>OX637505.1:15000000-20000000 GCA_951799955.1 Apamea anceps | reverse complement strand
AATAATGAATTAAATAAGTTAAAATAATAAAATCAAATAAATCAATAATAAAAAACAAAGACGGATTTTGAATTTTTACAAACGTCATACGGCTGACATCCTTTTTTGTCTTGTCTAAATTTATCATGTCATTGAAATGCTAGTGATTGACATTAAAAATATCGACTTTTTTACAAGGAGTATTTAATACTCCATTATTGAAAAAAAAAAACTATTTAATGTATTTTTATTTGTTATACTGACAATAATCGTGTTTTTCGGCTAGGATTTTCACGATGCTGTTGGAGCTAACCCGCGTTCTAAGTACTTAAAAAAGATGCGATCTTTTTTCTTCATTAAATAACGTCGTAGGTCTATAGGTAATATGGGAACTCCTCATGTTTTAAAATATTGTACTGCTATAACATTGTATTTGTTACGACATAAAACTAGATAATACTTTCAAAAAGAGCAAGGCTTGACGTGGATTTGAACCAACGTATTGCCCAATGTCGCCTCCCGGGTTCGAATGTGGAAAAACCGTTTCTGGGAATTGAAACTCTCAATCATAGCCGCTTCAAGCGATCTTAATACGCCCGAGCTAACTAGGCTTCTAGTGTATACCTACTTGTCGAAAAACTCATTATATTTTTTTCACAAATTTCTTATTTGGCACCTCTTGCCTTGACGCCCTCACTGACATTACAGATGAAAACTTAACTTATGAAGATATCTCATTATAAAGAAGGCTGGTGAAACACTACCTACTAAAAAAAATCGTAACATCGATAGCACTAAAACTTTAAATTCATACCATCACAATCACTAAATCATAGACAATTTCGAGCGGCCATTGTTGTTTACATCTTTTGCGAATTTTGAAACGCCAGACGTTATAGTTAGTTAAAAGTTACTGAAATCAACTAAGGACAAACTACTTTCTGTAATACCTTGTATAAAAATTAATTGCCGTTCGTTAGTCTCGCAAAAACTCGAAAATGGCTCGACCGATTGTGATGAAACTTTTGTAAGTTGTTGTATCGCCAGAGAAGATTCCTAATACAAAAAAATAATAATGGAATAGTCATTGCAACGCATTCCGGGTATAGTACTATCCTACTAATAATATTATAAACGTGAAAGTTTGTATGGATAGATGGATGGATGGATGGATGTTTGTTACTCTTTCACGCAAAAAGTACTAAACGGATTTGGATGAAATTTGGCATACAGATAGTTTATAACAGGATTAACACATAGGATACTTTCTATCCCCATATCCCCACGGGATCGAAACTTATGCGGGTGAAATCGCGAGGCGCAGCTAGTATTATTATAAATTGAAGTAGCATTTCATGACTGTTCTTGTAAACTACGCAACGGATTTTTATGCGGGTTAAACTTTTTTACATAATTATAATGAATAAATTGCGATGTTTTGTCAAGCCGCAAAACCGTATGGAGCAGGGGCAGGTTGCCAGGGTAGTATTTTAAAAAGCTCATATGCAACTGCAAAATGTAATAAATACATTGCTCTACATAAGGATTTTTTTCATAAATATTATCGTGGCTTGTATACAAAGAAATAAATAAACCACAGTTACTCAAACCCATACTTATGTATTACTTATCGTTAGTACTATTAGTTATTCTGTGGTATTATGTAGGTAACATTTTATATTTTTGTTCGATGATCGAACCACTGGGGTAATTGCGTAACACACTAAGAGTAGGAATGGTTTTTATGTTGACAGTTGAACAACATTAATTGCGTTATTTATGGTGCTGAGCAGACAATTTTTTTGAACATAATTAAGAAGCAATGGTTGCTTCAAAAAAAATTTGTGTCTTATATACTTCAAAATGATTCTGATTGTTATTGATAGTGTGTTAAACAATTAGGGTGTCGTGTTATATTCCTAAAAACATTGTGAGAAAGTACAAAAGTTTTGTGATAAAAATATTATTGTCTAAAGAAGAAATACTCAAGCCTTCAGGATCCAGGCTGAGAAATGGACCTGTCTAGCTATTTATTTCTAGACACCAAATTAAAGGATTACAGCCCACTTGTGGCTACTGAAATTAGCATTTTTATCCATTCATTGCCAAAAGAAGCCATTTATAACCTAAAATATATCTTACTTCAAAAAGTTAAACCTTTCTAAAAGCCTAGCTTTTGCTAGGGATTTTTTTGTATTATTTTAATAAAATTCAGAATCGTTATTCCTAATGGATTCATAAAATTAAGTTGTTATAGATAATAACGGTTGCGTGTACACTTTTCATCTTTATTTTACCAAGTTTTGAGGTTTATAAAGAGGAATATCCAGTGAATGCTATATAAGGTTCCATTAAAATAGTTGGACAAACTTTTAGAAATCATTCAGACCACCAAAATAAGGACAATGGTAAAAAATATATAAGAAAAACGCATTAGATACTTACAATTAAAATAATCAGCTAACAAAAATACACGTATAAATGTTGGTTACCCAATGCATAAACACATCCCTCCATTGTCTTTAAAATTGTGATGCGAGCATGCGCGCAGCGGGGCGCGAGTGCAAGTACCTACCCATAATGGATGGATGTGTTTATTCTAGAGTGCCGGGTTTTTATTATTTTAGGTCAAAATAAAATCATTTTAGTCAGTGTTTTTTTTTTGCTTGGATTTCTTTGGTTAGACGTTCTGAGCGCAGTGGTAAAATTTGTCCATCTATTTTAATTTGACCCTGTATTTTGATCAATATTTTATGTGCTAACAGCTATAGTGTTCTTTTAAATCCCACATATTGACTGTCAATGACTTATAATCATCAATTTTGAAACGGGAGAGACATATTTAACTGGTCCTCCAAAAACTTTTTGACCCCACCCCACCCCAGGGTGGAGGACATCCATGAGGATTCCACCCCGAAAAAAAAAATACCCCAACCAAATGGGTTAGCTTAGGTTAGAACGGCGACCATCCGCGTTCGAGTCGAGCGAGCGCTAAGTTGGTCGGCGAGCGCTAAGTTGGTAGGCAAGCGCTAATATCCAAGTTGGTCGCAGTCAATTGACTATTTAGTATTTTTGAGACCGCAAACTGGGAATTATTTGAGGTTCACAGAAAGAGATTTCATTATATTAGAGGGTTAAATAATATTTTTTAGGAACCAAAATGAGAATAACTTGAGGTTCGATTTAATACAGCCTTTTGAAACCCTGTGATCACTGTTACGTTTTTCAAAACTAAGTTTATCGAGATGCATTGGCCTTATTTAGTAATTTATTCCGTTGAAAAAATATATTTTGTTATAATTCTTTAATTTAAGGCTTTCCGCAAACAGGCGCGATGCGTCGGTGCGATGCAATTCTTTTAGAACAATTTCCATTGAAGTTTTCACAGAAATTGTTCTATTAGACTCGTGTCACGCCTGTCTGTGGAAGCCTTTATATTAGGCAGTGATACAACAACTAACAAACAACAACAACATCAAAAACGACAATAACAATAACGACAGCAACAACAATTTTTCTTTCTTTACTATATAGTATATAAAATATTATAGCACCAATCCTGCAGTAGACGAATACTTCTATCCCTGCTAATAACATTTACGTGCAGAGCTGAGGATTGAGAGATCATATTTGTTTCCAGAGGTAACCTCCCGACCTTGTAACAAAATCAAAGAAGCTCTGACTAAAATGTTTGCAGAGCGCCGATAGTATTTTATTACAAAACGCTAAATTGAAAAATCTAATTGAAACTATGATGAATTTTTGGTTAATTTTGTGAGACATTTCTACTTGGTATTTGTTTTAAAATTGGAGATTGGATGAGATTTTTTATTCTTGAGATTGTTTTATGTTAAGTGGACGATTTCAATTAAATAGTTGGTATATTACCAAGGACTGATTTTTCCATCGCCAGATAACTTTTATTCGAGGAATAAAATTGACGTTAAGTTTGACAATTTTTGTGTGAAATAACTGTCAAAATGTCAAAATATTCCTCAACCAAGTTATCAGATGATTGAAGAATCAGAGGGGCAATTCTCGTTATTTTAAGAACGTTCACAGTCTAATCTCAGTCTCAATCTGTCAAAAATACCTCTAATTTCGCTACATTTTGACAAGTTTTTGACATTTGTTTGTCGCCGAGATGAGACTGCGACTAGATTTTGAACGTTTTAAACTACGAGAATTGGCCTTCAGGTCTAAGACAAAGATCATGGTATCTATAGAATCTAAAATTTTTTTTTTGGATGTGTTTTTTTCGCGGTACGTTTAGTCGCACCCAATAATTATAAAGCTATGACATTTAATTCGACGACGGCACGGTTGGCGCAGTGGTTAAGCGATTGACTGCTGCGCTGCGTGTCGCGGGTTCGATTCCCGCACGGAACAAATATTTGTATGACCTACATGTATTTGTTCCGAGTCTGGGTGTTTTTCTATCTATAATATGTATGTAATTACAAAAAAAAAAAAATGTATATAAGTAGTTTATCAGCCATCTTGTTACCATAACACAAGCATTAGGTTGATTAGCTTGGGACTAGATGGCGCTGTGTGAAATGTCCAGGGATATTATTATATTATTATTAAAAAAAAACACTTTTACGCGTCAAAAATAACTTATGTTTTAAAACTAACTGAGGTTCCACCTGAATACACAAAATAACTGAATACACAAGAAACACCGAAAAAAGTCAGATGTCACCATCTCTTTTAAAGTTCAGACATAAACTTGGTCAGATCGTGTGAGGACCATGTAGAGTAATGTCTGAGATGCTCCTAAGGAACCTGACATAAGATAAATGATTTTAATTCTGTAAGTAGGTTTGTACAACACTTTTACACGTCAATCAAATTTTAAAACCTAGATGAGGTCGGCATTTCCTATCTGACTAGTCTGAGTAGAAAGGCACAAAGTCAGAGGTCACAGTCTCTTTTAAAGTCCAGACATAATCTTGGTCAGATCATGTGATAATAACATACGTATGACGTCTGTGTTCCCCAAAGGGGAAGGGAGAGTGAAGCTGATATCGGACGCTTCACTCGAATAAATGTTCATTTTCGTTACATTCTACATTTACACGACATCGACAATATTTCATAGAAATGAACGTTCATCTGTTCCTTTCATTTCATTGATCGATCATTATGTAGGCAATCGAATGATGACGAAACCAACATCGTTGGATCGGTTCACCAATGAATTCATTTTACACTTTTGATTTATTTTGTGTTTAGACTAGAGACGACTAGCCGACTAATTGGTTTTCAAAATGCCGATTAGTCGGCCGACTAATCGGCAATGCCGATCATTTTAAATACCTACTTGCTAGCTACTACCTAGCTTAATTACTGACCGATTAATACGTTCTATGTTACCTTATTGATTTTTGAATATGTTTCAAGACTGTAACTTTAGATTTAAAATATACATGAGACTTAATGAATACTTACTTATACATAACATGGGTAATTGCCATGTTATTTGGTTATGTGAGTGCCATATTTCGTTGATTAATGATGTTAAGTTAGCTTAATTACTGACTGATTGAACGTTCCTATGTTGTAAAGACTGTAACTTTAGATAACTACTCTAAGTAATGTTTAGAAATTATAAAACAAGTACAAATTATTTGTTTTATTTCATTTTTTATGCGCCGATCATAATCGGCATATTTTGCCGAATAGTCGCCGACTACCAACGATGCCGAATAGTCGGCTTCCCCGACTAGTCGGCGGCTAGTCGGCCCATCTCTAGTTTAGACGTTTTACTCGGAGTGAAGATGGCCGAATGACTAAGACAAAAATGAATATTAGTCCTGCTTTGATATTTTATTGACTTTTGGTCAACTGAAAAGCGCAACGAATCTCTTTTCGACTAACATAAAACTTGATCATTGCCCATTTTTTTGCCTAAAATGCAGCCATAGCGACCTCTGCCACCAACGATGCTGATGGAAGTGGCGTAGTTTTGGGCTAACAACATTTCAAGGCTCCTGCAGACAGCCGCGACGCGATGGTTCGATGCGATTCTGGCAGATTATTCATTTGCACAAAGTTTCCATAGAAATTGTTCTACTACAGTCGAGTCGCGCTTTCGCGTCGCACCTGTCTGAAGGAGCCTTAATACACTGTTGTGCCATCAACATGGCGAAGAATAAGATTACCCAATTACATACCCCCTACCCATAGTGGGTATCTTAGGTAGGTACGAGTAATATGTAATTGGGTAATCTTATTTTTAATATAAATACTATTATTATGAGATTTAGGTAGTCCTAAATCTCATAATATTAGTATTTATAATCATAATAATATAGTATAATATTGTCATAAAGCCGCGGGCAAAGTATTCTACACTCATAGAAACATATATATTCGATATATTATTATGACACTGTTAAACTGCTTGCTATGTATAGAGAGAGCATGTTGTTTCCACCATGGGTATGTAGCATGTTTAAATACGTCTATAAGAAATGTGTGGTCATATTTAAAAGTGAGGTAAGTACATATCGTTAAACTGAACGACTTTCTCTATGGGACCAACATCGTAATCGCGAATATATAATCAGCCGTCCCATACATTTGGGTCAAGTAGGTATTGTACTATAGTATGAGACAGTAGGTCCTTTTTACGCAATTACCCGTGGAGAAACTGGTTCAGTTTTATGGCAGTTTTATTTATACAACCTTAAATATAACCACACATTTTTAATACACGCTGTATATACTTAGTTAGAATTGTAAATTAAAAGACTAATCATTATTCGTGGTTTGAAATGTATGAGGCGATTGCTTAAGAGTGGGTTGACTATAGACTACTAACAATATTATTTGAATAAGTATTACACTATTTATAATAATAGTATGAAGTATCCCGTAGTGTTAAGAGTAAACTTTAACGTCCTAAAGAGGTCATCATTGGCGCCATGTAAACGAAGCCTATAAGAAAACGCAAGTTCAGATCATAATAGGCTAGTTTCCTTAAAAAAAAATCTAATTAGTCCGTCAGTTAGATTATCAAAAAATATTGGACCCGTATTTTTTCTTTTGTCAATTATATAAAAAATGATGAAGATATCGCCCGTTAAAGTTACGCGTAACGTCATGCCTTGCTACACTTTTTAGCATGGCGTGACGTCGCTACCCCCCACTCCCAAATTTTGACGCGCTTTATCTTTGTCATTTTTTGTTTGATTGACAAAAGAAAAAATACATGTCCATTATTTTTCTATAATCTAACTGACGGACTAAATATAATAATAATTTTTTTACTCAAGAAACTACCCTATTATGTATACAGAAAAAATCACTGCAAATACTTTCGACTCCTATACCTACCTAAGCTAGTCACTAAATCCAGATACCTTCTTACTTATATTGTTATGTATGCAAGCTCCTGCTTCGCCCGGGTGCAATGCGAGTACATGTGGCAACATATCAAAACACCGCAATTTCTGTGCAATAACTAAGTCAATTATTAATCTGTGGCGGCTATATCTACACCACCACATCACAAACTAGATATTATACTAACGTCACGAAAAATCCTACATCACGCAAGCAGAGTTTACCGCACTAGCACATAATATACATACGTCCCGACATCAATCGTTGGGCCCACCAGACACGACACCCGTCACCGAACGGTCCCTTTTCTATGGAGGATGAAGGAAATATGCACCCTGTTCCTCATGCCTCTACAAATGTATTATACACTGAAGAAAATCAACAATAATGTCAGGTGAGCAGTACTTACAACAAGCGCGGCGCGGCGTGCGTGTACGATCAGATTTATGACCGTAAACGAAGCAGCAAAGTAAGGATCCTACCAGGTGGCGTTCTGTAGTTACTGCCTACCCCCCTGGGATAGACATAGGATGTATGTGTTATACACAAACCTTCCGGAACTCTCTAAATGACGGCGAAAACCAAAATCCATTACCGACATAGTGTAGAATAACTAAACCGTCAGGTCAGACACGAAGCGACTTTGTGTTATAATAAGTATTAATATAGATGATACAATATAAATGATAACACGTGCTTCTTGGTCACTTCAAACAGGAAGTGCATTGGTGTTAAAGTTAAAAGCACCGAGAGCAAACATTCTGTACCATCGAGAATTTAACCTCAAACATTTGTTTAGGCGGTTCTTATTGAGTTTATCTGTTACGTCACTGGGTATATTTGACGTCGTATTTATGATAAACTTTTAGAAGTCACTCGCAACGACTCTTCGATTGCCTTCGTAAGTAAATAGATATGTCGGCATAGAGAAGTCTTGCTCGAGCGAATTCTTTGCAAAACTGCTTTCACATACATTTTCACAGCTTGGAAATCAAGACTAGTCATATGTCTTAAAAACTGGAGTCAGCAAAACCAGTGCGCAAAGCGATCTTAATCTGGACCAGCCTGACTGTCGATGTCTACGTTTCGGCACCGTATGTCGTAATGGGTACGTCATGACTTGCAAGTGACATTTAGCAAATAGTTACGTGATCGACTGTGCATAATCAATAGTTCTATTTACATCATAGCATAGCATAATCAACAAATAATGTTCCTTGGGACTCAGGCATCCTCTCGTTGAGGGGAGCGGCACGCGGGCCCAGTGCGGGTTGGTTGATGTCATATGTCCGAATTTTTTATTCCAGGACATGCCGGTTTCCTTGTTTCGCTTCCCCGATGTTTTCCAGCACCGTTTTGACGGCAGCGGCGAAGAAATAATTTACACAAAGTAAAGTGCCTGCTTGGGATCGAACCGACGACCTTGAACTCGTAACTCGCGGCCGCGACTGCACTATTAAGTTATATCAACTGTGAGATAGCACTAGGAAGTGCTGAAGGGCGGGCGTTTTTGGGGGACTGTCTTTTGTAATTTTGACGTTCGAAAAGTGCTGATTCTCAGCCTAATTAGAATAAATGACTTTTGATTTGATTGATTGATGTGAGAAAAGATATGTAACATTATGCCAAGGAAAGGTAGATACTTATGACAACAATTCCTACTAAAGTAAAGCTTCACTGATTGAAACTATGGAATTTGTCAGTATAGACAAAAAATCCTTGTCGTTTTATGACGTGCAAGTAACATTCAGCCTTAAGATGATAGTCACTGGGCCGACTATGCTTATCAGTAGTTCTTTTTACATCATCATCACCTGCCTAGCCTTTTTCTCAACTATGTTGGGGTCGGCTTCCAGTCCAACCGGATGCAGCTGAATACCAGTATTTTACATGGAGCGAAAGCCTATCTGACCTCCACAACCCAGTTACTAGGTAAAACGATACCCCTTGGTAAGACTGGTTGTCAGACTTTCGGGCTTCTGACGACCCGTATTGGCTTTGAAAAATCCACGCGAGGCCGGAATGTAAAGATTTATTTAGAGTTTTATTTACATTAATGATCTTAAATGGAATCCGACACTATCTTTTAAAGCACACAACCATACAAAACTACAAGAACATAATATTCGACAGAATTATGAATACAGCGGTAGTTCTCAACGCTTTCACGTCCCCGAGTAGGGTAGCAAAGCAAGTGTCTAATTTAACTGAGACTCTCTAAGTTTGTTCATTAACTTTAACAAGATTTTGTTGCGTCACCCTTTGAGACTGCGCACTACGGTGAAATATTAGGAGTAATTTTTTATAAAGGTATATTTTTGAAGACGTAATTGCTTTCGCTACGAACGTTATTTTTTTAGTGGATCCTTTTATAGTGAGGGTTTTGTTGCCTCTTTGTTGCTGGTTTTATGTGCTGGATTTCTTTTTTTTAATGTCAGAGGATAGGAAACGAGGGACGTAAAGTTTTTTCTGTACGGGGAATGTGTGGAGGTATTCTTTTGTAACTGTAAAGTATTGAAGTTTGGAGCGTTCTCGAATTAAGATCATTTAAATTGCTATTAATTTATTATATATGGTTTTTTTTTAAGTTTGCATGTATTATATATTTTTTTTAAATAATATTTTATAATTTAATTGAATTGCATATATCCTTATTTATTTGTACCTACATCTAATACTGTTATTATTGTTGCATGGTGGATTATATTCAAACGCAATGTGAAATGTTACTGAATAAATAAATTCAAACTGAAATCAATATCGTCATCATTTTTCCAAAACTTAGAGCATCGAACGTGCTAGTGATTTAGTTATACAAGATTTTTATAAATTCAAAGCTTTTATACCTTCATGATTTTCTTTTTAGACCTTCTAATTAAAATTCAAAACAACATCTAGAAGCATGTTAAACTTTTACAGAACTTAATTTAAATCCCGAAAACTTGCCCAGTTTTAACGGGTTAAAAGTAAACAAGTTTATATAATCCGCACCACTAATTTTCCTCAAGCAAAATGTTTGTAATCTATTTATAAATTTACAAAAGGCTACACCTTCGCAAAGTTTTTCTCAGTAAAAAATAAAACTCACAAAGGCAGTTCCGAACTATCGACCGAACAATATCTTTGAGTTGGGAACTCTTAAAAAATATTGAGAGCGGAAATATTTAATTGCATTATTTTACAAGAGGAGTTGGTCGGGAAACGTCCTGCAGTCGACAGACTTTGTGGACGCCGTAACCGCTCAGAGAATGCAAAGAAAAACTTTTTGAAAAAATTGTTTAAATTTTTAGGAGTTTAAGAGTGACACGGATAATTAGTGTTACTTTTATAATGAACATGCTTTTGTTCGTGTATAAAATTTGTGTGTTTGCTTCCGTTATTTGGTTTGCTCTTAATCTGTTCAGTGATCGGCGGGGTATTAGCGTAACGCACACTAACAATGGTTTTCATTTTGACAGTTCAACAGCATTCATTGCGTTATTTACGTTACTGAGCAGGCAAATTTTTCGAACATGTGAAGCAATAGATCCTTCAAAATGATTCAGATTGTTATTGATTGTATTTATTTATTTATTCATTCAAATCTAACATTAATTTTTTAATTTAATTATTATATTATTATATTATTTTTATGTTTTTTAATTTAAAATTTAATTTTTAACATTAATTTAACATTTTAAAGTCAGGAAGTCTTTTAATTCAAAACAAAACACATTTAGATTGGTAATTATTAGTTTTATGTTCAAAACAATTTCCATGATAAATAAATAATTTTCTCACAAGCGTTTGCAAAAATGAAGATTGAAAAGAAAAAAAAACCATAAAGCTCCAGATAGTCATTTCATTTAAAGAGTAGGTATTTACATAATTTTAATTTGGTTATCTCAAAAAGTATATAAAGGTGATTAGGTGAGTATAGATTAGAGCATTTACTTGTAATAACACATCGAGCCGCTCTATATATCACCCATTCAAGCTCGAACAATAATCACGATGCTCGACACTTTGTTACAACTTGATTTTGCAAACAAACGAGCGAATTTGTGTAACATTTCATCGAGCGAAGACGGGAAAAAACGTGTGACGCGGAGTGAGCTGTGTTAAATAGAATGGAATGTTACAGGTAAATGTTCACTCACCGTGAGCTATTTCGAACACAATGTCGAGCATTCTCAGGAACAGTAAGTTCATTACATGGAAATCGGTTTTTTAAATTGAGTTTTTCTTGTAGGTATTGTTACATTCGTAAGAACGAAGCACATGGGTATGTTTGAGAAAATCTAGTCCATACTTACCTTAAGAGTTAAGAATAATCATGGTTGATGAAATTGAAAACCTTCTATCTTCAGATCACAATTTCGTTTGCGTTCCTTCCAGTCCCGACCGATCTATCTCCAATAGTAAAGCTTGGCATTTGCTCCGTCAAACTGATGGCAAAGTGCTCCCGGGGGTAAGAACGACATTTGGGTCAAGAATGCATCGCCAATATGCTTAGCATAGATAGACTTATAGAGGAATGCGCTCATTTTGTTGGTGACCAGGGAATTATAAAGTGTATGGCGTGTTTAAAAAGTAGAAAAGAAGTTTCGTTCTAAAGGCTTTACATATACCTATGTACGTGTGTAAAGTAATAAATTAGTTGTTTTATCTCTGGCAGGCTATTATCATAATTAAATAAAATAGCAGTGGCCAATTCGTGGGGTCAGGTCGTGGGTTCGTACCCAGGCAAGCGCTTTACTTTGTGTAAATTATTTCATTATCACTGCTCTGAAAACGGTGAAGGAAAACATCGTGAGGAAACCAAAAATTCGAAGACATGTGATATCTACCAACCCGCACTGGGCCCGCGTGGTGGATTACAGCTCACTCACTCCACTCACAGAGAGGAGTGTGTTCCAGCAGTAGGTACATTAAAGACTGATTATGTATGTTATGTATGTACGTGTATAGCGTATTTGTTTATTTATATAATAGCTTACAAATTAAATACATACACAGCATTCAACCACAATCTTCGTCATAATTATAGATCTTGCATGTAGGTAACTAAATTGTAGGAAAGCACGACACTATTAATTACCGTACTTTATAAAAAGGAAAAATATATAAAATTTTGAAATGGCGTGCTAAATATTGTTTTTAAATATCTAATAATAATAAAAAAGTTATAGCACGTTATAGCTTAGTAATATGCTGTAGGTATACAGGGTGGCAGGGACATCGATGCGCCAAATTTTATCATGAATTCAGCACAAATGATTCTAAACACCCTAAGTACGTAGTGTTCAAATATTTCGAAGGTTATCAAAAAAAAAACGAGCTGTTTCATAAAAAAGTGAAATAATAATTACTATCAACGTTTAAAGTAATCAAACATCTACGCAAAATCAAAAAATATGAATGTCACGTGATCAACTTTGAGCGTTAATATCTCGGAAACGCTTTACGGGGTTTGGTCTTATTATATTTTCCGTTTGCATTGATGTTAGCTATCGATTTATATAGGTATCATGCGTGGCCGCCATTATGAAAAAAAAATAAAACAAAATGGCGCGGTAGTAGGTATCCCAGGCCCCATAAAAAAATTTCAAAGCCCTTCCAACGCAGAGGGCCCAAAATCATGTACTGAATCCTTGGTAACAGGTTGTGCGTCGATATCCCGACTATTCTGTATGAAGAAGCTAGTCTGGAAAGTAACCACCATAACTAGGTACTTTTACTGCCAAGCAACGTTGCTATATTCCTGTTCGAAGGTGCCTGTGTCAAGTGATAAAGACATTTCAGAATTATATTTTAAATGGCAAATGGGCCTTTGGTAAGTACAGACGCCAGCACATCAAGCACAGCACTACAATCTGTCAAATTTCTTTAAGAGATTTTCAACTTTATCGCTAAAGCATTAAGGTTCAAGGTTGATTGCGAAAATTTGACAGTTTCGGGTAGCTTGACCTGCTGTCGTCTATACCTACGGAAGATAGTCATGAACGGCGGTAACCTCTTATCATATATATTATTTTTTAATCTTAAAATATTTTATGGATTAACGATGGATGGACTGTGAATGTGTGTGAATGAAGATTTGGTTAGAAAGGGGATGACTACCAAGATGACGACTAATAGAGAAGTATGGAAGAAAAAGACATGTTGCACCGGTAAATTGGGGTAAGTGGAAGATTGGGGTAAGTAGGAGAATGATGATGAAATATTGTATGGTAAACCCATACATGACATCTACATATACAGACAACATATTCAGATGGAGTGTACACAAACACACATCACACAACACCAACACACACACAAGCACATCAAGCTACTACAATCTGTCAAATTTATTTAATAGATTTTCAGCTTTATCGCTAAAGTATTAAGGTTCAAGATTGATTGGGAAAATTTGACAGTTTCGGGTAGCTTGACCTGCTGGCGTCTGTACCAACCCTATCTTATAATAAGTGATTAAAATAATAAAAAACGTGTTGTTGTAATTAAAGAAATACTAGAAGGTACAGACGTTAAAAGAGATTTTATTCTGGTGAAATTATTGATGACATTTATTTGTAATGCCCTTAAAAATGTCAGATATTCGTAATATACTCGTAGTCGTAACCGGCGCACATACATATTTTACATATATATATGAAAAGATGCATGAATGTGCAAGAAACGGAGCGTGTAAGGATTGTAACATATGGCGTTCTGAACTGCAGATCTGCTAGCTAGGAATATGTTGGAATTGTATTTGCTATTGAAATGTAAAAATAACTCAAACAAAGCCTTTTTTCAGTAAATAGGTAAAGAAAAACACAGAGTTGGGCGTTCTTACTCTGCCCTGGGACTATTGAAACCCTATCTCATTGTGAGATTTTATATTGGTATCTGATTTCTACGCACAATGGTATAATAATACATATACCTATGTTAGTAAATATAAGGCCAATTCTCGTAATTTTAAACGTCACAGTCTCATCTCGGCGACAAACAAATGTCAAAAATGTAGGGAAATTAGAGGTATTTTTGACAGATTGAGACTGAGATCAGATTGTGAAGGTTCTTAAAATTACGAGAATGGTCCCTCAGGTCTCTTTACTTGTTCTCTTTTTTGTCCTTTAATTAGGTACTGAAAGCCAAAATAAAGCTAAATGCCGTAAACTATTACGTTGTTGTTTTTGCAAACGTAGGTATCTAACGACATTTGTATGTGATTCCGGACCAGGCAATAGAAATGACTGTTCAAAAACACAAGCATTTATTACTGAATTTAAACAGCCTGCGTTCTAACCTAACCACAGAACCATTATCGCATCTGTCGGATACCCCAAACCACACATTACAACCGCTAGCTAAAATCATTGTGTATCATAATTTTAAACTCTTTACTTTACCAACAATAAAACTTCAAAAACGAATTTCGCAAGTGCACTGTGCAGCCAGTGTAAAACGATTTAAAAATTCGCTTTATTGAAAATTCTATCCCATCTTATGATGTTGGTTGATCAACCATGAAATATTGGTCCACGGAAACCCTGTAATTATTCTCAACCATACACACACGTCTGGATGTGCTTTTATACTCTTTTAACAAGCGAATTTCAACTTTCCGATAAGCTGGACAGTGTTTGATTTGCTTTGTTGGGCTGTTTCAACCAAAAATTGGTCTCGGTGAATGGACAATACATCGAGGCTGCGAATTGTTCGAATATTAAAAATCATTGGAGCATTATTGAATTGCTCTTTGCTATTAATTCGATGTTGGTTTTTGGTGTGAGCGCTTAGCAATAAGCGGAGCAAGCTGGCGTAGCAAGAAATCTATCAAAGAATTTGTGCAATGTTATTTATTACGTTTAAGTGGCAGTAAGCAGTCGTCTCGAGAATCCGCTCCTTATATCAAATTTCAAACAACTAATGACTCCTCTTCCAGCCTCACAATGTTTTTATCATTGCCCTGCTCAGGTCCATTTTTTTCTCTTTTTTCTGCCCTGTCTGCTCCGTCACCTAACCATTCACTTCCTTTTCATTTATATCTTTTACATAAATGCTTATAAATCTTTGATTTCTATTTTTATCAATATTTTCTCCTTCTACATCTATCATCACTATTCATCTCTCTTTTAGTCCAGCCTCATCAGCCACTGCCGAAAACTGGCACAAGGTACTATCACCATTTATATCTGACCACCGTAAGGACTATTTCTGCTTGCAGCGCATATTATTAGTCGACCTAAAAAGGAACCTCTTTTGTTTTACTTACGGACGCAGCTGTGGTCTTCATGTGCACGGGATTTTGTTTTCAAAATGGTCAGATATAGGTATTGGCGATAGTACATCCCAAGCCCGCTGTTACTAGCACCCCAACTCGTCATAGCTCTAGAGTTTCGCACAGAGTGGCTTCGTTTGAACGATAATGGTTTTTAAAAGGGACTGCCGGTTTGTTTTGTCAAACTTTTGCGCCGCTCTTTGTTCAACTACTATAGATTTTGGATTTCTCATCGACATCTGTTTGGAGGAATTGTAGTTATTGATTGCGTTTAATATTGAAAGGTTTTGATGTTGATTGCTTATCATAGAAGCACTCTAAATAAAATAGGCATGTAATTAATCGAACTTCAAATAATTCCCATTATACTTTCCTAAAAATATTCTGAACACTCTCTGGATACTCTAATATCATTATATTGGTGTCCAGAGTATGTTTAGTGAGATAATATTTTCCTCCTCAGTTTGTGAACCTAAAGTGATTCCTATTTTTTCTAATAATAAATAGCCACGATACTGCGACCAACATATATGTCGCGGCACCGCTCGCTTCGCTCGCTCGGTTTGCGCGCGGTTTGTCACAGTTATAAGATTACCTAACCCGTTTGGTCGGGGTACCCTAGCTAAGTTACTACAACCAACCAGAAAATTAAAAAGAGGCTCATTTATTTATAAAAGTGTCCATCATAGAAGGCCATAGAGGATCATTTAAATATTTCCCAAGAAAAATCCGTGGTAGTTTTTCAAATATTTGGAAATGTTTCTGGATAATCGCTCAGACCTTAGCCTCATATAATAGTGATTTAGAAATAACCACCTCAAGAATAAACTAACGATTCGAAGTCACTTCACTTGCTCTTGATGGTGGGGTCGCAAAAGTAGACAAAGCTGGGGCTGCATGTTGAAGATAGTTAACATCACCATCTTTCCTATTGACAGCAATACGAATGAATTTTTTTATGTCCTTTGATTATTTCCCCTCCTTTTTATATACTTGTACATATTATTTTTTAAGCTTTTTAAATTATGTAAATATTTCCATCTTCTCCATCTTAGTAAAATGCATTGTTAGAGATAAAAGTGTTAGGTTCCTGCCTAAGATAGCTCTCAATTATTTATGTTGGCAATATTTTGAATGTACCTCACATTCAAAATATTGCCAACATAAATAATTGAGAGCTGTCTAGCTACTTTACATGTTAAATTATTTGTGTTTTAGACAAAATCTTCTCTTGTTTAAGCTGAATAGTTTTAGTTTCGACAGCCTTACGAATAGCTTTAGTATTTAAGTCACCTAAAGACCACTAGAACTAACATCTATTTTACTACCCCTACTTGTTTAAATCCTAATGTTCCACAAAAAACAAAACAATAGCGAATCCAGCATGCCCAAGAGTTATGCCACTATTAGTCTTAAAATTAAACGTACGTTTATTTAGAGACAAAACAACAGTGACTCGGCTAAATATGCACCTCTCTTGTATTCTCGTCCGAGCTTACATTTGATATTACATCGTATTAAATTAACCATTTGACAGCGATGTTCAGACTTGGATACTAGTGGAGGTTTACAAAAATGGAACGGATCCAGCGGAGTAATTGCGTAAGACACTAAAAGTAGCAACGGCTTTTATTTTGACGGTTCACCAACATTCATTGTGTTATTTACGTTGTTGAGCAGACAATTTTTCGAACTTAAGAAGCAATGGATTGGCAATATCCTTCAAAATGATTCAGATTGTGGTTGGAAATGTTTTACGCAATTAAGGTGCTGGAACATAGGAAGTAATTAGAAAATGGCCACTGTCATAAAACCACAAGTTAGACAGGGCATAAGCAGTTTAAAAATACCAATAGTAATTGCAAAACTGTCCTAGCGTCCTACAACTGTTAAGTACCTAATTATTTCTAATACATGAACTTATCTAAAATACTCCAAAACATTGCCGATGAACTCATGTAGGTTGGTTTAGAAGAAAGCAGAGTTTTAGAAGACGCGTAGGTGCTTAATGAACTAGATTCTAAATAGAAAATATTAGGTTTCACCTTTTTAAATATTTTTACATATAATTATGCAGCTTTCAAAACTCAAATAATTCCACGAACAATTTTAATTGTGCTCTGTTCAAGATTCAAAAACTTAATTTACGTACTATCTCACACAATAATTAAAGAAAATTACACGTGTTACTTTGTAAAAGATTTAGGTACAGACGCCAGAACATCAAGCTACTACAATCTGTCAAATTTCTTTATTCGGTTTTCAACCTTATAAATAACCTTATGCTAAAGCTTTAGGTTCAAAGTTGATTGGGAAAATTTGACAGTTTCGGGTAGTTTGATGTGCTGGCGTCTTTACAACTTTATTTAAGGTCTTTTATAATAAGGCACTCTTAAGAAATTCTTCACAGAGTTTAACATTTACTTACTGCTCAGATAATATCACGTTGTGAGCATTTTAATAAAAACACATTCAGTGCAAACCCGCAGGTGTGTGACGCACTTTAATTGCAGCGCTCATTATTAACTTTGCGCCAGTGTGGGACGCGCCTTTACGAGATTTAGTAAATTGCACTGCGGGGCATTTGAGTATGTTAGCATGTTGTGTCTTTATCCTTGAATGTGGGGTGAGTAGAGTTTAAAGCTGTGGCACTAGTACCATAAGGGGCTGCTCATTTATTACGTAAGTCAATTTCATCAATGTTAGATTGAAAGGGGAGGAGGGAGTTCCTCCAAGTCTTATTTTTCTTACGTAGGGCGGAGGGTCAGTATATACCAAAAGTGCAAAAAAAAGTAGTAAAACTTAAAAAAAACATCTACAAGTAGGTTTTTTTAGGAAGAAGGTTCTAGAACCTTCCCACTTTAAGAAAAAATAAGACTTGTTCGGACCCCTTCCTCTCTCAAATCGTCTTACGCAATAAATGAACAGCCCCCGTACATGAGGCCCCCGTATTTGTTAAAAAAGAGCTATTTTTGAAGTCTACTTTAGTGAAAGCCCACGAAATTCAAAATTTCTTTGCAAAAAACGTTGGATGAATTTAACGGGCCGCTCTGGAGGAATCACTTTCATCATCTGCCTAAGCTTTCCCAAAAATATTGGGGTCGGCTTCTAATATAACCGGCTAAATACCAGCATTTTACATGGCGACTGGCTATCTGCCCTCCACAATCCAGTTACTGGGTAACACGATACCACAGTCAGAAATAATCACCTTAAGTAATGCTAAAGTGGAGATTGACAAGATTTGAGCTTGAAATTCTCAATTTAGAAACCTGAAGGCCAATTTATTCTCGTAATTTAAAACGTTCAAAATCTAGTCGCAGTCTGATCTCGGCGACAAAAAAATGTCAAAAACTTGTCAAAATGTAGGGAAAATAGAAGTAGGTATCTTTTGACAGATTGCGACTGAGATCAGAGGGCCAATTATCGTAATTTTAAGAACGTTCACAGTCTGATCTGAGTCTCAATCTGTCAAAAATACCTCAAACATCCCTACATTTTTACGAGTTTTTGACATTTGTTTGTCGCCGAGATGAGACTGCGACTAGATTTTGAACGTATTAAATTACGAGAATTGGCCTTCAGACTGTGACCGTTGTTAAAATTACGAGAATTGCCCCTAGGGTGTTAGTGTAGGTCATCATTCTCCTGGTTTTACCCCAATTTATTTGGGGTCAGCGCAACATGTTTTTTTTCTTCCATACAAGTTCTCTATTAGTCGTCATCTCGGTAGTCACCCCCTTTCTAACCATATCATCATTCACACAGTCCATCCATCGTTTCTATGGTCTTCCCCTGGTGTTAGTGTAGGCATGAGCAATAAATATTAGCAGTTGTTTAAGAACGTGCTATTAATAGCGATGGTTTCAAAATTGCTATCGAATAATTCTCCAATCGACTCAGTCTATCGCAGTCCACTGCTGGACATAGGCCTCTCCCAGACTGCGCCACAACACCCTGACCACCTCCTTCCGCATCCAGTCTACCCCAGTCTTGGAATAATGCTATGGGAATACTATTGCTACTTTCAAGCATTTTATTTCAGACGAATTCTAATAATATCCCTATTGAATATTGTAAGCGTAGTTCTCAGCTCATTTTGATTAGTTAATAGCCATGTAATCCAAAAATAATGTTTTGAGACGAAGAACGAAGTTAATACTCCCAAATAATATATATCACACACAATCAATCATGGTGTCCAAGAAATAGTTTAAATAATTGAGTAAATTACTGTGTTCAGATAATTGAAGGGAATTATCGAAATATCCCTTAAACAGAGCCTGCCCCCGGGCTAAGGTGATCATTATACGGGCATTTGATGTAGCTATGCGTCATTCTTCGGTATTTTGTGTAAAACTGACCGGTTTCTTAGGTCCTGGCAAGTTATCAACAGGATCCAATGTTATATATTTCCTTAAATGCTCAGGAGTTAAATTTCATTCGCGTAAATTGCATTAGTGAGTGGCAGTGGCAACAGATGGCGCTGGTTTTGTCACTGTTTTGATTTCTTGGTAAATATTCTATTTCAAATCGAAAATTATTATTAGGAATTTGTGATGCTTTGAAAAGGTTAGGTAGTGACCTACTTGTGTGTTATGCTATCTAGTATCCATTTATACATATTATATGGATACGAATAAGAATAAATATATCTAAAAACATCAAAAACATCTTCAAAAAATATTTTTTGGATTATTTTATTACATATTGCATTTATTTAGTTGTATAATACAAATTTTGTTATTATTGTGCTTTTATTTTAAATTGTATATTAGAGTAGGTAACAACGTAGGTAGGCAACGTTTAAAAAAAAAAAAAAAATATATATATATATATTTGGATTTTATACCTACTTGTAACATTGTAAATATTCGTATGCCGCTTCTTTCAGCAGATTTATTTATGTATTTATTTATTCTAACGTTGGAACGCCATACGGCGTGCTGATGTGATGTGTCCTAAACATAATATTATCCAACTTTGTACCTACTTTTAACATTTTATAACTACCCTCGTTATTATTGTCATCAAATCATCAAAGGATCAAATAATACCCACTAAGTGTCGGTAATAATAGGTAATAGGTACAGCGGGCTGGTGTCCGCAACTCCACAACAACGCGCGTATTTTGCGTACGGGTGGGAAAATCGATCATTCGATCCACCCCAGCTCCTCAAGGAAGGCCAGCAACGCCTGTCTGTATCCATAGAACCATAGTCATAAATCAGTGTTTTATTTAGCAGTCAAACGCAAATTATCGGAAATTGTGTGGAAGTGTGTGAGTGTTTGTGAACGAGGAAGACTCACTGACCTGCCGTAATACAGTTTTCACTAGTACGAAGGTCAGTGTGAGTTAAGGTCAAACAGCCGCATAACGTACACAGGTATTTATAACTACATACGTAATTATATTTGTAATAGTAGACACAAATCACGGGATTGTTAGGATGTCTAAGTAAGGTTTGTTCTTTTATATTGTAAATAAACTTTTTTACTTTACTTACTTTACTATATCCAACGAATAAATGACTATATCTTTGCCTAATTCAATATATATAAAAAAGAAATATTATGTAGTTCTGAAAAACTGCAAACTGAGTCATGAATTCTTCATCACCTGCTAGCCTTTTCCCCGACCCCTGAAGCCGACCCCAACATAGTTGAATACCAGTATTTTATATGAAGCGACTGCCTATCTGACCTTCAAAACCCAGTTACTGGGTAATACAATAACCCCCTGGTAAGACTGGTTGTCAGACTTTCGGGCTCCTGACAACCCATAACGACTGCTAAAGATTCATGAATGACAGCCGGGATTAACGGCTTCAAGTACTTTCCGGGTCACGGAGGAGTCTTGATATGTAAAGATGGTCACCCATCCACAGAGCAACCGCAGCAAGCATAGCTTAACCTGATCATCTGATATTGGAGATATTGAAGTAAGCATCATGAATTCATTCTTATAGCCTATAAGTAAATTGCATCGTAGCCAAAAACATTATTAATAAGATACTATTATAAACAATCTTCAAACAATCGGCTTTCAATACCAAAATATATCAAAATTTTAAAGTACAGACATCAAGCTTCTACAATCTGTCAAATTTCTTTAATAGATTGTCAACTTTATCGCTAAAGTACTAGATTTAAAGTTGATTGGGAAAATTTTACAGTTTTGGGTAGCTTGATGTGCTGGCGTCTGTACCTAACGAGTTATTTTCCAATTTGTTGTTCCTAATTCCAATTTGGAACTTTATTAAGACGTTATTGTCTGAATTTAGGTCTAGACTTCCAACAAAATACTGTCTCTGAGTTGCCTCCTTTGAAGTTGTAAAATAACTGCCAGGCAGACAAATATGGAAATAATGGAACAATTTAAATTGAAATGACTGCCATTTGTTTAGGTTCAATAACTTTATTATCTTTGTTTTAATTAAATATTTTCGTCCGAAAGGGTTACCGCTGCCCTGGAACATAAAGGGCTAGGAAGGAACACGGGTGGATTTTAGTCAGTAAGAGTCTGACACTCCCTCCTGCTCCACCCAGAGCGGGAGGAGTCATTTGATGACTTCCCATCCTCAAAAAAAAAAAAAAGGGTGTCAATGTTTATGATTTTATTATACTATGGTTATGTCCACTAAAAAGATAGTTGATCAATTTCATCAGTTCGTATTGAAAACGTCAAAAAAAAAAAAACCATCAGTCATTTTTTAGGGTCTTGGTTGAGTAAAATATTAAATTATAACCTTCTAAAGTTCTAACTAAAAAATAAAAGTCAAAACATTTTTAACAGAAACGGCACACGCAGTCCGCTCTGCTATCCTTTGCATAAAAAAAGTCATAGCATGCAGCCAGTATTTTTTTTTTTTACTAATGGTAGCCGGCGTACACAGCCACAAATGTCAAACATAAATTCTTTAAAAACACGCATTAATAAAGGTAAAAACTATAAAAGGGATGTCGCCTGCTGTTTATACTTTTTTTTTTAATTTAAAATAATTTACGTTTTGGGAACATTTCGTTATCTGTGGCAGGATCGGATTGGGATCGTGTAAACGTCATTTGGTATTTAAAACTTTTTTTGTAGATGAGTGAATTAAAGTGAGTTTATTAATTAGACGTTAATTTTATGATGATCTTTTTATGGTTTGTTGCGTGTTTTCCATATGTATTAGGTTTTTTTAGGGGTGTGTATAGTTTTGTTTTTATGTACGCGGTAGGTTTTTCTACTGCATAACTAATATATTGCTAGATCTCACAGTTTCGCGGCTAACTTTAGAGTGGGCTTTGCGATGAATCGGTCTAAAAGCCAACTTATTAGTAACAGCACTAAGCGCATATGAATACATTATGTCTATGAGTATATTATCTAAGTAGGTATCTGAGCCAGTTAGTTTCTTTCGAAAACAGGTAAAGTGAACCGATCGCCGAATTGAAAACGCCTGGAAAAGCTAAAGGTCCATGAAGATGTTAATGATGGAAGATGACCTGGACGCGTACCGTGAGGACCGGTTCGAGGTGGCAAAGAGAACCTGGACTTGGGGGAGGCGTTCGCACTGCAGAGAGGCAAAAAAAAAGTTACCTGTAAACTGAAATTATTTCTCATATGATTAATTTCAGTTCAGACACGTATTTTTTTAAGCTAGCCAAATTAAATAGAACGCTGTACTTATTGTTTAATTTGATTGAAATTTAATATTTGCAAAGCCAACATTTGCATACGCAATCGCCGTTTCAATTTTAATAAAAATTCTAATTCTGTGTGTTTTTATTAGGCAATGTTATTTATTTTTAAATTAGATTTATAAAACTTTCTGATTCATTTCTTTCTTTGTTTATACGTATTTTACTGTATTTTTATACAAAACAATTTGGTTATTAACTTCTCAATCCGCAGGGCGTAGATTCGGCTTAGTTATTAGCAAAACGAAATACAAAGTAAATACGCCGAGAGGCTGAAACGCATGATCAATGGTAGACAATTGAACTAAGAATATAAGATATATTAGGTATATACAGCTCTGACATATTATATATTGTGAGAGGACTTCATTGGTACACGCTGCGGATTTTAATCTGCAAGACAGCTGTAAGGGTTTAGTCCAAGTCACAGAAATTCGGAGTCTAGTTGGCTGAAGCTGAGGTGCTAGCTCCATCAGTCAATCAACTCAGCTTATTACAGTCCACTGCTGGACGTAGGCCTCCCCCAGGCTGCGCCACAACATCCTGTCCTCCGCCTTCCGCATCCAGCCTGTCCCAGCCACCTTCTTGAGGTCGTCCATCCGTCTAGCTGGGGGGCGTCCCACACTACGCTTGCTGATAACGCGGTCTCTACTCTAGGACTCGTTTGCTCCACCGGCTATCGGCCCTTTGACAAACATGGCCAGCCCACTGCCACTTCAGTTTGCTTACTCTGCAAGCTATGTCGGGAACTCCGGTTCTTTTCCGGATAATTAATCTGATCTGGGTGTACCCGAGTCTCTTTAGCATAGCAAACGCGAAATATTAGGGAAAGGACAATGTCCTTTCCCTAATATTTCGCGTTCGAAACCCAAACAATAAACTACGTATGGTTTTTCGTAATTGGAACATATTTAAGATCACAATATGATTATGATTCAGGACGTTAACGAACTTTATTTCAGTGTTTTCAAATAAAGAATGCTAGAAAATGTAAGGCGGGTCAATGACCGCTTTTGTCACGACAAAGACCCAAGTCTTTATCGTGGCAAAAGTGGTCTCAACATAATGTACGGATCAACAGATTATTTTTTCACGATTTCAGGGTTAGTCCCGTAGTAAAAGTGGTTCATAATGATGAATACAATGACCCCTTTTAAGGATTAAAACGATCAAAATTTAACGGTGTATACAAGAAAGTAAGGGCCAGTTTCTCAAATGAAAATTATGGAAAATTAATGTGACAAATTGTAAAGTGCGCGTATATTGCTGTAATTGGTTGAATGTCAACAGCCAATCGCAGCATTTTACACACGCTTGACAGTTTGTCACATTAATTTTGCGATAATTTTCGTTCGAGAAACTGACCCTATGCCTTGTTAACAATGTTGCTGACGCTAACCTGTTCACTAGGTGCAGCACGACATATTTTTGGAAACATTATTAGATAATACGGTAGTTTATGCGGTGCTTTCCTCAAGAGACCACGGCAGACATTAACCACATACAGACATAATGGTCTCCATATTATAAATTTACCATTACAATGTAATTGTATGAACTTAAAAAGAGACTGACCACTGAGCTTGTTTCTTCTCAGAATAGTTGGCAAAAAAATTTAAAAATCCGAATTGAGAACCTCCTCCTTTTTTAACCGACTTCAAAACCCATGACCAGGACTTTGACTGCACCCGCATAGCAAAATCTTGATTTGGGAAGGAGTAAACAGTCATTCGAACTTTCCCCCAAATCTTGACACGCAGTGTCCCGCTGCCTCTCATGCCTCAAACAGTTCCACACAGACGCTCCTATGGCGAAAGTAGACGATAAATCTTACCATTGTCACAGGCAGATGGCGTTCGTGTCCAGGTTTTTACCGCTATAACTTTGTAACAAAGAGCGTCCGCTTTTTGTGCCACCTGTCTTTATGGACTGCTTCGGCTATTTTAGTTTTTGGTTTTAGTTTTGGTCTGAGGGGTAAAAGAACGTTCACAGTCTGATTTCAGTCTCAATCTGTCAAAAAAGCCTCTAATTTCAGTACATTTTAGACATTTGTTTGTCGCCGAGATGAGACTGCGACTAGATTTTGAACGTTTTAAATTACGAGAATTGACTTTCTGGTCTCTGTGCAGTTACTGGGTTTTGTTTTATGTCACAAAACCCTGCACAGAGACCAGAAAGCTACGCGTACTACGATCTTTTGTTTTAAAAAATAAATTATGCATATTGCTTACTTATAAAAACTGTGAGAACTATGATTTAAAGTTAGTTTTTTTTTGTTTATTAATAAACTTGATTATTGACATGACTAACGGTGAATTTCAGGATTAACACATAGGATACTTCTTATCCCGCGGGATTGAAACTTATGCGGGTGAAACCGCGGGGCACTGCTAGTCTTGTCTAAAGCAATAAATTAAATAATTAAGTCATCCCAAATATTTTAGGTACCTCAAAGAAAAAAGTAAAAAAAAAACATAAATATCTTCCAGACACATTCAGCTTTATGTGCGTCCATTTAAATTAATCAGTTAAACTTTAATCTTGATCTCAAATAAGATAGTAATTAAGTACCGTAACAACGGGTGGTCCAATTAGTAACTCTATAAACTATTTCCATCCTTTTCTGTCTTCATTCAATAGAAAAGGGCAGAGCTATGGTCCTTGGGCTAAAATGCCGGTAGCTTAGGTAATTTGAAGTCGTTCGAGCCGCCATATTGGTTTTAGTAGAGGTATAAATTAGTTGTTTTATCTCTGACAGGCTATTATCGTAATTAAATAACAAGAACAGTGGTGGCCAAGTAAGCAACAGCCGCAACTTACGAGTTGTAGGTCGTGGGTTCGAACCCAGACAGAAGCTTTACTTTGCGTAAATTATTTCATCATCGCTGCTCTCAAAACGGTGAAAGAAAACATCGTGAGGAGCATGTGATTATAAAATTCGAAGACATTGTGACATCTGCCAATGGAGGGGCTTGTTTCTAAGTAATAACAGCCGCTCGGGTCGATCGATCAGTTTAAGATACGCTTGCCGCGGTTGGTTCGTGGATAGCTGACCACCTTCAAATATCAAGACCACTCCGTGCCTCGTCCCGGCTGTCATCCGTGAATCTTTAACAGTCGTTACAGGTCGTCAGAAGCCCGAAAGTCTGACAACCTGTCTTACCAAGGAGTATCGTATTCCATGTAAAATACCGGTATTCAGCTGCATCCGGTTAGACTGGAAGCTGACTCCAACATAGTTGGGAAAAGGCTGGGCAGATGATGATGATGATGTGACATCTGCCAATTTGCACTACGCCAACTTGGTGTGTGGTCCGATACGCACATGGTCAGTTATAACTTCCTCTAACGGAAATATACCTACGTAGGAAGTAATTGTAGGAATCAATTTTCCTATATAATTTCTAACTGAATGAATGCACATTATAAAAGTAATTTGTTCGGAATTGTTACCTAAATCGATTGATGTAATTTTTACTATAATCTCGCGTTCGCGATTTACTTGCCAAACATGTAAACAAATATGAGTTATTGGAAAAATAACCTACACAATAAAGTTCAATTTACGCTACACCTTCAAACGTTTTTAAGACTTTTTAAATAATGGTAGTTACTCTGAAATCAACATAAATACCACTGAAATAAAGTTGATATTTGTTTAACTTGAAATAACATCAATTGGAAACGTAAATTTGAATAGACCTTAGGTAATTTTTTATCCCAATAATAATTAAAACTAAGTACGTAAATTACAGTCAGACTTCCGCTGGACTGTCAAAACAACCCAAAATGGACGTAGGACATACTACGTTACGCCCTTATACGTGTCCGACTGTGTGCGTGCGTAGATTTGTTATGTGACCACAATTTTCTCCCATAATTAGTACAACTAATTTAAAAATTAAAAATGTTGTATATAAAATAGTATAAATTCAGTAGGTATACGTTGTATTGTAGTTATAACATAATATTCTCGTTGGAGTGTTCGGTACTGCGCGTTAATTCCGGGACATGTTGTACACGTCATTCCTCCGTCAATTTACACCATAAGAATCGGCCCTTGGCAAGTTACCAAAATAGAACCACGAAAAATATCCAAACTACAAAATACACTGTAAGTCTGATCAAAAGAGTCCAAATAATATAATTGTGAAAAATGATTTCAAGTTTTAACGTTACTTGTATATCCAGCCAGTGGTAAGCAACATTTTTACAAAATACACAGCGTAAGGCGGGCGAGACCTAGTTCCCGTGAAAGCGTTAATGAACCCATTCAAAAGGTTTGCAACCCCAACTAGTTTCTCCCATTTATATTATGAGAGAAATAACTATTTTGTCGTGATTATAATGTTGTGGATACACTTGGGTTTATTAGGATATTCTCGTAAGCGTCTATGCACTGTTTATTATTAGAATAATTGGGATAATTTAGCTGCCTTTAAAATCAGTCAATCAACTCAGCCTATCGCAGTCCACTGCTGGACATAGGCCTCTCCCAGGCTGCGCCGCAACAGCCTACCAGCCACCTTCTTGAGGTTGTCCGTCCATCTAGCTGGGGGGCCGTCCGTCATACTACGCTTGCCAATGCCCTTTAAAATGGTTGAACTGGTAGTCTGGGGGGCAATTCTCGTAATTTTAAGAACGTTCACAGTCTGATCTCAGTCTCAATCTGTCAAAAATACCTCAAATTTCCCTACATTTTGACAAGTTTTTGACATTTGTTTGTTGCCGAGATGAGACTGCTGTTGTTTGATTTTGAACGTTTTAAATTACGAGAATTGGCCTTCTCTCTTAGCTGCCACGGGTCATTTTAATTTAATTTTATTTTTGGATTGTTTTTTTTTTTTTTGTTTCTCTTTGTTGTACTCTGGACGGTTTTAACGTGTACGTCTTTTTTACATTGTTCTCACATATAATTATAAATTCAACATTAATTTTGTAATTAATATTTTTGTAAAGTATGATTTAAAAGAGTGTACATGGAATTTCTGGTCCATTCTTTTCTATAGGCGCCTACTTTAGAATTGGTAACTATTCCAACCTCATTGGGAGTTATATGTTCGAGCCGTTTGGGGTTGAAACACTAGGGCCATGGGGTCCGAGTGCCCACTTGGTTTTTCGAGGTATCGCCAAGTGGTTAGTCGACTCTTCATATGACCAGAGGGCTGGCCTGTTTCTTGGGCAAAGAATTAGCATGTATGGCGTACAACGTGGCAATGCTGGTAGCCTTTTAGGCACTGTTCCTATTGACAGCGATGCGTCGGACGAATTTTTTGATGTCCTATGATTATTTTGCTTATTTTTTCACATGTAGATATTATTATGATTATTTTAAATGTTAGCTTATATAATGTAAATATATATACTAATAATAAAAACTTATACTAGCTTCATATTTCTGACTGATCAACTCCCTGACACTTCAAAAGTGCCTGTAAATGGTTTAATTGAATTATATGCTTTGAGATTGTATTCGACCCACCCCTGCTTCAACCGTTTGTACGACTTGACAAAACATCAAGTTTTCATTGATATAATTTATGTAAGTTTAATCCTACTATAATATTATAAACGTGAAAGTTTGTATGGATGAATGGATGGATGGATGGATGTTTGTTACTCTTTCACGCAAAAACTAGTAAACGGATTTTGATTAAATTTGGCACGCAGATGGTTTATAACCAGGATTAACATACAGGATACTTTTTATCCCGATATTCCCACGGGATCGAAACTTATGCGGGTGAAACCGCGGGGCGCTGCTAGTATTAGCGAAAACCGCATCAAAATCCATTACGTCCTCGTCGTCTCCAAAAACAAAGCGGTCACACAGACAGACAGACACTGAAAGTGACTTTGCTTCGTAAATAGTATCAAAATAGATATTGAAAGTTATATGAAACTCTGACAAGCAGTCGTATCAAGGGTTATCGTGTTACCCAGTAACTGGGGTGTGGAGATCAGATAGGCAATAGCTCCATGTAAAATACTGGTATTAGATATACTACTAACTGAACAGACAGCTGTGCTGGTGGGGAGTTTTTTGCGCCACTTCTTCTTCCCAGCGATAGCACTAGGAAGTGGCGAAGGGCGGGCGTTTTTGGGGGACTGTCTTTTGTAATTTTGACGTTCGAAAAGTGCTGATTCTCAGCCTAATTTGAATAAATGACTTTTGATTTTGATTTTGATTTTGCTAATTCTCAGCCTAGTTTGAATAAATGAATTTTGATTTTGATACGGTTAGACTGGAAGCTAACGCCAACATCGTTGGGAAAGTCTAGGTAGATAATGATAATAGTTTTCCTTCTCATTACTCAATCACTCACTCGAGCGGACCACGCTCGCGACGACAGAGGGCGCCTTCCAGTTTCTCGAACAAAAAGATCCATTCATATGAACGGGTTTATTTAGTTTAGTTCGACGCGGCCTAATGGTTTATCAGTTACTTGTTGACTTCTGCAAAAATTTTAAATGCGAGGAGTAGATTTATATCACTTAAGTGGGTACGTATTGTACTTTTAGTCACACCGCGACTTATTACTCTTTATTTATTTTATTTTTTTATGAAAATCGTCTACATTTAGAATTTTTGTAAATATGTGAGCCCCATGTATCTATCACATAGTTAATTTATATGTCATGGTTTCATTAATCCATTTTAATTCTTTTACCTATTGTGGTATAGTAATTTTATTTTAGATGCATCGTTTTCACACATAATTATATAATTAATGTATGCAACATATTCTAAAACATTTAAAATAAGTAACGATGGAGTTTCTTGCTCATTTTTCTCCATACGAAAACTACCTTTTGGAAGGGGCGACTAGAATCAATTTTATTTTAATTTAATTTTTGACGTTCAAAAGTGCCTTTTATGTGCCTATTTGAAACAAATGATTTGACTTTGACACTAATGAAAAAATGTTAGTTTTCCTTGTTTATAGCATGTGAACTAAAACAATACAAGCTGATAAGCCCTTATCTTGCAAATTTAAACGAGGTCATCAGATTTTTGCTGCGATTTGAAACACAAACCACATGATACACGTGCTAACATGAAATGGATATCTACTGTTTGTACGAAGTTTTGGGCCTTCTCTTCTTAGAAAATAGCTGAAATTCTACAAGTGGATTAAGTTACCTTGAAAATGTTAGAAAACTAAAATTTACTGTGATAACATGAATAATATTCATTTATTTATGAATGATATGAATGAGATATTTCTTTGCAAGAATATAGGTAGCTAACATAAGTTCTTAAAATCTATTGGTTTCACTTCACTATATTATTCAACATTTCTGCCGTGCAAATATTTAGATTTAACATCTTGGTTATATGTACTTATCGCATGCAGTAGGTACACATATTTAATTTTAGTCATTATCAATAACATAAAAATACTAATAATAATTTCATAATTTAAATTTGGATTACAATGCAATTAATAAAACTAAATTAAATACAATTCTAGTCATTTAAAACAATAATTTATATTAAAAAAGCGATCAATAATAATAATGTCATGTCAAAAAAAAATGTTTCAATATTATTTAAGTAATGGAAATATGTAGATGTCATAATAATTATAATAAATAAGTTTTACATTTTATACTCAAAATATTCATTGATGGAATAAAAACATCTCTCACACAGCAGCAGTTATATAGCTTTCTATTAAATTCTAAATCTTTAAAATTCTTCAAATCTTTAAATTACCTAAGGCTAAGGCTGATTTATCCAACGCCACATAATTTAATCCGAGGAATAGCTTTGAATTTTTGACATTGCTTCCATAGAAAAACTGTCAGACGTCAATTTTATTCCACAGTTAAAAGTTATTGTTGATTGAATAATCAGCCCTTACTAGAAACTATAAAACATGTAACTAAACTTCTAAAGATTTTCAATTACATTAGATTCTGATTGTTCTTAGAAAAATATAAAAAAAGAGACGCCCCCGGGTGGGCTCGAACCACCAACCTTTCGGTTAACAGCCGAACGCGCTAGCCAATTGCGCCACGGAGGCGATGGTGGGGCGAGCGAAATAGTCGTGTCATATCTATAGCAAGAATATAGGCGACTAGTAATTGTGACGTCATCGCTGGGAGTCGTAAGGTTATCAATCAACACAAGTGGTTTTGTGTAAAGAAATGTGATTAGAAATCGTGGAACATTTATTATTACTATTTTTTTTTTTTTTTGAAACAAGTTTCGAATAATAGAACAAACAATAACAATTATAAGATTTATTACAAAGGTCACAAGTTGTAGATTGATTCATTCATACACACATTAAGAACTTTGTTATGTTCATAGAACGATCGGTAGGGATTTTCATTGAAATACAATTTTATCATTCACATAATTAGGTTCATTATTGTAATTTATTCATCTCAATAAGCAAGTACAGACGCCAGCAGGTCAAGCTACCCGAAACTGTCAAATTTTCCCAATCAACCTTGAACCTACTGCTTTAGCAATAAAGTTGAAAATCTATTAAAGAAATTTGACAGATTGTAGTAGGTTGATGTGCTGGCGTCTGTACATTATTTTCTATTAATTATTTAAGTATATCGTGATTACACAAAAACTAAATTAACAATCAATGCCTACAAACAGTAGAAAAACAGTGACTGTTACCCACTTTATAACAACTAAAGCTGCTGGCAACAGCTGTTTACTAATAATTAATTACCAAAATATGAACGACGCGGAGTGTCGCAACTACCCACTAATTATAAAGTTTTAATGTGGGTAGTAAAATTTAACACCGGTGCAGCTACTTACTATGCATGTAACTTGCGTACTATTGAACGGAAATTAACTGATAATTAATTAAGATATACTTATTATAGTGGTTTTTGAATCCGTAATAAAGGTAATATGATAACCTACTGACTCTTTCTTTGGGTTTATTTCTGAAAATTTCTGCAACCATGTTAGTTGTGTCAGCATTCTGAGCCACCTTGTTATGTGAAAGGACAATGCCCATGAATGTATGGAATCTCGTACCATGCTGCATCAAAGTCAAACTTTGTTTTTTATACACTACATTTATTTATTATTAAGGCACATCAACAACACAAACATTTACAAATAACAGAGATAGCATAGTTACCTCCTTGAATTTGACGAGGATGCAAAACGACACCTTGTATATATCTCATTAGTAAAATCACATCTCGAGTATCTTATCGAAATATGGGGATCTGCCGCGAAAACTATCCTGATGCCTCTGCAAAGAACCCAAAATAAAATTATTAAAACCCTATACCATAATCAGTCATTATCACTATCTTACTCCAACTAAAATACTGTTTGAAAAACTAAATTATGAAATCTCGCACAACTAAACCTACACATACGGCACCTGCATTCTGGTTAAAAAAAAAAACACCACAAACAGTATACAATCCAATTTACAATTACACAAACAAACAATATCATACAGCCTAAGAAATAAAAATAAATTACAACGAAGACAAGCTCGTACTAACTATGGTAAAAAAACCATATTGTTCGAAGGAGCACAGCTGTATAAACCAAATGACGTAAAAGATTGTAACAACATTAACTCATTCAAAATTAAACTAAAACATCATATTCATAAAATGTAGTCATACCGCATACCTATCAATTAATGTTAGCAACTTCTTACCTACCTAATATTTATTATGTGCATCTTTTTCTTTCTATTTCATTAAGAAAAAGGACAGAAGATAAAATATTAGTTTACTCCTGTCAAATTAAGATACTCCGTAGACAGATTAGATGTGATTAAAAACATAGCTGCTAACAATACGTCAATTTACGTCAGGCGCTGACTAGTTTGACAGGACTAAACTAATATTTATCTTCTGTCCTTTTCTAAATTAAATTGAACTTAAATTTAGTTTAGTTTGTGAACAAGGGAATCGGTGCCAATTAAATTGATATTGTTGTTATAAAGTATTGAAGGTAGTCGAGTAGATGTGACTTTTTAGTCAGTCATTATGCTTGTGCCTGTACGATGCTACGTATATTATTTATTCTCGTATCCAGAGTGTTCCCAACCCAACAATTGTTCAGTGGCGACGAGGATAAACTAAACTGTGAACAAATAGGGCTGATTTTTCCAACGCCAGATAATTTTATCGGAGGAATAATTTTGAATTTTTAACAGTTCTACCATACAAAAACTGTCAATTTTATTCCACGAATAAAAATTAGCTATAATTATTACAGTATGGCCATTTTAATAGGTAACATTTGACAATTCATAAAAATTCAACAACGTAACCTTATAACGGCGGGCATAAAATAATATATTTTTTCGTTTTGTTAGAACTGCACAATTGCTTAACTTTTTTCAATTACAATTCAAGCCCGTGTCGATTCATTCACTTTAATCGATGTTTTTTCACTATGAAGATAAAACTGACAGACGTCAAATGTTCCCTATTAAAATGGCCATACTTTAGTCGATAGAAAAATCAGCCCATAGTAGATAAGGTGTGTCAGTGGTGATTTCTCTAAAGGAAAAAAAATGGCACTCGGTAGGATCACAGAGTTCGACATACATGAGGACGATTGGAGGATATACGTCAAACGTCTGGAACAGTGATTTATAGTAAACAAAATGTCGAGTTAGTTACAAGTGACCGTTATGGGTGCAGCTAGCTACGAGTTGTTGGTGGATTTATGTACTCCGGGCGAAACCGACAGCAAAAACGTTTGAACAGATGGGTAATTCTCGTAATTTTAAGAACGTTCACAGTTTGATCTCAGTCTCAATCTGTCAAAAATACCTCCTCATTTCCCTACATTTTGACAAGTTCTTGACATTTGTTTGTCGCCGAGATGAGACTGCGACTAGATTTTAAACGTTTTAAATAACGAGAATTGTCATTCAGATACTTACTGTTAGCCCGCATCATCCCATTGCAGCGGCTGCAGTCTCGACATTCATAGCGATCACTTTACGACCGAATTCGGTCGCAAAGTCCCGGATTGACAGGTGTAATGTATGGAGTGACAGGACTTTGCGACCGAATTCGGTCGTAAAGCGATCGCTATGAATGTCGAGACTGCAGCCCCTGGGCAAAGGCCTCTCCCCATAACTTCCAGCTCTTTCGGTCGAGGGCTAAAATAGACCACTGGTCGTTTGTTATATCCAGTTCGTCCCACCATCTTCTACGAGGTCTGCCGCGACGCCTTCTAGCTCTGTCAGGGCTCCACGTGGTGTTATTTTGGCCCACAGCTTTTATATATTATTATTATATAGATTACGTTTATTATTCATTTGCACTAGGCCAACTTGGTGGATTATATCCCAGGTGGCATGTGTCCCAGGAGTAGAAACATTACAGGCTGATTATGCTATTAAGAAATCCTATTGGGCACACGGTGTGTACCTATCCTATAATCTATTATTTCTGTCTGGTGGTGGGACTACCGTATAATTTTCCTCAACTTCGCTTTAAAAAATCGGTGTACGAATTCATCGAATCGCCATACATCAGTCCAAGATCTGACCTGACTTTATATTAGCATATATAATAATTAAAAAATAAATCTTAATCGCCTCTATGAGTCAGTTAGCACTATTTTCACTATGTCTCATACAATCTGTGTGTTCTTGGAACCATAAACGACCAATGACTGTCCATTTTATTTATTGCTTCGTGAATGAGCCTCTAAATCATCTGTGAGTAAGCACCTTGTAAAAGATTTGCCTTGGATTTGTTGTGCTGGACTGGGCAGTCTGGAGTAAAGTGTTTTTTTTTTAAGAGTAAACGTGTAGTTTCATGCCTGCTCTTTTTCATAGGAAACGACCAATTGGAACCGTGCACCTAGCTTCTGACGCTTTAAGTGCCATGTTTATGTGAAAAACAATATTTTGATTTTGATTGATTTATTGTTAACTAGCTTCCGCCCGTGTGGGTGTCGGAAATTATCTTACCACGGGACCATGTAACCGAGAAAAAAAAATCCTATGCCCTTCCCTAGGATGCCATTTGTCTCCTTGCCAAATTTTATTGAAAGTCGTTCAGTAGTTTAGACGTGAAATAGTTATTTGTTATACAAGAGTGCAAAGTTGCTTTTTAACCGCGTGTTCAATTTTGATGACCGAGCAAGCGAAGGATTCTAAAATTGAATCACGAGCGCAGCGAGTGATTCAAAATTAGAATCCTGAGCGTTAGCGAGGGAATCAAAAGAGCACGAGGTGAAAAATCTTTGCACTCGAGTGCAACACGTAACTTTTCATTCCACCTCAGCGAGGAAATGACTAAATGCAAAAAAAAAAAAAACGTTTACAATCACAAGATAGGTACACTTTTATTTCAGTTTAGGTATTAATTACTACATTATGACAGGTAAGTATTAAATGCCGCGTAAAGAACCGCGTACAAAGCAAATTGAAAAAAGAACACCAAGAAGGTTCCGAGTCTGAGTTTTTAACAAATTAAAAAAAAGTTGTATGATATATTCGGCACCATAGAGGTAGCAGTAAATAGGTTTAATGTTTTTTTTAATTCACAAACTTAGTGCACACGATGTTCTAAATTCAATTTACTTTATCCTCTAGAGAATAAAAACGGCTTTTCCACTCAGATATTGAAGATTAAAAATACTCTTTCCGAGATGGTGGGATGAAAAGGTACTTTACTGTATGTACATACAGACAGTTACTTTCGAATTTATAATATTAGTATGGATTTAAACGGTACAACACCAACTACATTCATTACCATAAAAACATTACATTATTACGTTGACAATAGTTATGTTGTATATTATTTTAAACTAACATAAAACGGTGATATAAATTCCGTATGGTAATAAATTCCGCGATGGTAATCATTCTGATTCCCAGACTCAGGTGAAACTTTATTATCTTTTTCCGTTCTTGAATGCCTAAATGATTAGGTCACTGACGAATCCCACCTGTCATTAATTAATCCTCATTAAAAACCAGACTAAGATACATACGTGCGGTTAAAATACTAATGGCAGCAATATGTCAATGTGCTTGAAATCGAATAAAAGGGAATTTATGTTTATTTATGACCAAAAAAAGTATGTGCTCAGCTCCTTCCTTAATCTGTAGAAATTTCCGGGGTTTATTTATCTAATGTACAGACGACAGCATATCAAGCTACTACAATCTGTCAAATTTCTTTAATAGATTTTCAACTTTATTGCTAAAGTATTAAGGTTCAAGGTTGATTGGGGAAATTTAACAGTTTTGGGTAGCTTGACCTGCTGGCGTCTGTACTAGCCTGTATTGTCCTAGGCAAAGGCCTCCCTCTCCCCTTTCCACACAATTCTGACTTTTGCGAGCCAGTCCTTACGGTAGCAAGCTAGTCCTGCCATCTTCGTTTTGGCCTGCCGCGATGGCGTCGTGCGTTTAGTGGGACCCAATCGGTGGTTCTCTTAGCCCAATTGTAATCTGACTCCAGGCTGTTACTGAGAAATTTCTGATGGCAAAACCCAATAACACTCTGCCTGACCTGGGAATCGAACCTAGGAACTCATGCTTAGCAGCAGCGCTTGCAACCACTAGACCAACGAGGGATTAATTATTATCTATAATAATAATTTGTATTTTTTTAGACAAACTAATAAACTCATCTAAACTAATATCGCGACATATTCGCCAACAATGTAAACAAATATGAGTTTATGGAAAAATAACTTTAATTCCTACATGATAAAGTTCAGTTTACGCTACAACTTCAAACATTTTTGTAACATTTTCAATAGTGCTAATCACTCTGAAATTAACCTAATAGCTATTTAAATAAAGTTGATATTTGTTTAACTTGTAATAACATCAATTTGAAACATTAGTTTGAATAGACTGTAGGTAGGATACCCAAAAAGCTACGATACCTGTTCCAATTACTTAAAAAAAACCGGCCAAGTGCGAGTCGGACTCGCCCATGAAGGGTTCCGTTACGTTACGATTTATGACGTATTAAAAAAAAACTACTCACTAGATCTCGTTCAAACCAATTTTCGGTGGAAGTTTATATGGTAATGTAGATCATATATTTTTTTTAGTTTTATCATTCTCTTATTTTAGAAGTTACAGGGGGGGGGGACACACATTTTACCACTTTGGAAGTGTCTCTCGCGCAAACTATTCAGTTTAGAAAAAAATGATATTAGAAACCTCAATATCATTTTTGAAGACCTATCCATAGATACCCCACACGTATGGGTTTGATGAAAAAAAAAATTTTGAGTTTCAGTTCTAAGTATGGGGACCCCCAAAATTTATTGTTTTTTTTCTATTTTTGTGTGAAAATCTTAATGCGGTTCACAGAATACATCTACTTACCAAGTTTCAACAGTATAGCTCTTATAGTTTCGGAAAAAAGCGGCTGTGACATACGGACGGACAGACAGACAGACAGACAGACAGACAGACATGGCGAATCCATAAGGGTTCCGTTGCCATTTGGCTACGGAACCCTAAAAATACGTCCCAGGGTTCTTCACATCCTTAAAAATAATAATTTCCAACTTTCTTATCCTTCCTCAAACATTCCAAGCAGACTCCTTACCTGTGATTTGCGCAAATCATTGTCCGTTGATTTATTTGAAACACCCACGTTGATCGTTGATTCATATTTGTGTTTATTCAAGCTCTAAGAACTGACCGACTAGACTGAAGGCTTTTATACCTCAAAAGAAAGTTTTAATTATTCATGTGAAATTGTTTCTTTGAAGGATTATTAAATGAAAATAATTGCTTGAGAAAATAAAATTACATTTTTATTTGTAAATTTGACAGATGGGCTTTTGGCTAACTAATAACAGCCGCACAGGTCGATCGATCAGGTTAAGCTGCGCGTGCCGCCGTTGTTCCGTGGTTGGGTGACCATCTTCATATACCAAGTCCTCTCCGTGCCTCGGAAAGCACGTTAAGCCGTTGGTCCCGGATGTGATTCGTGTATCTTTGACAGTCGTTACGGGTCGTCATAGTCCCGAAAGTCTGACAACCAGTCTTACCAAAGGGTATTACCCAGTAACTGGGTTGTGGAGGTCGAGATGGGATAAGCCCGGTATTTAGGTAAAAAAAAATTAACAAGAAAATTAAACGCCGAAAAAACTGAAAAGCAAAAAATAATAAACATTTTTTATTTAACCCTAATAACTAAGTTTTTAAACTAATGTAAGTATACCTAAGTAATTTTGAGTCAACCAACTTTGGAGTAGGTATACCCTTTCCAATAAAAAAATAATTATCAATATCGGACTACTCTGTAAAAAGTTATGCGTGGTCATACATAAAAAAAAAGAAAATATACGCGTCGACTTGAGAACCTCCTCCGTTTTTTTTACGAATCGACCGCGGCAAGCGTAGATTTGTCCACCAGTAAGCTTTCATAGTGATTCACACAACACTGACGACCGTGCCTACACACGACGAATAAACTGTATTTTATCACGGCAAGAAAAACGTGTGTCTACAAAGGGCCTTAGCTACTAAATCAAAACTCCTATCATCAAAACCAACTTCACCGATAAATAAAAAAACTAAATAAATAAAATCTTTACCTATTGAAATTAATTAGTGTTACAAAAACCTATGAAGTCTCTGAAACCCAAACTAGATAAAAACCTATATGTCAGATTTCACCGCCTTCTCCCAATTCATAGAACAAAAATAGAATGGATTGGATAGATTGGTTTGGATTTTGGTTGGATTAGGATTTATAGAATACTTAGGCTATTTTCGTAAAAATTCATAAAAAAATATTGAACCCTTTCTTTTGTCAATTATATAAAAAATGATGAGGGTAATACGATACCCCTTGGTAAGACTGGTTGTCAGATTTTCGGGGTTCTGACTACACATAACGACTGCCAAAGATCCACGAATGACAGCCGGGTCCAACGGCTTAACGTGCTTTCCGAGGCACGGAGGGGTCTTGGTATGCAAAGATGGCCACAAACCCCTCACCCTGCCTCTCTTTTTTAAATTTATGTAAACGTTAAAAGTTGCCAGTCACTTTAACAAAACACATCGCATCACCTGCCCGAACAATTACTTTGTTTTCGCCTAGCGTTCTTTCTGACTCTTTTTCTTTTTGCTCGGCTCTTAAAGATCTTAGCGTGATGTTAAATAACCTATAGCCTTCCTCGAGAATTGGGCTACGAAACGCAAAAAACATTTTTCAAATCCGACTGGTAGTTCCGGAGATTAGCGCATTCAAACAAACTCTTCCGCTATTATTAAAGTATAGATATCAAACCTCTGCTATAAACTTCAGCCCATCGATCATACCAAGTCTTAGGTGAACCGCAAAAATATGTTCAAACAAATATTGCAAATTGAGCAAGAAGGTATGCAATCAAACCGGCTCCGAACTTGGATTGCTCCCAACTTGGCTGAGTTATAGTCAGCTTCCGTTGGTCCTCAATAAAGTAGTTGAAATCCCTCTCAAATCCGTTCACTCCAGACCTCTATGATTTTCCAGTTTTTGACGTTCCCATACAAGTTTATGAAGCTCTAACCTGCGTAATGCATGAGCTAGATTTCAATTTGACTTGCAGTTACTTCTAGTTTTGGAACTTCTAAGTTCCGTGTTCCATTTCGATTACCATTTTAGATTTTGTGATGCGACGAGTATTTGTCGTTTAACCCTTGCAATTTAAAAACAGTTAGGAACTCTCTGGAGAATCTTGATCTAAGACTACTTTAGATTAGTAGGTTATGCGGCCGTCAGCTGCTAAGCGTGAGCGTCCTGGGCTCACTTGCCAGATTGGGTAAAATGTACGAGAAAATGTTAGAATGAATGCAGTATTTTCAAATAAAATTTTGTGAAACGGATCTAACCATAGTTATTTTAAAATAGTTATCTACGAAATACTTTGTCTAAGCTGAGATCAGTGTGAAGTGCGTTAGTGTTGACGCGAAATTTTGAGAGTTTTTATGTAGAGTGTAATCTTCGGAACCCCTGAACGGATTCCGAAAATGATTTTAGTAACGGGAAGCTGCAGTATTGCCAAGTGTCATAATTTATATTTTTTGATAAATAAGAACATTCACGTGGATTAAGTCGCGAGAGAATTATAAAGAGAAAAATAAATTAAATAAGGCTCTTGTTTAAAACTTAAACAGTTTTGATTAATCATCTGAAGTAAGTTTTTATACTCCGGTTCAGTAAACTTGTACAATTTGAAACAACACATGAAATTCTTGATAACAACAATTTATTATATTCTAAAGACCATGGTCACATATTCATTTATACATGTCAAATAATATGTTCAGTGTTACCAGGTTTTAAAGATACTTTTAAAATTTCATCTGTCGCTCCTAGGGATCATTATTTATTTCTTTAAAAAAGAAAATTTTATGCTTAACTTTAGATAAGGTTCGAATATTTACAATGCATTTCGATTTAGGTCTTGTCTTGTATTTGTTATTTTGTAAAACAGCATCCATGAATTTTGCTTTGTACGGTGGGCCGTGCATCAGTGGTAACAAATCGAGTATAAACTGCAACCTAATTGCGTAATACACGATCAATCGGAATCGGTTTCAGTTTGACAGTTCAACAACATTCATTGCGTTATTTACGTGTGGAGCAGAATTTTTTTTCGAACTTATGAATTATGATTAGCAATTTGCTTCAAAATCATTCTGATTCCGATTGATTGTGTGTTACGCAATTAGGGTGCTGGCCTTTATTGAAACTTCATAGTCATTACAGTCGACTGCATATCGGTGGTAACCATTTGACCTTAAAAGCTGGTATATAATGATAATTAATAAGGACCATTAGAGGCTATTTGTCGATAGTTACAGCCGATCGATTCTGTAAAAATCTCACCGTGAAAAGTTAGGTGAAGTAAGCTTAGAGTGAGCTGTCAATAGTATCAATCCCTTAGCATTATTTGGAATGACAGTTCACTCCACGCTCACTTCACCTAAGTTTTCACGGTGAGATGGTTACAGAATCGCACTGCAGTTCTCAATAACGATATTTGGACATTTATCCTGAAAATGTGATGGTTAACCTAACACCCCCCTAATATTATAAACGTGAAAGTTTGTATGGATGGATTCATTTCATGGATTTCACGCGAAAACTACTGAACGGATTTGGATGAAATTTGGCACACAGATGGTTTATAACCAGGATTAACATATAGGATACTTTCTCATGCCTTCTTATGCGGGGGTTGTAGGCAGAAACTAATACAGAACGCAACCTGCTACGATCCTTATAACTCGTATTCCTTTTACCTCGTTTACGTTCATACATCTGGTCGTACACGCATTGTTAATCTAACCATGTATTATATCTCTACACTAAAACAAATCGATATTATTTTAGGTTTAACTTACTAACACAGGCTAACCAATTTTTTGTAAAAAAAAAAAAAAAACTAAAACAACTCTTAAAACTAGGTAAGTACACAAATACATAAATAGGTACTACATACTATTACTATAATATATACTTATAATATATACGAGTATACACATATATATGCAAAATCAAGAGAGAGGTGTTGAGATGACTCTACGCTATTTGTTTTGAAAATAACTCTGCAATTTCCGCTTGAATGCATACTGACTGGTGGCCGTCCTGATATCAAGAGGAAGCGCATTCCAAAGAAGGATGAACTGAATATGAAAAGAAGAATGAACAAAGTCAGACGTATGAGAAGGACAGAGTAAGAGAAGATTGTTAGAAGAACGCAGATTCTCAGCGTGTGAATATCCATATCACACAAACCTACATTTAAAATCCTCTTCCCAGAACATGGAAACACCAAAGAGGGGCCACTATAACAACAAGCCATCCGTCACTCAATTAGGGCCATTCTTTCCTCAGACGTCCGATAAAATAAATATGAACAATAATAAAAAAGGGGAAATATATTACGGCCTCGTTTGAGGCCCATCGCGTTTATGACAGGTGACGGGGCCCAAAGACGGAAAACGGCCAGTCATCGCCAAATGATTATCGGCCTCTTTGGATGTCAGATCACTTTTCGTTATTGGCCGCGATTGAAAAAAGAATTTCTTTGTAACTTTTCATTTCTTATTTTTTTGGGAGGGATTTTTATTAAAGTTGGCATTTGTTGGAGATTGTTTGTGATTTTGGTTGAATTTGAAAAGAACCAATTTTTACAAACCACTGATCAACAGTTAAAGTTTCATCATCATCTGCCTAGTCATTATCCAATTACTTATGTTGGGGTCAGCTTCCAGTCTAACCAGATTCAGCTGGATACTAGTATTTTACATGAAGTGATTGCCAATCTGACCTCCACAACACTGGGTAAAACGATACTTTTTAGTAAGACTGGTTGTCAGACTCCGGACATCTAGCTAGGTATACGTAACGAATGTCAAAGATCGCTCGCAAATGCTTAACGTGCTATCCGAGTCACGGAAGGATCTCGGTATGTTATCGTTGCTCACCCATCCATAGACCAACCTCGGCAATCATTGCTTAACCTATAATTAAGCCACGAGTAGTTAAAGTGTGAAGGTAATTGTAATATTCTTAATGTTTCCAAATTAGTTTCTACGCAACATTCATAAATTAAAATTAATACAAAGCAAAACATTTTAGTTAATGATCATAACTGATTAAAACAAAATGATTACGCTTAATTAAAATCCGGTAGGTAGCCTTTCAAAATTTTCCTTTGTGAGCTCTTATTTACACCTCAAGAAAACGTTATTAAAGCACCTTGCTGGCTGCGATAAAACCTTTATAGAACCCCCATTGTCCTGCCGACCCCCTAAATCTTTAGAGGCGTAATAGAAAATATTGTTCGCAAAATTAAGTTATTCTCCGAACTTTTCGTTGTTATATTAAAATTAATGATTTTTGTCGTCATGAAATTAAAAATTGCAGCCAGTTAGAATTGATAGGGTTATTTTTTTTTTCTGTAATATAAGTTTGGATGAAACTTGTAGTAATAGTTCGACGCTATATTTTTTTTTTGAAATTGTGAGCGTAAGTGGTTTTCGTACAATTTCGATGCAAATTTTATTCATTTTAGTTTTATGTTTTAGTTAAACTTTGGTACTTTGAGTCTCTATCTAGTCTCCTAGTACTCGTATTTATGACCTGAAATTACAAACAATTTAGAACTCATTTACATGTTGCTAAACTTTTTAATCGTTTTTTTTTATTGTAAATTTTACATGTAAAATCAGTCTAACTTAAAGCAAAATTATGAGGGGTTAATGAGCTTTTGATTAATAAATGACATAACATAACAACACGGCTGTATTTCCCGAAGGGTGGGTAGAGATGTATTTCTATAGGTACCTACACCTGGGAGGGTGTACTTTTACACCCACATTTAGCCAGTTAATCGATACTTACTACTTACGTAACTTAAAATTAGATCTTTGAGTAAGTAGTACCTAAGTAAGGTACCCGATAGCTTGGTTAATAAGTTAGATATATCATCAAATTTTGAAATTAGTCATATTTATAAAAAACCCCGCTGCTTTGTTGGTCGCAAATGCTACTACTGAGCATGAGTTCCTGGGTTCAATACCCAGGTAATGTCTTAGTAGTAACCCTGAGTCAGGACCCAGTGGTTATAGGTGGCAATAGGCTTGCCCCCAAGGGACTTAAACGAAATGTGAAGGTGCACTATGTACAGTCAGCAAAGGAGATAAGTAACCAGGGTCGTCGCATATAGTTGAAGTTTTGTAAGAAACCGATGGATGATTTCGAATGAAATTTAACTTGATAAATAAACTGTTTGTTTTCTTTTAATTAAATTAAATTTTATTCGAAAACATCCATCGGTTTCTTAATAAACTTCAACTATATCCGACGACCCTGGTTACTTATCTCCTTTGCTGACTGTACACGTACATCTCTGTCTCACCATTCAGGGAAAACAGTCGTGATGTTATGTCATATTATGTGTTACTAGCTTATGACCGGGGTCTCGTACGCATGAAATTTCGTGTTCCCCCGACACTGCCCGCGCTATTTATTTATTTTTTATGCGTCATGTTTGACGCAATTAAATGTACACTCGCGAGCAATGAAAAAGTTCCAGTGACATAGCACCTAATTACTCCTAAACGGGATAGGCTTGCTTAATGACGCCGTCTGCAATATTGAAGTACATGCAGCGCATCAGAATATTACCAACTAAAAACGTAAATATTGTGTTCAAATTTTAAATTATATGTCTTAGGAGATATTAAGGTGTTTGTTGGCATTTTGTGGGTGGGACTATTTCATTGCTCGGCAGTGTTCTTTCTATTAGTTCATTTTCGCTTATCGTTTTTTCTGAACCTTTTTCTATTAGCTCCGCTCCTAAAGGTCGAAGCGTGATGTTAAATAGCTATTCTCAAGAATTGGACCATCAAATGCCAGGAGAATATTTCAACTCTGACTGGCAGTTCCAGATTAGCTTTATTAATATAAAGCTGAAGAGTTTGTTTGTTTGAACGCGTGTTAATAATTATTTTATCTATATTAATAAATATAGGTAAAATAATTATTAATTACTGAAAACTTAAACATTCAGACTACTAAAACGTAGCTAAAAAGATTTCCCTTCAATGAAAATTTAGAAGTAACATTTGAAGTATGCCAGTGAACTTGGGTCCTCCGTACGGTTCCGTGCGATTCGGTACGGATAGTTCGGACGATCCTTATTGGAAAACTTTTCGCTTTCCGATGTTATCCGAACGAATCAGATATAATAGTAATCGTTTCTCTTGAACGTACTTTGATTTTCATTCAATATTGTCTTTGAAAGTTTGTGTTACTGTAAGACCAGTGAATCTCTTGATGTTTTAAGAACAGAGGTATTAAGCTTATTGTTTATTATCATAATTAGGGGCTCGTGGCTAAATAACAGCCGCACGGGTCGATCGATCAGGTTAAGTTATGCTTGCCGTGGTCGGTCCGTGGATGGGTGACCATCTTTACATACCGAGACCCCTCCGTGCCTCAGAAAGCACGTTAAGGGCCAGCGCCCACTGGCGGCGCACAGCTAGGGATTTTTATGTGACGAATAGAAATATAACTTTAAATGTATGACAATAAAATTGAAATTTCAATGATGATTCCATAGGACGTCGCGGCATGCCAAAGGATACCGCGGCATCATTGCTGCCGATGAAATTTCAATTTTATTTTCATACTTTTAAGTTATATTTTCTATAAGTCGCAAAAAAATCCCTTGCCGTGCCCTGCCGCCAGTGGGCGCCGGCCCTAAGCCGTTGGTCCCGGCTGTCATTCATGGATCTTTGACCGTTGTTACGGATTGTCAGCTCGCAACTCTGACAACCAGTCTTACCAAGGGGCATCGTGTTACACAGTGACTGGATTGTGGGGGTTAGATAGGTAATCGCTCCATGTACAATACTGGTATTCAGCCGCATCGGGTTAGACTAGAAGCCGACCCCAACGCAGTTGGGAGAAGGCTAGGCAGGTACCTACATAAAACAGGCAGATGCAGAACATAAAATTAAATTATGGCAAATAATTTAATTTTATGTTCTGCGTCTTGTAATGTTAATTATTTAACACCTAGTATTGTATACAATCAAGTATCAAGTATTTTCTAACTGAACATACAGCTGTGCTGCTGGGGAGTTTGTTGTACCAACTTCTTCCCAGCGATAGCACTAGGAAGTGGTGAAGGGCGGGCGTTTTGGGGGACTGTCTTTTGTAATTTTAGACGTTTAAAAAGTGCAGCAGACCGATTCTGTAAAAATCTCACCGTGAAAAGATAGGTGAAGTGAGCTTAGAGTGAGCTGTCCATAGTGTCAATCCCTAGCATTAGTAGGAATGACAGCTCACTCCACGCTCACTTCATCTCAGTTTTCACGGTGAGATGGTTACAGAATCGCACTGCCTGATTCTCAGCCTAATTTAAATAAATGACTTTTGATTTGATTTGATTTGATTTCATTGATTGATTTACTATAATCATTATTTGGTTAGTTGTAGTGGTATTGGTCCAATGTAAATAAGTAATAGTACTATTTTTATTTTTATTACCGTACGTAGTAGAAGATCTCGGACGGTGTATTAACAATTTGCGACTGCAGCCTAGCTTCGTAACTGTGGTACGGTTTCGGAAGTCTCTCGCGCAAACTATTCAGTTTAGAAGAAAATGTTATTAGAAACCTCAATATCATTTTTGAAGACCTATCCATAGATACCCCACACGCATGGGTTCGATGAAAAAAAATTTGAGTTTCAGTTCTAAGTATGGGGAACCCCCAAAATTTACTGGTTTTTTTTTTCTATTTTTGTGTGAAAATCTTAATGCGGTTCACAGAATACATCTAATTACCAAGTTTCAACAGTATAGTTCTTATAGTTTCGAAAAAAAGTGGCTGTGACATACGGATGGACAGACAGACATGACGAATCCATAAAGGTTCCGTTTTTTGCCATTTGGCTACGAAACCCTAAAAATTATTACAATGAAGTGAGTACAAGTGACTCGGCTTCGTTGACTAACTTTTTACACCCGTTATAATATGTCACCACTTTTTTCATTAGACAGCTCGCAAAGTGCTGAGAGCTGCTGTCGAGTGTCTTTGAACTCTGATTCTAATAACAATAGATCAGCTGCTGGATGAAACAGGTGCATTTCAAGTTCCATTGTCTGTAACAAACATCACGATATTTGATCTAAGTATACAATAAGGCTACTACTTTAACTACATATACATATATATATCTTTATAGACAATGATTGTTGCATGATGATGCATTTCTTTGCCGACACACGACTTTCGTTGGACATTTCAAATTATTTTGATTAATAAATCAAATGATTTTATTTGTAGTGCAGACAGATAAATCACGAAGTCAAACTCAAACCCTAAGGATTTATTTCAATAAAACCAATTACAGGCACTTTTGAATTTTAGTCAAGAAGCTACTTGCCAATTCCAAGTCGTAGTAGGTTCCTATGGAGAAGAGTGGGCCAGAAACAAAATAAATCAAAATATTGGTATTATATACGTAGATCCACGCGAGACACAATGGCTTTTTAATGGTATTCAACGGGTTAATGAAGTTTTGGTTTTTTTTTTATAGACTATTTGAGAACATTTGTGATTCACAATAACTACTGATATGTTTACATAGGTGTATGTTGGTGTTCTTTGTTATTTCAGGGTAACATTAATCATGTTTCAAAACCATTAAAATAAATGCAAATAAATGTGACGTCGGCAGCTACTGCTTCAGTGACGTAATCTGCCCACCCCACAGCAAAACAGGCTGAAGATAAATGATATTAAAATGATGAAAGTCATTGTCGTGTGACATCTTGATGTTCCGAGACGGGGTGGGTTGACATTTTGTTTTAATAGGGTTCCGCATGATTAATTTATTCACGTCCGCGTGGATAAATGAATATAGGTTTGCACATGAAGAGGAAAGCTATTTAAATATACAAGGGCAAAAAATGTAATACAAAAAAAAGACATGAAGTAATTTATGCGGGGTAGTTGCGTAACACAATAAAAAGCTTTCATTTTGACAACACTATTCATTGCGTTATTTATGTTGCTGAGCATGAATTTTTTTCGAACTTAAGAAGCAATGTATTAGCAATATCCTTCAAAATGATTCAAATGTGATTGATAGTATGTAAAAAAAAATGTTTTTAGTTGTTTGTTCATCAATGCCTAGATACTCTACATACATTGTACCCTCACAATTAATTTTGTTTTTAAAAATTAATTTTGATCTTGTAAAAAATATTATTAAAACCTTATTTTATTCATTAGTTTATGTAAATTTAAATTAAGTTAAGTTTAAGTAACGATCACCTCTTATCCAAATAACTTTTAAAGTCAGTTCAGCTCGTAATTGTATGTAGGTAGGGAATGTTGAAGATACGGTCTCGATTTTGATTCTGTTTCCGCTTCATCATTATGTTTTCATTAGAGGCTTGGTTCGGCGGCTGACTATTATAAGACTAGGGGGGCTACTCCGAAGTGCAGAGTGCGAATGTTTGGATCGGACCGACACATGGCCGAACTGAATATTATTGAAAAATGCGAAAAGTTCGGATCGGCTCGGAGTGTAGGAGTGTAGGATCGGAACCGACTGAATCAAATAGTAACTTTGTAGCAGGAAACTGCCGAACATTCGGCCGATACTACTTCGGAGTGCACCCCCAGATTTCTGGCGTTTTATGTCGAAATAGAACAATATTTATTCGTGTCTAGTTGTCATCTGCCGAGCCTTTCCCCAACTCCTTTGGGGTCGGCTTCCAGTCTAACCGGAATCAGCTGAGTACCAGTATTTTACATGGAGCGACTGCCTATCTGACCTCCATAACTCAGTTACTGGGTAATACAATACTCCTTGGTAAGACTGATTGTCAGACTTTCGGGCTACTGACAACTCGCAACGACAAGATCCATAAATGACAGCCGGGACCAACGGCTTAGCATGCTATCCGAAACACGCAGGAGTCTTGGTAAGTGAAGATGGTCACCCATCCTCGGACCAACCGCGGCAAGCATAGCTAACTTGATTGATCAGCCCGTGCGGCTGTTATTGTAATCTAAGAAACAAAAAAGAAATGCAAATTCTATTCCAACCCATAAAAGGAACCATGTAAAGAAAAACACCACCCCCTTAAAACTCAAAAATATTTCCAAGTCATATCCTACATGACTTTTTAAACCCTTCAAAATGAGTTGTATTAGATCCCCTAGACGATAACAAAGAGATACAGTTACTGATAAGGTCGTATACCCTACTGGACCCACTTAATTGACTCCGTGAGTAATCAAATTCTTTTAACTTTGTAGATGACTACTTGATTAGGAGCTAGTACATTTGCTTTTTGATTAAAATTATTTGTGTAGGGTGACGGGGGTGAAGTACATCCCTATTGTAGGTAGTTGTACTTGATAATGGTTATGGGTTTCATTTGTTTTAATTAAGGGAGTAGTATTCTCTGGTTGTCGAAATATTATAAGGCATTATCTACATCGAGTGTTTGATACCTTACCGCGTGGAATCGGTTTTTTTTTTGAGTAATGCTGATGGTGTACCACAACCTTAGAGCTCTTACACACGAGCGGCATGTTCCCAACGGCAGAGGTAACTGCAGCCGTCGACGCGTCGACGGCAGCCGTCGACCTATAGCGACACTTGCAGTTGTAGTGTGCCGCGTCCGCCATCCGCTGATCTTCGAAGTTGAAATGTCGACGGCTGCCGTCGACGGGTCAACGGAAGCCGTCGACGCGTCGACGGTTGCCGCCGACGCGCGTCGACGGCTGCAGTTACCTCTGCCGTTGGGAACATGCCGCTCGTGTGTAAGAGCTCTAAAGATGGTGATGTCAACAACCTGAAATGATATATTCTTTCAACATCAATTTCAATTCTTTTCTTCTTAAGAGTTCAACAAAAAACCCAAACCTATTACTAAAATGAATTAAAAATCATTTGGATAGTCCGTATAATACAATTCTCTTAGAATCGTAGAATAAAGTCAATAGCCATATACAAAAAAACAGATATAGTCTAATTATTAGTTCATTGGTTTACTTACATAACATTTATAATAATTAACACTGCTAAGTTACTATTTACCTAGTGTAAATAGTTCTTAGTCTTAGTTAGTAATTAAATGACTAACTATATATATAAACAAAAAAAAAACAAACGGAAAAACCTTTAGTAGCTACTACCGTTTACAAAAAAAAAATATAAACATCCAAATTGAGAACCCCCTCCTTTTTTAAAGTCGGTTAAAAACAATGTTACTTTCTAAGGCGGCCAATTGTGAAGAGAGAATAAATGACATTTTATTATTTATTTATATCTATTTTTATGGCAAGATAATGCAGGGAATGCTATTAAGTAATACCCCATAGTCCACATATAAGTCGGTATTTCAAAGGTATCACCACCGCCGTATCTCAGCCACCCCGGAACATCTTTTAATAAAACAAACACTGCGAAGTGGTAAATAAACGACATCACCATTGTTGCTCGACTATGCCACAATGTGACTTAAGCGCTTGATACTGCATAATCCCCAATGAAAGCAGGCTTCCTACTCCGCTCTTTATTTTATTTGATACGGATTGCGCTGTAAATGTTGAAGCGCTTTATGCTGTATTTTGATTTGACGTAGAATATTTGGAACCAATAAGGTCTGAGGTTTTATTTGAGAAGGATCTTTGGATTTGTTCTAAGACTTTTCTGAGCTGGTTTTGTTTGAATGTGTTTCTTGGACTAGATGAATATGGAAAGTTTCTTGGAACGAAATAGCTTGGAGCGATTTTCTTTTGAGTTTTCGTCTTTTGCTATAAATCCTACATCATTTGTGTGATGTCAACTTTTAGTATCACCGGTTAAATTTCTGCGTATGTTAACCAACCTCAACGTCAACCTCAACCTGTGACTTCGGAGATTATGGTTATTTTAGGTGTTAGTATAAAAAGACATGCTGTGCCGACCCCAAATAAATTGGAATAAGGGCAGAAGGATTATGATGGCGGTGGTTCAACCTGCAATTTTTACCATCTCTGCATTAATTCCAATTAAACAAAACATAAACGGCACGGTTGGCGCAGTGGTTAAGCGATTGACTGCTGCGCTGCGTGTCGCGGGACGATTCTCGCACGGAACAAATATTTGTATGACCTAGAAGTAGTTGTTCTGGGTCTGGCTGTTTGTGTATGTGAGTTTCAATGTTTATAAACGCATCCACGATACAGGAGAAATTCATAGCGTGGGCAATGTTTAAAAAAAATAAAAATAAAACTTTTCAGCCTTTAATGTAACCATTCCTGAGACATAGCACTGCTCTCTTATAGAGAGCGTGAGCTGTAATCTACCACGCGAGCCCAGTGCGGGTTCGTAGATGTAACATGTCTTCGAATTTTTGGTTCTAGGACATGTCTGTTCTGTCCTCAAGATGTTTTCCTTTACCGTTTTTGAAAGCAGTGGTGATGAATTTATTTATACAAAGTAAAGCGCCTGTCTGGGTACGAACCCACGACCTACACTCGTTAGTACTACAACCGGGCACTTTACCTCTGAGCCATCACTTTTTCATTAAATATAATATAACATGACGTTTGAATTCCTCAAAAGCGTAGGAGGAGGAAGGTTTACATGGAGTGTTCTAAAAACCTCTGCCTTAAACACCAACCCGCACTAAGTCCGCGTGCTCGATTATGGCGCACTCCCTCTCACAGAGAGGAGGCCTGTGTCCCAGGAGTGGGAACATTATGGCCTGATTAGTCATGCCCAGGTGTGGTTTAAGTCGGGCTGTGGATGATGATGACCTCTGCCTTAAAAATTCAACTTTCAGTTATGTTTATTTCCATTTATTCCACACTCCCAGATTTACAGAGAAAATCCCGTTGGAATATACCAGTAATATCTTTTTTTTTTGTTTTGTATCAACTTCAATCCTTAATAACTTTTTTTAAATGGGTAACTATATTAGTACCTACACTCTAAAACTCCGTCCTTCCACCAACTATTCCTGTCAGGAAGTTAGCGACCCCTCGTGCAATAAATCATTATAAATTATTTCCAATATTAATGCGTGCTAGGTAGTTGGCATGTTTAGCGTGCGCCGTGCTAAGCAAACGTGTTTGTGTTGTGTAATAAGTGTAGTTAGTTGCCACTTGTTTGTAAAGAGGGATGGGTTTTCTCCTTTTTGAGCTGTTTATTGGGTGTTTCGCAGTATAATTTACATTCACGGCTTAACTATGGGTGAAAATCTTGTGAGGTAGTTTAAATAACCTGTCTTACATTCTATTAAATAAAAAAAAGTGAAAAGTAAAATAAAAAGTTAAGTTAGTTTTTTTATTAAAGTAATGCTTTCATCAACCAATCAACTCAGCCTATTGCAGTCCACTGCTGGCTTGGCCTCTCACCTGTTATGAAAGCTAAAATTCTCTAAAAGTTTAATGAAGTTAATTTTAATACACTGCGCTTCAAAACACAGATTACTGACGTTGCTCAAAAAGCCGCTAAGCTGAATTGGGACGGGGCTGGCCACGTCTGCCGTATACCCAATGACCTGTTAGCCAAAGAACCACCACGTGGAGCCCTGACACAGCCAGAAGGCGTCACGGCAGACCCCGCAGAAGATGGCGGGGCAAGCTGGACTAAACAAAGAACGAGAGGTCCACTTTAGCCCTGGATCGAAACAGCTGGATGTCATGGAGAGAGGTAACAGTAATTTTACGAAATTGACATAGTAATAATAAATAATAATTATAATAATTACAAGAAGAAGTTACAAGAATTTGGAGACAAGATAAAGTTTATGTTGTTCCTGTCGTTCTCTCCACGACAGGTGTTATCCCCAACCATCTCCTCCGTAGCCTGAAATTAATAGATCTAGAAGAATCCCTTTACATCAATCTGCAGAAAGCAGTTATCCTAAACACATGCAGAATCGTTAGGAAATTCATGCAGACAGACGAAAGTACACTATCACCATATATTCACCACACGCTGCATTTACTTGGCTTCGGCCCGTAAATGTGGCTAAAACCATCCTTAGTGCTGAGAAAAAGAACACCCCCGATAATAATAATAATATCCCTGGACATTTCACACATAGTGTGTTTTTAGTAAGAAATGGGAAATAATGAACTGTTGCTTTACCCATTCCGTCGCTGTTTATATCTGAATTTCAAATATTCTTCAGTTTGTTTCGGATCATTTTTAGCACCAAGAAGAGATTCAAGTGAAATAAGGTTACACGTAGGTGCGCAAAATACGTGCATTGACGTGGAGTTGCGGAAGCCAGCCCGTATTAACTAAGTAAGCTACTCCATAGAAATGTAAATTATTAATAGCGCCCAATGACTGCGAATCATCTTTCATTGCTGCAACCCCCGTGACAGAGGGGGCGTGATGATTGGCGTTTATAAATAGTAATATAGGAGATTATTTCAATGTTTATCGGAGATTTAACGTAAATAAAGGGTGTGTGATTTATCACGCTTATTCCTTTATCATCCACCAAGTTTTGTAATGCAACTAACTGTAAATATTTCTATTTTGGTTACATAGTACGCTGTTACCTCATTAAAGTTAAATAGTTGATAAGGTACGATGGGGTTGGCGTATTCGTATGGATGAACCCCTTTTTGATAAAATATAAAAATAAACTGTATTTAGAAAAATAATTCAACTTGATCAGTTTTATACTGGACTAGCTGCGCCAGGCGGTTTCACCCGTGGAAAAATCGGGGTAAAAAGAAACACAAAAAATATAATTACATACACACACATATTTTTTCTTTAATTCTAATATTAGTTTAGACGAAAGAAAGGAGGAATCTTGGAATCTTTGTTTTTTTCTTGTGAGTTTCTTACTTGTAATTAAAAGTACTACATCAGAAGAAACTACAATTTACTTAGATAGGCCCGAAACACTATAACCTATTTCGATCTTTACTGGTTTAGGCTGCGCGTATCAGACAGTCATTCCTAGCATTGACATAAAAGAATTAAAAAAATAGAAATCATTATCTGAGGTAAGAATACCTCACAAAAGTACACCTGCAGCTCTACTTAATAATGAAGTTCATAATCTCCAAGTCAACATTCATAATCAGGCAAACCCAAAACGAAACTGATAATTACCTAAGTTATTTCAAAAGCTATAGATCAAAAAGCTGGTATTGTACAAGGACTATCAAATGATAGAGGCTGCCTTCCATTGTGCCGAAATGTCCGCGCACTACATAGTTATTGCTCGTCAAAACCCACAATAGTGCTTGTGGAGCTACCGCCTTATTCTGGTTGCGTTTATTCGTGGGGTGTTTGGTAATTAATTAAGTTCTGAGTTGAGCTAAATGATTACTGAAAAATGACTGACTGGACTGGTCCACTCAAATCTGTGTGGTTCTTTCCTGAAAAAACTATTTCAGACATTGATCTACTTGGTCCTTTCTTAGTCTGACTAAGATTATGTCATCATCAGCTGCCTAGCTTTTTTACAACTATGTTGGGGTCGGCTTCCAGTGTAACTGGATGCAGCTGAATACCAGTATTTTAAATGGAGAGACTGCCTATCTGACCAAGATTAAGACGACTTTAAAAGAGACTGTGACCTCCGAGTTGGTTTCAGTCTCTCTTCTCAGAGTAGACGGATAGGAAACACCGAACTCATCGAGCTTTTAAAACTTAATTTATTTTTGACGTATAAATGTGTTCATACACACCTACTTACAGAAATAATTTTATCATTTAATAAGTTTAATGAGAGTGCAATCTTAAAATAGGTAACGTCACAAATAGCTGTAAAATATTTTGCATATATATTTTTACATATGCAAAATATTTCAATTATTAAATTAAATGATGACATATCACTCTGTTCACTAAAATATTGATTATGAATTGCAATAATTAATATCGTTATACTAAATAGGTATTCAGTTTAAGGGGTATTACAAAAAAGCATTTTAAAGCTTTCCAAAAGCGTTACAACGCTTAATTCAGTGTTAATATACCAGCTTATCTTCTAGCAGCATCATACATAGACTATCATAGTAAAACTCTACGTAATAAAAAAGCTTCTAAAATGTGTCCTCAGAAATGCAATTTTCCATCAATCAAATTCTTTTATACGAGTAGCACTGTGTGACCTAAACCCGCACTTAAGTCACGTTCTTTGTGACTTAAGTAATCCATTTTTACACAGAAAAGCGTTGAGTGTTTAGGTCACACGAGCTATAAATTAGTATACGATACATGTGACTTAAGCAGTTTATCAATGCACGGCGTTTAGCAATTAATTTCACGCCGTGCAATAATGCACTACTTAAGTCACACGTATTGTACTGTACTATGTATCTTTAATCTTTAACGTTTCGATACAACACAATTCTCCCATCAATTTCCCAGAATACGACTTTAGGTTTCTGTTTAGGATCTGGCCCATGTCCGGCGTGTTAGCCCGAGGCATCGATTTTGCGGACAACGCTGTGTCGCCGGCGCACATAATACAATACAGCTTAAAGGAATTTGTGTCGTCGATAACGATCGATAAAATGTCCGACGTTAACATCACGTTGTTAGGATTGTTCCGATGTAGAATATTTGATTTATAAGCTATGGCTTGGATATATTTTGCATTGATTTGTGGGTTGTGGTGGGTCTTAAAGCCAATGGTCTGAGCTTGGGTTTATAATAATATGTGGAGGATTAGATAACTTGCACAAAACGAGCTCACCACCTCCCGTTTGACCTCTTTAACCACACATTATTTGATATCAAACATTCCTATGTTTGGTATCAATTAATGTATGGTTAAAGAGGTAGAGTGTAAATTAAAATTTCACGCTCCTCCACTGCTTAGCTCCACTTTCTGCATATACATTTCAAATGTTTGTATCGATATTTGGGTGGAGGGGCGCGCATTTTTAGATTAGACAAACGCTATGTAAATGTGTGGTGTTACACGAATGGATAGAATAAGAGGAAGTTTGAAAGCGGCTCCAGTAACTGAGAAGTTGTGTGGAAATCGGATAGGTATGTGATTCGCAGCCTTCAGAGGAATGAGGAAAATTTCATGAGGAGAGTTTTGAGTGTGAATGTCGATGGCTATAAGAGTAGGGGAAGACCAAAGAAACAATAATAATAATATAATATCCCTGGACATTTCACACAGCGCCATCTAGTCCCAAGCCAAGCAACCTAATGCTTGTGCTAAGGTAACAAGATGGCTGATAAACTACTCATATACATTTTTTTTTGTAAATACATACATATTATAGATAGAAAAACACCCAGACTCGGAACAAATATATGTAGGTCATACAAATATTTGTTCCGTGCGGGAATCGAACCCGCGACACGCAGCGCAGCAGTCAATCGCTTAACCACTGCGCCAACCGCGCCGACTAACAATGGATGGACTGTGTCAATGATGATAAGGTCAGAAAGGCGGTGACTACCGAGATAATAATAATAATATCCCTGGACATTTCACATAGCGCCATCTAGTCCCAAGCTAAGCAACCTAATGCTTGAGATGACGACTAATAGAGAAGTATGGAAGAAAAAGACATGTTGCGCCGAAATTGGGATAAAGGCAGGAGAATTATGATGATGCTGACTCTCTACGATGGTACAAGTATGTCAGTTTTGCAATGACAGACCTACAAAATCGTAAAAAAACAAAAAGGTAAATAGGCTAGATGCCTAAAAAATCTAATTAGTCCGTCAGTTAGATTATCAAAAATATTGAACCCGTATTTTTTCCTGTGTCAATTATATAAAAATAGATGAAGCTATCGCCCGTTAAAGTTCCGCGTGACGTCACGCCTTGCTACACTTTTTAGCAAGGCGTGACGTTACGACCCCCTACTCCCAAATTTTGACGCGCTTTATCTTTGTCATTTTTTGTTTGATTGACAAAAGAAAAAAATACGTGTCCATTATTTTTTGATAGTCTACATAACTGACGGACTAGATATAATATTCATTTTTTTACCCAGGCAACTACCATAGTGCAACATTCGCAACATTACATTACTACTATGTGTTTAGATTTAGAATCACGATCAGCAATATATTAACGAGGTGATTACAATAATAATAAAATAGCATTTATTTACGATTATGTTAATAATAATTTTAAAAAGCTGTCAAAAACATCAGCAGCTGGTATGCTTTATTAATTAATTAATTAAGTCAGTTAATTACCTTTCAGGAGACTCAAAAATTGATTAACAATAATTTATTGCTTATAGCTACTGTTGCTATCCGTTTACCTTTGTTAATTTCACAATTTACAATATGACAGACAGTTAATTTACTTTACATTTCACTTTACAGTTTGGCGAAAACAATTATTTCTAACTTTACAAAATAAGAGACCATTCATCAAAAACAAAATCCGGAGAAAAGTGTTCAAAAGTTGAAATTGAAGTTACAGCTAAGGAAAAAAGAGAACTTGATAATTTCCCGGTAAACGACTTTGGAGCAACAGTGAATTTTTTGGTAGTCCGTTTGTGTATACCGGAAAATAGATTAAAATGGCCCCGAGCTGAAAGGAGCTACGTTGTGAAGGCATGCAGATTAAAAACAGTGGAAAACTTGTATTTTTTTAACAGAACAAAAGTACACAATCTGGTAGAGCGCCTTTTAGGTCTGAATCATAGGCTTCGTTTACCCTTTGAAACGTATAATGAGAATGCAGTTTTTGTTATTTCGGCGAAAAAGCTGTATTTGAGAAATTAAAAAACGTGAAAGAATTACTCAATGAGAAGCTTTATTGTGTGTAAAAAATTTCTACAGTCTATGTTTTGTGTAATGAAAACATCAAACCTATTCCAACTTTAACGGAAAATTGGCTGCTTGGCACATTTTTGCTTCTCGTCTCCATGAACTGTAAAACTCAGTCACGAAGTCTTTTGCTGCATCACCATAAAAAAACGATCCAAGAAAAATCATTCAAAAATTCTAACCCGTCGAGCATCGATTTCACCAGCGATGCTACCAAATTGTCCACTGAGGTCAAACAGGCCATCGATTTCGCACCATCGCAGGGTTAACACGGGGTTAACCGAAACGCTACGTGGGAACGGGTTAACCGATCTTATTCTCACGACACTAAGGCAATGCATTCATTTGCATTGGCCCGAGCAACAATAATATCAGCCGATCTCCACAGTACACTGTTTTAAAAGTTATTCAAATTAAGTAACGGTTTCTGGTCTGGCTCTAAAAGGATGCCTGAATCTGGAGCGAGGGGGTAATGAATTCGTGTCTGGGTTGGTGAAAGGACAATGTTTGGTGTATAGACCGCACATGCCAAGCGTAACGTATGATTCAGTGACTCATATTTATTTAGCTGTTTCATTAGTGAGAGTAAAAAAGAAATCATAAAAAATCTAGGTCTCCTGACCGTAAGATATCTTCAATTCAATTAAATCTTTATTGCATCCATGATGTACAAAATATGTATGTATATGTGTCTGGTAGCAAAGACGAAAGATGATGATACTTGTCAATAAGTAGGTACAGTCGCCAAAGGACATGAGTAACCATGGTCGTCGGATATAGTTGGAGTTTAGTAAGAAACTGGTGGATGTTTTCGGATAAAATTTTTGTTTAATTAATAGAAAACAAACAGTTAATTTATCAAACTAAATTTCATTCGAAAACGGTTCTTACTAAACTTCAACTATATCCGACGAACCTGGTTACTTATCTCCTTTGGTGACTGTACGTAGAGGGGCTCGTGGAAGCAGTTACAGCTGCACGGTACGACTGATCAGTTTAAGCTACGCTTGTCGCGGTCGGTCTGTGGATGGGGGGCCCATCTTTATATACCGAGACCCCTTCTTTGCCTCGGAAAGCACGTTAAGCTGTTGATCCCGGCTAACATTCGTGGATCTTTGACAGTCGTTACGGGTCGCCAAAAGCCTGAAAGTCTGACAACCAGTCATACCAAGGGGTATGGGTGTTACCCAGTACTTGGTTTGTGAAGGTCAGATAGGCAGTCGCTCCATGTAAAATACTGGTATTCAGCCGCATCCAGTTAGACTGGAAGAAGGCCCCAAAAATAGTTGGGAAAAGGTTAGGCGATGATGATATGAATGTAGGAACTGTATTGTGTTATGTAGGTAGGTAGGAACTGTTCCAGAGGAGACCAATCTCCGGTAGCTTAAGTAGCAAACATTTTCAGACATAGAATCTAAGTAAAAACTACAAAAAGATTGTAGGCTTTTCCTCTCAACAAAATCCTCCATTACTTTCTATTCTTACTGTTAAAAAATCAAACTCGGCAACTGTCATCAGCAAGTGAATCGGGTCCGGGCCGGCATTTGGTATTCATCCCGCGGGCACAGCCGCGTCACCTTGCCCAATAGCCTGGACGCGACAAAGACAAGATTTATTGAGCACAGTCGTAGATGGGACAGCGATATCATGTGGGGGGGATATTCATTTGGGAAAAATGTTTTATGAATTATAATTTTTGGCTACGTATCTGTGGAGAACCATCCCTACTACATACATACATAAACTCACGCTTTCCTTCCTATAGAGGTAAGCAGAAACTACAGATCCTTTACATACTCCTTTTGTTTCACTTACGTGCATACATCCCTACTAATTAGTTAGAAAGAGAAATGTAGGTCTGCTTGCACCACCAAACACTAAACGCGTATAGCACTAAACATATTTAAAACATCATTCCGTCTCTTTCACCTTCAAACGATTGACAGAAATAGAACGATGTCATAAATGTTTTAGCGGTAAACGTATTTAGTTACTAGCAGCGCCCCGCAGTTTCACCCGCATAAGTCTCAATCGCGTGGGAATATAGGAGTTAAAAGTATCTTTTGTATTAATCCTAGTTATAAACTAAACGTGTGCCAAATTTCATTCAAATCTGTTCAGTAGTTTTTGCTTGAAAGAGTAACAAACACTTTTCCATCCATCCTCACAAACTTTCGCGTTTATAATATTAGTAGGATTTGTGATGCAGCAACTATAACAAAATCTCTTCGCGATAATAATGTCAAAGTTACCAAAATCCCAAAAGATATAATTTCAAATCCAACTCAGAACAGATCACGAAAACCTTAAAATCAGATAAAGTTATTCAAAAGATTAAAATAAAATTAAAATCGAAACTCAAAAGGAAGTTTTTACCCAACGCCACATCTCTCCCTTGGAATCTGTTTTCATCGCGACTCTTGATAACTTTGCGCCCTAAGGGCCAGGAAAGCCCTGCGAAGTTCTTACCAAATTATTTGAACAAGACTTCCTATCCTAAAGCGACCAAACTATAACAGACCAACACCCAAAACTGGCCTCTAGGGACTTGCGAGTTAACGTTTTCCCCTATGATGAATTACATACGATTGATAAAGACGACTTTCGCGTGAACAGGTTTAAGAATGGAATTGAATTGTCAGTGCTTATTGTGATGAGGAAATGTGTGTGACAAATACGAAATATAAAGTTGGGGTTGAAACTTTTGTTTTCAGTTACTGTTCTTGAATTAAAAATAAAACAAGTAGTAAGTATTGCCTTAGGTACGTTATTACGAAGTTATGTCTTCATTCTTATTTATTGATTTCTAAGTCTAGCTTGTATTATGTGGTCCATTGAATTCAAAATGCTACAGTTATCTTTATTATTTATCTTCTATACTAATAATAAAGTTGAAGAGTCTGACCACGCTAATTTCTGGAACTATGGATCGGATTAGGAAAAATATTTTTGCGTTTCTTAGTATTTAGTTTAGTTATTGCAGACAGGCTGGACTGCTCTATTGTAAGTCGTTGCTCCAGTATCTCAGCTGGAATGCGGAAGCAGTGATTGTTTTGTGTGTTTTTGTGTAATTGTTACTGTAATTGTTTCACTAACATAGTTGTAAGTTTATTGTGTTGTTACTAACTCTCTACGAGTCTCATGGTTACTCTCAATAAAGAATATTATTATTATTAGCCCAATTCTTAAGGAAGGCGAAATTTCCACACACTATACTTTTCTCCATCAAATTATTTGATGTTCCTTTTAGAACTTAAGTCCATTTTAAACACTTGCACTAAAATTACTTTTTATGAATTATTTAGTATCCAATCACTTTCACTTTATATTATGTATTTAATCGCACTTTGGCTTAGCGCTGTGCGGGCCCATAACCTTGGCTATTAAACATCATCACGCTAGGCCAGTTAGGAAAGGGCCAGTTAGGAGTTAAAAAATCTGTACGACCGCTAAGCGAAAAGGAAGTAATAGTCCGGGTAGACGATGCGATGCGACATGTGTGTGGGGAACAAGAAATTTCATGCGGACGAAGTTTCGAGAAGAAGCTATGTTTTACAAAATGTTATACTTTTTAAGAGTAATAACAAAACTAAACTGTGTTTACTGTTTTGTACGTGCATAATAGTACCATTGAAACCTGCAAACGTTAATTACTTAACACAAATGGGCTCGTGGCTAAGTATTAACAGCCGCATGGTTAATCTACGCTTAACGCCGTCGGTTCGTGGATAGGTGACCATCTTTACATACCGAGACCCCTCCGTGCCTGTTGGTTCCGGCTTTCGTGTATCTTTGACAGTCATTACCGGTCGTCAGAAGCCCAAAAGTCTGACAACCAGTCTTAGCCAGGGGTCACCCTGTAAATGACTAATTGAAATTAAAACATATTCGATAATTCGCTATATTTTTTGTCATCATCATCATCTGCCTAGCCTTTTCCCAACTATGTTGGGGTCGGCTTCCAGTCTAACCGGATGCAGCTGAATACCAGTATTTTACAGTAGTAGTATTTTAGTTTTTTTTTTTGTATATCTATATAAGTATATAAAATCAATGTCAACATTGGAAACAAAAAGAAAGAAGGATCCCTAAAACCTTACCTTTGAGATCTAGGTCGTCCCGAACAAAAGTTGCATTCCTAAGCTACTATCAGACGACTGTTTCTGAAGTTTCATCGTGGCAGACATCGAAATTGTCATATTTCATTGAGATACTAACACTAGACATTTATAAGGTGAGAAAAGGAATATTACAGGTAGAAAGTTTAGTCTGTTTTCGAAGTACAGACTCCAGCACATCAATCTACTACAATCTGTCCAATTTCTTTAATAGATTTTCAACTTTTTTGCTAAAGCAATAAAGGTTGTTTGGGAAAATTTGACAGTTTCGGGTAGACCTGCAGTGCGATTCTGTAACTATCTCACCGTGAAAACTTAGGTGAAGTGAGCGTGAAGTGAGCTGTCATTCCAAGTAATGCTAGGGATTGACAGCTCACGCTAAGCTCACTTCACCTAATTTTTCACGGTGAGATTTTTACAGAATCGACCAGCTGAGCTGGCGTCTGTACCTATTTACAATTGGTCGTTTTGATTTTCTACCTACCCTAGTACCCTAATTAATAGATCAATAATATTAATAGATCATAATCTTTTCATAATTTTGAAGGATATTGCTAATCCGTTGCTTCAAACGTTAGAAAAATGTGTCTGCTTAGCAACGTAAATAACGCAATGAATGTTGTTGAACTGTCTAAATGAAAGCAATTCCTACTATTAGTGCGTTACGCAATTATCAGCAGCATTTTTGCAGCACTATCAATCTATTTTAAGAGTAAACAAAAGTAATTAACATCTAAAAATAGTCTTCACAATCTAACTAAAATATTCACAGCAAAAAATTCTCAGCTAACACGAAAAATATGCCGACAATTTCAAATTATTTCACGTACGCCTCATTTATAAAATTCATTTGATTCAAGATTAAACTGAAGTGAGGGACGATATCATGTACTTGTACCTCATATTATATTACATTGGACGTGTTGCTCTGAGAGATTGTCAAACGTGAGCTTTTCTGGGTGCCGACAAGATTAAACGGAGGAATCTTGATAGTGTATACGTAGTGGCTATAGATACTGTTATGTGAAGGTGTTCTGCTTTGGAGTTATGGAGACGTAGGTGGTGGCTGATTTTATCGTATTACGGGTAGTAAGTACTCATGCCTACTCAGTTTTCCATTCACGTATAATTTTTTTGATAATGCCTCGACATAAAAACCGGCCAAGTGCGAGTCGGACTCGCCCATGAAGGGTTCCGTTACGTTACGATTTATGACGTATTAAAAAAAAACTACTCACTAGATCTCGTTCAAACCAATTTTCGGTGGAAGTTTATATGGTAATGTACATCATATATTTTTTTTAGTTTTATCATTCTCTTATTTTAGAAGTTACAGGGGGGGGGACACACATTTTACCACTTTGGAAGTGTCTCTCGCGCAAACTATTCAGTTTAGAAAAAAATTATATTAGAAACCTCAATATCATTTTTGAAGACCTATCCATAGATACCCCACACGTATGGGTTTGATGAAAAAAAAATTTTTGAGTTTCAGTTCTAAGTATGGGGACCCCCAAAATTTATTGTTTTTTTTTCTATTTTTGTGTAAAAATCTTAATGCGGTTCACAGAATACATCTACTTACCAAGTTTCAACAGTATAGCTCTTATAGTTTCGGAAAAAAGCGGCTGTGACATACGGACGGACAGACAGACAGACAGACAGACAGACAGACAGACATGACGAATCCATAAGGGTTCCGTTGCCATTTGGCTACGGAACCCTAAAAAATACACTTTTCAGTATGACTGGTAATTAATGTTTTGCGATTGTAAGTCGAGATTTTTTGTGATTTAAGTAATAAAATGAATTGCTTTGCGATCCTTTTTAACCTTTAAAAGCTAGGTCATAGCAAAGTTAAAAATGAAATGTAAATGGTAGTACAAGTAATACATTATTGTTACTAATTAATTAAGAAATAACAATGCTTTATGATAGTATTACTAGCCAATGAAGCTTAAAATAATAACAGTAGTGAAGGTAATTAAAATAGATGCAACAATGGGTAGTTTCTGGGAGTTAATCACGCAAATAGATAGAGAAATATGAATGATGCCCCTCCTCTGTCGTGTATGCTCCCATGTGTTGTTAATTAGGCGTTGGACATAAAAACACTGGTAGTAAGCGTGTGTATACTGATACTAGTAATATTTTTTCGTGACAATAATATATCGTCTCGAGTGAGTTTTGATTTTCTATGTTATATTGACAAAACAAAAGAAACATTATTTATATTAATAAAGCTATTGGCCATGAAAAACCTAATGAAGGGTGATCTTCCTTTGTCCCTTAACAGAAGACTCACTGACGTTTGCATACTTCCTATCCTCACATGGTCTTTGACAAATCGGCAGAGGTCCACGCTCGGGGTTTGCCAGAGAGCAATGGAACGGAGTATTCTGGGTATCAAACTAACAGACCGGGTTAAGAATACGACCATCCATTCCATCACAAAGATAACTGATGTCACTTGGAAGGCTACCACGCTAAAATGGATCTGAGCTGGACACACCTGCCGCATTCCAGACGACCAATGGGCCAAACTTACGACCCAATGGGTCCCTCTTAATGGCAAGCGACATCGGTAGGCCCAGACGGAGATGGCGGGATGAGCTGGACTCCTTTAATAAGAACTGGTCCTTAGGAGCTTTAAACAGAGCGAAGTGGAAAGAGAGTATGGGACATCACAGGCTAATAATAATAACATAATATATTTGAAACGTTGTTACATTCTCGTTTAAAGAATCCCAAACTACAATAAGTTTGAGAAAATGCTAGAAACTCTATTAAAAAGATAGACATAAAGCAAAAATAATTTTTATAATGGTATCATTCGTTGGTGTAATATTCACGACAAAAGATGTCCAAGAGATTTATCGTACTTACAATATAATGTACTTAAGTAAAATATTTTAGTAAAAGAAAATATTAGTCACCGAAATAAAATTGTTTCGAAGAAAGTTTCGAAATAAATTAAGTGGCCGACATTTCGGTAAAAGCCTAAACCATAACATAATTTATGCATGAAGAAAGAGATGTATATTTATGAATCGAATTTTTAATAGTTTCTGTAAATAAGACATTTTATCTATATTCGAAGGCTTTCTTATTAGTGTTAAATGAAGTGTGTTTGATTTAATAAATTCAAGTGGAGTAACGTTTGAAACGTTTCTGTAACTGTAAATCAATTAAAATATGACTAGAGATTTTATGAAGACTTAACGCAGATTTTTCTATAATATTTCTGGAAATATTTAAATGATCTTCCAAAAACTGATTGAACGTCTGATAACTACTCTAAACTACTAAAAAACCCGGAAACTTAAAAAGAGGGTCAATTATTTAAAAAAGTGTCCGTAACTTTTTTAAATAATTGACCCTCTTTTTAACTCCCCGAGTTTTTCTCACAGTAAGCCAGGGTAACAAAATAGGAATATTTGAGTTCCTCAAAAAGAGGCGCAATTATTCTTATAGTAGAGTGTTCAATAATATTTTTAGGAATGCAAAATGGGAATTATTAGATATTCGATTAAATACTTCAACAAAATTGTTTAAGCTCCACACTCTCAGTAGTCAGACTTACTTGTCAACATCTCAAATTAGATACCGACAAATAGCGGGGATACCCTGTCTTACTAATTAGCGCTGCAGTGTTGATTAACACGAATAATATTTAATGTACAGTCACGAGCACCAATATGTCAACACTTGGCAACTTTCAATTGCAATTTTTCTTCCTTGAAATAACGAATGCAACGTTGAAATACGACACATTACATAAACCTATGGGTTCGAAAATGCTATGTTCGTAACAACATACAGTTTCATTAAAAAATTGAATTTTTTCATTAAAAAATTGAATTTTTTAATGAATTTTGAATAAAGCCGAGTGTTTACATACTTTTGCTCGTGACTGTACACTGTATAGTTTCTGACAAAGGCGTTCGTGTTTTTGTCTTTTATTTTATTAAGGAGATGGCTCAAATATTTGTGCTTCGAGGGATATTTTGAAGGAGTCGGTTTGCTTTTGGTAAATAGTTCATTACTGTGATTGTATTTGAAATGCATCGCTTTAATTGGTTGGTACTTAATAAATAAAAAACCAGTGGTCTACTTTAGGGCCGAAGCCTGCCAGGGTAGCGGGATCGTCCGAAAGGGTTACCGCTGCCCAGGAACATAAAGGGAAGGAAGGAACACGGGTGGGTTTTAGTCAGTAAGAGTCTGACACTCCTTTCTGCTCCACCCAGAGCGGGAGGGGTCATTTGATGACTTCCCATCCTGAAAAAAAAAAAAAAAGTGGTCTACTTTAGCCCTGGATTGAAAGAGCTCGAAGTCATGGGGAGAGGCCTCTGCCCAACAGTGGGATGATGGAGGCTAACAGTAACTTAATAATCAGAAGTTCTCCCAGCGTAGGTGTAAAAATACCAAGTTTGTTTTTTAAACTGGAGAAATGTTATATGGGTAGCGTGATCGTCCGAAAGGGTTACCGCTGCCCTGGAACATAAAGGGCTAACGAAGGAACACGGGTGGGTTTTAGTCAGTAAGAGTCTGACACTCCCTCCTGCTCCACCCAGAGCGGGAGGAGTGATTTGATGATTTCCCATCCTCAAAAAAAAAAGAAAAAGAAATGTTATATAATTATGTTTATTTTAAGGGAACATCGTTTTATAAGCATTAATACGAGATAATAATTATATCTACAGTGCACACTCTGCAACACAGGAAGAACGGTTAGTCTCGCTTCTCATATTGAAATATAAGAAATAAGCTGCACTGACGGATTTTAGTGCCATACACATAATACTTAACAGATGGATATAATAGGAAATGGGTCAGATGGATATAATAAGAAATGGGTATATAAGAGAAAGACTGCAAGTGACACCGCTGACTGAAAAGTTGGGTGGAAACCAGTTGTCATGGTATGGGCATGTCATACGGAGGAATGAGGCAAAAATCGTCAGGAAAGTTTTGAGTATAAATGTGATACGATTATGAGAAAGATCAATGAAACGATAGATGAAATGTGTGAAAGATGATATGGCAAGAAAAGGAGTGACTACCGAGATGTCGAATAATAGAGAAGTATGGGAGAAAAAGACATGTTGCGCTGACCCCAAAGAAATTGAGATAAGGGCAAGAGTATGATGATGATGATGAATGACAACTAACACTAATACAATGCGTTTATTTGCGGCAAACAAGACGCATAAAAAGAAAAAAAAACAACAATTTAATTAGGTACCCAAGCTTCATTTAGGAATACAATTATTTATTTTTTATATTCTTTCTATGCATGATCCACGATTTTGTCACAGCACCCACTCAAAATAAATCAAAGCTGTCTAAAACAGGAACCGCTTGTCACCCAAGTTATCTGTCTCAACCATTTTAATTAGCTGACAAAGGGTTTACTATGCGACGACTTAATACGTTGACCGGACTGCTGTCTGCTTGTAACTACGTGATTAATGATGTTGATGATACTGTAGTATCGGATGCATGTGATGTTGATATAATTGTAGGGGTTAGAACAATCAATGATATCTATAAAATTGAAGATATGGGTAATGAAAAAGAATAGGAAACTTGACAAAGACCTAAGGCGCATGATATAAATAACATGTTGCAAAAGCTATAAAAGGCAAATATACCCAGTGCAGTAAAAATGCCAAAACCATCAATTACTAATGTGTCTGATGGTGTTTAATTGTAGTTTCAATTGGACCTTAAGTTGTGATAAGGATGATATTCCTTTCCTGAAGAAAAGCTTCATCATAAATCCGTTCCTTTTCCTGACAGCCAGGTTTGAATACATTGCAACCTGTTTTCCAAATATAATCCTTAAGTAGTTTCCTTCTCCGCCCATAGTAAGCGGGGGGGTGAGCATTCCAAGAAGGAAGTCACACGTTGAAAGATTTACCTAGCAGCGCCGTAAAATGTTGACAATACAATGAATTGTGTATAATTGATGATGCGGAAGACGTTTTCGACATTCAAGCATCTAGATACATAGTATTTTGATGATATAAAAATCATACAGATTGTGTGAGCTGATTTAGATTGAACCTCTTTCACAGAAATTGTGAAGGTACGCACGAAGACATATCAAGCTATATATTTCCAGTATAAGCTGATTTCTCATTTAATGAAAAGCCAATGCCAATGCGAGGTCAGCTAAAACTGGAAATGTATAGCTTAATATGTCATCGTGAGTACCTTAGAATTTGACATATTGGAAAGCGTAAATTAGCAAATTAGCTAAGGAATATAGAGGCAGTGTCTCATTAAAGATCTTGTCACCAACAGATGTTTGTGAATACTCTAAAAATTCGTTATGATATTATAAACAATATGATTGATGATGTAGAGTATATGATAATAACACTGTCTTTAGTGTGAAATCTACAGAATATATAGTGTATCTTACTTGCAGGGTAAAGTCTGTTCTACGGCTACTTACCCTGAATGTAACAACGTAAATTTTACTATCTCAAAAGAGCATATGTCAAAGGAGACTAGAAGGAATAGTTCAAATGTCATATTTATGGCAATATACAGGTATTGCCTTATATATGACTTTGAAGATTTGGAGGTCACGTATACTAAATTAATTTATTACTTCCCTGTATCCCTTTCTCCGTATTTTACTAATCAGTACATAAATTCAATATTTCTAATTTTAGAAGGGGACACGGTTTGCTCCTGGCGCCCCGTTGTGCACCGCGCCTTATTTACGGCACATCACTCTCCTACTAGATGCATATCTGTGAATAAATTAAGCCGCGGACACATCGGCGGGATGACTTTTTAATGTGGAACTGATTGTCAGTGGAGTGTATAGAGGGGTATGATACCCTTGAAACGGGTAGAATCTTCTTTGAAATATTGTTTTTATCGTGCGTTTTTTGTAGGTTGCTGAAAAATTATGGCTTATGGGCAGTTACAGTCAAATAAATCGGAAAGTTATGTCGGTGTCTTTAGTTGACTTTTACTGCTTTCTGTAGCATTTTAGAAGGAGAAGATCATTTCCTTCACTTATTCTTATAGTAACAATAGGTTATACGAGTAGAATCCATGACGATACCTTCGCTATTATATATGCTATTCATTATGTTGCCATTTAAAATATTATATTTGTATTTATATAAACATTTAGAACTAAGTATTGTATATTTATTTTATTTTTATTTCTTCTTTTGTTATCTCATTGTATGCTGCACAGGTTGACGTCATCACGTCAACGCCGACTGTTGCTGAAAACCAGCGCTGAGGCCCTGTCTAGAATAGGATCGCAGCATTATGCTGAGCAATGGCCGTTTTGCGGGAATGTGATGCAGAGTTTTTCCCTAACTTGTTCTTTTTTATGATTGTGTTCTTTCTTTGAGTCATGTTTACAGCAAATAAACGCATTTTCTTTCTTTCATACGCGTAAAGTTTTTCATTATGTGGTAACAACATCTCTATACCACTCCTGCTACCATCAGCCATCCACCATAATTAGTCATAGACTATCAATATCGTGTTAACCGAAGAGGTATGATAATACACCATGTATTAACAGTCATTCGTAACACACATTAGTACCACGAAAAAAAAAACAATGAGCGGTATCGATACAGGAATAGAGTCGGATTAATTTTTTGTTGAAGTTCAAATTGATATGGGAATCAAGGAGCATAGTAATGGAAAACGTAAAGATTTGTTTATTTGTTAGAAATCTAGCGATGGAATGATTTATTTGTCATAGGATTAGAGACGGGCCGACTAGCCGCCGACTAGTCGGCGGTTTGTAGTCGGCGACTATTCGGCAAAATATGCCGATTATGATCGGCGCATAACAAATTAAATAAAACAAATAATTTTTACTTGTTTTATAATTTCTAAACATTACTTAGAGTAGTTATCTAAAGTTACAGTCTTTACAACATAGGAACGTATTAATCAGTCAGTAATTAAGCTAGGTAGTAGATAGCAAGTAGGTATTAGAATGATCGGCATTGCCGATTAGTCGGCCGACTAATCGGGATTTTGAAAACCGATTAGTCGTCTAGTCGGTTAGTCGGCAAGTACTATAGTCGGCCCATCTCTACATGGGATCGATTAGGACGATTTAATATATAAAGCTGCTTTTTGTAGGGTAAATATCGAACAGTCATGGACTGTGTATGTTTATCTTTGGGCGAAATAAGGAATGTAAGACACGATACAGAGGTTTTCTGTATATTTCCAGTAAATTCTTTGTAACATAACGCTGTCAATCCTATACCGGTTGACTTTTTTCACCGTCTGCACAAAAACAGGGTATACAAGGTGACGACACGGTTGGCGCAGTGGCTGAGCGATCGACTGCTGCGCTGCGTGTCGCGGGTTCGATTCCCGCACGGAACAAATATTTGTATTGCTTATAGGTAGTTGTTCCGTGTCTGGCTGTTTGTGTATGTGAGTTTAAATGTTTGTAAACGCACCCACGATACAGGAGTAATTCCTAGTGTGGGGCAACGTTTACAAAAAAAAAAAACGGTGTGGAAGTCTATGGCACAGATTTTTTTTTTCACAAAAAAGAACGAATTATTGGACAAATAATATAAACATTCAAATTAAAGGCATCGAGGGTGCCTTTCAGTTGAATTTTTACGCGCGCTAAATGATCAATGAATGCGTAGCGACATTCATTCAATTCATTTGTAAAAAAAAGAGATTATTACTTTGATTTTTGTTAAAAAAAAAGGAATTTCTGTGCCATAGGTTTCTACTCCGTTCACCTTGTCCCTGTTTTTGTCCAAACGGTAAAAAAATCACTAAGTATAGTCAGCATCATATTGGAAAACAATGCGGTTACCTTCTTACGACACAGAAACAAAACTAAACTGTGAAGTTGTATTTTGATGTTCTTTTGTTATAATGTTCTTGAATGGTATGTTACAAAATTTCTATTCCATAACTTCCTAACATTGCTTCTACAGTCATTACTATTCCGCATACATTCTAGTACAATACTGACTTCAACATTACAAACAGACAACAGAATATATTCAACATACTCAGTCGTTACAGTTTTTTATTGCCACCATAAAGCTCTAAGGACGGTTTACGTTTTCATACCACGGAGTAGATAACAGAACAGAGACAAAAGTTCATACTATCGGGCTGTGACCAGTCCCCGGCTATGAATAAGGTGCATCAAGTTTTAGGAAGATATCACACTATCAACTGGGGAGTTTGTTGCGCCATTTTTTCTCCCCAGTGTAAGCACTAGGAGTAGAAGAGAAGAAGTGATGAAGATGTGATGAAGAAGTGATGAAGAAGGAGTAGAAGTGATGAAGAGTGGGTACTTTCTTTTTTAATTTTGACGTTCGAAAAGTGCTGATTCTCAGCCTAGTTTGAATAAATGACTTTTAATTTTGATTAAATATCTATTTGCGATTATAATAATATAGCTACGATCACAGACATATATGAGCCATATGTGAGCTTCGGTATAATTCATATGAATGAATGAAATGAACCGATCCCAGCATGGTTTGGCCAGTCTCGATTAATCGAAAATCCCCAAGATTTGCACAAGCCCTTGAAGCCTCATGTTTCATGGTACTACAGAGACTATTGCATAATTATCAAGAAGTAGACCGGGGGCTGCCGTAATCGTAGGGAAGTAAGATATGATCCTAGATGTATAATAGTTTAATATCCGCCTTAGAAAAAGTAATTCGTCTTTGTAATAGTAAGTAGTATCCAGCAAAGCGAAACTGGGCCCACTCTCTCTCACAGAGAGGAGGCCTATGTCCCAGCAGTGGGAACATTATAGGCCGAGTATGTTATTGTTGTATGTTAAGTATTGTCTTTATTACCCATTTGTCTCTTTCTAAAGCACGATGTGTCAAAATTATTTACGGCCGAGTAAATGTTCATGTGTGTATGACCTCTCTCCACTACATTTCGCTTGCTCAGCTACAACACCTTTTGCTCGCTCTTTGAAAGTTTCGTTTCTGTCCTGTTATCTACTCCATGCCCTCCCAACACAACATTGACGGTAACACAGTGACTTTGTAACTTGTTACACATAAAGTTACATTGTGACCATGTTAATGACTTTACGCTCTTTAAAGGTGTTATGAAAAGATTGCTGACGACGCTTTTATCGGAGATTAACGTGTAATAGGATTTTAAGACCTTCGAGCCTTTTTATGGATGTCATTCCTGTCGCCTATGTCAACCATTCTGCTGATGTAGTATGGTGCTAAGTTTATGGACAACGTGTATCGATGTTTTTCATTTTCAGCGCATAGTGTTGTGACTTTTTATTAATCGTGCTATCCTGTAAAAATCTCACAGTGAAAACTTAGGTGTTGTAAGTGAGTTCGAAGTGAAAAATTCCAGCATCAGATGGGATGGCAGTTCACTTCTAGCTCACTTCATCTACATTTTCACGGTGAGATTTTTACAGAATAGATTGGCAGTTGTTGGTACTGTCCCGGGCATAACAACATGAGATCTACTTACGCAAGATTCAAAAGCTATTTTATCCTAAAGGATAAAATAGTTTTTATATAAAATAGAAGAAGTAGAAGTAGTAAGTAGAATTCTTTATGATCATCAATATTTTATGGTGTTACAAACATAGTATTTTCGAAACCATACTTTTATGAAATGGGTCTTTTCTCAAAGTTGCGATTGTTAATTCACGAGAAAAACGCATCAACGCGAAAACCTGTACTACTTGTAATTAAACAAATTTTTGTGTAATCCAAAAGTGTTTTAGTGCATGCTGGTTTATACCAACATACACATTTTGTGTCTATGTTAAATTTCTACAATCGAGTATTATTTCTATCTAGTACGGTCAAGGCTATACCGGTTAATTTCAGAATTCACTACGTCGATTTAGTTATGAATGACGTATACTGAAGTTCGCTACCGAACGCTCGACCGTTCAATATTCCAACATGCTCCACATTCTCATCCATTAAATCAGTCAAAAAAGTTTCAACTACCCTCAAACTATACCGAATACACATATCGCATCGTATCGTTCCGATTCGTTACCGTTCGTACAGTACACTTGATAGCAATTAATTTTTTTACTCAGTTCCCAGTATCCAAAGGCTTTTTTCACTAACATAGAATGCGTGGACAAATATAAAGCAATTGGTTGAAAAGCCATTCCACTATGGAACAAGGGAGAGAGTATTTCGTTTCGTTGAAAACATTCGATTTTGTACGGCAAATGTGATTTTTAGTAAAAATTGCACGTGAACGGAATAATGGTATCATTGTTAAATTGATTTTGTGTTGTTGCGATGTTTTAAATTGTGTGTGTTCTCTGTTTTGTTGATTGTAGCGGAAATTATTTTGAACGAGATTCGGGAGTATCAAGTTTTTTATGCTTGTTTGACGTTGGATTTGATTATTAAAATCGCTTCATTAGCCTTGAGTTTGTTTTTCTTTTTGTTTGAACTCATTTGGAAAAGCGAACAAAAATCTAAATTATGGGCATATCTGCCCATAATTTAGATTTCTGTTCGCTGAATGTTCAATGAGTCTGCTCCTTTGACTGAATTTATAACTTAGTATAATATACCACAAAGTCCTTTAGACCGAATTTCGGCCATGGCGATTTTAACAGAGACAATCCATCGGCGTGGGGGATATATGGGTTATAGTACACAAGTGTGTGCGTGAGAGTGACCCCACTCCCATTGTCCGATGGGACGGCAATCCGACACGACCAGAGAGAGATCAGGTGCAGGACCAACGGCTTAACGTGCTTTCCGAGGCACGGGGGTATCACACCGCCAACTTCCAAGCTCCGGGCTGCTACTAAGAAATTCCCAATGAAAAAATCCAGTAACACTTGGCCCGACACGGGTATCGAACCCAGGACCATACGCTCAGCAGTCTTGCTTGCGACCATGAGACCAACGGGGCAGTGTGCCACTGTATACATCTAAACTACATATAATCTATTCCATTGATGTTATTTTTTCAATTCATTTACATTTCTTTACCAACTCCTTTTCTTGAAGTTTTCAGCTACGCAATCTTGAATAAATAAAGTAGGTTATAAACCAACCAAACACTAGACACAAATTGAAACCCTGCACATCCCAAACACATTAGAAATTCAAAACACAATATAACTAAAGTCGTGGCCAACGACTCAATTAAACACAGTTGGCCCGTGTGCGTCCGCCCTAACCGCTGCCATTCGTCCGAAACGGATGGCTCCCTTGGGTCGAGATCTATTTGCGCAGTGTGCGCTGCCCTTGTCGTGAGGCGGCTCTGACATCAACCCAAATATAGTTTGTGTTTGTTTTTGTATAATATGTATACCTATGTGATGCACGCGATGTGTTGCTGTATTTTTTTTTTATGATGGGTTTCGTAGCTTTTATTACACGATTTATTTATTTATATTTTAGAGATAAATTCGCTCCATGTAAAATACTGGTATTCAGCTGCATCCGGTTAGACTGGAAGCCGACCCCAACATAGTTGGGAAAAGGCTATGCGGATGATGATGATGATTTTAGAGATAAATTGTATATTGTAATTTGTGTTTAAGATTTCTTTTTTATTTTATAAAACGGCTAAAGCCAATTAATTACATTAGATAAAGACACAAACACATAAGTGAAGTACAGACGCCAGCACATCAAGCTACTACAATCTGTCAAATTTCTTTAATAGATTTTCAACTTTATCGCTAAAGCATTAGGTTCAAGGTTGATTGGGAAAATTTGACAGTTTCGGGTAGCTTGACCTGCAGGCGTCTGTATAAAAACGAAAAGTATACAAGTCGACAGTCATACGCTAATCTTACAATACTCTAAACATACTGACAAGACCTTCTTCCATTCATCTGCGAACACAAGGTGTTGATTAAATATATAGTGTATCGAAAGAAAAAAAAAATAGAGATTTTAATTTTCACGCACGGGATAAATAGGTGTTTTATGTGACCTGAGTGTCGTGTAGGCATTTGCATGACAAACAGAATACTCATAATTTATGATTTGAACCATAGCAAACATTTTAGTTCGTCATAGTCATCATCAGCCTATAGCAGTCCACTGCTGGACATTTGGTCTATACTATTGCGCGCCATTCAACTCGATTTTCAGCAGCTTCGTCATGGATAACAAGAAATAGTGACTGTTTGTCAATTAGCTCCTTTACAAGACACATAGTTACAGGATAAGTACTTTTAAAAAAATTAGTCATCATCATCTGCCTAGCCTTTTCCCAACTATGTTGGGGTCAGCTTCCAGTCTAACCGGATGCAGCTGAATACCAGTATTTTACATGGAGCGACTGCCTATCTGACCTCCACAACCCAGTTACTGGGTAATACGATACCCCTTGGTGAGACTGGTTGTCAGACTTTCGGGCTTCAGACTACCCGTAACGACTGTCAAAGATCCACGAATGACAGCCGGGACCAACGGCTTAACGTGCTTTCCGAGGCACGGAGGGGTCTCGGTATGTAAAGATGGTCACCCATCCAAAGACCAACCGCGGCAAGCGTAGCTTAACCTGACCGATCGACATGTGTGGCTGTTTAAGTATCCAAAATCAGTGAGCAGAGCAGTGGTGGTCCAGCGGTAACGGCCGCGACTTATGAGTTTTATGTCGTGGGTTCGAACCCAAGCAGGCCCTTTTACTTTGTGTATTTAATTTCATCACCACTCCTCTCGAAACGGTGAAGGAAACCATCGTGAGGAAACCAGCATGTCCTAGAACCAAAAATTCGAAAACAAGTGACGTCCGCCATCCCGCACTTGTCCCTTGTGGTGAATTATGATCCACTTCCTCTTACAGAGACACAGAGAGAAGGCCTGTTTCCCAGCAGTGGGGACATCATACGCTGATTATGCTAAATAGCAAACATTTTAATTTGTCACGGATAAAAAGACCACCACCAGCCGCCGCCGCACCCGCCGGTACCAGTTTGTCAATTAGCTCCTTTATAAGATACTGCGTTACAGGATAGGTACTGTTAAAAAATTCAGCAAGTATCCCAAAAATATAAGCAACCATTTATTCCTTCAAAGATAGTTGAAAACGGCAATAAAGACCTATGAATCTATAACCAAAATCCACTTTTACCATAACATCATAACCTGGTTTCCTAAAGGTTGCGAAGGATTGCTCCCAAGAGTGCCACTCTATTTACGCAGGGTCGGCTGCCCTTAGTCCTCACCGTGAGAAAACTGTCGTAAAGCCAAATATGTAGTTTGTTGAATTTTTTGGTTATGCTGAAACGTTGCGTGGATGAGTTTGGTTTATTCAAAAACTAGCGAGCCGCCCCGGCTTCACACGGTTTTTACGACTTGACAAAAATTATGTAGATTATGTTTAGTATAAATATAATGTATCCTTTTGGAATTAATTCTCTAAATTATGGTGAAAACCCGCATCAAAATCCGTTGCATAGTTTAGAAGACCAAGGCACACACGAAAAGTTATTTCGATTTATAATATTATACTAGCTGTTGCCTGCGACTTCGTCTGCGATCCTGGACGAAAAGTAGCCAATATCCTACTCCAGGTCATGGTCTACCCATGTACCAAATTTCATCCAAATCCGTTACACCGTTTTATCGTGAAAGCGTAACAAACAAACCAACTTACTTTCTCATTTATAATTATTATTAGTTAGGATATAAGTACAGATACACAGATACAGATATAAGCCAGAACATTATGTTACCTGAAACTGCCAAATTTTCCCAATAACCTTGAACCTAATGCTGTAGCGATAAAGTTGAAAAACTATTAAAGAAATTTGACAGATTGTAGTAGCTTCATGTGTTGGCGTCTGTACATAAACATAGATTGTCGACATAGATTTGGGTTTGACAGCCCTATTTATACAGGGTGCACTTTTGTTTTAAACCTTTGAAATAATTCGATAACTTCAGAGGGACAATTCCTGAAGAATTCGTAATCTAATCTGTCTCAATCTGTCAAAAAAAGTTATAAGTTTTTGACATTGATTGTTGCTAAGATGAGACTGCGATTAATTTGCCTTCAGATTCTATGCTAGCTATTAAAGTACCTAGTTATCTACTAAGAAAAGATCGTTGAAGAAGAATCACATTGAAATTAGTGACATTCTAAGGGGACATTATAAAAAATAGGTTTATATGAAAATCAGAAACCTTCACAGACTATCCAAATACGTACCAAGCTTTTTTTTAAAACTCTTTTCTAGGAATATTTAAACACTTTATTTGCATCATAATCAGCCTATATGGTTCCCACTGCTGGGACACAGGCTTCCTCTCGGTGAAAGGGAGTGGGCCGTAATCCACCACGCGAGCCCAGTGCGGGTTGGTAGATGTCACATGTCTTATGCCGGTTTGCTCACGATGTTTTCCTTCACCGTTTTGAGAGCAGTGGTAATGAAACGATTTACACAAAGTAAACGGCCGGTCTGGGTTCGAACCTACGACCTACAACTCGTAAGTCTTGGCCGTTACCACTGAGCCACCACTGCTCGGCACTTTATTTTAACGAGCAAAAACTGGTGAGAACAAATTATTGTTTTTAAGTAATTATTACAAATAGCATTAATTTGATAAAACCCCGATGTGAGTTGGCGTTCAAACTCAAACTCAAAATATTTATTTCAATTAAACCATTACAGGCACTTTTGAATTGTCAAGGGGTCGGTCAGTCAGAAAAATGAAGCTAGTTGCCCATTCCAAAGCGTAGGTACCTATGGAGAAGAACGGGCAAGAAACTCCATGGACACTCTTTTAAATCAATATAATATGGTTACAAAGTATTGGTTACATCATTCATGTTAGAAATTATGCATGTGAGAACGATGCAGAACGTTAAAAGCGTCCGTAATGAAAAGTTTAGAAAAATAAAAATAAGAACAATTCAAATATCAAATTAAATTAAAATAAGCCATGGCAGCAAAAAGATGACCAGTCCCTACTGACGGCGCCCGTTCACGAACATGACGCATGGATTAGCACCATTCAGCTCAACCATTTTGAAGGGAGCCAAATGATCCAACACATGCGCCACCATCAGCGAGACATTTGAGTGAGCATGACATACTCTCTGCTGCCAGGGCACATTCAAGTCAATGAAAGACGTACCCAGTAAATGGTAGCTTTATAGTATGTACATAGTACTCACACATGTGCTATACAATTATACAATACTAGGAGATTGAGTTTATATAATGCAAAAAAAAGTATTTTAAAATCTTCAGCAGCTCCAACAGTATTTTCAAATGCTAATCAATTTATTTATGCGTCCTTATGGAGCAGGACCAGCGTTAAGCCAAGCATTTTTATCAGCGATGTAATCCCCCAATTTATAATATGCCTGGCTGCATAGTGTGCGTTTTATACAAGATTTAAATTTCGTTTCATTCTGTTCTATTATGTGCGTGGCTGTTGTATACGATTGTCATTTCATTACTAACCAATTATTGTATGTATGAAATTAATTAATTCTGATAAGCGTCGCCATTTCGGTTTGTAGAATTGATGGGATTCAGTTTCTGTTGCTGGTGAACGATGCTTTTAATGAGTAGAATCAATTATTTAATTGGATTATTATAATTGCTATTGTAGTCTTTCTTTTTGTGAAACTTATATTATGGCATCTTTAAATACCATTTGTTTACAAGCTTTTATTTAACTTGCGATGTATATATATGTATGTAGATATATGTACGAGTATGTATGTAACTATGTTTGTTCGGGTGGACTCTTGCAACTCAATTTTGAAGCAGATATCTTAAACCGATTGAGCTGAAATTTTGCATGCATGTGTAAATCGGATGGCAATGCAAAATTATTATGACATGGAGCTGATTTGATGACGGAACCGGAAAGTGGCCATAGGAAAATTTTATCACCACTGCTCTCAAAGCGGTGAAGGAAAACATCGTGAGGAAACCGACATGTCCTAGAACCGAAAGATTCGAAGACATGTGACGTCTACCAACACGCACTGGGCCCGCGTGGTGGATTATGGCCCACTCCCTCTCACCGAGAGGAGGCCTGTGTCCCAGCGGTACGTTAAAGGCTGATTATGTATTTTATGTAGGTACATATTATAAATTGAAGTCGCTTTTCGTGTCTACGTGACCGCGTTGATTTTCTAAACAACGCAACGGATTTTGATGCGGTTTTCACCATCATATAGAGAATTTATTCTGAAAGGTTTTTGTGTTTCTTACATTTATTTTAAAACTACGTACCTACATATAATATAGAAATCTCGATGTTTTGTCAAGTCTTAAAAACCGTGCGAAACTGCAGCGTGTCGCATGTAAGATTATAAAAATATCTCGAGTAGTGGAACTCTTTGTGAAGGACCTCGTCCGTCGAAGTACAGACGCCAGCACATCAAGCTACTACAATCTGTCAAATTTCTTTAATAGATTTTCAACTTTATCGCTGAAGCATTAAGGTTCAAGGTTGATTGGGAAAATTTGACAGATTCGGGTAGGTTGACCTGCTGGCGTCTGTACCTACCTACTACCACAGTAACAATTTCTGTCGCCAAGCGTCGTTGCTGGATTTCGGAAGAAAAGCTAATTTTCAAGAATCATTATCATCATTTCAGCTGAAAGACGTCCACTGCTGGACATAAGCCTCCCCCAAGCACCTCCACTTCGACCGGTTTTGTGCTTCTCTCGTCCAACGGGTTCCTGCGGCCTTCACAAGGTAGTCAGTCCACCTTGTCTTGGGAGGCCTTCCAAGAATACGTCTTCCGGTACGCGGTCGCCACTCCAGATCCTTTCGGCCCCATCGGCCAATAGAATAAGTAATAGGAATCATGTCCCGAAGTTTTTTTTTTTGCACTGTAGGTCTTGTATACAGCCGGGGCTGCGGGTTATTCGAAAGAGATACCGTGGCCCCTGGCACAGGCAACTGAAGGAACACGGGTGGGTTTAGTCAGTAAAAGTCTGACACGCCCTTCCGCTCAGCCCAGAGCGGGAGAGGTCATTTCATGACACTTCACATCCAAAAAAAAAAAACTTGTATACAGGCTGGCAGATGCCCTATTACCCAGTATACAACACCAACATTACAACAAAAAAAAAACCTTTCAAAGTTGCATAGTGTTACAATAGACGATATTATCGCTAAAAGCGACAGCTTCGTATGCAAAAATATCAACCAAAAATCTCACAAAAAACAATTACAATTTTATAGCTACAATAATTTACTGCAAATTACGCGGTACGGCAGCGCGTAAGTACAGGACTAGGAATATGAGCGAACACTTATCTTGCGGACGATGCGTGAATGTTAAATAGAAATTTTTGCCTTTCTTTCACGACTACGTTTTATATTGGTCGTAAGGTGCTCAGGAGTTTTATGCCTTGTATGGTAGAAGTGGCTGGCACGTGGTCGTGGCTTTACAAACCTTTATATAAAGCTTACGTGAAGCAAAATTTTTACTAGCTAGATGGGACAGGTTGTTCTTTCAAATGGGCAGTTCATGTTGGATAGTAGTGAGGAAACCTGCCGATTTGTTCTGTTAAAATCTCTCCGTGAAAACTTAAGTGAGTTGTTATTCCGCCTGATACTATGGAATGTTACTATTAGACCGCTGTACTGCTGGAGAGTTGGTTGCTCCACTTCTTCTTCCCAGCTGAAGCACTAGGAAGTGATGAAGGGCATTCATTTTGGGGGACTGTCTTATGTTATTTTGACGTACAAAAAGTGCTGTTTTGAATAAGTGACTTTTGATTTTGATTGACAGCTCACTTTATCTAAGTTTCCACGGTGAGATTTACAGAGGGGGGGGCGGGCGGATTCTATTAATAGATATTACCACCACACACAAGGAGTAAGCAGGGTTGTGATGAATGCTTGTGAAATCCTAACATTAAAAAAACCTGTGTCTCTTCCATGTATCACCACCAACACCATTATTTTGCACCAATGACAATCCAATTTTTATGTCCACTGTCCGTTCCAAGGTTGCCTGGTAGAGATTCCAGAAAGCGATAATGCTGCCCATTGTATATTTTGTAGTGTTAAATGTTTTTTTTTTTGTTGTAGAGTAAAGTTTAGTATACTGAATAATTAATAATACCTTCGGACTGATATTTATATCGTATGTAAGCACCTATATAACCTTCCAAATACCAACGGGTTAAGGGTTAAACGCAATTATAGGCGCCAAACGCCACAATCACAAATATGGAATACCAAAAAAAAAACCCTTTTCAGTACCCTCTCGCATGATGTTATTGTAGTCCTCATTTCTTTGTTCATAAAAATTTAATACTAATTTTAAAAGCAAACAGCGGCGACCCTTAGGAACAATGTGCATCCTATTTCGAAAGGGGTTGATATTATTTCTGGCGCTCAATTTAAATTTTATATCACCCTTGATAAGTTGGTGTACTTGGCGATGTGTTAGAATGAATTGTCAAGGGAAGTTTTTATGATAAACTATCTGCGCCCCGCAGTTTCACCCGCATAAGTTTCTAGCTCGTTGGAATACCGTGATAATAGCATGGCCCATGGACCTGGATTAGGACATAGCCATGTGCCATGCAAATTCGTTTTGACGTGAAATGCGCTTTCATATCAAAACGAATTTGCGCAAAAAAACATACACAAAATCAAATCTTTTCTCTTTTTTTTTTTAGTTTAGGTTATTATAATGATTATTGTGAGTAAGCATTGATTTAGCACGATTTCAGAAGGGCAAGGCAAGAAAAACACACGTTTTTCGTATCGTGAAAAATTCAAAAGGCTCTTTAGCCTAAGATTACATCCCCATGTACTCGTAAGAGAAATTGTGAACTACTCTCATATTCTAATTAGTTTACCAACCTCGCAAATTGAGGGCTAACTTTTTACTCTAGGATGTCAAATTAGCTTATGCACGCGAACCCGAACGCTTATGTATGAAACTACTCGTTTTAACATTATATATATTCTATGATACTTGACAATACTGTAGCTTTCCATTAGTAAAAGAATTTTCCGAATCGGATCACTAGTTCCGAAGACAAACTCACAAAGTTTACCAAGCTTGAATGTTAGTATAGATGACGCGCTTTCAATATAACAGAACGACCATTATTTCTAAACTCAAAAGAACCCACTATTACTGTCTTCTGACATGACAATTCTACTTGAATAGGTCCAGCAACTCTTCTAAATACTCGTAGGAACTGGAACAAAGAGTCCGATGAGCAAAAACCATGTAATTGTGCCGCCTCGCCATTGCAATTAAACTTTTTGTCTCTCCCGCTGTGACAATTGTCGCCCATCTTCAGTTGAATGATTAAAAAAGTTTCAAGCGCTGAAGAAAGTGTGGAACACTGTTTATGTTGGGTCTTTTAAAAGTGTGGGAGTTGGAGTTGCTAGTTGAGGTATTAACTCCTTTTTCTGGAGTTGCTGCAAGTGGAGTTTGATGTTTATGAAGAAATTGTTTCGCAACAAAATTTGTTGGCATGGAGAGCTCTGGAGGACAGCTATACTCCAAATATTAGGCGGTTTATGCGGAGGAAACATACTTTCCTGCCTGGTCATCCGTTGTTGGAAATAAAAGTTTTTTTTTTTTTTAATTTAATTAATATTTTCAAATTGAGACAGAATAATTCGATATCATGATTTTCTAAGAGTTTGTGTTTTCAAAGTTGCATGAGACACATGCAATTTTTCAATCACTTTTCGAAAAAATAAAATATAAGTATCAAGTTTGATCTCGCTGCGAACCCTAAAGAATAATAAACTCTATAAAAACTCCTTGAACGAAAAGGCTTTTAATTAAGGGCTGATTTTTCAATCATCTGAGGGGCAATTCTCGTAACGAACGTTCACAGTCTGATCTCAGTCACAATCTGTCAAAAATACCTCTATACATTTTCCTAAGTATATTTTGACATTTGTTTGTCGCCGAGAAGAGACTGCGACTAGATTTTGAACATTTTAAATTACGAGAATTGGCCTTCTGATATCTTTATTCGAAGAATAAGTTCGGAATTTTGACAGAAATTTTATACCCCCATACCTATATTTTGAGTTATATATCTTTGTCGTCTATACTATCTTATTAGTATAGGATATTTTATTTATCTTAGGGCTGATTTTTTTTTTTGATTTTTTGTTTCCTCAAATGAAAAAATCAGCCGTTTCCTCTAATGAAAAAAAAAAAAAGTCAGCTTCTTTCCAGAAGCTGATTTTTTTCGAAAGTTATCTGGCAATAATAGCGCCAGATAATTTTATCGGCGGAATAATTTTGATTTTTTGGCATTTCTATCATACAAAAACTGTCAGACGTGAATTTTATTCCACGAATAAAAATTATCTGTCTATTGAAAAATCAGCCCTAAGATAAATAAAATATCTTATACTAATAAGATAGGATAGATGACAAAGATACATAACTCAAAATATAGGTACTCCTGTGCGTACTTTTTTACAAAAAACCTAAAAAAGAAACCAAGTCCTTACATTTAAAATCTCTTAGCAACGGCAGTATCCACGTTGAATGCTGAATACACATTGAAGAATAAGTGGAGCGAGCTCCCAAGGAGGTACCTGGACCGTCACATAAATCAATATTTCAAGTTAATTTAAAATACTGCTAGGTGACCCGCACTGAATCGAAAGCTTACCCGTTTAATGTAGCGTTGACGTAAAAACTTTGCTTTTCAACCGACGGAAAACGAAGAGGTTATGGATTAAATAAGTTCTTTTTAAGATATCGAGGTGTTGCAAGCGTTTTTTTGTCTTTTGGATCAGAGTTGCTAGTTGCTAAATTGATGTTCAAATCAGAAACCGTTTTTCTAAAAAAAAAAAAAAAGACGTAGGTAATCGTAAGTAGTTATTTTTGTGAATCTCATGGGTCCTAAACATTTTAGGACCTTGACATCATTATGTTATTAGTACATACAATACTATACTGCTGTGGAGTTTGTTGCGCTACTTCTTCTCAGCGAAGACACTAGGAAGTGGTGAAGGGTGTCGTTTTGGAGGACTGTCTTATAGAATTTTGTCGTTCGAAAAGTGCTGATTCTTAGCCTAATGTGTATAAATATGTAGGTATTCAGCTTCAGGACTTTCATCTAGGTGTATGAACCAAAATCTTAGAACAGAGCAATGTAATATTATGTATTGTAATCCAGTGCGATCGACGAAAGAACGCGTTCTTGACACCTGTCATTTTCATACAAACGAAAACGTGTTTTGCGAATTAGATCTTTGTTAACTACTAGAATTGACGCACTGACTGTTGTCAGAACGCATTCTCTCAAATATATCAGGACTGTAATAAACAATAGAATAGTACAACAGTACAATTTTAAACAAATCAAATCATTAAACTTTCGAACGTGTAACCCTAAACTGCAGCCCCAAAAAAAAAAACTTAGAATGATTTTTTTTTTAATAAAGAAATGCTTCTTCTGTCTTTACTTATACACGTGAAGTCTCGACGTAATTCAATTTTATCATGGTGTTATTAAGTGTCAAGACACCTCGACACTCGCTGTATTCACAGCACGTCCACCGTATCTGAAACTTTTCTTCTTAACGATTTTTTAAGTAAAAAGAGGTTTTATTTAAAAATATTTAGAACTAATGTGCCTTGATATACATAAATTAGGGATTCTGAAATATAATTCTTGGATCCAGATGTTGCTAGATAGATCACTGTAATTTGTTAGTGTTAACAAAAATATTGCGAACCACAGTTTTTATAATATAAATAATACAAGTTTTTGTTTGCCAGAATTTCAGTAAGGCTTTGTAATTTTAGATTAAAATATTTTCATATTATAACACTAGCCTCTGCACGCGGCTTCGCCCGTGTGGATGTTGAGTATTATCCCACGGGAACGTCCTACCGGTACAATAAGGCTATGTTACTCTTTATAACATCAGCTATCTGCCAGTGAGAGTCCGAAGAGTGAAGTTGCAGAAATTAGCTGGAACAAACAGAAAGGAAGAAAAAAATAATAAAATTCATTTTTGTAATAAGTACTGTATATTTTTTATAGTTTCATATTATTATGCATTTAGTAAAAAGTGTTTGAAATTACAAACAGACACTTCAAATTTTATTTATTTGTATAATATAGAAGATTAGAACTCCTCAATCATGGGCTTGTCAATTTTCTTTTAAATCATATTTATTCTCACAGGACAAATGAATTCACATTAAAAATGGACACCTACCTGAAACTAAAAACAAAAAACAACTTCAAAAAAAAAACGAGCGGTCATTAACCCGCTACAGCCGCCTCGCTTTTTAATTTGTACTACGAATGTTAAAACGTAGTTACGTTTCCCTCGGAAACGATACAAATAAACAAGTACGGAGAGCAGCAATATACGAGTAATTAAATTAAAAGTAGACGTGTCTGACGGACACGTTGTGTGTCCTTTTCTTGTTTTAAGACGTCATTTAATTTAATTGCTGGGGTCTTTTTGACCCACGACCGCGGGGGGTGGGTTTTGATACGTAATTGGCTGTCGAAGGAAGATTTTTATCCGCTCATGTAATTAGATTTTATGTTTTATATTATTTATTTTACATGTTGGTTTGGAGATGTAGGGATAGGATTTTGTTTTAGTGTGATAGAATTTGTTTTATTAATAATTTAAAAATAATGCGACTTAACTAGCCAAATACGCGTATTCTTCCCCGCAGAACCCCGGTCGCGACGGGAACTGGAACCGGCGAGAGATGTCGTGCGGTGTCCCACAGGGATCGGTTCTGGGGCCGCTTCTGTGGGACATCGGTTACGACTGGGTGCTGCGGGCCGACCTCCCTGAAGGCGTCAGCGTAGTTTGCTACGCTGACGACACGCTGGTCCTGGCGCAGGGGAGGTCGCATCAGGCGGCGGCTGACGCGATGACACGCGGGGTTGCGATAGTCGTGGAAAGGATCCGGCGGTTGGGTCTCGAGGTGGCATTGCACAAGTCCGAGGCCATGTCCTTTCATGGGCCTCGGTACGGGCCACCTCCAGGATCCCAACTAGTGGTAGGAGGGGTTCACATCGGCGTCGAGACCACGATGAGGTACCTGGGTCTCGTCCTCGACAGCCGATGGAACTTCGTCGAGCACTTCCGACGTTTGGCCCCCAAACTGGAACGGGCCGGGGCCGCCCTAAAGCGGCTCTTGCCCAACCTGAGGGGGCCAAACGCCTCCTGCCGGAGGCTTTACGCGGGGGTCGTGCGGTCCATGGCCCTATATGGGGCCCCGGTATGGGCGCGTTCACTGCGGCTACGAGCCGCACACTACCTGAACGCGCCCCAAAAGGTGGTAGCCATAAGGCTAATCCGGGGCTACCGCACGATCTCGGGCGAGGCAGCAAGCCTCCTTGCCGGACTGCCGCCTTGGGATCTGGAGGCGATAGTGCTCGCGCGCCTGTATGATTGGCGCGCGGAGGCACTACGCCGGGGGGAAACTCCGCATCCGCGGCAAACCGCGGCGGAGCGGACGAACCTCCGGCGCGATCTCATGGCGGCATGGAAGGAGCGACTATCGCAACCCAGCGCAGGGCACGCCACGATAGCGGCGGTAAGACCCTTCTTTGAGGAGTGGCTAGAGAGACGTCACGGCGTTCTCACCTACCGCCTGACGCAGGTCCTCTCCGGACACGGATGTTTCGGGAGGTTCCTGCACATAATCAGGCGGGAGGAGACGCCCGGGTGTCACCACTGTCAGGATCGCCCAGAGGACACGGTGGAGCATACGGTGGAGGTCTGCCCTGCTTGGGCAGAGCACCGCCGTGTCCTCGTAGAGGCGATCGGCAGCGGCGGCGACCTCTCGCGTCCGGCCCTGGTTCAAGCCATGGTCCGGGGCGAGAGGGAGTGGGAGGCAGTCACCTCCTTCTGCGAAGCAGTCATGCTAGCGAAGGAGGTGGCGGGGTGGGCGAGGGAACGCACCTCACGCCTCAGCCGCCGCGGGAGACGCTCCGGGCGTCGGGAGCCGCGTGACGACTCCCGGCCACCGTAGGCGCGGGCCTGCGGGCGGTGAGTAATGGGTAACTCACCGTCCGATCAGGACCAGGCCCGTGCCGGACGGCGTGTATGTGTTCCACGCGCGCCTCAAAGAGATGTCAGCATGAGTGACGGGGCCCGATAGGGCCGAAGCCTGCCAGGGTAGCGGGATTGTCCGAAAGGGTTACCGCTGCCCTGGAACATAAAGGGCTAAGGAAGGAACACGGGTGGGTTTTAGTCAGTAAGAGTCTGACACTCCCTTCTACTCCACCCAGAGCGGGAGGGGTCATTTGATGATTTCCCATCCTCAAAAAAAAAAAAAAAAAGGGGGTAGGCAGACATTACAGAACATGACCGGCTACGATCCTTACATACGCCTTTTGCCTTGTTTACGTTCATACTCGTACACGCCAGTTTCGAGTACTACGCATCTGATCTTTCTAAACAACATCACCAATAAGGTCTCTATATGTCCACCTTGTGCGTTCCCACTCACATCTGCTTTAAAAATACTCAAAAAAATACTTGTCAACGCAAAATCATAATAATTTAATCACGCCCTACAATATAAACCAAACATTTTTCTTAAACCCACAAAACCGCAGCAGATTGTCTCCAAGAGTTTATAAAGCAATTTAGTCAAATAAAACAGTCTTGCAACAAATGTTGGTACAATGGCTCATAATTTACCATTTCTGCTGTCCCCTTGTAATATTTCACGCTTCTCGAACAGGGTACAATTTGCGGTTTTAAATCATTCGTAACTGAACAGATGCGTTTGCGCACCTGTGGCAGTGAGAGGGTTAATACGAATGGCAGATGACTGTGTTTAGCGTTGTACGAATGTACTTATTGGAACTAAATGAATGTAACTTAATGTATAATATTATAATAATTTAGGCTCTTACTTGTATTTACTTGAAACACGTGCAAATAAAAAGGTAAGTAAGATTCTTGAAATTAAAAAAAAAACAAAATTAAACAGATCTATGGTGCTGAGACGTGGACGCTGACGCCGGAGACTGTGTACAGGCTGAGAATTGCACAGAGAGCCATGGAGCGCTCCATGCTTAGCATGAGGCTAATAGACGGAGTTCCAAACGTCGAGATACGAAGACGTACGAAGTTCATCATATTGGCAAGCGTATTATGGAAGTCAAATGGAGTTGGGCAGGAGACCTGTCAAGGCGCAGTGATGACAGGTGGAGTAACGCTATAACAGAGTGGCGTCCAAGATGAGAGAGAGAGATGTCGGTCATCCGGTGGCGAGATGGGCAAACCCAATTTTTGCCGTCGTGGGCAAAACCTGGATGAGGCTGGCACAGGAGCGTGGTGATTGGCTCAAGAAAAGAGAGGCCTATTTCCAGCTGTGGGCGAAGTCAGGCTGTGGATGATGATGATAATCATCATCTGCCTAGCCTTTTCCCAACTATGTTGGGGTCGCCTTCCAGTCTAACCGGATGCATCTGAATACCAGTATTTTACATGGAGCGACTGCCTATCTGACCTTCACAACCCAGTTACTGGGTAATACGATACCCCTTGGTAAGACTGTTTGTCAGACTTTCGGGCTTCTGACTACCCGTAACGACTGTCAAAGATCCACGAATGACAGCCAGGACCAACGGCTTAACGTGCTTTCCGAGGCACGGAGGGGTCTCGGTATGTAAAGATGGTTACCCATCCACATACCAACCGCGGCAAGCGTAGCTTAACCTGATCGATCGACCTGTGTGGCTGTTATTATTTAGCCACGGGCCCCTCTATGATGATAGGATGATGATGATAATATCGTTTTCAAATAACGTCATCTGAAACGTTATTTCTGAAAGTAGTTGGTGCGTTTTCCTTGAGAACGTTTTTTGATATTATAAAGTCCAAGCCGTCCCTGCGGCTGTAAGTAAACCAAGCTTAAACTAACCCCCCTTAGAGGGCTGGGTCGTTCTTTGGCTAAAGAATTAGCATTGCCATTCAACGTGGCATTCTGCCAGTCTTCTGGGCACGTTTTCTGGATGACAGTTATGCGGACGAGTACTTCGACGCCTAAATATCCGCCTATTGTATTTATTTATATATAGTTAGTTAATTAGTCTTTTAATTTAGTACCTAGTGTTAAGAGATTATAAAAATATTTATATGTTTATGATGAAATAAAGGAAAACATTTACCCACGACATTCCTACTACTCTCGCGTACGTATCTGATGTACAGACGCCAGCAGGTCAAGCTACCCGAAACTGTCAAATTTTCCCAATCAACCTTGAACTTTAACACTATAACGATAAAGTTGAAAATCTATTAAAGAAAGACAAATTGTAGTAGCTTGATGTGCTGGAGTCTGTACAACCACCCTAACTTTAAGTGCCAGCCATCTGTCCTTCGCAAAAAAACGTCACCGACCGCTTTTCGTTTCACTGCCGTCTAATTTGCATGAATATCGGTCTCCTTTATAATCGGCTCTTTTTAAATAAGTTATTTTCGGTTTTTTGGTTCAAATTACATCTTTTGTGGTCTGAAATCTGTTTTGTTTTGAAAGTTGAATTGTGTGGTTGAAAATGGGCATCACTTTTGTATTGATTGTTATTAAATGTCATGTTGTGTTCTGTATGAGGAGAAATGTATTCAGAAATAATATTTAATAATATTATGGGGCTTTAATAATGTCATATTTTGTTGAGAAAGAAAAGATTGACATAATGTCCTTTGGAAATGATTTTATTTATTTACTAGCTGCGCCCCGCGGTTTCACCCACATAAGTTTCGTTCCCGTGGGAATATCGGGATTAAAAGTATCCTATGTGTTAATCCTGGTTATAAGCTACCTACTTAATTTCATCCATATCCGTTTAGTAGTTTTTGCGTGAAAGAGTAACAAACATCCATCCATCCATACAAATTTTCGCGTTTATAATATTAGTAGGATTTATTAAGATACATCAACTTCTATGTATAATTTATCTTAATTACTATAGACCACAATAGTCTCGGTGTTACACAGTCGCCAATTATAGATTTACCAGCAATCTCAGAAAGAAGGGATCAATATTCTTGTACAACATTTTTAATATCTAAAATAGGGTAGTTGCCTGGGTAAAAAAATGATTATTATATTAAGTCCGTCAGTTAGGTTATCGAAAAATATAATAAAAATATTGGACCCGTATTTTTTCTTTTGTCAATCAAACAAAAAATGACAAAGATAAAGCGCGTCAAAATTTGAGAGTAGGGGGTCGTGACGTCACGCCTTGCTAAAAAGTGTAGCAAGGCGTGACGTCACGCGGAACTTTAACGGGCGATATCTTCATCACTTTTAATATAATTGACAAAAGAAAAATACGGGACAAACGGGATAATCTAACTGACGGACTTATTAGATTTTTGTAAGCATCTAGCCTATTCTGCGGGGTAATTGCTTTATACGCATGAAATGGCAATGCATTTGATTTTGACAGTTCAATCACGTTCATTGTGTTATTTACATTGTTGAGCAGATGATGTTTTCAAACCTATCAAGCAATGGATTAAAAATTTCCTTTAACGTGTTACGCAATCAGGGTGCAGGGTTACTTGCGATATCTCTGTTCTGTTACCTGCAAATGCAGCTTACTAAAAGGTGCTCAGAAAAACTTTTTCGTCTTATTTGATAAAACCAAACTCATATACAACGTGTCGCTGTGTTAGTTATTATGTTTCGTTCTAAATACTAGAGGGGCTCGTGGCTAAGTAATAATAGTTGCATGGATCGATCGAAGGCTTTTACGCTTGCCGTGGTTCGTGGGTGATTTTCCATTATATCGAGACCCCTCCGTGCCTCGGAGAGCACGTTAAGCCGTTGGTCCCGGCTGTCATTCGTAGATCTTTGACAGTCGTTACGGGTAGTCAGAAGCCCTAAAGTCTGACAACCAGTCTTGGCAAGCCCCTCCACAACCCAGTTGGGTTGTAGACGTCAGATAGGCCATCGCTCTATGTATAACATTGGTATTCAGATGCATTGTCCGACTGGACGTCGACCTGAACTTAGTCCGGAACAGCCTAGGCAGATTAATTGACGTTTCTTTCAAAACTCAGTAAATGTATTCGAAAAAAAAGCGCCTCGATGCAATAACCGAGAAACGCCAAATACATGAAGAAATCCCTAAGCCCTCCTATAACTATACCTTCAACTCTGCCGGCCAATATTAGGACACAGGCTAGGAAATAATCATTTCAAAGGGTCGCTGTTATATAAATCTATAAGGGGAACCCCTATAGTATGAAAAAAATGCACCGAAATCCTTCACTGTTACCTTATCATCTATCACGATGGTAGGAACTCTTTGTTTCCCACTGAAGTTCCTTTTGATGTAAGTGTAAATTATCTTCCTCACCAAAATATACCTCCAAAAATAACTTAAACAGCCCCAATAGCTCACGATCTCGTGACAGCGATCACCTACTTACGGAATACCCTTGCTTCCACAAAATCACATTTTATTCAGTACAGTAACGGTTCTCCTGAGCTCGATAATGTACGCCTAAGGTTGGGACGACTCTCCCAGGACTTCGGATGACCATAAACTAGTACTGGTTGTAGGGGATTTGAAGTGGAGCTATTTATTGCGTACTGAGGATAAAAAGTGTGTCAGTGTTCTTGGAGCTGTACATGGTGCTACTTTGCAATGTTTCTATTTAATTCAAACTCAACGCATTATTTCAATGAAACATTATGAATTGTCAAGGAATCGATCAGTCAGAATCGTGTTTTTAACCGACTTCTAAAAAAGGAGGAGGTTCTCAATTCGGATGTTTGTATTTTTTTTTTTTTTTATGTTTGTTCGCGCATAACTCCGTTGCTTGCCAACCGATTTGAAAAATTATTTTTCTGTTGGAAAGGGTATACTTCCCAAATGGTCCCATAGAAATTTCATCAAAAACGGTTTAGTACTTTGGTTTTTTAAACCAAAATTACTGGTAAAAATTACAACTAAAAAGTGAAAAATAAAAACTTTTTTGCAAAAAAATACAACCGACTTCCAAAAACGATACTACAAAGTGAAAAATAACTTTAATTTCGGAAGTCGGAAGTTTCGTTGGGTTCGCATTTTCGTTGTTTGCCACCGACTTCCAAAATTGAAGTTATTTTTCACTTTGTAGTGTCGTTTTTGGAAGTCGGTTGTTTTTTTTTTTGCAAAAAAGTTTTTATTTTCTAAACGGAATAAAGTTTTGATTTAATTATTTTTGTATAGATAAAGCGGATTCCAAAGCGTAGCAGGTACCCATGGAGAAGAACTGGTAAGAAACTCCAATTACTCAAACTAACAACTCAAATTAGATATATATTTTGCGTACGGATAATAAGCTACTGGCTATAGATATGGCGTCAATCTATCGATCTTACAAGGTTCTAGGACATGTCGGTTTCCTCACGATGTTTTCCTTCACCGTTTTGAGAGCAGTAGTGATGTAATAATTTACACAAAGTAAACCGCCTGACGGGGTTCGAACCTACGACCCACAACTTGTAAGTCGCGGCTGTTACCACTGGGCCACCACTGCTCTTGTTATATATTATACTAAACTTAATATGTTATACTAAACCAGTTGGTCGCAGTTACTTGGCTGTTAATAATTTTTAGTACCCCAATATAGGTACTGAGGTTCACATAAAGAGGTGCAATTATTAGATATATGGAGTACTAGCTCCACCCCGCGGTTTTACCCGCATAAGTTTCGATACCGTAGGAAAATCGGGATAAAAAGTATCCTATGTGTTAATCCTGGTTATAAACTACCTGTGTGCCAAATTTCATCCCAATCCATTCTGTGGTTTTGGCGTGAAAGAGTAACAAACATCCATCCATCCATCCATACAAACTTTCACGTTTATAATATTAGTAGGATTTATTAAATTGACGGCACGGTTGGCGCAGTGGTTAAGCGATTGACTGCTGCGCTGCGTGTCGCGGGTTCGATTCCCGCACGGAACAAATATTTGTATGACCTACATGTATTTGTTCCGAGTCTGGGTGTTTTTCTATCTATAATATGTATGTATTTACAAAAAAAAAATGTATATAAGTAGTTTATCAGCCATCTTGTTACCATAACACAAGCATTAGGTTGCTTAGCTTGGGACTAGATGGCGCTGTGTGAAATGTCCAGGGATATTATTATTATTATTATTATTAAGATACATCAACTTCTATGTATAATTTATCTTAATTACTGTAGACCACAATAGTCTCGGTGTTACACATTCGCCACATCGACATGGCTCACAGAATAAGCAAGCTGAAGTGGCAATGGGCCGGCCATATTAGCCGTAGAACCGATGACCATTGGGAAAGACGTTTTCTTGAGTGGAGACCGCGAATCGGTAAACGTAAGGTGGGGGGACGCCCTCAGGCTAGGTGGAGCGACGATCTTCGCAGGATGGCTGGTAGCAGCTGGATGAGAGTTGCCGAAAATCGACTTGAATGGCGTGCAATAGGAGAGGCCTATGTCCAACAGTGGACTGCTGATGATGATAATGATCATAAAAAATTACTGAACTTCATCCATCCAACTTGCATCTAATTTTAATCGCCCCCATTTTTCCCAAAACCCACTATTAATAGCCCTGAATAGCCCAATGTCTTTCATAGCCCTAAAATTTAACAAAGCAAAGCGTTAAAGTCCGAACGTTTAGTGTTGCAGTAAATTTTATTTATTGTTTAATGATTATATTGCCCTGATTCGTGGTGTTATGTGGTCCTTATCGATTTTTATTGCTAAGTTTTACGATTTCATTTGAACTATCGTTTTATTTGAAAGGGTGAAGACATGCAATGGTTGATTTAGTTTCTTGACATTTATAGTTTTTACAACCCTTGTGTAGGCGCCTGTCCTATCGCCGACGATGAACGAGAATCGAGAAGAGTTAGCAACTAAAAGTTGGCGAGTAGCGAGCAGCAAGTGCGCGACGGCGACGAACATACGTATGTATGCTGGTATGTGTATGTACCAAGAGTGAGTCTCTCAGCGTCACTCAGCGAGTGTTCTGCCCGTCGCTGAGCGAGTAAGTAGGTACCTACTATCTTTGATAGCTCTTGTCGCTGCGACAAACGTATACTCGCTGGCGGTGTAAACAGCGATCAACTATTACTATTTTACTTACCATCCACGAACCTAAGGGACCTACAAGCCTACACGTTTCTTGAGCGAGTAAATCGTTGATAACAGTCGCTTACTCGTCAGGTGCGAAAAGGTGTAGCCTGAGTTCCCCAAATTTCGGCAGTTATGTTTAAGTTCCATGTAACTTATAGCGCCTTTTGTCGTCACCCTTTAGCGCTTTTTAGTTTTCAATCTTGCAGATGTAACAGACACAAACACTATACCTAATCTTATACTCGCGCTAAAATTAACGAAGAATATTCATCATAGTAAAAAACAATGCATGGAACTCGCACAAAAAATAATAAATTCGAGGGAAGAAAATTAATATAATGAACAGTACAACATATTTTCCTTTATAAAAACTTTTGCGAAATGTAACGAAAAAAAACATACAATAGTTATGATTTTACAGAAAACGACTCGATAATCTATATCTATACTTATAATAAATCTGTAGAAGTGAAAATTCTGTACATTGAAAATATCAAAAAAATAAATGGCAGGGGGTGTTACTAGACCGACACCGAACCCAAAAATGTGATTAAAAAAATTTTTGTCTGTCTGTCTGTCGGTCTGTCTGTCTGTCTGTCTGTCTGTCTGTCTGTTTGTTCAGGCATCACGCAAAAACTACCGGTTCGATTACGATGAAACTTGGTATAATTATTCTTTAATATCCTGGGCACCACACTGGGTACTTTTTATCCCGGAAAAGTATATACAATAAAAAACAAACTTAGTTTTGCGGTTCGATCCCTAGACCGATTACTATACCAACCGCAAATAATAAGTTTGTCGTAGGTTAAGTCACCCGCAATGGAGTTCATTTTTATTCCTTTTAGTTTTTAGAGTTATTTAGGTTTATTTTTATATAAGTTGTAGGTATAGATTTTAATTTTAAAGTATAGGTAGTATATTTGATAGTGTACGTAGTGACCGTAGGTTATTTTATAATACTGTTAGGTAGGATTAGTCATTCGTATAGATATTAGTTTTTAGGGATTTTGCTTATTTATTGAGTTTAGATTAGTTATCATCAGAAATAGGTTTATTTAGGTAGGTAGGTATTTAATATTCTGTTATTGAGTTTTTTTTTTAATTAGGTAGGTACTTAGGTAAAGATATCATATAGGTACCCTCTTAATCACCACTAATGAGACACAATTGGTTTTCTATTGTAATTAGCCACAAAGGGCCCGCGAGATAGATGGCATTCTGGGGAAGCACATAGGTACATTTTATCCTGTTAGCACGTTCCCGTGGGATAATTTCCGACATCCACGCGGGCGAAGCCGCGGGCAGAAGCTAGTACATAATATGTACATGTGAAAAAACAAGCAAAAGAATCATAGGGCATCAAAAAATTCGTCCGCATAGCTGTCAACAGAAACAGTGCCCAAAAATAATAATATGTATTGGTTAAAATTAGCGAATCCCAAATCAAATTCAGTTTTGTCATTTATAAGCCTATTTGCTGTCACCTTTTAACGCTTTTATAGTTACGTTATCAATCATAGCATGCGTGTCTCCAACCCTTTAGCAATGTGTTTCCCAGTATCTAATTATAATTATAAACATACCTCACTAGTTTATCAATTTTTAAACCAAATATCTACACGCGATACTTTAGTCCAATAACGCAATTTAAAAAATGCTAACGTAAATCATTCGCTAATAACAACTGACTGGCTTGTATTGCGTAGTGGCGCGTAGACGACATGCCTATGGGAATTAGCCCTTAAGGATCGCCGCAGGACTTAAGAGGGAGACTAAATTAATAGTGAAGTTGTGTCTTTATTTATTTAATCATTTACGAAGTATGTATGGTCACCGAAGGATATAAGTAACTAGTAAGTGTCGTCGGATGTAGCTGAAGTTTAGAAAGAAAATGATGGATGTTTTCGAATAAAATTAAACTTTATTAGTAAAAAATTCTATTAATCAAATTACTCGTACATTTCATTCAAAAACATCCAGCAGTTGCTTACTAAACTGCAACTATACATACATATAAGCCGACAAGGAACAGAAAAATACGTACAAAGGTGATACTTATTTCTAAAGTAATCTTTTCCAGAAAACCTGCAATTGGAAAGTAGATAAAAAGAGATGTTGACACCGTGTGTAAAAAGTACATGAGAAAATAACACACATTTAATTTTTTTTTAATTAATTTGTTAAATAAAACAAGTAATATACAGACTTCTTAAATAAATATTACCAAAATATTTGTAATTGTAATTTTGTAATTGCAACTATGACGAAGTAGAAAGTGTTCTTTTATTCGTCTTTTAAATACTACAACAGGATGGCAGTCCCTTAATATCAGGCAAATAATTGATCGATTTTAAAATCTTTGAAAACTTCAGAACACCTTTTACAACGAGGAATGTTGGCACATTGCTGTGTTGGTTAATCGTATACCTACTTTATATTAAAAGGTTAATGAAAGCCTTTTGGCTATTTTATAAAATGAAAGCCAAAAGGCTTTCATTTTATAAAATAATTGGCAACACTGCCCGATAAATTAATTTTATGTATAGGTAGCTTGTTGCAATAAGGCCTCCAATTATTTTCCCTACTAATATTATAAATATGAAAGTTTGTATGGATGGATGGATGGATGGATGTTTGTTACTCTTTCACTCAAAAACTACTGAACGGATTTGGATGAAATTTGGCACAAAGATGGTTTATAACCAGGATTAACAAATAGGGTACTTTTTATCCCGATATTCCCACGGGATCGAAACTTATGCGGGTGAAACCGCGGGGCGCAGCTAGTAAATCATCATCATTATATTTCGGACAACTAACAGATCCCTAGCATTGTTGGTAACTTATTTAACAATCTTCGTCTCTATTTTTCGTTGAGGTTGTAATAATTTTTCTTAACACAAAAATATTATCACAAAGTATGTATTCGCGTGCTTCCCCTTAAAATACAACACTTTGTTCCACAGTTAACCTTCTGTAACCGTCTATTTATGGCATACGAATTAGGGTAATTACACCAATAATTGTCCTTTAGCCCAGTGGGAGCGACCGACCGCAGTAGACGGCTCTTTTATTTTTTTGCTATACATTCTTCACGATACTTTCTGATAATTGGGATGGGACGATAATTATACAGATACCCTTAGAGTAATTGGTAAAATGATACGTTAGAAAATTGTTGCAATTTTATTGTTTTGCTTACTTCTAAGTACGTTTTTCTGGGAATTGTAATTTATTAAAAACTAGCTGCGCTCCGCGGTTTCACCCGCATAAGTTTTGATTCCGTGGGAATATCGGGATAAAAAGTATTCTCCTTAATCCTGGCTATAAACTATCTGTTTGCCAAATTTCATGCAAATCCGTTCAGTAGTTTTGGTCTGAAAGAGTAACAAACATCCATCCATCCATCCATACAAAACTTTCACGTTTATAATATTAGTAGGATTATTAATCAGTATTAGTATAGGACGTGGAAAAATTTAATTGTGTTTAAACAAAAGAACTATGTGAATATAAGACCTCCTTTGACTTCTGCTATCTCTTTCCATTCTAGTAATACCTAGGCTAGTTTCCTAAAAAAATCTAATTAGTCCGTCAGTTAGATTATCAAAAAATATTGGACCCGTATTTTTTATTTTGTCAATTATATAAAAAATGATGAAGATATCACCCGTTAAAATTCCGCGTGACGTCACGACCAAATTTTGACGCGCTTTATCTTTGTAATTTTTTGTTTGGTTGACAAAAAAATACGTGTCCATTATTAATTATTTTTTTACCCAGGAAACTACCCTATTACCGTGTCCTAGAACCGAAAATTCGATGACATGTGATGTAGGTTCAAACGAAGTCAGACGCTTTACTTTGTGTAAATTATTTCATCACCACTTCTCTCAAAATGGTGAAGGAAAACATCGTGAGGAAACCGTCACCTCCTAGAATCAAAGTTCAAAGACATGTGACATGTACCAAACCGCACTGGGCCGGCGTGGTGGATTACGGCCCACTCCCTCTCATCGAGAGGAGCCCTGTGTCCCAGCAGTGGGATCATTATAGGCTGATTATGCTTAGCTTAATTACCAGGAAGCTATTTTGATATATCATCTTCTATTTGGATTATTTGGCATCCAAAAATATAGTATGACACATTGAAGACAGTCTGCTTCCGGGCTTGAACCGGTGAAATATAACAAACGTCCACCCACACCATCTGCTTATACTCCCTTACCTTGTAGGGTTGACGTTTGAAAGATCTTTGTGTTCCTATAAATAAGGACGTAAAGAACTCAGCTATTACTAAAATACGTATTTTGGAATAAGTATGAAATGTTTCACTTTTCATTTAATAATATTTTAAACTGCTGTATGTCTACTGACCACAATTATGCTATTACACCATTAGGATTATCTTTTTTTTTTTAATCTTCTATATTTTGTCAATGTAAGAACATTGTAAGCCTTGTAGACTATAAATTTGTAGACTCTTTTTCTATTTTGTTAGTACATGTAGACAGGCCTCCACTGTCCTCCCATACCAGGAGTGCGATTCTGTAACTATCTCACCCTGAAAACTTAGGTGAAGTGAGCGTGGAGTGAGCTGTCATTCCAAGTAATGCTAGGGATTGACAGCTCACGCTAAGCTCACTTCAACTAATTTTTCACGGTGAGATTTTTACAGAATCGATCGGCTGTTAACACTGTAATTTGAAAACATTGTAAAAGCCAATTCAAAATCAAAGTATTTTATTTCACATAAACCTACATGGGCACTTATGAAACGTCGGAAGCTAGGTGCACGGGTCCAATTTTAAAAGATTAAAGTTGGAGTTTCTGGCCGGCTCTTCTCCATAGGAAACGACCAATTGGAACCGTGCACCTAGCATCTGACGTTTTATAAGTACCCATGTAGGTTTATGTGAAATAAAGTATTTTCATTGTTGTAGCAGTCTAAGCTATTTAAGAGCGTGTACAACGGTCCACTAGCGCCACTCCTTTAAAAAAAAAATTATCTCGTGACTGAGAAGGAATTATGAAAATCTGCTCAATCAGCGACCTCGGTAAGTGTGTCTAGAATTTTCTAATACCTTTTATTAAGTTTCATATTGAGACACGAAGCAACTAAATACGACATATAGGAATGTGGCCGCTTTTCCTTAGATCGAATTTTGTTGCTTCGTGTCTCAATATGAAATTTTATAAAAGGTATTAGAAAATTCTAGACACATTTACCGAGGTCGCTTATTGAACAGATTTTCATAATTCCTTCTCAGTCACGAGATAATATTTTTTTAAAGGAGTGGCGCTAGTGGACCTGTGTGCACCCTCTTAATTGTATTTATTCGACGTAATATGCAACGGTCGGTGGAATTTAATGTCTTCAAATATTTCGTTGTAATTTCAAGCGATTTGTCTAGGAAATGTTTATTTATTTAGGATCTCCAACAAAAGTTAAACACAACACATGACATATGGGTAACATCAAGTATTAAGTAGGTGTATTCCTTCACATATAGCCGATTCCTACAATTTACGTATGGTTATTGTTTAAAATTAAGACTCTTGTATATTTACCAACAATGAAGCAAAGACCTCATAGCTTTCCATAGTAGATCCTCCCAATAGAAGTAGCTATCACAAGTAAAGTTAGCTTACGAATCTATTTCTAGGCCCAGTTTGCCAATAAAAAATACCATTGGTAAGCGAAACGATTCGTTTTTGTTTATAGGAACCGAGCATTCATGCACAATAAAGTTAACAACTATGATAACAAAGTTAAAACATTAATAGTAGTTATTTAATTATCAGATTCACATAATTTCTGCAGAAATGGATATTTGGCACGATAAAATCATAGATAAATAAACTATTTATCTCTAAACTAGACCACACACAGCCACAATCGATCACCCAACATGAGAATTCCGCCCGCAAAGATGAATCGCCGTTCATAATTCCAATTTCGAACGCTGATAAACACAAAATGGCCGCTCCCAACCGGCATTTATTAACCCTACCAGATCCCGCGTCCGCCGTGATAAATACGGGGTGCTTCCCTTAACTTTTACCCGTGACTCATTATGGCATTTAAATAATTCGTACCAGAGTTGGTTTTGATTTATGATACGGCTCGTGACACGGGTTTAATCTGTGCGTTCAACTTCTATGACAGTTGTGTGCGTGAGTTTATCTTGATCGCAAATGCGCTTGAAGGGTTGGGTTTTGTCGCGTGTTATGTGTATGTATGTAGGGGTATTTAGTAAATAAGATACAACACAACAACATACACAATAAATATTTTTAGTTTTATTACCGAACCTGTTATTAAAATAAATGTTTAAATGGTAAACCCTTCATATTGGTGTCCAAGCAAGATACAGGCTTTCCTAGTTTGGGGACAATGTAAAATATTTTTAATCTTTTGAGCCATAAAGTTTTTATTATTATTTTTCAGATTTTACAGTAAACAAGAGTGTTAAGTGCAGAGGGCAAAGTGTTACTTATTGGTGGTTGTCATTAGGAATTCTTTAGTAGCATCCCGAAGCAGATGTCTGGTTTTAATCAAAGAAAAAAAAGAAGAAACTGGCAAAACGAGGGTGCTCTATAGGAATACTTCTTTGGGTAGGGTTCCGCCTTACACAGGGTCGCAGCATTTTGCGTGAATGTGACATATATCCCCCCAATTTGTTAATTTTTGTGTCGGGTGTTCTTTCCCAGCGTCATGTTTACTGCAAATAAACATATTTTCTTCCCTCTTTCTTTCTATATTTTGTATTACTTTCAATAATCTGAAACGAATCCAGAAGCTTACGATATACGAAGAGAAACACAGAACTCCGCACCAAACTCTCAAAGAAAGCACCTCTCTTCCCTACTCCATAAGAACTTCCTAACCCCAGCACCTGTTCCCATTGCCGGCCGAACATAAGCACCCACCTCACGTCCCACAAGATGTGTGGTGTAGCACACCTAGCCCCCGCGACACTATTTTTACCTAACAGTCGGTAGTACATCGGTATGTCCTGAATCTATTCGCAACGGGGATGCGATCGTGCGCTATGAACCTGGAAAGGGTTGGAATTGATGCGGTATATTTTAAAAATGCATTATTGTATTAAGTTTTAGAGGTTTTTGTGCTGTTGCAGCATATTTAGCCAAGGAACTAAGAAGACTTAAATGGTTTCAGACTTTGAGATATGCCTGTCAGAATGGACGGACGACCTAAAGAAGGTGGCTGGCGTAGGCTGGATGCTGAAGGCGGAGGACAGGGTGTTGTGGCGCAGCCTGGGAGAGGCCTATGTCCAGCAGTGGACTGCGATAGGCTGAGTTGATGATTGATGTCCCTAAGTTTTGATTTTACTGGTGAAGACAACGGGGGAAGTTCAATGCACTCATAAATGCAAACTCTCATGCGTTCTCAGTTGAGTCAAAAGTATTCTATTGCATGGTTAAATTCTACTATCATTTCACTTTATTTGTGCATAATGCTGCAAAGAGTCAATATTTTATAGGAAGTCCAGTTCGACGCATCATCGACGTTGTTGCTTATTTATTTTTTTTTGAGGATGTTCTGTTCTACTAACTTAAAATACCTAATTACATTCCCTCTGCCATTAATTCCTTTTTGTTTACGCTTTGGCTTTTGATGGGCTGTCAAGAAAATACTTGAAAATATATTTTATTATTTTTACTTTATAGACCATATTCAGTATTTCAATTACTACATGTCTCTCACAAATCCATTGCCAAAAATCTTCATACATCTGGAAACAACAACACATTGTCGCCTCCACGGTTTCGGCGCGCACTCGATTGCACTGCAAAGGACTGCGGTGAGACGTGACCGCCATGTCTATTGCACTTATTTACCCGATACTTCTCGATTCCGCTTCTCGATTATCGATGTTCGGCGAAAGTGGGCGTGGTGCTGCACTTAAGGTCAGTTTGCAGGTTATGTTTTGAATGAATTATTGGTAGATTTTGGTGTTTGATAGAATCTTGACTCTGATAGTCTATTGGAACTAAAGGGATTATGGAGAAAAATCCGTATCAAAAGTATGCAGCATTTAACAAAATACAGGGCGGCATGGATCGACGCTGCTTCATAGAAAAGTGCAATACTACGCGGCCAAAATGTATGAAACAGCATTTTTTTTTTTCGTAATAACCGGGAAAATATCAACACATGGTTTCAGAATCATGTAATGAATCCATGGTTACAGTTTGCGCGTCGCTGTCGCTGCCACCCTGTAAGGAAATTGTAATAGTTTAAGCATAAGTATGTTATAGAAAACGTTAACTAAACCTATTTACACAATGTTTGCGGAGGCGCGCGCAGACGATTTTTACGCCATAATAAGAAAAAGGACCGCCTCCATAGCCGGCCGGCTACGCACCACCACCATCGGTCTCTTGAGCGATTTCTCAGATCGGTGAGGTTCCCCTCTGCTGCGTCACTGGGTAAGATATCCATGCCAGCTGATATTTGTATTCGTGTGTCTTTTATTACTAACACTAGTTATTAAGTTATTTTGTTGATACTAACATTATGGATTTAGGTCTGAAATGAAGAATTTGAATTTACAATAACAGATTTTAAGACTATCATATTATTTCAATAATTTACTTGCAGTAAGAAACTTTACTACGAGATGTTTCCAACTACCGTGGGGGTGTAAATTGGCTTATTAAGTTCATGAGTTATCAAAAGATCAAGTCGTATGAAACACTTTTAGTACCATCATTTTATTGGCAATTCTATTCGTCTAATGAATATTGGGGCTGCAATCCTACAATATTAACTATAAAAATTACATAAAACAGCTTTAGGAGATACTCTGGTCTCAAGTTAATCGCCCCTCTAAAAGTAGGTAATATTCAATAGATTTTATTTTCATAGTACGTAATTCAAAAAACTTTTTCACATAAAAGCAAGGTGGCACTGGGATAACGCACGAAGTTTGTGTGTTTTAAAAAAAAATTGTTCACAAGCTGTGAACAGATAAATTTGCCTGACACACACAAAAGTTTGTGGGGAGCATTTAAAATTTTATTTCACCATAAACTTTATAACGCTGCCTAACCAAACAGAACTCTAAATAAATTTATAAATCAAACACCCGACAATCGAACGGGTTGGGTTTAAAAAAAAAATAAAGTCCTCAGAAAAAATATTCGTGAAGCGGTTCGAACTGGTTTGTAACCCTCAAACGCTGGGCTTATTGGGATATCAAATAAAAAATCAGCAGTCTCGGGCGGCTAACAAGACCCCCTTCAACAATGCTCCTTGATTTAGCTCAAGTTTATTGTGCAACTTTATTTATACCTCTGTGTTTCCCTACTAGACGCTATCCGATATTACCCTTCCCAAATCCTTACAACCTAACTCAAAACTACAACCAATCCAAATTCAACTCTAACCAATTCAAAATACAGTCCACATTTCCTTGACTATGTTATAAGACTTACGTCAAAATTTCGGGAACTTAAAATTTACCAACGCATTTTATTAAGAATCGTGAATGTGTATGTCGGTTTGTGTGCGGTTTGATTGAAAATATGCTTATGGTTGTTTCAGTGAGCGGCCATTGGATTACGTCTGCAGCGGCTGATTGCAGCTGAACATCGTTTAAGGAGTCTCTTTGAGGTACGGGAACCGTTTGAGGGTAGAGGGGAACAGGGGATCCAACGGTTTTACGAAGTGGGTAATACGATTGCTTGGTTGTTTTATTTATCTAATCTATCAATATTTTTATCAGATTTAAGATGTAGAGAGCTTTATTCGTTAGCAATAGTGTGATGATATTTCAGTTTATTCAAGCCAATGTTTTTATTGTTGCATGTTTACAATATTAAAATACACCTCTGAAATCTTCTACTTCACACATCCAACTATGTTTTGCATTTAAACTATTTTCTTAGGTTTCCTGGGAAAGCGGTTCCCGTCATATTATAACCGCCGACATGAAAATCTGTCATTTTCACTAGTATTTGTCATTAAGGCACCGCTTCACCGCTTTCTTAAGAAACAAAAACTTTACTGCAACCGAAATAATTGCATTACATTGTTTGGGACTTATTTATTGATTTTCATTTTGTATAAAATTATTTTTATTTTCATCAGTATCTCGGTTCCATATCACCGTTAATCAATGGTGTCCATCAATCAAAGTGAAACAGTGCACGGCAGAACGAAATCAAATTAACTGCTTTTATGAAATTTACAGCAACGACTCGCGAAGGGTTATCACGTGGTGGTTATTTTTGACGTATTTTTTTATTATTTAAAAACACTGGCTAATGTCTTAACCTGAACATAATTTTTAATAAACTTAAATATTGAGAATGCATTGGGAATATCACCAATGCTCTCAAAACGGTGAAGGAAAACGTCGTGAGGAAACCGGCATGTCCTACAGCCAAAACTTTGCAGATATGTGACCACTACCAACCCGCACTGGGCCCGCGTGGTAGTTTACAGCCCACTCCCTCTCGATGAAAGGTCTGTGTCCCAGCAGTGGAAACATTATAGGCTGATTATGTATGTATTAGGAAATAGTGACGGGTTGTTACTGTTTGTTGCCGTTTTTTTAATTAATTTTTGCATATTTTTAAAGAACACTCTCGGTTATTATCTGTGTCTTAGTCTGAATTTAATTTTGAATTAACTAAAACAATAGGAAATAGTTAAGTGTGGGCGTCTTGGGTGCAGTTTTTTTGTACCTTTTGAGGTTCAAAAAGTGCTGATTCTTAGTCTACCTTTTGAAAAACTTAATGTATGTATGGGTTATTGTTTTGTTTCTAAGTTTATAGTTCGTAATTCAGGTCTCTAGGAGTCCAATTTCGCCAGGCAATTTTACCCAAACAGGTATGTTTTATTTAAACCTATGGGTTTTGAGGCCAGCCCTAAGCTCTACATTTTTTTGCAAAAAACACTGGCTGTATCTGTACTCTATACTGTCACTAACAAAAGTGCTCACCGGCTCTGTGTCTATTATTAATTAAAAACCAAAAACGTTCCAGTTAAGCCCGCGAGTGTACCAAAATCGAATCAAAGGAGTAATTCGAATGGAATCGCTGAATGAATTGATCGAATTGGCGGTAGTGCAACACTGTTAACACGCAACCCATTTTAAACCTTAACTGAGAGTGTTAAAGTTTAATTCTGATATGTTGTTTTGTAATGGGAATTTGGTAGTTGTTGTAAAGAATTTTGAACTTTATGTTGGTGTGGTATGGTATAGTTTGTTTGTTTGTGTGTGTTGTAAATTTTGATGAAGCAAACGCAGTTACGTGTGTAAAAGAGTCGTGTTCGCAGGATTGTCGTTCGCTATAATTCGGTTAAGAGATGTTTTAGAGATGTCGATGTATTTTTTGATTGCCAAATATCCGTTCACTTTTATGTTTTGTTGTTCTGCGGCGTTTTCAGGCTGAACTGGATAGGATAACGCATCTGGAGTAGGCAGTGACGGAATATCCATATTCAATGCTACAAAGATCAGTAATTGCTGTATATATATTGAATATAATATTGGCCTAAAAAATGTAAATTCTCATAGGGTGTGTCGAAGGTACCAAAGAAAAACTTTTGTGCTCGAAAAATGGCAAAAAGAGAACATTTTCATTTATTTTCCTTCTCCAATCACTTAATAGTTGTTAGCTTATCAAGAAAACAACACAAACAGCACCCTTATTGTGTAACACATATCAATCTGAATAATTTTGAAGGATATTGCTAATCCATTGCTTCATATGTTCGAAAAATGTATCTTCTCAACAACATAAATAACGCAATGAATGTTTACCATTTATGTACACACATATATAAAGAGACAATGAAAAACAGAACAGAAAAAATAGGTACAGAGGCGATGCTTATTTCGTAAGAAATCTCTGCCAGCATAACTGAGATAGGACAATAGATACAGAGATGACAGCGTGTGATAGAGCAAAGGAGACAAAACATCAAAAATAATTCACTTCAAAAGCTAAACAAATATTACGAGAATATAGTAACATACATACAAATAAACATACATAAATACTTCTAAAATAAATATTACTAGAATGATAATAATTATATCATACTCAAAATAATAAATACATACACAACTATGATGAAGTGGACAGATAGTGTTCTTTTAATGTCGTTAAACTGCCAAATGAAAGCCATTGCCACTGATTCTGTGTTACGCAACTACCCCGCAAGTCCCTCTATCAATCCATAACAAATACTTCTTGTCCAAAAAATCCTTTGTTTTTTCACCCGACGTTATCATGGTATGTGTTCAGTTTTCGATTGGTATTCATGAACAGCAAATCTGTGAAGATACGTTCAGAATCTTATTTCGGCTTCGGATTTTTGTATAAAAATCCGCGAGATCCGAGGAAATATTATGCGCATCTCTATAGTTTTGTCTTTTTATTGTTTTGGGGGGGGATTGGTGTTATCCGAAAGTGGATACACTCCAGTGTAAATATGATAAGAATGTATGTAAGAAATTGTCTATAGTTATGTGCGTTGAAGAAGTGCAAGTCTTCTAGACGGAAATACTTCAGAATTCGTGTTGATATTTATCAAGAATTGGGCTATTAAATCCAAAAATGTTTTTTTAAATCCGTCTGGTAGTTCATGAGATTAGCGCGTTCAAACAAAGAAACTCTTCAACTTTGTAATAGTAGGTACATATTATTAGTTGTATTTGGACAATTTTGTTTTCGAAATCAGTCCAAACATGACTATAATTTGTGTGTATATTTTACAAAGTTACCACACTAACCGAATATCAAGTTTTAACGATAATTTAAAGTGCTGTGGAGTAGAAAATTCGTTCTATACAGCTCGGTCTTACGATTAACACGGATCGCATTTTGAAACTAAGTTGCTTATCGCCAGAACAAGTTTATACAAGTTGTCAGCAACATCCCAGTTGGAACTTGTTTCGGTACCCACTTCATACAATTAACATTTAACAGATTAATTACATTGGATAGAGAGATATTTATGTAGGGTAGGTATAATCTACCTTATTTTCTATATAAATAATACAACTGGCATGCGTGTATCAAAAGTCATTTATTGAAATTAGGCTGAGAATCAGCACTTTTCGAACGTCAAAATTACAAAAGACCTTTGTATTTAAATTATAATTATGTCATATTCGTATGTATTTTAGTGTGTAGATAAATAATAAAACAAATAAATAAAGAAAGCCCCTCAAAGCCCGCCCTTCACCACTTCCTAGTGCTTTCGCTGGGAAGACGCTGGCGAAACAAACTCTATGATCAGGGAAAGCCAATCTTAGCTCTAATATTAACAAATTGAGGAAAAACGAAAATTTTATGAGCCTATGGTAATTTAGAGACAGTCACATGTGGGTGGGAACGTTATAGGTTGAGCCTAGCCAATCCAAGTCTCCTCTTTGTGAGAGGGAGTGGGCCGTAATCCACCACACATGCCCAGTGTCGTAGATCCCACATGTCTTCGAACATTAAGTTCCAGGACACGCTAGTTTTTGCTATTAATAATAATAATAATATTTTATTCAGTACTAGCTTCTGCCCGCGGCTTCGCCCGCGTGGATGTCGGAAATTATCCCACGGGAACGTGCTAACAGGATAAAATGTACCTATGTGCTTCCCCAGAATGCCATCTATCTCGCGGGCCCTTTGTGGCTAATTACAATAGAAAACTAATTGTGTCTCATTAGTGGTGATTAAGAGGGTACCTATATGATATCTTTACCTAAGTACCTACCTAATTAAAAAAAAAAAACTCAATAACAGAAAATTAAATACCTACCTACCTAAATAAACCTATTTCTGATGATAACTAATCTAAACTCAATAAATAAGCAAAATCCCTAAAAACTAATATCTATACGAATGACTAATCCTATCTAACAGTATTATAAAATAACCTACAGTCACTACGTACACTATCAAATATACTACCTATACTTTAAAATTAAAATCTATACCTACAACTTACATAAAAATAAACCTAAATAACTCTAAAAACTAAAAGGAATAAAAATGAACTCCATTGCGGGTGACTAAACCTACGACAAACTTATTATTTGCGGTTGGTGCAGTAATCGGGTCTAGGGATCGGACCGCAAAATTAAGTTTGTTTTTTATTGTATGTACTTTTCCGGGATAAAAAGTACCCAGTGTGGTGCCCAGGATATTAAAGAATAATTATACCAAGTTTCAACGTAATCGAACCGGTAGTTTTTGCGTGATGCCTGAACAAACAGACAGACAGACAGACAGACAGACAGACAGACAGACCGACAGACAGACAGACAGACAAAAATTTTTTTAATCACATTTTTGGGTTCGGTGTCGGTCTAGTAACACCCCCTGCCATTTATTTTTTTGATATTTTCAATGTACAGAATTTTCACTTCTACAGATTTATTATAAGTATAGATTAAATTAAATTATTAGTATTGTAAGTAATTATTTTATTAGTATTGTAAGATGTTTAAGCATTTCATATTTATTATCAGACACAATAAAGAAAGAAAAAGTAAAGTAAATCTATTTGACCCAGGTCAGCCAGGAGCCAGAAAAAACTTAAAATAGTATTGTGTGCCTCACGGCTGTGCCAAATAGATACTGTAGCAAATGATAAATCGATTAGATATAGATTAAAAATAATTATAGTTTACTAGCTGCGCCACGCGGTTTCACCTGCATAAGTTTCGATCCCGTGGGAATTTCGAGATAAAAGGTATCTTATGTGTTAATCCTAGTTATAAGCATCTGTGTGCCAAATTTCATCCAAATCCGTTCATTAGTTTTTGCGTGAAAGAGTAACAAACATCCATCCATCCATCCATACAAACATTCACGTTTATAATATTATAGATTAATAGGATAATATTATAGAAATAAAATGTTATGGTTGGACAAGAAACAAAGGACTGTCGTCAATAAATAATAGATAGCTATAATTCATGTCAATGAAATGTTCACATTGATCATGTCTAGCTTCTGTTGCGTTTCTATGAGGTACTGTCACAGGCGTCTTCTAAATGTGTCGATCGTGTTAATTGCTCATATCGGTGGTGGCAGGTTATTCCACACTTTAGAAACCGCATAACAGAAGCTACCTCTAAAAGCGGCTGTACTATGCGACTGAATCGAGAGTTGCTGCGAGCATTGCCTTCTCCCATATTCTCGTCTACTCGCTACCTCAACTTGTCGTACAAGTAGTCCGGTCCTGTAAGTATTCCTTAGAGGGGTAGCTAGGAAAATGGGTACACCGATCGTGGGAATGGTCGCACGGGGAGGTGGGACCCGCTGAGGAACAGTGGGTCGAGACCTGTCGGTGGAGCGGTGAATGCTTATGCGAATCCCGCACCCCGGCCATATTCAGACGTGGAACACCGCGGTGGTTTTAGCCGGTGAGAGTCGGACATACCCCTTTGTCACCCCCACGATGGAGGAAGTCCATGACTATTTTAAACACGCAGCAAACAAAAAAAAGGGTTTTAGTCCCAAGATATTCAAACTAGGGCATCGGAACCGGTTTTTCCCGGTTCCAAAAGAACCGGGAACTCCCGGTTCTGAGGGTCCCTGAAAGAATCGGTTCTGTAAAACGGAGAACCGGTCGTTTCGGTTCTTTCGGTTCTCTATTAAAATAAATTCAGAAATAATATTATCTCTATAATACTCTTTATGCTAAATATCAAGTTATTATCCAAACAGAATAAATACTGTTATCTCACAGTTAAATTAATAAATAACGTTATTATTTTTATATTATTGATGAATCTTTAAGAAACTAACGATTTTTTAAAGGGATTCGGCAACATTAAGGTAAATGCTCCAGGATAACCCGCGACATTCAATTTTTGGATATTTGTTTTGCAATTTGCAGCTCAGCCTCGTATAGTATGGTAATAAAAGTTGTATTCGCGGTAATAAAACATACTAGCCGATAGCGAGCTGGCATTTGTAAAAAACGAAAAAAAAAAAAATTTGATCCTTTCCCCTTTATTCGTTTCGATAGTAGGAATTCTATATAAAGATAGCATACCTTTTCAACTTGAATTTATGAAAAAACCCGAAAGAACCGTAAAAACCGGGTACTCCCGAAAGAACCGCTTCCTAAAATAGGGCCGGTTCTCGATGCCCTAATTCAAACCATGACTACAAATACAGACTCCTGACTGCTATGAAATTCGTAAAGGGAAACCCCATCATCCATTTTCCCTATCATTATACAGTAAAGGCGTGACTCTCCCACAAAAGTGTTTCTTAATTCCGGCCTACCTAATCCCGAACTCGCTAAAACCTCGGGGTGGTCTCCCATCCATTTTTTCCGGAACATATTTGGGCTATACAGCGTTAGTTGGATGTATGAATAGCGTGAAGATGTATTTCATGGAGCAGGAAACGAGGCATGTTCCTGCCACACCGTGCCGCCCACAGGATTTGGTGTGTTCCGCTTTGGACTGGGAATAGAAAACTTATTTATTTATCACAAACACTGGTATTATTACAGGACATTTCTAATGCGGTGCGGGTGCGGTATGGTTCTTAATTAAACGGTATGTAGTAAATTATAAACGTTACTCTCGTAATTTTTATGAACTGATGTTAATTATTGCAAAAATTGGAACATAAAGATCAAAACTGCACTTCCAAATAAAATAGCTTTTTAGTTTTATTTCCGAATACAGAATAATTATTATTTCTGTATTCGTAAGCTAACTAGCTTACTGACAAACGCCTGCAATGACTAGACATGTTACCTCAAATCTGGGTGGTTCTTTCCTCGAAAGACCATTTCAGACACTAGTCCACGTGGTCCTCACAAGATCTGACCATTTCTTTTCAGGGGTAGTCAGATAGGAAATGTCGACTCCATCCAGCTTATTTTTTTTATAATGACGTTAAAAATTAATTCTGATATTTATATAAGTATTATGCTTTTTAATGTACACTACAAAAATTCATAACAAAAAAATACATCAAACACTACAAAATATACAATGAGCGGCCTTGTCGCTTTCGCTTATTTACAGAATAAATAACTTGATTTCATTCCAGCAAAAACAAAATAAACACAAACAAAATAACACAGTAACTACATTTCATCGAAACACAATTTGTTACGTTAAGCACTATTTTTCAACTTTTCGTGTTACAAGAGTTTGTACTATACAAACTTTATATTTATTCCGATTTCATTTCGACAATCATGACTTAAAAAAGGTAATATTGTTACAGCAGACATTTCAATTCTGTTTGTCTATTAAATATTTTATAATGGAACAGGAAACAGATTTTCCCGTAACCTGAGAAATTGCATCTGGCACAAATCTCCTGTCCCTAAACGGAACACACCAAAGAATCTTGGTGCGGCAAGCTTTTAAATATTTCCCCGTCCTTGATTTATCGCCCGCCTTATAAAAGCCTCCCGCAGGGCGATATAGCCTTCCACGGCGAGCTTTTCGGCATTTTTTGCTTTAATAAAAATCGTGTCTTCAGTCTGCTTCAGGAGAATTTTAATTTTTCTGTCTAATATTCTTGTTAGACATTTTCATTTGGAATCGTCCAGTGTGAAATTGAGGAGGAACGACTATGACGGTTGTAAGTGGAAGATATCATTTTGTGAGTGATTTAGTAAAATTGGTTCTTTTGTTTTGAAATTATAGTAAGATAATTTATAGTAATTATTATTTTAAGAAATTAATCTTAGCTTTATCATCATGCCTGGCCTTTTCCCAAATATGTTGGGGTCGGCTTAGAGTCTAACCGGATTCTGCTGAATACCAGTATTTTACATGGAGCGACTACCTATCTGACCTCCACAACCCAGTTACTATGGGTAATACGATACCCCTTGGTAAGACTGGTTGTCAAGACTTTCGGGCTTCTGGTTACCCGTAACGACTAAGATCTACGAATGACAGTCGGAACCAACGGCTCAACGTGCTTTCCGAGGCACAGAGGGATATGTAAAGATGGTTATCTATCCATAGACCAACCGCGGCAAGCGTAGCTTAACCTGATCGATCGACCTGTACTTAACTACTATTATTATTTAGTCACGGGCCCCTCTTCAATCTTAGCTTTATAGCTATCAAATTAATCTTCTTCATCTAAGTTTTTGTCTTCTTTGGCCCGCTTGTAGCGCTAAACATATATAAAACACCATTCTGTCTCTGTCATCTTTAAACGATTAATTTAACGATTATTCGTTTAGCTCTAAACGTATTTAATATTTTGGGGTGTAACCTAAGTGTTGTTAGTCTCAGAAATGTGAATGTTTTCATCGACATAGTCAGACGCGTACTTCCAGACGTAGCGTTGGAAGGCCTCCCACAAGGTGGACTGACGACGTTGTCAAGGCCGCAGAAATCTGCTGGATTCGGGAAGCATAGAACCGGTCGAAGTGGAGGTGCTTGGGAGAGGCCTACGTCCAGCAGTGGACATCTTTCGGTTGAAATGATGATAAGCAAACAACTAGTTTTATAGAATCCAAAAGTCTATCCGTTTTACGCTACCCACTACTTGCGCCATACATTAATGAGTACCATTAAAATAGACTGAAAGAGAGGAGAGACAAAGAGTTGTCGCAATATAGCTGTCGTCTGAGAACGACCCTCGTCTTATGCTACACTATTAATCACAGTCAGTATTAGGATTACCAGGAGTTCCGAGGTTCTGGATGTGGTAGTTTTGTATGCGGTGTCTTTGATGACCTATAACGGGGTAGTTGCGTAACACACAGTAGCAATAATTTTGACAGTTTAATAGCCTTCATTGCTTTATTTACGTTGCTGAGCATGCGGGCAATTTTTTTTCGAACACGTGAAGCATTGGATTGGCAATATCAAGAGGATTCAGATGGTGTTTGATAGTGTGTTACGCAATTAGGGTACTGGTAAAAATAGATATTCTAGGACTGGAGATCGTAATGTTAAAAGTGGGCTGGTCCATAGACTAATATAGACTAATCGTGAATATTAGGTAAGGTATTTCGCGTCGTATTACCACGAACAGCTAAAATTCTTTCGCACAAAAAACAAAAAAAAAAAAAAAGATGCAATAAATGAAATCCATTTTTTTTTTTTTTGTTATAACATGATAGACTCTTGGATTATGATACCGAAAAGACAGAAGGTCCATTTCCGTAATTAAAAACGTTCAAAATCTAGTCGCAATCTCATCTTAGCGACAATTAATGTCAAAAACTTGTCAAAATTGTAACAAAATTAGAGGTATTTTTAACAGATAATATTACGAGACTTGTTCCTCAGTTGGTATCGGTATACTCGTAGTAATTGGTTTGCGTTTTTCTAATAACCGTAAAATTACATTGCCTGACATTGCTGGAATCATTACAATAATGTTTTAAATATACGGGCACGCATTTTTCCACGACGCATCCACGTTTCAATTTCATTAGCGACTCCACATCAAATACAAACTTAAGGGCACTTAAACACTTATTTAACTAACTTAACACTCGGTGAATTACGAGTCGTCTACACATTTATCGAAATCGAGACGTTTGTAACTTACCTAATCCTATTTCGGTTTACGACAAAATAATCACCCTTGAACTCGTATGTGTGAAATCTGTATTAATTTGTTGTTTTAAATACGTATTTTGGGGTTTCTATTTAGGCCAAAACATCTAACACTCTCAATATTTTAATCATACAGTTAATCACAGCAAAAAATTCAAGCAAAGAACAGCAGAAAACAGCTCATAGGTATCCATTAATTAAGTTTAAACTAGTGGATGTTCAATGAAATCGTTACACAAAGTGTAGCCATTCTTTGTGTAAGTAAAGGCTCCCCGCAAACACGCGACGCGACGCGACGTTGCGACGTGATTCTGGTGAAACAATTTCCATAACATTTTCATAGTAATTGTACTACTAAAGTCGCGTCACGTGTGTCTTGTCTTGTCCTTTACGTATTTCTTCTAATATCGTTTGACAAGACAAAAGGAGATCCAGGATTTCATTGAACATACGCTAGTTTAAACTTAATTAATGGATACCTATGAGCTGTTTTCTGCTGTTCTTTTAAAACTCAAATTGATTGAGGATTTCGTAGCCTATGATGGTAGAGGTATTTTTCATTAGTTGAACGAGCTAATAAAATATGACATACTACTTATAGCTTCTGTCCGCGATCATGCGATAGATATGCGATGCACCCCGTCGCATCGCATCGTTTGTCCGTTCTAATACTTTGTTTTCGATTCGCGTTTTTTCTGCCTTCTTTTTTTTTTTGTTCTACTCCTAAAGGTCTTAGAGATTTTTTCAAATCCGATTGGTAGTTCCAGAGATTAGCCCGTGCAAACAAACAGAAAATAAACAAACTCTTCAGCTATATTGTTAGTATAGATAAAAAATATAGATATACTTCTGTCATTTCATATTTATTTTGGAACGAAGTCTGCCTATTCCTAAATAAAGGAATATAGATGAACAACTTCAACCCTACTGTAGCGGTATCTACAACGCCACATGCGAACAACGCGTCATACTGACGTCACGCGAATCCTGCATCTCGCAAGCAGAGTTTACCGCGCACTTAGCATAGATACAATTTCCCAACATCAATCGTTGGGCAACTGCCCGCCAGACACAACAGATCTTCCCTTTTCTATGGAGGTTGAGTGAACTTTACACCCTGTTCCTCATGCCTCCAAACTACTAATGACAGTAGTAGTGTATTATTTGGTAAAAAAAATGTGTACTTCTTCGCTTTGATCCCTTTTACGAGATTTGTGTAGATGCCATCGGTACAAAATAAGTTACTTTATTTGCACATTTTCCAGAGAGTACAAGAGAAACTCATACTCGAACTCAAAGCATTTATTTCAAATAAACCAATTACAGGCACTTTTGAATTGCCAAGGGTTCGGTCAGTCAGAAAGATGAAGCTGACCATTCCAAAGCGTATAGTACTTACATACCAATTGAGAAGAACGGGCAAGAAACTCCATGGACACTTTTTAAAATCGAAATATGCTACAAAATATTGGTTACAGCTTTCATGTTGAAATTGTGCATGTGAATACGACGCAGAACATTAAAAGCGTATGTAATTATAAGATTAAAAAAAACAATTCAAATAATAAATTTTAATATAATAAACCGTGGCAGCGTAGAGATGACCAGTCGCTACTGACGGTGACCGTTCGCGAACATGTACACTTACAAGTATGTACAGATGCCAGCACATCAAGCTACTACAATCTGTCAAATTTCTTTAATAGATTTTCAACTTTATCGCTAAAGCATTAAGGCTCAAGGTTGATTGGGAAAATTTGACAGTTTCCGGTAGCTTGACCTGCTGGCGTCTGTGCAGACGCATCAAGCTACTACAATATGTCAAATTTTTTTAGTACCTAGACTTTCAACTTTATCGCTAAAGCATTACCATTGGGCTGCCACGCTTTTGTAGCGCATCAGGTAGGGTTGCCAGGTCGCCAAACCTAATAGCCGGACAGACCGGCCAGTTTGACCGGACATTTGGGTAGAAAGGCCAGACACCCTACATTATTGAGGAGTTTGTGTCTCAGTATTAATAGGTACGACAAATTTTTTTTATATAAAATCAAGCTTTTTTGATTATTGTCATAATCAGTCATCGGCGCTCGCTCGTTTGTGAAATGTAAAAAGCCTAACAAAAGCCGGACAAGCCAGACACCGTTTATTTTGGCCGGACACGCAATCTTAAATCCTACCTATGTCCGGCTTTATCCGGACGCCAGGCAACGCTAGCATCAGGTATGTTTGCAGACGCGCAAGTGGATGGCTTTCAAGCGATATCGCATCGCAAAAGAATTGCGTCTCTGATGCGCCGCATACGGGGCAGCCCCAACAGCTTCCTGCAGCTTATTGCAGGGAGAATGGATGTGGATTGCTCATTCATGGAGCATTGTACAAAACTCCATGTACGAGTAGTGCGCTCCTGATCCAATATTTCTATTGTATAGTTTGTAAAAGTTTACTAACATAGTTTTTTAAGTCAAATCTATACTTATAATAAATCTGTAGAAGTGAAAATTCTGTACATTGAAAATATCAAAAAAATAAATGGCAGGGGGTGTTACTAGACCGACACCGAACCCAAAAATGTGATTAAAAAAATTTTTGTCTGTCTGTCTGTCTGTCTGTCTGTTTGTTCAGGCATCACGCAAAAACTAGATACTGGTTCGATTACGATGAAACTTGGTATAATTATTCTTTAATATCCTGGGCACCACACTGGGTACTTTTTATCCCGGAAAAGTATATACAATAAAAAACAAACTTAATTTTGCGGTTCGATCCCTAGATCCGTTACTGTACCAACCGCAAATAATAAGTTTGTCGTAGGTTAGGTCACACGCAGTGGAGTTCATTTTTATTCCTTTTACTTTTTAGAGTTATTTAGGTTTATTTTTATATAAGTCGTAGGTATAGATTTTAATTTTAAAGTATAGGTAGTATATTTGATAGTGTACGTAGTGACCGTAGGTTATTTTATAATACTGTTAGGTAGGATAGTCATTCGTATAGATATTAGTTTTTAGAGATTTTGCTTATTTATTGAGTTTAGATTGAGGGACCCGTGGCTAAATAATAACAGCCGCACAGGTCGATCGGTCAGGTTAAGCTACGCTTGCCGCGGTCGGTCTGTGGATGGGTGACCATCTTTACATACCGAGACACCTCCGTGCCTCGGAAAGCACGTTAAGCCGTTGGTCCCGGCTGTCATTCGTGGATCTTTGACAGTCGTTACGGGTAGTCAGAAGCCCGAAAGTCTGACAACCAGTCGTACCAAGGGTATCGTATTACCCAATAACTGGGTTGTGGAGGTCAGATAGGCAGTCGCTCCATGTAAAATACTGGTATTCAGCTGCATCCGGTCAGACTGGAAGCCGGCCCTGAACATAGTTGGGAAAAGGCTAGGCAGATGATGATTGAGTTTAGATTAGTTATCGTCATAAATAGGTTTATTTAGGTAGGTAGGTATTTTATTTTCTGTTATTGAGTTTATTTATTTTTTTAATTAGGTAGGTACTTAGGTAAAGATATCATATAGGTACCCTCTTAATCACCATTAATGAGACACAATTGGTTTTCTATTGTAATTAGCCACAAAGGGCCCGCGAGATAGATGGCATCCTGGTGCACATACATTTTATCCTGTTAGCACGTTCCCGTGGGATAATTTCCGACATCCACGCGGGCGAAGCCGCGGGCAGAAGCTAGTAAAGAATATTATTATTATTGTTAGGTTAAAGGTTGATTGGTAAAATTTGATAGTTTTGAGTAGCTTGATGTGCTGGCGTCTGTACTCAGATAGTGTATTTACTTAGGTACATGAAAACTGTGGGTAACAACTAAACATAAACAGACAGAACAAAGTATTGATGTGGAAACCTGAATACGATTAGCAAACAAAATGAGGTACGAAACACGTCACTGTATGTAAAAGCTTTCACTTAGCATATTGACTGAAAGAACTGGGATGTAATTTCAATGCTGTCATTAATGGTAGAGGAGTAGTGACGGCCGCCACTTGCGAGTAGGTCATAGGTTCGAACCAAAACAGGCACTTTAACTTCGTGTAAATAATTTCATGGATGAAATTAAACGGTGAAAAATCTTTGTGAGGAAACCAGCATGTCCTAGAACCGAAACTTTGCAGACATGACAAGTGACATCCACCAACCCGCACAGTTGTCAGAACAGATGGTCTATGGGGCCGAAAGGTTCTGCACTGGCAACCGCGTACCGGAAGACACGATAGAAGGCCTCCCAGAAAGTAGACTTATGACCTGCACCCTAATTGCGTAACACACGATCAATCGGCATCGGTTTCATTTTGACAGTTCAACAACATTCATTGCGTTATTTACGTGTTGAGCAGACAAATTTTTGGAACTTATGAAGTAATGGATTAGCAATTTGCTTCAAAATGAATCGGATTCCGATTGATCGGGTGTTACGCAATTAGGGTGCTGGTGAAGACTGTAAACTATCTCAATCAAAACGTGACATAGTCAAAACAAGAACCATCTATCAGAACTACAAACTAGGTATAGTTCATACAGTAATTAATACAGGATACTAATCATAATTCCACATGGGCCTGTATGTCCCGTATTCAGGAAACCATGAGCAATAGCCACACAGGTTTATAATACCAAATAACGTACGTCGGCGAAGCCTGTTTACGGCATTGTTAAGGCGAGCCATTCACGATGCGACCGTGTCTTGCGGTCTAAGATCAACCGCATAATGGCGCCGCCAGACAACATGTTCAGGCTTGTACAATTAGATAATTTGAGATACAACAGGATAATGTAAGTAGGTATTTGTATGTTACGAAATCAAGGTATTAATGATTAATCAAGAGTACGGTGTAATGGCTGTATAGTTCCTGTAGGTGATAATAAATTTAAACAACATTCGAGAAGTCTATTGTTTTTAATATTTATCTAAAGATAGCTGAATAGTTTCCTTGGTGGCAGATCATTTTAGGTAGAACAGCTTAAGGCTTTTCTACCAGAGGTGTGCTATGCAGCTATGCTGCGAGGATGTGAAAGGTAAGCTACGAAACTATGCGACCGTTTCCACTAATGCTAAGCTGTGTAGCGGAGCGAGTAAGATGTGCTATGAAGATGCGCCGCCTGCCGTGGGGTAGCTGAGCGAGGAAGATGCGCAGCTTGAGCAATGCGATGCATCGATAGTAGGGAAAGCACGGGGAGTACTCTGCTCTGCACATAGCTACACCACTCGCGCGTCTGAAGCTCCCATCCATAGCACGCATCCTTCCGTATAAAAACATAGCTTAGTTGAACCCGTTTTCACCAGTGGTATGCTATGTGGACCAATGAACATGATTGGTGGATATCAAACGCATCCATAGCAACGTAGCATAGCACATCTCTGGTGGATGAAGTGAGAAGCAGCCTTATGTTTTGGTTTCCTAGAAGAGCGGTGGCCGTCACATGCGGCCGTAATGTCTAAATACGAAGAGTTTTTTGACACCTATGTGAAATGATGCTAGATCGACCCCAGCTAGATGGACGGACGACCTTAAGATAGTGGCTGGGACAGACTGGATGCGGAAGGCGGAGGACAGGGTGTTGTGACGCAGCCTGGGAGAGGGCTATATCCAGCAGTGGACTGCGATAGGATGAGTTGATTGAATGTGAAATACTGGTCAAAATGACAGATTTTCATGACGTCCGTTATAAACATGACAGGAAGGCTCTTCTAGGAAACCATGGATTAAGACTTATCATCTATGACGCTAATCAAAAGGAACGTGTTACGAACTAAAATCACCCATGAGTTGCCAACAGCACTACTAGTATTTCAATGGTGGTCTGCACCCTGATTACATTACACACTTTAAAATCACAATCTGAATCATTTTGAAGGACATTGCGAAGCCATTGCTTCATTTGTTAAAAAAAATTGTCAGCTCAACAACGTAAATAACGCAATGAATGTTGTTGAACTGTCAAAATTAAAGCCATTGCTACTGTTAGTGTGGTACGCAATTACCCCGCTGAACATGACGACTTACTAACACCTTGTTAACTAGTTTATGATTGGTTGCGACTTTTGATGCTACCCGAAACTGTCAAATTTTCCCAATCAACCTTAATGCTTTGACGATAAAGTTAAAAATCTATTAAAGAAATTTGACAGATTGTAGTAGCTTGATGTGCTGGCGTCTGTACCTAAACGTATTTTGTCTAATTAAAACGCGTCGCATCACGCATAGACTCCGCAGCTGAATATTTCATAAGCCTTTGAATTTCTAAAGGGAAACTTTGATAGTTGCTTTGTATTTATGAGGGGTATTATTAGGCTTTCATTAAAATTTCGTCCACATGGAAGTTTGTGCGTAATGGAGACTTCGAGTGCTGTTAGTGCCGCCATGTGACTTTGTTCTGTGCATATTTGATGCTAATGTTCATTTTCACACTAGTAACTCGCTTTCGCTTTTGTGAGTAACTTCAATTATGGTTATAATGACAGAGAATTAACTATGAAATGTGTGTGGCCTTGTTTAGTTTTCCATTTCACATTTCCAGCCATCATCAACTCGAAGAGGTTAGCGGAGGGGTTCAGTAGATACATACTCATTTTCAGAAAGCTTACTCAAACTTAGATAAGGTTTTTAAACTTAGATTAGGATTTACAATTAGCGCTTACAGTTGCTATTTACAAACTTCCCCAAATTAAAAACTATGTTGCTAAAGTTAAAAAAAAATAAAAATACACAAATATAAAATAGAATTTGCTTAAACAAATAAAACAAAACAAATTCTTCTTTCGATAAACAAAAACAAAACAAATTCTTTTTTAAGACAAATCTTAAGTAAGTTTTGTCTTGATGGGGATTTTTTTTTCTGTTTTTATTCTAGTCTCCATAGAAAACCATCATCATCTGCCTAGCCTTTTCCCAACTATGTTGGGGTCAGCTTCCAGTCTAACTGGATGCAGCTAAATACCAGTGATTTACATGGAGATGCCTATCTGACCTCCACAACTCAGTTACAGGGTAATACGATACCCCTTGGTAAGATTTGTTGTCAGATTTTCGTACTTCTGACGACCCGTAACGGCCGTCATTGATCCACAAATGAGCCGGGACAAACGGCTTAACGTGCTTTCCGAGGCACGGAGGGGTCTTGGTATGTAATGGTCACACATCCACGGACCAACCGCGGCAAACGTAGCTTAACCTGATCGATCGACCCGTGCGGCTGTTATTACTTAGCCACAAGCCCCTCTGCCGAAAGAAGGAAAACCAAACAGAAAAATTAATGGAAACCATAAAATTCATAGCTATCCAAATGACGTCACAACTCCCATAATTTTCGGAAGTCGTACCCAAACAATTAAAAACGACATTGGATCGTAAATAAAGATTCTTAAAGTCTATAATAAAATGGTTTTAGACCGTAAAAATGTTTGAAGAAGCCGTGAAAAATTAAAATTGAATGATGTATGGGTTAATTAGTGGGTGGGGTTAATTTATGTTCATCTTTGAAGAGCCGAAGGCGTCGGGAGTGGGCTAAGTGTCCTGGGACGAAAGATAGATGTACATATAAACTATGCTGTGGTACTCAAAGTTTTGGCGGTTGCCTCTTGAACAGTTGTGTATTGTTTGGAGTTAAGAGTGGTCTGTTTTCTGTGTTGCGATAAGGATTTTTTATTCAGTCATCTAGTTTTTCAAATGATTTAGTAACAACATAATAATATCTAACTATCATGAATTTTTATATACATAAACTCAAGCCTTCTTCCCGTGGGTGTAGACAGAAAGCCCAGAATGCCACCAGCCGGTCGATTCTGTAAAAATCTCACCGTGAAAACTCAAGTGAAGTGAGCTTGATATGAGTTGTCACTAGTGTCAATCCCTAGCATTATTTGGAATGACAGCTCACTCCACGCTTACTTCACCTAAGTTTTCACGGTGAGATGGTTACAGAATCGCACTGCTGTTACGATCCTTACTCCTTTTGCCTCGTTTACGTTCATACATCAGACGGCTAGTTCCCGAAATTAAAAACGTTCAAAATCTAGTCGCAATTTTATCTAAGCGACAATCAATGTCAAAAACTTGTCAAAAATGTAGGGAAATTAGAGGTATTTGTGACAGATTGAGACTGAGATCAGACTGTAAAGGCTCTTAAAATTACGGAGATTTCTGCTCTGATCATACATGGAGTTTTGAAAAGTTTTGGAAAGTATAAGAGATATTTTATTCTTTCTGTAGTGTAATATAATTTTCCGCTTTTAACTAGGATGCTATTAAAATTTATTTATTATTTATGTATTCAAAACAAACCTAAAAATTCACTTTTGAACATGGTTCTTAAGATTCCGCAAATCACAAAATATCAGTTCTTAGGCCATTCAATCAGAGAGCAATGGTGACCCAGTGATAACGACCGCGACTAACGAGTTGTATAGACGCCAGCAGGTCAACCTACCCAAAACTGTCAAATTTTCCCAATCAACCTTGAACCTTAATACTCTAGCGATAAAGTTGAAAATCTACTAAAGAAATTTGACAGATTGTAGTAGCTTGATGTGCTGGCGTCTGTACGTCGTGGGTTTAAACCCAGGCAGGCACTTTACTTTGTGTAAATTATTTCATCACCACTGCTCTCAAAACGGTGAAGGAAAAACATCGTGAGGAAACCGGCATGTTCTCGGCTCTTCAACTCGAAGACTTGACTGTGACATCCTCTAACCTGCACTGGGCCTGCGTGGTGGATTATGGCCCACTCCCTCTAACAGAGAGGACGCCTGTGTCCCAGCAGTCAGAACATTAATAGGCTAATTATGAGGCCATAAAACTTCCATAAACACCAATTTGAGCACCATAGCCCAACTAGACAAGGATAAATTGACGTCAAAACACTATGATGGAAAGGGACAGATGATAGCGGTGCCTCACTGTTTATCGGTACTGACACGGTGCAGATTAGGCCAAAGGCAGACAGGAGCGACGCTTAAATTAGATCACGTCCTATGGTATATGTAAACGGGGTAAATAACGATAAAATATTACTTTATTTTCTGTTATATTTCGGTATTCGGGAACAATGAGGTTATGAGGCTATGAAATGTTTACGTGTGGAATAAAGTGTTTATTTTTTCATGGGTTTTCGGGCGTATTCTGATGGGTGCTTTGTTTTCGTTTGGGGCTGTCTCTGTGATGCCTTTTGAGCCTCAGCTTAACGTTGACGGGGTACCCAAAAATTGTAAGTAAGTCTTTAAAGAAATGCTTTGAAGACTGTTAGTTCGCATAGACTTGATACGTAGCATTCGTTTAATTATTTTTTGTCGAAAATGAGCGGATCTGACTGCTTAGGGTAGGTTCACCAGACACAGTTACACTACTAGTCAGTAGTATCATTTTGTTCCTTACACCTTAAGAACGCGCCTAAAGCCAGTAAAATTTTAGAATAGAAAAACAAACGTAGTATGCGCCAAAACTGTTATATCGTAATAAATCCAAAACTAAAAGGAATTACATAAAATGCCTAAGCACCGCCTTTGCTCTTGTATAAATATAATTAATTATCAAATTTTTGTCGCAATAGGTATTACCGTATTGAGTACAAAACGGAAAAATATGAGAATTAGAGGTTACTCGTGATTTTTTTCTATCGAGGAAGTGTTATTATTTCATGTTTTTGATCAAAGTGAACCCTCGGAAATATCATGTTGTTATTCATACATTTTTATTTTAAGATTTGGTCCGGAATTTTTCATGTTAAATCAAATATAGGATTGGTAATTTTGCTTTATACGCGCTCTTAAGCTGGCCTGGCGTTGTACAGAATTTTAATGGAATAAGACACTTAAAGGCTAATTCCCGTAAATAAAAACGTTAAAAGTCTAGTCGCAATTTTATCACAGCGACAATCAATGTCAAAAACTTGTCAAAAATGTAGGGAAATTACAGTTATTTTTGACAGATTGAGACTGAGCTCAGACTGTGAATGTTCTTAAAATTACAAGAACTGCCCCTCAGTTTAGACTGGTTTTGTTACCAATGCGTTCGGCCCACCGTACATTATAGTATTTCTTGGAGGCACGGTATTAAAAGTTGGGTGCTTTAAATACTATGTTCTTTTAATATTACAGTCATTTGTAATCGATTCGCTTCGTTATCAAATTGGGTAGATATAGCTGAGCCTTATCATCGGTCTAAGGCACATGTACTACTGCCGGTGATTAACGAGAAGCGAGTAGTGCTTGCAACAAAAACAAATTGGCGAACAACAAACAGCGAGTGCGCGACGGCGACGAGCATTTTTTTGTTATTAGGGTTCCGTAGCCAAATGGCAAAAAACGGACCCCTTATGGATTCGTCATGGCTGTCTGTCTGTCTGTCCGTCCGTATGTCACAGCCACTTTTTTCCGAAACTATAAGAGCTATACTATTGAAACTTGGTAAGTAGATGTATTCTATGAACCGCATTAAGATTTTCACACAAAAATAGAAAAAAAAAACAAAATTTTTTGGGGGTTCCCCATACTTACAACTGAAACTCAAAAAAAATGTTTCATTAAACCCATACGTGTGGGGTTATCTATGGATAGGTCTTCAAAAATGATATTGAGGTTTCTGATATAATTTTTTTCTATACTGAATAGTTTGCGCGAGAAACCCTTCCAAAGTGGTGAAATGTGTTCCCCCCCCCCCCGTAACTTCTAAAATAAGAGAAAAACATATATGATGTACATTACCATGTAAACTTCCACCGAAAATTGGTTTGAACGAGATCTAGTACCTAAGTAGTTTTCTTTTAATCCATCATAAATTGTAAACCGCAAAACTCGCCCTTGGCCGGTTTTTTTTTATAAATGGGCTCTCGCAGTTCAACCTGTGCGGTTGTCGTCTGCTTGACCAGGATTGCCTGTGGATGCCTCAATTAAGTAAGGCCTCCGGCCAAGGCTTAAAAAACTTAAAAACTAAGCGACCGCACGCTTAGGGCACCCCCTGTGGGGTACGGACCTCGGCTTAGGGCGTCGCTGGGAGAGGGCAGCAAGGGACGGGCTGGATCGGAATTTGGCAACGAGTGATTGCCCGCTGGTATGCGTATACCAAGCGCGACTCTCTTTAATAGCTCTCTTCGCTGAGACAAACGAGTACTCGCCGGCCGTGTGAACAGTCAGCTATCAACTATTCATATTCAGGGTGGCATCGACGCGCAAACTGTAACCATGAATTCAGCACATGATCCCAGACCCCCCACCCCCTAGCGTAGACCGTGTTTGTCGGTTATCAAAAAAAATCTGTTGGTTCATAGAAAAGTGCAATATCTACGCGGTCAAAATGAATGGAACATCAATTTTTTTTTTAAATTACCGGCGAAAAATTTCGGCGCAGCCCTCTTAGAATCGTTTACCGAATCCATGGTAACTGGCTGCGTGTCGATGCCACCCTGCATGTATCTTTTTTAACCGACTTCTAATAAAAAAGGAGGAGGTTCTCAATTCGGTTGTTTGTATTTTTTTTTTATGTTTGTTCGCGCATAACTCCGTCGCTTGCCAACCGATTTGAAAAATTCAAATGGTCCCATAGAAATTTCATCAAAAACGGTTCAGTAGTTTGGTTTTTAAACCAAAATTACTGGTAAAAATTACAACTTAAAAGTGAAAAATAAAAAAACTTTTTTTGCAAAAAAATACAACCGACTTCCAAAAACGACACTACAAAGTGAAAAATAACTTTAATTTCGGAAGTCGGTGGCAAACAACGAAAATGCGAACCCAACGACACCGACTTCCGAAATTAAAGTTATTTTTCACTTTGTAGTGTCGTTTTTGGAAGGCGGTTGTATTTTTTTGCAAAAAATTTTTTTTTTACTTACACGGGACCTACAATCCTATAGACGTTTCTTGAGCGAGAAAATCATTTAATGCTAGTCGCTTCCTCGTAGGCAGTGGGACAGGTGCCTAATCCTTTCCAAACTATGTATGTGTGTTGGCTTCCAGTCTTAGATGCAGTAGAATATCAATATTTTAGATGAAGCACACAATTCAATTTAGTGTGGAGTACCAGTACGTTATAGTTAGACGGGTCGTTGGACTTTCAGGCTTCTGAGAGCCTTTAACGACTGTTATAGATATTCGTGTGCAGGATCATTGATTTAACGTGCTCTTAGAAATACTGGTTACTTCATACGTCATGTGAAGAATATTCAGTCATGGTTAGTCGTAAGGGGGGGCCCGTGGCTAAATAATAACAGCCGCACAGGTCGATCGGTCAGGATAAGCTACGCTTGCCGCTGTTGGTCTGTGGATGGGTGATCATCTTTGCATACCGAGACCCCTCCGTGCCTTGGAAACCACGTTAAGCCGTTGGTCCCGGCTGTCATTAAGTGGTGGGTGCCAGTAACTGGGTTGTGGAGGTCAGATAGGCAGTCGCTCCATGTAAAATACTGGTATTCAGCTGCATCTGGTTCGACTGGAAGCCGACCCCAACATAGTTGGGAAAAGGCTAGGCAGATGATGATGATGGTTAGTCGTAAGGAAGGGTAGTAATCGATATTATAGGGGCTTATAGTATAGATAGCATGATCAGCCAATAATGTTCCCACTGCTGGGACACAGGTCTTTTCTCTGTAAGAGGGAGTGGGCCGTAATCCACCACGCGGGCCCAGTGCGGGTAGGTACATATCACGTGTCATGTAAATTTTGGTTCCAGGACGTTGTTATTAGTTTTCTTACGATGCTTTTCTTCACCGTTTTGAGAGCAGTGAAAATGATTAACAGCTTTGTGTAATGTCATAGACACGCTGGTTTAGTAAGAAGATGCAGTCTGTTCGCAGTTATTTTACTTCTGATTTTGCATCACTGCTAAATCCCAGTGGTCTTTTTTTTCATGGTAATAAGGTTGCTATTACGTTGCTGCCATTGCGAAGTCTGTCAAAATCACAATGGTCTTTATTTTTGTAACCATAAGGTTGCTATTCGGCTGCAGGTGTCAGAGGTAAAATAAATGTGAACGTGTTTTATGTTGTAGCAAATGTTGCAATACGGGCAATTAAAAATGAACTAACTAATACTAGAACATGCGAATTTGACCTTAATCCAAATTTATCAAGTGAATTTCTCGAAAAATGTCAGGTACCTCTAAGTAAGGGGTATTGACATTTCGCCGCGCTAAATATTAGTATCTTTTTTCTGATTAATATCGAGTTATATGCTATTGTTAGGCGACGGTCTTGCCTTTATACATAAATATGACTTAATTAATACAGACAAGGATACAATATCAGCCTTCCCAAGTCACGTACGCGGGTTCGGTTCCCGTATCGGGGACAAATTGAAGAGACATTGCTAGGATTACAATTGAGTAAATAAAGTTGTCTCCTCCCTTAGCGCTTTAAAGTTTCTAACTTCACCCTCGTTTTGCCGTAGGGACGTGAGCAGAAGTCTAAGTGACTTCGACATCAAGAAGTGGTGGACTTCAAACAGTAAGGCTTGGCAGATTGGAGTTCTTTGTCAGGATATTGTCACATTTAATGAAGAAAATTATGTAGGAAGGGGTTGATATAGCTCTAGCAATAAGTGGTATTTAGCTAGGTGTCTGTGTCGTGGTCTTGGGTTTGCAAGCGCAAACGCTGTGGTCCTAGGTGCAGTTTCTGAGTTGGGCAAAGTCTTATTGGATTTTTCCACCAGGAACGCCGCAGTAGCAGCTTCTAATCTGGATTTGTAAGCCTTCAGTTGCAATAGGCTCACCCCGTGCAAAATGTTGGTGTACCTAAGGCTGCTTTTCCACCAGAGATGTGCTATGTGTGTTTCCACTGATACGAAGCTATGTCGCGGTGCGAGTAAGATGTGCTATGAAGATGCGCCGCCGCAAAGTAACTGCGCGAGAAAGATGCGCAGTTCGAGCTATGCGATGTATCGATAGTAGGGAAGTGGCGAGGGCGGCACACAGCTACACTACTCGCGACCATCTATAGCATACATCCATAGCACGCATCCATAGCACGCATCCATAGCACGCATCCATAGCACGCATCCTTCCATAGAAAAAACATATCTTGGTTGAATCCGTTTCCACCAGTGCTAAGCTATGTGCACCAATGAATATGATTGGTGGGATATCAAACGCATCCATAGCAACGTAGCATAGCACATCTATTCTCTGGTGGAAAAGCACCCTTCTACTTAGATCTCTTCGTGGATTGTTAGCCGATGGCTGATGGGTATAAGAATTGCTTATACCTCCTGATTTATTTATTGAAACTTCAGAGAGTCTCCCATCCAGGCACAAGTTACCGTAGCCTACTTGGAAAACCTTAAATAAACTTCGTAAGTTCGTACCCAGGACGGCCCCAGTAAGGACAACCTCCACAAGTGGAGGTTCATGGAAGACCTCTGGTGTGTATGTGGCGTCAAACCACAGACAATGGCTCACGTCCCATCTTGCACCGCATGCCCTGTTACCTGCTCAGCACACGTGAGGAGCTGCAGGCAGCGTCAGTGAACGGTATCCGCATTGAAATGTTTTTTTAAAATTTGCTGACCCAAAATTCAGCAATTTTGGGTCAGCAAATTTTAAAAAACATTTCATTTTTTTGTGTGTTTGTTGCCATCGATACGCTAAAAAGAAGAAAGGATATATCGTACATGATGCTTTTACCTATGATGGTAGTAGAAGTTAAGCCTTCTTTGCATTAAAATACGCCATTACAGCCAGTAAACAGTTTGCTAGCTCCAGCATCTTAAGTTGACAACAGCTTAATTTTCACCAGCATAATGCAAAGACTGCAGGTGAGCAGGACGTTCAAGAAAGCTGCATTATACCTCCATTTTCATCTTAATTATAGCAGCAATCAGTCATATAAAATTCTCCTCAAGATGGCTACTAAGAAAAATAATCTCTCATAAATTATCAAAGCCATTTTAGCCTTGTAGCTAAATTCCCGAATTAGCTTATCTAGAGCGCGGGCATTTTGTGCTACTACAAAATTATGATATTTTACGATGCTTTGTGTTTTACAGTCCTTGTGTTTTTAATGGGTATCTAATTTTGCTTGAGTGGTATAGCCGAACTTGGAACATCATATTTCTTCTCTCGTTAGGCTGGGGTTTTATAAGAATAGTTGTAAGGATGTTGGTGAATGAGCTTACTCTCAATTAAAAAAAAAGACGATTATACAGGCCGGCTGAGACATCGACGCGCACCATGTTACCATAGATTCAGTATGATTCTGAACGCCCATTCGTTAAAATATTTTCGGTTATTAAAAAAAATTTGCTCTGCCATACATTTTGACCGTAGGCTGAAAAAGCATTTTTTTTTAGTCCGAAGAAAATTTTGCTGTATGTATTTGTAAGTGTAAATGCTGAATTCATGATTACAGTTGGCGGATCGATGTCCCTGCCACCCTGTATAAAAATAAATTGGCATTACTTGTGCTAGTTACAAATTCGAAAGTAATTTAAAAGAACATGTAAATGATATCTGGGTACAACCCCTAGATCAGCCAAATTGTGGTTGGGTTTATCATTTGGAATTTCAGAAGACGCGATCGAGTTTAGATTATTTATTTATAGATTTCGCAGACAAAAAGGTACAAAGGCGAACTTAATGCCGTAGGCATTCTCTACCAGTCAAACAAGGGTGGTGAAGAGATTAGATGGATAGATTCGTAAACAATTGACGGTAATAGGCTCGAGGGTATCACATAAGACCTTAACCTAACTGTAGAAATGTGGGTGGTAACTTAAAAAGAAAGAAAGAAAAATAGTTTATTCTGCACAAACAAAACGCACATTATAAATAAAAAAAAATACATAAAATATACACAAACAACGTAGTCAAAAACCTCGTACTAACACCTCTGCCGAACCCTTCGCCGATACAGGCGTGATGTTTGTGCCTGACGACGGTTCAGTACAACTCCATTATTTTAATACACAATCCTCAGTAAGAAGCTGGTATCTTCACTTATATACTTGGCATTTCACCCATCTTGACAGCCGTGACAGACTAGGAAGCCATCGCCGCAAGCTACCTCACTGTTAAGTGTCAGTTGTTTTGCAGGGTTGAAGATATCGCGCCCTGTGATGTGAAGGATGACTTCTGTTCGTTTACTTAACGGCTACAACTAATGCTAAATGTTGTTCGAATTTATATGTTTTAAACAGAAATGAGAGTTATCTTTAAATGATTATTCAATGGCTTTGATACTATATTGTTTGGATTATGCAATTGATCTGAACGAGATCAATTTTCAGATTTGATTCGATCTTTTTTCGGTTTTCTCACTCCTCGATGTTGACCAGCAGGTCGATTATGTAAAATTCTCACCATGAAAACTAAGGTGAAGTGAGCTGTCAACAGTATTCCCTAGCATCAGAATGAGAGCTCACTTCTAACTCACTTCACTTCAGTTTTCAAGATGAGATTTTTACGGAATAGACTGGCTGGTCACCGTCGATAGTGAGGAGTTTATAATTTAAAAAAATATGTGCCGAAAGAAAAAGTTTATGCACACATTGAAGATCACTCTTACACTACTGTTATATGCAGGGTTGGGCAGTATTTGAATTACTTGTAATTAAAATACGTAATTGAAATACAAATAAGTATTTGGTATTTGTATTTCAATTACTTCCTTAAAATGTAATTTGTAATTCGTATTCTAAATAACTGACGGCGAAATATTTTGTAATTGGTATTTCAAATACTTGAGACTTCAAAATACATTTTAATATTGAAATAGATTTAACCTTCATTTAGCGATCGTGAGTGTGAGTGCGAGGCGGGAGTGCAATGATGGTAATGATGGTGGATTCTTGAGCGCTATCCAAATATAAAAAATATGTTCATACAATTTAACACAAGTTTGTGCTCATCAGGACCTGTAGAAAGATTGTTTTCTTTAGCAGGTTTTATTCACTCTCCAACAAGAGGCTGTTTGTCTGACAGAACATTTAAAACTCTAATGTTCATGAAAGGAAACTCTGGTTTTACTGATTAATTAATCTTGTTTTCCTCTATTTTTCAGCCCACGCTGGTCTAGATTACTTATTTTATAATGTGTATTTTGTATTTCAATTAAAAATTGCTAAAATACTGTATTTTATATTTCAAATACCTTACTTAAAGATATTTTGTATTTTAATTACTTGCGATACTGTATTTTGTAATTTGTATTTTAAACCAAAGCATATATTTTGGCCAGCCCTGGCTATATGTAGAACTAGAAAAGCCTTTTATCTTGCCAATTTTAAGTAAAACATTGGTCACAAAACAAGCCAGCACCCTAATTGCGTAACACTACCAATCACAATCTGAATCATCTTGAAGGATATTGCTAATCCATTGCTTCATATGTTCAAAAAAAAATGTCTGCGTAAATAACGCAATGAATGTTGTTAAACTGTCAAAATGAAATCCATTGCTACTGATTCGTATTACACAATTATCCCACTGCTTTTACAGAAAAATACATTGCACAAACTCCTTCCTATAGGTATGTAGAATCCGCAAGACCCACTATTTCCTCCATCAATTTCATCCTTAAATAATACGTGAACCAATACAACGTTTCCTTATTTATTTCGTATCATTTTTCGTCACAGACGCAATAGACAGAAAATATAAGAAATATAGCTCCTGCTTCATACAATATCTTATTCACATTCGTGTGTCATACGGGCTATTTCTCCGTGACATTTCTGTTACAGATTTATGTGTTTTCCTACGTGTAGACGTCGCTGTTTTTCAGTGTATTTGCTTGTGATATTTATGTACAAATTGGGTTTTTAAGTGTATGATGTACTTGAATTTTTGTGGTTGGTAAAGTTTGTAAAATGTTAGAACTGATTCCAGCGGGGTAATTGCGTCAGATACTATGAGTAGCAATGGGTTTCATTTTTAACCGCCTTCTAAAAAAGGAGGAGGTTCTCAATTCGGATGTTTGTATTTTTTTTTAATGTTTGTTCGCGTATAACTCCGTCGCTTACCAACCGATTTGAAAATTTCTTTTTTTTGTTGGAAAGGGTATACTTCCCAAATGGTTCCATAGAAATTTCATCAAAAACGGTTCAGTAGTTTGGTTTTCAAGCCAAAATTACTGGTAAAAATTACAACTTAAAAGTGAAATATAAAATCTTTTTGGCAAAAAATAACAACCAACTTCCAAAAACGACACTACAAAGTGAAAAATAACTTTAATTTAGGAAGTTGGTGGCAAACAACGAAAATGCGAACCCAACGACACCGACTTCCGAAATTAAAGTTATTTTTCACTTTGTAGTGTCGTTTTTGGAAGTCGGTTGTTATTTTGACAGTTCAACAACATGCATTGCGTTGTTTACGTTGTTGAGCAGACACATTTTTCGAGCATATGGAGCATTGGATTTGTAATTTCCCTCATAATGATTCAGATTGAGATTGTTCGTGTTACGTAATTAGGATGCTGTACTTACTATTAGAAAGAAATTGGGGTTTCCAAAACTTAGTAACTTTTTCTATGAAAGTTAGGGGTGTAAATTGTCTTGCTTCTCATTTTATAAATGATCAGCTAACTGGCCTCCTGTGACCATTTACACCAAAATTTTCTACAAAAAAAAGCGGGACTGGAGCGTAACATCACTGGCGAAATGATATACATCTCTGCCTCCTCCTTTTGGAAAATAAATGCGTGAAGTTATGCTATATTTTATATTATGGAGTCTCACAAATTATGGACCAAATAAAAAACTCATAAAACTACTTATACACGGTATTAAAACCCAAAAAAATATATTAAAATGGTCTCCAAGCAGTGCTAGGATTTTCTCGTTCATTTCGCTGCTAGCCGCACCAAATTTTCTAGGAGCCACCAAAGGATAGGTTATGAGGCTCGGATCTCGAGACATATGAGACATGTCTCTGAAGAATTTAATATCTAACGTTGGTCGTACATACCGAGTATCGATTCTATGAAATTTGAGATGTACGAGGCTTTTTGAAGTGTTTTAAAAGAAGGTTGTAGTTTTGGTTGAAAAAGTTTTAGAAAATGAAAGAAAGAAGAGGAATGAAGTAAAGAAAAACCGGTCAAGTGCGAGTCGGACTCGCGCACCGAGGGTTCCGTACAAATTTGTAGGTATGTAACTACAAATTTACGGTTTTCGGATTTTTTTCCTTTACTTGTGCTACATGATATTGCTTCTTGCCAAATTTCATGATTAATGATTTAGGTCAACGGGAAGTACCTTATAAGTTTTGATTCCCTTAGTGTCAAAATATGCGGCATAAACGGAACATAAACGCCCGTATCTTTTGAACGCGTTTACTTAGAACTTTAATTTTTTCACTGCTTCAAGGGAATCGCAGCCCCTGAGTATTTGATATTAATTCCAACTTGATAACTTTACGCGTTCCTGAGAAAAAAGGTCTAGACAGACGGACGGACAGACAGACGGACAACGAAGTGATCTTATGAGGGTTTCGTATTTCCTTCTGAGGCACGGAACTCTAAACAGAACAATTGTGGGGGAAAATATGCGACACATCCACGCAAAACGGTCATGGTTTAGGTAAGGTCCCTTGTGCTAACCACTTAGTTTTCCTACTACAGAACTATATAATAAGTCACATATTTTCATCGATTTATTTAATTAAATTCATGCACTATGATGGTACTCTATGCGATGATTAACACTAAGGGCTGATTTTTCAATCATCTGATAACTTTATTCGAGGAATAATTTTAAAATTTTGTCAGTTATTTCAAAACAAAAACTGTCAAACGTCAATTTTATTCCTCGAATAAAAGTTATCTGGCGATGGAAAAATCAGCCCTTAATGAGGTACAAAAAAGCGGCCTAGTGCGAGTCGGACACGCACACGAAGGGTTTCGTACCACCCTACAACAACACTACAAAATATTTTTTCGTTTCTTGTGGATGGACTCTCTTTAATTCTTAAATTAACTATTTTTTTATTATGTGTATAGTAAAAAAATCTATGAAAATTTCAAGTATCTATCTATTAACGTTTAAAAGATACAGCCCTGACAGACGGACCGACAGCGGAACCTTGGTAATAGGGTCCTTGGCACACTTTGGGTACGGAACCCTACAAAGAAGAATCAATCTCGGTTTTCTTGAGTTTTGAACATCAGTTATTGTGCCTTAATTACTAAATGATTAAGGACTGATTTTACCAAAGTCAGATAACTTTCATCCGTGAACTAAAATTGACGTCGGATAGTTCTAGTATGAAAGAATTGACAAAACTTCAAAATTTATTCTCAGTATAAGACTTATTCAAATCAATTCACACACACACGTACTCACACAAATATACTCACACACTTACACAAATAGTGTATTTTGTATTATCTTTTAATTTTTTTGTTATCCAAGTAGTATACGGTAGGGAAGAGCGGAGTCTCCCAATACATGCATTACTTGCTTAAAGGGCTCCAATCACTAATCGGGCTAGACAAATTTATGTTAGAGAATTTTTTTTTATTTTGTCAAGTAATTTATTTGCATAACACAGGCTCAGAGGATGGTACAAAAGGTTCATAAGGCACACTGTATACTGTGTACTGGCACCATGTGAGGTGTGCAAATATATTAGGAACATTATGACAAAAAGTATAGTAGTAAGTATTCTAAGTATACCTAAAAGTTTGGTGGAATGCAACCTTAATAGATTTGCGAAAACTGTAATATAAAACCAATCTTCTTCTATAAGATAATGAAAAAAACAATAACACAAAAAGACCCCGTCTCCCCTTTTCCCCCCAATAACCAAACCAAGCCACCATCTCCCACTTCCCTTATTACTTTTTTTCTCACCAATTATTTCGAAGATCTAAACCACTCCAGACATGCAAATCCCTCTGTATGTAATAAATGGCTGGTTGTATTTTATTCGGGATGGCAGTCGTAAATCTGGTGGACCTTGATTGGAACCTCGGAGGTGCATTAGGATAAGATACCGCACACATTTGTTAAGTATCGACAGGGGGAACTGATTAGAATCACCTGTTTTGTGGGCTGAAAAGCGATGGTAACCGTGGTTCGGCTTACTGAAGTGTACGTATGTAGTGTATTATCAACCGTTGAGTCTTGAAACCTTTGTTCATCTTCGACACTACGAAATGTCGTTAAAATAATTTATTTAACACATACAGATTAATAACTATTTTTACAAGCTAACACTAATATATACTATATACAAGTATATAATACGAAAACATATAGAAAAAGGCGGCTCATTGGGCATCAAAAAATTTGTCCGCATCGCTGTCAATGGGATAAGTGCCCAAAAGGCTGGCAGCATTACCACGTTGGATGGCAATGCTGATTCTTTGGGCTAAAAATAGGCCAGCCCTCTGGTCTCATGAAGAGTCAACCAACCGCTTGGCGATGTCCCGAAAAAATCGATAAGCATTCGGACCCCAAGGCCCTAGTGTTTCAACCCCAAACGGCTCAAACATATTAAAATTAGATTAACGTAACATAACATGATATCATTACGTCTATTAATCCCGAAGAGTTAAGCAGAGATGTGGCCATATACTTCGACTTTTAATTGTATTCAGTAACTTGACAGTACAAAGAAAAACAATGTTACCTTACTAAAACTAATAGTCTCGGGGTAGTGAACGAGTTTGCGTAAATAACGCATGATAAAATGGTTAAATTTAAATATTCGTAATATAATCGTCGAAAATTCGAAAAATTTAAACAACTCCCAAGATGTCCTGGAAGAAAAAAGACAGTCAAGAGTGGCTGAATAATAATAATAATCAATACATTCTAACTAAGTTGGACTACTTAGAGAAAAAATATTTAACAAATTCTACAATTTTTAATACTGTACATCGTGTTTTTAAGACAAGTTATTAAAAAAATTAAAAGTTTGCATTTAAGTACATTATTTAACTTCATTTAATTTCGTTCATTCTTGCACCACCTCACTATCTTTTTTTTGCCAAAATCTGGTAACCCTTCCACTGTCAAGTTACTGAATACAATTAACAGACGAAGTATAGTATATTCATTTATTTATATTTATTTATATATACTTTATTGTACACCACAAAAATACATAGCATAAAAAATACATGAAACACTACAACATATACAATATACTTACATTTCGCCAGTTAAAAGTGTTTATTTATTTTATTTGAGAGGTGTTTATCGATTATTTGTCCTAATTTGAGTGTCAGGAGTTTCAAAAAACCGAGCATGCACTTATCCACTTAGTCTAATTACTGTAAGTATCTAAATTACTTAAGTTATTACTTAAATTATGTAAAATGAGATGTGCGTGCGTTCCTGACGGGAGCCTTAAAAAAAGTGTGCGGTAGCAAGCTCGATAGCAGCAGCTCGATTGCTCGATAGCAAGATGCCATAGGAAGTCATAACATGATCAACTTAACAATTTAAATGAGTGAAACAAACAAACATTCTTACAAAAAAATGATGGTTAGGTTATACAATTCAAAATAATCACCAATAATATCCCATTAAAATACAATCGAACCATGAAACCCCTCCATTACCTAGCTTAAGCGAGAACCCAACCTGATGTATATCAGTTAGCAAAACTTTTTTCGGCGCCATTCTTTCACGGTTCTTTTTCTTTCTTTTGAACGGCTGGTGACAGGCCACAAATGGAACGATACTACGGATCCGTTCCGTACTTACGTTCAGAAATGAAATAGTGTGGCTCTTTTGTTTAGCCTTTTTTTGTACTGCTTCGAAAGTAGTTTTTGTTTACTGGGATACAATATTGGTTGGTTTTCATTAGTGAATAATGGAATGGTGGTAGTAATGTGGAAGTTTTTTTTGTGCTATATTTTAATTAATAGGTACTATTCTTATGTATCTACCATGTGACGTGACGATACCGAAAGTAAGAATAAAATACCAGTTTTTTTTTTCAATGTAAATTCAAATATTTTTTGCTTAACACATATTGTGTTACACAAACAAATTTAATAAAATGTAAATAGTAACAAGTTTAAAAATAAATAGGAATTAAAATATTGTTATAATTATAAAATCTATTCAAATTACTATAAATTAAATCAATTCATAATTTGCATAATACATGTTAAAATGGTGTTACAAGTATAAAAGGTACATTAATAATAAAGGTACATAAATAATATAACATTTAAATATTTTGATATAGCGTACTTACTTAAAAATATTAAATGTAGGTTGGAGACAAAGGTTTTATAAAAAACCATGTTCTGTCCATCCAAAATTTATTCAAAATCAACTAAAACCAATTAGATCAACAACAATAACAAAGATGGCCCCCAACGAGCAACACGTAGCGAAATGTCTGATAACTAAAATAATAGTTTGTTTACATAGAAACATCTGCTTCAAATAAACCACGTTCAAACAACACAACTTTACCGAATATGACCGGTTGAAACCAGTAACAACTTTACCTTCCAGCATCCAGTAAACAAAAAACAAACCATCACTTCAGCACTTTTCATTTCTGCAATTTGCAACTGCAAGACCGTACAGCCAGTCTATGCCCGCCCGCCCTACAGTGCGCACGTTGGGCGGGGACGTACTTAACGTAACGTATAACGTAAACGTTTACGTTTGACCGCAGTTTGGAGTTGAGGAGTGTTGTGCTGTGTGTGAACTGATTGTGTGGAGATTTTGAATGTATGTACCTTGTAGCTACTTGAATTTAAGTAGATATTTGGTTTAGTTTGTTTGTTTTGTATTTATTGCAATATTTTTGGAAGTCGTTGGTCATAATAAGTGGGATTCAATGGTCACTAAAGATAAGTAAAGGAAAATCAGTATCGAATGTCTGAGATAAACAATGTTTGAAATGATATTTTGTTATAAACATAGGAAGATTTTAGAAGATTCTAGTGAATTTATTACAAAAAAACAAAGTTTACGCTCGCCGGAAAAACATTGACCGAAGCGTCAATTTTTTTATTAGTTCTAAAACGACTTTTGACTCATTACAAAGGAAAGTTTATGTATAAATGATCGTTTATAGCACAGGTCATTTTAAGACCTGTTCAAGATATTAACTAGGTACAATTTTCAGGGAAGATTCATAAGCTGCGTACTGTTTGTGCAGAATAAAATATTTTTCTTTCTTTCTTTTAGCTGGTATATTAGGTAACAATTCAGGTTTAGGTTTAAAGATATTTATTCTCAAAAAAGACACACAGTCGCTTACATGAGAACAGTGCTTAAATTAAATTATAAAAAGTCACAGACGTGGCAATTATGATACAAACATCCAGCAATATGATACACAGATCCAGTGCATTCAACTTTTAGGAAAGGTGTTATATGTGATCAAATATGCAGCTAAATGAGTTTTGAATGCATTGAATGAGTGCATCTTTTTTTATACGTGAGGGTATTTTGTTATATAATTGTGCTCCTTCAAGTTTTTTTTTTTTTTTTGCCAAACATAGTTATCATCTTCGTTTTCGTCTTTAATAGCAGAAAGGAGATTTTCTATACTATATGTATAATATATAATAATACTAGCTGCGCCCGCGATTTAACCCGCATAAGTTTCGATCCCGTGGGAATATCGGGATAAAAAGTATGTTATAAATGTTAATCCTGGTTATAAACCATCCGTGTGCCAAATTTCATCCAAATCTGTTCAGTGATTTTTGCGTGAAAGAGTAACAAACATCCATCCATCCATCTATCTATACAAACTTTCACGTTTATAATATTAGTAGGATTATAAAGAGGTATTTGTGAGTTTGTATGTAGAGGGTAATCTTCAGAACTGCTGATCCGTTTCCGAAAATTATTTCACTAGTGGGAAGCTACAGTATTGCCGAGTGTCATAAGATATATTTTATGTAAAACTAGCTTCTAGCCCGCGACTTCGTCCGCATAAAATTTATTCCCCCCGACCCACCGTCGCATCACATCGTTACTTCGTTTTCGGTTAGCGTTTTTCCCGGCTTTTTTTCTGTATCCTCAGCTCCTAAGAGGCCTAGCGTGATGTTATATAGCTTATAACCTTTCTCAAGAATTAGGCTATCAAATGCAGAAAGATTTTTTCAAATTCGACCAGACGTTTCAGAGATTAGCGCGTTCAAACAAACATACAAACAAACTCTTCAGCTTTATTATTAGTATACACAAGACATTTCACGCGGACCTCGGGGGCAGAAGCTAGTCTTAGATAAAACGGTTACAGAGAGAATTCTCTTGAACTCTTGAGGACTTAATATTCTGTTCAGATAACTTCCCACGCAAGGATGTCAATGGCCTTGTGAAAATTGCTCGGCAACTTAAAACAGGTAATTTAGTAGAACCCTTTTTTTTCGTTGTAAGATGAAAGGCTCCTGCATGATTTGTGATTTTGCACTTTTAAATACACTCGCGATTTTCTGATGTACTCAATACTCTATAATTTATTTGCATTCCACAATGTGTAGGTACTTAGGTGGTAACTTAAAATTATATGTGATCACTATGGACCCTATCGAGGACAGCAAAATCGTAGAGAGAGGAAGCTTTGAAAAACTTGGCGCTTATCAGTCTTCTGAACTAAATTCAATATTATTATATTTATAGGGTATTTCATACATAATGATATAGTTTACTAGTACTTAATAAGATATTTACGTTCGCACTTATCTATTTTGATCGTGTTATATCTTGGTAACTTTCAAACTCTGAAACAAATAATTTGAGGAAAAAAGCATAAAATACTTGTAAAATCATAATAACCTTATTGTTGAAATATATTCACTGACCTTTTTCCTCAAAATAAAATCTGTTAAGGTACTAATATATTTGTTTTATATATATACAGTAAAATTCCTTCGCGGCCAAAAGCATGGAAAAGCATTTTTTTTTTCAGTTTCAGAGTAGCAATAATTTGAGGAAAAAGCATAAAATACTTGTAAAATCATAATAACCTTATAATTTTATTTTTTTTTTTTCAATTTCTGGTTCAGAATCATGTACTGAATCCATAGTAGGTAATAGATTGCGCGCCAATGTCTTTGCCACCCTTCTATGTTACGGGTTTGGTTTCCGCACTTAGTCCTTCAGATGGACCATTGTGCGTGCTTTGCCACCCTTTATACAATATTTAATACAACTAACTATTTAAACTAGGTATAATTAATTAAATTACTAACTATAATAATATAATAATAAATTCAAAAACAAAAGACACGCGTCGCTGTCATCCGGAAACGTGCCCAGAAGACTGGCAGCATTGCCACGTACTAATTAATTTAGGATTTTAAAATGTAATAAATAGCATAATAAGTCTTTAATATTCCGACCGCCGAGACATAGGCCTTCTCACTTCGAGAGAGAGTGGGCTTTAATCTACCACGCGGGCCAGTGCGGGTTGGTAGATGTCTTTGAATAAATAGGACCATGCTGGTTTACCTTTGATGTTTTTGTTTGCCGTTTTGAGAACAGTCCTCACGTTGAAATTATTTACACAAAGTAAAGCGCCTGTCTAGGTTCGAACCTATGACCACAACTTGCAAGTCGCGGCCCTTGCCATTGCTGCCAACCTACCTATAAGACATAAATAAAATTCTTACAGTTTTAACCGACTTCTAAAAAAGGAGGAGGTTCTCAATTCGGATGTTTGTATTTTTTTTTTTTTTTTTATGTTTGTCCGCGCATAACTCCGTCGCTGGCGAACCGATTTCAAAAATTCTTTTTTTGTTGGAAAGGGTATACTTTCCAAATGGTTCCATAGAAATTTCATCAAAAACGGTTCAGTAGTTTGGTTTTTAAACCAAAATTACTGGTAAAAATTACAACTAAAAAGTGAAAAATAAAAACTTTTTTGCAAAAAAATACAACCGACTTCCAAAAACGACACTTCAAAGTGAAAAATAACTTTAATTTCGGAAGTCGGTGGCAAACAACGAAAATACGAACCCAACGACACCGACTTCCGAAATTAAAGTTATTTTTCACTTTGAAGTGTCGTTTTTGGAAGTCGGTTGTATTTTTTTGCAAAAAAGTTTTTCGTACAGATTTTTCTTACATTATTTTTGAATATTTTTAGAAATACCAAGTGTCCGCAAAACATACTTGAACGCAATTTATTTTAGCTACAGATGAATGCGTAAGTTACTCTTTATATTTAGATTTTTGGGGTACCTATATACTTTCTGTGTATACCTCAAAGGTTTATGTTTCCACACTACGGAGCGATTATCCGAAATTATTCATAAGAAGTTTTTTGAATAATTCAAACAATCCACCGATCTATGTGCTGTTAAAAGTTTCGAATTATTTTGTGTATGAAAAATAAACGTTTACGAAAACACTTTACACTGTCCGAATATTAACTTTTCTTTTACGCCGATTTTCTGAAGAACCTTTTGGCTTTGGGTACCTTTGAAAACACGTTACAAAACTCCCCAAAACAAAGGGGATAGAAAAACAATAATACTTGTACTTTAATAAAACATCAAAATTGGCACTCGTGTCAAAATTAAAACGGAAACCGTTTGATGTCAAACAAACTTGATTGTGTTTTAATCAAAATTTCATTACAGTTAATGAGTTACTAATTGAGAGTGTTTACACAATCTGTTACTAGGTGGCAGGGCAATCAATGGTGGCATTTAATTAATTTCAATTTTATTCAATGGTACCGTGATTTTGTTTATGTTTAAATGTTACTTTGATCGTTGGACAATATTTTACTGCTGTCAGTTTTTATAAATGTCCTATTAAAAAAATGTCTCCAGCTATTGAGAGTTTTATAATTTCGCTGTTTGTTGATATATAAAGCTACAAACCGTCTAGCACCTGTAACATCTTAACAAACTGCCAAACTATGACATAACTCTTGAGTATTATTTGTTAGCAATACGCAATAGACAATTTATCTTGATAAATCAATCAACCAATCACAGTAGTTTATACGCGATTGATAATAATTTCTCACATTAATTCTGCGACCATTTTCGTTGGAGAACCTGGCCCTAGGAATCAGGCAGTGTCTGGTCTTATTTTCAATTTCTATGTAGATGTTGGAACGGCAATAGTATAATTATAGCCTATAATGCTCCAACTGTTGGGACACAAGCCTCCTCTCGGTTAGTGGGCTGTAATCCACCACGGGGGCCCAGTGCAGATTGGTAGATGTCACATGTCTTCGAATTTTTGGTTCTAGGACATGCTGGTTTCCTCACGATGTTTTCCTTCATCGTTTTAAGAACAGTGGTGATGAATTAACTTACACAAAGTAAAGTGCCTATCAGCGTTCGAACCCACGATCTACAACTCGTAAGTCGCGGCCGTTACCACTGGGCCACCTCTGCTCCACTCCTTACATCATAAGTGATATTAACTTCAAAAATTATAACAAAAAAGTATCTTCAGGAAATACAGAAAATAACGCCTCCCGGTTCTCAATAAAGAAACTATTTCAGTCTAAAAAATTGCTTTGAAATTGTTTAGAGGGCTGTATCCACAACGCGGGCCCAGTGCGGATTGATAGTTGTCACATGTCTTTGAATTTTAGGCTCCAGGACATGCCGGTTTCCTCACGTAGTTTTCCTGCATCGTTTTGAGAGTAATGGTGATGAAATTATTTACACAAAGTAAAGCGCTTGCTTGGGTTCGAACCCACGATCTACAACTCGTATGTCGGGGCCGTAACTACTGGGCCATCCCGAACAAAAATACTCAGTGGATTTTATTGCTATACAATGAGCAACAAAACAGAGTAAGCACTTCTATAACGTGGTTTGCTAAACCTACTTCTCTCCTCATCCTTTTAGAATAACTAGGCTAGTGTTACAACAACTTTGAACATTTCCTGACCTATATAACATATTACGTGATACAGATAATGAAGGAAGTGCGATAATCCTACGCTGAGTCAGTAACCTAATTAGATGAAGCCTATGAAATACCAGTAATTAAGGAAATAGCAGGAAGTTAGCAGGTACTTAGACTTGGGTAGGAAGTTTTAGCAATTGGTCTTATGATGATAGATAGACAGGCGTCATAGATTAGTAATAAGGTCTAGATCTTATACGGTCTGGGCCCAATAATCTGGGCCCATAATCAGGGCCCCATAATCTGGGCCCCATAATTTGGTCCTCTAAGTCTAAGGGGCTAATGGCTGGGTTAATCTTAGGCCTTATATTACGCGCATATGCGGCTTAGGCATAGATAACCCCCTCGGTATTAGGGTTCCGTTGGCAGCTTTTGAGTACGGAACCTAAAAATTGTGGGATTATGATAATGAACTAAGACTGTAATCTTACGTGCTATCTCTCAGCTATGTAATGCGTGGCTAAAATTATTATGGATTGATAAAACCTGCAAACTGCATTGTTAGCATGATGTCCTTAGTTCTATTCGTAGATATGGTGATATTAGATTTTTCAATCAGGAGTCTTTCAATAGCAGCCTGAAGTGCGGATTCATGCCTGATCGGTGGCAAAAGGCTGTTGCAGGTTGCTGGCTATAGCGGACTTAAACATAATCAATGTGCATACTTACACAGCCCATCTGGGAATACAGACATGGTAATTATTATGATATAACTAGTTCCTTCCAGCGACTTTGCTCTGTGTGAAATTTCGGCTTCTGCCCCACAGCTTCCCATCGCATTTCCCATCCGCGCTATTACCTCGTTTTTGCCTACCGTTCTTTCTAACTTTTATTCTTTTTCTCCAAGCTCCTTAGGGTCATAGCGTGATATTAAGTAGCCATTAGCTTTCCTCATTGGGCTATCAAATACAATTTTCAAATCCGACCTGCACCCTAATTGCGTAACACACAATCAATTGGAATCAGAATCATTTTGAAGCAAATCATTTTGCTAATGCATTGCTTCATAAGTTCGAATAATTTGTCTGCTCAACACGTAAATAACGCTATGAATGTTGTTGAACTGTCAAAATGAAACCGATTTCGATTGATCGTGTGTTACGTAATTAGGGTGCTGTTGTTCCAGAGATTAGCGTGTTTTTAAACAAACAAACTTTTCAACTTTATTATTAGTATAGATGTTACTAGCTTTCGCCTGCGGCTTCGCCCGCGTCGAGATCGGAAACTATCCGATGAGAACGTATTACCAGGATAAAAAGTTTCCTATGTTAATCCAGGTATCTGCGTGCCAAATTTCATCCAAATCCATTAAGTTTTTGTGTGATATATATTATATTTTTTGTTATTCTTAACAAAAAATATAATATAATAATAATATAATTTGGTAAAATATAATATAGTAATAATATAATTTGGTTTTGTTACCTACTTTAAAAAAATATAATTTGGGTTTTTTTATTTTTGATTGTCTTTAGTTTAGTTTTATGATCTTTTTTTCATCTATCCATTCCATCCTCACAAATTTTCGCATTTATAATATTAGTAGGATATTCTGTAACCCTTATTAAAAATGAAACCTTTATACCTGCCAAAAAATAACCGAAACACACACATCCTCGCTCAAACCAAGTTTGTACAAAATTGAAAGCACAAGTTAACAGCGGGGTTTATCAGATAACCTGCATGTCTGTCTGTCCAGTAACCCAATTACCAACGCCAATGTCCAATGATTGGCCCCACGAGTCTCGTTCGCACTTCCACTGGTCATCCGAATTTCCGACCGAGGAAACGTTATGAGATTTTCATGGAAATTTCAACCTGTATGGGATATTATTCTGGCAAGTAAAAAGGGATTAAAACATTAAAATTTGATTATTAGACTAAACAACTTAAGTGGTAAAATATTTTTCAATTAATTTTATGTAGGTACAGGTAGCTTGTTGCATTAAGACCTCCAATTATTCTCCCTACTAATATTATAAACGTGAAAGTTTGTATGCATGGATGGATGTTTGTTACTCTTTCACGCAAAAAACGGATGACTACTGAACGGATTTGGATGAAATTTGGCACAAAGATGGTTTATAACCAGGATTAACATATATAATACTTTTTATCCCGATATTCCTACGGGATCGAAACTTATGCGGGTGTAACCGCGGGGCGCCGCTCGTAGTTATAATAATACTAGCTTCTGTCTGCGACTTCATCCGCTTGCCTTTTATTGAAAATACATCAATTTTGAAAATTTCTCTTTTTCAGAGTGTTTCTGAAGTTTCATAAAGAGAGCAGTTTATTGGTAAGTGTTTTTTTTTCTTTCTATTTTTATCTTTTAAACCAATTTGTTTTGTCTGTGCCACAAGGATCCTTGTTTCAACAAGAAATAAAATAAATATAGTAAAAAAAAACGTTATTCAGAATTTGTTATATTTCTTGGAAACACAAGAAGCTTTTTTCAAGGCTGCTTCTGACTTTTCACTAATTGATGTTAAAAGTAAAACAGGTACAAACGAAATTATTTTATCCTAAAAATTATTACAAACCGGAACGTCATGAAAAATTATTACAAAATGGCTGTCAGAGACATCGTTATGAAGAACCAAATATTTACGCTACGTATTGAGTTCCATCATTATTAATGTAAATAATACTCTCCTATTGACCTAATAAATTGGAAGTTCTTTGTAAATCATTATAATAACTTTATCAGCAATTAAATTTTCGGGCCGCCCGAGATCCTGCTTATCTTTTGAAGATAATTGCGATACGTTGTTGTTTGATATTTTCTTACCTAGAAAGAAAGAAAAATACGTTTCTTGGCATTACAGCAAAATAAATACATCTCAAAACTATAAAAACTGAAAACAAAGATTACAATGCCAAAAGGGCCTCAGCTCAGCATAATGTCAGATGACAACACAAGTGTACCACCTGACGCTGATTTTCAGCTGCAACCCACGAGTGCCATACGCTGGAATAACAAACACATAGGGAAGTGTGTCCGTCATAATAAATTGAGAGAAATTACAGAAAAGCTCATACAAAATCAAATAAAATGTTGCGACATACAAGGATGTGTGTGTGTTGTATTGTAATTAATGAAAAACTAAAACCTACGACACACTATCGCCTCATTATAAGAAAACCTTAGGTACTGCGTATAGTCTTTTACTGTAGGTATGCCAACTGTGTTGGGGTCGGCTTTCAGTCTAACTAGATGCAGTACCAGAATGCTACATGGAGCGACTTCCTATCTGACCTCAACAACCCAGTTACTGGGTAACATGAGACCCCTTGGTAAGACGGTTTGTCAGACTTTTAGGCTTCTAACGATCAAAAAATGACTGCCGGAACTAACTGTTTAACGTACTTTCCGAGGCATGGCTCTCCGTATGTAATGGACCGTCACCCATCCACGAACCGACCTCGGCAAGCGTTGCTTATAAAGGAAAGGTGACCATTCAAAAATCGAAACTCGTTATTACCGTGTGCAACCTATAAAAAAAGTAACCCAATGCGAAGGAACAAACCGCAGTATTCAGTACTACGTCACAGGATACATGCACCAGTTGTTGTCATATACCGCCGTATTGGCACGCCGTGTCACCCGTCAAACGTGATGTACGAGCCGAATAAAATATAGGCAGAGGGCGTGACGGAAAAGGTGACGTCATTCGTCAATAACCTGTCACTTTTTTGTGGCCGATACCCTAGTTGCTGCATTTTCGAAATTGTTTTTTAAACTGAATACTTTTTCGTTTTATTTTCGCCCAGTGTTCGTGTTATTGGTGAGGAGTTTTTTTTTTTATTGAAAACTATACGCACAGGCTGGTTGTCGTTGACATTTTAAGTTTTTAAAGTGTAATTATTATGATATTGTGCTGTGTGTTTATCTGTTATCATAAATAAATAGAAAATTGCAATTCAGCTAGTATCGAAACGACAAAACCTACCAACTTAAAGGTACGGGTTCCTAGAAACATGACATGAAAATGCGCACAGCGGCAAAGATCGTTAGCTACGCCCTACCGTACCAAAACGTAGTCGCATTTCTCTTTCGTTTTGACACCTTTGACACACAGTGACACAATGAATTGACTTCATTGTCATGGAAAAGCAAGATGTGTGAATCACTCTTCTTCGTCCATTAGGTAAACCGTTTTTTGACAGATAGAATACGCATAACAATTATATTTTTAAATAATTCAATAAGATAAAGCAGTTTATATATTTATTTTATTGCGTATTTTAAAGTTAAAAACGTAATCTGGAATATGCACGTTCTAAGACAGCTGTCAAAAAACGGTTAACCTACTGGACAGGGTTAGGGACGGTAAGGGTAAATCTAGCGATTTAAATCTTTGGCCAGCGGGGTTTGACCTTACGCTGTCAAAACGCTCTCTAGGAAAACACCAAATTACTTTCATAAAAAACGTTTCAGTGTAGTCATTTATCGGTAAATTGTGGACGCTATGTGCGTCCATCGCTCATCTAGGAAGCTATAGCTTTAGACGAAGTATTTAACAGCTCGGTTTAAAATATTACCTTTAACCCGTTTCTACTGCACGGGGTATAAATAATCCCAACCATAATAAAACGCTAACCCAACGACTTTAATCACGGTGATAAAAAATTACAGATATATTTACAGGCTTTACGCGGGCCGTCGTCGAAATGGCCGTATGAAAAATTATTGTTACTCATTAATAATTAGGAGAGAAATTTTTATTACATAATTATAATCATAAATTTACCGCTTGGCTCAAGTAAATTACTGTTTACCTTTTATGTTACCTGCCTGCTTAGTCTATTCCCAATTATATATAATGTTGGAGTCAGCTTCCAGTCCAACTAGTCTCAAGAATTGTGCTGTTGAATTTTCTGTCACAAAACTTAAACTCAAATCATTTATTTCAATTAAACCATTTACAGGCACTTTTGAATTGTCAAAATTAAATAGTCGGTCGGTTAGTCAGAAAGTTGAAGCTAGTTATTACGCAAAACTAACTATTACGGTTCTAAATAAACAGTTTTTTGATAGACACAGAAACGGACGGACAGCGTAGGCTTTGTAATAGACAGGGGCGTAGCTACCGCTGTATCAACCGTATAAACGATACGGGGCCCCTGAGCTACAGGGGCCTACGACGCGACGAGTTTTAAGCCAAAATTTTTAAATTAATATTTAAATAATAATTAAAAAATATTTAAATTAAAACCTGAAATCCTTATTTATTTATTTAAATATCTATGTACACACATATATAAACGGAGAAGAAGAAAATAACAGAATAATAAAGGTGATATTTAATTAGCATGTCCCCACTGTTGGGACACAGGCCTCTCTGTGAGAGGGAGTGAGCCGTAATCCACCACACATATTTTATATTCTAGGACATGCCGGTTTCCTCACGATGTTTTCCTTCGCCGTTTTGAGAACAGTGGCGATAAAATTATTTACACAAAGTAAGCGCCTGCCTGGGTTCGAACCTACGACCAACAACTATGTAGTAAGTCGCGGCCATTACAACTGGGACACTACTGCTCTCTTCACCACTACAGTCGGGTAAAAAAGGCCCCCAAAAAAAATTTATACAGAGCCCCTTTAGAACAAGGTACGCCACTGGTCGGCTGGTCTGGCCGTTTTCACCCTTTGGGCACGGAACCACTAAAAACTAAATTAAACTGCATCAACGCAAGACACATATTAACGCAAGAAATGACAGAGTTCCTCCTACAGCCCCGATACATAAATAGTAACTACCAAGGTACTGCAAGGGTTAATTTTATTACATCGCCCTAACTATAACTCTGTTCCCGTGTTAGTTAAACTTAATCCGATGTTTGTAATTACTTTATCCTGTATTGAGGCTTGTATTTGTGTGAATCTGTTTGAATCAATTTCTTAATTATGCGTATGTCTGGTGTTCCTTGAGAGAAAGTTTGCAAGAGAGTCCACTATTCCATGTTAGTTTTAATTAAATTATATACAGCAACATTGAAAATATTAAGTATTCATGTATCTTTTTTATGTTTCTATATTAATAAATGTAATTGGTGTTGTACCATTTTAATTTACTTTAAATAAATAATATAATTGTATAAACTAATGTTCCTACAAAGAAATTCAAAGCTTAGGGGACGCTAACAGTTATTGTAACGTTATTTTATTTACAGTTACTGTACAGGGATTTATAATTATACATGCAACCTTGATAATATTTGACATTTCTGTATTAATATGACACATTGTTACTTTATTTTAAGCGATTTGACATCTTTTGTATTAATATATTTTTGTGTATTTCAAACGATTTGACATCTATTGTAATTTAAACGATTTCACATTTATGAATTATTATGACATTTTTACTGTAGTTCAGACGATTGGACATTAATTTGTATTTTTTATTATAATCATTTCTTAATTGTTACTTAAAATTCTAATACGATTTGCATGCCCATGTGACGGTAGAACATGGAGCACTATTATAATAATAAAACATCTATATGTATACTAATTACCCATGTTTGCAAATGAATAAATGATTTGATTTTGATTTGAGTTAAAACAAGACACGCCATTTGCGTCAAACATGCATTTTCGAATTTGTAGACCTATTTGTTAGGAAAGTAAAGTAACTTATATTTCTTAATTCTTTACCATCAAAAAGCCTTAACAGTTAGAACGTTCATGAAAAAGTCTTCCTTTTAATCCAATGTCCAGTCCAATCAAATAACAAAAAACATATGAAGTGACGTAACCCCGCACGCAACACTGTTTTGCAACTTTTGTTCACCACGAATACGATGCTTAAATCAGTACAACAAAGTTAATCCAAACACCAATTTACACAGCCACGTTAATCAACTCGTCTACTTTATGAAAAAAATAATCTAAAATAACTCTATTAAACCGTTATGAAAGCACGCTTCAATTACCGCTCTAGCATTCACAGGGTTAACTAAAACACACTCGAATATCGACTTAATTAGTATAGTCATAAGGTGTAATGTTGTGTGAGTGTTAAGTGTAAAATGGGGTGAGTAATGAGTCACTTTAGTTTCAAATTGACTCATGGGGAGCGCAATGGTAACGTTCCCCATTTGATTTTAAAAATGAACGAAAATTTTGATTGGATTTTTTGATTAATTAGTGGCGAGGTGATGTTTTCATATGAGGATGCTGTGGTTGCAGTGTTAATTAATAATTTAATTTGTCAGGTGTACTCCTGTTCGTCCATAATATTATTACTTCATTAATATTTTTTATTAATTTTGCATAGTTTTAGCAAGTAGGTTTTAATTAAAAAAGATCCAATTATTAATTTAACTAGAAGCTAGTCTTTGATGTTGATGTTCTTGAATAGAAATAGATCGGGACTCTTTTTGCAGCCGCCTGTCTTGGATTTTTATTCTGACCTCATTTTTTGCTTCAGCTCCCTCGTAAACCATGAAAACTATCTCTCTCCGTGTGTCTCTTTCTATTATGGGTAGTAAAAAGTTGCATTATGCCCATAACGCTTTTTCGTTACGTGACGATTTCTCCCAGTTTACCCCTACCGCAAGCTCCGTTAAAGAACTTTGTTCCAAAAAAACTGAACTACAGTTCAGCTTAAAAAGGCAAGTGAAACCTACTTCTTCTCCGGTACTACCAATCAGCATTCCAAACACAAAACGAATTCTATTTTCAACAACCCCCTCAATTACTCACACTGCTAAACAAACACCATGCACTTAAACCCCACACGTAGGCTACTCATTCAAAATTCAATCCTTCCATTAACCGACATATTTACAAAGAGTAACCAAAACAAAAGAGGTCCACTTAAACGTACCTCGCGAACCCCGTCCAACTTGTCGATTAAAAGGGTCCGGCAACCAGAATAATTTTCGAAAATCTACATAAGATAAAACAAAGGTACAATGTGAATGATAACGGAAAACGTCTATTTCCTATTAGTGGGGGGACTAAGCCGCAAAATTTTGAAACGGACCAATTTGCATGTTAACACCGGGTTCGACAATGCGATAATTGAATAGTAGGGTACTCGGGTTTTGAATGTAATCTATTCTCGAGTTCCGGTCCTTCGTCTGTTTTAAATTTGTTCAGGGTTCTATAGAGATGTGTAGGGAATGGAGGGATTCTCGGTGCCTCGGGCGGTAAAGCACCGCTACAGTATGAGTACACCGCTAGTGATGAGGCCTCTTCTCTGTTCCAAATAAAAAATGCTGGGTTCATTTTGCGTGTTACATTTTTGAAGTTCTTATCTTGGATGGTCATAATATTTCTTGTTTCTAGTCGTTCCGTATATTTGTGTCGTGTGGATGAAGGCTTACTTATTTTGTTACTTCATCGTCACCATCCACAGAACGACTTCACCCACTGCTGCCATATTCCTCTCTTTTGTTGTGTCAATCCCCACGCTCCTGTGCCAGCCTCATCCAGGTTTTGCCCGCGATGGCAACAATATCGTCTTGTTTATTACTTAGTTTTCGCTTATCTTCTTCATCTACAAAACCTTACTGATTAGCCAAAATTCTGTGTAACCAAAATCTCTCTTGGATTTGATAACGATATCTTAGCTCGCTTGCACCACAAATTCCTAAATACATGTAGCGCTAAACGAATTTAAATCATCGTTATACTTATGTCAATCGTTTGAAGATGACTGAGACGGAGAAATGACTTAAATATGTTTAGCGCATTTAGTGATTTGTAGTATAAGCGGGCCTTAAAACTAGAAGAAATTTTGGTTGCAAAACGTCTACTATTCTACTTAATTTTAAGCCGTTGGTCCGGCTGTCATTCGTGGATTTTTGACAGTCTTTACTGGTCGTCAGAAACCCGAAAGTCTGACAACCAGTCTTACCAAAGTGTATCGTGTGACCCAGTAATTGGATTGTGGAGGTCAAATAGGCAGCATCCGGTTAGACTGGAAGCCAACCATAACATAGTTGAGAATAGGCTAGCCAGATGATGATGACTTTAAAGCTACGGTTTCCTAGAAGAGCAGTGTCCGCCACATGCGGCCGTAATGTCTAAATACAAAGCGTTTTTTGACACCTTAATATCAAATACTGGTGAAAATGACAGATTTTCATGACGGCCGTTATAGACATGACGGGAACGCTCTTCTAGGAATGGCTTAAGACCCATCATCCATGATACTACTCAAATGCAACCTGATTACCAACTCAAGTCACCCGTGAGTTGCTAACAGCACTGGTATATCCATGGTGGTCTGCACCCTAATTGACTTGACTACTTAATACCTGGACTTGAACTCCTAACAAAACTACCATGACTGTTCATAATACGTACATGCATCACAATAAGCGCGTTCAGCTCTGCCAATAGGCAGATGTTGAACATTAGATTCATTTAAACATTACATTTCGTTGAATTATTACCAAATAAAAGCAGATTAGCATGAATGGTAAACGCTAAACCCTGTATTAGTTCCAAATATTCCATAGGCCAAAACAATAATTATTCGTGTACGGTTTAGGCAACGTTTCTGTAATTCGATCATTGATGGTATTATTTGTCCTATTAGCATTTATACTGCTAATCTAGCTGAAGATAATGATTGTGTTAGCAGTGCTCTATGGCTGTATAATGTTTTTCAACTAAGCTTTCGATTGGAACTATAGGTTTGTAGCAGTATGTACAACGCCACATCTGAACTACGCGTTATACTGACGTTACGCAAAATCCTGCATCTCGCAAGTAAAGTTTACCTACCGCGCAGCTAGCAAAATATATACAATTTCCCGACATCAATCGTCGGGCAGTTGCCCACCAGAAACGACACCCGTCTGGTCGGAGGATCCTCTCTTTTCTATGGAGGATGAGTAAACTTTACACCCCTCTATAGTTTCATAGGGAAAATTACTACCAAAGTCTCACATAGTCACTTAAAATCGCACGTTGAAAATTCGCCAAGAAAGACTCCAGCAAAAAAATAACCTTTCCATATAATCTGCCATAATCAAAGTGAAAACACGTAAACTCAAAATATACTTCTCTAAGTTTGGACGTGTCGAGGAATGTTCACAAGCTGCGCCCTGATTTATTGGCGTACGCAGACTTCGAGGGGTTGGGGGGGGGGGCTAGTAGGGGAAGCAATGTAGCTGGAATTCATTATAAGAAAGTATTTTGGACCACGGATGTGTTTGAATGGAAGTGGGTAGACTGTTGATTGTTTTAAAACTAGGAGCCTTCGAAAATTAGGTGCTGGGGCTGACTTACGAATGCCATCGTGACTCCAGTGCGAAAGGGGCTTGTGGCTAAGTAATAACAGCCGCACGGGTCGATGGATAAGGTTAAGTTACGCTTGCCGCGGTGGTTGACCAAGATCCCTCCATGCCTCGGGTAGTCTCCCGGCTGTCATTCGTAGATCTTTAACAGTCGTTACGGGCCGCCAGTAGCCCGAAAGTCTGACAGTCTTACTAACGGGTATCGTATTACCCTGTAACTGGGTTGTGGAAGTCAGATAGGCAGTCGCTCCATATAAAATACTAGTATTCAGCTGCATCCGGTTAGACTGAAAGCTGACGCGAATATATGTATTTGGGAAAAGGCTAGGCAGATGATGATGACTCCGGTACGGAAAATGGTGCTATCGGTCATGTATAGCTCCGTCTCTCTCTTACACTGGAATCATGATGGCATTAAACTATCATAATACGGCAAGTTATTCGTGGCAAAGAAGCCACAAATACTCCTTAAATCTATTCGTAACTAGCTGATACAGCTAGCTTCTATCTGGTCCTACAGACGTTGTTCTGTCCAAAGGAGATAGTTTTTTTTGTTGGGTGATTAGTCCCACCAAAAATTGTGGCATCTAGTAAAACGCATGTTGATTCGAGTAAGCAAATTTAAAAATGTGATTAAACACAGGAGGGCCTGCTGCAGCGTCAATGGTACATTTTTGTACTAAATGAAACAGATTCGGTTACATTGTACACACGGCTCCACGTCAAGCTATAAAAAACCAGTTTGTCTTGGCCTCGCTTTGTATGATATCTTCTCACAATGAACGGTCAGCTAATACTGGTTTTGCATAGCTTGATGTGTAGCCATATGTACGAGTATATTGTTTTTTTTTTATTAAAATCACAAAAAACGCTCCTATACATGCATTTATGACATTGACGACCATATTATCTGGAATTGAATCAATTGAGTGCATTATCAAAACATTTTCTTTTTATTACGATTTCGTGATTCCGGTTAGACTTTATTGAAAAAATCGACCATTTTAAATAATAAAATTACGTTTTTCTAAGTATAATACTATTAATAGACTATACAAAAGGTGGGCCCAAAAAAAAACGATCTCCTTTCAATAATGTTTTTTTTAGTTTTCCCGAATTCGAAGATTTTCTGGAAAACTTTTCCATTTTCCAATTGCTGTACTTAAAAAGATAAAGGATAAAGTAGATAAGCAGTATTCTCCAGTTTGCAAATTTTTAAAGCGGCATGCATGTCTCTTGTTGTAACTCTCGGTAACGGCCCTAATTATTTATAACAAGTAAAACTAATTAGAAATGTAAGAATGCATCAGCGATGAGTTTTACAAACTAGTACACACAAACTAACTGATGATATCAAAAGAAGAACTGTTACTAACATGTTTGTTAAAACTTTACATTATTTTCATATAAAGCTATATAGTAAGTATAAGCTGACTTCTCACTGTACGAAATCCTATGCAATGCGAGGTCTGCTTAAATTGGAAATGTGAAATGTGTGTGCTTGATATGTCGTCGTTTGTATACTTTGTAGTTACTAACACATAAAAGGTATGCTTATTCGTATCTTATATCAACACTTTTTTTCGAAATAACGTCGTTTGTACACGCTAGAAGAAAGAAGACGAAAATTGTTTATCCTGAATAGATACACACACACACAATTTGTTTGAACGCTGTTTTCAGAAGCTGCATGGCCCATCCTGAAATATTTAAAAATTTTGAGATTTCACTGCGTATCATAATTTCTGACGTGGTCCGTTAGACTGTCATAGATTTGGGCGGGCCATAAAAAAAAAATATTTCACATAACCTACATGGGCACTTATGAAACGTCAGAAGTTGAGTGTACGGTTCCAATTGGTCGTTTCCTATGGAGAAGAGCCGGCAAGAAACGCCACGGATATTCTTTTAAAATAATTGGCTTTTCCAACGTCTTCAAATTACAGTGTTAATACATAGGTATGGGAGGACAGTGTAGGCCAGTCAACAAGTACCTGGTACACAATATTTTTGTAGAAAACTTGAGAGGTGCAAGGGACACCCGGATGGAACGAAGTTCAAAGAGAGAGAGAGACAGACAGAGAAACACGCGCACGCAGCACGGCTTACAACTATAGCAAAAAGTGTCGTTACAACTTTTGGTCTTAATTCTTTCCGTCTAGCCCCCTTTCGCAACGCGCGATAAGGAACTTCGTTCCAATATTATCTGTGGAATGCATCAGGATAGATGGGCCAGGTTCATCGCACAGTGGGTGCCTGAAGACGAAGTCGTTACCGAGGCAGGCCTAGGAAGCGCTGGCGTGACGATTGGGATCTACTCTCAGATAAGACATTCTCGCAGATGGTACAGTGGTTACGGCCCCATCTTACGATTTGAAGTTCGTGGGATCAAACTTAGGCAGGCGCTTTACTTTGTGTAATTTATTTCATCACCATTGGTCTCAAAACGGTGAAAGAAAACATCGTGAGGAAACCGACATGTCTTAGAACCAGTATTCGAAGACTTGTGACATCTACCACCGCACTGGGCCCGCGTGGTAGATTACAGTCTACTCCCTCTCATCCAGACGAGGCCTGTGTTCCAGCAGGGGAACACTAGCTAATTATGCTGAGACATTTTCTCAGAGATAGTCGGGTTGATGAACCTACTTTTATTAACCTATTCATATCCTGCCACAAAACAAACAAATAATAAATAAACATCCCTCCACATTCATATCGACTTTACTTAGTAAAGTGTATTCAAATGTTTCTCAGCAAACAAAGTGTTACCAGTATTTCTCTGTCGCAAATACTCATGGAAAGTATTCGCGACCGCGTCTAGGAGATTTGTTTTGTAGCTATTGTCTATGACTACCGAGTCTACCGACGTGTATTCTTTAACTAGCACTCAAGTCATGAAATGATTCCTTTGTAATATTACTAAACTATGTAGTATACTGAGGGTTTTGTCATACGATTTTGATCTTTAGAGAAAAAGAAGTGGGCAAGATACAATTAGTTTTAACCTCAATATGAAGCCTGAATCATTATACTGCTGTGCAAAAGCCTCCTGTAACTTCTCATAACTTTCTACAGTTTCTTCTGGCTACAGTATTATGTAGTTTTGGTAATTAGTGCTACAGTTGGTGCGCTACAGTATAGCAGTAAACTCAGCCTATCGCAGTCCACCGCTGGACATAGCCCCCTCCCAGGCTGCGCTACAACACCCTATCCTCCACCTTCCGCGTCTTGTTGGTCTCAGCCACCTTCTTAAAGTCGTCGATTCATCTAGCTCGGGGAAATCCTACACTACGCTTGCCGATAAGCGGTCTCCACTCCAGGACTCATCTGCTCCACCGGTCATCGGTCCTTCGACAAACATGACCAGCCCACTGCCACTTCAGTTAGCTTAACGGTCAATATCCTTTTCTTAATATCTCTTCATAGGTATAAACTCTCTATATTTGTACATCTGGTCATGTTGAGAAGATGAATGAAAGACGACTAAGAAAAGGTATTTGCAAGGCACATGTGAATGGAAACGACGAGAATGGGACGCCTTCGACATTAACTGACCCTATAGGTGATGTACTTCAGAAAGGTCAGGTGTGTAGTAGTCGCAACTGGCGTGCATGTATGGCCAGATGTATGAACGTAAACGAGGCAAAAGGAGTATGTAAGGATCGTAGCAGGTGACGTTCTGTTGTGTCTGCCTACCCCCTTGGGAAAAAGGCTGAGTATGTATGTATACAGGGTGGCAGGGACATCGACGCGCAAACTGTAACCATGGATTCAGCACATGAGTTTAGACCCCATAGCGTCGAAATTTTTCTGTAGCTATTAAAAAAAAAATGTTCTGTTTCATAGAAAAGTCCAATACCTACGCGGTCAAAATGTATGGAACAGCAATATTTTTTTTTAATAACTGACAAAAAATTTCGACCCTATGTGGTCTAAACTCATGTGCTGAATCCATGATTACAGTTTGCGCGTCGATGTCCCTGCCACCCTGTATACATACATACTCAGCCTTTTTCCCAATTTGCCTCTTGCCATCAACCGGGCACATATACAGACTCCGGGCTGCTATTAGAAATTCAAGATGGAAAAACCTAATAACACTTTACCTGACTCGGAAATCGAACCCTGGATCTCACCCCAGCAGTAGCTCGTGCGACCACTGGACCAATGAGGTAGTCCAGTGCGTGTGTTGTTAATGCATTTTAATTACGATGTCCCTGCCACCCTGTATAGATGCATCTCTCTCACACACATCCCCATCCATTTCTTTTATCATAAAACATGTAAACAACCGTATCTATCGGCTCTAACAAATCGCGGAACAATATCTCCACATACATAAACTAGATAGAGGTGCGAAATCCTAGCACGTCCCTCTACCTGCTCTATGGTAGAGTATAAAAGTCAGTACGTAGAGGGGTCGAGGCGCATAATTCTCTCTGGAAGACAAACTACCCCTGTTTAAGGGGAAGCTGCTGTTTTCTTCATGGGAAAAGTGTGGGGAATTATTATGGGAAACTTGCTTAATGTTGTTACTACTTTTTTTCAGTACAGATTGTTTAGAACCGGTAAAGTTTAGTAGGTAATAATAATTGGGTAACAGACTTAAGAACTAAAAGGCAATATTAGAAAAAATATAAACATAAGGCAGCTCGAGAGGGGGAGGGAGAGTAGAGGCTCTTGCCCAGCAGAGGGACATTAATGGCTAATAAAAATAAATAATAAGCGTAAACTATGCCAAGGGGGCCCATAGCTAAATAATAACAGCCGCACAGGTCGATCGATCAGGTTCAGCTATGGTTGCCGCGGTCGATCTGTGGATGGGTGACCATCTTTACATACCGAGACCCCTCCGTGCCTCGGAAAGCACGTTGAGCCGTTGGCCCGGCTGTCATTCGTAGATCTTTGACAGTCGTTACGGGTAGTCAGAAGCCCGAAAGTCTGACAATCAGGCTTAACAAGGGGTATCGTATTACCCAGTAACTGGGTTGTGGAGGTCCGATAGGCAGTCGCTCCATGCAAAATACTGGTATTCAGCTACATCCGGTTAGACTGGAAGCCTACCCCAACATAGTTGAGAAAATGCTAGGTAGATGATGAAGCGTAAACTATGTTATTAACTCTTATAGAATGAACAAATTGATGATAAGTAAAAAAAACATAAACTAAACCAACATAAACATTGCGAAATATTCTCTTATATCTTTCATAGTCATCATCTGCCCAGCCTTTTCCCAACTATCTTGGGGTTGGCTTCCAGTCTAACCGGATGCAGCTAAATATCAGTATTTTACATGAAGCGACTGCCTATCCGACCAAGAATATAGGATTTTGACGTTCGAAAAGTGCTGATTCTCAGTCTAATTTGAATAAATGACTTTTGATTTTGATTTTGATACCCTATACCCTTGGTAATACTGGTTGTCAGACTTTCGGCTTCTGACGACCTGCAACGACTGCCAAAGCTCCACGAATGACAGCCGGGACCAACTGGTTAACGTGCTTTCCGATTTTCTTATACCTTTCATAGTATGATCACTTATTTCTTTTACAAGAGAGCTTCCCCTTAAGTGAAGAATTTTACCACATCTAAACTATTCCTTGATAGGGACTGTGTAGGCTGATTAATTTCATTCCACACACTCCGAAGCCGTCAACAGATCGGTCCGTGTAATATTAATTGTAGTTCCCCAGGATTCTCCAAGATTCTGAAAGAAAAAAGAAAATAAATTTATGCGTTAAACATGACGCATAAAAAGAACAAAAACACAAAATAAAAATACACAATTGAGGTGAAAACATGCGTCACATCCACGCAAAACGGCCATCGCTCAGCATAATGCTAAGACCCTATGTGAAACAGAGCCCCAGCGCTGGTTTTCAGCGACAGCCGGCATTCTCCAATTTTCTCCTGTGTTCTCCACCATGATTAATAAAGACTGGGATGAACATATATTTTCTCGAAAACTAAGAATATAGATTCGTAATGATTGATGTAATGACTATCGAAACACTTTTGATAAGTAACAAGTTTTTCTTCCTAAGAAAAGTTTTTCTAAGAATTGAACAAGCGCGACTGCCGAGCATGAGGTCTTAAGTTCGATACCTAGGTTGCGCAAAGTATTATTTTGTTTTTGTATACGGAAATTCTCAGTAGCTGCCTGGTATCTATATTTCGCTCTCCCTTAAATATGGGTCTTAAAACTAACGACATCGACAATTATTATGGTCGAAATACACACACCGGAAAAATTAGAGGAACACAAAAAAAATACATTGTTTTTTGAGATTGAATGTCTATTATTTAATGTTTTTGCTTCATTTGAGTCTGTTCGTTTATTTTATACAAGAAAAAACAAACAGTGGAGTTTATTAGGATTTATTTAATAAAAAAATTAAAAAATGTTCTTGTCGGAAATTTTTTGATGTTTTTTAATGCGTAAGAACAGAGTTAAATTTATGCTAACTGCCGTATGCAATACAATGTTAACTCTCCAAACAAAACAAACGTAATGAGCTAGGGCCACCATTGACTGCATAAACCAACTTTCTTATGAAAAACACTTAGAAGCTTAAAGTGTCAACAAATACTTAAGAGGGTACAATTTCTGTTAGAGGGTTGAAAAATGACAAAAAAGCCTATAATGTTATATGAAAGAAGGGCACTCATTCAAACAACGGAACCACTTGTCGAAATGCCCACAAGTTTTAAAAAACCGGCCAAGTGCGAGTCGGACTCGCCCATGAAGGGTTCCGTTTTACGATTTATGACGTATTAAAAAAAAACTACTTACTAGATCTCGTTCAAACCAATTTTCGGTGGAAGTTTACATGGTAATGTACATCATATATTTTTTTTAGTTTTATCATTCTCTTATTTTAGAAGTTACAGGGGGGGGGGGGGGACACATTTTACCACTTTGGAAGTGTCTCTCGCGCAAACTATTCAGTTTAGAAAAAAATGATATTAGAAACCTCAATATCATTTTTGAAGACCTATCCATAGATACCACACACGTATGGGTTTGATGAAAAAAAAAATTTTGAGTTTCAGTTCTAAGTATGGGGACCCCCAAAATTTATTGTTTTTTTTTCTATTTTTGTGTGAAAATCTTAATGCGGTTCACAGAATACATCTACTTACCAAGTTTCAACAGTATAGCTCTTATAGTTTCGGAAAAAAGCGGCTGTGACATACGGACGGACAGACAGACAGACAGACATGACGAATCCATAAGGGTTCCGTTGCCATTTGGCTACGGAACCCTAAAAAGGCACTTTTTATTTGTGTTCCTCTAATTGTGCCGGTGCGTGTAGTTCCTGTTTGTTATAACTACGTAGTAATTTTTCTTCCTAAGAAAAGGTTTTTTAAGAGTTGATCTTTAAATCTTTGTATTGCACCGTTTGGTTTATTGTTCATAAGCGCGGTTGTCCTGAGTTCGATATCCAGGTCGGGTAATGAATATTATTGTGTTTTTCCTCTAGGAAATTTATACAGGGTGGCAGGGACATCGACGCGCAAACTGTAACCATGGATTCACCACTTCCTAGTGCTATCGCTGGGAAGAAGAAGTGGCGCAACAAACTTCCCAGCAGCACAGCTGTCTGTTCAGTTAGAATATAGTTGCATGTATACAATATTAGGAACCTATGTTCAGTAATTAACATTAGGTACAAGAAACTTAAATTATTTGCCATATGTCAGCTAGCCACGCCGGTCCTGGGCTCGATCTCTAAGTCAAGCAAAATATTATTGAGTTTTCCAATTGGGAAATTCTCAGAAGATTGGATTTATGATCGGTTAATGGTAATTATAGACTCCCCACTTTTACAGGGGACTTAAACATAACTGGTGAAATAATGGTGTATATTTCTGTACATTTCTTCGGGTAGGCTCGCCCCTATTACATGAGAATTACACATAACTGAGGGGCAATTCTTGTAATTAAGACCGTTCACAGTCTGATCTCAGCCTCGATCTGTCAAAAGATACTTCTAATTTCCCTACATTTTGACAAGTTTTTGACATTTGTTTGTCGCTGAGATGAGACTGCGACTAGATTTTGAACGTTTTAAATTACGAGAATTGGCCTTCTGGCTAAATGTGAGTGTACACCTGCCTAACCCTTCGGGAACTGTGGGCGTGATGTTATGTTATGTGTATGTAGGAGACATCTTCAGGTCACTTAAAAAACATTAGGTAAGTCAATTAAGCACCAAAAGTGGGCAAAATTTTCCACACAATGGGTTCCTGAAGATGGAGATGACCTGGACGCATACCGCGAGGGCTGGTTCGAGGTGGCGCGGGAAAGGAGTTCCTGAAAGGACGAGGGGGAGGCTTTTTTGCCCAGCAGTGGGACCGTATAGGTTAACAAAAAAAAAAGTAAGTACCTGACTGACAGTTGAGTATAAATAGCGACTTATTTGTCTATAAATAGGAAGTATGTTAGTAATTCCACCATAAAACGACTATTTTAATTCGGCTTTCTTCGTTCAGTATTCGGTGATCGTCGGCTCGCATTCGCGCGAACCCCGGGGGAGTGCTATATCACTGCAAGCCCTGCAGGACCGCCACTCATTAACATTTAAATTAATTAATTTTATTTTAATATCTACGGTGTTCCCAAGTTAGATATTACTCAACAAAGTACTTTTTTTTAATACTTTGTTTACTTGTTTTCGTTCAGTTAGTGTGCAATAAAAAGTTTTTAATACTTACAACAATTTTTTTAAAAGCCATATTTTAATTTTTAATAACATTGATAATACACTAGATTAAAAAGTAATGCGTTAATTTGTATACTTATAAATTGGATAAACAGTTAAGTTTGCGTAGGTACAGTCAGGCCCAAAAAGATGTATACCCGGACAAGGGACTACTTCAATGTCAAAAACCTTTCTTCCATAACATTGTATTCATCGTATAGCAACAAAACATGTTTTTGGAGCCGTCTTGTCTAAGTACAGGTTTCTCTGGCATGGATAAACTTGTTTACTTAGGCTTCACCTAGAATAATATTGTTGAATAATGCCTAATCATAAGCAGCTCTAATGAATTGAGAAACTGAATTCATTAAATTTCACAGTTTGATTACTAGCTACATGAATACTCCAGGCTTATGTGTCGCCTCATTAAATATCGATGGAAGCGTAATATAAAAATGTGGCTTATTACTCGATTCGCTTTACTCGCACGAAACGGGCGAATCGTCACTGTTAAATAACATGTTTTTTTCTATAGGTGACTCGCACAAAGTTATTTTATTTGGAGGTTAAATATAATGACCACCATAAAATGCTTTGATACCCTTAGTTCTTGCACTTCAAATTGTATTCGAACACCAAATGTAGTAAATGATCACTAAATCTTAGCGAGCAAATTAATGCGCTATTTCTGCCTAAATAAACCACTATGATTGCCATAAAATGTCGGTTTATTACCAAATAAAGTATTATGATGACATATTAAGTTATGTCTCCGGCTTGCTGCAAACTAGATAGACGAGGTTAACTTAAAAAAAAAATGGTTAGGGTAAAACTGTGCCAGAAACGACTAGATTGTATAGAAAAAAAATATGGAAAAAAAGAGATTATTTTTTGCAGGCTGTCGAGAACCGAACTGATTTATTTGGGGTCATTTTGCTTAAATAGGATCTATCGAGATGTTAAAACTTTGGTTATAAGTTTACATTAAAACGCGGATTTAATTTTGGTGATCATTTACTATTTTTGTCTGTTAAATATGTTACTATATCTGGTGGTAAGTCAAACATAAGCCTTTTATTTGTGGGCGAGTCGACAACTTCAGAAATATTATGTATTATGCAATTGGCACATTTTGAAAAGGATGCAATGAAGTTAAAAAAAAGTACACCTTTTATAATATTTAACTCTTATCACTTCTGTGCGCTAGTGTCCTTTTTGCTGCGAGTCGAATAATAAGCAAAAAATTTTGGTTGAACCAAGCCCTTTCAACACACATTTTTATTTCCCTAACATCACAGTCGAATCCAATTTACCATCAATTCGCGTATCTGACCTTATCTTAATAAAAATATACACAAGCAAACAGACCACAATCAGGAAAATTATTGTCAAAAATAAGAAGTTTATGTCGTATAATTTAAGGACTAATGCTAATTCGGATGAAGATACCAAAACTTTGGCCAATAAAATGGATGAAATATAATAATTTAAGCTTCGTTCGCCAATAAATGAAGGAAAGATAGGGAAATAGGACTTTGTTTTACTTTTTTAATTTTAATGGAAATTATAATATACTAGCTGCGCCCTACGACTTCACCCGCATACATTTCGATCCCGTGGGAATATCGAATACCAAAAATTCGAAGACATGTGACATCTGCCAACCCGCACTGAGCGCGCGTGGTGGATTACGGCCCATTTCCTCTCACCGAAAAAAGGCCTGAGTCCCAACAGTGGGAACATTATAGGCTGATTAGGTATCGGGATAAAAAGTATCCTATATGTTAATCCTGGTTATAAACCATCTGCGTCCCAAATTTCATCCAAATCCGTTCAGTAGTTTTTACATGAAAGAGTAACAAACATGCATCCATCCATCCGTCCATCCATCCATCCATACAAAGTTTCACGTTTATAATATTAGTAGGATTTTGTGAGGAACATTTGTCTATACAGTAGCCCCTGCAGAGGCTCGTGGCTTGTAGTTAGAAGCCCGAAAGTCTGGCAAAAGTCTTGCCAAAGGGTATTGTGTTATTCAGTAACAGTGTTGTAGAGGTCAACTGTCCCGTTGGTCTCGTGGTCGCGCGATTGCTGAGAGTGGGGTGGGTTCGATTCCTAGGTTGGGCAAAGTGTTATATTGGGTTTTGGCCACTAGGAATCTTAGTAACAGCCCGGAATTTGGAATTTGGCGGTATGATACCCCCATGGCTCGGAAAGCATGTTAAGCCGTTGATCCTGCGCCTGATCTCTCTCCGGTCGTGTCGGATCGTCCCATCGAACTATGACAGTGAGGGAAGAGTGAGTGCACTTGTGTCTGCGCACACACTTGTGCACTAAATGTGCTGAAATGCGATCTGGGGACTTACCGCCAGCTCTTATAGCAGGGCAGAAGTTGAACTGCACTGCTTTTTTGTACTTAGTCATAGAGCACAGCCAACAGTGCAGTTCAACTTCTGCCCCGTTATAAGAGCTGGTGGTAAGCCCCTTGAAGGACTATTTGTAGGTCAGAAAGGCAGTCGCTTTATGTAAAGTGTACTAAATATTCAACAACAACAACAGGTAAAACAAACTGCAACAGGTTCAACTGGAAGCCGACATTAACATAGTTGGGAAAAAGCTGGGCAGATGTGACCTATTTCAAACCAGCATGTAGCTTCCAGAAGTAGTGATTAATCTCCGAACTACGATAACGAGGCTCTAGATAATCTTTTACCAAATTATAATATAGGAGCTGACAGTAATTGAGATATTGTGTGTGACAGTGAAATATTAAGGGCTAAGGGTCTCGGAAGTCATGAAGATACTCGTAGACGAAATATTCGGGGAAGGAGAGTATTAAGGGTTGCTTCTTATAATTCCTTCGGACTAGTGGTGGAAGATTATTTCTTACTAGCTGCGCCCCGCGGCTTCACCCGCATAAGTTTCGATCCCGTGTCCTATATGTTAATCCTGGCTATAAACCATCTGTGTGCCAAATTTCATCTAAATTCGGTCAGTAGTTTTTGAGTGAAACAGTAACAAACATCCATCCATCCGCCGGATGGATAGGAGGATAAGTGGGATGATAGTGTTTTTGGGAATATTGCTTAGGTTTCCTAGTAGAAAGGTGGTCGCCACCAAGTGTTCGCGATTTACCGGCGAATGACGTCATAAAAATATTATTTATGAAAGTAAAATGGTGTTTTTTCCTAGAGACCTTTCTATAATGTTCCCACTGCTAGGACACAGGCCTCCTCTCTGTGAGAGGGAATGGGCCGTAATGCACCATGCGGACCCAGTGCGGTTTGGTAGATGTCACATGTTTTCGTATTTTTAGTTCTAGGACATGCCGGTTTCCTCACGATGTTTTCTATCACCGTTTTGAGAGCAGTGGTGATGAAATAATTTACTCAAAGTAAAGCGCCTGTCTGGGTTCAAACCTACGATCTACACCTCGTTAGTCGTAGTCGTTACCAATGGGCTACCACTGCTCTCCGATCGTAATGTCCAGAAGTAAACGGATTTGTTTTCGAGCGTTTTATCTGAAAACAAAGTGTATTTTCTTGAAATGAAACCCAATAGCTGTAGTTAGTATAAGATATTATATTTTTATTTTAATAATTTGTAGTTTATTTAGTACTAGAAGTTTTTAAATACTATGTTATCTCCTTTATTTCAATGTAAACATATAAATTATATTTTTAAATATTAGAATGTAAAAAGTATAAAAACATTTAAAAATATAAAAAATAGTAGCCCGCCGGTATCGGGAATAGGGTCCAAGCTACCGGTGGTCAGGGCTCCAGAGAGAGGAACCTCCTGACAATGCGAGCCGTGTCCAGAAGTACCGCTTTCTGAATCAAGCCCTTGATCCAGCTGCGCAACGAGAGCCTCCTCAGGTGTTGGTCGAGGCTCTTGGCTATTAAGCCATTGGCTGTCACGACTATATATCACTATACTATATACTTTATATTATGTTTATTGTTAAAGTTAATAAATTTATTTTGTAATCTTTACAATAAGACAAGACTTTACAGTGTTTAAAACGTGCTAAAAATATATGCCCTACTTCAGGTAGTAACGCAAAAACTTGTTATTTCAGAAAAAATGTGGAACTTTAAAACACAAAGCAGTTGTCGAATAGACACAGTCTAAACACAACCAGTTAATTAGATCTCCAAAGTTCCTATTATCAAACGCATAGAATCAGAAACAGAGATCTAATAACACTGGTGCCAACGAACTTGAAGATACCATCGTCTTTAGAATATGCAAACAATGAACACTCGAGAAACCCGTTCGATAAACTGAAACCTCTCTAGTTTAGAATACACTGCTGATTAAACAGCATCGCTTGAATTGTGCCTATAATGAAACGCGCAATGTATTTAAACTAGGTTGAATGAATGAACGAGATAATGATCTGTGATTATACGTGGTGGAGGGTGCAATTGTAAATTTTAAATAATTGGACAATAGTGTGAAATGGCGTGTCACAGCCATTAAAGGAAATCACGCGGTGATTTTATTACGGCTGAAGCATTATTTGGCCCATCTACTTTTGTATAATGTGATAGTTTGAATGGTTTGTTAAATAGCGAAGGCTCGAAAAGGAAGCAGAGTAAAAGTTTATATTTCTGTGAATTAAAATGACCACTGAATTCATTGCTATGTTATTGCGCTTCATGTAAATGCTTCCTAATTGTGGCGAATGCATTGTGATCTCTGGCGAATAAGCAAACAGTAAGTTATCAAGTTTTTTCAACTGAGAAAAAGTTTTTTTTAGAATGGTGGGCTGTTATCTTTCACCGCTATGCACTGATGCAATTAGTATTTTAGTTACAATTGGTACTTCTGAACTGTTTTTAACATTTATAAGGTACCCGGCTGAACACTGACTTTTTCAAAAGTGCATAGTACTTAATGTACCTTATAATAATCTTTACTATCGTGCTTGTTAGTGATCCTAAGATTTCTAAAAAAAAATCTGTTTGTACCCGTGAGAACCTTTAATTGGCTCTATGTCTCATATACAATTGTTATCCTTCTGTTACCTGTTGATTCTCCTATAAATAAATAAATATGTTTATTTATATAATACACTTTAAGAAATCTCATGCCAGCATCTTGCGTCAATTTCTCAATCGTTTGTGGCTGCAGCAAAGGTCATAAGTGGTATTATCCACTTCATCTTTTCGATCAAGAGATTCAATTCAATACAGAAAACTATTTGATTGTGTTTGGTTAAATAAACTTTTGGCTTGATGTAAGAATTTGTAGGTACAATAGATTTAAGTACCTTTTACTGATAGATTTGACAAACGAGGTATTTTGTAAATATGGGAATAAGAATATTGTGTTTGTTTAATAGTTTGACCAACTTGATCTGACCAAGATTATGTCTGACTTAAAGAGACTGTGACCTCTGAGTTAGTTTCGGCCTTTCTTATCAGAGTAGTCAGATAGGAAACGCCGACCTCATCTAGCTTATTTTTTTATTTTATATAATTATGACGTGTATGAGTGACTCCAATACCCTATTTACAGAATAAACAATTTCATTTCATTTCATGATTACAAGATTCTAGGATTACCTGGTCATCATCATCTGCCTAGCCTTTTCCCAACTATGTTGGGGTCGGCTTCCAGTCTAACCGGATGCAGCTGAATACCAGTATTTTACATGGAGCGACTGCCTATCTGACCTCCACAACCCAGTTACTGGGTAATACGATACCCCTTGGTAAGACTGGTTGTCAGACTTTCGGGCTTCTGACTACCCGTAACGACTGTCAAAGATCCAAGAATGACAGCCGGGACCAACGGCTTAACATGCTTTCCGAGGCACGGAGGGGTCTCGGTATGTAAAGATGGTCACCCATCCACAGACCAACCGCGGCAAGCGTAGCTTAACCTGACCGATCGACCTGTGCGGCTGTTATTATTTAGCCACTAGGATCATCTGGTCAATTGAAGAAAAAAAAGAAATCATCAGCTTACAATTTCTTTAGGTTGAAAACAAACCATCAGGTAATCCTAGAATCTTGTAATCATGAAATGAAATGAAATTGTTTACTCTGTAAATAGGATTTCGGAATCACTCATTCACGTCATAATCATTAAAAATAAGCTAGATGAGGTCGGCGTTTCCTATCTGACTACTCTGAGAAGAAAGGCCGAAACAAATTCAGAGGTTAGTCTCTTTTAAAGTCCAGAAATAATCTTGATCCGATCATATGACGACCATGTAGATTAGTGTAGATTTACGTAACAGTCGGAATGGCATCCTGAAAATGATTGTTGCGAGACCAGACTGTCTCATCCAGAGGCACCTGGTGGAGGTGGCATTAGGTTTAATACGATAAAATCAGAGTTACTTACTAACATTACTAACATAGCAGATAAGCACAAATTGTTACTAACTTATTATTACTAACAATGTATGGGCTGTAATTAAATCATTTTTATTTTATTTTATTTAGTGTCTGCAAGGTATCTTTTGCTCTCAAAACGGTAAAGGAAAACATCGTGACTAAACCGACATATTCTAGGACCAAAAATTCGACGACATGTAACATCTACCAACCCCCACTGGGCCCGCGTGGTGGATTGCAGCCCACTCTTACAGAGAGGAAGCCTGTGTCCCAGCAGTGGGAACCCAATAGGCTGATTATGCTTATAGTAAGGGTCTTTTGAGGAAAGAACCATACAGATTGAGGGGACCTGTCGAGTGTGGACCATTATTCTGCGAGTTCCTTTGGTTAGTTCGTCGTTCATACTTGGTACGTCGATTTTCCTACAGCGCAATTCCATGAGGGTCCTATAATTTGCTAGGGTGTAACACAAAGCCAATTGACCCACTTCTGAAAGTGCTACAACGTACTTGCTGGTAATATTTCACGTTTTTACATACAATTGGAACGTGAGGAGTATCATAAGTACCTACTTGCTTAGGTTTTTTTTTTTTAATTTCAGAGAAATAATGAAGCGTTTTGTGCCTACCATCCAAACTTCCTTCGCAACTTTAATAATAAATGCGAAAGTAAGTTTGTTTGTTACGCTTTCACGCCAAAACGGCTGAATGGATTTGGATGTAATTTGGCATATGGGTAGACCATAGCCTGGAGAAGGACATAGGATACTTTTCAGGATCCTGAATCTTGGATCGCAGACGAAGTCGTAGGCAACAGCTAGTACTTAATAATATAAATTCGAAAATAAATTTGTATGTATGTTACCTTTTCACGCCTAAACCACTAAACGGATTTCCATAGAATTTGGCAAGGAGATAGATGTCATTCTGGGAAAGGACATAGGCTATTTTTTCTCTAGGTAGCACGTTACCGTGGGATAATTTCCGACGTTAAGTTTGTTTACTATAATAGACACAGGAAATTGTTTTCTCTGAAGAAAATTACTTTGGATTGGTTTGAGTTAGGTATATCGAAATACGAGGTAGTTCAAGCTAAGAGAAATTTTCATTATGTTTTTGTTTGTGGAAGAAACTGTTGAAGAAATAGCTTAAATACTGCCTTTCCCTACGAGAATACGGGCGTGATTGTATGTGTGTCATCGGAAATTTAACCACAACGACGTCACCACGAAGCATTCCTATAATACCTCAATAGACGCGCGTCCTCAGCCACGTCTCCTGACGCACTAAACCCGCCCGATGACATTAATGACCATTGAGCCTACCCAGCCATGTCTTCTCATGTGACGGGTGACGCGCACTGACAGCTGCATCGGAAACCAGCTGGCGAATAGTCTGGGGAGCATGGACGTAAGGGCCATAATTGCGTGAGGTGAGTGACTCGATGTCGATAGGTGTGATTTGATTGGTCATAGTTTGCGATTTGAAAGAAGAATGGGTTGATAGATGTAGTCTAATAAATAGGTAAGGTCTGTGTCTCAATTATTAGATAATTTTCACGTTATCGAACAACAAACTGAATGTCATACTTAACAAAGTTCAAATTCCATTGCAATCAAAACGTTATTAGGACCTTTTTGTTACAAATTGTCACTAAAATCAACTTAGAATACATTTCACTAAAGTAGATAACTGATTAAGTGGCGATGGAATGTAAATTATCTGATCTTATGGACACTGCCAGTTTGTCATGAGTTAGTTTCCTAGGTATTGAATTAAAATCCAAACTTTTGCTAGTCTTATAGTGCATCCGCCTATAAAATTACAACTGCTGGGACTCAGGCATCCTCTATATGGGAAAGACTGGGCCGTAATCTACCACGCCGGCTCAGTAAGAATTGATGAATGTCATATATTTTTCAAGTTTTGGGTCTGGAATATACCATTTTATTTATTTATTTATTTATCACATGAAATGTTTCCTTTGCCATTACAGATAAATCTAATGCGACAAAGTAACTTAAAATATACTTAACTAAACCTTACATGCTACACAGTACGTGGCCCTCGTGAACTCACCCAGCGTACAGGTGAATAAGTCTATGGCATCCGCCACCGTGTTGAGAGTGCGCAGCGCACGAGCGACCGGTGCGCGCTCCAGCAGGTTAGTGCGAGCACTTGGCACCACCACCAGCAGTTAATAATGTTCCAAACTGCTGGGATTCAGGCTTCCTCTAAGTAAGAGCGAGTGGGTCGTAATAGAGCACGCGCGGGTCCAGTGGGGGCTGTGACCTTCTGCCTTTCTCACAAAGCCTTCATCGTTTTGCACAAAATATACCTACTATCGTCTGACCCATAAAGTCTTCACAAGCATGTCACTGTATAGCCATTCTTCGTATTACAGTAATTTTCTGAAGTCAAATATTTCGATAACAACCATAGCCTGTAGGTATCGTGAAAGCTTGCCCGTAGATCAAACAGACATCGTGTAATCATTGCTCGTAGTAAATTATAGGTGCGGGTTCGGACCGGGTGCGCAATTTATTTCAGAGGCTATTGTTGTGGTTTTTTTGTGTAAATAGTACTATGTATAGGTTCGCACCCTACTTCCTACTAATATTATAAACGCGAAAGTTTGTGAGGATGGATGGATGTTTGTTACTCTTTCACGCAAAAACTACTGCACGCCGCTTGACTGTCCCTACAATTAATTTGGAAGTACACATGCTAACATGAAATCGCAGGAAAAGTTGTACAGTCAGGATTTTTTAAAAGCAAATTAACACCCTGTTTCGTATTCATTCCAATCTACAACTGTCAAATTAACAATTCCGTTTTCAATATACAGACAACAGGGGCGCAATTCTCGTAATTTTAAGAACGTTCACAGTCTGATCTCAGTCTCCATCTGTCAAAAAATAGCTCTAATTTCCCTACATGTTGGCGTGTTTGACAGTTGTTTGTCGCCGAGATAGGACTGCGACTAGATTTTGAACGTTTTAAATTACGAGAATTGGCCTTCTGAGTTAGTACAATTTTTGTTCAACAATAAAATTTTCCTGACTTTACATTCTAAATTGCTTACTGCCTTTCCCAGGATTGTGCGAGTATTAAGCAGTGATATCTGTTTCATTGTACCTGTGTAAACGTGTTCTCAGCGCATTTCTCCGTCAGTTTAGCAACGTTATAAGGCACGCCACCGACTATACAGGTGGAAGTCACTGGCCAGCGGTGCGCGAGTGCGGTCCAATTCAGTCGATTCAAGCGATTACGTCGACTTATCTACTTTTAATTTTCTTTATGTAGGAAGAAGTTCTGTAACTTAATAAAACACGTCGCTCAGCCTGGAACATGAATGGAGAGCTGAAATGAGAGATGAGCACGTGATGCAGAGGAACGGAATAAATGTTGCGAGGAAAATTTTGTGTATGAATGTGAATGGCTGTAAGAGTGAAAGATGATATGGTTAGAAAGGGGGTGACTACTGAGATGACGACTAATAGAGAAGTATGGGAGAACAAGACATGATGTGCCGACCACAAAAAATTAATAGAATAAGGCAAAATGAATGGAGCGATCAACCCGAACAGACCATCCATCTGAGTGGTTGTTAATACACCGGCCATCGTCACGGAGAAGATTTTGGTTTCGTCAGACGGATTTGAAGGTAGAACAAACCATTTACAGACGCCAGCACATCAAGCTACTACAAATCGTCAAATTTATTTAATAGATTTTCAACTTTATTAAGGTTCAAGGTTGATTGGGAAAATTTGAGAGTTTCGGGTAGCTTGATGTGCTGGCGTCTGTACCTATCTGCCAGATTTTTCTAAACAGCCTGATCAGCTCAAACGGGAGGTTAAGTTCGTTTACTATACGGGAAGATAAGCGAAGTTCACAGCCACAGCATTTTGAACTAATACCTATACATTATGGCTTCTAAAATATATTGATGAGTAACATAATTTTATTTAGTGTTTGCTAAACAAGGACCAAATCATACACACATTTTATCTATAAATTATTATTTTTCGCAAGAAGTCTTTGTCCGAAAATAAAAAAGACAAAGTGTAATAGGTACATCCATACTTTATGTAGTATAAGACAGGAAGGCGAGTCGCACTGGCACGAATCGACAATAGAAGCGGAAAGTAGCCGACCAGAGGTGAACGCAGCTGTACAAGATACTAGCTTACAGCGGGCAAAGATATTCATTTGCGCTGAAATCCTGTGAGCGACTTCCTTCCTGCTTTCCTGCTACATTATCAAATCCTCTGGGGTAATTGCGTAACACACTTACAATTGGAATGGCATTCATATTGACAGTTCAAAAACATTCATTGCCTTATTTGCATTGTTGAGAAGATTTTTTTTCGAACATATGAAGCAATGGATTAGCAATATCCTTCAAAATTATTTAGATTGTGATTAATCGTGTGCAACGCTATTGGGGTGGGGTGCGTCTCATAACGTATAAACTCATTTGGTCTAATTTTATTTTATTATCGTTCATAAGATATAATCAACGTGAGATATACCAACTGTTGATATAATTTCTTTACATATAACATTTATTTATTCTAAAACTTAATTAGTATAACGTTGTTTGATATAACGTTTATGTAATCGAAAATCATTTGGTCTAACGTTTATTATGTATATTGTTTATTTAATCGAAAATCATTAGGTCTAACGTTTAATATATATATTGTTTATTTAATCGAAAATCATAAGGTCTAACGTTTAATATAACCCCAAAGTCTAACATGTCTCGATTTAGTAAAAAGGCAATGAGAACTTAGGATGCAAGAGCGAGCGAAGCGAGCTCGGGAATTGGGGCACCCCGACTCGGACAGGTTAGGTTCGAAGGGGATGACGGGGGCTCAAGTGAGCGAGCGGAGCGAGCGAACGAGCCCCTGTCATCCCCTTCGTGTTAGGTTCCTTTAAACCCTGCAGACAGAAATAGGGGCCCCGCGAAGCGGGGCTCCGTCGACCACGCCTTATTAAAATAAGGCTAAGGCGGGAGCGAAGCGGAACGGAGCTCCCGCCTTAGCCTTCGTAGTTATTTTTTTTTAAACCACCCAGAAATAGAAGCCCTAAATATCTACTTAGGTTACTATTACCTATAACTACGATAGAACTTACAATCATATTAGACCAAATAAGTTTTATATCTTTTGAGTGGTATGTCAAATGATTTTATATTTAATATATGTTATGTCAAACGGTGTTATATTTAATGTATGTTATGCTTATAAAAATTAGGTCTTTTAAAATTATATCAATCGTTCATTATATTAACTAATCGTTATATTAAATAAAATTATAGGTTCCGTTGTTATATGTTGTTAATATTAGAGATTTTGTTGTTATATCATCTATTACTTACCCATTGGGGTGCTGTTCACTATCTGTCCACAATTTTTTGGATTAATATAGATGAGTGTCTGTGACCACCTTCCAACTCGATAATTTTATTACGTACACAATCTGTAAGCCAACTCCTTATTATGATACCAATTTAATAAGCCGTAAGTTGTTTGAGCAATTGGGTAGTCTAAAAACTGTCCAGCATCAGGTCATGGCTACTATAATAGTATTGCAATGTCATGTATGCCATTGATTTTTAGAGGTATGAGGTGTTCCTTGAGGGTGTAAAGTTCACTCATACTCTATAGAAAAGGGAGGATCTTCCGACCAGACGGGTGTTGTGTCTGGCGGGCAACTACCCAACGATTCATGTTGATACGAATTGATCTCAAAACGACAGATCTAAAAACCAGCTCTCCTCTGCTACCTTGCACCAGACACCCAAGTAGCCTCCGGACTCCAAGATAACCATTTAGCAGTTGCAACGAACCTGCCTATTTTGCCTCTGGACTCTCCATTGTTTTCTCGCTAAAATAATAACCCGGTAAAAATTGTTCGCGCATGCGAGCTCGAAAAACGAGGACTTTATGAAACGAATTATGAATTAAGCGAATGTTCTCTTAAAATTGAATGTGTTGCTTATTTTAAGTTAGTGTTTCAGTTTTTGAAGCGTTATTTTGCCGTAACATTTATTGTATTTAATTGTATTGTTTTGTTGTTGTTTAATAACATTGTATTAATTAGGGTGGACACGAACTTAAAAAAAACTCGTGAGACGTAAATTTTATTCCACTGATAAAATACACTTTGGTAAAAATAAGGCTTTTGTATCGTTATTTTGAAACTAGCAGCAACCCGCGGTTTCACTCGCTTAAGTGTCGATCCCGTGTGCATATCGGGATAAAAAGTATCCTATATGTTATTCTAATGTATAATCTATATTGCTGTAAAGTTTCATCAAAATCTATTCAGTAGTTTTTGCGTGAAAGAATAATAAACATCCATCCATCCTCACAAAGTTTCGCGTTAATATAGGATAGGAAGTAAGACCGTAGGATTACTCAAATAGGTGTTGAAATAAAATCTCTTAAATAATCAGGTGAACAAAGTAATAAAGAATCGGAGTTCTCTAATTATAAAAAAAAAAAACGCCATCCACTAGTTATCGAATCAAAAAAAAATACAAAAAACCATCTATTTGAGTTCTACAAAAAACAAAAAGGCAACTCCACAATAATCTCAACGCGACATCTCGCCGTGAACTTTGCAAAGCCAAGCATAATTCTAAGCGGGGCCATCGTAACGCAAGGCGCACAATTGAAGTCAATAACTCTAGCTACAACTTTGGCCAACTATCTTCAACTCCGAGCTCACAAAGCCAGCATCGAATACAGTACAAGCATTCTATGTTCTAGTTCCTGAAACGATTTATTAGCCTAAGTATTCGTGATGTTTTCGCTTTTGTAACTGGTAATGGTGGTTTTAGGAGCAATTCTGGAGCTTCTGACTCGAATTCTGATGTGGCGGCGGCAAATTAAGTCCGAATGGGGTTCTGCGGGGTAAGAAAGAAAAAAATACATTTATTTAGCACAGACTAAAAGACACACAATACTTACACCAGATACATACATCAGGGGGACCATTCTCGTAATTTTAAGAACGTTCACAGTCTGATCTCAGTCTCAATCTGTCAAAAATACGTCTAATTTCCCTACATTTTCACAAGTTTTTGACAAGTTTTTGACATTTGTTTGTCGCCGAGATGAGACTGCGACTAGATTTTGAACGTTTTAAATTAGGAGAATTGGCCTTCAGATGAAAAAGCAAAAAATAAAATAAAGATCAAATAAAAAGTGTAAAGTCCGATGTAAGAAAATAGCAGTAAAGTGTGCCTCACAGCTGCACCAAAAAGGTCCAGTTCAGAAAAAATGCCAGACTACTAGTGCCTGACGTTGGTTGTAAACTGGACCTGATATGTGAGGTGACAGATGTAAATCAGTCTTATACTGCAACGTGACGAGTGTATGCATACTTAAATTAAATGCGTAACACACTCACAGTAACAATGGTTTTCATTTTGACAGTTGAACAACATTCATTGCGGTATTTACGTCAGAGCAGACAAATTTTTAGAAGATATAAAGCAATGAATTAGTAATATCCTTCAAAATGATTCAGATTGAGATTGATAGTGTGTTAGGGTGCTGAATTTGATCTCAGGTCGGTTCGGTTCGGTCGGTCGGTTCGGTCGGTTCGGGTCGGTCGGTTCGGGTCGGTCGGTCGGTTTGGTCTTGCCCGTTCTTCTCCACAGAGATCTACGTTTTGGAATGGGCAACTAGCTTCAATTTTCTGACTAACTAACCGACAATTTAATTTTGACAATTCAAAAGTGCCTGAAAGGGTTTAATTGAAATAAATGATTTGAGTTTGAGTTTGAGTCTGTCGTGTTACAGAGTTTTTCGATTAGATAGTAATTTTGCTGTAACAATCCTAAGTCTGAATTTGTACCCGATTAAAGACAACAGTGGTGGCCCGGTGTCAACGGCGGCCACTTACGTTTAGTTGGTCGTGAGTTTGAACCCAGGCAGGCACTTTGTGTTAATTATTTTATCACCACTGCTCTCAAAACGGAAGGAAAACATCGTGAGGAAACCGGCATGTCCTAGAACTAAAAATTCGAAGACACGTGTCATCCACCAACCAGCACTGGACCCGCGTGGTGGATTACGGCCCACTCTCACTCACAGAGAGAAGGCCTGTATCCCAACAGTGGGAACATTTTAGGCTGATCATGCTAATTACAACAGCTTCGTAAACATTTACATCTACCAAACGTATTCTGTGAAATTTTTAATTGGCTAGCTGTGTGTGTTCTAAAGATAGTCAGATCTGATGGCTCTTAGTAATAGGGCATTTCGGCATCCTTTGGGCTATAGTCCGGTTAATTAGTTACGACCTCTCAAGGTCAACTACGAGATGCCATACATAAAAAAAAAAAAATCCTTTGGGCACGGAACTGTAAAAATGGACACTCCCTTGCTTATTGAATAGTTTATTTAACCCCGACTGCCTCGTGGGTCTAGTGGGCCAAACTTTTATTGAGTTGTTCTGGAATTTTCGTAGCAGCCTGAAGTCTAGATTTGTGCCCGGTAGATGGCAATACGCTCGCCCTCTATTATATGGGATTTTAACATAACTCGTGAAATGTGGGTACAACTCTGCCTCACCCTTAGGGGAAACAAGTCATGATGATATTACATAGTTCCAACTATGTGAAAGGCTAAGCAGATGATGAGGATGTCTAAAGGCCAGTTGTTTCAAACTGCTGGTTAACGCAACATACGTACGTCAAATAATAACGATTCGTTATTATTTGACGTAAGGCAAGGGCATAATTTTGTAATTGTCATTTGAAACAACGCTTTTTTTTTGGTTTGACGATATTTAGCGCCATTTTTGACGTATATGCGTGCGTCAAGTGAACGTGAAACAACCCGCCCTTAATAGTAATATCTGCTTCATAACTCATTCCGATCCAACTTCAGCCTGGCTTGTTCTTCAGTCCATTCTTCGTCTAAGTGTTCTAGTCTCCCAACAATTTATTAACAGCAACATCTCGTGGGCACTTGTTTAGAGATCTATGTTCCAAGTTGGGCTAGCCTCAGGAATATGTCGAAGTTTCTAGCACCTATCGGACACGGTTCGTGAACTACGAAGTGCGGACTGGTTAGATAAAGGCTTTGATCAAATAAAATGGACAGGACTGCTCAGGAATAGTTTGCTGCATTGGTTTAAGAGGAGTTCTCTTCACTGTGAAGAGGTGGTTTTGGAATAAAGGATTTATTGCCTTTTGAAGGGTAAAATAGGTGAAATTGCTTGATTTACAATTTCAGGTCGTCGTTCTCATAATACTCGTAACTAGCATCTACATCTGACTTCGTCCGTGTGAAATTCCTTGTTCCCTCGACCCACCCCGTCGCATCGCATTGCCGTCCGCAATATTACTTCGCTTTTGCTTTGCGTTCCTACTGACTTTTGTAATTTTTGCTCGGCCCCTAAGGGTTCTAGCGTGATGTTTAATAGCCTTCTTCGAGAATTGGGCTATCAAATCCAAAAGTATTTTTTTTAATCCGACTGGTAGTTCTAAAGATTAGCACGTTCAATCAATAAAACTCATGAATTATTAGTATATAGATTACCTTGACAGCTCTCTATGCATTCTGTGAATCAGAGCAGTCAAATTTTGAGTTGATATATGCGTGAAAACACACGGACGCTTTTTGGACTCTATTTTAGCTGTGATATATGTCAATTTCACTATCAATTTATCATGTAAAATTGTACGAGCCTTTTGGCTATTTTTTTTTTTTTGGTTTTCTGCCCTTTTTTCCATGGGGAAATCGTCATGGAACCGGGAGTATGCCAGAAGAAAGGGAAGGCCTATAACCACCAGTGGGTCATTCCGGGCTGAAATGTTGATGATGATGATGAATCGTCATGGATACCCTCTTTCTTGGGAGAACGCACCTATCTGCTCTGAAAAATCTTCTTATGGAACAGCTCTATAATCAAGCCATCTATTATTCCCAACACCCGCTAACTATTACAGCGCATTCGAAATCTCACAGGCGTTCGTGAGTTCTGCCTAGATATAGGTCCAAAGTCTTTAGTCTAACATCGTCGGCTGCTTTTGAAAGCGGGAGCACAACCCCTGTATTTAGTTATTTAAACTTGGGTAGTTCGGAGTTTGCCTGTCTATGCTTTAGGAATGGATATAGCTCTATATTCTATTCGTCTACTTAGCTTACGTTTGAGTTTTTATGATGTTAGATTTTCAGCTATTGTCGAAAAATTAATATAGGTAGATCTTCTAATACGGATAGTTGTATGTTTCCGTATCCAAAAGGATACCAACGGGACACTATTACTATTGGATTATTTGAATTCTTATCCGAAATTCCAATTTTAACCCACCTTCGAATATTTTTTTTTTCCAATTAACGAATGAGGTTCATTTTATTCACCTGTCCAGCCTTTACTAACTAAGTTGGGACGGCTTCCAGCCTAACAATCTAAGATACAGCTGGACCTCCGCAACCCAGTCACTGGGTAATACGATACCCCTTGGTAAGACTGGTTATCAGATTTTCGGGCTTCTGACTACTACCACGACTGTCGAAGATCCACGAATGACAGCCAGGACCAAAGGGTTAACGTGCTTTCCGAGGCACGGAGGGGTCTTGGTAAGTAAAGATGGTCACCCATCCACTTACCATCTTTACATACCCAGTGAGGCTCATTTTACAACCTCGATTTTTGTCGATGATTTTTCAATTACAATTAAATAATGTTAGAAGTATTTATGTATGTTAGTATATTCTCGTAATTGTTTAGTTTTTAAGTGAATTGTTTTTTGATTCTATGTATTATTTTTTGTCCCCTTTGCTCTATCACACGCTGTCTACATCTCTGTATCTATTGTCCTATCTCAGGTATGCTGGAAGAGATTTCTTATAAAATAAGAATCACCTCTGTACCTATTTTTTCTGTTCCATTTTTCATTGTCTGTTTATATATGTGTGTACATAAATCGTAAAATAAAATAAATGAATAAATGTTAATTGAATAATATTTGTTGGAAAAAGTCGTGAGACAAAAATTCGAAACCTTCTAAATATAGATCAATGTATTACTAATTGCCTGTAGTGAGTGATTGCGTAAGAAATTAATGTAAACAGGGTTTGTTTAAATTTTGATCTGATACTTCGGGAACATACTATAGGTAGGTACCTAAATTCTACGGGTGGAAGCGACACAGGCGTTAAGATGAGAGATGACGGTGGCTGTGTCGTAATTCATACAGTCTCGATTTATGGGTAGTGTCGGGTGACGTGTGTGGTCTTGAGATGCGTGGTCTAAGGGTAAGCAGAAATGAAAGAAAGAAAAAGTATTTATTGAGACTCGCACAGGAAGATCATAAAACTAAACTAAACACAATCAAAAATAAAAAACCAAATGCAAGTATTCTCGCAATATTAGTTTTTTGGTTAAACATTCAGGTACAGCACCCTGATTGCGTAACACACAACCAATCGGAATCAGAATCATTTTGAAGCAAATTGCTAATCCATTGCTTCATAAGTTCGAAAAATTTGTCTGCTCAACACGTAAATAACGCAATGAATGTTGTTGAACTGTCAAAATGAAACCGATTCCGATTGATCGTGTGTTACGCAATTAGGGTGCTGTTTGGACAGCGATTTGGTAGGCTGTTGTTATTTTAGTCAGCCAATCAGACAGCATTTTAAAATAAAACTGAAAGATGGCCAAACTGTGTTCGTCTTATTACAGAACGAGTTCTAACTTTAGACCTAGCCAAAACCTTCGAGCCAGTTACTGTAATATGAACTTTATTCCGAAAAACGTAAAGTTCTTAATGCAAAATTGACAACTTAGACTCGGGTTTAACGTCAGTTTTTGTAATAAGAAGTTTTATTTTGTCGGATTATAGTTCGAAATTTAAAAATGGCTCGATGATTTAAAAATAGGTCTAAAGATAAACCTTGTTTTTTAATAAGGCCGTGTCAGTTTTGTAATCTGTCAGTTTTTTTTTTTTAATTTTTCATACATTCTGATCGAACGTGAAATAAAAAAGTATCTAAAGAGAGAAAATGTGAACAAAAACAAAACGAATAAAATAGGAAGTCATAATACTACAAATAATATTAAATCTATACATACAAATAAATACATTGAATTGTCTGTTTCTAATATCAAAATAACAGCTTTTTACTAAATGCATATGAAAGTAGTAAGTACAGTACTTATAACAAAAAAATATTTTTTTAAATTTTTTCTGTCTGTCTGTCTGCATGTTAGTTCCGGTTAATCTCCGAAACAGCTGGATCGAATTTGACGGGGCTTTCACCGGCAGATAGCTGATGTTATAAGGAGTAACTTAGGCTTTTATTTTAGAAAAAGATAAAATTATTCATAAAGAGACTCATTATTGTTTTCCGACATCCACCCGAACGAAGTCGCGGGTACAGCTAGTAGGCAATAAAAGAAGACTGAGGAAATTCGTAGAAATAAGAACGAAATGTTAATATTGAAGCAAGTGTAGCGATTATTAAGAATGTAAACGTAAATTAGAGAGAGCGCGGCCGTTGACTTGGATTACAATTTTTTAAATTAATTTCGCACACTTTGCCTAGAGAATACTAAATAAATGGACGCGGCTACAGTCACGGAACAAGAGTCTTAATCAGGTAGAAACACTCTTGAAATTCACCGTGTTTTACTATGTTTGATGACGGCTCAGGAATAATAACAATAAATCTACATCTTAGAAGGAAAGAAAAAAAGAAATATATTTTATTTGGAACAGACAATACAAATAGTAAAAATGGAGCATTAAAAACTAACCGAGTTACGTGGTTAAATACTAAGAAAGAAAATACATTTATTACAGCACAGACTAAAAGACACACCATACACCAGAGATACATCAGATAAAACAAATAAAAAAGTGTAGAATCCGATCTAAGACTAATACTATACTATAATACTTTGAGATTTTGCCTATCTATTTGTCACGGGGCTGTATAGTTTTTACCGCATACTCGTATAATATTTAGGTAACATTTTTAAAGGACACCTATTAAAATAATGAATATAAAACTATACAAGTTTTTTTGTTCTTACGAAACACTATCACACGGGATTGATTCGCACTTTGCCAGTTTTTTTTTTTTTTTTTTTTCAGTTAACGTTGCCCCGCACTAGGAATTACTCCTGTATCGTGGGTGCATTTACAAACATTTAAACTCACATACACAAACAGCCAGACCCGGAAAAACTACAGTCCAGCCGGAACAATTCAGTTTTATTATAAAAGTTTTTTTTTGACGTCGCTACCGGCCACGTCACGATGGCATCGCTGGGTAGTTGGTTTGGAAAATGGATGACAATAATCAGTCTTAGAGCCTAAGGCTGCGTTTTTACCAGAGATGAAAAGAGAGAGTGCAACTAGACCATAGGTTCTTAACGTGGGCGATAACTCCCCCTCGTGGGCGTGTGAATTTCACGGGGGCAGTACAAGACTCGTAAAAAATTATATATCCTATCTTAAGACTATTAATATTACACGTTTAAATATAATTGCCTCGCTCGTCGCTCTCAAAACGGTGAAGGAAAACATCGTGGGGAAAACGGCATGTCCAAAAAAACAAAAATGACCAAAAATTCGAAGACACATGACATCTACCAACCCGCATTGGGTCTGCGGGTTGAAAAATTCTTTTTTTGTTAGAAAGGGTATACTTCCCAAATGATCCCATAGAAATTTCATCAAAAACGGTTCTGTAGTTTGGTTTTTAAACCAAAATAACTGGTAAAAATTACAACTTAAAAGTGAAAAATTGTTGGGAAATCATCAGTTGACTTCTCCCGCTCTGACCGGAGCGGGAGGGCGTATCAGATTTTTTGTGACTAAAACCCAACCGTGTTTTACGATTAACCAAATTAAATCTAAACCCAAATAACTTCAAAACACTGCAGATCCAACAAACACTGAGAAACCAATTCAAGTGCCGAATGACGTCAGTGGATAGTTTCGTCACATGCACACAACGGCTGGTGGGCAAACACGGCGACTAGTGTTGTCGCTGTTTGGGACGATTTCACTAAGACAACATGCTGATTGTTGGTCGAAGGACCGTATCCATTGTTGCAGACGGTACGTTAAATTTAGTTTAATTTGCCGTCGTTCTTGGGATATCGTGTTGATAATAAACAGAATCAAATTAAATATCGTATATATATATAAATTAATATTCTATAGTATTAAAGAATTCCTTCAACTTAAATAATGTCATTATGTTATGATTGAATATGCTAAGTTACTATTATTCTACTTTGTAAGAACTTTTATAACCATATTTATCTGCAATTAAATCTTTGACTTTGACTTTAAATTGACTAGCGAATTCCACCTACGACATGATAGGTCTATACAGGGTGGCAGGGACACATGGCTACACATCAAGCTATGCAAAACCAGTATTGGCTGACCGTTCATTGTGAGAAAATATCATACAAAGTGAGGCCAAGACAAACTGGTTTTGTATAGCTTGACGTGTAGCCGTGTGGACATCGACGCGCAACCTGAAACCATGAATTAAGCACATCATTTTAGACCCCCTAGTAGGTATAGAAATTTTCTGTCGGCTAACAAAAAAAAATCTGCTGTTTCATAGAAAAATGCAATACCTACGCGGTCAAAATGTATAGAACAGCTAACTTTTTTTTTAACAACCGATGAAATCTATCGACGTGAGGGTGTTTAGAATCATGTGCTGAATCTATGGCGCGTCGATGTCCCTGCCACCCTATATCTAAACATAATAAAAAGAAAAGCAACTGAATTTCTAAACTCATATTTTACCTGCGTAGGAGAGATGGCGGGACGAGGTGGATAGGTTCCGTCAAAACTGGAAGGAGGACGCGCGGGCTCGCGAAAGATGGAGGGAGTGAAGGCAGGCCTTTGCCCAGGAGAGGGACAGCGTAGGCTAACATAAAAAAAAGTTGACCCCAAAAAAATCATCAAAACATTTTGACGTGACAATTCGATGGAGCCGGCTGCACGCACGAAAAAACATGACGCATGCGGCGTTACCTCGCTCTGAGGCGTTCCATTAAAATTTTCTGTTGAAAAGTGAAACCATTCCATCAGTATTTTCTTATGACGTTGTCACGTTCAACTATCGTCAGTAAACCGACTTTACAGACAACCGATTTTTTTGTTTTTTGTTTTATCATTTGTTTAGATATACCCATTCCGTCGGCGGAGTTTCGCTACTTAATTTAAATTGACCCTGTCGACCATCATGTTGAGTTACCTTTAATAAATTCCTTAATACACCCAATTTATAGGCTCGCCTAGTTTGGGGCCATTTTTTTTAAATTATCATATTTATATTTATCGGAGATGGTATGACTGTCTCTCGTTAGCATCAGGCATAATATTTTTCAATTACTGTGGGCGTACTATGGGTAGTGTTGGTTAACACAATAGAAAAACGGTTTGCACTTCAAATCTGATTATAATTTACGAACAAGTTAGTCACACTAGCGAATCACGCACTATAGGTACACGTTCAACGATACGGAACGCAGACAGTTTCTGAGCACATGTTGTTCGTACGATGTCCAATGATTCGATGATCCCGAGAGCTCTGCTTACACCCGTCTTGTAGTCGCTCTCGTCCCACCACGAACTCAGGCTAGACTCTGTCCAGCGCCACGAGGTGGCGCTGACGTTCCGAATAGTCAAACGAATGACTCCGACATATTAATATTTCGGGGCCGCTGAGGCCCAGAAAGAGATGGTGAGATGATCTGAACACGAACCACGAGAGCTGGTTCGACGTGGAGCGGGAAAAGAGTTCCTGAAATAATTACAAGACGTTTGTCCAGCAGTGCTGTCCCACTGCTGGACAAAGGTCTCCTACAAGCTAACAAAAAAAAAAAAAAAATGTAAATTATTTATTGTTGACCCCCTTTTCCCTATTACGTCATAAACACCATTGCTAGAATATCATTGAAGACGCACAAAATAAAAAAATAAATACTTACCATAATCGTAGATAGTATTTGTCAATCGAGTAAACACTCTCTAGCGTGTTTTGGTTTTATTATAGGCGGGATATACACGTCAGTAACATGCCGTATCTATGTGAGACCGCAGGCCGCGTACCTGTGTGCCTGTCACCCCCAGCTAGCCAATATTGTAACCTCAGTTTTAAATATGTAAAAAATATCGCGGGCATTCACTAAAGAGGACTATTTATTTACGCGGACTGTTTGTTTGCCTATCGTAAAGATGCGTACGTGTGACTTTGTAAGATTCTATACGCAAAACAAAACCCTTTATGAAAATCATCAAACATATAACATAAATAATATAATCAGCCTTTAGCGACGTATTCAGTTGAGTAGAAATAAATCAATGTTTGTTGTATGAAGGAATTAATGCTGCTTTATTGATGCCCTAACTATATACAAAATCAACTAGGCACTAGTAGTGGACATTATTTAAAAGGTTGTATTTATTAACACCCTACCAGAACACAGTTAAAATATTACTAAAACTTTTTTGCAAAAAAAAAACAACCGACTTCCAAAAACGACACTACAAAGTGAAAAATAACTTTAATTTCGGAAGTCGGTGTCGTTGGGTTCACATTTTTGTTGTTTGCCACCGACTTCCGAAATTAAAGTTATTTTTCACTTTGTAGTGTCGTTTTTGGGAGTCGGTTGTTTTTTTTTTGCAAAAAAGTTTTTATTTTTCACTTTTAAGTTGTAATTTTTACCAGTAATTTTGGTTTAAAAACCAAAGTACTAAACCGTTTTTGATAAAATTTATATGAGACCATTTGGGAAGTATACCCTTTCCAACAAAAAAAGAATTTTTCAAATCGGGTGGCAAGTAACGGAGTTATGCGCGAACAAACATTAAAAAAAAATACAAACATCCGAATTGAGAACCTCCTCCTTTTTTAGAAGTCAGTTAAAAATAATATGCGCGCAGTGCGCGCCCTCTGCCAACAGTCCAGCCAGCACAAGTCAGTCACTCAGTCAGTCTTGCTGGCTTGTAGCGCGCCGCTACAAGCCTATAATGTTCCCACTGTCGGGACCCAGGCCTCCTCTCAGTGAGCAGGAGTGGACCGCAATCCACCACGCGGGCCCAATGCGGGTTGGTACATGTCACATGTCTTCGAATGTGTAATCCTAGGACATGCCGGTTTCCTCACGATGTTTTCCGCCACCGTTTTGAGAGTAGTGGTGATGAAATAATTTACACAAAGTAAAGCGCCTGGCTGGGTTCGAACCTACAACTCGTAAGTCGCGGCCGTTACAAATGGGCCACCGCTGCTCTCATCAAATATTTTATGTTACCTTTATCTAAATTTCAACTTTATTAATGCTCATTATCCATTACTGGCTGGTCCATAAATTCAAGATCGCTCAGCGAGGTATGGAACGGGCTCTGCTTGGAGATCTTTGAAAAATCCGCAACGAGGTGATCCGGCAGAGAACCAAAATCGACATAGCTCACAGAATAAGCAAGCTGAAGTGCCAATGGGCTGGCCATATCAGCCGTAGAACCGATGACTCTCCATGTAGCTGTGGCTTTAGTGATGTGCAGCAAACTATTGTACTGCTCTCGTTCACACTTCTTGTTGCGTCGCAACATTTGGAAAACGTTTTGTACACTGTGTACCGTCTTATATATTCTTGATATCGATTTTAAATCGAACTCAATAAAAAATCCAAAATTTTCACAATGAACACAATATAATTCTCGTATTAATTACAGCGCAATATGTTGTAGAATTCATAAATTAATTTGTTTTCGTGCAAAATCTACAGGTGTACAAAAAATTATCAAAATGTACATAAAATATGGTTGTGGTTTTTCGAGGCATCGCGAAGCGTTCGGTTTCTCTTCACGTGACCAGAGGGCTGGCATATTTTTTGGTCAAAGTATCAGCATTGCCATACAACGTGGCAATACTACCAACCTTTTGAGCACTTTTCCTGTTGGCAACGATGCAGACGAATTTTTGATGCCCCATGATTATTTCTTCTCCTTAACCGACAATTTTTTTTTTTATCTATGACCAAGCATAACTTTTTACAAAGTAGTCCGATTTTGATAATTATTTTTTTATTGGAAAGGGTATATATACCCCAAAGTTGGTCCCATATAAATTTAGAAAAAAAAATCCAACCCTAAGAGTGGGAAAATAGAGGTGATTTATTATTCACTCACAGATTTGAATGCTGAGTTGTGTATTATTACTCTACTCAGTGCCACATATGCCTGCCCTTTGGCAAACAATTAGTAGATTATAGCCACAAAAGATTATAAAATAAAAACTTTTTAACAAAAAAATTAAACCGCCAACAAACTGAAAAGCAAACAATAATAAACCTTTTTTATTTAACATTAATAACTAAGTTCTTAAACTAATGTAAGTATACCTAAATAATTTTGAGTCGGCGCCGGCGCCGTTTAAATTTAAGGCAATTTAGTGATTTTTGTTTATTGATTGTTTGGCGTTTTTCGGCGGTTTAATTTTTTTGATAAATGGTTTTTTTTATATACTTGTATATCTTATTTTGATACTGTTAGCTTTCAGTTGAGTTAATATTATCTTGGTTTAAATAAATTAGGAAATATTATTAGAAAAATACGTGAAAATTTTATAATAATAAAAGAGGACTAAAGTGTTGTCCATTGTTGTATGTTGTTTTATTTCTAGAAAATAATATTATATCCTATCATACACGAAGGTGGGAGAAATGTACCTACTTTTGCTGCCATCAATTTTAGCCGAGAGAGCGTGAACTCGGTCCGACCAACTTTTTATATAATATGTTTTGAATTTAAATACGATAGATATATTTTTTATGCTGCCATCTCCAACTCATGCAGGTTCATCCTCAGGCACTCCCTCCGTTTCACCCTCAGCCTCTGCAATAGTCGTTTCTCCACCAGCTGCGGCATCATCAGTCTCACTACCGCCAGGTTCGCCCTCGACAGTGGTGCCATCTCCAATCGTGGTATCCGCAGCCGCATCATCGCCAGTTGTAGCATCTGTAGCATCTCCACCTTCTGTCGCTGTCTCATTGGCAGCTGGCTCTGTTGAATTGACAGAAGTACTATTATCAAATTCACCAGTACTATTATCAAAGTCAGTGCCATTGACTTTGTCTTCATAATCCGTCATATTTGCTGTAATATCGTCTTCTCCTTCAATGGCACTGATTTTGTGCCAGTCCTCCTCCGCAGCTCTCACTGTGAATATGCATGTAGAAACGCATTCATACTCGTCTTTAAACATATTAATATTAGGGAGACAGCCACGCCAGATGCCAACTTCACACCTTGATCCTGTTTTCCAGTAGTATATGACTGGTTGAGGTGTTTTCCCGCAGTCGTTCCAATTGAAGTTCGCGAAGCATTGTGGGGGAGGAACTGGAGAAAATATTGAAATGAATAAATAAAACAACAAAAGTCCTGACTGACTCATCAACGCTCAGCCCAAACCGAAAGTTAAAATTTTGAACGATGGTTTCATGTTGTAAATAAGGAATAAGGCCGTATTTGGAGTTTTCGGAGATAAGGTAGTATTACTTTATTTTTTTACAAGTATGTTTGAACGCTTTTCTTATTCGTTAATCAATGGGGTATTTTTATCGACAGGGTTAACGATGAGGATGAAACTTTTCTAAGAAAAAATATGTCTTATTCGCGGAAAATAATAAAATTGAACTTCTTTTAACATAGAAGTGCTACTTACTCGTGTAAACAAGCCCTGCATACGTTGCAATGCCAAGGATCGTCGCGAACGCTGCCATCTCAACGTTTCAGTACTAAATAAGTACATTTTTTATTAAATAACACTTCGTTAAGATAAAGCGTTAATTGTTTTGCGCTCGAGTGAAAAATAATGTAAATTTTCGTATATTTGCAGTGTAATTTCCTATTGCATCATACTTTTTGTCATAATGTTCATTTTCTTCATCATTTCTTTTGTCACATAATTATTTAAAAACCGGAAATTTATGTATAATACCTATAATTAATACCAACTTAAATTGACAGTATATTCACTGTCACCCTTTGACTTGTCATCCCAGTTGTGGAGGGGCCTGTGGCTAAATAATAACAGACCTACGGCACCCTGATTGCGTAACACACGATCAATCGGAATCTGAATAATTTTGAAGCAAATTGCTAATCCATTGCTTCATAAGTTCGAAAAATTTGTCTGCTCAACACGTAAATAACGCAATGAATGTTGTTGAACTGTCAAAATGAAACAGATTCCAAATGATCGTGTGTTACGCAATCAGGGTGCCGTACGTCTGTTATTATTCAACCACAGGCCCCTCCACAACTGGGATGACAAGTCAAAGGGTGACAGTGAATATACGCAATTAGGGTGCAGGTCAATCGATCAGGTTAAGCTACGCTTGCCGCGGCTGGTCTGTGGATAGGAGACCTTCTTTACATACCGAGACCCCTCGGTGCCTCGGAAAGTACCTTAAGCCGTTGGTCCCGACTGTCATAATTGGATCTTTGACAGCCATTACGGGTAGTGAGGAGCCCGAAATTCTGGCAATAAGTCTTACAAAGGGGTATCGTATTATCCAGTAACTGGGTTGTGGAGGTCAGATAGGCAGTCGCTCCATGTAAAATACTGGTATGCAGCTGCATCCGGTTAGACTAGAAGCCGACCCCAACCTTGGGAAAAGGCTAGGTAAATGATGACCCTTTGACAGTTGTATAAATAATTATGGCAAATTGACATACCTAGTGTGCCAATTTGATAAATAATTAATTTCCATGACCGGTATATGTCCAATCCGACCCGCATAAGTTTCGATCCCGTGGAAATATCGGGTCGGGATGAAAAGCATATGTTATTTATATAATATATGTTATTTTGATGTATCCTACTAATATCATAAACGTGAAAGTTGGTATAGATGGATGGATGGATGGATGGATGTTTGTTACTCTTTCACGCAAAAACTACTGAACGGATTTGGATGAAATTTGGCACACAAATGGTTTATAACCAGGATTAACATACAGGATAATTTTTATCTCGATATTCCCACGGGATCGAAACGTATGCGGGTGAAACCGCGGGGTGCAGCTAGTAAGCTATACTGTAAAGTTTCATCAAAATCCGATCAGTAGTTTTTGCGTGAAAAATCAAATAATTCAAAATTAAAATATTTTATTTCACATAAACCAACATAGACACTTATGAAACGTCAAAAGCTATGTGCACGGTTCCAATTGGTCGTTTCCTATGGAGAAGAGCCGGCAAGAAACTCCAAAGAGTAACAAACATCCATCCATCCTCACAAACTTTCGCGTTTATAATTTATTAGTAGGATATTAGTAGGATTAAAGATTAATGATCTTGATTTTAAAGAGGTTAATTTTAAATTATTGTCTGAACTTAAAACGTTTTACGTAATAAATTCATAGAAAATTGTATAAAAAAACTTGTTTCACGTTTCCAACAGTTGCTTATACCTATCCATATCTTAGACAGGAAGATTAAAATTTCCATGTACATTGTTTCATAAGCAGAGGGTATCTGGAGCATCTGTCTTTTGACAAGGGTTCAGGGACAGGAGCGCTTACGGATGCCGTTGTCCTATTTTTATAATATGTAAATTGTATCATAGTAGCTCTACTATAGGATTTGCTGTCCTTTCTAAATGTTTCAACGGCCGTTTTAGCAGTTTTGTACAATTTTAGTAACGGTAGGTCCGTTACTAAAATTTTACAAAAAAAAACCAACCATCTTCAAAATTTATCTGAAAAAAGCGAAAACAAATTAAAAATGACTTGACTTCCGTCAACTTTTGTATTTAAACACTACCCAAGAAGAGGCTTGTAGGTAATTTAGCCTTTTTGTCTTTCTGTGTTACCTACATCACTCAAGCACTATTGGGTGTATTGGGTGAGATAGGCTAAGTTGAAAAGGAATGACAGCACAAGTCTTAGACTTGTAAAACATACCTAATAATTATTACGTTTTGATTTTTTGTTTCGAATCTTTGTGTTTTATTTTCTCGTTTAATTTGAAGCCAAAACCCGATATGGAACTGGCTTGATTTATTTATTATAATTCCTCATGTCGCCGCTTCAGCTAGCGAATTGTTCCCTGGCTTTCTTCTTTAGCTAAGTCCGCTCCGCTGAATGCATGCGTCCTGTAGCTAACAATGGACAGAGGCAGTCGCCATTATGCCATTAATCCAACGGTTAAGTCACCAGTCTGGGGTTATATTATTGTATTACTTGGTTATAATAACTTTTTAGTACCTAAGCAATTTATATCGCTTTAATACGCTTATTGCGAGAACCGAAGAGCAATTCCCGTACTTATTTTTATTTACGTTCGCGTTCTTATTTGTCTCAATCTGTCAAAAACACCTACTAATTTCCCTACATTTTTTTTCAAGTTTTTGACATTGATTGTGACTAGATTTTGAACGTTTTTAATTATAAGAATTGACCTTCTGAGTGTTTTTATATACGGGATCTACTGACAAAACATCCTTGCGCTACGCTGTCAGTACTGTGTTCATTAGTATGTAATATATTTTTTTACAAGACCAAATATAATGTTGACATCAAATGTTAACTCGTTTCTAATTAACCGATCACGTTGAAACTCTCACCTGACCTCCAAAACCCGGTTACTGGGTAATAGGATAACGTATTACCCAGTAACCGGGTTGTGGAGGTCAGATAGGCAGTCGCTCCATGTAAAATACTGGTATTCAGCTGCATCCGGTTAGACTGGAAGCCGACCCCAACATAGTTGGGAAAAAGCTAGGTAGATGATGATGAAGTGTTGGTACAATCATAAGTAATTATACAGATCCATAACACTGACTCCTCACGTCCACTATGCCCCAGAAGCCTGAATTTAAACCCTATTTTATATCTTTGTGTCGTGTTAACCCTTCTAATAGCTAATGGTTAGTGGCCAGCCCGAAGTGTTTCCGTCGACCTTTTATAGAAAGTTTCACGACAAATGCGAAGGGTTACTTCGGGGGGCTGGGAGGGGAGGGGTGCTGAAGTTGTTAGTTAGCCTGCTCTACATTTTCGCGTTATGTGGAAACTGGAAATATTCCGGTTGTCCACTTATAAAAAAAATGAAAAAGAACAGACATACTTGAAGCACTTAATCATGAAAATGATCAACTCTTGGACTAACACTGAAATATGAAAAAAAAGCTGTTCCATACATTTAGATCGTGTTTGTAGTATTGCACTTGCATATGAACCAGCTGATATTATTTGCATATATCTGATTTGGCCTCATAGTAAAAGTTGAAGCGTAAACTAAATTGCGTTTGATCGACTTTTAAAGGCGAAACAATTTTTTTTAAATCCTGAAAATACGTTTTTACTAACACTAAATAAATAAAGAATAAAAGTTTTTTTTAGCGGCTCAGCGCCGAAAGTTGAAAATCCAACGGCACGCCTTTTTTTGGCATTTATTTAGGTGTCGTTTAGTGACGGGCATGAGTCTACTATCGAAGGACCTGCTCATGTCATGTTGGAAGGTAACAAGCAGAACCCGAGTGAGGAAATGAGTCATAAAGATAAGAAATGGTTATTAACTATGATTGTTAATTAAATATTAGTTTCCAATTTTATTATAGCTTACGAGCTTGGTGATCTTCACATTACTAGTTCTTCTGGGATGCGAATTGCCGCTAGTCGAATCTTAAGGCCGTTCGTCCACCTCCACGTCAACGTTCAACGTTCCCAGCGAAAACACTAGAAAATGATGAAGGACGGACACGTTTTGGGGACTATCTTTTGTAATTTTGACATTTGAAAAGTGCTGATTCTCAACCTAGTTTGATGAAATGAATTTGATTTTGATTTTGAACGAGAACAACATGATGGCGCCGAAGTAGCGATACATACGTTCACTGTGGCCGCATGTCCATAGCTTGGTTTAAATAATCTCGTTTCGCGTTGACTTCCCATTGAAGTTGTGCGGTGGACAAACAGTGTAAGTCTAAAATATCAACATTTTTTTTTTTTATCTGATTCTAGGTTTTGACTTTAGTATCAAATGTTTAATGCTGCGTCTTGTTCTTTGTGCTAACAATGGCTGTAGATGCTTCGTTCAAAAGTGTTGCTAGTTTATCTTACTGAACAGACAGCTGTGCTGGTGGGGAGTCTGTTGCGCCACTTCTTCTTCTCAGCCAAAGCACTAGGAAGTGGTGAAGGGGGGGCGTTTTGGGGGACTGTCTTTTGTAATTTTGATGTTCCAAAAGTGCTAATTCTCAACCTAGTTTAAATAAATGACTTTTGATTTTGATTAACCTGTTACAAGATGGCATGGTAAGCCCCCTTCATCATGCACTAGAACAAGATCCATAACCTCGTTAAAAATAACCAACATGATACGTCCAATAACACCATAAACAACTGCTTACGTCATAAATATTACATGGAACTATCTCCATTGGCAACAAAGAGGTCCCGCGGGCTCTGTACACAAAGTAACAAGTTATAAATAATGTTGTGCGATAGACATCTCGAGGAAACAACGCTGTCGATAAGTGCGTTTAGTGTCCACGACTTCCTCTGTCGGATCGGTATCGTGAGGCAAAAATATCTGATAATGTGCGAGTTGGGCGCCATTCCACCAAAACCATAAATGAACGATCACCATGCATAATATAAATACAAACAAAACAATAATAGGTTAGTTCAGAGTTACCATAATTATTAATTATTACAAACTTTATACATTATTATAAACGTGAAAGTTTTTATGGATGGATGGATGGATGTTTGTTACTCTTTTACGCAAAAACTACTATGCGGATTTGGATGAAATTTGGCACACAGATGATTTATAACCAGGATTAATATATAGGACACTTTTTATCCCGATATTTCCACGGGATCGAAACTCACGCGGGTGAAACCGCGGGGCGTAGCTAGTGATTCATATTTTGGTGCACTACTGGATCTTTCATAATTTAATTTTATACAAATTATACATCACCATCATCATTTCAGCTCGGAATCACCCACAGATGGGTATAAGCCTCCCACCGATATTGTCAACCCAGCACGCTTTTGGACTTCCCTGGTTTCTTTGGCCTGACAAATTAATAAAATCAGAGAAATGTTTGACCGACTGAGCCGACTTTTAGAATGCAGCCTCTTAAACCTATGTCACACTAATAGACAAGACGTGATAGATAGAGTTACTATGAGGAATGTCGACTAATAACTACCTGATAATTTCGCACGCTCAAAAAGTACATATATGAATGGCCAATTACTCATCTACCCACCATTTCGTCGTCATTCTTCGGCTTCCTCAGCTCTCAAAGCAATATTTACGACCGCGAAACATTACCACTATTTATAGTAAAAAAAAAAAACGATGAAAAAGTGATTAAGTTTGAATACCTACATATTTATAACTCACGTATAACTAACCACTAGTTTGCATTTAACCATAAATCTCTACCAGTCTGATAAATTAGGGTCAAAAGATGTTTTATTTATCGCGAAAGAATTATTGGTGCCTGAGTCATTGATTAGAAGTAAGTTGGGTTTCTTAGCACGAAAATAAGTAGATTGTTCTTGTATACAGGGTGGTAGGGACATCGAACCTGATACCAAGTACTGATTCCATGGATTCAGTACATGATGCTGAACATTGAAGCGTTGAAGGCTATACAGCTGGAGAAGGAAAATAGCTGTTCCGTACATTTTGACCGCATAGGTATTATTGTACTTTTCTATGAAACGGCTGATTTTATTCTGATAACTGACGAAAACTTTCTACGGTAGGGGGTTTAGTACTCCACAATCCGGCTCACGCGACCGTTTAACTCTCTAACGTCCACCGCGCGCGGCCAGACCCGCGAGCGGCCTCGCCCGCTCCGTCGTAACGCGACTTTTTTTTTTGATATTATAATATCCTAGCTTGGACGGTTAAGTAGCTGGAATCATGTGGTAATGGTTACAGTTGGCGCGTCGATGTCCCTGCCACCCTGAAATGGATATGACTGTAGCTGTCTGTCAAGAATTTTTTTCACGGGAACGGTTATGCCAGTCTTATTCAAACATTCACTGCCGGGTGTCCACAGCCTTAAGGTCTCTGCACACAGCGGGCGCGGCGCGGCGGGGCGCGGCGTGGCGGGGCGGCGACGCGGCGCTGGCGCGGCGGCAGTGTTCGCGCGGTCACGTCCCGTCCCGCTGCGCCTTTTTTTCATCAAAAAGATGTTGAGCGATTCAGACGTCGAAACACTATTGCTCTAATTTGCGCTAGCTAAGAAAAAACAACATAAACGGAAATGGGTGCATGAAATAAATCTAAAACACGTTCGCGTCCCGCCACGCCCCGCCCCGCCGCTTCTGACTTGTATTCCCGCTTGGCGCGGCGGCGGCGGGGCGCGGCGGTTACCGTCGCGTCGAGCAGGGCGGCTCTGTGTGGCGTCGTCCGTAATATCTAGTACGCCAGCAGGTCAAGCTACCCGAAACTGTCAAATTTTCCCAATCTACCTTGAACCTTAATGCTTTAACGATAAAGTTGAAAATCTATTAAAGAAATTTGACAGATTGTAGTAGCTTGATGTGCTGGCGTCTGTGCATTACAACTGCTCAGCGTCGCGTTGCCGTCCCGTCCTGCCGCGCCACGCCCGCTGTGTGCAAAGACCTTTAAAGTCTCCACAATTTGTAATAAGTCAAACAAAATAATAGGTATCAATTGCTATAATCCAATAACAATTATTGTGAAAAAAAACTCGTAATATAACCGATTCCAAATAAAATCCCACCTTACGGGAACTCGAACACAACGATATTAAAATTTCATAAAAGTGTCGTTCATATTTCTACCGCACAGTGAAGCAAAAGTTCTCAGAACAGGAAAAAGTAAAATAGAAAATTATGGTTTGTCAAATGGAAACGCCTCGAGCCCAATAATTACAGTTTGATGTCTGTTTTACCGTATCACAGGTAGAAATGTCCTGTTTTATTGTAATGCATGTATTTCCGGTTTAAAGGTATGGCTCCACTGTAATATAAGTGGAGTGAAGGTATTTTACAGTTACTTGCAATTTTAGTCACACAAAATGATTTTCTGGATTTTATCTTGTTTGAGCGTTTTCGCCTAGGTACAAAATAAGAACAACTTTTAATTATTAATGATACGCTAACAAGCTGTGTTTTAAGCTTAAAGCGTCTTTAGGTTGCTGACAAGTTAGCAACTTTTCAAAAATCTTTGAATGCTGATATACTTATTTAAATCATCACCATCACCCACAGCCCGACTTCATCCACTGCTGGGCATAAATCTGTCTGTTCTTGCGGTAATCTCCACGCTCCTGAGCCAGTCTTAGCCGCCACCTTTCACCCTCACAGTAACCACCATTCTTCTACACATCCATCTCCACTCAACCTACATATTTACCACCACTTACCTACACACTCACCGTACACTCTTTGACTGCTTATGTTGTCTTATTTTTTTTATTATTTTTTATTTCTTCTCATTTATTTATTTTTTGTTTTAAGTGTTTAGTAGAAATACATGTTACCTACCTGTTTATTTGTATGATGCCACTAAGTGGGGCCTGGTGACCTGTAACACAGGTTTTTTTCTAAAACCTACTTCAGGCACCAGCTCTCCCAATGTGAATTTATGTTGGTCAAACTGTTAAGTACTACAAACCATTGTGAGAGAAAATAAATAAACTTATTATTATTATTATCTCCTTTATTTCATTTAAATACTTACAAAATACATTTTTAAATATTTAATATTTATTATTATTATTATTAGTCTCATTCAGGTTTTGCCCGTGATGGCAACAATGTCGTCTGCCCATCTCGCCGCCGAACAACCGACATCTCGTCTTTCAGTCCCGCTGGGACACCACTCTGTCACAGCCTTACTCCACCTGCCATCGCTGTGGCTTGCTAGGTTTCCTGTCCAACTCCAATTGAGTTCCAAAATACGCTTTCCGATATCGAAGAGCTTCGTAAGTCTTCGTATCCCGACGTTTGGAACTCGGTCTATTAGCCTAATGCAAAACTTCCAACACAGCAGCTCCATATGGTTCTCTGTGCAACACCCTTCTTTATACCTGGGGGTTAAAAAATAAAGGAGTGTTTTCTTTGAGCATTTACATCAATAGAATAGAATATAAAATAAAATAAATCCTCCAGGGACGGTCTTCAATTTCCAGCCTGTATTTAAATTGTTACCCTCTGTCACTGTAAACCCACCCCACTCGACTCGAAGTCGACTTTGTGATTAAGTTGTCCTGCCCGACAGATCAGTTAATCACATGTACGAACAATTGAAGCGACTTTTAATTCCGAATGACTGCCAAGTCAACATTTATTATGCTGAGGACGGATTATTATTAACTAACTATGGGGGAAACTAGGAACTATACTTTCGATCGAGCAAAGTATAGTTAACTGTATTCAATTATTGACAATATTTCAGCATTTAAACCCGCAACTTTCGAGTTGTAGGCCGTGAGTTCGACCCCAGGCAGGCTCTTTACTTTGTGTAATTCATTTCATCACCACTGCTCTCAAAACGGTAAAGGAAAACATCGTAAGGAAACCGTCGTGTCCTAGAACCAAAAATTTGAAGACATGTGCACAGTGCGAGTTGGTGTGTGTGGATCTCATGCACCATGCCACCAGGCCCGCATGGTAGATTATGATCCACTCTCCATTATAGGCTGATTAACAATATTTAAGAGCGTGTACAACGGTCCACTAGCGCCACTCCTTTAAAATAATATTATCTCGTGACTGAGAAGGAATTATTAAAATCTGCTCAATCAGCGACCTCGGTAAGTGTGTCTAGAATTGTCTAATACCTTTTATTAAGTTTCATATTGAGACACGAAGCAACTAAATACGACATATAGGAATGTGGCCGCTTTTCTTTAGATCGAATTTTGTTGCTTCGTGTCTCAATATGAAATTTTATAAAAGGTATTAGAAAATTCTAGACACATTTACCAAGGTCGCTGATTGAACAGATTTTCATAATTCCTTCCAGTCACGAGATAATATTTTTTTAAAGGAGTGGCGTTAGTGGACCTGTGTGCACCCTCTTAAAAGCCGTTCTGAGGATTCAATTACTATTTCTTGATTTTGTTTCTTGCTTAGTTTAGGAGTAAAATAATAAAACGCAAAGTAATAAAAAATACCGCATGGCTTAGATTAGAAGGATAACTTACTTACATAGACTCTCACTCTATGGTTTAAAGTGTTAGGCATAATTATGTCACCGGAATGACTTACTTCAATTATACGGTTTTATGCTATAATTATGGCGTTTACGTCTGCTGAAAAAATAAAGATACTAGTTTTTAGATGTAATTTAATTTTAAAGATTAAGAATTGGTTAGATTTCACGACCCTAAAGAGAATGATTAAAGTATATGAATATGTATTGTGCGTCTAAATCTTTTCTGCAAACATACCAAAAGACATTTCAACTTACATAGATTCCGCGGTCTATGCATAGAAATATAGTTTTTCACTTTCTTTGTGTCGTTATTAGATAGTATAGTAGCAACATTCGCAAACTCCGTAACAACAAAACAATGGCTGAAGAGATTGTCTGCTTCTCCGGCTCTTCCGAGAGCCACACTTTTACAGGTATCTCTGAAAACTTGAGTTCCTCCTTTTGTTATAATTTGTGTAGTATTGCAATAGTTTGGATGTTTTAACGGTCATTGCTGGCGGAACTTTGGCGGCATTCTTTTGTTCTAAACAGGAGATATCTTGAACAAATAGCTTGATATTTGCATAGGAGATTTGTTGTATCTTTGCGCGAGTAGATTTTTTTTTCGAATTTGAATTTCGTTTTGTATAGTGAATTAAGTATTATTTAAGCATGTCTACAGTTTTGGAGGGGCTTGTGGCTAAGTAATAATAGCCGCATGGTTCGATCGATCAAGTGAAGCTACGCTTGCCGCGGTTAGTCCGTGGATGGGTTACCGTTAACCGTTAACAAGACCCCTCCGTGCCTCGGAAAGTACGTTAAGCCGTTGATCCCGGCTGTCATTTGTGGATATTTGTCGTCAGTAGCCCGAAAGTCTGACACGCAGTCTCACTGTATTACCCAATAACTGGGTTGTGGAGGTCAGATAGGCAGTCGTTCCATGTACATTGCTACATCCGGTTAGACTGGAAGCCGATCCCAACATAGTTGGGAAAAGACGAGGCAGGTGATGATAGTGAATTAATCATAATGAAGCATGTCTACACTGTACATTTTCTTAGCATTTGACTGCGGTGTCTCTAATTTCAGCAACGCTTTGGGAAGTTATATCTTTCTCTTTTAATTTAATTATAACCTTTTAATTGTTTATTTTTATCTTTTCACTACGGACGCTTTGAACGTTCTGCATCGTTCTCACATACATCATTTTAACATGAATGATGTAACCAATATTTTGATTTAAAAGAGTGTCCGTGGAGTTTCTTGCCTGTTCTTCTCAATAAGGTGGACAACGCTTTGGAGTGGACAACTAGCTACATTTGCCTGACTGAGCGACCCCTTGATAATTCAAAAGTACCTGTAATTTATTTGAAATAAATGCTTTGAATCCCTGATTAAGGTGTAGTTTATTTTATTCCAAAAGCTGATTCAACCTTCGTAGAATTAATGAGTAGGCATAGTGTTATGAGAAAGTTCGCGTTGTATTTTACTCTAAAACAACTAGAACAGTAGGTATCCACATCGACCCACTTTTCAGCTGCTGTTATCTTTTTCGGATAGAACAATCAACAAAAACAAGGCAAAAACAGTATTTACAAAAAATCGTGAACAAGCAAAACGTTTCTGTAAAAGCATACTGTTGTTTTTTAACTAAACCGATTCGAATCGGTTTAACGTGCACAGATTTTATCGATAGCAAATGCTTCGTCAATAAATATGTATAACTCGAAACGTTTTTGATGACAGACTGTGGCTCTGTTTTGGGTTTTTTCTTTACGAAATAAAATTTTTGTAAAATTTTAGATTTTTATAGATTAGATTTTTCTGTAGTACTGTGTGACCTAAACTCGCAATTAAGTCACACTTTCCTGTGACTGAAGCAGTTCTTTTTTACACAGAAAAGCGTGACATAAGTATGGTTTTAGGTCACACGAGCTATAAAATAGTATACGATATGTGTGACTTAAGTAGTCCATTATTTCGCGGCGTAAATAACTCGGACGTAGTGAGGGTGCTAAACTCCATGCAGGAAGTCACACGTATCGTAATGTACTATTTTTTATTGCAGCATAGGCCAGCTCTTGCCCTCGATCTCGCCTGTTGGAAAGCGATGGATCAGGTCTATGATAGAACAAGCGAGCCCAGAAGGCAAGGCAGGCAGGCAATTCAGGCATACGAGGAAGGGAAGAATTTAAGTTATTCAAACGCATCCATTGACAGTAACAGTAGTTCTCACAGCAGCTTGATTTCCTAAGACAAATTTGATGCAACTACTTAAAAAAAAACACTCTGTAATAGACAACACTGGGTGAGTTCCTTATAATTATGTATAATGAACGATACCAAGCAAGGATTTTTTTTTTTAATTCATCCCCTATAGCGGTTCGTTATTTTTGCTGACGAGAAGTCCCATCGGGATCACGGCACACGGTGCCCTCTTAAATATTCGCTTCATAATAAAATCAAAACATTAACAAGCTGAGCAGAATTAATCGAAACATTAAAAAACGCAATGGTTTAAAAACACCAACGTTTCCTCTTTGAGATTCCGGTAATTGTCATTTAATTACCGAGTGAAGGGAGGAGGGGGGGGAGATAAAAAATAAAGCTTACAGTCTCTTAATGGCCACCAATTTTCCGCTCTGTGGTCCCGAAACCGTTTTAGTCAGAAACATTGTTTTAGCGAGCATTCGTTAAAAAGTGAAAATAAAAATATTTTTTTGGCCACGCGGAAAATATTTTGCGACCACCGGCTGTAAAGATTTATAAAAAAGTGTTATATTGATTTTGTTTTTTGTGTAACAATTTGTGTTGCTTTCGTCCAACAAAAGTCCTACTCAACATTTTTTTTTTCAAGCTTTTATCGTAAATCTCTTTTCAAAACTTAGGGCTGATCATCACCAACATCTATGTTCTATGTCACTGTCCGTACTTAAAATCTTAGCTCAACTCTTCAATTTATCGGTAAGAACAGATAACTAACTCCAATCCAATTTCACATCTACTTCACAATCACATAAATCTATACGAGTTATAAAACTACCAAAGTATATTAATAAAGAACAAAATTAAAAGTAAGTACTGCTTAAAGCTTCTCTTAAAATTAAAACATTTCAGTACAGTTTGACGGCCTGTTTCGATGGCTCACAATCGGGTTGAATTGCGCAATAAAAAAGAAAACTATGTGCAGTATTTTCTCAATTCATGGGTATTTTTTAATGTTTTTTACTATATAGGTACTATGCTTTTACTATGCACATAGTAAGTAGGAGACTGCTTCGTTAGTATAGTGTTTTTTTTTTTTGAGGATGGGAAATCATCAAATGACCCCTCCCGCTCTGGGTGGAGCAGAAGGGAGTGTCAGACTCTTACTGACTAAAACCCACCCGTGTTCCTTCGTTAGCCCTTTATGTTCCAGGGCAGCGGTAACCCTTTCGGACGATCCCGCTACCCTGGCAGGCTTCGGCCCTATGGGGCCCCGTCGCTTTTGCTGACATCTCTTAGTATAGTGTTCACGCGCGCTAATGTAACGCTAGATAACCGACATAGCCCGAAGAATTGCCAAACATAAGTGGCAGTGGGCAGGGCACATTGCTCGCAGAACAGATGGCCGATGGGGCCGAGAAGTTCTGGAGTGACGACCGCGTACCGGAAGACGGTAGTGGAAGTCTTTCGGCTGAAATGAGGATCCTGAAGTCTTGGTTTCGATTCCCGTGTCGGGACAATTATGATTGGGTTTTTACATCTGGTCTTTCTCAGTAAAAGCCTGGAGTCTGGATTGGTGGGAACTATAGGTTGGCCCCCTACTATGGATTAGGGGCGAAGCTATAATTGCTATCAATCAAACTATAGTACACCCCATAGATATTGCACCTCTATGGTACATCCACATTTCGCAAGTTAACACGAAGATGGGAATGCTGGGTTACTATAGTTTACATCTGCCTTACCCATCGGGGAAAACTGGCATGATGTTATAAGCATAGATACAAATAACATAGGATACTGTGATAATCGTTTGCATCATTTGGATATCATTTGATATGCAAGTTAGGGTGACATGGTACTATTTTGTACACACGCCAGCAGGTCAAGCTACCCGAAACTGACAAATTTTCCCAATGAACCTTGAACCTGGTATGGTCTTTTTAAGGAAATTTCGAAAAGACTGGTTGACACTTCCCATGACCCAAGGGCTGGCTTTTACCTTGGCCAGAGGCTAAGCATTGCCATACAACGTGGCAATGCCGCCAGTATCTTGGGTACATTACCAGTCGACAGCGATGTGGATGAATTTTTCGACGCTATATTTTAGTTTGTAAATAGTTTTAGTTAATTTAGGATATTATTTTGTTATTTTATTGTTATCTTGTAAATAAAATATTTGACTTTAAAGATAAAAAAAAAAATAAAGTCCAGTTTAAAAAAACCTTGACCCTTAAAGCTTTAGCGATAAAGTTGAAAATCTATTGAAGAAATTTGACAGATTGTAGTAGCTTGATGTGCTGGCGTCTGTACCTGTGCGTTCTGTCAGACAGCACCAGGTACAAGTCACTTTGTATTCCACTGGGATACCAATTTCCTCAAGGTCTAGAAATAATAAAAAAAACAAACGCTAGTCATTTCTATCTGCTTTTTTAACCCTAATTCTGCGTCTGATGGGTCGGAATACAAAATAATAAATTGAAAATGTAAATCGGTGAACAGATGTTTGTGGCTGTTGCTGAGTTCATTTTAAACTTTCAACTTTGAGAAATTATTGTTTTTGTCGTAATTGTGATGCTGTCTACCATGTTAATTGATTTGACGGTTTGTCAAAGATTTGCTTTGTTGTTGAGGTCCGTTTTTATTATCATTGAAAATGAAATATTAACTCAAACGACTCAAATGTTTATTTTTGTGTTCTAAACCCCATCTTATAGCATAAGCAGTATAATCAGCTTATAATATTCCCACTGCTGGGACAAAAGCCTCCTCTCCGTGAGAGGAAGTGGGCCGTAATCTACCACGCTGGGCGGGTTGGTAGACGTCACATGTCTTCGACTTTTTGGTTCTACAACATGTCGGTTTCCTTACGATGTTTTCCTTCACCGTCTGGAGAGCAATGGTGATGAAATCATTTACACAAAATAAAGTGCTTGTCTGGGTTTGAACCTACGACCTACAAACTCGTAAGTCGCGGCCGTTATTACTGGGCCGAAAAAAAATCGTGTTTTTTATTCTGTCAGATTTGATACCAATCTTGGTTAAAATCTAGTTTAAAATTGAGATTCATGTCACCATCTGTCAAAATGAAAAAGAATATATTTAATTTAAATCGTAAACCGTTGTTTGTGAAAATACACGTAAGAACGTAAACACGTACCTATTTCAAGTACCTAACCTTACGTGTGAAACAATATGGCGTCCTCAGTGACGTCAGAGACGAGCGCTTGAGCTAATGAGAGGTAAGCAGACAAAGCAGTGTAACACAAAACTCGACGAGTGTTTACAAATGAGACACTTGTAGTTTTTCAAGGAAAATAGAGAAATGTTTCAGGTCTTACAAAGTACTGAGCAACAAAGTGTATTCACCTGTAATTTAAAGAAAAAGAAAGCTATGTAAATAGGATGAAAACTGAATATACAGTTCTAAATAGTAAACCTGATTTAGGTTCACGGTGCGATTTAATTGCTTCTGGGAGTTCGTGAGTTCGAACCCAGACAGGGACTTTACTTTCTGTATTTAATTTTATCATCACTGCTCTCAAAACGGTGAAGGAAAACTTAGTGAGGAAACTGGCGTGTCCTGGAACAAAAAATTCGATGACATGTGGTATCTGCCGACCCGCACTGGACCCGCGTGGCGGATTATAGCCCACTCCATCTCACAGAGAGGAGGCCTGTTCCCAGCAGTGGGAACATTATCGGCTGATTGTGCATACATAACTTGAAGCGACAATGAAACTTGCATCGTGTAAATGGGGCTTAATTCGATTCCCGCACGGAACAAATATTTGTATGACCTACATGTATTTGTTCCGAGTCTGGGTGTTTTGCTATCTATAATATGTATGTATTTACAAAAGAAAAAAATCTATATAAGTAGTTTATCAGCCATCTTGTTACCATAACACAAGCATTAGGTTGCTTAGCTTGGGACTAGATGGCGCTGTGTGAAATGTCCAGGGATATTATTATTATTATTAATAGAGAGAAATATGTAAAAAGAGGATTACGTATTCCTAATTATTCAATTCATTAAGTTAATTCATTAACTCAGCCTTTGCAGGCCACAGCTGGACAAAGACCTCCTCCAACTTGTGCCCACTGGGATCTCTGCCTTTTGCATTTAGTCTTCATCAGCGGATGACCAACTACCTAATAAAAGCAGCGGCTTTTATTAGGTAGTTGGTCCATCATGTTAGGGACTTGTTCTGTCTGGTAATCCTGCAAGCTATGGTGACAATTTTAATAATGATTAATTAAAGGGGTAGTTAAGGGGGTAGCAGTTGTATGAGTGTTGCCGAAAATCGAGTTGAATGGCGTGCAATAGGAGAGGCCTATGTCCAGCTGTGGACTGCTGTAGGCTGATGATGATGAAAGGGGTAACTCAGCTCGTCTTACTGAATAACTTTACTAACAAAATCCATGTACGATTCGTAAAAAAAACCTTAATATACATGCATCAAAATAATCCGTCAAAAGATGTACAGGATTATTTTCACGTATTTTATTTGATGCATGTTTCATAACAAAAGTTGTTTAGTATGACGGGTAGTATCATCACCCTAGACGCAGATGACTAAATCGCCATCCTGTATACACACAGAAAACAAGAAAGTATACAAACAGACGCAAAAGCAGCAAATTCCTCCAACTATTTCTGCATACATCGCTTCCTTATTGCGAGGAGGTTGGCCAGGTAGCTATGAATTTGCCATATGGATCTGATAAATCCAGCTCACAATGTAAGGCGTCCGTGACCAACTGGAAACGATAGGATTAACAATATGCAATAAACTGTACGAGGAATTGATTCAAATTATAGATTGTGGCATCTGTTCCACATTGAACTACGTGGTAGGATTAAGTTAGGCATGCTACCTATGTAGTTTAGGCAGTCGATCTGTCTGTTTGTTTGGTTGTTACTAAGTCATTATCATAATCATGCAATTTAGCTTATCTTCGTATTTAAAGTTAAGTGGAAGTGCATCTCAGGTTATCTCAGGGGAGGTTCTCCAGACCGTATTTCCGCCATGGTGCGGGGAGATATTATAGTACAGAAATATGTGCACTCTTCCCTCACTGTCATAGTCTGATGGGATGGCATGTAATCCGACACGACCGGAGTGGTCAGGGGCAGGACCAACGGCTTAACGTGCTATCCGAGGCACGGGAGTATCACACCGCCAACTTCCAAACTCCGGGCTGTTACTAAAAATGGAAAAACACGTGAACACTTTGCCCAACCTGGGAATCGAATCGAGGACCCCACGTTCAGCAGTCGCGCTTGCGACTACGAGATCAACGGGGCACTCAAACAGCAGGGCGGGACAGGGGTAGGGAAACATTAATCAAAATAATACCAATAAATTCTTGTTATTCAAGGTTCAGTGGATAGGATACTCCGCTACACTGCTCGGGGAACAGTGTAGCGGAGTGTGCTGCCTCATTCTTCTCAGTTTTTTGTAATGTGCTTTCCGAATGTAAGATATTGATCTAGGATCTCAGCCGGGCGTCTCAAAAGCGTCGGTCCTAAAACAAATGACACCCATTCAATTATTTCATTCGCTTTTTCAACAAATCAAATTCCTTTTGTGCATTTTTTGACGGCACGGTTGGCGCAGTGGTTAAGCGATTGTCTGCTGCGCTGCGTGTCGCGGGTTCGATTCCCGCACGGAACAAATATTTGTATGACCTACATGTATTTGTTCCGAGTCTGGGTGTTTTTCTATCTATAATATGTATGTATTTACAAAAAAAAAAATGTATATAAGTAGTTTATCAGCCATCTTGTTACCATAACACAAGCATTAGGTTGCTTAGCTTGGGACTAGATGGCGCTGTGTGAAATGTCCAGGGATATTATTATTATTATTCAGCCAGTACCCTTCTTGTAAGGGATAGATTTGCTGAACATGAACATGAGCTGCAGTGCGATTCTGTAACAATCTCACGGTGAAAACTTAGGTGAAGTGAGCGTGGAGTGAGCTGTCATTCCAACTAATGCTAGGGATTGATACTATGGACAGCTGACTCTAAGCTCACTTCACTTAACTTTTCACGGTGAGATTTTTACAGAATCGTTCTTCTCCGTTTAATAACTCAACCAAAACAGACAGGTAACTAAACATTATTTACTTCCCTGAAAATACGCCTCCGTTTTTTAGTAACATGTCCTGTTTAGGGTTACATACCCAAGGATGCCAACGGAATCTCATTTCTAAGCTGCCGCTGTACGTCCGTCCGCCCGTCAGCCCATCCGGCCTTCCGTCCGTCTGTCTGTCAGTGAGCTGTATCTCATGAATCGTCATATATAGACAGCTGAAATTTTCACAGAGTATATATTTGTATTGCCACTATAACAACAAATAGCGATCTATGAAAGCAAGTTGTCTAGACCGGTAATTAGAGCAATATCCTCTCCAGTGGAAGGCAAAATGATTAGCTGATAGGCACATTAGTGTTCGTCTCATTCTCGACAAGGAAAAATATGTATCTATTAGACAATCCATTTACGACACGATTAGAGCTAACCAATCTATCGTCGGCAATCAACTGAGATGCAAATACGTCACCATTACACCACAAAATATTTTGCATCTCTCAAAACTTAACACAATCCTTATATTGATTGATATAGTGCTGTAAATTCAATGAAAGCAATTTTTCTAACTGTAATCATAACTTGGTTTTAGAATAATCAGAAAACAAATGAAGTTCTCCTAAGATAAAAATCCAGCGTTCTTATATCAAACTCCAGACGGGCTGAATTCGTATGTTTAAAAGCTTTACGAATGAATGTAAATGTGTGTCTGTTCGTTTGTCCCTAGGGCGAATTAATAGTCGAGTGTTCATAGTGCATGCTTTGAAATAAGACTATCGGAATAGAAAATGTAAATTTCCGTAAGTTTATGCACCGCTGCCTAGGAACAGCCGCGGGCGAACGCTAGCTTGATTACGCTGTGAATTTTCTGAACCCGTGAAGTATTTTATTGAACTGAATTACTTAGTATTCGTGATATGATTACTAAAAAGCAAGGATGTGCAGGAAAACTTGAGCTAAGAGGGAGATATTGTAAAGTGACATATGTGTTAAGGCACTTCGGATCCTTTCGTTTTTTTTTTCTTTAATATGCAACTGTTTGTTTTCCCTAAAGAAATGAAATAAAACTACTTGGATCATTTTTATTTTATTTATTTATTTTCTTTTTAAAAAACGTTGCCTCACACTATGAATTTCTCCTGTATCGTGGGTGCATTTACAAACATTTAAACTCACATACACAAACAGCCAGACCCGGAACAACTACTTGTAGGTCATACAAATATTTGTTTCGTGCGGGAATCGAACCCACGACACGCAGCGCAGCACTCAATAGCTTAACCACTGCGCCAACCGTGCCGTTTATTATTATATCTAATGTCTCACGGCTGTATCTTGCAATAAGGCTGCTTTTCCACCAGAGATGTGCTATGCAGCTATGCTGCGAGAATATAATAGCTAAGCTGTGAAACTATGTGACCGTTTCCACTGATAGGAAGCTATGTAGCGGTGCGAGTAAGATGTGCTATGAAGATGCGCTGCCGTAAAATAGCTGCGCGAGGAAGATGCGCAGCTCGAGCTATGCGATGTATCGATAGTAGGGAAGCGGCGAGGGCGGCACACAGCTACACCACTCGTGACCATCCATAGCACAGATCCATAGCACACATCCATAGCACGCATCCATAGCACGCATCCTTCTATAAAAAAATATATCTTAATTGAATCCGTTTCCACCAGCGCTAAGCTATGTGCACCAATGAATATGATTGGTGGATATCAAACGCATCCATATCAACGTAGCATAGCACATCTCTGGTGGAAAAGCACCCTAATGCTCGACTGCCAGAAACATAAAGTTTCGGCCGTCAAGCTATCAAGTTAGCCTTACACAACACACGGTACAAATTTTGGTCACATCAGTCGGCTCTGACGGTAGAACAAACCATGTGATCATGTGACTTGACTTTATATGATAATTCGGAAATAAATATAATTGATTCACTTTCTCAAAAAACTCTAAACAATAACATTATACTAAGTTTAAACATGATGACAATTGTTTTATGAATTAACTAGCTGCGCCCCGCGATTTCACCCACATAAGTTTCGATCCGGGGAATATAGGGATAAAAAGTATCCTATGTGTTATCCTGGTTATTAACCATATGTGTGCTAAATTTCATTCAAATCTGTTCAGTAGTTTTTGAGTGAAAGAGAAGCAAACATCCATCCACAAACTTTCGCGTTTAATTAGTAGGATTCATTAAATTAAATTGAATGTAGTCTTTAGAAAGAAAATCACCTGAGGCTATATGGATAATTTCCGACAATCTATCAATATTAATATAATACTAGTACACCTTTATCATTGCGCTAAGCACAAAGTGGGTCTACCAGTCCTGCCTCCGCAGGAAACAGGAGATATCTGCACATCCTCCATTTGAAACTTGTTACACCAGTATTCACGCCTCAGGATACGACTGTTTATAATTAAATGGATACGGATATTGAGGACAATTTAATTACAAAGGTAAATCTTCTGATTCAACGAGAATTTTGAAAAAACGTTATGTGTTAAAAAGGTTATGGTTAGGATATTTTGTCATAAGTAATGAATGTGAGACGTCCCCCGACCCTAAAAAAGTCCCAACCATAAAAAAGTATCCGGGATAGTCTGGATTTAAAAGCCGGAGAACCGGGTGTTGGGGTACAACTTGAGAGAGGCATATGTCCAGCATAACAAGCCTATAATGTTCTGCTGTGTAACTCTTGCTGGGCTGTAATTTGCCAAGTGCGGGCTGGTAGATATCACATGTCTTTGAATTTTTGGTTCTAGGACATGCCGGTTTCCTCAAGTTGTTTTCCTTCGCCGTTTTGAGAACAGTGGTGAGTGGTATTTGCACAAAATAAAGCGCCTGCCTGGAAGCGAACCTATGACCTCATCGGGGCCATTACCACTAAGCGACAACTTGACTGCTCTGTACAATGTCCAGAGAAGTGGACATAGGTTAAATTGGACATAGGTTGAATTGATTGATTGATGAATAGCAGTCTTTAGGACAACAGAGACACTGTTTCTATAGTCATTTTCTTGCAGTAAAACTGGCACAAACCTCAATAGGTACTCTCTAAACCCTCCCCAGCTCATGCAGTCTAGTAGTCTCACATATAGGCATATTGTACAAGTTTTATTCTAACTATAAGATTCACTGAGTAAAAGGTAGCCCGCGCGACAGAAACGGAGGGACTGTACTTTTCTGAAAATGAGTGAGAATTGAACTAGAATAGAATGAGAATCATGTGAGAATTACGTCACATATTTGAAGGCTCTATAAGTGGGTATTATGTGATTGTATTAACTTTATTTACTTATGGTGTATGTGGGGAAGGAAATGAACAACTTTTCGTCCTTCAGAATGTACGCACACAGAAATAAATTTCACCGAAATAAACTTCATTTTTAACCCCTGACGCAAAAACGACAGGGTGTTATAAGTTTGTAAGTAAAAAGAACATTGTCACCCTGTGGCCGAGATCTCTTACCGTTACATAAAAATATCTAATAACCGTCCCATCTTTGTCTTGTAAAGTCATGAGCAAAAGTATGTATACACTCGGCTTTATTCAAAAGTGATTTACTCCTTCATTTTTTAATGAAATTTTATGTTGTTACGAACGTAGCATTTTCGAACCCATAGGTTTATGTAATGTGTCGTATTTCAACGTTGCATTCGATAGTTCACGAAAAAATCTCAATTGAAAGTTGCCAAGTGTTGACATATTGGTGCTCGTGACTGTACTTGTAGTTTGACAGTTCTGCGGCAGTGATTAGAACAACGCTTAACCAAAGTACGATTTTTTTGTTTTGTTTTGAAAAAAAAAAAACATTGCCCCACACTAGGAATTTCTCCTGTATCGTGGGTGCGTTTACAAACATTTAAACTCACATACACAAACAGCCAGACCCGGAACTACTACTTGTAGGCCATACAAATATTTGTTCCGTGCGGGAATCGAACCCGCGACACGCAGCGCAGCAGTCAATCGCTTAACTACTGCGCCAACCGTGCCGTCGTACGTCGTACGTTCTAAGTAAATTTTACAAATATCGGCCTGAAGTATTTTCAAGTATTATACTCTCACACGTTTAAAATAAAATAAACCCGTAGTAACACTTCAGCAATACGTTAGAAATATCATCATTTCGCCTCTAAACTAGCTGTTAAGAGCTCCCCACACCTGCAATAAGGTCTCTCGTGAGAATACCGCTTTTACAAGTAAATTTACGAACTTCCATCTATACGGCTACATTTTTAGACCGAAATAAGTTCTTTATTGAGAACCGGGAGGCATTATTTTCTGTATTTCCTGAAGATACTTTACAGATACTTTTTTGCTATAATTTTTCAAGTTAATATCCCTTATGATGTAAGGGGTGGAGCAGAGGTGGCCCAGTGGTAACGGCCGCGACTTACGAGTTGTAGATCGTGGGTTCGAACGCTGACTTTACTTTGTGTAAATTAATTCATCACCACTGTTCTTAAAACGGTGAAGGAAAACATCGTGAGGGAACCAGCATGTCCTAGAACCAAAAATTCGAAGACATGCAGTGACATTTACCAATCCGCATTGCTCCCGTGGTGAATTACGGCCCACTCTCTCATGATGTAAAAAGTAAGTACCTACTAATATATAAAATAGCTTCCATGAGTGGCTGTACTTAAACGTAGCTCTCTATTTTGATCTGTACTCGATCATATTCGTCGTAGACGAAATTTTTATTATTTTTTTTTTATTGACAATGGGCTCACTCTTAACCTCAATCCAGCCCAGAGGCAGGGATGAGATGGGTAGCGGGATTGTCCGAAAGGGTTACCGCTGCCCTGGAACATAAAGGGCTAAGGAAGGAACACGGGTGGGTTTTAGTCAGTAAGAGTCTGACACTCCCTTCTGCTCCACCCAGAGCGGGAGGGGTCATTTGATGATTTCCCATCCTCAAAAAAAAAAAAAAAAAAAAAAAAAAAGGCAGGGATGAGATCTACTGTGGAACGAGTTTGCCCAGCCGAAGCCTATTTACTCTCGCCTTGAAGAGATTCGGGTTGTATGAACTCGGGAATGCAGACGCAGGCAGACGATTCCACTCCTTAGCTGTGCGCATCAGAAAAGATGATGAGAAGCGCTTAGTGCGTATATATGGTATATTAACCAAATAGGGGTGGTATCCCGCAGTTTATAGTCTGATATTAAAATTAAGCAGAGGTGCATCTTTAACTTTCTTAATCTTTTATCAGTGTATTCAATTGTTGGTGAGCCAAATAAATACTTAAATAAATTAACGCACATGTCACAAGTAAGGAAGTTATGTTGGAAGTCCCGTGACATGACGTTATGATGATGACATGTCATGATAATGAGGGCGAGTCTATTGCCACCAACTGGGCACATGATTCTTACCAGTCTTAGTCACAATTTTAAAGTTAAAAAATACATTAATTCCTTCGTGTGGCTTTGTTTACTAGTCATTACGTTTAAAGTAAGGTTATGAGCTACCCTTATTATTAGGATTATACTTAGTAAGTTTAAGTGGGAGGGCTTTTTAGAACTGCCATCTCGGACAAGGAGCTTCGTATAATTAAGATAGAACTTCACTTGCCAAACCTAAACTAAGGACTTCTGCTGCTGCTGATAAATTTTGATCCAACATTTTACCCGATCCGGGGATCAAACAAAGGTCCCCATGTTCGGAAGTCTCGCTCGCGACGGCTAGACTAACAAGGCAATCCTACTATCCTACTAATATTATAAACGCGAAACTTTGTATGGATGGATGGACGGATGGATGTTTTTTACTTTTTCACGCAAAAACTAATGAACGGATTTTGATGAAACTTTACAGTAATATAGCTTATACATCAGGATCAGGCTAACACATCGGATACTATTTATCCTGATATTCCCACGGGATCGAAACTTATGCGGGTAAAATCGCGGGGCGCTGCTAGTACTATTATAAACACGAAAAAAAAACCAGTATAAAATACTTTCAACAGCCAACATCGACAATAACATACCAATTTCAGCGGCGGCTGACGTACTTTGCCAAGTTTCAAATACGTACAAAAAGTGTAATTTGCGACCTGCCAAACCACAGTTACCATCGCCAGCAGCTGCCGCTTCGCCAATTCTTTTGTGTGAATGTACCAGTGTATTAAACTTCTGTATTAAGTTTTCTACAACTTTCTGGAGTAATCGAGACGCTGGAAATGTAGTGAGGAGCTTGTATCGATGGAATGTTGTAATGTTGTTTCGTTTTACTAGATAAAATCAAGTATTTTTAACTGAACAGACAGCTGTGCCTCTGGCGAGTTTCTTGCGCCACTTCTTCCCAGCGAAAGCACTAGGAAGTGGTGAAGGGTGGGCATTTTGGGGGACTGTCTTATGTAATTTTAACATTCGAAAAATGCTGAATTCTCAGCCTAATTTTAATAAATGACTGTTGATTTTGATTATCTACGTCAGATGTCTTCTTGGTTTTATAGACGCAAGCGCGACTGATGAGCATGGTGGACTCAGTTCGATTGCCACATGTAGCGCAGTTACATAACGGATTTCTCAGTGGCAGTCCAGACTGGTAAAATGTGGGCTTACAGTTCTCTGCCCACCCCTTCAGAGAATGCTGGTGTGCTTTCTTAGTTTAGCCGCTTTTAGGGTTCCGTACCCAAAAGGTGCTAACGGCCCTAATACTAAGCCTCCGCTGTCCTTCCGTCCGTCTGTCTGTTTTTAACATTTTCCAAAATAGAGATGAGAAAAACAAAACCACAAACTGTACACGTGCCGGAAGTCCTAAACTGATGACGGAGGCTAATAAAGTTTGCTACTTTCACGTTAATTAGAAATGATTAATGTTTTATGGTTAATACTGATTTTTTTATTTCAGGTAAGCCCAACTAGTTTCTATCACGAATTGTTGCGACTTTTTTTCGCCACTTTCCCTCTTCTATATCTCAGACGTCTGCCAGTTCTAGAAAAACTGTCAATAATTTATTCTCAAGATAAGACTTATTTTAACTAGGAATAATAGTGTGAAATTCGCCCTAAATGATATAAGGGAAATGCAGTGACGATAAAAGTAAACGAAAAACGTATCCCGCGGGCACTTGTCTTAAACAAAATGCTTGTAGTTCGTCAAAGTGACGGCCCCGGGTACACCGGTAGTGATATTAAATCCAAGATCTTGAAATCCGCTTAGCCAAGCATCTTAACCGTGCCGCAATGGCCAGTCATTAAACACTAAATTCCTTTCCAACTATTGTGGCCATCATTTTGAGAAACAAAGACTTTCTCAAAGGATAAATACAATCATCATCATCTGCCTAGCCTTTTCCCAACTATGTTGGGGTCGGCTTCCAGTCTAACGGCAGGTGAATACCAGTATTTTACATGGAGCGACTGCCTATCTGACCTCCACAACCCAGTTACTGGGTAATACGATACCCCTTGGTAAGATTGGCTGTCAGACTTTCGGGCTTCTGACTACCCATAACGACTGTCAAAGATCCACGAATGACAGCCGGGACCAACGGCTTAACGTGCTTTCCGAGGCACGGAGGGGTCTCGGTATGTAAAGATGATCACCCACCCACAGACCAACCGCGGCATGCGTAGCTTAACCTGACCGATCGACAAATAAAAAATCGATCGAATAGATCGATCGATCGAATAAATGCAATATGGGACATATTATAGTGACCTTACGGGTGATGTTCTTCAGAAAGGTCAGGTGCATAGTACTCGCGAATTCTCGTAATTTTAAGAACGTTCACAGTGTGATCTCAGTCTAATCAAAAAGACCTGTAATTTCCCTACATTTTTTTCTAATTTCCTTGGATTTTTGACAAGACATTGATAGTCACTGAGATGAGTTTGCCACAAAATTTTGAACGTTTTAAATGCCGGGAATTGGCCTCCAGATTTATGAACGTAAATGAGGCAAAAGAAGTATGCAAGTATCGTAGCAGGTCTGTATTTTCTGCCTACCCCCATGGGAAGATTTATGTATGTATGTAAATACAATATGACAAACTACTGCAGCTAAAGCAGGTTCTGCTTCTAATCGTGGAAAAGCATGTCTGTGTAAATGGGAAATGAGAGCTATTCTCATTAGGTAAAAGTAAGATAAATAAATGTCTTGCAAGAAAGACATCTACTTTTTTTGTTTTTGTAAAATCGCTCTTTGTTCTGCACCCTAATTGGACACAATCAATCGCAATCGGTTTCATTTTGACGGTTCAGCAACATTCATTGCGTTATTTACGTGTTGAGCAGACAAATTTTTCGAACTTATGAAGCAATTGATTAGCAATTTGCTTCAAATTAAGATTGATTGTGTGTTACGCAATTAAGGTGCAGGGTTATTGTCACAAACTTACTATCATTTTTCTAGTTATTTTATAACTAGCTTGTGCCTGCGTCTTCATCTAAAATTTCGGCCCCCGACCCATCGCGTCACAACCCATTACCCCCATGCGCTATTAATTCGTTTTCGCTTAGCGTTCTTTCTGACTTTCTTCTTTTTGCTCGACTCCTAAGGGTCGTAACGTGATGATAAATAGCCTAAAACCTGCCTCAAGAATTGGGCTATCAAATGCAAAAAAAAAATCAGTCCCGACTGGTAGTTCCAGAAATTAGCGCGTTCAAACAAACAAAGTCTTCAGCTTTATTGTTAGTAATAATAGATTGCATGAACGCGTTGCTTGGCTATCACACAAGTATCGTATACTAAACATTCAATACCATAATCTAACGGAACCTTTTAAACTACGTACGACACAGAGTCGAATCAGTTGCGGAAAATTGTCCCCTGAATTCGCAAAACGGGGCCCCTGTACGCAGGCCTCCCCTGCCACAGAGGCCCTTTGAGCCGGTCTCTCGGATGCACTGAATACCCACTACCCACCTTGAGACTCCTCAAAACGCTCTTATAGCAAAGCTCTAAGTAATAAACTTTGAGTAAAAGGCATTTCTGTACGGCTGTTTTGAGAGCGAAAACTTCCGGTTGCTAAAATTTTACCGCATTAAAGTTACGGCTTTTTGAAAATGAAACAATAGTATGTTTGAGTTTGTTTTTTTTTTTTGAGAGGACAAATTTTTTTGGTATTGCTGAGTTTACGATACATTTAGTCAAGTCCTTGCTATATTTTGGTTTAAAATGCAAAAAATATAATCCAAATTGAAATTATGTCGGTACTTACTGTATTTAGTACTTTTTATCCATGTTGCTAGTCTAATTCAAGGTTTGAGCACTTCTGACTTATTCTTTGAATTTGCGCGGGTGGATTATGTGAGGTTATGATTAAAACATACTCACGGCATTTGTTTTAAATCCATCTCATAATCATGATGGCAAAACTCATTAACTTTAGTATGCAATAATATGTAAAATAATTAACACAAGATCTCATAGACCCGAATTAGAGTATTGAGTAAAAGCATAATACAATGACCAAAACTTTTTTTTTTAAAGTTATTTTGATAAGAGAATCGTGTTAACCCTAGCATTACTTTATGTATTTAAAATTGAGTGTTATTATCTTATGATAAGATTTAATTTTCTCTGTCAGTATGGCGAAAAACATCATTTTTGATAAAAAATACCTTACCTATATTAAAAGTTACTGAAACCGATTCAGTAGTCAATTTATTATGAACAAACTACTTTCGGGACTTGCGCTTATTCTGTTACACCTTGTATAAAACAAAATACTGTTACAAACCTTACGGAACCTTATATCAACCTCAGCAAACAATATATTTCTCACAAAACACAATATACTTCATTGTCAGAGCTTCGACATGACGTATCACCCTGATAAACAGTAAATTGAGTATTGTATGGTAACCGTTGGAAACCATACCACGGGTACCATCGTTATAATATGTTATTAATGTACAGCAGCAATGAAAAAGTACCAACAAATAATATAGCAATATATCTAAATATTTATATTGCATTAATAAATTATTTTTATGTTTACAAACAGTGTTTGTTGAACAACAATATGTTTGATCATAAACATCAGCCTATAGCAGCCCACTACTGGACATTTGGATCTCCTGTTGGATGTCATTCAACACGATTTTCGGCAATTCTCATCCAGCTACTACCGGCCATCCTGCGAAGGTCGCCGCTCCACCTAGCCTGAGGGCGTCCTTCCTTTAAAATATGTTTAGCGAATTTCAAAACCCCTTCTCTGCTAAATCATATACTATCTTTTGATACTAACTTTTTCATGAAGTATGAATAATAAGCTTGAAATGTCACTACTACTGGGACATAAGCCTCCTCTCTGTGAGAGGGAGTCGGCTGTAATCGGCTACGCGGGCCTAGTTCGGCTGGTAGATGTCATACGTCTTCGATTTTTTTGGTTCTAGGACATGCCAGTTTCCTCACGATGTTTTCCTTTACCATTTTGAGAGCAGTGGTGGTGAAATTATTTACACAAAGTAAAGCGCCAACCTGGGTTCGAACTCACGATCTACAACTCCTAAGTATTGTGTGTATTGTAGTATTGTATGTGTGTTGTGTGTATTGTGTATTGTGTGTCTTTTGGTCTGTGCTAAATAAATGTTTTTTCTTTCTTTCTTTCTTTAAGTACTTTTACCCCTGGACCTCCACTGCTCGCAAGAAAGAAAAGCTTGACAATATCACAACAGATGTCTAAGCCTAACAACTGTAATTAATACAAAATAACGTAATTGCAGTCAAAACAAAAGTCATGAAGATAAAGCAGAGGCACCCAAGAACTGCCGTAAATAACGTAGCAGGCTCGTGAAAGTTTTTGAAAATAAATGCAAACAGCACTACGCAGCTAGCAATTCCAACATTTAGATTTTGTACAGACAGGTCCTGACATATTAAGGGGCTCCTGGCTAAATAATAACAGCCGCACGGGTCTTGCCGTGGTTGGTCCGTGGATGGTAACCATGGATTTTTTATTTGTCGATCGGTCAGGTTAAGCTACGCTTGCCGCGGTTGGTCTGTGGGTGGGTGATCATCTTTACATACAGAGACCCCTCTGTACCTCGGAAAGCACGTTAAGCTCTTGGTTCCGGCTGACATTCGTGGATCTTTGACAGTTGTTACAAGTAGTCAGAAGCCTGAACGTCTGACAAAGTGACAACTAGTCTTACTAAGGGGTCTCGTGTTCCCCAGTGGCTGGGTTGTGGACATCAGATAGGTAGTCGCTCCATGTAAAATACTGGTATTCAGCTGCATCCGGTTAGACTGGAAGCCGACCCCAACGTAGTTGGGAAAAGTTTAGGTAGTCGATGACTCATACATACCCTTCGAACCGGAACTCAGCAACAGAAAGACCAGCTGGTCTAATCTGTAACAATCTTGCCGTAAAACCTTAGCTGAAGTGAGCTGTCAATCATCAGGTGGACTGACAGCTAACTTCACCTAAGTTTCCACGGTAAGATTTTTGCAGAATGGATCGACTGTACTACTATTTTGCTCAGCAGTCACCTGCCAGCTTTTTGCAGAGACTTTGGTCAGTAAACCTGAGCCCTATCATCTTAAAAATAACAACAGAAAGTCAACGGAGCATGGCGACCCTAACTCCACCTCATTTGAAAGACAAAAAGGACTCAGATAAACTTGTTAATTTATAGCTAAGAAACAAGTGGATGAAAAAAAGTTGCTACAATGGACTGACGTTTGTTTTCCTTTGTCATTATTTATTCATATAATAATAAAATATAGGACATTATGACACTGTTTGTTTGGTATGAATTTTCTCAGTTGAAGGCGAGAAGATATTATGGACTGGCTGCCCCGACGGATATTAACCTATCCGTAAAAAAATCCCGTAGAAAATTGCACTTTCACATTTTTGCCGCCAATTTTCCGGGCTAGTTTTCTAGTATTTTTCTATCTGAAAACCTTATTCCGACTATTATTATTTATTTACTAGCTACGCCCCTCGGTTTCACCCGCATAAGTTTCGATCCCGTAGGAATATCGGGATAAAAAGTATCTTATATGTTAATCCTGGTTATAAAACATCTGTGTGCCAAATTTCATCCAAATCCGTGTAGTAGTTTTTGCGAGAAAGAGTAACAAATATCCATCCATCAATCCATCCATACAAACTTTCACGTTTATAATATTAGTAGGATTAGTAGCCTGTGATATCCCACTGCTGGGCAAAGATCTCCCTACTCTCTTTCTACTTCTCGCTGTTCAAAGCTCCCAGGGACCAGTTTTTGTTGAAGGAGTCCAGCTCATCCCGCCATCTTTGTTTGGGCCAACTAAGACTATTACGAAAAATAAATAACCAAATTTGTCCCACCGTTCTCAAGTGCATTATGCTGAAATAGTAGCCTTTTTGCCTCACACAGTTTTTTTTGTAATGCGTGTCTCTGTAATTTAGAAAAATGAAACATAGTGTTTTTTATGGAGACACCCCTTACGACCCGTGGCAGGTAACGGTCGAACGATCTTGAATTAAAACGCGCTAATTTGTCCAACATTTGGTTACGGCCGGTTTTTGTTAGCTACGGATTGTTTGGAGGCAGGTTAATATTAGGGATGCTAATAACTGTTATTATACGTGACTGATGTTTAAATTGGGTGCCTTAAGGACCCCCTATTTTTATTTACGTGGATGTTATTAAAAGGTTTTTTTTTATGTGTACTTCCGCGTTCAAGGGTTTTTGATCGGTACATTTCTCTGGTTGTATAAAGTCAGGGATATTAATTGTTGAGTAAATTGTTTACCAACTTATATTGTTTGTATATTCAAACGGAAAACGGCTGGACACGTCTCAGGAATGCACCCGGAGAGATGGGCAAAGATCGGCACTCATTGGACGCCTGAGAGAGGACATCGCCGTCGGGGTAGACCACGGTGAAGTTGGTATGACGATCTTATATTATTTGCAGGGCCAACATGGTTAGAGATCGCACAAGACAGGGAGATTTGGAAGAAAATAGGGGAGACCTTTGCCCAGCAGTGGGACACAATACAGGCTAACAAGAAAGAAAGAAAAAGTAAGAAAACAAAATCACATCACAATAGTATGAAAAAGCCAAGGCAAATTGACGCAGCATGTCATTTTGTTTAGGAATAAACTTTCTTGACTGCAAGTTTTCCTTATTCTAATTGAAAAGCGCCATCAAAAATTAACTTTTATAATATATATAGGCTGAAAGACTTTGATCCACAAAACACGCAGAGATAATTGAAAAAGTATGTCATTATTATTATGGCAACTGCCGCAGGAGTGTATGCGTCGTCTTTGTACAAAATACCTGTAAGATGTGGGCTCCGAAATGGGCGAGTAGATAGATACATACATTTAGAGAATACTCTTCACAGTACATGTAATAAATTACCTGAAGGCCAATTCTCGTAATTTAAAACGTTCAAAATCTAGTCGCAGTCTCATCTCGGCGACAAACAAATGTCAAAAACTTGTCAAAATGTAGGGAAATTAGAAGTATTTTTTGACAGATTGAGACTGAGATCAGACTATGAACGTTCTTAAAATTACGAGAATTGCCCCTCTGTTTTACCGCTAACATTGGGAACCTTCCAAGAGGATCTCGTGGCTAAATAATAACAGTCACACGGTCGGCTGAAGGTTAAGCGACGCTTGCCGCGGTCGGTTCGTGGATGGGTGGCCATCCATTACATATCAAAACCTCTCCGTACTTTGGAAAGCACGTCAAGCTGTTGGTCCCGGCTTTCAATCTTAGATGTTTGACAGTTGTTACAAGTAGTCAAAAGCGCAAAAGTCAAAGAACCAATCTTACCAAGACATATTGTAACACTCAGTAACTGGGTTGTGGAGGTCAGATAGGCAGTCGCTTCATATAAAATACTAGTATTCAGCTGCATCCGGTTAGACTGGAATCCGACCCCAATATAATTGGGAAAAGTTTATGTAGAAGAGATTGGGAACTTTTCAAAGTACACTGCCTCATTGGTTAAGTTTAGCTAGCGCGATTACTGACTGGGTCCTTGGTTCAATCCCCACATAGGGCAGTGCTTTTTTTATTTTCTATAAGACATTTTTCTTTAGAAGCTTGGATACGATTTTGCCTCTATCACATGGGACATGCTCGGTAAGAAGCCAATTTTTAGGTAGCATAATTATCTTGGCAACAAATAAGGTTCAAAATAGCGATGCGTTTAATGTTAGTTGAATCGAATGACCACCAAAATAAAAGTAATTTTGCAGTTTTAATTACGTTAAAAGGTAAATGCACGGTTCAGTGAAATAAATTTTAGGTAGATATTTCATTAGTTGTATTATCGTTTTATAAAATATGACATTTTACGCTCAAAAATTTGAGAATTTTGCGATGAAAAATATTTTTTTGAGCTCTCACGTCACGATTGTTTTATCATGATACTATTTTATTTAAATAAAATATTAGCTGACCCGGCGAACGTCGTACCGCCATATTTTTTTTTCGTGAATATTGTTTTAATTTTCTTCTATACAATCCTTGTCCTGACAATAACAAACACAAAGAAAAGAATTACTTATCCAATTTGGTGCACTCGATCGGAAGTTATGCGCGTATACATTTCGGTGATTCATTTTTATTTATATACATAGATACATTTTTGAATAAGCATTTTCTTTGAAGGTTTGTTAATACCCTCAATTATTTTTTCTCCTAACTTTCTTAATTCCGGTTTGTAATATATACCAATAAACCAAACAGTGCAACCAAAAACTGAGCGTAACAAGCGAAATTGGAGCATAATATAAGCCTCTGTCGTATCTACCCCATCGGGGATAAAAGCGTGATGCCATACATAAATTACCAATAACATTGTAGACAGTAACATGCGGTATGTTATGGCCCCAACTGAAAAGTGTGTCACTCACAGACGCAAAGCCTTTCTGCAAGATTACTTTCAGCGATATCAAGATACTGCGTAAAAACAGCGAGAGCGCAGGGTTGCCACTTAAGTACACGCAACACAGTTATTATTTTGTAAGCGGGAACAGGGTAAGTGGTGGGATAAAATAGAAGTAAAAAGAGAAAAAATCCTACTAATATTATAAACGTGAAAGTTTGTACGGATGGATGGATGGATGTTTGTTCCTCTTTCACGCAAAAACTACAAAACGGATTTGGATGAAATTTGGCACACAGATAGGTAGTTTATAACCAGGATTAACATATAGGATACCGATATTCGCACGGATTCGAAACTTATGCAGGTGAAACCGCAGGGCTCAGCTAGTATAACAATAAATTAAAATAGATTTTCTGAGGACTTTTTACGATATAACAAAAAACTTGGTTACTCAAGTGCCTACAGACAGTAGGTCCTACATGTGATGACTTATTACATTTCAGACCATTAGAATAGTGGTTTAGACTACTAAGTATTAACAGCCGCATGGGTCGATCGATCAGGTTAAGCTACGCTTGTCGCGGTTGGTCCGTAGATGGGTAACCATCTATACATACCAAAACCCTTCCGTGGCTCGGAAAGTCGGAACGCACGTTAAGCCGTTGATCCCAGCTGTCATTCGTGGATCTTTGACAGTTGTAACGTCTCGTCAGAAGCCCGAAAGTCTGACGAACAGTCTTCCCCAGGGGTATTGTATTACCCAGTAACTGGGTTGTGGAGGTCAGATAGGCAGTCGCTCCATTTAAAATAGATACTGGTATTCAGCTGAATCCGGTTAGACTGGAAGCCAACCCCAACATAGTTGGGAAAAAGGTTAGGCAGATGATCATAGAATAGTGGCTTAGACTGTGTTTTGTCTATCAGTCACAATGGGCTATTTTCCTAAAAAATTCTAATTAGTCCGTCAGTTAGATTATCAAAAAATATTGAACCCGTATTTTTTCTTTTGTCAATTATATAAAAAATGATGAAGATATCGCCCGTTAAACTTCCGCGTGACGTCACTTGCTTGCGACACTTTCGCAAGCAAGTGACGTCACGACCCCCACTCCCAAATTTTGACGCGCTTTATCTTTTATCATTTTTTGTTTGATTGACAAAAGAAAAAAATACGTGTCCATTATTTTTCGGTAATCTGACGGACTAAATATATATTTATTTTTTTTACCCAGGCAACTACCCTATTGTTTAGCATGCAGAGGATACTCAATTAATCAAGTCAGCCTATAGCATTCCACTGCTGGACATAGGCGCTTCCCAAGTTGCCTCACAACACTTAGTTGGACCAATGGTGACGCTTTATTTTCTATAAATTATTTCATCATCATTACTCTCAAAACGGTGAAGGAAAACATAGTGAGGACACCGACATGTCCTATAACCAAAAATTTGAAGACCTGTGACATCTATCAACCTGCACTGGGCCCGCGTGGTGGATTACAGCCCACTCCTTTTCGAAGAGAGGAGGCCTGTGTCCCAGCACTGGGAACATTATAGGCTGGTTATGCTACCTAGTTCTCCACTTCCCGCATCCAGTACGTCCCAGGTCCCAGCCACCTTTTCAAAGTCAAAGTCAAATCATTTATTTGAAATAGGCACATAAAAGGCACCTTTGAACGTCAAAAATAAAATTAAAATAAAATTGATTCTAGTCGCCCCTTCCAAAAGGTAGTTTTCGTTTGGAGAAGAATGGCAAGAAACTCCACCGTTACTCTTTTAAAATATTTTACAATATTTTTCATACATTAATTATATAATATATCTGAAGACGATGCACCTAAAATAAAATTACTATACCACAATAGGTAAAAGAATTAAAATGAATTAATGAAACCATGACATATAAATTAACTATGTGATAGATACATGGTGCTCACATATTTACAAACATTCCAAAAGTAGACGATTTTCATAAATAAATAAGGAGTAATAAGTCCGGGCCCGTTTCTAAAGCAGATTGACTCCACAATGTTGGTAGCCCTGAATCTAAGGCGTATGACGAGTTGCCTATAAGCAACCTAAGGAAAAATGTAAGTGGCGTGGGCCATGAAGATTTTAGTGATATAAGACAAAACGGAAGCAAACGTGTTTTACCTGATTGAATCCTATTGGTCCAAAAATTTTGGAAGTCAGAATTTTCTGAGAAACTTTGTTCAGTTTTCCGGAACTGAAATTGAGCCTACGTCGAAACGACATTCTAACTAGAATATTTTATAGAAGAATTTATTATCTATTGTATAGCCTATCCCTAAGTAAAATAAAGCCACTTTTTACAACTAAACGTAGGTTTCCATTATAAATAAGCTTTTTGCCTTCATAAAGCTTTTGTTGTTGTCTTTCTTGATTTTTTTATCAGTTAGAGAACGTATTTGGTTTAATAACCCGTCCCTGAGCGGTTAAATAAAACACTTACAAAGAAAAATACAATTTGCGAAAATAGTTCCCAGCCATTGCTGCACACAACATACACGAAACGCACCTCCATACGAGAGCTGTAAACCAATTTTTAAAAAGTTGAAGGTTCTGACTCTATCTTCTACTTACATCTTGGAAATAGCCATATTTGTAGGAAAGGAAAAACTCTCACTTCTTCTCCACAGTAGCCGAAAAAAGGTAGATTTTCAAAAAGGGACCCCACCATGTTAAAAAACAAATTTGTAATAGTACTCTCCACTACAGAAACAGCTACCTTATCTCCATTAAAATATATAACCATATTCCAAAACTAATAAGAGAGCTACCATTTATTTTTTACAAAAAATGTCTAAATAATTGGCTTCTCCGACATATTTTTTACACATTAAAAGAATTTTTTGAATACAGAGGTAAATAAGTAAATATTTTTTTTTTTTTAATAATAAGGTAGATTTATTTAGTTGTATAATAGAAATGTTGTTATTGTTATGTTTTATATTGTATATTAGAGTACAAATGTCCATAGTATAAGTGTTTTATACTGTTTATTAGAGCATAAGTAGTATATAAGTTAAGGTTTTATAGCCACGTGTACATAGGTTCACATTGTAAATATTCGTATGCCGCTAGTAGCAGCGGATGTGTCGAACTTATCCATATGTACCAACCATCTTTATACTTACCATATCCGACGAATGAATGTCTTTGTCTTTGAAAGTTCATTTTCAGCAGCCTTCAAGTACTATATTCGATATTTCAAATATCCCACCAGCAAAGTGGCATAATCATTTCCAATGAAGCAGGGTTGCCACAAGCAAAAGCGTGTCAGAATATTGTTACTGCTAATAGAGGCTTCAAGGGCAACTCGTTAGGGGAGCACTGAAGGGTGTAGAAACACCTGAGCCCCTTAAGTGACTGTATTGAAAAAACAATGATCTGAGAGGGAATTTTAGTATGTATAGGATCTAATATTTAAGTGAATTGTTACATCTAAACATTACGTAGTAGGTTTTTTTAGGCAGTGGCTCCGTGTAAAACACTGCTTTATCCGGTTAGACTGGAAGCTGATCCGAACATTATTCGAAAAGCTAGGCAGATGATGATGGGTTTAAATAATGATAATGAGGTGTAAATATGGTATTATGGAGATTAAAAAACACACAATATTATTTCAACAACACGTTTCTATGTTGCGGGTAACATGGAATGTTGCGGTGACGCTAGCAACAATCAGCCTTGTAAAAACAAGTTGAGAAACTGATATATGAATTTCTGTAAATTGGTTTTAAAAATCACTTATAGTGTGTGCACTGTTAAAACTAGATGAGGTCAGCGTTTCCTATCTACTCTATGAAGAAAAAAACAAAACAAACTCAGTGTTCTCTAGAATGGTATAAGGGATGCATCAAAAACAACTTTCGGTGAAACAAAACGTTAGTCCCTATCTAGAAGAGTTAGCATAGAAATAGTTTGTAGGAGAGCAACCTGTTAGTCGTACGTACAGGTAGCCGGTCTGATAACCCAATGGACCGTGTAGGTCAGATCGGTTACTCGGGTGACGCTGCCTGACGAGGCAAACAACCACATAACCGAACTATTGCATCAGTACGTACTGCCCAGAGGTGACAATATTCGCATTTCACCACTATCTCACCTGATTGTGGTGATCGGCTGTGATGCAGTCGACGATGATGCACGCGTGTCTAAAAGTGACATTTCACTATTGACTTTAAGGCCCGTGGCCCGCTATACGCGCGTACTATTGAATGACTATTTCATGATATGTCAATCAAAAGGATTATATGAACTTAGAGGGTTGTATTGATGATTTTAATGATTATAATTCTGTAAATACATACTTGTTACGCTCGCGAATCATATTTTGTTCAACATACAACCTGACACTGACTCGCAAATTGCAAAAAACGTAAGAAAATTTGAATTTCGCGGGATACCTGCCGCATCCCCGTTAAGACTTCTTTCAGAGGACCTAGACAATGATATAGAGGTAATCGCTTTTAATAGACAATGATATAGAGGCAATCCCTGAAATTCGTTGAAGAAATGCGAAACGTTTGGCAAATAAGCTTTTCGCTAACCAATACATTTTTGACTTTGCGATCATAGTTATGGCTGATGGAATATCACCACTATGTATATAGCTATCGGGTAACACAGACCACGGCAAGAAATCCCCGGTAAGTAGAATACGCATTATTATCCTTTCCATTTTTATACGAATTTTCGCATTTCAATAAGAACCAAACAGCGACCCATAAAAGACTGCTGACACATCCTCGCTAGATTACGTTCCACGGCGAAAATTTAGAAGTTTAATGACGTCATTTTCGTCACCCCGAGCCTGGTTTATCGGCTTATTAAAGCAAAACGCGGCTATTAAATAAATATCGTGCCATCTACGGTCGGCCGGTACAGTATGATTATCATGGGGATGGTTTTGTTGGTAAAAATGCGCATTTTTATGGTGTTTTCTTTCGAAGGATTAAGGTTTTATGGCTAGAAGACTGCCAGGCTCAAATGGAATTGGGAGGGTCATATGAGCCGCATGTAGGACGACCGCTGGACAAAAATATCCACACAATGGGTGCCTGAAGAAAGAAAGACAGAAATAAAATACATTTATTTGCGGCCAACATGACGCATAAAAAAGAAAACAAACACAAAAAAAAAGTTTGGGGTAAACATGCGTCACATACACGCAAAACGGCCATCGCTCAGCATAATGCTAAGACCCTTTACGAGACAGAACCCCAGCGCTGATTTTCAGCGACAGCGGGCGTTGACGATGGACGGCGCCGCCGAGGTCGGCCCAGAATGCGGTGGCGAGATGACCTAGACGCTTACCGCGAAGGCTGGTTCGAGGTAGCGCGAGAAAAGAGTTCCTGGAAGGAGTGTATGACGTACCCAGATAGAGTAACGCTTTATTTACCCTTTTTTTGCCTACATGTATTTGTTCCGAGTCTGGGTGTTTTTCTATCTATAATATGTATGTATTTACAAAAAAAAAAAATGTATATAAGTAGTTTATCAGCCATCTTGTTGTAACACAAGCATTAGGTTGCTTAGCTTGGGACTAGATGGCGCTGTGTGAAATGTCCAGGGATATTATTATTATTTCCGTTAGGGACCGCAGAAACTATAGAATGCCACTCTTTTAAACCCCGCTTTCGTACCTATATCGTCGCACCATAAAACCATTTTTTTTTTTGTTTCGCCTATACTTTCCCACTGCTGCGCAGACCTGCACACCAGCCTAGTATTTAAACACAACATCAAGCCTGTATTCCCCGAAAGGTTAGGCAGAGATATACCTATAGTAGGACTTACATTTCGCCAGTTATGATTCAGTAATAATAATAATATCCCTGGACATTTCACACAGCGCCATCTAGTCCCAAGCTAAGCAACCTAATGCTTGTGTTATGGTAACAAGATGGCTGATAAACTACTTATATACATTTTTTTTTTTTTTGTAAATACATACATATTATAGATAGAAAAACACCCAGACTCGGAACAAATACATGTAGGACTTACAAATATTTGTTCTGTGCGGGAATCGAACCCGCGACACGCAGCGCAGCAGTCTGATCGCTCTGCCACTGCGCCAACCGTGTTGTTGTCAGTGGGGGGGGGGGGTGGGGGGGGTAGGGGGGGAGCCTATTGCCATCACTGGGCACAAATCCAGACTCCATTCTACTGAGAAATTAAGATTAACTAGCGATTTTTTCATAAATCCTACTAATATTATAAACGTGAAATTTGTAAGGATGGATGGATCTTTGTTACTCTTTCACATATTTGTATTTATGTATGTTAACCTACATAAAACTGCGCTCCGCGGTTTTACCCACATTAGTTTCGATCCTGTGGGAATATAGGGATAAAAATTGTCCTGTGTAAAGGATTAACACAGGATAATTTTTATCCCGATTCAAATCCAAAAAAAAACCAAATTTCATCCAAATCCGTGTAAGAGTTTTTGCGTGAAAGAGTAACAAACATCCATCCATCCATTCCTACAAACTTTCGCGTTTATAATATTATTAGTAGGATTATCTTTTGCGAAGAAGACTCTTGTTCGTAGAATAATCCATTATAAAACTAGCACATTATTATGAAGACTATTCTTCAATAGAAGATCAGCGTTCAAATCTAACCTAAGACTAGTAACCTTGAACCTTGATGCTTTAGCGATAAAGTTGAAAATTAATTAAAGAAATTTGACAGATTGTAGTAGCTTGATGTCTGCATACACCCTCGGGGAACTGTCATTTTTTTTTTCCTAAACAATAATTGTAAACTGAGCCTTTTCAGTCTAAACATCTACAACACAGTAACACCAACTCAACACTCGCTACATTTCCCCACAAAACCACTGCCAAACTAGCACACTTATATAATTAACGACACTTAGAAAACTAAGTTAAATGAGCCAATTAGGCATTCAGGCGAGCTGTGACGAAGGTTGCGTTACTTGCGCATGAGGTGCCGCCGATTGTAAGGAAATTACCTATAAATCATTCCCTTGAATCGGGTCTGAGCTAGACGGTTGGACACTAGAACGGTAACCTTGTTAACCGTTATAGGTAGGAACCGTGGTAGGAACATATTTTCGTAAGTATTGAAGATTTGATCGCTTTCCCTTCTTCGTTTTGTTTGTCTTGACGGTTCAACAACACATAAGTAACTAGGTGTAGCATAAAATCAGACCTGGAATCATATTATGACGTTTTAATGCTATCACAAAAGAGAGACAGAGAGAGAAGAGCATGAAAGAGAGACAGAGCTATGCATGACCGATAACACCATCCTATTTTCGGACTGGAATCATGAATTAATACTTCATAATACAGCTTCTGTATTCCCTGAAGAGGCACAGGTGCCTAGAACTTACCTATACCCACATATCTCTAAAGGGGGCACAGAATCAGCCTATAATATCCCCACTGCTGGGACACAGGCCTCCTCTCGTCGAGAAGGAGTGGGCCAACAATCTACTACGCGGACCCAGTGCGGGTTTGTAGATGTCATACGTCTACGAATTTTTGGTTCTATCGGACATATCGTTTCCAAATATAATATGTATATTAATTATGTCTTATACATAGTATATATTTTAGTGTGTTATATATTGTAATTAAGCCTTTTTGATTGATTAAATAAAATGGTTCGTATATGTAGATCGGCGAAGTACTCTCTGCTTTTGCATAAAGACCCTAAAGAAATAATAATAATTTATTCAATAAAAACGTTTACAAAAGGTGTAATGAAAATAGTCTCAATCAACCAATCGTCTTTATTTGTAAACATAGGTTACAGCAGTGTGCAAGATCTCAAACCAAACAACAAAACCCTTTACAAAATAAAATGGATTATTTTATCATACTCAACTAAAATACCCCGTTTTAATCCGAGAACATGGCATAAAGGCATTAGATATTAACAATGTGCCTTCCAGGTCATAAGGCTAAAAGCATCGTTAGACCTCTGGCTCTGCCCGACCCCTTTAACTGTGTAAATGATAAATGATAAATGATAAATGATTTTATTTTGTAAGTAGGTTTGTACAAACACTTTTACACGTCAATCATATTTTAAAACTAGATGAGGTCGGCGTTTCCTATCTGACTAGTCTGAGAAGAAAGGCCGAAACAAACTCAGACGTCACAGTCTCTTTTAAAGTCCAGACATAATCTTGGTCAGATCATATGAAGACCATGTAGGTCGATGTCCGAGATGGTCTTTTGAGGAAAGAACCACACAGATTGAGAGGACCTGTCCAGTCAGTGCACGCATATGTCAGAAATCGTGCAGCTCACAAAACTTAAGGAGCTCAACGGTTCGACGAACAATACCAAAGAAAGGACATTTGGGTAGGCCACATTAATTACTCAAACTGCCAGACCATGACAAAAACTAACAGAACAGAGAGAACAATAAAAAATAAAATGACCCACATAGTCTTCACATTCACAAAAATTAAAATAATAGAATACTTTACAAAGTAAGCAAATGTCATAGTATATATCAAATTCATTAATGTCAAAATGTATATATAAAAAAAAAACAACAAAACAAAATAAAAACATTCAATAAATGTAAAAATTGGAAGCAGTTTAATCCCAAGCCTTTTTGTCCTCGATATAAGCCTTAACGGTATAAAAGGCTTTCTGGCACAACTTACGTTTAATGAATGATTTGAATTTATTAAGGCTTAGATCTTGAACGGGGCTTGGAACTTTGTTGTAGAAGCGTATACATTGGCATCTGAACGAGCCACCTATTTTCTTGAGCCTTGTTGTAGGTACAACAAATTTGTGTTTGTTTCTAGTATTTATATCATGTATATCACTATACTTTTTAAACAATTTTATATTTTTATGGGCATATAAAAGATTTTCATAAATATACTGAGAAGGCACAGTCATAACATTAATTTCTTTAAATTTTTCTCTGAGCGAGTGTCTCGGACTCAATTTATAAATTGATCGAACAGCTCGCTTCTGTAAAACAAAGATAGTCTGAATATCAGCGGCATTTCCCCACAATAGAATACCGTACGACATTACACTATGAAAATAGCTAAAGTACACTAAACGGGCTGTCTCTATATCAGTTAAATTACGAATTTTTCTAACCGCGTATGCTGCGGAGCTTAGCTTTTTTGATAATTTATCTATATGTGGACCCCACTGAAGCTTAGCATCCAAAGTTATGCCCAAGAATACTGTGCTGTCTTCAGGATTCAATTCTTCGCCCTTTATCAACACATTGGTTTTCACCTGCCTAACGTGAGGTAGCGTAAACTTAATGCATTTGGTTTTTTTCTCGTTTAAAAGTAAATTATTAACATTGAACCAGTGGACTACTTTAGAGATCGCGGTATTTACATCGTCAGTAGCCTGCTGCTGACGTTTAAGTTTAAACAAAAGTGAAGTGTCATCCGCAAACAACACTATATCATGATTATCCTTTATGAGGTACGGCAAGTCATTTATATAAATAAGAAACAAGAAAGGGCCAAGAATTGAGCCCTGTGGGACTCCCATTGTTACTATAGATCCGGGAGATCTTTTTCCATTAACATCAACGCTCTGAATCCTCTTACTCAAGTATGAGGTAAGAAGATCCAGAGCAATGTTCCTGATTCCGTAGTGGCGGAGTTTCCTGATTAACGTTTCGTGAAGAACGCAATCGAATGCCTTGGACAAATCACAAAAGATGCCCAAGGCATCGCATTTATCTTCCCAAGCATTATAAATATGTCCTAAAAGTTCAACACCGGCGTCAGTAGTTGAACGACCCCTTGTAAAACCGAACTGTTTGCTATGTAATAATTTACGTTTATAAAAAAATCTTTGCATTTGATCTAAAATTAATTTCTCAAAAATTTTACTAAAGGTAGGTAGTACAGAAATAGGTCTATAATTTGTAGGGTCTGATGTACTACCTGATTTAAACAAAGGTATTATTTTACTATTTTTCATGAGGTCAGGAAACTCCCCACTGTCAATACAACTATTAAAGATAAGAGCTAGAGTAGGTGCTACAATGTCAATAATAGACTTAGCAACTTCTACAGAATTACCCCACAGATCTGCAGTCTTTTTAACATTTAATGTGTGAAAGGTTTTAATTATATCTCTACAGGTAACATGTTCAAAATGAAATTCCGAATCGCAACCATTAACATTTTCCATAAGCAAAGACTCAGCAACAGAAGGTGATGAGTTTAGGGATTTAGTAGTAGAAACGGGAATATCTGAAAAGTAATTTAAGGGGGGCTCCCATACAACAGACGTGATTTTTATAAATAATGGTACAGAACTCTTCGTGCGCAGGTTCGTCTCGCACTTGGCCCGTTTTTTTGTTTATTGTTGCTATCTTCTTTTGGTAAGAGAACATCAACATAATTAGAATAAAATTAGGTGTAACATTGCAATTACTATTATTGTTCAGTCAAACCCCATTAACTTATCACCACCCCACTAACTATCACCGAATCCCCATTAACGAAACTACCCCTAAAATGTGACGATGCATAATGAACGTGAGGTCGATTTGACCCCAGAACCGTTCCATGCTTAATGACGGCTACGAATGACCGGCCAAGTATAAAACATTTAACTAATCTGAGGTCAGTTCACTATTGTCTTTTATCAAGCGAATGAGGAAAACACTGTATGTAGCATAAAATTATATTAGCCTGTGATTATATACATATGTATTCTTCCTATCCTAACGTATGGTTCTCAAACATGGTCTTTGACAATTCAGCAGAGGTCCACGCTCGAAGTTTGCCAGAGAGCTATGGAACGGAGTATTCTGGGTATTAATCTTGTGGACCGGGTTAAGAATACAGCAATCCGTTCCATCACTAAAATAACGGATGTCACTCGGAAAGCTGCCACTCTTAAATGGAATTGGGCTTCTTTTTTTTTTTTTTGAGGATGGGAAATCATCAAATGACCCCTCCCGCTCTGGGTGGAGCAGAAGGGAGTGTCAGACTCTTACTGACTAAAACCCACCCGTGTTCCTTCCTTAGCCCTTTATGTTCTAAGGCAGCGGTAACCCTTTCGGACGATCCGGCTACCCTGGCAGGCTGGACACATCTACCGCATGTCAGACGATCAGTGTCAATGTCCCTAATATTACTGCAAAATAACGACGAATAAAAGGGGCCCGTGACTAAATAATAACAGCCGCACAGGTCGATCGGTCAGGTTAAGCTACGCTTGCCGCGGTTGGTCTGTGGATGGCTGACCATCTTTACATACCGAGACCCCTCCGTGCCTCGGAAAGCACGTTAAGCCGTTGGTCCCGGCTGTCATTCGTGGATCTTTGACAGTCGTTACGGGTAGTCAGAAGCCCGAAAGTCTGACAACCAGTCTTACCAAGGAGTATCGTATTACCCAGTAACTGGGTTGTGGAGGTCAGATAGGCAGTCGCTCCATGTAAAATACTGGTATTCAGCTGCACTCACGTTCCATTCACATTGCCACAATGTCTTAGATTCTGAGCTCTGGGGTACCACAGCGTTAAATATTTTTAATTTTAAGGGCCTTACTCTCGTTTAGTACCGTAATACGGTCACTTTATGACGAATATTTCTCATTAACGGCTTGATTAAAAGATCTGAAAAAAATATATGTTTGCTATAGATTCATGAACAACATTTCTGACATAGGATTTTTTCGTATGGCTAATACTTTTGCCTTAAAAAAATATTTACCAACACGCTATTTTTTTCTCATTTTCGATATTACTTCTAAACGGCTTTGATGTTTGGAAAAAATTTTACACTGAAAAATCGATGGTTAGAGGTACTACAGATGTGACATAGCTTATTTAAATCAATTAACATTTGCATAGGAAATGTCCCCACTTTGAAATCGAGCTTCAGAGGTGCTCTGCGCGGGCGCGGGCGGCAGTCGTGCGTTAGCATTGAGACGGGATAGCTGTGTCTCTCGCTGCTACGCTCCGGCTATCGATCGACTACGCGCGTCTGTCTGTGTTAGTGCAAATATTTACGAACGAATTGTATCAGTGTGCGTTTATTGACTAGCTCGCTGCAGATGGCCCATTTCTATTGTGCGCGTGGACGCTTACGATAGTAATACAAGTAGTAGGCATATCTAAACTATTATTAAAATGAGAAAAGATTGGATTTGATCAAAATAAAAGTCCAAGATGGCGGCTGCAAAAATTTTCAAATATTTCATCATGGGTGTCGTTTTCATACTTTTCGAGGGTGATAAAGCCGATAGTGAGGTCAAAATAAAAATCCAAAATGGCGGCTGCAAAAATTTTCAAATATTTCAACATGGGTATCGTTTTCATACTTTTCGAGGGTGATAAAGCCGATAGTGAGGTCAAAATAAAAATCCAAAATGGCGGCTGCAAAAATTTTCAAGTATTTCATCATGGGTATCGTTTTCATACTTTGCGAGGGTGATAAAGCCGATAGTGAGGTCAAAATAAAAATCCAAAATGGCGGCTGCAAAAATTTTCAAATATTTCATCATGGGTATCGTGTTCATACTTTTCGAGGGTGATAAAGCCGATAGTGAGGTCAAAATAAAAATCCAAAATGGCGGCTGCAAAAATTTTCAAATATTTCATCATGGGTGTCGTTTTCATACTTTTCGAGGGCGATAAGGTCGATAGTGAGGTCAAAATAAAAATCCAAAATGGCGGCTGCAAAAATTTTCAAATATTTCATCATGGGTATCGTTTTCATACTTTTCGAGGGTGATAAAGCCGATAGTTAGGTCAAAATAAAAATCCAAAATGGCGGCTGCAAAAATTTTCAAATATATCATCATGGGTGTCGTTTTCATACTTTTCGAGGGCGATAAGGTCGATAGTGAGGTCAAAATAAAAATCCAAAATGGCGGCTGCAAAAATTTTCAAATATTTCATCATGGGTATCGTTTTCATACTTTTCGAGGGTGATAAAGCCGATAGTGAGGTCAAAATAAAAATCCAAAATGGCGGCTGCAAAAATTTTCAAATATTTCATCATGGGTATCATTTTCATACTTTTCGAGGGTGATAAAGCCGATAGTGAGGTCAAAATAAAAATCCAAACTGGCGGCTGCAAAAATTTTCAAATATTTCATCATGGGTATCGTTTTCATACTTTTCGAGGGTGATAAAGCCGATAGTGAGGTCAAAATAAAAATCCAAAATGGCGGCTGCAAACATTTTCAAATATTTCATCATGGGTGTCGTTTTCATACTTTTCGAGGGCGATAAGGCCGATAGTGAGGTCAAAATAAAAATCCAAAACGGCGGCTGCAAAAATTTTCAAATATTTCATCATGGGTATTTGTTTGGAACATTCTCGCTCGATGAAGTCGGCGGAGGAGGCACCGGTGACGGCGTCGCCGGGGGCACAGCGGGCCGCGGGCGACGAGGCGCCCGCGCCGGCCATCTCAATATAAGGGGACTCCGCGGCGGGGGGCGACACACACGACCATCTTCCGCGAGCATTGCGCACGTCAAAATCAAACCATTGCATTGTATTGTCGAAAATAAAATCTTGAATCCAGTATCAGCTCGCTTCATTGAATTATTAAACTACAGTCCTCATACACTCCCTAACAAATTGGTCCTTCGCAAGAGAAATTCAAGAAAAACGGCGTTGGCAGTGCAGAAAACAACGTGGTACACACGTGTCTCCGTGAGAAGAAACTACTAGAACGGAGAACTGTGGATACAGATTGGTAATTAGTGTGTCGTTCCATTTAAACATTTCCGTCCCTTCATACTTTCAAAACTATTCCCATATCTTTCTTTTTTTGGCCATATTGTCTGTACCATTTACTTTCCCTTATTTTAAAGTCATTTCATTTCTATTCACAAATTGTATGCCTAGTCAATGCTCAAACTTATTACAACGCTGCGTAATTAGTTGCAGAGCATTCCTTAAAAAACTAGATTTGCACGTGCACGCGGTAGCTTACCCGGTCATTAACTCAAGGTTAAATCGGTCGCTTTTTCGCATTCTTGTTCATCGCGTTGCAAGCGTAACTTTGCATTGCTTGATCAATCTTTATTTTAATTATGGATACTAAAATTAAAGAACTGATTAAGAAACGTGCAAGCTGTAAGGCTAAGCTCACGCTTTTTAGCAATTACTTAAATATAGCCATTTCTTGTGATAGATTAAGCGAACTACAAGTAACAGAACTAGAAACTAGACTTGATAAAATGGATTTGCTATTTAATGACTATGATAAAATACAGGACCAGATCGAGATGCTGATGGAGGACCCCGGCGATGCATTGGGTGATCGCGAAGCTTTTCAAAACCAATACTTCTCCTTGGTGTCCTCGGCGCGCGAGTTGTCGCGGCGTCACAGCGAGCGAAGAGCAAGCGTTTTGGTGAGTTCCGTACAAGCTACAGACAATAACGACATCACACAGTCTAGAAATAGTGTTGTGAAACTACCTCAGATTAGTTTACCGCATTTTGATGGAAGCTATCAGCATTGGCTCGAGTTTAGAGACACATTTGATTCGTTAATACACAGAAACACATTGTTGGACAATATAAGTAAATTTCACTACCTTAGGTCCTCATTGAAGGGCGCGGCTGCTTTAATTATTACAAGTTTAGATTTTAACTCTGATAACTATAGCATTGCTTGGGATCTATTGACGAAACGGTACAATAATAATCGTCTTTTGGTGAATAATCATGTTCAATCGTTATTTAATGTCGAACAAATGGAAAAGGAGTCAAGTAAAGCTTTGCGTTTTCTGGTCGATATCACCACAAAAAATCTGAGGGCCTTAACAATGTTAGGACAACCAACGCAACACTGGGACATCTTGATTATTTATATTGTGGCTCATAAGTTAGATGCTAAAACTTTTATTCATTGGGAAGAATTTAGAAATACATTAACCGAGGCACCCACATTGTCACAATTTTTGTCGTTTATGAATAACAGGGCCGACTTATTAGAATCAGTTGAGGAATCAGACATTAATAAAAACAAAACCTCAAACAATAAAATGCATAAACAAAAAAGCTTTGCAGTAACATCAAACGATAATAGTGGTTCAAAGAAAGGTTCGAGCTCAAATTGCCCAATGTGTAAACAAAGTCATACTTTATATAAATGTGACAGTTTTCGTAAACTTCCGTCAGAAGTACGTAACCAGAAAGCTAAAGAATATAATGTTTGCCTTAATTGTTTAAACCCGGGCCATGCCGAAAATAAATGTAAATTATGGGCTCGGTGCAAGTACTGTAAGGCTAAACATAACACGCTGTTACACATAGACAAAGATAGTGAGCCGCCTGTTAGTAATCAAACGACGGATAATGTTACATTAACAGCGAAAGCCATACAGAATACTACTTCTTCCACCGTATTGCTTTCCACAGCGCGGGTGAAGGTGCGAGACAGCAAGGGCAGCCATCACGTTGCGAGAGTGCTCTTGGACAACGGTAGCACCGCAAATTTTATAACTAAGGAGCTGTGTGGTAAGCTGGGTTCACTTAAACGTAACGTAAACTCCAAGATAACGGGTATCAACCAGCAAACATGTAAAAGCACACAGTCTTGTTCTCTAATCTTAGAGTCTTATTCAGGTAATTATAAAACAACTATTGATTGTTTAGTATTATCAGAAATAACTAAATCATTACCATCGACATTAATTGACATTAGTACTATTCCGCTGCCATCAGGCATCCGTCTAGCTGACCCTCACTATTATAAACCGTCAAGCGTAGACATATTACTAGGTGCTGAACAGTTTTGGAATATTTTGGGTACTAACACCATCAATTTAGGCAAATGTCAACCTAGGTTATATGAATCTAAATTAGGATGGCTTATCTCTGGGTATATTGCACAACCTAGTCCATCCCGTGTCCAACCAGTGTGTAATTTCGTTCAGGACATGAAAACTGAACTGACGCGCTTCTGGGAGCTAGATTCTATATCTGATAAACATTCATTGTCAGCCGAGGAACGTGCATGTGAGGAACATTTTTTAAGCACTACTACTCGTGGTAAAGATGGACGTTTCGTTGTGGAAATGCCATTTAGGCAGTCACTAGAAGCATTAGGTGACTCATATCAGATGGCGAAGGTTCGATTTCATTCGCTAGAACGTAGGTTCGTTCGTGATCCTTTATTTAAAAATAGGTATGTTAATTTTATGCGCGAGTACCTAGAACTAGGGCACATGTCTGAAGATAATAATTCAAATGATGTTGTAAGTTACTACTTACCCCACCACGGTGTTATGCGCGAGCAAAGTACCACAACTAAATTACGGGTTGTTTTTGACGCGTCAGCTGTGACAACTTCGGGTGTTTCTTTAAATCACTTACAAATGATCGGTCCCACTGTGCAGGACGATCTTTATTCTATTTTATTACGCTTTCGGCAACATAGATACGTCGTGTCAGCGGATGTTGAGAAAATGTACAGAGCAATAGAAATAAATGAATCTCAACGTTCTTTACAAAAAATCCTATTTCGATTCAATCAATGTGAACCGCTAAAAACATATGTTCTTAATACGGTCACTTATGGCACTGCTTCGGCACCATACCTAGCGACAAAGTCGCTCGTAAGTCTCGCTTCACAGGCCTTAAATAACGGCACAAAGCAAGCTATACAACGAGACATGTACGTTGACGATTACCTTGGTGGCTGTGACACCGAGTCCGGCACCATACAGTTATGCAAGGAGGTGAGCTCGATTCTCGCGTCAGCTCAATTTAAATTAAGAAAATGGAAATCTAATAGCCCACAAGTGATGAAGAGTATATTATCATGTCTTGTTGACCCTAATGAAAGTAACATACTCGACTTAAATCGTAACCATTCTCCTACTAACACTTCTAAGACATTGGGTTTAAACTGGGTTTGCGATTTAGACATATTAACTTTTTTTATAAACATAACTCCAAGTAATAAAATAACTAAACGTCATATTTTATCTACCATTAGTCAAATATTTGACCCATTAGGCCTAGTGGGGCCATGTGTCGTGTTGGCAAAGGTAATAATGCAAAAATTATGGTTAGAGAAATGTTCCTGGGATGACACAGTTTCTCATGACACACAAGAACGTTGGTTGTCGTTCGTTGCTATGTTATCGTGTCTCAATAATTTAAACGTACCACGACATGCATTTGATGTTAACTATAAATTAATTGAGTTGCATATTTTTACAGATGCATCTGAATGTGCCTATGGGTCATGCGTCTATGTTCGATGCTTGAATGGTGATGCTACAACGACCATTCATCTTTTAACTTCTAAAAATAAAGTCGCTCCCATTAAAAATACAACCATACCCCGTCTTGAGCTATGTGGGGCTTTATTAGGAACAAGACTGTGTGCAAAGGTTGTAGACTCATTAACTATTCCAATAAATAAAATCTATTATTGGTGTGATTCTACGATAGTTTTATGTTGGCTATCTACATCACCAAATAAATTAAAGCCTTTTGTCCGTAACCGTGTCAGTGAGATACAAGAAAGTACCGGGGAGGATTCGTGGAGATACGTGTCGTCAAAAGAGAACCCGGCGGACTTAGTATCCCGCGGGCTGAGGGCCGATCAAATCGGCACCTGTTCGCTGTGGTGGTCAGGCCCAGAGTTTTTAAAATTCGGTGAAGATTGTTGGCCAAAAAGGCCAAATACAGGCTCGAATTCCAACTTACCTGAAATTAGAGTTCATTTATTGGATGATTATCAATCGACTCAATCGGTAATCAGTCGTTTGATAAGTAATAATTCAAATATAAACAGATTGAAACGTATTATCGCTTATATACTTAGGTTTATTTTTAACTTAAAAAATCCTAATGACAGATTGTGTGGTCATTTATCATGTAATGAGTTGCAGGAAGCATGCATGGTCATGTTACGTATAAGTCAAATGGAAATGTTTCCTGACGAATACAAAACACTTAGTTTAAAAAAGCCATTATCTAGGAAAAATAGGCTAGTTACATTATCTCCATTTTTGGATAATTGGGGTGTCATTCGTGTAGGTGGCAGATTAGGTAACGCTAACTACAGTTACGACATTAAACATCCCATATTGTTAGATAGCAAACATCACATTACAAAAATATTATTTCGTGGTGAACATGTTAAACTTATGCACGCAGGGCCACAACTCCTTTTGTCACACATTCGCCAAACTTACTGGCCTTTAGGAGGCAGAAATCTGTCTAAAGTTATATCTAGAGAATGTGTCAAATGTTTCAGATTTAGATCTCAGGCGGTGCAACCAGTCATGGGTCAGCTACCATGCACGAGGACACAGCTTGAATTTCCTTTTTATAATTGTAGTGTTGACTACGCCGGGCCAATGCTGATAGCTGACCGCAAAGGTAGAGGTACCAGACTTATTAAGTCTTATATCTGTGTGTTTGTTTGTTTGGCAGTAAAGGCTGTCCATTTGGAACTTGTTACGGATCTCACCAAAGACGCTTACCTGGCCGCGTTAAAGAGATTCGTTGCTCGTCGGGGTAAACCACATAGCATCCTTTCAGACAATGGCACGGCGTTTGTAGGAGCCTTTAATGAGCTTGCACAATTCTTATCAAATTCAAACTTAGAGACAGACCTTGCACAAGATGGTATACAGTTCAGCTTTACGCCTCCATATAGTCCACACTTCAATGGTATAACAGAGGCCGCTGTTAAATCTACAAAAAAACACTTAAAAACTATTGTTCATTCTTCTCATTTAACGTATGAAGAAATGAACACATACTTAGTCCAAATTGAGGCTATATTAAACTCCCGTCCTCTTGTTGCCCTTTCTTCGTCACCCGACGACTTCACCGCTCTCACCCCTTCTCATTTCTTAATTGGACGACCGCTAATATCAGTTTCTCAGCCACAGGTACACTCCATCAACATCAACCGATTGGATCGCTACAAAAGGATTGAGCATCTCCGACAACACTTTTGGAACCGATTTAGTTATGAATATGTTGTCATGTTGCAGCAGAGATACCGATGGCATGCGTCCACAGGTGAACTTAAGATGAATCAATTAGTTTTGATCAGAGAGAAGACGCAACCACCACTACGTTGGTTAATGGGCCGTATCATCAAGGTGTTTCCTGGTCCTGACGGCGTCACGAGGGTGGCAGAGATTAAAACCAAGAAGGGCAACATTACCAGAGCTTTCAACAACATATGTCCTTTACCTATTGAAGACAACGCTTCAACCCGGGCAGGATGTTTGGAACATTCTCGCTCGATGAAGTCGGCGGAGGAGGCACCGGTGACGGCGTCGCCGGGGGCACAGCGGGCCGCGGGCGACGAGGCGCCCGCGCCGGCCATCTCAATATAAGGGGACTCCGCGGCGGGGGGCGACACACACGACCATCTTCCGCGAGCATTGCGCACGTCAAAATCAAACCATTGCATTGTATTGTCGAAAATAAAATCTTGAATCCAGTATCAGCTCGCTTCATTGAATTATTAAACTACAGTCCTCATACACTCCCTAACAGTATTGTTTTCATACTTTTCGAGGGTGATAAAGCCGATAGTGAGGTCAAAATAAAAATCCAAAAGGGCAGCTGCAAAAATTTTCAAATATTTCATCATGGGTATCGTTTTCATACTTTTCGAGGGTGGTAAAGCCGATAGTGAGGTCAAAATAAAAATCCAAAATGGCGGCTGCATAAATCTTCAAATTTTTCGTCAAAATGACGACCTGCGTGCGGCATTCTGCGCCTCTGCATATTCTTTGATCGTCGTTTTAGTACAGCGCGCCACCGCGCGCGTTTTACGTATTCGGGGGTAGAGCGCTTAGCTCCGCCCACATACACAAGGTCAGCGAGCCTTCTATACACCTTAATAGTTTTGTCACTCTTCAAAGTCACTAAGAAAGGTCAAACTTCTAAAATCAAGAAACAAAACACAATTCGTGATCATCGAATGATGTCATAGTGTCAAAACGAATGTTAATATCATTGTTCAACTTCCTATGGTAATATTAGCATAGGATTATGGTAGGACTAGGTTCTACATAATCCTATGCTAATAAACAACTTCAATTTAAAATAATTATAGAGTTAGTTAAATGGCAGTTCCTATGATAAAAAACAACTTCTATTTTTGTAATTTTCTAGCTCTAAAATTGCCTTGAGATGAATAATATATAATTAATTTAATTTATTCGTTAAAATTCAAGGAAACCAAGACCATAAATAGTTTATTTATCCATTAATATATGACGTTAATTAATTTCAATATAATTATGATTATTATTTTCTTTATTTTAAAGTAACCATATAAATTATATTTTTAAATATTAGAATATAAAAAGTATAAAAACATTTAAAAATATAAAAAATAGTAGCCCACCGGTATCGGGAACAGGGTCCAAGCTACCGGCGGTCAGGGCTCCAGAGAGAGGAACCTCCTGACAATGCGAGCCGTGTCCAGAAGTACCGCTTTCTGAATCAAGCCCTTGATCCAGCTGCCCAACGAGAGCCTCCTCAGGTGTTGGTCGAGGCTCTTGGCTATTAAGCCATTGGCTGTCACGACTATCGGCACAATGATCGCTGAGTCCACATCCCACATGTCGACAACCTCGCGAGCCAAGTCAAGATACTTGATTTGTTTATCTTTCTTTTTGATTATTATTATTATTGTTTTTTAGAGTGTTTTCTCTTCTCAGCTCTTTGGCTGGTTTTTGCAACATTTACGGACCGAAGTCAAGTAAATGCAGCGTGTGGTGTGTCATGTTAAAGATGTGTTGTGATGAGGTCCTAGTTCGTTTTCATCTATTTGCATGAACTTTCTGACAATGCGACATGTATTTAATATTGCAGCTTTTTGTAGGGTGATATACAGGGTTTCTTTTAGGTTTAGTAATTTAAGACTATGGAGAAGGTGATTTGGGATGACGCCTGTTGTGGAGAGGACTATAGGGACCACGTAAACTTTTTGTTGGCGCCATATTCTAGCTACTTCGTCTTTGAGTTCTGCGTATTTACTCATTTTTTCAGATATTGTCTTCTGAATGTTGTGGGTGTTGGGAACGGCAATATCTATTAGGTAAGTTACTTTATTTATTTTATCCTGTAGGGTTATATCTGGTCTATTATAGTGAATTGTCCTGTCGGTGAGAATGGCGCGGTCGTAGTAAAGTTTATGTGTGTCATTTTCTAAGATAGTTTGAGGTGTGTAATTGTAATAAGGAGTGTTAGGGTCTTGAATGAGTGTGTATATGAGTGCTAATTTTTGATGAATTACATTTGCTACCTGATTGTGCCTATGCGTGTAGTCTGTCTGCGTGAGAGTTGTGCAAGCTCCTGTTATGTGCTGAATTGTTTCTGGTTGAATGTGACACTTGCGACATTTATCATTTGTTACTGATGGATCTTTGATAATAAATTTTCTGTAATTTTTTGTGTTAATAATCTGGTCTTGTATCGCAATTATAAATCCTTCAGTTTCTGGGAATAAATTGCCTATTTTAAGAAACTTATTTGAAGCTAATTGGTTTACATGGGATTGTTCTAGATCATGAGGATGTCGGCCATGAAGAACCTTTTTCTTCCAGTCCTCAATTTTTTGTTTCTGCGGGTCATCGCTGGTATTTTGTGGAGTATCTAGCTGTTCCTTTAAGTTAAGTGGAGTGTAGTTAAAATCATTTTGAACTATGGCTTTATGAATATTACTAGTGCGAGATTTTGACTGAAAGAATGTTTTTAGTCGAGAGACTTGTTTCCGCCAAAGGTGCTGGATGTCTATTAGGCCTCTTCCTCCGTTTTGCCTTTTGATAGTAAGCCTTTCTACTGCAGATTTAGGGTGTAAATTGTTATGTTTTGTAAGAGTGGTGCGTGTGGTTCGTTCTAATTGTTCTGTGTCTGTTTTTGTCCATTTAATAACTCCGAATGAGTATGTTAGTATGGGGATGGCAAATGTATTAATGGCCTTGATGAGATTTTTACTAGAAAGTTGTGTTTTACATATGGCATTAAGTCTCCTTTTGTATTCTATAGTAAGTGTTTCTTTTATCCTTCCATGATCTAGCCCCTTTAGTTGCGTGTACCCTAAATATTTATATAAGTCGGCCGGCTCCATTGCTGTTATGGTGTCTGTGTTGTTTACGACATAGTTGCCGGGTCGTATCTTGCCACGCATGATATGAAGTGTTTTGCATTTATCCAGACCAAATTGCATGTTTATATCTAAGCTAAACTCTGCTGTAGTTTCTACTAGTTTCTTCATATCTTTTTCTGTTTGTGCATATAATTTGATATCATCCATATAAATGAGATGTGAGACTAATGTTTGTTCTGTAGTGTGTTTTAGACAATATCCGGCCCGACAGCGCTGCAGCAGATGAGATAGAGGGTTTAGTGCAAGACAAAACCATAGGGGACTTAGTGAATCTCCTTGGTAGATACCCTTCTTAATGGATATTTGTCGCGTTGTAACATTATTGTGATTGCAGGTTATTTGAAGTGTGGTTTTCCATAGTGGCATTATGTTTCGTAAGAAGTCTATTATTTTTGAGTTTATCCTGTAAATTTCTAGTATTTGTATTAACCAAGAATGTGGAACACTGTCGAAAGCTTTTTTATAATCGATGTAGGTACAATGAAGATTTTTATTTTTTGTGGTGGCATGTTTATGGATAGTAGAATCAATGATTAACTGCTCTTTGCATCCCATATGGCCCCGCCTGCATCCCTTCTGTTCCTCTGCCATTATGTTGTGGTGTTCAATGTGTGAGTTAATTTTCATTGTTATAGCTGATGTTAATATTTTATATATCGTGGGTAGGCATGTGATTGGTCTATATTGGGAAGGTTGTGGTGAATTTTTAGTCTTAGGCAACATGTATGTTATACCTGTTGCAATAAAATCGGGTATATTTTGTTGTCCTAATATAATTTTTGTTAAGTTTTTTGCTATGGGTTTGTATAAAATAGTTAACTTTTTGTACCAAAAATTGTGTATTTTATCTGTTCCAGGAGACTTCCAGTTCTGTAATCTGCCGGTTAAGTGTGTGATATCGGCCTCTGTAATCTCTACAAATTCCATTTCTTCTATTGCCTTCCATTTTGTTTCTTCTTCTGTTATCCACGTTGCTTTGTCGTTATGTTGTTTTTGTTCTTCCCAAATGCTAGACCAATATGTTTCAAGTTGTTCTTTTGTAGGTTGATCATGTGTGTCTGTGTTATTATCATCATCTGTGTTGGTGTCTGGTTTGTGTAGGTTTCTATAAAATATTTTTTCATTAGTAGCGAATATGGCATTATCGTTTTTGCGTTGTTGTGCTTTTTTGTATCTTCTGAGTCTATGAACTTTAAGAGCTAGTTTTTGTTTTAAGGTATCTAAGAACTCTTCAGGATTTCTGTTGTTATTTTCGTGTCTGGTGTGCATGACACTGCTCCTAAATATAGCCTCAACTCTCCTTACTACTTTACTTGATCTACTGTTGTTAATGTATTGTGTAAGCCTACCACAATCTGCTCTTAATTTTTCTATGTCTTTTTCTAACCTCTGTTGCCATGCTGGTTTGATATTTTGTTTTGGTCTTGTGTTTGCTGTGTGTTGTGTGATTTTAAAGTTAAGTTCTTCGGATACGACTACCGCTGTGCAATATATAAGTGTGTGTATATCTATAAGTTGTGTGTCATCGGAAATAAATTGATGAAGTATGTTTTCATTAAATAAATTAACTAACCGGAAAAGATTAGGACTATATCGAAGTTTAGGTAGTTTTGGTCGAACTGCTGGGTCCATCCCAGAGTATTGTGCTAGGGTTGTTCTGAATTTGTCAAGTATTTCTTGGACACATATATCTGCTGTTAGATTTTTATCCGCAATGGTTAAGGTCTCAATATCATTTTCTAGAGTTAGGATTATCGATTCGGTTTGTGTAGATGTGTGTGATGTTTGCGTATAAGCTTGCGATTGGTTGTATGGTGGAGATTGTGTATAAAGTGTTACTTGGGTGTGCGGTTGTGAGTGTGATTGTTCAGCGATTTCGGTCGCGTTTTCTGAAAGTGGAATAGCATCAGCACTTGTATTATTTTCTGCTTCTTGTAGTTGTATTCGTATTTCTTCTTTTAATTGTTCTATTATTTCTTGAGATAAAAGTTTGTTTCTAACTATAGTTCTTCTCTGATCTGAGATTCTTTGTTCTGAAACGGTTATTTCAGGATATTGTCGTGTAAAAAGTTCATGCAATTGTTGTCTGTAGGTGGTCATGTCGGTCTCTAATTTAGTGATGTGAAAGTAAGTTCGCATGATAAATAGGTTAACTTCTTTGCTCCATCTCATGCGAACTCTTGCTTTTCCAGCCTTGGTGGACGCGGGTAAAAAGGAACTAACCTCCCGCGCAACATTCAAGGTCGGAGTGGGTGGAATTGAATTTAAACTAGTAATTGGAGGTGATGATATTATAGGTGACGATGGTATAGATGGTGATGATGGTCTTGAAGGTGTGTAAGATACTGTGCTGGGACTATACGGTTCTACAGGGGTGTTTGTCCTGTCCGTCAGTCTGTCATCATCGTCAATGATTTCGGCTGTAATATCTTTGTCGGTGGGAGCCCGCCTGTTCAACTCCTCACCGCTGACGGTTCGCATGCTGAGACACCCAGCGTCAGCTCCAGATGCGCCCCGGCGATCGCCCCCGGGCAGCGGCCCTATACGTTTACTTTTCGATCGTGTCTCCATTTTGAATGGGTTTCCAGAGCCACGTTAGCCACGCCAGTAATTTCTCATTCGTGTGTCCGCCCCCTACGTGATTAGATGGTCAATCAGGACGTGTGGTTGTTTAGGGGGCTTATTATTATTATTATTATTATTATTATTTTATTATTATTATATTATTATTATTATATTATTATTATTATTACAAAATTTAACCTATCTAACTAGCTACTAAATTAACCCCTTTATTTATAAACATTGCTTAAAGTTAAGTAGTGCTTAGCGAATGTTTAACCATACATTATCATCGTTTATAAATAAACCCCTAAATGACTAACTAACTATATATATTTACAAAAACAAAAAAACACGCGCGAAGTATTCGTCCTACATCCAAATTGAACAATAATATAATGTATTTGGTACGAAACAAATGCAAGTTAAAGCAAATTAGTGATTTCTTTTGTATAATAAACAATGTTGAGGTAAACCATTCATAAAAGCATCAGATTTCAATTTACACAATGCTGCTAAACAAAGCATCCGTAAATCTAAATAATTTTAATGCCGACTACAATTTATTTTAAACTTTAACTGTTAAGATTTAAGAAACAATTTCAATTCTAAAACGCACTAATTTACAAACAAAAATAGTATGCAACTTTATTTCTGCAGTTCGTAAACTGTCATCAGTTATATTATGGACCTTATTACAAACACACAAAGAACACGCTCCTAATATTTTATGCATTTCAACAGCAAATATAAGGTGGTAATTACAACAGGTGTGTCCGGTGAGTGAGGTACAATAAGTAACATGATTCTTTTTTCGCACGAAGCAAAAGTATTTCTGTGAGGTCGCTTATTAACCGGGAGAAAGTTTTTGCCATAATCATTTAAAATTTTACAGTTTTGTGGATTAAAATATGTCTCCAAAATATGTTACGTGAAATTGAGGAAAAAATGGCGTTTATGTCTTTTTAACCCAAAGTTTGGCTGCTTTGTGAAAGATGCCCTTACTGCTAAGACGTAAATACCTACCATGGAAGCCATTGACTGTACCTACTACAGCTTTTAAGTACCTTTGAATATGAATCGCCTCTTTGCTCGCCCCTTATTACAATAGGCTTAACTGGGGAAAATGTGGATGTATTATAGGTACACACTATAGGTCTCTCTGCTTAACTTTTCGGGGACAACAAGCGTAGTATGTATTATGTATGACGTTGAATAGTCTTACTCAATATCACTATCCAACACCTCTACTTAACTCTTTACAAAATCGCCGTGATGTACCAACTTCATACCTCAAAAACTCGACCTCAGAATTCAGATCATTCTCTCCTGGGAACGCGAGACGGCACGGTACCCTATCAAAACCGTACGTGTTCCCGCATGGGGCTAGACAGCTCGTAACAAATAGCTTCTCTGTGACTATTGGCCGCTGTAAAATAATATGGTGTATGACGGCTAGAAGTAATGCTGACCTGGGAATCAGATACCTGAGTGAGTGGGTGAATGACTTGAGAAATGACTGGATAGAATCTTTGAGTACAGAAAAGATAGTACACTCAGGAGTGTACTATGGTTTACGATGAATTTGGCGTTCCAATGACGTTGACACGCTAAATGATAAATGATTTATTTTCTGTAGGTAAGTATTTTTGTACAAACACTTTTAAGGTCTCTGCATACAGCGGGCGGGGCGGGGCGGGGCGGGGCGTGACGGGACGGTGACGCGGCGCTGGCGCGGCGGCAGTGTTCACACTGCGGGCGCGATCACGTCCCGTCCCGCCGCGCCTTTCTTTCATCAAAAAAGATGTTGAGCGATTGAAACATGGAAACGTTATTGCTCATAGTTGCGCTAGCTAAGAAAAAACAACGTAAACGGAAATGGGTGCATGCAATAAATCAATAACGCGTTCGCGTCCCACCCCGCCGCTTCTGACTTGTATTCCCGCTCGGTGCGACGGCGGCGGGGCGCGACGGTTACCGTCGCGTCCAGCGGGGCGGCTCTATGTGGCGTCGTCCGTAATATCTAGTACATTACAACTGCTCAGCGTCGCGTTGCCGTCCCGTCCCGCCCCGCCCCGCCCGCTGTGTGCAGAGACCTTTACACGTCAATCATATTTTTAAACTAGATATGGCCGGCATTTCCTATATGACTACTCTGAGAAGAAAGGCCGAAACAAACTCAGAAGTCACAGTCTCTTTTAAAGTTCAGACACAATCTTGACAGAATCTTCAGAGCATTCTTATATAAGTAGTATTTTTTATCCCAGGAAGCGACGCGCGCTTTACTTGTGGGAACCAAGTGTACAAACACGCTACAAATCCTTGCGTGAAAAAGAGTAGCGTCAGCACACTCAGCACATAACAAACACAAACGCGCACGTACACACACACGACTTGCGACTTCGCCAATGTCTCAGTCGGTACCGAGAGCTCCTCCGCTTACACACACATTCACAGCGTGTTTGTACACTTGGTAACCACAAGTAAAGCGTGTGTCGCTTCGTGAGATAAAAATACTGTAACAAGAATTGGTTCCAAGACCTCGTCTAGACAAGTTTTTGTACTCCATTAATTATTAAAAAAAAACATTACAGTATATTACAGTTGATATAATATAAATGTTTAGAGCTAAACTGTGCGAAAAATTCAGTAGCGAAAGTCTTACCAAAACTAACATAGGTGAGGGTGGGTGGGCTGAACATACAAGTAGATATAGATCACATAATAAGTCACACTAATTAAATCCAATATGAATTAATTACATAATTTTAACATAATAAACTATCTAACTATCTCATTATTCTCAAAACTTATGTTAAATATTGTATTAGGAAATCAGTTGCCCTAATAGAGTGCTGCCTGTAATACAGGTTTATCCTAGTGCAGGCATCACTTTGCAATACCTATATTATTTCTAAGATTTAAACTGTATTTTACCGTATTTTTTTAATTCCAAACCTTTTCCAACCTCATTGCTCCCACAGCTAAAGTCTTCTACGATCTGAGGTTAAAGTAATCAAATAGCCGATCAGTCTAACCAGCTCAAACCAGAATTTTACTCAAGCCAAAACCCTCACTATATTTCGCACACCCATCCATCAAGCTACATAATATCTAACTCCAATATCAAAGCATCGCCCGCCATGCAACATGCAGCGTGCAACGCGCAACGCTCGCTACAATTTATTGGCAACGTAAACACGTTGCAGATTAAATTCCAAAATATATAACTTTCAATCAACGTCTCACGTGCCCCCATCAGGCTGAACTTTAAAAATTTTGAAATATTACTCAGCTCTGCGAATGGGGAGGTGGTTTGAGATACAAAAATTCGCGGAAAGGAAGAAGGTGGAAACTTTTAGCTTGAAATTTTCCACTTTTGTGCTATACAGTGTGGCAGGGACATCGATGCACAACCAGCTACCATGGGTTCAACACGTGATACTGGACTGAAATAATAGTCGATTAAAAAAAAAAATCCTAACGTGACCAGAGGGCTGGCCTGTTTCTTGGCCAAAGAATTAGCATCGCCATACAACATGGCAATGCTGCCAGCCTTTTGGGCACTGTTCCTGTTGACAGCGATGCGGACGAATTTGTTGATGCCTTTTGCTTATTTTTTCACATGTACATATGCACGAGTATTATTATTTTAAAGGAAATAAATGGTTTAAAAAAACGAATGCTTTTCCTTATACATTTTGAACATGTAGGTATTACACTTTTGTAGGAAAAAGCTGTTTTGGTTTTCAGATTCAGAATCATGTACTGAATCCATGGTAACAGGTTCTGCGTCTATGTTCCTGCCACCCTGTAGAGACCATAGAGATCTGTTTCTTTCGATTTCTAAAGATTACTATGCCCTTCAAAGTATTAGGTAGGTAGGCTCGCGTTTTTTTAATAGACGAAAAAAAAACGGAGGAGGTTCTCAAGTCGACGCGTATATTATTTTTTTTTTTTATGTATTACCACGCATAACTTTTTACAGAGTAGTCCGATTTTCTAAGAAGAATTCTGTGATGTTGAAAAAGAGAGAGATAGATGTATGGAAGAAAAAGAAACTTACCACTCCACGTTGGGATGAGGATATGAGGCTCGTTATTATGTTCGCGTTGGACAACAATCTCACCTGATGATGCACTCGACGACGATTCGTACGAAAGAATACTCTATGGTTATTATAGGCTATAACTATAGACAGTGTAGAGTACCTATAGGTAAACAAGGCTATAACGAAGCTACAACTTATAGCAAAACATAATAAAGGTGCCTCATCAGGTGGTACACATGGCTCGTAATGTGTGTACTAGCTTGGTCTATTATAATGAAAGTACGCACATTGCAAGGCAAACGCTTCGCATGCGATGCGCCGCACGCCTCGCAAAGTGTGGACTCCACCATTGACGCATATACTTCACAATATTATCAGCACGCTCACACCAGCCGCGGTTTCTGAAAAGCCATTACAAAAGCTGATAAGTAGATTGTCAAACATTATCAACTTTCTGTTGATTAGCCCAGAAACCAAGTGATAATTTCCACGGCTGAATCAATAGACATACAGCAATTTGAAAACCCAACATAGAACCAGCCTATTTCTTTCCCGCGCTATCTCTTACATCTTCCACCAAACCGTAAACCCGTTCAGGGAATCTCTCATATCGAGCCGAAGCATCGATGGACTCGGATCATTCCGGGGTTTACGAGCGTCCGAGGATATAGAACGAAAAAACCCGAAAATATTCAGGAAATAATATCGGGAAATACGAGCCGTAACCGATGAATTAAACCCGCTGTGGTACCGACCGACATCGAAAGTGGGTTTTTATTTTTATTTGGACTTATTATGTTCATTTTCAGTAGGTCAGAGGTTACTGTGCTTGTTTACAGTATTTAGTTTACCTGAAGGACTAAGTGCGGAAACCAAACCCGTAACATAGAACATAGAACTGTTAATGTGCTTGATTAAACTATTGTAGGTAATTAGCTGATGTAATAATTATCTGTATACCGAAGGAGCACTATGGTCGCCCAGTGGTAACGACTGCGACTTTTTAACCGACGAAAAAAAACGGAGGAGGTTCTCAAGTCGACGCGAATATTTTTTTTTGTCTCACCACGCATAACTTTTTACAGAGTAATCCGATTTTGATAATTCTTTTTTTTATTGGAAAGGGTATACCCCAAAGTTGGTCCCATATGGTCCCAAATTTGGAAAATAAAATCCAACCCTAACGGTGTGAAAATAGGGGTGATTACAGATTTGAATGCTGAGTTGTGTATTATTACTCTATTCAGTGCCACATATGCCTGCCCTTTGGCAAACAATTAGTAGATTATAGCAACAAAGGGAGGCCACATAGGGAAGACGTGCCCGTAGAAACTCTTGGAAATGATAAGTAATTTATTACAGCAGAGGTTCCAGCTTGAGGTTGGCGAGCAAGCAATGGAGAGCAGCATTCTAGGAGTCAGATTAACGGATACTGTTAGGAACACAGTGCTGCGTTCCAGAACACAAATCGCCGGCGTCACCCAAAAAGCAGCCAAGCTATGTGGAACTGGTCCGGACACATTTGCCCCATGTCGAACGAGTCAGTGGTCAGTCCCAGAAAACGTCCGGCGACATCGAGGCAGACCTAGGAGAAGATGATGGGACGAGCTTGACGTCTACGGATCGGATTGGTTCACACCAGGTCAAGACAGAGAGGAGTGGAAAGGAGAATGAGAAGCCTGCCTTGCAGTGAGACCACAAAGGCTAAAAATCCTACTAATATTATAAACGTGAAAGTTTGTTTGGATGGATGGATGGATGTTTGTTACTCTTTCACGCAAAAACTACTAAACGGATTTGGATGAAAGGCACACAGATGGTTTATAACCAGGATTAATATATAGGATAATTTTTATCGCGATATTCTCACGGGATCGAAACTTATGCGGGTGAAACTGCTGGGCGCTGCTAGTAAAGAATAAAAATATTACAAGAACAATAGTTTAGAAAGTCACGTTTGCTGATGCATATTGTGACTCCCCAAGACGAATTCAGCCTTTTCAATAACTCTTTTGAAGAAAAGAACACATACAGTCTCACTAACAAATCTTTATTCTTTTCCAGGTACAGTCAGCATACCAGTCATCCGTTCCACATTAAGGCCAGCAAAAAAGGTCAGAAATGCAAATTCTTGTTTTTAGTACTGTTTCAAAAGGTTTCGGACACATAAAGATAATATTGATGAGTTTCGTCACTAAGGTTTACAACGGCACGGAACGACATAAATGTCACTGGTAGAGTTGTAAGATGGCGATTTGATACAGTTTGTGGTTTTTAGTATTCATTGGAATTGATCTTTTTCGCTTACGTAAATGTTTTTGTTAAATGAGTGAGAGTGGCACCAATATTATAAAATAATGCTTCGCGATAGTCAATTTCGGCTTTCTTTTACGTATTAAAGGTTTTGTCGCATAACCACTTTTTTCTGAAATATTTGCTCGTTTTCACTAACACTACCCGTCACCTAAATGCCTCAGCGGAGAAAAGGGATGTTGATGTCAATGTCAAAGTCAAAGTCAAATCATTTATTTCAAATAGGTATATAAATGGCACTTTTGAACGTCGAAATTTACACAAAAAAAAAAAATCTAGTCGCCCCTTCCAAAGAAACTCCATCGTTACTCTTTTAAAATGTTTTACAATACCTATTTTGCATATTTATGCATATTTAACTTTCGGCGCTAAGCCGAACCTTGAAAATCCAACCTTGCGCTTTCATTTAGATATCGCCTTGTGAAACCGGCACCCTAACTGCGTAACACACAATCAATCGGAATCGGTTTCATTTTGACAGTTCAACAACATTCATTGCGTTATTTACGTGTTGAGCAGACAAATTTTTCGAACTTATGAAGCAATGGATTAGCAATTTGCTTCAAAATGATTCATATTACGATAGATTGTGTGTTACGCAATTAGGTTGTCGGCATTGTCGCTTAGCCACCTTTTCACTGAAACATTTCATTACAAAAAGCAAAGTATTTATAGTTGACACAGCGCTAAGGCTCTATATCAACCATTCTTGTTTATAAAAAAATCTTCAACCCATTTTCGCGCAGTACTAGATAGAATAAAAACCGCTCCTTTTTCATTATTCCCGCAACAAACAACGTTATTCAGATAAACAATTTCATTGCAAAATGTACAGTTTTTCCAGTTGAGCGTCGTTTTTTGCCGAGAGCCTACAATATTCGCGCTTTTTCATACAAACGTAATAGCATTTCAATTCGGCTCGCGAAAAAACTTCGCTTTAAGTTGCATAAAAATCGAGTTTTGGCTTTTATGTCCCCGGGTCGGTGTAATTGGGGCAATGTTGTGTAGTTTGGTTTTTTTTATTCTGGGTATGTTAGTACATGCCTAGCGGATTCTGCAATATAATAAATACCCCATTTTTACCGTGACTGGGTTAAGTGAGTAGTGGTCCTTGTCCGCGACTGGGTTTGATTCTTGGTTGAGTAGTGATCCTTGTCTTTCAGGCGTATTGTTGTGAAGTTAGGTACGTAGGCGCATCAGTTAAATACATTGATACGCGATCTATACAAATAAATACAATTGACGTGTCTCTTTGTAATGTCAAAATGACAGCTTTTTATTAAATGCATAATATGAAAGTATATACGTATATACAGTAAAGAAACAATTTTTTGGTCTGTCTGTCTGTTTGTTCCGACTAATCTTCGAAACGGCTTGACCGGTTTTGGCGGGATTTGCAATGGCAGATAGGTGATGTTATAAGGAGTAACTTAGGCTTTACTCTTGCTTACTTTTATTTTAGAAAAAGCATTTTGGTTCCGCGCAAAAAAAAAATAAACCCATGAAACCAATGTTTTCCATCATGCACACGAAGTCGCGGGCACATCTAGTAGACTTATATGCCATAGCTCCGTTGGGACATAATAATTATTTTGATGAGCTAGACACATTTAGCTTCGCACATTTGTGCATGTAATATGCACAAATGTATTAAAATACTGAATAAATGTTGTATAGCCTTAAGGGGCAGGTGCCATATATTCTTACAATTTGTAGGTAAGTCATCATCTGCATCTGCCGAGCCTTTTCCCAACTATGTTGGGGTCGGCTTCCAGTCTAACCGGATGCAGCTGAATACCAGTATTTTACATGGAGCGACTGCCTATCTGACCTCCACAACCCAGTTACTGGGTAATACGATACCCCTTGGTAAGACTGGTTGTCAGACTTTCGGGCTTCTGACTACCCGTAACGACTGTCAAGGATCGACGAATGACAGCCGGGACCAACGGCTTAACGTGCTTTCCGAAGCACGGAGGGGTCTCGGTATGTAAAGATGGTCACCCATCCACAGACCAACCGCGGCAAGCGTAGCTTAACCTGACCGATCGACCTGTACGGCTGTTATTATTTAGCCACGGGCCCCTCAATTTGTAGGTAAGTGTCTGTACAAAAATCACCGTGAAAACTTAGGAGAAGTGAGCTTGAAGTGAGCTGTCAATAGTGTCAATCTCTAGCAACAGGTGGAATGACAGCTCATTCGAAGCTCACTTCACCCAAATATTCACGGTAAGATTTATACAGAATAGCTCGGTTAGTTTCGAACTCACGACCTCATAAGTCGAAGCCGTTACTACTGGGGCACCACTGCCTTTATATGCTGTAGTATATCTCCATTGCCAACTGTACCTCATGAGTAACTATGCTAGGAACACTGTAGTCCAATAACTAAGGATACAAGGTGAGGTATGAGCGTTAGAAGTTCGGTAACCGCCCACAGCGCAGCGAATATGAACACATTCCTTTGTGTTAGCTGCCAACGAGCCGGCTATATGAACACAACAATCCAGCTACATAGATTAGTAGGGGAACTCCCAAGACTGGTTGAGATGCTGTTGGGCTGTACTGACGATAATAACAGTCAGTATGTTATTGAGGGGCTTGTGGCTAAGTAATAACAGCCGCACGGGTTTATCGATCAGGCTAAGCTACGCTTGCCGCGGTTGGTCACCATCTTTACATACCAAGACCCCTCCGTGCCGCGGAAAGCACGTTAAGCCGTTGGTCCTGGCTGTCATTCGTGGATCTTTGAGAGTCGTTACGGGTCGTCAGTAGCCCGAAAGTCTGACAACCAGTCTTACCAAGGCTTATCGTATTACCCAGTAACTGGGTTGTGGAAGTCAGATAGGCAGTCGCTCCATGTAAAATACTGGTATTCAGCTTTATCCGGTTAGACTGGAAACTGAACCTAACATAGTTGGGAAAAGGCTAGGCAGATGATGATGTTATTACGGTTATTACCGTCACGCGTCAGTATGTTATAGGAATCTATTGCTTACCAATAGGTTAGCAATGCGTATTTTGTTCTTAGCGCTTGTGTAGTAGTAAATAAATAAATACTCCTTTGGTTTATTCAAGGTGTACATAACAAATCTGCTGCTACATTTTATGTTCGCATAACTGGATAAATGGGCAGTGGTGGTCATGGGTTCGTACCCAAGTAGGCTTTTTTTTTTGTTTTCAGGATGGGAAATCATCAAATGACCCCTCCCGCTCTGGGTGGAGCAGAAGGGAGTGTCAGACTCTTATTGACTAAAACCCACCCGTGTTCCTTCCTTAGCCCTTTATGTTCCAGGGCAGCGGTAACCCTTTCGGACGATCCCGCTACCCTGGCAGCGATCCCGCTACCCTGGCAAGTACCCAGGTAGACTTTACTTTGTGTAAATAATTTCATGACCATTGTTCTCAAAACATCGTGAGGAAACTGGCATGTCCTACAACAAAACATTCGTAGACATGTGACATCTACAAACCCGCTCTGGGCCCACGTGGTGTATTACGGCCCACTCCCTCTCACCGAGAGGAAGCCTGTGGCCCAGCAGTGGGGACACTATATAATAGGCTGATTATGTAACTGGATAAAATGTAGGGAGGGAGTTTTTTTGAAGTGAAAACTTCTTTAGCGGCGTTGTGCACTTTTGTTGTGATGGGTAAAAAATGTTAAACTCGCGTCAGGACACGTGACCTGATCGAAAATTCGTAAGACGGAGCTCGCGTCAGGACACGTGACCTGATCGAAAATTCGTAAGACGGAGGGAGAGTAGACCGCATTCCAAAATATACGTTAATATTCAAGTTTTCACTTCTGCCGGCACTCCCGGAGTGCAAGCCGTTGATTTTTTTTTTCTATATTTCAGGATTGGTCCTATAGTAAAAGTTGTTCATAATGATGAGTAAAATTACTTCTTTTCAAGTGCAACACCGTATAACGGGACCATTGCATTCGTTAGAAAAGTTTTCAGGTGCAATACTTACAACTTTTTTCCTTAGACCAGTCCAGGACTCAAAGTTTAGACCAGCCGATCGATTCTGTAAAAATCTCACCGTGAAAAGTTAGGTGAAGTGAGCTTAAAGTGAGCTGTCAATTATAGTGTCAATCCCTTAGCATTATTTGGAATAACAGCTCACTCCACGCTCACTTCACCTTAGTTTTCACGGTGAGATGGTTACAGAATCGCACTGCTAACCAGTGAAATGAACTAGAAATGACTTTAATTCTTTCCTTTGCAATCGTTACGGCCGATACGTTTGTAGAAAGAAACCGGCATTATATCCTACTAATATTATAAACGTTAAAGTTTGTATGGATGGATGGATGGCTGTTTGTTATTCTTTCACGCAAAAACTACTGAACGAATTTTGATGAAACTTTACAGCAACATAGCTTATACATTAGAATAATACATAGGATACTTTTTATCCCGATATTCCCACGGAATCGACACTTATTCGAATGAATCCGCGGGGCGCTGCTAGTATTATGTATAATGATTGATGTTGTCTTTTGTAGTGTTCTTCAATGGCTCTGCTGTAGGTACTCTTATGAAATATAGCACTTCCGATCAATTTATAACAACCATGAGAGAATAAACAAATCGTCATAATAATATTTCGTTACCGAAGAATCCTCCAAATCTACGAGACTACGTCAAGATAATATTTGTCAACAAAAACGTAAAGCGGAAACCGACCGCTCTTATTGCGTCCTAATAGAGTTTAAATTACAACAAGTAATCAAATAACAACACTCTGCAACTGTGTCGAGCAATTGACACCTCAAAAGCCCATGGGATTCGGCCATGCAAGAAACCAGCGTAACTTTGCGGCCGCCAAACTGATCAATGACACTTATGTCAGGGTGACAAGGTTGATATCTCAGTGGGTTTTGAGTTAGTAGTGTAATGTGTATGTTGGTCGGTATCTGCATGAATTTAACTTTGACAAGTTAAACCTCCTCAGTTGATACATGGAGTGGGTTCACAAGTAGACCTGACCCATTTAGCTAGGAATGCCGGTGGGAAATTTTAGTGTCTAAAGTAAGAAGCAAGATATTCGTACTGCGTTTGTGACTTGGCTGAAGATATTGACAATTCTTGGAAACATACTAGATAAGTCTAGGAATTAATGATTAACGTATTCGTAACGTGACAAATGCGTGCACTGACTGGACAGGGCCACTCAATTTGTGTGGTTCTTTCTCCAATCTACACGCGCATGCCTCTCAACGAGACTACCCACGAGTCAGTCCATGGTCTTCACATGATCTGACCAAGATTATGTCTGGACTTTAAATGAGATTGTGACCTCTGAGTTTGTTTCGGCCTTTCTTCCCAGAGTAGTCAGACAGAAAACGTCGACCACATTTACTTTTTTTAAATTTGATTGACGTCTCAAAGTGTTAGTACAAACCCACAAGATTTACAGAAATAACATCATTTATCATTCGCCAAAACTAATCCACTTCCACTTTACAAAAATCCAGTACGCAATGTACTGGATACAACTTATTGAGGGATCATAAATATTAAAAAAAAAACTACTCAATAAATTATTTTAGGCAAAAAACTAGGCCATTTGGTCTAGCAAATAAACAATTAATTTATACAGCTAGAAAGGTACACTCTTCTTTCAGTCTAGTAAAAAAGTATTTTTTTAACCGACTTCAAAAAAGGAGGAAGTTTTCAATTCGACGGTATGTCTTTTTTTTTTGTGTGATTGTTACGCGATTACTCTGCCAATTGTGGACCGATTTTCAAAATTCTTTTTTTGATCGAAAGGAGATACTTCTGAAGTGGTACCATAGAAATTTCATGAAAAACGGTTCAGTAGTTTGCTTTTAAACCAAAATTACTGGTAAAAATTACAACTTAAAAGTGAAAAATAAAAACTTTTTTGCAAAAAAAAACGACCAACTTCCAAAAACACCACTTCTTAAAATGCGTAATAAAATAAATATATAAACTGTCTTATCTTATTGAATTATCTTATTTGTGGCTTCTTACATACATTATAATACCGTAGGTACGTATATCAATCAATGTATTGTGTGTTGCTGCAATCACTAGTTCCATCTGTCAGAAAACGGTTTTCCTAATGAACAGGTTATAGGACCCCGAACGCTAAAACAAAAGAAATACCCCTACAGTCACAGATTTAAAATAAATACTACTTGCCTATATAATAATTATTAATAATCCTACAAACTCTCAACTTCCCTACTTTATAAAACCCCAGACCTACAACTAAAAACCGTACAATAAGCGCTCTCGGTAGTTTCCTTGAAAAACTTAAATTGGCTGTTAGTTGCTTTTATCTTTCGAACTTAAAACGTACAGACGCCAGCACATCAAGCTACTACAATCTGTCAATTTTTTTTAGTAGATTTTCAACTCTATCCTAAAAGCATTAAGGTTCAAGGTTGATTTGGAAAATTTGACAGTTTCAGGTAGCTTGACCTGGTAGCGTCTGTACGTTAGAGCCGCCCCGATCAGGAACGAAGCAGTCGTTCAACTTGTTAGCAGTATTTGCCGAATCGGATAAGCTTGTTGATTCGTCTACGAGATCTACGTCTATTTACAGCCAAATTCTTTATAACAGAATCTAATATCCAACCGGATTTCTGAGTTGCGCTGCGGTGCTATCTCAATTTTGTGCAGTCAAAGCTACAGTTTCCAAGAAGAGTTAATGAACTTAATGGTCGTAGTGACGCTGACGGCTGGCTTGAAAATTATGACAAATATTTAATAAGCTTGTGGCTGAGTGAGGGGCTTGGGGGTAAGTAATAACAGCACCACGGGTCGATCGATCAGGTTAAGGATAGGAATTTATATGTAAAGATGGTCACCCATCCACAGACCAACCTCGGCAAGCGTAGCTTAACCTGATCGATTGACCCGAGCGGCTGTTATTACTTAGCCAGGGGCCTCTTTGCCAACCTATGTTTGCTTACCCCTCATAAAAATAAACGACATGACGTTGTATAGGTATACAACGTCATTAATCTACTTATCCTTTGACAGATTCATTATTAATCTACAATTTGCGGCCGATTTCTCAAAAACATTCGTTTTGGATCGAGTATGAGCCAAATCTTTATTCTTGGCATACATGACGATTTAATTGATACCAAGTCATACGTTTTAATTGCACGACACATTTCAATACCACCTGTGACTCGTTCAAAGAGAATAAAGTACGTAAAAGTATTAAATTAAAGCGATTCAAAATTAAATCTCCGGCTAGACTACAAAAGAATTCCCTTCAGTTAATTCACCGTACAATTACAACACATAGGCAGCCATAATATAGTGCAGAAACGAATTTAATGAAATATGAAAATGCCGATTGCGGTTGAAACATATTTAAATCGATTCTCCCATAATAATTCGCATTGCTGATATAAATCCGATGTGCCATTTAACTGGCGACCACACTTGTTTGAGATTTCAATTAATATTGTTTACCGATTCTGTTTGTGTGTAGAAATTATGTGTTTATTTAGTGTGGCGTTCATACTTATTTTATATCCGTCACCTCACATATCAGGTCCAGTTGAAAACCAGCGTCAGGCACTGTCTGGCATTTTTGCTGCACTAGGCCTTTTTGGTACAGCCGCGAGGCACACTTTTCTGCTATTTTCTTACATCGGAATTTACACTTTCTATTTCATTGGTTGCTATCTGATGTATGTATCTGAGCGGCAATTCTAATTTTAAGAGCGTTCACAGTCTGATCTCAGTCTCAATCTGTCAAAAATACCTCTAATTTCCCTACATTTTTGACATTATTGTTTGTCACCGAGATGAGACTGCGACTAGATTTTGAACGTTATGAACAGTGATTGGAATAGGTAGTGCCTATTTGCCTAAACTTCGAAGAACAGAGACAAAAAACGGAGACTTCCTTACGACTAAATTTTTCACTCACTCACTAACACATTGTGTACGTCATTTATATATACTAACACAATTTTTGATTTTACTGTAAATTATTTAATTTAATGTAATGTTAGTATTGTTTAAATTGATTTTAATTCTATTTCAGTGTCTGTGGTCTACGTACCAATTGATTTTAATATAATTTAATGTATTGTATGGATTATTATTTTCTGAAATAAATGAATTATTATTATTATTATTAAAAGTGTTGTCCCGAATTTCTGGACAGATGTCCTGGAAAAATGTAGTCCTAAGGAAGTCTCCGTTTCTTGTCTCTGTTCTTCGAAGTTTAGGCAAATAGGCACTACCTATTCCTATCATTGGTTATGAATTATGAGAATTGGTCTTCTGGTGTACTGTGTGTATTTTAGTCTGTGCCAAATAAATGTATTTTCTTTCTTTGTTTCTCTTCCCGATATTAATGAAGAGTATTTTTTTTTTTTTTTTATATAAATACGTAGATAATACCGTATTAGCAGTAGAGCTCTTTGTACAGAAAAGTAGATACCTACTGCCAGATTCTGCTACCGAGTAGTGTTGTTGGTTTCTACTTCCTGTTTGGAAAAACACAATAACACATTGCGTGAATCGAACCCAAGACCCCGCACTCAGCAGTGGCCTTTGCAACCAATCAAAATTTAGTCGCAATCTTAGCGACAACCAATATCAATAACTTGTCAAAAATGTAGGGAAATTAGAGGTATTTCTGACAGATTGAGAATAAGGTTACAATGCTAAGGTTCTTAAAATTACGGGAATATAGCCCCTCTGTAACTATACAGCGTGTATCAAAAATGTGTAGTCATACTTAAGGGTCTGGAAGTTCCTTACGCGATACTTGCATACACACACTCGTACATAATAGAAAGCGACAGAAAAAGACGGAAAGTGTCAATAATACGAGTTTTTAGAAGCTGTCATAAATTTGTCACCATCTTGGATTTTCAGTTTGACTTCGCTGTCGGTTTTAGCACCCTCAAAAACTACGAAAACGATACCCATGATGAAAAAAATTTAAGTTTTCGCAGCCGCCATCTTAAATTTTCATTTTGACCTCAGTATTGGCTTCGGCACCCTCGAAAACCATGAAAACTATTGTAAGTCGCATAAAGGGGCACAACGCTTTTTCGTAACGTGTCGATCTTTATTTTTACTTCTACCGCAGGCCGCGTTAAAGAACTTCGTTCCAATAGTCACATTTCTGTTACACGCTGCATTAATATCACATATCTACCAAGCACAACTTCCATAGGTACACAGGTTCATTGCCTAAGCCCCACACGTGCTCCGTCTGACCCTGCCGGTATATCTGGCGAAACTTGGCGCTGTTCGGTTATGACAAGCGAATTTATATCCTCCACCATTTTATATGGACTTATTTCGAGTTTCAAATAGTCTTGAAGTTTGTACGAATAGTGAATTATTGGGGTTCGACGTGGTTTGGGAGAGTTGAAGGTTTGTTTTCGAAGCTTATTTTTGAAAGTTAGAAAGTAACATCAAGGTTAGCTTGTTAGTGTATAATGAAAAGCATGGGACCAAGGAGAGGTTGTTAGTAATGTCAAAATATGGAAAAGCCTGGGACCAAGGAGAGGTTGTTAGTAATGTCAAAATATGGAAAAGCCTGGGACCAAGGAGAGGTTGTTAGTAATGTCAAAATATGGAAAAGCCTGGGACCAAGGAGAGGTTGTTAGTAAAGTCAAAATATGGAAAAGCCTGGGACCAAGGAGAGGTTGTTAGTAATGTCAAAATATGGAAAAGCCTGGGACCAAGGAGAGGTTGTTAGTAATGTCAAAATATGGAAAAGCCTGGGACCAAGGAGAGGTTGTTAGTAATGTCAAAATATGGAAAAGCCTGGGACCAAGGAGAGGTGGTTAGTAAAGTCAAAATATGGAAAAGCCTGGGACCAAGGAGAGGTTGTTAGTAATGTCAAAATATGGAAAAGCCTGGGACCAAGGAGAGGTTGTTAGTAATGTCAAAATATGGAAAAGCCTGGGTCCAAGGAGAGGTTGTTAGTAATGTCAAAATATGGAAAAGCCTGGGACCAAGGAGAGGTTGTTAGTAATGTCAAAATATGGATAAGCATGGGACCAAAGAGAGGTATTGATTTATTTTTTATTAACCTGCACTAAATTGCGATTGCTTTTTATTTGTTTCTTCTTTTACGTGGACTAGAAAAAGCTCCACCCACATACACAACCTCAAACTTTAACTTCAATTTGTACGCAAAAATAAATCATCGTTTGCCTAGCCTTTTCCCAACTATGTTGGGGTTGGCTTCTAGTCTAACCGGATGTAGCTGAGTACCAGTACTTTACATCTAACGACTCCACAACTCCAGTTACTAGGTAATACGAAACCCCTTGGTAAGACTGGTTGTCTGGCTTTCGCGCTTCTGACGACCTATACCGACTGTCACAGATCCACGAATACCGCGACCAACTACTTAACAAGCGTTCCGAGGCACGAAGGGGTCTTGGTATGTAAAGATGGTCAACCATTCACGGATCAACCGCGGCAAGCGTAGCTTAACCTGATCGATCAACCCGTGCGGCTATTATTACTTAGTCACAAGCCCCTATCTACGCAAAAATAAATCTAAGCCAAAATAAATGCTGTTTCCAAACACAGCCGCTATATACATTTTTCTAAATTAAGTAATCCGCTCATTGCTCACACATAATCGTCCTTAGCACTATACTGAGACAGATATTTTAGCCTCTCAAATATAATTACAGATCTAAAATGAGTTATTAAAATACTGAGCCATAATTATTTTGGACGTCTAATTAACGGCTAAAAATAAGCACGCTCATTATAGCCTTTTCATAACTTTTAGCCACGCAATTAAATTAGTTTGTTTGTGTATACCATTTAAATTTGAGGGATGCTTATATTTAAGTAGCTTTTACATAGAATGAGATTTGAGTGGCGTTTCAGTATTCGGGTGACTCTATTAGAAAGTTAGAAAATCTCTACAATTCAATAATTTGGGATCTATTTATTTAAACATTTATGTACAGACGCCAGCACATCAAGCTACTACAATCTGTCAAATTTCTTTAATAGATTTTCAACTTTATCGCTAAAGAATTAAGGTTCAAAGTGGATTGGGAAAATTTGACAGTTTCGGGTAGCTTGACCTGTTGACGTCTGTACACACATAACGAGAAGAAAGGAAAAGGAAAATTATCTCTCTCGCACAAATCCAATACTTTATTTGTAATTAATACTTCCAACAATAAAAATAAAAAAGTCATTTACTCAAATTAGGCTGAGAATCAGTACTTTTCAAACATCAAAATGACATAAGATAGTCCCCCAAGACGTCCGCCCTTCACCACATCCAAGTGCTTTCGCTGGGAAGAAGTGGCGCAACCAACTCCCTAACAGTAAGTAACTACCTATCTATTTCAAATGAATTATTCTCAGATTCAAAATAAGTTAAACATACAAGCTATATAAGGTTCTTTGGGCACTCGTATGACGTTAAAAGGGACCCTGTTGTTGGCAAACATTTTTTTAAATTGTTTTGTGAAATGTATTGACAAAAACAAGATGGCGTTGTTAGTTCGCGCCAAAAGATCGTTGCACAGCTATGCCTACAAATGAAACATAAAAAAATCTTGCGAAGACTGATCAAATCGAAACCGAATCTCGAAAACACGCACTCGACACCAGATCGAAATCCTAAAAAAAGGAAAATCGTATAAGCATAAAAGTTTATAAATTCAATCGCGAATCCAAAGCCAGACGATCATGCAGGTGCTCTAGGAAATGAAAAGCAAACTGCGAGGCACATCTCATTATCACTACCTAATCCTGCAGACGAGACTGTAAAATATTCATTTATTCCAGGCACAGATCTCACAGAAATAGATACGTCAGAATTGAATTTGAAGTTGATCGATTCTGAAGTTTTCAATCGGATAGTTTTGGTTAATCGATTACCTAGTTGCATTCGAGTTGGACGGAAGTAGGAAAGTTGAATTTGCATGTTTAGAATGCTCTTGGATTGAATTTTCTCATTTTCTTGTGACATTGTAGCAGCTGAAGAAAGTGTACGTATACATATTTGAATAGACAGTATTCATGGGTATTATTACGCCAGATATTATGTTTTTAACCGACTTCTAAAAAGGAGGTTTTTTTTATGTTTATTCGCGCATAACTCCGTCGCTTGCCAACCGATTTGAAAAAATCTTTTTTTGTTGGAAAGGGTATACATACTTCCCAAATGGTCCCATAGAAATTTCATAAAAAACGGTTTAGTACTTTGGTTTTTAAACCAAAATTACTGGTAAAAATTACAACTTAAAAGTGAAAAATAAAAACTTTTTTGCAAAAAAAAACAACCCAACTTCCAAAAACGACACTACAAAGTGAAAAATAACTTTAATGTCGGAAGTCGGTGGCAAACAACGAAAATGCGAACCCAACGACACCGACTTCCGAAATTAAAGTTATTTTTCACTTTGTAGTGTCGTTTTCGGAAGTCGGTAGTTTTATTTTGCAAAAAAGTTTTTACTGTTGTGTTGTTGTTATTAGGTACTGTATTGAGAAAACAAACAAAGGCATACCTAAGGACTTGCAACCTATTACAGAGACACACAGCTTCCTTTTCTTCAGTCAATGCCTACCTACTTTAACATAATAACATTCCCTAAGAAATAAAATAGTAAACATAAAAAGAAATAGACTTGTAAAGTTCCAACGGCTTCGCGCTACCTATAAACATTATCACTGAAATCCCCGACAAAGACTTCAAGACTGCAGCGCTCGATAGCGCATAAAGTTTAATTACAATTTCACCGCAATTAATACTAGTACGATTCAATAATAGAAACTACCCATGTTGCTTCCAAACTCCCTCTACAATTTATAAATCTTTGGTGAATTCAACTTCTTAGCAGAACTAAGAAGGCAGTACTGGGAACTGGGAATCTCCCATTCGCCCCCAACTCAATTGTATTGCTAATGAAGATGTGATTCTCCCGACGTTTTATGCACAAATTGAAAATGTTCAGAATTGCTTACTGGGAACTCGATTAGTAAGATTAATTGAACTGGATTATTCGATTTGGACCTTTCAATCTAGACCTTTTTATTTAATTTTCTAGATTTTATGATTCGATTATAATAATTAATTAATTATTTCCGTTGCAGTAGTAGTATTTATTCTTTGAGTGTATATCTGAATGTTGAGTTGATAAGTTGTGGTGACTTTAGAGAAGGATTCTAGTTTTCTTGCATTGTTACAAGTTATTCAGATACAACGAATCATTTTCTTCTTTTCTTGTTCTCTCACACTATTGTCTACGTTTCTTTTACATTTCTCCTTTCCTAGGTCTGCTGACAGAATATTAAGAAATAAAGAGTACTGCTTATTTCTACGACATATATGTCGAAAAAGGGTACGTTTGTATTTATATGTATAAATAATAAAATAAATAAACGATCACACAAAATAACATGTAGCCGCTCTCGATTCCAAAGCTGGGTACTTCCTAGTTCCAAGTTAGAACTTAGAAAATAATACCGTTTACTACACAATAAGGAAAATATAAACAGTTTCATAACAGCACTATCAATCTGAGTTTAAAACAAGAAATCGTAGCTCACGACTATCAAGTATTCCCTCGGGCGACCGACGGAATTAGTTTCGATGTTGCATAAATCTCATAGTTTTGTGTCTAGCAGTTTTCGAGATGTGGTGTCGTGATGAACAAATGCGCGACTTCAAGGGACGATGCAGGGCGTTATTGGGGCTACACGATCGCCGGGGGCTTTCTTGAGCGAGAGATGGGGAACGGTATCCATTGTGTGAGGATAAAATATAGGGATCTAAAGAAAATAGGTGCTTATTATTATAGGTTTAGAAAATATTATAGGTTTGTAAAAAAATACATCTGTATTTCCCGTATAATCTCATCTATAGATTCCTAGCTAGTCTCAATCATATGTTTCAAATTGATGTTATTTCAAGGTCAACAAAACTTTATTATAATGGTAATTAAGTGGATTTCAGAGGGACTAGCACTATTGAAAAGGTTATAATAAAGTTTGAAGTTGTAGCGTAAACTGAACTTTATTGTGTAGGAATTAAAGTTATTTTTCCATGAACCTATATTTGTTTACATTTCTGGCAAATAAATCGCGAATGCAGACTAGGTGTATAGTATAACACTATTGCGCCACCTATGTTTGAGTCCCGTGTCATGGGAGGAATGAGGAAAATGTCGTCAGGAATTTTTGAGTGTGAATGTGAATGGCTATACAAGAAGGGGAAGAACAAAGAAACGATGGATGGACTGTACGGAAGATGATATGGCTAGAAAGGGAGTGACTACTGGGATGACGACTAATAGAGGAGTATGGAAAAGAGATGCTGCGTCGACCCTAAATAAATTGAGATAAGGGGAGTAGAATGGCCACCGTAGGCGCGGGCCTGCGGGCGGAGAGTAATGGGTAGCTCTCCGTCCGATCAGGACCAGGCCCGTGCCGGACGGCGTGTATGTGTCCCACGCGCGCCTCAAAGAGATGTCAGCATAAGTGACGGGGCCCGATAGGGCCGAAGCCTGCCAGGGTAGCGGGATCGTCCGAAAGGGTTACCGCTGCCCTGGAACATAAAGGGCTAAGGAAGGAACACGGGTGGGTTTTAGTCAGTAAGAGTCTGACACTCCCTTCTGCTCCACCCAGAGCGGGAGGGTCATTTGATGACATTTCCCATCCTAAAAAAAAAAAAAAGGGGAGTAGAATGATGATATTTAAGAGCCATTTTATAGGGAGCGAGCCCCTTTCCAGTAACTGAACACCAATCTAGAAGTTCCTGCTGGAAAAAACCAATCACACTTTACTTGACCTGTCCCAGCGGTCTCGACATTCATAGCGATCGCTTTACGACCGCATTCTGTCGCAAAGTCCCGAATTGACAGGTGAAATGTATGGAGTGACAGGACTTTGCGACCGAATTTGGTCGTAAAGCGATCGCTATGAATGTCGAGACCAGGAGTCTCGACATTCTGGGCTGGGATCTAACCCTCCTCCTAACGGTAAGCAGTCGCGTTTGCGACAACGATCAAAGAGGCAGTCAAGCATCAATACACAAAAAGGTTAAAGGTACCTACCCTAGTTTAAAAAAAAAAACTCTGGCATAGGTATGACTGTATGAGTCCTGCCTGCCTGCCTGGTGCCTGCCTGGTGGTATGCCGTTTATGTGCCTGTTTGAAATAAATGTTTTGAATTTGACTTGAAGTGACAGAGATGTGGACCGTCTTCTCTGTCACTCATACCTGTGAAAGTCTTTTGTCTTAAACTCAATTTGTAATTCTTACCGTACGTCATTGGACACACTCCCTCCCCATAGTGGGTAGCGTCACATCGCGTTGTCGCTGGCGGCGGAACCCGCGTCCTGGGGCCGGCACGCCTGCCCTATGCAAATATGCGACCCCTAAATTGATGATAATCCTACCAGTACAATATTGTGACCTTTCGCTTTTGATGTGGGGGAAAACCTAAGTTAGGTCATTTTGATACCTAGATTAGATTTTATATGCTGATGACACTTTCAAAACGTAACTGTTTTCTTACGATTAGATTTTTATTGCTTACACTAAGTCTAATTTGCTAAAATGTCCAGTCTTTTAATAATATAACATCGTCAACACACCACCCAAGGAATCTTGTGGTCTTGTCGACAAAGATGTCTTGTACCATCATAGGTAAGTACATTATACCTAATACGGTCATGTTCATGTTATGATTTACAGTTTATCGAGATTTAACTCATATTAAATTGGGTTTTAAGAACTTTATTTCTCATAAGAACATAAAATTATATAATAATAGCAATAACAGTTCGCTTATAATGAGATACACAGCACAGGTGATTATAATTAGTACCTACTATTAACATTAGTTGCCTCTGGGCTGCTGGAGACATTATGTTAGCTTATTATTCTGTTTGACGTTATTTCAAATGTTGTAATGTGTTGCCTTAATCTGCGTTTGAATGTGTTTGTATTGTCACATTTTTTTATCTCCTCCGGTAAACTATTGAACAGCCGTGCGCCTTCAACTACTTAATATTGTTTTCTTGCCATAATTAGCGCGAGCGTGCGCTGGTTTTAACTGGATTTTGTTTTTATTTCCTTACGTTGTATGTTATATTTTTCAGGTAATTGTATGTTTGATTGACAGATGTGGTGATGATTTTTTTTTTTTAGTAAGGACGCTAGTTTACTATTTGTAAAGATGAGTTATATTGAGTAGTTTGGTTTTTTTGTATAGTATTCTTGTCAAAATTCGCCCCGATATTGCACAAACTCTCAACTTTGTACAGGTCTACAAAATCTCTACAAAATAAAAGAAAACCTACATTTTTAATAAAGAGAAAAATAAAAACCCCTATTTAAGTTAATGTAAACCCGTAACCTTCTTTAGAGTTTAGAACGTTTCAAACAGCTCACAATGTAAAGAATACCTGCGCATACCTTCATAAAAGCTAGAATGTAGTTTATGGAGCAGTAATAATTCAACTAAGTAAGTGTTGTTAACTTGAAGACTTACGTTTTGAAATGTTTAAGGGGTAGGTAACGTAATTAAACACATAAAGTAACTATGTTTCTAAAATAAACATTTTTACTTGCATAATCAGCCTAGTATTGCCTCTGCTGGGACACAGGCCTACTCTCGGTGAGAGGGAGTGGGCCGTAATCCACCACGCGGGCCCAGTGCGGGTTTAGATGTCACATGTCTTCGAATTTTTGGTTCTAGCACATGCCGGTTTCCTCACAATGTTTTCCATCACTGTTTCAAACATATGTCATTAGATAGGCAATATCGAGAAATAACTACTACTATCTGCCATCTGCCTAGCCTTTTCCCAACTATGTTGGAGTCGGCTTCCAGTCTAACCGGATGCAGCTCAATACCAGTATTTTACATGGAGCGACTGCCTATCTGACCTCCACAACCCAGTTACTGGGTAATACGATACCCCTTGGTAAGACTGGTTGTCAGACTTTCGGGCTTCTGACTACGCGTAACGACTGTCAAAGATCCACGAATGACAGCCGGGACCAACGGCTTAACGTGCTTTCCGAGGCACGGAGGGGTCTCGGTATGCAAAGATGGTCACCCATCCACAGACCAACCGCGGCAAGCGTAGCTTAACCTGACCGATCGACCTGTGCGGCTGTTATTATTGAGCCACGGGCCCCCCGAGCAATAACTACTATGGCGGTTTATTTTAATTTATGGGTTTACTAGTAGTTATTCAAGAGTTCCCAAGTTCAAGGGTTGTGTCCCAGCAGCGAAAACATTATAGGCTGAGATTATTATTATTATTTTATTTATTTATTATTTATCTATATTTGTGGTTGTTATTGGTGTAGGACCAACCTATCGATTATGTAAAAATCTCACCGTGAAAAGTTAGGTGAAGTAAGCTTAGAGTGAGCTGCAGTGCGATTCTGTAACCATATCACCGTGAAAACTTAGGTGAAGTGAGCGTGGAGTGGGCTGTCATTCCAACTAATGCTAGGGAATGACACTATTGGCACCTCACTCTCGATCGGCTGTCAATGGTGTCAATCCCTAGCATTAGTTGGAATGACAGCTCACTCCACGCTCACTTCACCTGAGTTTTCACGGTGAGATGGTTACAGAATCGCACTGTTGCTTTTATACATTTTTGCCGATTCTCCTTTCTAAAGTAATTCTAACACTCAATAAAAAAAACTAATCCTCATTTCTACACGAAAGCATTCCCCCTAAACAATTGCGATTTAAAATCCTCAACACGGCAGTGTAAACCTGTGCTAAGCCGGAATACCTCACGATTACCACTTCTAATAATTTGAACTGAAGTGTACCACGAAAGTTTCCTTAAGATATTGATTAGAACAATGGGCTCTTTATTTCTTGGCGCAGGTTTAAAGTGTATTGGTTTAAAGTTTCCAGCAGTTACTGTTATGTGTAGAGTTTTGCTATAGTTCATACAGTGCCGACTCCTGTGTGGATTTAATATTGTATTGTTGTGTTATTGTAGTGTTATATTGTATTGATGTACTCGTATCAGGTAAGGGAGTTAATCCTCTCCTATACAAACATTGTCATAAAAAATCATCGACAGCAGCTAAACCTGCACCTTAATTGCGAAACACACTACCAATCACAATCAGAATCATTTGGAAGGATATTGCTAACCCATTGCTTCATTATGTTCGAAAAATTTGCCTGCTCAGCAATGTAAATAACGTAATGAACGTTGTTGAACTGTCAAAATGAAAGCCTATACTGTCAGTGCGTTACGCGAACACCGCCAGGTCTTCAATTCAATTCAATTCAATTCAATTTATTTATTTGTGTACATAGGTTACAAAGTTGTTACAGTCTTCTCCAATGAACAATGGCAATGAATGTTCTATCCTGTTCGACCTAGGATGACCTACACTGTTCGATCCCAGAATTACCTTCCTTTGAAACCTTGATACTGGTTTCTGCCATTGATACCATGGCGGGGGGCATTCTGAGAATTAGAATGTTACTCATTCTGATATAGAGCCATGCCAAATACAGATATCATAGATTTCTAATTCGAATATGTACCTACCTATACAAAACGAAGAATAAATTGGACACTAGACAGTATGAAATTCTAATAAGCCACTTTCAAATCCATTTCTGTATTTTCAATTCACATAATAATATAAATACATTCTACATACTCGCCTTCTATTTCCCATTCACCCTCAATAATTTTCTAGCCAACTAAACTTCCTTAGCAGAAACGATTCAATCGCTTAACGTACGCCAAATAACTATAATATTACAAGAAATGTAAATGTACTACCGCACCCACAATCTGTTTCAAGCTCAACCGTTTCAGACGAGAAAGAAGCTCAATGATTCATACAAAATGTATGAAGGGAATTCACGCGATTTTTCCGTTTCAATCCGACGCGGTTGCGGACCGAGCGAGCGGTGGCCATGTGTGAATGTCTTTCCCGTATGTAATTCTCGGTTTTAGGCGAAGATTTTCATAGTTTAACAATTTTGGGGAGATTCTAAAAACATGGTCTTCATTATGAGACTGCAACTTTAAAAGGAATGGTGATGTCCAGCACCCTAATTGCATAACACACAATCAATCGTATTCTGAATCATTTTGAAGCATATTGCTAATCCATTGCTTTATAAGTTCGAAAAATTTGTCTGCTCAACACGTAAATAACGCAATGAATGTTGTTGAACTGTCAAAATGAAACCGATTCCGATTGATTGTGTGTTACGCAATTAGGGTGCTGGTTCTATTAATTCGGGCGAATGACGCCGAAGCGCATCAAACTACGAAATGAAAAGGATATCGAATCCAAAACACGTCATATTATTAAAAAGAAATAAGCTAGTTGAGGCGTTACAAACCAAGGCCGAAACAAAACAAGAGGCCACAGTCTCTTTTAAGGTCCAGATATGACTGCATAACCCCAAACTTCTCATCATCAGCAGCAGCCTTGGTAATTTTACCCGCTGCAGAGTATAAGCTTTCTCCCTGGTGAGCCATGCTTCCCTGATCTTTGCGAGTCTCAATCAGGCCTGCGCCTTCTGAATGTATAATAGCAATATGAGTGATGTACAAAGGAGACAAATAACCAGGGTCGTCGGATATAGTTGAAGTTTGATAAGAAACCGATGGATGTTTTGGAATTAAATTAAATTAATAGAAAATAAAGAGTTTATTTATCCAATTAAATTTAATTCAAAATATTCAATCGATTTCTTACTAAACTTCTACTATATCCGACACCCTGGTTACTTATCATTTTTGGTGACTGTACTTAGGTACAGTATTTGATTTAAAAGAGTGTCCAAGGACTCTCTTGTAAGTTATTCTACGCTTTGCAATAGGAAAAAGCTTCATCTTGCTTAGTAACCGAATGTTTGACAGTTCAAAAGTGCCTGTAATTGGTTTAATTGAAAATAAACAAATCCTTTGAGTTTGAATTTTGTCTTCATTAAGCTTAAAAACTTCTCATAATCTAATGATTTTCTTATGAAATTCCAAAGAATTCAGCTGCAAAAATTTGCAGCATCAACTTTCACGAAACGTATCTAATTAAGCTAGGTGTCTCAAATCTATCGTTCTTATCTCTAGCCAATCAAATCGTCAGAAATAAATCAGTCACTTCAATTTAATCTCTTACTAGATAATACCTTTTGCCATTAAATACTTTAGTTCGGTAAAACGGCAAATCAATGCCATTCTTTTCTCAGGTAGCTGTGTTTTGTTCGGCGACAATTCTATCTTTTGTCGTCTGGTTTGTCCCGGTTTTATAACACGCTTTGAATTCGTCAAAAGAGTATCAGCAGAGATGCTATCAGGGTATTAGGGGATGGCTTTCACACTGTTCGTTTTAATGATAAGGAAGGTGTAAATGTCTAAACAGGGTCTTCTTTTGTTGATTATAAAAGTTTGATGAAAGTGATTACAATTCAATTGGTATCTTGATTGTTGATGGATTGGGAATGTTTATCTGATTTATTTCAAATAACAGAATGTAATTGGTATTTAAAAATGATTATTGATTTGTCGATAAATGAATCTTAGCTCTTACTGTTCTGCTGAGGCCCAATTTGCCATGTTAAATAAAATGTCGAGAACGAATCCTCACCATCACCCACAGGCCGACTTCACCTGAGTATAGGCCTCTCTTTTCAAGTTCCAATCCCCCTGTGCCAGCCTCATCCAGGTGCTACCCGCGATTAGAGATGTTATACTAGGGTCATTTTTAGGTAATCCTATTATTGAATATATTAGTTAACGCATATTATGATATCATACCTATTACTGGATATTAGTCAAATATTAGTGAACCAATTCATCATAGCTACTCAATCTAATATGCATATCTGCGTAATATCGGTAATAGTGTCCATAATAATTAATATGAAATACGAGATTCTGCACGTTTATTATTCACGTATGCCTATTATAGAACTTAAACGGTGATTAAATTTTCCTTGGACCAAAACCTCCAACAAAAATAAATAAAATATCAACCCAATCACTGAACACTAACAAAATAATGAATAGTTATTACTATTTATTAGTTATCAATCACTGCGTGCAGCAATAATATGGAGTCGCTGTGAGATTCGGTCACTGGTCACTGTGAGGCGGTATCAGTCACCGCGATCAGTCGCGTCGCTATTACGCGTCCCTATTATTTGACAAATACCTGGTAACCTATTATTCTATATTCGCATATCCTAATATGAATATACATGGCTTGTATTATGATACCTGTACCTATTACGAATATATTAAATTAAATTTATATATAAAAAAAAAATATGTATATAAGTAGTTTATCAGCCATCTTGTTACCATAACACAAGCATTAGGTTGCTTAGCTTGGGACTAGATGGCGCTGTGTGAAATGTCCAGGGATATTATTATGAAGCAATCGTTGAAGGAGCGCTTCTTTGGCCGCCTGAAAAAATTATTATTATTATTATTATATTAGTCACACCTCTACCCGCGATGGTAACAATTCGTCCGCCCGTCTCATCGTCGGACCTTCCAGTTCTTGGACGCCACTCGGTCACTGCCTTAAGGTCTCTGCACACAGCGGGCGGGGCGCGGCGGGACGGGACGGCGACGCGGCGCTGGCGCGGCGGCGGTGTCCACACTGCGGACGCGATCACGTCCCGTCCCGCCGCGCCTTTCTTTCATCAAAAAGATGTTGAGCGATTCAGACGTCGAAACGCTATTGCTCTTATTTACACTAGCTAAGAAAAAACAACGTAAACGGAAATGGGACAGAGCAGCTGCTTCATCGACTTTTAATTTCAAACAAATAGATTGTTCTCTTTTTAAAAAAAAAAAAAACGTTACCCCACACCAGGAATTTCTCCTGTATCGTGGGTGCGTTTACAAACATTTAAACTCACATACACAAACAGCCAGACCCGGAAAAACTACTTGTAGATCATACAAATAATTGTTCCGTGCGGGAATCGAACCCGCGACACGTAGCGCAGCAGTTAATCGCTTAACCACTGCGCCAACCGTGCCGTCGTTTTAAGTCCCACCTCCCCAACACCAACATAGTTCACCGACCCCAACATACTCGTAGTTGGGAAAAAGCTAGGCAAATGATATGAGATTTTTAAATCAGTCAATTACGTTTAGACTGAGTTTTCCGGCTACAAACCGGAACACGCACAAAAGATAAGTGCAACTAATTAAACAAACGAGCCACGTGTAAACTTCCTGATAACAGCACATCTTTATCAATAGCTAAGTTTTTAAATCAAAGTCTGTTTTGTACACGTGTTTCTTTGTGTTAGAAAATGGTTAAGGTTGAAAGCCACCATTGTTCCATGCAGGTAGACAGGTAAGGACGCCTGTTTGTTCGAACTTCTAATGCCTTTTTTTTTTGTTGCTACGATTTTTTTTTTGTTGCTAGGAAACGGTTCGCCCGCGGCGTTTCGTGTTTGGGAATTCCCGACTTTGATTTAAAATTTCTGGGATGTGAATTGTTTTGATAATTATGTTTATAGAATCTATGTGTTTCCTAATCATCTTGTATAACTGGAATCAGAAATGCTAGCATAATCGGCTTATAATGTTTTCACTGCTGGCTGCAGGCTTCCTCTTTCTGTGAAAAGGAGAGGGCCATAATCCACCACGCGGGCACATCGGGCAGTCAGAAATGCTACTGATAGAAAATATGGTCTGTTAAAGTAGATAGATTTCCATCATTTTCCTTACGTAAGCATAATTTTATAAGACAACCGATGATGATTTTCATAATGGACGAGGTATTATTTGAAGACGGTAATCACTCAATCCAAGGCTTCAATAATCACTGCTGGGGCTGCTGCAGGAACAAAAAACTTCAAACGGCGTAAATATAACAACCTTATTAGGAGCTATATGTTTGAACTGTTTGGGGTTGAAACACTAAGGCCTTGGGGTCCGAGTGCTCATCGTGTATTTCGGGACATCGCCAAGAGGTTGGTTGATTCTTCACGTGACCAGAGGGCTGACAAATTTTTAGCCCAAAGAATCAGCATTGCCATCAAACTTGGTAATGCTGCCATTTTATTACATTATTATTTTTGGGCACTTATCCCATTGACAACGATGCGGATGAATTTATTGATGTCCAATGAGCAATAATGTTTATGATAATTATGATGATATGATTTTTTATTACATACTTGTATATAATATATACATATATTTTAGTGTTAGCTTGTAAATTGTAAGGCTAAGGCTTTGATTTTGAAACATTTTGTATTTTGGCCTGAGAACCACAACAATATTGCTTATCTCGTATACTCATACTTGAAAGGGGTGGATGACAAGGGAAGGCCACCATTGTAGCTACAATGGTGTTAAACTATGCACATTTACACTCAAAAGTGCAAAGTTATCGTTGTTTATGGTTACAGTCGCAGGTAATAAAAAAGCAGTTACTTTTGGCAATAGTTTAAACTGTGGAAGATTTGATTTTACTTTGTGTCTCAGAATGTTTTGTCTACCATAAGAAAGAACATAATTTGTTGCTGTGTTGATTTTTTGTCCCTCCCTCATTCCTATCTGACCTCCACAACCCAGTTACTGGGTAATACGATACCCCTTGGCAAGACTGGTTGTCAGACTTTCGGGCTTCTGACTACCCGTAACGACTGTCAAAAATCCATGAATGACAGCCGGAACCAACGGCTTAACGTGGTTTCCGAGGCACGGAGGGGTCTCGGTATGTAAAAATGGTCATCAGTCCTCAGACCAACCGCGGCAAGCGTAGCATAACCTGATTGCGCTGCGGCTGTTATTACTTAGCCACCAGCCTCTGCACATCTTGATAAAAAAATATTTCATTACAGACAACACACAGGCTCAACTGCTGGGTCTAGAAGCATGCACAACTTTTACGCAACCGTTCCATATACATACTCGTTTATATGTATAACGAAAGTGAGCACTAAGGAAGGATTTACTTCACTAGCTCAGGCAGGCCACCACAAGTTATAATGTCAGTACCAACCCACCTTTCATAGGTAATTAAAAACGTATAAATTAAACTAGCTTTTATATTAGTATTTAAGCCAATATGTTAAGAATTTGGTTCTACTAAGTATTTATAAGTTTGTAAATGTATTACTTTGTAAAAGGACCTAAATAAAAAATATATTATTATTATTTTCGAAAAGTTATTTCGAAAGTTTGTATGGAAGTTCATACTGGTTGTCTGATGGGTAATCCCATCAAAAATTGACACCAGCCAGCATATACTATCTTTTTGCCGATCACAGCTTATCAATAACTAAAAATCACACCACCTGACGATCGAGATTCTACTATTAGGCATAGAATCCACTCATCACAATGCCCTTCCACCAATCCTTCAGCAATCTCCTTCCAATTCCTCTACAGCACAATCTCTCACTTCACAAAAAAAGAAAGCCTGACATTACCCCCATATAAATTGGAGGATGAAAGGAATGACGTAATCACGCAAGATGGCGCCCTACATAGCGATAATGAGAGCATTCAAGCACTGCCGCCATTAATGTCACATTCTTGATAAAAAAGAAAACTTGTGCATTTATTCTCTTATTTTATACGAGGGTTTTTAACTAATAACTCCGTTAAAAACCAATCTGCCTAGATCTTTCCCAACTATATTGGGTTCAGCTTCCAGTCTAACCGGATGTAGCTGAATACCTGTATTTTATATGGAACGACTGCCTATATGACCTCCCCAACCCAGGTACTGGGTTACACGATATACCCTTGTTAAGACTAGTTAACAGACTTTTGGGCTTTGGACTACCTTTAATGACTGTCAAAGATCTACGACTGACAGCCGAGACTAATGGCCTAACGTGCTTTTCGAAACACAAAAGGATCTTGATATGTAATGGATGGTCATCCATCCACGAGCTGACCGCGACAGGCGCAGCTTTACTTTCGATCGACCTGTGCGGCTGTTATCATTTAGCCACGAGTCTATTACCTCCGTTCGAAGAAGCCATGTTTATAATGTCCGGTTCTAAAGATCCAAATACGGATATATTTGCATTTACTTCCCAATTATGGTCCTTTGAAAGGACAATACAAATATTCTAAGGTGATGCTACCTGTGAATGCTTGGCTAAAGGACTAACCATACTTATTCAGCTCTGTTCATGAAATGCGTACGCATCCGTTCAGCTTTACGGACGCGTACACATTCCATACAAAATCGTTGTTTTCTATGGACAAAAGCTGAAGAGAGTTGAATAAGTGTGGTTAGTCCCTAATGAAACAAAAACTATTATCTATTGTTGTTCGACCATTTGTTGCGTTTAGGTCCACGCGCATCAATAACTTGGAGAATAAAATAGGTACAGACGCCAGCACATCAAGCTACAATCTGTCAAATTTCTTTAACAGACTTTCAACTTTAACGTTAAAGCATTAGGTTCAAGGTTGATTGGGATAATTTGACAGTTTTGGGGTAGCTTGATGTGCTGGCGTCTGTACACTATTCAGAGCTTTGAAAAAAGCGTTTGTTCTTTTATATTAAAAAAGATATAGTAGTTTCTTATTCCCGGGTCGGGCAGAGTACTCGTATTATGGAGTTTTTCCATCTGAAACATCTCAGTAGCAGCCTGGAGGCTGGATATGTGCCCGGTTGATGGCGACAGGCTCGCCCCCGGTTACATGGGACTTAAACATAACTGGCGAAATGTAGGTGTACAGACGCCAGCACATCGAACTACCCGAAACTGTAAAATTTTCCCAATCAACCTTGAACCTTAATTCCTTAGCATTAAAGTTGAAAATCTATTAAAGACATGTGACTGATTGTAGTAGCTTGATGTGCTGGCGTCTGTACCTGTGTCTGTTTGTTATTACTTATTCTTTTTGCTAAAATTAGTTGCATTGTAAGTCTCAAACGCTCAAGCAATGCAATCAGGAGATAGTCAAAATGGTTGTTATTGTTTCATCAGCATCATCACTGACAGCTTTGAAGCCTTCTGGAAAAGATAATTGCTTCCATTCAACCCAGGACACTGGGTCTTTGTCAATCAGCCGCAGCAAAATATTCTTTCCGGACACCACAAACTGCTAAATTATGTATGTTAAGATACCACATCGCATGAATAACCTAAACACTACTATTTGCATAGTAATACATATGTACCTAGTAGGAATACACACGGACTCATTACTCATACATAATTATTACCTCTGTGTCAGTTTGTGTACCTATATATTTATGTAAATGGCCCTGATGCTTGTTAGTAGGCATCGTTTCCTGTAAATGAATAGAAGAGATTTTAGTGATTGACTTGGGTTGTAGAGAGAGAGCAGTGGTGATCCAGTGGTAACAGCCGCGACTTACGAGTTGTAGGTCGTAGGTTCGAACCCAGACAGATGCTTTACTTTGTGTAAATATATTTCATCACCCCTGCTCTCTAACCGGTGAAGGAAAACATCTTGAGGAAACCGGCATGTCCTAGAACCAAAAAATTCGAAGACATGTGACATCTACCAACCCGCACTGAGCCCGCGTGGTGAATTACCGCCCACTCCCTCTCACAGAGAGGAGGCCCGTGTCCCAGCATTACATTATAGGCTGTTATGTTGGGTGTCAGATGCTGGAAAATCGGTCAAGTGTGAGTTGAACTCGCACACTAAGCGTAAGATTTATAGAGCAGGAAAAATAACCCCATTTTACAATCAATCAATAAATAATAATAGATTCTTTATTTTACCAAAAGCCATCACATTACAAGATCCACAGACTACGAGCATATAATTCTTATAACTAGGTCACTATAATTTTAACACTCTGACTCCTAAACTGTAGGTGTTGCTGACTGTATCTTAGGAGTCAGTCAAAAGTCATTTATTCAAATTAGGCAGATCAACACTTTTCAAACGTCAAAATAACATAAGACAGTCCCCCAAAAACGCCCGCCCTTCACCACTTCCTAGTGCTGTCATTGGGAAGAAGAAGTGGCGCAACAAACTCCCCAGCAGCACAGCTGTCTGTTCATTTAGAATAGCAATATTCCTAGTATGGAGAACACCTGGTTTTTTTTAAATATTTACCATTATTGAGGCTGTAGTCATTTTCTGTAGTCACAGACGTCGATAAACAACAATTGACGGTCATATAGCTCAAAGCGATTTCTACCAGATCACCTAAGAATGCATATGGACAGAAAATTATAGTTAAAATAAAAAGAAGGATGGTTCATTGTTGAAGCTACGTTTTTTTTTTCTAAAGCAAAGAAAACTAAAATATAGTTTATAATGCAAAACTTAAATTCTTAAGGAACATCAAAAAAAAAATGCACCTGCCCAAACAAACCGACATCTAAACTTAGCTATGAAACCACAGAATGAATAGCTTTCAAGAAAAACAACATAAATCATAGCCTGGTACTTTGGTACTTTCCACTACACTTCGGTACTTTCAACTGCAGGTACCGATAACTAGTTTAATGAACAATTCCGCATTGTTCTGGTTGCAAGTTGTTTGTTCGTTAGTGCTTTGTGCAATCTAGGTAGGTAGGTCCTCTGTTTCATTATCTGATTACAGAATAGCAACGTTTATGAAGAGCAACACAACATGTGTTGGAAAAGCTACCTTGGCATGTTAAAAATCATTTGTAATGGTATGGTAATGGGCTTCGTGCAATATGTTTGTTACTTCCATATTTACCCGTAAACCACCTCATCATTATTAATTGTTGTCATTATCATTTTCCAATATATCATTACTCACTCAATTCTTCCATCTTTCCTTGATCTCTTGGTTTATCTGTTAAAATAAACATAATAATTAAGGTAAACGAAATTCTTTGTCGCAAAAATATTTTAGTTATAGCCCGATTTATGTACTTTTTTTCAATATTGAATAACGTTAGTACTATACGTTTAGAATTATTTCAATTACAACTTCATATTCCTCAAAAGTCACTGAATCTCGACACATTTTTACTTCTCAGTTCCATAAACGCAAAAACACTTTTAGATATACCTCGTCCATTTATTTGAATAACCTAGATATATATGTATGTATTTAATTCATCTCTTTTATGAAGCACCATCCACATTTCGACACAATAACAACGTCAATATTTCCCAAATCTCCCAGAATCTCCACATATTTTTTCACGAAAACTCTCCAACATAACAGACAAGTAGACAACTTAACAGCAACAACAGAAGGAGTTTCGGACATCTAATCTCAGAGAGAGATCAACAAGCAATTCATCATTCCGCGATCTTTCATAACAACACTGAAACGAAGCGAGTTTCCTTCAGCCATACTTAAAAAAATACAAATAATAGACGCGAAATCGTGGCGGCCTAATGGATTCCCCGGTTGAGGTTCCATGTTTTATTTTCGCATATTTTTTGCTATAGTAATCCAAAGTGGAATGGTTTCCTGTTTCTGTAAAAGATGGTCGAATATTTTTTGAGAGCACTGTGAAAACTGATGCTAAGTCTATGCTAAAAAATTCAGGATTAGTTTGTTTCCTATTTCGTTGGTAGTTTGATAAGCCGATTCTTGTTATTCCCCCTATGAATATCCAACAACCCGGGTCAAGAGTCGGAAGAGCTTTCTTCGTTGTACTCAGGTCATCCAAGACCAACCGCCAAAGAGAGACTGAAAAAAAACAGACACACACCCTAAGACACAGATACACCCTTACACAGACTTACATACACACACACATACAGAGGAATAAGTTGTGGGAATAAAACCTGAATATTAACGTTGTGCTTTTTTGATATTTTGGAATGCGGTCTACTCTTCCTCCATCTTACGAATTTTCGATCAGCTCACGTGTCCTGACGCGAGTTTAACATTTTTTACCCATCACAAAAAAGTGCACAACGCCGCTAAAGAAGTTTTCACTTCAAAAAAGCACCCGCCACCACTCCGTTCGTCCAGCCCCAGAAGGACCTGCCACCCGGACGTGCTGCAGTGGCCTATATGGAAAGCAATCAATCGGCTGCGGACCCAAGTAGGCTGTTGCAAGCACTATCTTGCAAAATGGGGATTATTAACACAAACGACACCCAGTGCGAAAGAAGAACACCTGCACTGAGAAATTAAAAACGCCACTGATGCCGCGTGGCCACCTAGGTACTGTGCCCAACTCATCACACATAATAAAATATCATTACTTTTACATTTGACTCGAAAAGAAGAAAAAGGTTAATCCCACTACCCTTAATCCTATCCTACTTAACATTATAAACGCGAAAGTTTGTGAAGATAGTTGGATGGATGGATGGTTGTTGCTCTTTAGCGCAAAAACTACTGAATGGATTTGGATGAAATTTGGATAGTTTATAACAAGGATTAACACATAAAATACTTTTTAACCCGATTTTCCCGAAACAAAACTTATGCGGATAAAACCGCGGGGCGCTGTATTATATGAAACTACTTGTATTTACAATTAACATTGTTGCCGTGAGGATTATAATAACACTTAATTTGCATAAGGAGTACGGATAAAGAGTCCTGCAAAATAGGTACAGACGCCAGCAGGTCAAGCTACCTGAAACTGTCAAATTTTCCCAATCAACCTTGAACCTTAATGCTTCGGCGATAAAGTTGAAAACCTATTAAAGAAATTTGACAGATTGTAGTACCCTGATGTGCTGGCGTTTATACAAAAGACTAATTTAAGCAGTCAGTAAAAAAAAAATGCAAAAAGCCTTTAAAAGAAGATAATCTCTGTAATTACAAAAGTAAAATTGACAAAGTACTTAAGCAACAAGAAATAAAAGAAATAGTTAAGTACTAAGTAGCTCTTTACAATTTCAACTTACTGTTTTTTCTAGAAGCCGTAGTGAGAATTGCGTAAAGGAGAAGGAATTAAAAATAAATTTCAAAACTCAATCTGTGTTTCTAAGAAAAGTGTAAGCATTTAAACGCTGCTGCAATATGCAGTAAATCGTATATTTTTATAGCTTCCGCTCTTTTTCACGTATTAGGTAACATTTACTTACAACATATTATAACCTACGATAACGTATTACCTTTCAAAGTAATTGCTTCTACCTTAGTAAAAACACCTCATAAAATTCTCCCATATATTATTACATACAGGTCATCATCTGCCGAGCGTTTTCCCAACTATGTTGGGGTCAGCTTCCAGTCTAACCGGATGCAGCTGAGTATCAGTATTTTACATGGAGCGAATGCCTATCTGACCTCCACAACCCAGTTACTGGGTAATACGAAAGCTCTTGGTAAGACTGGTTGTCAGACTTTCTGGCTTCTGACGACCCGTAACGACTGTCAAAGATCCACGAATGACAGCCGAGACCAACGGCATAACGTGCTTCCCAAGGCACGGAGGGGTCTTGGTATGTAAAGATGGTCACCCGTCCACGGACTAACCGTGGCAAGCGTAGCTTAACCTGATCGATCGACCCATGCGGCTCTTATTACTAAGCCCAATTATTAGATATACAGGTGTGCACTCGGAATTATTTCAGACCCTGATTTCTCGAATAAGAACGATAACACAGCTTAGTGGAAAAATAAAGCAAATCGAAATTCCACGATAAATCCATTTCGCACGCAAAAGAATTCGAGAGAGCTTTAAAATGTAAAAGCAGCTAACAACGTTCAGTCAGATCGAATAAAATGAAATCTATAAAACTTAAGGAAATCCCCTCAATGGTAATTGTCTTGAAGGCATCTCCAGCCATCTCGCTGGCACGTCCTTGAAGTTGAGTGTCCTGTACAAAGGACGACAAATTAATAGCATGCTAAAGATGCGCTGGAACTTAGTCGAATCCTTTCTTAAAGTCCGAATGAGCGAAATGTACTATTGAAATAAATTTTCACAAGGGAACCAAGAACAGAATGAAATTGTGCGATTCTCTTTTTTTGAGAATAAAACTGGTGTCTCGCTGCTCTTTTGTGGTGACTACACACAGCAGTTTAGTGTGGCGCACATGAAGTCCTGGTCAGTGGTAATTGAAAACTTTATTACCTAGTTTAGTCATCGGCCCATCAATTTGCTACTGGACATAAGCGATTCCTAAAATGGTAGGTAATGGTTGTAGTTACTTTGCCTGGGAATTGGTTTGGCGTCCGTAGACCCCGACTTAGCGCTTAGGGGTATTTGAGATGGGATGTTAAATAACCTGAGACCTTAAGTATTCACTTTCGTTGTATAACTTACTGAACATATTATGTAGATCTTGAAATTGACTACTGTTCCTGCAGATGACGAGGACCCTCTGCAAGGATAGCATGTAAAGTTATTTATCCATCATTGTGTACTTTCCTAGCAAAAAAGAACCTGAAAAAAAAAATGTAAAAAAAAAAATACAAATGCTGTCTAAGCAATTTGCTAAGATTAGCAGCGTACACTTATTTTGCCATTGCCAATCTAATCGCCAACCAGGATGACTATCGTCTATCTAATAACATACTAATAATAAACCTGAAAAGTTTGTTTGTATGAACGCGCTAATCTCTGTGACTACTGGCCGGATTTTAAAAAATCTTTTCGGATTTGATAGCCCAATTCTTGAGGAAGGTTATAGGTTATTTAAAATCACGCCACGACCCTTAGGAGCCGAGCAAAGAGAAAACAAAGTCAGAAAGACCACTAAGCGAAAACGAATGAATAGGACGGGCGCGCGATGGAATGCGACGCGGCGGGTTGAGGGCCGAAATTTCACGCGGACAAAAATAGTAGTCATCATAACAGTCATGAATGGGAGGTTTACACCGTTAAATTTTGATCGTTTTAATCCTCCTGAAATCGTGAAAAAAAAAACAGTTGATCCATATAATATATTATTTCGAGTTATGCGAACATAAATTTATGGGTCAGCAAATTTTTTTCTCACGATTTCAGGTTGTTCCCGTAGTAAAAGTTGTTCATAATAATGAGCACAATGACCCCTTTTAAGGATTAAAATGATCAAAATGTAACGGTGTATATTCACTCGTGAAATTTTGCATCCTAAAACGTTGATAACAAAGAATGTTGCTGTGGCCATTTTAATAGTGCAGTGCTACAATATTTTACGCACATTAGTCACATAGGTTATAAATACATTTTCTCGCTACGCGGCATACTCTAACAATTGTTACTGGAGTACTGGCGCCGTGCCACAGAAATTATTGAGTAGTTTGCGTTTAACATTTATTTATTATGTTCTCTCTACCTTTGCTAGCAAAAATAATAATATAATATAGCCTTTAATTCCATAACCAAAGAATATATACAATTTATACAAGTGGGTTTTACATTTTAAAAACATACACACACACATTACATTTTGATTTTTTTTACATTTTAAAAATATATGCTTAAAAAAAGAACAATGTACACTTCTTCCTACAAGGTTATGGCCCCTTTTCGGGTACAGGCCTCCTCCAATTTTCTCCAGGTTTCCCAATTTTTGGCTTTGAACATCCAGTCTTTGCTTATGTTTTTGTTAAGTTTATCTTATAACTTTGCTGGCAATACGTAAAGTTAAATAAAGGAGCACAAACATAAAGGTCTGTTTAATTAAAGATTAGAAATAGACAAAAAAAAACAAAAATAAAAAAAATACGATGACGAAGTTCCCCCGACTCACCCCATCGCATCGCATCGCCTGCCCGCACTATTAATTCGTTTAAGCTTAGCGTTCTTTCTTGCTTATTTTGTTTTTGCTCGACTCTTAAGGGTCCCAGCGAGATGTTAGGTAGCCTAACCTTCCTCAAGGATTGGACTACCAAATGCAAAAAAAAAAATTTCAAATCCAACTGTTCGTTCCAGGGACTAGCGCGTTCAAACAACCAAACAAAAAAACAACAAACTTTTCAGCTTTTTATTAGTATAAAGTAAGGTAGGTAGGTAAGTACTGTACACCAGCCAATCTATTCTGCAAAAATCGCACCGTAAAAACTTAGATGAAGTGAGTTTTAAGTGAGCTGTCAATAGTGTCAATTCTTAGCACCAAGTGGAATGACAGCTCACTTGAAGCTCGCTTCATCCTTATTGTTTTCAGCATAAGATTTTTGCAGAATACATCGGCAGATATATTCTAAAGAATGGTATAGAATATTGTTTGAAATTGTCTGTTAAAGGAGGCTAAACAAGCCATATTAAAGAAGTGGGCCTACTGTAACAGTTTATATACCGTTAACAAAACTAGATTCAGATCGGAATGGAAACACATATGACATCATTTCGATAACATTATAGCTAGGTACAGACTTGCTTTGATTAAGAATATCAATAAAGTAAATCCTGTAATCGATAAGGCTTCAATTCCCAGTAAAGTTATTATCGGAATCCTTTATCGATAGCATATCGACATAGCTACACTCTTTTTGAACAACATCTACATTTAATAGTAAGTATGCACAAGAGATTGTTAAATGTTCATCGTTTTGGTTCACCGAACGCTCTGCTGGTATATCTCATGCATAATAGCGGTTTTCTCATCTCGATATTCATCTGCCTTTCCTTTTATATCAGCGTTCTGTTTCGATTTTACGAGTTCCGTCCGAGAGCCGCGCGGCGTCAATGAGCGGGATGTAAACCGTTCGGGCATCCATCAAAAATTAGAGCCAGAGAATATTGAACTTTATGGTGAAGCAGCAGAGATTGTTGTGATAAGTTGAGAGGTAATTCTAAGTTGGTCAACCGACAATAAGTCTTGTTTTGGCATTAAACCGCGATTTTGACTCAAAAGGGTCGCTGAATGGTTGGTTCCCTTTGATTTTGACATCCGGTGCACGTGAACGATTATTTCTTCGTAGCCTTCAAATAGCAATAAAAATATTGAATTTTCAAATGCAGGGAGCGAGATTGATATCGTCTGGCTTATTGTCTTGAAGGGTCTTTCGATTTATAGAAAGGTTATTTTTTATTTCTTAATGCGTTTCGTTTGTTTGCTCCCGAAGATTGATCGTGTTTCAAACGAGGAAGCTATTTCTGGTTTCAATTGCTTATTTACGTATCAAGTTTGTTTAACTGAAGCCATTAACCTGTGTAATTGGAATGCAAATTGATTTACAGAAGTTTTACCATTGCCACCGAGTGTGAATTAACGAGAATTTTCAACGGTAAACGGCACAAAATTATGATGGCGAGCATCAATCATTTACAGCGGTGGTCAATTATAAATACATAGTAATCAATGATTTATAATGGCAGAAATATTATGGTTTCCAATTATTGAGTGTTCAATTAAAACATAGTCCATAACTCAACGATGAGACTGTTAAGCAAGAATGTTTAATAGATGATGAACATGATTGAAATGATGGAAGGATAGAAACTATAGAAGTTATGATTGTGATACTGAAAAGGGTTCAAAACATTCACCAGCAATGATACAAATTACTCACAGATAAATATTTGCAGAAAACACCAGAACCACAAATAACGATCATCACACATTATTCCACGAAATCTGAAGCATTTGGCATAACAAATCAATTGGCATTCTATACGGGGCCAAAGATTTACCTGCAACGAATAATCTTTCTGCAAGTTAAACTAAGAACAACAGTCGGAAACACAATGCTGAGGTCCAAACAGTAACAATTTGTTAGATTTATATCAGATCATTACGCCTATGCCTGAAGTCACAAAACTTGCAGCAAAGTGAATACTGCATTTACAGTTCACAGGTAAAAGCTTTAGGTTTGATAATGATTCCAGTATGTAACTATTTATCATGATATGGAGGGGCTCGTGGCTAAGTAATAACAGCCGCACGGGTCGATCGATCAGGTGAAGCTACGCTTGCCATGGTCGTTCCATGGATGGGTGACCGTCTTTACATGCCGAGACCGCTCCGTGCCTCGGAAAGCACGTTATGCCGTTGGTCTGTCATTTGTGGATCTTTGACAGTCGATACCAAAAGCCCGAAAGTCTGCCAACCAGTCTTACCATGGTGTAACCCCAACATAATCGGGAGAAGGCTAAGCAGATGATGACGTTACTAATTATCAGGAACAGATCTGCTTCTGGACTCAATAGGCTTTTGTACTATGTAAATAAATTAAAAAATTCCCTGACCGATTTCATTCACGGTGGCCAATCTCAACGAAGATTAGCCAGGTTCGCAGGAGATACTATAGTGCAGAAGTGTGTGCGCAAACACAGGTGCACCCTCTGTTTCTTTACTCTCATAGTCCGATGGGACGGCAATCCGACACGACCGGGGAGAAATCAGGCGCAGGACCAACGGCTTAACGTGCTTTCCGAGGCAAGGGGGTATCACACCGCCACTTCCAAACTCTGGGCTGCTACTGAGAAATGCCTAATGGAAAAACTCAATGTCACTTTGCCCGAACTGGGAACCGAAACCCAGGAGCATCGTGCCTAGCAGTCGCGCTTTCAACCACGAGACGAAGAAGGCAGTCAAGTTTGTCCTATGTATGTTACCGCCAAATGATTAACAGAACCTAGTTCGTCCAAATCATCATGGAATTTTACCTTAATGAAAAGAAAAATAACTATACTATATTTTGCTGCTTATTTATTTATTTATTTATAATAATAAGCACACCAACAGCACAATCACTTACGATTCAAATTAAATATCATCTAAAATTAGCATTACAGTAACCATGGACACCAGACCATGGACCATGGACCATACACCAGTGGATAATATTTTAAACAACCCAAAAAAGAGTATTTGTTTGTCTTTTCTTTTATCAGCACGAGCGTTTATTCAGTTGCCGCTTCTAAATTCTGGGAATGTTAAACACCCACATTCCAAAATTTCGCTTTCACTTGCCGAATAAAAACAACAAAATAATTAACATAACAAATCGATCACTGCTTCGTTCCAAAAGACATTTTTTGTTGTAACAAATGCTTTAGGAATAATCGAAAAAGTAAAAACAATACAACTTCTTTAGCTCGGAGCAAAAGTAAAAGCAATCGAACTAGCCGAAAGAAATTGAAAGAGAAAGTATATTACACGAGCGAACAGAAATTGTTCTCTTTGATTAAAATACTTTTACAGTAACAGTGAGCGAAGACTCCTTATCAATTGGAACGAGTATGTAAAAAAAGATGGCTGAAAACCGGTCGAGCACCATTGGAAGGCAGTTTCAAATGGAATTGTTCCGTGGTAGAAAAATGTAGTACTTACTGAAGTGATTTTTAAAGGTTTTATAATAACGAGTGCGATCTACAGTATATCTACTACCTCTAGACGTACTTTGCCAAAATCACTATCAATATACATATGTATATGGGCGTATCCAATTGTTCAATGATGAAACTTTAATTACATATCTTCTAACCGATTGAAACCTTCAGAAATAAATACTTACTTCAGTTTGATTCATACATCCCGTTATTACTCAAACATACTCATTACGACACATTAACTCCGCAAGCTTATAATTAGCAATACGATATTTCGTAAGTAATTCATGCCACAAGATCAACCCACTTGTAATTTAAAGAGCAACATTAAAAGATTAATTTCCTTTAATTCGTATGAAATCAATCAAGTTACATTAACCGATAAAGTTTAACCAGTAACACGGACTTACGCTTAATGATAATCAAAACCACTGTCCTAGATACGTCACTGGCTTTCTGAATCAACTTATTTATTACAAACAGGCGCTTGGTCAATCAGCAAGTGGGTATTGTAAAAAATCTGTACGCAAATATAGCTTTTAAGTTTTGGAATGTAGAGTTTATTTTCTGTTACGTTTACATTGACGACATCATGATCTGTGGGGGCACACAAAAGCATCTTTCAAATGTAGCATTATTATTGATCTTTATCTCGGTATAAGGGGCCCAACAATTCGACATGCATTATTTATGCTCGAAGGGAGACATTTTATTGAAATAGTACGACACAAATGTAAGTATGACGCTTTTCTCGCTATCGCCACTGATCTAAACATTTCCGTAATGTCCCATTAAAATGTTCTGAACTACGATGCGGGCCTTGGATATGTAGGCAAATTGTTCTTTGTCTGAGAATGCTTCATTTTCAATTTAATCATTTAACCTCTGTTTTACTGTTCCGTTGAATTGTTTTATGGGTTTAACAGTAAAACCAATAATTTTAAAAAAAATCGTATTCCAAGAATAAGACTTTTATCGCACTTGGTTAATATGAAAAATATTGTTAATATTATATTATTTTGTTCAATTTTAAAGTTACCATATTTTTCCAAAAATAAAAGTTCTTTCCTAAAAAGGATCAGACCATGTTTCGTGAAAAAAGAGCCTTTGTTCGTTCAAAAATAAAATGTATTAACGTTTAAAAAGTTTATCAAAAACATCTATAATAAAGCCAATCAAACGGAATCGAGCCATTGAGCCGTGTTCTATCTATTCAGCGTCGGATTCACTTAAGGGTAGGTACATGTAGAAGCTTAAAATTAAAAATCAACTAACAAGTTAAAAGGAATGTTAACAATTATTGTGTATGAATGAAAAGTATTTATGGCAATGTTAGAGGTCTCTCTAAGCCTGGCGCTATCCCAAAAATATAATAATGATATACTTTCTGCAATTCATATTATATTAGATTCAAATATACACGGTATAATTTTAACTTTACCAAGAGATTATATAACACATCGAACCGTTTGTTTGAGGGTACTCGAGTAAAGACAACACGGACTACATCAGTTGCATAACAGCTCACACAAAATGTATGGGTCAGCTCAGAAAAATGGGTCACGTCATGCTCGCATACGATAAACGAAGTGCTCACAATATATATACCATCGTAGTCTTCGAATTTAATACTGTAACTTGATAAGACTTCATATTGATATCATGTTAAGCTGTACTTAGCAGAAGATATGGACGAGAAGTCATTTCAGAAGGATGCTGGGCCAAAACTATAATATGTGGTATGTATTTTAAATTTTTGCTAATTCTGGAGAGTAGGGCGGAAGTTTTTGTAGTTTTGGTGCGGTGTAATTACAGCCACATCAGACATACTCTTGCGGTCTTGGTCTCTGGGATATTAACGCATCTGCAATGCATCTGATGTTGCACATCTCCATAGATAGAGGTATCACTAACCATAAGATGAACAGTCCACTCGTTTTCCACCCAATAACATAAAAAACAGATACGTCAGAAAACCCAATTATCAAGGATGACTCATCATACGAAACGATCTCTCAAAAATAAAACCGTCCCCGTCAGAAATTCAAACAGAAACTGTTGTAAAAGAACAAATCGCTTCAAGTTGTGTGTTTGGCATAATAATTCCATCGAACGATAACCTGGGGATTCGTAGTGCCGCGAAAAATGAACGTTTTTATGGTGAACGCGAATTAACTTGTTACGGATATAGGGCATGTGAGATCTGATACAGATTGTTATGATATATTTTTGATGGTACCTATAAAAGTTAACATAAAGGTCTATGCTGATACAGCGCTCTCTTTTATCTCGTCTTTGGTGGATGACGTTGTTAGTTTGAATGTTTTGCCATTTACTGTTACGGTTACTCGGTCGTGAAACAACAAAAGTTTATAATTGGTTCTTTTGAAAGCGACCTTTATCATTCTTTTTTTAAATATCATCAAACGGATGAACATAGTCATTCACTGTAACATTAGGTTTCTTATTTGCTTTTGTGTGGTCGCTAAAATTGCAATTCATGAATTGTCGACGTCTTACTCATAGTTGAGAACTCAAAATATGCCAGCACTATCTTCATCTCAGCTTCGCTGAATATTCATATCAAAATTACTAGTTCTATAGCTATTAAAGCTTGCACTCGCGCAGTTTGAGATTAACTCTGGATAGTGAACCGGAGCAAAAACCTGATTCGGTCGTTATTATGTGCATTCTGCTCAATATGTTCTTAGTAAAATCTGCGTTTAATATCATTCGTGTTGAGTGAATCAGATGCTGGTAAGTTGTTAGTGACTCATCCAGACTCATCAAAAGCGTAGAAAGAAGTGCATTAGCAAATAATTGCACGACCCTTCCAAAAATTTGCAGCGGCTTTTCATGATTGTTTTTAGATGACTCAAAAGAAACAAAAATGCCCAACAAAAGCAACAGCGTTAACTTCATAATAATTATTTTGGTCTTCAAAGATTTTCGCCTCGGGATTCTGCAATCTCTTTCGTATTAGCAGAAATTGTGAGCTATATTATTTACTTTTCTCTTTAGCCTTAGTATGAAATTATTTGTTTTCGCAACATAATATTATGTATATAGCACCTACACAATCCGAGTCGTATTTGATTTGTGCGGACGCCAATCCTCGATACAGGGATTTGTAGTGTGAAGCGATTACTGACCAAACGATCCCTTTGACCAAACAAAAAAAAAATATTTCATCAAAAACCCAGCCACGATTTCAGATATATCGAAAAGCAAATGTGTTGTGTTAGTAAATATAATATGACGTGAACAACAATGGCGGCCAATAAATCACTCACGGTGCTGTGGACACAATCGCGATCGGAAGATGCCGGAAGTACACTGATGAATTCCAAACCTTACCACCGCTATGCCATTGTTGGGAGCTGGGAAAATATAATAGTCTACACGAGGTGTCTCGATCACACAAATTTTAGTACCGCAGTGTGTGGTGTTGTTATTGTATATGGGGGAGCTGGAACCAAACGGACAGATATAGTGCACAGGGATATGGTGAAATGCAAGCGTATCCGACAGAAATGCCAAAGATAGCGTGAAATGGAGGAGACTGATGAGGTAAACAAAGTTCATAACTTGGTGGAACTAATAGCGTAGGGAAAAGATAGAGAGGTTTTAAACACTGTTCAAAAGACGTGTGCTATTGCGCACTTAGTTCTAAAATTACCCATCTCTTTGTAATTTGGCTTATTTAGCATCACGTTCGTCGTCTTCTCTCAGCATAATTCGAGGTAATATACAGACATTGCCATTAAACTGTTTAATTGATATATGTACAGTTTTACCATCAACAAATGATTTAAACTTTACTATTAGCATAATCAGCCGCACACAAAACAATAACCAGGATTTAATGCACATATATGCGCATTGTCAACTGTAATTCCCTATTGAAGTAATTCAAACTATTATTTCAGTTCTGCAGTTCGACGTCGTTGAACCTGAAATCCATTTCACGGTCGATGACAAACAATATGGTACTAAGTTCACCCTGACCTAACCTAATCTAAATGTAACTAACCTGACCAAATTTACACAAGACGTCTATGAATTTCAATTTTAGTTTGGACCGTTGTGTCAATAGTACCTACCAGATTGATATTGGCTTAATTTCGGTAATGTTAAATTGTTTTAATTCTGTTGATAGTTTTTCTCGTCGAGTAATTGCAAAGATGTCTAAGGTAGAATCAATTTCATTCATTTTTTGGGGTTTTCGTCTACCTTTGAATTCGAAGGATGCTTTGCCTCATGCTCATCATGCGGCAAAGTCGCGAGTGAAACAGAGCGATTTTGATTGTTAGTTAAATTATGTTAACTGATTCCAGCACCTCAACACACTTTCTATCATAAACCACAGGATTCTGAAGGAAATATGTAATCCATTACGTCATTTATCTTTTATTATATTATTATCTTATTAACACTACGACTATTGTAGAATTGGCAAAACGAATCGAGAGTGTGTTACGAAATAAACCCGCAGTTCTTCATTACCTAGCTGCGATCACAATCCTAATCCACTTCTTTCCATCCTTCACCAATTAATTTTCTTCTTTCCAAACCACCTTCCTTTAAGTAACTAGTTTGCATTTGCCCATTCCATATCATCCGTAATCCTAGCATTGGGGTCCAACAGAGATGAATCTGTAAGCCATTTCACGCTCGGTGACAAATTGCCACTGTACCTTTTATTGAAACGTGCATAATAAAAATTGGTTGAGTGCGCCCGCTCGCAATCTTGATTTGGACATATCCGGTGGACAAAAAGTTATGAGGACAATGGAGGTAGGAGGGATGTAATAAATTAATAATAAAATATGGGCAAAAGTTTATTGATAGGGGTTAAATGTTTATTGTTGAGCTGCAGAGTAGTTTTGATGGGTAAAAAAAATGAGTATAAAAGCATAAAAATGATGTTCAGAACGCGACTGTTAATATCAAATTTTATAAATGTTCGGATTAGTAGTGTCACCTCTGTCTAGTATTCTTCCTTCTCATTCTAAAATACGATGTGCCGATGCTGATGCCGATGTGTCCAGCACCCTAATTGCGTAACACACTAGCAATCACAATCTGAATAATTTTGAAGGATATTGCTAATACATTGCTTCAAATGTTCGAAAAATTTGTCTGGTCAGTAAAGTAAATAACGCAATGAATGTTATTGAACTGTCAAAATTAAAGCCACGAAAAATAATGTAATACGTAGGTACCTACGGTACTCTTGAAAATTAGGCAAATAAGTGTTGGATTATCTGACTATACCTTTTGTGTAACTATTTTCGTATCAAATTTTGCTATTTTATTCAAACTTTTACATCATTCCAAACTTTAACATTTTTATAGTCTGCGATACACTAAAGTGAACAAAAGACTTCAGAAAAATAAAAAATATTCGATTACTAAAAAAAGGTAAGCAAGAATAACACGCGATCATTTCTCACTTTCGTATCATGATACTACTTTACACGACCATACATCAAAACGACGTACTTACAAATATTGATAAATGAATCGTGAAAAATAAATAACGGCTCACTTGTCAAGTTGATTCAAGACAAGAATTTCACTGATATTGTAAGAACATTATCGTATTTATGATGTTTACTTGTTTTAGCCATTGGTATTAATGGCTGCTCATTTGTTTCTTTTGGTAAGGAAGATGCATTATCAGGTTAAAAAAACTTGTTCAGAATTTTTTTTGGAGCGATTTATATTCTTTTTGGTGATTTACATTTTGTTGTTCATCTTGATTCTTGTAGTTTGTATCATTAGGTTTCTTTTCTGTTCCTTCTTGGATTTGGTCTTGTAGATAGGAATAGTCACCAAACCTTCCATTTTGTCAGTACAACATGACCTAGTACTTATCTGTGCCGCTTACAGTACTGCTTACCCTATAATCTTACGTAGCCAGGCCGACCGTAAAATATGGCTTCGCGCAAACACGTTTCTCAACATTCAGTGTAAAATTGCAATTTTCAGACGAAATCTACTTTGATACCCTGCAGAAAATAAGCTCATTGAAATTAAATAAGAAATACTAATAAACAAACCGATAGCATAAATAATATTATTTTCTTCGACAACTTCTACAAACTCTACAACTCTATTACCACAACCATTGTGTTTAAAATTGTTTTAGATACCCACGAAAGTTGTAAGCTTTCAACAACTGCAGTTCTAAATAAATACCGCTTTGATGTCATCCCGCCATTACTACAAAAAAAAAAGACTCCCTTTAAATAGTCAATGGGCTTTTCGACAGCAGATAAGGAGACTCCCAAGTCGGCAAACCTGTTCAATTCGAACTTGCCCAATCCTTTGCCGCTGGACTATACTTTAGTACAGAAACAGGACCGATTTCAATGCCAAATAAAACCAAAAACAGCAGCAGCGTGATTAATAACACTTATTTCGGGCTACGAGAGGGTTTGCCAGGATGCGCCGGTCCGACTCGGATGCGCCCTATGCGTTCGCTCAAGCTAGACGGCCATTCGTTCATCGCTCGTCTCCCGTACCATTCCCTCAGTCGGTCGACCGCCTGCGTCGCGAGCGGACGTATTGTGCGCTACGAATTTCTCTCCACACGTAATCGTCGTAATAACCAACAAAAAATAAAATAAACTGTGACTGGTCTGTGTTCACGTAACGTTCTCTCGTAAAGGGAAATACGGCTTTAGCTAACTGGATACACGTCGGTTTTACAACGTTTATTGTTTTTAGTTGGCAAGTGCAAAATGTGATGTTATGTGTGCTCAACGAGCGTACCGTCCTGTGTAACGTTGCTTCAAAGTGAACTACATGGATGTAATGTGCTTTTAAAATTGGAAACTCATAATCTCCGTTCTTCGCAACCGGATTTTTTAATTGAGGTTGGTAAAAACATTCAAGCAACACTATTACTTACGCACTGCTATGTTCAGATAAGATTATAGTGTAGGTGTTTGTGCAAAGAGTGACTAATAAAGTCAAGGTGAGGTACACACACATAAATTCGTTCTAATATCTAATGTACTTTTTGGTAAATATCAGCGCGGATCAACGGAGCTGAATACAATATAAGATTAGACCGGTTCTAAGAACATTCAAACTCATAGAGCAAATAAGTCGGACGATGATACAAAAGATTTCGGAGAAATGAGGAAATGTAAAAATTGCTTTGGGCAAATTGAAAGAAACGATATTGAGAGACAACAAAGAAAAACCTCGCAAAGAATTGATATTGCGCTCCATTTCACAAATGAAGGTCAATTGCATCGTGGACTGCTCATCGTAATGGTCATTAAGAATTGGAATATGAAATAAATAACGATATATACATTCTGATTTCCATCGTTTTGGCTCAGACCCAACCATTGGAGGGCAGATCCTGATAGCAATTGGACTAGAGTGTTAAACTTAGCACTTCCCTGCTTAAGAATTTGCTAATGATAAGATCACCATTATTGCATCGTCAAGAATTCAAAATTGTTAAGCTTCCTCTTTTGTATTTTGGGTACCCGTATTAATTACATTCTCTTTTATCTCAAGCAATTTAAATTGTTGGCCATTTCACTTTACGAAGAAAATAAGATTTTGGACAAAGATAAACTTTGCTGAATTTATTTTTGTTTCCTCTTTTTAGAGAGTGATATCGTTAGCAATGTGATTACTTTTATCGATGTTTGATACTGTAGCATTAATCTTGTCAGTTTTATTTTTCTTTTCTCCAAGCTTAGCTACAATATCATTTTCTGTTTATTTGAACTCTCAATCTCCTGGATCATTATTTATGAAACGTTTAGTCAATCATAGAATAATATTTACGGTTTAAGACATTTATTTTCTCAAAAGATTACATTTCTGTCGTCGAGTATCGATGCTGGAGCGTATTTGATAAACCAAACAATCGGGACCGTTTCTCTAAAAGAGTCTGTGTGGACGTTTAGTAGAAAATATTGTGTAAACACATGTAATAGTACACCGGTTCGTTCGTGTGTTTGTTTATCATACTGTTTCTAAGAACGCAGTGTCAATGTGACCGGGCGGCGTATTCATTAACTGAAACGCGATAAATGTAAACATGCCACACACTTGCGCAATTGTAATTTTAGGCCTCGTTTGAGACGGGATTATAAATGTGTGTATTGTGGTATGTGTTATGATGAATAATGTATTTCAATGCTGTTTGATATGTGAAGAAAATATCAAGACAAATAGGTTTGGCAAATATAAATAAAGCTGTAAACGGTCGAGTTGTTTTTTATTGCACTTCTTTTAAAAATCACAAACCACACTCACTTATAGACAGTAGTAGCGAATTCATAATATTCGATTCTGACTTATTCGCGTTGGTTTAAGAAAAATTTGTTTATCTACAGACTTTGCGAGTCATATTAGATTTCGTTTCAAAATGGCGAGTTGAATTATTTCCTTATAAAAATAAGAAGCACTCGCCACGAAACAAAGGTAGGTATTAAAAAACAAATAAAAAGAACTCACGCGTCCTCCATAAAAAGTTGAGCTATTGTTTGAGAATTTCATCAATTTTACCATTGCCCAAAGTGCTCATAAGGATTTAAGAAGATTTAATAAATCCATGAGATTTTTTTATTAAGAGATTTTAGAAGACTTTTTTCAGCCTTTGAATTTTCATTTGGTCTTAAATTCATAATCCATTTTTATAATCCAAAAAGTTTCTCTCAACAGAGATCAGAAAGGGTTGTGAATTAATATTCGAATTTCTTAGTAAAAATGCTTTGATATTTTCAAAGCTCATTGTGATCAACGTCAGTGCTACGGATTAATTTAGCGGGCTTTGACTTTTTCTTAAATTCAACGCCACTCAACTAAGAATTTACTGGGATTTGTATAAGCCTCTTTTTAAGCTAGCTTAAAATACTTCAATACCAAAAAACAGCAGAAAAATAAACTAAAAACAACCGACTTCCAAAAACGACACTACAAAGTGAAAAATAACTTTAATTTCGGAAGTCGGTGTCGTCGGGTTCGCATTTTCGTTGTTTGCCACCGACTTCCGAAATTAAAGTTATTTTTCACTTTGTAGTGTCGTTTTTGGAAGTCGGTTGTTTTTTTTTGCAAAAGAGTTTTTATTTTTCACTTTTAAGTTGTAATTTTTACCAGTAATTTTGGTTTAAAAACCAAACTACTGAACCGTTTTTGATGAAATTTCTATGGGACCACTTCAGAAGTATCTCCTTTCGAACAAAAAAAGAATTTTGAAAATCGGTCCACAATTGGCGGATTAATCGCGTAACAAACACACAAAAAAAAAAACATACCGTCGAATTGAGAACCTCCTCCTTTTTTGAAGTCGGTTAAAAATTAACTCCATTCTGCACCTATGTTGCTAACTGAAATTAGTTACTTCTAATCTTCAGCATTATTTATTACCCCAATTAACATTTGTATCAAGCAATGAACAACAAGAACACAAAAGCAATATACCACCTAGATATACAAACCAGCCTAGATTCTAGAGTCTAGTCTTCAGGTGACCCAAATGCAATTACACAATTACCTCGTTTGTGCATTTGCAGAATCCATTCAATTTCCAGTTGGAGGACAAACAAACTAATGGCAACTTTGATGCAGTTTTGTTCTGACATACTACGTATACGTAATAACGTCTAGCGTCTGTATTATGTACGCCCACATTCCTTTACCGGTATGCAGCCACATGCAATAGTTGGCAACACTATTGACATTCACAAGGATTTCAAAGTCCGTTATCATGAAACTACCGAAAATTTGGTTACTGTGAAATTCAATAAGTACTGCCTTACAAGGGATTAAAAACAAGGACACTATTAGAAAAAAACAACATCACATAACAGCACGCTTGTATTTCCCGAGGGGTTGGGAAGAGATCGTGTTTTTTTTTTATTGACCTTTAGTACAACCACATTTCGCCAGTTATCTTTAAGTACCTAATAGGCGGCGAACCTACTGCCATCTACCGGGCACATATCCAGCCTTCGGGCTGCTACTGAGAAATTCCTATTAGAGAAACTCAATAACACTTTTCCCGACCCGGGAATTGAACCTAGAACTTCATTCTCAGCAGTGGCGTTTGCGGCCAACTACGGACTAGTCACTAGACCAACGAGGCAGTAGAGAAATAACAGAAGGATAAATAGATGAATTTCCATCTAGCTAGTGGATCGTGCTGAAGTCTATTTGAACAATAGGTTGAGGATAAACAAGTGGAAAAACAATCTAAAATATTCGTAGACGTATCAATCTCACAAATTCAAATATTTTAGTTTGCGAGAAAAAACAATCTTTCAATTTGCAATTTTGCTTTAACCGAAACCTTGTCTTTTATAAAAAGTATCGTTAGAAGTTATCCCTTTGATATTATGTACTTAATAATAGCTGGTATAAAATTGTTTCCCAGAAAATCTGACGTGATCCGTGGGTGTACCCGAAGAGCAAATTTTACGAAGACCTACGCAGTACATTTTATATTAATCTATTGCTAACATTATTATTCTTCGCATGTATCATCGTCTACATCTTTTAATGAATAACCAATGCTATATATAAAGTTCTACAATTTATAGCAAACACCTTTTCAGTTTTCAAGAAGACTGAATCACTATCATTATCAAGTGCCTTACTTAGAATTGAGTCGGTTCTACCACGCAAAATATTTTTGGCAGACTTATGAATGGTTTCGATCGTTTAACTAATTTAGATTTCTATGAAAACTTGATTTGATACGATATAGAGAAACAAGAAAGATGATCTGTGCAATGATATTTCCGTTCACATTTGGCAAAAATTATTTTGAAGCCATAAAAATGATTCACAAGCAAATATACTCTGATATTTGGTGGAACTTGTGTGGGTTTGGGTTCCGATATCAGCAATGGCTTTGGCTTTACGAATGATAAACTTTGTTTTGGAGATGATTTCTGCTACGCAGATAAAAAAAAATCTTGTTTATACGTTTGGTATTTTTTTTTTTTTTTGACGACAAAGTAAACGTAAGGACTGTCTTACGTTTCCTTTGTCGTCCAAAACGCCCGTCCTTACCTACATTCTAGTGCTTTAGCTGGGAAGAAGAAGTGGTTCAAGAACCTCCCCAGCAGCACAACTGTAAGTTAAGTTAGAAGAAAAGATTACTTTGGGTGTGTCTATAGTTCGAAAAAACGGGACGATGACTATCATATTTACTATACCTACGTGTGTTGATAAAGTTTATTTAGCATGTCTCAACCGTTTGTGTCATAAACATAAAAATGACTACAGACTTGCACATAAGTTGTTCAAGGTTGTGTTACATCTTCTCATAAATTATGCGCGACGTGTACTTTGCACAGATTACACAACGTCTTCATTACTGTTAACATTACACAAATGTTTTTATGTTCAATTACTTGTTCTTGTTGTAACAATCTTGTAGACTTTTTATTTTATTCCTGAAAATTTTATATGGAATTTTTACCTAATGCTGTATTTTGGTCCGATAATAGGATAAGCCTATTTCAACTAATTTAAAGTCAGTAAAATTAGCCTTAGATTTATATACAGAGTGACAGGGAAACTCGACTTATTCCTTGAAAGGGTTTATACTAGAGGTCATTAGAAACAAATTTAGTCCAGTCAACTAGGGGTCAAAACTGGATGGTAAAAAATTAAAATGTTGCTATTAGACCTTTTATTTCTGAGATAATGTAAGTTTTGCAAGCATTTTTTTTATAAATGATCACTCTTTTTTCAACTTTCAGAAAAGTATCAATTAAATGTTTGGAGTGGAGCAGTTTTTCTCATAGTTAATTGTTTTTGGTTACAAGTCATAAAATATCTAAAAAAAAAATCGAAGAACCGACCATCAGTTTTGAACCCTAGTTAACTGGACTAAATTTGATGCCCTCTAGTATAACGACCTCTCTCGACCGTAATAACGCCTTTCAAGGAATACGTCGAGTTTCCCTGTCACCCTGTATATAACTAGCGGACACGGCAGAAATCGTCCTGCCCGGAAAAACAGCGCCACCTACAGGGTCCTATTGTATTTTCGAATCATCCAGGAACCCATTGACATATACACAGAAAATTTCATAAAAATCGGTCAAGCCGTTTAGGAGGAGTTAGATAAACACACGTACAGAAGAATTATAATATATGTATATTATTAAGATTCTTCTGTACGTGTGTATGTCACTGAACTCTTCCCAAACGGCTGGATAGATTTTGATGATTTTTTCGTGTGTGTTTGAGAGGATCCCTGGATGATTTAGATTCACAATTGGACCCGGTAGGTGGCGCTGCCGTCGGGCAGCACAACGTCTGTCGGGACCGTTAGTTATATATGTATATATTTTCCTAAATACGTTAGAAATACTTCTAGGAACAATTAAAACATGAAAAACTTACTCCGTAAAGAAACAGCTGATTTTGTTAATCCAAGCAGCAACTTGGAATAATTCCACTGAAGACTAAAACTATTATTACAAAAGATAAACTTAGTAGATAAGATATTAAACTGCCGCTCTATGCATTAATAAGACAATGACTCAAGTCTTTGGGTGCACTCCGCATTAATTTGACTCGTATCAAAGTTACTAAAATGTTTATGTTCCTTTTAAGTTTAAAGTTGACTTAAACAGACGCTGAGTTAACAAGGTTCTCTGAAATCTAAGTTTTTACTGCATTTACAGTTTCCACTTATCTAGTCTGTAAACTTAACTGCAGACATTTTAGAGTTAATCAGATTTTGAGTTAATTAGATTATTTTCTGATTGGATATGGTAGAGATCGTATGGTATGGTTTCTGATTTGGGTGTGGTATTCTGGTTGGTGGTAATCTCATTGTCTTCAACAAATTAATGTTATTCCCCGCTATATCACATTGTTTTCATTTGGCGTTTTCCGTCTTATTTTATTTCTGCTCGACTCCTAAAATTTTTAGCGTAGTTCCAGAGATTAGCGCCTTCAAAAAAAACAAACTCTTCAACTTTATTATTAGTATAGATATAGATGTCTGACCAATAATTACTCTTAGATAACCGGCTGAGCTGTATATTCCAAAATCAATGCAGGTCATCTCAGGTCAATGCGAATAAAATTTTAGTCCAATATTTTTTTCCTTATTTAATAATGAATGAATCACTGTTACTGTTCTAATAACGGCAACTATATTCATATCTAGATAATACCGCTAATCCTACTACATTAATAAAGGCTGGTCCTCTAAACATAACTTTTATCTATATGGAACTCGAAGCTAATACTCCTCTTAAACATTCTCACATTATGAGCCAAGGTTGGGCCTATACAGGGTGTTTTTGACAGCCCTCCGCAAACTGATAGGGTGGCTTCAGTACATCATATTAAGATGACTGGTACATGAAATTCTTTCAGGAACATTAAGGGAATCCAAAAAACCAGATTTGTTTTATTACCTCACACGCAATGTATCGTTACCGTGGCAAAACGCACGCAGCGGACGGCAGCGCAGCGAGCTTGAGCGAGCGAGGCTGCCCCCGCCCCCCGCGCGCTCCCCGGCGCCCCTGGGCCGCGTCTTTTATTACGTTACGTTACATTGAAACGAGTGACAACGAGTACACACACGTACACAGTAAAACACGTACACAGATAAAAAAAAATAAGTAAGAAAATAATTCTACCTCAGAATCGCTCCGGTCGTATGAGATACGGCTCGAAGTGACCTCCACCGAGGTGTTCACACACATTGGCACGGCGCAGGGTCTCCGCGTGTAAGCGGGGCAGCAAGGTGGGATCCTCATTGCAGCTGTAGCGTAGCTGCTGGAACACGTTCGTGATGCGTTCTCGCATTTCCTCCTCACTTGCACATGCACTCACAAACACTTTTTCCTTTACGTAGCCCCACAAAAAGAAGTCTAAGTTTACCGACCAACGCGTTTGATGTCCGGTCTCTTGGATCTCGAATGGATTCGATTGCGACCAGTAATGCGCATTTCGACGATTCCACATACCGTTGCGCGTAAAAGTCGACTCGTCGGTCCATATCACATGAGCGATAAAATTACGAATTCGATCGTGTTCAGCTTCGCAACCACCGGCAATAGGCTACTCGATGATCACGATCACGAGGCAATAGGGCTTGGACCTTAAGTATTACATAAGGCCGTTGCCGATCCCTTCGCAGCGTTTTATGCACGAAGAAGTGTGAGACGCGGGCTCCATGATTCCGCCGCAATAATCGAGCTGCAGTGCGTGTTCCTAGGCGTGGATTTCGACGGATCAAGTCTAAAACCCTTTCTGCAATTACATCGCGAAGTGGTCTTCCGGTGCCTTCCTGATTTGGAACTATGGGCTGGTTATCTAGCACTCGTTGATAGGCATTGGTAATTATCCGGGAGTCTGATGGATGCCGACGGTCGGGATACCTATCAATGTAAATTCGGAGGGCTTTCCTAGCATTTCCCCGAGCTTCCCCGTAGCACATCATCATTTCTCCATACTCACGCGCACTAAATGTAGCCATTTTGCACAACACAACAACAAAAAATTTACGTTGTAACACACGAACCGAACGTGTCACAACGCGACTGCACGGGCGCACCGAATCGACGTGCGCTTACGCACAATAGCGAGCGATACTGCAGCAAGTTGCATCCTGCTCGCGATGCGACGACAAATGTTGCCAACTACACGAAAATTTCGCACGAAACCTTGTGCAAAATTTTCGTTTTTGCGCTACTTTTAATCATTTAATCATAAATGGATAAAAGTTAGCTGTCATTTTTCGTGGCGGACTGAAACGATTAATTTGTCAATCTAATTTAAATGTTATGTTAAGTAAAGTATGAGTAGTGCAAGTCCCGTGTAAGGTTAGGTTGTCATTGCAGAGGGCATAGGTTCGATTCCCGACTCTACTATCAATAGCAATTTTGGCCAATGTACGCGTAAGTGGTTATAAAAGAGGTTCTTAGGTTTAAGGTGAACCAAATTTGTCCTAACATTTTTGTTCACAAATTAAGGTCTAATAACTTGGCAACACTGCAATCGTGGCATTGTACAATCGTGCAAATCTACTCTCTCTCTATTGGTTAGGACGGAAGAGTAGGTAGCATGCGGCCAGTTCGATGAACTGTAGCTAGGCATAAAGTGAACAGCTGATTTCAAGCGTCGTTCGTTTTAGAGTATTTCAACATCCATTGCCGTTTTTTTTTAATTCAGCTGTTTTATTTACATAAATGGAGTGTTGCATACAGAGAATGTAATTTTACATTGAAATAAAGGAATATCAGCAAAAAAAACGGCATAATTTTTTTTTTTTTTCCTGAGAAAATTTCCAGTGGGATATGATTCAGAATAAGGAGCTGAATCAATCCTGTGTTTTTGTGGAGGGCTGTCAAAAACACCCTGTATAAGTTTTAATGTCATAAGTCACAGCCGTTTCATCGTAGGTCTCAACTCTCACGGGTGGTTGAATAAGTAAATTCTGCCTTTCAAGCTTTGCACTTTAAATGTGGAGAACTGAATATATTATATTTAGTTAAAATCTTGACGTTTGTAGTTGGATAGGACATGCTTTTTGCAGAATCATACAACTTCTTTTCAGGAGAAAAAGAGCCTTTAAATCAAAGACATAAACCACATCAGTGGGGGATCACAGACCCATCCAACATCCTGTGCGAGGCGGTGCTTCTGATCAAATCATGCTCCATTTGCTGGAGTGTCCTAAGTGCTCGTTCACCTGCACATTGGTTGAAAAAAGAATGCTTGACTCAACCTATACAAAAAAAAAAACAATGAGTAAGAGAACCGTCGAAAAAAAAAAGAAGATGCCGTTGTTCAAATGCTGATATTAAGCTAGTATTAAGCATTGAAAGATACTAATTTAACCTAAAAAAATACTTTTAACACGAAACTGAAGAACGTAGTAACATTGAACACTTTAACCGTCCAGAAAACGTTAAGTACGTTCAGAAAACTAAAAATACATGAACTTGTAAACATTAATGTATTTTAGTCCTCCGATTGAAAACAGAGCCACGGAAGACGATGACATTGAACAGAGTATCGCAGAAGGAGCCGAAAGCAACTTCCAAACTCTGTAGCATCTCTAGAGATCCAAGATGAAATATTACTCAATCGGACCTCAGTGGATATAACATAATTGAGTTTGAAGTTGAAATACATGTGCTTGGTTCGTGGAATATCGATCTTGGGAGATCGCAGATGCTTCGAAATCGGTGGAAGATTTTTATCAGTGAAAATATTTTAGATAGTGGCTCTTAGTACTGCTTTGCATCTGCACATTGCTGCATTATTGATATAAACGGTAAAGCAGCAATCCTGTTCTGTCACAATCCGAGGGCATTTTAAACCATATATTTGAAAATTTTACCTGGTCGATATCGTAAATAGCTCAATGAATGAATGTTTTTGAACTGTCAAAATTAATGGTATTGACTTTGTGAATGTGTCAATTACCCCGCACGTTCTGCCTGTCTGGTATGATCCGACGACTTTACCTAAAGAACACATGGGACCTTTCAGCTTTTTCTCTGATATTGCAGATGTCTTTAGGCAACTGCAACTGTGGCGGTGGGCCGTCGGCTTGTTTCCCATCCATAACGTTAAAAAAGGTAAAGAGTTCAGAAAGCTTTTTGTTAGGAATTTTGGATTAGATAAGATATCCGATTTGTTTGTTTCAGATTGTTGCTATCAAATGTTTTAAGACGAGCGCTAATCTTGCCGACAAACCGTCACGCAGTTTGGGAGGTTTATGAAATGGGTACAAATGTTTTATGTAAAAGTATTTGATTTATCGTATAAATGTATGGCGATCTTTCTTTCTTTTCTTCTTCTTCTTTACAGCTGCCAAATAGCTGCGAACTCCGTTCGTTAGTATTGAATTTCTGATTTTGATCATCTACTTTTGCTGTTGACTGTACTATGTATTGTTTCATCATCATCTGCTAATAATGATGACGATGATGAAGTGACTATGCGTGCACAAACAGCACAAACGGACTATGCATGCACATTGCACAGTTTTAGTTTTTATACTGAATACTGCTGCATTTTTTCACGACGCTGTTGCTTCACTTATTCATTAATAATAATACATGCTTTATAAGCCCTTATTCATTCCCCCCACTTATTAGAACCGACGGTTTCTTTTCCATCTATTATTAGCTTCATTACAGCCATAACGTGGTTATAAAAAATTAACGAGCGAATATGAACATGTTTCTCGCACAATGTGCGATAGGTTAGAGGAATAAACTATTGATGTCTGACTGATAGGAAAATTTATCGATATTTTAAAGGAAGATGAATAATATTAATCGATATTTTAATTGAAATAATCACTTTAAGGGCTGCTTTTTCAACCGACCGTATTCGCGAAATAAAATAGACGTCTGACAGTTTTTGTATGGAAGAATTGTCCAAAACTCAAAATTATTCCTCCGATAAAGTTATCTAGCGTTGGAAAAATCAGCCCTTAATCAATTATAATTAAGTAAGAAACGAATAATAGACAGCTTATAATTTATTTCATTCTCACGGGGTGATTGTGTATTACATAAAACGGCAATCGATCGCAATGCCTTTAATTTTGATAGTTTAGCCACATTCATCGCGTTATTTACGTTGTTGAGCAGACGAATTTTTCTAACCTATGAAGCAATGGATGTCAAAACGAAAGGCATTGCAATCGATTGGTAGTTAATGCGTGTTACGCAATTATCCCGGTGGTTTCTGAAGTATTATGATCAAAATCAAACATTTTATTTCACATAAACCTACATGGGCACTTATGAAACGTCAGAAGCTAGATGCACGGTTCCAATTGGTCGTTTCCTAGGGAGAAGAACCGGCAAGAAACTCCACGGAGCTCTTCTATTTAATTAGGCAGGCCACAAAGCGTTTTCGAACATTTTCCCTTGATTACTTCGTCGAATCAATATCTATTTTAGAGTCGTAGAAACTGGCAATTGATAAGTGCCGATAAATAGTAGAATTAATATAAAGTTATAGGTCAGTCGATCGTCAAACGTTTGAGGTTTAACAAACTTGACGGCTGTAGAAGTTAGTTTAAACATTTGAATATACTTGCGAAGGCCACCTGTTTATGCAAATTATTATTATAAAGCCTCGAAATAATTTGTTTATTCAATAAGAATTAATTATAGCCTATAGTTGAAATTTATTTTTTATTGATTTCGTGTGTGTTTTATAGTTGGTTTTAGTAGTGTTGTTAATTGAATTTTAAATGGATTCTTTAGAGGAAAATTGCCTGAATGGTTTAATTGATAAGTCGTAAAACGCTGAATAGTGTATTATTATTTAATTAATTTACTATTTTCTGATAGTACTATAGACAAAGTACTTTTTTGTAAATGACTCTCCGAACATTTCTTTCATAATGACATTTTGTTTAAAAACTTTTGCGTAACTTATTGAGTGCTTAAAATTTTTTTGAATTAGGACATTATTTTGACAAAACACTATCTTCTAATCTATAACCAACAAAAGAGGTGCAGTCATTATCTCCTTCAAGTTGCTACTAAAACTTAGGAGACAATCTCTAGTAGAGATACCGCAGTGTTTGTAAACGCAAGATGCGGTAACTTTTAGTTTTCGAATATTATCTTAGCATATCAATATCTTTGATGAGATATTGAACTAACATATGCAGAGCGCTTAGAATATCTTGAAGGTAAGATAGCGAACTAACTGTATAATCGACCTTATAATTGCTATGTCATTCTAAGGTTGAATGTCACTTGCAGGTCATAAAACGACAAGGTTTTCTTGGTCTATGTGACAGATAAATATTTTCAACCTTAGTGAATTTGCGCTTAAGCGGGAATTGTTGTCAAAAATGAGGTCAACTATACCAAAACTGCTTTTTACCATCACCAGCAGAAACTGCCAAAATACTGTGTACACTCTTACTCTACTGACCCAATGAACTGTGGGCCAAAATAAGCATTACGTAAAGCCCTGACATAGCCAGAGTCGTGGCAGACCAGATGGATATAGATGGCAGGATTAGCTGGAGATAACAAACGACCAATGGTCTACATTAGCCCTGCAGGCTAACAGTAACTCTTAAACTGAAATTTTTATAGTCTAAAAGTGTACTGTACAATATAAATTGGGCTGTTTCTCGCTTAATTATGACCACTATATCAATTATACAATAGCTTCATTCTAAAAACAGTTAAAAATAAGCAAGTCATCAACACAATCTTGATGGGGGAACAATTAAACCGTTAGTCATAAAATTCCCGCATAACATTGTAACTGTCAATGTTTAGGGTTCCTTGTTGTAGGAGAAACCTATTTGCAAGTTTATAAATAAAAGAATTTCATCATAAAAAATGAATGAGTTACGTACTAAATATGTCATACACAATCTTAAAATGATGAGTTGCCCAATATTATTATAGCCATCACAATTTTTAAATTTTATCGAAAACCTGAGGAGCAATTCTCGTAATTTTAAGAACGTTCACAGTCTGATCTCAGTCTCAATCTGTCAAAAATACGTCTAATTATCCTACAATATTACTAATATTTCAAATACAATTTTTTAAATTACGAGAATTGGCCTTCTGATCTACTTCAAACAATTTTAATTTGACGTTAAACGATTTCGTGTTTAATATGCTAGAAGTGTAAAGTATGGTTTCCCAGCTGCCTCGCTAAATGTTACTCATGATTGCAATCTTGAAACTTAATACAATGTTTGATAAGCATTGCCCTAAGTGCTGTTAACGCCCTCGGTGTCGCTTTCAACTGTTTACTCTGGGAACGGAAAGCTATATGATGTGACTACCAGCAGCAAAATAATCGAAAAAGAACGAAATTATGATTGAAAAATGCACTAAAACAAGAAACGCTAGTGTAATTCCACATATAGTAAAACGTGTAGTACGTGTGTGTGTGTGTTCCACGTGTAGTATTTAAGTATGTTTATTTGTATGTATATATTCTCGTAATATTTGTTTAGTTTTTAAGTGAATTGTTTGTTTTTGATTCTATGTATTATTGTTTGTCTCCTTTGCTCTATCACACGCTGTCTACATCTCTGTATTTATTGTCCTATCTCAGGTATGCTGGAAGAGATTTCTTATGAAATAAGCATCACCTCTGTACCTATTTTTTCTGTTCTGTCTTTCAATGTCTGTTTATATATGTGTGTACATAAATGGTTAAATAAATAAATAAATATAGTATTATTTGACTAGGGATGTAACAGATGGTGAATGAACGATTTCGAAAACAAACGTTACAAAATACATATGTTTTATTGAGCAAGTGATCAATGATCAATAAAAAATGTGTACGGACCATAATTTAAATACAGGAAACAGTCACAAAAAACAACAAAAACCTGTGGGTACGGAACCGTGTAACATACGACTACCTATACTAATGTTTTTTTAACAATCGTTAATATTTATAAAAAAATAAAACATTTTATTACAATTTTTATCGATGTTAACAGTCTAACGGCAGGTGCCCAAGAAAAACATTAAAACCACAACAGAGACTTCAAATTGAGCGTCACGAGAGATCATAGACTTACTTTTTTTTTGTTTTTAGGGTTCCGTACCCAAAGTGTGCCAACGGGATTGTATTACTAAGGCTCCGCTGTCCGTGCGTCCGGCACTCCGTCCTATCACGGGCCTGTATCTTTGAAGTTTGAACCGTAATAGGTCAGAGTGTGAACGACTACATAGGATGGCCGCTATAACAATAAATAAAAAAAGTTAAAAATTAAAATCTATACCTTTTTTTTCGATAAAAGAAACGAGAAAATATGTAGAGCTAAATATTGTACGGTGGTATGGAACCCCTCGTGTTCGAGTCCGACTCGCGCTTTTTATTTTTTTTTTTGTCTTGCTCGGTTTTTTATAGGTTTTTTGTATTAACACGTGCTAGGTGAGGGTAAACATTAGCGGCTATGGGTTCCAACTTAGAAGGTGTATCCAAATACAGCTGACGGTAACGGCGGCTTGAAGTATACGAGCGACTGTTTGAAATAATGGGAATGCTCTTAGCGTGTTGAACTTGCTTTTTAAGGGTTTTTGGAAGAAAAAGTAGAGAAGCAGGTTTGGTTGAAGGGAAGTTTTATGGCGTTTGTACAGTTACTTAGTACATTCAGAGATATTATCGTTCTTCTATAACCTTTTAACATTTTATTAATTTTCAAACAAGATAATATTTATGTAGCGGGATTGTCCGAAAGGGTTACCGCTGCCCTGGAACATAAAGGGCTAAGGAAGGAACACGGGTGGGTTTGAGTCAGTAAGAGTCTGACATTCCCTTCTGCTCCACCCAGAGCGGGAGGGGTCATTTGATGATTTCCCATCCTCAAAAAAAAAAAAAGATAATATTTATATACCTAATATATTATAAGATAAGTCTTAAAATAATAATATGTATTTACAAGTACTCTGTAAACTAAAGATTTTTTAGATTGTTGTTATTAAAATCTGGCCAATATAAAAACTGCCTAAAGTTGGCCAAGTAGGACAAAAAAGATTTTTTTTAAAGTAAAATCAAATATAAAATAACATGCGTAAAAAATTACGATCATATAACGCAGGTAGGTAATATAAAAAACACCGATAAAAATGAATTTACCTCAGTTTATGAACACTTTACAATCCCAAAATATCGCTCCGAACGAAAAACCCGCTGCTGACGTCATCCATTACCTCTGAACACACCCTAATCTATTTCATGCTCAATTTATTACTTACCGATACACGACGGTATCCTAACAAACAAATTAACAGTCCGTAACTAAACACACGTAACGTAATTATTAAAAAAAAACATAATATTACATTGTAAAACATGGTTGAATCATTGTTAACGCTTCATTTACTGTTACGCGCGCTTTTTCACAGTAATGGCGGCCAGACAGCTGTCATGGCGGTGTCAGTTTTTCGTTTTTATTTTAAGTTTTATGAGTTAGTTACGAGTTAAGTTTTAATGTTGGTGGTTCAAATGTCGTTCTGTATTTGAATCGTAAAGAACTTATATATGCACCATAATTGTGTAACACACTATCAACCTGGGCCCCAAGTCTGCTAATTTCAATGACATGTCTCACTATTACGATTCAATCGAGAGTCAATTATAATTCAATTATCATTGTGACAAAATGCGTATTCTGCTAAAACTTAAATGTGGTGTCAATTGAATTGTAATAGAATCGTAATTGGATTGCAATAGTGTCAGCTGAATATTTCGCGGTGTTGCCTATTAAAATTTACCACGACACTGAATGAGTTATTTATTTTAAATAAAGGTTTTTTTTTTTTCATTTCTGTGATTGAATTACGACTCATAATAATTATATTGTCTATAATAAAATGCCTTCTTGATAGAATAAGACCAAATGTTGTAAAAAACACTACTTATAATACGGGGACTGTGCTGCCAAAGTAAAAAATTGTTGCTGTCACGGAAATGTCACTTTCAATTCAACCAACTTGTCAAAATATAAAGTGACTGTTGATTGTGTTTTAAATTTTTCTATTTAATACTTGTAAAACGTTTTTAAAAGTTAAAAACGAGTATTTGCAAAATGACAAATTAAATAAGTAAGTACGGACGCCAGCACATCAAGCTACTACAATCTGTCAAATTTCTGTAATAGATTTTCAACTTTATCTGTAAAGAATTAAGGTTCAAGGTTGATTGGGAAAATTTGACAGTTTCGGGTAGCTTGACCTGCTGGCGTCTGTACTTAAAATCTTTGTTAAAGTTAATTCAAATTCGTTGACTGCAATTATTTAATATTTCAATTTGATATTACAAAAATTGTATTTACTTAAAATAGAATAGTTACCTATTCAATACTTAGACAATTTATATCTAAGCTCCACCTCATTGTAGCTCGGGATTTGCGACGTTGCCGAGCTAATTCTAATATCGCTGTCGTCGAAGGCGATCATTAGAATTGGCTAAAGCCAAAACACGCCAACGTAAACTTGGTGATGGCCTCATGATTATTTTAAATTAAAACAATTATACAACAATTGAAACGCTACGCGTGACGATCTATCGTTGTTGAATTGTACTTCAATGGTAAGATTGTCATTGAGAGACGATTCACATAAATGTCAAATAACGAGCGGACTACCAATAATTGTAAGATCGAGACACAACTGTGACACGATTGAAGAGCAGAATAGCAAATTGTTCAATGGTGATTGAGTGGCAGTTCGATGATATGTCATTGGAACACCATTGGTCTTAAATAAGTAGTAGAATACCAAATGTGCCAAACTATTCAATCGAGATGCAATTGAGATTCAATTGAAGCATTTGTAAATTAGCAGACTTGGGGCCCTGAAACATTTTGTAGGATATTACTAATCCATTGCTTCATATGTTCGAAAAATGTATCCGCACAACAACGTAAATAACGTAATGAATGTTGTTGAACTGTCCAATGAAAGCCATTGCAACTGTTAATGTGTTACGTAATTACCCCGCTGCTTAGTCGGAATTAATAAAATTGACCCTTTTTCTCCTATCAAGAAATGTTTAATCCCTAAAGGTGAATTTCACTAAACTTTTATACGTAGTGAAATTCACCTTTAGGCTTTTTTTTTTAATTTTTGTCAGTTTTTCAATACTAGAATTATCAGAAGTCAATATTATTCCACAGATAAAAAATACCTGATTTTGGTAGAATCAGCCCTAAGACAGTAATGGAGAGATTTAATAGAGTATTTTTTTAATACAAGTTTTTACTCACCATCAGGGATGGGCCGAAATTCGGTTCACATTCGGTTCAACCGAAACTCGGCAGCTTGAACCGAACTTCGGCATTCGGCCGAAATTCGGTTCAGATGCCGAACATTCGGTACAAGAAAAATAATACCTACTTGCACTATTTTGACTGAAATTCAATAGAATTAGAATAGCATTACTGTAAAATAAAATTATGTCTTTTACTCAGTCATTGTCATTTATTTATTTGCTAATGACCGGCCGGCTCCGGGTCACGCGGTGGGAGCGCGGTGTGGGGGCGGGGTACATCTAGCAATAATATATTATTGTAGTAAATGCGTAAACAAGTCACGACGTGTCGCTCTCGAGAAAGCGCTTGAAATTGAACCGAAGTTCGGCCGAACTTTTCATTTTAACCGAATGTTCGGCCGAAGTTCGGATTCGGTTCAAACCACATTCGGCCCATCTCTACTTACTATCCTTTATTTTTACAGCCCAATCCACTAGAGAAAACATGACAACCCCTATCCTGCAAAATCGCTTGTGAAATCCCTTCAGCATTTCTTTAGCGACACACATACGTTTTACACATCACTCAAATAGCACTAAAGACGTCTGTTAGAAGTCCTGTAAAAAACTTTCTCTCTGGGGCCGTTCGAAGCCTATAAGAGGGATTCGGAGCTTCAACTGTCATGCTGTCGAGGATATGGCTTTGGAAACCACATAAGTCTAGAATGAGTAAGACTAATGTTTTTTTACATAATAATAACAAGTTTATTCAATAATTGTTTACAATGAAACACAAATATATTTTAGGCTATAATTTCTTGTTACAAACAAGTTAGACATCTGTAGCCGAACTAGGCGAAGGCCTGTATTTCGGCTATCAGCGCCCAAACCCTCACCCAATAAACATTTAAAAATAGCCATCAAGTAGAGCTGCTATCATTTTGTTGATTAAAATGTATATATTGAAAAGAGTGATCACGAATTACGAAATTGTTTATTTGTCAAGCTGTGCCCGCGTATTCGTTCGCGTGGAGGTCGGAAAACAATAATGTCTAATGTCTTTAGTATTTTTTTTTTCTTAAATAAAAGTAGCCTAAGTTACTCGTTGTAACATCGGCTATCTGCCAGTGAGAGTCCCGTCAAAATCGGTCCAGGCATCGATGAAGAGATTAATTAACCAAGTTCTGTAAAAATGGTGATGTTATTCATTCGACAATTTTTTGTATTTGTGTAGACCTTGTTAGACCTGTAGAAGAACTCATACTCAAAGCATTTATTTCAATTAAATCATTTACAGGCACTTTTGAATTGTCAAGAAGTCTGAAAATATGAAGCTAGTTGCCCATTCCAAAGCGTAGTAAGTACCTATGGAGAAGAACGGGCAAGAAACTCCATGGACACTCTTTTAATTATATTTGAATGATTGCCGATAAAAAGGGATAAATAATAGATCCATCAACTTCTTCATAAATAAAAATCCAGATACGCACTGTAGGTATCTGCATTCCCAACAGCACAAAAGTAATATAGGTATCCAACGGCTTATTTATAAAAAAAAATAATGTTTACCACTTACGGGTAATTCACCCCATTTCCTAACACAACCACCTTCAAACCAACTTTCTAAATACATTTACCAACTTAACGATTCACATCCTTGCTTCCAATCAATGGCACAAAGCGACCCGTTAAATGTCACACCTCAATCATGTCTTCATGCCAAACGCACCTGCAGGGTACCTCCGTCTCTCTCATTACCACAGAGTTAGACAGAGAGGGGTGGTGTTAAGAGTAATGTCACATGAAGACGCTAATTCAGAGAACTGATTGATGTAAATATCGGTTATTAGATACTGAAGTACTTGTGTTAGGTAATCTTGATGTTGGGTGTTAGATTGTCAATGCTTTGGAAATTGCTTCGGGTAAGTAATATGTTGACACTTCGCAGATGCATCATCAATCAAGTTTGTGTTTCTATAGATATTTGTTCATAATCAGCCTAGATTGTTCCCACTGCTGGGACACAGGCCTCCTCTCTAAGATAAGAGTCTTAGAGGGAGAGGAGTGCAGGGCTATATTCTACCACGCGGGCCCAGTGCGGGTTGGTATATGTCACTTGTCTTCGATTTTTGGTTCTAGGACACGCCGGTTTCCTCACGATGTTTTCCTTCACCGTTTTGAGAGCAGGGGAGATGAAATAATTTACACAAAGCAAAACGCCTGTCTGGGTTCGAACCTACGACCTACAACTCGTACGTCGTGGTCGTTACCACTGGGCCACCATTGGTTACTAAGTACCAAATACAAAAGTCTAATGAATAGTGCACTGAATCTTTAACGGCTCTCACAGACGCGTGTCGTAAATCTAGTAGAACAATCCATGAAGTTTTCACAGAATTTGTTGTACTAGAGTCGCGTCGCGCTGTCGCGTTGCGTCAGTCTACGGGATCCTTACGTTGGTAGTTTTATTGGTCACGTTATTGTTATTGCTGAAGTCCACGTTCTTTGCCGATTTGCTTTGCCACAAATAATAAATAATAATAATATCCCTGGACATTTCACACAGCGCCATCTAGTCCCAAGCTAAGCAACCTAATGCTTGTGTTATGGTAACAAGATGGCTGATAAACTACTTATATACATTTTTTTTTTGTAAATACATACATATTATAGATAGAAAAACACCCAGACTCGGAACAAATACATGTAGGTCATACAAATATTTGTCCCGTGCGGGAATCGAACCCGCGGCACGCAGCGCAGCAGTCAATCGCTTAACCACTGCGCCAACCGTGCCGTCAAATGTATCATTATGAACAAATTCTAACGTTATGTATGTAACTACATTACCTGTAAGTGTATATATTTAGCACGGTGTTGCACTTAACTTATTGCAAGATAGCTAATCAGTAATCATGGAATGATATCACTGAGTTACACTTTACTAATTGCACAGGATCAGCAATACACATAATTCAATCCATACTTACCCGACTTACTACTTACTTTAATACACACTACCATTGAATTTCGCAATCCCCAAAGTTCTAAAAGTAAGAACGCCTACAAACTTCCCATCGCACTCCCTACATTCTCACGACAAAAATTCACGGCAAAAAAAATACTTGAGAAAACTCTTTAACTCCACATGTGAAGGAACAAGGAACAAAAGTAGGTACTAATCGAAGCCGTGCCATGCAAATATCGGGCACACGTTGCGACAACTTATCAATATGGTGCGCGTGACCTGGATTATAAAAGAAAATGGCGAAAAAATGGCGCGTATCGACGTGTGACCTTGCTGGAAAGGGCGGGAGTTTTGAATTAAGTAAGCGTTCTGTTTGTGGCCGTTGTTTGTTTGAAGACACGGTTAGCGCAGTGGCTGAGCGATCGACTGCTGCGCTGCGTGTCGCGGGTTCAATTCCCGCACGGAACGAATATTTGTATTGCCTACAGGTAATTGTTCCGGGTCTGGCTGTTTGTGTATGTGAGTTTAAATGTTTGTAAACGCACCCACGATACAAGAGTAATTCCTAGTGTGGGGAAACGTTTCATAATTTTTTTTTTTTTTTTTTTTAATGTTAATAAGAGAGAGAAAGTAGTGTCATAGACAATTTTAAATAACAGAATGCCTTCTGTTCCTGCAGATTTTTTTTTCTGTTTTTTGTTTTGAATAATTTTCTTTAGAAGCTTTCGTAGAATTAAGAAAAAAAACCTTTTGTAGTAGAGGTTTGTAGAGATAACCTGATTTTTAAATTCCTTCACTTAATAAACTGAGAGACAGAATTTTACTGAATCCCAATTTATTCAATTCGATTTCATTTATCGACAAAAGTATATTATTCCTTATAATTAATGGTATCGCTCACAAAGCACGTAACAAAAACAAATTAACTGTATTATTCATTGAGTAATAATCTAAGAATTAAAAGACCGAATGGAATGAGGACAAGATTTGCATAAGGACCGCATGACATTAAAATTCATTACAATAAGTTCCCTAAGTTCATTCACTAGGACACGAAGTAATCACATTCATTCATGAATGAAAGAACATGTTCTTTTTCCTCTGTTTTTTCCTGCATTTTATAAACGACAAGCTGAGTTGGTTATTTTATACCATATTGTATGGTTTGTAGCATAATTATTAATTAAACACACACACATATACACCCCTTCTCACACATACACATGCACACATTTTTATTCACTACTTACATTCTTTATTAACATATTAAAACAGTAGCACACAATGTTTTTAGGTTGTAAAATAATGAAATTGTCAGCTGAGCGCTATCTTCTAAGATACTGGCCTCGCCTAGTTCAGAAGATAAGTAAAGCAAACCCACAGACTTATATTGGGCAAACCTCTCTTTACCACCACAAATGCTGTGGGATTATTATTGTACCATGTATATGACAGTAGTATACTTACCGTATAATAAGTACTTTTAATTTTTTCTTTTTGTTTTTATTTTTTCTTATATGTACTGTTGCAATGTTGGTGGAAAATAAACTATTATTATTATTATTAATCATAATTAGCCTATAATGTTCCCAGTGTTCCCAATGCTGGGACACAGGCTTCTTCTCAGTGAGGTGTGAGCCGTAATCTACCACGCGGGCCCAGTGCGGGTTGGTAGATGTGACATGTTTTCGAATTTTTGATTCTAGGATATGCCCGTTTCCTCACGATGTTTTCCTTCACCGTTTTGAGGCTTGTAGAGAATAAGGATACTAATGTTGTTTTAAGTCCAAGGATTTTAGGAGGCCAATCCTAAAAATAGTTTTCTCGCGTGTGAAGCGGAAATCTCGTTCTGTGTTGAATTATTGAATGAAAATGCTTTATTAATTTATCGAAACTTATCTCAAATTCGTGGCTTTAATATATCTGAAAGCCTAATTAGGGTGGAAATAACTGAGTAAAACTTCAAACAATAGTTTGGATTAGCTCCTTACGAAATACACCTTCAAATAGGTACTTACTCGGAAAATTTATACAAGTTAATAAACTAGCTTTTAGCAACGTATAAAGCTACAATGAACTTAACGAAGTATAAAAAAATGTTTGAAGGTTAATTCTTTAAACATTATTTTTTACGTCGTAGAACTTTTTTTCTTCATTTATACTCAGGGCCGGTTGTTTCAAACGGTTGGTTAACGTAACATACGCACGTCAAATAATAACAGGTACGAAATCGTATTTGACGTAAGTCAAGGCCATCATTTTGTAATTCGAAAAACGCTTTTTTTTACGATAGTTAGCGCTATTTTTGACGTATACCTACGCGTGCGTCAAGTGAACGTGAAACAACCCACCCAATATTATAAAGAGATGAATGAGTTTGTACGTAGGGATCTTCGGAACTTCTGATCCGATACCGAAAATTCTTTCACTAATGGAACTACATTATCTCTGAGTGCCCTTGGATGTTTTTTGTTAAAACGACAATCTTTATGGAAACGAAATCGCGGACAGAAGCTAGCCTACACTAAAAATAATATGAAGAAGATTTTTTTAATGTTTATTTGTTACACTTTCACACTAAAACTGCTGAGCGGATTTGGATGAAATTTGGCACATGGGTAGACCATGACCAGGAATTGGGACATATTATACGTTTTATTCAAATATTCCTACGGTATCGAGACTTATGCTGTTGACAGCGCGGGGCCCTGTTAGTGAAAGATAAAAAAGAAAATACCTAGAACACTCTCATATAATCTAAACTCACTGATACCTACAATATTATTCGATCAATATCTCCCCAAATATAATAGATATAACTTACGTAAGTCGCTGGCTTCCAAACCTTCATATCTCGACAATGACGTATAAAAATATCTATTGGCTCGAAAGTGTCGAATCCCCCCCGACTGGAGCTTATAATTTCAATCAAGTATTGGAAAAGGATACGACTGAGAGGCTCAGAAGCCGTATTTACACCCCTATTTCTCGATATTCAAGTAATGTTGTCAGTAAAAGGATTAAACGCTCCTTTTCTGATAGGTGAAGGTTTATTTCTTTGTACGGTGGATATGTTAGTAAATAGACGTAAGGGGTTTGTCAGCCGCACGGGTTAATAGAACAGGTTAAGCTACACTTGCTGCAGTTGGCCCATGGATAGGTGACCATCTTTACATTCTCTTACCACGACCCTTTCGTGCCTCGGGAAGCACGTTAAGCCGTTGGTGCTGGTTGTCGTTCGTGGATCTTTGACGGTCGTTACGGGTCGTCAGAAGGCCGAAAGTCTGACAACCAGTCTTACTAAGGGGTACCCAGTACCTGGGTTGTGGAGGTCAGGTAGACAGTCGCCCCATGTAAAATACTGGTATTCAGCTGCATCCATTATTCTTATGGTCAAAAATTTTAATTCTGCAACAAAAAAATATCATCAAAAGACTTGGAGTAAGATCAATGATGGAACCATATAAATATCTTTCCTATATCTATGGATACAGAAAGACCGTCAAAAGGAAAGGAAAGGATACATTTAAATATACGCGACCAAATAAAGCTAAGTACAAAATAATATATCAAAACCTTATCCACGTATATCCGTCAGTATAATTATTAATGCGATAACTGTCGAATAATAATTAGCTCCCTAATTACTTTTAATAAAACAGCTCTTAATTAATATTCCATTCGTATAATTAGCTCCCTTAATCTATGAAAGAGAGAAACGCATTAAAACTGTCAACCTTTTATCTTTTCTTTTCTTTTAAAGTTGGTTGACAGATTTGGGTAATGACGGTAGTTCAAAACGTTGTTTCGACTTCTAAATATTAAACTTTACTTAGTGTTTAATGAGCACACATTTCATTTCATTGATAATAACAGGATTGATAAATGTGAGCTGATACATTTTTGATTTAGATGTATTTCTGTAAATATAATGTACCTGATAGGAAATTCTGTTCGACGAATATAGGTTAGGACACCTACGTATTATTCTCGCTTTTCTGATACACACTTGGACTTAACATAGTGATCGGAAGACCATTGGCTTTTATTTATAATATTTAAACAAATATATTAACACATACAATACAATATTAACTTGAAGCTCAAAATGCCTATGCATTCTACAACTTTCTTCGATAAATCCTTTACTGTCCAGGCCGCTCGTTTATGGAATGCATTGCCAGTTTAAATAAAACGCGCGCAGTCGTTACAGGTGTTCAAAAGACTTGTAAAGGAGCACTACTTCTCGTTGTGATCTTGTTGTCCTAACTGCAATCATCTACAGTCTTCTTTTATGTTTCGTTGCTTGTATATATATTATGTATCTATAATTTTGGATAAGTATATATTTGTGTATCTATTTTAGTGTATTGTATACATAATATTTGTACCAACGACAGTCCCATTTTATGTCAAGGAAAATCACTGTCCATTCTAAGGTTGCCTGGAAGAGATTGCACGATAAGGCCGCCCATTGTATATTTTGTAGTGTTTCATGTATTTTATAAGCTATGTATTTTTGTGGTGTACAATAAAGTATAATAGAACTTAAAAATATTAAAAATACATACAACATTATAATTAGATTAAAAACTAACTAACGCACACGAAGTGTCTACGTCATCTTTTGTAGTCAAAAGATGACGTAGTGTATATTTTGGTGGTGGTATTACGGTGTATGTGTATATTTTGTCTTTTTTTTATGTGCGTTTTTTTTTGTGCAATATAAACAATTTTTCTTCCTTTCTTTTTCTTTCATTGCTATCAAAGATTTGAATCGTTAGTTTCGCCCTCACCGTACCTAATCAGTCGCGCGAAAAGGTGCTCTTACTAAGAAGAGTGAGCTCACATAATAAAATGGCGTTTCGATGACAATTACAAGTGAAGTATCTGCGACATTTGTGTGTCAGAGCCGCAAAACGAAGAAGAAATGCGACCACCTTCTAACGCGGTAAGGCGAATCCACGATTTAAATCTTGCATAGATATACACAAAATCGATTCTAATGGATCGTTAATAATTAAAATAGTATAAACAATAAATGACCTCTTTCTGATTGTACAATTGACTCAACTAATCTTTCCTTCCCAAGTGACACTGGTTTACTGACAACTAAACCAATTACTTACTAGATCGTATGCCCAAAGATTTAGATTTATAGATACAAAACCACTTTTTAAACTGTCATCCGAAACAGACTCATACAACTGACAGCAAGATGAATGTATACGATAGCTCCGAAAATATAATTAACATAATTATTTCTATAGTTTTATTACTGGCGCAGTTAAATTTTAATTATAACTGGTCTTATCTCTGATTTGTTAGTCCGAGTTTGGTAATAAGTAATAAGGGCTTTTCCGGTGGGAATTTGCGGCTGCCAAGTTCCCAGGTCGAGGTGTTATTTCGAGTGAGGTTTTATGGTGGGTTATGGCGAAAGAATCTGAGATTAATGTGTTTAGAGTAAAAGTAGTAAAAAACATCGTCTTTTTTTTAGGAAGTGTGAATTAAGAAAGGCAAAATAAGACAAGAAAAAAGAAAGAGAATCATAAAAAGACAAGACAGTCGGTGAAGGCAAGTGATCATGACAATCCGTTTATTGGAAACTAACTTCAGCCTGCATCTTCGCGTGGATGTCGGAAATCATCCCGGGAAAATAATTGGTGCCAGGACAAAAAGTAGCCAATGTCCTTCCCCAGGATGCCATCTATTTCCTCGCGAAATTTTATCGAAATCCGTTCAGAGGTTTAGGCGTGAAAAGGTGACATATAGACAGAGTTACTTTCGAATTTATATTGGTTTATCAGTTTTGAAAATAATTAAACCAAACCCTATTTTTTGGTTTTTTAAACCAAAAAAACTCGGAACTGAAGACCAACATAAGTAGTAAACTAACGATTCCATAAAATTATCTTTTCCAGAGATGGGGATCTCTGGCTTACCACGGAAAACTTTACTCCCCAACTTGGTATGGAAATTAATTTGAAAGTATCCAACTATCTTTTAATCACAAAGTTGAAAGTCACTTCCAATAAAACGACGGTTCTGATGAAGATTAATTACTGAAGAAATTTTAACACCGATTTTAGGAGCTTTAATAATTACAGGTTTAATGAAATTAAGGATTCTATGGACCTTAGCTTAGTCAAAATTATGGGGCAGATGTTCAAATGAAATTGGGTACTATTTAGACGGGTCGCAAATCCGTAATCTTTATCGATGTTTCATTTAGGAAAAGGATATTAAATAAAGACTTCCTTCAATTATTATCTGACAATATTTTGATTACACAAAAAAATGCGATTCCATTTGAAATTGCATATATGTTGTTGCGTTGTGTATGTGTTTAATTTATACACATTTAACTAACATTACTTATTAGCAATGGGTCGAATACTTGCGTTTAATACATAATCAGCCTATAATGTTCCCACTGCTGGGACACAGGCCTCCTCTCTGTAAGGGGGAGTGGGCCGTAATCTACCACGCGGGCCCAGTGCGGGTTGGTAGATATCATATATCGTCGAATTTTTGGTTTTAGGACATGTGGGTGTCCTCACGATGTTTTCTTTCACCGTTTTGAGAGCAGTGGTATTGAAATAATTTACACAAAGTAAAGCTGGGTTCGAACCTACGACCTACAACTCGTAAGTCGCGGCTGTTACCACTAGGCCACCACTGCTCTACGCTACTACTTTCGTTTATACGTAACATCAATTCAAACAATAATTCGCGAAGATGGATACCTATACATTTCCAAGAGTCCACCCTCCAACTAGGCACCTATCGTAAAAAAATCATAACTCCAATCAACCTCCGAAGCTATAACCCTTCCTCTGTACCGAATCAAAAGTCATTCACACCGTTTGACTTAATCATACGCATTCAACATTCCCGATTGTATTATAAAATAATTATTTAGTAGCGGGACTTCGGGAAAAGATAAAAGTTGATTATGATATACCGTCTGATAACTTTTAATTAAGTTTACACCCAGTTCCTGAATAATGTCTATTCATTTCAACAATTAATTATTACGTAACGTTAAAAGCTTTGAAAGCTTCTGTTCTTACATTAGTGTAAATTTTTTATATGGGCCTCTCTTTATCTATATTGAATTCTTTTACATTTTTGGTTCTATTAGGTCGAGGAATTTAATTCAATTTGATATCTTATGAAAACGTTTCATTCTCGAAATTAAATTAGATTATTAGCATTGGAATTGTTTCGCTTAAAATAATAAACTGATAAACGCTGATAAACTGCTGCTGCGATCTTTGTTTCGTTAAGAAATATATGAATGTATATTGAATAAAAACACAAATAATCTGATAATGTAATCGTTACATATTTAAATATTAAATTCACTTAACCAAATTCTAATCCGTAAAAAAACATGGCCGCGTCAAACGGTCAATTTAAAAAAACGTTCGAAATCCGTTAAGAAAACAAAACATTCCATTCCAAATTAAAAAAGGAGTGAACAAAGAGCTGTCACTCAAACGTAGAATGGACACGCCCAGGGAAGGTTCAATCAGAGACCTCTTACTTCGTAATTACTCGTGATTCTTGGTCAGTTCCGGCGTAATGACAGGGTACGATTTGATGATGCATTCTCTAAGGTCATAGAATAAAAAGAGATGACGTAATTGTATGATTAGAATGATAGTCTTCATTACTTTTTAATTTAGTTCGGTCATCGTCGGCGTTTCTTCGTATGATGGTAGAAGAACACGAAGTATTCCGAGCTTAATGTACTTTAGATAGTTTATAATATTCTCTTTAAGTACGCTTCTCTTGCTTTTCTCTTATTGAAACACTCGCCTTCCTAGTAGCGAATCATTTTGCAAAAACGTCTTTAAGTATTAACAGAGTTACTTGGAGTTACATTAAATCTTGAGAGATGCAGTTTTCTTGTTGATTCGAGAAAGTAGGTACTTCATGTATTCGTTGTTTTATAAAAGTCGCAAAGTACTTTAGCGTAACGTCTATTAAAACTTTGATATTGAAAATTAAGTGCGAAAATTGGATTCGAAGGCACGATACTAACTGTCGTAATTGGCTTACTTCAATTAATACAAAATTAACCTTACTACATAAATGGCAATGATTCATGCAGTGCTAAATTTAGCACCTCTGCGCTCTTGATCTATGCGTCAGCGGAGGAAGCGATAATTCGTAGGTATACTGTGCACACCGTAACATGTAAACGAATATGTGTTTATGGAAAAACAACTATAATACCTACTCATAAAGCTTAGTCTACGCTCCAATTTCAAACATTTTATGACTATTCAATAGTTGTACTGAATCTTAATTTGCACTTGCATAAAGGTGATTATCGTTTAAGAGGAAGTAACTTCAATTTCAAACATGGATTTGAATAGACTGTAAGTACATGCAAACGTACGAATCTGTGTTAATCGCGTTGTGAGCGGTACAATGCCGGCCGCAGCGGGGAGCGCCGCGGTGCGATTCAATATTTAATTGAATGTGGAACGCACATGGCGAGGTGAACGACCAAGTTGCTTGACCGATGGTTGTTGAAGATAAGCTATATTTAGTTGGGACTCCCCATAGTTGCAAATACTGTAACGTTGGCTTTCGATGTTCCAAGGTAGTGGTATGAATATAATTTAAAAGCATTGCGTAATCCATGACCTAATAAAAATATGACGTAAGGAGGAGTAGGTAACATAACGTCCTGGGGCAGCAGTCTACACATTCGTAGCGATCGACTTTACGACCGAATTCGGTCGCAAAGTCCCGGATTGACAGGTGTAATGTATGGAGTGACAGGACTTTGCGACCGAATTCGGTCGTAAAGCGACCGTTATGAATGTCGAGACTGCTGCCCCTGTTACCCGCTTGAAACCTCTTTAGAAACATAATAATTAACAAATAAAATTGTTTGATCAAAGATTTAATACATTAAATATTTTACCATGAGGGGCACGATACTGATATCATTCGGAGGTGACAGAGAGAACCATAATATAACGCTTGAATAAATAAAAAAATAGACTTTTAGTAATTAATTTAAATTCAATAAACCCTATCTAACCTTCTGCACATCTATATCGTTATGTAAATTATCGTAATTCATACGTCATTATTAACCCTCCCGTGCGCGAGCGGTCTCGGAGACCCATTGCAATATTCAACGCAGAATCTGTCACAGTGACATAGACGCGTCAGCTGCTCCGACACAATACTGTGATCCAATTTTAACGTACATCTGCCGCAAATGTCAAACCTTATATAGAATAATCGCAATTTTGCTGACTTGCTTTTTGATTGTGTTTTGATTTTAAGTTAAAATATTTTGTGTTGTAAAAGTCCGTTTTTTTGTTTGGAATCTAAATCAAGTTTGGTTTTAAATCCGTTCTTCCATACTAATATTATAATTATGCGAAAGTCATTTTGTCTTTCTGTTACCTTTTCACGGCTTATGATAAAATTCGGCACGCAGGTAGACCATGACCTGCACCCTAATTGCGGAACACAGTATCATCTCAATCTGAGTCATTTTAAAGGATATTGCTAATCCATTGCTTCATATGTTCGAAAAATTTTTCTGATCAACAACGTAAATGAATGTTGTTGAACTGTCAAAATGAACGAATGATAGATTACCCACATAACCTACACCCGGTTGAAACCTACATATTGCTGCTGGTAGTGTATAACGCAATTACCCTGCTGGGGTACTCGTATGACACAAGATAATTTATACCCCGGTTGTACGTTCCCGTGGGATAATTTTCGTAGTGTAGTGTTTTAATTTTAACACCTAACATAATTTTAACTAATTACTATTATTTTAATTAATTACTTATTCTAACTTACAGTAATAAAAATAAAATAATTACACGAAAAAAACCGTACCTGTAAAAAATAAAAGGTTCGTTGGAACTCTATTTTTGTGACAGTTTTTACTGAAACTGTCCTAAAAATAAGAGTTCGTACCACAGAAATGTATATCTATGGTTCCACGAACCTTTTTTTTTTTATTATTGCATTAACAAGCTATCGAACATAAGGATTTCCAATAAAAAATTAGGACTTTCTAATTTATTTTCGTTACGTTACTCATACAACAAAGGTTCTGTTAATTGGGAGACCATGTTTTTCTAAATAAACATGTAGCGCTTTAGCATGGAGGGTTGCCAAAACGGATTTTAATTTCATCTAAAAAAAGCAAAGCAAAAATAATCGAACGAAAAGCGAGACTTTTTAAGGCCAGCGCTTTGAATTAACGAACGCCGGAGTAAAGCAAAACAACACCATAGATGGACGGAATAGATACTCCTTTTGCATTTTTGCACTCAAGTATAGCTGCTACTTACGATAAAAGTAACACACAAGTGCAGACGACGATGCAGCGAATAATTTTAATAAATGCAGAGCAAAACTCGAAAGTCACCCTTTTCATATGAAGTAAGAAGCACTACCAGAAAATCACCTTTTTAATATTTAAAAAATGTCTTTCATCCATTATGACTTTCTATTATGCCTCACACCGCTATCGCTCCCCCAGGGCTAAGGTCTACTGTCCTAACACGCCGGGTGTCCCAAAAATGGCGACAAAATCTAACGCGCGTGAATAATTTTCTGACACAAATGCAACCGTTGTTGACTTTACTCTCCCTATTATAACTTTTTACGGTTTAACAAGCTCGTATTTTTACTTATCTCCTTGTGTGAATTGTTATTATACATTTTTTCTACAAAGGGTGGCAACCCTAGTTTCGTATCGGTAGGGCTGATGCTATTGTGGTCGCTTATATCAACGACGTATATTGTGACGCTTTTAAACGCGAAACTTTTTTATTAGATGTCTTTTTTTATAACTCTGTGTAGTTTTTATGAGTTTGATGAGCGATGCCGGCCCAAAAATTTAGAGGCGATCTTCACGATCTTGGTACCCGTGAAAGTTTTGACGAGCGCTAAAAAGATGTGTACAATATTTTTATCGCGAATCGTAAAGTTTTTTGTAATTTTCTGTTTCAAATTCCACAAGCGAACGATTCAATTTACGCCTAATTTTGCACTATTTGATTTGCTTGTTTGCTTTATAGCCCAATTACAAATGAATCGTAATTGCAGTATGATAAATAACGTTAAAACAACATATTTGCATTTAAAATTAGATCGACACATATTTACTTTACCACTTTGCCTTTGAAAACTAAACGAAACACGATTCCTATTAAATAAACAACAACATTAATTATAAGCCAGCATTGGGACTGGGACCAGCCGCCGAGCAGTTATACAAAAATAATTATATAAAAACACGCTGAAACTACCACAGCTGACAACACAGCCAATCCGATCAACCCGTACGATGCAGCCTAAACAGAAAACAATAGAGCGACCTTTCAATAATAGAACATCGGATATGAACACGATACCAATTACCTACGAGTATGTTACGTCGATACTGGAAATTTCAAATTGATTTCGAATTATATTAAAAGTTTATTAGCTGTTGCGCTCAGGGCTTGATTGTGATTTTTGTTTGCGTTAGTATCGAATAATTGGTATCGATTTTTGTAATGTTACCAACACGGGAAGTAAATGTTTAGTCATTTGTTGATACGATCGGATGATAGGAACAGAAAATTGTTTTATTGTAATTTTGATACTTTGTGGTTTTGATAGTAGTAAATTAAGTAAGTGCCTATTACAAAATAATTTGACAATAGGTATAATAATAGGGATCCTGGGAGAGGCCTATGTCCAGCAGTGGACTGTGATAAGCTGAGTTGATTTGTTGATTGATAATAATAGGCGTAGTTGGTAAACATTTTCTCGTAAAAATCAAATTTACGTCGAAATAGAATGCAATGAATGAATGAATGCTTTTTGTGAAAACATCGTCCTATTACTAACGTCAAAAACATCGCTCTAGTAGCTTGCAATACGAGCGGCAGTCACAAAATTCACGGAATTTTCATCGTACGACAAACTGTCAGAATTGCTAACGTGAGAGCAATATTCGTTCGGTTTTTTTAAGCACTGTAACGGAACTATTAACCTATGTCAAGCAAAGCACAAAGCGTCGGTTCGAGTGACCACGTTTTAACAACAATTTCACCGTACAAAGACCAATTACGATACCTCGGGTCGATCAAACGGGTATCGGTGAAAAATGAGTATCGTTTCAACCGGCGAGCAGCGGAAGGGTTGGTCCGTTTGAGAGAAATTTTGCCGCCTGATCGATGTTTTCGCGGAAATTTTAGGGATAAAATCCTGTGGACATAAATAGCAGATTATTGGTGGTTCCGTTTGATATGGTCAAATGTGTATTTGGTCAATAAATGGCATTTATATTTTTGATTTGCTTGTGAAGTCATGTTAGTCAAAGCGATGAGATCGGGTCCAATGTTTTTGAAACTGATAATATAATATAGGCACTCTTATTTAAATACGTATGTAAACAAAACACGCATAGCACCAATATTTTCAGCAAATTTCTGTAAACAAAAAAAATATCTCCAAAATATATCTAACTTAACATAAAAGTGAGTACGAAAAACGTATACGTATATTCCACTAACAAATAGGTACCACTTGAATTGTGAAATCAAAGACATTTGCCAGGTACTTGTGAGGGGTACTTCCACCTTATTATTAGATATTCGCAAAATATTCCGATCACGAAACTGTACTCCAGGAGAATAAATTTAATTTATTCTACTCCACCCGTTACCGTTTTTCATAACCTGATATATAAAGAATTCCAATTTTATCGTCGAAATTGTTATTTTCTACATATTAGCTGTGTTATTTTATCGCTTTTTTGCCGTTTATTTAGTACCTGTAATAACAGTTATTTACGAAATATCGGGTGTTAATAATGTACGTACAAAACATTCTGGAAAAACGGCAATCTGATTTTGGTCTAAAACGCTTTTTAACTTGAAAGGCTGTCCTTTCAAGTTAAAAAGCGTTTTAGACCAAAATCAGATTGACTCCGTCAAACAAGTTTAGGACGCTTTATTCAAAATAATTTTGCCTTTGTACAACCTATAAGTTAATAACTTTCCAAGTCGAAACACCTACCACAAACTTATGTAACGTAGATAAGTCTTTCCAAATACTATCGCAGGTGAGTTTTCACTTTAAAATACCGCAACTTGATTCGAATAATCTCATATAAACGACACCCAGTACTCGTATTATTTTATATTACAAAAAGAATATCTGTAAAAAGCAGCAATTGAAGTGGAAATTCCAGTAAGAGAGGAAATAAAAATAAAAGGAAGAGGGAACGCTGACTGTTTATCATCTAGCATAAGTTGCAACAACATTTTACTGCAGGAGCGCTTTCTTCCGAGATGTTTGCAATCTCTCACAAGTTTTGCTGTGGTTCTATTTTTAAATCCAACGTGTTTTATGTCTATTGTAGAAACTATACCTACTATAACCATAAACAAAAAACACGTTGGATTTAAAAAATAAAAAGTGTTTTGTGTCTATGGTAGATATAATTCCTACAAGAGACACAAAACTCGTTGGATTTAAAAATAGAACCACAGCTAATAAACTAAGTGCGAAAATAAGTGTCAATTTTGTAAACAAAGACGATGACACAAATGCAAAATAGAATATTAAGTAAACAAAATAATTATCGTGCTTAACCTTTACTAAAAATAAATTCTTATTTAGATGCTAATATCAAACGACCGCAAAGGTTGGACAAAAAGGTTGGTCCTTCTAAAGTATAAATAAAATGGCATAAAATTATTACATCGCCGTCTTTGATCCATTTATAATGTGACTCATACTAAGCTAGTATCTATACTATCTGTATACTAATAATAAAGGTGAATTGTTTGTTTGTTTTTTTGTTTGTTTGTTTAGACGCGCTAATGTTTGGAACTAGCGGTCGGATTTGAAAAAATCTTTTTGTGTTTGATAGCCCAATTAGGTAGGTTGTGGGCTATCTAATATCATGCTAAATCTCTTAGGAGCCGTGCAAAAAGAAAAAAAATAAAATGAACTAATAGCGTGAGCAAACGGTATGACGGGGTGGGTCGGGAAACAAGGAATTTGACGCGGACGAACTCGCGGGCAGAAGTTATCCTACTAATATCATAAGCGTGAAAGTTTGTATGGATGGATGGATGAATTGATGGATGTTTGTTACTCTTTTACGCTGATGGTTTATAACCAGGATTAACATATAGGATACTTTTTATCCCGATATTCCCATGGGATCAAAACGTATGCGGGTGAAACCGTGGGGCGCAGCTAGTATTGTATAAAACAGGAAATCTCAAGTGATAACCTTTACTTGATGCATAGGAAAGTTAACACGACACTCTTAAACTTCATGGCCCCAATTTCCCTCCTCGATACAAGTTAATGAAGTAAATAATATTAAAACAGATTGCAAGTGACACACATTCCACGTCCTATATACGTCTGATATCACATTTGTCACTCGATCCATTTGTCGTAAATAACAAGGAATAACTACTTGACACAGAGCGAGACAAAAAATAGATAAGACATTGCAATTTAAATTACAAGTAAATAATATGTTTGTGCGTCTCTTTCTTCCCTACAAAATCCTTATGAGTTAGATAAAGCACACTATTGTTTTCTCTTCGCTTTTTAGAACGTAAGGTTACTGGAAACACGAAAAAAAAATCTTATTTTTGAATGAGCGCAGTACTGTACTGTCTCGTATTTTTATGACATTCGCACATGACACACACGACATTCTAATCTCAGTCTCAATCTGCCAAAAAAACCTATAAATTTACTAAATTTTTGAAATTGATTATAATCGCTGAGATGAGATTGCGATTTGAATTTGAACGTTTTTTTAAGAATGAGAATTGACCCTCTGGTTACCAACGTATCTACTAACTATTGAAATAAGCTCATAGACGGCCTATAATGTTCCCACTGCTGGGACACAGGCCTCCTCTCGGTGAGAGGGACTGGGCCGTAATCCACCACGCCTGCCCAGTGCGGGTTGGTATATTTCACATGTCTTCGAATTTATGGTTTTAGGACATACCGATTTCCTCACGATGTTTTCTTTTACCGTTCCACTAAAATAAGCTCATACGGCCTCTATGTCAGTTATAACTCTATGTAAATAACTGAAAAAATCTCAACTCATGGCTAATTATTAGAGCGGCCATCTGTCGACTAACTTATGATCGATATTGAGGGGCGCCGATTGTGATTGTGAATCGAGTTTATTTGATTTACGATTTTTTGTTGTTGTTCGTTCTTGCGTGTGAGGGGTAAGCTGAGCATTAAATGAGAATAGGAGTTTCAATTAATTTTAAAAGATTTAGTTCAGCTTGTTTTTAGGCAAACGCTTTACAGAACAAAACCAAGCATTCTAGAAATCTGGATAAGATTACTTAAATAATTTCGAAAAATATAGGTACCACCAAGCCGGAACCTAACAAAAATGCCATTCAAAAAATTCTAGAAGGAACTGCCTAATAACACACAAAATTAATCCAGTTACGTGCGGATAAAACCTGTTATAACTGGATCTAACCAGTTATTGGAGGATGGCGTAAATTTTACGTGTACCAATAACGTGTTGGGATGTGCATGTGACATAAGCCGTGTTCGCCTAAATTGGACACTATGCCAGCATCAGGCTTCGGATTGGTGATAAAAATTGAATTTTACATAGAACCCGTATGCAGTTTTGACTATGGAACATTGTTGGTTTAAATGCAGCCAGTTCTTTCGTAGAAAAGACTGTATGACCGAGTTCATTTAAATCACCCAGTTCCAATGTAAAAAAACGGTTATAGACAACATTTTTTTTTACTTTTGTGCTTCATTATCTAACGCAGTTACCATAAACAGCTCAATTAACCGGTCATATTATTGCTATAATCATTTTTCTCTCAAAACATTTTTTTGCCTATATTGTGTCCCAGTGCTGGGCAAAAGCCCCCTCTTTTTCCTTCCAAACTATCCTGTGCGATGTCTGGCCAGTTGACCCTGCAAACTTTATAAGATCTTCACATCACCGACACGGCGTCGCCGTGGTCTACCTCGACGGCGATGTTCCCCTCAGGCGTCCAGTAATTGACGATCTTTGCTCATCTCTCCGTTTGTAGTCGCGCGATTTTATGGACCTTAAAATAGGAAGTTTTCGTAACTTCCATTGACAACGAAATAGACCCGAAATATTTAATCAACCTCACAAAAGCCTTCACAAAACCTCCAGCATGTTTGATCTAACAAAATTTAGCCAAACAACATCTATGAAGAATAAAATAAACAGTTTCCCTGAAAAGATTTATGCACAGTACTTTCTGCGCGCGTTGCATGTATACACTTGCATACAATGTTACACAGAGTTGCCTGTAAAGCAGTATTATCGGCATTTTATAGAGAATGCATTGCCTTTGAGCACGACTAGGAGCAGGTTTTATTTAAAGTAACTTAGTTGTTTAAATCGTCGCTTTTTGACGCCGAAACTGTCGACTTTTGTGTTGTTTTGTGAGCTTATAATGGAGTTAGCGTAGTGTTATTTGCTAGGACAGGAGTTTGTTTGGAGTTTGCGTTTGTTTTTTTTCTATTGGGCGTTTGTTTAATGATTTATTAAGTAGCTGTTTTGTATAGTTTGTTATTGCAAGATTTAACTTTGGGTCCAAAACTACTTTTCATTGTACTCCTTGATATTTTATTTTTTCACTATCGCAAGTTAAAAATTCGCTTCAGATATCGGGATACAGAAAAAATAATGTACTTTGTTGTACACCAGAATATACAGACGCCAGCAGGTCAAGCTACCCGAAACTGTCCAATTTTCTCAATCAACCTTGAACCTTAATGCTTTAGCGATAAAGTTGAAAATCTATTAAAGAAATTTGACAGATTGTAGTAGCTTGATGTGCTGGCGTCTGTACATTTAACACAACAGAACATACAATGGGCAGCCGTATCAGTTTCCGCGATCTTTTCTACGCAACCGTGGAATGGACAGTGATTGCGTTAACATAAAATTATTCCTAGTGTCTGACTCATTTTCTTGCAGAGCAGGAAATCTCTACAGACTGCATATTTATGTATCGCCTCCTGCAATATTTTTTTTTAAGCTTATATTGTGCCCCACTGCGAGGCAAGGGCCTCTTCTTGTTTCATCCAAACATCCCTGTCTTGTGCGGTCTTTGGCCATGTTGCAACACTAAAATGATAATATACAAATAAAAGCAATCTAATGACGCATCATTATCGCTTCATCAAAGCGCACACTATGTCTACATACGACAATATTTAACTGTCGTATCTAACTGGCACAAATCGTAGACGTCGTCGACCGATATGTTCCGATAGCGTCCGATAACCGACGATATCGGTGGACACACAATGAGTGTCAGTGTTGCGAAAGTTTACGTTACTAAAAGTACTGTATTATCTACTAGTTCTAGGGTACTTAGAAAACCATGTTTGATAAGCCCGTTTGAATTTCTAGTATTAGTGAGTTGTTGCTGTAAATGAGGGGCTTGTGGCTGAGTAATAACAGCCGCACGGTCAATCTTTGAGGTAAAGCTACGGTTGTCTCGGTTGGTCCGTGGATAGGTGACCATCTTTACATACCAAGACCCCTCCGTGCCTCGGAAAGTACGTTAAGCCGTTGGTCCCGGCTGTCAATCGTGGATCTTTGACAGTCGTTGCGGGGAGTCAAAAGCCCGAAAATCTGACAACCAGTCTTACCAAGGGGTTTCGTATTACCCAGTAACTGGGTTGTGGAGGTCAGATAGACAGTCGCTCCATATAAAATACAGGTATTCAGCTGCATCCGGTTAGACTAGAAACTAATCCCAACATAGAAAAATGCTAGGCAGTTGTAGAGTGACTTCATGCTCGTAACCGATTCTGTTTTATGAATCATTCGTCAACAAAAATTAAATTTCCTTGAAATGTGTCTTTATAAGCCCTAAGCTACCCGAAACTGTAATTTTTTTCCAATCAACCTTGAACCTAAATGTTTTAGCGATAAAGTTGAAAATCTATTAAAGAAATTTGACAGAATTATAGTAGCTTGATGTGCTGGCGTCTGTACAACAGATGTTGTTGGTCATTTAGGCAGCTGCTTTTGACGATGACGATACAAATTAAAAGTATACGAGTAGTAACGTTATCCGATGGTAAAAGCTTGATATACCTTAGAATAGACACTACTTTCCTATTTCTTTGTTTTTCACTAAATACAAAATGATATCACCAGAACACTAATATTCTCCCTAAATTCCCAAAGCGCATCTTTATTTATTAAAAAGTCGCTTTACATTCAAAACAGACAGACATTCTGACGGCACTTCATTCTTGAAAATCTCTCTTTTAATAAAATGTTAAGGTGAATACACTTGGGGCCCTTATTATAATAGTTAATGGTATTATCTTGGGGACGCGAGGCGAATCACAATAAGCAATTAAGAACGTGAGAATAACAAGGTACAGAATGCTAACTCCTAACTTGCGATAAGAGATTCAGAATTGTCGGTACGGAGGTACTGTCTTGTTTTCTGTGAATCTGATGGTTCGGTGGACTCAAAATTAAGTTCAGCGATGCTTAGCAATTAGTAAGTGGTAAGTTCCACGAACTATCGATATTCTATCAAGTTTTGATTAGGTACTCGTAGCTACTCCTACAGCCAGTTATTGCTGTCAAAGTCTACTTCAGCATGATTTCTTTAGTCACCTTAAGAAAGTTACTTCAAATTCTCAAACTCAGAAACCGGGTGTTAGTTTTTCCTGTCTGTATTACTTGTATACCAATATGTACATTATGTTGTTGCCATACTAGTTCAGCCATCATCTCTTAACCCAGCGACTGGTCATCGTCTTGGCTAAGTCGATCACAGGCAGTTTTAGATGATCCATTATTAAGATCACATTTATCGTTACTAAGTAGTCATCAATCGAACAGAGTAAAATCTCTGTTCTTTACTTACTCTGTGGCAACAATTAGGCAATTATCTATAATATGAATATTATGTTTTAATTTATTTCGCGTGAAGCCGTTAATTAGAGACTAGAGACCCTGTGTAGGACGTGAATTATTTGCTTGATTGAACTATTGACATTTGGATCGTATTCTCCACGAAAGACGAGATGTTAAGGTTCTTATTGCAAAATTGACATCTTAGCTTAACTCATTCAAATTAGCAAATATATATCTAGCTTCATCTTGATCAGAAACTTTCGTCTCTCGATTGGAAACTCTAGTCTAGATATAGGTACTACTACTCAGTTTAAGACGAATTTTCTAATAAAAGATAAAGCTTTGCCTGAGTCGGGTTAGACTGAATCCGTCTTATTGCAAAATGAGTTCTTACTTTAGTCCAAGGCTAAACCAAGAAACCAGATATTGTATTTTGAACTTTATTTGAAGAATGTTAAGGTTCTTATTGCAAAATTGACACCTTAGACTTGGGTTTGCCGTCAATTTTTATAATTAGATTTTGCCGGGATTAATTTCGAATTTTAAAAACCGGCCAAGTGCGAGTCGGACTCGGGCTCCATACCATTATCTATAAAAATCACGTCTGTTGTATGGGGGCCCTTAAATATTTATTTATTTTGTTTTTAGTATTTTTTGTTATAGCGGCAACAGAAATACATAATTTGTGAAAATTTCAACTGTCTAGCTATCGCGGTTCTTGAGATACAGCCTGTTGACAGACAGACGGACGGACAGACAGCGAAGTCTTAGCAATAGGGTCCCGGCTTTACCCTTTGGGAACTGAACCCTAAAAATGGCTCGATGGTTTATACATACCTGTGTCTACAAATAAACCTTGTTTTGTAATAAGGCTGAGAATGTCTTTGTGTCTTTACAGCGAAATATACAATAGCTAATACGTAACTAGTTACTGGGGAAGGCCGCAGGAATCCACTGCATGCCAGAAGCCCAGAACCGGTCGCAGTGGCGGTACTTAGTCAGGCTTATATCCAACAGTGGACGTCTTTCGGCTGATATGATGATGTTGATGACTCAACTATTTTCACTGGGTAGTAAATTAACTAAGTTAGACTAGTTTTAGACCAAAAATACTTTTCAACTATCGATATGTTCAATCTCTTCATCAAAATCTTTGGAAACATTCCTAATTTCCTTCAACAATATTTCATAATAAATCTTCCCAACACTACATTTTACTGCTTTCAAAACAAATTCTAAACAAAGCAGGTAGTGTAAGCGAAGTTCTTTTTATTTGTGCATCCGATTCACACGGAGCCGTATCCGAGCCGTATCCGAGTTACTCCTAACGCCTAGCTAATGTAAACCTGCTTTATCTCGACTGTCGATAGCACTGAGTTTACTTACCTTTGTAAGGTTTGTGTCTGCATTTATTATCTAAGTATGAGTAAATATGTCAGTTTTTTGCCTTGTTGTGTTCTGTGGGAGTTTGTTGTATTTCTTCTTTCATGTCGCACGAAGTATCCTACTAATATTATAAACTCGAAAGTTTGTGAGGATGGATGGATGGATGTTTATTACTCTTTTACACAAAAACTACTACACGGATTTTGATGAAATTTTACAGTAATATAGCTTATACGTTAGAATAACATATAGGATACTTTTTATCCCGATATTCCCACGAAATCGACACTTATGCGGGTGAAACCGCGGGGCGCTGCTAGTATGTATGAGAATAATTTCAGGCCTTGGTAAAAAGTTGTAACCTGTAAGGAAGGTAACGGTGCTGAGTTGCTGATGATTGCTAAAACTAATTACTGAACCAAAAAAAGTAGAAAGAAAAATGGTTTATTCTGCGATAACAAAACGCACATTACAAAAAAATTACGTAAGTAAAATACACACATACAAAGTAACCAAACGCCGCAACAAACAATAAAAGTTAAACAAATAAAAGTTTAAAGTTTGACAATGTAGTCGATTGCTTGATGTCAGATGGCAGGTCACAATTTTAATGGTTCCAGGGCAGGAACGTAATATAGTTTTGTTGATCGTCATTCCTTGATAGATCGAAATCCTTAGAGCCTTAGCTGGGCTCATTCCAGATGATTGATATCTAATATTCTTTTGGTTTATTCATAGTGATTGAGGAATGTCGATCGTATCCCTGCAATAGTTTCTACATGTTAGATTGTATTAAATTCATGCATGTTAATTCGAATATTCAAATATCAAAACAAAAAGTGTAAAATTTCAATCCACGCGAGCACCTATAATATCTTTCAAACTATAATTATTATCAAATTATCATAGCTTATATGAAATAAACACCAAAACGCATTACCCCCCTCGGTCGCAGTCGGGTTCCTTCGGCTATCATCGTAATCAAAACCCGATACGTTTCATAACACGTTAAAAATAGCCGTTTAACGCAGCATTAAATAAAAATGTGCGTTATTATAGACAATAAGTTGTAATTTATAACTTAAACTACCACTACTAACCACACTACTACTTACCCACTACTTTAACTTTTTTTATGGAGAAATTATGGAAAGGTATGAGAAGTAGCTTGTTATTACATAAGGTTGTCCACTCCAAGAAAGCTAGTACCAACACACTTATCGTCAACCATTTTAGACTTAAACAACCAATACTTAAAATCCAACTGATATTATAAACGTGAAAGTTTGTGAGGATGGATGGATGTTTGTTATTCTTTCACGCAAAATCTACTGAACGAATTTTGATGAAACTGTACAGCAATATAGCATATCAGAACGAATGTGTGTTTCCCACGACCTAGTCTACTAATACGTGTTTATTGTAAACCTAAGAAGATTGTACCTATGAACCTAAGTGTTCCTTTTCCTAACCTAATTTGTTGACGACCTGCGCAGCCTATCTGCAAAGCCCTAGCCGAAACAGTGTATATCAGAATAACACATATGTCCAGGGATATTATTATTACATAGGATACTTTTATCCCGATATTGCCTCGGGATAGATACTTATGCGGGTGAAACCGCGGGGTACTGCTAGTATTTCAAAAAATCCTTTCCATTTCTGTTGTCCTCTAAATCCATCAAACTAAGACCTGTTTTTAATGGAACAATAATCAAAATAAGATGAAACAAAAACTCCTCCAACACTACTCTTAAAATCTGATCTTAAGAACTAATTACCAACTTGCGAATTAGTATCAGTTAAAGCCTTGACAGCAAAATCTCAACCTCTAGCAGAGACTGGTCATGTAAACATTCATTAGTAGCCTATAAAAGATAAATCACTGATTAAAAGCCAAACTATTTCAATAAAACTGTCAAATTAAACCATTGTTTAAACTGCCATCCCTACAAGAATAGAGAGGTGACACCTATTGCCTTAACGCAGTGAAATTTCTCCAATTAGTGTGTTTCCAATCAAATTAATAGCCCATAGAGGTTACAATGAACATTCGGTGTCCGGTTTTCGACCATAAATTAGATTTTACCGTGAATGTTGTTACGTGGCTACTAATACAACGCTTTGTAAAGACATTGTATGGGGATATTTGTCAAGATAAGGTCGGTTTACTGTTGCGACATGGCGTGTGTGAAAGTCAAATTGAATGTTCTTGAATACAGTGAAATATGTACTACTAAACAAAATAAAATACGAATGTCGATAGCTTGTTTTACCGCTCTAGGCGATTTGAGACGAACTATCGAGGATTCTATGATGAAGAATATTTGCATGGAAATAGAGATGAATACGGAGATATGTAAGGGTAAAATTTATGAGAAAGAGCTTTTAAATCCGTAAGTGATTCACATCTTCCGCCACAATTTCTCCATAAATTCTCCTCCGACATTAACTCACACATAACCTCAAAAATCAGTAGGTAGATATACCTAATTATGTAAATCCTACGACAAAAGAAGATAACAGCTCATTCATTAAACCATTTATAAATCTATTCACGTCTTCCATAAGCCGACACTACCGACTTCTCGATAAAAAGTCACAATTTATTTCCAAAAGTAATTTGGGAACTGTGTTAAAAGGGAAAGCATGGTGCTGGTTTGAAGGCGTGTATGTCAAAGAGTTGGAGTCAATCATGATGAGTGTGCCGTAGAGGTATAGAGGATTAAAGTGATAACATGGTTTATGGTTGATTGGTTATGGGTTTTTGATTAGGCGGTTTTGTAAATGGCGTAGTAGTCGAGGATAATGTTGGTTTTGAAGTGGTTGTGGGTGGTTTTTACGAAGCTGTTGATGTGGCAGTTTGACCTCAAAGATGTCAAAATAACAGTTAACGATAATTAATGGAAAATTGGTCAGTTTCCCACGGGCAATACAGCGGTTTCGAGTTTTAAATATAGTTTTCCTTAAGTTAGCTAGAATACTGATATAACAAACTGGATACAAAAACCAGAAATAAAACAAAAAATACAGGTAAATATTACCATATAGAATAGAGTTCCGAAATAGTCTGAAAAGCATCTCTTCCAAACACTCGTTAAAATCTAGCACAGAGTTCTTCAAGATCAACATAAAGGCAAATAGAGGAAACATTCTTCAGCTTATGACGTTACATCACAGCAAATAGTTGTAAGAAATAAATTAGAAGCAGAATTGAAATTTCGAGTAGGTAACTACGAGGTTGGCGGGAACGGTTAAGTAACACATCACGAAATATTCATACAAGGAAGGAACATCTTAAGATTCCAAGTATGCAAATATTACTTTGCCAACGTTTGGGGTGCGGTATGAACTTGAAGAGGGGAGCGACTTTGAAGGAAATATCGGTATGAGTATCTTGTTCCATAAGGTAGATCGATAGATAGGTGCACACAAAAGACAGCACAACATACAAAAGCACGATGAAATAATAACCAATTACATGAATATTAGGAAATAGCTACAAGGTCCCAAGGTTGTACCGAATGGGTGTCCAGCTCAGCATGTGTTAGGCAAATTTAAGCTCACGTAACCTAAGGATAGTAAATTGCTTGATAGTAGTACATTGATGGAATAGGTATGTCCTTAATCGATGATAAGACGAACTTTTCGGTTTATGATATATGTGCAAAATACTAATTCTATTCAATGCATTTATTCAATTACAACTTTGACATTATGTCTGTATTTTCTATAAATGTCGCTTTCTTTCATTTCTCGGTCATTTCACTTTATGAATGAAAATCTTGCTAGGCCTTATCTCTGAGGTGCAGGTTTAGAATAGCATATCTATATTTTACATAAGATATGGTACATAAAATATGTTAAATATGATCCATATTTTGCTTACTTGTACAAGATGAGACTAAGAACTAACAAGCTCAACACCCGCTTCAGCTTATAAACTGTCTAACAAAGCGACTATGCCTTCCACCAGTATATATACATTCAGCAAGAACTTCGGCTGCGTTTAGTGCGGCGACAATGCCAAGTCGTTATTACAAATTATTGCACTTTTTACTATTGCTACCATACGGTTTTATATTGTTAAGTGTCGCGATTTATTTTGAAAGCAAGTATAATAATGAAAAAGTATGACTTAACGTTCCTAAAAATATTGCTATAACAATCTCCTGTCCCCATCACCATCTCAGCAAATCAACTCTAAAACCCCAAGAACACCTCGTTCTCTTTCTGACTTCTCCTTAAAAGTGGAGTCATATCTACTATCTCTCTCTTTCACCTCTTCGCATACATTTACGACGTTTTTCATGAAAATTAAAGCTGTCTGCGTGTATTTTGTATTTTGTTTCATTCAAATTTCCAGGATAAAAAGCGTATACGCTGTTCATGGTAGCCTGGGACCAGGAAAAGGACATATACTTCTCCTTCATAACGAAAGGTTCAGATGTTAAGGCATAAAAAGGTCACAAACAGACAGACAGTTACTTTCTTCCTTTATAATATTTGTTTCGATTTAGCACCTTTGTCATCTAAATAAAGAAAGCGCCCGCAGCCCTATTTTCAAGACATTGTCTGAAAATCGATAGGCGATGTTCTTGAGCTGAAATCCAACACGTTTCAACTGCGCTGAACCCACTGACTTGTGGTACACGTATTCAGTTGAGTTCAAGTGGATAACGAGAGTCTTAGCACCTACCCAATATACTTCACTTCACACAATACGTTAACAGACCGGTTACGTATTGAAAATTTAATATATTATTATTATCTGTATAGTAGGAACTACCTGTACTGTCACATTAAAACTGGCTAATCTTTGACTACTAAATGAGGATTTTCTCGTGTAGGAACTGCTACTAACTTTGTACATGGCGCTACTTTTTGGTTGTATAAATGATTCGCGACCCTAACAAAGGCTTTACATAAATATAATCATGAGAATCAGCAATAGATACAATTGGCCTCAAATGTCATGGGTTTACAAGCTTTTATTTAACTTGCGTTGTATGTATGTATGTAACTATGTTTGTTCGGGTGGACTCTTGCAACTCAATTTTGAAGCAGATATCTTCAACTGATTGAGCTGAAATTTAGCATGAATGTGTAAATTGGACGACAATGCAAAATTATTATGACATGGAGCTGATCTGATGATGGAACCGGAAGGTGGCCATAGGAACTCGGTTGTTAAATGGCACAACCCCATCGAGTTTGGACTTGTTTGATGCGTCTTGGTGAGAACTTTGTTGCTAGATGGTAACTAGGGTCTGATGATGGAGCTGGAAGATGGCCATAGGAACTCGGTAAGTAAAATAACGACACAACCCCATCGAGTTTGGGCTCGTTTGATTCGTCTTGACGATTACTTTGGTGCTAGATGGTAACCAGGGAATAAAGATGAACAGGTAGCTCAAGTGCAGTAAACGCATATAAAGGAAAAACACTGCTACGCGCTACGAAATACGCCGTAGTTAATCTCGCATCAAAAATACTAAAAAGTAAAAAATAAAATTAAAAGAAAAAAAAACTTTTTAAAAATAAGCTTTTATTACTTATTAATAAAAAGGGCTAAAAAGTTGAAAATAATTTAAACCTGATAAGAAATAAATAAAAGCGTGTTACATTCTGTTCTAAATGTTCTTTAATGTTCCATCAAAATGTAACACGCTTTTATTTATTAGTTATATATTTATTTTTTAGTTATTATAATTAGGTTTAAATTATTTTAAACTTTTTAGTCCTTTTTATTAATAAGTAATAAAAGCTTGTTTTTAAAAAGTTTTGTTTTTCTTTGAATTTTCTATAAATAGTCATTCAATAGGGTAATATGAAATTATAGAGTTGCATTGATGATTTTTGTGGTTATAATTCTATTTAATGTCGCTTTCGCCTTAAATAGTTATGCCGTCAAACGTATTATAAAGACTGACAAGCTTGCTTTCGCATTTTATTATAATATTCTAACTTTACTTCTAGGAGGGGTTTATGGCTAAGTAATAACAGCCGCACTGGTCGATCGACCAGGTTAAGCTACGCTTGCCGCGGTTGGTTCGTGGATCAGATCTTTTGACAGTCGTTACGGTTCGTCAGCAGCCGAAAGTCTGACAATCAGTCTTACCAAGAGGTTATAGTATTACTAAATAACTGGGTTGTGGAGGTCAGATAGGCAGTCGTTCCATGTAAAATACTAGTATGCAGCTGCATCCGGTTAGACTGGAAGCCGACCCCAACATAGCTGGGAAAATGCTAGGCAGATGATGATGAGCAGAGATCGGAGTAGGTAGATTGAATTGGGGTCATTGATCCGAAACGTATATATTAATATGGACATTCCTCCGGATTTTCGGAATTGTTTGATTATTAAAAAAAAACGGAACTTAGGTAGGAATTGTATTAAAATGAGCAATATTATATTGTTCATAATTTTTTTAAACGTTATCCAGTCACGATTTGACACCACCCAACGACCAATCAGAGCAAAGGATCATGGGTGGTGCACTAACCGGTTATCAAACGCCCAGGTAGCTCACTCGTTCCTTTAAATGAATTGAGTAGTAATAGTATCACTACCAACATTAACAATATTTAACTGGATCCGGAAACACCGGAATTACTTTCCGGGAAAATGACTTATCCATGTTATTCTTTCTGTGAACATCTATGATACAAGTACCAAAAATCAATCTACCTACTCCGATCACTGATGATGAGTCAAACTTTACTTTTAGTTTTCCTTCCTTAGTCCATGGAAAGAAATGTTACCTTAGTCCATGGAAAGAAATGTTACATCTAACCTCACGATAAACAGTTCCTTCCTTTACATCCATCCCTTCCTATTCCAACACACCGCAGATACTCAAAGCCCTAACAAAAACCAACAGCCAATAAAATAAAATTACCATAGCCGTTCCTAATCTCAAAACAAACCACAAAAACAAAGAGTATAAGGTGTTTAATACCGTCCATAGCCGTTCTTGTATCCATAGCCGATGGGCTATGGCCATAAGGCATTGTAGAATGAAGCTATAAAGGGCCTGTGGTAGCGAAACGGTAGATGCATGCGGTTTATGATGATTGCACGTCAAGAAACAATGGCCTCTTATTGTTTATAGAGGACTGGGTTGAGGAGTTAGAGGGACTGGATGCGGCTGTAGGGTTTTTTATGTGCGTACTTTTAACATGCACTGAGTAGGCACTTTTAGGGAGCTTTGCTTGATGTAAAAGGTGGGTGAAAAAAAGGTGGCTGGAAAATTTTAAAACAATGCGAAATTCAAACAGCTTCTGGAAGCTAAACTTTAACCACATTATGCATAAACGTTGCTTAATCAAATCAAATCGAATTTGTTTCCGCATATCCTGCCATGACATGGCACAAATGTATTCACAATCAGCGTTGTCAATTAATCCAACTTACAAATTACAGATTGTATTGATTTGTCTTCTAAATGGTCCTTAAAGGTAATAATATCTTTTATACATATTATAGTAATAGTTTGAAAAGTATTTTTTTTTAAACATAGTCAGCAGTAAGGGGCCGTCTCCACGAGCGAGAGAATCGCGGCGATAATATAGTCGTGCCATCCAATTCTCGCCGCGATGATATCGCCGTGTGGAGACACGTCCTAAGAGAGTGTATAGAAAAACGTGGCACGACGATAATATCGCCGCGATTTTCTTGCTCGTGGAGACGGCCCCTTAGTCTCAAAAACTATTTGATAAATGATTGTAAATAAAGTTAAGTAGTGATTAGCGAATGTTTAACCATTCATTTTTGACGTTTAAACGTCCCTTAAGTTTAATCATTGTTTATAAATAAAAAGTCCGTGAAATCAAAGATTTAGGTTCTCAGAAGCCCTTGTGTCAGATTGGCATGTTCCACACGTTAAAATAATAATTATTGTTATTAATAATAGAAGGATACAATCGTATAGCGTAAGCTATGTTCCTATTTACAAAACAGGACTCCTGTACCGTACCTTAGAACGAACTATTCCAGATTACGTAAAAGTTAACTTTAAAATTCGTAATAAAATAAATATATAAACTACCTTATCTTATTGAATTGTCTTATTTATGTCATCTTACAGCGATTATGATACAGTATGTATATAAGATTTGACAAAAAAAAAAAATTGTTATGCGTAGTCCATCTGTCAAAAAACGGTTTACCTAGTGGACAGAGTATAGTTGAACGATAAGTAACGTTTAAGCCATTAAGGAGAAATTTCGAAACAGATCCTAAACCCCCACAATAATCGTAGAAACACGGAACTTAAAACAACACGATGTCGATTTAGCAGAACCGTAACGTTTTCGCCAGTCATACATCAAGACGAGTACAGTTTCACCATAATAGTAAGTCGAGAGTAATCTCCCGCCATTATCTGAATCCCTTTTTGATAAAACTCGAAGATACATAGTCTTCGCCATTTAAGAAATGTTCCACAAATGCTAGTGAAAGTTTTATTTCAAAAGGATAAGATCGACTGTGAAACGTTACGAATTGAACGGAGTTTTTATTATATTTGAGATAACAGTTATGTTTTATAAAATGTAAGTATACTTAACTTGTTAACTTGAAAGTGTTTCGTAATATTTACTTTGAGTGATAGACTAAAATGTCTCTTCATTTTCCGACAAGTTTGTTTAGGTATTTTGCGACTAAGTAGTTTGTTCAATCAAGTTTTATTTATTTCCGACCTGCGGCGTCTTCCGAAAAACAAAGTTTGTAGGTACAGCACAAAGGCTCCTGTAGACAGGCACGACGCTACGACCAGATTCCGCGGGGTAATTGCATAAAACACTATATGTAAGTAGCAATCGGTTTTAATTCGACAGTTCAACAACATTCATTGCGTTATTTACGTTGATGAGCAGACAAATCTTTCGAACATATGAAGGATTGGATTAGCAATATCCTTCGAAAATATTCAGATCCTGATTCATAGTGTGTTACACAATTAGGGTACTGGTAGAACTATCATTTCAACGAAGTGAAGTGAAATTGTTCTACTAGAATCGCGTCGCGCCTGTCTGCGTGAGCCTTCAAGTTACAATTGAAAGTAACTGAATTCTACTCATTAACAATACTTGACAGAAATAAATTAGGTACTGTTAAGCTTTTATCGATGACGATCACAAATTCTCACATGAATCCTCGTTTAAAAAAAATTGGTCCTACAATCCGCACAAAGGCTTACCCAACCAACCCAATGCCCAACTTTTGAACCCTTCATTTAAATCTATCCAAATTTAATTTTCTCTCTCGGCCGCCATTTCCATTCAGCCAGTATCTCGGGCGATACTTTCGTGTTATTCTCGATATCATTGGGCCACATCGGCATGTACGTCACGTCTTAACCCTCGCCCGCTAACGACGCAGCTTTATCAACTACGCTGGACACAGAAAGAGTTACTCGTGAGGGTTAAATGTGGAGGTAAAAATTTATAAAATGTTTTTGCTTTTGCGGTTTTTCTGGTAAAGGTTATGTAGAAGTATAAGTAGATCCATAGTTGGATGATGATGGCAGTGATAACGAAGGCTAGCCGCTCGTAGTCTAGCTTATCATTAAAAAAACTAGTTTTGAAATAACATAAAATCAATTTAAAACCAAAAACTATGTAAAATGAAAGCAGTAACAGTTTTAACGCATATTTTTTTCAGCTTAAAAACAAGCATGTTTCCTCCACCACGATACACAGTCACAAAAAAAAAAAACAGAAAAAATTCGCATTTTTTCATTCGCAACACGAACCGCACGACCATCTTTTATTGACTAGTGGCGTAACCCGACGCTAGACGTCTACGCGAATCTCCACGGAGCGTATGAAATCTGCGGCGGAGAATGTAATATTACACTTTGGCAATGATGTGAAATATGGAGACGCCCCAAGGCCCAGTGGTGTCAAATGTACCTACGTACATGTGCAACTGAATAAAAATGGAACGCACGATCGAAGGGGGATTAGAGCCTACAGAGAGGGAAGTTATATGTTTTATTATGTTAAGACAATCATAGGTTTGATGTGGCTCTAGAAAAGGATGCCTGGAATGATTTGGGGAAGGCCTTTGCTCAGCAGTGAGACAGAGTAGGGTTGGTTAAAAAAAAAAAAAACATAACTCTTTATCATACCTAAAATTGAGAAATTATTTATGAAATTAAAGCAGTCCCGGTTAAGACAGGCCTTCAATGGTAACATTTATGGCGTATTAGACATTGAAATGACCAGATAATAATAATAACAATAATATCCCTGGACATTTCACACAGCGCCATCTAGTCCCAAGCTAAGCAACCTAGATATGTGAACATAAACGAAGCAAAACGTGTATGTAAGGTGATGTTCTGTAGCTTCTGCCTGGACATTGAAAGCATAATTTTTAAGGAGAAAAGAAACAAGAGCAGGTCATTGATAAGACAGGCTATATCTAATCTTTTCGTATGATGAACACAAAGGTATGATGTGGAGTATTGTGTTGACAAGACCCGGTTTCTTTAAGCAACCTTGTTTGATAACTGTATGCAACTATTTTCTCTATAATTTTTTAGCTTTCATCGATAGCTATAGAATCATAATCAGTCAGAGCCGAGGGCATGTCTATCAAAAAAATCCCAGCCAATAAATACTTTCAAAAAGGGTCTCCCTTGTTTCAACGAAAAGAAATTTCCAAATTATCGCTTTCCAAAATATGTTTCGCATAATTTTATTTGCCAAATTATTACTTAACAAAAAATCTTTTTTACCAACTAGTACCTTTACCAATTTTTATGTAGTCAAATATTTCAGTTGGAATAACTCATTTTACGCAAAATAAAATTTGCCAAATATTTAGTATCGTCAGTTTTCAATTTACCATTTCTATTCAGTCAATTGTTACAGTCTAACTAGTTCAGTCTCGGGTAGCCTGTTTTTTTCCATATTTTTTTTCTTGTATAGTCTAGTTGTTTCTGCCACTCGCCGGCCGCTGCCGCGGCACCGCTCGCTTCGCTCGCTCGGCTCGTGCGTAGGAGATCACAGTTTTAACGTAACCTAACCTAACCATTTTTTTTTTAATTAACCTCGTCTAACTAGTTTAGTTCTTGATAGCCTGCTAACAATAACCTCTTTTTTCCTTATTTGTATTAAATAAATGATTAAATTAAAATAAAATTGCATTTTTTAATTATATAATAACCAAAAAATCTAATTTTTGTCAACGTTTATTGTCTAAAGATTGTTTGCTGAAATAAATCATTTGATTAAAGACCAAATGCCTAAATGACATTAATCTTGATAATATTCTGCCAAGTAAAAATTTGACCAAATGAAAATGTGCGTACTAAAATTATTCCAAACATTGCATTGGTATAAAAAAGGTTGCTAAAATTTGTTTGGGTAGTGAAATTTTGGTAAAATCTTTTCGGCAAAACGGCAGGATCACTTCCAAAAACACTGCCTTTCAGTCAGCGGGGTATATAAGGATCATGTTCCATTGAAATAATTTTATCGTAATTAATTTATCTCCGTCGCCTCTGTTTCCTCAAACTACTCTATGTGCACTCAGGACTACATGAAAGCGGCGCTCGGTTCGCTTCTCTCGTCCCTTCTGACTGACATTCTGAACTATGCCTGTATTATAACTAGGAAGTACTGAAACTATTCCGTGTTATCCTAGCGACAAGTTGGAGTCTACAGTCTACTTAGTTATAATAACATTGCTTGTCTTCAAGTCAGAACAAGGGTATTCTGGGAATTATATTGTAGCTTCAGTTTACAATATCACGGAATAGAAGTTATGCATCTTATACTTAGACTTGCAAATGGAAACCAGATCAAAAGGATGTAGAATTCTATTTCGACTGCTATTTTGATTATTTATATTTATGCAAATAACTAGCTGTGGCCCGCGACATCCAGGATAAAAAGTAAAAAGCCTATGTCCTTGCCCAGGTCATAGTCTATCTGTGTGCCAAATTTCATCCAAATCCGTTAAGCCGTTTTAACATGAAAGCGTAAAAAACAAACAAACTCACTTTCGCATTCATATAATAAACAATATAGTTTGGAAAGTTAGAATTAATAATCTTTCGTGACTGCCTATCGTTCTTAATACTTCATCAGTTCACAATACAATGCAAAGGCTTATATTTTTTCCTAAATTCGCTTCTATAAACAAAACTGCATCACGTCTGCACTTATTCCGTGTTTACTCTATGCAAACAATGAAAGCGGAGTGTGGCCGGGTATCGGCGCCAGTGTGTCCCTGCTGACGCCCGGTATCGCGTTACTTGAAGCGAGGTGACGCTCATGCCTCGGTTTGCACGCATCTGTGATGGTTTGTAAACGAATTTCTGTAACAGGATATTTGGTGTGATGAACACAATTGAATGACGCTTGTACTCCTAGCATACGAGCATTTTTGAGGTTTAAAATTTCGTGCGAACATAAGGACCACGTTTTAAAATGTGATTTTTAGAAAGAGCGCAACAATTCTTGGTTCCTGGCGGGTGCCAACTTTTAAAAGACAAAGCGTTTAGATTTTTCTTGCCAAACAGCTGGGTCTTTAAATATACTCTATCTAGATTTAGGATAAAACTATAAGAAGAATAATAACGGTCACAGGTTCGTTCCTGAAATCAAAGTTAAACACGATTATGTATTACTATTAAACAGCGCACTACATTCACCAACGACTGAACAACAAATCATGAATTAAAGGATTCATTTCAATATATCAGAGTCCAAAAACGGGTCCAATTTCGCTACCAATCACCAGTAACAATTTACCTATCTCGTGTCCCAGGCCAAACGGCTCTCCAATAAAACATAGCCGCACATAGCCGGCACTAAATCTGCCACAAAGTACCACTGTTTATTCGCTCAAACTGAATAGAGTACAGTTCCGTTTCAAAAGTTCAGTGGGCCTCTCCGAGACTCTTTCGCGTAAATGGAGGCCTATATTTAGTTGCGAGCTCTTTCGTGAGTGGGAGCTAGTAGAGTTGTTCTTATTGTAGTGGGCCTTACGATCACGAAATATGAAAATTATTCTTTCAGAAAAAAAAATTGATATTTTTTTTTTTTTGTTATTGCTAAAGAGGCCTTTGATCCGACAACGCCTGAAAGCGACGGGTGTGGTGTCTTTGAATGATATATTATATCTTTTATAAATGTACAGACGCCAGTTTCGGGTAGGTCGACCTCAACCTACCCGAAACTGTCAAATTTTCCCAATTAACCTTGAACCTTAATGCTTTAGCGATAAAGTTGAAAATCTATTAAAGAAATTTGAGAGATTGTAGTAGCTTGATGTGCTGGTGGCTGTACGTACTACCTCGCGTAGCGGTGCGAATTTTACGGCGCGGCGCGGCGGTGCGCTACTTTGCACGCAAAGCAATACTGAATTTTAGCAAAACTGTTGTTTTTTTAGTAACAATCGCCATTCGCCATTAAAAACCGGCTTGAGTGATCAACAGCACTCTGCGTAACACACTGTTAATCTCAAACTGAATCATCGACAACGCAACACAATGAATGTTGTTGAACTGTCAAAATGAAAGGCTTTAGTACTGATAGCGTGTTACGCAGTGACCTCACAGAGTCATTTTTCTGCCAATCTACATGATATAAGGATCCCTTTTGCAGACAACCTTTACCTACTGGATGTGGCGAGGGTACTATGGCATTATAATAAAACCAGTATTAAGTCCTTGATCGCGAACTGATTAAAATTATGAATTCTTGCCTATTTCATGACATGGCATAAATAAAAATACTCTTATATTAAAATAAAATCTGACACTATTTATAGACGACTGCAGTTGTATAAAGCAAGTCTGCTTATCCGTTGAGAACCACTGGCGAGACGGTCATGAATACTATGATGCCATAGTTCAAGTTCGCAATTTTAATGTATTTTTTTTTTTTTGTAATTTTCCTCAAAAATGACATTCGATACTTACTGTGTGTGTGTGACATCAAAAAGTAGGTTTAAAAAGGTTATTCGCGGTAACATAGCTCATTAAAATCTAAACGCTATCATATAACATATTTTTTTTTTAAATAAATCACAAACGCTATCTTAATGTAAACATGATGACACATTGACTATTGTTCTGATAGAAGTCAAATCCAAGCTTCTCCTAACAATAGTATGGGATAACCCCCTAGCCTGGAAAAGCGTACAAAATCCATTGTCGCTCCCTCTCAACGCTTACACCACCCAATATTTTGACCCCGCACACGCGAGTGCCTGAAAGCCTTCCTTTGCACAACCGAGGAGGGCTATACAGCTTTTTTTTATAAAGGACTGTGTTTGAATAGAAAACCCACTTATTTTGCCCTAAGCAAAGTCTGAATATCGACTAATGTATAAATGTCTGTCGCTTGCAGGTACGTCCCGTTTCGAGAATGTTCGTAAGTACTTGTTGATACTTTCTTTGTGTGTAGTTGTTTTAGTTGTAAGTGTTTGTAGTTTTTTTATTTATCTTCTTGTGTATTGCTTGGATATATCGGGTTGTTACATTCAGTGTTCATTGAAATTATGTAGAACAATATGTAAGATACTAATATCATTTCAACTGAACGCGTCCTTAACCAGCCTATAATGTTTCTACTGCTGGGACACAGACCTCCTCTCTGTAGGAACGAATGGGCCGTAATCCACCATTCGGACCTAGTGCGGGTTGGTAGATGTCACATGTCTTCAAATTTTTTGATTCTAGGACATGTCGGTTTCCTCACGATGTTTTCCTTAACCTTTTTCAGAGCAGTGATGATGATTTACACAATTTAAAGCGCTGTCGGGGTTCGAACCTACGACTCACAACTCTTTAAGTCACTGCCGTTACCACTGCTCTCGAACTGAACGTGTGCACGAGTTCAATAAAACAATTGGCATACAAATTAAAGAAACAAAAAAAAAAATGCCAAAAAGTTACAGTTTTACCAAAAAATGAATGATATTTTTGACACAAACTACACGACACTGTCTAGTAAAAGCACTTAGCTTCCTCCGCCATATTGTGCGCACATACGACTAGAAGATAACAGATTTTGCCTGCACGTCGTACACTAGACTTCTTAGCCACAAGCAGGCTCCTTGTAGCGCATTCGAGTTTCTCTCCCAACATCGGATAAGCTGCCACAGCACGAGTTACTGCAGTATAGCAGTAGTTTCTGAAAACCCAGTGCCTTGTATGCAGTCCTTATGAATATTGGTCTTCTGTTGACAATGTTTTGTTATTTGGTTATCTTCAAGTCTCAACAAAGGACACGTAAAATAACCTTTTTTATTACTGTGTATTAAAAAACATACATACATACGGGTTGAATCCAGAACCTTCTTCTTTGAAGTCGGTTAAAAAGAGTCTTTAACTTGTGTTCTTTCGATTACAGAAGACTAAATTCAAATTTTATATATGTTTCAAATTGACGTTATTTCAAGTTAAACAAATATCAACTTTATTTCAATGGTAATTAAGTTGATTTCAAAATGACTAGCATTATTGAAAAAGTTATAAAAATGTCTGAAGTTGTAGCGTAAACTGAACTTTATTGTGTAGGAATTAGTTATTTTAAATCTAGGTTTATAAACATGATAAAAAAAGAGAAAAATGAAAATAAGTGTAATAAGTTTTCAAATAAAAGTTCAATGATGAAAATAAACGATGAAATTTGAATAAAAAAAAGATAGATTAATGAAGATATTTCACATAAAGAAACTTTTGAACCTATCAACAACAGACTGATTGACACCTTATTGGTTCCTATTCGATCCAATCCAATCAATGCACTCTAACGGCCGAACCCAATAACCTATTGACAGATATCTACTGATGGTAGCCAGTACAAATTATAACTACCAGTATAATATAATCATACAGATCGCCTCTAATATAGATTATTGGGACGTTAAAACGAGAGATACATAGGATTTTCTACCTCCAGTATGCCAAAACTGGTGATAGACAGGTGATTAGGGTTCAGTAAGTAGATAACCGAGACAGCATTGATTGAATTAGATTATAATTAGTAAAATGTTTAATTTCCTTCAAGCATTTTATCTCTCACAATCACAAAATTGTGATTATCACAATTCCGTTGATAGATCCAATTAAGCCCAATAGACCAATCTATTATCCAATTAGACCTAAATATATGTGTAATACAAGTGGGTTTAAGTCAAAATTGCACCAGGTTCAATCCAACCCTAGATTGTAATACCATTGCTGCGTACCTGTTGGATCATAGTCATTTATTTTAGTATACCTATGGATGAGCTCGCTCCCCAATCCACCTGTTATAATCCCTTGATCCACCTACGCCCACAGAAAGGGATAGGGCCCTTTCTTAGCCAGGACTTATGTAAGTAATTGACTTTCCCAACTACACTATTAAATTTGACTGTAACTACTCGTATTTAACTTTTCATCCCAAACCATCTGAATTAATACAATTCAAATTAAATGTAATCGCTCCAAAATCCAATCAAATTTCTCAGAACAATCAAAGGGGGATTAGTGTTGAACGGTTTAGGCTTTATTGTAGTCCAATTTATTAGTGAAACGCTTAATTTAGTTCTAGAAATAACCTTTTACACATATATGTGAGATTAGTTTATTAAAGGCTTGTGGTTAAGTAATAACAGCCGCACGGGTTGATCGACCAGGTTAAGGTACGCTTGCCGCGGTTAGTCCGTTATTGTGTGACCATCTTTATATATCAAGACCCCTCCGTGCCTCAGAAAGCCGTTGGTCCCGGCTGTCATTCGTGGATACTTGGCAGTCGTTACGGGTCGTTAGAAGCCCGAAAATCTGACAACCAGTCTTACAAAGGGGTATCGTATTACCCAGTAACTGGGTTGTGAAGGTCAGATAGGCGGTCGCTTTATGTAACATACTGGTATTCAGCTTCATCTGGTTACACTGGAAGGGGACGCAAAATAGTTGGGAAAAGACTAGGCAGATGAAGTAAGATTATTTAAGGATAGAAGGATCAATTTCTGTTATTTTTTGGTCCTTCGCTCCTCACTTCTTTGAAGTTATTATACGGGTGGCACAAAATCGAGTCACGCAATTCGTTTAATTCCACCCGAGCTTGCGTCAGGTACAGTTGCAGGATCAAGGGAACAGACAGGTGCTATATATATCAAAGTAAGAGAATTGTTGGCTTAAGGGGGATGCGCTGGACGGCGCGTATGTGTTCCACGCGCGCCTCAAAGAGATGTCAGCATAATTGACGGGGCCCGATAGGGCCGAAGCCTGCCGGGGTAGCGGGATCATCCGAAAGGGTTACCGCTGCCCTGGAACATAAAGGGCTAAGGAAGGAACACGGGTGGGTTTTAGTCAGTAAGAGTCTGACACTTCCTTCCGCTCCACCCAGAGCGGGAGGGGTCATTTGATGATTTCGGATCCGCAAAAAAACAAAACGGGGGATGCGCTAAGGTAACCCGCAAAATTCTAATTTATTTACGTTTTTTACAATTAGCAGGTCAGTGTCAGATTGTATGTTGATTAAAATATGATTCGCGACCGTAACAAATATGGCTTTACAGAATTATAATCATTAGAATCAGCAATACAACTCCTTAAGTTAGAATTGGCCGCAAACGTCATGATTTCACGAAATAGTCTTTCAATAAGGTAATATAAACTTAGAGAGATGTATTGATGATTTTTATGATTATAATTCTATAAATAAATATATGTTACAGCCGCGAATCATAGTTAGATCAACATACAACCTGCAAATTGCAAAAAACGTACGAAAATTTGAATTTCGCGGGCTAAGACGCTTTCGCCTTAAGCAAAGTTAGTCTAATTTACTCGTGTCTTAGCTATAGCCGAGAAATGCCTTTGCCTTACAATGCCTTAAGCAAATTAAGTTACCAAACCGTTTCTTGTACTACAAGTCCGCAACTGTTCAGGAATACTGAAGGCAAACGGACGTCTACTAATTAGAAGTTATACTTACTGTTAATTAAGATAATGTACCATTGATATCACTACGGGAAACATGAAATTGTAATGCTTAGATATCTGATAAAATCCAAGATAATAAATCCAAAATCCAAAAGTCCGGTTACTTGAGTCCTAATTAGCAATAGACAACAGTTAGAAGACCCTATAAAAAAACAACTTTAATTAGAAAACCTGTGTCTCGCTACCAAAAGCCACGTCAATTTTAAATTCAAGCCAAAACTATATATAAATATTGTACATAAATATTGTAGAAAAATATTTTAAAATAAAAATATTTTGAAATAAAACATTTTAAAAATACTTTATTTTAAAATATTTAAAAAATATTTTATTTTAAAATATTTTTAGTTTTCAGTACTAAAGAAAAAATAAATATTTGGGACACGCACAGGAAATACAAATATTAAAAATGGAGCATTTAAAACTATCAAAATTATGTTTAAAACAAAACAACAGAAACATAAGACCTGTGCGAGGCCAAAAAGAGCCTATCTCAGTATCAGCTAGTTAATCAGATAAAATCCCAAAAATCTGAATACCTATTCCATTTAAATAAAAAATGATGTTGAACGACTTTCATCACTGTCACCCTCCGAAAGTAACCTCTCACAAGTGGTGTCATCAGTCACCATCCATCACTGAGAGGAAATTATACTGAAGATTAATAAGCTATTAAAGATGGCGCTTCCAGTCGTGACTTATGACCTCTTTGGTTTGGTTTTGGAATGGCAATCGAGAGACCTGTGACGAGTTTTGATGGGTTTATTTGTTATGACTGTGTGAAAGTTATGTGACTTTTTTATAGATGCAAAAAATGGCTACACAAGAATGTTTTTTTCTTTTTTTTAGTTATTGCTGTCCCGTTGTAAGGTAAAGGTTTCCGCCATAATGTTTCCATTCATCTTTGCCTGCTTTGAGAACTCATAGAGTACATAAAATTTGCACTGATTAAAGTTCAAAACGTACAGACGCCAGCACATCAAGCTACTACAATCTGTCAAATTTATTTAATAGATTTTCAACTTTATCGCTAAAGCATTAAGGTTCAAGGTTGATTGGGAAAATATTACAGTTTCGGGTAGCTTGACCTGCTGGGGTCTGTACTTAGGTTTCTTAAAGCGAAATACCCCGTTAATATATCTGCTGAACACAAAAATGTGGCCTTTAAAACTTTGCCCAGCAACCCGTTTAACCGGTATAAAACGAAACGTTGCATAATTTCCGACAAAAAAAAATCCACACACTAATTGCCGAATTTGCTTTTAAACTTTAAACAAATCCTACGCAACGTAAACCGAACTTTCACAATTCAACTTTGGCATTAAATAAACAGAACTCCCGTTTAATTTCTACAAAGGAAATTGCGCCTTAAAGTGAAAGTAATAAGATTGCTTTGAACTTTAAAGGTGGGTTTGCTGAATGAAACCCTTGTTTTGACAACTCATTATTGGTATGTTCCTAATTGGGCAGTTCGTTTCGTACTCGGCTATCGGCTTGATACGACCGAATTCGGTACGCACTCCGACTGTTTGTGTTTGCCAAAGATATTTTCGCGTTTGTACAGCTGATTGCGTGCGATGAGGTTACCCCGCGAATCCAAATTGGATGATGTTAAATTCGATTTTAAACCTAGCCTTACCGAATTTATGAGCGAAAGAAAACATTCAATGAATTATTCGGAACTGCTTTGTTCGCTAAGCTGATTTATTTATCTTGCTATTTCCGTGATCCATTCATATTAATTAAGGACGGGTTATTTACGGTTTAAGATTGAATCAAACTGCAGCAAAATCACTTTAATTCCTCTGAAAACCAAACTCAAATCCCTAAACATCTGCACTTTCAATTTCATTCCGAGAAATCACACGAATTAATTCACATCATATCACCGTATTCCATCTGACATTCCACTTATTTACTTCCACGTTACGTATTAAAATTTTACCCAAAACAACAATGGCTTCGTAAAATAAATCGCGTACCCTTGACTGCCTTACGCGGGCGCCGCTTAATTTTGTCAAACAGACCTCTACATTTTGACGTATACATACGGCACGCGCGTAGAATAATGAATTGTGACGTTCGCTGAATAACTGATTAGGAACCAACCGCACCTGTTGTTACTTTTATTGTACGCGCTGTTTTTTGTTCATTAAATGTTTGTGTTGTAACATGTGGTGTGATTTGAGTTGTGGGAGGAGACAGAGGAAGCAGAAATTGTGGAAAGTTTGAGAGAGAGCTTATCAATAACGAAAAGTTTCGAGGGACCAAAATATGTATATAGAGACAAAAACACTAATTGTGTAAGAGTAGTTACCAGTTTACCGCCTTTACGGGTTAAGTATATCTGAATGAACTTAACCCATAACTGTTTTTGAAAGGATAGAGGGGTAGTTAGATGAAGGAAATTTATTATACCAAGCCAAAGATGCTAAAATAAAAGAAAATGGGCTGAAAAACTAACAAAAATCATCAAGAACTTACACAACAAATATGACTTAAGTGTATTCCAAAACAATAAAACATCCAAACATAACGGCAAATTAATCAAAAGACAAAACAATAGTATTTTTCACATCATCAAAACGATATCACACATATCGCAGGCCGAACGTACAGCGCACAAAACAATGGTAAACGAACCAAGTTTCGCAAACAATTTATTCCACACATTCCGAAAATTATGTAAATCTCCACGACTAACAAATGGATGTAAACATTGAAAATGTTGACGGCAATAATTGCGACACGATTATTCAATTTGACGTTTTGCAATCAGCGGGCACAAACGAGCAAACACTCGTAATCAAACATGCCCGAATCGATTATCAACTCGATTCAATTCGGCCGATAACGCGGATGTCCGATTCGATACGAATTTATATCGTTCAGTTCTGTAATGATTGAATTTTATGATCGATTCCGTTTGTATCGATATGCGATGTTTAGATAGTTGATGTGATGCCAATCTGTTGGTAAAATGTGGTAATGGCAAGCGGATGATTGGCATTAGTTTCACAGTTACAGCATCAACTAACCCCAACAGCTTGATCGAAATAGTAATAGTTTTCCGACCGATTTCAGTCACGGTGGCCAATCTCAACGGAGACTAGTCAGGTACGCAGGAGATATAGTGCACAAGTGTGTGCGCAAACACAGGTGCACTCTCTGTTCCTTAACTCTCATTGAAATTTTGCTATGGTAAGTAACAAAGTCTAAAGAAAAACATATTTATTATTTACTCAGTTTCAAATTCATATAAACTTCTGAAAATTTACTAACTCCCCTTTGATTACCCATTTCCTTTACCCAAAATACTTTAAACAACCAACAAGAGAATCAAACTTTCAAACCGAAATGAATGTCGAACATTATAATAATAAATGCGACTCGTAGGATTTAGAGCAGAGGCAGTGTAACGAAAAGCATATAATATAACTTATATATAAAGCAGATAGTAAAACAAGTTCCACTATTAATCCCGGGAGTGTGGCTGTAGTGATGTGCAACGGTACGGGACTGCGGATGCAAAGACCAAGTTTTGAAGTGTTCCGAGATGTTCCAGTTTGAATATAGCTGTGAATAAGAATTAGTGAGGCAACTGCTTTTAATGTCTGACAAGTGTTTCTGTTAATGTTTTATTTAAAGCTTGGTAAATATCTCTCGTTTTGGAATTTAATATTAAACCGGGCTTGGTTTCCTTAATGTTTAATAAAACGATGTTTGCTATTCTATTACTTAAATATTTGTTAAAATAACTGTTGGAATCATAAAAAAAGATCTCTAGTAGACTCAAGTTTTCATAAAGAATCAAAATTCTTGCCGCGTCGACATTCAAACAAAAAATATATGTGAAGACATTTTAGTGATTGTAATATTAAACATTCACGACAGAACATAGTTTAATATAGTCTCTAACGGCAGCTACATCTCTAACACGCGAGTCTTTTCCCTTGAGCCTCGTAACTTACTCTCCTCCTTTTATGACACTATAGAATATTTTAAGTGCATTAAAGCGTCCGAAACGTAACAGGGGCTTAGAGGCGGGGAAGAAGAGACTCCAAATTGATGATATAGATTAAAGGTTGACAACCTTAGACAATGCTGGATCTCTTTACAGCAAGGAGATGGGAATTAAATCATATATTTCATCTATCACCGCTTGCAAATGGCAATTCGCTTTTGACAGTCAAGTTCTATTTGATATCAACTTGATTGATAGGTATTGATTGGCTATACTTTGTTTTGTAACGTTGTCTATTTTTTTATTTAAATTAAAATAATCTGGCTGCTTAGTTACCTACTGATTTAAAAGGGAATACAGTTTATGGGGACTCCTTAGTAGTGAATGTGACAGTAGTTGGACAATATGTGAAAGAATGAAAAATAATAAATCAGAACAAAGACATAAGACAAACAATTTAGATTTCAAACGACGAAGCACAAGAAAATATGGCAAAGATATTTTACATCAAAGCAACATAACTCCACACATTAAAATTCAAATGCCAACGCCAAACATTTAGCGTTTCACGTTATACCCAAAATACATTTTCTAAGGAGGACGGAGAACCTAAATGATCCCCCTATTGTGCGGAACACAAATCGTCGATGCAGATTACAAAAGACCCTAGGGAGTGAACAGTTGCTCCAAGGAAAGCCCTCCGATCTCATTGTGATGAGCTCTTTGTCTTATTGGATAAGGTTCAAGTGATGAATGACAACGAAGGTATCACAGTAAACGATCCTTTTATTGAGGAAAAAGAAACGTTAGAATTTGTTGATGACAAACATAAAGACGTTCAATTACTTTAAAAGGCTGAGGATGGATTAGCTGTCGAAGATGTAGGAATTAGGTTGGTTGTTCGCTATTTGGACGAATGATACGGAATTTACAGTGACAGTATTGTATTTGTCTGACTTGCTGTTTCATTTACTCGTCCGCACTGTTTATCCTTGTTATTTTCCTTTTGTTACTTCAAAATCTTTATTTCGGTTTTGTTAAATCGTGAATCCGTAACTAATATAAGGTTAGTTGTCTAATTAACCCCGTCAAAATACGAATTTTAATGTAAACCCAACTCAGAGTAAATCTGCTTAAAATTTTAGAAAAACTTCGTAATCTTCAGAATCCCAGCTGGAAAGTTTTGAGCTTAGACTAACATTATCCTAAACCGCATTATCTCATTGTTTGATTTATAGTTAGCAACTTTACAGCGCTTTTCAGTTGCTGAACACATTGAATCCACCCAAGTTTTGAACACATTAGCTGATTTCTCCGATGTACTGCTTTCGGTATTTTTTGCCTTCAGGAATATTGGCCCTTGAGCGGTCTGTTGCTAACCTAGAACGTTTTACTAGATAAAAAGTTAAATTTATTCAGCAAACTATTTACAGCCAAAAGTTTTAGATATTTTTATTACTCTTTCTTTTACTGCTTTCTTAAAGTTTTCGTAAGTATTCCGAAAACCATTTCATTCTGTTATTCAGCCAAATCTTTTGTTCTGTGTTATATAAATCAGTCGAGCTTAGGGTCTATTTACAGACCTTTAATGAGAGCAGAAAAGAAAAAATAACAAATCCATTAATTTCGGCTTCTCCTCTGATTTTATTTACACGAGTTTTGTCATATTTACAAAGAGGGCTATTTTTGTGATCTGAATAGCAATTATGCTTCGTTACTCTGTAAATGGGAATATCTCCTTGTTATCTTTTTGTGTCAGTGGATTTGGATAAAAATAAAACCGTCGCTTTCAGATTCTTGTACAGACTTACAGAAGCCCTAATTAAAGACGTAATTAAATACCAAAATTCATCATTAAGGAATCGTGAAAGCTTGCCGTAATTACTGAAATATAGACTATGCAAACATTTGTGGAAGTTATTTTACGTAACAATGTTTATTCCTGTAATGTTTGATATTTCTCATTCATTACGTATCATTGTTATTTGTACTTAAACAATTTTCTATTTATAACATTTGTTGGAATTTCTTTAAGTTTCCGACGATCGTCGGTGACCCAGAAAAGCAAGCTCGATGCTCCTAGTCCTAATGTTCAAAGATGCAGACGACCTGATAAAAGGTTGTTTGAATAAAAATATATCTAGCTAATATGATGCCTTCGTCAATATATTACATAAATTATTGATGGTAAAAGCATTAATAAATAATTAGTTGAGGACGTCGATACTAACACACGATAAAACAATGACGTTGGAAAGTAGAAAAAGGTTAAAATAGTGGATAACATAGAGATGAATTTAAATTAAAAGTTCCGATTGCAAGGAATAAAAAATAGAAAACAAAATTGAACTAGACTAAGGTACACAAACAACACAAAAGGGAATCTTGCAGTTGTATTAAGTTCCAGCCATTCTTTGAGAGCACAGACTATTCACGAAAACCAGTAGTTATAAATTATAATATATTCTAAGAATACAAAATTGCGGTTACCTAGTTAAACCAATTTCCTTTGCGAGACGGATGCATCTCATTCTCAGGCACAAATTAACTCACACGATCCTTTTAATAGGATAATATCATGCTTCATACAGTGCAAGCTTTATTGAATGACTGCCCACTTAATTGTGGACTTGCTTTGTCACTCTTAAGCTTTAATTCTTTATCATGATACGGGAAATTTATTTAAATACTTAATTACATAGCAATTGCGGCTTCGTGGGACAAGGCGTGTATAATTTAGGGTCGCATTTTGTCACCAATTTAGAAAAATGTGCCGCTTCTTTTTCCTGTCTAAGGGCCGATTTTTTGATCCATAGTTAAACTCAACCAATTGTTAAAAATAGTAACTAAAGGTAAATATTTGCAAAATGTATTTTTTGATCAATTTTTAGTTTATCTAATGGTATTTTTTTTTAACTAATAGTTAATTATTTGACCATTAGCAATAATATTAGTAGGATCATACTTCGATAACCACACCATTCAAAATGTACCTAAGTATGTAATCATAAGACGGCATCCTTTAAAAATCAAGTGTATGTATTTTCTTGAAAAGCTTCCATGGTAGGTCTATGTAAAACTTTAAAGTACCAAACACCAATTTATTTTCGCCAGACGGAGGTACACTTCTGCGGAAAAGCTTTTCTGCTAAAATATTTTTCTTTCTTTCTTTCTTGCTCAGAAAAATGTTGAAAAATTTCTCAACGTTGTATTCTTACTTCAGCCAGTCTTTGTAAATAATTCATAGGTATTGCTCACAACACCACAATGGAGTATATTTTTGAATTAATAGTATGTACTTTCAGTTTGCAATAAAGCGGATGTTGCGAAATAATGAATTTTTATGCGAAAAATTATAAGCTTTTAATTTTTTTTATAGTTTGTTAGCTGAAAGTGGTGTACCTACATGTTATATTACGTGAACTAAAGGATAGTCGTAATCTTCGTCAACTGCCGTTTATTCTCAAGCTTCATTTTTACACGCTGTTTTTTCTACTACCATTGCAGGTAATATATCCGTCCCATAAACTATGCGGTTCCGTTTTATGATTTCTCTATAGATATCATCAACATACATAAACTCATCCATAAATGGAATCCCAAACATAAACCTCGACAAACCAATGACACTGATTTCTTAAACATTTACTACTTACATTTAATACTCTATAAACCTTACCGCTTCGTTCAATAAACTGACACGATTTACCAGAGACGAAGCTGTAAACGGCCCTAGTGTAGTTCAACGTTAGAAACTAATAAAAGTTGACATGTCTAACCATCTGAAAGATCATCACATGTGCGACAAATGAGCGGCCATTTTTTATTTAGTTACTCTCTTCGTAAAGGGCATTGAACGGAAATGTTTGATATTGAACAAGCCTTGAGAAAACTGGTCGTATTTTTTGTCGTGAAGAGGTAATCAATTAGATGGTAAAAACATTACCTCGAGTATTAATTGGAGATATTAATCATTTGTATTGACACATTGATCTAGTGACCGCGATTTCCAATCGAGAGTTTTTGACAGACCTTTTTTTTTTTGGGTGGGAAATCATCATATGACTTCTCCCGCTCTGGGCGGAGCGGGAGGACGTGTCAAACTTTTTCTGACTAAAACCCACCCGTGTTCCTTCATTTGCCTATATGCCAGGGGCCACGGTATCTCTTTCGAACAACCTGCGACCCTGGCAGGCATCGGCACTAGCGGAATCCGTCAGTTCGTGCTGACATCTCTTTGAAGTGCGCGTGGAACACAACGCGCCGTCGCGTCGACCCGGGCCGGACCCGGGCCGGTGATTCTTGCCGAGCGGCGAGCTACCCATTGCTCGCCGCCCGCGCCTACGGTGGTCGGGAGTCGGCTGGTGACTTCCGACGTCCAGGGCGTCTCCTGCGGCGACTCTAGGGGTGTGAGGGCGCAGAGATAGCCTCTCCCTTACGCACACCGCACACCGCCTCCTCCTTTGCGAGCATTACTGCTTCGCAGAAGGAGGTGACGGCTTCCCATGCACTCTCACTCCGTACCATGGCCTGGACCAGGGCTGGACGCGAGAGATCGCCGCCGCCGATGGCCGCCACGAGGGCGCGGTGGTGCTCCGCCCAAGCCGGGCGGAAGCGGAGGCGGTGGACCTCCACCGTATGCTCCATCGTGTCCTCCGGGCGATCCACACAGTGGTGACACCCTGGCGTTTCCTCCCGCCTTATCCTGACAAGAACCTCCCGAAACAACCGTGTCCGGTGAGGACCTGCGTCAGGCGGAAGGTGAGGGCGCCGTGGCGCCTCTCCAGCCACTCTTCAAAGAGGGGACTTATCACCGCAATTGTGGCGTGCCCAGTATTTGCCCAGTATTTTAGTGGGTCTTATTATATAGATATCGATCATATTCGGAATTTAAATTGAAATCGATTGACATCAATTATTATTTGACAAACACAAGAACGAAGTGTATTCGCCTTAATAGAGACAATTACACATTCTTAGTAAAGACCATTTAATAGTTTAGGTTATAATGTAGTAGCCTATTTATAAGGCTAGATTGTAATAAGATTAGGGTCCATCATAATGTTGAACCCTAGGATAAGGGAAAAAAATAAAAAATAATAATTTGGCATTTCAACCGTCTCCGGAAATTGGCGACCGGCTTTGTGCTAAGACCGACCCTCATTTAACCATAACATTAGAATAGAATCGATATAAGATAAGACATAAGCAGACTTATAACTTAAATTCACCTTCTTTGCGGATTACGGCAGTAACAGCTACAACCCAGCAGGACTGCCTCGTTGGTATAGTGGTTGCAAGCGCTACTGCTGAGCGTGGGGTCCTCGGTACGATTCCCAGGTCGGACAAAGTGTTATTGGGTTTCTCTATCTGCTTAACAGCAGCCCGGAGTCTGGATTTGTACAGACGCCAGCAGGTCAAGCTACCCGAAACTGTCAAATTTTCCCAATCAACCTTGAACCTTAATGTTGTAGCGATAAAGTTCAAAATCTATTAAAGAAATTTGACAGATTGTAGTAGCTTGATGTGCTGGCGTCTGTACCTGGTCTTTGGCAATAGGCTCGCCCCCAATTACATTGGACTTAAACATAACTGCTTTGCTACACAATAACTACACTTTTTGCTTTGGCGACATTATAAAGACCGGGAAGCTAGGGTGGCAAGCAAAGAAAAAAAAAAAAATGGCAAAGGACTCTAAACATTCAGTGGAAGAGTGGTGTCACTAACGTGTTACTTGCATTCGGTTTCGGATCCACAATGCCTTTTATTATGAGCGCAATGTTTTACAATTCAATTTTAATCTATTAATTTATTGTAATTGTAATGAAAGTATTTTGACATAATTTATTTGGTATCTGTAATCTATTTGTAATCTGTAATTCATTTGTTAATATTTTTAATTTAATTTTTCTATTTATTGCTAATTAAGTTCAATGTTCAATTTATTTTATCTAAGGTTTCTGTTACTCATTGATTTAATGTAAATTTTTAATTTATTTCAATGTAATTTAAATAGATATATAAATAATGCTTTATCTATTTTTTATTCTTAACTATGTAAGTGCTGTGCACACCTATAAGTGACGAGTTCACCGCAAATGATTTGCGTACAAACCAAAATTGTAATGTAATAGTGAATAAATCGTTGGTGTGTCAATAAATAAATAAATAAATAACTGGGGGTGTACTGTCGGTACACCTTTGCCCAACCCTCCAATTACACAACGCGTGATGTTATGATGCTACCTTCCCAAAATCTACAGCCAAAAGGGATACAGAGATATTTAATATTGTTTAAAGTCCAACTATACCCATTTCTCTCTCAGTTCTCCCCGGATTACCATCTTCCACTTGATCTCGAATGTCGTAATAAGGTAATTTCGAGTTGTGACCGTTAAAAAACGAATAAATCTCTAATGTGCTGTGAACACGACTTCGAGGTTTTGAGATGACGGTAACACAATGATGAAATGTCAAAGATGACGGCATCGTCAATTAGAAAGTTACCGCAGCTTTTTATGAAGCTTAATGATATGGATTTTTGTATCGTCTATTTGTGGTTAGTTAAATTAGGGTGGTATTGTTAAATTATGTGTACGTAAGATCACATAACTTTATACTTTAGTAATCTATTTTTTTCATTTCTGTTTTAAAGTTTGCGTCCATTGTCTAACTGGCGAAATGTGGATGTACTAGGCGCACCTCTGCCTAACATGTCTGGGATTTCAAGCATGATGTTATGTTTAAGCAAAGCTATTTCTATTCTAAACTATAGTTTGACCGAACTGCTGTACCGCGCCTCAGGAATGCGCGGCGAGGCGGGGGGCGCGACGCCGTGAGCGATGACGAATGAGCGGCCTGCACTGCCCCCCCCCGTCTCGCCGCGCACATACTGAAGGCGCGGTACAGCGGTTTTGGTCAAACTATAGTATGAACCCTTTCACCACTATCTTCATCTAAAACTACAAGTCTTATAAGTATGTTGGCATTCACTTCCAATCATGTACTAATTCTTTCCACTAAACAATATGGTTTGAAGTAAGATTAAGTATGCATTGTTCCATTCAAATGTGAATTCCCTATCTGCACGAACACCAATCAACGTCGGAGCAATTCGGCTATTGTCGTTTTCCACTATCAATCCAAGCGTTTAGCGCCACGAGGCGTGTAAACGTCTTATAACAACGTGACGCGAACAAAAGCGTTATTTAATGCCATTATAATGCTCTTGTGAGAGTGTGGGCGATGATGGTATCACATGGTGATAAGTGGTCGAGTCGTCACACTCCCACCGTTTCTCTGTTAAATTTCTTCATAGTTGTAATTGTCTGATGGACTTAAGAGTTTATTTATTTATATTATACTTTATTGTACAGACGCCAGCAGGTCAAGCTACCCGAAACTGTCAAATTTTCCCAATCAACCTTGAACCATAATGCTTTAGCGATAAAGTTTAACTTTAATCTATTAAAGACATTTCACAGATTGTAGTAGCTTGATATGCTGGCGTCTGTACGCTAGAAAATAGATAATAAAATAAAAACGTACAATGGGCGGCCTTATCTGCGATCTCTTCCAGGCAACCATGAAATGGACAGTGATTGCGTGGATATAAAAATGGGGTTCTCATTGGTACAAATTAATTAAAGATACTATACACTATAACATACACATAGCATAATCAGGCTATAATGTTCCCACTGATGGGACGCGCCTCCTCTCTGTGAGAGCGAGAGGCCGTAATCCACCACGCGGGCCCAGTACGTGTTGGTAAATGACACATAGATATTATATAAATGCTATATAATAGATACGTACATTCTAAACCCTTATCTATAAACGTTGCTTAAAATTAAGTACTTAGTGATTAGTGACTTATCCATATATTTTTGACGCTTGAATGTCTCTTAAATTTATAAATAATCCTCTAAATATATAAGCAACGAAAATAAATGACGACTACAGATTATTACAGCTACGAGACTAGGGCATCGGAACCGGTTTTTCCCGGTTCCAAAAGAACCGGGAATTCCCGGTTCTGAGGGTCCCTGAAAGAATCGGTTCTGTAAAACGGAGAACCGGTCGTTTCGGTTCTTTCGGTTCTCTTTTAAAATAAATTTAGAAATAATATTATCTCTATAATACTCTTTATGCTAAATATCAAGTTATTATCCAAACAGAATAAATACTGTTATTTCACTGTTAAATTAATAAATAACGTTATTATTTTTATATTATTGATGAATCTTTAAGAAACTAACGATTTTTTAAAAGGATTCGGCAACATTAAAGTAAGTGCTCCAGGATACCGACATTCAAATTTTTGACATTTGTTTTGCAATTTGCAGCTCAGCCTTGGATAGTATGGTAATAAAAGTTGTATTCGCGGTAATGACACATACTAGCCGATAGTGAGCTGGCATTTGTAAAAAACGAAAAAAAAATTAGATCCTTTCCCTTTATTCGTTTTGATAGTAGGAATTCTATATAAAGATAGCATACATTTTCAACTTGAATTTATGAAAAAACCCGAAAGAACCGAAAAAACCGGGTACTCGGTTCCGGCTTGAGTTTAGAACCGAAAGAACCGGTTCCTAAAATAGGGCCGGTTCTCGATGCCCTATACGAGACTAAGTATATTTTTAGCGGTGGTCGACTCATGTTATAAAACCTGTAACGTCAAATTGTGGTCGGATCTCAATCTGAAATTACGTAAATATTATTTAAAATAACAACATTAACTGATTACTTACCTCCCCCGAAATCCGTCTCCAGCAAATAACATCAAAACTCAATGCCTACACAAATTCTCAAATTCATTTCAGTCGAACGGAAACCTCCGCTTTTTCGGTTCAAAAACGCGAGGTGGGCCGATAAACCCCTTCAAAGCATTTGGAAAGCGAAAATCGTAGTTGAAACCAAATATTCAGTGTAAAATCTTTAAAGGTTTTAATTATACTAAGTGGTAGAAGCGAAGGGAGACTGACATCAATCTATTTAATGTGGGAGATACTACCTGTTCGGTGCAAAAACGATGTATCCGTCCACCACACCATTCATTACGGGGCTAACGAGAGTTTGGGAACGATATTTCGGAGTTGGGACGTCGATAAAACGCGAACTAGTTGCAATTGTCGGTTTGCACTTTGGCATCGCGATGTTTCCCGTGTTCCGCGCCAATGGTAACCGTCAACAGTGCAATTGGCATGCCAAGTTGTTCTGCTTATGCAGGAGTTTTAATATGACTGATGAAAATGTTTTTACCGTAAAAAAAAAACAACCCATTTATTCCACTTGTTTTCGGAAAAAAATCACCAGGGATAAAATAATGACGATTCAGGATTCAACGGCCCATTTTCTAACCGGGGTTCCACACGGAAACTATTAATTTTGTAAAATATAAGGATTTATTTATTTATCATCCTTACAACTATCATTACAGTCCTTACCCTAATGCGAGAGTGTAGTTATCAACTTAAAAAATAACTCCTTACATATCTAACAACAAATAATATAACTTTTTACCTTACGTAACGAACTACATTTAATAAAACTCTTGCGAATTCACTCAAACAGCATGAAAAAATATCCAGCCTCTCATGGACTTCGTTCACCACACGGATGTTTGATGCTACAGATATTCTTATCTCAGTTTTCTATTTTAAAGCCCTTTCTTCGGTTAACGAACCAAGCTCTTAATGAAGCAACATAAAAAGATAAAGAACATAATTCCTCAACTTCGTTTTACCAACATTTCAACCATATTCAAAACTCCAAGTGCGAAAATGATAAATGCAAATCGTAAATATGAACAAGCGCTAAAGAATTAAGTGCTTCATAATTAATGAATTCGTTCGAGCAACTCTTACCTATGATTAGCATGTACTTGCATACTAATTGCATTGCCCAAAGCGCCGAGAGCCCGAACAAGATAGACTTTCCCAACCGTATCGCTAATGACATTCCCCATTGCCGCTTTTGTTACAGCACCGTCAAATTAAACACAACATGTAACGCAAGGTAGTATAAATAAATATAAATTCAAAGAGGTAACCCCCTAAATAGGGCGGTCAATGCGCCCTCACGCTCTCTCAAGACGTTACCCGACAGATTTGAAAAGTGTCTCCTCCGGTTTCCCCCGTCAAATTAAGTAGACTTTTTAAGTTGGCCGGATGAATTTTAAATTAGATTAAGCCCCAAGCCGATCGTGACGGCGCAAAGAGTATGAATGATGACTTAAAATATACGTACATTGTATGAAATGTATATCAAATACCGACCAAATTACGTTGAGCTGTCCAGGCTTTGATTCTCATTGAAGGTTAGTTTTCGGTAACCTGGTCGTTAGATAGTTACACAATCATTATGGAATTGAAGCAATGTATATTTTCCGGTGATATAATTGTGTGTTTGTGTGTGGGGTCCCGTTAGGCGCATCGCTGCAACGGTACGTCCCATTACAAACGGATTTCCTGGGTTCAATTCTCAGGCAAGTGTGGAATTTTTAGCGCTCTGGTAGACTGGTGACTGTTTTTTGTTTAGGAGATGGGAATTGAATTTGAGATAATATCGTGCTATGTTGAGCTATTAAAGTGGTTGATTTTTTGTTGCGAAGCCGATCGATCTGTCTTTGATGTTGAGTAGTTGACTGGGAAACTTTTTCTTGTGGATTTGCTACAAGCCGCTTCTTCGTAATGGGAAACCGCTGAAATACCTTATAGATCACGGCACTATACGTGACATGTAGAACAAAATAGAATAGCTTTTGTTCTTGTAAGACATCGACATAACTGAAACTTGAAAGCATTTATTTCAGTTACAACCATTTAGAGGCACTTTTGGATTGACAAGGAGTTGGTCAGTCAGAAAAAAGTTAGTTGCTCATTCCAAAGCATAGTAGGTACCTATGGAGTACCTATGGAGAAGAACGGGCAAGAAACTCCATGGACGCTATTTTATTTAAATTATATTGTTACAAAAACATTAGTTACATCATTAATGTTGAATTTATAATTATGAGAACGATGTAAAAAAAGACGTACACGTTAAAAGCGTCCAGCAACACACACACCACCACAACAGTACACACACACACAGCAACTGGAAACCAAGAAAACAATCCAAAAATAATAATATAAGAAGTAATGAGGAAAATATAACATCGAAACATACATGGAAGGAAGCTATTAAGACCTAATTAGTAATTAATGAACAAGTTTTGGTTTGCATGTGTCATAGCAGGTATAGCAACGATCGCGCAAAAACAAATGAAGTCAAAACAAAGTGACTAAAAATTCACCTACGTCATCATAGCAGTGCTGGTAGCTGATATAGGTAAACGTAGGTGAAGGTTTCCAGAACGACCTCATACACAAAGAGCTGTTTCACTTCAGAACATTGTACGTAAGAGCATAAAAGTAGGTGTCTATCTCTATAATACTTTATACAACATACTTTTAACCCCACAAACTTCACCAATGAAATGGAATAGGAGCTAAAAATTCGCTCTAGTGGCTCGAGCTCAGTTTGGATAAGTTCCAAATTGTGTGACAATGATGCAGTTAGAGCGCTGTCAAAAATGGCTCGAGTTTAATAAAAATATCGAGCCAAAGCTCTGGGGTTAGTTTATGATGAACATGGATGTTATTGTTTGAAATGTCGATGTTGGTTCCAATAGTGTCTGTATTTGGCTTATTGAATGTACGTTTAAGCCAAAAACTCCTTTAAAAATAGATAGTTAATAATATATTTGAGTAAAATATTTAGTTAAAATCAGTACGGAAGTAAAATTTAAATAATATTTTGAACTCTTAGGTATTATAATATGAAATGCTAAACAGCAGTTTTATAACGAATCATTTGGTGTCGCTTTAGAAGATTTGTAATAGTAACTGTGTTTGTTGACTTTGGTCGCTGACAGTACCTACTCTTTAATTCTTAAATCTATCTGTAAGTACAGACTTTTGACGGCACGGTTGGTGCAGTGGTTAAGCGATTGACTGCTGCGCTGCGTGTCGCGGGTTCGATTTCCGCACGGAACAAATATTTGTATGACCTACATGTATTTTTCCTGAGTCTGGGTGTTTTTCTATCTATAATATGTATGTATTTACAAAAAAAAAAATGTATATAAGTAGTTTATCAGCCTTCTGGTTTCCATAACACAAGCATTAGGTTGCTTAGCTTGGGACTAGATGGCGCTGTGTGAAATGTCCAGGGATATTATTATATTATTATTATTATTATATAGACTTTTAAAGAACACTGCAAAAAGTACCACTCCAAAACTTTTTTTAGGCGTGCTGGTACTTCGAGCCACGTGTACCAAGGTATCGGGGTCAAAATATGCACCAGCAGTAACAGGTTAGTGCCCTACAAATGCCAGGCTGACCCGTTTTACCCCTGTTGACATTTATAACGCGCAGGGACCGTCAGGTGCCAAGCGATATAATTAAATGAGGGGTTAACATGAATATTAATACTACCATAGTCTGTAGGTGTCACTTGGGACAATTCTTTTTGTGTTCAATGGACTCGCCCTATGTATAAGTTTCGATCCCGTAGGAATATCAGGATAAAAAGTATCCTATGTTTTTGCATGCAAAAGCAACAAACATCCATCCATCCATCCTTCCTCACAAACTCTCGCGTTTATAATATTAGTAGGATTATTATGTCAGTTTGTAAAGATAACTCGGCAACTAAACAGAATTTAAATGTTATTATTTCTTTACATAATTGTTATAAGGACCGTAGTTGGGCAAGAAAATTAGTACCTTAATAACAAATACAGTAGGCTTTGTTTAAAAAAATAAAACTCTCTCTGGTCCTGTCATTTCAATTTAGCCTGTATACAATGTGGAGATGACAATATGACTTTAAATGAAAACACTGGCAATACTGGTTTATAGAAACATTTGTCAACTATCAAATATATCCGAACATCGAAATTAAAAAAAAAATAATTTCTAACAAACTAAATAGCTTAAAACTGCAAACAAAATAAAACACCATTTATAAAATTGGTACACTGACCTGCGGTAAGAATGGCAACGCCGCGTGGTTTCATTCATGATAAAGCGCGAGGCAGCGCGCGGCCGCTCGCGGGGTTGCGCGGCGACGCCGACGACGGCCGACGCAGCGACGGAATGTTTTGGCGCCATTATTAATATTATTATTAATGCTCAATTATATCAAATCACAGATTATTAACCAAATAGTTGGGCATCATTCACCCGCGAGTTATTCACTAATCAATTTATTATTCACAATCACTTCGACCAGTTAGTTATGTCGCCAGTCATTAATTTTTTTTATTTTCAATATGTCCGCCGTGTTCTTGAATACACAAACTACACCGACGTATAATGTTATTTCTCACTCTTGATAATAGGCCACCATTAGCAGCCATTTCTTTCAATTTATTAAAGGATATTATTATTCTATTTTTTAATTCCTCAACGGTATTAACTTCTGTTGAGTATACCTCATTCTTTATGTGACCCCACAGAAAGAAATCCAGGGGCGTGAGATCTGGTGACCTCGCTGGCCACCGCACTGGTCCAAAACGGCCAATCCACTGCTGTCCGAACATTTGAGTCAAACGCTCTCTTGCAGACACCACTGAATGAGCTGGTGCTCCATCTAACTGGTACCACATCTGTCTGTACACGTCCAGCGAAAGTTCGTCCGTGTACTCGGAAACAGATCCGTCGAGGAGTTCAATGAACTTTACAGCATTTAAATTGCCATCAATAAATATCGGACCAATAATGGTATTTCTGTGTATGCCAGCCCACACATTGACAGCAAATCTGTACTGGTGCGAAGTCTCCCGTACTAGATGCGGATTCACGCGGCTCCAGTACCGAAGGTTCTGTCGGTTCCATAAACCATTCCTTGTGAATGTACTCTCGTCAGTCCACATCACATTGTACAGGAAGTCAGGATTCTCGAGATGTTTGGTTTCTAACCAGCGACAGAAAGTTTCTCTTATTGGTTTATCTCTCGGTAACAATGCTTGTACTTTCTTGTACTTATAAGGTCTGCGTTTGTCACGTTTCAAAACTTTTTGAATAGTTTTGTGATTTACTCGAAAATGTCGATCTGCATTACGCAGACTGGACGTCGGATTGCGATCATAATAATTAATAACTCTTTCATCTGGAATCACATTTGCACGTGGAGGAGCACCATCTACGTGCGGGATCAAGGATTGATTTTCCCGTATCCTCTGGACAGCTTGTACAATAGTGCGCCCGTGGGTCGGACACATACGGGTGTTCCCATACCTCTCACGGTATGTCCGTACAGCTAAAGCGGCATTTCCGTGACACTCCCCATACACTAAAATCATATCGGTGTACTCCGAAGCTGTGTAATTGTAACGAGGCATGGTTATTTAATAATAAAACCTTTAAACACCAAGTATTAAGCGTCTAATTTCGCAAAGTTTACTTAGCTATTTAACTAAGTACCTATAATACGTTATGTGTCCTGTCACTATTAAAACAAAGCGTCAAATTTCGCACAACACAACAACAAAGATACGATAACACTCGCGCGGCGACTTCAAACGGGCGCGGGCGCATCCGAAATTCCAGAGCGGAACAAAACGTGTCACAGGCAGTAAGGAAGTCCGGTGACACACTGACCGCGTAACCTGCAGGTTGCGACAAGTAGGCAAAGTAGAAACAAGCAAATTTACTTATCTCTTTCGCACATACATATTTTGCGATTGACATGAGTGCGTAACAGAAAGTTATGACTTCCGCATGCATTTTTTTATCTAGTTGTGATGATACGCTTTTATGACTCTTAGGGCTCAGGCATAAAGTATAATTTGCATTGAGAAAATAAATTTTAAAGAAAAGGCGTAGGTTTTTGAAGTAGCGACAGAGATTACTTGGTAGCGAGCTGGCAACGTGTGTCGTTAACCTGTCGCGTGCTTTCCTGTTTACAATACATCATGTAGAAAATACTTAAAATGAAAAATAATGTCCTGTGGCTAAACTACTGGATATATTCATTTGATTTTTTTTGTGCAGGTTGGGAATATCATGACTTATACGAAGTTTCATTTATGATCGTATTATCATCTCCACATTGTATAACAGACTTGGGCCATTATAAGTTGCCTGTGTTTAGCGGGTCTCTTCTGGTCAAATATGACGTGACTTTAACAAAAACAAAAATAAAAATATTTTATTTCACATAAACCTACATGGGCACTTATGAAACGTCAGAAGCTAGGTGCACGGATCCAATTGGTCGTTTCCTATGGAGAAGATCCGGCAAGTAACATCACGGTTACTCTTTTAAAAATAAATTGTTAAAAAAAAAACAAATTACAGTGTAAACAGGTATGGGAAGACAGTGTAGGCCTGTCAACAAGTACCAGGTACTTAACAAAATAGAAAATGGTCTACAAATCTACAGTTAACAAGGCCTACAAAGTTCTCACATTCACAAAAAATAAAAGAATCTATACATATAAGTAAACACATCACAACACCAAGCAACTGACTACGATGCCAAGACTGCACCAACTCCCAAGAATTGTGCAATTTGAGTTGACCGTGTGCACCTTAAGTGTCTTCACCGCAGATTGACATACTCATAGCTACTCGTATGATATCACAATCGTCTCCAATGATACATGAAACAAACCACGATAGCGCTCATATCGCTTAATTCGCTCCATTAAGACCCGTATCACAGATTAAGCGCATCCGCAGCGATGTCTTTGTGGAACGATTGTAGGAATACAGATGCTCATCGCTCATGGAAGGAAGCAATTAACTGTTTTGTTGATGGCAAAGAAAATAACAGTGATAAATGGTACAGAAAAGCGGAGGAAATAATGGGAAGTGTATTGTAGAAAAATCGAATCTACAACAGAGACAGGAGCAGTGGTAAAGGCCGACTTACGAGTTGTAGGTCATCGGTTCGAACCTTTGGAAAGCAGGCGCTTTACTTTGTCTAAACAATTTCATCACTACTGCTCTCAAAACGGTGGAGGAAAACTGTCCTAGAACCAAAAATTTGAAGACATGTGACATCTACCAACCCGCACTGGGCCCGGGTGGTAGATTACAGCCCACTCCCTCGCACAGAGAGGAGGCCTGTGTCCCAGCAGTGGGAACATTGTAGGCTGGTTATGATGTTATGCTACTATAGACAGGAAGTTTACAGACAGAGAATGGTCAATAAGCAATTTTGCCTAAATATCGTACTAAGCTGAAACTACTCTTTAAAACATTCTACAAATAATACTTACCTGCTTTTCAAGGGTTTTGTTGCCAAGGGTACAATGCTAAAAGCACCATAGGTTTAGCAAATAGAATCTTGTTTGTAGTGTTACGCCTAATTAAACCAAAAGTCCAAACAAGTATTTCTATTTACAAGCTCAAGCATGAATTAACACCAGAACTCTGCCTACGTAGCTCGTAGTTAGCATAGCGTGAAGATGAACCACCTAGTTCTCACACATAAAGTTAGTCCATTCAGAGTTCCCGTCATCCGTAGTTGTATTAAAACATAACTGAACTAACTTCTGTATTAATGTTGTAATATAATTAAAAGTAGTTGGGTTAGTGTGCTGGGATAGACTTTTGTGGCGGAAACTAAGGCCTACAAAAGGGGTGATGTCAGCAAAGTTAGAAGAAGTTAGTTTGCAAAAAAGAATGGTTGCTTATAAGCTTAGCGACTGTACGTAATACCCCGGTACGATCCAAAACAGGAATCGCCGATGGCAGCAATAAGTCTGACTGAAGTGGGCTTGGGCAGGCCATCTATGCATCAAGACAGATGGGCCAGAGTCGTCACACAATGGGTGCCAGAAGTTGGGCGTCGTCGCCGACTGAGGTCAAGGAAACGCTGGCGTGATGACTTAAATACGTTTACGGAAAATTGGCCGGAGAAGACAACACACAAGGAACTGTAGAAAGTTATGGGGGAGACCCTTGCCCAGCATAATAAAGGATAATACAAGTAATTGATCAAAAAAAGGTTGCTTGTAGTAGTGTAACTTGGGGGATATCTATGGCCAGAAGTGACAAAGATTTGCCATGGATGGGAGAAAACCGTGGTCTCTAATGTAGGTGCCTATTCAAAGAGAATAATAAAAGGTGATCAAGATGATCTCACAAACTAAACTAGAAGATCTAAAAAGAAAATATAAAAGAAAAATAAAATGAAAACTCTAAGTAAGCGTGCTAATGATTCTAGAAAAAACTAAATTAAAACAACGGAACCCTGAGTTTTGTACAGAGGATAAGAAAATGTCCCGGGAGCACGATATCTACACCACGCTCCAATTGGAAGAAGAGTAAGCAGAGGCGATTAAATTAAATGGTTACGAGGGTGTTAAGAAAATGTACAGCGTGTAAATAGTTAGGAGTAGAAAAGAAAACTAGAAAAGGTCTCATTTCAGAAAAGATAAAAAATCTAGTTTGCGGAAGAAACTGCCGAAATTCGGGTCTGGTGTTTGATTTCCAATTGATCCCAATGAACAGGATGAAAGTTTAAATTTAAGCAAAAGGCAGATATCTACATTATATGTATGTTTACAGAAACATAGGGTATACAGTCGTAGATGGTGAGCTACATACTAAAAACAACCTTTAAAAATTCAGGGTAAGATTGATATTGCAACAGCAATATCTTATGAACTCAATTATTCAGCCGTTTGAGACCATGTGTGATGTGTGTTCCTTAATTCATTTGCTACATGTGCCTCCGCCACGTGTGGTCTGACCTTGAGACTGTCCAACTTCGTTTTACTGCTTGTTTCATATAGCATCTTATTTTTTTATGACCGTTGGGACTTGGGACTGCTGTCAGCATTATCCACTAGGCTGACATGAACTAAAACGTTAGTATAATTTTGCCAAAGTTTACTTTTCAGCATTTGGACCAAAATCCCTAGCGTTAGTTGAAAGTCAAACAGGATTGCATTTAAAAATTAAAAGCTTACTTCGGACCAAAAATCTTAAAATGTTAATTCCAAATTGCCAATCAAGCGTCCTGTACAAAATTTGTACGGGATCCCGAATAAATACCCAAATCCCGGCGGCCCCGGGATCGGACACGGGACTAATGTCGCGGGCAGCCGGACAAATAGAGTGCTGGATTAGCAACGCCCTGATTAACTAAGCCTGATGTCAGCCTGTTTTGTTATGCACCCCTAGTACTTTCAAGAGATTGGACATTATTTTCCTGCGTATGTCCGTTTTTGTGTCATCTAAATGACGTCACGCATACGTAATAGGAACGATTTAAGGAAAATAACAAAACACAGCTTTAATAGCATTCTACCATTGACCTTTGTAAAATATTCTAAATGTTAATCCCGCAAACCGAAGCGCCACAACAAAGTTGGCGATCCCGGATGGATCCCCAATCCCGTGGGGCGGACCGGACACGGGAGTTATGTCGTGGGCAGCGGGACAAATAGGATGGTGGATTAGCAACGCCTTGATTAACTAAGCTATGCCAGCCTGTTTTGTTATGCACCCCTGGTATTTCGCGAGATTGCATGTTTTTCTATATCTCTATAATTAAGGTTGTTGTTTTCGTCTATGAGGCTCTACGGGCCTCTAAGGTGAGGGAGACAAAGCAAAGCCATAAGCATGAATATTGATAAGCTTTGACATTTATGCAAAAGTCATTTAGGTTATTTTTTGCTCAACAGCAGCCTTGGACTTTTCACTCTTTTTCCCGATTGTTCCAAACAGTCCCAAGTTTTGAGACGTACTTTATTAATTTACAGTATCAAAATGTTAAATACGATAAGCTCCACTTAAAGTACAGTTCAAAGACTTCAAAGTGTACAAGGACCACAAAATTATTAATAAAACAACCTCCAACCGGAACATTATCACTTTCATCAACAAAGTACAATCTCGCTTGTTCACCTGGTGGTTTATTGCATAATATGGGGTAGAAGTAAGTGGCGCGCGCGACCCTGCATAATGCTGCATAATGCTGTCCGCGGTGCATTAACATTTGCGTTGGCTCAAGTAATGACACGCGATGCTTCCGTAATTAACGTAGGCGACGCGTGTGGTCTGAGGTTTGTGGAAAATTAACTTTTATTCTAGGATAAAAATAAGGGTTTAAGAAGAAAAAAAAAAGGTTTTTGTGAACTAGAGAACTTTTATTGCAATACAATATGCAGACCAAAGAAAAAGGTGTCTAGATTGTGTGAAAGATGATTTATGGCAAACATTAAGATGCCAGCAAAATACAGAAACCGTCTGACCTGGTAGCCGACAATTTAGCTAATATAGGGTTAACCAGAAGACATTCATACTATAATACTATAAATGCAAAAGTAAATCTGCCTGTATGTTACCTTTTCGCGCCTAAATGGATTTCCATAAAATTTATCAAGGAGACAGAATAGATGGCATCCTGGGGAAGGACATAGACTACTTTTTGTCCCGCTAGCATTATTCCTGTGTGATAATCTCTGACATCCAAACAGGCGATGCCGCAGACAGAACCTAGTAATATTATAAAATGACTGGTCTCCTTACATAAACCATGTAAGAAGACGAATCAGAGAAAATAAGGCTATTTTTATTTTTAGTACAGAGCGTAACGTATGCAAGAAAAATACGTGCCGCTTCTGGCTCAAATAAACGGGGCTGGAAGACGATGACTGTTCAAACTGCAACATGCATCTCGTATATTCTAGAAAATATTAATCACACATTATAACCTGCTCATTCATACCTAGGCACTAAATATGTTCTACACGTACGATATAAAGATATATTAGTAACATAAACAAAGCCACACCTAATTACAAAATCGTGTGCAAAATACAACTTCGTTCTACGACGTTCCATGCCCTCTAAAGCTTAGCAACTCGAATGATATCATCACAATAATGATATCATTAATTTATCTCCGAGTCAACACTTCAAGTGCGCTTTGTCACCTCCTTATTGCAAAACACATTACACTTTTTAATGTGTTGTCGGGTGATACAACGCACATTAAAGTGTTAATGTACGCATTAAAAAGTTAATGCGTTCAATGAAGTTTTAAATGCGTTCACACGTGCACAGAGTCGTGGAAAAAATTTATCATTTAGATGACATTTTCTCTGGTGTAATTTTAAAGAGATTTTACTCAATAATGGTAGGAAATATGAAGAGATTATGGTATCGTGTTTTCTCATGTACAGGTACAGGTGAAAAATAACAGAATACCAGCGTCAGGTATTGTACCTGGCATATGCTGAGCTGGACTCCCATTTGGTGCAACCATGAGACACACACCGCCCATAGATTTACTTATACGAGGTGTCTATGGGTCAATTTATCTTTTTAATCTTTGTTTTTTTTTTTTTTTGTTTCACCTTTATTTTATATTTTTTTTTATTACTTGTATTGTGTCTTTTGTTGCACTGAATAAACGTTTTATCTATCTATCTAAAAAGATCAATCCACTTAGCCTATTGCAGTCCACTGCTGGACATATGTAGATCTCTCCCAGGCAGCGTCACAACACCCTGTCATCCGCCTTCCGCATCCAGTCTGCCCCAACCACCTTTTTAAGGTAAAAATATATTCAGTTGCACCTGGTTAGACTGGAAGCCAACCACAACATAGTTGGAATAAACTTGCCAGAGATTTTCTAGAATAACAAAACGTTACTACTTAATACTAAATATTGTAGTAATTAACGTAGTTCGTCCTGCACAGCTTGTAGGCATTTTGCACATGTTAATCGTAAAATGTTTTCCACACTGGGAGTAGTAAAATGTTAATGACATGTTATTAAAGTTGTTACATATTAACATTGAACATTGTAACAGCGACTGTTCCTATATAAAGTTCAACCCGCAGTTAGGCTAGCTGCAGAGTTGAGTTTTGAAACCGTGGAGTTTCTTGCCGGCTCTTCCCCATGGGAAACCACCGATTGGAACCATGCACCTAGCTTCTGAAGTTTCATAAATGCCCATGAAGGTTTATGTGAAATAAAATATTTTGATTTTGAAAAATCGTTTCTGCGTTCACGTCGTAAGAGGCTGCTTTCTAAACGTTGGCAACGTCGCAAAGAGCTGTCAAAATCGAACTCTAACGAACGTGTTTTTTAAATACAATATTTGTCTTCATTAGTTTAACATATGTATAAATATGCATATCTTACACTACGTTCAGCCGACGGCTTCGTTCAAAAAAATACATGCTACTCGCCGATAATGTAGCTTTCTATAGCTGAAAGAATATTTAAAAACGGTTAAGTATTTTTTGAGTTCATCCATTACAAACAAACATACAAAAAACAAATCTGTTCTCTTTATTATAATATTAATTTAGTTAAGTTATAGGTATATAAACAAAAAGTTTCTCATATAACAACATTCAACTGAACAATTAATTTCCTTATCTTATTTGGTCAACATTATTTAGTTTTTGCCAATCAGTCCTTTCAAGTCGTTGCTACTTACTTTTTTACCTACAGCACAATAAGGTGATTAATAGCAATCTTTTGTCTTCTGAGCGTGGGTAGAACACCTAAGTATGTGCTACCACGATTGAATAGGTCCCCACAGAAGCTTCATAAAATATAAACCACATACAAGTATAGATAAGACAAACTATAATATCAAAATTAGACTAGAAAAGCCTTTTATTTCATTTAAATTAGATCATCATAAAGTACCCTGGTTGGCACGCGTACTTAGGACTTTATTTTGCCAAAAAATGGTCCTTGGTGCCGCCCTAGAATGGTTACCTACTATTTTAAACAGTCTGTGTTCCATCCTGCGCTGCATGCCCCTGTCCTGTGACAGGGCATGGAACTGGATGGGCACTTGATGACCTTATGAAAGCGTCAGTAAGCAGAGTTCGCACGGCTGAAGTTTGGGCCAAAAATGTTTAAACTTTTTGCCATCGATACGCTAAGAAGAGTCTATGAAGAAGTTACGTTTGTTATAAGGAATCGGCGCCAATGTTTTACCAATAACCCTGGTTATTGGTAAAACATTGACGCCGATTCCCTTGTTCACAAACTAAACTAAATTTAAGTTCAGTGCATCTTTTTCTTTATATTTCATTAAGAAAAAGACAGAAGATATATATTAGTTTAGTCCTGTCAAATTAAGATAGGCCATAGCAAGTTTAGACGTGATTAAAAACATGACGACTAAAAATACGTCAATTTACGCCAGGCGCTGACTAATTTGACAGGACTAAATTAATATTTATCTTCTGTCATTTTCTTAATGAAATAGAAAGAAAAAGATGCACTGAACTTAAATAAGGTTTAGTTTGTGAACAAGGGAATCGGCGCCATTAACAACCTTTCAGGACTAAATTACTACCATCACAAGCAACAACTTTAGTTCTATGACATATCAATGACAACAGATTTTAATTCATTAGACCTTCATACAAAAATAATCCAATTAATAATTCGATTTTCTGTTTATACGAACTTTACGCGAAGCAAAAGAAAGCGCTAGTTAGGTAAACAAACTGCCATGTCTAGTACAAAATTTGGCGGAGGGGAGCAGGGGTTAGTTATAACAATGAAATGTTAAAGGTTTGTTTTTGGTAAATGTATTGTTTTGTAAAAAGTCATACAACAAAAGTTGTTGTTTATGATGTTAGCAATCCAGTCCTGTAAGGTTGTTAGTGTTTTACCAATAACCCTGCATAGTTCTTTGTCTTGACGTGTCCACGTGTGTGTCGTGTGTGTTTGCTTTAAGAACACAACCGGTATACATACCTACTGCATTGTTTACTTGGTAGCCGATGATGTCACCCGCCTTATAGACTTATAGACAAACAGTATTGTAGACCGACTTGATTCATACTTAACGAAGATTTATGTGGTTTGCAGAGTATTGCATGGAATTTATAATGTAGGGTATGATGATGCGTTTATGAGAAACAAATACATACTGCTTAGATAATGTCTTGCACTCACAGTGGGTGATGATGATAACTGATAAAAATTAAACAGTGTGTATGTCATTGACTTTTGTACCTTTTGACTATCTATGGATTATTAAAAAATGTTTAAATCTAGTCGCAATATAATCTCAGCGACAATCAATGTCAAAAACTTGTCAGAAATGTATGTAAATTGATTATATTTTTAACAGATTCAGACTGAGCTTAGAATGTGAACGTTCCTAAACATACGGGAATTATCCTTGTCTATTTCTAAATGTAAAATTATTTTTTTTACTAACGAATTGTTTTTAATTGTTACAGATTTAGCGGGGATGAGAGTAGCTCTACTTAGAGAATTTTCCTGGTGAGTTTTCTGATATAAATTTTATTTTTACCAGTCGGGTAGTCAGGTATTTCATTTTTTTTTTTTTTCATAGTCAGGTATTTGTAACGAAACTATTTCAAGGTATTTTACAAGGCAGATGCGAAACAGCAGATGTAAACGCCGGGAGGCGTCATTATCCTTAAAGGACATATAAAGACCTTATTGGTTATGTTCTTCAGAAAGATCAGATGCATGACTAGATGTATAAACGTTAACGAAGCAAAAGGAGTATGTAAGGATCGTAGCAGGTAGCGTTCTTTAGTTTCTGCCTACCCCCATCGAAAGAAGGGGTGAGTTTATGTATGTATGTATATCAACGACTATCTTAGATAGTGGAGCATTTAGTTCAGGAAGATCGATCCTAGCTCAGAGGAGAGACGCTCCCACACCAATTAGTTTATCAAGACCAAGTAAATGTGTGTCAAAATCGTTGCAATGCACTTAGTTACGACTTCCTAACTTCAAGTAAGCAGACAAGCAACCCTATCGCACAGAAAACGTTCCACTTTACTCCCTATTTAAAAGTGGAACGCCTATAATAGGGTGCATAATCTTTACAAAATCTCGTACGGTGCACATAAAACGATAGTCGAGACATTTCTCGTTATCTCGCGTTCGTTCGACGCAAACGATTCGGAAAATCGAACGGAGCCGGCCCGTGTCGACTTCCATTACCGGTATTAGAGTGTCGAACGTTCGTCGCGATCGCTATCGACTGCGCGCGATAGCCCGCGTTCGATCGCGGTCCCGAGATATTTATGCGAAGATTGACGCGCGTCTGATGTGATTTGAATGTTCAAATCCTGTGGAGGAAATATTTTTATGAAGATCTTTTTTTTACGAAAAAAAATGGTTTAAATAGGTAACTAGAGTTGACGTCAATCGTTAACCGCGAATAATTTAATATAATTGGTTGTCAATGAATCAGTATTTCTAGAAGTATTTTATTGTGAGTTACCTACAGTCATAATAGGTAGGTAATAATTATGCTGGTATATACGCAGTTCAGAATTGCATCACTACCATTACTACTGTACTCAATCTATTTGTGGTATTTTTTATTGTATGTATAGATTACTAACTACATATTTACACTAAGTATTAAATTAAATGACTAACTATAAAAATAAATACATAAACAAAAGGACACTTAGGCGTCGAAGTACTCGTCCGCATAGCTGTCATCCGGAAACGTGCCCAGCACCCTAATTGCGTAACACATGATCAATCGGAATCGGTTTCATTTTGACAGTTGAACAACATTCATTGCGTTATTTACGTGTTGAGCAGACAAATTTTTCGAACTCATGAAGCAATGGTTTAGCAACTTGCTTCAAAATGATTCAGATTCCGATTGATCGTGTGTTACGCAATTAGGGTGCTGAAGAATGGCAGCATTGCCACGTTGAATCGCAATGCTAATTCTTTGGCCAAAGAACGACCCAGGCCAAACGACCTCTGGTCTCGTGAAGTGTCGACCAGTCGGCGAGAAATTTCCTTATAAATGAGACGCGCACCCCCGGCCCCGTGACCCGAAAGAACATATCAACATCATCATTAGCCTATAGCAGTCTACTGCTGGACATAGTCCTCTCCTATTGCACGCCAATACAACGAACGACAATATATTATGTGACAATTTTCGTTCTTCACCTCAATTTTCCGGGCATTTGATGAATTCATTTCTATTCGTTAGGTACTATAACAGCCAAAACCATTTGAAAAACTATAATACAATTTAAACCAAATTTCGTTTGCAGACATAAACAAAAGAACAAATTACACTCCGACAGATAACTCAATAACTTCTGGACGAAATATCACAGGGGAGAAAAGTCCCCTGTCCGGAAACATTTCTCGATGCACAACGAATTGTGTAAGGGTAGGGATGGTAGATGCTGCGATACCAGGGTAAACACCCTCAAACTTGTTAAACAGGGGATGCATATCGCTTCGGAGGAGACAATAGGAAATACTGAATTTGGTATTACGCTTCCTGTCCTCTGGGAATTTGGAATCAGAATAGAGACTCCATTTTGCAATGTCAAAAAGTTTCCAGAATTATTCCGGTCAGGTAATTTTTATTTTTTGTTTAGTCTAATGTTTTTTGATCGGTGTGTATACCTAGTGATTTTATTTTCCTTGAAAACATGATTATACGGGACTAGCTGCGTCCCCCGGTTTCACCCGCATAAGTTTCGATCCCGTAGGAATATCGGGATAAAAAGTATTCTATGTTTCAATCCTGGTTATAAACTATCTGTGTGCCAAATTTCATCTAAATCCGTCTAGTAGTTTTGGCGTGAAAGAGTAACAGACATACATCCATCCATCCATACAAACTTTCACGGTTATAATATTAGTAGGATAAGTGAAAAAAAAAACAGAATTACTAAATCTATATTTTTAGGATTTTTTGTTTATCGAGACACTGGCGCCGATTCCCTTGTTCACAAACTAAACTAAATTTAAGTTCAGTACATCTTTTTCTTTCTATTTCATTAAGAAAAGGACAGAAGATAAATATTAGTTAAGTGCTGTCAAATTAAGTTACTCCTTAGCAAGTTTAGACGTGATGAAAAACATAGCGACTAAAAATACGTCAATTTACGTTAGGCGCTGACTAATTAAACTAATATTTATTTTCTGTCCTTTTCTTAATGAAATAAAAAGAAAAAAAAGAACTGAACTTAAATTTAGTTTAGTTTGTGAACAAGGGAATCGGGGCCACTGTCTTTATCACCATTTAATAATATCAATGACATGTATCTTTCTCCATATTCCACACATATGAGTTAAACATATCAAGACTCTTTTCTAAGACCAGTAAAATATAATTCCTTCAATAACAAATAAACGTAAAACAAATGAATCACCATTCACAAGGTACACAGGTATTTCCGCTGACCACACACTACATAATTTTTCACCTAAGTACCAAAGGCTTTGCATACCTACTTACATTTTAATGAATAACCAACCATGACCAAACATTAGCAAGACTAACGTGAATATTCGTCACAAAAACCTGAAATCGCGAAAAAAAAATCAGCTGCTCCTTATATTTTGACGAGTTATGCAAACACAAATGTAGGGAACAGCTGATTTGTTTTTTGCGATTTCAGTTATGGTCCCATAGTAAAAGTTGTTCATAATGATGTGTACAATGACCTCTCAAGAGGTTGCTGGTGTTTTACAAATAACCCTTTATAATGTAAATAGAATGTTATTCCAAGTTTCGCTTCTACATCTCATTCTATAGTAACACTGAATTTATTTATTTATTGCATTAACAATGTTTACATTGTGTCAAAATGTATTACAGTAAAAACTAAAACAACATGATGAAATATAACTTAAAGATAAAAAATATATCATGAATACCTACATGGGCGATAGATTTTAAAACAATCTTCATAGTAAAATAAAATTCTAAATAGTTATGAAGTTATAAAAAAAATTCAATTCAGTTTAGGTAAACATGACGCCAAAACAAGCTATGGATTTCCAACTGGACTACTACTTTTCATACAATGAGAAGTCAGCTTATACTGGAATTATACTTCGTTGCTTCGTCCTTCGAGATTAGATAACATTGTAGTAATACGTCTAAGATATCGCCTTTCACCCACTAAGTTTTGAGTTTTTTTTTTTTTTTTGTGGGTGCTTCGTCTTCCTGCTCGTTGTGCCTGTAGTATCATTCATTCGCGTTTTAGTGCGTCGCCGATCACCACTTACTTTCTACTTTTCGTTCAAAATTAAAAGAAGATGTCGAAACGTAGTCACAAAAACGACGACAGTGATTATTTGAGAAGAAAGATTCGAAAACTTGAAAAGAAGATCAATAAACGTGCCAAACGGTCGCGAGTTCGAAATTGTTCCGAAAGCAGTAGCTCATCGGCGAATATTATCCTATCGCCTGAGCTATTGGATCATGAAGGTAAGCTGAAGTGTTTTGTTATTAATGTTATAACAAAAGAAAGATATTGTGAATAGTTTCCAGAACTATATCCGTATCATAATTTGACATGACGTCATATTCCAAATAGTGTTGTGTACATCTTATGGAGATGTAACCTTCACATAATTATGAATTCCCAATTCATTGGGTATATTACGAGTCTATACCTACCTGCATTTAAGTGATTGTGTACATTTGAAAGGAATGTTACCTTCACATTACTTAATGACCTACTTAAATCTTTTGTAGGTACGTGGGTATAGATTCATTATATTAAACAGTGTTGTGGATAGTTTATAAGGACTATTGCCGCACTATTTTCTCTTCAATACCTACATCTGGTCTTATTATATTCCAGATGAAATGGAAATTCAGCCCGTAGTCGAGTCAGTTCCGATTTTTTGTGCAGAAGAGCCACAACCGGGTACGTCCACCTCAATTACACATCTCCCTGCTACAGATGTGGTACAGACAGCGCAATCGGAACTGCCAGTTGAAGCAGCGCTCGATCTCCCGGAACTGGATGAAGAGATTCTGAATCTCTTGGGCGAAACACCTTCAAAGGAAAAAAAATATGGACCGGATATAAGAGGTGAATTATCTGTTCGCTGGGAACACATCGCAACGACAGGCTTGACAATGGATGTCAGAAAGGAGCTGCTAGAAAAGCATCTTGTTCCAAAAAACTGCACAAAGATTGATGCGCCGAAGTTAAATCCAGAAATAAAGGCCGCTTTATCGGATGTGCTTATCAGAAAAGACAAAGCACTGGAGAATAAACAGGTGCAAGTCGCTGCAAGTATATCTTGTATTGGTGAAGCTCTCAATACATTATTTTCTTCGGATCACAAAGACCAGACAGTAATAAAATTGCTGATCGAAGCAGGTCGACTGATGTGTGACTCACAACACAACGAGTCCATGACAAGGCGTAGTTTTATATGTTCTACAATAAAAAAAGATATTAAAGATCATTTGTATAACACAGAAATCGATCATTTCTTATTTGGCGAACAGCTGACCGATACTATCAGAGCTGCAAAAGCCATATCTAAATCAGGCGCTGAAATTAAAATAAACACACCAGTCAGAAGACCTGCACCAGCGCAGAGACCAAGACATGCCCCTACACAGGCTTTAAACCAGAGGCCTCCGTTCCCGCCGACGCGGCAAGCAGGAGCAGCGAGGAGGACCGAGCCGGCACCGCGCCCGCGGCCGCAGCAGCGACCGCGACAGCCGCCGCGCTTGCAGCAGCGCCCAGCCCCCCCGCGCTAGACCTGGTAGGTTTCTCAGGACGATTATCATATTTTTATGATCAATGGCAATTGATAACTAGTGATCCTTTTATATTATCGTGGATAAGAGGTTACGAGATACCGTTTACGAAACCGGTGTATCAGTCATACGAACCTAGTTTACCCACATTATCTCCATCAGAATCCCTTCAATACAGGGCGGCCATCACTGATCTTATAAACAGTGGAGCTATATCACATTGCGAACCGTGTGAAGGACAGTTTCTTTCTAGTTATTTCCTGATTAAAAAACCTAATGGCAAAAACAGATTTATATTAAATTTAAAGTCTCTAAACAAGCACATCATAACTGAACATTTTAAAATTGAAGATTTGAGAACAACTTTAAAACTAATATCAAAAAACAGTTACATGGCCACCCTTGATTTGAAGGATGCGTATTTTCTCCTATCTATACATCCGAGCTGCAGAAAGTACTTACGATTTAAGTACGAGGATAAAATTTACCAATTCAATGTTTTACCGTTTGGCCTAAACACAGCCCCATTTGTTTTTACAAAATTATTAAAACCGGTAATTTGTTTACTGAGATCATTAGGCTATTCGTCATCTATTTATTTAGATGACATTTGTATTATTTCTAATAATTATCACGATTGCCTAGATAATATATTACAAACAAGAAGTATTTTAGAATCCTTAGGATTTATTATTAATATAGAAAAGAGCTGTATGATTCCGAGTAACATTTGCAAATACCTTGGTTTCGTGATAGATACGAAAAAATTTCATGTAAGCCTACCTAAAGAAAAACGAAATTTAATTAAACAAGAATTACAATCGCTCCAATTCAAACCTCGTTGTAAAATAAGACATTTTGCACGCTTGGTAGGTCTCCTCACTTCATCTTGCCCCGCGATTCAGTATGGTTGGCTTTATACTAAGCAAATGGAGAGATGCAAATACCTTGCATTGTGTCAAACGAGTAGTTACGATAGCCACATGTCTTTACCACATTACCTGCAGGACGATTTCTCCTGGTGGTTAAAATCAATTGATGACGCAGTCAATCCCATTAGACAAGACAGCTACTCGCTAGAAATATTTTCAGATGCTAGCAAAAAAGGGTGGGGGGCAGCATGCGGTGGGGAGACCGCCAGTGGCCAGTGGAGTAACTCAGAATGTGTCAAACATATAAATTATCTAGAACTCCTAGCAGCATTCTTGGGTTTACAAATATTCGCAAAGGGATTAAAAAATTGTCAAGTTTTACTACGTATTGACAACACAACTGCTATTTCGTACATCAACCGTATGGGTGGAGTGAGATTTCCACATCTAACTGAAATCACAAAGTCTTTGTGGCAGTGGTGTGAAGCTCGCGGCATATTTGTGTTCGCTTCATACATAAATTCAAAAGATAACGAAATAGCAGATGCGGAGTCTAGAAAATCTCACCCCGATACCGAATGGGAGATCAAAGACCATGCTTTTGAAAAGCTTGTACAGGCCTTTGGGCAACCTAAAATTGATCTTTTCGCATCAAGGTTAAATAATAAATGTGTTAAGTACGTCTCATGGAATAGAGACCCTGGAGCATCCGCTGTGAACGCTTTTACTTTAAGCTGGAAAAATCTTTCTTTCTACGCATTCCCTCCTTTTGCCGTTATACTAAAAGTTATAAAAAAAATAATAACCGATCAGGCCGAGGGTATTGTTGTGGTCCCATTTTGGCCCACGCAACCCTGGTTTCCACTGTTTCAAAAACTTCTCTGTTCCGAATTGATTCAGTTTACACCCTCTGATAATGTGTTATTGTCTATTTCCAACAGTCTCCCGAAGCTCACGTTGATTGCAGGGAAGTTATCAGGTCGGCACTACGGAACAGAAGAGTACCACCGTCAGCTTTAGATATTATGATAGCTTCCTTGTCTGCAAATTCAATCAAACAATATGACGTTGCAATTCGACGTTGGGTAATCTTTTGTAAAACTCAAAATATTGAAATACATGAAGCGTCAATTCCGATGGTAATTTATTTTCTAACTGAACTATTCAATTCTGGTTTACAATACGGATCTTTAAACAGTCATCGCTCCGCTCTGTCTTTGATCTTAGGATCGAGAGTAGGGTCTGACGACCGTGTTGCTAGGCTATTTAAAGGTTTTTACAGACTTCGTCCTCCAGCCCCCAAATATAATATCACTTGGGACCCTTCAATAGTTTTAGATTCTTTATCGAAATGGTACCCAAACTGTAATTTAAGTTTAGAACAATTGACCAAAAAGACCGTAACTTTGCTCGTGCTAATAACTGCACACAGAGTGCAGACGATAGGAAAAATAACTCTAAAAAATATAACTGTCCATGGTCAGCTTATATTAATCAAGATAAACGATTTTATAAAAACATCTCGCCCAGGTTCAGCTCAACCTTGTCTTAATATTCCATTTTATAAAGACCGTCCGGAAATATGTCCGGCTGAAGCGTTGGTAGCTTATATAGATAGGACAAAGTCTTTAAGAAACAATGTCAATGGTCTATTCCTAAGTATTAAAAAACCACATAAACCGGTATCCACAAATACTATCAGCCGGTGGATAAAAGATATGTTATCAATTAGCGGAATTGACACCTCAATATTTTCTGCTCACTCAACCAGACACGCAGCCACCTCAGCCGCTCATAGAGCTGGTGTCAATATTGACACGATACGAAAGACCGCTGGGTGGAGTGGCACCTCCAACGTCTTCGCTAGATATTATCATAGAGATATTCAATGTGAACAATCTGATCAATTTGCTTTATCAATCCTAACCTCTGATTGATGCATTATGTTAGAATGTGATTAAAATGTATTTACTTATAAGTTAAGTACCCCTAATTAATGAGAAACTACAATTAAGTTTAGAAAACAGTTATGATGAATATTGTTTGATCATTATAAGTTTAATAGTTAAATATCAGTGTTTTAATATTTCACCATCTTTCAAAATCTACAATGTTATCTAATCTCGAAGGACGAAGCAACGAAGTATAATTGGAGATTAAACGAACTTACCTGAAGTGAAGTTCTATCCAAATTATACGAGTTGCTTCGTCCGAAGAGATTAGTTCCCTCCCAACCCTATAACTCCCAATATCTTAAATGAAATATTAAAAGGCTTTCAACTAAATGAATGATACTACAGGCACAACGAGCAGGAAGACGAAGCACCCACAAAAAAAAAAAAAAAACTCAAAACTTAGTGGGTGAAAGGCGATATCTTAGACGTATTACTACAATGTTATCTAATCTCTTCGGACGAAGCAACTCGTATAATTTGGATAGAACTTCACTTCAGGTAAGTTCGTTTAATCTCCAAATGTATAGCATATGTCGTCGTGTGTACATTAATAGCGATAAACTATCTTTGACCGTTTCTTAGGTACCACTGGGTCCTATTTAACTGACTATGTAATCATTTTGATTCATTTGTCCATCCCTCTTATCGTATTAAGTAAAATTAATAGCGATATACGAGTACTATGCCCAATGGTTGAATACCCTCCTGTCAATTTCTCACACACCCAAAGCATGGGCCCGAAACCTTTCCACAGCTAGTTATCGAACAATAGTAGTATTGTTTGGTCTATCCGGATTCAATCACCGAGCCCTTTGTTTAGCCACTCGATGACAAATTCGGGTAGCTCGTGACATAGAGCTTTTAAATATTTATGGTACGAGATTGTTTACTTTACCATGCCCTGTTTTGTTAGGTATGTGAATTTTTCAACTGTATGTAGTCTGTGATGGAATGGAAAGGCGAGTATGGATTTGACCATGCCAAAGAGTTGTAGAGAGCAGTGGTGGCAAAGTGGTAACGGCCGCGACTTACGAGTTGTAGTGTGTAGGTTTGAACCCAGACAGGCGCTTTACTTTGTGTAAATTATTTCATCACCACTGCTCTCAAAACGGTGAAGGAAAACATCGTGAGGAAACCGGCATGTCCTAGAACCAAAAAATTCGAAGACATGTGACATCTACCAACCCGCACTGGGCCCGCGCGAGGTGGATTACGGCCCACTCCCTCTCACCGAGAGGAGGCCTTTGTCCCAGCAGTGGGAACATTATAGACTGATTATGCAAAGAGTTGTAGAGTGGTGTTTTTATTTAATGTGCTAGTACCAAAGTGTAAGTCAGGATGTTGCCAATAATCTATTGGTCCTTGTTCTAGTCCTGAATTTGAACAGTCTTTGTCTGCCGTAATTAGTTTGTACTCTGCGGACATTCCTTTGTCATCTCTAAACGGCAGCTAGAATGGACCAAGTTGAAATAGCTTTTATCCTGACTTCTTAAGCATGACAACAGCTCTTATAGCATAATAAATCACAATGTCTGATTGTAGATTCCTTTAATTTTTATAAATGATTGCAACAAAATCGAAAGTGCAAACTGCACGTTTATAAAAACATTGTTCCTTGAATCTCACAATACAAATAAAAGGACAGTGCACAATATCAATAAAAAGCATATTTATGTTCCGGTTGCGTGTTTGTTTTAAACGTGAAAAAATATTGTTCATGTAGGTAGTATCTTGTTAACCAATTATTTTGTTTCGTATACTTAAATTTACCAATTATATTAAAGAAAGAAAAAACTGAACAGTGAATGCAATCTGATTTTGTTCGGGTAAAAAACAAGACGTCTTAATAAGCTCCACATGCTGAAACGTAACGCGCAACTCTTTTTATAAACGTCAACTTGACGTTTGACATTCCGAATCGAGAACTCGACTGAACAAAAACTCGTATTCGATGTCTCGTTACGTGTTAAAGAGAATTTATTACGCAATCCCTGTCCATTGATCGCGAGTTTCTTCGCGCGAAGTTTACATGAATTAAATGGCATTTTGTGTTGCGAAAAAATAATCGATCATTCTTCGATTCTCGATTCGCTCATGGACATTTTACTGAGTAAGTACGACAGGTGTCATTTAAAATCGAATGTGCCACTTGAGGATTTGTAATCGTTAATTATTTTGGGTAACCACTGAGCACGTTATATTAATTGAATTAATATACGGTTTTGTTGAAACGTATCACGCAATATGTCGTCACCGAAGGAAGTATGATGACAGAGTACTGTACCTTGGATTCCAGGTAACATTTTGTAAGGTAAATTCAGTTGCCAGGGAACCAAAATCTGCATAAACTAAAGCTACCGATGTCAGGATAACCCTATAATTTCCCCTGTCCAATGGGAGGGTAAATTAAAGTTGTAATACCAGGGTAGCTAAAGATTGTGTCTTTGGTAACTCTATACTTTCTTTGCTTTATTATACCTGCTGCCACTTAGGTCCGTTATTAAATTAATTTTGAGTCTCAAAAATACCTAAGTCCATAATTAAGCACTTTAAAATACTTTATTTACTGAAAGTTTTTGCACCTTTTCTATAGTGTAAAATACGCACTTTATTTTACGTTAAAATCTAACAATGCTGCTTAAACCATTCAACATAAAAACAAACACAAAAGCCGCCATCTTTGTCCATAAATAAAACTAATCTGACAGTGGGCTGATCAGTCATAGTGTCAGAGTTACGTCGCCACTGCGCCTGCGCCTCGCGTGCTGACTATCATCGCTTGCGATCACCGGCCTATCGCACGCGAGCCTCCCCTGTGAAATGTTCCTTTTATATTTTATTTTATATCCTTCGGGTTTACAAGCAGGTCACACGGACGAACTGGTTTTTTTTTTACATTTTTACTAAGGGAAATTATGGGCATTACTTTTTTCTAACCGCAACTAATTGTTCAAGAGTTAGCGTCGGTGTGTGAGTAATAAAGTTACTAGTCATGTAAATTACTCATACCCGCAAACTGGTGTTAGAGAAAAATAATACTTACCTATAAATAAAATTATTCACGCTGTATAGCGTTTATAACCTAAGTCATACTTCTTCGTTTTAGCCATTATATTCGCATTATTCTTATAAAAGGCGCAGTTACAATTCTTAGATGTCTTAACAGACTTAGCAGTAAGTGCTTCTCAATCTTGTTCCACTTTGTAAAAGCATATTCAAAGAAGAAAATACAGCCAAACTCATAAACTCGAAGCCCAACAAACATTTTACTGCAAATACTTTGAACTTTTTATTTTGCAAATTCCTTCCAACAAGTTCAAACAAGTGAATTACTTTAGTAAAATAGTACGTTTCACTCACCCCACTTTACGCTTGCATTGTCGCGTACCCGCCAATTTTTGTTGGAGTCCCCCCTACTTTCAAAAGTCGATGGGCCGTCCTTCGACTTTCTTTGTGTGGAATTGTGGATAGTGAGTTAGCAAATTTTTCCACAAAATAATTTCCTCCTGTAAAACAATTGGCTATTCTACATTAATCAAATAATTTTGCTGATGAATAAATCAACATTATTTTCAGACTGAAAATTGTTTTACTATTTTATTGTTTGTTTCATAAAAGCTGTACAAACGAATGTGTTAATTTGTTATTCAATTAGCATATATTTTGAATACTCCCACGTTTAACCTTAATAAAACAATTCGAAAATTAACATTACCCAAATAAGAATTGATTGTGCATTACCTTTTATACATTAACTACTACACTATACATAAATAACTTTTAAAAAACCGGCCAAGTGCACGCATTGGCCTGACACGTCAGGCCACGCATAGAATAGGGTTCCGTAGTCACCCATAATGGCACGTAGATTTAGAAGGCGGGGTTGGTATTTATTATTATGAATAAATTAATTGAATATAACGGTTTAACCATTATTGTCCATAACGTTTAAAAACATAAATACACAACGCCATCTATCCAGTGTCGTTGTAATTTTTTAAGCCCCTAATTTTATTTATCCTCTTTAGAGGATTCAAATTGAAATAAAATCGTATCCAATAGATAATTGTTATGATTTTAGTTTTAATATTTTACATGTTTACTTATTATTTCGTTATTTTTGTACGGAGCTTTCCAAGTAAGCGCATATTACAAGTTAGGCCTCCATAACTCCTGAAATAACAAAGTTATCTAAGCCGTTATAGTTTTCCTTCAAAGTTCATCACATGGTCTACCATCATGATTTTTTTCGAGTCGTGAGGGGGGACGTGTATTTTACAAAAAAATACGCTTTAAAGTTGAAAATCTTGCAAACGGATACCTAAATCAAAAATCGTCTTAGCAACCTCTCCATGTTTTTAAAAGACCTATCTAATGATACCCCACATAATGGGGTAGACGCGAGAAAAAAAAATCATCCCTATTTTACGTGTAGGGGAGGTACCCCAAAACAAAATATTTTTCGTGACTTTATTTTAGCACTTTGTCGACGTGGTAAATACACATATCCGTGCAGTTTCATCTTTCTAGCAGTAACCGTTTCGAAGGTAAGCCGAGGACGGACGGACGGACATGACGAAACTATAAGGGTTCCGAGACGTGAACTACGGAACCCTAAAAAGGCTTGCTATGGTTTGATTTAATGACAAACTAGCATTTTCCCGCGACTTCGTCCGCGTGAAATTTCTCGTTCCCCCAACCCACTGCGTCGTATCGCATCGCCTGCCCGCACTATTACTTCGTTTTCGCTTAGCGTTATTTTTTTTCTTTTTACTCGGCTTCTAAGGGTTCTAGCGTGATGTTAAAATAGCCGATATCCTCACCTTCCAGTGATTAACACATTCAAACAAACAAATTATTCAGTTTTATTACCTGATAGGTTATAGGCTTTTTATTTGAAGACGCAAATAATATGAAAACTGTTTCTTTTCGTATTATCTATATGAAAAAAACCTCCCGTTTTTTCCGTAAAAAAAATCCAATATATCCCGAAAACTCATGGTAAGGGTGAATGAAGGAGTCAAGTCACGAACTACCAACTTCTTTCGGTGTTCGTATCGCCCTCGCCTAGTTACTTCTGAAGGGGCACTGTTGCTACCCGTAACATCGATAAATGCCTAATACATTGTTGCTTGGGAGTGAAAACTTTTTTGTTTCACCAAAAATAAACGGCAACAGATATCGAAAAATGGGTTTCGTTTTTATGGTCGGCTTGGTTTCCGGCATGGGTTGGATGAAAATTGTGTGTCGACTGTTCTTCACCCTGTATAAGTTTTGTGGGTCAAGTGATTGAGTTGGGTTTGTAAGTTTTGTGGGGTTTAGGGCAAGCCCTGTCACTGGTGCTGTATTTTGGTTTAACCCGACCTCTTCTAAACCGGAAATATAGTGAAAGTCGTGGTTAGTGCAATTTAAATAAACATACACGCTGTATAATTATTTCCAGATAATTTCGAAGAGATTTTTTTTCTCTAAAAAAATAATCCCGTGTTGACATTTCAATAGTAATTTCACTTTTTATTGGGCTGAACCTTAAGTACTATTAGCCTCTTAAAAAGTTTCTTACTAGCCTTTAGTAGTCTGTATTTAATTAAAGATATCCAGTAAAACAGAATACATTCCGGCTTATTTACTTTTAAGGTTCAAAACTGTAATCTGTATTCAGATAGATTTCTACTTTGATGTGGAAGTTAAGTTAATATCAATCAACTATAACGAATAATTACTTATATAGAAGATTGAAATCAGAAATAATGTAGTAACAATTATAATTATTTAGAGACCTCTTGGTACACTTTTTTTAAAACATTGAAGTTTATAAAAATCTATACATGCAAATAAATAAAATTGAAGTGTCTGTTTGCTATGTCAGAATAACTGCTTTTTACCAAAGGCATATGGTGCTTATAAAAAAAACGCATTTTTTTTTTATTTTTGTCCGTCTGTCTGTCTATTTGTTCCGGGTGATCTCCGGAACAGCTAGACATATTTTGATGAAATTTGGATGGGAATACTTTGAACCCTAGGGTAGAATATAGGCTATTTTTATCAACACACAGTCAAGACCAAATCAAAAGCCCACAAAGTAAATAATAGGTAGCAGTACACCACAACCACAATAATATTATAGTAGGTAAGCATTTGAAATCCCAATAACCACAGCGAACCGCCCACCAATCAGAGACAAAACAATCCTTTCCACAGACATATTGTAGACCCAATGATGATTTATGATACTTTCAGTTTTCAACCTCAAAGTTAATTGAATGAGCTTTATAAACAAAGGTAAGGAAGCCTTAAATCAACTCCTATCGATGTCACGGAGCTAGAGGCGTAGAACTAGTTAAAATACTAAATTAACAACATGATGAAGGTGTTTTTAGATTTTTCGTCAAGGATTTCTCAGTAGTAGCCCGGAGTCAGCGGGGTAGTAGCAGTGGGTTGCACTTTTGACAGTTCAACAATATTCATTACGTTATTCACATGGTTGAGCAGATAAATTTTTCGAACATAAGAAGCAATATCCTTCAAAATGATTCAGATTGACATTAATAGTAGTTACGCAATTAGGGTGCTGGAGCAGTACCCGGTTGATAGCGATAGGCTCCCCCCCTATTACGATATAGGCCTTAAAAATAACTGGTGCAATGTGGGTGTACGTACGACGACATCATCATCATCATCTGCCTAGCCTTTTCCCAACTATGTTGGGGTCGGCTTCCAGTCTAACCGGATGCAGCTGAATACCAGTATTTTACATGGAGCGACTGCCTACCTGACCTCCACAACCCAGTTACTGGGTAATACGATGCCCCTTGGTAAGACTGGTTGTCAGACTTTCGACTACGTACGACGACATATTGTCCCCAAATTGTTTTTTGTTTTTTGTTTGTGTACTTTTTATGCGTCGTGTTTTACCGCAAATATTCGTATCGTTTCTTTTCTTTCTTCATATCAAGCTACACATTTCCATTATAAGCTGACTTTTTCGTGTACGAAAAGCCTATACAATGCGAGGTCAGCTAAAACTGGACATTTAGGTATAGCTTGATGGTCGTGTGAACTATAGGTTCATCTCTGCCTAACCTTTCGGGGATGACAGTCGTGATATTATCTTGCTATGTTGAACAGAGCTTATACTCAGAAGGCAATTTATCCACATTTTAAAATACTTGAACTTGAAAAAAATGCTGTAATAAAAAATCACCCTTTCACGCGTTTCTAGATATGATATAATACTACAATTAATTACTTTAATGGAAAGAAAATCCTTTCAGAAGTCCTCGGTAATATTACGATAGTTCGCCTAGTCGACCAGGCACGACATATTACAATATCTATGATTAATAGCAATCGCCTGTCGAGGACGCTCATTACAGAACCAATGACACGTAGGAAACGCCAAGAGCAATAAGGCAGAAGACCTATTATGATTAATATGTTAGCGTCGACGTGTGCTCTCCGCGATTCACTAATGAAGACTGCCCCCCACTCCGCACCGTCGCCTGCTTATATACCTCCCCCCACCCGCGACCCGTGTGATTGATGACGTAGCCACAACGTCACAGCTATCCTGCGGCCTATACGAGTGATGTGGGTGCGATCATTTATTTAATAACAGCTGTTGTGTAAATGTATAAAAGATGATCGTTTTTGGGTCAGTAGAAGAAATATTAATATAGCATCCGTTATTGTGTTGTGATTTTATTACGATTTATTTGTGATATTAAACGTCATCTTGATATTAATATGCAATTACGAATAAAAGAAAAGCGAAATTAAAAAATGTTAACTTTCGCTTCTTCATTAACAGTAAACATTTTTTTTTAAATACCGGCCTCTATCCGTTTTTCGGAAATGAGAGTTGGAACAGCATCAAACGGGAAATGAAAATAATTGTTTTTCTCCCCTTGTAAATTACTTCAGACGCACGGCAGGTAAACTCTATCAATCATTCGAGAAAGTAATTAGGAACGGAAATAACAGAATTAACAGCAAACTACAAATAAGAAGAAATTACACGTACAAAGTGAGCGATATTTATATTACTTACTAGCAGCGCCCCGCGGTTTCATCCGCTTATGTGTCGATCCCTTGAGACTATCGGAATTAAAAGTATCCTATGTGTTAATCCTGGTTATTCACTATCTGTGTGCCAAATTTCATCCAAAACCGTTCGTGTTTGCGTGAAAGAGTAACAAACATCCATCCATCCTCACAAACTTTCGCGTTTATAATATTAGTAGGATTAACTTTCTTACTGACCTCCAGAACCAAGTTACTGGATAATACGATACCCCTTGGTAAGACTGGTTGTCAGATCGCTCCATGTAAAATACTGGTATTCAGCTGCATCCGGTTAGACTGGAAGCCGACCTCAACATAGTTGGGAAAAGGCTCGGCAGATGCTGATGATCTTTCTTACTGTAGTAATGTCCTGAAATGTCTTCGTTTCTCGCTAGAATCTGTGGACCAGGTGTTTGTTATTAGAAAAATGAAACCGTTTGCTACCTACTGATACTGTGTTACGGAATTAGCCCGCAGGTTGACAATTAGAACATTTTGCCACTGCTTTTGACCAGTGTTAATGTCAAATGTCAATGAGGCTAATTGAATTTGCAGTCATTTTCGTTAACACTGGTCAAAAGCAGTGGTAAAATGTTCCATCACAATCGAACCTGCGGGGTAATGGCGTAACACCCTATCAGTAGCAAAAGGGTTTCATTTTGACAGTTCAACAACATTCATTGCGTTACGTAGTTGAGCAGACACACATATGAAGCAATGGATGAGCAATATCCTTCAAAATTATTAAAATTGAGATTGATAGTTTGTTACGTAATTAGGATGCTGGCTAACTACAGCCATTTGATAGTTGTTCAGACCAGCAACAATGGGATCTAAAGCTTCAGAAAATTGGGAATCGAAGTGACCGTTGAATCAAAATGAATTTTGTAGGAGTTTTGATTTGTTGAGCCTTAGTCCTTGACACACTATAGGTAAAAGTATTAGAACTCAATCATTGCACTGTTATTTCCATTCCTCGAACCATGGTAATAATTATTAAAAATGTTTGCCAAAGAAAGTAACCATTCATCATTATTAATAATAATAGGTAAGTACAGACGCCAGCAGGTCAAGCTACCCGAAACTGTAAAATTTTCCCAATCAACCTTGAACCTTAATGCTTTAACGATAAAGTTGAAAATCTACTAAAGAAATTTGACAGATTGTAGTAGCTTGATGTGCTGGCGTCTGTACCTACTGACCACACCTACCACATATTTGTTACAGTAGACATTTACCAGTTGAAAATGCATGAAATTGTATTTGGTTGATCAAGAACATGTGTGCCAAAAAAACAGCCCAATTTTCTTTTCACAAACTGTCATTCCAAATTAAAAACGGAACAGTTCCAAACAGCACTACCAACCGAACAAAAATGAAACTCCAACACTAAATTCCAATGCTACCAACGTTAGTAACAAAAGGACGCACCTTAACCGTCCGAACGCGACTGTCGCTTTGATTAATAAGCGCTGTTGACATTTTAATTAACCCTGCTAAAAGTCGAGCCATGCTTTGTTTCAGCTGAATAGGGACGCGAAATGCCCCCGAGAATACACTAGGTGTGTGAAAGGGACTTTATTTTACGCAACGCTCGATAATTTAGTGGCGATTCAGTGTTTAGGTTTCCTCGTGAACTTTGGTGTTGAGATTAGGCTACATGAAATACTTTAGGCACAAAATAGACCGTTATTCAAATCTTAATGGTCAATAAAATTTTGGCAAATGGCGACTTCAGACAGCCAATTCCCGTTTTAACGTTCAAAATCTAGTTGCAATCTCATCTCAATGACAATCAGTGTCAAAAACTTGTCAAAAATTTTGGTTAATTAGAGTTATTTTTGCCAAATTGAGACAGATTAGAATGCGAACGTTCTTAAAAATATGACGAATTATTGATCTTAAAACTTATCTGCACCCTAATTGCGTAACACACAATCAATCGGAATCGGTTTCATTTTGACAGTTCAACAACATTCATTGCGTTATTTACGTGTTGAGCAGACAAATTTTTCGAACTTATGAAGCAATGGAATAGCAATATGCTTCAAAATGATTCAGATTACGATTGATTGTGTGTTACGCAATTAGGGTGCAGATCAATTAATACTTAAAAGTCAATTTGACAGTTAATAGTGTTGTGAACACTAAGTATCGACAAATAAATCGATTTGAAAATAAATTACCAAGTTAGTTAAAGAGCTGAATAATAAATCTCTATCGATTGTCTATACAGGATGTAAGAGTAGCATAATATCGCAAAGCCGCATACATTAGAAACGTGCAAAGTCCAGTTGAAATCTGTGGTCAGTTGGTCACCTCATTAGAATAGAAATTAGAAATCTTTCTCATTTCTAGCCCTTTGTTTATAACCTAAGCATTTATCATTTGTTGGACTGATTTAAGGTACTAGAAAACGTGGTGAGTTAGCCAATCAGATTGCACAGGCTACCTAGATTAGTCAATAGAATGTCTGGTTCGTCACAGTGCTTAAAATATTCGCAACAATTGCTCACTATTTCGTTGCATACTAAGTATAATGGACTTTCCCAAGTTGTTGGATTTAGAGGCACCGTAATATTTTCCTTTTATTCAAAAATAATTTTCCATACCGGGAATTCTAGAACAGTTAATTTAAACTCGAAAGCTTACTTCATAATAAACCCACAATTGAAACAAAAAGGTCTACTTTTAATAACGCACGACCAACAATGTAAGCAAAGAAGAAAGTTAATTTTGCGCGGAGAAAAATATCGCAGGACAAACATGGCGGCTAGCAGCGCTGCAGCGGCTGCATAGTGTAGCACGCACACGATTTTACTGTAATTTACATTTTTACGAGCCTGACGCTTGTTTTTTTTTTTTGCGACGAAACAAAGGAATCGCTGACCACAGTCCGCAGGCCAGACTTAGCAGACTTTATTAAATCTCGATTGTATCCAGTTTATTTAAAGGGTCATGCGTGTTTTTGATAATTTCGTAACTGAGCTGCGAATATTTTGCTATTATTTTTTTATAAAATTGTTTGTGTAAATATTTCATCTGCTTTTTATAAAATTATTGGACGATGTGAATGAATAAACACTTTATTTTGTTTTCATTCCACGTCCGAATCATAAAAAGTCCGTCTACGAAATAAATAAAAAAGCCTTTCTCATACACAGCTGTTTTACTTTATCTAATTTCGTTGTCTATTACCTAGAAAATGTTCCAGTATCAAATAAATATGTCACTGTCAGTGCCAAAATGGTCTACACTACATAAAATTACCTTTATTGCTAAGGGGATTTTCAATTTCGGTGTTATTTCTCGTAGCTCGGAAGTTTTCGAGGTTATCAATCGACATTATTATCAAGATAGCTCTAATTCCCATTTGATTTGTCACACTAACTAGCTTTATATGGATTCGCATATTTATTTAAAAAGCAATTTTGAACTCAAATAGCTTGAGTATAGAGTTAAAAATCCAGTCCAATGTATGGTATAAATCTTGCCAGCCCGCATTGCAATTTAATGACAACTCAGATCGAGTCAGACGGCAAAAAATTGTCGCGTCTGCGGTGATGTCATATTAGATTTATAACAGAAATACGTCATAGACATTTTTATAGACAGACGAATCGATGAACAAAAACAGCTGTGTAGCCATGGATAATATTTTTACGCCTACTTTCGTCGAACACACTAAATGGTTTATTTCGTCTAGCAATTAAATACTGTTATACGCTCAACCCATTAGCGTCGAAATATAATAGGCAAAAAAGTCAATAACATAAAATATGGAGGCTTATTATATAATAAAGCAACACGAATACCTATAAACAAAACTAAACGAGACAAAGTCACATAACTCAAAATGAATAGTGATCATTTAACACGCGAACGGATCGCAAACTATTCGAATACTAAGCTATAAGTAACGGATAGCAAGATCGAATCGATGTTCAATTCGATCGCAATCACTAGGGAACAGCACTAATCCAATGACATCATCGCCAGGTGGGCGGCTCTAGACAATTTAAATTTGAAAATGGAAGCGTTTGTTCGAATGATTTTTAAATCGATTGTCTGGCTTCCTTTTTCGAAGTGGCAATAAAAAGTTTATTTCGTCAACGTTTTGAGAATTTTTATACAATAAAGTGATTTAGTTAAAATGTTTTAATTTGAATACAGCTGACGATGTCGTTAAAACTCTATTATAATGTGGGAATGACAATAAAATCTTGAGCTTTATAAATAACTGGGAAAGTGCATATTTGACCGGTTCTAATCTTATTTTATGCGGGATTTCGAAATCATAATATCACATTGTAAACATAGAGAAATGGAAACTGTGCCAGGGACTACGCCATACTAAACAAATGAATCGGCGATTGATTGTTTTGATGACTAAAGAAAATTAACTCTGCTTACCTTGCAAAAGAACCGCACCTTAAAAAAAAAACAACTTCTACAACTTCAAAATTGAAAACAAACAAAACACGCGCCAAAAATTCCTCCGCCATGATTCACGAACAGCTAAACTCCAGTAAATCTCCCAGCAATTGACTTGAAACTTACTACCAGCATTACAATTCTCAGTTTATGCGTTATATTTCTAAGAAGAACGTGTGCAGTTCGCTTAATGGTACAAACAAAGGTGCATTGCCTATCGGGTCACGTTGCACTCGGACTAAACGTTAAGAGTGTGACGTCATAGAAACGGTTGGTATGTACTTGTGCTTGAGTATGTGAAAATATACCAGTGTTTTGAGACTTGAATCCTGCTTCCATTTTCGTTTTACTCAGCATTTCTAAACGTGTACAATCTACAATGAAGTGCTCTTAGCACACAGTATACCTACTGCAGCAGTAGGTTATTACTTGCATCTTTAAAAAAATATTTTAGTTGTAGTTTATTTTTAGGCACTACAGTTGTATGGGAAATTCGCCACTCTTGGATAAATGTACACGTTTTGTAAACGTTTTATTAAATAAATTATAAAATTAATTAGATTTAGTTTCTAAGAATAATCAAGCTAGGGTGATTAAGGTGGTCAAAAATCTTTAAGTTTAATTTTGATAAAACTACAGAATTATTATGGAACTAACTTAGCTGACTTTAACAGAACCAAGATCTCCAATCTGCCAAGATACTTATGTCGAAAAAATTATGTGTTTATTCATAAACAAGCGTCTAATAGGGTCATTACCTCCTCTTTTTCTCCTGTATATATCTATTTCCCATCCTGTTTTTGGTGTCAGTTGAAAAAGAGGATTTTACCCCTTCTTTTCTCGTCTTCACACCAAAGTTAGAATGACCCACATCCAGCTGCAACCAAAACAAAACAGCACAAAAAGAAACATCAGTATCCAAAGAATTCTTCATTAAATCCCTTATGTTTTATTCTGTGATCAACATGTAAATTGAAGCATGTATATCCTCTTAATCAGCTCCATATTCATGAGTTTTCCGTATACATTTATGTAAGTATGGTGCTCGCCATTTTTTCCCTAAAAAGGCAGGGAAAACTCCGAGCGATTTAACTCGTAGAATGTTTGTGTTTGGCAGGTTGTATTAAATCAAATATCATTCTGAAGTTTTTTTAACGGTCAAAGTTAATATTTTCTGTAAAAACATTTTTTAATAGAAGGTCGAGGGATTACGCCATTAAAGAATTACTTACTGCAAGAAAACGCGAAAAAACTTGTACTTAAGAAAAATTAGACTTCTCTTAGTTCTGATTCTATAAGAAACTTTTAGGGTTAACATTAAAAAATATGATCTCCACAGACTTAACCCGCGGGATAATTGCGTAACACACTAATAGTAGAAATGGCTTTTATTTCGACAGTTCAACTACATTTATTGCGTTATTTACGTTGTTGAGCAGACATTGTATAGTGTGTTACAATACACAATTAGGGTGCTGGTTCTTTTCTTTGTTTTGGAACTTTGGGACTCCCGTTTGGCTAGGGGGCTAAACAGTTGTCGATGTAAGCAGGTGTACCCTAGACAGTCCGAATCGTTACGCCCTTGCTGACTAACTAACATGTTAGCACGACAAATAAAGCCAAATAAAGAATAGTTCATCACCATCATCATCATCTGCAAAGCCTTTCCCCAACTATGTTGGGGTCGGCTTCCAGCCTAACCGGATGCAGCTGAGAACCACTATTTTACATGGAGCGACTGCATACATAAAAATATAATGGATAGTTCATATTCTTTTAAAAATTGCACATAAATAAAGGAGATTAAACACTTCAATAATATTCTAATAATACTTCTTATAATATGAAGTGATAAAGAAGTCTTTTGACTATCAAAAGACTTTAATAATGTTACACAAAACCTACTTTCTGAACTCACCATTAAAACATCTTTACAGTTCTATTCATTTACCGTCCCCATCCCTTTAGCCTCCGAAACATTATGTCGTATGAAACCAATAGTAAATTACCTATATTCAGTTTCCTGTACAACTATCTTGTTGCTACGTCTTTCGCTTGTTTCCTTCCTTCTTCAATGCCTCACACAAGAATCCGTGGTCTAAATTATAAGCTGAAAGGAGAAATGCATTTATTCGAAGGTAAAATTGAAGATTTCTTTCTACTGTTACCTAGGATTACCATTTTTATCCTCGTGCATGAATCTGAGAGCAATTTGAACATAGACTAGAAAAAAATCTGAACTCTAAACATAGGCTAAAGAGCAATCTGAACATAGGCATAAGCATAGGCTGAGCATAGGTTAGAGAGGAATTTGAACATCAGGCTAGAGATAAATCTTTACATAGTTCAGGCTAGAAAGCACGAGATGATCGTAGAGAACAGTCGTTATCACCAGACTTAGTAAAAGCAATGTTGATCGCAGCGTTACTGTCGTAACGATATCGATTTAATTTTGTATCCCTTGGTAATTATTGTGACTACTGCAAACGTCAGAAGTCATTATTATAATGGTAATCAAGTCTCGGAGGTAAGTTTCCTTAGAAATTATCAGTGCAATATTTAATATTATTCTTAAAAACACTGCGTCAGACATTATGCATTCAAGCACCGTTTAAAATTACACACTCCATTATACGTACAATTATTGCTGCTATGTGCGCCATAAAACGTTTCATATAGTAATTAAAACTATGCTCGCATCTTGGCATAATGGTCGTCCTAGCACATGACCCTAATTCCAGCACATTTTCAAAAGAAAATACGTAAAAATATGGAGTATGCCACTTCAGGCGGCGACAGCCAAAATATCACTTCCACAATGCACCGTAAACACAATAAAGGGTGGTATTATCACAATAACAATGAGAAAAATTCTCCACATTTTTAATTATCCAGAACGCATAGCTGTATAAATCTTCCCAAAGCGCCCGCTAACGCAACCGCTCGTAAATTAAACGCTCACAAAGATTGTTCTAGAAAAGTCCGAAATAACGCGATTAAGCGAATGAAAGGGCCGAAATGAACAAAGCAAATGTGATTACCGCGTTGCCAGCTAAAAGAAATAGGTAATATTTCTTTTGTGGATTTGCTGGTAGCTGTTTTTTTTTTAATTCGCCCTCTGACTATCCGTTTTCCTTTATCCTATTCCTTATTCATTGATAGCCGCAGACAATGGCGGTTTTAATCAAAATGGCCGGTGGAAATTTATAAATCAGTTTTCGTTAGGATACCTACATGCTTGATTCAATTTAATTTATGAGAAAATGGATGCTACGTAATCCCGGTTGAAAATAATCCTCTTACATAAGCCATGGTTATTAAAAGATACTTCTAAGCGGCCACAGGATACGTATCAGAAATAATATGGACGTTTCTAGCAGTCGCATCATACCACCAAGTTTATGATTATGGTCATATACCCAAAGACTTTCTATTGTGACAAACCAAGAGTTCAACGTCCAGCAAGGGGCAGTTCCTGACAAAATGAAGTAGAAAATACTGTAGAATTCACTAACAGGGCAGTAAAAACTTCGCAGCACTTAATGTACTAGGTCCAAGCCACATAAACGAAGAAACCTAGACTCTAAAGTAATACGCACGCCCAAGTTGTAAAACTTTCATTACTACTAAAGAATGACAATCCAACGAAGGACTTCAGTAAAAGCATCAATGAAAAGGATTCCAAATGAGCACGAGACGATAGCACTATTGTTTTCGACCAGGGTAATTTTAAAGAAATTGAATTAGATATAAACACAAACCTAGTGTCAATTATAGAATGGTTATAAGCTAATAACCTTAAAATTAATTTAACAAAAACCAAAATAATGGACTTTAAACTTCGATAAAAAAAAACAAACACAATACCAAATTAGGTACAAAGGAGACGCAGTACTAGAAACAAACACTACAAAGTTTTTAGAATTGCACATTGACAATGATTTATGTCATGGAAAAATCAAATTGATGGTGTTTGTTTGAAACTTTACCGATTCTCTTTAGCCCTATATGTGCTAGGTAAAATTGCAAACAAAACAGCCCTCTTAACGGCATACCACGGTTATGTAGCCTCCACATTGAGGTATGGACTTATATTCTGGAGTAATGCTTCAAATATATCCCCCGTGCTTTTCGCACAATAAAGATGCATCCGAGCCATCTGCAAATTAAGAACAACAGATACATGTAAGCTACACTTTAGGGATTTAAATATTCTAACAGTACCTTCGCTGTATATCTATGAGGTTCTGAAGTTTGTAATAACCAATATATACTGGTTTAGGCATGTAGAAAGTCAACGTCGCTCAGATAAGCTGAAAACAATAATCACCAGAACTACTTTTGCTTATAAAAGTGTTTATGCAATGACACCAAAATTGTAAAACAAACTACCTATAATAATGAATTCAAAAGCGAGCTCTTTAAGCTACTAAATTACAAGGTATATTATTCAGTTAAGGAGTATATGGATGACAAATCTTAAAGAATTTTTTATTTATTTTTATAATTTATATATATCTGTGTTTTTGAAATCTATTGACATTGTGTATTTTTCATGACATTTTCATTATATTATTATGACAATTTTATAACTTGACATGCCTAATAATATTTTTTTTTTGACATTGTTAATCCGTTTATAACTACTGCATGAATTCTGTGGTTTAACTTTTATATATAAGTTTACTATAACTTTAAATCGAATTTTGTATGCCTATCGGCGGAACATGGTTTGGTGGTGGCTATGTTCACAAAATAAATACAATAAATAAACCTTTTCGTCTACCAAGCAGTGCTTATGGCAATGCCCCTTGAACTGCATATTGAGAGGTTTAGTGAATGATGACAATGTTGCTTTCATAAGATAATGATATTAACTGATTATTGACATTTTTATTGCATTTATTATTGTATACGAAAGTGACTAATTACCTATTACCTGTTTTGTTTATGTGCCGTCTTAATTTATTGACATATTATTAACTATTGCAAGAAATTGAGACATCTACTCACATATTGCGTTTATTTTTATTTTGTTAATTGACATTCGCTTACCTAAAATATTTTGTATGGCTTTTGGCGGGACATAGCATAGATCAACATGTTTTGTACAACATCTGTATATTTATACCCTATGTTCACAAAATGAATAAATGAATTTTAATTTGAATGATATTCTCAAAAAGAGTAACAGTTTTGATTGCGTGGCTGATGAATGAAATATGATTACTGTTCGTGCTACAAATTCTAAACTCCAATAATGGTTGATTACTCTAGAGTGCGTAATCCCGGAGAGGGTTCGAAGTCCCCTGAATAATATTTTATTGAAAGAAAATCAATATTGTATTTTGTACTCCCTAAAGCAATGGAATTATTAAGATTATGCGGCGTTCGAGGGACTTCGAATCAGTTTAGTGTTCGAAGATCGACTATCATTCCTTCGCAGACTTGGTCCCAGTAATGCATCAAACAAATATTATGATTTTTTGCCACAAAAATAGTGGCAGCTTTAGTCTATAACCTGCTTCAACGATTAAAATGCTAGTGATCATGCACAAGCTCTACGAATGTCAGACTTATATTTTAGAAACTACTTCTACGGTTTCTTAGACAATTTAAAATGAAGACAGAACTCCGCCAGCAAGTCCCAAAACAAATTAACGTATTATTTTCTCCCATTCTGCCTACTAGTTCATCTTAACTAACCATGAACTAATATGACAAAGCCTCAAACTATGTTCGCTACAGTCGACGAGACGACGCGACGTGCCACAGGGAACTGACAAATTGTCGTCTGCCAAGTTGACAGCGCCCCTCGCGGATATTGCCGTAACAGAAGCAAACATGGGGGGAAAGTTTATATTTAATCTGAGACTTGGGAGTGTCACAAAAAGCGCAATCCAACTTCGGCTTGGCTCGTCGCTTTTGTTTTTAGAATGGCGCTTGTCTCGGATTGGCATCGGAAAAATAAGTGTTTCTGTAAAAGGGAGAGTTTTGCGAGGCACGTATTGCGAATATTGTTGGATATATCGAGGAGTTGCTTGGCGTAGACTTGAAAATTGGCACAAGGCCTTATATACCGAGCAGAGAAAAAGGGTTAAACATGATGATGACATCGATAAGTTGATGAAATATGCAGTCTTACAACCATCGACATGTTGAGCCATCACTCGAATTGAGCCCATTATTTTTACCCAGATTCATTATTCATAACACAGACGAGGATAATTAACGAGCTCCCTCTAACTTTCCAACTACGATACACCGCTCCTCGGCAAAAATAGCCAACTGAAGAACTAACTCAAAACCATGTCGAAGGCTTCCACGGCTGCGCTAATTATTTTTAATCGTCTCCAACTTTGCATATCTCCAGCGTTTTTGTCCCAGATAGGGTTAAACGCCGTACTAAGCCACTCTGGCGACCGAACCTTATCGCTAAACTCTAAATTGTCTTCTAAGGGCCCAAACGACAGTGGATGTGGAATGACGTCTGATAGTACAGGCCCCGCTAGCCTGATATTGAGATTTGCATAATATGAGGTCCTCTCCGTAGTAGGTTGAAAATGTAAAGTAAATAAGACAAGTTTTATTAAGAGTTCCAGAGATAAGTAATTGAACGACAGCCTGGGAGGTTGTTAGTTGAGGTTGGTTGAAGCAAGAAATTCGGGATTTTCTAGAATATACGGAATGTGTAATTTAACTGGCAATATTGTAAATCTTCGCCGCTAAGCTCCTGCCTTTTAAAAGCAGGTTCTCAATATTTCACGTCGTTGAATACGAAACAGATTTTAATCATGGATGTTTACTACGTGAAACTGTTTATTGTGACCATTTTCTTTGAACACTGGAATTTCTATATTAGGGTTAGATACAGAACTGACATGCCGTTTTTTAACACCAAAATAAAGTGACACAAAACCAGAAGACATTAAATTTCATAACAGTTAATAAAATAACCATAAAAAAACATAAAGAGAAAGGAACAATAATAACAGAAAAAAAGAGTGCTCGCTATACTCCGAAATCTTCAAAAACAATCTCGTAATGTAATAAGCGAGGCAGGGACTACGATAAATTCATTACAGCACTCCTCGCAAAAATATTATTCTCGGCCACATCTGGTCACGCTAATGTTAATATAATTGTATGTATAACTATAATAATATGTGCCGTAATTGCATGTATAACTTAGGGAGATAAGGCCTTTCGGAGTTACGGCAGTCGTGAGTTATGTCAGTTGTTATAACTACTGTTAGCATGAAATGTTGCTACATTTTCGGTAATATTGTTATTGTCAGTCTGAGTTTCATTAGGTCTTGGATAGTCCTTTATGCTTGTTATATCAAACTCCTATTGAAACTTCTAGATATTGTTATGCTTGTTATTGTGTTAGCACAAACACTTACTGTCGATGCTAACATAAGAATGAAATCCGAAAATGAATGAATAAGAAAACATTTCGGAACGGCGTTTCAGTAGCCTGCATTTCAAAACGAGTAGCTTTGATTACGGACAAGACAAGCAAAACGTAGAATCAACATCCACCCCAAAAAACAGGAGTTCATCACACGAAACTCGAGCAAAAAGAACGTGACTGACGCAACACAGGCCAATCAGCATGCGAGTAATTAAAACTTCAGCAGAACTAGTGGAGGGGAACTCGTGCCACCTCCGAATGCATAAACTTATACTAATTAGTGAGGAATTCTTTCGCAGTAACGCCCCGCCAAGATTTGGAACTTTGTACCAACTTCCACGGCCCGAGTGTCTCAGCTTTTAATTGGGAATCTTCAGGAATTCGCTTTGTCAAGGAATTCTCTTCGAACAAACTGTGACTCTGTTGATAATTCGTAAGTTTTCCTTCTCGTTGAACAATGGCAAACACCTCTAATTCGGCATAACGGAAACTCGTAAAACGCTAAGTTAATGTTGCGGATACTTCGGCCTAAGCTCCGCAAATAACACGACACGTGCCAAAAAAGTCTTCCACTTTATGACCTGCTTCGGGTCCTACCAGCAAAATAACAGAAAACTGGCAAATTCACAATGTCTGTTTATTATACTCAGAATATGTCGTGACGAACATTATTCTGAACTATGTGTTCGAGAACCTATAATTGGGAACGGAAGCGCGTTTACGTGGAAATAATACGCAAAGGAAAGGCACACAAGACGAAGTTACGACACGTCGACGGCACGGAGCCGGCGCGTTAATTAAGCAAGAATTTACTGTATTCAAACGCAAACTTTAAGTCAAACTCACCAAACTTGGGCACCGAATTTGTTTTCGCGTGTACGTACGTATCTTCATTAACTTTACGAGTGGAAACTTATTACGTATGTTTGACTGGGGACGCATTAGTGCTGCGGTGCTGCTACACACTCCTAATCCGGCCAATGTTCGAATTTCAACTAATTTCCAGACGCATAAGGCACTCGAATTCGACCCAATTATAAAGCCGGGTCGACTCAAATTTGGACCAATTAGATGAGCCAACGAGCTGTGTCGCACTCGGGAGCAGTTTTGTCGGCAATATAATTTATTAGGGCGGCTCAAAGTCGAAGGCTTTAACCCTTAAAGACTCGAGTCAAATTTGATTACGGACGTTTTAAACGTGTCCCCTCGGCCGCACTCGAAGTTTTAAACGAATAGTCTGAGTTACCGGCCCGGCGGACACAATGATTGAGATAAAATGCACGACGGCATATGGGTCTGCTCTGGGTACAAAAATGGTCTTTTTTGGCATACCAGTCGTCCCACGTTGCGATGCTGTTAATCTCATATCGAGAGTGAGACAAACGAGTTTAATATAAACGGAGCGTGTTGATGTGAATTGTCAAATCATTTGTATCAATTTCCACCCTGATATTGTCATATCCGTTTCCTGAAGGGTGCGTCAGTTAAGAAAGTTTATGTCACTAGCGATGTTTTTGACATGACACAAATGAACTGCCTTGAACCGGGAGGAAGGAATGCTCTGAAGAAAATATCCTCGCTAAAAGAATATTATAACAGTTAATCTCCTTAATAATAATACGGTTTTCACATTTACATTTTTATTTACGTTTGTGACGGTTAGAAACAAAATATTCCTGTAAAAACTCTCCCTAAAAGACATTCTTTGTTATCAATTAAATTCTTTTGGTGTACTTTTTGTCTTGATTATTCTCCTAGAGGCTCGTTGTAACGAGGCAGTCACTCGAACAAAGCTGCTTGATCGTTTATTTAAACTGCAAGAAACTAGACTTGATTTTAAAATCTGAACTCTTTAAAAACTTCTCCGAAATCCAGCTTTTTTGATGTAGTCTAAACATGAACATGGTAATGAGGCGCTTTCGCAAAAGGTTTTTTATGAAACTTGTTTAAAAGGTAGAATTTTCATACTATATTTTTTCTTACTCTTTTTGTATTTATTTTTCAAGTAATGTAACTCTCTCTGTATTTATTCTACCCATAGACCTCTACACGAGTACCTACTTGTCCCTAACGGTCATGGGTCCTTCGACGTGCAGACAGCAAACTACTACTTCAACTTACTGGTCCTTCAAGAACATGGCGAAGGGCGGGCGTTTTTGGGGGACTGTCTTTTGTAATTTTGACGTTCGAAAAGTGTTGATTCTCAGCCTAATTTGAATAAATGACTTTTGATTTTGATTCCATCCAACACACATTATAAAATGCGCTGTACAAAATAAACAACTAATTCCACGACTGAAATGTCCAAAAGCAGCTAAAAAATTAAAAAATGTTACGACATTTAACCCCCCCACTGAACGAGCCCCTACGAAGATCGAAAGGGACATCGAAAAGGCCAAAAAAGCCTCAGACTCAATAGTCTTACCTTCCCGAAGTCGCCGAGGGCCAATTAAACGTTTTGAAATTGATTCAACGAAATTCACGGGTCTTTGTAAACGTTCTATTGACATTCTGCATCGCTCGATCGTCGTTTGATGTCACGTCTTCGGTCCAAAATGCTGTTTTATTTTCGTGTTTTTCCTCGTGATTTTCTATCTCGGAGTCATTATTAAAGGCAACAAACAAATGAGCGTATAAACAGTCTCAGTTAAACAAGTTGTTTTTGTCTCGGAATTGAGTTAAATTGCTTTTCTATCATGATTTGAGGTTAGAAAAATGTTGGATATATTTTCCTTGTAAAGGTAAATTAAGTGCTGGGCTAAAACCTATAAAACATGCCAAGTCACCTAGGTAGTTCATATTGTAAAATCACTTCGTATCCATTATGTGAGGAAAATATGCTGAAGTCTAAAATGAAAGGGAAGGTTTTCACTCACCTTGATTTAATTTAACCTAGAAACTACACTAATCTACAAACCCAAGTCCCCAACTTTCGTGCCACATCACTTCTAAACTACGATTAATTAAAGAACTGTATGTAACACTGAAGTAATAAATCATTAAAATTACTTTGAAACCGTCTGATTAATCAATTAATCACTTGGGATTGGTCGTTCTTAGACTCACCGATAGGGCCTGAAAGACCCGCCGTGCGCAGCGGAAGGGTTGATTTATGAGAAAATAATGTTCCACTGGGAAATTTAAAGTGTTAACTAAAACTTAAATTGTTTCGCGAATTTCATATTAATTTGATTCGTGGCAGCCGTTGAGTTCAAGTGGCTTGTGTGAGCTAAGTTCCGAACAACTTCGTGTTAGTTTACATAGCAATTAGGTAAGAGCTTCAAAAGAAATTTTAATAAGTTACAGGAGTTTTGTTTGCTTGTGTTGGAACGTAAACAAGGTGAACTTGAGTAGGTAGTAAAGTTTTGAGCAATTAATAATGATACGCGAGATCTTGATAACGCCGAAGTCGGTGGTGAAGCCATAAGTTCCAATAAGTTTGGAAATATAATATGTTTACTTATATAGACAGATAAACAAATAGATAAAAATGATACTAATATTCAGAACTACGTTGATGCGAAGTGGGGAGAAGCTATTTACACGAGGAGCACGCTAATCAAATTGACTGGCTATCACAGTAAGATGGAATATGTTCACAAGAAGCACGCTGTTACATATCCTCTCGAAGCCTTTGAACAGAACTTGCCATTAAAAAGCGATATGGTCTGTAAACTACACGTCCCCAAGGCTAGAAGAGATTGACAATATAAATATCACATTTGATGCAGACAACAATCACTCTAAAAGCCTCCTAGAGAAACCTACTAGAAAATACATAACATCTGAAAGTTCTATTTCAGCTGATCATAAAAAGAGCCAAGGTCGTATTTGATGTCATGGCCGACAGTACTCCGCGACCAGCCGTTACCGTTTCATTGCACATAAACCTAATACACTAAACAACCATAAAGGGGAGCAAGCTAACATTAATCCTGTGGGAGCAAATTATTCATAAATACGGAATACAAGGAAAATGTTGAGTGTATTAATGCTTATAGCTGAGTAAGCACTTACTGGTGGTTAGCGGTTAATATTACTACTTGTGCATATACAGCAACTATCAGGAAGGTTATACTTGAGGGCATGGTACAGATTATCAAACTGAACAACTTTTACCATTGGACCAACATCATAATCGTGAAAAGATTATCAACTATCCCATACAAAATTTCAATATCGAGTCGACTTAAATATATGGGACGGCTGATTAGATTCTCATGATTACGATGTTGGTCCCATATAGAAAGTTGTTCAGTTTCATCAAACTGAACAACTTTCTTTATGGGTAATGGGTATTTATTTCTAATTTAACCACAATTCAATTCACCCACACCTACAAGCGGTATGTTGCTTCAATGATGCGAAATGTATCCTGCAGCTTTTCGTATATATGACACCATCGCCCGTCAGTCACATCCGCAGTAAAAGCGGTTGTTTCTAAGAACCGCTTCGTATTTCTGTCGTTGCAAACGCTACTTGAGCAAAACGATTTCGTTCTGATTTCAGATTCTGGGCCTATGAAATAAGATAAGGAAGCTCCTTCCGTCCACTAGACTCAGAAATAGCACTTTATTCTGAAGGTTCATTAAATAACCTTGTTAATTACCTATTAAAAATTAAAGTCGCTTTTCGTGTATATCTGTGTGACCGCGTTGTTCTACTAAACTACTCAACGGATTTTGATGCGGTCTTAACCATCTTTGAGAGAATTTATTCCGGAAGGTTTTTATTACGTATAAACCAAAATACAAAACAAACAAAATTTATATTATTACGTATAATAAAGAAATCTCGATGTTAAGTCAATTTAATCAATTCGTAAAAACCGTGTAAAGCAAGGGCGTGAAGCTAGCACAGTACAGCAACCAAAAGACAGGCAGACAAAAATAAACCATTAGGAACTGACACAGATATCTTTGGCATACATTTAAAGGCTTGTCCAAATATAGGTCAGTGTAATAAACAAGTGGATCCTCTCTTAGCTACAGAATGAAGTTCTTCCATTGAAGACGAAACGCGAGTAAATTAAACAAGAGATGTTCTCCAAGAATCGCTACAAATCACAATAACTGCGCTACTATTGTTTTTATGTCTTTCATAAGTCGTGTCACCATATGCTTGAGGTTTGTAGGATGCAACCCACTTTGAGATATATTTTTATGTTTTTTATCATTTGTTTTTATTTTAACTTTGTCATCAACGTTGGAACGGTTTTCATATACCGTACCAACCCTTAATTATTACCGCATTTTCCAACACATATTATTTTTGTAAGCTCTTTTTAATTAATCTTGTTCTTGACATTTTCATGTCTATTTAGTGGGAGCCCTCAGGCAATATATGTACGGGATTTAACAGTAACCAAGTGTTTGTAAGAATAAGATACATTGCGCAAGTTCTCGGTATCATTTTACCGATCTTAATATCAGCGATGTTTACAAACATCACTTTCCAGAAACAGCGCTAAATCGAGTAAAAGTTATTTCGGGAACACTCCATCATGTTGCGGATATCCTGCAGATCGTTCGGAGCACCATAAAGGACCTTCTTTACAACATAGCTTGTTTAATACCCATAATTTATTAATATAGCCTATTATCCCATACTTGTGGTCACTCGCAGAGTATGGACAGTTTACGTTCTAGAAATATATAGGTCAAAAGTTCCTCGCTGACTCCATTGTTACCCCGTATTTTCCCTCTTTTAAATTCGCTGAGACGTCCATTTAATTATTCTGAGCATGACTCGGATAGCGTCTAAATATTTGATGTTGAAGTATTTTCTTTTGTATCAGTATTTGGTTCTTGTCCAAGAATTAAAATACTTATTTTTCCTTTCTGAGCGATGTTACTTGAACTGAAATTATAATAATGAGATTTGAAGCGGAAACATTAATAAATGTTGTAGCTTATTGCTGCTTGAACTATTGAAGATTATACAAATGTTTTGAAGATTTGTAGTTTATGAATATCCTTTTCATATATATACCGGATTTACAATTTATTATCTCTTTAAACAGCTTCTTCGCCGTTTCAATTTGTACACCAACAAGGAAACTTGTGTACAGTCTTATTGTATTGTTGTTTGTGTTCTTAGAGTATCTCCTTCGAACTGTTATGGTTACAACTTCAACTCAAACAGCAATTGTCTCAGAAATAACGCTCCGTCCCTGATCGGATTACCATCAACAAAATTATCTTTTTGCATATCGAAGTTGTATGCAAAAAGAATTTTCCTAGAAGTGTTCCCATAATAATTTTATGTCGACAGAACCCGATACCGTATACGACGGGAATCTAAAAAACTTCGAGTTTAGCAATATTGTTATTTTTTGCTTCTTCGCCAATTTCTCTATACATAACGATATAGTATGTAGCGTTATGTTTTTTCACCAAAACTTTTCCCTTATATTCTTTATTTATGGGGGAATCTAATAATACTATCGGTTCTGACGTCACACCTTGGATAAGATTATCGCATCCTCAACGTGCCTATTTGCTCCCATTTTCTTTAACTGCGCGATACAAATTGGGTACGAGGCAGCTACATCTGGGCTACATGGACTAGTGTCCAATTACCCGATAGTCGATACGCTATATGTTCTACAAAAAGGGAATGAGAATCGGAATTTTGTTGTTCCCCTTTTACTTGTTTTCTCCGATAACTGACGAATACTGTATATTTTCTTTTACATTATCTTAAATTAGCATAATATCTTGCCTTTTTTTGTTCGGGACGTCTCAGTAACGAAACTTTTTCTAATATAGGTACGTGTAAGCAGAAGTTTAGAACTGATATAAAGTTAGAACCGCTTGAAGCCATTTATAATAAACACTATTTAATATAACAATAGCATGTATATCTTCGTAGTATGGTGATACGAGTTTATGGTACTCGTAAGCGAGCGACTAGGAACTTGTAACTTGTCCTTGCGATATTGTGTCTATCAACTCGATATATTGTTCAAGTAATCGATTCTATCGCTTTGTGTCGTGTTTGCTTGCTATGGCGCAACATAAAGCGTGTGGAAACAAGAACTATGGCTTTAGAATAGTGAACACGGTGTATACAAGGCATGTTGTCAATGTTTTTCGGTACACTGCTGGATATAGGCTTCATTTTATAGATTCCTATGTTCAGGCTAACATCCTCCTTGACTATAATCAGATCTTCTGTCTATTCGTAAACAAACCCAACATTGCATAAATCAAATTGACGATGACTCACCCGATGGCTAATGGATAAACAGCTATCATTCATCAATTACGGTATTAACCCTATAATCCGACATAATATGGGGCAGCTTATCGTCGTTTAAACCATAATAATTTGCTATAAAACCATTTGAAACATTTTTATCAAATTACATTTGGCCGAAATTATTTTACGCACGCTGTTTGCAAGTGTCAAATCATATAAATTTATGTTGGATTTGTTCTCCGCAACACCTGCGCGTAGGGTGTCCCAGTTAATCCTTATCACCGGGATAATTCCCTTTTGTGAACGCGCTTATGGTATACGTTGTGTAATTCACATAATTCATGCGTCTAGCTTATTATAAAAGGCGAAATTAGACGGTAATGTTTTAAATTGGGGTAGTAACGTAGTAGATTATAATATTATTTATATTTCCCGGATGTAAAGTATATGTAATATGGTTGGTGTTAAATCTTTACTGTTTCGAGGAAATTGTAAAGACGACGGAAAATGGATTATAACGTTGTTGGTTGGTGTTATGCTTACATGCGCTATTTTATTTGTCTTCTTATATATTTTAGGTATATGGTATTTCACTGTCCTGAAAGAGAGTCGATGAGAACATTACGACTACCTTTGTAAAATATTACCTACTTGTGAGCAAACAATTTTAGTAAACTTTATGTATTTATTTACTACTAGCTGCGCCCCGCGGTTTCACCCGCATAAGTTTCGGTCCCGTGGGAATATCGGGATAAAAAGTATCCTATATGTTAATCCTGGTCATCTGTGCAAAATTTCATCCAAATCCGTTCAGTAGTTTTTGCGTGAAAGAGTAACAAACATCCATCCATCCATACAAACTTTCACGTTTATAATATTAGTAGGATTGCTACTTACAATTGTTTTTGTAGGTGGGAACCCAATACGATAACGTGGGTCACAATGTCCATACTCAGACACGTCACCCAAAAACCAATTAAACACCAAACTAACTAAGTTACCTGTATTGTCCGACTTCAGGGCAAAGGCCTCGCTCTCCCTTTTCCACACAAACAAACACCAGCACCAACAAAAATGAAATGTTTTAAACTGCCATATTTTGACTGACAGTGTCTAAATTTATTATATCTGTCGATTAGCGTAAATGGTTGATTAATATAAACATATATATATATATATATTAATTAATTTATATTATTTTGTAACGTCTGTTAAAGCCAAAAATATTCCAGAAAATCAACTAAGTAAATGAATTCCCAGCCAAGCCTAATTTGAACAAAAATCTTTTTATCTTTCCCCACCTATCTTAAACGGTGCCTCTTATAAATATCGTGAAGCGAGCACTACAAATAGCCGACGCAAGTGGCTCAGGACTATCACGACTAAGCAGGTCTCAATTATTGTCGCCCCTCCTCGCAGACAAGCGATATAATCCGCTTACCACGACCGTCGCGAAACATTAAGCGATAATTATTAATAGCGGCCTGTAATAACTAGCTGACCTTGTTTGTTGAGCGGTTTTTCGTGGGTAATAATGGAAAATAAAAAAAAAATGCCAAAAAACAACCCTCTCAAAATCAGACACAAATTCCAGGACCGATATTTTATTACAAAAAATAAATTCACAAGCGAAAACTGTAGATATTTGTAATAAAGGTGTTAGAGAGACGTATAGAAAATGATTTAAACCCAGGTATTAAATTTATTATGATAAAATTGTTCGGAAAAACCGTAAAAAGTAATAAAAAATCTCCGCTTTAGGTACGTCGTTAACATTCACAGGCTAACGACATTAAATTAACGAAGATAGAATATTTTGCTTCAGTCTCTAGGCACTATTTTAAAGGATGATAAATTGAATAAAATCTAAAGGCTAATGAAATAATACAATTATGTTGACTTGGAATTTGGACACAGACATTTATCAAGGCTGTCACGGTACGCAGTTATTAATATTAAATAAAGAATTATTAAAGATATAATTAATTAATCAACTTGATTTAAAAATATGCCCAGTTTGATAAAAAAATCTCTAATTTTCAGACCTACATATATTTTTCATAATATAACTTTACCATTAAAATAATCCAAGAAATACGATAGTGTACGAGTATGTAATTTAGCGGAAGGAACCTATATAAAATTATCGTACTTACGAATTATCATGGCAACAATTAGTGCGCTCTTCTAAAACCCATTTCATCAAATCTTATAAACCATCAGCCTAACTTAACAAGCTCAAACCCAAATATACTTACCGCACCCCCGTTCCCAAATAACAAACACCCAAATGCAATGTCGAAAAAAATATTTGGAGTCTGTAATAACGGCACCCTTCTTTAATGAAATGGGAAGAAAAATCCCGTCGAATACCTTGTCACCCGCCTGATGCGCGTCAACACAGATTAGTGGAGCGACGTTCGCGAACACTAATATCACCGGCTGTGGTTTTTTCTTGTTTTAATAAGAAAAATCTGTTTTCGACCTTCTGAATATGGATGTGGTTAATTTGGTTAACTGCAGCGGATGTTTAAATCAAAACACTGTATGAGCAAGAGTAATGCAAAGTTCACCAGACGGTAGGAAGTGGTAGATATTTGGAATAAATAAAAATCATTACAATTTAGATACACACGACGACATATCAAGCTATACATTTCCAGTTTTAGCTGACCTCGCATTGTATATACCTTTCGTACAATGAGAAGTCAGCTTATATTGGTACTGTATAGCTTGATATGTCGTCGTGCGTAGTTCCCATTTCATTTCATTACCGTTCTTAACCAAACCTCACAACTCTCTCAAGAAACATTCCAAACATCTTCACAATTGTTTACTTAGTAACAATTCGATTAGTTCTATAACAGCTTTATATTTTTTACCGACTATCGTTCGTTCCAATTAAATCAGTCACGGACTCGTGTACCGTGTGATGGTAGAAAAACTGAAACCCTCACGGGAACCAAAGCGAGGAGTGAGAGATACGATGAGGGGGTATTTTTTAGGCCGAAACTCATTGCAATTAAATGGTATACAAAGATTCCTACCATTTCACAAACTAAAGCAATTTGATTCAGTCAAAGGTCAAAAGGATTTACCCGTCGGCTTAACGCTGTTTGTGTTACTGGAATTTAATATCGTATCAAATATTAACAAAGAAAATATTTACAGAAATTCTTGGAAACAGAACTTTGATACTAAATCAAAATAAAGCCATTCTTAGTTCGACACCACCAATTCAAATATTTATAACCTAACTATCCTCATTTCTTATTCGGAGACCTGTTGTGCGTCTGATTTATAGGATAGCTTCCCAATAAAGATCTAGAATACCTCCTTTTGTTTCGGAATTTCAAGAATGTTTTGACTTAACTAACTTCAACCCGCGACTTCGTCCGCCTAAAATTTCTTGGTCCCCCATCCCGCATCGCCATATTACTTCACTTTCTCTTAGCGTTCTTTCAGACTTCTTTTTCATAATGCTCGGCACCTAAGGGTCTCAGCGTGATAATAAAGATTTTTTCGAATCCAACTGGTAATTCCAGAGATTAGCGCGTTCAAACAAACAAACTCTTCAGCTTTATTATTAGTATACATAGTTAGATAAAAGAGATGTCTATAATATTGCATCCGGTCTCGTAAATTCCGTTTTTTCCGAATTTTCAAATCAGTTCCGTGACAGATTCGATTCGCACACCGCCTTAACATGCAAAAGGAACTCGGATCTTTACAGAATACTATATTCGCTGCCTTTGCACGATTCCAAGTTTTATTCCTGCCAACTTGTTACCCAGGCTTGTCTTTAGATAAAATACGAAATAGATGCAATCTCTCGCTTGTCTCAGGCACAGAGTCGAAAAGTCTCTCAAATACCTGTATCCGGACGCAGAATGATTGTTAACTCTATATAGATTTAGTGAGGGCTTATTTTCGATTGTCTCGGAAAATGGAGAGGTATTTTGAAATGTCGTTTTAAGAATGTCAATAAAGAATTGGAGTTTGTGTTGTTATGTTTATTGAAGATGTTTAGGATGTCAGGAGGTGGCTGGCTGGTTTATTAATTTATTATTTCGTGATTAAATCCTCATTTTTCATATGTTTGAAGGTAAGGCCTCCCATCGTTGAAATTCTTAACATGATTAAAGGTTAATTTGGTATTGTAACCTTCAACATGTTGAAGCTACACGTGTACTGAAGTAGCTGATATATGTATTACACGTTCTTTGTAATGTACTGGAATGGTAACCTAAGACAAAAAAAAAAAACGAAAAAAGAAAGAAAATTGTTTATTCCGCACAAAAAAAAAAACGTACATTTAAAAAAAGACTTAAACTACACCCATAGAAAATAGCCAAAAGCCTCGTATTTAACCAAAATTTGTCAATTTTATCCATTGCTTGTGGTTAGAGCAGGGACCACAGACTATACATTTCGTAAATGACGACACTGGTAAATCATCATCTGCCTCGCCTTTTCCCAACTATGTTGGGGTCGGCTTCCAGTCTAACCAGATGCAGCTGAATGCCAGCATTTTACATGGAGCGACAGCCTATCGGACCTCCACAACCCAGTAACTGGGTAATACTTGGTTCTTACTAAGTTGGTTTGTTGGTTGTCAGATTGTCGGACTTCTGACTACCCGTAACGACTGTCAAAGATCCACGAATGACAGCCGAGACCAACGGTTTAACGTGCTTTCCGAGTTACGGAGGGGTCTTGCTATGTGAAGATGGTCACCCATCCAAAGACCAACCACTGCAAGCGTGGCTTAACCTGACCGATCGACCCGTGCGGCGTTTTACTTAGCCACAGCGACATTGGCAAAAGACATGACAAATACCAAAATACGTGATTAAACATTTTCACTACAGCCTGCACTTTCTCATTCTCCTAACCTATAACCTCAATTACCATTAAATCATAACTACCAATCACACTGTATTCAAGCGAAGCGTACTGCAGGCCGTTATCACAAGTACTTTCCATAATCGCAGCTCACCATGCATTTCCATGGGTTGTAATGAGCCTATCACTTGCTCATTACCACACCATAGAACATAATTGCAGTTCTGCGGTCCCGTTAGGCGACCTGCGCGTGCGCTGCGAACTAACGTTAATTATAGAGCGGAGCTGTCACTGCGCTAGAACGAATAGACGCTCCTTATTAGTGTGGAGACAGGAAGGTCGTCGATTTGTTGAAGAAGCTCGACTTTTGAGGCTTGTAGTAAATTAGAAGGATTTATGTCTGTGATACTTTTGCTTACATGTTGGCAAAATTGAAATTGATGTACAGACGCTAGCAGGACACGCTACCCAAAACTGTCAAATTTTCCCAATCAACCTTGAACCTAATGCTTTGGCGATAAAGTTGAAAATTTATTAAATAAATTTGACAGATTGTAGTATCTTGATATGCTGGCGTCTGTACAAACTACAGTTGTAGTACAGTGCGCACAAAATAAGTGTGCGCGCGGCCGATAACGGCAATAATCGTTTGCCGCTATCTTGATTTTTATGACAGATGTCAAGAGTGTACTGTGTTCTGTGTTTTCCAAAGGAAATAATCGCCATCATTATGCAGAAAGGTCTCAAAACGGAAAACATCGTGAGGAAACCGGCATGTCCTAGAACCCAAAATTCGAAGACGTGAGATTACCAACCCGCACTGGGCCCGCGTGGTGGATTACGGCCCACTCCCTCTCACTGGGAGGAGGCTTATGTTCCAGCAGTGGGAACATTATATGCTGATTATGTATGCCGAAAGTAATTAAAAGTACTGGTAGTGATATAATCTTGAAATCAAACGTCGCGCGTGACTTACAAATATCTTGCGCGCACTCTAGTCGCTAGTCGTAGTTGAAATGTGTGAAAATGATCGGTAAAATAATATTACTATTCCTTGATAACCCAAATGTGATTGTAAATGGTTTAATTGGAATAAATGCTCTGAGTTAGTGTTTGAGTTTTTGAAAGGCATTTTCCTACTTTTTATTTTCGTTTTTGCGCAAGATGCTAAGTAGCTTCATCACCATTCATAGGTAGGTACTTTTTCTGTGGAGCAGAAACTTTCCCACTTACATATTCAATTCCATTCAATAAAGTCCAGCTCTACCAGCCATTCAATAAAATCCATTACGACTGATTAAAAATTAATTTATTCCGAATTTTATGTCATTGATAGCAAATAATTTTAATTACAAGCAGACCAACATGGCGGCTTCTGTCATCTGCATTCGAGTTGTACGGAAACGTCAATCACAGATTAATCTAAGAGCCACAGCTCAGACGGTCTAGTCAATGGATGCGCTCGCTTTTACGTGCGGACGCCGTACAAACGCGTTTAATGTAGATACCTATGCTGCTGATTAGCTTGCTGAACTGGATTGAAGATTTAATAGGTTTTGCGTTAATGTTTGATATATGTAGTTTTGTTTGAACAATGAATTTTGACATTTTGCAGATGTTGAATTTTGGAATGTCCTGAAACGTAAATATGTTATGGTGACACTAGTTGAAATGAACTAGAAAAAAAAGAAGAAGAATAAGATTAGGTTCTTAATATTTGCTATTTAGACATGGAAATAAATGAAACTCTCCCACAGACAGAAGCGACTGTGCGACGCGATTCCGGTAGGCAATTTCCTTGGAGATTTTATAAAAATTGTTCTACTTGGGTCGCATCGCGCCTGTTTACGGTAGCCTTTTTGTGAGCTCTACTTTTTGACCAACTGATTTCCGACAGCCTGAATATTTGTACAAAACCTTCCATCTGTTGCAGCATTTACATACCTAATTTCATATTATGGTAATGCCAATCAACCCGTAAGCCCAATTACCATAAAAATTAACGTCAACATACTCATAATGAGCATACATCAATAAAATCGACCTCTTTCCCAAGCCTATACAAAATTAAAAATCAGTTTATTAAAATAAAGGCTTAAGACTCAAGAAACGAGTTCCGTCGCATGCCAGTTCGCATGAATGGAGTTATATTTAAGCGTGCAATGTAGGAAAAAGGGAGAAAGAAAAAACCAGTATGGCGGCATAATTTAGTGGTAAAGCAATGGATTGCCGCCAGGTGGCCGCCGCTGCGTCTGCGCATACAACCGGTTCGCTCGTGAAACAAGTTGTGAAAAAACGGCGGCTGAGAAACGGAAAAAAAACGTTTTTCTTTATTTGCTTTTTGTTTTTGCACGTAAAGAGTTTTGCTTGCAGAATACTAAAGCGGCTTTGTGAAGGTGTCCTTTTATATGTCGTGTCTTGTGTTATAATTGAATTTACCGCAAAATAGTCTAAGTTTGGCTCTAAAGACACCGTCAAAGACAACGTAACCGAATCCTTTTGCATGCTAACAAAGTTCAAAGCACCGGCCAGTTTAATTAGTATTCACATTGAGCCTAATTACACCTAAGTTTAATCAAAGACGTGAATGGCGTCTGACTTACAGTGAATGTTTGCATTGTGAGAAAGAAAACAATTAATTACTACCCTTAAATCACACAAACGTCTTAGGTTCTAGAAAAATACCACATTTACCTGCTGGCGTCTGTACATTTAGGTACAGACGCCAGCAGGTCAAGCTACCCGAAACTGTCAAATTTTCTCAATCAAATTTGAACCTTAAAACTTCAGCGATAAAGTTGAAAATCTATTAAAGAAATTTGACAGACCGTAGTAGCTCGATGTGTACCTACTTTTATTTAATATTTCGACGAGACAACCTTTTTTCTCGAGCCACCTATTATACATTTCTCAATTTTTTTTTTCTAGCCTGCGTTCTCTGAAACCTGGGCAATGACCTCCTTTTTTCCGATATGGCATCTCGCAGTTCAACCTATAGATAAGAATGACAGAAAATACATTTATTTAGCACAGACTAAAAGACACACCATACACCTGAAGGCCAATTCTCGTAATTTAAAACGTTCAAAATCTAGTCGCAGTCTCATGTCGGCGACAAACAAATGTCAAAAACTTGTCAAAATGTAGGGAATTTAGACGTATTTTTGACAGATTGAGACTGAGATCAGAGGGGCAATTCTCGTAATTTTAAGAACGTTCACAGTCCGATCCCAGTCTCAATCTGTCAAAAATACGACTAATTTTCCTACATTTTGACAAGTTTTTGACATTTGTTTGTCGCCGAAATGAGACTGCGACTAGCTTTTGAACGTTTTAAATTACGAGAATGTGCCTTCTGACTGTGAACGTTCTTAAAATTACGAGAAATGCCCCTCAGATACATCAGATAGCAACAAATAAAAAACAAATAGAAAGTATAAAGTCCGATGTAAGAAAATAGCAGGAAAGTGTGCCTCACGGCTGCACCAAAAAGGATACCTCAATAAATTAAGGCATCCACTCAGGGCTTGCAAAGGCCTCCTTCCAGTTTTGACGACACCTATTCTGCTCATAATTTATCATTCCAACAGTCTAAACGTACTATACCTAATATTTTATCACGCCATATTGCCTATGACTTGTACCACACAACTATGTCAACTTGTCAGTAAGTTAAGATCGAGATAAAGCGAGATGATTTGTGGATCCCACTATAAGCTACGTGTATCTTTTGATTAACGCACACGAGTTTTAAACACGCATCCATTCATATTTTACTTCGGTATTTTAGTATTTATTGTTTATTTCGCTGTGATAAGTAGGTAATGATATTTAGTGATGTTTAAGATGGATGTACCTGATTTTGTACTTGCATTGTTGTGAAGTTAAAATAATAAGGGAGAGGTTTAAGGCGTGGATGAAAAGATTGTTAAGTGAAAGCATCATTTCTGGGCCGTAATTCTATATGACACAATGAACGAATCCGCGCGAAATCTACGCGAAGATTGCCGGGATTAGCTGAGGCATTGACGTGGTTATACGTCAATGCCTTTCTATTGTAAAGAATCGTTAAGTGGTTATAGTGAAATAAGGCCCTGCTGTAAAATTTTCAATGCTGCTGTGTCTTGGAGATGACTGAATCTATGTGCTGACTGTCGTGCAATAATTCTATAGTAGACAGAAATACTGTATTCTATCTACCTATTTAGCCCGTAATGACCCACTGCTGGGCAAAGAACTCCCTTTTCCATACGTCAACTTTATCGCTAAAGTATTAAGGTTCAAGGTTGATTGGGAAAATTTGACAGTTTCGGGTAGCTTCACCTGCTAGCGTCTGTACATATGTGTAGTAAGGAAGCATTGGTTATGGCTTCTAATCGCTATACCGCTTGGGAATTACTGGTGAGGAATTTTCTGTTTACCTGTAAGAAAACAGGAATTTATTAATTACTTATTTGTTTGGATAAAATATATAAAAGTATGTGTTTAAGTCATATCTCGAGTAGGTAAACAATTTATGTCACAATTTGTGTTTCTATATTTTTGGTCCTCTGGTCCACATTAAGATAGAGAGACCTAAATAAAAGAGAGAGAGAGAGAAAAAGAGAGAGATAGAGAAAGAGAGAGAGAGAGTTAAATAAAATTGTTACTAACTCTATGGACTCCTGTCTGAAATAAAAGTTTTCTATTCTATTAAGATGTGAATTGTAATACCGATTGCCAAAATCGAAATAAAAATCTGTAACCGTAGTCTGTTACTCAAAAGCATTCGTAGATTTTACCTTCGCCTACTTAACACATAAATATTAATAACAACCTAAGCTCCTATAACTCATCACAACCATTAAATCTTCGATTAATTAAAATACCGTAAAACATGTCAGTATTAATTTTTAAACCTTCAATATTTCGACGTGAAGTCGTAAAATATTTCAATCAATTATAACAAAATGGCGGACGAGTCGTTATATTATATGTTGCAAGGTGTTTTGAAACCTGTGGAAAACTATGTCGATGGCTTTCTCATGGTGTGGCTTCCCTTTTAAGGTCATATTTTGTTTATAATATATGTTTATGGTATGCGGATTGTTTTTCATACGTTACGTAAAGTGCGGGCTATAAAAAATCATGGCGTCATAAAATCCACTATATTTAACATTTTGATACATGGGTGTTGCAAAACGGTGTTTTATTTATCTTGTCTTGCGCAGCTTTCTCTTTGTTTTTCTTTTAAAAACAAGACACAATGCAACTTTTCTCTTCGCATACCTGGGCCAGAATTATTTACACTATAAACCTCTCTTAAACTATGCCAAAATACCCTAAAAACACCAAAAAGAATTCACAAACAAGTGACAGTCACGACATGTCATCTAAAGTACCCTTCTACCCAACATGACCACACCCTCGACCGCATTATCCCCAATTGTGGAATATTTCCTCAAACGAGAGCTCCTCGACTATTTTGTGCGTACGAACTCACGCAACTTACTAATTACGGCCCATCATTTGTAGCCTAAACTCCTGGAGCACGACAAACTTCCACTAAATACTGAGAGGTTTAGGGTAAGGTCATAGAGGAAAATGAGCGAGAAATAATGAGCTAAAGAGGGTCGGCGAGAGGTCGTTTATGTGCCAACGGTCTGCTAGTTATATTTTAGTATGTCAATGTCATTTTATATGAGCATGGTACTTATAAACGTAATCAATGGTAAATTTGTTGGAACCTTTGCAGCCCGCTTTGAATACGTCCACACCCAAATATCTACCATACTTAAAAAGGTCAATTTAAAATATAATTTCAAAATGTATATAATTATGTTGCAAACCCCTTATATTCAAACCACGGGAAAGGTACCCCAATAAATGTCGTATCAGCATTAAATACTCCCATCCACTGCACTGCATTCCATTAAACATATCACATTGACTGCCCCTTTCAATTAAAACGTAGTGAAGCCAGAGAATCATTCCTTGCTTCGCTTCGCTCCTCTCCGCTCTCGCTTGAACCTCGTTCAGTAAGGACCGCAGGCCTGGCGACCCTTGTTGCGTGAGAAACAAAACTTCGTTCTGTTCGCAAGAATGTGCGGTCGGACCGACGCGGTTAATGTTCTGTACCTAACTCCGGACCGTTTGGGACTTAGATCATTGTATGTACTTAACACTGTTGTATATAATCATGTGTGGGGAGTTAGAGAGGGAGGTAAGAAGTCCTGTCTTCTATTACATGGGACATAAACATAACCCACGAAATTTTGGTGTACACATCCACCTAATATGTTCCCACTGTTGGGACACAGGCCACTTCTCAGTGAGAAGGAGTGGGCCACCACGCGGGCCCAGTGCGTGTTGGTAGATGTCACATATCTTCGAATTTTTGGTTCTAAGTCATGCCGGTTTTATCACCACGGCTGGGCTACGACCTTTTTTTTTTTTTTTGAGGTTGGGAAATCATCAAATGACTCCTCCCGCTCTGGGTGGAGCAGGAGGGAGTGTCAGACTCTTACTGACTTAAACCCACCCGTGTTCCTTCCTTAGCCCTTTATGTTCCAGGGCAGCGGTAACCCTTTCGGACGATCCCGCTACCCTGGGCGATCCCGCTACCCTGGATATAAGACCTGCAACTCGTAAGTCGCGGCCGTTACCACTGGGCCACACTGCTCTCTCTATATATCACTATAGCTACACCTCTGCCAACCCTTCAGGGAACACAGGCGTAATGTTAAGTTATTTTTGTAAGAAGTCCTGTTTGCGGCAAATGATTAGCAGGAAACTACATTTGAACATACATCACAAGCAAAAGTTACGGAGAATTTCTTCGTGAATACAATAAGGAACATCGCTATTTCTGAACCATGTCACAATCAGGGATTATTAGTATTTCTGAACCAACGTATAACTTGAAGCTCTGGTCTATGTAAAACCAAACCAAAATATTCCTCAGCAAACAGCAGTCTACTGGACATACGGCACTCCCAATGCGCCCAAGTTCAACTACGAAGTCTTCGTTTTAGCTCTGCTGTCTGAGCAATTTCCATATTCATAAGATTAATCTTTAAGAAAACGTTAATCACGTCTCCAAGCTGCTCAAGGTTATACCGAATTACCCATGTCGTGATTGCAGCACTGTTGAAGTAGATTTGTTCCGCACGTCCGCACCGGTTAGTTGCGGTATCTAGAGTGACCTTAAAATGGTCACTCTAGCTTGTCGTAGGTAGGTGTGTCAATAGACAGGTACCGTTCACCTTAGACATGGTCCAGAAGATTTTAAACATTTTTTGTTCGAACATAATGCAGCTCACTGTTGCTACCTAGATTATAAGAAAATAATGTAAGCTCCTGTAATTGGGAGCGCGCACTAGTAGGTATTTATCCCAGGAGGCTTACCGCCAGCTCTTATAGCAGGGCAGAAGTTGAACTGAACTGTTTTTTTGTTCTATGACTACAAAAAAGCAGTGCAGTTCAACTTCTGCCCTGCTATAAGAACTGGTGGTAAGCTCCCTGTTCTTGTAAACTTGCATAAAATTGTGTAGCCTCTGTAGGAGCTCCAAATTAATTAATAATAAATAGCATCACGCCTGGATTTCCCCAAAGGGTTAGACAAAGCCATGGTCCGGGGCGAGAGGGAGTGGGAGGCAGTCACCTCCTTCTGCGAAGCAGTCATGCTAGCGAAGGAGGTGGCGGGGTGGGCGAGAGAACGCGCCTTGCGCACCTCACGCCTCAGCCGCCGCGAGAAACGCTCCGGGCGTCGGGAGCCGCGTGACGACTCCCGGCCACCGTAGGCGCGGGCCTGCGGGCGGTGAGTAATGGGTAACTCACCATCCGATCAGGACCAGGCCCGTGCCGGACGGCGTGTTGTGTTCCACGCGCGCCTCAAAGAGATGTCAGCATGAGTGACGGGGCCCCATAGGGCCGAAGCCTGCCAGGGTAGCGGGATTGTCCGAAAGGGTTACCGCTGCCCTGGAACATAAAGGGCTAAGGAAGGAACACGGGTGGGTTTTAGTCAGTAAGAGTCTGACACTCCCTCCTGCTCCACCCAGAGCGGGAGGAGTCATTTGATGATTTCCCATCCTCAAAAAAAAAAAAAGGGTTACACAAAGGTGTCCCTATAGTAAACCCACATTTCGTCAGTTTTGTCTAAGTCCCATGTTATAGGGCACGAACCTATTGCTATCAACTAGCCACGAAGCCAAACTTCACGCTGCTACTCAGAAATTCCTGTTGAAAACATTTTGCCAGACCCGGAAATCGAACCCAGGACCTCATGCTCAGTAGCAGCGCATGCGACCACTATACCAACGAGGCAGACGAAGTGGTGCAAAGTCTAAACGAAATAGGTAGTCACAAGTGAATAGGTTTCCTTTACGAAAGCGGACACCATCTTCCTACGCCACGTTAGATAGTACACCCGACGATATATCAAGCTATACATTTCCAGTTTGACCTCGCATTGTGTAGGGTTTTCGTATAATAGGAAGTCAGCTTATACTGGAAATGAATAGCTTGATATGTCGTTGTGCTTACCTACCCAGTCAAACGAGAGCCTTGTCTTATTTGTTAATGTGGCAGGAATGAAAATACAGCCAATATCTTCCTGAAAGTTTTGTTTAAAAGGAATGTAAATCGAAGATGATTAAGATGGAAAAGATTTCTTGTAAAAAAACCGGCCAAGTGCGAGTCGGACTCGCCCATGAAGGGTTCCGTTACGTTACGATTTATGACGTATTAAAAAAAAACTACTCACTAGATCTCGTTCAAACCAATTTTCGGTGGAAGTTTATATGGTAATGTACATCATATATTTTTTTTAGTTTTATCATTCTCTTATTTTAGAAGTTACAGGGGGGGGGACACACATTTTACCACTTTGGAAGTGTCTCTCGCGCAAACTATTCAGTTTAGAAAAAAATGATATTAGAAACCTTAATATCATTTTTGAAGACCTATCCATAGATACCCCACACGTATAGGTTTGATGAAAAAAAAAATTTTGAGTTTCAGTTCTAAGTATGGGGACCCCCAAAATTTATTGTTTTTTTTCTATTTTTGTGTGAAAATCTTAATGCGGTTCACCGAATACATCTACTTACCAAGTTTCAACAGTATAGCTCTTATAGTTTCGGAAAAAAACGGCTGTGACATACGGACGGACAGACAGACAGACAGACAGACAGACAGACAGACAGACATGACGAATCCATAAGGGTTCCGTTGCCATTTGGCTACGGAACCCTAAAAAGAGGAACTATTTGCCTCAAACTGGTTATTTGTAACCGAAATTAAAAGGAATTTTATTTTTCCAAAAAAAAAAAACGTTTAGGAATGTTTTTAAAAGTACTTTTACCGGAAGCATTGTCGTCTTAAATATTTCCGATCCAAACAGAATAACAGACAACCCACCGAACTCGACACAACTTGTTCCTTCTCGGTATACGAGTATGTACAAGAATAATGAGATTAACGAATGCAATCCCCGGATTAAATTTATTATGCGTGAAAGAACGGGGGAAGAATACTAATCTCCCAGGGTGGCGCAGGGATGGCAAATCTTATGGCACGCGCCAGGATCTACACGGAATTGGCAGGGGTCATAAATCACGTCATTGCGGTTCACTGAAACATAGGAATCTCTCAAAATGTAAATGGCCGCACTCGAATCAAAGGTCCAGCGATCCATCTTTATCGGTTGAAGATTTGAGAACGCCAATTCCCGTAAAAACATTCAAAATCTAGTGGAATCTCATCTCAGCGACAATGAATGTCAAAAACTTGTCAAAAATGTAGGGCTTTTAAAGGTATTTTTGACAGATTAAGACTGAGATCAGACTGTGAACGTTTTTAAAATTACGAGAATTGCCCCTCTGGTATTTAAGTTGGCTTGCTGTATGTTCGTATATTTGAAGTAATCCTGCAAGAAAACCACTCAGCTTACTTGTGTGTACCAATGGATGTAAGTTGTTCGAAATGACTGTATTAAAAAGTTCTTACATGAACCAAAATGAAACCCAAGTCATGAATCAATTGAGGGGCAATTGAACCTTTTGTGCATGTCTAATAACATACCTATTTGAATTGTTTATGAAATTTTAGTGATGAAATAGTGGTGCCAATTATCCCAATAAAAACGATACAAAATGGTTCCGATTTCAACGCAGTTTCGTAGTCCAAAACCATATTTTTTCAACAGTACTAAAAGGTATTTCACACCACAATTTTTTTTTTATTAACTGGTTCTTAAGGTTTGTCATCCCTGCAGCTAGGCGACAAACCCGCCAAAGCTGGTGGCTCTTTGTACTGAATTCCGCTTGAATTACGAGTACCCTGTTCAAAGTATTACTTACTGTTCACGCTATTTCAACTTAGGGGGTGGGCAGGACTTCAAACAGTAGCAATATATTGGGAAATCACGTCTTTGCAAAAAACAAGAACAATTCGAAATTAATTGCAGTTTAGAAGTATTCAAGTGTGTGAAATTTATTTTGGTGTAAGTCTTCCCTGCACGACCCCCCCCCCCCCCTCCCTTGTACAACGAACGAAGACCCCCAAACAAGTGGAAATCGACTCCAAAAACAGGAGGAGTCCAAGATGAATATGGTTTATTATACTTTGCATTGGAGTTTGTGGAGGATTTTGTTCCAGTGCGGTTAGTGGAAGTGCTCAGGCGCGGTTCAGTCTAGTGCTGTTGAAATCAGTGCTCTGAGTGGAATACCTCGATTTTCCAGCTTACCGTATTAAGTAGATACCTATTCTAGCAAAATTTTACAACCTTTTCACATTTTAAAACAACTCTTAACTGCCTTATTCATTTTCGACGATTATCACATAGGTACTTATTTTATTTACTAGTTTTTCTCCATAGTAGGTACCTATGGAGAAGAACTAGTAAATAAAATAAGTACTACGCTTTAGAATGGACAACTAGCTTCAGCTTTCTGACTGACCGACCCCTTGACAATTCAAAAGTGCCTGCAATTGGTTTATTTGAAATAAATGCTTTGAATTTAGGCTAACTAAACTATTAACAAACTAAACTATGGCGTCAAAAAATTCGTCCGCATCGCTGTCGACTGGTAATGTACCCAAGAGACTGGCGGCATTGCCGCGTTGTATAGCAATACTTAGGCTCTGGTCAAGGTAAAAGCCAGCCCTTGGGTCACGGGAAGTGTCAACATACTTAATATATTTAAAGCTTTAATTTAAATTGTCCAGAGGCTCCAGGTATCGGAACTGCTGGCTATAAATAAACCCCTAAATTACATCAAAACATGCTCAAAACTGAAAACAATTTTAATAAGTAATTAAATAACAATTCATTAGCAAACATTACATTAAAATCAAATCATCACCTTTTGAATACCTGCCAATCTTCGTAGATTACATCAATACAATTAAAAGTCACTTAATTACAGTTCGTAAAAGAGAATGTATACAATCCCAGCATAAATATATAATGGTACATTCGCATTAGGTATTGCGAACACGTACCTACAGTTTGCACCATGACTACATAATTTGTGTACATTCGACATAGTACGATATTGTGTAGTAAATCAATTTTTATTGTCCTTGAATAATTTTGTATAAATTAATGTTAAGTGTTTATTTGTTACGCTAATATTTTTTATCCTTGGTGTAAGTATGAAAACAATTACAACTTTATGATGATGCATAAATGTAGATAGGTATTCATTTTTTACCAAGAACATGCAATAGGCTTTGACATACTGACCGACAGGCCGACAAGAGAATGCGTTCTTGACAACTATCAGTTTCATACAAACCTAATCATACATAATCAGCCTATAATGTTCCCACTGCTGGGACACAGGCCTCCTGTCTTGTGAGAGGGAGTGGGCCGTAATCTACTACGCGGGCCCAGTGCGGATTGGTAGATGTCACATGTCTTCGAATTTTTGGTTCTTGGACATACCGGTTTCCTCACGATGTTTTCCTTAACCGTTTTGAGAGCAGTAGTGATAAAATAATTTACACAAACTAAAGCCTGAAGCAGTCCGACCGGCCAACGAGAGAATACGTTCTTGACATTTGTCAGTTTCATACAAACGCTAAATTTTTATTATCTACTAGAACTGTCACACTGACAGGGTGTTAGAAACGTGTTCTTTCGACGGGCGGACTGTAGACATTGGTTTGTCTAGTCTGTAAGATTTCCAGCAGTGCATAAAATCAATGCTGGCAATCTTTGGAGAGCAAAGTCACCCCTGACAATTTCGCGGAAAACACATTACCTAATTGTTCTTAACTAACAGCTGTACCTATTTCTACACTATGACATTGATAGGTACTGGCCAAAGCCACTAAGTACAGAGTGAAGCTCCATCGCTAAAATTATATAGCTAGCTCCTGTACTATACTGACCGCTGCTGACCGCATTTTAGTGCTCCTAGCCTACATTCACTACGACTACAGTCCTATACAATAGGTAGAGTAAGTAGCTAGTAAGGTTTCAATGGACTACCATCGGCCATTGCTGGCCTTAGCCTGTACACAATGGTCTCCCATACATAATCTTGTAGTAGTAGATAATACATCTTTGTCGTACTAAAGATCTTTGTGAAGAAGCTCGATCGGGAAGTACTGCTACCATTCTTGTTTTGCCACCAAGCAGTGTTGCTGTATTTTGGTTTGAAGTGTATGGTTGGTGTTCTTAGCAACGCACCTGGATTGTTTTTGGTAGATGACCATAGCCAGGGAGGACCACTTACCAACGGGGAGCTGCTTACTTTGCAAAAAATACATAATGAGCCTATAGTGTACTCTGCACTGCTGGGACACAGGCCTCCTCTCTGTGCGAGGGAGTGGGCTGTAATCCACTACGCGGGCCCAGCGCGGGTTGGCAGATGTCACATGCCTTCTCATTTTTGGTTCAAGGACATGCAGGTTCCCTCACAATGTTTTCCTTCACCGTTTTGAGAGCAGTGGTGATGAAATTATTTACACAAAGTAAAACGGCTGTCTGGGTTTAACTTTGAACCTACGCTACTGCTGTAAGTGAGTCAGGGCAACTCAGCCGGGACCGAAACCACTGAGCCACAAAAAATATCCAATGAAAAATATCTCATCTATTGATTCAAAACATAAATAAACCTTACCTTCTTTATTCCGCCGGAGTAAATTTCCCCAAAAACACGATCCTTTTAACCCACTGCTTTATCCGCTTTCACAAATTGAATCTCATCACCGTACCCAAGCATGTCACACATAATTAGATGACTTGCATCTATCATTCACTTTGAACCGTTCATCCCTAACCAAAGGGTTGGCAGTTGCCATTAGCCTCAAGCTCATTAGCGAAAATCAAAATAAAGCGTGCAATATAAAAGAATGAGTTGGCAACTTTGACAGCCCTATTCATCACGCTGAATACACCGGGCCAGGGTTGTACGCCCACAAATGTACGCAAATTGAACTCTTCGCACTTACTCGTAGGCCTGAATGAGATTTTGTCGATACTGAAAAAGTGGGGGTATTATAGGTCGTAATAGGTGTTTGAGTGGTTCGGGGATATAGCTTCTTTGTAGGTATTTGTTGGCGTATAAAATAAAAGGGGAATATAACGTTGGAATACATCACATAACACAACTGAAGGTAGTGCTTTTTGAAAATGATGATTGAAAGAGTGACAGTGACTTATGACATATCAAAGGATGGCTTTATTTCCAATTATGTTTCCAAGTACGGATCCATCTGGAAGAATTCCATGTTATAAATAGACTGATAAACTTCGATCAATAATAGTACTAGATTAAGGATCAGGCACAAAAATCAGTCGCTCAAGTGGCCACGTTTGCACACACGTAAACATCTACATTTCTTAGAAAAAAGTTAAATAATATTTACAACTTCAGTTTATTATACACCTTAATGCTTAAACATAAAGTTTAATTACCATTGCAAAATATATTTAAAATGTCGCTTTAAAATAAAATCATTCTATTTTTAAATTTTCAGTCATTTATTCTAAAATGAAACTTAAGAGTCTAAGTTAAAAACATAATAATTTGAAATAAGACCACAAAAGTATTTGTGGTCTTATTTTTCGGGCCGTTTTTGAAGCGCTTATCGGGAATCTAGTAGGTACTATTATTGATCGAAGCTGATAAATAAAGAATATAAATTAATATTCAAAACCAAAGTTTTATTTTAGGTGTATTAATACCTACTTGCGTATACAGGCTGGCCCCTACATGGATGCGCAAATTGTAACCATGAATTTAGCATATGATACCGGACCCCCTAGAAATTTTTAGTCGGTTATTAAAACAAAAAAAAAACAGCTCTTTCATAGAAAAGTGTAATATCTACGCGGTCAAAATGAATGGAACACAATTTTTTTTAATAAGGTTCAGAATCATGCACTGAATAGTAACAGGTATAGTAACTGGTTGCGCGGTGATGTCTCTGCCGCCCCCTAAGTTATTAATTTGTCTGTCTATAATATTGATGTGTTAAAACTAGTATTAACCAGTTACTTCTCGTTATTTCCAGATCTTTGCAGCAGACTGAAATGAGGCGAAGAACAGATCAACGGATATGCGAGGTAATTAATTTATATCTATTTTAGTCACACGTCTGTATCGAAATGTGCGTTTTCTCACTTACGTTTTACTTAATTGGTAAATGAAACTTAACAGCCGCTTAGTCGCGGTCAAATCTTCTTCTTATTTCAATACAATTTTCGTTTAAATAATAAGTATTTAATCCCACCACATCCAAGAACGAATGACAGCCGGGACCAATGGCTTAACGTGCTTAACGGGTCTTGGTATGTAAAGATCGTCACCCATCCACGGGCCAAGCGCGACAACTGTAGCTTAACCTGATCGATCGACCCGTGCGGCTGTTTTTACTTAGCCATAAGCCCCGCAATTGGAACAAACTATACCTACGTAAAAATGCTCGTGCCCTAAATTGCTCAATGGAGCACAATTACGATATAAGGACACTAGATCATCCCTCATCGCGTTTTTCATTACTGTCCGTTCCTCCTGCCCAGTGGGGAAAGAAGGGCTTAATAGAGTTATAGTTCGTATTAAAACTCGAATACAGACCCTCTGTGGACTGAAATTGGCTAACATGACAGGCGCTAACCCCTGGTGTGCTTAGCAACGCGGTTAAGAAACTTTTAATGCAGGTTATTAGCAGACACTATTTATTTATTTTTTATAAAACGTTGCTCCATACTAGGAATTACTCCTGTATCGTGGGTGCGTTTACAAACATTTAAACTCACATACACAAACTGCCGTGCCGTTCCGTGCGCGAATTCAACCCGAGACACGCAGCGAACCAGTCGATCGCTCAGCCACTGCGCCAACCGTGTCGTCAATTCAATTGAGTATGCTTATAAAATGACTGGCTTCTGCCAGACTTCGTCCGCATGAAGTTTCTTGTTCCGCCGACCCATCCCGTCGCATCGCATAGTTTGCCTGCGCTATTACCTGCCTGCCTGTTTGACATTATATTTAAAAATGTTTGACATTAGATTTTAAATCGTTTTTGACATTATTTTTAAAACTATATAAGGCATTGTTTTTGAATTTCACTTGGCATGTTAATTAATCATTCATAGTTCTTTGTTTTGTAAATTGCATGTGTATATTATATTCAACACAATGTAAACTGTTTTTATGAATAAATTAAATGATTGTGTTTGAGTTTGAGTTTCTGACTTTTTCTTCTTTTTGCTCAGCTCCTAATGGACCTAGCGTGAAGTTAAATAGACTATAGCCTTCTTCAAAAATTGGGCTAAGAACTGCAAAAAATTTTTTTCTATTCCGACCGGTATTTCCAAAGATTAGACCGTTTAAACCAAGAAACCAACAAACTATTCAGCTTTATTATTAGATCTACCGAGGGGTATCATATTACCCAGTAACTGGGTTGCGGAGATCAAATATGCAGTAGCTCCATGTAAAATACTGGTATTCAGCTGCATCCGGTTAGACTGGAAGCTGACCCCAACATAGTTGGGAAAAGACTAGGCAAATGATGATACAGATAGATGCATTTCGGCTATATCTACGCAAAAGGTATTTTTTCCTCTGCAAGTAGGAATAAGAAACAATTGAAAAGTGGTTATAATAGTCCAACAAGTGCGAGGTGGTGACTTCGATCCTCGTCTGTTGTACAAACATGTTAATAAACTCACGTTTTCTTCCCAGGGGGGTAAGCAGAACCTACAGAACGTTACGACACTTTTGCTTGGTTTACGTTCATATGTACATCTAGTCATACACGCAAGCCGGTTGCGAATGCTACTCCCCTGACCTTCCTCACGTTGTCAGTTTTGTGAGTTAAGTAAAAGCAAAATCCACTAGTGTCGTGTAATTACAATAATGAAAGTTTAGTAGCACTGGCTGACTCGATAAAATAGGGTTTATGCCCTGGCTAAAGGCCTTAATTTATTAAGGTACTACAGGAAAGCCAGCAACCTCCTTGGTAAACTTGCGTGAAAAAAAAATAAAAAAGCTGACTTAATACTTAATCATAATACATTCCCATTCATTCAAATTCAATATCTTCGCCAACCCTAATCCAATGCCATTCCATTTTTAAACAAACCATTTACTACTATAGAAAAATCTACTCCAGAAACCATAACATATGAATAAAAACTGTCGGGCTGTCCGTTCATTGATACAAAATCCTTTCCTAGAACACTCGGCATAATATTATTCCAAATATATTCTGTAGCTTCTTCGTGCTTGAATAGAATCACCATTTATACCTCGAGGTGTGTTTAAACTGACCCTTTTGGTAAAATAAAGTGTTTCCGTATAAAACCATTGCCAACATAAATGTTTTCGTATGAATTACTGCTATAAATATAAATTGTATCGTTATCTGGCCAGTGTTTTTTGTATATTCGGTTTTTTCGAGCCATATTTTTTCAATTGGAAAATTCGATTGGTTTTTGTTTAGAAGAATGGGTCTCTCGAATAGTTCGTTGAGTAAAACATACAGTCGACTCTCGTTAATTCGAAACTCAAGGGTCTCTTAAAATATTACGAATTATCGAGTGTTTGAAATATCAAATGGTTCGAAATTTGTGAGAGAAAATAAATGAAACTTCGAATTATTAAGTGTTGATCAATTATTATTTATTAAAAGAGTAACAGTAACTGAATGATAACTAAAGAACCCAATTCGTGAGAAGTGTGTGTCAAATAGTCAACCTAATCATAACAAAAACAAAGGCTCGTGTACGTTGATACAAGTTTTAAACTTTGAACTTGTCGCAAAATACTTACTTACAACCTTTCCGCCTCTGTCTCTCTGCAACTTTGAATTGTCGAGTGTTGGATGGCCGGTCAGTTCGAATTAACGCGTCGTTTTGTTGCAATGATTTTTTCGTTCGAATTATAAAAAAAAAATATTTTGTAGGGAACTCGTGATAATTTTGAATTATAGGAGTCAACTGTACTATAATTTAATAGCGTTGAGTTTCAATAATTTTATTTTGGATATTTTGCTTCGAAATAATAGGCCGGTGCTTCTTTCTTGGAAACGATTTAGATATTGAAAAAAACTCAATAAAACTTTTTTGAGAAAAAAAAAATCAACCGACTTCCAAAAATGACACTACAAAGTGAAAAATAACTTTAATTTCGAAAGTCGGTGTCGTTGGGTTCGCATTTTCGTTGTTTGCCACCGAATTCCGATTTAAAGTTATTTTTCACTCTGTAGTGTCGTTTTTGGAAATCGGTTGATTTTTTTTTTTCAAAAAAGTTTTTATTTTTCACTTTTAAGTTGTAATTTTTACCAGTAATTTTGGTTTAAAAACCAAACTACTGAACCGTTTTTGATGAAATTTTTATGGGACCATTTGGGAAATGTACCCTTTCCAACAAAAAAATATTTTTTCGGTTGGCAAGCGACGGAGTTATGCGCAACAAACATAAAAAAAAAAAAAATACAAACATCCGAATTGAGAACCTCCACCACTTTTAGAAGTCGGTTAAAAAAAACAGTTATGTTTGGAATGTTTGTACATGCTCGTTAAAAATAATAAACTGGTGTCTATCATGTGTGATGTATTCATTGTAAATTATGTTTTAGCTTTCATTGCATGTTATAAGGTTGTTATTTTACAAAAAAAAAATGTGAAATTACTGGTGGTGGTCTTGGCGGATACACAGTTTTTTTCAGTAGCCGCTATAACTGATTGTAAACTTCATTGGTGTCTGAGAAGAAGTCATTGCGTACCATACTAACAGTACCAATGGGTTTCATTTCGACAGTTCAACAACATTCATTGCGCTACTTACGTTGTTGAGCAGACACATTTATCGAACATAATATGAAGCAATGGATTAACCGCACGATCTCGGGCGAGGCAGCAAGCCTCCTTGCCGGACTGCCGCCATGGGATCTGGAGGAGATAGTGCTCGCGCGCCTGTATGATTGGCGCGCGGAGGCACTACGCCGGGGGGAAACTCCGCATCCGCGGCAAACCGCGGCGGAGCGGACGAACCTCCGGCGCGATCTCATGGCGGCATGGAAGGAGCGACTATCGCAACCCAGCGCAGGGCACGCCACGATAGCGGCGGTAAGACCCCTCTTTGAGGAGTGGCTAGAGAGACGTCACGGCGTTCTCACCTACCGCCTGACGCAGGTCCTCTCCGGACACGGATGTTTCGGGAGGTTCCTGCACATAATCAGGCGGGAGGAGACGCCCGGGTGTCACCACTGTCAGGATCGCCCAGAGGACACGGTGGAGCACACGGTGGAGGTCTGCCCTGCTTGGGCAGAGCACCGCCGTGTCCTCGTAGAGGCGATCGGCAGCGGCGGCGACCTCTCGCGTCCGGCCCTGGTTCAAGCCATGGTCCGGGGCGAGAGGGAGTGGGAGGCAGTCACCTCCTTCTGCGAAGCAGTCATGCTAGCGAAGGAGGTGGCGGGGTGGGCGAGAGAACGCGCCTTGCGCACCTCACGCCTCAGCCGCCGCGGGAGACGCTCCGGGCGTCGGGAGCCGTGTGACGACTCCCGGCCACCGTAGGCGCGGGCCTGCGGGCGGTGAGTAATGAGTAACTCACCGTCCGATCAGGACCAGGCCCGTGCCGGACGGCGTGTTGTGTTCCACGCGCGCCTCAAAGAGATGTCAGCATGAGTGACGGGGCCCCATAGGGCCGAAGCCTGCCAGGGTAGCGGGATAGTCCGAAAGGGTTACCGCTGCCCTGGAACATAAAGGGCTAAGGAAGGAACACGGGTGGGTTTTAGTCAGTAAGAGTCTGACACTCCCTCCTGCTCCACCCAGAGCGGGAGGAGTCATTTGATGATTTCCCATCATCAAAAAAAAAAAAAAAAGGAACGGATTAGCAATAACCTTCAAAATGATTCAGATTAAGATTAATAGTGTGTTACGTAATTAGGGTGGTCGCAGGAGCCAAGACCACCTGTTATTTACGTACAACCTTATAACATAACCCACTATAACAGAACCCAGCAATGCATAAATATGTAAGCTGTCACGCCCTTTATGCCTGGAGGCTTTTATTTAGGTAGTAAGTTTTTATTTACATTTTAATTAATTATTTTTCAGCTTGAGTACGTATAGGTTTTATTATACTTGTTGGTATATTGGCGTGGCTAGCTGACATATTGCAAGTAATTTAATTTTATGTTCTGTGCCTTGTAATGTTAATTACTTAACGCCTAGTATTGTATACAATCAAGTATCAAGTATTTTCTAACTGAACAGACAGCTGTGCTGCTGGGGAGTTTGTTGCGCCACTTCTTCCCAGCGATAGCACTAGGAAGCGGTGAAGGGTGGGCGTTTTTGGGGGACTGTCTTTCTTTTGTAATTTTGACGTTCGAAAACTGCTGATTCTCAGCCTAATTTGAATAAATGACGTTTGATTTTGATTTTGACATGCAATATCCATAGGCATGTTTTCTTTGATGCCTTAAAAATATTTCAATTTTCATCACTTTCCCATTAGCACGCATCAATTTGGATACTATGATTCATCTCACAAGAAGAATATGTAACAAAAGTTGCAATACTAATAAAATATCAGCACGCACGACTCCTACCAAAACCGATGAGGAACCAGCATGCAAGGTGAAAGGTCGCCATGGAATACATTAGCAGTCGCCATGGCAGAAAAACTACAGAAGTCCCATAGAATTATTGTCACGAGGTAATAACACGTCTACTTAAATGTCAATGTAGAATTACCAGCAGTGTCTGAAAGTTTTATCAAGCCTTTAATTTATGAATCTACAGTTAATATTATCGAGTGATTGATTAACTAGAATCACAGCAACGAATCATATTCGCAGACCCTGCTGGATCTGAGAGTGACATGCAATTAACGCAGCTTTTTTCTTTTTTAGCTTCAGCTATGAATGTAGTAGAGCAAATAATTATGGAATGTATTTTGGGTTGTTCCAGTCTTACCAAGCGGTTTTGTATTACCCAGTAACTGGGTTGTGGAGGTCAGATAGGCAGTCGCTCCATGTAGAATACTGGTACTCAGCTGCTTCTGGTTAGACTGGAAGCCGACCCCAACATAGTTGGGAAAATGCTAGGCAGATGATGATATTTTGTGTTGTTCTTCTTTATCCCTTCTTATTAGTTGGTTGCATATTAGCATAAGAGTTGGGGCTGCAACGTGCGTGTGCGCAGAGCGGCGCATTGGACGCGGGCACGCGCATGTAGGGGCTGTATGAGTGTGAGAGATTTATGGGACAGTTCAGATATTCAGCTGTTGTTTATTTTGATATTACACTTTGATTGTTACGGTACATAAAACACGCATTTAAAACGAACTTTTTCTAAGTGTTTTTTTTTTATGGCAGGAACTTTTTTTCCTTGGCGTAGTGAATTAAGACAAAGGCATGACTCAAATTGCGAAACTGTCTCAAGTGTTGGTCTGGCAATTAGTTTTACAAATAATCCCTACACAAGCGATTTTGCCAGACTTGACAATGGCAGCAATCCAATAGCAACCCTATTGCAAAGAAGATAAAAACCACTGTGATTTTGCCAGAGATGCAAAATCAGAGGTAAAATAACTGTGAATGCACGTATAACGTTAGAAATTACTATTATTTTCCGATTCCGGGATCGTAACTCTCTATAAACATAAAATATAGCAACGGGACTTACAACAACACAAACGACATAATCTCCCAATTCCCTTCATAAATCCTGGTTCAACTACCAGCGGCGCTAATCTGTGTTGCGCCTGCGCAGTATGCAAGCCGCGTCGCGCGCGCAGCCGCTCGGAATGCAAGATGACCGATTGGGTTTTTTGCTACCTACTACCATGCTGCCACAGCGTCTTGTATGTCTGGACGGGACGCTTATTAACTAATTCTGATACTTAATTTAATATTGTTTTTGTAGTGTTTGGCAGTAGGTGAGATCTGTTTTACATTACATTTACAGGCACTTTTGAATTGTCAAAATTAAATAATAATAATAATATTCCTGGACATTTCACACAGCGCCATCTAGTCCCAAGCTAAGCAACCTAATGCTTGTGTTATGGTAACAAGATGGCTGATAAACTACTTATACATATACATTTTTTTTTGTAAATACATACATATTATAGATAGAAAAACACCCAGACTCGGAACAAATACATGTAGGTCATACAAATATTTGTTCCGTGCGGGAATCGAACCCGCGACACGCAGCGCAGCAGTCCGATCGCTCAGCCACTGTGCTAACCGTGTTGTCAAATAGTGGGTCAGTTAGTCAGAAAGTTGAAGCTAGTTGCCCATTCCAAGACGTAGATCCCTATAGAGAAGAACGGGCAAGAAACTCCACGGACACTCTTTTAAATCAAGATATTATTACAAAATCCTGGGTACATTATTCAGAACAATGTAAGAAAAGAAACAATTTAAAATATAAAATTAAAAATAAGCCCTGGCAGTAAAGAGATGACCAGTCTCCACCGACGGCGCCCGTTCACGAACATGACGCGTAGATCAGCACCACCCAGCTCAACCATTTCGTAGGGAACCGAATTATCCAACACAACGTTTGGAATACTACATAAGTCTAGTGTAATGTCTATGTTTATGAACAGATTAGGTATCCCAAAATCTAGACTTAGTCTGCTTAAAGCAGGTTTAATACCTACCCGTTTTCACTAACACTTAAGCAACACCTAAATGAATAACTAAATTGAAACGCACTGTTAGATTGTCAACGCTCGACCTTGCGCCAAAAGTTGAAAATGGAACAGCGCGTTTTTAATTAGGCTTGGGTAAGAAATAGTTACCTAGTTGCCTAATGAATGCAAGGTTTCACAGTAAAAAACCAAAAACATTGCACAGCAGGCTTTGGAGGCTTTTAATGATAATAGTGCTATGCAAGCTCCGTTAAAAAGTTCAGTTAGCCCTACACTGCATGGAAGCGGTATCGTATCGTACAAGGGTTAAAATCCATCTGCCTAGCCTTTTCCCAAGTCAGCCAGTCTCACCGGTTGCAGCTGAATACCAGCATTTTACATGAAGCGACGTCCACAACCTAATTACTGGGTAATACTGGTAAGACTGATAGTCAGACATTCCGGCTACTGCCGACCCGTAACGACTGTCAAAGATCCACGAATGACAGCTGGGACCAACGGCTTAACGTGCTTTCCGAGGCACGCAGCGGTCTTGGTATGTAAAGATGGTCACCCATCCACGGACCAACCGTAGCTTAAGAGTAACTTAACCTGATCGATCGACCCGTGCGGCTGTTATTACTTAGCCACAAGCCCCTCAGTCGCATGACTTCCTAGTCATTAAAACAATTTACGCGCGCAGTCGCATCCAGCACCTCTCTCGAACGAAAAAACACATAATGATGTGTATTTTTAAATTTTTGAACTTCTGCTCAAAAACTTCAAAAGCTCACCACCATTGTACGCCCAAACTTGATTTCTCCAGAATATTTTATATTAAAAGAAGAAAACAGAAACTAAATAAAAATGAAATTTTATTCGCTCGACGTAAGTAGTAAAGTATAGGCCTGAAACTTATTGCTTGTAAAGGTCAAGCTGAAACGCTGAAGGAATTATTTTCTTTCAGTAAGTAAGAATCTAATACCTAAGTTTCATAATCGTACATATATTATTCTCTTTATGTTCCCTTATTTTTTATTTTCTGCGAATTGTTGTATTGTATACTCTGCACAATGGATCATTTTATCATCAAATTCGTATTTCATGGAAATAAATATGTCAGAACTAAACTGAAGCATAGAATAGAGAAGGAAGTGTATTTTCTATCGACTAAAAACTATCGATAGTTGTCTTCAGCTGATAAACCTCTAGATCTCCAGTAGAGGATACTGTTGCCCATCCTGACCTGTGCTATGACCCAAGGGAAGGACGAGAGCCTCCGCTTCTGCCTCCGCTAAGATGGCCTCTGTTACATCCACACTTCTGTGTGTCCTGCAGTCTCTTCCTAAATCTCGAACTGTCTTATTTATCGACCGGATTCCAAACAAGAAGCATTCCACCTCCTTCCGCCAGCCAAATACATTCTTCAAAATAAACTAGAGAATCCTGCCCACCTCTCTCCCGCACCAGCGTGAGGGTAAACAATAGTGGCCAGGAGCGAACCGCATACGTGACGTGTACCGTCGATACACCTGTGTAAAGTTGCATTTATTTATGCGCCACGACGCGTCCATTCTTGTGGGGTGGATGTGTGGTGTAAATAACAGTGATATAGCGGGTTCATAAATAGTGTGGGGAAATAAATGTCGAGGGTATATCGTGATAACAACATTGTGAGAAGGAAAAAATCGTAAGAAAAGTGGCATGTACTAGAACCAAACAAATTCGAAGACGTGACAGCTACCAACTCGTGTTGGGCCCGCGTGGTAGATTGTTAGCCTACTCAGTCTCGAAGAGAGGACGCCGGTGTCCCAGCTGTGGAGGCTGATTATGTATGTGTAACAAAGACCAGCGGAGTAACAGTTTTGTACACATAAAATACATACACGCCATACAGTCATGATAACACATGATTAGTTCCGTTGAGGAGCCGTTGCTCTGTCGTGTAACAGTAACATATCTGAAACATGAACAATCAACTCAGCCTATCGCAGGCCACTACTGGACATAGGCCTCTCCCAGGCTGCACCACAACACCCAGTCCTCTACTACGCTTGCCGATACGCGGTCTCCACTCCAGGACTCGTCTGCTCCACCGGCCCTCGGTCCTTCGACAAACATGGCCAGATCACTGCCAGTTTAGCGTACTCTGCAAGCTATGTCGGTTACTCCGGTTCTTTTCCGGACAACTTCATTCCTGATTTTAACCTTCAAAGAAAAAGCATAGCCTGCTGAGCGCCCTTGAATTTGTGGACCAGCATGACTCTCAGACGCAGGAACATGAACGTTACCTCATTATTTTTGAACGAGGAATGTATCCTGAGGGAAAAATATTCATAATAATTCCATATCGCTACCGTCCATCCCTTACACAGCGGAGCACACTTCATCTACAGCGTAGTATCTCAGCATTGCTTAGCATAACACAGAGTGCACACTAGCGACCTTTCACGCGGTGGGAACCGGCGCAAGCGCAGTCTATTTGAATATTTGCGCACGACAGTGCGGACCCGGCTTTATTCCGGTGTTAATATTTCATGAACTGAAAATTTTAATTTAAAATTCAACAGTGTGTGGTCGCCGGACTCTCTTTGTTCTCCATTGTGTATTGTATCTATGTTTATTTATGGTAAAACACGATTCCTGAATTATCATACTTGACTAATGCTTGCAGAAAGTTACTTAGCTGAAAATTCCACTGCTTACGAATATTAGTCACGCTCAATCGAGTTTTAATCTCTATTTAAAAACGTTTTAGTTAAAACGTTATTTAACAATGCGAAACAAAGCCTCGCTCAATCAGTTAGCTAAATTAAATTCGAATGCAAGCCATTTATATTGACTAAACATTCAAACAGCCGTGAGATTGGCGTCCATTTTTAATTTATTACTCGACACACGAACGCATATCGACACTAATAGTTTTCTATAATTGAGATTCAAATTGAGTTCCCACGACTAGCGAGCGAATCGATCTACAAATATATCGAGAGGTTGATTAATCGAATCAATATTTAGGCGGCACTATGGACGTAGTGATGTACGAAATGCGCATGTTACATCGTTACTATTCGATGTGTGTTACGATGTTATTAAATATTCAACTGAATTTTCTGTTAAATTTGAATTGTTAGTTTACATCTATTGTACATCGACGAAGCCAGAATTAAACATTTTGAAATGTGTTACTGAAAATAGTGTGTTTAATCTGCATTGAAACATTTGTAAAGTGGTATTCATTTAAACATTAAAATAATCGCATTAATCAACATAATTTACTGTTAGAAATATTTGCACACGTGGGTATTTAAGTTACTACAATAAAGCAATCTAAAACCAGCATTTATTATTACAGTTATTAACAAAATAAATTAAAGCTGCACAATGGAATTGGCCTAGGTGTTGTAAATTTACACAAACTTTTATCTTTATATCAGATGTATTAAACATTAATTTAAGTTAAATTGACTACAATTATGTATTTAGATATATTTTAGTATATAATTTCAATTTTATTGCAAACTAAAAACTTTACTACGCAAAGTTTGGGAACTTTCATGACTTATTTGAAGCATCTACCATTGTAAACAAACTTTTAATGAACTTTCGCTATTTAAAATAGTTTTTTTTTTAATCTTTTGAAAATGTAAGATTAATGTAAGTCCACTTTGAAAGAAGCACTAATGGACCCACCTCCTTTGTAAACCACTTCTTTTGATCCTTTTCAATTTAAATTTGAGGTACTTTAAAGGTATTTGTAATTTTGTTAAAACTAGTATTATAAGTACCTCAGATTTTCTTTATTTTTTTATAATAAGTGCTTTCTACGCTATGTTAATACTGTAAAAGAACATTTAAGTACCAGAATATTATTGTCAAGGGCTCAAGGGAAAATCACCTAAACGGAAATCTCCTTCACTATAGTTTTGTCCATAAAATATAAGTCTACTATCGATAAGCCATAAAGTTTTTATCGACATATAACGTCACTACAGCTCAATAACGTGGTAACACAAATAGTGCGGCGCCATTAATCTTGCGTGGTGTATAAGAATTTACTGTGTTGGCACTTAGGCAGATGTAGGCTAGAATTTATAGCCTAGTCTCCAAACCTAGGTTTAAGCAAATGATGCGAGACCTGGTAAAGTAATTCTGTATATCTAATTAAAAATTAATTAAGAATAAATTATGTAGAGGCTCGAGAGCCGTTATGTCTGTACCCCTTTTAACAAACTTTATTACATCGAGTGGAATTTACACAGAGAAGTCATTAAAAAATGCAACACATTTGTATACAGGTTTTAGGATATAGGTATAGACGCCTGCACATCAAGCTACCCGAAACTGTCAAATTTTCCCAATAAATCTTGAACCTTAATGCTTTAGTGATAAAGTTGAAAATCTATTAAAGAAATTTGACAGATTGTAGTGCTTGCTGTGCTGGCGTGTGCTGGCGTTCGGTAACAATTTTAATTCGGTAACAGTCCTATTTCATAAGTTGTAAGATTCATCAGATGCGCCATTAAACAAAAAATAATTACAAATACAATAAAATTAAAATAAATTGAATTAAAATTCAGATCCGAATAATTTTGATGGAATATCCTTAAAAATAATTCAGATCTGAATTTAAATTTTGAGCTAATCCATTGCTTTATATGTTTAAAAAAATCTGCTCAACAACGTAAATAACACAATGAATGTTGTTGACTGTCAAAATGAAAGACATGGCTACTGATAGTGTGTTAGGTAACTACACCAACGATCATTAAAAAAAAAATTCTAGGTATACACGTCTATAAATATATCTATTAAAGTACGATACATTTTCCGCCTGTTTGATCAACCAAGTCAACTCGATATAACTTTATCACAACTAAAGATTCCAATAAATTTAATGGATCGGTTAGTTATCATTCAACTCAAGTTAGAACTAGACAAGGAAATAGGCAGATATCTCTGCTCTATTCATGTAAGTATGCCTACACACTTTGTATAGTTGGTTTTGTCGCATTCTTAGGCCATGCGATAATAACCCGTTCCAACACTTCTACACAAGTGTGTAGAAGTGTTGGAACGGGTGGAGACGGCAATACGACAGTAAATTAAACTGCGTACTTATAACTAATCACGTTACAAAAAATTCAATTAAATAAATCCAATAGTTTAGTCGCTGATCGACAAAGCCCGTAGTCGGCCCATCACTAATGTTTAATTTGTTTGAAAAAAATCACCTTTTTAATATCGATGTTAGGATGTATTTGATACTTACTGTACTGTAGGTACTCCAATGCATTAGTATGACCAGTGTTTTAATTGATTGTTGTCTCCCCATTGTGTAAGTAGGTACTTCTTTACCGTTAACCGACATTGCATCTAATATGCTGCGATGTCTATTCGTTTATACGCCAAAATATCACAAACCCGACCACCCATCTCTTAATAAACCCACTGGCAACCCACGCAAACAATCAGGCACTCTCATTAAGAACTTAATGTCATACAATAGTGCCAGTGTTCGTATCTACAACGAAATAGATCTTCATTCTTGCATAACACTGCAAAGGTTAGTGCACACTGAAGGTAGAAAATCCGCCCATCGATACTGCGATTTTTGAAGTGAAAACTTCTTAAGCGGCGTTGTGCACTTTTTTGTGATGGGTAAAAAATGTTAAACACGCGTCAGGACACGTGACTTGATCGAAAATTCGTAAGACGGAGCTCGCGTCAGGACACGTGACCTGATCGAAAATTCGTAAGACGGAGGGAGAATAGACCGCATTCCAAACTATCAAAAATGCACAACGTTAATATTGAAGTTTTCACTTCTGCCGGCACTCCCGGAGTGACACCCGTTTTTTATTATAACAAACCACTATTTTGAAGTAAAATTAATCTAAAAAGTGAAAAAGCAGCAAGCGTTGTGTGGAACCTCCGGGCTAGATGGACTGACGACCTTAAAAGGTGGCTGGGACAGACCAGTTGCAGACGGTGCAGGACAAAGTGTTGTGGCGCAGCCCGGGAGAGGCCTATGTCCAGCAGTGGATTGCGATAGGCTCAGTTGATTATCACTTCAGCTTGCTTATTCTAAAAATAACAACCGTAGTTCTCTAATACCAATCACCAATGCAAACTACCCCTTACAATTCGTTGCATAAAACAATGCGCTCACCGACAAACAGACGCGCGCAAACTGTCGTATCGAAGTGGGCGTTAAGGTCGAATCAACTCCCACGCACCTCTCATATTATACAGAATAGTGAAATTACATACGAAATGCTACATTACTTTAGTGCTGAACTGGTTTCAAACTATTGTTTTGTAGGTTAAACTTTCGTTGTTTCATTTTATGTTCGAAAAAGAAGTTCGAAAGATTTTAGAGATAGATATGAATTTTAGTTGTATATGCGTGATTTTTACTACGAACTATGAAGAAGAGATCGTCCTAATTTTATATAAGAATCTATCTATATAACTAAAATTAAATTATAGACCGATGTGGTTAATTTTTTTAAGGGTTTTTGGAAAGAAAAACTGGATAAATGGTCCGGAAAATTTAAATTTGGATAGGGCAACGTCTGTCGGGTTAGCGTATAGCAATAATGTTTATAACAAAACAATGAAAAATGCGAATGTTGTTGATTGCAAATTAAAGCGTTAAAGAAAGCTCTTGTGATAATTAAGCAAGACAAACCCGGAGACACAACCCTTATTATAAGGAAGCTTTTCTCCCTGCTCTGATTAAGAGATTACGACTAGAGATGCTGCGAATATTAGTTTTATATTCGGTGTATTCGGCAGAATTTGAGGTACCTATTCGTATTCAGCCCAGTCATTCTGTTGAAATGCCGAATATATGCGGTTTAATTGATCATTGTAAATCAGTCTTTAGGGCAAAATAAAGGAATCCCATATTCTAACAATCATATTTATTAGAAATTGTAAGGTACTCAAACCTCAAACAAAGATATAATTAAACACAGGTAATCAAATATAACCTAGCATTAATAGGTACATAACCTCAAGAATTTTAAAAGAACAGTAATTTTTATTGGAATAATCCCACTAGAAAAATACAATTATATTGTAATAGGAAAGGTTTACTTATGCATAATGAATGAACTATGTTGTTTTCTCAACTATGGCACTAATAAATTTAAACATAGATAAATCAAGAATATTTGTAATTAAAATTTAATATTTATAAATCAAGCAGCGGTAGATTATGATGCAAGAAGACCAAGCTTTCAGCTCTATCTGGCAAAAGCTAAAGTATGGAATGGGGAACCGAATTATCCGCCGAATGTTATTCGGTTATTCGGTGAAACCACTATTCGGCGCATCTCTAATTACGACAGTAAGATGATCAGCAGCATCCTCTTTATAATATCAAATTGCAATCATCCGTTTCCCTAGCGTAGTACCACAAACAATGGGACAATATCATAATATCCTGCGTGTCCTGTCAACTGCACGTTACAGGAACTGATGGACGCTAGTAATGGCGCCAAACACGTAGCCGAATTCTGGGCCGAGTCCATTTAGATTGCCATTGACACGCTAAGAGAAGAAGAAGCGTAGTACCTATAGATTCGGAATAAAATAGGACATTTAAACAAACCTTTTTTACAGTCCATTTAACCGATTTTGAGTTCTATTGCGTTGGTGGCATGACTAATGGCAGCTGCAGTAAATAGTTGGTATTGTAACCACTTTTTTGCTTTTAATGCCATCCGCCTACGGAATAGAAGTTAAAATTGAACGGATTGTAAAAAAGGTTTGTTTAAATGTCTAATATTATTCCGAATGAAATATAGGTATTTCAAAATTGCAATATTTCCCTATTGTACCGTTTATTATAGCACCCAAGTACAAGTACAATACAAATACACAATCACATACCTAATAGGAAGCATTCAACCCTGAACTAAATACCACACATAAAACCAATACCGATACAAGCAAAGTTTAAACCCGAGTGCATAATCGTGCTTTTAAAACCATTCGCACACAAACCTCTGAATTAAAGACGTACATATGTATAACGCGAACGGCTACAGTTTTGTAGGCAAGTGTACCCGCGACCTACTTTCAGCGAATCGATTGAGCACTCGATAACGCGTCGTTTAATCACAATGTGGAAAATTAACTGAAACCTTTAATACACGCAGGTATGTTAGTACAGTTAGGGAATTTCATTGTTCAGTAAAATGACTGCCTATAGTGCGGCCGATGAGAGAATGCGTTCAGCTTCATACAAACGAATACCTGTTTTGCGATTTTGTGCTTTATTAGCTACTAGGTTCTGCCTGCGACTTTGACCGCGTGAAATTTCATGTTCCCCCGACCCACGCACATCGCATCGCATTACTTTTTGCTCCGCCGACTTTTTTCTTTTTGCACGGCTGCTAAAGGTCATAGCGTGATGTTAAATAGCCTATGACCTTCCTCAAGAATTGGGCTATCAGTCAAAAAGATTTTTTTCTATCCGTCTGGTAGTTCTGGAGACTAACCCCTCCACAAACAAAAAGATTTTACCTATTTATAACATTATTATAGACTAGAATTGTCACACTGACAGATGTCAGGAACCCATTCTCTCGACGGCGGAACTGTAGGTCAAATTGCCTTGTTATAGCCATAAACCAGAAGGCCAATTCTCGTAATCAAAACGTTCAAATTCTAGGCCCAATCTCATCTCAGCGACAATCAATGTCAAAAATGTAGGATAATTAGAGGTATTTTTGACAGAAATTAGAGTGCGAACGTTCTTAAAAATACGAGAATTGTCCTTTTGGTGTAAGACTCAAAGTATGACAGATGCGATTTAAATATACGGATAATTTAAATTAGAAGTCAATTTGCTTAACAATTAATATCCCTGATTTTATTTTGCGACATGAAGTTTTTCATTGCACATATAGATACAGTTGAATGGTTCTGAATGAGCTTTGTCCAATGCCAGAATGAATGAACGAACTGATTATTTATTTATTCATTCACTCAGTCAACAGGGTTTAGTAGGTGTTAGTAGAATTTGAAATTGATTGACATCCTCGCTTGCAAGCTTCTTATTGACAGTTTGAAGTTAAAGGGCACTGCGGGATGTTGATAGCTTTTAAAATAAACAGTTGCAGAAGACAGGTTGTCACCAGGTTATTGACTGACCGTAGTCTGTTTTCTCAAGATAAAGGCAAGCAAGGGTCTGCTCATCTTCACATTACGGTAATTTAATAAATACTATAAAAAAAAATCTGCTGTATCATAGAAAAGTGCAATACCTACGCGGTCAAAATGTATGGGACAGCTTATTTTGTTTTTAATCACCGATGAAAAATTCAGCGCATGGGGGTCTGAGACATAAATCACAGATGTTTGAACTTTTTGCCATCGATACTCTAAGAAGAAGAATTCGAAAGCAACTTTGTCTGTATGTTACCTTTTTACACCTAAACCACTGAACGAATTTCGATAAAATTTGACAAGGAGATAGATGGAATCCGTGAAAAGGACATAAGCTAAAAGCTAAAGCTTTTTGTCCGCGTCAACGCGGGCGAAACCGCGGGTAAAGCTAGTAAAATATATAAAGAACTTATTCCTCTACTTTCGTAGAAGAGGAGCTCTGAAATGCACGCCATGAAACCAAGCACACACAAAACATACATCTTAAGACATAATTCGTTTTCGTACGATATTTACGACGTAGGAAGCAAACATTATTTTTCTTGTTCGCTATTCATGTTAGAAATACATACATTAACTATATTAGTCGGCTACATCGAGGAAACGGGTAAAAATCACGTACACACACACAATAATAGTACGTGCCGCCGCGCTCGCTGCGGCGACAACACTGGCTTTATTTTGTGCCACAAAGTTGATGTTATATCGGTAAATACGTCGTTGTTACTATAGAAAGGGTACAGGGGATAAATTATATTCTTCTACAGGTATTTTAGTGTAATCTATACCAATAACTATACACTATACCTATGTTCTGTAATTTATATGGTGTACTTAATAAAGAGTATTCTAATAATAAAGCTGAAGAGTTTGTTTGTTTGAGCGCGCTAGTCTCTGGAACTGCAAGTCGGATTTGAAATAAACTTTTTGCATTTGATAGCCTAGTTCTTGGGGAAGGCTATAGGCTATATAACATCACGCTATAACTCTTTAGAGCCGAGTAAAAATAAAAAAATCATCATCAAAGCTATCAGTAATCGCTAAGCGGAAATGAGGTGACAGCGCGCGCATGCGATAAGATACGATATTATAGCTACAACTGTTTGCATGCCTTAGTTAAGTTAGTTAGCATAACGATCATTTTAAACTTAATATCTGTAACTTGTATCTACTTTCTGTGCAAATAAAGAAATATTCTATTCTACAAGAGAAAAGGGTAAAACGTTCAGAACAAAATGTTGCCCTGTCGTGCTAAACACAAGCCAATTACACCCCAAAGAAAAATACCGCCGCATCTTAAAAAGCAACATTTAAACATATAAAAACACGAGTCCCAATTTCCAAAACAAAGCCTGCGATTTCCGTACGAGCGTTTACACTGCGAGTGCAATAGACAGCACTACACGAAAATAAACGCAGCATGTAAATCGGAACGGGCGCGTTTCGTCGCGCGGCAAAACGCGGCTCGGCCCGGAACGCGATTATTGCAGCTCCAATGGCGCGATTAACCCTCCGCTGGCGTGCTTTTGTCGTCTAAAACGTACTTTTTATACCGACTTAATAGCTTCGGCAACGTTCTCGACAACGCTCGTGGCCCACTTTATAACATTGTAAAAGTCTTTATGTCAAACTTTAAAATGGCTACAGAAAAACGTAGTAATAGATATAGTTAACGACAAAAATTCACCGAGCCACGGCTCGTTGCGGTTTCGTTCAACTGTTCCAAATCCAATTGCACCATTAACCCGTAACTGCCGTGGCAAAACACGGCCACCGCAATAAAATCAATGGGACACTTACTTATTTTCATTCAAATAAATTCGCTCTATGGGCTCAAGTTCGCGGATAAATTAGATATAACCGGTATTAATCGAGTTCGGAGCCGGTCGATATTTAAAGGGATATATGGCCAACTTCTGGGGAGATTTGTTTTAGAATAAAAGCTTATTGTCTGTGACTGCGAAGCCTTCATTGTCGATAGTATTAAATTACTCGGGAGTAGTGCTTGATAAAAACTATAAAAGGCTTCGCTTGTAATACATCGAGTCTTGTATCCAGCAAGGTCTGGCATGGAGCTGGCTTGGCGCCAATTTTTTCATGTTTTCTGGAGTTCCATTGTGTGTGATCGAAAACCCTGTTGCTTTTATTGGCGGTGAATCTTGAAATCTATGTATATTGCCGAATCATGTTATGCATCTTGGAAGATATATTTTACAGCGCTTGAAATTGCTTTTAAGAAATTCGACTTCTGCCTGTTTGGATTTGAATGATTGCCTCTGAAGACTGACTTAGCATAAGTAGTTCTCTGGATCTACAACTGGATCTAAAATGGTTTATTCATATTTTGGATTGAAGTTATAAAATAAATTATCTGATAGCTTTCTCATGATTTTCGTCTGTCGCCTTTAATGTATTCTGACACATTATCTCCGTTTTTTTCAACCACAACGAGGCTTTAATGAAATAAACTTTATCAACAGAGTTCTATTCAACGAAAATCCTCTACGGAACTCTCCCAAACACACACAAACACTTAGTCCTCAACATTCGAGACACGAAAGCAAGGAAACAACTACCCACTTTATTGGTACATGCTGTCTTGAGCACAACTTGTTTATAGTAAGACTAGGCGCGCCCCGTGGCGCCGGCTCGGATTCCTTTAGTGCTCATTGTAAAACTGTGCTAAGATTTAGTTGGTTCGTTTGTGTTTGTAGCTGGGGAATTAGATAAAGGACGGTGGTGCGGTTTGGTTTAACTTGTAAGGTTAGGAGAGGCAAATGAGAGAAATAACAATAGCTTGGGTTGAAAAGATGATAACTTCTCTATTAAGTAAAGAAGGACTGCCTTGAATCCTGTCGTAGCCAGTGATGGTTAGGTGTTAACAGCACAGCTAAGCTTTTTAGCGATCAAGTAATAAGTTGCTAGTACAGAAGAATTTTTCAAGTCAATGTTAGTGGGCATAGCTCTATGAGAAGAAGGCCCACATACATACACACGTGAGGTAAGAGGAACAGGGAGTAAAGTTCACTCATCCTCCATAGAATAGAGAGGATTCTCCGACCAGATAGATGGGTGTTGTGGCTACTGCCCCACGATTCATGTCGGGACGTTGTATATACGCTAGTCGCGCGGTGGTTAATTGTATCTACAACGCCACATGCGAGCTAGGCATCGTTTGCATTATAGACGCCAACGCCATCGCTGCCAACGATGCCACCACAGCCCAAAAAGTTGCTTAAACCGAAACAAAAGCAGTAATCGATATAAATAAAAACTCTATTCCTCACAAACAAACAACCCAACACATCCAATAGGTCAGCATCCAGGAAAAGATCTGAGCTAAGATTATATTTTAATGGTTCATTAAACAGCTCCATCCAACTTTCTAAACCTCTAGAAAGCCGACATTTGCGTGCCTGTATTATTTATTAGGAAAACATCGAGACGATGTGATGGACGGAAACCTGTAGTGTGCAGTGGAAATTGTTTATATCGCGGATCAAGTAGCTTTAGTAGATGTTAAGGAAGAAAGGGTTTATTGTGGCTTTCCTCGGTATGTTTGTTATGAAGATTAGATAGATTACGATGATGAGATTATAAGCAGCCTGTCAACAATGTTGTTTATTTTCATGTCAACCATATTTGCTTTATTGAAGGAACTTGGGAGATTACTGCGGTAATAAATGATAAATGATTTTATTTTGTAAGTAGGTTTGTACAAACACTTGTACACGTCAATCATATTTTAAAACTAGATGAGGTCGGCGTTTCCTATCTGACTAGTCTGAGAAGAAAGGCCGAAACAAACTCAGACGTCACAGTCTCTTTTAAAGTGCAGACATAATCTTGGTCAGAATGATGTGAGTTCACAATAACTAGGCGACACCTAGACTAAATGAATGCCAAAATATGTAATAGCGCATTGGAATAACCACCGATGATCCAACTGAAGAACTTAGTGCAGAAACCATACCCTATAAGACAACATAGAATACCACGCTCTTGGACTTTTAATGCTCGGCTCAGCTGCGAAAGTTGAAAATGCAACAGCGCGTTTTTATTTGAGTGCCGCCTAGCGTTGGTGCGTTAGTGGCATTAGTGTGCTTAAAAATAATTCACATCAAAATTAGGGTAAAAGCTATGCTCGTGAATTTAAATTTACCTATAAATATTCTTATGTGAAAGAATATTGAAACCAAAGGTATTATCATTTTTGTATTTGATTTTAATGTGATTTATTCCAAATGTATAAGACATGCAATTTAATGATAGGTATTTATTTCCTCTTTTCAGGTAAGTCCACACAACAGTAACTAAATGCTTAGAGCAAGACCAAGTAAGTACGGTATTAAAAAAAAAAAATTTAGTGAAGAAAAGCACAGAAAAAATACACAATTGTGTGTATAAACACACAATTCGACATTGTTACCAACTCAGTCAAGAATTAAAAGCATAAGTGATGGGCTAGTAGGTCAACTGACTGCTTAGCATATTTATGACCCCCGCGCATTTCCATCCCCCCTTCTTTATTTCCTCCAGTACATACGCAGCATATAAAAACACATAAGTTAATAAAACAAACATGTCATCTATTATTCGATACAGAAGGAACAAAAACAGATGACTATCAAAACAATATGTCCATCAGAGAAAATCGGAAAATCCATCGACAACGCTACAAAGTTCTTTTGGCGCGTGGCCAAAATTGGAACTAACGCCGCCATCTTGTATTGTCAATACAATATCTGTGATAATTTCTCAAAACTTTACCAACAACGCCCTGTCAATATCATTCACTCGCCAAAAGATTCTTGTGACCCAACCCTAAAACGCATCTCCAAGCAAACGAGCAATTACGCAAACAACTCTTGCGCATACATTTTGTTAGTGTTGTTCGTACGTGCATTTACATAATCAGATGTTTTCATCGCAGCGGTAGGGTTAACTCAACTGTTATGACTACTGCAAATGACATCTTGGCTTTTGTTCCGTGTTTGAAAAGACTGGGTTCCGTACGGTTTGCTTGTTGTTGCTTCCTTAGTATTTATAGAGATATTGCAACGTTGCCGTTGGTTCTATAAAGTTTTAGTCGAGATGAGAACATTATTATTGACGTCATCTTTCGTTGGTAGTCATACCTACCAATAGTTTAAAAATAGCCTAATAAGGGCCAACTACATTGAATGTATTCAAGTACATATTCTGATTAAGGAAATATAGTACTTTGTCCTTTATCACCACATTACTGACAGCTAATATTTTCGCTTGCCTAGCAAAAAAATAATTAGAACTTACTAATCTTCTACTAACCTTATCTAAGCCCCTAAGCTACATATAAGCTACAATTCCCTTTACTTCTTGTCAGCAGATCTCTATTCGTCCGATAAATCCGATTATTTTCCTAATCAGGCCTCCGGATGGCACAGAACAAAATCACAGGCCATCTACCTCGATGCAAATGTGGCCATACCACGAATGCTCCGTGGAAGCGAATGGAACTATGCCAAGCGTTATAAATATTTGATTTTATGTAACAGACTATTTGATTTCATTTGATTTGAGATTCAGTCAAAGACTGGGGATTTCGCTAGTTAAGATTATCTTTTGTGTTAGTGCCAAATTAGTTTGAAAGTGGGGTTAGGACTGTTGGGAAAGATTCTCGCGTTATGCTTGATCGCGCTATGTCTTATGCAATTTGGTGCCACGTGCACAAATATCGTTTGAACTAGATTCGAGATCTGTGAGATTGAACAAGGCATCGTTGTCGCTTTTATCGTCTGTTTGCAATACAGTAATAAAGTCTATGTTAGGAATATTACAGCAGTTATCGTTAGCTTGTCTGTCGCCTACGGGGACAAGTTGTGATTTGTCTTAGTTTCTACACCTAAATGTTGTTCAGTAAGACTCGATTTACTGTGTAGCGGTGATATTGTTCCACTATCGATAATTGTCCTCTGTTTTATTGAATGTGGAACTATCAAGGATATCTCTGTAATTATTTAGATTGAAACATCTTCTTCTATCAATCAACATGTTCGATATTGCAAAAGAAAGTATCATCATGATTGGCAGCCTCGTTCCATCCACTGCTGAGTATAGTCCACCTCCCTTTTGTGCCATGCTTCCCTGGTCTGTGCCGGCCTCATTCAGGTCTTCCCCGCGATCTTCTCTAGGTCGTCCTACACATTTGGCTATTTGTCTACCAAGGCTCCTTTTACGGAAAACAGTATATACGGATTTAAAAATAAATCCGCCATAATGTTCCGATAGCAACTAATCGACCGCCATTACACTCGATGAATAACTATTTCTGGTTAACGATGATGATGATTTCTTTCTCTATATTGGCCAATAAAGTTTGGCACGTTTGGGTTTTCCAGGCCAACTCGTTGGGCCAACGACTGTCGCACGCCGTTTGGACCCAAATGAGTTTAGAAATCGCCCAAATTCTGCGGGTTGATTATTTCGGAATGGAATAAAATGACCCGAATAAAAATTTATGTTATTGCAAATATGGAAAGAGGTTGGGTGGTGCTTGAGATATTTTTGCTCAGACATCCGATCGATATTTGGATGAACGGAGTTGGTTTGTTCAAGGTTTGTGCTATTCAGTTTAGGTGATCATTAGTATTTGCCTTATTAGTAAATGGAGTGTATCGTCAAGACAATTTGAATGACACTCGTTAATTCCATTTACGTTGTTTGAAACAGCTATAGACGAATATGTCTTTGTTCGTCGACCATGTAAGAAAAAACCGAATGACTTTGAAGAAAGCAATAATATTTGTACAAAATAAAAGAAAACATAGACAATAAATGGCTCTCAGGCCTCATTACTCCTAGCCAAGATCTGAAAAGAGGCTACACTAAACTAGTTTTCTTAAAAAAATATGCTATTTTCGTCGTTTTAACTAGAGTCGAAACAAACTATTAGTTTCAATAACGAATACATGGGGAAACTATTCTTCAATGAAGAAAGTAGGTAGTCGAAATAAAAATCGTACGCTATTTGATCAAAAAGAGTACGCAGAAATCGGAAACTTTTATCTACAAACACTCGGACTTGATAGTTTTATATCCAGTGTCGCCATGACATCTCGGCAGTTTGAAAAATTGCGAAATTCCTAACAATGTATCGAAAATAGGGACGTGATACGATAAACAACAATATCGATACAAACTTGGACAATGTTGGTGTTGTAGACTTGCGAAGTCGAGAATAATGTCATTATTTTTAACGTGTCCATTAGTTTAATCTGTTTCGGATGGCGTATTTAAATACATAGTTACTTGAAGTTTTTAGGTTTTTAAGATAGAATAACCCTATATTATTTTACGACGTCTCGCTTTATCTGTCTCAACTTTACTAGGTCTGACGAGAATCCCAATAACTTTCTAAACGTAAAATGTGAGGGAGACGTTGCTTTAAGTCGCAGATTTCGCAAACGAACCGTGCAAGAATTGTGAATTTATCGACTAAATTTATCGACTAGTTAGTACGTGGGCATCACTATCAGTGAAGGTCGCGTTGATTTATAGTGACGTGCAACATGAGTTATCGATACCGGTGTCTCGATTCGATCGGCTGACAGGTTTTGTTTGAATCTTTGAATATTTTATCGTTTTATTTACAGTCTTTTTAAATTCTGAATATCATTTTGCTATGTGGTCCTACCCCACGTGGTTTCGTTGAATATTTATAAATTAATGTATATTCCTAAAAGGGAATTATTAATCACTCCTGAAGATCAAATTTATTCGTTAATAATAATTAATTTCTGAACAAAGTTGAGGCTATAGGGAATGAACTGTTAAACCATTAACCTCCTTTAGGATCGTAATTCTGGTACTTACAAAACGTTCAAATGCCAGTCGCAATCTCATCTCAGGAACAATCAATGTCAAAAATGTAGCGAAATTTATTATATTTTTGACAGCTTGACACTAAGATTAGACTACGAACGTTCTTAAAAATACCTGACCTATAATACAGAATTTATATAAACCTACTTCAGGTTCCAGTCTCTCACAAAGTTAGCTCCTTGTTCGTGCCATCATCACCATCAGCGTACAGCAACCCACTGCTGGACATAAGTATGCCTCTCCTGTTGCACGCCATTCAACTCGACTTGTTCGTGCACTACTGTCAAAGTTTAGCATTAATAAATTAAAATTCGTTACTAAGATTAACTGTATTGTCTTCTGTGTCCTTATCCAATCCAATTTCCTCTCAACCACAGCAGCAAAAGCCAAAAAAACAATTAACTATAACAGTGCAAAGATCGCCAAATAAAAAGCGTCTTAGCCACACAAACGAAGTGGCTACTATCCTCAAACGTCGGTAACCCAAGTCAAGACGGGATTTATGGATTAGTCTGGTAACCAACCATTATACCCCACTTAGTCGGGGGCCGGCAGAGAAGGGGCTTATTCCACGTCTTGCACAATAGCTTTGAGAACCCAGCTTTTAAGATTAGTGGTAAAGCACAGACTTTATCATCGGTAACCGTGTTTTGAGATGCCCTGACTCTTGACTTTCTGCTGTTATATGTTCTTAATTAAATTTTACTAAGCCAAGGATCGCTGCTTACGCTGTGAGGGAGATAAGGATGAAGATTCGTGGTTTGTAAGTCAGTGTGATTTATTAATCGACATTTTATTTAGTATACGGTCTGTTTTATGGGACATCACTAAATTCACTAAGTACACTCTGGGTCTGATATTATCAGGAATGAAAACGCTTATTTTCTTTTACTTTCATTTCCGCTTACTTTCAAAGTCTCATAATAACATAACATCACGCCGGTACCCCTCGAAGGGTTAGGCAGAGGTGTACCTTATACCTCAAATAACAGTGCCCAACCCGGGAATCGAACCTCATCCTTTGCTGAGCATGAGACCAACGAGGCAGCTTCAAGGCTTAAATAAGTCAACGCAGTTAGCGCTGTGGCTGAGCGATCGGACTGCTGCGCTGCGTGTCGCAGGTTCGATTCCCGCACAGAACAAATATTTGTAAGTCCTACATGTATTTGTTCCGAGTCTGGGTGTTTTTCTATCTATAATATGTATGTATTTACAAAAAAAAATGTATACAAAGTTGATACGACAGAGGGGCTTTCCTTTAAACTGCCTATACTAGGTACCATTTTCAAGCTCTGTACTGAAAATCAATTAAATAGGAGCAGTAGTTTAGCCGCAAATGATTTTTTAAGTTTTTGCACTATTTGAACACGATGTATCTTTCCTAACAGCTGATTATGTCTAAGCATAGGTCATGCACCTTACAACGATAAATTTACGATGCGTTGTTGCCGCTCTGACGCATGTCACAAGTACAACCAAATATTTCACTAAAAAGTTCGCAATGCAAACAAGGAAGCAATAAATACACACACACTTTCACTTTCATTACGAGAGTAGCAATCATAGCAAAACATCCCGCGCGTAAAAGAGACAAAAATAGGTCAGTTTGTTGCATCCTAAATCTTTGCGATCGGAAGTGGCGGAAGTGGGGCCTCTAAAAAACTTGTTTTTTCAGTGCGCCGACGCTGTCCTTTCGGAACTTACGATTTGTCGAATTCGCGCGCTGACAATTGTGACTTTGTTTTGTTATTGTGATAGGACACTAAATAAGTTTAAGAAAGTATTTCTTTTTTTTTATTGTGACAGGACACGTAACTTTTTTTGTGTGATTTACTGTTTTTATTGTGACAGGACACGTAACTTTTTTTGTGTGATTTACTGTTTTTATTGTGACAGGACACGTAACTTTTTTTGTGTGATTTACTGTTTTTATTCTGATAGGACACTTAATTAAACTTTGGTTGTGTGTGTGTGTGTAATTAGTGTTCAACAATGCCCCGTGTAATTTACACGGCGTCAGAATACACTGACATGATTTTAATTTACGGCGAATGCCGTGGAAACGCAGCTTTAGCTCTGCGAACATACAGAGAAAGGTATGGTAACAGCCGCAATTGCCCTAGGAACGCCCGCACCATACAATTGGCAGTACAAAGATTACGGGACAATAAATGTATAGTGCCGCAACAGGAGGGAGTGCCACCGCGGCAAATACCCGCTGCTTGGGAAGAACGAATTTTAGACCATTTTTCCCGCAACCCGACGACGAGTCTCCATAGAGCCGCCCGGCAGTTTAGATGTTGCCATAGAACCATCCACAAGGTTCTAAAACGTAACAAGCGCAAACCTTATAAATATCGGAAGGTGCAAGCTTTGTTATCGAGAGACTTGCCGGTCAGGAACAGTTACTGCCAATGGCTACTAAATAAAACAACCGAAGACCGTCATTTCTTAAGTAATGTAATATGGACCGATGAGAGTACTTTTACTCGGAACGGTATCTGGAATCGACAAAACCTCCGGTACTGGAGTTTGGAAAATCCACACGTGTTTCGAGAATCTGAACACCAGTATAGATTTTCACTCAATGTGTGGGCTGGTATTCATAATAATAATATTATCGGCCCTGTTTTTATTGACGGCACCCTTACAGCAGCGAAATTTTTAGACTTATTAAGTGGTCCTGTGGCCGAGTACACTGATCGACTGCCTTTAGCCGTTCATCGCAAGTTGTGGTACCAGCTGGACGGTGCGCCTCCACATTCTGTGATGGCTTCCAGGGAGCGGCTCACAGAAATGTTTGGGCAGCAATGGATTGGTCGATTCGGACCTGTTCGTTGGCCACCACGATCTCCGGACCTCACTCCCATGGATTTCTTTTTGTGGGGGTACATTAAGGGTGAAGTGTATGCCTCAGAGGTAAATACAATTGTTGAACTAAAAAATAGGATTATTTTAGCATTTCACAAATTAAAGTGCTTAGCGACAGACAGTGATTTAATTAGAAAAATAAATAACAATATTCTCCGTCGGTATAATTTGTGCATTAATGTGAATGGAGGACACATCGAGAATTTAAAAATTTAGTGTGTTTGTTTTTGTGCGCGTACTTCAAAACCTTACAAGCCAGACCGCCGCCGGCCGCCCGCCTCGACACGAGATGACACGTGGCGCGCGCGCGACGTTGCCACTCTGTTACCTAGGCATCTAAGGTCAGTCAAATTTCTTTACAAAGGGTGGTTACGTTTTATTCTGATTTGTAAGCTATTTAGTTTGTTTGAAAAAAATATTTTCTCTTTTTTGGCGCTTTTTATTTTTATACCGTATCGAATTAATACTAAACACGTATAGTATACGTAGTGTAATTTAATGCCCCTCTGTCATATCAACTCTGTATAAGTAGTTTATCAGCCATCTTGTTACCATAACACAAGCATTAGGTTGCTTAGCTTGGGACTATATGGCGCTGTGTGAAATGTCCAGGGATATTATTATATTATTATTTACAAATGAAAAATAAACATGCCGTAGTAATTGTTGGAAACCATTTTCAAATCAGAGACGCTCACTAAAATCCTATAAACGAACTTATTATCTAATACATAAACCACGCAACATCATACATTCTGCATTATCAAGCAGGTGTGCTGTACCCCAAACATGACATATCTCATAATGCAAAGGTAAACTAAACACAGGTGTGAATTGTTCACATTACTCAGACCTACGTGATCTTTCTAGTTCCTTAGAACACTACATGTGAAGGCTCATTTACACGAAGAGAGTTTCATGCCCTGTTAGAGGCGAGAATGTCCGTGCGATCCTTCCAGGCGACACCTACCAGGCAATTTTCTCAAATCAAAACTCGCCGTCGATTATAATTCATTCAAAACTCCGGGGCAATTACGAAATATACTTTCAGTAGAAATGGTTTTCATTTTGACAGTTCAACAACGTTCATTGCGCTATTTACGTTGTTGAGAAGACGATTTTTTCGAACATATGAAGCAATGGATTAGCAATATCATTCAAAATGATCCAGATTGTGATTGATAGTGTGTGATACAACGAATTGGATGTGTGTAACTATCACGCAAACTCCTAATATTATTATCCTACTAATATTACAAATGTGAAAGTTTGTATGGATGGATGGATGGATGTTTGTTTCTCTTTCACGCAAAAACTACTGAACGGATTTGGATGAAATTTGGCACACAGATGGTTTATAACCTGGATTAATACATAGGATACTTTTTATCCCGATAGTCCCACGGGATCGAAACTAATGCGAATGAAACCGCGGGGCACAGCTAGTGACTTTATAATTTTACGAACGCTTAAAATTTTCAAACTCAAGGTGTGCTCTATACTCCTATACCTATCTCTATTTGCCCTTTACTTGTATATCTCTATTTTCGGCATGCGAGTACGAGAAACGTATATATCTACATGTTGTTTACACAAGTAAACGTTTTATCTCCTTCCGACAAACACCTAGTCGAGGCGAGAAACTAACCTCGTGTAAATGAGCCTTAATGTTAGTAATAAGTTGTTCTATATAAATAACTGTCGTACCAAGTTATCTGTTGGACGTGCTTGGCTGAATTAAGAATTTACACTATAAATGTTAGACAAGGATGAAGCACGCCGTTTGTTTCGGAGTGACTGCGGGCGAAATAAAACATATCTAATTACTTTTTAAATTATCCAGGGTTTTGTTTTATCCGACTTACGTGTTGTAGTGGGTATAAACCCCGGCAGGTACTTTGTGTAAATTATTTCATCACCAAGGAAAATATTGTGAGGAAACCGGCATGTCATAGAACCTAAAATTCGAAGACATGTGACATCTACCAACCCGCACTGGGCCCGCGTGGTGGATTATGGCCCACTCCCTCTCACAGAAATAGTAGGCCTGTGTCCCAGCAGTGGGAACATTATAGGCTGATTATATATCCAGAGTTTTGTTAGAACAGTGACAAGAATATTTTGTGTAGATTAATTATGTTAGCTTTTATTAAAAAAAAAAAAAAATATGCAGTTCATCCTGAATTTAGCTTTGAAGATTCTTGTAGTTTTATTATCTTTGAGTGCTTATTAAAACATTATTGTCATCTAAAAGAAAAACAAATAAAGATTCAACTATGTATATTATTCTTATTAGATTTCAACAAAATCTCAGAACATAAAGCTTCAATCCAAACAAGCTTTTTATTTCAATGAATTAATCAAAATCACTCAAATAAGACAGTAAAGTAACTAGTTTGCATAAAATTCGAGAGTAATACGCCGTAAATTGATCGTATCTTGAATAAAAACTCTTTATTAAGTTGATACCAAGTAAAATACCATAAAATAGATAATAGAACTTCACTATAAATAAAGATTTTTCTAAAATTCCAACACATTGAATACGAATTGCCTCACAATCTCCCACAATCGTTCATTCCTTGGTGACGTTCATTCCTTAGTGACGTCACTCGACGTGTGAATGAATGACGTGAACGAAATTTATCGACAGCTTATCTCTTGAGGGTCGTATAAATAATATATCGACGTAATAGTTCAGTAATAGTGGGTTTTAAGCTTCTTAAATGGCTTTTTTATAACATCGTTTATTTTTAATATATTTTCTTCTTGTAATCCTATATACTTTCTCTTGGAGATGTTTTTGTTAAGAGGTTTTGTTTTGTTTATAATTCAAATTAAAAACTTCATAATATAAATGATGAAGAAATGAGCCTTTACACAATTAAAGTAATTCCAACTATTAATTTAAACTTATGATATTTTCGAAACTGAAGCTAATTTTCTCGACGAAGACATTGCTTAACAACATAGTATCTAAATAGCGTATTAATCATCATTCGAAGATTCAACCGTAAAAGGAAACGTCATCAATTCCACATTATCTAACAAATTAAACTATTAACTCGTACTAAGCCGGCGACATCCCGTCCGCCCACCACACTCATAAATGATATTAACTATTCACGTTCATCCTCGAATACAACAATCGTAATATATTCTCCAACGAATATATTATATCTTCATTAGGTTTTATTGTGTTACTGACTCATTAGTATAATTTATTGTTCATCTGTACCGACCAGTTCTACCGCCGTCTACCCTCGCTGTTAACTCATCAACTTCTAACATGTGTTATTTCTTCTCGCTCGCTTTGTCCTCGTTCATTGCTTTATTGTTTTACTACAAATGGAACACGTTACTTACAAGAAATATGGAAATGAACACACATAACGTCTTGTTCGCTACGGGCGAAATAAAATAGTGGGTCTGTACTATCTTTTACTCACTTTTCGCTTCTTCTTTGAAAACTTTCTGTTACCGTTTTTATTTGTAATTAATTTAGGTCGAACGTGACATGAATTTAGTTTTGCTTGTCGTTTATAAAGTACTTAAGCTCGTATACTATTTAACTTGCAATAACCAAAGCACGGTGATACAGCACAAAGTCGGTTTTTAGCTCCCAATGATAGAATCCTCCAAAACGGTTGAACGCTTCTCGAGATTTCCACAAACACAAACTCTCGAGGCGAGATAAGGAAATATTTGACTAATAGGTTCTTGTCGACGATGAAAATAATCTGTATATTTTCTTATAATAAAACAAGCTCAAGTACGGGCGAACCGAAAAAACACATTAAGAACATTCTATCGATTGAATAGATCAATAAAAAAGGAGACGAAGGAAGAAAAAATATTATGCAAAGGAAAAACTCGGAGGAATAAAGTGAAGTGAGACGCGCGAGTGAATACTCCCCAGTCGGAAATGTTCAGTTATTTTGATTTATATCAGGCGTGCACTTGCGATTAGGAGACTGGGAATATAAATCTTGTTCGTGTTAGGAACCGAATTTCCCCGAAACAAATTTTTACGATAAAATTTTCCCAGAATAAGAATAATTTTAGAGTTATTTGATCCCGATCTCAGTATTCCAGCAAGTTATAATACGTGTTTCCACTCCATTTGATGATTTAATCTCGTACAAATTCTAGTTATTACTTTATGAAAAATGCAAATTTTTAGCCATTAACCTAATAGCTTTGTTTGAGACTGGTACATCTGAGCGCTGAATATTTAACGAGTAAAAATTCATGCGACTTAAAGTCGCGTACATGCGAGTGTCGGCTATCAGATCGCGCAGTCCCGGGCGAGTTTTCACCTGCCCTGACAATTTTAATATAATAATATTTTCCTTGTGCCATCTCACTCGCAATATTAAAGTGGAGTCCCGCCATCTTGGCCACGGTTTTTATTTAAATTACGATAATGCTTTGTGGCTTTTATAATGAGTTGGCTCTAGTCAGTTATTTTTATGAATCATAGCGTCTTTTAGAGGTAAATGTTGGGTGGACATTTATTACACTTCTTTAAACTATAACAAAAAAATTTAATTGCCAAAAGTAATATAAAAACAATGGAACTCATGGAAACGTAAAAGCTTTTTATTTGGATGTCAGCAATACTCCAAGCAAAAAACTGAATTTCGTTAAAAAATCGTGCGTATTCAGCATTGCAAATATTGCTATGTTATTATTACTCTTTCCTCTCTTCGCTAAAACTAAGCAAATAGCACGGGATAATATTGTTGCTTCCGTTTCCGGAATTTTTAATTTACGCGCCGATGCGATGCTCCAATATCCGGCCATCGTTCACCGAATCGGGTGATGCTAGACTTTTATTAAAAAAATCGCACAAATTTTAGGTACGATATCCATAAAACAAAGCATTGGTTATTTTCTCCCCTCTTTCCTTCACAAAATGGCGAATTCTTCGTACTAAACAATACAGTTAGGACAATTGATTATTTAGCATATTGACACACTACATTAATTTTATTTTGTTCGTTATAGCCATTTAATGGCTGATTAAGAATACCAGTTGTGGTTCTGATGTACGAACCTTTTTAATTTTATAGTCAATTTGTATAACAATGTTTTTCTTCGACCTTTCTTGAAAACATAGGGTGGCAGGGCATCGATGCGCAAACTGTAACCATTCAACATGATTCTAGACCCGCTGCGCAAAAATTTTTGGTCGCTCATAAAAAAAACAATAAGCGGTTTCAGAGAAAATTGCAATACCTACGCGGTCAAAATGTATAGAACAGCATTTTTTTTTATAACCAGTTTTCCATTGCAACGCATGGAGGTTCAAAATCATGTGCATTCTCCATGATAACAGGTTGCGCGTCGATGTCCTTGCCACCCTGTATAGGTACGACTGTGATTTTGACCAAACAACTTATCGCTTTAAAGAAGAAAGAAAGAAAGTGTAGGTATATTTAATATTTTTGTTTTAGACTTCACACATTCATATTTTTCTCTTCTTGTTCTCACACACTATTGTCTACATTTCTTTTTTTACTCCTCCTTTCGCAGGTCTGCTGGAAGAAATTTCTTAAGAAATAAGCAGTACCTTTGTACTCATATTATGTTTATGTCATATCAATATGTATTTTTCTGTGTGTACATAAATAATAAAATAAATAAATAAGAAAGAAAATATATTTATTTAACACAGACTAAAAGACATACAATACACCAGAGGGTCAATTCTCATAATTTTAAGAACGTTCACAGTCTGATCTCAGTCTCAATCTGTCAAAAAATACTTCTAATTTCTCAACATTTTGACAAGTTTTTGACATTTGTTTGTTGCCGAGATGAGACTGCGACTAGATTTTGAACGTTTTAAATTACGAGAATTGGCCTTTGATACATACAACAGATATAAATAAATAAAAAGTGTCAAGTCCGATGTAAAATATTAGCAGGAAAGTGTGCCTCACAACTGCGCCAAGAACGCCCAGTTTATCAAAAAAATGCCAGACAACTAGTGCCTGACGCTGGTTTTCAACTGGACCTGAAGAAAGCAGCAATTCATAACTAAGGGTCACTTAACAGACGAGGGAAACCATAGTATTTTCCTACTAAAATTATAAACGTGAAAGTTTGTAGGGATGGATGTTTGTTACTTTTTCACGCAAAAACTACTGAACGGATTTGGATGAAATTTGTCATACAGATGGTTTATAACCAGGATTAACATATAAGAAACTTTTTACCCCGATATTCCCATGGAATCGAAACTTATGCGTGTGAAACCGCGGGGTGCAGCTAGTCAATAATAAAATTGACATATATTATTATTATCCATTTATTGCAATGTTGCAGAAAAGCGAAGAAAACCCATTCAGTGGTCATAAAACGCTGAGAGGACTCACGAAAGTACTAAAAGTCAAAGAGAAATCATAAACAATGTAGCCAGCCCATAATGTATGGACACAATCTTTAGAATAACCTATGTTACGGTACAAGCAACAAAGTCACGGGTATGAAAGGATCTGTAAAGGCTTGCATTTTCTTGGAACTAGAAAATTTTAAGACGTTAACGACTGAAGAAAAGTGTTTTCCGATAATGCAGATTATTCTTTGTGGTAGTAATGTATTTTTGAGTTTAAGACCCCATGTTTATACTTGGCGATTTTTTAGACTTATATTAATTATACGTCCAGCAGGGGGTGACTAACTAACAGTAGCAATGGCTTTCATATTGACAGTTCAACAATATTCATTGCGTTATTTACCTTGTTGAGCAGACGAATTTTTCAATCCTATGAAGCAATAGTTTAGTAGTTTCCTTCAGAACCCACGGATTGTGAATTAATGTGTGGTACGCAATAAGGGTACTGGTCGCTAACCCATCTTTAGCAAGCGTGGTGATCAATGCTCATGCCTTCTTTGTATGACAAGAGGCTTTTGCCCCGCAGCGGGTTAGTAATGGGGCTGGTATCATTATGATTATGTTTGTCTTTTGCCTTTTTACGCAAGTCCTCTTTTCTTTATATTGTCAAATGGCTATACCTAGGTACCTCATATAGATCTGCACCAATGACAACCCCATTTCATGTCCAGATAATCACTGTTCATTCCACGGTTAACTAAACGAGATATTAGATAGATAGATAAAACATTTTTATTAGATTGCGAAAGCCGTCATTTGTATGTTTTGTAGTGAAAAATTTTGTAATGATAGTCTGGTGTGCTTAAATCTCGATGTTTTGTCAAGTCGTAAAAACTGTGCGAAGCCGGGGCGAGTCGCTAGTAAATAAATAAATTACGACTTATGGACTCTAGAATAGATGGACCCATGATAACTACCGTATGATGTTATCAATACAATGGAGTCTTCTGCCCACGTAAAGCCATAGGGTCAGTATTTATAAATAGCCCACAATACTTGGAAATATGTACAGCTATACCTAACGTACAGCATTCATTTGAAGAGTCGAGGTGAATGTTCTGATGTATTATGGTCTCCTGGGATCAATTTCTAGGTCACTCCTTGTATTACTGACTTGTTTATAATTATTAGCAGCGCCCCGCGGTTTCACCCGCATAAGTTTCGATCCCGTACAAATATCGAGATAATAGCCTATCCTATATTTTAATACTGGTTATAAACTATCTGCGTGTCAAATTTCATCCAAATCCGTTCAGTAGTTTTGGCGTGAAAGAATAACAAACATCCATCCATCCATGCATCCTCATAAACTTTCGCGTTTATAATATTAGTGGCGTTAGAACATGCTTAAATGTTTTTTCTTTCTTTCTTTTCTTTTCTTAATAACAGCCTCCGATAAGATCCGAAATAAACTTATCCGGACAGAACTGGAGTTACTAAGATAGCTTAAAGAAAAAAGAAGAAAGAAATAAAAATAGTTTATTCCGCACAAAGAAAACGCACATTACAAATAAAAAAATAATAAAAAATAAGACATAAAATACAACATAGTCAAAAGCCTCGTATTCAAGCATATAAAATATTAGCCTGCTGAGCAAACAAGCTGAAGTGGCCATGTTTGTCGAATGACCGATGGCCGGTGGAGCAAACGAGGCCTGGGGTGGAGACCGCGTATCGGCAAGCGTAATGTGGGATGCCCCCCAGCTAGATGGACCGACGACCTTAAAGTGGTTGGAACAGACTGGATGCGGAAGGCGGAGGACAGAGTGTTGTGGTGCAGCCTGAGAGATGCTTATGTCTAGCTGTGGACTGTAAAAGGCTGAGTTGATTGATTTGATAATAACAGCCTTAGGTTCTTAAACTGTGTCCGAGATAAATGCTAATTGGCTCATCCATCCCTTAATAACCTCCGTTATATTATGGTGAAACAACTGAGAGGCTAATCCTGTACTTTTAAGAACGTTCACAGTCTGTTGTCAGTCGCAATCTGTCAAAAATATCTCATAACTAGCTGCGTCTCGCGGTTTCCACCGTATACATTTCGATCCCGTGGGAATATCAGGATAAAAAGTATCCTGTGTTAATCCTGGGTATGAACTATCTGTGCACCAAATTTAATCAAAATCGGTCCAGCCGTTTGAGCGTGAAGAAGTAACAAACATACAAACGCACACACTCAAAAACTTTCGCCTTTATAATATTACTGACAGTTACATCTTTGACAAGTTTTTGACATTGATTGTCGCTGAGATGAATTGCAACTAGTCTCGTATCTGGCTATCAACAAAAACTCCTTCCCATACTCTATTCTCGATAACCCTAGCCAATAATGTTTTCGTTCGACTAGAAATTTTATGCATAGTACACACATCAGCCGAATTCGACGTCGAATGCAGACTATCGCATATTCGAGCTATGTTCGCGCACTTGACAGCTTGTAAGCGAAATAGCATAATGGAGGAATCAGCCGAGGCGCGAGGTAGGATAAACTCGTACAGGTCGGTGTGGAGAATATTCGTGGGTGAATGTGTTGGAACAGGGGGAGGGAGGATAGATAGAATTTGGTTTGGAGAATTATTTGTAACTGGGATGATGAAAGAGTCTTGTTTTAGAGAATAGGAGTCTTCAAAATAATTGCGTAACACGCTAACAGTAGGAATGGCTTTAATTTGGACAGTTCAACAGCATTCATTGCGGTATTTACATTGCTGAGCTGACAAATATTTCGAACATATGGAGCAATGAATTAGCAATATGCTTCAAAATTATTCTGATTCCGATTGATTGTGTGTTACACAATTAGGGTGTAGGTTTGAATGAGAAGGTAATTCAATATCTTTTCCTGGGTTTGTAAGGAGTGGGGTACTGGAATTTTTGGTGTTGCTATTTCTTTAAACATCGCTGTGTGTCTATGATTATCACTACTCAATACCGTCGTCATTGGAGTCGTTACTTTCTCGATACATAGGCTATCTCTCAATCATAGTCTATATGTCTAGTTCATCAAATCTTCACATTTTTCATCAAAATAAACAATTTATTCATCATGAAGGATCAAAGCTTTTGAATTTCAGTCCTTGCCTTAATTCGAAAAGCCTTGAAAAATTCCAGCCGAAATCTACGTAATCCTATAGCAACCAATGTCTTCACTTCGTCCCATTTTAGAAAATCATAACACATGTGTGTATGTTGCAACATTACGTCTCTAAAGGAAATTCAAACAGAGCTGAATACGCAGTCTATTTTCAGGACTAAAAGGAGCAAAACGAGCAGTAATAAACTAAGACAAGCATAAATCAAATGCACCGGACTGCTTTCGTCACCCACCGTTACATTGCACAAAGCAAGAAGTTCTGTCTATGTTTAGAAGCTGTACTGTAAGAGAATGCATGTTTATGATGACGATAATATTGTTACTTACGTGTCGTCTTCTGTCATGAACCCGCGACAATAGCTAGACTGTGGTTACAGGATTAGCCAGTCAGATAAATTGGTAGCAAATCTGACTGGATATGGTCCGCTGGTCGTTTAGTCGACCTCGTAATTGCTTTACGAGTTTTAGCAACAATTCTCAGAAAATTGAAACTTTACTAAGGTTAAGACTATCTAACTGTCAAATAGACCAGCAAACTTTATAGTTTTATGAGCAAGTGACCTCAGGGACCTTGGGGTGATACAGGGGTCGACTGTACCTTTTTAAGTATCGTCATTTTTGGAGGATCTACTGCTCTAGTATTCGAAGTTATACTTTAAAAGCTGTTGACTTTCTTGTATTTCCCATTGTTTGTATTTCTGACAATCAAAAGTGTCTCCAATATACTTTCACACTTTTCACATCCATTGCTTGCTCCAAAAACAAGTTCCAAAGCTTATCATCGCGCGATAGCGACCTTGTTTCCAAAATTACCTAAAATTGTACAAAATAAACATTGGTCACCAAAAAACCATCGCAATTCAGAGCCAACAATAACACATTTATCAAGATTAGTTCTAGTAATAATCCCGGCTTTTGGACCATTTTTCGAATTCGAACGCTCAAAAATCTAAACCAAAATGGGGGTACGCTGCAATCTTGCACATACAAACGTATGTTAGGCGTGTCAGTAGCATTAGAGCTGTGATATTTATAGCTCGGTATCGAACCTGCGCTAATCCGGAATGCGCCGGATTGCATACGCATTGGAGCATTGGGTGACAAACTGCCGCGGCATTGCTGATTGCTTCATCGATTTTGTGACGATTTGAAAGGAGTTTAAGAAGTTCGTATATTTTGAAGGAAATGCATGGCTAAATCAGTTTCCCTAAGAAACTATTCAATGTTTGAAAAGGCTTGACTTTTGAGCAAACCGTGATCAATTATTAAGAGCTGGTTAAACTGTAGCCATCCTGCGAAGAACGTAGCTAAAAAAAAAATTAATAATTAATTAAAAATTTATCTTCAGCTCTTGCATGATTCATTCTAAGCTCTTGCTTCCACCAAAAGAATAGTTGACAGTACATTCTAAACTCTCGTTTAAAAAAGTTAGTATTTCAACCGTATTTTAACTCACGGCAACCCACCATTACAACCCGACCAGATACCAGAAATCCGTCAATCGGCACAGCCGCGTAAAGATGTCGCCGGCCATTACCATGCTTTGTGCCCTCTCCTTTGTTCCATGCCAATTAGTCGTAAGTTCCCACCACCGCACCTTCAGCGGCTTCAGCGCTCGACTAGCGCTATTATCGCTTAATAGATTATGGCTCAGCCCCGCTTAGCTCGCCGCTTTGTCTCTCGATGGCAACATACCCCGAGAGTTTCGGTGGTATAAATAATTTTAGTCTCGCGGCTAAGGTGGCGCTTCCAAAGTTAAAGTTTAGGGATTAAAGTTTACCTTAAAAGATCCAGTTGTGAACTAGTTTGAATAGAATTAGTATGAAATCTGTAGTAGATGTTTAGTTAAGTAATTAAAACTTTATTTTAGTTACATGAATTTGGAAGATTTAGATGCGAGCAGCGACGACCATTAGTACTAGCTACTTTAAATGAAGCTTTAAGTTTTAATATCAAAAATCAGCCTTTAATGTTCCCACTGCTGCGACACAGGCCTCCTCTATTCGAGAGGGAGTGGGCCGTACTCCACCACGTGGGCCCAGTGCGGGTTTGTAGATGTCACATGTCTTCGAATTTATGGTTCTAGGATATGCCGGTTTCCTCACGATGTTTTCCTTCATCGACCTGAGAGCAGTGGTGATGAAATAATTTACACAAAGTAATAGGTGATGTGGTTAAAAAGGCTGCCCAACTTAAATGGGACTGGGCAGGACATGTCTGCCGCATGCCGGACAAACTGTGGGCCCAAATAGCACAGAATTGGTGCCCTAAGACAGCGAGGCGAGGTCGCGGCAGACCACGTAGACGAGCTGGATAGGTTCCGTCAAAACTGGAAGGAGGACGCGCGGGCTCGCGAAAGAAGGTAGGAGTGAAGGGAGGCCTTTGCCCAGGAGAGGGACAGCGTAGGCTAAAAATAAAAAAAGCGCCATACAAACGACACACAACAATAGTTTCATATCAATAATGCCATAAAAATACAGAAAAATTAAAGTTGTTTTGAAGAATTGGAATAAGAATGAAATTCCAGAACACGAATTGGATAACACAGGAAAACAATATAAAGCCACAATACTATTTCCCCACTATCTAAAAAAGAACGTCACGAACAAGCCCCAAAAGCAAGGTACAATTAAATTTCACCTCTGGCAACACTAAAATGCTGAAGTACCAAAATCCCACAATAACACATGGCAACACCGAGATCATTTTTCACCGTCGCGTCGGAAGGAATACGTGTTCGTGTGGACTGACGGCTCCAAAATATAAATCAGACATAATGGTATCTATACAAAGCGCTTTTGAGTTCACACTTGCCGGTTTTGGGGTTCCGTAGGAGGAAAACCTCATTTGTTATTGTCAGCATTATGAATATTGTTTACTGTAAACATTTTATAAGACGTTGTCCTCTTTTTTGGCAAAATCTCATGTCAAACTCATAGCTTATAAAAATCCTGCGCTGTTATCAAAGCCTATTTACGAGGATGAATCATTTGTCACTCGAATGACGTCGACTAGGGGGCGCTGTTGGTACACATTATCGTTCTAATCATAACACAAGACGTATCTTTAGACCCAGCGTGGTATCGTAACACACTGACAGTAGCAATGGCTTTAATTTTGACAGTTCAACAACATTCATTGCGTTATTTACGTTGCTGAGCAGACAAATTTTTCGAACATATGAAGCAATGGATTAGCGTCCTGGAATATCCTTCAAAATTATTCAGATTGCGATTGATAGCATGGTACGCAATTAAGGTGTTGGTTTAAACTATCGAGCAATTTTATCAATTTCAAACTATAATCCGACAAAGTTAAAGTTTTTTTTACAAAAACTGACGTCAAACCCGTGTTGACAATTTTCCATTAACTACTACTAGAACGTTTCGGATTAAAGTTCAAAATACAGTAACTGGCTCGAAGTTTTAGTCTAGGTCTGAAGTTAGAACTCGTTTTGTAATAAATACGGATTATAATTATGCAATTGTGTTGTGAAAATAAACAAGATGGCGTATTAGTTCTGATATTGACCTTGCGCTTTGTTGCGCTATTAGTCATCGACACTTCTAGTGCGACTTCAAATACTTCTTAGATCAGCGCATGATTGCAGCCATATCACCTCAACAACGGTTTAGACTCGTCTTTTCAATCCATAATCATGTCTGTTACGGTACATTTCCTATATAAATCCTACCTTTAACTTTATTGGTAAACGTATCGTTATAGTCCAAGTTCTACATTCCAAAACGTCGAAACCCTCGTATCGTTGCAATTTCATAGTCATCACACAAATTGTGTTGCACGCCGATATTTCAGACTGCGTGTATGCAATTCGGACGTCAGATTTTTGCGATCTATTTCGCAATAACACCGGCGATATATTGGTACGTGAGTAGGCTTTGGGCATACTACGTACATAGTCACTTTTGCAATCGTATTTTTGTGTAAGGTTGATTCTGAATGACAAGGTGAGTTAGAAAAAAAACCTTTTATACGAGCAGAATGACGACACGGTTGGCGCAGTGACTGAGCGTTCGACTGCTGCACTGTGTCGCGGGTTCGATTCCCACACGGAACAAATATTTTTATTGCGTACAGGTAGTTGTTCCGGGTCTAGCTGTTTGTGTATGTGAGTTTAAATGTTGGTAAACGCACCCACGATACAGGAGTAATTCCTAGTGTGGGGCAACGTTTTTTTTTTTTTTTAAATGAATATGTTTCCGTGCGGTGCACTTGCTGGAGAGTCCTATGTGCCCATTCCCCTGCACCATGGATGACCTTAAAAAATGCCACAGATGCCGCAAACTACGTGGCTACCTCATCATTATCATCATTAGCCTATAGCAGTCCACTGCTGGACATAGGCCTCTCCTATTGTACGCCATTCAACTCGATTTTCGGCAACTCTCATCCAGCTGCTACCAGCCATCCTGCGAAGATCGTCGCACATGGCCACCTACTCGGCTCAAACCATATAAAAACAAAAAAAATCAACGAGGAACAGTACCACCGACACGAAAAGACGAAGAAGCAGAATATGATGATAAATATGAATGATAAATGATTCATTTTTGTAAGTAGGTTTGTTTGTACAACCACTTTTAACACGTCAATCTGAATATTTTAAAGACCAGGGCCCCAAGTCTGCTATTTTTATAAATTCATCATTCCAACACGATCCCATTCCCATCCCATTTTCATTTTGCTTAAAGTTCGTAATCTGCTAAATTCTTAATGGCGATCATTGGTCGGTCAATGGTCTCGTAATAGAATTGTGTCATAATGACATTGTCGTATTGCCATTATCATAAAACCCGTTAGTAGAAATGATTTTTGAAAAACTACCACTACTTTATTTATGCCAGATTTGATTTATATATATTTTTACATATTATTTATTAGTGTTTTATACAAGTCAATTGTTTTATGTAAGTCAGTCATTCATTTATCATTATGTACGAGATTACCATTCTATGCCATTTCTTTCAATGGAGTGTCAGTGGTTGACCACTGGAAAATCATAATGACGCCACTATGTTAGTAGATTACCAAACTTGTCAAAATCAACAATTATGAAATCAATGATAAACCATTCTGACACTATTGCAATAGCAGACTTGAGACCCAGATGTGGTCGGCGTTTCCTATCCGACTATTCTGAGAAGAAAGATTGAAATAAACTCAGAGGTCCACAGTCTCTTTTAAACCCCAGACATAATCTTGGTCAGATCATGTAAGGACCATGTGTCTGAAATGGTCTTTTGAGGCAAGAAACACACAGATTTGAGTGGACCTGTCCATGGTATGGAGAGTTCTGAAATAGTTCTAAGAAACGAAAGCGACGACACGGTTGGCGCAGTGGCTGAGCGATCGACTGTTGCGCTGCGTGTCGCGGGTTCGATTCCCGCACGGAACACATTGTGTGTGTGAGCTTAAATGTTTGTAAGCGCACCCACGTTACAGGAGAAATTCCTAGTGTGGGGCAGGGTTATTTTTTTTTTTTAATAGGTTTAGACAAATGATGTGATGTAGGTATCAAATCACATCTAGTCAAAACGATAATCGGTTACAGTTGCTAATTCTGCAATCCATAGGTAACCTCACTGATATGAACAAAGGTCCTACTTGTTCGTTAAGAAAATAACCAAGCAAAGATACTTCATTTACGCTAAAGATTTCTAAGTAACGTTCAACGTCTGGGATACAATATCTTAGATTTCTACAAGATTGTAAGCTACGGAACCTTTCAACAAAACTCACTTCCGAAAGCTTTCATTGTAGCTCACAGTGAGTGCACTAATTACATCGTGGATATTTTTCTCGACCTTGTCTCTCTAATGAACGAATGAACAAATGAACGGAATGTTTAGCCCTGTTTATTTAGAAACTCTTTGTTCAAATACAGTTAGCCCTGAATGAATGGCAATGTCGTTCTTTCTCGTTTGAAATAAACGTGAAATATGAACTGGTTTTTTAATGTTTTGTTCAGTTTATAATGGTAACGTTTTAGCGAGTTATAAAAAGAAGTTGACGGTTTTAAATGACAGTATGAAAAGGATAATGTGTCCTATTGTACATGTGTCTTATGTTTGTGTAGTTTAAGCTGTAGAGAATGAACTGCATCCTTGGCATAGTTTCTGATTATTTTTCTATACTACCTAATATTTGCATGTCTCATGTGATCATTATGTCAGTTCATTGTAATGTACCCAGGATTTTGTAATAATATCTTGATTTAAAAGAGTGTCCATGGAGTTTCTTGCCCGTTCTTCTCTACAGAGATCTACGTTTTGGAATGGGCAACTTGCTTCAACTTTCTGACTAACTGACCGACTATATATTTTGACAATTAAAAAATGCCTGAAATGGTTTAATTGAAATAAATGATTTGAGTTTGAGATGTAAAGTCTTCATAAAAATTTTTGTAACAGCATGAGATAGAGGGTAACAAAATGGTAGTATGTATACAGTATTTTTGAGTTATAAAAGTTGGCCAGTATGCCTGAAATTATTGCCCCATCGCACAAACACAGAAAAAACTTTTTCCCTCAATTGACTTTTCCAGCCAGCGAAAAATATCAGATACACCAGTTTTCACCGTCCACAAACCCGCGCAATATAATTGTTACAAAAAAGAGAAAAAAATGCCGCCAACCATATTCCACTGACAAAGCACCCATAGTACCTACCTATCTATGTCGCTATTATTAAAATTCCCGTGTCCGTCAAAGTACACCGCTATTTATCTATTAAAAACGGTATAAAAGCCACAGACACGTCCGCGCGCTCATGTGTCCACACGTTGCGGAAAAAGTACGAAAAAAGTGCAAAAAGGTGTCGACACGTTCGCGGGACAGGCCCGCCCGTGAAATATGGCCACCCCGGACACTCCCGAATGCGTGGATACCCTGTAATTTATTTATAACCGTGTATACTGTTAATGGATATATTTTTAATGATTTTAATAAAGGGTGACATGATTATTCGAGCAATAAAGGGTCAATTTTATTAGGATGGGTTTTCGGACAAATTAGTTAGGTTCCAGTGTGTGATATGAAGAACATGAAAATTACTTTTTTGTTTTGATCTGGTTTACAGCGTTAATAATGTCCTTATCGATATTGCGGTACTCAACATTATTCTTCATTAAATCCACAACCTTCTTCCGCGTCAACATGGAGTTTATTGACGTGTTCGTGGAAATAAAACATTACACAAATAATCACAAACGCCTATTTACCTGAAAAAAAACCCCCTTACTTCCACTACGTTCACTTATTTTAACGGCAAAAGGTTCGCGTTTGTTTATACCCCGTGTATTTTTCGCCGAACAAAAAAATTCGCTCTTTCAAATAAAGGAACACTTCTTTCTATTTTTCCCCGAATTTCTATATTGTACGTTTTCCCGCTGCGAGACGTAAGTTAATAAATTACTTTCACATGTTACAACGTCTCAACAAAGCCCAGGTGTTACAGTTTCAGGCCATTGGCCTGACAAAGCAGCCTTCCCTTTCTGTGTCGTTTCCTTAGTCTATTGACAAATTCCACCCCTGATTGGGAAAGGGTTGATGGTAGAAAAACCGTTTGTTACGTTATTGTGTTAAATTTTTCCTTTTTAGAATGAAGTTTATCAATCTGACTATAGGTTTATTTTTGTGTTTTTTTTTCAATGAAAAACTATTACTAGGCATTGGATTGCTTTCATTCTCCTCAATTCATGGTTACTATTCTGAATCATGAGCGTTCTCGATACAAACTATGTTTAGAAACATGCACGTGTATTCGCCTACACAATCTACACGTGTGTCGTGTTTGCTTTTATATAAATAACAGTAACAAAAACTAGCTTCAACTCGCTTTTAACTTTATAGAAGAATATTCTAATTTTACAGCATCATGTTTTTAATATGTACGAGTATGTTTTACAAAGACTGCGTTATTATTTAATAGAGATAAAGAAGTAGACACAACGCAAAGGTTTCACCTAATAGAACTTATTTGCCGATCACGCTAGGTAGGCATACACAGCATAATCAGCGTATTATGTTCCCACTGCTGGGACACAGGCCTCCTCTCTGTGAGAGGGAGTGGGCCGTAATCCACAACGCAGGCCCAGTGCGGGTTCAAAGATGTCACGTGTCTTCGAACTTTTGATTCTAGGAAAATATTCTGAAACATTTTAAAAGAGTAACGGTGGAGTTTCTTGCCATTCTTCTCCATACGAAAACTACCTTTTTGAAGGGGCGACTAGAATCAATTCTATTTTATTGTGATCTTTGACGTTTTGTGCCTATTTAAGATAAATGCTTTCACTTCTGACTTTGGACATGCCGATTTCCTCACAATGTTTTCCTTCGCCGTTTTTGGGAGTAGCTGTGATGAAATAAATTACACAAAGTAAAGCGCCTGCCTGGGTTCGAACCCACGTCGTACAACTCGTAAGACGGGGCCGTTACCACTGGGCTAGGTAGGCATGGTTTCGGGAAATAAGTACCTTGGTGATAACTTGATGCTGTGTCTACAACGATTTTGATTGAAAACTTTACTTATGTTTTTCTTTTGTTGTTGTTACAGAGTACAGACTCCAGTCTACACAACTGCAACGACACATGTAATCGCATGCCAACGGTAAGTCATTTCACGTAATAAGATAACAAAATTAGGATGATCTTCCAAACAGTCCTTCATAATCTGTTAGGCTCGGCTCTGTCTAAGTGCGCATAGTTCTAGACAGATGGCTTTTTGTTTTACGACCTTCGAGAAAGGTTCACATTTTCTACAGAGGCCTTCGCATAAAACTAGGATGTCCAATATCCCGCCATCTGCCGTCCGATGATCCCCAAAATATCACTCAAAGAGCAAGAATTACGGGCTCTACTTTGCTTTATTCGCGTCAAGTGCGCAGGGGACAGTTTTCATAAAGGTCCCGCCGATGCGGAATGCGGAAGAATAAAATTCCGACTTTACGACTGATGCGGAATGTATCGGAATCCCCTCGCCCCCCGCACCCTCTACCTCGAAATCCTAGCGAACTAATTACGCGCGACGATTTCGCCTCGAACGGGACGCGAAATACATTCTGCCTTTTATTTTTGTATTTGAACAAATTTGTCAATTACTTTTGAAGAGGGTCTGTTCCGCTTTGAAGACTAAAGAGAAATACATAAATTAGAGGAGTTCCCTTTTGTTTCTTTATATATCAAACGGACAAAAGTTTTAAAATCTTGTTTAGATTCATTTTTATGTGGGTTTTTTTCTTTCGGTTACGCTAAAATTGCTATTTTGCTTTTTGTTGTGTTGTAAATCGTAGGGGCCTATTTTTTAATCCCGCTACCCCTCGAGTATGCGCTGATTCACCTCGGCGGCCTCACCTTGGACCGCAAATAATAAAACGTCTAAAACAAAGAGAATAAAAGAAAGTCCCGAATAATATTTACGCGGGTGCCGTCCGACGGAAACAGAATGTTGGACTTAAATTTTCGGGGTTTTTCCCGGTTTTTCGGACAAACTTTGGGGACTTTTCCTTCCTGACTTTGTAACGAGAGTTTCGGACCACGATTTTAAGTTCACGCCACGGTTTCCTCTTGTCTTTTGTTTGAATTTATGTATTATAATAACCCCGGTAGGATATTATGAGCAAGGTAAACTGAATTGGAAACATTCTCCTTTGTTGTTATTTCGGTAATGGGCAGTTGGCCACCTCAGAGTTAGCGCATTTCCATTTGGCGAAACGATCAAACTCGTCGGAATTCAAAAATATCATTACCATTTCGTTTCAATCCGCTCGGGGGATTCTCTGAGAAACTCTGCAGAGGACTGAATTCGTGCTATTACTAATGTTTCCCCACCTTCGCTGTACAATACCCACTTAGTGCTATTGAATAATTCATTGTATCGGCAGCCAACAATAGGCAAAACAAACAAACAAGCAGAGAAAGCCTTCGGCACTGTGGCATGTTTGTTTCGGTACTCTGCTCACCTCCCCCCCCCCCTGGTGCATGTTACCTCTTCCGCTTTTAGAGGGCGCATCTGGAATACGCTTTTAACGACAAATTCATGAGGCCCCCCCAGATATGTTGGCGTGATAATAAATATGAGCTTAGTGTTTCATCCATAATTCAGTTGAGAACATTCATGGATGCAGCTGAATGTTATGTTGGCTTTAATTTTTAATTTATTTCAGTTTTGTTAAAGTGAAAAGTGGCAAAATTAAGTGCACGGACTTTGGCTTGGAGCAGTGTTTGAGAAGTTTTGTGAATAATGAATGAATGAATAACATTATAAGACGCTGTTTCAGAGCGTTAATAAAGAAAGATGGGACGTATTTCGTAACACGTACCTAATATAAAATTGGGTCGAGCCATTAGTCACGAAAGTGGCAGGCACTTACGTGTAAATAAATACGTGGAAACTTGAAGTTAACCATAATATCTGTTGCAATGAACATGTTTTAAAGCGTATAAAAGCGGCTGAAATACAAAAGCTTGGCGTACAAACAAACATACCTAGTAACACTGCACCCTTCGAATTGACTCAGACTGGTAATCCGAGAGATGTGAGTATACAATACGACGAGGACACAAGTACGGCGAGTACACGACTGAGACTCAGCTAAAAGCTGTTTGCAAATAAACAGCTGCTTTTAAAAGCTAGTTTTTCTCGTTGTTGCAAGAATAGAGGTTTTAAGTGATCGATGTATTTTGTGTTGTTTAATGGATTGTGGACGGCTTTTCAGTGTACTCTAAGTGCTTTGACATTAAGTTGAAATGAGTAAGCAGAGTTGCGTCAATTGACATTATTTTGACGAAATTCGCTATTATTGTCAATCACTAAAGGTTGTCCCAAAAGTCTTTTATCCGTGAATTGTGAATGGAAAACTGTAAAAAATTCAACATTTATTTAGCAATTAGGTAACTGCGTAACATACTATCAGTAGCAATGGTTTTCATTTTGACAGTTCAACAACATTCATTGCGTTATTTAGATTGTTGAAGAGACAATTTTTTCGAACATTTTAGCAATGGATTAGCAATATCCTTCGAAATAGTTCAGATTGTGATTAATAGTCGTCATCATCTGCTTAGCCTTTTTCCAGCTATGTTGGGGTCGGCTTCCAGTCTAACCGGATGCAACTAAATACATGGAGCGACTGCCTATCTGACCTCCACAACCCAGGATTTTGATTAATAGTGTGTTACGCAGTTAGAATGCATGTCCTAAAGAGACAATTCACCAACCCCGTAAAAGTTTACCGTAAACACAATTCAACCAATAAAAACACAGTTTTTTCTCCCAAACAGATAAATTGCAGTCACATATCAATTACAGTAACATCACCCACATTTTTACTGAACGTTTTCATTCACCGAACAGCCGTCCCGTGAGATAAGTTTAATTACGATCTGCTCATAAATTAAAGGAACAAATTGCTGGACGATACTATCTCGATTTATCTTAACATTTTTGTTAACCTGTCACAGTGGTTCATATATCAACTAGATACCAACCCCTGTTTGGTTAAGGGATTTCGGGTTCTCTACGGTTTAAATTGAAAAACGGGATGTAATTATAAAGCCACAAGGGTAGGTAGGTATTTTAATTTACATTTTTGTCTCTGTTAAAGTGCACGGTGTATAATTTTATGGCAGGGTCAAAAAACACAATTTTTAAACACGTTGCCGTATTTCGAGCAGCTGTACGAGTGATGGGAACTGAGTTTAAAAAGTTACGTATATATATGGGCAACTGGACAATGATGCCACATTGTTATATCAAAACTAATAATGAATTATGTACTAGCCTTTCTTTTTTTTGTTCTTTAAAAAATCGTTGCCTCACACTAGGAATTACTCAGGAGTGATTCCTAGTGTGGGGCAACGTTTGCAAACGCACCCACGATACAGGTATCGTAGGTGCGTTTACAAACATTTAAACTCACATACACAAACAGCCAGACCCGGAACAACTACCTGTAGGCAATACAAATATTTGTTCCGTGCGGGAATCGAACCCACGACACGCAGCGCAGCAGTCGATCGCTCAGCCACTGCGCCAACCGTTTCGTCGTTTTGCCCGCGGCTTCGCCCGCTTGGTTGGCGGAAAATACCCCACGGGAACGTACTACCAGAATTAAAATTTAGCCTATGTGTTAATACAGGTTATAAACTATCTGTGTGCCAAATTTCAGCCAAATCCGTTCAGCCGTTTTTGCGCCAATCCGGAACATACATCCAGATTAAAATTCTTCATTACTATTTTGTTTTATTATAGATAACATCAGTGCACAGGAGACGTTATTCAAGGCATTTTATTCATCCTTACAAATAATTAGATATGGTTTGTAACTGATTAAAATATAAATTTCTCAAATCTACGGAGCCCAAAAGAACTTCAACTCAAACTCGTGCCTGACTTCAAGAACTTTGAAAAATCGTTAGTCATTCATTACGTTTATCACCCGGCCTAAATTAAGTCAAGAGATAGGAGAGCCCCTAATGCGTAACGTCACGGATACTTTCCAAACAGGTATCGATCACCTAGCTTGGGAATCTACACTTTTGGTGGGTGGCTTGATTTTTTTTATAAAAGTGTCTTTGATTTAATTTATTGGCAGTTTGTGGCGAAATGATACCTAATTTTCAGTCTAAGAAAATTAAGTAAATAGACTAGTTTACTTCTCAGTTTAGTTTAGTTTCGTCAGAAACCCGAAAGTCTGACAACCAGTCTTACCATGGAATATCGTGTTACCCAGTACCTAACTGGGTTGTGGAAGTCTGATAGGCAGTCGCTCCATGTAAAATACTGGTATTCAGCTACTCCGGTTAGACAGGAAGCTGACCCCAACATAGTTGGGAAAAAGCTAGGCAGATGCTGATGATGAGACTAGTTTACTTCTGACTTATGTTTAAGTACTTCTTTACCTATATAATAAAATATAACGCATTCCAATATGAAGAAATAAATAAATCATAAATCTTTGATCACACCTCGCTTTTTAAAAACTCAGCAAAAATCGCGAGAAAATCTTACAAAATATAAAAGAAGAACCGATTCGTCCGTCTCAAATTGTCCATAAAAGCGATATCGAGTCACCCTCGTGTTGTCCCCTTCGGAGGTCGTAACTAACGAACGAATGGCTTTCAAATGAGGGCCGGGAGCTAAGACACGGTTTACCGTGAGGGGACCGCACATCTGTCAGACCCTCCCTTCAAACGGCTACTTTAATACAACTCTTCAGCCCTTCTAACCGCCTGGTAGCTCGCGGAGAACGCGCCGAAAGTGTAACCCTTGACCCTTCGCTCTTTAAATCTCTACAGGATTTTTAAAGTACAATACGGTGCGGTTAGCTGGAAAAGAATGGCTTCATTTTATGTGATCCTGGTAGGAAACTCATTACCTTCAGAAAATAATATAATACTTGCGAGTGCAAAGGAATTTCGATAAAAGCATTTCTCCGATCCGTTCCTTGGAAACAAAATTATTTTCAGAATGTTATCCTGTTACAAGAATTTGTATTAAAAATTATTCACCGTTTTGATATTTCAATAAATACGAGGTGAAAAATAGATTTCCAGGTAGGAAAATATTTCAACAAAATAAGAAATACTCGGACTTAGTCAAGCGTTATGACGAATGAGGCGTGAACTCCAATCTCATCTGGTTTTTTATAGATTTTAGACGTGGAGAAACTTATGTCATGATTTAAACAGCTATAGTACCTATTATGATGATTAAAAAATAACATGTGGACAAGATCTCGAAATCAGTTAAAATCCTATTGAATTTTATAATGTAGTTAGTTTGTGAAAGCAATTTTGTTTTTGTTTGGAGGATTATTTAAAACAAAATCCTAGAGTATTTTCAACATTCCAATATCAGCACCCAAAACTAATATAAAAACCAAACAACAATAATATCTATTATTTTCAGTAACAGAAACTTCTGCTCAACTTTATAATATGAGAAGTTGTAAAACTAACCTAAAAAAAGTCTGGCCTTCGACGTCCGCCATCATGCCCCAGACTTCCTAACTTGTTTATGATATTACATTGTAATACATTATTTATTGCGACTAATATCGCTTACATAACTAATATGTAAGTACTTAGTATTGCTTATACATACAAGTTATGTTATTTCAGTAACGAGTTGTATCGCTTATTAACATAACCAATTCCAAGCTTCTCCATAATTAACTTCTCCATATTACAAGGGTAATAAACAATATGGATTTATTTCTATGGCAACATTGGCAATTGGCATCTTTGTCGCGAAAAACTGTTATCTACACATTCCATTTTTTCAAAGTGAGTTTTGACAACGCCTGATTATCCCTTCGACTCATTTCTATTGCTCAACGCTATAACTACATTCTTTTATCTGGCAACAAAAACCAACCCTTCTTTAGTGTCGTCCCTTATCTCTAACTCTTAAGATCACACAGTATCGATAAAATCAAGAAAGTACATCCATTATTATTTCCTGGACACCCTTTTTGCGCATTTTTTTGGAAAAAAAAGCGTCCCTGTGAGCGTAAATTATATGTTTATAACATTCGCATTATCTCGCTCAAAGGGTCGCGATCCCGGGGTGTGCGGCCGCTGCCCCACTCTCCCCTGGCGTTAATTCTTGCCCGTATTTGTGCACTCCCGTATTGGTTTAGATTCTTTGCTCTTTGAGGAGAGAGGGACAAGTAGTTACTGTAGGCGCTGAATTTATTTCTTTAAAGTGCGGAGTTTTTATTTGTTTATGTCAAATGTCACGCTTGACACTGTAGAAATGGAATGGAATGGGCAGAATTTATGCAAACAACAGCTGTGCACACAACATATTACCTTGTCCAGCTTGAGAACTATGAGGTTTTAAAAGTATGAAGTTATTTAGTCGCGGGAAAAAAGCGGGTGTACACAATGGATTACACAGCATGGAAACTAAAGACTGAATATTTTTTATCAGTTTCGAATACACACCAAGTTATTCTCAACAATCATATTTTTTCGTTATCATGAACTCATGAGATCACTCGAAAGCACTAAGAAAATGTTTGCTAAGCACAGAACTTTTGCAATAAAATCTTCCCATAATCTCTGGCTAAAAGTTTGTAATAATCACATAATGTGGCATAATATGTCTGTCTGTATCACGAATTCTCCACAGAATAATACAACAAACTTAAATGGGACTCTCACAAAACTTATAATAATATGGCAACATAATTTACTCGTCACAAGCTCACAACCTGGTAAACGTCACACCCTACACAGCCTGACTCATTTTTTTTAATATTCTATTCAGCCTGTGGAAAAAACATGCACAGAAAACCGTTTGATGTCGACATAATTTTTAAAAAACCGTGCAACCACAACTAACAGAGCGGACTAATTATAATTTAATCAGTAGTTTACACAGACAGGGTCTTTGATCGGGGTGTTATTGTAATACCACGTGCAGTGAACACACGTGCCGGGCGCGTATTGTAAACACCGGTTACACGATAAATAACCGAATGGCGTAGTGCGACGCGCGGGTAATCGAATTATTAATCGATAGTTTTTTTTTTATTGTGCGGCCGATAGAGATGTAATTGGCGCGGATAAAAATAAAAGTGTGTTGTCAAAATTGGTGAATTTTAGGGAGTAGTTGTTATGTATTTTATTAACTTTTTGGCAAAATTTTATGGAAGACGATGTTGGGTATTATGTGTCAGTATCCAATGCAACAATTTACAGGTACGTATTTGTTTAAATTTCAATGCGATTAAAACGATTACCTACTCTAGCTGTACAAATGTGAGTTTTGTTCTTAAATGATATTATTAATACAGTTGCAAGCTAGTATTATACGCTTATACAGGGATAGAAGATCCCTTGCAGCGTTAAAACACAATAAAACCCATGAGCAATATTGTGAAAAACTCCAAAAACATTAGGGGGAATCCCTATCTGGCAACACTGACCGATTAATCGAATAAAGCATCCAAACTTTGCAAGTGGCTGAATGACTGTCAAAGCATTGCAAAAAAAAAGTAAAAAAAAAATGGCCGCGCACAGAAATGAAGCGAAAAATTCCAAAAATGCCAACGTCTCACTCGTTTTACACGAAAGGTTTTTTTATCGATGGCATCGGTGATTGCTTTTGAATATTTTACCGACCAAACGTATTATGTATTCACGTCATAAGCGAAGTAATATTTGATGGCTCTCTATCTTACCGAGTTATTAATATTATTGTTTGTGCGATGGCCGATGAGACTTTGGTAAATACTGCTTGTATTTTGTTAGTGTTATATTGCAAGTAGGTAACTTTGGCGCGAGGTCGAAACTACGTGCAAAAGTCACATTAGTAATTCACTAATTACGATTTCATTACTTTCATGAGCTTTTTTCTCGAATTTATGTTCGTTGATTTACGGTTGCAGTATTAAAAATAAATTGAAGTTGAAATAGCCATTCAGATTTTCAACGTTTGGATACACGCTAGAGTGAAGCAGAATATGCTCATTAAAATTCCATTCAGTCTAATGTTGCAGTTGTATCCGAACGTACATATACGGAGAGTGCAGGAAGTTATCAAAATGTAATTAGAGAATATACAATACATCTGTTAAGCCATATAGGATGATATCATATATGAATCTTCGAAGTGTGTCCCATGGCTCATTGTGTATAGTAACTATTAATAAATGAATAATAGTGCATCATTATTGCATAATAATCTGCTGAGATAGCATTCATTATTATTAGTCACATTAAATTTAATAACAAAATAGTTTCAGCGAAAACTTTTCCGGATGTAAAAATACTTGGCTCTATTTAAGACCTGAAGAACGTTTTAAATTACGAGATTGGCCTTCAAACTGTGAACATTCTTAAAATTACGAGAATTGCCCTTCTGTTCTAATTTTTTTTAGGTACAGACGCCAGCACATCAAGCTACTACAATCTGTCAAACTTCTGTAATAGATTTTCAACTTTCTCGCTAAAGCATTAAGGTTCAAGGTTGATTGGGAAAATTTGACAGTTTCGGGTAGCTTGACCTGCTGGTGTCTGTACATCCACTTAAAAAAACGAACAAAATGATGTCAGTTTTCTAGCTTACAAAAATCAACAGTATTCACCGTTGTCAAAAACGTAACATTTTGAAAGGAATGCTGTCTGCTACAAATACCTTTTCCTAAAACCGTGAAAAGGTTGAAATATTCACGGAATATCGTGAGGTGACTGTTCACAATCTTTTTGTGAATCGTATCGGGGTTACGTGGTTAATATAATGTTAATGAATTCCGTTTCCGATGTTAATTTTGGGTCGATCCGTAATAAAGCACCTTAAATTTTATAGCTGAAGCGGACTGTTTAATATGCAACAAAGCTTATTTGAAAATAGTTCAGTTAATCATTTCGTAATGATTCTATTTTTCATTTGAAATTTCGTTTTGACAACATTATGTTTAATAACATTGTGGGCTCGTGTTTATTCTTTACTGAAATGGCTTAATTTTCCTATGTTTCGTCATACTTTAATTTTACGCCATACTTTCCTGTTTCATTCATTTAAACCGAATAACTTTTTTAATGTCACTGTTTACGGGCACAGAACAACACACCCCCATTCAGCCACTCGCTATTCCACAGATTAAACTGTCAATTTTTGTCTTGTATTTCCCTCCTTTTTTTCAAGTAAGGAACCCCTCGTTGCGAGCAAACGGCCCGTAATTTAGGCTCACAGCTGCCGCGTGTGTAATGTTGATTGTATTGTGAGAGTACTTGCGTTGTAATCGAACACTTTACCCTTTTTATGTGGATTAGAGGAATATAAATGAATTTTATTTACCGTGAAAAAGCTGTTTGATTGCTCATTTACTTTTGGTGCGATTTACAAACCTACCCATTTGGTTATGTGTGAGAGCATTGAGAACCGAGAGGACAAAGTATTTTTATGGTCAGTTCAGTTCAAAACTAATCAATTCCTGCAGGATAATTGCGTAACACAGTAACAGTTAGCAATGGTTTTCATTAAATGATAAATGATTTTATTTTGTAAGTAGGTTTGTACAAACACTTTTACACGTCAATCATATTTTAAATCTAGATGAGGTCGGCGTTTCCTATCTGACTAGTCTGAGAAGAAAGGCCGAAACGAGGTCACAGTCTCTTTTAAAGTCCATTTTAACAGTTCAACAACATTAATTGCGTTATTTACGTTATAGAGCAGACAATTTTTTCGAACATATTATTAGCAATATCCTTCAAAATGATTCAGATTGCTAGTCTGTTACGCAATTAGAGTGATGACTATTAATTTTAAACAGCAACAAAATAAGCCAACTTCGAATGCCACGCGACGTGACCTTGAACGAGCGTTACTCTTTACCACTTAAAACGCTAACGATACCTGCCACGATAAATTCCTTGAGGCGTCCCTTTATTTTTGTTTAGACAATCGGGAGTAGCAATTAGCACGGGACCTGCCGCGGGACTTTCATTACATTAATCCCGGACATAAATTGCGGCCGGAAATAAATTAAGTCGCGACTTAAACCGAGCACTTAGCACCGGAATTAACTGACGCTTAATTGAAACTAGACGAGTATAAAAAAGCCTCACTGTTGCAGCTGATAAGCGAACCGGTAATCCTCTTCTAAGCAAGAGATTTAACTCAAACTTTAGTTTACCTACCTTAGGCCGTGTTAAAATATTCAACTGTGTTGTTTTAACTCTGATTACAAGTTCAGACGTAATCTCCGGATTGTTTTTTAAGATGAAAATCTTCCGCAGTGAAAGTTGTAAAGATTTGTTTATTTAATCCGGAGAACGCTAAGGGTTGATGAAATTATTTCTTAGGGTTTTTCCGTCCATAAATGTTTAAATAGAAAATATTTTTGTTTGTATTTGACGTAAACACAAATGTTTTAATCAAAGTTGTGAAGGATTTTCTTAGTATTTCATTTTAGTTGATATTTTTTATTAGCATTTGTTATTATTTTATGTTGCGCCGACCCCAAATAATTAATAACAAATTGGAATAAGGACAGGAGACTGATGATGATATTATTTAATTACTTATAGAAAATATTGAAGAAAACCAATTTTTCCATAATTTTATACCCATTTATTTTCCTTGACGTAAAGTCCGTTGTCGAATCTCTTACTCATCCTACAACATAATATAATGAGGGTAAATATTTGCATTCACCACATTTCCTGTTACTATTTTCATTTAATTTAAACAGTGTTGATAATGTCAATATTTGTGATTCGGCCGATATCAAGCAAAATATTTGTGAAACAGCTGTCGGGCTGGTCACGTGACTTTCAATACTAACCGTTTCGCACAATAATGGCATCAATTTCACACAAGTAGTCCCCCACGGGCCACGGGACCCCAGAGACCCTAAACTAATATTCTATAGGATCAATACCGCCTGACAAAGTCACCGCGTGTGGAACGATTGTGACTACATCCGCCATGTTGTTAGTTTTCACACGATGCGTCAACACTATTGTTAATAGCATACTTTTGTAGCGAATAATAAAAGAAAATTAATGTTGGAAATACGTAATTCACATACATTATTAATGATCGCGCCTTTTATGAAAGGAATCTTGTTAATCCGGACCAAATCTGTATTATGAAAGAGGAATAAAGAAGTTGTATAAATATCCGGCATACATTTTGCTGGCATAATAAGTAATATTTATTATAAGTAGGTATTAACGTTGTTTCTGTTATAACAACGTTGTTATCTCAGATGGAGACGGCGGCCCACTTTTTATACTTATTTGTTAAACATTGCCCATTGCCGAGGAGATTTCATAAGGAAGGTACGGATCAAAAATGTTCCTTAATAATTTTGACGGGATTCGAGGTTACACCGACGAAAAAAATTATTATAATTTAATTTAGGCCTGATTTTTCAATAGTCAGATAATTTTTATCGTAGGAATAAATATTGCGGTTTAACAATTTTTGAAAAAAAAAACCATGTCAAACTGTCGTATTTATTCTCCAGATATAAGTTATCTGACTATTGAAAAATCAGTCCAAATACCCCAATTTTGCGTAAGACACCAAATTAATGCATTGCTTATGTTTGCATAATTATGTTGTTTATTGCATATGTTTGAAAAAATCATCAGCTTCGAGAACGTAAATAATGCAATGAAAGTTAGAGAAGAGAAGAAAGGTAAGTGCGGTACGACATTGCCCCGCAGGTTTTATCCAAAAAAAAAACCCCGAAAAAAAAACCAGGTTTTTATTTTAGTTGAATTTAAAATCCATTGATGACTCGTCATGTCCTAACTCTATACTCAACCAAACAGGAAACCAGGCCCAGAGGAATAACTACAACCCAAGAGCGAGGGTCTTTGAAACAATAGTAGTATTTTTCTTAAGGTCACTGGTTCCGGCAGATGTAAAAGGGATCGGTATTCCCCCGCGGACGGAGGCCCATGTCCCCTCCAGTCATGTGTACGAGTATAGTACGCATGTTATAACGAGTACGTAGATATAGATATTTACAATGATTCTTGTATGGTTTGCAAAAAATCAAATTTTATGTGCAATGGCATGTATAGTTTGCATTTGAACCGTGGCGCCCCAGTGGTAACGGCTAACTTACGAGTTGAGGAAGGTTCAAACCCAGACAGGCGCTTTACTTTGTGTAAATGATTTCATCACCACTTCTCTCAAAACGGTGAAGGAAAACATCGTAAGGAAACCGGCATGTCCTAGAACCAAAAATTCAAAGACTTGTGACATCTTCATCAGGACCCGCAAGGCGCCCGCGTGGTCGATTATGACTCACTCCCTCTCACCCAGAGGAGCTATTGAAATATTATAGGCTGATTATGTATGTTGCAATAAATATCCTTTGCTACACCTAAACCTATGGATGAAAACCACTGAAAACACATGAATCTTACTGATCTAGTAAGTAGATTACTTTTAAGGCACTTTATAATGGTCAGATTCTCAGTGAAAGTTATCAGTAGCTTCTTATTCTATCCTTTCGAAACAACCCCCCACAACTTCCTTTTGTAATAAGTTATAAAATTTAATTATAATAAGGAGTTAGTAATAAGTTAGGATAAGAGTTTAGATAAATGTACACTATCGCAATTCGCAATAAGTTTCCCTGTAAGGATAGATATAAGTTCGGAAATAAATAAATAAAATAAATAACTACGTACTAGGTACACGAGCACCAATATATTAACAGTTGGCAACTTTCAGTTGCGATTTCATTACATAAACCTATGGGTTCGAAAATACTATGTTCGTAACAACACAAAATTTCATTAAAAAATAGAGGAGTAAATCGCTTTTGAATAAAGCCGAATGTATACATACTTTTACTCGTAACTGTACGTAGAGGTACTAACATAAAACTTGACATCATATAAGATAGATTGTGCGAGGCAACATAGTTAAGTACATTTTTAAAAGTTACTCTCATAATACTTTTCCTGAAACTCAAAGATCCGTATCTATTGTCTCAGAAAGCGTTCCTCATGTTCGTGATATTTCTCCCTCGCTCCGAGGTGCATTATCCTCCTGTTTCATTATTCTTTCCCGACGTTTTCCGCATGTCGCCACCAGATCGTCTGCTAAAACAGCCCAACAAACTATACAGGACTCGGAACAAACTCCTTTAATTAAATGGTATGTGAAGCGCACTTTGCCCGCCATCGGTTGTTTCGCACATTGCCCGGGCAAAATGCGTTCCCGATGTCTGCCCGGGACATCGGCCGTTTAACTTAATTGTCGCCTAGCATTATCTTATCGGGAGCAACGGTTTTATTTATTTTTATATCGTCGACGTATCGCGAAAGAGGTCCAGCCTTTATCCCGAAATTGTCGTTTTTATGGTTACTGCTTTTTATTTTGGGTATTTTTTTTATTATATAAAATTAAAACGGTACTGCCTCGTTCATTACTGCTCTTTTTTCTGGTTGTTGAAAATAGTTTTCCCATTTTTAAAGTTCAAATTTACAGACTAGGGAGAAAAACTGATGAATTTTTAATAACAGAAACTTTTTAATAAAAAATTGAACCATCAAAAAACTGAAAAGCAAAAAATAATAAACCTTTTTTATTTAACATTATTATTTTTGCGGCGGTTTCATTTTTTTGTTAAAAAGTTTTTATTTTATAATTTTTTGTGGCTATAATCTACTAATTGTTTGCCAAAGGGCAGGCATATGTGGCGCTGAGTAGAGTAATAATACACAACTCAGCATTCAAATCTGTGAGTGAACAATAAATTACCCCTGTTTTCCCACCCTTAGGGATGGGATTTTTTTTCCAAATTTATATTGGACCAACTTTAGGGTATACCCTTTCCAATAAAAAAAAAAAATATCAAAATCGGACTACTCTGTAAAAAGTTATACGTTGTCATACATACAAATAAAAATATACGCGTCGACTTGAGAACCTCCTCCGTTTTTTTTTCGTCGGTTAAAAAACGCGGAAAAGCTAAAATCAGATTATAAATATTAACAACTATAAAAGAAAGAACAATGAACACCTACGCAAAGAACGTTTAAAGCCTATTTATTCTGTAGACTACAAAGAAAAAATTAGATTAAAATATAACTGTATAATTAATAATTCGTAGAAATATTAATAAGAAATATGTAGTAAAAAACAAATTCTTATAACTCCTGTCGCTGTAGCACACGAAACTAAATTTCTTTTACCTGAAACAAGTCAACCGAATAATAAATTAATTACTACAAATCTTCAACGTAACTTCGTTGGCTAATTCACACATTTTCTATAAGATAAACTGGTTAAAATGTGAAACAATTGTAAATTAAAATTACAACATGTTTTATAGTCGTAACTAGAGCTCGGCACGGCCGACAGTGCGTGAAGCGATGCCGGCCGTTCACTGCAAGCGAAGCGAATATTTACTGCACGCTGCTATAAAATATGTCACACGGTATAGTCAGTGCAAATTAAATTTAGTAGGTTATGATGTCAGATTATTTAGGTTATGTTCTACACGCTGGTTTAATTAAATTGGGCGTTTTGTAGACTAAAATTATAGTGCGGAAGTTAACAAGTCTTCTTTGTCTTTTTCTGTTGTTTATTCAGTACCGTCAGTCGTATGTGTTATTTGCAAAAATTCTGAAAGAGCTCTCTACACTTGCACATTTTTTCAATTGATTTTTTGGCGTAGTTAGATAGTAGCAATTCATGTAATCTGCAGTACAATTCAGTACATTATTTCCAATATTCACATACGAGTGCTGGCGCCAAACCACTTAACGCTGCCGCTAGTTTCGCCGCATAGGTACTGGTGACCCATTGCAATATTGAAACCCAAAGATTCAAGTGATTTCATACACTCCTCCTATTGTATCCTTAGTTCTAAAGAAAAACACATAAACATTCATAAAACTCAAACTCGCTCAGGAAAACAAACCTTACAAAATAGGGTGGACGTACCCGTCGTCGGCGCCGCTATATTTATTATCCGATTATTACCACAAAACGCTTTCACATTACAGTGCCCCTCGGACGTGTTATTGCACAGTCCGGCAGCAGGGGCGCTCACCCTACCGCGTCATGTGAGACGTGAATAAATTCAATTAAAACCTAGTTGCCAGTTTGTTATTCGAATATTTTCGATGTGATTAAAAAAGTGATATTCTAAATTCGGAATTTTCAGTCCAGTAAAATTGAGTTGTGACTCGTGGGTAATCAATCGGTTTTTTGCTGAGCCTATTTTTATATTTGATATCAGTATGATATTTTGAGAGCAGTGGTGGCCCAGTGGTAACGGCCGCGACTTACGAATTGTAGGTCGGGGTTCGAACCCAAGCAGGCACTTTACTTTGTGTAAATTATTTCATCACCACAGCTCTCAAAACATCGTGACAAAACCGGTATGTTCTAGTACCAAAAATTCGAAGACATGTGACACATATCAACCCACACTGGGTCCGCGTGGTGGATGCCCACTCTCTGTAACTGAGAGGAAGCCTATGTTCCAGCATTGAGAATATTATAGGCTGTAGAAATTGATACATGCGTTAAGTATTTTATATGAACCTGAAACAAGTTATCAAATTATTACCATTAAAAAAAAAAAAAAAAAAAATGTAATGCAGACTAAACATCAAAATATTTCATAATTCCACTTGTAAGCAAAAATAGCATAATCAGCTTATAACGTTCCCACTGCTGGGACACAGGCCTCCTCTCTGTGAGAGGGAGTGAGCCGCAATCCACTACGCGGGTCCAGTACGGGTTGGTAGATATCATATGTCTTCGAATTATCGGTTCTACGACATGCCGGTTTTGTCACGATGTTTTCCTTCACCGTTTTAGGCAATGGTGATGAAATAATTTACCCAAAATAAGGCCTGTCAGGGTTCGAACCCACGACCTACAACTTGTAAGATACGGCCGTACTCCTGTAAGCAAGAATAAACGCAATGTTTACCTCAATTCCCAAAGAGAGAATAAATTCAATCATAGGAATAACGTTGATGAAACGTTACGTCGTCGATTCAATTCCATAATGGCGGACAATTTGACTCCTCCCGAAGTCCCGACCCACATTTTCTGTCAGAATTTCGCCAAAAATTATGTAACAAAATAACTACAAACGTCTTGTCATGACGGTTGAGTCGAATAACGTATTTTCGTTTCTTCCATTCTTCCACTCAAAAGGGAAGTCTGAATTAATATCAGTTATTTATGAAATGTCGCCGGGAACAGACGTCTTGATGATCAGCGTTTGTCAGAATAATGGTTTTTGGACGACAAAGTGGTTTAGTCATGGGTTGTTAATTAATAACGCAGATATACAGGAAAAGAGACGTTTTGTAGATTGTTGTGGAGTTTTTATGTAGATCTCTGATAATATGGATATTTTGTCGATTTAAAAAATCGTATTATTGAAGCTAACTCAAAAACTACCCGAACAAAGTTAATCAAATTTATATAGAACCACCCAACAGGCATACCTATTTATTTATTAGGGACGAAAAACAGTTACATGCTACAAAATACAAAGAAATACTTAAACTAAGATTTAACAAACACGTAACCCACACCATTGTCCACGTTTTAACTAAAGGTTAAAAGAAGTGTTTAAGACAAGTGATAAAAGTGATAAAAAAAGATTATAAGAAATATAAAACACTAGTCGCTGCCACAATTATGCTGTGTTACCTAGCTTAGCTGAATTTAACTTAAAATACTCGCTAACCAAAATATCCAAAGCAATTCTCTTAAATGATTTCTTAGATAGACAAAATATATCCAGTTCAATAAAATGCATGTTTTAAGAATCAACAAGGCGACGAAGAGGTGCACGTTCCCTGGCGTTAGTCCTGCATATGTCTGTATGGAATAGTTGAGGGACGCGCACCCCCCTTCGAATAACAGTTCTGGGTACCTTGTAACACAATTTGTTAGTTAGATCAATACAATCAAACTGTTGCATATGCCGTGCAGTGTCATGACATCAAGTAACAACCGCCTAGATCCCAAATCTAGTACTCCATACCGTTTCAATAGCTGCACGTACGGAACCTTTGATTGGAAGCACTTATAGTTCATAGACCGTAAGAACTTCTTCTGTACCCATTCAATTCTAGTGCTGTATTTTTCGTAGAAAGGGTTCCAGATCGGGATAGCGTATTCCAACTGGGATCGTACCAAAGTCTTATAAAGCCTACTTATCCTCATTCATTAAAGAAAGAATTTTGCAAATCTGTTTTGAGAACCTCCTCCTTTTTTGAAGTCGGTTAAAAACACGTTTTTTTTTCCACAATTGCATCTCTGGCTTATTAGTTTAGATTGAGTAAAGATAATGTTTTAATCTTGTTTCAGTGCCCACTGTAGACTGAATTTAACTTCTAAATCAACAAACTTCCCTTTTCCAACACTTTCCAGGGTCATAAAGAAGCTCATTGCTAAGAATACGCCGCGGCGCCGCTCGGCCGAAGGATGTGCGTGGAATGGCGAACTTATTCTGTAATTTATTAGTGTTATTTAGTTGTGTTTAGTTTTAGTCGAGATTATTGTTAGTGGAGATGACTTGTTTAGTAATCTAAGTACTTAATTAACAGCTAGTCAGTCGGCAAACGCGAGCCTATTCAATTAAAAATATATAATATAATGGCTTAGATTTCTATACACTTTTTTTGCGTTAGCCTAAACTATCCGACTGCTGAGCAAAGATTTCCCCCAAATCCTTCAAGGCAACCAAGACTTTATTTACATATAAACTTTGCTTACTGTTAAAAAAGATAAACATTTGTATAACCAAAACGTTACTAGACATGTAAACGTAAAAAAAAAGTTTGTTTTTTGACGTTTACATGTCTAGTAACGTTTATAAATAAACCCTATAATGTTGTTACTATTAAGTCTGCTTTAGTAACTAATCTTGCCTGGTGTACGTACACCGGGCAAGATTATTTGCGAAACTGATCCATGTTAGCACCCCAAGTGCGTCACACACTGTCTTTCATACTCCGAAGGTTTTTAAAAAAATAGCTAATTCATTGCTTCATATGTTTGAAAAATTCGTTTGCTCGACCATGTAAATAACGCAATGAATGTTGTCGAATTGTCAAAACGAAAGATATTACAAAAGTTAGTGTGTTACGCAATTACCCTGCTGGAATCTTGAGTTTAATAGGAATTTACAAACATCTCCCGCTCCCGCTGCCATAAAATACCAAACAATTATAGGTAGTTCGATAGAAATGCACGCACTTGAAAGTTTCTTTTATTACTTTCGTCATAAACCCTGCAGACTGCAGTCAAGTTTCTTTCTATAATTACCACTTGTGTTACACCAAGAACTTACAAGACAGTAATACATGGGCAATTAATTTTACAACGGTAGCAATCAGCATGTTTTATTGCGACAAGACCGATCCAAGATGGCGGCTTGAAACTTGTTTGACGTCCGACACTCATCAATTTTTATTAGCCCAGTGACAGCTACATTAATTTTTTAATTACAAGTAATTTATTGTTGAATTCTTATGTTAATGTGTTCATTAGTTGCCTTTTTAGTTGTGAATTAATTGTATTTATGTATTTTATTGAAGGAATGACGAAATTTTTTAATCTTTGGTTAATTGATGGGTGTGTCGGCGCTCTTTTGGTCGCATGTCGCATACATCATTTTTATTAATTCTTATAGCTTTGCGCAATACATGTTTAACAAAAACTATTCTTCAAAGGTTGACATTATGTTAATTGGACTAAAGAATTATTTTCTTCTGAACGTCAATAGAATAAAAAAGTATACCTACTTACTTCACGTTCTCTTCATTGCTTTTTTTTTTTATTCTTGAGAAAATCGTATTTTTCAGTAAAAGATTTATCATTGTTACTAAAGATTGAAGTTTCAATTTAACCTTTCCTGTTTTCTTTTTTTCCATTTCCCCTCTCGCGCTCTTGCCTCATCGCCCTCTATGGTACGCAAAGAGATGGCTTGCATTCAGCCTAAAACCGGAAAAAAACAAATAAAAACTTTTTTACAAATCACTGCACGTACAAAGCAAAACTTTTTACGAATCTTATTCAGCGTGAATCCTTTGGAAAATATTCGGGGTTTCGAAGTTAGGAATATCAGAATAGGGGCATTATCCGGCCGACTTGGCACCTTCGTTAGCGGGGCTTCGGAGCCGTCTTAAGGGGATACGACCAGTCGGGTGAAAAATACAGATACCGATGAACTGTGCCCTGTAGTGTCTGGGATTATTTTTTATTCTCTTACCGAGGATTTTTTAGTTTCGCTATTTCGAAATGTTGTGAAGATGGTGGCGGTGCTCTGGTTTTAAATATGCTGGTATTTTGAAGCTTTGGTCTTTTAATTTGTTTTTTTTTTTAAGTAAAGGACACTGCGACCTTTATTATAATCATTGAATATGAATCTGTATTGAACATGTTAAATTGTGCATATGGATGTATATTTATAGTGCTCGGGTCCGACAATCGGCGATATTCTTCCTCTTATTAAAATCTTTTTTAAGAAAACTCAAACTTTTCTATAGAAACTCCCAAACTATTCAGCCATTATGTTCAAGATTTCAAAAATCGAAATGAGCGTACGAACCTCGAATGCGTTCGGAACTTACATCAAAAGTCCATTTCGGGCGATACGTCTTGGAGCGACCAACTATCGAGATTCGAACGTCTCCACCTTTTGAAATTCAACGATATTTTAATGGCCACTATCGGGCTGGGTCGATTGATTTCTTTTTCTCCCTTTTTTTTTCAAGTTCCGCTCTTGAGCTTTGACAGAGCCCGATATTGCTTCGAAGCCCGACTTTTTATTTACGGTTCGAATGGTAAATAGACTTCAGTGTTTACACCAAAAGGTTTTGATTTTTAACTAAGAGTTTATTTGACTTATTGATTGAACTTTCAATGGTGTTTGCCGCTTTAAGCTTTGATTAAGGTTTACGGAAAAGGTTAATTAATACCTAAAGCTTATTTACTGTTTTCACAGCATTTATTGAAACAGCTTACGGAGTTAAGAATGTTATCTTGACCAGCAGCGTTCGTTAATAATTCATAGACGTAACTCCGTGCCCGATCCTTCGAGTCTTATCCCTTAGAATCGGTTTACTGTTGTCTATAATAACAAAATTGAATAACAAACATCATCATTGTCAAACAAGCATATCCTCACATGTATCCAAGCAATTCTGGCTCTAAAACCAATGCGTTTTGGATGACTATCGCGTAGCCAAAACGCAGTTGTTAACAATGTCATTTCGAGTACGTTATGTTAGTAAACCACTCTGCGCCGCAATGAATTTCAGCTTCAAAATGATTTGTTATAGCAATACAAATATATTTACTACCGACCAATTTAAATAGACCCGGTAGAACATGAATAGTTAATATAACTGTGTGTCAATATTAATTGGTCGTGTTTACATAATATTTGTTTAAGTTGGGACTGATTGGGAAGCGGTGGCTTTTAAATAATGTTATTGTTGCGTTACAAAGCTGGTTTAATATCGCTTTCCAGGTCTCTGAACACAGTTTTATAGAGAACTGAAAGGAGGAGGTATCGGAAATGGTTATATTACAAAAAATAACGGAGCAAGGAAGAGACAATCTATAACAACAGACAGTAAAGAAGAATTTTTGTTCGTTTGTATTTTTGTCTGGATGTATTTTCGGGATTAGCGCAAAAATGGCTGAAAGGATTTGGATGAAATTTGGCACACATATGGTTTATAACCTCGATTAACACATAGGGTACTTTTAATCCCAGTAGTACGATCTCGTGGGATATTTTCCGACATCCAAACGGGCGAAGTCGGAAAAGCTAGTAGGTATGTACATAATAACGTTATAAACATCACCTTTGCTTCCTTTATTTAAGAATGGTTTCCATTGTACCGTATATTATAAGTTTAAGAAACAAACAATTTTATTTTTATTATTTTCTTTCGAAAGTCCCAGTAGGTGAGTAAGTGGGCTAATTGAAATGAAGAAAGATTTGTCTTTGAAAAAGATGTCTCCGTTTTCTCAAACTACTTCTTACCTACCTACTTTTATGAATTGAAAACCTTAATTCCTTAAAAAATCTTATCTCTGTAGTTAGTAGCTACCCATAAATATATGGATGACGTAGCCTTAGGACCCGAACACACCACAACGACAACACGTGGACGGGCGCTAATTTGTATGAAAATTAATATTTTATTCACACGGATCACATTTGGCCGTCAAAATCAACCGTGCAACCATCAAGGTGACGTCGCAGCCACAACGCAACCACCAGCGAGACCACACACTAGCGGCCGGCCACATCGCAGACACAACGCAACCATCAGCGAGACCACGCACTAGCGGCCGGCCACATCGCAGACACAACGCAACCATCAGTGAGACCACGCACTAGCGGCCGGCCACATCGCAGACACAACGCAACCATCAGCGAGACCACGCACTAGCGGCCGGCCACATAGTAGACACAACGATCCGTCTGTCTGCAAACACTAGCCACAACGTAACCACGTCATAATTACTAGCGACAACGCAACTGCAAGAAGCTGCAGCGACACTAGCATAAACATAACCAGCCTATAATGTTCCCACTGCTGGGACACAGACCTCCTCTCGGTGAGAGGGAGTGGGCCGTAATCCACTACGCGAGCCCAGTGCGGGTTGGTAGATGAGAGGCGACACTATTCACTTGTAAACACCACTTGCCCGCATTTTGGCGCTGTAATGGGTTGTGGTAAGTGTGTACGGGCCCTTATATTAAATCCAAAACACGAAATGCTCTTATTAGAATGGCGGCGTTCGGATAACATGGGCCCCGCGGACTATTAGCTGTCATTAGCAGGGTACCTGGCCGTAATTTGTTAATTGAACTGACAATGCAAACAATACACTCGTCCTATCCCAAATTCAATGGAGCTGGGTAGAGTTAGTGGGGTTTTTTGCGGTCGGAAAATTGTATTTAAGTTGAAAATGGCTCAAATAGAGGTAGAGAGGATTCTAGTTTTTATAATCGTCTCTGAATCACCATTCTTCTGTCCTTATCGTAATTTATTTTTGGTCGGCGCAACATGTCTTTTTCTTCCATACTTCTCTATTAGTCGTCATCTCTGATCTCGGTAGTCATCCCCTAAGATCCCCTAATAAACGTCTCTGAATATTCCAAGAAAAATTTTACTTGGTCCTGAAAAACCTGAAACAAAATTGTATAAGTAATGCTGTGTATTTTTTTAAATCCGTTTATCAAATTAGCTAAATTGTGACTTAGTGACTATTTGCTATACGCGAAAAAAAGACTTGAACTTTTAAAAACTTGTAACAGTATTCTTAAAGATTAAAACAGTGAAAGTCAGTACCTACTTTAATACTTATCTACATAAAAATAACACCGAGAAACTGCTGTACAAACATCTAACCGCTCCTCAATCGCACTACATCAATATTTACCGTGGCAACACTAACATCATCCTCTATGCAAATGTTCTGGAGTCCTCCATAAACAAAGGTATTGTCGACAGAGATTAACTTTCCGTTAATGACACCGTTACATGCACCCTCCAGACCCGAGTAAACCCGAGTCTAGCCGAATCTAGCCGAGAACATCCGAGTCTAGCCGACTCCATCATGTATTTGCTAACGTAAGGAGTGTGTATCCAGACTGTTTGGATTAGAGCCTGTTCTCATAAAGTACAATGTTAATATTAGGAAGTTGGTAGTACTTATGCTTTTAAGCAAAATGAAGTATCTTTACGCTAATATTAATCTTTAACCCTTAACAAACGTTTCTCTAATAAAACCAGTGATACAAATTAAAAAAAAAAACAAAAATATAGCTCATCAACAAATTAAAAACAAAAGCAGAAGTTCCGAATTCAAACAAGCCCAAAGCCAATTGGTCTTAAAAAACAGCTACCAAAAACACAGTTGAACATCGAACAAAACAAAACTCAATAAGCACAGGCGCCATTGATCATTCGGTAACGCACGGAACAGTTTACGAAAGTTTCCAATTTTCGCTAACGACCCGCGAAGAGACTGGCCGGTTAGTTCATTATTTTCCAAAATTGTACGTGAGGGTTTCCTTTTCTGTTTCGCAACTTGATGTATGATTAAAGTTTTTGTCCTTGGCTCGTTTTCTTTTTTCTGTAGTGTAATTTGGCGCGAAATTTTCGTTCGAGCACAGATTAAAAATAACCTACTACTCAGGTTAAGTGAGTTCAAGAAGTTTTATTATCTGTGAAATTTTGGGGCGTGCTCTGATTCTTGCTTATTACGTTACATCAACTTTATTAAGCTTTCGACTGATTATTTTAATAACCAAAATAATTATTTTTGTTTGCGCATTGGTTGCAACAGTTGAATGAGTATAGGTAATAGAGACAAATTGTCGCTGAATCATTACAGATTAATAATGTGCTATTTATTTCAAAAGTTTAAATTAACAAAGAAAAAAAGCACGTTCATTTAGCAACTTAAAAAAATAATTTCTAAATTCCGTTTAAATTTTCTAAACAGAAGGAAATCTTTCTTGAAAGTAAAATTCGTCGCGTAATCAACCAAAACCCTCTCCAGTCAACATTTACCTGTCCTTTCTCTTAATATCTTAATATTCCAGTACATTAATAACAATTAACGCTCTCTCGCCTTCAATAATTCAATCTTTGCCTTCGGAGTCGAGTTAGAGAGAATTAAAACATTTCCACCATTGCCCTCGGGGAGTTTAAAGGGAAAATTTTGAAGGCGTTATGAAAATTGACGTTATCTATTTTTGTATTTACTTTGAATTAATTTTGCTGAGAAACTGGGTCGGGAATAAGTTCAGTTTCACTATGAATATTTTAGTACTTATTGGCATTGTATTTTTTGTCCAGCCATTTTATATTTTATTTTAAGTACCATTAAGTACCTGGTTACTAGCACTAGTACTTGTTGACAGCCCTACACTGTCATGCCATGCCTATTAACACTGTATTTTGAAAACATTGTAAAAGCTAATTATTTTCACAAGATTAACCAAAAAAAAGTTTCTTGCCGGGTCTTCTCCATAGGAAACGACCAATTGGAACCGCGTACCTGGCTTCTGACGTTTCACAAGTGCCTGTGTAGGTTTATGTGAAATCAAAATATTTTGATTATTTTTTGGCTTATTAGTTTTTGGTTTTTAAATATGGATAGCAATTAAATATTGAAGACTTCCGACATTTCAACAAATATCAAATATATTTTTATTAAATAAACTCACGAACGCAAACCTAACAAAAACAATCCATTGAGCCGAAATCCGAGCCACACATCACACATCGAAAAAATAAATAACAACATAGTTGTGTAAAGTAAAGGCACTGTATTAAATTCGGTAGCACTTTAGTGCTCTTGGGTTGAGCTCTTGATGCCTATGCTCGTAAACTAATGTTATTCGGCGTATAACGCGCCTTGGGAGACCTCCAGGCAGCTTCACGGCTTCGGGTATAAATTTTTCATGAACCAAGGACGGCCGAGTGATTGAAAACAGCCTTCCGCGATATTGGTACTCATTGACGGGGCGTGGCGATCTGAATCAACCAAGATGAAATTGGTTTTTGATGTTTGCAAGTTGAAATGCAATGGGCATTTTATCGTTTGGGATCTCTAGCGTTTCATATTTGCTTTGGCAAATTATATATCGTATCGCTCTTACAAGTTAACATATTGTTCACCATTTAAATATTTATCTGCATCAAAACGAATGCAGGATGCAGTTCTAAGACGTAATTTCATTAAATATAAACATGAAATTAGTCGTTCCATGTTAAATACTGGTATTCAGCTGTAGTCGGTTAGACTGGAAGCCGACCCCAACATAGTTGGGAAAAGGCTAGGCAGATGATGATGATGATGTGTAATGAAATTGCGTCTTTGAACAAAAACAATTAAATTAAACATAAAACTTTTTCTTTCCAAAATAATCATAGTATTGTTTAATTAATTATTCGGCGTCTTAATAACTTTAGACTTGCAAAATATGTAATTTAGCACTAGCTATGTAGGAACTTTCATTTTCAGAGCCAACGCTTAACTTTCTTTTCTCCATACCACACCATCATAATCCATCAATATCTCCAAGTCCTTTTGCGTATTTTCAATTAAAATTCCTTAATCAAAACTGTGACGTTGCAAGTCGCTCCAGGTATAATTCTCAGCATATTAAGGCAATCTTGGGTGAGGACGGGCCAACCCGCCTTGTATCGCCGCGAGCCATCAGCATAATTGATAGTGGAGGAAAGGGGATGGGAGGAACCTATCCTCCCAAGGTTAAGACCTGCGTTATCTGTGATGGGGTAGTGACGTGCCTGTGAGACGTCGACAGTTCTTGTATTAAGGCGTATAAATATTGGTCCTTCGAGCCGCACAACAGACGTTGTTAACTCAAAGGTTATATATCTAATACATAAAGGTTAAAAATACATTTATTAAACACTTCATGTTTCATATTAATTTTAAAACTCCTCGCACACAAGGCCGATTAATTAAAACAGGTCTTGGGGGACTTAAAAACTCTCCTGAGTAAAATACAAAAATATTAAATTTTGTTTCTGATTAACAATGCAGATGCTTTCAGAAAGTTTGATGTTTGTTTTAATTTTATTCCACTTAGGCACTAGGTACAATGTCTGAAATAATTTAATTTAAATTTTCCGCGAAGAGGACAGCGTAGAATTGCTTTAAAATCTTTATTACGTAGTGTTTTGTCAATTTTGCGGAATTGTTGTCGTTTTACTTATTTATAAGGTATGCCTCGGAAATTCGAAGATGTGATCTAAGGACCAACTTCTAATTTTAGAGAAATTTCTGACAACGCGTACGAAGGTACTGGTATGATAGAAATGTTGCTATCACTTATTAGCTTTGCTGTATTTAGCTCCTGTACACGCAATAAGCCATTTAGGCTAACATCCACTATTATCACCAACACATTAACAGACTTCATGGCATGTCCAACACGATTACCCTTCGTGCTAGCAGCCAAAACCAATAAAACATCAAAAACAGCATCAGCAACCACAATGTGCGCTACATAATTTCCATTAGCATTTAGTTATGAATCAATTCCGCTGTCCAACCCGCCGGGGGCTGGAGGTGTCTGGGTGTCCGGGGGTGTCGGCATCCGGACTCCAACTGTCCGATTGAATAATCAATCAGCAAAATGCAAATAAGGCTGGCAACAGGCGTTGGACTGCGGTCCTGTTTTTGGGCCCATCTTCAACCAAGATATTGTTTTGCAGATTCCGTTTATCTTGCGATTAAGTTTCCGTTTGTTCCGCGTGTTTGAGAAGTTTGCTTTTCCTGGCTATGATAGTTTTGGTGTTGGTATTGCTGAGTTTTGCGGAGGATTGCAAGTTATTTTGGGATTTGAGTGTGTGACGTCGTGTGTTGCACTGGCAATTCTGACTATATTTAGAGAGGATAAATGATGTGTTATTGTCGTCCTTAAAGGTCGCATTTTCTTGTATACCCAAAGTTAGGTATTGTAAAAATAGATCTGCGGTCACATACCTTACAATTTAAATTCTAAGTTTATTTTTATTATCAATCAATGTTTGTTGAGGTTTATTGGAAAGTCAATTTAGTTTATTCTATTGGACGTTTTGAGATCGTATTTTCCTAAAAAATAGCCAGGATTACTAAAATAATAAAACAAATAAATAAGATTCTTTCCCAGAATAAAAGATTATTTCACAAAAACCAATATTATTTCGCAATCTCATCACAAAACGTAGTTACCGTTTAAAGGAGACATCCAATATAATTTTCTGAAAAAAAAAAAAATAACACTGAAATAATTTCATCCAATTTAAGTTTCAGTAGGAATAAAATTCAGGAGCTTATTACAATCTGTAATCTTATCAGGAGCAAAGCCATCCCACCATTTAGGATTTCAGTAAAGCCTATTTGGTGGGAACGGAAAAATCTGGCGCAATTACCGTCCGCCATGAGACAAGCATTTTGTGAGAATAAACCTATTAGAGTTTGGAACAAAGCGGCTGGATATTTGAACTTCGAGATGGGAGAATGATTGAGATTCGTACAAAGGCCTGTTATTGAACTACATCTTCAATGCTGGAAGATTTATCAATCAATCAATCAATCAACTAGAATGAAAAATATTAAAATTCATTATGTCATTTCTACATAAATTATGATCTACATAAATGTGTTCACGCTTATTTATTTCTAGTGTAAAAAGAAACAACAGATTTGCTGCGAGCCATAATTACTTTTTGTTTATTAAATATTCATTTCACACAGTGTACGCATAGTTTCTTTGGTCTTCTCTTACCCTTATAGCCATCTACATTCGTAGTCAAAACTGGACGCACTATAGATACTATGCGTAACATGATATAGCAAGGAAGGGGGTGACTACCAAGATGACGACTAATAGAGAAGAGTAGATGAAAAAGACATGTTGCACCGCAATAATTAGGGATAACGAAGGAGAATGATGACTTCAAATAATCATTTGATATACAAATGCAACGCATCAAAAACATTACAGGAAACTTTATAACATTTAACGCAACATTAGAAAATTCCTTTATTGTGGTCCTAATATACGGAAACTGTAACCTTGTGCCTAAAACAAGATTACCACGTTAACAAGTATTAGAGAGTCTATTGTTAAGGTTTTAAAGGCGAGTATTGTTTAAAGTTCACTTAAAATCGGGTGCTTATAATATCTTGAGCCGACACCTGGGATTTAATCGTACTGATACTCTTTGTGTTATACTCAATTGTTTCTTAGTAAGGAGTCATTCAGATCGGTGTTCTGATTTTCTGAATGGGGGGAAACAATTTCTTGACGTGATAATGGTACTTTAGAAGCTGAGTGTGGCGAAATTTCAATCAATCAATATTTAAAAATATAAAAAATCTTTTGGTTGGTTTTTACAACTATTAGTAATTCTGTGGTTTTGCACAGGTTAGTAAAGAGTTACCTAGATATGACGCTCACCTATGTTTATTGTGATGACTTAAGCATCGCTTACCAATAAATGACTATGACTAAGTATTAATATAAATATTAAAGTTTTATTGACATAAATAAAGGTGTTACATTTTAATTTGAAGCCCTGACTCCTGTGCTAGGTGGTACCTGTGTTACAGGAGCCAATTTGATACCTGATATTGAGTTAAATGGTAGTGCTAGGTAGTAAGTAGGTACTTGACAGTTATAATAAAGAAATATGTACCTACCTCATCATCATCATCTGCCTAGCCTTTTCCCAACTATGTTGGGGTCGGCTTCCAGTCTAACCGGATGCAGCTGAATACCAGTATTTTACATGGAGTGACTGCCTAGCTGACCGCCACAACCCACTTACTGGGTAATACGATACACCTTGGTAAGACTGGTTGTCAGATTTTCGGGCTTCTGACTACACGTAAAGACTATCAAAAATCCACGAATGTCAGCAGTGACCAACGGTTTAAAGTACTTTCCGAGACATGGAGGGGCCTTGACATGTAAATATGGTCACCAATCCCTGGACCAGGTAGGTACCTATTGTTATTAAACATCTGTAGTTTTAGGAACGTCAAAAAACGGAAAATAAGAATCACAAAAAATCTTGCAATATCTTCACTATTGATTCGGTGTAAAACAATAGAGTAATGAATATGAGAGTCTTCCTAGAATTATAATAGCAGCCGGGTAGTTGACCACACGACCATCCACCTAATATGTCCACCAATCAATAATCCATTACGTTATAAAAACGTTTGCTGCGACAATCGAGAACGAGAATTACCTATGTAAGTCCACAGTAGAAGCCAGCGTACGTTTACCCGCTGTCGAAGTATGATGAATGGCTCTCGATAAGGTAAAATATTAAGTGTAGTAAGCGTTGTGCACTGCGTGTGTTCCTCATAAACGTTTAGCAGTCATACTCATTACTGGTGCTGTTAAGCCAAGCTTTACGGTTGCAGATTTACGATAGTAAGGTTTTGTAAAGGTTGACGAGTATTGCCCAGGTATAGTGCAGCTCCAGCAGCTGGTGTGAGAAAAACGACTTAAAATAAAATAAGAAGAGTTTCATTATTAGAAATACTAGTCTGCGTCCGCCTTTAGATAAAACAATGAAATCGGAAACGATAAGAATCTTTCCGGGACGTTTATTGAAATGTATGTATCAGTGATTTTATTCGGAACGTATTAATTAACATTTGCTCCTCAGTGAACTTTCTTTTACAGTTTGAATTTCTCAATTGAACGTTAGATCCAAAGAAATCAAGCCAATCCATAATTTAATTAAGGCCAGATATCGGTACTAACAAGGTATAAAAGACATTGTTTCAAGAAAAAAAATATTGTTTAGCCTTGTCTATCCGTCTGCGTACATCAACCAACTAAATCCTAACCCCAAAGTATACAACCATGTTTCCAAATCCCATTAACCACGTAAATCACGAATCTTCAATCCGACCTTATCGCCAATTGTCCCAAATGTGGGTCAAAGCTATGCACAGCGACATGTGAGTTATCGCGAGACTCCGTAATGGCGTCGTTTGCGTGTTTTAATGCCCAAGTTCCACCATAACATAAGAATATGATGGAAACTTCTCGAATGTAGGTGAATGACGGGCAATACATTCGCGATATGTAGATGAGAACAAGTATGTGACGTCAGTAAAGTTTTAAGGGTTGTTTTAAGTTGACAGCCGAGTTACTATCCTCTTGAGAGTATTTTTGTTGGAAAAGTGAAACAATGCTGCTGCCAAATTTTTAAAATGTATTTAATTTAATGCCAAATCTTTTAGCGGACAGGCAGTTTACACTTTTCCCGATTGTATTTTGTTTTGATTTTTTTTATTCATTTAATAAAATGGAATGTTACAATCTATGGTAGACAATGTCAATGACAAATATAGTAAATACTAATTCGATGCTTTAACCTTCATCATAGTTTTGTCAATAAATTATTTCAACTAAATAGAGTAACGAGATTTGAATCAGAATATAATTTAGAATAATGTATTGTGTCTTTTGGAAGAAAATAATCAAATTGGGAGCCATAAATAAAATCACAATATGTCCTCAAGGACGAACTCAAAATACGGAAAGAAAAGAAAAATTAATAAAAGCATAATAATAACAAAACATGTCGGATCAGAAGTCCATAATTCAGTGGTGGGACGTCGGCCGGAAACGGTGTAACCGCCGCATCCGGTTGCTTTCAGTTCACTCGTTCGACAACGTCTTAGGGTTCAATTGGGGGTTTTGTGATAACCTTTAAGGTCTAAAGGTGGTTTTTGGCGAGGGAATGGTTTTATTATCTCCTTAAATAAATTAGCCTTCGAGTATTATTTCACAAAATTAAAACTAGACAGTGTGCTATAACTGCTTGGTAATTTTTCAATTAAAAGAGGATAGATTACTTTAGTTATTGAGAATCACTTAAAACAGGTGAGAATGTGATCATCCTATAAAAATAACAAAGTCAAATTCACAAAAATATCTCCCAATTCGTAGTAGAGCAAAATATTTGCAAGACCTACAGGAATTTGTACTATCATCCTGGATATTTTTGCATGTTATTTGTATACGTAACAGCATACCTGCCCAGCGCGGAAAAATCCCTTCATGAAACACGCGTTTATTTGTTTATATCATTCTCAGTAGGTAGAAAAATGTAACACCTTAATAACAATATAACATCCATCGATCATACAAAAACATCCACATAATCACCACGCTCCAATTTCTTATCCACATCCTCACAAGTGAAAATAAATATACGGAACACTGAATTATTTATGACAGTATACGCTTTCGATACTTTTTTCTAAGATGGCCTCCACGGAACCGGATGTCCCCGGCGAATCGTTCCGGAGGCGTTACGGCGACTATATAAATTACATGTTTCGATACATCAGAGAATTCGAGAAGGTAAGAAAAATGTTTTATTTTTTTCGGAATGAAAATATCAAGTGCGGGCTCAGACGGAGCTTTATAGCTGGAGGTGAATTCTTGAGTTATTTTATTGTTGTGAACTTGAAAATAAGCCCTCGTTTTTGATAAAGTATTTGCGCAAAATTAATCTAGGTATTAGGGCTGCCTTTGGTATATATATTATGCATATCAAAGGCCGCCCGTATATATTTTGTCTTCAAACGCTTTTCGAGTTGAATGAACATAAAATAAATAGGACAGTTTTATTAACATCTATTATGAAATTTGAACTGTAATAAGTAAAATGTCAAGGTGATTGGATTAATAATCTTAAGCAAGAGGGGTGTTAATTTACGGACTTCATTTATGAAGGAAAGCAATCACAAAGTCAAACCTATAGACGACATTCAAAGCCTCCACGATTAGCGATACTAAAGTACAGACGCCAGCAGGTCAAGCTACCCGATACTGTAAAATTTCCCCAATCAACCTTGAACCTAATGCTTTAGCGATAAACTTGAAAATCTATTAAAGAAATTTGACAGATTGTAGTATCTTGATGTACTGGCGTCTACGAAAGAAAGAAAATACATTTATTTAGCACAGACTAAAAGATACAGTACACCAGAGCAAATCAAATTAAAAAGTGTAAAGTCCGATGTAGAAACTAGCAGGAAAGTGCGCCTCACGGCTGCGCCAAAAAGTGGACCTTTTTGGCGCAGCCGTGAGGCACACTTTTTTTAGCAAAAAAATAGCTCGACACGATCTATTCTCAATTTCTCATAAAGCACGTACCAAGAAAAACGCCTAAACTTTAATCAGCATATAATATTCCCACTGTTGGGACACAGCCCTCCTCTCTATGCGGGCCCAGTGCGGTTACACACAATACATAATAAAATTACACAACAAACATTAAAATCTTATAATAATACATTCTAGACTGTTCCACAAAAGTTTGTTAAACCTCTCTCCAATCCCTTACCCAAACAATACTTAACGCATCTACTAAAAAGGCGTGCATTAAATATCTAGCAGAACATTTTTCGCGACACCGCGGCAAGCCAGCCTCCCATTATTTATGGCCCGCACCTGCGCACTACACTTCTTTCTGACACCTCTCGACAGTGTCTAGAGCGCTCTAGCTGTCGGCGACACCGCGTTATTAACGGCCGTGGTGTCTGTTGCCGAATATCTCTTGTTTATGTTGGATTTTGGTGTATTAGTCAAACGAAAATTCTGTTTTTTTTTTGTCATGTTAGTGGCCTATTTAATTTTAGCAAAAATATTTGGAGTCTATTTTCTGACATGTACAAAGGTCTAAAAAGTCTGAAAGTCACTCCCAAAAGAAGTTCTTGGCTTAGCTGTCAAAGGCTATTTAATTGCGCATCGATGTAAAAACCTCTTTTTAAAACTTAGGTATGCCTATTTGATTTAGGTAAGGGTGCCTGAGGGCTAAGCCTTGAGAAATCTGTTAAAAAAAATATGTTTGTGTATTGTCAGTGTGCAAAAACCGTTTTTTTTTTATACTGCATGACTGCGCCTAGGCATTTTATTAAAACGTAATTTGTGAGAAAATAATGGAACATTTCTGCATGCTATGTGACCACATTTCTTTCTTCGTTGTGGTTTCGAGGCGGGCCGCAATGTACATTCTTCTTTTGTTACGTTTCACTCAATAATAATACATTATTACTTCAATTATTGACGAACGTCATGCGTATTTATTTTCACTGACATACACGACACATGTTGCTAAAAAGTAACTGCGGTGTAACGGACGCCTAATTGTTATAATTATACAGCTTTATATTGGAATAAGCAAATACGTATGGAACAATCCTCTCTGTAGGCGTCCACCTAGTCCCACCATCTTCTCCTGGTTATTTAATTGAATAGACTTGTGATGTGCGGAAGTAATACGGGCTCTCCGAATCTAAGAGCTTCCATGGAAATTTAGTTTATCGGTGTCATTTTGCTAGCTCAAGACAGAGAGGAGTGGAAAGGAGATGCAGTGAGACCACAAAGGCTATAATTAAAAATAAAATAAGCATTTCCACTAATATCCATTGCTAAGGTCCGCGCATTTCTTTTACTAAGGCATTGACGACATATCGACAGATTACTGAAGTCTAATATTCGTCTCTGACAAAGAAATAAAGCAATATACTCCAAAGTAGATAATACAGTCCATTGTGTTCCTTAGTACCAATTAGGTAAAATCATCACGTTTCTCAAACTAATTCAATAATAAATCACTGGGCGACGTAAACCGTTTCCAATAAGTGCGGTCCACCAGCTATTAGTCGTGCCAACAGGTGCAACACTTCATCATAATTAATTTGATTCCGTTTGTGGCCCGCACCGCATACATATGCAACGGCTTTGGGTCAGCTCTTCTAAGTTATTTAAGCAAATATTCAATAATTAATTTAGGTGTGTTAGCTATCGCATTGTTTATTTCTCTGTGGCAGATTCTGACTTAATTTTGTAGTCTGTGGCAAATTTTGTACCGTACATTTCGTTATCCGAGCCTTAATTAATATAATTACGGTGTAGCTTTCCCTAAATACATAATGACATATTAAAATAAATGCCTGGATTTAAAATAGTGTCCTGAAAATAGATTTTCGGTGTAAAACTATGAAAACTTTTTGGAATGTGAAACGTATTTTATCATAGACTAATTAAATAAGCCAAATTCAAACTTTTCAACTGTTTCCAGAGTTTTAAAATTGTTTGGAACATGTACGCGGTTTGTTGAAAATGCCTTGTTCGACTTTAACTTTGCTTTTGATATCACGGCTACAATAGAGACTTAGGCAGGATTCCGTGTCAATTTAATACAGGGAAATAAACCTTTTGACACTGGTATTTGAAGGCAGGAACGTGACAGGAATTGGTATGGAACAGAATTTAGTCAGTTATTGATGTATAGTGCAGGTAGTCTTGGTAATAATGTATTATGAAAAGCCCATTTTAAAACTAGTATTCCACGTTTTACCTACGAAGAATAATAAACGATTTGCTTTAGCTTCTAATAAAACTACATTCTTTAACTTTTCACGATACTCCACTCGAAAACTATTAACCTCGTAAAGTATCAAAACAAGGAAAAGTACACAAACAGTATGTGTTAGAAGTATGGGGAGCATGGGGACACGGGAGCATGGGGACATAACAGAAAGTTCCACTAACCCAATAAAGAGAAAACACTATTGATTGATGATAACACAACAAACACTTTGAGAGTGTAACTGTGACAAAACATGGCGGAAAAGTTATTCTCTTGGAGTGGAAATATAACATAAGTTGTTGACTACATTCTTGATCCATAGTTTTGACGAGAATGTAAGGTTTTGTGAACTGCTGTTTCAAGTTTCAATATGGAGATTAGAGCGTTAGTCCCAAACTAGGTACAAGCTGTATCTTCGGCACTATTATATACAACTTTTTGGTTAGGTTAGGTTAGGTTATTTTTAATAAAAATTGAAAGGTTTACTTTCAGTAAGCATTAATTTCCTGGTCCTAAGCAAGCTCCCGAAAAACACCTAAAGTTTTCCTCCTCTGTTGTTAGATGGTATCTGTATGAAAAATGGTTCTACCAATCCAGTGTCCATATACAATAATCGGCTTATATACGAATCATAAAACCTCTTACAGAAAATCTAGGGAATAAATATTGCTCCCAACTCTCACGAATCAAAAACTGTATCAAAGGACCAAAAAAAAAAGTTAAAGCTTCCACAGTCTACTAACATAACTCCCGATCACACACTACCTATTTACATACACAAAATAAAAACATAACCGTACATAGTCGTATGTACCCTAAGACCCGGGTGTGTATCCTATGACCCTCGACAAACATCAACCCGCACGCGACGCCCAAATATTTGACCTCCTATTATTGACCCCCCACACCTTGTGTTCTCCGCCTATATACATTATTGTGGGACTAAGTTACAGGCAGAAGCGGGGATTCGGGGCAGTCTGAATAGTTTATATTCCAAATACTGTTATCCGTAGTAAGTCTTCTGCCAAGACTATTTTATATCATCTGATGTGGACACAAGGACCATTTTTTATTGTTTTTCTCAAAAAGACTTTTTCCCATTTACTATTTTCCTAACATATTTTCACGTCTGTAATCCACGAAGGGTTAGGCAGAGATAGACTTTTCGCCAAAGCTTTTAACCAGAAGCTTTAAAACCAATAATGCGTACCCAAAGACCTAAAATACCCAAAACCTACCTTCGTCGACCACCATTAATAATCGCTGGCAATATTTCCAACCCCTAAATACCACTAAGAATGTTAGGGTGTAAGTAACACGGCCATTCCAGAAGACATAAAGTAGGTTCTATGTTATTAGACTTCCTAATATCATCTGATGTGAACGCAAGGACCAATTTCGATTGTTACTCACAAAAGGACCAATACTTTTCCCTATTGTCCATCTGCATAGCTGTTACACAACCACTCGATACGCTTCCGTAACGTATCAAACAATAATCAATGTTATCGTAGGAGTCCTCTAAACGCTGTTCAGAAGTCGAAAACCCGAAAATTTTGTCAGTTTAAGGGCTAATTTTTCCATCACCAGATAACTTTTATTCGAGGAATAAAATTGACGTTTGATAGTTTTTGTATGAAATAACTGTGAAAATGTCAAAATTATTCCTTGAATAAAGTTAACAGATGATTGAAAAATCAGCCCTAAGGGTTGAGTGCTCCAACGCCAGTTAATTTTATTTTTATTCCTGGAATAAAATTTATCAGGCGTTAGAAAAATCAGCCCTAAATGTAATAGACGAGTGCTATTCTTCCGACAGCTGTTTGCCGTCGGGAGCAAGATAAATCAGGTTTTCGAAATGTGTCATTTTCGAAACGATAGCCTGTCGGATAGTTGTAAATAGCTATGCTGATGACTTTTACCAATTTTACTATTCTACCTAGAAAAATTAATACTTTAAGAACGAGCCTGAAAACAAACAAACCTTCGTAACTGCAACACGATCCATACCTACCTTTTCTACGCTTACAAAAAGTCTTTGAAAATATTTCCAACCCCTAAATACCATTAAGAATATTACGGTGTGAGTAAGAGGGCCATTTGAGAAGAAATCAAAGTCCCTCCAATCCGCTCTCCCCTTATCCTTACGTCCATTCACAAGAGTTACGTCCTTCCATGAAAGTTGGTGTCGAAATTGCAAGGTGCCAATGATTTCGTGTTTGCAAGCCGATGTAAACCGGATCGGGCTACCTGGCGCTTGTTAGTACTGTAAGGGTTAACCTTTACGAGGTATTGGATTTTTATTGATTTCTAGTTCTAGATGTCAAAGTATTTAAGTATCAAAATAGACTGATGCAGCTTCATCTAACACAGAAAACTCACCTTTACTGAAAAGATAGTCGAATAAATACCTACATGTTTACTCACTTCATTTATTTCTTACTTACCGAAAGCAATCATCTTCACTATCTGCCGAGCCTTTTCCCAACTATCTTGGGGTAGGCTTCCAGTCTAACCGGATGCAGCTGAATACCAGTTTTTTACATGGAGCGACTCCTATCTGACCTCAACGACCTAGTTACTGGGTAACACGATACCCGTCGGTAAGACTGGTTGTCAGACTTACCGGAAACAATAATATACGATTTATGAAAAGTCTATGAATTGAACTCAACAGAATCCACAAAAAAACTTTCTACAGGAAAATTCCGTAAAATCGCTGAACAAAAAAGAAAAGTTAACAATTACAATTCATTTTCATTCACCCATTCCCAACTTCCGGAAGAATGCTAAGTAAATCTCAATTAAAAACACCTACATTAAGTTAAAAGCTTAACATTAGCAAGTACTACCAGTGCTACTTAAGTCGAACTTAGTCACACGTTTCTATTAAGTCGCACTTACAAAAACTTAACCCGTAACCCGGGAGTCTGTACCGTAAAACTCCAAACTTTATACGTTACGTTTTACGACAGAAGAAAGGGTTTTATATAGCTACGATTTTATTGGTTCAGCACTTATAAACCTAGTCTTAACTGGAGTTACTGGTGTTTATATAGTGTCATTAAAAGATAGATAGTAATAAAACACAAGAGAGGATAAATATAAATTGGATCTGTCAATTACATTTAAGAAAAATCTGTGGTTTGTTGCTTTATTTATGTCCTGTTATGTTTTTGTTATTTTATTGTTAGTATTTCAAGTTCAAAATTATATAAGAGCTGTTTCTATGTATTTTATTAAATGAAGAGTAAATGTTTTCGACAGATTTACTGAGAGTGAATTGATGATAAAAGTGTTTATTAGCAAATAGATTAATCTTAAATTCACGTCTGATGATTGACAGGTAAACATTTTTATCTAAAATCTAGGTATATCAACATTTTGTTCTAAATAATAACTTTATATTAATAAGAGACAAAGGGCCGCTTGGAAAATGTACCAAAGTGATTGACGACCTACATAACACAACATCACGCCCGTAACCTCCGAAGGGTACGGCAGAAGTGTACCAACGGGTTATCAAAAAAAAACAGACATTTTATAGAAAAGTGCAATACCTACAAGGTCAAAATGTATGGAACAACTAATATTTTTTTCATAAATTTGTATACTTCGGGTCCAAGACTCATAAGTTGAATTCAAGGTTACAGTTTGTGCACTGGTTAAAAAAATCTGTATAGTACACCCACATTTTGCTAGTTATGTTTAAGTCTGAGAAATTCCAATGAAAATCCCCAAAAACACGTTGCCCAGGCTGTCAACCACGAAACGATGTATTGACCACCTTACACTGAAAATGTAATTTCATCTTAATACCAACTGAAAAAGCTACATTAATAATTACCAAAGGCAGTTGCACGTAATAAACATAATCTAAATCACGCTTATAACTTGTAAACTAAAAAGTTATGATTTATATACTATTCAAACAATAGAGTACAAGAGATAAAACAGATTCCCAACTAGGTTTACTAACAACCGGTTAGTTTTGATTAAATTATTTCCACAGAGCTTATATTTCTTCCAGTCTATAGCAGAATTTACGATATTACCAGGGCACACAATAAAATCGATTATCGGTAAAATTATGGTCAAGTATTTATTGGCTAAAACGGTATCGGGATTATAATGGTCAGGTTAATAAAGACTGGTTTGAATGACTCAAATACAGGGTGTATTTTGCAGTCACCAACCTTCAAGGCTATCATATATAGAAGTTTGCAAATGTGAGTTTGTTTGTTTGTTTACCTTTAAAATTAATTACATGGGACTTAAACATAACTGGCGAAATTTGGGTGTACTATGTACACTTCGGCCTAACAATTCGGGGAAAACAGGCGTGCAGTGTTTAAAATTAATTACAGTGAAAATAAATTGCTAAAGTTCAATTATTCATAAAGAAAACTTCCGAAAATGTTTCAGAAGTGTGGTCTTCATATGCTCGTAGCACAGTGCGAGCTACGCCGTAGCATGACGTGTAGCGCTGCGAGACGCGTAGCGCAGCGTAACGCGTCGTAGCACACCTATCAGCTTTGGTTTCCATGATTTCCATCGTACATCCCAGGAAGAACAAATTGACAATTATTTCTGAGAGAAATTCTCGGAAGCAGCATGGAGTTAGTTAAAGCACAGTTTCAAAGTTCTGCGAAATCATGGCAGGCACGTAACGGTCCCTGCTACGCTAACGTTTTCCCAACTATGTATGTTGGGGTCGGCTTTCAGTTGTAGGCTTGGTTATGGTTTACGCTGCCAAATCAATCACGAACACCGTTGAGGTGTTAGAAAGCATTTATTGTGTTAGAACACAGATGTACGGTTACAAACAACACGAAGGTATATAGGAAGACACGAAGAAGATGGAGAAAGATATAAAATATATATGCAAGCACTTGAAAACACGAGAAAGTCTAGATTTAGGTAAACATATAAGCATGAGCGATCAGGCGCGAGGCAAAAATGTGCATGCATTCGCCGTCGGAGCAGGGCACTGCTTAGCTGTATAGTTACTATACTCTGCTGCTTAGCGACCGTGACCGAGCGATAGCGGATTGGCCGTTTCATACTACGGCAGGCAGGTGCGCGGGCGCAGGCGGTGAGGCGCGAGACTTGTTGTTAGTGTCGCCACACGGTCTAACCGGATGCAGCTGAGTACCAGTATTTTACATGGAGCGACTGCCTATCTGACCTCCACAACTCAGTTACTGGGTAATGCCAAACCCCTTGGTAAGACTGCTTGTCAGACTTTCGGGCTTCTGACGACCCGTAATGACTGTGAAAGATCCACGAATGACAGCCGGAACCAATGGCTTAACGTGCTTTCCGAGACACGGAGGGGTTTTGGTACGTAAAGATGGTCACCCATCCACGGACCAGTCACGGCAAGCGTAGCTTAACCTGATCAATCGACATGTGCGGCTGTTATTGCTTAGCCACAAGCCCCTCCCTGTGAATACACCTACACTCTACAAAAATGAAACACTTACAAACTATTTTACCGTCCTTACGCAAAAGGATAAAAAACGCCCAAAGATGTTATTTTAAAAGCCACGCCATCCGCCGTCCCAAGGTCGTCTTTCTCCCATTTCCCTCCGCATATTCTTAATTTACGAGTTCAGTTACCATAAGAACTCACTCGAAAGCCGTAAAAAGCGTCAGTATCAACAAAATACGTTTCTGTCCATTAAACTGGGCCATTTGCGAGCGATCGTCAATGCGTATGTGATGCTATAAAAAAAAAGTTGAGATACTTTTTTTTCGTGATGGCTACTACGGTTGCGTCACTGGGTTTATCTGGATAGATTATCGAAAAGTTTGTTGATTATGCCTTTTGAGCGTATCTTGGATTATTCGCTGATCCTGAAGAAAGCAATAAATTTTGTTTATTCAATCCCCCTTATTCATAAACGTTGCTTAGAGTTAAGAAGTGATTAGCGACTGTTTAACCATATATTTTAAAGTTTAAACATCACTTAACTTTAATCATTGCTTTTAGATAAACCCGAATATGTTTATTGGTTTTTTCTGTTCGCTTATCATCAAATTAATACTTCAACGCTGCAATCTTCATTATACCTACCTACATACACCGAAACTGGGTGGCTTTTAGTATAATTACCAGAATAAACTAAAATCCAACTTCACAAGTAAAAAAAACTGGTCCAAATCTTCGCAATGCAGTAATGGCCCATTTATTAAGTGATTTGATCCACATGAAAACTGATGTGACCATCAATCAATTAGGGTCAATAAAAACTAATACCTAACCAATTGTCTATTTATTAAATAAACAACAATAAAACCCTTCACAAACTATTATTAGTAATGATGAGTATCACGTATTCTTAAAACAAATTCCCTAGTAAGAGCTATAAGGATAGAGTTAACTACCATCAGATGACGAGCCTCGATCGTCACACGATACTGTCAGGGGAGGTGCCTTTAATGAGGCTGATGCCAACCTTATGCTCATCCTTTAGGATATCAACCCTTTATGTCTAAAACTGCCGACTACCTACTTTTACACCCGGTTCCTGAATTCAGAAATTGAAGCCGGATACTGCACCCTAATAACGTAACACACTCTCAATCAAAATCTGAATTATTTTGAAGGATATTGCTATGGATTAGCAATATCTTTCAAAATGGCAGTTGTGCTTCATATGTTCGAAAAATGTTTCTACTCAACAACGTAAATAACGCAATAAATGTTGTTGAACTGTCAAAATGAAAGCCATTCCTACTGATAATGTGTTACGCAATAACCCCGCTGGTCAAAACGTTTTGTTGACTTTACAGGTCAACCCAAGACGTCTACAAACCCGTTACACATTATACATTATTAACACTAATAGGCTATATGCCTAAAAAAATCTAATTAGTCCGTCAGTTAGATTATCAAAAAATATTGGACCCGTATTTTTTCTTTTATCAATTGTATAAAAAATGATGAAGATATCGCCCGTTAAAGTTCCGCGTGACGTCACGCCTTGCTACACTTTTTAGCAAGGCGTGACGTCACGACCCCCTACTCCCAAATTTTGACGCGCTTTATCTTTGTCATTTTTTGTTTGATTGACAAAAGAAAAAATACGTGTCCATTATTTTTCGATAATCTAACTGACGGACTAAATATAATAATATTTGTTTTACCCAAGCAACTACCCTATTATACCGTTACAATTACAACATAAATCTCTACTTTAGTATTACTTGAGGTAATTCCTTCAATGTCGCCCGCGAAATTTAAAATCTCTTACTTTTATTGCAAAGGAATTTTGGATTTGGTCTCACCTTAAGTAATCCTAAAGTTTGTCAACTTCAAATTCTCAATTCAGGAACAGGGTTTAAAAGTAGGTACTAGGTAGTTTCGGGTGTTAGTCGTGGAATACAACGGGACGTCCGTAGCGGAGCTATTATGTCCGCAAAGATAGACAAAAGGTCCATTTTCCGCTGTCTTGTTTGCTGAAAGTCGGTGTCCGCTGCAGACTTCCATTAGTCACATTAGGCTTTAGATGGCGACTAGGCACATGAGATCCATAACCTTATTTCTATTCATTCATTCAGCCGAAAGACCTATTTCATTCATTTTCATTCGCTGCCGCCGAAAGACGTTCACTGCTGGACATAGACCTCCCCAAGCACCTCCACTTGGACCGGTTCTGTGCTTCCCGCATCCAGCGGGTTCCTGCGGCCTTCACAAGATTCCTACCTTATTTGTATGTAACAAATGATTTGAAAGTTTTAATAAAATAAAATTATTTTTATTTCATTTTTAAACAAGCGCTTGAACAAAGCTCCGTAGTATTCCAACTCTATACTCAAGCACACAAGTTTCGAAGAAATTCTTGGTAGTTGACAGTCTGTATTTATGTGCCCTGTATCCTATTTACTCGAACAACGCTTAGACACAGGATTATAGGTCGCATAAATCGTGCTGATGTTCCAGCGATGGTCCCACAGATAGTGTGGAAATACTGCGCATCATCTACATAGGGGGCGATGGTTATACTGCCGTAAATTATTGTCTCGCATAATTTGTTTGTAGGCTGTGGTATTTGGTAAGTGAATCGTAGTAATTTAATTTGAATGTTTTTGGTTATTTTTGAATGAGTTTATGTTATTGTGATGCTTTATCGAACGAGAAAATTGCTTTAGTTTTCCGAATTATAAAAGTCACATGACAAAAGAAATACTTTTTGCAAATCGGCATTATATTTGTATTCAATGTTCGCTGACCAGAGTTTCCTCTTCGTGATATTACTTCATCATGTATCCAATCTTTCAACCGATTCTATTCAAAACGCCATTCTCTAATATTAGATCCATAAAAAACCACGTAACCAATGTATAGTAAAACTTAATCGCTTCGCTGTTTTATTAGAAAAGTAAATCCTAAAAAAAACGGCCCGAACTCCGAGCCTACGTCCAAAAGTAAATCAGGAGTGGCCAAAGATTCAACGGAATCCTATCAAGATTTATACGGCGACTAGATCCCATATCTATCCCACCGGATATCACTCCGATCGCTTAATGAAACTTAAGAGAATACTTTGCCAGTAATCCAATATGGCGAATGGCTACGACGACGCCCCGGGATTTATTCCCCACTCGATACCAATCGCGATACCGACCCGCCTCCTACCATACGTAATTTAAGTTCCCGAATGCGGACTTATTCCGGTATCAGAAAGAAATTATAAGGGAATCCCGGTGTGCGGACAGAGCCGTTGTCACCCTACTTCGTGTAATGGTCTTTTAACGTAATGGCTGCTTTAGTGCTGCGAGGTTTTGGACGAAATATAGCTTAGGTTTTCAGCTGGTCTCGTCGTATTTGAGCTTTTATCTTGTAGACGTAGCTCTCAATGTACGAATGCGAGCAATTTATAACAAAAGTTTTCGTCTTACAACACGAATACCTTTTACTTTTGTTTTTTTTTATTTTTACAGAAGTACAGACACATTAATTTATTTTCTCTCTTACTAACATGTGGATAAGAAGTCTCGTAATTAAACTGTCACTTACACCAAATAGAAAACACTCGCTCTTATTGCACAAATGTATCTCACTGTATCTCGCGCGCAATACGAATAAATGTCTCGCATTTTGATCTACAAATATACATTTATTTCTCGTTATATACGATCTTTTGTGGCGCACCCGACAGTTGTCCCGCTAAGAAATGCAGCGGGCGACGAAGAAAAGATGACGGATTTCCCCGAACTCCTCCGAACTCGAACGAACTCCACCGTTTCAATACAAAGAGCTCTTATCTTTCACGATTCGTTTCGTTACATTTTAATGTGTATATTCTGTGTTGTAGGATGTTTATTGCACAATTTTGGGTTTGAATCAAAAGTAGAATTTTGTCATATTTATGATTCTGAATACAATGGATGAATATGTAGAGTATTTTAGAAGAACAAACATACCTACCTACGTTGATAGATTACTAAGCATCTTTGATTAAAGTTTCTGCACGATTTACTCAAGGGAATTAAACCGTTGATGTTAATTAAACATTACGAACATGATCTTTATGTTCAGGGGTTCCGAGAAACTAGGCTTTAACAGACTACATAATTTCACTCCCTAAGACCTAAAATGCTCCAGGCTGTATGTACTGAGAAGGTTTAAAGACGATGTTACAAAGCTTTTAGACCACTCAACGTTATCAAAGACGTAATAAAATCTTAATTATTACTATGAAAGGTCTTCTTCAACCCTTGCGCGTATCTTTGACTCGTTCTAATATACGATCTTTATACGAGAACTCTACTTAATATTTATTAAACTTTATGTGTAGCATTAGGCGCCCATTAGCCCATAGAAAAGCCTTTGAGGGAAAGCTTTTTGTGTTAGGTAATTTTCAAAATACGCTACTGGGTTATTCAAGTAAGATTTCGTTTGAAAAACGCGTAAATGAAGTTATGTAAGTGTCTGTAAAGCTTACATTCTCCACCATCCCACTGCTGGACATAAGCTTATCTTATGCGTGCCATCTTTCCTTCTCCACGTCAATCAGAAAATGGCGAAAAATGAATACCATTCCCCGGCAATTTTTATATCGCCGTGACGCCCCGACAATTTCATAAAGTCATTCTTTTCTCCTGAAAGTCCAGCGGGTTAATTGCGTAACGAGGAGGTAATTTTAAATTATTACGCATTATTTACGTCATAGTTGTTAGGCAGACGAATTTCTCAAACACATAAAGCAATGGTATCTTTCGGATTGTAATTGAAAGTGTGTTTTACAATTAGGGTGTTGGTAAACTAAACTATTCCTCTTACAATCTTGAATACCCAACTCCTATCCAATAATATTATTTAAACAAATGAAGCAGCCATACCACGGGGTGGTTTCCGCCCTCTCCAAGCATCCATTAATCTAAGTCGGAACGTTGCACAGATGCCGCATCTTGCAGGAGAGCAAAGACCTCTGGACCATTTGATATCTTTTATACCACGTTATATTATTCTGTCCGATGTTATGAATGAGATAGAATCGTAAAACATCGTGTTTGTGAGGTTGTTTGTGATTTCATGGAGCAATGTGAAAATATGTGTAACTGTTAAAGTAAAGGAATTTTGAAGTTAAATTCAAAATTTCAGATATACATCAGTTGGGTTGCGGGATTGTCCGAAAGGGTTACCGCTGCCCTGGAACATAAAGGGCTAAGGAAGGAACACGGGTGGGTTTTAGTCAATAAGAGTCTGACACTCCCTTCTGCTCCACCCAGAGCGGGAGGGGTCATTTGATGATTTCCCATCCTCAAAAAAAAAAAAAAAAAGATATACATCAGTTTCTTGTATGCATGGAATACCATACATACAAGAAACTGGTGTATTTAGGTCCTTACTCTAATAGGAGTAAGGACCGAAAAAGGACCACAATAATGTCTTCTATATTATGTAACCAGGATGAGAGACTATGGCTCACATATACGTATACATAGTATATAGCTATACATTACCTTTGTGATACATTCTGAGTATGAGGCAAGCATCTTAACTTTATAAAATACTAACTGCGCCCCGCGGTATCACCCGCAAAGGATTCAATCCCGTGGGAATATCGGGATAAAAAGTATTCTATATGTTAATCCTGGTTATAAACCATCTGTGTGCCATATTTCATCCAAATCCGTTCAGTAGTTTTTGCGTGAAAGAGTAACAAATATCCATCCATCCACACAAACTTTCACGTTTATAATATTAGTAGGATTATAAATGCGAAAGTGAGGTTGTCTGTTTGTCACGCTTTCATTTAGCATGAAAGCGTAACAAACAAACAAACTCACTTTGCCTCAAACGCAGTGGCCGCACAGATTGACTATGACCTGGGTAAGGACATACGCTACTTTTCAACCTGGACCGCAGACGAAGTCGCGGGCGAGCTAGTAGTCTAATATACATCATAATCAGCCTATAATGTTCCCACTGCTGGGACACAGGCCTCCTCTCTTCGAAAGGGAGTGCATTAAAAATCCACCACGCGGGCCCAGTGCGGGTTGGTAGATGTCACATGTCTTCGAATTTTTGGTTCTAGGACATGTCTACAATGTCCACATTATAATATCATTTGTATAGCCTTTTTTATGATAGGGTCGGCTTCCAGACTAACCGGACGACCCCTAACGACTGTCAAAGTTCCACGAATGACTGCCGGGATAATCTGCTTAACGTGCTTTCCGAGGCACTGAAGGGGTCTTGGATATGTAAAGATGCTCGCCCATCCACGAATCAACCGCGGCAATCGAAGCTCAACCTGATCAATCGACCTGTGCGGCTATTATTACTTAGCTACAAGCCCCTCTGCTCTGCATTATAATAATCAGGAAAAATCCATTTGAGATGACCGACATTTTTCGAACAAATAAAGTTGCCCTGTTAGCCTAACTTGGGAAGCAACTATGTACTTTTCTGTCGCGACACTTAGGACCACTAAAGCGATAAGGTGATTACAATCCTAAACTTTCATCCCTATATACAAGGCCATACGAAACAAATCAAATCATAGAATAATATAAACCTCAACAATTCCTCTTATAACGTCTAAGCTATTCTACCGATTAGGAAGGCAATTTTCTTTCACGAATCGGGAATTATCTGCAATCAATCGAACAAAAGGAATGGACGAAGTTATTCCGCAAACGTCCTGCGATTTATCAGTGCGATAAATTTGTTTTGTCTACTATTGTTTAGATAGTGGACAAGTGGAGGGCTTGATGACTTTCGAGTGGGCTTCGAGTTGCAATCAACGCATCTTGTTCTTGTTGATTTTGTCTGATGAAAGGAGATTTTTGTGTTGTGTTTTGTTTTTCGTCACTTGACGATTTCTTTCTAAACACGCTATACACAGAGTGGCGATTTAGTCACCTGCATCCGTCAAAGAGGTGATCCTACCCGTCATTTTATACAAGTACGAAACTCCTATCCGATTCGTGAAAAACAAATCAAATTCCTATACAGACTATTATCAGACAGACTATTTCGATACATGTACAATTTTTTTTTTAACGTTCGGTTAATAATTTCATAACGAAAGTTGTTTAGAATGACGTGTCGAATTCCTATGTCCATGTTTATTTGTTTTTAATTACAACTAAATACTTAGGAGATCGCAATATTATTCACTTGGACCAACAGACCGTTGCAATATTGAAACTATTTTGTTGCATAAACCAATTGTGAATTGCATTAATAACACAAAGCATCCGACTTCATGTTTGCCAAATTGAACATACCTAGTTTGCTTATAGAACTATCAATGGAGGGTTAACAAACAATTTTAAACATTCCCATATAATATGCAGGTTTGTTGTAATGACACATATTTTAAAGTCAATATTTTGCAAATTAAATTTCATATTGTAACAGTAGTGTTACAATATGAAATTTAAGTTACAAGCGAGTAGCGTTCCATCATCATCATCAGTCTGTAGCAGTCCACTGCTGGACATAGGCCTCTCCTATTGCAACCATTTAACTCGATTTTCGGCATCTCTCATCCAGCTGCTACAAGCCACCCTGCGAAGATCGTCGCTCCACCTGGCCTGAGGGCGTCTCGCGAGGGTGATTCGCGGTCTCAAGAACATGTCTACTCCAATGGTCATCAACCAATGACCATTGGGGGGGGGGGGGGGTAAATGCTAATCCGATAACCATCACTAACGTCATCAATATCAGCAGTGCGATTCTGTAACCATCTCACCGTGATAACTTAGGTGAAGTGAGCGTGGAGTGAGCTGTCATTCCAACTAATGCTAGGGATTGACTCTATTGACAGCTCACTCTAAGCTCACTTCACTTAACTTTCCACGGTGAGATTTTTACAGAATCGCTCGGCAGTTCCAGTAACGTTGTTTCTGTCCTTAAAATCGGATTTTCTATCACACAGGGAACAAATAGTTTTGTTCTGTCTTCGATTGCTCCAGAGTATAAATCTTTTCAGCCAACGCTTTCCAATGTTATCAAAAGCTTTGCAAGAAGGATTTTCATCCACGAATCTCAAAGATCTTCTAAAAGGAGATGGCAGGGTGGTCCTTTTGGCTACGCTTTAAGCCTATGAGCTTAGTGGTATGACACAGCAGGGGGTTCTCCGTGGTCGCATTATGAATGCAGATAACCAACAGAAGGTGTATAAATGTTGTTAGGGGTGAAAGCCAGCTCTAATGAATATTTGTTGCTTTTGTGCGTAAGAAGGAACCCGGTCTTTTAGAAGGCTTAAGAAGGGACATGGGTCACGTGCGCCTTTAAATCATTGTAATCTAAGAGACAATGGCGCAAAACGATTAATTATTGTTTATATTATTTATGAAACATTAGACTTAAAAATGATTTAAATAATGCGGACCAAACCCTTAAAAACAGGCATAATATTATGTGTTTAAGTGTCATTAGAAGATTCAACTAAAAAAACAATAAGTATTGTTGTTTCGTCATCGAAGAGAAAAGCTGTGAACACTCGTCCTTCCTAACTTAACCCCATCGATGTCCAAACCTGCGTTTGTTACTAAAATTCATTAATTACTACCAAAGCTAATTGTGAGTGTATCATTTCGCAATCATTCGCACTGGAACATAATTTATTATATTGAAACGAGTTTCATTAGTCCACACAGGGTTTATGAAATATTAACAACGGAATAATTAAGCTTTTAGCTTTCGAACCGGCTGGTGTAATGTCGGTGTAATACATATTTGGCTATGATTGATTTTGGAACGTTTTATTTTTCGGTTGGCAGAATTGTTTTAAAATGGTGGATAGGTATTTTTATTTGTTTGGTTTCAAATTAACGTTTACTTTAATCAATAACAATTATGTTTGAAGCTTCTATACATATTATAAAATTAAAGTCGCTTTTCGTGTCTGCCTCCGACCGCGTTTTTCTTCTAAACTTGGTAACGGATTTTGATGTGGTTTTCACCATCATTTAGAAAATATATTCCGGACTCCGGTAGGTTTATGTGTATTGTGTATGCTAGGTTACTATTAAACTAACATCTAATAAAGAACACACATGGTGGACCGAGGACCTTATGAAGGCCGCAGCAAACCGTTGGATGCGAGAAGCACATAACCGGTCGAAGTGGAGGTGCTTGGAGAGGCCTATGTCCAACAGTGGACGTTTTTCGGCTGAAATAATGATAATAAAGAAATGTCGATGTTCTGTGAACTCTTTCAAATCGTGCGAAACAGGATCGGATCGCTAGTGTACTTATAAAACCTGTCAACTTCAGATCAATGTGAAAGTATGACAATATTCCCTACTTCGACAGCCATTCAAGTACTGGCAAGTTAGAAAACGAATCAAATACTAAGACAAAATTGTTTCAATACAAAACTCTAGGTATTTCGTAACAATCCAGCCAAAATTGTACCGTTCTCTTTAGCTATTCTCTTCCTCCAAATATATAATAAGGATTAATTAACTCAGTGCCATCTACGCTGAAACAGTCTCTCAGTAATTAGTTTCAGTAAAGTTAAGTAATAGTAATTCACCGTTACTACACGTGTGAGTACCCCCGAATTCCCGAAACAAATGAGATTTGAGCCAGGGCTTAAGTTTCATCTGGGTTTAGCTCGGATGTCGATCCTGTGATGGGACGGTGTAGGTATTCCCATTTGGTACTGAGGTACGGATGGGAATTTTGTTCAAAAATTTAATTGTTCTGGTATGCTGTGTTGGAATATTGTGTTTTCTAAGGTAAAGATCGGTTATTATAAAAATGGATAAGGAAACTTATGGATTTTAGAACTAAATCTGCAAATTTACTTTAGATATGAGTAGGTGTCCCTTTTACTCTTACATAAGTTGTCTACATCTCTTTTTATGTACTCTTCTATCTCAGCTTAGAAAGAAGCATCGCTTTTGTACGTATTTTTCTGTTATTTTCTTCTTGTATGTTTATATGTGTGTACATAAATAGCATAATCAAATAAGTAGCATAGTCAGTCTAAAACGTTCCCGCTGATGGGACACAGGCCTCCTCTCTGTGAGAGGGAGTGCGCCGTAATCCACCACGCGGACAAAATGCGGGTTGGTATATCACATGTCTTCAGATTTTTGGTTCTAGGACATGCCGGTTTCCTCACGATGTTTTCCTTCACCGTTTTGAGAGCAGTGGTGATGAAATAATTTACACAAAGTAAATCTGTCTGGCTGGGTTCGAACCTACGACCTACAATTCGTAAGTCGCCGATACCACTAGGCCACCACTGCTGTATAATAAATAAGTAACTATCCATACTGATATTAAAAATACGAAAGTAACAGTGTCATTCTGTTACATTATCACACCTCAACGGCTGAAGGGATTTGGATGTTTGGCTCACGGATATAGTTTTTATCCCGGTAGTACGTCCCCGTGGGATAATTCCTGATCCCGGGCAAGAGCTAGTAATTAATATTAATAAACTTCTTCCCCTGGAGCAATTTAGGTATCACAGCACTCATAGCAAGTAATGAAATGAAGTGAATAATAATTTTATTTAATCTAGTTTCAAGTAATTATACTGCACCTTCCTCTGAATCTCTTTGAGGTACCTATGTACTTTGTAAAGTAAAGTAAAATCGCCAGAGGTGTACATTTTATGGAACACGGTCTTATTTTTAATTACTTCTCTTAAGATAGAGCTTAAGCCCTGTGTTTGGCTTCTGTGTTATTATTACTTAGTGGTTAGCACGTAATTAAATACTGAGAAGCTGAATAACTCATCTCTCTGGCCTTTTCCTAACTATATTGGGGTTGGCTTCCAGTCTAACCGGATGCAGCTGAATACCAGTATTTTACAAGGTGCGGCTGCCTATCTGACCTCCACAACCATGTTACTTACTGGGTAATACGATACCCCTTGGTAAGACTGGTTGTCAGTCTTCCGGGCTTCTGATGACCCCTAGCGACTGTCAAAGATCCACGAATCACAGCCGGGTCTTGGTATGTCAGCCATCCACGAACCAACCGCGGCCAATCGATCGACCCGTGCGGCTGTTATTACTTAGCCACAAACCCCTGCTGAATAACTGTTCGTAGTAAAGGAAGAGCTTTTTTTTTTTAGTCTAGTTTAAAATCATACTTTAATTTTTAAAAAAATTTTGAAGACTTTTTTTATTTAGCCTTCACCGTCCTACTGCTAAGCAAAGGCCTCCCCCAAATCCTTCCATGCATCCTTTTCTAGCGCCACCTCGATTCAACCCTTGCGGTACGCGTCTAGATCGTCTCGTCACTGAAAACTTAGAATAATATTATTAATTTCCGTACGTGAAGTTCATACATTGTAGGTAAGCAAACTAACTACATAATAAGAAACACTATTGTTACGGTATATTAATATTTATGAGCTAAACTATAAACAATAAAATGTTACAAAATAATTGTATAACGCGTGTACAACAAACGTAAACGTTTACAAGAATAGTTCCGCTTCCGGAAAAATTAATATTATTACAATTTCATTTCGCATAAACCGCTCCGAGAACACGATTCCTTATACATAGGAAAATGAACTTATTACCCCCGTGTTAAAGCTTAAACTAAAACGCGTACAAGAAACATGTAAACTACAACGTGTGAATTTACAAAGGTCGATAGAGCAGTTTATTCTTTTTGCTCGCGATCACGACACCGGTAACGACTTCCCTTGCAAACGCGAAGCGAAAATGCAACGATTCCGAAATACGCGCGAATACCGACGCCGACGCGTCGCTTAGCACACCTTTGTACAGACACGAGCAAAAGGTACATCGATTGTTCCAATAAAAACGGAAATATTGCCGGCGTGTGAAAAATGAATATTTTTCCAACTGAACGTCCCCAGTGTTAGTTGTGAGAATTCTGACGCTCGAAATTTACCTCGCAATTTATAGTCGTAAAACAATAGCGTTTCGAACAAAATCGTCCGGGCAGATTGTCGAAACGTTCGTAAACTCGTTTAAATCGGTGGTATGTCCGCCGGACGGTCGGACAGTTTTCCGTGAAAAATTACCGCCGAATGGCGGCTAAGCGGTGCTTTTAGCCTAGTTTCGCAACGAGCGAAGTCACGGCACGACCTGGCGATTTCCTCGGACCACGCTGCCGTTCAATTTACCGGAACGCATCTGCCAACTAAATAGGTTGGCCCGTGTGCCCCGGAACGTCTTAGCTCCTAATAAACGCTGCCGTAAACGGGTTCGCTATTCAAAAGTTGAACGCCGATTAAAACAGAATTAAGAAATAGAACGTCTAACGCAATTCAATATGGGATTCATCGAATTTAGTTGATCAAAGAGTACCAATTGTACAGAGAGGGCACTACAATTCAAGTGGTTTTATTGCCGGTGGGGCGAGTGGAAGGCGAGCAATTTGGCGGTCTGACCGCAAGAGCCGCGCATGTTTATTAGAGACAAAGAGCCCGCCGCGTCGGCCCCCGATTTGCATAACGGTCTGTGTCGTAATTAGAAACCATCTCGGACGTCCCTCCTTTGTCCCGTCAAGTCTGGAGGGGACAACGTCAAACGCCTTCTATTTAGCCGCTCACAGGATAAGCCGTATAATCCTACTGAATTAAAATAAAATGTGCATCGTGTTGCTCGGGTACGGTGATAGTAAACTCTCAAGAGGGGTGTAATTATCCTAATAAAACATTTATGCCGGAAGCTTCAGACATTGTTGAACAAGATAATTTTCCTTTTACTTAATGGATGACATCTGGTAACATTTTCAGTATATTATTACAGCAGTCCGCAAAAATTTAATATGGAAAGGAGCTTGTGAACAAACCATTTAAGTTAGCGACAGTAAAGCAACACACACACACCTTCACACAAAACGTTCCGTCTACTAAAATCTAATTTTAAAACAGACAGGTAATGAAAATTTTAATAAACGCGCCACAAATGTTGCCTACAATTTTCGCGTCAATGCTAACATGAAAAATAAGCCCCACAAAACATGCTTAGCTTAAGAACAGGGTAATTTATTACTTACATCGTTCATTACTCAAACGTATACTTACCTATACGATGAAAAATCGTTTAAAGAAATTGCTTACGTACCAAGTAGGTACAATAAATCGTGTGCTTCTTACAAGCTCACAACAGAGGCGGGTAGGGCATAACTCATTAACTGGAGGCGCGTTTACGAGGTCCGCTATATCGCGGGCCGCGCCGGGATAATGACGCTAAACCGATATCCTTATTTACTGCAAATTGCGTCGGCTCTTACATCTAGGCCGATATGGTATTGGGGCTCTGCTACAAATATCTTGTTACGTTACTTGATTAGTTTTGTTTCATGGTTAAATTGAAAGTTGTGGGGCATAATTTCAGTGTTTTATGGGAGGTGAATGTCTTTAAGATCAGACACAGCGCCCTATAAAAGCTATAGCTGTAATGAAACGCTAGCTGCGAGCGCATTTAAACAGCTCTTTAATATTTCTCTATCCACTATCAATTACCAACCACACGAATGAATATAATTAAATTGGCTTCATTGCCAAAAATTTGTTATAATACACTCAAACATCCATTCACTCCTATTCTAAATCATAATCAACACTGTAATTAGTAATTAAACCGACATTCAATAATAAATTAATTCTAAACTGTTAAACACACACTTATGCCAATAATATCCCACGCAATACAACCGTGAAATTTCCGAAACTCCCAAGTTGAATACGGACAAGCAAATCATCCGTGAAGTGAGTTTGCAAAGGGCACGCGTCCGAACGCAGCGAACTTCGTAAACGCGTTTACACACGTCAAATGCACAATGCGGCCACTGTTGTAGATTGATTTCAAACAAAAATAGACGTTTTGTTTATGGAACGCTTTATTTTAAGTGGCAATTATTCGCAACTGAAGATATAAGTGTTGCAAGGAATAATAAAACGCAAGGCCCTCATCCCTTGCATTTGAATGGAATTCTTAATTAAGTTTAATTTTAATATCCGTTTGTTAATTGGTTCGTTTTAGAAGTAATGAAATACAGACCCGCAATTGCTTCTTTATTTCTTTAGCTGCGTTTTATGTTATATTGTTTAAAGCTGTGGACAAAAGAAATGAATTCAGTAATTAGTTTATCCAGTGTGAAGACTGCGCATGTTTTTTTTATTGTAGGGTGTTAAATAGGCTGCCAGGCCACCTGGGGGTAATTGCTCAGCACATTCTATTGGCATCATTACCATGTTACAGGCAAAGTCGTAACGTATTGCCTCATGTATGTAATTATACCGGAACACAACAAATAGGCAGAAACTGGTATGGTGGTAGAAGGGGTATCGTGTTACCCAGTGACAGGTTATGGAGGTCAGATAGGCAGTGTCTCCATGTAAAATAGTGGTATTCACCTGCATCCGGTTAGACTGGAAGCCGACCCCAACATGGTTTGGAAAAGGCAGGCAGATTGATTGAGGTTCCTACTTTTCCGGACGTCCTCCCTCGCAAAGAGCTAAGTACCACTAAACTGGTATGACGTCATGACATCCGTATAATAAATTATGTACCTACCTAACATGTTTATTCCATTCAGCCATGCATATAATCGGAAATTACATGTAATAATTAATAGCGATTAGGCCAGGAACCAATTTTAATATTAATTGAATCAAACAATCATGATTCAATTCCGCCACATTAGATGTTTATTCAAAAAGCAACCCGGATATAAAACTTATAATAACTAAAGCAATAATATGCGGCCATAGCCCAATGAATATGGTGCAGGCTGTTGAACTAGAGGTTATAATTTCGATTCCCGACCGTTGCAATATTTACATTCACCCCCCTTTTTTTTTGGGTGGGAAATCATCAAATGACCCCTCCCGCTCTGGGCGGAGCGGAAGGGAGTGTCAGACTTTTACTGACTAAAACCCACCCGTGTTCCTTCAGTTGCCTGTGCTAAGGGCCACGGTATCTCTTTCGAACAACCCGCAGCCCTGGCGGCATCGGCCCTAGCGGGCCCCGTTACATGCACCCCCTGAAAAACTCTTCGGTGATTATCGATCTCAGACTATTAAATATGTATAGTCATATAAGTTTTGTTTTTCTATGAAATAATAAAGACACATGGGCAAACTCCGTACAATTCCGGGCTAACACGGCTCTACGGCTCTGCAATATCTGGTTGATGATTATGGCATTCGTTTAGAGCAATTTTCTTTCTTTCTTGATAAATAACAATCCTGTTTTCTTTGTTTCAGGCAACTACAAAGAAGGCGAGTTCACCTAACGCCCACAAACCAACGGTAAGTCCAACAAAAACACATTCAATCAATAAGGTCCTCATTAAAATTATCAGTTCACTAATTATACACGGTAATGAGTTCAAATTACCGTGGATACTCAATTGCCTTGTCACAAGGTTTCAAATATTCACGTTTTGAGAGTGACTGTTTTGTTCAGAACTTATGGGCATTGATTGGTACATCTGTTCAATTATGGGACACTGTGTTTATTGAGCAATGGTGGCCTAGTCATAACGGCCCCGACTTACGAGTTAGGTTTAAAGATATTTATTCTCAAAAAAAGACACAATATGGCGCCGATTCCCTTGTTCACAAACTAAACTAAATTTAAGTTCATTGCATCTTTTTCTTTCTATTTAATTTGGAAAAGGACAGAAGATAAATATTAGTTTAGTCCTGTCAAATCAGTCAGCGCCTGACGTAAATTGACGTATTTTTAGCAGCCATGTTTTTAATCACGTCTAATCTGTCTATGGAGTATCTTAATTTGACAGGAGTAAACTAACATTTTATCTTCTGTCCTTTTCTTAATGAAATAGAAAGAAAAAGATGCACAGAACTTAAATTTAGTTTAGTTTGTGAACACGGGAATCAGGGCCATCGCTTACATGAGAATAATGCTTAAAAAATTTAAATTATATAAAGTTCGTCACAGACGTCACGGTAGCAATTATGATACACCCATCCAATGCATACAGCTTTAAGGAAGGGTGTTATTTGTGATTAAATATGCAGCTAATTTAATTTTGAATGCATTGAATGAGTACAACCCTTTTATACGTGAGGGTATTTTATTATATAATTGTGCTCCTTCAAAAGTTAACATTTTTTTGCCAAAATTAGTTCTCGGTAGTAGTAGTTGTCGTCGCGAGTTTTAGATCGTGAGTTCGAACCTAGGCAGGCACTTTACTTTGTGTATTTCATTTCATCACCACTGCTCTCAAAACGATGAAATGATGGAAAACATCGTGATGAAACCGGCATGTCCTAGAACCAAAAAATTTGTAGATGTGACATCCAAACAGTTAAGAAATGGTTCATTCCTGTACCTATGAACATGAGTTAATTTAAAAGCTACTTTTGACAAAAAATCGTCTTTCATATCATTATTTTACTTACTAACTACGATCAAACTAAACCTTATATTGATAAATTCTCGTACGCTCTAAATTGAAGTACAAAGTAAGTTGCTTAAATATGTTATTTTAGAGGATACAGTTTACCACGTCTATGAAGATAACAAAGATGTACGTAATAATGAATTTATTACTGTTCATTACTACAATAAACTTACAAAGGCGATAGACGAAAACTTGCAGTAAGACGAAACTGTCAGTTGCTTTGCTTTACCGCTGCACGTTCGGAGTAGGGTTGCCAGCAAAATAGAATCTAGAATGTTATGCTCTTGGAGAATTAAAGCAAATGCTCAAAGTCAAACACAAATTCAGAACTAGGAATCAAGTTTGACTAGATTCTTACTTCTGCGGAGACTAAAACAGATATACAACACTGGCCCAGGCTCAGTTAGGCACAGACTAAGGAAAACTAAAACTATTTGTGACAAAACATGAATGTTTTTTTTTTTTTGCCCGTGTTTAGTTTAGTTTGTGATATTCCTGTACGAGTCGCAATAAATAAATTTTCTTTCTTTCTTTCATCATGAAAGTAAAATACAATATTGTCCGATTTGACTGAAACTAACCAAAAGTATGGCAGTAGAACGAAAGGCATATTCGCCTTTAGTATCTAATTACGTTTACCTACATTGACAGCAGTAGGTACTTTTCTTCTTAAGTACTAGGGCTACTAGAAGTTTACTAGCAGTAAACTTCTCATCGGTGAATTGCAATAAAGGCAAATATAAATCCTGTGTTCCCCTAAAACCCACAAAGAGCATAATATTCATTTATCAAGAACCAAGATGGCTACCCTACCAGTACCTAAGTCTCGGTAGATTCTGTCGCTTAATTACTCCATGTCTTATCGTATATTAAACCGCTTACTATGACGTCGCACACTAATAATTAGATTTCGATAATAATATAATTCACTGAAACAGATACTGCTCAATTAATGTAATTATAATCGTTATTAATATCGAGTTATCTTATATTAGGTATCGAGATTTTGTACTAGCTTTGATGTTGGTTTATTACTTATAAATAATCTATGAATATGATTATGTATTGGTAATAATTATCCGTCTGTTATGACACAACAGCTTGTTTTAATCTCTACCTATCTGATCAAAACAAACATTACCATATATCTATGTATTTTCAAAGGAAGTATCTAGGTCATTAATAAAGAAGCACGCGTTGTATTTCGACGATTCTAAATCCTCGGAAAAATGTCTTGATTTTTGTAGTCCTTTCAAAAAGTGACAGCTCTTTGACACTTCAACAGTGTTACAATTAAACAAAAAAAAAATACAATGTAAAGTGTTAAAAAATTTCGATCAATTCCAAAACCACCCCGGTTCCCTGTTCGAAGTAAAAGAAGAATTCGAATAAGTAGCAATATTCCTGAATCACACGTTCTCTAATTCAGTTGCGGCTGTGTTTCAGAATCGATTGCGCTTTGAAGAGCCACTCTTTACCTCTTTTGTTCTAATTGTGAAACGAGGACACCGTTCTGACCAACTTTGATGCTTTTTTGTTCTGTGTCCTCATTTGAATAAGAATGAAGTGTTTTAAAAGTGATCGGGAATCGGAATGTTCGCTCTGTTGCCTATGGCAACAGTGAGGTTCTAATTTATAATTTTATTTTAAAAAGAGTTACCAGCTAGCAAATCTATTCAAAATTAGATTTTTAGATAGTTTTATACTTATAAATATATTATTCTGCTTTAAAAAAACTTTTGTTGCCAGTTAAAACACCCATGGGAGCACATGAAGTTTTACAATGTTAAAACTCATGCACTCCACAACCTAATTAAAATATATTACTCATCGTGCACTCTGTAATTTCCAAACTTTTTGAGTACAAAGTTATGGGTTTGTTCCTCACGACAAAAACTTTGCTGAGTCGTATAAAAAGAACCTCATGCATATTTTTCAAAGTAACTTGATGCAAATGTGGAAAACTTATTACCGATAGCAAACACCGAATTTCCATAGGTACCTACTTATGATTTATAACATTTGTTTTTAAGAAACTCAAGTTTGTTACACATAAAAACTTTTAAGAGGTAGCCTCATCATGCCATAGTGAAGTTTTGTCGAGAGTTGCCATCTCTCATAATTAGCGCGCGTAAACTTGATTTTCTCAGGAGCGTTGGACGCCATATTTCTTTTTTTGTTTGCAATTTAATTTAATTAGGTAGAACTGAATTATTAATTTTAACTCTAGAAGTACATCGCGATATTTTATTCTAGCTAGCTTCTTACTGTAACATTAAATATTTGTAAACTCTTTTGATGATAAGCTTTTCGAAATGTAATTCGTAAGCTGTTAGGTCAAAGTATATGTGCTAAGTTTAAATAAGATTTAGTTGTGACAAATTAATAGAATTATTTGTTACAACAGGAACGAAAAAGAGAAAATGGTACAGAATATATTTTGTTGGGTTCGTTCATTTCCGCGCCAAAATATCACATGGCATTGATTGAGGTGCGTTCGGAACCAAACATTCATCAACGGCGCGATAATTAGCTATGGCTGCGTTCCGAACACGTACGCCCCCCAAAATTCGATTCGGCAGCGGTTAATCAGCACCCGAACGCCAGTAATAGGTACCTAATGCGACAACTAATTTCCCGAAAGAAGTGCTCTACCTTTACAGGTTTTTATTGTGGCCACTCGCGATGCTTGTCACGATCTCGTGTCTACTCAGCTCCCCATTCTCTTCGCCCCCGCTCCCCGCATCCAGGGTGTGCAGTCATCAAGCCCGAAAACTTGCGAATTAATACGTGCTTAGATTCCGTGCAAAGGAGACGTGGATAAGAAAGAGATTGTTATACAACTTGTCCGCGAGTCCCAAATGAAATCTGTTAATTTCTGAACGGCTTTCCCGCCCATTTTGCGTTTCCCAGAAGGATGTCGGAAAGTTTCCGAATTGTAAGTTTAAACCGTTGATACAAAGGCTTGTAAGTTATTCGGCTAATTACTTCGGGTAACTTCGTAAAGGCACCTCAACCTCTGTAACATGTAAAGAAAAAGTTTTCTCGTTCATTTAAAATGTATGATAGTTACTTAACTTTGTCTTCTGCGTAGTGTGAACATTTTCTCTACATTAGTCAGGTTCATTCACACTTTCATAATGAAGTTTGAAAAATTACCACTTTGTTAAACAGAAGAAACTCCACATTTTAGTATTGAGTTAGCTTATTTCTGAGAATGAATATGAAAATGAATGTCAGGGTTTTTGTCACAACCTCGGTTGGTCGTGTTCAACGCATAATACCGACAAATGGTATCTACATTATTCTAAACCTAATTCGGTCCAAACACGCTATTCTGGTGCTAATTTTAGTAGTTTGTGAGTACTAACTAGTAAATTTCGCGCCAGGAACGCCATAATAGCGTGTATATATCATCGTAGCCCGCACTAATCTCGGGCCACTCGAAACGCGAGCAATTTCGCGATCCTTGCGACTGGGCCCCTAGCGACCTCGCCCCTTGCTAACTTAGTGCCACTTGTGTGCGCCTCTCCGGGTGCCGCAGGGGCCCAGGGCTGCACACCGATCCCATTCGAAGCCTTGGTTATGTGGAGGAATCCAATAATAGAAGCTATTGTTTTTAAGATAGATCGAAATAGTAAGAAACCGAATACCTACTCAAGGAGCTGGTATTGATAAAATGGGTAGGTTTTTTAATAGGTTTTATAAATTATGAGAGACCCTATTTAAATGTTAAAGCCTTTTTAAACTCTGAATTCCGCTTCGATTGTAGGCCCAATTATGAAAGACCCAAAGTGAAAGGGCGACTCCAATTTCATATTTGGCCCAGTTATCGGACATGATATCTAATGGTAGACATTCTGAGGATGTCATTATACTATATTATACGCAGGACCCTCATTCTGACCCGAAAGGACCATTCGCTTGGGAGACAAATACTAAACAGTCATTAAAATCTAAGGCTCCACTTACTGAAGTCTAAATCACGACCAACCCTAACCCTAAGTCAAGCGTCGGCACTGTTCGGACCCTCTCGTCGGTGCTCGGGCGCACTCGGCATTATTCGGGGCCTAAACAGAACCTATCAGGACTAATTGGCGGTGGAACGTAGCGAGCCCGCAGATTGGGACTTCATAAGATTAGCAATGCTCTTGGGAGTACTTCCAGTACCTACAAAATTGAAGACCTCTCTGATTTATTTTAAGGTTTCAATATATATATATATATGAGAAAATGTGTATGAACATCGCAAAAGAAAATTACCTATTACGCTGTTAAAGTTCTACGAAGAGATAACATGCCAAACAAATAATAAGCATGTGAAAGCAGCATCTATTTATCAAAGTCAAACATTCATATTTCTTGAACACGCTTTCAAAGTGTTATCAAAGCCGAGGAAAAGTTACGTAAACGTACATCCTACTTACAAAAGAAATCGCGAAACATCGACATTTAACAAATGATACAGGGCCCTCGAGCCGCCCTCTACAAATCGCTTCACAATTGTCGATCCCGCCTCCCTTTGGCTAATCTGATATCAGTAAAAGTAAATTCAACTCGCACATCAATAACCATTTTGACAGTTAAGCCGCCATTTTTCATTTGGCGCGCAACGTTCAAAAGTGGAATCCAAGCGAAAATCGCGCATTCAGAGGTCGCGCTCAAAACAAAAAAGCTTCCTTGTACCGAGGGCGCGCAAACATCGAAACTGCATCGAGAATCCCCTTTTAAACCCCTTATATTGCAGCTTTAATCTCACTGTGGAAACTTTTCGCCGTAACTAACGCAGCGATGGAATGGGAGGTAGAATTTCGCTCTTCTAACGTTGGAACTGGGGCGGTACTGTAGATCAACTTCCGAGCCATTTATTCACAAATCGAGTTATTGCACCTCTCGCAGATCGCTTTACATAGGTCATTTGTGGAAATTACACGTCGCCGCAACTTTGCGTATTCAGTCTAAGATTAATGAATAAGCTGGTAGCTAGCTTTTTTGAAAGATTAATGCAATATTTCCGTGAAAGAAGCTCACGTTTTCTTAATTTCCTCCTTCAAAGCGGTGCATAAGCCTTAATTTATGATATAACGTGGCGAAGATAAATTCGTTTCTGTTTATCATGGCGGGGCTTTAATAAACAGAGCTTTACAGTTATGCAGTTTCACGTTTATTCACATCAAAATGTCGTAATATATTTTGAATTTAAACCCTTGTCCCATTAGGGCGTCTGTTTGCAGAATTCCACAAGGCAAATCTAGTTATAAGTGTAACGCCGCGCGTCCAAACACTGTTATCCGTTTATTTCGCTACGTACTGTTGCCGCATATCGCAAATTAAATAACGTGTTTCGACTATGAATAATAGCCGGGCCCGGCCTCAGAACGCGCCCCATACCATGTTACAATTTTAAATTTAAAATAACAACAATTTTATTGTTTATGCTTGAGAACGCACGAGTACTTTCAAATTTGGAACTTGCATACATTTGTTATATGTACATTTTATGGCATCAGTGATGTGGCCAAAGTTACGAAAATGTTTGTTGGAGTCGCTGAATTATTTTTGATATCTCTCATTTGGGCATTAAAGATAGACCGAAATGAATGAACCACTTTATTACCCTGTAGTTAAAACAATGTCTTATAATGCCCCACTGCAGTAGAACCTCAATTAATAAACTTCAAACTTTGCTCAAAGTGGGCCACTATAAACAAGAGCAAAACCTTTAAACAACGCTGGACGACAGCGCACTTAACGAACAGCTGGTTATCATATGAGAAAACAAGCTATAATGACAAAAAAAAACATCAGCTTATTCACCGCTACATACATAAAAGGCCAGTTTCAACACAATTTTCGCATATCATACCTGAGCCGTAGTTTCATAAGCCTTATTAAAATTCCCGACGCAGGGCGGGGTCCGATTCTCGAATATCGTGCGGCAGCCTTATTATATTCGATCTCGCAACGCACGCGAACGTTTTGACGTACTAATTGCAGGCGGGGTTGTTAGATACGGCGTCACGGCATACCGCCGGGTGTAAAGGGGGCTTATTATGAGAACACGGCAACCTTCTATTTTAAAGGGAATAAGGATTTAAGGGGCACATATTTCGGGGCATTGTTGTGTGAGGAATGTAAGTAACAATGTTGTGAGTTTTAGACACGATGTCACGTTAATTTGTAAGTGTGATGCTGTAATGTGTACCTTTGTTATATTCATGTATAACTAATTATGTATATGCCTGTGTTTTGTTTGAGAAAGGTGTTGAGGTACGATATATTATGGAGTGATGTTTGTATTTACACTGTTTTACACTTTTGTGAGCAATTCGAGGCGATGTTGACATTGTTATAGCCTTAAGTCACGCGTGGCTGTGACATATTGCCCCGTCTCTCGTCCAAAGCGACAAACAAAATGGCGAATTTTAAACCATGCGACATTTTTACTTGTCCAGTACTCGAGTAGGTAATAGACGGCCTTCTTTGTAAGCTACTAATATATCTTACGCTCCGCTAACAAGCAACTAAAACAACATACATAGGTCTACTTAATACTTGCATCAAAACCGTAATTAAATTAAAAAGAAAAACCGGTACCTATCAGGAAATGCAAATATGAATCTAAATCGTTATTGCATCATACCTTTGCAATAATAAATACGAGAGCTAGCACATGTTAGCAGCAATATCCTCATTGACATTATTTATTCGTATCCGTACTTCTCGTCGCCATGCTTATTCAGTTCGTTTGCAACCGGTGCACGCGATTGGCGCGAATTTTTACGATTATTTTAAATTTCGAACGTAAAATTCGAACGGCCGACGCTTGGAACGACTTTGCTTTAATAGGCTGTAAGAAATTGCGCTCGAGTTTGCTAAATAGGTTTTATTAACTCTTTTTTGTGCTTTTAAAGTAAAAAAATATAAAGCTGAACTTTTATACGATTCTGTGGAAGTTGAAACCGTTAAGTATTGACTAAGAGCTGTATTTCCTACCACTTCAATTTTACATTAAAATCCGGTTAAACAAACCAACTTCCTCATTTTAAATATTAATTTATAGTGGAAACTTTTAAACCCTCAAGTCACTGTAAAGTGTTTGAGTAAGTAGTCTTTCGAAACCTAAAATTAATATACTTTTGTTGACCTTTACAACTTGCCAGGGATGGCGAGGACGGATAAATAACGACAAAGTTATATTTAACTTATTCGTACATTCAGAGCAGCATGAATAACCTACCATATTCATATTTTATTCTATATTTAAATTCTCTGACGTCACACCAGTTTCTAACATGAAAAGCCGTGTATGGCAACCCGTTGCTTATTATTTTTATTTGCATAGGCACCCTGTGCGATATATAATTCATTTTCACTACAATCTACTTGCTTGCGTGACGTCTCAACTACTTTTTTTAATGTTCGTAAATAAAAAAGGTCGGACCACATTCAACCTACTTGAACACGCAAGGGACGTTATGTTTCATTTTTTTTTCTACCCCGATGCCATCTCTACAAACAAAAACTATTCTATATTTATATCATTGTTGTTTAGTAATTTTGTTATTTATTTTAAGGTCAATTTAACCTTTGATAATTTTAAGGGCAGATGGTATCGTTTTTAATTTAATTACGATAATGAAATGCGTTTTTTGTCTAACGATGAAAAAATAAGGGGGCGTTCGAAAAATTGTGTGGTCTACATTAATCATTAGAATATTTTGTAAACTGCCAACTTTTTAAAGTCCAAAACACGTAAGTCAAAAATAACACCACTTACACAACAGTAAACCGTATAATTTACTTCCCATTCAGCTAAAAATAACCATTTATACTCATCAAATTATTACGGAATAATTTATTCGCGCCATTAACCGAACACAAAATGGCGGCCCATATTCGTATGAGGCGTGATTTGTAACATTGGCTCTGATTATACCATCAACATCGTGACAGCTGTTCTATCAATCATTTTCTATCAGCTCTCATGGAATCAATTACGAACAGCAACTGTTGCACAACCACTGTCCTACAAAATATAATTGGTTTAATTTGACGAACAAATCATGTGTCAGTTCAATATGTCACATTCCGATTTGTTGTTGTTAGAAAGTTATTAGTTTTCTATTCAATGATAATCAATATTAATAGTGTACAGTCAGCTTCAAACAGATGTAAGAATACATCGACAAGAATGCATATAATACTCTATAATCTTTGTTCCATAATATTGTATTTATGTGTTGAACGTATAGAGTGGACACAAATTAAATCAGAAGATATTATCGAAAGAAAATGTATGCGTGGAAATTAGATGGTGTTAACTCCAGTAACAAACTTTTTGTGCTTTTAACAACTTCACTTAAAGCCAACAAATCTTTTATTATAATCTTAATTAAGCTATTCCAAATACCTCCTCAAAAAAGTTACGGCACTTTCGGCTACGATAGAGCAATCAGCTGGCGAAGTAATGACCATAAAGGTATCACTACCTACACTAAACATTTTAATTAACTTTTCAAATGCATCTCATCTCTAGCATTAAAACTTTACAACCTGCACAATAAACACTATCATCATTATGACGCAAGGCTACGTCATTAGTGGCCAGTATAATTTGACATATCACGATGGCGCCACTAGCAAAGGCAAATGTCAACCTTACGTCCAATTCAGTACATTCAAATTTAGTTCCATATTCCGCCGCTCTGCCAAGAAATAGTGTCCACGCTGTATATGACGTGAAATCTAACAAGGAATACGTGTTTTATCGCGCACATACATCAAACTAATGACCTCTGCCTGCGGATGACCGCGTTCCTTATATTGCGACATTTCGACGCTCGTAACCGATGGCCGATGGCGTACTGATAACAAATGCAAGTTTTATAAGGCTTTTTATCGCAACGGAACGGAATTTATGCGTTCACAGCGGTTTAACTGTTCCCACGGCGATGCTTTATCGGACCGAATGCTTTTTTAATTTGCCCATAAAGTATTTGCTTTGATGATACTTTCAATTAATATTTTTATGTGTTTTAAATATTTTGATGGTGAAGTTCATAAATTTCCTCTAAGGCATAAATATTTTTTCGAATATTAAAGTTTGATGTGAATGAATAACCGTTTTGATCATTTCAGTTTCGCTCTTCCTATACGCTTTAACTCATTCAACTGTTCAGCGCATTAGCATTGCCACAGAACGCAATTGATGCTCAATATTCAAACGCAAACTAGAGAAGCATCGTAATCAATCATGCTATCGATACTCTACTAAACTTATCCGATTACACACATAGTGCATAAACCAGGAGTCGAAATACTGTTCAGTAAAACAGAGCTATGTCTGTGTTGCGCTTCAGTACGAACTACGGAAGCGGGCAGTGCATTTGGCCGCGAATTTAGGAAAGTTATTCGGCGAACGCGGCGCGGCGGCCGACCGGGGCCGGTCACTCGCGTAGTCGCGTATTGTTCCCGACGCGCCGTCCGCATCGCCTACTGAACTCGGTTCCGTTCCGTGCCACATAAAGAAACTCCTTTATTGCTCGCCGCTCGTGTGTGTGTAATCTATGCGTACTAAACCCTGAGCAAGAAAACTAATTCGAACATAAAGATCGTGGCGTTTTTGCTTGCGAGTGCGGAGCGAAATTTTCATTTTGTTTCTGTAGGTAGGTGGAGTAATAAGCGGTGGTTGTTTATGTTCAATGAACTATCAGATGAAGTGCTCATTGTTTGAACAACGATTCATGAGTAGATACGTTAGCATAGTTCACAAGAAACAATAGTATTAGGTAGTTTCTCCAACAGCACAGAGAACAATTACATTAAAGCTAGACCTCCGTTTTCAGGTGCTTTAACGGCAGTTAAAATAAGCATAAAGTTGTTTCCCCGACAGCCGGATGCGGCGGCCATTCCGCGCGAATCTTGTTGAATTATTTGTACAAAATGGCCGCCAGTGACCGTCACTTACGCTTTGTCCTGCAGCCCGTCCAGAAGCACGGTGTGTGAACATTATGGCGATATAAAACCGCTAATTGTTCTCGTTAAATGCACGCTTTTTCGTAATAAAAATTCTCATATAACAGAGAAAATAAACCAGAACTATAGCTGAACATTAAACTGCGGACGTAATTTAATTCGCAATAATTTCATTTGTTATAATTTCCCTCCATAATCGTATTTAGCACTTACACCGGTATTCAGTAATAACAGCATTATTTGTTACTACAACGCTCGGTGGGAATCGTAATTAGACACGAGTACGACGTCGAATTAAAGCTTTATTGAAGCGATTAATCCAAATTATCAACACATCGTACCGGGAACATACTTTGAGTGAAATATGTCGATGTAATGCTTTGCTCTACACCTCTTTATTCCATGTTTTGACATGTTAAGATAAAGCCTAATTAAAAACAACAAGCAGAGTGCCGGCAACAGATTACTCGTTACCGTGTGGAGGCGCGGCCGTAACAAATATAACAAATTAACTCCACGTATCGTAATCGATCGTGTGTAGCATCGAGATGTTGACTTTTCAATTAAGTCGACTGCCGATCTTGTGCCGACAACCGTACGATTAATCAATCGTGGTCGGACGAATCGGGTCCGCCCGTACCACGGGACGCGCCAAAATTATCACGAATTAATGGACCCTCGGTCTGGACAGGGAACTGTGCTCACTCATGTTTTATTTAATCGTCTCGCACTGGAATAGAAATAGCCAGGGGATGGACCTCATTTACCTATTAGAGCAGTATTGATTTGTCGCCAGCACATTGTTTACTGGACGCTCCTGTGTTTTTCTTTACTTTGTCCGATTCTGGGAAATGTAAATGTAGCTGTCACTTTGTCAGAATCTTTAATAATTAAATAATGAGTAAAGAAAATCAACCGACTGACCTGAAAAAGGAGGCTGGGACAGCCAGAAGGCGGAGAGCAGAGTGTTGTGGCGCTGCATGGGAGAGGCTTATGTCCAGCAGTGGGTTGCGATAGGCTGAGTTGATTGAGCTATTGAGTAAAGAAAACTTAATTCCTAACATATCACAGTGTCGCTAAAAATCTTCGCTTACCATTAATAGTGGCTATTCGTAAAATTCGTTATCATTAGTCGATTCTGACATCATTATTCATCCGAGTAATTCGACACATAAATCGAGTTGAGTCGATATTCAAATAGTGAGTTACTCGTAGTTGGTCGCTATCTATCGAGCGAACATTTCGATTCGATACCCAATAGTCTATGCACGAAGTAATTACTTTAAACATCAATCTTGACCTCGTTTCGTTTGTGTTACGTTTAAAAGAACAATATTGTATTGGACGCTTTGGAATTCTACTTCAATTAAATTCGTTAATTTGTGTAAACATTTTAGTTGATTGTTTTGTTAAACTGAATAAATAAGTTGATTATGAGTGTACAAAGAGTTGTATGTTCGCTAGAGATTAGGTTTTTTTGATTAATTGTCTATCAGTTTCAGGTTCATTGGTTTATTCTAGACAGGTTCATTTTAGCACAAAATAAATTCTTCTAGATTGGAATTTTATAGTTCAATGAGCAAACACTTAATTCTCAACTTAGGCTTTATTGCTCAACATGATAAAGTCATAATTATTTTCTTTTTTTTAAGTTAGCTTGCACTGTCATGTGCTTCCATGCATCCTTTTCTAGAGCCAACTCCATCCAACCCTTGCGGTAAGCGTCTTGGTCATCTCGCTACATCTTCCTGGGCCGGCCTCGGCGGCGGCGCAGTCACATAAAAAACAACAACTCAACGTTGTATTTAGCATAATATGCTTATTTTTTGCATATAATAATAATTTATCTTTATTTCAGACATACGTCCATACATTTTTACAAAGAAAGCGTTAGTAGGGTTGTTAATAGTACACACAAAAAAAAAGTATATGTAAAAAAAAAAAAAAAAAAATAACAATAAAAATAAAAAAGGCATATGTAGGTATAGTTAATATTTAAGTTGGACGTCACAAATCATATTCTTCTCTTCTTGTTCTCACATAGTATTGTCTACATTTCTTTTCTATTTCTCCTTTCGCAGGACTGCTGGAAGAGAAATAAGCAGTACCTTTATGCTGAATACTTACTTATTATGTCGTACGTCGTACGCATCTGTTTTACGGTTTATACATAAATAATAAAATAAATAAATAAATGTCAACTGTAGGTACCAATACCCTGGCCACTATCAAAATCATGTCTCTCAGTCCCCTCACATAAACTCGTGCCCACTTGTACCATCTATAACCCACATTATACATATGATTTGGGACTACCAGTTTAATAGTTGCGGTCTTCATCGGATTGTCGGTCGCATCGCACGACAGTTTGCGGCACCAGGGCCCCAATTAGATTAAATCTAGATGCATACAAACCTAGCCATTACAGTAACGGATCGGAACAATGACGGAGTTTCGACAAACTAATTGTTTCGATAGTTATTCGGAAGTAATAAACTTGGGTGCGATGTTGGGTGGTTAGGTGTTCTAGTTGTGAAATAGTTATAAATTACGTAGAACTGGATGTAGATACGTTATTATAGCGGTGTTTTGGGGCCTAAAGAAATACAGACTATGAAACTTCCGAAATAACTACGCTTCAAAGTAGGGCTGTTTTCTAATGAAACTCATATTAACAATAAAAAACCGTAAAAAAAGATCTTGATGATGCGTAGCAAAACTACAAACTTTCGTAGCGTACTGTCATGTGCTACGACCGTAGCCGGCGTAGTTAATCATCACGACAGCTACGCCGTAGCAACAATGCGATTCTTTTATTGTCTTCTTACATTGTTTGTGTCACGTAGCTCGAACTGAGGGTTATATGTCTTGGTGAACGAATGATGTCTTAGCCACACCCCATCTGCAGTCATGGGAAAAATTACCAGCAGGGTAGTCAGCAGCGACCACCTGTGTTCGTGTAACATCTTACTTAGCTGCGATCATCAATTTACCAGTCAAGTGTGGCGTTATCCCCCCTTTTGGCCATTGATAAGCGAGTTATAGGGGAGAGCCAAATAAACAAAAATAATTGTAAACCTACACAAATAACAGAGACAAAAAAACACAAAATGAAAATAAAAATTAGGTTTCGTTTTTTACTTGAGAAGTAAGACCATAGGAAGCAGATCGGTGACTTTAAAGCCCATAAAAGATGAGTGCTAATTAATACAACTGCTGTTATTGAAACAAAGTTTATATAGTATTTAATATACCTAATTCATTTATTTTCAGACAAAGTCAATTCCATTAAATTAAAAAAAAAATTCAAAGTCAAATCATTTATTTCAAATAGGTACAAAAGGCACTTTTTAACGTCAAAAATTACAACAACAGAGAATTGATTCTAGTCGCCCCTTCCAAAAGATTGAAATAAAAATCACGGATACGTAATAAAACAATACACAAACATTTTAAACAATCAAATAAAATTAAAATACATAAGTACTCATGTCAGAATATGAAAATTTTACAACAATATGAACCTAACGCATGAAATAGCATTATCATAACTTTAAAATCACCGCATTGTATAAGTTTGCATGGAATGAGGAAACATTTTTGTTTTATTTTATCAAGGTCAAATAAAGTCATCCGGTCAAGTGAGGTCGCCCTTTTGTCAAAGAAATCAACATAAATAAAGTTACTATAACTTAAGACACAAGTTATGTCAGATCGGGAACACTGCACAGCGGGCTCGATAGCTGTGCGTGATGACTTTAATACCCGCTGCATCGACCCCTGCCCTTCTTAATGATTACTACACGAATGCGGTACGGACACTACTTAATGACGGCACGGTTGGCACAGTGGTTAAGCGATTAACTGCTGCGCTGCGTGTCGCGGGTTCGATTCCCGCACGGAACAAATATTTGTATGACCTACATGTATTTGTTCCGAGTCTGGGTGTTTTTCTATCTATAATATGTATGTATTTACAAAAAAAAAATGTATATAAGTAGTTTATCAGCCATCTTGTTACCATAATACAAGCATTAGGTTGCTTAGCTTGGGACTAGATGGCGCTGTGTGAAATGTCCAGGGATATTATTATTAATGGGATATCTTTCATTTCTCCGTTTTCTCTGCCTATTCATTGCGAATCAGCCTATAATGTTCCCACTGTTAGCACAGGCCTCCATTCTATTTATTTGATATTTATTTATGTATCCTCACACTGGAACGCCATACGGCAATTACACCAACGGAGCAAAAAATCACTTCATGTGCTGCTTTCAATCCAACCTGTGCGCGTGGACATCGAACGAGTAGCGATGGATCAGGCACGCTCACGCAGCGTGCAAGTGCAGCATTTGTCCATAGCCCCATCACTCCTTCTATGAGAGGGAGTGGACTGTAATCCACCACACGGGCCCAGTGCGGGTTGGTAGATGTCACATGTCTTCGAATTTTTGGACCTAGGACATGCCGGTTTCCTCGCTATGTTTTCCTTCACCGTTTTGAGGGCAGTGGTGATAAAATAATTTACACAAACTAAAGCCTTAAGCAAGCCTAGTAGTAACCTTCGACCTACATCTCGTAAGTCGCGGCCGTTACCACTGAGTCACCACTGCTCTTTTCTTGTGTCCTCATTTGGAATTACATTAAAAACTCTGCTATCCGTAGTAAGGAAACTTTTAATTTTACGTGCTTCTTAAATTCACGTAACATACCATCACGACTGAATACCCTGATGGAGTAGGTAGAGAAGAGAGAGAGTGAGATATTACACCAACATCGCCAGTTATGATTATGTCCTGTGAACCTACTAGTTGGTGAGGTTCCCATGATAATTAAATTATAACTAGGCTTAGTGCGTTCATTATTTTCCTGCACTTATCTTAACAATGAATCGCTGACACCTCTTCCATTCTTGACTAAATGATCTCGACCCGGCTTCGGCTCTCGGTCTCTCTCTCTCTCTCTTTCGACTTGCTTGCTTGCGATTACGATGTTGGTCCTATGGAGAAAGTTGTTCAGTTTGATGGTCTGTACCACATCCTTAAATTTGGCTGGTCTTTGAAAAATAACCCTGTATATCAAAAGTTTTGTAAGTATTCACTTTTTTCCTTGCCATATAATACGTATATATCTCTCTTACGACATGACTACTTACAACTTCTACGTCTTACGTTTTCTTGCATAACATCTGAGTAATTTTAATTGCTAATCTGCTATATAGGTAAGTAGGTACTTAAAACATGCGCAAGTTTTAAGTACCTAGTTAAATAACCATGCTTATGACCAACCTCATTCGCTATCGCATTCAAACTCCAAAGAATATAAAAAAACACATTTTTTTTCTCTCAAATCGTAAAGAGCATGCATAATGATAACCATCTACAGGTTGTGAACCGTTGATGATCACCTACAGGTTTTATAAACCACACATTTGATTTTTAGTAAACCATAAAGTCCATCTTATAACATTCTCAGATTGTGTCCAATAAAATCAACATATCAGAATATAAACGAACCGTCATTATGTTAAAAAATTTGGAAAAACCACAATCGAATCGCTAAATCTGGAGTCTTATCACGAAAACGCTCCACAAATTCCATCTTGCTAATATGTTCTCCGCGCGCCGACGTAATTTAAAAGTATTAGAACCTTGGGAACTTTAACACGTTAAGATTTTTTAATATTCTTAACCTACATTTATCTTTCTACTCTAAAATAAACCTTATCTGCTTGAGAATAGAGTTGTTCAGCTGTTTATATGCAAAGTGCATTCCGTTCGAGTCGGTACATAATCGGATAGAGGCTATAAATCGGCCCGGACGGTCCTACTTGTGTTTGGTGTGTTCAGAATTTGTTCACACAGCATTATTCATTATCAAATGTGAATCTAAACAATTATTGCGCTTCCAACACGTTTGTAATGTGATTACTGTCTATGTTTTATTAATACTTTAGGAAAAAGAAATGGAGAATGGTTTGTGGATTTAGGAAATGTTTAACGTTTTAAAACATGGCTGCACGTGGAAAATAGAATTTGAATGTCTCGCTACATTATCATCTACAATGAATTCTCTCTACAACGTTGTTTAGTTTTTTTTTTTACTTAATAAAATGGTTGTTTGTTATCAAAACTTGTAAATGTCTACGACTGTGTTAGATGGTGCCTGTACAAATAAATAAAATTTAAGTGTCTGTTTGTAATGTCAAAATAACAGATTTTTACTAAAATGCATATGAAAGTATATAGTATAATGTGCGGTACTTATAACAAAACAACAATTTTAAAATTTTGGGCTGTCTGTCTGTCTGTTTGTTCCAGCTAATCTCTGAAATGGCTGGACCAATTTTGACGCGACTTTCACTGGCAGATAGCTGATGTCATTAGGAGTAATTTACCACTACTTCATTTTAGAAAAAGAAATTCAAAGTGAGAAAATAAAACTAAAATCATCTCACAAGTGGCAGTCATAAAGTAAACAATCGCCCTATGAAAATCTGCAAACCTCGATAACTTTAGACCCAAATAAGTAAAACTATGCCGTCTATTAATTTCAATTTCAATACAATCCCAATAAACAGTAGTGAATAAATATCCCTTGTCCCAAACGGGGAGACAAATGGCCGTTTCGGACCATAGACTATACTAGCAATTGGCCTTAGCGAGGGTCAACAAATGCCAGATCCCGGGACCCATGAACCACGTGAACTGGGTGCATGGATCACGGTTTTTGTCTTGTGGGATAAGTAGAAAGCTAGGTTGCATAATGATGAAGAATATTTAAAGGAAAAAGAAAAAAAAAGTGCTCAAAGCCACTTACAAAAGTTGAATTAAAAAAAGAAAATTACAAACAAAAAGAATATTAATTTGGTATTTTAAAAGATCAGAGGAAAACAAATATCCTTTTAAAATAAATATTCTGAAATGTGTACGCACTTCTTTTTAGCGTGTTCATGGCACAAATAACACGAAAAAATATATGTATTTTTTTTTTCCCCATTATTCAGCAACGCGAATACTGTTCACTGACGAGCACGCACTAAATAGATAAAGTCAACGTCAAAGCGTTTATTTCAAATAAGAACTGTTGAACATTAAAATTTACAATAAAATAGAAATTAATTCTAGTCGCCCCTTCCAAAAGTTAGCCTTCGTATGGAGAAGAATGGACAAGAAACTCCACGATAAAACATTATTAATTAGCAAAAAGCTAAAAACCACTCCAATGCATCCATGTACAGTATTAACCTCTATAATAACGCAAATTGTTAATACATCCTGTTTATCATCCACGCCCAGCAAAAATGAGGCGACCCTTATCGAGGCACGACAAATGGTCCTAGGAGCCGCCATGAATTACACCAACTACTGACATTTGTCACACCATCACGTCATAACCGCACCTCTGACCTTACAGCCTTCAAACGTGAAATATTAGGCCATTGAAAATGGGCCCGCCGCCATCTTTTAATTCGGGTAGAGGTGTGAATTTTGTTAAGTGATTTTGGGGTGATGAAAGAGTTTTTTTTTTTATAAAGAAAAGAATTGGAACTATTTGGAACGTTACTTTTGAATAGGTGTAATCAGAGAAAGTATTACTAAAGGTATATTGTATTTGAAAGTGCCACTTAATTTAATAATATCAAATTCATTTACAGTAAGAAAGAAAGTTTTTGGTCCTTCAAGTCGAAATCATAACCGTGTCATCTAAAGACCAAACGTATACCAAAATTTACTTAGTTTAAATGCGTCGTGTCCACCATTGTATACATGTGAGGACCCCCAGTAAATCTCCGGCTGTCCTATTAAGATAATAATCAGCAATTCGCAAACATCGACCGCGGAACCCAAGGCCCCCATAACTAATCCCAAAGGATTTAAATCGTACATTTTTGGTAGGATTAATTAGAATTCCTCTGGCACAGTTTGTGATACGGGATTATCCTGTACCGCTAAACGTTGTCATAACCGTTAGCCAGGGTCTCTGTTCTCCTTTATGTGTAATTTCCAGACCCCATATCTATGTCGACCTAGGAAATTATGCTCCACTCACTGTAATATGGGATTAAACAGTTTAGAATACGAAATTCGCATGAAATAAAATAATATGTTGTACCCTTGTAGGTTATGTTTGGGACTAGTGTTTAGAGAATAAGCTATATGTGGGTAAATATTTCAGAATACTACCCACATTACGTACTAAAATTTTCTTCATGAAGCTGCTCATTATTCCTGTGAGGTTAAGCGCCATTAGTGCAGAAGCACTATGTTTTAATAACCTTTTATACGATGGAATACGATTATGGTTTTTCCGTTTACTACGAATAATACACCTGTCGACTAGCTCAACAACAGCAAAAATACTTATCTCCATTGTATTATTACTTTCAGCACTACAAACCCAAATTGGTGCTAAATGAATTCCTTCTCCATACAAATATGAGCGTCTATGCCCTTAATACATATAATAAAGACTACCATTATCCTCAATATAGTTTATTCATGTAAATAAAATGTTCCACTTCCATGTAAGGACCATTCCGAATAGAAAGACCAAACATTGAGAAGAAAGTTAATTGAATACTATTATGACACAAATGAAATATGACATACAATTAACAGAGAGGGTTACAACAAATTCTACAATAACACCCTTGAGTTTCACCCTCTGCTAATATATACATGAGACAATAATCGTTATCGTCCACACTGCGCACTTGAGTGAACTTAGAGTTACAATCAAAACTTGTATACGTATAGAGATGGGACGATAGGGTTACATAAAGTTATTAGTCGATAAATGTCGTCGATAACAATTAACACTCAATTTATAGAAGGAGAACTACGTACAACAAATACTTAATGAATCTGCGAAAGATTTAATGTTTGTTCCGGTATTTTAACTGTCGTCTCCCAATATCTTTACGGCCATGCATATTCAAGCTTTAACACACGCAGCGCTCATAAAATAAACAATAATAAATCCAACCGAGACGATTTTACTACTTAATAGCATTGCTATCCGTTGAGCTGACTCGGCTAAGTAATCAGCTTGTATATGGTCCAGTTCTCGGTAATCGAATACGCCGATAGAGTGAGTACATCACTACTAAGTCCTAGGGCGTTCTAAGTGCCTCGGGACAGCACTTGGAGCGTGATGAGAATCGCAGCCACTGAAGGATGTAGGGGGATAATTTGTATGAAATACAATGCCTGATAAAGTTCGCCGCTGCTTGTACAGACGCCAGCACATCCAGCTACCACAATCTGTCAAATTTCTATAATAGATCAGACGCCAGCAGGTCAAGCTACCCGAAACTGTTAAATTTTCCCAATCAACCTTGAACCTTAATGCTTTAGCAATAAAGTAGAAAATCTATTAAAGAAATTTGACAGATTGTAGTAGCTTGATGTGCTGGCGTCTGTACGACATGATACATTTTGCCCCGCAGCAATAGTTCGCCCGGCGAACCCGATTGTGAACCGAATTGATTTTCGAGTTCTGAGAACAGTAAAGCAATTTATATCCAGTTACGGGATATCAATCTGAATTTGAATGTTATTTTACCGTATTTGATTTGCGTTCATCGGAGCCGCCTAATAGAAAACTTAATTAATAAAACTGAGAGAGCAAACATTCATTTCAAAGTTTTTTTCGGCTGTTCGCTTTTCACTTTTAGTGGCACAAACACAACTAAACCACATTACCGCTCGTTGCGAAGCTTCGCAACACGAACAAAGTTAGTAACAAGCAGGAAGACATTCGGAGTAGGTATCAACGAAGTTACACTCGTTAAAAATACTTGCTGACAACTGAGTCGGCTGTATGCCATCTGCTAACTAACTTCGATGAGAATTACAGTTCCAATCGCGTTCAGAAGTGCATCGGGGATGCGCGTGTTATCGGCGTGGCCACGCGGCGCAGTCCCCCTCGAAACTCCTTCCAACTCCTCCTAACTCCTCTTATATATTCCTCATATTCCCGCGAAGTGCGCTGGAGGATTATTGGCCTGTTATCGGAAGTGGATAAATTACTTTATTACTCGCTCGCGGGGAACCCTTTCGGCGCTGTAAAATGGGAGCATCGAAGCTATTTTCACGGCGGGACAACGCTCGTTCCGCTTATATAAAAGGATTCATTTTTTAAATCGATAGGTGTTATTTTGCGTGTGAATAATCGTCCGGCGTTATGGAAAAATGAATGTGTCGCACCAGCGCCCTTTCCGCTCGGGCGACTGCAATATTTTCGGTTAAGAGTTTTTCTATCGCGCCGGACTTAATATTGTGATAAAGTGCTATCTAAGTTCATTAATATTAAGGACCATCTTCTACACAGCGATCAGATCTGTCTTGAATATAAATCTTTTTACTATTTAACTTATACATTCGTACAGAATACTAAATACTTATTTAATATTTACATTAATTTTAATATAACATATCATCCTCCAATCTTATCTTCGGTCACTCCCATTGCCTCTGGCTAAAAACGAAATCATGCTAATTTCGAAAATGGACTACCCTTCAATTAATTATTAAATAACTGAAAACCCTTTTAACCCCGTTTGGTACGAAACGTAACGGCGGAATGGGTGCGGTCATTTATCTTTATAAGTGTTCGGGGTATTAGCGGGGGTGGGTTCAGCAATTATTACGCGACTTTATACTGGAATCGAATGGAGTCATGGCATCACTAGTTTTATAAAATTATTGCTATGGCAACACTAAGTCAAACTTAATAATGTCATCTTTGACAGCAAAATTGGCGGGAACTGATAATAAACCCTTGTTTAATCTGGAATTGCGTATTATATGCTGTAGCATCTCAGAATGGTTTTATTTGCATTGCCATCAAAACGTAACCGCGCTATACAAGTGGGTGCTTCAATATTCAACAAACAGGTTTGCCTGTTGTTGTGTTAATCCCGCCGGATTATCCCACTTACTTGGAGTTTGATCAATTTAAACACCGTCACTGAAGCCTTTTAATAATCTCTTTGTTTACGTTTAATTCCGAGCTTCAGGTCCTAATTCTAATGTGAGTAATGTTGTTTGATTGAAATTACTGTGCTTAAATTAAATTACAGCTCAGTGTACATTTATGAAGGGATGGTAACTATAATATTAATTAGTAATATACGTGCTTAAGATAATAACTAAGATGCCATCTCTGTGCCTTCAAATTATCGCCGGGGGTGATATCGCCGTGGTTTCTCTATTGAATTTGATGGCACGGCGAGACGGTTGCCGCGATTTTCTCGCACATGGATATGGCGCCTAGATAACTTTTATTACCGTTACCAATTCTGTTCTTATTACCCTCTAAGGTTATTTACATACCAGAAAGTCTCCAGTAAAACCCTAAAATTAATGTTTTCTAAAAATATACCTAATATTCATGTGACCCAAATAGTTACAATGTGTACTTTACTACATTCTGTTTATTAGCGAAACTATCCCAAAAATTTAACAATTCAGGTAACAAGAAAAACTAGTGGCCTCAGCATCATAATGTTCCCAGTTTACACCCGAAACATTTTTAATGGCCGCCATTTTCTCCTACCACGGGTCCGCTACACACAACAAAATATAGTCGTTAGCATAATGCTGTTTCTGACTCTTTAATTACGAAACTATGTGGTATGTAGAAATAGCGAATGTTACATAGAAAGCTTATAATAGCTTGCAAACTTTCCAGCCGTAAACCGTCGGTTATTATGTTAAACCTCTTTTCTGTCAGCAATAGTAACAATGCTGGAGGAAATGTAGCTTTTTTACTGTCGGATTGTTTATGCTTTCCTCTCGTTCGAAAATGGAATGCGAACGGGATTTTTAAATATTAATTCGACATGTTTTTCGCTTATTGTTCGGAGCCAGTTTGTATGTAAATTGTACCAATAAGAGAAACTGGACGAGTATTAAACTCACACAAGGGTGTATGCCATAAAACTAACTTTTGCATTTTCAGCTTTTGCGTTCGTTAACCATAAAACGAGCAGCCAATTTACTCGGAAGCAAGAAGCGTTCGATTCAGATCAAAAGTGGCCCTTGCTCATTTTACCTGTCGAACGTCTAAATTTATGGTTTCATTAATAATTGAACCCTGCGATAGTGAATAAATTTCAGTAGTTTTAACTTAAATTCCATTATGCATAAATAACCTCGTTCAATGGGCCGATGTCACAACTTGTCGGACAATAAATTACTGACAGATGAAATGTGCCGCCAGCCCTCTCTGTTAATAATAAACAGAGTTTTCAACAAAAATACGCTTTTAGATTTATAATTGAAACGGATTAAAGGTGATACTTGTCCAATTACTGTGATTTTATTACTATTCTTCTATTTTTGGCTGTCTGTAGGGGTGTGTACTGATTAACGGCCTGTCAAAACATGATTTATATCTTTCACAATGGTACTGTAATGTCTTGAGTAAGATATTTATCAATGCCAACGTCTTTTAGTAACAAATCAACGATACTTAGCAACAGAACGATTGTAATTAATAATATCATTAGCGAGGTCTTGTAGTCTTTAATTTATTAATGTTAGTTCCGTTTTCATTTATATAGCGGTAATAGGAACCTTTAGATTTTAGAGAATATTTAGATTAAGCAATCAAAAACAGAAAGCCGTAATTTATTTTAAAAAATTAAAGAGGCTTTTGTATTTCAGTCGCAGACTTTATAAATATAGGATCTTACTACAGAAAATCCAGAACACGAACTGCAGAGATTCAATATTTGATTCACCCTTATCCGGCTGAAAACATTTAATAAGCTTTTGCGACGACCAGGCTCAAACCTCCAGGCTAAAGTACCCGTAATTCCTAGTCCCATAGCAACTTTAAACGTGAACGGATAAGATCTCATTTCATTAACATAAACAGCGCTTTGTTTAATCCTTGCTCGCCTGGATGTGAGACACCGATTCGTCTTTGTTTCTTTCTATTAAATTCAACAGAAAACCACCAAGCGCCATTTTGTTTTTACCATTTTCAAGATGGCAACATTGTAGCGCTCCACCGCCGCCATTACCAAATGAAATATTGTGAAATCGCAATGAATGTTTACGTCACCTCATGGTTTTAAAAGAATAAATATTTACTGTATTTTAATTTGAGTATTCTGGGTTTTACCTGTGAACATAACGATTTATACGAAAATCTTATAACACAAAAGGTATTTATTGCAATGGGAATTATTTTGTATATTCTCATTACTGACTTCGTATTGACCCTTTAGTTTTTGGGTAGAAACTGTTCATTTGAAGACGTGAAGACCTAAGATGTATTGCCTAAAGCATGAGCGTTTATTGGTATCTGAGCACATATTGCGTTCACGTAGTTATTAGACGGAGCTACCCTTAATGGGCGCTAATCCATCTCAGTCATGTGCACTTCCATTTCCTCGGGACGTGAAGGAACGTTCGGTCATTCTGAACGGCGGATATTTCATATACTATATGGGAAAAAATCTATCCCACAAATAAATGTGTTTGAGCTCTAAATAAAACCATTTTCGCACAAGTGACGCCGAAATCTATTTTGCAAAAATACTTTACTCAACAACTTCGGGGCAATTTTTTTAGAGAAGAGTAAGTATTTTGGTTTTTATTAAATGAAGTCTTAACTATTGTCATCTACATTAAAGAAAATGCAAACTAAAACAAAAACTGCGTAAGGAGTCCGGATTTGAATTTTAAAAGAAAGTTATAACAGAAAGCAAAACATAATAGAATTCGAAATTCGAATGTTCCACTTGATTACGTTTCGTTTAACACGGAGGCGCGTTAAGCCCGACTCATTCAAGATCACTCGACATAATTAATGCCTACATTGAGTTATTTACACACCCGCATGTGGCGGCGGAAACGACGAGGACGATTGACGTGCCTAATTCTTAAATTATTTACGGAATCTATCCGAGAAATCCGAAAAAATCTATCGATACGGAAAAGAAATGGAACTGCTGCTAGACACAATCGCTTGCTGTTGTTTTGAATTACGAACCATGCAGTTGCCTTTGCAAAGGACGTCAAAGTTGCCATAAAAAAGAAACCGGCAATTTTACGCTTATATGCATCAACATCGTAAAATTTATTGCGAGGCCAGCTAGCCCAACACGCTCGATCCGCCATATCTATTTTCTTGTTTACGGTTTTTAATCAAGTGACACTTCCGTGACTGCAACACTTACCCGCGGATGCACGGAACCTGCCTTAGTTTGTCCATTCCATTATAATTTTAACTTATTGTTTGCTTTATGTATTTTTATTTTTATTTCCGTGTATGCGCGGAACTGTACAGAACAGAAAATATTTCATTTTAATTGTGCTAAATTTATTACAGCTTATTGTTTATTTTGATGCTGTTATTTTTGTTAGGTACTTAAACTGCTATTCATTTCATATATGTTTTTACAAGAACAATAAAGACAAGTTAAAGCTTAAAGCCAGATGTCAACTGAATGGTTAACATACGATATTAAGCAAGTGATTGATGCAAAAGCTACATTTTCTCATGAAAAACTAAGATGGGCGTCACCCCATCGATCAGGGCTTGCCGGTCGACATCCAACAACTACTTAATGTACTTATTGCACGTGATCGATCACCCCCAGACGACACCCGAATCCATTAAACCATGTCTAATTGATCGCCGTAGGAATTGAAAACGGCAAAAAGTAACCGGATAGTCGAGTACCCGGGTATATTCGGGTAGCCGGGTCCCCGAACGACGGAGTCTAAAGTATTTGGTGTGCAACTATGCAGGAAGTCGTCGGCGAGGGTGGACGGAATAGCTTCGGTGAAATTTGGGAAATTCCAGCTGGAAATTGTTTAAATACATGGGAATAATACTTAGTAACGCTTTTGTAGTGCGACGAAAAATATCTGAAGATATTTCCAGAGCAGCTAAGATGAATTCAATCGCTGCGAAGCAGAATAAAGTTCCCTGATACAATAAAACATTGTAGGTAAACTTGCCAGCTGTATTTTATCATCAACAATTTTATTTTTTATTAACAGAACAATACGTACTGATTGGCAGAACAGAGCAGGTCCCTGCCAACTTTTAATAGCCCTTTCATTCTCTCTTATCGAGCGTTTGCCGATAATTTACGACATATTATGCTAGTGCTGTGGAGTGTGGATAAAGCTCGGTTTTAAACGGTTTACCTTATAACAGTGTTTATAAAAGCGAAGTTTATAAAATATATAAAAATTTTCTCAGTACACAGAAGTCCCTCTAAGCACATCGAAAGGACTTCCACTAATAGAGTCAGTTAAAATAAATAAAATTTAAAACAAAAATTAAGACTTTCATACACTTCTTCCATCAAAATTGTTTCTATTACCGATTCTCAACAAACTAGCCACAGTCAGCAGCACCTTAGTGGTAACAATTTGATATTGACAGCGCCATTATCTCGTAGCAGTAAAGGCGATTTTCGTTGTGCAAGTGTCACCACTGACGTACGTTTTATTTGTTCAACATAAACATTTCTTTCTTTTTTATTATTTCTTCTGGTGTGACGATGACTGTAATTTCAGTTTTACATTTTATTGAAAACTAGCTGCGCCCCGCGGTTTCACCCACGTAAATCTCGTAAATAAGGCAATCAATGTTGTTGAACTGTCAAAATGAGAGCCATTCCTAATGTACTGTGTTGCGCAATTACCACCCAGGATTTTGATGTAATTTGGCACATGTGTAGACCATGGTCTACACATGTGCCAAATTACATCCAAATTCGTTCAGCCGTTTTAGCGTGAAAGCATAACAAACAAACAAAAAAAACTTTTCTCTTTATAATATTAGTTTAGATAACCTTTTATATTACATAATAATTACTATAGTGTAGTATATAATATAGTGGTATTATCGGTGACGGTGAGCACGCACGCGGATCGCCGCGCGGCATACCTCAGATTGTCGGCACGCCACCCTGACCCGCCGTATGTGCACGTGAGACTATGTACCTCTATACTTAGGTACAGTCCAGACTAGCACTATAGATACCTAAGTATATTCTTAGGTGTATTCCCAAGAAAGGATGGTCTTTAACCGCTTGAGTAATGCGCGGCGGACCTCAAAATGCGGGCGTCGAAACTCGATACTTGAGGGCACTGAATTTGCACTTTTATACAGGGTCGCAGGGACATCGACGGGCAACCTGTTCCCATGGATTCAGCACATGATTCTACACACCCTCACGTCGATAGATTTCATCGGTTATTCAAAAAAAAGTTAGGTGTTCTATACATTTTGACCGCGTCGGTATTGCATTTTCCTATGAAACAGCAGATTTTTTTTTTGTTAACCGACAAAAAATTTCTACACTAGGGGGTCTAAAATTATGTGCTTAATCCATGGTTACAGGCTGCCACCCTGTATAGGTACGCGGTTTCAGCCGCATAAGTTTCGATCCCGAGGGAATATCGGGATAAAATGTATCATATACAGGGTTACTTGTGAAACACCAGAAACATAAAAAAAGAGGTCTTTGTACTCATCATTATGAACAACTTTTACTATGGGACCAAAACTGAAATCGCGAAAAATAAATCAGCTGTTCCCTACATTTATGTTCGCATAACTCGTCAAAATGTAGGGAGCAGCTGATTTTTTTTTCGCGATTTCAGATTTTGTCCTATAGTAAAAGTTGTTCATAATGATGAGTACAATGACTTCTTAAGAGGTTTCTGGTGTTTTACAAATAACCCCGTATATGTTTAATCCTGGTTATAAACTATCTGTGTGCCAAATTTCATACAAATCCGTTCAGTAGTTTTTGCGTGAAAGAGTAACAAACATCCATCTATCCTCACAAACTTTCGATTATAGTAAAAACTTGATATTTGTGCATTGAATTTGTACCTATAGAGTACTATTAGTTATTCTGTGCCTATAGGTACTGTAGTTGGTAGACCCACCTTTTGTTTTTAACCGTCAAAAAAAGGAAGAGGTTCGCAAGTAGACACGCAACACGCAGACAAGCAAGACACCCCATCTTGCTCTAAAATAAAAATTTGAACAATGAATCTTATTGCCCAAATAATCACAAAAGGACAAGAAACTATTTTTTGCAGCACCCTGTATCCTCCAGGTATTGCTAACTCACAATGGCGGGTGATTGCTCCGTGCGCCTGCATAAATAACCCTGTAAATTGTGTGGGTTAAACCACAAGACTTTTCTTATAGTAAAATTAACAAGAACTACAACTGAAACTAGAGGAAAGAACACACCCTCCCCACCACCCTGATTTTGTAATAAAGTAGGTTAATTAACTTAAAATATTCATAAATTTAATTAAACGGTGCGAGCTTACATTTTTATAGTGAAGGTGCAAACCTTACACATGGCTGTCGCGTAAAACCTTTATACCTATTTAAACTAATGTTATAAAGAGGTATTTGTGACTTTGTATGTAGGGGGTAATCTTCAGAATTACTGCACCCAAATTGCGTTACACACTATCAATCTACATAAATCTGAATTGACGGCACGGTTGGCGCAGTGGTTAAGCGATTGACTGCTGTGCTGCGTGTCGCGGGTTCGATTCCCGCACGGAACAAATATTTGTATGACCTACATGTATTTGTTCCGAGTCTGGGTGTTTTTCTATCTATAATATGTATGTATTTACAAAAAAAAATGTATATAAGTAGTTTATCAGCCATCTTGTTACCATAACACAAGCATTAGGTTGCTTAGCTTGGGACTAGATGGCGCTGTGTGAAATGTCCAGGAATATTATTATATTATTATTATTATTAATTATTTTGAAGGATATTGCTAATCCATCGCTTCATATGTTCGAAAAATTTGTCCGATCAACAACGTAAATAACGCAATGAATATTGTAGAACTGTCAAAATTAAAGCCATTCTCACTGTTAGCGTGTTACGCAATTACCCCGCTGATCCGATTCCGAAAATTATTTTACTAATGAAAAGCGACAGTATTGCCGAGTGTAATAGGGTATATTTTATGTTAAAACGCGGACAAAACCGCGGGCAGAAACGAGTAAAGGATAAAATAGTTCGAAAATTCTGTAAATGTTTGTTTATGCGCCTAGGTGTTATGACTGACATGGGTACAGGAATGTTTATATTAGTTACATAGTGGTAACATATAATATATAAAATATAGTAAATAGTATTTATGTGTATACATATAACCTATTTATGTATTTGTGTACCTAGTTTTAATAGTTTTTTTTTTATCATTATTCCTCTCAACCAAAGCACCTGCCTTTCTAATGTCTTCACCACCCTTGGTTGACTGGTAGAGAACTAAGGCGTTAAGTCCGCCTTTGTACCTTTTTATGCGAAAAGTTTAAATAAATAAACATCACCATGTAAATAGGCAGAAAATACACAACTGTGTATGTTCTGCCTGCCTTAACCAACATCATACCTACTATTTGTAACTACCCTTTGTCAAAATCAACTTTGAAACCTCGGGTGGAAAAAAGTATTCGATTATCACCCGTACGTTTTATTTGTTTGTCTTGTGGCTGTTCTAATTAAATAAACAATTGTTTTAAATTATTGTGTTGTACACAAAGTAGATAAAGTCCAAAGGATAGACAAAAAAAAAAACCTTTTCAATCTACCATGAACAATTTTATTTATATAATCATTTATGTACACACACATATATAAACAGACAAGAAAAAAAAAGAACAGAAAAATTGGTACAAAGGTGATGCTTTTTTTTTTTTTTTTTTTTGAGGATGGGAAATCATCAAATGACCCCTCCCGCTCTGGGTGGAGCAGAAGGGAGTGTCAGACTCTTACTGACTAAAACCCACCCGTGTTCCTTCCTTAGCCCTTTATGTTCCAGGGCAGCGGTAACCCTTTCGGACAATCCCGCTACCCTGGCAGGCTTCGGCCCTATCGGGCCCCGTCACTCATGCTGACATCTCTTTGAGGCGCGCGTGGAACACGTACACGCCGTCCGGCACGGGCCTGGTCCTGATCGGACGGTGAGTTACCCATTACTCACCGCCCGCAGGCCCGCGCCTACGGTGGCCGGGAGTCGTCACGCGGCTCCCGACGCCCGGAGCGTCTCCCGCGGCGGCTGAGGCGTGAGGTGCGCAAGGCGCGTTCTCTCGCCCATCCCGCCACCTCCTTCGCTAGCATGACTGCTTCGCAGAAGGAGGTGACTGCCTCCCACTCCCTCTCGCCCCGGACCATGGCTTGAACCAGGGCCGGACGCGAGAGGTCGCCGCCGCTGCCGATCGCCTCTACGAGGGCACGGCGTTGCTCTGCCCAAGCAGGGCAGACCTCCACCGTGTGCTCCACCGTGTCCTCTGGGCGATCCTGACAGTGGTGACACCCGGGCGTCTCCTCCCGCCTGATTATGTGCAGGACAAAGGTGATGCTTACAACAATTTTACCAGTTCCTAGCGATCAACCATTTTTAAAATCAAAATCAAAAGTGATTTATTCAATCTAGGCCGAGAATCAGTATACACACTTACACATTCCCCCAAAACGCCCGCGTTTTCACCGCTTTCTAGTACTTTAAGGTCTCTGCACACAGCAGGCGGGGCGGGACGGGACGGGACGGTGACGCGGCGCTGGCGCGGCGGCAGTGTTCACACTGCGGGCGCGATCACGTCCCGTCCCGCCGCGCCTTTTTTTATCGAAAAAGATGTTGAGCGATTCAGACATGGAAACGCTATTGCTCAAAGTTGCGCTAGCTAAGAAAAAATAACGTAAACGGAAATGGGTGCATGAAATAAATAAAAAACGCGCTCGCGTCCCGCCACGCCCCGCCCCGCCGCTTCTGACTTGTATTCCCGCTCGGCGCGGCAGCGGCGGGGCGCGATGGGTACCGTCGCGTCGAGCGGGGCGGCTCTGTGTGGCGTCGTCCGTAATATCTAGTACATTACAACTGCTCAGCGCCGCGTCGCCGTCCCGTCCCGCCCCGCCCCGCTCGCTGTGTGCAGAGACCTTTAGCTGGGAAGAAGTAACGCAACAAACTCCCCAGCAGCACAGCTGTCTGTTCAGTTAGAAAATTCATTCTTATCAAATGCTTTCGACTATTTTCTCTCATCGCCTGTATTTTACGTCAAAACATAATTCACCACAGATTGCCTCTAAGAAATCTTAGATAATACGATACCAAGGCCTCGTAGATAATGCGTTACCAGGTTTGAGCCCCATTTCAGTCATTTATTTCTCTCGCTCCTTGTTCGAACATCGTAATTGTACCTCTATTATACCTTTGTTCAATTCAGAAGGTACTTTAAAAGGTATTCTCAGAAAATATTAACTTAATATTAATTATTCCTGGAGGTAATTGAATTTGACCTTCGCAGTTAACTGTTAAAATCTCAGTTTTGTTAATTGGAAGGAAGTGAGTTTTGCGTAAGGAGAACTTTATCATAATTATTTTTCATTTACAAATGATTTATATTTTTTATCGATGTTTAATGGGAAAACCTGGCATACGATAAAGGCTCCAGTAGACAGGCTAGACGCGATTCTGTTAGAACGATTTCTATGAAGTTTTCATGCAATTGAAATTGTTCTATTACAGTCGCTTCGCACTTTGCGGGAGCCTTAATGTATTAAGTATCACCTTCCACACGTCTACATTTTATTACGTTTGAGAGTCATTATGATGAAGGTCACGACTATCTACTAATAGGTACAATGCTCCTGTGACTTTACTGAATAAGAACAAGTCCAGGTCAGAGGTGACTTAGACTGTGTCTAGACTGATAATTGCAATGCGCATAAAATACATCGCGAGGGTTTCCTCGCGATGTCTCGGCATGTCCTAGAACCAAAAGTTCGAAGACATGTGACATCTACCAACCCGCACTGGGCCCGCGTGGTAGATCACGGTCCACTCCACCGCACCGAGAGGAGGCCTGTGTCCCAGCAGTGGGAACATTATAGGCTGATTATGCCATCCTGTGCTATAAAATACCAGTTAATCAAGTTAACCAATAGTATAAATCTGAAATTAATTCACCAGCAAGTTTATCATTCACAAACTTATCTCAATTTTCCCAATAAAGAAAGCTCAGCCAAACTTATCTATTGTCTCAAAATCTAATAAAATACCGTCGGAAAACAATAAAAAAAAACCTACAATCAAGCGGTACCCGACAACACGTCATTATCACGCGGTATCGCGACACGGCCCGAGGTATTGTCTCGGAAATATCTTACAAGCTAATGTCCACTTAATTTAGTTCACCCGGGAACCACGCAAAAGGAAACATTAAGAAGGTCTGTACCACTCCGTACTCTAAGAAGTCCGTAGGTTAAACTTTGAACCATGCGTCCTAACCGACTGTCGAACGAAGACGGGATTGATTGTTCGCGCGGATACATACGTCTTATTCGTTAAAATGTGCGCGACGATCGCGAACTCGCGCGGTCAATCGATCACGTCAGTCAGGACTCAGGACACCAACTTAGATTTTTTGAATTAGAAGTTGGATGTTTCATTAGGAAAGTCTTTCTAAATGTCTTCTTATGTGTTCTTTTTGCATCTGGCTTCAAATAACTTGTCAAGCCGTTGCCGACCTCGTGTGTAGACAAGTGAACCTATTGTAACTATCTACTTTGTGTCCAATAGACTCTTGCGCAAGTGCGCGGGTGGTCCGGCCACCCAGCCACATCACAGTTATCGATAACGCACCACACTAGCCCACTAAAGTGCGTTACATGTCGATTTTATCGACCGCTTTAATTATAATAGGTTGCCGCCGCCTCTATTTATCGATGACCAAGAAATATGAGATAGTGCGACAAGGAAGCTTAATGTACCACAGATAACCTCTGCAGCGACTTATTTTGACGTTTGCTTTTATTATCTGTGCTACGACGATTTTTCATAGTCGATAGCGAGCGAGTTAAGCCGCGCAGGCTTTAATGCACCATTCAATTTTTATTTGTCATTCATTCAATTTTATGAAAGTACGTACGAGGTTCTTTTTTCAAGCTACATGTTTAATCCTTGCTACAAAGAACTTAGAGCGTCACAGTAGCCAGAAATGTCGACTCTTATCTTACTAAGTGGGCAAATCAAGTTCAATATTTCATAGATAAATCCCTTTCTCCACGGTAGCAGCAATTCCATAACCCAATTACTATTGGTGCCAATCGAATATGCAAAAATATAGCACACTTTCCGTAATTAATGAAAAACATCAACACACTCATAAACAGGGCCGGTTGTTGCGTCAGACCATTTTTCAATTTACCCCTTGTATAATGTTGATTGGTGAGAACCTTCAATATACACGTAATCGGCTTTTAATTACCGGTCCCAAACAAATCCGCGTCGCGAGCCGGGCGCCGACCGTAGCGCCGGCACGGCCCCGGCAACGTTGGCATCCGACGTATCGACGATTTAGAAACGGTTCCCGTGATTCGATGCGCGCGAATCCCTCGCGGTATTTCCTTACGAAGTATCTTAATTGCGGCTAATTGCAAGAAAAGCCCTCCCATTACAGCCCTCTTCGCAAAGAGTAAACGAATTAACAGACACGTAGCTCGCTAACAAAGAGGCGGTAAATTCGTTTTAAAACACCCTCGGTTCAGGTGCGAAAAAGCCAGCTCTAAGTAGAATAGATTAAAGTACGCTAAAGCAAACAAGGCGAGATTTTCCCGCGATAAAATCGTAAAGTTCCATTTAATGCTGTACGGTAATAACAAAAAAGGTTTGTTTAAAAAAAAAATACAGTGGCCATAGCTTGATATTCGAATAAATTGGATGGAACGTTCCTATATTCGAATTTGGAATTGAGCTGCGTTTTGTTCCTTCGTCGCACGTATTACAAAGTGGCCTGTTAATGTTACGGTTAATTGACCGACTCATTAGTGGCAGACAGTGGCGGAAGGCGGCATCTCTTCTGAACTATACTTAGCGCTACATTGGGCCAGCGTGACCTTTAACTCGACGGCACACGGTTGAATATTCTGTAAAAACATTTTCCCAATACTGAGAAGTGTTTAGAATCGTGCGAACTGCATTCGGTTTCCGCTCTCGCAAGTTCAATACCACTACGACTGCACTTAGGGCTACCGTGTTTTTGAAGTTATATTGAATGGAATTCTTTTCATTCAACAATTCATTGAAATAATAATGATTGTTTCTTTATTGATAAAAGTGTTTAGTTTACTATTTTGTTTTCTACAGTATGAATCGACAATGAAACTTAAAAACTTAGGGCACAAACAACAGCTGGTATCAGACACCTACCAGCTAAAAAAAACATTACAACGTTTTCCAATAAATAATTATCTCATTATGCCTACATACAACACTAATTGAGGTTAGCAGGTGAGAATATTAAACGCGGCGTATATAATCTGTGCCGACACTAACGCCATCTGTAGATATTATACAAGCGCACACCGGTCCTATAGACATTCGGACATTAAATCGAACGCACTCGACAATTATCGGCTAATATAGTACCTACACGTTATAGGCGGGATTGCTAATGCAATTTTGCTAATTAATCTATGGATAAACCGCGGTTTTCTGCGGACGATAATATTGGTTCTCAATGTGAGATTGCCAATGATGATTATGTGGACTGATAAACTATACTGCAATAGGTTTTACCTTAGGCTTTTTATGATAGTACCTTTGCATGCTTTTTGAATGAAAACAGGACAAAAAATCAATGCTTTTTTTCATAATATAAAAGCATTGCGACGGATGTTGGATTTCGAATCAGTTTTGATTTCATTTATTTTATATCATACCAACCACACACTTTAATGATATTTATTTCCTCTTTTCAGGTAAGTGTAATATTCCACACAACAGTAATGTAACACGGAGAGCAAGACCGAGTAAGTACGGTATAATCTAATTTCTTAAGACTTCATGACTTGACAAATGAGGGATGTCGGAAGTCGTAAACCTTTTAGGCGTAAGTTTGAAGTCGTAAGACTCGTGTGTAGAGCTTACACAGCGCATTAATCTGCATTCTTAACTGTTCATTGCTATAATACATACATAAACTCATGCCTTCTTTCTATGAGGGTAGGCAGAAAGAACAAAATGCCACCTGCTACGATGCTTTATTATTATGGCGAAAAAAATTCCAAGAAAATATTTGAGGCTTGCAAGATTTCTGTCAATAATATCAATTTTATTTATATATGAATAGCTCTAAGTAAGACTTGCAAAAAATTACTAAGAGGGCTTCAGCACGCTCTCAGCATAATAATTATCACTTTGTAGTCATGTTATCTTATGTACTCTAAATTTCATAGACGAACCTAGCAACACAACAACAGGATGCTATTGTTGTGTTTGCTAGTTTTGTCTCCACAATAATCCAGACATAACAAAACCACTCTATCCTCAACGTAAAAATAACAAAACATACCGAAACTTTTTATAAGATTTTCAACCTTTTCAACAAAAGGTACTAAACCTTTTTCATTACCTTCAAGTTGAAACGCGGCCATCTTTCATTCGCTGTCTTGAAGACGCGACGTGACGCAACTGTCGTCTCGTTCATATCACGACATTAAAACTTTTGGAAGCGGCTCGTGGTACTAAGAAGTTTTTCTTTATATTTACATAATTTTCGTGGCAAGAGTTGTGGGGATAAATGTTTATTTAGCTAGTTCTTTTTGAGAGTGTTGGTGGCTGAGCTTTGAGACGATTACGGAATTAGGTTTTTTTTACGTATGTTCCCTCTTAAGCACTTAACATTATGTATTCATGACCTATTTAGTTAGCTACGTTCCTATTCTACAAATTCCTCGTAAAATTGAACTGTGAGCTGTTCCCTTCCATTAGCCCCAACTATTTAGCTCACGAATAAACATTAACAGCTCCATTCTAAAACAGACTCATTAGTTAGAAACCCAGCAATGGCCCATAAAGCGTGCAGAGGTGGCTCCACAGTGCGCACACATATTTATATGTACGTTTAATACCTGTCTGCCCTTAACGCACTCATTAAAGTCATCCCCCACGTCAATTAACACGTACTTATATCTCATTCACTTCCAGTATGTCTAGTGAAATCCACGATGCGACACGACACGGCACAACGAGGCAACTCGTAAAATTGAATTAAAGGCGCAAAAATGTCAAAGTTGACGATGGTTTGATGAATTGCCGGTTATGTGAGTTCACGAATGGGTATTCGTGGTGTATAAGTTATAACGAGTCACAAGTCACACTAGGAGGGTTCCTAGTGTGACTTGTGACTCGTTATAACTTATGCAATGTGTGTTGTATTATTAGAATATCATGTATGTTTGCGTAAAATAAAACATTTTTGGGAGGGAGAAGGTTTGTTTATTTTCACATGAAAAATGTGTGATGAATTTCTATTAATTTCAAAGCATCTAGTGAGAAACTGTTTGAGAACACAATAGCACAATACCGTGCAGTACCGAACATACACTACCCATAGACAACTACACAAGAAACGAGGTTACTTCTTCTTCAAAGAATTACAAAAAATTACAACTACAAAAAGTTTATGTGAGAGAGAAAATAAACTTTTTGTAATTGTAATTTTTTGTAATTCTTCTTCTTCATGTCGCAGGCACGACTGAATTTTATATGTTGTTGGCCCAAAACCTTGCCACTTGCCACCCCAGATCTTGCCACGAGGATACTGAAGCCATGACACCGGGCTTTGCACCAATATAATCGTATTTTAATCTATTAAACACCTTTAATCTATTAAATTATGGAAACGCCAGGCGGGGACGTCTTAGGAGGACATATAGTGACCTTATTGGTGATGTTCTTCAGAAAGGTCAAGTGCGTAGTATTCGCAACCGGCGTGTGTATAAGACGAGATGTATGAACATAAACGAGACAGAAACAGTATAAGAATCATAGTAGGTGGGTTCTGTAATTTCTGCCTACCAAGAAAGCATGAGTTTATTTGTATGTAATCTATTAAACAAATACATAGGTGCTCCCAGGAGCTATTCTTAACCTCCAGCCAGCTATATGGCACACGACCATAATGTGTAAAGCCCGTACCCGAGTGACAGGCCCACGTTAATGTTCGAATGAATTTAAATTGGTAATTATTAATAACGAACTTTCTGTCTGCCGTTAAAATTATCTGAAATCCATTTTGCTCGCTCTGATTTCAAATAGAACTGCGGGTTTTTGTGATAATAATAATTTCTCTTTTGAGAATACTGTGAAAGCTTTTTACATGTAAATGTTGGCATAAAGTATTATTTATTATATTTACATTGCTCATTATTTTAGTTCCGTAGTATTTACAAAAGGTATATAAACTGTCGAAACCGAAATATGATTCGCTAAAAAAGTCTTATTACACCCGAAATTACCAAGTAGGTAAGTGCGCGACACATAATCTATACAGCTAAATTCAAAATCATGCAAAATGGCACCTTACTCAAAATGTAACCTCATTAAACATCAAAAGAGTCCCAGAGCATACCAAAAACTAGGGTCACATCAGACAGGTAGAGATAATTAATTCCTGCCATGCGCTTGCGTCGCATGCATGAATATTAAATGTAGTAAGAGATAAAATGCTAATGTCCGCAATATGCATACATATTTATCCTGTGGTGAGTTAGAGAGAGATAACGCCCGATAGCGAATCGGATTAGCTCGGCTTAATGCTGTGTTTGCATCTGCTGTATGGATTATTGTGATTTTTATTGCATACACGACGAATAAATTACTTTGGGAATAAGTGTGTAGGTTTATGAAATTGTGTCGTTGGGGATTATTTTTATCTGTTATACAAATATGAAACTTAGATACGATGTTGTTCAATCATACTCAGGTATCGACTCATCCTCATGAGCTTTTCATTGAAGAGCGATAAGAGTTTTATTAAAAAAAAAGCAGGGAACTAAAATTGTCGACAGAGCTCCCAGAATAAGCAACGTGAAGAGGCAATGGGTCGGCCATATTAGCGGTAGCACCGATGACCTTTGGGGTAGATATATTCTTGAGTGGAGACGCGAATCGGCAAATGTAAGGACGCCCTCGGGCTGCGTGGAGTGACGATCTTCGTAGGGTGACTGGTAGCATCTGAATGAGAGTTGCCGAGAATCGAGCTGAATGGCGTGCAACTGGACAGGCCTATGTCCAGCAGTAGACTGCTGTATGAAGATGATGATAATGATTGTCAGTGTTGAAAGGTTGTCTTTAAAAGATCGCTCTTAGCGATAAGACCGCCCATTGTGTCACCCTTTGTAAAATTGTATATTTTTTATGTTCTGTAATTTGTATGGTGTACAATAAAGAGTAATCTATTCTATTCTATTGTCATAGCGAATCAAATGTACGTATGTATATGCCACTGCACATCAACTTTTTATAAACACTCTTAGACAATAGAAAAGACGGAAATGTCTAAACGACTAAAATATCTTTGTAAATTCAAGACTCTCTGATATTTATAGACAAGAAGACAGTAATAGATAGGCAAACCATAAACTATCCCGAAAACGGTTGTTTGTATTCAATTACCATGTAAATATTCAAATAGGATTCGTAGTTACGATTTCACTACAATTTATGTAGAAGATATAATCGAGAATTACTCCCAAAACTGTTAGTACTTGAGTTCGAGAGAGATCTGAGAGAGAGATCTGTTAAAAATAACTTGTAATCCCTCTAATTTTACTAATGAAGTGTACCTGATTCTATACACTTGAGTGTATTACGTTTCGCACCCTCTAACGAAGTGACCTAAGTTGTATTTAGAGATTTCCGCAATGGGTATCATTCATGATTTTGTTAGTGTCATTTTCAAATGCAAAATTTAGAAAACTATCTATAGTAATCCGAATTATACTCAGCTCGGTTTAACGCAGCAGACTCATCACTCTCCTGCTCTTATCCCAATTAATTTGGGGTCAGCGCAATATATATGTTATTCTTCAATACTTCTCTATGAGTCGTCATCTCGGTAGTCACTCCCTTTCTAACCATATCATCTTTCACACAGTCCTGCCATCGTTTCTGTGGTCTTCCGCTACTATTATAACCGTCACACTCAATACTTTCATCACGACATTTTCCTCACTCCTACGCAGTACTGTATGCCAATACCATGACAGTCGATTTCCGCACAACTTTTCAGCCACCTTCGGACTTCCTATTCTTATCCCTCGACCAGCCAAATGTGGTGGTTGTACTAAAACAACCCCACCCCGCCCACTCCTTTGCGAAATACCGACGTAATGTTATGTTATAATCAGCCAATCTACCAGGGTGTAAGAAGTGTATAGAGATGCTTTTCAGCGGATAAAGCAAATTAACAAATTAATCCGTATTTACTCTAGGCATAAGCGGAGTAAGGGATTCCAACAATTTGGGAATATTTTCAAACAAAAAGGGTAATTATTTACTTAGGTTCTCGCTCTTTTAGATTAATGGTGTGAGCAGTATTTTGTTTACTTTCTATGAACGATGAACATCGTTTGGTGAGCAGCTTGATCGTATACAAAAATTTAAAATTAAATTCTAAATGAAATAAAAAATTACGACGAAAAAACAGAATTAACACGATTATAGCCGTAAATAATAACGAAATTCAATCTGACAACCTCATAGTGTACCTTGCGATCTTTTCCTGATATCCATAACACACATTAAACCTCTCCCGTGTTCCCCAAAGATTTAGGTAGAGGTATGCCTAAAGTCCACACACATTACGCCAGTTACGTATAAGTAAGTTTCATGTTTCAAATTCAGACTCCTGAGAAAACTTGTTTCTGAGAAATACCCGACGTAAATACCCAACAACACCAACTATGCCAAAGTAAGTAGGTATCCTCCATATAGCTCCAGACACAGTCCCAACATTCCTCCGACACAACACAACCGATCACAGCTACATCAATATTAATTTTAAAACCGCACCTCGGAGAGATACCGCAAAATATCCTTCTAAATTTAAGCGGCAAATACCGCGTACAATAGCCCAGCTTTGTCTGTACGGTATTAACCCATTAATAACATTAACAATGCGGTACACCAGCGGCTTGGTAATTGAACGCCGGTCCATCTGTTATCTTACCGTGGCCTAATGAAATTGTCTGTGAACGATAATTAATTATGATAAGACTGGATTTGGATATCCAGAATTTCCAGACTCAGTTTTTGGAAAAAAAAAAAGTTTTTTTTTTTTAAGGAAAGTCTTGAAGGCTTTGTTGTTCATGGACTGATATATAGCTAGTGAAAACTGGTTGATACACCGCTGCCTACTCCTTCGCGGACCGCAGACGTGATGTTGTGTTATGTGTGTAAATTCTTAACTTGTAACTTTTGTTTGGAGTTCCTTTAAATTACTTTTAGGTGTTTGTTATTGGAAAATTAATTATCATATTCATTAATCTCTCAACAAATATTTATTGTGCAAATGTGAAAAATATTGGTTCAATCGACGAAGTGATTAAAGTTTGCTTGGACATTGTAAACCCAGTTTGTACCCACTTTTCTGATAATAAACAATTATTATTATTAATTATTATTATTAGTGTCAATATTTGACACAATTGAAAGGATCAATGGCTCTGCATCCCGCACTTTCGTAAAACAAATATCAATTGGCTCTTAGCCCCAGTCAAGTGCAAACGACACCAATTGTGATACACTTGACAACAAAGTATTTACATATACAGGCGGTGTACTAGGTCTGATACCAAGAGTTGTTTAAAAAGAACACAATAAGGCTGAATGAAAAAACTGAAATGTTTTGATTACATTCGAGATGCTAATCAAGGTTCATACGAAGATATTATGTAATGGGATCGTCTCACGTATGCTCAAACGTTGACCTAATTGCGTTAGGCGACAGGGGCCCATCTCGGCCCATTTAATAAAGCCTCCCAAATAAAAAGTAGAGTAGAAATCTACACGCGGCGACGTACGAAAATGTTATTTTGCACATTTCCCTCAAACGCACAACGCTCAGCGTAATCCCGAGGATTGGGGTACATATTCGCAACAATACATTTTCCAAATTGTCTCCTTGAAGACGCAATAATTTAAAAAGGCGTAGCCTTGGGAGTCCAACTTGTGATTTCACTGTCGCGTAGCGAGGGTAACGCGGCCCGAGGTGCCTATTCGCGTTTTTATTTACGTGCCAACACAGTTTGTTAATGACGATGATGTATTGCGGCCATTTCTTACACAATCTCTGCGTAAAATTAAAAAGATTCCCCAGGGAGCTATTCTCGGTCTTGTAGTGAATAAGTTCTGTGAGGGGATTCGTGTGATTCGTAATTGTCTGTACTTACTGTCTATATATCTAGTGTATATTACTCAGGTACATGTAGGAACAGGTCCCGGGAGGCCTCGCCTGCATAAAGCTGACAGCCACACTATGGAGGATGTATTAAATCAGCCGACGTGGAAAAGATTTAATCGGAATGCTTTCTCACCACGAGGACTGCGAAGGAAACGATGGTTTAGCAACGTTGTAGTTATTCGTTTATGCAGCTTGCAATGTCGGTAGAAGTGCTTACATTACGGGAAACGCTATATTCTCTTCGCTAAAAGACAGAGGCTTCAGACTTTTACATTGTTTGAATTTATACTGATAGTTGTTCGTGTATGTTTCAATTTGCACGTGACAACATATTACAGACGACGATCTCATTTCTATTTGTATCAGCAGTATGATATCTAAATCATACTGTCATTGGTGTATCATCGTTTAATTTAATGAAAAATTCAAAAAGTTTCATTCAATGAGATATTCAAGTAAATTGCATATGAAGAGCAAACTAATTGTTTGCTCAGACGTCTAAACGAAGTCGCAACGAGATTGCATTTGTGAAATGGGAACAAAGTTACAGCGAGTCCCCCGAAACAACTCCATCTACTCGGCCTTAATTCAATAAAAATAAAGAAGATATTCGCTTGTCTTCTTATTTCCACCTTCACCAGTTGTTCCGACCACCTCTGATTTCCCAAAGGGCTTTATTTTAAAAATCCACCTCAACGTTAAAAAGGTAAAAATATTGTACTTGTGAATTTTTGAATCAAGTTTCCTTGTTTCTGTGTTGAGTTTTCTTGATTTTTCGTCGCCAAGGGATCATTAATGTGAGCCCTCGGGGTTTAGGGCACTAGAAACTTGGAGACGTGTGGGGTGAGCCTAATCAGCAAGGGTTGTGACGGAGGGTTGAGCAAACAAGGGAAACTTAGGACGACTAGTTTTGTTACTACAAAAGCTTTCGAGGCTGGAATTTTTCTTTGAGGGATATAATGACTTGGTAGGCGTCTGTATGCGTTGAAGGCAGGAGGGTAACTGCCGTAGGTAGGTTCTTCAATATTAAAATATATATTTTGATCGGTCTCTGGCAAAAATCTTAATTAGTTCTTCAACTTGAGCTGATTTTTCCAACGCCAGATAATTTTATCAGAGGAATAATTTTGAATTTTCGACAGTTCTCCCATACAAAACTGCCAGACGTCAATTTTATTCCACGAATAAAAATTATCTGTTTTAGGGCCGATTTTTCCATCGCCAGATAACTTTTATTCGTGGAATAAAGTTGACGTTTGACATTTTCTGTCATTGTTTTTTTTGTGTTTTCTGTGTGTTGTTCATTTTCTGTTCGTTTGAAAATTATTCCTCGAATAAAGTTATCAGATGATTGTAAAATCAGCGCTTAAAGAAATGAGGCTTTTAATATTTAGCACATGTTACTAATACATTGTTATACGAGTATACATATTTTACTAAGGGCTGATTTTTAAATCATCTGATAACTTTAATCGAGGAATAATTTTGAAATTTTGACAGTTGTTTCATACAAAAACTGTCAAACGTCAATTTTATTCGTCGAATAAAAGTTATCTGGCGATGGAAAAATCAGCCCTATATTTACTTGTACAATATGTAGCTTACAACTAAAATAGTTACATATTATTGGTTTTTTTTGTTGATGTGGTGTTTACCTATAAGTAATTGTTGCACTGTGTAGAGTTTAAACGCATGATTTATTTTTGTGTGTAGATTAGTGTGAACAATTGTTGGTAAACCTAATAAATAAAATAAAATCTGTTGAATGATAAATCAGCCCTAAATAAAATAAGGTAATCCATTAGACTATGCAATGAAAGCCTCCCATAGGTATAACAAATCTTCCTTTATAGTTTGTTTTCATTTCTAAAACTGGATTGTTGCATAAAATACCAGCACAATACGTAGCTCACAGCAATATGTATATGAAATTGAGCGTAAAACACACAAACATGTGAAACAGTATTGGCCCACTTTGCTGTTTTCCCACACTGTGTAAATCACCGAGTAATATCAGCTTGCATAAAGCGCTGTGCAGCGATTTATTCGCGAATATACTTTAATAGTTAATACAATACCATTGTATTAATATTAACAGGCGGAGTTATTAAATGACCAGCGATTGGCAGATGTACTGCACCCCAATTGCGTAACACATTATCTAACTCAATCTGAATCATTTTGAAGAATATTGCTAATCCATTGCTTCATATGTTCGAAAAATGTTTTTGCTCAACAACGTAAATAACGCAATGAATGTTGTTGAAATGTCAAAATTAAGCCCATCGCTACTGATAGTGTGTTACGCAATTACCTACCCCGCTGTTTTGTAGCCTGAACTTTTGATGCTAAGGATTTTGATTGGTGTTTTAAATATAATTAGTTATCTCTATATTTAGCTGCATCCGGTTAGACTGGAAGCCGACCCCAACATAGTTGGGAAAAAGGCTAGGCAGATGATGAGTTATCTCTATATCCAGAAGTGGGAGCTTATACACTGAACTTATATATATAGTACGTTTCCAGCGTCTCCTGTGCCTGCACGTTACAGGAGTGGAATGGCAGCTACTAAAGGTTCCAAACTCGTAGTCCAATTCTGGGTTCACTCTATATAGATTGCCATTAACACGCTAAGAAGATGTTGAAGTTAACCCAATATGAACAATGGGTTAACCCGTTGCGTTGCTTTAGACACAATTGAAATATCTCGTGTGCCGCTCATTGTGTCAACACTACCATTACCTGCCAGTTATTTTATTCCTATACATACATAAGTTCAGTAAATTCCTAGTAAGGATCTTATTAATTGATTGCTGCAACAATATCTAGAACTGTTTTGCCTCGACATAACTTCATTTGCATTGCTAATCAAATCAAATATGTAACGTATAGAGTTTCCTGTAGACTTTATTAACTCTTTGTTAAGATAGGTAATTGATACAATCGCTTTATACGATTATTCTAACTTCTTGGAACCTATCTTATTCTAAATATTTGATTATTTCTCCGTACTATCTTTTCGTGCCGTGTCGTAGATCTTTGACAGTCGTTATGGGTCGTCAGAACCCCGAAAGTCTGACAACCAGTCTTGCCAAGAGCTATCGTATTACCCCATAAGTGGGTTGTGGAGGTCAGATAGGCAGTCGCTTCATGTAAAATACTGGTAATCAGCTGTATACGGTTAGACTGGAAAACGACCCCAGTAGAGTGTGGAAAAGGCTAGGCAGATGATGATGTGATCCTTTCGCGCCGTGTGTACCGAGGTTCACATTTAAACTCAAGCCAGTCTAACAAGGAGCAATCGAAACAATTACCTGGACTTGCTTGTATTGAAATGAATTCGTCTGAGAAACTTGATACCCACTAAACACGGGCTATAAAAGTGAGTTGCCGTGTCGTAAACAGTTACTGAGCAGTGGAGGTGCAACGTGGACGACTGTGCACGATAAACACTGTGTCGAAGTTGGAACACGACTCACGCAGCGTCCAGTGTCGATATGGGCAACAATAACAGACCTCGTAAAATTTGATTAACCCGTTGCATGGCGCACTAAAATATTGATGTATAATATTGACGCTAATTCCGTTTCACAACACGTCTTTTCCCGTATAAAGTTTCATGTAATATATTTTAATACAGTAAATTGTAATAATATTATAATGTAAAATGTAGTTCATAATTGTGTGAAACTAATTTGAATAACGTAAACACGCTACTACTAGTTCGTGATGTTATTATATCTGGCAATAAAATTAGTTACCTAACTATTGTCTAAATATAATAATTGTTTTACTATTCATAAATGTGCTACAAATTTTGTAATTAGCGAATTTATAAAATACTAGTAATTGCTCGCGACTTCGTCTGCGTGTATTTTGTAATCATAATTTTTATTACAAATATCCAGAATAAAGAGTAGTCTATTTCCTTCTCCAGGTCCGCGGCTACCTACCTGTTATCTATGTAAAAAAAAAAAACTGTTTATCCATATTATGTCGATCGATGCGAACATAAATCTATGGATCGACTGATAGTTTTTTTTTTTCACGATTTCAGGGTTGGTCCCGTAGTGAAAGTAGTTCAAAATGATGAGTACAATGACCCCTTATTAAGGATTAAAACGATCAAAATTTAACGGTGTATGTATTTATGTGTGTATATTACATAAATATAAACATGATAAAACAAAAAATAAATTAATTTCATAAGGTTTTTTTTTTGGGTCAACCGCCGATAATGTGTAGTCGTTTAAAAAACCGTTTTTTTAATGTAAATTTCACAAACGTGATGGGTATATCTCAACACGATAAAAATTCAAGTAACAACACTACCAGCTGGCATTAACCCCAAAAAAAAACAAATTATTTTTATTTTCTTGTGTTTAGATATTGATACCATCATGTCTGCGGCGTTTTACTAGCTAATTTAATTTGAGCCTGTGTATATAAATAAAGTCCTCAACGTCATTGCATTTAATAAAAATCTTCCACACATGCAAAGCCACGCGTCTAATCACAAATCATTTAGCAGGATCTCTATTTCTAATTCCTAGCAATTATTATTCAGGTTTCCACGGACATAATAGTTTCCATACAGATCTGATAATAAAAGAAAAACCAAGTCGGGAGCAGCTGCGGGTTTCCCACCAACGTAAGAGTTGGATGTGGTTTATTTTAAGGGTTGTAGATTTTTAAAATGGCTAAGAAACTGTGGTCGTTTAAAGCTATTTTATATATATATAGCTTTTTTTTATATAATCGATCTGTACCTTGTAAACTATAATAATATAATAAAACTGAAGAGTTGGTTTGTTTGTTTGAACGCGCTAATCTCTGAAACTACCACTATTGCCCGATTCTTGACATTTTTTTTTGTACTTAATAAAAACGTTGCCCTACACTAGGAATTTCTCCTGTATCGTGGGTGCGTTTACAAACATTTAAACTCACATACACAAACAGCCAGACCCGGAACAACTACCTGTAGGCAATACAAATATGTGTTCCGTGAGGGAATCGAACCCGCGACACGCAGCGCAGCAGTCGATCGCTCAGCCACTGCGCCAACCGTGTCGTCACTCGTGTCGTCGTCAAATTACCTGTAGGCTATTTAAAACATCACGCCACGACCCTTGTACTTAAGTCGAGCAAAAAAAAGCCAGAAGGAACGCTAAGCGAAATTGAAGTAAGTAAGAAGGAGAATGTAAACAGAGTAAGTATATTTTATGTTAAAACAAGAAATTACACGCAGACGAAGACGCAGGCAGAAGTTAGTCTTATGATGCAGCTTCCATGTTACATGCATAACAATAGTAGATAATGTTTAATTCTTCCAAATTCAGATTTATCTACTTTTTTTAATGGATGCAACGCAACATCATAAATTAATTGTCCTTTTCCATTAACAACACTTACACAATTCTATATATTTTAATTAAAACGAAATGTCAACAAAAAACCCGTCATCTGTCAAAAATATATTAAAAAATATAGCTTGGTACGATATTACCCTGTGTTTAACAGTGGGTTGTTACTGCTGCTAGCACTGCATGCTTGGTATTAAAAGCTTTTAGCTTCCGCGTGTAACTAACGGGTTATATAGTCTGTGATTTAGATGCCTCCTACATGTTTTATGGGTTATACTGGTATCGTTTACAGGGAGCCTGGTTTTATGCACATGGTTAGGCGAAGGGGGGGAAACAACGATTATTAGATGGAACACGGTCGGTTTCATCGTAAGTTTACTTCGTTTAAAGCTTAAGGATTTATAGTTACGACTATTTATTTAGTACTAGCTGCGACCCGCGGTTTTACCCGCATAAGTTTCGATCCCGTGGGATAAAAAGTAACTTATGTGTTAATCCTGGTCATAAAAGCTATCTGTGTACCAAATTTCATCCAAATCCGTTCGTTAGATTTTGCCTGAAAGAGTAACAAACATGCATCCATCCATGCAAACTTTCCCATTTAAAATATTAATAGGATTTTCTTCTTATTCTTCTCTTTTATTGAAAATACATAATAATAGATCATACACATACACATAATATCACCCCTGTAATCCCCAATGGGTTAGGCAGAGGTGAACTTACACCCACATTTCGCCAGCTTACTCCAAACTCCAGGCTGCTACTGAGAAATTCTAGATGGGAAAACCCAATAAGAGTTTGCCCGACCGCAATAAATCATGCCATGATAAAAATATTAGACAGTCAGCAAGATGGTAAAGAGGCTGACCAACAGTAGTACATTTTTCTGGGTATTTTTTTTTGTGTTGTTTTTTTTTTAATATTGCGTTCATTACTTAACTTGGGTCAAATAAACTTATTTTCTTTTACATTTTATTATCGAAATTAGAATACTAGTGAGGTTATTAACGCAATCATAGCAGCTTAGACACAGGCTTCCTCTCGGTGGGGGGGGGGTCGTAATCCACCCCCTCTCACGCACTGGGCCCTCGCCCAGTGCATGTTGCACATGCATGCATGTCTTAGAATTTTTCAGTTGGACATGCCGGTTTCCTCACGACGTTTTCCTTCACCGTTTTGAGAGAAGCAAGATTAACCCAATCGAGTAGGTAATAATAATAAACACAATTAAACATACTTTCACAACCAACTAAAGAAATACGAAAATTTTCAGCAGATTTTGATTGAAGACGCCAATAAAAGCCTCCGAAAAGGACCGACTAAAGTATTCTTCTTAACAAAAAAGGAGTGTAGGACCAACTTTCCCAACACGCGACACAAAAGCCCTTTCTAGAACTTTTTCCGCGACTTTTCGACCCCTAACTGTTCTTTATTAATGCCCTTTGCCCAAATATCGGCCATTAGGCCAGTCTGACGCTAGTCTCGACCGGGATATGCGGTGATTTATCACAATTATAGGGATTTCGGACCCGTGGGACCGACGCTGAATATGATCGTGCGTAGCTCATTGTACCACACCAGTGAGTAGTGACATATCGGGGACAATCGATTTTTGTATAACACAATATTACAGCCTGATTAAGAAACTTGAATACAAAAATTACCAACACCAGTTTTTGTACCTCTTTATTAACCCAACTAGGTTTTTCCCGCGACTTCGTCTGCGTGGAAGAAACTTGACACTTCCTATAGTACTCGGCAATAGTGTAGCATACTATCAGTGAAACAATTTTTGTAATCGGATAAGCGGTCTAATTGCGTAACACACAACAGTAGCAATGGCTTTCATATTGACAGTTCCACAACATTCATTGCGTTATTTACGAACAATTTTTTCAAACATATGAAGCAATGGATTAGCAATATCCTTCAAAATGATTCAGTTTGTGGTTGAAAGTGTGTTACGCAATTAGGGTGCAATACTTCCAGAGATAACCTCTTACAAAGAAAGAAACAATTTTACCTCCTTAAAACATTAGTTTATTCAAAGTCACATAGTTTTAAAAACTCTAAAAATGAAAAATTAACATCGTATTAACCTAGTTCACCCTCTAATTAACAGTTCTCTCATAAAGTAATATTTTAGCAAAATCCTCTGCAGGTAAATATTAAAATGTCAAAGCAAAATAAATCACAAGAACTCTAGGGGCATGCAGTAATTTAGGGACACCGTTTTAAATACATACTTTATGTTGCTCAATTATAAAAACATGACATAAGAGGGTTGTTTTGAAACTTGGTGAAAGCTAATATTAGATAAGTCTCGTTAATTTTAGCTGTGGTAATATAACATAAGGAAAATTTTCGCCAAACGCTTTAAGCAACCCTTTACAAAATGTCATAGTTCATACATTAATTTTATCTCTACATCTATACAAATAAATAAAATTGATGTGTCTTTTTGTAATGTCAAAATCAGCTTTTTACTAAATACATATGAACGTTTAAACGGTTGTAACAAAAAACCTATTTTTCAACTTTTTGTATGTCGGTCTGTTTCGGCTAATCTCCGAAACGGTGGGACCGATTTTGATGAAATTTGGTATGGGGATACTTTAAGCCCTGGATAAGGACATAGGCTACTCTTTATCAACATACCACGTGGAACACATTTTCTTTCTTTCAAACCGAAAACGCGCCTTTGAGGTCAAGCAAAATTTTCTAATAAATAAATCAAACAGAACTGAAAACTTAAATCCATGATCTCTTTTACATCATATCTTATAGCTATAAGTTCCCGTTTTTTATATTACAAAAGACATGTAAATCATCTTCGTTTTCACCAAAAAGTTCGTAACAACACAAAAATACTTTTTTACTCAGTTCCATAGACTACTTTCAGGTTTTTATCAAGCAGGGTCAAAGGGCCCACGCCCCTACTTTGCAATCACTTAAGGACCCGTCCAGGGTTCAAAAGGGATTGTTATAGATAAACTTCTTAGTGTATGTTGTTCAAAATAACTTTAATATTATTATTTTTGTATTTCAGCTCTGTGCGACTAGTGTGAAGTGATGTTAAGAAACTTTTTGGTCATTATTTTTAGATTTAAGATGTTTTTTTTCTATACTCATTGTTGGTTTATCGTTAGATATTCTAATTATAATATTTTTCATGTCCAATGACATGATATTATTCAAGCTACTATGCAAACGCGAACATTGGCGGTCGACCACTTTTCACCCTTATGCCCTTAGTAATAAGGTTGAAAGGTGGTTCATCGCCAGTGTCCACGATGGTACATAGGTACCTATAGGTACATTATTTTTCTAGGAAACTAATACCCATAATGCGCTTTTATAATCTCTATCGTGATGATATTAACGTAGACGTCCACGGCATCACGATAACGCCAGGAAGTAAAATGTATGGATATAAGAAGACGCTTTTAAATTACATAATAGCGTTTTATCGTGCACGTTTTTCCATATATTTTATGGACGTGGACGGGGACGATAATATCGTGACGTTAAAATTATAAAAAGCGCACTTCTTCAATCTTTTTTATACGAGTATAAATGGTATAAAGGTTACTGAGAAGATAATATGTATCAAACAAATCAACATACAATGTGTGGGGGTGTGTGTGTGGGGGTATGTGTGTGATAACGAGGGTGTGTGTGTGTGTATGGGGGTGTGTGTATGTGTGTGTGATAATGTCATGTGTGTTATGTGATTTATTTTTTTTGTAATCTGCGTGTTTTTGGTGCAGACTAAACATTTTTTTCTTTCGAATTATACCTCAAAACGAATATTGAATACTAAGAGCCACTACATATAAAAATAAGCCTAGGTAGGTAGGTCACGTTTTCTACCAATTAGTACCCTAAAAAAGTTTCTCCCAAATTCATATTCTAGTCGCCTCGTCTTTCTAACTAAAGCCTTCAAAACGTAATCCTGAAAGAAACCTATCAAATCGAAGTTAGATACTTTCAGAACCAAGTTATGACAATCAGGGTACTAGATTTTAGAGATAACTCAATCTCAGGTAAAGGATGTCTTTTAAAAAGATGTCTTTTACCTCTAGGTAAGAACTGCCTTTTTCATCCAAACTAACATTATAAAGAGCAAAGATTTATTTTTTTGTTACGCTTTCACGCTAAAACGGCTGAACGGATTAGGATTTAATTTGGCACGTGGGTAGACCATGAACCGAGTTACAACATAGGGGACTTTTTATCCCAATACTCTTACACGATCGAGACTTATGCGGGTGAAACTCTATGTTGTAGGTAGTCAAAAATATTCCGAAAGAGAGAGCCCCATCGTCCACGACGCTACTCATCTAGCAATTAACATGTTACAAGCTCAAATCACTAACGAGTAACCAGAATGTCACAACAGTAGTATTTCAATGGTGGTCCGGACCAGAGTTTGTTGTAATACGTTACTTATGAGTAGCGCAGTGGACGATGGGCCTAAGAAATAATAATATATCAACAGGTACCTACTTAGGTATATCTGCTCATGCCCTGTGGTTGAAGTCCTGAAAACAACAGCTTACTCGACGGATAATCCCAACTGATAGATCATATTAAAACGTTGTTTATTAAAACCAACTTGACGAACTAATTATTTCTTCTTGCCTAAATTAAACACGACCGAATTGATTTCAACGAAAAGTTTGTACAGAGAAATAAATACTGATTTAATCAACAAAAACATTAGAAAAATATTTAACTTTAGTCCAATTTTCTGCTTGTTGATATTGTTAATTAACTCCTTTCTTAGTTATCAACTCGGCCGGATTCTGCGATCCCCTGTAGGCCATACTTTATTCCAAATTCGTAAAAAAAACAACCTTATCAGGAGGAAAGTAAAATCTTTATTTATTTATTGAAATCTCTTGAAATATTGTTGGTATAATTATATCGAAATCTTTCCGGTTTTACCGTCTGGACAAAAAATTGGTATAAAAGAGGAACGGAATAGAAGTCTATGGCACAGATATTTATTTATTTTTCACAAAAAAAAAAACTAATAAATTGACAAATAATATAAAAATTAAACTTAAAGGCACCCTTGTCTACACGCGGATATTATCAATTAATTCGTAGGGACATTCAAAAAAAGAGATTATTTATTTTAATTTTTTGATAGAAAAAAAAATCTATGCCATAGGCTTCTTACTCCGTTCACCTTTTATACCCTATTTTTGTCCAGACGGTAAAAAAAATCAGCCGTTAGAAGAAACCAAGTTTAACGAGCCTGACACATACGAGGCATCGCGAATTTCCCGCGCGTTTCGCTGTCAAGTTTCAAACAAGGCGGCCATATCACGATATCACGACGCGTTGCGTGTTTAAGTTCCAAAACAATAGTGTATCTGAGCTTACGCACAAACTTTCTACTATTCAGCCGCTAAAAGCCTTTTGTTCTTAACAAAAAGCCTCTGTAACTCATGCAGTAACACTTGAGACTGACTTATGGTACAAGTAGAAATATATTAAGGTCCTTTATCATTTTAAATTTAATATTGGCCAGGTTTTTTTACAAGTACACCGTACTTGAAGCTTTCAAAAACTGAATAAATCGACTGTGAAATCTCTGTTAAAGTTAACGTTTCTAAAAGCTCTATAAACGTGCAAAACTATTTACTATTTATTATTATTGTACTATATTCAGCCATCGAAAATTCGAAATGTGTCAGACGTATCCAAAATTATATTTCCTAGAGTCCCATTCATATTCACAGTCGACGCAAATATACCAAGAACGTCTGAATACAGCAATCACATCACACATCGCAGCCCATTCACTTAAATGGAACATCAAGACGTCTTCAAATTTCCCAGAAATAGTGGGTAATAGGTATAACTGGATCGCTCGTGGCTTGGGCCCAGCGTTTCTGCTGGGGGCAATTTCACCCCTTATCTTCAGGAACCTTAGCGCGTGACGCGAGGTTATTTACGCGCCCGGCGCCGCCCCTAATCCCCTATTTATTCCCGGAGATGTATCTGAAAATTAGGGATCACGTCTAGGGAGGGATCCCGGGGCTGGTTAATTTGCGGGATTCAGGGATCGCGGTGTTGTGCCGCGGAGACAGCGCCACGTAATGATTATGATACTGATATGTTGCGAGACACTGATTGCGACTGCAAGCTTTAGCTTTTGTATTGTTGTTTGTTTTAAAGAAAATGGTAACAACTTTTTAAATTCCAAATACCTAGTTGATTTCTTATGTTATTCATTTCGCGAGCTCTATTTTACTTTTCTGTCGAATATACCGTTGATTATCACATTTCCACTCTGATTGAAAGAAGACATATCAATTTATTTCCAATCAAGAACTAATAACTGATTATTGTGAACGTGCCTGAAATATGAAGTACAGTCCTACACAAAAATGCGAAACCCTATCTTTGAAATCTATAGGTACTTCTCCTACATCAATACACAAGCCCATATAAAATTCGCAATTCGTCTGGCAGTGCGCAGTTAAACCCGCGTTAACCTCTTCAAATAGCACCATTCGGGCCGACCCCCTTAGAATACACTATAACACACACATTGCCTCGAATGGGCGTTTTAAAACACTTTTCCGTGTGTTTAGGTCTTCGCCGATCTCACTTTAATGTCTACGGCTCTGGAATGAGACAAGGAAATAGAGTAGTGATTGGAAATGAGGCGTTTTTTTTCTATTTTATCGATAGTCGATAAAGAGGTTTTTGTTTTTAAACGACAGCTTAGCTAGATGACGTCTTTTCTGCCAGAGGGGAGGCTAACTAATAATGTTTTTTTTTTATGTGTAATTCAACCTGTTTAATGCACCTCTTCGGCTACACTCTACGTAACTAAACTTAGCGGAAAGTTTGGTTGAAACCTTTTTTATTCTGAGACAAAATTAAAATACAATTTATTGTTTCCACTAAAATCATTAATATAAAAATGTACTCGTAGGTATTAAAGTTGCGATATTCCTTCTCTGTTAAGGATTAATCAATATTTTACTCGCGTGTGTATTTCACGATTGCACGTCGAAATACATGTTTCTGTTTTATTTAATTCAAATAGCCTCTGGCTATATTGTTGACGGATCCAATAACCACTCATTCCATAATGCACAAAGCGTTGGTAATCTATAGTAATATTATAAAGAGGTAAAATTTGTTTGTTTGTATGTATGTAGGGGTTAATCTCTGGAACTCCAGTCGGATTTGAATAATTATTTTTGCATCTGATAGCCCAATTCATGAGGAAGGTTATAGGCTATATAACATCACGTTGCAACCAATAGAAGCGAAGCATCAATGGAAAATGTTGCAAAAACGGAAAAAATGATTCCTTTTGAGAGCTTGCGTGCGCTGCGTAAACGGTTTAAGTTACGCAAAAATTATGTACTTATGATGGAATTGTTTCTCTTTAAAAAGTTATTTAAAAAAAGACAGTGACAGCATATGTCTATCTTTTAAGATTGACTCACTATAACCTTTTTTATGGTAATCAAATTTGTCAGAAATTAATGCATTATTTGCGAACTTATCCAAATAAATACTTTATTCATCACATCACAAGTATTTAACTGTGAAAAAAAAATTCCCTTGACATCACTTGATGTTAATCAACATCTTAGGAGATATCAATGACTAGATATCATAATTTTAAAATAACTTCGCAACAAAATAGGTATGATAACGTTCGTGTCGGTTCAACATCACGCTAGGTCAAAATGAATACAGTCAGAAAGAGAAGTAAGCAAACCAAGTGATAGTGCGGGCGAGCGATGCGATATGACGCGGTGGGGCGGGGGAACAAGAATTTCACGCGGACGAACCCGCGGTCAGAAGCTAGTTAACAATAGTTTATTGTTTTTTTCTTTATTTTGTTTTTATGTTCTTTTTTGCGTCATGTTTAGCGCAAATAAACGTATTTCTTTCTTTCATATATAATTAGACAAGCTTTAAGCAATGTTACAGTGATTTATCAATTCGAATAAATATCATTTTACAAATAATACTGATTAAAATACCTAATTTAATTCAATTGTGAATATTAAATAAGCTTTCGTTTGAATCATTTGGTTTCGTCTGAGTTCTAATTATCCTGAAATTATTAAATCAAAGCTAATTCCAACAATTTGCACACTCTAACTTAAATTTCTGAGAATTTTAGTTTGAATAATTGTTTCAATGAAATCTGGAACTTGATAATAAGTATTATTGCATTAACAACAGCCAAAATTACCTGAACACCCACTCTACTGATAATTAAATTTCGACCTTCCTCAATCGAATAACTCGAATAATTCGAATAACTCGGATACGCGGCACATAATCACTCGGCACACCTCTATCCCATCTAGAAGACGTGACGAGAAACCCACTATACGCCTTTAACGAAACCTTTGAGGGGCAATGGAGGGATTTTCAATTTTGTATGCGAATCTCAAATGTCCTTGAGACGCGATGAGATTATCTTAGTTTAGTTTGAAATACTTTATAGTAGATGAGGAGATCTTGGCTTATATTAGGCTTGTACCTACCTACTAATTGTGCAAATATTCTTTTTTCACAGGAGTTCTAGTGATATTGATTGGAGGATTTGGGTTGGTTTGAATACCGTAGGTACAGACTGTCAAATTTTCCCAATCAACCTTGAACCATAATGCTTTAGCGATAAAGTTGAAAATCTATTAAAGAAATTTGACAGATTGACTACAATCTGTCAAATTTCTTTAATAGATTTTTGAAAGAAAAAGGTACAGATGCCAGCACATCAAGCTACTAAGCTTGATGTGCTGGCATCTGTACCTGTTTTTCTTTGTGTAATTGATTTAAGATTTAAAGTATATATTTTTATATACTTTTACATATTATTATATTGAGTCTGTTGGCTTATAGGTATTGTGTAAATATTACATTAAATTGAATCCATAAAAAAGACATTATTAGAGAAGAAGAACATTATTAATCTGGCTTTTCATCACATATCGGAGGTAATAAAATAAAAACTTTAAGAAACAACTTGCTTACTCTTTCAAATGACACGTTTCTTGAATATTTTAAAATCAACTTCCAAGTGCACTCGTAAGAATCATTATTATCTAAAAATAACACAATAAACTGTTAAATAATTACATCAAAACTGTTGAACTGTAGCCGACCATCAAGCCATTCCATCAAGACATCCCATCAAGCCATCGCGAAAGTTCACTACTTAAGTTATTTATTCGACTTTATTGTTTTAGAACTCATCACGTCGGCATTACTGCTTCCGGAATATACTTGACTTTCCTTTAATTAAGAATATTCTATGCTTCACTATGGTTTCGTTGGTTGTGTTTGAAAAAAAAAGTAACAAAGATTTTTCTTTATGATTTAAAAATTCGAAAAAACCATTTAGTAACAGTGTTTAAACCTGATAAGAAAAATACCATTATATAGGTAACTAATAAATAAAAGCGTGTTACATTGTGATTGCAAAAGAAAAATAATGAAGGTGTAATATGCTAAATGTTCTTTAATGTTCCATCACAATGTAACACGCTTTTACATAGTAGGTACCTATATAATGGTATTTTTCTTATGAGATTTAAATTATTTTTAACTTTTTAGTTCTTTTTCTTAACAAGTAATAAAAGCTTGTTTTTAAAAAGTGTTTTTTTATAAGCTAGATGGCGTCGACATTTCCTATCTGACAACCCCTGCGAAGAAAGGCAAAACAAACTTAAGGGCCATAGTCTCTTTTAAAGTCCAGACAGCTACATAAGCTTACTCAGATCATATGAGAACCATGTATGTATATTAGTGTTTGAAATGGTCTTTTGAGAATTACGTGTGATTTTAGTATCCACTTTCTCGAATCAGCCCATCTATTCTGTGAAAATTTCACCATAAAAACTTATGTGAAGTAAGCTGTCAATAGTGGCAATCCACAATCAGGTGGAATCACCTAAGTTTTCACAGTGAGGTTTTTCACTGAATACTTCGGCAGCTCTTTCACAAAGAGCTCGTTACCTTTTAACGTTATTAACATCTACAAGTTCCACATAGGTATATCTATGTTTCCAAACTGGCCGGAACAAAAGCCGTGGTCAATATTTAACTTGCTCTGCCCTCAACAAAACGAACTAAAGTTCCTACTAAAGCTTAAAACGCTTTTATTGTACTTTATTTATTTTAATGTAAAACACGCGATTAAATACTTTAGAATAAAAAATAGTGCCTGGCATTTGTGATACTGTCGTTAGTGTTTCTTATTTACATTGGCAAAAGAAGTATATTTACTTAAAGAAAAAAGTGCATAGTGAACACCTCAGAGTTTATCTTACAAAATAATATAACATCATACCTGCCCATGAGTGGTATCTACTGAATTTGATATTTTGTATACAGAAGCTATTGGTCTACCTTTGTAAATAATTAAGTAAATACCTTGTTCCCCGAAGGGTAACCCATATTTCGCCAGTCACATAATTTTTAGTTTTTTTTTTTGTTTTGGTTTTGCAAAAACGGCCCCACACTAGGAATTTCTCCTGTATCGTGGGTGCGTTTACAAACAATTAAACTCACATACACAAACAGCCAGACCCGGAACAACTACTTGTAGGTCATATAAATATTTGTTCCGTGCGGGAATCGATCCTGCGACACGCAGCGCACCAGTCAATCACTTAACCACTGCGCCAACAGTGTCATCAAATGTGTAAAATAATGTGTAAGTCCCACTTAATAGTAGGCGAGCATATTGTGTGGACAACGTTTTTTTTTTAAAAAAAAGAAAAGAAAGAAAGAAGAAGTAATCAACCGGGCACAAATCCAGACTCCAAGCTTCTACTGAGAAATTCCGTATGGATTATACAAATATATCACTTTGCCTGACCTGCTAATCGAACCCAGGACCACATGCTCAACAATAGCGCTTCCGACCACTAACCCCAACGAGGCAGTCAATTTATATGATACTAGCTGCGCCCCGCGGTTTCACCCGCATAAGTTTCGATCCCATGGGAATATCGGGATAAAAAGTATCCTATATGTTAATTCTGGTCATAAACCATCTGTGTGCCAAATTTTATCCAAATCCATTCAGTAGTTTTTACGTAAAAGAGTAACAAACATCCATCCTTCCATCCATACAAACTTTCACATTTATAATATTATAGTAGGATTATGCAGTAGTTACGCTCAATATCCATAATTGAATTCTCTCATTAATCTATGTATTTATGTCCCCATAAATGTTTCTGCAGTAATAAAACAAACAATCGAATATGCACGAAACAAATCGAATTAATATAGAAGCAAATGTTGCTAATCACATTAATACGTTATAAACAGTCGGAAACACTGCAGAGCCTGGCCTCATGCCAAATGAGAGCGTGATAATCAAATGAGATGTCATATTTTATCCAAGTTAAAAACTCCCGGATTTTCATTAGTACTACCTATTTTTTTTGCAAATAAAATCCACTTTACTTAATTTTGAATTGGTCGTGACAAATTTATATATGCAATTCAAATTACTCTCCTTCCCAATTCAATTCTAAACTGCTCCATTTCAATGCTTAATAAATAGTAGACACTAAACCCTTTCAGTGAGGAACTCTCCAAAATACCCAGGAGGGTCGCAGGGCAATGGACACCCTCGACAAAGACCCTCGGAGGTCACATACCTCCTCTAAAAGGGCTTTTTGTAAACACTGTCTCCTTTCCGATAGAAAACGAGTTTACTTTATCTAACAATATCTTCTCAGAAAGGGGTAAACCACCCTTCTTTTTTGCAGAAATCACTACTTTAAATGTATACAATCGTGTCGTACGTTTTTATTTGCGAATCGAAACGAGAAGGAAAGTGAGAGCTAGTTTTTTTACGAAATAACTTTATCTGTGTTGTACATTGTATGCTATTTACATTTATGAGCTAATATGGGAATGAAAGAATGAGTTGGGTTGATGTTGATTATTCCAGAAATCTAGACTACTAAAGAAAACCGTTCAAAAGGGTTACTTGTTCATGGCGCGTGAAAATTGTGAAAAGTCTTTATGATCAAAAGGATCATGCCACTAAATCTAATCCAGCGAATGAAAATAAAAGGCTTAGAATTAGTAATTTTGTTCCGACGACGTGCATAGTGGAAAAAACATCAGAAAAGAAATAATGATAGAAAAATATTTCATTTGGGACACGCATAAGAAATACCATCAGTAAAAAAAAAGCATTTAAAACGAACTAAATTTTATTAAAAACAACCAAAAAAATTTACAAGAAAAAAAGGTCTGTGCGATGCCAAAAAGGCTTCAGCGGCCAACGATTACTGTACATAAAAACTTTTTTGCAAAAAAGAACAACTGACTTCCAAAAACGACTCTACAAAGTGAAAAATAACTTTAATTTCGGAAGTCGGTGTTGTTGGGTTCGCATTTTCATTGTTTGCCACCGACTTCCGAAATTAAAGTTATTTTTCACTTTGTAGAGTCGTTTTTGGAAGCCGGTTGTTTTTTTTTTGCAAAAAAGTTTTTATTTTTCACTTTTTAGTTGTAATTTTGGTTTAAAAATCAAAGTACTAAACCGTTTTTGATGAAATTTCTATGGGACCATTTGGGAAGTATATATACCCTTTCCAACAAAAGAAGAGTTTTTCAAATCGGTTGGCAAGCGACGGAGGGACGCGCGAACAAACACAAAAAAAAAAAATATATAAACATCCGAATTGAGAACCTCCTCCTTTTTTAGAAGTCGGTTAAAAATTAAGAATATCTACTGCATCACTTTCAAACACTAAGGTACTAAGAAAATATTATTATTTTCGACGTTGTCTACAAACAATCTGTAAACAGTTTGTGACACTTAGGCCTAAGGTAGTCGGCTCACTGGCTACTCCACCGCCAGACGCAGCCAGGCTGTGGCAAGTAATCCTTCGTCCTGCTGACTCTCCTTGACGTACTAGGAATAGGGCCGATTGGCCAACGAAGCGTAACTGTAGTTGATACAGTGTGTTGAACTTATGGGGTACACAATCCATCATTACTTACGAGATGAAGTAATTTTGCCTATGATCAAAATGCTGACACTGCTGAGAAAACTGTAGACTTTAAAGTTGAATGATTAATCGCACAAAGAACTGTTTTTTTGTCGTCTTTGGGTTAAAATGTGAGAAAGACCCCCAGTCAATTTTAAAAATGCAACTCCTAATTTTTCGCTCTCCTAGAACCCATAACGCCTTTATCTCAAACGGCCATAACTCAGCCCCAAACAGCTTTAATAAAGCTCTCACTGAAAACACTAGCTAAGCCATTTCCTAAGTAGAAGCACCAACAAAAGTCTTCCAACAAACATTTTTAAACAAGCACAGTCATTACCGACAATTTTGTTTTGCATTTCACAAATACGAAGTTAAATTGGAGCGGCTGGTGACACAGCAAATTACTTTCTAGAGGAAATTTCGCGTACTCACTGTTGTAACGACCGTTTCGTGGTCGCGGCCGCAAACAACCAAACCTACAGACCAACCAAAAGTTTAACTTACGGACTTGTTCGTCCCCGAATTGCGTTATAGTTTGTTCGTGAGTCGAGGGCGACCTACGCCGCGTCATCCATAGCGGTGTCCGCAGGTTCGAGCGACGAACCGTAATGAGCGTAATAACTGCATGCCAGCTACGTAATTATATAGTATTATCTGGCTGGGACAGATGTAGGTAGTGGTAGATGCGTGGTGTGAATTTCCTGATTATATAGCGGTGGGCAATGGATTGGAAGAGCGGGTTGAGATACTTAGTATTGATAGACTTTGGCTTAGCTCGATGATACGTACTCTCGGGATGTTAGTTACTCTTATAGCTGATAAAACCTATATCCAAACACATACATAATGGGCACGTAATATACGTAAGTACTACTGCGTAAAATTTTGCGTGGATATTAAAAAAAAAATCTGTTGCATACATTTTGACAACGTGTGTTTGCTTTACTATTATAGCTGGTTTTTTTTTTTTTTTGATAACCGACGAAAAATTTACGCTACAAATCTAAAATCATGTGCGCGAATCAGTTGGCACGTCGACGTCCCTACCACCATGCATAAGCACTTATAAGTTAAGCGATCTCTGAGAAATTAACCCGTTCCACATACACAGAAAACATTATTATAAAACCATTTCCCGAGAACTCCTGACAGGAACACGCAACCGTACAACCGACAAACAAATTGGAAAACAAAACACAATCAATAGAACACCTAGAAACAAATTAACATCGCTTACTCACATGGCCATTTCAAAGCTTCGCTACCTATTAATAAATACGGTATTACTGGCTCTTGCACAATGGAACTGCATAAGTATACCGTATGCTTCACAGAATTGCCCCGCAAACTAGCTAACTATAAAATTGCCCTGAGAAACGTCAGGCTAAAAAGTGAATGAGCGAATAAAGCCTACCGATTAGCTAGCCTGTTTATGGGAACTGGTGACTGCGGTTAATGAAATTGTTATAAACATAGAGGGTGTATCATAATCGCAGCCCTTGTGGGAACGGCCATGTGGAGAGGCCGGCCACTGGTTAATGCGAGTGTGTGAAGAATTGGGGCCAGGAGACGGGCGGGTAAAAATTCGCAATTTGCGAAAATTCGCACACAAAGATAAATTGGTGAAACAAAGATCTGCCGATCGATTCTGTAAAAATCTCACCGTGAAAAGTTAGGTGAAGTGAGCTTAGAGCGAGCTGTCAATAGTGTCAATCCCTTAGCATTAATAGGAATGACAGCTCATTCCACGCTCACTTCACCTAAGTTTTCACGATGAGATGGTTACAGAATCGCACTGCAGTCCTAAGCGATTAGAAATGCCACTTTTTTATGGTTTCAGACATAATATATATTTTCGAATTTATATTTCCCATATAAGCTGACTTCTCATTCAATGCGAGGTCAGCTAAAACTGAAAATGTATAGCTTGAAATATTTTCGTGTGTAACTTGGTCATGGATAGACTCCAGTCTTTCATGATAAGCTTAGGTTCTATCTGTTACACAGCCATTAAAGGTGCCTTAAAAAAAAAAAAGAATCGGCCTAAGCTATTTTATTTGACTTCATGTACAGTCAGGAGCACCAATATATCAACACTTGGCAACTTTCAATTGCGATTTTTTCGTGAGATAACGAATGCAACGTTGAAATACGAGACTTTACATAAACCTATGGGTTCAAAAATATTATGTTCGTAACAACATACAATTTCATTCAAAAATGAAGGAGTAAATCGCTTTTGAATAAAGCCGAGTGTATACATACTTTTGCTCGTGACTGTACAACTAGAATAACATAGGGAATTCTACGAGCCTTAACTAAACTAACCTTGAATCCTAGCCGTGGTTAGACTTTTCAAAGCCGAGTGTATATATACTTTTGCTCGTGACTGCACCCCATGCCTGTATACCTGTATGTTCTCCTATTTGATGTGCCTTTCTGTGTTTATTTGTAGCACTATTGCAAAGACTCTTTTAACACAACCGACTTATACAATTACAAATCGCTCCCTCTACCGCTTATCCCAAACCGCCAACTTCAAAGCCACCCAACCTCTCTATATTAAGCTCATTCCATTTAAACGTATCCAACATGGAAATTATAGAGACTGCGACGAATCGCAGAATCGCTTCTCAAATATGGCATCTACGTACTAGTGGGTAATTTGCACGGGTGAAATTATCGTGTGGAACCCCTCGTTCAAAAGTAGGAGACCACCTCAGTGGTAGACGATAGGTATTCGTGACGGTTGACATACAGTGTGCCCTGCAATTGAAAGTCTAGAATGATTTATGCGAAAATTGGTGCGTATTTCTTTGTTAAAGAGACCTTTTTATTGTCACTGATCATGGGTTTGTTATTGTTTATTTTGTTATCAACATCAATAGAGATTCAATGCTTATTTCTCATATAGATGCAAGATAAAAAGCAGCTCCATGGACACTCATCATCTGCCTCATCTGCCTAGCCTTTTCCCAACTATGTTGGGGTCGACTTCCAGTCTAACCGGATGCAGCTGAATACCAGTATTTTACATGGAGCAGTTTCCTATCTGACCTCCAAAACCCAGTAACTGGATAATACGATACCCCTTGGTAAGACTGGTGGTTAGATCTTCAGGCTTCTGACGACCCGTAACAATTGTCAAAGATCCACTAATGACAGCCGGGACCAACGGCTTAACGTGCTTTCCGAGGCACGGAGGGGTCTTGGTATGTAAAGATGGTCACCCATCCACGGACCAACCGCGGCAAGCGTAGCTTAACCTGATCGATCGACCCGTGCGGCTGTTATTACTTAGCCACAAGCCCCTCTAACTCCATGAACACTCCTCCGTCATAATTTTATAACGTGCTTTTCATTTAACTTCTTACTTGATGAGACAACTTCCCAGAAATGAAACTCATTACTATTCCATTATTGTCACCAATTTGTCTCGAACAGTTTTCATCATATTTTACTTGTAATAGTCTATTAATGAAATATTTGTCATTGTTCACAGATGTCTCCTCTCCGAGCCGGAAGACGGCTAGCTGCCTTTATCACATCCAATGCTTTCCTGGTAAGTATCTAATTATCTATATACCTTTTCCTTTATAAATAAGCCCAGTCACCAACAGCAATCAACCAAACAAAGACACAATAGGTGCCTTATAAAAGACGAATACCTAATTAAATTGATGGTGACAACGACTGGAAGATATAGTCCAGCATTAACATTAAGGCATAGATCATAGGATATCATCTCTCTCTCTTTTTAACCGACTTCTAAAAAAGAAGGAGGTTCTCAATTCGGATGTTTGTATTTTTTTTTTTATGTTTGTTCGCGCATAACTCCGTCGCTTGCCAACCGATTTGAAAAATTATTTTTTTGTTGGAAAGGGTATACTTCCCAAATGGTCCCATAGAAATTTCATCAAAAACGGTTTAGTACTTTGGTTTTTAAACCAAAATTACTGGAAAAAATTATAACTAAAAAGTGAAAAATAAAAACTTTTTTGCAAAAAAAACAACCGACTTCCAAAAACGACACTACAAAGTGAAAAATAACTTTAATTTCGGAAGTCGGTGGCAAACAACGAAAATGCGAACCCAACGACACCGACTTCCGAAATTAAAGTTATTTTTCACTTTGTAGTGTCGTTTTTGGAAGTCGGTTGTTTTTTTTTGCAAAAAAGTTTTAAAAAGAAACGATGGATGGATTTTGTGAAAGAATACACCGTGTTCCAGACGATATACATAAACTTCGACCAGGTGTTCAGACCATGGAAATAAGCATTTTTCATTATGGACACATTAATGAATTCTTAGTTTTTGTTAATTTTTATACAAACTAAATACCTTGAAGTCAATCACCCGATATGCATGCCTCTTTATCCGAATTGGCAACGTCGTATTTTCATTCATACGATTTGGCGGGCTGCAACTTGTCAAAACTAAATTAAATTTCAAATTAGGATCCTTTCTCACGGCATAGCTCAATTACAAATATCTTTCTAACGAAGCCTTTTTAAGTACTACTTCCTGTGTTAGATTTGATTTGTAAAAGCGTTTAAAAAAAAAATAGAAGCGTTTGCCAAAGTTTATGGATAACGCGAAGAACACTGTGTATAGTTAGAAAGGGAGTAACTTCTGAGATGACGTCTAATAGCGATGTAGGGATGAAGAAGACACCGACAAATAAAATATTTAAAAAAAAAACGATATGTGCAAGCGGATGATAAATGGTAAAATTACTATGGATCCATGGCCAATCAAGAGACAGACACAGACAAAAGCAATGACTATACATTAATACGAACATTTTCTTTACAAATACCTTATTAATTTATAGTCCTGGAGCCTATTCCACTTGTGTTCCCTTTCTATAATTATAATTAATGGTCGCAACTAACTCAACTGATTTATGTATATATACCGTCTAGACACTGGATCTAGATTAAGACGTGTGACAATGACTGGATTAATTAACCGCTCGAAGTTTAAGTCAAAGCCTCAGTAATCGAGAATTCGAGACTATTCGATAAAAGGCAATATTCACTGAAATTTGCCCACAAAAGTAGGATATCTTCGATGGGCAGTACATGTCGTAAGAATGGACGAGACCAGAGGACCTAAACGTTTACTTGATACTAAACTTGATGGTCGGAGGTCAGGCTGGCCCAAGCTCAGATGGTTGAATAGATCATAAGTTGGCTTGTGACTACTTTGTATAAGTATATATATATATTTTAATGGTACCTAATGTGCGTTTTCTTTCTGCAGAATAAACAATCTTTCATGAACTTTTAGAGACAGAAATTGTAAAGAAAAAGCCGGAAATAACTCGCAATGGAGAAATATACTCGACCAGGCTAAAACCCACCCGTGGCTGAAAAGCCTTTGACGATGATGATTATAATTCAATAACTCAAAAAATACATTCGGCTCCGAGCGCCCTACGGACAAAGCTACATGTAGTAGGAACACAGTATCATCGCTTTACCAATTACGGGTCGCGTAATAAATCTCGATGAAAATATTGATAACGCTGTGACGCATCGTGCAATGAATTACGCGCGTAAACAACGTGTATGTAATTTATACCGTTTATGTAATTAATTCGGTTATGGTGTATTTGAGCGGATTGGGGCGTGCGGTCGAAGAAGACCTCCGGCTCTGTGGCAATCGAATTAGGATTCAGACGGGTGATATTATCTAGCTTACTGCTGCTGCTTACTGCTGCTTGCACTGGCAGTAGATACGGTCTATTGAACAAATCTGCTTGAATAATTTGCAAATCTCACTGACTCAGATTAGATGAAAGGGGATGTTTCAAAATAGAGACACAAACAGTTCTAAACGCGGCCATCTCTAGCAAGTTATTATTTGCCTATTAGTGCGCGGACAATTAACATTCCGGTTGAAACGAAGCGCGGCGGACGGCGATCGGGTGGCTGCCGCTCCAGTGCGTCGTCCTGCAATCTGCATAATGCGCGACGCTCATTTACCGACCGTTTGTGAGCGACAAATGAAGCGAGCGCAACTGAAAATGTTTAAAACGTCCAACACAACCAGAGCCATGTCTTTGAAAACCGCTGCAGGTACCGAAATGTCAACTGCGGCTGGTTATTTCCGCGCGGCCGAAACGCAAATATTCGCAAAACTGTGGCATATCTAATAGCGCGTGAACCCAGTGATTGTTCGCTTGGGATGCCGACCGTTTATTTATTTTACGTATCGATGCGTTCTTTGTGGAACGCTCGTTCGAATTTCATATAATGGAACTTTTGGAAACGAAGCGTGCTTCACAGTTGTGTAAAAGGAAATTATTGTTGAATGTGACATCGTGTTACTGCAATGAGGTTTTGTAATGGACTTACGTAACAGCGGATAAGTAGCCAGTGTAGGCAGGTATCGCTAACTGGGTATGGTTTTAACCAGCAAACGATAATAACGCTAAGTGCCTGTATACCGGTTGAACCACGTCCAGCCATAGATACCACCAATAGGATTATTCCAATACGATTTAAACATAACTATACTCAATAGCTTGTGACAGAATGCCAGTCTATCCAATACAGCAATACCGTTAAAAACTATGGTCCTATATGCAGTAAAAATACAATTTTGGTAATTGCTGTAGATAAAGAATTCAATTTGAGCTGAAAAAACTCGCTTCAAAATGAAACTGCCGCTTTCAAAACACTATAACAAACATAAAGACTTAAACGGAGCATCATCAAAAGAAGTAGACGAAGTTAACTCTAAAACGATGGATAAATAAATCGATTAAAATAAGAAAAAACAAGAAATGAGGCACAACTCGGACACGAGTAGAGTACATTTCGTCAGTTATGTGTAAGTCTCATGTGGGAGCCTATTGTCACTTCGCTAGATATAGCCAGTAAAATAAAAGAATTCTATGAAAATTATGGACTTTGTGCATTAACTGGTGATATTGTAGACGAAAAAGAACAACACATGGTGAGGCTAGTGGTGCAGCCATGCCTGAAAACACCTTGTGTTAAAATGATTTCAACCATACCTCTCATTATAGATACCGCTATAACATACTGATGTTATACTACTCATACTGGTCATACTACTAATAAACGCATGCAATAAATGATGAATCTGAATCCAACCAATAGCAATCTGGCTCGCCTTTTCCCAACAACGTCAGCGTCAACTTCAAGTCTACCCATGGATACAGCTGAATACCAGTATTTTACATGGAGCGACTGCCTTTCTAACCTCCACAACCCAGTGACTGGGTAACACGATATGTCTTGGTAAGACTGGTTGACAGACTTTTGGGTTTCTGACTACCCGTAACGACTGTCAATCTACGAATGACAGCTGAGATGTTGCGGTTTAACGTGCTTCCCGAGGCACAATTAGCCACGAAACGAATGAATAGTAATTACATTCCAATAACTGTTAATAAAGACAATACGCCAATCACGCTCTGTAACGCTGTACCAGACGAAATTCTACTTACGGGCAATATTACAATCAAATTAAATCGTATTATACTGGCTCCGATTGTGACTAAACCATTTGTAATAAAGCCTTTAACACCCAAATAGATAATGTTTAGTTACTACCCAATCGGCTTATGTACAGGGTGTTAGTTTCAAATCGACCATGGAACATTATAGAACAATGTTTTATGAACTTCAAGCAATGCTTCTTGGATATTGCCTGTATTTACTTCTGGGGCCAACTAATTCATGGTTCATTCATGGAAAATTATATCTGCTTAGGTCACCTTTGGTTGACTAACAGTCTTTATACTGCTTCTTTGCTGCAGTCGCAGTAGCTTTAGTTATCCAGCGGGGTAATTGCGTAACACACCTTCAATGGCAATTGCCTTTCATTTTGACAGTTCAACAACATTCATTGCGTTATCTACGTTGTTGAGCAGACGAATTTTTCAAACTTATGAAGCAATGGATTAGCAATTTATTTCAAAATCTTTCGAATTGAGCAGAATGTCTTATGAGGAAACTTACTTTTCATGACACCACCTCTGCCTAATTTATGTAATTTTATTCTTTATTTTTCACTACGCACATACACTTGGGTTCACTTACTGTTTCTATATTGAAAGATATACATAATATCTATAAACAATATAGAATATTAACGTGTTCCACAATATTACTACCTGTGTTAGCGATAGAGTACACGCCATATTAATTAATAGATGATTGGTTTAGTTATCTCAGTCGGTGTATGTGAGACATAACTTATGTATGTGGGCTATAAGCTTTGTGGGCCCAGTAATTGAGTTTAGTTAAAGTTTTTGATGAAGGAGTATTAATAATTTGATTATACTTAAGTAATCAAGAAGGTTTATGAAACCGACGTTCCTCTGCTAATGAATTCTTTTGGCGTGCCTGTATCCGAGAGGTTCGAATTCGTTTTCTAATTTCGAAATCTTTGCACGTTGATATTTAAAAGTGGCTAGTGCGTAGGTACTGGCTATAGAGAAATACTAAGATTGATTTTTTAATAAAAATGAAATGCTATTCGCTGGTAAGCCGATTGCCGATTTGCCTACTTCTTTGTTTTACAATGTTTGTAAGTCTGAATTTTATGAAAAGAAAAATGAGAAAATGTATAAATTCGAGAAAAACTAAACGTTCTTTTATCTGTCGGACTTTTGTATGAATTATTGAAACGTGAACTGCACAACTTCTATCAGCTCACACATACACATCATCGTACATTAAGCTACCCGAAACTGTCAAATTTTCCCAATCAACCTTGAACCTAATGCTTTAGCGATAAAGTTAAAATTCTATTAAAGAAATTTAACAGATTGTAGTAACTTGATGTGTTGGCGTCTGTACAAAATAAAAATAAAACTAGTCATTTGACAAAACAGGCATGTTTAAAATAATACTTAAACAAAGATATATTGTCAGCAAATTGAATTACTTCTTAGATACCTAGTTGAATTATTTTTTAAAGTTATTGAACAACTCAATCTGAAATCAAATCTCCAGATGAAAACTTCTAACCATTTATTTTGATAGACTTACTTTCTATCAGAGTTTGTCCTGATATAAGCGAAGTCCCAGCATAAGATAAAGCACGTTTCTCTTGAAGGTGCCAATTCACTTTTACTTTGAACTTTGAAGTCAAGACTGCGATCTACATTTGCATTTAGAGATGAAATCTCTATACTTCTTTTAAAATAAAGTACCTATTACTTTAAAAAACAAAATGCAACCAATATTCCAGCTCTAGATAGAAATATCGTAAAACAGACAGAGACAAGTAAGCATAAAATAAAGTGCGCACAAAATCAGCAATTCCTAATAAATAACAAACAAGTGAAGGAAAACATCGTGAGGAAACCGTCAAGTCCTAGAACCAAAAATTCGAAGACATATGACCTCTACTAACTCGCAATAGATTATTTTTATTATTATATCTCTCAGAGAACCTCTTCTCTGAGAGAGATAATAATCAGTCCCAGCAGTGGGAACATTACAGGCTGATTATGATGATGATGAACTTAGATCCTATGGTTGGAAAGAAGCAAACTCGTCTCTTCATCAATCAATTATTTTTTTTTATAAAACGTTGCACACTAGGAATTACTCCTGTATCGTGGGTGCGTTTACAAAGATTTAAACTCACATACACAAATAGCCAGACCCGGAACAACTACCTGTAGGCAATACAAATATTTGTTCCGTGCGGGAATCGGACCCACGACACGCAGCGCAGTAGTCGATCGCTCAGCCACTGCGCCAACCGTGTCGTCAATAAACACGGTCTGACATAAAATAGGTCATTGCTGAAAATGGCCCGTCTTAAAGGCTAAATTGAGGCTCAACACTGAAATCGTAACCTTTGCTAAAGCACTCCAGAAGGCCAATTCTCGTACCAAAATCTATTACGTTCTATCTATTAATTTACGTTCAAAATCTAGTCGCCATCTCATCTCAGCGACAATCAAAGTCAAAACCTGGTCAAAAATGTAGGGGTCTTGGAGGTATTTTTGACAGGTTGAGACTGAGATCAGAAGGCCAATTCTCGTAACTGAAAACGTTCAAAATCTAGTCACAGTCTCATCTCGGCAACAAACAAATGTCAAAAATGTAAGGGGGTAAAATTAAATGTATTTTTGACAGATTGAGACTGAGATCAGACTGCGAACGTTATTAAAATTACGAGAATTGCCCCTGTGGTCATAAAAACTTAAAAATCATTATTACAATTTTCATGTTTTTGAATATAACATCACTTTTCAAGATACAATGTTACAGTGCGACCTAATTCCACGATTTAATATTCAGTCGTAGACCGCTACGTCTTCATAAGTCGCATTTTTAATCAACAAACCCTCAAAACTCGCTAATTTGAATAACGGACAACGCAAAAGGGTTGTTTTAGGGTACCGCACTAATAAATGCGAGAATGGTCTCCGTAATAGCTTGTGTTAAAGTGTTAAGGTTGGGACAAGAATTGGGTCTCGGTTTCGGTACCGGTATCCATAGAGGTCAGTCTAATTTGAACTTAGGTCCCGATGTGTCAGAGATAATTTAGTTGGTAAATTAGTCTAAACTTCATTTTGCTATTTGATTTATTGCTGTGTAAAAAGCGTTTGTGTGTTTAAAGCTGTATATCAATCCACTTGGATTATCACAGTTCAGTCGTTTATTTGCCATGGATATGCCATGTGCCATCCCAAATTTAAAAACAGGGTCTCTTGTCCTTTATTCCTGTCACAGATACGAGAAACCGATACATTTAAGCCGTGTCTACGTTGAAAGATAGCTTAGTTACTTGTTAGTTATCTAAAACTACCTCCAAACCAATACCGTTTTATGTGAATCAACAGCTAGATAGACCTTCTGTAAACATTCGAAACTACAATCCCGAAAGTAGACCCGATACCGAATCCCATCACTACGATACTCTAAAACTGGGACATTAGCATTTTAAACGGCATGTGTTATTGCTCTCAAATTGTTGCGGATCTATTAGTGAGTCGGCCACGGATGCGCAGGATTAAGCTGTTTAGATAATGGCTCGAGGGCCGCGGAATAAGCGCTGTAAAGCCTATTTCTCGCTACTTTTATGAAGTAATAGAATGTTATGGGGTATTGTTTACTGAACTGGCCATCTACGATGCAAAACTGGGCAGGATGCCAGTTGTTGAGACTTCGAAAGAACCTAAAAAGTTGAGTACTTGAAGACGTTGGTGTTTCAGATTTTTGAAGTAAAATATATAGTGTTAGAGGCTGTTGCGTACTTTCGCAAAAAAATATAACGGAACTCTCACACTATTTAATATTCAACAACCTCGCAGCTCAGGAAAAAAACCTCAATATTTTTTCCAAAACCTAAATTCTGCGGCAAAAACGCTTCATGAACACACTCACTACCCATTTACACCACCCTATAATTAAAACCGTTAGTACAGGCTAGAGGTCTACCTACGGGCCCGCCATTCCGCGCGGGCGCACACTTCGCCGTAATTTTTCCATCAACGGGTGGCCACCACAATTATGCGATTTGCATACCTATCGCCGCCGCCACTCGACGCGACGCGTTTTTGTACGCCTACCCTACCTACCCGCAACGCCCTTTCAGTGTACACCAGCTGAAATAATTTGTAACTACATGAAGGGAAGTGCTGGTACTATAGAATGAGAGGCTTTTTCGCATATGTGTCGCTGGGGAGAAAATTTGCCGGCAGTTTTAGGCACTAGCTATGAAATAGACCACTCTGTTGAACTAATTCCTGTGTAGATGGACAAATAAAACTTTTTTCTTTAAGTTGGTACTAAAATCAGACTCAAATAAAACGCCAGAGCCAATTAGATGCCTATTTGCCGCGCACAACTTGTACAAGTCACGAAAGCAGGTCAACCCGGCCCGGATATCTTACGAAGAAAACTGTTTTACTTTAATCCCCAAGCTAACATTGTTCTAAAAATAACAATTGTGAACCAAACTGGAACAGCAAAACATATAAGACAAAGCTAAAACTATTAAAAGGTATCATTATACGTCGCTATCTGCAAAAAAATTCAAATTTCCGGCGAGCATAGTGCAAAACGGTTCAAAACACAACACGTCGGAGCACGGGTTTATTGGATTTTAGCGGAAATTTCACTCGCACACGGGACGAAACGAGCAAAACTGCCGATACTGTTTGCGAATCACCTCCGCATATCGAATTTTGATTCCTGATTTGTATCGGAACAACCACCGACCCTATAAATAGGACGCACGCGGATGCGCAAATGGAATGCAAAACGCTGCGGATGCTACTGGTGTACCGGACACACCGAGATCCGTTGTATGGATAAAACTGCCATACATATGCGTACGGAAATTTTCGGAACAAAAATACTACTACAATAGGCAGTTTTTTCGTGCACACAGCACACGGCTTCCGCGAAATTTTTTGCGCGTATCTACAGAACGTAAACAAAACTATATTGCATGTCAGCCGGACTCTATAAAGTTTCGCTAAAAGTTAATCTTGAAGTCCGCGCGGCCCTCACTGCAATAACCGATCCTCGGAGGAGCTACGCAAACACTTGAAACTTGCTCGATGCTATCTTGGATGTCCAATTGAGTTTTCATCCTGCGCCGGTCCTCCATAGAATGCTAATAAACCCACTTAGCCGACAAACTACTGGTAGCTTTGTCTTTTAAAGTAAGGACTGTAAGGAGATTGTCGGCGTTGCATCTATCAGCAATCTCGTTGTAACAAAATTAAACTCGACTTTGTAATTCTAAAGTCGAATCTCGACTACACTCGGATCTCCTTGCTAATTGTTGGAAAGAGGAAACGTAATAAAAGTGCTAGTCTTTGAAGCAAAGAAGCTGGCCCGAGCGGCCCTCCGAGGAGCGCATTTTAATAAATTAAAACTGCGCAAAATTCCCATTCGAATATCATTTTATTTTTCTTTTTGCGCCGGGTCCGGAGCTCGCTCACCTTACATTGATTCCATTTTACTGAAAGACCATCAATCTACCTACCTACTTCAGCGTATTAAAAACATGCTGTATATTTTCAAAGAGCGTTTTTTACCTACCTACGTGGTATAGTAACTGAAATCATTCGGATTCACTTACACGTTCGTGGACAAACGGCCGACCTAACGTTTGCGGTCCAGTTCACGCTTAACGAAATGTTGCTGCCGGAATTGAGATAGCATTCGGGCGTACGTTTAGAGACTGTATACATAGCTGTGATATTGCTTTGCTTTTGGCGAAATATATTCATTGAAAGCCTAGTTTCGGCATTAAGACCGTCTGCATATTCAGTTTCCGTTTAGTGTCAATCGATGATTCGGGTTTGTTGGAATATTTTTGAAACTGGAGTCTCAAATAGTTTCGTGGGCAAAGGATGAATTGACAGAGCCTGTAACTGTAACTGTGCACTAATGACATTCTTCTCTAAATTCCAGGTGCTGTTGATATCGCTGGAGCTTCTTGCATCGCGAAGTGGAGCAGCGGCGCTGGCTAATTGCCCGGGCGGCTGCAACTGCAACGACGACACCCTCGTGGTGGTGTGCGAGGAGAGTCGCCTCGACGTCCTGCCCATCGCGCTCAACCCTTCCATACAGCGGCTCATCATCCGCAACAACAAGATCAAGACGATCGACAGCTCGATGCAGTTCTACGCCGAGCTGCAGCACCTAGACCTCTCCCAGAACCACCTCGTCAACATACCGACGAAAAGTTTTGCATATCAACGCAAACTACAAGAACTTCATCTTAATCACAATAAGCTATCCTCAGTGACAAACACAACTTTCCAAGGACTTAATCAGTTAACAGTCTTGAATTTAAAACGAAACTTCTTAGAGGAACTAACGAACGGAGTTTTCACCACCTTGCCAAGATTAGAAGAACTGAACTTAGGCCAGAACAGAATATCAAGGATCGAGCCCAGAGCTTTTGCTGGCCTATCAGCTCTGAGGATCTTGTATTTGGATGATAACCAACTAAGCTCAGTGCCGACGACTTCCTTCAGCCTGTTGGGTAGCCTCGCTGAGCTACACGTAGGCTTGAACGCGTTTTCCTTCCTACCAGATGATGCCTTTGCCGGTCTCAATAGACTGACGGTATTAGATCTAAACGGAGCTGGACTCTCCAATATTAGTGAATATGCATTCAGAGGTCTTCCAGGATTAAGAAGTCTCAATCTCTTTGGAAATAGATTACTCACAGTGCCCACAATGCAGCTGTCTGGTCTCACAAGATTAGAAGATTTGTACATCGGACAAAATGAATTCCTGACATTGGAGAGCCATTCGTTCAAGGGCTTGAAAAACCTGAAATTCTTAGATATCACTGGCGCTACCCAGCTGGAGCGAATTGAGAAAGGAGCGTTCGAAGATAACATCAATCTGGAAACAATTGTTTTGGCAAACAACAAAAAATTGGCAATCCTAGAAGACTGCACACTATTGGGTTTACCGAAATTGAAGCATGTTTCTCTGAGAGATAACGCCATTGTCACATTAAGTGAAACCGTGTTCATTGGCAAAGAGTTAAAGCAGCTAGATCTAACCGATAATCCTATCTTCTGTGACTGTCAACTATTATGGCTCCAACAGTTGCTGTATGATAAGAGTAACTTCACACAATTACACTGTGCGAGCCCCGAGCACCTGAAAGACAAACCTTTAAGAAACCTGAACGCTGATGACTTGGGCTGTGTTCTTCACGATACACGACAGCAGACCATAATCTGTATCGTGGTAGTCGCATGCGTGGCCACCATCGCAACATTGGTGTTAATATTATATAGGTATCGCAAGAGCATGCAAGAGAAGCTGAAAGACTACAAGTGGAACAAGGGGCGCAAGAACCTCGAGTACCACAAGCCCATATCCACGGAGGAGGACTGCATAGTGCGCGGCATCCACCCGTCGCAGTACCCCGCGCCGCCGCACACGCCCGGCCTCAGGCCCATTCCTGTGACGGAACTGTAGCTAGAGCTTTACGCCTCCCCGAGCGTTTTCTTCATGTCAGGCGGCCAGCAGGGCTCCGCGCGGCGGCCGCAGCGCTCGGGGGGCGGCGGCACGCTGCCCGCCAACGGCTTCACGTACATTGGCGGCGACACGCGCCCGCACCAGCCGCTCACGCTCAATAATGGCGCACCGGCTCATCACCTCAACAATGGCTCTTTGCGCTCACTACCAGATAAAAAGAAAAACCGCAACGGTGTCGTGTGTCACCCGGAGAACTTCCAGCGCAACCTCGACACGCGCTACTCGAGGAAGCAGGAGAACGGTTACATGCGCAACTCGGAAACCATCATCGGTTTCCCGCGCAACGACCGGGAGTACGAGCGCGAGCATGCGGAGTACAGCGAGCCCGAGTACTCCATCATCCCGGAGGGCGGCTACGGCCGGCCGCTGGACGAGTACCCGCGCGCCTGCGCACACTCCAACACGTTCAACTGTTGAGCCACGCGCTCGTGAACTATCTCAATCGTTTGTGATCTTGTAATTCTAGCAATAAATCTTCATTCCATTAAGTTTTCTATGGACGGAGTCAGTCGTGACGGACGTAGTGCTCTAGAGCGGTTAGTGACATTAGTATTTCGGGTCCGGTGTACGTTCGACCAGTGAGGACTATCCTGTATCGTATTCGTTTTAAAAGAGTACCTTATTTGTAAATTATAAATTTAAGTAGTGATGGATCTATTTTTCAATGGGACGATGGGGGCTCGGGGCGTGTGTAAGTGAGACTTCGCACGAGACAACGGTACAATGTACGACTAGTCGAGCAGGAGCGAGGGGGGGCAGAGCCCGCGTCGGGCCCGCCGGGGAGCCCCCTCTATGATATACATCATAAAACATTGTGATTTGTAATTTTTTCTACCAGTGCGGTGGATTTTGTATTTGATTTTGTACAAAAAACCATTCCATATGATATCTTTTAATGTCTAATATTTTATTTATAAACGAATAAAGTAAGTGTGCGTTAAATAAGACACCAATATGAAAAATATTAGAATTAATGAATGTAAATATATTTATACTATATTGAGATATTTATAAAATTTAATACAATCTTGTTCTTCTAAAAATTATCATAAAATTATTTCGGGATATTGTATTGTTTGCTATAATGACTGATATCCTAATTACGAGATTTCTTATGTCTGTCACTACCTACTTATAATTAATACCTACTTACACTACATTCTTATTGTGTAAGATCGAACGCACCCATTATTTCTAATATGAACACGTCTTCGAACACTTTTATGCTCAATCCTAATATTGTATGTAATAATTTATTAAGATTGAAGTAAACGAAGAAACACGATGTCTTATTATTGTCATTAAAATGTACCTCTATGTTAATTATAATTGTTCTGTTATCTATTTGTTTAAATGTCCCATAGTATGAATGCTGTGTGATCTATTCAGAAACATATTACCAAATGATTAAAGGCAGTAATTAACTGATAGGTTCTCAATTACCGACGCGCTGCATACAAATTAACTTAGTCCGTATTAATTAGTTTAATTGCAATCAGATATAAGCATCGCCCCATTAACGTGTCCCGCCATCATAACACAAAGAAATGTGTATGCGCCAAGCAGGCTCTATAGGAACCAATTTAGTATCTATGCAATCTGTATTACGGTGTTTTTTTAATGGTAACACCCACGGTCATATTTATGATCGTGGATGTTACCATTAAAAAAGCATTCCACCCCAAAGGATGAAGAATTTTTATATGGAGCCTGGTACGAGTATACTTCAGTGTCTGCCATGTCGATTTTCATCCAAATGGTGGCCACACATGAAACCTACATAAATCGATTGCTGATTTTTTAAATAATGAAATCAAACATTTATGCAACAAGATGAAGTGATCAACTTTGAACGTTAATATCTCGGAAACCTGACGCTTTACGGGGTTTGATTCTATTATATTTGCATTGATGACAGCTTTCAATTTATATATAGGTTTCATACGTGGCCTCCCACAGATATAGATATATCTGTGTGGCAACCAGTTTGAAAAAAAAAACAAAGTGGTGGACAGGAGGTATACCACGGACCTTCAAAGCCCTTCCTGAATAGATTATACCATTTAGGTACAATAATGTGCCTCTGACGATTATTACTCGTCGATATAATACAATACAACTGTATAATTTCTGTAAAGATTTTCTTTTTATCATTTAACTCAACAAGTTCTTGCCATATTCCAAAAAGGCATAATGGTAAAATAAAATAGGTATTTCATAATCACTTTTATTTTGTAGAAGAAGTTTAATATGTAAAATTAAAGTTACTATGATAAATATTATAAAAGCGTCAGTAATATTGCAGTTATGCTACAAGTTACGAAACTGTAACATTTAGAATTGTGATAAGAGCAAGCTTATATAATAAACGAGGTTAATTAAGTCGCTAGATACCTTCTTAGTGCCATTTTTGTGTCTTCTTGGATTATGGTCGTTTTTTACTCCAGTTTTATATACCCACACGACATACTTACCTGAATTTTGGTGTTATTGAGTTATTGTAAATATGGAGAAATTAAAGACTAAGCAATTAAGGCAAGTGTTAGTGCCTAGTGAATGCCTAAAAAAGTATACAAGAAAAATGATGAATACATATGAAAACATTGTGATTAGAGTACTCACGACATTGTAATTGAAATCATCGGTCATTTCTGTACTTTATTGTAGTTATTACCTACATACAAACTCGATAAATATAACATACCTCAAATTTAATTGTGTTTTATTATTGGCCACCTCTACAAATTTTAATGCGAGAAATAAGCATATACGAGTATGTTGGTGAAATCCTACATCACCCCAAACGCCAGAACGGACAGTGTGAAAATTCTCGGGCATTATTAGTTGGGATGACAGCTCACTCCACGCTCACTTCACCTAAGTTTTCACGGTGAGTTGGTTACAGGATCGCACTGCTGGTCGTTCTTACGATTTCCACCTGCCCTGGCTGCCTTATGAGAAAAAATAATCAATACATCAATTGCTATGTAAGACGGATTTTAGAATAGTACACAACAAAGCAAACTAGTCTGAAGATCTGTGCTCAGTTTGTTACCAGCGCCATCTGTATACTAGTTCTAATACCCGTTGCCAATTATTTTCATGGAACGTAACTGAGAATAGATGGCGCTTATACAACAAATGTAGGTTTGTACAGTCAACAGCAAAAGTAGATGATCAAAATCAGAAATTCAATACTAATGAACGGAGTTCGCGTCAGAACTGTGTGGCGTCGAAGTGATTCAAAAGTATGTCATTGTAAATTATACCAAACATTTACTACTAGTACAGCTGCCATATAGCTGCGAACTCCGTTCATTAGTATTGAATTTCTGATTTTGATCATCTACTTTTGCTGTTGACTGTACCGCGAACTACGAAATATTCGAATATCGGTTGGGTGAACTCAACACGCTCTTGTAGCACAATTCTGTACAATAAATGTATTGTAACACCAAAACCATATTCAGTTTAAATCTATTAAAATACTTTTTAGTCATCGACCAATCTTGTTTTGACAAAATTCTGCCAAGTAGAATACGTTAGAGATTCTAGGTACACTTACGTTTACGTGACAATCCAATAATTTTATAGTCCTGTCAATTTAGACATTCACCTTTGCATAAATTCCCAGAAAACTGAAAATTAGCATTGACGTTAGGGACACCATTGTAATGAATTTGTGAAAAGTCCCCATCGATCCCGTCTGCAAAAAAAATTATTCAAGGTCAAAGTTCGCAAAAATAGGTTTTTTGAATTTTTCAGCGAAACGGACACTTTTATGATAAAAATATTTCCGACAAAAATTGTAGACCATGCAATTATATATCTACAAAGTTGTCCTTAGGTACACTTTTTTTTCATAACATTAACCATTTCTGAGAAAAAGCGATTACAAAATCTACCTTAGTTGTCAGTATTCACCATAATAAGCATGACTACGCTGCCTATGTACAGACGCCAGCAGGTCAAGCTACCTGTCAAATTTTATTCAACCTTGAACAAAATCAAAAGTCATTTATTCAAATTAGGCTGAGAATCAGCACTTTTCGAACGTCAAAATTACAAAAGACAGTCCCCCAAAAACGCCCACCCTTCACCGCTTCCTAGTGCTATCGCTGGGAAGAAGTGGCGCAAGAAACTCCCCCGCAGCACAGCTGTCTGTTCAGTTAGAAGAACTTGATTCTATACAACAATAAGTAATTAACATTACGATACACATAGGTAGGTAGAGGTACCTACCTAGTATTGTATGTTCAGTAACAGTACCTAATTAACTTTACAAGACCAGCAGTGAGATTCTGTAACAGTCTCACCGTGAAAACTTAGGTGAAGTGAGCGTGGAGTGAGCTGTTATTCTAACTAATGCTAGGGATTGACCTATTGACTGCTCAATTCACCTAACTTTTCACGGTGAGATTTTTACAGAATCAATCGGCAGAACAGAACCAGAACCGCTTTACTTTACAGCTTCTTAAATTAAATTCATCTTCTAGTGCAAGTAAAACACAATTGCGACATATTTAAAACAAAAAAAAGTGAATACCTACAGCACAAACTTCAGCAGAGAATGTTTAAAATAACCACGTGTTTTCACTACGATACGAGGGAATGTTCAAGGTTAACGGTAATTTAGTTGGGACCTCATAAATAAGAGCAGGTAGACGGACACTGCCACGTCGACAATTGAACAGCAGGCAGATGACGTTCTTCAAGGCCACATGGTCACATAAAATGAGGGACTTTTTCTTTTCAGATCATATTCTCAGAATTATCGTTCAATATTAATGTATTTGTCACGCAGACTAATAGTTTTACTAATAATATAAGTCCAATTCTGTCCAATGATGTACAGACGCCAGCAGGTCAAGCTACCCGAAACTGTCTAATTTTCCCAATCAACCTTGAACCTTAATAATCTAGCGATAAAGTTGAAAATCTCTTAAGGGGATTCTCAATTTAGGATGCAGCTTACCAATACACTTGTTTGAATTCTGAAACAACAAGTGAAAAAAGCATGATTCTAGGCAGACTACAAACTGCAAGTCCATCAATGTTTGACAAAGGTCAAAATCCCAAGGGATGTTTTCAAGGGGGCGATGAAAATTTTTCTTGACTGATGGGCAGTTTTTAAAATAGCGCTGTCAATATAAATGGTTACCTACCACCAAAGACATTAAATTATCTACTTGACAATAGACAGGACATCACGAACAAAATCGTAATCCAATACTTTTGTCCTAGTGGTCAAAAGTCACTCAGTCTAGTGTGGTACGCCTGCGTGTCAAGTCGTATTTGTGTCCACCAAAAACAAATATTTTCTAAGGAAATATGCCAAGTTGCGCATTGAGATACTTATTGTAAATCTCGTTACGGTAAAATGGCTGGACCTAACTTCAGTTTATTTTCGTATGAATTATTTATATTTACTCAGTAATTAAAATTAAATAATTTTCATAAATAGATCTAGAAAATTTGCTAATTTTGTAATAAACGCCCTCTATTGCTGAGTAGCTTTACTACTGCGTTTTAGAGATGAAATTTTGTTTATCGATTTGGTTATCGATAATATTTACAAAGTTAAAAAATAAATAACACAAAATATAATACTGTTTGAAGATAATCATGTCATTTTATTTAAATATCAATAAATGAACAAGTACTATTCATTCATGTAGGTTCAAATCAAACCGCAGAGCAGAGCTTGTACTATGGATACTAAGCAATGGATATAATACTTATATACTAATACTATTACTTATGCTATAATACTACTATGTACATAAGAAACACCCAGACCAACACAACCATCACATAAATATTTGTGTCCTGTGGGAATCGCACTCACATCCTCGTGATCAGCTGCAGTCTCACACTTGGATTACTAGATCATAATAACGATAATTATCAGTCATTTGTATGTAAAAATAATTTTATAAATAAATAACTTTTAAACGGCTACTTAATCATTTTATTGTTTTCATAATCTTTTGGCACTTGGTTCAATCTATTCAAACGCGAAAAAAAAAAATAGTCTTAGTCACTTTTTTCAATATTATCGATACATTTATATCGAAATGGTAAAATCTCTACCACAGGTTTTATACTGTCTACTTAGTGTCACCCCATTTATTGCCAGACCTACGGATTTTTTTTATAGATCTACGGATTTTGGACCTCGTCTCGGATATACGTATACATACGGACACAAGATTTACAAATATTTGCAAACAAAGTGAAAAAAAAAAAATTTGCTAAAACCGAAACGCAACCGACAATCATTGCAAAGAAAATATGCGCTTTGTGACATAATAGGTCTACTTTACACAAAAAGCGTAATAAACTGAGTGCTATAATAATCCAACGGCAAAGCAGGCACATTTAAAATGATTTTATTTTAAAATGTACATAAACACACACTGAAACTGATACCTAGTCATACACGGTGACACGGACAATGGATAGTAGCGAATAAAATTCTAAAATAGTTTTTATTGTTTAAAACAAGTTTTGCTTAATTTGTTTAGTTTTTTATATCTATTTACCATTTGAACTAAGTAGGATATTAGGTTTTTCAGGCTTAACCCACGGATTGAAAATCGGATCTGGCAACACTGACCACACTGGCCACCTACCGAGCAATAGCTGAATATATTTTACTAAATTTAATTCATGTTTGCAATTTTTGTGTTAAGATGTTCCCAATTGCCGCTCTAATTTTGCTATATTATACTAGATGGCGTCACTGAGACATGGGATCACGGTTTTTCTATGACATTTCTTTGCATAGCCTCTCTATTGTACCTATCTTAAATCTCTTTGCCTACCACTGATGTGCTTCGAGCATTGAATTGATTTCCAACAACCGGTGTCTCGAACACGGATAGGGAAAAACACTTACGCGAGTATTGTTATTTCAGGAAAAAGTGGTCACTGGGAGAGCAATCTGTTGAACCCACAGAACAGATAAAGTTTATCTGTTCTGTGGTTGAACCCATTTGCCCAGCATCCTTTATTCCTAAGCCTATGTTACATGTTTGTAGTCGTCATTACAGGTAGCTTTCAGCTCACGTGGCTTTCTTAAAGTTGAACCTTGCAGCCATATCGATTTAGTTTACCTACGTCGACTGTACGACGTACCTACTGTTGTACTGTTCAAATTGACAGGGTCAGTGAACTGGAGCAACCTCGTAATTCAGCAGTGACTCATATTCATAGGACATTGACCTAAACCATGCGGCAGCCTAGCAGCATAACTATTATTAATCGAATTTTGGGGTAAAAGGAAACATGAAAGTAATTGTTCATTAATTTATTTATAGTATGCAACATTTATTAATTAACATTACAAAATTGTTCAGCCTTGTGATGGGAGAAGCCGGTTTCAGCCGATGCGCAGATTGACATGATTTTGTAAATAAATAAAAAAGATGAGTTTTAGGCGCCTGTGTTAGAAGTGGAATATTTCGAGTAGTTTTTTTTCACTTATGCTTAGAATTTCTCCTCTTCAAGACCGTGCTTGAAGAACATCATGATCGGGATCTGTGTGCCGTCAATATCTCTATACTCCATCATGGCGACCATACCGTCGCAGTCCATGGATTCTCCAGTGAAGAACTGGAGCTCCTTAAACCTGCCGAGGATGTCCTTCATGACTTTGTTCATGTTGGTCTTAAAAATGTCCACCTGGTCGGGCGCCTTCTCTTCCAATTTTGCTACTAATCTGGAATTAGAGAAGTTAACATGTTAGATACATTCAATAAATACATACAGTTTTTGTTTAAGTGGAGAAAAATATGAGAATCTGTACAAAAGTAAAACAATACAATATTGCATTGTAATAACTATGATAGCTAAAAGGTCACATTAATAGATAAATCAGGTGTTAGCCCCCTTTCATGAACAATCATTACAGAATGAATGTTTTTTCATAAAGGTTATTTGCTTTTGCATCAATCGCTCCATAGGAAGACATTGAGAATCAACCGTTGGTATTAGATGATGCACCAGACATATTGAATATACAACATAAACATTATTAGGTGTGGTTTGTGGTAAGTTCTTGTGCAGTTTTAAAAATGCTGAATCAATAGTATGGCAATTTAAATAGTATGCAAAATATAAATTTTTGCTGTGTCATTGTTAAGGCATAATCTAAAGACTAAGCAGAAATTAATTACATGCAAATAAAATGTATGACTGCACTTTAGATAGCGTGAATCAAGATAAACAATTTGTGCATACAAGGAAAATGCACTTTGTTCTAAGACAGAATGCAGAAAAACCAGCCATTAAAATTGATGATTTGCCCTTTTAATAGTCACTGGCAATGCATTGCAGGCACATGTAGCCAACTGTTGTATTTCTCACTTGAACTCATAGGCAGATTTTATACTAATTTAATTTAACAATCAATATTGAGATCAAGATTCATAATAAGTCTAGAAACTTGAAACTGAATAGAAAACAGTACAAATAAAATGTGACAATGTTTGTAAAATACAGCTAAGAGTTTATGGCAGTGTTTTGTTTCGCACAACCATTGATTCAAATGTAAGCAGTGCCGATTTTCAACAATGTTGCTTCACCTTTCGACAATAATATCAGCAAATTAATGATCCCTAAGCAGAATGTTCGGAAAAGATAGATAAAATGTGGTATTGAGGATTAAATCCAAGATTGCAGCATAAATGCATGTTACTTATTGATTCATTATTTGCCTAGTCTTTCCTATGTTGAGGCAGCTTTCAGTCTAACCCGATGCAGCTAATTACCAGCATTTTGACACATTAAGTGATACAATGAATGTTTCTTTTTTAAATCAATGCTGTCACTTTTGTAATTTCAGCTGAAATCATCTTGAACTTAACCTACACTGATATGCTGTTATCACAACTAGATATGCCAAAATATAGATAACAACCTTTATTACATAAATATTGATCATGCCTGTAGAAGCTGTCCGTCCACGTGTACAGAATATTTAAAAATTAAACTTTTAAATTGACAAAAACATATTAGAAATGTTTTTGGCAGAACAAACTTCCAACATGCTCTAGCAAAATCAAAGATTTTGAAATAAAATAAAGAAACAAGAATAGAATGATTTGCTAAAGCTAAAATCAAAGAACTGATCCTATCTACATGAATATTATAAATACAAGTCTTTGATGTTACAATGTGCACTATTTTTTATCATCAAGTGACTCACAATGCATTTCAGTGGAACTTTCTTTAATGCAAAAATAACACATGGCATGACTAACTCTAGATACTAGGAATTCTGACCGATTACATGGCAGTGCAGTATGCAGTAAAAATATGATTGGCTGTACGCAGCTGCACTAGCAATTTGAATTGAGTGTTAAATAAAGGGACACACCTTGAAACTCATTTCAACTATAGCATATGTTCACAACTTAGGAGATACAAGATACAAGCAATGTTCCTTGCTTGCACCACCTTCAATTCAGTGATATTAACCACAAAGACTTGCCTGCAAACCTGTACCACTTATCAATGAATGCACCATTGACTGAACTTTATCACAATTTTAAGCAATAATCACTGAGACACTCACTTTTTCATGTAGTCTTTGAGGTATAACGTGTAGGATTTTTTGTCACCGAAAGCGTATGTTTCGACAAGCCTGTGGTTCAGGACTATGTCAACACCACTTTCGACCGCGGAGTCTGTGCCTTCGTCAGCTTCCTCAGCCGAGGGGTTGAAGCCTTCGATTTTAATGTCGCCTTGTGCTCTCGACACCAGTTTTCCGGTCACTTCGTAGATAACTTCATCGACCAGTTTCATTTTGTAGGTGTCTGAGAACATCTCATCACCTGAAATAAATAAACGATTACGTGAAATCCATGTTCAAACCTTTTTTTTTCATGAACCGTAGATGTGGCATTAAATTTTGCAAAGATTGATGATGGGACATCATCACATCACTGCTCGGCGAAATGTCAAAATCACTGTTATCAAAAATACGCATTATAAATGAAATATAAACATATACTAATTAAGAGAAACACAATAAACTCAATTACCAGTAATAATGTCTTTATAGATCCTCATTTTGATGGATTAGAGGCGATTAAAAATAATAAAAACCGAAACAACGGCTTCTTGCCCCAAGAACTAAACCGGAAAGGGCTTTGAAAAGAAAAGAAGGAAGCGCTTAGTGTTGCCACTAAATATCTGAAGGCTATACAACACATTAAACAAAATAAAATTTGTCTAGGATGAAATAAATTTCAAGCACATAATTTAAAACGCAAAATTCAGTAAAAATATTAGTTTTCTCAAATAAGTGTCGAAAAAAATATTTTTTCAAATGTTCCAAAGGTTTCCTACATCAGCCACAGACACTTTTTGGAAAAACTAAACGTGTTATAAACGTCATTTAGCTTTTTTGAAGCAGTGCAGGAAATAGGTGGCGCTTTTAGTTCATGAAAAGATGGAAGTAGTTCTTTACAATTCTAATGTTTGTCGATTATGTGGGGAAGAAAATGATAATGGAAATTTATTATATTCGTGTGAAGAAAATAATCAAAACTTAAGTGAAGTGATTAACACATATTTGCCAATCAAGGTATACCAGTTTTATATATTGTGATTTGTATTGACTTCAATCAATATGAAATTAAAATGGCTGACTTTATGTACAAATTAACATTTTCCAACTTCTAACTGTAATTTATTACGATACTAAACAAGAATATCAGATAATGGCATTATAAAAAAATAATTGCATAATTCGAATCATGGAGTTTAAAACTCTTGTTTATTGAAGGACGGTTTCGTATTGTCAAATGTCAGAATAAAATTTATTTCAATTCATAGTAGAGCTCGCGCCAAGTTTGTTTTCTTCGTAGTTTTCTGAGGAATTACCAGTGAAACTATGCCTGTAAAAAATATGCTATAAGCCAACTCCAATATTGGTGTTATTTTAGGTTACTGATGATGGGCAACTGCCTCGGACCGTCTGTCCAGGATGCACCATACAACTGGAAGCCACCGTAGAATTCCTAACACTGATTATAAACGGACAAGTAAGTAGATTTCCTAAATCATTTCAAACATATAACCTGCCACTTAGAGCCCTGTACACTATAGGAGAACATTTTTCAGCGACCACTGGTTTTAAGAAAGATAATATTATTATTTAGAAGCTATAATAAAAAATAAATAATTCTTAATAAAATAAATCCTTATTCCAGAAAGTAATTCGTGAACTTCATCTCAGAGAGAAAGAATACAAGAGAACTGTATTCAATCCCCCTGCGGAACAGGAAATAGTAACGGATAAGATAATTTATGAAGGTAAGACTTTACAAAGCACAGTAGTTACTCTGGGATTGTGTAAGTAACAGAGAATAAAGTCTCTCAATTCAAACTTCAAATGTTAAAAACTTAAAATCATATCTGAACTAATAAAATCTTTCAGTCTGCTGATAAAATATGGAGCAGATTCACTGAGAAAACTATTGCATTCTCACATGCTGAACATTTATGTTAAAAATTCCAGTTAATACCAGCGATGGAGTGTACCAAGTGGAACACCCAATTTCCTTACAAGTGGCTGGTCTCGAAAAGCCAAAACGCAAGCGCGGCAGACCTCCTAAGAAGCCCAAGACTCCTGAGGAGTTAGCCAAGGAAGCTGCTGCGAAGGAGCAGGCTGCTGTAAAGCATCCTAAAAAGCAAGAAAGAGAAGATGAGCCAACTGGAAAACGGAGGAGGAAAACTCCAACTAGGTTTAGAGAAGCCGTTCAGGTAATATAAATTGATTATTATATTGAAATGATGAGATATTGACATTTTGGATACAATAGAATTGACTAATAGCAGCAATCATAATAATAAAATGGATATCTAAATATTTTTACTATACTATTACGTTACTGTAATTTATAATAATTAATTAACATACAAACTGGTGAAACACTGTGAGTTGCAATGCAACAAGCCACTTGGTAATGTTTTTCAATATCCAGTGAATCCTTCCCCTTTCCAGACATTTCAGAAAGAATTCACATAACTACTAAAATTGCCTGCATCCTAATGCACTGTTTTTCTTAATTCTAGCAGGTACAATTTAAATAAAAGTTAACACCAATATCATTACGCTTTATAGGGTAAAGAGCTTGAGAGGATATTCAAAGAGGAAGGAGTAACTGACGGAGATGAGAGTGAGCCTGATGTGAAGATAGAACAGCACCTTGACTTGAAGCCACCTGTACCTAAAGAACCCGAAGTTATTGGTCATCTTGAGGATTCTGGTGAACTTGTTGTTGTTGTCAAGGGCAAAGGCCGTGGAAGGCCTAAAGGTCAGTATGTCCTGTGATGATTTGACTATGATTCAACTGTAGAGTGAAGACCTTTAACTTTGTATATTAAATATGCACGGCTGCCACTTTTATTATGGTTGATAGCAACAAACCCGTTAAATTTAAATGATTTCTGTGCAAATTATGATAAAAACATCTTCATTGTATAATAATAAGATAATCTAGCCTCTCAACAATCCTATCTAAACACATTCCAGGTCCAATGACACCGACCCGCAAAGAATGTGCAATATGCGGCATGGAGTTCACCTGCACTGGCCGATACATGTCACACGTGGCCCAACATGGGCCAGTGCTGTACCAGTGTGGGCAGTGCTCTGAGACCTTCACCACACGGTTGCACTTTAACAACCATCAGAAGGAACTTGGACACACTGGACAAAATATTATACCATGCAAGAAGAATGTTGAGAGAATTAGGGCTAAGGTGGGCTTAACTTACTTATTTGTTTATCCTGTAACTCACCTGCATTGGTTCTTTTTTTATGAACATTCTGCCTGCGACTTCTTCCCTGTGAAGTTTCTGGACTGTGTCTTTAACCTTCGCGCAAGTGCAAGCAATAAATTCAAAGTTGACAAAGTTATATTAGTAGATTGTGTCTTGTTTATGTAATTCTGTAACTATGGTTTCACATTTCATCTGTCATCACAAACACACGCGTGATCGTGATTAAGCAGTCATTGTACGCCATTTACATGTTGAATAACAAAAATTATCGTTTGTTTAGCAACATTGTCTATACACATACTAGGCACTCTTATCATACTTCACATCATCTGACTCAGTCGTGAGCTGTCGTAGCAAATTGTGTTCGTAATGTTGACAAACATGCATCCTCATTCGTCGTGCGTGTTGGACGCGAACTCGAATTAATTTACCAAACATTTTCGTTTCAGAAAACTGACAAACCAAGAACTGAAACAATAGTGATACAAGATGACCCTCAACCACAAACAACGAAGTCTGACACTGTACAAATATTAGAAAATGTGATAATACCTCATACTATAGCAACCTCCTTGCCAGATTTAAATCCTCAGCCAATAGTTATTGAGAATGCAGTGAATGGGTCAGAGTTTCTGAAGGCTGGCCCTGCCGTTGATATTACCTCTAGTCCTAGTGTTGATAGTGATGTTAAAATTGTTGGTGAGTATTGATAAGATATTATTTTACTATTATATTGTAAAGACAAGAGTGGTTTACTTGCGGATGCTCTTAGGATTTTATATAGAAATAAGTAAAACCTAAGGCGTCATCTCCTAAGAGAATCGCGGTGATAGTCTCATCGTGTGGAGATTGCTTTATGTACAGTTTCTGGTTTCTGGTTTTTTTGTGTTGTTAATTTGATGTACGCGTGACTACCTATAGTTTGACCAAAACCGCTGTACCGCGCCTTCGGTATGTGCGCGGCGAGACGGGGGGGCAGTGCAGGCCGCTCATTCGTCATCGCTCACGGCGTCCCGCCCCCCGCCTACCCACGCATTCCTAAGGCGCGGTACATCAGTTTCAGTCAAACTATATCACCGCGATACTCACTCACGTGTAGAAGGATATCTAATGATGAGGTATACATTGTATCTAAAAACCTCATCAATGTAATGTTAAATTCCAATAAAACTGTTATAATTGTTATTTAGCTCAACTAACCAAAACTACACACAATATTCCAAAATCAGAGGCTTGATCGAGGCTTTCTGAAACACAAAAGTAATCCCTACTTTGTTCTAAGAATGAACAGATGTAAAGCAAGCCTAGTGGTTTTGAAAGTCCAGTAACAAAATATGCAGGGTCAAATTAAATTAGCTAGTGAAACTCCGCAGATGTGGGTATCGATGTCTAAACAGGATATAACATAAAATTTTTTTGGGTCATAGACCGCAGTTAGTGTAGTGACATGAGATATCAATTAAAAAAAAAAAATACAAAAATCCGTATTGAGAACCTCCTCCTTTTTTAGAAGTCGGTTAAAAATAACAGTTTATTTTTCGTGTAAACAGGCGTGATAGTTATTGATAATTAAACACGATAAAACAAAAGAAAACAGATTTTCTCAACTCATACATTAGTAATAACACTACCAACAGTTCTTGACCCCCCAAAAAAACATATCTACCCACGTCTGCAGAGTTTCGCTAGCTAATTGAATTTGACCTTGTAGATGTAAACATAAAAGCCAAAAAAAAAATACTCTAAAAATCTACAAAAAATATTTAATCCAATTTCTAGATTCGACCACGGACGCCACAGTGACAGAGAAGTCTGATGATGTAGAACAAGTGGAAACGACGCCGTCCGGTAAACCAAGACTGAAGTGTAACCACTGTGACAAGACATTCAGTAGTAAACAGAGCAAATCATTACATATCAAGGTAACAAGCGGTGATTGTGGTACAAGAAGATTATGTACACATTAATAACCATAATTTATCATGTCCACTTTCTCAACAGGACAAAATCTAACCTTATCTATCTTTTAATTTCCTGTCTATATGCAATGAGATACTCTATGCTCTCTCTGCTTTTCTTGGCTACGGTTTCCTAAGCACAAGAGCTTTTTCGTCACATTTTTATGACAGATGTCACGAAAATTTGTCATTTTCACAAGTATTTGACATGGTGTCAAAAACACTGCACTTGGATATTACGGCCGTATGTGGCGTTCACCGCTCTTCCAGGAACCGTAGCTTCACTGTTATAAAAACCACGCTAATATTTCAGGATTTTATTTTATCGGTAAACGCAACTTACAGATAAAGTTAACTCTCTCTAAAGCTACGGTTTCCTAAGACTGGTGGCTGCCACAATTTTTTTTCTCGTTTTTAATGCCATCTGTTCTGAGACATTCAGCAATATGTAGATGGTGGTTCCGATCTTGTACGGTAAGCTCCTTCATGCTGGTTGTAAGTAGGTCTTGGGGTGCCCTTCTTTTCAGTCTTATGAAAGTAACTGGGTTTGTCATTAGTCTCCTTGCCAATTGATTTAGATGACCTTTTAATCTGGTGGAGTATGTTGTGATACCTAGCTTTGACTTCCTCTTTGACAGTTTTTATCTTTAAATCCTTGTGAATTCTGTCGTTTGTGACTGACCAGGAGCATTTACAATTGGTTGCAGTGTTTTTGATTGAAACCTTTGAAGGATTTTGATGTTCGAATTAGCTGCAGGTCCCCAAAGCTCATCCAGAGCACCAGATAGGCGTGAGGATACATTTGTATAGGAGTAGTTTGCTTTCCAGAGACATTTGTGTCTTTTTTGTCTCCACGTAAGGCGTCTGTCAAGGTATATTCTAAGGTATAGTGTGACCTCTGTTTAAGGTACCTCATGTCATGTCATGGTATGTCATTTATGTTTCTTGGCTGCCACATAGCGTCCGTAATTTACCGTCGAATGACATTACTGTAGCGTTATCTATGATAGAATGTTGGTATGTTTTCCTAGAGAGCGTTTTTGACACCGTAATGTCAAACCCGGTGCCATCATTGTCATTGTCATTGTCATGTGGCGGCCACCGCTGTCTTAGGAAACCAACTACGAAGCAAAATCACCGTTCTTTGTCCGTATTGTCCAAGAAGAAATTTCCACATAAAAATATTAGTACCTATAGGTAGCTGCAAATAAATAATCAGGGTTTTCACTGATTATTTATTTGCAGCTGTGCAAATAAAATAAGCAACAATGTTATGTTCCAGGCATCGCATCAAGGCGAGCGTCCATACGTATGCGGTGAATGCGGCTCGCGGTTCGCTTATCCGCGCTCGCTCGCCTTACATGCTGTCTCGCATCGGCGACGCGCTGGCAATTCTAAGGGCTATGCCTGTGATCTGTGTGGGAAGGTAATGTTTCTACAACGAATACATAATATTTGAAGCGTACGGGAATGCAGAACAAACGATTTTTCTTTTTATAAAAAAAAAGCTGCCAAGTGCGAGTCGGAGGTAACGCGAGCGTGCCCGAAAACGCACGAGATGTCGTTTGACGTCTGCATGCAACTTTGCACTTAATGCAGTCCAATAAAGAGTATTATTCAAAGCCATCAAATCTTTAGACTATGCAGAGCTTAATAGAACTCCTTTGATTTTTCACATCTGCTCTTCTGCGGGGTAATTTTAACACTAACAATAGGAATGGCTTTCATTTTGTCAGTATAACAACATTCATTGCGTTATTTACGTAGTTGAGCAGACGTATTTTTCGAACATATGAAGCAATGGATTAGCAATTTTAAAATACCCCCCTTTTTTTCATTTTTTCCTTTTTTTGTGATTAATAGTGTGTTACTGATCTAACAGTCAAGTTTGGTTCAAATTGTCAACATCACATTTTATTTTTACTTACCTGCAGGTCCTCAACCACCCATCGTCGGTAGTATACCACAAAGAAGCGGAGCACGCGGGCCAGCGATACGTGTGCAATAAATGCGGCAAGTCGTTCAAACACAAACAGTTGCTGCAACGACACCAGCTCGTGCACTCACAGGACAGGCCTTATAATTGTAAGGTAAGCTACTTATCAAACTGTGTCTACTGTGGTATGTATGAATGAATGAATTGCACCGATCCCAGCGTGGTTTGACCAGACTCTATTAATCAAATGAATCCCAAGATTCGCAGTAGCCCCTGTAGCCTCATGATTCATGGTGCTATAGAGGCCATTGCATATCAAGGAGTAGACTGGGGGCGCGGTAATGGTAGGGAAGACGTGCCCTTAGGATAGGAAAGGATTTAAGAGCCATACTGGATATGCATCCTAGAGTAAGCATTAGACTAGTGGAGAGATGGGTGATATTTATGTATGGATTAGCATCTTTTAACGACGTCGCGGCCAGGTGCTTCAGGTCGAGCTTCACCTGTGAATCTTTTGGCGGGGTTTCAACTGCTTTCTCGGCTCTTTTCTATGTCCTTGCTCTGCTGTTTTCAATGTCTTCGTCGTAGGTCTTGCTTCTGTCCGTTTCCAGTGTTTTTGTAAATCTCACTAGCAGGTTTCTTGATTTTATTTCTGTGTACGCCGTATCCCTCCAAAAATAAAAATTCGCAAAATTATAGACCATTCGGGAAACACAAAGAGTTGCTACAATGGCACTGTGAAGATAGGCGAAGATGCTTAATGGTTCTGTTACCGATTACCATATATCGAATATATAGATTGATAACTGTTGTTGACCACCGATAGGATGAATCTCCTTTTTAAACGAAAAGAAAGAAAGAAATATAGGTTTATTTGTCACAGAAACACCTGTAGTGCTATTCTGTAAAAACCTCACTGTAAGCATTTAGGTAAAGTGAGCTGTCATTCCAGTTCATGCTAGGGACACTTGGCAGCTCACTTCACCTAAGTTTTCACGGTGAGATTTTAACAGAATAGATTGGCTACAGGTAAAAAAAAAGAAGATAAGTGAATTAATTGGAATAAAAAACAAAACACATAAAATCACTATCACTCAACAGAAATAGTCAGCGTTCGATATTGTGGTATTGACAAACATTCTCCTGGTAGACAAGAAAGTATTTGAGCAAGTGTCAGAGGCGGCAATAGGAAAGGTTTCCGGAGATTTATATGCCAAGAACGTCCATGGTGTGTTACTGTGTTATAGCTATGAAACCTTCAAAATTAGTATCCTTAATTTTCCTCTAGAGATTCCCGGCCATTATGGTTTAAGAACTTTATTATTTGTCATTAAGAATTAACAATAATGTCACTTACTGAAAAACTAAATTTACATAAAATGTTTACGAATAACAAAAAAAAAATTGAAAATTATTTGATTTGATTTTCATGTGCTTTCATTTTAATCCATTCACACAAATATAAGAAACATCTAACAAACTAATATGGGTAGATTTGTTTATTTTCATGAAAAATTCGTAAAATCCGAATAATCCGGATTGGACCAAAAATCCGTTCTTAAAAATCCGGATTTAAAAAACAAAACTTTCCCTATATACAAGTCTGTGCGCGTGCGAGTATCGGATAAAGAACTTCGTTCCTGTAGTGTCCCCGACCGTACGTTTTTTTAACCGGCTTCAAAAAAGGTGGTTCTGTATTCGACCTGCATGTATGTCCGCGATTTTTTAACAATATTATTCTTCTATCCACAGTTATGCAGCGCATCATTCAAGACGAAGGCGAACCTGCTGAACCACTCGCTGCTCCACACCGGCGTCAAGAAGTTCTCGTGTGAGATTTGCAAGCACAAGTTCGCGCACAAGACTAGTCTCACGCTGCATATGAGGTGGCATACTGGTAAGACTGCAATCTGCGATTGACTTGAATGTGCCTTGGTGGCTGAGAGTATGTCATGCTCACTCTAATGTCTCGCTGATGGTGGCGCATGTGTTGGATCCTTTAGCTCCCTTCAAAATGGTTGAGCTGAATGCTGCTAATCCATTCGTTATGTTCGTGAACGGGCGCTGTCAGTAGGGTCATGCATACTATTTAACATGAATGATGTAACCAATACTTTGTAACCATATTATTTTGATTTAAAACAGTGTCCATGGAGTTTCTTGTCCGTTCTTCTCCATAGGTACCTACTACGCTTTGGAATGGGTAACTAGCTTCATCTTTCTAACTGACCGACCCCTTGACAATTCAAATGTGCCTGCAATTGGTTTATTTGAAATAAATATTTTGAGTTTGATCATTTATCCGTAATGTTTGCTGTAAAGTCTATTTTTTGCAGGGTCAAACAGGTTTCGCGTGTTTTCAAATAATTATACGAATGTAAAAGAAATACTTAAACTTAGCAATAAATAGGTACCGATTTCGGTTGTTCGTTTGTGATGATATTAATATAATTACAATTTCATTTGATTTATCATAAAATTATTTGCTAAAGCACTTATATTCGGTGTTTATTATTAGTATATCTCATGTCTATTCATTAGAATATTTTCCAATAATACTGACTGAATTATTTCGGTATCAACCTAAGCCTGTCCGTAGTCCATAATAATGAGCTGGTCTGTGAATCTAGCATAATAAATCACAAACCATCTTATTCATTTTTAAACATAGTTATAATCCTACTAATATTATAAACGCGAAAGTTTGTGAGGGTGGATGGATGGATTATATTATATATATTTATTACTCTTTCACGCAAAAACTACAGAACGGATTTGAATTAAGTTTGGCACACCGATAGTTTATTACCAGAATTAACACATAGGATACTTTTTATCCCGACATTACCACGGGATCGAGACTTATGCGGGTGAAACCGCGGGATGCAGCTAGTAATAAATAATACCATTTTCTTGTTTCAGGTCAAAAGCCCTACTCCTGCAACGTTTGCGGCAAGAGCTTCAGTCAGAAAGGTAACCTGTCCGAACATGAGCGCATCCACACCGGAGAGAAGCCCTTCCAGTGTTCCCTGTGTCCGCGCAAGTTTACCACCTCTAGCCAACATCGGTTGCACGCGCGGCGGCACAACTCTGATAGACCATTCACTTGCGCGCATTGTGGAAAGAGGTATGTTACTGTACCAATAATGTGTTCTAAAGGTAGATTTATGGTATTTCCTATTAGACTACAACAGTTTACTGAGAAGAAATCCCGAAAAAAAAAACTTTTGCTAATATTTGTTAAATGAAAAGACATTAGGTAAACATTAGGTAATTTAAATCTAATGCATTTGGCATTAGATTTAAATTACCTAATGTTAGAAGTAGCGAATGTGACATCATATTGAATGGAGAAAAACTGGAATTTATTGATCAAACGGTTTTCCTAAGAATCACACTAGACGATAAATTACAATGGGGTCCTCATATAACATCTCTTGCGGGGCGGCCGCTTATGCTGTTAAAAAGATATGACAGTTAACAGATATATGAAACCGCGCGTTTTGTCTATTTTAGCTACTTTCACAGCATTGTCTTTTTCTTGTATGGCTGACATTGAATCCATCTTTATTTTGCAAAAGAGAGCTGTCAGAGCCATTTATAATTTACGTCGCCGCGAATCTCTCAGGGAATCTTTTTAAAAGGATTAATATTATGACGGCACCTTGCCAATTCATTTATGAAAATATTATTTAGACATCATTTTAATACTAGAAATAAAAATAAAATACATCATCCCTTTTTCAGATTAGCCAAAGTATATACATCTTTTATGGTACCCCACACATTGTGATATATTGCAATTAAATGAAAGAAAATTTAAAACTCACATTAAAAATACTTTTTGTAAACAAGCATACTATAAATTAGAGGACAATCTAGAGTCTAGACAAAATCAACCTAGTTGCTAATTTAACATTTCATTTTTTGACATTGATGTACATTCTGTGATTACTTTAACTTACATCCTGACTTATTACTTGTTAATTATTATATTTTTATTTATCGTCTACTTTTACAATGTTTTTAAATATGTGGGCACCATGTATCTATCACATAATTAATTTATATGTCATGGTTTCATTTTAAATTCTTTTACCTATTGTGGTATAGTAATTTTTTTATTTTATGTGCATCGTCTTCACATATTATTATATATTTAGTGTATGCAAAATATTGGAAAACATTTGAAAGAGTGGTGGAGTTTCTTGCCCATTCTTCTCCATACGAAAACCATCTTCTGGAACGGGCGATTAGGATCAATTCTATTGTATTGTAATTGTTGACGTTCAAAAGTGCCTTTTATCTGCTTATTTGAAATATTCGCTGTGCGCGCGCGCAGGTTCGTGTCGCGCGGCTCGTGGGCGGCGCACGCGCGGCGCGAGGCCGGCACGCGCGCGCACCGCTGCGGCGCGTGCGGCCGCACGTTCGCCGAGCGCTGGCCGCTCATGAAGCACCTGCGCAAGCACTCGGGCGAGCGGCCCTTCCGCTGCCCGCACTGCTCCAAGGCCTTCGCCGACTGCTCCAACCTTAATAAGCACAAGAAGGTACGTACTATCCCACTTGTATAATGCATTGCCTGCCTCTTTGATTTAGAAGTCGCAAATGCCTACTGTGGACTGACTGCGGAGCTTACGGTATTAAGTTCCAATCCGAGGTCGAAACAAGCTCTGGAGTTTAATAATATACAGGGTGACAGAGAGACGCACAAATTGTAACCATGAAATTAGCACGTGATTCTAGACCCCACAGCATAGACATTTTTCAAAACGTCACACCTGCAAGGGATCTATCCCTTCAGAGCATGCAGGTGTACAGCATGTAATAAAAATCGTAAAATTGCTACATTTCCAAAACCATTTTGCGCATACAAAATATGAATCTTGTATTCCAGTGTAATTAAAACACAACCATTTTCTCTCCACAGCAAGTCCACAAACAGATCAGCTTACTGGCGACCGCGAACCAACCGCCGCTGGCTCATACACCCATTCCTCTCAAGATAGAAGAACCAGACTCCCCTCTCATACAGTTGGAGGAACAGACTGTTTCCCTCCCGGAGACATCTCCCGTCAAGTTACTGGAGGAAGCCACGGAAGATGAGTTGGAAGAGAGAGTTATATACGTGACGTATGATGTGGATGATGCTGAATCTCCTGCCTTCCATATATTGGACCCTGAACAGGTGAGCAAAAAACTAATAAATATGACGCATACAATTAAGTTTGCAATAACCAACAACACGTGTAAAGGTACCAGGGGGTTGCATGATTGCAACCGCATTTCTATGTTGCATTTACTATGTCGGTTATAAACAAGTATCACCAGTCGCATGGGCTGTTTAAATGTCTTGATTAACTAGTCCACTTACAGCCGTACCCGTCGTATTTGTCATACTGCAGCATGCCAATTTACGTTTACATGTGTGTTTGCCGTTACCGCGCTTTCCAGATTTTTATGTCATTAATTAATAATATCTATCTTAATTTAAAATAACTGTTTCTAATTCCAGGCAGCAACTCTAGAAGACAGTAAGGTGCTAACAACATGCGAGCTCTACTCGGGCCCCTCCCTCCTCGTCCCTCAGCCCGAATACGAGCAACTAGAGCTGGAACACGAGCAATTGGAACTTGAGCAAGAGCAGCTCGAGCAGGAAGAACTTGAGCAGCTGCCTGAAGAGCTTGTGTTGGAAGGACATGATCAAAATATGCCTGTAAGTGTTACGGCACATAAGATGCTGCTTACTGCATATTAATTTTAGGCCTGTGCACACCACGTTTTTTAAACGCGCCGTTGACGCGCGTTTGTAGCAATACAGACGCGATACGCACGCAAGTCAGACGCAGCCTGTAGACCTTTGCACACCTGTATAAATTCAAATACGCGTTTGAATCGATACAGACGCGCGTGTGTAGCGATATAGACGCGATGCAAACGCGCGTGTGTATCGATACAAACGCGATGCAAACGCGCGTGTGTATCGATACAAACGCGCTGTCATTTTATGTTTTTAAGCAGAACCTCGTCAACAGTAGCAAGATGGGGTCGAGACAGCATTGATTGCATGCGTTTTATTATTTTTTTAAAAATTAATAACCATTTTTTGTTCCAAAGACGTGCGGTGCACCAAATTGCTCGATTGCTACTAGCGTAGATTCACACTTCCCTCGTTGCGGTGGAAATCCCGCCCGTGGGGAAGGCGCGTGCGCTAGCGGTCGCATCGGTGTCGGGCGTTTGAATCGATACAAACGCTATACTAACGCGCGTGTGTATCGATACAAACGCGCTGGCATTTTATGTTTTTAAGCAGAACCTCGTCAACAGTAGCAAGATGGGGTCGAGACAGCATTGATTGCATGCGTTTTATTATTTTTTAAAAAATTAATAACCATTTTTTGTTCCAAAGACGTGCGGTGCACCAAATTGCTCGATTGCTACTAGCGTAGATTCACACTTCCCTCGTTGCGGTGGAAATCCCGCCCGTGGGGAAGGCGCGTGCGCTAGCGGTCGCATCGGTGTCGGGCGTTTGAATCGATACAAACGCTATACTAACGCGCGTGTGTATCGATACAGACGCGCCGGTGTCGCGCGTTTGTATCGATACAAACGACAACAAACTACTCTGTAGGATAAAAGCGTCGACGGCGCGTTTAAGAAACGTGGTGTGCACAGGCCCTTAGTTTTATTTTCATAATAGAACCTTCTGATATATTTTATTACTTACCGCAACTGAGTCTTAGAATATCTTTGTATTCAGGCCATACTTCTGACCTACGTTCAAAGAAAATGTTTATTATTATTATATTGCGCTCCATTAAAAATTATTTCAATTTATCAGGGTATGCGTATATTTATAGGTAACAGATGAGCAGGGTAATCCGTTACACTTCACCATGCAGGATGGCACACGACTGGCCATCACTTCAGCCGACGGAAAGTCTTTGCAAGTAAGTTATTAATGAGATATTAATTTTGAACTAAAATGTAATCATATTTATATATTTTGATGATACTTATTACGTTTTAATATTGTTTCAGGTGATAACACATGATGGGCAAACTATACCTGTTGAGATTAACGGATACGCAGATGAGGAGGTAAATATTATTTTTTAACTAAAGCAACTTGACCAGAAGGCGGATTCCCGTAAAAGAGTTCAAAATCTATACACAATCTCATCTCAATGAGAATTGATGTCACATTTTTTTTAAGTGTAATTAATAGAGTTATTTTTGACAGATTGAGACCGAGATTAGAATGCAAACATTCCTAAAAATAAATACAGAAATCGAAAAATAATAGGTTACATCTGAGGGGATGTAACCTAATATTTTTGTAACAATATAATTTAAGAGTATGCAGTTTCTTACCCGTTCGTCTCCATAGGTACCTTTGGAATGGGCAACTGGCTTCATATTTCTGACTAACCGACTCCTTCACAATTTAAAAGTGCTTGTAAATGGATTAATTGAAATAAATGGTTTGAGTTTGAAACCAATATGGGTGCTGATAAAAATCATGGTCTCATCCATCCTTGACAAATCGAAGTTGACATTGAAAAAAGTAACCAAGTTATTTTATTTGTTTTCCAGGAGGTTGACAATCCCGACACAATAGTTCACCAGCTGAACCTACAAAAGAGCATCGACTCCAACGTTTCGTCGCCCGTTACACATTACTTTACTATTGTTTAAATAATATATTGTTAAGAACGACCGCGATTACAGGCGGGCATGGCTTTATATGCAAGTGTTAATTCTGCACGCTACCCCGCGCTGTATTCGTTTGTAAGTAGAAGAAATGGGTTATTCCGTTTTTCCAGCCTAAGGTGGATACGCGGAACTTCATCTCCGAGAATCCACGCAAGGCTTAGTTGTATAAACAGAATTTATATGCTTGGGTATATGCATATAAATTCTGTTTATCCAACTAAGATTGTCCATTAGGTTAACCGTTTTTTGACAGCTGCCTTAGAACGTACATATTCCAGATTACGTAAAAGTTAACTTTAAAATGCGTAATAAAATAAATATATCGACTATCAACTGCCTTATCTTATTTATGGCTTCTTACAGACTATAATACCGAACGTGTATCAGTTATGACAAAAAATAATAATATATAATTGCTCACTAGTTCGCATCTGTCAAAAAACGATTAACCTAGTGGAGACAGGGTATGGGTAGATTCTCGGACATGCGTGTCGCGTGTCAATCTTCAGATAGACTTCTTGGGGTGTAAAGGGATTAACCGTAAGGAATAGTTACCATATCGAAGCAGTGTCTTGCCATAACTTTATGGTAATGTTTTGATGTTGATGATTATGTTGTGAGTTGCTGATTACTCGCGACAGCTAGGTACAGAACCACTGCTACTCTGAGGGCCAAATATAGTGGTTGCAGTAGTCTTAATTAAAAGTAAGTATTTTATTTAATACGCATTGAGTATATAATGACCAGAGATTTTGAATGTTGTGTGATTCTTCGCGAATCTCTCCCTTGAGGAGAACTTGTATTTTTAGCAATTAATCAGCGCCTGGCGTAAATTGACGTATTTTTAGTAGCCATGTTTTTAATCACGTCTAAACTGTCTGTGGAGTATCTAAATTTCACAGGACTAAACTAATATTTATCTTCTGTCCTTTTCTTAATGAAATAGGAAGAAAAAGATGCACTGAACTTAAATTTAGTTTAGTTTGTGAACAAGGGAATCGGCGCCAATATTTATAATTAATAATATAAGTTGCTAACTTCCTATTTTGCCGCTATGTTGATTGATGGATCTCTTATTAGATATTATTAATTTTAATTGTACGTAAATTATAATTGTATGTAATTATTTAATTAAGTTACTAATGGAAATACACCGTTTTTATGTTTTCGTAAATGCCGTCGCTAATGTAACACTAGTACAATAAATAATTTAGTCACAATTTTTTGGCCAATAGTTTTAGACAGTATTATTGTAATTCAATTTAATAATATAATGATAATTGTTATGTAAATATGGAATAAAGTAATTTTATATGATTAAAAATATGGGGTTTTTTCTACAGTACTTTGTGTAATAAATAATACTCATTAAATATTTTTTTATGGCAATTTAAAATTCTTTAATAAACATATTTAACACACGAATTTCGCTATGTGGTCTTTCTGTGACTGCCACAACCACAGAACAGATAAAAGAGGTTAGAAGGGCCTTGTGGGCGGGGCAGGCGCGCCGCAACGTTGATCAGACGCTCAACGTCAACAGAAATTTGAATCGGCGCTCAACAATCGCGCTCTTGTTGTGACAGCGTTCGCAACTCCGCGGAAAAAAATAATTATGCCGTCTTGCGCTATCATAACGTGTCGGAAAAGAAGTCAGAGGTGTAATGTGGCCCGAGGAGGGATTTCTTATCACCGGTAAGTCCAAAAACCTTAAAATACGAATGATATTTGTAATTATTGCAAAAGTATTATGTAGTTTGTAGACAAAAACGATAAAATCGCATTCAGATGCAAAATTATACATTGCTTGCAATACATGGGTACGATCTTGTACGAGGTGAGCGGCCGCGCAATGTATTGCGTTCACTGCGAACGCCGCGTGTGTCGAGCCAAAGCATCTATTCAGGGAAATCTATGCGCATCGATAGTGTTGTACCAAATTGTAAACAATGTCGATATTAAGTATGTGTATTATACGAATGATTATTTTCAGTAATGTTACAATTAATACAACTTCGTTTTTATTAACACTAATTTTATTATTGTATAATGTGGATTATTATTATTAATTTAGTTTCTTAGTTGGTTTTTCGTCTAAAATTTGATTTGGCGGGCACAGCTATTATATATTCATAAATTAACATGATACAGTTAATAAATACATTTTTCACAGAGTAATTCACAATACATTAATTAGATTATATTATGTTAATTCGACTTAGCATTCGATATGGCCATGAAATTTAAAATTTCGTTTTAGTTTTTTTGCATATTGTAGCTTTGTTTTACGTTTTATGTTATTCAAAATGCTATTTTTCTTTCTTTCTATTATTATGACGTAAAACAGAGCTGCAACTTCATAAAACGAAAAAAAAAATAAATTTCGCGGCAGTATCGGATGTTCCTCCTTAAATTGACTTTGATTTAATTTTATTTATATGTAATTAGGTCCACATTATTCGTACCGTATCCGCAACTAAAAAAATTGCAAAACTTTAATTAACAAAATTACAGTAATTTTATCGATATGATTAATCGACCTTTTGGTCGCCGTAACTATTTGCTTTTACACGTGTGTGAGTGTACGTCCAGAGCAGTAATTGCGTTAGTGTGAGAACCAATAGCAAACACGCGATCTAAGTGCATGTGGTTTATTTGTGTGCGTAATTCGCGTACGTATTGATGTCTTGCTTGTAGTGGAGACACAGGAGTGGGAGACAGGCGGCGACACGCGTTTTAATACAAATCAGGAACTATTTCCTTTCTAACCTCTTTTATCTGTTCTGTGGCTACAACGCGTCACCGTGAGCGTGTTCACAAGAGCCACAACACGAATTTCATGTGGATGTTTTACAGTGGCCACAACGCGTTTTGAGTTGTTTTTTCGCTCAATGATCGATTTCGGTCTTTGAGCGTAACATATATACTAGCGTTAGATGGGTAATGTGGTGATTACAGAGTCCTTCCACAGTTATTTTACCTCTGACAGCAACAACCCAACAGCAACCACCTTAATGTAAAGAAAATAAAGATCATTGTCATTTCGACAGTCTTGTTACTTGCAGCAAACTTATAAGGATAATAAAAATCGCCGTGATTTTGATAGTATTGCAAAATTAGGCGTCACTGACTCTGGCAGGGCCACCCTCAGGCATTTTAATTTTTATATCTAACAAAAAAATTGTCGAAATTTAACTGGTGACCGACAAATTCTGATATTCGGCGACAAATTTCGACTAATTTTTTGTGTTATCAAAATTAAAATCCCTGATGGTGGCCCTGCCACAGCCAGTGACACTTAATAAAATAATGTGCGATTTTTAGTTTTATTATTATTAGGTGTTTAAGGTTGGATAGCGCTGGCGCATCGTACATGTGAATTTCAAGCATGTTTAAAAACTTTTTACAGGACACAAGACTTTCGTTTATGTACCATTTATTGAAAAATTATTTCACTTTTAAACATAATTATTCTAAAGGTTTCTCTTTTATGCACCATAGTAACCATTGTTAATATCGTCTTCTAAACACTTTAAAAACTGAGATTTTGTATAAAGGAAATAAAACAACAAATTTAATATGAAATTCAATATTATTTCGTTATGGTTTAAGTAATACAATATATTTGCATACCATATACTATCGGTAGTATATTATTGATGACCAATCATTAAACAATGAAAAATGATATTCATCAATTCTCCTTTAACATTCGTTTAATAAATAGCTGTATACAAAAAAACAATTATTTACAGGATAAGGCAGTACAATTACCACGTAAAATATGCCTTGTCTTACTTTTAGCTATACAAGCAGTAAAAAATTGGGAATTGAATTAACATTGAATGGGGTCAGTTACACAAATCTTAGCTCCAGTCAACTTGAACGTAATCACTAACGAGTTAAATATTATAACGAATAAGCGATATTATTAGTTTGTGAACTTGTTACTTTATGTGTGAGGAGACAGTTCTACTAAAACAACATTAATGTATCTAAATTATCGACCGTAATCTGACATTTGGCTGTTCTATTTTTGAGACAATTTAATCAATTTGGAACGTATCGACCATCTCACTAATACATATGGCAAACATTGCGATTATACACTGAGTAACACATTTGGAACTAACGCAGCATTAATCAACGCATACATACGTTACGCGGAAGCGATCCGCCGACACGCGGCACTGACACTGGACAGAGTGAACACTGGACAGTCGGGACACCGCTACAAGCTCGACACGGAAACTAATTACAACACAAACACGCGTCCGCGAGACACCACTTACGAATACAGAACCGATTGAAGCAAACATAACAAACTCGATTCGAGCCGACAACCTTCCTAACTGTACAATATGACACAGGCACCGCGGGCCGCGCTCGTCCGTCCTCGCGATTACCTACAATTGATTACTATGACTCGAGACTGATTACAGCTTACGGGCGAGGCCGGACGAGGCGGCCGGTACAGAACACATCGGTCGACAACACACCTTTACACAAGCAAAATTAACATAATTTTCATGTTCAATAAAACAGCTTCCGCCGAGGAAAACGCACTAACCGACTTTTTAAAATACAATGTAATGGACACTGGCACTATTGCCCTACCATAGCGTTTAACTGAAGAGTAAAAAGGCTTGACTCGACTGCCGCCGGCGACTAGATAATGGATTCTTTAAAATTTACTGTGACGTCTATATGACGAGCGCCATGTCCTTCTTGCTAGGCAGTTGAACCTTCTTGCCTTGCCACAGCGAGTTGTGTATCGTGAACGCGTCGATCGTCACCGTCAGGTGCTTCGTGTGCACTTGCGAGAAGCATTTGCTGCCCGAATTGTATCTGGAAATAATCACAAAATCACTGAGTTGCATAATTCACGATTAAAAACTTACCACATAGCCTGTGTCCCAGCAGTGGGAAGAGCACAAGGCATAAAAATAGCCTGTGTCCCAGCAGTGGGATCAGCACAAGGTATAAAAATAGCCTGTGTCCCAGCAGTGGGAAAAGCACAAGGCATAAAAATAGCCTGTGTCCCAACAGTGGGAACAGGACAAGGCATAAAAATAGCCTGTGTCCCAGGAGTGGGAACATTACAAGGCATAAAAATAGCCTGTGTCCCAGCAGTGGGAACAGCACAAGGCATAAAAATAGCCTGTGTCCCAGCAGTGGGAACAGCACAAGGCATAAAAATAGCCTGTGTCCCAGCAGTGGGAACAGCACAAGGCATAAAAATTCAATGTCAACATAAACTTACTTGAAGAACTTATCGAACATCCTATCATTAACGTGTTTGGGTCCCGTTCCATACAGCTTTGTGACCTGTTCGGTGTCGGGACAGTAGCTGTACAGCGCTCTGAATTGGCAACCAGCATCGCGGAACAGTACAAGGAAGTGTTTGCTCTCGGAGCGCGCGATCTCTTCCAATACGCGTCGCTTTGCTTCCGCGTTGACCGCGCCCGGAAACACGCAGTACTCCACCGCGTTTAGCATTATGCCGCGGTTCGACTTCGAAGACGGCTGCTTGTAGAGCCGGGGACCTATAGATGTTGGTAAGTTAATATTTGTGGTATAATAATAATAATAATTTGACACTCTACATAGAGGCGAATAATTAAAATCTATTTTATAAGCCTATTGATGTAGGTATGTATGTGTAATTCGCAAAATAATAAAAATATCAACGCAGTTTTTTAAGGTCTAGAAATCTAGATGCAGATAAATCTGTATTATCATAGTTCTACTTCTGATTTATGGTGCAAAATAAATTCAACTCGTGGCGTTACGAACTAATAATTTTTTCATAGTTTTGCGAAGATGGTCGTTTTCAAATACCTAACAATGTAACGATATTATTATCACTAAAGCTATTAGTAGTACATACAAATCTGAAAGTAACTCCTCTCAGCTATGTTTAATGTATGTTTATTTACAGCTAAATTAGTAGTACAAAACGATGTAAAAATGCACAGTGAATGCACAAAGTTAAGTGCCGTGATTATTATGTGTTAATCTCAAGTCTGGTGAGGAAGCGAGTTCGAAGCGAGACACAATGCAGGTTCGTTAGATCAAATGCTGTTCGGAAAACCATGCCTTATAGTAAGATGATTGACAGTTGGCATGACATCGCTGAAATACGGTGTTTCTTCAAATTCTTTAGTGATTACTGTGTCGTTCGATCTATAAATACGTGTAGGTGGCAGACTAGCTACCTAGTAATTGTTTATGGACCTTTGCGTCGACTTCTATCGGAGCATCCTATATAAACAAATAATTCACTGTAGTAAGTGCTGTTGGGTTAATTTATGGTTCAGTTTTTTTTTTTTTTATAAATTGTAACGAGGTTGTGCATTTGTAAGTTTAGTTTGTCGTTTAGAGTTAGTGCTTTGTTTATTTGTGCTTTTATTTGGGTCACGTGTCAACATAATGTAATTTATTAGGTAATATTACCTATTCCATCTCATACTTGTTCTTTTTGCCGTTTTAAATAACTTGGCATGTATTTACATTGTTGATATCTGTAAATTTTTTTTCGTTTTTAGTCTCAGTTTACATTTGTAAACTGAGATTTTATATCTACATTGTTGATGTTTACATAATATAACCTACAATATATTATAATACAATCTTAAGTTATAGTCGATTCAAATGCTCATTTCCAATTGACGTTATTAAATATCAACTTTACAACAGAGTACATAAGATGGATTTCAGAATGACTATTAAAAATGTCTTATGAATATTGGAAACTAAACTTATCGTCTAGGCATTAAAGTCAATATTTCCTTAATCACATAAATTCGCAGTTTACATTGATTACATTCTCACCTGAGTAGTCCATGATGGATGAGTGCGTGGAGGAGACGTCGGAGGTGTCGTCACTGGGATGGTGTCGCCGCTTGCCGATGGCGCCGGGCAGCGAGCCGGGGCCCGAGGCCGGCGAGCCCAGCGTGCGCACGCCGGGCGACGCCGCGCGGCGCGGCGGAGTTGCGCGCCCCAGTCCCGAGTCTGACCATACGCCGTACACACGTTACTGATCGTACTTACGAGGTTCCGACCCATACCAGCACCCACATGTATGTTAAACCAGATCAGCACCCTAATTGCATAACACACTTTCATTCACCCCGCTCTGCCTAACCCTTCGGGGATTACAGGCATGATGATTTACGTTTTTTTTTGTTCTTTCGAAGGACATTTTTAGACCACTGCTTCATAGGTTTGAAAAATTCGTCTGCTCATCAGTGTAAATAACGCAATGAACGTGTCTGAACTGTCAAAATGAAAGGCATTACGATCGATTGCTATTGTATTTCTGATCCATTACCCCGCTGAGCTATCGATTTAGCGTTGTTACTAGTTTTGTTATAAGATATCCTGATCCTTTTATCCAAGTAATACCAACGAGATACCTCTTTATTTAGCTAGTTCTATACTGTTTATACAAACAATTTTTTTTTTTTTTTGAGATAAAAATACTGCCGAAGCCATTTTGTTTTCTTACTTTGTTTACGACTGTAACAATACTACTTTATATAAGAGTATATTTGCAGTCATATAAATCCTTCTTTGTTCTGGCTCTACTTGATAAAATCAACTTGATTTAAAGGGAAAGCGTCAGAATAGCCCGTGAAATTCAAATATTATTACGTTTTTTTTGCAATTTACAGATACTGACCTGCAAATAGCAAAAAAGTAACATAGTTTCACGGGCTACCTTAGCGCATTCCTCATAATATTCCAAAAGTACCCATCATTATTGACTAAAATATTTAAAGCTTATAATAATTATATGACAGAACTACCTAATTAACCAAAATATGACTAATCCTCCAGTTAGTTCATAAATTCAAAGTTATTATTTCATTGACTAGCATAGGATTAAAATTAGTATAGAAAATTATTATGTCATTACTAGTGATAGGAATAGGTAGTGCCCATTTGCCTAAACTTCGAAGAACAGAGACAAGAAACGGAGACTTCCTTAGGACTAAATTTTTCACTCACTCACTAACACATTGTTTACGTCATATACATATACTACCACAATTTTTTATTTTGATTTTACTGTAAATTATTTAATTTAATGTAATGTTAGTATTGTTTAAATTGATTTTAATTCTATTTCAGTGTCTGTGGTCTACGTACCAATTGATTTTAATATAATTTAATGTATTGTATGGATTATTATTATCTGTAATAAATTAATTATTATTATTATTATTAAAAGTGTCGTCCCGAATTTCGGGACAGATGTCCCGGAAAAAATTTAGTCCTAAGGAAGTCTCCGTTTCTTGTCTCTGTTCTTCGAAGTTTAGGCAAATAGGCACTACCTATTCCTATCACTGATCATTACCTATATTCCTTCCTCTAACTAAACTTTCGGCCTTATTACAAAACAAGGTTTATCTTTAGACCAAGGTTTAAACCATCGAGCTATTTTAAAATTTCGAACTATAATCCGACACAGTTAAAGTTCTTATAACAAAAACTGACGTTAAACTTGAGTCTGAGTTGTCAATTTTGCATTAAGAAGTATACGTTCGTCGGAATAAAGTTTAAAATACAGTAACTGTCTCGCAGGTTTAGGCTAGGTCTAAAGTTAAAACTAGTTTTGTAATAAGACAGTTTTATTTTGATATACGAAGCGTAAAATACTAAATGTGTCAAAACTACGTATAGGGTGTTGTCTACTGCCGCTAAGCAAAACTAAAAAGGCAAAACTAAACAAAAGAAGCGACATTTTGTATTTTACGCATAAATACAACATGATAAACATATACATACGAATTTTGAAATATGTATACTATTTGGTCTAAAGATGTAAACACTTACAACCATAAATATTTTATTTCAATATACAGGATGTACATTTATAATCCAAAAAGCTTTTGAAGTAGTGGAATTATCATCTGATTTTGAAAAACAATTAAAAGGATAATCTAAGTCGACTTATAGTTGAGATTTCAGACTTTCTTAGAGAGATTATCCAGTATTTTGTGAGCGATACAAATGTAACTTAAAATCTCTTAGCTGTAAAAGTATTAAATTAAATTCAGAATCAAATGAAAAATAACCACATTCAAGCTTATTTGAGCATGAACACACACCGTGTATCATCATGACTATTTTCTCTCACAGGAGAGGCAGGAATCCAAGAGGTCTCATCTAAACCTATCTAAAATGAACTTGAATTTTCATGTAATTGACTTTTTAACTTATGGGAAAAATAAATAACATGCATTAAACGTTTTTCTTACCTTGTCAGTTAACCAACTTACAGATAAATACTGAAAGTAATATTATTAGCTTGGTATTAAGTATTTCTTAGTCACTTTGAAGGCATAAGATTCAGTAATAGCCAAGATTTAGGCATATCGAAGAAGGGAGATTTTGTAGAAAATCTTAGGGACAGATTTAATTGTTAATCATTATAATTAACCACGTATATCCCTTGATATATAATTATTGACGTTGAATATTATAACAAGGTTGTAAAGTGTTTAACCAACGAATAAAGACGATGTCACACCAACACCAAGATATAAACATATAAAAATAAAACATGCGCTAACTCGGAGCGAGTTACCCGACCATATTATTATGATACCATAACCGAATAAGCCCCTGTACACGATGGGCGATGATGGACGCACTTTAACGAATATAAACGGGCAAAACCTCTTTTCGTTGTAAGATTTCATTGTTCTAGTCGTTGAAGAGAATGTTTTGAAGTGTGTCTATAGTGGGCCATTGTGTACAGGGGTCGTAAATATAATAATAAATTATGTACTACTTATATATCACCGATGACCCAAATGAAATAAATGTGCACAAGACGAAAGAACGCGGACAGACGCGGCGCAATGTGGCGTGGTATTGTGAGTTCTATGTCTGTAGCTGACGACTGACGATGGTTTTAGCAAACTTGGATACATTAATACGCGGTATGCTTTTAAGGCTCTATTTAAGTAGCACTTCAGTTTGTAACTTGATACAAACTCACTTATATATAAAAGTTATTAAATTACTTTTTAGAATATTACATAAAAAATAAGCTGTACTAATAGAAAGGATTTCGATTACTGTTGTTTTTTGATCTTTAAAAAAATACTGCAAAACAAAAAAAAAATACATTTGCACCAATCTATGTCACTATAGACACAGAACGTTCCCACACCGCACATGTGCGCACACGCCGACTGCGGGAGCAACAGAAAGTAAACCCAACGCACCACAAGCGACGGAAACAATATAGACCCGTCTGTACCAACGTGAGTCAAGCCTTTATCTCGTGTTTACAAACTGCTCTTACCGCACAAATTCATAAGAGAGCTTGACTTCCGTCCCGCCTTAAAGTTACTCTGGTAACTCGTATATTTAGACCTTCCACGGGAAGACTGAGGTTCCTCATTCACGCGCTCTGAAATGTTTCCTATACATGTCATCTCGCAACTCTCATGCAATGCGAACTCCATTCTGTTATGTCATATGCAGCAGTCGATGTATTGCGACGCGGACGCGCCACGTCAAGCATGCATCGTCACACAAGCGAGCTTCGATCTCTTTACACAATATGGCAAACAAAATTAATGCTATACCGCGATAATAAAAAATTGTATCACATCACTTTATGTATTTACATATTCGGGAACCAATTTAGTAAATGCGCGGAAGGTCTAGAGGGCGTATCGAAAAATTTGAAAAAAAAAGCTTTTATGAATATATTGTACCACTCAAATTCAAATTGCAACTACATATTATAATGGCCAAAAAAGGGTATGAAGCATAAATTTTGCAGTTTCGAGTGGTGTCTATAATCTATGCGATGCTGAAATCATACACATATAAAATAAATCGATTATAAATATAAATAATTCAAATCGAAGCGTTCTACTAAAACCAAAATGGAAAGAAGCGCCTTCATACACACTATGGAAATCTGGTCGTGTAGACCTCACACTCGGGAGTTCAATTGTATTCAAGCAGAATTATCGGGATATAGCTGTTTGTGATACAACTTCGAAATATTACAGAAACAGCTTTTATTTCGAAGACATGAAAGTTTCTTGTCATCCTGGGACTCCCAAGTTCGATATCATTATGGGGTGGTCCAGGTCAAATTTTCATGTCCTCAATACAACAAACATTGATGGAGTGCTATGATTTGTTTCGATAACACGTATTTATAAATTTCCTAAAACCTTAATTAACTTATGTGGCATAGCGTCAAATCGCATCCTTCATTCATACTTAATATCAAAACAAATCACATAAAATACAAAATGCACCGATTTATTTATAAATAACGACTTCTATCACTATGCAACCAATAACTATTCGGTTGCTCACATGACGTCACATCGTTATTCGTAAACGCGATCGGCTAGCGAAGCGAACGCCGGTTGTTAGTGTGGCGAGCGAGCGAGAGGGAGCTAGTTCCCTGCGAGTAGCGTGGCGCGTGCGACAGAGACAGACTCACCTCGCGACGTCTTGCACGAACCTCTTCGACCGAGCGGACCGCTCGATGCACTGCCCGGTGACATACCACCGCGCTCTTCTACAGGTGATTCTGAAGATAGATCCCAAGATATTTAGTATAAATTACATTACTTTTTTGTGTTGAAATGTGTCTGTTTATTAGTGAAAAATTAAGGAAACAATAATCAAAGCTTACGTTTATAATCATGCTTCAATAACTTACTGTAAAGCATAACAATTAATTAAAAGCGTTAAGCGCTCCAAGTCGTTTGTTGGAACAACCGACTTTATATTTTGTTTTATTATTTTTAGTTATTTATAAAAAGTTTACAAGGCACTTTAAACTAAGGCCCACAAAACCCAAGTTTAAAAGAAAAATTGGTTTACTATCGTCTGGGGCTATCAATCATTTGTAAGGTCTAAACTTGTGCTGTATGATGTCCCAAAATTGGCCGCTTCGATGAAGATCTATTAGTATCGTTCCGCCGAAATTTACCTAAACTCAAGGCCAAAAATATCTCATCGCTTGTTCCAACACTATTGTTAATGATCATGCATATAACCGCTCCTTACCTCTGTAGAGACCGGCCCTCTCGGCGAGGCTGTCCTGCGAGCCGCGGTAGTAGTCGCGCCGCATGGTGCCGCCCGCTACACACAACACAACGTCACAACGTCAAGCGCGCCGCGACGAGCTATGCTGAAGCCTTGTTAGGAACGACTTGCTAGTATGTTTGATGTAGTCTCTTTGATTATTTTTAGGAGCATGTTAGAGTTTTAATTCGAAGATTTGTGACATCCGAAAACCCAATCCCTTTCACAGAGAGGACGCTTGTGTCCCAGCAGTGGGAATATAATATTCTGATTATGCCGTCCCAGCAGTGGGAACATTATAGGCTGAATATGCTAAGGTTTTAACCCAATTGACAAAAGGGAATCATAGGTTAAAAAGTGGATGGTCTTATTGGTATTGTGATCGATGATGTTAGTTTTTCGTCCAATTTAGATGAAAAGCATTGATATTTTCCGTCTGGAGTCTGCCAATTTGTGATAAAAATATAATATCGGACAGTAATCTGTGCGTAGGCGCTTCTTGTATTAAACAAGAGATACAAGAGGACCAAACGCTTTAAATACAAATAATATGAGAGAATATCTAAAGATACAGCCTTTATGCGAGAAATTTATACCAAGGAATAGTTCAATAATAAAATAATAATAATAGTAGTAATTTTCAATTATTTCTTCGACTTGTTTTGAGACTACATCATAACTTGATAAAAAGACTTGCATTACTCGCACACAATATTTTACATTGGGCAACACTCAGCATAACACATCTCGATTGAGAACATAAAAAATGGCAGCATGCCAGATGGCAAATTAATATTGTAAAAAAAAGGGAAAAGCTAACATTTAGTGCGGCTTCAAAAAGTTAAGGGAAATTAGCAAAAAGTTTGTGTTCAGTTCAGTATCTTTGTTGAAATTAATCCAATTTTTAATAGATTAAATTAATAATTACATTTAGTATTCCTAGAAATTATCTAAACCATGTGTAATAAACAGTATATCAAAGGATTTAGACAAAAACTTTATAAAATGTAAAGTGTAAAATGTAACAAACAAATAAAAAATGAAAACGCGTGTCGGCACTGCTAGGCGTGCTCAACGCTGAACTAAAGGGCAGTGCACAACAAACATCGTGCGCCACACGAATACAGTATCCGAACGTTAATATTTGGCACATCGAGCTTTAGATAGTGGTTCTCTGTCATATGTATGAGTGACAGAGATGACACTATAAATATACAAAATAGATACAAAAAGCCACCTTTATACAACGAGCTAAAGCAGGCGCACGTACTCATAGATGCGATTTCCAACTACGTAAAACAAATGACAGTCGCGAGCTGTCGCGAGTGAGCTCGTATTCGGTGTACGTAGATGGGTGTCTAAGTGTGCGTGCATTCGCTCGTTGTATGGAGCCGATCTACAGTAATTTTCTATTTTGTGAAAAAACGAATTTTATCTCAAACTCGACGTATCATACTAACTTCCGTACATACCGTGTGTGAGTTACAAATACCTGTAAGGTTGGTAGACGAAGGCTGTTTGTTAGCCAACATCCCTTCAGCGGCGTGTAGCGCAGAACTATCCACGTGTATAGTCTTGGGTCGCGCGCGCGCGGCGGCGGCCTTACTGCGCATGCGCGCCGCGCCGCCCGTCGGCGTCGGCGCAGGCGTCACAGTGCCGCCGCGGTTCAGACTCTCCAGGAACTCGGATTTGTCTAAGTGTTTGCCCTGGAAAGTTGGGTGGCGAGATTTTTATCATAGGTAAATTAAATTATAGAATCAATTTTTAAGACGTGGCAATGCTGCCAGCCTTTTGGGCACTGTTCCTGTTGACAGCGATGCGGACGAATTTTTTCACTACTGACACTACTGACATATGTATTCCTAGTCCATTTTCTGAAGAAGGAATTGTAGATTTGTGCAGTCGTAATACGACATGTCAATAGCATTCTGACGCGCCAATGTGGGAGAGTTTTTAAGACTTTAAAAGCTAAGTTTAAATTTAAAAAAAATTAAATTATTAATATTATAATTTAATTTTTTTTAAATTTATAAACACTTGCGCAAGATGCGTGGCAGTGGCGAAAATTGCGTTTGTAGTAAGTATGGAGAGCACAGTTACCTCTCTCTCCGCCTCCTCGATGGCCTTCTTCAGCTTGTACTGGTGCAGGATGGCCTCGCGCCGCCGCGCCTGCTCCTCCTTGCGCGCCAGCTTCACCTCCTGCGCCGCGTCCTCGCGCGCACGCCGAGCGGCCGCGGCAGCTTCGGCTCGCGCTCGGGCCTCGTCGGCCCGCTGCCGTCGTTGGAGCGAGAGGAGCATGATGCGCTCTTTCTTACGCTCCATTTCTTCAGCTGAGTTCTGGAAATGGAAGGTGTGGGTGTAAGTTAGCATACATCATCACAGCCTTTAAAATCGATGGTCATATAGACAAATCAACAAGATTTTCGGATATCAAACAAATCCATTTTTTAACCCCCGACGCAAAAACGACGGGGTGTTGTAAGTTTGACGTGTCTCTCTCTCTCTGTGTGTGTGGGGGGGTGTGGGGTGTGGGGGGGTGTGTGTGTGGGGGGGTGTGTGTGTGTGTATGTCTGTCTGTGGCATCGTAGCTCCCGAACGGATGAACCGATTTTAATTTTGTTTTTTTTCTTTGAAAGGTGAATTTGTCGGGAGTGTTCTTAGCTATGTTTGATGAAAATCAGTCCAAGATGGCCGCCGCTACAAAATGGCGGATTACATATTTTTTCACAACTCCCTCAATATGGGTATCAAATGAAAGAGCTTGACTAGTAGAATATTATACACTATGACAAATTTCAAATCCAGGATGGCCACCACCACAAAATGGCGAATTACAAAAACCTGATTAAATACCAAATTACCTGAATCTTAAAACGCAAGAAAATAAAAGAAAAGAAATAATAAGGAGTCCCTACAAAAAGCATGAAATAAAAAATTAAATTAAAAATTTAAAAAACACCCGACTACGTGAAACCCTATAAAAAGAAAAAAATAACCTTGAAATTATGACCCTACGTAAGTACGTATGAAATTTTTTGATTAAATGTTGTCCCGTCGGGGGACCGCTCTAATTATTAGCCTAACGTTCTGTTAAAGTTTAAAATAGTAGCGGTCCCCCGACAGGACAATATTTAATTAAAAAATTTCATACGTACTTACGTAGAGTCATAATTTCAAGATTATTTTTTTCTTTTTATAGGGTTTCACGTAGTCGGGGGTTTTTTAAATTTTAAATTTAATTTTTTTAATTTAAATAACTCAGAACTCAACGACACAAATTCCGGGCTGACCGAATTACATCACTATTGTTCTGCCAATACGTGATCGTGCGTGTTTGGACATCGTAGAATTACATGTGGAGAGACTGCATCGCGTAACTTATGAAAACATCATGCAATGGTAATACAACTTACTACTTATTATTCATTTAATAAATACAGCACGCCGATCTAGTCTCAATTAATTGCATAAGTGAAGCAGAAAAGGAGTTACGAAGTATATTACAATTTTAAACTAGGTAAAATGAAATAGTTCGTAACTCACCGGGTCAGGATTCAACTCGCCGATGAGCAACGCGGCGGGCTCCGCGTTGTGGGCACGTTGGGGTCGCTCTCTAGGTGGCGTTTCTCTGCGCTCCGAAGAAACGTCATTAGATCTCATCGCTTGCTCCAACCCTGTACTCCTGTGGACCACGAACTCATCGTCTCTTGAAGGCTGCAGTCGCTCGTTCCACGTGTTTTCAGGACTTCGTTCAGGACTAATGTCGGTTGATCTTTCCTTCTTCGGCGAGCCTCGTTTCGCCCGCAAAGGAGGCTTCGGCCGCTTCGGTGCTTCGTTATCAAACGAAATATAGAACCCTTTCTCGTTCTGTTCACTGACGTCTTCCTGATCGAGCTGTTGGAAGGAGTTCCTGCTGAGGGAGGGCCGCGTGGGCGAGGGGATGCGGTAGGTGCGCGTGCCGGACGATATGTTCAGTCTGTTGATGCCCTGCCGGAGGGCGTCGTCTTCCGCGTTGCCGATGAAGGAGATGTTCTGCGGCTCCATGTCGTCAGGCGGCTGTGCCTGCAACGGCGTGTGTGCGGGTGCGTGTGAAGGTGGCTGAGCCTGTAGCTGCTGCAAACTAACAGGTTCAGGTCTCCGCTGCACCTCGGGCAGGGAGCCCTGTCGCTGCGGGGTCTTGGCTCGCCTCTGTGGGCTTGCTGCCAATGGCGGCGACTGGGACACGTACGGGTTAGAGTTTATCACAGTGTAGCTTAAATGGTTTTGTGGTTCTCGAATGTTCTCGGTTCCATTCTGGTACCGGTCGTTGTTGTAGTGCACTTGGAAGGGTTGCGGCTGTTGGTTCGTGCGGTCGTGGAGGACGAAGCCTTGTTGAGGTTGCCAGTTCCTCTCGGGAGGCGGTTGCGGCGAAGGTGACTTCCACGTTCTTTGAGGAGGCTCCGGCGTTGTAGGACCGAACTGTTGAAGCTGTTGGTGATTTTGTTGATGTTGTTGATGCAGCTGGAAATATATGAAGGATTGTTGAGAAAAAAATACTGGATGTTTGGTAATTTTTTTATACATATGCAACCAACACCTTGGTGCATCGTGACCATTTGCTGTAAGCTTGCGACCTGAATCTTCATTTACACAATAAAAACTTCAACTGTCTGTTGTTCCATTGTACCTCAGTTATGATATTAAATAAACCATACCTTACAATACCAAAAAAGAGATTGGTCTGCTGCAAAATTACAATTGGAACTTATAAAAAAAATATACTGTTTTTTTATGTGATGAAACGGGAAAACAATACATTAGGATGGTGCCTAATATTAGTCTACATTTAAAATCAGCTTTTAAATATTTTAGAGTTATCATTCATTTTTACTCTACAACTATCTACATAAAACGATCAGAACGTGCAACCGACCTGCCACCCTCGCAATTCAGTCTCTTGTTGTTGTTGCTGTTGTTGTTGTTGGGCATGTTGCGCCCACGTTCGTCGCGGCGGCGGTGCGGCATCGTGCAGATAAAACTGTTGCCGCCCATAGTCCTCTATGTCCCTATACTGATTGTTGTACTGCGGATACTGTTGCTGCTGGTGCTGTTGTTGTTGGTCGTAGTTATAGAACTGTTGTTGTTGTTGGAGTTGCTGCAGGTGTTGTTGCGGTATGTGCGGCGTGGAGCCGAAGCTGGCGAGACCGGGGCGGGACACATTGTGCTGTGAGCTGAATTGGCTGTGCTGCAATGTTAGGCGGGAGTCAGCGATGTGTTGGCGAGAGGTGCGTTTCACAATTTCTCAATAGGATAGCTTTTATAGTCTCATATAAAAGATAATACTTTTTTATTCCGTAGGTTTCGTCGTTAGCTACGGCACGGATTACAATCCGATTTTTTTGAGTTTTAAATTGGCTACAAAATCTGTGGAGTTTATTGGAGGTACATTATTGTGCCTATCATAATCGGTATATAACTTGACTAATAATTTCAATAAAGAACGCGTTAGCGACTCTCATATTATTTACATTGTAAATATGAGATTTCGTTTTACGGAAAAATAAAAAGAATTGTGAAACATAACCTCAATAATATGTATAATGCATGTGAGTGTGGATTACATATTGTGGGATGAAGCGCTGAAACTTGATCAATTAATTACAATCAAAACTCAGTTTAATTTCACTCAGTTATTAAGGTTAGCTGTGGTGTTTTATATAGAAATTTTATATTTGCATGTTTAATTATAAAAACTATTTTATAACTTGTCTCAAATATTATTTGATGTGTTTGGCTAAGATTATTTCACTATCAACAATTCACGCGAAGCTATGTGTATGAAAACCCAAGTTCGATGCAACACGATATAAAAATAATGTTACTGTTGATATTTTTTTGTAACTCGTACACGTTATAAAATACTGACACCAAAAGCAATGTCCGTTCTTTTCTATATTATTATTATCCCCCGGCTCCACACGTTTGACCGAACCTTCGCGCCATCGTATGGAGCCGAGATAAAATGTATACGCGAACAAATATAAAATGCAAAGATATCATCCGAACTTGTCATTTCAAACACAAAACACTCGAAAAAGGCGCAATACCATAACATTTGTACACAAACTTACCAATTGTGGAATGTTGGGTTGATACTGTTGTTGTTGTTGATAAGGCGACTGCGGTAGTTGTTGAATGGGCTGCTGCGGCTGCATTTGTTGCTGAAGCTGCTGAATCTGCTGAATTTGCGGCTGTTGAATCTGTTGAATTTGCGGCTGCTGGATCTGTTGAATTTGCGGCTGCTGAAGCTGCAGTGGCGACTGCTGCAGCTGCGGTTGTTGAAACAGCTGCTTGGCCTGCTGCTGTTGCTGTTGTTGATGGTGCTGTTGCTGTTGTTGTTGCTGCAACTGCGTCTGCTGACTGGCGAGCCGCGCGATGTCACTCTGTATGTCCTGCAGGCTGGAGTTCATTCTGTAAGTGACGTGCAGTCACATGGTATTGGATTTGAAGCCAATATTATGTTGATTGTGGTGGTGTGATTAGTTTTAAATTGATCATGAACGAAATGAATATGTTTAGGCGCTATGTATGTTTCGACTAAAACGAGGAGTTGGCCAGGAACAGCTGATTATTATATGACTATTACTTTCATTAAAATGAAGAAGGCGTAGGTATACCAAACTCCATAAAAATCTGTTTCGAATGATTTATCTAGGTTCATAGGAGCAAAATCTTTAAATACAATGAACAGCAATTTATTCCAGCAAAGACATATTTTCAGTACTGTCAGAAGTATGTCTACTTACTTGGCAATAGATTGCTGGTACTGTTCCAATACTGCGGTGTCCACTGAATCTCGCTGGCTCGGCGGATCCACCACCATTTCCTAAACAGGACACACTCTTTTATGAGCATATTAAAAAAAATAAGGGTAAATATCTCGTTTTGATTAACTTATTGATAGCTCCAAATAAATACTCAATTTCGTATACACGTCGTATTAACGCGCGAACTGTTCCCATCGATTCGTCCAGCACATAAACATTTCAAAGCATCATCATCATCTGCCTAGCCTTTTCCCAACTATGTTTGGGTCGGCTTCCAGTCTAACCGGATGCAGCTGAATACCAGTATTTTACATGGAGCGACTGCCTATCTGACCTCCATAACCCAGTCATAAACATTTCAAAGCATATTAACCAAAAAAACAACTGTTACATACATTTTGTTTGACCGTGTGGGTTACTTTTGTATGAAACACAATTTTTTTTTTAATAACCGGCGGTGTTTATGTACGCTTGTGGGTCTAGAATCATGTACTGAATTCGTAGTAGGTAACAAAAAGCGCGTCGATGTATTACAACGGGTGTTTTTTTTTATCTGAGGGATCGACAGTAACCGATTGAATGCTGTAATTACAGAAACAATTAAAAATCCATTGTGTCTCGCTCTCTCGAAGTATTTAAGTTAATCAATACGTGATATTATAATAATTTTACTTAGTATAGCACTTTTATATGCACTATAATTTTGTTTCTAGCCTCTTCTAGCTCGCGTACGCAAACTGCTTATCACATATTGTGGTTTGTTGATCGATTTGCATGCAATTTAATCACAAACTCATGCCAATTAATACTTCTCATACGTGTTCAGTTAATTTAGAATAATCCCTTTACCAGTTAAATTACAATATTATATTACTATCATAATCAATGGTCGATGCAACGAATTCGAGACCGACATCTCTATTTTCAAAAATGTGTTACTGATATGCAAAGGGGATTTTTGAAGTTTTCACTTTACATTTTTTAGCTGATCGTTCAAGGCATTGCATAGTCATATATATGCATGGTCGCTACCAATTTGAACAGGTTTATTCGATAATGAACCAACTAAACACACAGAAAACAATCCCACACAGTACAAGGTGATCAGTGAAACTTTTGCACTATTTCCACCCCAAAACACAAATTCCAACAAAGACTAACAAACACAAAAGCGAAGTGCAACAACTCGTTGCTGTAACTAAACCCGTATCGTTGCATCATCCATACCGGCGTTACATTACCTGTTGCACCGGCAGGTCTTGCTTGGGCTCGTCATCAGCAGGTGTGCGCGCGCCCTTGCCCTGCAACACGCGCGTGCAACCGACACCGTAACACAAACGTAACGCAACACTGTTGCAGTGTTGCGTGTTATGACATGCTACAGCATGCTGAGTGTTGGTTGGGATATATCGAGTGATGATAAGGATGTTATCACGGTAAACTATACTTTAGTATAAGGATCTAACGTTCGAGAAATATTTCACCACAGGCCACACCTTCAGCTAAACTAACGTACTTCATATTTATTCATTAACAGTATTGAATCGTAACGCATTCATTTAAACAGCCCAGATTCTACCTTCCAGATGTTTATCTGGAAGGTGGTGTGTAAGGTATGATGTATACAATATATGATGGATGTATGTGTGTAAGGTGGTGTATGAGATAGAATAGTTTAAATAAACCAGGCCGTTGGGACCTGCGCTTTACTTAAATGCATTAAGATTTAATATTGCATATGAAAAGCTAAACTAAGTTACCTTAGTCTGTAGTGTCGCCTGCACTATGAGGTTCACAACTTAGAACTCTGTATCAGAATAAGAACAAAAGTTTTGTTACATTCATAGAAATCACAAAGTACGGAACTCGGCAGTCTGTTATCCCTATAAATGATAAAACAATGATTTTGGAAAAAGGGGATATAAACCAACCAACGGAGTCATGCTTACAAATAAGTGTAATGTATGGGTCTCCTACAAATTAATGTGCTTCTCCAAAACGTGATTAAAATGTACCGTGAAGTGGATTTGGGATGTCTTACATTATAAATAGGAATCAATTTCATTACCTTCTGTAATACTAAGATTGGATATTAAAAAAATATGATTGCGCTGCAAAATATTCATGAGTTCGGTATAATAATGATCTTAGAAAAAAGCTGCCTATTAAACTTTTCTAGGCTTCAAAGTAGCTACCGTATTTTAAAGCATTTATTATCAAAATTATATATTGATAAGGCGAATTTTAAATGAGTCAACTTACATTGATACTTGAGAGTACTTTTATAAATTCAAAATTTAAATGGTTCAATGTTATGTATCGATAAGCCGTGTAAGCGTGTACCGAACTAAAATCTGTACAAAATAACAATATAGGAACATGGTAACGAAGTGATTGTAAAATAAGTAATAATCAAAAAGGTCTAAACTAATCGGAAAGGGCTCAACTCTTGAGCCACTCACCAAGTTGGCCAACTGGTATTGCAATAATGTATCCTAATGAAATAGAAAGAAAAATATAATTTATATATCCGTCGGAAATATTAGAAAACAAATTGAGAGAAGAACATAATATTAGTAACATTGTGCTGTATAAGAACGCATTTTATAAAACTATATTTGTTGAAAGTAAATTCGTTTTTTTTTTAAATAAAATACGTTCTAAAAGTGTGTGTAGTCTGTTAAACAGAAACATTTAAAATTAATTAACAGATATTTATACGAAGTTATTATTACTACTCTATTAATAGTTAATTAACTCTAGTTTATGTGAAACTACTGAATGTACTGAAAAATATACTAACACACGAATTTACATTCTGATCAAACTCATTTACCCCATTTTTTATATTATTTCAACCAAATCTATCTACCAAAATTTAACGAAGTCACTCACACTCAAACTGATAAAATGTTACTCGACTAACTCACGATGGTAGTGTGGATGGCGTACAGTACAGACAGAAAAACAAAGGACGCCAATACCACTTTTGAAGACAATACAAAACATTTTATTTTATTTACCCACACAGGCCCTATGTGTTCAGGACATCAAATTCTCATCAGGGTAATACTGCATTTCAAATATTCAATAATACATCTAATCGTCCAATAGCGACCGCGATGCGTGGGCCATGGTATTGAATAGATCCAGATGAAACTGCGCACAACACTTCAGTACAATGACTCGATAAACTCACTTCGTCATAAATAAAGCGGCTTTAAAGCGCATTGAGCTGCAGGGAGCTTGCTAACTTAGCTTTAGCTTTATTGACTGCCTTAAAACATAAATTCGATCGGCAAAGTTAGCCCGACGAAAGTTGTCAAAAAAAGGCCCGTTTTGACATTGACAGTTCTAGTAGTTAATAAAGATCAAATTCGCAAAACACGTATTCGTTTGTATGAAACTGACAGGTGTCAAGAACGCATTCTCAAATGTCAAAACGGGCCTTTTATTTTTTGACAACTTTAGCTCTAAGATTGTATATCCGCGTGGCCCATGGCCCTGATGAGAATTCGACACCCTCACACCGCACTAAACACCCACACACTTCCAACCCAACTCACCCTAGTAACAGCCTGTAAAAATGCCTGTTGTCCTAACTGCTGTCTCTGTCTATTCACAGCCATTTCCATACGTCTCTTCTCCTGCTCTATGCGTCGTCGTTTCTCTTCTAGCTTTAGTCTTATATTGTTCAGTTGTGCGGCCATCTGTCCCCCGCTTGAAGTGTTCGATTCGTCTGTGAGGTCTTCGCCATCTGTAATAAGGAAAGTGTAAGTAAGTGGGGTGTGATTGTGGAAAATGTTCGAAAGATTTTGCTTGGGTAAATCGGATGTGTGATGGTTTGTAAGAGATTTTCGATCATAAGACGTAGGTAACTAGTGCTATATTTATCTGGCGATTCGACTTGATTATAGTTTCAAAGACACGACTATGCCTCAATTTTACGTTCCGAGTCATCATGAGAAAATAATAGGGTTCATATATTATGTCTTTTTTATTTGCTGATTCTATTAAAGAGCACAGTCTTATCCATTAACTCTTTACAGACCCTCAAAAGAGCGTATGTCCCAAACTGCCATACTGTAGTTTGGGAAATAATATTTAAGTCATAAATATATACCTTTCTAAAGTCTGTAAAATCTACGGACACTGAAACACTTTGAAGTAATAAATACACAGTGAAAAGATCGTCGGTTGATTATTAACGCTACTAACTGGGATGATTTTCTTGCTGCATGAACTGTTGTTGCCACGTCGTCGTGTTCGCGGGCGGCGTCGCGAACGTCGTGCTCTTGCGACGCTCGCTCGGCTCCGTGACGAACTGCGACTGAACACCTGGACATCAACCGACAACCATCACGCACTATACCAGATGACTCGTAATTCATTGGCATCCTCTGAGAGGGTGAAACTACACAGTAATATAAACAACTTTTACAAATAGGTTCATATACTATTACACTTCTTTTGGGCTCCTCGTTGCACTGGAGTAAAGAGGACCAACTCTGAAATATTTACAAATAACTGCTCTTTCACACAGTATGCAGTATGTACCCAATCAAAATGCGCTTTCTCGGAGTGTTCATATTAAAGTAGTTCATATTTGTGACTAATTTCAGCCCCCAAAAGGATGCAAACGAGATCAAAGTCATCCGGCTCGCTATGACGTATGTTGTAGGACAAAATTACTCTACAACTAACTATACTGGTCACAAATTTAGAATTTGAAATATGGGAATATGTGGTCCTCTAACGACAGACTGTAGGAGACTAAATAAGTGCTGTTATTAATGTTGTAACGAATACAGTGTGCCGTTAAACTCAAGCGCAATCAAGGCGAACATTCAAAGCGTTACGATATGGCCGATTCAATTAAGTGCCGCAGAAGCGAAGTCACAGGCTAAGGATTGGGAGAACAAGCTTGTTGACATACTGGTAATACGGCAAGCAACTTTACTCTCAAGTTTTTACGCTGTAACAAGAATTTTCTCCCATCCGTTGTTCCCAACAAACCTGTTTGGTCACCATTACTCCTGATTTTATTGAGATCGGCGAAGCTTGTTTTGGTCGCGTCGCCGTCAGTCGAATCTCTGTCGTTTAGGAAGAACCCATCGCCTCCACCTTTACAAGAAAACCCGAAGCTCTCTTGTCTTTCTCTTAAAGTTATGGTATCACTGCTCAACTGCCGTCGTATGGGGAAGTAAGGCTCAGGTTCTGTGGTTTGAGGTTGTGAGTTTTGTCGCTCGACTTTTTGTCGGTCTTCCTTTTCGGAGCCGTTTTGGAAGTCGCCGTGAAAGAATTGTATAGAGCCTCGGATGTCTTGGCGGGAGGAGCGGAGAGGAGGGTTGTAGTCGGCGGGACCTGTGGAGCAAATGGCAGCAATATTAATTAAGATTTCATTATAAATCAAGTTAAAAAAGGATTGATCAATGTCTAGCAAGAGGCAGTGATCTTGATTGATTGTTATCTAATATTTAGCCACTTTAAAAAATAATCATAATTATGGTAACCATCTTCGACTGCAAGTCTTTATTCTCACCCAGTGCTGAATCATGCGATTTGTAAATGAGATCAGCTGATACTCAGTTTGAAACATTGCCAGTCAGCAAAGATATTAGCAGAGCTGACTTACTAAGACTCCGCCTCATTTTTTTTCAAGTATTGACACTCGTGGAGAGTACTATAATATTTTGGTTGACATTTCACAAACTCACCAGAAGGCGCCGAGACCTTCCTAACATTAGCGACCGTCGCTAGTTCCTTCTCGGGGTTCCGTCCAGCGAAGTGCAGTCGGTCCTGCGAGCCCCCGAAGTTCTCCACGGTGAGCTGCGAGTCGTCGCTGATGGACGAGCGGCGCGAGCGCCGGCCTGCGAACGACGCGTCGCGCGCGTCCATCCAGTTGGAAGGTCGCCCGGCCGCCGTCAGGTTTAAATCTAACAAGAAAAATATGTTTTAACAATGGATCAATTATATTTGCTTAAGTTGCTGGGGAATACTATTGTTTCCATTTTTTTAATGGTTTTTTTTTTAAATTAATATATTTAAAAATGTTATTTACTTGAATTTATAAATAATATAATTTTGAGCAACACTATGGGCAGTGACAAAATTGGAGGCATTCATTTTGTTTTAGTGTGGCTGAATAGAAGTGTGCTCAAGGACCAATAATACTATAATACGCACCACGCATTAATTAAAAACCAAAGTAATTTTGACCTAAAACAGACCTAATAATAAAAAAAACATGGCAGATTTCTTACGTTATGATGACGTTGAGGATTTTCATTTTCTCCGTAGACATTACGAAACAACAATATTTTTTTTTGTTTTTTTTTTTTTAATCAAATGTAGCTAGTATACCATTATCATCATCCCTCCTTGCTATGGCAGAGAGAGTGGTGACATGTCTCGGCCTGTGCACGACAAAGTCATCTCGAGCCGGACTGGCCGACCGTCGCTCTGGTGTGGAACTAGCCGACCGACACGCCACGCGCGACCGATTACTCAGCGACGAAGGGGAGCGTGGAACTGTGTAGACAAAGGTTATGTTATTTTTATGTCATAGAATAGTGCTGATTGACGATCAGGCTCAAAAAGACTTGCATATAGGTAACCACGGACATGTTAATTTTGACACTAATAATTTATTTTGCGGAAAAAAAAGGCTAAAAGTTCGTAAGTAGTAAAAATTAGAAGAGAGCAATTGTGCAGGTCAACCTACCTGAAACTGTCAAATTTTCCCAATCAACCTTGAACCTTAATGCTTAAGCGGTAAAGTTGAAAATCGATTAAAGAAATATGACAGATTGTAGTAGCTTGATGTCTGTACAATTGTCTTTTTAATGCTGATCGCAAAAGACAAACAAACACATTCAGCATTCAAGAAAAAAAAAACTAAAAATCTACTTTAAAAATCATACAACACCTAGAAATAATAGAAATAATAACATACGTGACCAAATATCTATGCAAACAAAAAAGGAAACAATTTATTTCAATTCATAACTTACCCATACCCTTTAGAGCACGCAGTTTTATTAGTATAGCTAATCGGCCAATAGCATCAAGCTGATCAAGTCTTACTCATAAACTTAAAAAAAAACTGGTTACTTCGGGCAGCAACGCGAACTTTGTCTATGCTTAACTTACTTAACTGAACGTGCTTACTTGGCGTGGTCACTACGAATTTTACCTTGAATTTGGAGTAAATTCTTTATCTTGTAGTAATAATTACTAAACTACAGTACTCAGCCATAAAAATAATACATCGGCTTTTAGAAAAAAGTTGGGCTTTGTAGAGCATCGTCTCTGTCACTCATAAAAATACTATATTCCGAGTATAGTATTTAGCGTCGCTTCGTGAGATAAAAATAATGTAACAGCCGCTTTTAAAGCTCGATGCGTCATATTACCGCTCGGGTAAGTACTTATCTAAATTGTATTTGTAAAACTTGCTAGCCTACGTCTACTGTGCTGGCATCACTACGTCATAGCTGGGAGCCGTGAGGACATAACGTCATTGACTCCAAAGTGCCTCAAGAAAGCATTAAAGAATCTCATGCAAAAGCGCTAGTTCCGAAGCCCACAAACCATGTAAAAAGTGTTTTATTCAAGTTAATATAAAGCTCAATATTAAGTGAACGTGAAATAAATATAACTCACATTTAGAGGTACACCCTATAACACAAGTAGACATTCCAATTTAATACATTTATTACGACATTTTGTTTGACACCCACACACACACACGCAAACGAAAAGAAAAACAACAACTAAACGCATTTGACACTATTTTTTTTTTGTGGGGAAGGCGTGTGCACACTCAGGTTTTCTAGATAGCTGTGATGACTAATTGTAAGTGTGAGAAGAATTTTGTTCACAGATGTAGGATCATATTTACATAAGTACACACCAATATGTTTTTAATAACACCTAATGTTATGATTATATAATTTTCAAGTTTTGATAACAATGAGTTGAACGTGATTTTGATCCCGTCACAGTACTTAAACCAATAGGTTATGCATTTAGAAAATACTGGATGAATAATTAAACCCGCGTAGTTTCCAAAGGGACGTCGACGAAAAACCCCGAAATAATGATTCATGATGAGAACATTCCATACTTTAAAAAAGAACAATCAGAAAACAATTGAAGTCAGGGCTTACCACCAGTTCTCATAGCAGTATTATTTTAATCGTATTTCAGTGAGTGAAAGAGATGGAGCTACACGCCTGTATGGCTCTATCTCTTTCCCACGCTCAAATAATGCTGCTACAAGAGGTCGTCGTTGGCCCCTGAAAACAATTGAAGTCGGATGACGTTCGAATGAACCGTGCCACTAAGTACGTAGAGCGTGGCGCAGCCTTCCCCAGTAAGCGTGGCGCCATGGCGTGCGGCGGTACCTGCGAAGGGCGGCAGCGCGGCGTCCCCGGCGCCGGCGCGCAGCTGCGGGATGGGCGCGGGCGCGGGCGGCGGCAGGCTGCGCTTGTGCCGCACGCCGTGCGCGTTGCCGCCCGCGCGCGCCGCGCCGCCCGCTGCGGACACCAACCCGCTCAGCTCGCGCGCGCTATCACCCTGTCTTGGCTACCCAACATGTTCCGACGGCACAATGCTCAGTGCCACCTCATGAGGTATCGATATGCATCCGATAAATAATTTGTGCGACGCGCTCGTGAACTTATACATCCCATTATGATGCATTTATGTGAAGCGATATAGGCTCCGATTGCAAAAGCAAGACAGGGTGACAAACATTAGGAACAGAGTTTCATTCAGCGAAGCGTTCATTCGTTTTTATACTAATTCAAAAACTTACCTCACACGCGCATAGAAACGATATAATAAAATAAAGTGTATTTTACACGTAATTTCATAATAAATACATCAATATCAAGATAAACATATTGAAAATTTGGTCTTTGTAATAGTAACCCCAAATGTGCCTAAAACTTAGTATTGCCAGTAAATACAATTGAAGCATTATTAAACCATTTCCGTGTAGGTTTAAATTTTTTATTTCTAATATTAGTAGGCAAAGAATCTTTGATATTATGACCACATACTCCCATCACTATTTAGCATGCAATACGGAGGGTATAATTTAGATCAACGGGATTGGGTTTTGTCTGTCATAACTCACCACTTCCGGGGTATTTAACAGATTTGACCGGATGAACTTCTAGCATATTGAAGAGATCGGCGAGCATTGCTACTAAATTTTGACGCATGGACCTGAAAACAAGCAACAACAAAATCAATAAATGTGACGCTCCCACCTTTTTCTAACACCGACGTCTCCAAAGTTGAAAACCACCGAGATCAATATGAAAAAAAATCCAATTAAAACAAAACAAGATCACTCCCACCAACAAGTCACACAAATCTAACCAATCATACCAACCCTCTCATATAGGTAACATCCTCAGGCATCATATGGAACACATTATGTGGCAGGGCCGTCCTACAGAACTCGTGGACCAGCATAAGATTATGAAGACAGTCTTGTATGGACGCCATGCGGCCCACGCGCACAGCCGACCGAGGTATCGCGTCCGGACAGTAGAAGGAGATCAACGCCGCTAGCGCAGTGCCGTCGCAGATTTCTTGGAGACTTTTCAACATCGGAACGTGCGATGATGTGTCCTCCTGGAATGGATGCAAAGATTTTTTTGTTAATGGCAGTTTAAATAAAAAGGTTTTTATCCGACTTCAAAAAAGGAGGAGGTTCAATTTGGATTTTTATTTTTTTTTAATAAGGGTTCAACTTTTAACGTTGATTGATCGGATTTTAGATAAATTCGAAAAACATAGGGATCTTTTGGAGTTAACTGTGCTAGAGATAATCAATAAAATGTGCCGCCGTCGAACGACACACTATGCTTATAACTGTGACAAAGTAAGATCCAGGGCTTTCCTTGAATTCTGAATGCAACCCAGACAAGGTCTTAAATTGCCATCACTGTCAAATGCAAAATAGGTCAAACAAAACATAGACTAAATGTGTGAGAGATTTCATGTTACTGATTATTTTATTTATTTATTTATTTAATTGTGGCACTCCAACGACTTATTCACTAGTACATTTTTTCGGGTATTTTTAAAGAGTAACCGCAGTTTCTTGCTGGCTCTTCCTCATAGGAAACGACGATTTGGAGCCGTGCACCCAGCTTTTAAAGTTTCACATGTGTAAGTATGTTTATGTGACATAAAATCATTTGAGTTTGACTAGCGAACCCATTTTGGGATTTGGTGTTTTGAGTTTAACAGTGAGAGAGCTCCAATATCTTCCCTCCTCGTCGCTCTGTACATTAAGCCCCTACCTCGGCCTTGTTGAGCGCAGCACAGGCGGCGTTGATCCAGCACAGCAGCCCGTCCTCATGCGGCGCGCCGGGCGTGTTGCTGAGCGGCGGGGCGCCCGCGCCGAAACGCTGCGCCGCCGCCGCCACGCGGTCCGGCGTCACCACCTCTCGCGCGTATAGCACCATCAGTGCTTCTATCACAGCCATGTGACCGCTCTGGAAATGTAGACAAGATTTTGTTAGTTATAGGTAATACGTGCTTCTTCAGACGTCAGCACATGATCTTACACCCCCCAGCGTAGAACTTTTTTGGACGTGTAACTGCAGTTTTGTTTCACACAAAACTGCAGTTACACATTCAAAAAAGTTCACAGCTGTTTTTTTTTTATAACCGTCAAAAAAATTCAACATTGGTGGATTTAGAATCAAGTTCTGTTTACGCGTCGATGTCTCTTACACGCTGTATATCTGCTTAGATGAAATGGCTGATGGTCAGCCAAATTCGGAAATCAAAACATATGGGAATATCCTCATAATTCTTAAAAAAAAAAAAAAACCATCTGTTAAGGTATACTTGCATAATTAATATTTAATATCTATATAAATAAAAATGGATCTTCGAAATGTATGTACGCCCATAACTTTCGAACGACTGCACCAAATAATTCTTTTTTTTTGTGTTCGTTATTGTCAGGACAAGGTTTGTATACATAATTGGACCCGGTAGGTGACGCTGCTTTTTCGGGTGGGATGACGTCTGCCGGGTCCGCTAGGTTCTATCAATCAATCAGCGTTTTACTTATAGGAGTAGGTTAGGAGTAGTGTAGGACTAGGGTAGAAGTAGGGTAGGAGTAGTGTAGGAGTAGTGTAGGAGTAGGATAGGAGTAGGGTAGGACTAGGTTAGGAGTAGGTTAGGAGTAAGGTAGGAGTAGGGTAGGAGTAGTGTAGGAGTAGGGTAGGAGTAGAGTAGGAGTAGTGTATGAGTAGGGTAGGAGTAGGGTAGGGGTAGGGTAGGAGTAGGGTAGGAGTAGGGTAGGGGTAGGGTAGTGGACACCACGCGAACGAAGTAGCGCCGAGCAGCTAGAAATAATTTATATGGCAAAACAATGTTTGCCGGGTCAGCTAGTTTTTAATATATGTATATATTATATATCCTACTAATATTATAATCGTGAAAGTTTTTATGGATGGACGTTTTTTCCTCTTTCACGCAAAAACTACTGAACTAATTTGGATGAAATTTGGCTCACAGATGATTTATAACCAGGATTAACATATAGGATACTTTTTATCCCGATATTCCTACGGGATCGAAACGTATGCGGGTGAAACCGCGGGGCGCAGCTAGTACTTGCATAAATAAGTACAAGAATTTATGGAACAACAATAATATGCACTACAGATTACAATCGGCAGCACAGATTGTAGCATGAATTGACAATAAATTAACAATAAGAATAATTGTGCATAATGAACAAGTATCACTTTGTTCCTTAAGACTTAGCTGATCGTTTTAGAATATGTTTACATTTCATTTGCTAACATCAGTCGTTTGACCAAGTTTCCACCTGTTTATCAACACCCGCATTCACGGCCGAGGAAATAATGGATTACTGTGTCATATGTGTTTTCACCCTCAGGGAAAACGTGCACAAATAGAGTAACTGTCACCTGTATAAATGCTGTGACAATAGGTGACGTAATGCATTTAATTCCCGATAGAAACTGTTTATCATTCTCCACGATATCTGTAGGATTAAGATTAACATTCCCTAGAATGATGTTTATTTTTGTGATCAATGCTTGACGCCACGTGAGCCCTGATAGCATCGATGGCTTGTTTCTCGGTCACACTTTATGCAAAGCACTTGGAGAATCTAATCTACGGAGGCCTTATAAGTTTTAATTGGCTGTTATATTAGTTTAGCTTCGAACACGTTATTTCCACTCTGAATGCTGGATGGCAAACACGAATGAAACGTGTATCACTTATGTTTAGGTACTAAAACTTATATTTTTTACTTATCTGAGGGTTTAGCGACAATCTTGCTATGAAAACAAACATCGAAACATTTACACGCAATGATAACTCATCATAATACTTGCATGATGATATCTACATATCAATATTTTCATACTATTTGCATTGATTATATAAAATTTATCGTCCAATTTTATTTACAGTTTCTCATATTTAAATATGGTAGCACTTTATAGGACCTCAAAATGAATATGAAATTACAATCCATGTACAAAGCACTATGTGACAGGCAGTCTGTGATACCTTATTCGATTTCCAAACCAGTCAGTGCCTGCAACAACTTAATAATCCACATAGCCGACAAGATAGGCATTTGCCATTTAGTTGTTGTCCGCGAAATAATGGGACCTTATTGACGATGCTATGCACTATGTTCTAGGTGTCGGAGCAAAGTCCGCAATAATGCATAAGTAATGACTGGTAGCCGGTCCGTTATAGACAACGCTTAGTAATCTGTTTACTTGACTAGTCCAGCTCAGTCTGTTACTACATATACGTGCAAGGAATTCCAATCAAGATAACTGATATATACTGTGTTTTCCTTTCATTTACGCTATTCGACGTGTAAAGTGGTTTTCTATAACGGTGGTATATACAACTTTTGAGTGTAAGAGGAGGTATCGATAAAATTAAAATCAGATGCTTGAGCTACATTCATACATGTTGTATTTACCCGTCAAACGATATATTTAAAGCACTACCAGTGCGCTTAGCATGACCACCATAGAAATGGGTTTTGACAAAAATTACAGATTGTAAAAAGATTTCTACCATATTAAGATGATAGAAATGTTTGTATTCTTAGTCTGCAATGTCAAGCATGACTGGCATGCTGACCAATTTTACTCTACTTCTGATGCTTGGGGGTAGAAACAAATCTCCTCAACAAGTGTCAAATAGTCTACATCACATTGGACTTATCTACAATATTGATTTTTAAATTTGCTCCCCGTTGCTATGGAAAGGATAAGTGTATTTGTCTTCATAGAAACGCGAGTCTACGATCGCCCCGTACGGGTAGAAAATATGCTAGGCAAAGTTCTTTCCAACGAACTTGAAATCTCTTGTCAGTTCGATGGAAAGAACTTTGTCTATTCTTGGTAGAATAGAGATAAAATTGGTCATGCTACACGAGCAGTAGGACAACCGACAATGGGTTTTCAATTGTTTCTGCTTGGCGTTCAATGGCACAATGGTATGGAGCGTTGACGGTCGTTCCAATAAACAAAATCTAGACGCTTACCTGACTACAACAAAACAGTGTTTATCAGTTGTTTAGGCTAAACAACTTTTAAACACGACATAATTATATGGACTTTGACATAACACTGACATTAAACACTCGTTCAACAAGTGTTTAAGTTTTTGTAGTAAGACCCTTAAACACTAACCTGCCTAGCAATTTAGTACCAATTATCGATTTACCGTAAAGACATTTAACTAAGTAACTGGGTTCTGCCAGTGGAAGTCAACTAGGTATATCATACAACATATCTTATGGCACTCGGCAATAGTGCAGCTTTTCTACGAATGCAAGAATGTTTGTAATCACATCAGTGCTTCCAGAAATAATTATTATATTAAATAAAAAAAACCTTTAAACAAACCTCTTCTCCCTTAAACTCTTTAAATTACCTATTACATAATATTCTCTTTATAATATGCTCTTTATAATATTAGTTCAGATTTAGTTGAGTCGCGGACCTTCAATCTATCGATCAATAAAGATGATGAGCTCCAGCTAGTTCATCAGATACATACCATTTTGAGAGGATTAGTCTGTATGAGCACAGTTTCGGTGAGCGCGCAGTCAGGAGGGTCGGCCACATGCACGCCCTTCCTCGCGAAGGTCTGGAGTATGTTCCAGTGGTTCAGACTGTGGTAGTTGGGGTCGGAGTACATGTTGGCGAGCGCTAGGCAGTACAGCTCGGCGTTCGCCAGACCGCCAACTATAGGCGGCTTGAGGTGTTCTTGGTCCTGGAATTGAAAATGTTTGTGGTTAGGTAAGATCTAGAATGTCTTTGTAAGTTATTCGTATCGTAATTAAGAATTGGCTGTAGTTGTGATACAGGCAATAGGTTTGTTGATAGTTAGGCCTCCCGCTTCGGAAACAAGCAGCCCATGATATCAAAGAACCTGCTTAATCTGCGGGATTCGGGAAATAAAGCACCCAAAGTGTATTTTTAGAAGGTTACTCAAATATTAGGATAAGTATATAACTGATCATAAAACATTGGATAAAAGAGCTTAACGGACCAGTTTGCACGCATCTTGCGCAAATCACTGAGATTCAGTTCAAAGCCTGTTGAAGACCAGTAATCCTATTCTTAAAACATTTATTACCTACGTGAAGGAGATAAAATACCAGCAGACATCTCAATACGCTTGCAACAGAGACGAAATGCAACAGAAGCCATTGATGCAACTGAATTGCATAACGAGCGATTAAAACCATACCTAAATGCATTTATTTGCACTAAAAACGCAACAGTTCACAGGATGGGCTCTAAACCCACTTCACGATAGGCAGTCAAAACTTAGTCGTAAGACTAATACTGCTACTAATAATACTGTCTTTTAACTTCCAGCTCTAAACGAGAACTAGGTCTTGGCACACAGATAACTACGTAACTTTGAAACTTGATGTAACTTTCTCTGGAGCTGAAGATATGCCGCGTCTGGAAGTAGGCCTAACTTGTAAGAGTTGTAAGATTCTTTGCAATCTTTGGTCTATACTTGGCTAGTTAGAAACTAATTAAGAAAATAATTACACTCAGCTTCATAAATATTTTCTACGTTGTACAAGTTTCACAAGTATTCTTGTTTTTATTAAATAATAGGCCCGCTCATAACATCGATATTGCCTGGTAACAAGCGATGGATATGGACTATGGAAGGAGCATATTCAGAAGATGCCTGTTGCTGTTCGATGTTTAAATATTTGAAAGAAGACATGATTTTTCCATCGCCAGATAACTTTTATTCGAGGAATAAAATTGATTGCTGTTAGAAAAAATCGTAATGTAACTGATATAGTAGAGACAGTCCGTTTAGTGTACTTTAGCTATTTTAGTAGTGTAATGTCGTACGGTATTCTGTTGTGGGGAAATGCCGCTGACTATTTTCTCTGTTCTCTTAGTTTTTGTCATGGTCTGGCAGTTTGAGTAATTAATTCGGCCTACCCAAATGTCCTTTCTTTGGTATTGTTCATCGAATCGTTAAGTTCCTAAGTTGAGCGCTAAGTTTTGAGTTGAGCTGCACGATTTCTGACACTGACTGGACAGGTCCTCTCAATCTGTGTGGTTCTTTCCTCAAAAGACCATCTCAGACATCGACCTACATGGTCTTCATATGATCTGACCAAGATTATGTCTGGACTTTAAAAGAGACTGTGACCTATGAGTTTGTTTCGGCCTTTCTTCTCAGACTAGTCAGATAGGGAACGCCGACCTCATCTAGCTTTAAAATATGATTGACGTGTAAAAGTGTTTGTACAAACCTACTTACAAAATAAAATCATTTGACGTTTGACAGTTTTTGTATGAAATAACTGTCAAAATTTCAAAATTATTCCTCGAATAAAATTATCTGGCGTTGGAACAATCAGCCCTCAGATACGAGTATATAAATATTTGAAAGATATTTCGGTGTTTAAATATTCGAAAGATATTTCGATGTTTTAATATTTGAAAAAAATTTAAAAAAATTAAATTAAAAATTTAAAAAACCCCCGACTACGTGAAACCCTATAAAAAGAAAAAAATAACCTTGAAATTATGACCCTACGTAAGTACGTATGAAATTTTTTGATTAAATGTTGTCCCGTCGGGGGACCGCTCTAATTATTAGCCTAACGTTCTGTTAAAGTTTAAAATAGTAGCGGTCCCCCGTCAGGACAATATTTAATCAAAAAATTTCATACGTATTTACGTAGGGTCATAATTTCAAGGTTATTTTTTTCTTTTTATAGGGTTTCACGTAGTCGGGGGTTTTTTAAATTTTTAATTTAATTTTTTATTTCATGCTTTTTGTAGGGACTCCTTATTATTTCTTTTCTTTTATTTTCTCGCGTTTTAAGATTCAGGTAATTTGGTATTTAATCAGGTTTTTTGTAATTCGCCATTTTGTGGTGGTGGCCATCTTGGATTTGAAATTTGTCATAGTGTATAGTATTCTACTAGTCAAGCCCTTTCATTTGATACCCATATTGAGGGAGTTGTGAAAAAAAAAATGTTATTTGCCATTTTGTGGTGGCGGTCATCTTGGTTTTGAAATTTATCATAGTGTATAGTATTCTACTAGTCAAGCCCTTTCATTTGATACCCATATTGAGGGAGTTGTGAAAAAATATATAATCCGCCATTTTGTAGCGGCGGCCATCTTGGACCGATTTTCATCAAACATAGCTAAGAACACTCTCGACAAATTCACCTTTCAAACAAAAAAAACAAAATTAAAATCGGTTCATCCGTTCGGGAGCTACGATGCCACAGACAGACATACACACACACACACACAGACACACACAGACACAGACACATCAAACTTATAACACCCCGTCGTTTTTGCGTCGGGGGTTAAAAATATTTCGATGTTTAAATATTTGAACGATATTTCGATCTTTAAACATTTGAAAGATATAAGGAGTATTATTTATACTTTACTAAGGGCTGATTTTTCAATCGACAGATAATTTTTATTCGTGGAATAAAATTGACGTCTGACAGATTTTGTATGGATGAACTGTCAAAAATGTATAATTATTCCTCGGATAAAATTATCTGACTTTGGAAAAATCAGCCCTTAGTGTAACTAACTTAATAAAGAAAGACCAAAGACAGGTATCGCCCACTCAGGGGTCAGTTGAAAATGTTTCCGAGGAATCCGAATAATTTCGGACGGTCTAAAACAAATTCCTCACTACGTCAGGGGTCGTCATAATAACAGACATGAATACTAATAAAAACGTTCGCAATGCACACAATGTTGGGAGCGCTGATGAGCCCTGAATCTAGATCAATGTTGGGTCACGTCCTATTTTTAACGGAGCGAGCTGCTTAGCAGTACTTTGCTTTAGTGCTTTTTAGTGTCTTTCCGATAGAGATAACCTTCTTATGTTTAAAATGGCGATGGTAGGTGGAGCTCCCGAATTGAGGAAGATTTATTGCCATAAAAAATATCGTATACTTTATAAGCAAAAGTGTTATAGTCAATCGACACAGTCAGGTTGATTTTGCGTCATAAAATACGAATGTCAAGGACATTAATAGTACCATTTGGAGATATCATTTGTAAACAATAATATCATAACAAAAAACGTGAACTTCGCATTATTTTAATGAAGAATCTCAATGTCAAGTTTTGCTAGTATAAAAAACTTTTTACAAAAAAAAATAACCGCCTTCAAAAAAAAGACAAACAAAAACGTTCCTGCACTAAAAAGTAAAAAATAAAAAATTGAATTCCTGTAAAGAAACTTAATTTAAAGGTAAACTTATTTGACATTAATATTTTGCAAATATTCAAAATTGTTTACTTCTTTTTGGAGTCGGTGCCAGCAGTTGTATCCTGTGCCATTAATTTTATCAATTCACGATTATAAAATTTTAAAACAGATGCTTACAAACTTAATGCTTCAAAAATTTCAAAGTACTTAAAAAGTGGCAGGGGATTTTTATACGTATGTATAATTATTATTATTTAAAAGAAATTATTGTGAAAATTGTGTCAATTTGTTTTAGAGTACAGTCTAGTCTGTATTTGTGTTTTAATTATTCTAGGTATGCAATAGGTATCTTGGTAGTTTTATAGTAAATGTTAGAGGTCGTTTTTCGAAGTATTGTTGCCCATACGTATTTCCTTGCCTTGGCTGGCACCGACTCCAAAAAGAAGTAAACAATTTTGAATATTTGCAAAATATTAATGTCAAATAAGTTTACCTTTAAATTAAGTTTCTTTACAGGAATTCAATTTTTTATTTTTTACTTTTTAGTGCAGGAACGTTTTTGTTTGTCTTTTTTTTGAAGGCGGTTATTTTTTTTTGTAAAAAGTTTTTTTATTTCTAGCCGTTTAGTGTATTTTTTATTATAATACAATCGAGAGCAATGAATCCGGGTCACTTAAAGAATGTGAAAAATCTCGGAAAATAAAAATGATAGGTTAATGCAATAAATTGTATTTAATAGACAATGTAATACTCCTTAAATGAAAGTAAAAAAAATATGAGTCACCATACATTTTATTAACACAAAATTACATAAAGAAAAAAAACTGCTGATCTCTCCTTAAAACAAAAATAGGAAACATGAAATTATTGAACTTTATTACGATTTTCTTGAATTTTAATACTTCGTATTGCCTCCTCGTGCTTCCATTACTGCGTTTACGCGGTTTGGCATGCTGTACACCAAGTTCCTTATACGATTTTGGGGAATATTCTCCCATTCGTCTGTGAGAGCAATTTTGAGCTCACGAAGCGTGATTGGGGGAGGGTTTCGTTGTTTTACGCATCTGCCTAGCTCGTCCCAAGCATGCTCGATCGGGTTGATATCCGGGCTGCGCGCTGGCCACTCCATACGAGTAATGTTCATCTCTTGAAGGTAGTCATTCACAATCCTACCTGTATGAGGTCGGGCATTGTCATGCATAAATATAGCATCCTCACCTAAATTGACCATAAATGGACCAACGTGATCATTGAGGATTTCTTCCACATATCTTACGCTAGTTAAAGAGCCGTTTTCTATGATCACCAGCTCTGTGCGACTTTCAGAAGAAATTCCGGCCCACACAAGTACAGACCCACCACCGTAGGCTACTTTTTCTTCGATGCATGCTTGCTTGAATCTTTCCCCTGGTCTTCGATACACTCTGTGTGTTCCATCGTGCTTGTAGAGCATAAATTTTGATTCGTCGGAGAACATAACTTTTGACCAATCTTCAATACTCCAATTTACGTGGCTCTGGGCATATCTTAGTCTTGAAATACGATGCCCACGCTCCAGTTTAGGGCCGTTTGCAGGTCTAAGGGGTTTTAAGTTAGATTCAGCAAGCCGACGTCTTACTGTCCATGCACTTGGGTTACTTCCTCCGAGGCGTCGAAACTGATTTGTGAGTTCAGTTCCTGTGAGAAAGCGATTTCGAAGCATGGTGTTCACCAAGTATCGGTCTTCTCGTGCTGTGGTACACCTGGTTCTGCCCGTTCCTGGTCTGCGTAGGTTAGAACCAGTTTCTTCGTAACGTCGGAGAACTCTTTGTACTGTTGACAGCGACACACCGACAGTCCTGGCTGTATCGCGCTGACTCCGGCCGGTTTCCAGCATTGTAAGTATTCTGGTGCATTCTTCAGGCGTAAGCAACATAATTTCAGCTTGAATAATGAATATAGAGCACTATCAACATGGTTTATGTACCCACATAAATGACAGATTACAAACAAAAGCAAAACCAAATGCTGTAATTTCGTAGTTCCATCTTCGAAAGTGGCCCTTTTTCAAATTTGATTTTTTTATGATATAACTTTACAATAACTAAGAAGTTTTAATACCTTCATTTAAGGAGTATTACATTGTCTATTAAATACAATTTATTGCATTAACTTAGCATTTTTAGTTTCCGAGATTTTTAGGATTCTTCAAGTGACCTGGATTCATTGCTCTCGAGTGTATAATGGCAACGTAGTTAATATCTTTTCTACATAGAATATTATTTTGAAGAAGTACCAATATCATACAAGTAGGTACATATTACTGTCTACTTTCTGATCTTTAATTTGATCCCGTAGAGAGATGATAATATGACGCATGAAATACTGTCGATTCTTATGCGTCGTATGCTGCCTCTAATATTGAGCTGGGCGGTAACAGTCCATAAACTACAAGGGACCACCCTCGAGAGAGCTGTGATCGACCTTGGTAAAAAAAACTTTGTAAAAGGACAAATATATGTCGCGCTAAGTCGTGTCAGAAGTTTGGAAGGCATAGTGTTATCAGATTTAGACGCCTATAAATTATTGAATCGACCACACGATGATCGAGCGATGACAGAGATAACAAGGTTGCGGAATCTGCCATCTGATAATCAAGACAACACATAACGTGCCATGGAATAGGCCTACCGGGGAAACCACATTAAAAAAAACGCGCCCTGCACACTACCTCATAGGAGGCGTGGAAATGTGTGCATACTACCAAGAATACAATTTTATTTTAGTAAATAATAGAAGCGATTTTTTTTTAAACATTGTAAGCAAAATGCCTTTAATATTTCAGAAGTTGTTTTGTGTGGACACATTGATGATAACATCAAAACTAGATTTTCAATGGCACCTTGTATTCTGAGTGCATCTCATGACAGTTCTAAGCCCAAATACTGCTAGGATACATTGTTTTATTTTGAAGTTCTCATGCCAACCTTCCACCTTCCAGCTCCATCATCAGATCAGTTCGATAGTAACTTATAGCCAAAGTGCATTTCATGACAATTCTAATAAGCCCAAACACGGCTAGAATACGTTGATTAATTACGGAGTTCCGGTACCTGTCTTCCGGCTCCATCATGATCATCAGATCAGTTCAATGATAACATTTTCAATATAACTATTCAGGATTGTATGTTTATTTGTATTGTCATAGTTGCTTAAGTATCTTGATTGTGATATCTATGCGAGTGTCAAGTTCCGTTAGCCATATCTGATCTTCTTCACCAGTTCCACTTCATCAAATGTTACTTTTTGACTGTAAACGCTTGATTTCTCGATGAAAATATTAAAATTACTATATAGTTGCCTATAATATTTGAGGAGTTCCCTCGATTCCTCATGGATCCCATCATCAGAACTGGATTTTGAAAAAAATGGGACCAATCTGGAAGCATATCCTTTAAAGTTAAAAAAAAATTTTGCAAATCGATCCATAAACAACGGAGTTCTGAGGTAACAAACATAAAAAAAAAAAATAAAAAAAAATACAACCGAATTGAGAACCTCCTCCTTTTTTTGAAGTCGGTTAAAAAACAGTCATAAATGATTATGTTTATTCATAACACATTTATGGATTTGCAAATTACAATAATTCTTCATAATAGATCTTCTGAACAGAACGTTAAAGAATCTATTAATAAATAAGTAATTTAAGGTGTGTAAATGCGTCAAAAGTAGGGTGAACACATTAACCTTGGTAGGACAGGTGCGGCTAGACCAGACGATGCTATTATATCATCATTTGTAAATAACACCCCTAACACATAGGCACTTTCATATACTCCGCATCTGACATTTGCTACTAAACCGGTACTGAAAGCAAAGCTTTTAAAAGAGACAGGAGCTTTACACCTGTGCAAATTAGTCTTTAAAAACTGCAGTTCTCCCTTCTATTTAATTACCGAAACCAGTTGATTATCTTAAATCTTAAAAATAATTCAATACAGAGGTCAGTGACTTGCAACATTTAAATAATGATTACCAAACGTAATTACATCAGAATCTGAATATTAAGTAGCGACACTGTCAACAATCCTAGATTCGGCAACGCGGCTTAGTCCAGTATACATTAGGCAAACGAGTAACGGCCAAAAACTGGTTTTATTGCAAAAACGAAGTATTACAACATAAAATTACCATCTCATTGACCATGAAGCGCTGACAAACGAAACGTGTGAAATATGGCGGGCCAATACTGGCCTCGATAGCTCTCACTTTTAATCTCGATTGTTAATAATAATCCCGTACCAATACACACGCATTCAATGCAATTACTTGCAGTGAATTGGTTTCTTAATGACCACCACGGTCTTGGTTTTAATGACAGACATTTGACAAAATGTTTGGCTACCAATATTGTGCAAACTCGATAAATGGCCAATTCAGACCGTTTCACTCATCAATGACTCGCAAATTTCTGAGTAATTCTAAAACCTTGTCGAAAAGAGAAATGTTATTCTATTCAAAATACTGTGTAGTGTATCACAATAAAGATTTATTGAACAAGTCACTTTGAGTAAATATTATATAAGGCTACAGTCGATTTTCAACAAAATTCTCGCCCACTAAGACTACATTTGGAGCCTATAAATTATTCAGATAAGACTAGGGGATCCTTGAACTGAAGGGCAGCGTAAGGAATGTGTGAAGTTAGGCATGGAGTAGCACACCTTATTCAAAACAGATTTATTGACGGTGTAGAAACTACATCGATTTATAGTGAGCCATGCTAACTGATGACCCAAACTAAAGGTCGAAAACTGTTACTATTCGAGAAATGTACAGAAAAGCTGCACAGTTCACTGAAGGCGTGTAGCGAAATCAATACGTAAGGACTTAGTAACTTGAGCTGAACTTCAAATTACTGAGACTAACAAGAAAAGTTCCACATAAAGGACAATCTAACACAGTTTCTTAACAATCCCCAGGCGATACTCGAAGCTATTTCGCAAATATTGAACTGTACGGACAGCAAAATCCCATTACACAGGATCCATTCACCCTTTGCACGTATCGCCACGTTGAAAGAAGACAATTCTTCACAATGGATTCTATTGCTTACTTCGCAAGACAGCAAACGTTGTGTAGAAAAATTTCTTCAAAGAATGTCATTCATGTTATTGTTGGGCAGGTCATCGCTCGTTGGAATTACTGTAAATACATTACACTAATAGCACAATGCTGGAGCAGACGAAACGCAACGCCGAAGCAGCCGCCAGATATTATGCGAAAACATGTTTCATCAAGAGGTAAAATCTGCAGTAAAAGTAGATTGCCTGAACAAATATTATAGAGAAAAGTGACAAGCCATGAGTCACAGACCAACACGCAACTTTCAGTAGTATGAAATATAATACATATGTAGATAGAAGCAGTGTTTTCAGCGAGTTAAAGAGCGTTCTCAAAACAACGAGCTCTGAAACCACTGGAACGTTACTTCTACTTGTATTGATTGTGTCGTACAGTATGGCTATTACGTAATAATAAATTGAAATAGATTGATTAAAGGTTTGTGTGGGCGACATTCGCCGAACAACATTTAGTTGGGTGAGTTTGCTGATTTATTAGAGACGGAATTTATTACTCATAATAGCCTGTACAATAAGACAAACATCACATTAATCAATATCCCATCATAACTCATAGAATGATACATTTTGTTGGGTTTTCATAACCATTTACCAAAAGCTCGAAGGAGTATCAAGCTTTGCCTGAAACGTTTATGGCATTGCAAGCATTACCATAAGCGAAGTCGGTACTCGACCTTATGAAAAACAAGACTGTGAACCTCCCTTGGAGTATTGCAATAAAATAATGTTATTCTTACTTTCATTACTCGAACATTAAAATATTTTTCTGTTAGAAAAATATCATACTTCGCTCGAAAAGAAGAGTTAAGAGGAGACATGTATACAAGGTGTCGTTTTGCATCCTCGTCAAATTCAAGGAGATAACTATGCTACTGATTCTCGACACGAATCAATAATAAAATAAGTAGGTATTTTTTTTTCTAATTTTCGGAAATGGGCATGTGTGGGTCACGCATTTTAAAACGCGGCCTGTGTGAGACCGCACTGTAACTGCCCTTTTACACACATATAAAAACGCGGCCGCTTATACGATACCATAACGAAATTCATTCCATTCTTTGAAAGTGGTGTATTCTGAAATACTGTCAAACTTAAATAACTAAGCATGTATTCATTATTTACCAGGGATCGTAATTTTATTTGATTATTTAGGTCTTTCATAACAGCCTCCTGAAATTTGACGAGAATGCAAAAGAACAGCTTGTATAGAAAAGCATTTTTGCCCTTCTGTGTGATTTCGTAAAACAACAGTTATATCGGTATCCATACGCTATTTGAATCAAGTGCTCTCAACCAATTAACTTATCTTCGGATCAGATCTTTCACACGCTCGTGAGAACGACGCTGGGCATCGTGCCATCTACCAAAAGAAACTTCACCGACTTTTTGCCTTTGTTAGCTGTTGAGCGATAGTTTCGCCCGATGATAGTAAAAGAGAACTCTTATTGAAGTAATGTATTAGGTGCCCTGACATCAATTTGTTTCGTATTTCGTAAACTTACAAGGAAAACGTTCGCAAAAATTTGCGTAAAAAGAGCGTGAAACACAATTGAAGCTGTAATTCATTTCCACGGATGGCATATGAGATTGTACGATCAATTCGCGAGACAGTCCAAAGGTTGAGGCAAAATCTCACGATTTGAACATCGTCGTGCATTCGAGCAGAACCATTTTGGATTTGAATCTTCTTTCTCCAAACTAATCATAGTTTACATTTACGGATAAATGGAAGTTTAAGCGTATTCTCAATTAAAACCCGCATATAGCTAACATTTTGATGTATCTGATAAAAAAAGAAACTTTAATAACACCCGACCATAAAACCCGGTGAAAAGCAATCAGCGCGTTCACAGCCCTCGCTGATAGTCGCGGGCAAAATGACTAGTAGGAACAGTTATTAGCACTCACTTTCAAAGAGCAGCACCATTCACAGCGTCTCAATTAACACGAAACATGTGAGTACCCCTGATTAACAATTCCGATGAGATTCTAACCTGACGTGCACGTAATTAAGCGGCGCAGCACGACAAAAAGACGCATCGAGACGGCGACAAGTCGACAACGTCTGGCTGCAGGCGCGGGTCAAGGAGAAAGGCGTCGAAGCCGGCGACAAACTACCACTATTTAATCTGTAATTCGCACATTTTCTTCAGTTCAGTCATGTCTACGGCCGGAATATTGGAGTAGGCGGAAACTTAGGCCCTCGTTGTGGTGATAACTACAACTCCAGTAATGGGTTTTCTACCTATTAGCGTCAAGATATTGAAACGTATTTATGGTCAGTTATAACTGCACCATAATTTTACGTGGGTAATTATGTTTCAGAGCAAGAACCAATAAAAGACATCAAGTATGGGCAGCAACCATTATTTAAGTAAATTCGCTTTACAAGCTGAAATTATTCGAACATCTTATTTGGGTCTCGTAAAGGCATAATGGTATCATTACATTTAAACCTGAGAATGAATCATAAAATCTCAATATGCTGCAATAAGCCTGGTACTTACGAAGCTGAATCAAACTGATACAACTCAGTAATGGCATTGACTCATTCATTCATCGAAAACTAACTTACAAGGCTTTAGAGAATAAAAACGTGTGATTTTTTATATGGACATTTGTTAGTCAACAGAAACTTGCCTCTTTAGGCATTATATTGATAATGCTTACATAATATTTATTTTTATCATTATTTTGACACATAGAGAGACAGAGATGAATGTCGATAGATAAAATGGAATAATGTGCGTAACGGCTAGATTGCTGTTACGCACATTACAAATGTCTCTAAATCTCCTTTTCTACTTGTAATCAATATTAAGAATATTTGTTATATGGTTCTTACATAACAGTTAATTTAGTTATTATGAAACAAATATCAAAGTTCTTAACTAACTTTGAAATTGGCTTAAGGCTTATTTTACTAAAGTCTAAAGTAAGTTTTCGACACAAAATCTATCCGTTCTACTTTGACGAACATCCTAAGAAAACACTGAAGCGTGGCAACCTGAAATTAAACCTAGTCCACCGTTCAACAAACACATACAGTTACTATGAGGTCGCCGACACCAAAACAATAACTATTGAAAGAACATTTGTTCTCATAATAAGGAAAATATTATATCATCTGTATGTAAATGACAGATGCCCTGGTGAAGGCCGCAGGAATCCGCTGGAAGCAAGATACAAAAAATCGGTCGAAGTGGCAATGCTTGGGGGAGGCGTATGTCCAGCAGTGGACATCTTTCGGCTGAAATGGTGATGATGACGATGATATTAATTAACTACTTGTGCAAAATTACCAAGGCCTGATTTTTCAATAATCAGATAATTTTTATCTGAGGAATAAGTATTGCGGTTGGACAGCTTTTGTGTAGAAAATATGTCAAACTGTCGTATTTTTCCTTCAGATAAAAGTTAATTAACTATTGAAAAATCAGCCCTAATTTGGATAAGTACTAAAATAAATCCGGAAAACCATCATCCATGTGTAATAAAACCAGCTGAGTCACCAGTCACCGGCGAAAAGAACAAAAGATAGCCGGTTTCCCAAAGGCGGAAACGACGTAGACTATTTTTAAAGCGACGCGACGATTTTACCTTTTGCCTCTTTTGGGACAGATGGACATTCCAAATTCGACTCTATGTCCTTGACTATCGGAAATTTTCCTCGTTAGAACATCACTTCCCGAAAAGTAAAAATATCCTGGTACAACAGCCAAACGAATGTGCGTTCATTAGGGAATATTTTCGAAATGGAAATCGGTTAGAGACAATTTAGATGAGCCAGAACACCGCGACTTATAACATTTCAAAGGACATACCGAACAGTTATTTATATGGATTGAAATCGGTTTGTCGGAGTACAAAATACAAAACAAGGAAATAAACTCTGCGAATGCGATTGTTTAATCCATGTAAAACTGGATAGTGATTTTACTGCGTTGGCCGTTTTATTCCTTTAGGAAATATACTTTATTGTTATAGACATCTTTATTGGTTGTTACGAAACGTAGGCCTCAGGAAATAATTGGTCACCGCTTTTTGCCGATGTCTGGTTATCGACCCCTGAAACAAAGCAAGACCATCCGAGTAACCTTTGGGGCTTTGGGGTTCAACCAACTCAACAATGTCTACGAAAATTTCAAAAGAAACATCCGACGAAGTAGAATACGCATCAATCCCAGATCCACCCACGCATTCAATTTAGAGTTATCTAAAGATATTAGCAAACAATAGTTAATTCCGATGATAGAATTAAATTATTGCTATTACACATCACTCTAATGAAGCATGACTCGATTGAGATCAGATGGCAATCTGAATTTATTTTTCCGTTGACTTATGCGGATCAGCTTTTACAGACTTTTTAAATTACATAATTGAATTACTTAAGGGGGAAGCGCCAGGGTAACCCGTGAAATTCAAATCTTAATGCACTTGAAGGTATACCATTTTTTATACAGAAATACTGTTGAGTGCTGATCGCAAATCATCCCGTTCTTTCAGTCATTAACTGATTTTAATAGGGAGTTTATGTGAATATCGTTAAGTTTAATTCTGAGGCTGTAGTTTTGACTAATTCTGTCTAAAGATAATGGACACTACTGAAACTGAGGCGGCCTAAGTTGTGGCTTTGCTGCAACAAAGCTTAAGTCAACGTGTAGTGGCCAGGAGGTTAAATCTCAGCCGTTCTACAGTTCGGCGAGATTACCAAAGGTTTCTAAAGACTGGGCAGTATCGAAGAAGGTCTGGATCTGGAAGACATAGGGTGACAACTCAAAGGGATGACCGCTTTATAGTGGTATCCGCTTTACGAAATCGACACCTTTCTGGCGTCGATCTCCAGCGACGCTTACGTGAAGATCGGGGTGTGGCTATAAGTGACAGTACTGTAAGGAGGAGACTACGTGAGCAGAATTTAAGAACACATAAGCTAGCAACAGGGCCACAATTGACCACAGCTCATCGACAAGCCAAACTTCAATTTGCGCAGAATCACGTGAACTGGACTATCGGCCAATGGGAGTCGGTTTTTTTTAGCGATGAGAGTCGGATGACTTTATACGGTTCTGATGGACGCCGTGATGTCATGCGACGGCCAGGTGAACGTTATGCCCAGTGTTGCATAAGAGAAACAGTCAGTTATAGCGGGGGCTCTATAATGTTTTGGGCTAGGATATCTTTAACGGGATGCACGGAGCTGGTTTTCATAAGAAATGGTGTTTTAACTACGGTACTCTACATCACAGAGATCTTGGAAGACCATGTGGTGCCATATGCCGGCTACATTGGAGAAAATTTTGAGTTAATGCATGATAATGCACGGCCACACGTAGCGCGCATTGTCACCGATTATCTTGAAGAGGTCGCCATGTCGTGGCCAGCGAGAAGCCCTGATCTTAACCCTATAGAGCATATGTGGGACACCCTAAAACAAAAGCTTAGAGCCCGTAATCCAGCCCCTACATCCTCAGGAGTGCTGGAAACCGCTATCAGGGAAAAATGGACCCGAATCTCTCAAGAGACCATCAAAACCTTGATTAGGTCACTAAAACGGCAAATGCAGGTCGTCATTCGAGCAAGAGGGGGGAAATGTGTTCATAACGCTTAAGACTGAAAAATTAGAGCGCGTATAAGATTAATCAAAAACAGTGTAAAATCATTCTGATTATTTTTATAACCATATTTAATTTTTTTTTTTAATAATTTTTATGTTTATATTGTGCTAAAGTTGGTGTAAATAAACAAGTTAAATTAAACTTATCAGTACTAAACCATTTTGTTTTGTTTCGCTAAAGAAAAAACGTGATTTGCGGTAAAACTGCAGGTGGGCCGATTTTTTGATGACCAGGTATACTTTGAATCATTGCAAAAAACTTAAGAAAATTTTAATCTCGCCGGCTACCCTGGCACTTGCCCCTTAACTTTGAACGTAAATAATGTATCCTCCGACCCAATATCATCCTAAACCTTATCTGCTGAAAACTTTTAATTGCTCTAGATTCTACTTATAGTATTTTCTACGCGGGATTATGGAAGAGGCGTATAGCGTATACAATATAAATTGGAAATCTGTGAACCAATCACAAGAGAACTTTAGATTGCAGTGTTCTCATGCCCTAAGCACAAATATATCTGATCCAAACACAGTGGTCCTTGAACTCGTTCGCAACAACAATCGTTAATGGACATCCGCTGTACACCAATGATAAATGAACAGGCTTCTTAGAAATCATCGGAGAAAGGCTAATAAAACAAATCATAATCTCGCCGGCTATTTGAATCTCTCGTTTTGGAACACGTGGACAGCTAAAATAATTGCTTGTACTAATCTCTTTGATAAAGGTTACGAGAACTGGATATCTATTACAAAGTACTGTTGGTAATCAAGCCCAGTAAATTAAATTCAAAGGGATTACGTAAGCAAGATAACGGTGAAGACACTAAATCCCAGATAATATCATCTTAATTTACGGTCTGGCTCTTAACTCTCTCAAGCCTTAACTCTCGAAGGTTATGAAGACCTAGAAACATTTCATTTTGAAAAGTTCATACAGAAGAGTTCTTATATAAGTTATATCAAAGACTGCAAAATCACAATTTCATTCCGTAGCTTCAAGACTGTTTACGAATCACTTGAGAACTGAAAGAACAGCGTATCGTCTTACATTCCTATTATGAGTCCGCTTCTTTCTCATCACAGCCATTGTGTTGCACGAAAACAAGTCACACTGTATCAAATAAACTCATAAGGACGTCATTACTAGGGACACTCCTATAAGCACTTTTTTCACTGCTAAAAGCTCGCGTGACACTAGTTACCAACCCCAAGCAACTGTGGCGGGATGGTTACGATCAATATTGTACCATGTTCATGCTGAACTTTTAATTCAAGGGCAGCCATTTCGAGCTGGCAGCCGATAAAAATGGATTACGTATTAAGGGCAAAATCGAAATTCCAGATCGATTAGGCATTAGACATGTGGCTGGCTTAGCATTAGTTTCATTTCGCGTGGGAACTGCTTTCTTTATGGTCGTTTCCGAGGTCATGGGGATTTCGGGGTCGACAACGATGGTATTGACTTTACCTGACGACTGCACCCCAATTGCGTAACACACTTTCAATCGCAATCCGATGTTTTTGAAGGGTATTCTTAATCCATTGCCTTGTAGGTTTAAAAGAAGCGTCTGTTCAACAACGTAAATAACGCAATGAACGAGTTATTCCGGTCGGTCGTCTGGTACTACACACATTGGACTCGAACCGCAAGAGGATTAAAAGAAAAATTAAATAAGAGTCATAGAGAATTCTATGACATAACTAAATTAAAAGTACCAGGCGCTCAGAAACCTGTACGTATATTATGTTGCTGAGGGGATCCGACCGGAATAAAAACAAAAGAAGAAGGGGATCAGCCGATCGATTCTGTAAAAATCTCATCGTGAAAAGTTAGGTGAAGTGAGCTTAGAGTGAGCTGTCAATAGTGTCAATCCCTAGCATTAGTTGGAATGACAGCTCACTCCACGCTCACTCCACCTAAGTTTTCACGGTGAGATGGTTACAGAATCTGAATCATTTTGAAGCAAATTGCTAATCCTTGCTTCATAAGTTCGAAAAACTTGTCTGCTCAACACTTAAATAACGCAATGAATGTTGTTATTAAATTAAACTGTCAAAATGAAACAGATTATGATTGATTGTGTGTTACGCAATTAGGGTGCAGAACAGAATGACAAGTTAATAGTGGATCAAAATTAAAACGTACTACATCCAGCAAGGGATCAGTTCAAGAGATCCGACCGGAATAACTCCAATGAACGTGTCTGAACTGTCAAAGTGAAACAAATTGCGATCAATTGCTATTTTAATGTGTGTTACATAATTACCCTGCTTTTCCTAGAATCTTCATGCTTATTTTCATAATGTTAATTGCAATGAAAGTTGAATTTAAATTAAGTTATCGAAATAAAAACAATGATGTAGAAACAGCAACATTTCATAACCACCACATGGTGCATTAATCTGATAAAACCGGTCACATCTTGACCTGAAAGTTGAAACTTTAGTTTGCAAAATTTTGCATTAACCGATTCTGTATAAGGAAATTGAACTTATTATGGACTCAGATTGTAAAATCAGCAAAAAGTAGATCTGGCAATTTTACTTCGTTAAAAGATCTGCACGATTTAACAGAAGCAATGCTACACAGACATAAATTCAAGAATTAAATAAACAATGAAATGAAAATGTAATACAGAAAATCTCGTAGCAGCAGCCTGAAAAATAAAAAGGGGTCGAGATGAAAGGTCAATCCTGTAGGCGGCCTGCGGAGATCTACCGCAGTAGGCAATTTCTTTTATATTAGTCGATAGAGCAGTCCGAGCAGGGAAACTAATCTCCTTTATGTAACAGTTTCTATTTGCCGTCCAAAGGCGAATGCACTTTTATTAAAAGCAATTCGATGTTGAGCTGAAGTGAAGTATTCCAAAATAAATGATCTCATACTTCGTAACGGTACAGACAAGTGGCAGATATAAAACGACTGTGTAGTGTGTAATGAGACACTGCATTAGCAATAACAGTTCTAAAATATGAACCTTGTCTCCTTGTCTCTATTTGGGACAATATCCGTGATCTAATCAAATACAAGGCAGACGAGAGTACCAGCCGGTATAAATAATTCGAACCATAAAACTGTATAAACATACACAGACTTCCAATGTGTTTATTATCTTTAGTCAATGATGAGCGAGGAAAGATATAAGCAAAAGGAATATTAACTGTTTACAACTGTGGAAGCATCTATTAAAACCGAGTGCAGTTGTATACAAACGGATACGAGTACAAATGTAGTGGAAATACAAGTTGAGAAATGTCTGAACATTGACCGTGTTTAGGGGCAACGTTCTTTTATCTGCTTCAAAGGATCTGTTTGTGGTTGCAGTTGATATATTTCAAGAGATAACAGCAATGTTTCACGTTAACGTCGAACGGCAGGCTTTTTCATACTTTCGTATATTCGTCACGCTTTCTTGGGGTAAAGGCTGTCTTACCGATGGTCGTTTTATAGGAACCCACGGCTTGGTAACTGATAATGCTAGTGTGTTTCTAAACACCTGTAAATATAGATTAGAATGACCTGGTTACGATTAGGATTGCGGGGTTAGAGGGCGACGCTCTATGCTAACTACGTGAAGGAAATGGGCAGTAACTGACTAGCGTATTGCTGACCCAAAACCAAGTTCCGTATTTAAGGAAATCCTGTACGAGGTTTCGGATAATACGTCATAGTAAGTGACAGCTTCGTAGCTCGTTCGGAAATAACTAATCATTTCTTCGAAAACACAAAACCTCGGGCGAGGTTAAAATGCTGACCCTGTGACATTTAGACGACAAATATGACTCAGATATTAATCCGACGCATATCATATGAAACGGAATAAATGATCCGTAAATAAACTCGAGATTCAATAGTGACCGCGACGGGACAAACAGAAAAGTTGGCAAACAAAAAGTTACGTCTAGTAAACTGTTATAAAAGGCAGAATTCGAAACTAATCAAAACCCGATATTTCTAACAATGTTTCATTTTTTGCGGATCATAACAGAACTAGATTACTTTTTGTGATATCTACCTTTCTTCCTATGATTAAACTGTATAGTGAATGACGATTGTCCTTCCGTGCACGTAAAGTGCTGTCATTAGAAGATCTTTGACAGTCGTTACGGGTAGTCAGAAACCCAAAAATCTCGACAACCAAGCTTACCAAGGGGTATAACTGGATTTTGGGAGTAAGAGGCAGTCGCTCCATATAAAGTACTGGTATTCAAATGCCTTCGAATGGACTGGAACGCCGACCCCAACATAATTGAGAAAATTGATTGAACAGAGCTTGATAACTTTCTGCGACATTGACCTTTCTATCATTAAACTGAATATTGATTGACGATTGTAGTGTAGACTATCGACTCCTTTCACATTTCCTTTTTGGATGCTATTGCTAGTAAAAAGAAACCCTAATGTAGCTAGTTACGTCACGTCTAAAGTCTGTACGTTACACGAAACGGTATCGTAATTTGTTGGCCTAACTATGATTACTGTTCAAATTCAGGGTAATCATTTTTCGCAAAAACGCAAAGGATACCTTTTGTACAGATTTTAATAGAACTTTTTTCTGAATTCTGTTTTATAACCAGCGAGGTAATTGCGTAACATACTAACAGTAGCAATGGCTTTCATTTTGACAGTTCAACACTATTCATTGCGTTATATTACGTTGTTGAGCAGACAAACTTTTCGAACTTAGAAAGCAATGGATTAGCAATTTGCTTCAAAATGATTCAGATTCCGATTGATTGTGTGTTACGCAATTAGGGTGCCGGTCGGTTCCATATGTCATTAGTTAAAAGAAATAGATATGAAACTATAGAAGTTTCAGGAATTAAGAAAGATGAAATAAAACATATTGATAATGTAAAATACAATAGGTAACAGGTTTTTTTCTGACAAATTAAAACTGAAAACAGCTGTTAAACTGAATTTGATCGACATTCGACAGGTGTTTCGTTTGACATTTTGGACACTTGAGCAATCAAGAAGAAAATCTAATTGTCTCGAAATTCGGAAACAATGGACTATTATATCAAATCAAGGACAATGCAAGGCTTTAATGAAACCTCAAGTGGTATTATTTAGCATTCTTTGCAGACATGCTTGACAATTTCTATAGAAAATGCGGCAGATGAAAAAAAATAAATAAATAGTAAGACCTTACCTCATGATCCCTGTAAAAGGGCTCCTGAAGGTTATCCGGGACCCTGTTGTTGAACGCCTTCGTTAACAGCCATTTGATCGATGCCCGCTGCTTCGACTGAAACAATACAAAACAACATTTATTTCTATATCATACATAAACCAATAAAATTAATTTATTCTCGTAATATTTGTTTAGTTTTTAAGTGAATTGTCTATTTTTGATTCTATGTATTATTGTTTGTCTCCTTTGTCACACGCTGTCTACATCTCTGTATTTATTCTCCTATCTCAGGTATGCTGGAAGAGATTTCTTAAGAAATAAGCATCACCTCTGTACCTATTTTTTCTGTTCTGTTTTTCAATGTCTGTTTATATATGTGTGTACATAAATGGTTAAATAAATAAAAACCGGCCCAGTGCGAGTCGAACTCGCGCACGAAGGGTACCGTACCATTATCTGTAAAAATCACGTCTGTTGCATGGGAATCCCTAAAATATTTTTTTTTTTAAGTAAAAATAAAACTGAGTATTTTTTGAATATTTCAAGTGCCTACCTGTTGCCATTATTGATATCGAGCAAAAAAGGGCCAAAAAAAATCGCGTTTGTTGTCTGGGAGACCCCCTTTTTTTTGGGTGGGAAATCATCAAATGGCCTCTCCCGCTCTGGGCTGAGCGGAAGGGCGTGTCAGACTTTTACTGACTAAAACGCACCCGTGTTCCTTCAGTTGCCTGTGTCAGAGGCCACGGCATCTCTTGCGAAAAACCCGCGGCCCTGGCAGGCATCGGCCCTAGTGGACCCCGTCAATTCGTGCTAACATCTCTCTGAGGCGCGCGTGGAACACAACGTGCCGTCGACGCGGGCCTGCGGCCGCGCCTACGGTGGCCGGGAGTCGGCTGTTGACTCCCGTCCAGGGCGTCTTCTGCGGCGACTAGGGGCGTGAGGGCGCAGTCATTGCCTCTCCCTCACGCGCTCCGCCTCCCATGCACTCTCGCTCCGTACCATGGCCTGGACCAGTGCCGGACGCGAGAGATCGCCGCCACGAGGACGCGGCGGTGCTCCGCCCAAGACGGGCAGTCCTCCACCGTATGCTCCACCGTGTCCTCCGGGCGATCGACACAGTGGTGACACCTTGGCGTTTCCTCCCGCTTTATCCTGAACCTCCCGAAACAATCGTGTCCGGTGAGGACCTGTGTCAGGGGGAAGGTGAGGGCGCCGTGGCGCCTCTCTAGCCACTCCTCAAAGAGGGGACTCATCGCCGCAATAGTGGCGTGCCCAGCACTGGGCTGCGACAATCGCACACTCTATGCCGCTATGAGATCCCGGCGGCGCTTTGTCCGCTGTACCGTGATTTCTCGCGGCAGCGGAGTTACGCCCCGGCGTTTTGCCTCCTCTCGCCACTCCCATGTGTCGGCGAGGACTTTGGCCTCCAGATCCCATAGCGGCAATCCGGCAAGGAGGCTCGCCGCCTCAGCGGAGACCGTGCGGTATTCTCGGACCAGCCGGACAGCCATACCCGTTTGGGACGCGTTCAACCGGTGGGATGGGAGCCCCCCTTGAATATTTATTTTACTTTGTTTTTAGTATTTTTTGTTATAGCGGCAACAGAAATACATAATTTGTGAAAATTTTAACTGTCTTGCTATCGCGGTTCTTGGGATACAGCCTGGTGACAGACAGACGAACAAACAGCGAAGTCTTAGTAATAGGGTCCCGTTTTTACCCTTTGAGTGCGGAACCCTAAAAACTAAGTAAATTCTACACAAGTTCAGTTCCAGAGCCGAGCAATGGTATTTTTCTCGGTCATTAAAACTTGGCTCTCATAAACTTTATTAGCTCCTTCACCAAGCTAAAGCTCAAAGCGGTTGACCCAAATCCAGTTCCTATTGATCATTTCGACCTCGGTACGACATATAAAATAATAAACCAGTACAACGATGACGAACGTATATCTTAGCTCGTCATCTATCGTTAACGAGGTAATAATTGCAAATAGCAGTTCTATTGAGCCAGTTGTCGGCTGTCGATTGCCACAATTACTGTCCACCGTCAACCACTGCCGCGTTATGGCAACGTCCGCTTATTGTGATCGCATAGATCAATAAGTGGAACCGAGTGGTCCTTGTCCTAATTTGAGTACTGCACTATCATCACTCACTATTTGTTAATGTGATAGCAGATGGATTGATTGTAGAGAAGTTCAATTGAATTGACTCTTTGGCGTAAACGACAACGCAAATACGTCGACGCGTTTTACGTTACTGTCCGCATTAAGAAAATTAAAGTGACAGCCAGTTGCTGTTTCTCTCGTTGCAATTACTGGCAAATAATGTTTAGTGCGTGTTAAGTTTGATTCATAATGACAAAACTCCGTAAAGTACAAAGTTCGTTCATAAGTTTTACGTCGCATGAATAACTTGCCAAACGCGCCTTAAGCACTCAAATAACATTACTTCATATTCCTGATAATAAAACTTACATCACGAGACAACATAAAAATGATGTCATAAAATGTGACCGCGAGGAGTATAATCCATATAGGTATGTGAATATTAAAGTACAATGTCAAGGCGAGATGGATAGATCAGAATATTCAAATAAAGCTAGTAGTAGCCAGTAAAGTAAGTGCATATATGTCGACAGCGCCATCGCATCTCAGTATCATCAAATTCGTCATGCAAGTGAGAAAGCAGGCATGCGAACCATCACTCTCTGTTATTAATTTACTGTAAACTAATAGTTAAAACATGCAAACGCATCACGATGCTGAGAAATCCGTTGTGATGCAGAATTTTAATAACACGTACTGTTAAGCCACACGGCACGGTGAAACGATTCGAGGATTTCAGATTCGTATCTTAATGGAGATTTTAGAAATTGTAGCCATGTTACTGCTCGACTTTGCTAATAAAAGGCAGAAGCGTTGCTAGTTCTGTCACAGGAATATCAGTCACCAACTTAAAAATATACTATTGCGATCAAAGAGTCGCATCAAATCCGAACCAGCCCGGAATCACAAACCAAAATAAAGCTACTTTCAAAGCGGAAACATTATAAGAAAATGTGTGTGAAACATTGGAGGGAGACAGAGCAAAAAAAATGAACAAGATGAGCTTACTATCAATAACAGTATCAGAACGTCGACAAATCATAAAGTTGAAAGATCGGGCGCGTGCCGGCGCATGCGGCCACGCTTAAAAATAGTCCATTGCACGGAGACACTCCCAAATAGGAAGCTACTTGGACGGGCTCGATCAAGAATGTCACAGTAAACAACTGTTGTATCAAAATTAAAAACGAAACTAACATTTGTATGATATTGCTATATTTTTTAGAAACTTGATTAATCTAAAGCGATTGGTAGTAGATACCTAATAAATGTTGAAAGTTGTAGATTGAGTTATATTTTATTGAAGAAATCATCAGTCTTGAATAATTTGATATTAAAAGTATTACATAAAGGAACCTCTCCTAGAAAGAATCTTAGTTACGCTTTTGCGCAGGATTGTTTACGAGTGATTAAAGACCAGCTGGCAACCAAAGCAATAGGCTGGTGATTGATTTAACAATAATTAATTTAAAATTCTAGAATAAATAAATGTTAAATAAGATTAACTAAGAAACCAAATCAACATCATTAACTGGTTATTTTTGCTTTTAAGACTGTTGATGTATGTTGATACCCTATCTATGGTATCGTTCATAAATGCTTGATTGGCAATGGATCGAATTGACTGTGTCTATTTGGCGTTGGTGTAAATATTTCTTCTCCGAATAAACTAGGACTTAGCAACTGGTTGGAGTTAATTGAAAACTGAAGAATCGGATAAAACGCTCGTGAGAATTTTACAATCCTTTGGCTTAAAAAATAAATGAGAATTCTTTAATAAAGCACTAATTACTGTAGCTTATTTTCAAGAGACAAGGCAAATACTAGGTAACGCTTTAGATTTTCTGAAGTGATTATTAAAACATCCAGTTGTAGAGTCAACTGTTAACTTTTTACTGAAAGTTCTGTTATGTGCACTGAAAAAAGGCAAATAGGCCAACCAGACTTAAGTAAACCGTCATGGCCGCCTACACCTGTAGCTGATAATATCCCAGGAGACTGTCGTCGGGTCGTTAATCTAGTTCCAATGCAATATTAAATCAATCTTGTGAATATTTTAGCTAGGCCGAACAAAGGCAACTACATCGAAGGAGTCCTAGCTTAAACTTAATTACATGAATTCAATTTAGGAGCTACAATAGGCTTAGTTGTATGTATATGTATATCGTTTATGCGTTAAACATAATCTAGAAACAGGATACAGTCATTGGTGGTTTGTTTGGGTAACAATCCATCTATTTGATTACTCTGCAAATCTTTCACATCAGTATTTTTTTGCTTTTTGTTACAGCCGTTAAATCCAAGCCGTTGTTGCTACACAGCTCCGACAGCATCTACTCCCCGCCTCATGTTCATTATACCATAAAGTAAGTATTTAATTGCATCGGTATGCGCCTTCGAAATAACTATCTTAGTTTCTTTAAAAATATTTTTCCAGCTTATTAAAACAGGCGCCAAAATGGCGTACCTACACAGCTGCTAGCCGGTACGCGGACGTAGTGGAAACCTTTAAACTGGTCTGAATGTAAATATTTTGATGTCAATTAGATATCAGCCGACCATTAAGATCATGCAAATACAAGTCACGAGCGAATTAATTAACATTGTTTATCTGCCAAGAATCCAGTCATCGTAGAAAATATGTATGTACAACGTCACCAGTACGAACAAGATTGAGATGTATGTGCATGTTTCTAATACAGTACTTTCATGTTTATATTTATCCCTTGTGTACAATGTACTTAAAATGAATAAGTTCATATCCATCATCTCTTCACGGTACATTAACCTCAAATTGCTTTTCATCTTCAATTATTAAAACAAACGTATATTTACTGGAGATGGGAGATCAGTATTCAACAAGTGTATAGTATTTACTTTGGCCAGACACTCAGCCAGCCAGATGAAGCAAATTGAATTCAATTCTAAGCGCTGAGTTCACACATTTAAAAAACATAAACACGGTTGGAGCAAACTCATTCAATTTGCAAGCGTAAGACGACTATTAACTTTCATACACCACGCTATAACATATAGCAAGTGGAGCGGGCAGGCCACTCTCTACACTCAATTCTTGGTGGTTAATTGGTGTGCAATTAGCGAAGTCCATGCTGAACACACATTTCACTCTCTCCAGTTTTAGGCGCTCCGTCGTAGGAACGGCGCCGGCGTGGTCAGCGTCGGCTCATTAGTGCCATCGACGTCGCTAACGGAAGAATGCACTTCCTGCGTGGTTGTCAACAGTAACCCCCACAGATTTGCATCGAAGCGGCTCAGCTCGAGCGGAACTCAAAGCCTAGACAGATCGACGCCACATCATCGATGCTTTCACGAGCAGATGGCTTGCTAGCTTCATGAATTATTACGCGATCGTTTAAAGTACAGACACGCAGTAGCAAATAGTGATTTCAAAGGAAACCTGTTTTGAATGCATGCCCTCAATGCCTTTATCCTTCACACGGATTAAATTATTTTGTCGGAGTAGGGCCAAATGCACTTGTGCTGCATTCGCTTGACCCGCGGAACAAAGGGCAATGGAACTTGTAATAGTATCTTTTCCTTTTGTGTATGTCCAGTATGCGGAGACATTGGATACTGGCGCATTCGAACAAAATAAGATCTAAACACGCAATTTTCCAATGAATGCATCTTTGGAAATAACTGCTGTTGCCAACCAACATGCAACGCATTAAAAAGCGAGTAAATTCAAGGAAGTTGCCAAAGCACCAGGATTGATAAGAAAATGGGTAAATAACAAGATAGAATCTACTAAACGAGGTGAAGGTTCGTTGCAAAACAATCATGAACAGTTAACCGAGTCGATTATCGTCGATTCGGATCGGAGCCTCGCAGGCCGCAGCAGTCGATGCGTGGAAACTGGAAAGGTGCGTTGGCACCTGCAACCCACGCGATCCACTGAGGTCGTGCGCCCACGCAGCCCCCACACAAGCTCGCCGGTACTTAACTTATGGCTCTGAAGCCATAAACTCTCTTCTCTACCATGAGTACGAAGATGACAAAAAAATTAAAATTTTGACACTTCCGTGATTGATCAAACTAGCTTACACCAAATATATACGGCACGGTTGGCGCAGTGGTTAAGCGATTGACTGCTGCGCTGCGTGTCGCGGGTTCGATTCCCGCACGGAACAAATATTTGTATGACCTACATGTATTTGTTCCGAGTCTGGGTGTTTTTCTATCTATAATATGTATGTATTTACAAAAAAAAAAAAATATGTAAGTAGTTTATTAGCCATCTTGTTACCATAACACAAGCATTAGGTTGCTTAGCTTGGGACTAGATGGCGCTGTGTGAAATGTCCAAGGATATTATTATTATTATTATTATATAGTTAGGCTGTTCGCTAATTTTAGTGGAAAACATAAAATAGTTCGATGAGCAGAACCTATGATTTAATGAGAGGTTGATTTTTAACGAGCAAATACTCGATTACTTGCTCAAGTCATTACATGTGAATATTTAATTTTTATTCCATAATGAGTAAAAAAACCAGTAAAAAAGATACGAGATTAAAAAAGGGAAAAATTTTCGTTCGTCTGAAAAACTGGGAGGTGCATACATAGAACGCTATAGAGCGAACGCCATGGTTCCGTCACCATATTACGAAAAGGAAATTCTTAAATAGCTAGCGTCAAACAAGGCAAAAAATAAAACATTCTTATTGAATAATAACGAAAGAATAAATTTCACATCGCGTATTACATCAGCTAGGTGTACTTCACCAGGCATTGCATTCTGTAATCCGCATGTTTTGGCATTTTAATAGGTCAGCCTGTCTCGACAAACGATATCGTATACTATGCCCTGCATCTGCTGGCAACGGCTGCTATCCGAGATCGAACTCCTTGTTTTATGAACATTGTACAACTTTTTACATTCAACCTAAATAGTCACCTGCTAAAGCCAGCTTCTTCGGTACAGCTGTTGGACGAAACAAAAGATAAGTCAAATAAGGTCAGACCACCAATCAGATAGAAGGCGAAAATTCAAGGCAGGAACACCGCGAGCTCAAAACGCCAAGCTCACGAACCAGAAATAAGTTTTATACAAAGTCAATATACTCGACAAGTTTGACGTGAGGTGATTCATGGGTGACCAAATATGGGAGACAGCTCCGACGAGCGGCGCTGAGAAAAAGAATTCTTGTCCCTAAGAACTTATGCATCAATACATATTCATCGGAGGCTACTAACATGGTCAAACGGCCGAGTTAATTCTATCCACCTGAATGGAATTTTGCAAGGCTCCTAATAAGCCACGATTAGACTACCATAATTGGTATGTAGGAAACAAATAACTGGAATCACGAAGTTTTTGTCGAGATGAGATGAACCTCGAGGTTCGAGGTACTTACGAAAGTATATAAATGTACAATAGACAATCGAAACGTGACCAGCATATTTGTACAGAAACATTAAAACGCCAACGATTTTAAAATTCACGATGTCTCACTCCGCCCTCAAGAGGCAGGAAGCAGGAAGCTTTCAAGAATTTGTACATAATTAATTTCATTTGTGTGCGTGAAACTGTGAACGGTCTATGGCACAGATACGGGCACTGTCATACTGGAGGCAATCGTAGCATTACTGAGGTTTAGCTGCTAGCGGAACTAATGGAACACACAATTAGTTTTGTGGTGCAGGAAATAAGAAATGATTTGCCCTGTTCTGAGTCATTTCGATCCACCTGACCGATGCGATGGTTACTCAGACTATTTCTAGTTAAAATGGACGTTTTGGCAAAAAAATAACAATAATAGATGATGACAGCCTTGATACTGTCGCTGATGCATAAATAGTGTTCGTTTATAATGTTTTATTAGGTCTATGAAGTAATACTACTGTATCTGCAGGATGTTGAATACGGAAATAAAAGGGTAAGCTACTGACCCCGAGGATTCCAAAACCGAAGGAAATGAAGAAGCTGAAGTCGGAAAGCGAACCCAAGCAACAAACCTTAATTTATACATTTTACACCAAGCAAAGTACGACAGTTGATTGAATTTGTTTAGAAATCATCAAATAAACAGCGGAACACTGCCATTATGGCCACTGAGCGCAGAAATGTCAACAGATAGTGATGCGATGAAGTCATAACTAGTAAGAACTATAAATATATCAAGCCCACGTAGCCTCGATTAAGCCTTAGGCTTATTGTAGAGCAAATTGCTGTAGGCTGTTGTTGACGAGAAGATTAAGAAACATTTTGGGAAAAAACACATCCTAAAATCGGAGACTAAAGACTTCATGGCTGGAAAAAATAGAACCAACGTTAAGACAAGGACATTTTTTACAGCCACCCAAACAATTATATCATATTCGGCAATTACACAGATGACTGTCTCTGGTACAGATGAAAATTTGTGTAATCAGCTACACGCGAACGGTGTTAATGAAAATTACAGTGGCCTCAGAGCCTACGCTGATATTAACGTGGCACTGTCAAGGCCCATTGTGAATGCTACTATGGAAGTGGGAGGAAGTTACCGTTCATACTGAATCAAAATAAAATACTCTTCACACAAGTTCCTCTAAAGATTGAAACAAACGACAAAGAAGCGCTTATCGTGAGTTAAAATATTTGCGTGTCTATCGTCATTGTTGTCAACGATAACAAATGCTGTATTTAAGGCGAAATCAGCATGTCTGATATGTTATCGTACGATATAATCCAGTACACTCTACTGATGTTCTTTCTCTTGATAACAACGAGAAACGCTTTTTTTCTTATTTTACTCTGAAACTAGATTAATTTGCTAAAGATATTTTGATGAATCTATCTCTAAGTCCCAAGTTCCAGCGTATGACCCAGTTGGTTGGTGCAGAAGCGAGATATCTCGGTGAAAGTCGGAAATGTGGCGCCTATATGCAAAGGGAACAACCAACGACGACTAATATAAACATTTCGTAACCATCACTATTATGAGTACAAAACGGCGGACGATCGATATGACTGGTCGGCTCATTCGGCTATTTATTAGACGTTACATAGCCCATTACGACACAGCTCGCCCAAAATATTGATAAAATTATTACTCGTGTCGAAAGTAGTTTTATGTCAGCAGGAAATGTTGCGAAAGCGATATTCGTTGACGTCTCCGATATGCGAGAGACCATTTTTCGCGTCAGGTGTTCTGTTATGGTAAATAAGCCTGTAGTTGGCATCAGCATTCCACGCACGAAATCTTTGATCAGAATGTTGGTACAGTACACGAATATTAAATATACTAGTGAACAATGGTAGACGTCGTCTGTGCCGCCGACATCTGGCCAAACGGAGAGCTTTTTACCGCATAACTTCACCACACGCGACGTCACAAATGCGTGGCCTAAAATCGTTTTTTTTACATGCGATTTTCGGGTGTGTAATAGTATTGCGCTATAATCGTTACATTGTAAAACACAACATGCATGGCCTACATATTATTAGCATACACATAAAAGTCATGACTTGATCATGGATACAAATTATTATTATGCACTTGAATAGCGCAAAATAAAATGTAGCAGAAACAAATATTTCGGAAGCAATTAGCCATTCCAATACAGAAGATTTGTTTCGTGTTGATACGAAGACCTCTGCAAAAAATCTAAGTAGGCGTGGAGACTTTGCTAATGGAAACAACAAATAAAACGTGTAAATGTTCAAGGTTTCAAGACCAAATAAAAATTCGAAGTCTTCATTAGAATAAGAAGCGTGGAGGTATAAAGAGATCATCGAGGTAGTGTTGGGTGCAAATGTTATGGGCGATAAATCAAGACATTTGTTTTTCCCAGGATGTGTGAATGCACATCTGGATCACGATCCTTTTGGAAATCGAAATTCTTAGGAATAGAATTATTAGAAAATGTGCCACCCAAGCAAAACTTATTCTGAATTTGAACACCTGAAAGCGATTTCATTCTATCAAAAAAAAAAAAAAACAATACAAAAAAAATCTCATTGTGGGAAAAAAACATTAGCCAAGTAAACAAAACCAAGATTATTAAACAATGAAACAATATGCGATGTTTTAACAACAATTAAAATATTAGTCTAAGAAATCCATTAGTTAGTGGAAAGTTTGATGTCGATTCCGTGATTCTTGATAACATCTCAACGGATCTCAAGCAAGCACAATTCGATTCGTTACTCAACGTAACACCATAAAAAAACTTGGTTATGGCGAGTTTTTGCCAAGTTCAAGAGTTTTTATGGGCCAAAAAAAACATTGTGACGAAATGTTTAGACAGTCCATATTTCAAGTTCTTCGAGTATTTCCGTGGTCTTTGGCTGGACCTGAGTCTAAGACAGCATTAGCATATGTTAAGTAAATAACTGTATAGACGCTTTAGTTAATAACCTGAGAATCCTGTCTGTAACTTTCATAACAGCAACATAGTAAATGACGAAACTGCATCCGAACTACCAGAGGCCAGTTACTTATGCATGCAAGGCTCGTTCTCGAGATTTCCCACGGATGTTGCGGCACACAATACTGGCAGTTTGCACGACATTACCACTTGCCATGGAATCCAACCCACGAGGGAATTGCACAAGAATCCCTCGCATCTCCAACTCTCAACCAAAATGCGTGAAATGCGCTTTCTCGGAATACTATTGGGACCATGCCGTGTGGTGTTTTGAGTACTCTGGAAGCACTAAACGATTTCCCGCCAGCTCGACTACTGCTTTATTGTTTCCTGAGTGTTTTGTGTGCGTTGCTTTCGATTCTGCATTGATTTGATTTTCATTCATACATTTCATCATACTGTCTGGTAATTCAAATTTTCGCTTACAAGTCGGATATCACTGCCAAAGCCATTTCGTCAAGAAATTCCTAGGAGGAAAGATCAAGTAATATTAAACAGGTAGACGACTTGTCTTAAATCCAAAGCTGGTAATATGTTACAGTCGACTAGAGATGATTGCTTCTAATTACTCACCGCTATTATAAGCACATTAGAAACAGAAACGAAGATCGGTCATGACGAAGCATTTAAAAGCCTTGATCTTGAAAACTGAGAAAAAAGAGCGCCATTGTACATTTTTCTGAGGCCGCAAGATTTCCTGCTCAGCAAGCACAAGTTATAAATGGCAAAACGGTTACTCAATCTGTATAATATGAGATATTTGTTTTTTACTCCATCAGCCGTGAAAACATTCCTAAAAATGTAGATTTGAAAAAAATGTGCACTGGCGCAGACATGAAAAAATATCGTGCATTGGCATAATAATTTGAAAAGAAACAACAATTGTATCCACAATACTTTCGCAAATTGTCCAAAAATAGAAATAAGACCGTTACTCGTCACGAATCTGTAAAGAAATGTGAGAAGAAAAGAGTTATATTTTTTGTTCGAGGATGGTCAATCAAATCGAAGTTTTCTGCTGCTCAACATTTTCGAGGCATTACCTTCTAGCAAAACAATCATAATGTAGAATTTAAATAGTGAAGTCTAAAGTTAGTTTTCAATTAGCAGAATTTGAAGTAACAACGCATGTAACTTTTCACGCCTAATTGTTCATTTCCACAATCTGCGGCGCAACTTTCGAACAAAATAAAATTAACCATAATAAATATGTGCATAACAAGTGCATGAAATTGGAATAAAAAGCAAATTCATATGCAAAATATCAGATGTTAGCGATAACAAGATAAAAAGAGACAGTGAAACACGATAACACATCTCGTCATGAGAGCTGCTTAGTTTTGGAGAAAGTGATGTTGTAACCTTGAAGCATCCATTACATACATGGTTCTTTCTTTGTCTAGATTGTCTACTAGTTATGTTACTTATTTTAACAACTTCAAATTCTTTTCGCGTATTTTCGACTCTACGTGTTGCCTGAAACGAGGAAGAATTAGTAAAGTTGAGTCTCATGGTTATGAAAAGTAATAGGATATTGCATATAGGCATTATTTTAAATCACGGAAAGTAGTTTCGGATTAATTTCAAAGTTCGCAGTAAATAACAGTCAGGGGTCTTGACCGCGGCAGATATTGTCAGTACCTTATAGTACGGACTACCAAATAACAATACAGGACCAACAGTAATTGTAACTTGTTTTCATGGTAATCTTTGACAATTGCCGTATTTGTTTGTACAAGACATATGTCAAAGCAGTTAGTAATCTATCAAGTACGTGAAAATGCCCAAACACTGCACTTTGACAGGAGTTATATTCAGAACAGCTTTGTCACACGGTTTGTGTGCTACAACTCGCATGTTTTTAATTTGTATAACCGATTGAGTACTTAAAGAGCTTTGTTCATGAATGTAGTCGGTTCCATTCAGTATAATATACATCGCTTTCAAACATTCGATTGTTAACATGTGATTTGTACAAACACGTTGCCTTCCGGGAGTCAATTTCACTTTTCGCAATGACATCATGTTTGTTACCATTACCAATATCGTTGACCAATATCGACACGGCCGACCAAGCATTTGTACCAAAAATAATATATAGTTTTCAATTAGTGTCGCTATTAAGAGAAGGAAATTGGAATTAATTAATTTCGAAATAATGTTTTAGTTGGGAACGCAACTCTAAGGACTATATTAAATCAAGACAAGACTGAGGTAGACTAAAATATGATTAGATACTAATTATAGCCAACTAAGAGCAATAAAGAATGGAGGCTTTATGATTAAAATAATGCATAGGTAGGTAATGACAGGTTGCTAACTCATCGTATATCGTATCGCAGTAATTCACTTCCTTCCACGGAGAGATGGACAGGTAATTACATTTTATGTTTTATAAGAAATGAGAATTACATGAAAAGTCAGCGTACCTGACCAAACACCACGGTTCTTTGAATAAGAATTCTTTTAAGTTAGTTATGTTTGAAAGAGCAGAGCATGTGCAGAATTTAAATAGTATTTGACCAATTGCCTGTTCTCCTTCTTCTTTTTAACAAGAACGTTAGGTTATCTACATCTTTTAGTACTGACTTCTGAATTCCATACAAGTGGGTTTTTTTTATCAGGGAACTAAGTGCATCCCTCCCAAAATTAGTGCGTCCCTGAATCCGAAAAGCAAAAGAGACATATTTTTGGAGTTAAAACACAACTTTCATGCATGTACATAGACAACACAATAACAGACAAACATTCTAAGCTCGCTGCTAAAATAAGACGACTTGAACAGTTACCGTGCAATATTCTCACAATAACGAAGCATTAGAAGATTAGCTGCATCGCAAAACACATGTAGGCAATATTAAGTTCATAACATACGATTTGAACAGGCAATTTCTTCACTGGCATATAATATAAAGCTCGACCACATGAAAGTAACCGCGCGAAACATTCCTCATAGCTTTCTCTGACCATCATAGCGAATGTTCCTTTATACCTGTACTGATGTTGACACGTAACCGCATTCCGGGTTAAGTAATAACTAATAACTTTTTACTATTAAACACTTAATGAAAATAGAATTGATTAATTTTATTGTGTGCAGGCACAAGTATAAAGTTTATTGTTGTCTTTGGATATGTAGGTAGTTGTGAATGACAAGGATTGCGATTTTTTTATGGTGTCTTGTCATGATCTAGGTCAGTCAGAAAGCCCAAAGAATAAGGGAATGAGTTGATGCTCTATATAGACTTTCAACTACACGCAACTAATAGGGTTATAGCGGACATAAACGAGATATAAATTATAACCAATATGGATATGGAAATGGAAACAGGACAAACGACGCAACAGATGGCATAACTCAAGGATACAAAGCCGTCACATGCAAAAATGATGTATCCCTGACGGTTTGTTTGGCACCAATGATTAATGTTAGTATTGCCTATTTTGGATACTCTGTACTGTTGGTAATACTAACAATTAACGCCTTTACGACACATGTCATTACATAGAAGGACATAAACCATTTGTTAAACATTTTGGCATAACATGCTACGATATGCATAGAGCCAAATATTAAACTCGGTCAAAAATTCAGTAAAGCATACCTGATAAAAGAAATCAGAGATTTCACAACTGAATTAAAATTTCCCCCTCAGATATAACACTTAAGTAGCGAGTGTGACGAGTTTAATTAATATTTTCTTTGACACCACGATTGTTAGACGTCGCTGCATACGTGCTTTAATTATGAAGAAATTCTTGAGCAGACTAATCTGGGAATGAATCTTCACAGTGAACCGTACACTTGCTGTAAGAGCATTTCTAATCTTTAATCGACGTCCGCCTTCGATTGTGACTGCTTAAGATTTATTTCGTCCATTCATTTCACTTTGATCATTTTTGAAAGTATTCGTTTCATTAAAGGCGTGGGTAATAAGTTTTGTTTGTAGAGCTTCCATCTTGCGTAATGTTTATAGCTATAGTTGCCAGAGTTACTTCACCGGGCTAACTACTTAAATCGAAAGCCGAACAAACTATAAAGACTTTTTGGTGTGTTTGCATGAGCAAACAACTGGGTGTCCCCATTCGCAATGCCGCACTTAGAAACATAGTAGCAACAAAAGGTTACCAAGGACTGTTCAATCAAGAATGCATCAAGCAATTAAGATGAGAATGTGAGCTGGATGGAGATAAAGGAATTTAACAAATTACAACCTTACGGACAAGGCGACACAAACGATAACATTGCAAAATCCAGTCGAGTGGCAACCGTAACAAGGTCCTCACCATATAAGAGGGTCGTGGGCGGAAGCATGCACCAAGAGGTGGCACCACAATGTTGTGCCGTGTCGCAACATGTCCGGCTGCCTCAGCTGGAACTAAATGTGCCAAATACTAGCGGCTGCTAGGTTTAACATTAGTTGAAATATAGAATTCAATCGTAGAATGTATCACAAATTAAGTGGTATTTTATGTTCCAACAAACTTGTTTTCTCAAGATTTTCATTCTGCCTGTGAGAATTTTTTTCGTCATCTCTCGATAACTTTAATTAGATTCTTAGGGCAAACTTGTCGACCTCGTTTACGACAAAATGAGCATTCCAACATCTACTTCCACGATGTGGTCTAACTAGTTTATGTGCAACAGATAAACCGATTCATTCTCCTTACTTTAGCGTGAAATAAATCTTTTTCATAATTTCTCGATGCGGATAATTTGCGGATCAGTTTCATTGCAATTTTACGTTACGTTTCTCTTAAAATGTAACGCGAAAGTCTGACATCAACATCAATAGCTTATTCAAATTTGTTTTATCGGAGTTTAAAAAACTAGCGGGTGGGAAAGAAAACCACGTCGAACAATCGCGGTGAATTACTAGGTACTCTCCATTTCCATTGACAGTGTATTATTATCACGACGATCGCATTGGATTTGTGGCGTTTTCTCTACGCACCGATGCGGGCTAATACAAGAAAGTGCAAAAGAGGAAGGAAGGATTTAACGTCTGTAATCAAGATTCCGTCCAGTTACGGAAAACCTACAAAGACGCCAGTGAAGGCGGTATTTTTCCAGTATTGCAAGTCTTCAATTGTCGCCTACATTCGTTTAGTAAGTGGAACGTTTATGCCAATTTGTGTGAGACACAATTCATATTAATTCGGGTAAGGTAAAAAGCGGGTAAGTGGTGTCTCATCTGGGTCGGTAACCACAGAGTGAGTGATGCGCTCCTTTCGCGGATGGTGAGCAACGAGCCGTGATCCGCTAGAGATACAGCCACGGTCTGTTGGCTTAACCTTGGCCGTATCCATCCCGTATACCCCAACAGATCAGGGTGACATCATCATCGAAAAGTATTGTTCTAATGGTCCGTGTGAGGCCAAGGCCGGATTTTCGATCGATGTTAATATTACAGCGGAATAATAAAAAGGAAAGTAAGGTTGATGACCCCACCGTGGACGGTTACATTCAGTAGAATGATGGATTTGTCCGGATTCTTTTTTTAGCTGCCATAATGCGGCGTGCCGAACTCAGCCGAACCAGTTTCAAGATTTTGGTGATACTGTGCGCAGCGTCGAACTCTAGCAATACCAGTCAATGAGAAATGGTCTAGTAATAATAAAGATTTCGTTAGCCACTCACGAACACAAGAGTAGGTATTTTTTGCACAACTCTGGTAATTTTAATACGCACGTATACATTCTAATGGGACTTGTAGAGCGAAACTTTCTAGTGTTTTAATTTTTTTGACAAGAATTGCAGACATTTTCATGAATTTTCTGCATAATGTAATCCGTTCCTAACAATTAAATTTGAAGTGATCGGTAATCGCAGGGACTTATCGACCATTACAAAGAAACTTTTGCAAGAAGTGCCGTGGAAACTTCTGGCATTGATGTCAATCATACTATCAAAGAAGACGCATTAGCGCCTACTGATTAACTAACTAGTAATATATAAAATGCATACCTAAGTCATATCGATTATCGTATCGCAAACAAACTTATCAATGGCTTCGATTCATCGCGCGGATTGAGGCACACATTACAGTCACACCTCAATAAAGTACAACGCATCAACAAGTCATTAACGTCGGCATTCCAAACGCATAACGTTATCATTCATCGTTATGCTTAACTGTTCCTAACAACTGCGATCTTACCGAGACGGCAACAGAGTTGCTGGGTCCGACCCCTGCTTCGGCAACAGAGTGCTGTCCCCCGGGCACGCTAAGAAAACGGCGGAGGGTGCCATATCCTGACGCTGATGCCACCATGGCTACCATAGTTAGTTCACAATCACAGCACAGTAACCACTGGTTCTCCTTGTGACATCACTCGCGGGCGTATTCGATAAGTTCGCGGTTAACGCGCGCACGGCGACCTGCGCGCGCGACGCGTTTCAACTGTGCGCCCAGCTCGTTGGAGAGCGCGCGCCCCCCTACCACGATACTAACAGGTAACAAGTTTGGACGAACTTAGATAAGCGCGTTAGTTTTGTTTGCACTTCCGTCGTAACTTTTTGGGGCTTTTGAAAGAGTTCCTTGTATGGACAATTTTTCTATTTTTTGTTTATCTGTTAAGCAAAGGCATACAATTAGGTTGAATACTTTTACAAGGTTTTTTCATATCTTATCAATGCAAAGGATTTAGCTGAGGTGGTGTGACTGAGTTTTAGTTAAGCTGAACATTTCGACTTGAGAAGAATTGCCATGCTTAAGTGGCAGTCGGCAGGGCATATTGGTTGCAGAACAGATGGCCTTTAGGGCCGAAAAGTTCTAGAGTGGCGACCGCGTAGCGAAAGACGTAGCGTTGGAAGGTCTCCCACAAGGTGGACCGATGACCTGGTGAAGGCCGCAAGAATCCGATAGATGCGTGATCCACAGAACCAGTCGAAGTGATGGTGCTTAAAGGAGCCTATGTCAAGCAGTGGACGTTTTTCGGCTAAAATTATGATGATGATGATGATGATGATGAAGATCATGAAATGATGATGATGATGAAGATCATGAAATGATGATGATGATGAAGATCATGAAATGATGATGATGATGAAGATCATGAAATGATGATGATAAAGACCATGAAATGATGATGATGATGAAGATCACGAAATGATGATGATGATGAAGATCATGAAATGATGATGATAAAGACCATGAAATGATGATGATGATGAAGATCATGAAATGATGATGATGATGAAGATCATGAAATGATGATGATGATGAAGATCATGAAATTTCAGTACTTATGTCCATAAAAGATAACATCAGTACTCAAAACATTTTAGACTAATCTGACATACTTTTTAAATACTGACGAATGTGTACTCATACTGTTTACATATTCTCAATAAGTAACATAAAATATTTTCACATCTACCATATTTGTAGAAAGTTACATAACATTTTACCAAAAGATTTCTGTAAATAAGTAATATTATAATATACTAAGTATTATATTAATGTTGGTAAGACGATTATCATGACAAACATATTTCTCTGTTCTCTGCCCTGAAAAATTGTTCCACCACACACTTCCCTTCCCATTAACAATTAGTGGGGTGACAGCGTATTATGCAAACGCCTTCAATGGCTTTCATTTTAACAGTCCAACAACATTCATTGCATTATTTACTTTGTTGAACAGAAAATTTTTTGAACATATGAAGCAATGGATTAGCAATATCCTTCAATATGATTCAGATTGTGACTGATAGTGAGTATTAGTGAGTTATGCAATAAGGGTGCTCGTCTTTTCCTCAATACATTGCAGATAGCCAGTCAGTTTATTAGACTGCAAAAATACCATAACAGGAAATTACAGATAATGTTTTTAATGAAAAATGTTACTTTTCTTGCTTCAAATAAAACCACTTTATTTAATAACTTATTAATTACATAATAAAGCCAAATAATGTATAAGTAAGTACATGATTTCAAAAAGCATTGACCTCCCACATGAGTGCATCTTAGTGAATATTGCATGAATGTAGACTTAGCACACAATATGCCAAGTGACACATTTTCTCTTTGCATATAGATTGGCAATGTATAACGCTGACTCAACCACTGTCTGCTGTGTTATTGAAGATTTGAGGACTGTTTAAGAGGGAGCACACAGGTCCACTAGCGCCACTCCTTTAAAAAAATATTATCTCGTGACTGAGAAGGAATTATGAAAATCTGTTCAATCAGCAACCTCGGTAAATGTGTCTAGAATTTTCTAATACCTTTTATAAAATTTCATATTGAGACACGAAGCAACAAAATTCGATCTAAAGAAAAGCGGCCACATTCCTATATGTCGTATTTAGTTGCTTCGTGTCTCAATATGAAACTTAATAGAAGGTATTAGAAAATTCTAGACACACTTACCGAGGTCGCTGATTGAGCAGATTTTCATAATTCCTTCTCAGTCACGAGATAATATTTTTTTAAAGGAGTGGCGCTAGTGGACCGTTGTACACGCTCTTAAGTACTAGACAGATACAAAATTGGATTGGATGACAATATTGGGTAACTTAGGGACCCAAGACTCAAGCATAAGTTAGAACTAGTTTCTTTAAAGCCATTTGATTGGTGGAAGCTCTACTCTAACTAGCCTGTACTGTCCCACTGCAGGGGAAGCCCCCTCTCCCTTTCCCACATAATTCTGTCTTTTTCTAGCGCTGGCTAGTCCCTTCAGTAGACGTCAAACCAGGGGGTTATGGGTTGATTAAAATTAATTGCTTGTCTTGAGTGAGGTTCTGTAATATAGACCTCAGTATAAAATGATTTTAGGTTTAATAAGTTATCTGGCACTTATTCAGAGATAGTAGAAAAGGCTGATATTTATCTTATAGAATACCCTAATTATAAATATTTAAAACTTTGTTCTAAATCATAGACCTTTTTTAAAGATTAAGTTAAATATTTTAATTATTACTAAATTGAAATTTTCAGATAAACATGGCAGCTGCATCCAGTTAGACTGGAACCTGACTCCAACATAGGGGAAAGGCTAGGTAGGTGATGATAGTCAGACAAACACAGATAGCCCAAATGAAACCCAAGAACTCCTACAATATTACTACTTCTTGGAATGAAATAATATTGATCTTGTACCAGTGACTTTTATGACTCACAAGCTGGAAGTCGAGTCACTAGCAATGGCTGATTACTTTTTAATAACAAAAACAGTTTTATACTTTCTTATTAAACTTTACAAACAATATGACATATTCATAGTTTTTCGGAAACAATAATAATCCCACTATGTTATAACAAGTATTTTCATTAATATTATCTAGGTATGCAATCAAATAGTCATTATTATGAAAGTATAATTGAGTTTATATTGTAGATCATAAAAACACTAATAAAATTATGTTTTATAACACTAAACAGGTTTGATCATCTAGTTTCTTTAACTTCTTTATAATTGGAGTGTATGACTTTACGAGACAACTCATTCAAAGAAATTACTTTCCGTTCAGTGATTAAGTAAAATTTCTACAAAAAGGCAATTTGTAGTAAATATATAAATATTCAAGAACATTCTAAACATAGTAAGACTAAGGCATATAAAAAGAGTAGAACAAAGACACACCACACACACAAACACAAATTGTGTGTGATATGACAAATAAGGCTCCTAACAATGTTCTAATGCCAATAATTTATTCAGTCAGTGTGGGCAGCCACCTCCAGCACCCACTACTTGCCTTGATATGTTTTTACATCATTGAAACCATGAAGTTTAATTAAAACTGAGCATTTGAATCATTGTGTATAGTAATTTACTCAAAAATATCTTCAGATAATCTTTTCTACCCCAAAACATGCTTGTTCAAAGTACATGTTTTGCTATAAAACACACTGCTGTTGGCACATTCCAATGCAAATTTCACAAGCACCAAGGCGATATGAGTAAGCCAAAGGTGAAATTATTAAAAACCGGCAATTATCCGAGTAGGACTCACCTGTTTTGTGTCCACACAGTCAGTGGCCTCCATGTTGGCATGTGATCTCTCCTGCCGCTCCATGACTTAGGAAACATCAGAATCTCTTATACCATTTACAAGGCGTTATAAAAGCACACAATAGAATACTAAACATAACAATCGCGATGGGCTCAACAATTTTTAACGAAACAATGTCAGCGATTGCACTTAACACGTACTGCACTCTATGTCCGTTTCACCGATTCGATCGTAATTTATCAAGCGCAGTCACTGTTTTAAACACATTTTAATCTTTTTAACATAATCACAAAGCTTCAGACTTGATTTTCTTTACTAATATACGAAAAATACAGTTGATCACCATCTTAAAATTTTCACACATTCCGTCATCGAGGCCGACTGACGGTCGCTGCCCTACGGGAAGTTTCAATAAACGCATACTAACTTTAATATGGCAGTAAAACGTTGCGTGTACTTGAAATTGTAATGCTAAAAGTTTTGAAACTATTTTGGATATCAAGCTGTACGAAGTTTAATTCAAACATTATACCATTTAATTGGTTTTATTTCTCAGTTTAGGATGTTATAAGTTCGAAGAAACAAATACATAATCAATGAAATGCACGTAAAATGGAACTTGTAAAAATGAGTTTGTCCTGCCATCTATCGCGTTCCTTTTGTATTCATTGAATCATTTGAATTTTGAAAATACCGGTACTCTGCGTTTTGATAAGGTTTTGTTATAAAATTCACGTTTCTTTTACAAAATCACATTTTTTCTGACATCGATGATGGATAAATAAATTAAAAAGTTAATTGATTGGTTATCTCCTTACCCAGATATAAATATCAAAAATGATTGATATTCAAATCTTAATATAGGTATTATTTTATTGTTACTCAACACATTAAATACTATTTTTTACGAGCTAATACTAAAATATATATATATTATAAATATAATATAATATATATATATTATTAATCATAATGCAAAGAACACACATTTTGTTTTCTAATAATAAAATCTCAGAATATAATTTGAATCTTAAATTAATAGACAAATAAAAAATGGAACAGATAATTAAGGAGCAGGAGTAACTAAACGTTGTCAGGAGAAAAAAAAAAATGTGATTGTAATTATTGACAATTTTGACAAATGCGATTTATTTGACAGTCCAGTAATTTGAGGTTATGTATGATGATAAATAAATAAAGTTATTTACTTCGTTTCTACTATGCCCCGAGATAAAAGTCGGTATCGGGACAGGCGAAGTTCTTCATACAGTTCCGAGTCGTCTTACGACAGGAAGAGATCCAAAAGCAAGCACAAACGTAGATCAAGGTCCGTAGATCGATCGGAGTCAAGTAGCCACAAAAGAAAACGGTCTTCTTCCCGATCCAAGCATAAAAGAAGGAGTTATACTAGAAGTCTGTCTAGAGATAGGTACGAGTCGAAGTCTAGGAGGCGATCATCTTCGAGGACCCGGTCGAAGCGAGATCGATCGCGCTCACTGTCGAGTTCTCGGAGTAAATCGAAATACAGCAAGAAGAAAAACAAGAGGTCGCGTTCTTCTAGTAGCCGAAGTGGCTCCTTTGATATAGGTAAGTAAACTTTTCATGGTATATTAGAATTGGGGTTTGCTTTTTTATAGGTAGATAATGAAAAATGTGAGTGACTAGCTCTGCCTAATGTATTTTGATTACACAGAATAACTCTCGTTTCTCATATTACAGAACGCCTATCCCATACAAAGAAGGTAAACCTAGATGACACTGAAACTAAATTGGAGAGAGCAATCAAAGCTGCTGCAGCTGCAGGGTTGACTATGACCAAGATACCTACTTACGAGTATAAGGAGGTTGAAATCAAGGAGGATATGCCCACAATACATGACAGGAACCTTTTGGCAGAGTTGAACAGTGACTCGTTTGTTCCAAAAGCCTTCACATCTTCAAGGAATAAGAAGCAGTCGCAGAATATTGTGATAGATTTGAATTCCCAGACTGTAACTGTTCCAGATTCGGATATAAAGATCCCCAGTGATGATTCTATAATAAATTTTGAAGTAAGTGAATATAGCATAAGAATGATTGGCCTATAATGTTCCCACTGCTGTGTCTCGGCCTCCTCTCTTCGAGAGGGAGCAGGCTGCAATCAACCACGTGGGCCCAGTGTGAGTTGGTAGATGTCACCTTTTGTGATGATATTCATAAGTGGGTACATTTATAATGTTGGTGGTGGTATAGGAGCTTGTTGTTTGATTCACGTTTCACATACCCTTACATGGCGCAGCCGGTAAGGCGGCCTTCGAATTCTTTGTTCTAGGACATTGTTTTCCTTCCTCACTATATTTCCCTTCACCGATCAGCAGTGATAGGAATAGGTAGTGCCTATTTGCCTAAACATCGAAGAACAGAGACAAGAAACGGAGACTTCCATAGGACTACATTTTTTCCAGGATATCTGTCCCGAAATTCGGGACAACACTTTTAAATACATTAAAAAAATATGTTATTTGGAATAAGTAATTTGTCTATATTTACCTAAAGTTTGCGACTAGATATAACATTTATAATTTATAACTCCATAATAATAACTTATCCTCTATGGGCTCTAAAGGAAAAATAAAACACATAGAATATTGTTGTAAGTTACAACAATATTCCATGTTTTTTTCAGGACAGGTGTCCTGGAAAAAAATTTGTCCTAAGGAAGTCTCCGTTTCTTGTCTCTGTTCTTCGAAGTTTAGGCAAATAGGCACTACCTATTCCTATCACTGCCGATCAGTCAGTGAATATAATATAGAATTATTTCCCAGGTTATTTTAAGCTAAGATCAACTATGTAGGGGTTGGCTTCCAGTCTTACCGGATGCAGGTGAATGCCAGACCTAGCAATTTATAAAAACATTAAATCATGGACTTAATGTGAGTTTCACTCATCCTTAAAATGTTTTAGCCAGGAAGCTCCTGACTTTGTTTCCTTGCAGAGTTGAAGGTGACCTCATGTTGGATTGGGTGTTAATCCTATCTCTTGGGTATTCTACTAGTTGATTAGTCTTCAGGCCTTTTATAGAGTTCTAAGTTATCACTGGTAGTTTGTAGTGGTGGTGTTTTATTATTTTTAACATTTTATTTCATTTTGCAGGAAATACCAAGTGAAGCAGAACTGAAGGAGGTGTGGATACAAAAGCTCTATCATTACAGAAAGAAGATGATTAGAGGAGAATTATAAAGAAAGAATAATAATTCAGTTTGAGACAAGATTGGGTTCCAAATGTGAATGAATAAACTATTACTGTTTATTTTAACTTTTAATATAAATACAATATTATACCCACATTTATCATAACTCAAAACATATGTTTTGCAATGTGCTTAAATTCAAGAAATTGCATCAGATTCTTTGGACCAATATTGGTGGATGGTTCACAACAATTTCTTATATTGGTTGTAAGATTCATTCAAAATAACGGGTAGACACCATCATTCTCTTTTACTCCTGAGTTCAGGTTAAAAACACATCCTTGTGCAGGATTGGATAGGATTGATTATTACAAACTATGATTTATTCTAACACTATTAGGAATATTCTGAATTCTGATAAAACTTCACATTCAATAACAAGTAATAGGTGTGCTGCAGATCGGTCTGTAACACCAGCTACCCCAGTAGAATCAATAAAAACAAGGTAACAACCTAAAGTACTTTTATTGAACACATTAACATAACCAGCAGCCGCAACTCACAATTTCAAATGCTTTGTATCTACTAAGTCGTCTATATTTACAGTGACGCAATGGCCCACAGCCCTTAGTCCCTGGACTCCCTGGTGGGTGCTCTCACATATTATTCCGCTCTCGCTGAATGCGACTGCTGTAGGTCCGTGACACCAGGTTCCACGCATCCATATATCTGTCCATGCACATCGCAATACATTTCTGTTCTGAATTGTCTAAGGCTGTTCCCGGCTTATTGATGCACTTTTTGAAACATTTCTCCGACATTTTCGTCAGTAATTCTTGAGCGTTCGCGATGGCAATTTGCTGTTTCACCTGATCCATCAATTCTTCTTTTTGTGCGCCAGAGAGCGAACCCGTGGATAAGGCGTCCATTGTTAAAATAGCTTAGATTTTAGTCAGATGATACAATTTACAGAATTTTGGGATAATATGACAGTATATATAACCTCAAATTTCCAAGTGACAGCAAGTGGAGTGGAGGCAAGAGACAAGACGACCCACGAAAAGATTAAAATAATGTTGCTACACTATGAAAATATTACTCCACGAGAAAACCAAGCGATAGGAACTATTCAAGATAAGCGTAAAACGTAGATCTAAATCTAATAGGAACCTGCCTGTTTTACGCTTATCTTGTATCAGCCCTAAGGCTAATTGATCAATCATCTGATAACTATATTCGAGGAATAATTTTAAAATTTTGACAGTTATTTCATACAAAAACTGTCAAACGTCAATTTTATTCCTCGAGTAAAAGTTATCTAGAGATGGAAAAATCAACCAATAATCTAACGAATGTACTATCTAAGCAACCAATATAATTTAAGTAGGTATTTACACTAAGTACAGACGCATCAAGCTACTACAATCTGTCAAATTTCTTCAATAGATTTTCAACCGTATCGCTAAAGCATTAAGGTTCAAGGTTGTTTGGAAAAATTTGACAGTTTCGGGTAGCTTGACCTGCTGGCGTCTGTACGTTGTAAACTTTTTTGCATCGTCTGTTCCCAGGTTCCCACAAAAATACCGTAGAAACGTGAGACGTAAAATTTTTAATATGCAAAAATAATTGAAGAAATAAAAAAAAAATTGTTGTGCTCTTAATGTTTAGCCCCCCGCCACCAATTGACCGGTCTGTGATATTTCTTTCTTTTTTTTTAATTATAACGTATCTGTAAACAAATTTAGGAGAGTACCTACTACCGCAAAATTATGTAAATCTCGAGCATGCCTAAACGAAAAATGTAATTGTGATTATTATTGTGAATACGTATTTTTTCTGCAAAGGATACGTATTCACTATTACACTTTTCGTAACGTTATGTAGTCAGTATTATTTTGATATAAAAATAAATAGAAAATTAAGGGACTACGACTAGACTATCAAGGGGTTACTCACGATTGTATTCAGGGCCGCGCCGCCCCTGTGTGCGAAGTGTGCGGCGCACACAGGCGCCAAGACAATAGGGGCGCCGCCATCGAAATTGTTTTTGTTACACTTACACAACAACATATTCTTTGTAGTGGAGTATCGATAAGTAAGTAGGTACAATAGGCACAACATATGCCTTGTAAATAACAAAACATATTATAATGCGCTTATTGTACAAGTCTCCCAAGATAATATTTACGTTTGAGGTTTAATTTTACGCTTCGGGTTTCAGTTTACATTAGTACATACGAGCTCAGCGTGCGGTAGTGTATATATTCTTTGTCAGCGTTAAAATCAAAAGAATCGGCGTGTTTGTTTGAATGAGTTTATGAACGCAACACGATGCGATGCGTGCGGCTCAAGCGGGGGGTGGGGTCACGGGGATTCCCCGAGCCCGACTGAGAAAGCCAAAACAATTGAACAATCATTCAATCGAAAGTGTGTGCAAGGTGCGCATTGATTTTTTATAATAAGAATAAGTTCTAACACTAAATATATATATAGTTTGTGTGTTAATGATTGTTTAAACGTGTTTTCACGATGAGTGATAGTAATAAAGATAAAAAAAAGAAATTATCTGGCTACCAGAATTTAATAAGGAAAAGAAAACAAGAAGAAGAACGTGATAAAAATACAACTAAAATAAGTAAATATTTTACGGCTCTACCATCCACTTCCAAGGAATCATTAGAGACAGAAACCAGTAATTTTATCGATGAAAGTGTTATAAAATCTGATTCAAAAAAAGCTGCGTGTAGTGGTATGTCCTTTTTATGTAATTTTCTATACAAATAAATATACCTTTAGTCTGTTTGTAATGTCAAAATAAAAAAAAACATTTTCCTTTTTAATTTCTGTCTATTGCACCGATTTTGATGTGGCGGATAGATGACGTGAATTGACGTGACTGTTTTATTTTATACAAGTAATCGCTGCCGGAGGTCATGGGTTCGTTTTCCATAAGGTGCTTTGAAAAAAAAAACCTTTGTGCTTATGTATATTTAATATGTATTTTTTTGCAGAAAAAAGTATATTAAGTAGTAGTATATTAAATTCAATTTTAAAATGCTATAGGTACATTCTTTTGCACGTCAATGGTTTAGTATATAAAACTGGAGAATATTTATTTCGGACAAAATTAACAAATAATAAACAAAGAAATTAAAAATTTAAAAAACCCTCGACACAAAATAATAATAAAAATAATACGAATGTACGGGGGTTTTTTAAATTTTTAATTAAATTTTTTAGTTCATGTTTTTTGTAGGGACTCCTTATTATTTCTTTTATTTTTTCGCGTTTTAAGATTCAGGTAATTTGGTGTTTAATGAGGTTTTTTGTAATTCGCCATTTTGTGGTGGTGGCCACCTTGGATTTGAAATTTGTCATAGTGTATAGTATTCTACTAGTCAAGCCCTTTCATTTGATACCCATACCTATTGAGGGAGTTGTGGAAAAATATGTAATCTGCCATTTTGTGGCGGCGACCATCTTGGACCGATTTTCATCAAACATAGCTAAGAACACTCCCGACAAATTCACCTTTCAAACAAAAAAAAAACAAAATCAAAATCGGTTCATCCATTCGGGAGCTACACACACACACACACACACATAAACACACAGACACGTCAAACTTATAAATAAGTTGAAACATGAAGATTCGTGAAAAAAAGAGGCGCTTCATAGGTTTCGCACACAGGCGTTGTGGGGGGTCGGCGCGGCCCTGATTGTATTTCCCGTAGGGTGAAGTAAAAGCAAGGGTGCCTACTAATAATGAGGTAATGAGGGCTGAGGGTTCCCCATACGGACAATACCTATATCATGGCTATGGTAGACCCTCATTTTACCAGGCAATAATGTTTGGGAAATTCAAGATTTGAGAAAAATGTCTATAAATATCAACTAGCGTCGTCTTCTGCCTGTAACGACTATACTTAGAACATATTCCCACAACATGGAGTATTCATTTTTCTGTTAAGTGGCAACTCAAATAAAAAATTATTGTCTATAGATTAGAGTAGCCCATTACACATGACGTACCTACTTACGGGTTTTACGGTTTTTTTAATCATTAATACTAACGAAAATGCAAAGCCTCCGATTTTTAAGCATTTTGACCTTCCGTATTATTCGTAATTATAATATCTTTGATTTTGACAGCACAGTTTTGACACTTTGACAGCGCATTTTGTAAACAATAAATCACGAACATTGCGCTCACACAGAGTAGGTACCTACCTTTGCAAAGTACTTTATACTACAGCAAAGAGTGCTTTTCATATAGGTACGGAAATACAGATTGGGCGATTGCGCGCGAGATGAGATTGAGATAGTAATCATTGTTTGATTCAGAAATGGAATATGAAGAAGAGTTAGCTACTTCATTATCACACGATGAGCTACTGGAAGTCACTCAGTCATCACTTGCGACATTACTGAGTAACGATTCCTTATTAAAGGACCTTCCCAAAGATATTATTACTGAAGAAGTTTTATCTCAGGTGAATACCAATTACCATGTTACTGCTTTTGTAACACACATTTATAATGTTTTGTAGACTTGCAACACATTTACATGGAACGACTGCCTATCTGACCTCTACAACCCAGTTACTGGGTAATACGATACCCCTTGGTAAGACTGGTTGTCGAGACTTTCGGGCTTCTGACTACCAGTAATGACTGTCAAAGATCCAAGAATGCCAGCCAGGACCAACAGCTGAACGGGCTTTCCGAGGCACGGTCTCGGTATGTAAAGCCCAATTGGAGACTATTATGCATTTGTGTGAGTACAGGGTGTGTAACAAAAAATTACAACAAACATTGGCCAGTGCCAATTTGCATCTCGCCAACTGTTGAAGTTTCCCATTTCTATCGCCTTTTTGTTTCACAACCTGTATATTTCTATCGAACTGATAGCCTCTGTTTGTATACCAGACTGTGATCGAAGCCCTCTTTCTGGCCTTAGCTCGTATTGGGGGTCTACTCCGAAGTAGTATCAGTCGAATGTTCGGCCGTTTCCTGCTAGGAAGTTACTATTTGGTATGGTCGGTTCGGATCCTACACTCTTTCGAATATTGACTATGGTCCTGACCCAACTGAGCCGATTAAAACTTTATTCGCATTTTTCAATAATATTTGGTTCGGCCATGTGTCGGACCGATCCGAACATTCGCACTTTGCACTTCGGAGTAGGCACCCAGGACTGTGTGTGTACGCATTGTGCCAATTGTGGGCTGAGCCTAACTTTATTGTGAACCATGACTACCCGAAACTTGATGCAAGAAGATAGAAATCAAATTATTTTCTTGCATAGACAATGGTTAAATTTATCACAAATTGCGGTAGAGTTGAACTTGCAAGACTGATTAATTACTATTTTTACAAGCTAACACTAACATATATACAAGTATACTTGCGAGTAAGTTGTTTTTTGTATTCAGGTAGATCAAAATAAATAAAGTGCTTGTAGTACTACAATCTGTCAAACTTCTTTAATAGATTTTCAACTCTATCACTGACGCATTAAGGTTCAAGGTTGATTGGGAAAATTTGACAGTTTCGGGTAGCTTGACCTTGCTCCTGGGCAAAGGCCTCCCTCCACTCTTTCCATCTTGTATGAGCTCTTGCCAGCTTTGACGGAGCCAATCCAACTCAGGAATCCAATTTTTTTTTCAGCCATTTCTCTCCCATTCCAAGGATTCCATTAATATAAAATATTAATTTCAGATAGCTGTGGAACACGGCCAGTCAATCACCATCTTTGTATCAAGGGAGAGTGAACCAACATTAAAAGTTATTGTAAGTCATTTAACTGGATGTGGTATTCTTCATTATACAGGCTGACAGGGAAACTCGACGTATTCCTTGAAAGGCGTTATACTAGAAGTCATTAGCAACAAATTTAGTCCAGTCAACTAGGGGTCAAAACTGGATGGTTGAAAAATAAAAATTTTGCTATTAAAGACCTTTTATTTCTGAGATTATGTAAGTATTGCAAGCATTTTTTTTAAATGATCGCTCTTTTTACAACTTTCAGAGAAGTATCAATTAAATGTTTGGAATGGCGTAGTTTTTTTTCATAATTAATAGTTTTTGGTAACAAGTCAGAAAATTTCAAAAAAATCGAAGAACCGACAGTTCAGTAACCATTCAGTTTTGAACCCTAATTAACTGGATTGTTGCTAATGACCTCAGTAGAACGCCTTTCAAGGAATACGTCGAGTTTCCCTGTCACCCTGTATAATTATTTAGATTACTAGTTTGTCTCTTGTTATGTATCTGTATAACTTTAAGTGCCCTTTAAGTGGAGAAAATAAATAGAGGATGGCAAGAACATAGACGCGCAAACTGAAACTATGAAATTTTGCACAAGATTCTAGACTTAGCGTAGCGTAGAAATTTTTAGTCGGTTATAAACAAAAATTGCTGCTTCATAAAAAAAAGTGCAATATCTACGCGGTCAAAATGTTGGAACAGCAAATCTTTAACAAAAACCACATGAAAATTTTTTACGCTAGGGGTGAATCCTAGAGTCATGCGCTGAATTCATGATTTCAGTTCGCGCGTCGACGGGATATCGGCGACAGCCTGTATAAACTAGGCCTTACTATTCTTATGACCAGAAAAACCACTTAATTTATGTATCATCAAAAACTGTTAAAAAAATTCTATCTTTACAGGTAACCCAAAATGCAACAGTAAGAAGTCTCAAAAAAGCAATACAAAGGCATTTTGAATTGTTCCAAAGGCGAGCCGGCATCACAACTACAATATCATGGAAATATATCTGGAGGACTTACAGCTTGAACTTTGACAGTATTGCCTTAGACGATGACAACGCCCCCATCCAAGATTATGGAGTCACAAACAAAGTGACGCTAACATTCAAAAAAAAAAGAAAGAAATGAGGAAATAATTTGTGTAAAGCATTTATTTATATTCTGGAATTTTTAACTATAAGGATAGTAACTAAGAACCCACAATTACTTAGTCTGCATTCGCCACTTATTTGCCAAAAATGTAAACAAATATAAGTTGATGAAAAAATAACTTTAACTCCTACATAATAAAGGTCAGTTTACGCTACAACTTTAAACATTTTTATAACTTTTTCAAGAGAGCTAGTCACTCTGAAATCAACTTAATTACAATTAAAATAAAGTTGATATTTGTTCAACTTGCAATAACATCAATTTGAGACATAAATTTGATAAGATTTGCATAGCTACATGATAAGTTATACTTTCTTCTAGTAACCTGAAGAAACTTTCAAAACATGAAACGAAAATAGTACTTATGTACTCTTTAAAAATATCGTAAAATGTAATATACTCAATATATTTATTAATGAATAGAAAGAAAGAAAGAAAATAAGTTTATTTGACCCAAGTTAAGTGAGAAACGGAAGTGCAAATTATCATTCTCTTTACCTTATCCCAATTTATTTGGGATCGGCGCAACATGTGTATACAACGTGTTTTTTTTTTATATCCCATAACTCTAGGGGTTCATTGTACTCATCATTATGAACAACTTTTACTATGGCACCAAACTTAAAAGCGCGAAAAAAAATCAGCTGTACCCTACATTTATGTTCGTAAACTCGTCAAAATCGCGAAACAAAAATCTGGTGTTTCCTACGAACACCAGATTTTTGTTTCGGGGTTGGTCCCACGGTAAAAGTTGTTCATAATGATGAGTACAATGACCCCTTAGAGTTATGGGATATAAAAAAAAACAAGTATAGTTACCGGCACGTATGTTGGCGAAAGATTTTTTAGCGGGGGAAGTTCGCGCATGTAAAAATGCATGAAATTGTGCGTGCGCCACTTCCCCCACTAGAAAATCTTTGGCCAACTTACCTACGTGCCGGAAACTATACTTCTCTATGTCGTCACCTCAGTAGTCACAGACCACTTTATTTATAAACATTGCTTAAACTTAATTAGTAGCGACTGTTTAACCATACATTTTTGATGTTTAAACGTCTCCTAACTTTAAGTAACGTTTATATATAAACCCCGTAATGTGTGCAACCTTATGTTTTCATTATATATTCTAATTTTACTTGTAGATAGTCCAGTTATTATAACAGGCAGTTCTTCCATGCAAAATCTGTCAGACGTCAATTTTATTGGATCCATGGATGGAAACACGCGTTTAAAAACTAAAATCGCTATATCGTACCGTTTGAAGTTGTAAAACTCTAATAGGCGTATGATTCGCTCAATTTCGCATTTCATTTTATGCCTCAGTTTCGAAATACTATATGAATGTCAATTATGATACCTGGACGAAGGGCTGATTTTTCAATCGGCAGATTTTGCCGATTGAAAAATCAGTAAGAACTGTCAAAAATTCAAAATTATTCCTCGGATAAAATTATCTGGCATTGGAAAAATCAGTCCTAAAAAGAAATAAAGTACTGGTACATTTGTATCCTTATAAAAATTCTTTCACAGTTTCACTGCCAATATCCTACATAGGGTCGAGTTTCGACATGGGGCAGTAATGGAAGGTATCATAAGGACCCTTGCTGCACCATCTTAGAAATCCACCCATCCATCCAGCCAATACTATTATATTGCAAATTATGAGAATACAACATATTTACCTAACTGCTTCAGCCATATACAGGGTGGCAGGGAAACTCGACGTGTTCCTTGAAAGGCGTTATACTAGAGGTCATTAGCAACAAATTTAGTCCAGTCAACTAGGGGTCAAAACTGGATGGTTAAAAAATAAAAATTTTGCTATTAAAGACCTTTTATTTCTGAGATTATGTAAGTATTGCAAGCATTTTTTTTTAAATGATCACTTTTTCAACTTTCAGAAAAGTATCAATTAAATATTTGGAGTGGAGTAGTTTTTTCTCATAATTAATTGTTTTTGGTAACCAGTCAGAAAATTAAAAAAAAAAAATCGAAGAACCGACACAGCTCTGTAACCATCCAGTTTTGAACCCTAGTTGAATGCCTTTCAAGGAATACGTGGAGTTTCCCTGTCGAGTCTTTTTACAGTTATTTACCTCAGATTTTGCATCACTGCTAAGTAACGAGCAACATTTTTCTCAGCAACTAATTTGTCCGACTGTTAGCTTTTTAAATTATGTAAATATTTCATAGGTAACCTAATCAATTTTTGGTACTTGTGTCTCATATCAAGTCTATGAGTGCAGTTTTTGTCGCGTCGCTACATGCGCGCACTTTCATACAAACCCGTAGACTTAACGTGAGAGACAAATTAGTTGCGGAGACAAAAGTTGGTTGTAGGCTTCCTTAAACTCATTATAATAAAGTTGCTTTTGTGTTGCTGCCACTGACAAGTCTGTCAAAATCGGTGATCTTTATTCTAGTTACAATAAGGTTACTGTTGGGTTGCTGCTGTCAGTGGTAAAATAACTATAAAAGGTCCTTTTTCCAATATATGCAGCTTTGTTTTAGACTACCAGTCGAACACTATCACTGTAATTCCTACTCCTCCCATAAACTTTTACTCTCACCACTTGATAAAATAATAAGTAACTTTATTTCTAAAGCTGCTCGAAGTCGGGCTGTGGCGGGGGCTCCTGGGGCAGAGGCTCGAAGTCTCCGAGGCTGTAGTGGGGCTCCTCGTGGCGCGGTGTGGCGAGCGGACGGTCGTACGTGTCCTTGAGTAGCTCTTGATCATGCTGTGGGAATGGAACAGAATATTAGTGGATTATTTAAGCCTGTTTTCACTAAGATTAGGCGACATCTAAATGTTGTAAATATTGTCTAGTCATAAGTAAGAGATGATAAATAAATAAATAATAATAAACAATGTTGAGTTCTGAAAGTAGGTTTATTAAAACAAAACGCTTTTACACGTCAATAATATTTAAAAAACAAGATGAGGTTAATGTTTCCTATCTGATTACTCTGAGAAGAATCACCGAAAATAATTCAGAAAAAACTCTCGAGAAACGAGTCCCTTTTAACCCTTAATAAGGACGTAGGAGCATAGCGCCCACATTTCACAATCCAGACATTATACCATTTGATGATAATAATATAAGTTAAATAAGATATGGCTAAAGTTGTAAACCATGCACATATGTACATATTTTCATGAGATACAACCCCGCTCAAAAGTACTTTTTAATGGGCTACTTCAAATAAATGATTTGACTTTACTCTTGCAGGGCATATTTGAAAGATTCTAAAGGCTCTCTTTTCATGACATACCTGATCGGACTGCAGCACGGAGGGCGGCGCGAGGTCGTCAAGTGACAGCTGCGTGTTCAGCACCGACGGAGGCGCGTAGTCCGACATCGTGGTGTCTACCGGCTGTATCATGAAATTAAAACGTAGATGTTATAAGGTTTATGGGTGGGTTTGGCGTAAGGAGACTATCCTCTACCTCTTTATTCGTTTGTAGTTCCTAATTTCAATAATTTGTAAGATATCCGCGTAAAGGATACCTCAAAAGAAAGAGCGATTATTAAGCATGTTTTTAAAGGGTTTGAACAAAAAAAGCACCCTCCGGTTTTTAAAAATATGGTTTATAAAATGTATTACAATTTTTTCAAAATTTGGATGCCTTTAAAAAAAATGTCTAATGACAGAGACCTAAATCATGTTTTGCTAGTTTACTTACACATTAATTAAATAGCATAAAAATTCATTTATCATTCAATCTGGCCATAAATAAGCAGCTTACTTAAAATTTTGGGAATTTTTGAAAAAAATATAAATATTAGGTAAGAAAAAATTGGTAAGACTTCGTCTAAGACAACCGTGGCATAAGTGGTTCTAAATTGTCTGTACTATCTTCGCCTTAAAGCTTTGCATACATCTTCCAATCACCCTGTATATCCACAAGCTAAGCTCATCACATATAAGGCTCATTAGCAGATCAACCCTTGATCCAGTAGGTTGCATAGGATAGGCAAGTTCTTACGCGAAATTTTTTTAATAATTAAAATGATTCCCAGCAGCAACAATCTATTAAGTTTTCCTCGAAGCGAAATCCGAAATTGAGCGAATCATACGCCTATTAGAGTTTCACAACTTCAAACGGTACGATATAGCGCGCGATTTTGGTTTTTAAACGCGTGTTTCCATCCATCTATTCGAAGCATTAGGTGTTTTTCTATAGTATAAAACTCACCGTATCGATAGCCGGTGGAGTTTCCTCAACCGGCTTGCCGAGCGTAACGACGGGCAGGTCTTCGCCGGAGCCGATAGTGTTGGCGCGAGCTTCTTCCTCCGAGGCGTACGCAGACTTGTGGTCGCACATCAGCAAGTGTGTCAGCATATCAGTGCCTGCGAATGTAAAATAAGATTATTAGGAGTTCAGTAAAAATGATCCGATCGGTTTTCAGTATAGGGCTGGCGCAGTACCCGCGGTGATGTGACTCTCATTCCTACACATAGATTTTGGTTTCCACTACATCAGCCGTCTAGTGCTGGACATAGGCCTCTCAACTCGATTTTTGGCAACTCTCATCCAGCTGCTACCAGCTATCCTGCGAATATCGTCGCTCCACCTAGCCTGAGGGAGTCCTACCTTACGTTTGCTGATTCGCGGTTTCCAATACAACTTCAATGTTGTTATGTCATTTTCCTACAACTTTATTCTGAAGTCAAATAATATATACTATATTATTGTCATATATTCATTCAAAACAAACATAAATTACATCTTAAAAATATTATGTATTAGATAAATACTCGTACTAGCTGCTAATAAATTACTAGCTGCGCCCCGCGGTTTCAGCCGCATAAGTTTCGATCCCGTGGGAATATCGGGATAAAAAGTAACCTATATGTTAATCCTGGTTATAAACCATCTGTGTGCCAAATTTCATCCAAGTCCGTTCAGTAGTTTTTTGCGTGAAAGAGTAACAAACATCCATCCATTCAAACTTTCACATTTATAATATTAGTGGGATTAGAATACTTGTAGAAACGTTTTTAACACATAAAAAATTGTAGCCCACTGATATTGAAGAACCTTTTAGCAATCGAGCTGTGTCTAAAAGTACCCCTTTCTGTCGCTGTCGCTATCGAGTCCTTGATCCTGTAATGGGCCATTGCAGAAGGCCAATTCTAGTTATTTAAAACGTTCAAAATCTAGTCGCAGTCTCATCTCGGCGACAAACAAATGTCAAAAACTTGTCAAAATGTAGGGAAATTAGAGGTGTTTTTGACAGATTAAGACTGAGATCAGACTGTGAACGTTCTTAAAATTACGAGAATTGCTCCCTAGGGCAAAGGCCACTCTCCTCTCTGATCTCTCTGTACCAAATTTACATTTTAGTTCAATTGATATGTGTTTGAGTGGAAATAAAAGAAAGTGAAGAGTCCCCGTACCGACGGGCGTGCTGTACCCGCACACGCAGTGCGAGCGCGCGGGCGCGCGGCGCGGCGCGTCCTCCAGCGAGTGCGGCCCGGCGCAGTAGCCGCTGTGGCGCAGCATGGCGCGGTAGCACGCCGTGCCGTACGAGCACTTGGTGCAGCGGGTCGTGCCTCTGGGACACCACAACATTACTCATATAAAACTGTTTATACAAATATACAGATGTGGCACGTTGTAAACTGTGCTCGTCCATCAATGTAGTCGTCGCTGCGCCAATGCGCGTGCCTCAACTCCTGCGCGAGGTCCGCGTGATCGTAGAGGGTCCCCGAATTTTAATTGACTGTAAGTTATCTTCAAGATGTACATATGTGAGGCTTATTCCACTATTCCCCCCTGAGAGCACCTCCCTCAGGGGGGAATTCTGAATGTAAAAAAAAACCAGAAAGTCCCCTTTTCATTTTGAGTTATTCCACTATTCCCCCCTGAGAGAATCTCCTTCAGGGGGGAATTCTGAACGCTTATGTAAAAAAAAACAGAATTTTGTTATGATAATAAAATGTAAGAGTATCTCTATATTTATTTGAGGGTTAAGAACTAGGTCGACCTTTTTCAGGAATATAAATTGAACGATAGAGTCCATTCGGTCTGTATTTCGTAAGGCAAAAAGGATCAAATGAGCAAGGTCTACTGTACTCAAACATTCTGCTGAAATATTTAAGCTTATACTCACAAGAAATGCTTCTCCCTATCCAGCGGTGTGTCACATTCTCTGCACAGCATGCCATCAGGCAGCACGAGGGTTAAATTTTCGAACGTTTCCGCGATCGTGTGGTTAGCTGAGTCCTTTACTGGTGGACGTGCTTTGTTCTTTAATAATAAAAGTTTATATTAACTTTGGATATGAACAAATTACATTTACTGCCACTTAGCCACCTTCAGTCAAGTTTTGGCAGATAATGACCCTGATTCCCTTGTTCACAAACTAAACTAAATTTAAGTTCTGTGATCTTTCTCTTTCTATTTCATTAAGAAAAGGACAGAAGATAAAATATTAGTTTACTCCTGTCAAATTAAGATTAGACGTGATTAAAAACATGGCTGCTAAAAATACGTCAATTTACGTCAGGCGCTGACTAGTTTGACAGGACTAAACTAATATTTATCTTCTGTCCTTTTCTAAATTAAATAGAAAGAAAAACATGCATTGAACTTAAATTTAGTTTAGTTTGTGAACAAGGGAATCGGCGCCATTTTCATTGGAGGTCAATGCAAAGGTCTAAAGGGTGAAACTGTGAAACAGTAAGGTCTGCTTCACAGTGTACACAAAATATTAAAACACAATATGAAACTTACTCTAGGTTTGGTAATCAAATGCTCTTCTGAGCAGAGTGGAGTTGCTCCTTCCACCGTAATGTGGTCTCGTACTTGATGTTCTTTCAGTTGACCTGAAATAAAGAAATAATTACATAACTTATTCCAAGAGTTTACAAAACAAGTTAGATGCAATGAAAACTGAAGTTTCCGGAAAGGCATTATGGTTCCTTTTCTAAAAGCTGGTAATTTGATGATCAAAAAAACATAAAAATTGTTTTTTTTTTTAATTTCATTGAGGAATTTTTACTGTATCTTGTATTCCTTTTGCATGAGGCTAGACCACATAGTCAAAAACATACACCAAAATGCTAAATCCCTATCCCATATACTTATAAGACATAGGATAATGAACACACATTTTTTTCAATATATCGCGTTAAATTAAAGTAGGTAAAAAAGAGACTCTTTATAACTCACCAAGATGTACAAACTTGAGCACACATCTGTTGCACCGTACTTCCAACTCCTTATCCTGGTGCTGTTTCAAATGGTCCAGGTACAACACAACATTAGCTGTCAACTCATGGCCAACAGCGTACACCTTTATGACCTGTAAACAACACGTTTTTATTATTTACTTCTTTGATTCTTCTTATTAGTGGAATGGAAGTCCTCTCTTCATGTGTCTTCATAGTGTCACTTAATTTCTTTTAGTATGTTTTAATTTTTATTTTTTTTGTATGTTGGCAACTTATTTTTATTTATTCATGTAATTTGTTAGCATTTAATTGTGCTTTTGTTTGTTCTGCTATGTCTTTTGTGTGTATTGCATATATAGTTTATCCATCTATCAATCTATCTTTGGAAACTGGTTTGGCTACAATTAAGTGCAAGAAAAAGTTAATTATTTCGATTGTTTTAGAGAGAGAACACAAAATTACACAACCTTGTGATAAATAGGCTTGTGATTATTTCCAGATCCCAACTGTTGAAATTAGATAAGTGTCTATGTAATACATATGAAGAAAGGACATCTGTCATAATTTATGCCATCTCGGGAAGGAAGCGTAGTATAATAATATATTCGGAATATGTCGGAGTTATTCGTTTATTCGGAACGCCAGCGCCATCTCGTGGCGCTAGACAGAGTCTAGCCTGGGTTCGTGGGGGTGGACGGAGAGCTACAGCTACAAGAACTGTGTGAGCAGAGCTCTCAGGATCAATCAAACATTGGACATCGTACGGACAACATGTGCCTAGAAACTGTCTGTGTTCCGTATCGTTGAGTTGTGTACCTACAGTGTGTCATTCGCTAGTGTGACTGACTTGTTCGTGAATTGTAATCTGATTTGAACTGCAAACCGTGTTTCTATTGTGCTATAACCAACACTACCCATAGTACACCCACAGTAATTAAAATATGCCTGATGGTAACGAAAGACAGACATACCTTCTCTGACATATAGGTCTCTGCAATACGCTTCCTTTATCATTGTAACCTCTAGCTTAAGACAGTAAGGATAGAACACAGTATCGCCTGTAGAGTGAATTTTCCTATAATGATGCGTCTTATTATCATTGTAAACTATACCTTAAGACAGTACGGACAGAACACAGTATCGCCTGTGCAGTGAGTTGTCCTGTAATGATCGGCTGCAGCACGGTGAGATGACACGCGGTAGTCGCACGCGTCGCACGCGTAGGGCAGTTCTAATGGTGCGTGCGTTTTCTGCATGTGGGAGGCTAGAGTTAGCACGGCGGCGAAGCGGACCTGGGGAGAAAGGTTGTAGTTTAGTATGGTATAGTGGTAGAGTATCACGTGGAAGGTTTTGGAAGCAGCATGTAGGGTTTATTAACATTGTATCCATAACGGACTTAGTACAGTCAAATAAACCTAATCGATAAATAGCTAAAATTAAAATGTCATCTGATTTGATGACATTTTAATTCATTATTCTTTAATTCTTTACCACATCTGAATTAATCTGAAATATAAGTAACAAAATCGAAGTTTTGGACATGCACATTTTTTTCACTTTGACTGGCAATGCAACCACTTGTATATTTGAATATACAAACAGCAATTTGTTGCTCAAAATTTTTAGAACACATTAAATAGGCTTTATTTGTGTCGCTCTCACCGGTCAATCAGGAGTCCCTCAAAGCCGGTTTAGGCAGAAGTAAATTTATAAACTATCACTCACCTCACAAATCAAACACGCATACGTGAACAGCTCCGGCGACTTAGTATCGGCCGGATGATTGTGCTTGAGGTGAGTGTCGAGCTCGTCCGTAGTCGGGAAGCGTGCGAGGCAGTACGTGCATTGCGCGGGGTCCGATCCGTCGGCGGCCGGAGATACGGCGTGGCCGTAGAGGTGGGTCATTAGGGCGATGTTCTCGTTGAATTCTTCATGGCAAACTGGGCACTGTGGGTTAGAAAAATAATTAATATATTTTCATAGTAAAAATAATTAAGGTGGATGCTCCAAGGTAGCCCGCGAAATTCAAATTTTCTTACGTTTTTTGCAATTTTCTGGTCAGTACTAAGTTGTACGTTCATTAAAATATGATTCGCGGCCGTAACAAATATGTATTTACAGAATTATAATCATTAGAATCAGTAATACAACTTGTTAAGTAAGCATAATCCTAAAATGTCAAGATTTCATAAAATAGTCATTCAGTAGGATTACTTGATCTTAGAGAATTGTGTTGATGACTTTAATGATTAGAATTCTGTAAATACATATTTTTTACGGCCGCGAATCATATTTTAATCAACGTACAACTTAGTACTGACCAGCAAATTGCAAAAAACTTAAGAAAATTTGAATTTCGCGGGTTACTTTGGAGCATCCACCTTAAGGGGCGGAGGGGGTGTTCATACACCTGCACTTTTGAGGACCTAATAAACGCCACTGATGCCGCAACTAACGTGGCCACATACTATACTTCATACAAATCATCGATTCGAAAACAAGAAGGCTGAGTTTTCCTATAGTTTGAGGAAAGAGATGAGATTGTCCATACGAAACTTGTATGCACTGTTAAATAGTATCAAAAGAAACTACATGGTGCTTCTAGCGATGCTAGCGCCATCTGTTACATCTGTCAGTGTAACTGTGTGACGTATCTAGAAGATTCGAAATAAACGACAGTCTGTTGAAAGCCACTCTGAAGTTTTATTAGGTTATGGGCCCAGACCCGCAATTTTAGTTTTTTCGACAAGTTTTATAGTGCACAGTTATAAAAATGGCAGGAAATTACTCCGTAAACGTTCTCAAATTAAAGGGGCGAGAGAATTATGATGATTGGGCGTTTGCGGTGGAAAACTATCTCATCTTGGAAGGCGTCGATTTGAACAGCGAGCAATCGCTAGATGAAGCAAACGACAAGAAAGCCAAAGCGAAGATAATTATGACTATCGATCCATCTCTTTATGTCCATATAAAAAATGAAAAGACAGTACAAAGCTTATGGAAGAAATTAAAGTCATTGTTTGACGACTCCGGTTATACACGCAAGATGAGTTTGCTAAGGAATCTTATTTCTATTCGCATGGAAACGTGTGAGTCCATGACTAGCTACGTCACGCAAGTCGTGGAAACAGCACAGAAACTCAAAGGTAGCGGTTTCGAAATAAACGACGAATGGATCGGGTCGTTACTTTTGGCAGGCCTTCCGGAGAAGTTCAGCCCAATGATCATGGCCATTGAGCATTCTGGTATGGCAATAAGTGCAGATACTATTAAAACCAAACTATTGGATATGAGTACAGATTTCGAGGTGAAATCAGAAGGAGCATTCATCGCCAAAAATCATTATAAACGAGTTGGAGGTAAAAGTATAACAAATGCAAATTTCAAGCATAGCGAGGCGTCAACCAGCAAAACGTCAAAAGTTATTCGCTGCTACAAGTGCAAAGAAATTGGGCATTACAAGAACCAATGTCCCTCAGGAAACTCAGGAAAGGCGAAGATGAACGCATTCAGCGCGGTATTCCTAACGAGTGAATTCAGTCAAGACGACTGGTACATTGATTCCGGCGCGAGTACTCATTTAGTGTCGAACAAAAATATGTTGACAAACATTTCGTATCAACCGAAAACTAAAGAAATAATAGTAGCTAATCGAACAAGTGTACAAGTAGTATGTTCGGGAGACTTGCAAATTACGACTGCAGTTGGAAACAAGCAGTATGATATACAGGTCAACAATGTCTTGTTCGTGCCTAACCTCACCACAAATTTGTTATCAGTGAGTCGTATTATTGGAAGTGGAAACAAGGTAACATTCACTCATAAGGGATGCTTCATATACAACTCACAGAATGATTGCATCGGTGAAGCAAGGTTAGAAAACGAAGTATACAAATTAAACATTGTGAAGTCTCAGCAACTACTGGCGGCGGCAGTCAAAGCTTCGAGTACGACGTGGCATAGACGATTAGGTCACATAAATTTTAATGACCTATGCAAAATGCAAAATGGAGCAGTTGAAGGCGTAACATTCCTAGACAAAGGTGGTGAAATTGATAAATCCAGCTGTACGGTATGCTGCCAGGGTAAACAGACAAGGTTACCGTTCCCTGTGAGTACGAGCAGAAGTCAGAATGTGCTGGATTTGGTCCACACGGACCTATGTGGACCAATGGAAAATAAATCACTTGGAATGGCTTCTTATTTTCTGATTTTTGTTGACGACTACAGTCGAATGAGTTTTGTGTATTTTCTTCAGTCAAAACATCAAACATTCAAGTACTTTAAAGAGTTCAAAATGTTAGTCGAGAATCAGCAATCCAAGAAGATAAAAACATTAAGATCTGATAATGGCGGTGAGTTCTGTTCAACCGAAATGGAGAACTATTTGAAAAAATGTGGTATAGTATATCAGAAAACCACTGCATATACTCCTGAACAGAACGGAGTGGCTGAGCGGTATAACAGGTCTATTGTTGAGAAGGCACGCTGTCTCCTATTTGATGCCAATTTTGAAAAGAAGTTCTGGGCGGAGGCTGTTAACACAGCTGCGTATTTAAAGAATAGATCGCCAGCAGCAAGCCTAGATAGGGATATTACACCCTATGAAATGTGGACGGGCAGAAAGCCAAATGTTAGTCATTTGCGAATCTTTGGCAGCCCAGTGATGGTCCACGTGCCCAAGGACAAGCGTAAAAAGTGGGATAAAAAGGCAAACAAGATGTTCCTAGTCGGTTATTCAGATAATACCAAAGGTTGCCGTTTGTTTGACCCACAATCAAAGAAGACCATTGTTGGCAGAGATGTGGTAGTCATGGAAGACACCAATGGCAGATCTTCAGCAACTATGTTGATAGAGGACCAACAAGAGAGCACAGAGAACAGTAAGTCAGATAGCACAGATGTGATAGAAGATGATGGAAGTGATCCAACTTATGTTCCTGATGAAACATCAAGTGAATCAGAAGACAGTTTCCATGATCCACTCACACCGGCTGATACAACTGTTGTGACTCAGTCACAGGTTTTGGATCTTCCAAAGAAGCGTAATATAAGAAAACCAAATTACTATGGTTATTCCAATATATGTGTGGAAGATGTGACAGGTGAACAGATTTCACTAAATGAAGCTATGAGTGGACCTGAGGAAGCGCAGTGGCTATGTGCAATGAAGGAAGAGTTGAAATCTTTTAAGGACAATGACACTTGGGAGCTTGTAGACAGACCAAAGGATGGTACAGTGGTGAAAAACAGGTGGGTGTTCAAAAAGAAATACAATAGTGATGGTGAAGTGCGGTACAGAGCCAGGCTTGTTGCAAAGGGTTTTACCCAGAAGAAAGGTATTGACTTTACTGAAACTTTCTCACCTGTATTAAGGTATTCTACCCTTAGACTACTTTATGCTTTAACTGTTAAACTTAACCTTAACATGAATCACCTTGATGTACCAACAGCTTTTTTAAATGGTTTACTAAGTGAAAATGTGTTTACTGAAATACCTGAGTACTCTTCATTTGGGAATTGTCCTAATAAAGTGTTAAAATTGAAAAGAGCTATCTATGGTCTTAAGCAATCTGCTAGGGCCTGGTATACTAGAGTCGAAGATTGTTAGGTTTAGGTTACAGAAAATCTAAGTATGAACCTTGTCTCTTTATAAAGTGCAATGAAAATGTCAAAGTGTTTGTAGCTTTATTTGTGGATGATTTCTTTGTATTTTATAATTGTAAAAAGTCTTATTTACAGTTACAGACTGAACTTGTAAATAAATTTAAAATAAAGGATTTTGGTCAGATTAAACAGAGTCTAGGCATGAGAGTCACTGTTAAAAAAGACTGTATTACTGTTGACCAAGAGCAATTTATTAGTCGTATTTTAGATAAATTTAATATGACAGATTGTCATTGCTCAGATACCCCTATGGAAGTTAATTTAAAGTTAGATAAAGATGTAAATAATAATTGTGATGAAAAATACCCCTACCAACAGTTGATTGGTAGTCTGATGTATCTTTCTGTGTCAACAAGACCAGATATAGCTTATAGTGTTAGTTATTTAAGCCAGTTCAATAATTGTTTTAAAGAAAAACATTGGAAGCATTTAAAAAGATTGTTGAAATATCTGCAGAAAACTAAAAGCTATGGTTTAGTATACAAGAAAAATAGTGATAGTAGTTTACATGGTTTAGCTGATGCTGACTGGGCATCATGCACTATAGACAGAAGGTCTTATACCGGCTTTTGTTTTGTTATGTCAGGTTGTGTTATCTCTTATGAGTCCAGAAAGCAAAGAACGATAGCTTTGTCATCAACAGAAGCTGAATACATGGCATTGTCTGAAGCCTGCAAAGAGGCTATTTATTTAAACAATTTACTATGTGATATGTTAGAAATAAATGAAAGGATACCTGTAAGCCTGTATAGTGATAGCCAAAGCTCACTAAGTTTAGCTGCTAATCCGTTATTTCACAAACGGACAAAACACATAGATGTTCGACATCATTTTGTTCGTGAATGTGTATTTCATAATAGAGTGAAGCTTGAATATGTATCTACCTCTGAAATGCCAGCTGATTTACTTACAAAAAGTCTTTGTAGCGATAAACATTATAAGTTTCTAAATTTAATGGGTGTTGAGAAAACATAAGTTTTTATCTCAACACAGTTTAATATTTTTTTTGTTTATGTTAATGTTTGTGTAGTTTATTTTGTTACGAGAGGATGTTAAATAGTATCAAAAGAAACTACATGGTGCTTCTAGCGATGCTAGCGCCATCTGTTACATCTGTCAGTGTAACTGTGTGACGTATCTAGAAGATTCGAAATAAACGACAGTCTGTTGAAAGCCACTCTGAAGTTTTATTATGCACGATTCGCCAAAAGATTATCGCACTCGTATTCACGCCGAAAAAATAAAACCTCGAATACGATTGAACTATCACTATCGATAACACGAGAAGAGTTTCATCGACTCGAATAGGCTATTATCGAAAGCAGATTATAAAGTTGTTTCGAGTAAACAGTTAGTACGATACTTGCATCTCGAAAGGCGAGAATTGCCTCACTTCAAAATTGACATCATTCTTGATAGCAAAAATCATATTCGAGTTGTCAAAACATAGTTTTCGTCATAGACTCGCCAGACTATTATCGCCCTTATGTGTTACATACTTTAAACTCAAGTGAAAAATATAAAAAATCGAATACTGTATTAAGCAGTGGAATTATAATGACCTTGTTTAAAAGAACTTACCTCAACAGCTATAGCAGTCTTTGCAAAGTCGCCATTCCCGCCGATCTGCCCGAAGTAATACCTCTCCATAGACACAGTTTCCTCAGGCCGGACCTCCTTCTTGATGTTCTTCAGAGGTATGTCATCCATGTCGTCATCCACGTACGACTTCGCCTTGTTCGTGCGGCGACTTCGAGCTGTGGTGGGCTCGGGGGCGATTTTCTCTTTTGGTTTGTCTTTTTCTTCTTTTATTTTAGTCTTGCGGCTCAGGGCTAGAGGGATCTGTAGGTGGTAAAATAGTAATTAAATTTTTATTTTTATTTTGTTGTTGATTAAAAATATATAATTGGTTGGTTTTTATTATATTTGTTGGTATATTGGCGTGGCTAGCAGACATATTTTAAGTAATTTAATTTTATGTTATGTGCCTTGAAATGTTAATTACTACAATCAAGTATTTTTTAACTGAACAGACAGCTGTGCTGCTGGGGAGTGTGTTGCGCCACTTCTTCTTCCCAGCGATAGCACTAGGAAGTGGTGAAGGGCAGGCGTTTTTGGGGGACTGTCTTTTGTAATTTTGACGTTCGAAAAGTGCTGATTCTCAGCCTAATTTGAATAAATGACTTTTGATTTTGATTTTATAGGGGCTCGTGGCTAGGTAATAATAACAGCCGCGCGGGTCGATCGATCAGGTTACTCTAGCCGCGGTTTGTCCGTGGATGGGTGCCCATTTTTACATACCGAGACACCTCCGTGCCTCGGAAACCAACTTAACCGCAGTTTTTCACGACAAGAAAATTTTTTTTTTAACAGTTTCACGGTTTGAACTCTTAATACATAGAGCACATGTTCGGTTTGGCTCCTCGAAAAGTCGAAATATCAGTATTCAATTAACAATACAGTGTATCTGACCTCCTCATCATCGTCTTCAACGTATGTGGTCTTCTCCTTCTTCCTCTTCTTGGGCGGCGGCGAGGGCGACGGCTCCTTCTTCTTGCGCCCGCGCTTGCCGCGACCGGTCTCAGGCTCTGGAGGTTCTTCTACCTTGTCGCGTTTCTACAAGTTTAAAGAAATAACGTGATTATTATGAACAAGCCGTGTGTCCGATGGGGTTACACATCGGAAGTTGCGTAGAAGCTTTCATTCCCTATTAACGCCATAAAAGATGGAAAAAAATAAGTCCATAGTGCCCTCTTTCGTTGTACAAGGTGGCAGGGACATCGACGCGAAATCTGTAACTATGACTTCAGCAGTGAAAGATTCGAAATTTTTCAGAGCTGCTTCGTAGAAAAGTGCTTGTAAACGCACCCACGATACAGGAGTAATTCCTAGTGTAGGGCAACGCTTTCAAAAAGATAGAAAAGTGCGCGATCCTACGCGGTCATAATGTATGAAACAGCATTTTTTTTTTTACATTTTTTTCGGTCATTAAAAAAATATTTTTTCAGAATTATGTACTGAATTCATGGTAACAGTTTACACGTCGATGCCCCTGCCTCCCTGTATAAGGAACTCTTGTGCAACATTTCAAGTTTCTAGACCCAGCTGTTAAGGCTGGGACAGGTCTCCTCTCAGTGAGAGGGAGCGGGCCTGAATCCACCACGCGGGTTCAGTGCGGGTTGGTAGTTGTCACATATCTTACGAGTTTTTGTTTCTACTACAGATAGACTTACTAAATTAATAATAATAATATCCCTGGACATTTCACACAGCGCCATCTAGTCCCAAGCTAAGCAACCTAATGCTTGTGTTATGGTAACAAGATGACTGATAAACTACTTATATACATTTTTTTTGTAAATACATACATATTATAGATAGAAAAACACCCAGACTCGGAACAAATACATGTAGGTCATACAAATATTTGTTCCGTGCGGGAATCGAACCCGCGACACGCAGCGCAGCAGTCAATCGCTTAAGGCGAAATGGGTCCCAAAAGAAGATTTTGACGCATTTCGGCTGCACGCAAAATCGATTTTTAGTCCTCAAAAACTACTAATTTGCGGTATTTTTTTCATGATTATTAAAATTGAAGACTTTCTTTAGTGAATTATGAGGGCCAAAACATGATTGACATAATTTGGCTCGATACAAAAAAATCGCAAAGTTTCCTCAAAATTTGCATTTTTTATGAGAAAAAACGGTTTTATTCGATTGTAATTAAAGCAATTTCAATAAAATTTCGTCTATATGTTCACCATTAAAGATATTAGGGGATTATGGGTTTAGAATTTTAAAAAGAAATATTTATAAAAAACGTGCAATAATATTGCGCGCAAGTCGGACATCCCACCGTTCGCGCAGTCCCGTCAGTCGGCCGCAGCGCGTCTTAGAGAGCACTCGTGTACAACTTTATTGCGCCCGTTGTCGCCGACTACTCAACCGAATATTGAAGTCTAAAGTGATACCTTAGTCACAAAAATGGTGAACAAACGTAATAAAAAAAAAAAATATTCAGGACTGAAGCTCAAGAAGCTGAAATTGATGAACCTGAATAGGTAAGTTTTTTATTTATTATCCCAAAAAATACCAATTTTGAGATTTGACATTGAGGTACTAACTCGTATTTATTGTACAAGCACACAACTTTCGTTTTGAAAGGCCCTTTACACATCATGCCGTAGAAGCCACGGTATTGGTTTCCCTTGGATTTGTATGAACCCTTGCACACGGCGGCGCGGCGGCGGCGAGTTCTGATAGCTCTTATCAAAACTTGCCGCCGCCGCCGCGGCGCCGTGTGTGGGGGTTCTTACAAATCTAAGGGTGACTGATGCAGCGGTGCCGCTGCAGCCGCGGCATAATGTGTAAACGGCCCGATAGAGATAGATAATTATGGTCTAAAACTTTCATGTAGGTACCCCAATAGCTTTATTTATACATAATATGGTTTATTATGTTCTTACAGAACTCGTGTCAACACTGAGTCTGACATTGCGGAGTTGCCAGCAGACTCACAAGGAATGAGTAAAGCCGTCACACCACCACAATTACCAGAAACATCTGATGGGGCACTAGTACAACTCCAATCAGTATCACCCAAGTTTTTTGAGTAAGCTCGCTTACATACCTACCTATTATTATTATATCCGTCACGGCTGCGTAGTTTCGCTAGCTAATTTAATTTGGCCCTGTGCAGTTGTGTAGGTACTAGAGAAAGCTTTGAAACATACAACGTGTTTTTTTATATCCCACTCTAGGGGGTCAATGTACTCATCATTATGAACAACTTTTACTAAACCAAAAATCGCATTTATATGTTCGCATATCTCGTCAAAATGTAGGGAACAGCTGATTTTTTTTCGCGATTTCGTGTTAGGTCCCATAGTAAAAGTTGTTTATAATGATGAGTACAATGACCCCCTAGAGTTATGGGATATAAAAAAAAAACACGTATAATATGTAGGTACATAAATGTTAGAAGTCATGAATAGGACTGAAAACCGGTTTTTACCAAAAACCGTTTTTTTTCGGTTTTTGATATATTGGGAATGGGATTTCAAGAAAACCGGTTCTTAACACGTCATGTGTATTTTTTTATTACTTATATTTCTTTTGGCACATTGAGGGTAGACTTTACTCTCATAGGTAGGTTACAAGTTACGCAGCATGTAGCGGAAATGCACCACCACTATGAAGTTAGTTGTTGAAGTGAATAGGTTAATTTTAAGGTACATTATGTTTATGTTGTATTGTTAAAAATATTCCCAATATTTCAGCACCCATGAAAAACCACTGGATACTGACGGAGCACGAACGGTCTCACCACAACAGCTACCTATATCTGATGCGGCACACGATGTGAACATTCAGTCAATCACACCACCGCCATATGGTGTTGTTGAGTAAGTTTACTCTCCAGTGAAATTGTAGTTTTGTTTATGCTAATAGATGTATATTTATATTTTTTTCATTCAATATATGTTTAAAAAAAATTTGGTGCGGTACGGACTACAAATAGTCATACCGATACACCAGTTTTTACTGGTTATTATTTTATGGAGGATACAAAACCGGCATCGATTTTGTAGTACTGCTATTCATCACATTTAAGTACACGCTTTTTTTTTTAAAGGTTTTAGCGCCCAAGAAGACCTGCCCTATCAAGTGGAATATGAGTGTGAGACAACGTCTGTCAAAGAAATCACCGGTCGCAGAATTGTAGACGTAGTACATTTCTTTTCAAAAAGTAGCTGCGCCGGACATGTCTGCCGATGAGTACAGTGCAGCGTCTGCAGATTTTATGACAAATCTGAAGACACTGGTAAATGACCGGGAGGGTATACAAAAACGAACCACACAGCAACGTGAAAGCACTGAATGGTTGCAAATCAGAAGATTGATGATAACGGCCTCAAACTTTGGAGTAATAATAAAAAGACAAAAAAGTTTTGCTGCCCTGGTGAATAACATTTTGTACAAATCTAATATTTCATCCGTCGCATCAGTGGCCCATGGACTCAAAAATGAAAAATTTGCGCTTCAACAATTGAGTAGCCAAGAAAATTTACAGATTGAGGACTGTGGACTTTTTGTGGACAAAGAATTTCCTTACATCGGTGCCACACCGGATGGAGTCGTTGGAGAAAATACCATCGTTGAGGTCAAATGCCCTGTAGCTGCTTTTAAAAACGGCATAGAAAATGCGATAAAAAAAAACAAGGTCCAAATTCTAAAGTATAACAAAAAGAATACCCAAGTTACTATAAATAAAAATAGTAACTGGTACTATCAGGCTCAAGGACAGCTACGAGTGACGGGCAAACAGCGATGCATTTTCGGGATATGGGGAGGAGAAAATGAAAAAATGGAAATTGTTTACATCCAAAAAGATGATGACTTTTGGAAAGATAAAATGGAGTCAAAACTTGTGAACTTTTATCACATGCATATTCTTCCAGAGTTAGTAGATTCCCGCCGAAACCGTGGTATGCCATTGAGAGGCTCTGAAAAATAATTTGGAGCCGATACCACTATCGGCTAGCCATATTGTTGTTGTTTGTTGTTGTTGTTGTTGTTGTTGTGGTATATGAATGATATACACCCTATTTTATTTTTTAATATACAGGGTTATTGGAAAAACACCAACAACCTCTTAAGAGGTCATTGTACTCATCATCACGAACAATTTTTACTATGGGACCAAACCTAAAATCGCGAAAAACAATCAGCTGTTCCCTACATTTTGACAAGTTATGCGAACATAAATGTAGGGAACAGCAGATTTTTTTTTTCGCGATACATATGCACCTAATTAAAATATGATTTTATATTTATTTATTGCACCATATTATGTCCTCAGTATATACTTTGAGAAAATAAATACATTTTTAGAAATACCTACTGCGCAACTAGTAATAACTAAAACTGCTACTTGCCGCTACAGTCCGACCGCCGTATACGCGACCCTCTGCAGAAGTATTTTTGTTCACGAGAGAGGGTCGCGCTTACAGCGGTCGGACTATGGCTTGCCGGCCGAGTGTGGCAGAGCGCGGGGCCCCGCGCGCCTCTTACCTGTCCGCGTCTGCTTCACCCCCTCGAAACCTACGTGACCACGATACCATTTCGCCTTAACCACTGCGCCAACCGTGCCGTCAATTGGGGTTGCTCAAGTAAACAATGAATCCCTTAGTCCCTTACCTTGCAAGTAGGATACTTCCAGTTCTTGAAGGGATTAGCAGCGATTTTGTTGAGGCGCACAGTGATCGGATCCTTGGACTCCATCTTGCTTTGTTCAGAAATGTGGATCACTATGTTGTCAAATGCTTGGCCCGGGGTTATACCGTACCTGGAGGGGTGGATTGCAAATAATAGTAAGGTTAGTGTAGGATAACGATAATTTGGCGTTTTCTGGGTGCAGACCCGAGGGGAAATTCTCGTAATTTATAGAACGTTCAGTCAGAGGGACAATTCTCGTAATTTTAAGAACGTTCACAGTCTGATCTCAGTCTCAATCTGTCAAAATATACTTCTGATTTCCCTACATTTTGACAAGTTTTTGACATTTGTTTGTCGCCGAGATGAGACTGCGACTAGATTTTGAACGTTTTAAATTACGAGAATTGGCTTTCCGATGTGTCTCAATCTGTCAAAAATACCGCTAATTTCCCTACATTTTCGACATTGATTGTTGCCGAGATGAGATTGCGACTAGATTTTGAACGTTTTTAATTACGGGAATTAGCCTTCAGATTTCTTTGTTGTAGATGTCAAATATAACAAAATAATTAAATACTTTTATTGACGACACATTGAAATTTTTTATATTTTTTCTTTAGTATAGTAAAACAACAATTTCCACATACAGAACTAATTGCATAAGCATAAATTAAGATAGGACATGCATATCTAATGATTTCCGCCTGCAAGCTCTTTTCAAAATGTTCATTAGTAAAATAAAAATACTCATAAATCCTACCTCTCTCTCCAAACCAGTTCATCCAAGAACTGTTGTATAATCTGCCTGGACAACAACGAAAGCGTATTTTGGAACATTCTGGGCACGATCCTCCTCAAATACTCCATGATATTCGCATTGCTATTCCTGGCAGTCGAGGCATCGGTATGAGCAGAAGCTTGGTGAACGTTCTTAAAGCCCATGGAAAGTAGGGTCCCTTTGTCTACAGTTAAGTCAGTGAGGATCACTGATGAAGGGTGCACCCAGGTGGATAGAGGTTCAAGGATCTTTTGGAAGCGTTTCTTGTAGTTCTTTTCGTGTTCTGCTAAAGGTTCTACGGCGCGAAGACGGATCTAGAAAGAAAAAAATTATGTGTTTATGTTTGCGTAAAAAAATGAGGACCTGATCGAAACTGCGGGATACTGATAAGTTTGATTTGGTGAATCATAAACATGAGCGTATATCATGGAAAGTTCTATGGGAAAAAGAAAATCGCACGACAGAAAATTGAACTATGGCAATACTTTCTGGTAAGAATGCACCTAAGGTTCTTGCATTTTTTGCGCCAAACTAGCAATAATACACATTCCTCACGCCAAGAAAAAGGGCTCTAAAAACTTAAAAATAACGCCTGAAGAATAATAAATAAAATATCATTAGAACATTTGTATCTCACCAATTTCTCAACAGGATCCAGCACCCCCAACACTTCGACCTTCACCTGTCTCTGCGTGCCATCATGACTCGTCGTACCCAACGAAATCACTCCCACCTCCACTTTCTTGCCAGACCCACCCAGCAAGCCCATGTGCTGATGAATGGCTGACGTGCAAATAGCCCTCAACCAGGTAAACAGACCCTTCACGTAGAGATTGTCCACTTTAACCCATTGGACGACATTTTGCACGTTAGTTTGACAAGCCCAGTGGTATATCAACTTGAGGAGTACGCTTGGAGGGAAAGTGGCCCCTTCGAAGATTGAGCTGGAGTATACCGAGACGAATCGTGTGGGACAGCACTCGGATATCCACACGTAGCCACCTGAGTAGGGGAACTTTGATACGTCGGAGTACATGCCTGAAATAAAGGAACGCGTCAAGAATTGGTCGCATAACAAATGTTATATATATATATATATATATATGAAATATATATATATATATATATATTTCATATATATATATATTATATATATATATATATATATGAAATATTGCGTGCCGTCGGAAGAGCCTTGTCTTACTGTAGAACTGCTATGGTTTGATTTATTTTCATGATAAATGATTTTATTTTGTAAGTAGGTTTGTACAAACACTTTTACACGTCAATCATATTTTAAAACTAGATGAGGTCGGCGTTTCCTATCTGACTAGTCTGAGAAGAAAGGCCGAAACAAACTCAGAGGTCACAGTCTCTTTTAAAGTCCAGACAAAATCTTGGTCAGATCATATGAAGACCATGTAGATTAATGTCTGAGATGGTTTTTTGAGGAAAGAACCAAACAGTTTGAGAGGACCTGTCCAGTCAGTGCACGCATTTGTCAGAAATCGTGCAGCTCAACACAACACAAGTAGCTCGACGATTCGACGAACAATACCAAAGAAAGGACATTTGGGTAGGCCACATTAATTACTCAAACTGCCAGACCATGACAAAAACAGAACAGAGAGAAAAATAAAAAATAAAATGACCCACATAGTCTTCACATTCACAATAATTAAATGGGTATGGGACACCCTTTTACGAATTTAAATGGAGAGAATTAATCGGAAGGAAGGTTTTTTGGATAACGGAGCTGATACCCAATAGTCTGGGAGCCATGACATATTCAAGATATATTATGCTTGGTTGTTACAAAGCCTTCAAGCTTAGTGTATTTAAGAAGTTAAGCCAAATAGTATTTGTTCATATATTATTTCCATGTTTAAATTTCAGTAGGCTATTCACAATACAGGGTAAATTAAATTAGTTAGCGAAACCCCGTAGTACTTCTAGTACTTACCAAGTTTAAGCTTATTCCCAGCATGTATAACGCACCACTGCTCTGACCGGACGAGTCCCTGCTGTATGAGCCACTCGGTGAACTTCATAGGTGTGTGCATCAGCACTGACTTCACTTTGCTGTCCAGGGTGGACCTGTCCGAAGGTGGCCCCGAGTCCTTCGAGCGAAGGTACGGACGAGCCACTACTACTAGTGATGGGAAAGTTTTTCCTGTAAACAAGGAGATCATTTTAATGTATGGTTCAAATATGAGTGTAATTAAAAATTGGACGGTTGAACTGTTAAGATTTGTGGTTTTTGTAATTCTATAATTGCAATGATTGCTATTGATGAAGAGTGTGAAATAAATACTTATATTGTGTGTGCACAATAAAAACTCATACGTTTAACTGAATTTATAGGTGCACTCTTGAAAAAAAAAAAACATTAAATTGTGTAATATAGTATCCTATCTGTTGCTTTTCAGGGTTACAACTACAAGGGACTATGTAGGCATCCTAACTTTATTCCAGTAACTAAACAGCCCGATACAAACTTTATGGTGGCTCTGAGGTGCGCTGCTCGCTGCGCAGTAACTGACACGTGAATTTGTTTCTGCGCAGCGCCTGTTCGCCATGTTCTGAGCCACCATAAAGTCTGAATCGGGCTGTACTATTAGCTTGTAAAAAAATCCGAGCACTCAGATGTATCTGGAATTAAAGGCAAGGAAACAAAAAAAAAAAAAAATAGTCTAAGTATAACGTACCTTGCAACTTATTAAAGGAGACCTCTCTCGAATCAGCAACATTCTTATTGCCATCATCTTTTGTCAGGTCTACAATAGCAGTGGTCTTCGTCGCACTGCCGGTGAGCAAGCCGCCGATGGCCGTGGCTTCTGATGGACGTACGTTTGTGACCACGCTGTGCACATCTGTGGGTGTTGGGTTAAATGTTAATGAAGGTTAATTTAGTAAATTATAACAATAAGAGGCAATCGACTTAAAGCCTTACAGGCAATCAATTTATAAAATTTTAAAGAAGCTGGCTGTTGTATTAATCGAATATGAGAGTACGGGACTTTGCCTTGTGTTCAGTTGTTCACCATATACACCATTCAATTTTAATTTTTGATTTTGAAAAAAAAAATCGGTTGATCCACATAGATTGCTGTTGTGTATGTTCGCATAACTCGACATAATCTATGGATCAACTGATTTTTTTTTCACGATTTCAGGGTTGTTCCCGTAGTAAAAGTTGTTCATAATGATGAGTACAATGACCCCTTTTAAGGATTAAAACGATCAAAATTTAATGGTGTATAGCAGGCTCTAAACAACTTATAAGCTAAGAGTAAAAAGAAAACCGGTGAAGTGCGTTTCGGCCCACGCACAGTGAAGGGTTCCATGGTGACTTTGTAGTTGAAAAGTTGTTGCAGTCCTTTTCTTGTGCTGTGAGACCTTGCTTCTTGCCAAATTTTTTGATTCAACAGGAAATACCCCATAGGTTTTGACTTATTTGCAAGTAACAAAATATGTCGCATAAATGACCATATATTTTTATATTGCGTTGACTTAGCAGCTTGATATTTTTGAGCTCCTGGGGACCGCAGATCTACCATTTCATAATAATTTTAACATAATACTACCAGGTATTCCTGAGAAAAAGGTTCAGTTTTTTCCTTTTACCCTAAAAATACAAGGATTTCGAATATTTTTCTAGTAAACAATAAGTACTTACTGGAAGGTGCCAGAGTCTTGTCCTTAGTCTTGGTGTTTTCTTTATCTTTTTCTTTAGTTTCCTTCTCTTTCTCTTTAATCTTTTCCTTGTCCTTCTTCTTCTTTTTATGTTTAACTTCAGGAGACCGGTTCCTATCAGGAGATGGTGAGTAGTCACGGTCATCTTCTGTGTTGCGAAGTTTCTTCGGACGACCTAGAAGAAGGTGGATAAAGGTTTGTAGAAATGGTTAAACTTGGGCCATGTCCAGGGGGCCTAAAGAGGCCACTTTGGCAGAATCATAATAGGATAACAATATAAATCATAATTTATTAAATCGTAAAATGGTCACAAACTGACAATTCATAATATGATCTGTGTGCAATTCATATCACAATGAAAAAACATTTAAACTGTAGAAATAAAAAATAAAAATCAATTTGATTAATAGAAACTGTAATGAAAAATGTACCGATAAAATTACGGTTTATATTTTTTTCATGCGGCAATTTTTACACCAAATATGAAATGAAATTTTACGAAAGTTAGAGGAATTGCTAATGATCTGCTGAGAATTCAAAAAATGAATAGCTTTTAGAGGTATTGCTGAAAGTAGCCTTTTTAGGCCCCCTGTTAGTTTATAAATAATTTAGACAATACATACATACATAAATTATTGTGCAACAATATCTTTTTTTTTTTAATTAACTCATCCAGCTATCACCTACTAGAAGTCATATTTGCACACCTTATATAGCGGTAGAATGTAAAGGGGCCATTATAGTTTTAAGATCATATGTTGTAAACCTACATTCTGGCAAATAAATGAATTTCAATGTCTTAGCTTAACGGTTTTCTTTGGGTATATATTTTGTTGTTGTTTCGAGTGCAATTTTCTTATGGACCCTTGTGCGTTTCTAGGACATTTGTGAGGTTAAATAAAAAGCAAAAAAAAAAACTGTTTCACTTACCTCGCTTTCCAGGTTTCTCCTTTGAAATAGATAGTGAGCGAGATCTAGATCTAATGATCTCCGCACTTTGCCTCTCCAAATCTTTCAGCACAGGTTGTCTGTAAATAAAATATGCAAATTATGAAATAGGATTTCAAATAATTTAAGCAAGCATTAGAAGGGTTTTTACATAATTATAGTGTTATTGATATGAATGTTTTGAAATGTGTTAACACAATTAGATAGATTTTGACTTCATCATATTATCTTCTATCTTTTATAGTGTAAAAACAAAAATATATTAAAACATGAGACATGGCAGAGACGAAGACGGCGGGACAAGCTTGTCTATCTCCTACCGAAACGACTAGCCAGAACTAGCTAGACAGAATTGTGTAAAAAAGGGAGAGGGGGCTTGCCCTGCAATGGGTCAATACAGGGGGTCTACTCCGAAGTAGTATCGGCCGAATGTTCGGCCGTTTCCTGCTACGAAGTTACTATTTGGTTCGGTCGGTCCCGATCCTACACTCTTTCGAATATTGACTATGGTCCCGACCCAACTGAGCCGATCCGAACTTTTTTCGCATTTTTCAATAATATTCGGTTCGGCCATGTGTCGGTCCGATCCGAACATTCGCACTTTGCACTTCGGAGTACGCCCCCAGGCTAGTTAGATTAGATTAAGGCATGTTCCGCATGTTGTTTACCGGAGGCTTTTATTTAGGTAGTAAGTTTTTATTTACATTTTTATTTCAATTAATTATTTTTTAGCTTGAGTATGTATACTTTTTATTATTATATTTGTTGGTATTTTGGCGTGGCTAGCTGACATATGGCAAATAATTTAATTTTATGTTATGTGCCTTGTAATGTTAATTACTTAACACCTAGTATTGTATACAATCAAGTATCAAGTATTTTCTAACTGAACAGACAGCTGTGCTGCTGGACAGTTTGTTGCGCCACTTCTTCTTCCCAGCGATAGCACTAGGAAGTGGTGAAGGGCGGGCGTTTTTGGGGGACTGTCTTTTGTAATTTTGACGTTCGAAAAGTGCTGATTCTCAGCCTTGTTTGAATCACTTTTGATTTTGATTTACCGCTACAACTTTTCCACCAGTAAAATGATAATTATTTGTACTATTGTGTAGAACTTACTTTCCTAGCAATTGGTAGGCTGTAAACTGGTCTCCATTGTACACGATCTCCCCACCAGTATCCTTGACCATATCATCAAGCTTGTTCTGAATACTCTTGTACTCATTGTCAGCATTCTTATAGGCTTGGAGTTGGACTTCCGACAGTTCTTCCTCCCAACACTCCAGCTCAAGCGTTGGCACGTCAGGGCCGAAATACGAACGCTTATACAAGTCGGCTTCAATGATCTCCGCTTGAGGAGGCACCACAGCTGCCACCTCCTAAAAATGTAAACAAAATACGGGTTAGACAATGCAGTTAGATGCTTTGATTATAGCTGTTGCTATTGTTTAGAAGTTTTTGACGAGGTTTGGCTTTGTGGAAGGTATAGGGGCTATATGAAGAAAATGTAAATGAAGCCGAAGTGACCCTGGCTTAGACGCATGTAAACAATAGATATTACTATAGGAATATTACCTCAGTATCAGTTTTAGGCTTCTTCAGCTTCATTATGAAAGGTTTTTAACAAACTGCATGCAATAATTTCTTGATTTGTAGTGTATTTAGCTGAAAATAACAAAATATTGATCGAATGAATGAAGCAGCAAGCGAGAGTAAACGCCAGTGAATTGATTGACAGACCATAGACTATCTATACGTTGTTTGATAATGATGAGCACAGAAGCGCATTGTGATTTCGCTTATTTCCGGTAAAAGGATTTCAACAGATTTCACCTTTTGCTACAAGAACGTTGAAAAACAAATACTCACACGAATTAAGGAATCTCCAATCCACTCTGTCTATTATATTTTATAGTTGGTTTATTAAACTCTTGCAAGTTGAGTAAAAGCAAAAATTTTAAACTCAATAGTTGCGTTACGAGAATACCAGTCTAGTGATAATCGGTACTCAAATAACCGTAACCAAAAAAAGAGGAACGCCCTCTAAATTAAAACAAAAAAATGACAGTGGAACAAATAAGCTAATTTGTGATGAAATTGTTTTACCGAGTGAAAAATAGTTGAAACGGGTAAAAGCAGCTTTGGAAAACATGGAAGCCGTTCCAAAATTACCCATGATAAGTTTTGAGTTGAAGGTGACCCACGAGAACACGCATTTTGGACCAAAATTGAAACAGGTAAGTAGGTCTCCTAATCTCTGATAAAGTAACTTTCAGAATTTCTTTGTCACGTCTTTACGTTGTATTTTTTTTCTAGTACATTGCGGAAGCTTATAGAGAGGATCCAGAGAGCTACAGCAATGAGATACATCAGTTGGAAGGTTTGCGGTCCACGGCCGTTCGACCTACTATTGATTCTACGGGGTTGAGTGCCCTAATCAGATATTTTTGTCAGCTGCGGTCTCTGCAAAGCCGATTCCCGATGGCCAAAGGCCAACCTGCTGCGTGTTCCTTCAGCTGGTAAATCTAATTAAAATTAACGTCACTATAATCCCTATTGATTTTTCCTATATTGTTTGAATGAATCATGATAGTAGGTAGGTATCAAGTTGTTTACATTATATCTACATGATGTTGATAATATCATTGTCTGTTAAAGAGTGAAAAACTTTGTTTGTTTAGTAATGTTTAGCTAATTATGAAAGGCCTGATTAAACATAAACAATTTTTATCTGGAAAAAGTTATGATGATTCAACTAGCTAATAAAATGACTAACAATATTTCTTACAAACTCAATGCTATTAACAATTTTTTTCCACGTCTAGGAAAGACCTGTATGCAAACATGAACAGAACTCTACCTGACCTGAGGTTTGAAATGGCGAGCATCCTGTACAATGTTGGAGCACTTCTCACTCAACTCGCAGCTTCAGAACCACGGAACACAGCAGACAGCCTCAAGGCAGCTTGCACACAGTTCCAACAGGCTGCATGGGTGTTCCAATACTTACGAGAACAATTACCTCAACCATCTGGAGTAGATGTGTGTCCTGAAATAATGAGAATGATGCAGGAGATTTGTTTTGCACAGGCACAGGAGTGTATCCTTGATAAAAGTATTCAGGATACTAGGAAGCCTAGTGTTGTTGGTAAGATTATTAATGAACTTTAATCATTATCATTTTAGCCGAAAGACGTCCACTGGTGGACATAGGCCTCCCCCAAGCACCTCCACTTTGACCGGCTCTGTGCTTCCCGCATCTTCCCGGTCCTGCCAATGTTTTATTTGCAATATAATTTCTAATGCCATGTTTTTGTCATTGGTTATTTATTTATTATCTTTTACACACAACAAACTAAGGTAAACAAACACAGGCAATATTTCAATAATAATTACTGATTGTTAAAATTAAACCTGTTACGCTTTGTATTAAGTAGTTGATGAATTTACGATCTTTAGATCATAATCACCCTAAATGCTCCCTTCTTTTCACAGGTGCTGTAGCAACTCAAGTGATGTACTTCTACAAGAACTCTCTGGCTCTCCTGGGCCCGTCTTCAGGAATTGACGTAGTGCATGAGATTATTGGCACAAAACTATACAACTACTGGCATAGATATCTCTCGTTCAAGTTTTCCTATGTTGGATGTATTGTTTGCCTGTATCAAGGTAATGTGTTAAAAAAAAAAAAAGTTGAGATATAAGTTTGATTTTATTATAAGTTTTTGTCAGTGGCTTGCCTGCGTGGATGTCGGAAATTATCCCACAAGAAAGTACTACTGTTACTGTACTGTATGGCATGTTTCAGGTCATAAACTAGCTGTGTCCCTTTAGCCGTTTTTGTGTACTCAATCAAACACACAAAAACGGCTGAATGGATTTCACAAACACAATCTTACATACTTTCACATATATAATATTAGTAGGATGAATCCTATCTGTTTACTAAAAAAGAACAAAATCTGGAAGACTCCCACCTAGAAACATGATGATGTGATGGACAACAAGACAATTAAAAAAGAAAACTCTGACGATATTGTGCATAAGTGTTGTTAACAACTAAAGAGTCCGATCATTATTGTCCCCGCAACATCACTGACTTTCGCAAGCGTACAGGCGACTGATAGTGAATACGAGACTAAAAGACTTCCCGTGCCACTGTAGAATTGTGTGTTTTTTGCTGTAGCTGGATAATAAAGAAACTTCCTAATTAGACTTTGAATTTAACGTCATAGACTGTTATTGTGAACATTGTTAAATGGCAAATAAATTAAACTGTACTATACCCGCATACAATGAATGACGCAGTTGTCGCAGTTGGAGATCATTGATCTAATGGCACATAATCGTTAACAGCTATTACTCGCGAAATGGCGATGGTGACATTATTACATTTACTACTAATATTATAAACGCGAAAGTGTATGGATGGATGGATGTTTGTTACTCTTTTACGCAAAAACTGCTCAACGGATTAAGATGAAATTTGGCACATAGATAGTTTATAACCAGGGTTAACATAAAGGAATTTTTTTTTTGTTTCTCGATATTCCCACGCGATCGAAACGTATGCGCGTGAAACCGCGGGGCGCAGCTAGTTTTATATAAAGCCAGTTTGATCTGTCTGATCTATTCTTTTAAGCAAAATTATGAATAAAATGTTCAACTTGAGTATAGTTGAACATTTGAGAGGTGGATACTTTTTCGGTATTCCGTATAATAAATTAATCGAGTCCGGCTTTGGTGGAAAACTTTGCTCAGCAGTGTCAAAAAATAATTTATTATATATATATTATTTATTATATATATATATATATATGTCGTCGCAAGCAGTTTCAAGACGACAACATTATCAAAATTAAAAATACTACTACCCGTTGATTTCGTAATATTGGTCAAATTGTAACTTAATTCTCATTGGTTGATCGGTTAGTACAGTGAACGCCGTTAGGGGGCGCTATAATTTCGCGCCATTTCTATACGTGGACAGAGTCGATTTGAAAAAGGGCGGCATTCGATTTGCGGTAGCTGACGCCTGTATAGTTGATAGCATACGATCGAAACTGTCACGTTCACCGTACAAGCCTTTGTTTCTCGTTATTTATAAAGTCATTGACTCATTGTAAAATTGTCAAATAAACGTGATTGTGATTTGTGCTACAACCTACGTTTTACTGGTTTGCCCGAGTACCCACCTTCCTCATGGAACCCGTACCAAGAAATAATGATGATGGCCCTGTTATCGCAACGCCCACGCTCGCGCCGTCATATATATATTATATATATATATATATATATATATTATATATATATTTAGTTATTTCTAATCAGAATCTTACGTCCGTTTTGACCAACACTACGCGACGCCTAAATGTAATGCCTAATAATAGCGCATTAGTCGCCTTTGGTGTGAAAACGGGCATTAGTCACCTTTTGCGGGACCCATAAAAAAGATACACCGGACCCGGTCCCGGTGTTTGCTGCACCGGACGACGTCATTACGTCGGCGCCGGCTGTCGCTGAAAACCAGCGCTGGGGCTCTGTCTTGCATAGGGTCGCAGCATAATGCTGAGCGATAGTTTTGCGTGGATGTGACGCTTGTCAACCATTTCTTATTGTTTTTTTATGTTCTTTTTTGCGTCATGTTTGCCGCAAATAAACGTTTTTTCTTTCTTTATACGCAAAAAATTTTTACGCGTGATAAGACAATATTCAATAGTACTTTTTCCCACACAGGCATGCACGCAGAAGAACAACAAAAGATGGGTGAGCGCGTCGCTTTCTACCAGCAAGCTGTTGAAAAGCTAGCTGATGCAAGAAAGCTGACAAAATACATTGAGCCTACACAAATAACGCAAGAAGCACTCACATTCACCAACGATGTCGTGGAAGGGAAGCGAAAAGCTGCGAAGAACGAAAATGAGTTTATTTATCACGAGGAGGTACCTGAGAAGGACCTGCTTTCGGATATGAAGCCTGTTTGTCTGGTGAAGGCTCTGCCTATCAACTTTAATGATCCAGAGGTGAGTATGACTACCGTATAAAGTACCGTAGTTAGTTACCGCTTTACTTGTGGTAACCAACTGTGCAAACATTCTGTGAAAAACTGTGTCACATCGTGTAGCGTAACATAACACACACACTTCCGACTACGCCCGTGTCTCGGATACCAAGAGGTCCGGTCCTTACACACACAGCTTGATTGTATATTAGTTGACCACAAGTAAAGCGCGCATCGCTTCGTAAGATAAAAAAAAATATTGTTATATGTAGTTTCTCTTAGGACCCAGCAGAATATAATCATTTTTAATGTAATTTATTGATAAGGAAATCAATTTGAAATATTCTATAAATAAATTCTTTGTGTGGATTTTCCTAATTAGTCTCAATAGATTGTTACAGGATTGTATAGTGCAGACTCTCTAGGAGACTGATCAATACCTAGTTTGACATTATTTATTAATTTTGGTTTAATTAGAGAATCTTCTGACACAAAAAACTATTACATCAATTATTTTAGTTGTCTAAATCAGGGTTTATTAATGGTGTAGTGTTAATAACTTAAATAACATATTCCTTTAAGGTAAACAAACCTTCCAGTTTCGTGTCCGCACAAGCAATATGACAATAGCTCTAACTGTAATCAAAGGTTTGCCAGCATGGTAAAACTGGCTCTATGATACCCGACTGCCGCAAAAGTAGGGTAAGCTTGGTTTTTTGTAAGATATCGCAGGAAAACCAAATAACCTGAAAGATGGTGTAACTTTTGTTTGTTCCCCGCCTGAAATATCTTACAAAAATAAAGCTTCATAGATAATAATGCTTATTTTTCTCTTTTCATTTATGTGTTTTTGCAGTCGGGTGTTTGTTTCATTTTTGTCCTTGGAATATTTAATCATGTATTTTGATCTCGTTGCCCCCTCCAGGTATCAGGTACCGACGTGTTCTCCCGATTGGTCCCGATGATGGCGCACGAGGCGTCGTCGGTGTACTCGGAGGAGAAGGCCCAGATGTTGCGCAACATCGTCAGTATGGTGGAGGCTAAGAATACGGAGCTGACGGAATTTATGTCGTCTTTACAACTGGATCAGTTGGATGTCATTGAGTCTGTTCAGAAGTGAGTGGAATTGGTTCAGTGCATATAACTCTGCTGTTATTGTGTCTATTCTTACGAATTCTTACTTTTTCGTCGTTGACAACATTTTGTCGCGGAATACAACTAGCTAGTTTCCCCCTATACCCTGTCAATTAGGTAAACCATTTTTTGACAGATGGAATATATGCATAACAATTAGGGGGCGTCCATTAATTACGTGAGGTGTTCTAGGGGGGGAGGGGGTCAAGACGAATCTCATCTAATCTTACTTTGGGGAGGGGGGGGGGTCTCGGCGAGTATCACGTATTTTAGTGTTTTTTTTTTTGTTCAGAATAAATCAACGCATACACTATAAATTCACATTTTGAAAATCTCACGTGTGATTAGGGAGGGGGGGAGGGGGTCGAGCTAAATCTCACGACATCTCACCAAGGGGGGGGAGGGGTTCGGAAAATCGCACAAAATACCTCACGTAATTAATGGACGCCCCCTTATATTGTTTTTTGTCAAAACTAATACGCATACACACGGTATTTATAATGTCTGTAAGAAGTCATAAATTTGGCAGTTTCTATATTTATTTTATTACGTGTTTTAAAGTTAACTTTTTACGTAATCTGGAATAGTTATGTTCTAAGGCAGCTGTCAAAAAACGGTTTACCTACTGGGACAGGGTATAAAGCGATTGTTTCTCCGAAGGACAATCGCGGGCGGCACCAATGAAAGCTGGAGTTCGACAAAATCTGACAATGCTTTCCTGAACCACAAAGCTTTGCTAGCTTTACAGTTCTCATCTCGAAATTCCTATCGAATTATTCGGACAATAACAATATTGTAATCTAATGTATAACGTGTAAATGGAGGTCTTCCTATGTCTTTCAGGGTACCCCAAGAGATAGTGGACAGATGCGCCGCAATGAATGCCAAAGCCGAGATCATACAGACGTTGGTCGACTCGATGAACAATCTCGCTGAAATCATCAGCGACGTGGAAGAGTCTTTGGGCGAGATCAAAGAAATAATACAGGTACGGTAAAACCATTTCATTTGTTTTATATACATTTTATTCTTCAAATCACCGCATTTTCTCCAAAGAAAGTTCCTTTAGATTGGCAGCAAATAGATTGGTGATGGCAGTATTATGTTTTTTATTCAAGTGATCTTATCTTTTTGTATGCACGTATTTGTGTGGCAAATAAATCTATTTTGAATTCTTTCTATAACCATTGTGTTATTGGGGGATTGACAGGATGTACGGTGGTCGATCATAGCACATAATTATATGAAAGCGAGCTTGGATTGTTCTGTGGGTACGCTTTCGCTAAAGTTCCTAATAAAGGTATCTAGCGAAAGGCCATAACAGGCTCACTCAATTGTCTTGGTAAAAACGCGGCAGTGATCTTTCTTTAATAAAAAAAAAAATACCTTCAAACCCATAATCTTTTCTATATTTCCAGGAAGAGACAGCAAAAGAAAAAGAATACCAGAAGGTGATGGGACCGCGCCCCCCATCCATAGTCCAAACCGAACTGTCCCGCGAGTACCACAAGTACCAAGAAGCTCACGCGAGAACCAACGAGAGCAACCAAGTGCTACACAAGGCTATGACACTGCACATCGCCAACCTGAGGCTCTTAGCACAGCCCTTGGATGTGCTGGAGTGCAAGATACCCAGCATTGATAATATTGGTGAGTGAATTTGGGCTTTGTGAACTAGCTGTGAGAAGTTTGCTTCTAAATTGGAGACCCACAGTCTGCAGGCGCTTAATTTTTGAAACGAAGTTCCTTAGTAGTACAGTCAATAAAGGAATTGTAGAGTGTGTGAGCAGGGAAAAAGCATTATGCTCCATTGGATTTTACCTCTCTCTCTTGTCTCTTCCTTCTATGCGTATGCGTGCGTGCCAGTATCGCGTAAGGAACGAGTTCATGACGGGGGACATAAACACGTAATACTGATTTCACACTTAACACTCCCCGCGGTCTCATTAGCGATAACATCGATGTTGCTCAGGAATTTACAACTTTCTTTACCAATATCCCAATTAAAACTACAGAAACGTTAAATTCCTCGCCCGCACTAGCTATAGAATTATTGAGAGCAAATGTCTCAGCCTGTACTGTGGAATTTAAATTTAAACATATTAACCCTATAGATATTATAAAAGCATTCAGGCAACTTAAGATCAAAATTACCGAAGATCTGTGGGGCATGTCTACTAAAGTTTGTCAATCCATTATTGAGACAATCACACCCTACTTAGCTTTAATATTTAATTTGTGTGTAGATCAAGGGGTATTCCCGGATTTAATGAAGTTCAGTAAAGTTATTCCACTTTTCAAATCTGGGGACAGCAAAGACACAAATAATTATAGACCCGTATCGGTTTTGCCGGTTTTCAGCAAAGTGTTTGAAAAAGTAATGTTAAATCAAATGCTCAATCATTTTAATCGTAACAACATCCTACACGATCAACAGTATGGTTTCACCAAAGGACGTTGTACAACTGACGCCGGTGTCACCTTATTAAAGCACATCTTTAACGCATGGGAAGAGGCACAAGATGCAATAGGCATCTTTTGCGATCTATCCAAGGCATTTGACTGCGTGAATTACGAAACACTGCTCTTGAAACTTGAGCATTACGGACTGGGTAAACTAGCTGTTAGCTTAATAAAATCATATTTAAATGATAGATTTCAGCAAGTTCAAATAAACGGTGTGAATTCATTGGGTTTAAAAGTCAAAATGGGTGTGCCGCAGGGCTCAATATTGGGGCCGTTCCTATTTTTAGTATATATAAATGATTTACCTCATTTACTAAAAACCCGACCACAAATGGTGTTATTTGCTGATGACACATCACTGATTTTTAAAGTAGACAGACGTGCACAGCAGCTTGACGACGTAAATAATGCTATGCTTATGGTCCATAATTGGTTTACTGTAAATAATTTAGTATTAAATGAGAAAAAAACTAAATGCATTAGATTCGCTTTACCGAATGTTAGAAGTAGTGAATGTCACGTTGTATTGAATAGGGAAATACTTGAATTCGTCGAAAGTACGGTTTTCTTGGGTATCACGCTTGACTCAAAGCTGCAGTGGGGTCCTCACCTAACATCACTTGCAGGGCGGCTAAGTTCAGCCGCTTACGCTGTCTGGAAAATCCGTCAATTACCGGCGTGGAAACCGCAAGACTGGTCTATTTTAGTTACTTCCATAGCATCATGTCTTACGGTATTTTGCTGTGGGGACGGGCTGCAGATATTGATTCTATCTTCATTCTGCAAAAGAGGGCTGTCAGAGCCATCTACAATCTCAGCAGACGCGAATCTCTAAGGCAACTGTTTAAAAAAATTAACATCATGACGGTTCCTTGTCAATATATATACGAGAACATTATGTACGTTCGAAAACATCTACATCTTTTTAGTAAGATAAGTGACAGGCATAACTTTAACACTAGGAATAGGAACAAACTAGATCAACCGCGCTTCAGATTGTCTAAAGTAAAAACTTCTTTTATGGGGTACTGTGTAAAATGTTATAATAAAATACCACTCGATATTCTTCAACTAAATGAGAAGAAATTTAAAACATGCATTAAACGCACACTATGTAGACAAGCATATTATAAGTTGGACGAGTATATAGTAGATAAAAATGCTTGGCTTAATGCTGGTCCTGCTCCACAGGCAGTTGGGCTTACAAGTTGATCACAATTTCAATATTTGGAAGAGATGCTTCCCCTTTTTGTTTTTTTTTTTTAGTGTTTATTTTATTTAATCAGGATTAACTTTTAATACTTCAGTATTTAATACCTCTTCATGATTGGTAGTTATTTTTTTTTCTCTCATCTTAATTATATTGCAAACTATAGTTTTGTATAATTTAGAAGCATTTTTGAAAATTTTTGTAAATGTAAGAACCATGGATCCGTTTTTTATGATATTTTGATGTTGACTTGAAAGAGCATGGCAGTTGAGAATATGTCATGCTCACTTAAATGTCTCACTGGTGGTGGCGCGTGTGTTGGATCATTCGGTTCCCTACGAAATGGTTGAGCTGGGTGGTGCTGATCCACGCGTCATGTTCGTGAACGGGCGCCATCAGTTGAGACTGGTCATCTCTTAACTGCCAAGGCTTATTTTATATTTTAATTTGTTTTTTTTACATTGTTCTCACATATAGAAGCAATAAGAATAATGTAACCAGGATTTTGTAAAAATGTCTTGATTTAAAAGAGTGTCCATGGAGTTTCTTGCCCGTTCTTCTCCATAGAGATCTACGCTTTGGAATGGGCAACTAGCTTCAACTTTCTGACTAACTGACCGACTATTTAATTTTGACAATTCAAAAGTGCCTGTAAATGGTTTAATTGAAATAAATGATTTGAGTTTGAGTTTGAGTTTGGGGTCCCCTGACCACACGCGTTTTTTTTGCATGCTGTGATTTTTTTTAACTATGGCGACGTCAAAGAATCATCAGTTAAAATTGTCCCCTATAATTGAGAAAATTTCCCGCAGACGTTAATTGGATGCGCGGAGGTTGCCTGTTTGATAAAACAGGAAGGGAAAGAAGTGTATGTCTACCAAACTACCAATTATACAGGGGGGCAGGGCATCGACGTGCAAACTGTAACCATGAATTCACTATCGTCGGTTATCAAAAAGAAATCTGCTGTTTCATAGAAAAGTTCAATACAGCGGTCAAAATGTATGGAACATCAAATTTTTTGACAAGAATCATGTACTGCCACCCTGTATGGAAACATTCAGATCAGTTTGCTACGGCGTATAAAATCAATGTTAAATTATTATTTTTCTGTCAACAGTTGGTCTCGACCGCGATACTATGTCAGAAATGCGTCGTGTCGTCGGCAAAGTACGTGAGATGCAAACCCAACGAGACTCGTTGGTACAACAACTAAGAGAAGCTGTGACAAGCGATGATATCACAGCGCAGCTGTTAGCAAGGAATAATGAGCCCAAGGAGGAGATATTTAAACAGGAGTTGAAGAAACATAACCCGCAGGTCAGTAACTCAACATATTATTTAAATTTAAATTAAAATTATCATTTATTTATTTATTTTATATTTATAAAATATACATATATATATATATATCGTCTCAAAGAAGAGCAGCAGAAGATTTTCAGATAATAATAATAATAATATCCCTGGACATTTCACACAGCGCCATCTAGTCCCAAGCTAAGCAACCTAATGCTTGTGTTATGGTGACGAAGATATATAATCAATGCTATGTACGCCGTAATTGTTATATACATTAGTCCTTTAGTTATTAAGATTATTCTAGCATAAGTTTAATGTACGTGATGTGGCTGTGCTTTTCTTAAATAAATAAATAGAAGACATGGAATATAAACATAAAATAACATCACGCGTGAGTTCCCCGAAGGGACGGAGACTGGGCAGAGGTGCACCTAGAGTATACCCTCATTTCGCCAGTTATGTTTAAGTACCATGTAATAGCGGATGAGCCTACTGCCACCAACCGGGCACAACTGAGAAATCTGCCCGACCCGGGAATCGAACCCATGCTCAGCAGGCGCGCTTGCGACCACTACACCAATGAGGCAGTCACATTGTTTATGTATATAACACTTTATAATTAGTGTCATAAAGTTGTTTATGTATATAACACTTTATAATTAGTGTCATAAAGTACAAAGTTGTACGAATGTCGACGCATACGGTAATTGGCTTCTCTGTCATCCTCGAACGCTTGTGTGGCCGTGTGCAAGAGACTTTGACATTGAAAATAAAGTTTATGGTTCAAACGATCAGTGGAACGTCTATTTTGTGTGACGTTTTACGAAGGGTTTTGAGGGAACATCCTTCAAAAACCTTTTAGAGCGCGTGCTCCTCCAACTTTCCACACAACTGCTCACAAAACGGTGAAGAAAAACATCGTAAGGAAACCGGCATGTTCTAGAACCAAAAAGTTCGAAGACATGTGACATCTACCAATTCGGCCTGCTTGGTATTTGTTCTAAAAGAATTGTTATTGTTTTAGATACAAATAATCGAGGCGAACCTTGCAGCTCAAGAGAATATCATCAACAAGTTAACTGCAGTGTACGCGTCGTACGGAGACTCGAGGCGTTTACTGTCCGATGTGCTAAGGAAACGAGAGGGGCTTATAAATGGTAATGTTTGTTGTAAGATTATTCTTCGCCCGCGTGGAGGTCGTAAATTACCCACGGAAACGTATTACCTAAACTCTAAAGTTTCTAATATAATTTAATCATGATTCGAAAGACATGTGGCACCATCTATTATCATAAAAACGTTATTGTGGTTTTCCTCGGAAACGGCACTTTTTATCGGGATGAAAGGTACCCTATGTCCGTTTTTGTACACCTGAAAGTGTATATGCAAAATTTCAGGATGACCGGCTCAGTGGTTTAGGCGTGAAAAGGTAACAAACAAACTTCCTTTCGCATTAATGTATAATATTAGTTAGGAAGCTAGGATAAATGATTTTATTTTGTAAGTAGGTTTTTACAAACACTTTTACACGTCAATCATATTTTAAAAACTAGATGAGGTCAGCGTTTCCTATCTGACTAGTCGGAGAAGAATGGCAGAAACAAACTCAGAGGTCACAGTCTCTTTTAAAGTTCAGGCATAATCATGGTCAGATCAGATGTAGACCATGTATATCTAGCGTTGCCAGGCGTCCGGATAAAGCCGGACATAGGTAGGCTTTTTGATTTCATGTCCAGCCAAAATAAACGGTGTCTGGCTTGTCCAGCTTTTGTTAGGCTTTTTACATTTCGCAAACGAGCGAGCGCCGATGACTGATTATGACAATAATCAAAAAAGCTTGATTTTACATACAATTTTTTTGTTGTACCTATTAATACTGAGACACAAAATCCTCAATAATGTAGGGTGTCCGGCCTTTCTACCCAAATGTCCGGCCAAACTGGCTGGTCTGTCCGGCTATTAGGTTTGGCGACCTGGCAACCCTATGTATATCGATGTCTGCGATGGTCTTTTGAGGAATGAACCACACAGCATTAATAATCGGTTTGCTAGTGCCATTATAGACATCATCCATTGCTTTCCACCAGGCGAGATCGAGGTCAAGAGCTGGCCCAAATAGCAGAAAAAAAAAATTTTGTTTCGTTGTGGAGATTGCACTAGGAACGGAGCATTTTCAACCGTATGTGAAAGTAGGTAGAGTAGGATTTCAGTTGTTGTTGAATTTTTTTCATTTTAACTTTTCTGCCATTTGCGGATCCTTACATAACTCAATCAGAATTCTTCTAATTTCCCTTGGAGTACAAGTCTTTCCGTGTTTGTTTTTGTTTTCCGCTATGCCATCCGGGTGGAACACTCCTACTTTTATTATAAATGCGAAAGTTTGTATGGATGGATGGATGGATATTTGTTACTCTTTCACGCAACAACTACTGAACGGATGTGGATGAAATTTGCCGCACAAATGGTTTATAACCAGGATTAACATATTGGATGCGTTTTATCCCAATATTCCCACGGGATCGAAATTTATGCGGGTGAAACCGCGGGGCGCAGCTAGTAATTTATAAACTTGACCAGTTTATTATCCGCTCAAATCTAGGTCAGGACCTAAAAATGCTCTGTTCGAGTATTATTAGCAGTGATCGGAGTAGGTAGATTGATTTTTGGTACTTGTATCATAGATGTTCACAGAAAGAATAACATGGATAAGTCATTTTCCCGGAAAGTAATTCCGGTGTTTCCGGATCCAGTTAAATATTGTTAATGTTGGTAGTGATATTATTACTACTCAATTCATTTAAAGGAACGAGTGAGCTACCTGGTATCGTCGCCGGGCGTACGCATTGTTTTGATAACCGGTTAGTGCACCACCCATGATCCTTTGCTCTGATTGGTCGTTGGGTTGTGTCAAATCGTGACTGGATAACGTTTAAAAAAACTATGAACAATATAATATTGCTCATTTTAATACAATTCCTACCTAAGTTCCGTTTTTTTTTTTAACAATCAAACAATTCCGAAAATCCGGAGGAATGTCCATATTAATATATACGTTTCGGATGAATGACCCCAATTCAATCTACCTACTCCGATCTCTGATTATTAGTATGAGACTCCTAATGTTTCTTATATTGATGCTTGTTTTATATTGTTACCTCAATAAACCTTTTGTCTTTTTTAGCCCTCATAACATCCTATGACACATACGAGGAACTGCTGGGAAAGTCGCAGAAAGGCCAGGAATTTTATAAGAAGCTATCGCACAACGTGTCCCAACTACTGGCTCGCTTGCGATCTACCTGTCAAGTACAAGAGGAGGAGAGGGCTCAGCTGCTGAACAAACACACCGGCAAAGGTATGGAGGATAGTGATTATATAGGTCCAAGTAGTATGAGATAAAGAGCGGATTGCGACACTCGCTCTCGCTCTATCAGGCGCAGGACACACGGCGTCACGTGCGTACGAGCCACGAGGGTATCACACCGCCAACTTCCAAACTCCGGACTGTTGCTGAGAAATTCCTAATGGAAAAATTAAAAATATAAAAAACCCCCGACACAAAATAATAATAAGAATAGTATGGATGTAAAAAGCCTAAAATTAAAAAAAATATATTGAAAATAGCCACAAATAGAACAAAAAAGGTATAAACGTGAAACCCTATAAAAAGAAAAAAATAACCTTGAAATTATGACCCTACGTAAGTACAGATGCCAGCAGGTCAAGCTACCCGAAACTGTCAAATTTTCCCAATCAACCTTGAACCTTAATACTTTGGCGATAAAGTTGAAAATCTATTAAAGAAATCTGACAGATTGTAGTAGCTTGATGTGCTGGCGTCTGTGCGTATAATTTTTTAGGGTTCCGTAGCCAAATGGCAACGGAACCCTTATGGATTCGTCATGTCTGTCTGTCTGTCTGTCTGTCCGTCCGTATGTCACAGCCGCTTTTTTCCGAAACTATAAGAGCTATACTGTTGAAACTTGGTAAGTAGATGTATTCTGTGAACCGCATTAAGATTTTCACACAAAAATAGAAAAAAAACAATAAATTTTGGGGGTCCCCATACTTAGAACTGAAACTCAACATTTTTTTTTTCATCAAACCCATGCGTGTGGGATATCTATGGATAGGTCTTCAAAAATGATATTGAGGTTTCTAATATCATTTTTTTCTAAACTGAATAGTTTGCGCGAGAGACACTTCCAAAGTGGTAAAATGTGTGTCCCCCCCCCCCTGTAACTTCTAAAATAAGAGAATGATAAAACTAAAAAAAATATATGATGTACATTACCATATAAACTTCCACCGAAAATTGATTTGAACGAGATCTAGTGAGTAGTTTTTTTTTAATACGTCATAAATCGTAACGTAACGGAACCCTTCATGGGCGAGTCCGACTCGCACTTGGCCGGTTTTTTTTATTAAATGTTGTCCCGTCGGGGGACCGCTCTAATTATTAGCCTAATGTTCTGTTAAGGTTTAAAATAGTAGCGCAAACTTATAAACACCCCGTCGTTTTTACGTCGGGGGTTAAGAATATCCAATTATGCTTAACCCGACTTTTTTAAATGTTTTCATTACTCGAAAAACATAAAAACTAGATGACCGATACGGACAGAGTATGACTTTGGCTGACTGGCAGACTAGTCAGTCAAACCGATCATTGCTTTCGGTTGAGTTCTGGTGGACAAAACCGAAACAGTCGATGGATTCTGTAAAAATGTCACTGTGAAAACTTAGGTGGAGTGAGCTATCAATCCCTAGCATAACTTGAAGCTCACTTCACCCAAGTTTTTACGGGAGATTTTTACAGAATAGACCGGCTGTCGATCGATTCTGTGAAAATCTCACCGTAAAAACTAAGTTGAAGTGAGCTTGAAATGAGCTGTCAATTTCTAGCAACCAGTGGGAATACAGTTCACTTCGCTTAAGTTTTCACGGTGAGATTTTTACAGAATAGACCGGCTGTGTTTCTCAACTAAATAATAAACTTTAGGTTACGCGTTCTTTATTCTGAGTTAAGTTCTCGTTCTCGTGTGTATGTATGTTTTGTCCCTGCATCACCCCGTTGCGAAAACCGTAAATTTTTAGTTACATACCTACAAATTTGTACGGAATCCTCGGTGCGCGAGTCCGACTCGCATTTGGCTGTTTTTAGGGTTCCGTAGCCAAATGGCAACGGAACCCTTATGGATTCGTCATGTCTGTCTGTCTGTCTGCCTGTCTGTCTGTCTGTCTGTCTGTCTGTCTGTCCGTCCGTATGTCACAGCCGCTTTTTTCCGAAACTATAAGAGCTATACTGTTGAAACTTGGTAAGTAGATGTATTCTGTGAACCGCATTAAGATTTTCACACAAAAATAGAAAAAAAACAATAAATTTTGGGGGTCCCCATAGTTAGAACTGAAACTCAAAAATTTTTTTTTTTCATCAAACCCATACGTGTGGGGTATCTATGGATAGGTCTTCAAAAATGATATTGAGGTTTCTAATATCATTTTTTTCTAAACTGAATAGTTTGCGCGAGAGACACTTCCAAAGTGGTAAAATGTGTGTCCCCCCCCCTGTAACTTCTAAAATAAGAGAATGATAAAACTAAAAAAAATATATGATGTACATTACCATATAAACTTCCACCGAAAATTGGTTTGAACGAGATCTTGAGAGTAGTTTTTTTTTAATACGTCATAAATCGTAACGTAACGGAACCCTTCATGGGCGAGTCCGACTCGCACTTGGCTGGTTTTTTTTTTTTTTGTTAGAATACTGCTCAGAAAGTCTGGTCATATTTCAATCTTGATTCGAAAGACACGTGGCGCCATCTGACAACGTATATGCACAATTTCAGGATGATCGGTTCAGTGGTTTAGGCGTGAAAAGTTCACAAACAAACTTAATTTCGCATTTATAATATTAGTTAGGATTTACAATTTCATTCCAATCACCCAAGCAAAGAAACATGAATTAAAGTAAGGAGCCGACTAGTCGGTACTTCTCTTATAAAAATAGGAAAACGTAGCCTGCTTTCGCAAAATAGTTTCCAAAAATGTAAACAAATATGTATGTTTTTGGAAAAAGAACGTTAACGTTAGTTACTGAACTTTATGTAAGTTCTGAGTATACTCTAATTTTTTAAATTATTTTTTCAATAATACTAGTCATTCTGAAATCAACTTAATTTGTACGTGTATAAAGTTGATATTCGTTTAAGCGGAAATAACATAGTTGAAACCAGGAATTTGAATAGACTTAACGTCACCAGCGTCGAGTCCCGCGGCCGCTCCGGGTAGCAGCCCGGGCGTGCCGAGCCTGGCGCACGCGGCCAGCGCGGCCGGCGCGGGCCCGGGCGCGGCCGGCTCGCGCAAGCTGAAGGACTACCTGCCCTACATGAAGAGTAGGGGCAGTCGGAGCGTTACGCCGCAAGGTAATCATTTCAAAATAAAAGTTATTTATTCAAATTAGGCTGAGAATCAGCACTTTTCGAACATCAAAATTACAAAAGACAGTCCCCCAAAAACGCCCGCCCTTCACCACTATCGCCTTCACCACTAGTGCTGTCGCTTATTATTATTTACTTACTATAATTATAAACGACAAACGGCTAACACGTCGCAATATACAGGGTGGCAGGGTCATTGACACGCAACCGTCCCATGGACGTTGAAATATTTTGTTGCATATTGAAAAAAAATTGCTGTTTCATACATTTTGACCGTGTAGGCTTTGCACTTTACTATGAAACAGCAGATATATTTTTTAATAACTGCCGAAAAATTTCTACGCTAGAATCATATACTGAATTCATTGCTACAGTTATATGTATGAGCGCCTCCGCCACGAAATAGGTCGTTCGTTTCCTCGCTACTAGCAAACCATATTTTCCTCCCAACTTATAATTTTTTTTGTGTAAGTATGTACTTATGTGTTTTTCTTTGCGTCTTGTTAACCGCAAATAAATGTATTTACTTTCTTCCTTTTGAAGTCTTGATAAACTTTTTACAAAGACCTAGAACCTATTTACTAGATAAACAAGTGTTTCATTATAAGAAAGAGATTACTGAGGTTTTTCGCCAATCCCTGTTGTCCCGAACTGTCATACTACAACTCGGGATGTGAATAAAAGCCCTCGTTTGTAATGTTTGTCACTTCATTTTTTTTTTTTTTTGTAGAGTACAATATACTTATATGCTTCATTGATCTCCGTGATTATACTACATATTGACATTGTTAAACCATTATTTATCTACGACTAATTCTTCATTGCAGCTCCCTTGGACCACATTCCTCAAGACTCGTACTATCCTGAAAGCATTTATCCTACTTCCGTACGACCGACACCGGTTGGCTCTGAAGGTATGTCATGTCAACACAATCTATATTTACTACACATTTTATTCCTCAACATTTAGCCACAAACTAACGTGATGCTTTCATTTTGATTGAAATATTTTTATAAAATCCAGCGCATGTTTCATTGAATCAAACAACTCAAACAAAAATGTTTTTTGCAGCAACCGACGTCAACCAAATGCAGTTACCGGACGGCGTCGTAATGCCTCCTGTACAAGCCGTGCCGAGTCCATACGACCGGTATATATACGGGCCGGATGCCGACACTTACGCCATTCCCTCAAGCTACTTGTTCCCTGCGACAAGCAAACCGTATGACAAGTCGTCACACGAAGATGTGAACTACGGATACTCCACATACACACCGCCACAGTTCTCAGCAAACACTTCGGAACAACAAATATATTCGAATCCTTACTATTCGAACTCTTATGGCACGCAACACAATGCTACTGCAGTCACAGATTCACAGAGCTTTTCTACAAATGTCAACGTGAATCCCAGTCAGTCTTACGAACCGTATATAAATCAGATGGGCCCAATTCCCGAGGCTTCGTTGTCCGCCGCTTCCGCGTACAGTGCCGCCAACCAAACCGAGATGATCGCGAATTTCGCACAAATGCAGGTGTCGGTAACGAAAGCTGAAGAATATGGTGCAGATTATTCGCAGACTTTTTACTCTGTTCAGTACCCAAATGTGTCGACCCCTGCATCGGCCGCTTATACAAGTGCGCCGCAGAATTCTAACACGAGTTTAGCCCAATCACAAGTTCATTCAGATTATACCTCGATGAACTATCCCTACATCAGTAACGAATCGACGCAGTACAGTCAGCACCTACCGACCTATACCTCAGCTGACCCTGCGTACAGCTACTCAAATACATTCGCATCAACATCTCAAGGGTATACGTACTCCAACGCCGTTACGTCGACGACGTCAACCATTAATAATTCAGGCAATCTTCCATACTCGTATCCTTCGGAAGTCGATTCGAACTACAATCCGGCTTTTGACTTTGATAAACCTATAAAGTCACATACCACAGGCGAGGCGATATCCAACGTACCCTTCCAACCGACTTACCATAACTACAGCTCGAATGTACCTGGCTATTCAAACCAGCCCGAGAGTTATAACCCGACCAGCACATACGGTTACACCGACCAAACAAACACAAGCTACGCGCAGTCCTTCCAAAATCATCCGGGTTATAACTTCAACTCGTCTACCGGGACCTATGAATACAACTTCGGCTCTCAGAATTCGTATACGGGGTATGATAATACTGTGCCAGAGACTGTGAACTATCAGCATCCGGAAAAAGACCCAAATTGGCCTCAGCATGCGATTTACACGAACGCGGGGAAGATAAGGACTTGTGAGACAGTGCAGTCGCCTGACAACTTGCAGATAGTGCCGCAAATGCCAGCAGACCAGCCAATCAACACCCAGATATACTATAACAATAGTTACGGGTACCAGAACGTGACGTCACCAACCAACGAAGCACCAGCCGCCCCTCAGCCTACCAGTAACTACCAACCGGTAGCCAACACGAACCAGGCAGGCTACATACAAAACGTGCAGTCCACACAAGAACAAGTCTCGTTTAATAACAGCCAAGGTAAGCTCTTATAAATAACTTGTACCAAAAATATTGTAATTAATTGTCAATAAACGGATTTAAACTAAAAAAGGCATTTCATTCGACATTGCAGTGACTACACCGAAAGAGGTAACTGAGCCCAAGGTAGAAAATAATTCTGAGGTAGATAATCCAACTGCTACAGTCGTTGAGCAGAATATTCCAGAAAAACAAACAGTTTCACCTGAAGTTAAGCCCGAAGAGGTCAAGTCTGAGTTGACTGCGTTCGACTTGCTGTCGGAAATCGACTTTTCAGTAGAAATGCCGCCGTTAATGCCCGAAATTAAAGTGCCGCAAATATCCGAAAGTGCCATTCGGAAGCCGGTGGCACCTAAAGTGGAGCCCGTGAAGAAAGTGCCAGTGAAAGAAGAGGTTATTGAGAGGCCTGCCAAGAGGGATTTGTTCTCCGACCCGAGTTTGATGAACCAGTTTACTCAGGAAGTGAAGAATTTGCAGAAGTTGACTGATTCCTTGACCGACAAAACGCCTAGTGGGTTAACTGTTTTAGACGCCAAGTGGAAGACCTTCCAAGACTTTCAGGTAAGTATTTTTTATTAACTTTTTATGTGTTCATTTTGTTTGCTGTATTAAAGTTTCAGTTCATTGGGACCAGCTTTTGTGGGCGTTATTTAGCTTCACATCCTACATACACTATCCTATTAATATTATAAACGCGAAAGTTTTTGAGGATTGATGTTTGTTACTCTTTCACACAAAAACTACTGAACGGATTTTGATGAAAGTACAGTAATATAATAACACAGAATACTTTTTCTCCCGATAATCCTAAGGGACCGACACTTATGCGGGTGAAACTGCGGGGTGCTACTAGTTACATATAATTTGAATTAATTTAAATTACTGGTAAACCGGCCAGTGATGATGATTATTATTGTTTCCACGTAAACTTCGAATCCATTAGAAACATAATGTAAACAACATTTACATACACGATCGCTTTCATAACCAAAATTTTTTTTATTAGTACTTAATGATAAATAGAGCGAATTATTTATTATGAATTTTGAATGTTACCCCTACTAAAAGTTATTCATATGCATGGGTGTTTCCCCCGCTTAAAACAACACGTAAAATAGTTCATAAACATTTTCTTTTAGACGAAGCAGAACATGACGAGGTCCAAGACGATTGCGATGCAGCACACGCACGGCAACATAGTGACCGAAGTAGTGCCTTTCGATGACTCGAGACTCACTCTTAAGTCTGATCCTGACGCGTTTATCAACGCCTCTTATTATAAGGTAAGAGTTAGTCCTATCCCAGTTAAAGTGGTCGAATTACTTTGGTAAACGGATTGAAACGAATAAATTGTCTAGTTTTGTAGTTAATTCAAAGAAATGCTGTTTTGTATATCATCATCATCATCATTCTCCTGCCCTTATCCCAATTTATTTGGGGTCGACGCAACATGTCTTTTTCTTCCATACTTCTCTATTAGTCGTCATCTCGGTAGTCACCCCCTTTCTAACCATATCATATTCCATATCATATTTTGTATGTCTTAGAAAAAAAAAATCGAAGACATGTGATATCTATCTACCAACCCGCACTGGGCCCGCGTTTATCTGTAGGCTGATTATGCTGTTTTGACGAAATGTCATATCGTAAGTTGACGAATTTGATAATTTTGAGATTTGATAAGCTTGTTTTTAAGACCTCAAATGTTACGAATGAGACAATTACTTTTCTATTGTTACCGAACTTAATAAGCTTGCATAAACGAGGGTTAGTAAAAGTTAACTGATGGATTAGGTAAATAAAGAAACGAATGAAACAAGCACAAATTACGTAAAGTATTATATATTTAAATTTGCAAACGCGTTAGTTTTTATATCTAAACAATAGAAGAGTACAAAGTCAATTGATTCCTGAAGAAATCTAATCTAGGTTGTAACTGTAACCTGCATCATAATTTGTTCTCTATAGGCGGGTTGTTTTACGTCCACTTGACGCTCGCGTATACGTCAAAAATGACGTTAACTATCGTCAAACCAAAAAAAACGTTGTTTCAAATTACAATTACAGAATTATGGCCTTGACTACGTACTCATTAATATTTGACGTTGACCAACCGTTTGAAACAACCATCCCAAAATGTGTTATCTCTTTGTTACAGCAACTAGCGCCATGGTGCATTCCACTTGTGATTTCGAAGAATCCTAGCGAGCCTCAATACAAAGTGTTCTGGAAAGCGGTGTTAGAGAATAAAATTAGCTGTATTGTTTGTTTGTTAAGCGAAATCGAGGTAAGTGCCCGTTTTAATGACGAATTAATTTAAACATCATTAATTAATTTTCATTTGTAGTCCAGTAAAGCAGTGTTATTTTGTCTACCAATAAGTCTAATAAACAAATAGGTATTAATTATAATTTTATAATTAACTGAATATTAAACTGAATATTATTTCAACAATTTTGTTCTTTCAAGATTTAGGAACATATCCGTTCTATCGTGATTCTATAATAATATATCGCCAAAATAGACTCTCGTAAAAATACGTTATCATTAGGTTTTATCGCAAAGCCATAAAACAGCTAACTCACGCACGAACGTGTAGTTTTGTTAATGACTGCAAGATTTCAATTTACGCGGAATAAGTACTGTCTAAACTTTAACCCTTAAGCTTTTATCACACTACAGTTGGTGTATTTGTGGAAACATTTACACTACATTTTTTACACTACCATAAAGCGAACTTAATTTCAATCGTGACAGGGTATATTTTGCTTTGCCCAAACAACGTAAATATTTTGGCAAATACTTCAAGTGAAGTGACAGCATTAAATTATTACCGCCCAATCATTATTAATATTCCTGGCTAACAAAACCTCCTTTCCACCAGATGCAAGGCAAAACCTACTGGCCAACAGCTAAAGGCCAGTCCCTAGACCTGTCAGATGGACTGAAAGTTCTCCTAGAAGATGTGATATGCACCGTGCATTGGACCGAAAGGAAACTGACGGTCGCTACCGGCAAGACCGTGCTGAATGTCACCCATTACCAGATCAACGTGTTTCCTGCCAAGTAAGTTCTAAATAATATTAGAATTTGAACCTTATATCAATGATGTAAAAGTCGCATGTCGCGCGCTCGTGATTTACATGTACCTATTGTGTTGTCAGTAGCAATTTTTTAAATTGCTATTTATTTTTAAACATACACAATATACACATAGTATTTATCTGTAAATAGGTTATCGGAATCACTTTTACACGTCATGTTGTAAAAAATAAGCTGGATGGATTTGACATTTCCTATCTGTCTACCTCTGAAAAGAATGGCGAATCAAGCTCATGGAACAAGGAATATGAACTACCATCCTAACATTACAAAAATTGCATTTCGATCCTAGCAAAAAAGAGGTCCCACCAATTCGGGTCGGCACCCTACTTGCGAAACACACTATGAATCAGAATCAGAATCATTTTGAAGGATATTGCTAATCCATTGCTTCATCAGTTCGAAAAAATTGTCCGCTCAACAGTGTAGATAATGCAATGAATGTTGATGAACTGTCAAAATGAAAGCCTTTTCTACTGTTATTGTGTTACCCCGCAGAGCCTATAAAATCTGGCTGCATTGTTTTTTTTTATAAACTGGGTCGTATCAATTTGATTCGAGAAACTTGTTATTCGTGCAATCAATTTCTTTTTATGTTTGGCAACTTGTGGCACTCAAATAAGTGACTATCGATACAAGACTCTTTCTCTAAACCCCCTTCACATCCTCAAACTAAATCAGTCATGCAACATTGAACCTTATAATCGTTATATAGGGTGGATTTTTGAGACGGCGATTTTGCGATTTCTGCCTTCTCTAGTACTCAAATCTCAGTTGGTCCGATAGAGGAAACAGGATCGAATGGCATCAAAAAAGTTGTTATGAATATTGCCCATTTCCTAGCTGACTAAGTACATTTTTTTCAAAATTTGTGAATTCAGATTCAAAATGTCTCAAAAAGTTAAAGATATGTAGTTTCCTAAGACCGTTTTCTTGTAGCGACAACGGTTAACACGGGATTTTGTTTTCAAAATGGTCAGATATAGGTTTTGGCGATAGTACCTGCCCTTACAGCCCCATCTCAAAAATCCACTCTGTATAAAGGCCTATACTCAAGTTAAAGAAACCCCCCTTAAGGACGCTTTTACATTTTTCTACAAATAACAGTGCTTTTCAGGTACCATTTTAACGTATAAGCAATCACAAATGTTAACATATCATAGTCTTAATTTAAAGGTAATATATTCATCTCCACATTGGCATCACAAAAATTGTATGACGTCATACAAAATTTTCGCACAAATACGTTTTTCCCTACTCAATAATCGCAGAAAATTTAAAAAATAGGTGTCCGAATAGGTACCAGTTTAGGTAAATTTACAGCATATTTTATCTTCAAAATTATAATAAATTGCGGTATATATAGTCCTTTATAGATTTAGCTAATTGTTTTGTATATAAATCAATGTATTTTTCAATTATTAGCTAAAATAAAAACACTTGCAGACTTTTTCATACATTTTGCACTCACGGTTCATAATTCCGCGCTCAGAAGCGCTCATGGAAGGATGGGTATATCGCTCTCTCGCAAAAAATAAATACGATAAAAGTAATAGAAAAAGATTGTTGTGTGAGTACCGTCGTTGGTTATCGTGATCGGAAGGAATTGATACTTTTGGACTGAAATAAAAGTAAGTACGAGTTTCATACTTAAATTATTTTTATTTTGTAAGTATAAAAAAATATTATTATGTTGTGTAAGATCGGGATTTGGATGGGTGGGGTTAAGCAGCTGTGGACAAGGTTGAGAAATGGATGGGTTTAAGGAGCTCTTAGTAAGGTTAGGATTTGGATGGCTAAGGTCAACCTGTCGGCGGTGAGGTCTGGAAGTGGATGGGCGGGAGGAGAGTTATGATTTTAACCGGTTTGTATGTAGTTATGTATGTATGACCAATGTGCGGTCAAAACCAAGACTATGACAAAAAGTGGTCATTTCATGGTTTTTGGGGTTGCTAATATCTAAAATGGGGTCAAAACCAAAATCCAAGATGGCGCCGATAAAAATTTTACAACTTTTCGTCATGGGTCTCATTTTTATGGTTTTTGGGGTCTCTAATAACGGATATAGGATCAAAACCAAAATCCAAAATGGCGCCGACGAAAATTTAACATCTTTTCATCATGGGTGTCATTTTCACGGTTTTTTGGTTAGCTAATAACGAATATGGGGTCAAAACCAAAATCCAAGATGGCGCCTACGAAAATTAGACATCTTTTCGTCATAGGTGTCATTTTCATGGTTTTTGGGGTAGCTAATAACGAATATGGGGTCAAAACCAAAATCCAAGATGGCACCGACAAAAACTTGGCCACTTTTCGTCATGGGTGTCAATTTCATAAATATGGCATGGTAGATGTCACAAATAGCGTTTGACAAAAAAGACAGGCCTTGGCAGCGGAACTTTGTAATTTGTACTTTGTGAGCTCTGCCACCAAGTGTAGCATTTGGTTTTTATGTAGGTTATTTTGTTAATATATTTATCTTTATTTTTTAGATGCCCCGTATTCGGAAATTTGGATATAGACCAAAAAAATCTACAAACGTAGCAATAAGTTGGTGTACTTTTGTAACATGCCTTTATTAAATATATTATAGATTTTTACTACTTCCGTGTGTTTTAATTTTCATCAAAAATGCTGAGCCTACACCACAGTCACAAAGAAGATCATTCGGGAGTGGAGATTTATTTTACCAAAAATTTTAACTAAATGCCCAGGCTAGTATGTCATAACTCATTAGCTCACTATGTAATACTCGTAAAATTTTAGATAATAATATTTTATATGTTCCATGTAATAGCAATATCGATGGTCGTTTTTAATCCTTATGAACGGAAATTGTTTTATTTTAAGTACCTACTTATTTCACATAGCGTGCTTTACAAAATGAAAATAAATTTTCTTTTCGGTATCTATTGTTTTTTGTTTTTCGACACAGGACAGTTTTTTTCCTTTTAGTTTTGGTTGGTACTCCATATTGGGTTTTATCACTGTTTTCCCGCTAAAACCGAAACAGTGATAAAAACTTTCTCACAAAAAATAAAACAGTCTTCCAAAAAAAAAAAAAAATCACCACAAAGTGAAAAATAACTTTGATTTCGGAAGTCGGTGTCTTTGGTTTTGTATTTTCGTTTTCTTGATGACGATACTAATAGTAACAGTTACCAAATGCATTTTCAAAGATCCAAGTAATCTTCCGGAATCAATTTCAATAAAATAAAAAAATAATATCAAGGACCAAGATTATATGTGATGTATAAAATCGAGGACTCAATGTGTGCGTACGTGTGATGTTGCTGTGTGCGACTTTAGATACCTAAATTTGAGTTCGTCGAAAATGTAACAGCGTCCTTAAGAATCAAAATATGTCGAAACACGAGTCAATAATTTAACCATCAAAACGTTGCGTGTATTCAGATCCTTACCGTTATAAAGGCAATTCTGCACTTAAGTACCATAATTACTTGGCTAATGCGTTTATTGTACCATATAATTTAGGGACTAAAGAAATCGAGTAGCTTTTAAGACAGTTATTTTCATTTGAATAATGGCTATTGCAAATTGTATCTGGCATTTTGATTGTGAGTTAAAATTTAATTTTTATTAAGCTTCGTTTGAGTGGTGCCATCAAATTAACAGTTGAAATTAGGGGGGGGGGGGGGTCTTTATGTTTCGATGTCACGAAATAGTAGGAACATAGTTTAACATGACGCCTGTAATTCCCGAAGGGTCAGGCAAAGGTGTACTTATAGTATGTATATATATAGTATGTTATAGTATGTCTTTCGCTGGTTATGTTTAATACCATGTAATAGGGGGCTAGCTTATTGCCACTTCGAGTTGTTCAAAAGAGTTACTTTGGGGGGCCAAAGTAACTCTTTTGAACAACTCGAAGCACAGGCAACAACAGTCTGACAAGAAGAGCGGGAGAAGTTATTTGATGACTTCCGACCCTAAAAAAAGCCCTTGGCTCTGAAAATTCCGTACGCGTTTCCAGCTTCAATCGTTTTAGACTTCGCCCGACCTGGGAATCGAACCAGGACCTCGTGCTCTCGTAGTAGCACTTTGCGACCTCTAGACCAACGAAGCAGTACTTAGTAAGAAATGGAATGATGTTTGACGCGTGGTCTGCACATGCGTTGATAGTCATGTATACTATCATGTGTACCTTTTAGATAAACAAATAAACATCACTATGTCAATCACGTCACGTTCGTGTCAATCATCAGTCAATCAGCTTATGACAGGAGTTTATTCTTAGGCATGCCTTTGATGCCTTATTAATTTGGTTTTGTAACGCATATACCAGCTTAATGTTTTTTAATGAGTTATAAATTGACCTATCCCTAAGACCCACTAGCCACCAAAGGGTCTTCTCGGTGTTTCAGGGGAAACCACTCACCTAATAAACAAGTACGCTGGACAAAATATACTATATGAAATGAAAATGGTTTTTGTGCGGCTTCAAAGCGCCCCGCTCGAGCGTCTCAGGAACTAAAATTGACACACTGTTGCAAATGGTCGTCATGTTGTTTTTTGGTTCTCCTGATGATTTAGGTCTCAATCGTGAAATAAGACTTTTTTGTGTATTTTGTGTTTACACATACCAAATAGTCAGCCTATAATGTTCCCACTGCTAGAAGACAGGCTTCCTCTCGGTGAGATAGATTCTGTATTTACTACGAGATATTGAGATTTTTTTTATCTTGAGAGCATGCGCATTCTGTATAACTCACTATCCAAAATATTAGTTCCATTCTGTATTTACTACGAGATATTGAGATTTTTTTTATCTTGAGAGCATGCGCATTTTGTATAACTCACTATCCAAAATATTAGTTCCACGGACTCTCACTTTGTTATCAGCGCCAAATGGCGAAAATCAATTGTCTTCGTTTTGTCATCGATACTATGATGTGCAGCGTACTTGTATAATATGAGTCAGTGAGGGAAACATATTTATTAAAACCACCAATGTGCTTTTTTCAATTCGTATGGTCTGGCAGTTTGAGTAATTAATGTGGCCTACCCAAATGTCCTTTCTTTGGTATTGTTCGTCGAACTGTTGAGCTCCTTAAGTTTTGAGTTGAGCTGCACGATTTCTGACATATGCGTGCACTGACTGGACAGGTCCTCTCAATCTGTGTGGTTCTTTCCTCAAAAGACCATCTCAGACATCGACCTACATGGTCTTCATATGATCTGATCAAGATTATGTCTGGACTTTAAAAGAGACTGTGACGTCTGAGTTTGTTTCGGCCTTTCTTCTCAAACTAGTCAGATAGGAAACGCCGACCTCATCTAGTTTTAAAATATGATTGACGTGTAAAAGTGTTTGTACAAACCTACTTACAAAATAAAATCATTTATCATTTATATGTACTTTCTGAATTTATCTTGGACATTACTGACATTAGTGAAGGAAAAGCATCGTAAGGAAGTCTGGGGTTATAGTCAATATAAGTCTGAAATCGTCAACCCGTCTTGAGCAAGCGTCAATGTTCGTGCATTCTCTGTATACAGAGAATGCACGAACATTGACGCTTGCTTGTTATACATAACAAGAGGCGTTTGCCCTGCAGAGGGTCATAGGCTGGTATTGTGACCATATTCAAATGCTATTATTTCTTCTACTTCTACAAGTACCTTCCTCAACAGGGTCGTCTGCTCTCCGCTGGTTCTTCTCGCAGACAAGATCCTCAGCCAAACATACGACAACAAGCTGAGCAACCAGCTGTGCGGCGCGTGGGTGCAATGCTCAGCGGGGGCGGGGCGCAGCGCCGTGCTCGCCTTGTTGCTGATGCTCATGTGCCAAGTGCGAGCGGGACAACTGGCGCTCTGTGGTGAGTAGCTCTAATATACCGAATAAAAAAAAAGAAGAAAATCCATGCATCCTTCTATGGTTGCCTGGAAGAGATCACAGAAAGCGATAAGGCCGCCCATTGTATATTTTTATTTGTTCGATCAATTTTTTTTTGTTATGTAATTTTTTTTTGTTTGTATTTTTATGGTGTACAATAAAGTATATATAAATAAATAAGTAAGAAAGTTCAACGTGAATGATGAAACGTTGGTAATATTAACAAATTCATGTTTTGTGGTCTGTGCCATATCTAGCAAAATGGAATCATTTTGGTGTCCATCTGTCCGTTCGTCCGTCACAGGTGATTTTTTGCAATACATACAAACATACATAAACTCACGCGTTTTTCTCATGGGGGTTGGCAGAAACTACGGAACGCCACCTACTACGATCCTTACGTACTCCTTTTACCTTGTGTATCGTCATACATTAACACCTTTGAATAGTGACATCTCTTTTTCGAACTGGAATAATGATGCCCCAAGATGGATAGCAGAATCACTTCGATACGAAAGTGTCGACAGATGACCTCATTTCGCATTTGCGATAAGCGGATACGGGTTTTGCCCAGGAAATATGAACATCACAGGACACATTCAGACATTGGGACTTTCCGGTAACTCATATTAATCTTGTCATAATATTCTGTAATTGTCCACAGATATGTTAGATGCTGGGTGCCTAAACTTGTACACTCATAGAAGCAATGTTTTGGAAGACACTAAATATTTAGCGGATGCCTACAGAACTGCCCTGTTTTACGTCCAAGGAGTATTGTGTTCCGGTAAGTTTGCTGCTAAATAAATACAAAATAAAATAAAAAAATAAAAAACGAATATTTAATTCGGAGTCACAAGTGCCAGTTACTTACGTTTTTCTAGCGGTAATTTCCTTAAAGGCTTGTAAACTCATGGAGGTGATTTATTTTACTTCAACATGAAAGGGCTATCGGCCATTTACATAAGTTAAAATGAAATAGAATTCATACACTCAAAGTGCTGTGCTAGAATCGATATATCTGAAATATCCGTTGTATCGGACAGTGACTCTTCTATTTATTTGCTTAAATATGTACAATCAATCAATTTGACATAAGCCTAGCATTTAAACCGGTTCTTAACCGAATTCTGTCGGATCAATCAATTCCTTTTGTTGTTGTTGTAAACAGACAGTACATCGGTTTTGGCCTATTTTGTGGCCCAACCCTAATTATATCTCATCTAATCAGATCGCTATTCCTTCAGTTAAGCTGATTGACGCACGAGATACCTTATTCTTGATCAGATTACACATGTATGCCCCTTGTTTTACACCTACATCTGCAAGCTACTGCAAAAAATGAAGTATTATTAATAACACTGTCGGTAATCAATTTGTATGATTATTTGTTATCAAAAGTTTACGTGATAACGACTCATGTTGAATAGAATATACATTTTTGTAGTTTCCCAGTTTATATCAGTTGGCTAAACATTATATTGAAATTTTAAATAATGATTGATTGAATAACTAGCTGTTGCCTGTGACTTCGTCCGCGACCCAGGATGAAAACAAGCCTATGTCCTTCTCCAGGTCATGGTCTACCCATGCGCCAAATTTCATCCAAATCCGTTCAGCCGTTTCAGCGTGAAAGCGTAACAAACAAAACTCACTTTCGCATTTATAATCTTAGTTAGGATACTGGTCGTCTTTTATTCATCGCCAAACCAAAATATTCTAGAAGAACATTTGAATGCTTAGAACGGAGGAAAGCGCGGAGATTAAGTAATGCAATGGTCTTTTATGGTCTGCTGCATGAAGACTTGGTTTAGTTAATCCTGAAAACTTATAAAGTTATACATACATAATTAGGAAACCGTCATATTTGTGAAGGCCAAACAAATATCCTTTAAACTAGTTTCTATTTTTATCTCTCCTTCCAAAAGGTACAACAATGTTCAACGGCGAGGCAGTGTCCCTACCATCAGGCGCGGCAGTTCTTCCCCCAGTTACTCCAACCCCGACCAACCCTGCAATCGCCGGACAAAAGCCGACCAAGTTCTCCCGCGAATCCTTCGAGGAAATGAAGCAGTCTCCAGGGTTGAAGAGCGGAGACATGAAGGATCCCCTCAACTTCCTCGACCCACTGTGGAGTCTGAAGAAGAAGTGAGGTTTATCATTCGTACAATCGTTCGTGAATGATGTTTGTTGTATGATGACGTCAGTGAACGCAGCGGTACTCAACCCTCGGCCCGGTTTCATGTCTTTCGGAGCTCACGTATAAAGAGTATTCTTACTTAGTGTAAAAAAGTGGACGATGGATGAAGTTCGCTTGTATTGTTGCGGCCCTAGGAAATAATCGGTTGAGTATCGCTGATGTAGATAGAGCATGCTGAAATTGGATAAAATTATGTTCGTGAATTTCTTCGCCTCTCACACACGAAGTGCCGAATATGTATTTAAATGTTTTAGGTGTTAGTTACTTAATTATTGTGATTTATGTTTTTCGTTTATTTTTTAAAATAAATGGTAAAAGTATTCTTATGAGCGATGTTTTAGTTTTCGATACGTATTCAGTTTTAGGAATGAGGTAATGTATTAAATCCTACTTTAAGGATAAAAGAGGTTCTATAATATCAATTGAAATATTCCACAAATTACGCGTATTCTTAATTTATTTATATGTCATGTAGATAGGTTTATAATTCACTCTTACATTAGCATATTTCAATGATCACAAAACGTGTCACAAATTAGTACCTATGTCGATAACGTGTCTAAATCAAGAGATTTTAAATTCGGTTGGCTTTAGTATTATATTATCAATATTATGTTAATCGGCGATAAAATTGTAAGAATGTGATTTTATCAAAATACCAACTGCATAAAAATATAAAAAGATTTTGGTGTTTCTCAAAATAAATGCCGCGATTTTGCGAAATATCCAGAAAGTATTATGCGGTTTGATTAGAATTGACTTCGTATTTTGTACGTATTTCTATGTCTTTGTAACTAGAACGTTTTTCTAAAATTAAAACAAAATTGCTAATATGATTAATGATGAAAATACAAAAAAAAAAAAATACAGTAAGAAGCACCTAGATCGCTAACTCGAGTTTTACCCCGCAAAAAAAAAATACAGTAAGAAGCACCTAGATTGCTAACTCGAGTTTTACCCCGCGTCCTAACCAAAAAGATCGCTCGCGCGAATACGCGACTGTTGCGATCATGTCTCTCATTTGTTCGGATACTGGAAGTCGCTCTCTGTCGACACGACCACGTGTTCGGGTTCGCCGAACAAAATGAAGGCGACGATCACATGCTCGCGCGACGACCGCGCTTGTTAGACGCGGTTTTAGAGTTGCCAGGTGCTAACTTTACCAATAAATTGCGGTAATGCCTGAGTCGCACTGTTAAACCCGGTTTCTAAGACAAAATTAAATACTAATCCGACCCAACCGAATCTTATAGTATATTTCTTTTTTTCAATTTCTTGCCTTTATAATTTGGTAACCCTTTTAGCCCAACACTGCATAGTAATTTATCAATTAGATTTTCCTTTATCGGGACTTCAACATGATATTAGAATACAGCAATGGAATAAGTATGTAGTTGGTAATTCGAAGAACTGATTGTTTATTTACAAACCGAAGTGATCAATTTTAGTATTCTAGTTTTTGCACTATTTTAAATGACAGTAATTTTAGAGCTTCGGATGAAAGTTTATGAAAGTTTTTGTGTTTTTTTTTTTTATTTGGAAATGTAATTGTGGATGCGTGGCAAATTGCCTTATCAAAAAGTTATGAAAGTTTGGAACTGTAAAATAAAAAAATACCCTTCTCCTTTTTTCGAAGTCGGTTAAAAAGTTATAATTGCATAAGTTAGAAATGGAGAACGTTTTAATTTCTAATTATTGTCATTGTTAATTATTTTGTTTCTAATTATCAATTTTCTCTTTTATTACACCCGCATCTACTGTTAATAAGGTTCACTTTAGATTGCAAGCACTTGCTACACGTTTTTTCTGTAATGTAGTCTCGATAAAAAATACGATTGACCATAAAAACATGTGCAGGTGCCTGTCATCAGAAGGTTAATTCCCGTAATTAAAAACGTTCACAATCTAGTCGCATTCTCATCTCACCGACAAAAGATGTCACAAACTTGTCAAAAATGTAAGGAAATTAGAGGAATTTTTGACAGATTGAGACTGAACGTTCATAAAATTACCAGAATTGCCCCTCTGAACTCAGCTTTAGAGTTTTATATATTTGACTTGATTTTCAGTTCGGTGGATATTACAATAATTAATCAAGTAACAAGTAATTTAATTACATTCCTTTTTTAATTTTATTATAATTACTATAAAATTGTATCAATATTATTCAATATACCTAAGCGCGCCACGCATTTTGGCCTGCAGACGCAATTGAATAGTTCTAGAATGTAGACAATGTTGTTGCAACGATGCTGATATGTGCTAACCGCAAAATATCAACATTGGCTATTTGAGTAGGTGCGATAGGTCATATAGCTGCTAAATTTTTCAATGTTAGATCATTATACACTAATTCTAGTTATTTGAATTTTCATACATTTTAATAAAAGTTGATTTTGTATTATTATTATTATAACGTGTAACGAATATTGATGAATTTAATATGTGTAGTTACTGATATTCATAGCATACTCAAATAAAATAAATTGGACTGAGATATTCTTGTTTTATTACTAACAACTCGTTTATCTTCGAATTGTGATATAATCGCATAGCTAATATCTTATCTAGGAATCCGATTTGCGAAGACGGATATTCGCTACTTACTGGGCTGATCCCTGAGTTCCCTGAGAGATTGGTAAGAAAATCCTGAAAAAAACTCGAGGAAACTAGGAAGCGGTTCCGCGGTAGGGCGCATCTTATCGCGGAGGCTGCGGCCCGCGCGCCGGCAGTCTGCGCCGCGCTGTCGACGCCGCACCACGTGTCACGTGTAGCTCAGAACGAACCGCGCACGCGCGAACGCGATCGCGACGCACCAAAACATTACAAAAAAAATTTACGCCACCCACTTGCCAACGAAAAGTGACAGTGACGTTTCGGTGGAGCACGGTGACAATAACACCCATTCGTATTATGTAGTTTACAAAAATTATTTTCGTGATTGAGTGAGAAATTTTCAGTGGTACGATCAACTGGTGAATTTTGTGCGATCGATAGTTATCGCAGTGGTTGTGTTGTTGGTTCCGAGGATGGATGGTAGCCCGGCGGGGTAGGCGCGATGATGCGCAAGGAGAACGCCGGCGCGCCCGGCGGGACCGAGTTCTCGCTGGATGCGTCTGATTGCATCACGCTGCAGCAGATCCTGCAGGCCTTCAACTCGACCATCAGCGAGGAGCACGCCTGGGCGCTGTTCTACCAGGCGGCCCGCGCCTTCCAGAAGTGCCTCACTGACGGGCACACCTGTTACTTGGTGACGGAGCCCAGGCATGTGCTAATGCATAAGGACGGTACCGTACACCCCAGCACGCTGACGCATCCAGGAGGTCAGTACTACATCTATGTTTTTCACAATTCGGTTGACCGTGTTGAACTCTGATAGGTGCTTTATAATTTTATGTCATAATTTATTGATGCCTAAAACTTTGTTTTACGGACTCGTCAATAAGGGTTTATCACCAAACTAAAATAGTGATAAGAGCAGTAAAGTACCTACTTAATTATTCATTTATTCAATTGTTTGTAGAGCGGCTATCATTGGCTATCAGTCAGCAATACCAGCTAATCACGTTTAATCAGGGAGGCACAAAATCTTTGGCAAATTAGCGACCTTGCGTTATCAGTGAAGTTGCATTAGCAACGTGAAGCTGAAGCACCTATTGTTTCTAGTTAGTACTTGTGATTATTTAAATTAGTCCGTTTTGTGATTACATGTGAGTTATCAAGTTCACTACCACAACTCATTACTGATAAAAATGCTGAACAAAGCTAATTATTTTTAGCCACATTGTATTTTTTTGCGGTTCGATAAAAAAATCCAATGACCAGTCCCATATCAGCGCTGATTATACTAATATTAAAGTCCACATTATGTGTGAGCGTAATAGGTAATCTACTATCTCAACATTTCAAATTATTTCCTTCATCTTCCTTTACGACGTACAGTCAGCTGCTCATCAATGGCAACAAGCGTCTTTATTTTGTACCAGTAAGGGCAGTTTTCGTAGTGTTCCTTCTTACGTGTAATTGACCGTACCTACCCGGAAAGATCTGCGTCCGATACTCAATACTGTAGCATGCCAATAATCATGCGCAAAATAGTTAAGATAGCAAAACCTCGCATAAAACCTCCATGGACGCTCTCGGAACATTCTTAGGCTGTATCAATGCATTCATCTATATTTTACGAAGAACTTTAAGTAGTGCCTATAAGGTCTTGGAATTTCTATACGTGAAGAAACTTATTGATTGGATTAGCTTCGAACAGCGATTACATTGAGCAGAATAGTCAAGTTATCTTCATTACAATTACAATACATGAATGGAAGGAATACAGTGTGTATCCCTTGTATGAAGTTTGTTGGCATTAGACAGGCTGGCAACCAGTTATTGCTATGTGCTATACAAGTTATTGTCGTTATCTCTAGACTTCTTAGTTCTGGACCTACCGCGTCGATAGTTATGTGATAGGTAAATTTTTATTTGCACTGACATAGACATTTGTCATTTTTGCTTCCATCCATCATCATTTTTTGCCTCTGTCCACTGCTGGAAATTAACCCCTTTATTCATAAACGTTGCTTAAAGATAAATAATGATAAGCGACAGGTAACCATAAATTTTTGATGTTTAAACGTCTTTTAACTTTAAACAACATTTATAAATAAACCCCTAAATGTTTCTCCCGAATTGTCCCGCAACACAGGTTTTTTCTACCCCCTATTTAACAAGAATTTCTGACCCACTGAATTACGAAAAGACAGCAGTCACGATGTCATTTTTAACCCTGAAATATGCAGTTCCCTCGGGATGCCATCTGAATCTACGTGGGCGAATTATATCTACTTTCATAAATGTAAAATCATGTAACAAGTTATATACAAGAACTTTACGGCCAAACTCGTATATATGTCAGTCATTGCTCCACTTCTTATTGGCACGACATTCTAGTGGGAATGCGTACAATCTACAAATGAATAACTTAACAAAACCGCGTATCGATCTGTGCTTACTCATACAAGTCCCTTTTATGGATATTCCCCACGATTCACGTTTACGTACTCATTATTATTTTAGTATCGTAGGTCCTCTCCTGTTACGGCTGTTTTTATGCTTGTAGGTATTTTTGTTTACTCCTGAAGTTTGACCTGGTTACCTTGAATAAAACTAATCCTAAGGTAATGTGACGAGATAGCTACGTGTAAATACTGATTAGTTTCGTAACTCTGTCTTTGTAACTTTCGTGGTATCTAATACTTCATAGTTCATACCTACTTGGTAAATCTAAAATTCTGCTTGAACCGTTTTCAACCAAATTGGGAATAAAGCGTAACAAAACTTGGAAAGGAATATAGGTCACTTTTTAAGGTTCCGTACCCAAAGGGTGTCACCGGGACCTTATGAATAAGCTTCCGCTGTCCGTCCATCCGTCCGTCTGTCTGTCTGTCAGCGGGCTGTATCCCATAAACCGTAATATGTAGACGTAAACATTTTCACTGAGTATGTATTTCTATTGCCGTTATAGATAACAACAAATAATAAAAATAAAATGAAGTTATTTAAGCTTTTTGCCTTGTGTTTCTATCAGGATACATTATGTAGTATAAAACCCTTAGTATTTCATCAAAGAGACACTAGACCGGAAGGTCGTGGGTTCATACCAAGAACCGTTGAGGTATAAAATCGACTAGTTGAGTGCTAACAGGATTAGCAATGCGTCGTCTTTCCATGCGTTACTAACAGGTTTCATTCAAACGTTTGTGCATGCAAGTTTAACTTCGCGTTAAAGTATAATTGGCGACTTTGAAATTGTATGTACCTGTACACATACTGACTTAGCATAATTAGCCTGTAATGTTCCCACTGCTGGGACACAGGCCTCCTCTCTTCGAGATGGAGTAAGCTGTAATCTACCACGTGGGCTTTGTGCGGTTTGGTAGATGATACATGTCTCCGTATTTTTGGTTCTAGGACATGCCGGTTTCTTCACGATGTTTGCCTTCTATTGAGAGCAGTGGTGATGAAATTGTTTACACAAAGTAAAGTACCTGGCTGGGTTCGAACACCACCTATAACTCATAATTCGGGGCTGGTACCTCTGGGCGACCACTGCTCCTCCAACATCAATCAAGTCAGCCTATCGTAGTGCTGGACATAGGCCTCTCCCAGGCTGCGTCACAACACCCTGTCCTTCATCTTCCGCATCCAGTTTGTCCCAGCCACCTTCTTAAGGTCGTCCGTCTATCTAGCCGGGGTCCCACACTACGCTTGCCGATACGCGGTCTCCACTCCAGGACTCGTCTGCTCCACCGGCTATCGGTCCTTCGGCAAACATGGCTAGCCCGCTGCCACTTCAGTTTGCTTACTCTGCAAGCTATGTATGTCAGTAACTCCGGTTCTCCAACATACTGATTTAATATTTACAAAACAATCATAGCTACTTACTTTTAATATAGGTACCTAGTTTCCGAAAGTGTAAGTATATCATATTCAATACGCCAGAACAGCTGTATCGAATAACAAATGCCTAATCAAAATCTATTGAAAACGAGTCCACTGTCCACATCTCATATGTCCCGGGTTACATTTCATGTAACGCCTTCACGCAAATAGTCGGTTCCAGTGTTTGCTGGGTGTCAAATTAAGTGACAATTTCCATGTAGGTACCTATCTAGAAATTTAGACCGAATAGCATAGGCACTGCACCTTCGGAATCCGACCACGTGGGTTTAAGATGGGAGGTCTTCTGCCCGCCCAAGTTATTGTGAGAATCTATGAGGACGTTTTTGGATGATGAAGCTACTTTCTTGTCCATGGTACCGGGGGTCCTGAAGAAATATTGCCATGCTTGGCAAACTAATTGTTGGTCGCTGCTCATCCTCCTAACTTCAACACTTGGTGACCTTTTATGACATTTACAGAAGAAAAGAGGGTCCATATTGCCAGACTCACTGAAAAAAAAAAACTGTGCAAAGTGGACCTTGAAAACGAGATGGGAAAACTCAACAAAGCCGCACAATATTTTCCTGACGACCTTTTCAGAACAAAACAGCTTCGTGCTGTATTATAGTCGTATTAATCACTCGCGGCTGGTCATAACCCTCGGCTGCCAGTGTTGCCACACATAAAACATCGGGCCGCAGGTTGTGAGCCAGTGGAGCGACCCGACGGCCGACAAAACCCGACACTTCCCGAAGTGCCCGACACCAATCATTGCTGACAGCGCTCATACATTGTATTGCCTTGCAATTTAAGCGATTTTGCATGCATGTTTCTATTAGGCTATTTACCGCTGACCCATATTCGTCGAATGCTCACTAACAAGCCTGACTTTGTACAGTTTGTACTATAAGTGACAAGTTTTTTGAGATGTCAATCGATTTATTTATGAGTTGAATCGAGTATTGCACAACCTGCTAATCGATTTTCCGAAGTTAATTTAGATTGTTAGCATTGTAGGTTAAGGAGTCAATTAAAGCATTATCGTGAGTTTTCTCGAGAATGTTGCGACCTGGTTGTTGTGAAGGTGTAAAACTGTCGTCAATATTAATGTTGGTCATTACAGAAGCCCATTGTAAGTAGTTTGGCTCCGTTACCCTTGAGACTGTAACCTTTTGCATCTGTATTATTATGTAATTTTGTGTCCACAACCATAGACAAAGAAAACGGTACCTAAAGTCAATAGCAAATGCACTTCTGAATTTAGAAATAATACGAGGCAGAAATGAATACCTACAACAGCTGTTACATCGCATCTACCCACAGACCGTTTTCTTGGAAACTTCATAATTATGCTTTTCTTTCAGTTCATTGTTTAAATTTCAGAGGTAGGTAACATATTTTTTATGCGATTTGATATGATTACATTACTACGACCTAATTTTACTGCTTATTGGTTTATTATTCACAATTGCTTCTGTGATTTTGAACCTATTGAAAAAATAAGGTGTCGATTTTTTGCCATCGATCTAATTGCGTGAAGCCTAAAAAATCTCCTGAATCACTAACTCGATTAGTCTTCTGTGTGGGCAAAAACTGTATATACAGTACATTCAAGGTTAGGCACATTTGGTGTTTAAAGTGCTAAACGTAGAGTAGATGACAAAAATGTTTCAATCCCTGACGTAGGGCGTCGTCGGGCTTGTTACTGAAACAATACCGTTGTGTATATTGATCGCTGGTTCGTCACGCGAATGTTAGGTAAATATTTAAAGGATAATTAATTTAATGGATTACATTTTAGCGCTTGGTTTCAACGATTTTGGTGAAGGGTATGTAGATAGGTTAGATAGATTGACAGTTTTAGTGGATAATCTTGTCTTCCAAACCTTATTCTCAATATGGCTGTCATATAAAAAATCTACTTAATAAAAATATTTAATTAAATTCATTCTCTGACAGACAACTTACAGCGTAAACCGCTGGGTCTAGAAGCATGAAATTTTGCATAAAAGTTCCATTTGTAACGAAAATAAGTTAAACATTTTTGAAAAATCATCAACTCTAAAGGGGCTAAATTGGGGATGGGGCATCGGGCACACGATTTGTCTAGGTATTATATTAATATGACAACAAAATAAGGTTTTAAATTTGAGTTTCAGTTTGTGTCAGTTACCTTCAACTTCCTCCGACTTGCTTCTTCAAACTTACGATGCCGTTCTCCACAAATTGCAACAGTGCAGAAAAGAAGTTTAAATAATGTACTGAAGCAACAAACTTTTACTGCAAGTTTTAATAGTTTTTAATGCGGTCTTTAAACTCCGTTTGCTAGGAGTTTTCTTGCCTCCTACTTTTAATACTAAGTAGTGCAAGAAGAAACTCGGTTATCTATACTTCCGGAATATAGGTAATCTTCATAATAAATCAATTAAGTATTACAATAACACGATTGAGTAGCTCAGGAGATGGTCACGCGATCCTATGTTAAACAGCATGGCATTTCATAGACACAATACTGTGACAGCGGCGCTCAAACTTTTCCGGCAACGTCCGCAACGCCCCATTGCGGGCTTTGTCGCAGCGAAGTTTGGACATAAACGCCACTTTTCTTTTGAATTATTTCGTTTTATTTATTTAGGGAGCGCGGAGCGCGTGCTAAGGCTTAATGTGATATTTGGGGCAATTGGAGATTATTCATTTTATACGAGTCGATGGAATTTTATTGGAAATTTTGATTTGGAATTGGAAAACATGTTTCGTATTGTTTGATATTAACATTGTTGATTTACTTTTAAATGAACGTTCGTAGGTAATGTTTAAAATACTTAAACTATGCTGATGAAAATAATTATTTTTCAGGGTCCTTGTGCTTGCTCTCACTCGTGTTTTTCCGGAAAGACACTTGTGTTAATACGCACCAACAAGATTATTGAACTTAAAAACCGTCTTACATCTAACAGTTGATCACCGCTGTACACCGTATAGTCAAGTGCAGTGTATCATTAGTTTTTACCGGCGGTATTCATGCGCTCGTATTGTTCTGTCAGAAGAACGTTTCACCCCACACGCGTGAGAAACAGGTCTCGGTCCCGGAAGGTCTCGAGCTACGATCGATCGAGACTTTTTACACTGCGTGTCAGAGAAATTACATACGTACAGTCGAATAACCTATATGGTATACAGGTAACTAACTTGGAACTTCTAGTGAGTGTGACGTAGGTAAGTAGGTATTCAGATTTTTTTATATCAATCTTTTTAATTTGCCATAAAGCTGTAAAAATAACAAACCCCAAAATAAAAATGAATATTGACACGTGTCTTGGAGGGGCGGTTGAGTAAAAACAGCCGCACGGGCCGATCGAGCATGATAAGCTACGCTTGCTAGACCGGTCCGTGAATGGGCGACCATCTTTACGTACGGAGACCCGTCTGCGCCACGAAAAGCCCTTTTAGCTGTTAGTTGGTCCGGCTGTCATTCATGGATCTTTAACAGTCGTAACGGACCCGAAAGTGACAACCAGCCTTGCCAAAGGGTGTCATGTTCACCAGTAACTGGGCTGTGGAGGTAAGAAAGGCAGTCGCTCCAAAAAAAAATACTGGCGTCAGCTGCATGCGGTTAGACTGAAAGCCGACCCCAACATAGTCGGGAAAAGGCTAGGCAGGTTATTATGGTCAGTGTACTGGAAAGATGAATATTTTGACCTGTACGCCAAATAACTTGTTCGATTGTACGAGTACATCTCTGTGTGCTGTTAGGTTTCTTGAACTGCTGTAATTAAATGGGTGTGTAATTCTGCAAGTGTTTGCCAATTGATCGGATGTGGTTTAAATGGACTGGTTTAATGGGCATATGAATATTGATAGGTGATTGAGGCCGTTATTGACCACGACCACATGAATAAAACGTTGAAATCTAGCTAGAGCGACAACAGAATGCCCCTCGCATTCTCGTAATTTTAAGAACGTTCACAGTCTGATCTCAGTATTAATCTATCAAAAATACCTCTAATTTCCCTACATTTTTGACAAGTTTTTGACATTGATTGTCGCTGAGATGAGACTGCGACTAGATTTTGAACGTTTTAAATTACGAGAATTGGCCTTCAGTTACGTAGGTATATTTTTTATTGTTAAGTATTGGAAAAAACAAAACTGATCCGATCTCAATTAATGTTCCGTTACGTTCAACTAATAAAATGGCTTAACTCGTTAGCAAAAAGGCTTTACTCAATGAAAGGTATGCACTTATTAATATGTATTTGTTTCAAAGTTCATTCAAAACTTTGACTCACAAAAAAGGCTTACCCTCAAACGGCTACAGTGGGCCACTAAGTTCCTTTCAATGACGTTTATGACACCAAAAATAAACCGGATTATTGTTTAATACTGGGATAATTTTACGGCCGCATAACTGTATTGTAACGATTTCTATTTTATTAGTAGCAGTTCGTACTGTGGACTACATTTTTCTGCTTAAAACTGGCTATTTCTGTTATTTATTTAATCATTATAACCTCAAAATATGAGATGGAATGTGTTAAAAATGGTAACAAATGTAAGAAAAAATGTCTTGATTAATTAAAACTTGATTGAACCTACCACTTGTTTGGTAACGTTTTTTTTTTTTTTTGATAAGTAGGTAGGTATGCTAATTTATTCTGATTGATCGGTGATAAGTGGTCATTGTAGCCTGCAGCGACGTTTTTGGGTTACAAATACCGATACAGTAATTGCAAATACTTCCATTTAGAATGCAACTGGTTGGTGGCCTGTGCTGGTCCCAAAATGTGTCTATAAACACTGGATTCGTATTGATAGGTACTACATTAATGAAACTGTGGTAGAATGTGTTTCACATCGAGGTCATGTACATATAATTTTCGTTCAAATATTTTTTTTGACGATTTTACGTATTAACTCAACTAAGTTAAAAATTTCGGTTTCGGCCATAAACCAATTAAAAAGAAGGCTTACAATAAGCCAATGATAGCCACAATTAAATACCATTCGCAATTTATTTCCCAATCATAAAATTAATTTCTTGTCGCCAATAAATTACGGGATGCCATCTCAGTAAAAAAACATGGCGGTTTCTTTGACGTTGCTATAAAAACCGATCAACATTGGAATCCTTTTTGTGAGTTCAATAAACAGAACTGACTTCCACGGAACGGCTTCCGAACATAAAAAAAACTTACAATGGAAAAAAACGTAACCATTGTAAACCTTAATACCTTGAAATACAGCCTATTTGTTTTCTATTTACCTGCCTATTTTCCTGGAATAGAAGAGGCTACAGGTAGGTAAGCTCTCATCTCAAGGGAGTGAATGACATTCGAGGCGACACGTAACGTGATGTCATTGGACATCGGCCAAAAATTTACGAATGACCTAATGAAGCAATGAACTGGTTCAAATGGAAGTGCTTGCAAAAAAGTTATAAAGAAAATTGGTTCAAATAGTAGCGCAAAAAGTCAAGAAGAAATTAAAATACCTCGGAATATAGGGGCGTTAGACGGTGCACTAAACTGTCTTGAGAATCTTACAATAAAATAAAAAGAAAATTTGTAATTACAAGCGTGTAATAAACTTGGTGCAACTTTGTGTTTAACCCTTGGGGTATGTAATTTGCTTAGTCTTTTACTATTTATTTCTGCATAGGTATACAACGTTGCGGCTAAAATTGCGCGTACAAAATAAATACGCCAACAGCGTTCAAGTGTTGATATTCGCTGAACGAACGTTTGGTTTTGATGGGTCTGCAAATATTCTTCGAAAGTGTAGTAATCTTAGGGAATTTTATGTTTTCTTTGGAAGATTTCCTTAGACTTTTTTATACACTGTTTTCTTTCGGCATTAAAAGCTAAAATTAAAATTAATACCTACAAAGTCACATCTCCACTAGCGTCAGGCACTTGGTACTCATCGTGGCAGCTTACGGGTGTTTTCCACAAATTAAATGTTGCTTATATTGTAGTGATCGACAGTAAAGATCTATCAAAAGATACCAGCTAATTTTACTAGGCCAATAACAACTGCACTGCGATGAATTCACGGAAATGCAGATATCGATCGTAACAGCGCAAATTAGCCTAGGTTCGCTTTTCCAGTAGGTACTATCGAGTCAAGGCTGCAAAATCGTTTATGTTGCAGTTTGCCCCACTTAAACTAACTCTTCATTTCTCCAATGAAGTTTGATTAAAAAGCTCTCAATCAATACTAGAAAGTCAACAGGGTACCGTCCATTGTAATAAAATTCATGTTTGCTGGTGTCCACTGGCTTCAACAATGTAATCGTGGTCGCACGACTTCGTGACCCGACCACACCCGACCTCAGCCGAACTGAGAGGATGACACTGCCATCTATTGTGAAAAGATAGACAATTTCTTGCCATTGAAAAAACTTTTTGCACTTCGTAAATTCTGAGGGATTTTGAATTTCAGAGACAACATAAATGTTTTTTGATGCAAACTTTTTTAGATCTTTTTTAAAAGGCGATTTTTGCATAGTAGGTTATGAGATCAGACAGTAAAGCGTGCTTTAAATAAGCAGACAGACCTGCTTTTATCCTTGAAAAGTACTGGCTGTTAATCTTTTGCACCAGTAGTTTCAGTTGTCGTGTCATACTGACTTCGTGATGAAGATGAAAAACTTTCTTTACGTCTCGGGTTTAGATTCGGTAGGCACATCTTTGGTAGAAACAACTGCTTACCAAGACTGTATCTAAGCCCGTGGGGTTGGTCCTGTGGGTTGGTCGATTCCCTTCATTTTGACAGTTCAGTCACGTACATTGCGTTACTTACGTTGTTGAGCAGACGATTCTTTCTAACCTATAAAGCAATGCATTATTTCCTTCAAAACGCCTTGGATTATGATTGAAGATTGAAGTGTGTTAAGCAATTAGGGTGCAGGTCTATGAATTAATTATTTAAGTGCTATTTATACTATTCACAGCATAGTAAACAAAACAAACACAACAGCTAAATTACTTAACAATTTACAAACACAACAAAAACAAAAATATTTTTGTTTATGAAAAGCTAAATTATTTTGCCAACTGACGTTTAAATAATGTAGTTTGTACGTTAATGAAACAATGGTTGAACGCCTGGAGGATCAATTGTTTGAACAGCTTTTGTTTCCACTCAAATAATAGCTTACCTGCAGGTACTTTTTGTGATGGTACTTGGTACTTACAAGTTGGTACTTTTGTATTATTATATTCGCGAGTGCTAACGTTTGCGAGCGTAATAAAATGGCTACATGAATCATTGATGAATTCAATGTTTATGTTGCATGTATAACAAATATGAGGAAAGAATATATTTAGAGACACAATTTTTCAAACGATTTGAACAATTTAAATATCTTGTTATTTTCTCCAGTTTTCCGACACGGAAAAACTTTTAACTAGCTTGCTTTCTGGACTATAAGTCTATAACTTTTGCCAGCTGCACGTGCCGTAAGATTATTTACTATGAACTGATTTGTTTGAAACTATTAATTGCTCAGAGAAAGTTCTTTGTAACAAGTTATTAATAACGTCCATATTCTGGCGAAAACAACATTTGTTTTCCTCGACTGACTCTTGGTACGCAGAAAAGATAAGTCCCATTACCTACGTATATTTTAAGTACCTATTTAAACTAGTATATTACTTTCTTATGTACACTTCATTAGTTTGCATTCAAAGAAACAATGTTGACAATTAACTCGCCCCTATTACATGGGGCAATTCTCGTAAGTTTAAGAACGTTCACAGTCTGATCTCAGTCTCAAATATGTCAAAAAATACTTCTAATTTCCCTACATTTTGACAAGCTTTTGACATTTGTTTGTCGTTGAGATAAGATTGCGACTAGATTTTGAACCTTTTAAATACGAGAATTTGCCTTCTGATGATTTGTGGGTTTATTATAGTACACCACTGCCTAACCCTTTGGGAAATCAGGCGTGATGTTATTTGTTATAATACAACATCTGTTGCAAACTCCTTGGTTGTGGTTAACTTTTTAGAAGTTGTCACTAAATATTATTTGTTTACAAACATGACAATATTAGTCTACACAGCGTTTTGCAAGACAGTGACCTAGTTTGACAGTAGGTATCTACAGAATAAAGAATATTAACTTACCAATATTCAATTTCTGAAACCCTGGACATTAAACAAGTCTATTATTGGTAAATATGCTGGCGAAAAATTTCAAAAAGCTGTTGTGACTTTGTGATTGGTTGATCAAATGAACACTAACCAATGACAGTTCAGATCATCATCATCATCCTATCATTGTCCCATGTTATTTGTGGTCGGCGCAACATGTCTTCTTCTTCCATTCTCCCCTGTCAACCTTCATGCTATCATTCACTCCCTTCTTTTTCATATCACTCCTCACACAGTCTCCATACTTTCCACTCATCCATTTTTTCTTTGGCATTTTCTGCCTCTCCATCCATCAACATTTATATTCATCACTCGTTTAATGGCGGCAATTTTTTCGCAGTCGTTAAAGGATTGACTGCTGCGCTGCGTGTCACGGGTTCGATTCCCGCACGGAACAAATATTTGTATGACCTACAAGTAGTTGTTCTGGGTCTGGCTGTTTGTGTATGTGAGTGCACCCACGATACAGGAGAAATTCCTAGTGTGGGGCAACGTTAAAAAAAAATACAGTTATGATATTATTATGCCAAGACATTTAACTGAATACGTCCTTTACAATACTTTATCCAATTTTAGGAGTTAACTTAGTCTTAACTTGTTTCCTAAAGCTTTCCGTTGTGATAGTGAAGTGCAGGTAGTATCTAAGATGGGGTGTCGACGTCCTTGAAAAGCCAAGGTCGATCGATACGCGGCCAGCACATGACGTCACGTGCCGCCATTTTGGAACGTGACGTCACTCTTCTGTAAATAAACGCCTTTCAGGAACGTTGTGGGAATAATATTAGTAGTAGGAGTACTTTTACGTTAAGTTTAGCGTGGAAGATTGAAATAAATTGTCTTTTCGATCTGGAGTGTAGTACCTACGTCTACGAAGCCGTATGTTTTGTAAGTTGAAGGTCCCGTCTTGGCTAGATGCCAATGGAGTAGTGTGACGTGCGAGAAACTTTGTATTACGGTGCTGAAGAAAATTCATGGCAGGAAATACTTACATGCATGGGTGTAAAAAGATCGACATAAAATATTAATGTTAATGTTTGGAATTGTTGAATTGTTAAAGGCACTTAGTTCTTATTTTTGGGATTGTAGGACCTAAATTTGCAAACTTATTAATACGTATTTGAAACGTCAAAGTTTTGAATTGTTACAAAACTTGTACTCCTCAGTAAGATCCTTGAATATTCGACAGATGTGTTCAACAGTTTAGTATCTGCATATTCGTATTTTGTTCGCCTGAAGGTTTACCTACTTATAAACTTAGTCGAACTATACTTAGTACAACGTGGGCGTCGCGTGATCTCACACATTCCCTGTCAATTGGATTACTAACTGCACACTCACTTTTAAGGGCAAAGACACACTTTTCTCCCTCTTGAGTAGTTTTCTTACTAAGATATTGATTGCGAATCTATAGTATAGTATAAATAAAAATGAATCACCGAAATGTATGTACGCGCCACGGTACGCGCATAACTTCCGATCGACTGCACCAAATTGGGTAATTCTTTTTTTTTGTGTTTGTTATTGTCAGGACAAGGTTTGTATACACAATTGGACCCGGTAGGTGGCGCTGCTTTTTCGGGCAGGACGACGTCTGCCGGGACCGCTAACGAAAGTAAAAAAATCTTTGACGCCAAGTTTTTTTTTTAATTGCTGAGCCCAAAATTATATTCCAGCATTCTACCATAACTACTCCCAAGATGTTATGTGATGGTTTCTGGCTGCCTCAATTTGACGAATGATTTTGTGCGATTTTCTGATCACTTCCAAATGTGTGTGTTACAGATGGTTTTCGTTATACGAACTCTTGATACAATACAAGAAGTACATGATTCACAAAACAAAATAAACCACAAATCAAAAGACAAGTTTTTCTCCATCCTCCATAAATTACAAGTGGCCAGTAATGTGCATAGCTCCTAAGTCGAAGGCACGCGTCCAACACTCCGACCGGTTGCCGTCGCGTCGCGCGCAATTACGCGATCGATCAGAATCCTACCTTATTTGCTGGACATCTCTAGAGGTACCATAAACGCGGTGAAAGCTATTTGTACTTGATAATTAATTATCGTCCGACATGATGGAGTTTTTGTTAGGAAAAACTTGATCAGTGGTGCCGTCAAATACCGTCGGAAGATAAGATTTTTCTTCGTAGTCCCTAATTTAATAAGTAATTTTCGGCATTTTATTTGGCATTAGTGTCGGTATGCTCTTGATTAACGAAGAAGAAACTTTTTGGTAGTGAAATTAATAACCTCGGGTTAATAAATAGGGTCTAACTTTTGGATGACAGACCACTCCGCCCAGTGGGTTTCCTTTTCTTTCAGTCCTCATAGCAAGACTGGTTCTGATTCGAATGTTATTCAGTGGACGAGGGATTTCCACTAAGTAATCATTTCATTATAATATATTAGCTACCTATTAGAGGAGCAGTGGTGGCCCAGTGGTAACGGCCACGACTTACGAGTTGTAGGTTCGAACCCAGACAGGCGCTCTGCTCTCAAAACGGTGAAGGATAACATCGTGAGGAAACCGGCATGTCCTAGAACCAAAAAATTTGCAGACATGTTACGTTTACTAACCCGCAGTGGGTCCGCGTGGTGGATTGCGGCCCACTCCCTCTCACCGAGAGGAGGCCTGTGTCCCAGCAGTGGGAACATTATAGGCTGATTATGTTAGAGGAGGATATACTTTGTGCAGGATATCGTATCGTATATATATATATCTTCTATAATCTTGTCTCTCAATGATGCCTCTTTCCTTCCGCATACCACAACACCGCTTCTGCTCTTTTTCGTAACACTACCAATTATGCCGTAACATTTTTGGTACAGCACCCGTCAAATTATCAATTGTGGAGGATGATCTATCAACTTTCTAAAGTAATAGCTTTATGTTTGTGTAAGTGCTATTATCTGGTGGATAACGAGCGACCTTTGATTTGGATAAACGTCGTAAGATTATCTGGTATACGTCATAGTCATGAAATGCCTAGCTGCCCGATATATTGAGGTTGTAATTGACATATTTTTTACCTGATTTTGTGATTGATGTTAAGCTACATAATTATCTTAATCCAGTGTTTAACTATCACTACTATATTTGTTGTTATTGTAATGTCCTTTTTGATAAGTATTATTTGCTTCAATCAAGTCAACCTAACACCCAGGACTGAACATACGCTTCCCCCCAAGTTGCATGACAATGTCTGATTTATGCGCCATGTTTCAAATTCTTCAACTTATTTTGCAGTATTTCATGCTATAGTGCCAAGATTGTTCCGAGAGAGGAATGTTCTTATTTGGCAACACTATGTTTCTTTTATCTTTTATGCCGTCCGTCAGCCGGAAACTGGCCTATACTAGATGCAATCCTAGCTATAAAGTGCTATAAAACGTGGTCCAGGGCGGATATTGCGATAATAACGGTATTGTTTCCGTTTCGAAGATTATTTTAATAAATAAAAGATTTAATCTTCCATCTCCTGATGACAAATTCGACGCTGCCAGTGATCAACGTTCCTAGAACAAAACAGAAATATATAATATTATTATACTGTCCATGTCAACCTCAAGTTCTCTCCCATCAACCATCAGTTTCAGAGAATTGGTTTTCAGAAGCGAAGGTTAGCGAAATTCAATAGTCAATTTAAAAGGTAGTAATATATTTTATACCTGTCTGTTTTTTTACCACATTTTAACCACGTTGTCCACGTGTGCTCTCAATATCAGTCATATCATCACCCCTGTATAAGGTCATGTCATAAAACGCCTATAAAATACTTCTACATTAATGACTTGTCACGTCACATGTATTGAAATCATTGTGAAATGCGCTGCATATCAATTTAAAATAGATTTCACATATTATGTCTTATCTCTAGCTCGTCAAATATTTTCGTTATCATTAATATGTGTAGGTATTTATAGACTGGATTCCATAGGTCGTAAGTACAAGATGCTGTGGTGACTCGATCCCCTTGAACCCTCTTGAACTCGTGTCCACAACCATATGATTCAAATGCTTGGATTAACAGACTGTAAGACTACAGGCATGCACTTCTATCGTTCATTGAATCATCTTAGCTTAGACTGGTCCACTATTGGACTTCGGTTTTACAGTTCCTTTATATTCTGTGGCTTGTTTTTGTGTCCTTGCTATTTGGTGCATGAACTTCCAAATTTTGATGCTTTTGAAAGGCTACGGGAACTATGGTTGATACCATTAAACGCTTCATGAGTTTTCTCTTTTCTAAATTGACTTTTGCGACTTTGGTCTTAAGTGTCACAATTTAAATAAATTTTTGGTTTTATTGTTCTTCAGCTGCTAAACTGTCAGTCTTGTATGTACAGACAGACGCTGCACGAAATTAATTCCTTTTATATTTTCGATTTCATAGACGTCTTCAATATCTCTATGTTCATCAGACAATACACTCGAAGCTTTTATCTCCATACAGCTATAGTGTTCTGTTATTTTAATTGACTTGCGATCTTCCGGTCCAATCCGAATGGTTTGGTAGTGGGAAACAATAAACTTAACGGTTGTGCGTAATTGAAGTTCAAGGCCCGTGAAATGTACGCCGGCTGTAACGTTTACATAATACGTTACGTTTCTTGTTTTGAGTCACTTTCATCGTTTAGTTACGATTGTTAACATTATAACGGTGTTGTATTTTCTGCGTATTTTATGTCACAGGTGACGAAAATCCGACATTTTATATATATTTTATTAAATCTGAAAAAGGTCATCTAAAATGTGGATATTTACAAAATGTAAGTGGACGTAGATAGACTAATTAGGGTTTGGGTCAGCTCTTAGGTACCCAATTAATTCTTTTGCAGACAGGGTTCAAAATTAAGACCCTAATTTAATTAGATACCAGAGTACGGTCAAGCCTAAAGTGAAGAGCTATATTAAATCTGTTTAATTAACTCAATAATTTATTCGGAAATTCACTTCATTTCGATCCGTTGTGTGATGATCTGAAGGCCAATTCTCGTAATTTAAAACGTTCAAAATCTAGTTGCAGTCTCATCTTGGTGACAAACAAATGTCAAAACTTGTTAAAATGTAGGGAAAGAGGTATTTTTGACAGATTGAGACTGAGATCAGACTGTGAACGTTCTTAAAATTACGAGAATTGCCCCTCATAACTTGATGCTTTTGATTTCTTCATACTCCATGGTTTGTCGGTTTTCTCATACCTTTACGTCACAAATCAATTCAGTTCCCAAATGAAAGACACCGCTATTACGTATTAAGCATATTAACATCATCTCTCATAATCTACGATTCCTTGCTGCATTGCATTGCGTTTGCTTCACTTTCAATTTTGACAGCTAACATATTGCGTGCACCTGTGTGATGCAGCTTCAAAGAGTAAATTATGTTTGGATAGGCATTAACTCTTGCAAGATTAGTTTTATATTGGGTCAAAGGTTAGTTGGTTGGTTTCTTATCTGGATGATATTTTGTGAGAAAAGATTCATGTCCGTTTTGGGAATGTGCCAAGTTACATCAACTTTAATATCTGTTACTCCACTAATAAAAGCTTTCTTACGAATAGTTAAAGACGTTTGTTGCCTGTTTCTTTTATTCCCATATTGTCATAGAACATGAGAATCTACATGAATTATCATATTTTCCGAATTGTTTCTTAGCTTACAGCTTGTTGGTAAAAGGAGTATAAATTCTTTGATTATTGTCTTTATATTCTAATTAGTCGCACAGTTCCTAGGGATTCCACGGCGTGCCACAAACCAGGCCTCCGCGGTTGATGCTAAGATAACATTCTCAGTTAAATAATGAATGAACAATAGATTCTCACATTCTAACAAGCCAATCCTTTTCTGGCGTACTCTAGGGAAATCAGACTTAAGCTAACGAATGTAATCATATTTTTTAATGTACGGTTTACTTTGATTAATAGAACGTTGCTAAATGATGAATGAAAGTTTTACTAACCTACTGAGTTTTAACGAAAATCGTAAAGTGTTCCATTTTTTTGAATAGGCACATTCCATTGATGTGAAAGAGGTTCCCATTCATTTATCACGTCTGGCCAAAGAGGCCGCGTATTCTGTAGCCGATTCTCACACGTACTAAAACATTACCATCTTAACTTTTAAGCAACACCCATTATTTTACCATGCTCATCGATATATTTAGTAATCCAAAGATGCACTCCCGACATGCCATCGAATTAAGAATTATGCCCTGCACATTGAGAAATTCAGTGAGTCGAACCGGAACTTTATGTTACGAAACCATGTTTATACCGTGTAATGATGCATTTATAAATTGATGAGCCGGCCTTTCTCGATCGTCGAATTAAAATGAGTGATGTTTCGAATGATAACAATGACATATTTATGGACGGTCTTCTGTGGAAATCTGAATGAGAGTTTCCCATTGCGTGAATGCCGAATGCTGATGGCACTTTGTTTTAAATTCTTTTATGTTGCACCATAATACTGGGTCGGTTAGAGAAGATCAATCTTACCACACTGTAATATACGTTGTGAAGTGTACCCAAATGTAATATACCACAACAGATTTAGTGCTTTATGGTAGAATATCAATTTCCTCTTCAACAAACTCTAACAGATTATCATTAACTTAACAAGATCTTGTCCGTTGCTACTTTCAAAGCCTCTAAACTTCGTCTCCCGAACATTGTTCCATCTAGAAACTTTATTAAACGTACTGAACCAATATTTATTACCATAGCACTTATTTGTTCAACTTTTTTTGATTGGGAAAGTCCATTGTAGCCCCCGGTGTCGTCGGTTACCAGGGAACCTGTTTTAAAATCTCGGTTGTAGATAATTTAATGAAATTGTAAGTTTCGTAAGAGTTCGCTGTCTAGATACACTCCCCATCCTTTTTGTGGGAACCAATGGTAACTAGTGAGGGTCTTACCAAATCCGTTATTTCTAAGAAAGCATTTTTGTTTTGGGGGCTGTCTTGTAGATTATGTACCGCTTCTTTGGGATTTTCTCTTTGGGAGTTAGTCTTGTCTTAGTCTGAAAGTTGTTCTAAAGCTGTAGATACTGTGACTTATAGAAATAGGTTGGTAACCAATTGATTTCCTTAGTTTGTGCTTTATTGTTTTGCTCATTAATGGCTGATGTGTTTACTACTCCAATGTTTTTAATGTAGTACAAGGTTTCCATGTTTATCATCTTAAGCTTTCAACTATCATCAACATTATCTTAGCATCGTTATCTTGATTCCATAACCATCTTTAACTATCCTGTCTTCTCATAAAAACTCATACATTAAAAGAAAACATTTACCATGTTTTCATATTTAATTCATTCTCATTCAAAACGGTTGTTTAATTAATAAATGTTCAATCATTAATTACGTCAACTGTTTACTTAATAGCCGATGATATGACTGCGTTAATTATTTAATTACCTCAATTATTTTCATTTGATTCTTCATTAGCTTGAACATTAGTCGGTAAGTAACTGCCCATCACTAGTAGTTAATAGTCAAGCGGCCTGTGGTCTTCGCTGTGTAACTCTTTTATTTTCGAGTAATTTGATGTAACGAGCTTCTAGCGTGGGAAACTCGATGATAGGTGCAAATTTCAACCAGCGCAAATCGTACTGATGTCAGATAAGAAAAAAAGTGCAGTTTAACCATCCTAAACGGTGCTCGCTCTTTGTTTCATCAAGATCCAAATCACCGTACAGAATACTTTTCATTTCCTTTTACGTAACAATATCTGTTATTTATTCTCTTTTATATAATGCATGCAAATTCGGAGCTATCGATTTTGTGAATCAAATGTAATGAGAGTCATCGTGGTTGTTTAAACTGTGCTGTCTGTGAGAAAAGTGTTGGTAACAGTATTTGTATTGTGTTCTATAGACAGTTAAGTATTGTCATTGCTTTCGCGAAGTTTGAACATACAGTCGGCAACTTTAATATTTGACTCATCGACGGCCTTTTGTGGAGTTCAGTTTCTTTGCTTGGCTGCTGTTGCTAAATGATTAATTATCAAAACTGCTTTGGATGCTGTAATGGAGGTAATAAGTGTTTAATGCTGTAACTTTGTGCTTTTTCCGTAGCAGTTGTTATCTTGACTTCATGAAAAAATCCGGCAACAGTCGGAATACAATCTAGATCTAAATTAGTCTCAGCCAGTTTAGAGTTTTACATACACAACAGCAGCTGTCAGTCATGGCGTCATTCGCTTTGCATATCCAAAATTTGACACAACCCAGTGGGCGTCGGTTTTTGACCGTTTTATGGTTTTGCCTCCTTTATCGTCCTGTTCTATTGTCCAAAGATAAAATCTAAGCGACAAAAGATTTTTAATTTACCAAATTCGTGGCGCTTGTAAACGTCCGCTATTAAAGGGGGCTCTAATTGTTCCGGTAAATGGTTAAACTAAATGGTAGAGGATATAATAGAATTGAGTGTTTGGATAGGCTATAAAATACGTTCGTCTATAGAATTTCTTCCTTTGTTACGTGTTGGTGATCTACCTTTAATACTATGATTGATCAATGTCTTTGCTTGCTTCTACATGAAGTGGTTTTAAGTTGCGTATGTTATGATGTTCCATAAAGTCTTCAACTCAATGGTAGCTGTAAATTCTTCATAGCTTTGCTATGCTCCATTTATTATACCAATAAAGTTAGTTCAGTATTATGTGTCTTCTATAGCTATTCTAAAAGCTCTTATTGAAACTACAGTTTAGGAGTATTTTTATTTCTGCTGCTAAAAGATTGATTGACAGTTTGTTCTCACAAAAACATGGGCTAGCAAAGAGTTGGGTCTTTAACTCGATTCAGTGACGTTTTTCCACGGTTCATCGAGTCCAAGCAAACAATTAGGTACGCCAACTATATTTACATTTTTTTGCGGAAAAATTATAAAGTAGGTAGTATTACGTTTTGTTTTTATTTTTACAATTTTCAGTCGTTTGTCTTGTTTAATATCTGAATGACCGACTGTCGTACGTTGTCATCCCTCATAAATCCAAATTCCAGGAGACCCGGTGGTGCAAAGGTCTCATTTTACTGATGTTTTAAGATAATATCAGGTGGATAATATCAGAAGTATAAAATTATAAAACTTGACTAAATGTAATGTAGAAAAATAAGACTCAACAATTTAAAGATGAAAGAAGTTAGCCGTAGGTATCTACCATGTAATGGAGAGAATAAGTCTGTCAATAAAATTACATACGCCATTTTAGGGTAGAACGTTGCTAAACCATAAAGACGAGACGATACGCTACGATAATATGAATTTTATACGACTAATGTTGTCGTACATTTCATAAAACGTGCAAAAACGCAGAAAGTCCATGTAATAACAACATTTATATCATTTATCTGATTTATTTCCGTCGCATGTGATACTTATATCATTATCGCGATTGATTTTCACGTTGCTTTTATCTTCAAACGTCACCCCTCACTCTCAGATTTATACAATCTTCAAATAGACTGACAGTCCAACATATGAATATTATCGATGAGAATTTAAGCTGAAGATATTCCTGAAAATTACATCCGGTGCTGAAATTGACAAAGATTTGCCCAAGTTTTTATAAAAGACACAGACAGGCGTGCACAGGAAAATCGTATAAAATAATGTAGTCATGGTTTTAAAATAAGCAGCACTCAAAAGGCACTCAGATAAATCTTTAACACAAGGACGTACATAAAAGTTGGCCTCAGATATAAACAAAGTGTAACCCTTACACTTGAGACTGATAAACTTGGATAAGAAACCACTAACAAAGATATTCGAGAACACAGTAAATGAATGGAAAACGGGGAAACGAGTCATGACCTAATAAACGAATTTATTGGAAGCAGATATTGGATTACTTGGTAAAACAATTTGATGGGAAGATTAATAAAATTGTACATCAATTCTTAATTTATTACTAAAGGCCGCCACAGGGTTATCAATCAGAGTATGCGATTTGACAAGATTACAATCGATGATACTCCAGTTTACCATATCAAGGTTTATTTTGATCTGATTATCACCAAGATAATGTTAGTGGTCCCTGTTTCTTTCATCAGATATGTACGTATACTCCGTCGTCGCCCTGTCTCTGAACGGCAAGAAGGTCGACTTTATCCATAGGTAATAAGAAATCTTGCCAAATCTGTCAACTCTCCACGATTATGTAGACAATGCATGGAAATATAATAGAAATACCCGAACTAGATGTGTCGCAACATCGACTTACGCGCACCGCTTCAAATCCAAGGCCGCAGTGAGCTGTCAAACGTCATTGAATTATGATGTATGTATTCATGTCAAGGACAAATTATTGTATGCACCACCTACGAGAATGTGCATGCATACATTACGGTGAAGCTGGCTTCCAAGGAAATTAAGAGAGTATGAGTCATTCTAAAGTCTGAAATATAGGGACAAGGATTTGTGCATCCGGTTGCTACAATCGCAGCACGGAGATCTATGGGAAATAGCGTCCTTGCTAGTATTCATTTTTTTGCAGTAGGCATCCCACATAGCTTGTTTTACGTGTACTAAAGTCAGTTTCGTCATCTACACCAAAAAGCACAATGAAAGTGACTCCTCGCTCCAAATTCTCCACAAACAATAAACTCAGACGCAACATTTTTATCCTGTCACCATGTTACACAACCTACCAAGCCATATTACGAGTTCAACAACATACCTAATCACGACAATAAGGCTGACAATGTAAATTGTGTCTAATAATAGCGCCTAATCGCAGACACATGATTCAAACAGTCACAATAGGTCCTTTCTCCTAACTAGAGCGTAGGTGTACCAACGGCCTTGGGGACCACACAGTGGGCGGGGTGGTTGACATTTTGATATGTTGCATACTTGCGAACATATTGTGATGGCATCGGGGTACATTAGATCCGCTGTCAGCATTTCCCGGGTTATAGCTTTAACCCGCCTACAGGGCAGGTAATGGAATGTAATTTTTCTTATTGCCTAATCTTTTGTTGCAGATTCTTTATGTGCGTCTTCGCAATGGGTCTGTCTAACGGTTACATGTTTTCTGTGATAGGGTTGTTTGACTTACGTAACTAGATCGGAGCAAACGTTTGTGTGACGATGTTCGACCTAATTTTATCCGTAATCGATTGTATCCTCGATGATATGGCACGTTTTGTACTTGTTTTCTTCTTAAATGTAGCATTTGGGAATAGGGAATCAGAATCGACACGACATTCTTTAACTTTTGGAGATTAAGGTTTATTTTCACCTTAAATAGTAGCTGCAGCCTGCCCAGCCTTGCAGAACTGCAGTCATGCAAATTAGTCGCACGTGAAGGCAATTAAATAGCCATTTCCTGCAGCTTACGAACCACTTTTTCCATCGTTTTCCTTCGCGTGGAAACATTTGGAGTGAATCCAGCATAATTCTACGCTTAATCTTACTGCTACCCTCTTGTCCTTGACTTAATTCCGCGGTACCTAGTCGAGTCTCGTTTCCCAAATTACTTAATTGAAAAATGCGAGGTTGCTGTTCATATATTCTGAAAGTGGAAATTTTATTTATGTTTATTATGCGGTTCGCCAGGTTTACAAGCTTATGTGTTCTAGAAATCTTGGCTCCAGTCTTGAATACTAACCAAAGTTTATCCCAAAATACTGGCACCATTTTCGCGTTAACTTTTCCACACATTCTTTATTATAGAAAAAACTATTTATGCGAAAGTCGTGTTTTTGCCCAGATAAACGAAAGTCTTCTTACAAAACCGTTTATAATAAGCGCCGTGTTTGTACATATTTGTGTTGAAATGCCTATTTCTAAATCCAAAGGGACAGTTAACACGTGATTGAGATTGTCGTAAATAAATTTTACACGATAATCCGTTGTATCACGCTGTGTAATAATGACTTCCGTGCCTTTCAGATTAATACTCCATCATCAGTTATCTACATTTTACTTAATTTTTGTTTCCCATGCGTCTTCATTAAGAAAATTGTTACGGTCTTTATATTTTTCATATTAATGTAGAATTAAAAAATGCTAGCTGTCATCTTCATTCACCCATTCTCATAATTTTCTGTCAGTATTATCTTTGTTGTAAATCGCATTTAATTTTCTTTTGTAGTTTTTTTTAGGTAGTAGCTACGTTAACGATAGGCCAATTGCCTAGAGGATATTGCAGCAATTTTTCAAGTTTCTCATTATCTACCAGAAATTGATGATCTCTCCAAAGCGTTTACAAAGATCAATAACACTGGTGTACGTGACCGCGGCGCTTTGGTAACTCGAACACAACGAGGTGTAAGACCGAGCGGCAACCGACGACGGGTGGTTAAGTAACACAATACTTAGTACTACAACCACAAGGACGGAGGAAAATGCGAATGTCTGAAGAATCTGACTTATTCATGAATAGATCGAATCGTGATATTTGAACTTTAGAATGTTTAGGCCGCTTAAGCAAGAAAAAATGGTGAAGCAGATTGGGTCTATTTTATCTATTTTTGGGATTGGGATGCTGCTCGTGTACTGGGAATTTATATAAGTGTTCATTCTGGAGGTCAATATTAGACAAAAGTGGCGTGCCATGCGATTTTGTACCATGGGTGTGATTTTTTACAGTAGGTGCGCCCAACTATAAACTGTCACCTTGACCTGCCCTGCCAATGATTATAGTAGGGCTCTAGGTATAATTTGCTGTCTTCCATTATGCAGTCATAAATAATTACATATTGGCCTATGAGACCTGGGTGCAAATATATAAGTTAGACATCACACACCATAATGCGCGTCGTATGAAACCAAAACGACGTATTTTCCAACACTCTAGTGGCGCCAGCAACTGTTTAGCAAACACAATCCCTGAATGTTTCCAGAAGCGATACAACTGATGAAGATTTTTAACGACTGTCGTAGCGTTTATTTTCCGCCAGTAATATTAGAACACATTCCAAAGACTATACAGAAAAAGATAAACAAAGCAGAGTACAAGAAGCAGTCGCATAGATCTTTGATGTACGCGATTGGCGGTGGCGGCGTCACAAGAAATCGGACACAACGAAGCGTACAACCGCTGCAGTCGACGGGTTAGTAATGCGATACGAGAAACCGCAAGGACGGAGGAAAATGCGCATCTCTCAAGTATTATAATTTAATAAAAATAGACAATACTGAGGCGGTGTCTTTGCTATTCGCAGCCTGGCTTCACACGTTTACAGAATGCTATGCATAAAAGTTAATGCATGCAATGTAAAATCAATGCAAACATGAAGAAAATTATGTTTTGAAATAGATTCAAAACATAATTTTCTTCATCTTTTATTGTCCATTCATTTAATTATATTGTTAACCGGTATATAAATTTCTACTCATCATTGAGTCCCAATTTTAACATCTTCTCTAGTTGCGTTACTTTCACCTTCACTATGATTTCATAAAAATTTACTTCTAAAAAGATATATTCATTACGCTATTAAATTGTTTGGACTCCTGTCACCCTGAGCTTCGTCCAAAGTACATAAATAACAATACCACGCCGTATATTAATACTTCGGACCATTAATCATTTGAAATATATATGCCCAAACTGATGTTGTTTAATTTATCAACACTTAGTTAATTACCACAACTGCGTGAACGTTTGCTTTTTTCTGATAACATCTTCTTTAACAATATTTTATAATGAGTTTGCGAAAATTATTCGCTATGTCATTCATTAAAATCTCGATGTCAAATGCCAAATATTCATCAACTGAAGATAAACGTGTACATATACTACACGATATCTCCGTAGTTTCAGCAAGATCCGAATGATAAAAGATCATTCAGAATGGCGTTTGATGCAGCTAATTCTAACAATTTGCCATTTGATCTTCAAATGCTAATACAGCCGTTATCGGCCAATGTCATGGCTTGCGGTCAGAATGAGTACTTAATATCTACGTTGTGTCATCTTGAGCATCCTTTGAAATACTCTTTGAAGAAAGTAAACGTGTTCTTGAACCCTATCGTTCATTCCAATTTGCTGTTTATTTTACTTTAAAGTATTACTAAAGTAAATTCACCTTTTGTTAGCAAATTGTCGTTGATTTGCTACAAGCTCATGCTTTAGCCTTGAAGGGTTAGCACTAAACATCCAGTCAGCCTTGCGTTCTGTAACATTTTCGTATCTCGGTTATCTAATTTGCACCTTGCAATTACTGTTTCAGACGGTGGATATCTTTGAGCGATAAAAATATAATAATTTATGATAAAGCGACGCTGCTCTTTACAAAATAATGACGTTCTTGTTGTGTCGTTAGGTGTGTTGTATAATTTTCCTTCCTTCAGTGTTTGTTTAGCTTCAATGTCTCCTTTTACATCTTTGTTTTCTTTTCCCGTGTGTTTAGTGATTATTAAGGCTATTTTTGCCATGTCAACTATCCTTTCTCTTTTAACATCCTTATCTTGGTTTACGTTATTTTGTTCTTTTTTGCGACCAACGTCCGCTTTAGCTCTTCTGTTAACGAACTTAAGTGATTTCGATTTGTTAAACGGATAATTGTCAATTTCGTGATCACTCAGTTATCCAGTAGTTTAACAACCGTCTGAGTATTTACCAAGTGATACATCCCCAACATAATTTCTCTCTAAGGTCATATCTATATGGGCTTTTCTACTGTTTCATCGCCTGTTGAGTCATCGACAATCAGCTGACCATTCTTCCGTAAAAATTCAAGTTCAATATTCAAAATCAATGTCACATGGATCGTTTATTTTTTTTTTCCGTCCGGCGTCCGGCGACCGTTACGTCATTGAAGCCGTAATCCGGCGGACAGCCACCCGTGTCGCCCGCCCGACTTGTTCCCTCTTGCGTAACGTTTACTTTACTCCCCTACTACTCTGCAACCAAATAGGTTCATTAAAACGAATAGAGTACCAAATACTGCGGACCACCGCTACGACTGCGGCGGCAATTTCTATCAATTCTCAGTTCATTACGGTACTATTGACAAGTCTTTAATTTATCTTTTTCTTTTATCTGAGAAATTCTCTCTTAATAAAGAACCATTGGAGTGTTAATCAATGTTTTGTTATCTACGTTATCTGTGATCAGGTAGCGTTCATATCAGTTGCCGGGCGGCTTTTTGGCTTGTCCGAAATCGACCGTGAAAATTGATGGTGTCATGTTTAAAGACATAGAATAGTAAAAAGGTCTGTCGTTCAAGAGATTTGACGCTGTATAATATCAGTCGATAAAACTGTTGGCCAGTTGATTGATCGATGTTCTGATAAGATGGGTTTTTACGCGGGATTGACGCAAAATGTTGTTGTTAAATTTGTAGCAATACCTCGTTTACATAATGCGAAGAATAAATAAAATGGCTTATTTTTAATATTTTAATGAGCGTGAAATTCGCCAAGACTGTGTTATTGACGTCTTCATAGATACTTAAGTATGCAAATGAATCAATAAGGTTGAAATTAAGAACTAACCATAACTGATTAGCTCGTAAAAGTACTGTTGTTGTCGGCAAAAGTACCAAACCATCTCTACTAGATATAAATGTGTTTCAGAACACACAGAACAGCTTAATATGAGGATGCAAATTTACTTATGTACCTGTTATTGAAGTAAAAATCGCAACACCTGAATGTATCCAAGAAAGCATAAAAAAATTAGGTAAAATTTCTTTTTCGGACCAACTTACAGGTTTATAATAATAACTAATTTACGTCCAGCACCAACAATTATTAGCAGAAATAATTCTCGTTCCACTTGTGTTACTTTCTTCGCATCGAGTAACGGTACTTGAGCTTTGTCTCAAGATTCAAGGCTGAGGTGGCCCTTACCACGACACGACAGAAAATGCAGAAGACCTACGAAACAAAACTGAATAGAGGATAAAGGAACAGCATTGAACCATTCGTCTATTGTGATTAGGCCACAGCCATATGGATTTGTCCTAACGCTGGATCTCTAATGTTCTGCATCAAGTCTTTAGGTCTTTATACTTTCTATTTGTTTTTTTATTAGTTGCTATCTGATGTATGTATCTGGTGTATTGTGTTTATTTTAGTCTGTGCTAAATAAATGTTTTTTCTTTCTTTCTTTTCTTTCTTTCTTTCTCTAAGTCTACTCCACTTGTTTTTTTTTAGTACGTCCTTTAGCTTTTTCATGCAACCTATATGTATGGTCCACGAGACCATAGTGGCCAATCTCAACGAAGACTAGCCTTCGGAGCGGGAGATATTATAGTGCACAAGTGTGTGCGCAGACTTTGTAGTCTGCGCACACACTTGTGCACTATAACGCTAGCGCTTGTGCACTTTGTCTTTCCTCACTCTCCTTCATGCAACCAATGCATTATATGCTTAGGGCTTAGGGATATTTCTATCTCAGATATTTACGTGCTGGGCGAGAATAAGAACACTTTGTTAGGAGTAGATTTTCTGTATCTTCTAATGCTGTGCCATGACTGGTTGGTAACAAACTGTAACGGTTTGATTATTCGCTTCTAGATGAGTTTTTAATTCTTCATTCACTGTTTGAGCTTTAGCAGTGTTATGGTTGGTGATTCGGTAGCGTTTTTATGTAAGGTGCCAAGGTGTAAAATAAGTTGTCTGTGAAAGTTAAGCTGATACAAATGAATATAAAACTTTATTTTAAGCAGTATAATTTTGCCGAGTCAAATAATATTGACGACATAAATTATAATAAGTGAAGATATCAAAATAATAAAAATATCATAACATTTATTAAGACAGCGTATAAACAGGCGTGCGTTAGTCATCATTATCAACACTACGATACTCATCGTGCATTCTCTTTTATTTCGTCTCTATATAGCTGTCAAAGAATTGAGTTCATCTGATGACAGGTGGTAATTATAAAACACCCGTTGCTGTATAATATCTGACTTTTTTCAATGTCAATGTTGGTTTTACCGCTTCGTGACAGCTGTTCGCGTGCTAAGACATTCTTGTTTCGATCTGTTTAGTTTCCTTCGTTCGAGATAAAGCAACTAGTCTCAGCCTGTTTTAGAATTATACTTCTTGGTCTAAGATCAAGATGTCGTTTAAATGTTTTATCATCGATGTTCTCGGTTCACATAATGCGTAGCACCTTTCACTACGTTTTATATTGTAGTACCGATAACATTGAAATTGATTCTGCTAACATTTTACGTCATCACCTACTTTGCAGAACTTTCGTGCAAATGACCGAAACGAAATCGTAATTTCACTTATTACTTATCACCTTACATTTTCACTTCAATTTAAATAAGTAACCTAACATTATCTATCTAATTATGATATTTAGTTAGCCTCCCACTCATCGACGTTTTGCCAATAAGGCTCTCACGTTCTCATCGTGAAACCTGCACTTGACACTGTTTGTGGCAGTCGGACGGTAATCTACTAAATTAAAAAATACTTCTTTAGCTTCGACTGTATCGCTGTTTATAATGTTTTCAAATTAGCCGTTTCATACTGCAGTTTTAACAGCAGTGCAGTGAACGGCTCGCGTGAGGTCCGACAAAAATGTTGTCCAGTTCTGTCTCCGCCGGTGTCCCAAATACCAATTATGAGGTAAAATTTATAGCGTCGACTGCAGCTCGATTGTCATATATCACGAAGGCGCTACGTCGGATTTTACTTTTGTAATTATCCATCACGTGTTCTGATTTTTTTGGAATTCCCATTTCTAGTGAGCCTTACACGATATTCTTTTTATATAGACAAATTTTCGCTGCAAAATTGTGTCAAATGGCTCTTTGTGGAATAAATTTATTTTGTAGTATATACTTAATTAAAAGCTTTGACATTTACTGATGTTACCATTAGTATATGCCAAGTATACTATACTTTATACCGCAATTCCCCAAAGGTCTGGTAACCATCAAATTACTGCTAATAGATTTAGTACTTTACGTCGCTGTTCCGGGATAGGCTATTGTCAAGGTCTAGCGGTTAACGACCTTATTTATTAACTGGTGTATTTATTACTCTCTCTTGTTTACTTGATTGGGAAGACACAGAATTGTCATTTTTATTGTCGCTTCACGACTACTGGTCATAAGGTCTTCAATCTCTTCAATATCGAGATTTTAAACTATATATACTCGTAGTAATGCTACCATTTAATACTGCGGCACTTGACACTGAAATATTGTTTGTAAAATAGCAGTTAGCAGCATAATCATCAGCTGTGACGTTGTAAAAATAGCAGCTAAAAATGAACGATATAAGAGTTCCTGACCCTTTCTGGATCTGAAGCGAGACGATATAGTACATTTATCATTATTTTCTCATCCCTTGCAAATTGTAAATACACATTACTACCAGTACTCTTTGTTTTCACCTCAACACATTAACCACATTCATCATTTTCCTTTTTCGACTGATACCACGAATCCCACCATTAAATGGTTTAATGTAAGTAGAGTAACCCCGGTACCACGGTGTCCCGCGGTGCGTGACGCCCATGTCCTGCGAATGTTCCCATGGGACGCAGGTGCCATTGTAATAAACTTCTTTTGAATTATTTATGGGATCATTGTTCGCCTTTTACGGTCAGATGATGTTGTAAATTACTTTTAGGCGGTTTCTCGAACAGGAACTTAAAGGCTTTTTATGTTTTTCCTTTATTTTCTTGTAAAGTAGTAACAGCTTACAAAAATCAATGTAGCTTGGATGAGACTAAAAGCTTTGGCTTTGTTTTAGGAAAAAAATAACAAGATAGAAGGCACCGGAAGGATATTGGTTCCCACGGAATTGTATTTGTGTGCGCTTTCTGGTTGGTATGCCAACTGGAAGTGGGGACGCAGACGAAGGAAAGAGTAATACAATTTCTTAACGATCAATAACAGGTAAATGTTTCTAACCTCGGTTTATTCATGGAATTTTCTGATGTTCATTCACTTCTACAATCTTTAGATATCTCTAATCTTTTCCACGGCTTCGTATAATCTAACCGTTACTAATGGTTACTCGTTTTCTATAATTGGTACTTAGTTGGAATAACGCTACTAAACATTGGAAATCACCAAGACATTTAATTACATTCATTACTTTCAGCATCTTTACGATTCTCGTGTATACGCCAAGTTCGTGTTACCGTATCTACAGTTCGGTTTAGCTCAACAAATTAGCGAAATTACTCTCTTCGTAGATAAACTTTACGCTTTAAACCTACCAAGTTGGTTACAGCACCTATATTTATAATAACAAAATAGTAGTGAGCTCTATGGTCTTCGGTCTAAAGTAGGGTTTTCAGTGGAGTTAAGTTTGTTGTTCGCAAATGTAATTTTGTTTTGTTGTGTACACGTTTCACGGATTACCATCTGTTTACTTTCATGCTCTTGCAATTGTTAGTGCAGGTCATTTCATAGCATTGCGCGGAGATTCAGCGAATGCTCAGGGCTCTTGGGGGGCATCAGCTGGCGTTCTTACTAATTAGTACCTTGTATCATTAGTATCATTACTTATGAATGGCTGTGTTTCTGAACATATTGTGGGATCTATACTCGGCAAGCTTTACAGTATTATTTTTTCCTAAATGATTTCTTGTCATGTGTTTTATAAACAAAGGGAAATATTACTTCTAAGTTCATTATTCTTGCGACATAGAAGTAAAAAATATTTGCTTTTCCGTGTTTTCAGCTTCTACAAAGATTAATTGTTATTCTTTGTAAGTTGTTGAGCAATTTTACACTCTGGATTACGAAATAATAAAAATATATTCTTGCTTTTGTTCATTTAAACCTGAAGGTAAGAATTTGCCTACGAAAGCCAACAAAATTGAATTGTATTCATCCGTTGAAAATACTTTCATGGCAACAATCCCAGCTATTAAAACGTCAACAACGTTTGCTATGTATGCAGTGTGGTTTAACAACACAAAGTTATTCTAAGTTTTCACAAGTAAATTAGATTTTCTAATTTCTTTACACTTAAGTGTTGGTGTGATTTCTCCATGTTAGTCTTTCCCTTATTTCTTGCCTTCGTCTAACGTGGTTTTAGTTAAATGTTTCGCTATGTAGGGCGTAGCTTCAATATATATTTTCTCTAGGTTCATGTTATTGTTTCGCATCCAGCACTCTTATATAAATATCGTCTTTTATAAAAAAAAAAAACAAACGGAATTAATTACCAAACAGAGATACTACAGAACAGCGATTTTATAACTTTATCAAAGTTTATCTATCTTCTCTAACTATTTAATAGTTACTACTAAAAATGTTATCCGTGTCACTTTATGGATGGGTCTCAAGTTAATAGAATTGTTACTCCAAGGATTTATCTTTACGAGCTTTGAAATTATACTCCATTTTATTACACAAAAAATATATAATTATTATCATTGAGTCCTACGATTATTATAAGATAAGATATGTGACACCATCGACTTGAAACTCAGTTGCTTTGTCTCCTTTAGTTTGATTATCTGCATAGTTATAATATGGAATATATGTTAACCCAGAAACCTTTGGAAAAATACAGTCACTACACCATTGAAGAAAAGGCTAATTAAGTTCGCCCCACATTCTTATTTTCACTAACACCCTTTCTATTTCAAGACATTCTCCGTATCAATCATTGTCTGCTATTTATTTTCTTCACGTATTTCATCTTCTCGATAACCAGTCATTTACACCGCACTATGAAAGCAATGTTCATTGAGAGTGCCGCAAATGGTTCGTGGCTCCGTGTCTCTGTGCCTCCGTCTACTGAATTACCTGCCATTTTTAACCATTTACGACCATTGTTACTAAGCACACTGCTTGGACTCTTTGGACTCATCTTGTCTTAAATTATGACCTTCGTTGGACGGTTCCGGTTTAATGGGTGAAACTCTTGCCTTCGTATGATTGACTGTGTTACTTTCTTTCTTCTATATTAGCGTTCGGTTTTGTCCGAAGAACAGCGATGACAATCAGTTTTGTGTAAAGTAAGTATTCGATTTTCTCTTTCAAGCTAAAAGAAGAGTAATTAATGTTTTCGGGTGTGTTTTTTTCCTTTCACCCTATACACTTTGAATAATACATACACATACAAAAAAAGCTTGTGAAGATACACAGAGACAACAGCCTTAATTTAGCTAGGTCAAACATAACCACAGAACGGTTTTACGTTTTTACACTTAAATGTGTGCTTTTCCTACTTTTCGCTTGAATTTGTGTCTGCTATTTTGATTTGCACTAAAACAGCGAATGTTGGGATCTAATCTAGCGTACAGTAAAGCCGATATAACAGTTCTCTCGTGGAGTTGCGTGTACGAAACAGTTTGTATTTCAACTAATGGTTGTCAAGCACGGAAGCGGCCGATCGTGGACCCTTAACCTCTCAGCAAATTATTGGTATAAATATTAAAATTACGACTTTCTAAACGGTTATTAAGAGTCACTTAGCACAGTTTTGGACAATGTGATGTAAAGGTAGGTTAGTGGTATCTCGTTGTTTGGTGTCGTGACGCGAACGCGCGCGTTTTTGCGCGTTCAATCTCACTTTCACGTCATGTCCTTATTAGTCGGATATTGTTCAAAATTTCGATTTCGTTCGGATGCCGCAGGCAGGCGGGTCCGATTATGTTCTAAAATCGGAACAGTTATAGTTCTTTGTGCCTAGTTGCGGTTGAATGCTTGTAACGCATTGAGGTTTGAAGCCTAGTCTTCAGACACGCGATTGTCGCGTTTTTTTTTTTGTTTTAGCTCGTGGAAGCCTGAGATTCTTTCCAGCCCATTAACCCTTTCTTACGTGGACGCAAATTACATAGAATTTTAGCAACACAACCGAAGTGGCAGTATGCTGGCCATATTTGTCGAAGGACCGATTGCCGGTGGAGCAGACGAGTCCTGGAGTGGAGACCGCGTATCGGCAAGCGTAGTGTGGAACGCCCCCCAGCTAGATGGACGGACGATCTAAAGAAGGTGGCTGGGACAGCCTGGATGCCGAAGGCGGAGGACAGGGTGTCGTCGCGCAGCCTGGGAGAGGCCTATGTCCAGCAGTGGACTGCAATAGGCTGAGTTGATTGATTGATTATAGCAACACAAATTGTGCTACAATGTCATCATTGCAGTGTTGCTAAATTATTTAAAAAATGAATACTAAAATGATGTCAAGTCAAATAAAAACGAACATGCAAAAACCCGGAATGCAAACAAGGAAGACCATGCAGCTTCATGAATTGAGAGGTGTGAAAATCAAAATGTCATCGTCACTAGAATCGAAGATGACAATGAATTCTATTATCTTGCTAAAATAATGAGGAAACCCTATCGTGTACGTAACACACTTGACCCTGGCGACGTGCGATAATTTACAAAGATTTTTATCTTTTTAGCATTGCATAATTATTTCGCAAAATTGTAATAATTAATTTGTTTGTACCTACTAGGTTAAGAGGATCACCTCTTTGTGCTGATGGTGAACACCGGGGTGGTTTTAGTGAGGTAGAAATCCCACACTCCCCGACCTCACTCCCCGGAGGTGGGTGCCTTTTGAAGGTTTCCCCCCAAAAAAAAAATGTACTTACAGACCTACTAAAGATCCTTGCCAGAATTCCGATTGAAGTAAGTAGATAAGTAGGATATGATTCGGAGCAGTGAAGTTTTGGTTGTAGGTATACCAGGAGTGGTTCCGGAATTGGTCTTTTAAGAGGAACCGTTACCATCCCTATGTGCGGATGGTGATCACCGGGGTGGTTTTAGTGAGGTAAAAATCCCACACTCCCCGACCTCACTCCCCGGAGGTCGGGTGCCTTTTGCAATATTCCCCCTGAAAACAAAAAAAAAAAGGTATACCTACAACCACCATGTGACCATTTTTGATCTGGTGTGTTCTGGTGTGATAAAGCCAAAATAGAGTGGCAGAGACACCGACGCATAACCTGGGGGCCTACTCCGAAGTGCAAAGTGCAAATGTTCGGATCGGACCGACACATGGCCGAACCGAATATTATTGAAAAATGCGAAAAAAGTCGGATCGGCTCAGTTGGGTCGGGACCATAGTCAATATTCGAAAGAGTGTAGCAGGAAACGGCCGAACATACGGCCGATACTATTTCGGAGTAGACCCCCTTGTTATCATGGATTCAATACATTATTCATAACCTCGTAGTGTAGAAAATTTTCGTCGATTATCAAAAAAAAAATCTGCTGTTGTTATTTATTTATTTATATATCAAAAAATTATTTATAATATTTTGTAAAAATCCTGTCCATTATGGAATCATGTGCTGAATTCATGTTCACATAGTTTGCGCGCCGATATCCCTGTCAATCTGTATACCTACCTACCTACGACGCATCTTAAGTAGTCAGCACCTCTCCAAAAGTTCTTACCTCTTCCTACTATTTACATACGAGACAAGAACGTCTAAGGCTTAGTTCAGATACAGCGGCTCAAACACGTTACCGCTGTCCATTGATCGCAGCAAAACACATTTGTCAGATTTTAAGCGCATTGTAGGAGTGTAAATTTTCATATTAACTTTGCCAAGCTTCCCGCTCCATTTATGACGTCATAAAACTTAAGGAGACGGTCAAGTTGAAAGGCAAGTCGGTTTGCTTCTCTGTGTGGTGTAATCTCATGAACCATTAAGTTTTAAGAGGCGATTTGCATCCCACGCATTTGTAAGAACACTGTATTTTGCACTCCGCAGCAAATTTTACTTTTCCCATGGAATGACAAGAATAGAATCCCGTTTGTTATGTAGCTGAACTAGATACGTAGGTTTTTTCTCCATACTAAAACCGCCGTTCCCGCCGTTCCGCCGTTTCCGTTTTTTTTTTCTTACTAGAAAAGGCTAGAGTCGAAGAGATTGATTTTTCTCAATAGTAAACCTATCTCATCATCATCTGCCTAGCCTTTTCCCAACTATGTTCGGGTCGGCTTCCAGTCTAACCGGATGCAGCTGAGGACCAGTATTTTATATGGAGCGATTGCCTATCTGACCTCCACAACCCAGTTACTGGGTAATACGAAACCCCTTGGTAAGACTGGTTGTCAGACTTTCGGACTTCTGACGACCCGTAATGACAGTCAAAGATCCACGAATGGCAGCCGGGACCGACGGCTTAAAGTGCTTTCCGAAGCACGGAGGGTTCTTGGCATGTAAACATGGTCACCCATCCACGGACCAACCGCGGCAAATCTATCTATTTACCTTTATTCTATTTTGTTGTTTTTATGTTCTATCTATCAGACCACTGCTGGCACCTACTACAATTGCAAGCCATCAAACTCGATCTACGTCCACTGATATGCAATTCCAGCCACTCTGCTAAGATCTTCGCTTTATCTAGCTTACCTGACCAGTGACGGTACTTTTTTTCTATTTTGTTTTTGTACGTTCTTTCTTAAATAAAAGGTGTGTTCAAGCCCTAACCATCGATCGTCGCCGCGTCGTCGGTCAGCCAGGAAGCGCCCGCGCACGATCACCCAGGGCGTTTGTTTTTCGTGACCCACTGTAGATCTTATTATTGCTTCACTCAATGAAATTACGTGCCGCTTAACCTTTAGCGTATCGAATGAACTTTTCTAATCAGCTCGACCAGTGTTGCAAAAGTTTAACTTATTGGAGGTGTAAAATGGTGCTTTTTAATGTGCAAAATACCTAGGCAGGTATTTTTTTGAGAAGGCGATTTTAACAATAAAGCAGTGCCATAAGAAAATTTTACTTGGCACGTGCTTTGCATGAGTATTCCTTAGTTATAATTGAGCCTGTCACTGTCATGAAACACAACAACAAGATAGAGACGGTCTAAGTTGCAGAGCAACAACTTTGCAGAGGAGTTCAGAACAAAGGATGTGTCTCCTGCATATTGTTACTAGTGTTTCATCTTTGAAAACAAACATCACAACACTAACTCACAATGAAAGGTTCTAGTAGCAAATGTTAAATGTATAGAGTGTTTTAGCCCATAAAAGGTTATTTTTCAAAATCTCGTCGATAAAAAGATCTCAGATCTTGCTTTACTGTTATGGTAAACACGGAACCCTGATCAAACTAGCTTCTCGCACTTAACTATCACTATCTATATCACTAAATTTAAAATGTGAATTACTCGTTTCACTAGCGGAACTCAGCGATATCGTGGAAATCGCAAGCGCATTTTCTTCAAGCGTCGTTCTAGCGGCTTTCCTAGAGATCGGGAGAAAGCATTTGCCTGGCGGCCTATTTCTATCCATATCTCTGTCACATTACAAATTAACTTTCGAAGCTTCTGCTTCGACATGTGATCAGTCAGACGTTGATAACCACTCATTGACTGACGCTGAGAAAATGTGGAAAAAGTTGTTGCACAGCCTAGTAGCTTAGCCTACACATTTGTAAAAAATAGTTTAGCTAGTAAGGGGGAAATCTATGAAGTTTCATAAAGTTTAATCGTGAAAGCCGAGGTGAGAGTTTTAGCTGTAAGCTTTCGCTCTATATTCTTGCCTTGATAAATTATAACACACGATATCGAGATCCGGTACAAGATGAAAATGTGGAGCATACAAATATTTCCTTCAATGTGGAGAATGAAATCGCTGCTGCCTTCAATGTTCGCTGTACGTGTCCATATTTCATTTCCAACATTGACAACTGTGTTCATGTTTTTCTCAAATATTTGCGTGTGACAGTCAGATAAGCGGGCACTGACATCTGTTGATAATATCTGCATGTCTTGGACTGCACCGATGAAGTCACATATCTCTTGTATATTATTTATCTTAAACATCTGCCGTTTTGTTTGGCCTTTGGATCTTTAGAAGAGAAGTGAGATGGTAAATATCAGTTTGATGACACAGTATTTACTTGAAAATTGGTAGAAAAAACTTAATTACCGAATTTAGAAGGTTAGCCGTCTGAACAATTATACACAATCAAATCCGATGGAGCAGTCATTTAGAGCAAATTCATTTCTTAAACCGAGTAAAGATTAAAACTAATAAAACTATCTGATAGGTACCTACAGTGGAGATATTTCTTAAACCAACATGATGCAACTTATATCGACAAAGAGAAATAAGTATAAGAAATGAGATAAAGGATTTTGCAAGAAAGCAAATATATACGCCAAAGCATTGCCGTCATCTAAATAAACTCAACGAGATACTGAAGTGAAAGAATTACTTACATAAGTATGCTCAAGTACAAGTGCAGACACAGTAGTAAACACTGAACACTTATTAAATGATAAGAATCAAACGATATCTCGATAACTGGATAAGTTTTACAGTTTTCAAGTAAACACTATCTTGAATGATGGAAATAAAGTTTACGATCGATTGTTCCAAGATAATCTATTGTTATCTGATCGTTTCCACCATTTTGCTGTTATAATCTAATTTGAAATTAGTAATTGCGTAGCCAGTAGTTTTGAAATATATCATTTTATTATTGCTTCTAGTTTTATAGCACTTTACTACTTTATTATCATTATTACTGTCATCAACCTATCATTCTGCTCCTAGTGTTCCGAGCCTATTGTCTAGAGCACTTGTATGGACGTACTCATTGTGCACTTGCAAATGAGCACGCGATTCGTCATCCGTGATAGGTATATGACTAGTTTTGGGTTCCATTTTAAGTGATTCGGCTGTGGGATGATTATGAGTCACCAGGAAACTTTTATCGCCTATTTTGAAACCCGTTGAAAGGAGCTGAAATTACTTTATTTAGACTGATATTAGGTGTATGAAAAAAAAATGTGTAGGTACCTATTGGTTAATTATACGTTTACGTGACACAATATTATTTCACATGAAAGCAAGTATTATTTTACCTTGAAGGTCACTTGACTCGCCATTCGCCAATAACACTTACAAAGGGAAGCCTATAAAGCTTGACGACAAAAATGCCGTAATGATTACATTAGCGTTAGCAATGTTACCCCACGTAACAAAGGTTAGTTCATATTTCACATAACAGCAGTTTCCGGCACGCATAGTAGCCACACGAAACCTTTTATTATTTGAATCAACATATTTTATTAAAACAAAAAAAAAAGCCTTAATCTTAAACGTCTGTCTGACTCAAGAGTTCGATGAATTTATTGGATTCTAATTTTGTTGAAAGGGCTTCGGAATTTCTACATTGAAAATTTTGGTTGTCCAAAAACTTATCTTTCGTTCCAAGGGAGAAATGTTCCGTAGCTTTGATGTGGTTGTTATTGTAATCGATAAATCATTTTTTTACGCATATTGATTGGATTTACGTCATTGTAGGCCTTGTTGCCTCCATTAACATATTGACAGTTGATGTCACCAAAGTGTTACAGATAATGCTAAATGGAGCCAAAAATCAATATATCCCATTAATGCAGGGTCGTTCCGACGGCCTTGAGCCGCGCCACTATCAGCCAAACAAACTGCTCCACAATACTTATCTTATCAACATCAACCGCGCATTCAGGTCAAGTGATGAAACGCCCTGCTTCGTTTGTGTGTCTTCTATGCCGATTAATTTCAGATTTACACACTTTTAATACGCTTTTAGGGATTATGTCTGTGTCATTGTTGGCCCAAATAGTTTCAAAGAGAAATCTCTTTAGTTAACCTGCCTCAAGAATTCTTGAGGCAGGTTAATTAAACTCGTGAATATTCATGTTCTTACTTTTAAGGGGTGAACGTAAAAGCTTTAGTATCTAGACAGAATCTTAATCATTAAGTCTTGTAAACAATTTCGATTTCAGCACTTTCATATTAATGGAGAAGGTTTTAGTTCCGAAGCTTAACATAATTTCTTCAAACAGAGCTCAGTGAGGAGGCCTAAATAAACAGTAACGAGAAGCATATACATACGGATATACATACTGAAATATTACCTAAGAAACTTCAGCGTCACAAAATTTTTCAGACGGTACGGTGCCTAAATCTTATCCCCTTATCGGCACTATTATGCAATGACATAACTGTAGAGTAATCACATTTCTGGTGTATTAGTAGGTGACGGTAATATTTCCTTAAAACAATGCTGTGTTTGAATTCGCGACTTTGTTTTGGTAAACTCGCCTACGTCTTAGCGTTGCCTTCGTCTCGCCGAAACGGGACAAATGGTCTTGTTTAGTTAATGTTTGGACTGCTAAAATGTTGTACAAAACATTTTGAATGTGGGTTTGTTTATTAAAATGTTCGTAAATTTGTGGTGTTTTGTGATTTACTTGACATTTTGGTGCTTACGTTTTGAAGGTTTCTAAGGCCTCTGTGATGGTCGTTGTCATTGGATAATGGTTTAGTCTAATTAATTCTAATCTTAGATTCAATATTGGATTATTTGTATCAACTAAATATCAGTCAACATGGCATATATTTTGTATATCTATTCTGTTATACACATATATTTATTTCATTATCTACACCATGTTCGTTTGACTTTTATGCGTGACATTTACTTTATTGGACGTGATAACTTTCAATTTCTCTCTTACGACTTCTGATGGAACATAATTACTTAGGCATTAGATCTTCTTTATCTTTACTCAGATCAATATAGCTAATAACAAGACCAATTTGATAAAATCTTGATTGCCGTTTGCCATTAACATGTGAAAGAAATTGCTTGAATTGACTTACGGAAGCTATTTCAAAATGAAATAACATCCACCTATGAAAAAATGATGTAATATTAATTTTTACTTTAGTTTGTAAATAAAAAGTTTTTATTAATTAACTTCCGTATTAGGTCTTCAGTGTAGAGCTTTCACATTTCAGATCAATTTATGTCTACTTCTAACGACTTTTAAACTGTCATAGGAAATATTTTTATACTTATCTAATTAATTACTCGTTTTTATTTTGTTCTGTACCCTAGCTACAGTGAACGTAACAGTCTTCTACAATTTATAGATATTATGAAATTCATTCATTCAAATCCTCTGTACATTTATAAATAATAACAGACATGAGTTGTCTGTTATTAGTTTCTATGTAGTTATAGTGACACCAAGATATTGCAGCACAACAGCCAAATGCAAACATTAACATGACTCTGAGAAATGATAACGTATCTCATAAACAAATGAAATGCATAAGACAACTGTTTGATTTAGAGCACCACAAGATAATGAAGAACAGGCCAACAGAGTATGAACATTTTACATACAATAATGCAAAAAATTATGCCAATGATGTCACAAAAATATTTAGTGTTTGAATAACATAGTTTGTAGTGCTGTACTCACGGCAACTCATTGTTTACCGTTCTCGATTTGAAGTGTGTACTTAGGAAGTGACACAGAAACGGGTGTGAATAAAATTTTATAGATTCACAAGAGATCATCCGGAAATGTTGCTTGTGAGAATAGACCAGTTACAGACAAGAGAAAGGACTCCAGGTAGCATCGTTTAAGATTAGTTTCTAATAGAAAATGGATATATTTAATAATGAAAATCTGCATACATAATGATCACATTTACGCTTTCTACCTCTAGGGACGTAAACGGCTAAAGTAAAGCTTTAAGCCGAGGAAATTATATCGAGTCTGTTTCAGAATACACTGTTTTGATGTTAATGTTTAAACGGGGAAAAAGTGTTGACAAGCTGCTAATCCCTATACCACGAACACTAGCGTAACTTGATCCCTCCACATAGTAAATGAATATTATATTTGAATATGTTTTAACAGTGTTTTTGGAGACATTGAAAAATTCAGACACGTAAAAACAAAGGTAGCTAAACTTAGATGTAGTCATCCTCATTACTTGTCAATCAATGGATCGCAATAAATGACCTCGCTAATCCATTCACAAAAAAGATGATGATGAAGTAACAGGAACTGTGAAACAAAATACACAAAGTTTTTTTTCCAATAATTACAATTTAGTAAAGGATTAATATAAGACAAGGTGTTCTAGTATTTGGACGTATTGTGGGCGAATATTGAAGCTCGCTCGGTAAACAAAAATCAGATTGTGAAACTAAACACCTACCTTGTTAGATCAAGCAATGCCGTAAGCATTCGATACTATGTGGGCTGAAAGCCAACGATAACACACTCATTCTCTGAAATGACTGGTTCATGATAAAAGTTGATATGTGATATATGGGCGTTGCAGATTTGGCAAATGATGTCATTATCATGTCAGCACTGATCGAAGCCAAAGTTGGAAAGATCAGGGCCAGCTTAAACAAATCGCGATTTAACGTTCAACTTGTTGGTTTACCACAATTTGTATTATTGAAATACTCAACGCAAGAGCGAGCGTTTGTCACTTCAATAATTTGCTCAAGGAAGTGCAATGTCTTTATTTGATGAGCGTAGGCGAGCGTCATTCCACTTCCTAATATCATTTACATAATATTGTCAACGAAGGTCAATGTCTTGCTTGATATCTACATACCTATACTATATCATTACTTCAACCCTCCTCAAGGTTATGTGTGTTTACTAATAAAGAATTTATTAAGTTTACTTCTTCTTTTGTTGAGTCCTCTCATAACTTAGCTCTCATTATATCTTCTAGATTAAATAATTTAAAAATTAGTCGGTCTGTACAGTAGTACAGTTATACCTAACTGTCATAGTGTGTGTGGAAAAGGGTGCTTCTGGCACAGGTATATAAGATCATTGAAATCTACTGCTGCAATTAAGAACACAGTCTTGTGTTCTCCATCTAATGAACATTAGACAGTTATATATTTAAAATACATGTATTTTCTTCGTAAGGCACTCAACAAAAGTATACAGACTGACTTATCGTTTATGAGAGTAAAACAAGTAACCCAACGCAGCAGTCTCCGAGCTAGTTTTCTGATTTTACCGAAGACGAGAACTAAGTTTGGCAAAAAAATGTTAACTTTTGATGAAGCACAATTATATAACAAAATATAATACCCTCCCGTATAAAAAGGGTGCACTCATTCAATGCATTCAAAATTGAATTAGCTGCATATTTAATCTCAAATAACACCCTTCCTTAAAGCTGAATGCATTGGATGGGTGTATCATAATTGCTACCGTGACGGCTGTGACGAACTTTATAGAATTTAATTTTTTAAGCATTGTTCTCATGTGAGTGACATTGTGTCTTTTTTGAGAATAAATATCTTTAAACTTAAACCCATCTCTTGGGTAGCGGGATTGTCCGAAAGGGTTACCGCTGCCCTGGAACATAAAGGGCTAAGGAAGGAACACGGGTGGGTTTTAGTCAGTAAGAGTCTGACACTCCCTCCTGCTCCACCCAGAGCGGGAGGAGTCATTTGATGATTTCCCATCCTCAAAAAAAAAAAAAAAACCCATCTCTTCTCATTTTGCTACCTTCAACTTTACTTCCGGGTGCACTTTCAATGGCCATGGTTTCTTCAATTTCCTCTTAAGCTGTCTTATTTTTAAATGTCAATAGGAATTCGATATTGTGCCTCTCTCAAAAACCGCCACCGATGAAAAAAACGTTAATTTTTGTAGTAAATATAATATCGACACAATTCAAAGTTAAACGTCCACAAACTCATTACATCTTACGTGTAGCTATTCCGTTCTGTCGGTCTGTTGGTCCTCGTTGGAGCATAAATTGGTTATATTCATCATTACGAGCATCCCGTACGTGATGGCTAGGCATCTTACGTGACACCATTTTGCTTTTTGCCTGCCGCCCTGTTTGACACTGGTTTTCAGATAAAATGAGAATTTAATACTCGTAGATTTTCTTTGGATGCTTTTTGTTAGACATTATCATCTCGGTTAATTAGCGTTGACGTAAAAGATTTTCATTGGTAGGTAGTGATGTAAGTTTAGTATGTTTGTCTCTAAAACGGGGGGTATCATAATTGTCTGTGTTTGCATCTCTTTCGAAGCACTTTCGATGTGTATTGCCAGGCGCTGCGTATCAAATGAATTTATTGTTTTTGAATTAGAAGTAACCTGATCAACTTGAACAACCTGAATCTATTCAACCCGTTTGAATTCAACACCTGTGCGTATCCAACGCCTTGTTTCAATTCTCAAGACTTATGTAAATTACGCTTCAACTTGTCATAAAATTAGACACAATATAACGAGGCGTTGTACTACCTACTACAATTTGATAAAACGGTAATATGAACGCGAATATTTTTTTGCATAATCAAGGGAATCAGATCATGGAACGAGGCCCATTCGGCGGAACCTCTTTAATCTTTGAGTCTCCGCCACATATTTGTCGTCGCCATTTCAAGTGTACAGTTCGCAAATTGTCGATTCAGAGAAATGCGGCTATATTTAGTTCAAGTTTAAAGTTGTCCAACTGCATCGGCAAGTTGGTTATATAAAAGTGTAATGTGTTATAATGTTATGCCAGGATGGGTTTGTCACGAGCTCGCGGGGGTGAATGCACTGCGCAAATATGTTCACTCCGTTAAAATAAATCTTTGTACGTTTCATTATTTTTCATTACTATATGCCCCGTTGGAGCTACGGTTATTGTAGACGTTGTTTCTATTTCGCCAACAATTATTTTTCTATTAGTGAACCACCCAGGCGACACTAGCTCAATGTAGACTACAACCGAAACGGAAAAGGTTGTGAATTTGCATTAAAATTAGATCAGTAGTTTTCAAGATACCGCCATACAAAAGGCCCGATTGAAAGATGATTGATTGCGTTGTTGCAAATCTTTCTTCAACATAATATCAATAAAACATCACTTTGAAGTGTAAAAGGAGAATGTGATAGAATAATAATTAACGCACAAGTTATCTGTAGGACAGCGGCGTCTTTATATTTATCAAAGTTAATCCAAAGATAACTGTGAACTTAATGAACTCTGTGGTCATTATTATATTTAGATGATATGATAGGTGATTTGTAAATAAGCGGTGTGTGTTTGCGTATCCGCATGCGTGAACATGTGAAATAATTTATGATAAAGAGAAGTACGGTACGGTTTATATATTTATTGGCACATTTTATTACTTTTAGTGAAAATGTTATAGAGGAAAATTTAGAGGGAGGCCTTTGGCCGGCAGTGGGACAATACAGGCTAGTTAGATAGTTATAGAGGCTGATGAGGGACCACCATATATCGAACTTGACAGCATTTCGTATCAGTCTTTCTGGAAGCTGGCGATGTAGAAAGTATATTTTTAACCGACTTCTAAAAAAGGAGGAGGTTCTCAATTCGGATGTTTGTATTTTTTTTTTTATGTTTGTTCGCGCATAACTCCGTCGCTTGCCAACCGATTTAAAAAATTCTTTACACTAATACTTCCCAAATGTTCTCATAGAAATTTCATCAAAAACGGTTCAGTAGTTTGGTTTTTAAACCAAAATTACTGGTAAAAATTACAACTTAAAAGTGAAAAATAAAAACTTTTTTGCAAAAAAAATCAACCGACTTCCAAAAACGCAAAAAAATTGAAAAAAAGTTTTTATTTTTCACTTTTATATCAACTGAATTTGTAACTGGAAATACAAAGATTTTATAATCTGAAATTGGCATTTCAGAGTTTTCCTTAAGCTTACAGATGATTAATTTAGTAGTTATCAGCCAATTCATCCAGATTGGTTCTGGGATTGGGGTACCTATCTGTTGTCATTGCATAGGGTACTTACGTAACTAACGGTCTAAAGATTGCCATCTTGCCTTCAAGTTGTATTGAAGTATTCCAAGTTGCTACCGTTCGGAATTCTGCCCGTCATTGTAAGGGGAACGGCTCTATACAGACTTCGGAGCTTTCGCGAACCAGTTCTCATAACCCAGATGTATTAGCGGTACAGTATCGATGTATTTTAAAGTTTATTAAGCACTACGGTACCATTTTGTCCCCAAAGAATCCACCATCCCGTTGCTGGTATTGTAAAATGTAATTAGGATTCCAATATCTATGTTCTTAACACGCTATGAATCTGCGTTCTTCTAACAATCTTCTCATACGTCTGACTTTGTTCATTCTTCCTTTCATTCATTCAGTCCATTCTTCTTTGGAATGCGCTTCCTCTTGATATCAGGACGGCCACCAGTCGGTATACATTTAAGCGGAAATTGCAGAGTTATTTTCGAAACAAATAGCGTAGAGTCATCTCAACACCCCTCTCCCTTGATTTAGTATATATATGTATGATATAAGTATATATTATAGTAATATGTAGTATGTATGTCTATATAACCTATTTGTGAGATTTAAGAGATTTTTTTATCTTTGTTCCTCTCAACCAAAGCACCTGCCATCTAATCTCTTCACCAACCTTGGTTGACTGGTAGAGAATGCCTAAGGCATTAAGTCTGTCTTCGCACCTTTTTGTGTAAAAAGTTTTAATAAATAAATTTTGTGTTTTGTCAAAGGCATCCTGCCTCTTGCGACACTCCGATCTGATTGCCAAGAGTCGTCGTAATGGCGAAATAAACGATAATATTTCATATTAATGTTCTCCATTCATTGGTTATTCAGCCGTGGATGTTTACTGGTTTATATGATGAATGTTGATGCTTCGATTACACAATAATGTCTTGAATAATTTTCGCCCGTTACGAATTTAACTAAACGTTTGATCCGTGACCGGTCCCCATAAAATTAAAGGTCAATAGCATCAATACAATAATTAGTGGAGTACCATGTTGCGAAAGTAATTTACGCATATTATTGAACCTTTTTTATTTGGTGTTATATAGTTTTATGGGTTGTAATAGTTTGTTACATTACTTGATTTTATCTTGGAGTTCGCCAATGAGATTGGGTTATGTGTTTCTGCTATGATTTGTCATGTTATCTTAAGGCTTCATTAAATTAATTGGGAAGCTCTTTCCTAGTCGATTTTTGACCTTTGCATATCTATTTTATGGCTTCTTCGGACAGTATTGGCGAATTCCTTCTAGACCACTAATGCTTATTTGGTTGGCTTCCGATACTTTTGCGCTTCAAATCCTTTGATCTAATCGTAACACAATGGAGCATGACTGACAAACCTTCACGCTTGATATAACAAAAAACTGAATGAATTCGACGGACTTTCATTGTGCGCTTTTATAATTTCGAACGTGACGATATTATCGAGGCGTACATTTTAAAGCTTCTTATTATTCCATACATTTTACTTCCCTGTGTTATCGTGATACCGTGGACGTCCACGATAATGTCGTCACGTTAGGAATTCCGTCGTCCATTCAGTACTTCGTTCCTTAGATACAACATGTTCATTCGCTGTAATTAAAGCTAGTGATGCATCGTCGTCAATCAGTCTGCAGTCTGTGGCAAACAAAACCTTACTCCCAAATGGAATCTTATGCGTCACCACAGTAAACTCAAATATTTTTTATACCGTTTAGTATAGCAATACAAATAATTCGCGCATTCACCTGCTCACAAAGCTAGCCTGACGTGCTTCTCGTTAGCAATGGCTCGTAAAATGGAACGTACCGCAACAGCTCTTAGATACGCCAATAGAAGCGAAGTGCGGTGATAAAGAGACGGTGTTTGTCTGTCTCGGCCGCTCATCTTCAGAATTACTGAGCCGTTTTTGAACATAACATCGCGCCTGAATTCCCCAAAGAGTTATTTATGCTGTGCACCTTTAGTATACCCACATTTTGCCAGTTATGTTTAAATCCATATAATAGGGGGTAAGGCTATTATCATCATCCGGGTACAAATTCAGACTGCGGGCTATTACTGAGAAATTCCAGGTGAAAGAACCCAATGACACTTTGCCCGACCCAGGAATCGCACCCAGAACCGCATACTATGATGTAACGCTTGCGGCTAATGAGACAGACATTTTTGAAGTAAAGCTGAATTTTTTTTTTGTTCTCGTTAGATAATCCTGCTGGCTTGCTTATTAGTAACGTAGACTGGTGACAAGCGGGAACTGTCAGTTATCAAATGTCTATTTTTCCGTCACCCAACATCAATTCGCTAGCTAAATGTCTTGCCATGCCCTTCCTTAACATAGCACCAGCTCATTGACTTCATTCTTTATTTTATTGTAGCCTTATGTAAGGCTCGTTTAGAATTCCAGTTAGGTAGGCGGACAGGATGTGACGTGAAAATTGACTGAAACCGGGTCGAGCCGGGTCGTTTCGCTAGTGCTGCATACATTGATTGTGTTATGTGTGCACCGTGAAATTGTTGCTAGGTCGCCGGGGTCGTCGACCGGCTGACATACGGTGATTCAACGAGTTGACTTTAGATTTTTTGTGGAGGGATTTTGTGGGATTCTCTCATGAATTCTGGCTGGTGGCTATATATGTGCAATATGGAACTTATAATGGAATACTGGAACACTGCGTATTAAGTATAAGCAACATAATTTATAATTTTCTCCACCCCAGAGATTTTACTTAGGGCGTAAATGGAATCGAAGAAATAATTAAACATAAAGTTCACTCATCCTCCATAGAAAAGGGAGGATCCTCCGACCAGACGGGTGTTACGGGGACTATTGATGTCGGGACGTTGTACACATATGACGGAGAAGGTATGTCTGTCTCTCGTTAACATCAGGCATATTTTAATTACTGTGGGCGCACTATGGGTAGGCTTGGTTATAGTACGATAGAAAAACAATTTACGAACAAGTTAGTCACACTAGCAATCACACACTGTAGGTAGACAACTCAACGATACAGAACGCAGACAGTTTCTAAGCACATGTTGTTCGTACGATGTCCAATGTTTCGATCATCCTGAAAGCTCTGCTCACACCGTTCTTATAGCTGTTGCTCTCGTCCCCCCACGAACTCAGGGTAGACTCTGTCTAGTGCCACGAGATGGCGCTAACGTTCCGAGTAGTCAAACGAATGACTCCGACACATATATGGTAGTTGAAAGGTATGGTATGTTTTTTGTTGTTTTCTATGAAAGTGTCTTTGAAAGTATGAGTAGTTAGTGATTTCCGCGAATTTTCAGTGTGAATGAATAGCAGATAATTGACGCAATTATTTAATTTTAACGGACAGCTAAAAGACTAACAGCGGCATTAGATCCTAAGGAGTGATGGGCGCGAAAATATTTTATTTAAATGAATCATTTTACTGCTGGATATGAACAGCATCTGTACTATGTATATTGTAGGAATGAGAGAGATGTAAGTCCCGTTCACATATTCCCTCGTTAGATCACCCAAGATCTCAGCACAGATGAACTCTCTTCGAAACTATGACAGTTAATAGAGCGTGACCATCTTGTCATGGTACGTGGGGATGTAATGCAACTTATCTTATTATATTTTTTAGGGCATAACATTGAGCTAACTATAATAAGTGATTCTAAGTTAAAAGTTGACAAGTCATGTTCGCGTTTACACTTCAGAGGTAAACAACATGGCACACTTTTTGCAAGGGAAGGTTTTGGTGTAATTAAAAGTCTTTGTTACTCTCCTTGTCTTATGGAGAATAAGAAGTAAAATATGAACTGTGTTAAATGGATGACAATTATGAATGAGATCTGCAGTCTCGTGTGAACATACGAGCTCTATAGAGTAACGCGAATAATAAGTGGCTGTAAAGCTTTTCGTTAAGAATAACTATCTCTGAGTACTCATTTATTCCTGTCCTTATCCCAATCTATTTGGGGTCGGCGCAACATGTCTTTTTCTTCCATACTTCTCTATTAGTCGTCGTTTCGGTAGTGACCCCTTTTCTAAGCATACCATCATTCACACAGTCCTTCCATCGTTTCTTTGGTCTTCCCCTACTCTTATAGCCATCGACATTTATACTCAAAACTTTCCTCACAAAGGAAAGGAAATTAAATCGGTTGTCATGGTATGGACCATGATATCCGATTTCCACGTAACTTTTCAGTTACCGGTGCCACTTTCAGACTTCCTCTTATGTATTAATTTCTTATTCTATCCATTCATGTAACACCACACATCCATGAGTACTATGGCTATATAATTATGAAACACGTAATAAAGGTCTTTTCCGTAACCTATTAAAAAATGGCGTAGATAAGGACATTTTGGAGTCTTTGTTAAATATTTCAAGCCACTCTCAATTAAATTACATCCGATTTCTTCAGTAGTAAGAACATCATTCTGAATCTTTGTTTAATGTGTAGTAACACGAATTAAAGCTATTATTTCATTGTTACAGATGACAGCAGCAGAGAGGAGGTTTCTTCAGAACAACAGGTATGATTACAAGTTATTATAGTTTTTAATTGGAGCGTACTTTACGGTGTTATCTTAGCGGTCTGTTCACACTGTTCACACAGTATAGTTAGGTGACTAATTGTTTTGTGCTAGATGTGCCAGGCTGAGGTGAAGTTGAGTGTCAGTTTATTACAGGGTCAAATTAAATTAACTAGAGAAACTGCATGCGTTATGGGTATCAATATCTAAACACGATAAAATAAAAACCGGTTATGTGCGGGTCGGACTCGCGCACGAAGGGTTCCGTACCATTAACTATAAAAATCATGTCTATTTTATGGGGGGGGGGGGAGCCCACCTTAAATATTTATTTTAATTTCATTATTTGTTTTTAAAGTCTCCATACGAAAACAACCTTTTGGAAGGGGCGACTTGAATCAATTTTATTTTTATTTTATTTTTGACGTTCAAAAGTGCCTTTTATGTGCCTATTTGAAATAAATGATTTGATTTTGACAAATACAACAGTGCATATACAACTAAAAATATTCTGTGAATATTTCAAGCGTCTACCTGTTGTCGTTATTAATATCGAGCAAAAAACGGCAAAAAGATCACGTTTGTTGTATGGGAGGCCCACTTAAATATTTATTTGATTCAGTTTATAGTATTTGCTGTTATAGCGGCAACAGAAATACATCATCTGTGAAAATTTCAACTGTCTAGCTATCACGGTTTATGAGATACAGCCTGGTGACAGACAGACAGACGAACAGTGTTGTCTTAGTAATAGGGTCCCGTTTTTACCCTTTGGGTACGGAACCCTAAAAATGACAAGATGTTTTTTTTTGGGATCAATGACCGCTGGTAGCTTGTTACTAAGTATAAATTGAGAAAATCTGTTTTATCGTGTTTAGATATCGATACTCATTATGTTTGTGAAGTTTACGCCAAAAAGCTGGTTTTGGCTGAGCTAATTGATAACACTTAATTAATAATGTTGTCCTGCATTTGATACTTATGTGTCCTTAATATTTTTTTGTTCTTAAACAATTGCTCACATTTTATCGGCTGTTCCAGATTTAGGCACTTAATGAATCCTAGAATATCACTGTTTGTTGGCTAATTATTTAATTGTAGTCGTCCCTTTTTTTTCGTGGGGTATCGTCATGGATACCCTTCGTCTGTGAAGAACGGAGGGTTATGTCGGACCCCTACCGACTAAAACCCCACTGTTCCGTCTAGTACCAAGAGTCAGGGGCCCGAAAGATACTTGTACACTCGCTGCACCTCCGACTGCTAAAATTATACTTTAAATATGAATACAGAAATGTCAAGTGGCGCTTATAACTATGTCAATTATGTAACAGTTAACGAAAATGATAATTGTTTAGGGTGTGAACTGAACATGGCACACTCTAATTAATCGAGTGTTTATAATAGCTTGATTAGATACCGTTCAGTTAATTTTACAACCCGGTAATCTTTGACCCAATTCTTGCACTATCTTTAATATCAAACAACTGCATTTTTAGGGTTCTGTACCTACCCAAATTTCTGTACTTACTCTTACTAAGCCTCCGCTGTCCGTCTGTCTGTCAGCCACCTATATTTCTTGAACGGTAATAGGTAGACAGTTCGAAATTTTCACAGAGTGTGTATTTCTATTGCCGCTATAAAGTTAAAAATTAAAGGGGCTGCATAAAATATACTTACGTGTTTTTTTTACGGAACCCGTCGTATGTGGACCGGCTCGCACTTGGCCGTTTTTTTTGAAGACTGTTTTATAATACCAATAAAAATAAAACAAAATATAACCAATATAATATTACGCACCATGATTTATTCGTATTGTGTTTTTTTTATCACAATTTCCGCAGATTTTATGAGTCAAAGGATATTGTAATCTGCTTCAAATTCAGGCGATTAGGCAGTGGGATGACACTTGTCACTTTAAATTGTTTTGATTTAACTCATAAATGCGATATAAAAGGACCTCTGATTTTACATTGATTTGTAGGTACCTACTCAAATCAAGTTCTACACAGTGATTCGTGAACATCTAAACAAATATTATAAAGAATAAAGATTATTTTGATTTCTGTATGTTTCTTTGTTACGCTTTCACGGTTTTAATTTCATCCAAATGGATGATGAAATGGATGGATTTGGATGAAATTTGGCATATGGCTAGACCATGTAGGTACTTTTTATCCCGATATTGCCACGGGATCAAAACTTATGCGGGTGAAACCGCGGGCCGCAGATAGTTGAAGAGTAAAGGCACCGTATTCTTTGGAAATTTGTCCCTATTGAGATTCGGAATTATGCATGCATGAGGTCCAATACTCCCATTTCCATATTTGTAATTCTACAAGTTATTTTACTTTGATATACTTCAAAACTCCTAAATAATTCACCTTATTCGTCGTAATAAATTTAAGAGTAAGTTACCATACGTCGCCCCGATTCCCCCATTCATCCTGCAGCAGTCAGGTAGGGGACCACCGTGCAGAGGGTTACCCCACACGATGTTGCCCTAGTCCCTGTTTGTAAACTTGTCTGTACAACGGTTAACCTGTAAGTATTGTGTTCGGACGTATGTATGTATCGATTTAGGGTTATCTGGGTGAATATCGATTTTCGAGATTTTTTGATAGTATTTCTTGTGAGAATGGTGTAACTGTATCACTGGGTGTTTGGTACTTCATTTAAGAGCGCGCCTAAAGCCAGTAAAATTTTAGAATAGAAAAAAAAACAAACGTAGTATGCGCCAAAACTGTTATATCGTAATAAATCCAAAACTAAAAGGAATTACGTAAAATGCCTAAGCACAGCCTTTACTCTTGTATAAATATAATTAACTATCAAATTTTTGTCCCAATAGGCATTACCGTATTAAGTACAAAACGAAAAAATATGAGAATTAGAGGTTACTTCGTGATTTTTTTCTATCGAGGAAATATTATTAGTTCATGTTTTTGATCAAAGTGAACCCTCGGAAATATCATATAGATATTCATACATTTTTATTTTAAGATTTAGTCCTGAATTTTTCATGTAAAATCAAATATAAGATTGGTAATTTTGCTTTATACGCGCTCTTAAACCGCTTGACTGCCCCTTTGGTCTCATAGTTGCAAGTGTGACTGCTCAGCGTGGGGTCCCGGGTTAGATTCCTAGGTCGCGTAAAGTGTTATTGGGTTTTTCATTAAGAATGTCTTAGTCCAACTGCCCGGAGTTTGAAAGTTGGCCGTTTAATACCCCCGTGCCACGGAAAGCACGTAAAGCCGTTGGTCCTGCCCCTGATCTCTCCCCGATCGTGTCGGATTGCCGTGCCGACTATGAGAGTAAAGGAACAGAGTGCGCCTGAGTTGACGCACATATGCTGGGGAGTTTGTTCCGCCACTTCTTCTTCCCAGCGATAGCACTAGGAAGTGGCTAAGGGCGGGCGTTTTTGAGGGACTGTCTTTTGTAATTTTGACGTTCGAAAAGTGCTGATTCTCAGCCTAATTTGAATAAATGACTTTTGATTTTGATTTTTGATTTATTTGTGCACTATAGTATCTCCTACGTACCTTGCTAATCTCCGTTGAGATTGGCCACCGTGGATGAAAATCGGTAGGGAGGCTATTATTACTTACTCTAAAGTTCTATACGGAGTGGCGATTAGGTTATCACATTAAACAGTACAGCGGTTATTACAAGTTGTTATCAGTCTGTTAAAATAATGAAATAAGCAATTTTACTAAAAATGGAAAAGTGAATATTTCAAACAAAATAAATAGCTTATAAATTGGCACGAAATAAACCAACCTTCACAATAAGGCACTAGACACGCGCGGGGTGATGGTATCAACAATTCAACACAAACTTTATGGTTTTGTTAACAAATACTTACAAAAGTTAATGTTGTTAAATACTCAAACAAATTAAATATTTTAATTGTGTATGTTTAAAATACGTAATGTAGAATACGTGGTTTCAATTAATGTGATAACCTAATCGCCAAAACGTATAATGTGCAATAGGAAAGAAAGAAAGAAAATATTTTACTGTCGCAGATATAGGGTAACAGTAAATTTCCTCGGTTACTACCTACTAAAGATAAGTGGGAACATTTCTTGCTTCTAACTAGGTCAATCCTTTGCAAGGGTGACTTATGTGACGAACATTTCTTGCTTCTAACTAGGTCAATCCTTTGCAAGGGTGACTTATGTGACGTGAAAACCCAGAGAAACCCCTTTCATAGTGAAAAGCGACGATAAGAAGCTTGATTGAAGGAAATACCTACCATGAAAACCGTTTCGAGAAGAAAGTTACTTGTTTTTCTAACTTACGTTCATAAATTAATTAAATAAGTGCATTCATAATTTCGCACTCAGTTGTAACGTTACTCAAGGACGCGTATCGTAAATAATTTTGCACGTAATTGTAAAGCGTGTGCGCAACGTTAAACGAATGAATGAAATCGTTTCACGTATGAATTATGCAAACTTGCGGACAGTTCCAAATTTATTATGATACGATTAACATAATTATTTCTGGGCTGTTAATTTTCACGCAAGTGTACCTCAATGTAACTGTCTTAGATTATAAAGGGTGTATTAAGTTAGAAATGTAGGTATGTACCGTTTCATTTTTGAAGAACAATAGACTTTTACGGTTCAGATAATCGTGTACAACTATACACATACATACCTAAACTAATAATAATAATAATATCCCTGGACATTTCACACAGCGCTATCTAGTCCCAAGCTAAGCAACCTAATGCTTGTGTTATGGTAACCAGATGGCTGATAAACTACTTATATACATTTTTTTTTTTGTAAATACGTACATATTATAGATAGAAAAACACCCAGACTCGGAACAAATACATGTAGGTCATACAAATATTTGTTCCGTGCGGGAATCGAACCCGCGACACGCAGCGCAGCAGTCAATCGCTTAACCACTGCGCCAACCGTGCCGTCTAAACTCACACCCTCTTCCCATAGGGGTAGACAGAAACTACAGAACGCTACATCCTACGATCCTTACATACTCCTATTGCCTCATTTAAGTACAATTTGTACAATTGTGTATAAAAAAATCTTTTCTAACCATTTTGATAATGCAATTGCTTTTCATGCTATATCAGTTATGATCGTATCAACTCTATAATTATAATTCAAATGCTAAAATTCATACATAGTGACCGATTACCTCTAAATATAATTTCCAAAGCAGACAGTTAACACTTATATTCAGTTAACACTTACGTTCAAACTTAACACACCATAAAACTAACAGTACCTCCCGTCTTCCGTTCATAAAGCTGAGGTTACACTAACAAGTTGCAAGACAAGCTCCTGGGCGATCACGTTGCACGACAGTTACCGCCATCTGTCGGCAGCCCCCAACATCAATCAACATGATAGATGCACTGAAACTAGGCCTGAGAAAACCGCTCCGGTATATGAAATGTTTATTTCGATAGTAACTTTTATGGGAAGGTTCGTCCACTTTTTCTGGTGTAGCGTATAGGATACATTATGTATCAGCACAGTTATCCCGTATGTTATTGCTGGCCGCATATGGGTCGGTAATTCGTGAATTATACATATGTACATATACATATATACCGCGGGAAGTGTAAGGTTCGTGGTGTAGTCATTTTTGTGGTGAACTATGTTGGAGGGATTACTAGAGACTGGATTTCCTCATTGGTTTAGTGGTCGCTAACGCTACTGATGATGCATGAGGTCCTGGGTTTGATTCCCAGGTCTCAGGAATTTCTTAGTAGGAGCCCGGACTCTGAGTTTGTGCCCGGTTAATGGCAATATGCTCGCCCCCTTTTACACAAGTACAGCTCCTTCGGAGAAAACAGACGTGGTGTTCTGTTATGAATTAGATATTAGAGAGGAAGGTGGTCAATCTGATGATGTGCCTGTAAGGGCCAGTACAGATTAAAATTCCATAGCAACATTGCCCAGCAAATTGAGTGACGAATTGGAGATAGTGATATTTTAACAAGACGAACCCATGCTCCTGATATTAGTATTGACATTTAGTCTATTACCCATGGCATTTAAACTTTCTGCAACACTGTATGAAATAAAATGAAATGTCTCAGCATATTCGGTTTCAAACCTAACCAGAAAAATACGTCTTGAACAATTCTTCTAAAACATATCAAACGAGATCTCAACCAGCGTTACAATGAAAATTCTCAACCGTGGGAATGCACTATTTATTTAGCTGCATCTGAGAAGAAATAAACACTAGCATACGAAGAATTTCACGTAGCTTTATATAACATAATTCAATCGCGACCAGTTCTCAAGGATACTAGCGATCTGGGTTCAATCACTTCGCTCGCGGTGAATGAAATACAATCCGGCCGAAAGTAGTAGCACAATACTCCATAACACTAATAATGGAGCTATAACACGTTTCAAATTAGTAAGGTTATACAGGAACCGCAGGGTAACCGGGGCTAGTGCTGCCCAACTACTTTTTGCGATAAGAATCGATAGCAGCGAAAGTGATTCTATCGTCGTTATCGATCTCGGGGTAAGGTTGCAATCGTTCGCTGTCGAACGCTTGTGGGAAAAGTATCGCGAAATATTTAACTCATTTGATTTTGTGAAGCGATTTAAATCTTGTAACGATTATGAAGTGGAAAGTTTGCTGTAAAAGCTAAGAGATATGTATATCGATTTGTAATATATTCTCGTTTTCGAAACTGATGAGTGAGATATTGCTCTCGAAGATAACATATTAAAGATGAATAGAAGATGGCGGAAAAAACATTTAAGTAAACAACCTTCCTACTCATTCTCCCCCAAAAATACCAAGACCATTTCAAATTAAGTTTGTTCTTTATGAACAAAACAACCCTGTTTAGTTAATAAAGTACAAAATTAATTTAAAATAATATCTAACCAGTGACCTATGATGTTCAATTAACAACATTTTGCTAACGAAACAAAATACCACCACGCTCATGAACTCCCCGTATTTCCGCTAATTACCTTAATTAATACATTGTCTCAATGCTTGTCATCATAAATCTTTATTTTGTGTCCATTCCCATTAACTCAATTATAATTATGAAGCTGTTAGTAATATGATACGTCTCGGAACGTTATAATTTTAAATGTCGCATTTAGTTTCGTTGATGTGCTTGCTGTAAGTAAGCTCATTCAATTCTTAGCTCACTAAGACGTAGCAAACGGTTATGAGTTTTAAAGAGATGTGTTATCTATGAAGCTTACTCCAATTACCACTCTGAATGGTTTAACACTTTTTAATTTGCAACGGAAAGTATTCTAAGGACATTTTAAGTTCAAACCCTAACATTTTTTTCCCGTGTTTATTGTTAACTGCCTGCTGTATTTAGTTGCATTCCTGACCATAAAATAACTCTTCCCGTAACTGCGTTGAAAACTGCAATTTTCAGCTCAGTAACGTCAAATGACAGCTGCTGCAAGAACTCATAACAAACATAACTTGGCAAGCGAATTACGGCTCACAATAAGGCTTTCAAACTTTTACAAGACAAGAATAAAGAATCAAATGGCTCGTATTATTTTGTGACCGCATCATTCTGAGCTGAGAAGAAAACATTAAAGATGGTCTGCAGCAAAACGTTTTGGTCCTTCCAAGACATTTAGCACATTGCTGGTCTTTAAAAATGTCTACGAGAGTCTAAAAGGACCACAAAAGGTTTAAACAGAATTTTCGCCTTTTACTGCAAACAGGTACTGTTGGCACCATCCATTTAGCACCAGGACGTTGGCCGGTCTCGTTATTTTTAATAAAAAAGCGGCGTTTGTTTAAAATACTGTTTAGCATGTTGAATAGTGTTAAAAGTAATTCCAGACCGCTTCGGTCCAAAGTTGAATTGTTATTTAAATTGTGTTATCAGTAAACATGTATAATATATGCATGTTCATGTAGTTTTTTTTGTAGCGTCTTGTCGTAAGCGACTTAATTCGTCGTCTTCGTTTATATTTTCAGGTATATATGTAGAAAGAACAGAAATAATTGGTTTGCTTACGTCAACATGATGTTATGTCAGCCAATTATAAATTAGATGTAGAGACTGTGTTGCCCTAAAGGCAAACGTGTAGCAAAAATATTAGGTCTTTAGATATCGGTAACAAACCTCGGGCAAATTCTTTCGCACACTCTTCTAATAAGAAACTTTCGCTCAACATTACGTTCAATACATCGTTTCTAGTGCTATCATTGCCGTATCATTAACCTGAACCTTCCACCGAAGGGTTTAATAACATCTCCACATATCTACCGTTATTATTCATCAGTTAAGCTCTTAGTGTGGAAATTATCGGAGGCATAGCAAATGAGTAAGTTCATAGATTAGTGTTCGAACCTGTCCGCGACTGGTTTACGCATTAGCTTTGACATAGAAGCCTTATTAACTGAATAAATACGTTGCCTCTGTTACGAGTTATTACCGACACTTAAAATGTTATTATGCATATCTTATTAATGTACTATCGCAGCCTCGTTGATTGATTACTGTACATTGATTATTAGCAAAGTGGTGATTCATTTTAGCTCTGACACCTCTTTCCTAGTTTCCTGTTTCTACGTTAACGTTAGCAGTAATTGTAGGTCTCACAGTTTCTATTTCTTTATTGAGGAAATCATTAGCTTTAGTACATTTATTTAATTTAACATCTTCGACTTCTATTTACCTAATAATTATACCAATAAATTCTACTCATTATGTGTCCATGGCAATTTTATAATATAGTCCGATAATTTATTTTATCCATATTGTTTTAATGCATTCTATAACTTCAGTGCCTCCTTCCTCCTTTGTTCGTAATTGCGCTGCACGAATTTCTTCTTTTATTAACTAATTTAACTTATCATGAATAGAATAATATTCGTGACCATCTCGAATCATCTAAATCCAACTTCCCTAAGATACCTTTTATAGTGCTCTGTCAGGCTCATTAACTGTACTTTAACGTTGTTTTTGTGTAACAAATGTTATAATGATGTCCACGTTATGGTAATATTTGGTTTTTTATTTGACATTGCGATTAATGGGTCGTACAGATGAGGTAACATTATCAACGTGTTTCCGCTGATGTTTCCTGGTAACAATTGCTTCCGGTTCAGCAATGTGCGCGGTTGGTTTGAAAATTCCATCGGTTTTATAATTATTTTTGGAGCTATCGGAAATATAGTTTTAAATTTTATTTTACTTCTCTAACTTACCAAATATCCCAATACTTCTCTAATGTAACGTGTTATAATCATGATTAAAACTACATATAGATGTCAGAAATTTTTGATATCTATATGTTTGTTTTGCAAACTGAACTACATTTTATACAACAAAATGGAATACGTGATGCAAATAGCAAAAACTGTATATTGAAGTTCATTATTTTCTCATCAACTCTTCATTCGTTTGTAGTACCTACTCATCTTTACTTGTAACAACCTTTATGGTCGGTTCAAAACAAACGTTATTCGTGTTTTGGGAGTCAGTTAATTACTTGACCTACTTCGTATTTTAATGTTTAATGTCATAATTTGTGACATCATCCTCATCATTCCACAAATTATTTAAATCTAAGTTGTAATTTGATATTACACAGATTCTTGTTCCCCACGGCTCACTTTGCTGACCCCAATGAGGTCTAAACGGCTTGAAGTTATTTATTCGAGTTAATACAACACTTGCATGATATGCTGCATTACGTTTATCTTTAACAAGATCTAACTCTGGTTTGTTTGTTATATCATCGGGTAAATATACGTCTACTTTCAGAACTGTCGGGTATCCATTAGTAGGGCGGAAACTAAGTGTGTCGTGCCTTTCTTCCTGCGTCGCGTTGGAACCCACTGAGGAAAACATTTCAGCTTTTACTGACTTCTCTCTTTATGTTGTGGCGTATGTTTACATACATAACAGTTATAATGTTTGTAACCCATTCCCCGTCCCATGAACCACATATGGTTTAGGTTGATTATTTTACTCTTGTGCCTACTTTGTGGACAGTAGAAGTGTTAACAGAGCATCGTTGTTTATAGTATCAAGATATTTTTCATAGTTGAATAAATGGGCACAGTGGGTTGCTTCATCGATCTGCTCTGCCATTTGCATAATATGATTGGTAGACTAAATAAACATTCCAACCAAAACACGCATTCAGAATTCTACAACTGCTTTAGTCTCTAGCTAAGTCATAACGACATCCTTCCCCTAAATACCGTTTGATATCTCGCTTAATAATTATGTTTGAAGCGATCCACATAACACACACGTACCTAAGCATATAATTAGTATACATAAATATAAATCAAAATTAAATAAAATATCTTAGCTAAGATTCAATATAAATTATGACGCCAAAAGGTGAGTTATTAATTATTAATAATATAACCAAATTCTTGAATATAATTAATAATTAAACACAAGATTTGAGCTTTAGACAGTTATGGTAATAATAATAACCGATTGATCAGATAAACCTGTAGAACTGCTCAGCTTTTGGTTTTAAGGCCAAATGGCGTTTATCAAATCGTTGACAACAAAAATGTGACGAATCTGACCGAGGTCTGAAAGGTCACTAAAGCGGTATCTGGGTGTTTAATTTGGAATCGTGCCAGATTTTGTATGGACTAATCAAAGGAGTAACTTATTCAGCCATTTAGACTAAATAATTAGTTTAGCATTAAACCTATCACTAAGGTATTGTAAACTGGTTTTATGTAACATTATAGTTCCCACATACTGGAAAGCCGTGGAAGTCAAACAAAACAATACAATACAGTCTCATCGCGTACAAAAGGACCATTTTTTGCTCCACTTGGCAACAAAACAAAAACACCATTTATAATATATAATGCGTAAGATTACGACTAATGTACACTGATAAGCCTAGGCTAGTAATATATATTTAACTAATAGGTAGTTACGAATAGCCTCGAGGTTTGCCGTTTTAAACTTGACACAGTTTCAGAGCTTTTAACGCAAACGCTATCGTAAACGTAATGGTATCATGCTTGACGAGTTTTTTTAATGAAAGCACAGTAATGGAGACGGAAACTTGAAATGTTTTTAATTTTATTGCTTTTTATTTTACAAATCTCTGCAAGTTAATACTTTTAAAGGATCAACAAATTAAATATCTACGACAATTATGCTTTAAATATACTGAAATTAATTAAGCACTTGGTTATTTGTATCAATAATTTAATAGGTCTTCTTTTCCCGAGAGTAGTAGTGGCCCAGTGGCAAGGACCCCGACTTACGAGTTATAGGTCGTGGGTTCGAACCCAGACATGCGTTTTACTTTGTGTAAATAATTTCATCACCACTGCTCTCAAAACGGTGAAGGAAAACATCGCGAGGAAACCAGCATGTCATACAACCAAAAATTCGAAGACATGTGACATCTACCAACCCGCACTGGGCTCGCGTGGTAGATTGTAGCCCACTCCCTCTCGAAGAGAGGAGGCCTGTGTCCCAACAGTGGGAACTTTATAGGCTGTGTACATGTGAAATACGAGTATATTACCTACGTGTTTTAAACACGACATTAAACGCGACATCGATGTCCATAACACCTATAAAATATTCCCAGTGGCATTTTATTAACAGCTTACAATTACCTCCATAAAAACAAATTTATTCATTTACTTACTTTCCAAGAACCTTTAATCGGCAACCATCTATGCAAGCAACAGATTATCAAGTCCCGATATTGTTTGATAAGCTTGCAGTAAACTTAGTGGTGTTTGAACCACCGTTAGCCGTTGATAGGAACTTCTAATGATTTGCAAGCACAGTTAGATTATTCCCATCGCTATCGCCACGGCGGGCTTGGATCACCTGCAGGCAATCAGCGGCTCTTCGTAATAACCTGATAAGTTATTGCTTCTGTTCACGTAATTATGGGCTTTATACTCCATAGTAATTGATGGGATGAGAGGTTTAGCGGAAAAAATTGGGTCGCAATATCAAGTTGGGGTGCCCGTGAAATTAGTGAGTATAAAGAATCTGCGCGAAATTGACATGAAATGCTGCGATACGACCAGTTACGAACTGGGTGTACTAAATTAACGGGGTATGGTTTATAATATTCAACTTTATTGATTGTTCAGTTATTTTGTTAAACTAGGATTTAAGATTAAGTAAGACACTGTAGAATCTTTAAGCTATGCTAACTGAGATGAACGATGTCAGAATCCGAATCATTGAAGTAACCAACGCATTCTTTCAATTACGAATCATGAGAAAATGAGCAGCTGTTAAATACCGTGTTTTCCTTGCACTCGCAAATGCATAAAAGATAATATTTCTCCACAAACGATTAAATTAGATGTACATTTGAATCCAGCCATTTGAATTGCTAAGCCCCAGACGTACGTATTGAGGCCTAGCAATGTGTTAATAGATCATTTCCCAGCATGACCACTTGTAATGAATATAATACATAAAATGTCCGCTTGAGAGTTACTATTATCAGTCCTGTCACGCCCAGTTATTCTGACGTTAACTTTATTAACGTGAGCACCGATTTTAGCATCGCTAAATTTTGCATCGACTACTTTGAATTTGCCTTTATCAAGATTTGCTGCAGTCGGATTTTGTGCCCTACTATTGTTGACTTTAAAGTTTGCTGATACTTCTCTATATGTATCAGTAAAGTTATCGTGATTCGTACTATTAGTATTGTTAGAATTTGGTGTAATGTTCACAAAGATCACTCCCACGGTAGGCGCTGTTATTATTGTCCGTTGGGTCCCCTGAGACAATTCTTGACCTTGTTCTTAATTTTCATGTGATACGATTTTGGATTGAGATCATTCGTTATGCGTAGTTGGTTGGTTAAGAATCTTAGTTTTGATGCTGTTAATTTTGTTCAAATTTAATGATCCTTAAATCTTTGTATGACTTTTTTCTCTTAAGCTAGTATCAGCAACAGTGATAATTAATTGCATATTTGCATATATGAATTTTTACCGGCAGTTTTTTCGAAGTCTTTATATTGTGCTTCATTGTTCCATGACCCTTAATTTTCTATGAAACACTTTTTAAGTTTACGACTATTTCTTCATTATCTAAACTCCATTAACGAGATATCTGAGTTTAATAGTTTTACCGCCGGCTTCCGTTTACCTCATTATTGGCATATCTGATGCTCTATAAACATTTTACGAAGCTGCATAACTTAAGACTTGATTGCTTAGATTTAAGACGCAGATTAACACTAATGCTGCCAGGCCGCGTTGCTCGTTGCTTTCATATGCTAATTAAAATGTCTGTTTAGTAACAGTCTTTATAGAAGTATTTTTAAATTGTCGGCTATTTGGAACATTTTCATGTCTTTCCACTTATTTGGAGGAGAAATATGGTGAAAATCAGTTTGTGGATCTTAATTGAATACATTACAACTAACTAGGTGTTACATCTTTCACCTCATCTAGAAACAATAGATGTTACGAGCATAACTTGCTTCACTTACATCATCAACTTAGCTTTTTTACTAACTGCCAATTCAAAAAGTGCAAGCACCCAGCCATAGTAAAGCACCCACTGAGTTATACTTAATTCTCTTGATCGAGAGCGCTGAACTTTCGCGGGTGATAAAAAGCGAACGGCTAGCCTTGACCGTGCCTGCGCCGGCGCACCGTAGCTCATTCGTCCGCGACGACGTAGCAACGAACTTATTATGCTAATTAATTGATACGTACTAAGAAGTTTTGTCGGATTTTCACGTATTTAGAATTGATTATTTTAGATTATTTTGGGCATTTGGGAAGTAAGATTTGTAAAGAATGTGCATGATTTCTTCCCACGCGAATACGGAAGGATTTAAGTTTGATGAATATTTGTGTTAATGATGTCTTATGTGGAAGTATGATATGTGTATTTCTCTCCTTCCCCTTTTTAATACATTCAAAGGTTGTCTTTAAAAGATCGCTCTTAGCGATAAGACCGCCCATTGGGTCACCCTATGTAAAATTTCTATATTTATATCTCTGTAATTTATATGGTGTACATAATAAAAACTGACAGACTGGATGCGGAAGGCGGAGGACAGGGTGTTGTGGCGCAGCCTGGGAGAGGCCTATGTCCAGCAGTGGACTGCGATAGGCTGAGTTGAGTGATTGATTGACATAATAAAGAGTATTCGATTCTATTATATGTAGAAAGAGCATATCGATTTTTTTTGGGGCAGTTTATCACAAACTTTTACAGACTGAATGTAATAAAACTTATGGCTCCAGTATCATTAACAAATATAAAAAGACTACGTGTTGCCTGCGAGTTCGTCTGCGATCCAGGATGAAAAGTAGCCTATGTCCTTCTCCAAATCATGGTCTACCCATGTGTCAAATTTCATCTAAATCCGTTCAGCAGTTTTAACGTAAAAGCGTGATTCTTAAATTTTATAATTTTCTGCGCAACTTTCTTAATTTTTTTTCCGTAAGAACCTTCTACAAAGTCCTAGAAATATTAAAAAAAAATGGATGAAATCGGTAAAATCGTTCTCAAGTTATGGCGTGACCAAGGGAAATAGGGATTTATTTTTATATATATAGATTTTTGCTAATAGATGCATAGCGGTAAGCGTCTGACCCGTGTTCATTAGGTCAAGCGAAGAATGTATAAAAAAAAACACAGAAAAAAAGATTGAAAATAAAAGTCACGACCTACTAAACATTGAGTCTATTTTAATATCCTTTACATAGTAAAGGTAGATGAAGTTGTTAGTAAATAAAATTATCGATGAAGAGTGAAAGGGCAGAGTGTGGGGGGACGATGATTTTCCAATCTCAGTTGCGTTCAGTTCATTAATGAAATAGTTATTTTTAACTGCAAAGGTAGCGAAATATGAGAAAATTTTCAGAAGCTTGATAAACAAAATATTGAAGTTAATTTTGTATTTACGGGAAATGTGAGGTATGAGAGGGTAGTAATTTATCGAACGTCCATATTTAACATAATCAGCCTATAATGTTCCCACTGTTGGGATTCAGGCCTCCTCTCTTTGAGAGGGAGTGGGCTGTAATCTACCACGCGGGTGCGAGTGGCAGATGCCACGGTCTTCGAATTTTTGGTTCTAGGACATGCCGGTTTCCTCACGATGTTTTCCTTCACCGTTTTGAGAGCAGTGGTGATGAAATAATTTACACAAAGTAAAGCGCCTGCTTGGGTTCGAACCCACGACCTACAACTTGTAAATCTGGGGCATTACCATTGGGCCATCACTGCTCGTATCCATATTAAATTTAAAGGAACGTTATTAAAGATTGCGCACGAATTATAAAAAACCTGAGGTATCGTAAAATAAAGTAGGTGTACTTTTGTATTAATGACAACTGTCTCAATAAATTACAAAATTGAAGTGACAGTTTTGGATTGATAGTTGTATTTGCCACGAATCAAAACAACTTACGGTCTATAAATATAATAATATGATTTTTATCACTTTAAACATGTAATAAATGTCGGAGGACCAATGTCAAGTTCTGGCTGAGGTTGATAATGTCAGTTTACAGTGAGTCAGAAATAAATTGTATCATGTTTAATAATAAATTGTTTAACATGTTAAAATTAAATGGATGAATGTTAAATTTAATGATATTGTGACAATTAGTACTGTTTATGATTGGAGATAACTTGATAATAGTTTATTGGCTTGCTTGTAAGGTCAATTTGTAATGTTCTTCGGTGGGATATAGATTGTGTGTAAAGAGATGAAGTGCTTTTGATACGACAACCTGCAGTCATTAAAGCCATACGTCTCGATTACTGGCTTGATATTACGAATCGACGAAGTTCTACTTCTAGTGGGTTATTTACAAGTAAAGTTACTTTGATGGTTAAATATTAGAGTACCGAATAATTGAATTGATTGTACCTCCCGATTTGTATGGTCCTTTAGGACGAATCTCGTTTCACATTTCCGGTAAGTAAGTAACACTCAAAAAACCTGAATTGGAAACCGTTACACTGATTGCCATTAAAACAATGTCCAATTTGAACGAATGACGTAGTTCAGTGTTTAGTATATAAATTAAATTTTGCATTATAATACTGTGACGCACAAATGTTTTCACTTTCGGTTTAGATTTGACCAACAAGTGAACGTTCATAAATAAGTGGGTTTCAGTAAAAGTATTGTATATCATAGTATTTAAATTTCACCTGTCCTTTCGAACAATGAAGTTTCTAACATTATTGCTGCACTAGAAATTGTTCGCTGAGTCGACTATATTGAGATATTGGAAGAAAGAATTTGCTGATAAGTAGTATTCTGTGAAAAGTAGTGCCTGCAAATATCTTTGGAAATAAGACTTTCGATTTCGTTGCTTCTCCATAATTTGGTGTGTAGTCATTCAGTCAGCCATTCTGATTCTATAGACCCAGTGTCGGATAAATAGGGTTATTTTTATATCTATAAAAACTTAAAAAAAATCTCTTAGAGGATGACGAAATCTCTACGAGATTCGCAACCTCTAAAAGAATACTTATGGTTTCCCAGGAATATCAGGCATGAATAATTCCATTATAAAAACTTGTATTCTTAAATGACAAACAGTCATCCATATCGTATCGACAACATGACCACTGATTACCGATTACACGGGAGTGGCGCGTGCGACCCCGCGGCTCGACGCGCGTCGGCGCAAGCGCACCGATTTGCACGCCACCACAGTACGAGCACTATGCGCGACCGTTGACTTTGAATGCTGATTACTATTGACGCGATTCTTTTAAGCAGGTTTTAGATTTATTGATTAGTTATGGACAGGGTCATGAGCTTTTGTTGTTTTTTTGACATGTTTCGAAAACATGTGTTATGTTATTTTAGGAGAGTAAGAGAAAGAGAGAGGTAATAAGGATAATAGTTTTTAGTTTTTAATAAACAGCATGGATTATTCAATAGCAAAAAGCTGTATTGGTAGAAGCTATTGGAATGTAGGGTAGCGGGATCGTCCGAAAGGGTTACCGCTGCCCTGGAACATAAAGGGCTAAGGAAGGAACACGGGTGGGTTTTAGTCAGTAAGAGTCTGACACTCCCTTCCGTTCCACCCAGAGCGGGAGGGGTCATTTGATGATTTCCCATCCACAAAAAAAAAAGCTATTGGAATGCTGTACCATTATCATCCACAGCCCGACTTCACCCACTTCTGGCCATACGCCTGTCAAATAACTAGGTATAACCTAGTCGTCACTAGTTAGCGTGACAACACTCTTACAATAAGTTTCTGTTATCCCTTGAGTGCTTTCAAAATCAGATTACATGATATTATCAATTTATTCTCTTCGTGCACGATAATGCATGATATAATAATGTTTTCAAACAACTGTTTTCCGAAGCGTGATTGTTACAACCCACTATCACAAAGTAAAGTTTACATTGTAATAGGACCACAGAACAGCGATCAAATGGAGTGACAACGAATAAAACTAGGAAAATTGCCACAAGCCACGATTTCACTTAGGTCTCTATAATTATAATGTTCTACAATCGATTTGCTTTTAATAGAGCCTGTGTGCCTATATGCCTTTGTTTAATGGCCGATGTGCCTGCGCATTTAATTCCCTCGCGCCACTGACACGGTGAACCTGAGTGACCGCCGGCCACACTGCGGTATGGTCGAAGGCCATTATGGAATAAGCAAAGAAGATCAACTTGAAACAAAAGTCGGTGACGAAGCTCAGACAGGCATGGACGCTGATGGGCATAAAAATATAGTTGTTGCCAATAATCCCGCAGTGGTAGACTACTCAGACTACTACTGTATGAAAGAAACAAAAAATAATGTATACAACGCAGATTAGAAGAGAAATAATGTAAACAAGGCAATAATCCTCCTGCCAGGGTAGCGGGATCGTCCGAAAGGGTTACCGCTGCCCTGGAACATAAAGGGCTAAGGAAGGAACACGGGTGGGTTTTAGTCAGTAAGAGTCTGACACTCCCTCCGCTCCGCCCAGAGCGGGAGAGGTCATTTGATGATTTCCCATCCTCAAAAAAAAAAAGGTAATAATCCTAATCCAGCTTTGTTAGGCGGCAACGTGTGGTTACTTAAAGAGGCAATCCCACGTGGTTATCATTGAATCTAGACTAACGAATCGCTTAATCGAGGCAAACCTTAATAAGCTCGTCAAGCCATAGATACTTTTGGACTGTGCTTGAGGCGATATTCTTTTACATTGAGTCATGGTCCTCCTCCTTCTCGTGTTATACTCCTTATTGTTTACGGCTGTGAGATTAAGAATAGCGTTCTTTAATAGGCTTGTGTTCCAAGATGATAATATGAATAAACCTTCTGTTCGTTATTATCTTGTGTAGACCAACACCGGTTCCTTCCGGATGCGGTGCGATTGTTCCTAATAGACTTCTCTATATTTGGCGTTTGATTAAACGGTTTAAGTTGTACTGCATATATTTACAATTCCATTTGCGTATTTGTTGTCGCCTTGTATATTTGTGGGCGCATGAATGCCTCTTTCTTCATCAACCAAGCCTTATTCCAAAGTGTCATCAAATCAGTCTGTCTTGTTTCACTTTTCAATATATGTACACTCTTTCTAAGCAGACATAAACGTGTTTTATTCGAATTGTAAGCTCTATTGCTCTATAGAATATAAACTATTACGAAAGTTCTGACGAACACCCATGTGTATATGTTTTATGGTTATATATATTTTTATGAAGATTTTCTGGTTCATGTTGCGTATGAATATCATATTTTTATCTTAAACAGAAAAATGCTAATTCTCATTTATATTGTTCCAGGTAATTTCAGTTCCATTAACTTCTGCTTCAACAAGATTGTTATCAGTCAGATAAGTATTCATTATTGTGTTTATGAGATCACTTTTAGTCATTATAATATAAGTACCTTTAATATCGACAGTAAATTTCCAATTGTGAATTTCCAGTTTAAAACTGCAATTTCCATTAGAATATGGACTAAAACGAATAAGGAAAGAAATATAACCTCCCGTCGATTATACAATGCAAGAGAAATTCTCCTAAGTAGCAGGATTTCCTTACAGCGCCATAAATAAAGAAAACAAAGAATTGGACTTATAAAATGCACTCCGTGACGACCGTTTTCCATTCCTGCAATCATTCCTCTTATCTCACGTTCTAGCAACCGTTAGGGTTCCCCGGTTGCCATTGCCAACGCGATCGACTGGTTTTATCAATAAATATAAATTGGACACCATAAAAGATGACCGTCGGGCTCCAATTGAGGTTTATTCATGTTTCTAATGCTTACTACGCATAAAATGTAATGAAAGTTATTTTGAAAGAATATGCTGTTCGATCAAAGATGTATTTATTTTTAATAGCCTGCTTTTGTGTTGTAATACGTTTTAGTACCTCATATCGTTTAGTTTGGATCGCATATTTGTGGTAGTTAGTTGATGATGAAGATGATTATGTCGTTGAAGAGCTATTAACTTGGATTGTCGGTATTAGACTTTATGGGTTGTCTAAGTCGAAAATAATTTCAAGATATGCGTAAATATTTGGCGAATGTGTTACATTTCCAGAATATGTTTGGTTTCCTTGCTTTAAGTTTTGCCTAAATTATGTTCAAGTTATCGTCATTTCTATCAAAGATTCGGTAGCATGATCAGAAACAGGTGTCGTTTCCCAAGAAGCTTAAAATTAATAAATTTCTTAAAGACAATTAAAACTTGTAGCTATAAATTTTCCTACCCATCGAGCCATTTCCCACGAGTTAGTCCTATGTTCATATTCTAAACCCTGTACCATTATTTTATCGTTCAAATATTGCTAATTAAATACTGAATGCGTCCTCATTTCACACCGTAACTGGAGAGGCTCGTGTCTTGGGTTATTGCTCGGATTGGGGCCGGCAAGATTACTTCGTTAACGGTGTGCGCCGCGCCCTGCCACCGTATGTATGTCGATTTACTACCTGCCGACTAACTAATTAACAAGTAACATGAATATTTGATAATGGCTTTAAAAGCTTTATTATGTTTCGCAAAGTTACAATAAAGGGCCAAGTATGTCCAAACAACAACATTCTGGCCTCCCAAGTCGTCCCTGTAAACTTGGCAAACATTGCTAATTGGCTACATAAAAAATACACTTTAAAAATACGACGTTGAAAAGTTATTCCGGGTTTTATTTATGTAACTAGCTTCTGCCCGCGGCTTCGCCCGCGTGGATGTCGGAAATTATCCCACGGGAACGTGCTAACAGGATAAAATGTATGTGCTTCCCCAAGATGCCATCTATCTCGCGGGCCCTTTGTGGCTAATTACAATAGAAAACCAATTGTGTCTCATTAGTGGTGATTAAGAGGGTACCCCTATGATATCCTTACCTAAGTACCTACATAATAAAAAATAAAAAACTCAATAACAGAAAATAAAATACCTACCTACCTAAATAAACCTATTTCTGATGATAACTAAACTCAATAAATAAGCAAAATCCCTAAAAACTAATATCTATACGAATGACTAATCTTACCTAACAGTATTATAAAATAACCTACGGTCACTACGTACACTATCAAATATACTACCTATACTTTAAAATTAAAATCTATACCTACGACTTATAAAAATAAACCTAAATAACTCTAAAAACTAATAGAAATAAAAAAGGTCGCACTGAAAAACACGGTTTAGAATTGCAAGTAGCAGTTAAAATAAGAACGAACGCTCGCCACTCAACACGTCCGTTCAAATCAAAGTTCAAAAAATATCCTTATACAGGATAATTTTTTATTCAGTGCGTAAATTTTCACAGGGTGTTCTACCCATGAATATGAACAACTTTCACTATGGGACCATCTCTGAAATCACAAAAAAAAAATCTGCTGTTTCTTATAAAAGTTCAATACCTACTCGAGCAAAATGTATGAATCTGCTGATTTTTTTTTCGTGATTTCAGAGATGGTCCCATAGTGAATGTTGTTCATATTCATGGGTAGAACACCCTGTAAAAATTTACGCACTGAATAAAAAATTATCCTGTATACGGTAGCGATCCGTGGCGGCCGCGCGCCACGCGTGTGCTGCGAACGGTGCAAGCCAAATTCAACCTTCAGCACTACATTTAGAGCATAACTTTAGTGAACTCCACTGCGGGTAACGTAACCTACGACAAACTTATTATTTGCGGTTGGTACAGTAATCGGGTCTAGGGATCGAACCGCAAAATTAAGTTTGTTTTTTATTGTATATACTTTTCCGGGATAAAAAGTACCCAGTGTGGTGCCCAGGATATTAAAGAATAATTATACCAAGTTTCATCGTAATCGAACCGGTAGTTTTTGCGTGATGCCTGAACAAACAGACAGACAGACAAAAATTTTTTTAATCACATTTTTGGGTTCGGTGTCGGTCTAGTAACACCCCCTGCCATTTATTTTTTTGATATTTTCAATGTACAGAATTTTCACTTCTACAGATTTATTATAAGTATAGATTATACAAAGTTACGCAAAAATTCAAAACATCTAAAAGGCAGAAGGATCTGTATTTATGTAGATAGATACCCTTTAATTAGCACTTAAAATTCAAATTTGTAGTAAAACATGATTCCATAAATCTATTTTTTTTTTTTTGATACTAACGTTAAAATCTCGCACCATATCTTGCCAAAACACGAATTCCTTCATTTCTGTTCGTAATCGCGTTTGCTGTTTACCGAGACATTCAATCAAAAACTATAACGCTAATTTGAATTCAAATGAGCCGTTTTATAACGATCAAACAACTTATACCAAATCTAACGTGTTTAACGATATCACACCATTTGTATTTATTCATTAGTATAAATACAACGTGTTTTTTTGATATCCCATTACTCTAGGGGGTCATTGTACTCATCATTATGAACAACTTTACTATGGGACCAAACCCGAAATCGCGAAACAAAAATCTGGTGTTCCCTACATTTTGACGAGTTTTACGAACATAAATGTAGGAAACAGCTGATTTTTTTCGCGCAGAGTTATGGGATATCAAAAAAAAAACGTTGTATATTTCTTTGCCAAAGCGTCAAGTTTTAGCTAAGGTAGGTATATTTTTTTTTAATCTTTAAAAAAAATAATAATATCATGTTCGCTGATTTCAATATAAGTATCACTCGCATAACTCGTCACTGTAAAGAGAACTCTTCAAAAATAGTAACAAGTCAGTGATCTTATGTAACAATTTCGAAATGGTAAAAGCACTATGCTTTTATGGAAATTGTAGAAATTTTCTTACTTGCAAGAAACTCAATCATACTTGTATCTACTCACGATACTCATATATGGAAATTTCCATCTGAACCTTTTAAATAATTTTCAACAACTCACCACTTATTAATCTCTTAGGGCTAATTTTTCCATCTCCAGATAACTTTTATTCGAGGAATAAAATTGACGTTTGACAGTTTTTGTATGAAATAACTGACAAAATTTCAAAATTATTCCTCGAATAAAGTTGTCAGATGATTGAAAAATCAACCCTCCGTCTATCTTCCTCTATCTTCCATTCCTTTATTCACTGAGTGCCACATAAAGTACAAGTATCTTCATTCAAGTTAATTCTTTCAAGTATACATTTATGTGACTGTTAGAAGTACCCCAAGGTACCATCTTTGGTCCACGTTTTACACTCGTGATCAAAGATGGCTTCTACTTGCGCTGTAGCTAGTCGCGTGGCGACGACGATGGTAACCGCAATATTAACACCAGTGATACAGATCGGATGATATCTCGACCGCAACGCTTCCTTGTTACTTCTCTTTATTGATATGTTAGTGTTCCGGGATCTAATGATTAATCATATGAATATTACATTATTTTGTGTTGTTTTCTCCAAGACTCATTTTTTGCAAGAACCATTTCCAACAGGCATATTGGAAAAGGGTTATTGCAAAAATAAACTGGGATTACAGACGGATGCTGCGTCAGTAGAAGCCATCTTTCTAGGAATTCATACGAATAAGATTGGATAGTAAATATTGGAAACGTTTATAAAAACATCCTTAAGATTACTATTCACTTGACTATAAAAAGACCATCGTCAGGCTGTCGATCTAACTAGAGCAAAATTCTCAATAAGTTTGCACCGAGATGGTAAATATAACAATTTCTCATGAAGCGCACTCAAATTATGAGCAAGAAACAAACTGGTTGTACTTGCGCAAAGTAATTAGGATCGAGAACACTTTTGCTTTCATTACAGGCTGTAAGGTGTAAATAAAATACTCGCGGTTCAGTTTTATTCTTTTGTAATTTCGTTGGAAGTAAGTGTAATTTCTATGATGATGTGGTGTGGGAATTAGACGAAATAATGGACTGGCAATTTTATTTTCTAGCCGAGTTATTACGTTAAAAATTTTATTGCGCTAGTCTTGAATTAGTTCGGAGCCTGCTACCGAAGAGCATGAATTATATTTAATAGTCTATGTGTGGGTTCGTTGCCATCGATTATTGATGGAGATCGTGAGTGGAAAATTGGCAGCGAGTCCAAACCTAGGATTAGCAAGCCTGTTTTCAATCAAGCTTCGGATAATTTGCTTCGAACTGTTTATTTCAAATAATTTTAATTTAACGTCGGATTCTATTCTATCTAGTAGTTTTTTAATTAGTAATAACGTTCGTGTATTTTTTAAAATATCTTTTGGTAGTGAGTTATATAATATGATAATATGTGCAAAAAAAGGAACTACGTCTGCCAACAAACTGCTTTGCAGTTTAGGAGAGGTTATACCTATATCTGGTTAAAATTATTTATGTGAATAAACACTTTTTCATATTTCTTTCTTTTTTTAATTTAAGTTTTCATAACCTACTTGACAGATGCTAAAGTTGCAAAGGCTACATACAGTAAACCTTTCCCAACATGGCACCTACACTCAACCACCTTTTTCAACTCAGTTGTCACACTTATCTTGACCATCGTCACCCAAATCGTTGGTTTAGCACTCCGACTTTTTCTGTATCATCTTCATTTATAATTCCAAGTTGTTCCACATACGGAGGGAACAGGTTTTCATTCGACGGTTTACGCCGACTGCGTTTCAACTATGATTTGTGTGCGCGGTTTTTTACTTGAAAAACGAATCAACGCGACCGGTTGCGGCCATTGATATATCGGTGATCTTGGATCATGTAACGGCAGGATAGTCCGTAGGCGCGCGGCGTATCCTATTGAATGTGATCTACAATAATTATTAATATCAGTATTACCAAAATTCGATAATTTTCATTCAAGCAATTGGGGTGTTAGTATTTCTAATAAATATTTTTTGTTTAAAAATTATTTTTTGCTACTAGCTTTTATCAGAATTTTATTTTTTAAAAGGATCCAAAACACCATGTCTAATCCAATTAACTTGCGTGTCGACAACTAATCCTCATCAGTGTAATCTAAGATAACATTCAGATTATCGACGATTGAACGAAAAACCAGTTTGGACGACCGTTAAACTTATCTGATCGGCTTTTAACGTATGCCTGATAAGTCTAACCGTTTGATACGATACCAGTTTTTGCGTGTACACGATAATACGTCAATATTTGCATTGTTATACTTCACTTCATTCAACGAGTAGTATGTAATTATTTGCTTTAATCTTTTGTCAACGGGAAAAGTAACTGTTGCTGTTTTTAAGCGATAACGACATTTAATTTGAATTATTTGCTTTTGAGTATGTGATTTATTAATTATGTTTATCGATAAATTTTTGGCAGTAGAAGAATTTTGCTTTAATCTATGCTCTTAATTCGTTCTTGGTTCAGTGAGTGGTTTTTATCAAATTGCCGTGAAATCCGTTCCTTTTCCGAAAGTATTTTAATTGTGCTTACAAATTGACTGCAATCAAATCATTTATTGGCATAGAATGCAGGTATTGTACAATAAAGTTGTTATAAAAATACAGGGTGGCAGGGACATCGACGCGCAAACTGTAACCATGAATTCAGCACGTGAGTTTAGACCCCACAGCGTCGAAATTTTTCGTCGGTTATTAAAAAAAAAATCTTCTGTTTCATAGAAAAGTGCAATACCTATGCGGTCAAAACGTATGGAACAGCAATATTTTTTTTTTAATAACCAACGAAAAATTTCGACGATATGGGGTCTAAACTCATGTGCTGAATTCATGGTTATAGTTTGCGCGTCGATGTCCCTGCTACCCTGTATAGGGAGCCGGGTACATTCTGCCTGAGTTTTGGCATTCAAAAATTAACAAATAATGTCATTATCATAAATAAGCTTATGAGTAAAATTATGAAATAGTAATGATTAAGATACCAATAAATTATTTTACTAAGTCCAGAAGTGTATCAAATTAATAATGTCAATAATATTAAACTATTGAGATGTCACACGTAGGTTCATTAAAAAAATCACTTATCGAATAATAACATTTCTGTATTCAAAAAGCCTTGAGCTTATTTTTAAATTGTTGAAGGGTGTATGACGATTCTTCTTTGACTTTGCAATTACAGAAAATGTAATATTTAGAAAAAACAGGCATACGAGTACCTTTATAAATGGAAAGTGTTTATTAAAGACTAACAAGTCATCAATACAAACAATAGATCACCTTATAGAAATTTCCCCAAAGGCCACACAAATGTCATTCATTGCCCACAGGGGGATGTCCCGTAGGTTAACTAAAGTTTAACCATCCATCGATCGTTAGCTTTCCATTACTTTGCATTCTAAAGGTTGTTGCTTTCGAATGCGTTTGTTGTGTGCGATGGTATCGTGCTGTTATCGCTCCGGACGACTATCTTCGCCCCTTTGTGCGTTTATCAGCACATCAGCATGTGGGAAGTTCGTGTTACGTTAGATTTGTCTTGGCGGCAGTGACTGTCGTGTGTTGTCTGCTGGTTTCGTTCTCTTGTTATTTCTAGCATCTTTTTTTTTCTGTTTCAGTTGATAGCAATTTGTCTACGTTTGAAATTCGATGTGTGCATTTTAAACATTTTATTAACATTCGGAAATCCTGTAGTCTGCAATTGTATATGTTTATGTTACTATGCTTAATTACAAATATTCTAAAGAAGCTTATGAAATATTGCTCTGTATTAAACCAGGAGCTTGCATGAACATTACAGCGCTCAAGCTTGTTACACATCATTATCATAGGAAGCTTTACGACTAGCATGGGAATATTTATGGGGTAATATCTCACTTCCTCTGTTATTACTGCTCACGGGCCTCGTACATTGATATTTGCTGATATAACTTATGTGTTCACCGTTAAACCAACAGCAGGACATGGGAAAATTATCACGTTTGTAAGATAGAATTATGACGCTGTAGAACTTTATTTGCTTGATCGCCTTTACGATGTGTAGTTGTAAAATGGTAATGGTCCGAACTAACGTTGAAAAATGTGCAGCAGAATTGAATAATGTCCAGTGACATTTATGAGTGGCACAGTGAAAATACGGCCAGGTCATGGAATTCCTCAGGTGTCGTAAACGTGACTGAAGGATAAAACTAACTGTAGCAGCATTCACCTGTCAATTAGTGATGTTATACTGCCATCACAAGTTTGCACGCTGAGATGTTGAAAATATTTTCTGCGGATCAAAAACACGGTCTCGCGCTAATCGAAATTGGATTGCAGCGTTGAACTGTCATGTGCCCTAAGCAAAAAACTGCTTCAGTAATATTAAAGAAATTATCCCGTCTGACGATTCTGATCATGATAAATAAATATTAACCGTAAACTCGTTTAACTTTTGACACGACATCAAGAGCTTTAAAACTTTTTTGCTAAAACTTTTATGATATTAAAATGATCAATTTGATAATTGATGCTTTTAATATTATCAAAGCTTTTAGGGATTTATTAAAATTAATATGCCATTTTAAATTAATATAAAATAAAATTGATATCCCCAACTTTGAACAAGAACGTTTAATATGGATTTTATGGACATAACGCTTTCAATAATAGGAACAGTTTTGTCAAACCTTTAGATAATGGATTAATCTACATATGAAAAAAGAGTTACAAAAATGGACACAGTTTATAACTGTCGTCTCAATTAAGCCTTTGTGTAAGTAATTTATGGGCGGTATAAATTCATTTTACAAAGACGAAGATTTTAGAGCAAAATATGGCAAATCTAGAATTAAAGTCCCGTTATTTTTGTATCAAAACACTGAACACCATTTTAGCTAATTCTAATTGCCATAAAACAGAATACGAATTGATATTACCAGCTGTGTTACCTTCACTGTTTGGCGCCAATTAGGCACTTCAAAATAATTCTATTTTTAAAAATGTTACTACACAAACAAGTGGCCAGCATCTTCAACAACCAGCCTATAACAACCACAATAATAAAACCTCTATTGAGACTTATAACTATCTTGTTATACCAGCAGCTGATGCCCAAGCCATCAAGGAATTCTTCGTACACAGTTAAATAATACTGGCACTACGTAATTCCTATAGGTTTGTTCTGTAACATACCATAAAATTAAAGATCGCATTCCTTTGGCAGTAATGACGATTACTGTTTTTGCGACAAACGCTGCAGGTGACACGAGGGAATGGCGGCCATCGTGCGTGGTCCGAGCACCTGCCATGATAAAAATAGTTTTTGACTTGGTCTATATTTAGTAGGCGGCAGCTGTCTTCTTCCCTTTGTGAAGTGTTGTTTTGTTTTAGTTCAGTTTTATTGTTTGTGAAATGGAAAGAATTGGTACTGTTTATAACTTCGGCAGATCTTTTCCCATTCATAGCTTCTTCATTCCACTTCTTCATCTTCGTAACTAAGCCTAGAAAGTCTAGCTTTAGTATAGTTTCTTGAATAAGGAAGAATTACTTTATCCCGATTTGGTAATCATCTTTTCCCTCGCAAAATTGCCAAAATGATGTGTCTATATATTTGTAGCACCTTTGTGTGCTTCTTTTATTACAGCTTGAATATGACCGACTTCAGTTAATTTAGTCTCATCAATAATTCGTCCCCATTTGGCATTTAATTATAATACTATCATATGCGCCAGTACAAGTAGTTCTATTTATAAAATTTTCCTTACAGCAACGTGCATCTCATTTAATTTTGCATCAGTCATTCATAATGCCGCCTCTCAAATACCACTGCGTCAACATTGTGTTGTGTTAGGAATCCAATTAACGGATGGCCCCTGTTCTGTTGATTTGTTCCCTATAGGGTTGATGTTCTAAAATAATTAATTATTTTAATGAGAAGAGTATTGGTTTGGAGACAGTGTGACCCTCTTCAAACCCAAAAAATAATCAGAAAATCTCTTTACTATCCTAGTCTTCCCTTCCTTAATTCTAGGAAAGTTATTTTCTGAGTGGATGGACGGAAGTTCGTTAGAATAATATGTATCGGTAAACTCATCATAAGAATATGTTCACCTAGTTCTCAAGTTTCTTTGTTTGTTCGATTTACGCATAATATCAACCCCGTTGTTATTACACATTTCGTTCCATGGAACAAAACATCCTATCTACCATCCTCCGCTATGTCATGTACGAAAGTAAATTCCTTGCCATCCGTCTGAGCCATTCGTCTATATTTAGCGTCTTCAGCAGAATTCCGATGCCTCAACCCTAACCTGGTACTTTCCTTCCGTGCGGTTCAAGAATGTCAATTAACAATTACAAACAGTCGCAGTGATCGGCGCGGGCGCACGCTCTTAACTATCATTACGGAGAATACCGTATGTCTGTCTCTTTGTTGCTGCTATTACGTTTTTGTTGCGGTTTTTATGTGTTTCATGTTGATTTGCAGGCATTCTTGATTCAGATAAGTGAGTATGAAGTGTACGGTTTTAGAACGGGATGCCCGGGAGCAGTCGCTAATTATAATTTTCTCAAGAGATTGAAAGTAAAATTATGATGAGAGGCGCTTGTGGCTAAGTAATAACAGCCGCACAGGTCGATCAATTCGTGGATGGGTGACCATCTTCATATACCAAGACCCGTCCGTGTCTCGGAAAGCACGTTAAGCCGTGGGTCCCGGCTGTCAATCGTGGATCTTTAACAGTCGTTACGGGTCGTCAGAAGCCTAAAAGCCTGACAACCAGTCTTACCAAGGGGTTTCGTATTACCCAGTAACTGGGTTGTGGAGGTCAGATAGGCAGTCGCTCCATGTAAAATACTGGTACTCAGCTGCATCCGGTTAGACTGGAAGCCGACCACAACATAGTTGAGAAAAGGCAGGGAGATGATGACTGAAAGAAAAGAGCGTGAACCAAAAAGACAAATACAATGAAATAGTAACATTAGAATAACGTTTTTTTAACGGTCCAATAAAATGTAAAATACCAAAATGTTGGTAAAGTTTTTGTAGTTAATTAACGTAACAATGAGTCAAACCATGAACGTGGTCTCACTTCGTTTTCCATAAACCACAACATCCTCAAAGGATCCAAATGAAAAACCGCTGTATCCTTCTTTAAAGACAGACAAAGCCGGGCCCCACACTTTATGTCAACGATAATGAGGTTTCATGAATACCCATAGGGAGTTTAGCGTCGAGCATTCTGCTTAGAATGCGACGTTCACGTACCTATATAAATAGGAACTGATTAGTTCGTTTAATTGGAAAACGTTGATACTAAACGGAGACAAGACAGATTATATAGCCTATAGATTATATAGAATTATAAAGCCTCTGCTTTTTGCTTACCCTGTTTTTAGTTTGAAGGTAGGGTTGGCTAGACATTTTTTTATTATCAATTTTTGTTCTCATATCTCCGGTCATAATTATGATGGCTTACTACGCTTTTCTTTCTTCCAATAAGTGATTGATTTATAAACTATGCAACACGACATCGCGCTTCTAATCCCCAAGGGTTAGGCAAAGATGTGCCTATAGTACAAGGTGTCGTTTTGCATCCTCGTCAAATTCAAGGAGGTAACTATGCTACTGATTCTCGACACGAATCTATACTTATAATAAATCTGTAGAAGTGAAAATTCTGTACATTGAAAATATCAAAAAAATAAATGGCAGGGGGTGTTACTAGACCGACACCGAACCCAAAAATGTGATTAAAAAAATTTTTGTCTGTCTGTCTGTCTGTCGGTCTGTCTGTCTGTCTGTCTGTCTGTCTGTCTGTCTGTCTGTTTGTTCAGGCATCACGCAAAAACTACCGGTTCGATTACAATGAAACTTGGTATAATTATTCTTTAATATCCTGGGCACCACACTGGGTACTTTTTATCCCGGAAAAGTATATACAATAAAAAACAAACTTAATTTTGCGGTTCGATCCCTAGATCCGATTACTGTACCAACCGCAAATAATAAGTTTGTCGTAGGTTAGGTCACACGCAGTGGAGTTCATTTTTATTCCTTTTACTTTTTAGAGTTATTTAGGTTTATTTTTATATAAGTCGTAGGTATAGATTTTAATTTTAAAGTATAGGTAGTATATTTGATAGTGTACGTAGTGACCGTAGGTTATTTTATAATACTGTTAGGTAGGATAGTCATTCGTATAGATATTAGTTTTTAGAGATTTTGCTTATTTATTGAGTTTAGATTGAGGGGCCCGTGGCTAAATAATAACAGCCGCACAGGTCGATCGGTCAGGTTAAGCTACGCTTGCCGCGGTCGGTCTGTGGATGGGTGACCATCTTTACATACCGAGACACCTCCGTGCCTCGAAAAGCACGTTAAGCCGTTGGTCCCGGCTGTCATTCGTGGATCTTTGACAGTCGTTACGGGTAGTCAGAAGCCCGAAAGTCTGACAACCAGTCGTACCAAGGGTATCGTATTACCCAATAACTGGGTTGTGGAGGTCAGATAGGCAGTCGCTCCATGTAAAATACTGGTATTCAGCTGCATCCGGTTAGACTGGAAGCCGGCCCTGAACATAGTTGGGAAAAGGCTAGGCAGATGATGATTGAGTTTAGATTAGTTATTGTCATAAATAGGTTTATTTAGGTAGGTAGGTATTTTATTTTCTGTTATTGAGTTTATTTATTTTTTTAATTAGGTAGGTACTTAGGTAAAGATATCATATAGGTACCCTCTTAATCACCATTAATGAGACACAATTGGTTTTCTATTGTAATTAGCCACAAAGGGCCCGCGAAATAGATGGCATCCTGGTGCACATACATTTTATCCTGTTAGCACGTTCCCGTGGGATAATTTCCGACATCCACGCGGGCGAAGCCGCGGGCAGAAGCTAGTCAATAATAAAATAAGTAGGTTTTTTTTTTGTTTCTTATTTTCGGAAATCGGCATGTGTGGGACACGCATTTTAAAACGCGGCCTGTGTGAGATCGCACTGTAACTGCCCTTTTACACACACATAAAAACGCGGCCGCTTATACGATACCATAACGCGATTCTGTTCTTTAAAAGTGGTGTATTCGGAAAAAAACAAGTATGTAATCATTATTTACCAGGGATCGTAATTTTATTTGATTATTTACGTCTTTCATAACAGCCTCCTGAAATTTGACGATGATGCAAAAACATTTCGGCAGTTATGTTTAAGTTACATGCAATAGAGGGCAAGCCATCCAATCAACTGGGCACATATCCAGACTCCGAGCGGCTACTGAACTGATATGTTCCTGATGGAAAACCCCAATAACACTTTGTCCAACCTGGTAATCAAACCTAAGATCACGAAACTCTACATGTTGCTTAAAAGGTTTTTCAAACCAATACCATAAGTGTCCACTATGGAAATCTTATCTCTTACTAGCTGCGCCCCGCGGTTTTACCCGCATACGTTTCGATTCCGTGGGAATATCGAGATATAAAGTATCCTATATGTTAATCCTGGTTATAAACCATCTGTGTGCCAAATTTCATCCAAATCCGTTCAGTAGCTTTTGTGTGAAAGAGTAACAAACATCCATCCATACAAACTTTCACATTTATAATACATATTAGTAGGATAGGGTAGACAGACTTTTTTCATGCTAAAAATGGATAGCAGCTTTATCATCCATAAGCTTAGCTCTTATTACGTCACCATACGTACAACTCTTGGCTTTAACAAGAAAAGTTATGGAGTCACTGTTAAATGCTTTCAATAACGGTGTTTAGCGCACTCGAGTAGCGAGGAAAGTGCTTGAGTACTTCCTACCCTCATCTGGTACCACTTGTTGGTTTAGTAACGGCTGTTTATTGCATTCCTGATTATGTCCCATTAGTGTTACTGATTTCAGAGAATGTGTACGAGTCTCGGTTAATTTTCTTGTAAGAACTTCCGAGCCTTTATGGATGACTTTTTGTCGTCTGTGTTTTTATTGGAACTTTTCTGAACTCTGTGTTATATTTATGGCTTTGTATGTTTATTACGTTATCTATGTGTGTAGTTATTGAAACTTGTATGTGCATTTATATCTCGACGTTAAAAGATTTCATTTAATTTGTTTTTCATAGTTCTGTGTTTATATTAAGTATCTTTGCCATCTTCAACATCTTCGTTTGCGTTGGTATCATCAATTTAGTATTGAACACCTTATTTGTTTATATCCCTACAATAATCCAACACCTTACCCTGATTTTCGAAGATTACTTTATTATCAATGTATATGTATTCCACATCTCAAGACGTATCAGCACGCTATCCAATATTATCTCCAGAAATGAACTGATATTTGCTTTTCATGTCAGTCTCCTCATATTTATTCAAATTCTTATTTGATCTTACCACGACTTCTCGCTCTGTATCTCACTTACATTTAGACAAAATGCGAACATAATTAATAATCACGTTTGCGCCTAATATCAGGAGTGCAGCTAGAAATTGACTTTGTGGCACCAGTCTAGTTTTAATTCCAGCAATTGTACTAATCGTTTAGAAACCTAGAGAGGGCGTTAACTGATCGTAAATAACCAATAAACATTGCTTTTAACATCGACGCTTGTAAACGTCGGTTATTATTGATATTAGGAGTTTCATTTTGACCAATAGACAGGTATAGTCACCCACTTTCCTAGATTTTGTAAAATAATAGATTATTAGCTGGAGAATGAGTTGTAAGTTGTATGGGGTTAGTTGAGGTGGTGGGTAATTTGAAACAACTTGTTGGTCAGTTGGTCTTGCTGTTTCTGATACGTTAGATTATAGTGAGTCATGGTTAGGTTTCTAAGAGAGAGATTCTTTTCTTTAATTTAGGTTTAAATCTTTTCGTTTACGTCATGCTTGTTCTTTATAATCATCATTAATGAACTGATGCTCTCCGAATCCCAGACTTTCTTTAATCTTCTGTATGGTTGCTTCTTTATATCATTTGCTTTCCTACATTTGGATCATCTTTTAAAATATCCTACTATAATATTATAAATGTGACACTTTGAATGTTTGTTACTAAATCACGCAAAAACGGCTGAATGAATTTGGTTGAAATTTGGCTCTCAGATAGTTTTTAACCTGGATAGTTTATAACATAGGACTCTTTTTATTCCGGAAGTGGGAATTTTCAATATTTCCTCCACGCGGGCGAAGCCACGAGCAAAAGCAAGGCGAGGAGCGAGGTTAAGGTATCTATGGGCCTGCGTCGCCTGAAATAAATAAATAGAAGCCAGGCAATAATAACTCTCATAATATCTTCCATATCATGTTCGAAATTATTTCTGTCAGAATGTCTTACATCTCAAAATGAAGATGAATACGAGGCTTATATTCATATTTTACCTCCATTTTTTATTATACGTAAAATATTCACGTTCACATCGCTAACAATATTCGGCGGTAGGTCACCGACCGTTATTCGTCAGCAGCTTTTGCCCGGTACTACTGGTTTTTACACATTCTCATATAAATATCACTACTTACTTAATGAAATCGCGACAAAAGTTTCTCATAATCATGAATACGATATAATATTAATATATTAGTGATAATATTTCGTCGATATTGCGATAATCCAAAAAACGGAAACATTGTTTTTATAGGCAATGAAATAAATTCCACTTAATAAGTCCGACTCATATGAAACCGTTACGTATTTTATTTTTATTGAAACCCGTAAAACTGAAACTGTCGGCTGAATGTCGAGATCGGAATGGTTTCAATTATTCTAGTCCGAAAAGAACATTGGAATTTTAGATATTAAAAGAATACAGTTAGGACGAAAGCATCTTATTGTTTTTTTATAACAAATTAAATTCTGGGGAAAGGTATTCTACTGCAGCAATAAAAAATATATTTAGCGGAAACATTTCTAGGAAATAAAACATGAAATAAGAATAGGTAGTTTCCCTCTTGTCGCTTCATTTCTGTTCCATTTTTACCCTATTCACTATCCGTTAACCTAAATAAAACACGTGTAGAAATCCTATTTATGTTTTACATATTTAGTTCCAATTCGTTCCGGAATGCTGATTTCCCACGAGATCGATTCCATTTTTATATTCGCTGAACATTGGGACTATTAAATTATTCAAGCTTTAAATGGATTAAATAAAAATTCGATGTTACATAAATATAAACCGCCGATTTTTTTAAAGAGCCATCTTGCATCAGCCAATACACGGTAATAGGATTACTCTAATTTATGCAAGATTAAATAATACCTTTGGTTATTTTTATTGGTGAACGATAATTATCGTGTAAGTTAATTTGTAAGTTACCACAACACATTCTTGTGACCACGGACAGTGGAAGTGTAGTAGGGGCCTCGGTGATGCGTTCGCGCATGATACGAGTTGAGAATTTATGGCATAATTTAGTCAATAATGTGTGTCACCTAGTCACCGCTGCCGAGATGTATTGTACGTAAAAATGTGAAAGAAAGTAGTTTTTTGTGGTTGAGGATTCTTTACCTCGATAAATTATTTAGCTATCCGAAATTAGTCCTCCTTTCCCCTTAACTAACATGGAAATCATTTTCTGTCTTTTGTCTTGAACTAAATAGAGCATTCTTCGTTCAACAATAATTTTATTATGAGGGGTTCAAATAACACTTTGGGTTCCAAAAATGCCTCTACATCTACTTAAAGGAGTTTATTCGTAAACGTTGCTTGAAGTTAAGAGGCCTTTAAACGCCATTAATGCATGGCTAAACAGTCGGTAATCATTACTTAACTTTGAGCAACGTTTGTGAATAAAAGGGATTATGTCCAGCAGTAGACAGAGGAAGACAATGGTGATTGATGGAGGCAAAAATGTCGAATTATAAGAATTCGACATTTTTGCCTCCATCAGGTTCGGCTAAGTGCGAATTAAAATATACCTATCACATAACTAGCGACGCATCAATACTTAATTTTAAGTCATCGTCATCATCTGCCTTTTCCCAATTATGTTGGGGTCGGCTTCTAGTCTAACCGGATGCAGCTGAATACCAGTACTTTACATGGAGAAACTGCCTATCCGACATGCACAACCCCGTTACTGGGTAATATGATACCCCTTGGTAAGACTGGTTATCAGACTTTCGGGTTACTGACGACCCGTAATGACTGTCAAAGATCCAAATGACAGCCGGCACCAACGGCTTAACGTGCTTTCCGAGGCATCGATAGGTCTTGGCATGTGAAGATGGTCACCCATCCACGAACCAACCACGACAAGCGTAGCTTAACCTGATCGATCGACCCGTGCGGCTGTTATTGCTTAGCCACAAGTCCCACCAATACTTAATTTTAAGTAACGTTTATAAGTAAAAGGGTTAAACCAAATAAACATTAAAGACAAAGATCTATAAACTAAATTAAAAACAGTGGAATGCATCAGCTGTTTATATTCTTCGAAGTTGTAAAGTCAAGTGAGGTAATTGTGTTATAATCATTGCATACAGCATACCTATTAATTACTGCAGCGTTCTTGCGATATCTTCGCGGCATGCGCCTGCGCCGGCTGCAGGCACTTTTTTAGTATACTTTGTAGTAAACGACCAGCTACTTAGTTAGATATTACCCCTTGTTGTAACCGCTGAGTAAAATACATGGTTAAATATTGTTAAACATAAAATTACCATTTTTACGATGTCATAAAGTTTAATTCAACTTTAATTATAGAAGAGGTTTTTGTTGTTTCTTTTTATATGTGGTAAACTAGTAAAATTGTTAGCTTTTGGAAGGATTGTTTTCCAGTATCAAATAACCAGGAATCGAGTAACAATTTCTGTGAGATAAACGCAACATGATATTCTTGTAACAAAAAAATAATGAATGAAGCATGCCCCATTAAGAAAGCTTATAAACAAAAGGTAGTCTCATGATTACCCTTAATGGTAAGGAGTTCCAAAACGTCCCACAAATCCTCACAGCGGAACAGCTAGCTTAGTAATGCAACAAAAAATGTTTCAACTAAAATTCCTTTTAAACTACCCATATCAAATTAAATTATACGTATTCCATACAAATTAAGGCGTGGGAATGTAGCTTTTTTTGCGAGCAGCCGTGACCGCGATTAGAAGGCTTTATGATACAAAAAATTGAACTAATTATGTAGGTTCGCACTTCCACTTTTTCATTAATTTTGTTAAAAGTATATATGGTTATTATTTCTGTGACCTGAAGCTGTTTCACGAGCTGAGTGATTGATGAATGAAATTGCATCAAATTCGATCTGTTTTATTCCCGGAATAAATAGCTTACCAACTGACGATGTTAGGATGAGCTGAAGACTTAAAAAAAAAAACTGGTCCTTATTGGCCACTAAGGACCTGCTTTTTTAACTATAAATTCCTAAGTAGAGGGAGTACAATTGTCTGAAATGTAGGTAAGTGAGTAATATCTCACTTTATTTAAAATATGAAATCCTCGGTTATTGAATTACGACACGGTTGGCGCAGTGGCTGAGCGATCGACTGCTGCGCTGCGTGTCGCTGGTTCGATTCCCGCACGGAACAAATTTTTGTATTGCCTACAGATAGTTGTTCCGGGTCTGGCTGTTTGTGTATGTGAGTTTAAATGTTTGTAAACGCACCCACGATACAGGAGTAATTCCTAGTGTGGGGCAACGTTTTCAATAAAAATGAATGATGAATGAAATGAATGAATTTCAAGCTCCACTAACAATAAAAATTCAAGTAGTAGAATGTTAAACGTAATATCAGTGTACTGACCATTCGTTTCAGCTGTAAAAAACTATTTCAGGCGTCCCAGTAAGGGCGCGTTCACATTTAACGTCCGTTTTACAGGTCCGTTAAAACGTGTATGTTATTAGCGTATGTAGTTGTATGAGCGATTTCACACATAATACAGTATTCCGGATCCAGTAGAAAATACCGATCCGACAAAATAAGCAGTAATCCGTTTTACAGGTCCGTTTAAACGTATGTGTTATTAGCGTATGTAGTTGTATGAGCCAGTTCACACATAATAGAGTATTTCGGATCCAGTATACTGATCCGATCTCTTAAAATCAGTCCTGTGTGAATACTATCTCCAGTAGCGACGGATCCGTTAAAAAGGATCCTGTAAAAACGTACGTATATGTGAACGCGCCCTAAGCTTAAAATTTTTATTAAATCGAAAGTTTCAATTTATTATGTAATACCTAACTTTAATATTTGTTTATATTCTCACTTGTATTAAGCGTTGTTTGTTGGCCGTAACTAACGAAGCTTTTGACTAAGCTTTGGCTCGCACCCGAGTAGAAAAGGTAAAAAAAAAACACAAAAGACTAGTTTTAAATTAATATCTATTAAATTAGGTATCTTTATTCGGCACCCTTTTATTATGCAGATAGATGCTATAAAATTAAGTGCAGGTTCGAGTATTCTTTCTGATAAATATTGCAATTAAGTGCTATAAAATCATCTACTCGTAGTAATGGAATTCGTTTATACCCTTAGTACTTAATTAACCAAGTATTGTTCCATTTTATCTTTTGTTAAACCCTTTATTCTGCATCCGTCAATGGCAGGTATTAAAACTAGCATTCATTATTCGTAAACCCAAAATGATTAAGTTACTAGCTGCGCCCCGCGGTTTAACCCGCATAAGTTTCGATCCCGTGGGGATATCGGGAAAAGTATCCTTTGTGTTAATCCTGGTTATAAACTATCTGTGTTCCAAATTTCTTCAGTCGTTTTTGCGTGAAAGAGTAACAAACATCCATCCATACAAACTTTCACGTTTTTATAAACGTGAAAGAAGTATAAGTAGGATTTTTAGCAATATTTATAAAAAATTGTGAGTCTCGCATATTATTAAGTACATAACTTATTGTTATTGTACCTCCCCGACCTTACCTTTTTACCTTTATCAAAAGAAGTAAATGGTCGAAGACCTGAAAACCTAATAACATAAGTAGGATCTTACAAGCTCGCTCGACGACAGCGGCTTTCGCTCCAAAATTAATGGCAAGCGTAGAAATTAGTGCGGCCTGCGCCTGCGCGGCTATGCTCGTTCGTTACGCTCCACAAGATTCTTGATTGGCGTTTTTAGCATAATGCTATACAATTTTAAATATAGTTGTCAAACAAACTGGAACATGAGATTAACGTCTGTGGTGTGCAATTATTGCTTCAAGATCTAGGCGCTTATGTTTTATGATCTTCATTAGTGAGTACTATGTTTAGTTTAGTTTGTGCACTGTATTTATCGCAGTCGGTTTTTGTCTAGTTTTTAAGTGGTCCTGCGAATCGCGGTCATATTTGCCTGGTCTTTTTGGAAAACTTCTCGAAAGAAAATATGAACGTAGTTCCCATTTATTACCAGTAACATTTATTTATTTTACCATTTATGTACACGCATATATAAACAGACAATGAAAAACAGAACAGAAAAAATAGGTACAGAGGTGATGCTTATTTCATAAGAAATCTCTTCCAGCTTACCTGAGATAGGACAATAAGATACAGAGATGTGTGGTGTGTGTGTGTGTGTATGTGGTGTGAGTTTGTGTGGTGTGTGTGTGTTATATTTTTTACCGTTCAGTAAAGTGTCAATTTCATACATTAAATTTAAAAGTATAACTTCCGTACAAAAAGGCCAAATAAATATGACCCCTAAAGTAAGGCTATGTGTTTGCCCCCAATTCCTGCAATCGTCACCTACACTATCGGTTGTCATCGATGACCCGACAAGTAGCGGGTGCCCAATACTGAACAGGTTCCCGACAACCTGCTCAACCACTCACTGCGGTTGATTCACAAAACGTTTTGTTTTGTGGGCCGTAGATCTAAGAAAGGAGAGAGATATGAAATTACAGCGAATAGCTCTAATGTAAATTCAGAGAGACGACACAGCATATTAAATTAAATGCAATTACTCACATCGTTCAAAATATCAATCCGCCTCGCGTTGTAGGGATAATGGTTTTAGAGCTCTTGGTGAAAGGGTTTGGGGAAGTACTATCACCATACCTATCCATGTTTGCCGCCAAACAAAACTGCTATGACGTGGTATGTCGGTTATGGGTGTCGGGAAATTACAGTAAAATGAGACATTAAACTTTGTACCTAAGGTCCACAAAATATTTAAAGAACCCACTTGTTATTTAAATAAAAATATGTACGGTGACAAAGTATGTCTTTTCAATAATCCTTGATTGACCGTGTCATGTCTCCCTTTCTAAGATCCCAGTCAAAATTTTGAATGAATGAATGAGTGAACATTGCTTACGCATCTAACGGTTCCTAAATGTCGTTTGTGGTGACAATTTGGAACGTGTTAAAGTCATTTATCAAATGAATTGTTTTTTTGCCTGTAATGAGGTTCTAGTAAGTCACAATAATACATCATGCTTATGATCTGTAATGACAGAGCCACAATACAATGAATACTAAAGATATAATTGAAATCACGTTTGGCACAGATGAGCTTGAAGGTACAAGATTATTATTTGGGTTATTGGTACATCGTGTACATTTGTTAGCTTTTAGAATGACAAAAAGTGAGAAATATTGTCAATTTTTTATAGTGGTTCTTACAATAAAAATTACAACACTATGATTCGCAGTGAAGTGCTATTCCAAGATACATCTAGAAAAATGTATTGCGGCGAAAGAAAATGTTCGTTGGGTATTAAAATTAAAATATATTTTTTCAGTTTCTACCAATGATCGTTTTATTATTATTCATGTACGTTTAATGTGACATTGTGATATCATTTTTATCGGAAACTAACACATCAACGCTTTTTCCGTTATAATTATGTTTATAATTAAAAAAGTTATCGAATTATCGCAGCACATAAACATGTGCTGTGATAAGTCGATAACTTTTTCAGTTCTAATTATAACTTGCAATATTCAATACCATTTGTATGTCACCGGTCACCGATCTTTACATAACGGAAACTATAAGGAAGACGAAAAAGCACCTAAAAGTCCGAAATTCTCAATAAAATAATCGTTGGAACAAATAAGGACGCGGCAATTGCCTGGTAAGCGCCTCTTGCGAGATTACTTTCCATATTTATTGTGAGTTTGGTACTCTCACCGGCAGAATCTGCGATGTGGGTCATTATGTCGCATTTCTGCGTTCAATTTTGCTAAAGACCTTGGTTTATTGGCGAGGAAATTTTTCGTAATGTCAACTTTGTGTACTGCTGAATACATGCCTTCCTAAAGGAGCACTTTGATGAGGCAGGAATACTGCTACAATCTACCGCCTGGATCAAAACGGTGAAAGAAAAATCGTGAGGAAACCGGCATGTCCTAGAAACAAAAATTCGAAGATATGTGACATCCGCCAACCCGTACTGGGCTCGCGTGGTGGATTATGACCTACACGTCTCTGAGCTGGCCAATTTCTTGACTACCTGACTACCAGATTAGCTAAGCTGACGAGCTAGGATTCTAAAAATAGTTTTCCTTGTATTTCTACGGTACTAGCGTGCTGGAATGACTGCGTAATTACTCGTCCACCTCCCCTGCACAGAGAGGAGGCCAAAGCACGAGTAATCTGTGGTCTGAGTACCAGCTGGTTATACAGGGTTATTTTAAATTGGCTAGCTAAACTCCACAGACGTCGACATCGATATCAGATATCGATGTCGACGTCTGTGGAGTTTAGCTTTACACGGTAAAAAACAAGAAAAATATGATTTTTCTGTCGGGGTTATCGACTGCAATTATTGTAGTCACTTGAAATATCAGTTCCAAAAATGTTTTTTTTTTCGTGTCTTAACTTCACAGACGTGGTACGTATACATATTGTAAAACGATAAAACATCAGAAAACAGTTTTTCTCAGCTCATACTTATAGTACGAACACTCGGAAAACAACAGCGGTAATAGATATCGCAAAAAAAAAAATCATCAAATCTTATTTTTTTTATTTTCGTGTTTAGTTATTAATACCCATCGCGTCTGCGGAGTTTAGCTATTCAATTTAAAATAGCCCTGTGTGTATCCGCGGGAAAACCCATGCTGTAAAATTAACAAGTGTTACAAATACTTAAAATGCATGGAAACGATAGCAAAGTAAGTGCTAATAAAACTATTTAATAGATTTCTCATTAATGGCGATAGTTATAGATTACTAATTGTAACGTGTTAGAAGGTGTCTTGAAATGTCGTTAAAGTTTGATTGATGATGATTTGCAAAACCTATAATGTAGTTGATGGTTGTTAACCGGACGGAAGCTGCTGGCTACTGGAGAAACTTCGAAGCCAAATACACTGCTGCTGCTTTCATTTAGAAGATCAGCTATGTTATTAGTGAAAAGTTAGTCTATTTTTTTCATAGTCATTGGAGTAGCAAAAATAACTGACGCTGGCACTCTGAAAGCTGTCACGCTAAAATGGAATTGGGCTGGACACATCTGCCGCATGTCATGATATATTTTTATTGCTGAATGGGCCTGCTCTTGATCTCGTGCCTGATGGTAAGCGATGGATGATGTCTATGATGCACCGAGCGTACCAAGGAGATGCCTGTTCATTCTTGCCTTTTAATGACAGGCGACATCGCGACAGACCCAGACGGAGATAGAGGGATGAGCTGGACTCCTTCAACAAGAACTGGTCCATAACAGCTTTAAATAGAGAGAAGTTGAAGGAGAGTAGGGATGCCTGTCTCCTGCAGGTGGACGAAACAGCTTTTAATGATAATTGGAGTAGCTAAGTTTGGTCCTTCAAAGTACTTTGGTCCTTGTAGGAGGAAGTATAAAGGCATTCACAAATAGTTTGAACTAAAATATTACTCGGACTTCGAATTATTACGGATGCCATATTATATTTTATTTGCTTGCTTAAGTAAATGTTTTTAGGGTTCCGTAGCCAAATGGCAAAAAACGGAACCCTTATGGATTCGTCATGTCTGTCTGTCTGTCTGTCTGTCCGTCCGTATGTCACAGCCACTTTTTTCCGACACTATAAGAACTATACTGTTGAAACTTGGTAAGTAGATGTATTCTGTGAACCGCATTAAGATTTCCACACAAAAATAGAAATAAAAACAATACAATTTTGGGGGTTCCCCATACTTAGAACTGAAACTCAAATTTTTTTTTTCATCAAACCCACATGTGTGGGCTATCTATGGATAGGTCTTCAAAAATGATACTTCTAAAATAAGAGAATGATAAAACTAAAAAAAATATATGATGTACATTACCCTGTAAACTTCCACCGAAAATTGGTTTGAACGAGATCTAGTAAGTAGTCTTTTTTTAACAAGTCGAAAAACGTAAACCGCAATTTACATTTCATTCAATCAACTCAACGGAACCCTTCATGGGCGAGTCCGACTCGCACTTGGTCGCTTTTTGAACTTCGGTGCCGATGATGATAAATATGTCAGTGTATAAAGTATAACGTATCTTTAAAATAAGATGGATACTTGGACTATGTGAAATATTGAAGCTGATATAAAAAAGGTTCTGTATTGAAGCCGTCGACTGTAAGAGATAAGAAAACTTTGGAAAGCGAACTGTACTGAGATTGAAATGCCGATAAATTGTTATTGTTAATTAGCTTTCGCCTTTTCATTTAGGTGTCTTATTTAACGATGTAATTAACTGCGATATGTTTTATCATCGATTAAGTAACGATAGTTGTAATTTTATCGATCAATCAATCGGTTTATCGGGATTTGATAAAAGTAGCCTTAGTATTAATAAGGTGTTCAATATACTCGTACGTTCGCAAATTCACTTATATTGTTTATTTTTGGGTAGATTTCAAATTAATAATTATGTAGCATACTGAGTCTCTGCAATGTCCATTGACATACATAATAACCTGAAAACTGTAAACCAAATAAGTGGATTGCGAATTTTCTACCTTAGATCTTAAAGTCATCACCACTATTGCTATTTTTGTTGGTCCATTAGTATGTATTTTGTAAATAACTAGTAACTATTATATTCCCTGGTCGGGCAAATTGTTATTCAGTTTTCCATCAGGTATGTCCTCAGTAGCAGAACGGTGTCTGAATTGTACCCGGGTGATGGCAATAGAAACGGGTGATGCCAAAAATTCGAATACATGTGACATCTACCAACCTGAAATTGGCCCCGTGGCGGATTGCGGCCCACTCCCTCTCACCGAGAGGAGGCCTGTGTCCCAGCAGTGGGAACATTATAGGCTGATTATGTATGTGTGCGTGGCAATAGGCTCGCCCCCGATTACATGGGACTTAAATATAACTAGCGATATGGGTGCACTATAGGTGCAACTCTGCCTAACTCTTCGAGGAATATGGGCGCGGTGTTATGTGCAGATCAAAACAAAAGCGTACAACAGTTATCAGTGTACATTTCAAACGTAAACACGGAAAACAGATGCCCTTTCCATCACATTACTACAACTACGAAGTATGAATAGTTTCCGTAACTAATAAATAGTGATAATTTCGCGCACATGCTCAATGATAGTCTGATTGACACACTTATGAGTCATTCTAACAACTTTGTCACACTATCGGTGTCAATACATTTTGGTGCTTGTGAGCATTGATGGATACCTACCACGGTTGTATTTCTCAGAACATCAAATAGACTTTTTGGAAAAAAAGTTGACATCAAAAATATTCACGTCGACTTGAGAACCTCCTCCTTTTTTCGTCGGTTTATAAAATGAATATAGACCATCTATTACCTATTTAATATATTATTTGTTGGTTTTTTTTTTTAATTATACACAAGAATCACTTTCCCTCAGCAATATGAACAACTTTTACTATGGGACAAAACCTGAAGTCGCGAAAAAAAAAAACAGCTGTTCCCTACATTTTGACGAGTTATGCGAACATAAATGTAGGGAACAGTTGAATTTTTTTTTCGGGATTTCAGGTTTTATCCCATAGTAAAAGTTGTTCATAATGATGAGTACAACGACCCCTTAAAAGGATGCCCATGAATTTAATTTCACCCTGTATATTTTATAAAATATAAATAGCATATGAATTATGTAAAACGAGTCTTATTCTCATCATGAAACACTTCATAGGCACTTGTATGAAGCACATAAAAGTCATTCTCAGAACAATAGTTATCAACAATACTTTCACGTGAAAACCGCATGAGTTTACCTTTCATAGTACAGTCAATAGTCACAATTCGGTGCGTCCCCAGGCCTTGTGCATTTCCTCTGCTTTGTCACGCGATGCGTACTATCAATTGCAGTGTTTTGCATACGCTGCAGACCGAGGTATGCTATCACACCCCACGTACTAATACAGATATAAATGTGTGTCCATATGTTACATTACAGTCGTTTACTTTGTTTCTTTTTTTTTACCGGGTTGTGTGAATGATGATATGGTTAGAAAGGGGGTGACTACCGAGATGACGACTAATAGAGAAGTATGGAAGAAAAAGACATGTTGCGCTGACCCCAAATAAATTGGAATATATATATTTTTTTTTAATAATTGGAGACTGATGACTTTGTTTTCTTTTAAATTGTTTATTGTATAATTTCCCGTAGTATCGTAGTATTACCCAGTAACTGGGCTGTGGAGGTCAGACAGGCAGTCGCTCCATGCAAAATACTGGCACTCAGCTGCATCCGGTTAGACTGGAAGTCGACTCCAACATAGTTGGGAAAAGGCTGATGATGTTCGTAGAGTTTCCCACTGCTGGGCACAGACTACCCCAAATCTTTTCAAATCTTTCATGCGCCTCCTCTAAACAACTTTGATCTAAAATTCTTTAATTTTGCTGGCAACCATATAATTACATTTCACCTCCTACTTTAGGTCTTCTTCTCAGCGTGTCGATGGCAATGTATAGGTATACAGTCAGCCCACAATTTGGCTACGAGCTTAACACCTTCATTAGCGTCCATCAACTCCTGTAGCGTACAGACACCAGAACACACTGGCTGGACTGAATGCCTCATTAACATGAACTTGACACAGGAATAAGAAATAATGCAGGATAAGAATGCAAATATCTTTTATTTTTATCGAAATGTTTTTGATAAGTCAATGAGGTGCACCTCTATGTTTGCGGATGTAACCTTCGCGTCCATCTTCTAAATGCGCAAACATATAAGGAAAGTACGTACAAAAATACAAACATACCTGCCACATTCACCCATTGTTTCTGATCAAAGAATGACTGAGCACAATAAAACAACTCGATACTCTGACATTGAAACAAGTGAAATTCTAAACCTCCTCACGATCTGTCAATAACTATTCGTATACTGATACAAAGCAACAGTGCACAGAATAAGAACATTCAGAAAACCCACGGGGAACAAATCAGAGGGGCAATTCCCGTAGAAAGTTCGTATTCTAATCTACATAAGTCTCTATCTTTGTCTTTCTCAAGACTTTGATTGGCGCTGAGATAAAGATTGCGACTAAATTTTGACCGTTTTTTACTACAGGAGTGTATAGTATTCAGAAATCCAATGATGTAGAATCGTGTACGGCTGGTGCGATTTGTGACTCCAGTAACTACAATTTTTGTTCAAGGATAGTGCAGTGAATCTTTGGTTTTTCTGCTTCCTCGAATAATGCATGTGTTGCTTGAGGATTTACCTTCCTAAGACATATCATCTTCCTGTCCTTGTTCGATGTCACTTGAGGTCGGCGTAACGTTTTCTTCTTCCGTTCTCCCCTGTCAACCATCACGTTATCATTGACTCCCTTCACTTTCATATCATTTGTAACAATCTATCTTTTCGGCCTTCCTCTCAGGAAGCAGTTTGTTGACCGCAAAACCTTCTATTTAACTCGTGGGCCTTCTGTATTATCTTACTCCGTGACAAGTCTGTCCATCCTCGAAAGCGAACTCAATCACTTTCATCTCAGCTTTTTGTGAACCACGTAATGAACGACACAAAAAGATATTTTGCATCTATGTGGTACATCTTTTTTGCTGTCAAATAAATTTGGGCACCTTGAAAAAGTTTTGGTAAGGTGGGTGGTGTACTGAAAGCTATATTTTGTATAAACAACAAGTTTCATCAGCATTTGGTGTATGCTAGCTCTGAATCTATCTGTTGTGTACTTTGTTTTTCATAGCAAAAATCATTCGTTCTTTTGCTAAACGTGGATAATATTTTTGCACTAAAACGGAAATAAGTAACTTGAATGCACTGTTTGAAAATATATCTATACTCAATACACACTACTACAAATTTGGTTGTAATTATGAACCCGAAACCAACAATCTATTAAGGCAGAAGCCATACATGCTTGCTACAATATAGCAACAAAATCTCTTATCTTAGACTGGATAACCAACCTAACACAACCAGTTTTCACTTCGACCTGTTGTCCGTACTCCATTAATCAGCGCGTCGAACAAAAACATTCATTTTATTAAACATCATTATACATCAATTTATTAACAAAGTTGCGCTTGCTTTGTTTTAAATCGTATTAAAGCTCAATTTAACGTGATTGCCCATTGTTAGACTGTATGTAGCTATTCTTCTGGTGTGATTAATATTCTGTGGTTATGTTCTTCCGGACCATATTTTCCAATTTGTAACTACTATGCCAGAGTTTTGAATTGTCCTTTTTGTAACGTGTTTGCGTGATGTAATTTTGAGGAATAATAGCAACGAAAGTCAAGGCTTTAACGTGTAGTGTGTTGATCTCATTAGTGAACGCATTTTGATGTGAGGTTATTGAACCGTTACTATTTCGATAATATATTTATGGCGACCCCGTTACGATTTTCTAAACCTATCATATTGGTTCTTCGAGCCAAGACGATCGACAAATGTGTTAAGTATCACCAATGCACTGTAGCCATATTAAATCCAAGGAAATCTGTTTTCACGTTCTAAATTAGTCAAATACTACTAAGGAAAGGACTAGCCAGCCGAATCTAGAGTCACTCAAACTATCATATTGGTCCTTCGAGCCGGTCGAAAAAATGCGTTAAGTGTCATCAAGGCACTGTAACCATATTAAATCTAAGGAAATTCTTGAATCATTTCACGGTCTGAATTAGACAAATCCTACTAAGGAAAGGACTGGCCAGCCGAATCTAGAGACACATAAATTATCATATTGGTCCTTCGAGCCGGTCCACAAAAGTATAACCAAGGCACTGTAACCATATTGAATCCAAGGAAAGTTTAATACTTTAACTCGCTAAATTAGTAAAATCCCCTAAGGACTGGCCAGCCGAATCTAGAGCCACTCAACCATATTCACAAACATCACTTTTTTCTATAAAAAAAGTCGTGACACGAAAGTTTCGAACCATCATATTAATTTCAAATATTTATAAAAAACTCAAATCGTTTTGAAAGTTCAACATTTATTTAGTAAATGCTACAATTTCACCGGTAGGTAGGTACTTTACTTTCGATTGTTTGGTACTTTTTTGGACAATTTGGGCATTACACACGCGATAATTTCGTTCACTATCGGCTTAAGTGATAAAATTATTTACTACTTCTCTCCAAAGTAAATTGCTGTTTACTTTGAGTTTCTTGTTTACTTACACTTAAATATCTTTATTGGAGATCGAGTTAATGGACTAGTTTTACCTAAGATGCTGTGGACCGTAATAGAATATTGCTTGCTTAAGATTTTTATACAAGAAAAGTAAATGTAGATCTTACAGGTATGGTAAGTTATTTGCTAGGTATGGAACACACTGTCTTGTTAAATTAATAAATGAATTTACTTTCTCTCATTGACATTAAAATATCATTTATCTTATCTATGCTGACTCATATACAAAACGCACAAGAAAAATGGCTGATGATGAACGAAATTGACCATTGCGATTGCTCGTCAAAAATAAACAATCAAAGAAAGTGACATTTGGCGTGTCTTTGTCATTCTTCCTCAAAAGTTCATTCACTTTTCTACGATAGTGAGATAACATGTCATTGTACGCAAACCGAATCTTATTACAGCACTCGAAAGTTTGTAATTATCACTGCCAATCCCATTTAATAAACTAACACCAACTTATCTTTACCGTCCTTCAAAAATTCTACCTTCACTTTCTTTAGCAACATTTTGTATCGTAACGGCAAATAGAAGTTGGTAATCAAATGCTTTATTAACGCCAAAGCATAATACGTAACGTTACGAATTCGCATCGACAGTACAACTTTCTTCGTACTATTGTAGCTAGAGATAATTAATACAGTCCAACCTCCGGGCCAGTCGGGATACGAGTCGATAGAATCTCACTTGCTTTCATCTTCTATTGTGCTAACATTGGGCGCCTTTGTGTCTAAGTTTCACTATCATTTGGATATATCCTGAGGTATGCAGCATAAATGTCAACTGACAGCATTATGATAATAGTATCTCCAATAGGTGTTTAGCTAAATCGATATAATCCTTCGATTTCACTTCCTTTGTCGTTCAAGAAGACTGTAATGTTCTAAGGCGATAAGTCGAAGATATAGCCGTCTAAACAGAAGTTGCTTTGAATAGTTGATTGTACAAAACAGCCCACTATTGTAACGAGTGAGTTACATTCACAGTAATTGTTTTGCGTGGAAATACAAATATACTACGAATTGAATAAAGGGGTCGTCGAAGGCATATTTGACTCAGAAATGTTACTATACAATAAGTGATTTTTTGAATGACCCTCTACTGTGACATTGCAGATACACCATGAACACTGTATTACATTTTAATTTGAAATTATTATATTAATTATTTTATTAGTCTTCGTATTGAAGTTTAAAATTTAATTTTGAAATTATTATATTAATTATTTTATTAGTTTTCCAACTGTATTTAAATTTGAAACCTATCTTTGAAATTATTAAATCTATTTGGTGTTCCTTAGTATTTAAATTTGAAACTTAATTTGTTAAATTTTTGCATGCCAATACTCAGGCAGAATGTACACGGGCCAATTATATATATTTTTTTTACCAACTTTTTGTTAAACACCTACATTCTATGCGAATAAATGATTTGATTTGATTTGAATTTGATTTGATTTGATGGTATACATACTTGCATTGCTCATGAAATACACAGTATGGATATTTTAAGGAAATCCGACCCTAGTAACAAACCAGAAAATATCCACATGGGCAACGAAGACGTTAATAAAAAAAAAAACAAAAGTTTAATTAGCCAAATAAAGGCAGCAATTACTAAAACAAAAATATCAACGCAATTAATACCTTGTTCGATGTCCGCAGTCGTAAAATTGCCATGCTTATATGGCAAGACATCCGTTAAGCAGTCGAACAGGCAACGCTAAAAGTGTCGATTATAATCGGACACAAAGCGAGCATTAGAACGAAGACAATCCAATCTGTTCGTGTCCACCTACGCGCACTCTTACGCATTATGTGGCGGAAATTCCGACATCTGAAGCTCATAACTTCTTCCTGTTTTGGAAAAAGCAAAAGTGCATATGACAGCTGTTTAAGGTGTCCACTTTCGGACCTGATAAATGGTCTTAGAATTTAGTTCAGTAGGATTCGAGTTCCGGATATATGCAGTTCACTACACTACACTAACTTTGCAGTCTGAAACGTTATTGAATTAAATCAGCAGCTGAACGAAATTGGAGATCAAAAATTGATGTTAACCTACGAAATTGCATGATACATTAGTCATTGTTGAATCTCTCAAGTTTATCGTATAAGACCCTTCGTTCCCAGTACACCTATTACGACTAATTCAATATTCGTATTACCCAACGTTGTGTGAAAACGGTGCAATTTTCGCGTAACTCACATACAAGTAGAAAGGCGTTGGCACGCGATCGAGCCATCTTTTACCTAATTCATCAATTTGCCTTGTAACAGCATCATTTTGCGTCATTACGGTTTCGTACGTAACTGACGTAGATGAAGATGAATTAGAGGAACATATGGATTGAACTTTTAAACTAGGAAGTACTACATTAGTCAGTTGGTTACGTTTCTGTCTGAAATGTTATACCTATATTGATATCTACAGCTCACCTTGTTCCAAACGATGAGATACGAAGGCGTACGAAGGTCTTCGATATCGGAAAGCCCAGTATGGAACTTAAATGGATTTCGGAAGGACACCTGGCAAAGTGCAGTGATGACAGGTGGAGTAAGGCTATGAAAGAGTGGGAGTGGCGTCCAAGGACTGGAAGACGAGATGTCGGTCATCCGGTGCGAGATGGGCAGATGACATGGTTGCCGTCGCGGGCAAAACCTGGATGAGGCAGGCACAGGAGCGTGAGGATTGTCACAAGAGAGGCCTATGCCCTGAATTGGGTAAAGTGGATAGTGATGATCTGCAATGTTATACATGGATATCCACTACCCACCATTTGCTTTGCGAAAGAATTAACTTTCGTAGTTCAAAAACCATTTTTGTCGAGCAAACCAAAATCAATATTGGCGTTGCCGGAAGCAGTATATCTTTACTAGTTTGCGTTGGAGTTATTGCTCATCCAACTGATATTATAGACTCTTCGTCTCCTAAGCAAACGGCATAGTAACTATGGGCATGCCTCCTTTTTTGGCAATTGCCATATCCAGCAGATCACTGCTATGTTTGGCTGATGACGATTATATAACAATAGTTAGGAGTATAAAACAAACAAATTATTTTAACTTCATTGTCTCCAATTATAACATCTGACAAATTTACATGTAAGTGGGCGCTATACGATACCATATCGGTCCTGTTGTGCCTCCCACAATGAACACCAGATGATTTTCACCACATATACTAAGGTTAGAAATCAAAAGTCCACTTTCGCTATCGATTCGGCGTTAATTAATACAAAATAAAGCAGTCTCCAGCCAATTGGACAATAGAAATGTATATGTTTAATTTTATTTTGGCTTAATGACCCGTTTCATAGGTTTGGAAATGATTTCGTGATTGTTAACTTTATTGTCTTGTCAACAGTATCAACATTTTAAATGTATTTTAATCAGACTACTCTTAATTTGCTATTAATGTGTCCTTAAGGTGGTACTCATAACCATTGGCCTGTCGTATTTCGCTGTAAATAGCTGTACCGTAACACTACATGCCGAAATGATTATTTTAGAAGAATTTACGATTGCAAACAGTCCATTTTATTTAATATATATTCTGAGTAGCTTTTGTTAGCCTCCATTGTTCATTTTCGGACGTTACAGCAAATGACAACGAAGTGCAGATGAATTCCGAAACTGATGCTGCTAACACAGGTTGTCCATTACTGGAAATTCTCAAATTCTATTGCCCTTGTCAGCCATTGTGTAGTGTATCAATGTCACATTACGCATAAACAAATTGCAGTACGTTATTCCTTCTTAATAAACCTGTCATCATTGTATCGCAGCGTGTGAAATCATGTCTCTGAACAAAGCCACAGCTGAGCATAATATTAGCAATGAAATTTTAAATGATGACGCCGTAGTGCATAATGCAGGTTCAATCTCAGGTTCATATAAGTTGTTTTATAGCTTCGTTGAGGATTTATGTGAGAAGAAAGTGTTGATGTACAAAGGAAGCTATATCAAAGCAAGCACTTAATTGAATCGAGAACATGGTGTCTCTTTTCAAATACACCTGTGGTTTATTAAATCGAATTTCCATATCAAATAATTTAGCCTTTTAGATTTATTTATAGACTTTCTTATGTTCATAGGAACTAATTAATTACCTAAGTGGCTGACTGTGAAACTTATTTATTGCTTTAAGTCAAGTTATTAGGAGCTGAAGCTTTTACTTTTGAAATCGAGGAAATCGTTAATTGAATAGATTCCGTAGGAAGCGGTCTGAGTGTTTAAGGATAATTTCTAATAGGTAAATATAACAAATGCAAACGATATTACATTGGATCTTGGATTGCTTATCGCCAACATGACTGATAAAATAACCGGAACAGCGTCCAACCCAGTGCATTTACGCAGAAAAAATAAACAATGTCTCCCATTGTTGTCATATCTGCTGGTATTTCCTTACAAAATCGTCTCGGACACATCGACGGGTGTCTTCGATTGACCCCTTATGTCATGGATCCGAATTGTTTGCACAACAGCCGCATTATCTGCTGTTCCTTATTGCAACGATATTTTTGTTCTCTACAGATATTTTCGTTTTGTTACGACATCGGAATTTCGTTTCAAAGATGTCATCTTTAAGTAGGTTTTCGGTTATTGTTTTGCTCCAGATGAGTTTGTAAGTCAGTAGGACGATTGGATTATTTCACAATTTCCTTATGTCATCATGTATCTTAACCTCGGGTTTTTGGTCAAATTGACACGAAAATATGTAGTAGAACGCTCTCAAATAGCTCTCTTCTTTCGTTATTAAGATTTTTCAGTCAAACTATCGTATAGTAGATATCTGTTTTATTTCCTAGAATTGAAATGTTTGCCAAACTCAAACTCAAAGCATTTATTACAATTAAGTTCAATGAAACAATTTACAGGCACTTTTGAATTGTCAAGGACTCGGTTAGTTAGTCAGAAAGTTGAAGCTAGTTGCCCATTCCAAAACGTACATCTGTAAGAAGAAAAACGGTTACGTAACTCCAAGGATACTCTTCCTTACTTTCGTAGCATCTTTTTTATCATCATCATAAACATTGATATCAATAATATCAACACAAAAGGCTCATTATACATTTAGCTCCACTGTGTTTTGACATACCTTCATTTAATAACATGTGTAAGCCATTATGTGTCCATTGTTTGGTCGCTGTCACTCAGCCGTGTCTGGTGCTTCCTTCCGTCCTGAAGGGTGTAGCTGTAATTTAATTATGTGCGTTTGATATGGTATGTTTACTCTTAGTAAATGTACTTTGTGTTGCTAGTTGGGGGTCTGTTATTATTAATGGTTCTTTAATGTCCATTTATTTATCAAGCAACTAATTGTTGTCCGTGTTTATCCTTAATGTAGGATCATTAATGGTACCTAATCCCATCTGTTACTCAAGAATCATTTTAGGATTTATTGGTCGGTTCACACGAACTAACTCGCCCGAAACGTGTGAATCATCACTTTTAAATAATATTATTTTTTCTATAAGCGACTCGCACGAAGTTAATTTATTTGTGAATTGTATGCAATGAAGTTAAGAAAAGAGTATATTAGTTGTCGTCTCGCCAAAAATTAATTAACTTCGTGCGAGTCGCCTATAGAAAAAATAATATTATTAAAAGTGACGATTCGCACTTTTCGGGCGAGTTCATTCGTGTGAATCGACTAATAAACCCCGTTTTTTAACTGTTTAGATTCTGATCTATAGTTTGTTTTATATGCAAACAGAGGATTAGTCTTGGTCCCGGTTTAGCTGCTGGAAAATTATTGCTATTCGTTGTACACGATCTACTTTATGGTCTACATTTGTATGTTAGCTCATTTCAATAGCTGTTGTTTCTTCAACTCGTAATAATGCTACATCATCATTTGCATTTTATCTACCGTCATGCTGTGCTCCTGAGATGCCTTCCATTTTATTTAAAGCAAGTGCGCATAGATTACTCTATTCACCATAATTACTTTTATCTAACTTTTTGTAACGATTACAAACAAATTCACTGAGAAAGTAATTCGCGAAAGCGTATTTGCATCGCAATTATGACGTTGGAATTCAAAAAGTTTCCAGGGAAAGACTGATTTACGTTTCGATAAGAGAGTACTTAGAATTAATACTATGATCTCACCTTTCCCTTATACATTGTTGCACAACAGTGTCCGTGAGAAGTTAAATAATGAGACATTGTGGATTTGTGGCAGTCACTGTTCTAAGCGCAGAATATTTTGGAGTTGGTTTAGCAGAAAGTTGTGTTTTGTTTGGAGATCGTCTTCAATTAAGATGGAAATGGAGCTTAAAGCCTTTGCTTTTTTACTTGTATTACTAAGCGTCTTACTTAATAATAGTCCGGAGTTTAGAAGTTGGCGGTGTGTTGCCTCGGAAAGCACGTTAATCTGTTGGTCCTGTGCCTGATCTCTCTCCAGTCGTGTCGGATTGCGTGCCGTCCCATCGGACTATGAGAGTGAGGGGACAGAGAGTGCACATGTGTCGGCGCAAACACTTGGTTACTATAATATCTCCCGTGCCATAATATCTCCGTTGAGATTGGCCGCAATCGCCGAAATACGGCCTGGAGGACTATTATTATTACTTAGGGTCTTAGGTTTGATGTGGTTAGGAACAGCATTCTGTAATATAAATAGGTTCCGATAATGTCTACTGTCATTAGTATTTATCGCTCAAGTGTAACGATTATGCAATTATCGCGTAATATTGTTGTTTTATAAGTTCGAAATTGTTTCATTCAGCCCTTATGATATTAATTTCATTGCTCTCATTCCTCGCATTACGAAACTCTTACGGCACTGGTACTATATGCCTTTAATAAAAAAACATCCGAATTGAGAACCTCCTCCTTTTTTAGAAGTCGGTTAATAAAAGACTTCATCAATTTCTAATAATAAACTATCAATTCGTTTTGTTATTGGTGTACGCACTGTTTTCGCCGCGCGGGTATTGTTTACTAACAAAAGATCTAATATGGTATTGAATAACAACGACAGTTGCATTTAGTTATGTCATTGGCGCCGTCGCGGTTTGGAAATTGGAGCTTAGTAGGCAAATTCTATTAGGTAACCTATAGCTACTGAATGAGTGCATAATTTTTCCATTACGCTTAATTTTATGATATTTGTAGGTAAAATATAGTAGGTAGACAATTATAATAGTACTTCTCACATTACGGCTGTGTGAAAACTATTCCGACACTTCCGCCTTACTTAGTAACTTATAATTATTACTAGCTACGCCCCGCGGTTTCACCCGCATAAGTTTCGATCCCGTGAGAATATCGGAATAAAAATTATCCTATGTGTTAATCTTGCTTCCTATCTGTGTGCCAAATGTCATCCAAATCCGTTCAGGAGTTTTTGGGTGAAAGAGTAATAAAACATCCATCCATCCATGCTCACAAAGTTTCGCGTTTATAATATTAGTAGGAAGTAGGATTTCTACAAAACGGACCATAATAAGATAATAAGGACCTACAAAAAAAAAAAAACAGATGAAAGGAGATCACAGTTTGATTGAATGACGATACTAAGCCAAGCAACTAAACTAGAAAAACGTTCCAACGTTCGACAACGTATGCCAACGCAACAAAACGACAACTCCAACGGTAACGTTCGTTCGTTCGTTGTTCTGCACTCAACAAACTATTTTTTTAACCTCAAAAGTCCATTACAATTCCATTCCGTGACTTTCACACGACACAAACAGAATTTACTCTCGTATCACACGTCAGAGGCACAGACAATACCATCATATTCCCATACGCATCGTGAAAGCTATTTAATTACCGGGGTGTCGTGGTGTCAGCGTTGTGAAGCCCGATGGTACTGGCTGGAATGGAGTTCTTTCATATTGCAAAATGTTTAGCGTCCCTGGACTGGGATTTGAGGTTATGTCAGTTTGAGTATTTTAGATTGTTGATGAAGGACAAAACAGTAATATCAATACGAGATTTATTTTCTTTTATAACTATTACATTGAGTAGAAGATACTGCGGGTTAATTGCCTAACAAGTTATCAGAACGAATGGCTTTCATTTTAACAGTTCAACAACATTCATTGCGTTATTAACGTTATTGTGCAGACAATTTTTTCGTACATAATATGAAGCAATAGATTAGCAATATCCTTCAAAATGATTTAGATTATGTATGTATGCGCTGGTCTAAAATCAAAAAGGCCAAAAGCCAAGACTACAAGAGATGAACCAAGAGGTCTCAATTTCAACCCAGTTATCAAACTGTTGTTGTTGCATAATGTATTACTTTTGTCGAAGTATCTACAAGTCGTGGCCTTGTTTTGTCCATCAGTGTAGGGGTAGAACACAAAGCGTTTTAGGCCATGGCTAGACAAAACTAGGTCAATCAAAGGTCTACTAGGTCAAAGACATCCATAATCGATATCGATAATCTTGATATGGGGATAAGTAAATATGATTGGATCTTGAACTTGAATTTGACATGGTCGTTATCCTAGTTCCATTCAAATATCTAACAATAGAAGAAAATCAATGTCCAATATGATAAGCAACACCTTGATAATAGTATTAGAATTCTTTAAGGTAGCCTGATCCATATCCAAGCAGCCATTGTTTTTCTCCTAAACCTTGATTTTGTAAACGACAATATTGATAAGAGAAATTGTGTTGATGGTGTGAAATTGAAAAACTAACACCATTAACTTCGGCTATTGTATTTATGTATTTGTGTAATCAGTTGCGTTAGCGTGATAATTTGCGCCCGTTACGTCTGTTGCGGTCACGTGTCGCATCTTAGACCATTTGAAATATTGGTTATGCAACTTGTGGAAAATATAAGTATTACTTCAGTTTAATTTTGTTTATATTGTTATTAGGCTCGTATTATTTAATCCATTCTTAACCTTATTTTGCCCACCGCCCACTTCGAGATTTTTTTTTTCTGAAACAATTATTGCCACGATTATACAGCGTGCCTCTTTAATGGCGACATTAATTTAACACGCGTATACGGTTTCGCGTTTTAGTTTTATGAATATAATTTTAATTTAATTAAACATTAATATTTATTTATTTATCAACAATTTTCTAAAATAGCATCTTAGAGTAATCTGACTTAAAGAACTGTAGCGCAGGGGTCATTTGCCGGGGTCACGGATCATAACATCGCATCAATGTAATTAAAACAAATAACGTGCAAAGAGAAGGCGAATTGAAGGAAAGAGAGAGAGCCCTATGTCGGCGAGCGGTGCAGGTGGAAGTTTTCAAATTACGATTTTTTTTATGTTGTTATAATTTTTATGATTACTGGCCACTAGCCCTACCCGTGTGTTAAATTAATGCCGCCATTGTAGCGCCACGTTGTATGTAAAAGTGTAATATTATATAGTCGTAAAATAGCATATAATTTTCTACTACCCCCCGACCCCCTTGAAAGTCTCAGTCAGTTAGTCAGTCAGCCCACGTTGAGATCTAAAAATTTTTTTTTCTCGCCTTTATATCAGCTTATCACAAACTACTGCCGCTTGTCAAAGGCCTAACCATTACACTTAACTGTTCTACATCAAAATCAAGTAAGTCTTTACCTTTTTTGAAATAGTTGAATCAAACAAAATTTGCACTTTCCATACGTCGAACATTGTACATAAATAGCGGTTTTTCCTCATTAACCTTTCCCTCTTTTAGCAGCTTTGCTGTCTTTTAGTCTCTTCCTTCTTAAATATTCCTATTCAGTCCTTCATTTATTTCAACTTGATAATTGAATCTGTCATGTATATCGTTATGGTCATGTAGTCTCATCGCGCGGTAAGAAGGTTCGTGCTTCCAAAAACAATTACAAGAACAAATTCCTAAACAAATAAAAACTATTTCGGCGCAACACAACTTCAACAAAAATAAAATGTAGTAAATAAGGCCATTGAACCGAAGTTTAAATTGTAAAAACCCGTTGATACCAAAAACAGTGCCAAAAGAAAAACCAAACAAACATGAATAAACAACGGGCGCGGCGGAGAGCTGATGGCGTTAAATTGTTTTTAACGGTAGTGCTAGGTGTTAGGACAGGTAGAGGAAGGTTCTGTGTTCTTAATAACCAGATCTGTCATAGTGGTAGATGACAAAAAGTGTGGGAAAGTAAGTTAATAACAGTGTGAACATTAGAGGCTGCGCCCCGCGGTTACGCCCGCAAAAATTTCGGAATAAAATCCATGTGTTATTCCTGGTTATAAACAATTTGTGTGCCAAATTTCATACAAATCCGTCCAGTAGCGCAATAAGTGAAAGAGTAACAAACATCCATCCATCCTCACAAACTTTCGCGTTTATAATACCTACATATTAGTAAGATAGGAAGCAGGATTATGCTTATGCTAGGTAAAGAACGAGCTATTTTTGAAAATTGATAGATTTATGTGAGAAATCGTACATGCACCTGGGTATCTCTGGGAAAATTAAAGAACAAAATGCGCGATGATAACTATGAGAGATTTGAGAAAATGGGTCATGAAAATAGTCATGGAGAAAAAAAACGCAGGAAAATGTTGTATACTATAATGGCTTCCGACTACTGGAAATAGAAAGAAAGCGTTGCCAATACTACCCATTAGCTCAACAAAACAATTTGCATGCTCAATACTCATATCATAACCACATCTCTAAACGCCGTACGCGTATGCAAATCGCGAACGGATACAGCAACAGTGTTACGTAACGCGCTACGAATAGTTCGCGTGTTGACAGCGGGTGACATTCCTGCGCCTGCGCACACATAACGTGCTGTAGTTACCAGTGTCAGGCGCTAACCTAGTCAATTGAGGCATTATCTTTGTGGTAGGACGTAAGGTAGAAGAGGTAGCGAGTTCTTGTTACAAATAGATTAATTATAATTCCTTATATTTCTTATGTATATAAGGAATTAGTCTGTTTTTAACGGTCTCAAAGTTTTAAGAACAGTCGTCTTCTAATTTCAATCTGTCAAAAATACCTCTAGTTCCCAGCGACATTCAATGTCAAAAATGTAGGTAACATTTTTGACATTGATTGTGCTGTGATGAAATTGCAATTTGTCGAACGTTTTTAAGTCTTACAGGAATAAATACCCTTCTGAAGGCTTTCTGAAGGTGACAGAGTGTGATTCGTATTCATTTACTTTCGATGTTCTTTTGAGAGCTTTCATATAAAGGGATGCGTTCAGGTTATTTAAAAGGTAAATTATACGTGAACAACAAACAACACATGATTTGTTTAGATATGTATACATGTTTAACAAGACAAACCCCAGGTCGGACAAGAAGTCTTAGTCGAACGAATTTATGATGTCTAATACAAGGAGAGATTGACCAAGGTTTTAAATTGGGTATAGGAATGTGTTAGTTTGTTAGATTTAGTATAAAAAACACATTTATTCATTTTAATGTTTACTAATGTTTGTTTGGAAGGGCTCATGGCAGAATAACAGCCGCACGGTTCGACCGATCGAGGTTAAGCTACGCTTACCGCGGCCGGTATGTGGATGGGTGACCATCCCTTTCCACTGAACCCCTGCGTGCCTCGAAAAACACGTTAAGATGTTGGTGCCGGCTGTCATTTTCGTAGATCTTTGACAGTCGTTACTAATAGTCTGAAAGCCTGACAACCAGTCTTACCAAGTGGTATCGTATTACCTAGTAACTGGGTTATGGAGGTCAGATACGCAGTCGCTCCATGTAAAATTGATATATATACTGATATTTAGCTGCATCCGGTTAGACTGAAAGCCGCGCCGACCCCGATATAGTTGGGAAAAGGTATGGTAGACATTTTATTGATGTTTGTTTTAATATTATAAGAATAGAATCTATTTCGGGGTTTGCCGAAAGGCGTTGATCAAACCTAAGATAAAGCAGTCACCTTCGACTTTATAAATCAAACGAGGGTATACGTATAGAACGCTAGCGGGTTTTATCTCTGCAGTTTTTAGCCACATTGTAAGCGCTTATTTCGTCGAGTGATATAAGGGCGCCGTGGCTTAGTTGGTTAAAGCGCCTGTCTAGTAAACAGGAGATCACGAGTTCGAATCTCGTCGGGGCCTACACGATGTTGTGTGTTCTTTTTGTATATCAAAGAAAATTGTGAGGAGAAAAATTTCAGTTTCTCGACGTGTTTATGAAAGTTTCTAGAAATAAATCGACTAATTAGTTACATAATACAAAAAAAAAAAACATGAAAATTAAATACAAAATGTTTTCTTGTTCATAACAAAGTTTGTAACTTCTACCATTGTCGAGCTTAAGTTTTACATCAGGAACACTAGTTAGCGACACAAGACGCAGATCTGCATCCATTCTGCCGTCATTTATTCGCATAGTCACTTTCTATTTCCGCTAGATGGCGCTATTCAGACTACCTGTTGCGTAAGGAGGCTGTAAAGTTAAGTTTACACGACTTATCTATTGTTTTTTGTAAACAATGCCACCTATAATTTATCTTATTGTTTCTAATTTGAATACTGAATTTCTGTGTGAAATGAAAGGAAAAGTGGGTCTTCTTTTAGTGAGCACGAGTAGACTTGAGTTTGATGTACAGACGCCAGCACATCAAGCTACTACAATCTGTCAAATTTCTTTAATAGATTTTCAACTTTATCGCTAAAGCATTAAGGTTCAGGGTTGATTGGGAAAATTTGACAGTTTCGGGTAGCTTGACCTGCTGGCGTCTGTACAGACGTTAGCACATCAAGCTACTACAATCTGTCAAATTTCTTTAATAGATTTTAAATTTTATTGCTAAAGCATTAAGATTCAAGGTTGATTGGGAAAATTTGACAGTTTCGGGTAGCTTGATGTGCTGGCGTCTGTACCTACTTAATAAGATATTTGTGTCTTACACAATTTTGCTGTGATGCTGTATTAATTAAATAACAAAATGTTCTTACAACCGCTTGCTTTCACAAAAATTTTAAAGAACTTATCAATGTACAGACGCCAGCAGGTCAAGCTTCCCGAAACTCAAATTTTCCCAATCAACCTTGAACCTACCTAATGCTTTAGCGATTAAATTGAAATTCTATTACAGAAATTTGACAGATTGTAGTAGCTTGATGTGCTGGCGTCTGTACATAAAGATTTTTATAACGCATTAAACTTAGTTAACTTAAGTCTTAGAATTTAATACAGCAAAAATAACCTCAATCATATTACAAAATTAATGACATGTGAGTAATATAATCTTGATAGTAGATATTATAATTAAAATTAACTAGATTATCTTTAGACCTTTCACCAAAAGCTCCGTTACATTACAAACTATATTTAATTTTCCAGCTGTACATTTGTATCAATACATTTCAGTCCTGATTTACAATATTCCTCATTCAATCGTCTATCTGTTGTTTAAAACATTACCTTCCTCAGGGTTGTCACCACTCAACAAGAGGTACTGACAGCTGTGAGTTATGTTCTCTTGAATATTTAGCAGCTGACTGAGAGATATTGAGGTTTTGTGGCAGCCCTACTAGGGTAGGTAGGGTATGTAAATAAAAAACGGGTTGCACTCCGGGAGTGCCGGCAGAAGTGAAAACTTGAATATTAACGTTGTGGATTTTTGATATTTTGGAATGCGGTCTACTCTCCCTCCGCCTTACGAATTTTCGATCAGGTCACGTGTCCACACGCGAGTTTAACATTTTTTACCCATCACAAAAAACTCTCGCTCCGTCTTACAAATTTTCGATCAGGTCACATGTCCTGACGCGAGCTCCGTCTTACGAATTTTCGATCAGGTCACGTGTCCTGACGCGAGCTCCGTCTTACGAATTTTCGATCAGGTCACGTGTCCTGACGCGAGTTTAACATTTTTTATCCATCACAAAAAAAGTGCACAACGCTGCTAAAGAAGTTTTCACTTCAAAAATCGAAAACTAGACACGAATTGGAATGCTGGCACACTATAATATCGAGATTTTTGCGAAAGACAAATAAATGCAGATTTAATTTCGAACTGTTTCTATTGGTTTTTGATTCGACGGGCAAAGTAAAGATATCAGCGATCAACTTACATTGTGTGGATCTCGATTTCTCATTCTGTTTTTCAACTTTTGAATCGCTTTGCATAAGGTTGCACTTTTTCCCCGTAGTTAGTAGTTTATTCTGTAAGAGATTAGGTGAAGTGAGATTGTAGTGACCGGTCAAACCACCTGATGCTAGTGGAATTGACACTATTACCTAACTTTTCACGGTAAGATTGTTTACAGAATACATCGGCAGTTCTTGATTCCCTCAGCGAAAATTTCTGTTAATTGCTCGTGTCTTTCATTATAAGAATGTAGTGTTTGCCCTTTCATTATTGACATTAAATGCAAGAGTTATTTGTCGATAAAAGTGACTAATTCCAACTAACAATAGGCGAAAGTCTTTGCCCACAGAATGCTAATTAAAATTCTCATTTTGAACGTGCATACTCAAAATTAATTACTATTCACCATTGCAATGTTGTATTGTTCTAATAATTAATTGTTAATCATTATGTTGTTACCTGCACGATGTCGGTAGCCACGACTGACAATCCATTGAATGTAGACTTTTCTTAAAAACAAGAGAATTCCCTTTTAAGTCTCTTTTAACATATGTACGTGTTTTCTTCAAGTAAAACAAACATATGACATTATGGCCTTCTTAAGAATATTCTCCGTGCGCGTCAGTCCTTTGTAATGCAAATGTTTCATCTGATGTATTCATGTAGATGAGTGTCGGCGGAACAGCAGCGTCGATGTAAGTTACGGGCGTGTAAATTATGATGATGCGTGCTTTTGTATGGGTAGTTTTGTAATGTACACAGAAGCTGTTTTGTGAATCATGCTGTTTGTGAAGGTATTAGGTGTAATGATCCCTTTAATGGAGACTTTGAATGTGTAGACATGACTTCTAGCAATTTTAGTACTTGGTGCATTTACACTGTACAGTGATATCGACGCGCAAACTGGAACCATGAATTTAGCACATGATTCAAGACCCCTTGCGTAGAATTCTTTCGGCGGTTCGACCCGAGTCGGTTTCTTGTCTAAACTCTTCTGATTCTTCATTACTTAAGCAATCAAATTGAGTAGCTGTTTCGAAATCTGCACGTATAACTCTAATATTCCTTGTCTTGATTGAACTTTTAAGTCTATCATACGCCATGTTTCCCGTCAATCCTGCATACAATTAAACCGACAGTGGGTCTGCCATGTAAACCGTCAGTGGGTCTGCTCTTAATTCGGCTAATGCAATATAAAGTGCGGCCGCGGTCAGACGTTCATGTGCGTTAATTAATTTGATTTGTCGCCTGTCTCCGCTCGGATTGCGCGCCCAAAACAATGTGTACAGGCTGTTTGGGAACTGTTGCTGTTAAAAGGTTGCTGATGGTGGCAGGAATGACAGTAATTAAATGTCGTAGATCTGTTAGCTTTTGTGACTTATGTATAATCAGTCTGAGACATTTTAGTGTCCCAAGAACTAATAAGAAGCAACAAAAAGATTATATAGCATATACAATGTGTAACTGAATTAATGCACATTATGAAAGTAGTTTGTTCAGAATCGTTTACTGAATCGATTTCTGATATTTTTAATAAAGGATTTTTTTTATCCAAAAATAATTTAAACTACGAAAATTACAGTCACACTTCTGCTGTGCAGCCAAAACAAATGAAAATGAATGAAGTACATACTACGCTAGAACCTTGTACGTTTGCGACTGTGTAACTGCGTAAATTTGTAATGAGACTACAATTTTTTCCCACAATCAGTGTAACTAATTTAATAAATAAACAATGTTTTATACATAATATTAAAAATTCAGTGTATGTATTGTGATTGTAACATAATATTCTAATTGGGGTGTATGGTGGTGTGCGTTAATTCCGGGACATGTTGTATATAAATATCTTGCTAAGGGTGATTTTCCAGGAAAATTAAACTTATCCTTGTCCTATTGTAAAATCTTGGGTCTTCCCTGACAATAATGAACTGTGTTCACCATCATCATCATCGAAGCCAAGCTCACTGCCGTAATCACAGGAACTCTGACAACTTATAACATGGTGATGGAAAACATCGTGAGGAAACTGGCATGTCCTAGAACCAAAAATTCAAAGACATGTGACATCTACCAACCCGCACTGGGCCCGCATGGTGGATTATGGCTCACTCCCTCTCGCCGAGAGGAGACCTGTGTCCCAGCAATGGGAACATTATAGACTGGTTATGATATAGCAAGACGCGCAGAAAAAATTCTGCATACCTACGTATAGACCAAAATGAACACCCTCTATTTCACAACAAGCGTATATGCAACAATTGAATGTCATTCACGACTAATTTAATCGAATTGCCCTACACCTAAGTACCAAGTAACAACGTAGTAGGTGACATACTTATCTATGTATATGTTTATCTGTTGTACAGTTATGACGTTTTACACCATACCATACATACAATTATTTCAAGTTCCACAACAACTGCTTTGGTTTAGGAAAGCTTTAGTTCATTGCTCATGGATTCAATGTTTTAATAATAATTGAGGATATTGACATAACCATCACTCATGGCAGACTAATTAGTAATCGCAGTTGGTTGCTAAATGCAGACAAGACGCTAGTGCCCAAGGCTCATCATCCATTGACATTTTACGGATGGTGAAGCTGAAGGCGATATTCTATGAATGTAACCACACGGTTTCGGAGGTAGTCGGATTATCTGATTGGTTGTATTAGAGTTTTGGATATTATGTTTAGTCGCAGTAACTACATTACCTACCTACTAAAACATCAACTTCCTACATATGACATAAAATCAATACAGGGTTGTCTCATCTATCCACGCCCTTGCACACGTGTCAACTCGCGTTATCAGTTTGCGTTTACCTTGCACGTGAAGATTCATGAGGCTTCCTTCCGGAACTATAGGAAACAGGTGATAACCTTCTGTAAGGACTTATTGTAGTTCGTCGCATGTGGGTAGAACAATGCTTTCGATAATGGTGCATCTTAGTATGGGGTGGAATTAATTATGGAGCTGCTATTAAATACAGTTTAATAAGAAAAACCGATATAGCTTGCAGAGTAAGCAAGATGAAGTGCCAGTGGGCTGGCCATGTTTGCCGAAAGGCCGATGGCCAGTGGAGTAGACGAGTCCTGTAGTGGAGACCGCGTATCGGCAAGCGTAGTGTAGGACTCCCCCCCGAATAGATGGACGACCTCAAAAAGGTGGCTGGGACAGACTGGATGCGGAAGGCGAAGGACAGGATGCTGTGGCACAGCCTGGGAGAGGCCTATGTCCAGCAGTGGACTGCGATTGGCTGAGTTTATTAATCGAGCAAAAACAATGAATACAAAACTAAGATATGCTACAGATATCCAAGTCGTATTTTTGCGTTCATATCCCGGTTACATTTCGGAATCCGCTTCGGTCCTTTGATCTGTGTTTTAAATTGGGTACAATCCGCTTTGATTGATCCAACTAACGTCAATCTAGATACACGCCTAGGTCTTTCGTAACCCCTTTGTTATATGGCCAGGTGTACACAAACCCGCTGTTAGGTATAAAGCTGTTTTCTTTTGTGCCAACATTCTCTATCTCGTTCTTCCTTGATCCAACTGAACCAGCCTTCCAGGTCTAAAATTAACCAGCTCCCACAATAAACCAATTTTCACACATCAAGCCTATAAATATCTAATAACTTAACCCTTAACTGCGCAGACTTTCTCTCCGCGCCGTATAAGGGTCACAAAGACCGCGTGTTTCCTTGTAAGACAGTGACCGAGTGAACTTCGGTTAACTAGACAGTGAAGGGTTATCGTGGGCCGGTCATCGCGCGATTGGGTACTTTCGGTATTAGAATACGAGATTGCCGGTGTTCGGACAAGTAATTCGGCTTTTGAGGGTTAAGATTGTAGTGGATTTAATGACTTCGCAACGGTCTGATATCTTCGCAGTCTTTAGGATATCGGTACTCTGAAGTAAGGTTATGGGCCTGACCCATTCGGTTCCGTGTTAAATACTGGAATTTGCCGCATTTGGTTAAACTGGATGTAGGCCCTAAGATAAATTAATAAGAGTGGGCTTAGTGGTAATGATAGATGTTTCATAGTGTGCAGATTGATTCAGTTGCAGTATGGAAACAGAATAGCAATTTCTTAAAGCTGATATAACTCGCATCTTCTTATTTCTAATATTTCGATATTATTTCCAACTACTGCTGCTCTGCAAATATTGATCGTGCCATACTCAAAAAAAAAAAAGTTTTAGCATAGATCTGTTATGCGTGAAAGCTGACAATGTACTATTTAATTGATACACATTTTACCATGATTTTGGGCCGTGCTATACCTTGCCTTACTAACATTTTCAAGGCTGCACAACATTAATTGTCCTGCGGATACATTCAACACTTGCTTCACACACAAACCAACCGCTTAACCAACCGCTTAGACATAACCAAGCGGTTGGTTGACTCTTCACGTGACCAGAGGGCTGGTCTATTTTTAGCTCAAAGAATCAGCATTGCCATCCAACGTGGTAATGCTGCCAGCCTTTTAGGCACTTATCCCATTGACAGCGATGCGGACGAATTTTTTGATACCCAATGAGCTCCTACCTTTTTTATTTAATATATGTATTATAGTGTTAGCTTGTAAATTGTAAGAAAGCCTTTTTGTTAGTAGTGTGAATAAATAAAGAATCAAAAAATTAAAAATTGCAAAAAAAAATATTTTACAACGACGATCTCATACAATCTCAAGACGCACTGACATCATAAAGACAGAAACTATTACCAATATTCACATAACACGCATTTTCCCACAATCTGCGCGCATGATTGATGCGCTGTCAAATCACCACGTATATTATGTCTACTAAATAAGTGTGGATTATACAATATGCGCTGGAGGTCTGGTGGAGTTAGATATTGTTTTTGCTGACGTTATTATGGTATCGGTTATGGGAAGTGAGGCTAGGAATACAAAGGTAATAAAGCGACGTGGGACTAAAAACTCACAGTATTTAAATACTAAAAGAAAAGCTTATATATAGAGTAGCTTATAACAGGACAGAAATTGAAACTATGTGGAGTAGAACCAAGAGAAAAATACTATTGAAACATTTACAGGTAGTACTGGGGTATACATTTTGGGCATTTGACCGAATATAAACCCTGTGGTTTAAGAGCCTTCAGACAAATGTGAAAAGAAGATTACCTCCGAAATCACTTTAATATTTCTAAAAAAAACACCGGAATCTTAAACATTTTACATTACTATGGTGGGAACGTGGATTCTTAATCTACTTTTTCCAAAATGATCAATTTCATCAGTAATCTCTCAATCGTCAATAACATCCGCTGCTCTAAGAGCGTCGTCTGCCTTAGTATTCAGTGCTCACACACACGAGAGACACGCGTCAACGGCAGAAGCAACTGCAACAACATTTGACGCCCGTCGACGGCTGCAGTTGCTTTTGCGCACGACGCGTGTCGCGCGTGTGTATGCACACTTACTCTTAAATGCTACAACAAAAACCTTCTTAGCAAAAAAATATTACGGATCACCAGCTAAATATTCAGCATCCGGTCTCCTAATTGATCCCGCAGCTATTAGTTCCCCGTGATTAAACTTTGCAAATCTCTCTGTTCATTATACAAAGTGCTTATTAATCTAGTCATTACCTTCACCATTAACGGCTACGCTATGTTTTACCAATTGAATGCCAAAGTCATCATCTTCATCAGTAATCTCTCCATCTCCTAAAGCATCCGTTGTTCTAATAGCCACATCTTCTATACTCTTAAGTGCTGCAAAAAAAGTTTCATTGCACCACAATATTATGGATCACCAGCTAAATATTCAGCATCCGGCCACCTAATTGATTCCGCAGTTATTAGTTCCACTTCATTGAACATCGCGAATATCTATGTTCATTATACTAAGTGCTTGTTCATCTAGTTCTTGTATATAGTTTTGTTTTGCTTGAGCATTAACATTGCAAATGAGTTTATTTTTAGTTGTTTTCTTTTCAAGATAGTGTTTTCTTAATTGTTGCAAGTATTATAATAATTAGCAGGAATTTTCAGCCAGTAATGGTCGTTATTTACAATGTCAAGCAATTGTTCTTGTCCACTTTTAAAAGTAGCATCCTTCTTAGTTGTTTTAAAAAAGCCTTTACCTCAATAGATTTCAATCTCTCCTTGCATAGAATTTTACTAATCGCCATACTAAGGACTTTCATTGTTTACTGGTCATACATCGATTGTTACAGTTGCGTGCGTTTGCGCAACTCCGATCATATTGCACGTGATTTGCATACAATGGGCGCGATAAGCGATGCTTCGGAGTTTAGCTGATCCGAAATAGTTACGTACTAGAGTAGGGTGTTATTTGAAATTATGAGATAATCTGTAATTGGCTGTTTTGCGATTATGCCCATACATATGATTAGGAAGATACGATCGGTTTTGGAGCTATATTCCGCAAACATAATTGGTTATTTCCTATGCATGCCTTTTAAAGTGGTTTTTACACAGTTAACTCCGTAAAGAATTAAACTTTCTGTGCTGTATATCTGGTGTAAATAAATTATGACATTAGTTTCACAGCCAAAATAGTACCACCTAGAGCCTACGCCCCTACGCAATTCATAATTACCTTAATGCTAATGAATAGCCTCACATCGGAACTAATCTATCCATTCTGTTGTTACATCAATTTACTCATTAATTAGTACTTCGAAATACAACCTCATGGGAGAGCTCCAATTGGAATGACCTATCGATTCATCGCAGAATAAGAAATTGCAAAAGGTTCACTTCTATGGATGAAAGGAACTCGGGCATAAAATTGCTTGGCACTGTGAATTCCATGGTTTCTTTTAGCGGTTCTAATGGAGGCTGTGCAGTCACAAGTTATCTCACACATATAACATTAATAGCTCGTTGTTGACTTTGTCCTTGTGGCTTTGCCGTAGTGGGTAAAAAACATCTATCTATCAAAAAACACAAACAAACATCTATAAAATAAATATCTATCTATCGTGTATTGTACTTTTTAATTCTATGACGACATCAAACTTTCTTAGGAGTGGTCCTTCTGTACGAACTATAAAACTTCCCTCCACCATTAATCTTGTTTCCAAACATCGGTTTAATGGAGTGTGTAGTTGCATGTACGGGAGCGGTTGCATTCAGATGAGTTGGGCAACACACGGCCAACAATGGGCCGGGTGCTGGCGATACGGTCGGTGCGTACGATAGTTACGGTGGCTGCCAGCTTTGTGGATCACTTCTAGTGATGAAATGGATGATAGATCAAGGACCTGTTTGTTAGCCGACCGATAGGGCCGAAGACTGCCAGGGTAGCGGGATCGTCCGAAAGGGTCACCGCTGCCCTGGAACATAAAGGGCCAAGGAAGGAACACGAGTGGGTTTTAGCCAGTAAGAGTCCGACACTCCCTTCCGCTCCACCCAGAGCGGGAGGGGTCATTTGATGATTTCCCATCCACAAAAAAAAGGACCTGTTTGTTTGGAAGAACAAAAGCTTGAAGTTTTTAGAAATATTTACAAAGGACACCTCACTAATAAAAGTATCTTCTATCTGGTCTTGTTAAAGTTCAAACTCCATCAACGGTCAACTCCTCGTTTGTGTTCTGTAGGGATCGACCGGAAGAAGCATAGGTTAGTCAATGTATGTATATCACTGCATCAAACAAGTACTTTTACTAACGTATCTTCAAGTGGCCGAATAATTCGCTTCAGTTCATAATTTGTATCAACTAGTCATGTTTAGTGTCACGCCATGCAAGAGTGACAGTAACATTTGTGTAGTTAATGGCATCAAATTACTTCTTCCGCAGAAAAATACTATTTTTTTATGTTAGTAGGGCGCCCAAAGCTTTTTTTTTGTCGTTATTATCTGCGTTCATGTTTACATTATTATACTTGTTTTTAACTCCGGGCGAATTGAAAACAGTAGCTAATTATTTTATTCCACGTTTCCGACTATGTGTTTAAATATTATACTATGCTACAGCGAGAATTTCGAAAGACTGTGCGTTTCCGTAGAATTGTTTATATCCCCGTGACTTTTTATGCCAGTACCCAATGATTCCTGTCAAAGTTAATAAATCTAGTAGTACCTTTTCCTTTGCAATATGGAAACTAACGGTATAATTTGTTTTCTTACAGTTGGTGGTAAACTTGGCGCTGGTGATCTACCATGCGTTGGACTACACGCACTCAGAGGACGAGGAGAGGCTCATATCGCCCGACCTCGAGGGCCTCATCACCGAGATGACGGCGTGTGATACTGCAGGTAAGAATAGTTTTGAATACTTTATATAGTGGTAGATATATATTCTGTCAATTGTATCACTGACTCAGGTTATTACGTGATTTTAACTGTTTAATGTCTCAGAGGATAAGACGATACGTCGAGTACGGAAACGATTTTTAAAATGGTTTTTGTAGTCTACGTACGTGTGTATTATTATGAGCCTGTGTTGGCCCTCTGAAGGGCAAAGAAGGTATTCCACTCAGAGCACTGCAAAGGCCTCCTGTCTCTCCACTTTTTCCGGACTTCTGGTCTTCTACGTTTGCGGGCCAATCCAGTATTGGTTTTGGCAATTAAAATATGTGACAGTAATCTTTTCATTATTAGAATGGGAATGAGAATTTTCATCCTTTAATCGTTGTAAGCTAGACTGTTAGACTGGAAGCCGACCCCAACATAGTTGGGAAAAGGCTAGGCAGATGATGATGATGAATCGTTGTAAGCTATATATATATTTTTTTTTAACAAAACATTTCCCAACTCTACGAATCTCTCCTCTCCTTATATATGAACGTCTGTTAGATTTTACTATGTTCAGCTTTGATATGGCACTGCGTTTCACTTGGGCCTCATCTAGAATCAAGCATGCTATAATTTACCACAAAATTTCGTAAGTACCTATTTCGTTTCGGTTGCACCCGGAACACTAGGACTCTTAACAATCTCTCAGCAATCCTCTGTCTCAATAGCCCCATTACTACCAATTACCTATCAGTCATTTTCTGACCACACTCAATTACGTGACCGCAACATTGTCCATTTACTACCAATAAATAGTTTTCTTGTTAGGTTCGTGTAGTTCCCTACAAAGAATATTGTCTCCGCCTTTCCTCACTGGCTTAAATGGCAACTTAGTGGAAAGATGGACAGTAGTATCTCCTTTGGGCGTTAATAGGATCAAACGATGATCAGGGGGTCCAAAAGGTTACATTGTGCATTGCATTTTATCTGAAAGCTAACCATTTTCCGAATTCCCATCAGAAAGTCAATTCCCGTGATTAGGGATATTAGAGGTATTTTTGACAGATTGAGGCTGAGATCAGACTGTGAACGTTCTTAAAATTACGAGAATTGACCTTCAGATCATTAGCAATTCCTCTAATATTCGTAAAAAAAAACATTGTTTCATACCTATGTGTAAAAAATGGTTTATTATTTTAAGAACATTGCTTTGCAGATTTTCGGCCTGTCCATCGTTGATGTCAAATTCTAGATCCAAGTGTACTCACATAATACCTACGTCTGATATGACAAACACCATCATTCTATGTACTCTTCTACTTAAAGCAATTCATCTCACTTGTTACTAAGTATTGGTACAATACTCAGAACTTTCACCCTGTTGACCTTTATAGCGTCGCTTGTATGCGTGATGATCGCTAACGATACTTGAACGACTGTTTGTTTGATCATATTTGCATTATTTATGAGTTATTTGCTGATCCTGTTAGTGTTAACTATGTAAGCTTTGTTGAAGTAAGAACTTAGGGCTCTACGAAGTAAGGATAGTTATTAACAGGTATAAACATTATGGAGATAAATAGTTGCCTGATTCATGGGCAAAATATCGTAGCAAGTGGAGTTCTGTAGTTTCTGCTTGCTCCCATGGGAAAAAGGCGTGATCCAATAACCTTATCTTCTGATTCTTGTTTCAGCGCTTCTTCTTTTCGTGTCGATGGTACTCCTCTTCGATATTTTATATTGTTTGAGCCCAGTAGCTGGCCACGTTAATTGCAGCATCAGTGGCATTCATTAAGTCATCCAAGGTTCAGGTGAACGGGCACTTAGGGCACTCCAGCAAGTGGGGCATGGTCTGATTAGAGGCACCGCACTCGCACTGGGTATTGAATGGGTCAGTAATCCCCCATTTTGACAAGTTGTGTCTGCATCGCAACGGTACGCAATCAATCAAGCCCCAATATAAAGTTATTTTGATTTTTACCTTCAAGATCATATTTTATGACTAAAATTACAGGCTAAATATAAAAGGGTTTCTATTAAGGGTCAATAATCTTTAAATAGGCATCACTTTGATCCCAAGCGGCCTTTGCCTTACCATCAATATTCATCGATGCAAATGATTTCACAACTCCATAATGTCCATATTTACCATGGAAATATAATATTAAACGCATGAATCTTCTTCATTTACAATTCGATTTCAGTAAATGTTACAGTTTTCTTCTTAAATTATTGAATAGTCCCTGCTGAGCGATTATTATGGACGTGCGTGCGAACGATGTTGGCCCAAGATGTGCCGTTCCGTTATATTTGCCAAATGTTGGACGACCAACAGCGCCAATATTCTCACACAAAGTGGATTCTTCAAAGTATGTAGTTGGTAATGGAGAAATGGATATTAATGTTGGGTTTGGTTGACCAATGTACGAAAACGGTCATATCAGTCTAATGATCATGTGAATTTGGACAGTAATGATTGATGTTTGCGTGTTTTGCCCTTTCATTTCTCCCTTGAATGTTTTTGCGGAATGTGACCTTTATTAGTATGAGTATGCTGACTATCAATTTCTCATTTTTTTATTCCTTTTTTTGCACTTCTTATGTTAAATGCAGTGGTGGCCAGGTGAGGAGTGGTGGCCCCGTGGTAACGGCCGCGACTTACACGTTGTAGGTCGTAGGTTCGAACCCAGGCAGGCGGTTTACTTTGTGTAAATAATTTCATTACCACTGCTCTCAAAATGGTGAAGGAAAACATCGTGAGGCATCGTCACCGGCATGTCCTAGAACCAAAAATTCGAAAACATGATGTGACATCTACCAACCCTCACTGGGCCCGCGTGGTGGATTACAGCCCACTCCCTCTCTAAGAGAGGAGGCCTGTGTCCCAGCAGTGGGAACATTAAAGGCTGATTATGTATGTTAAATGAACTTGTATTCCAAACTGAGATAGATAGATAAAACATTTATTCAGTGCACACAAAAGATGTAGCACAACATACAAAATCACAATTAAATGATAATAAATTACATTTATATATATATATATAAAAACAAGGTACCAATATACAGAAAGAAATATAAATAAACATATTCAAGGAAATAAAGTGACACTATGACATATATTGAATCAAATAACGAACAAAGTGCAGTGTGCGTCTCACGGTTGCACCAAATGGGAGTCCAGCTCAGCATGTGTCAGGCAAATTTACCTGACGCTGGTATTCTACTGGATCCCTGCAGTGACATATGGACGTTGAGCAGACGAGATAAATTGGTGACGACATGCGACATAATGCAATTGGATTAGAAGCCTGGAAACTTTAAGGGGAGCTTGTGTATGCTTACAGCATCTTTGAAGTCAAAGGGTGCCTAGGGTATTCGCTTGTATATTGCCACTATTCAATTTCCTGCTACTGGTTTCCAACCTCATGTCAGTTTTGCAAACAACAAAGTTTTGTTTGTTAGGGAACAAGCGAATAACGAGCTTCGTCATGTAGTTTGGGTTGAGTCAACACCGGTTTTATCTGTTTGTAAGTTTTTTATTTCATTTTTAACCCCCGACGCAAAAACGACGGGGTGTTATAAGTTTGACGTGTCTGTGTGTGTGTGTGTGTGTTTGTGTGTGTATGTCTGTCTGTGGCATCGTAGCTCCCGAACGGATGAACCGATTTTAATTTTGTTTTTTTTTGTTTGAAAGGTGAATTTGTCGGGAGTGTTCTTAGCGTGTTTGATGAAAATCGGTCCAAGATGGCCGCCGCTACAAAATGGCGGATTACATATTTTTTTCACAACTCCCTCAATTTGGGTATCAAATGAAAGGGCTTGACTAGTAGAATACTATACACTATGATAAATTTCAAATCCAAGATGGCCGCCACTACAAAATGGCCAATTACATTTTTTTTTTCACAACTCCCTCAATATGGGTATCAAATGAAAGAGCTGGACTAGTAGAATGCTACTTATACACTATGACAAGTTTCAAATCCAAGTTGGCCACTACCAGAAAATGGCGAATTACAAAAAACCTGATTAAATGCCAAATTACCTGAATCTTAAGACGCAAGAAAATAAAAGAAAAGAAATAATAAGGAGTCCCTACAAAAAGCATGAAATAAAAAATTAAATTAAAAATTTTAAAAACCCCCGACTACGTGAAACCCTATAAAAAGAAAAAAATAACCTTGAAATTATGACCCTGCGTAAGTACGTATGAAATTTTTTGATTAAATATTGTCCTGTCGGGGGACCGCTACTATTTTAAACTTTAACAGAACGTTAGGCTAATAATTAGAGCGGTCCCCCGACGGGACAACATTTAATCAAAAAGTTTCATACGTACTTACGCAGGGTCATAATTTCAAGGTTATTTTTTTCTTTTTATAGAGTTTCACGTAGTCGGGGGTTTTTAAAATTTTTAATTATGTTTAACTTCTGCGATTTTGCAATCACGGCAGTTCTCTTGATGATAACTAATGTTTGTGTTTTCAGTTGCATCTGACGTTAGTGTTTGTGTGTATTATCAACTTTACTTTCAGAATGTGCCTAGTTATTTTATGCAGATCGAAGTATTTACAATTATATGAAGCCTTGGGAATCTCTGTCCATAAAAATAATATAGTCCTCCATACCGTATTTCGGCCATGGCACAATCTCAACGCATAAGTGTGCACATACAAGATAGGTGCGCTCTCTCTTCCCTCAATCTCATAGTCCGATGGGATGGCAATCTGACAAGAACAGAGAGAGATCAGGCGCAGGGCCAATGGCTTAATGTGCTTTCCAAGGCACGGGAGTATCACACCGCCAACTTCCAAACTCTGGGCTGTTACTAAGAAATTCCTAAGGGAAAAACCCAATAACCCTTTGCCCGACCTGGGCATCGAACCCAGGACCCCACGCTCCGCAGTCGTGCTTGCGACCACGAGACCAACGGGGCAGTCATAAAAATAATAAATAATGATGATCGATTGTCTTCCGGAAAAAGTTTTCCACCTTCATCATACAACTTTCACAGATAGTTTGTAACTAGGATTAAAACATGGGACACTTTTTATCCTGATATTCCCACGGGATCGAAACTTATACGGGTGAAACCGCGGGGCGCAGCAAGTACTTACGTAAAACAACCTCTGCTACACCGTAAACATTATCACATCTATCAAACACTGACCTAATGGGGCTGACATGTTCTTACAAGAACAAAAGTCCCTAAAACAAAAGAAAAAAAAAAACTATCAAACACCATCATTTACTTACACACACTGACAATTAGCACTAAACAAAGCACCATTAACTGCTACGCGCCATAGAGTATGTTGCCATGGGAATATCTTCATCCATAATACCATTATGGTATGGGAACTTGGGAACGTCTTCAGTACCAGATATTAATATTGGCATGTTATTTTTCACATCGAGGTCAGGTTTAATTAACTTTTTGTTTGTCATTTGCATCGTGGAATGTTGATGTTTTATTGAAGGTCCGTTAGTTTGTGTCTTTGGCGTATGTCGTTGATTGCTGAGCGGTCAGATAGTCTGGCCAGAGCCTTAGTAAGTTTTAGCTTGAGAGTAATTTGTAACAGACTTTGGATAAGGTTGTATAATGGAAAATATGGTATACTAATTTCTGTCCGCAGCTTGGATATCGGAAATTATCCCACGGGAACGTGCTACAGGGTCCGGTAGGTTACGCTTTCAGGATGCCATCTATCTCCTTGCCGAATTTTATCGATATCCGTTCACTGGTTTAGGCGTGAAAAGAATTTATAATATTAGAATGGATGATATTAGATTAGATTATTAGGAAAACCTTTTTTGTAAAGAATAGCATGATGATTTGACGGGTATTGAGAATGGATACACATTGAAACGTGTTAAATCTGTATTTCGTTCGAAATAAACAATTAAATAGACCCAGTCCGTACATCTGATTAGGAATCTTGACACGTTTTTAGGTACTGCAATCATGGCAAGTAGGTATGGACTTGACCTGTGATGTTGATTAAATAGGGGCTTGTGGCTAAGAAATAACAGCCGCACGGGTCGATCGATCAGGTTAAGCTACGCTTGCCGCGGTTGGTCCGTGGATGGGTGACCACATCCGGCTGTCATTCGTGGATCTTTAACTGTTGTTACGGGTCGTCAGGAGCCTCAAAGTCTGACAACCAGTCTTACCAAGGGGTTTTGTATTACCCAGTAGCTGGGTTGTGGAGGTCAGATAAGCAGGCGCTCCATGTACAATACTGGTACTCAGCTGCATCCGGTTAGACTGGGAACCGACCCCAGCATAGTTGGGAAAAGGCTAGACAGGCGATGAGGTATAGACTTGACCAAATCCAGTACAGCAGGACGGAATACACGCATTAAACACACAGTAGTAAAATTAGAACTTCGCGTGATCAATATGAGAACTTCTGTCCAATGACACAATAGTACAACTAAATGAATTTCTTTTATTGCCATGTTCTCATTGCATTCCAGTCCACGAACGGTGTTACTTCCGGCCATTCTCAATGTTGGTTTATCTGAATTGTATCCACCGAAACACTGACACTGTTCACAAGTAATTATATAAAAGTTTTTTTGAATAATTCCCTTTACTTGGTCTTTGTAAGTGGATTAAAGTTTTTAAGAGCAGTTTTTTGGGGCGAGATAAAACTGTTGAAGGATTAAAGTTGGTATCGTTTTAGTTTCATTTGTGAAGTTTAGATTGGAGATCATGACTAAGGATGATATGGTAATACTGAAGTATCATGACATATTCAGGTACGGCCTTAATGAGGAAAAGCTTTTTTTGTATGGCCCAAAGAATATTTAATAAGTTACCTTGCTCAATAAAAAATCTAAATTTAGTCAATTTCAAGCGTAAATTACATACTATATTATTACAAAAATGTTACAATTCTCTCAGCGACTACTTTGATGACAGTTCTTTGACATAACATATTTGTATACTCGTAACTTGACTCTATAAACATGACGTCTCTCACAGCTGGACAATATAAATTTTAAGCATTTTTCTTAGCAGTAACTTATTGACATCATAACTATTTATTATTGACAATCGCATTTCATTAAAGATTTACATTACCTGACATTACCTAATGCATTTTATTAAAATTAATATTGACATTCCTAATTAAACTGTTACCTTTTTATAGTACTAATATATAGCTAATTTATTCACTTATTGGCAAAAGCCTCTCTTAAATGTATATTTGTACGCCAAATGGCAAAACATAGAGAAACTATAATATGTATAACATTGACTATAACATCTTGCACACTGTTGTAACCTATGTTTACAAATAAAGACGTTTGATTGATTGATTGATACATGACATACATACGTAATCAGCCTATAATGTTCCCACTGCTGGGACACAGGCCTTCTCTCTTCGAGTGGGAGTAAGTGGGCTAATAGCGGGTTGGTAGATGACACAAGTCTTCGAAGTTTTGGTTCTAGGACATTCCGGTTTCCTCACGATGTTTTCCTTCACCGTTTTGAGAGCAGTGGTGATGAATTTATTAACACAAAGTAGAGGGCCTGCCTGGGTTCGAACCCACGACCTACAGCTCGTAAGTAGAGGCCATTACCACTGGGCCATCACTGCTCCATATACTAAAGTATATATAAATATGTGTACCATATTTCTAATAACAGCGATAATAATTTTTCATACATCTGTCCGACTTAATACAATCTTGTACACCCATGTACATCATGATATGCAATCAACACGCCCCGTTTCATTATACGCAGATATCGTCGTGTTCTACAAGATTGGGTATTAATTCTCACTTTCTATTACATGGTCGTGTCCACCTTATGCATGCTTCTATCTCAGCCAGACAGGCTGTCTACACGATGACATTTGGGCCGCACCACGTTTGTGTTATCAGGGACCTTTGCTCTCGCACCGGCGCGGTCGCCTCCCATCGCGTTTAGTTCACAATGCAATGATACAATTCGTTCCGGTTGTCTTTCACCTCCCTTTCCAACTCTCACGGACCCACTCAATCTAAATTAACTTGTCATATTTTCTGCTTTTCCCTCGCGAAGGCAGTTTTTGCACCAACATCGAGCCGACACAGTCTCGATTCATAATCGAGTTGTAATTTCTCCGACTACATATTTACAGCTTCCTGCAATGTTTCCTATATGCATAGGCTAAGATGAATTTATCGCCTTTTAATAGCTCACGCAGGAAAGTGTACCGTTCGGTATTGCCCATAATTTTATGCCAATCAAATTGTAAACACCTGGCTGGAGTAGCAATGTCAACAGTTTGTTGTTTATGAATAAGAAAATCGTGCCGAGAAACTAATCTAACTCCGCTCGGATAATTTGTGAGTGACTCGGAGGGAATGCACTACTCACTTGTTTCGATCGTAATCGAGAATCGATCGTGTTGTATCGAGCGCTGGGTTGTCCGATATAACAGGGCCATCATAAATCTTACAAATGTTTTTGATCATGAAGTTCATGGTCGTCTGTTTTTGACGTGTAACTGTTTATTTAGTTACAAGTAGGCGATCGAATGAATCGCATCGAAAGTATCGATCGGATCGAGAGATGCGAGATGTAAATACCGGTCAGTGGGTCGCATTGGACAGGTGAATATGTCGAGAACACAATGGATGATGTGACTGCTGGGCCATTGTTCGGAAACATTCAACAATTTTTAGGGGCGGAATGTTTGGACGATGACATTATCTTTATTGATCTGAAGTGTTCGAGGTCGTCAGGCGTGGATCGCATTTTCTTCTTATCAATTCTTTTGAACACTTTCCTTTTAAATATTACGAGGACATACAATGCTCTGATCTATCGTCTTATTGATTTGATCGACGGGCTAGAAAACTAGGTAATTTTAATCTTCCTATTTAAAATCGTGTTCAACCAAAAATATCTAGACAGAACATTAGACGAATTAAGAAAGCCAACTTTACAACAACAACAAAAACAAACCAAACAAAACTAATTTCTAATTCATTACAAAAGAATAGTTTGACCAAAAGCGCAGCCCTAATTACGGGACAATACGTCACCGCAACCGCAAGGCCACGAGAAAGAAAAGAAAGAAAGTTTCATTTATCTTTAACTTTTATATGCAGATCTAGGGAACGATGTTCACGTTTTTCTCACGGCTTCGGCGGTTTTGTATGGTATGATTCTTTTATGGACGCAAAAGGTTAACGCTATCTTTAGTAATGATTTGATGGCTCTACGGATTTGGAGCTGCGCTTGGTGATTTTTGAATCACAACTGTATTGTATTTGTGGAGTTTTTCTTCTAAAAGTTGGTATTTATAATGGTATCTCGGAAATCCTTGTGAAACATTGAATGCATCATCATCATCTATATCAGTCCACTGCTGGGCGTAAGCCTCTCCAATTGCATGTCTTTCAGCTCGATTCTCGGCAACTCCTCCTCCATCCTCCTCTATTTAATGGATTTTATTCTACGCTGTTTTTCAACGGTTACATTCTTCAACGTAATTGATTACATCACAACTATTTCATTCCTAGAATTTGCCGCAGTTACAGCTGACCTCTGAGACCTATCTAGTATTAACATCTCTGGAATGTTATCTCATTCAACTTTCTAGGAAGAAGCGCATTTTCACAATGAAGGAGAAAATGAACCAATTTGTTCGAGCATTTCTTTATTCTGTCTCATAAAACAATATGAATGAAATTACCGTATTCTAAGACGATTGTAACCATTCTTCCAATCCGGAACTATTGCACAGGCATACATAATAGCGTATCACATGTAATAGACAGTTTTGCATCAGATACGGCTACATTATTCATCCGAAAATGTTGCTCGCACCATGTTTGTTTGAACGAGATAAAATTTTGACGATTTCGCGGTACATTCTAAACAGTCTTTTGTTTTGTTTGTTTGAAGACAGCAATTTATTTTGAACTGTATGTTACCGGAAATATATTTCTAAATCGTTCGGTTGGACTTTAGGTTATTTCTTAGATAAAATGTGAAGAAGTTGTAGATAATTTAATTGCTTACCGTATAAAATGGGTGATCGTAAGTTTTATGAGATAACCGTTTGAATCAGAAACGGAAAAATTTATGGAATATCTGTATGTTTGCGTTTCCTAGTTATTCGATGCCCTCTTTGTAATAGAAGTTTCCTAGAGACGGTTATGTGAGATAAATCTAATATATAAAATTCTCGTGTCACAGTTTTCGTTGCCATACTCCTCCGAAACGGCTTGACCGATTTTGATGAAATTTTTTGTGCTTATCCGGTATCTATGAGAATCGGCCAACATCTATTTTTCATCCCCCTAAATAAGAAAAAAAAAAATTATTAGGAAATTATTTATATGTCAAAACAACGTTTGCCGGGTCAGCTAGTTGGAAATATATGAATGGCTGCTTTGATGAGAAGTCCCGTTTTTCGACGTCAATGAGATAGTGTTCATAAAATTTGTATATACTATGGTTGAACTGTTAATATTTCATTAACAGTTCAACCATGGTATGCTTTTCTCGACTCGTGCACTGAAACTTTCATAATTTTAATTGACAATTTTGCGACGGGCGTTGTTAGTTGACGATGGCTGGGTAACAAACTTTGTTGAAACAAACTAATTATCGTCATTTGCCTACAGTGCCGTCTAGTGCTGGACGTAGGATACTCCAGTTGCATCTACTGGTCTATACAGGGTGGCATGGACATCGACGAGCTAACTATGAACAGCACATGATTCTAGCGTAGATATATATATTTCGTCGGTTATTATACAGAAAAATCAGCTGTTCCATAGTGTACCTAACTATGAACAGCACATAATTCTAGCGTAGATATATATATTTCGTCGGTTATTAAACAGAAAAATCAGTTGTTCCCTAAAAGTGTAATACCTACGTGATCAAAAGGTATGGAACAGCTACTCTTTTTTTTAATCAGCGACGAAAATTTTTAATAATTATTAAGGACTTAGACTCTTGTAAGTACTGAACCCATGGTAACAGGTTCTGCGTCGATGTCCCTGCCACCCTGTATACGGCCTCTCTCATCCATCTACTACCAATCATCATGTCCTCCTTTATCTTCTTCTTCCTCTACTTTATCGATTCGCAGACTCCACTCAAGACTCCATTCCTCATAGCTTATGCTAATTAATATGCGTACAAAGTAATATAAAATTACTGTTTTTCCGTACAAATTGATTGTGCAATAAACTGGTATTTTGAACCGTAATGTGAGCACGCCTTTCACGGCCATTGGAAACGCTTTATTGGAAAATAATGTGCCGTAGTTAACATTGAGGACATTTTTGTTACGAGACTGCTTGATGTGCGCGGCTTTGCTTGGGAATTTTCGAATGGTTTTAAATATTCCTAGGTAAAAATAAAAATATAGCTGAGAATAAAATAAGCTTAGGTTTCTAATGGTCTATTTACTGTATTCTGTTGTCAAATCACGTGCCTACTTTTTTCCTCTACCCTTCTCTGTCCCACTCCTGGGCAAAGGTCTCCATCCACTCCATCCATCTGTCACAAGCCCGCGCGTCTTCGTTCCACGTAGGAGATGGCGGGACTGCCATCAAAGCTGGAAGAAATACTTTTAATATTGACTATTATAGTTTTGGTAACCTAGTTAGGTTACCAATCAGTTAACAAAAGGATCTGATACATCATTTCATTCGAGAGATTCGAGATCATTTGTTAAAACCTGACCAATCTACAGAGATTGGTCAGGTTTTCACAAACCTGAGATGAATCCAAGGATTTGTATTAATTTGTGCCCTCACCTCGTTCGATTAGGTTGATTCAGCAAATATTTCCAACAAGTAGGCCAAATTCAACATTAACCCTTCCTTATGTCGAAGAGTCTACAAGTCTTGTAATCACAACGTCAACAACTAATTAATTATAAGCCAAGTCGATAATATAGAAACCCCATTCCCACATTACCGTGGAGATAGCGTAACATTTAATCTATTTTCCCATAAATCACGTGGATATTAGCACAATGGATGGTTCCGCGATGCAACACCATCGATCATTATGTGGTACGCTCGATTGCTGCCCATGTAATCGATCTCCGCCCATCTAGTGTTGCTATCTTTCTTTGATAAATCAATGGCTTGGTCTCCTGAATTTCGTGTTATCCTTTCTTTGGCCTTAATTGCCAAAACAATAGCTTATTCCTATAGATTGCATGTCTTGATAATCTGGATTTGAATATCTTAAAACTATACTTGATACTTTTTTTAGAGCAATTATTTGATCTACTGCATTTTGTGTTGTTTTTTCTTCATCCTAGATCGTTAAAACAATATCCAACAACAATATCAATATCGGATTGCTTGCTTGCTTTTGATTGCTTGCTTGCTTTAGCATTTTAAATGATTTTGAAACAAAATTGAATATGTTCAATTTCGTTTACAATCAGTTCATATATTCTCTTTTATTCCCAGAACCAATTTTCTAAAGCCTTGCCGCAATTTCCACTTTTATATTTTTCCTTCCATATTGCTCAGAACTGAGGAAATAACAATAGTTGACAGGGAAATGTACCTACAAAGAAATCATATTTTAGTAACAGTTGAGAGTTTATTTTTTCTCTCGCGTTTCTTCAAGATTGTTAGTTTTAAAGCAGAGTCTGGATGGAAATCGAAAAATTCTTGGGCTTTTTATTTTATTATCTTCATTGAAATCTTCGTCTTAAGCTTCTACACGAAGTTTTAATTGTGGTGTAAAATATTTTTTAAGCTAAGCTAAGAAAATATTTGCTGAGTAAAATTTTGTAAGCTTTTAATACGCTTCACCTGGACAAACTTACAGCTTTACTCATACATTCTCCCATTCAATGCTTAGTGTCCCTGTCCTTTGTGTCCAAGTGTCTATATTTCCTCCGTGGGCTATCAGATTCTCACTCGCAAATATAATGGTTCTATTTGTCCATTTTGAGCCGAGCTTTGTGCCTATGTACAATGTTATCGCGCTGTATGTATTATTTATAAGCAGGATTAGGAAGTGTTTAGGCTTTCTGAGCTGCTGTGAAAGTTTCGTTTTGTATGGTTTCAGTTTGTTTTGTACCTGTTGGAGATTAGGCCTTAATAGTGCAAACATTAAGTATTTATATTAATTTATTGTTATTCGTTCAATTGTTGTTTTAGTAATTACGTGTACCTAAAGTTAATATCAGGATTGAGACGTCCACTATAATTGTCAAATACATTGGAGAGATGATTACATAACATGACCCCGACATGTCTCGGAAAGCGTGTTAAGCCGTTGGTCCCGGCTGTCATTCGTAGATCTTTGACAGTCGTGACGGGTAGGCAGAAGCCCAAAATTCTGACAACCAGTCTTACCAAGGTGTATCGTGTTACCCAGTTACTGGGTTCTGGAGGTCAGATAGGCAGTCGCTCCATGTAAAATACTGGTATTCAGCTGCATCCGGTTAGACTGGAAGCTGACTCCAACATAGTTGGGAAAAGGATAATTAGATTGATATTGGAGAGATGATTATAATAACTTTCATGCTGGAAGGAAAATAAGTGTTCACAAAACGATAGCGTGGATTGCTTAGTAATTCATAAAATACTTTAGTGCTATTTCACGATATCCAAAGCAAAAGAGGGATAGTCGGTATGCTATTTATAACTTAGAAAAGTCGTTTTCCCGCAGTAATGCTATCGAAACTAAACAGTTTTGTAAGCGCTTTCTCCGTAGCTCTTTGAACCTATAACATTAACATACTCGTAAATACTTCATGAAACAGTCATTTTACTCGCTTATCCTAACAGTGACTAACTAAATTGTACTATTAAACAATAACATAAAACAACGTACGTCTGCGCTGGGCCCGTCGTAAAGTTGAAGTGCGTCCCGTTTCGAATGTGCGAATTTATGGTCACCCTATGTCCTGGGTACCGTTATTGCGTTTAGGAGTTACACACACTGTACTTTTCTCTATCAGCCAAGCCAGCCAGCAAGCACGTCAAGCCTTGCCTAAGAAGTCAAATAGATATGTGGGCAGTGGAACAGGGAGATCAACGGAACAATAATTATGAATAAGGTCAAAAAGGCAAAGATGGAACAACCGTGCACTGACTGGACAGGTCTCTCAATCTGTGTGATTCTTCCCTCAAAAGACCATCTCAGACATCGACCTACATGGTCTTCATAATGATCTGACTAAGATTATGTCTGGACTTTAAAAGAGACTGTGACGTCTGAGTTTGTTTCGGCCTTTCTTCTCAGACTAGTCAGATAGGAAACGCCGACCTCATCTAGTTTTAAAATATGATTGACGTGTAAAAGTGTTTGTACAAACCTACTTACAAAATAAAATCATTTATCATTTAACCTGCACCCTAATTGCGTAACACACAATCAATCGGAATCTGAATCATTTTGAAGCAAATTCCTAATCCATTGCTTCATAAGTTCGAAAAATTTTTTCTGCTCAACACGTAAATAACGCAATGAATGTTGTTGAACTGTCAAAATGAAACCCATTCCGATTTTCAAAACGAAAAGAAAACAAAAATAAACCTTGACAGTAAATTAAATTAAGTAATGAAATAGTAAACATAGACGTCAAAGATGTAAGCTCTATTAAAGCGGACGAAATATACAAAGATAAGGCCATCTTTGTCTATTTTGTCAGCTTTGATACACATACACGTGAGCTTAAAAGAAAGGAAGAAAGAGAAAACAAATCCCGTGTAGATAACACTTTACTAAACGAAGATGTACCCAGCCATAAACGACGTTTGATTGGAGGTATGGCCTTGCACATTTTATACCGCTTCTTTTTATTGGTGTCTTAGTATTTATGTTAGGATTTGATGTAAAAACTTTCCATGACCCCGATAGAATATCCCGGCTCAAAGGTTAAAAACACATAATTATATTTAATAAACAAACATTTTGATAACAACTTTCATTGGATTCATGCTGTGGGATCGTAAGAGTTCACTACACTTAAGAAATACGACTTCCTTTGAACACCTACAAAACTTATAGTGGTACACTGCTAGACATAACATTAAACAATTACTGTAAGGTAAGAATAGCCTATAACATTCGTGAATGTAAACTCGAAAAAAAAAACGGGTTGCACTCCGGGAGTGCCGGCAGAAGTGAAAACTTGAATAGGTATTAACGTTGTGCATTTTTGATAGTTTGGAATGCGGTCTACTCTCCCTCCGTCTTACGAATTTTCGATCAGGTCACGTGTCCTAACGCGAGCTCCGTCTTACGAATTTTAGATCAGGTCACGTGTCCCGACGCGAGTTTAATTTTTTTTACCCATTACAACAAAAGTGCACAACGCCGCTAAAGAAGTTTTCACTTCAAAAAACGGGTTGCACTCCGGGAGTGCCGGCAGAAGTGAAAACTTGAATATTAACGTTGTGCATTTTTAATATTTTGGAATGCGGTCTACTCTCCCTCCGTCTTACGAATTTTCGATCAGGTCACGTGTCTTGACGCAAGCCCCGTCTTACGAATTTTCGATCCGGTCACGTGTCCTGACGCGAGTTTAACATTTTCTACCCATCACAAAAAAAGTGCACAACGCCGCTAAATAAGTTTTCACTTCAAAACCCTGTTTCTGAATACATAAGTTGGTCTACTAGCATGTTTAAAAAATGATTGAACCTTGAAAGCGGATCTTTTGTATCCTTTCTTCCACAACTGGGGAAGATGTAAAAAGAATTTTGTGCTCAGTGGGGAAGGCAAACCAATTACAGACAACAAAGCAATTCGGGTTCTCTTGGACGGCGAATTGTTTTGAGACTTGCAAACTATTTGATCAGGACAAACAACAATATAAAGGGGTATAAATTGGAATATAGCGATTCTTTATTTGCAAGAAGCTTTCTTTTATTTGGTTCCTTCGTCGTTATTGGAAAGGACATACTACAGTCGGACATTCTAGTTTCGTCGATTGTCGATTCAAACTCAAACTCAAACTCAAACTCAAATCATTTAATTCAACTAAACCAATTACAGGTACTTTTGAATTGTCAAAGGGTCGGTCAGTCAGAAAGATGAAGCTAGTTGCCCATTCCAAAGCGTAGGTACCTATGGAGAAGAACGGGCAAGAAACTCCATGGACACTCTTTTAAATCATAAAATTGTTACAAAATATTTGATTACATCATTCGTGTTGAAATTAACCATGTGAGAACGATGTAGAAATACGTGCACGTTAAAAGCGTCCGTTATAAAAAAAAACAAAAACAATTCAGAAATTAAAAATTAAAATAAGCCGAGGCAGCTAAGAGATGACCAGTCCCTACTGGCGGCGCCCGTTCACGAACATGACGTATGGATCAGCACCATTCAGCTCAACCATTTTGGAGGGAACTTAATGATCCAACACACACGCCACCACCAGCGAGACATTTGAGTGAGCATGACATACTCACAGCTGCCAGGGCACATTCAAGTCAATGAAAGACGTACCCAGTAAATGGTAGCTTTATAGAAAGTACATAGTGCTCACACGTGTGCTATGCAATTATACAATTCTAAGCAATTGAGTTTATACAATGCAAAGATAGTTTTCCTTTTCCAATGTTCAGCAGCTCCAACAATGTTTCCGAATGCTAATTAGTTTATGCGCCTCTGTGGAGCAGGACCAGCATTGAGCCAAGCATTTTTGTCAGCGATGTAATCTCCTAACTTATAGTATGCTTGGCTACATAGTGTGCGTTTAATACAAGATTTAAATTTCGTTTCATTCAGTTGGAGTATGTGGGGAGGAATTTTATTGTAACATTTTAAACAGTACCCCATGAAGGATGAGTCTACTTTAGCCAGTCTGAAACCTGTTTGAACTAATTGGTCCCTATTTCTAGTCCTATAGTTGTGTCTTTCACCTCTTTTATTGAAAAGATTTAAATTCAATAAAGATTGCTTACGTCAGCAAGTAATTCAAGAGAAACATTTTTATAAAAAAAAATCACTTGAACGGGTTCTTATACGGTTTGAGATTTTTATTCATTTTGATATCCAGACTTTTCTCAATAAACGATTACATTTAGGCGAAGCTCTCAAAACTGATTTCCCAGATATCCCTCGGACGATTCCAGCCATAATCGGTATTCCGAAGAATAACAGTACAAGACAAGTAAAATCCAGGTTTCGACCAATTACAGTCCTTATATTGCTTCGAATTCTGCCGGTGACCCAAACTGCTGGCTTGAACCCATGTTCGGAGGAGAAAGTTACTTCACAATATTATAAATTGTTATTAATAGTCCCCATGGTATGGCTGGCTTTGTTTGACTATTTGATAGATTATTATGATGAGATATTTGGATATATGGGTATATATTTAAATGGGATGATAGGAAATTGTCCAATCTTATCTTTATTCAAAGCTATATATAGATTTAACCCAAAAATGTCATGAGAATAATGAAAAATTCTTCACCTCTACAAAAGTTGAGGACAATTCCAAAACGGATTCACCAGTAAGAGCCGAACTAATTCACAGTCCAAGACCAGCTTCTAGATATAATTTACTGTCCTAAGAGCTTGAAAAGTGATTCTAAACTTTTGGCGCGTTACCGTGGGAGTAAACATCATTAATTTCGATCAACATGTAGTTTGTCACTTGAAAGTTTGCAAATCTGTAAAAGTTTCTACCCACCACGTGTTATCTAACCAACGGGAGCGTAAAAGGAAAATTGAATCGGTGCGGTTTCCTCCGAGACTGGTTCCTATTCATCATGGTTGCGAGGTGCCGTGATATTTCCGTCTTCCAACTTTGCATAATGTACGTATTCAAAAGTTCAAGGATGTTATGTAAAAGGGTTTCTAAATGTAAAGAAGTTGGTGCTCATCTTGAGTATGTATATTATGCTGAGTTTGATGGGGCTGTTGTTTTGAAAGCAGCGGTTGAATTTCATTGCATCAAAGTTAACGCAATGCTGGCATTAGCTGTTACAATGAATTGAACTTGCAATAACGGCTGTTTAGAAGCACTTGAATATCTAGCACTAAACTTTCTCAACTATAACTTTACTTGTCCACAGTAAGTAAGGACTAACGCACTTCCTTTCGATGGTACCAGGATAGGTGCTTACATCTTAAATCAAAAAGATACACACATTTACCATACGCCAGGAAGAAAACAAACTGCCGCTGCGTACAAAACATAGTGCCTTCAAGATAAGCCGCCACACGCAGCCCTGAGAAACAAGGCTTATCTGCAACAAAACGCACAAACCGTTAACAGTCTGTATCTCCCACGATACACGCAAGTTTGTCGATTACAACCAACTATTATATGGAAACTATTACATGCTGATGTTTCCGACTACTAACTGCTTTTTGTTTGCCGTTCGTTTAATTTATTTCTATTCTCAGAAAGAAAACGTTTGTTGTTCCGACTCTGGTAATGTCAAATGGGAAAACTAATTTGAATTTACTAAGGCTTTTACTTAGCCGTTTGCAGTAGTCGTGCTCAACAATGAATGCACACTTGATTGGAGAAAAGCGGACCCTTTCAATATACCAGGAAATGAAGGAGATTGAATGAACTCCAATCTTCCAATTCAGTAGCTTGTGAAATTGCGAATATACACATATTCATAATACCAGCGTACTAGGAATTCATAACATGAGACAGTAATAAGCTCATGCTGACTATGTCGTCATAATTGGCGCCGAGCGCTCTCGAGCGAATAAATCTACGCATAGTTATCCAAGCTACTAGACGTCTGACGCTTGCGTAACGAATTCGCGTCTATTTATTACTATTAGTTCACTCTGACTCATGACACCCTGGTATTAGCATGTCGTCTTTGTGAATTCGACTTAATAGCGTCATAATTTCTGCATTGTTGACGTGTTGGTGAATAGAGATGAATTAGACAGGTTAGGCCGTAGGCAGATCGTTCAATTTATCCTTGATGCTATGGAAATTGCATTTCTATTCAATGCGAGCTTTCAAACATTTAAATTTGCGCGAGTTGATTCGTGCGTAAAAGCTCCATCTGAATTCAATACTTCACTATCGAAGCTACTAAAGTCACTCGCAATTAATGTCACTACATAGCCTGGGGGAAATTCTAGCTTTCTTAGGTCCCCCGTCGTCTGTTCACTTTTATGAGGTATCTTAACATAAAATATGAGCTATAAACAAAGGAATATGTTGTAACAGATTCTAGAGGAGCTATAACGTTTGTCATTGACAACGTTAATTTGACTGTAAGTTGCAGAAAGTGTTACTTATGGTACCATAACTCCATTGATCACTTTATTATGCCATACATTAGTTACTGTTACTTTGTTTGTTACGTAAAATCTCTCCGCACTTATTAGCATTGGCTCAGCATTTAGCGCCTGTGTTTGGCAGAAATTATTGAAGTAATAAATAGTTTGAAAATGTTTATTAATGGTTCACAAGGAAGTCGAAGCCGTTTCGGTTAGGAATGTTCGCGGTAATGTTAGGTAGTGAATGCCTGAATAATAGATAATATATTATAGACGTGAATACAGGTAATGTTTGCAATGAGAGATATAAACATTGATGTTATTAACGTAACATGTGGTAGTGAATCAATTCTTTAAGAAAATGCATAACGAATGTCCTTGTTATTACGCTCGTCTCTTTCATAACTTAGCCGTATATCTAACCCCATGGTTAGGATTTCAAAATTGTCCTAATAATCAGTTCTGGTATGTGCACATCTTTAATGACCACAGGCTGCTTATTTGGATCACCAGTCTTTTCTACAGCATCTTGTTAGCGAAATCTCTGATGATGGATTGCAAGCTAGCAAAGCAATCAGTCAGTAACTTTGTCAACATTACAAAATATATTTGATTTTTTTCGATCTCAAAACATCGAAGAAGAAAATAAATAAAGTTCCCTCCTGACGAATGGTAGCTGTTATATTTCACATCAATCAAGTTGTTTAGGAGTCGACTATCGTGATTGCCACTTATGGCTTCCCATTGTTTCGTTTAATGTCCACTGAACAAAAATAATAAAGTTTATAACAGCTCTATAGATTTCCTTGCCTGGGGTCTTCTACATTTGGAAGGAGAATGTGATGTAGTCGCACTTTTTAAATATCTTACCATACGAACGTAATATGTATATTCATACAATATATTGGAATGGTAGAAAATGTTAAAGTCTAAAACGTTGAATTGTCACAGACAATAGTTAATTATGCTCGATAATTAACACAAAAGGAAGTGAATCTATAATGAGTTTCCTATAGCCTACAGGTTTCTATCTTACGTAGGTATTTCTGTTTCCACGTAAAGTAACTATGTTATGTTCAACAATCTATTCACTCAGGAAGTCTTAGGAACCTGACTGAAAACAAGAATAGAACTTACTTACTTATGTTTCTGGGAATGTGTTTGAGAGAACTAAGTCAATTCTATTGTCAATTTACCTAAAATCAATCCGCTTAGACTTTTCCCGTTTGGTGTCGGCAAACAGTCTAATCGGATGCAACTGAATACCAGTATTTTACATGTAGCGACTGCCTATCTGACCTCCACAACGCAGTTACTGGGTAACACGATAGCCCTTGGCAAGCTATAGCCGATTACCCGATGGGTCCACAAAAGTTAAGTTGCCTTCAAATACCACAAACGGACACGGTAGCTTCTACTTCACGAAAAACAAGCTCAGGTGGTGCTAGATTCTTAGAGAGTATTGACATATATGTGCGGATACAGTTACAATTATAGAAAATATCAAAGATTCTTAATCAAGTTCAGCCTAAATAACAATAAAAGCCATGTTAGATATGATAACATCGACGTCTCGTCTCTTCATCAATCCTGCAACGCCTGACTGGCTGGCTGGTTTAGTCACTGTATTGAGCTTCAAAAAACTTTAAAAAAAAATGACCGACTTCCAAAAAAAAAACAACAAACAGAAAAATAACTTTAATTTCGGAAGTCGGTGTCGCTGGTTCCGCGTTTTCGTTTTTTGACACCGACTTCCGAAATTAAAGTTATTTTTCTGTTTGTAGTGTTTTTTTCTTGGAAGTCGGTTATTTTTTTTTTGTAAAACAGTTTTTATTTTTCTCTTTAGTTGTACCTACCCCACACAAATTCGTATTTAATCACAAGATTAGAGGTACCCCAATAACAACTTTGACAGAAATCAGGGTGTACCGTGGTATACTGAACACCTGCGTACCCCTTTAGAGGGTACAGGCGTGACGTTATGTTGTGTGATTGCGTAAACAATACATACACAAGCGATAGCAGCTATAGCCGTTGATTTGCTGGCATTTATTGAAGAGTTCCGTTGTCTGTCTCCGAAACTCATCATCAGATATTGTCGAAATTTCAATGGGACCATTTGGAAAGTATTCCCTTTCTAACAAAAAAAGAATTTTTCAAATCGGTTGGCAAGCGACGGAGTTATGCGCGAACAAACATAAAAAAAATACAAACATCCGAATTGAGAACCTCCTCCTTTTTTAGAAGTCGGTTAAAAACTGATTAAGTCGCTAATCGCCGATGCTACACGTTACTCTTAGCATCTTATTCTGATACCACCTCAGGCCCATAGCTGTAAGATGGAATCTCAATTTCAATTCTCACTAGTCGCTACACAAAACTCGTCTATCATTCCTACCAATGTATAAACCCCTTTACAAAACATTTGTCATCCAAAGATATGTTTACGAAAAACGTAGTAAACTGTCGGGAGCCATTGTCGGTGTGATGGATGATTTCACATTAGTTTTGTTACTTTTAGTTCTTTGCTTCTATTCGTGGAGAGGATTAATTTTGGAGTTTACTTTTTGTTATGTTATGTGATAATTACTTGGCTGACGATGAAGGCTGATCGATTTTAGTTGGTAGCGGTTTTTAATTGTGTTTATTTGTGCCTTCAACAGGCTCGTTTGTTATATCGCCGGGGGTAGGCTGGAGTAAAAAGATAATGAGTCTAAAATTAGAGTTTTTGTTTTTCTTAAATAACTTTACTCTTTTTATTCAGTAATAGGTAAAAATGAAATAATATGGATGAACTTTGTGAATGTTGATATGGTTAGAAAGGGGGTGACTATCGGGATGACGACTAATAGTGAAAGAAATAAAGTTTTAAAGGAAGTTTTTTATTTGTAATTGTGCGTATTGTTTGTGCAGAATAAAATATTTTTCTTTCTTTCTTTAAGTATCGAAGAAAAAGACATGTTGCGCCGACCCCAAATAATTTGGTATAAGGGCAGGAGAATGATAATGATGATTAAGTAATAGGTACAGACGCCAGCAGGTCAAACTACCCGAAACTGTGCGTCTGTACTTAGGTAGCACATAATAATAGTCTTAGTCTTCTCCACAAACCAAACAAGGGAATTTATCAGTCATCACCTGGAAGCTACGGTTTATTTTTTTAATTTCCATCATTCTAAATTATGCAAATTATTATACCTCTAAATTAACTAATCTATCAATAATCCATTACAATTATTAAAGTTCCACTAATAGTTTATCATATAAAATGGAGTTCTCATGTCACGGGGGAACGTTATCACGTATCGGTATATCAGAGACTTTTAACGAGAGCTTTCGTTATGCGCCGACGAGTTGCTCAATTAAAACTAAACTGTATTATCAATAAAAATCGTGACATCTAAACTATAATAGCACTCAACGTTAGGGTTACCACTCAAAAGTCTAATATTTATTTTATTAATACTGAAGGCACAGCAGTAGAAAGTTAAATTAAGTAATTTCTAGATTTATTTACATTTTGACAAGTCTCACATTAATTTGGAGTTTTTATATTATTAAGAAAACCCTAGGTCACCATTAAAAACGCATAGCTTAGCATTTTGTATTTGTAGCTTAAGCTTTTGAGTATGCTTAAAGCACAGAACACTATCGAGGTTTCGGAATCTGGCCAATAGGTACTTTGATATTGAAAAAAAAAAAAACAGTAAAATGGTGGCAATAGCCCAACGAAACGGGCAATTCTCATAATTTTTAAAAACGTTCACAGTCTCAATCTGTCAAAAATGACATCTAATTTCCCTAAATTTTTACAAGTTTTTGACATTTGTTTGTCGCCGATATGAGACTGCGTCTAGATTTTGAATGTTTTGAATTACGAGAATTAGCGTTCAGGTTGTATGTTTTAGGAGTTAGGACCACCCCATATACCAATACCCTATTCATACAAGATTAAAAAAAAACAAGCTTGCCGATTCAGTTGGAGTTGTAAATAAGAATGCCTTTTGCAAGCTAAACAAAAACAAGATTAGAGACTAAGAAAAACAAACAGTTTTTCGCTTTGTATGACAACCTTACTTACAAACTTACCATTGACACATAATCCGCGTCCAATGTCAAGAGTCAAGCCTCTGAACGGTGATTGGTCAGCGGCTACTCAAAGCTCGCAAATGTGCGCTTACGCAACCGAGTTGAACCGAGCCGTTACGCGTTGACGTTGACAATGCAGTGTCGATTATCGATATCGGTTCGATATTGACAAGTCATGATTGCTTGTAGGTACTGCGACCACACGTGGCGTCTACATGGATTAGGTAGTTCGTTTTGTTTGAATAGCTTTTAATTGGAGCAATCTGGGTACTTAGGAAATTAAATATGGTATCCATTTAATCGAACCTCTAATAATTCCAATTTTACGCTCCTAAACATATGATTGAACACTTTAATCCCTATAATCATTGATGCCTATTTGTGAACCTAAAATAATTCCTATCTTTGGGTCCTAAAAACTACATAGCCAAGTGACTGCGACCAACTTAGATGTAGCGCTCGTCGGCTGCTGCCGCGGCAACGTTCTCCACACTCGCTCGGCTCGCGCGCCTTTGTCACAGTTCTAACTTAACCCATTTGGTCGGGGGCCCTAGCTTAGTTACTGCAGCGAATTCGGCTTGCGCGTGGTTGGTTAAAGTTCCAACCTAACCCGTTAGGCCTGGGTACCCTTGCTTAGTTACTGCGACCGCTTAGTTGCTACTTGCTGTTACTGAGAAAAGGCCAAAAAGTTACAAAGAAGGTCAATTATTTCAAAAAGTGTTCATCTCTAGAAGCGCAAAAAGTTTTTAGAGGATCAGTAAAATATTTCCTTTTTAGTATTGCATAAAGCTTTTGCGTTCTGACACTGACTGAAAAACCATCAAGATCTTGGTTGGTTTTTCAGTAAAAGCCCCAAAAGTGATGAAGCTTCAAGGTTCGTCACGTTTCGCGGGTAGTATTTACCAACCCTGTTTACGCAAATTCCAAAATGACACGGATTTAATATCAACAGGGAAACTATTCCGCTTGGTAACTGAATATTCTGCTTAAACTTTGATGTTATATGTAGTATTTGTTTATCGTCCTTTGAGTTCAAAGCGTGTAGCTAGTTGTATGTCGAAGATAAACCATGTGTGCTGTGCATGCAAGGGAAATATTTGTATTCTCACTTTGATGCTTAGGAGTAAGGCTTTGCTCTACTATCGAGGATTTAATGAGCCACATAGTTTATCGCGGTACCCGTGGAGTAGTTGCGTAACACACTAATAGTAGCAATAGCTTTCATTTTGACAGTTCAGCAACATTCATTGCGTTATTGATGTTGTCAAGCAGAGAAATTGTTCGAACATATGAAATCCTTCAAAATCATTCAGATTGTGATTGATCGTGTGTTACGCAATAGGCTAGTTTCCTAAATAAAATTAATTAGTCCGTCAGTTAGATTATCAAAAAATATTGGACCCGTATTTTTTCTTTTGTGAGAAAATGATAAGGATATCGCGCGTTAAAGTTCCGCGTAACGTCACTTGCCTGCCTTGCCTTGCTACACTTTTTAGCATGGCGTGACGTCACGACCCCCCGCTCCCAAATTTTGATGCGCTTTATCTTTGTCATTTTTTTGTTTGATTGACAAAAGAAAAAATACGTGTCCATTATTTTTCGATAATCTAACTGACGGACTAAATATAATAATTATTTTTTTACCCAGGAAACTAGCCTATTAGGGCCGGCGGCGCTTTACGACGGAATTCGGTCGCAAAGTCCTGCCACTCCATACATTACACCTGTCAATCCGGGACTTTGCGACCGAATTCGGTCGTAAAACGATCGCTATGAATGTCGGGACTGCTGGGGCTGGGTAAAAAAAGTATTCCTGGGGTAGTTTCCTGGGAAAACACTATTATGATGAAAAAGTTTGCCACTGACTGTGGGTCGTCACCAGTTTTCACTATCATAGCCTTTTCCCAATTAAGTTGGGGTCGGCTTCCAGTCTAATATGTTTAACCCTAGTATTCATATACCAGTATTATACATGGAGTGTCTGCCTATCTGACCTCCACAACCCAGTTGCTGGCTAACTCGATACCCCTTTGGATTATCGCATCAAATATTTATGTTCTTTTTCTTTTTAGATGATGACGAGGAATGTGGCGCCCTATCCGAAGGTTCAGAGACTTCGGAGTGCGGCCGCGCAGACACTGATGACGAGGGCATAGAGCGGGACTCTGAGCCTGCCCCCAGGAGACGGTGCCGGCGCAGACGGTTTATGCTCAAGGATGTTGTCGAGGTAAGGAATACCTATAGAAGAATATATTTTATACACATGCATATAAAGACCTTGCAACGCAAAATTTCTGGCAGAACAATTCGGGTGACGTCGCCAATTTATGCAATGCGACGTCGCAACGCTCTTATGCGTGTCGGCCCTAAGTATTAATACTGCTCTCATTTTAGAGCTACCGAAGCTGAAGAATTTGAAATATGACAGCCCTCCCGCTCTGGGTGGAGCAGGAGGGAGTGTCAGACTCTTACTGACTAAAACCCACCCGTGTTCCTTCCTTAGCCCTTTATGTTCCAGGGCAGCGGTAACCCTTTCGGACGATCCCGCTACCCTGGCAGGAAATATGACAGCTTTATCCAATAATTTTATGAATACGGGCCTAGTCGGTAGGTTATATTGTCGAAGGCTTTCGTTTTTAAGAAATAATTTAAAATCTACAGCTGTTCAGGTATCTATGAATTAAGTGAAATTCAGCTGAAGGGAAAAAAGTCAGATTCAATTTTTGCGAGTTATTAAGAACGTCGTCAGTACAGCTTAGGTTATCATCTCCAATATCCAGAACATCACAAGTGTCTTTCATTTTACTCCCTAATGTAATACGGAAGTTCCTTCTTCCTTGACACATATTATCGAGGATTCACGAGAGTGTCTTAGCGAAACTAACTAATTATTACTTTGTCCCGAACAATTACCGTGACCCGAGACGGTACTAAGTGATCTTGGGATCCGCAACGCCCTTAATTTGAAGAAAATGGGAGTAATCGAATTAGTTAATGTTACTGAGCACATTGAATTAGGTATGCTGTTAGTTTCTTACTGTCATGAAGATAATACTATTAAGAAGTCAAGAGGCTTTCAACAAGTTTTAATTCGTTTGTTTTTTTATCGCTTCGATAATTTCGTGATCGTCCGATATTAGCTTATCGATGCCGATAACCGGAAATATTTCCTCTAACATGTCTCCTTTAAGTAAAGCAACGGCCATAATTTGAAGAAAATGGGAATAATCGAATCAGTTAGTGTTACTGGGCACTCTGTGTATATGTATATAATATATACAGAGTGCCAAGACGCATTGAATTACTTTTCCGTAAGAAAGCTTTTCACCAACAAGTGCTTAAGCCGAGAAACACTGGAATTGAATATATCCAAACCATGTTCATTAGACAGTTCATTAAAACTTCTTGTTGACATGATTTCCTCTCTCTCTTGTACATAAGTCTCCTATAAGTAAATAAATAGATACATCTATTCAATTGATCTAATACAAACCAGTTTCAAAGATCCCAATCCTGATTAAACTACGAAAGATTTCCAAAAATCCAGTTAGTCTACCCATCCTTATCTGTTTTTTTTTTATTAAATACTAGTTCACACTGTCGACTTTCTCTTAGATATCAAACCTTATCGGAGTAATAAGGCTTGGTGTTCATTTACTGTCGAGCGGTGACAAAGCCCCGAATAACATGTTTGGTACTGGTTTATTTAGATCGGATAAGGACGGTACACAAGTTTTATAGAAAGGGTTTAAGAGATAAATCATGCGCAATAGAGATTTATAAGAGATAATTCCGTTCAGGGGACGATGGGATACGATTATTTTGAAAGGCACTAATACGCTTCATGATGAATTGAATTAAAATGTCGATAACAAGGTAAATAAATATGTATTATCAGCTTGAAAACGTGAGAATGGTAATTGAAAAGTCTACGTGTAAAGTTGAGAAAATCTTTTTTCTATTTAAGTAGAACTAATCGAACAGTAGAAAAGATAATAATTGTCACCATTTGCCTAGCCTTTTGCAACTGTTTTGGGGTGGACATCCAGTTTAACCGGATGCAGCTGAATACCAGTATTTTACATGGAGCGACTGCCTATCTGAACCCAGTAACTGCAATACATTGGTGCAATACACCTTGGTAAGACTGGTTGTCAGACTTTCGGGTTTCTAACAACCCGTAACGACTGTTAAAGATCCACGGATCAACCGCGGCAAGCGTAGCTTAACCTGATCGATCGATCCGTGCGGCTGTTATTACTTAACCTTAAGTCCCAATGTTAATAATTATATCAAATGAATGAACTAACAATAGTTAAATACCTACCAAGTTCAGCAAAAATTAAAATACAAACACAATCCTCGAAATAAAAACCCGGAAGTCTCATCCTAAAACATGTCACACAATGACCCCTAAGACCCTTAAGATCCCTTCCCTCGAGCTAATCACGAAGGATCAAAAAGTTCCATTTCTTTCTATTGTCCCGTATCATGGACCTCTACACTTATGATGTTGCATCACGTATAATGGTGGCCGATGTCATCTACTTTCACCGTCACGTATTAGGAAGTTATTAGTGGATAACCTGACGTTATGGGGCTCTGATGGACTTGTTAAGTGAATCCGATGGAGTTAAGGTATCAGCGCATTCGTGCGGTCGTGGGAAGGTGAGGTTTTGTTGTAGTGAGCATTGGTATATGTGGGGGGGGGGGGGGGGACGAATTATTATGCTTTTGAATGTAATTTCGCCTATACCCTGGCCATTAGGTTAACCGTTTTTTGACAGCCTGCTCTCTATGAACGTACATATTCCAGATAACGTAAAAGTTAACTTTAAAATGCGTAATAAAATAAATGTATAAACTGCGTTATCTTTTTGAAATATCTTATTTATGGCTTCTTACATACATTATAATACCGTAGGTACGTGTATCAATCAATGTATTGTGTGTTGCTGCAATCACTAGTTCCATCTGTCAAAAAAGGTTAAAACTTTTTAACATTTTTTTTTGAATGCCCTCTAATTTATCTACATAATATTATTATTATGTTGGTAAATTGGAGTGCATTTTGAATGTGTAGACAGTTAAGTCTAATAAGTGTGTTGTTGTATTGATTGTTTTTATTTTTCTCTTCGTTTACAATTTTTTTTTTCTGTATCTACTCTCTCTCTGCCTCTTCATGGGTCTCTTCTATTAACTCTCAAACATATGCTAGATAAGCTTTTCCTATCCATGCCCAGATTATTTTATAATCACATTTAAAATTTTCATAATTTGGTCGCAAGCAAATGCTCATTTCTATTACGAAATGTTACGATCCAATCCGTTGGGACCCTTACAACTTATAATTTTTATGTAATAAAGATAAATGTTGATCTCAAATTTCTATGCGTTTGTTTTACGACTGTACTTAATATCCACAGCAGAAGTTGTCATTAAGCCGGTAATTAGCCGGTGGAATGGCTTTCTGAAAGATATCGATGGCTTGTTATGAAATTGTATTATGATACGAGTAAGTGAGTAACGAACATAAATTCTAATGGGCCTTGCATCATGTGTTACTTAGTTATGTTTGTTTTGAGGAGTTTAGAATGTGTTGCACTATTCATCCAACAGGTTCGGAGAGGCTCGCTTCAAATAGGTCGTCTTGGCGCGCTCTACTGGCGCCGATTCCCTTGCCTTGTTCACAAACTAAACTAAATTTAAGTTCAGTGCATCTTTTTCTTTCTATTTGATTAAGAAAAGGACAGAAGATAAATATTAGTTTAGTCCTGTCCACACAATAGCAAATAATTAAATTCAAAGGGTTGTTATCGAAATCGATAAGGAGGACTATACATACATATTACATATATAGCATTACAATAAGTATTAATAGCCTTTCATGTTTCTTCTCGCTCTTGGCAATGATTTTCTTCGAGCCAGCACAGGCTTTACGAGAATATCTTTTCTCGTGACAAAAACAGTAGCCATTTTGTATGTAAATAAGAGTTTTTATGGTACCTTATTGAATGTTGTAAAGAATCTTATGACAAGTCCACAAGAAAATGCTTAAAAACACATCTACTGATGAAAATAATTCAATTTCGCATTCACTTAAAGGGAAAACCTTCATAACATGGAATGCGCAACAAATTCATTGAAGTAGTAATTGAAACCAGTAACTGATGATTTTTATGAAATTTGTGCAAAATGGAAAGTTTAAATGCAACGTTACGGGCAATAAATTACAATAAGTTACAAGCGAATGATGCGCCTTTACGATACTGTAATGAAATCTTGCGAAAGAGTGGTGAAAGATCTGTTAGGGGTTTGTAAATAAAACTGATATCAGTCATCTCAAGGCTCCGCAGACAAGCGCAACGCGACTCTAGTAAGTATCAAAATTTCTATGAAAACTTCATGGAAATTGTCCTACTAGAGTCGCGTCGCGCCTGTCTGCGGGAACCCTTTACTCGAGCGTATGGTTTACTTGAGTAAAGGCCCTCGGTGGATCGATTCACTAATGTTTTTTTTTTTCACTTTTCATTCGTTTTGTGTTCAGACGTTTCACCCCGAATGAAAGACATAAATGAACAAAAATGCGAAACAATTTTAAATAAGGAAGAACCTTAAGAGGGCCCCTTCCCGGCGCATCTATCGTCAACGCGAGCACAGTCGAAAAGCTTGTTGTTTCATCCAGCGCAATGTTTGAAAAAGAGGCAAAGCGAAAAGAGAGAGATAGCGTCTGAACGCTCGGTTGTCATTCGGTAACTTTCGCACCTCATACCGCCTTGTTAACTACGAATAAGTGAAACGCGATAACATTGAAGGAAAAATAGTGTTCGAAAATTTCATAAAACTTGTTCCAGGAAATACGTGTTTTTGAATAATCCTTACAAGTTTTCGGAAAAAATATTTGTCATTTAGAATCTCCATTACATGTGCAAGGCTTCTATCGATATGATTTCTTTACTTTTACAATTTGTGGGTACATTATGTACGGCTAAAGTTCAGGTAAAATTTGTGCAAAAATGCAGATTTTTGGAGGCTCGTGCTGAATTTGTTTCTTCAAATTTTTTATTTTTGCTTTGATAAAAGCCTCGATATAGTGCACAAGATTTCTATTAGTTCAAAAAAATCAAAGATAGATGCCTTACAACGATATAATCACGCACGAGCGTTTGTATGAAAAGTACGACGGGTTTGCCGCTCTTAAGTTTATCTAAGGGACGAACGCACTTTTCAAATAACGAAGCTTAGCTTAGCTTGTTATAGGACTTTCTGACAATATTGGCAACAAGATTTTAGGCGCTTTGCTCTCGGATAGTACATGAAAGTACTCGAATAGTGCATTGGTGGAAGAACCTGAAACCCATCACACGTGAAACGACACATACTTGAGTACTTTCTCAAATAATGCGTGGAAATTCAAACTAAGTACCTAAATTAAATATAAATTCCAGAATCAATGACGAACAACAATAATATAATATTTCACACGCCAATGTTCATTTGTTTCTTTATTACTTTAAAAAGCTCTATTTGCAAGCCAATTCGTTTGAATAAAATCTTCGAGTTACATCCTTGTTTGTGTATGTCTTGGAGTAAAAAAGTTCCATCCATTTTTGAATTACGATAGATGCGTTTTCGTAGTAATTTATTCGGCCGTTATTTATTCATTTATAGTTATTTACACAAAAGCATTCTCGATTTATCACGAAGAAGATTGCAAGCATTTTGAGAAAATAAACTTGTAGAATGGATAGCAGGCACACAGGCACACCAGCAACCTTCCTTCTTTACGCAAGCAGTACCTAACATCACCAATTCATTTAAAAAACTTGGCGATTATAGGATTCACTCTTTTTTTTGTTCTTAGTTTGCGAAGCGTTCAGCTGAAAACGTTGTTATGTTTCAATGAAGTAATCACTGAAATTAGATTGGCTTCAATTAATGTCGAAACTCGTTGATTATTCTGCATTTCACGTGTAAATTGAAGCTGTTACGCGATAATTGATCCATTTATAAATTAGCACTGTGTGTTGAGTACACTAATTGTTGTGTTTGTTGTAAAATCACGCGTTAAATAAACTTGCACCAGTTTTAACGAGGTGTGGATGTAACACGAGAAAAAATTACGCGGTTTGGCGGAATTAATCGCCGAATTATTTAATGAATTTTTGCTTGTACTTGTGGCGGCATCTGCATCGCCACATGCGAACTACGCGTCATACTGACATCACGCAAAATCCTGCAACGCGTTAGCAGTTTACCACATAACTTACTCTGGTCGGAGAATCCTCCTTCTTCTATGGAGAATGAGTGAACTTGACACCCTGTTCCTCAGCACCTCCATACACTAAAAAAAGCACCTGAGCAAGGTTTGTCGTAGGAGGTTGTTGTTGTTTTTTGAGCCTACATACATACATTACATACTGCTGAATTAGTAAAAAAATTAATAAAAATGAATAAATTAAGAATTACAAAGAGGAGAAATACCAAGACTACAAACTATAGAGAGATACTCATATAAACTTTCGAATGTATGGCTGATAATAAAATTATTTACAAAATTTTAATGAATTAATTTTCTTCACAATAGGGGTTCTCGAATATATCCTGCAAGGCTCGCTGTTTCGTATTAAAGTCGTGTCAGAATATGTACTTGATACTGATTTATTTATAATGGCATGGACGTGTTGCATTCTGCCAAATTTTGCCAGTATTTCCCTTGAGGGTTTAGTATAATATCCATCCTTTTTGGTGAATGACGGCGGAAACATTGTATTCGGTGTACTTAGTGTGTAGATGTGTCAGTTTGCTAGTGTGGCATATTGATAAAAGACATTTTGCGAATGTGTCATTTAGCGTCAATATGTCATTTTGCGAATGTGACATTTTGCGCCGAATCCTATTGAAGTGCGCCCGCCCGATGGGATTTTCAACCGTCAAGAACGGCAAAATTCCATACAACCTTTTATCCCCTACTGACCCCATTAGGACATGAATAATTACAGTAATAAACTGTAAAGCTTTGCAAATATTCTTCAAATACTTACATTTTGTTTTGTATTGTTTTTTAACTGCTTTGTTGGTTTAGATAGTGGTCCTATTGTTTTTTAACTGCTTTGTTGGTTTAGTGGTCCCAAGCGCTACTGCTGAGCGTGAGGTGTTAGGTTCGATTCCTGGGTCGGGCAGCGGGGTCTGGATTGGTCCCCGGTTGATGGTCTCACCCCCTATTACATGGACTTAATATAACTGGTAAAATATGGATGTACTATTAGCCTCTGTCTAACCCCTTCGGGAATAATGGCGTTATGTTAAGTTAGTTATGTCTTCCGACCGAAACTTAGCAATCAGCAGGATTTTCCTCACACACAAGTTTCAAGTATGTAATTGAAATCCTCAAGGAATCAAGTTAACGTTCCCACTATTGTTAATTTTATTAATTAACACAATAATTTATCGTGTGAATTAAACTCCAATGCTGGAGTTGTATTTCCGGAGTTAGCAGATATTTTACCCTTTATACATTGAAACGCAGACAATACAAGGTGTAAAGAACGGTGTCCATCGCTCTCTTCGTTTAAAGTAGGCTCATTGTTGGACTTACTAATGCAACAATGTATACTAGGTAATCCCTTGAATGGAAAACTTCAAGCCAGTAACAAGATTCCCTCGATAACACACCCAGGATCGTTTTATTAATTCTCCCTGTGTATTTGCACCAAATGCCGTCACAACCGTAATTTTCGGCTTGTAACTAAAACCCGTAACGATCACTTCGTGGTGGATAATTAAATATACCTTTAACATTCGTCGTGAAAGTTATAGATATTCCGGGTAGCGGGATTGTCCGAAAGGGTTACCGCTGCCCTGGAACATAAAGGGCTAAGGAAGGAACACGGGTGGGTTTTAGTCAGTAAGAGTCTGACACTCCCTCCTGCTCCACCCAGAGCGGGAGGAGTCATTTGATGATTTCACATCCTCAAAAAAAAAAAAAAAGTTATAGATATTCTTATGTAGACGGGGACCAATCAAATTGTCTACCAACTTAAATTGTGTGTATATTCAAATGGCAACTGTCATTATTGACAGCTTAAAGAAATGTTTATAATAAGTCAAGTAAAGTTGACGTAGTGTGTCAATTTAATCATTTTTCCCTGACTGTACACTCTTGGGCAGTGTCAAGTGAGTCAAAAACATTTATTTCAAACTAGCAGCGCCTCGCGGTTTCACCCGCATAACTGTTGATCCCGTGAGAATGTCGGAATAAAAGTAACCTATGTGTTATTCTGATGTATAAGCTATATTACTGTAAAGTTTCATCAAAATCCGTTCAGTAGTTTTTGCGTGAAAGAGTAACAAACATCTATCATCCTCCATCCATCCATCCTCACAAACTTTCGCGTTTATAATATCTATTAGTAGGATAGGACAGATAGACACATAAAAGGCACTTTTGATCGTCAAAATGGGTTTTAGCTAGAAACCCCTATAAAGTAATTAGCATAATAAATAAAGATCCTTCGTCTTAAAAGACACGTGAGCACTTGAATAGGAAGTAGAGCCGTGCAATTTCCTCTTTTCTTCGGCTATGTAAGCGCCGGGTAAAGTGGGTCAGTGGGCCGCGTAGTACTCATCAATAATAAATGTCTGGTGCACACTTACATTCATTTGCGGTTTTAGTGTGTCCCGGTGGTAATTAATGAGTGGATTTAAGTATGTGGGGGTAGGTTTTCTTCTTTTTTAAATACTGATATTCCTTTCAATATTTTAAAACTAGCAGCGTCCCGCGGTTTTACCCACATACGTTTCGATCCCGTGGGAATATCGGGACAAAAAGTATGATACGTGTTAATCCTGGTTATAAACTATGTGTGCCAAATTTCATCCAAATCCGTTCAGTAGTCTTTGCGTGAAAGAGTAACAAACATCCATCCATCCTCACAAACTTTCGCGTTTATAATACTCGTATTAGCAGGAAGAAAAAAACTCACCAAGTGGGTGAAATGGAGGTGCACTTCTGCCCCTTGGGGGAAAAAAGGCATGTTATGCGTACTGTGAGAGAAAGGAGGTTTGCAATTCCTCTCTTTGATGATTTATGGTTATGAACTGATGAGGTATAAATAAAACATAGGTAATACCTACTTCCCCTGTGTCACCTACTCTGCGTTTACCAACTTCCATACTGCCTTGAAGTTGATTTTTCGAATTTTACTATCTTACACGCTTCTAAAATAAAAGGTTATTGGCAGTTAGCAGTGATTACGCCTAGAAAATTAAAAACATCTTATTATCGTCTAATCCAAAGATTAGCAAATTATAATTGCGGTTAATTAGTTGGATTCTAAGTTTTTGACAACCGATTTCCCGCCTTTCTTATCTTTTACATCACTATCATCTTAATGCCTGTAATCTCCGAAGGGTTAAGCACTTAGGCTGATGTGTACACCCACATTTTGCCAGATATGTTTAGGTCCCAATGTAATGGGGGCGAGCCTATTGTCATCAACCGGGCGCACATCCAGATTCCGGACTACTACTGAGAAATTCCAGATGGAAAAACCCAATAACACTTTGCCCAACCTGGTAATCGAACCCAAGACCTCATACTCAGCAGTTAATCAATCAATCAGTTTATTTGTGAAACATACATAGGTGTTTACATACCGGTGGTAGGGGCCCGTGGCTAAATAATAACAGCCGCACAGGTCGATCGGTCAGGTTAAGTTACGCTTGCCGCGGTTGGTCTGTGGATGGGTGACCATCTTTGCATACCGAGACCCCTCCGTGCCTCGGAAAGCACGTTAAGCCGTTGGTCCCGGCTGTCATTCGTGGATCTTTGACAGTCGTTACGGGTAATCAGAAGCCCGAAAGTCTGACAACCAGTCTTACCAAGGGGCATCGTATTACCCAGTAACTGGGTTGTGGAGGTCAGATAGGCAGTCGCTCCATGTAAAATACTGCTGCATCCGGTTAGACTGGAAGCCGACCCCAACATAGTTGGGAAAAGGCAAGGCAGATGATGATGATGACATAAGTGTTTACATAAATAGGTGCGCTATGATTTGTCATATTATTAAGTTAGACAAATTTATAAGTGACACATTAGGTGTCATTACATTATGTGACTCAGAAAAAATAATATTTCAAATTAATTTAATACATGAACAGAAAAGAGAAAAAAAAACATCAAATTCAAAATAAAATCAATAAATAGTCGTAGTAATTATTATCAAAGGGTAAATGCATTATTATAATAATTGGTCGTTCAAAAATTCGTCTACAGTATAATAACATTTGTCAATTAATAATTTCTAGTTTAGTGGTCGTAAGCGGTAGCGCTTACTACCACTAAACCAAACAAGGCAATCTTTTACACAAAAAAAAATTCTTATCAACAACATCTTTATTGGCCCATTGGCTTGAATGTCATCCAACACAACATCTGCCAAATACAAAGCTTGCTTCCTCCTGCAATTCGCAGTCACCAACATTAGATCAGATAATTCATATTCAGAGGCTCCAAGCCATAAATCACTGTTTATTCAAGATTTATAGATTAGAGGTGGCATTAAGATAATGATAGTAATGTGGGTGTCTGTCGAGTTGTCGGCCGCTCGTTACAGACTTGTCTTTGATTCGGTGTGCGGACAAAGGCGTCTTGCGAAAGTGGTCGTGTTTGGCCCCCGTTGCCCCTTGCGCCCTTGACATGTTGAATCATATTGGCAGACAAAGGACGGTAGCTTTGGGTTTAGCACCTCTGGAGTGGGTACCTTCTCTTGAATTTGGTAGCACTTAGCCCTCAGCAGTAGCTGAGCGACATTATGACTGATGTAGAGGATCGGTTTGTCGAGTATTTTTTTTGGGAAACGTTGGATGATTTTCCTTATTATTATTATAAGGGGCCAAGTTTCCTGAACGAATCAAATTAAGGACGTATCAATAGTCTTTTACAAAAAGTAGTGAGATACTGACTACTGACTTTTCTATCATTTGCAAAGGGGATATGATCCATATTGCCCCTCAGTTATTCTTTCTACATCTATTCAGATGTTTTTCAGCACCGCATATCTGTCCCTTCCGCCCTTGACATGTTGAATCATATTGGCAGACAAAAGACGGTGGCTTTGGGTTTAGCGCCGTTGGAGTGGGTACCTCCTCTTTTTGAACTTTGAAGCACTTAGCTGAACAACGTAATGAAGGGTGTTCGAGACGATTGGTTGGATGTCTCGAGTATTTATTGTTGTTTCAAGTTTATGGGAATTCGTTAGATGCTTTTGTTTAAAAAGTGCCAAGTTTCCTGAAGGAATCAGTTCCTTTATACTTTATAGTATACCACAAAGTATTTAAATCATAAATTATTTTATTTCTGCAAGTAAGTTTGAAACAGTTTTGCACGTCAATCATGTTTTTTTTAAACTAGATGCAGCCGGCGTTTCCTATCTGACTATTCCTATCTGAGAAGAAAGGCTGAAATAAACTCAGTGGTCACATTTGGACGGCACGGTTGGCGCAATGGTTAAGCGATTGACTGTTGCGCTGCGTATCGCGGGTTCGATTCCCGCACGGAACAAATATTTGTATGACCTACATGTATTTGTTCCGAGTCTGGGTGTTTTTCTATCTATAATATGTATGTATTTACAAAAAAAAATGTATACAAGTAGTTTATCAGCCATCTTGTTACCATAACACAAGCATTAGGTTGCTTAGCTTGGGACTAGATGGCGCTGTGTGAAATGTCCAGGGATATTGGCTTATGTCTTTTGGGCTCGAGACACGAAGCTAGTTTGCAAGATAGTCCAATTGACAGTTCAGTCATTGGTCATTTATTGTCCTCATGTTAGAATGCAGTCATTTAAAAAGAGTTCAATGAGTAAGTCAGTGAGAAGTCTTCGCGACTTGCTGAACTGACCTACTGAACTGACTCGTCAACTGGCCTCGCGTCCGAAGCAACTGGCTCTCATCAATTCATCTCGGCCATAGTAACTACGTGTCTTATGTGTTGCTCTTAAAACGGTGAAGGAAAACATCATGAGGAAACCGGCATGTCCTAGAACCAAAAAATTCGAAGACATGTGACATCTACCAACCCGCACTGGGCCCGCGTGGTGGTAGGCCCACTCCCTCTCGCTGAGAGGAGGCCTGTGTCCCAGCGGTGGGGATGTTATAGGCAGTTTGTTTGGGTGTTTTTACAGCATCTTCATCACAACACAGATCAACGTACTCCGCATTGTTCTCTCTCTTTGCTACTGTGTCAGCTGTTGTCTAATACTGACAAGTCCAAGGTTATTTTGTAACCCACTTCACATTTTATGCGTATACGTCATTATAGTGCGTATAATGTTGCCATGTGCAACGCCAATTGCGTACGAGAGCCATTATGTGTCCGTTTTAATGGGCAAATTGGCAACTATAAAACATGTGATAATTAACAGTCATTTGCAAACTTAATGGACTTTCGAATGTTCAATTTAATTGCTGTTTCGATTCTTGTATGCAAAGTTGCAGGTTTATTCCGACACGTGAATAACTGCCGTACTTACTTACATACCTAGTTCACTACGCTGCGCCAGTAATGTATATGTAGGTACCATACACATTTGCCCACCCCTTCGGGAAAAGTCGCCGTGATGTTATGTAAAAACATTTTAAAGCTTCTTTGGAATTAAAAAAAAACATTTCATAGTTGATTGCAAAGCAGTGGTGGCCTAACGTCCGCGATTAACGAGTTGTAGGTCGTAGGTTCGAACACAGACAGGCGCTTTACTTTGTGTAAATTATTTTATCACAACTGCTCTCAAAACGGTGAAGGAAAACATCGTGAGGAAACCGGCATGTTCTAGAACCAAATATTCGAAGTCATGTGACACCTACCAACCGGCACAATACTCGCGTGGTGGATTACAGTCCACTCCCTCTCACCAAGAGGAGGCCTGTGTCCCAGCAGTGGGAGCATTATAGGCTGATTATGCTACCCCACTTGATTCTGAAAACCTTAATAGAGTCTTCATTGAGTCTTGGTAGTCGGCTTATACCGCTGTCCTTCTGAACTGAAATAATAACATGACTCAAAAAGTTGTTGTGCAAACTAATTTGGTTTGAATAACAACTTTTTTTTGAGTTGTAACCTTTCACTCCTGAAATAAATCTCCTTCAACCAGTTTTTCCTCCTCAAAGACACATAAGCAAATACATCGGTATTTAACACCTCGCAACAATGTTCACACGATTCTACTTGCAAAGTACAAATGGCGAACTGGACCCCGACGTCCATTCAGAACAGGCACATGTGAATGTGCGTTCATTACTTATCTATGAGCAGCGAGTTGCAAAAGTTACGCTAACTAATGCCGGTTCACGTAGGCTGTGATGGCATTCCTGGTAGTTAGTTTAGGGTTATATTTCGTTTGAATAGGTGTTGGTATGGAATAGGAATCCGCATTTGACAAAATATATTTATTTATTTATTTATCCATTTATTTCAGGCATCAAACCCCATGTAAACACATACAATACAATGTTAATATAACTTAAAAATACTATAAATACATACAACATTATAATTACACTAAAAACTAACTAACGCACACGAAGTATCTGCGTCGTGTTTCGTTGACTGGTGTCATGTAGCCGGCCACGAAACCGGTGGTACACAACATCCTTCAACCAGAACTCTTCCTTGAGGAACTTCTCGAGATGATGGGTCGGAACACGCACCACGAACGACTTGAAGTTCGTGTTGTGACGCGACTCCAACTTCTCGACCCTCAAAGTCCAGTTGGTCTTCACACGCATGTACTCAACGATATCCTTAACGTGGAGTGATGTTGTCGTTCTAGCACTTTGGAACATTGGAACTTTTAAACGAGGGTGGGTACCTTAGCGCATCTCGGGGGGCCCGGGGCGGTACCCCGAGAAACTCGATTTTTTTACGTTTTTTTTTTAATTTGTAGGTCAGTGTCAGGTTGTGTGATGATCAAAATATGGTTCGCGACCACAACAAAAATGTATTTACAGAATAATAATAATAATAATAATATCCCTGGACATTTCACACAGCGCCATCTAGTCCCAAGCTAAGCAACCTAATGCTTGTGTTATGGTAACAAGATGGCTGATAAACTACTTATATACATTTAGTAATAGTAATCATTAAAATCATCAATACAACTTTCTATGTCAGAATTGGTCTCGTATGTCATGATTTCATGTAATGGCCATTCAAAAATTCTTATTTGAACTAAAAGAGCTGTTTTGATGATTTTAATGGTTATTTATTCTGTGAATGCATATGTTACGGTCGTGGAACATATTTTGATCAACATTTAACCTGCTAGGTGCAACAATGCAAATTGCAAAAAAATTTAAGAAAACTTTGTAATTTGGCGGGTTACCCTGGCGCGTCCGCCTTAACTCTCAGGAAGTGACTTAAATTTAATATAAAAAAATGTCGAATCGCAAAAAGCTATGTTTCCGCCCGGGATCGAACCGGGGGCCTTCTGCGTGTTAGGCAGATGTGATAACCGCTACACCACGGAAACTTGAAGCTCCTTGTTTTAATTTCCGACTGGTTGGCGCTCAGTGGTCATTATTAAAGAAATGATTTCTTTATTTAATTTCACGGTCAACGCAACGCTCAATGTAATGAGTTAAAAAAATGGATGGTAAGAAAAACGTATGTGTCTACTTACATCACAACAGTTGCTACAAAATGTTTTTCCAAATTACTCCAGGGTTTAATTTAATTGTATGTAGTTTAATTGCAGAAACAATAAAGCCATTGCGTCTCGCGTGGATCGACATTAGACATATACGAAGGGTTAAACAACCCCAGATTAGGACATGATTAGACTTAGCCTAATATAATCGACCTAATTCAGCTCCGCTCGTTTTAGGCAGACTCTCAGGAATTCTAACGAAACTTTGCGTCAAAAAACTTGTAACTGAATCTTTCCATGTAGGTAGGTACTTAGGCAATCCATCATTAGATTTATATATGTCAATTACTGAATGTCTGATTGCCGCAATAAATTATATGCACACATCGTTAGCGAAGTAGAAGGCTACTTGAAACTGCGTGTGGGGCATTCTGTCGTTATTTTTTTCATGGATCCAACGCATGATGGATTGGTATACCTACTATGTCTAAGAGATAAATCTTAAGGTCTTTGACCCTTAAGATCCTTATGCTTACAGAGGTATCACCAAAACCTATATTTGACTATTTTGAAAACAAAATCCCGTGCACATGAGGACCACAGCTGCGTCCGTAAGTAAAACAAAAGAGGATCCTTTTTAGCTCGACTAATAATATGCGCTGCAAGCAGGAATAGTCCTTACGGTGGTCAGATATATGTAGATTTTGGCGATAGTACTTACTGAATAAACTCGGACAGATTCACTCATTCTCTTTTGCCAATTTATTTGGCGTCAGTGCAACATTTCTTCTTCCATACTTCTTTCTCGATTAGTTGTCATCTCAAGTGTGGAAGACGCTGACGACTGTGACACAGTTTATACTAGTATAGTTGTCAACGGAGTGATAAATAAACTATTATTATCTCAGTAGTCACCCCCTTTCTAGCGATATCATGTTTCACACAGTCCACCCATGCCTTCTAAGGTCTTCCCTTACTTTTATAGCCATCCACATTCAAACTCAAAACCTTACTCACGACATTCCTTAAATCGCCTATTGGTAAGCCTGAGATCTTACGTACTACATCATCATCCATAGCCTGACTTCACCCACTGTTGAGCAGAGGCCTTTCTTTTCATGTGCCAATCTCCGTCCTCATGTGCCAGCTTCATTCAGGTTCTACCCGTGATGGCAACAATATCGTCCACCCATCTCGCTGCCTTACGTAGTTAGTTAATTACTTGCAATTCTGCTTGAAGACGTGCCCTCAATTTGCACAGATTTGAAGTCACTGTGTTACTGCGAAGAATACATAACACATTAGGTCCCATCTTAGTCATATCATGGCGTCGTTCAGTCTACTTAGAATGTACCATTGCGTCATAGGAGATGGATCAATTTGAACAAAATAAATTAATTGGTCATAAACCTGTCGCCGTGGTATAATCAAATGATATTGAAATACTTATCATTTATTGATTGACGTCATAGCTTCCCACGTTTGTAGAGATATGTTGATTCCGAGTAGGTATCAACCACTCGAAAGTACCATAACCATACATAATTGTAAGTACCTAATTATGCCTACAATATGGGTATAAGTATTTAACCCGCCTAAAAAACCTTATTTGTTACCCGACTAAAAATGAAGGCATTTTTCATGAATTAATTATTTAATCCAATTACAGCTTGATATAGATAAGACACTAGTAGAGACTTGTTCTTTCATCGTTTATCCAGTCAATCTCATCAGTTTCTAAGGGGTCAAATACTTCTATACTCAATTCGGTTTCCTAAGACTCCTTTCCTCTCTGACTAGCTAACAAAATATTCAATTTTATTTATCTTTCACAGCGCTGTGTCTGGCACTGTGGCGGTGGCGGTCGTTGTGCCCGCGAAGCCGCTGCAGCACACTACCGCGCTGTCTGCCGAGCCCTCGTCGCTGAAGCGCTGGAACTGGCCTCATTCCTCGCGAGGGTCAGGGTTGGTGGGGCCAGGGACATGGGCGCTGCAGAGGACACCGCCAAGCATCTCGACACGCTACGGTTTTCAGACTGGGTGGGTATCCTGAAGGTAGGACGAAGGAGGACACAGTGACTACAATGTTGTTTGATGTTGAATGAATGAGGGCTGTTCTTGTTGGTAGGCATAAGTAGCATGGAGTCGTTGCCATTCAGTAGGTCAGAGTAGGTCCAGGGATTATGCATGGTGCAGGCTTAAGGGCGCGGCAGCAGCGCGGCTGTAGCGCTGTGACCGCGCGGTTCTAATTTGTATGAGCACCGTGATTCAGCGCTGCAGCCGCACTGCTGTCGTGCGATTGATTGCGGCTAATTTGATCCCTTAGGTAACAGCACCTTACTAACTTTAAGCTTAAGAGACCCAGGGTGAAATTTCTCAAGGTTCAGAATTTACGGAATTTGGTAAAAGTTGAACTTCGCCCATAGACATGAAATTCCCACCTTGCTACATAACCACTAACAGACTTTAGGTGAAATGTTTCGAAGCATGACTTAGTTTTGTTTGTACATGTTAGTTAAGGACGAAAGTTTGGAAGTATGGTAACAGGATTAAAAAGCATGATGAATTAATGAAAAGTAAGTTATTTAGAGACGGCTTGAAACCCACTTCTAAGTTGTCACGCACTACGTCGGACCCGGGGGTCCGTCAACAAAAATACGGGCCCGTTCGAAAGTAGTTGACCCGTCAAAAAAAGTGACAAATTAAATTTATCGAATGGGTAAAATCTTTGGGCGTGGGAACAACTATCATATCGTGTCATTAATTCTTAGCTCGGGCTCCGAACTAGTCTAATGTCCGTAGACGATACGGAGTAGGAAACACCCGTAACTTCGGCTGAAACTACGGATTTCGTGCTAATAGAATAGACCCCCCTAAACGACAGGTCAAGAGTCATAACCTTCTTCTTCTGGGGCAGTCGAGCAAAAACTAAGGACCACCAACATAGAACACACGTTAGGTCACTAGAACCTCATTAGGTATTATCGCGTTCAAGTTCCCAACGAAACGCATGCAGATTGTAACGCGTTGCCTAATGTACTCCGCGATGCATTATTAATGTCCCGAGCTATTCTCAAGTAATACGAGTTAGGCTCAGTATTAGTCCAAGAGCGGCGCGATTAGCGGGTGTGGCAACAAAATATAATATTGCCATTTGCAGTGTTATTCTATAACGACGTGCGTAAAAGACACTCGTCATTGACACTTAGACACTTCCTCTTCGAAGCGTGTCGATAGCAAAAATAACCCAAGAAAATATATATAGTTTTTTATATCTGTTTAGCCCAAAATTCAGCAACGCGATACCGTTCGCTGACGCAGTCAATGGATCCTCTCTTGTGCACGTGACTAAGCTGGAGTTGCGCCATTGTCTATGGAGAGACGCCGCATACACACCGGAGCCGGAGGTCTGACCCGTCCATGAACCTCCACTTGTGAAGGTTGTCCTTGCTGCGGCATTCTTGGGTACCAAGTCTATACGAGTAGGCCACGGTAACTTGTGTCCGGTTGGGAGGCGCTGTGATGGTACAATAAAGAAATCAGGAGGCTTAAGCAGTTTAAACACTGAAAGTTCTGACGCAAAAGTTAGTTCTAGTCAGTTTACAGAATAGTTTAATGATTGATTGAATGACAGACAACGCACGGCTTCAGCCACTGAAGATGAAAACACGTTTCGATGAAATATTCTAAAAAGCAGACTGATAAATGATATGGACGAAGCGAAAGGCGTATGTATCTAATATGCTAGAACCGTAGTAGGTGGTGTTGTGTAGTTTCTGCCTGGGAAAAAGGCGTGAGTCTAGTATATCATATAGAGGTGCACTCAAATAGAATAATAATAATAATAATATCCCTGGACATTTCACACAGCGCCATCTAGTCCCAAACTAAGCAACCTAATGCTTGTGTTATGGTAACAAGATGGCTGATAAACTACTTATATACATTTTTTTTTTTTTGTAAATACATACATATTATACATAGAAAAACACCCAGACTCGGAACAAATACATGTAGGTCATACAAATATTTGTTCCGTGCGGGAATCGAACCCGCGACACGCAGCGCAGCAGTCAATCGCTTAACCACTGCGCCAACCGTGCCGTCGAAGACACCATGAAAGAAGAATGTTTTGTAACTCCACCACTGAGCGGATAAAACGAGTTTTTGGTATGAAAAATAATTCGTGGGATATACTGCACCCTAATTGCGTAACACACAATCAATCGGAATCGGATTCTGGTCTATACAACGTCGTTTAACTCGCTAAACGGGCCCCTCTTGCACAAACGCAGCCTTAGACTACGCGTAAATATTTATGGCACTCAGGTCTAGTAATGAGAATTCCTTTCTATAATGTATGCAAGGTATTTATGCCTACTTTTTAGCGGCTGTCTCTGGCTGTATGAAAATTGGAATTGTTCAAAGGTGAAAAGCTGGTCTTGTGAATTTGTGATGAAGAACGGTAATTTAGTCATGGTTTTGGGTATTGCAATTGACTGCGAATTATTTAGTAGAATTAGAATTGGTATTTGAAATAAGTGATGATTGCTAGAGATTAAATAGGTACTTTATCTGTCGAACCTTCGTTAAATAGGTACTTTAACTGTCGAACCTTCGTCCAATAGCTCCTGGGCGAGTCGTTTAAATTCTGTTCGGTTAAATTCAAGCCTACGTGTCCCTCTGATCCTCTCTTTAGGTTAAAAAAATCAAACGATCAAAGACAATTACTTTAAGCAGAAACTGTCATCTATCAAAACTTTCTTCAAAATATTTGAGTCCCCATTTTGTAACTGAATACCTACTACCTTCATTATCATAATATTTGTAACACCATATTATTTTCAATTGTAGTCAAACCGAAGGATATGGAGAGCATTACAAGTACGTAGAATTAAAAATTGATGGTGTAGTGAAATTATCGCTTTTAGTCATTTGTAAATACAAAGAGGTTTACCCAAAGGCAAATAACTTGGAATGCATGCTTATTAGATGTCACAAAGTTCATCATCCTCCTGGAATGTAATTGTATTGTCATTAAATGATCATTAGTCACACTCAGACTTTACCTACATACTGTAGGTTATGTAACATTTTACGTGTCAAGGCTTCCCTACGAGCGTTTTAAATAATCTGACGAATTTTGAGTTAATTATTCAACAAAATCTTTGTATCTATCTTAAAATAAAACCCTGGCAATTTGTGTTCCTAGTTTAAAATTATACCTAATTATATACCCAGCAGAGGTAAATAAATCCACCACCGCTTCAAAATTAAGCTTTTTGCTGCTACCTGCGAAGTCTTGACGTAAACGCCTGCAAGAAATTTTATAGCAAGAGTACTGCGCAAAACTAATTGCTATTACAAATATTTCAGGCGCGGTTTTGGATGCAAGTCATCGGCGAATTACGGATGGGTGTCAAATTAAAGAAAGTAAACTATTCAAGGACACCAATAGAGTACGAGTTAACGCCGTACGAAATATTAATGGATGACATTAGATCCAGGAGGTACACGTTACGGAAAGTCGACGGAACGATACCTCCAAGGTAAGAACAGTTGCTATGATAAAAGCAATAAGTCATATTCCCTGTACTATTGATAATTGTTGCTCTGCATATTAGTATATTATTAAACCTATGCTAAATGTAACAGTTGCATAACTAAAAATGATCGAATGTAAAAATAAACTTACTATCGAAATTTTCACTGTTATGTCTACGAGTGAATGATTGCTAAGTGTAAAACTTTTATGAAATTGCTTAACATTTCTTTTTTTTTACAGTGTGAAGAAAGACGCTCATGCAATGATTCTCGACTTTATTAGAAGTAGACCCCCGCTTAAAAAGGTGAGTAACCTAAATATTTGGAATGTGCTCACAAAAAAAACAAACCAAATTGTAGTGACTTACTTGACTTGAAACTTTGATGTGTTCTGCTTCAAGTATTCCCCTAATAATTCATTTCAAAACCTTGTACCTTTAATACGAAAGTAAAGATGTTTTCTGTCTGTGGCCACTTTATTTTCATACTGAGTCTAATTATTGTTTTATTTATGAACATAGGCATCAGACCGCAAGTTGCCGCCACCTCGTCGGGAGGTAACACCCCGAGAAAGGCTTCTTGCCTCCATTCAAGTTGGCAGGCAACTGAGACCCACCCCGTACTCAAGGCGATTATGTAAGTACTTTTGACTATCATATTTTTTTCTTATTTGGTAAGTTCAGTAAGGTAAGGTTCAGTTTGGTATTTCGGTAAGTTTCAGGTGTTAATGGCGGTTGCTATGTGCCCGTTTATGCGTGTCCATGATTGGTCCTCAAATCGATTTGAATTATTATGCTAGCAAGACTGAAAACGTACAAATACTACAATATGAGCAGATTCCTTTTAAGTATTTTTAATATTTGATATCATCGATACAACAATAATTAGTCTATTTACTGAATGTTCACAGTATTTTACGAATAAAGTAATTTAATGCCAACACCTACATTCTCCATTAAATCCCTTTCTGGTCCTAATATAGCAACTTGTTACAGATCCTCCCCTCGAATCCTATTCCCAAAGAAGAAGCCAATTGAGAACTATGACCCCCTTTTATCGAATTGTTGGCGTAATAATAATGTCTATATTTATCTATCATTTATTGCGGGTAAGTCACGTAAATAAAATAATAAATATCATTAACTTTTCAATAATTAAACACGTTATTATGACGTATTTTTTAAAATAATGATTAATATGTTATGTGCCTTGTTAAATGTTGTGAGCAACGTATTAACTTGCTACTTACTGCTATTGTAACCACTAAGGCGGTTGGTGCTCTAGATTTTTATTTATTTACTATCAATTTACATTATTATTTACTTATTAAGTTTTTTATATACTTATGTATTTTACAGTACCAAATCAAGAATTGTATTTTTTTGTTCATAACAAATAAGTTGCTTTTATAATCAATTTACAAGGTCGAGAATAAAAATTTGGGGTTGCTCTTCATTATTTATTTACTTGCACACCAAGTATTTAGCCAAGAAATAAATGTTTAATTTAGGCCTTTCCTTCAGTAACAATATAAGAGATAGTTTATTTTCTATCCACGCTCATTGCATCATGCATCATGTAAGTTAAGTACTTACTTATAAGATGTACGGCGCTCTAGTTTCATAACAATCGGTACACAATGACGTGATTAAATGTTTTATAGTACTCTTGATAGGATAGAACATGTTTTGTTAGATAAACAAGGTAATAATTTAACGGATGATAAAATATAGACAATTGGTTAGTTTGGCAATTTAGTGACTATTTTAACAACATGTAGGTATCTATTTAAACAGCGTGTATCAGAAAAGTGTGGTCTTATTTTTAGGGTGTTCTCCACGGGAAAAACATTGTAATCGTGAAAAATAAGCAGCCGTCCATTATATTATTTGGGTCGAGTAGGTAGCTATTGAAGTTTTGTAAGGGACAGTTGTCAGACTCATTGTGAGTGTCCGAATAAAATACGGTGTTATTGGTTTTTTTACATAAGAAAATTCTCAAAAACAGCCCAGTCTGGATTTTTCCGATTTTCCTGTATTCCATGAGGGTTAAAAAAGGTAACTGGATAAATTTGAGTGCAGGTACAAACACCTACCCCTTCGAGGATTACAGGAGAGATTGTTGATCTCGAATTTTGGGAAGTCTGTGGTTCCTATCTTTTTTTATTTAACACTTCAAGCACATAAATTTACAGAGGCGGACTTAATGCCATTGGCATTTTCTACCAGTCAAATCTTTGGGTGATGCAGAGACAAACAGCGGTAGGCGCAATCATGAAAATCGAGGAATACATAATATTTTCAATATAAACCTATTAAACTATTAATACGCCATATTTTACTTGCCATAAAAACGATATCTTTCGTAAATAGAGTACCAAAGTAGAGAGACAAAATACCTAGATACTTACTTACACTATACATTACCTTTGATATAAAATCACGTTGTAATCTGAGAGATGTTATAATCTCAGGTTCCTATTTGTACGTAATACTTCTTTTGTAGAATTATGGTGGATGGTTTATTATAATTGATGATGATACCGTGACTGGAGGGAACATGTTTACAACTGGAAGAAGGAAGCAGGAGCAACGGGTCGCAGCCCAAGATTTTGGGGGGGTCATCAAGTAGTAAGTTAGTAACTTAACTTAAGTTAGTAAAGCAAGTAAATCATGCAGAGTCTAGACAAGCTGAATGATTTTGGGAGGGGTTATGACCCCCCCTCCCCCTCGGACCACGCCTGGATCTTGTAAAACGTCTCTAGAATCTGTCTCTTTTCGGTAAAAAAATACTTCGGAGCCACAAATTGCACACCAGTCTGTACTGTTCTGTGACAAAATAGACTCCATAAAATTAAAACTATCCACGTCATTGGAGACGAATGACCCTGAGCGTATTTAAAATTTTGGACAAAGACTCTTTCTATCTTATGCAATCCTGGTATCTGAACTACATCAGCAGTAGCAGTATGCTCAGAATTCTCATTAAAACTGCAATATGTACATAGTAGGAATATTTATGACAAATTACATAAGACTGTCTCGTTGACCTAGTGGTAAAACGTGCGATTCCTGAGTACACGTGCTAAGTTCGATTCTCAGGTAAGATAAGTGTAGTGTATTGGGGCTTTGCGCCCGATTACAAAGGGTCCGCCCCCCTATTACAGAGGTACTTCAACATTACTGGCGGAACGTGGGTGTACTAAACTCGTCTTTCTTACCCTTCTAGGGCTACAGGCATGGTGTTATGACAGGTTACATAATACAATCTTTCATTCTGTGCTAATATCGTTTCTTTACCTAAGTTTTACTGAGTAGGAAGGAAAAGTGGTTTCGCCTATTAATTAGGTGTAATTATTGTAATAGAAGAAATATCAGTCAGTGCACGTAAAAGCCCAGCTTGGCATTAGGCCATAGATTGTGAAAGGCTATCGAAGAAAATTAGTTTGAAAGCATGGGGTTTCTAACTCGGGTAAAGTGTTCAATGTTAATAATTTTCCATGGTAATCTAATAAGATGGCCGATGCTTGGACTTGAAACTTTCATCTACGAGCAAAAGCAACGAAGAATCACGGGGCTTTACTCTGTAGAAGACCAAAATAGGTCTACATATTCCTGTAAACAAAAGAAATTCAAGAAAATTCCGTAAGAAATAAAATACCGACAACTTTTATCGAGTCACTGCTTCGTGTACGGGCAATATATATCAGAAAGAAATACGCACTGAATGTTTAGTAGGAGCTAAAAAATGTATGCCTGGAGATTCAAGACACCTTTAGACGACTTCGATGTGTCTAAACAATATTCTAGACGAGTACTTACTCTAGGTTTTGATTTATGTTCCGATTGTGTCACAACGACAATAACTGAGATACAGTATCCCTAACTCATAAAACAAAAACTCTGATAAAAACAGCAACCAAAAAACCTGTTACGCATTTACCAAGTAAAAATAACTTACATAATTCATTGTAAACGTCACATCAACTCACTATTCCCTGTTTCCTGTCACCGAATCAGACCGAGAAAATCCAATAACTTCTGGCCACCGAATATTTCTTCTAGCTCACTTCACACTTTCCGCAGAAGTTAGCCTATAAAAATAAACTACTCTATTACCATTTGATTTAGGATCTTATGCTGAAGGCCTAAGGTGCAATATGCTGCTGCAAGGGCAGGCGCCCGCCTGTCTCTGGCGTAAGATAATCTAGACGTCTAGGTCACTGGGAACTCGAATATCGACCTGTATTCTGATAGTTACGTAATGGATACCCAGCTTTATGTACCTAACTGGGTTTCCATTTCAAATATGGGTTGTATGAGCATGGACACTTAAGTTTATATCCATTAAAAGACTTGTTCGTATTCATTGGTCATTACAATTGATCAGATTTTGTGTTCATGTCAAGAAAATGTAAGAAACCAGTTAAAATCATAATCAAAAGTTATTCAATCAAATTAGGTTGAACATTAGCACTTATCGAACGTTGAAATTACATAAGATAGTTCCCGAAAACTCCCGCTCTTCACGAAGAAGATGTGATGAAGGTGTGATGTGATGTGATGTGGCACAATAGACTCCCCAGCAGTGAAGATAACTTTTGTGTATTGAAAACTTTTCAGTACCTATAGTATGCAAACTGAATGTATTAGTAGGTAACTAAACAATGAATGAATCAAACAATTATCAAACATCTCAATTCAAAAAACAAAATACGGACAATGTTTGTCAATGTTTTGACTTTTTTCTTTTGTTTTTTCTTGTTTTAAATTGGTCTTTCAATCTCGTTTAGATAATGCGGTTAAAAAAATGAAAAACTATGCTACCTTTTCTCGTTTACAATGAGTTGCGCCTAGTTTCTAGCAAAATGAATAAGTCTTGTGTTGCATAAAATTGGTCGGTCTATTAGTCTGAGGTTCGATAACTTTAGCATTAAACCTGACAATTTGCATTTAGGATACCGAACTGAAGTTAAGTGAACTGTGGTTTACTGTAAGTAATTCTTTTGAAAACATACATTTTACTTTTGTATACACTGTAAAAGTTTGTTTTCTTTGGTAGGCAATACTAAAGATAACACTCGAATAACAAACTATTTTCTAACCTACTCAACCTAAACCTTACAAACACAGAATTAATAGAAAACGGCATTAGCAAATCAAACACTTAGTCACAAACAAGAGGTTTAGTTACAATACAGATGGAAATCCCAAAAGATTGAGAACCGCTTGCTAAAAGCAAAGCATACAGCCTACACTTGGTACCGCAGTCTGCGCCGGATTTTGTAGACGCGCGGTCGTGTGTACTCCACAGAGGTGTACTCGTTCTTATTAAAAAAAAATGGGTGTCTAATGTCAAATGCTACCGGTACATTTAAAAATCTAATGTTTAAATTCGAAGTAGGAAGGGAGGCGTAATTCGATTAAAGCTTCTATGAGGCTTCAGTCAACCCTAGAGAGGTTACTTCACTAACAGGATTTTGTGTTACATCAGTGTGTTCGTATCAGTATTTACTGGGAATCAGTGCGAGTGGTGTGTTTTATTCAGAAATTCATGTAAGGGTCGAAAGATTATCTCGAAATCAAGTGACTTCTTCTCAATTTTGGAGTTTGTGTGATCAAACTGAAGATGGGAGTGTGTATTACGACTACTTTAGCTATGGATATCACCCGTAAGTACCTACTATTTATTTTAAAACAGTATTTATGTCAACATAGTTAGCTAGAAACCTGAAATCAGTCTTGCATCACAAATACATTGCACCCATTAAGCATTTTGGTCGCCATTGTAAACTCAACTCTTCCGCTAGAAACTAGAACTCAATTTCGCGTGTGTTTGCAAATTGATATTATTTTCGCCAAGGTGCTAATGTTTTGACATGTTTGCAAGAATTCGTCATCAAAAATGCTCGTAAACGTCATCGAGACCCCGTTTTGTGGACTTGGTAATAAACTTGGACAACATTGCCTGCTCAATTTAAGGTTCTTTCACAAAACAAGGCAATTTCGACGTCCATTGAAATTTTAATTACAACTTTGATACGCGTCTTGAAAATAAATGGATCATAACGCGACCAGCATGGTCGAGTGTATAGAAGGCGTTACACTGGAACCAGTATAGCTTGAAATTGTTAACATTTAATGGGACTTGTTATGGCCAGACCATTTTTTCTAAGGCACGTCTCGCTTTGAACTTGACTTGTTAGTTCATGTGTTCTAGGTAGCAGCTACAATTATTAAACGTTCTGACCGGTTCTTAATGTATTACCTAGGAAAGGTAATGGTGTGAAGACGGATGACATGCTTTTGAATACTCGATAGAGAATCTAAACGCAAAAAAGTCTGCCTAAAAGTTTAATCGATATTGTAGTTTAGTAAACATTCGTGTTATAAATATAAATGCTTTAGTTAATCGCTAAGGTATTAAATTTAGTAAAACTACACCAGAAAGTAAGAGACGAAAAGACCTTGGGATGCCGCAGGGAAGAGTTTTGGAGCCATTTATGTTTGTTACGTAACAGTCGTCTGAAAATGCATGTACATATATTTAAACAACATTCAAGTTAATCAAAGCACAGTACTGTAGTATACTGTATACAGTAATACATCGATCGTTCTATATAGGGCAACTGTACATGAATCGTGATTCGCAATTGATTGATGTCTTCACGACTTGGGATTATTTAGTAGCATAAGTAGCATTTTTTTTCTTTTATCGATTCATTGAGTACATGCCTCAATGTTTTAACTTTGACGCTTTTTTAAGACATTTGGCAATCATTAGAGATGCAACGTAGTTGTTAATTACGGCATCATTACGTCAGTGTTCTTTCTATTAAATTCCTTAGATTAGATACGCCAAAGAGTTATCTGTAGAAGGAAAAGAAGAGAATATTCATATGTAATATAGTTTCCTCTTATTGAATGAACACGTTAAACTTATCTGTCATCTTTACATGAACTCTAAAATCTTTGTTATCAACTCCTGATAAGTAAACGTGTAGTATAGTTATGTAAGAGGTGCTTTTGTGTTTATGTCGTTACTAACTAGCAGTATTTTTTATCAGTAAACCTTTCTGCTGTTGTTCTTAATCTTGGTATGATCGATTTTTTATTAACATCATCACTACTTCACCCGCTTCAGAGTTGGCTTTTAATTATGCAGGAACTGACTTCTCCCCATTTGTGCCGTGTTTTGTTCTTTTCATGCTAGCCACATCAAGGTCGTTGCATCTTATATCTTCTACATCCCTTACGTCATCTCTTATATCTTCTTCTTTTACATATTATTATTATTTCCACATTCCTTCTTTATAATATGTGCTCTTAAAACAATACACTTTTATCATCAGCACTGTTCTATTAGTCACAGTATGGTTTTCATTTTTATAAGTTTAACTTATCGATGATTATTTTTAAACGCTTGAAAATCAACTGGTCTCGGGTCATTTCGTTCGCGTCTAATACTTAGTTTCATCAGAAAAGTGAGATCAAATCGTTTCGTCAAACTTTCCTTGGACAGCTGTAGTGTTTCACTTTGTGTCGCCTGCGGTTATCAATGACCACAATTTTCATTTATTTTGATTGGGAAACCGAAAATTAATAGCAGTAATTGATGAAGGGAAATCGATAGGTAATTCAATTAAGGAATCGTTTTCTTTTTACGATTAGATTTTGAAACTGTATCGCTTGGTAAATTGGGTTGTGGAGATCGGTTGACAGTAACTCTGAGTGTAGAACTAACAATCTATTTTAAGACTTCAGATGTAGCGTTGAAAGGCCTCCCACAAGGGGACCGATGACCTTGTGAAGGTTACAGGAATCCGCTGGATGCGAAAAGCACATAAGCAGTCGAAGTGGTAGTGCTTGGGGGAGGCCTAGGTGCAGCAGTAGACGTCTTTCTTGAATGAATGAGATGAAAAACTAGTTTTTCGTAGGTCGACTGCTCTCATCATGAAATACTAAAAATATTTTTGCTCAAGAAATTAATTTCATGATTCTAAATTACTTTCGGTTTTAAAACTTACTTCTTGCTACATGCTTCATCGAACGAGAGTCCTTCGTGCCGGTTAAGTTAATAGCCCAGTCTTCCGCAGTTAGAAGCCGTAAAAGGATCAGTTGGTCGGAACATGTATATAAAAGACGCAATCCTTCTTAGTTGTATTGAGCCCCAAATCGAGTTAATAGTTTTGTTCATTTAGAGTTATTAAAGTTTTTTTTATGAATTAAAACTGTAACTACATGTTTGGAATGCTTAATTGTTCATGTACCTATTTCGATTTATAATGACAGTATCGACTTTCAACAGGTATGTTAGCAATTTATATCTCTACTACCGCAGACTGCCTAATTCGTCTGTGACCACGACGATACTCACACAAAATAGCAACATAACATTCTTTTTAGTTTTTTTGTAGCTAACATAATATGGATCATTGTTGTCTAAGCAAATAAATTAATATAATTAAAATTTTAAAACATTAATTTATTTATAATATTTATATTGAACACTGATTTTTTTTTTATTATAGATTCATTTTGTTCATAATTTATTTGGTTAAAATAAGTGGGCTGAACTTGTCGAAAGACAAATCTGGTGGAACACCAGAGTTTGTCCCACCAGATTTTGGGTATTTTATAATTGAAGTTACAACAGTTGGCAACCCAAATGATCTCTTGCAATTTCTCAAACATAACTTCAGCTATTGAGAAAAATATTCACTCCTCAATTATCCATAGTCCACTCAAGAAACTTACAGCAAGCAAAGGGTCATAAAAGTAATGGTTTCTTTCTTAATGGTATACCACAGCTATTGATTTATTCATTGTACTGATGTAACCTCTGTCGATGTACCAAGAACAATACAGGGTTGCCACGCCAGCTGTTTCTGATGTTCGAAAAAGTTGAATGAACTGTGCGAAATGTCATCCGTTTGACATTGTGTAATGATTTCTTTGACTTATTTAAATTTAGTGATTTCTACTGTGTATGCAAAGTTGCTCAAATATTTGCTATTATTGGTACATTGACCGTCTCGTTGCCTGGTGGCGGCAAGTTTGATTACTGAGCGGGGGATCCAGTATTGGTTTCCTGGGTTGTGATGTTATTGAATTTTGCCATCAGAAAATTCTTAGTAACAACAACAGTCTCGCCACTATAGTTCATACAGCATGCACATGGAGCTTAATATAACTGGTTTAATGTGGGCATACTGGTCCATGAATCCAGTTCATAGCCTTTTTCCGCCATTATCTGCAGCCAAACAAATGACGACTAAAGTCATCGCTCCCATATCCAACCAGTATTAGCATTCGTCGCTGACAACCCTAACACAATAGCACAGAATAGACACCTAACATATAATGTCGTGTGACCAATTTTGTGCATCATGCAATAATCGTAATTATCTGTAATTTATACCGAAACCGATTGGCCAATCGATTTTATATAATTGATACTACGTAGCCCTACATTCACCGGCTGACCGAATTATGTTAGAGGAGAAAAAAACTTGTATACCTTTCCCTCAAGTGATCTTACATAAGTGTATTTGGACTTGTTATGTACAGACTCCGATTATGTTAATGTGTGACTGCCTCCTAGTTGCTCTAGTAGTCGTAAACACGACTGCTGAACATGAGGCTATAGGCTCAGACCCCAGCATAGCTATTCACAACCACTCGATCCGCTTCCGTACCTTATCGAACATCAATCAATGTTATCGTTGGAGTCATCTAAACGCTATCCACAAGTCCAAAACCCGAAAAAATTCTCAGTTTAAGGGCTGATTTTTCCATCGCCAGATAACTTTTATTCAAGGAATAAAATTGACGTTTGGCAGTTTTTGTATGAAATAATTGTCAAAATCTCAAAATTATTCTTCGAACAAAGTTATCAGATCGAACAAAGTTTATTGAAAAATCAGCGCTTGATCAAATTGACGACCGTTATTCATCTGACAGCTATTTGCTGTCGGGGGCAAATCAGATGATCAATATGTGTCATTTTTGATACGATAGCCTGTCGTATGGTTGCGAATAACTATGCAGGTCAGGCAGTTTTATCGAGTTTTATGCCTTAAGAATTTCTCAGCAGCCCGCAGTCCAGATTTGTGCCAGATTTATGGGAATAGACTGGCCCTCTTTTAACTTGAAACAGACCTGGCGAAATGTGGATATGTTCCTAACACCTCTATCTACCTCTCACAGGAAAACAAGCGTGGTGTTATGTTGTGATAATATTTGTCATCTATTTATTGATTGATGTAGTGTGTTTAGTCAATATTTGTATAAAGAATGAGGCAGATATTTACAGTGTAAATATTGATGTAGTCTGCTGCAGATAGTAAAGCGTATAGATTTTCGTCGACTTGGTGAGAATTTTGTGAGTTTTATCAGTGTCCTCTTGTTATCTTTCATGGGTTGTGGACGTTAGGCCTTGGAGATGTTTGGGGTGATGGAATTCTCGACAACTACCAGTTGTTTGCATAAGATTACAAAAAAGTCCTCCTAGGTCCTATAGCATAATCTGCCTATAATGTTCCCACTGCTGGGACACAGGCCTCCTGTACCACAGGCCAGGTCCTATACCACAAAGATTTTCAATTTACAAGTTACAATTTACATAATTATTTGTAATTTCTGTGTTACGCAATATTTTTTACAATGTAACAATTTTGTCGAATTGTAGACTTGTTAAGTTTTGTGGTATGTTCCCTAGCCTTATGGAGTTAATGAACTTATTAATTAAGGTCCATCAACATCAGTTAAAGTAAAAAGTTAAAGTTATAGTTAAACCATGAGAAAACAATGTATTCAGTTGTCATTTACAAACTCTTTCCTATACAAAAACTAGTAATTGAAATACAAATGCTAACTAACTAATGTTAACGTCATCACGCAAAATTATTAAAATTTTACTAAAATAAAAAAATGAGGAATTGAATTCTTAGAATTAAAGGCTGCTGCGTGAGCGCATGCGACTGCCATCATCAATTATGATGATAACTGGTTGTTGTTCAAAATAAGTAATTTATATTCCGTAATAATATTTACCTGCATCACTCATCTGTTTGAGGAAATTGATTTGCCTTGCCTTCATGCCGTCAACAAGAATGACGCTGGGGTTTTCCGAATTCCTGTATGATTAATCTTGGAAAGGTTGATGTGACCGTGTGAGGCAAACGTGAAAGTAGAGCAAGCTGTTAGCACATTCACTTGTAAGACATTCGTAACTTTGACTTCTTAAACTATAAACCACCAACACGAAAAGCCATTGAAGACGTGCGTCCAATGTTATTCTTTTCCTTAGAGACCAACATTCAAAAGCCAATCTCCCATCAGCAAAATACAACACACCCACTTATCTAAATTCGCTTTTGACCTTGAAAGCACACACGAAGATCTGGCCTAATCAGACGGAAACTAACGAGGCCAGCCGATTCAGTTTTTGCAACTTCGGCCTGCTTCGGGCAGCTTCGGACCTACTACATGACAGCTTAGCCGACTTTTTTTGTTGTTGTTGTAATGGGTCGTGACCGCAGACTGCCTTTCCCGCGTCTTCTTACGAAACTAGATAGTCAGATGCATTTTAGTGGCCCAAATGATAGATTGTGAACGTGCGATTGTATGGAAACAAGTTACGGGGCCTAAGATGTAGCTTTTGCAATAGTAAGATCGCGAATGATATTTCCTTGTGTGCAGCCTTTATTAGTTCTCCTTTCCTTGGTATTGTTTTCTTAATTTTATTGGTTTATACTGATAAATGAAGTTGCAGTCGTAAGTAATATTGTTATTCTGATAATTTTTACAAATACAAAATTGACAGGTAAGTAGTTGAACCTTCAGTTGCGAAACATTTGGCAAAACATAAGAATAATTTATTGTTAAAAAATATGTTTTATTCATATTTAAATACATGGAGCCTTGAAAACGTTAATTCAGCATTATTGTGAAGCCAATTGTGTAAATAGTAAAGTATTATATTTCTCGCCTTCAAGTCTTGGTTTGTAGAATTCAATGACAGTATTCTTAAATACATGTATGTAAATGCAACAAGAATATAAATATCTATAAGGCAGAAAAAACTAGGCTATACGCTTGTTATTCTGCAAAAGTAAAGCCAGGACATTTCGAAGTGACGGCGGATGTTATACAAATTACAAACGGTTTTTATCTAGAATTTTATGCATTTCGTATCTTTTGTCCATTTTAAAGGAAAACAAGTAAAATATGATGTAAATGAAAATACACATAATAAAGACTGACTGACTGACGACAGCAAGTGCCGACATTCAAAATAAACGCTTAAATGTGGCACAATATTTATAATAGCGCACTAATGATGTTAATAGTATCAATTACATACATTGCACAACTAAACGATGTGTTGGCAAAACATCATCTTTTGATGAGAAATAATTTAAACTTCTTACTAACCTTTCTTGGGTTTTTTTGGCCACTTTGTATTAGAGTGTGTATTTTATGTCTTTTTTTTTGTAATGTGCGTCTTGTTTGTGCAAAATAAACAATTTTTCTTTCTTTATTTTATTTTTTTTTCTTAATTTACGTCTCTTTGGACGCTAAACTTGAATGCGATGTTAGTATGTTTGGAGTTCTGTGAGTGTATGAATGCTATCTAATTTTTTTTAACTAATGTAGATGGCAGATAGCCATTTTATCTTCAAATAAAATAAATAAATGAGATAAAGAAAAGCTACAGTAGTAGAAAATGGCGCTAGACCATGTATTACAAAAGTTTTGAAGGTCGGAGAACAATGCGCCGATATTGAACTATCACAGACAAGATTGATGATTCTCTAGCGTGATTTTCAACTTACTAATGATAGCAGAAACGCGAATAGATGGCCAAGTTATGAAACTAGTGTATTATATTATCAGGGTCGGTGCTGAGGTCTTAAAGAACAGAAAGCTTCGGGTCAAGGAGAGAAGTCTTGGAATTCTGCCAACCGCAGTGATTGGGAAGCGACTGTCTTAACTCGAAAGATAAAATAAGTTGCCGCTTGTAATTGTATAGTTTTTCTTCTTGTGGAGACCATTACTTACGAGAAGTTATGGTTGCAGCTGTATTTTACGAGTTCATGAAGAGTTATCTGATGAGAAAGGTTATTCTCCTCTCTGTTTTAGTTAATTCTTTGTAAATCATCATCGCCGGCTGTCGCTGAAAACAGCACTGGGGGCTCTGTCTCGCATAGGGTCGTAGCATTATGCTGAGCGATGGCCGTTTTGCGTGGATGTTACGCATATTTTTCCCAGACTTGTTCTTTTTTTTGTTTGTGTTCTTTCTCTGCGTCATATTTACCGCAAATATATTTTCTTTCTTTCTAAATTATCTAAGATCCATTATGTTCTCTGCAACATATATTACGTTAACGTAAAGATTTTTTCCTCGATTAAATTGTTTTAGAAACAAAAGGTAGCGTTCTTTGTTCGCGTAATTGAGAACAACTCAATTACCCAAGACTTAGGAACGCAATTTGCTCGAGATCCAAATTAAGTTTCCAGTTGCGCTGTGATTTCGTTCCTAAGTTCGTGCTAATTGTTGTTATTAACTTTTATTTTGGTGCTTTTAAGTGGTTCCGTTAGGCGTTGCATCAACGGACGTAACAATTTCGGATGGATTGGAAAAAAGAGCAAAATACAATTACTTAACAATACCAATATGTGGGTTGAGTGAGAGGAGGAGAACATTACCAAAAAAGAGTAGGTATGAGCTAGTAGGTATCTAGTTTAAAAAGAAACCTAAATTTAAGACCTGGAAATCAGGAAAGCGGAACCTGCCAAGAACATACTTTATTAAAATCTAAATATTCTGAACGATCAATCAGTTGGATATATTGTAATTTAATCAAAGAAAATTTAAAACTCATATATTAAAATTACACTTTGTAAATCTCACTTCTCTCTCTCTCTCTTCTTCTCCCTTCTCTTCTTTCTTTTTCGCTTTGTTTTGATATTTGTATTTCAAATTAGAGGATTATGTTATCCAAGATAAGAATGCTTGGAAACATGCTGGTCCTACTTTTTTTTTTTGCTAACAATAAAATTCTAATAGTAACTATAGTCACGGTAATGTTATGTAACTGTAGTGTAGGCAAAAAATCTATTAAAAAAAAATTAATAACCGGTTTGCTTGACAAGATTTTTATGACCCTATCAAGCGCACTCCTTGATTAAATAGCTCCATTGTGATATTGATTGCATTCACTTACGTCACAATTCCTTTATCTGTTGGAGCCGTCTAACCTGATTAGATAGCAAGAGCTTTTTTAATATCAATTGAATCGTTAATTGACATGACTTTATCGTATACTGTTTGCGAATATTTCAGTTTATAAACAAACAGATTTCAAGAAAATATTCAAATCCTTGATCGATTTTTTCGATTTTATTCTTCTGGCTTATGCTTTTTGCTTTATCATCATCACCATTATCATTCCGCTAAAAGACGTCCACTGCTGGCTAAGGGCCTTCTCCAAGCATCGCCACATCAACCGGTCCTGTGCTTCTTGCATCCATATTCTGCTTGGGTAAAGAAAATTTTTCTCTCTTGCTTGGATGGCGCACATTGTAAAACAGCCTGCTGTTATTCATTTAGCACTGTTTTGCCAGCTGCGTTTAAGATGCAATGATACGTTATGACATGCTATGATACACAGTTGGATATTCTTTTGTTTTTAATCCAGTTTACAATTGGATTGATACAACATGTATTGTGTTGAAGAATAACTACAAAACATATAACGCATTGTTTAGTATAATGTGTACAGTTTTGTTTAGGATATTGCGTGTAGTTAAACGTTGATGCAATATTGTGGGACCGAGAATAGGGTTGAAGACAATTCATTGAATCCTTTGTGGTTGCGTGTATGAAGTTTGGAGATACTTTTGAATTGCAAGAACACGATAGCGACGCAACAACCGAGTTTCTGTTGAAAATTGCAACTGCTAAAGCAAGGTTGCATGTTTGGTTTCGAGAAAAATTAGCACGCACCAATCGAGGTGCATGCTAATTTTTGGAAATGTCCTCAGTCAATTAATTACCCCTCCATTGTCAACTGCGTGTAACAGACATCTACCAATTGCTGGTACTTCACCTTCCGCATCCAGACTGTCCCTTCTAGTGGTCGTTGGTACATCTGTCCCTCCTATTGGTCGTTGGTACTGCGGTCCCTCCTAGTGGTCGTTGGTACATCTGCCGGGAAGTCGTGTTTTCTTTACGTCTCCTAAGAATCTTGGGTCTTTGGTCCTTGGAACCCCTTGGGTCTTTAGATAGTGATAAGAAAAAGAAAGAGATGAGATGAGGTATACTTCATCTCGAATAACAAAGACATTCCCGAGTTCCGCATTTAACGGAATAAAGTGTAACAGTAACCGTTTAGCACATTTTCGTGCGCCAGCGCATCTGACCGTTATTCCTCTCACAATCGGGTGGCATTACGTCATCCTAACGTTACCTCTTTGTTAACTTTGATCAGTTTTCGTTATTACCGAAGCTAATCGAATAATTTATTGAGCTTTTGTAAGGTCTTGTGCAAGTTAAGAGTCATTCAATTGATATGCAACCGTATCAATACTTGTTTGAAAGTCTAGTTTGAATTGAATGAAAATTACACATAGTTTTTTTATACTGCGAAAAACGGTTTTCTTAAAATGCTGTTTTCCCGAAATTAAATTAGAGTGCTGTCTCATTATTGCATTATAATAGTCCAATATGACTTGGTAAAAGCTTTTTGATGCGTTCAAAACATAAATTAAAGGAAGGTCGATGGCTTTTTGTTAGTAATTTTTGTGGAGAACGAAGAAATAGGGAATCTTTTGAATGTGCGGCCATTTTGAATCGATGTTACATCTTTGTAACTCATAGTATAAGATACTAGCTGTGCCCCTCGGTCTCACCCGCATAATTCTCGATTCCGTGGGAATATCGGCATAACCTATGTCCTAATCCTGGTTATGGTCTACCCGTATGCCAATTTTAATTCAAATCCGTTTAGCTGTTTTAGCGTGAAAGCGTAACAAACAGGCATACAAAAAATCAAATCTCTTCTCTCTATAATATTAGTTTATTCATAGCGTTCACTTTGGTTAATTATTAATGGTAAAGAAGTTGAGAATCTTGATGAACCATTAAGATAAGTAAGTCAGTAAGTAAAGTTAATAAATTACTCAAGTTACAAATAAATGAAATCTCCGCCTGGAATCCCAGTAGTTAGACACATTGTTAGCATAAGATTAGCGAAATGATTGTGAATTAAATTAACTTCGTTATCACGTCATATCGCGTGCTTGTGAAGATAATAGTTTAATAACCGGCCGGTTTTCTATTATGTGATTATGAGGTTTCTAGTGAATTATATTCTGAATCGTTATCTGCGTATTCAAGCTTGTTATTTTTTGCGAGGTCAGCAGCATTCAGGCTGGTTGTGTTGTTATTGTTTGTTACATATGTAGTGTCTTTTTTGGAATGCTTCTGTGAGATGAATGACAGATATTTTATGGAAATTATCTATTTCATCCTGATCACGGCTGCTCTTGGCTAAATAAAAACAACCACACGGGTCGATCAAAGATTAAGCTTCGCCGCGGTCGGTTCGTGGTTGTGTCTTCCGTTACATATCGAGACCCCTCCGAGCCTCGGAAAACACGTTAAGCCGTTGGTCCCGGCTGTCATGAGAAGATCTTTGACGGTCTGACAACCAGTCTTACCAAGAGATATCGTGTTACCCAGTTGGGTTGTGGAGGTCAGATAGGCAGTCGCTCATGTAAAATACTGGTATTCAGCTGCCTCCGGTTTGACTGGAAGCCGATCTTGGTTTAAGGCTAGGCGGATTGATTCATATTTTACCCTGAAGAATATTTTATACAGAATGGTCCCTGTGGCTCAATAAATCGTGATATAACGGCAACCATGATGTGCGAATGCACGGAGCTGTTATCTGATGATTTTAACATTGTCACGATTTTATTCCGTCACTTCTAAACTGTAATGTTTATTTCGTGACGATAGATTGGCAGATGCTCAGTTGCCTTCATAGCAGCCTTGTCTAGAAACTTCTATTTTATTTATTTTCACGTAGGGATGCTCATGAATCTCTGCAGCCCCTGGAGGATTCCTTCTTCTTGGGGAATACTGAGCGCTATGCCAGATTCTTAGTGAGTAAATCTCCTAGATGTTCCTTATTTTATCTTGTGTCTCTAGCTTGGGTATTGTTAATGCTATGGCAAACCGCATCGCTATTGGTCCATAGACCACTTTTAATCAGTTTCTTTTATTCTCATTGGTGAACGTAGGATCTACGTCGTGACATGCGAAAGATGCATCACACTGACGTCACGCAAAATCCTGCATTACCTACGCAAGCAGTGTTTACTGCGCAACCAGCATATATACAACGTCCGACATCAATCGTCTAGCTAATTCTGATATCCAGCCCATCCATTGCTGCCCTCTCCTAGTGACGCCCTAAACCGTGGTCCGTACCCCACAGGGGGTGCCCTTAGCGTGTAGTCGCTTAGTTTTTAAGTTTTTAAGCCCTGGCTGGAGGTCTTAATTTATTGAGGCATCCACAGGCAAGCTCGATTAAGCAGACGACTACCTCATAGATTGAATTGCGAGAGGCCATTTCCAAAAAAAAAAACAACTGTCGAGCAGTATTCATATTAGTCCACCAGATGCGACGCCCGTCTGGTCGAAGGATCCTCCCTTTTATATGGTGGATGAGTGAACTTTACGAACTTTACATCCTGTCCCTCTTGCCTCTATACTGGTGGCGATGTAGATGCCACCTCAAACCTTCAAATTGGCTGTAAAATTAAAAAATAACTCTTGACTTTGTGGGATTGCCTTATCACCACCTCATTTGGCAAACAAATTAGTTATAGTCAGATAAGAAACGCCGAACTCATCTAGTTAAAAAAAAAATATGATTGACATGTAAAAGTGTTTAAACAAACCTACTTCTAGAAAATAAATCATTTATCATTTATAGTGGAATGTTGATTGCATTGTCCAAACAGGGGAAATTTCTTGCCTAAACTACATTAACCACTTTCTTCTAAAATTGTTGATTTAGCTTGAACAATCTGAAATGGTAGAAAGTATGGTAATTGATACCAACTAGAACACTCAAATAAAATGTAGGTATAAATGTTTGTGTGTCATCATCATCACGGTCACGTGCAGGAAACGGTTTTTAATATCAATTATGCGAACTTTAGTTCACGTAGGTGTTCGAGATAATCCAATAAACTGTTGCTAACCTATATTGATACGAGTTCCTGGCAGTTTACAGTTTAGTTAAATTGATATAAGTAAACTGTCGATCCTGAATCAAATGGTTTTAATTGCATAATCCGCCTATAATGTACCCATTGCTGAGACACAGGCCTCCTCTCGGTGAGAGGGAGTGGGCCGTAATCCACCACGCGGGCCCAGTGTGGATTGGCAGATGTCACATATCTTTGAATTTTCGGTTCTAGGACATGCCGGTTTCCTCATGATGGTCGATGGAATGGTCTTAATTGCCAAACACGCATCAATGCTCGTTCCTTTTTGTTCGGAAAGAAACCATTGTCGTGTAATAGAATCATTATTATTAGACTGGTGTTATTTGAAATGGTGACCGGCATTCGTCTCGGCATCCGTTCTATTAGCTAGATACAACAGTGTTCCTTAATGAACGTCTGCCATTTATTAATAATCTATTTATTTCTAAAGTTAAATTTCGCTTTATTTCAATCCCTACATAATAACATTCTATATGTTATGAAATATTATCTGCAAATAGCCTTAAAATAACTGCAACAGAAACATACAAAGAACTTGTATTCAAAAGCTCCATTTATTTGCAGTCAAAACTTTACCTACATGGTATGAATGCCATTCCTAGGCCGGCCTGTTCAAAAACTTCCAACTTTATTACCATATTCGTAAAGTGTAAATTGTAATGACAAATTAATGGTCACGATTGGCAAGATTGGTCAGTAAATGCCAGGTCTGACAAGGCTAGCCACCGCTCTCACGGAAATGATAATTATAAATGTTACAGTAAGTTTATTAAGTCAGTTATATTGTGAAAGGGCTAACTTGCATTATGTTAACGTTGACACAACCTTAGGAAACTCTATTGTTAGAAAATGTACGCTTTGTTGTGAAGGATTGCGTGGCATTTCGATGAGAACTTAATGGGTTCTTTAACTTTTATTTTTCGTAATTAATCGTAGAGGACCATATTTCATTTAGGTTAATGGAACGGAGTATTCTGGGTACCAAACTAACAGATCGGGTTAGGAATAAGACGATCTGTTCCATCACAAAGATAACTGATGTCACTTGGAAAGCTGCCACGCTAAAATGGAATTGGGCTGGACTGGACACATCTGACGCATGTCAGACGACCAATGGGCGAAACTTACGACCCAATGAGTCCCTTTTAATGGCAAGCGACATCGCGGTAGGCCCAGACGGAGATGGCGGGATGAGCTGGACTCCTTCAACAAGAACTGGTCCTCAGAAGCTTTAAACAGAGAGAAGTGGAAAGAGAATAAAAATGCCTTTGCCCTGTAGAGGGACATCACAGGCTTTTAATAATTATGTTGAAGAATGTTTTGTAAAACTTTGCTAGACTGCTGAAACACATAAAATGCTAGGATTCAAATTCAGACCAGTGTATAAAATTTCCATTAATAACTACTAACGAACTACTAAATGAATATTCATTTCTGTAGGATATTTCATTTGATTAAAAATTACGATAAACTCAATCTAAATTGTTAAACAAATTAATAATTATTAATGAATAAAATTCGCCATTTCGAAATGAGTTCAGCGACGTACTCGACCAGTGACATGAAAAATATTATATTTAAAAGGTTTCAAGTGTCTTTTAAATACTTATAATAATAGTAACAAATCAGTATGTAACTATGTAATAAAAAATAAACTGCACTACGTCTGGCATTTAATACGTTATAGTATTTTGTATCATACATTTTATTTTTAAAGGTTAAGGACAAAATGTCCGCCTAGCCTTTTATCTATAGCCGCAAGTATGTTGGGGTCAGCTTCCAGTCTAACCGGTTTCAGCTGAATACCAGTACTCAGTATCTTTTGGTAAAACTAGTTGTCAGACTTTTTGGGCTACTGACTACCCGTAACGACTGTAACAGACCTACAAATGACAGCCGGGACCAACGGCTTAACTTTCCGAGCCACGGGGGGTCTCGACATATATGTAGATAATAAATGGTTACCCATCTACGAACCGCCCGCGGCAAGCGTAGGTTAACCTTCGATTACCCATGCGGCTGTTATAATTTAGCCACGAGCCCCTCAGAATGTTTACAACAATATACATATAGCCTTAGTCTCCAAGTATCAGTCTCAAAGGCTCTATATAATGTTACTAACTATGTACTGTAGAAAGCTTCATGCATTTAAAGGTCAAGTGCACATTACATTCTTGAAGCCAGCGTACGTATGTGTAAGAAAATGTGAACTACCGTGTATTATGTTATTATGGATCATATAAGGAACAGTGCCTTTTAGACGAGGCTTGTATCTTCTTTCCACTAAGTAACAGGGGGCTTAAAAAGCTATTCATTTTCTGAATTCCCAGCAGATCATTAGCAATTCCTCTAATTTTCTTAAAATTTCATTTCATATTTAGTGTAAACATTGCAAAATAAAAACCGTAATTTTATCGGTAAAATTTTCATTACAGTTTTTATTAATCAAATTGGTTTTTAATTTTTTAGTTCTACAGTTTATATGTTATTTCATTGTGATACGAATTGCACACAGATCATAAGTATTATGAATTGTCAGTTTGTGACTGTTTTACGATTTTTAATATGATTCATATTGTTATCCTATTATGATTCTGCCAAAGTGGCCTTTTTAGGCCCCCAGATCTTCGTAAAATATTGGTTGCCTACGTAGTAGATGGTACAAAAATCAGAATCAGAGAGGAGGCCTGTGTCTCAGCAGTGGGATCGTTATAGACTGATTATGACGTGTAAAAGTGTCTTAAAAGATCTACTTACATAAACAATTCATTTCATACATTTTCAGTTTTCGCGATATGTAGATGGTTATTTGCAAACCCTGAAAATACGATTCCTCAAAAGGATACCTTCGTTCTACCAGCTGTTGTTCCTACAATATTCCGGAAGACATAAATTAAGGAAGTTACCCGCGTAAGCTCATCTTTCCTTTCCAGATGATTAAATCAGATTAATACTGTTAGCGTAGACGTACGAAGAATGCAGATGACAATTTTCTTCATACTCTGAAGTCTACACACAAAGGAGAGCTTGCATACCATTTTGCAATTACCCAGAACATTACCTTTTTCTTGTGTAATCTAATATAACTACCTACTTGCAGCTGTAGTCTTCCGCATAGATATAAAGAGATTTTCCCATAAAACTAAGATATAATTAAGAAAGAAACAATGCACTCGCTTATTTACATAAGCTGGTTAATTTGTTAATTAGAATAAGTTGTTACAATGTGTCTTCGTACTTCAATAGATAGTTGATATTAATTGCAGAACAAGTGAAATTAGAACTTGTTAATTACCTACGTTTTGTAACTTTTATCTCTTAGCACAATCTTCTGAGACTTAAGTGTGAAAGGAAACCCTTTATCAAACTTAAAATGGTACAGACGCCAGCACATCAAGCTACTACAATCTGTCAAATTTCTATAATAGATTTTCAACTTTATCACTAAAGCATTAAGGTTGAAGGTAGATTGGGAAAATTTGACAGTTTCGGGTAGCTTGACCTGCTGGCGTCTGTACATTGGTACATGGTTCGTTTCTCGTATAAAAGTGTAGTGTACGATCATAATTTTGTATGGCTGGAGACCTTAATTTATTGTTGCACCCCAGGAAAGTCCGGTTAAGCAGCCGACAACTTCCTATGTCGAACTGCGAGAAATACTTCCCAAAAAAAGAAAACATAATTTTTGTAATTTTCTCGATAAGACAGTCTCACGGTTGCAATGTTTTAATGAAAATGATTTTGCATTACGGAAATTCTCTCGCGTCTGCTTTAAACATACTTAACGGAATTTTAATAACTCACATTTTTCTTTCTGCTACAAAAGCTGCAATACTTTGTTTAAATTATATACTTAACTAGCGGACCCGGCTGACGTCGTTCAATTGTTTTTTCAAACCATCCAGGAACCCATTGAAATATACGCATAAAATGTCATCCAAATCGGTCCAGCCGTTTAGGAGGAGTTAGGTGACAAACATACGTACAGAAGAATTATATATATTAAAGAAGATATAATTTAATATTTAAGTCTGACAACCAGTCTTATCAAGGGATATCGTATTACCCAGTAACTGGGTTGTGGAGGTCAGATAGGCAGTCGCTCCATGTAAAATACTGAAATTCAGCTGCATCCGGTTAGACTGGAAGCCGAACCCAACATAGTTGGGAAAAGGCTAGGCAGATGATGATGATAATTTATCCTAGACTTATTATGAATTTCGTAACAAAGAAGAGGAGAGACGATAAAATATCACTAATGACCTGCCAAAAAATATGATGCATCAAATTGCAAACACGTAACAAAACCAATGGCCACATAGACTTGTCTCGATACCCTCGATGTGTCAATCGACCCCGATCCCGTCCCTGATCTCAGATAGCAGACATATTGCAAGTACCTTTTTAGGTCACCAAAATCGATGTATTAACTATTCAAAAACAAGTTTTTTGCTGATGTAATCAGTATGATGATGATCGATGCTTGCCTGTCTGTCTGATCACTCACTTCCTTAATTTTAAGAAGTATAACTGTTCCATGCAACAACATAATTAATTTTCAAACAGGTTTCATGGAACCTGTTTGTAAACTATCATAGTTTCTGTACCAGATACATTTAATTATGATAATGTATGTTTGAAATCGGCATTGGTAATGTTTGCATAAAATGTTCACTTATGATACTTACCCATGAATTAAAGCTCAGGTCATTCATCTGTAAGAAATGGAACATTCGACTAAAATGTAAGTATGAGACGGCTGATTATTTTTCGCGTTTACGATGTATGTCGGTCCTATTGATAAAGAAAATGAGTTTATTTGAGCTAGGTTAAGTAAGTTCAGTTTTATGGTCTGTACACCTTTCTGATATACATATGTATCTTGTATTTTAATGACTTTAAGATTCCAACAAACTTTAGGTACTCAGGTTTGGTCGTAACTTAAAGTATCCTGTGAATAAACTCACTTTTCACTCTAGTATTACTCAAGATATAAACTGATTTTATTCGCAGGATAAGAGTGGTCAAGTGGCCGAATCCGCCCTAAGAGTTATTCTCAAGAATTCTCTCTAATTATTATAATAATTACCGACATGGTCTCCAGGTAGTAGTGTCCACCATTTCTCTCCTTCCCCGAGACCTTTCAGAGAAAAACATGGAAATTTTCCTTGTTTTCTCAATATTTGAACAGTAAAAATAACTTTATTAGGAAGTAAATAAGCGTGGGTAGAGTGCAGAGGCGGCTGCGGCAACTCGTAAATTGAAAGATTCATATTTAATTCTTTGAACAAAAAATTGTTGTTATAAAGAACAACTTCGAATACTGAACAACACCGTGGGTGTTAAGAGGAGGCTCCCTAATTTCATGTAAATTTGAACTAATATTCTGGGACAGTCACACATGCAATCAAAATTGAACTTTATTAGATAATATAATGGATCTTTTATCTTTGCATGTATAAGACAGAAACGTAATTGTAACATTTTCGCCCGATTCATTATTTATTCGAAAATCATGTGTTTTTTAAGGATTATTGCATTTTTTTTCAAGATAGCTCAGCCTTTATGTCTAAAATAAATCTTCACAGTAAGAAAATATACTTTACTATCGACCCATAAGACATTTTTTCTCTAGATCAATTATTACTTTAGTTATAAACGAAATAAGAATTGAGACTTACGACATTTAGTTTCGAGCTCCAACGCGATCAAGGAGTGCACGCGGTATTCAACTTTATTACTGATGTGTTAGCGGCCTAACCCGCCTAACGGCCAGCCGGTTCGTCAGTGCCGCGCTGTGCGCCATCGTGAGAGGGTGTATCGCTCGCGCGCGCGTTCAATACGTATTTTATTTGGGAGTTATTTTAATAAAATTCACATTATAACGCTACCTATACAATGGGAAACAAACACAATAAAAGACGTCATGAACAGAAGAGAAAGAAAGACGAAAGCTTAAAAAATATTGCAAGAATCATGAGAAGCAAAGCAGTATTTTTTTATTAGTATTTTTTTTTAAATACGTATATATTATTTTGACGAAACGTCTAATCTAAAGTATAAAATTGTATGACAGTCGATCGATATTCATACAATTTTATACTTTAGGCTATGGTAATACGGTCCTATTTTCAATGGAGCCAGTAAATTCCGCGAAGATTTTTCCGCTGTCTGAACTTCGCCAAAAATGTAAACAAATATGAGTTTATGGAAAAATAATTTTAATTTCTACACAATAAAGTTTAGTTTACGCTACAACTTCACACATTTTTATAACTTTTTCAATAGTGCTAGTCACTCTGAAATGAACTTAATTACCATTACAATAAAGTTGATATTCCTTTAACTTGAAATAACGTCAATTTGAAACAAATAAAATTTAAATATAGATATCTCTATGATGATCAGATAAATTTGATTTGATTGCAGCCGCCCTATATCATAACTACTGCTAATAATTATTATTGCATGCAACTACAACCTAGCGCGTGGGTTCAAGGCCAGATTGTTACAGTTGTGTTGGAGATTGTGAGAACATAGGAAGCTATGGAGGCGATTTGATTGTATTAAGTACCTATATAACAATATTATAAGTAGTATAACAATTATGTTGTTTATGCTTATATATAAATTGTTGAAGATTTTTTATCCGAATAATGACTAATAAGTATATACTCTCTTAGGAAAAAAAAATTAAGGCAAATTTCCCGAATTTGAATGTCATCCGGAACAAGGAAACTTATTGGAGACGCCTTCTCAGTTGCATAATTTAGTTTCTGTTCCTGCGAAATCATGATGCAAGTTGTTGCAGTTTTTGTCTGGCTTGTTAATTCTGATGGCGTCACAGATGTATTTGCGAACTGATAAAATTTTTATTTTACAAAAAAGCTTTCTGTCTTTTATAGGGTAACGTGTGTCGGTCATGAGTTTCTGCATGTTATTACAAAATCGGCGCAAAATATGATTTCTACAGTTAATCTTTTCGACTGTAATGTTTGCGTAGGGCCGTGACTCAATAATTTTTGTGTAGGTACTGCTATCGCCATCTGCTATAAATCGTCCATAAATAATGTTGTGCATTTCAATCGATTTTTTTAAACCTGCTATGATTGTTGCTTCCATGCCTGTAGATGGGACGTCATAATTTTTGTAACATACGAGGGCGACACTGAAAGTTTTTAGAACCGGCCACTTGTAAAGGATATAATAAAGAAATAAGTTCAAATTTTGAAAATGGAACTCTGCCAATTTTATTGTGTATGTATTTTATATAATAATAATAACGTTTATTTATAAACATGCTGCAGATTTACTATAACTTATCTTAAAAAAAATATAGAGGACACAGTTGCTCATTTGCCTGAACTAGGTGGAACCTGTTTCAGGCTAGAAAGGTGCAAAAAAAAATTAACAACTGAGAAGACTAATTAAAAATTAATATTACCTTAAAAGACTAACATGTTTTATTTACAGACAACGAGTAAATCCTCTGTCTCACTGTATGATATGCTAAGTAAAAATTGCAGAATAACCTTTTTACAGTCGCAATTATTTAATTTATAAATACTTTTTTTCCTATTTAATTTATTGTATAGAAATGGACCTAAAAATGTATAAAATCTGTTTACAAAGAAATATTTAGAGGATGCATTGGACTTACATGCAATTTACAGACAGAATTTTATTCATTTGTCATTTGTTTACAATTTGGCGGCAAATTGAAAATTGTCTGCGTCACGTCAGCATGAATTTAACGCGAGAAAAATTTCGTACAATGATTTTTTATGACTTTCGATGTCATTTAAGTCAACAAGAAAGTTATGATTGACTTCGATTGGCCTTTTACGATGAAATGCCATCTCGCGCCACTGTTTACAACTTGTTTAATGCGTTTAAACGTGGTCGCACTAATCTCACCGATGATCTGTGTGAGGGACGGCCTTTTACGGTGACGACTGAAGATAACATCAGTTTTGTGCGGCGTATGATAGATACTGACAAAAGAGTGACTTATCAGCAGATTCGGACAAGCTTAGGCATCGGTATGAGTCAAGTGCACAACATCATCCATGAACATTTAGTGGCCAGAAAGCTTTGTGCCCGGTGGATACCTCATAATTATTTCCGAAAATAAAAGAAAAACTTCGAGGAAAACGTTTTATGGACGCCGAGGAAGCAGTGGGTGCATTTCAAAATGCCGTCAAAGCGACCCCTACGGACGAGTGGGCAAATTGCTTTTCTCAGTGGTTCCATCGGATGCAGCGATGTATTGATGTAAATGGACACTATTTTGAAAAGATATAATTTTCAGTGTCACCCTCGTATATGGTCTTTTATAGCATTTCCACTTTTTTGACAAATGCATCATTACTTTTTTTTACTAAATTGTTTCAACTGAGCATGACTACCACCACTTGCTTGTATTCCAGCTACAGCGTCTTTATGTTCTGTTCCGATGCCTCTTTTGAATTTCTTATTGCACATCATGCACTGCAAATTTAGCCGAGAAAAAAGTCAAATTTTGGTGTTCAGAAACCAATTGAATCGAGTTTAATCCCCAGTTAAAAAAGAGATTTATGATCAGCAACCACTTGCAACTTATCATAAAAAATCGTATATCAATAATACGTCTTCCAGTTGAAAAGAAATGAAGTTTCAGCCGTAAAAGTAAGTAGATATCTGAACTATTCCGATAAGCTGTTTTTGACTTTAAGCATCTCGAGCTGGCAACGAATACTTCTGTATCAAATATGAGCCTTATTCTTACCTCGTTACTTTTATTATTGGAAATGTTGTTTTTGTACCAGTTTAAAAAACATTTTGTTTTGTGTTGTTTAACAGACGTGATGGATATTGATATCTAAACACGATAAAAAAAAACAGATTTCTCAACTCATACTTCAAGTAACACCACCAGTGGTCATTGACTCCAAAAAACAAACAATCATCAATTCCAATCTTTTTAATTTGTCGATTTTAGACTGCGGAGTTTCTCTAGCTAATTTAATTTGACCATGTTTTGAGTAATGTAGTAGTTAGTATTAAATAAACTATTATATTTCATAAAATAAAATATATATAATAATATAAAGGTGTTTCTATTCCATCCATGTTCGCTATTCTAAAATCAAAACCCCCGACTACGAGAAACCCTATAAAAAGAAAAAAATAACCTTGAAATTATGACCCTAGGTAAGTACGTATGAAATTTTTTGATTAAATGTTGTCCTGTAGGGGGACCGCTCTAATTATTAGCCTAACGTTCTGTTAAAGTTTAAAATAGTAGCGGTCCCCCGACAGGACAATATTTAATCAAAAAATTTCATACGTACTTACCTAGGGTCATAATTTCAAGGTTATTTTTTTCTTTTTATAGGGTTTCTCGTAGTCGGGGGTTTTTTAAATTTTTAATTTAATTTTTTATGTCATGCTTTTTGTAGGGACTCCTTATTATTTCTTTTCTTTTATTTTCTTGCGTTTTAAGATTCAGGTAATCTGGTATTTAATCAGGTTTTTTGTAATTCGTCATTTTGTGGTGGTGGCCACCTTGGATTTGAAATTTGTCATAGTGTATAGTATTCTACTAGTCAAGCCCTTTCATTTGATACCCATATTGAGGGAGTTGTGAAAAAAAAATGTAATTTGCCATTTTGTGGTGGCGGCCATCTTGGATTTGAATTTTGTCATAGTGTATAGTATTCTACTAGTCAAGCCCTTTCATTTGATACCCATATTGAGGGAGCTGTGAAAAAAAATGTAATTCGCCATTTTGTGGTGGTGGCCATCTTGGATTTGAAATTTATCATAGTCCATAGTATTCTACTAGTCAAGCCCTTTCATTTGATACCCATATTGAGGGAGTTGTGAAAAAATATGTAATCCGCCATTTTGTAGCGGCGGCCATCTTGGACCGATTTTTATCAAACATAGCTAAGAACACTCCCGACAAATTCACCTTTCAAACAAAAAAAACAAAATTAAAATCGGTTCACCCGTTCGGGAGCTACGATGCCACAGACAGACATACACACACACACACACACACACACACACACACACACACAGACACGTCAAACTTATAACACCCCGTCGTTTTTGCGTCGGGGGTTAAAAATACGTAAAGTTAGAATTTTGCGTCGACGGGGCGACCTTCGGCTCGCTCGCGGAAGCGAAGCGCGGCGTGGCGGGGCGCATGGGGCGGAGCTTGCGTGGAAATTATTTCAGAGTGCCTGGTCTTAATAAGTAGTACAAGACATCGCGAGTTACCAATAATTATTATGTCTATTTAAAATAACTGTATTGATAACGGTACTGGGCTGGGCTCAATGCCGTTTCCTGCGCAAGTACTTACTGAAGTAGGTAAGTAGATAAAGAAAATTTGTAGCAAACATAACACTCCTTTTTTCCTGTCATCATCATGATTTTCTTGACTTTATCTCAATTTTATTTCGTCGTGTAAATAATTATGTTGAAGGTATCCAAGTTTTATTAATATCTTTGGCGAGGTAAACGCGAAAATTAATTGGAATGCAAGTTTAAATTTAAATTAATATCCGGTTATTCGATTAAAGGCAGGAAATTCAATCAGTTTTCGGTCTTTGCTAAATTGCTGCCATTACGATATTCTATGTCGGTGCCTAGAGCTTAAACTAAATAGTGTGGTATGGTATTTTCATTACGAACCGTACTGTAGTACCGAGTACGAGTGACTACTTAGGTACTGTTAAGAACTGTGTTCTTTACATTGCAGTACCTGCTCAAAAAAACAATATTATATCCCAATGTATTTGTGGTCGACGCAACATATCTTTTTCTTTCATACTTAGTCCTCATCTTGGTAGTCACCCCCTCTCTAGCCATAACATCTTTCACACAGTCTCACATTTATACACTAAACTTTCCTAACTCCTTCGCATTGCATGCCCATGACAACTGATTTCCACACAACAAAAATTTTCAGTCACTGGTACTTTCAGACTACCTCTTTTATACTCACTGCAGCAACAATAAAAAGTAGGTACACGAAAATTGGTTCTAAGAAACCTTGTTACAGGTACAGAGAAAAAGTTCTTTTGATAGAAGAGCAGAAAATGAAGGTAAAGGTTATACGGTTCACAAAGCTAACAACGTGTTTCCTTGTATACCCAACCCTTTCCTAATAAAAAGGGTAACATATGCTATTCTCCCGAAGAAAGTCGACCTTCTTTCGTTATCCTTAACCTTTAAAGTATTTACTGTAATACCCACGCAAACATCTTGATTTAAACTTGAACTTCTCGAGAAATGCGATCAACTTTGCGTGGGTTTCAATCGCCTGAAGTAATAAGAAAGGTTCTGCTTTACATAAATAATATGCCTAAATGATTTATCAAAATATGAAAATGTAAAATGTCGTGATGAAAGGTTTGAGTATGACTGTGGGTGGCTTTATGAGTAGGAGAAGAGCAAAGAAACGATGGATGGACTGTGTGAAAGATGATATTGTTGCGCGCTACAATGAATGCCTGGTACATGGTGACATTAGTTACCACAAGCGCTATCTAGTACTAAGTAGTAAAACTAATTTACTACTAGCGCCATCTAGTATCGAGTAACAGAAGTAATAGATCCTTCTAGAAATTTTGATACTAGAACTATCGACATCTGGTCAGTCGGGGCCGGTATGTACTCGAACATTCTAGATGTTTCTATAATAGAAGGTTCTGGAACTATCTGCGGCACTAAATAAGGCCGGGACTAGTCGCGACCAGTCAGACTTGGATCTGCGATAGAAGCGAATACATCGAAAGCGGTCTTCAAGTGCGACTTAAGAGCAATTTGTGTTTTATAATTAGTGTGTTTGAGCTGTTATTAGTGTTGTTTAACTAAAGTGTAATTTTTGGTAATTTATATCGGTATCAGTTTTTATTGTCACGAACCCGAAGCTCGTAACAATATAAAGACTGACTATAAACGGGATGACTCCCGAAATGATGACTATTAAAAGGACACGTTGTGATAACCCTAAATAAATTGTGATAAGGGATTCACATTTCACATTAGAATTGTGATGATGTTGATGATCTAGATATAGTAGTCAACCTCGTCATTTTTTGACGTGACGTGACGTTACTTTACTAGTAGTAACGTCACGTCACGTCATAAAACGTCCAAAGTCTATTTTTGCTTAAGACCGAAGTGACAGGACGTTTCAACCTTGGCACCTTGGAAACTTCGGTTGGTAACTGGTCAGTGATGACATGTTTGACATAAACTATATCAAAAGCGTTAAAGCATCTACAACTATTAATCTATGAGGTCGACTTTGCTACAGTATCTTCAAACTCAAACTTTATTTCAAATAAACCAATTACGTGCACTTTTGAATTGTCAAAGGATCGGTCAGGCAGGATGGGTGGCCATCTTCACACATCAAGACCCCTCTGTGCCTCGGAAAGCACGTTAAGCCGTTGGTTTCGGCTGTCTTTCGTGGATGTTTGACAGTCGTTATGGATCGTCAGAAGCTCGAAAGTCTGGCAACCAGTTTTACGTAAGGGGTATCGTATTACCCAGTATTATCGTAGTAAGTGGGTTGTGGAGGTCAGATAGGCAGTCGCTCCATGTAAAATACTGGTATTCAGCTGCATCCGGTTAGAATGGAAGCCGACTCCAAAAAATTTGGTAAAAGACTAGATAGATGAGTAGCTCAAGATTTGGACCACCTACTAAAGGATGATTTTCAAAAAAGTATTATGGCGCATAACGCTTTTTGCAGCTTTTTATCTGTAATAGAAAGAGACAGAGAGAGAGAGAGACAGTTTTCATGGTTGTCGTGGCTGCTGAAGAGTGATAAAATCCAAGATGGTGGCTGCAAAAATGTAAAAATTTTCGTCATTTTCAAATTTTTGCAGCCGCCATCTTGGATTTTTACTTTGAACTTCGTTCCTGCCGGGGGTCCCCCGACCCCACACGTTTTTATCCCATGCAAGTTCTACGGATAATTTTATAAAGCTTCTGCACGTGCCTTATCTAGTAGTTCGCACACTCAAAGCTCGCTATGACCCCTCTAAGCTGTTGCTGCCACTTTACAAAGAAATCTCATTTATGTTGTAACATTGTATTGTTTTGTTGTAACTATGAAGCAATCTTTATCCAATCAACTCGCACTGGATCCGCATGATGGATTTTAGCCCACTACCTCTCCCAGGAAGGAGGCCAGTGTCCCAGCAGTGGGAATGTTATAGGCTATTATACTCATGCTGATATTTTACCAATTTCGACACCGTATTTTATCGATTTTCATCCAGTAACAAACATTTTGTATTCTTTTCACTGGATACCTACCTCATTGTACCTACTAGTTCATCAACATCATTATCATTTCTGCCAAATAACGTCCACTGCTGGTCATACTTAGGCCTTTTCCGAGAGTCGCCATGCAACATCGTCGCTGTACTGTACTAGTTACTAAAATAGAAAAGAGTTTAAACTGCCTCTAAAGGACATCTCTGCATACTCTCCAGTCTCCATTGTCGTCGTCAATTATTGTTCATTGTCAGCTCCATGCTTGTTATTATCGTCTTTTCCACCTGTCTCTAACGCTTTGGATGCCTAGACAAGTAAGTGGTTCCGTCATATTAACCGCCGTGTGTAGGCCGTCATGAAAATCTGTCATTTGACATTAAAGTGTCAAAAACGCTCTGCATATGTACAGCTGCTGTTATTGTGTGATTGTTTCACGCTTCCTTAGGAAACAAACGCTTAACATTAATAAGCGTACAGCCAGCCTTATTTACCTTTCAACTCGTATTCAGACTACATTCCTGCAAACGTACACCGCCCCTCAAGGCTCCCTTCACACGCCGATCAAGGCCGACTATTGTCCTAACGATCACTTATCTTGGCTATCTGCTCGACATTGCACGATGTTGTTGCAAGTCTTAACAGATCATTTAGTATTACAAAATCAATTTATCTGCACGATTTTGGGTTTGCAAATGCAGCGGCGAATAATAGGTTTATAATAACTGATTGAAATATAATTAACTGGTTGTGGACTTCTGACTCTTGCAAACTTCAATGTCTTCATACCTTTTTTTTTTGGGTGAGAAATCATCAAATAACCTCTCCCGCTCTGGGCTGAGCGAAAGGGCGTGTCTTCATACCTCAGTTTGGTTCGATGGAGTTTCGAAAAACTCATAGTAAGGTAGTCTGCACATCATTGGTAACAAAACCAGTAAAACTGACCTCTTACTCTATACTACGCTAGGCAGAACATATGGTCAATGGGGCCGAAAGGTTCTGAAGGCGACGAGGTATCGAAAGACAAAGCATACGGTGTACCGTAGACCACTCATCAGTGGTAACACCTTAAATTTATCACCTTTAATGTAAATCTTTCCGTGTTTCTGCCTTCAAGTAGTTTAAGTTGTGCATTGTTCTCAGTCACGAAAATGTTTTATAGCATACCTACATAATAGCTAAAAGGATTTCACAAAAATGTCTACAGAACATAAAGACGACCATGAGACAACCTATAAAAGTTTACAGGAGAAATTAGGATGCGGCAAACGGATACAGACCAATAGGTCCAACGTGGAAGGCCATTTAAAAGTTTAAACAGCCCCAATTCGACCAATACTTCTGTAACAGTACAACTTACTAAATAATTATAACTTCTTATGAGCTATTTCTATTGTCATTCTTGGATCTTTGAGAGTCGTTACAGGTGGAGAAACCTGAAACTCTAATAACCAGACTTACCAAGGGGTATCGTATTACCCAGTCACTGGGTTGTCGAGGTCAGATAGGCGGTCGCTCCATGTAAAATACTGGTATTCAGCTGCATCCGGTTAGACTGAAAGCCGACCCCAACATAGTTGGGAAAAGGCTAGGCTGGTGATAATTATGAGCTATTATGTAATATAGAGAAAGAAAGAAAAATGCGTTTATTGGCATTACAGCAAAAAAAAATCACTTAAAACTATTACAAACAGAAAACAAAACATACAACACAAAACTTGATGGTCTTGTATTTTGACTACCATTCATATGGCAATCAGAATATTTTGACTTACAACAAAATTAGCTACACTATTATATGCGTCGTATTAATGCGTCTACAGTTGTAAGATTTAAGACCGTCTTTATGTGATGGAGACAAGTTTAATGTAGTATGAGCAATCTAAAACCAAAAGCTCGATTTTCAACGCTCGGTTCAGCGTCGAAAGTTGATAATAAAACAGCGCGCTATTATTAAGGCATGAAAACGGGCATTAGTGCTTTTGTTAGAGAAGGTTTACTATGCCAGACAGCAGCGACCAAGGCCAATTTTAATAAATAACAAATCATAATTGGCCTTACCTTTATCTAATTTAACTTTGACGTTAAGCATGTTAATAATAAATCGTCGGTTCCCAACATTCGCTTAACAAACCACGTTGTTAGGGATACAATTAATTTTGTATATCTCAAGTTCTAATACAAAGGCTCTAGGTAAGGTTGACCTTTGCTTAGAATTCTGACCTCATTAATTTTAATTTATTCCCAAAAAATGCCACATCTTTTTATGCTTACGAAGCTGCAAAGGTCTCCTCTTCAAAATAAACAAACCGCAACTCACAGACTGTGATCATTACTCAAAAACTTACGACCAACATATCCCTTTGGTATTCATCTCCGCTTTTGTATGGCTCCGCTATTGTTTTCACTCAACACTCCGTGGGATGGTAGTGGTGTGAATTATTCGCGTCGTAGCTGGAACGAGGTGGCATTTTAAATAAAGAACCCCGCAAGGGCTGCGGGTACTGCGCATGCGTTAACTCAAGCAACCCTCACGTTTCCAATATGGCGCCGACCGCCACAAGTTAAGCACGCGTTCGCTATTTACAATTTTCTACATAGAGATTTCATTTATGACTTAAAAAAATACAATAGAATTTATTTTAATCCACAGTGCGTTTAGTTTTGAAATCAGGAATGTGTAGTGAAATTCTGTTGTGGTGTTGATGGTGACGCAGTGCGATCAGATGTGTTTGATTACGTTAAAAGTGTAGTAGGTCGTATATCGTAGTTCAACGCTGTTGTGTCGTGCCAATGCGTCAATTAATGTAGCCAATTTCCCTACATCCTAATTAGCTTAGTTAAAGGAAGACCAAAGATTATTTACAGAACGTTAACAATTTATCTCTATCTACGATAAATCGTGCGTGTGAAATTGATTTAAGAACAACACCACTATAAAAAAAAATTGCAACATAGTTCCCGCGTTAAAACCGCATGTTCTAAAAAACAAAAAGCTTCCATTTCCAAATTTTTCGCGGGTTTTCCACCAAGTGACCAACATCAGTCAAGCTGCGTCGCTCGAAGGTCTCGCCCGCGGCTTTGCTGCTGGGTACAAGGCCAGTCTCTGGACTGGTCGAGCCAATCAGGAGTCCTGAGGAACCAGCATTGGACGTCGCTCAAGACAAAGCTTACTGGGGTAGCGTCGCTACGGCTATGACAAGTAATTATCATTTTTAAACATCGTACTGCAATTTCTATTTTGACTACTCCATTTTCCGAGGTAATTTTATGAGTGAAAGCTTGCAAGGTAAAAGGGTACTTACCCGATTAATGTAGGCCGTGTCTGTAGCTAACAGCTGATGAACCGATGACCCACATACGGCGCTATACAACATCATTCATCGTTTATTAGCGTCGCCATTTGCCAATATCCTGACTTTTCCATTTCCTAGTTCATTTAGCAGCCGGGGTTCGGCACGAGTATTTTTGGCTCGCTAAAATGTCAGTGTCCATTAGGAGCTACTATCCATCAATTATCTCTAGTTAGAAGTTCGACCTAACTTACCATTACAGACATAAACCAGACCAACGTTTATAAGTTTCCACATACTCGCATTAAAGTTTTTATCGGATACATAACTTATTTTTCTATTTACCATTCTCTATTAAAACGTAAAATTATTATGGTTTTAGCCATCCATTTAAAGGAAATTGCGACTCTACTCACTTAACATGTGCATTTATTACTTTTTATGTGAAATCCGCACTGTGGCACTGACTCATACAGTCATATGTTCCCTGGCAACTGCGATGAAAACTTATTATGAACGCATCATTTTTGCTGGGTTGTTCTACAGTTGAACGCACATATTTGTACATAATTAAAGTCTTGTAAATTGAAAAGCGTTCAGCGTAAGAAAAGTTCACAAAGAAAATATCGCAGAATATTTAAGTTTCCTGTTACGAGGTTTTTATCTGAAAATAAGTATCTGGGTATTATACAACGAAATAAGTAAATAATTATTTATAAAATTACTAGAAATTTAGAATACAACATCCTGGGCCAGACTTGTTAATTTGTTTTCAAAGCTTTGGTTTGACGATTTAGAGGCACCCACATTATGTTTTCATGAATTTAATAAACGTATTTCCGATATTTCTCAAGAAAATTCGGAAACGGTTAGTGACGAATCAATAGCATGAATTGCTAACTTTAATTAACTGGTCAACCAGCAAATTACGGTATAAAGTCCTACTTAATATTATAAACGTGAAAGTTTGTATGGATGGATGGATGGATGTTTGTTACTCTTTCACGCTAAAACTACTGAACAGATTTGGATGAAATTTGACACACAGATGGTTTATAACCAGGATTAACATATAAGATACTTTTTATCCCGATATTCCCACGGGATCGAAACTTATGCGGCTGAAACCGCGGGGCGCAGCTAGTAATGTCATGGAGTAGGAAACGGGACTGTGACCATATTGCTGGGTTTCAATAACTTTCGGGGACAGACCTTTATTTAGTTTGAGAGATGAAACTCATCTTCTTCTTCGCGTGTCTATGGCAATCTAAATTAAATCTAACATGAGGCTTAGGTATGTTACCCAGAGTAGTCTGGAGTCTCATATTCAGACTAACTTTGATAGTATCACAAGTAAGGTAATATTAAATTTTGTAACTATAACCTGCAGAGCATTACCTGTAGACCAGTCGTGGCGCAGTGGTAACGGCTGTGACTTAGAAGTTGTAGGTCGCAGGTTCAAACCCAGACAGGCGCTTTACTTTGTGTAAATTATTTCATCACCACTGGTCTCAAAACGGTGAAGGAAGACATCGTGAGGAAACCAGCATGTCCTAGAACTAAAAATTCGATGACATGTGACATCTACCAACCCGTACTGGGCCCGCGTGGTGGATTATAGCCCACTTCCTCTCGAAGAGAGGAGGCCTGTGTCCCAGCAGTGGGAATATTATAGGCTGATTATGTATCTATACCCTGATGAAAGGTTTAATAAGGAGCATACCATCATATCAACTTTGAGGTGATGTTACTTTATATGTTCAGAAAGTCAAAGTTTACTTACGTTCCGGCTCTTTTAATTTAACAATGCAACAGTTTTAGTAAGTACAACAAAGTTAGCTAAGAGAAACTTGATCTCTTTTGTAATTTTAAGTCAGCCGTGGAAAATATTTGCAAGCTGGCAACCCTGTCTACCAACCCCTTTATTATTAATATACAATTAGAGCCTCCCCCTACCTTCCCACGTGGCTTACTCGGGGAAAAATATAAATTATAAATTCAGTTCCCATGGCCAATTATCCGGCGATAAGTACTCAGATTAAAAAGTGGTAAACGATAATCAATTTTGCGTGAATTTTAACTAGAACGGACGGATGCAACACTTTCAAAAACACGTTTAGGTTATAAGCTTTTAGCGGGTTAGCTGAATGATATATTGAGCTAAATCGATCGATCGTGTATTTATGATGATACTAGCTGCGCCACGCGGTTTCACCCGCATAAGTTTCGATCCCGTGGAAACATCGAGATAAAAAGTATCCTATGAGTTAATCCAGGTTATAAACTATCTGTGTACCAAATTCATCCAAATCCGTTCAGTAGTTTTTGCGTGAAAGGGTAACAAACATCCACCCATCCATCCATCCATACAAACTTTCACGTTTATAGTATTAGTAGGATGTAATATGAAGTATTTTGTACCGACCTTTTCTTTCTCGTTTTTAATTTTTGTGTTTATCATTGGAACTTTTTAAATGGCCTCCAATTTCACATTGCTATGAACACTGTATAAATTAGCTGTAGGTAAGTTTCCCGAAAAGGATAAATCACTGTATCATGGCAAGAAAGGGGGTGACTACTGAGATGACGACTAAAGACAAGTATGGGAGAAAAATACATGGTGCGCCTACCCCGATAAATAGGGTACCCATACTACCCGTGATAACGTATCATCTCCCCTAAAACTGTTGATTCCGGTTAGATAAAAACTTTTATGTGTTTATAAACAGATTGGAAGGGAATTGATGGAAGCTTGCAAGGCTTACATGTTTCATGATTGTTTAGAAATAGAACTCATATTCTAATCTATACTTATAATAAATCTGTAGAAGTGAAAATTCTGTACATTGAAAATATCAAAAAAATAAATGGCAGGGGGTGTTACTAGACCGACACCGAACCCAAAAATGTGATTACAAAAATTTTTGTCTGTCTGTCTGTCTGTCGGTCTGTCTGTCTGTCTGTCTGTCTGTCTGTTTGTTCAGGCATCACGCAAAAACTACCGGTTCGATTACGATGAAACTTGGTATAATTATTCTTTAATATTCTGGGCACCACACTGGGTACTTTTTATCCCGGAAAAGTATATACAATAAAAAACAAACTTAATTTTGCGGTTCGATCCCTAGACCGATTACTGTACCAACCGCAAATAATAAGTTTGTCGTAGGTTACGTCACCCGCAGTATCATCTGTGTGACCTTTTTATTCCTTTTAGTTTTTACAGTTATTTAGGTTTAATTTTATAAGTCGTAGGTATAGATTTTAATTTTAAAGTATAGGTAGTATATTTGATAGTGTACTTAGTGACCGTAGGTTATTTTATAATACTGTTAGGTAGGATTAGTCATTCGTATAGATATTAGTTTTTAGGGATTTTGCTTATTTATTGAGTTTAGATTAGTTATCATCAGAAATAGGTTTATTTAGGTAGGTTATTTTTTTTAATTAGGTAGGTAATTAGGTAAAGATATCATATAGGTACCCTCTTAATCACCACTAATGAGACACAATTGGTTTTCTATTGTAATTAGCCACAAAGGGCCCGCGAGATGGATGGCATCCTGGGGAAGCACATACATTTTATCCTGTTAGCACGTTCCCGTGGGGTAATTTCCGACATCCACGCGGGCGAAGCCGCGGGCAGAAGCTAGTATAAAATGTAGCTGTTACCTAATTCGAATTTCGAGAAATCCTGCCACAAACTTGCTATAAACTGTTTCCAAGACCAAATTTGCAACCTGCTACTATTCGAGAAAATTCAATAGCTTTCTCCATCACGGGAGGAAACTTTATAGCACCTGTGTTACACTGTAAAAGTTATTTTAAAACCGGATATTGGATATCAAACTTCGGCAGCACTCAACTTGTTCCCTTTACGTAGAATGTCAAGGTTCGCGCGCATTTGCGTCAGTCATCCCGCCATTTTGTAATAACAGCTGAAGACTTGTTAATGAAATGCGTATTTCAATTAAATCTGGCTTTCATTTAGGTTATATTTAGCTTTAATTATGGCATGTGCCTTTAGTTATTATTGAGTACTGTTAGGTTAATGCCAGGTTGGCATTAAACCATATTATTTAATATGGTTTTAATTAACATGGGTAATAATTTGATTATTAATATTATAATGATCTTTACGTGTTTGTCGGTAAATTGCTTCTTAGAGGTAATATATTCATACTAGTACTCGTAAATCGTACGATCGCCAATTAGTTAGAAAAGAGGTCCTTTATTAACGGTTATTGTAGGTTAAAGGTCAATCAACGAAGCCTAAGATCACTGCTGGACATAGGCCACTCCTATGCTGCGCCAGAACAGCCTGTCCTCAGCCTTTCGCATCCAGTCCGTCTCAAACACCTTTTTTAGCTTAAAAAGTATCTACTTATTTGAAAAGCACAAGTCTGCCTCGTGGGTTTAGTAGTCACAAGCTCTACTATTGAGCTTGAGGTCCTGGGTTATTTATTCATTTATTTCACGCGACGCAGGCCCATAGATAAATACCTTAACCCTAACATACATATTTTTATTATAAAATAGTACTTCACTAGCTTGTTCTTGTATATTTTTTTTTGTTTTTTACCGCCTAATTTATATATTACATACATATTAATTATATATTACATTATTTTATTATTATATTATTATTATTGGGTTTTACCATTTGCAGTGCGATTCTGTAACCATCTCACCGTGAAAACTTAGGTGAAGTGAGCGTGGAGTGAGCTGTCATTTCAACTAATGCTAGGGATTGCCACTATTGACAGCTCACTCTCTTGCTCACTTCACCTAACTTTTCACGGTGAGATTTTTACAGAATCGATCGGCTGGAATTTCTCAGCAAGTAGTAGCCTGGAGTCTGTATTTGTGCCCGGTTGTTGGCATTAGGCTCGCCCCTGTTACATGACACTTAAACATAACTGGTGAAATGTGGCTATACTATAGATGCATCCCTGCCTAACTCTTCGATACAGTCGTGATGTTATGTTCTGTTAACAAGTAAGTCTTAAAAAAATCCTTTAGAAAGCTGTAATAACATAACTTCCTTCATTACAATACAGATATTTTTAATTTAACCAAAAATATTTCGTCTCTTTTTATCTTTAACCTTTTGCCGACAGGGTTTGTTACAATTTGATGTTGATTTATGATATGACATAATGGGTACCTAACGTTAATATATACAGGGTACATTATAACAATATTGTATATAATCGCGGAGTTTTGTTCAAACGTAGGGCTTTAATTTAGATATAAATTGCTCTTTTACTGAAAATTGTTTATGGTACCTGCCGAAATAGTCTGTAAGCACTAGATAGTGGTGAAGGGCGGGCGTTTTGAGCGACTGTCTCATGTAATTTGGACGTTCGAAAAGTGCTGATTCTCAGCCTAATTTGAATAAATGACTATTGATTTTGATTTTGTGAATATCTCATCGTAAAGACTTAAGTGAAGTGAGTTTGAAGCGAGCTCGATTGTGTAGTGTCAATCCCTAGCATTAGATAGAGCTCATTTCAAGCTCCCTTCACCTAAGTCTTCACGGCCAGATTTTTAATAAACCGGCTGTCGTAGGTAGCCAGATAATTTTATCCGAGGAATGGAATTTTTGACAGTTCTTCTTTACAAAATCTGTCAGACGTCAATTTTATTCCACGAATAAAAATTATATGTCGATTGAAAAATCAGCCCAGCAAGTATAATAATATGACTTATGCTCGGTTCCTATAGACAAAAACGAATAGTTCTGCTTACCAACGGTAGCATTTTTTTCGCCAAACTGTGCATATAAATAGCTAAGTAACTTAATTTTACCTGTGATAGCTACTTCCATATGGGAGGGTCTGGTATGCAAAGCTATGAGGTCTTTGCGTCATTATTGGAAAAGATATAGGCGTCTTAATTTTAACCAATAGCGGTCCGTAAATATGGGAACCGGCCATTAGACTATGTAGGTAAGTATATGATATGTTTAGAAGCACATCAATTTAATAAATTTAAGTAGCAGCTTTACGTAAAGTTTCAGAATGCTTTGAGCCTGAAACCTAGGCTTAAATACTTACTGAAAACTACGTGTAAGGCACGGCGCGTCGTCGTGAACGATTATACAGGATTGCATAATATGAGGTTCCAACCAAGCGTGAAAATGCTACGAAAACTGTAACTACTGCTAGCACAAACTTGCAGCAAGAAAGCAGTAAAGGCATGGTACAGACGCCAGCACATCAAGCTACTACAATCTGTCTTTCTTTAGTAGATTTTCAACTTTATTGCTAAGGCTTAAAACTTGATTGGGAAAATTTTAGTTTCGGGTAGCTTAATGTGCTGGCGTCTGTACAGGTAAAAGCATAATTCAGGCCGCCGCCGCGACCGCGACTTACGAGTGATCGTGGGTTCGAACGCCGTCAGGGGCTTTATTTTATGTTAATTATTTCATCACCACTGCTCTCAAAACGTTGAAGGAAAACGGCATGTCTTAGAACTAAAAAATCGAACACATGTCACTTCTACCAACACGCACTGGGCCGACGTGGTGGATTACGGCCCACTCCCTCTCATCAGGAGGCCTGTATCCCAGCAGTGGGAACATTAGAGGCTGATTATATTATGTTATGACTATCGAAAACACTTTGCCATACCTACTGTTAAGTGATCGAATTTTCGCTCTACCCCGATACCTACCTTTACCTATTTGACAGTGAAATGTTTCCTTTGTCTCTTTACGGTACGATAATGCTTCCCTTGAGAATTTTGAGAGACAACTAAAACTAAAATACCGTTTCACCCATACACGCGGTCATTAGTAAAACGCAGTTAAACTTTGAATAACGGCTAGTTAAGTAACAAATAACCGGTTAATTACCACCGCAGTTTCCAGTTCGAGATTGGAGTTGAAGCTTTACGCTATGCGGCGCAATTACTTTCAGTTAACATCAATCAATGTTGCCGGTATATGGTACACTTTATCAGTTTAGTACCGTGTACCGAGTTTAGTTATATCGCTTGAGATCAATATATGCTAATTGGTTTCCGGTTGTTTCCGTTTTAGTGCAATTAATGGCACAATTTACTTCTTAAACTGTAATCAGCCTGCCTCTGAGCATTGGCCCCGTGGTAACAGCCCCGACTTACGATTTGTAGGTCGTGGGTTTGAACTCAGGCAGGCGCTTTACTTTGTGTAATTCATTTCATCACTGCTACTCTTGAAACGGTAAAGGAAAACATTGTGAGAAAATATATTAAAACCAAAAATTCAAAGACATGTGATATCTACTGACCCGTACTGGGCCCGCGTGATGGATCACAGCCCACTCCCTCTCACAAAGAGACGGCCTGTGTCCCATCAGTGGGAGCGCTATAGGTTGATAATGCTAAAAACGCGGTCTTTCGGATGCATAACGTTTAGAGCCCTTTTTTTTTTTTTTTTTTTTTTGAGGATGGGAAATCATCAAATGACTCCTCCCGCTCTGGGTGGAGCAGGAGGGAGTGTCAGACTCTTACTGACTAAAACCCACCCGTGTTCCTTCCTTAGCCCTTTATGTTCCAGGGCAGCGGTAACCCTTTCGGACAATCCCGCTACCCTGGCAGGCTACGGCCCTATGGGGCCCCGTCTCTCATGCTGACATCTCTTTGAGGCGCGCGTGGAACACAACACGCCGTCCGGCACGGGCCTGGTCCTGATCGGACGGTGAGTTACCCATTACTCACCGCCCGCAGGCCCGCGCCTACGGTGGCCGGGAGTCGTCACGCGGCTCCCGACGCCCGGAGCGTCTCCCGCGGCGGCTGAGGCGTGAGCATGACTGCTTCGCAGAAGGAGGTGACTGCCTCCCACTCCCTCTCGCCCCGGACCATGGCTTGAACCAGGGCCGGACGCGAGAGGTCGCCGCCGCTGCCGATCGCCTCTACGAGGACACGGCGGTGCTCTGCCCAAGCAGGGCAGACCTCCACCGTATGCTCCACCGTGTCCTCTGGGCGATCCTGACGTTTAGAGCCCTTAGGTACAAATTGCGCCACACCAATATCCTCCTTATTGCTGTGGAAAATAGCCCATCAACACTAATAACATGGTGTCACAACCAATAAGAAAGCCTATAAACCGGTCTCCGATCACATGCTCAAAGTATCAGTAAACTATTACTTCCTATTATTACGACACATCTTACTTCACACCATCATAATAGCATAATTTGTGATATACCAAGTGAACAAGAAGTTTTGCAACATAATATTATAATCAGTCTATAATGTTCCCACTGCTGGGACACACAAAGGCGTCCTCCCTGTGAGAGGGAGTGGGCCGTAATCTACAACGTGTGCCCAGTGCGGGTTGGTGGATGTCACAAGTCTTCGAATTTTTCGTTTTTGCAACATGTAACTTCAAAATAAATGAAGAATTATTTTGGTACAGTTTGCCAATAACTCCTTGAGAGTTTTTTTTTTTTTACATTTAAGCACTTTTTATGTCGACCGGACTTGTTGAAAACAATGGAATAAAGAAATATAACCATATTTATCGTATTCGGGGTTCTCCGGGACGGGGGGCCTCGGAGATAGGGGTACCCAGGGAGTTCAAAGTACCCAGCTAAAGTCATGCCCCAAAAAATCGAAACAGAATATTAATGATACAGAATAGACAGTGACTGATCTGATTCTGTCTTAAATTTTACGCTTTTCTTATAATGTAATTTTGTGATATAATGTAATGCAGGTTAACAAGTTTAAGTATCTGGGCCATATACTTGTCGACGAGCTTAAAGACGATGATGACGTGGAGAGGGAGTGCAGGGCGTTGGCGGTCCGCGGGAACATGTTGGCGCACAGATTTTTTCGATGTACGGATGTGGTCAAAATAACCTTGTTTAAGGTGGATGCTCCAAGGTAGCCCGCTAAATTCAAATTTTCTTACGTTTTTTGCAATTTGCAGTTGTACGTTGATTAAAATATGATTCGCGGCCGTAAAAAAATATGTATTTACAGAATTTTAATCATTAAAGTCATCAACACAACTCTCTAAGATCAAGTAATCCTACTGAATGACTATTTCATGAAATCTTGAAATTTTAGGATTATGCTAACTTAACAAGTTGTATTACTGATTCTAATGATTATAATTCTGTAAATACATATTTGTTACGGCCGCATTCATTTAAAGTCAAAAAGTGACGGTATACTGAATCGCAACTGCCCCGAAAATATTATCTAAATCCCCCAAAAAAGGTCGCAGTCGTACTGTCATAAAAACCACGCTCGGTAGGCCTTTGATGGGCCATGATGATCCACGCGGTTCTTGTTTATACATCTGATTTAATCTCCTACAGCAGTCGCGATAATACCCTGTTTTTGCCACTTTTGTAAGTGGAAAACGTGCCTCGTGCAACATTTGTGGTGTTTGGAAGGTCTAACCACGGCTAGGATTCAAGGCTAGTTAAGACTCGTAGAATTCCCTATGTTATTCTAGTTGTATGTACCTATGTTTTGTTTCCATTTTTAGTAAATAAATAACAAGGAAATGGTAACTATTTCCACTAGGAAGAGGTACTTAATTAAAGGCCTAACTATACAAATAAGTACACTTAGGCGTCGAAGTACTTGTCCGCATCGCTGTCAGCCGGAAACGTGCCCAGAAGACTGGCAGCAGCCACATTGAATGGCAATGCTGATTCTTTGGCCAGAGAACGACCCAGCCCTCTGGTAGAAAAGAAAAAGAAAAGAGATAAATCATTGGCCAGAAAGAATTTTCCCGTAAGCAACCAGGAAACTCCTAAAAATCTGTTTACCGAAAGTTTTGTCATCTTTTTTTGCGTTATGAGACGGTGAAAGTAAACTAAATTCGTATGTGTATACACACACAAGCAATATAATTAGTTGGTAGAACATACAAATAGAGCAATGCTACACATCGTTAGTCACGCAGTGGGGCGAAACTAACAATTTTGAGGCGTCTTTTGTTTTTTCTTTCTGGTCAGTTATCTTTCTAGGCTACGTATAGGCTTTTAAGTGATATGAGTTCAAAGAAATGGCATTTTGTTGAAACTTGTTAGGCTGTTCTTTTCCCTGACATTTGAATAGTTTTGCAGTTCGTAGGCACATATTCCAGTTCAATGACTTATAACTTTAATGGCTTTTTAAACGCAGCAGTTTGCATTAACTAGGCTTGCGTTAAAAAACATTTCATTTTATTCCATGCAATAAGTAATATTTATAGCTAGTTACTCCAGAATATAACCCCTTTCCGCTGAACTGAATTACATACACACTTCAACTTTCAAGCAAATAAAACTCACATCCAACCAAATTGCAATGTCGACCTCCCATATACTGCGAAGCCTTTAAAGAATTTACTTAATAATACATATTTTATTTCCACACACACTCATAATAATTTACGACGAAACATAAAATGCAAGTGCTGGCCGAAAAGAATCCGCCATTTTGTTTTCGTCATTGGGAATGTATCGTTAAGCCGTGTTGCAGTACGATCGTGTATATTGAGTTCACACTGTATGTGCTACATACGCTGCCTATCTAAATACTATCTAGGTAGGTACCCGTGGGAAGTAATTACGACAGTCGATCAGGTGCGAGGTGTGCTAATGGCTTGTACTTGATTGAGACGAAAGGTCTGAGGTTGAAGTCAATGCTGTGTGTTTACGACTAAGACTGCTGGCTTAGGTATTAAGTAGAGTATTTTGGGTCCTGGATTCCATTTCTGGGCAGGGCGAAGTGTTATTGAGTTTTTTCACTAGGATATTTTCGGAGTCTACATTTGTGCCCGGGCATTAGACTCGCCCGCTATTACATGGAACATAACTGGCGAAATGTGGGTGTACCAACTGTAGGTGCACCTCTACTTAATCCTTCGAGGATTACAGGCGTCACGTTATTTTGTGAAAACAGGGATCACAGTAAGAACCGTTGAATCCGTTTCGGTACAAACCCCATCATAACCACGTTACGTTCCGTGCAACGTTGAAATCGCAATAAAGCTTTTTAAGCAACTCCGCTGTTCGTTTTGTAATCCATCGCTTTCAGATTGACCTATTTCCACGATATTGTACCATTAACAAATAAAATACACACAATATTGCACTAGAATAACATTGAAACCGTCCAACTGCAATCTACGTAAACTACGTTCACTGTATTGTTTACAACTCTTAACAGTTTACAGAATGAAAGTACGCGTTGCGAGCATTCTCACGGTTGCTTTTTATCGGGTGTAACACGCAGATATATATCACAGCTGCGGTGGTTGCATAACCAACCCTCAAACGCGAGCGGTTCGTAAAGATCATGCGAATATTATACCAGAAATATTATGAAGAAAGTCTCATTTGCAAAATGGAGCAGGTTGATGTTTCTTTTGTTTTATTGTCAGGTTTTATTGGGACTGTGAAATGTGTGAGTTTTGTAGATTATTGTGGCGTGTTGCCAGCTCGGTTTTGTGAAATGTGAGCTTTTGCAATAACTTTAGCATCAGAAACCTACAAACATAAGCTATTCACAAATATTCGATACGCTTGTGTGCCGGATCAAACATCAATATTGAAGGAGTTTTCTAAACTCTGTTCACAAATCCGTAACCCGAAAATTTTGACAGTTTAAACCATTAAGGAGACCGCTATTATTTTGCTGTCGGGGACTAGCCAATCGATTCGGAAGCCTGTCAAATAGTTGTAAACAGCTATGCTGATTTCCAATTTAATCAAAACACTCAAAAGTAAACTCAAACTGGATATATAATTATTAATTAACTTGCTTAAAAACAACCTTGGCGCTTATAAATACATATCCTAGTAATATAATAAACGCGACAGTTTGTATGCATGGATGGATGTTTGATACTCTTTCACGCAAAAACTACTGAACGAATTTGGATGAAAGGCACACGGATAGCTTTTTAACCCGATATTCCCACGAGATCGAAATTTATGCGGGTGAAACCGCGGAGCGCAGCTAGTAACGATATAAACCCACGTTTATACGGTTAGTAGAAGCATCACCATATTTCACAGCCGGAGTGCGGTTATGAACCATTTTTTCGTGTCGCCGATAAAGGGTCATTACTGAAGTAGGTTACGTTATGTAAACCGCGCGTTTGCGGGTTGATTAAACAAATTATGGTAAGATTTGTTGCGGAGGTGTAACGAAGCGTGTTTGTGAGACTTTGAGTATTTTGTATGGAGTTAACTGGCTGGAATGTAAATACTTAGTGTTATTATGGTGCATTTTATTTTATACTGGTGTATTCAGTTAACTCCACTTGTAGAGAACAACCGATCTATTTATTATTTATTTATAAAGGTACACCAACAGCTTTTGTATACAAAATATCAAATAATAGTAGATAACAGTAGTAAACTAAGGTGAAATGAGCTCGACGAAAGCAGCTGGTCTATTCTATATAAACCTTACCGAGAAAACGTAGATGAAGTGAGCTCGAAGTGAGATTCAAGCTGATGCTAGGGATTGACACTATTGACAGCTCACATCAAGCTCGCTTCACTCAAGTGTTCTTAGTGAAATATTTACAGAATACCATTGCTGTCCTACATCAGGTGGTATGACAGCTCACTTCACCAAAGCTTTTTACAGAATAGACGAGCTGTTGTAGATTGTGGACTTACGATTGGTTAAGCCCATGATTCGAAAATACGAAAGAGCTTTCAACAAAGCTCAAAAATGATACTGGCCACTCATCCGCCTAGCCTGTTCTCAGCTATGTTGGGGTCAGCTTCCAGTCTAACCGGATGCAGCGGAATACTAGTATTTTACATGAAGCGACTGCCTATCTGACCTTCACAACCCAGTTACTGGGTAATATGATATCCCCTTGGTAAGACTGGTTGTCAGACTTTCGGGCTTCTGACGACCTGTAACGAACGCCAAAGATCTACGATTGACAGCCGGGACCAAAAGCTTAACGTGCTTTCCGAGGCACGGAGGGGTCTTGATAAGTAAAGATGATCACCCATCCACGGACCAACCGCGGCAAGCGTAGCTTAACCTGGTCGATCGACCCGCGCGGCTTTTATTACTTAGCCACAAGTTCCTTCACAAGATACTATAAAATACATTCCCTTAACCTTGTCAGTCAGGAGATAATAAGAATGCTGTTATCTTACTTTTCGCCTTACTTACTTAATAAAAGTAACACCTATATTTTTGTTTGAAAATTGCATGCTAAAGTAAAGTTCATACCTATCTGAATCTGTAAGCTCACTAAGCTCACTAAGCTCTCAAAATTACGTTTAGATCCCTCGGGATTACGCGCGATATGAATATAATCTTGGCAGATTGTTTGTTTGGAATAGCTACAGATTTTATCCACGGGTAATGAATTTATTTATTTGTAAGAAAACATTATCCGTCTAAGACGGAGCTAACTCCGTCAACTTGACTTCATTTTGATACGAAAGTTTGGTCAGATTTACGATAAATTAGATGATCCGAATTGATGGGTTTTTAGATTGATAGTTTTTTGTCTGTCTTCATTTGGACTAGGAATTTGGATAATCTTCAAGTTGTGAAACAACAAACTGAATGTCATGCTTAACAAAATTCAAATTCCATTGCAACCAAAAACTTATTAGGACCTTTTTGTTACAAATGCTCACTCAAAAATCAACTTAGAATACATTTCACTAAATGAGTGTGTATGAGTTTAGAGGTATGAGGAACAGGGTGTAAAGTCCACTCATCTTCTATAGAAAAGGGAGGATCCTCCGACCAGACAGGTGTCGTGTCTGGCGGGCAATTGCCCCACGACTGATGTCGGGAAGTTTGTATGTATGCTAATTGCGCGGTAAACTTTGTTTGCGAGATGCAGGATTTGCGTGACGTCGGTATGACGCGTTGTTCGCATCTGGCGTTGTAGATACCGCTATAAACTGATTAAGTGGCGATAGAATGTAAATTATCTGAGATTATAAACACTGTTTTAGGTAAATATTAATCATCATCATTGAAGAGTCGTTCCAACTTCAACCCACTGTTGAGTACCAACAGTACCCTCTCTTTTTTATACCTTGGTTAACTCGTCTAGCTAAACAAATATATTCTATTCCGTGAGTTTCATGCAGGTCTTATAAATGTAAATATTATGTAAAATGGAAACTATTTTCGAAATTATTAGGTAAAATATTTTGTCCTACACATTTGGGTAAAAAATTGCTTTCATACATATGCGTCCAGTTATATGATATACACTACATATGTCGCTGCCGTGTCCTCGTTTCCCATCATTAATCTTGCGCCTAACCCATTCTTGCCACAAGGTAAAAAATCACCCTTCACCTGTCCATCCATACATACATCTTAGCAATCAGTCTTCTCAGGGTTAGCGCAGCTTTTCAATTTAGACTGGGTTTTCAGTAACAGCCTTTATTTTCCGTAGCGTTTTGTTTATTGAAAACAAGTGAATGTGAACTGTGGAGTTTTGGCGGGCGAATTCAATATGGATCCAAGATGGTGGAAGAGCCGTGCATTTGATTTCATTGTGATGGTCGTAAACGTTTTTGTACTACACAATGTACTCACTCGTATATTTCACTTAACGGGCGTTATTGTACTATTCTGTGCCGAATAAGAAATTCACAATATTTTCAACACTGAACTTGTAAACAGTATAGCTAAGTCTACGTTTTTTACCTTTACCTGCAAATTACCTTTTCTGACTTTGTGTTTGAACTTTACGGCACGGTTTTATTGTAGGGCATCGTTTTGTGCTGAAAAGGAAAAACATTATGAAATAATATTATCGTTTTAAAATACTGATTGTTCAAGCGTTGTTTAATTTAATACATTCTCCATTCTTTGTTAAATGATCTGTGTAGTAAAATGGTCTTGAGTGACACAAATTCAAACAGGTATTTAGATAGGTACAGACGCCAGCACATCAAGCTACTACAATCTGTCAAATTTCTTTAATAGATTTTCAACTTTATCGCTAAAGCATTAGGTCAAATTTTCCCAATCAACTTTGAAAGTTGATTGGGAAAATTTGACAGTTTCGGGTAGCTTGATGTGCTGGCGTCTGTACATACGGGCGCCATTTTAGATTGATTGATCAGAAACGTCGTATTTTTTCCTTTTTTTCCCTTTTCTCTTCTAACTTCATTTTCCTTTGTTACAGCTACAAGTGGTACCGGCAGCGGTCCAGGTGGGGGTGACTCAAGGCGCGGCGGTGACGTCACGCCGCACGCGCAGCCCCAGAGGCGACTTATCAAAGTGGACTTTGATAATCTAGAGGTAATTTGTCACTTTCCTTTAGTATCGTGTAATTTGTGTATCTAGATGTCAATCATTAGTGAAAGTAATTAATGTAAGGTTGGTACTGTCAGTGAGTAAAGTGTTGCGAGAAAATAGAAAATGGAAATGTTAAAATGACAAAATTTTGATTAGCGATGTACTTACTCAACATAACGTTTTTTATTCGTATTACGCTAAAAGTTTCCACAATTTGACGACTTTAGCCCGACTTTAGTGAGTGCCAACATAAAATCAGTTTCTAAATAAACAAAACTTTATTACCATCTGACTAATAGCAGAGCACTGACCATTAATTTACTTTACAACTAAAGTTTAGCTCTTAGTCATATTGGAAGCAAGAGCCTCTCACATGAACAAGTATATAGGTACCCAGAATATAGCACGCGGGAGCATTTCCCTGTTCTTGGCACGACGCCACACGGCCGAATAATTTCTGATATCTAGATTACGTTACAACTATACGTATACCCCAGTGGTTTGGGTCAGTGGCCAGATAAAAGAAATGCCGAGAAAAATTTTGCAGCCACGTATTTTTCCTAGTATTTTCTGTATCCAGTTTACTGTGTTAAAAATGGTTTAAGAAACTGCAGTTTTATGAGCTGTTCTTTTATGAACTAAGTTTTTGTTTTAAATATACGGGATGGTTGGGACATTGACGCGCAAACTGTAACGATAAATTCAGCATAATTTTAATTCTACTCCCCGTAGCGTAGAAATTTTTGTCGGTTATCAAAAAAAAAAAAAATCTGCTGTTTCATAGAAAAGTGCAATACTTACGCGGTCAAAATGTATGGGATAACAATTTATTTTTTTAATAACGTATGTAAAATTTCAACGCAAGTCTGTCCACAATCATGTACTGAATCCATGGTTAAAGGTTGCGCTTCGATGTCCTTGCCACCCTGTATCCTTAAATTACCTTTTGCATTGGTTTTGTATGATTCCCAAGGCCTATTTCCAGTGCTTTCAAATCAATTGAATGCATAATTTAACTCCTCTCTGCCCCAATTTATTTCCGTACCAGCGTGACAGATAACTTGGTTAGCACTATTTCATGCCAATAATGGCTTGAATATAAAATTAGATCTTCGATATCTGCTGCTAACAATAATCTTTTAGCGAATCAAACGTTGTTAAAAAGTAACAACCTCGGACATTAACCAGCATGAAATTGAAACAGTATTTTGGACTATATTCGGCAAAAAACTGTGAAGGCTCGAACTATCTGGTCAGTGACACGCCATGTTAGCAAAAAATAAATGAGAAACGTAACTTCGAGTCTATGTTGTCGGGGTTTCTATAGTTGTTATTTCTATAATACTACTATTTTGTACGCGTATGTATATTTCTATGAGCCACTTGAAATTCGCTGGCGCGTGAAATGAGTTCTATATCTTTGTAATGTAGCTGTCACTGCATCATTGTAACTACAAACTTGAGTCGAAACAAGATGGAAGACAAATTAATTTTGTGTTCTCTAATTAGAGAACAAGCAATAAATGTTTGTTAACGAATAATTAAACTGAGTTTAATGTTTTCATTTTGTTAACGCGTTTGTGCCTGGGTGTACTTTGTGAGACTAAATAGGAGATACGACATGTTATTACTCTGTAATAAAACAGAAATAATCAACTATTTAATTCATTCAATTAATGGGCTACACACGGTTAGTTTTTGGAATTGGTCGAAAACCATCTGAAAGTCAATTCCCGTAATTAGAAACGTTCAAAATCTAGTCGCAATCTCATCTCAGCGACAATCAATGTCAAAAACTTGTTAAAAATGTAAAGAAATTAGACGTATTTTTGACAGATCGACTGAGTATTTCAAAATTACGAGAATTGCCCCTCGGATTTTCGGCCGTAGGAACCAAAAATCTGCCCCCTGGGAAAGTTACTTGAATTATTTGTTCACTGCCGCACCTTTTAGGTGAGCCACAGGAACAAAGAAATTCAATCAATAAAACGCCCCGTGTGGCCACTTAAAGGGAGAAGTCGTATATTTCGGTCACAGATGAAACCATATTTGCTTTGTAAATCCCATGGCACTCATTAGAAAGTGAGGTGCAGTCTCTTTTACATAACAAATAGGTTTAACCCACGGAGGTTTAAAAATGAGGTAGTTGAAAAAAAAACCGGTCAAGTGCGCGTCGGACTCGCGCACCGAGGGTTCCGTAAAAATTTGTAGGTATGTAACTACAAAACGGTTTTCGGATTTTTTCCTTTACTTCTGTTACATGACATTGCTTCTTGCCAAATTTCATGATTCTAGGTCAACGGGAAGTACCTACCCTATAGGTTTTGATTCCCTTGCGAGTGTCAAAATAATGCGGTATATTCGGAACATAAACGCCTCTATCTTTTGATTGCGTTGACTTAAAAGTTTGTTTTTTACACTGCTACAAGGGATTGCATTCCTGAGTATTTGTATTAATTTCAACTTAATAAGTCCACGCGTTCCTGAGAAAAAGGATCTTGACAGATTGACAGATAGACGGATAGCGAAATGATCTTATAATTGTTCCGTTTTTCCTCTTGAGGTACGGAATCCTAAAAATCGCCGATAGTGAAGACATTGTAAAAGCCAATTATTTTAAGACCAGTCGAGCTACGGGTTCCTAGAAGAGCGCTGCCAAGTAATGTCTGCAATTTACCGGCGAATAACGTCACTGAACGGTTATCTATGAAAGTAAGTCGGTGTTTTCCCAGAAAGTGTTTTTTGACACCTTAAAGTCCAACCCCACTGCCATAATTTTCATGACAGCCGTCACTGCGGCCGTTATGTGGTGGCCACCGTTCTTCTAGGAAACCATAGCTCAACCCTGAAGATTTTCGCCGGTCGTATATAAATTTGTTATTCCCCCAACCCACTCCGTCGCATCGTATCGCCTGTTCGCGCTACCACTTCGTATCGTTTTATTTATTTATTTTATTATTTATGTGTTGTGTGTGTTTATGTGTTTTTGTGTTCGTTTTCGCTTAGCGTTATTTCTGACTTTTTTTCTCTTGCTCGTATTCTAAGAATTCTAGCGTGATGTTAAATAGCCTATAGCCTTCCTCAAATTAGACTGGTAGTACAGACGCCAGCAAGTCAAGCTACTCGAAACTGTCAAATTTTCCCAATCATCCTTGAACCTTAATGATTTAGCGATAAAGTTGAAAATCTATTAAAGAAATTTGACAGATTGTAGTAGCTTGATGTGCTGGCGTCTGTACCAGAGATTAGCGCGTTGAAACAAACTCTTCAGCTTTATTATTACTGTATAGATTATCTATTAAGTACTTATTTAAAAGTCAATTGTAGAAGATATGAGTTGCATTACTTACTGTATATTTTAAGAACCCTGCTTCACACGAGGTTAATACAGAGATACTAGGTTAAATAAAGAGTATTCTATTCTTTTTAACCTCCTCCATGCATCATTCGTTGCGGTTCATCAGCAAAAAGCCCACATTGCACACGAGAAAAAACGTTCCTTTCATCGCCACCATTCTCGATAACATGTTCCTCGAACAATGCGTGCTTAAAGCTTATACAACCGCTTGCAACTTCAGATCTTACGTCTACGGCCACTTTTACGTGTCAACGTTCGCTACAAAGACACGCCTTTTTTTTTACTAGCTTTATCACAGCAAGAACATCGATAGCTAATACTCTATGGAGTTGGCATTGTTAACTTGACGAATGTATAGAAATTGTTAGCTAATAATTTGAGACATATCTCCATTATCACGTGGAAGATCGGCGATATGCTCTGGACACAGCAACAATCAATTATTTATCCACATTACCTTTGGACCTTGTGGCTAAGTAATAACAGTCGCACGGGTCGATCGATCAGGTTAACCTACGCTTGCCGCGGTTGGTCCGTGGATGGGTGATCATCTTTACATACCAAGACCCGTCCGTGCCTCGAAAAGTATGTTAAACCGTTGGTCCCGGCTGTCATTTCTGGATCTTTGACAGTCGTTAAAGGTCGTCAGAAGCACCGAAAGTCTGACAACCAGTCTTACCACGGGGTTTCGTATTACCTAGTAACTGGGTTGTGGAGGTCAGATGAAAGTCGCTCTATGTAAAATACTGGTACTCAGCTGCATCCGGTTGGACTGGAAGCCGACCCCAACATAGTTGGGAAAGATGATGATGACCTGGACCGAAGCAACTGGAAGCTTTTACCCAATAGTGGGGTGATGCTATAGGCTAGCAGTAGCAGTTATATACAGGGTGGTAGGGACATTGACCTGCAAACTGTAACCATGTATTCAGCACATGATTCTAGACCCCAGCGAAGAAATTTTTCGTCGGTTATCAAAAAAAAAACAAACAGCCGTTTTATATAAAAGTGTTTTTAAATTACCGACGAAAAATTTCAACACAAGGGCGTCCAGAACCAGGGTAGCGGGATTGTCCAGGGTAGCGGGATTGTCCGAAAGGGTTACCGCTGCCCTGGAACATAAAGGGCTAAGGAAGGAACACGGGTGGGTTTTAGTCAGTAAGAGTCTGACACTCCCTCCTGCTCCACCCAGAGCGGGAGGAGTCATTTGATGAATCCATGGTAACAGGCTGCGCGTCGATGTCCCTGCCACCCTGTATAGGGCTTACAAAAGTTCAATAATATAGAAAAATAAATAACTATCGATAACTTTATGAACCTAGAGTCCTAGATCCATTATATTCGTGCTAGGGTTGCAGCGATCGAAGGTTGCTGTACTTTCGTGACGTAAAAACATGTGACGATCCAAATTGCAACAATGCCGAGAGAAATATCGTGAGCATTGACTGCAAGCAATTTATCTTGCTCTAAAATCGTCACGACATCGTCGACGTCGACAATGCATTTAAAGATATATTGGGCCTTATTGTTCTGCTAAGTATGAACTTAACTTAAAATTTTCCTGTTAATTGATGTTTAGATGGGTCGATTGGCTAACTGACCTTAGTTGGAGTCGATTATTGTTTATTTTTCTGTGTAATCACTTATTTCTGCGAATGGTGGTTAGCCTGTAACTGGCGACTGTGTAAGTCCAAAGCTAATTGTTACCTATAAGTACTTATATTGTTTTGAATACAGAAGCTGTTGCTAAACCTTTATTTATAAATAAACGGAACAAAAAATATTCGTTGCGTTCAGCATGGTCCTGAGGTAGTTGTTCTAGGTAAACTTGGGTCAGTAAATCCAACTGTAAGAGAAAACCCAACTAAATTAAATATAGAAAGAAATAAAAAGTATTTATTTCGACTCGTACAGGACGATCACCAAGGGCTGATTTCTCCATCGCCAGATAACTTTATTCGGAATAATTTTGAAATGTTGACAGTTATTTCATACAAAAACTGTCAAACGTCAATTTAATTCCTCGAATAAAAGTTATCTGGCGATGGAGAAATCAGACCTAAATAAACTAAACACAGTTACACAAGCTGTTGTTTTGCATTCTCGTCCAGTAGGCTGTTATGAAAGACATAATAATCAAATAAAATTACGATCTCTGGTAAATAACGAATACATACTTGGCTTTTTAGTTATTTATGGGTTGATTTTTCAATCATCTGATAACTTTATTCGAAGAATAATTTTGAAATTTTGACAGTTATTTCATACAGAAACTGTCAAACGTTAATTTTATTCGTCGAATAAAATCTATCTGGCGATGGAACAATCAGCCCTTAGTTTGACAGTATTTCAGAATACACCACTTTCGAAGAACAGAAACGCGTTATGGTATCGTATAAGCGGCCGCGTTTTTATGTGTATGTAAAAGGGCAGTTACAGTGCGGTCTCACACAGGCCGCGTTTTAAAATGCGTGTTCCACACATGCCGATTTCCGAAAATTATAAAAAAAACCTACTTATTTTACTATCGATTCGTGTCGAGAATCGGTAGCATAGTTGCCTCCTTGAATTTGTCGAGAATGAAAAACGACGCCTTGTAAGTATAAAAAAAGTAACAAACAGAAAAATGAAACAGGAAGTCCTACTACTATAGTTTGACCGAAACTGCTGTACCGCGCCTTAGGAATGCGCAGCGAGGCGGGGGGCGGGACGCCGTGAGCGATGACGAATGAGCGGCCTGCACTGCCCCCCCGTCTCGCATTAGCTTGCCTAGTTTGGGGCCAATGTAAAATGTCTGTAATCTTTTGAGCAATAAAGTTTTTATTATTATTATTGTATCAGATTTAAGCAGAAAGAAGTGGAAAGTGAGTAAGAAGGCTTTTGCCCCGCAGTGGGTCATCACAGGCTTTTAATAATAATTCTAACGCACAAAGAAGAATTCTGGCAGCAAATCTATACATATTATACATAAATTAGTCATTTTTTGTGTCTGTCTTTGTAACCATGTTGTTCTTCTCAAAAATCAAAATCAAAAGTCATTTATTCCAATTAGGTTGAGAATCAGCACTTTTCGAACGTCAAAATTACAAAAGACAGTCCCCCATAAACGCCCGCCCTTCACTTCCCCTTTCCCTTCTAAACTACACAACGGATTTTCATGTGGTTTTCACCATCATTGAGAGGATTAATTCCGGAAGGTTTATGGATATAAAACACTAGCTTCTGTCCGCGACTTTGTCTGCGAGAAATTTCTTGGTTTCCCGATCCATCCCGTCGCATCTCATCGCCCGGCGCGCTGTTACTTCCTTTTCGCATAGTGCTCTTTCTGATTTATTTTCTTTTGCTCGGATCCAAAGGGTCGTTCAAATCCGACTGGCTGTTCCAGAGATGAACGCGTTCAAACAAAGTCTTCAGCTTTATTATTAGTATAAGTAGATTCATAATTATTTAACTTAGATACTGCACAGAAATCTTGATGTTTTGACATGACGCCATTGCACCCGCACGTCGCGGTCGGTAGACTTGATACAAGTTACTAATAAAGGATTCATAAACTTGGGTTCTGGTTAAGAGAATAACGAATGATACGTGGAACGTGTACATTTTGCTCAAGCTTTGATCACATATACAGTTTTATTCCATATCTATGCACGTTTCTCTATACGAATATCCGCTGTCTCCACGCTAATTACAGCCTAACTGTACTAGAAATTGTATCCTTAAAACGTGTACACTTGTGCAAACTAGTCTCACAAGGCTTCTGTGCCCTACTTCGGGGCGTAACGGGACTTTCAACCATAAACTGTAAAGTTTTAGATCGCTTTTTGTGTAGCCAAGGAAACTGCTCTGAATATTCTTAGTCTGCTTTGAATATTAGATAAGTTTTGAATGACATTTTTATGCTGATCTTAACGCCCTCTGGACTTTATCTACGTTCAATTTGGATTAAGGTATTGACTGCCACCGCGGTCACCGGTGACTGCCAACAATAGATTTTCTATTGTGTTTGTTGTCTGGCATTCAACGTGTTAAGATCTAAAAGGCAACTGTTAGGCATATAATTATTTGGGAAAACAAACAGTGACACATTAAATTTTGTAGAAAGAAATAGAAAAAATATACGGACAAATGTACATATAACCAACAACATTTTCCACAGAATAAACATAAAAAAATAATCTTTACAAATCATGCGATTTAAACTAAAACCTACAGGCTAAGCATCATCAATCATTAATATGAATAAAAACTTCTATAGCTTTTACAAATCAAACCTAACAAAGGAAATAGTACTTAAAAATGCTCTGTTACAAATATATTTGTAATTTTATTTAGTGAAATTTAATTGAGCTATGCAGTAAGAAAGGGTCTTAATTTGGACTATGTTGCCGCTTAGCGCAATTAAAATGATAAATCTATCAAATGCTTCGGATAAAGAGATAAAGAGGCATGCATATTAGGTGATTTACGTCAAGGAAGTTTGTATGAAAATTAACAAAAAATAAATAAAAAATAAGAATTAACTAATGTGTTGATAATGAATAATGCTTATTTCCATGGTCTGAACATCTGGTCGAAGTTTATGTATATCGTCCGGAACACGATGCATACACTGGAAAATCTTGTTATACTAAATTACCTAACTAACAAACTCTTAGGTTGCTCTAACCTAACCTCAAGTAGACTGGCTGGTACTGATTGTTTTATGCTATCATTAGATTCTTCTTCTTTCGTGTTCTTAGAATACGAAAAGTCCTGTTCAAGTTTAGAACTTTCCTATATACGCAATATATTATATCACGCACTAACTTACTCGGCAAAAAACGTCTGGTAGAACTGAACAATCTATACAATAAAAATGTTCACTATATCCCTCTAGGCTTCTACATCTATACAGAAAGCTCGCTAAAAAAGAATTTTCGAAATTCTAGTACTAAAGAAGTGAAACGGAAAGTAGAACAAGAGCTAGTAGCGGATCAAAAGTTTTATTTTATTATGAACCATGTAGAGACAAGACTAGATTGCCAAAAACGTTATTAAATCAAAGTTTCCGGAAGAATACGCATCGCTTTTTGCACATCGAACAGCAAATTGAATAAAAACGTCCTATTTTAATCAAATCAGTGCCTGATAGTACAGAGAAGTTTGGCAACGTTCCATTTCATTAGATTCTCGTTCAAATTGAATTTATGTCTGTACACGAGGCTCTGTATATTATTTTATGTATGTATGTACATAATAATTTGCTTAATGAACGATGCTGCTCCATTAGTCAGTCAGTTTGAATGTCAAAGGTAATGCTGGAATTACCTTTGTTCTGACGTTACTTTTTTACACTGTGTGGCACGGGTAAAAGGGCTGGTTTATTTCAATACTGTGATGTGCTTGTGTGGGGAATGAAGGCTTTTTGTTCTACAGAGTGGCATTGAAAGCTTAGATTAGATGTTGTATTTATAGCTGTATATAAGTTCCCTTTGAGCGATTATTACAATGCCAGCTTTTGTCTTTGACGTGCTGTCTTCTTTTTACTTATTTATTCACGCGGGGCTTATAATAATCTAAAATTCTTTTGATTCACCTACAATATCGCATTAATTTTTGATGTTGGCAGTTGTCATGGCATCCAACCATGACTAGTGGCATAAGGAATAATCATAGCCACTAACATACATATCTTACATTTTGACTAAATTTTCTATAGGTCTGTAAGGTGAGATAATATGAAAATATCCATTAAACATGAACTAGAATTGCTAGAACACTACTGCCTACGGCATTTTTCCTTTTTACCATTAACTAAAGGATCGTGAGACTAAATAATACGTTTACCTACCTACGTACTTAGCGACGCAGATACAACTTGTAACAACTCATCGTAGTTCCGACTCCGAGTTCCGACCGCCCATAACTTTCCCTTCGAGTTATAATCTCGATGGGTAATAATACCTGTTGCTATGTTGTAACTTGCATTCACATTATGCAATGCATTGGATGCATCGGTGCATGCCTTCTGAGATTACTCGCTTTCTTTCTGAATGGAAGCTGTGTCGTCAGTTTGTATATTGTTACGTTTTTGCCCTTTATTCACAATCCAAGCAGAGGTCAAACCGCGTTTGACTTAATTCTTTTCTTGTTAACTCATTATAGTTAAGTACTTAATGTTTCATAAGGACAAATACTAACATAGAAACTAAAATCTAGTCAGGAAAATATCTGCTGACTTCTAGCTATCATGATAGATAGAGCGGTGGTGGCTCAGTGGTAATAGCCGTGACTTACGAGTCGTAGATCGTGGGTTTGAACCCAAGCAGGCGCTTTGCTATGTGTAAATAATTTCACCACCACTGCTCTAAAAACGGTGAAGGAAAACATCGTGAGGGAATCGTCATGCCTTAAAATCAAAAGTTCAAAGACATGCTACATCTACCAACCCGCACTAGGCCCGCGCGTAAATTACGGCCCACTCCATCTCAAGAGTTAAGAGGCCTGTGTCCTAGCAGAATCAGAATGATCTACGTAGGTAGGTAGATACATTTCTGTCAAAACTATATATGAGTTATAGTATTATATGTAGTCGTAGGTGTGGTAAATAGGTGGAAAGGCTTCATTTTGCATTTAAATATGAGTGTCAAACTACCTTTTAAGCAACAAGATGCGACGGGACCTCTAACATTTAGTATGCATTAGTTTTCAGCTAAAGTTTTCGCTTAAGAAAACTCTTGTCCCCTGGGTTCTTGCTTCTTGCCTGTGGGCGTAGAGAGTGTCATTTAGCTGTCGTTCACACTGTTATCAAGTTGACGATAAATGGCGTCGTTTCCACCCTTATCCTGATGAAATAACGATGTCTTCCGCGACGATTAGTCTAAGGATGCCCCAGGGAGTTATGTTTGGTTATGTTTTGGTTTATGAGTGAAATGCATCCGTTTGTAGAAATCTTGTATTAGGTATATAAGAATGTTTTTTTAAAGAAAATCTTGTTACTTTTTGCAATTGTGGCCTTGTAGTATATTTTTGGTCTTAGATCATACTCGATATTTTTTGCTAAAGTGACAACAGGGTAGATATCCAACATCATTTCCCACAATAACATCCTCAAGAGCATCCTTATGTTTTCATTTAAAAACTTGGTCTTTTCATAACCTGGTTTGGTCTCTTAGAAGTCTATGTTGATTTCTAAGACCCGGTGAAATAATCCATTATTCCATGTCAAAGTATTATACTTCCAAATCCTCTCGATTGACACCAGCGAAAGAACTGATGCATTATTGAGTACTCAATCCAAGTGCATGAATAACAAAGCTACCAAGAGAATTGCTACTAAAACCTGTAAAATATTCTCAAAGGTCGCCGGAGGGTTAATACTATTCATAGATTTCTTACGGTATTGAAGTATTCTGATCAATTCTCTGTGTATAATAAATTGTGCTACTTCGAGCGTAGGATGCTATGGCAATTTATTAGAAATAAAATGTACCTACATTATGATGGATCATATTATTTTATCTTGTGTGGTTAGAACCAAGCTATAAGCTATATATTCGTTCACATGCTTCTCGTAATATACGACTATATAAATTAGTGTGGGTCGCTGTCGCCGAATACGGTGAAGAGGAATTTATTTACAGGGTGGCAGGGACAATGACGCACAAACTGAAACCATACATGAATTCCACGAATCATGATTCTAGTGTAGAAATTGTTCGTCGGTTATAAAAATAAAAAACTTTCAATGCAGGTTTGGAATCATGTGCTGAATCCATAATGGTAACTGGTTGTGCATCGATGATCCTGCCACCCTGTACTATACTACACAATATACTGTACTGTGACTTTATCTCTGGAGTCCTCTCAAAATTTAAAAAATGGGCAGCAGAGTAAGAAAATACGGTTACCCAAGCTCGGTGATTACCTATACAATTAGCTTGCCAACTATTGTTTTCGTGCAGAGGCCTTTCTTATATAAATCGGCTATAAACTCAAACAAATACGGACGAATATCCATTCAAAATAATCAATCAATCCTCACACGACATTATATTCAATCCTCAGACGAAATTATATTCAATCCATTTTCCGCGAAAATATTGCTCTTCGAATTTTCCGCTAACAAAAGAACCAAGCCAAACCGTCTTTCCAAGTTTTGCCGGTTGATTTTTCACTTTGCATAATCCAAACATTTAGTTAGTATTTACTTACAGTTTTAATCACCTGTTCATTCGTAACTAATCGTGTTATTCACAGGTACCTACTTAATTGAAAACAATCTTGAGAACACTTCAGTGGAATCTCGCTGTTTTGTCCGCATCTGAATTCGTCACGGAACTCATCGTTTAACTGGCTAAATTATAATATTGAAATTATAATAAGGAAGAACAGTTTTTAATACTGGAATATTTCTATTTTTACCCGAGTGCAGCACAACCAAAAAGAGGGTATAACTTTTTTAGCCTGTATATTATTAACCCTTCATTTTCTTTCTAGGACGATGAAGATGAGGATGACACAGAAACTTGTACGAGTCCAGAAGTATTGGCGCCCCAACCCTTCCCAAGGCATACGGCTCCACAGCAACAAACACCCAAACCTTGGAAGAGGACCGGTAAGCAACATTCAGTTATAATATCATAGTAATAAGTAACATTTTTTAAGCGTCTGTGCCAAGTTCAGTGAGCCCAAAAAATACCGTTCGAAAATTAACATTAGAATTTTAAATTCGACTAAAGCACTTGTTTTTTCTAAATGTACTCCTTGGCAATGACTTTGTGATTGACATTGGTGATGTCACGCAGAGGAGACGCCTCCCCGAGCTCCGCCGCGCACACGCATCTCCCACGACGAGTACCATCAGTTCTGCGACGAAACCCTCGAATGTATGACAGCATGTGTTTCAAGCATGTCAACGTTGCCACGCTTTTTCCTTTGCAAATGATCGTTCGCTTCGCAAAATCACCTATCATTGTTTTTCAGTTCAGTGGTTCTCCAGTGGACAGTAACGAATCGAATACTGCGATTTTCTGACGTCCATTTTCGTCTCTTTAAACTTTAAGTGCCCTTTTGTTTATAAAATTTATTAGCTCATCTATATATGTTTTATTGTTGTCATTAACTTTACTGTAATCAGTGTTAGTATTCTGTTTCATTAGAATTTCGATGTTGTCTGTAAAAAAAAATAGCATCATCTAGGATTTAGGATAGATTTAGTTCACGTAACTCTTTACTATGTAACTCGACTAAATTCACTTTTCAAAGGTTTTTATTCATTCACGTTTTCTACTAATTTTGTAACCACTATTATCATTGTAATACTTATTGGTGTTAGATGTTTAAATAAATTTTATTTCCTTCCCCTTACGACAGCTGTTTTCTTTTTTACTTCTTCAGGTATTTCTCTGTCTTTCTTTTATTATTCAAAATACCTTGATAATGCCTTCGGCTTAAACTTGTTAAATTATCGATACTTTGTTGAAATTCTCTATAGTTAAGAGAATTACGAAATATTCTCAATTCCCTTTATCACTTAATCTTCTTAGCCCCAACCTATAATGGTCCTTCTATTCGCAGCATACGATCTGGCGACGCAGTGTCCGTCGCGGCGGGCGTCCATGCGACGTCACACCGTTACGCACGCTGTCTGCCCACCCACCGATGGAGCTCATTCATTGCCACATTCAAGGTAAGCTTACATGACCGTTAAAATTGTGGTCCTTGTTGGAGGCTTTATACTTGACATATAGCTCTATATCCCAACGTCGTGTCATATTACGAGACAGTGCTATATGCACTGTCTCGTAATATGACACGACGTTCCGTACCTAAGCCTTTGTTAAATACCAGTAGGTACTTATTGGTATTTTATAAACATCGCATTGATAGGCAATCAATGCCTGGCATCCTCCTTTGTTGCATGCTGAGGATAAATACCAAGGTTTCTATCATCTTGATTTTTACTTTTCCTGCTAAGTAGAATTTATTCCCGTACCATTCGCTGTTTCTTATTTTTATTTTATACTTGTTTCAATCTTCTTGATTGGAGAGATTGTAAAACATTTAAGATGCCAAGGCACGTGCTAAGATACAGTTGCATTTATGTCTGGCTTGAAAAATAAATCACTGTGTTAGAAAGTTGCCACTTGAGGTCTAATGTCAGGAGGTCAAGATTCAATATTACTAGGTTTCGACAGTAAGGCCGTTGTTTTTAAGCTTTATCTTTTTGATACACAATACCAATCGATAATAATTGACTTGAATTTATATTTAAGTGAGCTTAGCTTTTTACTTATTTATTTTATTTAACCATTTATGTACGGTCACAAAAGGAGCTAAGTAACGGGTACAGAGGTGATGCTTATTTCATTAGAAATCTCTTCCAGCATACCTGCGATAGGACAATAGATAGAGAGATGAGATTTTACTTACAAAAGACAAATATTTAAATATTTTCCAACAATATCATTCTGATGCATTTGTCACTTGTTTAACCTATCCCGCAGTCATTTTATTTGTGTGTGTTTCTTATGTAACTCATATCCTAAACAGCATTTTGGCCCACAGGCCCGGATCACGAGCGTCATGCGCCGGCGCAGCCTCTCTAGCGAGTAGTGACGCAGACGCACAACTCGGAGAACTATCCTGGTCTCGATCTAGTTTGCAGGACGAGCTCATCAAGTCGGTTAGTGGCAGCCCCAACAATGGCTCGCATGTAAGTAGAACGTAGCTTAGATGGTGGAGGAAATTGGAACCTTGGGGTCGAATTGGTTCGGGAGGACCAAAAAAGGTACTTTCGAAGAAGCTAGTCCTTTTGGGGAATATAGACTGATCTTAAAACTATTGCACCACTAGTTTTGTTTCAAATTATAAACAACGGAACAGCGCGTATGAGTGTACGACGACACGGTTGGCACAGTGGCTGAGCGATCGACTACTGCGCTGCGTGTCCTGGGTTCGATTCCCGCACGAAAAAATATTTGTATTGCCTACAGGTAGTTGTTCCGGGTCTGGCTGTTTGTGTACGTGAGTTTAAATGTTTGTAAACGCACCCACGATACAGGAGTAATTCCTAGTGTGGGGCAACGTTTTTTCTAAAACAAACTTTATGTTTGAAAAATGTTGTTGCTTAACAACGTAAATAACGCAATGAATGTTGTTGAACTATCAAAATTAAAGTCATTACTATATGGTGTGTTACTCAATTACGTCGCTGGTTTTTGTCATAACTTGGGAATGTTGGTCTTTACCCTCTAAAAAGTGGTGCAATACTTTTAAAGTAAATGTATTACCATCATCAATGAGCATATCTAGAAGTGTGCTTAACCAAAATTATATTATTGATTCGGAACCGATTACGGTTACCTACCTATTGGCAAAATTAAGCAGAAAATTGCTTAGTGATGTGTCTATAGAAAATTGCCAGATGTAGACTCTAGTAAATGCTATTTTGCTGCACATAATGCATGTAAAACACTGTGACTAAATGTTAGCGGTTTTGAAAATAGCACTTTTGAAATCATTACTGTGCATGGATCACGGTAGCTTTAGTTATGAATAGAAGAGCTTTGTGATTTTGGTATACAAAGGTTTTTTGACGTTCATTGACCTACATGTGGCTAGGAAAATGCTGGTGTCTATAGAAAAGAATTAAAGCAACTACTTTGAAAATTACATGCTCTGACTGAAGTCTATTGATAACACGCGAGGAGGAAAATACAAATGCTAATGCCCATTAAAATTCTATAAATCCGTTTTGTTGGTAGATAATTAGAAAGACAACAAATATTTTTTATGTATGTTTCAAAATTAGGTGCCTAGTTACATCGCATTATATGAAGTACTAGCTGCGCCCCGCGGTTTTACTCTCATACATTTTGATCCCGTGGGAATATCGGGACAAAAAGTATTCTATATGTTAATCCTGGTTATAAACCATCTGTGTGCCAAATTTCATCCAAATCCGTTCAGAACTTTTTTGGGTGAAAGAGTAACAAACATCCATCCATCCATCCATGCAAACTTTCACGTTTATAATATAAGTAGGAAGTAGGATGTAGTTAATGTAGCTGTATTCTGTAATAATATTTTCGAAAGACACACTTCAAACAATAAAAATAATCCGATTAATTTACCCACACAACGATAGCCAATAGCCATTGTGTTTCGTATAAATACAGTAATTGTCACTTTCTAACAAAGACATTATTTTGAAAAATGGGTCATTGTTAAACACCATAACTACTTTATTTACTTTATAGAGGTATGTGGAACAGGGTGTAAAGTTCACTCATCCTTCATAGAAAAGCGACGACCCCCCGACCGCAACTGCCCGACGATTGATGTCGGGACGTTGTATATTCGTTAGATGCGCGGTAAATTTTGCTTGCGCGATGCAGGATTTTGCGTGACGTCAGTGTGATGCGTTCGCATGTGGCAATGTAGATGCCGCCGCAACTTCGTCAAACATATTATGTTTTATTCTAGTTCTTTCATCATATGCCTTTGTATACCAAACTTTTCAAAAACTCCAAAATATTCAATGTATTTGAAAAACTTATTTAATTTTCAGAAACAGTGGCAAGACGCCATTATGTCTGACGACCGGTTGTCTCTGACTCTGGAAGAGATTGTCCACATCAGGTCTGTACTGACGAAGGCTGAGCTAGAAGTTCTGCCCGTTGAGGGCAGGGTCAAGGAGGACGTTGAGAAAAGAAGAGTAAGTAGTTTTTACTTTATCTATCTATCTCTATCTATTGTCTCACAGTAAAGGGCTTTCCTCTCCTTACTGTATTTTCTACAATTGGCACCTACTAAGATATATTTGCGATAGGCAGTTCTCAAAAGTACTTCATGAATTTTGCGTTGACATTTGAGAACCATCCCAGAATTTTATCCTTAAGATAAGGGTTTTCGCAAGAGGACCAATCATAATTGTGGAATAAAATGCATGTAGTTAGCAAAACTAATACGAGAATTAACATGTTTCTTGTTATTTTTCAGGTATGCTTCTTGTGTTTGAAAACCAGATTCGGCATTTTTGGTCCTTGGGGCCAGAAGTGCAAACTTTGTAAAAAGACTGTCTGTCAAAAGTGTTGTTCAAAGGTGAGTTGCATATTTTTATTAGTTAAAACATCAAAACATTTAAGTGATGAAGGTATTTTACAATCAGGCATTTTTATCTGAAATATAAAGTTAATGATATTAAGCTTTATTAATTGTTGAGATTATTGTTAGGTATTTTTTTAAAGAACCTTAGCACGTACAGACGCCAGCAAGTACATTAAGCTACTACCATCTGTTTAATTTCTTTAATACATTTTCAACTTTATCGTTAAAGCATTAGGTTCAAAGTTGATTGGGAAAATTTGACAGATTCGGGAAGCTTTATGTGCTGGCGTCTATACAACACGTACAGTAAGGTGGAATGCCACGGAATATCATCTATTTCTCTTATTAATTTCTCTTTGAGATTCTTTTTTTTTTTTCTTAATCTTATATTTTTCTTCGTCTTCTCAAATATTGTAAATGTTGTGACAGATGCGTATCCCGACGGAGCACTTCGCGCACGTGCCGGTGGTGCTGCTGAGTCCGTCACTGCTGCCCTCCCCGGAGGACGAGGCGCACTCCTCCTTCCCCAGGAGCCTCATGTCCAGGCTCGTGTCTCCTGAGTACTCGGTAGGTCACATTCTCTTCATCTACCTAGCCTTTTCTCAACTGTGTTGGGGCAGCTGCCAGTCTAACTACTGAGTACCAGTATTTTTTAACATGAAGCGTCTGCCTGTTTGACCTCCATATCCCAGTTAGATATTAGGCTACTTAAATGAGAAATGGTCAAAGGCTGCTGCAGACTGTGTTGGACAGTCCAACGCAGGTAGTCAAACTTGGACTGCAGGATAGTTTTGCAGTTTGGATGTGATGTCTTGTACACTTGACGTCTGCAAATAGCTCGTTGCCAAAATGTCGACCATCTACGTTGACCCTAAGCGTCCCTTACTTCGTTCTCCATTTTTTGCACCTTTTGTTTTCAAAGTTATTTACGTGTACTCAGTAAGGTGTATAGGTGGATTTATTTTTACGTAAATCATCTTATGTCATTAATGGATAGAATGCATAACATTTTGCTACATATACTAAGTTACGGGTAGGACATAGCTAGTACTATGGCTTTGACTAGGGTTGCCAACCCTATTATATCTATATCATATTATAAAGAGGTAAAATTTGTTTGTTTGTATGTATGTAGGAGGTAATATCCGGAGTTAATGATCCAATTCTAAAAATGTTTTCACTGGTAGAAAGCTACATTAGGTGTGAGTGCTATAGGCTATATATTATGTTTACATCATGTATTTTAGCTGAGCTATTACAACATTTGTCTAGCAAGTCAGAAAGAAATACCTCTTAAAACAGAATGATTTGCGTTCGCTGCCTAAACAGTTGTATATAACTAAAAACAATGTATGACAATCTGGTCCGCCATAAATAGTTCTACAAAAAAGTCCGCGTCACCATATTTCTATCTTTTATATTTTATCTTTTAATATAGCTTTTATGTTTTAAAAAAAGTATTTTTTAAATGCTTACGTTTGGATGAAAATATAAATTTTAAATATGAATCCTCATCAAAATAAATTATTTTATGATCACAAGAATATCAAGGAGATAAGATTTGCCCTTTACAGTATGTCAATTGGTCCTAGTTTCAGAGATAATATAAAATTACTAAAAACGCAAAATGCCGCTAAAACATTCACGATTACAACTTTCATTCATCGCGTGCACATGCTTTGTGCAGACGTTTTATCCATTCATCCATAGATGGCGTTGGGCAAATACGTCATTTTTTTTTAATTGCGGTGTTAATACTTTCCGCAGATTGATGACCCTCTCGATTTATCTAAACTGAAGAGTTTGTTAGTTTGTTTTGTTGAACGCGCTAATCTCAGAAACTACCAGTCGGATTTTAAAAATTATTTTTACAGTTGTTAGCCCAATTCTTTAGGAAGGCTATAGGCTATTTAACTTCACGCTGGAACACTTAGGGGCCGAGCATATGGAAAAAAAAGTCAGAAAACGAAGTAGGTAATAGCGAGGGCGGGCGATGCGATGCGACGGAGTGGGTAAAAGAAATTTCACGCGGACGAAGTTGCTAGCAGAAGCTAGTATTATATAATATAGAAAATTATTAAAAGAATTAAAATTATATTTCTTTAAAAAAAATAGTAGGCGAAGATTCCACCTCTGCCTGTGGCCGGGAGTGCGGGATTCACATAAGCATTCACCGCTCAGGCGATCCTACTAAGTACTATTACTACTGTTGCTACTTTAAGCTTTTACTTTTTCGCCATCTACCATATTCTTACAGGCTCCAAAACGAAAATAAAATTCCGGCCTTTGAAAATACTATATCATATTTTGTTATAAAAAAAAAACTTTTACTGAACTCCAATCAATCATACACCGATCAAGTTAAGACCAAACTCCGGAAGAACAAGACACCTATCATCCTATCAATACATGACATGTTCACCTCCTCTACAATTACATTTCCCGTAACATGATCAGTGATGAGTGATAACGCGGCGCGGTACACCGCAAACTGTACCGACACGACCCTCAACAGAGGATCATTGTCGATCATCTAGTTTATGACATCGTTTAACGTCTTCCGTTATATACCACAAATACATCGTTGCTTACTTGGTTTCCTTGCCATTATAATAGTGTTATGATAATCTGATCATTATTCTCATACAACAGTAGGTCTGTATCTGTCTGGATATCAATGGAGAGAGACGCGTCCCACTGTGGTGCTATGGTACACTAAAAAGTGCGTTGACTCACAAAAAAGTGCGTCTATGTTTGCTAATTTGGTCGGGGTCAAATAGCTTTTTTGGGACTCTTTCTGTGTCAAAAATTTTTCAATGCTGGTGCTGACGCTCCATTAAAATTTTTACTGAAAAATCAGAAAAAAATGGATTTGTACGTGACTGTATTAGAGCCAGGTATTTGAGATATTTTTTAAATTATAGAACAAAAAACTGAATATCACACTTAACAAAGTTCAAATTCCATTGCAACCAAAAACTTATTAAGTAGGCTCTTTAAAAAAAAATCAAAAACAAAATTTCACTAAAGTAGATAACTGAAATGTAAATTAAAGTAAAGCTATTAACTAACCAATCAACCTCTCCACAGAGCATGGTCGAGAACAGCGTGGGCAGCGCGCCCAGCAGCCCCGCGGCCGCGCGCCGCACCGCGCCCGGCGCCACGTCGGCCAGCGCGGCCGCGCCCGGCTCGCGCGGCGGCTCGGCGCACAGCGCGCCTGGCTCGCGCGGCGGCTCGGCGCTGGGCTTCTCGGAGCAGCTGTCCGTGCCGCCGCACAGCATGTCGCGCAGCGTGGACGGCCCGCAGGCCATGTCGCTCGTCAACACGCCGCCTTCCACTTTAGATCGCAGGTATGTATCTTACCTTCTAGGAATCTGTAGATCCTTAGACTGAGCTGGCACAGGCCCCACCAAGGTTTTTTCCTTCACTCAACCCCCAGTTTTCTCAACTTCTACACTAGGTCTTTTCAATTAATAATAATAATAATATTAATATCCCTGGACATTTCACACAGCGCCATCTAGTCCCAAGCTAAGCAACCTAATGCTTGTGTTATGGTAACAAGATGGCTGATAAACTACTTATATACATTTTTTTTTGTAAATACATACATATTATAGATAGAAAAACACCCAGACTCGGAACAAATACATGTAGGTCATACAAATATTTGTTCCGTGCGGGAATCGAACCCGCGACACGCAGCGCAGCAGTCAATCGCTTAACCACTGTGCCGTCAAAACACCCATTCTTTTCCACTTTTTCTCCCAGTCTTCTCCATTTAACCCAACCTTCTGTACTCAACTCCCAGTCTTCTCCATTCAACTCTTAGTCTCTTCTACTTCCGCCTTGTCCCAATCTTTACCCAGCCTTTTCCAGTGTCACCCAATCTTCTGCACTCAATACTCAACCTTCTCTACTAACTTAACAGTTACCTTCTCAATTTAATCTCCAGTCCCTTTTATACTCCAGCCTTTTCAATCAACTCTAACCTATTCTACCTCAGCATTATTATCACAGTAGGTATATTAGTTTACTGCTGGATACAAGCCTCTCCAACCGCACGCCATTTAATTCGATCTTCGGCTACTCTCATCCAGTTGCTAACTACCAGCATGTTTGTACGAGCATTGGTCACCACGCTTGCTCAAAACGGCTTCCCTTTTCTTCCTTGAATTCTTGGATTGTACCTACTTACTTCTTATTCACAAAATGTTTTTCTCCCTTCCAGAGCGAGGTACGGCCGCAGCACAACCGGCGTGACGGCGGCGGAGCGTCTGCGCGGCGTGCAGATGGCGGTGTGCCACGACTGCAAGGCGATGGTGCTGCAGATCATCAAGTCGTCGCGCGCCTCGCGCTCGGCCTCGCGCGACCGCGCGCTGCGCCACCTCACGCTGGACCTGGCGCCCGTGTACACGGCCGACTGTTAGTGCGCGCGCCACGCAGCCCAGCGGCGGCTGTGAGGGCTACCATGTGGCGATGGCCGGGCATGAGTGCATTTATCTTAAACGCCAGCTTCGACTGTTCCTACCTCACAGTGAGTGTTTCCATCAGATGTATCGGTGTTACCAAAAAGTGCATCAAATTAGTCTTGCACTCGCTAGTTGAAAATAATCGATTTTACAGTACTCTTACGGAAATAGTAATCGGTTAAAAGTGATCTAAAAACTCACAAACAGTGCACTCACGAGACAATTCCGGCCGAATGTTAGCCACGTCACAGTGTAACCGTGTTGGTGCATTCACAAAAGGATGGCTGTTTAGCGCGTTCACCATACAGTCTCGGCTGTTTTCCGATGGTCAGTCGGTGATCACCCAGTGGAGATACCAAAGTTGAGCTGAACGTATTTCTACTGCGACGCAACATAGAACAAATTGGAAGGATCGTCAAATACCTTCGCCTTAAATGAAGCTTACTAACTAATTGTATAGTATGTTATTTTTTTTCCCTATTTACTATGTTATTTTATTTTTTTCATTACCTCACTAACATTGGAATCAATTATTATGATATGTTATATTTTTAATAGAAGTATTATTATGAATCTTTCAATTCCGGTTGGTCAAATTTTTGTTAGCCCTATTAACGCAATAATCTCTTTATTTTATTTTCACTTTGTTATTATTTTATAGAGCAGGCTTTCTTTGAATTCCCAGTTGGAGTACCCATATTATGTATTTTTTTAAAATTAAATTATTTTTTATTCTGTACTTCACCTATAGATCCTATGAAATAGTAAAATTAGGTTCCATCATGTACATACTCAATGACATTAAAAATATTAAAAAATAAATATTATCTAATAAAATATCAATAATAATATTTATCAGGGATTGGTCTTTATTGACATTCCGAATAAATTTATCGAAGTTGACACATATTTATTGAAGTCGTCACCTAAAGGTTCAAAAATCGAGCTTCCAAGGTTGTGTAGTGTCTATGTTGTTTCGTATGTGGACCACACATTTTGTTTACACAAAATGAACTTTGACAATACCCTATGACCTTTGACAGACGTTACTACCACTATTTTTCTTTATCGCACAAAATCATAAATATTAAAAGTCATTAAATTATTAAAAAATATTTATCTTACATTATCAGAGATACCGTACTCATAGTATACTGAATAAAAAAATAATGTTATATTCCAGAAATTTACTAAATAAATATTTTGTCACTTACTAATAGATATATTTTTCTCCAAATGATAGAATGTTTTACCTAATATGTCTACAATTTTGATGTGAAATTAAAAGTAATTGTGTGTTCAAAAATATTATAATGTACTATGAATGTTGTTGTATAAAACGAAAATATATTGTATAAATGTTATTATATGAAAATCTCGTAGAATCTGTGTTATAAACCAAACATTTTTGAAGCATGAAATCGTATGTAACGTCAAATTGTAGAAAAAGTTCTTTTTTTTGTAAACTGTTTTATAATTTTTTGTAAAGTATAAACGTGTAAACTTCCTGTAAAATGTCAAAATCCTGGTTGTTGCGCTAAATTTTCTACAAATTGACGTCCAGAAATCGAACTCCTGCAGCCCCCTGACTCAATTTCAAAAACTAAAGTCGGATTTACACGAATTATTGATTATGAAGTATTTGACATTTATGTCCACAGTAAGATGTTTACAAATTATTTGGATATTTTTGTAAACTATGTGAATTAAATAATTTTATAGACACTGATGTAAAATCTATATGAAGATCCGACATGAAATTGATTGCTTTTAAATACTTATTATGTGTGACATTCAGAGCAATTGTATTTTCAATAAGTTAAGTTTCCTGTGCCATACCAATCGAGATGAATAATTTTATCAGTGACGAATAATTGCATGTGCGTTTAATCGCAAGCATGTCACGACAATGTGTGAAAATCCTACGTGCCTACCTATGAGTACAGATCAAGACCATATTTTGTTTTAAGTTACTATTTTTTCACTTAGTTTTTGGTTCATTACACAAAAAAACACAAAATAACAAAAAAAAAAACAGATTTTTTTAATTTACTTTGAAACCGGTTGCGTGCTTTTGATAAAACTGTTTCTTTTATGAAGGATTTATATTTAGATTTAATTTTTATATAAAAAAATTACTTTCTCAGTTCTTCAGTAATTCGTGATATTAAAAATTGCGTTTGACAGTTCAGTCGACAGTATGCAACCAGCTTATTAAGTCTGATTGTTTGTATGAGATGTATGATTGTGTAAACGTTGGTTACTTCATTCATATTCATACAAGCCAAGATCTCTGATGAGGCAGTAGTAAACTAGTAGGTGGAGCAAAAATAAAACAGTTGTCATAATATCTTTCTTATTTGTGAAGATGAGAAAGGCTTATTTATGTGTCTAATGCGCTACAACAATTCTATAACACCGATTAGCCTGGAATAGATTCGTGTGTACTAAGCCTTAACATGGCTGATGGAGTGATACTACTACTGCCGCACTTACAGACTTGGCTTTAAGTTTATTTAGAATTAACTAAATTATTTCGCGAATTATACCCACTATTTAGTACTCCTTTGTAAATATAGATGTCTAGAGTAAAACTTCAGTAGCGGTTCAAAAAAAAAAACGGTAGCACTATTTGCAATGTAATTAATCATCGTAATTATTAAAAACTGGGTTTTCCCTTAACTCTTACATTCCCTCCGTTAATTTAGTTATTTTTAAGTTATAAATATTAACAACTGATACAATATTTTTTTTATTGATGTAGCTAATTTACTAAAAAATGGCCTAATATTTTTTTTTGACATTTTTGGCACTATAATCATTTTCAGTTGCGTCAGTAGATTTTTGTTTACACAGAAATATTACATTTCAAAATTTATTTTAAAATTAATAATTTACATTTAATATTGTACATTAAAAGCCCAGTTAATATAACTTGTAAATGTGTAATTTAGTAGTCTGTTAGATGTTACTTAGATTGTAACTGTTTAAAGAACTTAAGTACTTATGTAAGTGGAAATAATCGATGATGAAAACAAAACCATACTTAAATAAACATGAATACAAATCGTTGAAAACGTCACTTTCTTTGAACCTACCTGGACTTCACTCCCTTTGATCCAAAACGACTAACGACTCTATCGCGGTCGAAAAGCCATGGCTCCAGGACTTAATTTATTGAGACATCTATAGGCACGCCCGGTTAAGCAGACGACAAGTCGAGAACCTTCATAGGTTGAACTGCGAGATGACCAATCAAAAAAAAACATGACTATGGAAGCCATAGTAAAATGAAAAAAAACTTCAGAGTAATGAGTAAAAAATCTGATGAAAATTAACAGAAAATTAGGTACGTCTGATCTACAGGTGTGGTCCAATTCTCAAGCTCTTTTATTCATTTAGTAAAATCACACAGAGAATCTAACATATCCGCTATTCAAATCAGGGTGATCAAATTTTCGAGCTCGCTCTCGCATTATAGGAGAGCATCCTGGCTGATACTATAGGTAAAAGCGAGCTCGAAAATGGAGCATCCTGGCTGGCTATAGCCAGGATGCTCCATTTTCGAGCTCGCTCTTGTATTTTTCTCGTAAGATCGCAATGACAGCTTGATCTTCCAAGTCAGTATTCTATTTTATTCATTTTATAAAAAAGCTAAACCCAACAAGAGTAAAAAGGAGCCCTACCGATTTTGATACCGGGCCCCTGATAAGTAAGAAAAGAAAAGTTATGTACAGGGCGGCAAGGGACATCGACACGCAACCTGGTACCATGGATTCAACACATGATACTGAAGACGGAACCAACGAGCATTGAAAAAAAAAAAAAATATGCTGTTCCATACATTTTGACCGCATTTTTTTATGAAACAGCAGCAGATATGTATGAGAGAATTCAATCAATCAGCCTCATCTACAGTACCACCGGCGCGTTTGCAGGTCTTTTGCGACACACATCACTTTTGTAGATGTAGTTACCACAAGTAAAACGCGTGTAGCTTCCTGAGATAAAAATATTGTATCAGGTTTAAGATTTCAATAAGAAACATTAATAAAAAACCACGATATAACAGCAATCAGATTTATTGATTGATTAGATGACGCCTATTGATTCTGAATCTTTATACTTATATAAGTTAATTGTCTAATAAATAACGTCGTTTAGCCTACAACTAGCACACCATCCTCAACAAAGTTATGTGGGGGGACCTCCAGGTTCAGGGGGGCGGGCCCCTTGCGGATGCGGCCGGACGCGTCGTAGTGGGAGCCGTGGCAGGGACAGTAATAGCCCCCGAAGTCGCCGGCGTTGGCGACGGGCACGCAGCCCAGATGGGTGCACACGCCGATGACGACCAGCCACTTGGGGTTTTGCGTGCGCTGGGTGTCGTGCTGCGGGTCGCGCAGACTGTCCACGGGGACCGCCAGCTCGGTGGAAATTTCGTTTTCGGTTCTGTGGATTCGTTAGAAAAATGATTACTAATTGGAAACGAATACTTCTGTATAGTCACGAGCATAAATACCTTACACTTACGCAAAAATTTAAAAGCGATATTCACGTGAAAATAATGATTGTGACTACAAAAAAAAAAAAGAATTTGGTAACAGTATGGTTTCGAATATTGCCATAAAAAAATAAAAATCAAACCAAAAATAATAAAACTCATCTGCTTATAGAATTGCGACTGATTGCCGATTGTTATTATGTTTATTTTTATAGTATGGTTTCGAAAAACTATTTTCGTAAATCAATACTTTGGGAGAAAATTGGTATTCAATTTGAGTATGTGCAAGGTATTTATCATCAGGCTCATGATTGTACCATCAACAACTTCACTGTTCACCTGTGATTAATAAATAAAGCAGTCTAGCCCTTACTAGGGAAGATAGTCGGTTCTTTACTTAGACTTCTATATACCTAATAGAAGCATAATATACATTAGTATTTAAATGCTGAATGGAGCAAACACATGATTGCACCATAGAAATGTATGTCGGAGTCATTCGTTTATTTATTCGGAACGTTAGCGCCATCTCGTGGCGCTAGACAGAGTCTAGCCTGAGTTCGTGGTGGGACGAGAGCAACAGCTACAAAAGCGGTGTGAGCAGAGCTCTCAGGAGAATCGAAACATGGACATGGACATCGTACGAACAACATGTGCATAGAAACTGTCGCGCGTTCCGTATCGTTGAGTTGTATATGTACCTACAGTGTGTGATTCTTTAGTGTGACTAACTTGTTCGTAAATTATAATCAGAATTGAAGTGCAAACCGTTTTTCTATTGTGCTATAACCAACACTACCCATAGTACGCCCACAGTAATTAAATTATGCCTGATGTTAACGAGAGACAGACATACCTTCTCCGTCATGTATATTAATAGTCAAAACAAACAATATAGTATTGCAACAGAATGAAATTATTAGAATAGCTAGTTCTATTATTATTCTATGGCATAAAAAATGCCGTGTCACGTCATGGATGCCTGGCATAGATGACTCCTATTTATTAAATGCGCAGTTAGCTGTAAGTCGGTAGCAGGAGCTACTATGTGATGAATTGGCAAGGGCTCAGCTGAGTACCTACCAACTGTATGGAATCATCATCAATTTGAATGGTAAGTACAGGTTTTTACGAGTATAATTAGTTTTCGCTCATGGAGGAATGACGTCATTAATCTGGCCTCAAGAGATAAGCAATTATGTATCTAGTTTATTGCAATATTTTAGACTCTTCTGTAATCTACCAAGCGGGTCCAGTGCCTCAGTGCAGCACCCTAATTGCGTAACACACGATCAATCGGCATCGGTTTCATTTTGACAGTTCAACAACATTCATTGCATTATTTACGTCTTGAGGAGACAAATTTTACGAACTTATGAAGCAATGGATTAGCAATTTGCTTCAAAATGATTCAGATTCCGATTGATCGTGTGTTACGCAATTAGGGTGCTGGTTGGTAGATGTCACATGTCTTCGAATTTCTAGGAAATGCCGGTTTCCACATGATGTTTTTCATCACCGTTTTGAGAGCAGTGGTGATGAAATTATTTACACAAAGTAAAGCGCCCGCCCGGGTTCGAACAACGACCTACAACTCGTAACTCGGTTCTGATACCACTGGGCCACCACACATCATCTGCCTAGCCTTTTCCCAACTATATTGGGGTCAGCTTCCAGTCTAACCGGATGCAGCTGAGTACCAGTGTTTTACATGGAGCGACTGCCTATCTGACCTCCACAACCTAGTTACTGGTAATACGAAAGCCCTTGGTAAGACTGGTTGACACACTTTCGGGCTTCTGACGACTGTCATAGATCCAGGAATGCCAGCCAGGACCAACAGTTTAACGTACTTTCCGAGGCACGGAGGGGTCTTGGTATGTAAAGATGGTCACCCATCCACGGACCAGCCGCGGCAACCGTAGCTTGACCTGATCGTTCGACCCGTGCGGCTGTTATTACTTAGCCACAAGCCCCTCACCACTGCGCCATGACTGTTCTATCTATTAACTGACGTTCATTAGCAGTTTTACACGGTATAAAAGATGATCCTTACCTGTGACGAATGAACAGTGGCTTACCGCGCCACTTGAAGGTAACAGACTTGCCCTCAGGGATGTCTGCCAGCTTGATTTCGATCTTGGCCAGAGCCAGGACGTCGGCAGCGGCGGCCATTGATGACACGAAGTGCGTCACCAGGGACTTGGCAGCGTACGCGCCCGCGACACCTCCGGCTGGAAATTATACGGAAAAAATACGTTAGAAACACCACAATAAATAAAAGTCATGAAAGTGGCTGGGAAGTGTACAGTCAACAGCAAAAGTAGATGATCAAAATCAGAAATTCAATACTAATGAACGGAGTTCGCGTCGGAACTGTGTGGCGTACTAGTAGTAAATGTTTAGTACAATTTACAATCACATACTTTTGAATCACTTCGACGCCACACAGTTCTGACGCGAACTCCGTTCATTAGTATTGAATTTCTGATTTTGATCATCTACTTTTGCTGTTGACTGTACCTGGTGCCAGGTACACTTCTCAAAGCCAGCATGTTCTTTTGATGAGAAATGAGAATACGAGATTTAAAATATGTATGAACACTGGCAATATTTGTTTACTCATTAGTTAACATGTTTCAGGGGCATGGATACTTGATTAATGAAGGCGATAGTAAATCCTACTAATATTATAAATGCGAATCTTTGTATGGATGGATGTTTGTTACTCTTTCACGCAAAAACTACTGAACGGATTTGGATGAAATTTGGCACACAGATGGTTTATAACCAGGATTAACATATAGGATACTTTTTATCCCGATATTCCCACGGGATAGAAACTTATGCGGGTGAAACTGCGGGGCGCAGATAGTAGCATAATATTTATCAGTATGTATTGTATTGTACTATCAAGTATCAATGAAAACGATCAATAAATTATTAAAGGGTTACATATTCTATTATTTTATATTTCATTTATTAACAAAATTGGTGAACTCTACCGCACATACAGGGAGGCACAAACATCGATGCACAGGCTGTTACCATTCGGATTCAGTATATGATTCTAAACCCCCATAAGTTAAAAATTTTCGTCATTTTTCACAGAAAAGTGCAATACCTACGTGATCAAAATGTATGGAGCAGATTTTTTTTGTAAAATAATCAACAAAAAAAATTCTACACCCTACCTCTACGGTAGGGTGTAGAATTTTTTTTGTTGATTGATGCATGATGAGTAGCATGGTTTCATGTTCACTCATGCTTTCAGTTTGCGCGTCGATATCCTTGCTAGCCTGTATAGAAACAGAAGGCGTATTCTCTTAATTTAAAATGTTCAAATTCTAGTCACAGTCTCATCTCGGCGACAAACAAATGTCAAAAACTTGTCAAAATATATGGAAATTTGACGTATTTTTGACAAATTGAGACTGAGATCAGACTGTGAACATTCTTAAAATTACGAGAATTGCCTCTCTGACCATTGGCTAACATTACATAAAAAAAAACTACATAATGTTTAATTTCAGATAACAAACATAACAGTTATCACATAAGAATTACCATGTCATTAAGCTTCTAACATATCTTTTTCTTATTGTACTTCCACCTGGCTTTATTAATCTGGGCTTTTGGCAGTGTGCCTCAGCTGAGAATAATAACTCACATGCCAGTGGTTCAAGCAAGTAACTAAAAACTGGTTCTGGTTGAATTACATCACATATATATAGCATAGCATAATCACCCTATAATGTTCTCCAGCTAGGACACAAGCTTTCTCTCGAAGAGAGGGAGTGGGCTGTAATCTACCACACGGGTCCAGTGCGGGTTGGTAGATGTCAAATGTCTTTGAACTTTTGCCGGTTTCCTCAGAGTCAAATTGTTCACACAAAGTAAAGCGCCTGGCTGAGTTCGACTCTTAAGTTGGGGCCGTTCCCACTGGGCTGCCAAAACTCCCCTAAATCTTGTTTGAACTAAATTCATATTTTATCGAATTTGATAAAATATGAATTTGAAAAATACAATATATTCTTTCAATCTATTTATGAGGAAAACTAACATAGAAGATTGAAGACTTCAGATTGTCTAAAGTAAAAACTTCTTTTATGGGGTACTGTATATCGTAGATTAAAAATGCTCGGCTTTTATTTTTTCATCTCTTAAATAAATTGCAGACTATAGTTTTGTATAATTTAGAAGCATTTTTTAAATTTTGTAAATGTAAGAACCATGGATCCATTTTTTATGATATTGACTTGAAAGAGCATGGCAGTTGAGAATATGTCATGCTCATTTAAATGTCTCGCTTGGTGGTGGCGCGTGTGTTGGATCATTCGGTTCCCGACAAAATGGTTGAGCTGGGTGGTGCTGATCCACGCGTCATGTTCGTGAACGGGCGCCGTCGGTTGAGACTGGTCATCTCTTAACTGCCAGAGCTTATTTTTAATTTTATATTTTAAATTGTTTCTTTTTTACACTGTTCTCACATATAGAAGCAATAAGAATAATGTATCCAGGATTTTGTAATAATATCTTGATTTAAAAGAGTGTCCTTGGAGTTTCTTGACCGTTCTTCTCCATAGAGATCTATGTTTTGGAATGGAACTTTCTGACTAACTGACAGACTATTTAATTTTGAAAATATTCATAAGTGCCTGTATATGGTTTAATTGAAATAAACGATTTGAGTTTGAGTTTGAGAAAACATTAGTCATCTGGCATTGGAGTTATGAAATATGGTTTCTTTTTCTTAATCATCCTAGGAGTTTGATAATTAACTAAAGAGAAGGAGGTATGCTGACAGTAATTAAAAGTAGAAAAATATGTTCATTTATCCAGTCTATATGGAGAGCAGTTTAAACCTCTTGAAGCAAAACATTATAACCACATGTTCCTTGACAAAACAACTATGTATTCTATAAGACTGTGTGTAAATCACAGTAATATGCACTGTGAAATGGTTATTGTAGTTTTTCATTAATATATTATGCATTGCGTAATATTATGAAAATAAGGGAAATACTTTAATGGGAACAGTCCGTACTATGATATCCAGACAGCCATTATCTGCGATCAAACTCAAGCTCAAAGCATTTATTTCCATTAAACCATTTACAGGCAATTTTGAATTGTCAAGAAGTCGGTCAGTCAGAAAATATGAAGTTAGTTCTCAGTTAAAAATTAAATAGAATATGTTTGCGATTATCTGTGAGATAAGTACAGTACGTAATAAGTACATTATAGTTATTAAAAACTTAATATTAGTTAATTTATGCTTCGATGCGGTTTATTAAACTAAGAATTTACTTGATTTATAATACATGAAATAAATCTCATGTAAATGAAAGTGAAGCGTTGTTTACATGACATTCCAAGGTTAATGTCAAGAGCTATAAATAAATAGGTACATGCCACTTAAGTTCATAGGTTTGCCTAATATGTAACAATATTGTAGTACATGGTTTTTTGTTTTGTTTACACAAGACATAGATTACTGTGTTTTGTAGATGCACCGTGGCACTAGGATATGCCTAGATAGATACTTAAACAATGTTGCTACATGAATTTCAGGTAAAACTTGGTTTGAAGGACTAACCTCCAGCGATAAGATAAGTGAAAGACTGGCGTGCATCAACGCTCTCGGCATTCTTCACGGTAGGGTCCTGGGTCTCCTTGCGACGGTATGCGGCGAAATCGGGGTAGCCGATGTCGGTATGCGCGAAGCGAACATGACTTGGACCTAGAAATGACAAGGTGTTATGTAACACGATTTTTCGTCGCAATTTATGAAAATTATGCGAAATTAACTCACCACGACCGCTTACTTTAACCTTCAAACCCTGGATAGGCAAGGATCCATGCAAAGATTGCACAGTCGAGGTTTTGGGCAAGGGGTGCACCAACACCTTTTCGGACGATATGGGCCCGAGCACCAAGGGCTTTAGCCCATTGGATACCACCGAAGAACTTGCCTTAAAATAAGGTGCCAAATGCCCAGCCCTTGTGACCGAAGTCATTTTGTATCACAGCAGAAATATGCAACAAAATTGCTATAATATTTTCGCTGAGCGAAGTGCTCGATTGAAGAAATGTCAAATTAGGGTGTTGTCAGTTGTAAATTTTGATACGAGTGATGTCGCAGTTGTCCCAACGACAGAAGTTAGTCACATTTTAAACATTATAAAAATATTTTGCTGAGTGACTAAGATACCCTTCAACATACATTAATGTAACAGCAGGTTTTCATGCTGCTCGAAATACAGCATATTTATTAAAATTAGATCTTTTTGCGAAATTAATACTCAAAATACTCAAAACCATTGTTTGTAATACTTATAATTGATTATAAACTATACTAACTAACTAACTATATAACTTATTATTACTTATTATTATTAATCATATATTATGAGCTTGATGATTATTTCCTTGAAAACTTGTTTGATAACAAAATTAACATTAGGCCACTGATTTATGTTATTCACATGCTTAAGATAATGGGTAGCGCCAGTATGGAACTACAATGTACAGACGCCAGCACATCAAGCTACTACAATCTGTCAAATTTCTTTAATAGATTTTCAACTTTATCTCTGAAGTATTAAGGTTCAAGGTTGATTGGAAAATTTTGACAGTTTCGGGTAGCTTGACCTGCTGGCGTCTGTACGTATTGATTGGTCGATTTGAGACGTAGACAGAGGATAGATTTGAGACTTTCAATGACAGCTCACTTTTTGAGTCTTGGTAACATTTGGTTGTGGATACGTTCATATTCATTTTATTTTTTGTATTTTTTTTTTTTTACCTAAAAGTTAGAATTTCCTTTTGTATTTATAAAACTATTATGGTTGGTTAGATTGACCGCTACAAGCTGTATTGAACTGTCTAGAGGGCCTTCTTTTTCAAATACAATATTTTAATTTTAACAACCAGTCCAGGCTTTAATCATGAATACAATAACAGTACGATACCTCTTAAGATTCATCCCATTTATCATTATTTTATCAATGATATCTATTAGATCGTAATTAACTCATAATTACAAGTATTACGCTTAAAATGACACCAAGAGAATAAAATTATTGCTTTAAATCGGATTAAGTATGTATTGTTGACAGTGCTAGCTATGTCCTAATATTGTAGTCTGTGGTCCTAATAGATGGATGCTGCGTGTTGCGATTGATTTTAATTGTTTGTCAAAACAATGGCGATCGATGTGTAGCAACTTTGTAGATATGTATTCTATTGAGATTCCTGTGCACTGCAACTCATCCGTGAAAGGCGCGTTAAGATTCTAAATTCACACTTACCAGCTTAGCCTTGGGCCGCAAATAAATATTCATTGATCACCAAATTTTGCATTAACATTGGCATTCAGTTCGAGCCCGCAACCAGTTCGACTCTTGAATAAAATATGGTAATAACACAGATCACTAAGAGCCTTCTAGGCCTCAATAACCTCAAATTCAAGATTTCTACTACCTTTGGCTAAGCTGGACGGAACTACCGGAACTGTTTTTGCTGTGAGAAATTGCCACTGACCGACCTATATATAAGTGACCTTTGAAATCCGGTATTTAGTATTAATTATTCAGAAACTCATGAATGCGTGCGGCTAACGGATTTCTATAGCTGTGTTAGAAATGAGCTCCAGAAGTCAGACATTTGTTAAGTAAATGGTTTGTCCTGTTCAAGAAAATGATTTATCTACCAAATGTCCATGTCTATTGTAATTACCTATCTCACCTACCTCTACGTTTCCAGTCCAATTTTCCTTTCTAATTTTGTCAGAGATCCCTTGGATTAGCCAGGAGGCACCTACATATAAACTCAGCCTATCGCAGTCCACTGCTGGACAACCACTTCCAGACTGCGCCACAACCCCCTGTCGTCCGCATCCAGTCAGGTCATGTACAGAAGCCAGCGGGTCAAACTACCCGAAACTGTCCAATTTTCCCAATCAACCTTGAACCTAATGCTTTAGCGATAAAGTTGAAAATCTATTAAAGAAATTTGACAGATTGTAGTAGCTTGATGTGCTGGCGTCTGTACCTTCATACCTAGTAATAAACTATAGATAGGTAAGTAAAGTTAGGTATGGCTTTTTATACTCGAAACCTAGTGCTCAAGAAACGGGTCCACAATGCGTTGCAGAGACTTTTAGACCTTACATTAACAGTGATCACAAATTTTTCGACCTGATGGTATGTCCCCCGAATTGTTACTCCTTTTATCCAAGTTAAACCAAATGTTTGCGGAAAAAGAGTGGGTGGCTTTTATTAGAGAATTCACACGAAACGCCCCTTTATCTATCCCTTTAAAAATCAAAATCCGGAGCGCGACACCGCCCGGATGCGTCCGCACGTGATCGTATCGCGTCGCCCACAGACTTATATTGGCTAGACGACGCAAGTGTATGTACTTCGCGTGTAAAAAGGGAGTAAAATTGACTTCCTTCAGCGTCATTTCTAATCAGTCCGCGCTCGGACGTTCTTGATGCTAGACGTCAAACAAAAACTAAAAAATGCCAAATTGTGCGGTATTGAGCTGTAAAAACTACACAAAAAAAGTGGGACGAGACAGTGGAAACGTTTCCTTTCAGCGGTAAGTCATTTTGTTATTAAATTATGTGTTTTTTACTGCAAATTCAATTGTTTTGTGTTCATTGTGGTCGTACAATGAACATTATGCAACTGAGTGTGTATCGAATAATTCATAATACATTGCCGTTTTTAGTTACAAGGTAGTATATAGGACTTGTCTGTTAAAACACGCAATGAAAATTAAAATGATCGATATTTTCACTTATCGCTCAGCTTCGTGGTACAGTAGCTATTCTCATTTTTCTGTCAAATAAAGCAAATAGTGTTGTACACACAGTTTGTTCTCGATTCCAATCGATTTTGGAAACAGAGGAATGATAATGTTTGCGTTGGGTATTTTGTGACATGTAATTTTTTTTTACTGCAATGTTTCAATTTAGTGATTTTGTTTAGAATATTATTATTTATATTTACAGATTTCCAAGTGATCCCAAAGTTAAATTATCACTGTTATCTTGCAAAAATCGATTAGTAGGTACTCGTTTCATTCTAAATGTAACGGGTCGGAAAATGTGGACGTCTTGACGCTGATATTAGAATTATTTAATAGTTAATTTCGTGTTACAGGACATTCACCAGCCGTCTACGTCAAATGAGGATACATCGTGTAACTTGAAGAGCGGCGAACTTAAACAATAACATGCAAGCGGAGGGGTGCGCGCACGCGACCTCTCGATTCAAAGAGTACTGGCGGACGAGCGAGGTGAAACGTGGATCGTTTTAAATCGTTTACTCGCGGACAGGGAGTTCCCATCACTAAATCGCTCATGTGACGTCACAGTAGGTAGAAAAATAATGGCACGCTTGGTTTCTATACAGACGATGAGACTTGCGTTATCTAGCCAATATAAGTCTGTGGCGTCGCCTCATTTGATACGATTTCTATTCAGTCAGCGATCGCCGCGTGATTTGTTATCTGTATTAGTACAGTGTTTATTATTTCCTTTTTCTATACTAGCGGTGGCGCCACCTACTACCGAATGTAGTGTAGACACTAGTGTGAAAATATTCTGGAGCAAAAATGTCAAATTGATGAGTTTTCTTTTCAACAGGTTATGCCTTTTTAAATTATATCAAGACTTGCCTTGTATTAGTTATAATAAATCATAAATTTATGGTGCTTTTTTGCTTATAGCTTTTTTTGCAAGAATTGTCTCATCGATTTGGAATTATTGTTTGTAAAAGTTATATGAAGAGGCATAGATACCATTTAACAAAAATCGCAGTAAGTAGGTACTGTACCTCTAGAGAAGAAATTGACGCGATTGTGTGAGGTTGAATAATATAAACATTAACAAACACGACAGAATAATTAATAATTATCTACTATGTTGCATATAAAAACAAAAATGCCAAAATATTTTGATGCAACAAATCATACATAAAAGTGGTCCTTGTGCCCCAATTACCTAATTAATAACGCAAAGTATTAACAGATGGCGTTGCATGCAAGGAAACCTGATAAGTACAGGCAGCAACAAAAATATTTTTAATAAAACCTTTATTCGAATTAATTAATTTTCAGATGGCCATTGGTAGGTACTCTGACCTTGAGATCCCAAGGCGTTGTATTAGATAGGTATTTGTCGGAGGGCTGGCAGACGCTTTGTTTTATCATTTATGTCGTAGGACCACCACTGATAGGATGTGTTTATTATTATTATGTAATTAGTCTGGTGTATGTTTACAGGCTTATTTGAGGTAGTAGATAGGTAGGTAGAAAGGTTTATTATAAGTGTACTTTCTTTTAGTGGAAAGAAAATACCTAGGATTTTACCTATCCTAGGATGAGGTCTGTTGGTTTTGATTTACCTATCTACTCGTGTGTCTACACGAACAACGTATTAACGTTTTCTTACATAGGATCGGAAATAAATGCGAACAATGGTTAAATAATTTGAACAATAGACAGTGGCACCGATTCCCTTATTCACAAACTAAACTTTTAAGTTCAGTGCATCTTTTTCTTTCTATTTCAGAAGATAAATATTAGTTTAGTCCTGTGAAATTAAGATACTCCATAGACAAATTAGACGTGATTAAAAACATGGCTACTAAAAATACGTCAATTACATCAGGCGCTGACTAATTTGACAGGACTAAACTAATATTTATCTTCTGTCCTTTTCTTAATGAAATAGAAAGAATAAGATGCACTGAACTTAAATTTAGTTTAGTTTGTGAACAAGGGAATCGGCGCCAGTAATTTAGATTCCAATCTAATACGCAGCGTTTAAGCACTAAATTTGATTGGGCAGTTACAGAATTTACAGGTTACATGCATGTTACATTTCATGTGCCTATACGAGGCAGCCCTGCGACACAGCGCTACAAATATTTTCATGGCCATTGTGCTGCGCTTTGTTCGGCTGTCCGTGAGCCACGCAGCCACGCACCCACACACAAATTGTCTATGTGTGCGAGTAGCATTTACAGTAGGGTTGGCGCTAGGAGATGTTGAAATAAAACACTTTCCTGAAAGGAAGATATGTTTAGCATGGAGTTGAAGAGCTGCACCCTAATTGTGTAACACACTAACAATCCTTTTGAAGGATATCGCTAATCCATTGCTTCATATGTTCTAAAAATTTGTCAGCTCAACAACGTACCTAAGTAATGCCTAATAATGCAATGAATGTTGTTGAACTGTCAAAATGAAAGTTATTCCTACTGTTAGTGTGCTATGCACTTACCCCGCTAACCCCGCTAATTGAGGGGGATTAGGATGAGTTATCGTAATGAAAACGAAGCACCTATTGGTTATTGGATCACTTAACTTTAGAATTAAGCTCGTTCTTAGCACAAAAAATAGGCTGATATATAAGTAGTTTTAACGTTCGTTAGTACGTTAAAACTACTTTATCAGCCTATTTTTTCGAAATTTTATTTTTTCTGTGTGTGCAATAATTAAATAAACTCTACTGTGTAGTTGTAATCTGCAGACACTTAGACAATTCAACAAAAGCGAAACACACAACATTAAATTCAATACAATCTCGCGGAACATACTCGTAACTCCATTCCTCTGAAACGCGACACATTTCGCTGAAACGTGCTTATGTGCACTAAAACGTACAATGAGCCATTAAACCGCAGGTGGCAAGTGGCAACCCTCACTCACACATGCACAGCGATCCTTGAAGACGTCACACTCACTCACGCACACAACAAGTACCTATTGTGTGAGTGTGTGTGAGTTGCGTGCGCCACGTAGATCGCTCTACGTCCGCTTGTTTTGCATATAATTATGTACTTCTGTTACCTTTTCTTTCAGGTACTAAAAAGAACTAGCATTTTTATTGCTTTAGGTTTTCGTAAGGGCCTTTGGAGTTTTTAATTAGGTAAAATTAATTGTTCTCTAATTGACCTACACCAATTTTTTACCAGTTGTTTCATGACCTATATTAGTTTTAGTATTATTAGTTTCCGTTTCACATTTTTTTTATCTTATCGTCAAAAACAAAGTCTAACCACAACGATTTCCTTTATCAAATTTAATACCGTTGAGAACCTATTTGATGAAACTGTGCGTATGAAAAAAAGTACTACATTGGCTATTACCAACAATTAGGCATGCTTTTAAATTTTACGATAGCAATTTGATTTTTTTTTCCATTTTCTGCTATGAGCAGGGTGACGAACAGAATCAAAGAAATGGCTGTACGATACAAATAACTCAGTAACCTTGAACTTAAATCTGTAGGCTGAAAATAACGACATCTAACGCATAATTTATATAAATTACGTGTTTTTTTAAAATAACCACATGATTAGTTGACCTCATAGGAGTTTACGATTATTGTACAGGAATAAAAAGTATATTTTAATGACTTTGATGACCTTACATGCATTTGACCGTTTCCGGAATGCCGACATTACTTTGTCACGCACATTTTTCAACAAAAGACTTGGCAACATTTAGCTGATAGTTCGGGGAGTAAATTAGAGATGGCGCTGCGCGTTTCATGAAGAAGTTCGCGTAGGTTAGAGATGCGTTTGGTGAATAGTGTAGTTGTATGACAGATAAACAGCGCGATGCGCGGGGCACTCTTGGGAGGGACGGCCCAATTCGATGCGCGCTACCCATTACACAATGAATTTATTGCCGCATACGGCTGACACATATAGCGTGCATGTCATGTGCGCCATACCGCTGGAATATTTGAGCAATTAGCGATCACAATCGTGTAACGCAGGCGCGCTGAGGCGTTATTGTATTAATGCTATGATTTTATAATGGAAATCTCGGTGCACGCCATCAAAACCGTTTCAATTTTAAGGGATTATCGCTTGTTGATATTGTAGAATAATATCGGCGGCTGTAATACCGTACTGCAAAGCAAATTAAGGCTTCTTGCTATACAAAGAAAGAACAAAATTATGACACTTGCTCACTACATGTAGGCGAATTCAGACCATTTTTTAAAATAAGCAGATACAATTTTTGTAGGTCTATCTACCTACGTACCTGAGGGGCTTGTGGCTAAGTAATAACAGGTGCACGGGTCGATCGATCAGGTTAAGTTACACTTGCCGCGGTTGGTCCGCGGATGGGTGACCATTTTCATTTACCAAGACCGTTCCTCGGAAAGCACGGTAAGCCGTTGGCCCCGGCGTAATTCATGGATCTTTGACAGTCGTTACGAGTAGTCACAACCCCGAAGGTCTGACAACCAGTCTTACCAAGGGGTATCGTATAACCCAGTAGGTAACTGGGTTGTAGGGGTCAGATAGGCAGTCACTCCATATAAAATACTGGTATTCAGCTGCACCCGGTTAGACTAGAAGCCGACCCCAACATAGTTAGGAAAAGGCTAGGCAGATGATGATCTACCTACCTCCTTTCTTACTGACGTGTCTATTAATTACATTTTAGTACCTAAGTATCTATGAGTACGATAACGCTACTTGTCTATGAACATTAAGAAAGTAAGTACCTAAGTCTGGGAAACTGCATTGGTGCTAATAACTTTAATGGTCCTTACGTCCAATTGCAGCTAATAAGGGCTATTAGCTCAGCTGATTACTTTTACAGCTGATTGTAACGTGAGATACCTCTCACGTTACAATCAGCTGTAGGTACCTATCAAACAACAATAAAAACAAGACAGTAAGATACCTACCTACCTCTATTAACTCTAACAATAAAAACGGCGCGAAAACATAATAAAATTAGTTCTGATTGAGTAGCGATTCGTTGAGTGAAGGTGGTTTGTACAGAATTCTTCGTGAGCTCGGTTCGCGTTAAAAGCCGTAGTTAACAAGAGGTACCAACCTAGGTACCTACTCATATTATTTCACATTTTAAACAGCATTGGTTTGTACTTTGTGAGGGACATAATTGTTACTAAAAGTAGTCGCTCCATGTAAAATACTGGTATTCAGCTGCGTCCGATTAGACTGGAAGCTGATCCCAACATAGTTTTGAAAAGGCTACGCAGATGATGATGATAATTGTTATTGAAATCCTCTTTGTAAAAAAAAGTCTGAGCGCGTCAATTTTTATGTTTTTCAGTTCATTCGCAAAGAATTTAATTTGAAGCAGTTCTCCCTCTCACCGAGAGGAGGCCTATTTCCCAGCAGTGGGAACATTATAGGCTGATTATGTAACTACCAGCAGCGCCCGCCTGCATAAATGTGGTTCCCGTGGAAAGTTTCGTATGTCTTATTCTGATGTATAAGCTATATTACTGTACAGTTTCATGAAAATCCGTTCAGCAGTTTTTGCGTGAAAGAGTAACAAACATTCATCCATCGTCACAAACTTTTGCGTTTATAATATTAATAGGATAGGATTTTAAGATGCCACTAAATGTCGGCGGAAAGCCAACAACTGCAATTGTTGGCTTTTTCTTTCATTATTATCGTTCAAGGAAATCGACATTTGGTTAATGTCCGTAATGACCGCATAGGTTAATTCGTTAAACTATGCAATCTTGTCTATTCTATACCACGTTTTGATTTGATTATATTACCGTTTTTTATTTGTTGAATAAAATCAGGTTCTAAAACAAAATTATGTATAGACAAGAAGGTCGCTGCGGACACTATTATCGAAGTGGGGGACCTAAAGAATGCCATTAATGCTGCAATCAACCTGGCTATCTACTGGGCTAAAACTATATATAAAAAAGAGTACCATTGTCGGCAAGCTCCGTGCCTCTGTCCAACATATACCTACCTACCTACTGAACGGAATCGGAATGGACACGAAAAATCAATACCTATTCACCTATTTCTACATTTTATAGCAAGCTGAAGAACCTTTAAAAATATAGTCAAACCAGCCAGTTATCAATCCGTTTGGCGGCCATCCAAATTGACCAGTCATTTTACGTAATTTGGCAAGTTTTCTTTTTAACACGGCACCTGTCGTCACGAGTTTTGTCTCTAAAGTTCAGACCTTCGGTACTGAAGGGCTTTACGTGTAATGTCCTTGTATGTCATGTTTATTTTATTATTGTGCTAATAATAAAATAATTGAATAAGGTTTTTGGAAAGATCAGCTGTTAGAGTCACAATAATAATGAGTTTGGAAACTTTATGTTGCGGTCTTTGCTCATTGGCAAGTGGCTCACTGGTAAAGACTGTTGACTGAATATAAGATTCAGATGCATAAGGCATATAACATGGCAATGCGGCCAGCGTGTTGGGCATATTTCCTATTGCCTTTTGGGCGTTTTTCGATGCGGATGAATAATAGAAAAGTACATGCAATACCCTATAAGGCATTAGGTAATTACGCTAGTCAGTGATACATGAAATCCTTCCCTCTCCTTTTCATGGGGTCCGTGCTACTTCAATTTTTAGACTAGTTGGGCTCACGTTAATGCTTCTTTTGACGGATATGTCTGCACACTTTAGAACTGCATATACCATATGACTATTTTCTTGTTGGCATCAGATATAGAGTGTGCCCCAAATAATCAAAAAAGTACCATCCACTCGAAAATAAGACGAAGCATTTTAGATATATCTGCTGCATATACCACAAAGAATCTAATTCTTATAGCGATAAACTGTCTAAAACAAAAAAATACTAAAAAAACATGAAGTGTAATCTGATAATAGTTATCTAATTATTTAAGAAGCTAAAACAGTAACAAAGGGCATTGCAGCACTATTTGACTTATCTATAAATAAACGTACACGTAGTGTTATACGTATCGATACGTACAGATGCCAGCAGGTCAAGCTACCCGAAACTGTCAAATATTCCCAATCAATCTAGAACCTTAATGCTTTAGCGATAAAGTTAAAAATCTATTAAAGAAATTTGACAGATTGTAGTAGCTTGATGTGCTGGCGTCTGTACATTTAACCAGTGGGTTAAATTGCGTAACATAAACAGTAGCCATTGGCTTTAATTTTGACAGTTCAATAACATTCATTGCGTTATTTACGTTGTTGAGTAGACATTTTTTTCCAACATATGAAGCAATGGATTAGCAATATCTTTCAAAATGATTCGGATTGTAATTGTGTGTTACGCCATTGGGGTGCTGTTAACTTTTACTTTCTTTGATGATGGAAACAGTGTTCGTTGTTTTTAACCCCCGACGCAAAAACGACGGGGTGTTATCAGTTTGTTGTGTGTGTGAGGGTGTGCGTGTGTGTGTATGTATGTCTATGTCTGTCTGTGGCATCGTAGCTTCCGAACGGATGAACCGATTTTTTTTTTTTTGAAAGGTGAATTTGTCGGGAGTGTTCTTAGCTATGTTTGATGAAAATCGGTCCAAGATGGCCGCCGCCACAAAATGACGGATTACATATTTTTATAATAAAGGAAGTAGTACATATTTTTAGGTATAACTTCTTTCAACAAACAAACTATGGTCTGCTGATAAACTGACAAGAAAAATGTTCTTTACTGCTATAAAGGGTAAGTTATCCTTTGCTCCTTAGATAAAGGTGACTCAAAGAGCTACAAGCATTAAAATAAATGACAAAGATACCTAAGAGCTACAAGCATTAAAATAAATGACAAAGATACCTAAGAGCTACAAGCATTAAAATAAATGACAAAGATACCTAAGAGCTACAAGCATTAAAATAAATGACAAAGATACCTAAGAGCTACAAGCATTTAAATAAATGACAAAGATACCTAAGAGCTACAAGCATTAAAATAAATGACAAAGATACCTAAGAGCTACAACCATTAAAATAAATGACAAAGATACCTAAGAGCTACAAGCATTAAAATAAATGACAAAGGTACAGCCTAATCAGCCTTTAATGTTCCCACTGCTGGGACAGACAGAGGCGTCCTCTCTGCGAGATAGAATTGGCCGTAAACCACCACGCGGGCCCAGTGCGGGTTGGTAGATGTCATATGTCTTCGTATTTTTGGCTCTAGGGCATGCCGGTTTTCTCACGACGTTTTCCTTCACACCGCTTTGAGAAAAGCAGTGGTGATGAAAATACACTACACACAGTAAAGCGCCTGCCTGGGTTCAACCCACAACCACCAACCAACTCTTGAGTCGAAACCGGTTTTACTTAAATTAAATGATCACATATCCTCATCCTTGGCCCTTAAATACATTCATAATATACAAATATAATTATATTTACATAACATGTACCGTTAGCATTCAGCCAGTGATTACCAATTCACGGCGTAGGGCAAGGGCGCGTTCAATGCTGTTTCAATTCAATACTGCTGTTATATAACTACTCATTTCCTTATTCGTATTTGTTTTAATGTTATTATAATGTAATACTTAATGTTTGAAAGACGATGTGGTCATTAAAACTATGAGTCATCTTCATCATCTTATGTGAGTAGCTTCTGCCTGGTTCCCCCCATCCCGTCGTATCGCATCGTCTGCCAGAGCTATTACTTCATTGCTTAGCTTTCTTTGTGAATTTTTGAAGTGAAAACTTCTTTAGCGGCGTTGTGCACTTTTTTGTGATGGGTAAAAAATGTTAAACTCGCGTCAGAACTCGTGACCTGATCGAAAATTCGTAAAGCCACCGGCACATTACTGTGTTGTGTTGTGTCGTGACGCGGAATACACCAATCAAACGAACCTGTTTAGAGCTACGTCAAATCACAACAAGTTTTGATTGGTTAAAACAGCGTCAGAAAGCGACACAACACATTAATGTAAATCCGGCTTAAGACGGAGCTCGCGTCAAGATACGTGACCTGATCGAAAATTCGTAAGACCGAGGTAGAGTTTTTTGTGATGGGTAAAAAATGTTAAACTCGCTTCAGGACACGTGACCTGATCGAAAATTCGTAAGACGGATCTCGCGTCAGGACATGTGACCTGATCGAAAATTCGTAAGACAGAGGGAGAGTAGACCGTATTCCAAAATACCAAAAATGCACAAATTCAAGTTTTCGTTTTTGTTTCGTTTTAGTTTTTTTTTTGTGTGTTTATGTCCTTTTCTTGTGCGTCATGTTTGCCGCAAATAAATGCGTTTTCTTTTTTCACTTCTGCCGGCACTCCCGGAGTGCAAACCGTTGATTTTTTTTTAAATCCGACCGGTACTTAGTTATACAGAGATGAGCGCGTTAAAACAAACATACTATTCAGCTTTATTATTAGTATAGAACGAGAAAACTAACTACATAAATGTTGGGAAATTCGAGGTATTTTTGACAGAATGAGATTGAATATGAACGTTCTTAAAATGACGAGAATTGCCCCTCGGATCTACACCACTCATTTAATGTCATTTATTTTTCTAATAAATAGCGTTATCGCCTATTTATCACTACTTCCTAGCTGATACGCTAATCGGCCAGATTGCTAATCAATTTATCTAGGATATTGTACTACGTAATACGATTTCTTAGTTTGTCTGTTATCATCATCTGCCTAGCCTTTTCCCAACTATGTTGGGGTCGGCTTCCAGTCTAACCGGATGCAGCTGAATACCAGTATTTTACATGGAGCGACTGCCTATCTGACCTCCACAACCCAGTTACTGGGTAATACGATACCCCTTGGTAAGACTGGTTGTCAGACTTTCGGGCTTCTGACTACCCGTAACGACTGTCAAAGATCCACGAATGACAGCCGGTACTAACGGCTTAACGTGCTTTCCGAGGCACGGAGGGGTCTCGGTATGTAAAGATGGTCACCCATCCCCACAGACCAACCGCGGCAAGCGTAGCTTAACCTGACCGATCGACCTGTGCGGCTGTTATTATTTAGCCACGGGCCCCTCCGTTCCGTTAGTTTGTCTGTAATCATATTTTAATAAATAGGCGTATCCTGGATTGCTAATATTTTTCCCCAATCATCATCATCAACTTACAGCAATCCACTGTTGGATATGCCTCTCCTAATGCACGCCATTAACACGTTGCTGGACGGTACTAACTTTTTCAAATTATGCGATATGACAGTAAAATTGTCCATACAAGTTCCGACCACTGCTTTATCCGTATCACCCTAGAGCAATACTAAAGAATAATATACGATAACAGTACTTTCATAGCCGGATTGATGTGGCATGACAGTGAAAACGCGTTTCCTTGTTCCTCTATACAAAATGTCGCTGTAATGCCCGTACCTCAGTTCAGATGAGGTTAAAATTGTACGGCGGTGCCCGTACTGTCATTTTTAACACCGAAAAATCTACTTCTAATGCAGTGCGTCCCGCAACGTGTTAAACTCGATTTTCGGTAACTCTCATCCAGCTGCTACCAGCCATCCTGCGAAGATCGTCGCTCCACCTAGCCTGAGGGCGTCCCACCTTACGTTTACCGATTCGCGGTCTCCACTCAAGAACACGTCTACCCCAACGGTCATCGGTTCGACCTTTGCTAAATTTTAGCTTATCAACATGCTTTTTACGCACGCGCTTTGTAACTTTTTATACTGTTTTTTGAATAGGATTGATGATTTTTGTACCCACCTTTCTGATAATAAACATTTATTATTATTATTATTATGTCGTTTATTTATTTAATTTTCTTATTTTATTACATTTTTAAATATTATTATAAAAAAAAACATTTAAAAATATAAAAAAATAGTGATCCACCGGTGTCGGGAGCAGGGTCCAAGCTACCGGTGGTTAGGGCTCCAGAGACAGAAACCTCCTCACAATGCGAGCCGTATCGAGGAGCACTGCCTTCTGAATCAGGCCCTTGATCCAACCGCCTAACGAGAGCCTCGATAGATGTTGATCGAGGCTTTCGGCCATCAGGCCATTGGCCGATACGACAATCGGCACAATGACAGTCGAGCTCACATTCCACATGTCAACAACCTCGTGTGCTAAGTCAAGATATTTGATTTGTTTATCTTTCTCAGCTTTCACGAGGTTCCCATCATGTGGAATGGTAACATCGACAATCATTGCGCGGCGCACTAATCGATCTATCACCACTATATCAGGTTTGTTGGCGACAACAGTCCTGTCAGTGATGATAGACCGATCCCAGTACAACGTGACATGGTCATTTTCGAGAACTGGGTCGGGCACATTTTTGTAATATGGTACCTCAGAGTCGACAAGTATTATTATTATTATTATTTTTTTCATTTTAAACATACTAAGTAGATAGTTGGTCCCCCTGCTCCCTTCGTGGAGAGTTCGCGACTCAAGTATAATCCTCCCACTGCTGGGACACAGGTCTGCTCTCTTCGAGAGGGAATGGGCTGTAATCCACGCGGGCCCAGTGCGGGTTGGAAGATGTCACACGTCTTCGAATTTTTGGTTCTAGGACATGTCGGTTTCCTCACGATGTTTTCCTTCACCGTTTTGAGAGCAGTGTTGTGTTTTGTGTTTACACAAAGTAAAGCGCCTACATGATCTACAGCTCGTTAGTCGGTGGTGTTACCGGTGCTCTACTGGTGGCCCACAACCACTCAAAATAATAATGAAGTATTCAACAATTTTTTTTTTTTAATTGTTCGGTTAAGAAACTGTCGCTATAGCTATCTATACATTCATGTATCCAAGTTACTCATTCTTTAGTTCATAAGCAGTGTCCAATAGATCTTTGCATACACCACACGTTGTTTTCATTCAAAATTTAAAACAATCAAACCTCGACCTTATCACCTAAACATATGGTCCATAATCGAGCCGGATACCAGTCCTTGCTGCCGACATCGCCGGCCGCCCGAGAACAAAGAGATCGCGATAAGATAAGAAGACCCAAGTGTTCGAGTTGTTTAGTGCAAAGTATTTAATTATAAAAACTTATTCATTTCATTACGTGTGCTACGATTGAAGTTATTAAATACTTACGATGGCTACGGGAGTGGAAGAAGCGTTGAATGTGGTGGAAAACCTTGCCCATACTTTGAAGAAGACCCAGACCAATCTAAAGAAGTGCCCGAAGGCTAGATTAACCCAACAGAATTATGTTGAAGGCCGCATTAAGTGTGTAGAAGATTACTGGAGTGAATATAAACAAGCTTACGGTGAAATAATGCGAAGCGTACCGAAGGAGAAGCGCGACAAAATACCTTACTTATTGAATGAAGAGTTCTTTGAACATGAAGAACTGTATTTAAGTTTGATGACAGACTTGAAGGATTTGTTGGTTTCTCAACCAGTAAACGTTAGTGGTTCGTTGCCTATACCTAGTGATACTCAGCAAACACGAGTGGTTTTGCCGAAAATACAACTACCTACGTACAGTGGACAATATGAAGAGTGGTTATCGTTCCATGATTTATTTAATACACTTGTACATAAGAACGCGTCATTAAGTAATGTACAAAAATTGCATTATTTAAAAACGAGTCTTAGTGGAGAAGCCGCATCGATATTAAAACATATACAAGTGACAGATTCGAACTACGAACAAGCATGGAATATTCTAAAAACAAGGTATGGCAACAAACGTATAAATGTGGACGCAGTTATGAAAAGATTCTTGTCTCTAAAGAAAATGAATGTGGGTAATTCCAGTTCTATCAAGAATTTACTAGATACAACATTTGAATGTTTACATCAATTTAAAAACATGAATGTGCAGACTGATAACTGGGATCCTGTGATAATATTCGTCATAGTGCAAAAACTAGACTGTGAAACCCACAAAGATTGGGAAGACTATGTGAGCAACAATTGTGAGGAACCTGACAGCCTCCCCTCCCTCGATATGTTTCGTAAATTCCTAGAATGCCGATTTCGTACATTAGAACTTACAGAACCAACAAAACAAAAGGCAAGTTCAGTTCATGTTCGAGAAAAGTCATTTCACGCAGCAACTAATGTGGAGACTAGTAAAGTATGTCAAATGTGTAAAGAAAATCACACGCTTAGCCACTGTAAGGAATTTGGAAAACAAACACCAACACAAAGAAGCGAGTTTATCAAAATAAACAATTTGTGCTTCAACTGCCTTGCACCCGGACACTCTGTGAGGCATTGTCGCATACCAACAAGCTGTAGAATATGCAAAAGACGTCACCATTCACTTCTTCATGAAAATAAAGAAGATAGCACAATAAAACCAACCACAACGGGCAACACTGAAAACAAACAAACAAAACAACCCGAAGTGACACTACATACCAACGTGGAGAAGATGGAAGAAACAGAGAAAGATATTACACTGGTGACATCACACGTTTCTACGAGACAAAGCACATCGTTGCTGGCAACTGCAATCGTAAAAGTGAGAAGTGAAGACAATTACACAACGATATTACGAGCTTTAATCGACCAAGGCTCACAAGCAAGCTTCATTAGCGAACGAGCGGCACAACAACTCATGGCCAAGCGATATCATATCAAAGGTACAGTTGTAGGCGTGGGATCAACGAGAGAAGATATCAAACAAGTAGTTCAGATCAATGTAGAATCAAGATGTGAAAATTTCAACTTAGAAGTTAGAACATATGTTATGTCGAAGCCACTGACTACCAAAATACCATCCCGCACAATCAACACAAACTATTGGCCTCATCTAGAAGGACTAATTCTGGCTGACCCTAACTACTGTCAGCCAGGGTCTATTGATTTGCTTCTGGGTGTCGACGTGTATGCACAAATTGTACAGAACCAGTTAATCAAAGGTCCGCCAGGGTCACCATGTGCACATAAAACAAACCTTGGTTGGATTTTATTCGGAAAGGTTGAAGATAGAATACAACAAACAGAGTCGGTTCTTGTTATGCATCATCAAATCATAGGAGAAGACTTTTTGAAAACGCTCTGGGAGATAGAACCAGACTCAAAGAGGACATACACAAAAGAAGAAAACCAATGTGAAAGTTTTTATGAAAATACATACAGAAGAAACAGCGATGGACAATTCATTGTGAAACTCCCATTTATTACCAATGAACCAAAAGCAGCGGATGGGAATACGAGACAAATTGCAATGCATCGCTTGATTCAACAAGAAAGAAGCCTTCAAAAAGAACCTGAACTAAGAGAAGAATACGATAAGGTATTAGAAGAATATTTAACAATGGGACACATGGAGGAAGTTCCAATAGATGAACTAAACAACCGGTGTGTTTACCTACCACATCACGCCGTAGTTCGAAGAGATAAAGAGACCACAAAAATCAGAGTCGTATTTGATGCGTCATGCAAAGGTAATAATGGCATATCTTTGAACGACGAGCTTATGACTGGCCCGGTACTACAAGAAGATATGCGAAGTATAATAATGAGATGGCGCATGCATAAGGTGTGTTTCGCAAGTGACGTCATCAAAATGTATAGAATGGTGCTTGTAGATAAGAAAGATACAGATTATCATAGAATATTGTGGCGTAGGAGCGTCAGACCCAACCTTGACCCAAACTGCCAAACACCTGAAGTCAAGGACTACAGATTGAAAACAGTTACGTTTGGTACAGCATCTGCGCCTTATCTTGCTATAAAAACTTTAATTAAACTAGCAGAAGAGGAAGGTGAACAATATCCTGAAGCTGTCAAAATGATACGGGAAGACTTCTATGTTGATGATCTGACGTCAGGCTGCGATACAACAGAAGAAGCAATCTGTGTTAGTAAGCAAATCATTACCATTCTGAAACGAGGAGGCTTTGAACTTCAAAAATGGGCGTCTAATGATACCGAGTTTCTTAAATCTATAGATGCCAACAAAGTCACTACAAAGGCTAATCTAGACTTGAAGCTAGACGGCACCATAAAGGCTCTTGGTCTGTCATGGAATCTCGGAAGAGATGAGTTTCATTACCAATTACAACTAGAACCTATATCGTCAGATCATATAACAAAGAGAACTATTCTGTCAGATTTACAGAAATTGTTTGATCCACTAGGGTGGATAGCACCGGTTATTGTAACAGCAAAAATTCTAGTACAAAGATTGTGGCAAGAAGGAGTTGGATGGGACCAAGAGATAAGCAAAGAACTGAAAGAACAATGGAAGTTCATTAGAAAAGATTTAGAAAATGTCAATACATTAAGAATCAGACGTTGGTTGAACACCATTAGCACTGAAAAGGAACGCATAACATTACATGGGTTCTGCGATGCGTCTGAAAAGGCATATGCAGCTGTGGTTTATTGCCGTGTACAAACGAACGAAGGTGACATAAAGATAAATCTCATCGCATCAAGAACAAAGGTAGCTCCTGTCAAGACCATTACACTACCACGACTCGAACTGAGTGGAGCTACACTACTAGCTAAACTGCTAACCAAAGTGAGCCAAGCTATGAGAATTCCTTCACACAATGTGTTCGCATGGACTGACTCAACTATAGTTTTAGCGTGGCTGCTCGGTGAACCAAACCGATGGAAGCCATTTGTCGCAAACCGAGTAGTAGAGATACTAGAAAACAAAAGCAGTAGCCAATGGTTCCATGTGCAGTCGGCACATAACCCAGCCGATATAGCGTCAAGAGGATCATCTTTATCAGAATTACAACAGAAAACGTTATGGTGGAACGGCCCTGCCTGGCTCGTAGAGGAAAACGTCGAGTTCACAAGACCGTTCAGGTCAACCACAGATTTAGAAAGAAAGAAACCCATACAATCATACGTAAATGTAACAGAAGGAGAAGAGAAATTCCTAAAATTTGAAGAATACGATACACTGACCGAGTTATTAAGAGTAATAGTACATTGTAAAAGAGTTTTAAATATGAAAAGAAATCCTAACAAACTGGGTCAGGAGATGACGACAGAAGAACTGCAAAATGCTTTGGAATTTTGCATAAAAAGAGTACAAGAAGAAGAATTTTCAGATGAAATTAGAAAAATAAAACAAAAGGGGAATGTAAAAACCACTAGCATTCTGAAGTCATTGAACCCATTCTTAGATAACCAAAATATCCTCAGGGTGGGCGGAAGGTTGAGAAACGCAGACGCCGATGAGAACCTAAAATATCCCGTGATATTGGGCAAAAAAAGCAGCTTTGTATCACTAGTGTTGGCTAATGCACACATGAAAACAATGCATGGGGGAATAAAAATGATGATTACGTACCTGATGAGTAAATACTGGATTGTTGGCTGCAAACGTCTGGTGAAGAAATACATTCACGGATGTCTTACCTGTACGCGGCAACGAGCCGCTAGTAGACAGCAAATAATGGGTGACTTACCTGAAGCTCGGGTGACTCCTTCGCGTCCTTTTGCTCGAAGTGGAGTGGATTTTGCTGGCCCTGTGTATGTATTAAATTTCAAAGGAAGAGGGGCAAAAACCCGCAAGGCATACATCTGCATATTTGTTTGCATGGCGGTAAAGGCTATCCATTTAGAGCTGGTAAGCGGTCTGACGGCCGACGCATTCATCGCAGCTTTCAAACGTTTCGTGGCCAGAAGAGGAAGATGTAATGAGATCTGGAGCGATAATGGCACGAACTTCGTGGCATCCAACAAAGAATTATGTAGAATGTGGAAAGAGGCGGGATTACAATTACCCGGTCCTATAGCTGATCAACTGGCAAATGAAGGAACACAGTGGCACTTTACACCGCCATATAGCCCAAACTTTGGAGGGCTTTGGGAAGCTGGCGTCAAGTCGGTTAAACAGCATCTACGAAAAATATTGACCATGAACTTAACATTTGAAGAATTCACAACAGTGCTCACACAGGTAGAAGCCTGCCTCAATTCTCGCCCTTTAACACCGATTAATACTGACGTGGATTTGATAGATGACATACAAGTACTCACACCTGGACATTTCCTTGTCGGAGAAGCACTAATTACAGTACCTGATCGTGACTATACCACGGCCAATATGAATCAGCTGTCCAGATGGCAACATACCCAAAGACTGGTTCAAGGATTTTGGAAACGTTGGCAAACAGAATACTTGTCGTGCCTAAACCAAAGAACACGGTGGCTTAAAAGAACAAAAGAGTTTGAGATAGGCGACATTGTACTACTCAAAAACGTGAATATGCCTCCTAGCAAGTGGGCACTGGCACGGATAACGGAAAAACACCCTGGACAAGATGGAATAACTAGAGTATATACAGTACGTCACAATGGTAAACTGACACAGAGATCAATCTCAAACTTATGTGCGTTACCGATTAGTACCTATTAAAGACTAAATTAATTATCACCTTTGGGTGTAAGCCCATGTTTACATAATAATACATTTAGTTATAATGTTTGGTTTGTTATGATTAACATAGGACTCACAAAGTCATGTTTTAAAATAGTTAGGTACCTAAATTTCAAACTATTATTGTAAGTTTTATAGTAGATCGAGTAGGTAATAATAACTTATTGTATTGTACCTGTTCAAGTCGCATGTTTCAATTGGGTACCTATTACATTGTAATGTAATGTGGCTTGGTCTTCTATTATGTTAGAAAAGGCCTATAAGCCCTTTTGGCGGGCGGTATGTTCGGTTAAGAAACTGTCGCTATAGCTATCTATACATTCATGTATCCAAGTTACTCATTCTTTAGTTCATAAGCAGTGTCCAATAGATCTTTGCATACACCACACGTTGTTTTCATTCAAAATTTAAAACAATCAAACCTCGACCTTATCACCTAAACATTAATATTTATATTTTTTATGATATTTAACCTGGTATTCAGCTGCATCCGGTTAGACTGGCAGCTAAAAGGCTAGGCACATGATGATGATCATATTTAACGTTTATGGAGATTCTCTAAAATAAATTGATAATAACAATGTGAACTGACGTTGTTAGTTCTTACTATCAAATCCTGGTACCTAATAAAGCTCCCCCAAAAATCGATCACATTTGCACATCAAATAATAATGGGGAACGAAACCGGTTTTGTTTCTAAAGGAGGGTAGGATATATACGTCCGAAGCTTGGACCTCTTTTGTGAGATGTCTTGGTTGAGTAACAATTGGCGTGAGTACGAAGTTCCAAGTGGGGATTCAGAAAGGAATGTTTTGAACTGCGAGTCTAGTGAATAAAGACCGACATATGCATACTTACACACGGCGATTTATCAAGCTGTAGATTAACACACATAAACCTTCTGGAATATGATGTTGGAAACCGCATCAAAATCCATTGCGAACAACGGTCACACAGACATACATGAAAAGCGACTTTAATTTATAGTATGTATATTTATATATAACTATACACTTGGGACTAGATGGCGCTGTGTGAAATGTCCAGGGATATTATTATATTATATTATTTATAATGCGTATGTATACATGTTGTATGTATAATTGGCCTTATTTTTGTTACTTTCAATCGTGCAAAAGTGTTTAGCTGTAAGTTTTCCTAAAACTGTAAAATAAAATAAAATATACGATAGAGCAGTGGTGGTCCAGTGGTAACGGCCCTGACTTACGAGTTGTAGGTCGTGGGTTCGAACCCAGACAGGCGCTTTACTTTGTGTAAATAATTTCATCACCACTGCTCTTGAAACGGTAAAGGAAAACATCGTGAGGAAACTGGCATGTCCTAGAACCAAAAATTCGAAGACATGTGTCATCCACCAACCCGCACTGGGCCCACGTGGTGGATTACGGCCACCCCCACTCACAGAGAGGAGGCCTGTGTCCCAGCAGTGGGAACATTACAGGCTGATTAAAATAAAAATAAAAAAAATAATGATTTATTTCTCTCAAAAAGGTACAAACTTTGGTTCATGTCATATTATGTTAAATCAAATTTATAACCTTTGTGAGAGCTGGAGTCTATAGTGGGTTCGGGACCTGTATGACAGATCTTAAGGCTCTCACCCTCTTAAACAATACTATTTAGTTCTAATTTGAACACATCAAGGCCTTCACGTACAGAGAGGAATATTTAAAAACTAAAATAAGAAAATTTTAAAACTAAATAACAAAAAATCTGTGAGTGTGTAGTGAATGGTGTGTCTGTGAGTGTGAAGTATATGGTGTGTGTGTTGTGTGTGTGTGTGATTACATCGAAGGATAAAGATTGTTTTTGATAATGACATATTATTGTGTCATGTGCACTAAATTGACCGTGTTTGCGGTTATCAACAGTGTCGTAGTTACCAAAAGTCCAACTTTACACAATTATTGGTAAATTATTTTTGTATGCCAACAATTAACTAAATTAATTTCAGTATTTGTTATATTTATAAATAAATATTTGTTACCAAGGAGTATCTTATTACCTAGTAAATGGGTTGTAGAGGTCAGATAGGCAGTCGCTCCATGTTAAATACTTCTATTCAGCTGCATACGGTTAGACTAGAGGCTGACCCCAACATAGTTGGGAAAGGCTAGGCATGAATCGGCATGATGATATCAATATTTATTAAGGCCGCGTATCATATAATTAGATCAACCCTAATTGCGTAACACACACAATCGAATCTGAATAATTTTGTAGGATATTGCTAATCCATTGCTTGATATGTTCGAAAAATTTGTCTGTTCAATAACGTAAATAACGCAATGCATTTTGTTGAACTGTCAAAATGATCCAGCCATTGCTACTGATAGTATAGTGTGTGTTACACAATTACCCAGCAGGCCTGTAATTCCGGGCGGGTTAGGCAAACAAAAACCACAAAATATATTATTCATGCACAATTTAATCTGCTCATAGTATTGTATTATATAAATTGCATACCTACAAACTAATTTTAGTTACAACTATCGAATTTTTCCTCTGAAACGACCAACTCATAAGCACTTGTTTGTTAAAGTGCAATTGCGTTCAATGTTATTTGAGCAAAAACGGCACGTGTAATGATTCATTGTTATGCTTCTAGCTAAGTTTAGTTGCACTGAGGTCGTTGCCATATGGTTGATCACTTCCTTTGCAAATGTGTGTAGGTATAAACATCAGTTGAATGCATGCTTTTTTTCCTGCAATGATTCAGATAGTGGCATTGAAATGAATAAAATATCCCCCGAGTTTCACAAAACAGTTCGAAGCTAATTCTTGATTCACCATCACTGCATTCAGCGTGAGAAAAACAACAACCAACTCTTAAAAAAAAAAAACAACAAATTAAAGTAATTTTTCACTTGTGTTTTTTTTTTGGAAGTTGGCTGTTTTGGTTTTGTAAATAAGTATTTATTTTTCCCTTTCTTAGTTGTCGTATTTACTCTACATAAATTCGTTTACTTGCTATGTAAACAACAGCGACAGGAAGTTTTATAAAGTTATCAACATACACAAAGTGGATTAAATATGTTTTATTTTAGCTACCTCAACAACAAAGCAAACCTATTAACATTCTGGGACCACCGCACGAGCTTCCTCCACAAAATATCAAAAATCATCATCATCATCTTCCTGCCCTTATCCCATGTTACTTGGGGTCGGCGCAACACGTTTTTTTCTTCCATTCTCCTCTGTCAACCGTCACACTATCATTCACTCCCTCCCACAAAATATCAAAAATATTTTTCTAAAACTGTCCCCAGCTGGTGAAAATGTCGAGGAACATACACAAAAAAAAAATACATTTAGACGAACATAGAAATAATAAAAAAAAATGAAATTAAACCTCCTTCTTTTTTTAAGTGAGTAAAAAAAATCTAACTTGCCTAAAAGACCGCCTTCACAGGATTACGAAACCTAAACTTTCCCTCTCAAACGTAATTGAATGGAATTTTATTAACGTTTTTAAAAACAAAAGAAAACCACCCCTTTTATTTCAAAGTCAAAGGTAGAAGAGGAAAGAAATGCATTGTTATTTACCCTTTGCAAGAAAACTTACAACTGCAAGCCTTTCCCAACTCTTTCAAAGTCAAGACACAAACCCGGTTGCAAAACGGTAGGGTTGTCCCCTCACTGTTTTGCAACATTCTTTTGACACGTGCATTTTTGTCCCGTGATTGTAACATCTGGAAAATTTCCTTGCTTTCATATTTTGTTTCGAACAAAGTTATGACACGTGGTCGTTTGTTTGTGTGTTACAGAATGCCGCAGAACTCGTTTTCATAAACCTTATTCAGCGATTATGCAATAGTTAAATTAATTGGCACGTGTATTTCCTGCACAATATTTACTGTCATGATTTACATCCATCAACTCACACATCAGGTTCAGTGGAAAACCAGCGTCAGGCACTAGTTACCCGTCATTTTTGCTGAACTGGGCCTTTTTGGTGCAGCCGCGAGGCACACTTTCCTGCTATTTTCTTACATCGGACTTTATACTTTCTATTTGATTTTTATTAGTTGCTATCTGATGTATATATCTGGTGTATTGTGTGTCTTTTAGTCTGTCCTAAATAAATGTATTTTCATTCTTTCTTTCTTTACATGCGTAAGCGCAACGAGAGGTAATTTTATTGTCAGTATCATGCAGTTTAACTGTATACTTCCCAGTACATATCATAGAAATACGCAGAAACTAGGACCGGCGGGGTAATGGCTTTTATTTTGACAGTTCAACAGCATTCATTGCACTATTAAGGTTGTTGAGCAGACAAATTGTACGAACATATGAAGCAAAGGATTAGCAATATCCTTCAAAATGAGTCAGATTGTCATTGATAGTGTGTTCCGAAATTAGGGTGCAGTTTTAAGCACAGATAAAGTTAGGGATCACCCTTTTTTTGCGGATGGGAAATCATCAAATGAGGCGTCATTTGATGATTTCCCATCGCCCACTCTGGGTGGAGCGGAAGGGAGTGTCAGACTCTTACTGACTAAAACCCAGCCGTGTTCCTTCCTTAGCCCTTTATGTTCCAGGGCAGCGGTAACTCTTTCGGACGATCCCGCTGTAGGTGTCACCCTTACTTTTGCTTTAATAATAATAATAATAAATACTTTATTTCAGACCATGGAGTCCATTTTGTTAGTAACAATGCTTTGTGTTGATTCTGTATACAATAAAGTGAACCTCACAAAGGCACAATATCGTTTTTTCTAGCAAAATACACGTGTCGCATCACCATATTAAAGTATAAGAAAGTTAGACATTTAACGGCCATAGATAATTAGAAGAAGTTTCGCGAACAGTAAAACCAGAATATTAAGATGAATTATTAATATATTTATGGTCATTTGTAGAAAATTTTGCAGACAGAATCTCTACTTTGACAGTGGGTAACGTCCGAATGTGCGGAGTGAACATGTTAGTATAAACTTAATATCATAATTAACACTGTTTTATCAGGAAACTAAGCAGAAAATACATCACTGAAGTTTGGAACAAAAGATGTTGAAAGATTAGGACCAAAAATATGCATCGTCCTTATTGGTCTGAAATTGCAAACGCGCAGTAAGCAAGCTGTAGGTTAGAATCAAGCTCAACAGAGCGCAGTAAACAATCCTACGTCCGGCCGTTGAGAGAATGTGTTCCTGACTCCTGTCAGTGCAACAATTCTAGCAGCTCATCATCTGCCTAGCCTTTTCCCAACTATGTTGGGGTCGGCTTCCAGTCTAACCGGATGCAGCTGAATACCAGTATTTTACATTTAGCGACTGTCTATTTGACCTCCACAACCCAGTTACTGGGTAATACGATACCCCTTAGTAAGACTGGTTGTCAGACTTTCGGGCTTCTGACTACCCGTAACGACTGTCACAGATCCACGAACGACAACCGGGACCAACGGCTTAACGTGCTTTCCGAGGAACGGAGGGGTCTCGGTATGTAAAGATGGTCACCCATCCACAGACCAACCGCGGCAAGTGTAGCTTAACCTGACCGATCGACCTGTGCGACTGTTATTATTTAGCCACGGGCCCCTCAGCAGCTAATAAAGATCAAATTCGCAAAACACGTATTCGTTTGTATGACTCTGACAGGGGTGAAGAATGCATCCTCTCGTCGACCGCACTGTGGTTCTCTTTTACCTTTGTAGCTGCCCCGTTGGCCTCGTGGTTGCAAGCGCGACTGCTGAGCGTGGGGTCCTGGATTCGATTCCCAGGTTGGGCAAAGTGTTCACGTGTTTTTCCCTTGGAAGTTCATAGTAACAGCCGGGAGTTTGGAAGTTGGCGGTGTGATACCGCCGTGTCTCCTGCGCCTGCAGAGCGATTCTGTAACCATCTCACCGTGAAAAGTAGGGAGAGACTTGAGCGTAGAGTGAGCTGTCATTCCAAACTAAATGCTAGGGATTGACATTATTGGCAGCTCACTCTAAGCTCACATCACCTAACTTTTAACGGTGAGATTGTTACAGAATCGATCGGCTGGTCTCTCTCCGGTCGTGTCGGATTGCCGTCCCATCGGACTATGAGAGTGAGAGGACAGAGAGTGCACATGTGTCTGCGCACACACTTGTGTTAGTTCTTTATCTGTGTGAGAAGTAGCGTTTCCATTCCAGTGGGAAAATTCCGCTCTGAACTTATAATAATCTTTCATTTGGCAAATGACATCACTGTAAAGTTATGGTTTCCTAGAAGGGCGGTCACCGCCACATTACGTCTGTAGTGACGTCTGTCATGAAAATGATGCTGAATGAATGATGATGATGATGGTTTGATGTTACGTTGTCAAAAAACGCTCTCTAGGAAAACACTCCAAATTACTTTCATAACTAACGTTTCAGTGACGTCATTTATCCGTAAATTTTGGACGCTATCTGGTGGCTACCACTCTCCTGGGTAACCGGAGCTTATAAACCGTCATAATTTTAGAGCACTGTTAGTCTGATAACCAGTCTTACCAACGGCTTTCGTATTACCGAGCAACTGGGTTGTGGAGGTCAGATAGGCAGTCGCTCCATGTAAAATACTGGTACTTAGCTGCATCCGGTTAGACTGGAAGACGACCCCAACATAGTTGGGAAAAGACTAGGCAGATGATGATGAGCTTAGAGCACTGTCATTGCATGTCATATATAAATAAAAATAAATAACTAATGCATAAGAATTTTGATCACCCGTTTGAATATTCGTTAGCTGTCAATCTGTAAGCTCGTCTCCTTTATCTTGTACCTCTTTTGTCTTTTATATAAATCCTGCAAAAGAAAATCCACGCACACTCCGATCGAATAGTCCCAAGATTTTGGGGCCCTCATGAGACCGGTCTCAGAACTAGTTGTGTGGCCTTCGAATCGCGGAAGGTTTTCTACATCGGCCCCGCAACTGATGCGACGTGAATCAGTTCAAACTACATTTTTTATAACTGGTATGTTATTGGCAAAATGGCCGACCTGTTATAAATATTGATATTTTAGGCGGTTTTTGTTTTATTAAATAACTAGCAACCTGTCCCTGCTTTGCAAGGTTTTTATGACTTGACATAACATAGAGGGTTATTTATTATAATATGTTTGTTAAAAATACAAATAAGCATTCTGGATTAAATTCCGTAAATTATGGTGAAAACCTTATCAAAATCCATAGTTGTTTGTTAAGATGGATAGTTGTTGTCCATTGCATGGTATAATAGTAATTTATTAAGAATGTATGTGAACTTAATAAAAACTTGCACGCTTACTTGAGGCAGAATAGAATGACCCTTAGGTAATAAGATTTTACCTTTACCAAAACTAAACTACATGGATGAGTAGTGCGGTTCTGATCCAATGTTTCTATTGTTGTGTGTATGTATTTCATGTATTCTTATTATAATATTTAAAAATAAAACATGTATGGATGATTATAACCTACTAATGATTGTAATTTATCTGAAATAAATGAATTGAATTGAAAAACAATGTATTTCTAGCAAATGAACGGTTGATTTGATATTATTTGAGAACAACGCGGTCACACAGACAGACATGAAAAGCGACAATAATTTATAATATGTGTAGGTTTTAGTTTATTTAACGCGTACAAGGATGTTTGTGCGTGGTTTGGATTTGCATTTTAATTGTGCAAATGCTGTTTAATTGGATGACGAGTCAGGTTTCGTATGCAAAATTGTTCGAATAGAACTTTGTCAATATACATAATATTATCTTATCATATTGCTTGTCAAAAATAATAATGTCGTTGAGAAATAGTGACGGACTTCCTGCAAAAAAATATTTGGCGATGTTAAAAATAAAACTTTAATGTGCAAAATTTTACAAAAAAAAAAAAACAACCGACTTCCAAAACCGACACTACAAAGTGAAAAATAACTTTAATTTCGGAAGTCGGTGTCGTTGGGTTCGCATTTTCGTTTTTTGCCACCGACTTCCGAAATTAAAGTTATTTTTCACTTTGTAGTGTCGATTTTGGGAGTCGGTTGTTTTTTTTTGCAAAGAAGTTTTTATTTTTCACTTTTAAGTTGTAATTTTTACCAGTAATTTTGGTTTAAAAACCAAACTACTGAACCATTTTTGATGAAATTTCTATGGGACCATTTGGGAAGTATACCCTTTCCAACAAAAAAAGAATTTTTCAAATCGGTTGGCAAGTGACGGAGTTATGCGGGAACAAATATAAAAAAAAAAAAATACAAACATCCGAATTGAGAACCTCCTCCTTTTTTAGAAGTCGGTTAAAAAGACAATCATTTCACTTCCGGGTCCCACAGACGTATGGCAGGTCGTTGTGTGACAAAAATATATGTATTAGAAGCTAAATTGAAAAGAAGGTAATTTTTTTTTAATGACTTAAATAGTTACTATGTATTAGTTTTGCATTTCATAACCCAATTCTTTAGGAATGCTATATACTATATAACATCACGCTAGGACTTTTAGGGCCTAGAAAAACAAATTAAAAAAGAACGCTAATCAAGAACGAAGTAATAGCGCGGGCAGGCGATGCGATGCGATGCAGACGAAGTCGGGCAGAAGCTAGTATTTCATAAAGTGGTCACATATTAAAGTAGCCTCAATACTTTTAAAATAAACTCATTAGCATTAATAAACATCTGCTTTACACATTTGTAACATCGTTTCCTGTTTCAATAATATTCCATGATTGATTACCGAATAAAGTCATTAAGAATTTAAATACAATGCAAGCAAGGTCGGCTTTTATTGTTTTTATTTCTATTGTTTTATTTGCTTGTAATTGTTCAAATAAATTGAAATCATTGTAATTTGTAACATGATAATCATACTGGTTTGTGGACATAACAGGATAGCTTTAATTTATAAAGTACAGTTATTTAATGTATACACGACGATATTTCCAGTTTTAGCTGACCCCGTATTGTATAGGTTTTTCATACAATGAGAAGTCATCTTATACAGGAAATGTATGGCTTGATATGTCGTCCTGTGTACATGTACATAATAAATATAGAGTTGAGTTTTGAGTGACAATAACAAATACATAAGTTAAGTGCATTAAGAATATTTTTTTATTTTTCCAGTTCTCGAATTTAACTTTGTGTGAAAAATTTTGTAGTGTCTATTCCCATTGCAAGGTATCAATGGCTTATCATTGGCTTATCGTATGTTTTTGAGAAACACTTTTGATATTGGTTATATCACAAAAGGTTGTAAAGACTTGCTTCGCCCACTTTTATTCTTTGTAATCTAATATATAATTTTAACCAAACCAAAAACTTTAATAGTACCCTTCTTTATATGAGCCTAGATGTCTAGCAGACACGGTCTTCATTCTTATTTCCCTTAAATATTCATTTAATTTGAATAAACTGCATTAAACACGAAGATTGCAAATATTTTTTGCACGTATGCAATTTCGTAGCACCGCTACGTCTCGTAGAAATATCGTAGCTGCATTGCTACGCGGTGCATCGCTGCACGTAGCGCATCTCGTAGACGTCTACAGAATGCGTTTCGTAGCGATCGATTGCTACAAATTCTTGTACATTTTATGCTTTTATTATTATTATTATTTATTTAAATTGAACACAAATGATTCATATTGTTGTTAGTAACAGGGACGGGCTGTCAGGCTTATCCACTATCATCTTTAAAATGCTGTTGGTGCTCCCCCGAAGCCTTCGCATCAGTTATTCTGTTCTTTTTCGCATAATTGCTTTGGCTTGCAAAATTATTTGCGAATTCAGCTATTTGATACTTTACCCAGTAACTTAACACTTCATTTTCACAACAAATTTAAATGTCATAAAATTTTACGCTTAACATAGAATAATTATATTAAAAGTTAATTGCGTATAATGAAGCTGTGTTGTACGCATGCGCGAACGTCGTGACATAAGATGCGCGTGAGAACGCTCCCGGCTAACGAACTCGCGTCGCTGGTTTATTTTCATTCCTATGTTTTGGCCAGTGCGATAGCGCAGTTGGCGAAGACGAAAGAAATGGTGGATAAGGATATTTGCTCCTTTTAACCTAATATAAGACATGATTCTTTAATTAATAATCATTTATTTATTTCTCAGACTACATACTTAATCCACACATTAAAAAAACAAAAATCCTACTAATATTATAAACGTGAAAGTTTGTATGGATGGATGGATGTTTGTTACTCTTTCACGCAAAAACTACTGAACGGATTTGGTTATAAACCATCTGTGTGCCAAATTTCATCCAAATCCGTTCAGTATTTTTTGCGTGAAAGAGTAACAAACATCCATCCATACAAACTTTCACGTTTATAATATTAGTAGTATGTTATATTATGAATATTTTAGTCAGGCAACACAATATTATATTGTTTAGGGGAACCCCGAAAAGAGTGGTCTCTAATTAAATAGTTTTTTCGAGGTTGCCCTGCTAAAGATTTATTTAAAACTTTCCTGCTGTTTTAAGGAAAATATAATAATATACACCGTAAAGCAATAATTTGGGTTTTTGAGGAATTTATAAATGACTCACACACCATTACATTACTTTGTTTTATAATGTAGTTATTTCGGATAGCATGCATTGAGTGTTGCTATTTGTGTTTCATTGTCATTACCATTTAATAATAGCTTTTCCTTGTGAAATTTATTTATTACAGCAATAAAAATAGTTACTAACTGACAATAATCTTTATATTTTTTTAATTAAATGAATATTATATTAAAGTAGGTAGAAAAAAAATATTTGTAAGCCAGAAAGATATGTATTTAATTTAATATTAACCCTCTTTATAATTATATTAACAGCGTTCTTACAAATAAATGCATTTTTACAAGTCTAACATATTAGGGAAAATTGCTACGTCAGAAAATAATCATTTACTTTCATTTGTCCTTGAATTCTAACAACAAGGCTATAACGTTACAATAGAATGAAATAGAACAAGAAGGCGTCTAAAATAATGAAGTCGTAACCTAAATACCTAAAGAACTAGGTATTACATAAGACAGTTACAAAGCCTGACAGAATGCCTCCATTACGCAAAATCTCCCCTGACCGATCTCTGAACATCTAAGACAATGGCAAGACCTCGATCCCTATTAAGTAAATAGGTACAGACTATAAGTTGTAAACACATAACAACACGTAGGGCAACTTAGATACTTGATATCACGATAATGACTTAGGTACAACACATCAACCTTGACAAGTACATGCCCATTGTTTCAATAATAATTCTTATCCAACCTCTGTTTAATCTAAGACGCTGCCAAAATAGTACACACTCAGACGTGCACACTAAACACATGTTCTATAGAAGAACCACAGTATAAAATATTTTTTCTGCTTATCCATTTTAAATGTAAGAGCAAAAGAAGTTTGCTTTGTTACTTTTTTAGCATGTGACCGTGTCATTTTTAAACGATGACTAGATGGAAACGGACAAAGAAATAGACTTGCAATTTGACAGTTGAGTGAACTTTGAAGAGTTTTTTATTGGCTATCCATTTCCTATGAGTTATTTTATTATGCTAGATTTTTAGACCTGTCCTCACTATTTTGACCTAGATACTATTCTTGTAGTTAATTTTTTAGCTGTTTTTACCGATGAAATGAATAAACTACAAAAAATTTCCAGAGTAGAGTCTCCTCCAGGCTCTTTGTAGACACACGTTTTTCTTGCCGTAAAAAACTACAGTTTATTCGCCGTGTGTAGACACGGTTGTTAGTGATGTATGGATCATTATGGAAGCTTGTTGACGGACACGTTTTTATTACGGCGCGGTGTATGCGCCGTACCGTAAAGAAACCGCGCCGTGTACAAAAGGCCGCTAGATGTGGCTGATGTTATTATTATTATTGGGTTAGACACACTAGCAGCTAATTAGCTGATGCGTGTGTTTCGTATAGTTTGGAGAAATCTGTCCAGTCGATTCTTGAAGCAATTCAGTGTGGGAGCCGTCACTACATTTTCCGGGAGTCTATTCCATACTGTCGGTTAGACAAGAATTGCTTCAAGGACTTTTTTTTTGACAAATTTTCCCATAGCTTTAGGGAATGCCCACGCAAATGTTTGTTCGCATTCAACGTGTAAAGGTCTTGAAGGCTGGGCATTTGGTAGTGTTCTGTAAGTATCTTGTACGTTTCAATGAGTCTACCCCTCTGTCTGCGCTGTTCCAGGGTGCTAAGGTCAAGGTTTTTGAGGTCTTTGAGGTCTTTTGAGGAATGTTAGAAGCAACTACTCACTTACTTTTCATCAGGTGTTCATCAGCAGTTCGTGTTCCGTTCGCTTTTAGATAAAAAAAAAACATAATCAAACTGCCTAGCCTTTTCCCAACTATGTTAGGATCGTCTTCCAGTCTAAATGATGCAGCTGGATACCATTTTTTATATGGAGCGACTAGTTTGATCTCCACAACCCAGTTACTGGGTAACACGATACCCATTGTCATTGCTAGACTGGTATCAAAGATATCGGCTCAGTACGTGCTTTTCGAGGCACTGAGAGGTCTCGATATGTAATGGATGGTCACCCATCTACGAAGCAACCGCGCTAAGTAAAGATTAACCTTCGATAGACCCGTGCGGCTGTTATTATTTCGCACGATCTGAAGAAACCTATTCAGAGTCAGAAAAGAATAGTTTAACTCTTTTGCTGGGAACCGCAGAGGATGAAAACCAAACACTGAGTAACAGTTTTTTTTTTAAACAAATTGCATTGTGATTTAAAACAGACAGTGTTCGTGAAGCACGCGTGTCCGTCGGCATCGCTGATTCATGGCCATCATATTTCAAGGCTTTCTCTGCGGTTTTCCTAAAAATTTGGAACGTTTTGTTGCTTTATTAACTTTGCCTTATATAATGCTTGTTTTAGAATTGACTGAATTTTGGATACTATGATCTTCGCCTTCTTTATGACACTTTGGCGGTGGCAGCGCAGAGGTAACTTTGACTGCATGTTTTGGGACACAGAGGGCAGGATAGGACGTGGAGCATGGCTTGTCACCTATCTCTACAATCACAGCCTCACCTTCTATGGTCAACTTGGAAGTCTGAACCGTCTCCGGAAATAAGTGGAAAGATGTGAGTCCAACCTGGTAAAGTGGGGTACCTACGTTGACGGAACGGCAGTAGGGTATGATACTATGTTATGGTTGATAAGATAATCTTGGGATTTCTCTTTCGACTATTCATTTTTCGATATTATTAGTTTTAGAATACATCAGGGTCGTCAGAAGCCGAAGGTCTGACCACCTACCTTGTCAAGAAGCATACCCCTTGGTAAGGTTTTACCCAGTAATTGAACTATGGAGGTCAGATAGGCAGTCGCTTCACGTAAAATACTGGTATTCAGTTGCATCTGGTTTACCTGGAAACCGACCCCAAATACCTGTAGTTTGGAAAAGGCTAGACGGAGGATAATTTTTTTATTACATAATTACTTCTGCCAAGCTGCAAAACAGTTTGACGGCAGACGTAACTCGTTTATTACTACTTATTTTCTAATTACAATGATTGTGTCCTTTCACGAAGAACTTGTCTCACAAGTATACATTTTTTCCTGCATTGTTACCACAATGTATACTGAAATGTATACTAAAAAATGTATACTTGTGCATTAATTCTGTATGTTATGTCCTACTGGACATAACATACATAATTGATGAAATCATAGAGTGTTGCGTAGAGACATGAGCTATTAAATACAATATAACTTATTCTTTTTACATAATTTAACAAAAAAATATTCAATTTAACAATTAACGCCAGTTAACACTATGTTGTTTTTTATCTATCTACGCGTTCTGTACTTCAGACAACACGAAGCGAATTGTGGTTTCCTTATGTTCATAAAAAAAAATCATCAACACATTGAAAGTTAGAAAAATATCGATAAAGTAATGATATCCCATCACAAAGCAAACTCTTCAAGCAAGTAGGCAAGTACCAACAATTGAAGTGAAAATATTAACGAAAACGTACTTCCTACCAATTCTCAGAGCTCGAGCCACGAACTTTATAATTTCCTTTATCGATTTATCGACAATATACGTAAGAACTTGTTACAACGTGACGTTCTACCCAAATTATAGTACGCCTTGAGCAACGTTTTTTTGTGCACCGCCCCCTAGCGGACAACACGTGAGCCTAACATATGCAGAGGTCAATCAACCCCACATTATTATTGACAGCACTAGAACTTGCAGGGGACATACTCGTACCAGCACACATTTAATTAATAATGAGGATTTTTCGATGCTAGAATTCTATTTTACACCCACGACCGATTTTTCTTGAGCTCTCTCGCCCCTTCGATTTGTTTGACTCTCGGGTGTTTTAAGAGGGTATTGTATAGTATGTAGATGTCATGTTATTCTGGTCGTATAGTGAAGCAACGCACTCTGTTGCTAAGGGCTTCGTTCACGCATAATTGGCCCCCAGCCGGTCGCAGGCTTACGTCATCGCAATATGCGATCAGAATGTATAGAACGCACCGCACCGGTGCGGTGCTATGAGAAGCGGAGAAGGAAGTTTTAAACAAACGTTCATAGTACAGACGCCAGCACATCAAGCTACTATAATCTGTCAAATTTCTTTAATAGATTTTCAAATTTATCGCTAAAGCATTAAGGTTCAAGGTTGATTAGGAAAATTTGACAGTTTCGGGTAGCATGACCTGCTGGTGTCTGTACATAGAAACTCATGATTTTGTGTAAACTATGGAGCAACTATCGGTACTTACTTGTATTTCTATAGTCTTTTGCCTGTTTTCATGAATACTAAGCGACATTTAAATGTAATGCCTAAATCTTATTGCAATCGTTTTCATTTAGGAGACGGCTAGTGTTGGTGAAAACAGGTGATAGATAGTATAGTTTATTACAAGACTTATCTATGTGTGTGAAAAGATAAGTACCTACAAAACTAATGAACTTATACAATTTGAGATAAGACTTTTTTGGCATAGATACTTGAAAACGTGACGTTTGAAATGTGTTTTAAATAATAGTACGCGAGTCATTGTCGAAGTAAATACAGATTAGTTAAAAACAAACTAATTACGTGATGCGATAAGGCGTCTTCTGGGGAAAATATATTAAATAGGTATTATCTTAATTATGCAATCCTGAAGTAGGATTTTAAGTATCAAAATAAAGCTGTACTTTATACCGTAGATAAAGTAAAATTATCACATCAAAGAGGCAATTCTCGTATTTTTAAGAACGTTCACCGTCTCAATCTGTCGAAAATACCTCTAATTTCCCTAAATTTTTGACATTGATTGTCGCTGAGATGAAATTGCGACTAGATTTTGATCGTCATTGATTACGAGAATTGGTCTTCAGGACAAAGTTGTGTCGCTGGGATGAGCCTCTTCCAAATAGCTGGTCCAAATTTCAACTAACATAAAGAACTTCATACGATGTAGCGCATGAATACATCGGTGAGGAAGGAGGTTGCACTGCGTTGTTAGCGTAAGTGCAAAAATACCAATTCTGCAATCATAAAACATTGTCCAGCGCGTTCCCTGATAATAATGATTATAATAATAATAAGTGATTTATTTCAGACTTTGTCAATAAGAGACGAAGCGAAGCGACGATATGTCTCATTTTACTTTTACATTTTTAAAAGCTCGTAATACTTATCATTATTCCCTTTATTCATAAACATTGCATAAAGCTAATTAGTGATTAGCGAATGTTTAACCATACGTTATTGATATTTGAACGCCACTTAACTTTAATCTTCGTTTATAAATAAACCCCTAAATTGTTAAACACAAATATTTACACGATATAGGTCACCCATAACTTATTCTTATTGCTGACTATCTTTCCCTTGATGCAAGAAAAATAAATAAAGCCTCCCTCCCCCACCCCCGCAGGTTTACAGACTAGTTACGCTCACATCGTTTGTAGAACTCAAACAAGCGTTGTCATAAATGCGTAACTATCAATCTGGTAGAAACGCAGGCTTAGGCTTTCTACGATTCATTAAATATCTACAAATTCTAGGCCAACACGAACCGCCTCATCTGCAGCCGGCCCTGACTCCGACAAGGCCGATGTTAAGTCCTTTATCTAACGAGACACTGCATAAAGACGAGCCCCAATTTGTCCCCCAAACTTCACCGACACTTTGAAGTCTGCGCTAATGATTTGAAGACCAACTTTAATCACCCCACCTATCAGCAGAACAAAGGGCACTTCAAAACTAACCCAAGCAAAGAATATTTTCAGATAAAGCTACATTCGTCAGCTCAAATCGGGCATAATTTAAAACCTTAATAAAGCTCAGTACCCACACTCAAAATTGTTGGAGAGGCTTTCAATTTGCTTCATAATTGGCACCGTTCGGATAGGCAGATGATGTTTAAGTGCTTTTAATGTTTGGCGCTCGCAATATTATGTCGGGGATATCTGGCCGGTCCCGGCGGAGCACGAGCCGGATTAGGCCGCCGGTGGGGTTGCAGCTCCCGGCTCACCTTGGAGAGTAATTATAATGATCGGCGCCGGAACCCTAGTCTGGGACGGGAGTCTTCCTGGAGAGGCGTGCCGGGCGCGGGTGGCGCACCGAGGTACGCCCACGCGGCGAGCCCCCCGCGCCCGCGCGCCCACCTCGCCCCCCCGCGCCCCCGTCCGCTCGTGCGAGCGGCCCGTCCGCACCCCCACCCCACGCACCGTAATAACCCAATTTGTAAGAACCCCCCATTTTCAAGGACGGCCGTCGGTCTTTATGGCGGCGGCGACGGCGGCGTTGATTCCCGACCTTGTTTATTTCAGTTTCTTTTTGTTTAGGAACTGGCTGAACTTATTTTCGTACGTCTGTACCCGGCCGGTCTCGCTTGTTTTTGTAGTGTCCGATGGCGATTTGATACGTCGATCACAAAGGACGCCACGGCTACCTTTGTGTACCTGTCCGTGGTGCTCTATATCAATTATGTAGTTCTCTTCAAAGGCGAAATACTGAATTTCTATTCCTTTAGCCGTGACACGATAAGTAATTGGTTGTATTTTGTTTGAATGTCAATCACCAGCCCGTGAATTTGTTCGTTACGCTGGGTAAATACGAAGTTTGGGGATGGTTTTAATGTGAGCATTTGTGTAAAACTGACCCAGTTTAATGATATCTGGATGTTGGTCCAGTCGTTTCTCTGGCGCTCGATACTGCTCCTCGGAGCCAGGGTTACGTAAGATGGAAAAACCAGCGTTACATGCAGACATGTAAGGCGGGGGTAGCCTCATTTGTTTAAGCCGTTCTAAAGTTCAAGGTCGTCCAAGGCACCCTTATCAAAACCCGTCCTTTTGGTCCGTCTAGACAGCTTCATACCTCCAACCCTTTGGGGGACCAGTTCAATTACGGATTGTATTTTTTTCTCGGACACTTAACCGCGATTATTGTTCCTATAATTTCAATGTTTCCAGAAAAGTCGTTGACTTCGGCGAGTTCCGAAAATTTCCTCCGCAGAATATTGTTTGTATAAACTTCACGAACTGTGTATTAGAGAATATAATATTATTAAACGTTCGTAATTTGTTCCTCTCTGAAATTTATTTTAACTAAACATCGTCGTTAATTAAAATGCCCTTTGCGTTTTGATTGGATTTTATGAGGCCTCATTAGTTGCGTAGTCTTTGGTGATATTTTTACATTATGATTTTTCTTATTTCTTTTGGTAATGAATTCTGTTTGGTGACACGAAGCGAATTGATTACACGTGATTCGTCGTGCAACATCGAAGCTGCTGTATCGACTGGAAAATTATTTTTAATTGTCTTTATAGTAGACCAAGGCCGTACATTATATTACATCCTTATGCGCATGCGATTTGAAGGGTTACTTTCGATCGATAAGTTCAATTAAATAGTTTATTTTGACACAGATCTTTCATTGATCAAGCCTTCCGATAAGTTAATATTATGACAATAATATGTTCCCCCTCTGGACTGCCATTAAAAAAAATCGCTAAACATGCAGTAGTGTCCATTATTTGGGTAAGCAGGTCCTAGGGCTGGAACTATTGTTAGGGATATTGTCAGGATAACAACGTTAGGAAGACCGGTCAGTGGATACAGGATGTTGTTATTAACAAACAGGAAGACGTTTCCTTTTCTTTATACGTATGTGCACATCTATTGTTGCGGAGATCTTCTTATATTACAGGGTGGCAGGGACATCGACGAGCAACCTGTACCATGGATACAGTAGGTACATGAGGTACTCTAACGTATCCAACAGTAACATCATGTCTCTGCTACCTCGTATACACTCGCGATGATCAAAACAGTGCAATACCCGTCATTGCTATCACAACGCACGCAATCAACGAAGAAGTACGTTGCGGAACTTATTATTTATTTATTTATTTTTAGTACTGAAACCTCGAAGGAAAATATTCAATATTCCAAATAAAAAAAATAAGTTTTGAATAAACTTTTTTTATTGAATATCTAATATTATAATAATAAGTAATGTCAAAGGAAACATGTGATAAATAAATAAATATCTACATAATATGCAATAAGATAACAGGCTTAAAATAATATTCATAATATGTATATCGGGAGTCATTCGTTTGACTATTCGGAACGTTAGCGCCATCTCGTGGCGCTAGACAGAGTCTAACCGGAGTTCGTGCGGGGACGGGAGTAAGATCTACAAAAAGCGGTGTAAGCAGAGCTCTCGAGATGATAGAAACATTGGACATCGTACGAACAACATCTGGATAGAAACTGTCGCGCGTTCCGTATCGTTGAGTTGTGTGTGTGTATGTGATTCGCTAGTGTGACTAACTGGTTCGTAAATTATAATTTGATTTGAACTGTAAACCGTGTTTCTATTGTGTAAAAACCAACACTACCCATAGTACGCCCACAGTAATTAAATTATGCCTGATGTTAAGGAGAGACAGTCATACCTTCTCCTACATGTACATGTTTATAAAAATAGCATCAAAACAATCATAGGGCATCAAAATATTTATCCGCATCGCTGTCCACAGTAAAAAGTGCCCAAAAGGATGGCAGTATACCACGTTGTATGGCAATGCTGATTCTTTGACCAAGTGAAGAGTCGACCAACCACTTGGCGATATCTCTAAAAACCAAGTGGGCTCTAGGACTCCATGGCCTCAACCCCAAACGGCTTGAAGCCTTGAACAATACATTATATATGATAGAAGCTAAACGAAGTGAAACTTTTAATAATAACATTTAATTAAATTCCTAATAACGCTCACATGCCAATTTCATTTTGATACAAATTTAATTATTCGCAAAGTTTGCACAGTTTTAATTTGAATGGGTACTATTGGGTACGTTAGGGTACCTACACAAATGTTTGTTCACCATTAATATACGAGAGTCATATCAAGTGAAATAGGTCTTGTTGGAATAAAATTGAATCTTAATCAGAATTATGGAAAGCCTACCTACATGTGGTTTTGCAAATATTTTGCAAAAGTTCACCTTTTTACCAAATTAGCATTGCTGTATTCTAGTTCAGAACGTTACACAAAGGAGACGTACACAAAGACGTCAGTAAAATCCTAAGGACCCTTTTTTGTTAGCGTATATATCAACTAACACTAATATATACAATTATATACAAGTATATAATACGAAAAAATATAGAAAAAGGCAGGAGCTCACTGGGCATCAAAAAATTCGTCCGCGTCACTGTCAATGGGATAAGTGCCCAAAAGGCTGGCAGCATTACCACGTTGGATGGCAATGCTGATTCTTTGGGCTAAAAATAGGCCAGCCTTCTGGTCACGTGAAGAGTCAACCAACCGCTTGGCGATGTCACGAAAAATTTGATGAGCACTCGGATCCCAAGGCCCTAGTGTTTCAACCCCAAATGGCTCAATATAGCGTATATTGTGTGTATAATTTCATCACCACTGCTCTCAAAACGGTGAAGGAAAACGTCGTGAGGAAACAGGCATGTCCTAACCTAAATCTCAAATTCAAAAATTATGTCACACTCCCTCTCACAGAGAGGGGGTCTGTGTTCCAGCAGAGGCAACATTATAGGTTGATTATGCTATATTGTGACCCACTGTTTGGCAAAGGAAACTCGAATTCCTTGCTTCGAATCTGTATCTAAACTAATTCCTCCTTTTCATGTTTCCATTTGTCTAGTTAACGATGGTATACAGGGTTATTTTAAATTGGCTAGCTAAACTCCGCAGACGCGATGGGTATTGATGTCTAAACACGATAAAATAAAAAATATTAAGATTTGATGTTTTTTTTTTGGGAGGTCAACGACTGCTTTTAGTGTTATTACTTGAAGTAGGAGTTGAGAAACATTGTTTTGAGGGAGGACATCGCCGTCGAGGTAAACTACAACGAAGGCGGTGCGACGATGTGGTAACATTTTTTTTTGGGACTAGATGGCGCTGTGTGAAATGTCCAGGGATATTATTATTATTATTATTTGCAGGGCCAATATGGCTAGAGATCGCACAAGACAGGGAGATTTGGAAGAAACAAGGGGAGGCCTTTGCCCAGAGGCGGGACATAACGTAAGCTAACAAAAAAAAAGACATCGGCACCTATCACGTCTGTGAAGTTTACACATAAAAAAAAAAAAGATTTTTTACGCTGATATTATTTCAAGTGACTACAATAACTATGGTCGATGACCCCAAAAAAAAAAAAACCATTAAATTTATTTATTTTCTGATTCATCATATTTCGAAATGATATTTCTATAAATTGTAAAAAGTATTGTGGTGAAAAATAAACAATTTTATTTTTATTTATTTCTTTATATTTAGATATCGATACTCATCGCGGCTGGAGTTTAGCTAACCAATTTAAAATAACACTGTATTGATTTTATACTTACAGTAACTGATGCACGTAGCGTGCGTGTATGTGTCAAACTCGTAGACAAATTCTGGGCCGATTCTATTTATTTTTACAAGCTTTTATTTAACTTGCGATGTTATGTTTGTATGTTCTGGTGAACTCTTGCAACTCAATTTTGAAGTAGATATCTTCAACCGGTTGAGCTGTAACTTTTATATATAGTCATCGATACGCTAACTAGAAGATTTATATATTTTCTACCTAAGTAGAAAGATTTCTGTCTAACTTGTCAATTACTTGCTAGAAGTACCTTAGTCTTGTCAAACCTTTTCATAACATCTTGCGTAATTACCTCCAAGCACAGGAATGTTACAATTAAGTCCCTAGGGAGTTAAGCCAGCTACCTCTGCCTGGCTGGCATACAGTACACGATTATTAAATTACTGCATGTGTTTGATATGGGTTTAGCCCTGGTCTGTGGTTTGGACATACTCAAGAATTGTATGTAAGTTCACTCCTGGTGGAATAAACTGTGAATAATGTGATCAGTTTGAGCTGTTTTGGCCCAGTGGCAAAGGCCCCGACTTGCGAGCTGTATCGTGGGTTCGAACCCATTTTACTTTGTGTAAATAATTTACTCAAACAATAATTCTCAAAACGGTGAAGGATGCGACGAGAGGAAACCGGCATATCCTAGAACCAATAATTCGAAGACATGTGACATCTACCAACCCTCGAGGTAGGTTACTGCCCACTCCCTCACACAGATAGGAGGCCTGTGTCCCAGCAGTGGGATCATTAAAGGCTGATTATGCTAATATCCGTTCTTTGATATATGCAAATTTATGTTGTAGGTACATACGAATACAATGCTCTCTCGATGCTTCATCATTTGTAGATCTTTGTCAGTCGTTACGGGTTGTCAAAAGCCTGAAAGTCTGACAATAGTTCTTAGCAAAGGCGGGTGTTACTCCGTTACTGCCAAATCTACAGAAAGGGCGAATTTTCAGTACTGAAGACGAATTTTCCTTTTAATAAAAAAAAAGCTAACAAAAAAGAAAATTCTTCAAACAGGGTAAGCTCATTGGCTGTAGACAACACAATGGGCCGTGTTGAGGTTCGTAGGTCTAGCTCTTTAAGGGGCATGCGCTTCAAATATTCTTTACCCTTATAAGTACTGATCTACAAATTGCAAAAAACCTCAGAAAATTTTAATTTCGCGGGCTTTCCCGCTTTCGCCTTAACAGCGGGGTAATGAGGGCAACCGTTTTTGTGGCGCCACTGTCGAGTAAGGTCCCGAAGTATAGCTCTAAAAGTTTGCTATTACAGGCGTGAAAACAAGTTTACATTTACATTTAAATCATATTAAAACAAAAACAAAAATGTGTTTCCAAACAGTAAACAAACTAACCCTGATTTAGCTGTTCTTTCAGCCCGCTTAATTTTCCCCTTGTTTTCTTAGCTCCGCTTTTAAAGCACTGACATTCATTGACCCATAACCTCATTGTAAAATATTCGCAACATTATTCTAATCCTACTAATATCATAAACGCGAAAGTTTGTATGGATGGATAGATGGATGGATGGATGGATGGATATTTGTTACTCTTTCACGCTAAAACTACAAAACGGATTTGGATGAAATTTGGCTCACAGATAGTTTATAACCAGGATTAACACATAGGATAATTTTTATCCCGATATGCCCACGGGATGGAAACTTATGCGGGTGAAACCGCGGGGCGCAGCTAGTTAGATAAACCCGCGTAGCCCAACCACAATGATCACATTTGACATTTGACATTTCAGAGACCTCACGCTACACTAGCGCCTCTAGCGGCGAATTCGCGATGATTGCGTAACCCATTATCAGTAGCAATGGCTTATTTACGTTGTTGAGCAGACAAATTTTTCGAACCTATGAAGCAATATCCTTCAAAATGATTCAGATTGAGATTGATAGTCTGTTACGCAATGAAGGTGCTGGTTGGAACTTGAATAATAGTTATCCAATCCGTCAATGTTGTCGAGCTAAGGGCTTGTAATAAATAGTTCAGCTGAAATTCATATTTTGCCCCCACCCCCGTACCATGTATCACTCTATCCCGCTCGTCTTTATTGTATATTAATTACAAAGTGAATATTGTAGTATTGTTGAAACTAGAGCCATTAATGCTAAGACAATTTTCGGAATCTGAGGTATTACAGGCCCTTAACCAGACGAAGATCAGACACTGCGTACCTAGTTTGGCTGGCGATACTAATTTATTTCACGTTTGCATCTCACAAGGCATAGTCAGTTCAAGGCGTTGCCCACAAAAATATTCCTTTTACTATTGCATGACCAAAAAAATGCGTCATAAACCACACTGTAATTAATATATATTTCATTAACAACGTAGTTACTAAAGGGGTGAATACAAAAATCATATACAACAGTAGCGTTCTACGATAACATCTGAAATAGTGGAATGACTCACGGTTGTACCAAAATAACGAAACCTTAGACTTTTATGCAAGCATAAATATTGTTGTCTTGCATGCACGTTGCAAAACACGCTTGTTTGTAATGTCTTATGCTAATGTGTGAGGCATGGACTGAAATAAAAAGTGAGTATCACACGCCAGATGATGCCTTGCCACTCGTAAATGCACTGAAAGGCCTTCCTTTGAGTTTCTTATTAAAATTATTCATCTTTTGGATATCAGCAACTGTTGTGGTGAAATCTAAATACTTTTTATTATTGTTGAATGGACCTGCTCTTGTCCTCAATTACGCCTGATGGGAAGGGATGGATGAACTTTATGATGGAACGAGCATGCCCAGAAGTTACCTTTATGCTTCCGGTGAAAAGAAATGTTTAAGATGTATGTAAGTAGACCTTTTAAGACACTTCTACACGTCAATATTATGTTGATAAATCTTTTCATTGAACAGAACAGAATGATTGAACATTATTCTTTAAACATTTTTTTTTCTTTTTTTTTTTTTTTTTTTTAAATTAGATAGCGCCGGCATTTCCTAACTGACTGATCCCTGAGAAGAAATGCCGACACAAACTCGGTTTTTTTTAAAATACAACCATTAAGTACTTACAATATTAGGATTTTATGTGAGTCTAGTAATACAGGGCCAAGATTTAGCGGGCCTTTAAAAAAAACTGTGGCAGCTTTGAGTTGACCTGTCTAAAAAGACGGCATGTCTGGCCCCCCTGTACTTACGGGTTTCAAGATGATACGATATCATGCCTTTGTTAACACAGTACACCTCAACTCCGAAAATCAGCCAAAACATCAATAACATTTTAAAATATATTTTTTTGAATTACTATGCAGTGCTTTATGATTATCTACAATAATAGATAAATAAAAGATTCATTCATTCTCGCACGCTGCGCGAGCGTGCGTGATCCATCGCTACTCGTTCGATGTCCACGCGCACAGGTTGGATTGAAAGCAGCTCATGAAGTGATTTTTTCCTTCATTGGTGTAATTGCCGTATGGTGTTCCAGTGAGAGGATAAATAAATAAATAATAATAATAATTAATTACTAGATGTAGAATTTGAACTGAGGGGCCCGTGGCCAAATAATAACAGCCGCACAGGTCGATCGGTCAGGTTAAGCTACGCTTGCCGCGGTTGGTCTGTGGATGGGTGACCTTCTTTACATACCGAGACCCCTCCATGCCTCGGAAAGCACATTAAGCCGTTGGTCCCGGCTGTCATTCGTGGATCTTTGACAGTCGTTACGGGTAGTCAGAAGCCCGAAAGTCTGACAACCAGTCTTACCAAGGGGTATCGTATTACCCAGTAACTGGGTTGTGGAGGTCAGATAGGCAGTCGCTCCATGTAAAATACTGGTATTCAGCTGCATCCGGTTAGACTGGAAACCGACCCCAACATAGTTGGGAAAAGGCGAGGCAGATGATGATGTAGAATTTGAACTGCAATAACATCTTTTCCTGCTTTTTTCTAAATTGACAGGGAGAATTGTGACGCAGCCAACACTCAAAAGCAGAAAAGCTGCGACGAATAGAAGAGAATACTCGAAAAAAAAAAATGCGAAAACGTTTGGTCCTTCAGTCCGCGCATCAACCATTCAGAATTACAGTGGAAATATCAGTACTCTTTTACGATACGTCTTTCCTCCTTTTTAGGGTTCCGTAGCCAAATGGCAACGGAACCCTTATGGATTCGCCATGTCTGTCTGTCTGTCTGTCTGTCTGTCTGTCTGTCTGTCTGTCTGTCTGTCCGTCCGTATGTCACAGCCGCTTTTTTCCGAAACTATAAGAGCTATACTGTTGAAACTTGGTAAGTAGATGTATTCTGTGAACCGCATTAAGATTTTCACACAAAAATAGAAAAAAAACAATAAATTTTGGGGGTCCCCATACTTAGAACTGAAACTCAAAATTTTTTGAGTTTCAGTTCGGCACTTGGCCGGTTTTGTTTACGCTAGGCTGCAATATCTGGCTGTGTCAATGCCAAGATCACGCACTCAGCCTGCGATGTTTTATTCATAACCAGACGAAATTATGCACGAATTTTGTAAAAAATGTAACTGTCTCTTAAAATACGAATGATGTATTATTTATTAACAATTCATGACAGAATTTAGCTTCTTAGGACTAAACGCGCGGACCGTCTCTATTGACCGATTTTCGAAGAAAAGCTTGCCTTATCATATTCGAAGCTTTGTTGTATCTACGTGGTCAGGTGACCTTTCCTGTAATGAGAAGATGTCATCAAAGGCTCATTAAACCATTGTTAATCATGATGGTCATAAGATTTTGACAGTCATTGCGAGTTAGTCGGTAACCCGAAAACCTGTCAATTCTTAGGTTATTGGTATTTTTAGACTGTCTTGGATTCTGGAAGTCAGATGAACGATACTCAGATCAACTGGATATCTGTCGCATCCGATCGTACTGGAACGGCGATCCGAATATTAATTCTAGAAAACGTTTCATATGGCCACTTGCATTATTTGATTGCCCGCTTTTCTAAAATACAGGAAAAATATAGCCAGTGCGCAAACTGTAACCATTAATTCAGCATATGATTCTAGACTCCCGAGCATAGAAATTTAACGTTGGTAATAAAAAACGAATAGTTGTTCCATACATTTTGACGACGTAGGTATTGCACTTGTCTATGAAACAGCAGTGTGCGCACTGGTTATTTTTTTTCCTGTATCTCCAGTATGCGTGCGGGTTACCTAATAATTAAAAGCTGCCTACCTATGCGTCATTCTTGTATGGAAAGCAACGCCATTAGTGGGATGGGTGATGAAGACGAATTCAGCACCTGAATTCCATCATTTAATGTCCTAACTTGAGCGGAAAACAGCTTTCCCAACCTATTTTTCTTAGATCCTGGAAATTAAATTAAACGCAGACATAAATTTAGGACGTTGAGGAAAATATCTTCGAAATGACTTTGTTCCTAGCTCGTCAGTTTGATAAATCACGCTATCCTTAGTCATCGCCTTCAAGCGAGAAAAAAATTAGCGCGAGCATTTAGACTTTTAATTTTTAAAGGTCAAAGGTGCTTGCGTTCAGTTAGGTTCTGCGACTGTAACTAGAGCATTTTGTCAAATATAGCACCATCAGGCTCTAGGCTACTGGGCTCGGGGTGGGGCTTAAGTCTGGAGTGGGGTGGGGGCGGTCTGTCGCGCCAGTTTCACCCCCGAAGCGGCGCATAGACTGAAATGTGCCGCCGATAAAGCAGCCGCCAAAAACATGAACTTATTTTTTTTTGGTTTGTAGGGTTGGGGGCTGCGTCGCATTTTATGTCGATGTTTGTCGTTCTAGATATTTGAACGGTTCCGCAGTTCTTTAGGGTAGTGTTGTAATGTTATCTTTGTTCCTCATTTTCGTTTTTTTTTTATACATGTTTGAAGTGACATGGTTATTTTTCATGATTTGTTGACTTCCATAATTATTACCTAATTAAATATGCATTATTTTAAGAACGTGGTTGCTGTAAAATTAATTGAAATCTCTTTAAATTGAGACATAATTTTTATTAGTACAAAGTAATGCTATTCGTTGTTATGCAAAATTTAATTACATTAAACTCAACCGTCGCAAAAAAATATGAAGAAAAACTCATATTTCTAGGTAAACATTGAAGGGTTTGCCTCCCCGACATGATAAAGCAAAAACGTAAAAAGATTTATTGCTCCAAAAAACTAGGTTTTAATAAAAAGAAAATTCAAAGGCCTACACATAGGCCACATAGTATGCAGGGCGGAATAACTTATAGAGGGCATAAGCGTTGAAAATTGAGGCCGCCTAGTCTGATATTGAGGGAAACTGACTCGAGACACGCATTGAAACTCACGCCAGTCCACTTTTGTTCCTATTAGGACACCCAAAATGATCCTAATATAAACTTTAACATCTATAAGAGCAGCATCCGTTGCGTGTTCAGTATGGTAGAACGAAAATGGCACTTTAAACAAACCGTCAATGTACGCCTAACATTTCATAGAGTCGTGCTAACTCAACTTTATTGCGTACATGTACAATAATCTGATATTCCCCGCTTACCCATTACGAGCGATAATATATTCTACGATGAAGCAATAAGGGTGAGAATCGCGTGGATGTAATTCAAAGATTGTTATAGGGCTTCCTAGGAGCCGTTGTGGAGGTTTCATCGCCGCCTAGATATAGGCTCTGAGGTTTTGTAACACGCGAATGAGAACTTCTGTTAGATATAAATAATTAGAAGTTGTTAATAGTTATAGGAAGGATGTAAGTACCCTTGTTTATTAGGTAGACGTACCTACTTTAAAAGGAATTATTCAACTTAGCAGATATTTTTTAATGCATTTCGTCATTTCATAAAATAACTTTTAGATAAAAAACAATTAATTTTCCAATTATACAAAAACTGATAACATTTAGATAAAAAAAGTCAACATGAATAATAAAATATTTTGCATGAATTTGAATATCAAACGTATTATTTATCAGTCAAAACCAGCATATAAAACAGACCGATTCCCACGCTCAAATTGAAATCAAATACTCAATACGCCAATCGTTTCGCTAAAAGAACGCATAAAACCCACAGTCTCACGAAAAGTACAAGCAAAAATGCACCGCAAGAAAAATAGCCGGCGACCTTGAAAAAAGAAACAAAAAAACTTCTAGTGTACATTAGCGGAAAACGCGTTGTTTAGAACGTCGACACAAATGCTGGCGAGCGCAAATTGATAGCGACAAGTGACACTTAGTCGTTGCGGACAGAAGGACCAATTGACTCGGCTTCAAATTTTCGCAGAAAATTTACGGCATATGTAAATTATCATGAAGAAAAGCCGCTTCAGGAGTATAGTTCAGATAGTTAGGGTAGTTGTGTAGTTTCTATCTAACCACATGTGAAGAAGGTGTGAGTTTATCTAAGTATGTTAAAACCGCTTCAAAAATATTTTTATTCTTCTAGTTACAGTGAAAAGAATGAAAGTAATTTAGTTGAAAAAAGACCTCAGTCTCTGTGACTAAGAGCTGATTTTTAATTGGAATAAAATTGACGTTTGACACTTTTTGTATAAAATAACTGTCACGATTTCAAAATTATTCCTGGAATAAAGTTATTAAATGATTGAAAAATCAGCCTTATGTGAAACAAATTTCGAAAGACCATCCGACCGACTGGTATGAAAAGGAGAATTTCTTATTTTCCTTATAAAAAATGGCCTGAGGACAACTGACGTAAGTCGCACCCGTGCTATAATAATTATCAAGCAAGGGGAATAAACTATCATAGTCACTACAAATGCAGTGCTAGCCGAAGAACATTTCGTCAATAGGTAACATGTGGGGGCAAGAGGAAAAAATCCCAATGCCTTTGTCTACATTGCCATCAAGGCACAGTTAAGGCGCATCACACACTACAACGCGCCACGCGACGGGACGCAGATAACGCGCCCCCGCGCGTGATTTTTTACATACTAACTCAATAAAAACGCATTTCCGCGCGGGGAATTTGGCTCCGTTTCCTGCGCCCCGTCGCGTGGCGCGGTGTAGTATGTGATCCGCCTTAAACCAAATCATCACCGAAGTAGCTATGTACTTATTCGATTCACTTTCCAATTAAACCCTACCGCAGTACCTACTGATTAGAGTATCTCACTGTCCGTCTTTACACATGAACCTTCTGAGCCATCTTATTTGTCGCTTGCAAGTAGACGGGGTCATTACCCTCCCCATTCCATTGCAAGGCTACCCAGGGCCGCACTCGTCGCGCGCCGGGCTCGGTAGCCATGGCGATCGCTCGCGAGGGCTCGTTGCGATAGTGACACCCCTACCACCCTCACCCCGCGCCGCTTATTATGGGCTCTTTTCAATTCGCCTTCAATGGCGGCTAAATCTTTACCTGAAGGCCACCGAATGATGTCAGGTACAGCCCTGGATCTGAGCTCTGATTCCGCGATATTTTTAGGGTGTTGGTACAGTGTGGGGTGTGTTTTGTTTAATATGATATTAGGAATAAATGTTGACACTGAAGTAATTGGTTGTTTTTATGATAGGAAAGTATTTTTGAGAAGGCAATGTAGAAAATAGTGGTATTTTTTATTCGGAATCAGTCGATCGATCTGTAAAAAACTCACCGTGAAAAGTTAAGTAAAGTGAGCTTAGAGTGAGCTGCCAATAGTGTCAATGCCTAGCATTAGACTGGACTGACAGCTCACTGCACGCTCACTTCACCTAAGTTTTCACAGTGATATGGTTACAGAATCACACTGCTGAACTTTTACATGCACTAAGCCAAGACAACTTATTAGCTTCACAAAATAATGTCACTCCCTACCCTACTTAGGTGCTTATAAAAACAATGTAGTATTAGATTACTTTTTCTGAGTCTGTTTCGGCTTTATTTCTCAGACTAGTCAGATAGGAAACGCCGACCTCATCTAGTTTTTAAAATATGATTGACGTGTAAAACCTACTTACGAAAATAAAATCGAAGAGCTTATAAATTGGAGTCTGCAATATTACACGACGTGTAGAAAAAAAATCCTAAAATCAGCAAGTTTCTAAGAACCAATTAAAACGCCATTGTACAAATTTTTATCTTTACGATTAAAAAGAAATAATCTAACGACGGAAACGTAACAAATACTTTTTTATTAGTATTGCTGCACTACGTACCCATTATTTGGTGGCAGCCGAAGATGGATCGATAGAGATAGTAGATATAGACAGTATAGATATGCCATAGATATAGATAGTGGCAGCCGGAAGAGTTCTAGCAAACAACTGTTATCAAGGTCGGTAGATACTGTCACTGGTCTGTAGGGCTGTTACGATTATTTTTCAGAAGCACTTGCTGCATATTTGACATTTTATTTTTTATGTGATAGTGTTTTTGGGAGTTGTCAAATACATATTTACTATTCCAATTTCCAGACGGAGATGGCGGGATGAGCTGGACTCCTTCAACAAGAGCTGGTCCTTAACAGCTTTAAACAGAGAGAAGAGGAAAGAGAGTAGGTAGGCCTTTGCCCAGCAGTGGGACCTCATAGGTGATAGTAATAATAATTCAAATTTTGGGAAACTACACAGCAAAAGAAGAAGAAGTATTTATGTATATTTATTTGTGTGTATGTAGTATATTCTTGTAATTTTTGTTTAGTTTTTAAGTGAATTGTTTTTTATTCTATGTATTATTTTTTGTCTCCTTTGCTCTATCACACGCTGTCTACATCTCTGTATCTATTGTCCTATCTCAGGTATGCTGGAAGAGATTTCTTATGAAATAAGCATCACCTCTGTACCTAATTTTTCTGTTCTGTTTTTCAATGTCTGTTTAGATATGTGTGTACATAAATGGTAAAATAAAAATTAAAAAAAAAAAAATTATACAAACTTGCTCGTTTTCTTTGGTTTTTTTTTATATATGCTTGTAACTTCAATGTATCGTTCAGGTTTTTGATATAATCTTTCTTGCTGTATGGAAATATATATTTTTTTATAAAATTATTGGTTTAAAACACCTATTAATATGTGAGAGAAACTAAAAAAATCTAATTATATTTTATAATTCAGTCTTTATTAAAAGGTCTATGAATAAAAATAACATTTGAGGAATATCGTCGTCTATTAAAAAGGATAGTTAGATATTTATCTTTAAATAATATTTTCTTTCGTAAGTATTAATTGACTTTTAAAATTAGGTAGGCAGGTTACATATTTTATTTAAATGTAAAAAATTTAACTCAACGTAAGTTATTTAAAAAAAAATTGAAACAGATTTACTGCAGTTAACTGCAGTAAATCTGTTTAAATTTTTTTTCTATCTATCTTAAAACTTTCTATATCTATCTATTTTAAATCTATTTTTATTTTTTTTATATCTATCTATTTTAAAATAACCACGTACAATACACACGTACACACACCCTCACATATATTGTATAGTTTTTGTTGTGATGGTTCACAGCCTCAGTCAAAATGTTGAGTATTCCGGACCGTTCTCCCAGAACTACTTTTCACAGAACAACCTTTTTAAAACCTTGAGGCTGTTCTCTGAATTTTACTTTAAAATAAATTTCGATCCTTTGACACACATAACAGATGGCATTTTGTGTGTGTGGGCTTGTGTGTGAGCAAAAGTTCTACATCTGTGCGTCACTTAAATTATTAAAGTAAACTTTGATTTAAAAATAGAGTTAACAAGATATTACTTTAGTAGTGATGTACTAATGAAGTACTGTATGATTTTGGTTCCAGATCACAGTTGTAGAAAAAAAAACAATATCTCCCAAAAAACTAAATTTACTTAGTTATTATTAACTATTTACACAAGGTACTAAATTAAAAGACTAACTATCTAAATACATACAAAAACAAAAGGATATTTAGGCGTCGAAGTACTCGTCCGCATCGCTGTCATGCGGAAACCTGCCCAGAAGACTGGCAGCATTGCCCACGTTGAATGGCAATGCTCATTCTTTGCCCAAAGAACGACCCAGCCCTCTGGTTACGTGGAGTGTCGATCAGCCGACGAGAAATTTATTTTAAAAGGAGACGCGCACTCGGGCCCTTGGCCGTTGTACGTTTCGACCCAAAACGGCTCAAAGCTGTAGTTACAAAAAAAATAAAACACCAATAAATAGATAAGAATCTATCCTACAACTCAAGTACCTCCCTGCACTAGAAGTACAGTGTATGCCAAGTCGCAGCTTGCTATTTGTGCGCGCCGGGCCTCTGAACTGCGCACCACCGCCTCCGCAAGAGGGGAGCTCCTCTGCCTGGCCCATTACACTAATAGTGCAATATAATACGTATACGTACCCACTGATCTAGCCAATGGAACTGTTTATTGAGATTTGTGTCACGATTAAATGTTAGGAATCTTCTTCTACTCTAGTGTCGGTACGAACTTGTCATAGGAGTCACAGACAGTCCACTGTGCAGGGCCTGCATGGAGGAAGATGAGGCAGCAGCTCATGTGCTTCTAAACTGTCCGGTGGTTGCCACATACAGGTAAAGTACTTCGAAAACCCAGGTACCCTCCGTGAGATTGTCAGTAACACCGAGGCGTTGTGAGCCTTCCTTGAGGAGCTGGGGTGGATCGAAACCCGTACGCAAAATACGCAATTTGACGTGGAGTTGCAGACGTCAGCCCGTCTTACGAAGTGCTCATACACACGAGCGACACGCGTCGGCGGCAGAAGTAACTGCATTCGTTAACGCCTGTTGACCTCAGTTGATCAGCGAAATCAGCCCAGTCGGAGATACTTATTGAAGTGCACATGTGTGCGTAGACACAGGTGCACTCTCTCTCTTCCCTCACTCTCATATCCGATGGGACGGTAATCCAACACGAGCGGAGAGAGATAGGCACGGGGCCAACGGCTTAACGTGCTTTTAGAAGCACGAGGGTATGATACCGCCAACTTCAGAAATCCGGGCTGTTACTAAGAAATTCCTAATGGCAAAACCCTTTGTCCGACCAGGAAATCGATCCCAGGACCACGCTCAGTAGTCGCGCTTGCGACCACGAGAAGAGGCTTCTACCCTGCAGGTACAGACGCCAGCAGGTCAAGCTACCCGAAACTGTCAAATTTTCCCAATCAACCTTGAACCTTAATGCGTCAGTGATAATGTTTAAAATCTATTAAAGAAATTTGACAGATTGTAGTAACTTGATGTCCTGGCGTCTGTACATAGTTACAGGCTAGTATTAGGTATGTATTACCCCTGGGGGTTATTTAACTGCACAGATCAATGTGTGTGTGTTTATATCACACTCACTACCTAATGTAACCTTATTGATGTGTTTGTCAAAATCATACATAAGTAAAGTTGCCCAATTATCGTTTTTTTAATAGTTTTAGGTAGGTTAGGTAAACTTAAAATTAATCAAATAAAAAAATAATATCCTAAATATAATAATTTTATTTTAATAATTTGTTTTCTATTTAGTAGTAGCAGCACCCCGCGGTTTCACCTGCATAAGTGACGATCCCGTGAGAATATTGGGATAAAAAGTATCCTATATGTTAATCTTCTTGCTTAGCTAAGTTAAGGTAGAAGAACATACATAAATATTATAAATGAAATGATTTGTTAAGAAAAGAAAATAAATGATGTATGAGTAACGAAGTCTGCCGTACATGGAGAACTGAGCATGTACGGTAGCATTTTTTTTTTATTTTAAAGAATATGTACCAATTTGATTTGTGATAATACTAGTTAAAATATTGTAAGGGGTATCACTGTTTGAGCAAATAAACGATGCAAAAGGAGTGCACTGTGCTTGCGTAATGTATTACAGCCCACTCTCTCTCACAGAGAGGAGGCTTGTGTCCCAGCAGTGGGATACGTTATAGGCTGGTTATTTTATTCTATATCTCAGACTAGTTCCATAGTAGGTACTTTTTGACTGGCCTACACTGTCCTCCCATACCTGTTAACACTGTAATTTGAAAATATTGTAAAAGCAAATTATTTTTAAAAGAGTAACCGTGGAGGTTCTTGACCAATTGAAACCGTGCACCTAGCTTCCGACGTTTCCTAAGTGCCCATGTAGGTTTATGTGAAATAAAATATTTTGATTTTGAATCCCGAAGGCCAATTCTCGTAATTTAAAACTTTCAAAATCTAGTCGCAGTCTCATCTCGGCGACAAACAAATGACAAACACTTGTCAAAATGTAGGGAAATTAGACGTATTTTTTGACAGATTGAGACTGAGATTGGACTGAACGTTCTTAAAATTACGAGAATTGCTCCTCTGATTATAAACAATCTGTATGCCAAATTTCATCCAAATCCGTTCAGTTGTTTTTGCGTGAAAGAGTAACAAACATCCATCCATCCATACAAACTTTCACGTTTATAATATTAATATTAGTAGGAAGGATAGGATTAGAAGTTTGTACAAATAATATAATATATATTTCATATAATTTTTTCCATTATCCATTGACTATTACATTCAATTATCCCTAAAGGTTTTTGTGCAGGGGTTTTCTAATTTTATGTTTGGTTAGGTGCATAACTACATAATAATATTCAAACAATACATAACTATACTTTAAATTTTACCCGTTGTGGGGAACACCATTATAATTTATTCAGATTGGGGAATTTACAGATGTTTAGATTTCTGCAAATGTAAACCTAGGTCCGTACACAGGAAACCATTTTATTTAAATTATTACCTACTTTGATTACGAGTATTATAAAAGTACGATGAAGGAAGGTCGCGGGAATCCGCTGGGTGCGGGAAGCACAGTACGATCGTTGGAGACACTTTGGGGTTATGTATGAAAAAACTTGGTTCTTTAAGGCTGGATTTAGTGGCTGACCGTTTAGTGCTTAGCTGACGGCAAATTGAATACTCACAGGAGAAGTCACAAGAGATAAAGCGTACGCGCGTACAGTTGGACGCTCGGTCAGCGTCGCACCAAATCTCCGCGTATACCAACATAGCGCGTCAGTCCACCGACGACGTACGCCCGACCGACGAGCTCAACCGACGGTCCTCGTCAGCGCGAAGTAGCTGTACGCGCGTACCGATTTATCATCGCTGCACTGAAGTTGTTCATAAGTTTTCATTGATATAGCTATGTTCGACCGATGTTAGCAATGACCGTCAGTCGAGCACTAGATTTAGTAAGGCTGAATTTAGCGCTCGGTTAGTTTACACTTTTTGTAAGTACGTGTCTTATTATCCAATATTTCCTTGGAAAACTAAATAATTATAGCCGCACAGGTGGATCGATCAGGTTAATCTACGCTTGCCGCGTGCGCTATGGGTGGAACAAGGCTGTCAATGACAATGATGATCACAATAATCATTCAAAGTACCAATTCACCAACAAAATGTAAGGAACAGTCCCAACACTAGTCGCGTAAATGATTAATTCGTTCAACTTTGATGTTGTCAATTAAAGGAACTATTGATCGGAAGATAATTAAGGCAGTGTCGAATGTTGAATAGATAGGTTTAACATGTAAATGTAGATATGTAGATTATTTGTATTTTTTTGTGCGAACTTAGCCTAATCTCCTTGAAAACGGGTTGTTATACACTAAAAATGCGTTTTCAAGGAGATTAGGCTAAGGCTAATTTGAACATATTCAGTTTTATATAAAGCGATTTTTTTTTATTTTTTCGATTTAAAAAAAAATACAGCACCCTAATTGCGTTACACACTTTCAATTACAATCTGAATTATTTTAAAGGATATTGCTAATCCGTTGCTTCATTATGTTCAAAAAATTTTGTTTGCTCAACAACGTAAATAACGCAATGAATGTTGTAGAACTGTCCAAATGAAACCTGTTGCTACTGACAATGTTACAATTACCCCGCTGGTTTGGTTTTAACTTTCGGTAAAATATTGGCTGCAGCTATTGTTGTTTTTCTTTGGTAGGCCTATTGTCAAAGTTACAACCATCCTAAGTAGCATTGTTTGCCATAGCTGCTATAATATAATATTCATATCAGTCAGGAAATGCCGGCGCTATCTAGGTTTAAAATATTGACCAAAAAACGTGTAAAAGTGCCAATTACTAATGAACCTACATTACTTACGAGAATTCCAATTAAAAACTTCAGTAAATACAATTTTAATAGACCCAATCAGTATTATCACTACAGTTATAATCTTCATCATGTTCACCAATCCCTTGTCAGATTCGAGTTTCTCCAATTAGTCCTTACATCCGCTAATCTCCGACATCTAAATGTATTTGCTAGGTACAGTGAAACTTCCATTTTTGTTTCTATGTTCCTATTAACATGCAGGAGCATGACATTTAGAAAACCCATTCATGAATGCTTATCGTCAAAGAGAACATACATAATACATGCTACGACACACGCAATTATTACTTCAGCAAATTACATGGCACGTGCTTTGGTACACACGACTACATATCAAACTATTCATTGCCAGTTTTAGCTGACCTCGCCTTTTATAGGCTTTTAGTATAATGAGAAGTCAGCTCATATTGGAAATTTTGCTTTACAGCTTTTTTGCTCTATTTGATAGGTGCGTACAGCGGTAATATTGGGAGTGAGATTTTTTGGAAGGTTGAGGTGTTATTACGAGTATAATATATTGCAAACGGTAAAGGAAACTGGCATATCCTGGAACCAAACATTCAAACACATGTGACATCTACCAACCTCCACTGGGCTCGCGTGGTATATTATAGCCCACTCCCTCTCGAAGAGAGGAGGCCTGTGTCCCATCAGTGGGAACATTAAAGGTTGATTATGAGGTGTAATTCGTTCTGGTAAACAATAATGTAATATGATGTATTAGTGGTATTAAAGTAAGAAGTTTTTGAGCAGTAAATAAAAGCCATGTGATGGTCTTGGCTGCAGAGTTATTTGAAACTTCTAAGACTCCATTTTTCAGGAAATTAATGAAACAAACGAGAAATCTGTTACATCTACGATTAATATCATGTACTCGTACTTAATAAATATAGGTAAAGAAAGCACCGATCAACCAGTGACGTCATTTTAAAGAGCGTATGATAGATCTGTTTTAATTTAGTGATGACATGCCTAATTAAGTTTTAAAGTATGCGAAAGCATATGTATCGTGAATTCCTGGTATTTTATTCAAGAAACATACCGGGCAGGTTTACAACTGTATAAATTATGATTGGTTCTTGAATTAATTCTGCTGTATTTGACGTTTTGTCACCTTCCTTAATCTTGAATTTTAAAGTGGCTTTTTGCAGCTGTGGTGCTGTGAGAGCAGTCAAGTGGTGGCCTCGACTTACGAGCTGTTAGGTCGTAGGTTCGAACCCAGGCGGGCACTTTACTTTGAGTAATTTATTTCATCACCACCTCTCAAAACGGTGAAGGAAAATATCGCAAGGAAACCGGCATGACCTAGAACCAAAAATTCGAAGACACGTGAATCAGCTCTGGGCCCGCGTGGCGGATTACGGCCTGTTCCCTCTCACAGAGAGGAGGTCTGTGTCCCAGCAGTGGGACCGTTAAAATCTGATTATGAATATGCTTTTTGCATGTTGTTGAAGTTAGTTTCTAGTGTCATATGGAGCTCCTGGCATTTCATCGTCTGCCTACCTAATCTTCTCCCCTAGCATTTAGTAAGCACAGATGAAGAGCTTTCCCTAAGCTGGGCTTATTTGGATATTATACATTACTGGTCGTTGGTATAGTGGTTGCAAGCGCTACTGGTGAGCATGAGGTTCCGGGTTCAATTCTTGGGTCGGCCGAAGTTTTATTTGATTTTATCATCTGGAATTCCTCAATAGCAGCCAGGTGTCTTGGTTTGGGCCCGGTTGGCGGCAACAGGCTCGGCCCCTGATATATGGGACTGAGCTGACTGTTTTGAGCCGTGAAATGTGGATGTGCTGTACTATAGTAGTAGTTTGTTCCCTACCAGTCGGAGAATACAGCACCCTAATTGCGTAACATACTATCAATCTCATCATCATCTAAAATTGTTTTTTTTTCTTCGAACTATGCCTATCTCCCTCTTTGTGACAGCTTTCCTTGTTTTTCTTTTCCATATCGTTCCATCTTCGACGTCCATGTCGGAAACAGGGCCTATCTTCAGTGCTGACTGTTGTTTGACCAGTACCCGAATTACGTAACACACTATAAATCTCAATCTGAATCATTTTGAAGGATATTGCTAATCCATTGCTTCATATGTTCGAAAACTGTCTGCTCAACAACGTAAATAACGCAATGAATGTTGTTGAACTATCAAAATGAAAGCCATTCCTACTAATAGTGTGTTACACAATTAGCTCACAGGCGTGATGTTATGTTATCTTTAAGCTTGTTTTTTTTTTAAAATATTAATATACTAGCTGCGCCCCGCGGTTTCACCCGCATAAGATTCGATCCCGTGGGAATATCGGGCTAAAAATTATCCTATACTGTAACCCATCTGTGTGCCAAATTTCATCCAAATCCGTTTAGTAGTTTTTGCGTGAGAGTCACAAACATCCATCCATCCATACAAACTTTCACGTTTATAATATTAGTAAGATAATTCGTTATGTTAAATCGTGCCTATTTACCTATATGTAGTTTTAATATTTGAATGAATGTTACGTATCGTCAATTTTACGTAACATAAAACATTGTAAATTTATTAGCTAAGTAGTTTTATTTTGACTTCGTAGCACTATGAGGTGAATACACTTTCAAAGACAGCTCAACTTAGTTAGGCATTAAAATATTCTTACATGAATGCGCAGTATTTCACAACTACGCAGAATACAATTATTAACCAAAACTAGAATAATATATAACGTATTAATAAGACATAAATCTCATCTTCGCCCTCGATATTTAGGTAGTAGTTATATTACGTGTGTATACTACCTGATTCCCGATTCCCTTTAAATTTGCGCGGCGGTGGGATGGCCCTGTGATTTCGGGGCAAGGGATGGTTACTATAGAAACGACGAGATTTACCAGGTCCTGAATTTAACACGGAATTATTGATTGCTCGAATCAAAATGTTCAAACTGAGAGTTTGGCAGCCATCTTGTTAGTTATCATTACACTATTTGGAAATGGAATTTGTGTTTGAATCGTTTGAATTTTTAATGGACAATGCGTTCTTTTTTAAAAAAAGGGATTTTCCAAGTTCTTTTGTTTGACAGCTTAATTTTTTCTGAAAAGCGAGTATATCATAGGATATGTTTTCCCAATGTTTTGTCTTTGTGAATATTAGGGAACCTATCTAACGTGTGTGTGCGAATGAGATAGAAAATGATGTATGGATAATGTTGGTTCAAGTTTTTTTTTTTCATTCAAGCTTCTGAATGTTTTTGATTGAGAGATCTCTTTGTTATGAACTTCTGCCATACAACCAACACTCGCTTTCAATACAATTCTATGTGCTTTATAATAACTGCCTCGAATGATTTAAACTTCTTTGTTGGACAGTCTAAAGTCCATATTTCTAAATATTATGAGGTTGTAGAACTCGAGTTGCATTGTAAAAAAGGCATTTTCAGCACTTTTTGTTGCAATGCAAATAAAAACAAAAATTATGTTTAAGTTTATATTTTGAAAGTAAGGTAAGCAGGTAACATTTTTTGAAGGACTCATCATCTGCCTAGCCTTTTCCCAACTATGTTGGGGTCGGCTTCCAGTCTAACCGGATGCAGCTGAATACCAGTATTTTACATGGAGCGACTGCCTATCTGACCTCCACAACCCAGTTACTGGGTAATACGATACCAATTGGTAAGACTGGTTGTCAGACTTTCGGGCTTCTGACTACCCGTAACGACTGTCAAAGATCCACGAATGGCAGCCGGGACCAACGGCTTAACGTGCTTTCCGAGGCACGGAGGGGTCTTGGTATGTAAAGATGGTCACCCATCCACAGACCAACCCCGGCAAGCGTAGCTTAACCTGACCGATCGACCTGTGCGGCTGTTATTATTTAGCCACGGGCCCCTCTCTTCTTTTCTCTCTTCTTTTTTGAAGGACTGGTTGTCACATTTTCAGGTTTTTGCCTATCATCATTTCAGCCGAAAGACGTCCACTGCTGGACGGAAGCCCCCACAAGTACCGCCATTTCGACCGGTTCTGTGCTTCTCGCACCCAGCAAATTTCAACTGCCTTCACCAAGTCATCGGTCCACCTTGTGGGAGGCCAGGCAACGCTACGTTTTCAGGTACACAGTCGCCACTCCAGAACCTTTCGCCCCATCAGCCATCTGTTCGGCGAGCAATGTGCCCTGTTGTACCACAATTCAGACAATTCTTTGGGCTATATCGGTTACCTTGGTTGTCCTACGAATCTCTTCATTTCTGATTTGATCACGTAGAGAAACTCCAAGCCAAACCTTTATTGCCCTTTGGGTGACCACGTTTCAGTGCCATAGGTCATCACTGGCAACACGCACTGGTCAACCACTTTCGTCTTGAGAAACTGTGGTATGTGTGACGACAAGTTATTGTTTCGTTATGATAAGCATATCTATTAGTTGTTGTTAATCTTTCTGTCTTCTTCGTTTCGTGTCGATGGTACTCTTCTTCGATATTTTATATTGTTTAAGCACAGTAGGTGGCCACGCTGATTGCGGCATTCATTAAGTAATCCAAGGTGCAGGTGAACGGGCATTTAGGGCACTCCAGCAAGTGGGGCATAGTTATTTTTGTTTCTTGGTCATACCTATGTTAAGTTATGGATCTATGGTCTGAAAATAAAGATTTTATTATTATTATTATTATAGTCTTATTAGAGGCAGAGAGGGACCCGTGGCTAAATAATAACAGCCGCACAGGTCGATCGGTCAGGTTAAGCTACGCTTGCCGTGGTTGGTCTGTGGATGGGTGACCATCTTTACATACCGAGACCCCTCCGTGCCTCGGAAAGCACGTTAAGCCGTTGGTCCCGGCTGTCATTTGTGGATCTTTGACAGTCGTTATGGGTAGTCAGAAGCCCGAAAGTCTGACAACCAGTCTTACCAAGGGGTATCGTATTACCCAGTAACTGGGTTGTGGAGGTCAGATAGGCAGTCGCTCCATGTAAAATACTGGTATTCAGCTGCATCCGGTTAGACTGGAAGCCGACCCCAACATAGTTGGGAAAAGGCTAGGCAGATGATGAGAGGCACCGCACTCGCACTGGGTATTGGATGGGAATATAATATTTCTGTTAAAGTATGGTACAATTCTTCTTATTAACAGCTTAGCTTTGTTAAATACAAATAAAACCTGCTTTTAATACTGACCTTGTCGATTTTATTAAACTTATTATTAGAGGTCTTTGTTTTAATGTAATGAATAAATAAATATTATTCTTCCGGACTGTTAATAGCTAATTAGTATAGGCTCCTGTTTAATAAAGTGCGTATAGGTATGTGATTTGGTGAGTTTATTAAGTGACATTATGTTTTAAAACTAATACAGTTGCGTATTTTTTTTTTTTGAAGAAAAATATACTCAACGTGTCATGAATTTAGGTCTAGATTTCCACGAACTTTATTTCAGAGATATTTTTGAAAATAATACGCTCGCCCCCTATTATCTCATGGGACATAAATCCTTCCTACTTATAATATTATAAACGTGAAAGTTTGTATGGATGGATGTTTGTTACTCTTTCACGCAAAAACTACTGAACGGATTTGGATGAAATTTGGCACACAGATAGTTTTTTAACCAGGATTAACATGTAGGATACTTTTTATCTCGATATTCCGCCCGCAATAGCAGAGGATAGAGGTGTGTGGATGGGGGAAAGGGGGCAAACAGGGAGGGAGAGGACGGGCTAAAAAGATAGGAGGAAAGATTAAAATTAAACATTAATGGACATGAGCTGTCGCAGTTTACTGCTATGCTTTGACAGTGCAACAACATTCATTGCGTTATTTACGTTGTTGAACGGACACATTTTTCGAACATATGAAGCAATGGATTAGCAATATCCTTCAAAATTATTCAGATTGAGATTTATAGTGTGTTACGTAATTCAGGTACTGGTCAAACAACAGTCAGCACTGAAGATAGGCCCTGTTTCCGACATGGACGTCGAAGATTGAACGATATGGAAAAGAAAAACAAGGAAAGCTGTCACAAAGAGGGAGATAGGCATAGTTCGAAGAAAAAACAAAAACAAAATGTAAACATTATTCTACGTTGATCCAGGCGCGAGGGAATAATAAAGAATGTTTAGTTACATACTACTTACCATTTCGCGTTTGTAACGGATTATCTAGATTCAATTGTTTTATTGTAGCCTTTCTGTCATTATCTACAAGGCAAGAAGGTTCTTAATTTTCAAACATTTGCATTATTTTTATAATAAAATATTATAGCGCAGCAAGTGGCGCCTCCAGTCTTGTTACGGAGTTATTGGAACCACCGAAAAGGTCGGATAAGAGTGACACTGGCTGGTGACAGTCACTCTAGCAGAGCGTCGCATCGATGGTTGCGTGGTGGTTGTCTTCTGATGACAGATGAGCCGCTGTCGTACCACGTTCACGTCGAACTGCTGTATTCTGGCACATTCCAGGGCCCCAATTTTGTTTTATTCCGCGCGAAACCCTACCACGTGCCAACTACGTCAATATCGTGTCTTGTTAACGGCACGGAATCGAAATGTCAACCGTACGGACATCATGTATTTTGACAGTTTAAACCACGCCATTCGTGTCATAGAGAATACGTTAATAGCAGATGTCGTGATTAACTAAGGAATTGTCGTGGTTTTGAAGCAGAGAATCGCTAAGTGGTCATAGTGAATTAGCGTCCTGATGATATTGAAACTGCTGAGCCACTTCTGGTAAAGGCTATCGTGTGCCGTTACATATTTCAGGTAAGTTCTTTTTGGTGTTAAAGAGGAAGATAGTGCTTTGTTATTTATCCAAGTAATCTATATTCATATATCAACTGATGATGATGATGATATTTATTTATCCTCACACTGGAACGCCATACGGCAATTACACCAACGGAGCAAAAAATCACTTTATGTGCTGTTTTCAATCCATCCTGTGCGCGGTGGACATCGAATGTTATATAATTCAAAACACTATTGGAAACCATGCTCTTTCGTAGCGCGAATATAAGCACATGTGGGAGGCACATAATAGTCCCATTAATAGCCAAAGTACCAAATTAAATGAGATTTAAAAAAAATCTTAAAGCCTTATTTCTAGTGGCATGAGATCTCGGATTCGATTTGCAGGTTGGGAAAGTTTTATTACTTGTTTTTCGTGAGGTACTAACATAGCTTATAAGTAGTGTGTATTACTAACATCATATGGATCAAGGTCTGAAGTAAAGTTATTTTTTTTTTTTTTTTGTTACTTTTTTCTATCTAGAGTTTCTTGTTAGCAGCTCCCTCTGCACAACCCATCGGTGAAAAAAGGTGTGATGTTATGTTGTGCAATCGACAATCTAACTCCAAATAAACATTTCAGCCTATAGTTTTAAGGCGAATTCTTAAAAAAAAATCAAACGTTGAGCGGTAAAATCCAAGATGGCGGAAAACGTAAATGATACAATCTTTGCTTTAGAAGTTAGATGTTGACCTTTTAAGCATACATAGCCGTGACGATGAATGCTGAATCGACTCCATTACGTAATCTATGCGCTCATCTTTCCTTAAACTACAAAGCACACGAAATCAAACTTTGGCTTCTTTCTTACAAAGTTGAATTTTCCTTAATAAGATTGTGTATAAATTTGACATACCAGTAACTTGTTGCATTGCTGTTTAGGGTTAAATCTAGTTCCTTATTGATATGTTTAGTGTTATCATAACATCACTAAGTCATTATGAGTTATTTTTGCTTTTATAGAGTTGAGCGGATGTGTTTTGCTAAAATTAATCTTGTGCCTTCTATAGTTAACTAGGGGATTAGGGAAAAAAAATTAGAAAAAACTGAGTATTTATAAGTCGAGAACCAGGTAAATTACGGATCCGGTGAACTGCTCATGAGCCGTTAATTCACATATTTTTTATCATATCCTCGTGAACGTGGTATGAATATGATTCAGCTGTTTGCTTACAATACTATCATTCACGCTATTGATGTTTATCTCGCAACGAAAACTTTTTCACTCACCTTCAGATAATTATTGGTTTATTATAACATCTTCAATTACTGAAATGAGCATATGAGCATAACTTAAAGTTAAGTAGTGATTGATTAGCGACTGTTTAACCATACATTTTTGACGTCTAGACGTCACTTAACGTTATTATCGTTTATAACTAAACCCCTTAGTTAGTAAATAAGCTGTTGATCCTTTAATACAGGTTTCACTTTTCAATTGTAAAAGAGTCAGTCAGTAAGTCAATTTTCTTACTTAAAAAACGTTCAAAATCTAGTCGCAATCTCATCTCAGCGACAATCAATGTCAAAAATGTAGGGAAATTAGAGGTATTTTTGACAGATTGAGACTGAGTATCAGACTGTGCACGTTCTTAAAATTACGAAAATTGCACCTCAGCATAAAAAAACAAAACAGTAAAAAATGGAACTTCTTAGATATAAATGCTAGATTTATCTCTTTGACTAATGATAAGGCGGAGTATTCATGTAGCGTGGGCAAAGATTAATTAACGGAGCCAACACTATGTACAAAACGTATGTATTTAGGTACTAGAATAACGTAGGAAATGTTAACATATTAGGATTTTTCTGGATTTACCTGATAACATAAAATCATGCCTGTATTTCTCGAAGGTGCAGAGGCGGAGGTGTAGGTAATTGGACGTACTTAAGCAGAAAGTACTCAACCCACATTCTTCCCAATAACTCGAAAGTTATGTTAGTCTATGTAATACAACTTGACTCATAAAAATATTGGTATATTTGCCCAGAAGTGACAATACTTCAAAATATTGCACAATACACACCTTAACTTAAAACCTCGATAACTCAAACATTACTTTTTGTGGGTTGAGTCCTTTTTGCTAAACTACGTCCAATTATTCGTAGTTCCAAGTCTCATGTAATTGGGGGCGAGGCTATTGCCACCAAGCGGGCACAATTTGAGACTCCCGGCTGCTACAGATGAATTCCAGATGGAAAATTGGAAAATCTCAATAACATTTTGCCCGGCCCGGGAATGGAACTCAGGACCTCATGCTTAGCAGTAGCGCTTGCAACCAGTGGACCAACTAGGCAGTCTTGAAACCAAAGAATAATAATGATTGAATAGGTGATAATTATTTTCATGTTGGAGGGAGCTTCGTTAACTTTCAGTAGTTTGAGTGAGAGTACCATCTGTACACAAATGTTGCTATTTTTCTCGATGTTGTACAGACGCCAGCACATCTGTCAAATTTCTTTAATAGATTTTCAACTTTATCGCTAAAGCATTAAGGTTCAAGGTTGATTGGGAAAATTTGACAGTTTCGGGTAGCTTGACCTGCTGGCGTCTGTACTTTCTAAATAAAAAGCCAAACAATTGACAGATAATCCTATATTGACGAGGGCAGCGGTGGCCTAGTGGTAACGGTCGTGACATACGAGTTGTAGGTCGTAGGTTCGAACCCAGACATGCCCTTTCAGACGACTGCTCTCAAAGAGGTGAAGGAAAACATCGTGACGAAACCGAAATCGAAGACATGTGGTATCTACCACACTGGGCCCGCTTGGTGGATTACGGCTCCAGTCTACTCACCACCACACAAATATTTTGAACATTTTAGACCGATAAAGCTTATATTGACATATAGGTAGAAGTGGTCTTTATCCGATAGTTTGTCTTCGGATCAGGGACTTATCTACTAACAAAAAGAATGAAATAATAGGTGTTGACAAACGTTATTGTCCAGCCTTTATTTCTCTCTCTCTCTACCTAGTATAAATATATCCAACGTTGGGGTCGGCTTCTAGTCTAACCGCTATGTACATATGCAGCTGAATACCAGTACTTTATGTTGAGAGACTGGCTATCTGACATCTACAACCCGGTTCCTGGGTAGCACGGGTAAGACTGGCTGTCATATTTCCCGGATTTCACCTTTTATTTAATAAACACGGAATACGTTTTACACTGATTGGGTTTAAATGTCGAAATTGGATTCTCCGGTTAGGATCTGAAAAGAGAAAAGCGACCGATCACGATCGAATTGGGTTTTCTAGGAACGTCGCGTGTGTCTGAAGGCCTTCGTGCGTGCATGAAGGGGACTCCGAAATTGAAGTCGAGTATAACAACACAACTGTAGATGTAACCATTTCAGGCCTGTTTCTAATTTAGGTTTTATTGATGCTGTTGTAAGTAAACAACAGGACGGTAGTTTTTAAAAATTTGGGAGTTGACAGGACCGCAATGCATGTTACAGTCCCATTGTACCTTAAATACGTACTGCCGCGGATTACATTTGGACCGTGAATCTGAACAGACTCTTTGCATCATCACTATTAGGGTGAGATAGGCTCACATTTGCATGTTGTCTCACCCGTTGGTCAGTGACGTATGCATGATGGTGCACGACTGGCATAAGTAACCGATTCTCTAGTGTTTTCAAGGTTTCCAGGTTGATATCTGATAACACATATTCCTTATAGGAGTTCTGCGGGGTAATTGCTTAACAGTAGTTGGTAGCAGGCTTTCATTTTGACAGTTCAACAACATTCATTGCGTTATTAAGGCTGTTGAGTAGACACATTTTTCCAAAATATGAAGCAATAGATTTGCAATATCCTTCAAAATGATTCAGATTTTGGTTAGTGTGTTACATAGTTAGGATGCAGCACTTGTAAGCGATACGCATACCTAGTGATTCGAAAAATGTTGTTTGCCAAATAAAGCCTAGGTAGAAAAACGACAGTGGATGATCGAAGGGTCGCGTTAATAGTTGTTCAGCTATAGTTTATGTCGGTTTGAGAATGAAGTGGCCATTCGGTCGTAAGATCTGTCGACCCCCTGGAGACTGTTAATGAACATGTGGAAGGTGGCGCCTGCTATAATATATATTAAGTTAGGTGTTGTTGATTGTACGAAAACTGGCTTGTGAAGGGGTTGTTATATGCATACGCGGTAGTAACGATGGTAAGACTGCTTTTCTTTTGTTTTCAATAAACTTCAAAAATTCACTAAACGTAGGCAAAGACTATCTGGCTCTTCAACGAAACAGAACGTAAGTTTTCCTTAAACTAAGCACTTCTTCTTAGCGTATTGATGGCAAAAAGTTCAAACATTTTTGGCCCAAAACTCAGCTGTGCAAACTCCGCTCACTGAAGCAGTTTTATGATCATCAAGTGCACAGGGCATGTGGCGCAGGATGGAAGGTGGGTCATCTGTGGGGAGGTGCCGTATATGCCCTTGAAATCTGAGCCGTCCGTAAACCCGTATCTGTGGAGATTGAAACTAAGCACCGAAAAAGGATAGTGTACCTAGTCCTGCGACCTAATTGCGTAACACACTAGTTAACAATCTCAATCTGAATTATTTTAAAGGATATTACTAATCCATTGCTTCATAATTATGTTCGAAAAATATGTCTGCTCAATAATGTTAATAACGCAATAAACGTTGTTGAATTTTCAAAATGAAACCCATTGGGACTGATAGTACAAAATTACCCCGGTGGTCCTTTAAAGAATCTCTGATTCTTTAAAGGACCACCGGGGTAATTTACGTTAATTTACCGGGGTAAGTTTTCCTCAAACTACGCCCTGAAAAATGATAGTGTGAAGAAGTGGAAAGGATAATAGGTTTATATATATTATACCCGAAACTACCTAGTCACTGTCGGAAAGTTATAATAATCGGGCAGTAGTTCACAAAAAATAAAATAATCCGCAAACGTTAAGTCTTTTAAGCACTTTCGGCCATGATTATGGGTTACGCAAAACCAACAAGGTATATCCTACTACAAAACTACTGGTGTTATTTAACAACATCACGACTAAAACAAACTATTTACTATTGCTGTTTATTTAAAAAAAAAATCTGTCAAAGTGCGTGTCGGATAGCACAGTGAAGGGTTCCGTAGTCGGGATGAATATTTAGATATGCATAGTATTGATGTTATATTCGTAATTTCTCTACCCCATTATTTACTGGTTCATAGAATACACCTCCCTTCCAAATTTCGTCGATATAGTGTTAGTCTCTCAGTAAAATGGCTTTGTGACTTCCGGACGAACGTACAGGGCGAAATCATAAGGTCCGCACGGGAGATTTTTTTTAGCGTATTTATTTTCAACTCACTCTTCCGCGCCGAGAGTTGAAAATCCGACAGTGTGAGTTTTCGACGCGCTGGGATGCACTCTGTGGGATTCTGAATACTCGGCCCCACACCGAGAGTTGAAATTCCAGTGCGCGATAAAATCCCGTCGCGATATTTTCACGGGATCATAATTTCGCCCTGTCCGTTCCTCAATTTGACGACGGAACCCTAAAAAGATGTTGGTTTGTATTATTTCGAGCCCGCTCCTAATGGGTCAATTTTAACGGTCCGGTGACCACCGAAATTATTTGTAACAAGTACTCTTTGAATGAGAGACAAAATTTATTCTAGATTTTAGCACTTAGATTGTATGTGCTAATAACTAGATTAGGTACTGACCTACCTAAGTTATGTTGAAAGTGAGTTTGGTTTAGGTGTACCTAATGTTGTTTTACAGAGAAAATGTTGGTTTATACGAAGGTATATTTTATCTAGATTCTAGGTCACATTATGGTAAGTCTACGAAAAAACTATAATTTCAGTAAAGTATTTAATTTAAAAAAAATATGGGTTTAAAGTTGATATAAGTATCCGCTTTTTATATGGACGTTGGTTTTCCAAGAAAAATCTAACCAGAATCAAAATACATCTAAATTAAAGCTACAAAAATATGGAACTTGGAACTACTGATATAATATTTTTAGACCCCTCAGAGAAAAATGATAAACTATTTAATGTTAGTACATAATATTTTATTTCATTTTTATTTATCAAATTATGTTAATTTCACGAAACCGATTTTTTTGTAGTAAGTTAGTATCAGCTTAAAGTAGAACGAATGAAATTTCTATATATCACAAAAAAAAAAAAAATAGAAATTCAACAAGAAAACAACCTTCAAAACGTATTTTATTAATTAAATATAATAATAATAATAATAAATTTATTTAGACACATTTTGATGACATGTTAAGCACAACAAACAAAACATAGTAAAACAAAAATAAAAAACATTGAAGATATAGTGCAATAAAGTAGCGCTAGACCCCACACTAGGATACCCTGTGTCGTGGGATCTAGTTATTTCAGCGTAAATGACACATTATAAGTGCACCAGTGGGTAGTTCACTGATCGCATGGTTACTTAGTCTAAACAATATTCAAACTTACTTAACTAAAGGAAACATGCAAAATTATAATTATAAAGTTTGTGTAGAGTGTAATTTAGTGTATTTTGTATGTACATATGTTTGTGTAAAAGGGAGGTGTTAGGGGGAAGTGTTACGCCTGGGTGAGTGTTTGTGAGGGAGTTACTGCATGGGAGTCAGAAGAGCTTCAGTCCGTGCATAGTCCTGAGCTGATAGCCACTTACTAACTTTTATTTTACAATTGCGCTTTGAGCAACCCACTATATCCAGGATTTTGTTGATATGTTGGTAAACAAAAGGACCTGTGTATCTTGGAGCTCTTTGGGCGAATTTAGTGCGAGTAGTGGGTGTTTGCCACTTCTTCTGTTTGCACGTCCTATTAGATTTGGATTGGGTTTGGGGTGCTTGTCGGTGGAAGCGTAACAAGACAGACAAAATGAAGAGCTGTCTTGCCCTAAGAACGTCACATTCTTGGTACAGCCTATCAGTGGGATACCGATAGGGCCTTCCATAAGCAACCTTTAGGATGCCCCTTTGTGCTCGTTCAAGTTTTATCAAATGAGTCTTTGCTGCTGCACCCCATGCCACTATACAATAATTCAAAATAGATTGACATAAAGCAAATTACACACTTCTGAGGGTACTGTGATCGGCGATGTTCCTAAGTTTTTTTAATATGAACATAAGTTTACGGGTCCTAGCAGTGACAGCATCTATTTGTTTGATCCAGGATAACTGGTTGTCGATCAAGACGCCAAGGTATTTTATATGGTCAACTTGTTCAATCTCGACACATTCACAAGAATCACTACCAAGGTGTTTGCAGTAGTGGAGCCTGATTCGTAGTGGGTTTACGGGCTCTAGGCGCTTCGATATTTTAAATGCCATGTATTTTGTCTTGCTTGCATTCAACGTAAGAAGGTTTTGCTGCAGCCATTTCATTACCTTAGTTAGGCCTCTCTCAGTAGCATCAACAACCCCAGCCCAGTCATTGCTACAGAATACTATAGCCGTGTCATCCGCGAAAGTGAGAATCTTAGCATTCTCTAATCCAAGGTTGCATAGATCATTGATGTAGGCCAAGAATAGGGTTGGCCCGAGCACGCTTCCCTGGGGAACGCCAAAGTGGATATCAGAATATTCGCTTGTTGTTTCGCCTTTATATTTTATTCTTTGCTGTCGGTTTGATAGGTAGGAGTGAAACCAGTTCTGTGCTAGACCTCGTATTCCCATTAACGATAGCTTTTGCAGAAGTATCGGCCGAGACACAGTGTCGAATGCCTTAGCCATATCTATGAACACACCAATGCATTTGTTACCAGAATCTACCCTTTCAGTGACGTGATCAACAAGTGTTACTACTGCATCCTCTGTTGACATTTTTTGACGAAAACCATATTGGTTATCAGATAATAGTTTTTCTTTTTCTAGGAATTTTTTTAACCGATTATTGGCAAGTTTCTCTAGTATTTTAGACACTGAAGATAATAAGGAAATAGGTCTGTAGTTTGTAACTTGGAGCGGGTCGCCGGATTTGAAGATTGGGCAGACATTGGCTAAATATCAAGAATACAAATCTATCATTTATCTATATCTATCTATATATATATAAATCAATTGTTGTTCGTTTGAGTGGCTTAAACTCGAGAACAGCTGGGCCGATTTAGCTGATTTTGGTTTTGAAATGTTTGTCGTAGTCCAGGGAAGGTTTAAACGGTGAGAAAGTATAGAAAAATGGCGAGGAAGATTGTAAAAACAACAATTTCATTTTCCCATATAAACTGTTCTACCTACTTTCCGTTACGACGCATATTGACTAATTCGCATTATGACCAATGATGGTTATCGTTATAAATACGCGAAATGACCAATCGCTAAATGACCAACACGCTTAATGATCAATACGCTAAATGACCCACACGTGATTCCTGTCAAACATTTGACGATCGTCCCTTCGGTACGGTAGACTCGGGCCACTCATATTGAAGACGTATTTGAATAGTTTAGGAGTAGGTTAGAAGTAGGGTAGGAGTAGGGTAGGAGTAGGGTAGGAGTAGGTTAGGAGTAGGGTAGGAGTAGGGTAGGAGTAGGGTAGGAGTAGGTTAGGAGTAGGGTAGGAGTAGGGTAGGAGTAGTGTAGGAGTAGGGTAGAAGTAGGACACCACGCGAACGAAGTACCGAGCAGCTAGAAATAATTTATATGGCAAAACAACGTTTGCGAAGTCAGCTAGTATATATATATATATATATAAAAATCAATTGCTGTTCGTTTGAGAGGCTAAAACTCGAGAACGGCTGGGCCGGTTTAGCTGATTTTGGTTTTGAAACGTTTGTTGTAGTCCACGGAAGGTTTAAACGGTGAGAAAATATTGAAAAATTGCGAGGAAGATAGTAAAAACAACAATTTCATTTTCCCATATAAACTGTTCTACCTACTTTCCTGTCAAACATTTGACGATCGTCCCTTTGGTACGGTAGACTCGGGTCCGCTCGAATTGAAGCACGTATTAAATTAAGGGTTTTGAATAGTTTAGGAGTAGGTTAGGAGGGTAGGAGTAGGGTAGGAGTAGGTTAGGAGTAGGGTAGGAGTAGGTTAGGAGTAGGGTAGGGGTAGGGTAGGAGCAGTGTAGGAGTAGGGTAGGAGTAGGGTAGGAGTAGTGTAGGAGTAGGGTAGAAGTAGGACACCACGCGAACGAAGTAGCACCGGGCAGCTAGAAATAATTTATATGGCAAAACAACGTTTGCCGGGTTAGCTAGTAAAATATATAATAATATGTTTAAAGTAAAAAAACTTCAACAAAAACGTTAGGTACAACATAAGTTTCATGTAATTTTTTTACTGACACCTGCTACATTTTGCATGATTTAAAACTTGTTTCTATGCCAAGAGGTTTCTGAACGCCCTTTTACGATACTTTACGATAATTTATTTATATTGTAGTAATTTTTTGTCGTGATAGCTGACAGGTTCATCACGAGATTTATCATTTGCTCAATCTTTTCCTAACTATGTTGGGATCGGTTTCCAGTCTAACCGGATGCAGTTGAATACTAATAGTATTTTACATGGAGCGACTGCCTATCTGACCTCCACAACCCAGTCACTGGGTAATACGATACCTAGGACTGGTTGTCGAACTTTCAGGCTTGTGACTGGGTAACGAATGTCAAAGATCCACGAATGACAGCCGGGACCAACGGCTTAACGTGCTGTCCGAGACACGGCGGGGTCTCGGTATATCGGAGGCGTCACGAGATTGTGGGTTCAAATTCAGGTACGCAGCAATGTGATTTTGTCAATTTATCTGTACTTTTGAGTGTATCCTGGCCTTGACATCAAGCAATAGACAAGAGTGTCAACATTTTTTATGATTGAGTACGAGTTTTTTGACTATGTGTATCTTATGTCTTTTTTTTTTTACTATTATTATTTTTTAGTTGTAATTGTGCGTTTTGTTTGTGCAGAATAAAATATTTTTCTTTCTTTCTTTTCTTTTTTATCTTGCACATTACTAACATTGGTGAAGGAAAAAAATAAAACCTGGGCTTATAGTTAATATAAGTCTGAAATCGCAAACCCGACTTGAGCAAGCATGATGATTTAAGCTCGTGCCTTCTCTGTATGAGAAGAAACCTTTGCCCTAAAGTGGGACAATAATAGGCGTGTATTATTATTATTTATTATTTATTTTATATAAAAATCAATTGCTGTTCGTTTGAGTGGCTAAAACTCGTGAATGGCTGGGCCGATTTAGCTGATTTTGGTTTTGAAATGTTTGTCGTAGTCTAGGGAAGGATTAAACGGTGAGAAAATATGGAAAAATTGAGAGGAAGATAGTAAAAACAACAATTTCATTTTTCTATATAAATTTTTCTTTTTTAATTTCCTGTCAAACATTTGACGATCGTCCCTTCGGTACGGTAGACTCGGGTCCACTCGAATTGAAGCACGTATTAAATTAAGGGTTTTGAATAGTGTAGGAGTAGGTTGGGAGTAGGGTAGGAGTAGGGTAGGAGTAGGGTAGGAGTAGTGTAGGAATAGTGTAGGAGTATGTTAGGAGTAGGGTAGGAGTAGGTTAGGAGTAGGGTAGAAGTAGGGTAGGAGTAGGGTAGGAGTAGTGTAGTAGTAGGTAGGAGTAGGGTAAGGGTAGGGTAGGAGTAGTGTAGGAGTAGGGTAGAAGTAGGGTAGGAGTAGGGTAGGGGTTCTGTTTTGTCGAGGCCGACCTGGAAAGAGGTGTTGAGGTCATTTAGATGCGTACTATGAGGGCTGGTACCAGACGGCGCGGGAAAAGAGGACCTGTCAGGACTTGGGGGGACGCCTTTGAACAAAAACGCGACAGAAACGGCTAGAAAAAAAAAACCGCTTTTATTACAAGTACTAGAAAATTAAAATTTTATTTTTAATTTTTTTTTTTTTTCTGTAAAACGTGTCTGTCCAGACCTACTTACAGAAATAAAATCATTTTATCATTTATCAACTAAAGAAGGTACATAAGCAATCAGTTTTACGATAAATCTATAAAGAATCGCTTTGTAACTGCCGCTTGTAGAATTACACAACTACAAATACAAATTACATGAAAAGTTAATTCTTGACCCAGTATTACGTACTAATTCCTGAATACGTTTATATCTACAAGTTACAGGTATTGTTTACAAACAGGTATGAAGTTGATCTAGTTGATACCTTACAATCAAAAATTATGGGCAAGCGACTAGGAAGTTTCGGCAATGACGGTGCTAATTCAAAGAAATGGAAATGACAATTTCAAACATTTTAATGTGCTTTAACAAAGTGATGCTTTGTTTTGATGACTTTCTGGTTTTGCTCAGTTGTTTGTTTTATGTCCTTATGATGTGGGAAAACCCATTGCTTTTAATTTTTAATTAAATAGTTATTTGAATGACATAGTGTCTTTATATTTAACTTTTATCGCTTTTCCATGAAATAGCATGCATACGTGATTGAATTTAAGTATTTCTTGTAAGTGCGCAATTGCGTATGTGACAGAGGATTTTCCTACCACAGACACCATTACGACACATAATGGCATGCATGACGGTTAATTAATTTTCGTTCAGTTAATTATTTAGAAAAAAACAAAGACTACATTTGTGTCAGAAATATAGTAAGTACCTAAATAGTAAAGAGAAATAATCACTGAACATATTTATAATATTGACGCAAAAACATTCAAAAGAAAATCTTCTTCCAGTCTAACCGGATGCAGCTGAATACCAGTATTTTGAATGGAGCGACTGCCTATCTGACCTCCACAACCCAGTTACTGGGTAACAATACCTACCCTTGATATCCTTGTTAAGACTGTTTGTCAGACTTTTGGGCTTTGAATACCCGTAACTACTGTTAAAGATCTACGAATGACAGCCGGGAGTAACGGCGTAACATGCTTTCCGAGGCACGGAGGGGTCTCGACATTCAATGTATGGTCACGCATACACGAACCGACCGCGGCAAACGTAGCTTTACTTTCGATCGACCCGTGCTGCTGTTATCATTTAGCCACAAACCCCAACATTAACGCAAAAACATAAAAAAAATAAATCTTCTCCAAGGTGCATTCAAAAACAAAAATAACACAACCCACAGTTACGCCACTTTGCTTCAAACTCGATACACTTAACGTTATGCAATTTGTTCGTTGTTTTGTGTGTCGATGACGTCACTCAGTGTGCTAGTTCACGGCCAAGATCAAGTTCATACAATTTTTCATACACATGAGTTAGTAGTCTTGGTACCAATTATTCGTGTGTAGGTTGGTTTAATTTTGCGTTTTTGTCCCTTGCAACACCGAGTTGGTAGTCATGCGTTCGATGCATGAGTCAGTTAGTGATTAAAGTTCAAATGAGTGATGAATATGATAATTTTTTACCATAGTGATTAAACTAGTTTCTTCTCAGAGTGGTCAGATAGGAAACGCCGACCTCATATTTTTTTATTTTATTTTATAAATACCTATGACGTGTAAAGCCCCGTCCGAAAATCTGACAACCAGTCTTACCAAGGGGTATCGTATTACCCAGTAACTGGGTTGCGGAGGTCAGATAGGCAGTCGCCCCATATAAAATACTGGTATTCAGCTGTATCCGGTTAGACTGAAACCCGACCCCAACATATTTGGGAAAAGGCTAGGCAGATGATGAGTCTTTGATACTTTACAATGTAAAAAATTACGATAATTTACGACGAGGCACACTGCGACTGTGGAGCCACATCACAAACAATGCCTCACTTCTTGTCGTGTCCTCTATGCAAAAACACCTGCACTTTGGAAGACTTTTGCGAGGCCAACCCTAACATTGTCGAAGAGGCCGATTTATGCGGGGTAATGGCCTAGCATACTATCAGTAGCAATGGGTTTAATTTTGACAGTTCAACAACATTCATTGCGTTATTTACGTTGTTGAGCAGACATGTTTTTCGAACATAGGAAGCAATGGATCAACAATATCCTTCAAAATTGTAAAAAAATAATATTATCAAATTGAAATATTATATATTATTATTATCAAATCGAGATTGATAGTTTGTTACGCAATTACGGGTGCAGCTTGAAGCTTATATCTATACCAATAATAATCTATCTATCTATACTAATAATAAACCTGGAGAGTTTGTTTGTTTGAACGTGCTAATCTCTGGAACTGCCAGTCGGGTACGAAAAAATATTTTTATATTTTTAATTACGCTAAGCGAAAAACAAGTGATGGCGCAGGCGATGCGATGCGACGGGGTGGGTCAGAGGTACAAGAAATTACACGCGGATGAAGTCGTGCGCAGAAGCTAGTAAAATTAATAAAAGGAAATAATAGATACGATAACGAAGAAGATGGCATAGAAACGTTTTCGACATTAAAATCATCCTTTATCAAGGAGCTCTGCTAAAAACTGAAATGTACGGTGGATTAAGGCTAGAATTTATTTTTCTGTCAGTTTTTCCTTACCAACAGAACGTCTATAGTAAAATTGCTGTGCATCGCATCATAAAGTGGCTAGATGCTACTCGAAAATGCTTCGTCTTCCTGTCATTTTCTAATCAGAACAAGTCTACGTTACCACGTACCTACGACGTAGTTCTATGCCGGTACACATTATGCATCTTTGACTTTATTCAAAGTATGAAGCGATCTATTTTGTAAAAATCTCACAACGAAAACTTAGTGCTCATATACACAAGCGACACGCGTCGACGACAGAGGCAACTGCATCCGTCGACACGCGTCGACAACGTGTTGCTCGTGTATTTGAGTACGGTGCTCATATATAAGAGCGGCATCTTGTCGACGGCACCCGCTAACGCTTCGACGGCTGCTGTTGCCTCTGTCGTCGCCGCATGTCGCTCGTGTGTATGCACACTTAGGTGAAGTGAGCTGTCATTCCACTTGGCGCTAGGGATTGACACTGTTGCTCACTTCACGCATATTTATATGGTGAGTTTTTACAGATTGGCAGGTATTAGCCAAAGTGCCATTGCAGGGCCGTTTGCCCTCTTTTGCTTTTAGTGAAAGAAGGTTTTAATTACCACGCTTGCTAATTACGTTCTGACTATTTCAGTCAAAGCCTTAGCGCCGTCGTTTGAAGGAAATTCCGAACCCATTCGTCTGTCAACAACGAAAAACGCAATGAACTGTAAACATTTTATGAGAGTTAAGGAATTACCCCAGTTTTCACAGTAGTTCAATGGTTTGAATTAGATACCTAAAAATAAGAAAATAACATGTTATACCTACTACATATTAGTTAAATTTCCATTTAAATGAAAGCAAACATTTGCATAAAACTATTGGGTACAGGACTAGAAACTGGAATATCTAACAGAAACTATTCATATTAAAACTAAAACATTTAATGTTAGTCAACAATTTTGTTCAAGAGGTCCTCTCGAATCCAAAATGGGTGACTTCTGAAATGGAACCACTGGAGTCTGATTAGAATCCCTGATAGAGCTTGTAAATGCGCCTGATCATAATATGTACTTATTAAACAGATTTTGCAAATTGCGAATTGTATTGGTTTTGTTTCCTTATAATTATGTACGGTTAATGTCCCTTGAAAGTCTTCGTTCAGTTTTCGAGCTTATTAACTTTACCATTCATCATCTGCCTAGCCTTTTCTCAACTATGTTGGGGTCGGCTTCCAGTGTAACCAGATGCAGCTGAATACCAGTATTTTACATGGAGCGACTGCCTAGCTGAACTCCACAACCCAGTTACTGACAAAGATCTACGAATGACAGCCAGGACCAACGGCTTAACATGCTGCATGCATGCATGTTTTGCTTAACCATTGTAGGGTATACTTAGTAAAACCGTCAAAATTATACTATTATCAATTTCAGCCTACAGCAATTCATTGCTGGACATACAGGCCACTGCACGCCATTCAACTCGAATGCCGAGATTCGAGTTGAATGGCGTGCAGTGGCCTGGCCTCACCCGGCTACCACCTAGCCTGCGAACAAAACGTTCAATAAATTGTTGAATACTGATGATAGCCATGGCTATCATCAGTATTTAACAATTTATCGATCGTTTTGTCCCTGCTGATGAGTTTATCCCCTGCATATAGCATATTGCTGTTGCTGATGAGTTTATCCACTGCATATAGCACGTTGCTGTTGCTGATGTGTTTATTCACTGCATATAGCATATTGTTGTTGCTGATGAGTTTATCCCCTGCATAAAGCATATTGCTGCTGTTGCTGATGAGTTTATTCACTGCATATAGCATATTGCTGTTGCTGATGAGTTTATCCCCTGCATATAGCATATTGCTGTTGCTGATGAGTTTAGCCACTGCATATAGCATATTGCTGTTGCTGATGAGTTTATCCACTGCATAGGTATAGCATATTGCTGTTGCTGATGAGTTTATCCACTGCATATAGCATATTGCTGTTGCTGATGAGTTTATCCACTGCATATAGCATACTATATGTAGTGCATAAACTCACCAGCGGGGTAATTATGTAACACACTAACCATAGCAGTGGCTTTCATTTTGACAGTTCAACAACATTCATTGCGTTATTTACGTTCTAGAGCAGACAGTTTTCGAACATAATATGAAGCAATGGATTAGCAATATCTTTCAAAATGATTCAGATTGTGATTCATAATGTGTTATACAATTAGGATACAGCACCCTGAGCATATTTTACCAATGTGTATAATGCAACGAATGTTGTTTAACCGCCATTCCTACTGTTAGTGTGTTTTGATTTTAAGCACATCTGCGATCGTTTTTGGTTGACAGGATCTTCGATTTGTTTGACTGCTTAGTACAAGGCTTTTGACTACGTTGTATGTGTATAATATATTTTGTATTTTTTTATTTGTAATGTGCGTTTTTTTTTTGTGCAGAATAAACAATTTTTCTTTCATGCTTTCTTCTTTAAGGGCTGATTTGACTAACGTCAGGATATCTTTTATCCGTGGGATAAAATTGACATCTGACAGTTCTAGTATGGAAAAACTGTCAAAAATTATTTTATTCTCAGGGTAAGACTTATTCTAGGTATAAATTCGCCCTAAGGACTGATTTTTCCACCGCCAGATAACTTTTATCCAAGGAATAATTTTGACAGTTCTTCTGTTAGACATAAATTTTATTCCATGAATAAAAATTATCTGTCGATTGAAAAATTACCCCTTATAAGAGTATTTTCTTTGTTTTAAAACGTTTTGTAACGTCCCATAAAGTAGTACCTACATTGTAATTCTTCATGGTCCCTTAATTTTCGATACGTTATCCATGTCGATATTATTTAAAGCATACTAATTTCCGTACAAGTGATTACTTGAATGGCAATTACCATAAATTGTTATTAAGATTAGTTACATTAAAACTTCCTGAAGTTATTTAAAATATTTTTTTTTTAAACTTATGTTTCGAAGCCTTGAAATTGTTTGACCTTATGTCTTAAAAGGCCTTGGTGGGTTACATTATAGTCATAAAATACAAGGTCAAGTATATTTAAATATAATCATGAGAGCAACTGTATCTATGTACGATGTATTATAAAATAATATACAATTATACATGCATGTGTATGACTTGTGTCATTATTTACCAAAGACTGCATAACACTGAATTTTTGGGTAAATGTTTAAGCAGTTTTGTAAACCATACCATCAGCCATTTTCAAAAATCTTTAATTCCATGGAATTATTTGTACTATATAGTACAAAAACATAATGAACGAAGGTTTCGTTTTTCGAAAACTACAAACCGCGGCCTCGAATGCTCGACGTGGCCTTAAACTCTACGGTAGTCAAGGCCAGCATGACGTCACTGATTTTATTACATTATCAACGCTGCGTTGACGCTGCGTTTACGTCAGGCTTCCTCTGTCTCTGTCAGTGCGTTAAAAACCTTGGCCTTACAATGTTTAACGCATTACGCAGTATCTACATACCGCGGATATGAGAAGTACTTACATTTTTACGAGTTCATGTATTGACTGTTAAAATTTATAACATAACGCACAGTAGGCGAAGCGGGTGATTTATTTTTGTTTTATAATATCTCTCGGTTACTCGCAAAGGCAATTAAACTACCGACCGAAAACTTAGTAAGCATTTATATTAGGTATTTTGTTTGAATTGGTAGCAGTTAAATATATTGGGTACCTACTTATTTTGGTTTTTGAATACAATACCCTTTGGTTCACGCGAACCTGACATTGCAGTTTAATCTATTACATATTTTCAAGCAATTAATTCATTAGAATTCATTATTCAAGTGACTAGAATCCCTTTTATATATTTATGAATGAATTCTGTAATGAATATTTAAACCGCAAAATCAAAATGCATAACACTTTCCTAGGAGTAACCGTGGGCAATTTCACACACGGAAATCGAGAATTTTCCCCAATTTGTATGTGTGCTAAACTACTGCATGTATGTGTGTGTGAGCGAAGCGTGTGCAACTACGGCCGAGGTCGCCCACATTCGATCTGTGCAAATTTTCGTTCGGCGGGATCACTGGCCGCTCTCAGGGTCGCACCGCCGTATCTCTCAATTTTTGTTTGTTAATTATAAAAATAATGTGTTATATAACTAGCTAGCCGCCTCCCGCTCACACTTGGGCCACTTCGCATCGCTCCCTCTCATTGCCACCGGCGTTGCGCCGCACACATACAAGCCGCCTAGAAAAATACATCCACAAAATTCGGCGGTGCGTTCTTCTGTGTGCGTAAATGACGTTACCGTACAATGCGATTACAGACCCGAACTGCATGAATTTGTTTTATAGCTACTACGCATTTGAAATTATATTTATTTTGGTTTGTGTGCAAGATTTTTGATATCGACATTTTTTGTGGATCACTTCACTGGTTCGATAAGGTGTGTAATAGGTATGGCCGCGTGTCAAACCCTGACATTGATTTCTCGCCAGCTAAATTAAGAATAGACGAAAAGTGAACGTGCCAAGTTATAAAGACTTGTGTGTGCCTTCGAAACCGGAGTTTTGGATGATTTCTCAAAACGGGTACAAATTTAAATTTAACACTCGTTTATTTTTATAACTGTATGAGTTATTTGATGAATGATTTACGACCACTAAAGCTTGACCAATACTCAAAAATGTACCTACCAAGCCGAGTTCAGATAGGTTTTTTCTGAGATAATAACTGAATGCGTTACTACACTCGTGCGCTCTTTAGATGTTTGTGGTACTTTGATAACGATGGCAGTAAGGATTGGTTTTAATCAAGTTTAAGGCCACACTTCCAGCAAAATTTTGCTTCATTCGGAGATAAATGAATTCAAATTCAATATATTTTATTTCACATAAACCTACATGCCATGCTATATACATGAACCGTTCGTAACCATAAATTTGACTTGTTTCAGAAAAAAACAAGCACATAAACTTACAAAGAAGTAGGTACGCAAAAGACATCAAATAAAAGTGCATTTTTTAATTATAAATATAATTCCCAAAAAGTCTTATTTTTATCTTTATATTTCTTATAATACTTAACAAATCATTTGACTAAATGTTTATTGTCTAAAGATTGTTTGCTGTAATAAATCATTTGATTAAAGACCAAATGCCTTAATGACATTATCCTTGGTTATATTCTGCCGAGTAAATATTTGACCAAATGAAAATGTGCGTACTAAAATCATTTCAAATATTGCATTGGTATAAAAAAATTGGTATTTGTTTGGATAATGAAATTTTTTCAAAATAATTTTGGCAAAACGGCAGGCTCCCCGTGATTTTACTGAGTAAAGGCTAAAACTAATTGCAATATGGAACAGAAAGTTAAAAACACTGCTGAAAAATTTGCCTTTTTGAATCAACTATAACGCTTGAATTTTTTAAATTATTTTCATTACAAAAAACTGACTTCATCATCATTCTCCTGCCCTTATCCCAATTTTTTTGTGGTCGGCGCAACATGTCTTTTTCTTCACTACTTCTCTATTAGTCGTCATCACCAAGATGTCACCCCCTGTCTAACCATATCATCATTCACGTACAAAAAACTGACTTACTAAGTAATTTAAGTATGCTTGGGCCAAAAGGTCGGCACCACCGTTTGACCCATTTTTCGTTGCCGGCTCTTGCTTGGTGGGTGGGGCGATAAGAATATAAATAAACAAACAACTGCAAGAATAAGTGATTGTTTATCATAATAGGGCCAGTTGCGAGTGTATTATAGGCACAGTAAAATCAAAATTCTATTTATTTTACTGTATTTTTTTGTATTATATTTTAATCAACACACACAAGCTCACGTAAAATAACTTTTTGTATTATAAGTCTAAGCTCAACTGGTGTCAAGACAACGTCGAGCGTATTAAAATGGACATCTTAGCCACACACCACAAGGTGAAGGACATCAAGCGTTTTTGGAAGCATACCAGGAAACTGGAAAGTGGCTTGTGTGTGCCTGCGTGTGTTCAGGGTAGAAATGAACCCCAGCAAATTGCCGACTTGTTTAGGGAACGTTTTAAGATTGAGTCTCCCTTACCAGACGGTACTACCTGATTTATGGAGCAGGTGGGTTATTCCTGTCGTTAGGAACTGGGGCAGCGACTATAAGGCTGACTGGAACTGGGATGCCAGGGGGGCGTGCGACTTTTGGAAACACTTTATGCAAAAGTTGTGCAGCCCGTCCGGCCCTGGAGATTTCCAGTTAGGCAACGGACGGACTGCACGAGCAATATCTTGGGGGCTGATGATAAGTGCCCCCATTTCTGGTATTTCTGGTATTCTGGGTTCGCACGCTCGCTCGATCTTCCCAGTCCAATCACCTTCGGTGTGACTGACAGGCTCTGACCAGATATTTCGCCAGAATGAACACATGGCGTCATCATCTGGTACGTGCGTGTCAGTCACACCCTGGACTGGTCGTTCCCAATCCGTGTAAACCCACCTTTCATCGCTCTGGAATGTGTGATTTTGTGTGTACCGCTCCACTCTCCGCCTGCGAATGTTTTGCCCGTGCACAGATCTTCTGCTTCAGGAAGTCGATACGCTCTGTGACGCGGGACAAATAATCTCGAGAACTAATATCAGTCCCCGAGAACGCCCGCCTCACAAAGCGCATCACTCTAGGGCGAGCATTGCCCTCCCTGAAGCAGATTAGCTTGCCGATGAGTGCTCTAGTCTCCCCGATAAGACGCTCAATCCTCTGTTACTGTCGGGAATTTGAATTTGACAGCTACACGACATGCCGGTACAGCTGCACAGTACAAGATTGAAATGGTATCAGTGAGGCCTTTGCTGTCGTTAAAGCAATTTGACAGCTGCGAGTGCACAAGAAAAACCAGGCGCAAACGAGGTCAAACGAAGTAAACGTGGTCTGAGTCCAGGCGCGGGTCCTCCAAAGCGCTTTTCAATCTTGCATTGCACTGGAAACTCACGGATATAGCCTCATCATCATCCTTTTCATCAATGCGATTGGGTCGCGATGAAAAACTGGGTAAATTTTGCAGTTGCATCGAGACCAATAACGAAGCAGGCGAAACATGGCTATTCCGTGATTTGAGTCGATCAAGTACTACGTCATCCAGCATATGGTTACGCTGGATGACCCGCACCTGATCCGACAGTCATTGCGCCGACACGTTGACAGCTGGCTCAAGCACCTAAAACAGAGAGAGCATCGGACCACGGTACGCAGTCAAGTTACTTCCCCCTCTGTAGCCCCAAAGTATGCGTGCATGACATTTTCATTGATTTGTATCCATCTCATGCGCTGCACACTTCCACCGGTAGCAGGGACACTATCAGAGGCCGGTGGGCCTCGGAGTCCTAAGCTGACCGGTGGTCGGGCTCTTCCGTGGTGGTGGTGTCGTCGGCAGCGAAAAGTATTCGTCTCTCGAGCTCGACGCAACTGCAGCGGCCGGTGTCAGTGGACTGACGTCTGGAGCAAGTTCCGGCAACTGCGAGGCGGAGCTGAGCGACGAACCCGAAGATTGGGTGCGTGGTTTCAAGTTTTATTTTATATACATATTTTTAAGAACACTATAATAAGTTAGTTTTTAATTTTCGCGTACAGAATCAAATAAAGTACTTAAATAAAACAACCGACTTGATCTTCTATAAAAGTTCGCGCCCATTGAAAGTCTAAAATAAAACTGCATTACAATCGTCTCTCAAATTCGTGCCTGTACTTACACGTGCCGCGGTTTTTATCCGGGATGCGATGTTTGGCAGTCATTGTATGCAGCGAGTATTTGCGCACCGAAGCCTTGGGCCCCGCACCCCGCGGCCCCCACTCCGCGCCTGATACATGCACGCAACGCATAGATAACGTTAGCTTTGTTTGGGGTATTTGAAATGTGAATATTATTTAGAACGGAGATTGTCGATGGAACTTGTTCTTTGGTGTTTATTTTGTAATATGTAATCTAAGACTTTCTTATGTGTCTTGGTTTGGATGTTTTCAGGCAATATTGAAAAGAAATCTTGACTAACGTAGAAAATGTTAGGCGGATTTGTTGATAACTAACTAAAATCCGGGTTTTAACAGTATGTAACTACAGTAATAACGAAAACTTTCTAGTAACCGCGATTAGAAAGAAAAACCTAGTGCTTATAATTATTTATTTGTAGTAAATCCTCATTTGAAAATATTTGCAAAACTACATATAATACTTTCCTACCTCCATTCTACATGCGTTACACGCATGTAGATGAATTAGGTATACAAACTATTTTATTATATCTTAATTTCCGGTTTCTTTATAAGTTTACAGGTATTCAGCAATTCTCACTTCATTCATTCTTCTAGAATGCCTAGAAAGCGCCTTGCACTCAATGTGGGTACATTGACATGCAAGAAACGCTATTCAAAACCGGCTTTGAATTTAAAACAACCTAGTAATGGTTCTATTTCAGTGTTTCGAGTCATTGGGCATAAAGTTTTAGTGCTCACCTCTTTGGTAGTTAATGCAGCGATCACTTGGGCAGGCACTGTGCCAAAATGGGGCAACGCAAAACTTGCGTTTGAGCTCGCCCCTCGCCAATTGACTTAGGGTCTAATCATGTATGCAGAACATGGATTTAAATATGCGTTAGGTACTTTTGTTAGGTACAATGTATATGTAGAGGTTAGCTATTGTCATTTGTTGCAGGAAGTATTTCTTTTTAACCTTTTGACAGGTATTTACGATGCTTTCCGGCACCTAAATTGCGTAATATACTATCAATCCCTATCTGAATCATTTTGAAGGATACTGCTAATCCATTGTTTCATGCGTTCGAAAAATATGTCTGCTCACCAACGTACGTAACGCAATGTTGTTTAACTGTCAAAATAGAAGCCTTTGCTACCGATAGTGTGTTACACAACTACCCCGCGGGCTTCCTTTGCCAAAACTGAAGTTTAGAACCAAAGAACGTTAGAGACCTTTTACTGAAATGAAAACTCCGAATCGGCAAATGTTAGGAAAACGTTCCCAGTTCTTAGGCTTAGTGCTGGAGTTTAGAAGCAGCAGCTGAATGAGAGTAACCGAGGATGGATTCAATGGCTTACGAAAGAAGCCATTGAATCCATCCTCTAAGTAATAAATCTATGTAAGTCTCGAAGTTTATGCCCAACAGGGTGCTGCTATAGGCTAGTTGTGATAAGAGTAGGTATTCGTCCCCACTCCCATATGCATAACTCGTGCACTACATACTTACATTGTGAGTATTAACACAAAGACCTTTTACATTCGACACAGCACCGTCCCAAATTCCCAATGTTGGAAGTGTTACATAAAATAAACAACCTCTGATGTAGGTGGGCACTTAATATTAAATAGCTCAGTGTAACGTGCTTGGATTAAGTTGCAGTGTCAGCTAACCCATAATACTTCGTGTGGTCTTGTAGTTAGAGTTAAAAATAAATAATTTCATCCTGCAGTAAATTTTTATAAGAAGGTTGCAGGTATAGGGCAAATTCGTCACAGTACCCTAATTGCACACTATCAGTCAGAATCTGAATCATTTTGAAGAATATTGCTAATCCATTGCTTCATGTTTGACAAAAAACTTTTTTGCAAAAAAAAAATCAACCGACTTCCAAAACGACACTACAAAGAAAAAAATAACTTTAATTTCGGAAGTCGGTGTCGTTGGGTTCACATTTTCGTTGTTTGCCATCGACTTCCGAAATTAAAGTTATTTCTTTGTAGTGTCGTTTTTGGAAGTCGGTTGATTTTTTTTTTGCAAAAAAGTTTTTATTTTTCACTTTTAAGTTGTAATTTTTACCAGTAATTTTGGTTTAAAAACCAAACTACTGAACCGTTTTTGATGAAATTTCTATGGGACCATTTGGAAAGTATACCCTTTCCAACAAAAAAAGAATTTTTCAAATCGGTTGGCAAGCGACGGAGTTATGCGCGAGCAAACATAAAAAAAATACAAACATCCGAATTGAGAACCTCCTCCTTTTTTAGAAGTCGGTTAAAATAGTCTGCTCAGAAATAACGCAATGAATGTTGTTGAACTGTCAAAATGATAGCCATTCCTTGTATTACGTAATTACCTCGCAGATGTCTTTCAGGAAGATAGTACTATAGAGGTTATGACCTGCATAGTTTGTCTTTTCTAGTAATTAAGATAACGACATGAAATTATAAGATATACACTAAAACGAACTCAGAAAGTAAAAAAAAAAGAATTAGGTGTCAGCTTAGAAAAGCGTAGGTATATTTTGAATAAAATGTAAAAAAACGTAAAACGATTCTGAAAAAAAGTAAGTATTAAGTGTTTAATTCCAAAGAACTGTTTCATTGATAGAGCTATGTACAGTCACGAGCACCGATATGTCAACACTTGGCAACTTTCAATTGCGATTTTTTCGTGAAATAACGAATGCAACGTTGAAATACGACACATGACATAAACCTATGGGTTCGAAAAAGCTATGTTCGTAACAACTTAAAATTCCATTAAAAAAATAAAGGAGTAAATCGCTTTTGAATAAAGCCGAGTGTATACATACTTTTGCTCGTGACTGTTCATCAAAAAAAACATCTCTGGAATTAAATAATAGTTTTTTTCGTAATCGTTTTACGTTTTTTTTATATTTATCTCATGACATAAGTACGCTGGTCTTCAATTCCAAAGAAGTGTTTACTTCCGGCGCTGGATTATTCGGTGTCGCATATTCCGATGTCACGTAGAGGACTCATTTCATTGTTGTACCTGTCCCACAGTACAGCAGACGCCAGCACATCAAGCTACTACAATCTGTCAAATTTCTTTAATAGATTTTCAACTTTATCGCTGAAGCATTAGGTTCAAGGTTGATTGGGAAAATTTTACAGTTTCGGGTAGCTTGATGTGCTGGCGTACCTATGCTGTTATAAGTAGCTGGAATTATTTGTAGAATAAAATAGAAATTAATGTAGTTTTTATTTTTCATAATAATTGTATACAGTGAAATATTTTCGCTAATATTAAAGAATGTTAACAACTCACTCTTTGTATTTTTTATGCGTTTACCTCTATTAAAATAAATACACAGGAAATACTTTTGAATTGACGAAGCAGAGTGTTAAATAAATAGGTAAGAGTCTTTATCTGGAATATTGAACAGTACATAATATTCAGCAACAGGGTTCGATCGGGTTGCTTGCCGCGGTTGGTCCGTGGATGGGTGACTATCTTTACATACCAAGACCCCTCTGTGCCTTTGTGGTCATTCGTGGATCTTTGACAGTCGTTACGGGTCGCCAGTAGCCCGAAAGTCTGATAACCAGTCGTACTAAGGGGTATTACTATAATACCTACCCAATAAGCGGGTTGTGGTTGTCAGATAGACAGTCCGCTCCATGTAAAATACTGGTATTCAGCTGCGTCCGGTTAGACTGGAAGCCGACCCCGACATAGTTGGGAAAAGGCAGGCAGATGATGATGATTCAACAGTACATAATTATTATATTAAATAAGTACTTGGTAGTTATCAAAGCGGGAAATGAGACCCGAAATAATTGCTGAAATATTCTTTACGCTAACAGGAAAATTATATTGTAGATATTACTTAGTTGCCAGGTAAACGATGGACCAAATCTATACACTCGTATATAAAATTCATAGTCCTGACTGACTGACTGACACATGTCATCAACACACAGCCTAAACCGCTGGTCCCAGAGACATGAAATTTGGTGGGTGTGTTCTTCGTGAAGAGTAGGTATCCACTAAGAAAGGGTTTTTTGAAATTCCACCCCTAACAGGGTGAAATGGGGGGATTTTGTTTGTATGGAAATTCTTATTCCTTGAGTTAATAAACTTGAAACTTGGCATCAATACTAATCTAAGTAAATTATGAAGTTTGCCATTTTATGTTTTTCTAAACTACCCCATAAAAGGGGGTTGGTGGGTTTCAGTATTTATTCCTAGGATCGAAAGTATAGAATAATGTGTATCAGGGTTTTTCGAAAATTATCCCTGACGGGCTGAAAAGGGGTAGCCAATTTTACAGGGGAGGATTTTACTGCGTGACTTGATTAACTCGAAAATGAGTATAAATAATCTTTGAGTCAAGTTATGAATACGTCGCTAACGATTTTTTAAATTCCACCCCTGTGGGGGTGAAAAGCGGGGGATACAGTTTATATGAATAATCTTCTTCATTAGGTTAATAAACTTGAAACTTTTCAAGAATATTCGCCTAAGTAAGTAATAAAGTTTATCATTATAAGTTTTTCAAAACTACCCCTCAAAGGGGGATATAGGGGTGTTGAAGTTTGTGTGGAAGTAATTGAATGTGCGGTACAATTAACCCGAACTTAGTATTAATACTTTTGACAGAAAATAATTAATAATAAGTATGTAAAGTTGTAGAAAATGGAACCCTGACGGGGCAAAAAGGGGTAATTCGATTTTTAAGGGGAGGATTTTAACTTGAAACTGTATATTACATTTTCACACCTAAACCACTGAACTTATGATTTGGCAAAGAGAAAGATGGCATCCTGGGGAAGAACATACTTTTTATCCTGGTAGCACTTTCCCGTGGGATGATTCCGGACAACCAAGCGGGCGAAGCCGCGAGCAGCAGCTAGTACTATTTAAAGAAAGACACGATTTCCTTACGACGAGCAATCTCGATTAGGAATAATCATCTGGAATATACTTTACGCTGCTCCTGTTAGGCAGAGATCTATAAATGTTACCTAGCACGTACTTTGGCTTAGGTGTGTTCCTGACTTCATCTTGCACTTGTAAACCGCGAAACCGCGGGGCGGTGCTAGTGTAAAATGAAAATTTAATGGAATTTGAACTGACAAAAATCGGCATTAATCTGAAAGATAAAAGTTTTAAAACCTTGACCCAACAGGAAAATGATGTTTGTAGATTACTGAATGCACAATTATACAGTGTGTCCGGACATGGACTCGCGATATTCTAAATACCTAAATATAAACTATTTTAAAGTACAGACGCCAGCACATCAAGCTACTACAATCTGTCAAATTTCTTTAATAAATTTTCAACTTTATTGCTAAACTATTAAGGTTCAAGGTTGATTGGGAAAATTTGACAGTTTCGGGTAGCTTGACCTGCTGGCGTCTGTACAATTACACTCTAGGCTTGGGTCCAATACACTTCCCCGCTATGTGGCAGCCATTTTGATTTTTGATGAAATTTGTGGGGGTCTGAAGTTACCCCACGGGAACGCACTACCAGAATAAAAAAGGCAGGGACATCGACTTACAACCCATTGCCATGGATTCAGTACATAAAAATCAGCTGTTCCCTGCCTACACGGTCAAAATGTATGGCAAAGCATTTTTTTTTATAATCGACGAAAAATTTCAACGCAGGAATCATGTACTAAATCCTTGGCGTCGATGTCCCTGAGCTACCCTGTATGTTAGTATGGATAAAGTAAAAAATAAGGATCAAAGATTTTTTTAAATAGTAAAACTGAATGGCTTGTTCTAGCGTCCTTCACTTTTTTTCTGCTGACCACGGGCCGTAGCCTCTGGTGACCTGACATACAGGTTTTATAATAAACCTTAGTTTAGGCACCAGTCTTTCACAAATTAAGTACAAAATTGTATCTGTAGACTAATTTAACTTTAAGCTGGAATTTGTGGTAAGAAAAATAAATCTACTCTATTCTATTATTTTGTGTACAGTGAAGGCTATAAATTGCATAATATTTATTAATACAGGCATCAAGATCTAAAAAAAAAAACAACGGTTTGCACTCCGGGAGTGCCGGCAGAAGTGAAAACTTGAATATTAACGTTGTGCATTTTTGATATTTTGGAATGCGGTCTACTCTCCCTCCGTCTTACGAATTTTCGATCAGGTCACGTGTCCTGACGCGAGTTTAACATTTTTTACCCATCACAACAAAAGTATACAATGCCGCTAAAGCAGTTTTAACTTCAAAAAAACTATCGTAGGTTAATGTTAGCACACTAGTTGCCCTTCAAAATATGGTGGTCCATCAAAAAAGTCAACAACCTCCTTAGACTTAGGACATTCTATTCTTAACCCACGGCCCCTCCACCAGTTCACAATCAAAACAAAAGAACCTAATACTAGGAAACTAAACAAAGCTATAAACCAGTTGGATGACGTCACCCATACTCCCCAACCTTCGCTCGTGTCATAGGGTTCAAGGCACTGGAGAATAGTGCATCAGAATCGGATTAAATGCTTCGCTGATCACCTAGGGAGTTTTTTGCTAGGTTTTTTGCAAGCAGCCTTATCTTCCGAATTAAATGGTTGCGTTGTGCGCATGCGGCTGACTTTTTGGCTGTGGCAGTGGGTGGTTTAGATTAATTGGAGGAAGTTTGTGTACTATTTAGCATGTCCTAATTTTGTCTATGGATTGTTGGTGATATACTAAATCATCGCCAACAATTACGCTTAAGGCTAAGTAATAACAGCCACACGGGTCGATCGATCAGTTTAAGCAGGAAGATGGTCACCCATCCACGGACCAACTGCGGCAAGCGTGCGGTTGGTCCGTGGATGGGTGACCATCTTCACATACCAAGACTCCTGCGTGCTTTGGCAAGCACCTTAAGCCGTTGGTCCTGGCTGTCATTCGTGGATCTTTGTCAGTCATTACGGGTAGTCAGAAGTCCGAAAGTCTGAAAACCAGTCTTAACAAGTCCAAAGGGTCATTATCCAGTAGCTGGGTTGTGGAGGTCAGATAGGCAGTCGCTCCATGTAAAATACTGGTATTTAGCTGCATCCGGTTAGAATGGAAGCCGTCCTCAACATAGTTGGGAAAGAAAGTAATTCTTCTTCAATTCCCCTCCTACCCGTAGAAGACGGAAGTTTGGAAAGCTTTGCTGTACACGAGGTTTGGCCTCTTGTTTTAGGTGGTAGAGGTAGGAGGGGGGTACTAGCTTGCATTTAATTGACAAGCTACATTTGTAGGTCGATATAAGGTTCTTCGATGCGGATATAAAATACCACTTGCAACTCTTGCAAGTTCACTAATCACAAATATTTCAGCGGTCTCCACGAAAAGACAAGTAAATAAAGTTTTGATCAAGATTGGAAAACGTTTTACAGATTTGACCGCCGATCACTTAGATAATGCATTTATATATAAAATGTTTGATTTGTCATAATAATCTACCTATACAAGATAACGACATGACACGACACGTGTCATTATGCGTAAAATTAGCTCACAGGTACACCTGTAGTTATTGTAGATATAACCTTACTTATGGTACCCTTGCTCATGGTATTATTTTGAATTAATGAATTTGTATAACGTATTAATCTGAATTTATGACATAGTGTAATTTTAACGATAATTTTGCATGCCTGAATTGGTGCAACACAGTGGACTGCGCATTCATTTGACATCTAGAAATGTATATTATATACTGTGTTGAGCAATAAACAATTGAATTTGAAAATTTGAATTTGAACCTATTACAAAATTAACAAAAAAAAAAAAATACGATAAAATATGCCAGCCAGCGCTGTCCAATTAGCATAACGCCAAAAGAAAGTGACATAAAAAAGCCGAGTTTGTGTCAGTATGTTGCATTTACACAAGAGTTCCTGCAACGCACAGTGGGTCAAACGCACAATTTGTCACCTCATTCAGACTACATTAATACGTATTGAGGAAATATCTTCCGTTTGTTTGTGTGAATTTTTCGGTGAACACAAAACATTATGCATGCATTTTGTGTTTTCTTTTGTCTTGACACATTTTTATGGCTGAATGAGGACAAAGTTTATGCAATTTTATGAATGAAAACACCGCTATAGATAGGCTCAGTGCTAGCCAGTCTCTGACGATAATATGTGAATGTTGGTGCAAAACCATCACTAGTTTGTCACAGTCATGACGTGCAGCCGTCGACTATTTCTGTTTTGTGCTCGTGATTTTTCCTTATTATTAGGATTAATTATCTTTTTGTTTGCACGTGTTTCTGAGACAAATAAACCTTTTTTCTTTCTAGTTGAAAAATACTCTGTTCTATGTTATCCTAGAGATCTCGTGCTTACTAATAGGGCGGCCACCATCCGAGTCTGACTTTACCCCTTCGCTTTCTTCTGGTAAAGGTTCTTCATTAGAATACTTTTTATAACCTGTGTGACCTGCGGGTAAGTGCGTAACACACTATCAGTAGAGTAGCAATGACTTTCATTTTGACAGTTCAAAAATATTCATTGCGATTGATAGTGTCTTACGCCATTACGGTGCTGAATATCTATCCAGGGATCCTCGCCTGTTTTTTTTTTTGGTTAGGAAATCATCAAATGACGTCTCTCGCTCTGGGCTGAGCGAAAGGGCGTGTCAGACTTTTACTGACTAAAACCCACCCGTGTTCCTTCAGTTTCCTATGCCAGGGGCCACGGTATCACTTTCGTACTACCCGCGGCCCTGGCCTCCTCGCCCAGGGATCCTCGCCTTCATCGCCTATACAAAAATGTAAACGATAAACCCACCTAATACTCTTAGAAACCGAATAATTTCCTCTGCAACACTAAAATCATCGGGATTTGGCCCACATACTACAAATAAAACAACTGTGCACTATTTAGACCGCGGGTGTCTTCAGAATGCATTTTTCGTTGAGAAAAATGTTGTGTATTTTTAGAGGAGGCCACCCCGATTTTGCGTCGGTGTCGCCGAACTGACTTCGTACCCCAGTTAACGTGAAGTAATACTTCTATTCATTGCAGCTATTAGAAGAACATCGTACTGTCGCGTGCTATGAAACTATTTTGTATGTAATATAAATTTCTTCGACGCGTAACGCGATGGCTGGTTCTAGGTGGCGCGGTAAAAGAGTTCCTGAAACGCCTTTGAATAGCAGTGGTACAGTAACAGTATAAACGAATCGTGAAAGTGAGAAAAAATGACTTCTTTAGTAAACAATGGTAATGGTAATGGTATATTACGCGCTTAATTTAATTGGAGAGAACTGACTGGAAGGTATTGTAAATGGTTGGTGTTGACCTCCATGTGGTTGGTCTTTTCTGCTAGAGTGCAGACTTGACTTCCGGATGACTTCCAGACCAGAGGTAGTTGGACCATCGCACCGGTAAGACTTTAATAAAGTTCTTAAAACGTTATTCAAAATGGCGGATATCTATAAGATTTAAGAAAGGCGGTGATTTGATCCAATGTTCATTCATGATATTCATTTGCATCATGCTCATTTGATCGGAAAGTATTCCATGAAGAATATTAGGTATTGAAACTAATCCACTGAATACAAGTCTTATATTAATTCATTGACTGGTAGACGCACAGCCTAAACCGCTGGGTTTAGAAACATGAACTTTTGCACAAGACTTCCTTATTTGTATAACGAAAGAGAACGAAAGGGTTTTTGCAAATCCATCCCTTAAAGCGGTGAAACGGCGGTCAAAACGGTGAAGGGAAAATCGTGAGGATACCGGCATGTCCTAGAGCCAAAAATTCGAAGACATGTGACATCCAGCAACCCGCACTGGGCCGCGTGGTGGATTACGGCCCACTTCCCCTCTCGCAGAGAGGAGGCTTGTGTCCCAGCGACGGGAACATTATAGGCTGATTATGCTTATTCCTTTAAGGGGGTATCCCCTCGGATATAAATAACGAACGAATCATTCCGTATATACATACGGGATGATTCGTTCGTTATTTTTACCGATGCGAAATCCTATCGGGTACATGGCTTGTCAGAGTATTTATAAATGTGTTTAAACTTCTCGCACACAATAAGGTACAAAGGCATTCTTAATGCCACAGATATTCTCTACCAGTCAACCAAAGGTGGTGAAGAGATAAGATAGCAGACGTGCTCTGATTGAGAGGAGACAATAATAAAAATAAAAGTATAAAACAAAAACGGCAACAAAAATATATCCGCGACAGTCTGCATCACGAATACTAAGAATAAAATCTAAAAGCAACGTCCCATAGACGAGAGCAAGGAAGTTCAAGCTTAAACTGTCTAGCTATTAATGGTTCCACCCCAACACCCTGCAGGGGGAAACGTAGTAACTGTGAGTCATAGACGATGCAACGGCTGCATACGTAATATTTATAGGTCGTAGCGTAAGGGGGGTTGGAGTAATTGCACCCTTGGAAATGGTGGGAGGAGGAGTGTGCTAGGAGGATGCTGATGACGTCATATTCCAGTTAGTCTTTCTAGGTGAAGGGTTTTGTGCTGACATTGATCTTATATTTGTAGAAGAGGAGCACGGATGAATGGGTACTATTTTTATTTAGTGTAGGTTCATAGAATGCTCTGGTTCAGTTTGTTGAAGGTTTTTTTTTTGTTTTTGCTTGCTACTTTATTAATGCTTAGCTCTTTAGTTGTTTACCTTTGTTACCTTTATCAATCTATTATTTATTTTTCATAAAATTAGGTTTTTGATGAAAAACCGGAAGATGACACATTTTAAAGTCAATTTCATCATATTATATCTGTAACAATCCAGATTTTTTACCAAAAACCCTGAACTAGTTTGGGTTTATGATAAAGTTCTTGTCAAAATCAATTGATATAGGTACGTGAAATTGAAACATTTCATTTGATAATTGGATTGAAGGAGGATCGATCGGTCAGGTTAAGCTACGCTTGCCGCGGTTGGTCTGTGGATGGGTGACCATCTTTACATACCGAGACCCCTCCGTGCCTCGGAAAGCACGTTAAGCCGTTGGTCCCAGCTGTCATTCGTGGATCTTTGACAGTCGTTACGGGTAGTCAGAAGCCCGAAAGTCTGACAACCAGTCTTACCAAGGGGTATCTTATTACCCAGTAACTGAATTGTGGAGGTCAGGCAGTCGCTCCATGTAAAATACTGGTATTCAGCTGCATCCGGTTAGACTGGAAGCCGACCCCAACATAGTTGGGAAAAGGCTAGGCAGATGATGATGAATTGGATTGAAGGAGGAGAATATTGATTGGATCATGGATGTAAAATTTTGATAAATAAATAATTGTTTTTTTTCTACTAAGTTGCAAATGATGATGGATTGTTTTATTTATTTCATTTAAGTTGATTTATTTGTCATAACACAAAGCAAATCCGTGATTTTGACAAAAACTTTATCATAAACCCAAACTAGTTCACTTTTTTTATAAAAAATCTGGATTGTTACAGGTTTATGATGAAATTGAGTTTAAAATGTGTCATCTTCCGGTTTTTCATCAAAACCTAGGTTTTCGATCAAAAACCTAATTTTATGAAAAACCTGCGACATATAACTAATGACAAAGCTGAAGAGTTTGTTTGTTTGAACGCGCTAATCTCTGGAACTACCAGTCAGATTTGTAAAATACTTTTTGCATTTTATAGCCTAATTCTCGAGGAAGGCTATAGTTAACATCACGCTGTCTCCTTAAAAGAAAAAGTCAGAAATAATGCCAAGCGAAACGAAGTAATAGCGCGGGTGGGCGATGCGATGCGACGGGATGAAGTCGCGGGAAGAAGCTATTATGTATTTAAAAAAAAAACGTTTAGAAATATCTTCTATGCTGTTCTAATGTTGCCTCGCTAACCTTTGTTATGGACAAGCGCGCCTCCAGCGGCTCGGGCGAGATCGTCCCGAGCATCCTCAAGAAACCTAAGGGCCGCCACAAAAGAGACCTCATCAGCGTCTGCCTAGCCTTTTCCCAACTATGTTGGGCCTATGTTGGGCCTATGTTGGGCCAACTATGTTGACCTCCACAACCCAGTTAGGGTTGTGGAGGTCAGATAGGCAGTCGCTCCATGTAAAATACTGGTATTCAGCTGCATCCGGTTAGACTGGAAGCCGACCCCAACATAGTTAGGAAAAGGCTAGGCAGACGCTGGGTAATACGATACCCCTTGGTAAGACTGGTGGTCAGACTTACGGGCTACTGACGACCCGAAACGACTGTCAGAGATCCATGAATGACAGCCGGGACCAACGGCTTAACATGCTTTCCGAGACACAGAGGGGTCTTGGTTTGTGAAAATGGTCACCCATCCACGGACCAACCGCGGCAAGCGTAGCTTAACCTGATCGATCGACCCATGCGGCTGTTATTACTTAGCCACAAGCCCCTCAAAGAGACCTCATATTCCTTTAAAAAAGGTTAAAAAAATGAGTCCGGGGCAGTGGTCCAACTGCTCTGTCCAACTACCTAGTTGGACCATGGGTCTTTACTAGGGGCAGTTGTCCAACTTTAAAAATAATTGGACCACAGCACCTTTTGAGAGTTCCGTGATCCAATTCATTAAAAAAATAACTTGCCAACTCTAAAAACCTCAACTGCATCTTTATGTGTGTATGTTACCTACTGGTTTACGGTTATATTGAACCTCTTTGCAGTAAAATAACAAAATTAAAGTCAGGTGACTAATTTTTAAACTTTATTTTTAAAAACTAAATCAAAAAGAGTCAAACGAACTATATATTTCATTATGCTCAGTTTTTCCACTATTGCACAGTGATAAATTTGTAGAAGGCTGGGAATATATAAAACAAGAAAGTGGTATCGAAGCTAACAAACTAATTCAATATATAGAGCGTTATTGGATTAAAGGAAATTTTGATGAATTTTCTCAGCTTATAAGCGTATTTAGCCAGAGGCATAGGACTAATAACATTACAGAAAGCTCACATGCAAAACTAAGTCGGCGCATTAATGCAAAAAATGTTACAATGTTACGTCTATTAATGTTTTAGAAAATTTTACAACTTTGTCAAGCGAAATCGCACACAAAAGACGTAAAGTTCAAATTGAGAATGATGATTATATACGAGAAATACAGCTACAACTGATTTCAGGTGATATTACTGTAGGTCATGCTTTAGATAAATTTCGTTGAATGTTGTAAAACATTGTAAAAAAATAAAGTTTAAAAATTAGTCACCTGACTTTAATTTTGTTATTTTACTGCAAAGAGGTTCAATATAACCGTAAACCAGTAGGTACCATACACACATAAAGATGCAGTTGAGGTTTTTAGAGTTGGCAAGTTATTTTTTAAATGAATTGGACCACGGAACTCTCAAAAGGTGATGTGGTCCAACTATTTTTAATGTTGGACAACTGCCCCTAGTAAAGACCCATGGTCCAACTAGTTGTACAGAGCAGTTGGACCACTGCCCCGTAATGAAAAAATGACTACTTACGAAAATTAAAAAAAAACACTGAAACAGCTCATATTGAAATCGCCTTATGTGGAAGCTAGCGGTGTTCATCAGTTATGCATATTGCCTTAGAGCCTAATGTTGCAGCCTTAGAAATACCTATTACTAAAAAATCTAGTTTTCAAGGAGTTGTGGTAATGCTGTAACTATGCGTGAAAATAATTATACCATTTTTACATATAAAATTGTTGCAACAGTACTAATGAACTAACAACTATTTAAAATATTTAAGCTCTCAAAATTGCGCCCAAAAGGTGTTAGCCGAAGCTATAAAAATCCGTTATTAAATTTTATAGGCGCACTGTGGTCAATTTGCAAAATAAAGTGCGTATGGTGAAATAATAATGAATGCGAGAACGCTGTGTTGCCAAATTTTTAATGAGCTTCAAAATTATGATCTTTGTGGTAATCTGGCAACTAAAATGCGGCAAAGAAGGTACCTAAAATGGCCTCCAAAAGTTAGTTGACATTTTTACACTTCAGTGACACACCACAATATGATTTAGATTTCTAATGATCCACTTGTTTGAACTGCTATAACGTTTTTATTGACTAATTCAACTAATATAATTTATCATAAAAAATAATCAAGTAATCATGGAGCGCAGTACTCTAGGCGTCAAATTGACAGACCGTATCCGCAACACTACACTGCGCTCCGAAACACAGATTACTGAAGTTGCTCAAAAAGCCACTTGGGACTGGGCTGGCCACGTCTGCCGTATGCTCAATAAGCTGTGGGCCAAAATAACCACAACGTGGAGCCCTGACACAGCTAGAAGGCGTCGCGGCAAACCCCGTAGAAGATGGCGGGACGAGCTGGACAAAACAAACGACCAGTGGTCCATTTTAACCTCGAAAGAGCTGGAAGTCATGAAAGAAAGAAAGAAAGAAAGAAAAATCATTTATTTAGCACAGACCAAAAGACACACAATACACCAGATACAGAGAGGGGACCCCCCCCCCCCCCCTCCCTCCTCCCCTCCTGTCATGGGGAGAGGCCTTTGCATAGCATCGGAATGATGCAGGCTAACAGTAACAGTAATCCCTTAGGAGTACTTGTTTTTTTTTATCGTAATGTGGCATCACAGCTGAAGCATGCATTCTTAAGATGTTTGTCTTTGAATTGCGATAAGATTCATAAAAATCCCAATCGAAAATGCAATTTCATCAACAAAAACAAATAAATAATTATAGAAAACCCATCAATAACTTACTTTATAAAGTCCCTTGCTTTCGCACTGTGTAGCTGTCACAACAAATATAGAAAAAAAAAAAAACGTATCTATCGAAATGTAGACGCATCGTTCGACCCAGTTATTAGAGCGGATTCTATTTCGGAAAAGAGCACAGTTGCTGCATTATTTTTTGGCCAGCCATGGTGACCTCGATTCACTGGGCGGTTCGGGAGTAGGTCCTTTGTCTACGCGGAATAAATATCAAGGTGTGGATGTAATGTAGTGCGTTTATTAATACGTGGATGACTCGTTTAGCGGGTTTGCTAAAACGTCAGGTCTCAAAGTTGTGAAGCTTTTGAGCGTCAGGTTTCATTGTTAAAACTTTATCTTTTAGCGTTTAATAATATTTTTAGTTTAGTATCTATCTGTTTTAATTTATTTATTTATTGAAAGGACAATGCTCAGGGTGTATGGAATCCCGTGCCATGCTGCATCAAAGCCAAGCTTTGTTTTTTATAGACTACACTTATCTAGGTACAGACGCCAGCAGGTCAAGCTACCCGAAACTGTCAAATTTTCCCAATCAATCATAAACCTAATGCTATAGCGATAAAGTTGAAAATCTATTAAAGAAATTTGACAGATTGTAGTAGCTTGATGTGCTGGCGTCTGTACTTTATTTTGTTTGACATGTCATAGACGAACGGACATTATTTCTAAAAAAAAAAATGATACTCGTTTAAATGAAAATTCTATTCTATTATATTCTAGTTATTTTTATTAATGTAGAATCGGCAAAGTATAATTTTTTTACAAGTTTTTTGAAAGACATGATCACTTTCAAAATTCAAGGTTATAATCATCATATCTTTTGAAACGGAACGTCATGTAAAGGAAATAAAACAATATCAAGACTTTTTTACTTTAAATTAAATTCCTGATCAAAACGCAAATATCCGACGCGTAATGTCGTAAAAAATTATAAAAATAATTACTATAATATGTTGATCTTGAAGCATGAGACTTTTTGGTACGACTTTTACTCATTCTCCTTTTCCTTACAAGTTTTATTACACGTTTATGTACCTAATGCGACAGTGCGGTCTTTTATAAATCTTTACTTTGCAACTATTTACAATTACTTATTTAGAAATAAATTAAAACGGAAACAAAATTGTAATTTTTAGTATGTCAGTCGATCAATCGTCATAATTACTTTTCCCATATTTCGGCGGCATTATAGGTAATATGTAACTCTTCGCTTATTTCATCATAACATGGCTATGCATAGCACTGGAAAACCACTAAATAGTTTAATAGAACAAACATACACTTGTAAAGTTCTGACATAAACCCGCCCAAAGAAAACATACACCCCAAGAAATTCACCTCTGTATTAATTGATACATCTATTTTCAAACTGCTCGTATAGTCCGAATCAATAACACAGCACATTGTCAACCCATTGCATGCCACGAACAATTCATTTCCATATTTAATTCACTCAACAATCCCATTAAAGTTGTTATTACAATCTGTATGAAGTTTTGCATTCTATGGGACTTCCTAAACTAAACTTATTAATATTTTGTCACAAAACTGACAAAATCCAAGGTTTAGTTTTTGTTAAATTATCGCCGTAACTTTATCGCGGTTCAAGTCGAAAAGTCAAGGGCATGTTTTAGTTAAAATCGGAATTTGGCAGTCATAATATTAGGTACACGTGTAATTTTTTTTTGCGACTTTTTTCGCTTAGCTAGCATTTCGCTCAGCTAGCATTCTTGTATTGGAAAAGTACCAAGATAAGAAGTATGTTCTGTCAGGTCATAGTCTCCATAATAATATATGCTTATCCAAATACAGTCAGCCGATCGAGCACAAGACATCTAACAATTTTACCTAATTTTAGAAAGATGCGTAAAGTAGATATTTTATAGCTTCACATGGGAAAATACTTAAGTACATATATTTTCCAGCGTACCCTTGACAGCCGGCTTAGCTACCAACGTACAAACAAAATAAAACAAAAGAACACCGACCGCACCGACCACCGCGCCCTCTGTGTTGGGCTCCCAATAGGGTGTGAACCGAAATTGGGGTTTCTCCTTTTTTTCTTCTGACAACGTATAATCATACACCATATACAAATCAACTACTCAAAACGTTCGTTTGGTGCTACTAATCATCTACATTCCAGCTATTTCCGGTCAGCTTGCAGACCAACCAAATGCTGAAAATTAATGAAGTTGCTTAGGTATTTAATAATAATAATATCCCTGGACATTTACCCAATTAATTTACAGTACTGCTTCCATATGAATGGCATAATCTCTTGGTCACCATTGCAATACCAGTGGGTATAATAATTATATGGATCTTTGACGTGATGAATGTATCAAATGTATCTTTAGCACACCACGGAAAATTTATGAATGAGAGTTACAGAAAACCCTGCTACCACCGTACTGACTGCCTAATATACATACATAAAACACGCCTTCTTCCGATTGGGGTATGTAGCAACTACAGAACGCCTCCTGCTACGATTCATAGATATTCCTTTTGCCTCGGTTACGTTCATACATATTACATTCATACGTCTGAAGGCCAATTCTCGTAATTTAAAACGTTCAAAATCTAGTCACAGTCTCATCTCGGCGACAAACAAATGTCTAAAAGTTAGGGAAATTAGAGGTATTTTGACAGATTGAGACAGATCAAACTGTGAATGTTCTTAAAATTACTAGAATTGCCCCGCAGATCATATACGCACGTTGGTTGCAAGTACTACGCACCTAACCTCTCTGAAGAACATCACCAATAAGGTCAGTATATGTCCTCCTAGGGCGTCCCCTCTCGGTGTTTCTACTCATATCTGGCTTCTATTAGTCGCCTTTCATTCATCCTCTCAACATGAGCACATTATCTAAGTATACTGGCTAAAATTTTAGTCCAAAATAGTTCGTAACGGTACGAGAGAAGAAAAAGACGGATGTAAGCCAGGAACTCGACTCATTCTCATATCTAACAATAAATAGTGATAGGGCAACGTGCTAGATAGTGAACTCTTGTGCATATGTGCTTCAACAATTTGTAGGTACTTGTGTTATATAATTCGCTTTAGATTCCGAGCAGTCTCAGCAGGATGAGTCAGAAGTTCATTGCTATAGTTTGGGTTTTGAATAGAATAGTCTGTTGAAGAGGCGGCTAAAGGGATGTCAGGTGTTTGGCTGAAGAGCAATTGAGCAAAAAGAAATCATAAAAATAAATATTGAAAAAATGAAACTGTTTTTTTGCACATTGTTCATTAATAAAAACAATATTAAACATTGTCAGGAGGGGTCCGTGGTTAAATAATAACAGCCGCACAGGTCGATCGATCAGGTTAAGCTACGCTTGCCGCGGTTGGTCTGTGGATTGATGACCATCTTTACCTCGGTAAAGGGGTCTCGACCCCTTCGTGCCTCGGACAGCACGTTGAGCTGTTGGTCCCGGCTGTCATTCGTGGATCTTTGACAGTCGTTGCGGGTTAGTCCGAAGCCCGAATGTCTGACAACCAGACTTACCCAGGGGTATCGTATTTTCCAGTAACTGGGTTGCGAAGGTCAGATAGGCAGTCGCTCCATGTAAAATACTAGTATTCAGCTGCATCTAGTTAGACTGGAAGCTGACCCCAACATAGTTGGGAAAAGGCTAGGCAGATGATTAATTTGTCAGGTTTATTTCATTATATCTAAGCCTTTGGTTTACGCCAGTACGAACATCGCGCAATGATAAATAGAACAGTTTTACCTTTTGTAACATACATTATTCGCGGGAAAAATATGTTTTTATTTATGCAATGTCCTTTCTGTTGGTCCCTTGAATGATGTTAAACATCATTAACCTTGAACTCGATCTTTACCCATGACTATGAATTTGTTTTTCACGAGCAAGCGAAGCAAAGACAAGACAGCGTCTATTTCTCATACTGGAACCAACAAGAAAACTCGGAAAATGAAGTGAAGATAAAATAACGATAAATCTCCGCAGATTGACTATTGAGTATATGGAACGGGAAAGCAAAGAGTAACCAGTTGTAAGGTAAGGTAAATATACGTAGTAACTATCTCCAGAATATTACTCATTATAGGTTGGCTTAACTCTCTAAACAAATGCTGTGTTTATCCAACTGTTGCTATAGTGATTCGCGGGTTTTAACGGGAACGCGGGAACTATCACGATAATGGTTTTTTTTATCAGCCAAACGAAAACGTAAACCGCACTACTCAAAATAGCACTCGTAACAAAATAATAAAACGTTAACAACAGTAGAAAATTGGGAGATGAAGCACAACATCAAGAAAAATGGTAGTAAAATGGAGGGAAGCCTTGACAAAAAAAAAAAAACAAATAGTTAACAATATAATTATAAGCATCACGGTCTTGAGGACGATACTGCCCAACCTCATACGCTGTAGTAGCTTTAATGACACCGAAATTCGGGTGCCCGGGTACCCTCTGTGCAAATTGTAGAACTTAATGATATTGGTAACTGAAACCCATATTAATATTTGTAGATGAAATGCTTAATACAAAGAGGATCCGAAATGTGGACCAAACCAAATTACGCATGCAGAGTTATGTACATAATCGATACAAAATTGCTTTGAAGTTTTATCATTAATATTCCGATTAATAATACCCCAGGAATGTGAATGAGAGAAAAGCACTCGGAAAACCGAACAGTTTACATTGAAACCACAAACCAATAAAATGACTTGTGCTAGTTTTATTTAAAAATGTTTTAGTTTAAATAAATGATTGGAGAGACCATTAGGGGCATTGTGTCCTCGCCCGAAGCAGGTGGATAATTGATTGGGCAAACATTCACGGGAATTTATAAAACCGTTACGCAATGCATTTTTTAGGACGGCGCGTGTAGTCAGCGCTTTTCAGAAATTACACGGGGGGTGGGTGGTGCGAACGGTGTGCGGGATATGACGTTCGATTTAAAGGGTAGGTTGGTGGGGTGGGGTGGCCCCGTTGGCTGCAGGGGCGGCTGTTGACGGGCGCGCAGCGCATGCGTGCTAGCTGCTCGGTGCTCGCCGCCGCCCGATTTCCGTGCCGTTGACAGTTCGCCGGGACTTACTTCCTCGATACCGCGCGTCCGCGGCGTCGCTGCATCCAGGCCGTCCGAGGCCAAACGGACCAGCTATCTAGCTACCTCCACGTCGATGGCACTCTGAACACGTTGAGCACACGTGAGTACACTCGCCGACTGCATTTGTGACGTCCTAGTGTTCTACGGTTTTGAAAATAGGTTACTTGGTACTTTTTTACAGTTAGTACCAGAAGTCTTAATTTTTATTGTTTTTTTTTTTTTCGTTGTCTCTTTTTCAAAAGCGTAGAGCAGGAGTTAGTCGTGTTGTTAATTGTACGGCTCAGCTGTTTCGGTGTTTGGATTTTTTTGTGTTTGCTTGGATGTTGTCATTGTTATCTGTATTGGTTTAAATAATGAATGTATTCGCAAATGTATTTATTTCGATAGTCATTAATAAGTGTTAAATGTGAAAATGGCCTTTGAAATATTATTTGGTTACCAGGTAAGTCGATTTACGTCATACATTTTGCATTGTGTCTGCTTTTTTATTTATTTTGCGTCGAGATGGCGTTTTGAGGTGGTATTTTATGAAAATATATTTCTAAATGCTCGTAAATGTGTGAATTCTGTTCCTTCCTTTGTTTTGTTTTTTTTTTCTTACTTCCTTATGTAAATTCATTCATTGTGTGTTAGTAGCTTTTGTGTACGTGCCTCTAAAATAAATATACATAATTAATATAATTATTTTAACATTGAAAAAGCAACTAGTTTAAGTATCTACTTCGTTATATTTCGTGAAACCCCATTGACCTACTGCTAATGCATTTTTTCTACCGTCTTTTAAAATATTCGTCAAAAAAATTACTTAACAAAGCTAACCGATGTTTTTTAATAATTTTAGAGGCGCATTATAAATTGTATTTAATTATCTGAATGTTTAATAATGAAATTTGCGTCTTAACAGCGCCCTCTGTCGCTACTACCGGTGCAGCTTGCAATTTGACATTTTAGGCGAACCCATTTTTTATTGATCAAGATATTTATTTTTAAACAAAGAAAGAAAAGAACATGCTGTAGATGTGCTACTAATAAAAATATGGGCTATTCTGAAACTAACCCATAGTCAAAAGATAATTACAACATTTTTTTTGCTAGTTTTATTTTGATAGGACTGCTGTTTTTGTAATACTAACCTTAATTGTTATCTAAACATAAAAGCTTGATAAAAAAGATAAATGTAATATACGGGAAAATATAAAATACTATAACTTAGTCAAAATACTGATAAAATGAGATTTCTGAGAATATATAGCACATGAATCACGCATATGCAGGTTAATTTGTATATACCTATTTTTGACAGTTACACGAAAACACTTCGAATTGGAACGTTACAATGTAGGACTGAAAGTCGCCTCTGCATTTTTTATGTAATTGAAGTATGATTAATGGGTTTTGTATGTAACCATTGTTTAGCGTGTTCGAAATACATTGATAGATTACATAACTACATAGTTAAGGGTAGTTTGGAAAACAAATTAAACAATGAATTTTACATGATATTAACCATCAAAAACTGCGTATTTATCAGGCAAGATGCAAGAGTTTGACATTGAACGCAGTATGTCCATTTACGCATGCGCCAATATTAACCCAGATGTATAGGTACCGGGACAACACAGCCAAAGTTAATTCCGAACGCACCCGCGTTTGATAATTATTTCCAATTTCAAAATTAGAATCCATTTTGAACTAAATTGCTTTTCAAACGCTTGGTTTTGAACTGTATAGTTTCCATTTTTTAATTTTAATGTCAAATGTTTTTCTGGTTTATGACACGGAGCGGAGATTCCGGAACGCTTAAACAAAAAAAAAAAAAAATAGTGAACTTGTTTCATTTAGTATGGTAATGACATTTTTCGTAATGCTTTTTTTTTCACGCGTTTAAGAATGTCAGTGGGTGACATTGAGATCTAATTTTGGTGTAGAGGCAACCCAAAGCAGTATTTAGGAAAAATGTTAAATTATGGACATTATGCATATGGAAATAATATTCATTCCATAACATTAAAGGCCTGTTTTTTAAATAAAAGTTTAAATTTATAAGATAAGACTAAAGATTATCATGAAATACTACTAAATCCGAAATGCTCGAATGTTTTTACTAAGATAGACATATAGATGGATGCATGATGTAAAATGATTATTAGGTAGGCACCTACAACGTATCGGGTACAAAAGAGCCAAAATGTTCGTATCATCTGTCAATTAGCCGTGTCAGCCAATCAGTGGCGTTGAGAAGTAAGAGGAAGGGGGGGGGGGTTGCTCAGTTTCGTCGACTGACATCGAGATGAGAAGGACGGTGCATCAATGTCTTCTTTTATTGTAGTATATTTTTTCATATTAGACACTTTTGTCTTCTTTTTATTATAAAACGATCCTTTGTCAGTAATTTTTTTAGAAAAATGCAGTGCTTTTGTGCTTAGCCTTTTCTTTATATATATATATATATATATATATATATTTTAATCTTGTTTCTTTTACGTAGAATTTGTCGTAAGTTTTAGTATAAAAAATTAAAGAAATTTTCATAACTTTTCTGACTTTTTATTATAAATATCACTAAAAAGGAATAAATAATCCTTACAATACATTTATTAAGTTGTCCAAAGTTAATTCCTAACTTCACCGCTACTCTTCATTGCGTTAATGGCCGCGTTAAGTTTTTATAGCCCGTAGTATACCTAATTTTCTTTTGTGTAAACATATCTATGAATGAGGAGGCAACCGATGATTACCTATTATTACTTATTACATACATTTAGAAGTCATATGACAGCTTTAGGTAATGTTCATTTAATTAAAAAAAAACGTTTATAAACGACAATACTTTCCTGATTTACATATATTGTCTTTCATTTATCCTTAACAACATAATTGTCATGTTATGAAAAAGTATTTTTCTTGCAAAAATGAAACAAGAAAAAATTCAATGCTTGATTGTCAATTAAGAATAGCCCAATACTTCAGTATCGGATATACTGAAGTATTTTCATATTCTTATTTCCCTTTAATGTCGATAAATAAATAATTACGAGTAATCATCTAAGGAAAATGTGCTGTCTGAAGGGGAGGGGGTTGGCGGGGGTCGAGGGTCAGACATACACGTGTAAGCAATAACTAGGTACTACGTAGGTTAATAAAAGAAATAAGAAAAACATGGACGGCCTAGATTTTGAACATGTGTATTTTCCTCGTCTTCAGATCAGTTGGAATCCAGGCAGGCGTTTTACTTTGTGTAAATATTTCATCACCGCTGCTCTCAAAACGGTGGAGATTACAGCCCACTTCCTTCTGAAGTGAGGAGGCCTGTGTCCCAGCAGTGGGAACATTGTAGACTGATTATGCTAGAAAATAACTGCAAAAATCGTAGAATAGAACACAATGGCGGGACAAAAAGACTGGAATTCTTAAATTATATTCAGTCATTTATTCCCTACGTAGCGGGCACATGTCATCTTTTCGAACTGTCATTTAGAATCTTTGCAGTAAGTAGCCTAGCTGACGTAGTCGGAAAAATAGTAAGTGAAAAAGGCCCTACTTTACCTTTACATTTATGTCAATGTTATGTCATTTTTGTTCATTAATTGTGTAGTTCGATATTGAGATAGACTCGTGATAGTACAAGTTTAAACCTTAGTGGTTTTTGGTTGCTATTTATAGATGAATTATCCTATATCCTTTTTTATAAATGATAAATAAATAAAAAAATAAATAAAAAAAAATGTACTGCGGGAGTGGTGAGGACAGCTTTTTAATTTTCTTTTTTGGCAGTATTTTCTTTTCTTGGTCACATTGGTTCCTGCCAATAGGTACGCACGACGACATATCAAGCTATACATACATTTCTAGTAAAAGCTGACTTCTCATTGATGTAGTTTTCATTGTTTTAGAGGGTGCTGGAGCCGATAGTGAGGATAAATAGATCATCTAACGCTGTGTCTCTTGCATCCTGTGATTCTATATTTTATAACAGGCTTTTTGCCAGGGTTCGCTGATATTATATCATTGGATATTTATGTCATGATCTATAACTACAATGCGAGGTCAGCTAAAACTGGAAATATTTATCTTGATATGTCATCGTGGGTACGAGTGATTTTTAATTACATAATTATAGCTGTTATTGTTGGCCGAAAACGGCCAGAGGAAAATTATATTAAACGTAATAATAAAAGCAGATCATGTGGTTATTTAATGCAACTTGTAAAATTTCCAAGGTAATTTTTCGATTGCTGTAAAAAGGGTTGTGCTGTCAACTCGTAAACAAGAGGCTCCTTGAACAACACTCCCATGTAACACCTATTATAATAGTGTAATTTAAAAAACTTGTACAGGCCAATTATTTTTAAAGGAGTAACTGTGGAGTTTCTTGCCGGCCCTTCTCCATAGAAAATTACCAATTGGAACCGTAAACCTTGCTTTTGACGTTTCATAAATCCCCATGTAGGTTTAGGTATGTGAAATAAAATATTTTGATTTTGTTTTTTTTGAACACGTTTAATAATTATTATCGTTAGACGTGGCGTTGCATATCTATCTAAGGTTACTTAACGTAGTACAATAATAGCATCTAATCTTATTTTTGTAATATTATCCAAAAGATAAAGTATACACGATGCAGCCATTTAATCAATGTGCGTACCTAACGCTCTGATTAGATAGCCATGCAAGAATGTTGTAAGCTCCGTAGATGTACAGGTTGTGTAAAAATTTGTAAAGGGTTTTAACATTTTTTAAACATTTTTTTTTTCTTTGATGGAGGAATAATAGAAAACTGCACGGAAATTTGTTTTTTTTTTTTATATTTCTATCTAAATAATTATAGCTGCATATCTTTTGGCGCGTGGCAAAAATTGGAACTAACGCCGCCATCTTGTTTTTTGAATACATTTCACAAAACAATTGATAGCGCTCCCAGTCAACGTCATATTTTGAACACCAAAAGATCAATGTAGAATTGTAGGATTATTGACATATTTATGTTCCTGTGGTCAATATGAATTGGAAGTTTGTTTTGCAAATGAAAACCTATTATTAATAGCCTGAAATAAGATTAGAAAGTTTTGAAAATTCTTGGACAATAATCGTAGCGTAGCAGCTTAGTCACGTAGCAGTAGTTATCAAACTGCCCAATTTTGAACATCAAAAGGTTCGTGGCTCAATAATAAGCCACACGGTCGTTCTTCAAGGTTAAGCAACGCTTACCAAGCTCAGTCTGTGGATGGGTGATCGTCTATTAAATACCGAAACCCCTCCGCGCCTCGGAAAGCACGTTAAGCCGTGGGTCCCGGCTATCATTTGTAAATCTTTAGCAGTCGTTAAGGGTAGTCAGAAGCCCGAAAGTCTGACAACCAGTCTTACCATGGAGCAGGTATCGTGTTACCCAGTAACTGGGTTGTAGAGGTCCGATAGGCAGTTGCTCCGTTTAGACTAGTAGCCGACCCCAACATAATTGGCATAAATGACAACATTAAACATCAAAAATAAAAATACACAATTATTTAGTTTGAAAATCAATTGATTAAAAATTTGTGTGATTGAGCCTAACACTGGTTTCAATACGGTGATATTATGTTACCCAGAATCTTTAGGGATGAAAAGCAGCCATGCTCTTGCTTACTCTACCACTTCTGAATAGTATAACGAGATACAGGTCTCAAGGGTAAATTCCTAGTACTATTGGACTGACCTACAATCTACAATACAACTTGCTTAGTAAGTAACATAGCCTTCGTCAAGCAAAAGTTTGTTACATTTTTCGACTCCGAAGTTTTTTGCTTTCAATTCCGAACAAAATCTATGGAACAGGAAATATCGAGGAGACTGTGAGATGCACTTTTTCTTTCTATTCCATGCGATGACGTGTACTAGGAAATGTAGTTTTTTTTTGGTTTAGTCGCGGTAGACTTTTTGTGACTCATTCACCGGAACATTGCGTGGTATTGTTTGAAATGTAAGCTGGGCCCTAATTCACTATTACCACGACAACGATTACTTTGAAAATACGTCAATTCCTTAACTAATCCAATCACCACCACCAATCTTGCGTTCATTTCGCGTAGTTTCGTTCATTGTGTCATAGAGAAAAAGGCCCCTGGTGTAATGTTTGTATTTGGGTAGATTGAACATTGAGGGATTGCTTGATAAGTGATGAAATATGTGGCCTACTAGCTATGGGTACAGGATATGGTTAGGTACATCAAATTCCTTCTAAAAGAAGCCCTATGGTTTTTCTACTGCTCGATCCTAACTTCCTAATCTCCTTTGTTTAAAAAAAAATAAGTCGCTTTTCATGCTTGTTTCTGTGACCGCGTTGTTCTTCTTAACTACGCAACGGATTTTGATGAACTTTTCACTTTTATTCAGAGAATTTATTCCGCGTATAATACGATAATATTGAACTTGTATAAAATAAAGAAATCTCGGTGTTTTGTCAAGTCGTTAAAACCGTGTGAAGCAGGGGCGGGTCGCTAGTTGAATAATAATATTACAAAAATAACAACATCTACTTGATATCCGTGATCTACGAGTACCTGCTACCTATTTCTATTAGCTGTATATTTGCTAATGAAGCAGTAGTTTTAAATATTTTACAGGATTTCAAATGGAATGACTTGTAAAATAAACAGCAGTGCGATTCTGTAACCATCTCACTGTGAAAACTTAGGTGAAGTGAGCGTGGAGTGAGCTCTCATTCCAACTTATGCTAGGGATTGGCACTGTTGACAGCAGCTCACTCTAAGCTCACTTCACTTATCTTTTCACGGTGAGATTTTTACATAATCGATCGGCAGGACGTCGCAGTGATAAAAAAAATGTGTAGTTAAGCAGTATTTATGTTGTTTTTTTATTTTTTATTATTTCTTTAATAAAGGTAAGTTTACAAAAATCTTACGTATAAATTATGCCCCACAAAACCGTTTTCACGGTTTGTCTGTGGGAGCGAAACAAACAGTACAAAAAAAACAGATTTACAAGTGCGGACACTTAATTTCCACTTAATAGCCTTACAAAGTAGACAATAAATAAACAACATGGCTTACAAACTCTCGTAGTGATAAAAATATGGGTAGTTAGGCAGTATTTTTTTTATTAGTTCTTTATTAAAGTTAAGTTTACAAAAATCTTACTTAAAAACTATGCCCCACAAAACCGTTTTCACGGTTTGTCTGTGGGAGCGAAACAAACAGTACAAAAAAAAAAACAGATTTACAAGTGCGGACACTTAATTTCCACTTAATAGCCTTACAAAATAGATAATAAATAAACAACATGGTTTACAAACTCTTTAGAAAGAACAGCTTAAGTAATTTGGCAAATTTCCCTTTTATTTTCTGAGTTCTTATATCAGCAGGCAAATGGTTGAGAAGGTAACGGACCCTTTTATCAAGCGTTTGGTCGCCAAAATAATTCCTTATTCTCGGTACATCAAATTTAATTGCTGATACTTTCCTAGTTGCATGGTTATGGGTAACTAGCGAGTGACGCTCCCAGCTGCCATGACTGTTAACCAGAAGTAGGTACTTATGTTTTATGCTGATAGGAAGAATTTAACAAATTTTAAGTAATTTATTATAATCATTTTTACATTTGTTCCTTGTTTTTTACTCACTAATAGTTTTAAAAGTCTAATTTGTTGTGCTTCTAATTTTTCTAAATTACTTCTAACCAAATTCAGCTAAACATGTCGGTTATCATTATTCTAGTTAATGAAACGTTAATTGGCGCAAAATAGAACACCCCACCTACAATACAGGTTTTTGTATTAATCAACAAGGTTTTGTATTAATTATCCTTTTGTTTTGCATGTCATCATCATCTGCCTAGCCTTTTCTACTTGTACTACTTTGCTTTGTTGGGGTCAGCTTCCAGTCTTACCAGATGCAGCTGAATACCAGTATTTTACATGGAGCGACTGCCTATCTGACCTCCACAACCCAGTTACTGGGTAATACGATACCCCTTCGTAAGACTGGTTCTCAGACTTTCGGACTTCTGACGACACGTAACGACTGTCAAAGATCTACGAAGGACAGCTGGGGCCAATGGCTTAAAGTGCTTTCCGAGTATGGAGTGGTCTTGATATGTGAAGATGGTCACCCATCCACGGACTCACCGCGGCAAGCGTAGCTTAACCTGATCGATCGACCTGTGCGGCTGTTATTATTTAGCCACAAGCCCCTCTTTGTTTTAAGTCAAGTAAAAAATTAAGTCCTCAAAAAAAAAAAAATGTTCGATAAGTTTTTTTTTCAATATCATTTCAATTTATTAATTAAAAGTTTAACCTTTTTATCTTTATTTGGGAAATATTGAACAGTGGCAACCTTATTATATGTAAACTCGGTGCAATTTCTAATTAAAAAAGTACCAAAACAATTACTTTAAACTTCTGCCACAGAAAGAGTGATGTCATTCAACACAATGCGCGTACGCATATAACGCACATCCCGTATCCTAATGCCTATACAGTGATATCGTAGATCACGTGTCCTTGTCAAACGACACTGTGATAACGATATTACAAGGCGCCGAATTTGTTTGCGTTCTTTTTGGCTATTGCAAATCGTTAGATATTAATACTACTTCAAGGGTAATTTTACGTCGGAAGGGTAAATTTATGTTGCCTGGGATAATGTTAGGTCTGGTTAAAGTAAACCTAGGCTTGACTTATATTTCATTGCAGTTACAGTTTAGATCAAAAATGTTTGAGAGAAATATAAAAAGGAAATGGTGTTTAATGGCAAAAAAAGACATTTGAAATATAAAAAACAGAAAACAATTCATTGTTTTCTGTTTTTTATATTTCAAAGATGTTCTTTGAAAAGATGATGATGATGAGATGATGTTTTTTTGAAGATGTTTTTACGGTTCTTGAAGAGCTACACTATGAAATAAACGTGAAAACTGTCGCCAGTATACAGGATTTCAACAGGAAATACCCTACAGCTAGGGTAAACTTACGTCGTCGTAAACATAATTACACAACTATTTAAGTAAAGATAGATCCTGGAGGAATCTTTTTACGCGAAAAGCAGTGTACGACGTAAAACGTATTTGAGAAGATTATGAAATAAAACAATTGTGATGGTAGTAAGCTTATGCATGTGTCTGTCCGTGTGTGTCTTGTAGACATAGATTCCTAAGAAATTTAAGGATGTGAAGTGCATGTCAGTATTAAAATAGTAAGTATTAATATTGTTAATTCATAAAAATATTTTGTTCCACATGTCCGAACCACAGGCTGTTTAATATGAAAAGGTAAGAAATCCATTTAGTAATAGAAGACTGATGTAAAAACATGATCCGATGGTCTGGACATCTGGCATAAATGCTATAGAGTGACAATGGCATGAGGAAAATGTTTTATACGAAACTTATGAGTACCCTCTTAATAGAACAGGGAAGTATGTACAGACGCCAGCACATCAAGCTACTACGACCTGTCAAATTTCTTTAATAGATTTTCAACTTTATCGATAAAGCATTAAGGTTCAAGGTTGATTGGGAAAATTTGACAGTTTCTTGTAGCTTGACCTACTGGCGTATGTACGTGAAGTAGATATTAGGGATTGCATTTATAGGATGCTCGGACACAAGCTTAAGTTAAGTAATAGTTGATCAACGAAAACCGCTCAAAAGCCATTGACATTTTTACTGTAGTTCAGACGATTTGACATTAATTTGTAATTGTATTATCATTGTTACTTAAAATTATAATACGATTTGCGTGCCCATGTGACGGTAGAACATGGAGCACTATTATAAAAATAAAACAGCTATATGTATACTAATTACCCATGTTTGCAAATGAACAAATGATTTGATTTGATTTCAAGCCCCTTACTTCATCATCTCATAACCAGCCTATAATGTTCCCACTACTGGGACACAGGCCTCCTTTCCATAATCCACCATGCGGCTCCAGTGCGGGTTGATATATGTCACATGTCTTCGAATTTTTGGTTCTAGGACATATCGGTTTCCTCACGATGTTTTCCTTCACAGTTTTGAGAGCAGTGGTGATAAAATTACTCGTAAATACACAAAGTGCCTACCTAGGTTCGAACTCATCACCAGTGATAGGAATAGGTAGTGCCTATTTGCCTAAACTTCGAAGAACAGAGACAAGAAACGGAGACTTCCTTAGGACTAAATTTTTTCCGGGACATCTGTCCCGAAATTCGGGACTACCCTTTTAAATACATTAAAAAATATGTTATTTGGAATAAGTAATTTGTCTATATTTACCTAAAGTTTGCGACTAGACATAACATTTATAATTTATAACTCCATAATAATAACTTATCCTCTATGGGCTCTAAAGGAAACATAAAACACATAGAATATTGTTGTAAGTTACAACAATATTCTATGGACTAAACTAATATTTATCTTCTGTCCTTTTCTTAATGAAATAGAAAGAAAAAGATGCACTGAAATTAAATTAAGTTTAGTTTGTGAACAAGGGAATCTGCGCCAGAGTCAACATAAAACTGTTACCATGGACATACGGCTGACTGTACGTCTGTAAATTATTATAATCATCATTCATGTGCTGATAAAACCTGATAACTTAGACACACGATTCTACTAATATTGCGTAGATCAGCTTATCTAGGGTTACGGTGATCGAATAACAATTGGGATAGCATTTTTTGGTCTGAATCTGATCAGAATCTTTCACTGAAATTGCCGGCGTAAAGTCGGAATACTTTGATTAGACAGGTGAGTCAGGGGACAGATGCGAAAAAATTCCATACAAGAATATACAGGCTGGATCATCGGCGCACAAACTGAAATCATGAATTGAGCACATGATTCTAGCGTAGAAATTTTTCGTCGGTCATCAAAAAGCTGTTTCATATAAAAGTGCAATACCTACGCGGTCAAAATGTATCGAACAGCATTTTATTTTTTTCAATAACCGTTTATAAATTTCGAAGCTGAGAGGTTCAGACTCATGGACTGAAACTATGGTAACAAGTTGCGTAAAGTAGGAAATATAAAAATCATTATCGAGAAATAATAATTGGGGCTAGGATGTGAATCACCATAAATAGTTAAATGACGCACAATCTATTAAACTAACGCAATTCGGGAAGAACGATGCCTTTATTATTTTAATGATTGGTATAAAGTGTAACCTATACTAAATGACGTGTTTGTGGTCCAGAGATTATTGGAATAATTCTGTTGCTAACGGAAGGCAGAACCGCAGAACATAATTATTATGACATATTTAGTCAAATGTAATGTCCCATCTTAAATGGGACTTAGCAGGACCTGTCTGCCACATGCAGGATAAACTGTAGGTCTAAATAGCATAGAATTGGTGCCCTGAGACAGCGAGTGTCGCGGCAGACCACGTAGGAGATGACGGGACGAGGTGGATAGGTTCCGTCAGAACTGGAAGGAACAGAACATGGATGTTCAGATGGAAGGAACATCGTAGGCTAGTAAAGAGAAATATATATTAAAATAAGTGCAATACGTGAGTGAAATATTTCTTAAAATTGATAGATATTGGTAGTTCCTGTGTTTACCTTCGTCAAACGAAGAATGGCTTGATGAAATAAAGACTTTTGGTCTGAAATCATCCACATTCAGTGAGTGAAAGGTAGTGTTGACTGGGTCAATTGAAACGTTTTTGAGAAAATTGTTTTTATCAAAATAGCAAACCAACATAGCTAAATTGTTTTTGCTATTTTTTAAATACCAGATCTGTTTGGCTATGGATTTTAATTGTAGCTAGACTATCTGGCTAAATAATATATTAATTTTATTTAATATACACCCGTTAAAGTATTAAATAATTAGCTATTTAATGTGGAATTAGCTATAAAATGTTTCAATTGACCCTGTGTCGGGGTCAATTGAAACGAAAAATATCTAGGTATGAAAAACCAGGAACCAAATTCTACTAAATTTTTTTTGTTTATGTTATTACTCTAGAAATAACTTAAAAACTTTAGCTTCAGACAGCGTCTAAAGTTAGCTCAAGAAGTGTAAATGTTTTAACGTGTAACATGAATTGCACTTAATTTACCTAATAATAGAGGTATTTTTTCTATATCATGAATCCAGTCAGAAAAGTATTATTAGGATAGAAGAAGAGAATGTCTGTTATAAAAAAATTAGCTATGTATGGGGTTTTTACGTAATAAAGAAATTATAATGATCAGGTTTATCCAAGGGGCAGTTGTGGTCAATTAGCGTCATTCAACCATAGTTATCCTACTAATATTATAAACGTGAAAGTTTGCATGGATGGATGGATAGATGGATGAATATTTGTTACTCTTTCACGCAAAAACTACTGAACGGATTTGGATGAAATTTGGCACACATATGGTTTATAACCAGGATTAACATATAGAAATACTACTACTATTTTTTATCCCGATATTCCCACTGGATCGAAACTTATGCGGGTGAAACCGCGGGGCGTAGCTAGTGTGTGATATTCCCGAAGGCATACATTCACCAGTAACCGCGATAGGCCTTATTGAGTTATGTTATAGATTAAAATACAATGGCAGTTATGTAGGTATTAATTTATTTTCACTACTACACTAAGGGCTGATTTTCAATCGACAGATAATTTTTACTCGTGGAATAAAATTGACGTCTGACAGTTTTTGTATAGAAGAACTGTCAAAAATTCAAAATTGTTCCTATGATAAAGTTATCTGGCGTTGGAAAAATCAGCCCCTAATTACTTATTCTTACTCAATATGGAACTTACGTTAAATTATGCATAATAGCAGAATATGCTAATTTTGCTATATAATGCTAATTTGTATACTGTCTGTCGAGATGGCGGCTAATTGAGGAGTATGAGAGAAAAAAACATGTTGCCCCAACCCCAAATAAATTGGGATAATGATGGTGATGATGAGCAGAACATTGCTAATTTGTTTTGTATTGCTACGCTGGCGAAGTTTTCAGGCGACAGGCAATTTTATAACAGCTGAGCAGAATGAATGCACTTCACAAAAGGGCCGCCCGTGAAGTACACGATCGATAATGTGACAAAACCCATATACAAATGTGAAAAATAGATAATCATGCTAGATGCTTACATCGGATACAGGTTGTGGAATCCGTCGTACTGCATTCTGGTGCGTTATGAATCTTCTCTGTGGTCTTATGAGGTGATATGATAGCTTGAGTAGATAATAAGTTTTCAATAAATAAATAAGGTTTTTAACCGACTTCTAAAAAAGGAGGAGGTTCTCAATTCGGATGTTTGTATTTTTTTTTTTTTTTTTTTTTATGTTTGTTCGCGCATAACTCCGTCGCTTGCCAACCGATTTGAAAAATTCTTTTTTTGTTGGAAAGGGTATGCTTCCCAAATGGTCCCATAGAAATTTCATCAAAAACGGTTCAGTAGTTTGGTTTGCGTTTCCAGTAATTTTGGTTTTTAAACTAAATATAATTATATATTATATATTAGTAAAATTACTGGTAAAAATTACAACTTAAAAGTGAAAAATAAAAACTTTTTTTGCAAAAAAATACAACCGACTTCCAAAAACTACACTACAAAGTGAAAAATAACTTTAATTTCGGAAGTCGGTGGCAAACAACGAAAATGCGAACCCAACGACACCGACTTCCGAAATTAAAGTTATTTTTCACTTTGTAGTGTAGTTTTTGGAAGTCGGTTGTATTTTTTTGCAAAAAAAGTTTTTTCAATAATGTAGTCGTAGTCTAATTACTTAAATTACAGACGATAAGTAAGTCTTTTTTTTCAATTTGGTTTGTGCAACGCATCTTCTTTCTCTATTTTTATTAAGTGCAGTTAGGTAAGTGAATTCCTATATACGTACTTTGGTTATTACAAAACTTTTACTGTTAATAAGTATAATGTGGTGACACGGACTGAAAATCTGTGACAATATTTAAGTCATCATTTCTAGGATTTCATTGTTGTTGTTTAGGTAAACCTACATCCGCGAGGTACCTAGTTAGATTAGTTAGCATTAGCATAATCAAATAAATTCTATTTCTAATGTCTTTTGAGCAACACAAGTTTGTCAATATAGCAGACGGATTCGGCACGCATATTAACTACAAATTCTTTGAACAAGTACCTATTTAGTGCCCAAAAATAATATAAAACACTACACGTTCACTTCTGTGTACGTAGTGTCAATAGCCTGCAAACATAATACAGCGGCTGGATGTACTCAAACTAGACAATCTACGCGTCGCCTATTCTGATGTACTAGCTGGCGCAGTGTGTGTGTGTGCGGTATGTGATCAAGAAAAATGTACGAATGCGGCAGTGAGGCGCTGAGGCGGTGAGGCGTCGCGTTTGCAGAATCGACTGCATCACGAGGGCCCCGAGGGGCGCCGCTCTAGCCGTCTTTTTTCATTTTGCGTGCGTCTTTTTTTGGCAGCGCGCGGTTAACCTTGGATTTTTTCATAGCGAAGCGCTGCACGTACACGCGCAAGTTTCGGATAGTCGTAGAGCGTCCCCCACCCGACGCGTTCGAATTTTCTGCATTCGACCGGCGTGAAGAGTTTTCGGCGGTCGCATTCGCGAGCGAGGCTCCCCACGGCTAGGAGCGAAGCGCGCACCGACACACACGGGCTGCGGACGGAGCGGCGCGAGCGCAAACGCGCTTTGCAATATGCGGAAGTGATCGCGACCACGACCGAGCGGTGCTAAACTAAACGAGTGTAACTCAAGTGTAGTGAACGCACATTCAGTGATACAAAGTAATACAAACTATGGTATTTGTGCATAGCTCGATAGAGATCTAATGGTTTTCTAATAACGATACAAGGACTCTGGAATTTGCGACATGGAGTCGAGGAAAGTATTGTCTTTATTAGTATTTGTATGAACTAGGATGAGCACCACTAGATGACCCGGCTAGATCACTTGGGAATTTTGGGTGTGACCCGACCAGGAAGTGCCAATGGGGTTACAGAAAATATGCGACAGCGTAGCTTCATTTGGGAGTCAATCTGGCATATTTCAAAATAGGAATCAAGACACAGTCATTGATAAATACGTGTTGACACCCCGCGGCATATGATAAATGTTAAGTGCGCGATGGTGTACAGCAGTTTGCTCCTTATGTTGTTCATCCATGGGAACGTTTTTGCGCAGTTTTGTGTCATCTCAGAATTTTGCATACACGTGCAGCCTGACTCGGGGCTATTGAACTTGATAATGAGACAACCGTACCTTCAACTTTTTGTTCGACTTTATTGCATCACTAATTCTTCTGCGCGATCTCCGCCGACCGGTTCCCTAACATTTATCCGTAATTGGAGGTGTGTTATCTGATAGATGATTCACGTGGTGCTTTGGGCCGCACATCATCCCAGCTATCCAACCCGTAGTTCGCAACTCAAACGTGATTTCTAACGAACCCGACGAAAATCCAGTTCTACCACATAAGTTTTGGATTAATAATTAATGGGTGCGTATAAATCGTGTTCAAAACTCGGCCCGGAACCGCTGTGAGGCGAAAACTGGTCGCGCAACGCATTAACATTTGCATAGAAACTGTCAAAGTGGCCTCGTGCGGCCGCCGTCCATGTACGAGCTATTAGCACCTAGACACCGGCCGCAGTCACCGGCAACCGATCGCCTTGTGTTTCGTTTGCGCTTCTGCACATGTTTGTCTTCACATCTATGCCTCACGTCATAGAGCTCACCGTCTCAATAATAGACCTTATGTTCTTCGACGTACAGCTGCGTTTCTCTATTCTCTGTGCTAGCAGAGGCGTATGATTTAAATTTTCGGTTAGGGCCTCCCAATTCTTGTTGTATAATTTCGTTGCATTGATAAATATGAAACGAGAATTTCGGTTATCTAATTGTCAGAGACTTTCATCTTCGTTAGTATCTATGCTGACGTGTGCTGAGTCGATTCCCGTGTAAACATTGAACTCGTTAGTTGATTTACCATCGAGTATAAGAGTGATATCGTTTGTTGTTTTTTCTTGAAGGTTGACCTTACATAGTTTGTGACAACACCTAGTCTTTATTATCTAAACTACATTGATATGAATAAGTTCTTCTAATTGGGAGAATTATAATAATTTATTTGGAACTAAATTAAACGAAGTTAACAGCATACGGAATGTAATGAATGGGTACTTAAACAAAGATATTACAGATGCGAAAACATTAGACTGTTTGTTCCTTGAATAATGCGGTAACAGCTGAATCAAATTGGATGAGATTTGTCATGGCTTTTATCTCATAAGCCTGAAGTTCCTTAAGTCAATACGAATGGTTGCTAGCAAACTTACTTCACAGATTGTTGGCATTTCAATCAATTTAGCTGCATGGTGATTAGCACATTTATTTTTAGAAATAATTCTATAAGTTTTTTCTTTTCCCTCTCCATGTTATTCGTAGGTAGTGTTGTCTAGTGTCATTCATCTAGCGACTGCCTAAACTCGTATTTCCTGCTTCATTCTCACAGATTTTTTTAGACAGCATGATGAATAAATCTTGTTTATTCATCGTTCTTTTATCTACATTTAATTTACGAGTATATCTGTAGAACAAAGTCCACATTTAGACTTTTCTGACTTACTTACTGCGTTTCTTGTTAAACTACTTTTTTATGTTTTAGAGTTAGCTGTCATTCTTTAATTTTTAGGTATCTATTGTAGTAATCCCTAAGTCTAACCGACAAAATACAACGTAGCAATACTGACAGCCTTTTGGGCATTTTTCTTGTTGATAGCAATGTGGACATAATCTGATCTTTTAAGACTTAGTATAGGCTGTAAATACTACCTATATTCTAATTTTATTTGTTTCAAAATGACATTATTTCAAGTTAAACACAAAACCAAATTTATTTTAATGGTAATTAAGTTGATTTGAGAGTGACAAGCACTATTGAAAAAGTTATAAAAATGTTTAAAGTTGTAGCGTAAACTGAACTTTATTGTGTAGGAAATAGGAATTAAAGTTATTTTTTCAAAAACTCATATTTGTTTACATTTTCGGTGAATTTCGCGAATGCTGATTAGTTATTTCATCGTTTTGGAACACCTGAAACTGCAGATAGGTACCTAGTTGGATTAGTGAACGATTCTAGGTAAGTATATTTTGAATTCCAAAACTACATTTTAAATTCAAAATACTATAAGGAGTCTGTTGTTGACAAGCGAAGAAGAAACACAGTAAAAAGTCTGTTAGTAATTTAGATTACATGTTATGATAATATGCAGAATATGCTAGAGATGTGCAAGAGTTGGACAAAGAACTATCTGCCTTGGCATGTGACGAAAATAAAAAAACTATCTAAAAGTTGCCAACACTTTTTCTTTTTCTAACTTCATTTGTTTTCCTTGAGAGTAGTTCAAAGACACTAGATCTACAATTAGACCTAGATTTGTCTACGTCTGCCGTATGCTTGTCTATTGTACATATTTAGACCATAACTACAGTTTAAGCCCAAATCAAAACATTCTGAAAGTTTCTTTACAAATTATACTAGTTTAGCATAATCGTGAATTTTTGCATAAATACTAACTATTCAATATGTAGATTGAAATACATATAAACGAAAAGTTTGACGTAAACTTGCAACGTGTATAGGTAATTTGAATAATTAGGCACTACGTTATATAATATATTCGTTATATTAAATATTCATAAATAACATTCGTTTAAAGTAAACTTTATGGTATTGAAATTAGCAACATTATTAATATGCCTAATAGGTACCTATGTATTCGTGAAGGACATTTGTCGTGTCATGAATAGAATCAGCCAATAAGAAGCGTTTGTTCATACGAACGCATTATTCCAAATTCAATTCAAGAGTTCGATCGTCTATGTTGATTTTCGAGATGATTCGAAATCGAGGTCTGATAGGAGTTTATCGTCTTACGAGAGTACCTGCTACCTGTATCTGTGTGCCTGAGTGATGCTGTTTTAGTGAGTGCCTGGTTGGCAGGTAATCGATTTTTAGTGAGTTAAAAATTGATGGGCTCAAAAGCATGTAATTTTGACGATTTTTTACCGAGATTATGGCCGTATACGGCATAATACAATAGTGCTGTCAAATCTTTCTAATTTACTTTGTGTTCCAAATTACCGTTTAATTTGTATTGGTAACATACTGTGAGCAAGAGGACCTTTGCTCCGATAAAAACAGATTTTATTGTGAGAAAATATACCGTACCGTCGTACCTTCCGTACTTCTCAGAAATATCCATTAAATTCTTAGATTTTGTGGTAATAATTCACCACAATATAAAAGGTGATGTAAAAAATTTTGATACTTGCAATTTATTTATTTTTTACGTTACATCCACGCAAAAAAAAAAATGATAACAGAGGTCAAACTATAATGGCTGATAATTCCATGCAAATTAGTTTCATTTTTGAAGATAGCTGGAGGATGGTATCCGCTGCTGGTGATACAGGTCCTAAAAGTTTTTGTAACAGAGATAAAAAAGATACTAACAAAACATCACGTTTTCAAACAGGCAAGACAAAAATATTACGATATAAAATTATTGGCTGGTTCCACGAATTGCTTAGAAACAACTTCTGTACACACGTGGTATCTTTGCAACGAAAGATAACCTAAAACCCAACGCACAATGATAAGAGTGATTAGTTACAACGCGTTACATTTTACAGTGCGTTCGAATTCAATACCAGTAGTCATATGGAAATGTTTTTGAGAAATAATACAAATGTTACCATTTGTTTTAAAAAATCTATCATGATTATAAGCTTTTGAAAATCAGGAACGGTCATAGTGATCCATAATTCTCATAATAATGACAGTTCACAGTTTTCTTCTTGATGTTTTTGTTTTCTCCAAATTGCCCTAATCCATGAAATGATTTATTCTTCTAATATCTTCTCTTCTCTCTCTAACTTGTTTCATTCTTAGCAAATTGCTTTTATCTAACCTGCATTTAGACTTGAATCAGCTGGGTCAGTTTAGAATTTAGATAGTGTTTTCGCATTCTTGAGTCATTCATTTACTTTTATAGTATTTTTCTTGATTATTGTTAAAAACACCATTATATCCATGTTACACTTTGATTATGTATTTAAAACGTTACCATTACGTCAAACGGTGAGGGTTTTACTGTTAAAGCCCCGCCTTTTTGACAGTTGATTATTTATAACTGAAGTTAAATTAAAAAAAAGTTAAGTTAAATTAAAAAACCTCCTTTATAATATATCGTTGTTACTATATTATCATATTGGCTAATAATATCCAATTTCGGCTTATTTACACCGTTTATCTTAAAACCTGTAGTCGTAACGACCAAACCTGATCGATGGAAAAATATATCTGTCAGCAGTTTGCATCGATTTGAATAAGTTTTCATTCGATCTGAATGTAATTAGTATTCGGTTAAGTATTGTATTTTCTCGAATAAAGTTTCGAAATAAAGTTTATTTAAATGAAGCAATTCATGCAATTAAATTGCAAGAAAGCAACTGCTTTTACCATCATTTGAGCCCTGGCTTTGATTGTAAATGTAATTATAATTTTATTAATGTTAATTTATAAGTTTTGTTATTTAAACGTTAAATAAGTCTGTACATACGGATCTAGTTAAATTACAGATAATTTTGTTTGGTCAAGCCAACCAACTCGGCTTTTCTGGACTTAATACGGTGTAGGTCCTGCAAACATTTTTTCTATTTAATTTGTTATTGGCGCCGATTCCCTTGTTCACAAATTAAACTAAAGTTCAGTTCAGTGCATCTTTTTCTGTCTATTTCATTAAGAAAAGGAAAGAAGATAAATATTAGTTTATTCTGATTATAAGTTTAGTTTGATGTTAAGTTTAGTTTAGTTTGTGAACAAGGGAATCGGCGCCAATGTCTAGAAATTAACTCGCTTCTAAAACAAATGACACTTTCACGCTACCTATCCTATACTTAAATAGGTAGCAGGGTTGACTTGTTACCATGGATTCTGTACATGATTTTGGACGCCTTGCGTTGATCATGTATTGAATTCATGGTTACAGTTTGCGCGTCGATGTCCCTGCCACCCTGTATATTATGTATACCTACATATACTTCTCTGAATCCTGAGAGGAAACGCATGATGAGAAAAGGTTTAAGCATATACCAACCTATCCGAAATTACATTTCCTTTTTGTGGATTGGCAATTTCGACGACATTGGAAGCAAAAATATGTTCCAGTGCTGACTACAAGTTTATTTTATTTCTATCACTACTAAATCTTCTAAAGCCGTTTCAATTCCATTATATCCGTGAAATCAGTTATAACTTCACCACTAAAAAAATATTAGCCAAAATTTATGTAGAAACATGAAACACATATTTGATGTGATAGAATATTTAAAAGTCTATTAGCCACCCACTGATTTTCTAATAATGTACCAAATATTATTTTCATTTCCGAACGGCCTTGTCTAGGTTAGGTCCCGGGGAGGGGGAAGGGGGGAATGGGAGGACCAAGGACACCCTTCGAGGTCCTTTGGGGCGCGATGCTTACGTAGCAACCAAGGCCGTTGCGTTAGTGCGCGTGCAATATGTACTAGTGCGTAGGTACTTGATGTCTATTACATGTGTGTGTGATAATTCCCAATAATCTTGTGATTGGAATTTGTATGACTTTATTTGTGAGAGATTTTCAATAGTTTTACTTACTGATGCAGTAAATGGTTTGGGTCTAGCAAGAAGTATGTGGTTAGACTGGGTAGGTTAACATTTTTACGACTTGCAGGGGATCGATTTTTACTAGCACGCAACACTTTGTAGCTGTTTATTTTTTTTGTTTGTTGTTTTCTTTGCGTTTTATGGCACAAGTTCAAGTAAAATCTGTAAACAAAACAACAAAATAATTCTTCTCGAATATCATTATTAAAAAAAAAAATTAAAGATCGGTAAAAGTTTATTTAAGTATCAAAATTACAGCGGTGTAGTATGTTAGATTATATTATATTTTTTTAATAAATTGTTGACGCACTTAGCCGCTGAGTTGATTTTATCCATTTCCATTCAAGGAATTTAAAGATACGAATAGATTAAAATAACGATCAATGGACTGAATTTTCATTATCTTTTTTATACATATATTTTTTGGTTGATGGTAATAGGTTTTCCCCGTTACATGGGACTTAAACATATGGACTTAAACATGGTGGTGGTGAAATGTGGGTGTACTATAGGTGCACTTCTGCCTTCATCATCATCGTCCACAGCCCGACTTCACCCACAGCTCCCCCCTCCTCCCCCTCTCTTTTCTTGTGCCAATCACCATGCTCCTGTGCCAGCCTCATCCAGGTTTTTCCCGTGATGGCAACTTCTGCCTTACCTTCGGGGAATGTTATGTTATGCATCAATAGGGAAATTCTTTGTTTACCATAAGAGTTATAGCATGGCGTGGCGTTCTTACTTAATTTCCGTCTAAATAATAATTTATTTACTGTCAAATTTTCCTACTCAACCTTGAACCTTAATGCTTTAGCGATAAAGTTGAAAATCTATTAAAGAAATTTGTGATATTGTAGTAGCTTGATGTGCTGGCGTCTGTACAATAAATTACATTAAATTGATATAAAAATGACACATGAACAATAAAATAATACACAAACATTAAAATCAAATTAAATTAAAATGCAGGATTAAAGGCAGTTCCTTGAGGAACTTTTAACTTTTTTTGGCTGGTGTCCTATATGTTGGTCCCGGTTGTAAGCCGTCTGTGTGCCGAGTTTCATCCAGATCTGTTCAGTGGTTTTTGCGTGAAGGGGTGGCAGGCATCCATCCACCCGTCCATCCATGCAGGCTTTCACGTTTATAATATTAGTAGGATTTGGTACTTGATGATAGGCCTACGCTAAAACGCTAAAACATTGTAAAAGCGAATTATTTTTAAAAGAATAGGTACCTAACCGTGGAGTTCCTTGATGGCTCTTCTCCATAGGAAACGACCAATTGGAACCGTGCACCTAGCTTCTGACGTTTCATAAGTGCCCATGTTGGTTTATGTGAAATAAAATATGTATGTACATGTATGTATGTACATATTGATATTAGGCAACATTTTTCACTTTAAAAGCAACTACCTACCCGATTTAATAAAAAAACCTCACTCTAAATAAATAAATAAATAATGTCCTTCAGAATGTTTTCAATGACATGATCACATAGCTGTACGAATTTAGACGTGTTAGGCATGAAATCATGCAGTTTTTGCAGAATTGTGATGCAGTTATGACAATGGCTTATGGTTGTTTGCGGTTAAATCCCAAAGGAACAATAAACATTGTTTATAATATCAAGGCCAATTCAGAGCGTGCATTGGATGTCATAATAACGTCAATAATTCATGACTCAAAACGGCAAGAATAGTTAAAATATACAGTAAAATGGTGTTGGTGACGATCATTTTGAATATTAAATCCTTTTTCAGTTTTTTTAAAGTATCAGTACTACATTTCCGTCTTTAGAAATGAATAATTAAATTCTTAAACCATTGACTAGCTTTTAACAAGATTTGACTCAAAAACAATGTTAAAAATAAATGCTAAATGTTATTTATTATGTAACATAATATTTTACGCACGATATAGCGTAAACTAATTGATCATGACTTTTATGTAAAGTTCATGCCTGTGTTGCCAGCAACGCGTCCGCCCGCCAAAACAAATGACAATCGACCCTAATTTTTAAATTGCTGGGGACGAAAACTGTTACGAGATTTTAGTAACAATGGAAGAAGTCTTTTTCTAAATGGAACTCTGATTGAGTCATCTACATAGTTAAAAATATGGGTTGTGCTTAGTGACAAGCTGAGTATTAAGTTAGTTAGTCTCTGAGTTAAGCTTCACTTAGAACCAACATAAATTGAGACGAGGGCTGAAAGATGGTGACTCAAAATAGCAGATTAGCATAAATCGGTGGTATTATCCTTAAGATGATTACGTAAGGAAGGAAGTTAACACCAAGATGAGCGGTAGAAACATGCTGGTAAGGACACGAGAACTAACTTGCCCGTCTCAGAGTAATATCTTATGAAAGCACACTGTCGGGTTTCAACTTTCGGTTTAGCAGAAGCTCGGAAAATCCGACAGTTCACTTTTATATGGCACTACATTTAAATGTCACGAAGTGTTAGTGAAAATAACAAACTATCAATCACAATCTGAATCACTTTGAAGGATAATCCATTGCTTCATAACTTAGAAAAATTTGTCTGCTCAACAACGTGAATAACGCAATGAATGTTGTTGAACTGTCTAAATGAAACCTCATGGCTACTGTTAGTGTGTTACACGATTACACTTTATGCATTATTGTTTTAAACTCAAGTTATATACTTCCCCGAGTTTACTTAGCTATTGATCTTACCACAGCAATAGTCCACCGAATCTTTATAGACAATAAAATTCTAGTAGTCTCGATTCCTAATAAACGTCGGCTCATTGAGTATTTGAGTCAATAAAGCGCATAAGTAGGTACCAAAAACGTTTCCAGTATTAGTTGGCCTCTCATCGTACGGAAAGTCAGCTTATACAAGGTAGAAACGACAATACAAATATAAATATTTATAAACTTCATCATATGTAGCTAATAACATTGCCAGTCTGCATCCAAAAATTCAATCAAATATATCCAATAGCCTATCTGAGGGATAGAATCCGCAATGAGGTGGTCCGGCAGAGAACCAAAGTTGTCGACACAGCTCACAGAATAACAAGCTAAAGTGGCAAAGGGTCGGCCATATTAGCCGTTGAACAGAAACCCAATTCTCGTAATTTCAAACGTTCAAAATCTAGTTGCAGTCTCATCTCAGCGACAAACAAATGTCAAAAACTTGTCAAAATGTAGGGAAATTAGACGTATTTTTTGACAGATTGAGACTGAGATCAAGGTCAATTCTCGTAATTTCAAACGTTCAAAATCTAGTTGCAGACTCATCTCAGTGACAAACAAATGTCAAAATGTAGGGAAATTAGACGTATTTTTTGACAGTTTGAGACTGAGATCAGAAGGTCAATTCTCGTAATTTAAAACGTTCAAAATCTAGTCGCAGTTTCATCTCGGCGACAAACAAATGTCAAAAACTTGTCAAAATGTAGGGAAGTTAGAGGTAATTTTGACAGATTGAGACTGAGATCCAGACTGTGAACGTTCTTAAAATTACGAGAATTGCCCCTCAGACTGTGAACGTTCTTAAAATTACGAGAATTGCCCCTCTGATAACCGTTGGGGTAGATATATGTGTTCTTGTGTGCGGAGAGTTGGCGAGAATTGAGATGAATGGTGTTCAACAGGAAAGGCTTATGTCCAACAGTGGACTGCTGTAGGTTGATGATGATGATGATGTTCAATAGATTAGTCACTATAGCTGGTCAAACACTGGCCAAACCGGCCCAATCTTACTTTGTTTGATAAAATTACGTTTTCAATTTCAATGTTAGAATTTATTCGATAGTTTCAAAAATACTAAGACTATTTTTAGTAATCTGAATCATTTTGAAGGATATTGCTGATCCATTGCTTTAAATGTTCGAAAAATGTGTCTGCTCAACAATGTAAATAACGCAATGAATGTTGTTGAACTGTCAAAATGAAAAGCATCGCTACTGATAGTGGCTACGCAATTATCCCAGAGGTCTGCTTATTCTGGAATGTTTAGCTCGATAATGTCGTGGTGTGTAGATACATATTGACAGGGGAATTAAATATGATTGAATGGTTTTATGATGCTCTCCGACTCGGCTGTTGTTTGTATTCGGGTTTTGATTGTGTAATGACAATAGGCTTATGTTTAACTTACCACCAGATATAGTAACATATATAAGAGACAAAATAGTAAATGATCACCAAAATTAAACCCGCATTTTAATGTAAACTTATAACCAAAGTTTTAAGATCTCGCTATCCTATTTAAGCAAAATGATTCCAAATAAATCAGTTCGGTTCTCGACAGCCTGCAAAAAATAATCTCTTTTTCCATATTTTTTTTCTATACAATCTAGTCGTTTCTGGCACTCGCCGGCCGCTGCCGCGGCACCGCTCGCTTCGCTCGCTCGGCTCGTGCGTAGGAGGTCACAGTTTTAACCTAACCTAACCATTTTTTTTTTTTAAATTTAACATCGTCTATCTAGTTTGCAGCAAGCCGGAGACATAACTTAATATGGCATCATAATACTTTATTTGGTAATAAACCTAATGGTTATCATAGTGGTTTATTTAGGCAGAAATAGCGCATTAATTTGCTCGCTAAGATTTAGTGATCATTTACGCTAAGATTTGGTGTTCGAATACAATTTGAAGTGCAAGAATTAAGGGTATCAAAGCATTTTATGGTGGTCATTATATTTAACCCCATAACAATACTGCACCTATTGTAATAATAAAGCCCAGTAACTTATAGCATCGATTTGTTTTTTGCGGTAGGTGGGTTAGACCCTTTGTATACATACGTTAGCGCTCCTGCAGACAGGCGCAACGCTACAGCGCGACAAGCCTCTAGTAGAAAATTTCTATTTCATTTTTATGAATTTCATGGATCGTGTCGCGCCAGTCTGCGAGAGCCTTTATTCTTGTCGTGTAAAACTACGGTTTATTCGCCTTGTGTAGGCATGGTTGTCAGTGTTGTATGGATCACTATGGAAGCTTGTTGACGGACACGTTTTTTCTACGGCGCGGTTTAAACGGCGTACCGTAAAGAAACCTTGCCGTGTACAAAGGGCCTTATTTGTAACGCTTTCAAAATGCTTTGGTTGCATTTGGTAGTGAATTGCATGCAATAAAAAACTACAGTATTTTAAGTGCAATCAATGCAAGTCCAACATTTTTTAGCATCAGTTAGCAGGATGTTTCCAGGCTAGCTTATGTGTGGAGATAATAATTTTGGGAAGGCTTAAGGGTTTCAGTAGAGAGCTGTCATAGTCTGGAACCCAGACAGGCCCTTTACTTTGTGTAAATTATTTCAACAGCACTGCTCACAAAACTGCGAAGGAAAACATGAAGAAACCTGCCATGCAAGGCATGTCCTAAAACCAAAAATTCGCAGGCATGTGACATCTGATCTACCAACTCGCACTGGGTTCGCGTGGTGGATTCCGGCTCACTCCCTCTCACAGAGAGGAGGGCTGTGTCCCAGCAGTGGGGACATTATAGGCTGATTATGAAAACAGTTTTGCTGCACAAGTGCACATACCATCTTCTGCTTGAAATTACACGTATACAGCATATTAATGCTCGATCTTGACATGTTAATCTTTAATTTTTATTATTTTCCTCAAATTTATTAAATGTTTTTACTCAATTTTTATTTTTATCCTGCCTACACCATTTGTAATTTGAGTGCTCAATCTTGAAATGTTAATTTTATTTTTTTTCTTTCTAATTTTATAATTTGTATTCATCATTCATAATTTATATTCTTTATTTTTATCGTGTTTACACATGCTGTGGTCTTCTGTAATTGAAGGAGCAAACGTAAAAGAAGCTTTTTTGTTATTGTAAATTTCTATTGTATATAATTATGTATCCTTTGATCCTCAATAAATAAAATATCAACAGAACATTATTTTATTGATAAACAGGATAAACTGTTCCACCGAACCTAACGTTACAAAATTTTTATTCAGTGCTGTTGAAAGTGCTCTGAGTGGAATACCTCCTTTTTATCAAGCAAAATCATTTAAACTGCAAGAAAAATATCCACAATTTTAAGCTAACTTATTTTCTTTACATTGCACGACCACATTTCTGATATGACACAGGTGTTTCTAAATATTCAGAAAATGCTTCAAACTGATTGTTCGTTTGGCCTTGCAGATTTTGCTGACGTCATCAATTTACGTCAAAATACACAAAACAATGTGCTAATGTACATTATTATGTATACCACATAACTTTATTCTTTATAACTTTGCATTGAACAACCACATTTCAAAAATTTTCTTTCATGACTGTTGACCATGTTGAATCATAAAAATAAATAAAAGTTATATTGATTTTTTTTTTATGAAAATAATAGTTACATATGTACTTAATATTTAAGCTAACGACACTTAAAATGATATTAATAATATGTATAGACGCCAGCACATCAAGCTACTACAATCTGTCAAATTTCTTTATTAGATTTTCAATTTTATCGCTATAGCATTAGGTTCAAGGTTGATTGGGAAAATTTGACAGTTTCGGGTAGCTTGACCTGCTGGCGTCTGTTCATTTATATAAAAAAGAGAGAAAAAAAAGGAATCATGCGCTTCAAAAAATTTGTCCGCATCGCTGTAAACGGGAATAGTGCCCAAAAGGCTGGCAGAAATTGAAATTGGTTCAGCAATTTCTGATAACACATACCTACTCGTATCTAAATAAACATTTAAAGTATGTCGCAGACAAAAAGTCTTACAAGACTTATAGTAAAGGAAACTTCATTTTTTTTTTCAAGAAAAATTATTTTCTTTGTTATTGTTGTTTTGTAATGAACAGTAAACAAATACGAAAATTGGATAGTTAATATTGTGAGTTTAAGCCCACTACCAAGCAAACAGATTTGTTGGATTTTATAATAATTGTGACGTCTTTGGATGAAGACATGCAAATTAAAAAGTCCAAGGTCGGTAGAAAAAAAACAACGCATGCAACGGAATGCAGTACCTACTAAAAACTTTACAAAGTTGTATTTTAGTAAATAAATGAATGCATTATTTTAAAGTGTCAATATTGAAAAGCGTTATATCATTTCCTATTTGTTAAAAATATTATACTATCTCTTACTTACACGTGCGTATGATATATTATCAGTTTTAATAATAAATTAGGTACAAAACTAAATTTTTTTATGTACATATCCGTATCCGTGTGGTAGTCAACGCAAGTGACCGTGATAAACCACCTACCATAAGGCACTTGGCAATAGTGCAGCTTGCAGCCAGTAACAGAATTAAAACACAAACAGTAGGAATGGCTTTAATTTTGACAGTTCAACAACGTTCATTGCAGTATTTACGTTGTGAGCAGACAAATTTTTCGAACGTATGAAGCAATGGATAAGCAATATCCTTCAAAATTATTCAAATTGAGATTGAACACGATCGATCTATGCAATTAGGGTGCAGCAGTGCGATTCTGTAACCATCTCATCGTGAAAACTCAGGTGAAGTGAGCGTGGAGTGAGCTGTCATTCCAACTAATGCTAGGGATTGACACTATTGACAGCAGTGCGATTCTGTAACCGTCTCACCGTGAAAACTTAGGTGAAGTGAGCGCGGAGTGAGCTGTCATTCCAAATAATGCTAGGGATTGACACTACTGACAAGTCACATCAAGCTCACCATGACTTGAGTTTTTACGGTGAGATTTATTTTTTACAGAATCGACCGGCAGTACTTTCAGAGATTATCTCCTAACTTACAAACTTTACCTCTTTATAATATTATAGTGTTGAAAAGTAAAGACCTAAGTTAAGTGACCATGAGTTTTGTGGAACAAAAAATATTTTTTCCCGTTTCTCTTGTTTGACATTACAAACCGCAAATCTGTTAACAATAAACCATTAAAGTTGCTCGGTGTATACGATTATGTTTTAATGATCTTTACATTAAACAAAATGGGTCAGTACATTAGTAATTATAAATGTAGAAACAATACCATTACACATTTATTTTGTTAAGCTATGAAAAATTATGAGGAAAATTATAGAAGAATAATTGTTAAATTAACTATTACGTATACGCATGCGAATGTTTTCCTTTAAAAATATATAATTAAATTGTGTTTTTAAGCAAAAATGTAACATACGTTAGGAAAAAAACCGGCAACCTTGAACCAATTATTTCTACAGGTTATAAAGAAAAACGATATAAGAAACAATATAATATATCCCTAACATGGTCATAATTAAGCATTATCCTGCTATTAATCCTACTAATATTATAAACGCGAAAGCTTGTGAGGATGGATGGATGGATGGATGTTTGTTACTCTCTAATGCAAAAACTCCTGAACAGATTTGGAGGAAATTTGGCACACAGATAGATTTATAACTAGAATCAACACATAGGCTACTTTTTATCCCGATATTCTAACAGGCTCGACACTTACGCGGATGAAACCGCGGGGCACTGCTTGTAATATTATAAACTCGAAAGTTGGTGAGGATAGATGTTACTCTTTCACGCAAAATCTACTGAACGCATTTGGATGAAATTTGGCACACAGATAGTTTATAACGAGAATGAACACATAGGACTTTCTATCCTGATATTCCCACGGGATCGAAACTTATGTGGGTGAAACCACGGGGCGTTGCTAGTGGATAATAATTAGTACTCGTATAATAACATCATAAACAGTCAATAAATTACATCTCATTTTACGACACTCGCAAGTAATACGTTAACAACATTTTTATTACAGCCTTACATAATATAAGTTACACGCTGGTAACATTATTGGCTTGTACAGACGCCAGCACATCAAGCTACTACAATCTGTCAAATTTCTTTAATAGATTTTCAGCTTTATCGCTATAGCATTAGGTTCAAAGTTGATTGGGAAAATTTGACAGTTTCGGGTAGCTTGATGTGCTGGCGTCTGCACTTATTATAATGTAGCCAACAAGCATCTTTCATGATCTAAAACTTCGCTTATAAATGAAAAATAATCGTTTACAAGATACTTTTACACATGCGATTCAATAGGAGCTTCTGGTTTGTATGAGCACGAAAATGCACGTGCATTATTCGACCAACACAGCACTACTACAGTCGACTAAAGAAGCCCTAAATCTTCCTAAACATAACCCTGATGTATTAATACAAAACCAGGAAGCTTCATGTCCTTACACCTGTGTTAATAAGGTCTAAAATAGCTTGACAAATCTAAACAATTGCGTTGTCAACAAACTTTTGTCGGAACAAGAAATTACGTTGCACATTCTAATTATTATTTTGTGGTAACAATACGTAATTTAACCTGTGTGGGACAGTCCCATAAACTGGTTTTCCATCTGGTTTTGGACATGAAATCGGGTCAAGGATTAGATCCTTTACAAAAGGGACCGAGGCCCGGTTGTTGCATTATTTTGGCCACCCTACACGGAACTGTATGGGAGTTGTATTATTATTCCCGAAATAATTTTATGCAGAATTATTATGAGGTATATAAAGAGTGATCTGCTGAATTAGAAAATGTAAGAAAGAAATACTGTTCACTGAAGAAACACACATTGTGAATAAATTGGCACATGAGGGGTTGTGAATGTGAATCTTACCCCTTTACTGTGTTATGGTAAATCTGATTCCAATAACGGTCCCAACTTGACTCAACGGTACCATTAGTTAGTAATTTGATTGTGTACCATTAGTAGTTTGACATTTGAGTGTGGATAATCCGTGGGATAAACTATGTATTTCAATGACAGTTATACAAGAAATGGGTTGACCAAGATTTTTTCAAAGAAAATATAACTTTTAGTTTCATAAATCAGCTTATTTACATGGCATACATCACGACTGTTACCCCCGAACGGTTAGGCAGAGGTGGAAGAGGAAGGAAGCCGTCTTGACACAGTCATGACGTGCAGCTGTCGACCATTTCTGTTTCGTACTCGTGATTATAGATCCATTTTGTTTTTTTTTTCACTTGAGTTAATTATCTTTTTGTTTGCACGGGTTTCTATGACAAATAAACTATTTTTTTTTTCTATAGCAGGTACCACGTTTAATCAGTTGTCTTAGCTCGCTTAAAGCCCATATGTACATACATGCATCTCTGTATTTTATTATCTTCTTAACGTTTCGATAGCAATCTAAATAAAAAATAATAAAAAAAATAAATGGACTCGGCCCAGAATTCGGCCACTTGTTTGGCACCATCACCAGCGTCCATCAGTTCCTGTAACGTGCAGCTTACAGGACACGCAGGACACGATGTTAAGTGCCCCATCGTTTGTATATTTTATTGTTACATCACAAAAGTAATAAAAATCTACACAAAGTTTTCTAACGATCTAATTCACAAAAATTATGCAATTGTATGAAAGTTGTCATCCATGACCAGCACCAATAACAGTTTTAAGTTAGCTACGTAATTTTTTATGGCTTTAGGAACTTTTAATAGCTTATTTTAGTTTACCACTGTTGAGTAACACGAAGGTACTCAATGCCTTTTAATACTGAGTCATAAATTTTGTGAAGTACTTCGTTGCGTGATGATTGATGGTTTTGCACCGTTTCGACTTTTGTTAGACTTATGTCGCACCTGGAGCTTGTGGTAAGATTTGTCTGGTTAGATGCAGCACATTCTGCTTGTATATTTTGCATTATGCTATGCACACGTACTTTTGTATATAACTGCTGTTTTCTGTAGCGTAAATTTATGTTAAGGAATTGTTTTCTGTTGTACTTCGGTGGCTTCTATTGGGTTCTTGAGAAGATCGTGCGTGACAGTCATGATTTTTGATACCTTATCTTTAGCAACAGGAGTCCTAAGCAGCATCCGAATTGCGTAACACACTACAAATCATAATTTCAAAGGATAGTGCTAATCCATTGCTTCGAAAAATTTGTCTGCTCAACAACGTAAATAACGCAAATCTTGTTGAACGGTCAAACTTACAGCCATTGCTACTGATAGTGTGATAAGCAAGTACCTCGCATCACTCGTTTAATTTAGAAGCTTAATATTTCTAATGATAATTTCAAATAGCTTTCGTCAAATAATTTCATTTTCATAATCTCTAAAGCTTGTCCTATCTCAGGTATGCTGGAAGAGATTTCTTATGAAATAAGCATCAACTCTGTACCTATTTTTTCTGTTCTGTTTTTCATTGTCTGTTTATTATGTGTGTACATAAATGGTAAATAAATAAAGCTTGCCTCGTCGTGAAGCTTGCTTCGTCTTCCCAGCGAAAGCATTAGGAAGTGGTGAAGGGCGGGTGTTTTGGGGGACTGTCTTATATAATTTTGACGTTCGAAAAGTGCTGATTCACAGACTAATTCGAATAAATGACTTTTGATTTGATTTGTCTAACTGGATCTCTTTTAGCTTATTTCGGAACAATCTACCTCTTCCTAAGAACAGACTATTAAAATCCTAGTAAGTGGTCTTATTAGAATCTTATTGTTATTTATTTACTCGAGCCGTCTAACATATGGCTTTACCGATTTATTAATTATCTATTTGTTCGGTTACCTTTATAGGCACCAATTAGGCGGCAAGTGATTGATTTAAAAAATCCATTAAAGTGTCGATAGTCAATTATGTAAATAACCCACCAATTACCAATAATAAGAGATCCGCGAAAAAAAAATAGCACAATCATTTATTTTCCGTATTGTGCCGTAGGTACATTTAGAAAACAACATGTTTTTACCAAGTTGCAATTAAACGCAGATAGTGACAATATGCTTCGTAAACAGTCAGAAATCGTTCACAACAACACCAGGTTTACGAAACGGGTTTGGCTGTATTGCGCCGCGACGCTCCCCTGGTCTCCTCGAATCCAATCTTCCAATTTGATTTGTTCACTAAAGGTGCCGCAGATGTGTTGGTTCCGTATTAAATAGAACTACAAATACAACACACGGTTTATTCTTGTGACTTATATTTACATAGCGTTGATTTCATTTTCAGCCTTTTAGGCTGATCTTTGGTACTGGTAATGTTTGTGTAGCTTTAGCTAATGAACTATGTATTTATGGAAATTATAACATCTAGGTATACGGTTTTTATGGAGTATCAATAGTTTCTAAACTTCCTATGTAAATAATATTTACGGAATAAAACTAGTTTTACGGCATTTTACTATTATCATAATCAAATACATAAAACTATGCACGGAATGCTAAACATGCCATTATATATTATCCTAAATAAAAACTACCATACTTTACTTTCGGGTATGCCATCACCAAAAACGAACAAAACAAGATAAAAATCAAATCGTGCGCTTCCTGCATCTATGCGTGCGCGCAAACGCGAACCAGTGCGTGCATTATGAAATAAACCTTTCACTCACTGCAGTTCGAAAGCAGAGCCTTTCTCTTAAATAACGGTACCAGGGGATCATAGTAAACGCTAATTATAATTAGTTTATTTGACATGAGTAATTACCTCAAAATTCTTACAAGAAAAAAGAATGGTTATTATGCAAAAGATAGTGTGACTATTTGAATAATCTTGGCTTTTATCATGTTTGCGATTAATCTTTGCGTTTACGTAATTTACGGCATAGTTTTGTATGGTTTTTTTGAAGAATTCTTGTTACAAGCTATTCGTTTTGTTGTAAAAGATGAAGAGATTTGGTTTCATTTTAACATCACAAATAAATCATACCTAATACCTAAATATACAGGGGGGCAGGGACATCGACGCGCAAACTGTAACCATGAATTTAGCACATGATTCTAGACGCGAGTTTTGAGCAGAAATTTTACGTCGATTAACAAAAAAAAAAAAAAATCTGCTTCCTCATAGAAAAGCGTACGCCTGTACCTACGCGGTCAAAATATATGGAACAGCTAATTTTTTTTAATAAACTACAAAATATTGCAACTCAAGAGCATTCAGAGGCATGTACTGAAAGCCACCAAGTATATCTAATATGTATTTATAGGAAATTAAGAAAATTGTCAATTTTAAGGGCGTTTTTTCAATCGCCAGTTAACTTTTATCCGACGAATAAGTTTGCCATTTTGACAGTTTTTCTATGGACAATCTGCAAAACGACACATTTATTCTTCAGGTAAAAGTTATCTAATAATAAATAAAAAAAATCGGTTTTAAATCAATTTTTTTTTTCAAGATTTTAGGCTAATTCCTAATATTATTAATTAACCAGGAATCAAGTTATGCCAAAAATTTAACCTCGACAAATGCATGGTTAAACTGAAGTTAATACAGGGGTAATTCCGGGTTTATTAATTGAGGGGCAAGTTTGTTTGATATCGTTATTTTTGTAAGCTTAATATTTCTGCCAAAATTGATTCGGCCTTTTTTATAATCTTCGATAGCGGTTATATTATGATTTAAAAGATTAACACTACAACCGGATAGTGTGATAACTGGTTCTATAATTTTTTCTGACACAACGCAATCTTAATCGCCAAAAATCACAGGCAAGCCTTTATCTGCTTTTTTGTGGCATTGCGTTGCGCATACGCATTGCAACGCGTGTCATGCAACTTTCTATTTTGACTGGCCCCGCGACCCGCGCGCAACGCGTTTTGTGCCGGAAAACGTTGCATTAGAAAGTTTTTTTTTTTGTTTGCAATGCAATGTGACAGGCTTTGTGTTGACTATTTTACTAATCGTGTCCGTTATTTGTGATGAATTTTTGTATTTGCAAGTGTTTAGGAGTGCGTAGGCAACTGCAGTTATTGTCGAAATAATAGATAGATAGACAGATAAACCATTTATTTGGCGCACACAAAAAAGACAGCACAACACACAAAAGTACATTATTAGATGATAATCAAACTACCCACATGATTAATAATATAAAACAAGGTGCCAACAAAAAAGACAAAATGAAAAAAAAAAATAAAAAATAATAGTAACTACAACAAAGGACAACGCAGTCCACTGCTGGACATAGGTCTCTCCCAAGGTGCACCACAACACCTTGTCCTCCGCTTTCCGCACCCAGTCTGTCCCAGCCACCTTCTTAAAGTAGTCGGTCCATCTAGCTGGGGGGCGTCCCGCAAAGTGCATCTATTTTACTCCTGCAATTTTGAGACAAATATGTACTAGTAATTGGCAATCGCAAGAACCCAAGAGATTATGTATACCATCTTACTATGATTTATCTACTATGATTACGCAGTCAAAACATAAACCGCATAAAAGTTAAGAACCCCACAAGTCACAGTACAGTTATTTGTTGGCAATAAATTTTAATAACCAGCAAGCTGTTTCCACCACCTGTTCAATTCAAATAAAAATAAATTCCGTATCCACACAAAGAAACCGCCATGCACTTCATCATTGCATCTAGTTGTCGTGTGGGAATTTAGAAAACCCGTTCCGTATTGCGTCCGATTTCGACACCGACTTGCGTAATGCAACGTACGCTAGGAATCTGAGGGCCTGGTACACACGCGCGAAAGCCGCGCCTCGCGATGCAGGCCCCGCACCTCTTTTCGATGCAAGTAGTGGAAGACAAAAGACGACTCGACACGCCTATGTAACATGGTTGAAAGCTTAACGTTTTATGCTTTAAATATTTGTTGAAGAAACTTTTACCAAGTCTAAGTGCGATTGAAAAGTCAGCCGCAAAACAATGATTACCATTGGAATTGATAATATACGCAGAAAACTGACATGATGATGAATTACACTATTACATCCGCACAATCAAACCTTACATAATATCACAATAGTATTATAAATTATATTACTGTGTGATGGCGCCGCCTTCTTCTTGCAATGCTAGCACGTGTAGAGTATTATTTTATTTAAATGGTGTTTTGGATATCCGGGCACCCGATTTGGGGAGCTATTACTCATTAATTATACATTAGTCATGGATCGATTTATGTCGGCAGAAACTCATTTTTTTGACTTTTGATTTGTCTTGCGCTTTAAGTTTTGTAAGGTGGATAGAATTACACATGCAGGAAAAATATATCGATTTATGTCATACAATATTTTCCTTAATGAAAACTCCAAAATTGATATCTGACAATTTTAAAATAAATTGGACACCAAATAACAGCAATCGAACTCCAGGAATAACACAAAAACTCACAAATTAGACCTTGGCCGCAGCGGTAAAATTGATTCTATGTAGCGTGAAACCAGAGATGCGGCTACGTTGCGGTCCGTGAATACTACCAGCTTTACAACTAAATGCATTTTCTACTGTTGTCCAACTGAGTTGACCTAGAAAGCCGGGCGTTGTATGAGGAAGTTTTAAGTGGCGGAATTGTGTATCTGCCTAGATTCATGTGACCGTAGACCGAAGGGTGTTTACAGTGTGATAAATGGTTTTGATTGTAACAATGTTTACTGTGCAGGCACGTAGTTTGCAGTCACTAAAAATTACATTCATAACTAATTAAAAGGTCATCCATGGATATTTACTGCATGTTCAAAGTGGTCTGTCTTATTCTTTGAGAAAGAAAAATCTTTTAAACAATTGTCACGTCAAAACATTAGATGCACCAGCTTCTAAGGTCTAAAATCATTTCAAACCTTCTCCTTACACGAGTTTCCAATAAAAGCCGTTCGTACCTTCGTAGCGCGGCATAGCAATTTTCAGTACATTCTATATTATACTTATACTTGTAAGGTGAGGGGGGCAAGGGACAAGAGGCGAAGGGCGGTGGGAACTCGGTGCAATAGTTACGAGCTGTTCGATGCAGGCCTTTGTTTAAGCACCGTTAGGGGCCCCGGGCATAGCAGTGAGAAAACTTAATAATACAGTTGTACAGACGCCAGCAGGTCAAGCTACCCGAAACTGTCAAATTTTTCCAATCAACCTTGAACCTTAATGCTATAGCGATAAAGTTGAAAATCCATTAAAGAAATTTGACAGATTGTAGTAGCTTGATGTGCTGGCGTCTGTACCAATTTACAATTTCGAAATGATAACATGAAGAAACAAAAAACAGCCACTCGCGGGTGTGAAAACCTTTGTTACAACCATTAAATCTTTTATGAATTAAAAGCTAATAAAAATAAAAATATTCGATGGTTAAATAATATTGTTGTTAGAGTACACTAAAAAGGTCGTGCTATTTTACGTGTGATCTCGATCGTAAATCGTATCTAATTGAGGCGTATAAACAAACAATATAAAAATAGGTCGAGTAATAGAGCTATAAATTAATGTAGATCAATCGACGTTTTAAATAAACCGTTGTAAAGTTTTCAATATATTTCCTTTGAAAACGCGAAGTTTCACTAGTTGAATGAATTTCACAACATGCAACGAGAGACTAGTTGAACGTATTGTTTACAATAAATTGCTTTTGGCATTGTTAAGTTATGAAACTTTTCATTTTATATTATTATAATAGTCGTGATATTTCTAAACAACAAAATAAATACACCGATCAGCCTAAAATCCAAAATTGTTTTAACTACCAATCATCATCCATTCAAATAAAGCATCGACACATTTTATTATGTCATCAAGATACATTAAAAGAGCTATTATCATACTGGTGTCAGTCGATTTCAATTACTCTGTGGCGCGGCTGCAGAGTGACCGCTGCGTCAGTTTGCGCAACTCGGTGCAGCCGCCCCCCGCGCGCCTCTCTCGCCGCGCGGCTAGTACGCTTGCGCGTGTGCAGCATGCCGGAACCGGGTCGCAACCGAAATTCCACTTCGGCCAGCCTATCTAGGCCTACCCCACACCTCGCGTTAACTCCCAAATTGCCCCAAAAAGAGGACACTAATAAAGCCATCGTGGTTCAAAGTTAACTGGCTCAGTGTACTGCACGCATGCAAATATACAGTTAGGCTGTAACGGAGCTGATGGAAATCGAATCGATAACGTATTGACGGTCGGTGCAGTGTGCGTACCTTTGTTAGACGGTCGTTATAACCTGCCCCGGACTCTCCGGTGAAGAGTACGGTGCGGTAGTGTGTTATCCGCGAAGGTGACGACTGGATCGTACTTTGTTTGGTAAACGAATCACGGTTCGGTGACTACCTAATTATGCAAATGTAAAACACGATATTGTTCATTCCGCTGAAGTAGGAAACGAAACTTTTGAAGTCTTTCAACGACTATTTTGTGTGACGTTAATATCAAACCAAAGGCACTTTGTGAACTAGGAAATTGAATCACTTCAAACTGAAATATTCACTTTGTGATCTCAAAAAACCCACGAAGACGTTGAAGAAGGAGAAGATGAATAAAAAACACAAGAAATCAAGGTACCTACTGAATGACAAATTCGTGTCAAATAGATTTGACGTAACTTGTGTAGCTTTTTGTCAAAAGGTTAAGTAAGAAAAACTTTGGCACAGAATTTGGAAATTCACTTTGAAACATTCGTTGTGTTTTGAACTTCTGAAATGTGGGTAGCTACTTTTAAGTTCTGTTTCGTTGACTTGCTTCACCTTACACTTAGTTTGCGTTTGAGCTTGTTCCGAGAAAGTTTTATTTTCGTTAAATTATTTGGTTCCAGTCCCCGTGATTATTCTTCTTGGATTTATAACTTGCTTTAAAACTGTCACCAATTCCTATATCGTTGGTATTGTGTCGTTTCTGTTCTACGCGGAACAAAAATGTTATTTCTTCTACTATTATATTATGCGCAACAAGCGGAAGATGACTTGCGTCTTTTTTCATAGTAAAATTATCTTCATTCTATATTTATCTTGCATTACATTTACATCACTAACGTTGTCTTCCAAAAATTAACTAATCCCCATTAAAAATTGAACTAAATCCTTATCGTCTAAAAGGGTAGTTTTGCCACGTTTTGAATCCATTTGAATATTACATTTTACAACTTCTGCGCTCGTATTAATACGAGTTTGTTGAAATAACCCTTTAGGCCTTAGTACTTAGCTTAGTCTCATTATGGTTCGGATTTTTAGTCGGCATTAGGATTTCATCTTTCGGTATTTACATGTTACTTCATTGAATTCTTTTATAATGAGATTTCATCTTGGGGTGGAATTGAAAATTACTGTTTTAGTTTTAGCCTCACTACCATTGTTTAAGTTCAACGAATAAATCATGCGTCATTTTAGAAATATACGAATGTGTTAGAGAACCTTCTTGCAAATAATGACATACTTGTTCATAATCTGAAATATAACGATGGACACTACTTATTTCAAATTCAGGCAAGGAAACTTCATACATAAAAACACATATACAAAAGCCTAGATGTGAAACTGAAAGCCGGAAAACGCAATAATTACAGACACGTGACAAGGAAACAAAGGTCTTGAATTATACGACGCCATTATTAATTAATAGTAAGTTTCGAAGTACAGTACCAGCAGAAGCAGGTTAATGGGTCGATCGATAGTTGAACACTTACGTAGCTGCACCTGTTACCATACTTGCATGTGGATGTATAGCTCTTACTACACTATAATATAGGATCTGTGTCGGGAGCTTTGTAACCTACAAACGATGAAGATATAGAACGATTGCAAATGAAATAAGTGTTTTAGGATTTAAAGTTGATGGAGTTTTTTCCAAATATTTTTGGCTCCAAAATAAGATATTAAGAGTTAAACAGAATAACATATAGACTATAAACATGAAAAGATGCCGATGGTCCGAATGTTCAGCTTGGTCCGAAGAAATTAGTAAACGTAAACTTTCCAAACGAAGGGTACTGGCAGGTAGTATGTTAGGTTCCTCCTTATTGATATACATTTAAGATAAGCATAATCGGCCTACAATGTCCCCACTGCTGGGACACAGGCCTCCTCTCTTCAAGAGGGACATACATTTAATAACAAATGCTTTCCAACAAAAACCAAATAAATGAAAATGAAGGGCCAGTTAAAGACAAAAGTGCCATGGGGTAGCTAGGTACACTCGCGCCCACAATAGCCCTCAATAAATTCCCTCCTTTAACATTATCCGGGGCCCAGTCGTGGGAATCCAGGGTATTACGTATTCAGCGAGCGGGTGGCATCGATCATGCATAGGTTGTTCACCCCGCGACCTTCGAACAGCCTAACCAAGCCTCGAACAATGAAATTATAGAAATAACCCTTTATTTTATTAGACTATTTTAAGGATAAGTTTTGCTCGCGCTGCCCCGATTCTGTTGTTTGTGAAAATACGTTGTGTTGTGTTTGCACAAAAATATCTCCGTTATCGAGATTTTTGTTTTGCGTGGATTCCGGATGAGGTGATGGATAAAATGTATATATGTGCTTCGAATTTTGTCATTCTTATTTTTACGTAATATACCTACATATTGAAATCAACTTTTGATTTCGCTGTTGGTTTTTGTACCTACGAAAAAAAAACCTATTTTCTGGGTCAGATTTACGAGTATATTAGGTAGAACTGAAAATGAAATAAATTATATGATAATATTCAGGCTGATGAACGTTTTTCTATGAAAAACCCTTTTCCTTTTGGCAGCTCAAAATCAAGTAGTGACGTAAGCTTTCTATTACAGGGCAGGTATACGAGGCGGCCCGGGCATGGACTCCCAGCAGCAACAGTACTGCCTCAAATGGAACAGCTTCGGTTCAAACCTCGCCACTTCGTTTGCGAACCTGTGGAATTCCGAGAGTCTCGCCGACGTCACTCTGTACTGCGAAGGTAAGTCAAAATTGTGGATATTCTTCTTTTACCTACAGATAAAAACTTTATGGAAGATAACGATAGTGGTTAGGTATTTATTTACGAGTTTGAAATCGATTCTACAAGGAAAAACGATTTGTTACGAAATCACATCCAGAAAACGGTATACATGAAAAAAGAATAAATGGTATCTTTTGTCATTAAGCACAACATTGCAAAACTAATAAAAGGTCATAAAAACTAACACTAAAAAGCATCTAACAAAAACAAATGACTAAATGAATTTGCAGTTTAACCCGTGAATTAAAAAACTGAGGCCAATGGCGCATAGATAACATTAGTTGATGCTAACAAAAAAATGTCACTAGCTTGCTAATTGCCTCGGTCCACTCGACAACAAATCAAGGTCTTTACGTTACGACCTTTGTAAGAAAAATACGCGGATATGTAACCATTTTGCAGCAAACAATGAATTGATGAATGACAATTTGGGTTGGTTGAAGGAAAAGATTATACTGCAAAGATTATAATGTATGTAAGGTCGTTTTGAAGAGACCGCCGAGTACTGCAGTCGGCATAGTATATTGGAAGGTGGAGGAAGGTGACAACTGTAACAATATGTCAATTGTCAACCACATCGATTTGTTATGTGGTCCTATAAACTGTTTCCCAGAATATTTGTGATTTATATTTACAACAATTTTTCCTGTATATTTCTAAATTATCGTACATAATTCAATATCCTTTCCTTTTGAAGTAAAACCACAACATCTAAAAAGTACAGCTAGAAATTCTCGACCCATGAGTCAATTTAGACAATATTTGGCGTTCCAAAAAAGTCATCCATATTTTCTTTCTATTCAATTCGTCGCTAAGCTAGCAACTTCATAATTTATGAAGAGAAGAATCGTAAACTTTCCGACCGTAGCCTGCCGGATGTCAAACGATCAAATTATAACTAATTCACGTTTAAATGAACTCTGTTTGATTATTTAATAGGACTTTCGAACGATGGTCTTTGTAATTAAGTAGCCATTGATCACAAACAGTTGTAAATAGTTGAAATTTTTTTTGGCCTTGACATTAGGAGTTATTTTAGGAGCCAAGTTATATATTCATATTTATCTTCGTGGCACTTTTATGATATGTATCATCATGAATGGCGGACTGAGGTGCATTAATGTCTATTATGGGGTTTATTTTTTGTACCTTTTCAAATGAGTTAATCTCTTTATTTACATACCTATACTCTCAATTTTGCGGAATTACTGATTCAATCATTGTTGGTCCTATGTATGCTCCTTTTTTACTATTCGTATTTCTTGTGTGTGTTACAAATAAAATAATTTTCTTTCTTTCTTACAAATACCATAATAATCTATGTGAAATTGAGCGTTTTTTATACTCAAAGTAATTTTCACCAAGAACCTTAGTTTTTGTGTGACTAATTTCATTGTAACTCTCATCTGGAAGACGCCAGCATCCAGATCAAGGTCTTTTGATTTACCGTGCATGGCTGAGTAACTTTTTGCATAGTAGTTTTAATCAGCGTCTTATCTTCTGTTTATCTTCTATTTATCTAGTTAGTCAAATGAAGAAAATGGGTTATTACACACGATGGTTAACAATTACCATGTTAGTCGGGTCTTTCCATAAAGCCCGTAATACACATGCTTGTTACATGCACAAAAGTATGCGAGTAGCTTGCATGCCATTGTTACATTCTCCAATCAGGAGCTGTTTTGGCATACTGGCATGCAAGCTTCTTGTATACTTTTGTGCAAGTTGTATGTGTGCTTAAGTTCCAGTTTTTCTTCCCTCTTCATGATCTTTTCCTTCGGCAGTATTATTGGCAATCAATACATAATTATGTTATTCCCTATCACTTAAAATAATGATAATACTTTTATTAAAATGCTCTAAAATTACTGTATATAGCAGTACAACTGTATTTGTAATGCCATCTGATAAGAGCGCACGATTCGCATGACCGTCGCCGGCTTAGTTTTGTGAGACAGTTAAAACCGAAAATATAGTATTTTTGCCTGTTTCAAGTTCAACATGCATCAATCTGCCGAGCCTTTTCTCAACTATGTTGGGGTCGGCTTGCAGTCTAACCGGATGCAGCCAGTATTTTATATGGAGTCACTACTTGACCTCCACTACCCAGTTACTCGGTAATACGATACCCCCTGGTAAGACTGGTTGTCAGACTTTCGGGCTTCTGACTACCCATAACTACGTCAAAGATCCACGAATGACAGCCGTTGGTTGCGGTATGTTAAGATTGTCACCCATCTACGGACCGACCTTAGCAAGCGTAGCTTAACCTGATCGATCGAACCGTGCGGCTATTATTACCTAGCCCCTCATTTCACGTTCAACATGGATATTTGTACTAAACTCTCTGAAGATTTCGGCATATAGACCAAATGTTTGTTCACATCCCTGAAAACTTTAATGTACATAATATATTTCGTAACATAACACATTTTATTATCACTATTTATCACTTAGAGCCTACCTACATAATGTCGTACAGGCATGCATGTCCGCGAAATCTTGCTAAAGCGATAAACAGGTCGTTGACTCCATCGTGCGATAAATTTCCGCTATATTATATTTTTTTGGCAATGTTTGCGATATACATTATCAATTTTGTCGCCAGTCTGTTGCATATTGGCATTTTTTTCGGGTTTGGCCATGAATTTTATGAGGGTTGTGGGTTTAAGGAATATTGTCACTTTATTATCTGCAAATAGATCTTTGATAAGTAGAATGTATATATTTAATCGAATTTCTCAAGATCTAATCGATTTTCGTCAACATTGGTTGGAATTGTGGATGTTAAAATTTGGATTTTTGTAACATCACGCAAAGAAATAGAGGTAGGTGCTACTTCGTATTGATGCAAATTAAATTCGACTACGAACGAAAAAGACTTCAAATATTACAATAATGTCAGATTTATGAGATACTAAGTACTTTACATATACTACGAGCATAAATTCGAGGGGCCCGTGGCTAAATAATAACAGCCGCACAGGTTGATCGATGAGGTTAAGCTACGCTTGCCACGGTTGGTCTGTGGATGGTTGACCATTACATTACATTACATTTACACGTTGGTTCCGGCTGTCATTCATGGATCTTTGACAATCGTTATGGGTCATCAGAAGCCCGAAATTTTGACAATCAGTCTTACCAAGGGGTATCGTATTGCCCAGTAAGTGGGTTGTGGAGGTCAGATAGGCAGTCGCTCCATGTAAAATACTGGTATTTAGCTGCATCCGGTTAGACTGAAAGCTGACCCCAACATAGTTAGGAACAGGCTAGGCAGATCACTATGAGCATAGATTCATAAACAAAATAAATATGATTTGATTTACAATTGGAAAATATTTTTAGTTAAAGTATTGTTTATAACACTGGAAATAACCCTATTGCTAAAAATACACTAAAATATTATAAAATTCTAAGAACTGCATACGCATATCGATTCGATCTAATCTAGAGGAAATAAGTGAATATTTTTCCTTAAAATTTTCCCAATGCTGAACCTACCTACGTTACAAAAAAGAATGGAAAAAAAGCCTCGACAATTTACAATCAACCCTGCAACGGCGCGCAGTCATAGGAAGCTAGCGAAAACCGGTTCTGTGTGTGCACGTACAGATGAAAAAAAAGATTCGCGAAAAAAGTTTTGTTACACAACCGGTGCATTTTATTTCAGTGTAAAAAAAATGTGGCCTCCAAACTTACACGTGTCGTTCTTGATAAAGAACCAGGGTTATCTAATTGTAGCCGGAATTCAAAAACAAAATGACGAATGCATTTCGCTTTTAATCTACGTGGTTTCCAAAAAAACATGTTTGTACTACGACTGAATTGATTATTTCTGTTTTCCCGTAATGCGTTTGTGAGTCAGATAAGATACACGTTACGTTAAACGTTTCGGTGTCATTCTGAAAATGCGACGCACTTTTGTAATAAGAGATTCTTTTTCATTGAATTTTCGCGAGTAAACATGACTTACTATTTATCTTTTGTGGAACGAGTGTGATATGATAACCATCATTTTAGCTATAGGATTAGGCAGTTCATATTTCTTTAGCGAGAACATACAATTTATGGCCGTTCTTCTCCATGGGTACCTACTACGCTTTGAAATGGGCAACTAGCTTCATCTTTCTGACTGACCGACCCCTTGACAATTCAAAAGTGCCTGTAATTGGTTTATTTGAAATAAATACTTTGAGTCTGAGTTTGAATTTGATCATCATTTATTAAATCATAGAATGAACAACGCATACATACACATGAATGAACAACGCATACATACACATGTTGACTCATAGATGGTTGAAAATTTTGATGACAACAAAAATTAAAATTAAAATAAAGTAACAAACAAAATCGTATTTAATTTCACGATCTCACCGCAACCGTTGCTAATTACAACAAAAAATGTTTTTGTCATAATATTTGATCACAAAGTTCTGTTCATGACGCTACAGGCTGGGCCATAATAAATCGCTTACTCGAGAGGCCTTAGGCTTGAGAGGGTTAAGGTCAAAGGAATGGTTGATGTCAACAGATGTCGCATAAAAAAAATATCAGGAAAAAGTTGATTTGATTAAAAATTGTTACATTTTTGTCGTGTTCCGTATCAATATTGAAAAACTGGTCCCTCGTTACGAAGTCACGCAAATACCTGTTCGTAATATTTTATATTTTAGAACTCAGGACATTGACATCACCACCCTTGCCATATCAAACCCAATACATCATTATTTTGTGAAAAGTGAGTGTAACCCGCTCTTTCCCCTAATTATAATCCTGCAGCCCCTCAGTGGGGTAGAGATGGGGTGACGTATCCTAATTAGAGGCCACCAAACTAAATCCCCTCCACAATACACCTTCGTAGTTACAATTTAATCTCCCTTAACTATCGACATTTCATTCAAAATCTGAATATTACACACATAATCTTCGATAATTGGAACAAAAATCTTTTACATCGCTGCATCGCTTTAATCGTTTCAAAGCTCACAGCTTCAGTTTCAACCCCAGTAATTACTGGCAATGTTAGTCGTGCGTGGATGGAGCAGTACAGGTACCTATATTTATTCAAATTTGATTGTTAATATAACGTGATACGTATTTCGTGCACCCCCACTAAAACTGCGAAGTTGTTTAAATTCGAACAGAGTATTATCTTGGTATGGAATTGTTTCGAAAAACATGCATCGCCATGGCAGGAAATGTATTTAGTATTAAAGTATTGAAAAGTAATTTTGTAGTCAGCTATAATAATAATAATAATAATAATAATAATAATAGTATTTATTCGTATCAACAATACAGCTATTTAACGTTACATACTTATGTCTTAATTGTGACTATAGCACTAGAAGTTGTCGTAACTTGCACCCTTGCTAAGTTATCAGGATAACTTGTATTAAGGACACAAGTCCCAACCCTTGGTTCATATACATTTTTTTAAGGCATTGCAAAGATACAATAAAAAGCAAATAATGGTCTTTTACATGGAAATTGAGTAAAATAAAATAAAATCAACGAAGAGAAAAACAAAAGCCAAAATACAAACGAGAGGGTGTGTAGTGTGATAGTGAGAGGTGTAAGTGATGTGTGTGAAGTGTGTGTGTTGTGTATGAAAGGGATAGTTGCAATTTAGTAAAACTTTTCTCCAGAAAGAAGAAGCCGTTCTGTGTCAATGTAATTTTGTTCAAGAAGCCAATTTGTTACAGTTTTTTTTAAGGTATTACTTGGATAAGAGTAGAATTGCAGATATTTATTGAGTCTGTTATATAAATGTGGGCCTTGAAAGCAAAAGAATCTCTTAGTAAATACGAACTTGCATCTATGTGGCTGACAGACCGTGTCCTTACGTCTTCTGATGATTATGGCGTAAGGGGTGTCGAGATGCTGTAGGACTACGGTATGGAGGACAAAGAGCTGTCTCACAGTGAGAACTCCACAGCATTTGTATAGCTCATTTGTTGGGAAAAGAAGGGGACGAAAGGTGCTTACTTTTAATACGGCTCTCTGGGCTCTTTCCAACTTTAGCAGTATGGTTTTAGGCGCCCCACCCCACGTAGAAATACAATACGTTAAGAGAGATTGGCAAAGAGCTAGGTAGACTCTCTTGACAATTCCTCCCTCAGCGACATGGCGAAGCGTTTTAAAAACAAAAATCAGTTTCCTGATTCTTGAGGTTAACAGGTCTATGTGTAAGGAGAAGTTAAGACCGTTATCGAGTATTACCCCAAGATACTTTATAGAGAGTACTCGTTGGATCACAGGACAACTGCACGCAACGGACTCCGGCGAATGACAAGAATGTGCCATAAGTGCAAAGGTATCTGGGGGTTGTGTGGATTGGTGTAAAGTAAAGGTCAGTATTTTTGTTTTATCCGGGTTTAAAGTAAGAAGGTGTTTATTCAGCCAATCGACTACAGTGTTCATCCCTGATTGCGCTGCCTCAAAAGTGTCGTGCCAGGAGGCACCTGTGAAGGTAAGGACGGTGTCGTCGGCAAATACAGTAATTTTCCCATTTGGCAGAGCTAGGTTGCAAAGCTGGTTTATATAAACCAGGAAGAGAGAGGGACCAACTACACTTCCCTGGGGCACACCGAAATTCACGGGAAGGTCATCGCTTAGGTGGTTAAGTATTTTAACACATTGTGTCCTGTTTTGTAGGTAATCTTTAAAAATATCCAACGATACACCACGTATGCCCAGCCCCTCTAGCTTCGAAATGAGAATGGGAATGGAAACCGTGTCAAATGCTTTTTTCAGATCCAGGAAAATAGACAGAACTTTTTTCCTGGAATCAATCTGGTCAACAATCTGGGAAGTTAGCTCCAAAACAGCGCCATTAGTTGAATGCTTGTGCCTAAAGCCAAACTGATTTGGAGATAACAACCCTTTGTCCTCAAGGTAATTAATAAGTCTGTTATTAATAATGCGTTCTAAAATTTTTGATATGGACGGTAATACTGCTATAGGACGGTAGTTATCGACACAGTTTCCATTTCCACTCTTGTGTATTGGGTGTATAATCGCTTTTTTGAGAGCTCGAGGAAAGGTACCAGTGCGTAGGCAGAGATTAAATAAGTGCGTAAGCGGTGGGACAAGAAGCTGTTTGTAGCGTCTGAGAAAGTTAGACGGTATGTTGTCCCAGCCAACGGCTGAGTTTAATTTAAGCGACATAACGAGGGTATCGACTTCACTTTCGTCGGTATCCAACATAGCAAAAGAATGAAGCACCGAATTTGTAGAATCTCGGAACAGTTGACTGTCAGAATGGGTATGGAATTTGGCAGCAAGGTTAGCGCCGATGTTAGCAAAGAAATCGTTTACTTGGTTAACAGACTCTTGGGGGGAAGATGCACTCATAAGCAAATCAGTAGTGGGAGATTTAGGCTTGGCAGTACAGGTGACTCTTTTGATAACCTGCCAAATCTTTTTACTATTGTTGTCATTAGCAGCTTCCCTAATTTCGGACCTTTCATACTCTCTTTTGAGCTTTTTAAGGACTTTGGTACAGAAGTTTCTGTATCTTTTATAAGTAATTAAGAGCACAGTGTTATTCGGAGTAAGCTTGAGCTTTTTATGCATTTCATCACGATTACGCATACAGCGAAGCATTCCCAGGGTCATCCAAGGCTTGAGCAAGCGATTGTGATTGGATACTCTAATAGTAGTTGAATGGGAGTTTATGATGGAAGCAATAGTCTTAAGTAATAAGTCGGTGGCTTCGTTAGGGTCAGTGAATTCATAAAAGGGTTGAAGGTCTAAACAATGTATGTTTTTATCGAGAGCGACATAGTCAATTCTGGAAATAGTCCTACTTTTCTGTTTAAAAGGTTTATTTGACTGAAGGCACAGTAACACGCAGTTGTGGTCAGTAACTGAGGAATCCATTACGATTGTAACCGCCGACATGTTGGTTTTTAACAAGACATGGTCCAGACAGGCTGTTTCACGTGTAGGGGAGGAATGTGCCGGAAGTAGTCCATGAAAAGCCATAAGATTTAGATATTCAGCTATGTGATTGGGGCAGGGTGTACTAGTGATATCAAGGTTTATATCACCTACGACTACTATATTTGGATATGACGAGAGATCTACTAGGAGTGAGTTAAGGGAATTTATAAAATTACCAGGGTCGCTGAAAGAAGGAGACCTATAGATACATACGAATGCCCTCTCGGTGCCTACCTTAAGCACGAGACAGCTTGCGTCCAAAAGCTTTGGTTCAAACACAGTATAATTGTCGAGGTTTTTAACATAAATAACGACTCCGTCATTCTGGTTTGAAACAAGCATAGTGTGATATTGGGAATAGCTCGTGATCGGTGGTATAACATAATTACTATGCTTGAGCCAGCACTCAGTCAGTACGATAATGTCAATATCTAAATTAACCCTGGTTAAGAGAGCTAAAAAGGAATCAGAATTAGCGTTGATGGACCTGATGTTCTGGGTTACTAATTTTAACTGTTTACAAGGGTCACCAATATACAAAGAACACTCCTCCGGTTTACAACATATTGAACTTGAGACTGAAATTTGATCAATATTATGGTTTAACTCAATTATATTATCCAACATTATTAAAAGTAAGCAATTTACGTATAATTATGGGCTTATGTAGATGATATGTAGTACGAACCGATTTGACAGGAGAGATAACCATGTTATAGTAAGCAACTTTCCTTAAGATAACGCAAATGGGAAAAATATTAACCGAGGGATACCAAGTGAGATAGTGAATATCAGATGTGTGAGTGTGTAGAACTGAGTGTGGCTGTGGTGTAAGAGATGTGTGTTTGTTGGTGTGATTGTAAAGTGATGTTGGAAGGGGTTTGGCATTTTTACATTGTAGCGACATATAAATTAAATCGATTGCGATTTTTAGAGGGTAAAGTGTTATCAAAAATACATAACAATCGAAAAAACAAACTGAGTAGAGTATAAACAAAATTGGCATGCACATGGAATTAATATATAGTCAGGCTTCTTTAGAAAGGGCTTCGATTTGAGATTCTGATTTAACAAGGACTGATTGATCACCATCAACCTTCCTCACAAGCACTTTACCATCAGTAATCCAGCAGTACTTAATTTTCTTTTCTAGCTATACGTTGTAAAGGGCCGTAGATTTCACCTTACGAGAACATAAGATATTTGTAAGAAAAAACCCCTATTAGAAAATCTTATCCATTAGCTTTAAAAATGAGTTATTTTAAACTCTATTGATAGTTTCGTGTCATCATTCAAACAATTTCATTCTGTGACGTCCTTTTCTCCTTTCAATCAGCTAAAGTACAACAAACGCGTGACCAAGAAATAAATGAGTCTTGCATGCAATGACAATGAAAACTGTCGATTTTATGAAAACTGTGTTGTATGTTTTCAAATCTATAATGTAAGCAGACTAGTCGAATTGATCATAACATCCTCTTGCATTGTTGTGCCCGTAATAACCTGAATGTATCTTTATCAGATAATAAAAAAAACATTGATAACATCTCAAAAAGTTAAAAATAACCATAGAAATGTTAATAATTCAGCATATATTTCTCTTAAATAACTCAAATGATAACACGACAGAAATTCTTAAGCATAATAACGAACCATTGTTGGAAGAAGTAAAAAAAATCAACCGACTGGGCTGAAAAAATCGAATGAAAATTATTCAAGTTTGAACAAAGACTGCTGGCCTCAAACTTAACAATGATGTCGTAATTGCAACACGTTTTTGTGGAGAAACTCGCGTTAGGTCAATACTTTGTGGGGCTTCCTTGGTAAATCCTATGAAGAAACAAGGTTCGCGAAAGAATTTCAAGTTTGCACACATTTTTGTAGATATATAATGTTAGAGAAAAATTTTATAATTCTGAATTTTTAAGGTGGCTGATGTTTTGTATCGAATTATTTTTTCAATTGACGTCATCAATTCTTGGATTAATGATTCAATTGTATTGGAGGAAGTCCTTTCATCTGTTAATCTTATAGAAACTGAAGCTGAATAGAAACGACGATACGAATCATCGCGCAATTTGAAGTTATAGATCTTAATCTTTATAAGACGGTACGTATCGCCTTAACTTCATAATTGTAATCTTAGCCGTTCTTAGCCATAGTTTCAAAGACCACAAAATCTATACCCTTTAAAATTCCTTATATCCTACACACATGAAAAATATAGGCGTCTATTCCTTCGTCACTAATATTACATACGCCAACTTTAGGCCCAAGTTTTCGAGGTCGTACCGAACAAGTGCTAGACGCAAGAGGGGGTGAGGATGGGAGGGGGCTGAGTCTCTCCCCCGCTTGTGCGTGAGAGCTGGGAGGGGGTAGGAAGTTTGCACTCATGGCCCTGCCAAAATGGAAGGCTGATAGTTCTTGAAGACATTTTAGTTTTAACGTGGCAATTTGCAATAATTATGAAGAGCTCATTGGATTTCATTGGGAATGAATTTAGATAATGATTCGGTCTCTTTTTCAGTTAACAATTTTTCTTTTACGTTCATTACATGATTTCACGTTTGTTTCAAACGACCAAATAAGTTTAATCAAATCTCGCTAACTTACCATGTTTTATGACACAACAATGCATATTTTTTCATAAAACCTGAATGAACCACAAAATAATTTCACCATCAAAATAGAAACAAAAGACAATCCGCAAACGACACTTACTAAGTTTCATGAGCATGACACAACAATGAATATTTTTTCACAAAATTCTCGTAATTTAAAACGCTCAAAATCTAGTCGCAGGTCGCAGCCTCATCTCGGCGACAAACAAATGTCAAAAACTTGTCAAAATGTAGGGTAATTAGACGTATTTTTGACATATTGAGACTGAGATCAGACTGTGAACGTTCTTAAAATTACGAAAATTGCCCCTCTGAATGAACTACAAAAGAATTTCACTATCCAAATAGAAATAAAAGACGATCCACAAACAACATCAGCTGCTTACCACCCCTGCAACTAGAGAGAGTAAACCTAAAGACAAGACTACACGAGTTATTACAGAGCGTCGCAATTTGTCACTGAACAAGCAATTTAGGGGCCCTTAACCCTGACAAATTACTGTACATACTCGCAGTTACAACAAAGTTTAGCATACAGCTTGTAAGCTTTGAAGGCTAAGTTTCAAATCATTGAAAACTACCTACTAGACACAGATGTGCGAAATTCTGCCTACAATATTTTGATGTCATATAGAAAAAACTCTATGCAAACTTGTTTTCAAAACCGGTTTTGTAATTCCGTACGTGTACGTATATCCTTATAGAAACTCGTCAAGTGTAAAATGTACTTGCCTCTTATATATATATATTCTGTGCACATTTTTCGTATGTTTGATGATAAGACTAAAAATAGTAAAGTGACTAGGCATAAATACAGTGTGGCAGGGATATTGGCGCACTACCTATTCCCATGGAATCAGTACATGATTCTGAAACCCCTCCGTTGACATTTATAAACGGCTATTAAAAAAGAAATGCTCTACCATCCAACTCGAAGTAGGTATTGCACTTTTCTATATAACATCAGATTTTTTTTTGATAACCGACGAAAAATGTCTACACTAGGGGTCTAAATTTTTAGAACAATGGGTTGAATGCATGGTTTCAGTTTGCGCGTCGATTTATGCTAGCCTGTATAAGAGAAATTCTACGAATTAATGTTAAAAATAATCTTTGTGGACTAAATTAATACCTTATATGTTTTATAGTACCTCCTTCTGTATAAACAATCTATTAATAATATCGTCGCAATTCCTGAAAACGTGAAGATATACGAAAATCTCTGGAGACTCGGATAAAGCCTGGATTTCTTCTGCCACTTACCTTTCGAGTTAAGGGGGATGATTCTTGTTTTCTCCTTCGCTGGTTCGTGTCCTCGTTATTTGCAAGATACTTCTTAGTTCCCGAAAAAATGATAAAACACTGTATTTTGTTTCAGTATTCTGTCCGGATTCGATATTATGAGAGCTTATTAGATTTTTAACAAATCACAAAAGAAAATGAGTCTTATTCGCTTGCAAAACTAACTACTTCAGATATGCGGTGAATTGTTTAAAAGTATTTGGCTCAAAAAAAAAACGTGCTTTGTTCTTTGCAACTTCGCAAAAGTAAAAGAGCACGCCAATTATTGGTATTAAGAACGGCGGCTTCTTTCACAAGGTTGAAGGTTTAGTTCATGGTAAATCAGGTTTCCATCTAATGTAAACTACGTATTCAACAAGGTATTATTATTTTATTATTATTTATTTATTTATTCTAAATCTTCTAACTATTTAGAGATGTAAAATTAATTTATATGTTTAATTTTCTTTGTCATTTATAATTCAAAATGTTATATATACAATTGCTATCTCTTTAAAATAAATAAGAATCCTTTTTTTAAAGTCCGCAGATTTGGTGAGTCATTGAATACACATAAGCTCGTACAATAATGAATACAACATAATGTACGACCTCTTTAGTCACCAATCACCTCTTAACTTCAATAAACGCAGCTGACAAATCCTATTTACTTGCACTGAATTCCTTTCAACAGAAATCGAGAGTATGTTCCCAGAAGGTTTCACTTTCGAGCAAAATCCCATTCAATTTTAACACTCGAATTCACTGCGTTTTCGAACTCTATGCGGAACGCATCGACTCGGCCCGCTTTCCTTATCGACCGGGCCGGTATATGTGTCGCGGGGCAACCAACCCCCCCCAGACAACCCCCGGAACACCCACCCTCCCGCTGTCTCTGTTTTCCAGCTGCGAACACAGAAACTACTGTGCTCAGTGTTCCAACTGGACAAGTTTCCAATGCTTGGTAATTTAGATGTTTAAACTTCAATTTCCAGTTTGAGAGTTGAGTTGAAATCGATTTTAGAGTTTAGGTTACTCGGTTAGCTTAGTTCTTTCGGCCACTTTCGGTGCAGACGTACCTACTGCGAGGGTGCTATATAAAGTTAATTATTGATTTCAAGTTCTCCTTCGTAAACACACCTACATCAAACAGATTTTTGGTCTTTTTCAATGGAATTATATCCACAGAGATACACAGTACGTCACCGCGAGGGTGGGTGAAGGGTTCTCCGATTCTTTTTGCATCATTTTTATGGTTTCACCCTCTGGTGTGAATTGGGCTTGCATTTATTCAAATTTACGCTCGAACTGTTTTATGTTGACTGTTGGCGGCAAATACCTTCGGTTTACGAGCCTGCCATCTGGTAGGTTCGTTTGTGAGGAAAATGTTTCTACATTACCAAAACGAATATTTCTGGCCTTTCCATTGTTTGAGCTAGGGATAATAAAAAAAAAACCTAAAAGACGTCAACTTTATTTAAACTCAAAGCAGTTAATTAACAGGCACTTTTGAATTGTCAAGGAGTTGGTCAGTCAAAAATATGAAGGTAGTTGCCCATTCCAAAGCGTAGTAGGTATGGAGAAGAACGGGCACGAAACTCCATGGACACTTTTGTTATAACCGAAATGAATCAATATAATTTAGTTTAGTGATTTTCGAGTACAACATAGGCAACTTCGAAATAATATATTATATCGTAGATAGGAATGTCTAGTTACGACTTTTTATCATAGAAACGCGATAAAAATGCGATAAACATTTTCGACAACAGCTGAACAAAAATGGTCAAATGCAAGATATTGAAAATGATAACGTTTAAAATAGAACGTTGTCCAATGACGATGATACCGTGTTAGAAGTTTTGATTGAAGATTTCTATTATATATGAGTGAATAACATAAAGGCCACTTTTATTTGGCACTAACTGTCATGCCTATAAAGTGAATGAAGATAATATCTATTTCATTACCTAGAGCAAAATTGTTTTTCTCCATTTGAAATCCGAAAAACAGTCCCATTCAAGTTTTATCTCGAAACCAAGGCGGCAAGGCCATTACTTAGTGATTTTATTGACATCCCTATATCACTGACAACAGTTACAGTTAAGGTTACAGTTTCAGTTCTTGAATACTTGATAAGACCCGCCACTGTTCAGTTTTACGTGTTGTTCGAACCTTTTATGTGATATTTATAGCTTTATTCGAATGGTACTATCGATTTTGTGCCCTCACACGGATTTTGTAATGAAATTGTATTAAAGCTCGCAACGGAAATGTTTTGTTTAATATACTTTTAATGAAATTTTCTCTGTAAAGGGTTATGGATGCTCAAAGGGGTAATAAGGATTGAATTGCTCGTTAACGTCAAACAGAAAACGTGGGTTTGCGTATAAAATTATATTTGTTTAAATTCAACACAAAATTCTTTACGTAGAAGGTATCCAGCTGTGGCAATAAATCTATCATCAACACAACTTTCGGTTGTCACTTCATTAAGCCCTCTATACATCTTCCAATTTATCGTTGCGATGTCGAAATTAACGCACACGTCGACATTTAGGTTATTTCGATGAAATCTGTATGGTCAGTTTTTTTTATCACTACGATTTCATCGATTGTAAGTTAAGTAGGGGGCTTAAGGGAAAAGCCTTGGTGCTGACAGCTGTGCATATGAAATGATATGGTGAGCCACAGATTGTTGGTACTATAATAACCCATTTTCGCCTATGATCACTTACAATAACCGTGAGACAGTAACAGGTGAAGGATTCCATGAATTTTCTTATTCTAACTCCGCCTGTGGCTTTCCTTTTTTCATATTTGTTATAGATTCAGGCTTGGTAAAGAAGGCTTGATCTATTTGCGTTTTATTTAGAAGATTTCATACATGTATTGAGGTTGTATCTTGTGATTATTATGTTTTTAATATAAACTTTTGTCGAATTGCCCAGTCTCAGTAGTTAAAATTTTTACAACCGGTTCGTTCATATGATTTGCCTGACTAATGAATGTTATCGTGAATATTAATGAAATATTTTGTGTAGTTAATGTTTAAACATCTCGTTTATTTGCGTTGGGAATAAATATTAGGTACCTACAAATGAAAAGTTTATGAGGTTCTTACCTTATTATTTTATTAATACTTTGTTGTTGAACAAGAAGAATAATTTTAACAATATTTATTGAAAAAAAAAAAATTATTTGTGTACAAAGGAGTTTCATAATTATACGAAAAAGCAACCTAGCCGTGTAGTGGCGATCAAAGTAATGAAGGCAAGAATTATAACTTTTAGTACAATTTACAAAAAACAAAACCATAAAAATAGAAGAAATAGTAAGTATATTTTTATTGAGCTATTTTAGTTTCCAAGCTGTAACAACGAATATGAACGATGATGATCCGTTTAGATAAGTTACGATCGGCGTACGCGCCCACAGCTTTATATTTTACGCACAAAAAACTCATAGGTAAGTAAACTCGTTCGTGCCAATACGGCCTCTATTGTTATAAACATAAATTAAAATATGCTACAGTGTGCGTAATAAAAAAAACCTATAAAAACTAACAAGGCATAACTCGCACACCAGTGAAAAAATATCGGAAAAAAAAAACTTTTCATCACGCAGGTTTGGCCGAAAAATCAAGGTGTTGCTGCGGTCGGCCAAACATCAGTACTGACGGGTGGAGGGGTAGCCCCCCTCTAATACCGCAGCGGGGCGCCCTTCCCCCCGCAGTCTATACTCGAGTGCATTATACACGTAACCCTCCCTAGCGGGCCCTGGGATCTCCTGTATAGTTGTGCATATTTAGTGTAGGCCTAATTTCTACCCCCGTCGCTTGTACTGATGTACCCCTATTGATTGGCGAGGGATGCGGTGGAAGGGTTAAATTTACCTTTGTTGAAATTGTTCAGTCACGATGATTGAGCAGTTTCGGTAATCAAAGAGATCGATCGTGTGCAGGGGCTGCTTTTTTGTAAATTTTCTGTTCGGCCACACATTTTCCATTGGTTTAGGTTTAGGCACAGTGCTTTTAGATTAAATTTAGGCAGTGAACACTTTAGGTGTTCATTTAATTAACTTTCATGACGCAAACGTAACGAGTTATGTTACGTTTGCGTATAGTGCGTTAAGTATAGTTATTGTAATTATAGGGAAGTGGGTTTATTTAGGTGGTATGAGTAACGTATTATGCAGAATTTGAAATGGTTTTAGGGAAAATTATGTTATTTATTTTCAACAATGTTCAAACGTGCACATTACTAAGAAATGTCAGAGACAAAGCATCCTGCGTACCTTTTCCAATGACTGTCACATCACAGATGTTTTTGTGACGTCTTTCTGAAACGTTCACTTTCATTTTCTTTTGTGAACATCCGTTTTTCTATTGACTATCAAAATATGAACAAGTCTATCGACCGATGAATGTAGAAGTAAAATGTCGGCTTTTGTGCCGCGTTGCTAGACCAAATCTAGGTCTCGAACCGTCACCTACTTTTAACCGCCTTCAAAATAACGGTCTAGTGTTCCATCATTGCCATTATCGATCCAAGAACTAGACGAGCTAAGCCTCAAACGTATCCTTAAAATGTAATTGCAATACTATTAACAATCACCTCACGTACAAAAACTGAACGTCCGAAACGGTTCACCTAGTTTTCCAGGCGCCCCACTCCGTGCAAGATTGATTTTCTCTCACGCATTTCGCTTGCACTTTCAGTGGGGGTGCGTGTTTCTGTCTCGCTCTCGAGCCGGTGTGCCTCCCGCGCCGACCTTGAATTCGGGAGGCACACCCAGCGGGAGGGATGCGTTGTCATATACAGACTGTGTGTGTGTGCGTCGGGCCCGGGGAATGGGGTTAGTCGTCTTCCCCCGTGATGTCGTTTTCACTTGCATCCGGGCTTTGAAGCTTATATCTACGGGTGGGGAACTCAATTTTCAATTTGATTTCGCATTCGCTTCGAATTTTCGGCTTTCGCTCCCGGATGTTGGGGAAATCGCAGCTGTTTGTGCTATTTTCGTGGTTTTTTTTTCTCTCGTCGTGTTTTTTAATATCGGCCCGTTTATTAATTTCATTGCGTTTTACTCAATTTTTATTGACTTTTCAATTTTGAGAGGAATTGGATTTTTTAATGTCATTCTATGCTTGTAATGAACTTGGGCTGGGTCGTTTATAAAAACATGCTAAAGGTTTAGGGTGCAATTGAATTTATTTATCACTCAAAATATTCGTGTGTAATTGTATTACACTGATGACTTTGCATTGAGAAACTAAAACGTCAAATTGAAATATACACAAACCGCATCTGTTTCTATTTGCTATAAGGGCTGTGTCAATTAGAACCCACGACACTACATCATGACAACTAAACCCAACGAATTCAACAAACGTATGAAAATGGTAAACACTGTCTTGCAAAATCACTACCCGTGTTTCGCATGCCAAAATAGCCTTTTCACGTGATTTGAAGTTTTTACGTGCAACACAATCAAACTTGCCCCATTTGATAAACAAACAAAATTGACGTTTTCACTATGAATAATACATTTTTATGAATATGTAATTTTTATTCTTCCTTGTTTATTGTTGTGCAAAAGTTATAAAAAAAAAATCCACGTTTTCAAAACACGTTAGAAATATCAATCTACTAGACAAGACAATAATAATGACATTGATTCTTTAGGGGCGTCCTCTATGGAAAACTCCTATGTTCAGCAGTGGACATTTACGGGCTATAAAAGGAAACCAGTTTATTGTTCAGTAAACGTCCCAATTTCGTGTTATTGGTTGAACAATGTCACTGTCAACTAAAATCAATTGTAATCCCGTTTTGGCACTCAAATCAAACTAGCACTACATAAATGAAAACGTGTCTATCACAGGATTCATTCAAGAACACCACAGACAATGAATAAACAAATATTGTAATATAACTTGCCTCATTGTGAATACACACACATACGTTACAATTCAATCAATAACGTTTTGTCATTGAAAACTGTATGATATCATTGAATTTTTAAAGGTGCTCTACATAAAAGAGCGACTCGTAACCATCCTTATAATCTATTCAGTTACTGCTGACCTATTTACGCGTCGCTCCGCGATGCAATGCCGTATGGTCACAGGGGCCCTCAAATGATGAGAACAGCATGTTTGGGTTAACACTCGACGGAATTGGGACTCACCGTGCTACTAAATAAGATAAAACTGAATTAGATATTATTATTAGTTGTAACTTTGTAAGTGGCACGTTATTTTTGGTCCGCAATGTAATTTTTGAGACAGAGAAAAACGGAGTCTAATTTTTTTTGAAAAATAAATGTTTCTATTTATAATGTTTAGTGATTTGATAACGTGTAACCTAAGACGAATAAAAGGTTATTGCAAGTGTATGTTATCGACCTAGAATTTGACGTAATGCGACTTTTATTCATGATAACCTCGCTAAGATTCAAACATTTTTTTTTTTCAAAACAATGTTTATTCTGTGTTTTTTACAATCAGGCCTTTTTGACACACAAATCTACATTAGAATTATCAGAACGTAGAGATATAGCGGCGGTAGCCTGCACACATGCAAGATAACGTTTGTAGGTCCCGAAATGGGGCCAATGTCAGTTGTGTTGCAAGCTGCGCGAGCACCAATGTCGTTCGCTCATTTCCTCGTTAAACCGCGGCGGCGGCGCGCTGGCGCAGCCCGGTGGGCGCATACGTTGTGAAACTGCAGTGGTATATGCGACGATGGTTCAGCTTTTTGATGGAGCGTGAAATGAGACTATCGGAGAATTGTTACATAGTATACTCGTAAATAGATTTAGGTAGTGTCCAATGAGGAAGGTAGACACTATGTACAGTATGCCACGTTTCTTACATAATATACGAGTAAATCTGGCTTCAGGTTACATTAAATAGTTGGTAATATTCTGGTTGGTAGGGAAATCGACGCGCAAACTGTAATTCAGCACATGATTCTAGACCCCTACTAACTACTCATCGGTTACAAAAAAAAAAAAACGGGTTGCACTCCAGGAGTGCCGGCAGAAGTGAAAACTTGAATATTAACGTTGTGCATTTTTGATATTTTGGAATGCGGTCTACTCTCCCTTCGTCTTACGAATTTTCGATCAGGTCACGTGTCCCAACGCGAGCTCCGTCTTACGAATTTTCGATCTGGTCACGTGTCCTGACGCGAGCTTAACATTTTTTACCCATCACAACAAAAGTGCACAACGCCGCTAAAGAAGTTTTCACTTCAAAAAGTCTGCTATTTCATAGAAAAGAGCAATACCTACGCGGTCGAAATGTATGAAACGGCAATTTTTTTTTTAATAACCTACGAAAAGTTTCAGTCAGAATCATGTACATACTTGCTGAATCACACTTAACTTGGTAACAGATTGCGCGCTGATGCCACCCTGTATAATTTAGAAGATGACTCGCTACCGTCAGTGGAAAAGCAAATATGATGAATTCTCTGATTGAGATTTGTGTACCACTAACCTACTTATTACATTTTTTAAGAATTTCAAATAAAAAATCTGTTTATTGGAATGGCATACTCTAATAATTGTATGAGATAATTGACTAAATGGATTTTTTGTTATCTTTTTCAGAGTAGATTCTATGTTTGTCTGTATGTATTTTGTATGTATGTTCATCGATATTTTCATCAATTATGAACCGATTTTGAAAATTCTTCTTTTATTTGGCGAAGGAAACTCGCGCTGCGTGGTCCCGTATGAACTTTATTAAGTTTGCTTTGGTAGTTTTTGAGTTAGCTTCAATAATACGTATTCCACACACCACACGTTTTGTTTTAATTCACTTTGTGTACTTTAGGGTCGGTATGACAGTTAAAAAGTGAAATATTATAAAAGTTTTTTTTTTGTAAAAGTTCGCTATCTTTTTAGTTATTGAACACAGAAATTTAAAAATAACACAACCATGCGTGAACATTGGGCACAAAATTCTAATCTTACTTAATTTTTAGTTAAATAAGATATATTGAAAAGATTCCTTCATGTGCGTCATTCATTTCATTCACCACACAGTCATATTCACATGAATTTAAAAAAAAATAACCGCTGTAATTTTACACATATTATGTATATTATTATCTTCATTCACTTAAAGACCCATACAAAATCTTTCAAGGTTGAGCCTGTTAGTTTTGTTAACGACATGATCCGCCAATTTACATATATTACACAGATCTGCATACAATTTATTATATAAAATATACCTATTAACAATATATCCGTGTCTCTATAAAAATCAGTATCGTGACTGACATAAAACAATGCAACTGAAACATATCTTGAATGAAAGTCAATACCTTCACCATACACAGACATAATTCCACACAATATTTAACAAAATAAACACATAAAGAAATGCAATACTTACTAATTTTTTTTTATTATTTTTGTTAGCATATATTGTGTCCCACAGCTGGGCAAAGCCCCCCCCCCCCCTTTTTTTTCTTTCCAAACCTCTTAGTATTGTGCGCTCTGCCCCAGCAGTCTCGACATTCATAGCGATCGCTTTACGACCGAATTCGGTCGCGAAGTCCTGTCACTCCATACATTTCACCTGTCAATTCGGGACTTTGCGACCGAATTCGGTCGTAAAGCGATCGCTATGAATGTCGAGACTGCTGGGGCTGGTTATGTTGACCCTGCAAACGTTATCAGATCGTCACACCACCTGCGACGTTGTCTACCTCAACGGCAATGTCCTCCTTCAGGCGTCCAGTGATTGACGATCTTATTCCTAACTAAAAATATAGCACGTGTATTTGAAATATTATATTCAGACTGAAACAGTTCTGATTATATATTTTAAGGATTATATTCAGGAGAAAATAAAGAGGCAGATGTTCCAACATAGGAATTTTCGAAATTCAACCCTTGAACCGATCAATAGAGTTCAATCTTGCATGTGATCAAAGTCGCGGGTTACAGTTAGTTAGTAGCCATGAATGTATATTTCCGTATTCAATTATATAATGCGGCTTCGTGTCGTGCGAAGGGCTTGAAGGCACCTGTCTGATACTAGATTACATTAGATAGATCGGATTAATAATTGATTGGTGCCTTTCGTGGTGTCGTACTTATCTATTTTATTTTATAGAACTCCTCACCAGCTATCTAAGCCCAGTGTGTAAACGTTTTATTGATTATTTTGTAATATTTTATTTTATTATGCGAGTAATTGCGTAACACACTATCAGTAGCAATGGCTTTAATTTTGACAGTTCAAAAACATTCATTGCGTTATCGACGTTGTTGAGTATATCAATTTTTCGAACATATGCAGCAATGGATAACCTATATTCTTCAAAATGATTTTTTAAACTAAAGAAGTAATGAGTTAAAAACATATTTTCTTTATTGTGTGGCAAGAAATACACCTCATTAACATAATATAACCACACCAATAAGCCAACTGTCATTAGTACAGACGCCAGCAGGTCAAGCTACCCGAAACTGATAAATTTTCCCAGTCAACCTTAAACCTTAATGCATTAACCATAAAGTTGAAAATCTATTAAAGAAATTTGACAGATTGATGTGCTGGCGTCAGTATATAATATAATAACCGCCAAGCTAAATTATTATTCCTATTTACAATCACTTTAGTTGATTTAAGCAATGAGGTAGGTACCTAACAAGAATAATCTAAAAACATTTTTTTTTTTTATAAAACAGAGAGTAGCAACATTAGCTGGTCTGATACATAAACCGTAGTACACAGTACAGTACCACTTAGCCAAAGCTGTCTTCATTAGCAACAACCTATTAATATTCTATAACAGTGTAATAGAATATAAATAGACTACGTTCAAGAGTACCTACGTGTTCAGTCGCCGCCTGCACACAAGACAGTCGCGATAAGAAAAAAAAAAACTGATTAAAAAACAAGAGTCTGCTCGAAAATGCGATAGCAAATGTTTTCCTTCATTCAAGTTTAGTGTTCAAAATGCGTAGCAAGGTGCTACGAGGATTCGTAGCGTTAACAAATCTCGTAGCACGCGTAGAGCCTAGGTATTCTAGATTTCTTTGAGTTCGTAAAACTGATTTTATTATCAAAAATATGGATATAATTTAAGAAACAAATGGGTATTCGTAATTTCCAAAGCATTTTTACTTTATAAAATAGCTTATTTGATTATTCTACGAATGTTTTGTTAGTAAAACGGGTACTATAGCTATAAAACCTAACAAAATAGATCGAAGAACGAGGAAGTATTTGAAATAAATCCGTGGGCGGGGTTTGTAGAAGCGATACGGTCGTGCAGCGCTGTGCGCTCGACTATAGGCTGGCTGCATGCTTGCGATTAGCGTGAATAAAATAAATAAATTATTATACATTTTGTTGTAATTTTCTATACATTGTGTAAAATAATTTGTTTCGAAATTATTAAAAAAAAAATGTACAACAATAATAAATCAACAACAACAACAACAATTATTTATATCGAAATTATTTTTTTTATTAAACGATAATTGAGTTATATTTAGGTACGAAACAGTAATGTAATAGTAGGTAATAGTGATAGTGATGTTATCATAGTAACACATTCCCAAAAATAGTAGTGCAAAACCCCAGAGAGCAGAAAAAACTAAGGAAATTTCCTTTTAAAAATCCTTATTTAGAAGGTTCAAATTATTTGTTTTTAGGAAGAATGCTACTAAACGAAAATATTTTTGTGGGTTAGTAGCACTGACCGTACATAGGGACAAATGCCCATAATTATACTCTTAATTAAAACGCACATGCGTTCATCACGTTATCAGAGGGTACTGTTGAGGTAAATATTGGTTTTACCTAGTAAATTATTCATCTTGTTTCATTTTTACAGGAAAATATATGAACCAAACTGCGTGTTCTACATATATTTAATCCTGTACTTCAAAGGCCTGCCTGTAAAGTTAAGTGAAACAATCACACGTGCAGGTACATAATCTTACATGCACGGAAGTTCTTTTGTAAACGTTACCATACATTTTTGACATTTAAACATCAGTTAACTGTAAGCAATGCTTTTGACTAAAGGGCATAGTAGTTTTAAATTTTAATAGATAGCTACGATAAAAGAGTATCGCTTTTTAATTTCGTCAAGTGTGGGTTCACGTTTTTGTTCTACATAAATGTGCCTACTTAGTTGTATGATAATTGTCAGCTCTGCCAAGGCAACAATAAAAAAAAAATTAAACGCGAATCGAGTCATTAGCTTAATATATATTACGGTACCTAAAAAAAAAAAATATCATGATGAAAATCGTAGATAATATTATCTTAAAAATAAAACCACATGTACAGTAGCCAAAAGAGATAAGTAACTAGGGTCATCGGATATATAGTTGGAATTTAGTAAGAAACCGATGGATGTTTTCGAATGAAATATAGTTTGATAAATTGAACTGTTTTTTTGTTTGTAAAAAGAAAAAAAAAAACACTCCAAAGACATAATTAGAATTATCTAATTAGTCTCCAAAGTTCAAACCTAGTTTTTTTTATCCAACGGTCTTGTTTAAATATGAAATGCTAAAAATAGGAAAACATACACAAAGGATCGTTTAAACGGCATTCAAAGTAGTGATTGAAGGTCATTGTGTGTTAAAAAAGTTTCGCGAATATCATTAAACCTACATTTGTTTATGAATATGCAAGCGATCGTAATGTATTTACATACTTTTAAATGTACGAGAATGTTGTTAAGCGGTTTGTATTGTATTGGCAACTACATATTTAGATAGATAATATTTGGCTTTATTTATGGCCATTATGTAGGTAAACGGATATTGGCTGTAAAACTATTTAAAAAAAAAACAATCTCGTTAAACACGATATTTTTTTACTCATCATTTAAAGTCCAAATATTCATCAGGCTACACAATTAATCACGCTGCTCCAAAATAAAAAGAAGCCATAAACTAAATAATTCTCATAAAAAATGCAAACTTCTAACTACAATCGTTAGTTGCTATCGATCGTCGTGTAATCGGAGTGCGTGCGGCCTTCCGTAGCGCATACGACCGCGGGTCCAAGGCTAACCGTATTTTGTTCCGCGCTCCGTGAGCGGTGACGTAATAGTACAAGTACTCCGGCTATCTATGGTTCGACCGGCAGATACGCCGTAGCCTATATCGATACAATAGACAAACTTATTGATAAAAAAAAAAAATATGAACATGCAAGGCCCTAACATTTAAGACCTGTGACATTTCTAACACTTGAATTAATGAATACCTATCTTTTAATATAACCTTGAGCAGTAATCGTTAATCCAAAAATACATAATGTACACTACACTAGACTTTCAACGAAATCGTAAACAAAAAAAAAAAACTTACGAGAAAATTTAGGAAAACAAACGGCGTGCTCAGTCTAAAGCTTTAGTGAAATCTAGATGTTAGTAACGCCATCTATGATTTTGAAAAGGAACTAGTGACTTACAATGGTTACGAATAGAACGAACATAGTTACGTGTACCTTGTTAGACAAAATATATCAGTGTTAGAGGCAAACGCAGCATGCGTTTGTCTCTAACACTGATATATTTTGTCTTTTTCTAATCTATTAGAATAGAAAGAGACAAAATAAATCACATTGATGTAAGATCATTGCTGTTATAGTTTCGAGATAATAAATAATGATGCTGCAATAGGGATTCATTTATGTCAGGTTAGAACGATGTAATAATCGTATTGACCTATTTTACTTCAGTGGGCCAAGGTTAAACGTTAGAAATACTTGAGATGACTCTTTTCAAATAATTTACTCTTAGTTTGTAACAGTAAAGTTTCTGATAAAAGGAACAAATACAACGAAATTTAATTTTTAAACTAATTTTGTTTTCATATTTTCAGCCATAACAAAGGTTGCAATATCTCCGTGTTACAATGAAATTGTGTATACAGTATATGCAATTTACTCTGAAGCTAAATATAAAACTAAAATAAACTTTACCCGATCCATATAATACTCACATAGTTAAGACGTTCCCCTCGTACGCTTCTCAGAATTGCTCTGGGACCAGTTACCTTGACTTTTGTTTATTGCATCGCGTGGGCTTGGGACTTACGATGTTTAATATATTCTTCTAATATATAAAAATAGACAATAGGGTCATCAGAATTAGTGAAGTTTCATCAAATAGCGGCTCGTTTCTTTTAGCAGCTTTGGGGTAGGCGTGTTTAACTTTTAATCTGGATTTTTGGAGCGTTTTGTGACCTAGCTGTCCAGAATGGCTTATTTTCAGAGCTCAACATTGTTTTCTTTTTATTATCAAAATGTTTGAATATCAGTACATTCGTTAATCATTCGTTTATTTACCCAATTGTAGGAGATAGTCTGGGGAAATATCTTTCATCCATAAAATACAAAAACTCTGATATCAAATTCTTTTAAAACGAAAGATTAACCTCAACATTTTCTTGTTTCAGGACGCCAATTCAAAGCTCACAAGGTGATCCTAGCAGCATGCAGTAAGCACTTCCAGGAGTTGTTCGACACAGCACCCCCAAGTCATGCAGGCGCGTGCTATGTCATTCTGGAGGCCACCACGGCTGACAACATGCAGGCACTTCTCGAGTTCATGTACAAAGGCGAGGTGCACGTCAGCCAGGATGCGCTCTCCAGCTTTCTCAAGAGTGGAGAGAATTTGCAGGTGGGTTTTATCAAACACTAAAAGATGTTCTGCTAATCGGGTATCTAGTTTATTTAGTTGGATGATTTATGTAATAATATCTGTAGTATTTAGTTATGTCCGCGGGGCGCGCTCGTATATGGCAATCTATACAAAAAAAAAGTGGCACATCAGCCTAAGACAAACTAAATGGACGAATAAAGTCAACAACATCTATAAGTAGAATGAAGAAAAATAACTGATACAGATAATAACAAGAGCGTAATGTTAATATTTTTGAAACAGAAAATACACATCTCTTTAAAAATTAAAATTGTTGAAGAAATCCATGCGTTAAGGCTAAAGCTACACATGTGTATTATATTTACACATACGTCAATGGTATTATCATATATACCTAGTAATTTATTCAGGTGTGTCGATCAAAACTAAAGCTGTCCTAATTTAGAATATTGCGTTTCCAGGTCAAAGGCCTGTCGATGGAGATGTCCCAGGATGCTTGGGTGAAGCAACAGACCCAACAGAATTCTGGTGACCGCCATCAAGCCCGCATAAAGACAAGTCCGGTGTCAGGGTCAGGAAATTGTGAGGTGCAGGAGTCAGCGGCTCCGTCTTCACACACAGCCACGTTCGCTCCGATCATGCCACAGTATGGAATGCCAATTCATGGCAGCGGCAACATGGGGCGGTATGCCCCGCCGGCACACTTGCCAATGCACGCGGGTGGGCACCGCAGACCAGCGCCGCCCAAGCCATCTCCGTCTCAGAGCCCACACGCCAGAAATTACAGGTAATTAAAAAAAACGACAAAATGTTAGTCGACAAGACTAACATTTTGTCTTTTAGAAGCTGGAGAGTTTGGTGTTGCCAATAAAACGTAATATTTGGTTTTAGAAGCATTAACATGCTACTCGTAAGGATTTTTTACCAATATTATTTTGCAAGAAATAATAACCAGATAAATAATAAATAAATAAATCTTTTATTACTCCCAGAAATGCACGAACATTACATTGAACAAGAAACAAAGTAAGATACCTCTTGAAACTGTCACATTGCGTTGTCTTAATACAAATAGAGTGTAGAGATATATCAATATTACCTTAGCTTTGGATAAAATAATATTTCGTGTATAGATTTGCATAATAAGATAACGCAATATATGCTATCTAGGAGCAAAGTATCGTTTTCGAGGGTACAGCTGCGCAAATAAACATGCCAAACTAAAGTAACTGTAGTAACTTTAGTTTTCGATATTACTGATTTATAATGTGGATAATTTTGAATATTCTCCTGTATGCCTCCAGGATCAGTATCTCAGAGCTGCGTGTCTGTAGCTACTTCAACTACATATCTTACTGCTACTTATTATTTATTCTTCATATGGTCTGATGATCGTGACCCATCTTGTTGATGTCTTCCAGTTCAGCTATAGACGAGTCTAAAACAAGAATTGCTGTCAATTCCAGGCAAAGCTCATCGTCATCACACTGCGGCAGTGTGGCCGACGAGCCCGACACCCGCTCTTCTCCGGGCGCTGGCGCCCGCTACGAAGAGAATCCCCCTGACTGCACCTCGACCCTCGGCAACCCCACCAAGAACAACGGATACGAACGCAGCGCCTCAGCCAACGACGACATGCCTGAACGCTTAAACAATGACCAAGGTGCTGAAGGTAGGTTTTAGAAAATTATGTATTTGCGTGATGATTTGGAAGAGGGAAATAAAGTTAACTAACTTTTTTTACTAACTAAGCTTCTATTACTAAAAGTGGAGCTTCAATCAAAAACACCCTTGGCCGGTCATTCTTTACAGCTTTAAACAGGTTTTCAAACTATCATATCAGCTCATTAACATCTACTGCTGAAGATAGGTCTGTTATTGCTGCAATGATTGGCAGGGAGTCTTCATGTCATTAACTTCATCATCATTCATCATCATCTTCTTCCATAATCACCACGCATGGCGAATGAAAGATTGGTGACCGCAGTATGATGTTATCTCAGGAGGATGTTGCATCCTCTTGAACACCTTGGTCACCTTTGAAGACACCCATTAGAGATCTTCTGTGGGTGTCTCCTTTTGCCCCTCTGGGCGCGACTAATTCTTCGCCAGAAAATACACAGCTTTACCAGTTCGCATGCCTAGCTGTAGATTGTTTTTAGTAGTGCAGGTAGTGTCGTAGAAATATTTGATGCTTTAAGTTTCACATAGCTATAACAACAATCTCCATATTTTTAGATTTACGGATAAAGAGTGAGAACGACTACCAGCCGCATACAGCAGGATACAACAACTCTCCGCCACCGGCGACGTCGCTACCGAATGCTAACTACCACGATAAGCCCATGGAGACGTCGCCTGTGCCACCTAAGCCAAGCCCCGATATCTGGCCTGCCAAACTGATCACCAGCAAGTCTGGTGGAATCGCTACTGCTGACGGTGAGAATAATGTAGTTTTAGGAAGAACCCTTGGAATGACGTTCGAGTTTGAATTTGAACAAGTTTATCTTCGTTATTATAGATCAGATCCTGACCAAAACCAAACATGTGCATGACTACAGAGTTGCGACAGTCCAGCAATGCTTGTAATTGAGTATGAATAATTGATTTACCAGCAATTCTAAGCATAATTTTAACACGTGCTAACAAAATTTCCAGGTAAAAAGCTGAAATGCCCCTATTGCGAGAGACTTTACGGATACGAGACGAATCTGCGCGCTCACATCAGGCAGCGGCACCAGGGCATCCGCGTGCCGTGCCCGCACTGCTCGCGCACGTTCACGCGTAACAACACCGTGCGGCGCCACATTGCGCGCGAGCACCGCCATCAGGTCACGCCCCACCTCCCCAACCAAGGCCCCCTCCATAACCATACGCAGTAAGAACCCACGAAGTTTTGTTCTCAATCTAATTTCAACCGAACTACCTCTGCTATTTAAGGCCGGCCCGGGCGACTGTCTTATCTACCTCTGAATGCGTTACCATAAACTGCTGGCTAACGATTGGATTACGAAGACGGTATCAACTATATTATCAACTCATGGTCGCCCGTGCCGAGTCTCAAACTGTGTATAACACGCGTACAATAATATACCTCGTTGATGCATATTATGTAATCAGTATCTACCTCAGAATTTGATCTTAAGATTTTTTAAGGTTTTGAAATTGTGCGATAATTGTTACTTAATTTAATGTTCATGTGTGACTTTGAATGGTTGCTCAGTACTCGTCTCTGTCTGGTACCATGTTTGAAAAATATCGTACCTTTTATTGCACCCTCATTTCGTTTAAGTACCTTAATATTTTTTTGCAAACTTTAGTAATATGTCCAGTTGACTGTGAGAAGAAGTTACCTTTATAGACGATTTATTTTGTGCTCTCGGTCGAGTTATGACATAGCTTATATAAAATACCTGAGCTAGGGAATCTTAGAAATGTTGTTGAGACTGATGGTCATAGGCTAAGTGTATGTAAATAATAGGAGAATGTTGTAAACCGCCTTGGCCTAGGTTGAAACACGCGTATAACGACACTCTGTGGCAAAACTACCTCTGTTTTACATTTTTTTTTTTTTACTTTTATTAATTACACTTACATAATGACAATAGTCTAGATAAATATGACTTTAGTTACACATTCGACATATCTGTGATACAATAGAGAACGGGCTGTATAATTTATTTTTTCACATTTGCCACACTGTCGATAAGAAAACAAACGGAAAAAGTGCGAAAACATACGGGAAAGTAGAGTTTCAGCAGTTTTTTACTGTACAGTGATTGAGGAACGGTTTTAGTTTTGTACAAAGTACAATTTGCCCTAGATACATAAGTAGTTAGGTAAAAAAACGTGTTATTAAAAAAATTGCATGTACGGTTCGATGCATGAATGTGTAAGCAAATCCATCATTGTCGTTGGTAACAGGCTCGCCTGGGCGGATGTTACTATTGAGACCAAATATTTATATGTTTCAATGGGATGGTATCGATTTTAACATTCCGTTATAATAAAGTTTTTTTTTTCGTCTTAGTGCATTTATATGAAGGCCACTTACTACTTTTATATTCCTAGTCATTTCAAGTGCAACCTGTTGAGATTCTTTAAAGAAAATAATTATTTAAATGATAAATGTAGGAGTGTCGTTGGTGTCATTGTATTATATTTGTTGTGTTGACACCGACGACGCTCAAGAGTTATACTTCATATGTATACATTCAGCTGCAATAAATGGTTTAAGTTACATAAAGCAGATGGTACAGTGCCAAATATCCTCAAGTTTAAGTTCACATCGTATTATTTATTTTATTTTTTTGTCAAGTGTGAATGTAGCGACTGTGTGTTATATTCCTGATATTTAGGAATAAGTTGCATTCATATTTATTATTACATTTATATTTTAGGATACACGTCTTATTGAATATATTTATGACGAGAAAGATTTATAAAGGCTCAGTGACTTTTAAATATTTAGTTTCTGTTGTATATACCATTTGTAAGACAGCGTTTTAGTTCTCTTGGAATGGTTATCTCGTTTTTGTTATGAAATACAAAAAAAAACTTTAAAGTTCTATTCATATATTAAATACAAACTGTGTCGTTAATTGAGAATATTTAAAACAAATAGATAGTATAAATTGTGCCAGTGTGAAATAGTTTTTAGTAGAGACACCTTTTAGCAAAATATTATAAAGTAGCAAATTTTTATCGATTAAATTTCACTACCCGAATAATATTGTGTGTTATGATATATGAATAGAATTAAATCGACTACTAGTATCAATAGACCGAATAGAAGCTAATATACAGTTGATATCTGAATATTTTTAGATTCGAATAGACAGGCTATTTTAAAATCTATATGTACACACTATACATAAATTGATATTTTTATTGAAAATCTCTTTTTCTAAAATAATAAAAAAGATCGCCAAAAACAGTAAGAGTAAATTTGTATTGATTTCTGTATCATTTAAAGTTGGGTCATGGGTTGGTTAGTAGGAAGTGGCAAGAGCTCACAGGCTTTGCTTCTTAAATAAACGTTAATAATAACATATAAAACAATAAAACTATCTTTTGATTTAATTGATGACAAACGGGTTGACGTAATTTTCTCAGAAGGGCATTATGAATGAGCGAGTGAATAGCTGTTATGGTTCCAAAATAAATATTTTTTATTAAAATCCAAAAAAAAAAGAAAAATATGCACATAGCTGTTTGGGGAAAAAGCCCGGGGAACAAATGTCGATTTTTGAGAATTATCGCACAGAAAATTCCTTTTATTTTATTTTAATGTCTGTGACCTCTCTTGGAGTTGGTAGGGTGGTATTTAACCGATTCGTTTCGGTTGCTTTACTTGGCAATGACGCACGATGTGACACTGTGTGCTGCAGTCTTACAAGACAATGATCGATAACGTACTTTGCTTTGTCGCGTTGAACATCTACAAACGCAGTGCCTTCAGTGACATCTAGGTGGAAACGGTCTGTAGAAGCTTTGGAGGGAACCACATACTTAAACTTTACGTTGACCGAATCCTTAGTAACTATTGTATAAAAATTATTATCTTTCATTTTACTATCGGCATTCTTTATTAAGTGTATTATGTTAAGGAAATGTTTTTTGCTACTTCAATAGCAAATTGTTAACATTTATGTTTATAATAATTGGCGAGTAAAATATTGTTCTATTTTTGTCTTTTCGTTTTTTTGTTTCTCTTATGAATTCAAAATTCATAGTTGTGATTTCTTTTGACATTTAATGTTTTTTGTGATACGTAAAAGAGAATTGCATTAATGCATCACGTTTTTAGCTTTTTGCGTTTAAGTAAAAGGAGGGATGATGAGTATGTCTATGGACGGTTGCTAATGTTAGCGGTGGGCACTAGGGGCTCGTTATTTCGAAATCAATAATTGGATTTGCTTCTTTCTAAATTTTATAAGGTACAAAACTTAGATTACAACAACATCACATGTCAATTTTGATTCTGCAACATGTTTTTGTCGTTCCACATTATTGTTTGTGTCTATAATTATAAAAATTACTTTCAAAATGATTGTTGTACAAATTTCAGTATACATGGGATATTGGATAACACGTCTAAATTAAGTTGTCGCATTGTTAAAGCTAATTAGTGGACAAGTTACTAGTGATCCCTAATATAGTGTTGTAATGTTATATTTGATGTGATAGGAAAATTCACATTTAGTCGATGTATTGCAATCCCTTTTTCATTGGACTTGGTCGATCTCCCTTTATATGTGGCTGTAGCTCTGGTATGAAGGTAATGGTCTAGAGAAGGTGCATCATGCGGATCTCATAGTGCTCGGCATGTGTGGCCAACATTTGTGAGATCTCCATCGCGTCAGTAATAAGATTGGATCCAACAATGCGCCATATATGTAACAGCTTCAAGCGAGCGATGTAAAAGGTTTAGTTTTGAGTCAAAATTGAGTATAATATTATTAAATAACTTTACTTTGGTTGCTTGCTGTGAGGCATTATTGCTGGATCAAAACTGCATTTAAGTTTAAGCACATCAATTGGTTCCGTTTTGAGTTTTGTTTGTAAGATTTATGGTTTAGTTTACTTTTAATTTTTTTTCTCTTTTGTGTACATAAAATCGCGAGATGTCGTGATGGTAAAGCCAAAGATTGTTACGGGTATGGTGACCCTCTGCCGTCACATGGGCTATGTAGGGACCTTACATTCAGGCTCCATCGCCTCTGGAGGCACTATGCTGAAAAAGTTATACATAACAAATCAACGTATAACTTTGAATGTAATTTTCTACATAGCCTCTTAGTTGTAATTATGTACGTTTATCTACCTCGAGGATGTAATTTAGTTCGTAAGTAAGCTTTTAAGTAGATTTTTTATATGATGGAAAAATATAAAATGTTAGAGTTTAAGAGTAATGTGAAAAACAAAAAAAAAATATTAATAAATTTTAAAGTACAAAATATGCTACCTCAGGATTCAATTATAGTCATTTTTCAAATTCTATAACTGTCCCGCAAATGTATTTTATACTATCTAATGAATGTTAAATCACATGTCAGATTTTTTCTAAATACTTGTTCTTAATGCTGGTCATTACATTTTTGGAATTTATGAAAATAGTTTTAAAAATGTAAGTAAGGATGTAATTCAATTGGAAAGCTGTCGATAATATGAAGCACGTTTTTTTGAATCTCTGCAAGGTAGTCAGTGCTCTCAACTCAGTGTCATGCTCAAAAGAGGATATACATCGACGGCAGTGTTTAGCGACTCTGTGGGCTCGGAACGAGCTGGGTTGACGGTCTAAGTTAGTCGTAAGTGTTAATTAGGTTAGTTTGTAATAATCTCATTGATGTACCTCATTTGTAAGCACAACACTCTTGCGGGGGATCGGCCACAAGTCAATATCAACGTAATCTAATTGTACCTTCCTTCACTCTTCGGAGTATAAATTTTTATTCGTAATTTTTATTATTATTAATTTTTCCCAGTTACTTTTTTGTGTTTCATAGATGTTACTATGTTTTAAGGATACGAAAGAAAAAATGGAGAAATTATTGTTTGTTAGGTTTCTGCGAATTAAAAAAATGTAACAAAATTATTATTTTTTGTTTTTATTATTTTTTCATTTCCTTTTCTTTACATTTAGTTTCCTATTTATTTTACTTCGACAAGTTACACCCGTCCATCGTGTTTAATGTTTATTATAATACATTTAAGTACGTTATTTAAGGAATTGACATTTAAGTACCTAATATTCATAAAATAGTTGCACTTAACTGGACAGGAAATATATAAGTAATCATTGGATGTTTTTTTTTATATTTTAAGGGTGCACTATTATTGATTGGTCGCGAGAGTACCTCGGGATCTCTACGAATTTGATAATGAAAAAAAAAAAACTTAATGTTCTTTCGCATTAAAATATTATGTAAGTTGTAAAATTATGCTCACTCCCTCACTAGTGTATAATCACGAATTCTCGGACTGAACGGAAGGTGGGTGAAAACTTTCGCGATGGTATGTACGAGGAAATGGGTTTGATCATTGAGTATATTATATTCCATTTACTTCACTTTTCATGTTAAATACTGGCTCTAAATATATTATCATCGTATGTTCAGAATTATTTCAATGTTTCAAAATAAAATGAGTATAGTCCTTCATGACTGTATATAAAACATTATATTTCATAAAAATATACTTACGTGTTTAACCTTTTCATCTTGTTAAGTTCAAATGAGGTAAGTCTCGGTGTCACTTAAAACTATATGTTCTTGGTGTCATCTTTGTGTAAGTGTACGAGATATAACTCTTATTGATATGCAAAAATTAAAAAATATAAAAAAAAGCAACGAGCACTCTTGTCTACAAAGAACTAAAGTACAAATAACTGAAGTCTAAAAGAGTTACTGCCAGTACAAATTAATTAATGGGAAAAAATAAATGGTATCCGTTTGATTATGTAAACGTTGCCAAAATGTATTTTTGGGCATCAGTAAAACTAATTTAGTGTAGGTTATTTCGTGGAAAGTACAAAAACAAATGATGTATGATGTACAGCAGCCCGCATAGGTGATTGGTCAAGGGCGTGGATATCATTTGATAAATTTTCATTCATTCAGTTGCATATTTATCATCGAATGCGAGGGTATACAATACGGCCAACATCTAGTAAGTGGTCAAAATATAACGTTAAAAAAACGGTGACTTATCGATTGTAAACCAGGATGGTTGTAAAACTAAGTAGGATTTTGTACGTAGCGATGTAATGCTTAAAGAAAAAAAAAGTGGTCGTTGGTTTGGTGGTCTATGTCTGTAAAGGAAAAGTGATTGTCTGTGATTTTTTTAAGCGACTTTTTTATATATATGAAAGAATATATAATTCTTTAACAGTAAGAATAGCACTACTTGTGATTTTTACATTAGAAATTATTATTTGACTTCATTTTTTTGTACTATATTATAGGGTAATGTAGCGATTGGTGTAGCGGAGAACGGTGCGGGTTGAGTGTACATAAACTAATCATAATGTATGTATATATATATGGTATATGACAAAGCGTTCTCGTAGTAGGGGATTGTGGAGTAGCTTGTATATCTTTGGTCTCGCTTGCTCATACGGGAGTGACAAGAACAGCGTTAGGCAAATTTTGCCGATCCCCTACTACTAATGCTATCTCCGACATTGGGTAACGTTTGGCAATTGGTTAGACCACATGCGATGCTTGTTTGTTTTAGAGTCTCGTGTTCTTCAATAAGGCCGTTTCAATGGCCATATACGAATTAATTACTACAAGTTGAGGGACGCGTGACTCTTTCCGGTAATTAGTAAATTAATTTGTGCGTAAATGTAAAACGGTAATAACTTACCGAGTTCTAGCGAATTTTTTAGTGTGGTAAACATTTTGGCGTATTTTGTTATTTATGTGGTAACCGTAGTGATTAACTGTTATGTTTGCTTCGGGTAAATTGGTCTTGTATTAGCTGAAGAATTGCCCTAGTCTCAAACGCCAGTATTTCACCAAAAACAATATAACCCGATTTTCCAAATTAATGAGTTTACTGCCGTAAACCGTTCATTTACTGTCCCATTTAATTTACATAAGAACATAATATATTTTGATGTGTTCAGAATAATAATAAAATACAAAAAAGGTCACTTATTTGTGAAATTCTTTATATTTTTTAAACGTAGCATTTATTATTCGTACCTCATTATGTTTGCACATGTCCTCTTGAAACTAATTTATTTTAAAATGGAACAGACCATTTAGAAGTTCATAATATTTTAAAAGGCCCTTACGGTAAGATTTAAATATTTATATCTCCTGGAGATTAAATTCTGTCAGTGAAACATGCTTTTACATCACAAATTAAAGCAGAGTTCAGGAAGTTAGGTATTTACTTTTTAATAAGGTAATAAACATTCGATAAAATATATTTTTATGTTCTCCTTTGATATACTTAAGGTAATATCTCGGTAAATGACGGGGTCATTCTTCAGCTTTTCAAATTTCTTTTGAGATTATTTATTACGACCGGATACATGGAGCTGGTTTAAGATTTTGAAGAGCTTTTGCAGAATATGACAACCAAAAATGACTTTTTCTTTTGCACTTTGCTCATTATTTTCGATTCTTTTTCTTCAATGAGTATGCTTCTAACATTTACCTTAGTAAACAATCGAAAACAATTCATAGCAAATAAAAACTATTCATCATTAGCGACAAGCGACAATGTTACTTGTCCACTAATTCCATCTAAATCGTTCATTGCTAACAAAGAAATCGTAGGCGGCGTATTCAAAAGTCAAGATCACCGAAAATCCAACGCATGTATCCGATCGTTAACAAATATGATCAATAATTGTAAATTGTATACCTTGGGAAATATCTTCTTTAATCTCAGCGATCTTTCAAAATGTGCAACAGTTTGCATCGTCGTAAGTACCTAAACTAAAAATAAAATAATTTCCCGCTATTTCCCAATGTACGAAGCGGACTATAGGATTCTAATACAGGTATTATAATTGTCCATTTGTGCACTAATTATAAATTTGCGTAAAATAGATTATAAAACTAATTAAACGAGCATACAGAACCCACAACACAATATCCTACAATCTGGCTTAGGTCTAGATATTGTATTGATGAAAAATTTGTTCCATTGTGGAATTCTTAAATTAATAAAAAAATGTTGCTAAAATTAATTTGGTGTGTTGTTTATTTTAGAGCTTAGATCCTTAGTTAAGTTTTCCTTAACATTCCTAGTTGGTATATGTAGAATATATAATATACTAGCTGTTTCCCGCGACTTGGTCTGCGATCCAGGTTGAAAAGTAGCTTATGTCCGTCTTCAGATCATGGTCTACCCATGTGTCAAATTTCATCTAAATTCGTTCAGCAGTTTTAGCGTAAAAGCGTAATTCTTAAATCTTTTAATTTTCTGCGCAACTTCCTTAATTTTTTTCTGTAAGAACATTCTACAAAGTAAGAAAACTTAAAAAAAAGATAGATGAAATCGGTAAAGTCGTTCTCAAGTTATGGCGTGACCAAGGGAAATAGGGATTTATTTTCATATATACAGGGTTATTTGTAAAACACCAGCAACCTCTTAAGAGGTCTTTGTACTCATCATTATGAACAACTTTTTACTATGGGACCAAAACTAAAATCGCGAAAAAAAAAATCAGCTGTTCTCTTCACATTTATGTTCGCATAACTCGTCAAAATGTAGGGAGCAGCTGATTTTATTTTCGCGATTTCAGGTTTGGTCCTATAGTAAAAGTTGTTCATAATGATGAGTACAATGAGTTTACAAATAACCCTGTATAACCCTGTAGATACAGAGAGGAGCGGAAAAGAGAACGGGATGCCTTTGGCCTGCATCTGGGTGCACACGAGTGCCCTGATATCTTCGGGCTGATGAATGAAACAAACCTGGTATAGCATCTTCCTGCAGAAGGATAAGTTTCATGTAGTCTGTTCTAGAACCTATAAAATATCTATAGGAATCTTCATAATTATATAACAGGAACAGTATAACAACATGAAATGATAGAAGCTGAAATCTGACAAAAATAAGGAAGTAGTACCATAGAAAGCACGTTAAGCCGTTGGTCCCGGCTGTCACTCGTGGATCTTTGACAGTCATTACGTGTCTTGGAAGCCCGAAAGTTTGACAACCAGTTTTACCAAGGGGTATCGTATAACTTAGTAACTGGGTTGTGGAGGTCAGATAGGCAGGAGCTCCATGTGAAATACTGGTATTCAGCTGCATCCGGTTAGACTGGAAGCCGACCCCAACGTAGTTGACCAAATGCTAGGCAGATGATGTTGATGAGGTATACCTACATAATTATTAGCACAAGAAACAGTCACACAGAATCCGAAAAAAATGAATAAGAACAGAAAAATAATATTTTTTCAGTAATAACTAACACTATAAGTACCGAGCTGCAATGACAGACAGTTGAACCAGTGAAAAAAACAATAGAGAAAAATATTTTACTTGGGACACGCACAGGAGTTACAAACAGTAAAAAGGAGCATTTAAAACTATCAAAATTAAATTAAAAACCAAAAAAAAACGACCTGTGCTAGGTCAAAAAGGCTCTAATCTCGGCATAATACTAGTATTGTGTAGTATTCTGATAGGGGAAAGAATTAGAATCGGCCAAAATAATGGACAAGCTCATGCAAAACATAAAAGCGCCATGTACGACGTCAAGCACAAGATTATCTTCCGGATAACCCATAATGGCTGCTGTCCATTTACATATTTTATTCAGATAACACTCATTGTATGCAAATTTGTCCCATAAGCTACATACATATTTAAATACCTACCGCTAAATGTCAGTTAGTAACTAGTGACATTTCCAATTTTTTGCAATTTAGATCAATTAAGATAAGCGCTATTTAGAATTGGACAAGTTTTTGAGATATTTAGTTTAAGGGCAAAAGATTTGAAGGCTTGTATTTCATAACACTTTTATCATCGCAAGATTCTATAGAGTCTGAGAACGTCAGCTACGAAGTGACAAATGATCTCGATTTCCCTTGAAACTGTCCCTATAGGTTTGAGGAAGGTTCCAACATGATAATTATTAAACATAAAATAAATAAATAAATATTTTATTTAGTATTAAAATTAGTAAAATATTCTTAGCTTGGTTTTTTGTAAACCCAATAAAATTGTCTTTGTTTTTTAAACTGAAAACAACGAGCCATGTTTATATAGGCTTTAGTTGTTGTCATCATCATCATCAGCTTGCAGCAGTCCACTGCTGGACATAAATAGACCTCTCTAATCGCACGCCAGTTCTCGGTAACTCACATCCAGCTGCTACCAGCTACCCTGCGAAGATGGTTGGTCCACACAGCCTACGACACCGGAGAATATATAAAACAATCTAAGTAATATGCACCCAGCAGTCATGAGCAGATATTAAGTACACCTACATCTGTATTTCAACCTGGCATGGCGCCAAGTGCTCTGCGAAATGACCAGGGTGTAATGAGCGAAGGTGGGAGAACTCTTTACTTGCTAACATGCCCGGTTTCTATATCACAAGGCGAATCAAGGCAAGGCATTCTTACCGATGGATGTAAGTAAGTTATGTTTGCTATAATGTCTAGATGACAATGATTCTAGCAAACGAAAACGCAAACGGAAATTAAGAAGAAGCAGAAAGTGCTCATAAACTTATTGGTGTAGGCTTACGAATCTGTATTGAACTGATATGTAGTATGGTACTTAGAAGAACGATTAGTCAAAATACAGATATTACTAGAACTAAGACTTGTTGATCAGATTTTATTAGGCATTCAATTAAATGAATGTAATTATTATAGTGTCGGAAGTATCGCTACTAAATATGTGAGCCCCAGGCGTCAGACTAAGCGCCTTCTACGATGATCCAAATTGCGCAGTAGAGGATTGCGGATTTATTCTCAAGGTTCAATTCCTGCGAATAATCTTTGGAAATTGACACTCAAGGATAAGTCAATCTCCATGAAACTGGTTTCCCTTTACCTTCATCGTAAATTCACACCGCGATTCCCATTTAAAGAAGAGTAAACTCGATCACAATGTCTGAACAAAAAATACAAATAAATTATGTGAAACATTTTGTTAACACGAAAGGTTAAAAGAAATGAACTGGTCGCATTCTTGTGGGCTTGCACCTACATCGATAAACATTTAAGACATTATTCTCAAGGAGATCAGCAGTGAAAATAAAAACATGTTTCGATGCGGAAGCTAGTGAAAATGAATACTCAGGAAGTATCATAAAACGGAAGATTGAACTGATACATAAGCATAGCATAATCAGCTTATAATGTTCCTACTGCTGGGACACAGGCCTCCTGTCTGTGAGAGGGAGTGGGCTTTAATCCACCTTGCGGGCCCAGAGCAGGTTGGCGGATGTTACATGTCTTCGAATTTTTGGTTCTAGGACATGCCGGTTTCCTCACGATGTTTTGTGAACAGTGGTGATTAAATTTACACCAAGTAAAGTGCTGGTGGAGCAGACGAGTCCTGGAGTGGAAACTGCTTAGTGTGGTGGAAGTTAGATGGATTGACGACCTCAAGAAGGTAGCCGGGACAGACTGGGTACGGAAGGCAGAGGACAGGGTATTTTGGTGCAGCATAGGAGAGGCTAATGTCCAGCAGTGGACTGCGATAGGCTGAGTTGATGATTGAAAGTACCTGTCTGGGTTCGAACCTACGACTTACAGCTCGTAAGTCGCAGCCGTTTCCAATGGACCACTACTGCTGGCTGTAGTGATACAAATGTGTCGAATAACAAACCTTAATGTGTTTTGGTCTAGATATCTAAGGATATTTACCTTTGATATTGGCCACTGGGTCTAATTCTGTTTTCGTTCAGACATCAGCGTCTTCAAACAAAGTCACTGGTCTTTATTTGAAGATGCTGATGTCTGAACCAGGTAAACAATTATGTTACAGAGAACTATGAGTCTAACAACAGATACGGTCCGTTCACAGTTATATTTTACCTCTGGCTGCAGTGACACCAGCAACCTAACAGCGACCTTATGTTGACGAAAATAAAGTTCACAATGATTTTGACCGACTTGTCAGTGGTAGCAACCTAACAGCAACCTTATTTGAATGAGAATAAAGATCACTGTGATTTGGACAGTGATTCAAAATCACTGGTAAAATAACTCTTTTAGGACTGTAGGTCCATCAGTGCCATGATGATTTCTAATCTGTCTAAAAGTGTTTTAGAGAAGTTATATTTGTGAAAATCGTTTGATATGGGCTGGTGGTTAATGTGATAATTGGGCAACCAAATGCAAAATGTCCGGCATTTTGCATTTGGTTGCCCAATTTTTGAGGAAGGTTTGAGGAAGCTTTATAGGCTTAGCATCACGCGACGACCCTAAGGAGCCGAGCAAAAAAAACAAGTCAGAAATAACGCTAAGCGACGTAGTGATAGAGCGGGTAGGGATACTATGCGGCGGGGTGTCTCGGGAGAACAAGAAATCACGCGTAGAAGCTAGTTTTCTAGTTTTCTAGATAAGAGGAAACTTGGAAGTTTTAGTAAAAATAATCGATGGGTGACAACTAAAACTGATCCAGTTTTTTTTAAAGATCATTTTTTATACTTAAAGATTCACCTTAAAACATGTACAGACGTCAGCACATCAAGCTACTACAATCTGTCAAATTTATTTAATAGATTTTCAACTTTATCGCTAAAGCATTAAGGTTCAAGGTTGATTGGGAAAATTTGACAGTTTCGGGTAGCTTGACCTGCTGGCGTCTGTACTATTAGAGGTACTACCTCTAGTAGTACATATACCAGATACAGAGCAGATAAATTAATTTAAAAAAAAAATTAAATTACTAGTGAAACGTAGGTAATTCTTTTGTATTAATGGTTGATGTAAATCGGTATTTTTTTTGCGAAGCAGGCAACTCCCTCTTCTCAGCACGTTATAAACTAGTAACATTAAGAATTGGGTCATAAATATTCAATTTATTTATCTTTTAGTATATATTGATTATTATATACTGGTGACATAAATAGGGTTGGCCAAAAAACTGAGAAGTTTGCAGTTTCATTGGTAAAATTAGGAACATTTTTTTCTAATGTTCTTAGAACTTCATGGGCACCCAAACTATGAATGAAACAGACAAATAGCAATGTTACGTAGCCGAATAAAGTCGAAAGAAGGAAAGAAAAATAGGATTATTTCTCACAGAAACACATGCATACAAAAAGATGATTAACTCTAATAATAAGGGTAGCGGGATCGTCCGAAAGGGTTACCGCTGCCCTGGAACATAAAGGGCTAAGAAAGGAACACGCGTGGGTTTTAGTCAGTAAGAGTCTGACACTCCCTTCCGCTCCACCCAGAGCGGGAGGGGTCATTTGATGATTTCCCATCCACAAAAAAAAAAAAACTAATTATAAAGAAAAATATAAACAAAATAGATCTATAACAGTAGAGGAGTAGGAGTTGAGTAGCCTAAACCTTCAGAAAACGACAATTAAAAGGGACTACCATTTACAACAAAATAAATGATAAGCTAATAAATACCATAAATGAACACATAATGAATGCGATATGCCACCGACCGTACTATTTTCATCCATTAAAAAATAAAAATTCCATTTCAAAAGCATAAAATCGCACAAAATGTACTCATTTCTACCACTAGCTACTACGTACGTACTTTATTTCGGAAAGAACTTGTAGCATCGCAAATCACTGACGTGCGTCGCTCACGCTAGTGATGTGCGATGCTACAAACTCTTTCTCAAAGCTCCATTGTAAGTTAAAAATATTTTAGAATAATACTCATAGATTTCAATCTAGACTGCCTAAAATTCGTGGATCTTTGACAGTCGTTACGGGACGTCAGATGCCCAAAAGTCTGACAACCAGTCTTACCAAGGGGTATCGTATTACCCAGTAACTGGATTGTGGAGGTTAGATAGGCAGTCGCTCCATGTAAAATACTGGTATTCAGCTGCATCCGGTTAGACGGGGAGCCGACCCCAACATAGTTGGGAAAAAATAGGCTAGGCTATGATGACTGCCTAAAATTTTATCTCAAATCGTGACTAACTCAAAAAATTATGACCTACATTAAACAAACGACTAGGTACCTAACTAGCCCATAAAACTCATTGTTTTACCTTCTATTGTTTTTTTCCACAGCTTTCGCCCACTTCACTACTTCTCCCAAATATGGCAACCCTATCTTGATCGTCAACAGAATCCGGCCTATATCTCAAGTTCGTCAAGTGACCGCGCGTTGGTAGCCGCAGGACGAACTGTATATAAGCACGCACTGGTGAGTAGTCTGCACTCATTCGATCAGTGATAACCTCAGGATCAGCAATGGCAGCCAAGGTAGGTTGTCTTGTAAGATGTTTGTTGTTGGGGTTCAAAAATTCGAGTGTCATATAATTTACCAAGTTTAAAAACTTCAAGTTGTACAAACATCTTTAAACTTTTGTGATATTATGGCAATGGAATACAGACTAGCGTCGTCGCTCAACTAAAGTTAAAAAGTCAAAGAAAAATATTCCTAGCCAGAATTTTATTTATGTGCTCTTTGCAACTCTAGGAATATCTAATTATATTATTATACCGGTTTGAAAGATATCCAACTATGTGCTATGAAAAAGAATTCTATATTGTCTTAATTAACAAAATTATTCTCTGTTTCAGTTCGTAGTTCTCGCCGTCCTGGTAGCCGTGGCCCATTGCTCAGTGGTGCCAGTAGCGCGAGTAGACACTGACTCCAGTAGCTTCTCGTACGATGTGGCCGACCCCAACACCGGCGACTACAAGAGCCAGGTGGAGACCCGCGTCGGAGGCGCCGTGACTGGCCAGTACTCACTGCTCGAAGCCGACGGCACCAAGCGCACCGTTGACTACACTGCTGATGACGTCAACGGGTTCAACGCTGTTGTTCGTAAAGATGCCGCTGTAGTCTCCGCCCCTGTTGTTGCCGCCGCTCCCGCGGTTGTTGCCGCCGCTCCCGCGGTTGTTGCTGCCGCGCCTGCGGTTGTAGCTGCCGCTCCTGAGGTAGTGGCCGCCCGCACTGTAGTCGGTCCTTCCGTATATGCTGCTCATGCCGCTCCCGCCTTCTACGCTGCTCAAGCCGTTCCTGCCTTCTACGCTGCTCAAGCCGCTCCTACTTTCTACGCCGCTCACTCCGCTCCCGCTGTCTACGCCGCACCCTCAGTTTACTCCTATGGAGCACCAACTGTCTACGCCTATGGAGCTCCCTCCGTGTACTCTGCGCCCCTCACTTACGCCACTAAGTGGTAAAACAATGACACGTGTTTATTGTAATGGTGCTCTTTGTATATAATGTATTTTAAGTAAAAAGTGAAACTACCTAATCTTGTTGTTCTGAATTTACTCTCCCTGAAGTCATATGGAAATATCTCATTATATTTTGGTTGAATCTGATACAATTTCAGCGTGTTCTTTCAAAGAAAACATATCACAATATAGTTTTGCGATGAACTGAGTAATGACCACGGCGTTTACAATAATATAAAAAAACCTGTCTCCAGAAAAGTACTAATTGGTTTTTCTGATTGTTAGTTGACGGCGAGGTTGTAAGGTCGTGGGTTCAAACCCAGGCACGCGCTTTACTTTGTGTAAATAATTTCGTCACCACTGCTCACAAAACGGTGAAGAAAACCATCGCGAGTAAATTAGTAGGTATATTTATGCTAGAACCAAAAAGAAGGCATTTGACATCTATGAACCGCACTAGGCCCGCGTTGTACATAAAATATAGCACACTCCCCTCCTGAAAAGAGGAGGCTTGTGTCCCAGCCCTGGGAACATTATAGGCTAATTATAGTAGAAGGCTAACATCATCCACTCGATAGTTAACATTTTTAAAGCCTATTGAAGTGTCATGTTAATATTCTTTCAGTGCAAAAACAAATCGTCATGACAGCATATAATTCCGTACTGGCAATCAATCCGCTGAGCCTTTTCCCAATTGTGTTGGGGTCGGCTTCTAGTCTAACCGGATGCAGCTGAATACCAGTACTTTACACGAAGTGACTGCCTCCATCTCCACAACCCAGTTACTGGGATAGCGGTTCAGAGAGAAATTAAAACATGTCATAATAATAACCAGCAGGGGATCAGATTAGGGGATCCGACCACAATAACTCTGTAATACGATACCGCTTTGTAAGACTGGTTGTCAGATTTTCGGGCTACTGACGACCCTTAACGACTGTCAAAGATCCACGACTGACAGCAGGGACCCACGACTTAACGTGCTTTCTGAGGCACGGAGGGGTCTTGGTATGTGAAGATGCTCACTTATCCACGGACCAACAGCGGCAAGCGTAGCTTAATCTGATCGATCGACCCGTGCGGCTGTTATTACTTAGCCACAAGCCCCACACGATTTACGGCATAAAATTTCTTAGTGTATTCATCAATTATTAAAGAAGTAGCCACAGTACAAAATGTGGTTTAATAAAACTCAGAAAGATCAAAAAGATCATCTTTCGGTTATTAAAGAGTACGTAGGTAATTATTATGTAATTAATAGTCATGTATGTAGTTACGAGGAAATAAGGAGCGACTTGTTCTGTTGTGAATGACCGACTTCTAGGACAAACGTTGTCAACATTAGATTCTGGTTTTTGTACTTACAGTATTATTATAATTAAGTACGCATGAAATTAATGGGTAATGATAATGTCTAATAATAATTTAAATATATATATATATATTTTTTTTAAATTTTAGTACGTTAATATAAAAAATAACACAATAATATAAATCATTCAGTTGAAGCAACAAGGACCCATCACATAATTTATACCTTGTAAATTATCACACTATATTTGGGAGCTTGGTTTTGATCGTGCTTCCCTGTAACGTCTGTACACGACTCCTGTCGGCCAAGAATCTGAGCTAAGGAAGACAGCCTTTGCATCGCGGGAACCAGGAGAATGAATAGGACTTAAAATTTATAGTCAAATGCTAATAGTACCATGCTTTATAGATTAATGCTAGTTATTATAAGAAGTATCAATATTCGGTTTTTGGTCAAGATGTGAAACACGTTTCTTTTAAAATAATACCTACCAGAAAATTGATTTACTGGATGCGAAAAGCCTAGTAAAATAGCGTGTGAGGAGGTGTTTGTCCAGCTGTTGAGTGCGGTACCCTTTTTTTACCACGGGGAGATAGTGCACTTATGTGGGACTCTAACCCACTAAAACTCCACGGTGCCCTCCTCTGCCGCTTACGGCGGGAACACGGGCACGCGTTAGCACTAATAGAACCCGCCGCGGCTGTCCGTCACCGCACCCTCCTCTGGGGAGTACTCCACATCACCGGCGCATCAGAACACATAGCACGCCATGACCACTCCAGGGAACAAACCAGCACATGGGCGCCAGACGACCCCGTGTCTGGGCACCCTTGGTCCCCCTGCGACGGATCAGGTCATTGGCCCCGCCGCCTGCCAATTTTCGGCCGCAGAGGATAGGGAGAGTGGTCAACGTCATACTAACACTTCTCCTCTCCTGCGTCCCCACCGCGTCCGCCATCAGACGGTGGCAACTCCTCTCCCGCCGTGGCCTCCAACTCTCAGTCGTGATCGCAGCCCGTCGCAGTTACGATGTCGCCCAAGCGGCACCGCAACCTACTTGTTTGCCGCTACATCGTCTGTTTACTGGCACAGCCCTGACGAGCAGCCCCTCCTGGGGTTCCTCTTGGCTTCACCGTGGGTGACCAAGTCACGGCTACTGAGCCCCCCCGCCTTGACAATGCGGGAAACCACCGGGGGGGGGGGGGGGGGTAGTGCGGTACCCTGAGTTAAGATAGGAATCACACTTTGTTGGTTATGCTCTTCGTACCCAATGTAACTCGAATGAGCTTCAAAATCTAAAAGTAGGACACGATTTGTACCAATCGTAGACAATTAGACATACTGCGTCACTGCACGGACTTTGCATTTGATTAGGGTTCCATACCCAAAGAGTGGTAACGGGACCCTATTACTAAGTTGCTGCTGTGCGTCCGTCTGCCCATCCGCCCATCCGTTCGTCTGTCTGTCTATTTGTCTGTCAGCGGGCTGTATCTTATGAACCGTAACCGATTACGACTGTAACAGATAGACAGTTGAAATTTTCGACATTTTTTGAGTGTGTTGCCGACTGTCGTTGTGTGTGTATTGCCGCTATAACAACAAATAATAAAAATATAACAAAGTAAAAATTAAAGGGGATACAAGAAACTTTGTCTTGTGTTACGTAATCCTTGATGCGTGATGCATCGGAGGATTTTACAGGCTATGGTGAGCTGGTATTTTGCTCACCTTAGGGCCTGTCATGCACACCACGTTTTTTAAACGCGCCGTCGACGCGCGTTTTAGAAACGCGCGTCGACGGCGCGTTTTTATCCTACAGAGCAGTTTGTTGTCGTTTATATCGATACAAACGCGCGGCACCGGCGCGTCTGTATCGATACACACGCGCGTTAGTATAGCGCTTGTATCGATTTAAACGCCCGACACCGATGCGACCGCTAGCGCACGCGCCTTCCCTACGGGCGGGGTTTCCCCCGCAACGAGGGAAGTGTGAATCTACGCTAGTAGCAATCGAGCAATTTGGTGCACCGCACGTCTTTGGAACAAAAAATGGTTATTAATTTTTTAAAAATTAATAACAAAGCGCATGCAATCAATGCTGTCGCGACCGACGCCATCTTGCTACTGTTTACGAAGTTCTGCTTAAAAACGTAAAATGCTAGCGCGTTTGTATCGATACACACGCGCGTTTGCATCGCGTCTGTATCTCTACACACGCGCGTTTGCATCGCGTCTGTATCGCTACACACGCGCGTCTGTATCGATTCAAACGCGTATTTGAATTTATACAGGTGTGCAAAGGTCTACAGGCTGCGTCTGACTTGCGTGCGTATCGCGTCTGTATCGCTACAAACGCGCGTCAACGGCGCGTTTAAAAAACGTGGTGTGCACAGGCCCTTACCTCTAACGAGTTATATCTGAGGCATCTGAGGCATCCATTAAATACATACCCAGTAAATACATAGTAGCTTTATAGTACTCGTAAATAGTAACGATATTGATGAAGACATGACAGTATAATTATGATAAACCTAGAAGAAACTTTTAACAAGTGGAATTCAAGTCAGAAATGAATTTGGTAGCTTGGCCGGTCATTAAGTATCTATTTATTACAACAAACCACGAATAAGCATAAATTAAAACTAGTGGTATTTAGATTTATAGCATTAATAAAGGTTATAATGTAATTAAACCTAAATAAATGATATAACTTGTCTTGCTAGTTATAATTGGTTGAAATAAATGTAATTTTATTATTGTCTTGTCGACCTGTTGTTAGTCAGACGAAAACTATAACAAACTTGCATATATCCTTACAAATTAATTACGGATATAATTATTTTTAATGAACACATCGACAGAAAATATTATTACAATATCTATTATAGTACGTCTGGCCTAAAGGTCGGTCAATCACAGCAGATCAAAGAAATCGCTGGAACCTGTTATACCACTTGCACTGAATGAGTACATAATAATTGCAGCCGTCGTCATAACTACTCTGTATCCGGCAGCTGCTCTTTGTTTTATTCGTAAAGTTAACTACATACATCAATCACTGCAGCGTAGTTATTTATTTCAGAGTAACTGCTAGTATTTATTAAAGTAAATGGCATCAACGATTAGTTCTGAATTCTAATTTATTATAAGGACTTGACCTTGATATCTAAAGAGTCACTAAATAACTAAAGTGCCATTAATTTCAATTCGATTACAGTTCACAAAATGGCAAGTTTAATTTGCATTCTATTTACCTGTTTAATGTTTAATGAATGTTAGTGAACCAGTCTTTAGTCTTTGGTTCATTGAATTAACTATATTTTTGTTATAAAAAAAAAAACATTTTGTACGCCTGATCGGGCAAAACATGTAAGGACTTTAAACCTATATTTTAGATCTTGCATGCTTGATTTGTATGTAAACACATGTTTAACAAATAAAGTATCTTTATCTCTAATGTTTAGTTATTTTGAATGTTCATCAAATCAAATTCTAGTTGTAAATTAATCAAGTGATTATTATTTACATAATATTAAGTTTAGCGTTCATGAGAAATCTTAGGATATTTTTCCAGGCGTGTTGATGGAAATGAAAACAACGTAGTTAGGTAGTTTCACTTTTTACTTAAAAATAATATACATTATATACAAAGAGCACCATTACAATATCACATCATTATTTTACCACTGAGTGGCGTATGAGAGGGGAGCGGAGTACACGGAGGGAGCACCGTAGGCGTAGGCAGAAGGAGCTCCATAAGAGTAAACTGAAGGTGAAGCGTAGACAGCGGGAGCGGAGTGAGCAGCGTAGAAGGCGGGAGCGGCATGAGCGGCGTATACGGAAGGAGCGACCACAGTACGAGCGGCAATGACAGCGGGACCGGCAGCTACAACCGCGGGAGCGGCGGCAACAACAGCGGCATCTTTACGAACAACAGCGTTGAACCCGTTGACGTCATCGGCGGAGTAGTCGACGGTGCGCTTGGTGCCGTCGGCATCGAGCAGCGAGTACTGGCCGGACACGGTCCCTCCGACGCGGGTCTCCACCTGGCTCTTGTAGTCGCCGGTGTTGGGGTCGGCCACGTCGTACGCGAAGTTGCTGTAGTCAGTGTCTACTCGCGCCACTGGCACCACTGAGCTATGGGCCAAAGCCACCAGGGCGGCGAGAACTACGAACTGGAAAAACAAATGAATGTGGTTAAAATCTAAAACAAGAAATTGTAATAGCTTCCATTTAGAACTGAAGCAGTTTATGCATACTATGAGACAAATAAAAAATTAAAGATGATCAGTTTACTGATACTTTATAATTAAGCTTTCTATTACGAATCCAATATTGCAAGGATACACTTTTACAAAAAAGTTAAACGTCTTGGACGAAACGTTATTGATTCGAAGAAAATATTTATGCCGATGAATTTCCGAACACCAAAAATACAAGACAACCTACCTTGGCTGCCATTACTGATCCTGAGTTTATCACTGATCGAATGAGTGCAGTCTACTTACCAGAGCGTGCTTATATACCGCTCGTCCTGCCGGTATCGACGCGCGGTCACTTGACGAACTTGAGATATAGGCCGGATTCTGATGACGCGCTAGACTTGGTAATTGGAACAAGTTTTGGGTGAGGTAGATGAAACGATAGGTGTAAAGATCAATCACGTATTCGGTAGTTACTCTGCAATTGCTGTGGGTGTAACTACACAACCATAAATGTAAATTGATTCGGTGATAACTTTAAATATGAAACTCGACTACTTAGAGCTTTCAAAAGATGCTTAATCAAGTTGAAAATTACGGTATTGACGGTACCTGATATGTGTTATATGAATCATCGATCTCTTATAGCATAAATGATGGCATATTTTCTGTTGCATATGTTGATGTTAATCTCAATGGAGTTCAAGTACTTTCCACCTTATCTAACGCTTTCCTTAAGCGTTGTGAATCAATAAAAATCGTATCTTCTCTCTACCTACCGTACCTTACTGATAATTATACTTTCGAGCCAGTTGGGGTGAAAGCCTCAGGCCATGGGGTTCGTGTGCTTATGGCTTGTTCAATGAAATCTCCAAATGGCTGGTTGACACTTCACGTGACCCAAGGGCTGGCTTTTACGTTGGCCAGAGGCTAAGTATTGCCATACAACATGGCAATGCCGCCAGTTTCTTGGGTTTTATATTACCAGTCAACAGCGATGCGGAGGAATATTTCGACGCCATATTTTAGTTTTTTAATAGTTACGTTAGGATATTATAACTTTATCTTAATAGTTTATTAGAGTTATTTAGCATTTAACATTAATTATGTACAGACGCCAGCAGGTCAAGCTACCCGAAACTGTAAAATTTACCCAATCAACCTTGAACCTTAATGCTTAAGCAATAAAGTTGAAAATCTATTAAAGAAATTTGAAAGATTGTAGTAGCTCGATGTGCTAATAATTATTTTTATAACAATCTTTTATTGGATTATTTAGCCGAAAACTGACAAGACGCAACAACGTTTGTTTTTACAAATGACGTTCGGCAGAATAAAACGAGGAGGTTGTATAGGTAATTACATGCAAGGAAGTTCGTTCAGCTGTTCGAGTAACAACCTTCAGGCGTGGGGTGTTAGACGGAAACATGTTGGTGACATTATGATGTCGCGTCGTTCATTGATACCGGACATTGTGACAAGTCTAAATAACTTGTAACTTAGCTGTGGAATCATTGAAATGAATTATATTGTTATGTAGATATTTTGAAGGAGTAGACGAGTGTTATCTTGTAATAACCGACATACTACGGTAGCTAGATTCAGTTTCATGATCAGTCATGTCAGATATTAGTAGTGAACAATAACGGACTAAGTTTTCTACCAATCAATAACTCACCTATAGCAGTTCACTGCTGGACAAAGGCTCTCCCATGCTGCGCTACAACTCTCTGTCCACCACCTTCCGCGTCCAGTCTGTCCCCATTTTTAAGGTCGTCGGTCCATCTAGCTGGAGGGCGTCTCACGCACGCTACGCTTGTCGATACGCGCGGTCTCAACTTCAAACAATAGGTTTCGATCGAGGGATGCCCCTATTAAAGCTAAGGAAATTTTATCCCCTAGACTAAAGGGGTTAAAATAGGGCATGAGTGCTTGTACGGAAGTCCGTCATTTTTTAAATTAGCAATGTATAAGTAAAAGTTATTTCTAGCATCGTTTTATGGAAACTAAGGAGTTAAATGGGGAATAAACGTTTTTATAAAAGTTCAATTTTTAAAAAAAGTTAAAACCATTTATTTGCTTAAACATATGTCATACATACAAGAAAATACATGCATGCAAGATGGTAACAGCATTATTAGGTACAGGCATATTTGCCACATGATGTGAAGTGCAAATGTCAAGAAATATTATTAATTAAAACGTTCTCTAAAAATAACAATAAATTAAGTAATTAAAGAATAATAATAATAGTAAGCAATTAAAAATAACAAAAATAAAACAGAACATTAAAAACAAAAATAAGTTATTAAGACTGTTAAACAATAATCATGTCAATAATAAAAAAAAGATCCAAAAATAATTAAAGTATTCCATTTTTTTTAAACGTGGGCAACGTTTACAAAAATGGATTACTTTATTTATTTTTGGATCTTTTTTTGTTGGAAAGGGTATACTCCCAAATAGTCCCATAGAAATTTCATAAAAAATGGTTTAGTAGTTTGTTTTTTAAACCAAAATTACTGGTAAAAATTACAACTAAAAAGGGAAAAATAAAAACTATTTTGCGAAAAAAAAAAACAACCGACTTCCAAAAACGACACTACAAAGTGAAAAATAACTTTAATTTCGGAAGTCGGTGGCAAACAACGAAAATGCGAACCCAACGACATGGACTTCCGAAATTAAAGTTATTTTTCACTTTGTAGTGTCGTTTTTGGAAGTCGGTTGTTTTTATTTTGCAAAAAAGTTTTATGATTTTTTGTCCGTTTGTCTGTTTATTTGGATGTATGTTCTAGGTTGGCGCAAAAACAGCTAAACGGATTTGGATGAAATTTGGCACACAGATAATTTATAACCCATAGGGTAATTTTAATCACGGTAGTACATTCCTGTGGGATATTTTCCGATATCACGCGTCATCTTCAAGTTGAATTGGAGAATTGTTGGAAATACCCACGATATCCGGAAACAGGGTACAAAAGATATCCGTGTCAAAGAGGACATCTTTTACAGACGTAAAAGATAAGGCAGTCCCTATGCGAGGTGACAAGGGACTAACGATGTGTCAGTACGGGTGTTTGAAAATTGATAAATGTAAGTAATATTTGTAAGTACTTGCTGTGATTTTTCTGTTTTGTTTCTTGTTTATTTACCTTTTTTTTGTGGATGGGATCTCATCAAATGACCCCTCCCTCTCTGAGTGGAGCGGAAGGGAGGGTCAGACTCTTACTGACTAAAACCCACCCGTGTTCCTTCCTTAGCCCTTTATGTTCCAGGGCAGCGGTAACCCTTTCGGACGATCCCGCTACCCCGGCAGTCTGGCCCTATCGGGCCCCGTCACTTATGTTGTTTATTTACCTTCGCTTTGAGCCTTGTGAAGTACCCTCAACTTTATGTTATAATTTGTCGTAATTTTTAAAGGCGTTAAAAAGAAAATCACGTTAAAAAGAATGTCTTCTAGCCTTTTCCCAACTATGTTGGGGTCGGCTTCCAGTCTAATCGGATGCAGCTGATTACCAGTATTTAACATGGAGCCTGTCTGACCTCCACAACCCAGTTACTGGGTAATACGATACCCCTTGGTAAGACTGGTTGCTAGACTTTCGGGCTTCTAACGACCCGTAATGACTGTCAAAGATCCACTAATGATAACCGGGACCAATAGCTTAACGTGCTTTCCGAGGCACGGAGGGGTCTTGGTATGTAAAGATGGTCACCCATCCACGGCCCAACCCTGGCAAGTGAAGCTTAACTTAGTACTTACTTAGCCACAAGCCCCTTGATTTGATTTCCGTTCTACAGTATAAATACCGAGTAACGAGTTTATCGCGCCCGCCGCTGCGCTCTTTAAAATTATTCCATACAAATATTGTCACCCCCTTATCACCCTTTGGTGGGACGGTTTTAAAACACTAAAAATAACCTAACCCTTATTATTAACTTAGATAATAAGTATTCGTGCCATGTTTTAAGTTTATTAACTCAAGCATAAGATTTTTCATACAAATTAAATCTCCGGTCGAATTTCCAAAAAATCCCTTCTTAGTGCTCGCCTACACTTTAAAAGAAACCCTTTTGCAAAATTTAGTACCACTGTTTAGTTGAAATGTTATCCTAAAGTTCCTAAACTTATTCGAAAGCGACCCAATTCTTTTCAGCAAATTTGTACGAGTAAACTAATGACGAAAGGCTCGTGGCTAACTAAACAGTCATACTGTAGAGATCACCATACAAGTTGTCACCAGGAATTTTGGATATTGCAGAAATTCTGCAGATTAACTAAGTCTGGAACGACAGTTAATTTCATACTGTGTATGAGCTTCATTGAAGTATAGATAGACAGGTATAAAATACATAATGCGTGCTTGTATGACATGTCGGTTTTAAAGGAAGTCCTTTAACAGATCAGCATACTAGACGGACTGCCAGTGAGTCATTTAATTACAGAAGGTTTTGCAATTATTTTCTGTGCCTATATAAAGTTGCTCCATTTTTTTTATATTGTTTTCCTTCTTTAGTGTGCTTACGCACAGTTTTTTTGGTATACGGCCTTATTTCGCTGGTCTTGGTGTTTTCAGGAATTCTGCAGGTTAATTTAGAAGTGAACTAAAAAGGCAAGCTTGCCTTTTAGAAGAACAGAAGCCTTTCATCCCAAATTCAGTTTTGGTCCTATCCAGAACAATGAGGTAGGTATTTTTATAAAATACATTTTAAAAAAATACATTTTTAAAATATATAACATATTATTATCAAGGTCATGCTATTGTGACAAATGCTCGAAATTCACTTCACGTCCGTTCCAATAGGTAAGACGTGACATTATTCGGAATGTGTCGGTGAATTTAAACAACCAAGTAGTTTAAAAATATTCGTTTTATTTTAATACATACGAGAATGTACAATCTAGTAACAATATTTACATGTCGTTTAAAAAATGAAACACGTCGTGGTCTATCGCTAAGGAGCCTTAAAAGGCTATCGAGTTTACCAGTACGAAACGGGAGCGGAGTAGGCGGCGTAGCTCAGAGGAGATCCGTAGTAGGCGGGACCGTAGGAGTGAGAATATACTCCGGGGGCAGCAACGGTGCGGGCGGCGTATACGGAGGGTCCAACTACGGTACGGGCACCGGTCGTGTAACCAGTGGTGTACGCAACAGGGTGACCAGCGGAGTATGCAACAGGCGTACCAGATGTGTAGGCCACAGGTGTACCAGCGGTGTAGGCAACAGGAGTACCGGCGGTGTAAGCCAAACGGGCACCAGTGGTGTACGCGACGGGAGCAGACACAGCGCGGGCGGCAACAACGGGAGCAGATGCAGCGTAGACAGCAGGCGCGGCAACAGTATGGGCAGCGTAGTATGCAGGGGCTGCGGCATAGGTACGCGCTGCAACTACGGCAGGAGCGGCGACAGTTCGGGCGGCAACAACCGCAGGCGCAGCAGCTACAATCGCGGGAGCGGCAGCAACAACAGGGGCAGAGACAACAGCGGCATCTTTACGAACAACAGCGTTAAACCCGTGGACGTCATCGGCGGTGTAGTCGACGGTGCGCTTGGTGCCATCGGAGTCGAGCAGCGAGTACTGGCCGGACACGGCGCCGCCGACGCGGGTCTCCACCTGGCTCTTGTAGTCGCCGGTGTTGGGATCAGCTACATCGTACGCGAAGTGGGTATAGTCCGTGTCTACTGGCGCCACTGGCACCACTGAGCATTGAGCTGCGGCCACAAGGGCGAGTACTACGACGAACTGTAGGAAAACAATAAAACTGCGTTAGTATAGGTTCCAAAGAAAATTGGAAACCTGGATGAAAACTGCCACATAAATGCTACAATTCACGTTTTAAAATTACATGGATGTGAAAGTGAATTGATTTATCATATCATTAAGATTCTCAAAGAGACTAGAGTGAGGTTCTAATGCATCAAACCATCTGTTAAACAAAGGAAATAAACTTAGTTGGATTTGTAACAATGACAATTATTAGCAGTAAGTGTAGTATTGCAACATTATTGGGTGACTACCGAGATGACGACTAATAGAGAAGTACGCAAGAAAAAGACATGTTGCGCCCACCCTAAATAAATTGAGATAAGGGCATATATCATATTTTGTTTTTTTTTTGTAACTAAACTGGAGTTGAAAATATGAGTGATAATCTTTTCCTTCCTAATAACTATCACGGATCAATATTTTCTTATTTATCTTAACACTGTTTTCCACTTCACTAGATAATAAAATAATCACCTTGGCTGCCATTGCGATAGATTGAGGATTTCCACTCGAAGACTGGTACTCGCTCAGATCGCTAGGAGCTTTTATATGGGCTTCGAACGCGAGGGCGTGGCTTACTTGTTGATCTTTAAAAATAATGTGAAGTTCATTTTCTTAGGCCTGTGCGGGTTCTGTAGATGTTTTCTATTTTACTTCGTCATATCTTAAATATTGATCAGTTATTGCAGCCTTCAATCAAGAGATAGGTAGGTACTAAAAAGTTTGAATCTATTTTATATTTTTTAAGTTATTTAACTTTACTTTTCTCTTTTCTTTTTTTTTGGTTTAGTCTCTGAAACGTCTCCAAACCCAACTGGGAAGATGTAAGTCGAACCTAGTAAAGTGGGGTTACTTCGACGGAACTACAGCAGGGGGTAGATGTGGAGCTGTGTCACAAACTATGCTCCGCTTCCTCTTTTGCCCTTTGTACCCCAAAACATGTAGCTGTAGACGATACTGCCGTAGCAGTGGCGATGTTTTAGGCCAACAAGATTTAAATAACTGTGGTGCCAGCGACATGATGAAGAAGTAAACTTTATTTTTTATAAAACAAAGCTTTTCCATTTTGTGTTAAACGTGGGATAGTTTTTACAAAAAATTATAAAATTGTCCACTTATGATTTCTTTAGTAAAATGATGCTACTTCTAATACCTGCGAATGTTAACAAGAATAATGTTTAATTTTTTTCCTTCTATGGTAAGGACTAGTAAGTGCGTTCTTATACAATTGTATTATAAAGGTTTTAGTAATAATGGTTTTTTTAATAATATCTTGATTTAAAAGAGTGTCCGTGGAGTTTCTTGCCCGTTCTTCTCCACAGAGATCTACGTTTTGGAATGGGCAACTAGCTTCAACTTTCTGACTAACTGACCGACAATTTAATTTTGACAATTCAAAAGTGCCTGAAATGGTTTAATTGAAATAAATGATTTGAGTTTGAGTTAGGATGCTGTTGGGGTTGCCTCGCTTTTGCAGTGCATCAGGTATGTTTGCTAAGGCCAACACGGACTGTTTTAGGGCAATAATACGTAGAAGAGTGGTCTCCTTGATGCGCCGTGTGCGGGTCAGCACCAACAGCCTTCTGAATAGATACCATATTGGCAAGGGTTGATTGCCCGGTTGTGAGGCACTGGAATACCGTCCACGGTTTTGGTGGTGCCCTGTTCAACATTAAATAGCGCAACTTCTTTGATACATAATGAATGAATAAATAAATAATAATATTGTTACTAACATAGTTATAAGTATTATTTATAATAATTTGAAATAATAATATGTATTAACACTAGTTTGTAAGTTGTTTATGTCCTTACTAACAATATTCTATTGTACTGATCTAACAAATAAATGATAATAATAATATATTTCCTTTATTTAGAACATTCAATTCTGATCATATTGTCATTTCTATAAATCTGTACTTGTCACAACGGCCCAAACGCTTTCAAAAATTCTTTTCCCGCGTCACCTCGAACCAGCCCTCGTGGTACGCGTAAAATGTTCTCATATTTTCAATGAATCCCCATCACTTCAGACGAAAACCTCCACTGCTAGACGAAGGCCTCACCCATCCATTGCTACAAATATCAATTTTTCTTCAAATTACGACACATTAAATGGTAGTATTACAATGTCGTTCTACGGAACCCCAAATACGTATGACAAGCGTCTTTATGATGCCGACGGATCCGGAAGAGCAAGGTCACTGATGAGAATTTGTACTGACGTCGAAGAAATGGTCCGCGCATCAAAGGTTGCATCTCAGGGCACGCCTCATTGCGTATGTTAATTTGTTTTGGTTGCTTTTTTCTTTTTGTTCGTTGCCTGTTTGTTTCTTTTTCGTTCTGATTTTGACTTCCTGGATCGGTTTTTGTTTTATTTTGTAGATGACATTATGTGGAGATAGTTTTTTACGAGGAATTTAATGTGCGCTTGACTGTTTGCGGTAAACGAAACGGAAATGACGCAGGTGACGATGTTAATTTATTAGACATAGATCATGCATGTGTCACAGTATGTTCTTTGCAACTGCAATAAAAGGATAAAAAAGATAAAAAAGGATTTTTTTCTTTCTGCAATATGTTGTCTCCTGCAATGTGCTGTGCCGAGATTTTTTTTTTTTTGGGAATACGGCCTCGTAATTGGGGCTGTCCCGCCGCTCGAGCAGTCAGGCTCAAAGACACGCAGTATTATATGCGCGCCATAATGGGAGGACGTGCGGTCGTGGGATCGGACGCACTTGGTCATGAGGCCCGCTGGGGATGGCGGGCTGATACCAGTCGGGGGTGCGGCGAATGTACAAGTATCTCCCACCCCCCCGATTCATGGTGCTGGAAGAAATAGTAGGGTTTTAGCCGATAGGAGTCGGGCATTACCTTCCGTTCTTCCAAAATGGAGGGAATGCATAGGGATTTCCCCACAAAAAAAAGGAATACCTTAGTATAAAATGTCGTATGTAAATCTTAGTCGATATTGTGTCTTATATATTGTTTTTTTTTTCTATACAGTTGAACTACGAGTACTTGTGTGAATGTGATAATGGAAAGAGGGATTGAACAGTATTATAAATAGCGTGGAAACAAGATCTTTATCATAATGCGTTTGCTCTACATTCGCACTTCAAGGCAATCTCCGATGTTTACAATATTTGCATGCAACTTAAACTTTCTTGTTTGAGTGTACAAACATGATAAAATTGTGAGTAGTTTGTTTAATATTTTATAAAGTAATGTTTCTTTTTCAATTGTCATCTTCTGTGGGTAACTTTATTTTCTGAACCTTATCTCCTCTCCAGGATTTTAATCTATTCATTATTACCCTGTTTTTAGCATTTTAATTTTCTAAAGTTGGAGACTACTGACCGGTAAGTATATTGGTATTTTCAATTTAAAAATAACTGTGATTACATTTATTTAAGTAGGTATATATATTTTATATTATTGTCTATTGAAACAGTATATAAGTGCATGTGTGATCAAAATTTTAACAAGTACTTACAATAATTTTAACACAAAATGTTAAGTTCTATGTGGTACGAATTTTAAGTTTAGGTACTTCTGTTGTAGCAATTTTGAACTATCTGAAGGCCATTTCTCGCAATTTAAAACGTTCAAAATCTAGTCGCAGTCTCATCTCAGCGACAAACAAATGTCAAAAACTTGTCAAAGTGTAGGGAAATTAGAGGAATTTTTGACAGATTGAGACTGAGATCAGACTGTGAACATTCTTAAAATTACGAGAATTGCCCCTCAGATCAACAAGGACATACAAGGTTTATTACCAGGTTTGGTTTATTACAAGGTTTATTGTTGAATGTTGCTCTCACAATTTTGGCAGTTATAACATAAATATCAGTGAGATATTTTGGCGTAATGGCCATTTGATACTTATTTTTTGTAGAAGCAAATTCAAAACTGGTCAACCAGGAAATACTTTATCGATGAAAATGTTACATTTGAAATAAGTAATATCTTACTAATGTAATTAAGATGGCTTTATTATCCCTCTTGTATTCAGAATTATATTTCATTGCTTAATGGGTTTTCAATATCATTGATAAAAAATTAATGAGTAGGTATTTATTGCATTAATGTACGTCTTTTGGGATCATAGATAATGATCCCAACTTACTTTTTTCGTAACGACGTACAGACGCCAGCACATCAAGCTACTACAATCTGTCAAATTTCTTTAATAGATTTTCAACTTTATCGCTAAAGTATTAAGGTTCAAGGTTGATTGGGAAAATTTGACAGTGTCGGGTAGCTTGACCTGCTGGCGTCTGTACATTATTTTTTTCTGTGCAAATAAACGATTATGATTATGGCTTTAGCAAGTTCTTTAAAGAAATCGATGTTTAAATTGCTCAGCAGTTCGTATAAAATAATCCCACATACAAAAATCATCATCATCTGCCTAGCCTTTTCCCAACTATGTTGGGGTCGGCTTCCAGTCTAACCGGATGCAGCTGAATACCACATTCAAAAATACAGAACCTTAAAATTAAACGTGAAAACATAACCTTGTCTTTGCTGTCGCGCAGTCGGGTAAGAGAAACACAAATTATATTTCGAACGATATAATTAACTCGATTCTTATTTTTTTATTACATTTTCAATGACAATTAATTTTATAACACATTTAATTTAGAATTAAGATCAATCTTTGCCATAAGAGATCATCGTTCTACTCTTAAATGAACTCTTGAACAACAAAAAAACAATCACAATATAAACAAAAGAAAACAGTTCCAGAAAAACGTAGCCAAGTCATGTACCTATTAATTTTGACATAAAAATATAATAGATTTACCATCCCGAATTGCTAGTGCTGTAACTTAGTCCATTGGCACCGTGAGCTCCATAACCACTCGCTACTGGGCTTGCACCATAACCAGCATAGCCGGATGCTCCATAACCGCCATACGTTTGGGGCCAGCCATTAGCGGCATTAGCTCCATTGGCGCCATTAGCTCCATTGGCGCCATAAGCTCCATTGGCGCTATTCTGGGGCCATGCGCTAGCGCCAACATTGGCTGGCCAGGCGTTGACACCAACATTGGAAGGCCAAGCGATAGCACCAATATTGCTGGGTAAAGCATTAGCAGCAGCGCTACTAGGCCAAGCGTTAACACTTGTGCTGCTAGGCCATCCATTAGCACTAGCACCATAGATTCCGTTGACACCATTAGTGCTGGGCCATCCATTAGCTCCATTGATTCCGCTAGCGCCAAAGCTGCTGCTGGGCCATCCATTAGCTCCATTGATTCCGCTAGCGCCAAAGCTGCTGCTGGGCCATCTATTAGCTCCATTGATTCCGCTAGCGCCAAAGCTGCTACTGGGCCATCCATTAGCTCTATTGATTCCGCTAGCGCCAAAGCTGCTGCTGGGCCATCCATTAGCTCCATTGATTCCGCTAGCGCCAAAGCTGCTGCTGGGCCATCCATTAGTACCGTATGCACCATTGGCTGCACCGGTCTGAGGCCAGCCATTGGCTGCACTATTGTAGGCTCCGTATCCACCATACCCACCATTGCCATAAGCACTGCCAGCGTATGCGGAGTTAGCAGGGTTCCATGCGTTCTGACCGCCATATGCCAAAGGATTGGCACCAGCGTGTCCTAGACCACCATAGCCCAGCGAAGCAGCTCCATTGTATCCAACAGCAGACGGTGGGTGAACACCAACAGCAGGATCCTTACGTACTACAGCATTAAACCCAGTGTGAGGATGAGAAGAATATTCAACAATACGTTTAGTTCCATCAGCTTCAAGCAAGGAGTATTGTCCAACAACGCTGTCTCCAACTCGCTTTTCATGTTGGTCCTTGATATCACCGGTGTTGGGGTCTGACACTCCGTAAGAGAAGCTAGATGATCCCCCTGAAGCGCTGCAGCGAGCGACAGCTACCAGTAGCGCCACAAAAGCAAACTGTGGACATGAAAAGATAAATGATCACAGCTTCAATATTAATAAATGTTATAAATAAAAATAAAATAATATGTTATGATGCATTAATAAATCAAACAAAGGTCAATTTTGAAAACTTTGTAATTGTAAAATAGTTTCTAGTAATCCAAGTGGGTAATACAACTATTATAAATGTCAACTTGCTATAATTGAACTGTCGAGCAATATTAATATCTCTGTTACAATTTAATATAGACACATAAACGTATTATAAAGTCACTTCTTAATAGAACAAGTTCAGAACTAGGTTTGAGATTATGTCTTGCCTATCCTCGAAAATAAGCTGAATGCAATAAAGAATTATAATTACCTAATATCAAAAATAAAGAATATCACACCAAACGGACAAAAGAAGGTGGCTGGATTAGATTGACGCCTCTCGACAAGATTCGTACACACTAGCTCTAGACAGCAAGGAGTGGAAATAACAAAGGGAGGCCTTTGCCCTTTGCCCGGCAGTTGAACAAAATAGGCTATAAATAAATAAACAAACAATAACAAACGGAAAAAGCCCTTCAGGGAAAACTAAATTCAATTTAATTCATGAAACAAAACTTTAGCACACTTAACGACACCATGCTACCGTTTATTACATTGTACACGTACAGTCACGAGCACTAATATGTCAACACTTGGAAACTTTCAATAGCGATTTTTGCGTGAAATAACAAAAACAACAATGAAATACGACACATTCCAAAAACCTATGAGTGTGAAAATACTATGTTCGCAGTAACATAAAATTTCGTTAAAAAATAAAGGAGTAAATCGCTTTTGAATGAAGCCAAGTGTATACATACTTATGCTCGTGACTGTACATTGACAACACTGCTAACCAGACAGGCGATTCTCGTAATTTTAAGAACGTTCACAGACTGATCTCAGTCTCAATCTGTCAAAAGTACCTCTAATTTCCCTACATTTTGACAGGTTTTTGACATTTGTTTGTCGCCGAGATGAGACTGCGACTAGATTTTGAACGTTTTAAATTACGAGAATTGGCCTTCAGATTCACACGCATTCTATAAATATACCGAATCTTTACCAAAATCACTGAACCAAATCAAGATCTACCAAATGAATGGGAACAGTACCAACTAGCACAGTTGAGAACATGATCATTTGTACTAATTGCACTATATTGGGCAACGACACAAGAATCAAATCACAAAATTTTCCCAAGTTTTTGAGATTATTTAAATGATCAACCAAATTGTTCTTTGTAGTTCTAGTTTACTCAATTACCTTTGAGAACATTTTTTTGTATTGTTTACACAAATACTGAGGAGTTTAGATGTTCCATGCCTTTATATAGGAGCTTTTCATAATATTTTGGTATATTTGCAATCAGTTTAGCCGGAAACATTTGAGAATTAGTGTTGACCTACGATATCATGAATAATCTCCTTACTTTGGTGTAATTTTGGCTAATGTATGTAGCTGAACGGTTTAATATTGAGTTTTATGTTTATCTTATGCTGATAAGACTAAGTTATGGAATAATTTACTTGCATAAAATTGTACGGATAGGATGACCTTTTATAATTTCTTGGGACACGTGCTGAAAGTCAAGGTTGGTACTGAAATTTTGTACATTGATTTTGCCTGACAGCTCTTTGGTCCTCAGTGGCAGAAATAATTAGTTTTAGTTTATTTCATCCAAGAGTTTCAAGATTGAGATTCCCACTGCTGGGACACAGGCCTCCTCTCTGTGAGATGGTCATAACTGAAAATATTATCACGCTTGTACGCACACATACTTACTTATTGAACCAGATTCGCTTGTTCTATTTTATAATTACGTTCATGAAAGTTTTGGTTTTTGTCATTTCATGGTTTAGTTGTGGGAAAATCATTGATAACCGGTAAAACTCCACGGTTAAAATAGGGACTCCCACTATAGTTATGTTTATTGTTGTTAGTAAACTGTCCGACTTCCTTCTCTTATGGTGACACTTAAAAAAACTGCCATGAAACATCCAAAGAAAGCAGTAAAAGTAGCAAATTGTTACATGTTTATTTTCACATGTCTCTCCATTGTCATTTACATAAAATACATACATAATCAGCCTATAATATTCCCACTGCTGGGACACAGGCCTCCTCTCTGTGAGAGAGAGTGGGCTGTAATCCACCACGCGGGCCCAGTGCGGGTGGTAGTTTGTCATTTTAATTTAAGCCCCTATAATTACACAGCTTGTTGTTTTTAACCTTACTCGTAAAAATTAAAAGATATCATCTTAATTCAGAACAAGCAAATCGACATCTTAACATGTATTTAACTCATCAACGAGGCCAATGTTACCATTCTAAGTGCAAAATTAATTTACATAATAGGTATTTCAGTTCCTAATTAACCTCTGAAAGAGAATCTTTCGAAATTTAAGAGCAGATTGTGAGCGCAATGATTTCAAACTATGACCCCCAAAACTACAATGCGGAGCCTCTGTGAGAATATAAATATTTGGAACTGACGGGGTTAAATCATTCACAAGCCTAATTTGAAGAAGAACACATACAATCATGGCAGCTAAGGTAAACAATAATCTTATAGCAATATAAAATATTTCAACATAAAGTGGTCTTTGGGCCTAGTATTGGCCCTTGCGGTACTCTTGGTTTTATGGAGAAGTCAACTTTGGCTTAACTATAATGGCGATTATTTTGACTTACGACCATTGCAACATTGTTTCCTGGTAATTAAATCCTCATTTTCTTTTTCTCCACTCTGCCAAGACTAATTATATAAAAAATTGTTTATTCCAGTTCATCGTCCTGTCCCTGTTGGTGGCATCAGCCTACGGCAGCGGTGGTTACTCGAGCTTCTCCTACGGTGTGTCGGACCCCAATACCGGTGACGTCAAGGACCAGCACGAGAAACGCGTCGGTGACAGCGTCGTCGGCAAATACTCACTCCTGGAATCCGATGGAACTAAAAGAATTGTGGAGTACGCCGCTAACGCTGACACTGGATTCAACGCTGTTGTACGCAAGGAACCTGCTGTTGGTGTTCATCCGTCAGGACCTCATGCTCCGCTAGGTGGGGCTCATGCACATGGACCAGTAGGCCACCCAGGACCGTTGGCTCATGGACCTATTGCTCCCGCTCCTTTCTCTCCTTTGGCTGGAGCTGGTCCCCTTGCCCATCCCGGAGCCTTAGCTCACCCCGGATCGTTTGCCCATCCCGGTGCCCTAGGTCATCAAGGTGCCCCTACGTACCCTGGTGCTCTTGCCCACCCTGGAGCCTTAGGTCACTCTGGTGCTTATGGCCATGCCGGTGCTCTTGGTCATTCTGGAGCCCTTGCTCACCATGGAGCTCTTGCCCATCCCGGAGCTCTTGCTAATCCCGGTGCTCTCAATCATGCTGGCGCTCTCGGCCATTCTGGTGCTCTCGGTTATCCTGGTGCTCTCGGTCATTCTGGTGCCCTTGCCCATCCTGGTGCTCTCGCTCACCCTAGTGCCAATCGTTACCCTGGTAACCAAGCTTACCCCGGCTACGCTGGTGCGAACGGTTACGGCAACCCCTTAGCTGGTCATCTTGGTAACCGTGGAGCTCCCTCAGTCTCTCACTACTCCCACTCCATTGTTCATGATGCTGCTCGTCCCTACCCTGGACCTTATGCTGGAGCCAACAACGGTGCCTTCGGTGGACCTTACGCCGGAGCAAACAACGGTGCCTATGGTGGTGCTTATGGTGGTGCCTATGGTGGTGCCCATGGACAGAACGGTGCCTACGGACATGGAGGATCTCCCTTGGGACATGGAGCTGTCAACCCTCATGGTGGTCTTGCACACAGTTATTCGAACTCTATTGCGCACCCAGCCCCTGTTGGTCGGGGTAATGGCGCACATGGTGCCCAGGGTCTCGGAGGTGGCTGGGCATGGTGAATAAATGACTGCTACTGATCTGTGATTACGACTAATAAATTATGAATCCTTCAATTTTGTGTTTTATTTTATTTGGCTCTCATACTGTTATTATTGTAAAAACACGGTTGATATGTATTTCAATTTGACGTTTATTGACGGACTCAAATTATTATACACGTAACTATTTCTGACAGCGCATTTTTCAAACCGTTGGAATCGATTCTTTCATTCATCGAGTAGATTCAAAATCCAGTTACTTTAAATTAAACTTGAAACAAAACACAAATTGAACAGTCAGAGGTTTTATTCTCAGTAACATCTGTGACTCATTACAAAATACTAGACGAACTCTCTCAGGAGACAAGGTGTAACAATGATATAATTAAATTAACGATCCATACGTGTTTCACAAAAAGCGTGGAATTAAATGATGTGTTTGTTACTAGGGAGCTGACCTACTGGTTTTGTTAGACTGTGTTGTAAACAAAGAATTATGAGCATTTATAATATATACTGGACCTACTTCCTAAGTTAGACTTCTAAAATAAAGGTGTTTTATGTGAAAGAGTGGCTCAGTAGAAACAGCCGCGACTTACGAGTTTGTAGGTCGTAGGTTCGAACCCAGGCAGGCACTTTACTTTTTATAAATTATTTCATTACCACTGCTCTCAAAACGTCGAAGGAAAACTTCGTAAGAAAACTGATATGTCCTAGAAGTAAAAATTCGAAGACATGTGATCTTTACCAACTCGCTCTGGGGCCGGGTGGTGGATAACGGCTCACTCCCTCTCTCAGGGGGAGGCCTGTGTCCCAGCAGTGGGAACATAATAGGCATAATGTAAGAAAGAGAACATCATGTTTTAGTATTAAATGTAAATAGATTTGAAATATCATCTGTGAAAAACATATAACTGTACTAGAGCAAAACTCAGATTGAAGATCAGATAATATATTTTAAATCACCACCCAATACTTCATTAGTTTCCCATTCTTGCTTATAGTGAAGTCAAACCTCGTCGACATATTAATTAACAGTAATGAAATCAACCATTCATATATTATTTCGATTAGGAAATAAGATAATACAGTCCTACATAAAATGTTTAACAAGATTAAGTTATCTACTTAAGTGACCGTAACTTTACAAATTTTATTTTCATTAGGACCAATATATGCGTAATGAGTCAATTTCCTATACACTCGCTACTTAATTTCAATATATTTCCTAGAATTTGTTTAGTAATAGTAAAATTATTTATCTAGCACAATGCACGGTCATTCAAGGTGAGCTAGATTTTTGCACTTACATAGTTTCGGATATTATTTTACTTAGCTCTGTTATTAGACCTACGGATGTGGTTAGACCTTCTCGTTGTTAATTTGAGTTATTAACACGTAAAGGTTAAATCGCTTTTGGAACCAAATGACCATTACGGGCAATGTATGAATTCTTTTTGGCTATTTTTTTATGAATATTACTAGGAAATGTGTCATTCTTTTGTTCTTAACAGCTTGCTTAATTGCCTGTATGTAACGTAAAAGTGATTGTTGTCCTTGTGATTAAATTTAATATCTTGGTAATAAAACAAACGAAAAATTAGGTACTTCGAACTATTTTATTTGATCACAGCATCTTTCATTGGGGTTTCACTATAAATAATTATTATCTTATCATTATTTAGTACAGATGGGCGCCGTGGAGACCGTGAGCTCCATGAGCGCCGTAGGCGATGGCACCATGAGCCAGGGGAGAGGCATGAGCACCGTAGACTCCAGCGCCGTAGGCTAGGGGAGAAGCATGGGCACCGTATACGCCAGCGCTGTAGGCCAGGGGAGCGGCACCGTACGCGACGGCACCATGAGCCAGGGGAGCGGCGACTGCGCCGTAGGTAGTTACACCGTGAGAGTAGCCATGGGCCAGGGGAGCGGCGGCGTATCCGTGGGCGAGGGGAGCGGAGTAGGCGACGGGTGCGGCGTGAGCGAGGACGGGAGCGGCGTGAGCGTAGAGGGGGTCTTTGCGGACGACGGCGTTGAATCCAGAGTGGGCGTCAGCGGCGTAGTCGACGGTGCGCTTTGTGCCGTCGGAGTCGAGCAGCGAGTACTGGCCGACCACGCTGTCTCCGACGCGGGTCTCGTGCTGGCTCTTGACGTCACCGGTGTGGGGGTCGGACACGCCGTACGAGAAGCTGGTGTAGTCACCGCCGTGGATGGCGCTGCCCTGAGCAGCCGCCACCAGAAGAGCAATAACGACGAACTGAAAATTGATGAGAAAAGTTATTAAAAATCTTTTTAAGAAAGTTTTTTTTTTTTGTTTATGATCTGGTTTACTGTTTTTAGAAATTCTCAAACTACACATGAGTGTCGCACAGTCTCTTAAAATAGTAGACTATATACTTATTACGAAAGATCTAAATTGCCTCTTCGATTGTAACGAAGTGTTCGGAGCAAATAAAGCCGAAACAAGATCTGTCAAATGCAGAAAGATGAAGATACGATAGACTAAGTTAAACATGCTTATGGAAGAGACGTAAGCAAAAGTTTTTAGTTTTTTTTTGGGATGAAAAAGGAACATCTCAATGTTGAGGCTGCTCTTATAATTCTTGAGTTTTATTTCGAGCAGCATAGCCATTGAAGAGTAAGTCAATGCACGATTTTATTACTCAGTAACTCTTTTCTATCACAAATATGTCAGAGAGTTGAAAATTTGAATTTAAGTACCACAATTTATAAGCCTATAATGTTTCCATTACTTTGACACAGGCCTCCTCTGTGTGAGAGGGAGTGGGCGTTAATCCACCACGCGGGCCCAGTGCGGGTTGGCGGATTTCACATGTCTTCAAATTTTTGCATTTTTGTTTCCTCACGATGTTTTCCTTCACCGTATTGAGAGCAGTGGTGATGAATTAATTTACACAAAATAAAGTGCCTGCTTGGGATCGAACCCACAACCTACAGCTGTAACTCGCGGCCGGTATTACTGGGCCACCGTTGCCCTACAGTAATCAGACACGTGGCCCTACAGTAACTAAGTCACAATATATAACTATAAACGTTCTCCATAAACTATTTTACTAATCACAAACTTTTTTAACACCAGTTTCCACCACAAAAATTAAACAAAGAATAATTAAAACAAACCTTTGCTGCCATTTTTAGTTATTGTTTGTTACACAAGTAAACTGCGAATGATTAATCGGGGTTACCGATTCTCTTTATATACTATTCCTGTATGACTTGGTTGTACTATTAATAGGAAGTAAGAGACATGCAACAACTAAGGTCACGCATTTGAACGTTTTTTGAGTATACATTTCGTCGGCGCCGAGTTATGCGGAACTTGGTTAGTACTGACCAGTGGGTATTAGAGGTCTTGTAGGTAATTTAGGACAGCATCCTGTTTTAGGTTCTTGCTCTTTTAGTTGCTGTTAATTAAGAGGTATTGTAATAGTAAAGCTTGAAAAAGAAATGATGGATGGACTGTGTGATTGATGATTATGGTTAGAAAGGGGGTGACTACCGAGATGACGAATAATAGAGAAATATGGAAGAAAAAGACATGTTGTACCAACCCCAAATAAATTGGGATAGGGGCAGGCGAATGATGATGTACTTAATAGTAAAACTTTGGGATGGTATTTAAGGATTGAGAAGATTTCTGGCAGTAAGACTTACGGTGATTTTTATTAATGACTTTATTGGAGATTTATTTTCATTTATAGATAACACTACATAAAATAACAAAATTATAACCTAAATTAACTAAAATCGAAAAATTCATCCCATCGCTGTCGACTGGTAATGTACCCAAGACACTGGCGGCATTGCCACGTTGTATGGTATTGCTTGGCCTCTGGCCTAGGTAAAAGCCAGCCCTTGGGCCATGGGAAGTGTCAACCAGTCTTTTCGAAATTTCCTTAAAAAGACCATGACCATTTTTATGACTTTACTTAAAAATCTGAAAGTCATAAAAAGAAAGGTGTTTAAGAAAATAGCGGATTTATGACGTAAACGAATAAACTTTAATTAGCAAAAATAACAGAAAAAAATTTGTACAATCGTTTTTATCGACGATGAACGATGATTATTATTTGGTTTGGATTGAATATATGGTAAATATTTTTAGTAATGTGTAAGTTAACTTATGTTGGCTGATTTTTAAGATCCCTGGTTTGGTCTTTTAGAATGGTTTCGGACACTTTCATGATTGCCAGTAGGTTACATAACATAATCAGTCTATAATGTTCCCACTGCTGGGACACAGGCCTCCTCTCGGTGAGAGGGAGTGGGCGTTAATCCACCACGCGGGCCCAGTGCGGGTTGGTAGATGTCACATGTCTTCGAATTTTTGGTTCTAGGACATGTCGGTTTCCTCACGATGTTTTCCTTCACCGTTTTGAGAGCAGTGGGGATGTAATAATTTACACAAAGTAAAGCGCCTGACGGGGTTCGAACCTACGACCTACAACTTGTAAGTCGCGGCTGTTACCACTGGGCCCCCACTACTCTCACTAATGCAGTACGTACTCTCACTAATGCAATGCAATCTCACTTTGCAGTAGGTTTGCTTAACTTAATTTTATATAAAAGCTTGGTTAAGTTGTTTTTTTACCAAGTTAAGTGGCTGTTGTCAATCTGAAAGAATCCTAACAGGCGTTTCAAATTGTCGCCTTTGATTTACGTTGTTTATAATCCACTGATAAGATGATGGCATTGGCAAGCGCTGTATTTATATTCTGCTTCGAAACTGAAGATATCCATTCGGTCACTGGGACCAGTTATTTTGTGACTAAGATTTATGCCTTAATCACTATCCAGTACGTGGCTAAATGATAAAAAATGACTTTGATCGAAGGTTCAGCTACGCTTGCCGTGGTCGGAGACACATCGAGACTCATCCGTGCTGCTCTTGCTGTCATTCGTAGATTTTTGACAGTCGTTACGGGTAGTCAGAAGCCCAAAAATCTGACAACCAGGGGTAACGTTTAACCCAGTAACTGGGTTGTGGAGGTCAGATAGGAAGACGCTAGTCGTGTAAAATACTGATATTCAGCCGTCCTTTACAGAGATGCGTCAAAGATCCTCACTATAGCCTGGATACTTTAGGGAACAACAACATAACCCTGTCGAAGATACGCATCCTTAGAAAAACCTGGTGACCTTGTGATGAAGCTGGTGACACATTAAGTTCGTACCTAGGTCCGAGTGCCTATTTGGTTTTTTGAGACATTGTCAAGCTGTCGACCGACTCTTCAAGTCACCAGAGGGCTGGCCTATTTTCTGGCCAAAGAATCAGCAACACCGTACAACGTGGCAATGCTGCCAGCCTTTTGGGCATTTTTCCCAGTGACAGAATGCGGACGAATTTTTTGATGCCCTGTGATTCTTTCCCCCTTTACTTTTTTTATATGAATGCACATATTATTAATATTATTTTAAGTCTGTTAGCTTATATTTTGTAAATATTTTCTTGGTGCGTACTACAATTCGCAGTAATTGGAACTTTCACTACTCATTAAGGAAAGGTTGCATATTTTAAAACAGCGTCCTTCAAAGTCACTGCATTCTTCATATTTATTGTTGATGTTCTTTTTTTTAATTTTATTTTACAACGAATATGGTTAGGTTAAATTTTATTTTACAACGGATGTGGTGAGGCCTTCTTCGCACGTTTGAGTAATTAAAGCAATTATAGAGGTCAAATTGTTTCTGTAATTTCATGACTAGCTGACAGTGTCAGTCACATGATAACGTGCGTATTTCATTGATAAAATGTATGAAATTTAGTAGATGGTCTTAGATGCTAACTTTATAGATTATGGCAGATTTACGTAACAACATATAAAATTAAGTTTTATAATGTGAATTGCTGAAGAGTTTGTTTGTTTGTTTGAACGCGCTAATCTCTGGAACTACCAGTTGGACTTGAAAAAAATATTTTTGCATTTGATAGCCCGATCTTTGAGAAGTTTATAGGCTATTTAACATCACGCTGTGACCCTTAGGAGCCGAGCAAAAAGTCAAAAAGAACGGTAAGAGTAAAGAAAGTAATTGCGCGGCCAGGCGATGCGATGCGACGCGGTGGGTCGAGGGGGCGGTTTCACGCGGACGAAGTCGCGTGCAGAAGCTAGGAAATCTACAAAAATGCAAGGGGCAATTCTCGAATACAATGATAGCCAGATCTGAGAAGGCCAATTCTCATAATTTAAAACGTTCAAAATCTAGTCGCAATCTCATCTCACCGACAATCGAAAATGTAGGGAAATTACAGGTATTTTTGACAGATTGTGTCAAAAATACCTGTAATTTCCCTACATTTTGACAAGTTTTTGACATTGATGACTGACTGAGATCAGACTGTGAACGTTCTTAAAATTACGAGAATTGCCCCTCTGATCAAACAAATGTCGGTAAACAATGAAAATTAACATTCTTGAATCGAATTCCATATACGAGTACATTGTCGATAATGGACTAGTGTTACCGATTCGCTACGAAATGATTGGTTAACCTAGTAACAAATTAGGTACCTAACACAATCACCTAGATTGGCCTTAGCTAAATGATTCTAGGCTGGTTTCTGTAATTACTCTAACAAAACATTGCAAATGACATTACTTTAAGGTTAATGGAACAAGTCGACCGGCGATAATCGTTAATTACGACTTGTTTCGCCAAAATGCATGTACTTACGAGTAGTTGACCATCTTGCTGTGCGCGACGCTCTGTCGCTTTCAAACGCACATCAGTGCAAAAATCACCCTTACTACTTTGACATAAAAGCATAGTCAATGTCAAACTGCTAACACAGGTTTGTGGTTGAATGTACAGACGCCAGCAGGTCAAGATACCCGAAACTGTAAAATTTTCCCAATCAACCTTGAACCTTAATGCTTTAGAGATAAAGTTGAAAATCTATTAAAGAAATTTGACAGATTGTAGTAGCTTGATGTGCTGGCGTCTGTACTTGGTGTATCTAGTACAATCGCTTATGTTTTTAAGATGCATTTAGCGATTGAGCTGTGGACGACATCGATCTGTTACTAATGCCAATGCTAACTGATGTTATTATGATTTGATAAGTGCTATCATGGGTTGTCGAGATACGCCTGTAAGTGATTCTTATTTATATCCTTTGTACTCCATACCTATGGGTTAAGCTTTTAAATTATTTCAAACTCTCCAATATTGGCGCCGATTCCCTTGTTCACAAACTAAACTAAATGTAAGTTCAGTGCATCTTATTATTTTTATTTCATTTAGAAAAGGACAGAAGATAAATATTAGTTTACTCCTGTCAAATGAAGACAATCCATAGACAAGTTTAGACGTGATTTAAAGCATGGCTACTAAAAATACGTCAATTTACGTCAGGAGCTGGCTAATTTGACAGGATTAAACTAAACCTTCACAAAAGCAATAAGAAAGTGGACAAAGTAGACTTTGTCCACTTTCTTATTGCTTTTGTGAAGGTTGTTTCATGTGTCGTCATGTGTGTTGTATTAAATTACAGAAACATTCGTTCAGGCCTTAATAATTATTATATGGACCAGAGGGCCCAGACAAGGTGCAATCGCTTTTCAAGTACATATTTCGTATTTCTACTGGACTTTTCAACGAGATTGACATAAGCTATTCGTTCAATCAATTAATCAACTTAGCCTATCGCCGTCTACTGCTGGACATAGGCCTTTCACAGGTTGCGTCACAACACCCTGTCCTCACACACCACAGTCTGTCCTAGCTACCTTCTTTAGGTCGTCCGTCCGTCTAGCTGGGGGGCGTCCCACACACAGCTATTCGTTAGCATCTGTCAATCCCATATCTTTTCTGTTATTCCCAAAAGTCAGTAAAAACAGACTGTTTTCCATAACTACTATTTTTATTGTGTCTATCCAAATGTCAACAAATGAAGCTAGAACATAGATATTTATAACGTCCTTACGGAATTTTTTTTTTAGAATAAATTTAATCTTACGACATTTAAAAGGCCTTTACGTACACTAACTAACTACTAAACTATCTACAGTTTGGACTTTTCCATCATCGCTATCACTATAGAAGGACACTATGTCTAGGCCCCTTGATTTTACTTATTTCCGACGTTGGAATTAACCAAAATTACTCATATCGAGGTTCATTGCCCAGGTAAGGAAAGTCGTTTTTATTAACGGAATATTTTCGTATAGCTCGCCTTTGAATTTGTGTCCGATTAATAACATCGAGATAATGAGGTCGCATTCAGTCTTATCATGTTTATTTCCCTTCACAAAATTCTATAATAATAATGTGATTTTTCTTGGACTCGTTCTTCATTTAATTTAACCAAGTGTACTTTGAAACTAAATACCTTCCTGTGGAAGATTCAATAAGGAGTGTAGGCACATGTTTTTAAAGCAGTTGCAGCTTTCACGTTACATGCTTTTACGAGTAATTTATAATATGGATTGGATTGCCCCAAGCATCTACGGTTGGTTCTTCAAATTCTGGTACTAAAGTAATATGTCACAAGTAGACTTTTCAAATCTGACTTTATTAATAGATAACGATTAATACTTTCAATAGATAACGCAATATAAATTAAACGAAAAAATTGGTTCTTCGAACTATTTTATTTCATCACAGCATCGTTCATTGGTGTTTCAAAATAAATAACATTATTTCTAAGCATTATTTAGTACAGGTGGTTGTTGTAAAGACCGTGAGCGCCATGAGCGCCGTATGCGATGGCACCATGAGCCAGGGGAGAGGCATGAGCACCGTAGACTCCGGCGCCGTAGGCCAGGGGAGAAGCGTGGGCACCGTATACTCCAGCGCTGTATGCCAGAGGAGAAGCATGGGCACCGTATACGCCAGCGCTGTAGGCCAGGGGAGATGCATGGGCACCGTACGCGACGGCGCCATGAGCCAGGGGAGCGGCGACCGCGCCGTAAGAAGCTACACCGTGGGAGTAGCCATGGGCCAGGGGAGCGGCGGCGTATCCGTGGGCGAGGGGAGCGGAGTAGGCGACGGGAGCGGCGTGGGTGAGGATGGGAGCGGAGTGAGTGACGACGGGAGCGGCGTGAGCGTAGAGAGCGGGATCCTTGCGGACGACGGCGTTGAATCCAGAGTGGGCATCAGCGGCGTAGTCAACGGTGCGCTTTGTGCCGTCGGAGTCGAGCAGGGAGTACTGGCCGACCACACTGTCTCCGACGCGGGTTTCGTGCTGGCTCTTGACGTCACCGGTGTGGGGGTCGGACACGCCGTACGAGAAGCTGGTGTAGTCACCGCCGTGGACAGCGCTGCCCTGAGCAGCCGCCACCAGAAGAGCAACAATCACGAACTGAAAACAGAAGGATGCTTATTAGAAATAACTTCGCACACTATTTTCACATGTAGATTGGCCTTATCCATTCGTTTATTTTAATAATTCACAAGATTTTTTGTCAAACGTTTTAATAGAATTCTGAACCAGGCAAAAAAAAAATTCCAAGTATTTAAGAGTGACTCGTATTTTCAATTTCAATAATGCATACTGCATCCAATGATACAAAAATTTTTGTTCATTTTATGACACAACTTTTTTTATCACAAAACTTTTTCCACTTCATCCATTATCACAAATAAACAATTCAAAATTAAACAAACCTTAGATGCCATTTTGTTTAGTTATTGTTTGTTTCACAAGCGTACTGCGAATGATAAATCAGGGTTACCAATTCTCTTTATATACCATTCTTACTTGACCGTTTCTTTGGTACTGATAGGAAGTATGACGGGTATGGAAGGTCAATAGTCGAGTCGAATCCTGGTATGCAGTGTGCGTAATTTTTAATTAAATATTTTGTCTAACAATTGCACCTCGTCAATGTCTTTTACGTACATCTTATGGAATTGTGCATTGTCTTTGAGAAATCCTCTTTATACTCAATCATCGCCCTCAATAAAATCGTTTTCGTTTAAGTTGTTCGTATATCATTATTATAGAAAGATTAAATTTAAATAAAAACTTTTTGAAAAAAAAAAAAATAACAGACTTCCAAAAACGACACTACAAAGTGAAAAATAACTTTAATTTCGGAAGTCGGTTTCGTTGGGTTCGCATTTTTGTTGTTTGCCACCGACTTCCGAAATTAAAGTTATTTTTCACTTTGTAGTGTCGTTTTTGGAAGTCAGTTGTTTTTTTTATCAAAAAAGTTTTTATTTTTCACTTTTAAATTGTAATTTTTACTAGTAATTTTGGTTTAAAAACCAAAATAATGAACCGTTTTTGATGAAATTTGTATGGGACCATTTGGGGAGTATACCCTTTCCAACAAAAAAATAATTTTTCAAATCGGTTAGCAAACGACAGTTATGCGCGAACAAACATAAAAAAAAAAATACAAACATCCGAATTGAGAACCTCCTCCATTTTTAGAAGTCGGTTAAAAAAAATCTGCTCCTTTCTTTGTTCGACCACTTAGTGCGCTAAAAATACCTACAAAACATTACAGACCTACCATATTCTATCCTATACACCAGCCCCCTCTCTGCAAGAAGGAGTTAGCCAGGAGGGCCCAGTGCTTGCTGGTTGGCACATATCTTCGACTGTTTGGTTCTAGGATATGCTAGACGAAACATTTGTATAATATGTAAAATTTGTGTATGATGGTAACGTAGGCACTAATAGAAATCAAAAGTGTGACACTGCACCTAAAGGTCCCTCGTATTATTTTTCTTTATCAAATCGACAACTGATTTCACAATTTAAATAAAAACTGGCACATAGTTACGGTACAGTAATAATAACAGATTAGCAAAGGCCTTTTCTCGTCTAGAGAAAGCACGAGCATTGCTCACGATGGTGTTCCTTCTCCGATGTTAGTAATGTCCAAGAACTCCAAGATAAACTCAGAAAATACACATGATTTTACAATAATATAGATTGAAATTTTTCAAGATTAAAAAAAATCTAATTAACCATTGTGTTTGATATAATTAAGTAGTTTTTACTGCGTATAATTCAAGATATAATTTGAGTAATATTAATTACATTATTCTGAAACTGTCAAAAGTGCGTATCAGAAGTAAGGTCGTTTGAATCAACGATTTTTTTTTCATAGAGATAGTTATAATATTGCAACATGATTTCAGTTGTAGGTATTAGGTATCGCTCCGTCTCTTGTTTTCATTGGTGTGCAACACAATAATTAATAAATGGATTTTACATGGCCACAAATCACACAAGACAGGAAAGTTTGGAAGAAAAAAAGGGGGGGGGGGGAGCTTTTGCCCAGAAGTGGGACAAAATACAGCTTAAATTTTTTTTATTCTATATTAAAAAAAGAATTTTTCAAATCGGTTGGCAAGCGACGGAGTTATGCGCGAACAAACATAAAAAAAAAAACAAAAAAAAAAAAAATACAAACATCCGAATTGAGAACCTCCTCCTTTTTTAGAAGTCGGTTAAAAAATAAACTAGAACTAAAATAAAATGATGACAGGTAAAATAATGGTGTCCATTTCAAGGTTGCCTGGAAGAGATCGCTGAAAGCGACAAGGCCGCCCATTGTATATTTTTAGTGCTCAATCAATTTTTTTTTTGTTATTTATTTTTGTGGTGTACAATAAAGTATATGCGCTACGCTGTCCAACTCCTGGGCAAAGGCCTACCTGCACTCCTTCCGCGAGCCCGCGCGTCCTCCTTCCAGTTTTGATGGACCCTATCCAGCTTGTCCCACCATCTCCCACGTGGTCTGCCGCGACAATAAAGTATATACTTATAAATAAATAAATAAAGAATAGTTCGGAATTAGAATGTTACGTAGCGAACTGCCTGAGTTTATTCAAACCTGTGTTTAAGGCCATCACTTGACATCGCACGTTACTTAGCATTATGCTGGGCGATGGCCGTTTTGTGTGGATATGACGCATGTTTTCCCTCAACTTGTCAATTATTTTGTGTTTTTTTCATGCGTCATGTTTGACGCAAATAAATGTATTTTCTTTCTTTCTTACTTTGCATCGCACTGGTGAACTGTATGAGATTTTGATGTTTCTGAAAAATCATCAGCAGACTGGAGTTCATTTCTGATTATCTAAATTGCCGAGTCTACTGCAAGTTGCAATACTCCCAACTATTTGTCGATTATGCATAATTTATTATTTGAGTTTAAAACAATTTGATAACATCAAGTAAATCAAGTCTGTGATGAATTTGAACCCACTACCATTTTGCATTTAACCACTGGGCCATTGCCACCATTTTGCACTTAACCACTGGGCCATTGCCGATTTCAACTTTTGATGACCGAACGATGAACTCTTTGACGCGCACAACTTTCAATTTCATTCCTTTATGAATTCAGTAAACTGGTTGATTGCCTGTACTTTTTCACGTAAAGTTCTTGTGGGAAGAAGAAGCTCTGATTTTCCTTTTTTCTTTAAGTAATTATGCCACAAAAATGTTGATCTTGTTTTTTGATATTAAGAAAGATTTTATTAGTCTGACATGTAATTAATATTCCTTTCTGGGGCCCACCCAGGTGCTTATGATTATTTTAATGTCAATTGCTCACACCCAGTAAATTTACAGTGCGGTCAGATTTTCTTGGAAAAATATCTACTGTTACGAACAGGATACAGTTCAGTTTCGTGACCTTATTTGCATGTCTCTTATTTCCTATTAATACTACGTACGGTTACACTCATGTATGAATAGTATAAAAAGAGAATTGGTAGCCCTGATTAAACATTCGCAGCTCGCCCGTGAAACAATAATAACATGTCAAAATGGCATCTAAGGTTTGTTTTCTGAAAACAGTAGCCAAGAAAGTTTTGAGGACATGTTATTCATTTGTTTTTAAATTAGACAAAACCGTGTAGAAAAATACATCGACTACTTTTTCGTATATTTGCTAAAAGTTTCAATGAAACTTTTAAAATAGGCGGGAAATGACAAAGTTACTTAAACTTGATATGACTTAGGTGTCTGCAGTGATCAGCACAAAACGATAAAACCTTTCTAATAAGACTCCTTCTGTTTTCAGTTCGTGATTGTTGCTCTTCTGGTGGCGGCTGCTCAGGGCAGCGCCATCCACGGCGGTGACTACAACAGCTTTTCGTACGGTGTGTCTGACCCCCACACCGGTGACGTCAAGAGCCAGCACGAGACCCGCGTCGGAGACAGCGTGGTCGGCCAGTACTCGCTGCTCGACTCCGACGGCACAAAGCGCACCGTTGACTACGCTGCTGATGCCCACTCTGGATTCAACGCCGTCGTCCGCAAGGACCCCCTCTACGCTCACGCCGCTCCCGTCCTCGCTCACTCCGCTCCCGTCCTCGCTCACGCCGCTCCCGTCGCCTACTCCGCTCCCCTCGCCCACGGATACGCCGCCGCTCCGCTGGCCCATGGCTACTCCCACGGTGTAGCTTCTTACGGCGCAGTCGCTGCTCCCCTGGCTCATGGCGCCGTCGCGTACGGTGCCCATGCATCTCCCCTGGCCTACAGCGCTGGCGTATACGGAGCCCATGCTTCTCCTCTGGCATACAGCGCTGGAGTATACGGTGCCCACGCTTCTCCCCTGGCCTACGGCGCCGGAGTCTACGGTGCTCATGCCTCTCCCCTGGCTCATGGTGCCATCGCCTACGGCGCTCATGGCGCTCACGGTCTTTACAACAACCACCTGTACTAAATAATGCTTAGAATTAATGTTATTTATTCTGAAACACCAATGAACGATGCTGTGATGAAATATGATGAAATACAATAGTTCGAAGAACCAATTTTTTCGTTTAATTTATGTTGAGTAGAACCCAAAACATTGTTTATTTTATTGTTACTTGTAACAAGCATTAAATCTCAAAAGGATATTAAGATCAACGACAGAACAGTATGGAGGGCAGTATGAACTGCCGGGGCACAGGTCTCCTCTCTGTAAGAAGGAGTAGACCACATAGGCCCAGTGCTTGTAGGTGGATGGCTAATAATATGTCTTTTATCCTCAAGTTTTGGTTCACATGCTGGACAAAATAGTATCAAACAATTGCACAATATCATGTAAAATTTGTGTGATGCAACTATTTCACGTACCTACAAGAATCGAAAATGCTTACTACCACTGCATTTATAGGACCGTCATATTATTTTTCTTCGTCACATCGACAGCTTATTTCAAACTTTAATAAAAACTGGCATACTATTATCATATCATATCATATATCCAGCATATTTTTGTTGCACTGCAGGGCTAGGGCTTCTACTCATACAGAGAAGGCACAAGCACTGATTACCACGCTTGCTCAAGACGGGTTGGCGATTTTCCATCATTACTGTCAGTAATTTCTAAGATAAATTACTCGGAAAGTACATAGTGAACTGCATTCAGTACAGTATAAATAAAATAATAAAATTGCATTTTGTTCCTTGCAGTTTGCATTCCAAAAATTACTCACATAAATACTCCATTCCAATTCATAATATAACATATTTTTTGGAGCAAACTCATAAACGTTACTGTGCCTAACAATTATCACAATTAAAAATATATTACTTAATAGAAAAGTAATATATTTTTAATTGTCCTTAACACTGCAGTGTAATAGATTGAAATAAATAAATCGTTAATTTTTTCCCTTATTTCATTACTGTACACAGAAATTATATTTTTAAATATTAGAAAATAAAAGTATGAAATGATTTAAAAGTATAAAAAATAGTAGCCCACCAGTATCGGGAATAGGGTTCAAGCTACGCGCGGTCAGGGCTCCAGAAAGAGGAACCTCCTAACAATGCGGGCCGTGTCCAGAAGTACCACTTTCTGAATCAAGTCCCTGATTCAGCTGCCCGACAAGAGCCTCCTCAGGTGTTGATCGAGGCTCTTGCCTATTAACCCATTGGCTGTCACGACTATCGGCACAATGACTATCATTAAATTATTATGATTATTTAATGTTACCGCTGAACTTATCTAGATTGCATTAAATAATATAAAAACATTCTAAGTAACTGTTGTGTTTGATTTAATTAAGTAATTATTACTGCATATATTTTCAAGATATAATCTTACTATTATTAATTACATTATGTCTTAAACTGTCAAAAATCCGCATTAGAAGTAAGGTCAGTTAAATCAGCGATATTTTTTCATTGGGTTAGTTATTATGTTGCAACATGATTTTAATTGTAGGTATTAGGTATCGCTCCGTCTCATGTTTTCAATGGTGTGCAATATTATATTTATATTTGCAAAACGTGTAAATATATTAAGGCGCTACCCCGAGCTAAGTGGTGCCCTCATTGAATAAAAAATCGTAGCATAGGATAGAAAACAAAAATAAATAAATTGAATCTTGGAGTTTGTTACAAAGAGGATAAAGTATTTTTACGTTGTTAAAACAGGGCTCAAAATGTTTCGTATCCAAAGTAGATAGCAAAACTGTCAAAAATGGCCGCTTTTTGTACTTTTGCTATCTACTTTGGATACTAAACCAACACAAATGTTTAGTATCCAAAGTAGATAGCAAAAGTACCAAAAGCGGCCATTTTTTTCTTTGTCCGGGATTCAATGTTTTTATTTTTATTTTCTATTCAATTCAATTCAATTCAATTTATTTATTGCAGATGATAAAAATCCATAATATTACATAAAAACAATATAAAACATTAAGAAGAATATAAATTGAAAAATAGAAATTAAAAAAATACAAAAATCAAAACATTATAAAAATTAATCATGAATGTCTAAACATGTATAAAAGAATAATTCAAGCCAAATAATAATAATAATAATCAAATATAATTTAAACAAGATAAATAGTCAACACATATAAAATATTCATAGTACCTATTATAAGTATGAGGGGCCGCTAGCGTGCAGTCGCATCCACCTCATCAGCATTGGTGAGTCCCACCTCTGGGACAATGCGTTAAGAATACCATTCGGGCTGCCACGCACACGCCTCAACAGCGAGGCGCACCTTTTTCTGATTATAGCGAAAAAATCATCAGTTTGCGCCTCAGCAAACATAGCGGAAGCACTACAAAAACGTGGCAGCCCCAACAATATCCTAAACGCATTGTTATACTGGACACGCAGAGCACTGTACCCCCGCAATGTAAAATTAGTCCATAGGCTGCACGTGTAGAAGGTCTGACAGTATGCCTTGAATAATGTTATCTTTACTTGAGTAGTACAACGTGCAAACCTACGAGCCAACATATTACACCGGATGGACAGCGCCCTGCGCTCCCTCTCGATGTCCTCATTGTCACACAGGTCTTCGGTCACCCAGTGACCCAGATACTTAAAGGCACTTACCTTTTTTAAACGCAAGCCGCATAGAGTTACATGAGGAACATGGGAGTAGCCTTTGCTTCCTGACTTGAACAACATGAACTCACTCTTATTCGCGTTGTATCTGAGCCCATGGGCTTCCGCGTAAGATTGGCAGATGCACACCAATTTCCGTAACGCTGCTATCGATGGGCTCAGTAACACCATATCGTCCGCGTAACTTATGTTGTTAACACTTACTCCGTCTATAGAGCAACCAATACCAGTGTCACTGAGCTCACCGATGAGCCGGTTCATGTATAAATTAAAGAGGTGGGGGGAGCTAATTCCGCCCTGCCTAACCCCACATTCCAAACCGTATACATCTGAATATGCACCCGCCCACCGCACTCTATTGCGTTGGTTGGCGTACCAGAACCTAAGCAATGAAATCACCTCCCGAGGCACCTCCGTATCACCCTCCAGCTTCTGCCACAGCTTGTCATAGCACACCAAGTCGAAGGCTTTTGATAAATCTAGGTAACATGCATAGACAGGTGTGCCCCGACCAGTATAGTACTGAACAGTTTGCTTGAGGCAGAGGATAGCAGTCTCAGTCGAAAGTTCCGGTCTGAACCCAAACTGGGCATCATGCAGTTGAAGATGCTTTTCCAACTGCTTGTCAAGCAAACTGTCCAGCACCTTTGCTATAACAGTAGCCAGAGAGATGGGTCTATAATTTGACAGATCCGATGAGTCACCTGTTTTATTCTTTACGATCGGTACCACTGTAGTGTACATAAGGCTCTCGGGTAAGTAACTGTGACTTATACAGAGGTTAAAGAACATCGATAGAACTCTAGGCAGGTGTATTCCTGCATACTTTAGGTGCTCGATGCTGAGATCATCATGGCCGGGAGACTTACCCCTCACCATTTTCTTAATAACCGTAGCAACAGTCTTCGCAGAAAATCTGACATTAAGTGCGGTGAGGTGGTTCTCAGCAGCGGGCACCCCAGACGCAGGCCCAAGCGGGGACTCGACCCTGAAATGCCGCTGGAATGCACAAGCTATATCATGGGGGTCATGTTTACCACCAACGCTAGCAGGAAGGCCCGACACTGTGTTTAGCTTTTTAGTGTTTTTCCAAAAACCACTGAAGTCTTTATTGATATGATTTTCTGCTATAATGTCCATTTTTATCTGTGATTCATTTTTCTGACAAAAAGCCAACTTCGATTTAAATATTTTTCTAGATTCACACATCTCAACATACAGATTCCCAGACCTTGGTCTCCCAGCCAACACCCACGTCTGAAAGCAAGATCGTGCCCTCCCGTGAGCGTCACTGACATATCGGTTCCAACCAGTAACATACCTATGCTTGTTACGTTTAGGTACATAATGGCTAGCCTTTGCAGCCCCTGTCAAAATACAGATTATTTTGTCATACATGTCATTTAATAACAATTTATGCTCGTCACTATCACACATACCGTCAGCACAACATTGGAATCCCGGGGGAAAGTCAATTAACTTTAATTTAGAATTACAAATACGATGATATTTATCTATTTGATCAGAGTCTCTTTCTCCCCATTTTACACTATTATAAAATATATTACTTAGCTTTGCCGGCTGTTGGCAGCTTGAGCGGATAAAATTAAAATTACAAACAAGCAATAGCGGATAGTGATCGGACCAATAAACATCTTTATTAAGTACAGACGCACTTAATATGGCCGAACGCGCAGCGCTCGTCACTACACAATGATCGAGCCAGCTGTGACTGCCACTCGCACCGCACACATAAGTATAAGTGTCATTAGGTAAAAGTTCCGTATCTACGCACGACCAAGATTGTTCCGTGCAAAATGACAACAACTCTGAATGAAACAGCTTACCCGGATGAGCGTTGAAGTCCCCAAGTATAATCACTGAGTTAACATCGTTACTTTCAATAATGGCGTTTAGTTCACTCAAACACTCCGTAAATTCACATAGATTCTCATTTGAATTAGTAGGCATATATACCGTTATCACTAGCAAAGACCGGTTTTCACACATTACTTTTATAGCAGCGATACGCACACTACTGCACGGAATAACGACCACCTCCCCGAACACAGATGATCTCCACAACAGGGCCACACCCCCGTACGGTCTCCCGCGAAGCACACCCGCAGACAGGTCTACCGCCGACTTTCCAGTAAAGGAGAATGCACCATCAATGTTGCCCAGCATAGGAATGTCGTGATGCAGCAGCCACGTTTCCTGCAGCGCAATGATGTCTGCTTGTTTACACAGTCTTCTCACGCATTCAATTGACCTCGAAATATTTTTACAATTAAACGATATGAGTTTGGTTGTCAGATCCATATGTTAAGTTAGTTTTATCAATATCCCGATACTCACGTCTCACTGTGTTATGAGTAAAGTCAACAAAACGACGAAACATCACTCCATTTGGCCAAAAATCATCATTTAAAAATACGTCGATTTTATTATTGGGTACAAATATTTTATAAGCATTGTAGTCCTTTGTAGTTTTCATATTCATTTTTTGAAGGTCAATGTCTAAGTTTATTTTACTTGTAACGTATTTTTTAATGTCACACTCAGTTGTCTCCTTTGACACCTTGTAGATATATATCGGAACCTTAATGTCAGCGGCTTTAAAGTTTGAACTTATGTCCACATTACCTTTTCCAATTTTACCCTGGAAACGGTTTCTCAACCTCTTTTTTTGAACCCGTATGAACCCGTCCTCCAGGGGTTGCGACTTGAATTCGCCTTTATTCTCCTTTAAAATTTCGGAAAAACTTTTTTGTGAGGTATCCTTTAGAGTTGTGTGTATCGGAGTATTGATTATAATACGCTCTGCCGTAGCTGATGCAGCGGTGGCGGCAGGGGGGCGGCACTCCGATGACGTGTTGGTATCAGCAGTTGCGTGCTCTCCGACGAAACGTAAACCGTTAGACACTCGGCTTGGCGTAGTTTTCAAAGTACCCTCATCAGAAAAAGTTATGCGTTTTTTTGCAGGAGAGACTGTTGGACTTCTCCTGTGATTTACTGGTGCATTACACAGAGGGGACAATCCCATGGGTCCGCTTTCACACTCAAAACTGGACAGCACGGAGGCAGCACCCCTTTTGATGTTGACACTTCGTTGGAAGTTATTTACAATCGACGCGTTTTTAAGAGATTCTACCTCCACCCGAAGGTTCTTCACTTGATCCAACGTGGCGTATTCTTCGAAAATGCGATCCAAGTCGCTTCTCATTTTTACAATATCCTTAAGTATCCTAGTCACGTCTACATGGTCAAAAAGTACTGGAGGTAATTTTTGCAGGTCCCGTGCAACAAAAATAGGAATATCGTCAGGATCAGTCTCTTTCAATAGGCATACTATATCGTCAATATTACGTAGTGTTTTGCCTTGTTTCTTCCTTAACTTTTTTCGCTTCGTTGTCGTTATTGACTCAAACAACAAGTTTTTGGCGTTCAGAATATCATTCTCTGAGAAAGCACTAACACAAATGCGGCTGATACTTTCTTCATCCATCACATCGATCTTATTACATATAAAAGCAAGTACTTCGTTAATCACTACGTTACAACTAACACATTTGACAATATCCGAGGACATTGTTTTACTCGACTGTTTTTCCATCGCGGCAAACGGCAATGACATGCGTACGCGCCGGACGCAACGACGAAACTGTGACGAAACTGTTTCTATGCTATGCTACGATTTTTTATTCAATGAGGGCGCCACTTAGCTCGGGGTAGCGCCTTAATTAATACAGGTATAATAAAATGATTACAGGTTCAAGTAATATAATAGTTCGGTTAGAATGTTCGGTATGAATGCTAACCTAACCTAACATTCTAAATAGTTACCTAGTTCAGGCAGGTAAACCTGTGTTTAAGGCCATCACTTTACATCGCAATTTATGAGGCCTATGTCCTGCATCTAAGGTTTGATCAAAAACTTTTATTATCTTACTAATATTATAAACGTGAATGTTTGTGAGGATGGATGGATGGATGTTTGTTACTCTTTCACGCAAAAACTACTGCATCGATTTTGATGAGATTTGACACACAGATAGTTTATAACCAGGATTAACTTTTTATCCCGATATTCACACGGAATTGAAACTTATGCGGGTATTACCGCGGGGCGCTGCTAGTATTTGCTAAAAGTGACAATGAAATCTTATTGAAACTTTTAGAATAGGCGGGAAATGACGCCGGAAGTTATTAGATTCTGTTAATTAGAATTTAATCCTGCAGTATCTACGTACAAAGTGCGTGGTACAGACGCCTAGACGCCAGAACATCAAGCTACTACAATCTGTCAAATTCCTTTAACTGTTTTTCAACTTTATAGCTAAAGCATTAGATAAGGTTCAAGGTTGATTGGGAAAATTTGACAGTTTGGGTAGCTTGATGTGCTGACGTCTGTACCTTGCTGTAAGTTATGTTAATAATAATGTATTTATTAAATTATAATAAACAAAACAAAGTTTTAGGTTCTTCGAACTATTTTATTTAATCACAGCATCGTCCATGGGTGTTTAAAAATAAATAACATTTATAATCTAAAGATTATTTAGTACAGGTGGTTGTTGTAAAGACCGTGAGCACCATGAGCGCCGTAGGCGATGGCACCATGAGCCAGGGGAGAGGCATGAGCACCGTAGACTCCGGCGCCGTAGGCCAGGGGAGAAGCATGGGCACCGTATACGCCAGCGCTGTAGGCCAGGGGAGATGCATGGGCACCGTACGCGACGGCGCCATGAGCCAGGGGAGCGGCGACCGCGCCGTAAGAAGCTACACCGTGGGAGTAGCCATGGGCCAGGGGAGCGGCGGCGTATCCGTGGGCGAGGGGAGCGGAGTAGGCGACGGGAGCGGCGTGGGTGAGGACGGGAGCGGAGTGGGCGAGGACGGGAGCGGAGTGAGCGAGGACGGGAGCGGCGTGAGCGTAGAGAGCGGGGTCCTTGCGGACGACGGCGTTGAATCCAGAGTGGGCGTCAGCGGCGTAGTCGACGGTGCGCTTTGTGCCGTCGGATTCGAGCAGCGAGTATTGGCCGACCACGCTGTCTCCGACGCGGGTCTCGTGCTGGCTCTTGACGTCACCGGTGTGGGGGTCGGACACGCCGTACGAGAAGCTGGTGTAGTCACCGCCGTGGACAGCGCTGCCCTGAGCAGCCGCCACCAGAAGAGCAACAATCACGAACTGAAAACAGAAGGAGTCTTATTAGAAAGGTTTTATCGTTTTATGCTGATCACTGCAGAAACCTAGGTCATATTAAGTTTAAGTAACTTTGTCATTTCCCGCCTATTTTAAAAGTTAAAATAAAATATGTTTCTTTGACACTTTTAGCTAATGTAAGAAAAAGTTGTCGAAGTACCTATTTTTCTACAAGTTTTTACCTAATTTAAAAACAAATGAATAACATGTCCTCAATACTTTCTTGGCTACTGTTTTCATAAATCAATTAAGTAAATAAAACAAACCTTAGATGCCATTTTGATATGTTATTATTGTTTCACGGGCGAGCTGCGAATGTTTAATCAGGGCTACCAATTCTCTTTTTATACTATTCATACATGAGTGTTACCGTACGTAGTATTAATAGGAAATAAGAGACATGCAAATAAGGTCACTAAACTGAACTGTATCCTGTTCGTAACAGTAGATATTTTTCCAAGAAAATCTGACCACAGAGTAAATGTACTGAGTGTCAGTAATTAACATCAAAATCATTATTAGTACCTGGGTGGGCCCAGGAAGTTAAATTAATGCATTTCAGACCAATAAAATCTCTCTTATAGCAAAAATAATAGGAACATTTCTTATGGCATAATTTTTTACAGTAAATAAGGAGAAAGTGGAGATTATTCTTCCCAAGATAAGCCGTTAAGAACTTTACTAAAAAAAGTACAAGCAACAAACCAGTTTTCTAACATATTTCTGACCTTTCTGAACTTCTAAACCAATAAAATTGAAAGTACATAAAGTCCAAGAGATCATCGTTCGTCCATTACAAGTTTAAAAGGCAAAAGCCCATTGGTTGAGGGCGAAGGGCAGTAGATTCGAGTTCCTGTTGATGTGAACTCACTCATATCACAGACTTGTTTTACTTAAGAGGAGCAAATTGTATTATTTATGATAAACCCAAATACTAAATTATGAAGTTAATCGACACGCAGTTCGGAGTATTGCAACTTGTGTATTGCAACAATCCGCCATAAAATCAGCAGTGAATTGAGGGGCAATTCTCGTAATTTTAAGAACGTTCACAGTCTGATCTCAGTCTAAATTTGTCAAAAATACTTCAAATTTTTACTACATTTTCGACAAGTATTAACATTGAAATGAGATTGCGACTAGATTTTGAACGTTTATATTTACCAGAATTGGACTTCTGCTATGAGTTGAAGATTTTTTTCGACTCATCATAAGCTACTGAGTTGATCTCAGTCAATCAGTTCAAATCAACAGAAATTCGAACCCACTACCATTCGCCCTCAACCACCACTGGGCTATTGTCGTTTTCAACTTGTGATGAACGAACGATGAACTCTTTGGATTACCTACTTTCAATTTCATTTGTTTATAAGTTCAGGAAACTTTGGTCGTAAGTACTTTTTCACGTAGTTCTTGGTGGCAGAAGAAGCTCTATTTTTCCTTATTTTACAAGCTTTTATTTAACTTGCGATGTATGTAACTATGTTTGTTCGGATGGACTCTTGCAACTCAATTTTGAAGCAGATATCTTCAACCGATTGAGCTGAAATTTTTTCTAAATCTATTTATGCCTTAAGAAATGTTGCTCTTAATTTTAGTAAAAAAAAAAAAAAAAAAATAGTCTGGTTTGCAATAAGATAATATTAGTTCGTGGGACCCGGAACCCAGTAACTTATAATTATTTTGATGTTAATTGCTCACACCCAATACAGTGTGGTCGCATTTAAACAAAAAAACCTACTGTTTGGAACAGGATACAGTTCAGTTTAGTGACCTTATTTGCATGTCTCTTATTTCCTACGTACGGTAATACTCATGTAGGAATAGTATAAAAAGAGAATTGGTAGCCCTGATTAAACATTCACAGTTCGCTCGTGAAACAATAATAACATATCAAAATGGCATCTAAGGTTTGTATTTATTAATTTTATTTATTTACAAAAAGTAGCAAAAAGTTTTGAGAGTTAGTTTGTTTTTTAAATGAGGCAAAAACTTGTAGAAAAATACTTCGACTTCTTTTGGAAACTGTAACTTTTAAAATAGGCGGCAAATAACAACGTTACTCAAACGTAATATGGTCTAGGTTTCTGCAGTACTGTCAGCAAAATACAATAAAACGTTTCTAATGTGAGTCCTTCTTTTTCCAGTTTGTGATCGTTGCTCTTCTGGTGGCGGCTGCTCAGGGCAGCGCTATCCACGGTGGTGACTACACCAGCTTCTCGTACGGCGTGTCCGACCCTCACACCGGTGACGTCAAGAGCCAACACGAGACCCGCGTCGGAGACAGCGTGGTCGGCCAATACTCGCTGCTCGAATCCGACGGCACAAAGCGCACCGTCGACTACGCCGCTGACGCCCACTCTGGATTCAACGCCGTCGTCCGTAAGGACCCCGCACTCTACGCTCACGCCGCTCCCGTCCTCGCTCACTCCGCTCCCGTCCTCGCCCATGCCGCTCCCGTCGCCTACTCCACTCCCCTCGCCCACGGATACGCCGCCGCTCCCCTGGCCCATGGCTACTCCCACGGTGTAGCTTCTTACGGCGCGGTCGCCGCTCCCCTGGCTCATGGAGCTGTCGCGTACGGTGCCCATGCTTCTCCCCTGGCCTACAGCGCTGGCGTATACGGTGCCCATGCTTCTCCCCTGGCCTATAGCGCCGGAGTCTACGGTGCTCATGCCTCTCCCCTGGCTCATGGTGCCATCGCCTACGGCGCCCATGGCGCTCATGGTCTTTACAACAACCACCTGTACTAAATAATGTTTAGATATAATGTTATTTATTCTGAAAAGCCAATGAACTATGCTGTGATTAAATAAAATAGTTCCACAAACCCAAAACTTTGTTTCCTTTATTCATATTTTGTGACAAGCGTAAAATCTCAACAGGATATTAAGACCAGAGACAGAATAGTAACTACATAAGTCAGTACAGTAAATCAGAGGATGCCTCTTTGATGTAAGTACATTATTCCATCTCCTTAACGTATAACAGATGTAATCAATATGCTTGCTGAGAATAGTTATTAAACCAAGAAAAGGCTATCTGTTTCCACCTTCCAAATTCAACTAACATAACTTACAGCAAGGTACCACGTACTTCGTACATAGATACTGCAGGATCCAATTACAACTTAAGAATTAACAGAATCTAATACTTTGCCGTGTCAGCAACCATCCACCAACTGACACAGAATTTCATGCAAGGTTTCCGTAACAGGAAGAAACGGTTAATATAAAATTATTAACAGTACACCAAAACCAAGAAATAAATAGCTTTTAGTGACGTTCATAACTCAGCCTTGTAGTGCAAGGCGCCATTACAACACCACCACGTCATAACAAGAACAGTCGACAAGCATTCGTGTTAATTGTACGATTTATAAACCAAGTCTTGTTACTACACATTTTGTGAATAGATCTCATAATTAGAGAAAGATGTTATCGTTGTCTAAGAATTGGTTTAAACATCTTGTTCGTTATAGATGATGGTACGATACTTAATGAATTTGCCAAGAAAAACAAATACGATAGCGTTATCATTAAAAAGAATATCATTATGAGCGGCCTTATGGCCGGTCATTGTATATTTTTAGTGTTCGATAATTTTTTTTTGTCACTTACCTATGTATTTTGTTTTAATTTTATTATGTAGCAGTGGTGGTCGAGGGTTCGTACCCTGGCAGGTGCTTAACTTTGTGTAAAAAATTTCATCACCACTGCTCTCAAAACGATGAAGGAAAACATCGTGAGGAAACCGGCATGTCCTAGAACCAAAAATTCGAAGACATGTGACATCTACCAACCCGCGTGTTGGATTACAGCCCTCTCCCATTTGGAACATTAAAGGCTGATAAAATATATATTATATATATACATATATAATATATATAATTATGTATTTTTGTGGTGTACAATAATGTATATATAAATAAATATAAATAATAAATACAAAGTAATTGTGGACGATGGTATGGAAAAAAGAAAGGATGTTACTGCTGACTGAAACGACGTCGGAAAAGGGTTTGAGAAAAAACATGCTGCGTTAACGATAAATAAATTGGGATAAGGACAAGGAAATGTGTACGGGATTATTTCCAGAATTCGCTTGAAAACTCAGGGGATATTCGCTAGAGATCGTGCTTTATTTGTGGTACTTAGGCTCGGTGCAAGACATGCAAGTACGTTCACTCTGCGCCTGGGTTACTGCACCCCAATTGCGTAAGACACTATCAATCTCAATTTGAATAATTTTGAAGGATTTCGCTAATCCATTGCTTCATATGTTCGAAAAATTTGTATGCTCATTAACATAAATCACGCAATGAATGTTGTTGAACTGTCAAAATGAAACTATGCTACTTCATAGTGTGTTACGAAATTAGCCCTCTGGTCAGGCACACTTGTTTACATTGCAGTTCCTACAATGCATATAACCTGTTCAGGGGCTTGAACTTGCGCATGTAATACAACGTTTACAGTTGGTGTCTTGGTAAGTGAATTTGTTAGTTGTTCCTTCAGCCCATTTAATCTTAAGTTGTCTATTATTATACAGCGAGGCACTACAATATTGTAAATATGAGTTTTTGTACGCCTCTTGTACAATGCGTGGCACTCTTTGATTCCGCACGCATATACGTGTGTAGCGGTATCTACAACGCCACATGCGAACAACGCGTCATACTGACGTCACGCAAATCCTGCATCTCGCAAGCAGAGTTTACCGCGCAATTAGCATATTATATACAAACTTCCCAACATCAATCGTTGGGCAATTGCCCGCCAGACACAACACCCGTCTGGGCGGAGGATCCTCCCTTTTGTATGGAGGATGAGTGAACTTTACACCCTGTTCCTTATACCTCTATACGTGTATGACCAAATATATGAACGTTAACAGGTGGCTTTCTGTAGTTTCAGAATACCCTACCCTACCCTAGTCCACTGGGAAGAAGGTGCGAGTTTATGTATGTGTATGAGAGCGTGAAGATAATATTTTTATTACTTAATTAAAAAATAAAATAGTTTAATAGGCAAGGTTATTAGGTAGAGGTCGGAAATAATTAGTTAATGTCTTTAATTCTAATTAATTATGTGAGTAATTAGTACACAAAGCAACTTCTTTTAATGGCTATTTTTAAAATAAAATAATTTGCGAAACAATATTTTAAAACAAGAAAATATAAAATGATTGCATATTAAAGATGATGAAAAGATTGCTAAAAATAGTATATAAATTATCTATGTAACAGCGCTATTAATTTAATATTATTTGACGGCACGGTTGGCGCAGTGGTTAAGCGATTGACTGCTGCGCTGCGTGCCACGGGTTCGATTCCCGCACGGAACCAATATTTTTATGACGTACAAGTAGTTCTTCCGGGTCTGACTGTTTGTGTATGTGAGTTTAAATGTTTGTAAACGCACCCACGATACAGGAGAAATTCCTAGTGTGGGGCAACGATTATTCAAAAAAAAAAAAAAAACCGTCACTTTTATGGGTTTAGTGTGAACTAATGATTTTCAAAATCATTAGCAAATGAATAACTTTTAAATCTTTAGACTAACCCCTGTCCTTCATGTCTTAATTTGACTATAAGTATGATTATGTACCTAACTATGCATAAAATAACTGTTTTCAGAATAAAAAATCAAATGTCACTAGAAAGTCAGAAAATATATAATTTTATTTACAGATCCAATATTTACAAATACGTAGTCGGCAGTCTTGGTTTAGTAGTAGCGGGCATAGGGGAAGGGAGCACCGTAGTTAATGGCTCCGAACTTGGCGTAACCGAAGGGAGCGGCGGCGTAAGAGATAGGAGCGGCGATCGCGGGAGCAGCGAGAGCAGGAGCAGCATAGGAGATGGCAGGAGCAGCGTAAGAGATAGCAGGAGCGGCAGCGATGAGAGCAGGGTCCTTGCGTACGACGGCGTTGAAACCTTCGGCGCCGGCGGCGTAGTCCACAGTGCGGCGGGTGCCGTCAGACTCCAGCAGAGAGTACTGACCCTGCACGTTGTCGCCCACGCGGTTCTCGATCTGGTGCTTGAAGTCTCCGGTGAAGGGATCAGCCACGCCGTATGAGAAGCTGGATAGGTCGCTGGCGCTGGCGATGGCCATCAAGGCGAAGAGGACGACGAACTGTAAGAAAATATATAGGAATAAGAAAATGTGGATGTTGATCGACACTTTGGTCCTATACTGGAATTCCAGTCAAAATCAAAATGAAAAATCATTTATTCAAATTAGGCTGAGAATCAGCACTTTTCAAACGTCAAAATTACAAAAGACAGTCCCCCAAAAACGCCCGCCCTTCTCCACTTCCTAGTGCTATCGCTGGGAAGAAGAAGTGGCGCAACAAGCTCCCCAGCAGCACAGCTGTCTGTTCAGTTAGAATGATACTTGATTGTATACAATACTAGGCGTTAAGTAATTAACATACAAGGCACAGAATATAAAGTTGAAGAAACAAGTTGAATTCTATTTATTAATTTTCATTTCATTGAATAAAGTTACCACATTATATTGAACACAAAGTACTACTGTTGTTGAAGTTAATATCTTAATTATTGTAGATGACAAAGATAAAAGAAACCAAGTGTTTACCTTCACAGACATTTTGAAGGAGGTTTTTTGTTGTTGTGACTACGTTGAAGAATCCTGAGAGTCTGATGCTCTTCACAGCACCTGCCCAGCTTTTTATATCAACTTACAATTGTTCCAGTTTTATTTTAAATGTATTTATTATGAAGAAATTCAGGAAGTGTCTTAAAGTCAAGTTCGAAGCAGGGCGATGCACCGAATGGAAAGGTCTCAGATCTCAGTTGCACGCGCTTGTATAAATAAACTAGTTTAAAATAATTTAATGTCTCACACCTTTTAAGTTACTTGGATTACAAGTAAACGGGCTACTTTTTAAAATATAGGTATTTGAGTCATTGTCAAAGTATCAAATTATCATTGACACGAGCGGATCTAAGTTGTATTGTACTCAAATCAGATCACGAAAATCAAAGAAAAAATCCGCTAACAAAAACTCGGAAAATGATATTGCAGTTTTATTATTTCACAAAAAAATACATTACATACATTACAGGATACATATCAAACTACAGATAAAGAGTATTAATTGTGATATCATTTAGATTACGCTCGTAAACTTTGCTATTATAGTTCATTTCCTTTAGAATACTGACCACAATTTAGCAAGGCTATCGGGATCCGGTCGACTATACTGCGCTATTACCTAGGTACATTATCACTTAGTCACTCATAGATATTCATAAGAAAATAATATACAACTTAAAATATAAATGCAAAGTATCGGAGTCCGTTTCACTTGCCGTGTCCATAAAGACAAGTCAAGATTTAAGCCCAAGGGTTATGGGCACTGTTGGCGGCAGATCCATGCGAAAATGTTTGGGTGAATGAAGACCTAGATATGGCAACAGGAGTGGGTGCTGGGGAAGGTTGGGCACTAGGAGTGGGCCAGGCTTGGAAAGACTGGGTACTAGGTGTGGGCCACGCTTGGTAAGATGAGGAACTAGGAGTAGGCCAAGCTTGGTATGATTGAGCACTGGGAGTGGGATAGGCTTGGTAGTTCTGTACTGCTAAGTTCGGATGCCTTGTCACGTCACCGTTGATTGCAGGCTGCGCATGAGGGGTGGGCACTGGTCTCCCATCATTGTTGACAGTAGCTAGGAACCCTGTGTGGTCATCGGCTCTATAGTCTACAGTTCTTCGGACACCATCAGGTTGTAGCAAGGAGTACTGTCCCAGTACGGTGTCTCCTCGTCTACTCTCTTGCTGACTCTTAATGTCTCCTGTATGAGCATCGTTGACTTCGTAAGCGAAGTTGTAGTTGGGGTTTGAGTCGTATTGAAGGATTGGTGATTGGGGTCGATGTAAAATCATGCAGGTGGCTGATAACACCAGGCCGGAGAGGACTGCGAACTGTGGAATAAAGAGGTTGATTTAACCATCAAAAACGAAATATTTTGTTTCACATAAACCTACATGGGCACTTATGAAACGTCAGAAGCTGCACGGTTCCAATTGGTATCCTATGGAGAAGAGCCGACAAGAAACATCAAGCTACTTGTTTTTTAAATAATTGACTTTTACAATGTTTTCAAATTATAGTTAGACAGTGTAGGCCTGTACAACAAAAAGTACCAGGTACTTAACAAAACAGCAAACGGTCTACAAATCTATAGTCTACAAGTCTAAAAACGGTTAAAAGTATCCATTAACAAGTCGAAACCATGTAGAAATTCATGATTCCTGTAGATAAATAGTTTTGAGTAATTCTGGTGATAATGAATATCAATAGAAAATGGATGCTCTTAGGACGAGCTGATGAAATGTCAAAGGCGTTTCGTTCAAAGCCTATTTTATACCTGGAGATCACTGAGCACAAAATTACATTAATATCAAAAGACCACAGCCCTTTACTTACTGAGCGTTAAATATTGAACTATAGAAATTATTTATAGATAATAATTTACCTTATGGAACATGATGATGTATTTGGTTGTCTCTTCCACAGTTGGGTGAAGTGTGATTCTTCGCTAGTTTTCCAACAATTTATATACAAAGTAAAATGAAAATCAATACTGTTTGTGCAATACATATCGAATTTCTAAGAGTATCAGACCGAGAATAGAACTGGTCCTAGGTGGCGACTTTGTCGTACGTTATGAGAAAAAAAAAATGTGAAACAAAAGACTAAATATCTTGAAGTAATTGAAGCCTAAGCTGTATTCAAGGAGCAGCAATTGGATTCTTAAAAGAATATTGAAACTTGATTCTTGAAAGTGTCAAGTGTCCTGCAGGGTAATTGCGCAACACACTAACAATAACAATGACTTTCATTCTGACAGTTCAACAACATTCATTGCGTTATTTACGTTGTTGAGCAGACAAATTTTTCGAACATATGAAGCAATGGATTAGCAATATACTTCAAAATGTGTGACAGAAAGCATGTTACGCAATTAGGGTACCTTATTAACTGTTACTGGTCCTGCGTTTATAACGGAAGGGAGTTATCAGATAATGGGGAATAACCAATGAATTCTTGCATTCATGTAGTGACTTTTTAAGGGTTTTGTTTAACGAGTAAGTATTAAAGAAAATTTACAGAATTTTTTTACAGGAATCATGTAAGTAGCTATATCATCTGTAATGTAGCTACATTACAGATGACATCATAAATGTTCTTTTCCGGTTCCACCAGGTCTGAACCTAGACAAATTCTGAAGATTTTAAAACGCCGGAAAATTGTCTTTTTGTTCACAAAATATCGCTCTAGTATCATGCAGCTGTCTTGTAAAGGTCGAACAGGCAGTTATAATCATAATTTGTACTACTACCGCAAAATGAATTAAGCTGAAGTACAGACGCCAGCGCACAAGCTACTACAATCTATCAAATTTCTTTAATAGATTTTCAACTTTATTGGTAAAGCATTAAGGTTCAGGGTTGATTGGGAAAACTTGACAGTTTCGGGTAGCTTTACCTGCTCGCGTCTGTACAAGCGGTTAGTCATTCGATGTAAAAGTCAATAGATAATTGAAGAGAACGGAGTTTGTAATTATGTACAGCCAATCGCATATTAGTGACTTGTGACTAACTTATAACAGCCGCATAGGTCGATCGATCAGATTAAGCTGCGCTTATCGCGGTTGGTCCATGGATGGGTGACCATTTTACACACCAAGACCCCTCCGTGCTTTGGAAAGCACGTTAAGCCGTTGATCGTAGCTGTCATTCCGGAATCTTTGACAGTCGTTACGGGTCGCCAGAAGCCCGAAAGTCTGACAACCAGTCTTACCAAAGGGTACGCCCACCCAGCTGGGTTGTGGATCAGACAGGCATTCGCTCCGTGTAAAATACCGTACTGTATTCAGTTGCATCCGGTTAGATTGGAAGCCGACCCTAACATAGTTGGGAAAAGGATAGGCAGCTAAAGAATCACATACTAGTGATAACAATTTGAATTGGACAGCGCCTTTATCACCCAGCAGTAAGGGTGATTTTCGTACTTCAAGTGTTAGTTAATCCCACCAGACAAGTAACCAGTCTCACTCCCTTCTATTACTTCCATTGTAAGATGTTTGCGTCGCTTGGATAATATCATAATAATAACCTACTTATTATCACGGTCATTTTTCCTTAGAAAGAGAGCTGAATTCAATTAGCTTTTTCTAATGAAGCCTTCTTTGAACAACTTCCCAATTTAGACGTTTGCTGCTCCATAACTTGATATGTTATGACATGTATTAATAGTAATTTATTCAGTAGAGAAAAATATGAACACTCGTAACCGGCGTGCGTGTATGAACAGATTTAGAGACGTAAACCAAAGCAAAAGGAGTATGTTAGGATCGTAGAAGTTGACTTTCTGTATTCTCTGCCAGGGGAAGAAGGCGTCAATTTACGAGTATGTATGTAAAAAATATGATAAATAAAATATTATGATTTTACCTAATCTGCATTCGCGTTTATTTGCCAAAAATGTAAACAAATATGAGTTCTTGGAAAAATAACTTTAATTCCTACACAATAAAGTTCAGTTTACGCTACAACTTCAAACACTTTTATAACTTTTTCAATAGTGCTAGTCGCTCTGAAATCAACTTAATTTATATTGAAATAAAGTTGATATTTGTTTAACTTGAAATAAAATAAATTTGAAACATTAGTTTGAATAGACTTGAAGTGTGTTTTATAATTTTAACATAGGTTTACTATCTTATGTTAAAATCATATACATATATAAAATATTTTTCAAGTTTGGTAAATATTGGCTTGACGGTCCTGGGAGAACTCTTTTAGTCCGTCCACGAAGTTACGCGCCCATCCGAAAATAGTTGATCAGTCGAAACATGTGTAAAATATTTTTTTTACGGACGGGCAAATCACATCGGGAGTAGGAGATAACTGTCAAATAACTGTCACTCATTCTAAGTTCGGGCCCCGAATTACTTAATATTGTTTCTGAAAGTGGGACGGGGTAGGAAAATTATTTTCCGTATTTTCAGCCGAAACTACGGACATCGTGAATAGGGCATAGACCCTCTCAACTCAAACTGTCGCAGTTCACTGCTGGACATAGGCCTCTCCCAGACTGCGCCACAACACCCTGCCCTCCGCCTTCCGCATCCAGTCTACCCCAGCCACCTTCTTTAGGTCGTCCGTCAATCTAGCTGGGGGGTAGACGCTCTGAAGATAGTAAATTATGTTGGTACCAAGCAGATACTCGTTTCTCATTCTCTAGCAAATGCGGAAGCAGTAAATATTGAAATACATCATAAGTTACTTTATCCATATGACATTATTTATTATCAAACATGCTTTGTGAAGTGCCAACCAACACTGTCAAACAGTTTAATAAGGGAAACACCCACCGATCTCAATATCGTATCGTTTTTATAACATGTCAGAAATTCACTTATCCAATGCGGAATTACGAGCAATAATGATCGGCCTTGTAAATGCACGCCCGCGTTCTGGTTCTGGGCCATTACTACCGTTCGGTATCGGCTATACTAAGAGCGGGAAGCGATTGCTTTTGTCCTTGAAGGGATTGGATTTGGTATTAACAGTCGTAAATGTTGAGGCAAAAAAAAAAACTCCTTCTCCACAACCTACTGTTAAGTTACGGTTAGCATATATCTTAACAGATTCATGCAGATTCGGTTTCTATTTTAATGTTTTTCTAGTTGCTGGCTCGACAGTATTAAAATGTTGGTGGCTTAAAGCTTCGCCACTTCCACGGCGTTATCTATGGCACAAAGGGATAGGATGACCAGAGGGGCAATTCTCGTAATTTTAAGAACGTTCACAGTCTGATCTCAGTCTCTATCTGTCAAAAATACCCCCAATTTCCCTACATTTTGACACGTTTTTGACATTTGTTTGTCGCCGAGATAAGACTGCGACTAGATTTTAAAATTACGAGAATTGGCTTTCTGATGAGAGGCATGAAACAGGCCAGCTTAGCTTAGCAACTTCTCAACTTCCACCTCTTGCGATTTTGAATACCAATTAAGACAATTAGTAAATCATGTGTCCAATGTTTACCTTTATATAAATACGTGACATTTCTTGCATAAACAGTGTCCCAACCGTTTTTCGCCAAATCGCTCGCAGTGAAGCATAGGGTCAACAGTTTTCCATAAAAATATCATGAATTCCGTCACATATTGGATTTTATTTTAATGTTTCATTAATTTGCTTGTTCTTTGTTTTGATACAGTATATAAGACGACGTTTATTTTGTATCAGAACACAAAATTAAGAGCTGTAGAACCTTAATTACATTATAGCAGGGTTGTTTTTGAGCCCTTTCATAACCTACCAAACGCCTGTATTTCTCGAAGGGTTAGGGGAGCCGATATTATAACAGTTAACACTTGTGAACGTAAAATTGTTTAGATACAGATGATTAAAAATTTACAGGCTCTTTGGAACAAGTTAACTGAAACTAAATCTTTATTTTAACAATATCAACGATGAGTTTTTCGATGACATATTTTAGTTAGTTAATAGTTTTAATTAAGTTAAGATAGCACGTTGTTATTTTTAATTATTAATTAGGTATATAAATCTATGCTAAACAATCATAAACCGTAAAAAACACTTCAGCGTGGTTCAAATCAAAGAGCTGCTTAGACATTACGAATTTAAGAGGCAAGTGGTAAGTCGAATGGTAAGCCACGCATGTGATGGCTGCCTCAGGCATCTACATTTGCCAGGGTAGCGGGATTGTCCGAAAGGGTTACCGCTGCCCTGGAACATAAAGGGTTAAGGAAGGAACACGGGTGGGTTTTAGTCAGTAAGAGTCTGACACTCCCTCCTGCTCCACCCAGAGCGGGAGGAGTCATTTGATGATTTCCCATCCTCAAAAAAAAAAAGGCATCTACATTATTAAATAAATCATTTGCAGCGCATGCCTCGCTTATGTGGATGCACCTTAAAAAGTAATCATCGCATCATGCACATCTAAAAACCTTCTGTACCGCCAAACCAGTTTAATTAACCGAAACAAACATACGCAATCTTAACGGTTCATTATATAAGCTCATCATATTGTAAAAAAACGTGCTCATCTCAGCCAATTAAAGTTTACGTAAGTTCGACCTCATAGTGACCGACCGTGGCATTGAACTCGGGACTGCACGCTGCGCTTGCCTCGAGCGCCGAAAACTGACAACCGTCGTTGCATAATATGAATGGTGCAAGGTAGAAGATTTTGGCGTTTTTGGTTTCTGGTTTGGTTTTAGTCGATTTTTTGGGAAAAATGAAAGTGTAGTATTGGCTAACATTTAGTCAGATTCTATGTCGGTCAATACTACAGAATACTACTAGAGAATTGATGATTTTTTTTTTTTTACTAGGCTACGTCGTCTTACTCCTGGGCACAGACTTCCTTCCACTCCTTCAATCTTCGCGAGCTCACGAGTCATTATGGTATGATAATGCATAAAATATTATCATGATTAAAACATTTCTGTATTTTGCAGAAATGTTATTTTTGACAGAAGGTTCAGTGATGGCTGTTCTGATTAACGGACTTGTTCCGTTTTGGATTTAAGCTGTAGCTTCTCTTCAGATTGCTTAGGGCAAAATATATCCTCAAAGAAGGGCTTTAAGGAAATATTTTTCCCTAAGCAATCACAAAACTTCTTGAATGTCTTCCATGATCGACACTTCTCTTTAGGGACTTCTTAGTTAGTTTAGTGAGTAAAGGAAGATGGAGTGCACCTGTGTCTGTGCGCACACTTGTGCACTATAATATCTCCCGCGCCGAAGGCTATTCGCCGTTGAGATTGGCCCCGTTGCCGAAATACGGTCTGAAGGACTTTATTTATTTAGTTGCCCCACTCTCATTATTATTCACACATACATAATTAGTAACTTATAATACATACCATAAAGCTTTAATATTATACAAAAACTTAGACAACCAAACTCTTGTAACTTGCGCCCTAACATAACGGTGAGCGATTCTTCGGTAATTATTTTTTGTCCCACATGATGTATCTAGCTCGGTCTCACGTTCTGCTTATAATTATACTTGCTGCGCCCCGCGGTTTCACCCGCATAAGTATCGATCCCGTGGGAATAGCGGGATAAAAATTATCCTATATGTTAATCCTGGTTATAAACCATCTGTGTGCCAAATTTCATCCAAATCCGTTCTGTAGTTTTTGTGTGAAAGAGTAATAAACATACATCCATCCATCTATCCATCCATACAAACTTTCACGTTTATAATATTAGTAGGATTGTTAATCTAATACGTTGCCCGCTCTTTACTTTTGTACTCTCATTAGGTTGAAGGTACCTACTGTGTAAACAAAAAATAAACCTTATTTACAATGCAATTCAACTCTGGAATTAATTTTAAATATTTTAGTAATCTATATCTATACTAATAATAAAGCTGAAGAGTTTGCTTGTTTGAACGTGCTAATCTCTGGAACTGATAGCCCAGTTCTTGAGGAAGGCTATAGGCTATTTAACATCATGCTAGGACTCTTAGGAGTCAAGTAACGAGCAACAAAGAACGCTAAGTGAAAACGTAATAATTGCGCGGGCAGGCGATGCAATGCGACGGAGTGTGGGGAACGGGGGAACAAGAAATTTGACGCGAACGAAGTCGCCGGCCGAAACTAGTTAATTATATAATTGCAAAATCATACGACGATAAAACTACAATAAAAATTGAACATCCAAAAAAACTAAGTAGTCAAACTTTAATCAAGATTTTATTAGTTACTTTAATGGAAGCCACTAAATACTTCATCACAATAAAGTTAGTTTTCAAATGCTAATACACTTTGAATGTGTCTTTAAAACAGCAGTAGAACATTAATTCTGTGTGACTATTACCACTCCTGGGACATAGACTTCCTCTCACTCTCGGTGAGAGGGAGTGGGCTGTTATCTAACAAGCGGGCCCAGTGCGGGTTGGTAGATGTCACATCGGTGTTTTAAAATTTTTGGTTCTAGGACATGTCGGTTTCCTCACGATGTTTTCCTTCACCGTTTTGAGAACAGTGGTGATGAAATAAGATACACAAAGTAAAGCGCCTGTCTGGGTTCGAACCTACGACCTACAAATCGTAAGTCATCGCTGTTTCCACTAGGACACCAGTGCTCCCTATTTCTTTGTTTTTATGTAGAAAAGTAAGCACATTCGTAATGGTACTACTGACTTCTATAGCTAAAGGCTATTTATATAATATCCCAGCAGGATATAGCCTCTTACGAGTATATACTTACTCGTTTAGCCTGCAGCGTTGTCGGTTAAAAAGCAAAGTACGTTTAGACGACCTTCCATTTTTTGCAAATCACTAAGTCGGCTGGCGTCTATAGATACTTATGTGAACGTACTAACTATAACAATAATAATATTTATTGACATAAAAGTATGTTACATTTATATATGGAATCCCTGACTCCTGTGCTAGGTTGTAACCTGTGTTACAGGAATCAGTGTCTTCTCCCAGTAGTTTTAGACAGATATTATGCAATAAATTTTAAACAATTTTAAAATAAACAATATCTGCCTGAGGCGTATGGGTGCGGATGTGTGTGTATCCATGTGTCTGTGTGTGTAAGGGTGTGTGTATGTCCGGGTACGTGATCGTACTTATGAATGTATATCATGGTATATATACATTTAGCTATCTACTATATCAGAGTTATATAGTAAGTGTTTATGGAACTACAAATTACTTAGCACGCCCACTTTGAAACTGAATTATATTTACGAGTAATATTACCAACGAATATAGAGCGTCTGTAGGGTTATTTAAAAGGGAAAGCAACCACCGGCTACGTTTTACAGGAGTGCTATTTAGTTTTTCTTATACCAGTCCATTGTCTTTGCAATGCTTAACTTGCAAAATACATAAACAGTCTATAATGTTCCCACTGCTGGGACACAGGACTCCTCTCGTGAGAGGGAGTAGGCCATAATCCACCACGCGACCATGAATTTTTGGTTCCAGGTCATACCCGTTTCCTCACAATGGTTTCCTTCACAATTTTGAGAGCAGTGGTGATGAAATAATTTTACACAAAGTAAAGTGCCTGACTAGGTTCGAACTTACGACCTACAATTCGTAAGTCACTGCCATTTCTACTGCGCCACCTTTAATTCTTAATATTAGGTGCCTCGAAATCATGCCCTTATGGTCTGCTCAATCTTGGAAATGATGCATTGTATCAAATAGTATAAGCAGGGCTGCATGCCCTCAATCTAGTGTTTCATGAAGAATTCACGACAATAACGAACCGGTAATAAAATAAACTTAATAAACAAATCAAGTATCGACAACCTCGCGAGCCCAGCCAAGACTTGGCTCGCGAGGTTGTCGACATGTCGGATGTGGACTCAGTGATCATTTTGCCGATAGTTGTGACAGCCAATGACTTATTAGCCAAGAGCCTCGACCAACACCTGAGGAGGCTCTCGTTGGGCAGCTGGATCAAGGGCTTGATTCAGAAAGCGGTACTTCTGGACACGGCTCGCATTGTCAGGAGGTTCCTCTCTCTGGAGCCCTGACCACCGGTAGCTTGGACCCTGTTCCCGATACCGGTGGGCTACTATTTTTTTTATATATATTTTTTTTATCTTTTTGTTTACAAAAATATTTAAAAATGTAATTTGTAAGTATTTACGTGAAATAAAGGAAACAAAATATCATAAAATAAATAAGAATATCTTTAATTAAATGTAAGTCTTGCCTGTATCTTTAAAATACCTGGGTATTACCGTATTCTGTCAGCTTTATTTGTATAAGGCATATGTAATTGCAATTATCTTATAAGCTCACTCAACATGTCCGTATGTTGGAAGCCAGATACTACAGAGTACAGGCTTTTAAGACATAAGGAAAAATGGACGCAGGTGATCGCGATAAATGTCGTTCGACATTTTAAATAGAATTCTTATTTTTGCAATGGATTGTCTGTCTTTATGCAATGCAAAAGATACCTTATTTTTAAAACAATAAGAACTATTTATCATAGCAAAAGTGAACAGGCACTTCTTTAGATCTCTCCCAATATTTAAAACCTGATGACGATGCATTTACATCTACAGTGACCTCCAAAATTTAGTTGACATTTTCCCACTTCAGCTGTAACATTACGATTTAAAATTCTAATTCCGAATGGTTGAACAAGAATAATTACTAAAGCGTTTTAATTGACTAATTCAACATATGACTTATCAATTATCATAAAAAATAATCAAGTAATCCCTCAGTATTATCTGATTGTTTTTTATTTTAAATCATAACGTAGACTTTGAAAGAGACTGTGACCTCTGAGTTTGTTACGGCTTTTCTTCTCTGAGTAGTCAGATAGGTAACGCCGACCTCATCTAGCTTATTTTTAAAAAAATAAAATGACGTGTAAAAGTGATTCCGATATCCTTTTACAGAATAAACATTTTCATTTCATTTAATTTCACAGCTGAAGTCGAAAAAAGGCAACTATCTTTTGGAGGCCGCTGTATATGTATGAAACTAGCGACCAGCTCTTATGTGGTGGCGACATGTCATAACATCGAGACTTCTGCTGTACAGTTAAGTTAAATATTGATGACAAAAAGATGCCAGGAACATCTACGCGCAGCCTGATACCTACCATGGATTCAATACATGATTCTAAACTCCTGCATATGGGCGCCAATGTCCTTGCCACCCTGTATACATAAATCTTCTAGAAGCAATTCTCTAAATGTTGTTAAAGACCGCATTGAAATCAAAAGTAATTATCTAAATGTTGTCGAAAACTGCATGCAGTTTAGGACAACCAAGAGAACACACCGACAAACACAGAAAGTGACTTTGTTCTATATAAAATTGATAATGAAAGGCACAAAATTTACCTCAAAAAACAAAACACGGCCAGACAAATGACATAACACATAACAGAAAACATCGTCAAGAAAATTAACATAAATAATTCTCACGATGTAATGTATTCATGCATATTAGCATAGAGATGAGTAATGCTGCTCATCGCGCGGTCGATGACACCGATCGGATGAGCTTATGAATGGAAGCACGTGGTATATGAGAGGTGACTTTGTAGGCGCCACGGTAGGGTTGACTCGAGTTGAAAAATTAAAGATTATTTTTTATTCTGCGAAAATTGTTTTGGATTCTTTCCGCTAGAGCAAGATAAAGGGTTAAATATTCCATTCTATGTTAGAAGGGTTGGTTTCCGCACTAGTCCTTCAAGTGGACCATTGTGCATAGACCATAGCGGCCGTCGGTGGTTATTACAACCAGCCCACCACCCTCCAGAAGTTGATTACGTCACCTGGTCTATTGAAAACATCAGTGTAAGATCTGGGTGTCCCGAGGGTTTCTGACCAGGGTGACGCATCATTCAAAGAGCACATGCGCAACGGTTCCCTCAGCTTCCATGCAAGCCCTGCATACGAGACTATCCGTTATACCTATTGTGTGGAAGTAATATTCCGCTTCATTGTGGTGTACTTCAGAAAAAAACAATGGTGATCAACTACTGTATAGTAAAACGTACTACCGTACCCCGTACCTTACCGCCGTTTGCCGTACCGTTCGATAACCTTCTGTCATGTCCCGGGAGATCCGGATAGACGGTATTGCAATTTGCTGGTTACACGTGGTTCTTTCCTTTTCTAAAGTTTGTAATATCACTAAATAATATGAACCTTGGGCCTCTATATAATAACTGCACTAATGTCCGCCTTAAAATAGATGGCGTAAACGGCTTTTCCGGGTTTTTATTACACAACTAATTTAAATATTAATGCAAAACCTAACCATGTGTTTAGATATATAATAGTGTATCGTGTTTTTTTAGCCAGACACATTAGATATTGTCGGTTTCGATGTACCTATGTATATACGAGCATTCATTACATACTAGTTTCAGCTTGCGACTTTGTCCGCGTGAAATCGCATCGCATCGCTTGCCCGCGATAATACTTCGTTTCCGCTATTCGTTCTTTCTGACCTTTTTTGCTATTTGCTCGGCTCAAAGAAATAAAAGAAAATAGAAGAATAGACGTTAAATAGCCTTATAGCCTTTCTCAAGAATTGGGCTATAAAAATGCAAAAATATTTTTTCATATCTGACCGGTAGTTCCAGAAATTGTTCGTGCACTGTGCGTGCGGTCATGGTTTTGATAAATAGTCTGTACTTGAATACTACAAAAAACATTTTGAGAAGATAGCCACGAGCTGTCTAGAGCCGCGAAGGTGTTTTTAGAATCCATTTTGTCTCTCCTTCGATGAGCCACAGCACAACTGCAGACCCTTCCGAAAAATATTTTTCTTACCATTCCTCCGGTGCGTTACACTGCACCTGAAAGGCGATGTACTCCTTCAGGAGGGGTCTCCGCCTGACATCGTCTTTCAGATCCATGATTTACAAATATTTATAACTAGCTGCGCCCCGCGGTTTCAGTCGCATAAGTTTCGATCACTTAAGACTATCGGGATGAAAAGTGTCCTTTAAGTTAATCCTGGTTATAAACCATCTGTGGGCCAAATTTTATCCAAATCCGTTCTGTAGTTTTTGAGTGAAAGAGTAACAAACATCCATCCATTCATCCGTCCATCCATCCATCCACACAAACTTTCAATTTATAATATTAGTAGGATAGTAGGAGCTTTCCATTAATTTCTATGACACTCAACCAATCAATCTAATCTATCAATGAATGGAGGGATTGAGGGATTCAGACGCTTAGTGATAATGTTGACGGCGCGGCGGCGCATGAGTTCGCAGTTTTGGTGGAATGCGGATTGGTGGGCGTTTGATTTGGCATGGTCGACATATTACGTTGTACATCAAGCTACTACAATCTGTCAAATTTCTTTAATATATTTTCAACTCTATCGCTAAAGCATTGGGTTCAAGGTTGACTGAGAAAATTTGACAGTTTCGGGTAGCTTGATGTGCTGGTGTCTGTACTATGTGCGTATTGTGTATTTACATAATTCTTTTTACATCTACACTAATCTATTTATTTATATTTACATTAAAGCTGACGAGTTTCTTTGTTTGTTTGTTTGATCGCGCAAATCTTTGGAACTACCAGTCGGATTTGCAAAAATATTTTTGCATATGATAGCCCAATTACTGAAGAAGGCTATTTTAATATGTAATATCACAGTAAAACCCATGGAAGCTTAGCAGAAAGAAAAACAGTCAGAAATAACGCTAAACGAAAACGATGTACCTAATTGTTCAGTCAGGCGATGTGATGCGACGCAGATGAAGTCGCGGCAGAAACTATAAAGTATAAAGAGTAAGTAATAGATGATATAACAACAAAATCTCTAATATTAACAACATATAACAACGGAACTTATAATTTTATTTAATGTAGCGATTTGTTAATATAATGAACGATTGATATAATTTTAAAATAACTAATTTTTATAAGCATAACATACATTAAATATAACATCGTTTGACATAACATACATTAAATATAAAATCGTTTGGCATACCACTCAAAAGATATAAAACTTATTTGGTCTAATATGAGAACCTAAGTAGATATTAAACATAACTAGTAATTGATTACCACCTGTGCTAAGATAGGTCGACGGATAAGATAGTTCGGGGCTCCTATTTCTGGGTGGCTTAAAAAAAAATAACCACGAAGGCTAAGGCGGGAGCGAAGCGGAGCGGAGCTCCCGCCTTAGCCTTCTAACCTAACCTATCCGAGTCGGGGTACTCTGAGTCGGAGTGTTGACCATAATGACGTTTTTAGGGTTCCGTAGCCAAATGGCAACGGAACCCTTATGGATTCGTCATGTCTGTCTGTCTGTCTGTCTGTCTGTCTGTCTGTCCGTCCGTATGTCACAGCCGCTTTTTTCCGAAACTATAAGAGCTATACTGTTGAAACTTGGTAAGTAGATGTATTCTGTGAACCGCATTAAGATTTTCACACAATAATAGAAAAAAAACAATAAATTTTGGGGGTCCCCATACTTAGAACTGAAACACAAAATTTTTTTTTCATCAAACCCATACGTGTGGGGTATCTATGGATAGGTCTTCAAAAATGATATTGAGGTTTCTAATATCCTTTTTTTCTAAACTGAATAGTTTGCGCGAGAGACACTTCCAAAGTGGTAAAATGTGTGTCCCCCCCCTGTAACTTCTAAAATAAGAGAATGATAAAACTAAAAAAAATATATGATGTACATTACCATATAAACTTCCACCGAAAATTGGTTTGAACGAGATCTAGTGAGTAGTTTTTTTTTAATACGTCATAAATCGTAACGTAACGGAACCCTTCATGGGCGAGTCCGACTCGCACTTGGCCGGTTTTTTATATATATTAAACTTTAGCCCAAATGATTTTCGATTACATAAACGTTATATCAAATAACGTTATACTAATTAAGTTTTAGAATAAATAAATGTTATATGTAAAGAAATTATATCAACAGTTAGTACCTATATCTCACGTTGTTTATATCTTATGAACGATAATAAAATGAAATTAGACCAAATGAGTTTATACGTTATGAGACGCACCAAGGCTTTGTACTAAATTCAAGAGCGAAAGAATAATGTTTTATGATTAGTAATTAAGTAGTAAATTAAATGTATTTTCTTTATTATTCTAACTCTAGTAGGAAATGCGTTTCTTATTAAGGCTGCAATAGGAACAAAAGATCCAATTACAAACAATTTCGAATTCGATACGTTTTTGTTTTCAAACCAATTACTACTCAAGGATAATTTTATGTTCGCGGTCGTGGCTTGTATTGATCAAATAATAAGCCTATAATTATCTACGGTTAACTGATTGAACTCTTTGCCACTACACCTTAAATAATTACTAATAAAAATTTATCAGTAATTAAACCATTCACTTCAAATAATAAGGCAAATAACGAGCTAATAGGGTGCTATATTTTAACACGTTTTTAAAATAACTGTCCGCTATTTTTAACCTCATTCATGAAAGTAGTCTTGTAAAAATAAACATTCTACTTTCTGACGTCTACTGTCGGTACATTTCGTCGAATAAGATCAAAAATGGTGCGCACACGCAGCTACCGACAACAGCCAAGGTCGTTACATCGTACGCAAACTCTTTGTTTGTACAGACACGGAAAAGTACACGAAGAGAAGGCTTAAAATACGGGCGTGTATTATTATTAATGGTAGAAGGTGAGGGACTATGGTGAGGGATTGATTACTTTTGTTACTGTCAATCAGAGCTTGAGTTATTTATCTCTAATCGCTCTAATTTTGTATTATGAATAAGACGTGTGGTTTTACAGAAAATTGCTTTTTCTTTTCAAAAAAGGAGTCCTTGACTTGATCAATAGTCTAGCTAGGTGACAATCAGCTGCCATGCCATCGTCAACGTAAGCAGGATTCTTTTCTCTCTTCAACTATTTACAAAAAGATATGAAGGATTTGCAATTTTGATTGGAAAAGCAAAGTTGATCCGTGAAAACAGAATTATTTCGAAGCATTGAAGCCGCAAATTTCACTTACCTATTGGTCTGTATTCAAAAACTTTAAATTTAGTCTAGTACATAGGAATTAGGCCCTCAGGCTAGGTGGAGCGACGATTTTCGCAGGATGGCTGGTAGCAGCTGGATGAGAGTTGCCGAAAATCAAGTTGAATGGCGTGTAATAAGAGAGGCACATGTGCAGCAGTGGACTGCTATAGACTGATGATAATAGGAATTAGGAATTGATACTTGTACCTAAATAGCTTGATACATTAATTACATTTGGTTATCTGCATAAATAAATCAAATCTTAATATTTGTCCCCGTTTTGAATTAAAAAATTGGTACATGGTTGTTACAAGATTTTCATGGTGTAGCGGTATCTACAACGCCACATGCGAACAACGCGTCATACTGACGTCACGCAAATCCTGCATCTCGCAAGCAGAGTTTACCGCGCACTTAGCATAGATACAATTTCCCAACATCAATCGTTGGGCAATTGCCCGCCAGACACAACACCCGTCTGGTCGGAGGATCCTCCCTTTTCTATGGAGGATGAGTGAACTGTACACCCTGTTCCTCATCCCTCCAAACTGGTGACCCCGAATATGAACGTCAGCGCAGCCTTCGTGCAAACACTTCAGCGTGACGTCATCATCATCACTCCCGCAAGCTTCAGCAGCGAGTCACCCAGCCAGCCAGCATCCACGGCTTCAACGGGTATCCTGACCATCAGCATGCAGCGTCCGCGCATACCTGGTCATCACCCTCAGCCTCATCAGCAACCTTGGCACAGCACACTGCACCTTCGGCCGGTCAACAAGCAGAGCACCCTCTCCTGGTCGACGCAGCAGCCAGCCTCAACCCGGCGCTGTACGACATCCGACGCACTGGAGTATAACGCAGCGCCACCCCGACTCACTGGGGACATCTCCGCAGACAGTTCCGACTCACCGTGAACTATGCGGCAACCGGTTCCGACTCACTGGAACCTCAGCTGGCCTGGCAAGCATCGCAAGATACAAGACTCAGCCCACTATCGACCTCCGGTCTCCGGAGGGGAGTGATGTAGCGGTATCTACAACGCCACATGCGAACAACGCGTCATACGGACGTCACGCAAATCCTGCATCTCGCAAGCAGAGTTTACCGCGCACTTAGCATAGATACAATTTCCCAACATCAATCGTTGGGCAATTGCCCGCCAGACACAACACCCGTCTGGTCGGAGGATCCTCCCTTTTCAATGGAGGTTGAGTGAACTTTACACCCTGTTCCTCATGCCTCCAAAATGGGTTATCCTTCTGTAAACATTTCTATTCCGTGTAAAAACTCTTGGCAAACGCTAGTAAATCGAGGTTATTTTTACTTAGTTTTTGTGGCAAATTATATAATTTGCGTGAGGAGAATGGTCACGGTGATTCAGAGAAGTTAGCCAAGATTGAGGGTCGGCGTTTTGGTATATATTTGTCATTTTTAGTTTTATTTATACATTTTATTTTTGGATTAAATTGCTCTGTGGGTAGAAAACTTATCAGATGTTGTTTAGTGAAGTAAATCAGGTAGGGAACACTTAATTTAGCTGGCAGACATAAGCTTTTTTATTTTTTTGGATTGGCACGGTGAATGTAGTTGGCGTGCCAAGATTATGGCGTAATGAAAAGTACCTTCCGTGTCTTGGAAGAACTCTTTTGCTAGAAGCTCTACCAAAATTTACTTTACTTATACTTATTAGTTTCCAATATTGTCATTACCAACCCGCACTGGGCCTACGTGGTTGATTACGGCCCACTCATTCCCACCGAGAGGAGGCTTGTTTCCCAGCAGTGGGAATATTTTATGTTGATTATGCTTATGCTGATTATCGTTATGACTATAAGAAAAAGAAAAACTTTTGGGAACACAAAAAACTGCAATACGTACGGTCAGCAACAAAAGTCGGTTAACACTTTAGTTGTTTAAATCTTAATTATTGAGCAAAATATTCTTAAAAAACATATAGTAATAGAATATTTAAGAATAATTAACTCTTTGCGATTACATGAAATAGAGAAAACCAATGTATCGCATCATTTTGTATCAATTTAGATGATTTGTAAAAGTAACAGTGTTAATTGACTTTTGTTGCTGACTGTACATAGATAAGCTAGGAAAATTATAATACTTTCATTACTAGTATATACACTTTTTATGACTTCCTTTATTGACACGAGTTAATATCATTTGCCAAATAAGGCCCATTGTAGATCCAATCAGCTGTCATGCGTTCGTCAACTTAAGCACGATTCAAATCTCTCTTTAAGTAGCGCACAGTAAGCGTTTAATAAAATGTTCGTGTACAATAGGCACTCAGTAAGAAACGCACGTCAAACGATTGTCATCTGAACTCAGCTTGATGATTGTGTGCACACGAATTTACCCTTTAATTTAAATAAAAAAGCATTGTTCTCTGTTTAAGTTCCATTGCATGTCCGATCTGGATTAACTATGTTATGTGGCAATGGGTTCCCTTCATCTATCAATGCACAATGCATTAGCTAAGGTATTTATTAATAATTGTAGGTATATAGCCTTCAGTCAAGAACTAACCTATAATATTAGCCTTACTAGGCATTTTAGAAAGTCTAGCATAAGTATAATCGACCTTTAATGTTCCCATGCACTGATGGGATTCAGGCCTCTCGGTGAGAGGAAAAAGGCCGTAATCCACCACGCGGGCCCAGTGCGGGTTGATAGATGTCACATGTCTTCGAATTTTCGTTCTAGGCATGCCAGTTTCCTCACGATTTTTTTCTTTACCGTTTTGAGAGCATTGGTGACGCAACAATTCACACAAAGTAAAGCACCTGTCTGGGTTCGAACCTACGACCTACAACTTGTAAGTTGCGGATGTTACCACTGAGCCAGCACTGCTCCCAAAAAGTCTTCGTGTTTTTTTTTTTATTTAGGTACGTTTACTATTCAATTAAACATTTTCAATACCAAGGAAATCTTAATCGCAAATACATTGCCCTAGGCAAGTTTTACGTAGATACTTTTAATGAACTTATTTATTTAATGATGTAAATAATACTCGTAGAAGTAATAATTAAAAATCAAGTGACATTTAACAAATTAATTGCAATTTTATCGTTTTAGATCACGTCAGTAACTGTGGCGATATTTTTATTTATTTATTATGATTTAATATTACTGGTTCGTTTGCAAGAAGGTTGTTACATTACGCTGCTTTATTGAAAATAATTATGAAGAAACAAAATCGGGTCAGCTTCCAGTCTAACCGGTTGCAGCTGAATACCAGTATTTAATATGGAGCGACAGCCTATCTGACATCCACAACTAGTTACTGGGTAACACGATACCCCTTACTAAGACTGGTAGTCAGACTTTAAGGCTCATAGCTGGGTAGTTAGAAGCACAAAAGTCTGACAACCGGGACAAAGATCTACGAATGACAGCCGGGACCATAGACATAAGACAAAAGGCGGGATCAATGGCTTAACGTGCTTTCCAAGACACGGAGACGTCTCGATAAGTAATGACTAATGGATGGTCATCTATCCAGGGGATCTACTCTGAAGTAGTATCGGCTGAATGTTAGGCCGTTTCCTGCTACGAAGTTACTACGAGTATTTGGTTCGGTCGGTTCCGATCCTACACTTTTTCGAATATTGACTATGGTCCCGACCCAACTGAAACGATCCGAACTTATTTCGCATTTTTCAATAATATTCGCTTCGGCCATGTGTCAGTCCGATCTGAACATTCGCACTTTGCACTTCGGAGTAGGCCCCCAGGAATCGACTGCGGCAAGCGTAGCGTACCTTCAATCGACAAGTGCGGCTGTTATTTTCAGGAAAAATATTATATTTAATTTATAGTTACAGGTGATTTTGTAAAGTGCAAGAAGACTGTTCCCTTCGATTTAGTTTAGGTAAACCTTGGGCTACCTATTAACCTACAGGGTGGTAAGTACACCAGCGCGCAATCTGTTACCATGGTTCAGAAAAATAAAAAATAAATTGCTGATCCTTACATTTTGATTTTGACCACATAGGTTTTGCACTTTTCTTCTTTTGAAACAGATTTTATTTTTTAATAACCTCCGAAATATATACTTTAGGGGGTCCAGAATCATATGCTGAATTCATGGTACGGTTTGTGCAACGATGGATGCCACCCAGTATGATTAGAAAGAAAGAAAGAAAGAAAATACATTTATTTGGCACAAACTAAAAGACACACAATACACCAGATACATACAGTTTATTTAGATTACGTACTAGTTTTATAGATTTATGTATTCGCTGCAGTTCAACAGAGCTTGAAGTAAAAGTCCTATGACAACCGATTAGGTAAGGGTTGATTTTCCATCGCCAGAAAACTTTTTCAGTTTTTATATGAAATCATCATCATCTGCCTAGCCTTTTCCCAACTTTGTTGGGGTCGGCTTCCAGTCTAACCGGATGCAGCTGAATACCAGTATTTATATGAAATATCTGTCAAAATTATTCCTCGAATAAAGTTAACAGACGTTTGAAAAATCAGCCCTTTATTGAGTAATTAAGTTGACGTCAAGTTATTCAATGACAAGTTGCATAGAACAAGTATCAATAGCTCATACTTGTAGCAATTTAAATTATATTATTACTATACATTCTGTGCCTACGTTTTTTTCCTTAAAAGGAGCGGTTTTTTTTCCTTGGTTACCTACTACGTCATAATTGTCTGTTTGCTTTGGAATGTTCACCGATACGCTTTTCCATCATATCACAAATATCTTTTTCTATGTCACTAGTTGTAATGTGAATAACATTACAACGAGTTAGAACGATGAACGAGTGGACGATAGATATATAGAAAATAGTTTACTATACTTTAGACTACGTATTGGAAGCTTACTTACTAGTTGATAGCTAAGCTGAGCCTGCTAAAACCATGTGGAAATCTTGATGTTTTCCGGAACAGATTAATTTTAGCGGTTTAGCTGTACCTAACTCCATTATACAATACCTATCTAAGTATAGAAATTAGGTGAAGCATTCTCAATTGGGACCATTAAATATGTAATATGTCTCTTAAACATGTATTTTTATATCTTTATCCAAATCAATCAATCAATTAACTTAGCCTATCGCTGTTCACTGCTAGGCATAGACCTCCCCCACGCTGCGCTACGGCATTCTGTCTTCCGCTTTCCGCATCTAGTCTGTCCCACCTTTTTATCCAGATAACACCATGAAAAACAACGTGTGCGGTTGAAGGACCCGCGTCAGGAACGAAGTTTCTTACGCGATAATCGCACGACACAAGTATGTATTTAATAGAAAGGGACACAGAGAGAGGAAGTTTGAATTTAATACGCGTTTTTAATACAGAGCCATCTAGTATAAGTTTTTAGAAGCTCTCATAAAGTGGTCGCCATCTTAGAATTTCCTATTGGCTTCAGCACCCTCGAAAACCATGAAAACTAACTTTCTCTTTCAAAAAGAAAGAAAATGAAGAAGAGAAAGTCGCACGGTGGGGGGCATAACGCTTTTTCTACGTGATTATTTTTACCAGTTTACTCCTACCATAAGCCGCGTTAAATTCAAATTCAAAATATTTATTTTCCAGAAAATACATTGTTCAACAAGGGAAGATCTTAAAGCCTAAGAGCCTAAGAGAGAGAAAGAACTTCGTTCTAAAAAAACTATTACAATACGAAACTCACTATCCAGCCAGTACCTAAGCTGGACATTTCAACCAACTCAAACTTGACCATTAGCCGACTAAATGTCAAACCACCATTTACGATCAATTGTTGTAAGTATATAATGAACGATCAAACCACCGCATTGAAACATGAAGGTCAGCCAAAGTTATTCGTTTACACTCTAGATTTAATGGCTGGTCGTAAATAATTAGACTTTTTGTATATTTTTATATCTTTCGATCTTAATCACTTCATGGTTCGACTGCATTTTTAGGGTTGGGTGCCAACGGGACCCTATTACTTTAAAGCGCAGGCCACATTTAAATGGCGTCGGGCGCGGACAAGGCACGGGCGGCTTCTTAATTCATTCAAATTTCATACAATGTGCATGGAAATAAAGCGCAATTTAGGACACGCGGTATGTCGTTGCTCGGACGTGGTTATGACACGCCATTTCGGTGCCCGCGCCTGAATGGAATAGAAAGCCACCGGTGCCATATCCGCGAGACCGCGCCCGACGCCATTTATATGTGGCCTGCTGAGCTTATGGCTTCGCTGTCCGTTCGTCCGTCAGTCTATCACAGGGCTGTATCTTTTAAACCGTAATAGGTAAACACTCAATATTTGCACAGAGTGTATACTGCTATAGTCTATAAAAACAAATAATAAAAGTAAAATAAAGTTAAATATTATTGTACAAGAAAAGTTTTTTTTTTAATGTAGTGTGCTGCACTCTTTGATTGCCAGTCCGACTCGCACTTTGCCGCTTTTTTATTAGAATTTGTATTAATACTAAAGTTATTAGATGCATAGAGGTCCTTCAACATTTATTAGCTGTATCATTTAATAATATCTTAATCTCATAAGTCGCGGCCATTTTGCAATTTTTTTTTGTCATTGACCAGCCATGAACTTTAGACGCCTTGCTGACTGTCTAGGTATAATGCCTTATAAAAGTTAAGTAAATTCACCTAAAAATGTTTAGGTAGATCGGAAAAACGCCCAGTCATTCGATCTTTATTTATTTTTTATTCAATATAATTAATGTCAGTGCCTTTATTTTTAACTTCCGCATGCTGTAGGTATTTGAAATATTTGTTTAATGAACTGTGACTGGAAGACAAAAAGATTTATTGAAACTTTGTCCTAAAGATGAATGGTGCCAATAATCTTAGTAGGTATGTATAAGTAAATATATACGTTATAGCTTTTTTGGTGAGATAAAACTTTATGTAATAATATTATTAAAATAATAAAGTTAATGATTATTTATATCTTAAAATGGTTTTTACAAGTACTATATTTTTCTACTTTAAGATATGTTACAAAATGTATAAAATAAGGAACTAAATAAATAAACGAAGTTAATGATTAAACAGCCAAAAGCAACGAAAGCCAAAAGCAATACAGCAAAGAAGGACTTCTGGACACGGCTCATATTGTTAGGAGGTTCCTCTCTCTTGAGCCCTGACCCCGATAGCTTGGACTCTGTTCCCGATACCTAGCCAGGGCTAAAATTTTTATATGTATTTTTTTATGCTCTGATATTTATAAATGTAATTTATATTATGTAAAGTAAAATAAAGGAAGTTAAGTAATAAAACATTGATAAAATTTGTTAATATAAGTTTTTATACACTATCAAAATCTAATTTGAAAAATAGCTGGTATTTATATTACAATTTCCTAGAAACAAAATAACTGTAACTCGAGAAAAATACTTCTTATATTTTGATGTAATTATAACGAAATCTGTGCGATATTAATTTATATTACCTGTTAAAAAATCATTATTAACATTACTGTCCTCAACTTCATTTCATTTCCTTTCCACGTCATGTTTGGTACACACTGGCCACCAACAGTTAGGTAGCCAGCAAGAAAAACCCCACACCATGCCATGACGTCATTAGTAGGTACGGTACACACAACAGGTGCCTGAGGGCGTGACATTTTTTGTATACTCGACCTTGCAATACTTCCGTGAAGGAAAGAGCAGGCGCGGGTGAGACAATCCGGCTATGGGTTTATTATTTTAATTAATTAGTTAATTATGCTACCGTATTCATCCAGATAACTTGTTGTAGGGAGGGGAAGCCCTAGAAGGACACTATAGTGATCTTATTAATAATAATAAATCCATTTATTGTAGATTACTAATTAAATGTCCATAGTTGTTAGTAACAAAGGTGTTAAAACTATGTTAGTCAATATAAAAAATCAAAAACAAAACATCATTCAGACTCTCAAAATTCAAATAATAAAATTATACAGCAATGATATAGCTTGCAGAGTAAGCAAACTGAAGTGGCAGTGGGCTGGCCATGTTTGTCGAAGGACTGATGTCGGGTAGAGCAGACGAGTCATGGAGTGGAGATCGCGTATCGGCAAGCGTAGTGTGGGACGCTCCCCAGCTAGATGATCGGACGACCTAAAGAAGGTTGCTGAGACGGACTGGATGCAGAAAGCGGAGGACAGGGTGTTGTGGCGCATCCTGGGAGGGGCCTATATCCAACAGTGGGCTGCGATAGGCTGAGTTGATTGAAAATAATACAGCCATCAATGTCAAAAAATATGCTCATATTCTTTCCCTTCTATTTAATGTGCTCTTTTCCCCTTCCACCCCTCTCTATCTCAAGAAACGTTTTCAGTTTCTTTGCGACTCCCACACGAAATTGTTAAGATCATCAGATAACTTGAAGCTCAAAATGCCAATGCATTCCACAACTTTCCTTGATAAATCCTTTACTGTCCAGGCCGCTCGTTTGTGGAATGCATTGCCAGTTGAAATAAAACGCGCGCAGTCGTTACAGGTGTTCAAACGACTTGTAAAGGAGCACTACTTGTCGTTGTGATGTTGTTGTCCTAACTGGAATCATCTACAGTCCTCTTTTATTTTTCGTTGCTTGTAGGTATATATGGTATGTATGTATTTATGTATCTATAGTTTTGGATATGTATATATTTGTGTATCTATTTTAGTAAATTGTATACATTATGTTTGCACCAACGACAGTCCCAATTTATGTCAAGGAAAATCACTGTCCAATCTAAGGTTGCCTGGAAGAGATCGCAGTAATGCGATAAGGCCGCCCATTGTATATTTTGTAGTGTTTTATGTATTTTTTATGCTATGTATTTTTGTGGTGTACCTACAATAAAGTATATATAAATAAATAAATAAAAAATATCATGTCAAAAAAATAAAACTCATAGTCAGTACCTACTTAATAGTGTCATATCGTTACATGAAGCTGGATAAATCTCCCCAGCAATGCAGAGTCGGGCCTCTCAGAAATCATCCTTAGGTATGGTGGGTGGGCCATCTTATTGGTGATGTTCTTTAGAAAGGCTAGGTGCGTAGTACTCGCAACCGAGACGTGCGTTTTTGACTAGCCGATCTATTCTGTAAAAATCTCACCGGGAAAACTTAGTTAAAGTGAGCTCTCATTTCACCTAATGCTGGGATTGACACTATTGACAGCTCACTTCACCTAAGTTTTCACGGTGAGATTTTTGAAGATTATATCGGCGGATGTATGAACGTAAACTAAGCAAAAGGGATATGTAAGGATCATAGGGTAATTGCGTAAAACACTAACAGTAGGAATAGCTTTCATTTTGACAGTTCAACAACATTCATTGCTCTATTTACGTTATTGAGCAGACAAAATTTTCGAACACATGAAGCAATGGATTAGCAATATCCTTCAAAATGATTCAGATTATGATTTATGTAGGGCGCAATTAGGGTGCAGGTTGCTATAGCTAAACCATCTTCGAAGCGTATGATAATGGCAATTCCCCTTTGGTTTCTAATTACAGCAGTGATTGGGTCCTATTCAATAGTGAATGTTGACGGGCTGACGTATCAATTAATTTGTAGGGTATGTGACTGTAAGCACAAATGTCGAAAATAAGTTCTACGACGTGCAAAAAGTTTTATTACCCCGCGTCGAAAATGATTGTTCGCGCGATTACGCGATTGTCGCGTTTATTATTGTGTTGGGAAAACTGGTAGGCGCCCTCTGTCGGCGCGACCACGCATTCGAAATCGTCGAATAAAATGGTTCAAGCAACATTCGCTTTGGTTAGGACGCGGACTTAGATTTTTCTTTCAAAGCTCGTTGTAAATTTCAGCGTCGAGCACACGGGGTTCTGAAAATAGACCCTTCTCCAGAAATTACATTATTATAAGTTTTATTACCTAGAACATATAGTAGGTACTTCAATAATTGATGAAACAAACTGGTAGACTTTGGTGACACCATCGCCGTTAGGTACACAGTTACACAGATAATTAACCACTCTATTTACCATGGGCTTAGTGTAGGCATGACAGTTCCGTCTAATGAAAATAGATGGCGTTGTATTAAAGAATAGAAAAAGTTACTTTTCCACATTCAAGTCTTCACCAGATAAATGATGATACGACATACGACTGTTTCTTTCTCTTTTTTAATATTTCAAGAACGACCACAGTACACTTCATTTGGTTATAAAGATAATTGAAATGGCGGCTTAAAACTAAAAGTTATCTGACGTATAATTAAATGTCTTGTTGAAAATGGCATGTCAACGCGACAATTACCGGGTTTGCAAAGCGAAGCTCACCTTTCTTTTAATTAAATTGTTTTTCTTTTCATTTTTGTTAATGGTGATTTAATTATGAGGATATCATGTGTTTAAAAATGTAATATTTATGGAGAAATATTTTTATCAAACGATACGACGGTGATCAAGAAAAATTATATTAAACTAGCTTCTGCCCGCGACTTCGTCTGCGTGAAGCAACTTTCTTAATTTTTTTTTTTCTCTTAGCTTCCTAAGAACCTTCTACAAAGTATTAGAAACCTTAAAAAAAAACGATGGATGAAATCGGTAAAGTCGTTCTCAAGTTATGGCGTGACCAAGGGAAATAGGGAAGTTCGTGGGCAAGTTCGTGGCGCTTGGATGCATCCAAGCGCCACGAACTTGCCTACGGCTAATGATAGAACTACGGAATAAGATCTCTTGTAATACATGCTAAAAATTGTACATAATTATGCTTTAAAAAATATTTGTGACTGAAATACTGTAAATAATAATATTAGCAAGAGGATATAAATCTTTGTACAAAACATTTCGATTGTTTACTTTTACTATCAATAGATGGCATTAGTGAAACCAGATTGAAGGTACCTTTTGTACGAAAACGTAATTAAATCCTACGTAATATTAAAAAATAAATTGTGACATAAAAATTACGAATTCTACCTATACCTACTACATCCCAAAAACAAGTAAACTTTAATGAAGCAGCGATGATTCTAAATATAAAATCCGACGGCTAAGCGCCGACTATTTTCGTCCAACGTGGGAGCTTGTTCTATTTACGCACCTGGTATTTCGAACTCTTCGTGCATTCTGCTCGCCTAGTACTTTCGGGGATAGAACTGACTTTTGTGACGTAGCGGACGAGAGGCCGTCACTGTCACACGGCCTGTCATGATGCGAACGGAACCGATAATGCTGAAATGCCTGAAAGCGTTTGATAGCTTACGTTTTACGTTCAAGCGGATTTTTTATTGAAAGCTGTGAGTGAAATTGGAGAAGAGTTGTTTATTAGTAGGGTAATGTATGTACGCGTACCATTTTTTTTTAAGTATTTATGTATATATATAATTATATGATTCAGATTAGTTCTAATTCACTTCTTAATTATATTTTGTATGGGCTGGGAAATTAATAAGCGATTTAATAATTTAATTACGATATTTTACTAATATCATTAAAATAATAACCAGGCATGAATTAATGAATGATTAATTCAAGGATGAACCTTATTTAATCAGGCATAACAATCAGTAAATTAATTGATATTGTTATTGCTAATAAATTGATTCATTAACATACCTCTCTCACAGACGTAATAATTTCAGTACCACCGGGGCAACGGATTTCCTTGAAATTTCAGGAATAAGGTTAACGATACCAGGAGGATATGAACCAAAAGGATGTTCACAAAGCGTCGCTGCGTGTTTACATCAACGAGTATGTGTGCGTGAGACTTATTGGGCACCTGTTACGATCCTGAGATTCAATGTACTTGAAAAAGTTGGTATATAAATAATACTTGTGAAGCTTTTAACTTTGAAGCAAGTCAGTATATTAAAGTAACAGGTGTTAATTTGTGATCAATCGATTACAATTGGAAATACGCGGTTTTGTAATCCAGTTTTTCCATTAAAGTCAATATCGGGGTACGTGGGAAGGTGTCGGTGTTTTTGAGGAGAAACAAATATTTATTTTAAACACTATTTTTATTGACTCCCAAACTGTTTTTATGTTAAAATTTTAATAAAATGTTTGAATACACCCGGCTACGCGGCAGACAAAAGTTCACTGAATCTAATATAAAATAATAAGTAATAAAATGAGTTCGACGCGTCACGTCTATATTGCTGACTAAGTTGTTCGGTAAAAACACTAAACATTCAATTTTTTTTTTTTTTTGTCAAACAATATTAATAGAATTCGACTTATACTTTTACACACAAAGGCAAATAATTAATTATTTTACAATATTTCACATTATGTGCTTGTTTTTGACAACATAATTTGGATATGCGAGAGTTTTTTTTTTTTTACCTATACACAATATCCATATTTTGAACAAAAGTATAAATTAGTCATATCATCAAGTTTACGTACGTTTTATGCAAATCCAATAAGTCAATTGATACTTAAACCAATTGCATTTTATTGGCTTCTAATCTGAGTACCACTCAAACACTAACTTTCAGCTGAAACTTACTAAACAAAATTACATTAGTATGTGTACACACACACAGAAATCTCAGCTAACTTTTCAGACTGCTTGGCGCTTCCAAAATTAGTCCTATAACCATCTCTTTTCAACCCCTTTTTCTAGAGCATTGTTGTCTCGCTTGCTCCCGTAGCTTTTCTTGAGCTTTCCCTGACATTAGCCGAGCATGCGCGGTGCGCCCCGACGCACGTGGTTTGCGATCTTCTGGTGTATTCTGCTCGCCTGGTATCGGGCGCGCCTAGGGCGGCCGCGTCGCGCCGCCGCCGCCCATTGTCGCGTTTGCCCTAGCCTTCCCGCCCGCCCAGAAGCTCTGACGATCGCCTGCGATACGGTCCGCTGCCGAGTTGTGGGAGAAAGTCGCGCGCACGTGCATAACTTACGCGTGTTTGGAAAATATTATTTATGCGAGAAAAAAAATGTTTAACCAGTGTTTCTGAATCTTTTTTGGAAACTCCCTAAGGACCCCCTTTTTCCTCCCTGTCCTAAAATATTTTTTGCATTATTTTGTTTTCTCCTCCTGTCAAAGTTTGTCGTTATTTTTTGTAATTGATTGGTGTAATTATATAGACGCAGGTGTGTAGTGGTGTGTGTGTGTCTTCGTGGCTGCTGTCTGCTGATGCTCTTCAGGTCCTGAGCCGGCTTCGGTTGCAGTTTCAAATATGAGGAGATATTCAGCTATGCCAGGTACGTCAAGTAGAGATAAGGAATAAAAAAAAAAAAAAAGAATTAAAAATTTTCATTCTGATAATAATGCGCAAGCGGATTCTGATTTCTTGTTTATTGTTATTATTTCAGGAAAAAAAAAACAAAATCATAGATTTCAAAATCTCTGATTAAGTAAAGAATTTCATCATCATCTGCCTTGTTAAACGTGATAGGAACGGTGAAAGATTAACAGTTTATCTAACTATCTTAACTTTTTTTAACACGTCTAAGGGCAGATTTTTCCAACGCCAGATAACTTTATCGCAGGGATAATTTTGAATTTTTGACAGTTCTTCTATACAAAATCTGTCAGACGTCAATTTTATTCCACGAATAAAAATTATCTGTCGATTGAAAAATCAACCCTTAGGGCAGATTTTTGAATAGTCAGATAACTTATAATTGAAGAAAAAATACAGTTTGACATAAATTTTCTACACAAAAGCTGTTAGAACACAATATAATTTATTCCTCACATAAAAATGATGTCACAATTGAAAAATCCGACCTAAATAATATAAAACCCTATACTTTCCACAATTAGGTACACAATTTAACAACTACTTTACACATTCTTTTTACTAATAAACCCTGACACATTTTAACACGTAAGGGTAAACTCTTTATTTATGACTATACTAAAGTTGTTAATGAACATCTCACCCTTCCACAATCAGCCATTATGTGGTTGTCGAATGGCATACAAATAAAAATAAAGGGGTTACTCCTCCGAACCTCGAGAGGGCTTCAAAAGATGAATATAGGCCGGCCCATTGACTGAATGTTAGCTCCTGGCTTTATATCGTAACGTGTGATAAAAGGCTGGCTTTTCTAAAGACATATTATACCTACTGTCCATTATTTAGTGGTTTTGAAGGCTGTGAATGGAAAAAAAGTGATGAAGTATGTAAGTTGTCGTTTTTGTTGGAGAAATTTGTTTTGGTCAAAGATTTCAATTGATTGCACGGTCGATTTTTGAAGACGTCTGTCTAATGCTAAGGAAATAATATGGTTATTTTATGTCCGTGTATTACCGTGGCAAAGCTATGATGGTACATAATTGAAAGCGTGGAATTTTAACCTTTCAAATAAAAAATAAAAACGTTATGTGGTAATTTACATTTTTTAACCGCAAACTTGCGACAGTTTTTTTAAACTTTAACGACAGTATTACGAAATTAATGGTTCTGACATGAATGAAAAGACTATGGTTATAAATTCTTTTAACTGAACTGAAACTTTTTTGGTCCTTGTGTCCTACCTAACTCCATAATTCTTTTGTTTTTGCATATTTTATCAACATCAAAATAGGTGTTAGGTAGATAAGAATGAGGTTCTTACCTACCTAATACCTACATATTTTGATCAATTCTTCAATTCTTTTTTCCTTCTAAAAAGGTTTTGTTCCTAGAGCATTTTTGTATGCACCCGATGAGTAATTTGCAAATATAAATACGATGGACTTCGCTCGAAGTGGTTTCATTCCCTCAGGACTTCTAAAGATTAACCTACTTTTGCAGAAATGTTCTATGTTTCATAGATATGATTGTGTACGCCCTTGATTTTAAAATCCACCGGTGTATGTTGAGAATCAACAAATATAAATCTATTTCTATATTAAAAATTATTTAGTGAATGTAGGTATTTAACTTAACGTCTGTTATTGTCTTCAAAGGGACAATAGATTGTTTATTTATTTAATACTAGGAAGTGCATCGTGTTTGGGACTTGAAAAGTCGCGCAGTTAAGATGAACAACGCAGCCACATAGACCGACATGAACTTTAATTTATAATATGTACTAGCTGCGCCCCGCGGTTTCACCCGCTTAAGTGTCGATCCTGTTTGAATATTTAGATAAAAAGTATCCTATGTGTTAATTCTAGTTATAAACTATCTGTATGCCAAACTTCATCCAAATCCGTTTAGTAGTTTTTACATGAAAGAGTAACAAAAATCCATCCACCCGTCCATCCAACCTCACAAACTTTCGAGCTTATAATATAGTTATCGATAGTTTATTCCAACGCTATGAAAAAAGGCCGTGATATGCAAATATTGTAATACGCCCGAACCGTGATTAACATGGTTGTGTACACCAATAATTTGCCTCATTAACATTACAACGGTCAATTAAACACGGTTTACTAATTCGCTAATACGAATCAGAGAAATTACAGCCTTAATCATTTACTGAATGCATGGCGATTATACATTACCGGAACATTAGATGGTAAATTTAATGAAAGCTTCCTTCATTCCACTTGATATCCCCGAGGCTTGCTTTACAAAAAGCATGGCAGGATAACTAATGATCTTGGTTAGCAAATAGTAAGGTATACCAAAGTGTATTGCAAACCGTTAGTAATATTGCATCAGTAAATTTTATATTTTATTAGGCACGAAAGTAGAATAAATGTTGTGGAAATGCGTTGCGGTATAAAAGAAGATGTAGTGACAAAAATTAAAAAGAGTACATATGCTTAGATCGTTTGGTCATATTGAAAGGATGAATAAAAGTGCAATACCTACGCAGTCAAAATGTATGGAACAGTAATTTTTTTTTTTAATAACCGACGAAACTTTTCGACTCTATGGGGTCTAAACTCATGTACTGAATCCATGGTTACAGTTTAAGCGTCGACTAAAAAAACTCACACCGAGGGCATACGCGGGGGAGGGGGGCCCTAGAAGGAAAACCAGCGTGCATGTAGGACCAGCACCCTAATTGCGTAACACAAGATCAATCGGAATCGCTTTCATTTTGACAGTTCAACAACATTCATTGCGATATTTACGTGTTGAGCAGACAAATTTTTCGAACTTATGAAACAATGGATTAGCAATTTGCTTCAAAATGATTCTGATTCCGATTGATTGTGTGTTACGCAATTAGGGTGCTGATGTATGAACGTAAACGATGCAAAAGGAGAATGTCAAGATCGTAACAGGTGGCGTTCTTTAGTTTCTTACCCCAATGGGAAGAAAGCACGAGTTCATGTATTGTATGTATGTTTAATAACTGTTGTTTCTAGGTTCACTGATTGAGTGTGTGACTGTTGGAGAACGAGGAAGACTGACCTACCGTGATACAGTTTTTACTAGTACGGAGGTCAGTGTGAATTACTCTCTAACAACCATATAAGTTATAGTTATATATATATATTAAATGTTCGTAAGTATGTTCGTGTTATTATACTGCTAGAAATAAACGTATTTTTTTTTGTCAGTCGACAAATCTTATCAGGAAGTCAGAAGCCAGACGTATGTATGTTAAACCGGTCTAATATGGAAAGTAGTGAATGAAAAGTAGTGTCAGTCAATCAACTACTTCGAAACACGGCTAGCCGATTAAAAGTAGACAGATAGCCAGTCCATTGCCTGTCTATTAGAACGCCTTTTACGATTCACGTGGGAGTCAAACTGGCGCGTTAAACGCTTAAACCAGACCAACGCTATTACATCACTGGGTCACATAAAATAGTACTTATTGGGTTTTATAGGTTGAATAGGTTTTATAGAGGTGTAGGGTCTTCCATCGACGCGCAAACTGTAACCATGGATTCAGCACATGAGTTTAGACCCCATAGCGTCGAAACTTTTCGTCGGTTATCAAAAAAAATCTTCTGTTTCATAGAAAAATGCAATACCTACGCGGTCAAAATGTATGGAACAGCAATATATTTTTTTAATAACCGACGAAAAATTTCGAGGCTATGGGGTCTAAACTCATGTGCTGAATCCATGGTTACAGTTTGCGCGTCGATGTCCCTGCCACCCTGTATACATAGGGGTACCCACATAATAGGCCTATATTATTCCCACTGCTGGGACACAGGCCTCCTCTCGGTGAGAGGAAGTGGGCCATAATCCACCACGCACCTTTTGAAGTACCGAACCCTAAGAATACTTTTATACGAAAAAAAATAATTATGTTTTAAAACTAGATGAAGATGGCGTTTCTCATCTGACTACTATGAGAAGAGACACTGAAACAAACTCAGACATTACAGTCTCTTTTAAAGTCCAGATGTAATCTTGGCCAGATATATTTCAGTATCGTGTATCTATATCTATCTAGCGAAAAAGAATCAGCTGTTCCCTACATTTATGTTCGCATAACTCGTCAAAATGTAGGGAATAGCTGTTTTTTTTTCGCAATTTCAGGTTTGGTCCCATAGTAAAAGTTGTTCATAATGATGATTACAATGACCCCTTAAAATGATGCCCATGAAATCAATTTCACCCTGTAGTTTGCGGGACACTTAACGCTCCCAGATGTAATAACAAGAGAACTTCTATTTTGTCTCGTCGAGTGTCCTTCAATGGTTTATTAAGTAAAACACAGATATTCATTTATTTCCACTTCTCGCTCTCTCCTGAAAACCTCTCAATTACTGAAATATAGAGCGAAATAAATAAACCGTGTATTTCACCCGCACGTGTATAGGGCACAGTGTCCTTGATAGCTGATGATATTTAATGTTTAACTTACATATTAGTTTTAGGTATATTAAGTTCTGATTATACGGTTCGAAGGGGCTCGTGGCTAAATAATAACAGCCGCACGGGTCGATCGATCAGGTTACGCTACGCTTGCCGCGGTTGGTCCATGGATGGGTGGCCATTTTTACATACCAACAACCTTCCGTGACGACGAAACGTTAAGCCGTTGGTCCCAGCTGTCATTTGTGCATTTTTGAAAGTCGTTACGGGTCGTCAGAAGCCCGAAAGTCTGACAACCAGTCTTACCAAGGGGTATCGTATTACCCAGTAACTCGGTTGTGGAGGTCGGATAGGCAGTCGCTCCGTATAAAATACTGGTATTTAGCTGCATCTAGTTAGACTGGAAGCCGACCCCAATATAGTTAGGAAAAGACTAGAAGGATGAAGTACTTTTAATAATCACCATCATCAGCCTATAGCAGTTCAGTGCTGGACATAGGGCTCTCCTAATGCACGCCATTCAATAATAATACAAATACGATAACCTGACGTCAGTTGAAAATAGTTTTTCCAACGTCGAATTTATAGACTATAGGTACAGTCACGACTACCAATATGTCAACACTTGGCAACTTTCAATTGCGATTTTTTCGAAAAATAACGAATGCAACGTTGAAATACGACACCTTACATAAACCTATGGGTTCGAAAATGCTATGTTCGTACCAGCATAAAATTTCATTATAAAATAAAGGAGTAAATCGCTTTTGAATAAAGCCGAGTGTATACATACTTTTGCTCGTGACGGTACAGTGTACTTGATAACGAGCTGGTGATATTTGTTTGAACTTATAATATTAGGTATTATTAATCAATAACGTCTGGCCACGATTTCGTTCATGTGGAAGTCGTGAGACACCACAATATAATAAAACAGACACATTTTTATAAAACTTTCCCATATACTGATCCTAGTTCATCATCTGTGACTGCAAGTGACAGCTATGTGACGAACCCAGCAATGCATAAATATGTAAGCTGTCACGCCCTTTATGCCTGGAGGCTTTTATTTAGGTAGTAAGTTTTTATTTTAATTAATTATTTTTTAGCTTGAGTACGTATAGTTTTTATTATATTTGTTGGTATATTGGCGGGGCTAGCTGACATATGGAAAATAATTTAAGTTTCTTGTAATGTTAATTACTGAACATAGGTTCCTAGTATTGTATACATGCAACTATATTCTAACTAAACAGACAGCTGTGCTGCTGGGGAGTTTGTTGCGCCACTTCTTCTTCCCAGCGATAGCACTAGGAAGTGGTGAAGGGCGGGCGTTTTTGGGGGACTGTCTTTTGTAATTTTGACGTTCGAAAAGTGCTGATTCTCAGCCTAATTTGAATAAATGACTTTTGATTTAATTTGATTACTACATTTATAGTTTTAATAAATATGAATGTTAGCATCAGAGTTATTACGCAATTATGAATATTTTATGTAACGTGTCAACTCCTTACAGTACAGACGCCAGCTGCAGGTCAAGCTACTCGAAACTTTTAAATTTTCCCAGTCAACCTTGAACCTTAACACTTTAGTGATAAAGTTGAAAATCTATTAAAGAAATTTGACAGATTGTAGTAGTAGCTTGATGTGCTGGCGTCTGTACATTGTTCTTCGAGTTACAGGATTTTCCTAGTTGGAAGGGGCCTTCTCATATGTAATAGTTATACCCATCCCTTATTGAAATAACACTGATGTTACCTAGGCTGTCTTTTAGTAAAATAAATGATTATTTACTTACTTAATTAAAAAAAAAAAATTGATCTCAGCAGCCAAAATATGAAGAGAGTCAGGACCGGTGACGCGGGAGCAAGCGACGTACAGTTGTTAGTAATATTGTGTGTTCAAGTAAATAGATGAAAGAAGTTAGTGAGTATTAGTAGGGTAGTCGAATTCGATTAAAGGACTTTTGTTAAGTTAATAGGCCTTTGTATAGTCGAGGGCGACGCCCTAGAAGGACAATAGTGACCTTATTGCTCATGTTCTCTAGAAAGGTCAGGGACCTTTTTTTTTTTGGGTGGGAAATCATCAAATGACCCCTCCCGCCCTGGGCGGAGCGGAAGGAAGTGTCAGACTTTTACTGACTAAAACCCACCCGTGTTCCTTCAGTTGCCTGTGCCAGGGGCCACGGTATCTTTTTCGAACAACCCGCAGCCCTGGCGGCATCGGCCCTAGCGGGCCCCGTCAGTTCGTGCTGACATCTCTTTGAGGCGCGCGTGGAACACAACGCGCCGTCGACCCGGGCCTGGTGCTTAGCGGTTAAGGTCAGGGACCTCGACGCACAACCCATTACCATGAATTCAGTCCATGATGCTGAAATCTACTTCATTGAAATTTTTGTCGGTTATTTAAAAAAAAAAAAAAACTAGCTCTAGCACGCATTTTGACCGTGTGGGGTACTTTTCTTTGAAACAGCAGATATTTTTTTATAACTGTTGTAAAATTTCAGCGCTATGGGGTATACAATCATGTGCTGAATTCATGGTTTCAGGTGGTATGTCGATGTTCCTGTCACACTATATAGTAGTCAGTTATTTACACAGGCTTCCAAAAAATTCATACTATCATATCAAAGTGCAGAACAGTCGGAGGTTACTAACGAACTATGCAATTCGCAAACTGATCTGAAATATGTATAGCCTTCGACTGCATATATGTTTTGGAATTTGATAGCATGAATGTTAAAATAGGCGCTCTCTAACGCATAACAATCATACAGATGGATAGAGTATAGATAAAAGCCGTTATTTTCTTCCATTTTAATTTTTGTTTGTATGGATATAACAAAAACACATTTTTTTTCATTTTTGTTGCTCCGGCTAATCACCGAAACGGCTGAACCGATTTTGATGAAATTTGGTGTAATATTTAAATTTGGTATACTTTTTATCGACATACCACGCGGGCAAAGCCGCGAGCTGAAGCTAGTAGCATAATAATTGTTATCCTGTTTATTATTTATTAGTTTCTTTTGACACACAGTCAGCATTAAACCAAATCAATCGACAAACTTCAAGTCATTTCGATGTCAATTCATTTTATTAAGCAAATCACCAAGTCTGAATAACTTTAGCCCTTCGAATTCCGTTCCAACTCGTGTACTATGCAGCTATGAAGTACTTCTACGCAAATACAAATAGAGTATGGAGCAGGCGGCAGCACGTGGCTCGAGGATACTCCAAAGATTTCGGAATTTACGCCGTTTTAAAATTGCAGCAATATTGATTCTACACGAACAAAATGTAATTAAATAATTAGTAACTTCAATCATACATGTTGTTTGTTGATAGGTCTATTTAACACTGCTTGTATTATGCTACTTTACATTTAGAATAAAATCATTTTGTTAATTTGTGTTTACCTTTCTGTAAAGACCTTTAAAAATCAAAAAAACAATCATTATTGGCTCTGTTAACATAACGGTTTTTTGATTATTTTAATTTTTAAATGATTTTTTTCAGGTTAATTTGAGAGAAAATGGTTTTGTTTGTCAAGATTAGCAAAACCATGTATTTTTATCAGTGGAAACTTGTAAATGGCCTTTAAATGCATAATAATAAATTGTTTAAGAACACTGTTTATATTAGCTGTAAGTTTCCCGAATAAAATAAATAAAATTGGAAGCGCATCCATGCTTACTATTGCTACTTATACAGGGTGACAGGGAAACTTGACGTATTCCTTGAAAGGCGTTAAACTAGAGGTCATTAGCAACAAATTAAGTCCGGTCAAGTAGGGGTCAAAACTGGATGGTTACCGAGGTGTGTCGGTTCGTAACCAAAGACAATTAATTATGAGAAAAAAACTACTCCACTCCAAAGATTTAATTGATACTTTTTTGAAAGTTGAAAAAAGAGTGATCATTTAAAAAAAAAATCTTACATAAGTAATCTCAGAAATAAAAAGTCTTTAATAGCAAAATTTTAATTTTTTACCATCCAGTTTTGACCCCTAGTTGAGCCAGACCCGGAACAATTACTTGTAGGCCAGTAAAATACTGGTATTTAGCCGCATCCGGTTAGATTGGAAGTCGACCCCAACATGGTTGGGAAAAGGCTAAGCAGATGATGAAGACACAGCCTAAACCGCTGGGTCTAAAAGCATAAAATTTTGCACAAGAGTTCCTTTTATAGCGAAAGTGAAAACACACAGGAAGGATTTTAAAAATTCGTCCCCTTAAGGATTTAAATAGGGGATGAAAGTTTGTATGGAAGTTTGTTATTTGTGCCAGTGGAAATCCCATCGGGCACACGGCTTGTCCATAATAAATTCGTTACTGAATTTATTATGGACAAGCCGTGTGCCCGAAATGTATACAAATTCTGTAAACGGAAGTGCAAAACTCAGCTTTACGCTTGACATTTCAAAACCTATAGTATACCTCTGCCTTCCCTTCGGAGAAACAAAGCGTGAACAATTTATTTGTGGTCGGCGCAACATGTCTTTTCCTTCCATACTTCTCTATTAGTCGTCATCTCGGTAGACACCCCTTTTCTAACCATATTATCATCATTCACACCTGTTTTCCAGAGCTATGAAAATACAAAAGATTAATAACTATTCATAACTATTACATTTCCTCGAGACCCTCTCAACGAAGGGTTTTCAAACTAAACAAGACAAAAGGGGTTCAGTTCAGTTAATCTGATCATAACTCACTTAATTGGGTATCATTTCGGGGAGTCCCGTTGTAAATTGAACAGGGTTAAGCCTTTCCTTGCAATATCTGGGTATATGTGTAACCTCATTGATTAGAAGTACAAGACAAACAGTCAGTGTGTGAATATATATCATGTTTATACCCTGAAGGGTTGAGGAAGAGATGTACAATATATATTTAGTGAATGTATAATTATAGGTTGTGTGTATCGATCTTGTATCGAATCTATGTGTATTCTAGCTAGCTTTATAATACAGGGTGGCAGAGACATTGATGCACAACCTGAAGGCCAATTCTCGTAATTTAAAACGTTCAAAATCTAGTCGCAGTCTCATCTCGGCGACAAACAAATGTCAAAAACTTGTCAAAATGTAGGGAACTCAGAAGTATTTTTTGACAGATTGAGACTGAGATCAGACTGTGAACGTTCTTAAAATTACGAGAATTGCCCCTCTGTTCTTATGGATTCAGTACATGATTCTGGAATCCCCAAAAATGTTTTTTTCTTTCTACTGCTTTACTGTATCCTTGCCCCTTTATTTATAAACGTTGCTAAAACTCAAAAATGGCAGGGCACTTCCTCTCTCCTTAAACATCATCATTATATTTCCTTTGCTCGTGTTTCATATTTATTATTATATATATATATGTCGCATCACTGGGTGGTCGAGATGCGAAACATCGGGTCTTCTTCATGATCCGACATAGTTTACGTATGCGTGGGCACTGTAGTGGGTACTCGAACGAAAAGATAATTTGAATTTAAAGTAACTTTAATAAACTGGCGATTATCAACCGAAACGCACATTTGCGTCGGAATCAAACACGTGCGTACGGTACTAAGCGTTTGCCAAAACTGTCCAAGCTCGACTGTCCACTGTAGACTGAACAAAGAGACTGTCGCAACCCTCGGTCTCTCCGCCAGTCCTCGCTGCATCCCCTCCACCGACGATCATGTCCAAGCGGTAGGGCTCGCTTGCGTTTCCGATCACATGATTATTCGTTTACCCATCAAATTGTTAGATGGCGCTGTCCGCTGTACTGTGGTGCCATCTATCCACGACATATGTATATGTATTTATTTAGATTAGTATAATATACTTTAAGTACTTATGTTGTTAAATACCGAACACCTGGTATGGTGACTCAGTACTTAAATGTTGACCTTATGACAATGTGTAGGTATACTAGTAGGGTTGAAGGTCTGAATAAAACTACTAAACTACGTATATACTGTTCTATCGCTGATAATATTATATTTGCTGAAATTCACATGAACCCAACCAAATCGTTGTCATACAACGCTTGCGAGTTCTAATTCGACGTCAACGCCATCTAGTTAGGTCTTGTACAAATCTTTTGAGAAATACACTTTATATTGTTGCACTGATGAGCGGCTTTTGATCAGGCATGATCATTAACTTATTATGTATGTATTGTATTATGTAAATGGTAAACCACAGACTGCCTACAGTATATGTCTCTCCTCCCGCTTTTTAATCCATCCAAAGGTTGTCCTTAAAAGATGGCTCTTAGCGATAAGACCGCCCATTGTCACCCTTCCTGTAAAATTTCTATATTCATGTCTGTAATTTATATGGTCGAAATAAAAAATTAGTATTCTATTCTATTCTATTTGATGTGTGTAAGCAGACGGTAATCATTACTCAAACTTTAAGCAAAGTTTATAAATGAAGGGATAATTCACTACCTTGCAAGTTGTAGCGTTCGAGTATTTTGGTAACGTGACTTATGTTGCCATTACATCTGGATAGGATATTGTGAGTCAATAATTTATTTATGTTTACATGGCAGGAGTGTGTTTAGGTTAATTATAACGCAGTTCAAAGCTTTAGTAATCCTAGCCGGATATGACGTATGTAACATGTTATCCGTCACTAAAACAGTTGAGGGCGAACCAATAAATCTGTAATAATTCGACTGCAACTGATTTTGAACTTTATCTTTTCTGAAATAGAGATATAAGTAGCAGGATACCTACAAAAAAACAGACATCGTAAATCGGTTTTCGATGGAAACACAGTTTGTATTAAACAGTCAGTGTACATAATATTTTATGACCAGTGTTCTACTATATTTTGTGTATTTATATATAATTTCATAACCACTGCTCTTAAAACGATGAACGAAATCATAGTGAGGAAATTGGGAAGTCCAAAAACCAAAAATTCGAAGACATAAATGTGACATCTCCTAACCACTGAGCCCGCGTGGTGGATTGTGGCCCACCACTCCCACAGAGTGGAGGCTTGTGTCCCAGCAGTGGGAACATTATGGACTGATTATAACTTATATATGTATATAACTGTTCTACTATACAACTGTTCGAGCTGAGTGTTGCAAGATTACATTGCAACAGTTGCTGCTGAACGTAGGCTCTAGGATCGGTTATCGATAATGGTAGATTTTGCGTAGAAAATTTTCATATCAGATTAAGAAATCCTGCCAACAATCTTTGACAGTCGTTACGGATCGTCAAAAGCCCGAAAGTCTGACAACCAGTCTTACCAAGGGGTATCGTATTACCCAGTAACTGGGTTGTGGGTTGTGGTGGGTTGTGCAAACAACCAGTGGTAGTTGAACCCCCAAAAAAAACAATAAATCTCTTTTTTTTATCGGTTTTAAATATCGACACCCATAACGTTTGCAGAGTTTCGCTGGCTAATTTATTAGACCCTGTATAATTATGTAAGTAGATCTTTTAACACACTTTTACATGTCAATATTTTGTTGGTCAATATTCTAAAACTTGTGCCTGAGAACAAATACCGAAACAAACTCAGAGGTGTTCCCTTTTAAAGTCCAAACAATATATTATTACGACTAGCTGCGCTCCACGGTTTCACCCGCATTCGTTTCGATCCTGTGGGAATATCGGGATAAAAAGTATCCTATAGGATACTTCATCCAAAATCCTCTAAGTACCCGGAATTAAACCATTACAGGCACTTTTGAATTGTCAAGAGGTCGGTCAGTCAGAAAATGAAGCTAGTTGCCCATTCCAAAGCGTAGGTACCTATGGAGAAGAACGGGCAAGAAACTCCATGGACACTCTTTTAAATCAACATAATATGGTTACAAAGTATTGGTTACATCATCGAACGTTAAAAGCGTCCGTAATGAAAAGTTTAAAAAATAAAAATAAGAACAATTCAAATATTAAATTAAATTAAAATAAGCCGATGGACGTTTTCGAATAAAATTTAATTTAATTAATAGAAAACAAACAGTTCATTTATCAAATTAAATTTCATTCTAAAACATCAATCGAACATCAACTATGTCCGACGACCCTGGTTACTTATCGCCTTTGGTGACCGTACCTAACACTGACAATAGACACACGTTGAACCACTGTTTAAGTTTTTATAGTAAAACCCTTACCGTCTGATTACAAAACGAGACCTAACTTTAGTTCTAGCCTAAACATCTGAGCCGGTATTTGTATTTCGAACTTTATTTCGATTTAGATAAAGTTCTTTATACAAAAATGACAACTTAGCACCGAACTAAGTTGTCATTTTTGTATAAAGAACTGTATTTCTATAACAGTTAGGTTCTTAATTCAATAACTGACGCAGTGGTTTAAACCTGACCTAAAGAAAAACCTTGTTTTGTAATAAGGGGGTTAGGGTTTAACCCGATCTGTAACAGAAAGGTACACAAACAAACCACGCAAGGTTGGGTCAAAGCTACAATGATATTCTATGCAAATAGAGTGTACAGTAGTTGTTTTACATTTTACGACTTGTGTAACGCTTTTGGTGTAAAGCTGGCTAATGGAACAGTAATCGAATCACCTCGGTGTCTGTCTGTGAGATTGACGAGCTTGGATTTTAGTATAAAGTGCTACATTGTCTGTGGTGGTCAGAAGTAACGGCCCTGACTTACGAGTTGGAGGTCGTAGGTTCGTACCCACGCAGGTACTTTACTTTTGTGTAAATTATTTCATCACCTCAAAACGCTGAAGAAAAACATCGTGAGGAAGAACTAACAATCTAGAACCAAAAATTCAAAAACCTGTGACATCTACCAACCCGCACAGAGTCTTCATGGATGTTACTGCGAGAGCAGTGGTGGCCTAGTAGTAACAGCCGTGACTTACGAGTTGAAGGTCGTAGGTTCGAACCCAAACAGGCGCTTTACTTTGTGTAAATTTTTCATCACCACTGCTCTCAAAACGGCATGTCCTAAAACCAAAAATTCGAAGACATGTGACGTCGACCAACCAGCACTGAGCCTGCGTGGTGGATTACGGTCCACTCTCACGGAGAGGAGGCCTGTGTCTCAGCAGTGGGAACATTATAGACTGATTGTGACGTAGTTTTTTGGTTTGATAGAATGTTATGAGTTGACTTGTCTCGATAGTATGTAACTCTCCCTCCAAATTTCACAGGATACCTTTTTTGCCCATTGCTGTGTTGATTTCTGTCCCACATAAAAGGGAAAAGGTGATTAAATAAATAGTAAGTAATTCTGAGTTCTCATTCTTTTCTTTTTTCTTTTTTTTTAGGACTTTATTGGTATTTAGGTCCAAACTTTAATATTAATTACAAACTAAACGTAATCTATTTCAGATTAAGACATCGTGCTCGCCTTTGGTCAGTTTGAGTTAAACTGTTGTGTCAGAGTTAATTTACGCAATGCCTCACGCGATGATTAGAACTTGACTCGAGTTAAAGAATAATCAATTATTATAAGTTTTTTGCTTTACTCAAAAAATATAGTAGGCATGTAGAGTATATTTAAAAAAAGTTGTTTTTTATTAGCTACTAAACAAGATTATATTTACGTAATCTATACTATTGTAGCGGTATCTACAACGCCACATGCGAACAACGCGTCATACTGACGTCACGCAAATCCTGCATCTCGCAAGCAGAGTTTACCGCGCACTTAGCATAGATACAATTTCCCAACATCAATCGTTGGGCAATTGCCCGCCAGACACAACACCCGTCTGGTCGGAGGATCCTCCCTTTTCTATGGAGGTTGAGTGAACTTTACACCCTGTTCCTCATGCCTCCAAACTATGTACTAATTAATAATAAGGCTGATGAAAGGAAGAAAAGATAGAAAAAAAAAATATTCTGCACAAATAAACTGAACATTACAAAAAAAGACATTAAACATACACATACAACGTAGTCATAAACCTCGTACTCAAGCATATAACAAGTTGACAATAAAATTGTGTGCATAGCTTGATGTCAGGGCCAGGGACCAAAGACAACACACATTTCTTGATGTCATGAAAAATTTGTTTGTTTGTTTGAACGCGCTAATCTCCGGAACTTCCAGTCGGATTTGGTTTTTTTTTCTTGCTTTTGATAGTACAAGTTTTGACTTAGGCTAAAAGTTATTTAACATCATGCTAAAACCCTTAGGAGCCGAGCAATAAGAAAAATAGTCAGATTGGAAAACAATTTTTTTTTAAAATAGCCTAGATTCATCTCAACACCTCTCTCCTATGATTTTGTATATACCTATATATATATATGTAAAAGAAAAAAAAAAAATTTAAGTAAATAAATAATGGAAGCAAAAACGAAGTACGCTCGGGCAGGCGATGCGATGCGACGAGGAGAACATAGTAATAATAATAATATAATTAAAAATAATAATATAGGGGTTTCAAGTGCTTATAATATGTTGTCAGTAAGTTAGGCCTTTATTGTCCAACTGAAAGCCTGGCCAATTTAAGTCGTAGAACTTGCAAAGTAATGTTTTATTCTTTCAATGTAAGTAAAGTCTCATATAGCAAGCTCGACAACAGCACCCCAATAGCGTAAAACATTATCAATCTCAATCTGAATCATTTTGAAGGATATTGCTAATCCATTGCTTCATGTGTTCGAAAATTATGTCTGCTCAACAACGTAAATAACGCAATGAATGTTGTTGAACTGTCAAAATGAAACCCATTGCACTAATAGTGTGTTACGCAACTACTCCGCTGGTACAACTTACAATAAAAAAACATCAATCAAACATTTTTATTCATATATTAAAAATTATTTGTCTTTGTGAAAACAAAAGTTATAACGTTAATCTATAATTGAAATCCAAACCTAAAACAAATGAATCTTCAACTACTTCTCAAGAGCCCATCCCTACACAATAAGGCAGTGTTCAGAAAAGCGACTGGAAATTAAGGCATATCCGGTGGGTGGACATACCGCATAATATGGGCTAAGATAAATTGAATCGATCAGTCACATATCAGTGCGCGGGTCGCGGGTCATTACCGCTATTGTGTCTTCGCTTTAGTATCTACCTGAAGTGAGTATGTAGGTATTAAGGTAGTGTGGGATGGGAAGGGAAGATATGGGTCATTTGGCCGAATTGTTCCGAAAACACGAATGTTGGCTGTCTTATTTTGCTACGCGAATAGTTCGAAGGATAATGATTATTACATTAGCTGATTCATTGATTTATTTTCGATGAACATGTTCGTTTCGGCACGCCCTCGCCTTCGTGATTAACCTCTTGATTAGCGTTGCGTCTTACTAAAAACATTAGTAAATATCCATAATAAATGATTATTATCTATATCTATACTTATAATAAATCTGTAGAGAGGTCAGTTCTGTACATGAAATATATTTCCAAAATAACTATCAGGGGGTGATTAGGGATCGATACTGATGCCAAAAATGCAATCAGTAAAATTTTTGTCTGTCTGTCTGTCTGTCTGTCTGTATAACCGTTCTAGAAACAAAAACTACTCGACGGATTTTAACGAAACTTGGTACAATTATTTTTCATACTCCTGAGCTGGTTACAGTATACTTTTCATATCACGCTACAATCAATAGGAGCAGAGCAGTGAAGGGAAATGTTGCGAAAACGGGAGAAGTTACTCCATTTTTTAAGCTTCCGTCGCGTGTGCAACCTTAATGGTTAAAGCTACACAGAAATCATGTATGACGGAAATGTTCTCCTTAAAATTATATAAAAAATATCCCACGACAGCTTATGTCTATCTTTTATGGTTGCCTCACAATAACACGTGTAACTCCCGATAGCTTTGCAGTTCGAAGCATTCTGATTATATTTGTCTACTCTTACGTTTATAACACTCTCAGTCATCCCTAATTAAAAAAAGTTGACATTATTAACTATGCCATAAAAAAGAATCATAGAAATCGGTAATAGAAACACCAAAGTTATACATGAAATACGCTAATAATAAGCCATCGCGCGTGAGTACTGAATCACGCTCGACGCCTACCGGTTCGATTACGATGAAACTTGGTATAATTATTCTTTAGCATCCTGGGCACCACACTGGGTACTTTTTATCCCGGAAAAGTATACACAATAAAAAACAAACTTAATTTTGCGGTTCGATCCCTAGACCCGATTACTGTACCAACCGCAAATAATAAGTTTGTCGTAGGTTATGTCACCCGCAGTGGAGTTCTGCACACGGCTAAGATACTGTAATATTTTATCTTAAGATTAGAGATGGGCCGACTACATTTATAGTATTTGCCGACTAACCGACTAGCTGACTAATCGGTTTTCAAAATGCCGATTAGTCGGCCGACTAATCGGCAATGCCGATCATTCTAATACGAGTACCTACTTGTTAGCTACTACCTAGCTTAATTACTGACTGATTAATACGTTTTATGTTACCTTATTGGCTTTTGAATATGTTTCAAGACTGTAGCTTTAAGATTTAAAATCTATATATATTAAATTCAGTCCTTTTTTTTGAGGATGGGAAATCACCAAATGACCCCTCCCGCTCTGGGTGGAGCGGAAGGGAGTGTCAGACTCTTATTGACTAAAACCCACCCGTGTTTCTTCCTTAGCCCTTTATGTTCCAGGGCAGCGGTAACCCTTTCGGACGATCCCGCAACCCTGGCAGAAATTCAAAGTCCTGACTCACTGACTGACTGATACATCAACGCACAGCCTAAACCGCTGGTCCTAGAGACATGAAATTTGGAGGGTGTGTTTTTAGTGAAGAGTAGGTATCCACTAAGAAAGGGTTTTCCGAAATTCCACCCCCAACAGGGTGAAATGGGGGTATTTTGTTTGCATGGAAAATCTTATTCCTTGAGTTAATAAACTTGATACTTGGCACCAATACTAATCTAAGTAAATTATGAAGTTTTCAATTTTATGTTTTTCTAACTACGCCCTAAAAAGGGATTGGGGTGTTTCAAAGTTTGTATCCCAAGTTTGCATCCCAAACGATTTTTTTTTAATTCCACTTCTGTGGGGTTAAAAAGCAGGGATACAGTTTATATGAAAAATCGTCTTTATTAGGTTAATAAACTTGGAACTTGGCAAGAATACTCGCCTAAGTAAGTAATAAAGTTTATTATTATAAGTTTTTCAAAACTACCCCTCAAAGGGGGATATAGGGGTAAGTTTGTGTGGAAGTAATTGAATGCGCGGTTCAATTAACTCGAAACTCAGTACTAATAGTTTTGACAGAAAATAATTAATAATAATTATGTAAAGTAGTCGAAAATTGACCCCTGACGGGGCAAAAAGGGGTAATTCGGTTTTTAAGGGGAGGATTTAAACTTGAAACTGTATGTAACATTTTCACACGTAAACCACTGAACTTCTGATTTGGCAAAGAGATAGATGGCATCCTAGGGAAGGACATACTTTTTATTAGGATAGCACGTTCCCGTGGGATAATTTCCGACATCCACGCGGGCGAAGCCGCGGGCAGAAGCTAGTAGATAATAAATTTTCAAATTTTTAAACATTATACATAATAAATGCCGCGTATCAGCAACCGTAGTGTGGGAAGCCCCCAGCTAGATGGACGGACGATCTAATGAACTGCTGTGGCGCAGTCTAGGAGAGGCCTATGTCCAGCAGTGGACTGCGATAGGCTGAATTGATTGATAGATAATAATAGCAGCGTCAAGACTGATCCGTAAAAATTATTTTGATAATTTATCGGCATCTAAATTATTACTAAACAGAGACGTCAAGCAAACACTTGGGTAAGGTCAATATAGGAAGTGGCAACACTAAGTTGATGGTGGTCATTTGTCTGTTAACATTTGACATTTTTTAAGTTTTGTGTAAAAGAAACGTGAGACGTCGGAGTCGACAGAAAACCTTTTTGGGATCGAGACGCGCTTCACTGCGCTTCGTTTATAAAATCTGATTGCATCTGCCTAGTTTTGTGATTATTGAACTGCAGTAACTTGTAGCGGTATCTACAACGCCACATGCGAACAACGCGTCATATTGACGTCACGCAAATCCTGCATCTCGCAAGTAGAGTTTACCGCGCAAATAGCATACATACAAACTTCCCGACATCAGTCGTGGGGCAATTGCCCGCCAGACACAATACCCATCTGGTCGGAGGATCCTCCCATTTCTATGGAGGATGAGTGAACTTTACACCCTGTTCCTCATACCTCTATAGCCTTAATAGACGTTTATACTAAATGCTTTGTCTTTTATTTCGGTTACCCATCATGGACAACCACTCTTCTTCTTCTGGTCGCTGACACGACTGAATTTTATATCTTATTGGCCCATAACTTTGCCCATAATTGGCCCATAAATGATTTATTTTAAGTAGGTTTACACAAGTACTTTTACACATCAATTTAAACTTCTACGGCGTCGTCAGTGGCAAACAGTCTGATGACGAGGAAATAGAACTACCTTCGTTATTTATTTAAAATGGTTTTGTCCTAGCTGATTTAAATTTATATGATAAAACTAAAACGTTTTCTTATATCCTGAAAACTTTCACAAGATCGTATTTAGTTACTTAACGAAGTTTCCTTTATTACTGCGCCTAGAATTTTCTTAGACTCTTGATGAAGAAAACGCACAAAGAGAAACAGCCTCACAGCTCTCTCTCAGAATATAAACTTAACAATTCTTAGTAAATGAGAAACGCCGCGGCAGCTCTATTCTATCTTAGGAAACGTAGTCCGTTACACTTTATGGAACAATTCCGAAAACAATGGAGAAAGCTCATGAATTGTTTCTTGTCATAAATAATACCGCTAAGTTATATGGAACGTCTATTTTCTTTCTTATCTCTTGATTACTACTCTTTTAGGAGGCTGGCTATAAGTTTCAGTCAATGGTCACGTCGTATTTCAAGTAATGCTTAATCCTGTGTCATTTATTAGCGCTTAATCCACGGAACGCGTATGACTAGATGTATGAACGTAAACGACGCAAAAGGAGTATAATTAAGGATCGTAGCTGGTGGCGTTCTGTAGTTTTTAGGTAGTATGTAGGTATGTACGTAGTCCACGTAATTCTATTCCATGATAATAACAACCAGCAAGGGATCAGTTCTGGGGATCCGACCGGAATAACTCGTCACATCAGGTGCCAATTTTTACTATAGGATATTTTTATTATTACGGGTGAGATCCTTATTTGAATTCAGTTAGAGTTTAATTTTTTTGGGCGGAATTTATCCATTTTTTTTTTCATTATTTTTAACATTTTAATTTCTTATTTAAGAAAGTGAACAATTCCTTAAAACCAAGCTCGAAAACTCGTTTTAGATTTATCGAACACTGTCGGTCCGCTCCTGCTTTTCACGATTTTTACTACTTGACAAAACCTTGAGGTTTCATAGTGTAAGTTAACACATGAATCTTCTGGAATAAATTCTCTAAATGATGGTGAAAGCCGCATCGAAATCCGTTGCGTAGTTTAGAAGAAATACGCTCCTGCGCTAACTCACACGGATGCGAAAAGCGCCTTTAATATATTTGTATATTATATTAAAAGAACTACGCTGTCACTCACACGGATACCAAAAGCGACTTTCATTTATAATTGTATTAATGTTGTAAAATGGTTTCATCTGTAATTTGAAAACATTGTAAAAGCCAATTATTTTTACAAGAGTAACCGTGGAGTTTCTTCCCGGCTCTTCTCTATAGGAAACGACCAATTGGAACCGTGCACCTAGCTTCTGACATTTCATAAGTGCCCATGTTGCTATAAGTGAAATAAAATATTTTGATTTTGTATAATATTTAAAGACATAGATTTGAAAACAAGTGCTAGACAACAATAAAAGGTAACTTTTCGTAAGTACTAAAAGTTCAGTATGATTTAATAAATCCTTCATTGTAACTTTGACGAGTAGCTACTATTGCAATATGTCGCGTTAAGTGCTGCAGAGTGCTTGGAACGCCTGAAAACTCAGCCTGATACTATTCACTGGAGGGTACTGCTTGGGATTTTCTAGTGAGATTTATTGTAACTTTTGAGAATGTCAGCTTAGCTGCTTATCTATACTTATAATAAATCTGTAGAAGTGAAAATTCTGTACATTGAAAATATTTAAAAAAAAATGGCAGGGTGTGTTACTAGACCGACACCGAACCCAAAAATGTGATTAAAAAAATTTTTGTCTGTCTGTCTGTCTGTCTGTCTGTTTGTTCAGGCATCACGCAAAAACTACCGGTTCGATTACGATGAAACTTGGTATAATTATTCTTTAATATCCTGGGCACCACACTGGGTACTTTTTATCCCGGAAAAGTATATACAATAAAAAACAAACTTAATTTTGCGGTTCGATCCCTAGACCCGATTACTGCACCAACCGCAAATAATAAGTTTGTCGTAGGTTAAGTCACCCGCAATGGAGTTCATTTTTATTCCTTTTAGTTTTTAGAGTTATTTAGGTTTATTTTTATATAAGTCGTAGGTATAGATTTTAATTTTAAAGTATAGGTAGTATATTTGATAGTGTACGTAGTGACCGTAGGTTATTTTATAATACTGTTAGGTAGGATTAGTCATTCGTATAGATATTAGTTTTTAGGGATTTTGCTTATTTATTGAGTTTAGATTAGTTATCATCAGAAATAGGTTTATTTAGGTAGGTAGGTATTTAATTTTCTGTTATTGAGTTTTTTTTTTTAATTAGGTAGGTACTTAGGTAAAGATATCATATAGGTACCCTCTTAATCACCACTAATGAGACACAATTGGTTTTCTATTGTAATTAGCCACAAAGGGCCCGCGAGATAGATGGCATTCTGGGGAAGCACATAGGTACATTTTATCCTGTTAGCACGTTCCCGTGGGATAATTTCCGACATCCACGCGGGCGAAGCCGCGGGCAGAAGCTAGTTATCATAAAGATCGGAGTAGTATTTACCTACATGTAGGAACCAATGTAACCGATACTTGCTTGACCTAATCCCCCAATTACGTCACTCTTTTCTGTAATTTGAGTAGTCCATTTTTTCACAGAATACCTTGACTTAAGTGCGGGTTTAGGTCACACGAATTATAAAATAGTATACGATACGTGTGACTTAAGTTATCTATGTATTAATGCACGGCGTGTACCACCTTCGCCGCGCTCGCTCACACGTATCGTAATAAAAGTAGTATATTGACAGCAAATACTTTATCTAACTTACTTTTTGTAGAATTTTAAATAGATGACACGTACTCAATTAGCCATTCCCTTGTCCTTATCCCAATTAATTTGGGTTCATCGCAATATGTTTTTTTTTTCATACTGTCGTTATCTCGGTAGTCACCGGTACCTTCATTTTAGCCATATCATCTTTTATATAGTCCATCCATCGTTTCTTTGGTCTTCCTCAACTCTTATAGCCATCCACATTCATACAGAAAACCTAATTAATTAACTTAAAAAACATGGGTATCGTTATTTCAATGATCCCAAATCCACTAGACCATCTCAAATGCTTTGTTGTACAAAATTATGCTCACCTAAATTATTATACTTTGAAGAATAATAATAATTAGCCAGCGAATTGTATTTAATTAAAGGTGATCCGTCGTAATTAGGTCGTTTCACAGATTAATATTGAAATTTTCTTTTTCCAATCAATTTCAGTTTCCATCAACGCGATGTGGAAAGTGGACGGTCCGAGGTGAAATTGGAAATCAATCCACGTTGGATTAAGTGCAACCAACTATTTGTAATTGTTCACCGCAATTAAAAGTGGAGTTACCACCTTTATTTTCAATATATACATGTCTACTCTATACATAAAAATAAATAAAATTGAAGTGTCTTTTTGTAATATCAAAATAACAACTTTTCACTAAATGTACGATACTTATAGCAAAAAAACAATTTTCAAAATTTCTGTCTTTCGGTCTGTCTGTTTGGTCCAGCTTATCTCTGGAACGGCTGAACCGATTTTGACGGGACTTACACTGGCAGATAGCTGATATTGTAAGGAGTAACTCAGGCTTTTATTTTAGAAAAATTAATAGGGTACCGCACAAACAAAATTAAAATCCATTAAATCCTATTTGTTTTCAAAGAAATGCACGCGAATAAAGTTGCGGACACAGCTTGTACTTTAATAATACACAACACAAACCGAAGGCTTAAGCAGAGCTAAACCTACCTATAGTATACCTAGGCTAGTATTTATGACCCATGTGCGAGCATATTGCCAATACTTCACAAATGCAGACTTCGGGCTGCTACTAAGAAATTCCAGGTTGAAAAACCAAATAACACATTGCTCGACCTGGGAACCGACCTCATGCTCGGCAGAAGCCCTTGCGACCACAAGATCAATGAAACAGCATTTAGAAGTATCAATGCTATTAACAAATTATAAATCGGATTAAAGGATAAAGGCTCTCCCCCACACTCGCGTTATCATCAGTCGATAATATCGGATACGTTATTGCGATATCTGTTTTCAGTACATTTTGTATTAGGACGGCCACGAAGTTACAAACTGCTGCGAATATAACGACGCAATAGTAGTAGGACGCTTGCGTTCCTCCGTCTTGCGATATTCTGATATGAGTTCTTAGAACATTTTGTGTTAAGACGCATTACACACACCTGCGTTAATAACGTAGTAACATGTAGTGCGAGTGGAGGGCCTGTAGTGTAGGTTACATGCACATGTTAGAAATATCGGACGATAAAAACACAGTTGTGTGGCAAGGAATCGGAACCCATTATCGCAATAACGCATCCGATATTATCGACCGATAAAAACGCACCTGTGGGGGAGAGCCTTAAGGCATCCTAAGAACATGCCAACGTTACCAAATCGATTCACCGATATCATTTTAAATTCAACTGCCAAAGGACAGACTGGAATTAATTGCTTTCTTCATTCAATTCGTAATAGATGAGCTATTGAAATCAATTTAATTCAAAGTTCTATTATGGATAAAGTTTTTGGATGATCTGGGTCACTTCGACTCCAAGAGCACCTTGTAGGACAGAGGGGCAATTTATAAATTTTAGAATACTGTAAGGTTAATTAAAGGTTTGACAGATTAGGATAGGTTTATTGATTTAATTCCGCTTATTTCTTTATAGCGGTATGAGAAACAGGGTGTAAAGTTCACTCATCCTCCATAGAAAAGGAAAGAATCCTACGACCAGATGGTGTCGTGTCTAGTGGGCAACTGCCCGACGATTGATGTCGGGACGTTGTATAATATATGTGCTAGTTGCGCGGTAAATGTCGCTTGCGCGATGCAGGTTTTTATGTTACGTCAATGTGACGCGTAGTTCACATATGCCAATGTAGATGCCGCCACAACTTGACTAACTAAGCTATGTTTTTCTTACATAGAATATCATTTATACACCCGTTGGTAAATTTTAAATCTTTATTGATATTAACACATACACGGATTGACTATGACCTGGGTTAGGACATAGGATAATTTTATCCCAGTAGTTAGTTCCAGTGGTGTAATTTCCGACCTCCACACGGGGGAAATCGCGCTTTTTATTGTGAGACAGTGGTTACAGAGTTGTTATTGAGTTATTTTGGTGTGCGTTTGCACTGCTCCACCATGTTAGGCATACAATACTTGCAGGAGACGCCCTGGATGGCAGTCAACTGCCGACTCCCGGCCACCGTAGGTGCGGGCTTGCGGGCAGCTCACCGCCCGGTAAGGACCAGGCCCGGGTCGACGGCGCGTTGTGTTCCACGCGTGCCTCAAAGAGATGTCAGCACGAACTGACGGGGTCCGCTAGGGCCAATGCCGCCAGGGCCGCGGGTTGTTCGAAAGAGATAGCGTGGCCCCTGGCACAGGCAACTGAAGGAACACGGGTGGGTTTTAGTCAGTAAAAGTCTGACACGCCCTTCCTCTCAGCCCAGAGCGGGAGAGGTCATTTGATGATATCCCACCCAAAAAAAAAATAAGCCATTGCTACTGTTAGTGTCTTACGCAATTACCAATTTGAATCTTTTATCCACCTGCAACAGTGCTGACGAAGATCAAAACAAATGAAGAACAAGGAAACCTTTAATAGTATAATCACACCCTATAATGTTCCCACTGCTGGGACATAAGCCTTCTCTCTTCGAGAGGGTGTGGGCTACAATCTAGCACGCGGGCTCAGTGCGGGTTGGTAGATGTCACGTCTTCGATTTTCTTATTCTAGGACATGCCGGTTTTCTCACGATGTTTTCCTTCACCGTTTTGAGATCATTGGTGACGAAATTATTTACACAAAGTGAAGCGCTTGCCTGAGTTCGAACCCGCAACCTATATACGACTTGTAAGTCAGGGCTGTTGCCACTGGGCCACCAATTGTTAAAAAAAAAAAGAAAATAAAAATTGAGTAAAAGATGGTAAAGATCTTTATGTCAACAATAGAGATAACAGCCTGAACAAAAAGGGACATAAACTGCAACAACCATTCTCTTCTTAAAATAGACACAAACGTGTTAGTTTTCCCAGCGAGATCTATGAAAGATTATCTGGCGACCTCGAACGATCTCGGTGACGTCGCCAACTTTGATAGATCTTGTGATTCACGAGAATAGATTTCTCTTGAAGATACATTAGTGAAGCTAAACAACAATATGTCAGTTCTACCCTATGTTCTGTTGATTTTGTGATGATGTTCTTGTCAATCTTCGTCTTGTCTCGTGTTGGTAATAACTTAAAACATGACATCACGCGTGTTTTCTCCGGAAGGTTATGCAGAGGTGTAGCTATGCAGGGTGGATTTTTGAGATGAAGCAGCAATGGCAGGTAACTCAACCGCTGCAGCTACTGGAAAACGGTCTTGGGAGTCTGGCCTTTATTTTTTGATACATGTTGATGTGTTGATGTGTATTCACAGATTCAGAAAAAAACATGTACAGTCAGAAAGAAAAGAGGCAGTTTTCACAAAAAAAAAATGATCCCAATACCGTAACAACGAAAACTGGCCGAAAATAAACAAAAAAAAAAATGATTCGAATTTACGCATTCTGTTTGCTTTGAATACCAAATCTAGATAGTTTTTTGCTTGTTGATTGTTGCTTGAGTTAGTACACCCACATTTCGGGAGTTATATTTAGGTCCCATGTACCTAATAGAGGGCGAGCCTGTTACCATCAATCGGAACAAACTCAGATTCCGAGTTGTTACTGAGAAATTCCAGATGAAAAACCCAATAGCACTTTGCCCGATCCTGGAATCGAATCCAAGACCTCATACTCAGCAGTAGCGCTTGCGACCACCACACCAACGATGATAATATACTGTAAACTTTATCCCAACTAAATTCAATCTAATCACGCAGATCAATGTTGACATCATACAGCAAATCTGCCCTCGATAGCGTTAACATCAGTAAAATTACTATGTAGCTTTGAAATTGTTATTAATTTATGAAAGTGGTGTACACTCGATTCGCAATTGGTTATCTGTCAGTCATTATGCAAAACAACTCGTGGTGACCTTTCATCATGTGGCTACTGCATGTAACCTCAAATATATGAAACATTTAATTATGAGTTAGTCAATCAGCATCGGCAATCATGCAATCGGCCTTTTCCCACCTACATTGAGGACGGCTTCCAGTTTAACCGGGTGCAGCTGAATACCAGTATTTTATATGGAACGGCTGCCTGTCTGATCTTCACAGCCCAGTAACTGGGTAGCACAAAGTCAAAGTCAAATCATTCATTTCAAATAGGCACATAAAAGGCACTTTTGAAACGTCAAAAATAAAATTAAAATAAAAGTGATTGTAGTCGCCCCTTCCAAAAGGTAGTTTTCGTATGGAGAAGAATAGGCAAGAAACTCCACCGTTACTCTGTTAAAAGGTTTAACAATATTTTGCATACATTAATTATATAATTATATGTATGTGAAGACGATGCACCCAAAAATAAAATTACTATACCACAATAGGTAAAAGAATTAAAATGGATTAATGAAACCATGACATATAAATTAACTATGTGATAATACATGGTGCTCACATATTTACAAACATTCTAAAAGTAGACGATTTTCATAAATAAATAAAGAGTAATAAGTCCGAGTGTCACATTAAGTAATTACAGAATGTAAATCAATGTCAAAAAAAAAAAGAATAAATTATACAATTAATACTAATAATATACTATTAATTATTACTTATTAATTATAGTAACCAGTTTGATTTTGTCTAGACTTCAGAAATTGTCCTATGGAGCAGGACCAGCATGTTTCCAAGCATTCTTATCTTGGATATAATCCTCGAATTTGTAATATCCTTGCTTACAAAGTGTAATTTTAATATAAGTTTTAAATTTTCTTTAATTTAATTGCAATATTTCACAAGGTAAGTATTTTGTTGTAACATTTAACACAGTACCCCATAAAAGATGTATGTACAGACGCCAGCACGTCAAGCTACCCGAAACTGTCAAATTTTCCCAATCAACCTTGAATGTTTTAGCGCTAAAGTTAAAAAACTATTAAAGTTTGACAGATTGTAGTAGCTTGATGTGCTGGCGTCTGTACTTAGGTAATCTGGAAAAAAGTTTTACCTAAGTTTATCACCCAGCTGATTATATCTACAAGTTACAGATGTGAGGCCCTCTGGCAAGCACGTACGAATCTAATATTTATATCACGGGTCGCGGCTCTAATATCTGGGAACTACTGTTCGGAAAGATATCTATTTCTGGTTCATCTATCTTAAGTAGGATTCGAGATCAGCGGGGTATAAAAATTATGGTACATTTTTATTTGAAAGATTTTCAAAACACGTTTTTCCGCTGAAGAACTTTTCTTCGAGTTGTCACTTTCTTTTTGATTTGCCAGATTGTCAAGTTCAATTTGATTCGTGTGTTCTGTCTCACAATATGATGGAACTATCTGTGTGCAAAACACTAAAATCCGTTAAGCCGTTTTTGCGCCAATCTGGAAGCGTAACATACATCCGGACAACAGACAAAGGAATAAAGATTTCCCGTTACTATTTAATTATGTATAATCTTATATATACGACATTGTGAGCATTCTTAAACAGCCCTCATCATTATCCCGCCCTTATCGCAATTTATTAGGGGTCGGCTCAACATGTCTTTTTCTTCCATACTTCTCTAATAGTTCATGTCTCAGGAATCACCCCCTTTCTAACCATATCATCATTCACACAGTCCATCCATCGTTTCTTGGGTCTTCTCCCACTCTTATAGCCATCAACATTCATACTCAAAACTTTCCTCAATAATAATTGCAACGTCCATCTCATTTTATATGCATTTGGACTCGTTAGATTTATTCGTGCAATCCATCTCACGGGACAGATTGAATAGGCTTTACATATCACCTCGGGGTGTGACATTTATTCACCAATCCATCAAATAATGTAAGAGGCATTGAAAAATGAATCCCCTTAATTGTTTTCATTTCATCGAGTTTTTGTTGAAAATTGATTCAGAATGTAATACTAATTCCACTTCATTTATGAAATAAAGTATTTTACCTACTTAACACCTTCTGAGTTTATCTTGGACACTACTGACATCGACGAAGAAAAAAAACTCGAGAAAACTTGAACTTATCTAAACTAATATTATAAAGAGTTTTTTTTTGTATGTTTGTTTGTTACTCTTTCTAAAACGACTGAATGGATTTAGATGAAATTTGGCACATGGGTAGACCATGACCTGGTTTAGGATATAGAATACTTTCTATCCCGATATTCTTACGGAATCGAGAGTTATACGGGTGAAACCGCGGGGCGCCGCTAGTAGTTATTATACGCGTGTATGTTTAGACATAATCAGCCTATAATGTTCCCACTGTTGGGACACAGGCCTCCTCTCGGTAAGAGGGAGTGAGCCTTAACTCACCCAGTGCGAGTTGGTAGATGTCACATGTCTTCGAATTTTTGGTATATTTTCTCACGATATTTTCCTTCACCGTTTTGAGAGCAGAAATTATGAAATAATATATAGGGTGGCAGGGACATCGACGCGCAAACTGTAACCATGGATTCAGCACATGAGTTTAGACCCCATAGCGTCGAAATTATTCGTCGGTTATTAAAAAAAAATATTGCTGATCCATACGATTTGACCGCGTAGGTTTTCTATGAATAAGAAGATTTTTTTTTTGATAACCAACGAAAAATTTCTACGCTTTGGGGTCTAAACTCATGTGCTGAATCCATGGTTACAGTTTGCACGTCGATGTCCCTGTCACCCTGTATACAAAGTAGATCGTCTGTCAGGGTTTGAATCTACAACTCGTAAGTCACGGCCGTTACCACTGGGCCACCGCCGCTATGTTTAGGCAATTTGTTGAATTTATTTCTACTGCTACATTAGCCACAGACTCGGAACTTTCCATTTTTCCGGATCACGTTACTGAACTATTATTGAAAATGGACTTTTCCTAACTTTTCTGTTTGGACTCATGAAACTTCAGGTTTTAATAAAGATAGATGTTGTTTGCAATGAAAGTGTACTAATGGACTGTATTGTACTGGTAGTTTCTGTTATGTAATTAATTCTCTTGTTGGTCTTTGTTATTTGAGTTGCTTGCACAGTGTCTGTTTTATTATGGTTTATTATTTCGTCTGACGGACGCTTTTGTTCATTGGGTAGCGTTCACGCATACAAATACATTTATTAGAGGTGGAGTGATGGGTAGCGGGATTGTCCGAAAGGGTTACCGCTGCCCTGGAACATAAAGGGCTAAGGAAGGAACACGGGTGGGTTTTAGTCAGTAAGAGTCTGACACTCCCTCCTGCTCCACCCAGAGCAGGAGGAGTCATTTGATAATTTCCAATCATCAAAAAAAAAAAAAAAAGCGGTGGAGTGATGATGTTTGTCAGCCGTTGTAATGCCCATGCTACTAATAGAGGTAATTTTTTGTTACGATTTTATGATTGCCAATTTAGAAGAAATATATACTTAATAAGTTTATTTATTTTACCATATTACCCAGTAACTGGGTTGTGGAGGTCAGATAGGCAGTCGCTCCATGTAAAATACTGGTATTCAGCTGCATCCGGTTAGACTGGAAGCCGACCCCAACATAGTTGGGAAAAGGCTAGGCAGATGATGATGAAGTTTATTTATTTTCTCTCACAATGGTTTTGTAGCACTTAACATTTTTAACTATAGCAGTTTTTATTATATCTAGCGGTACCTACTTACACTCGAAAGTTTTTGACCTTAATTTTTTTCAAATAATTATGTATTAGGTACATTATTGATTTAGACGTTTATCGAAATATTCTCCATTACTTACACAACTATAAGTCTCAAATATCTCCAACCAAATTCCAAACGCTTGACCAAGTACTTACACAGTAATTAATTAATTATAACAAGCCGAACCACTAGACGTCACTCACCTTGAGCGCTTCGAAATTAACTATCAAACTTGTTTCATTAAACTAAAATAATATAAGTTTGAGTGTAAAACGGAGGTGTATTGTCTCACACAGTCATGACTATTCATACTTTTATGATATGAGCTTTAAGTTTGCAAAGTTGTATTGATATTAAAATTCTTACAGGAATAAGGAAAATTTCGTGAGGAAAGTTTTGAGTATGAATGTCGATGGCTATAAGAGTAGGGGAAGACCAAAGAAACGATGGATGGACTGTATGAATGATGATATGACATAGTTAGAAAGGGGATGAGGACCGAGATCCAAGATGATGGCGACTAATGGAGAAGTAGCGAAGAAAAAGACATGTTGCACCGACCCCAAATAAATTGGGATAAAGGCAGGAAAATAATGATGAATAAAATTCGTACCGGAGTTTCAGTTTTCATTTTCATTTTACTTTTGTTTATTTATTTATATATATACTTTATTGTACACCACAAAAATACATAGCATAAAAAATACATAAAACACTACAAAATATACAATGGGCGGCCTTATCGCATTACTGCGATCTCTTCCAGGCAACCTTAGAATGGACAGTGATTTTCCTAGACATAAATTGGGACTGTCGTTGGTGTAAATATTATTTTATTTATTTATTATGTATACAATACACTAAAATAGATATACAAATATATACATATCCAAAATTATAGATACATACATACCAGCAACGAAAAATAAAAGAAGACTGTAGATGATTGCAGTTCGGACAACAAGATCACTGATTGTTTTTATTTTTATGTTTAAAAGAGTGTAGTTTAGTTTGTGACATTCCTGTGCGAGTCCCAATAACTACTTTTTATTTCGTTTTATAATTATCATTTGTACTAGCTTCGCCCCGTGGTTTCACCCGCATAAGTTTCGATCCCGTCGGAATATCTGGATAAAAGTATTTTATGTGTTTATCCTGGTTATATACTATCTGTTTCATCCCAATCCGTTCAGTAGTTTTGGCGTGAAAGAGTAACAAACATCCATCCATCCATACAATTTTCACGTTTATATTAGTAGGATGGGAAAAGAATTTCGATTCAATTTCTTTTTTAAATTATCATTTGTACTAGCTTCGCCCCGCGGTTTCACCCGCGTAAGTTTCGATCCCGTCGGAATATCTGGATAAAAGTATCTTATAAATTAATCCTGGTTATATACTATCTGTTTCATCTAAATCCCTTCAGTAGTTTTGGCGTAAAAGAGTAACAAACATCCATCCATCCATACAATTTTCACGTTTATAAGACTGAGATCAGACTGTGAACGTTCATTGCCCCTCTGAAAAGTTTTTCAGATTCATCACTGCGTAATTCAGGATAATATTTTCTATTTCTGACAAATTACTAGGTATAATTTCCAGTATGAGCCATTAATTCTAAATGCTGTTAAATCACTGCTCATTAACTTGATAACACATGATCATAAAATTAAGCTATGCACATTAAATATCTAGACACATTAAATTGATCACACAAAAACGGATATAAAAGCAAATTACGTAGAAATGATTTTATGTTATTTGTGGAACCATCATTTATGAAGAAATTACATAGCATTTAACAAGATGGGGCTTATTTTAATGGATAATTACTTAAGTCATTTCGTACAACTGGATGGAGAGGGCTATGCTTGGAGTTTCACTGCGTGATCGAATCAGAAATGAAGAGATCCGCAGGAGAACTAAGTTAACCGACATAGCCCGAAGAATTGCCAAACTTAAGTGGCAGTGCGCAGGGCACATTGTTTGCAGAACAGATGGTCGATGGGGCCGAGGTTCTGGAGTGGCGAATGGCGAAAGGTGGACCGACGACCTTGTGAAGGCCGCAGGAACCCGTTGGATGCGAGAAACACAGAACCGGTCGAAGTGGAGGTGCTTGGGGGAGGCCTTATGTCCAGCAGTGGACATCTTTCTGCTGGAATGATGATAATGATTTCGTATAAATTTTAAGTGGCTTCCAATACATCTTTCGTCATTTCAGCTCTACAGTATTCTGTTCAATCATACAAACTCTTATTTTAAATGACGTTTCAAGTCCCTTCATGACACACATAATAGACATCTAAGGTCATTGGAAAACTTGAGACTTGAGGCTATAAAACTTTTCCAGTTCGAGCAGCACGAGTATGGAATGCCTTGCCCGTGTCGATAAGACGTGCCTAATATTTGCCCATTTTTAAAAATTTTGGTAATAAAGCACTATTTGTCTCTTTAAACGTCATTTTAATGTTCTTTGCACTTATTTTATGATCATTATTATATACATTTATTAATATAGATAATTATGTTTTATGTTTATACCCAGTAACAGGGTTGTGGAGGTCAGATAGGCAGTCGCTCCATGTAAAATACGGGTATTCAGCTGCATCCAGTTTGACTGGAAGCCAACTCTAACATAGTTTGGAAAAGGCTAGGCAAATGATTTTTTTATTAGAAAAAAACGTTGCCCCACACTAGGAATTTCTCTTGTGTCGTGGGTGCGTTTACAAACATTTAAACTCACATACACAAACAGCGAGACCCGGAACAACTACTTGTAAGCCATACAAATATTTGTTCCGTGCGGGAATCGAACCCGGGACACGCAGCGCAGCAGTCAATCGCTTAACCACTGCGCCAGCCAGTATTTTATTATTTATGTACACACAGTAAAATATATGGGGATATGACATAATTATAATTTAAGTACAAAGGTACTGCTTTTTTTTGAAGAAATTTCTTCCAGCAGACCTGTGAAAGGAGAAGTAAAAAAGAAATGAAGACAATATATGTATATATGTATGTGAGAACAAGAAGAGAAAAATATGAATGTGTGAAGTCTAAAACTGGAAGCCGACCCCAACATAGTTGGGAAAAGGCTAGGCAGATGATGATGAAGTCTAAAACTAAAAATAATCAAATACCTACACATATGTATAATGCAAAATTGTTGTATATTATACTCTAGTTTATATGTAGATTCCCTAATTCGTAAACCAGCGTACCATAGATTTATCATGCAAGATACTTTAAGTTTTCTCGTATTCACTTTGACGACTTTATAATATTAAATTTTAACATTTATATTTATTTTTAATCATTTATATTTCTTTTTTATTTCACTAAAGTACCTATTTAAAGAACGAAAGCGTCCCAAGAATTGTCTTAAATATTACATTCATTGTAACGTCATCCCGCGGGTACGACGTGCGTCAATCTGTCCCGACCATCAAACTCCTTAACTACCTCACTAAAATTGTAAGTACCACTGAAATTGATTGCCCCAGACTGCCTTAGATATTTTTATTATAGTACTTCGGCGTTGTTCCGCATTACATATAATATGAATATATTGCCAATAGTTTGACGACGTGGTTCTATGAAAGATGTAGGCTATAATCGTGGTTGTAAAGTTGTGATTTTATATGCATATTATAATAAATGTTATGTACATAAGAATAAAGATTAATATATTAATACTTGTCATAGTATGGCCGATAAATAGTACACCTAGTATTGTATACAATCAAGTATCAAGTATTTTATAACTGAACAGACAGCTGTGCTGCTGGGGAGTTTGTTGCACCACTTCTTCTTCCCAGCAATAGCACTAGGAAGTGGTGAAGGGCGGGCGTTTTTGGCGGGGTCTTTTGTAATTTTGACGTTCGAAAAGTGCTGATTCTCAGCCTAATTTGAATGAATGACTTTTGATTTTGAATATATAGTTTATAATATGTAAGTAGTGGAGAGGCAAACGGAGCGAATTGGAAACTAGCCATCATGGATAAAAAGTTAGTAGTGGTTACCTTTGCTAACACATATCTATGACTTATATGACCCATAATAGATATCGAAGATAACCCGAGGGGATTTCCCAAGCATTGCCAACTTTGGAAAAAAAATTGTAAGATCTTGTTTGCCAGTAACTCCACCAGTATTAAACCCATACGAACTGTTTCTGTTTCGAAGTTATCCGGAAAAAAACCGGAGTTACTGGCATAGCTTGCAAAGTAAGCCAGCTGAAGTGGCAGTGGGCTGGCTATATTTGTCGAAGGACCGATGGCCGTTGGAGCAGACGAGTCTTGGAGTGGAGACCGCAGGTCGGTAAGCGTAGTGTATTAGATGGGCCGACGAACTCAAAAGGGTGGCTCGGACAGACTAAATTCGGAAGGTGAAGGACGGTGGAGGAGCATGGGAGAGACCTATGTCCATCAGTGGACTGCGATAGGTTGGTTTGATTGATTGCTTGAACTCTGGTTCGCCTGACTTAATTACTGGTATTTCAGTTTCAAGGTAGTGTAATGTATGTAGTGTGTATTCACCTCAACAATTATTCATATTAACTAGTATGTAAGTAGTACTGGACTATTGTTCGGAAACTTGTATGTCTCTTGTCATCCGGTGCTCGATAAGAACCCCACATTCAGAACGTACATTATTTTCGCAATGATTATTGTTCCTTTTATTGACCTCACAACGTGCTTCCAAATATACTTCAGGTAGGTTTAAAGTATCTTCATTCAGGTGCTTATTTTGGCATTGCCATGCTAGTTATAAGCTGATCAGCTCTTCTGTACACTGTGTGACCGGGTTTTTAAGACCAAATTTGGTTTTGCAAGTCATCAGAGTTCACGAAAGGAATGAAAATTAATCTAGGTCGCTGTCACCGTATCCGGTGCTACAACAAGCTCAAACCAAGTCTTTCTCCAACAACCCACAATGAAAAAAGAGATTATAGTTACCATAAATTAGCACTATAATCGTATTTTTATACGTATGTAATATAATGTGATATTTTATGTCAAACTTTATTGGAATCCTTTACGTTCATTAGATATTATAAAAATTAATGGCGTTAGAATTAGGGTCTAGTGAAACGAGATAGTAATGAACTTTTATAGCCTTTGAGACTAGGCCTAGTGTTTTTCTGAGTCATTAGGTCTAGACTTGAAAACTAGGTACAGTCCTTTCATAGTGATTTTACCTCTGATTTTCCATCACTGTCAAAATTAAAGTGACCTTTTTTTTTTTTTTGCAATAAGGTTGTCAGTGGGTTGCTCTTAGGATTGATGTCTGCGTTAGAATAGCTACTCAAATAATTTATTTCAATTAAACCATTTACAGGCACTTTTGAATTGTCAAAATTAAATAGTCGGACTGTTAGTCAGAAAGTTGAAGCTAGTTGCCCATTCTACGTACGTAGATCTCTATGGAGAAGAACGAGCAAGAAACTCCAGGGACACTCTTTAAAATCAAGAATTTACTACAAAATTCTGGGTACATTATTCTTATTGCTTCTTAAAGAAACAATTTAAAATATAAAATAAGCCCTGGCAGTTAAGAGAGGACCAGTCTCAACCGGCGGCGCCCGTTCACGAACATGACGCGCGGATCAGCACCATCCAGCTCAACCATTTTGTAGGGAACCGAATGATCCAACATACGCGCCACCACCAGTTAGACATTTAAGTGAGCATGGCATATTCTCAACTGCCATGCTCTTTCAAGTCAACATCAAAATATCATAATAAACGGATCCATGGTTCTTACATTTACAAAATTTGCTTCTAAATTATACAAAACTATAGTTTGCAATTTAATAAAGAGATGAAAAAAAAAATTACTACCAATCAGGAAAAGGTATTTATTATTGAAGCATTCAAGAATGAAATCTTGATTGAATAAAATAAACATTAAGTTCGTAATGTCAGAAAAATTAAAAAAAAGTGGAATGGTTTATGTTATAAAAAGAGGACACGGCAATAAATTGAACTTCGTATATCTAATGATGTTCCCAGACTGCATACAAAAATTCAACTACTTATATCCAAGAGTTTAATCATTATAGCTAGGCAAATGTTGGCTCAACTCATAGTCGGCCCATAACTACTATTTAGTTCATTGGTATTATAATGGTTTAATTGAAATAAATGATTAGAGTTTGAGTTTGAAAAAAAAAAACCACTTTTTCAATTTAAATGTCAAGGTTTATTTGATGGTTTCAAAATACTCTTAGGGATTAATAAACCCAGTGTCTTTATTTACTGTCGTATTGTCGTCTCCACATTGTAGGTATACGTTGTTTGACGTCATTCGTAGATTTTTGACAGTCGTTACGGATCGCCAGAAGCCCGAAAGTCTGACAACCAGTCTTACCAAGGGGTATCGTTACTTAGTAACTGGGTTGTGGAGGTCAGTTGGGTAGTCGCTCCATGTAAAATACTGGTTTTTTGCCGCATCCGGTTAGACTGGAAGCTGACCCTAAGATAGTTGGGAAAAGGCTAGGCACATGATGGCAGATGATGAATTTTATAATAAAATTCAATCACAATTCAAGTAAATTGTTTTCATAGTTCGATTTAAACTTAATCGCCTTTCGCCTTCCTTGAATTGAATCTATAATTAAAGTATCCTCTTCTTCAGAAAAGTTTTTAAAGAACATTTTAATTACAGTTACAAATACCGACCGCGCACCAAGCAGTTTTCAACTAAAACCCAAGCGGAAAAAGATCTCGAGGATTCGGTTTCTGAATCAGCAAGATTTTATTTCCTTACTTATCCCAACCAATCTGCTATGTTACTTTTAATTTCGATTCTTAGTTTTTATCTTTGATTTCTTGTTCTCAAACAAGTACCTCAATTATCTCATTTAAGGTTTTATCAGCAATGAGCCCTTGTGGAACACAGTTTCAATCAAAATCCGAGATTTTTAAGGATTTTCTAATCCATTGCTGCATAGGTTTAATAAATTCGTCTGCTCAACAACGTATATAACGCAATGAACGTGACTGAACTGTCAAAATGGAAGAAAACGCCATCAGTTGTCATTTTATGTGTGATGCAATTACCCAGCATGGGACACAGTGTAGGCTAATAAAAAAGGTTTTAATAACTAAATATATGAAAGAATAAAGGAAAATGACCAAAAGTCGTACCAAAAAGTCTCATGCATCAAGATCAAAATATTATAGTAATCATTTTTTACGATATTACGCGTCGGGTATTTGATTTTTGAACAGGGAATTTAATTAAAAGTAAAAAAAAGTGTTGAATTTGTATTATTCCCTTTACACGACGTTCCGTTTCAAATGATATTATGAGTAATATAACCTTGAATTTTAAAAGTGTCATGATTACGTCTTTCAAAAAACATGTAAAAAAATTATAATTTTCCGATTCTACATTAACTTGTCCCATGTACAAAGTAAGTTTAGTTCAATTTCAAGTTAAGCCAAGTCCCTAATTGTTCAATTTGGGTACCGCTCATGCGCTTCAAACTTTAAAGTTACTTGATTTAAAGTTAAGTACTGAATCATTAATCTTTTATCTACAGTGTTAAACCTTTCCTTCTGTTCTTGCTCAACTTGAGTCAGAGTAAGTTATTTGTTTATTATTGAAGAGACTAGAGCTCACAAAACGTACCTTAAAACGGTCATTATCAAAGCTTTTAAAAAAAACATCATGCCTTCTTTGCATAAGTGAAGTCCTGTCACGGTTTTAAAAGATAACTATGCTCCACCGAAGAAGAACGAAACTTACCGACATAGCCGTGGTGATTGCTCGAAGAAAGTGAAAATGGGCGGGCCACATAGGGTGTAGAACAGATGGCAGATGGGGTTGAACAGCGCTAGACTGGAGACCGAGACCTGATAGTAGAAGTGTGGGCAGACAGCCAATGAGGTGGACCGACGACCTGGTCAAGATTGCTAGACGACTCTGGCTTAGGAAGGCTAGAGATAGAGAAGAGTGGAGTGCATTGCAGGATGCCTACACTCAGCGGCGGAAGACTGACGAAGAAGGTGTTCCACCAACTAACTATGCATTGATATTTGAGAATTTCAAAAAATCGGGCCATTTAGTGAAAATCTAATACTTAAGCTAAAAGCGTCTGTCAAAAGCCAAGTGCCAAAGTTTCAGTCAAGATTTAAATTTACGTTTAAATGCTATTAAATTCTTACTAATAGCCCAAAATTTCGCATTGTACCCTAGGACCAAATACCGTCATTGATGAACAGGTAGAAACGTCTGATAATTACAGCTTAACACCAAATCTGGAAGGTTGAGCCCTTATAGTGGTTGGGTTCATTTAAACAAAGCTGTTTCGTAGGTAATTTAACACAATGGCGTTTCTCACAACACCTGGTTAGAAGCAAAGATGGCCGATGGAGTATGCCCACGTTCGCAGGGACGTTAATATATCGCGGTGGGATTTTATTGCGCACTGGATTTTCAACTCTCGGTTTAGAGCCGAGCGTTGATAATCCAACAGGGTGCATACCAGCGCGTTAAAAAAACACACTGTTCGATTTTCCACTCTCGGCGCTAAGCAGAGAGCGTTGAAAATTCATTGTGCGAAAAAAAATTGCCGCGGGAAAAACGCACCCGTGTGTGTCCGGGCAAAAGGATTGACCGAATCATGTCCAAAGTTAGGCCAAAGGAACCAGGGCCGTTCAAAAGCGCATTGGGTTGACGATATCGTCAAAGTTATAGGCAATATATGCTTGAGAGATGCACGGAACCGGGAAGTATATCAGAAGAAAGGGGAGGCCTACCCGGCAGTGGGTGATTCAGGGCTGTATTTATGTGTGATGGTGGCGTTTATAATATAAGTTTTGATTTACGTAATTACAGATTTTCTATAGAATCAAAACATTTAGCTATACCATCTGTCATATACCAGCATATATGACAGATGGAACTAGTGATTGCAGCAACACACTATACATTGATTCATACACGTACGGTATTATAATGTCCGTAAGAAGCCATAAATAAGATAATTCACCAAGATAAGGGAGTTTATATATTTATTTTATTACGCATTTTAACTATAAAATGCATAATAAAATATATAAGTATACAACATGTCCCGGAATTAACGCACACCACCATACACCCCAATTAGAATATTATGTTACAATTACAATACATACGCTGAATTTTTAATATTATGTATAAAACATTGTTTATTTATTAAATTAGTTACACTGATTGTGGGAAAAAATTGTAGTCTCATTACACATTTACGCAGGTACACAGTCGCAAACGTACAAGGTTCTAGCGTAGTATGTACTTCATTCATTTTCGTTTGTTTTGGCTGCACAGCAGAAGTGTGACTGTAATTTTCGTAGTTTAAATTATTTTTGGGATAAAAAAAAATCCTTTATTAAAAATATCAGAAATCGATTCAGTAAACGATTCTGAACAAACTACTTTCATAATGTGCATTAATTCAGTTACACATTGTATAAATTAACGTACATATACCAGATTACGTAAAAGTTAACTATAACTTTTACGTAATCTGGTATATGTACGTTCTAAGACAAAAAACGGTTAACCTAATGGACAAGGTGCAGTATTAGAAATGAAAAGCCAAAAAATGTTTTTACCGTGAACCATTAGTCATTAATTATAAACGCTTTTTGTCGTTATAGATATGGGTCGAATGTCTGAGCCTAGCTGAGGAACAGGTATTATGCTTATCTACGAGTAAATTGCTCATATAATTACTTTGTAACAGAGATGTAAGTAAATGCTTTTAGGCATAGATGAGTATCAGCCTGGAGACTAAGTACCTACATACATGTTATAGGTACATGCTAGTAGTATTATGGTTCAATATTGATATTAGAGTCACTCTTTTGTACGCAATGAGAGTTTTAATACAATATGGTATAATCAATTTATAAGTAAATTATTATTATTACTTTTTTTTTCATGCGGTTAGTTGACTACTTCACGTGACCAGAAGGCTGGCCTATTTTTAGCCCAAAGAATCAGCATTGCCATCCAACGTGGTAATGCTGCCAGCCTTTTGGGCACTTATCCCATTGACAGTGATGCGGACGAATTTTTTGATGCCCAATGAGCTCCTGCCGTTTTCTATATTTTTAACCGACTTCTAAAAAAGGAGGAGGTTCTCAATTCGGATGTTTGATTTTTTTATGTTTATTCGCGCATAACTCCGTCGCTTGCCAACCGATTTCAAAAAATCTTTTTTTTTGTTGGATAGGGTATAGGTACTTCCCAAATGGTCCCATAGAAATTTCATCAAAAACGGTTCAGTAGTTTGGTATTTAAACCAAAATTACTGGTAAAAATTACAACTTAAAAGTGAAAAATAAAAACTTTTTTGAAAAAAAAAATACAACCGACTTCCAAAAACGACACTTTGTAGTGTCGTTTTTGGAAGTCGGTTGTTTTTTTTTTCAAAATGTTTTTATTTCGTATTATTTACTTGTATATAGTATATATTAGTGTTAGCTTGTAAAAATAATAATTAATCTGTGTATGTTAAATAAATTATTTGTCATTTATAAATTGTTTATAAGAGTTATGTGTCCTGGTTATCTATATTAATACTAAGAAGCTGAAGAGTTTGTTTGAACGCGCTAATCTCTAGAACTACCTAGGACCAAAAAGAAAAAAAGTCAGAAAGACAAAAAAAAGAGAAAAAAAGAAAAAAAATAAAATAAGAGAGATAAAAAAGATGAGTAATAAATAAATAAAGAACGCCAAGTAAAAATGAAGTATTGACGACAGGGAGTTTTATAAAAATACGGCTGTTATTTTAGTATAGGCATTCTTTATCTTAGGACTTCCATGCGAACGAAGCCGCGGGCTGAAGCTAGTTCAATATATGACTGAAGTGAGAAAGCAATCTAATAAAGCTCCATTTTCATTAATAAAACGTTTATGTATAAGGGGTTTATAAATCGAGTTATGAGAAGTTTTCTGAAGTAAACAACAAGAACAAACTCGGAGAAGCCGAAAATAGCTAAAGCTCCATTCCTATATTATTGCGCAACTGAGTGAAACCTACCTAACTTTAAACATAGAACACATAAGTACGTAATCAGTTTATAACGTTCCCACTGCTGGGACACAGGCCTCCTCTCTGTAAGAGGGAGTGGGACGTAATCCACCACGCGAGCCCAGTGCGGGTTAGTAGATGCCACATGTCTTCGAATTTTTGGTTCTAGGACATGCCGATGTTTTCCTTCACCGTTTTGAGAGCAGTGGTGATGAAATAAATTATACAAGTTAAAGCGCCTGTCTACGTTCGCACTGGGCCACCAATGCTTGAAAAATAAGTATTCAAGCTTATTTAGAATAATATACATGTCGGAGAAGGTATGTCTGTCCCTTGTTATCATCAGGCATAATTTAATTACTGTGGGCGTACTATGAGTAGTGTTGGTTATAGCACAATAGAAAAAGGGTTTGCAGTTCAAATCAGATTACAATTTACGAACAAGTTAGTCACTAGCGAATCACACACTGTAGGTACACAACTCAACGATACAGTTTCTGAGCACATGTTGTTCGTACGATGTCCAATGTTTCGATGATCCCGAGAGCTCTGCTCACACCGTTCTTGTAGCTGTAGCTCTCCGTTCACCCCCACGAAATCAGGCTAGACTCTGTCTAGCGCCACGAGATGGCGCTGGCGTTCCGAATAAACGAATAACTCCGACATACATATATGGCATTGGTTTGTTGTTATATGGTTCTTCAAAGTCAAATAATTTATTTCAAGTAGGCAATTAAAAAGCTCTTTTGAACGTCAAAACTCAGAAGAAAACATAATTGATTCTAGGAGCCCTTTCCAAAAGGTACTCGTATTTCGTATGGAGAAGAATGGCAAGAAACTCCATAGTTACTCTTTTACAACACTTTTTGGAATCTAAATCATTTTGTAATGTATGTTTATTATATTTCATATTTTGATTGTTGTTTTTATTTATGTCTACCTAATCATAATATGCTGCACTGATTGACGTCATCATGTCAACGTCGGCTGTCGCTGAAAACCAGCGCTGGGGTTCTGTCTCGTAAGGGTCTTGTAATGCTGAGCGATGGCCGTTTTGCGTGGATGTGACGTCTGTCCGCAACTTGTTTTTTTTTTTGTGTTTTGGTTTTTTTTTATGCGTGATATTTGCCGTAAATAAATGTATTTTCTTTCTTTCTTTCTAAAAAACGTTACTTTTTACGGCAACTGCGCCCTAATTGCGTAACACACATCAATCTCAATCTGAATAATTTTGAAGGATATTGCTAATCCATTGCTTCATATGTTCGAAAAACGTGCCTGCTCAACAATGTAAATAACGCAATGAATGCTGTTGAACTGTCAAAACGAAACCCTGATAGTGTGTTACGCAATTACCTCGCTGGACCTGCTTTTGTCAAAGCAAGCGCTAATGATCGTCTCCATTTAAACGAAAAAGGTAATCTCTTTTGGTTCAATAGTTCAATGTCAAAGTAGTTGTACGGAGAATCGTTCAGGCAAAGAACATCTTTTATTGATGACTGAATATCTAGCTTGTTGAGTGGACAATGGCGCCGATTCCTTTGTTCACAAACTAAACTAAATTTAAGTTCAGTTCAGAACTTAAATTTGCAAAACGACATCTTGAGATGTCGTTTTGCACCCTCCTTAATTTCAAGGAGGTAACTATGCTACTGATTCTCGACACGAATCAATAATAAAATAATAGGTGTTTTTTTTTCTAATTTTCGGAAATTAGCATGTGTGGGACACGCATTTTAAAACGCGGCCTGTGTGAGACCGCACTGTAACTGCCCTTTTACACACACATAAAACGCGGCCGCTTATACGATACCATAACGCGATTCTGTTCTTTGAAAGTGGTGTATTCTGAAATACTGTCAAACTTAAATAACTAAAAAAACAAGTATGTAATCATTATTTACCAGGGATCGTAATTTTATTTGATTATTTATGTCTTTCATAACAGCCTCCTGAAATTTGACGAGGATGCAAAACAACAGCTTATATTTCATTAAGAAATGGACAGAAGATAAATATTAGCTTAGTCCTGTCAAATTAGTTTATTAGCGCCTGACGTAAATTGATGTATTTTTAGTAGGTAGCCATGCTTTAATCACGTCTAAACTGTCTATGGAGTATCGTAATTTGACAGCACTAAAGTAATATTTAGTTTAGTTTGTGAACAAGGGAATCGGCTCCATTGAAAGACTTTTAAAGTCTGTCTTTACTCGAAGGTAGCACACAATATATTTTTTTTAAATAATATACGTTGCCCCACACTAGGAATTACTTCTGTATCGTGGGTGCGTCTACAAACATTTAAACTCACATACACAAACAGCCGGACCCAGAACAACTACCTGTAGGCAATACAATTGTTCCGTGCGGGAATCGAACCCGCGACACGCAGCGCAGCAGTCGATAGCTCACCACAAGGGCAGGAGAATTCCTGCCCTTGTTCCAATTTGTTTGGGGACGGCGCAACATGTCTTTTTAGAAAGAAAGAAAGAAAAAGTATTTATTGCGACTCGCACAGGAAGATCATAAAACTAAACTAAACTAAACACAATCAAAAATAAGAAAACCCAAATTATATTTAAAAAAAGTACCTAGGTAACAAAACCAAATTATATAAAAAAGTAGATAAGAAAACCAAATTAAATAAAAAAAAAAAAAAGAAAAATGAAACAGAAAGTCTTGTACGAGGTCAAAAGGCTCCTATCTCAACATGATGCTGCGACATTTAAAAAATAAATGTCGCAGCGTTGGTATTTTTGCTTTCATAGGTAGTTCTCTATTAGTCGCAATCGCGGTAGTCACACCCTTTTGAACCATGTCATCATTCACACAGTCCATTCATCGTTTCTTTTTTCTTCCCCTACTCTATAGCCATCGACATTCACACTCAGAACTTTTCTCACGACATTTTCCTCATTCCTCCGTAACACTTAGTACTAATGTAACACCCAACATTCCTCTAAGCGTTCGCAAGCAGTAGTTATATAATTTATAATCATATATATTGTGGATCTATAGCCAAATAACAGAACATGTACCGCACTGTATTTTCCAAGTACTATTATGTAATTTCGGTATTCGACATGTTTATAGCTTCCCCACGTGCTAGCAACAGTCGGAGGTGCGAGTTGTCGTGACAAAGTGTATTAAGAAGGTTGCGTTTGTTACCGGTACGTTGGTCTAAGTTATAAGGAATCAAGAAAAGGATTTGGTAAAATTGAAAAAAAAATCGCAAAATATTCAATGAAATTTTGGCAGGGTAGTCGAAATTGGGTTATTCCGCACATCCCCATTGAAAATCCCCATTGTGATGTTATTCCACCACAAAGACAATCTTTCAGGCAATTTTTATAAAAAAAATACCACTAGCTAACCCGACAGACGAAGGCCTATTCATGTGTTAGTAGATTTGATAAAAATGCCATAAAAAAAAACTAGAACCTTTTCCAATTTTATTTCTTTAAAAATCTATTTCGGATTATTACGAACATGTTAAAACAAACAATAGCCAAATCGGTCCAGCTGTTTTCAACAACGTTTTTTAACAACGAACAGCATTTCATTTATATTTATATGAAAAGATATACGTTAGTTAGTATGTAGTAGTGTAAAGTAGAATGCCGGAAAAGTTTTTGCCGAAAAAATGCAAAATGTAAGGACACTACGATTATGATAAAATTAATAATATTGCAATTGCAAAAAATCCATTGTCTTTCTTAAATTTTTCATTGCAATCTCCTCTTTTACAACATAAGTTTTTACTGCAGCATGTGCCGCAAACACCAAAAATAATAAAACAGTAAATAAATAATTTATTATAACTGCACAATTTGACAATGTCACGCGATCCATGTTTGTGCCAATACAAATTTATTTATCTCACAATCTCGATAAATGCGGAACGAATTTGAATATCCTGGCGGTTGTAATGGCATTTCCGATTATTATACTTTTTTATTTACCTACATCGAGTCTACTTGCGTTGCTCGTGGCTAAATGATAATAGCCGCATGTGTCGATCGAAGGTTAAGTTACGCTTTCCGCAGTCCAGTCATGGATGGGTGACCATCCATTACATAATATTATAGAGACCCTTCCGTGATTCCTCGGAATGCACGTTGAGACGTTGGTCCCGGTAATCATTCGTAAATCTTTGGCAGACTTTACGCGTAGTTAGAAGCATTAAAATCTGACAACCAGTCTTACCAAGGGGTATTATCATACCCAGTTATTGGGTTGTGGAGATTAGTTGGCCACTCGCTCCCTGTAAAATACTGGTATTCAGCTGAATCTGGTTAGATTGGAAGCAGATCCCAACATATGTTAGGAAAAGGCTAGTCAAATGAATCTACCTTTCAGCGTCTTCGCGATTTCAAAGTTTTCTTATTGTAACTATTTTTTTTGTTATTGATTCTGCCGTTAACAGCCTTTACATGTGTACGCATAGGTCTTTTGATACAGGTATCTCTATACTTAAAAGAAGACCTCTAAAATATAGGTACATTTGTTAAAACCTGTTGATTATGAAATAAATAAACTTTATCGTCAGTCAGTTATCTAACTGACTGACGATAAAGTCCGAGTAAGTATCCTTTTTACCTAACTAGGTATCTACCTAGTTAGGTAAAAAGGATATTTACTATATTTTGAGTTTACTTGCGTTAGTGTAGGATCTGCAGTGCGATTCTGTAACCATCTCACCGTGAACACTTTGGTGAAGTGAGTGAGCTGTCATTCCAACTAATGCTAGGGATCGACACTATTAACAGCTCACTTCACCTAACTTTTCACGGTGAGATTTTTACAGAATCGATCGGTTGTACTCAATGTGACTAGGTCAATTTATTCTAGTGGATTCGTCAACATTTATGTATCTAAGGATCCGGATGTAGATTAACTTTAACAAGCACAATTTTTCCACTCGGGACGAATGTTTTTGTAGCAACAGATATTTCTTTTCCGCAAACGTATCCACGAGGACACAACAAAATTCGAAAGGAACCCCTTTGTAAATAGGTAATACTTTGGCACAAACACAAAAAAAAAAAAAAATAATTTAAGTAGGTGACCTTCTAACAGTGGACACTTTTTTAAATGAATGAACACCTGAATCTTCTTGCGCTTGTAAATGATACATTATTTCAGAGGGAGAGGATCATTTAATTAACACTAGTGGTGTGAAATAAATTACCCTCATTATAACTTTATGACCTTTTCTTACAGTTAGGCGCAGTAACGAAGCTAGGGTATCCCAACCAAACGGGTTAGGTTAGGCTAGCCTTGTGACCGGGAGGGTTGTAGAATAAAGGCTGAGCCGGTTTCCCATGGCCCTCCCATCACGGTGATAGATAGATAGATAATACGTTTATTCAGTGCAACAAAAGACACAATACATAATAAAGAAAAAACATCAAAAAAAGGTGAAACGTAAAAAAAAACAAAGATTAAAAAGCTAAATTGACCCATAGACACCTTGTACAAGTAAAGTATAACGGTCGATCACTCTGATGTGGGAACACCGCTGAGTTTTAGTGGGTATACTGTCGGTGTCATTCCGACAGGAGTCCCACATACCACGTCTCGTCCCCCGCGAGCGGGGGATGCGTAATGCATTTTTAGAACCCCAAAATGGGAACTATTTGAGGTTCACAAAAAGAGGCGCAATCATTAAAATAAGAGTTTATGTGTTGTGTGTGTGTTATGTGTGTGTTGTGTTTGTGTGGGTGTTTTTAGGAGCGCAAAGTAGGAATTATTAGGGATTTGATTTAATACATGCCATTAACAAGTCAAACTGAATAAGAACGAATTCTTATTGGAACAGCAGAGAGAGAAAGTCAGAATATTCCAATAAAGTATAAAATACTGCAAAGAGGTATACTGATCGTATTTGGCGCATTAACTTTAATGGTACAACGCCATTTTCCTTCGAGCAAGGTAAATAAATCAGCTTGCTTCCTTAGTTTTGAGATTGCAATAGTGCATTAGTATTGGCAGGTAAGATCGATTATAGGTAATGTTTTGTGTAGGATAGTTGCCTGGGTAAAAAAATAATTATTATATTTAGTCCGTCAGTTAGATTATCGAAAAATAATGGACACGTATTTTTTCTTTTGTCAATCAAACAAAAAATGACAAAGATAAAGCGCGTCAAAATTTGGGAGTGGGTGATCGTAACGTCACTAGCTTGCAAAAATTTCGCAAGCAAGTGACGTCACGCGGAACTTTAACGGGCGATATCTTCATCATTTTTTATATAATTGACAAAAGAAAAAATATGGGTCCAATATTTTTTGATAATCTAACTGACGGACTAATTAGATTTTTTTAGGAAAAAAGCCTATTGTTTTAAAATATCAACCAAGGAGAGCAGTGATGGGTAGCGGGATCGTCCGAAAGGGTTACCGCTGCCCTGGAACATAAAGGGCTAAGGAAGGAACACGGGTGGGTTTTAGTCAGTAAGAGTCTGACACTCCCTTGTGCTCCACCCAGAGCGGGAGGAGTCATCTGATGATTTCCCATCCTGAAAAAAAAAAAAGGAGAGCAGTGATGGCCCAGTAACAGCCCCACAGAACAGATAATCTGTTCTGTGAACAGCCCTGACTTATAAGTTGAACGTTGTGGGTTTGAACACAGGATTTACTTTGTGTAAATAATTTCATCAGCACTGCTTTCAAAACAATGAAGAAAGAGGAAACATGGTGAGGAAACTGGCATATCCTAGAACCAAAATTTCGAAGACATGTGACATCTACCAACCCGCACTGGGCCCACGTGGTAGATTACAGCCCACTCCCTCTCACTAAGAGGAGGCCTGTGTCCCAGCAGTGGGAACATTGTAGGCTGCTTATGATGAACCAAGGGTCTATGTTAGACGGTTGAAATATTTTGTGATTACATTAAAAATATTCAATACTAGCTGTTGCTCGTGACTTCATCTGCGATCCAGGATGATAAAAGCCTGTCTTTAAACAGAGGGACAGTTCTCGTAATTTTAAGAACATTCACAGTCATGATCTCAGTCTCAATCTGTCAGAATTACCTCTAATTACCCAACATTTTGACAAGTTTTTGACATTTGTTTGTCGCTGACATGAGACAGCGACTAGATTTTGAACGTTTTAAATTACGAGAATTGGCCTTCAGTTCATGATTTACCTGTGTGGCAAATGTCATGCAAATCCGATCAACCATTTTTGCGTGATTGAGTAACAAACATACAAACTTTCACATTTATATATAATATTAGTAGGATTGCGGACAAACAGATTTTTTTTTCTATAGTTACATTAATGTCTGTGTTTTCTAGTATAAATATATTTAATATGCATACTAAGCTGACTTGAGATAACAGAACCTCATAAAATAAATAATTAAACTCATTATTTATCCTACTAATATTATAAACGTGAAAGCTTGTATGGATAGATGAATGGATGTTTTTTACTCTTTCACGCAAAAACTACTGAACGGATTTGGATGAAATTTGGCACACAGATGGTTTATAAACAGCATTAACATATAGGATACTTTTTATACCGATATTCCCACGGGATCGAAACATATGCGGTTAAAACCACGGCGCGCAGTTAGTTATCCATAAAGCTTTCCTCGTAAAACGATACAAAAGCTTCAATATAAATTTTACTCAAAAAAACTCCTAGTACTACTTACCGCCCGTCACTTGCATCGCCTGTCTTAGAACTTGTTTTATTGCATGTGCTGATGAACTATCGGCTAATTGCCACTAAACCCCACTTTATGTACCTACAGGTCTGTCGGAAAACTTTTACTGCCGCGGCGTGTGTTATTGCGGTCAGACGAAATTAAAATGATGAATGGAATTATTCTTTGGGTTCATTTGAGAGAAATGTGGAAATTACATGGCATAATATCGCGCTTCTATTTTCGGAAGGGTTAGGCAGAGGGCTATTGAACACTCACATTTATGTTTAAGTAAATGTGGACTTTCTTTGTTGAAGGTTTTGGTATAAATAAAGATTTTTATTTTTTATTTTTTGAAGCGGGTAGGTGGGTGGGTTCTTCTCCATAGGTAGCTACTACGCTGGAATGGGCAACTTGCTTCACCTTTCTGACTGAGACGGTTGAAAAGTACCTGTAATTGGTTTATTTTAAACAAAAGCTTTGATTTTCAAGGCATTAGTCCTTTTATGCGGTTTTGGTCCTTTTTGTGTATTAAAATAATTTGCATGCATATAATTATTAATATTGCAGATTTTCTACAACTTGAAACTTACGCTAGTATGGGGTAATGGATATAATTTAAACTCAACCTTGTTGCAGTAGAAAACTGTTGAAATGCATGTCTTCCATTCATTTATATACTACAATACCTAAGATAGTTGGAAATGAAATCAGACAATAGCGTACCTAATCTATTTAGTTCGCAACATAACTTGATTTATCAAGACAGAACTAGTTTTGACTTTCTCAGGAGTTCGTAAGAACGACATAACGAGGTGATAGAAAATAGTCACTCATAGATAAAATATACATTTAAGAAGAAATAACAGAGATGTAGGTAGTTATTTCGATACATTATTTACCTACTAGTAAGCAACTACTCGTGGTTAAATGATAACAGCCGCACAGGATTTATGGTTAAGCTGCACTTTCCGCGGTTGGTTCGTGGATGGCTGACCTCTCTGACGGAAGTCCCCGCTGTGCCCCGGAAAGCATGTTAAGCCATTGGTCCCGGCTGTCATTCGTAGATCTTTGATAGTCGTTACGGGTAGTCAGAAGCCTAAAAGTCTGACAAGCAAAGTTAAGTTGGTAAGATACCAAAGGGTATCTGTTACCCAGTAACTGGGTTGTGGAGGTTAGATGGGCAGTCGCTCCATATGAAATACTGGTATTTAGCTGCATCTAGTTAGACTAGAGGTCGACCCCACTATAGTTAAAAAAATCTTGGTAGATTGATTGAAACCGAGTGTTACGATTACAATATAATTAACAGTATTATCTGTAGGTATTTTATGATTATCAAGATAAAAATGCTGGCCAAAAATGGTCTTAAGTAATTCTTTGCATATGGCAGTCAAAATCCAAACGAAACTTGCAGTCTTTTGACTCTTTATAAATGCTCCCTTTGTTCCTAACTTTAAAACTATTCCCACAATGCTGGCTAGCTGAAAAGCCAGAAAATAGCCAGCTTTTTTAAATAGTCTAGCTTTTGCCGCTTGCATTTGACACTCGGTTAGTATTTTATAACCAATTTGGTCCTTTAGAAGCTTTCGATTATTTTTTAAAGATTTTTTTTATTTTATAAAGCACAATCATGTACAGCATTAAACTTGGATAAGCACAACGCTGCATTTATTAGACTCTAAATGTTGTTCATATCTGATATTTTTTGTCCTTAAAATCACAGTTTTACTAACTAATAATCAATTTATAATGTTTCCACTGTTGGGACACAGGCTTTCTCGCATCGAGAGGGAGTGGGCCGTAATCCTCCACACGGCCCCAGTGCAGGTTGGTTGATGTCAGATGTCTCTGTACTAACTATCTACCTATATTCGAACAAAACATAGCGTAGACAGATAAGATCAAGAAGAAAGAAAGAAGAACGTACCTAGCAGCTGGTATTCTGTAAGATCTGCCAGCCCCCAAGGGAAGAAGGTGTGATTTTATCTGTGTGTATGTATGACGTAGAAACATAAGACCAATATCGCAAACTTTACGTCTAAAGCCAACATACTCGTATTGTCAATCAAATTATAACTTGTACCGAACAATAATCTTGAAACTAAGCAGTTAGTCAGCACACAGAGAACTCCCCTGTGGCATCCCTCGGAGAAATCAGCTCCGATGTCAACAATAACTTATAAATTATTTATTGGTTTTTGTGAATGCATCTTTATTGTATTATGATAGTTTTAGATGGCGCTACTGTCTAAAATAGTGTCATATCAAATCAATTTAATATTTTTCATAAGCAGAGATCGGAGTAGGTAGATTGAATTGGGGTCATTGATCCGAAACGTATATATTAATATGGACATTCCTCCGGATTTTCGGAATTGTTTGATTATTAAAAAAAACGGAACTTAGGTAGGAATTGTATTAAAATGTGCAATATTATATTGCTCATAATTTTTTTAAACGTTATCCAGTCACGATTTGACACAACCCAACGACCAATCAGAGCAAAGGATCATGGGTGGTGCACTAACCGGTTATCAAACGCCCGGCGACGATGCCAGGTAGCTCACTCGTTTCTTTAAATGAATTGAGTAGTAATAATATCACTACCAACATTAACAATATTTAACTGGATCCGGAAACACCGGAATTACTTTCCGAGAAAATGACTTATCTATGTTATTCTTTCTGTGAACATCTATGATACAAGTACCAAAAATCAATCTACCTACTCCGATCACTGGTCATAAGTCAACCTCCTCTTGAAAATTTTTTTTCCCAACTTTATTGGTGTTGGCTTCCAGTCTAACTGGATGCAGCTGAATACCAGTATTTTACATGGAGTGACTGTTACTGGTTATCTGTTACTGGTTGTCAGACTTTCGGGCTTATGACTACCATAAAGACTGTCAAAGATCCACGAATTACTGTTATTTATTTTTATATCTGTTATTAAATATGTGTTTAATATGTCAGGTATGTATCACTTTTCGAAATTTAGTGATATAATTTTTTTAAGTCAAATTAATTATAACGTTTAATATAAAATAATCAACAACTCAACCTATCCCAATCGACTGCTGGACATATTCCTCTCCTAGGCTACACTACAACATTCTGTCCTCTGCCTTCCACATCCAGTCTGTCCCAGCCACCTTTTGAAGGTCGTCGTTCCATCTAGCTGGGAGGTTTCCCACACTTGACGATACTCGGTCTCCACTCCAGGACTAGTTAGTCTGCTCCACCAGCGATCGGTCGGTGACAGACATGGCCAGTCCACTGCCGCTTCAGCTTGCTTGTTAAGAATGCGGCTCCTAAAGTAAAGCTGCACCCTAATTGCGTAACACACAATCAATCGTAATCTGAATCATTTTGAAGCAAATTGCTAATCCATTGCTTCATAAGTTCGAAAAATTTGTCTGCTCAACACGTAAATAACGCAATGAATGTTGTTGAACTGTCAAAATGAAACCGATTCCGATTGATTGTGTGTTACGCAATTAGTGTGCTGGACGGCAAGTGTACCGAAAGACCATAGTATTATTATATAATCCTTTAGAAATTTTTACGACTTAGGTATTTATTAATACCTAAGTCGAAAAATTTCCACGAAGGGTAGCCGGTCCAGACCTTCCACTTATTTAATTAAGCACGGCCACATGTTAAACCCTGTTTTACAGAACATTTTCATTAAATTAAACACTTCAGTAAGGTCTGTGGAATAATAAACGACCATATGTCCCGCATGACGTCACCAGAGTGGACGTAATTTGGACCCTAGGGTTCGATTGTTTAAAGAGGGTCCACGTTTTTGTGTAAGCTGTACCTTCAAAGGCTCTTCCAAGTCCTCAAACGCTATCCGTCCGGTTTCCTTTCTTATCTTTAGATATCTTTCGGATCCGGAATTCCGTTTGAGCTGTTTTTTTGCTTGAAAGCCTGTAGCGTTGGAAGTCTTTTCTGTTTTTTGTACGTTCCGTGAAGTTTCTTTGGAGTAGCTGTTTTATGTATTGTATTTATTTTTAAGAGAGACAGTGGTGGCCATGTGAAAACGGTCGCAACTTACGAGTTGTAGGTCATAGGTTCGAACTCGGACAAGCGCTTTATGTACTTTGTGTAAATTATTTCATCACCACTGTTCTCAAAACGGTAAAGGAAAACATCATCGTGAGGAAACCATGTCCTAGAACCAAAAATTTGAAAACACCGATGTGACATCTACCAACCCGCACTGGGCCCGCTCGTTAGATAACAGCCCACTCCCTCTCACCGAGAGTGAGAGGAAGTCTATGTACCAGGATTGGTAATAGTCACACAGAATTAATGTTCTACTGCTGTTTTAAAGACACATTTAAAGTGTGCATTTGCTGTAAGATCTGCCAGCCCCCAAGGGAAGAAGGTGTGATTTTATCTGCGTGTATGTATGACGTAGAAACACAAGACCAACATCGCAAACTTTACGTCTAAAGCCAACATACTCGTATTGTCAATCAAATTATAACTTGTACCGAACAATAATCTTGAAACTATAAGCAGTTAGTCAGCACACAGAAAACTCCACTGTGGCATCCCTCTCTGTTTTAAAGACACATTCAAAGTGTACAGACGCCAGCAGGTCAAGCTACCCGAAACTGTAAAATTTTTCCAATCAACCTTGAACCTTCATGCTTTAGCGATAATGTTGAAAATCTATTAGAGAAATTTGACAGATTGTAGTAGCTTGATGTGCTGGCGTCTGTACATTTGAAAACTAATTTTATTGTGATGAAGTATTTAGTTGCTTCAATTGACTGCACTGGGCCCGTGTCGTGGTTTACAGCCCACTCCCTCTCACCGAGAGGAGGCCTGTGTCCCAGCAGTGGGAACATTATAGGCAGATTATGATGACTATTTTTCATTATATTTGTTATTTTTTTCCGTTTTCCCATGCAGTGAAATCCATCCATCCATGCAAACTTTCACGTTTATAATATAAGTAGTATTAGTAGCATGGATGGATGGATGTTTGTTACTCTTTCACGCAAAAAATACTCAATACAATAAATAACGGATTTGGATGAAATTTGGCACTCAGATGCTTTATAACCAGGATTAACATAAAGGATACTTTTCATCCCGATATTCCGACGGGATCGCAACTTATGCGGGTGAAACCGCGGGGCTAGTTAGTGAATAAATTGATACCTTTGTACTTGTCTTGTATCATAACTAAAATAAACTCAAGAAACATCTTGTATAATAACTTTAAAAGCTAAAAATTCTCATCCTTTCGTCATTTCTATTATTACAGAACCTCTTTTATTCGGTGCCGGAGGTACAGATTTCTTAGCCGAGTGCATTTCGGAGCCAGGTATAAAAATTGCAATGCACTCTCGAGCACTCAGCTTTCAATGAACTCAACTGTATGAATACGATTTTGATCAACCTAACTTTCTTATAATATTCTGATATGATGACCTAGAAATAGATGTAAGGCTTTTGATTTGACTGCAATTTAAATAGCCTTGATGACGTTAATTTTTTTGTCTTTTGATACGAATTGCGTAAAGCGTAGTTTTAGTATTATTATGCCATATCAGAATTGGGATGGCCCAGAGGTAACGGCCCCAACTTACGGGTGTAGGTATACATGATAGGCATAGCATAGAACCAAAATTTTCAAATCTTGTGAAATCTACCAACCCGCACTGGGATCGCGTGGTAGACAGCCCACTCCCTCTCAAAGAGAGGAGACCCGTGTCTCACCAGTGGGACCGATTATGTTAAGTCAAAATTTGTCGACGTTAAAAACATTATGTCAGATGTACAGCTGAGTACTTTACCCAGCTGGCGGCAGCAGTGGCCGCAGGGGGACTAAATTAAATAATTACACACACATTAGCTTACAAAAAATGTTTTGATTTCTTCGAGAAATTTTGTATCTTAGATAACCTTTATTTTATTTCTGTTTACGAATCATTAACCAGTAAGTAAAACGTTTATTACAATGTCCCAAAACAAAACTTAGTCGTAAACCCAAAAGGCCAACATTTTACAGTAAACAGATAAATAGATAAGTCAAACTCGTTATCTCGAATCTTTCGAAGAAACAAGGATAAGGACAACAACAAAGATATTCTTACATTTCCTTCAGATTCTTACTAAGTTGCCACCCTTAAAACTTTAATAAAGACTCCTAACTTGCGATATTCCTGTGTCCCATAAAGTGTTATCAAAGGGGAATTTTGTGATCCCTGTACAGTTTACGATCCCTGCATAGTCTGGTTCAACTATTAATTAGGTAGTTAACCCACAGTTCGTAGGTTACTGTTGAGGATACGGTCCACATATAAGTAGTACTTGGGTGATTGTAGGATATTTCCCTTCTTGGGTTAAAATATTAATTTCGCATCCGAAAATGGAATACTTGTGGGTTCGTTTTGAGAGAATTTCGAAGAAAATTGGTTTTGGTTTACAGTAGTGTGCTTGACCAAGTCTTGGTCTACCTATGCATATTGCATATTATTATAAATTAAAGTCGCTTTTCCTGTCTGTCTGTGTGACCACGTTGTTCTACTAAACTGCGCAACCGATTTTGATGGGGTTTACACCATAATTTTGAGAATTAATTCCGGAAGGTATATGTCGAAGAAACTATCATTTATATATGTAATAAAACAAACTCGCTCTTCTGTCAAAATGTAAAATCCAGGCGAAACAGGGTCAGGTAGCTAGTAAAGTATTTTTAAAACTGCACAGAGAAAGCCGTAAGGATATCGACGCCAGCACATCAAGCGACCCGAAACTGTAAAATTTTCCCAATCAAACTTGAACCTTAATAGTTTAGCGATAAAGTTGAAAATCTATTAAAGAAATTTGATAGATTGTAGTAGCTTGATGTGCTGGCATCTGTTACATAATGATACTTTGTTTATGTTCTTTTTATTAACATAAAAGGCGAGATACTCAGGGCACATTTTAGGATTTTTAATTTATCCTTGAATAACGATATAATTTCCTCCGTTTTAATTTGACGACACGGTTGGCGCAGTGGTTAAGCGATTGACTGCTGCGCTGCGTGTCGCGGGTTCGATTCCCGCACGGAACAAATATTTATATGGCCTACAAGTTGTTCCGGGTCTGGCTGTTTGTCTATGTCAGTTTAAATGTTTGTAAACGTGGGTGCGTTTACAAACATTTAAACTGACATAGACGATACAGGAGAAATCCTAGTTTGGGGCAAAGTTTAAAAAAAAAAACACAAAACCAAACTTCCCTTTGTTGTAGCTAGATCAATAAATCTTGCTTCCAGTATAGTGAAAATTCGATACCTTTCTGTATCCACTATTCATGGTCCATGAAGCGAGACAATAGTTATTCATCTTCCAAGCCGACGTTAATTATGGCCTCCTAAGCTGAGTATACACTAGACTAGAGCATTTTCTCGAGCATTTCCATGTAATGTACTCGTAACGTTCTTCAAGAAAATCAGCATAACTTCGTTCAGAATAAGCACGCTGAAGTGGTAATGGGCGGGCCATATTAGCCGTAGAACTGATGACCGTTGAGGTAGACGTGTTCTTGAGTGGAGATCGTGACTCGGTTAACGTAAGGTAGGCCGCCCTCAGGTTAAGTGGAGCGACGATCTTCGCAGGATGGCCGGTAGCAGCTGGATGAGATGAGAGAATCAAGTTGAACGGCATACAATAGGTGACTGCTATAGGCTGATGATGATGATGTAACATTCTTACGAAGAAATTTACAATACAGACAAAAGCTCAGTTTCCAAAAGCATTTTCATGTAATGTAACGTTCCTGCGAATGCTCGACGCTACGTTCGACGTAATGTTCACGGCGAGGGAGCATTTACCTGTAACACTTCTTTCTATCTTGCATTTAACTTGAACAAGTATACACTAGAGCATTTTCTCAAGCATTCCCATGTAACAGGCAAAATCTCAGTTTCCAAAAGCATTTCTATGTAATGGAACGTCCTTGCGAATGCTTGACGTTATGCTTACTGCGAGTGAGCTTGTACCTGCAACATGCATTTCTACCTTGCGGTTATTGTTGATGATTGTGTGAATTGAACATTACGAACATTAGCTTTTGCTCGATAAAATGTCACTCCAATATTAGGTTATAACAAAATATCGAGTGTCGTGTCCAAAGTGCGGTACGATACAATTATAAAACGGCGAATGCTCGGTATTCTGTTACAAGTGAATACTCTAGTCTATACTCACCTTAACGACCTGGCATCAGCCCGCGCACCTCACTCTGCGTCGCTCGCGCTCGTGCCTTTGCGTGATAAAATGTTACAGCAATACGCTCGTTTGTTTTTAAAATCAGGTTGAAACAAAACATCGAGCATAGTGTTCGAAGTGCGGTTCGATAAAATTTAAAAACAGCGATTGCTCGATGTTCTGTTACAAGTACCTAACTGAAAGAAAGAAAGAAAATACATTTATTTGGCACAAACTAAAAGACACAGAATACACCAGATACGTACATCAGATAAAACAAACAAAAAAAAGATTAAATAAAAAGTGTGAAGTCCGATGTAAGAAATTAGCAGGAATGTGTGCTCACGGCTGCGCTAAAACGGCCCAGTTCAGCAAAAATGCCAGACAACTAGTGCCTGACGCTGGTTTTCAACTGGACCTGACGTGTGAGGTGACGGATGTAAATCAGTTTTATACTGCAACGTGACGTGTATATGCATACTTAAATATATACATAAAATAAATTATGAAAAACAGTAACGAATATGTGAATATGTCTAAATAGTAACATTGCAAAAATAAAGTGCTTTAATCTATACTCGCCTTAAGGTTACACCAACACTATATTCGATTATAAAGTTTAGTAACTTGTTAACTATTCCGTTTATAGTGACATCTTAGCTTACTTTGTAATATAAATGTCTTAGGTTATTGTCAAGCTTATGACAAAGGAATAGGTTCTATTTTGGGTTATCAATTTATTGAACCGACGGGAGCCTCGGCTTATTGTTGTTGTGGTTACGTTTTAATCGGATTTTCTGAGTATATGAGCGACAGATATCTTTGGTTTAGATTTTCATTAACATTTTATTACAATATCTTAATAATTATTGACAGTATTGACTACAAACCTAAATTGTCTGTATATTCAAATCACAACTGTTGACAGTTGCGTTCTTTGACAGTTGTTAATATGTCTAGCCTTTTTCGAAACATGGTAGGATCGGCTTCCAGTCCAATCGTACAGTAGACATACAAGTGTCAAATGTACTGTTGGACTGGAAGCCGATAAGAAACGGCTATGACACGGCAAAATGAAATAGGGTGTCAATTTTCTAACCAATTCATTTCCATTAGTACATGAAGATATGGCTCTTGATCTTTAATTGCAGGAAAATGTAAATTATTAAAGTTTGTTTTTGCTTTTGTGCCAAAAAACCTTACACTAGACTGCATTAGCGGGATCGTCCGAAAGGGTTACCGCTGCCCTGAAACATAAAGGGCTAAGGAAGGAACACGGGCGGGTTTTAGTCAGTAAGAGTCTGACACTCCCTTCTGCTCCACCTAGAGCGGGAGGGGTCATTTGATGAAATCCCCAACCTGAAAAAAAAAAGACTGCATGTAGGCACCTACATCATCCTATTAATCCTTTTATAGCCCTGTAACATAAAAATGATACCGCTGTAGATATAAAACCTTTTTGCATTTTAAATTAAGCGGAATATATATTGAGAGCGGAAAGAGTACTTTTTACAATGAAGTTTAAAATGTTAATGAAATTCAGATAAAGTAGTTCTGTGGGTAGTTTTTAAATGTAGGAGTTGGTTATATGCGTTTAGTGATAAAAAGGAATCGGAGTATTCTTTTGTAGAACTCACTATTATTCCAAGCCAAGTAGGTACAGACGCCAGCAGGTCAAGCTACCCGAAACTGTCAAATTTTCCCAATCAACCTTGAACCTTAAAGCTTTAGTGGTAAAGTTGAAAATCTTTTAAAGAAATTTGACAGATTGTAGTAGCTTGATGTGCTGGCGTCTGTACAAGATAATACAACATGAACTAAAAAGAGATATACTTTTCCCTATAATCACATACGGTGCATAATATTTGAGACTTCAGCAGACATCCACCCTCGAGGTTTGTCAGCGAGAATGTAGCGTAGGAATTCGACTTTAGGACCGCCGACTTTTCTGCACCAAATTATTCTGCTGTTTACATGACTCCTCCGTCCCGGCTGTCATTCGTGGATCTTTGACAGTCGTTACTGGTTGACAGAAGCCCGAAAGACTGACAACCAGTCTTACCAAAGGGTATCGTCTTACCCAATAATTGGGTTGTGGAGGTCAGATAAGCAGTCGCTCCATGTGAAATAATGGTATTCAGCTGCATACGGTAGACTGGAAGCCAACCCTAACATAGTTGGGGAAAAGCTAGGTAGATAGATATACTAATACATAATCTATTGCAATGTATTTGCAGTCAAGCATAGCCTCTTCAACACAAGGAACTAAGAAAACTACTGTTAGAAACTCTTTGTTCGATAGTCTGATTTCCGGAATTGATTCATCATTATTTTAGATATTTTCATATTATTATGTTGATATTATTAGCTGTATTTAAATTTAATACAATATTTAAATACTGTTTAGATTAAGTAATAAACTTAAGTGTTATCGCACGCACTACTTCCGGTTGCATTCCACATTTTATTTAAAATGTCAATCGAGGCGGTATCCGGAAAAAAGTAACGTGTGGTGGGAAGTAGGGCGCACGATCGGTAGTCAGTCGTTGTCGAACAGTTGAAGCGTTAACAAGTTTAAAGTCTAATAAAAGTTGTAACGTAAAACTTAATAAACACTAATATTTCGACAAATTGTTTTAATATCCCTGGACTTTCATATTACTATTGAGGAAAGAATCTGGGTTCCCACAACGGATGGTACCTAGATTGTTTATTGATCCTTTTAAAATAACTTGTTCTGGGCAGCGAGCCAACATCTTTAGGCTCCAATTCCGAATATTCTGAGGGAGAGTTCCGGTATGTACTTATAAAAGGTTACATGGGTCAGGCGTTTTTGTTGTGAAAAAGCTGCAAATCTTTCGTCGGTGTGAGCATTACAGATTAGTATGGGTATTGAACACTTCTTGGATACCTACACCTATCTAAAATCAACAAATGTATATTGTTCAGTAAAATAGTAACGAAGACTATTTGTCCGTTTATAGTAGTAGAATAATTATTTGGTTGTAATGTTCTGGATTGGCGCAAAAATGGCTAAACGGATTTTGATGATATTTGCCACGCAGAAAGTTTATAATCTGCATTAACAAATAGTGTACTTTTTATCCCGGTTGTAGGACATCCACGCGGGCGAAGCCGCAGGCAAAAACTAGTCACATTAATACTCGTATTTTTGTTATACAATTTTACGTATTTTGTTCTGTTAATTCTGCGCTGGTTGGGTACAGTCAGTGTCAAAAATCGATTAACTCATCAGTTTTTAAATCTTAATTTCTTAGTTAAATACTTAAAAAATCGGAACAGAATTAAAATTAAAAGAATATTAACTCTTAGCTTTTATATGAAATGCTAAAGTACAATGTAACCCATAATTTTGTGTGCAAAATTAGCAGTGTTCATCGAGTTTAGTTTAACCTTATCACCCTTAGGCAAATTCCCGTAATTAAAAATGTTCAAAATCTAGTCGCAATGTCTCTTAAAGTGTCAGCGGCAATCAATGTCAAAAACTTAGGGATGTAGGGATTTTAGAGGTATTTTTGACAGATTTAGACTGAGATGAGACTGCGAACGTTCTTAAAATTACAAGATTTGCCCCTCTGGTACTTACAATTAGAGCCAAACACACGTAAGTAAAAAAATAAGCCAGTAATATGTACTACCTGCACCCCAGTGTAAACCTTCCTACATAAGTAGGCAAATGAAATATTTAATAAGTTCAAAAACGGACCTCGTAAAAAGTATAATACTGCACGCACAGCGTCCGCCTTAAACTTAATTAAGCCCGAAAATGTGAGATTAAAATGCCTACAGAGTTTTATCTTGTTATGGCACAAACAGTCGGGGACGTAATATCTTTGCTTTATTTTAGCGGCTTCCCTAAGAAATATATAATTGTTCAGAGTTCTAGGTAACGAGGAGTGTTTTTTGCTGGTTTGAAGCCTGAAAAATGACTTTTTTCATTTATATTAACGTCGTAACCAATTTGCTTTTTTTTTGGAAACGACTGTCAACACAAGCAAGCGTGGATCGAAATGCTCGTTCTGCCGTTACGAGAAGGGATTTTTTTAAATACTTTTGCTTGAAGGAAATTGTAAACTGGTTTGTTTTACTAACATAATTTACTTGTATTTTATTTAGGGCTGTTTTTTCAAGCGATAGATAATTTTTATTCGTCGAATAAAATTGACGTTTGACAGTTTTTGTATGGTAGAACTGTCAAAAATTCAAAATTATTCTTCCGATAAAATTATTTGGTTTTGGAAAAATCAGCCCTTAATGTAATTTTTCTACACAACCTGTAGCGTAATTTCACACAAACAAACGCTACAAATTACGCTACAAATTTTAAATTGGTTCCTCTACTGTGCCAGAAGAGCCACTTGTGCATCAATCGATGCACAAGTATATAATCCCTTTTTCCTCAGCGTCAAGAATGGCACTTATGAGAACAGATGGGGTGGCCTTTGTTTTGTTTTAGACCACTTTAGTGAAGCATCATATTTCATCCAATAATGACAATGATCGAAATTATATAGTTGTTCAAGGAAAAATTAAAAATCCTAAAATGAAAGATTAATTAATCTTCCTACCTACGTATAGAATCTGACAGGCTCAAATATTGAGCAGATAAAAATTTCCGAAAAAAATGCAGCTTTTCCTGTTTACCGTACAAACGGGAAAAGCTGTATTTTTTTCAGAAATTTTAATTTTCTCAATGATGTCTAAACTAAAAGTTGTTAAGAATATTCATATTAAGGCTCCCGTAGAAAGACGCGACGCGACAGCACGACACAACTGTAGTAGAAAAAAAAATCTATGGAAACTTTATTGAAATGGTTCCACCAGAATTGCGTCGCACCGTCGCCAGAGCCTTTATTTTACGACGTTTTTCTCAGCAGAAATATACAAAAAATAACTCAAACTCAAATATTTTATAACACGTATTGTCATAGCTCAATGTAAATTCAGAAACTGCAAAACTACTGCAAGTTTTAAATACGTAACAAACATCGCAGCTTACATAACACACAAACAACAATAGCATGCCGGTTTATAGGACATTGCAACAACTACACGACAAAACGCGACAGTTAACAGATCTCCCGAATTTCGAACACAAACTCATTTCGCTAAAACAACTCGATGCAACTCCTACGTTACGACCAGAAGGCCAATTCTCGTAATTTAAAACGTTCAAAATCTACTCGCAGTATCATCTCGGTGACAAACAAATGTCAAAAACTTGTCAAAATGTAGGGAAATTAGAGATATTTTGACTGAGATCTGAGGGGCAATTCTCGTAATTTTAAGAACGTTCACAGTCTCATCTCAGTCGCAATATGTCAAAAATACTTCTAATTTCCGTACATTTTGACATTGATTGTCGCTGAGAATTGGCCTTCAGACTGTGAACGTTTTTAAAATTATGAGAATTGCTTCTCTGTTGTAAAATGTTGGTATCAAAGTAAGCAAATGAACTCTATAGTGGATACTCCAGCAACGTTTCCTGTCGGGCCAACAATTTTCGAATAATAAATTGCTTGTCGGGGACATTTCTATAACTGTTGCATTGAAGTTTAGATGGTTAGGTTGCGTTTCACGTGATGATTAATGGGATTTGAGGGTCTGTGAGTGAGATGAATAGGATACGGGTTATTGTTTAGAGTGGACTGGCCGTTTGCCTGTCTTGTCTTGAGAACAATAAAACGTTGAGTAGGCATTCGGCGCTCCATGAAGTGTTGTTTGTGCTTTGGAGGCATGAGGAACAGGGTGTAAAGTTCACTCAACCTCCATAGAAAAGGGAGGATCCTCCGACCAGACGGGTGTTGTGTCTGGCGGGCAATTGCCCAACGATTGATGTTGGGAAATTGTATCTATGCTAAGTGCGCGGTAAACTCTGCTTGCGAGATGCAGGATTTGCGTGACATCAGTATGACGCGTTGTTCGCATGTGGCGTTGTAGATACCGCTACAGTGCTATATCCAATGTATTATTCTGATTTTGGTTGACAATAAAATTTGTGTATTGCCTATAAGTCATTAATACATTCAGTTCAATTGTGGCGAAAGTAGCCACAGCCACATCACCAGCACCCTTATTGCGTAACAGTCTTCCAATCACAATTTGAATCATTGTGAAGTATATTGCTAATCCATTGATTCTTAAGTTCGAAAAAAAATTGCCTGCTCAACAATGTAAATAACGCAATGAATGTTGTTGAACTGCCATCGCTACTGTTAGTGTGTCACGCAATTACCACGCACGCTAACTTATAGACCTAAAACATTTATTGTCGAGAGCTTTATAAAAACTCGATTTCATAATTTATGTAAGTAGCATGAACTTTGTACATCTTCTGCCCTTTTAGAACTGACAATAACTAAAACAGAATGGTTTCCAGTGCCCATTTCTTAAACCATAATTTAGTGTACACTAGATACAAATAACTGAGGGGCAATTCTCGTAATTTTAAGAACATTCACAGTCTGATCTCAGTCTCAAACTGTCAAAAATACCTCTAATTTCCTAACATTTTGACAAGTTTTTGACATTTGTTTATCGCTGAGATGAGATTGCGACTAGATTATGAACGTTTTCAATGACGGCAATTGGTTATTTGTATCTAGTGTCTAAAATGGATAGTGATCGATGATGGTAGCTGTGTCAGCGGAGGTATCATGTGAGTGGTGTCGAAACGTGTCCACCCGATATTGTTTCTATGTTATTGTAGTCATGTTATAACACCTCGAAAGGCCAATGTTGATGACACCTCAAATAGTTTCATTAATATTTTCTGTCAATAATATATACGAACAACGATATTCTCTGATAAGGCATTGTCCTCTCATCATCATCTGCCTAGCCTTTTCCCAACTATGTTGGGGTCGGCTTCCAGTCTAACCGAATGCAGCTGAATACCAGTATTTTACAAGAAGCATCCCTTTATCTGACCTCCACAATCTAGTTACTGGGTAATACGTTACCCTTTGCTAAGACTGGTTGTCAGACTTTCGGGCTTCTGGCGATCCGTAACGACTGCCAAAGATCCACTGGCAGGCAAGACCAACTGAACGTGATTTCTGAGGCACGGCATTGTCATCTCAATGTTAATAATATATAGGGTTATTTTTCAAAGACCAGCCAAATTTAAGGATGTGGTACAGACCATCAAACTGAACAACTTTCTTCATGGGACAAATAGCGTAATCGCGAAAATTTTATCAACTGTCCCATAGAAAACTTCAATACCTACTCGACCTAAATATATGGGATGGCTGAATTTTTATTTGCGATTACGATGTTGGTCCCATGGAGAAAGTTGTACAGTTTGATGGTCTGTACCATATCCTTAAATTTGGCTGGTCTTTGAAAAATAACTCTGTATGTTATTAATAATGATGATCTGACTACTCACTAGCCCAAGGCAAGTTAAAAGAAACGACGATAACAATAATTATGTCACAGCAAAAACCCATTAAAAATAATAAAAATCTGACACAAATTACTGACTCGTAAACTACAGAGTATTTCACTTAAACTTTAAAATTCAAGGTCGCATTTTATTGCGAACGAAAGTACAACGACTGTCAACGGTAATGAGATGAATTTTATTCAATCCGTAATCGATTCAAGAGCACCTTGTTTTGGACATCAGCTTCCTGATTCTGCAGAACTGGATTATCTTTTGAAGATATAAAAAGGTGGAGGAGACAAGGATCAGTATCAGTCTTGTGTCAGACGTAGTCACTACAACAATACTACAAAATGTTTGTGAAGGTAAATTAAAACTTGGACAATTTTTGTGTAAAATAGCAAATTCAATGGAAGACAGTTTTAAAGCTTAAAGCCATATTTTTTTAAAGCTTCATTGAGCTTGGTGTATTAATAGCTTTGAAAGAATTTTCAATTTATTATTCATGATTAGCAACGGAATATTAAAAAGCGAACGTTTTATGAGCTCAATAAAATTCGCTCAATGCTTTGCAATTTTCTATGAATGCGAAAATTTGATCAGGAATTCAAATGATTTACCTATTTTTGGTGGAGTTTCCGTCTTCAATAAGTTTATAATTCAAAATTATACCTACTTCTGACAGCGATATTCACAAAATAATAGAAACTCCGCCAAAGAAAATGGATTTATTACTTTGATAGATTGACTTTTTCATGATTGCCTTATTTTTGCAGTTCGTCGCACTCTTCGCCTTGATGGCCGTCGCCAACGCTAGCGACCTGTCCAGCTTCTCTTACGGCGTGGCTGATCCCTTCACCGGAGACTTCAAGCACCAGATCGAGAACCGCGTGGGCGACAACGTGCAGGGTCAGTACTCTCTGCTGGAGTCTGACGGCACCCGCCGCACTGTGGACTACGCCGCCGGCGTAGGAGGTTTCAACGCCGTCGTCCGCAAGGACCCTGCCCTCATCGCTGCCGTGCCTGCCATCTCTTATGCCTCTCCTGCCATCTCCTACGCTGCCCCCGCCATCGCTGCTCCCGCCATCTCTTACGGCTCCCCCTATGGCCTTGCCAAATTCGGATCCATCGGATACGGAGCTCCTTTCCCCTACAGCCGCTACTACTAAATATCTGGACAAGAACCGTTTGTAAATAAAAAGTTTATAGAATTTTTACTGAATTTTGTGTTTTATTTTGACAAAAAAAAATATGTATATATCATCGAAAGCCTAATGATGACACTATTCATGAAAAGGTTAAATTGATTCAAAATATTGGACATGGAAATCTAATCAGAAAGATACAAAGGGTACATAAAATAATAATATTATTGATATGACATTCTTTCTAACATTTCATCTACCTACTTGTTTTGTTGACACATGTACTTAACAAAGTACGAGTAGATCAATTAACAAATTTATTTACCATTCCTTCCATTACAACGAGGTCGTACGAGCGTAAAGAGAATGCTAATCAAAGCCTCCGCGATATTGCAACTGTTTGTTTATTTTTAGCTCCAATTTCCCCTTAGAATAGAACATTGTTTCTTTAAATATAATTATGTTTCGTCGTATCATTTAATCAGGTTGCTGTTAAGTTTAAAATTATCACCAGCATTGTTCTGCTTCGAGTGAAGACTATTTATAGTTCGACCTATTTTCTGCTCAGACTATTCACAGTGACATTAATTGTAAATTTTTGTACATCTATCTTATCAGTTTGTATTTTGTTTACAATATTGGGTTTTCTTGATGGTGCTTAACGTTCAATTAATTCTCTTTCGGTACAATTCCCAAACCATAATGACTGTTATATCTTTAAATGTTAAATTGTAATGAGATCTTTGATTTCGTTTCAATTGACGTTATATGATATAAACCGTTTTTTGACAGATGGAACTAGTGATTGCAGCAACACACAATATTGCTATACGTACGTTATTATAATGTATATAAGAAGCCATAAATAAGATAATTCAATAAGATAAAGCAGTTCATATATTTACTTTATTACTTATTTTAAAGTTAACTTTTACGTAATCTAGAATATGTACGTTCTAAGACAGCTGTCAAAAAACGGTTAAACTAATGGACAGAGTTTAACTAGCAAATTGTTACAACAAAATACCGTCTATCTTAATTAGCTTTCAACGCCAACATAATACACTGTATTGTTCTACAAATAGGCTCCTATTCATACAAGAAGTTATAATTAGCACAAATAATATTAGTCTGGCCGCTACTAGCCTGTAGATTTGAGACAAATGGTGTCCCCATTTGTCTCAAATCTACGGACGGGCAGCCGAACTGTGGTCGGAAGTAAGAAATATAGCTGGTATAGTAAACTCAACGTTGATTTTCAAGCAAGCTACGAGTTTATACAAATAAATGCTCATCTCTTTTATGTCGAATTTCGTTTTTAGTTTCTTAGCCATCATAGTATTTAAATACGGTACTAAAACAATAGCCATGTCCATGACATGGTGATACCGATAGTCATTGGAAGCATTTCTAGGTTCAGCTCAGTCTGCACCCTAATTGACTAACACGCTCGTTATTACAATTTTATTGTCCTTAGTTTGACAATTCAACAACATACCTACTTAATTATTTTTGATATAATACCAAATAAGTATAATATTTCAAACTCAAACTCAAATCATTTATTTCAATTAAACCATTTCAGGCACTTTTGAATTGTCAAAATTAAATTGTCGGTCAGTTAGTCAGAAAGTTGAAGCTAGTTGCCCATTCCAAAACGTAGATCTCTGTGGAGAAGAACGGGCAAGAAACTCCACTTTTTTTTATTTATCATAATATATCTGTTAATTCAACAACTCTAGCCTCTTCCGTGAAAGGACTACGTCCATCAAACCAGTAGGCCAATTCTCGTAATTTAAAACGTTCAAAATCTAGTCGCAGTCTCATCTCAGCGACGAACAAGAGTCAAAAACTTGTCAAAATGTAGGGAAATTAGAGGTATTTTTGACAGATTTAGACTGAGATCAGACTGTGAACGTTTTTATAAAAATTACGAGAATTGCCTCTCTGATAAAATCCTACTAATCCAACTAATATCCTACTTCCTACTAATATTATAAACGTGAAAGTTTGTATGGATGGATGGATGTTTGTTACTCTTTCACGCAAAAACTACTAAACGGATGTGGATGAAATTTGGCACACGGATGGTTTATAACCAGAATTAACATATAGGATTTTTATCCCGATATTCCCACGGGATCGAAACTTATGCGGGTGAAACCGCGGGGCGCAGCTAGTACAGTCACGAGCAAAAGTATGTATACACTCGGCTTTATTCAAAAGCGATTTACTCCTTTATTTTGGAATTTTTATGTTGTTACGAACATAGCATTTTCGAACCCATAGGTTTATGCAATATGTCGTATTGAACGTTGCATTCGTTATTTCACGAAAAAATCGAAATTGAAAGTTGCCAAGTGTTGACATATTGGTGCTCATGACTGTACATACGTAAGCTCAGTCTTTCCTCCCATGGGGTAGACTGAAACTACAAAACTCCATTTGCTGGTCCTTACATACTCCTTTTGCCTCGTTTACGTTCATACATCTGCTCACACACACACGCCGGTTACTACGCACCTGACCTTTCTTAAGAACATCATCAATATGGGCTCTTAGGGCCATATTAGCCGTATAACTGATGACCGTTGGAGTAGACGTGTTCTTGAATGGACACTGCGAATCGGTTAACGTAAATTGGGACGCCCTCAGGCTAAGTGGAGCGACCACAGAACAGATAAAAGAGGTTAGAAGGGCCTTGTGGGCGGGGCAGGCGCGCCGCAAGGTTGATCAGACGCTCAAAGTCAACAGAAGTTTGAATCACCGCTCAACAATTGCGCTCTTGTTGTGACACCGTTCGAAACTCCGCGGAAAAAAATAATTATGCCGTCTTGCGCTATCATAACGTGTCGGAAAAGAAGTCAGGAGTGTAATGTGGCCCGAGGAGGGATTTCTTATCACCGGTAAGTCCAAAAACCTTAAAATACGAGTGATATTTGTAATTATTGCAAAAGTATTATGTAGTTTGTAGACAAAAACGATAAAATCGCATTCAGATGCAAAATTATACATTGCTTGCAATACATGGGTACGATCTTGTACGACGTGAGCGGTCGCGCAATGTATTGCGTTCACTGCGAACGCCGCGTGCGTCGAGCCAAAGCATCTATTCAGGGAAATCTACGCGCATCGATAGTGTTGTACCAAATTGTAAACAATGTCGATATTAAGTATGTGTATTATACGAATGATTATTTTCAGTAATGTTACAATTAATACAACTTCGTTTTTATTAACACTAATTTTATTATTGTATAATCTGGATTATTATTATTAATTTAGTTTCTTAGTTGGGTTTTCCTCTAAAATTTGATTTGATTCATAAATTAACATGATACAGTTAATAAATACATTTTTCACAGAGTAATTCACAATACATTAATTAGATTATATTATGTTAATTCGACTTAGCATTCGATATGGCCGTGAAATTTAAAATTTCGTTTTAGTTTTTTTGCATATTGTAGCTTTGTTTTACGTTTTATGTTATTCAAAATGCTATTTTTCTTTCTTTCTATTATTATGACGTAAAACAGAGCTGCAACTAGCATAAAACGAAAAAAATTTAAATTTCGCGGCAGTATCAGATGTTCCTCCTTAAATTGACTTTGATTTAATTTAATTTATATGTAATTAGGATGTCCACATTATTCGTACCGTATCCGCAACTAAAAAAATTGCAAAACTTTAATTAACAAAATTACAGTAATTTTATCGATATGATTAATCGATCTTTTGGTCGCCGTAACTATTTGCTTTTACACGTGTGTGAGTGTACGTCCAGAGCAGTATTTGCGTTAGTGTGAGAACCAATAGCAAACACGCGATCTAACTGCATGTGGTTTATTTGTGTGCGTAATTCGCGTACGTATTGATGTCTTGCTTGTAGTGGAGAGACAGGAGTAGGAGACAGGCGGCGACACGCGTTTTAATACAAATCGGGAACTATTTCCTTTCTAACCTCTTTTATCTGTTCTGTGGGAGCGACGATCTTCGCAGGATGGCTGGTAGCAGCTGGATGAGAATTGCCGAAAATTGAGTTGAATGGCGTGTAATAGGAGAGGCCTATGTCCAGCAGTGGACTGCTGTAGGCTGATGATGATGATGATGATGAGGGCGTTTCCCGTCGTATCTACTCACATCTATCTATGTAAATACTTTTCGTTAGTCGCCTTTCATTCATCGTCTGAGCATGATGAAACCATCTCAAATGCAACAAGCATTTTAAAATCAATACCCGTTGTTTATATCCAAAAGTTCGTATCCTATTTTATCAACTCTCGTCTCGAAGCCTCGGCATCGGGTTTTTATTTACATATTTGGAGATAAATCTCATGTGTCTCGGGCCATGCGTACTAAAACCTTATTATGGATTCAATAAAGACTCGTGTAATTCGAGTACAATACGTTTTGTGGTGTGCCGGGACGTAATGTATGGATCTTGTTTAATCCTAACAGGTTAAAACTCTGAATAAGATGTTGGAATAAAATGTTGTTAGAGGATTCGTTAAATAAGGTTATATTTTTGTACTGTGTAAGTAATATATCTGGAAGAATATTTTTGTCAAAAAAGACAAAAACGTGTTTTGTTTTGGAAGTCAGTTGTTTCTTTTTTAATAAAGTTTTTAGTTGTGGTACAGACGCCAGCATTTCAAGCTACTATAATCTGTCAAATGCCTTTAATAGATTTTCAACTTTATCGCTAAAGTATTAGGTTCATGGTTGTTTGGGAAAATTTGGCAGTTTCGGGTAGCTTGATGTGCTGGCGTCTGTACCTACCCCACACAAATTCGTACACCTTCACTTGCTAAGTAAATACAGTGACAAAGGGCCGGCTTTTTGATCCGTAGTTAACTCAACCAATTGTTAAAAATAGTAAATAATGAAGGTGACTAACATATTTTTTTTTTAAGTCGTTAAATACAGGTATTTCAAAAGTAATTTCCAGTATCTTTGTAACATGCTAGATAATCTGTTAAAGTTGTAGTTACTTAGAGAGCCAGACCTAGGAGGCTCAAAAAGTTTCTCGTCCTATTCGAAAGAGTATGTTTAGCGATGGCCAGAAAAAATTGTGATTAAAAATAAGTAAGTTGGGTATAAAAGTTTTCATTCTAACAAAATATCTCAACCAAATAAAACTGGTCCTTGGAGTCGAAATAAAAAAAAAAAATTATCGCACATCCTCAAAGGATAATCAGGTAATGTTTCATAGCGAATTTTATTCGGAATGAAGATCTTAACAGTACTTTACAGATTTCCAGATATATATTCTTGAATTTTTTCAAACTCATTCCTGAACGCAATAAGTATTGATAAAGATAAGGCGTTAGTGTGAGCGAAGCGATTCTACAAGCTGAATTCAAAACGCAACAAGTTTAGGTTAGGAAATTGTAGTTATAACCCTACTCATCCTGGCTTAATGTCAGCCTAGTGCGCATGCTATACGGTACCTTGACTAGAAGACGTAGTATTGAACTAGTTGCGCCCCGCGGTTTCACTCGCATAAGTTTAGTTCCCGTGGGAATATCGGGATAAAAAGTATCGTATATGTTAATCCTAGTTATAAACCATCTGTGTGCCAAATGTCATCTAAATCCATTCTTTAGTTTTTGCGTGAAAGAGTAACAAACATCCATCTATACAAACTTTCACGTGTATAATATGAGTATCAAGTAGGATTAATACAGTTTTAAGGCAGCATCGAATTGAGCCTGCTAAAAAAATGCATTTTATGCATAAATCTTTTGGCATTAATATCAATCAGTTACACCTACTTTCAGCCAATGGCAGTTTTCCGGATATGTTCTGTCACTGTGTGTGTATTTATCTGTATTATATAGTTAATTTAAATCACTCCTCATCATTATTTGAGCCGTAAGACATCCATTGCTGGACATAAGCCTCCTCCAAGCATCGCCACTTTGACCAATTCTGTGCTTCTCGTATCCAGGAGATTCCTGTGACCTTCACCAGGCCATCGGTTCACCTTGCTGGTATTAAGGACGCTGTTACATTTTCGACGAACTGAAATTTAGGTATCTAAAGTCGCACACAGCAACAAAACACGTACGCACACATTGAGTCCTCGATTTTATACATCACATATAATCTTGGTCCTTGATATTATTTTTTTAGTTTATTGAAATTGATTCCGGAAGATTACTTGGATCTTTGAAAATGCATTTGGTAACTGTTACTATTAGTATCGTCATCAAGAAAACGAAAATACAAAACCAAAGACACCGGCTTCCGAAATCAAAGTTATTTTTCACTTTGTGGTGATTTTTTTTTTTTGGAAGTCTGTTTTATTTTTTGTGAGAAAGTTTTTATCACTGTTTCGGTTTTAGCAGGAAAACAGATGTCAACACCCAATATGGAGTACCAACCAAAACTAAAAGGAAAAAAACTGTCCTGTGTCGTAAAACAAAAAACAATAGATACCGACACCGACTTCCGAAAAGAAAATTTATTTTCATTTTGTAAAGCACGCTATGTGAAATAAGTAGGTACTTAAAATAAAACAATTTCCGTTCATAAGGATTAAAAACGACCATCGATATTGCTATTACATGGAACATATAAAATATTATTATCTAAAACAGTGGTTCCTAACCTTTTCAATACTGTTACCCCTGTGATCTATGTGGAAAACTGATTTTACCCAAGCTTCAAAATGATATCAAAACAAACAATACAAGCAAATATAAACATCTTTATTAATCAACAAATTGCACAACTGCCTTACAATTTTTACGTATTTATACGTATAAATTACCTACGGATTAATAATACTTAGTAAGTAGTAACATTTACTAGTAGTCACAACTATTAATATTTAACATAAAAAAACTTGTGAATGTTGGCTCAGTGTGACGGTTGGTACTGTTTTGCATTCACAAGTTTTTTAATGTTAGGTTTTGTTTCGCTTAAAGCGCATGGTAAGTCATGTTCCACATTCAGACGATTTCTGGCTTTAGTTTTTAGTGACACTAATGCAGAAAATCCGATCTCACATCTGTAGGTGGTGGCAAATGGTACTAAAATTTTTAAAGCTCTTTTAGCTAAAATAGGATATTCGGCACCTGTTTTGAGCCAAAATGTGGAGATCGTAATTTTGAAATTCTACTTTCAAAGTACTATTCTCGCGTAATCCAAGAAATTCCACTTTTGCCGCCACATCTTCGTCTCGAATAATGTCATCATCAGTAGAAAACGGTCTTAATATCCAAGAGTACGATTGACGATTATCTAAGTCCGGAAAATACTGCTTCAGCGAATCTATTACTGCAGATAAATGTTGAATCACAGAATTTTTAAACGTGATTTCGTTTGGTTCGGTATTTACCAATTGCTCACACAGTTGTGTAAACATCGACATATTTTACTATTATAATAATTAGGTTCTTTGTTACCCCCGTGAAATAGCTGATTTACCCCCGTGGGGGTAATTACCCCCAGGTTAGGAACCCCTGATCTAAAATTTTACGAGTATTACATAGTGAGCTAATGAGTTATGACATACTAGCCTGGGCATTTAGTTAAAATTTTTGGTAAAATAAATCTCCACTCCCGAATGAGCTTTGTTTGTGACTGTGGTGTAGGCTCAGCATTTTTGATGAAAATTAAAACACACGGAAGTAGTAAAAATCTATAATATATTTAATAAAGGCATGTTACAAAAGTACACCAACTTATTGCTACGTTTGTAGATTTTTTTGGTCTATATCCAAATTTCCGAATACGGGGCATCTAAAAAATAAAAATAAATATATTAACAAAATAACCTACATAAAAACTAAATGCTACACTTGGTGGCAGAGCTCACAAAGTACAAATTACAAAGTTCCGCTGCCAAGGCCTGTCTCTTTTGTCAAACGCTATTTGTGACATCTACCATGCCATATTTATGAAATTGACACCCATGACGAAAAGTGGCCAAGTTTTTGTCGGTGCCATCTTGGATTTTGATTTTGACCCCATATTCGTTATTAGCTACCCCAAAAACCATGAAAATGACACCTATGACGAAAAGATGTCTAATTTTCGTAGGCGCCATCTTGGATTTTGGTTTTGACCCCATATTCGTTATTAGCTAACCAAAAAACCGTGAAAATGACACCCATGACGAAAAAATGACAAATTTTCGTCGGCGCCATTTTGGATTTTGGTTTTGATCCTATATCCGTTATTAGCGACCCCAAAAACCATAAAAATGAGACCCATGACGAAAAGTTGTAAAATTTTTATCGGCGCCATCTTGGATTTTGGTTTTGACCCCATTTTCGATATTAGCAACCCCAAAAACCATGAAATGACCACTTTTTGTCATAGTCTTGGTTTTGACCGCACATTGGTCATACATACATAACTACATACAAACCGGTTAAAATCATAACTCTCCTCCCGCCCATCCACTTCCAGACCTCACCGCCGACAGGTTGACCTTAGCCATCCAAATCCTAACCTTACTAAGAGCTCCTTAAACCCATCCATTTCTCAACCTTGTCCACAGCTGCTTAACCCCACCCATCCAAATCCCGATCTTACACAACATAATAATATTTTTTTATACTTACAAAATAAAAATAATTTAAGTATGAAACTCGTACAGTTTACTTTTATTTCAGTCCAAAAGTATCAACTCCTTCCGATCACGATAACCAACAACGGTACTCACACAACAATATTTTTCTATTACTTTTATCGTATTTATTTTTTGCGAGAGAGCGATATACCCATCCTTCCATGAGCGCTTCTGAGCGCGGAATGATGAACCGTGAGTGCAAAATGTATGAAGAAGTCTGCAACTGTTTTTATTTTAGCTAATAATTGAAAAATATATTGATTTATATACAAAACAATTAGCTAAATCTATAAAGGACTATATATACCGCAATTTATTATAATTTTGAAGATAAAATCTGTACCTTTAGTGAAAAGTGATATATCTCCACTTGTAGCAGTTTTGAGTTCTTTATACAATCTTGAAGCTTGAATTTTATTTGATTTTTCTATCTAATCAGTTGAACTCTATCTATTATAGAACGGGAAATAAGTTTCGTGTTGAATAATACAAGTTGCATTCTTGGTTAATTTTGATGATACTTTTTGTGTATACTGATATGTCTTCATTAATATTAAATTGAACTAAAGCTTAAAAATAGACAAGTACGTGTAAGTAAGGCTATCTCGATTTATAACACTTGACACATTTAATATTAACTACATGAGCTTTGTGCTTGTTAATACAACACAATTTATATTAAGTGACACAAAAAATACCCTATAATTATCAATTGTGAATGATAATATAACTCAAATTATATCTCATAAGTTTGTGCAGCATGAAATATCACCAACGTGTTAAGTGTTACAACTAAACCTCTATCAAACAACACGTGAAATATTTTTAGTAACGCATTTAGTTTTTAATAATATTAATGTATTTATATCGCTGTAGTATAGGATTTTTAAAAACCGATCGATAGTGATTACTGTGTAAAGTGATCTATGCAGTTTCGTGTTCCAGCGTAGTTTGCTACGCTGACGACACGCTGGTCCTGGCGCAGGGGAGGTCGCATCAGGCGGCGGCCGACGCGATGACACGCGGGGTTGCGATAGTCGTGGAAAGGATCCGGCGGTTGGGTCTCGAGGTGGCATTGCACAAGTCCGAGGCCATGTCCTTTCATGGGCCCCGGTACGTGCCACCTCCGGGATCCCAACTAGTGGTAGGAGGGGTTCACATCGGCGTCGAGACCACGATGAGGTACCTGGGTCTCGTCCTCGACAGCCGATGGAACTTCGTCGAGCATTTCCGACGTTTGGCCCCCAAACTGGAACGGGCCGGGGCCGCCCTAAAGCGGCTCTTGCCCAACCTGAGGGGGCCAAACGCCTCCTACCGGAGGCTTTACGCGGGGGTCGTGCGGTCCATGGCCCTATATGGGGCCCCGGTATGGGCGCGTTCACTGCGGCGGCGAGCCGCACACTATCTGAACGTGCTCCAAAAGGTAGTAGCCGTAAGGCTGATCCGGGGCTACCGCACGATCTCAGGCGAGGCAGCAAGCCTCCTTGCCGGACTGCCGCCATGGGATCTGGAGGCGATAGTCCTCGCGCGCCTGTATGATTGGCGCGCGGAGGCACTACGCTGGGGGGAAACTCCGCATCCGCGGCAAACCGCGGCGGAGCGGACGAACCTCCGGCGCGATCTCATGGCGGCATGGAAGGAGCGACTATCGCAACCCAGCGCAGGGCACGCCACGATAGCGGCGGTAAGACCCCTCTTTGAGGAGTGGCTAGAGAGACGTCACGGCGTTCTCACCTACCGCCTGACGCAGGTCCTCTCCGGACACGGATGTTTCGGGAGGTTCCTGCACATCATCAGGCGGGAGGAGACGCCCGGGTGTCACCACTGTCAGGGTCGCCCAGAGGACACGGTGGAGCATACGGTGGAGGTCTGTCCTGCTTGGGCAGAGCACCGCCGTGTCCTCGTAGAGGCGATCGGCAGCGGCGGCGACCTCTCGCGTCCGGCCCTGGTTCAAGCCATGGTCCGGGGCGAGAGGGAGTGGGAGGCAGTCACCTCCTTCTGCGAAGCAGTCATGCTAGCGAAGGAGGTGGCGGGGTGGGCGAGGGAACGCACCTTGCGCACCTCACGCCTCAGCCGCCGCGGGAGACGCTCCGGGCGTCGGGAGCCGCGTGACGACTCCCGGCCACCGTAGGCGCGGGCCTGCGGGCGGTGAGTAATGGGTAGCTCTCCGTCCGATCAGGACTAGGCCCGTGCCGGACGGCGTGTACGTGTTCCACGCGCGCCTCAAAGAGATGTCAGCATAAGCGACGGGGCCCCATAGGGCATAGTGGGATCATCCGAAAGGTTTACCGCTGCCCTGGAACATAAAGGGCTAAGGAAGGAACACGGGTGGGTTTTAGTCAGTAAGAGTCTGACACTCCCTCCTGCTCCACCCAGATGATCATGACCATTTGATGATTTCCCATCCTCAAAAAAAAAAAAAATATATATATATATATATATATATATATATATATATATATATATATATATATATATATATATATATATATATATATATATATATATTTACACTTTTACTCACCCGTTTTGTAAATGAAAGTAGGCCCCGACCGTATAAGTACTAGGCCAGGACTAGGCCCCTACAATAGAAGTAAAATTAAACTTATATTATTTTACACCGAAAGTTTATTTGATATAATTAAAGGTAAATCGAAATACACCACATCTTCTATTGTGTTTAATGTGTGTAAATTGATATAAGTTTGATTTTATCATAGCACACTAAAAAGGCACGGTACCCATGAAATCTCAATGTTTACGAAACAAAATTAGTTCTAGTGTTTTTATCATTTACAACTCTATTGCTATCAAAAAGATGTTTCAAAAATACTTGTAACATTCAAAACCAGTGCATTTTAGAATATGTTAAATGATATAAATGAAATTGTAACATTATACACATAGGAACTTAAATGTGGCTAATGATATAAGTCTAGTTTTTTTTATATATCTCGGATTATAAATATTTTTGAACCAAATCAAAGCATACCCGATATAATAATAACAATTTCAAATTAATTAAAGGCAAAAAGTCAAAAAAAAAATCTGTAATAAAAAAGTTGTTGCCGTTTTAAAAATGCAAAACTTTTTATATATATTTCTCAAAACAAGGATTTGTAACTTATACCACTTTTCACTAAAGGTACAGAAATATGCTGTAAATCTACCTAAACTGGTACCTATTCGGACACCTATTTTTTAAATTTTCTGCGATTATTGAGTAGGGAAAAACGTATTTGTGCGAAAATTTTGTATGACGTCATACAATTTTTGTGATGCCAATGTGGAGATGAATATATTACCTTTAAATTAAGACTATGATATGTTAACATATGTGATTGCTTATACGTTAAAATGGTACCTGAAAAGCACTGTTATTTGTAGAAAAATGTAAAAGCGTCCTTAAATCGCTCATCTGAATAAATTCGCTTGCAATAAAACCTCTCTTTACCCACAAACTTCGTTCCCATAGTACCATTTCGCGTTCCCTCCGCGCTTTACGGCCAGTCGGGACAATATTGCCTCCACTCCAGGATCTGATAAATAAAAAAAACTTTCGGCGACGATGTTTTTTATAGGACACATTTTAACTTGGAACCTGAATATAGGACAAGAATAGATGTCCTTGAGTTGGGAAAGGTTTGCTTTCTAAGTTGGAGAATATATTTTTCTTGGTTTAAAATGGAATGAGCATCTGTCTATACTTCTACAGTGTCTACGTAGTAGGTCGTAGTAGGTAGGTCCTTTAAATTTATCCAAAAGTTGTCTTTAAAATATCGCTTTTAGCGATGAGGTCACTTATTTTGTCACCTTATGTAGTTAAAATTTCTACAATCGGTGTACAATATATCTAAAGACTATTCTATTCTAGGTACATACCAAAACGTGGCTATTACCCCACAATGTAAATTAATATATACGTAAATGTTTCAGTATTCAATAAATGAGGATATATAGGTAATCAGGAAAACTAGATAGAACCAATCCAAAATATGGCAATAGTCAGTGGCTCGAAGGACCAAAACTGTCTTAGCAAGTCTTTTTTGTTTTCCTCCTGCATACTTACCTACTCTAATACCGTTATCTCTAAATGTAACAATATCTCTCTCTCTCTTTATGATTTTAAAAATAAAGCTAATGGTGGATTTTGAGTTCGGTTTACATAATCCTTCAAAAGTATTGAAGCACGAACAACTTTTTAGAAACAAATTCCCTATAAGTTTGACGTGTTTATGTAACATGGTTTCTTGGGCATCGGGTACTTACTCGGTAACTTTTATGTGAAATATGATGCGGTGGTGCGAGATATCTCACACTGAGTTAGGAAGTATCACAGCAGCTCACGCTTGTCACTTGTGCAGTTGGTAGGTTTTATTGAACCATAATGTTGCTGGCTAATTTCAACGATGACCTTTGTAGGCCATGTGATTTGTGACGTAAAAAATGTGTTTGGCTGGTCGAAATTTTAATGATTTTAGACCAAAATTGAATTGCACCTATTTGCTTTTTCGATGTGGTTGACTTCTGTCTAATTTTCAAACATTTTTACTAAAAGTAACTCAAGGTTAATGATGTACCTATATTCTACAATAGCTTGCCTAATGGGTTGCCTTTTGCTATTGAAATATGCATATTACAACTCAAAATATTCATAACTCACTGATGCCCGCGATTTTATCTACGATCCAAGCTAAAAAGTAGCCTATGTCCTTTTCCAGGTCATGGTCTACCCATGAGCCAAATTTCATCTAAATCCGTTCAGCCGTTTTACTGTAAAAACGTAACAAACAAACAAAGTTACTTTCACATATATAGTATTATAAGTTAGGATAGTATAATCATAATCCTAAATCATTATTAATCTCAACATCATAATTATTACGTGCGCTGGTTAATAAAATGCACAATCTTAGATAACGGTGTCCGAGGTACAGATCTCCCGGCTCGCTTAGATAGGACATGTTAATTTATAAAATGAGTAACGTCAATATATTATAATTAAAAAATTACTACTGAAGGGTCCGGGTGTAGGTTAGCGGGATCGTCCGAAAGGGTTACCGCTGCCCTGGAACATAAAGGGCTAAGGACGGAACACGGGTGGGTTTTAGTCAGTAAGAGTCTGACACTCCCTCCTGCTCCACCCAGAGCGGGAGGAGTCATTTGATGATTTCCCATCCAGAAAAAAAAAAAAAAAGTGTCCGGGTGTCGACCTCAGGACAGGCTACTTCTCACACGGACAACTGTACGTCGCTTGATCCCGCTACTAATAAAACGTGAAAGGATGGATGGATGGATGGATGTTTGTTACTCTTTCACGCAAAAACTACTGAATGGATTTGGATGAAATTTGTCACACAGATGTTTTATAACCAGAATTAGCATATAGAATAGTTTTTAACCGACTTCTAAAAAAGGAGGAGGTTCTCAATTCGGATGTTTTTTTTTTTTATGTTTGTTCGCGCATAACTCCGTCGCTTGCCAGCCGATTTGAAAAATTCTTTTTTTGTTGGAAAGGGTATAGTTCCCAAATGGTCCCATTCAAATTTCGACAAGATCTGATGATGAGTTTCGGAGACAGACCAATAAATGCCAGCAAATCAATGGCTATTGCTGCTATCGCTTATGTATGTATTGTTTACGCAATCACACAACATAACGTCACGCCTGTATCCTCTAAAGGGGTACGCAGATGTGTTCAGTATACCACGGTACACCCTCATTTCTGTCAAAATTGTTATTGGGTTACCTCTAATCTTGTAAGTATATACGAATTTGTGTGGGGTAGGTGGTAAAACTAAAAAGTGAAAAATAAAAACTATTTTACAAAAAAAAAAACCAACCGACTTCGGTGTCAAAAAACGAAAATGCGGAGCCAGCGACACCGACTTCCAAAATTAAAGCTATATTTTTCTCTTTGTAGTGTTTTTTTTGGAAGCCGGTTGTTTTTTTTTTTTTTTGTAAAATAGGTTTTTATCCCGATATTCTCACGAGATCGAAACTTATGCGGGTTAAACCGCGGGGCGCAGCTAGTACAACATAAGTTTAAAATCGCAATTAGGTACAAAGAGAACCTATAAACTTAAAATGTTAAATAATACCAACTGCTAGGTATGAAATACATAGCAGTTGATATTATTTAACTTTAGGAGCTATTTGTAGGCAAATTAAATAATTATTTATTACTATTTACTAATTATTAATAATAATTACTATAGATTGGGCTCTTTATTAATTTAATTTGCCCATAAATAGTACCCAAATTGCTTTTAGTAAAAGTCCATCTAATAGCTCTTGTTTGAAGAACGGTATCTATGTTGTATGTAGGAAGGTAGTTTGTTTTCGATATAGTGAGGAAACTCATTTTGACTGGGAATTTCAACTTACAATGTAGAATGAGGTTCCGTAGGTTTATAGCATGCGAATTTGAATCTTGTTGGAAAACAACATTTCGATTAGAAATAAAACTACCTTTGAACCAGATTGTAATACGAGCGATGGAGGTATTGAGGTAAAACCATGACCACGATTGTAATTTTTATAAACTTGTACATAATATATCATCATTGATTGCTCATTTGAGTATGAGCTAGTACAATGTATTATGTTTATTTCACTGCAAATAAGTGTGATATTGTTTAACAATTATTATTAACTATTATTATCTCTTTTATTTCATTAGATAAATTTTTTTTATAAATAAAAAAAACATTTAAGAATATAACAAATAGCGGCCTATCGGCATCAGGAACGGATTCCAAGCTGCCGATGGTCAGGGCTCTAGAGAGAGGCACCTCTTCACTATGCGGGCTGTATCCAGAAGTATTACTACTATAACTATTATTATTATATTTTAATTTTACCTACAACTATTGGAAATTAAAAACAAATGAAAAGTTATCGAAATTATTTATTAATTATTGTGAAACGATAACTATAACTAATGTAACAATTATTTTTAAATCATTTCAACATTGTATAACATACACTTGTAAAAATGTTATAAACTAAATGCATTTTTTTTTAATGCATAAAATGAAAAGCATCTTTTTTTAATAAGTAAGAGATTAAAAAAATCTTCCTGAATAAAAAAATAAAATGAAGACAGTAAAAATCTTGTTGTAGCTTGACTTAAGCAAGAACAAGATCTTATCTCCTTGAATAGATCTGCTTCAATCTTCCTAACTGTATTTCATATCATGGAGAGCAAAAAATATTACCTATAAAATGTTTTGAACTTCCATATTTTCACGGGACCTTAACACAAATTAGGTACCTACTTACCTTCGAACATAATACAAGCAAAGATTTTCCGTTCGGCCGAGCGCTCTTTCCTGAAATAGCCTGAAACAAAAATAGAAGTCCAATACCAGCCTCCGAGTGGCTCTCGATCAGGTAACGGCACATGTATAAACCTGCATCGCTGTCTACCTCCATTTCTATGTGTTTCTATTGTTATTTCAACGAGGAATCCGATTGGGTCATGTCTCGATACAATATCGAATCATAGTGTGAAAAGCTTTGATCAAATAGAGCTTTCCAATACAAATAAAAAAATCGTTTGTTTTGTGAGAAATTCAGGAATTTTCTTATTTTGAGGTTTTTCTGAGATTTTAGACAGTAGTCCACTCATTTGCTTGATGAGATTCTATTAAATATATATTTTTTTTACGTTATGTATTGTGGTGTACATAAAGTATACAAGGTTTTACAGAATAAACGCAAGTCTTGAAAGTAGTTTGATCATAATTTACTACTGAATCTATTTCAGTAAGTTTTAATAACACCCCGTCGTTTTTGTGTCGGGGGTTAAAAAGGGGTTTTTGTTTTAAAAAATTATGTATTTTGCCTTATAAACTGCCGATTGAGCCAAAGAAAATTAAATCTTATTACAAGGCAATAATACTCAATTTTAAATGCATAAAGTAATGCTAGGGTTAACACGATTTTCTTAAAAAACTTGATTTTTTTATAGTTTACTAATTGTTAGCTTTAAAAAAATCAAGTTTTGGTCTTTGTATTATGCTTTTAACTCAATACCTACTATAACTGGGGTGTATGAGGTCTTGCGTTAATTATATTACATAAATAAATAAATAAAGAACGTTAGCCATTCCGCTGCTATCAACTAAAATGAGATTCTTTTTCCTACCTATTTCTTCATTTCTTGCAAAAATTCTGATGCAAATGAAGTATTTTTATGTGTTGTTGTGCAAACCAGCCTTAAGTTTAATGAGAAACTTAATTCATCTGTCACCATTACCCTTATACTTAATTAATTGAACAACGTTTTTAATAAACGTTTTGTCAGATTACCAATTGGAATTGCCTCAGGTATTTAGCCCGCCCCTTTACAATACTGTACTTAAATAATAACTAAATTAACACTACATTTATATATTTAATCAATGTGGCATTTATATAGTTGTTGGTATTGAATAGTGCGATAATTTAAAGAAGGTTGGTAAAAGGCGTCTTACTCAGGAACTGTTTTATGTAAATAATATTTTTAGTTATTTGTGCACGTGCGAAGTAATGATTCTGCAGAACTGGATTATCTTTTGAAGATATAAAAAGGTGGAGCAGCCGAGGATCAGTATCAGTCTTGTGTCAGACGTAGTCACTACAACAATACTACAAAATGTTTGTGAAGGTAAATTATATTTTGTATTAAGACCGCCCATTGTGTCACCCTTTGTAAAATGTATATATTTATATCTATAATTTATATGGCGTACAGACGCCAGCACATCAAGCAACTACAATCTGTCAATTTTTTTTTAATAGATATTCAACTTTATCGCTAAGGAATTAAGGTTCAAAGTTGATTGGGAAAATTTTATAGTTTCGGGTTGCTGGCGTCTATACATATAAAGAGTATTCTATTCTATCAGTTTTTTAATTTTTCGTAGGATTATCGAAAACGGCTTTTTGTGATAGTCCTAGGTCAATTGCAAAGAACCGGATATTTCGAATCTAAGGCAGATTCTCGTGATCATCCTAGCTAAATCCGGGGTCATGTTAAAAAAAAATTGTTTACATTAAAATGTCATAACAATGACCTCATTCTTACAGTTCGTCGCACTCTTCGCCTTGATGGCCGTCGCCAACGCTAGCGACCTGTCCAGCTTCTCTTACGGCGTGGCTGATCCCTTCACCGGAGACTTCAAGCACCAGATCGAGAACCGCGTGGGCGACAACGTGCAGGGTCAGTACTCTCTGCTGGAGTCAGACGGCACCCGCCGCACTGTGGACTACGCCGCCGGCGCCGAAGGTTTCAACGCCGTCGTACGCAAGGACCCTGCTCTCATCGCTGCCGCTCCTGCTATCTCCTACGCTGCCCCTGCCATCTCCTACGCTGCCCCTGCCATCTCCTACGCTGCCCCCGCCATCGCTGCTCCTGCCATCTCTTACGCCTCCCCCTATGGCATTGCCAAATTCGGAGCTATCGGATACGGAGCTCCCCTCTCCTATGGCCGTTACTACTAGATACCAGAAAATGAACCGTTTGTAAATAAAAAGTTTATGGAGTTTTGACCTAAAATTGTGTTATATTTTAAAAACCTTTCTAAGTCCCAAAATAGAGTTTGCACCTACACCGTATTCACTTGGCTATCTTATTCCATTACTACGATTTCTTTTTCAATTTATAAATTTTCTTTATCGTCCAGTACTAAACTTACTTTAGTTTTCTTTGCGTCAGTAGCCTTTATAACTTTTGTAATAAGCGTAGCAGTGCTGCTCAAATGTTTACACGAAAACTTTTACAAGCCCAACAAAACAGACTGTACATTATAATATATAGTACATGCAGGTATATGAAGGCAAGCATCATGTACAGTGTTTTATTAACAAGACTACGATACGCCTGCAACGTCGACATCTTCCTGCATTTTGTATTTCTGTTTCACTTTTCTTGACGAGTGTGCGACTTGCTGGCACAGTATGAAATATAAAACGTTCTTGTTTTTCTGTCAGAGGTTTTATATTTAGAAATATTTCGCGGAGCTTGTGCTTGGTGCATAATTAAGTATGTGCTCAACAAATTTTTGGCGAGAAAAGGTTTTCATCACACATAATTTTCACTAACTTTTAAACATCTCTGTTGCTAAAGTTCACCCTTAGGTACAGCTTCTTCATGTTTCTTTAAAACATAACATGTCCAGATTTTAGAACAAAACCCAATATCACGTTAGTCAAAATAATATAACTCGGTAAAAATTACGTGAAAGCCAAAACATTACACAAAGAAAATATGAGAGCAGCCAAGATAAATGCAGCAAAAACCTTTAAGACGAAACATTCCGGCCACGTTTAACCGTCAGAAATTAACACGATATCACCCTTATCGCCCTCCCCAGGAGTACAGCTGCACAAACAATCTGAAGTTCCAAGTGATCGTGCTGCTGACAATGCTGTTAATTTACTAGATGACATACTACACTGTGTACATGTTTACTAAAATTATGGAGGTGTAGATCGAGTTACTGATGAAAAAATAAAAGAGATTGGAGATATTTTTGGGGAAGGGGTTTGATGAACGAGTCTTAACCTCTCAATGGCATTATACTTACAAGATAAGTGCATCGTTTATTGTCTTTCTTGTTTTTGCTTTAAAGTTCAAAAATATGCTCGTAAACATGAGGGATGCGGACCAAAAGCCCACAAGCTGATCTGCGATATCAAAAAACCAAATAACATAATTATTCCGCTCAGCAGTATATTTTTGACATTGCTTTCCGTTTCCTTAACGATTTAATAAGAAAAGGAATCTACAAAAATTCTCATACGATGTATGAATAAAGGCAATATATATTTTTATTAGCACTTATCTTTATGACGAGATTCCGAGCGGTAGAGGCCATTTGCATAATTTCTCTAGCATTTTTATTAATATTGCTGGGACTCGAAAGTATTTCGTTCAATTTATTTTCATAACCGTTTTAATTATGGCGTAACCAGCGTCGTCTGCTAATGCTCTCTGATAATTTTTAATAAAGGTTTTAAGATTTTGTCGTTTCAACTATAACAACTAACTGTTAAAAGAGACCGGTGAGTGAATTATCAAGTAATTTGATATACAGTAAGGGTCAGAAGTGGAGTTACATTGTCACGAAGCAATAGATTGACACTTTTGTTTTTAATTTCTGTTTAATTAGTTGGTTTAATTTCTATACTATAGACACATACTCTCACATTCGTTTGCAACTGATTGTATTTTATAAATTCAACCATCAGGTTATATGGCATGAAAACCTAGCGGTTATCATTTACGTCGGTAAGCATCGTTCATGTGTAGCGAGCCGTGGGTTCGAATCTCACGGGCGGTGATCATTTTTTGAAATGTTTTTATAATTACCTACTCGAGTAATCACGCTATTGAATATAGTTCCGTATCATTTTCGTCTTGTTCACATAATTCGTAAAACTTTATGATTGTAATCACAGAAATCTAAATAAATAAATTATAAGGTAGACAGATGCAGTTAGCTTACGACTCATTCACCGCGACTAAATAGAACGTTATTTGTTTTTGGTTGGTTGTTATTGTGGATTAGTGACGTGTGTTTAATCAATTAGCTGTGTTGAAGTTCATTTTGAAATGCAAGGGAATTTAAATATTGAGATGAAAGCAGATATTATCGCGCTGCGTAAAAGTGGACTTAATATTATATCACAGATATTTGATGAAACCTGTGAGTATTATGATTTAATTATTTTATCGATTTTTTTTCTAATTTAAGTATAACTGCTGATCCTTTTAGTTATTTTTTTAAACGTTTTATATTTTTCATAAAGCAAAATAGGTAGAAGAAAAAAAAAATGATGAATATAAAATATAATATTAAGTATAATAATATAATATGCAACATTTCTATCTTACATGCAGCGACTGCCTATCTGACTTCCACAACCCAGTTACTGGGTAATACGATACCCCTTGGTAAGACTGGTTGTCAGACTTTCGGGCTTCTGACTACTCGTAACGACTGTCAAAGATCCATGAACGACAGCCGGGGCTTAACGTGCTTTCCGAGGCACTGAGGGGTCTCGGTATGTAAAGATGGTCACCCATCCACAGACCAACCGCGGCCAGTGTAGCTTAACCTGATTGATTGACCTGTGCGGCTGTTATTATTTAGGCGGGGGCCTCTCATCATAGTCAATACGAAAAAATCTTACATGCTTTGTCATAATAAATGTCAAAGAAAAACAATAAATGCAAGGATTCTATTTACGCTGTTTTGTTTTCCATTCCTTAATGGAAAACAAAACAGCTATTTTAAATAAAATCTTCTCGTCAAGACATTGAGTTAGCTATTACGGCATGCAAATATAATAATTTATTAAAATTTCTACAAAACCTAGTTTGTATAAAACTAATACATGGCGCGTCCCACCGTACTCCGTTAGCACATTCATTAATATTTTATCTCACTTTGCTACAATTTCTTAAATTCTCATCCCATTGTGTCGCTGGAGTAATAACAGAATAAATTTTCCTTTCGCAATCAAAATATAATTGCTTTTTAATTCCCCAGTATCAACTGTTTTATGAGCAGGGTTCTACTGTGTGAAGTCCAATTTTAATGTGCAAATATGCTGTTAGAAATTCCTTCGATTTAATTAAAATAGTCTACGTATAATTACCATGTAGGTATTATTTTGAGAGTTTAATATCGAAATGTCAAAATTATAATTGTGTAATTTAAACAGTTTAGTATAATATTAATTAATGTGTTTCATATTTACGTAAATTGGTTTTCCATTATTCATATTTCGATAGCATATAGAGACAGCATTTAAACAATTCTAATGGATTTATTATGCCACGCCTGTACGCACGTCCGATCTTTATCGCTTCACCGATATAAATGACATCTAATTACCCCCACTCCTCGTCCCATCGCACGCAACTACCCTCCGAAAAGCCATCCCAAATCGTTAAACCTTAAAAGAGGTTGACCAATAATTTAACGGGCGATGATTGATGAGTGTCGGTTCAATCCCTAATCATTAGAATGCACGCCAGGTCAAACTGTTAGTTTAGGATACAAGGATCAATCAATGTTTACTAAGTTACGAGTACTTCTTGATATCTTAACTATTAGCAAATTAAACTTTTCATGAGATTCGGTTGAGGTTATGATTGAGTTTAGCTTCTAAGTTCGTAATTGAATGCTGTCATTATGGAGGGTTGGTATAAATAAAGGTTTATAGCTCTTAAAAAGTAAGACAGTGAGCAGTGGTGGCCAAGAGGTAACGGCCGCAACTTACGAGTTGTAGGTCATAGGTTCGAACCCAGTCAGGCGCTTTACTTTGTGTAAATTATTTCGTCACCACTACTCTCAAAATGGTGAAGGAAAACATCTTGAGGAAACCATGTCCTAGAACCAAAAATTCAAAGACATGTGACATCTGCCAACCCGCACTGGGCCCGTGGTGGATTACGGCCCATTCCCTCTCACCGAGAGGAGGCCTGTGTCCCAGCAGTGGAAACATTATAGTCTGATTATGTATAAAGTAAGACTGGTAGGTACACCGACATTTTGCTGCTTTATACCGTCACAGAATAAAATAAAAGGATATTTTTTTATTCGCGAGTTTCAGTAAACCTTGATTGCTCAAAGGATTTCCCTCTGGTGTAACTATCGAATATTGCAGCGGCAAATGCTACTCATTTAATTTTTTTCGAGCATATTTAATTACGCTCATTTTCTGGATTCCTGGATCGAAGGACCGTTACGTCAAAATCAAAATCAAAAGTCATTTATTCAAACCAGGCTCAGAATCAGCACTTTTCGAATGTCAAAATTACAAAAGACAGTCCCCCAAAAACGCCCGCCCTTCTCCACTTCCTAGTGCTATCGCTGGGAAGAAGAAGTGGCGCAACAAACTCCCTAGCAGCACAGCTGTCTGTTAAGTTAGAAAATACTTGGTAATTAACATTACAAGACACAGAACATAAAATTAAATTATTTGCCATATGTCAGCTAGCCACGCCAATATACCAACAAATATAATAAAAACTACGTACTCAAGGTATAAAATAATTAGTTAAAATTAAAATGTAAATAAAAAGTTACTACCTGAATAAAAGCCTCCAAGCATAAAGGGCGTGACAGCTTACATATTTATGCATTGCTGGGTTCTGTTCACACAGCTGTCACTTGAAGTCACAAATGATAAACTCGGACCAACGAAGTAAAATAAATAAATAAGTTAATACTAATAACAATCGACGTTTTAATAACAGCGTCGTTTTAAGAACAAAGCGGTTACACAGACAGAAAAGAAAACCGGCTTTAATTGATAATATGAATAGATAAGGTGGCTCTAAACAATTTCAGAACACACGTCGTCCAATCCAAAACAATCGTACAATCGATCTACAAATGAGCACGTGTCGTAAAATATCCCGAGTTTCAATTGTTTCACGGATATTGTCTGTCGAAAATTCCATTTCGTATCTCATGATCAATTACCAGGTGTTCCAGCGCTCTGATTAATGATGGCACTTTGTGTACAACAGCGGACCAGGTAATTATTTTCAGACAACGGAATTTTAGTATTGTAAATATTGTTTTCGATTAACCTTATTTAACGGTAAAGCATCGTTTATTTATTTATATAGATTAGTCTAAATTCCCCTATTATTTAATTTGAATTCTGTGAATTCGCTTTTGTTATGACCTTTGTCTTTTTGTTGTTTCAACCTGTTAGGTACATATTTATCGTGAAATGGATGGAGTTTTTATTTTTCATTTGCTGTTTAACTGGCTTTTTCAAGCCTGACACTTAAAATTCAAAGCTACCTGATAATGTTTCAAAAGCAGATTTTGTGAAAAATTTTACGTCATATTTTGGTTTTATATTAATGATGGTAGTGCTTGCGAAAAGCTTTACTTCTGCTATGATCTATAGAATTATAGAAATAACGAATGAAAAATAGGTTTATTGGGTTTTAGTCAGTAAGAGTCTGACACTCCCTCCTGCTCCACCCAGAGCGGGAGGAGTCATTTGATGATTTTCCATCCTCAAAAAAAAAAAAAAAAAAAAGGGTTGCTATATATTACTATGAATAAATTAATTGAATAAAACGGTTTAACCATTATTGTCCGTAACGTTTGTACGAAGTTTTCAAAGTAAGCGCATTTTACAAGATAGACTCTAAGACTCCTGAACTAACAAAGTTAGCTAATCCGTTATAGTTTTCCTTCAAAGTTCATCACATGGACTATCATCATGAATTTTTTCAGATTTTTCGAGCAAGCCGTTTAGCTTTTCGATGGAGGGACGCTATTTTAACAACAAAATGCGCTTTAAGTTGAATATCTCGCAAACGAATACCTAAATCAAAAATCGTGTTAGCAACCTCTCAATGTTTTTAAAAGACCTATCTAATGATAAACCACACCATGAGGTAGACGCGAGAAAAAAAAATCATCGCACTTTACGTGTAGGGGAGGTAGGTACCCCCAAAAAAAAATATTTTTCGTGGTTTTATTTTAGCACTTGGTCGACGTGGTAAATACACACATTCATGCAAAGTTTCATCTTTCTAGCACTAACCGTTTGGAAGGTAAGCCGAGGACGGAGGGACGGGCGGACCGACGGATATGACGAAACTATGTATAAGGGTTCCAAGACGTGAACTACGGAACCCTAAAAAAGGAGGGGAAGGAATCATAGGGCATCAAAAAATTCATCGCTGTCAACAGGAAAAGTACCTAAAACGCTGGCAGCATTGCTACGTTGTATAGCAATGCTGATTACGATCGACCCGTGCGGATATTATTATTTAGCCACGAGCCCCTCTAACCGCCAAAATGAGTGATCATCAAACAAATCTAATTAGGAAAATACGTGCAACTTTTTAAATGTACTTTTCTTTCTTTCTAATAATATTATTATCACATTTCACGGGACTTTCCTGTTAGCTAAAGAAACTTTACAGAAAAGAAAATGTCTCCCACTTTGCTCTAGTGAGTGGCAAATATTTGCTCTAGTACTACACTAGATGGAAATGCTAATTTCCAAGTGTTAGCTTTTCTCTCGGCACTCTTGGTAATAGAGAGAAAAGTATTCTATACATTTTTTAACTTTCATTTCACATGTTTACATCAGAATCTAATACATACGAAGATTATGATTATTGCGGGATTATGTCACAATCAGGAAAACTGGTGAATGAAGTATTTTCCTTGTTATTAACTGACAAACGAAGGATCTGAAAAGAAGGATGTATTTTTATTTATTTTCTTGAATTAAGACGATTTAAAGCCCGAAAGGCTGACAACCAATGTTACCACGGGGTATCGTATTACTCAGTAACTAGGTTATGGAGGTCAAAAAGGCAGTCGCTCCATGTGAAATACTGGCATTCAGCTGCATCCGGTTGGATTGGAAGCCGACCCCAACATAGTTGGGAAAAGGCTAGGCAGATGATGATTTTACAAAAATGAAAGACATTTTGTGAACATTCTTATTATGGCAAAACAGACATACTGATATGTCGACTGCTAGGGATGTATAGAAGAATGAACCTTATTGTACCGACCTCAAGTAACATAGGGTATGGTAGGAGGGGTAATCACAATAAAGGAGGTATTGGCATCGAACCTCTAGAATTGGATCGATTATGTCTTTTCATTCACCCAATTTTCTATCGATAATCATAATTTGTGAAAGAGTAGATATTGCGTGTGTGACTTAGCGTTGGAAGGCCCCCCACAAGTTGGACCGACGACCATGTTAAAGCCGCAGGAACCCGTTGGATGCGAGAAGCACAGAACTGGTCGAAGTGGAGGTGCTTGGGGGAGGCCTATGTCCAGAAGTGGACGTCTTTCAGCTGAAATGTAATATCTGATCATCATGATCAGATTTTGCGTGTTAGTACTCCAACCTCAACCGATGCTAGTGATCTTTGGCATTTGACACATGGAAAAAATCAATTTATAAATTTTAAACCGCGAGGCACTGCTTGTATATAATAAATACATTCATGCATAAAGCATGTCTATAAAATAACAATCATGAAACAAAAGGAGCTTTAAATAATTATGAAGGTTAGGAAGTATTTTTTTAAGACTGTCAAATGTCTTACAGAATACCACCTGCTACGTTTATTTATTTTACTATTTATGTACACACATATATAAACAGACAATGAAAAACAGAACAAAAAAATTAGGTACAGAGGTGATGCTTATATTTCATAAGAAATCTCTTCCAGCATACCTGAGATAGGACAATAGATACAGAGATGTAGACAGCGTGTGATAGAGCAAAGGAAACAAAAAATAATACATAGAATCAAAAAACAATTCACTTAAAAACTAAACAAAAATTACGAGAATATACTAACATACATACAAATAAACATACATAAACACTTATAAAATAAATATTGCTAGAATGATAATAATTATATTATACTCAAAATAATAAATACATACACAACTATGATTAAGTGGACAGATACACTATCTGTCCACTTAATCATAGTTGTGTATGTCTTTCACTCTTCTTTTAAAAAGTGCAACAGTTTGGCAGTCCCTTATGTCAGGCGGTAGTGAATTCCACAATCGCACCGCGTGCACTGTGAAGGAGTAGGAGTAGAAGTCGGTGGAGTGGGGAGGGGACTTGAGGAGGTTTTTAAGATGCGACCTGCAAGGTGCATCTGAAGGACGGGCGTAGGAAAAACGCTCCCGCAGATAGGATGGTGTGTTAGGATTGTAAAGGAGATTGAATAGCAGACACAATATCCGAGATTTCCTGCGAAGTCGAATGGGGAGCCACTTGAGTATCTTGCGAAATTTGGAGACATGATCAAACTTGTCGTCCGTTCTTCTACGTTTTTCTTTCTTTCTTCTTGATCTTGTCTGTCTACGCTATGTTTTGTTTGAATATAGGTAGTAGTTAGTACAGAGACATGTGACATCTACCGACTCGCACTGGGCCCGCGTGGTGGATTACAGCCCACTCCCTCTCGAAGAGAGGAGGCGTGGGAACGTTATAGGCGGATTATGTTTAAGCTACTTTTGTTCTAGCTAAAGTTAGTAATAATATGGCAAAACGCCAAATAATGCGACGCTGCAAAAGATTTTAAGAAATCTTCTGAGATGAATCCCCAAATTTTCCGAAGACTAATGATCGATGAGCTAACAATCAGTCACTGTTCTCTAAGCGTAATTTTATTAAGTGCAATTAGGATATGCTTCGTTGTTAGTTGAGTCATCTCATTTATAAAATAGATGGTTGTACAGACAGTTCTAAAAGTTACGCTTCATTTTTAATTGTGACGTTGACTACCTACACAGGATGAATCCGAAAGTAAGTATCAGAAAGTCGAAAGTCGATTTTTTCGCATTTATGATATTGATCCCATGGAGAAAGTGGTTCAGTTTAATGGTATGTACCACACTCCATTTTGCCTGTCCCGTTGGTATCGTGAGTTCGAATCCCAGGTCAGGCAAAGTATTATTTTGTTTTTGCATTAGGATTTAATAACTTGTCTTGTTTGTTTTATTACTTGTTTTGCTTGGACCTATTATTTGGAAGTTGGCGGTACGATACCCCCGTGGCTCGGAAAGCACGTTAAGCCGTTGGTCGTGCGCCTGATATTTTTCCGGTCGTATCGTGGTATCAGGCTATGAGAGTGAGGGAAGAGGAAGTACATCCGTGTCTGCGCACACACTTATGCACTATCATATCTCCCGCGCCGAAGGGTCTCCGTTGAGATTGGCCGCCATTGCTGCAATACGGTCTTGAGGACTATTATTGTACAGACGCCAGCACATCAAGATACTACAATCTGTCAAATTTCTTTATTAGATTTTCAACTTTATCACTAAAGCATTAAGGTTCAAGGTTGATTGGGAAAATTTGACAGTTTCGGGTAGCTTGACCTGCTGGCGTCTGTACTACACCCTTAAATTTGACTTCAAAAAAGGGGGATTATCTCGACAGTTAGGGTCAACTCACACTGAAAGAGCGGCGAAGGGCAGCGAAGCGCAGCGACCCGCTCGGTAGAGAAGGCGCGCGGATTCCCGCGATTGCTCGAGAAGTCGCTGGAATGCTCGAGAAGTCGCGGGACTCCGCGCGCCTTCTCGAGCCCGCCCGCGACGAATTCACGGGTCGCTCTCCTATGCGCAGGTCACTTTCAACAAAACTCGAGAAAACTTGTGTTTAAGCAGTGAAAATGGGTACGCGAGGGGCGGGATATTGCCAGCGCCCGCTCGCGACTACTCGAGCATTCTCGGGACTTCCCGCGACTTCTCGCGCAGTCGCACGGCTCCGTTTATGGAATTTGCTGGAATTCCCGCGGCGCCGAGGGCATCCGCGCGACTCGTTCCAGTTTCTCATGCGATAATAAGCATTATAGTAATGAAAATAAAGTTTAAATTCATATGACACTGAAACTGCGCTCCGCTTCGCTGCGCTTCGACGCTCTTTAGGTGTGAGTTGAGCCTTAACCTGTTGAATGCCGTAATTACAGACACAATTAAAAAGCCATTGTGTCTCGCGTAGATCTACGTTCCGGCATACGAAAGGTTAAAGCTGCTCGCAAAGCTAGAAGTCAGACGATCACTCTGTGAAAACAATGATGGTGCAACAACACAGACTCGGCAACAAATAGTGTTTCGTCAATAATAAACAGTACTGTTTTAAAACTTTTGTCTGTGTCTACGCACGGCCTAACTTTCGCTGTACAACTTTTGCACTAACAATTTAAAAAATAAAAATCTTTTCTAATAGGATTCGATTTTTATTCAAATAACTTACTTAATTAGTCTAGGACACTAGGTTTAAACGTACTAGTTTTGATGATTTTGAAAACTTAAATCCGTGTCTATAGGTAAGTACCGAAGTTAAGATATTTTTACAACTTAAATAAATGTTGTTTGAATAGACATCGATGTTTTATCAATCGGAACATCGAAGCCTGATTGCTTGTTCAACCACAGCTTTGTTGTTTTTTTGCGTTTCTCATGGAGGGACCTAGTTTAGCAATTTCAAGGGAATAATTACTACAGCATGACTATTATACGTCACACCTTATTAGAAGGCTAAATGTCACCCAAAGGGTAATGGCTATGCTTGAAGTTTCTATACGTGATCGAATCAGAAGTGAAGAGATCCGCAGGAGAACCAAGGTTAAATGAAAAATTACCAAACTTAAATGGCAGTGGGCAGGGCAGGGCCAAAAGGTTCTGGAGTGACGACCTTGTGGGAACAAGGTGGACCGATGTCCTTGTAAAGGCCGCAGGAATTCGCTAGATGCGGGATGCACTGTACCGGCCGAAGTGGCGGTGCTTGGGGGAGGCTTATGTCCAACGTCTTTTGGCGAAAATGATGATGATAACATTAAGCTTGTAGTCTCGAAAGGTTAAGCAGAACCTGCTTAACGTTACTAATGTGTTCAGTACATCCGCTTTGCCCGATATATTCATCATTTTGTGGATTCGGGCTGTTGATTTTGCTTAAAATTCACGACTTCTATAAGCTATGTCGATCCTAATAATAACCTTATGTCACACTTAACTGATCTGTAGACATCTCTAGCTATGAGTATTGTTTTATTGTATCAGACTAAACTTTCTGCTTATACGTAAATACCAAGTTATTTTCATTAAACATCAACATGGGCCTTCTAACAAATGCCTGATTGAAAAACCCCATAAACTTTATTCCCGTCCTAGGAATCAAACCCAGACTCCCAGTTCAACAGACGCGCTTGCACCCACTAGACTAGAGGCAAAAAATGTTCTTAAACTTTTCCTAATATAACATTATGGAGATTCAGATGGTGGCAGAGTATCCTTTTAAAAAAATATACAAAGCAAGATTTGTATGAAAACTTTAAGTTTTAGAGGAAATGATAAAACTTTTCTCAGTGAAAGTATTTTATCTCCCTTGGGAACTCTGAGTTAATGACGTCTGCGTGACTCGTTTTGTGTTATGATATTATGTGAGACGAATTCTTAAGAGTTTTTATGTTTTGTGAGCAACTTTTAGCTGGCGAAGGTTTACAGGTGTTAAGTATAGGTGAACAAGGAATTGTTAATAAAATGGATACGCTACGTAAATTTGCTTTGTATTAGCCATAAATACCACTGTCAAAGAAAGACAGTTGTGATTTGAATATACGGACAATTTCGGTTGGTAGTAAATTTTCTTAATAACTAATTTTACTTTTTTCATTGACGTCCCCAACATAAATGAATTTCTCTGATCAAGCCTCATTCAAGAAACTTGCATGCTAGATGCTTATTGCAGGTGTAGTTCGTTGTTTAGTTTATATTTGACGAAACGACGATACAACACTTACAACCGCTTCCAATTTATTTGAGTAGTAAAAGCAAAGCCATGAGAAGTATCGTTGTTTTAAGAAATCGTCTAATATTACGTTGACACATTTCTTACTTCTAACTTACCTAACGATGACATTGTGAAGACCGCATGAATCTACTGGATTCGTGAAGCACAGAACCGGCCGAGGCGGTGATACTTGGAGGTTTTATGATGAGGGGCATAGTCGTTCTGTGCTTCTCGTGACCCAACCAATTTATTCTCCCGTGGAAACCACACGCTTGAAAGAAGTGAATAGAGGCACTTTAAATTTATAGCGCAGTAAATCTTGTAAGAAATAAATGGCACTCAAGCTAAATACTACGTAATACATGCAAAAGCGTGTAAATGCTTGAGAACGGTGACATAAGGGGACATTAATCAAGTTGGCTATGAAGCGCTTGTGCTTTGTGTACATTTAATGCTAAGGGTCACAGGTCTGCTCTGTTTATTCCTAGTATTTTTAGTCTAAGCTTAATTTTTCTAGAACATAAGTAGGTTCATCATCTGCCAAGCCTTTTCCCAAATATGTTGGAGTCGGCTTCCAGTCTAACCGGATGCAGCTGAATACCAGTATTTTAAATGGAGCGACTGCCTATCTGACCTCCACCACCCAGTTACGACGGTGAGACTGGTTGTCAGATTGTCGGGCTTCTGACGACCAGTGACGACTGTCAAAGATCCACGAATGACAGTCGGGACAACGCTAACGTGCTTAACGTGCTTTCCGAGACACGGAGGGGTCTTGGTATGTAAAGATGGTTACCCATCCACGGACAAACTTCGGCAAGCGTAGCTTAGCCTGATCGATCTACCCGTGCGGCTGATATTACTCAGCCACAAGCTCACGTAGGTTCTCAACCTCATTTTGCACTTTGAGCATATTTTAGTTTCTAGAGTCCCCCAATTTTGTTTACTTACCATCTTACGCGAATTTGAAACTACTGTTGCCACAATTATGTTTAAACGTGCAATATTATCATAATATAGTCGTAAGATAGGATATATTTTTTTTTCTGGATCTTCTGCTGCCACCCTAAAAGTCTCAAACGCTCACGAGGGGGCGTTATCACCCACGTTGAGAACTTATGTTCTAGAATGTGGTGTTCTGTGTCTGTGTTGCTCGTAAAATAAAAAATGCATAGTTTTAGGGAAAGCGCCTGTCATAAAACGTTCGCAACTTAACATCGTTCAGAGGTAGTGCTGTGAAAATGTTATTCTTGTTTCTTTCACTACTGTGATAAGTAAAGAGAATGGATAGAATAAGAACTGAGTACATAAGAGGAAGTCTGAAAGTGGCACCGGTAACTGAAAAGTTGTGTGGAAATCGGTTGTCATGGTATGTTACGGAGGAACGAGGAAAATGTCGCGAAGAAAGTTTTGAGTAGGTATGAATGTCGATGGTTATAAGAGTAGGGAAGACGAAGGGACTACTCACACTTATTCAGCTCCATTCGCGTCGATTTTGGTCACACTTATACAATTCTGCTTCTATCAGCCGCGTACAGCGTCGTAAGAATGAGAAAAGCCGTCATAGTGTGTTATCTCCACTGAAACGCTTCTCTCTTCCCAAGCATTATTTTTTGTCTGTTGATCAATATAATGTGACGAACTAATATCGTACAAGCAAGAATATTTTTGCACTAGCAATATAAGTTTTTCTTCGTTTCGGTTTTGGAATTATAATTACTTCCGTCCGAACTCTTTGAATCCTAAGTGCATAATGATAACGTAATAATAAAACAAATCTATGCAGGAATTATGCAGGTCGCAACTTGTTGATAAGGAGTCCAGAACCATCCGTGTACAGCACTGTTCTGCCGCGTTCGACGCTGAATGCAGCGGAACAACGCTGAACGCGACAGAACTCAGCGCTGAACTTTATCTATAGCACTCGCATGATAATAACACATTTGTTCTCATTTTATACTTGTTTGCCGCGAAATCTAAATAGACGCGGAAAGCTGAACGGATGCGTACGCGTCTCCATACAAAATCGTTGTTTTCTATAGGTATAAGCTGAATAGAGCTGAATAAGTGTGAGTAGTCCCTAAAGAAACGATGGATGGACTGTGTGAATGATGATATGGTTAGAAAGAGAGAAGGATGGAAGAAATAAACATGTTGAGCCGACCACAAATATATTGGGATAAGGGGAGGAGACTGATGATTTGATAAGTAAAGAGGGTCCCATCACTAGCACGGTTTTCTGTATTTTCTATGACGGTTAAGCAATTCTACCAACCAACCAGCGCTGGGGCTCTGTCTCGTATAGGGTCTTAGCATTATGCTGAGCTATGGCCGTTTTACATGGATGTGACGCATGTTTACCCCCAACTTGTATTTTCTTTTTTGTGTATTTTCTTTCTTTTTTTTCTTTCTATAATAGGAAGTTTTTTGTGATTGTATTTTGTTTATCTAAGTAATAAACTAACTGTTAGTGGAGTATGATGAGAGGGGCCCGTGGCTAAATAATAACAGCTGCACAGGCCGATCAATCAGGTTAAGCTACGCTTGCCGCGGTTGGTCTGTGGATGGGTGACCATCTTTACATACCGAGACCTCTTCGTGTCTCGGAAAGCACGTTCAGCCGTTGGTTTCGGTTGTCATTCGTGGATCTTTGACAATCGTTACGGTTACTCAGAAGCCCGAAAGTCTGACAGCCAGTCTTACCAAGGGGTATCGTATTACCCAGTAACTGGGTTGTGGAGGTCAGATAGGCGCTCCATGTAAAATACTGGTATTCAGCTGCATCCGGTTAGACTGGAAGCTAACATAGTTTGGAAAAGGCTAGGCATGTGAAGAGTCACTATTTAAAAATATTAACATATAATTTATTATCCAGGTACTTTCTCTAATAACATAAACCAATCGCAAATCAGCCTACCATTACGTAATTTATTGAATTTACCTCTGAAGTTCCTGCCCCCGGCAAAATGATACTCGGAACCAATATTTACAAATAAAATAAAATAGCTAAAATCCACTTCATGCAAAATCACGAATAATCCCATTTGATGTACCTAAAGGTTGGAAGAGTAAATAATGAGGTTTTCCCATGTTAAAATATTGGAGGGATAAAATGGATAAAACGGATGATCTCCAAGTTTGCTTAACAGATCAATTTTGATAACTCGTTTTGTGAAGTTGGATTTGGGTACATAACTTTAGTTGGAGCTTGCGGTTATGGATAGTTTAGTGTAACTTTCTTTTTTGGGGATTTCGCCCTTTTTACCCGACTTTCTGACAGCAAAGACAGTGCATGGTATGATTTAAGAACATGATTTATTTATTTTCTATATAATCTTTTTAGTTTACTTTAAATGACGTTGGGTTTTGACTTATTTTTAATTATAAAAAAAAAAAACAAAAAACTAAATATTATTTATTTCAATACTAGCAGCGCCCCGCGGTTGCACCAGCATAAGTTTCAATCCCGTGGGAATATCAAGATAAAAAATATTCTATGTGTTAATCCTGTTTGCAAACTATATGTGTGCCAAATTTCATCCAAAGACGTTCAGAAGTTTTTGCGTGAAAGAGTAACAAACATCCATCCATCCATCCATACAAACTTTATAATATTAGTAGGATAGGATTATTTTTGCCCAATATTTTTTAGTCTCTGATAGAGAATTAAAAACAGTAAGTGAACAGTGTGAGGGCAAAGGACAAGATACTCATAATATACAGCCTTTCATCCCATTCAATATAAGCTGCGTTTTTTACGCACAAGACATTAATAACAAGTCTAGTCGGTATAATTAATTATCAAACCATGAAAATCAAATCATGTCAATTTGATTGATGACCAAAATTAATCATTTTTAACTGTCCAAAAAAATTATAGAGCAATTATTTCACCAGAAAAACCCCAGAAAAAAAGAACATAATGGGTACTTTAAAATAAAGGAAAAAACTTTTCACTAAGTAGCACGCTTTGCCAAAATTTATGCCGATCCCTGGCAGTTCGCGCGCAGCTGTCGAGAGATAACACTTTTATGAATATCTGAACAGCTACGCCGAATAGATTCAAGGTTACTGTCGCCTTCGTCGGATTCTGTAGAATAATAAACTACTCCACCAGAAGTTTCATCTGGAGTAGTTTTCATGACTGATCTCTTTATAATGAATTGAACTCGCACTGGTTGCGTAGTAAATTCTTGAGCATATTCTCGTATTTTTTATTACTGAATGGGCCTGCCCTTGACCTCGATGACGCCTGATGAAAGGGAAGGATGAGGTCTATGATGGAACGAGCGTCCCCAGAATATGCCTGTTCACTTTTGCTTTGAAGGCAGATGGGTTAATGTGCTAAACGGTTGACTTTCCTTATCCACAACTAGAGAAACGTCAATAACTAGTTTAATAGATAATATTAATAAGCTAGATAACTGATGTTGCTATTACCTAATGCATGGTACTTAAACATAACAGGCGAAATGAAGGTATACTATAGGTATGTACACCTCTGCCTGCCTTCTTAGATTACAAGCGTGATAGTATGTTAGGAAAATGTTTCATTTATTAATTATTTCAATACCTGTAGAGAGTATAATTATATACTGGCTTTTTGTGTATGTGAGTTTAAATGTTTGTAAACGCACCCACGATACAGGAGTAACTCCTAGTGTGGGGCAACATTAAAAAAATAAAAACTTAAGTTAAAATCTGAAGGCCAATTCTCGTAATCTGACGGTACGGTTGGCGCAGTGGTTAAGCGACTCACTGCTGCGCTGCGTGTCGCGGGTTCGATTCCCGCACGGAACAAACATTTGTATGGCCTATAAGTAGTTGTTCCGGGTCTGGCTGTTTGTGTATGTTAGTTTAAATGTTTGTAAACGCACCCACGATACAGGAGAAATTCGGCAAAGTAAAAAAAAAAAAAAAGAAAAAAAAGAAATTAAGTCGCAGTCTCATCTCGGCGACAAACAAAAATTATGTCAAAAACTTTTTAAAGAAATTACAGGTATTTTTGACAGATTGAGACAGATCCGCACCCTAATTGCGTAACACACGATCAATCGGAATCTGAATCATTTTGAAGCAAATTGCTAATCCATTGCTTCATAAGTTCGAAAAATTTGTCTGCTCAACACGTAAATAACGCAATGAATGTTGTTGAACTGTCAAAATGAAACCTATTCCGTATGATCGTGTGTTACACAATTAGGGTGCAGACTGTGAACGTTCTTAAAATTACGAGAATTGCCTCTCAGGTTATAAAAGTCTAAAAAAGCTGCCGATCTATTCTGGAAAAAACTTACCGTGAAAACTTAGGTGAAATGAGGTGTCATTCCATCTGATACTAGAAATCGCGGGATTTACACTATTGGTAAAACTTGAAGCTCACTTCACCAAAGTTTTGACAGTGATTTTTTTACAGAATATCATCATCATCTGCCAAGCCTTTTCCCAACTATGTTGGGGTCGGCTTCCAGTCTAACCAGATGCAGCTGAATACCATTTTACATGAAGCGACTACCTATCTGACCTTCACAACCCTTCAATACTGGGTAATACGATACCCCTTGGTAAAACTGGTTGTCAGACTTTCGGGCTTCTAACGACCCGTAATGACTGCCAAAAATCCACAATTGACAGCTGGGCCCGGTTTTTTATAGAATATATCAGATGTTATTTCTCCTGATGCCACTGCCTGACAGCTCACTTCAAGGTCACTCCTCTTAAGTTTTCACGGTGAGAAATACAGAACAGATCCGCAGGTTTATCTTTCCAAATAGTGGTTGTAATTCCCGTAGCACAGTTCGCCAATAATGGTTTCTTTCTTTCATTCGTCCAGTTCCATCATCCAATCGTTTACCAGAAAACTATTATAAAAACTTCATCATTTTTCTTCATAACTAGTCCTTCGTACAATTGCTCCAGCTGACGGTTATGTTAGGCTCCACTTTGGACGCAAAAAGCCAAGTACGCTTACGTGACTGGAAAATTTTATTTATAGTGGTCCTTAGTACAGTCGTCTGCACTTCGGTGGGAACACTTTGACCTTGAGCTGGTCTGGCGTAGTACGGAGCTTCAATAGAATAAGAGGCCAGGTTATTCTAGTTATGTTACCACTAACGCGCAGGCTACTGTACCTATGTTCGTGACTCTAGTATGGTTGATGACTCCAATTTAGTTTTATGCTTACATTGTTCTAGTTGGTTTAAATTATTATTATGATTAGGGATTTAGTTATCTTGTTTAAGTGGTCTGTACAGGGAAAATTGTGAAGGGGATAGGTATAAAGTTAAGATTTGTGTCTTGAAATTTAATTATAATTAATTGCTTCTAGTGCTCATGTTTGTACTTACTTTTTTTTGTAAAAGGGTATATATATATATCTTTGAGTGGTTATATTTAGTGAACCGGCTGATGAATATCGTCAGTTTTTCTACCGTTCACACAGGTACTACTCATACATAATGCCGTAAGAGTATCAGCCTTGCTAGTTATTGTTCATTCTTTCTAAACATAACTAGTCTTTGAGCGGCGATACATTGGCCAGCCGCATGCGGGCAGACCAATACCGTTCTCACCAGAGGAAGACCGTAGGGTCCGTGAAAACAGAAGGCCAATTCTCGTAATTTAAAACGTTCAAAATCTAGTCGCGTATACTGAGATCAGACTGTGAACGTTCTTAAAATTACGAGAATTGCCCCTCAGATGTTTTGGCGTAATAATGTCATTTATTAAACAAGATCTATTAGTATAAGAGATAGCTATACTTTTGTTAACTATAGCCAGGAAGGCTAATTCAATATTTGGTAGGTCTGGTACCGGTTTGGTAGATAGTAACGAGAGAAAAAAGAAAACCATTTTTTGACAATCGTGTTTGGCAACGTGCTAAGCACTAGTTGATACCAGCTTTAAATTAATTCAACAAGGGGTAAGCCTTAATTTAATTATTTATCCCTCTGGCTTAGTAAAGAATTAACAACAATTTTCTGCCTCACTGAAATTATACAGGTACAAAATTGGCCTCATATATGCAGGATTCATGCAGGAGTTTATGAAAACATTGTCGCAAGAAACACAAAATATTCATTTTGATTCTCTGTACGGTCTAAATCTTAAATTACCAACTCCCGAAGTAAACTTCTTCACAACAAGACAATGAAATAAAAAACCCGAACAATCTTACCCAACAAGACAATAGAATTGTCTACTATCGACAGCTTTAGAGAATCCGAAATGAGGAAATAGGACAAAATGAAAATTTCCTTCAGGTATAGGGGCCGATATTAAAATTCATTCATTGCCGCTTTGAGCGAACCGGGCTGAATTTCAAAATGAATTTTACCCGGCAGCTTACCTACGTGAACATTTAAAATTGTAAAACAGAGGCGTAGGTTTTTAAAATATGTACATTTTTCGGGCTACGTAATTAACCTATTATGTTCCCAGTGCTGGGACACAGACCTCTCGGTGAGATGGAGTACGCGGGCCCAGTGCGGGTTGGCGGAGGCCACATGTCTTCGATTTTTTGGTTCTAGGACATGCCGGTTTCCTCACGATGTTGTTTCGAGTTAAACATGTTTTTATTTGTATTTATCAAGTGTTTGAATTTTACGTATCTATGCTCTATTTAGTGTACCTATTTGCGTAGTACTCGCTATCGTCATCCATGTATGGACAGATGCATATGACCGTGGATGAAGCAAAATAGTAGGTTTGTAAGAATCGCAACCCCTTGAGAAAATGACGTGAGTGAATATGTACTTCTTGTTCTTAGCGGTATCGATGGCAATAAGTTCAAACATCTTTGGCTCAAAATTCAGTGGCGCGAACTAGGCTCACTGACGCAGCCTGACTCATTGATCATAAATGGCATGGGTGGTAGGTGATGTACTGTGTATACTCCATACTCATTCATAAACAAGTTGTATTTATAAGCCATACTTCAAACCTGAATCTTGGAATAGATTCTTACAATATTTACTTTACTATAATTTATGACTTTTTTACACACACGGTTTTTGCCATTTAAAACTACGGTTTATCCACCATGTGTAGGCACGGTTGTCAGTCAGTTGTATGGATCACTATGGAAGCTTGTTGATATACACGTTTTTTCTACGGCGTGGTTTATACGCCGTACCGTAACTAAATTTTGCCGATCATTGTATGTTTTTTAATGATAATTGTATTTTTTGTTATGTATTTTCTGGTGTATCATTATCATCATCTGCTAACCTTTTCCCCACTATGTTGGGGTCGGCTTCCAGTCTAACCGCATGCAGCTAGAGAATACGTCAGTATTTTACATGGAGCAACTGCCTATCTGACCTCCACAACCCAGTCACTGGGCAATACGATACCCCAGGGTAAGATTGGTTGTCAGACTTTCGGGTTTCTGACGTCCTGAAACGATTGTCAAAGATCCACGAATGACAGTTGGAACCAGCGTAGAGATTGTCTCTCCCTGACGCGCTCCACCTCCTCCTTTGCGAGCATTATTGCTTCGCAGAAAGAGGTGACGGCTTCCCATGCACTCTCGCTCCGTACCATGGCCTGGACCAGGGCCGGATGCGAGAGATCGCCGCCACGAGGACGCGGCGGTGCTCCGCCCAAGCCAGGCAGACCTCCACCGTATGCTCCACCGTGTCCGGGTGTCAGTGGTGACACCCTGGCGTTTCCTCCCGCCTTATCCTGAACAGGATCCTCCCGAAACAATCGTGTCCGGTGAGGACCTGCATCAGGCGGAAGGACGCCGTGGCGCCTCTCCAGCCACTCCTCAAAGAGGGGACTTATCGCCGCAATTATGGCGTGCCCAGCACTGGGTTGCGACAATCGCACTCTCCATGTCGCCATGGAATCCCGCCGGAGCTATGTCCGCTGTACCGTGATTTCTCGCGGCAGCGGAATTACGCCCCGGCGTTTTGGCTCCCATATGTGGGCGAGGACTTTTGCCTCCAGATCCCATGGCGGCAATGCGGCAAGGAAGCTCGTCGCCTCAGCGGAGACCGTGTGGTAGCCTTGGATTAGACGGATGGCCATGACCCTTTGGGACGCGTTCAACCGGTGGCCTTCAAAGGGCCTTACGGTCCTTCCTTGAAAATAAAAAACAGAAACCTTCAAAGAGATTCTTTATGGTACTTGTAACTAAGGGCCGGTCACTTTCAGGGCTGGACCACCCCTCATTCATCTAAAAAAAGATAATAAGCTACTAAGATATTACCCACTTGAGGATTAAAAGAAAAAAGAATTATCTTTCGGGACAGCTTTATATCTTTCGTCAGCCCCTTTTGACTAATGTTCGAGGTCATAATTTATTTTGATAGAATTTTTATCTTTTCGTAGTCTTTTTTGGAGTTCAAAAGCAGCAGCAATCTTTTATAGGTTCACTAGCTGCGCCCCGCGGTTTCACTCGTAAAAGTTTCAATTCCGTGGGAATATTGGGATAAATAGTATCCTATATGTTAATTCTGGTTATAAACCACCTGTGTGCCAAATTTCATTCAAATTCGTTTAGTAGTTTTTGCGTGAAAGAGTAACAAACATCCATAAATCCATCCATACAAACTTTCACGTTTATAATATTAGTAGGATAGGATTATCTTTCGTTCTGACTGTTCGTGCATCTATATGTATATGTTTCTTGCCCATTCTTCTCCATACGAAAACTACCTTTTGAATGGGGCGACTAGAATCAATCCTATGTTATTGTAATTTTTGACGTTCATAAGTGCTTTTTATGTGCCTTTTCGAAATAAATTATTTGACTTTGACTATATCGTTATAATAGAAACCCAAGAGTGTTTTATGGCTCTTGCCAATATCTGCTTTAAATCTTCCATACTAATAATAAAGCTGGACAGTTTGTTTGTTTTTTTATTTGTCCATTTGAACGCACTAATCTCTGGAACTAGCAGCCGAATTAAAAAAAAAAACTTTATGTATTTGATAGCACAATTCTTGAGGAAGACTATAGGCTATTTAACATAACGCTTAAACCATTAGGAGCCGAGTAAAAAGAAAAAAAAATGTCTGAACGAACGATAAGTGAAAACGGGATTGTCTGAAAGGGTTACCGCTGCCCTGGAACATAAAGGGCTAAGGAAGGAACACGGGTGGGTTTTAGTCAGTAAGAGTCTGACACTCCCTCCTGCTCCACCCAGAGCGGGAGGAGTCATTTGATGATTTCCCATCCTCAAAAAAAAAAAAAAAAAGTAATGCGATGCGATGTGAAACAAGAAATTTCACGATTACGAAGTCTCGGGCAAAAACTTGTTATTTTATAAAGTCTAATGAAACCTTTTGAAGCAATACACACCTAGCAGAGTGTGATACCCGCGCCATCATGTTGTCGAGCACAGTTCTGCAACCGACACTCGACTTTTCAATGCATTTGCTTTTAAATTCATTAATTTGAAACGCAAAAACAGATAGAAAACCAAAGCAGAATGACCTTTTTTCATAATTGGCATCTCGTAGTTGACCTAGAGAGGTCGTGACTACTTAACCGGACTATCCTGTGGTTGCCTTAAGAGAACTCAAAGCCTCCAGCCAGGGGCGTAGAACTATTTAAATCTAAGTTACTACACGCTAAGGGCACCCCCTGTGGGGTACAAACCTCGGCTTAGGGTGTCGCTGGGAGAGGGCAGCAAGATGGGACAGGCTGGACCGAATTATTTTCATTATTTATGCTTTGATGGGCACGGCGTTTCCTAGGACTATTTCTGAGAAGAAAGGCCGAAACAAACTGAGAGGTCAGTCGGGGACTTAAAGCTACACGCTCAGCTACGGCGCGGGCTGGCACTTCATCGAGCAAGAGTCGGGGGCAGAATGACCGCGCGGTGTTTGCTCTATGTGGCTCTTTTATATCTCCCAAACCACGTGCAGAATGCTAAGTACTCAAATTAGTAGTCCAAATAGCTAATATGTAGAATTCCTAGTTTGTTATGTTCTTTCCGTATTTTATATATGTAGGTACCTGGGTGCTTGTAAACACTCTTTATAAGGATCAATCTGGATAAGCTTGGCGCAATTATATTAAGTCGTTAGTATTTGGGTGTTCGAAAAACTTTCCTCGTTCGTTACACTGGTACTACTCGCACTGGACACAATTGAAGCTGGACTAGGTTGTGTGAAGACGGGAGTACTGGACTCCTTTCATTTACTTCTCGTTTTTCCGAATTCCATAGGCTGCCGAATTCCAGAGAACGACCAAGAGTATTTGCGCCATTAGTGTTTGTGTATGTCCTGTGTTCATCTTGATTCCGTCTCAAGTTTTAAATTGAATGTGAGTTATCTACTCACGTTCTTTCCTTCTGGTATTTAGATATATAGGCAAACTAACGTCATCTGAATTCTAAGTTTATAGTTCAATTTTCGGCTCGAGAAAATAATTTTTCATAAGTTTTTTCTTCTAGTATTGAACATGACTGTGCTCCGTTTGCGCAAGGTCACGCACGCGATTATGTGTCCTTTGTCCCAAAACGCTGAAGTCAGGCAAAAGGTATTGTATTTTTTATTAAGATTTGAGAATTCTAGGCCAGGTGTGTAAAATTGTCTGGTGAAGAATAGTCTTGCGCCATGTTTTTGTTTATTTAGAATGAGCACACCAACAGCACCAATATCTAAAATTGGTATTTCAGTAACGTTCTTGTATAAAAGTAAGGTTCTGGAGTGGTGACCGCGTACCGGAAGACGTGGCGTTGGAAGGCCTCCCACAAGCCGGCACGGCCGCAAAAAACTGCTGGATATGGGAAGCGCAGAACCGGTCAAAGTGGAGATGCTTGGGGGAGGCCTAGGGCCAGCAGTGGACGTCTTTCGTCTGAAATAAAGATGACTTTTGGGAGGTTTTTGTTCGAGTTTGAAGTTTAGTCTCGTCTTGCCAAAAAACCGCCAGCCAACACAACTTCAGCTACTACCGCACACCTACTGCCACAAGATCCTCTATAAGATTATCCCAGCACCCTTATTACGTAACACACTATCAATGACAATCTGAATCATTTTGAAAGATATTGTTAATCCATTGCTTCATATGATCGAAAAATTTGTTTGATTAGCAGCATAAATAACGCAGTGAATGTTGTTGAACTGTCAAAATGAAAGCCATTCCTACTATTAGTGTGTTACGCAACTACCCCGCAATTTCTACTTCCCTGTAACACTCCTTACGTCTTGCTAGAACATTCGAACAAACGTAACAAACAATTCCCCCATGTAAAGGTACCACTGTCAAAACGTATCAGGCTCACTGGTATAGGTTCACTGGTGCAGGCATTCAGACAGGCTGCAGTAAAGTAAACATTTGCCTTCGTAGGCTTCGCACAACGACATTCCAAGATTAGATGTCACTCACATCGGTAGGTGGACGAGTTAGGTAAGGTGAGAGAGCAAGCGGTTAGCGGTAAAAGGAAGTTATGTAACTAAACTACATATTTTCATTCAAACTAATGTAATTGCATATTGACTTCTTAAATGAAACACTAAGACCTTGCTTATAAAAATGCTGCACAGCTCAAAGCTACATCACTTTTATAATTATAACAGTCCTCTCAACCGTATTTTCGTCATGGCGGCCCATCTCAAAGGAGACTAGCCTTCTGCGCGAGAGATATTGTAGTGAACAAGTGTGTGTGTGTGTGTGTGTGTTTACGTGTTAAAGATGAAATTTGCGTGTCTGTATTGATTGTATTTGTTAATCGAATCCTCGAGCACTTGTCTGTTAAGCTCATATAAATTGAATAAACCTTAATGTTACAGGCAGAGGGTCCAAATTCGTTTGTTTTTAGGGTGGGTCAGATAATGTTAACAAGAGAGTGAGACACAGGTGCACTCTCTCTTCCCTCACTCTTCCCTCACTCCGTGCTTCGGAAAGCACGTTAAGCCCAACGGCTTAACGTGCTCTCCGAGGCACGGCGGTTTCACACCACCAACTTCCAAACTCTGGGCTGTTAAGAAATCACGACACGGTTGACGCAGTGGTTAAGCGATTGACTGCTACGCTGCGTGTCGTGGGTTCGATTCCCGCACGGAACAAATATTTGTATGACCTACAAGTAGTTGTTCCGGGTCTGGCTGTTTGTGTATGTGAGTTTTAAATATTTGTAAACGCACCCACGATACAGGAGAAATTCCTAGTGTGGGGCAACGTTTTTAAAAAAAGAAAAGAATAGAAAGAAAGAATATCCTAATGGAAAAAACCCATTAACACTGTCCGACCTGGGAATTGAACCCAGGACTGCAAGCACAGCAGTCGCACTTGCAACCACGAGACCAACAGGGTATCACTTTTATAAGTAGAGTCTGATAGTCTTAGTTGTATTAGTTTACCAACATAGTTTTTAAGTCATTGTCACTAACATTATATGGATTACTAGCTGCGCCCCGTGGATTCACCCGCATAAGATTCAATCCCGTAGGAATATCAGGATAAAAAATATCCTATATGTTAATCCTAGTTATAAACCATATGTGTGCCAAATTTCATCCAAATCCGTTCAGTAGTTTTTGTGTGAAAGAGTAACTAACATCCATCCATCAAACTTTACATACAAACTTTCACGTTTATGATATTAGTAGGAAGGCTTTTTATTTTTCTTCTTTCTTTCTTTTATAGGATAGGAAGTAGGGTGTGCACTTGTATGTGTAGTCCGAAATAAAGAATATACAGACTCGCAGGGACATCGACGCGCAACCTGTTACCCTGGATTCAGCTCATGATTCTAAACACCCTCACTCACGTCGATAGATTTCATCGGTTATTAAAAAAAAAGGTAGCTGTTCTATACATTTTGACCACGTAGGTATTGCACTTTCCTATGAAACAGCAGATTTTTGTTTTGTTAACCGACAGAAAAGGGAGTCTAAAATTATGTGCTTAATTCATGGTTACAGGTCGATGTCCCTGCCACCCTGTATTATATTATTATAATTAATTGCACTTAAAAACACATTTAAATGCTGTTTATTTAGACAGCAGTCACTGACAACAGTGGCAGGTCTGGTTTCTCTCTGTTCTTCTTTTATTCCACTCTAGTAAAAAAAATATTACGGTCCGATTGACAGTCACAATAATAATAATAATATCCCTGGACATTTCACACAGCGCCATCTAGTCCCAAGTTAAGCAATCTAATGCTTGTGTTATGGTAACAAGATGGCTGATAAACTACTTATATACATTTTTTTTTTTGTAAATACATACATATTATAGATAGAAAAACACCCAGACTCGCAACAAATACATGTAGGTCATACAAATATTTGTTCAGTGCGGGAATCGAACCCGCGATACGCAGCGCAGCAGTCAATCGCTTAACCACTGCGCCAACCGTGCCGTCAAATGAGGCATTATAATGACAATGAGGCATTATCCAAACAACAAAATTTCCTCTATTTAAAAAACTTAATTGCGATGTAAATTCGAGGACACATCGCTATCATTGTGACCTACCCTTATAAACGTTGCATGTAAGTAAATACGAATGAACAATCCGCTGAACATTGGTTTGCACCCTGAAAGTGATACCTCACCTGACTTCACCGTACTTTATGAACACAATAGATACACAATTCTCAGAGTTCTAGGTGCCTTTCATCAATGTCTGGTCATGTTACAGGTCTGAAAGGTAAATTGCTAATATTGTTTCCTATACGCCTTTTAAATACGGTGGTTCAATAATAATCTGCCAAGAATCATACAAACAAATAGCGTGGCAAGGCTTTTAATTACAAAGGAACAACCAAGTTCATTATTTAAGTGTCTAAAGTCTTTTTTGACCAATTTCATAGCAATCGGTTTGGTATTTTTAACTGACTTCAAAAAAAGGAGGAGGTTCTTAATTTGGTTTTTTTTTTAATGTATGTTCGGGCATAACTCCGTCATATGTGAACGGATTTGCAAAATTCTTTTTTTTGTTCGAAAGAGGTTTATTCCGAAATGGCCCATTTAAATTTAGTAAAGATCTGATTATGAGTTTCGGAGACATACAACGGAACTCTTCAATAAATGCCACCAAATCAACCGCGATTGCTGCTATCGCATTGTATGCATTGTTTACGTAATCACACAACATAACATCACGCCTGTACCCTCTAAAGGAGGACGCAGATGTATTGTGTTCAGTATACCACGGTAGGGTGTACCGTGGTATATTGGACACACAGAACAGATAAAAGTATCTGTTCTGTGATTGAATACATCTGCGTCATCATTTCTGTCAAAGTTCTTATTAGGGTACCTCTAATATTGCAAGTATATATGAATTTGTGTGGGGTAGGTAGGGAACTAAAAAGTGAAAAATAAAAACTTTTTACAAAAAAAAAAAAAGTTGAGAGGTGGCAAGGGACACCCGGATGCAACGAAGTTCCTTTCCATAGACAGACAGAGAAACACGCGCACGCCACACGGCTTACAACTATAGCAAAAAGTGTTGTTACAACTTTTGGTCTTAATTTTTTCCGTCTAGCCCCCTTTCGTAACGCGCGATAAGGAACTTCGTTCCAAAAACAACCGACTTCCAAAAAACCTCTTAGGGCGTCGCTGGGAGAGGACAGCAAGATGGGACAGACTGGATCGAATTTTTATTATTTATGCTTTAATGAGCACGGCGTTTCCTAGGGCTATCTCTGAGAAAATCGAAACAAACTCAGAAGTCACAGTCGAGGATTTAAAGTTACAAGCTCAGCTAGGGCGCGGGCTGGCACTTCATCGAGCAAGGGTCGGGGTGTTGCTGTCTCGCATCCGACGCAGTAATAATGCGAGCAGACGATGCGTTGCGATAGGGTGGGTGGACGAATATGAAATTTCATGGGGTCAAAGTTGCGGGCAGACGCTAGTTATTAATATTTTTTATCAAGTAGTCATAAGAAAACAAAGAGCCATCAAAGCACTTTAGAAAATAGGACGAAGCGGGAATAATATAATTAAAATTACATTTTGGGACGAAGGACGCATATTGTTTGGGACGACCCAGGATTTTTTTATGTAGGACTAGCTGCGCCCCGCGGTTTCACCCGCATAAGTCTCGATCCCGTAGGAATATCGGGATAAAAAGTATCCTATGTGTTAATCCTGGTTATAAACTGACTGTGTGCCAAATTTAATCCAAATCCGTTTAGTCGTTTTTTGCGTGAAAGAGTAACAAACATCCATCCATCCATACAAACTTTCGCGTTTATAATATTATTAGGACAAAACTCAGTGGGCCAAACGAATAATAAATCGCAATAATTGAGGATCCACTCTACGAGTGACAGTATTTATTTATTTATTTATTCTCACACTGGAACGCCATACGGCAATTGCACCAATGGACTGGTTGTCAGACTTTCGGGCTTCTGACTACCCGTAACGACTGTCAAAGATCCACGAATGACAGCCGGGACCAATGGCTTAACGTGCTTTCCGAGGCACGGAGGGGTCTCGGTATGTTAAGATGGTCACCCATCCACAGACCAACCGCGGCAAGCGTAGCTTAACCTGACCGATCAACCTGTGCGGCTGTTATTATTTAGCCACGGGCCCCCCAATTTATCTAGTAAGCGATCGTCTGGCGTCGTTTAACCAGCCACCCATGCTGGAACGCCCAACCAGCTGACTCGCAATTTTTTTAAATACGCCAAAAGAAAAACCCTGACTGAGATTGCCTCGTCGATCTAGTAATCGCCAGCGCGACTGATAAGTATGAAGTCCTGGGTGCAACTCCCAGGTCAGGCAAAGTGTTATTATGTTTTTCCATATGGAATTCCTCAGCAGCAGCCTGGAGTTTGGATTTGTGCCTGGCTGATGGCAATGGATCTCCCCTATTATTACATGGGACTTAAGCATAACTGGAGAAAGGAGAATGCTCAGGCGCCATAGAAAAAAAAACCCAGCTCCGGAGGAAAAGAGTTGTATCTCAAATCATCAATAATAATAAGTAATAAAATAATAACCGGTTATGAACGTGATCATTACTGGCAAACATATAAAAATTGCTAGTTTTATTATTCAGGCGTCCATTTAAAAAAGTCGTTTTCAAAAATAAAATGTTAAAATGCTTGGTGAAAATATATGCTATAAAATATGATTCTCTTTTACTCCGGAGCAGGGTTTTTTTTGAGCATTGTCCTTTGGGTGTAGGTACCTAGGTACTATAGAAGGCTAGAAGAGCCCTCTGAGGTAACGGGAGGAATCAAACAACGATACGACTCCTTAAGATTATATTGTAAGCACGTCTTTACATGTTTCTGTCTAAATTACCACTCACTATATTCTAAACCAAAATCCTAACTAATATATTTGACACAAGCTTGAACGTTCGAATGTCAACTGGGCTAAATTATATCCGGCCTGCAACATATGAGGTACATATATATGTCGGAGAAGGTATGTCTGTCTCTCGTTAGCATCAGGCATATTTTAATTACTGTGGGCGTACTATAGGTAGTGTTGGCTTTAGCACCATAAAAAACGGTCTGCAGTTCAAATCAGATTATAATTTACGAACAAGTTAGTCACACTAGCGAATCACGCACTATAGGTACACATTTAACGATACGGAACGCTGACAGTTTCTGAGCACATGTTGTTCGTACGATGTCCAATGATTCGATGATCCCGAGAGCTCTGCTCAAACCATTCTTGTAGGCGTAGCTCTCCGTCCACCTCCACGAACTCAGGCTAGACTCTGTCTAGCGCCACGAGATGGCGCTAACGTTCCGAATAGTCAAATGAAGTACTCCGACATATAATACATATGAGGTACATATGAGGTCTCAGCAGCGTAGGCCTCTCCTAAACCTTTCCACACAACTCTTTACCGCACCTTTCGCATCCATAAGGGTCCACATCTTTCTTTAAAAAATGTCTCTCCACCTTTTATTTGGTCTCCCCTTTTCCCTTTTCCTGTCTCTTGGTATCCATTCCGTTAGTTACTTCATCTATACATAATATAAGTAACTAGAAGTACAGTCAACAGCAAAAGTAGATGATCAAAATCAGAAATTCAATACTAATGAACGGAGTTCGCAGCTATATGCCAGCTGTACTAGTGGTAAATGTTTGGTCTAATTTAAAATCACATACTTTTGAATCACTTCGACGCCACACAGTTCTGACGCGAACTCCGTTCATTAGTATTGAATTTCTGATTTTGATCATCTACTTTTGCTGTTGACTGTACCTATAAGATTATAAAACTGATTAATTTTATGTTAAACTCGAATAGTAGTAAGAAATAAAGGCTATTTTTATTTTATTTATATATATATATATATAGATACACCTCTGCATAACCCTTCGAATAATACAGCCGTGACGATGTTATGTATGACAGGAAACCTATTAAAACTGTAATTTGAAAACATTCTAAAAGCCAATTCTTTTAAGTGTTACGTAGCCAAATCGCAAAAAACGGAACCCTTATGGAATCGTCATGTCTGTGCGTCCGTATGTCACAGCCACTTTTTTCCGAAACTTTAAGAACTATACTGTTGAAACTTGGTAAGTAGATGTATTCTGTGAACTGCATTAAGATTTTCACACAAAAATAGAAAAAATACAAAAAAAAAATTTTCATCAAACCCATACTTCTTGTGGGGTATCTATAGATAGGTCTTCAAAAATGGTATAATTTTTTTCTAAACTGAATAGTTTGCGCGAGAGACACTTCCAAAGTGGTATAATGACTATGATAAAAAAAAAAATATGTGATGTACATTACCATGTTAACTTCCACCGAAAATTGGTTTAAACGAGATCTAGTAAGTAGATTTTTTTAATACGTCATAAATCGTAAATCGCAATTTAATTTCATAAACATAAACCTTATGCATAAATGGTGAACCATTATTTTCTAATAATAAATATGTATAGGCCTAAGTAAATAATAATTATAATTTGGGCGGGGCGTGGCTTGATCGGTAGCGGATGCAGAGAGCGCGAGGGGCAGGTTCCCGACTGCGCTTGGAAATATTTCTTGTCAAACTGGAATATATATATAGTTAGATCTAAATCCCATCATTTAGGAACCTAATTATAATGTTTACTTATCAATAACTTAATTTAAAAAAATACACTATTATTAAAACATCGATCGAAGTTACAACGAACTACAAGAACTTTTATATTATGTTACTTACTGCTACGGAACCCTTGATGGGCGAGTCCGACTCGCACTTGGCCGCTTTTTAAATAGGAGCCGTGGAGTTTCTTGCCGGCTCTTCTCGGTACGGTTTATGTGAAATAAAATATTTTGATTTTGAAAACAATAACCTTCCCCATAAAATAGCGCAAAGATCCCTCCACGTAGCATAATTATGCTTATGCATTCAGGTCATAAAAGCTATTAACTATCACGTAACGAGCAGTCATTACGCTATACCTAGGAGTACGTATTAAAAGTTTAACAGTAAGTTAATTAGTCCGCAAGACTGTAGTGTCACAGTGACGTGGATGGTGCACCTGCAGTGTGCTGAAACGGTTGGCTAATTAATTTATGTCGATAATGGGTCGGAATGGTTTTAAAAGGTGTGTGAACAGGTTTGCGAGAGTTCGTATGATACTACTACTATTATCTCTGAGGTATTGCTTGCCCTTACTGATGGCACTTATTCTCTAACTTAATATACTATGCTTATTAAGAAATCTTAAATACTAAAATATTATATAATATATATTATTATGTATAATACAAGTGTATAAAGAAAAAAAAGAGAAAGCTCATTGGGCATCAAAAAATTCGGGTGTTCACATTTTGAACACCCGAATATTTTGATGAAGAAGACAACATTCAGATTTTTACAATAGGATCGCTGTTTTATTTATTTTTATTAAACACTTTACTATAAACCACATACATATAACAGAAAAGGGCACACATATTTAAAAACTAGTGTACACTGGGTGTTCTCAAGGGGATCTCTTAATTAAACCTTTGGATTGACTAGAAAAAAGGAAAAACATTCATCATTAACTTATTCATTTGTATGCATCTTGTGAATCATGTACAGCATTACCAAAAATGACGGAACAAGAGGGTACAAACCTTCATACATCTTTTGTTCTCTCCGTCAGTCACGTTTTACAAACACAGATGATAACAGCCGTATCCTCCATCACTTATTCAGAATATTTTCAAAGCCGTTGTCTCACAAGGGACATGCTGTATAAACATGGTTCCATGAACCATGTGGTGGTACAAGTGCCTTTATAACGCTGTAAAAATATGGGCACGAAAGGTTTGAAACGCCTTTTAAAATATTAAATTATGAGGCTCATTTGTCCGTTGTTAGTACGTAACCCTGTTTGTAGCATGTGTTATTTTTGGTGGCTATTTTTAGCTATTTTGTCATTAGGGTTTTACCCTTGCTTACAGAACGCTTGCTACGCATGATATGCTAAAATAATTATGTAAAATCTTCCCTAGAAGTAATTTGCTATAGAAGGTACTCAAAAAATGCCTACTCTATCTCTACATTTTAATAAAACTTCAACAAAACTAGGTAGGTACTACAATTACAACTACCTTTTTGGCACTTTTCCCGTTGACAGCGATGCGGACGAATTTTTTGATGTCCTATGATTCTTTATTATACTTAAACATGTACATATTATTAATATTATTTTAAGTTTGTTAGTTTATATAATATTATGTAAATACAAAGTAAATAGGTAGGTACTACAATTGTTGATTTTAAAGTCACTATCATCTTCTTATTTATTATTCTTATCTCTTTTGCAGGAAAATCTAAATATATCTACAGCCTTTCACAGATCAGGAGGGCAATTCTCCTAATTTTAAAAACGTTCACAGTCTGATCTCAGTCTCAATCTGTCAAAAAATACTTCTAGTTTCCTTACATTTTGACAAGTTTTTGACATCTGTTTGTCGTCGAGATGAGACTGTGACTAGATTTTGAACATTTTGAATAGCTCATCCCTCTGCAGGAAGAAATCCTCACAAAAACAAGTTGTAGGTTTACTAATTGGTTTCGAATAATTTTCTGCGAGCACAATGGAAACGGACCCTGGCAAATATTCCTTTTGTATGAGGCTACCTCATACAAACGGAATATTTGACAGGCTCCCGTACACATTCCGTCATCGGGCAAACTAAGTTCATTCGACGACGCGGACGGTGGAACTTGACCGATCGAAGCAAATGTATTTTAGGGTTGCGCTAAGGTAGCCCGCAAAATTAGTTTTTTTTTTTTGTAACTTGCAGGACAAAGTCAGTGTAAAACTAAGTGACTGCGTACTTCTTCAACTGACATAATTAAGTGAAGGATTGTACTTACTTAATACCAGAAGGTTAATTCTTCGAAACCAATTAGTAAACCTACAACTTGTTTTTGTGAGGATTTCTTCCTGCAGAGAGATAAGTTATTCAAAACGTTCAAAATCTAGTCGCAGTCTCATCTCGGCGACAAAAAATTGGCAAAATGTAGGGAAATTAGAGGGATTTTTGACAGATTGAGACTGAGATCAGACTGTGAACGTTCTTAAAATTACGAGAATTACCCCTCTGACGTTGCCCTTTATTTTATGTGTCGTGTAAAATCGTTTGTTGGAGATCTTAAATAAATAAATAAACAAATGAACATCGTCCAATACCTTTCCTTCAAATTTTATTTGTTTCAAATTGATGTTATTTCAAATTAAACAAATATGAACTTTATTTTAATGATGATTAAGTTGACTTCAGAGTGACTAGTACTATTGAAAAAGTCACAAAAATGTTTGAAGTTGTAGCGTAAACTGAACTTTATTGAGGAATTAAAGTTATTTTTCCATAAACTCATATTTGTTAACATTTTTGGTCCTCCGGAATGTCGCGATTCAAATTTAGGTGTATGCACTCACTTTCTTTTACATATATGTATTATTCTGGGCTCAATCGGCTGCGATCGGCTGATGACACAAGGAGTATAGTTCAGCTGATGCCGTAAGTATTTAGGCGTATTCCTCACGTTGGTATGAATTCTTCTCTCTACCAATTTCTCAGTTCAAGCCCCACATGCTGCTAAGGTCAGCTATCCTTTCAACTTCTCTCGTAGTATATATTTAAGAGAAAAACAGTACCAGCTGCATACATTTCCATATAGTAATGACGTCAATCGTTGAAGCGCGTCGTTCTGCCTCTCGGAATGATGCAATCTTTAAGGCCATTAGTGCCGTGCATGGATCTATATTGCCATGCCCTGCGTATACGCTCAATCTGTGTGGTTCTTTCCTCAAAAGACCATCTCAGACATCGACCTACATGGTCTTCATATGATCTGACCAAGATTATGTCTGGACTTTAAAAGAGACTGTGACGTCTGAGTTTGTTTCGGCCTTTCTCCTCAGGCTAGTCAGATAGGAAACGCCGGCCTCATCTAGTTTTAAAATATGATTGACGTGTAAAAGTGTTTGTACAAACCTACTTACAAAATAAAATCATTTATCATTTATTTATCATTTACGATAACTTGGAGTTGTAGTCATTAAATTTGTAAGAGGAAGTCTGAAAGTGGCACCGGTAACTGAAAAGTTGTGTGGAAATCGGTTGTCATGATATAGGCATGTGTTACAGAGGAACAAGGAAAGTTTTGAGTACGAATATTGATGGCTGTAAGAGTAGGGGAAGACACAGAGAAACGATGGATGGACTGTGTGAATGATGACATGATTAGAAAGGGTGCGACTACCTAAATAACGACTAATAGAGAAGTATGGAAGAAACAGATGTTGCGCCGACCCTAAATAAATTGCGATAAGGGCGGGAGAATGATAAGGGCTGTTTAAGAATGCTCACAATGTCCAGTGAGAATAGAACCGTCTTCACATAGTCGTTATTATTCAATATCGTTGTAACAACTGATTAAACACAGTATAGTATAGTGTAAATGGTACACCACAGACTACCTACTATATTTGTCTCTCCTTAATTTTTAATCCATCCAAAGGTTGTCTTTAAAAGATCGCTCTTAGCGATAAGACCGCCCATTGTGTCACCCTTTGTAAAATTGTGTATATTTATGTTCTGTAATTTGTATGGTGTACAATAAAGAGTAATCTATTCTATTCTATTCTAAACACAGGGCTTCTATTAATTGAAATGCAAATAACCTTAGTTAATTATTTTAATTATTTAAATATATAAAGAAATCACAGCAACTTATTTGAACTTAAATCCAATATAATTTAGTTACACGAAAAGCCAATTAACAATTACAAAACCATCACACCAGCATTTTATTAAATACAATATAAATCAAAAGAATAAGTATACGTAAGGGTTTAATTATGTGTGGATACTCAGACAGCAATAAAAAAAGTGGTGAGCATAGAGTACAATATTGTCCGGTCGAACTTAACTTTGTATGAACAATATAAAAGTAAACACCACAATTTGAAAGTTTGCTGCCCTCAACGCAAAAGTGCACTGATGGCAAATAGTGTACTCTGTATGGCGCCACGAGTTTATAATCACCTGCCAAAGTTGTTATTAGAAAGTGTGAGCATTAATGTATTTAAATGTAAAGTTAAACAGTTTCTTGTGCAAAAAGCGTACTACAGTGTTAACGAGTTTATGAATAACATAAAATCTAATAATGAAAGATGACATACTGTAATTCTTTATTTATTAACGTCACTTATTTTAATTTAATTTTTGATAATTGTTTGACATAAGTACATAAATTCTTAATTGACATAATATATAATTATTTAACATTTCCTGACATTTCATATTATTTATGACGGAGTTTTTGTTTTATATAATTGATTAATGTCATTTGATAAATCAGTAGAGTCATAATTTGTAAAATTGCATGCCTTCGGGCGGGTTATGGAGAGACTAATATATATTTTGTATGTTACCTACCTATATTACCCTTTTTCGCAATAAATGAATATGAATATGAATAATAAGTAGGTGGTGAATTGACAGCAGTGGCGTGCATTGCATAAAGGCATATAAGCAGTGCCTACCTCGATAACTCACCATAAGCCTGTCAATTACATTTTAGTGTGTATATCCCACAATTAAGAAACTCACTAAATTATCATACCTAACAAAAAACAAAATCTTCATACAAACTCGCGCGGCAGTAGGCAGTCGCCAGACGGCCTACTCGGCTCCCGTACTATTCGCAAATTGTCATTGGTCTTTACTCGGTCAAGTTAATACGACGAAATTAAATTGCTGCCTATCTATTCTGAAAACCAATGCACGCCACTGATTGACAGAGGTTCGACCTGGTCAGTTGTCCTTATGAAAAAGAGGGCGAAAATGATTTGTGCAGGCTTATTTATGCACCATTTCCCGTCATGGCGTCTTGGAGTGCGTGGAGGGGTTTGACAGTGGTGAAGGCACGCTGACAGTGTTGCCAGGGACCAGTATAGATGTAACATCGTTATCATTTCATAGCCCTTAGATCTATGTATATACAGCCTACTTACTTACACGTGTGGGAATGCGTTTATAGGTCGGGAAAATCGAAGAGCTCCTTGTGCAATCAAATTCACTCCAGTTGGATAAATTGTGCCTACAACAAAACATAAGGTCAATTCCTGTTACTAAAAACGTTCAAAATCTAGTCGCAATCTCATCTCAGCTACAATCAATATGATCTAAACTTTTCAAAACAGTAGGAAAATTGGAGGTATTTTTGACAGATTTAGACTGAGATCAGACTGTGAACGGTCTTAAAATTACAAGAATTGCCTCTCAGGTTGCTATTTTTGTCATCATGATTACAAAATAGATTGGTATCAGAGAACAGTAGAAGCATCGTTTTAAACTGTGGTAAAAGGAATTTGTAGTAAAATATTTTTACGTGCACCATAATTAATTTCATTTTTGCAAGCAATACACCAACATCGATTTTAACACACCGAAAATTAAATTCCGAATTCATTGATCGCAAAGATTTGATTACAAAAATCACTGCCGCAAAAATAACTTTGTTATAAAATTATTGAATATTTAGTTAATTCATTTATAAAACTTTCGCTTACCAATTAGTTGGTACTTACTCATTAGTTATCGAGCACTCGACAGTTTAATACTTCCGGTCGTCTGTCAAAGCCTCCTATATACTTGAACATTTCAGTGATTGAAAATGTTATGTTATTTATTTATTTTTAGCCGTTAATATCCCACAGCTGGGCAAAGACTTCTCTACTTTCTTTCCACCTCTATCTGTCCAGAGCTGCCAAGGACCAATCTTTATCAAAGGAGTCCAGCTCATCCCGCCATCTCCGTCTGGGCCTGCCGCGATGTCTTTTGCCATTAAGCGGGACCCACTAGGTGTAACTTTGGCCCATTGATCTTCTGACATGCGACAGATGTGTTCAGCCCAATTCCATTTAAACGTGGCAGCTTTCCGAATGACATCAGTTATTTTAGTGGTGGAACGGATTGTTGTTCTTAACCAGGTCCACAAGTTTAATACCCAGAATACTCCGTTGCGTAGCTCTCTGGCAAACCTCGAGCGTAGACCTGTGCTGAATGGGAAGAATACTCATGTCGATGAGTCTTCTCTTGAGGGATGTTATGTTACACTATTAATTTAATTAAGGTTTCTTTTTGTTATGTTATTCTGTTAGTTTAAGCCCATCTTGCACGGATGTAAAGATATCGCGGCGGGATTTTATTGCGCACATGATTTCCAACTCTCGGTGTTGGGCCGAGCGTTGAGAATCCAATAGAGCGCATCCCAGCGCGTCAATAAAACACACTGTTGGATTTTCAACACTCGGTGCTGAGCAGTGAGTTGAAAATCCAGTGAGCTAAAAAAAAAACATGCCTATGCGTACTATCGCCAAAATCTATATCTGACCACCGTAAGGACTATTCCTGCTTGCCAAAAGTTAATTGGAAACAACCAACCTATCAACTTTTATATTGTCCTGCTATCACTTGTTAGCACAGCCACAACAAAAAACCGCAATCCATTCAGCACTTGATAGAAATTTAAAACAATTTCTCAATTCAATTGAATTCATAGCCGCCCAAACTGGAGCTGCTCCCACAAAACAAATCTCCGCAATTGAATTTTCATGACAAAAACAATTTGGTTAAAACCAAAGAAAATAAACAGTCGCACTTCGATTGGACCCTCAAGATTGCGTCTTCCGTGTTCTAAGGCAGCCATGATTAATGTTTGACAAGATTTTGTTTATTTATAAAGATTTTTGTTGTGCCAAAATTATCTAGGACACAAAACTTAGGTGAAGTGAGCTGTTATTCCACACGATGCTAGGGATTGACACTATTAAAATAAATAAAATAAAATTCATTTAATTCAGGCAAGACCCATATTACATAAAGTAAAACGCAAATTATCAGGGTCACAGAATTCAAAATTAAATCAAAGGAAGCATTTTCTTATCAAGGGGCAGTCAATTCGCTCCGCGATCATCATGACAGTATTGGAGCTGGCCCGCACCCTGCGCACTAAGGACGCGCACCAATCACCATTGAAAGCTCACTTTACCCGGCTCAATTTTCACGGTGAGATTTTTATCGGCTGGAGTTATGGTAAAGAAATATTATAAGAGAAAGCATGTGGGGTAATTGCGACACACACCTAAGATCGCAATCTTTCATTTTGACAGCTCAGCCACGTTCATTGCGCTATTTACGTTGTTCAGTATATGAATTTTTCCTACCTATGAAGCAATAGGAATTTACTTTTAGGTCGTGATTGAAAGTGTGCTATGCAATGGTTTTGATGGATTCACATTACTCATTCTATTTTATAATGGTCATTTGCTACCTACAATGGTTATTAGCTGAATTCCGTACACATGATGTGCCTAATTATTCTACGGTATTGTTCTCTATGAAACGCTTTTCACGGTAAACAAGCAAAATGTTGGTGTACAGTCAGGAAAACTAGTTGGCGTACTCTAGCCGTTTCATAGAAATGAATTATGCTTTCAAACAGCTACAGTTGTGGCTTGAATGTGGACAATTTAGGTTGGTAGTCAATTTGCTTAAGAATAACAATAAAGCATATTCTATCTACATAGAGTAAAGTGCTTGTCCGGGTTAGAACCTACGACCTACAAGTCGTGAGTCACGGCCGTTCCAGGGCCACCACAGCTCCATCATTTCAACACCACTGCTCTCAAAACGGTGAAGGAAAACATCGTGACGGCAAATGGCATGACTGTCCTAGAACCAAAAATTTGAAGACGTGACATCTTCCAACCCGCACTGGGCCCGCGTGGTATATTACCTCTCACTCAGAGAAGGCCTGTGTCCCAGCAGTGGAAACATTATAGGATGAATATGTATATTCTATCTATCTAATTAAACAGAGAAAAATAACTAACATGTTTAAAGAGAAATGAACTGTAGTAAGTTTACTTTAGAGCACAGCAGTTTGTAAACCATCTATCGTACGAGTATTAAGCCACCGGCACATTACTGTGTTGTGTTGTGTCGTGACGCGGGATACACCAATCAAACGTATCGGTTCAGGGCTACGTCAAATCACGAGTTTTGATTGGTTAAAACTGCGTCAGAAGGCGACACAACACATTAATGTAAACCTGGCTTTAGGTAAGAGAGCGAGCAGCGCCTACTTACTGCCATTAGAACCAAGTAATTGCAATCCTGGGTTTTAAATGCTCTCATTTATAGCTTCCATCTCGTAATGGCATGCTAGTTCTCCCTCTTACTGCTATAACTTGATACTATGCGATTGAAATACAGTAGCATGAATTCGTCTCAATACATCCCACACTATCAGTAGCAATGGATTTTATGACAGTTCAACAACATTCATTGCGTTATTTACGTTGTTGAGCAGACACATTTTTCAAACATATGTAGCAATGGATTAGGAATATCTTTCAAAATGATTCAGATGGAGATTGATAGTGTCGTGCTGGACCGTAAAATGTTAGAATGTCAAATCTAAAAAAATAAAAAAAAGTTTCTCATTCTCGAATTTGTCTCTTTTTTCGTTTAAACTGATAACTTTCTCCTCGATTCGTCCATTAAGTCTAGATTCCACAAAGAGGTACGCAAATACTGTGTGGAGATCCCTCTAACCTTATCAAAAAAAGCTTTCGAAGGACCAATTTTCCAAAGACCGAAATTAATAATTACCTCAAGCATTGTCATACAAAAACCTTAATATCTATTCGTAGGACGCTCTAATTAGTGCTGGTTTCATTAAACTCGCATGGACGATGTGGTAATTAACCGCGAGCTACTTAGCGGGGTAAAAATGTCTTTTGTGACTCGTCCACAATGTGGCTCGGAATTGTAGGGAAGTAAGGTTGGTATTTCTCTAAAAAAAAAAATCGTGATTTTAAGCATACCTTAATTTTTTTTCGGTTGGGTTGGAAATGGGCATGTTTTTATGCATTTTTGCTAACTATTAAAAGGTTTTTGTGAGCAGTAGAGGCCCAATGGTAATTGCCGCGACTTACGAGTTGTAGGTCGTAGGTTCAAATCCAAACAGGCGCTTTATTTTGTAGGTGAATTATTTCAGCACCACTGCTCTCAAAAAGAAAACACCGTGAGGAAACCGGCATGTCCTAGAACCAAAAAATCCAAGACATGCGTCATCTAACAACCCGTTTTGGGCCGATGTGGTGGATTACGGCCCACTCCCTTTCAAAGAGAGGAGGCCTGTGTCCCGGAGTGGGAACGTAATTGGCTGATTATGTAAGAAAATATTCTTAACTATAGTGTGTTTCTCTATAAAATACCAATACAACAAATGAAATAAGAAGGTATTTCGACGTCGACACCTAAAAAAGATCTTTGTTCATGACATCACCCATTTTGTTGTCAATCAGAAATAAATTGGGACTTACGATCGCAATCTGTTGTGTTTTAAGGGACAGTCGTTTTATCAATATGTCAAATGTTTACTTACTTTTGTCGACAAAACACACCAACATAGTAAAAATCTTCCTTTTTAGCATACTGATAATTAATTTAGATTGATTCATTCCGGAATAATACTTTGTTTGATCTGACCAAGCGTATGTCTGGACTGTAAAAAAGACTTTGACACTTGTGATTGTTTTGTCATTTCTTCTCAGGGGTCACGAATGACGATGGAGTCACCTATTGTGACTCCATCGTCATTCGTTAACTTGTGACAACTATCACCCCTCCTGCACCGCGCAGCCTACCACAGGCAACGTCTCAGTTATGCGGTCGGTCTATAGCTTATTTTTTTTTTTAAATTAATGATAAAAAGCTACACTCTGAACTAAAACTAACACCGTAGAAGTGTTAAGACCTCTCTGTAGCGCAAATGATATTTGTTTCGCGAAAACACGTACAAATTACGGAAAGAAAAGTATTACATACGAAGGTGCACAGATGTTCGACAAGCTACCGCGAGAAATTCAAATTCAATTCAAATTATTTATTTTGGGACAACTAGATCCACCGGTTAGTGTACAAAAACAAAAACTTAGAAAAACTATTGTTAGTACTTACTTAAACACAAGAAAAAAGGACAACACTCACAAAAACATCACAAATCACAAAAATGCCCCTGTGCTGAGACACTCCGCCTCGTCAAGATAACCAACAGGGAGATACCTCCCTAAAAGATCACCAGACGAACGAAATGTCTCAACACAGGCGCACGTACATCTTCAGCTACAGTTTTCAGGATGCTGAAATAAAAACCTCTAAAAGTTTACAAATATTTAAAACCCAGTTAAAATCTTTTAGTATTGACAAAATTTAAATCCGGTCCTGGTTCTTGGTCTTTTATTTACCCACAAACTTTTGACTTTTGTTTCGCATGAATCCTTTGCTGCTACCTTCAGTCTTGTTATGTACCTACGTTAATTATTGTTGTCTTCTTTTAATATTTGTGCGTGTTCGTACGCTCATGAACGTCATCATTATTATATACTTAGTTAAAATATTTCCCATTAAGTGAAATTTGTAGTAAATTTCTTTTGAGTAAAATAAAGATTCTTTAACCACAAATAATATGCCATGTAAAAGTGTTTCCTATTTACAGATTAAACAATTTGATTTCATTTCGGCTCTAATAGGTACCTACTTACCATTTTTTTCACGTTTAAAAAAAGTAGGTACAATAAAGGAAGAAGGTACAGATGTCAATAAAATAAGTACACAGGGATTCATGAAATTATACAAAATACCTATTAACACAAAAGACTTGAGGGGCAATTCTCGTAATTTTAAGAACGTTCACAGTCTGATCTCAGTCTCAATCGGTCAAAAACTTCTAATTACCCTACCTTCATATGTCTGGTCATACACGCACGCTGGTTTGTGAGTAGGTATTACTACTGTACTGTGTTATACTTTAAGTCCAACTTTTTTATATTCACAAATAATATTTAATATTACTAGTCTACAGAATATAGAGTTGATCCAGATTACACATAAGATTTATAGGGTACCTACCTAAAAACTTGAATCATGAACCATGGCAGCTATGGTATAAAGTGCGCCTCTGTACATTTGTTTGTGCGGTTTCACCCGCATAAGTCTCGATTCCGTGGGAATATCGGGATAAAAAGTATCCAAAATCAAATCAAAAATCATTTATTCAAATTAGGCTGAGAATCAGCACTTTTCGAACGTCTAAATTACAAAAGTCCGTCCCCCAAAACGCCCGCCCTTCACCACTTCCTGGTACTTTCGCAGGAAAGAGGTGGCGCAACAAATTCCCCAGCAGCACAGCTAGACTGTCTGTTCAGTTCGAAAATACTTGGTTGTATACAATACTAGGTATGCAAAGTATCCTATGCCCTAAGCCGGGGGCATGGTCTACCCATGTGCCAAATTTCATCCAAATCCGTTTAGCCGCTTTACCGTGCAAGCGTAACAAACAAACATATAAAGTTCTTGTAAAATACTCGAGCTACAAATAAAAGCTGTTGGCAATACCAAACGTCCTTTTCAAGCCATCGATGACATGAGTGAGAACTGAACGAAATTTCGTAATGAAATTCCGAGTAGATTCATAAACCCGTTCCCGAGGACCCTCTGCTTTCATCTTGAGGGTTAAGAGGCGCAAGCCATTTCATTCTCTTGTGCGAAAAATAAAATGTCTTATTTCATTGTTTTTTTCTTCAAAATTTTTTGAGTTCTCAAAATTCTTTGTTGTTCTGTTTTTTTTTTTTATGAAATCTTACGAGATTTCTGGTTTACCTAAATTTCAGTATAACAATGTATCTTTTATGTTTCACAGGGTAATCAAGTAGCGCATTCAATGTCAAATTTGAATGCCGCAAAACCATTCAGAAGTCATTGCAATAGTTATAATAGATGACACGGTTGGCGCAGTGGCTGAGCGATCGATTGCTGCGCTGCGTGTCGTGGGTTCGATTCCTGCACGGAACAAATATTTGTACTGCCTACAGCTAGTTGTTCCGGGTCTGGTTGTTTGTGTATCACGTGAGTTTAAATGTTTGTAAACGCACCCACGATACAGGAGTAATGCCTAGATGGGGCAACGTTTGTTTAAAAAAAAAAAAGTTATATTGCAATGACTTATGAATGGTTTTTACCATTACGTGCCGCTCGTGTATTTGACTAAGGTATTCAAATACACGAACGACATGGTGTCGACGGCAGCTGTCGACACTCGTCGACGGCTGCGGTTGCCTCTGCCGTTTACGCGTGTCACTCGGGTATAAGAGCATAATCAGCCTATGACATTCCCACTGCTGGGACACAGGCCTCCTCTCTGTGGGAGGGAGTGGGCCGTAATCCACCATGCGGGCCCAGTGCGGGTGGTAGATGTCACATGGGTGTTTGAGCACTTAATCGGAAATAGGTAAATTGGTAAAAACTACTATGTTTTATAAAAATTCACCAGTGACAGACAAACTGACTGATTGGTTCTTTCTGCCAGCAAAACACAAAAAAATATTCCACAAGCTACAAATAACGTTGTTTATCCCGCCAGTGAATACGCTCATGAACGTACTTAAACTAAATGGTTCACTTGATTGAACTAAATGGCCCACTATGCTAATGGCCCCATAGGCAATAGAATAGGAATTGTTGCCACTAAAAGCATCGCATTACAATATTTAAACAGTCTTTTGTTGAACTAGTTTTGCAAAACAATTTAAATATTCATAATGTTTTTGTCTTCAATCTGTAGCAAGTGATCTTGACCTAGATTTTACGAAGGAAGAAGAAGTATAGATACAATTTGATTTTACTCGCGTCATTATAAAAGATTGTTAGTGTTTTATCCCTTGCTATTACATGCTCCACGCCAACGCATAGTAAAAACGCTACGACGTCAGTCTGGCTCCAGGAGAATACCTCGAAACCTGCTGCAGAATAATGAACGCTACGCTGCAGGGAGACGTTATCTCTTCGAAACTGTTGCAAAGGTAATCGACATAGCCCGAAGAATTGCCAAAGGCACATTGTTCGCAGAAAGGTTCTAGAGTGGCGACTGTGTAACGGAAGACGTAGCGTTGAAACGCCTCCCACAAGGTTGACCAATGACCTTATGAAGGTGAAAGGAATTTGCTGGATGCGGAAAGCACAGAATTGGACGAAGTGGCAGTGCTTGGGGGAGGTCTATGTCCAGCAGTGGACGCCTTTCGGCTGAATGAACAAATATTACATGATTATATGTTACATGGGAGACCAATGTTATAGTCATCTGCTTGAAATTCAATACTAAAGCAAATAAAAATGTCTACGTCATCATCATGAAACATTTCACCGTTTAAAATAATATATAAAAAGTTAATCTAAAGTCTTCATGTCGACTTTCCTCTCGGAATAATAATTTAGCGTCACATTTACGAGTTTAAAAGCGTCAACCGCAGGCGTGTCGAATTTACTCTGAAATATCATTGCACTTTAAATTAAAATACGGCCGAGGTGGGATAAATCGTAATTCATTAACTTATATTTAGGAGCATTGAATTTTTAATTAGCTAAATTAATTAATTTTGGGACTTACAACGTTTGAAGTTGTTTGAAGTTATTTTGTTAGAGTGTTTGGGGTGTGTATTGGATTTATTTTAAACTAGCTTCTGCCCGCGGCTTCGCCCGCGTGGATGTCGGAAATTATCCCACGGGAACGTGCTAACAGGATAAAATGTATGTGCTTCCCCAGGATGCCATCTATCTCGCGGGCCCGTTGTGGCTAATTACAATAGAAAACCAATTGTGTCTCATTAGTGGTGATTAAGAGGGTACCTATATGATATCCTTACCTAAGTACCTACATAATAAAAAATAAAAAAAACTCAATAACAGAAAATAAAATACCTACCTACCTAAATAAACCTATTTCTGATGATAACTAAACTCAATAAATAAGCAAAATCCCTAAAAACTAATATCTATACGAATGACTAATCTTACCTAACAGTATTATAAAATAACCTACGGTCACTACGTACACTATCAAATATACTACCTATACTTTAAAATTAAAATCTATACCTACGACTTATAAAAATAAACCTAAATAACTCTAAAAACTAATAGAAATAAAAAAGGTCGCACTGAAAAACACGGTTTAGAATTGCAAGTAGGTAGCAGTTAAAATAAGAACGAACGCTCGCCACTCAACACGTCCGTTCAAATCAAAGTTCAAAAAATATCCTTATATACGGTAGCGATCCGTGGCGGCCGCGCGCCACGCGTGTGCTGCGAACGGTGCAAGCCAAATTCAACCTTCAGCACTACATTTAGAGCATAAGTTTAGTGAACTCCACTGCGGGTAACGTAACCTACGACAAACTTATTATTTGCGGTTGGTACAGTAATCGGGTCTAGGGATCGAACCGCAAAATTAAGTTTGTTTTTTATTGTATATACTTTTCCGGGATAAAAAGTACCCAGTGTGGTGCCCAGAATATTAAAGAATAATTATACCAAGTTTCATCGTAATCGAACCGGTAGTTTTTGCGTGATGCCTGAACAAACAGACAGACAGACAGACAAAAATTTTTTTAATCACATTTTTGGGTTCGGTGTCGGTCTAGTAACACCCCCTGCCATTTATTTTTTTGATATTTTCAATGTACAGAATTTTCACTTCTACAGATTTATTATAAGTATAGATTAGCTGTGCCTTGCGACTCGATCGTAACATTTTCAGGTGTTTTATATTAGAGAGTACCAGTGGTATCGGCCCCGATTTGTAAGTCGTAAGTTCGAACCCAGGCAGGCACTCTATGATTATAACATTTCAAGAGTTCTTGCCCGTTCTTCTCCATGGAAACCTACTACGCTTTGGAATGGGCAACTACCCTCATCTTTCTGACTGACCGACCGCTTGGCAATTCAATGGTGCCTGTAATTGGTTTAATTGAAATAAATACTTTGAGTTGAATTTGAGTTTATTTTGTCTCATGACAAATATATGTATGATGTTTTTCTTTTTCTGCGTGTAGCTGGCGCCACTATATTTCAGATCTTGTTGTCCCAAAACTTCGCCATATCCACGGCGTCATCGGTGGCAGCGCAGAGGTCTCATTGACTGCATGTTTTGGATTACAGGGCATTAGGAGGTGGAGCATAGTTTGCGCCACCACACCCACACCCTACTGCCGTTCAGTCGAGGTACCACCACACTTACCACTATATGATTCTGTATCTACCAATCCGGTCATGAAGATGGCCACTTCACAATCCACGAATTTCGTAAAAAGATAACCATGCAGGGACTATCATGCCCAGTCAGTAGTCAGAAGAATGCTTTTATATTGTATATATAGTGGATTGGTAAAAAACGAATACATAAATAGAACAATGAACTAAAAATAAAATAGCCTTATAATAACAAACTTGTTAATGACAGACTATGCAATCAATGCCACATCTAGTAAAAATCAAATTCATACATCCATGTTGCGCTTGGTTAACTTACGATCCAGTCTATGTTATCTGTTTACCCACTTTTTTTTTTGTACGTAACATCTGTGCGCTCTAATTATTAATCTTAGTTTTAGATATTGTTTCTCAGTAAGTGAATTATGTATGCAATTCTTATGAGAAATAAAGTTGTTCTTAAACCTATAGCCTTTAGTAGCTTTTTTAGCACGCCGTAGTACAACCCGTACGTCGGGGTCGATACCAGTGTATCGACCCCGACGTACGGGTTGTACTTTACTTACATTGTGTATTTAATTTCATCACCACTGCTGCACTGATCTCAAAATGGCGAAGGGAAACAACTTAAAGAAACCGGCATGTCTTAGAACCAAAAATTCGAAGACATGACATCCACCACCCGCACGGGTTGGATTAAGGCCCACTCGCTCTCACTGAGGAGAGGCCTGTATCCCAGCCGTTGAAACATTTAAGTCTGGTTATGAAGTGTGAATAAAGCATGACGTTAATCTCGTCAAGTATCGTCACTTGCTAAAATTTTTCAATGCACCCCAGTTCATTGACAAAACATTGCAATTTAATAAAATAATGGCAACAAAAATGCTCATCTCAATTACAGAGAATCGTGTTTATTAAACTCAATCCCGTAATGCCAATTAAAGCCAGGCAAATCGATTCAGCTGATCACACCTGAGATGCGGCCTTATGACGTCACAAAGAATACTGCAGAGCAGTTAATATACTGCTGCATTATGAAGTTGTGCCAAAGGTAAGCTCAGTTCATATTGGAAAAGTTCATCAAGTGAACCGAGTATGTGACACATTTGATCAAAAATATTTACATATACTCGTACATATGTACAGACGCCAGCACATCAAGCTACTACAATCTGTCAAATTTCTTTAATAGATTTTCTACTTTACCGCTAAAGCATTAAGGTTCAAGGTTGATTGGGAAAATTTGACAGTTTTGGGTAGCTTGACCTGCTGTCGTCTGTACATAAAACTGACGCCTTCTTCCCATAGACAGAAGCTGCTACGATCTTTACATACTCCATTTTCACTGTCGTAAAATTATGATGTTAAGTGATGTCTCAGTACGTAATGGATGTATGCTTAGGTAAATGTGACCGATTGGTAACGTCTTTTAATTATTTATTCTTACTTACTCAATATCCATGATGCCAATGTCAATGTTGAACATCTCTTCGAGGTGCAAATAGTGAAGAATGAAGATTTAGCTAAAATTGAAAATTATTATTACTCCCTCCAATAAACTTTTACAGGACCCTTCTATTTCTATTTGTTGTTAATAAACCTTTAGAAAATACAGGAGTAACGAGAGGTGTCGTAGGTCACTAGGTTGGAACGAAGTTTCTATCGCTTTTGCACTTTCGCCACGATAGAAAATTGTCGTGACGGTCAAAATGTTATACTTTTTTCGATGTTACTCTCATTTGCCAAGTGTGCAGAGCATAGACAAGAGAAAAAAGATAAAGAATGTTTTTTACATTTCCATGGTGCGGAGTATAACGCAGATCTGCAGGAGAACCAAGGTAACCGACATAGCCTGAAGAATAGCCACGCAGGGTACATTGCTCGTAGAACAGATGGCCGATGGGGCCGAAAGGTACTGGACCGACGACCTTGTGAAGGCCGCAGGAACCCGTTGGATGCGAAAAGCACAGAACCAGTCGAAGTGAAGGTGCTTGGGGCAAGTCTATGTCCAGCAGTGGACGTCTTTCGGCTGAAATGATGGTGATGAGTATAACGTGCGATAAGGAACTTCGCTCCAATAAAGTCTCATCGTTTCCCACATCCCGTACTGTATGACCCGAGCCTTATAATGGATTACGTCATCTTTCCGGTTTGAAGCATTTAAGTAATTGCATTAGGTGAATGAGTACCCGCCCCATGCAATCGCTTAATTGCCTATTACCTATTGTGTTTAATCGCTAGCACATCAGGCTGTCCATCATGTCATCGGATAAGATCATGACCACAGAACAAAGGGGTGCTGGTGCTTGAGGTCCGAGAAACTCAATGGTATGACGTAAATGATAAATTATTTCATTTCTGTACTAGCTGCACCCCGCGGTTTCAACCGCATCAGTTTCGATCCCGTGGGAATATCGGGATAAAAAGTAACCTATATGTTAATCCCGGTTATAAACCATCTGTGTGCTAAATTTCATCCAAATCCGTTCAGTAGTTTTTGCGTGAAAGAGTAACAAACATCTGTCCATCCATCCTTCCATACAAACTTTCACGTTTATAATATTTGTGGGATTAGTAGGAAGTACGTTTGTACAGACGCCAGCAGGTCAAGCTACCCGAAACTGTCAAATTTTCCCAATCAGCCTTGAACCTTAATGCTTTAGCGATAAAGTTGAAAATCTATTAAAGAAATTTGACAGATTGTAGTAGCTTGATGTGCTGGCGTCTGTACAAACCCTTTTACACATTTGCTATCTGACTACGCTGAGAAAAAAGGTCGAAACAAACACAGAGGTTTTATTTAAAGTCCAGACATAATCTTGGTGAGATCATGTGAAAACCATGTAGATTGTTGTCTGGAAAAGTCTTTTGAGGAGAGAACCACACAGATTGAGTGGACCTGCCCAGTCAGTGCATGACTTTGTCAGTAATCGTGCAGCTCAACTTAGAACTTAAGGAGCTCGACGTGTCGACGGACAATGCAAAAGAAATGACATTTAGGTAGGCCACATAAATTACTCAGACTGCCAGACCATAATTACCTAAAACTAACTGAGAAAAAGGCTGGTGAGTTACAGAGGAGATACAGGTTTGGATGTGGTCGTATTGTAATGTAACTTTATGAATTCAGTTCTGAGTTTAGCTTCACAATTACTGACGTATTTTCGTCCACTGACTGGATTCTGCATCTACCCAGGGCCCAGTGCGGATTGGTAGATGTCACATGTCTTAAAATTTTTGGTTCTAGGACATGCCGGTTTCCTCAAGATGTTTTCCTTCATTGTTTTGAGAGCAGTGGTGATCAAAATATTTATACAAAGTAAAGCAACTGCCTGGATTCGAACCTACGACCTGCAACTCGTAAGTCGGCCTTTACCACTAGACTACCACAGCTCTATCACTGTGATATGTTGGTTCAATAATAAGCAACATCGTAGTCATCATTTCATGCTAGTATCTACGGCACACACACATTGAAATTCTTGTGATGCACACACATACATAACTGTAGACTCGAGGTAGTTTTACAAACGGTCCTCGGACGCGTCATGACTGGTATCACATTGTCAACTCCGCCTAGGATAACTATTCACAGTTTCAGTCAACTAAACTCCACAAAGCCACCTAAACTCCTTTCTAATTTTATCTCATCGAACTAGCTCAAAGCCGCGAGCGGTGTTCAGTTGAGGGTCTGCCCAATTAGTGGAGTTGTCTCAGTCTCTGCTAATGATGCAGCCAGCCTGGAGTGCGCTTTTGTCATTCGCTGACGGCACGTATGTTTGTGAAAACTTCGCTTTTTGACACATTGTCAAGGAAAAATATTTCGCTAATTTTAGACTGAATGTGGTTTCGTTTTAAATTTTGTGGGGTTTCCGGTAAGTTTTGATGTGGTTTAGTGAAGTATTTTAGTCCAGCGGGGTTATTGCGTAACAGCGACAGTTCAACGATATTCATTGCGTTATTTATGTTGTTGATCAGACACATTTTTGGAACATATGAAGCATTGGATTAGAAGTATCCTTCAAAATGATTCTGATTGTCATTGATCGTGTGTTACCTTAGAGTGCTGCTCTGTTAGAGGTTTATATTATTAAGGGTCATAAACTTACTCGGATCTATTTTCACACAAATGTAACTCAAAATAGTTTCCCAAAAATCTTAGATAGTGAATGTCATGTCTACAAGTTTTAGTCTTAACCGAAGAAGGCCCAAACAATAAGCATTCGATTAGTAGATTGTATTACCTATTTATTAGAAAATAATAAAATCAAATAAAATTCAAGGCTAACCCCCATAATACATAAAACAAGATAAAACATAATATATATAATTATAATGTCATAATATGACGAGGGCCAAAATAGCACAGAACTGGTGCCTGGAGGCCAGTGAGGAGGGTTCGTGGCAGACCACGTAGCAGACGGCGGGACGAGCTGGATAGGTTTTGTCAAAACTGTGGGATGGTGGAAGCAAGTAAAAAAAAAAAAACAAATCTACGTTGTCTAATTAATGACGATGTTAAATTATTAACTGCTAATTGAGAATTATACTATCATGATTACTGATGACAAGGATTATTTCCAGTTACAATCAGACACAATCGTTATTTATTTCCTATTTCACTAGCTTTTCTTGGGTCTATTTTTGACTTTCCCCGAGTCTTTTAGTCAATGTTTATTTTTTTAGGACACCCCTCTCGTATATTTGCGAAAGAAAATGGCGTCGAAACGGTTCACAAATAAATCAAGGGTCGCTGTTGTGAAAAGTAATTTTCGAAGCTCAAAAATAAAAAGAAATATTGTTATTTGAAGATTTTTGTGAGTAACTTGAAGGAATGGAGGAGATTTCTTGTCTGTTTGTAGTTAAAATTATTTTTTTACTGACATAACATCACGCTTTGTGTCTCCGAAGGGTTGGGCAGAGGTATACTTATTATATAGTAGATACAATAACTACATTTTGCCAGCTATGGTTAAGTGCAATGTGATAGAAGGCGAACCTATTGTCATTAACCAGGTACAGACGCCAGCACATCAAGCTACCCGAAACTGTCAAATTTGCCCAATCAAGCTTGAACCTTAATGCTTTAGCGATGAAGTTGAAAATCTATTAAATAAATAAAGACGCCAGCACATCAAGCTACTACAATCTATCAATTGTAGTAGCTTGATGTGCTGGCGTCTGTACAAATCCAGACTTCATGCTGCTACTGAGAAATTCTAGACAGAAAAATCTAATAACACTGCCCGACCTGGGAACTGAACGCAGGATGACATACTCCGCAGTAGAGATTGAGACTACTCGTCCAAAGAGGCAGTCAAGTCGAGGTTTTTTGAATGAGTAGGTAATTTAATAATTCCTTCATTCCAGATAGTTGGTATATTAAAGCATTATGTTTAAGCTCTTTTTAGCAATTAACATCATTCTTGATTTCTACATTCTGTTTGATCAGAAGGCCAATTTTCGTCTCGGCAGTGTCATCTAGGCGACAAAAAATGTCAAAACTTGTCAAAATGTAGGGAAATTTGAGGTTTTTTTGACAGATTGAGACTGAGATCAGACTGTGAACGTTTTTAAAATTACGAGAATAGGGTAGTTGCTTGGGTAAAAAAATAATAATTACGTTTAGTCCGTCAGTTAGATTATCGAAAAATAATGGACATGTATTTTTTCTTTTGTCAATCAAACAAAATATGACAAAGATAAAGCTCGTCAAAATTTGGGAGTGAGGGGGGGGGGGACGTGACGCCACATGCTTGCAAAAATGTCGCAAGCAAAGCGATATCTTCATCATTTTTTATATAATTGACAAAAGAAAAAATAAGTGTTCAATATTTTTTGATAATCTAACTGACGGACTAATTAGAATTTTTCAGGAAAATAGCCTATTGCGTCTCTGTTATCCACTAGAGCTTTTTGTCTTTTTCCTTACCAAAAGTTGCGACGCTGGTATTATTTCATCTGTAAACCCTGTAACCTAATCATCATTCCACTACCCTTATCCCAATTTATTTGGGTCAGCGCAACATGTCTTTTTCTTCCATACTTCTCTATTAGTCGACATCTCGGTAGTCACCTCCTTTCTGACCAGTTACCATCATTCACACAGTCCATCCATCGTTTATTTGGTTTTCCCTCACTCTTATAGCCATCGACATTCATACTCAAAACTCTCCTGACGACGTTTTCCTCATTTCTCCGTAACACATGCCCATACCATGACAACCGATATCCACACAACTGTTCAGCTACCGGTGCCACTTTCAGACTTCCTCTTGTGTACTCATTTCTTATTTCTTACCCCTATAACCTAATATCTCACAGAATAAACCTAAACGTTTCAACTAACAAAGACAAACCATCATGCACATTGAGGGGTCTCCTAATTCTTGCAAAAAAGCTGAGTGATAATGTTTAGAGACCCAAGGAAGGTCGCCTTAATTTGTGCAAAAAAGGTGAGGGAAACAAAGCCTCCTAACTTCCCCTCTTTAAGGAAACGTCAAATAAAAGAAAAGATAAACGACTTTTAGGACGAAACTAATCAATTGGATCGGTCCTTTTCACTTGTTGCAAACTGATCTGACTTGTGAATATATTTTTTTTCTTTTGTAAATCTTTTTTTTGTTTAAATCTTTTGGATAATTTACATTCATACAATCACGCTTTCTCACCTCCCATGGGGGTAGGCAGAAACTCAAGAACGCCACCAGCTACCAGAGATGCATAAGAAGTGTCTAAGAAGAAAATGTGGTACTCGTTTTGCTGATTACGGATATGTGTGTAACTTTGTGCGGTCCAAAAACCGAGTTAGGTATTGCACTTTTTGTAAGGACGGCAGTACGATCCTTACACACTTCGCTTCGTTTACGTTCAGAGGGGCAATTCTCGTAATTTTAAGAACGTTCACAGTCTGATCTCAGTCTCAATCTGTCGAAAATATGTCTAATTTCCCTACATTTTGACAAGGTTTTGACATTTGTTTCTCACTGAGATGAGACTGCGACTAGATTTTTAACGTTTTAAATTACGAAAATTGGGCTTCATATGTCTGGTCATACACGCACGCTGGTTTGTGAGTAGGTATTACTATTGTACTGTGTTATACTTTAAGTCCAACTTTTTTATATTCACAAATAATAATCTAATATTACTAGTCTACAGAATATAGAGTTGATCCAGATTAGATTGTTTGTGCGGTTTCATCCGCACAAGTCTCGATTCCGTGGGAATATCGGGATAAAAAGTATCCAAAATCAAATCAAAAATCATTTATTCAAATTAGGCTGAGAATCAGCACTTTTCGAACGTCTAAATTACAAAAGTCCGTCCCTCAAAACGCCCGCCCTTCACCACTTCCTGGTACTTTCGCAGGGAAGAGGTGGCGCAACAAATTCCCCAGCAGCACAGCTAGGCTGTCTGTTCAGTTGGAAAATACTTGATTGTATACAATACTAGGTATGCAAAGTATCCTATGCCCTAAGCCGGGGGCATGGTCTACCCATGTGCCAAATTTCATCCAAATCCGTTTAGCCGCTTTACCGTGCAATTGTAACAAACAAACATAAAAAAATCAAATCTTTTCTCTTTTAATAGTTTAGATAATAAACCAAAAGAAAATCTTAGTGTGGAAAAATAACATTTACCAAAATAACTTTACCCATTTTAAGCTATTTTCTTTACTTCTCCCAAATTGGTCCTTACGGTAAGGACCTAAATGTTTTCTTACACTTTCAACATAGAAAAAACGTTACTGAAGGACCAATGTATTATTATTATGGTTCATTTTCTTGGAAAGTCGGCTGCGAGTGGGTTCTTGAGATAAAACTAGCTACCTGTAATTGTGGTGGCTTATTAAGATGCCGGTCGGCAAACTGCGCTGGACGTGATCAATAAAGTATCTATCTACTTTGTGCTTCGTTACTACTAGACCGAGATATTGTAAGTGCCGGTTGATTCAAACGGTTGGTTAACGTAATATACGCATGTCAAATATTAACGAGTTCGTAATCGTAATTATTTGACGTAAGTCATATTAGAGAATGGGATACGGTTGCAGGAAGAAAATACTTATTTGTAGTGCAACAGAAAAATATAATTATTGGACTTAATGTTACCACGGTTGCTAGAACACACAAGCAGTAGACAAGATGTAGTTTATATTAAACATACAGGTTTGCAACTTCTAACACCGCCTCTTAAACTTATCTTGTTAACATACATCGGTAGCCAAACCTAACTCGTTTACAAAATACTTATGTTTCTCTACCGACAAAGGTTTAGTTAAGACATCCGCCGTCATTTTGGACGTTGGCATGTAATTTATATTTCTTTGACCAAAGAACGACACAGTCTTCTGGTCACCTGAAGTATCGATCAACCGGCGAGAAATTTCCTTAAAATCTTTTTCTTAGGTCATAAAATAGGTCAAACTCGTACGTACAGTTCTATCTACATCCGTATTTGAATTTTAAACACAAAAAGACAAAGACATTAACCCCGCTTTATCGCTACTTAAATACGGGCAAACCCGAGAGTCAATACAATTTAAAGTCAAACATAAACAAAGAGCAACCATCAAATAGCCGCTAGCAAATTACTTAACCCTCTTGTTACCTTTAAGGGATGATCACATTAAAAAGAAAGAATTAATAACTGCGGCAAACATAAATAGCCTGGAGGGTTACATGTATCTATTTCGAGCTTCTGTTTTTCTTATTTTTTTGGTACTAACAGTCGGTGGCTTGTTGGTATAAGGAAAGGACCTAGCTTTTTATTATTTTTTTATTAGGTTCACCCACAATTAATTAGATACCTACACTAAAAATCAAAAAAGAAAGTAAAATAGTGCATCAATTACTTTTAGGTAAACACAACATGCATAAAACAATGAATCAAGTTAACTTACTTAGTAATAAGCGTTAATATTGATAAATTGGTAACCTTGGTAAAAAGTTACGTTTAAATGAAATTCAAACTGACTTCGGGTTTTTAAACTAAGCATGTAGCAATCTGACATTATGTAGGATTCTTTAAATTAATCATAATGAACAATGTTAATTGAATCGAACAGTAGGAGCTTGATTTGACGACATGGTTGGCGCAGTGGCTCACCCGTGGGTGCCCCATACTAGGAATTACTCCTGTATCGTGATACAGGAGAACATTGTTAAAGCCACAGGCCAAAAACCAAACCAAAGACACAGGCCTCCTCTCTTTGAGAGGGAGTGGGCTGTAATCTAAACGTGGGCCTAGTGCGGGTTGGTCGATGGGACATGTCTTAAAATAATTGTTGGTTCTAGAACATGCCGGTTTCCCCATATTTTCCTTCACCGTTTGGTGATGAAATGATTTACCTACACAAAGTAAAGTTCCTACCTGGGTTCGAACCCACGACCTTCATCTCGTAAGTAGGGGCCGTTACCACCGACAAGGGGCCCGAGCAGAGGTCACTTATGCCATACAAAAAATAAATAGGTAATATTTTTTCCACTGGTCATCCTACATTAAACCCTCTTAACTTTTACAACCACAATACAAACAATGGTTCTCTAAAACTGAATAGAACATACATGTAAATGTAAATAACTTCACAAAGGTAACGGTATAATGAACTGTAAATGTATATTTTAATACCCTTTGTTATTTTACTACAAAAGGTGTAAATCTGGAGGAACAAGGATTTCGCGATCTTGTTAAAATTGTTGTTAGAGAGAAAAGTGGGTAGTTAAAGAGAGTCCTTGAAATAATTGAGGGTTTTATTTTTAATGTTATTTTATTTTTATTTACATATTTATTTATTTGCCAGAAACATGGTATGTTATAAAGGTGTTCATAATTGCATAGTGCTACATGTCTCACCGTTTTAACGGTATGCAAAATCAATTTATAATTACATGAACTTACAATTAACATGTTATTCATTTTCAATTAACGTTAATCACATTACAATAATAATATAATATATACTTTGATTTTTCATCCATGATATATACTTTGTATATTTCTTTTATACATATTTTTTTATATTGACTGTGTTGTCGAGTGGTTGCAAGCGCGACTGTCGAGAGAAGGGAGCGACTGCCTATCTGACCTTTACAACCCAGTAACTGGGTAAAACGATACCCCGTGGTAAGACTCAGACTTAGACTTGTCAAACTTTCGGTCTTCTAATGACACGTAAAGACTGTCAAAGACCACGAATGACAGCCGGGACTTCCCGAGGACACGGAGGGGTCTAAGAATGTAAAGATGCTCACCCATTCACGGACCAACCAAGCAACCATAGCTTAACCGGATCGATCGGTCCGTGCTTCTGGTATTACTTAACCACAAGCTCCTCTATTCTTTAACCCTCATTAGGCATCAAATTATTTTTTAAATCTGGATTAGCCATAAAAATGTACCATGTCGGCTCGAGAGATCTTAAAATAAATACTGATAACATAATATCAAAATCAAAGTCATTTAATCAAATTAGGCTGAGAAACAGCACTTTTCGAACGTCAAAATTACATAAGACAGACCCCCAAAACGCCCGCCCTTCACCACTTCCTAGTGCTATCGCTGGGAAGAAGAAGTGGCGCAACAAACTCCCCAGCAGCACAGCAGCTGTCTGCTGTCATAACGCCTGTGATCCCCGTACGATCTACCTATGGTTCACCTACATTTCACCAGTAATATTTAAGTTTCATGTAATAAACAGCGTGCTTATCTTAGCTTTCCATCAACCAGGCACACATCGAGACTCCATAATAAACAATGACTTTATAATATATTGTGTGCATTTTACATTTTACATTATATGTGTGTGTGTGTGTTTTAAGTACTTTTAAACTAACGTTTGCAGTGTCAAACGTTAGTTGAACTATTTTAGCAGGACTTTAAAAATATACGATTATAGTATTCCTTGTGCTAATGAAAACAAAATCTGTGTGCAACTCTTGAAAAAGACAGGGTTTTAAAAAGAATTAAAAACTGAAGAGGAGTGAAAATTTTGTGCAGTTTTTAAATTATGGTTAGCGACACAAATTGCTGCGCTGGTGTCGGGGACTCATTTCCGCAATATTCGTAATAACATTTTCATTTGAATTTAACCAGAAGATTATACGTACTTGTGATGTAGTCAGTGCAGCTATAGAAGAAGAGAATATTATGTTGAAAACCCATTTCCTTGAAAATAGAAAATGTTTATTATTCAGGTAATACAGCAAGCAGGTTCACTGGTTAACAGCAAGCTAAGACGACATGAGTAGCTTAAAATATTACCTACAGCTAGGTTACAACATAGTATTAATTGTTAGTGAGCCCCAAACTAGACAGTTAGGTAGTCTGTTAGACTAATCATCAGATAAAAACCGGCCAAGTGCGAGTCGGACTCGCCCATGAAGGGTTCCGTTACGTTACGATTTATGACGTATTAAAAAAAAACTACTCACTAGATCTCGTTCAAACCAATTTTCGGTGGAAGTTTATATGGTAATGTACATCATATATTTTTTTAGTTTTATCATTCTCTTATTTTAGAAGTTACAGGGGGGGGGGACACACATTTTACCACTTTGGAAGTGTCTCTCGCGCAAACTATTCAGTTTAGAAAAAAATGATATTAGAAACCTCAATATCATTTTTGAAAACCTATCCATAGATACCCCACACGTAAGGGTTTGAAGAAAAAAAAAATTTTGAGTTTCAGTTCTATGTATGGGGACCCCCAAAATTTATTATTTTTTTTCTATTTTTGTGTGAAAATCTTAATGCGGTTCACAGAATACATCTACTTACCAAGTTTCAACAGTATAGCTCTTATAGTTTCGGAAAAAAGCGGCTGTGACATACGGACGGACAGACAGACAGACAGACAGACATGACGAATCCATAAGGGTTTCGTTGCCATTTGGCTACGGAATCCTAAAAAGTAGTCATTGTGAGCCGCTAATAAAGGCAGGCCTAATCATAGAATACAAAACATCATCCAGAATATCTGCTCTTCGTGGTTTCGCCCGCATAAGTCTCGATCCCGTGGGAATATCGGGATAAAACATGTAACACAAAGTATGAACCACACAAACAAAACTATGCCCTAATCTAGGTCAGGCATCAGGGTCCAGGTTTATGAGAAGACTGGTGAATGGTAATAATGAAGTCTGAGAAATTAATTGTTTATCAAATTGACACGGTATATCTTTGTCATGTTATTTCATTTCATAAGTGCAACTGTCGAAGAATGATAGTTGTGATTGTAGATATTAAACATTGCTTAACAATTGACTTCCTTGATAGTTGAAAATGTGACGCTATAAAAAAAATGACTCATCGGTATGGTCATTTTTCATAGCGGCTAGCCAGATAGACGGCGCAGAGATTTTTCTTTGTTGCATCGCCGTCAAATACGACGGCGATGCAACAAAGAAAGAATAATCGCTTGTTGTACCTACTTATCTTTATCGCGTCGCGTCATATTTTAACAAAGTATATACAAAATGTCCAATTAGCTCAACAGACTGAAAGATTACAGCTTTATTGTTTTATAAAGAATACTGTCACTAACCCATACCCTTTCTTTCGTTACAGGTACATTTTAAATCTTCTGCTCCATTTTGGTGAGGACATAAATCCCAAATCCCAGTTGATTCGCACGAGGGACTTCGTAACATTCTCTAGAACCTTTGTTGGTTTGTACAAGGTTTGTACCTACAAGACATATACAGGCTGCACCGTTTACAGTGGTCTAAAATGGGTTTTAAAACTACTGGTGCCATACTCGCTTTATTTAATTTTTGGGCATTGAAAATCAGGAATGAATTTTATCGAACAAAAGCTTGCACTTAGTTTTTTCTTAAACTGTAAATAATCTCTGAACATATATAAGGGTGTTTTGGAAAGGCTCTGGCGAATGGCTTCTATATACGGCGAAGGAAAACATCGTGAGGAAACCGACATGTCATGTCCTAGAACCAAAAATTCGAAGACATTTGACATCCACAAATCTGCAACTGGGCCCGCGTGGAGTATTACGGCCCATTCCCTCTCACACAGAGGAGGCCTATGTCCAGCATTGGGAACGTATAGGCTGATTATGCAAATGCTAGTTAATTTGTCTGTCACTGGTGGCTTTTAGGAAACATACTAGTGTTTAACAATTTACTTCTTTCTGACTAAGATTGCCTAATTAAAAATAGGACTAAACTAATATTTATTTTCTGTACTTTTCTTAATGAAATAGAAAGAAAAATATGCACTGAACTTAAATTTAGTTTAGTTTGTGAACAAGGGAATCGGCGCCATTCACGATCGACGTAAAACTGTTAGTATACTTTGTTATAATCGTGTTAAGAGTATTGTAGTGGGAATGTTATGGGCTCATTATGCATGAATGGCTTTTTAAACACTTTGGGACACTGTAAACGAGCCAGACTGTGCTAGTACGTAAGCTCAGGTGTATGAAGTATCCTCACATACTCTAACTAATATTCAGTGTACATCTGTCAAGGTTTAGTGTAGTGCCGTCACTATGTTAAAAGAGTAGGCACACGGTGTTTCGGAGTAGAAACAAGGTATGCATAAGTAATTTTTAATCTGTTTACCTGCGCTGCGATAGTGCTTTTAAACAAAGTGAGGATAAAGGTAGGCGCAGATGTAACAGAATTCCAAAAAGCCAAGTCTTTGATAAATAAATCTGGCAGCCAATACCCGTATTTTTAAGAACTTTCGTATTCTCAGTCTCAATCTGACAAAAATACCTTGAATTTACATACATTTTTGTAAATTTTTGACATTGATTCGAAATCGCGACTTGATTTTGAACGTTTTTAATAACGGGAATTGGACTTCTGTTCGCTGTTGTGCTGACCAAAATAACTTTCATTTATCATAAGTTTAGACGGAACATTTTGCGGTTCACGTAATTATAAAACTGGATTGGCCAGAAAGCGAACGCTTCATCGACTTTTTTGCAGAGCATTTTTTTTTCTGATTCGTTGCCAACATTCTAAAAGTTTTTGTTTTGCTGCACTATTCTGTTAAATATAATAAAATCGTGTCGTCAATTATTAATTTTATAACTTATCATAACGTCAAGCCTGTTTCGCCATAGGGTAACTGATTAATAAATTAAATTAATTACTAACTAAAAGTTATTATATCCTCCTTTAAATGGTTTCGTATCTTAATTTCAGTTTCCGAGATAATATTTACATAATTTAAAAGCTTAGCTTTAGCAGTCTTAAAATAATAATGTACAAGGTTAAATAAATAAATACTCATACCTCAGATTTGCAAATCTCAAACTGGATTTAATCAAAACCTGTAAAATTATAGGAATCAAATTAGAATACTTCGTTCCTAGAATCAGAGAAAGTTCAATTTCCTTAAATTGTACTATAACTTGAGAAAGTTCCAAAGAACAATTTAGTTATAACAGTTACGTATTCAAACATTCCATAAGTTCTAAAAGTTCTTTCATTTAATCGCCATTTCATCTATTATTAGACAAACTTTTTCAAAGTCAGTCTTAAGAATTGAGGCTGGTATTTCAGCCTATAGACAGCAGAATTGATTTGGCTTATTCTTGGATCTGTTGAATTAACGATAGTGAGAGAACTTGGTAATCTATCTTAGTTTATTGATCGCAAAATGGTGTTATTTCTACGCAATGCAACTCATGCGCAAAAAAGAGTTCAGCAGTGCGATTCTGTAACCATCTCACCGTGAAAATTTAGGTGAAGTGAGCGTGGAGTGAGCTGTCATTCCAAGGAATGCTAAGGGATTGACACTATTGACAGCTCACTCTAAGCTCACTTCACCTAACTTTTCACGGTGAGTTTTTTACAGAATCTATCGGTAGTTTTTAATCATCAACATCATCATTATTTAAGCTGAAAAAATCTTTCGGCTGATATGGTGATGATGGTTATGGACATAGGTCTCTCACAAGCACCGATGCTTCTACCAGTTTTATGCTTCCCGCATCCAGCGGATTCCTGCGGCCTTAACAAGGTCATCGGTCCATCTTTTGGGAGGCCTTCCAACGCTACGTCTTCCGGTACGCGGTCGCCACTCCAGAACCTTTCGGTCCCATGTTTTGCGAGCAATGTGGCCCTGCCCACTGCCAGTTAAGTTTAGCAATTCTTCGGGCTGTGCTGGTAACCTTGGTTCTCCTGCGGATTCGATCACGTATGGAAACTCCAAACATAGCCCTCGTTATTATCCTTTGGATGACTTTTAGCCTTCTAATAAGGACCATTATCTGCCTAGCCTTTTCCCAATTATGTTGGGGTCAGCTTCCAGTCTAACCGGATGCAGCTGAATACCAGTATTTTACATGGAGCGACTGCCTATCTGACCTCCACTACCCAGCTACTGGGTAATACGATACCCCTTGGTAAGACTGGTTGTCAGACTTTGGGGCTTCTGACTACCCGTAACGACTGTCAAAGATCCACGAATGACAGCTGAGACCAACTGCTTAACGTGCTTTCCGAGGCACGGAGGGGTCTCGGTATGTAAAGATGGTCACCGATCCACAGACCAACCGTCGTATATTGCTCCAGTGGGTATATCACATTCCAGAGCGATTATTAAGTGACACTGGATCAATATTTGACCAACGTGAACACTTTTCAATCCAGTACAGCGCTAGATTCGAAAAGAATAGCCGCTTGGTCCAAAATCTATCCAGTGTAGCGGTATCTACAGCACCACATGCGAACTACGCGTCATACTGACGTCACGCAAATCCTGCATCTCGCAAGCAGAGTTTACCGCGCAATTAGCATATATACAATTTCCCAACATCATCGTTGAGGCAATTGCCCGCCAGACACAACACCCGTCTGGTCGGAGGATCCTCCCTTTTCTATAGAGGATGAGTGGACTTTACACCCTGTAAAGCCTCCTGCCTGCCTGCCTGCCTGTCGGCCTGTAAGCCCTTCATACCTCTATACCAGTACTACTGGATTTTAACTTGTTCAATCTAAATCAGCCTACAGTTGGTTTGAAGGTATGTTTTACTGCCTGCTCGGTTTTGTGGGCACAAGCGCTACTGCTGAGCAAGAGTGCCTGGTACGATTCTCAGGACAGGCAAAGTGTTATTAGATTTTTCCATCCGAAAATTCTCTGTTTTCTTAGGAGTCTGGATTTATGCCTAATTGATGGCAATAGGCTCGCTCCCAGCTTAAACATAATTAGCGAAAAGTGGGTGTACGGTAGGTAGTACCCTTCTGCCTATCCGTTCGGGTAAAACCAAGCGTAATATTATAATTTAAATTGTGAAGACCAATTATATGATGACCACTAACATCACACTACAGCTATACGAGTATAATTTCCATAACAAGCGCTAGTCAAGTGAGAGAGGTGTTCGTGTTAACTCAACCTATGACCGTTCGTCTACGCGAACTCTGTACCGGCCACCAACATGCCTCCGGACATGGGACACGGAACTAGGTTCTAAAGTCATTCTAGAATCGACATCACAAGATTATTTTACATCTCGCCTGTGTTCTTAGAATAGAATATGTTTATTTGGACACAGTTCGTGAAACACAAAAATACAAATCGTACTAATATTATAAACGCGAAAGTTTGTATGGATGGATGGATGTTTGTTACTCTTTCACGCAAAAACTACTGAACGGATTTGGATGAAATTCTGCAAACAGATAGTTTATAACCAGGATTAACACATAGGATACGTTTTATCCCGATTTTCCCACGGGATCGAAACTTATGCGGGCAAAACCGCGGGGCGCAGCTAGCAATAAAATTAAAAAAAACCCCCGACACAAAATAATAATAAAAAAGGTATGAATGTAAAAAGCCTAAAATAATTAAAAAAAAAAACTATTGAAAAATAGCCACAAATAGAACAAAAAAGGTATAAACGTAAAATCCTATAAAAAGAACAAAATAACCTTGAAATTATGACCCTACGTAAGTATAACGTATGAATTTTTTTGATTAAATGTTGTCCCGTCGGAGAACCGCTCTAATTATTAGCCTAACGTTCTGTTAAGGTTTAAAATAGTAGCGGGCCCCCTGCTGTAGAGTTTATCTCTACAGCTGGGGCTGATATTAAATTCAGGCTGTTCCAGCAGCTATCTTCGTATCTTCGTGTATGTCAGCGACATAACGGCCTAATGACTGAGCACTCAACTGTCGTGTCATCTAAGTTATAGCGGACTTGTTAGCGGTAATACCTCTACTTCAATAGTTTAGCTGTAATGTTTATTTATTACTGGACTAGCTGTTGCCTGCGGCTTTACTAGTATTTTTGGGGGAACATCTTCATGTACCCAGATTACAGATAACAATTATTCAATGTTTTAATGCAGGATGTGGGCTTTCCGTATGATAAGTATCGACCAAATCTGTTCAACCGTTTATGCATGATTGAGTAATAAACATCTTCATAATTTTTATCATTTATAAAAAGACAATCCCTGTGTCCAACGGCATTTCCCTTCTGCTTCTTCTTTTCTTAGTTTTTTTTTTTAGTATTTTTTTTAGAATTTAGTAGTAATTTAGTAAGGGTTAGATAGGTCTAACCCTTTAAAAATGGGAACTTTTGTGCAAAGTTTCATGCTTCTAGATCTTCTAGACCCAGCAGTTTAGGCCCAGCTGTGTATTGTCTGTCAGTGAATTTAAGATTTATATTAATTGGATTAAGTGGACATTAAACACACATACACTTTAAATTAAAATATCTATTTCCTAAGTGGGTCTACAAACCGCACGTGTTTGGCTCAACCTCCGCCTAAATCCCTGTATATATCTTTTTTCAATGTTTACCACGACTAACTATTTACTAGGTACTAAATTAAATGACTAACTATACAAATAAATACAAAAACAAAACTCGTCAGCTTTGCAGTCATCCAGAAAGGTGTCCAGAAAACTGGCAGCATTGCCACGTTCAAATTCAAACCCATAGCATTTATTTCAATTAAACTATTTACAGGCACTTTTGAACTGTCAAGAAATCGGTTAGTCAGAAAATATGAAGCTAGTTGCCCATTCCAAAGCGTAGTAGGTATCTATGGAGAAGAATGGCGTGGAATGGCAATGCTTATTCTTTGTTACTTGTATTAAACATCGCAAAAGATTTATATTTATTAAGGAGAGTTTCTATCTGAGCATTACTACGTTGGGAGTCATTAATAAAGTAGCCGAAATAAATCCTACAGAAGACATTGTTACCGATTTTCTAACACAATTCCTCGAGAGACGGGTCTGGGCATCGCGTTTCACTTGACCCATTTTTTCCTGTCTTCCTCAGGTCATCCATCTTTTGGCACTTTTAAGAATACGAAGCTCTCTTCACATTAACAATTGAAGTTCAATCAGTTTCACCCCTCGGGGGAATTTGTCCTTTTCTCATGTCTCATTTTTAAACCTAATTATACTTTTCAGGTAACATGTTGTGTTATTTTTGAGGATTGACGTAATTACCTGATAACTGACAAGTTTTTTTTTAATGTTATGAACAGAAAATAGTCGCCGTGATTTTATGTTATTTGTGACGACACAGAACTAAAAGAAATATGGTCATATTAAGCGCAATCTAATATTTAGTAGAAACGTTTATACATATATTATTTAGTTTACTTTTTGTATAACGTCGATATTACGTAGACCCTAGCGTAATGGATGTGAAAAACTAAGAAGGAGCCAGTGTTAATTATGTGTGTCAAGTAACATTTTTTTTTAAATAATTTACTTATTTTTTACTTTCTATGGCTTCTTTACCACCTACAGATGTTTCTCTTAAAATATACACCTTATATATAAATTTACTCTCTGTTGAATTACTGACGTCAGTTATATAGAACAATTTAAACAGACGTCAGGACGTAAGGGCAATGCCCCCACAATTTTCTACGTTGACATAAAAATTAAAGAAAGCAAACGGCAAATTGGTTATCTTCCTTTCCTACAGGCATTTGATATTAAAAGGTTCGTGTTCCTTCAATCGTTAGCTAAATAGTCTTTTAACTTTATCAAGTTATTCATAGGGGTGTCTTAAAGCAGCTTACAGGAAGTTTTTTAAAAATACTAGCTGCACCCCGCGGTTTCACCTACATAAGTTTCGATCCCATGGAAATATCAGGCTAAAAATTATCCTTTATGTTAATCCTGATTATAAACCATCTGTGTGCCAAATTTCATCCAAATCCGTTAAGTAGTTTTTGCGTGAAAGAGTAAAAAATATCCATCCATCCATCCATCCATACGTTTATAATATTTGTAGGATTAGTGGGATGTCTTGAAGCAGCTTACAGGAAGTTATTTTATAAATAGTACTACATAATATAATACACTCTTTAGTTTTATTGGATTGTATCGTTTCCGAAATATCAAAGGACCGCATCGAACTTTGGATTTCGTCAAAGGTAACTAAAGGATTAGGAACGTCAAAGGTGATTGACATCAGTATCTATAATAATATTGCACTGTGTCCTTTAATAATCCGTTTATTTTAAACGGATGTTGTATCGGACAGGCAGTTGTTCTATACAGATTCCAATTAAATTAGCTAGCAAAACTGCAGGCGGAATTGGTATCGATATCTAAACAAGGTAAAATCAAACAAATAAATATTTCTTTCTTTCTTACTATATTAAAAAAAAAACTGCCCCACACTAGGAATTTCTCCTGTATCGTGGGTGCGTTTACAAACTTTTAAACTCACATACACAAACACACACACACACAAACTCACAGACACACATTTGAGGATTCTTTTAGAGTTCAGCGACCGGTGGTACTGTTGTTACTTGAAGTACGAATTTAGATAATATGTTTTATTTTGTTTTATTGTGTTTACATATTTATACCCAAACAAAAAACAGATTTTTTAAACTGATATTTCTACTAACTGCCCCCACAAAAAAACATCAAATTAATATTTTTTTGTTTTATCATGTTAAGATATCGATACTTATCACGTCTGCGGAGTTTCGCTAGCTAATTTAATTTGTTCCTGCATAGAGCAACCACCCTGTATAGAGAATAACTTATTCCCTAAAAAAATACTGCAGCAATTTTGGACTGGTAAAGAGTCAGCCGCATTTCTGCACGTGATAGGCAATCCATTAGTTCAAGTCTTCACTAAATCCTTAATGAGGCTTCGGGTGACCACTACTCTGGAAACAACTACAGCAGACAGAATTTTTAATGATTTCAGCACCACTCGGGGATTGTCTTTACGGTTAGTCAAAGCTTAATGTCCTGGGTTCACTAGCTTTAATTTCCTGGTCGATTCAGTTGGCTTTTTATACCAGGAATATATATATTTTTTTAAATATCTGGTGGTTAGAATAATTTATTTTAATAACATAATGTCAAGTCAATGACTTGTTTCAAACTGTTGGTTAACGTAACATACGCCATAGGCCATAATTTTGTAATTGTAATTTGAAACAACGCTTTTTTTGGTTTGACGATAGTGTAGTGGACGTGAAACCACCAGCCCTAACAATATTGTAGAGTCCGTTTCACGAAAGAAGTCTCGCAGACGCTGCGCTACAGGCTACAGGCTTACGACGGATACATACTTCTTTATTTTTACAAAGGCACTGGTTAATTAAATGCACAATCTTATATAGAAAAAGGGTGTCTGAGGTAGGAAGGTTGTTGTAAGAATGTTGCTAACTACTTATGTATATAATAAAAATTAGTTCAAATTATTGCCGCAGGACTTCTTTCGCGAGACGGAGTCTAACTAATTTTAACTTCAAACATACCGTTCCTATAATATTTGTTTTAAGAAACGGTTTTTGTTTCTCATCCTATGTGAATAAATTGTGTTCTGTTTTTGAGACATAAATATTTTGAATCATAAATTATTGACGAAATGTTGATGAATGGTGTTGTGTATATTTCAGAACAAAGCCAACAATTTTCTTGTCAGGAATTGTTGTTGTATAACAGATGTTGACTTCTATATCTCCCATAAACAAAAGTATACTACCTAGTTCAATTAAAGTGTGAATGTTACCCCGCAATGTTGACACTCACAGTTGGAATAACGACTCACTGGGGTCTTTTTAACGAACCATGTTGGATTTTAAAAGCCCTCGTCCAATAAACGAAGTCTGTTCCAAATGCCCCAGGCAATGTAGCTCCGGATTCTAACATTTGTAGTTTCCAATGTATCTTTGAGTTTTTTTTTGCTGTTGAAGTGGTTATATCAAGAGAAATCCAATTTCTTTTCGATTTACTTGCAATGATACGGTTCTTCCAGGCCTATTTTATTTGAAAGTGGAATGCATGGAAAATCTCTGTCTATTCTCCTGGGTACTACGGAAACGGCTGTGGGGTTAGCCGGCCTGTCGCAGCCGGCTCTTGTTGTCGAGATGTCATGTCTGTACCGCACCGGTTTCCTGCCACCCATGCGCCTTTATAGTTTGTGCTCGGAATATTATCGGATGCTCGAAGCCGACACGTTGAGCCGGCTTAATCCGGCGCTGCCACCTAAGTCTATAAAGCCTTTTAGTTCTCAGGTTGTTGCAATGTTTGTAGACGATTAAGGAGTCATCATTATCATTTTCTTGTTTCTTGCCCATTCTTCTCCATACGAAAACTACCTTTTGGAAGGGGCGACTAGAATCAATTTTATTTTAATTTTAATTTTGACGTTCAAAACTGCCTTTAATGTGCCTATTTGAAATAAATGATTTGACTTTGACTTTGACATTCAGCATAAATTGAACCCCCGTAAGTACCCTTTTCCTGTGATACGGAGGAACGAGGAAAATATCGTGAGGAAAGTTTTGAGTATTCGATGGCTATAAGAGTAGAGGACACCAAAGAAACGATGGATTGACTGTGTGAATAATGATATGGTTAGAAAGGGTGTGACTACCGACATGACGACTAATGGAGAAGTATGGAAGAAAAAGATATGTTGCGCCGACCTCAAATAAATTGGGATAAGGGTGGGAGAATGATGGTAAATATGGGTTTATAAGGACCCTTTCTTTATAGTTATGTGGTTTTGTGTAACATCGCTGGGAGAGGGATATTTTTATCGGTGTTGCACTAATCGTTAGTCGACAATGACTTCAAAGTTTTAATTTCCATAATTTGGAACAGGTCCATCAAAACATTTATAAGAATATATAGTAATATGAAATATGCTTAGTTGTATTCCATAAGATTAGTGAGGATTTACAAACATATTAATTTCAACCTAAGTGTGCTATAACGATCGACAGTTTATAATAAATACTGCCCTCGGGTTCAGTGATGTAGGCTTATAACTTCTCCTAAAGAGCATTACCAGAATATCCTGTTAAGCTATTGTTTTCAAGAAGAGCGGTGGCCGCAGTTAGCGGCCTCAGTAACGGCTGTCATGAAAATGATGACAGCGGCATAGATTTAAACCATAAGATTCGCTCTAATGCGTTAAAAGATAGTCGCGTTTCTGTTTTGTTTTTACATTTAACTTGATTGCCATGGAGACGTTATCTATATACAGGGTGTCCCGGAACTCAACGATAACCTGGTACCGGTCGAGAGGCCAAGGTATACCAGTGATGAAAAAAATAAGACATCCTGTACAATAATGTGTGATCTCACTCTTTTCAGTATGGATACTTTTTCGCGTGACTTAGTACAGTGAGGGCAAATCTAGCCATTTAAATCTCTATGTAGCGGAGTTTGACTTCACGGTGTCAAAACGCTCTCTAGGAAACTTTCATAAATATAGTTACAGTGACGTCATTCGCCCGTAAATTGCGGACACTATGTGGCGGCTACAGCTACATGAATATATGTACAATAACGCCCATATCATCGAAGAAAATCAAAAGAAGGATCAAAATAAAACTCACACCTCACTTTTACGTATTTTCAAAGCTCAGTAAAACGAGCTGGCGTTCCCTGTAGCAACAATTGGAGAGCAACATCCGACGTAAGATGCACACGAGTTCTTCCGGAACCACCCGATGTATCCCGAAAGCTAAGAAGATTGTCGAGTCGGAATAATAGGTAATATTGGCGTTTGTAACGTGACATGTTGCCTACCTGTTTAAATGCGTATATTTATTCAAGGATGTTACTGCAAGAACAGTGGTGGCCTAGTAGTAACAGCCGCGACTTACGAGTTGTAGGTCGTAGGTTCGAACCCAGACAGGCGCTTACTTTGTGTAAATTATTTCATAACCACCGCTCTCAAAACGGAAAACATCGTGAGGAAACCAACATGTCCCAGTACCAAAAAAGACATGTGAAATCGACCAACCTGCACTGGGCCTGCGTGGTGGATTATGGCGCACTCCTTCTGACCGAGAGGCCTGTGTCCCAGCAGTGGGAACATTAAAGGCTGATTATGCTGTAAGATAGTTTGTATAATGAAAACATTACATAAATGACCTGGATTTAGACCAAGTCAAACATGGTATGACAGAAATATTAATAATAATAATAATATATAATAATAATAATATATTACCGGTAGCTTGGACCCTGTTCCCGATACCGGTGGGTTACTTTTTATATTTTTAAATGTTTTTTTATCCTTTTGTTTATAAGAATATTTAAAAATGTATTTTGTAAGTATTTAAATGAAATAAAGGAGATAATAATAATAAATTTATTTATTTCAAATAAGTTACAGACGAGAAAATACATTATGTAGTTGTTATGGTAGAAATAGGTAGAAAATGGATTACAACTGTTTGGCATAAGAATAAAGATAGGTACCTACTAGGAACATAATTATGCTGTAACCACAAGGTCTGTACATGAATTGGGTGAGCCCTGCCTCTTAAACTAGGGTGACCTGTATCTTAAGAGACAGTGATCAGCTATAAGGTATCATAAAAAATAAACCAAACTTGTGGAGTGTGTCAGTTTGCCATGTTTGTGTATTAAGCATATTTGCATATTAAATGCCTAGTTTCCAAAACACGATTAGTAATTAGCAAAAGCCTGTGTTGGTAGTTACATTTTCACGCAAAAACTTTTTTTCGAAAATAATTACCTAAACATAAACAATTGTTAGTACCTATTTAAACTTACATGAACTAGCATAAACTTTAAGAAGTACTAACTAATTTACAGTTAACCCTGCGATCAATTTATTTGTAGCAATCTATTAGTAAGTACGGTGTGCAAAAGAGATAAGAACTCAGGCTAGAGTAGCTCTAGCATACCTACATCCGAATTAAAAAAGATTATGATAGATTTTTTTTAGGATTTGTCTCGAAACAACTTGTGAATAATATAAATATTACAGGCACACTATCAATAGTTCTGATATTTTATTAGGAACCAATAGGTATAATTATGACACCGCAGTTTTCCCCCATTTAAGGCCCTAAACGGGTAAAACGGTGGTGAGATGATCACACGTACCATTACCACAATCACAACCACAATCACACCACAACCACACTACAACCACACCACTACCTCACCACAACCACACTACAACCAGAACCACGGCATAGCCACAATCACACCACAACCACACTACAGCCACACCACAACCACAATCTCATGACAATCGCACCTCAACCCTAAACACACAACGAACGACAACATGTGGACGGGCGCTAATTTGTATGAATATAACACGATCATACTTGACCGTCAAAATCAATCGTGTGGGCGATACCGACCACATCAAGGCCACGTAGCAGCCATAACGCAACCACCAGAGAGAGCGCGCACCAGCGGATGGCCACTTCTCAAGCACAACGATCTATCTGAAAATGCAACGACAGTGCAACTGCAAGAAGTTGCAGCGACACATCACACGTAACGACTGCTTGCCCACATTTTGACGCGACGATGTGGTGTGGTCGCGATTTAAAAACTACACAAGTTAATCGAAACGGTCAAATTTTCGCAATCAACCTTGAACCTTAATGATTTAGCATTAAAGTTGAAAATCTATTAAAGAAATTTGACAGATTGATGTGCTGGCGTTTGTACTTACATAGATTTTAAATGTTCGGTGATATTGATTTTCAATAGCCCTAAAACCACCAACATAGAAATTGACAATAGGTTGACCATGATAACACAACATCCGTCAGAGTTACATTATTAGGTACTTAATAATAGGTTATGCAGTGGCATACGACCATGTATTTCTTATTTACCTGTATCCTTAGCTACATAGGTATTTATCCATCCCTCGGTAAGCATGTTAAGCCGTTGGTCCTGGCTGTCATTCCTGGATCTTTGACAGTCCTTATGGGTCTTCGGAAGCCCGAAAGTCTGACAACCAGTCCTTCCAAGGGGTATCATAGGTATTACTTAATAACTGGGTTGTAGAGGTAAGATAGGCAGTCGCTCCATGTAAAACTGGTATCCAGCTTTATCCGGTTAAACTGGAAGCCGACCCCAAAATAGTTGGAAAAGACTACGCAGATCGATTGACTTACAATTAGCTAGATCGTTTAAAAGTTTATTGAGATAACCATCTCTGTTTTTGTACCAGATAATTTGAATAAAGACAATAGTGATGCGGCAATAGATTGGTAATTTTAGATTTTATGTTCATGGTTTTTCTTTTGCCATCCGTACTATGTGTCTGTGAAGAGTTATCAAGGTGAAGTTTATTGTGATTGCCCGGAGCTACAAGTATCGGGTAACATCTCAATCAATAAGCTACGGACTGATTTAACCAAATACACAACTGCTTTTTATGTGCCTGTCAGTGGCACATAAGTTATTGTTGGGTATAATGATAGTTTACTACGGTTACCAACTATTACTCTTACTGTTCCATAAAGGCTTATTCGCATTATGGCACATCTGTATTCCAAAATGGTTTCGACATAAGTTGTAAATTTTCATCACAAACAAATAATTTCTGCCTGATTTACACGTTGCAATTTACCTGAAAGGAGCAGCGGTGGCACAGTGGTATCGGCCCCGGCTTGCAAGTTGTAGGTCGTGAGTTCGAACCCAAGCAGCCACTTTACTTTGTGTATTTAATTTCATCACCACTGCTTACAAAACGGTGAAAGAAAACATTGTGAGGAAATGTCCAAATCATTTATTTCAATTAAACCATTCACAGGCACTTTTGAATTGTCAAAATTAAATAGTCGGTCAGTTAGTCAGAAAGTTGAAGCTAGTTGCCCATGAAGCTAGTGAAGGAAAACATCGTCAGGAAACCGGCATGTCCTAGGACCAAAAATTCGAGGATATGTGACCTTTACCAATCCGCACTGGGCCCGGGTGGTAGATTACTACCCACTCCTCTGTGAGAAGAGGCCTGTGTCCCAGCAGTGGGAACATTATTGGCTGATTATAGTATGGTTATGGATAATTAAGCTTAGCGGCTTTCTGGGCTACGTCCGAGATCTTGGTTTTGGCGTGCACCATCACGGCAGGCCGAGACAAAAATGGCGGGGCGAGCTTGACTCCTGCCTACCAATGGAACTGGCTGGAACTAGCAAAAAACAGAATTATGTGGAAAAAGGAGAGAAGCGTTTGCCCTGCATTGGCACAACACTGGCTAGTTAGATTAGATTATATCTCACGTTACTTTGTTTTTTTTTTGTTGTTTTTTGAACCGACTTCAAAAAAGGAGGAGGTTCTTAGTTTGGATGTTTTCCTGTTTATTTATTAATTTTATAGTGCTGTGCTTGTGGCACAACTTTTACGGTTATGGGGCATACGGTAGTACCGTATGCCCCCTATACCTAATCGTTACACTAACCTTTTTTTTTTTCATGATGGGAAATCATCAAATGACTCCTCCCGCTCTGGGTGGAGCAGGAGGGAGTGTCAGACTCTTACTGACTAAAACCCACCCGTGTACCTTCCTTAGCCCTTTATGTTCCAGGGCAGCGGTATCCCTTTCGGACGATCCCGCTAGTTACACTAACTTTAGATTTAATTTTTGCATTATTTTAAAATTATAACGGTGTAAATAATTGTTGGTTGGCCTTTAAAAAAAAAACTTCTGATTAGTGACTACTTGGAAGGGTATATATACCACAATGCTATGTTAGGTACTAGTGTGTGTATTCCAGGCTTAACTGATTATTAGTAGGTGAAATAGTACTCATAAAAACTCAAGCTTGTGTCTAACTTAAGGCGCTGCTGAAATGTAGGACACCGTTAAACGCTCGTTTTTTGTCGCACTGTTGGGCATATTGGTACATAATTATAAGCCTGAAAAAATTTTGTGTATTGCAAAATGTTCAAAGAAAATACTTATTTAAAACATTTCATAAAACTAAAATAGTATCATGATAAAACAATCGTAAAACATTGCTCAAAAAATATTTTTCGTCGCATAATTCTCACAATTTTAAGCGTAAACTATCATATTTTATGCAATAATAATATAGGGAATTCAATCAACTAAAGGAATACCTAAGATTATTCCTCTGAGCCGTGCATTTATTTTTTAATTATATTAAAACTGCAGAATTACTTTTATTTTGGTGGTAATTCGAATCAACTAACATCAAACGCATCGCTATTTTGATCCTTATTTGTTGCTGCGATGCGCTATTGTCGTTTACCTACACATTTGCATCTTATCGCGCCTTAAACTTTAAATCAATCACGAAAGACGACAACCGTGATCCCTGTTCTCGTAAGAGACTCGCTAAGGAGACTTTCACAAATTACTTGGGTAAGAAAACAGCTAACGTTTTATTTTTTCGAGTTACCAAATCGTTTGTTTAATCTGTAAATAAAATCTAGAAATAATGGTAAAGTTACCTTAGTTAAGGGCAGACTTTTCAATAGACAAATAATTTTTATTTGTGGAATAAAATGGACGTATGACAGTTTTTGTATGGAAGAATTGTCAAAAATTTTAAATTGTTCCCCCGATAAAATTATCTGGCGTTAGAAAAATCAGCCCTAAGTTCACTATAGGTATGAATAGTAGTTGGCGACCTAACATAAGTACAATTGGCCAAAACATATATTTCCCCAACACAAGTGATGTTTATATTGACTCACTGGTAATTTCAGCTATCGAACCATAGAAAAAGTAATCAATCAAGTTGGCCTCAGATGGACAGGCGTTACTCAAGTTTCGATATTGCGCAACTTAAAATCAATAACAAGAGTTTATCAGCAACTTGTAAACAATCGTTATTAGTTTTTGCAATAAGGTTGCATTTTGATTGGCTTTTAACGCTACACGAGCCAATCGCTAATTAGAAAGGCAAAACTCAAAATAATTTTATGCTAGCAGTTTGTTCATGAAACCTTCTTGTGTTATCTATTTTTAGCACAAGCTACAAAGCTATTGTTTTTTATCTATGGCACTGCAAAGTTCATTAAGTGAGGGCGAAGTAGGGCGTAAAATCGATGAGCGCCTCGGGGCCCTTGCGGCCGGTAAATCAATTTGTGAATATATCTGATAGATACATCCAACAGCGACAGATCCTATGCTGGTTAAACATTATGTATATATATATAGTCGGTCGCAGAATTGCCGCGAGTGTATGACTGCATGCGTTGACAGATTGACACGTGCCTGTCTGTGTATGGAATTACACCCTCGGGGTTTTCAGCAAAAATTCAAAGGGTATGAGTACATTGGCTACACAAAAAAATAATAAATAATGTAAAATACCGTCTGAAATTATATTAAAACGTACGTCGTACGTAGTTAGATAATTTAGGAAACTCTTACCAAGATGTATAGTATTACCCAGTAACTGGGTTGTGGAGGTCAGATAGGCAGTCGTTCTATGTAAAATACTATTATTCAGCTGCCTCCGGTAAGACTGAAAGCCGACCCCAACATAGTTGGGAAAAGACAAGGCAGATGATGACTTTAGTAAAACAAACTCTGTTATCCTTAGAATTTAAATAAACCAATGCAATGTTTCTGATTTTTGGAAGGAGAACTTGTGATCTTTGTTTACGCTATTATATGTAGGTATATGACTTTGCTTAGAATTTGACTACCCGATGATCAAAATAGTCTTTGTTACGATAGGTATACTATACTATGTAATACGATGGATGGACTGTGCGTATGATGGTATGGGTAGAAAGGGGGTGATAGCCGAGATGACGACTAACAGAGACGTTTTTATAAAAAAAATAGGAAAAAAAGAAAGAAAAAAAAAGAGAAGTATGGAAGAAAATGATATGCTGCGCCGACTCTAATAATTTAATTGGGATGTGGGCAGGGGCATGATAATATTAGGGTAAGTACTGAACGCTTCGTACGAACCTAATATTATTAAATGGGAATTTACCACATTGAATGTACCCAAGTAATTATTTATATGAGAGTATTCCATCTGCTAAAACTTGCGTCCAAGTTGTAATGGTTTTATTATGTTTTCTTAACAATATTATGAATATTTTTTTTCCTTATTACTTTCTTTTCGATACAGCTTCATCAAAATAGGTACATGTTTCAGATATATACATACAATAATAATATAGTAACGACGAATTTTGTCCGATTGTCTGTTTGTCTGGATGTATGTTCCAGATTGGTGCAATAGCTGCTGACAAATAGTTTATAACCTGAATGAACATATACTTATAATTCCGGTAGTACCGACGTTCCTTTAGGATATTTTCTGGTGAAGCCGTGAGCAAAAGCTAGTAGGTAAAAAAACAGACGCATGAGTTATTTTATGTTTATCCTAACAAGTCCCATTAGAAAAAGAAAATCGTCGTATCGTAACAATAGATAGTATTTCGGAAAATGTTCCCATTATCCCTTAAAATATATCTTTAATGAGGAAAGGAAAGGGCGAAATCTTGAGTTTATTAGCTCATTACACCTTATTATGTTTCACTTTATATTATTTTGAAACAAAAGCGCTTCATTTATTGAAGATATCCTAAATGATAAACGATTTTATTACTGTAAACATGTGATTTTTATTAGTGTGCACGTCAATCATATTTTAAAAACTAGACGAAGTTGGCGTTTTTATCTGACTACTCTGAGAAGAAAGGCTGAAACAAACTCAGAGGTCACAGTTTCTTTGAAAGTCCAGACATTATCTTGGTCAGATAATGGGAAGACCATGCAGATTGGTGCCTGAAATGGTCTTTCGAAGAAAGAACCACACATATTGAGTCGACCTGTCCAGTCTGTGCATGCATGCAATGTATGGAGCTCAACTTTTTTGAACCTCTGGGTTTTAGGTTTGAAACTTGCTTGTGGGTAAAGATTTTTTTTTTTTTAAGGTGACAATGTGTTGAGAACGATAATGCACTAAACTGAGTCTCGGCAAGCATGGGAACTGTATTTAAAGCAGCAACTGTATAGAGTACAATCTCTAATTAGTTTTTTTTTTAAATTAAACGTTATAAAAATATGGATCTCATCATCTGCCTAGTCTTTTCCCAACTACGTTAGGGTTGGCTTACAATCTAAGCGTATACAGCACCAATATTACATGGAGAGCCTGCCTATCGGACCTCAACAACCCAGTTACTGGCGATATCCCTTGGTAAGGGACCGTCTCCACGAGCGATATTATTGTCATGCCACGTATTTTTATACACTGTCTTAGAACGTGTCTACACACGGCGATCTCATCGCGGCGAGAATTAGATGGCACGGCGAGACTATCGCCGCGATTCTCTCGCCCGTGGAGATGGTTCCTAAGACTGGTCGTTAGACTTTCGGGCGACTGACTACCCGTAACGACTGTCAAAGATCTACAAATGACAGCCAGCCAACTGCTTACCGTGCTTTCCTCGTCATCTATAAAAATGTTATAAAAATATGAATAAAATTTTACTAAAATAGTCAAACCTTATCTTTGTTGTTCACATAAAACTGTTACTTTTGGTCATAACCCATCTTACGATCGCGATTTTGCGGTTTCCTTTCAGTTGCTATTTGACAATCAGAACGATTTAGCTGCGGATTCCCTAAAATACGCAGCACGCATACGCATAAATACGCATTTCTGGATTTCGCTCTGAAAATCGACAAACAAATCATTATTTTATACTAACCTAAAAACCCATTTTTCAGTTCGCCATCGAGCCAGAATAACCAAGCACCTCAACCCATTACCCAATTGCACGATTGCCATTTTTTCGTAAAATTTGCTATAAATCGATGCCTCTGTTCCACTATATCGCGCCGTAGTTTTATTATTCAGCTCAATGGATTGTGAAACTGATCGCAGATTCATTTTCCCTCTATATTTTTTTCATTTGAAAAATTGGCATGGTAGAAAGTTCACTAATTTCTGTCGGGCGCAGGTGCGTTCTAATTTTTGCAATCAAAGTTTTTTAGTCCGGTGTAAATTTTTGGTCAATTTTGTTTATTATTAGTAAAGTCGATTTTAATTATTTTCGTGTCGGTTACAAAACGCTCCATAGCTTTTTCGAAGGTTTTATTTTGTGCACTGTCAATTTAGATTAATAGAAAGGCTGTCTGAGTGTCTGTTAATCAATTTGATTTTTTATTCTCGTTAGAGCTGCCGCTCTTTTTGATCTTGCTTTGGATACCTTTTACTTGTTCTGTGAATATCACCAACATAGACTGTTAGATTACACATGTTTTTCTTGACATGAAAAATTACGGTTTATATGCGGTGTTAGTGCTTTTGTATAACTATGGAAGCTTGTTGATAGACAGGTTTTTTCTACGGCATGGATTATATGCAGTGTGTAGGCACGCGCGATGTGTCAGTGTTGTATGGATCACTATGGAAGCTTGTGTACTAGCTATGTCTATGTATGTATGCTATGTGTATGTGTATAGATGTGTGGTGCATGCAAGTTTTGAAAAATATAAATTCGTCGATAGCCAAGGTAATGCCTGTAACCACCTTCTCATTACTCGACTGCGCGACAGCAAAGACAGTGATATGTGTTTACTAGACAACATCAGAACCACTCCATAATTATAAATCACTAGCTGTTGCCTGCGACTTCGTCTGCGATCCATAATGAAAAATAACCTATGTCCTCTTCCGGGTTATCCAAATCCGCTCAGCCGTTTTAGGGTTGAAGCGTAACAAACAAACATACATAAACTCGCGCCTTATTCCCATGGGGGTAGGCAGAAACAACAGAACGTTCGCACAGTTTTTACGGCTCAACAAAACACTGAGGTTTTTTTTATTATATGCAAGACTAGCTGCGCCACACAGTTTCACCCGCATAAGTTTCGATTTCATTAGAATATCGGGATAAAAGTATCTTATATGTTAATCCTGGTTATAAACCATCTGTGTGCCAAATTTCATCTAAATCCGTTCAGTAGTTTTTGCATGAAAGAGTAACAAACATCCATCCATCCATACAAACTTTCACGTTTATAATATTACGAATAGTAGGCTACATAAGGCTACATAAGTCCATGGGGTAAGAAAGAAACAAATACAGAACGCTACCTGCTATAATACGTGAATAAATTCTCTAAGTATTGATAACGCGCTAAAATCCGTTTCGTATTTTAGAAGAAATACTTGGTCAGGAAGACTGACACGAAAAGCGACTAATTTAAAATATGTTTAGATTAACCACTGCCAGAGATGTCAGCAGAAGTGACGGGGCCTGATAGGGCCGAAGCCTGCCAGGGTAGCGGGATCGTCCGAAAGGGTTACCGCTGCCCTGGAACATAAAGGGCTAAGGAAGGAACACGGGTGGGTTTTAGTCAGTAAGAGTCTGACACTCCCTCCGCTCCGCCCAGAGCGGGAGGGGTCATTTGATGATTTCCTATCCTGAAAAAAAAACCACTGCCACCTACGTAACTATAAATATTTTTTAATATGCCACTCGATTTGCCTAGCCGTTTCCCAGCTATGTTCCAACTCTTCAGTCTAAGCGGATGCAGCTGAATACTAGTATTTTGCATGGAACTCAATTTTTATATATTTTTGAAAATTTCTCAGAATTTGTCACTAAATGTCACTTTTCTCTTCATTGCTATTCTAGTGGATACAAAAACAAAATCACTTGAACTAAGCGGCAAGTGAGCAGTGATTAACTCATGGACTGCGAGTAATACTAACTTTACGAGTGATTGCACCCCCGATCATCATTACCTGCCTAGTCTTTTGCCAATATTGGGGTCAGCTTCCAATCTAACCGGATGCAGCTGAATAACAGTGTTTTACTTGGAGCGACTACTTATCTGACCTCCACAACCCAGTTATGGGGTAACACAATACCTCTTGGTAAGACTGGTTGTCAGAGTTAAGGGCTTCTGACTACCAGTAACGACTGTCAAAGATCTACAAATGACAGCTGGGACCACCAGCTTAACGTGCTTTCCCACGCACGGAGAGGTCTCGTTATATGTATATGGATGGTCACTCATCCACAAACTGACCGCGGCAAGCATAGCATAACCTTCGATCAACCCGTGCGAGTGTGATTATTTAGCCACGAGCCCCTATATAATTTGTATGTATGAGACGAAAAGTATTGTTCATCTACCTAACAGCTCCTATCCTAGCCATCTCTCTTGTGTAACACATTTCACAATTCCGGCAAGTCGTTTGCCGTAACTTCATTATATTTCGTACAATCCACGAATGTGCTTATATAAATTAGTTTGTTAACTTGCGACGTGGAATAGCTCCATGTATTAACCGTCACTTTGTTTTGTGGTATGCATTATTTTAGACATTATTGCTGCTACTTATAAAGCAAGAAACTGGCATGTCCTAGAACCAAAAATTCAAAGACATGTGACATCTACCAACCCGCACTGGGCCCGTGTGGTGGATTACTGCCCACCATTTCCAACTGAACAGACAGCTGTGCTGCTGGGGAGTTTGTTGCACCATTTCTTCTTCCCAGCGATAGCACTAGGAAGTGGTGAAGGGCGGGCGTTTTTGGGGGACTGTCTTTAGTAATTTTGACGCTCGAAAAGTGCTGATTCTCAGCTTAATTTGAATAAATGACTTTTGATTTGACTCCCTCTCACAGAGAGGAGGCCTGTGTCACAGAAGTAAGAGCATCATAGGCGGATTATGCTCCTATGGTTTTAGAGATAAAAGTGTGAGTTTACTTATTGAACTCTGAAGCATTAACTTTGCAATCGTCAAGCTAAAGATTTCCTTCTTGGGTAAGCTGTACATCGTCCGGTTGTGTTCTCTTGGCTCTAATTGCAGAATTAGAAAGAAAACACTCTTCTCCATATCACAACATGATCGAATACAAATTATTCTTCTACGAAATAATTTCTATTTATTTTATTCAACTGGTTGAACTTTTCTGTAATGACAAAACAAAAGATGAATAAGAACAAGTTAAAAATATCTAAAGAAAAAGTTTGAAATAAATCTTTGTTATTTATGTTGTTGAGCAGATATTTTTTCGAACATAATATGAAGCAATGGTCTTCAAATTGGTCATGTTTGTGATTCTTTCACCTTAATCTTTCTTTTTTTAAAAACGTTGCCCCACACTAGGAATTACTCCTGTATTGTGGGTGCGTTTACAAACATTTAAACTTACATACACAAACAGCCAGACCCGGAACAACTACCTGTAGGCAATACAAATATTTGTTTCGTGCGGGAATCGAACCCGCGACACGCAGCGCAGCAGTCGATCGCTCCGCCACTGCGCCTCGCCGCAGTGGCTGAGCGATCGACTGCTGCGCTGTTAAAAATGCTCTTGTATCGTGGTGCGTTTAAATGTTTGTAAGCGCACCCACGATACAGAAGTAATTCCTAGTGTGGGGCAACGTTTTAAAAAAAAAAAGATAGAAAAAGAAAAAAGAATCACAAACATAATCATTTTGAAGGCCATTGATTGAAAGTGTGTTCCGTGTCTCAGAAAGCACGTTAAGCCGTTGGTCCCGGCTGTCATTTGCGGATCTTTGACAGTCGTTACGGGTAGTCAGAAGCCCGAAAGTCTGACAACCAGTCTTACCATTGGGTATTGTATTACCCAGTAACTGGTTGTGGAGGTCAGGTAGGCAGTCGCTCCAAGTAAAATACTGGTATTCAGCTGCATCCGGCAGATGAGTGTGTTGCGCAATTACGGTACAAATTCATGTTATATCAAATTTCGGCACGGCATACACAGGCTCTGTAGCTTGTATAAAAGAATCCAAGTAACTTCTACGCCATTGTTATGGCATTTACCAATCAGAAGTCTGTTGTTAAGACACGATCACACGATAGTGTGCAAACTTGTATTCTTTACCAGACAACATCGTATTCGCAAAAAAAAAAATCAACTGTCCGGTACATATGGGGTATGGCCCAATGAAAAAAGTTTTCCAATTTGAGGATCTGTACCACATCCTTTAATATTACCACAACTTTCTGGTACATGTTGAGTATTTGCATGCTTAAGTGCAAATTACAGGGCTTTACAAGCAAATTATGTAAGGTCATCTACCATCATATACTAGACTTAGTTCGCCGAATTCAGCTGTCAAAATCAATAAGGAATTAAGATGCATTGGATAAATTCCAAGAAACTGACGTTGGCTTAACTTGGTTTACAAAGATTTATTATTCACCGCTTGCCTTAGCATTCAACTTTTTAATTTCAACCTCGAACGCTGCGTAAAGAGTTTTAAAGTGTTTGTTTGAAAAAGATTTTATGATAACACTTCGTCAGGAATTTTTACGAATCTAAATAAAGTTTTCGCCGTTTCACGTCATTCAATATGGTAGCTTGTTGAAAGTATAAAATGAACTGTATGACTTCAGTGTAGGTATAAATGTTTTGTTTCATTCTCTTTGGTAATATACATACCTATAGCGCCACATGGTTATTTTGGCGCGTGGTCAGAATCGGAACTAACTCCGCCATCTTATTTTTTTAATACACAGTCATGACATGACATGTTAGTGCATACACATGAGCGTTACTTGTCAACGGCACAGATAACTGCAGCGGTCGACGCGTCGGTGGCTGCCGTCGACAAGGTGCCGTTCGCGTATTTGAATACGGTACGTTGTTGACAGCTGCAGTTGTCTCTGCCGTTGAAGCGTGTTACTCATGTGTATGACCACTTAGACAAAAGGCAGACGATTATTATGTTAGCTCATTGAAACAATCAGAAGTAGAAAGGACTTAAACTTTTTCATTATCACTTTATTCCATACTGAAAGTCTGAAACTCCCAGAAACTTTAACAAGCATATACTACAAAACTACGGCAGTAACATAAATATACCTAACAAAACTCACATTGTTGTATAATTTGATTAAAATAAACTCGGTTTGTAACAGAGTCGCTCGTCTCGACTGTTATGTTAAAACTTTGTGTGAATTCATAAAGTTCTGATAAATATTTTGTCGTATCAAAGTTGGGTAGGTGGGGATATAAATTTGGAATGAAAAGTTTGATAAGTTTGAAACATAAGCATAATCAGCCTAAAATGTTCCCACTGCTGGGACACAGGGCCCCTCTCTATGAGAAGAAATGGGCCATAATCCACCACGCGGCCCCAGTGCGGGTTGGAGGATGTCAAATGTCTTAAATTTTTGGTGTCCTTCACCGTATTATAAGTTTGATCTGTAGATAAATTCAACCTAATGCTAGGACCATACTTTATTAAAGACTTAATACAATTAATTGGTAACTGCGTTCAATCCAAAAAATGCAAATACCAGGTAGCTTTGCCGTATTTTGCTCTTACTGCTGATTGATTCGCCATTCACAGAAAAAAAAAACTTTGTAAAAAACGTGTTCGGTCAGGGGACCCCCGACAAGAACAAAGTTCCTTGCGCGATACTCGCATGCTCACACACACACGTACTTAATAGAGAGAGAGAGAGAAAGTGCATAAGGTTTTAGAAGCTCTTATCGTCTCACATTGTCATCTTGAATTTTCATTTTGACGTCGTTATCGGCTTTAGCACCCTCATAAACCATGAAAACGACAACCAAAAAAAAAAAATTTTAAAGTTTTTGCAGCCGCCATCTTAATTTTATTTTGACCTCACTATCGGCTTTAGCATCCTCGAAAACCATGAAAACTAGTATATCTCAAAAGTCGCATGAAGGAGGCTTTTTCGTTACGTGACGATTTCTACCAGCTAACTCTTACCGCTGACCGCGTTAAAAAACTTCGTTCCAAAATAATGGTGCAATCTTGGAATAATAAATACAAACATTTAAAATCTCACAGCCTCCATCTGTAAAGAGAATAAACAAATTCGTTTACACAAACATAAAACAATAGATGAACGAAACAAAACAAAAGACATCTTTCAAAATATTACCCAAGAGGGGAAGAGGCGTGAACCCATAGCTGTCACCTTTAAAGTGCGTAAGCAAATCTTAACGAAAGATGTCCTTCGGGTCGAGTTTCACTCCAGTAATTCTTGACAATTACTCCTCTTCCTGTTGTGGTGGGATCTTGAATGAGCCTGCTGAGGTATTAATAGAATTTCGTTTAGTTAATTATTTTGAGGAAATTGGGCCCGGAAGAAATCCCGGTGCATTGAGGCGGATGGTGGTCTTTTCTTATTGGAAATTATATAGCGTATTGAGGTTATAAATTGAAGCGTATCGGTTGCCAGGGTAGCGGGATCGTCCGAAAGGGTTACCGCTGCCCTGGAACATAAAGGGCTTAGGAAGGAACACGGGTGGGTTTTAGTCAGTAAGAGTCTGACACTCCCTCCTGCTCCACCCAGAGCGGGAGGAGTCATTTGATGATTTCCCATCCTCAAAAAAAAAAAAAAAGCGTATCGGTAAACTCAAAAATAATTTTATATAAAATTTGTATAAAGGATCTTTTTAAGTATCATCTAATTTATCGAACTAAAAAGTAATTTTAAACAACAAAAAAACAACTTCAGTAAACAAGTATTCCTATAATATATGTCCTCCAAAACTATTATATATACTTACTATTTTTGAGCTACCAGTAAAATATTCGTATGTTTAATTGTCATTTCGTGTCTCTTATCTATTCGACTCAAATTTTGCTGGATTCATTTGAATTGTCAAACTACCAAGGACAGCTGAGGGTCCATGTCCGAACCATTACTTTTACGGCCAATTCAGAAGTTAGTCGCACTCAAGTTATTACTATAGAACGTGACCCCCTTACATTTGAAGCAGTAAGTTACACCACTCGTACTTTAGAATTCCTGATTTGATAGGCTCGTTAAAATACACAGTCTAGCCAAAGAAGAACACATTATGTTATATCAGAATATTCTCATACAGTTTTTTTAGAGGGCCAAGGAGAGAGCCTTGGGGTAATCTTCGTTTTAATTATTTCTACGAAACGACCCTTCCTGCTTTGAAATAATTATTTACGATGCCTAGAGGGGTATGGACATACATAACATCGCAATTGATAAAATGAGAGTTAAACATGAGAAATCTGTCTGCATTGTGGGATGAAATTCCACTAAGCTTTGGTTAACTTTCTCGTAACACTTTAAAAGTTACTCACAAGTTGATCTAGAAATGTTAAAGTTGACAAAGAGAAGCTAAAGTTGGTTACCACTTACTTTAAACCATTTACATTCTAGGCTCATATAACATTGTGCTTGCATTCCTCGAAGAGAAAGGTAGAGATGCACAGTCCATCCTTATTTTTCCTGTTATTTTGAAGTACAATATAATAGAAAAACAGCGTATTGCTAACTAGGCTCAAATTCAACCTCCGATCTACCACAAAATTAAATCTTAGGTAATGGAAATATAATCCAGAATCACATACTGAGCATTCCGCTTGTTAACTCTATGGGTTCCAATACTAATTAGATAATAGTCATCTTGTTGTAGGATGACTATTGCATCATTATATATAATATTTCCAATACTCCACCGTCCTTGACTATTTAAGACGAAGCCTAACCGATACTCAACAAAGATACAGATGAACATCACAAAAGGGAGGATTCGATAACTATTTGCAGCCTTACAAAGGAATTTATGTAATCTAAGGGCCTAGCTATATCAATGGGCTCTTTAGTTGTGACAAAAGCAATAAACTCACGCAATGGAGCGTAAACTATCATTATGGAAGTTGTATTGGAAATTCTAAGTGATGTTAGCGATTTAAGTTGAGAAAATCCTTTGGAAATATAAATACAATGTTATGCGTAATCGGCTTAGTAAGGATTTGGAAAGTGTTAATTACATTATTCAACTTTGAGGTGATTTTATTCGGGTATTCGAAACTTTTGGCAATGTAAAATGAATCATAAATGCCTGAATGATTTTTAATATTAGGATTTCTATAACTTGTCTCTCTATTTGCTATTCTTTTTATAGGATTGCAACATAAATAGACTTAATTCGTCTATTTAACAAAGTGAATGGGCATTCACTTTGTTAAATAGACGAATTAAGTCTATTTATTTTGCAATCATAAATTGAAACAATCATAAATTATTGAATTTATCATTAAATCATAAATTAATTGTTCATAATAAACAAAACAAACATAAACAAAATATACCAAAAAGGGCTTTTTGGTATATTTTTGTTTATTATGAATCTATATTACCTACTACCACTAATTGAGTGTTAAAATTACTTTTATCAATTTTTCTTTTACGGCTTCAACACATTACCTACATATTCTTGGTAAGTATCCTGTTTTCCAGCACTAACGTATTTATTATCATTAGAATAATGGCCAAAATCGTTTCAGGATCATATTATTTCGGAATGTTTGTTATTATTATCACATCAAGAAAAATCTATTGTGTTTCATGCGGTTCTTGTAAAGTGAAAGATTACAATCTTTAAGTATGATTTAGGGTAGAAAAGTAAAAAAAACACGAGATTGGAAAGTATCGTGTTTGTATTATTTGAGTTTTCGTACAATATTCTCTTTTGCAATTTTTCATATAGCCGATACAATACATCCAGCAAAAATCGTTACACAAACATTTATTAGATTTTAATAAAAACTTTAAAGCAACATTTGTGTAGCTACAGCAAAGCGCTTCAGCGAAGAAGCTATTTCATGATTTATCCGGAATCCTTTGAAATGTTAAAGGGAACGAATGTATTTTATGGCGACCATTGGCTTTTTGAAGCTTCTCAAATTATTATGCTTTCTAGTCACAAGAGCAATATGAAAATATAAATTGTACTAAAATGAAGACACCAAACATTTTGATCAGTAGGTACAACCATTCATCATCTGCCTAGAATTTTCCCAACTGTGTGTGATCAGCTTTCAGTCTAGCTGGATGCAGCTGAATACTAGTACTTCACATGGAGCGACTCAATATCTGACCTCCACAACCCAGTCACTGGGTAATAAGATATCCTTTGGTAAGACTGGTTGTCAGACTTTCGGGCTTCTGACTATCCGTAACGACTGTCAAAGATCCACGAATGACAGCTGAGACCAACGGCTTAACATGCTTTCCGAGGCACGGAGGGGTCTCGGTATGTAAAGATGGTCACCCATCCACAGACCGACTGCGGCAAGCGTAGCTAAACCTGATCGATCAACCTGTACGGTTGTTATTATTTAGCCACAGGCCCCTCATTGACGAGTTCAACCATCCGAGGTTTTTAAGTAAAGAGGTATCAAAATGTGAAACAAATAGGTATTATGTTTCTGTATGTACAGCCATTCCAACCCGCCTTAAATTCTTGAAAACGTGAAAAAAATATTCCAGAATAACTAACTACAACATAAATGAGACTAAGGGCTGCTTTATCAATCGACAGATAATTTTTATTCGTGGAATAAAATTGACGTCTGAAAGTTTTTGTATCGAAGAACTGTCAAAAATTCAAAATTATTCGTTGGAAAAATCAGCCCTACAAAGGATACAGCGAAAATAAGTAAGTAAGTACTATGAGATTTGGAAACAAAAAGAAAGGAAAGAAGCTAAATAATATAATTTCAATAAACATGAGATTCAAAATAACAAAATGCTTCAGTCAAACGAACAAATCATTCAAACAAATTAGATGGGGGAAATTCATAGACTGCTTGTTTCGAATTCCTCCCAATATCCGGGATTTTTGTTAAATTGAGCCATGCCCAATTTCTGATGAGTTTTCTGAGTGTTAAAACGTCTGTGTTGTTTTATGATATGTTATTTTATTTTTTTTATATTCATTTTGTTTTAAAATATAAAGTCTCTTTACTCTTTTTTTATCTGTCCTATAACAGCGAAAGTGTGTCTTTTGATTACGGGAGGACACTGGTTCCTGCAACACAGTTTTAACTAGTGCAGGAGCCAGAGAATTCCATACTCTGGTGTACAAATTGTTTTATGTCAATAAATATTTTCTTTTGTTTTTTTTTATGTTTTTTTATGTGTTGAACAATGCCAAACCATTATTAATCTGACTACGAGTATGAATGATAGGCTGAGGAATGATGTGATAAGGCAACACTACGGTTTAAAAGAAGATGTAGTGACAAACACTGAAAAGAGTATTCTTAGATAGTTTGGTCATGTTGAGAGGATGAATGAAATGCGACTAATAAAAGGTATTTACAAGGCAGATGAGAGTGGAAACGCCGAAAGGGGACGCCCTAGAAGGCGAACATATTGGCGATGTTCTTCAGAAAGGTCAGGTGCGTAATACTCGCAACCACAGTGCGCGTATGAATGTCCAGATTATGAACGAAAGCGGAGCATAAGGATTACGTAGTGCAGTAGGTGGCGTTCTGTAATTTCTGCCTACCCCCATGGGTAGAAGGTGTGAATTTATGTATATACCTATGTATAAATCATGAAGCCAAGTCCTGTACTTAGTTAAAATCGTTTTTAATAGTCTTTTCACATCCATCACAACCATAATTTTGGATGTTCTCTCTTATATTTTTAGATCTAAACAGGGCGCAATTACGAGAGAAGTATAGCCAAAACCATTGACACCTTGAAAATGAACCCCGTAACCATCCAATTTGTAACATAACACGCAATTTTAACGATACAAAAACAGCGTATAACGGTAATAGCCGCAATTCCAGTGCTTTGACCCAACTAAGTGTAAACAAGATTTGTTATGTACATAGAACGTATCTACACATAACGTACAAACTGTTTATTAGTCTCCTTTAGCGAGAATTTACACTATTTCACTCGGTTTGTTGCGACAAATGTAGGGTTTCGAATAATTTTCACGTTTTTCATTTCGTGGTGAGATGAAATTTTTTTATCTAGAAATGTTGGTGATATATACGAATGAGTCTGGCATGTTCTAAGAAAAAACATATCTTATTATAAAATTTATATGAAAATTGCTTTACCTACTTCTGGGATACGAAACCATAGTTTGAAAGAAACTCAATTTGTTACAAAAATAGAAATAATGCATCATTGAGACGTTGAAATCCACACCAAACAAACAAAACCCATTTGTCTTCACTGTCCACCATCTTTCTAATGATCTCTTCCTGTCCTTCTTCCTGCCAATCCTGGTCAAGAGACAAGCAACTGCACTTCTCAGAGACATCACAAAACATACGATGATTTATCTCGCACAGTTTACCACACAACTAAGCGTATCTAACGATGAGTTACGATCATCTTCCAGTGAACTTAGACATGCGAATGGAAACGGAAAATAATTTTATTTTCTAAACTTTTTAAAACTTAGCACACAACATTTTTATGAGACTTTTGGTTGAAAAACGCTGTTGTCTAAAGTTTAGTATTTATTAGCTGGGTTGTTGGTTTAACTGTCTAGTTTAAGTTTTTTACTTTCAAGTTTATTGATATTGTTTCGTTTTATGTGAATTATATTAGTTTTGCTAAAGTTAGTTTTAAATTCCGTTTATGGAAACCAATAAGATTTTTTTTATTTCAGAAACAGGATGACTTTCCCTGTCCTATACCTATCTATCCATGGGTACCTATGTGAACATCATGTATCATCACATAATTGATTTACGTGCCATTGCTTTATTTTTAATTATTTTTACCTATTGGTATAGTAATTTTATTCTAGGTGCATCGCCTTCACATATAATTATATTTAATATTGTAAAACATTTTTAAAAGAGCAACGGTGGAGTTTCTTCTCATTCCATTCTTCCCATACGAATCTACCATTTTGAAGGGACAATTAAAATCAATTGAATATTTATTTTTTTTTTGTTTCCGTTCAATGTACTGTTTATGTCTGTATTTGAAATAAACGATTCGATATTAAAAAGCACAAAATGTATTTGAAGCTTATGTAAGTGGTCCAGTTCAGTTTCACAGATGTAATCACAAAATCTAATGTCGCATCCACTAGAACGTTGCTTTCCAGTACCTTAGAGGAACGGGTCAGTAAAATTCACACGTATGTAATGTCCCTCGAGCGACGATAAGGAACGCCACTACCGTACTAACTCGAAGTGACTATATAAAGTAGGAAGAGAAGTTCTAACATCGAACAGTTACTGGACGTAAGTTCAGAGTTCGAGATTAATGTTTGGTGAAGATTTGGGGTGGCTGTTAGCAGCTGGATGAGGGTTGCCGAAAATCGAGTTGAATTTTATTTCATTTATTCGGGAAAACAAACAATTACACATTAAGAATTACAAAAAGATAGGATAGAGAAATGATACAAATGTGAAGTCAACCACGTTCTCCACAGATACAATTGTGATGAATGGCGTGCTATTGGAGAGGCCTATGTTCAGCAGAGGACTGCTATAAGCTGATGATGATGTTGAAGATTTTGCTAGCCACATTGATTTTGAATATGGGTATAATGATTGGGGTTTTTGTCTTGAAAGAATTAAGTAGGTAAGTAACCAAAACTCAGTGTTCCAAGAAAATTATAGGTAAATAGGAGGCTATGTATGTACATAAGTAACTAAGTACCTACAGCGAAGGAGGTACGATTTTTCTTTTGTTAGGAGCAATCGGCAACGGGTAGGTAAACGAGGGGAATTGTATCTGGTTTAGTGCAGAGCTTAAAAGAAAACTGGATTTTTACAATCTATAAATATAGGTACCTGGTCTATATGTAGGTAGACTTATATAAATAAACTTCTAAATTGATAAGGGCAGGTTTCATAACCCATAAAATCCACCCACTCAGTTTCACGGATTATGAATTTTCGAGCTCTGCACCAAATACCTTTAAATTGATTTTAAATTTTCAACCATTCGGTCGAAGGGTGCAAATCTTTACAAATCCCGCCCCAATGGCGGCGTGGCGATTCTATATCGATTATCACAAAATTTATGATCGCTCGTTTTCGCCTTGACGTTGAAAAATATCAAATTTAAGCCGACTGACATAAAAGCGCGTCTACCGTTCTACTATGTAAATGGAATGTTTTTATTTAAATTTTTTGGTCCCTTTTCGAAGACCGTATTCGTAAATGAGGGTTATGATATTCAGTAGACAGAGGTATTTACGGTTAATTAGACGAAATTTTGCGGTATTCTGTAGGGATTCCTTGAATTATTTGTGGAATTCAAATAAAGTCTTAATTACAGTGGAGCTTAAATTTAGGTGCTGGGAAATGTTGGTACATTTAATGGTTTCTTTAGTTTCTTCGTTTGGTTTAATTAACTCACGTGCTTTATGATTTTGATGAAAAATAGGCCATCAAACCAGCTTATAGCAATAGAAAACAAACTAAAATACCTAACAATATAAATTCTGACTATTCAAGCATACAAAAATATCAAAACAATGCTGAAATCGAAACCTTCCTGAAAACTAAATGTAATATTTCCATAACACATCATTTTTCTTCGAAACGAGATCGTTTTTCATATTCAGTTATTTACAAAAAATCTGTTTTCTCGTCGAACAGTTCTATAATGTTTTAGGAACTATCCAAACAGTTGACTCAACTGTCTTATCTGTCAATAGCGTAACTGTCGTTTTTAGGTCGAAAGACAATAAATCCATCGTCGATGAACAAATCTTTGTTCGAAAAATCGCTCATGAGTACTTGCCCTAAGGCCGCGTTCACGTAAAAAATAATGGGCCGCTGACTGGGAGCATAGCATATCATAATCAGCCTATAATGTTCCCACTGCTGGGACAAAGGTCTTTTCTCGGTAAGAGGGAGTGGGCCGTAATCCACCACACAGGCCCAGTGCGGGTTGGTAGAGGTCACATGTCTTCGAATTTTTGGTTCTAGGGCTAGGACATGCCTGCAGTGCGATTTTGTAACGATCTCACCGTGAAAACTTAGGTGAAGTGAGTGGTCATTTCAACTAATGCTAGGCAGTGACACTATTGATAGCTTACTCTAAGCTCACTTCATCTAACTTTTCACGGTGATATTTTTATAGAATCGATTGGCTGTTCCCTCACGATGTTTTCCTTCACCGTTTTGAGAGTAGTAATGATGAATAATTTACACAAAGTAAAGCGCTTGTCTGGGTTCGAACCTACGACCTACAACTCGTAAGTCTCGGTCGTTACCACTGGGTTATTACTGCTCCTGTCTGTGGAACTGCTGACTGGGAGCATCAAGTTGAAAATGTATGAAAAAAAAAAGTCAGCCCGAGGGCGAATTTTACCAGTTAAACTGAACGCGATCAGCACATCCAAATCACGTTCAAGAGTTGAGTGTCAATAAATCACAGTAAGGATGATACTGACACCTCTTGAAATTCACCCCGACAGTCCGTTGTTTTTGAAACGTTCTCACTGTCGGCCACCGACTATCACTTGGTGTGAACGCGGCCTTAGGATTACTTTCGTAATGTGTCAGAAACACGTAAGACTCTTGTGTTTTCTGTGCCCCTTGTGTCACTAAAAGAAAGTAGGTATTATGATTGTCCCTTTGGACCCCCCGGGACTTTTTCTCATTATTCTTACAGTTAATTTCAGTATCTCGATGTTGTATTGTTGTCTCAGGTAATTACAAAGGATTAATAAAAATATATTTTTTTTTAATTTAGTTAAGGAACTGAAGGCCAACTGCAGTAGGTAATTAAAAACGTTCAAAATCTAGTCGCAATCTCATCTCGGCGACAATCAATGTCAAAAACTTATCAAAAATTTAGGGAAATAGAGGTATTTTTGACAGATGAGACTGATATCAGACTGTAAACGTTCTTAAAATTACGAGAATATTGCCCCTCAGACTGTGAACGTTCTTAAAATTACGAGAATCGCCCTGATTGCCCTTTGTTTGCCTCCAAATTTTCATAGAATGGGAGATAGTAGATTTTGGTACTTGTTGTTGAGTATTCAACATCATTATCATAATTTTAGCCCTCTGCTGGACATAGACCCTCCAGAAGCATCGCCGCTTTGACCGGTTCTATTTTTATGTTTGTATTAAATGTAAGTTTTGTTCATTTTTTTCGTGATTAAACATGAAAGGAAGTGCAGCACTGTCACTGTCATAGTTCACGAACATAAATATTAAACGTAAGAGCCTTTGCACACATTGCATATGGCACTTTTTAAATGCACGAAATCTGGCGTCGAACGGCGCGTTGTCTACCTTGAAACAGTAGCGCTAGTTGAGTCTACAAGGCATACATATACCCACGTTGACGGTGTGTATAGAAAAGGATATGTGTAAAAGCCAGATTGTGCAAAAAAGAGTCAATATTTGTCTTGTTCTGTCTATTATTTAACTAGCTGACCTAACAGACGTTGTCCTGTCCTTTCTCATGAAAAAATCCCATAGAAAAAAGGACTTTCAGTTTTCCCCGAATTGTAACATTTTCCGGATTTTTTTTCCAATTTTTATTTCCCTAGAAAATTAATTCAGACGATTACGAACACTTTGAAACTAAAAAAAAAAATAGCCAAATCGGTCCAGTCGTTCTCAAATGCACTTACCAACGACCAGCATTTCATTTTATTTATGCAGTCAATATTCTGCCATTGTAAGCAGTTTATTAAATCTTCTACTTCATTTATTTCAGCGTAATATTATTATCCAAAATCATATTTTTGTTACAAGGATCACGACATGTTATCTTTAGTATCACTGAAAGACAGCGACGTTGTGTTTTCAACAGATTTCACGCTCACTAACTCCACCAGCCATCGCTACGTTGCATTTCAAACATTTTCAGCGTCGTTGTAAAATAGGTACACAGGTTTTTTCATCAAACAAATCACAACTTCAAGTCCAACAACTAAAGTACATTTTGCGATGGCACTCCCTGGTATCTTTTAAAGCTCCACGCTTGAGTTAAGTTTCTAGTAGTTTGTGTTTTTTTTTTTTATAAAATGAAGTGAAGAAAGTAACGTTCTTGATATATTAAAGCGCTTGAAAATATAGGTAAGTATGTGATGTAAAATGTCGGGCTTTAGAAATTCTTCTATTCATGCGTCGCCGGTCGTCCTCTTCGGCTCTCGATAAAATTAGATATAAGGGTAGAGGCAGTTAGAATATTAAGGCGCATAACGTGATATGATATCTGTACGAAGTCATAAATAAGATAATTCAATAAGATAAGGCAGTTTTATGTTTATTTAATTTTTTTACATTTTAAAGTTAACTTTTACATAATCTGGAATAGTTACGTTCTAAGGCAGCTGTCAAAAAACGGTTAACCTACTAGACAGGGTATAACTTAACTAAATAAAAGTTTGTTTGTCTGTAGGTTTAGGTACATACAGAACAAACAAACATCGATTGACATGAAACCTTTTTGGGCAGTTGGGAGATGAGATTATTGTGTACCTATTGTTTAGCCGGTTACCGTCATTACAGAAACAATTGAAAAGCCATTGTGTCTCGCGTGGATCCATGTTCCGAAGGGTTAATAAAATTAATAATGGAAGGGTAGCAATCAAACAAACATTTACTCCGAAAATAAAGCACGTTTCACATTTATTCCAAGTCGACTGCTGTTTGATCTCATACATACATATTGATGACTGTATCCGATTAAAGACTGCAGCTGAAAATGTAGGAATGAGATGCAAGCTTATTGCTTATGAGTACAGAAATAATCCGATTTCTTAGTTCGCTTTCCAACTTGACTATCCGATTGGTTTTCTGTGCTAGAAATATTTTTCTGAGATCTGCAGGCTGACTTGTAATTTGACGTATTTCTTTTAGGGCGTGATAGTGTGACCTTTTGCAACAATTAAGCACCCCATAAAGCATAGGCAAAAATTCATGGGATTCGAGAAAACTCAAGTTTTATATATTATTTTTGAAAATTTCTCAGAATTTGTCAATAAATATCACTTTTCAAAAATCAAAAGTCATTCATTCAAATTAGGCTGAGAATCAGCACTTTTCGAACGTCAAAATTACAAAAGACAGTCCCCCAAAAACGCCCGCCCTTCACTACTTCTTAGCTTTTCTCTTCATTGCTATTCTAGTGGATACAAAAAAAAAAATCACTTGAACTAAGCGACAAGTGATCAGTGATTAGCTCATGGACTGCGAGTAATACTAACTTTACGAGGGATTGCACCCCCGATCATCATTACCTGCCTAGCCTTTTGCCAACTATATTGGGGTCAGCTTCCAATCTAACTGGATGCAGCTGAATAACAGTGTTTTACTTGGAGCAACTACGTATTGACCTCCACAACCCAGTTACTGGGTAATACGATACCCCTTGTTAAGATTGGTTATCAGAGTTTCGGGTTTCTGACGACCCGTAACGACTGTCAAAGATCCACGAATGACAACCAGGACCAACGTGTTAACGTGTTTTCCGAGTCTATATAGATATATATAAACATCTATAAACCGCGGTAAGCGTAGATTAACCTGATCTATCGACCCTTGTGGCTGTTATTAATACAGGAGAAAATTAAAAAATCCAGATAATTTAAGGTATTTTTTTATAAAACCGTATAGGTCATCGATATATATATATATATATTATGTACCCATGGTATAGGTACATAATTTTACCTCATTCCGTCAAATTGAAAATATTTTTCCTTGATGAAATGAAAAGATGAAAAGTAAATTAATCCTTTTGTTACTTAGCCGCCTATTTGCCAATTAAAATCAAAATAAATTCAATCAAGGTAAACATTTCAAGTAGAATTTTTTCAACGACCAATTTGGGACGATGACGTCCCAAATTGGTCGTTGAAAAAATTCTACTCTCTAATCAGCCTATTGTTCCCACTGCTGGGACACAGGCCTCCTCTCGGTGAAATGGACTGGGCCGTAATCCACCACGCGGGCCCAGTGCGGGATGTAACATGTATTCGAATTTTTGGTTTTAGGACATGCCGGTTTCGTCACGATGTTTTTCTTCACCGTTTTGAGAGCAGTGGTGCTGAGATAATTTACACAAAGTAAAGCGCCGGTCTGGGTTCGAACGAGCGACCTACAACTCTTAAATCGCGACCGTTACCACTAGGCCACCACTGCTCTCAAAAAGGTGAAGCCAATTTCGACGAAAAGCCACTTAAATTTGAACCAACAAAATAAGCAAAGTCACTCAAATACCTGTTCTCGTTTGTGCAAACGCTAGCAGAAGTCCCAATAAACTAATTGCTAATCTTCTCAGTGTAGATACTCGTAAAACGGGAGCCTCGTTTTCAGTTGCAGCTGCTCCAAAATCCGGTAGTGTTCGTCTATTTTTGGTGCCCGCTCAATGAAAGCTCTGGCTGAAATAGAAAACTTCGCGACTTTTTTGCCATTTCGGTGAATCAGAACTTTGATACGAATGAAAATTGTTTTTTTTTTTCACATTTACCTCACAATTAGAAGTTATATTCGTTTCGTAGTTGTTCCTCTTTCAATATACAGGATGACAAGGAAACTCGACGTTTTCCTTGAAAGGCGTTATACTAGAGCAACAAATTAAATCCAGGGGTCAAAACTGGATGGTTAAAAAATAAAAATTTTGCAATTAGATACCTTTTATTTCTGAGATTATGTAATTTTGCAAGCATTTTTTTAAATGATCACGCATTTTTCAACTTTCAGAAAAGTATATGTTTGGAGGGGACTAGCTTTTTCTCATAATTAATTGTTTTTGGTAACAAGTTAGAAAATTTCTAAAAAATTGAAGAACCGACACAGCTCGGTAACCATCCAGTTTTGAACCCTAGTTGACTGGACTAAATTTGTTGCTAATGACCTCTAGTATAACGCCTTTCAAGGAATACGTCGAGTTTCTCTGTCACCCTGATTATACCTAGAAGTAATTCCATATCAAAAACTCTCCGTGTGCCAAATTCTATGACGATCGGTCGAGTGGATGTCATAATAAATACTTTTGTATTTTGCCCATTGTATTTTTCTTCTATACTAGGTAAGTAGGTCAGTATTCGACGTCCCAAAGACGGTGACCATGATGACCTTGGACGGATGCCATATCCACAACACTTGGCTGTCGTACTGGTTACCGAATGTAATTGATGGGTCTTTTTGAATAAACATTTGCACGGTACGCAGTAGAGTACAGAATTAGATGACTTTTACTAGTTATCCATAGGTAAAACCATCATGTAGGTTCAATCAATCAACTCCGCCGCCCACTGCTGGACGTAGGCGTTTGTCAGGCTGCGCCACAATACCCTGTCCTCCGCCTTTCGCATCCAGTCTGTCCCAGCCACCTTCTTAAGGTTGTCGGTCCATCTAGCTGCGGGACGGTTCCGACACTAGGCTTGACGATACGCGATAATTGTTAGAAGTCTAGTTCAAAATAGTGTAATTATTTTTATGAATCACTCTTGGAACCTTGTAACATTTTCAACTCATTTTTACAACTACATTATGGTCAGCTTCTGGTCTATAATAAGCTCTTCAAAGTATTCGAGGGTTTGTCATATTAGTTGTCGAGTTGGATATGCTTGTCATAGTAGCACATCTAAGTTCCCAACCACAATGAATGTGAGTCATAGGAAGCAGTTGCTGTGGTCAAACTCGGCTAGATGGCATCATCATTATGTAATGAATTATCACTTTGACCGTACTAACCACAGGAAGGACAGCCATCTAATTATTCATTCGGGTCTTCGTCAGTTCCTCGCCCGTCACCCTAGAAAAGTTTATTGGCATAAATATGTTAATAGATTCAACACAGATTCTCAAGTCCACATAGAAGAATGAAAATATATTTTCTTTGGAAGATATTCAAATGAGATGAGGGTGTCTTTAATGTATATAATACGGATCCTATTGGCTATTGAAAAGACAACAGCTGGAACAAATGGCTCTTTTTGTTTTATCTTGTAAATAGATAAGACATTAAAAAACTTTATACTTTAGGCAAATGGAGTATAACGTATCGGTAAAGCATTCGTCGCGTTGCAAAGCGTTCGAAACGATTTTTATTTTTGTTCGTAAGATTTTTCGGTTTTCACATCCAGTGAGTTGTTTGTTTAAATTCGTGACTTGACGTGACTTAAACAAACAACTCAATGGATGTGAAAACCAATGAAAAAACCAGCACTAGGGCTCTGTCTCGTATAGGGTCTTAGCATTATGCTGAGCGATGGCCGTTTTGCGTGGATGTGACGCATGTTTTCCCCCAACATATTGTTTTTTTGTGTTTGTGTTCTTGTTACGCGTCATGTTTACCGCAAATAAACGTATTTTCTTTCTTCTAAGTACAAAAATATGTTGTTTTGGTTCTCTCCGTAATCAAACTTGCCTGTAATTCTTGTTTTGTACTTATAACTAAAGTACTTACAGTACCATCCTTTCAAAGTAATTCAAGTACGCTGCGATTTTACGAGTAATTAATTGAAGTAAGGAATCAAGGCTGTACAAATAAATTGAATTCAATTCTAGGCATTCTCGTATTTCAGAGCTCTAACAGTAAAGAAAAGCAACATTACCTATTCTTCAATTTCCTTCCCATCTCAACGAATCCCATTCATTTTCGGCTGAGTCGAAGGATCACATGAATCGGACCTTTTAGCCAATTGGTACGGAGCTCCTTGGTGTTGGGAAAGGTCACTCCACATCCCTCATTATCTTAAATAATTAAGTGCTTTCCGAATTACCGAAAATGCTTAAAAATGCTTTCTGGCTTACAGTTGTAGTAAATCTTGGTGCTTGGTTTTTATTTTTAGGAGGTAAGTAATAGGCTTTATTGGGAACGTGTACCATATATGTTTTTATGGGTTAGAGAAAATTATTGCGAAGTACTTCAGACTTTTTATTGGTCTTGTAGAGTAATTCAGTTGGTCTTAAGTGCAAACTGAAGGTTCTACAGTCAAGATTGGTTTTATTTTTACAGAAAATAGAATTTGAAATAGAATAAACTAATGCCACTTGTAAGCGTTAAGGAGGAATTAATGAAGCATGCTAATAAATCAGTCATTTCTAAAGATATGAGAGGTAAAATAACGTAACCGGTTTTTTTGGCGCGCGCTCGAATCTTTCAAGCGGGTATATAATCGTAATATAGTCACTTCATACATATTCCAGATAATCTCATTTACAACATCGTAACTCATTATTTCTACCTCGCCAACCATTCCATCATTCTCTATTATAGCAATCTGAGCAGCTGTCAGCTGTTTCATATCAAGTTACTAACTCCGCAAATACTTACTCTCGCTGTTCGCTGACATAAATGGACAAAGTTTGTTGAAGTTCCATAATTTGGATAAATTGAGATGTGCTGCAGTTTAACTCAATATCAGTGTAAATACGAGTATATATACAAATCTTTGGTCGTGAGAGCTTTTCTTGATTAAGTGAAGGAGTCAATCAATAAATCAACTCAATCTATCACAGTCTACTGCTGGTACTAGACGTCTCCCAAGCTGCGCCACAACACTTCTTCCGCCTTCCGCATCCAGTCCCTCCCACCTTTTTAAGGTCGTCGGTCAATCTAGCTGCGGGACGTGTTTCATTTGATGGAGATTAATTTGAAAATAAATCTAGAAGTATTTATTCAGTCATTTTCAAGACGTTTTTGTGAATACCAATCATACATACTTTGCAATCATGATGTTTGTTCGGGATAAAGTACGGGACAGTTACTATTCCGGATAACTGCATTTTCTAGTCTAGCTTCTATTTTTAAGATTATTTCCATTGATTCTATGCTGTTGAGGTTAAGCTACGCTTGCTGCAGTTGGTCCGTGGATGGGTGACGATATTTACATACCAAGACCCCTCCGGTCTCGGAAAGCACATCAACCCGTTGGTCCCGGCTGTAATTCGTGGATCTTTGTCAGTCGTTACGGGTCGTCAGAAGCCCGAAAGCCAGATAACCAGTCTCACCAAGGCGTTTCGTATTACCCAGTAACTGGGTTGTGGAGGTCAGATAGGCAGTCGCACCATGTAAATTACGGGTACTCAGCTGCATCCGGTTAGACTGGAAGCCGACCCCAACATAGTTGGAAAATGGTTAGGTAGATGATGATATCCATTGACGAAATAAGACAATATAATTTGTTGTAGGTACATTAATCGCAATTTCCATACATTTTTGCACTTTTCTTCGTGATTCTCCACCCCAGATAAAATGCTCATGAAAGTACTTACTCCTACTGTTCGGAGATTATATTTATGCATGAAATGTATGTTTTGTATTTACATATAAATACTGGATCTATTCTTATGCATCTAAGCCTGTCTTAAGTCTTGAGATCTTCTCAAACGAGACTTGTTTGTTATCTTGTGTGTCCGCTAGATACGTGATCTAAATAATATCATATCTTATATTTTCTTTGCGGAATGTTTATTTACAATTTATATCGTATGTTGAGAACAGTGAGAATTTTATCAAAGAAGCTGGTGACAAAAGTTTTTTTATAATTTGTAGAGAGAGCAAGTCAGTGGGACAGTTCATTATGGAATTTAATTAAAGGTTGTAACTAAGTTTCTCGTTTTTGTAATCAGCCGTTCATGAAAAAAAAAAAAAACACTTTTAACTTATTTCTTCATTCTAGCACTGTATACAAAGTGAGAAAAGTTTTGAGTATGAATGTCGATGGTTATAAGGGTAGGGGAAGACCAAAGAAACGATGGATGGATTGTGTGAATGATGATATGGTTAGAAATGGGGTGACTACCGAGATGACGACTAATAGAGAAGTATGGAAGAAAAAGATAATTATGTTGCGTCAAACCGCAATTTTTTTTTTTTCAAACATTTAAACTCACATAGACAAACAGCCAGACCCGGAACAACTACTTGTAGGCCATACAAATATTTGTTCCGTGCGAGAATCGAACCCGCGAGACGCAGCGCAGCAGTCAATCGCTTAACCACTGCGCCAACCGTGCCGTCAAATTTGGATACGGGCAGAAGAATGATGATAAAAGCATTGTCAATAACATGTGATTTCTTTGATCATGAGATTTCTGCAACCAAACTTTACGATTCCCAGTAAAATAAACATTCAAGGAGAGTGTGGAATTATGACATCTACAAACTTTTATAGGCTCCCATAGATTTTGCGCTGAATTCCGTTCACGTTGCAAGGATAAACACAAACCCCAAACCATTAAAAGCAGCGTAAATAGCGCTTTAAACCGACTCCCTTCGCAATAAAAGTTAACCTACAATAAAGTTGGAGTAAAATCGACGCATTAATGTAAGCAGCCTCGAAAGCGCTTCAAAGCGTAACCCATATAAGAGCTTGCCTATCTAAGTAACGGATTTCCGACAAAATATACTAAAAGCTGAAACGCGTAACATGGCCGCTTAGGATAAAGATGCTGGCTTTTTATTGGAACGACTGTTTAGTAGGTTTTGTTACAGTTCTATTTATAACTAGCTGACCCGGCAAATGTTGTTTTGCCACATAAATTATTTCTAGCTGCCCGGCGCTACTTCGTTCGCGTGATGTTCTACCCCCTACACTACTCTTACCCTACTCATACCCTACTTCTATCCTACTCCTAACCTACTCCTACCCTACTCCTACCCTACACCTACCCTACTCTTACCCTACTCCTAACCTACTTCTATCCTACTCCTAACCTACTCCTACCCTACTCCTACCCTACCCCTACCCTACTCTTACCCTACTCCTACCCTACTTCTATCCTACTCCTAACCTACTCCTACCCTACTCCTACCCTACTCCTACCCTACTCCTACCTACTCCTAACCTACTCTTACACTACTCCTAACCTACTCCTACACTACTCCTACCCTACTCTTACCCTACTTCTACCCTACTCCGAACCTACTCCTACCCTACTCCTACACTACTCCTACCCTACTCCTACCCTACTCCTAACCTACTCCTACCCTCCATCCTATAAGTAAAAGCTGATTGATTGATAGAACCTAGCGGATCCGGCAGACGTCGTCCTACCCGGTTGAGTCATCATATCGTCGGTACAATAGTCAATTAACCAAAGTGATTTTTTTACCGTTTTGACTTAAATACATGGAGACATTATTATTTTCTGGCGACACATACTGTGGAAAAATATTGTATCTGTGGCATTTCAAATACAGAAGATACAGATAAAACGTTTTCAGCTTAACTGCAAAAAATACAATTTCTACAGAGGTAAACTAGTTTATGTTTTTATCCTCCTTAACAATTTGACATTGACAGATTGGCGAGTTGACTTCTGACCCGACGATATACCGACAGCACTGGGTCCAATTGTGTATACAAACCTTGTCCTGACAATAACAAACACAAAAAAATAAGAATCATCCAATTTGGTGTAGTCGTTCGAAAGTTCTGGGCGTACATACATTTCGAAATCCATTTTTATTTATACATAGATGGTACTGATATACTGATGATACTGGTATGTATAGGAAGTTGAAATATATTGGTTATTTGTTCGGTAACCTGTTGAAGCCTGCGAAAAGAGGACGAGAATTTGTAACTTTGTGGCCCAGTGCGGGTTGGTGGATGGCACATGACTTCGAATTTTTGATTCTAGGACATGCCGGTTTCCTCACGATGTTTTTCTTCACCGTTTTGAGAACAGTGGTGGTAAGATAATTTATACAAAGTAAGGCGTCCGCCCTCTGGGTTCGAACCTACGGCCTACAACTCGTAAGTCGCGAAGTACCTACTTAGGTCTTTTTCAAAACTTAAGTGTGACTTTTTAGCAGACGTGTGTGCAATTTTCTACCATCTGTACTTTGGCTGACGAATTCAATAAAACGGACGAATCGACGAAAACTGGCAAATACCGGAAACTGTCGAGTTAAAGCAACTGTCTTATCGGTAAATCTGGCAAATAAGTGAAACTGAATTGAAAACTGAAATCAACGAAACTGGCGAATTAAATATTTTGACGACTGAGGGAAACTGTCAATCGCTTCTGTAAAAATCTCACCGTGAAAAGTTAGGTGAAGTGAGCTTAGAGTGAGCTGTCAATAGTGTCAATCCCTTAGCATTAATTGGATTGACAGCTCACTCCACGCTCGTTTCACCTAAGTTTTCACGGTGAGATGGTTACAGAATCGCACTGCGGATCAGTGATACGCGGACTCTAATAAACACTGAAAATCCAAACTAGCCAAAACGTTAGCATTTCTTTTTGGAAAATTATATGGTTTTTTTTTTGCCAAAATTGGTAATAGAAAACCTCTATTGTAATCAGAGGATCCGATATGGTTTGAAATATCAGTATGCAAATTGCTCCAAACCGAAGCGCAGATATTGAGATGACGTGTTATGAAATCTATCATTGACTATGTAGTTATTACCTTTTTTTCTCTTTTTTTTGGGTAATCAACAAATAACCTGTCCCGCTTTTCATGTCAGACTTTTACTAACTAAACCCACCCGTGTTCCTTCAGTCGCCTGTGCCAGAGGCCAGGGTAACTCTTTCGAACAACCCGCGACCCCGGCAGGCATCGGTCCTAGCGGACGCCATCAGTTAATGCTGACATCTCTTTGAGGCGCGCGTGGAACACAACGCGCCGTCGATCCGGGCCTGGTCCTTACCGGGCGGCGAGCTGCCCATTGCTCGCCGCCCGCAAGCTCGCGCCTACGGTGGCCGGGACTCAGCTGTTGACTCCCGTCCAGGGCGTCTCCTGCGGCGTTTAGGGGCGTGAAGGTGCAGAGATTGCCTCTCCCTCACGCGCTCCGCCTCCTCCTTTGCGAGCATTAGGTACTGCTTCCAGGTTCGAATCCTGACAGGCGCTTTACTTTATGGAACTTATTTCAACACTCTCAAAACGGTGAAGGAAAACATCGTGAGGAAACCGGCATGTCATAGAACTAAACATTCAAAGATATGTGTCATCTACCAACCCGCACTAGACCCGCGTAGTGAATTACGGCCCACTCCCTGTCGCAGAGAGAGTAAGGGCGTGAGATAAGGGAGTAACTACGAGTACATTGTAGTTACTCGCTTTCTTCACACAATCAAATGTCAAAACAATGTACAAAAATAACTCTAATATATCTCGCAACTAACCCGCGGTCAATTAAAACCGCCATCCCAATCCACTTTTTCTCAGATCATTTTACGTTTTAATTAAGGGCATCATTAGCTGTAACGGAGGCGAGCAATTACCGCCGTCGCTCGCAGCGATACGGCGATGCCGCCAGTGTGATGCAGACCTTTCATTTATAGAACTGAGGCTACTGGAATAAAATGAATGACGAATGACGAGAAAGGGGATATAAAATTTAATGATGACTTATTTCAAGTGCTTTTAATAATCATTGTTTACAAAACCAATCTACCTAGTTTTTTCCCAACTATGTTGGGGTCGGCTTTCAGTCTTACCGGATGCAGCTGAATACCAGTATTTTACATGGAGCGACTGCCTATCAATCTGACCTCCATAACCCAGTTACTGGGTAACATGATACCCCTTGGTAAGACTGGATGACTTTCGGGCTTCTGACGACCCGTAACGACTGTCAAAGATCCAAGAATGACAGCCGGGACCAACAGTTTAACGGGTTTTCCGAGTTACGGAGAAGTCTCAGTTTGTAAAGATGGTCACCCATCCACGGACCGACCGTAGCAAGCGTAGCTTAACCTTTGAGGCTGTTATTACTTAGCCACAAGCATTGCTTACAAAATATAAAAGATAATGTAGCCATTGATTGAACTAAACCTTGCGTCTTTATAAACGATGTATGTTATGCATAATCATCAGATATTATGTTCGCTCTGCTGGCCTTCTCTTCGTAAAAGGGGATTGGGCCATAATCCACCACACGGGCTCAGTGCCGGCGGGTTGGTGGATGTCACATGTGTACGAATTTTTGTTTTGTTTTATGTTATAAACGATATGCAACGGTCAAATAATATCCGTAACTATGTTTATAGTAGCTACCTACTGCAATTTGGTATTTTGAGACTCTCATTCTTTACACATATATATATAAGTGGTGGCCTAGTTGTAACGGCGACTTACCTACAAGTTGTTGGTTGCAGGTTCGAACCCTGACAGGCGCTTTACTTTATGGAACTTATTTCATCACTCTCAAAACGGTGAAGGAAAACATCGTGAGGAAACCGGCATGTTGTTCCGTTATTTTTTTATACTTACCAAGGGTTGATACAACACGGCTTCGTTACTAATACGTAAAGTAGCATTTACCTTTAAACATAAATCGACTTTGGCCTGCATTTGATTGAAGGATTCATTCCTTCAACTGTATTTCGGGAATATTAAAATTTAGTTGTCACTTTCTCATAATCAATCACTTTTATAAACCTATTTAACAAGTTTGCACAATAAATTAGATAAAATATTATAATCAAGTTAATGTTTACAATCCTAATGACATTCAGTCGAACGTCAGTTCTGACAGTTAAATAAAGGCATAGACTATTATAGTTAAAGGCGACATCTGGTGGTCGCCGATTCACAGTTGTAGTTTAATCGATATTTTAACAAATAGATCGCTAACCATCGAAATAATATCGTATGGAGCAATCCCTTTTAATTTTCAGCTTTCAGTAAAAATTCATAATAAACTGAATAACCTAGTACGGAAGTCTTATTATTTTTTCTATATAGACTTTTTTCTAGAAACTTCGTTGTCAAATAAATCCCATTTGTAATCTGTGCACTGTATTTGATATAGTGTGACAGGTTATAAATTCTAGTTTTCCCAAATGAATATTCTGGGAGAATTATTCCCATCAGGACAAGTTTCAGTGTGGGAAGTCGCTAATAATTTGTTTGTTGGTCTGGATCATGAAGATCCTTATTGTTTCAGCATTTAAGCGTCACGTTAAGCAGTGATTAGTGATTTTCAAGAATTGAGTATCTTGGTGTGGTGCTTCATCTTATAATTATTTTATCTTGGAATAGGGGAGATTTTCGGAATGCGCCATCTATTTCCGGTTTGTGATCGATGACAGGGTTATTGAAGAGGTTGGCGTCGATTGACCATTAATCACGCTTGAGTTTCAATACAAATATTGCGCAGACGACTACCAGGCCAGCTAAGGAGTGTGCAGTCAGGTTGTTTTCTCCTCGAACCAACGGAAAAGCACCTCGAGAGACTCGTCTCACCGCCAGGATCTAGAGAAGCGTCTGGGGCCTGGACGCGAGACCTGTTCCTCGAGGTCGCTCGTAGCCTTTTGGGGAGACGACTGTGCGGCTGTTGAGGTCCGTCTAGCGATAGCGCAGGCGGAACGGTTTTTTTTTTATCCCTAATACTTTTTATATAATTTAATATGGTTTCTATAAGAACCTGTTGGTTACCTTAGTCCGGTTTTGAAACCGGTCTTGATCTTATTTTGAATATTGGATCTCGGTTCGACATGCTACCTTCATCCAGAAGTATAATGGACACCTTCGTCGGCTCCGGGATCTGGGACACTTAAAGTCCCTGGCGCCCATATACTAATGAATGACATGTAAATAACTGGAAGGTTATACCTTAAATTTGAAATTTAAATTATTTAGTTTAAAGATTTAAAATGGTACAGTACTGGGTTTATCTCCAACTCCCCACGACCCTAGCTCTTTCTGCTGAAATATTAGCTGGCTGGCATTATTAATATAAAGTTATAGACACCTACTTAATTTGTTAACGATAAGTTAAATTAGTACTTTGAGGTTCACTGTTTATTACTTTAAATTAACTTTTGTAAATATGCGGTGTTTGAGATAGTTTGTTGTTTCCTTATGTGTTAATACCAAACCACCTGTCCTTTGGGCTTATGTCAGCTTGCCGTAGGAGGCCACAAAATTAAAATTGTAACAATGTCATAGAACTAAACATTCAAAGACATGTAACAGTCATTCATTCTACCAACCCGCACTAGGCCCGCGTGGTGAATTACGGCCCACTCCCTGTCACAGAGAGGAGGCCTGTGTCCCAGTAGTGGGAACATTACAAGCTGACTATACTATTCCTTACATCGCCAGAAAAAGCCCTGTTCCAATGATCTTTAATCTTAGAATCTGCATTGTCAATATGAATATCAAGATTAACAATTTCGAATGAATAGTGGTTTTTAGTTTATGATAATCCCTTGCATTGGTCTGGCATTGTAATCCCCGAAGGACAAGGCAGGGGTGTACCTACATAGTACCTATACCCACATTTTGCTAGTTATGTTTAGTCTTGACAGATTGAGACTGAGATCAGGCTGTGAGTGTACTTAAAATTACCAGAATTGCCCCCCTGATAAGTACAATATCTGTCTACTACTCGCCAACTCTCCAGGGGTTTGATCAGCTTTTGCTAGACGTCAATATGTTACACAATCCACCTACACCTATAATAAACTGAATCTTAAGTGTGAAATATTACCCATGCGGTTATACGATTGTAAAAGAACAATAGGTGATTGGTTAAGATTTCTAATATTTATGAAGAAACAGAAAACATTCTGATCAGGGTAGGCTAACATGCTGGATAATTATACATACATACATATGCACATACACACCCCTACGCACACAACTACACACGCAAGCACAAAACACACACCTATAATTCACATACGAATACGTGCACTCCTCACACATCGCCAGCTGGCTTAATTAATTATTTAACTATCATTTATTTAATTTTATTTCTTTTTTAATTATATTTATATTCTGTTCTTTGACTTCATTGTCATTGTTAGGATACCACTTAAGGGAAAAGCGAGACAGCTCCGACACAAGTACTATTGTAACTTACTGGGGCTGCCTCAGTTTATATATGACACAATGTTTGAGCAATAATAAATATTTTTGTATTTTTTTTTTCTATCTCTTGGGATAAATTCCTGTCTCCTTCATAATAATTAAGAGAGTCATTAGCGATTATTCAGCTTAGCAATTATGACGACGCCCGCAGTGGAATGCAAATCCTACAATGATGCATCTTTATACAGAAGCGACTGTTTCAAACCATTTACCCTCTCACTCAACTGAAGGAAGGCAAGTCTGTGGAATAATGGCCCGGTCTATTGAGGATATGGTTATGTCTGACCTATCAGGGATACTCATTACTAAACGGACATGTGTTTACTGCTTGTTTTGGTACGGAAGTAATTTGTGCGAATGTTGTCATAATACTAAAGTTTTCTTTTACGAGGATCTAGTCTAGGGTAGGGATGTTCATTACTGAACATAGGTTCCTAGTATTGTATACATGCAACTAACTATATTCTAACTGAACAGACAGCTGTTCTGCTGGGGAGTTTGTTCCGCCACTTCTTCTTCCCAGCGATAGCACTAGGAAGTGGCGAAGGGCGGGCGTTTTTGGGGGACTGTCTTTTGTAATTTTGACGTTCGAAAAGTGCTGATTCTCAGCATAATTTGAATAAATGACTTTTGATTTTTTTGATTTTTTTTTGGAAACTGTCTAAAATTCACATTAACCAGTAAAGTGCACCAAAGTGGATTCTACTTTGGTAAGGGGAAAGCGCCAGGGTAGCCCGCGAAATTCCTTGCGTTTTTTGCAGTTTTCAGGTCGGTCGGACGTACCTATGTAAGTTGAACAAAATATGACTCGCGACCGTAACAAGTATGTATTTACGAATTGTGTTCATTAAAATCATCAATAATCTTAAGTTCATATAACCCTATTTTTAACCGACTTCTAAAAAAGGAGGAGGTTCTCAATTCGGCTGTTTGTATTTTTTTTTTTTTTTATGTTTGTTCGCGCATAACTTCGTCGTTTGCCAACCGATTTGAAAAATTCTTTTTTTCATGGAAAGGGCATACTTCCCGAATGGACCCATAGAAATTTCATCAAAAACGGTTCAGTAGTTTGGTTTTTAAACGAAAATTACTGGTAAAAATTACAACTAAAAAGAGAAAAATAAAAACTTTTTTGCAAAAAAATAAAACCGACTTTCAAAAACGACACTACTAAGTGAAAAATAACTTTAATTTCGGAATTCGGTGGCAAACAACGAAAATGCGAACCCAACGACACCGACTTCCGAAATTAAAGTTATTTTTCACTTTGTAGTGTCGTTTTTGGAAGTCGGTTGTATTTTTTTGCAAAAAAGTTTTTCATTATTTTTTTAAAAACGTAGCCCTACACTAGAAATTACTCCTGTATTGTGGGTGCGCTTACAAACATTTAAACTCACATACACAAACAGCCAGACCCGGAACAACTACCTGTAGGCAATACAAATATTTGTTCCGAGCGGGAATCTTACCCGCGACACGCAGCGCAGAAGTCGATTGCTCAGCCACTGCGCTAACCGTGTTGTCATATATTATACTCTTACATGAAATATCATCAATCAAATTTCGCGAGCTACCCCCGTTAGCAATATTTCAACAAAGTCCTTTTCCTACCTTCTCGAAATGTTATTTTTCTTGAAAATGTTGGCAATGACGTAGTCGGAAAAATAATAAAGTGCATTGTAAAAATTGACTTTAAGGTGCAAAATTCCTTGACTGCATTTAAAAATAATAATTATTTTCTCTTTTCAGCAAGTTAGGTACATACCAAACCGTGTTGAAAAAAATATCATTGAGCTTGCCATTTGATTTTTGCCAATGCGTTGGTAGCGAGCCGACCCTTTTTAACCTTAACTAGCTGACCCGACAAATGTTATCCGGTCCTTCAATAACTCATGTAAAAATCCTATAGAAAAAACGGATATTCAGTTTTTCCCGATCTTGTAAACTTTCCGGGCATCCTTCCAAAACCTAATTCGGACTATTCTGAACATTAAAAAAAAAAAACAAGCGACTTCCAGAAAAGACACTACAAACTGAAAAGTAACTTTTATTTCGGAAGTCGGTATCGTTGGGTTCGCATTTTCGTTGTTTATCACCGACTTCCGAAATTAAAGTTATTTTAAACTTGAAGTCTTTTTTGGGAGTCGGTTGTTTTTTTGTTTTTGCAAAAAAGTTTTTATTTTTCACTTTTAAGTTGTAACTTTTACCAGTAATTTTGGTTTAAAAACCAAACTCCTGAACCGTTTTTGATGAAATTTCTATGGGACCAATCTGAAAGTATATCCTTACAAATAAAAAAAAATTGCAAATCGGCTTATAAATAACGGAGTTCTGAGGTAACAAACATAAAAAAATACAGTTGAATTGAGAACCTCCTCCTTTTTTGAAGTCGGTTAAAAATAAAAAAATAGCCAAATTAGTCTACCAGCTGTTCCCAAGTGATGCGTTACCAATGAACAGCACTTCGCCTGCCCGCGGTATAACTACGTTTTCACTAAGCGTTCCTTTGACTTTTTTAAATTTTGCTCTTCATTTAAGGGTCCTAGTGTGATGCTAAATAGTCAATAGCCTTCCTCAAGATTTGGGCTATCAAATGCAAAAATAACCGATATTCCAGAGATTAGAGCGTTCAAACAAACAAACAAACTCTTCAGCTTTATTATTACTATACATAGAAAATCTCTGATTCTGCTTTCTCTCAGATAAAATACACATCACGCAAATATCATGTTTACCACTTCCAAAATTAATAAAGATTCTCATAATATCATCTCAAATTCTTAGTAATATTTCATTTCGTCACACGAACTCTGTTTATTGTTTTAACAAAACTCAATATGCGGTGGAGTGGTTTACGTTTACTAAAATTGTTCAAAACTTTTGATGAATTTTTCAGCTTTGGCTTACGATGTAGGGAAGTCAGTAAGGCAATTTACTAAAGACTTCCTAGCGTTGTGTGTTTAACTTTTTAGGAAGTTAATACACATCCATTTAAATGACAGTTATGTAAAATTAAGAGTGTCAAGTAATTTGACTTTCATTGCTGACCGTGCAAAAGTCAACAAAACAAAGACTTTCGTTGCTGGAAAATTAAGGAAAATTGTTTTCCCTCTCAAATTGAGCTTAAATAATTGAATTTCCCTGCTGTCATTTCCTGTGCTGTGTCACTACATAGCTGCGGTCGACGGTTCCAATCGGTAAATGGACTGCCTTTCACATTGTGTGCCTCCATTCGACACTGTACAATGCATTTCCGTCGTTTTACTAATTTTTGAACGTATATGTTTCCTCACTCATTGATTTTGTTGTTGAATTTAGTATTTATCATTATCATTTCAGCCGAAAGATGTCCACTGCTGGACATAGGCCTCCCCCAAGCACCTCCACTTCGACCGGTTCTGAGCTTCTCGCGTCCTACGGGTTCCTGCGGCTTTAACAAGGTCGTCGGTCCATCTTGTGAGAGGCCTTCCAATGCTACGTCTTCCGGTACGCGGCCACCACTGCAGAATCTTTCGGCCCCATAGGCCATCTGGTCTGCGAGCAATGTAATTTAGTATTTAATGAACTTCAAATAACACACCAAATTAAAAGACTCACAAAACATAACATTACGTTATCATAATTACACAACTTATGTAAATATAACAATAATATGTATCTACTACCTACAGAGGTAGACCATATTTTCATGGTCATCATTTCATTTGAAAGACGTCAACTGCTGACCATAGGCCTCCCCCAAGCACCGCCACTTCGACCGGTTCTGTGATTCTCGCATACAGCGCATTCTTTCTTCACAATATATATTTTTTTCTTTAGCCTATGTACAGTCAACAGCAAAAGTAGATGAACAAAATCAGAAATTCAATACTAATGAACGGAGCTCGCAGCTATATGGCAGCTGTACTATTAGTAAATGTTTGGTATAATCTACAATCACATACTTTTGAATCACTTCGACGCCACACAGTTCTGACGCAAACTCCATTCATTAGTATTAAATTTCTTATTTTGATCATCTACTTTTGCTGTTGACTGTACATTGTGTCACTGCCATTGCTACTGCTTGGCAAAGGCCTTCCCTTTTTATTATATATTTATTTTATTTTTACAATTTTAAGAAAGCTTACAGACTAATACGTAAATGGTAACGAAATACTAAAAACTGACAATAGCTAATTACAAGCTTCCACATATATATTACAATATTATAAAAAGAAGATTAAAGAAAAAAAGAAAAAGAGGCATGGGAAACAGGTAGGTATGCCGCGATAAACTACAAACATTCACCCATAGAAATATTCCTTACTCAAGATTTTCCTTCCAAACCTCCCTGTCTTTTCCGATCTCCGGCCATGTTGGCTCTACAAACCTCGTTAGATCATCACACCACATTCACCGTGGTCTACCTCAACGGCAAGGTCTTCCTTCAGACGTTCGTGAGTGACGATCTTTGCCCATCTCTCCGGGTACATTCGCGCGACGCGTCACAATCAATATATTACACGAAATATATATCGATAATGTTCAGATAATTGTATGCCTGCTCAAGCAATGCGCAACTAGCTTTATCTTTCTGACTGACCGACTCCGTGACAATTCACTAAACTAGCTGGGCCCCGCGGTTTCACCCGCGTTAGTCTCGATCTCGTGGGAAAATCGGGAAAAAATATCGTATTTCCTAACCCAGGATATGGTCTACCCATGTGCCAAATTTGATCAGCCGTTTTAGCGTGACAGCGCAACAAACAAACAGACAAAAAAACTAATCTTTTCTTTTTCAATTTTTTTTTTAAATTTTGTGCAAGAATTTGCTTTTATGAAAGACAAACAGTCGCATAAATGTAAAACGCAGACAAAATTTATCGTCTCAACATATTATTAGGATGAAATACATAACATCACGCTTTGTTACCCGAAAGGTAGGGCAGAGGTGTACCTATAGGATATCCACATTACGGCAGTTATGTTGAAATCCCATGTAATGGGGAGCGAGTCTATTGCCATCAACTGGGTATATATCCAGGCTCCGGCTGCTACTCAGATACTCTAGATAGAAAAACCCAGTACTACTTTGCCTGACCTGGAAATCAAACCCAAGACCTCATGCTCGTACTCCGAGCCCGTGCCGGACGGCGTGTATGTGTTCCACACGCGCCTCAAAGAGATGTCAGCATGAGTGACGGGGCCCAATGGGGCCGAAGCCTGCCAGGGTAGCGGGATCATCCGAAAGGGTTACCGCTGCCCTGGAACATAAAGGGCTAAGGAAGGAACATGGGTGGGTTTTAGTCAGTAAGAGTCTGACACTCCCTTCCGCTCTACCCAGAGCGGGAGGGGTCATTTGATGATTACCCATCCTCAAAAAAAAATGACCTCATGCTCAGCAGTGGCGTTTGCGACTACAAGACCACGAAGACCATCTGTGACGTAGAAGTCTGTAAAAAATACTGTCTGTAAAATGGGGACTCGCTAAATAAACCTCTTTATTCCAATACTAAAGTATTCAAATACGTTTTGATAGAAATGAAAACAGCGTTCATTTATAAGAGAGATGCACTTTTAATCAACAGAAAAAGCTTTGCAACAAATTGAATTCTTATTTAAGCATCTGAATCAACTTTGCAGACTTTTTAAGACTTATCAGATTGAAATTGAATAAATCAATTTCAAGTCTTTTTAGGGTTCCGTAGCCAAAAGGCTCCGCTGTCCGTCCGTCCGTCCGTCTATCACAGGGCTGTATCTTTTGAGCCGTAATATGTAGGTAGGCAACAACAAATAATAAACATAAAATAAAGGTAAAAATGAAACCCGACAAGTTTTTTATTTTTACAAGAAATGTGTTTTTCTGAGTTCCCTTCGGTATGGAACCCTTCGAGTGCCAGTCCGACTCGCACTTGTTTTAAATTGGGTTATTAAGTTGAGATATCTTTGTTTTTATTTGTAATAATTGAATCTGATTCATTATTACCATCAGCATCATTTCAGCCGAAAGACGTCCACTACTGGACATAGGCTTCGCCTCAGATATCTATGGCTTACCCCAAGCACCTCCACTTCGATCGGTTCTGTGCTTTTCGCATCCAATTTCGTAACAGGGTCGTCGGTCCACCTTGTGGGAGGCCTTCCAATGCTACGTCTTCCGGTACGTGGCCGCCACTCCAGAAACTTTCGGCCCCATAAGCCGTCTGCTCAATCATGTCGTCTGCTGAATCTGATTGAGCATTTTATATTAAAGACCATTTTGAAGAGCATTTTATATTAAAGATTTTATGAATATTAAATGCAGAGAGTGTATAAAATATTACGGTACACAACAAAAAGTGATTAACTGTGGCATAAAAAAAGATTGTGAAAAAAACGTGTTTTTCATCTAAATTATAAAACTATTTCAAGAACTTTCCACAAAGCAACCTTTTATAAAAAAAGCCTTAAGCACAACTACGCAGGTGAAAATTAGACTCAACTTCGTACAAACTTATTTAGAGACTCTAAAACACTTTGAGGCGCAGTTTAAACACACTAAAACTATTTCTAGACGCTAACCGCTTACAAAGAACAAACCCTTTTGTAAAAATACTAAAACAACAACGAAGGCAGGTGTAAATACCAAAAGGCTATGTTCCCACACCATGAATTTTATAGCGTTTCTCTCAAAGTTAAGGACTGTTTAAACTGACGCGATTCATGAGGGACCGGTGGTGGCAGTGGGAATGCCCCCCACTTCCGAGTTCTAGGTCGTGGGTTGTGTAAATGATTTCATCACCACTGCTCTCAAAACGGTAAAACAAAACATCGTGAGGAAATCGGCATGTCCTAGAATCGAAAATTCGAAGATATGTGATATCGGCCAACCCGCACTGGACCCGCGTGCTGGATTATGGCCCACCCCCTCCCCCCAGGAGGCCTGTGTCCCAGCTGTGGGAACCTCATAGGCTGATTATGATTCTCAAGGGAGATGGGACGATAATTCGCGCGTCAGTTGTTTTACACTTTCTATAGGGGGAATCCGGGACCGCGGTCCCGGTCCCAAAAGCCCCCGAGCCCGCAAAGTAGACACAATAGTTAATAATCAACCATATGCGGTTCATGGGACAGGGAATGGGTTAGAAAGTGATAAGACTATTCGTGCCAGCTTTAGTTCCTCCAAGTTAACCCAGGTTCGTACGGCGTTTCTCCCGCGGCGATATTTTTCCGTGCACTGAATTTGCGACGCACTGCTTAGCGCCGACAGTTGAAAATCCAGCAATGTGTTTTTTTGACGCGCTGGGTTTTGCTCTGTTGGATTCTTAGTGCTCAGTTCAACACCGAGGGTTAAAAATTCAGTGCGCGATAGAATCCCACCGCGATTTTTTTAAGACCGTGCAAATTTTGGCTTGGTTGTCAAAGTCAAAGTCATAGTCAAAGCATTTATTTCAAATAGGCACATTAAAGGCACTTTTGAATGTCAAAACTGAAAACGTTAAGTTGATACCACAGAGCATGGATGTGCCTCGCCGCCTCTCATCGCCTCTAACGAATTTCGTCCCGCATCCCGCGCGGGATTCCCCTCTGTTCGACCAGAGCTTTACTTGGTAGGTTATTAGAGCGTGAAGAATTTAAGCTTCAGCAAAATGAGATAAAGTACTACGGGCCACGCGTGACAAAGGTGTTCATGCTGAAAACTTTACACCAAACGAATTTCAACCTTAACATTATTTTTAAACAGTCGATTTTCACTTAAATTGTTGCGTCCACTTTATTATTTTTTGTCCGACAACCTAATCGCCTCTGACCGCAACGTTGTTAAAATCAACGTTAAAATGCGGAAAGTGAAAACGTTTTTTCTATTTATTTTATCTTTCTTGTAAATATTGTTTTTCTTTTATTTTGATTGAGTTTGTGATACCGCTGGTTTACGCTACAAAAACTGTTTGTTTAATGAAATGTAAAAAATATTGATGGTATGCGATGATGTGCGAACAAAGTTTAACTTGTTGCTATAGAGAAATTTCTATTTAGTCATTCTTCATACATTCCGGTTATAATAAATGTTTTTATTTTTTAAGTAGGTTTGCACATTACCTACACGTCGGCTGGAAGACTAGGGATAGCTTACAGTGTAGTGACGAGTTATAGTAATTTACTGATTTCACCTATACACACCTATATAGATACAACGCTGAAAGATATGTTAAAAACAACAAAAACTTAAAATGAAATACCTCATTTGCCTAAAATGTTGCACACTTCAGCTACTTTGCCTATTATCTAATGCCACGGATGGAATTTTGATATTTTCGTAGTGCAACCCTCTAACGACTGCATCGCTCAAAGCGGCCTTAGGATCACAATCTACAACGCGCCACGCGACGGCGCGCCGTCGCGGCGCGGGGAATTTGGCTCCGTTTCCCGCACCCCGTCGCGTGCGACGTTATAGTGTGTGATCCGGCTAACTGCTACTGCGCTGTCACCATCAATTTGTTAACATAATTGTACTCATCATTATGAACAACTTTTACAACGGGACCAACCCTGAAATCGTGAAAAAACAAATCTGTTGATCCATACTTTATTTCGAGTTTTACTATACACATGCTGTTGAATTATACCTTTAATAATTACCTACCTAAAAGTACATAATATTAGTAGTGGTGGCCCAGTAGTAATGCCCAGATTTACGTGTCGTAGGTCGTGGGTTCAAACCCAAGCAGGCAAATTATTTTAAGTGGTTTCTTTCATCACCACTGCTCTCAAAACGGTGAAGAAAATCAGAGTGAGGAAACCGGTATGTGCTAGAACACAAAATTCAACGACATGTGACATCCACCAATCCGCACTAGGCCCGCGTGGTGGATAATGGCCCACTACCTGTCACAGAGCGGAGATTTGTATCCCAGCAGTGGTTTCACAATAAGCTGACTATAACTAATTCTAGTATTTATTTATTTAAACTTATCGCACAAAAAGGTACAAAGGCAGACTGAATGCCTTAGGCATGGGTAGCGGGATCGTCCGAAAGGGTTACCGCTGCCCTGGAACATAAAGGGCTAAGGAAGGAACACGGGTGGGTTTTAGTCAGTAAGAGTCTGACACTCCCTCCTGCTCCACCCAGAGCGGGAGGAGTCATTTGATGATATCCCATCCTCAAAAAAAAAAAATGCCTTAGGCATTCTCTACCAGTCAACCGAGGGTGGTGATGTGATTAGATGGCAGGTGAGTTGGTTGACAGGAACAATGATATTTTTTTTTTAATTAAAACGAGTTACATAAATACATTAATAGGTTATATACACATACATACTATTTACTACAATATATATTTATAATATATAATTTGATGTTTCTTTTAAAATGTCGGCCGGCATTCGTGTTCGAGTAGTTAGCAGTTCAGTCAAGTGAAAAGTTGTGAAAAGATTATCTCTACTAACATGGCTTCCGTCTTCAGTATTAAATTACAAAATTAAGGATTAGTGCATTAGCTTACTAGGTAATTGACCACTTACAAAACAGAAACACAAGTATATTTTGTATATTTCTGACTTTATTTTAAGTCTCTATGTATTTCAAAATTTCATAAAATATAATTTGACTTGGCAATTTTTCTCAACATCTTGTCTCAAAATTAACACAACTTTGCCAATTAAGACGTAATCTAAATTATTTAATTACCAACTAATTAAAATTTGATCGCATCTTGTTTATGAGAAAATGTAATTTAAAAATCTTCGTTTGGTATTTCATATTTTCCAGATATGATAGATATATGATGCTTTCCGTTTCATGATTTTAATAATTTGGTTGAAAAATTACATTATTTTGTCGTAGGTATAGATACACAAATCGTCTTGTATACCTACATAATCACACATCATCAGCCTATAATGTTCCCACTGCTGGGACACAGACCTCCTTTCTATGAGCCAGTTGGTAGATGTCATTTGTCTTAAATTTTTTGGTTCTAGGACATGCCGGTTTCCTCACGATGTTTTACTTCGCCGTTTTGAGAGCAGTGGTGATCAAATAATTTACACAAAGTAAAGCGCGTGTCAGAGATGTCAGCATGAGTGACGGGGCCCAATAGGGCCGAAGCCTGCCAGGGTAGCGGGATCGTCCGAAAGGGTTACCGCTGCCCTGGAACATAAAGGGCTAAGGAAGGAACACGGGTGGGTTTTAGTCAGTAAGAGTCTGACACTCCCTCCTGCTCCACCCAGAGGGGGAGGAGACATTTGATGATTTCCCATCCTGAAAAAAAAAATAGGGTTCGAAATTACGACTATTCGTAAGTCGCGGCCATTTCCACTGGGTCACCACTGCTCTTGAATATCTAATGCGCCAAATACGCAATAGTCGCTAAAAGCCTTCATATACCTATTCATAAAACGATGCTGATCAGCTCTCCAGTACGTGGTCGAGTTTTCAAGACCTAATTTGGTTTTCTAGTCATCAGAGAGCTCATGAAACGCATGAAAGTTAATCTCGGTCACTGTCGCCGGACATGATGAAGAGGATTATTTACAGGGTGATTTGTAATTTGAGTATTCCTTTCAAGAACGTGATAGAGTGAACCCTTTGGAACATTTAAGCTCTTCATATAGCGAAAGTCCATGGGATTCGAAACAACCACCAGTCTCATCTCGGCGACAAACAAATGCCAAAACTTGTCAAAATGTAGGGAATTTAGAAGTATTTTTTGACAGATTGATACTGAGATCAGAAATTGAACGTTCTTAAAATTACGAGAATTGCCCTTTAGTTCAAATTCAAATTCAAATTCAAATTCTTTATTGCTAACTATGTGTACATAAAGTTTTTAACAGAAGATATCAGTTCTTAGAACATAGTGGCCCTGTTAGGGCATTGCAATTTCAACATGCATGTATGCTTATAATTGTAACAGTTAAACATGCATTAAATTGATTTACATTCATTAATTAAAAAGAAAAAAGTTATAAATATAAAATTTTAGATAGGACATTGTTTTAATTACATTATATAATTTTATCATTTACATCATATTAATTATAAATTATTAAAGTCATACTGAAATAAAAATACACATGTCATGAGTTTCCTGATTTAAAAATTATCATTATTCATTAGTTCAATTATGTCACAGTATTGTAATCATTTAATATATTAATTATCATAATCCTTTTAAAAAAATATTTTACTGAATTATATTCACTTTAGTGATAGGTACTTTATTATACAAAATTATTTTTCCTCAAGAAATTCTGCTATTGAGTAATAGGCCTTTTTAATTAAGAAATTTTTCAGCATTCTTTTAAAAATATTAATTGAATTTATAATCTTAATGTCCATAGGTAGCTTGTTATAAATCTTTGTGCTCATACAGAAAACACTATTTCTGAACGCTCTAGTGTGGGACGCTTTATCTCTTAAGGTATTTTTAAGTCTTCTGCTTTTTAACGTATCATAGCTTGTGATGTTTGATCTTACTAAAATTGAGGCCTGGTAGATAAATAGAGCAGGGAGTGTTAAAATCTTGAGATTTACGAAATGTGGTTTACATGAATCAATTTGGATTTTACGACAGAGTGGATCCCACATACGCATGGTAAGCAGTAAGAAGCGCGGTCTGGTTGGATACTTTTTTAAGCATGTATAGAGCGTAAGAAAATTGATTTAATTTGGTACATACACTATTTACATGTGTTTTCCATGACATATTCGAATCCATATGGATTCCCAGAAATTTTGTATTTGCTACCTCAGCTACAGTTTCATCATTGTGTGCAATAGTTAAAGGAATAGATGTCGCGTTTTTATTTTTAAAGTTCATGTAATGTGTTTTTGTGAGATTAATTTTTAAATTATTTATTTGAAGCCAATTTATTAATTTAGATAAGGAGTCATTTATTTCTTTTTCATGATTTTTGTTTTTATTATTTGTGAAAAGAACCGTACTGTCATCTGCAAATAAAACCATAGGTTGCCGAATAGCATTAGGTAAATCGTTTACGTAAATGAGAAACAGTAGTGGTCCCAGTATTGACCCTTGAGGTACACCGTATTTTATAAATCTAGGACTCGATGTATACTTAATCTCTGTCTTTGTAAATGGACATAACTGTGTTATTTCAGTGAACTGTATTCTGTTACATAGATATGATTTGATTATTTGTAGTGCTTTACCTCGAACTCCGTATATTTCCAGTTTTTGCAAAAGAAGTTGATGATCAACATAATCAAACGCTTTTGTCATGTCCATGTATAGAGCTGTAACTTGGTTTTTTTTATCTAGTTCTGTAAGTATTTTTTCTAAAAACTGATGAATTGCTGAATTCACCGATTTCCCTTTTCTGAATCCCACTTGATTATCTATTATTATTTTATTTTTCTCGAAATATTCAGTAAGTTTATTATGTAATACTTTTTCAAATATTTTGGCGAATATTGGAATGAGAGCAATCGGCCTGTAACATCGTACATCTTCTGGGTTTCCTTTCTTAAATAGTGGTGTAACCACTGTAGTTTTTAAAAATGTTGGGAAAATTCCTTCCTCAAGACACTGATTTATAATATGAGTTATGATTGGGGCAATTACGTACACTACACTTTTTATTATTTGCGTTGAAATTCCATCATAGCCCGTACTTTTGGTGTTTTTTAATGCCATGATTATTTTCACAACATCGCTTAGGGTAACTGCGGTTAAGAAACAGGAGTTTGGTTTATTGTAAGTTAGAATCTTTGCGTAATTTATTTTATTGTTTGTCAGTTTCGAAATGTCATCAATAAAGAAATTGTTAAATGTTTGTGCTATTGTATCAGGGGCCGTTATAACTTGATTATTATATCTTAATCTATCAATTTTTTCAGGGGGATTATTGTTTTTATTTTTATTTATTATTTGCCATATTGCTTTAGGTTTATTTGTGGCTGTTTGTATATAGTAATTATTTTGCGACTTTTGAGTAAGTTTTACAATTCTTTTAAACTTTTTTGCATAATTATTAAAGTTACCCTTATCTGATTTTTTACCTGAGAGTCGATATATTTTAAGAAGCATTCTTTGTGTTGTGTGTAGTTGTGTGTTTCCGAAAATTTCCCAGGACATGAAATATCATTTTTATCTTATCTACGTTCCCAAGTTGAATGGCCATCAATGCTATTTGCTTTGGTAGTTAATACTACAACAAATTTTGACTTAACCAAGTGCTCAAAAAAATAAAACTATTATTAGATACAACAAGAAGTTAATTAACGATTTTCAAAAAGCATGTATATACATGAACTTGGACACCATTTACCACAAAATTTTAAAATGATATTAAGTGTACCAATTACAGGGTAGAACATATTCATTTATATAAGCAATCCAATAAAGTGAAAATGTTAAAATAATGTGTTTGGATGAAACAGTTGATAATGCTGGTAAAGGAAACTTCTGTGACATAATCTTTTTATTATTTGACATTATATACAGACAATTCTAGTTTCAACTCTATAATAGTGGTTGTAATGGCAGTCATGTCACTTGGTTTTAATAGGATTTTATATTTTATCTGACCGTTTGGTGGATTCTTCTATATTTTGTAAATGTGAGGGCTTTGTAGACCTTGTAGACTTTAGATCTGTAGACCATTTTTTATTTTATCAAGTACCTGTTACTTGTTGACAGGCCTACGCTGTCCTCCCATACCTACTGTAAATTGAAAACATTGTAAAAGCCAATTATTTGTAACCGACTTCAAAAAAAGGAGGAGGATCTCAATTCGACTGTATTTTTTTATGTTTGTTACATCAGAACTCCGTTATTTATAAGCCGATTTGCATATTTTTTATTTGAAAGGATATACTTTCAGATTGGTCCCATAGAAATTTCATCAAAAACGGTTCAGTAGTTTGGTTTTTAAACCAAAATTACTGGTAAAAATTACTACTTAAATGTGAAAAACTTTTTTGCAAAAAAAAAAAGCAACCGACTACCAAAAAAGACACTACAAAATGAAAAATAACTTTAGTTTCGAAAGTCGATGACAAACAACGAAAATGTGAACCCAACGACAACGACTTTTGAAATTAAAGTTATTTTTCACTTTGGAGTGTCTTTCTTGGAAGTCGGTTATTTATTTTTTTTTTTTTTTGCAAATAAGTTTTTAAAAGAATAACCGTGGAGTTTCTTGTCGGCTCTTCTCCATAGGAAACGACCAATTGGAACCGTGCACCTAGCTTCTGACGTTTCATAAGTGTCCATGTTGGTTTATGTGAAATAAAATATTTTGATTTTGAAAGGTAGAAATTGATGAAATATAAAAGAAATTAGTGATAGTATCAAATTACTTAACTAGTTTATGTCATCCCAGTACATTCTAAATACCCAGCTATCCTTCCTACGCTAGAAAGCCAGGTCGTCGCGACCAGTTGCAAGTTGAGACGCCTATTGAGAGGTTATTAATACTCGCAGTTGACGTGCATCACTGATCACTTGTCGCTTAGTTCGCATGTTTTTAAGCTGCTGCACACTTACACACTCTTAAGTCATTTAAACAAATTTAAATTTTGGAGACTTTTGACATTGAATCGTTTATGTTACAAGTCTTTAATGTGTTAGACTCTTGAACATGCTCAATTCTTTTTTACTGTTAAAGTGAAAAATCAAAGAAAACCGTTACCATACCTAATCTTTGACGACGGATTAGTGATTCTTTCCTTCGTGTCTCTGACAACTCTTTACGACATCCAGTAGTAATGGTCCAACCCACCAATTAATTAAACTCTGTCTTTCACAATTGACAGCTGGACATGGACCTCTCCCGAGTTTTTTGCATGACACAAAATGATGTGCAGCACAAACTTTAATAACGAACCTGGTTGTCGGTGGCTGGTTAAAAACACGAGCGTGCATATTCAAATATAAAAAGGTACGTGTCCAGTTTTATTTCAAATGAAAAATGTTGAAAGCTACAATTTGTCTGCGGTGTGTTGACCACCCGTTGTTTCAATTGTCGCGATAAATTACTCTGGTTACAGTAACCATGTGTGAATTTATTTGGTTTTATTTTCGTTTACAAAACTCTTTGATCCGTTTAAAGAGAGGAACGTTAACTGTTTTTATCGATACTATAGTTTTTTAACGAGAACGTAGTAGTAACTACGTAATGTTGCAATGGTGAGCTTTAATACTTGTTTTGTAAACATAATGACCAGCCGATCGATTCTCTAAAAATCTCAGCGTGAAAGTTTAGATGAAGTGAGCTGTCATTCTACCTGCTGCTAAGGGATTGACACTATTGACAGATCACTTCAAGATCGGCGTAATGCATAATTCACGGCGTGATTTTATATTGTATGTACGTAAACGAAGCAAGAGGAGTATGTAAGGACCGTAAAAAGGTGTGAGTTTATGAATGTATGTATGTAGGTAAATACAATTGCCTTGTACCTGCTGCAGTTTTATTTCCGTCTCCAGCGTTCTTTTCGACCACCTAAAATCTTAGACATTACCATAAATGGAATAATAAAATACTTTTTCCTAAGGCCTCACCACCATAATTATGTTACCAGTTTCCTTCAGTATATCGTTAATAAGTAGGAAAAGTAGAGGGAATACTCGTATGTATCACTAATTCTCCGTATAATTTGATATTCCTTCGTGAATTCCCGATGTTAGGCGATAACCTAGATGGAGTTGGTGGTAAATATTTGATATAAACTGTTCCTTTTGATGAGAAGGCTCTGGTCTTAGTGTTAGCGCAGCGTTGTTTATTTTAGGCAAACGTTTCTACGTTTTTGATCATCGTTTTCTAAGGAATTTAAGACAACAATAAATCATTCATATCTTACGCAATAATCTATACTTTTAATAAATCTGTAGAAGTGAAAATTCTGTACATTGAAAATATCAAAAAAATAAATGGCAGGGGGTGTTACTAGACCGACACCGAACCCAAAAATGTGATTAAAAAAATTTTTGTCTGTCTGTCTGTCTGTCTGTCTGTTTGTTCAGGCATCACGCAAAAACTACCGGTTCGATTACGTTGAAACTTGGTATAATTATTCTTTAATATCCTGGGCACCACACTGGGTACTTTTTATCCCGGAAAAGTATATACAATAAAAAACAAACTTAATTTTGCGGTTCGATCCCTAGACTCGATTACTGCACCAACCGCAAATAATAAGTTTGTCGTAGGTTAGGTCACCCGCAATGGAGTTCATTTTTATTCCTTTTAGTTTTTAAAGTTATTTAGGTTTATTTTTATATAAGTCGTAGGTAGGTATAGATTTTAATTTTAAAGTATAGGTAGTATATTTGATAGTGTACGTAGTGACCGTAGGTTATTTTATAATACTGTTAGGTAGGATTAGTCATTCGTATAGATATTAGTTTTTAGGGATTTTGCTTATTTATTGAGTTTAGATTAGTTATCATCAGAAATAGGTTTATTTAGGTAGGTAGGTATTTAATTTTCTATATTGAGTTTTTTTTTTTAATTAGTTTAGTACTTAGGTAAAGGTATCTTATAGGTACCCTCTTAATCACCACTAATGAGACACAATTGGTTTTCTATTGTAATTAGCCACAAAGGGCCCGCGAGATGGATAGCATTCTGGGGAAGCACATGGGTACATTTTATCCTGTTGGCACGTTCCCGTGGGATAATTTCCGACATCCACGCGGGCGAAGCCGCGGGCAGAAGCTAGTTACTAATAAAAGAGACTTAACACTTTCTACTCACTTTTGACTTGATATCGATACATATTACTGCAGAGTTTGGCTAGCAAATTTAATTTAACCCTGTATACAATTAAGTAGCCTGGGAGATGGCTGTCATCGCGTGGTTTTGGCTACGACTCTTTTGTTTTTATTCTGTCTTGTTTATTATGTTGGATACTAGACCAATCCTGTTAACAATGATACACACGAATATAAAACAATATTTACATTTTTGTTTTTTTTTGTAAAGTAGAAATTGCCATAACTAAAACTATTTTGAAATTGTTTGAAAAAAAAAAACTAAATTTGAAAATTCTGTTTCATGCCGCTGCTAGATTTCACTTCAAAAAGTCAAGCCGTTACACACGACATGCTGGTCACCAAATCAAATTATCAAATTCATGCTGCGAAAAACCACACTGAATTTATTTTAGACAATAATTACTTATAATTTAGATATAATTGGAGGCGCACACTTGTATTTGTCTTGTTTTTGTTTGTTTGATCTCTGTTGGCGATCCAATAAATAAATAAATAGACTAGGCTTCTGCCCGCGGCTTCGTCCGCATGGATGTCGGAAATTATCCCACGCGAACGTACTATTAGGACAAGAAGTATATATGTTACTCCATAACATCAGAGGGGCAATTCTCTTAATTTTAAGAACGTTCACAGTCTGATCTCTGTCTCAATCTGTCAAAAAATACTTCTAATTTCCCTACATTTTGACATTTGTTTGTCGCCGAGATGAGATTGCGACTAGATTTTGAACCTTTTAAATTACGAGAATTGGCCTTCAGTTATCGGCCAATGAAAATCCCGGCTTTTTGATAACAAAAATTAGAAAAAAAAAACAAAGAAAAAATTCTTATAAGAACGAAAGCTGGTATTTTGATATTACACACAGACACTTATTTTTTTTTACTTTTATTGTATATGTGTTTAAATAGAAATGTAATATAAACCTCAAATTGGTAAATCCGTTTCATCTGGTTTGTGAAAAAGATTAAACCAAAAGTTAGTGGACTTAGTTCATTACCTGAATTCAAACTAAAAGTCAGAGTTTGTTCAGAACTGCTGAAGGCGCTTTTCAAATCAAATATAAAGCGTAGGAAATGTTTCGAAGTTATCTCGTTGAGTCAAGAAAAAATGTTTAATCTTAGAGTAATGTGCACTGCAATAAGAATGAATACGTTTTCCGCACGGAAAAGCAGCCTTTTACAGTTGAACTATTTATATATCTTGAAAAGGTGAGTTTGAAAGGATTTTTATTGTTTGATAATATGCACTGATGTCCTGAACCCAGGCAAGCGCTTTATTGTGTGTAAATAATATCATCACCACTCCTTTCAAAACGGTGAAAGAAAACATCGTGAGGAAACCGGCGTGTCCTAGAACCAACAATTCGAAGACATGTGGCACCAACCCGCAATGGGCCCGCGTGCTAGATTACAGCCCACTCCCTCTCGAATACAAGAGGCTTGTGTCCCAGCAGTGGGAACATTGAAGACTGATTGTGATGTCCCAGTGCAGGGCAAATACATGGCCTACCACATCACAGGCTTTTAATAATGATCACAATATCACGCCTCCAGAAAGGCCAATTCTTACTAACTATTTATCACATTATGTTACAGTTTATATCTGACACTTCATTCTAGGGCCTATTTATCTCCCAGATAAATAATGTAGGTTATCGAAAAGTAATCAATAAGAAGCGTTGATTAATGTAGTCACATTTTTCAGGAATATTAGTCTTTATTATTCAAAACCCAATTTCCATCCCAAAAAGACCTTTAAATACTTGCACAAGCCGATCTCTTATCAGTATGCTTGCCACCCGAATTTGAGAACCTCCCCAATCGAGACAATTCACCCAGCCAATGAATGCCAGGAATTTCGCAATATAACATTCACAATAAATTTTCCATTAGCGAAGCCGTCTATCCGACCGAGTACGCATGCTAGTATACCTATGTAAAAACCACCAGATGTAAGATATTGTTCCTACAGTTAATTTTAATAATAATGGCGTATTACAAGTATTATTAATGCGTGTAGGGTACTAAAGGGATGATGAAATCTTCCTATTAAGGGGAACATTAAGTATGGAATGGGAATTTTCTCGTATGACTTTTTTATTACGCAGGGTTGTGTCGAGTGATGTCAATCTTTAAAGGGGGCATAAAGTTAACACAAGGTTACTGAAGGCTTTGAATTTTTGTGAAAAACCTCAAATTTGACCAGTGATTGTAAGTAATTGTCATCATCTGCCTAGCCTTTTCCCAACTATGTTGGGGTCGGCTTCCAGTCTAACCGGATGCAGCTGAATACCAGTATTTTACATGGAGCGACTGCCTATCTGACCTCCACAACCCAGTTACTTGGTAATACGATACCCCTTGGTGAGACTGGTTGTCAGAGTTTCGGGCTTCAGACTACCCGTAACGACTGTCAAAAATCCACGAATGACAGCCGGGACCAACGGCTTAACGTGCTTTCCGAGGCACGGAGGGGTCTCGGTATGTAAAGATGGTCACCCATCCACAGACTAACCGCGGCAAGCGTAGCTTAACCTAACCGATCGACCTGTGCGGCTGTTATTAGTTAGCCACGGGCCCCTCCCTGATTATAAGTAATTGTGATTGTAACAATACTATACAAATTCATAGCTTCTAAGTACTTCTTAGAAGCTATGAATTTATATAGTATTGTTAGAAATAAATTTGACAGCAATTGAACTCTCCAATATGATACGTTATGCAGTTCCTAGGACCGTCCACAAGCGAAAGGTACGCGCTGGCAGATTATTTTCAGTGGGTACTTGCAAGACCAACTCTGGCATGCGCTCGCCTGTTCGCAGACTGGTCGATTCCTACAATAGGACTTTTGAACATGTATACGTTTTTGCATGTGCTCCCTATAGATTCAAAAGTCTTATATTTAAGGAGCTTTTATGAATTTTATTCTTTATTTTTCGTTTATTATGCCATTTTTTGAGTATTATAAACATATATTTTATAGAAATTACATTATATATTCATATTATCATTTATGTTATATGTATTATATACATCTTAAACAAGAGAGTTAATTTAATAACTTAAAAATTGTTAGCAAAAACCTTAGCGATTGTTTTCACTGTTTTGTATCCTATGGTTAATCTGTGAACAGCGATGTGGGCTACAATATTGTCTATATATTTTGTGTTTTTCTTGTTTCTATGTTTTATATTTTAGCTGTTTATTGTTCCTCTTGAATAAAAATAAAAAATTGTAGTGGTCATGTTTATTTATTTATATTTATTAAGACTTTACTCACAAGTAAAAAAAAAATACTGTACAATGGCGGACTTAATGCTTGAGACATTTTCTACCAGTCTACCCTAGGGCGATGTAGGGACAAAATATGGCAGGTGCAACATACGGGCTAAAAATCGGACTTTAAAATACAAGAATAAATAGTATAGATACATACATATAAACAAAATGAACTGTCTCGTTCAGATGCCAATGTATACGCTTTTATAATAAAGTTCCCAGCCCCGTTCAAGATCTAAGCCTTAATAAATTCAAATCATTCATTAAACGTAAGTTGTGCCAGAAAGCCTTTTATATCGTTAAGGATTATATCGAAGACAAAAAGGCTTGGGATTGAGCTGCTTCCATTTTTATTTACATATTGTATGTTTTTTTTTTTTGCTCTATTTTGTTGTTGTTGTGACTACGTGGGTCATTTTATTTTTATTATTTTTCTCTTTTTTCTCTTAGTTTTTGTCATGGTCTGGCAGTTTGAGTAATTAATGTGGCCTACCCAAATGTCCTTTTTTTGGTATTGTTCGTCGAATCGTTGAGCTCCTTAAGTTTTGAGTTGAGCTGCACGATTTCTGACATATGCGTGCACTGACTGGGCAGGTCCTCTCAATCTGTGTGGTTCTTTCCTCAAAAGACCATCTCAGACATCGACCTACATGGTCTTCATATGATCTGACCAAGATTATGTCTGGACTTTAAAAGAGATTGTGACGTCTGAGTTTGTTTCGGCCTTTCTTCTCAAACTAGTCAGATAGGAAACGCCGACCTCATCTAGTTTTAAAATATGACTGACGTGTAAGTGTTTGTACAAACCTACTTACAAAATAAAATCATTTATCATTATCATTTGTCAAGAGAAATAATGATATATTTGACGACACGGTTGGCGCAGTGGCTGAGCGATCGACTGCTGCGCTGCGTGCCGTGGGTTCGATTCCCGCACGGAACAAATATTTGTATTGCCTATAGGTAGTTGTTCCGGGTCTGGCTGTTTGTGCATGTGAGTTTAAATGTTTGTAAACGCAGCCACGATACAGGAGTAATTCCTAGTGTGGGGCAAGATATAAAAAAAAAAAATCATATGTTGAGGAGAAGAACTCGTAACAGATGGCGGGACGAGCTGGACAGGTTCCGTCAAACCTGGATGGAGGACGCGCGGGCTCGCGAAACATGGAAGGAGTGGATGTAGGCCTTTGCCCAGGAGTGGGACAGAGAAGGATAGTAAAAAACAGAGGAGAAAACGAATCCAGCAAATCAGCGCTGGGATGTTACGGCCAACTTCAACGTCATTTTACGTAACGTACGTACGTAACGTTATGTCATAACTACTAAGTTATGATTCGCTTAAAATAAAAAGGACTACATGATGAAAAACCCCTGATTTTAGGATACGTCTGTTCAAGATACTTAACCCTTGAAATGACTTACCATCAAATATTCAATTCGCAGTCCACATTTTATGACATCGGCTCATGGCCGGTTTGGTTATAAAAATGTAGTTCGGACTCCGGATATATACCGAGGGAATTCGACAAACTGTTAATCAAAGTTTCAAAGAACTTTTCACAGTCCATTGTATTTTTTATGACGTCATCAAATCAAACCGAAGGCAGTAATATTCAATGACTAGCTTCTGCCCGCGGCTTCGCCCGCGTGGATGTCGGAAATTATCCCACGGGAACGTGCTAACAGGATCAAATGTACCTATGTGCTTCCCCAGAATGCCATCTACCACGCGGGCCTTTTGTGGCTAATTACAATAGAAAACCAATTGTCTCATTAGTGGTGATTAAGAGGGTACCTATATGATATCTTTACCTAAGTACCTACCTAATTAAAAAAAAAACTCAATAACAGAAAATTAAATACCTACCTACCTAAATAAACCTATTTCTGATGATAACTAATCTAAACTCAATAAATAAGCAAAATCCCTAAAAATTAATATCTATACGAATGACTAATCCTACCTAACAGTATTATAAAATAACCTACGGTCACTACGTACACTATCAAATATACAACCTATACTTTAAAATTAAAATCTAAACCTACGACTTATATAAAAATAAACCTAAATAACTCTAAAAACTAAAAGGAATAAAAATGAACTCCATTGCGGGTGACTTAACCTACGACAAACTTATTATTTGCGGTTGGTGCAGTAATCGGGTCTAGGGATCGAACCGCAAAATTAAGTTTGTTTTTTATTGTATATACTTTTCCGGGATAAAAAGTACCCAGTGTGGTGCCCAGGATATTAAAGAATAATTATACCAAGTTTCATCGTAATCGAACCGGTAGTTATTGCGTGATGCCTGAACAAACAGACAGACAGACCGACAGACAGACAGACAGACAAAAATTTTTGTAATCACATTTTTGGGTTCGGTGTCGGTCTAGCAACACCCCCTGCCATTTATTTTTTTGATATTTTCAATGTACAGAATTTTCACTTCTACAGATTTATTATAAGTATAGATATGTAAAGGGGTGAAGAAACTTATGGTGCGATGACCTACTAGGGTTTTATGGTAAATTGTTTATAGTCAGATCAATAAAATGTGTTTATATGAATGGCAATGTAATTATCTTGAACTAACTGACGTGGTTAGTTTAAAATACGCTGTAGGATTGTTCATTTCAGATTTACTGTGAAGGGAAACATGTGTGGTATGTAGTAACCAGGGATTTGTAACTCGTAGTGAGCTTGTAGGGTGATGAACAAAATGTCTTTACTTAGATTTCTGGATTATTACAAAACGAAAACTTACTTTAGTTTTAGCCTAAAACTTTGAGCCTGTATTTGTATTTCAAACTTTATTTCGATTTGGGCAAAGTTCGTAATACTAAAATGACAACTTAGCACCCAATCGAGCTGTCCATTAAGGGCTGATTTTTCCAACAATAATGTTATTAGACGAATAATTTTGAATTTTTGACAGTTCTTCCATACAACTGAGACTGCCCGACGTCAATTTTATTCTACGAATAAAAATTATCTGTCAATGGAAAAATCAGCCCCTAGTATACAGAACTGCATTTCTGTAACAGTTAGGTTCTTAATTTAATAACTGGTTAGGTGGTTTAAACCAGAGGGACAATTTTCGTAATTTTAAGAACGTTCACAGTCTGATCTCACTCTCAATCTGTCAAAAACACCTCTAATTTCCCTACTTTTTGACAACTTTTTGACATTTGTTTGTCGCCGAGATGAGATTGCGATTAGATTTTGAACGTTTTAAATTACAAGAATTGGCCTTCTGATTTAAAAAAGATATATTTTGTAAATAGAAGAAAGAGTTTTTTTCAATTAAACCCTTTTAGATTGTCAAAGAGTCAGTCAGTCAGAAAGATGAAGCTAGTTGCCCATTCCAAAGCGTAGTAGTTTCTTATAATCTGGCAAGAATCTCCATGGACACTCTTTTAAATAAAAAAGAAGTAGATATCTACCCTGCAGTTCGATAGTTTACAAATTCATCGACAAAATAATTTATTCATACAATTCCAATCAGATTGTTCACGAATATTAAACACGGCCAAATGAACCAATAGTTGACCTCCAAACTTCCGAAATCAACCAATAACGGAGGTTTGTCTGCATCATTTGAGGAATCATATTTCTGCTCACGTTTCGACTTCGAAAAAATATGTAAGCAATGATGAAGGTCATAGTTGTATTAGGAAAAACATTAGGACGAAGTCGTATTAGAGAAAATGGGACAGAAATGGGTTCTATTAATTTTATTATGATGTTATTATTCGTCGAGTCTTTGCAAGTAACGTTGTTAGCTTCGTCTCTCGTCTAGTCTGGTTTCCTTGCAAAAAGGATGAGGAACTTTGCTCAGAAGGCTAATTCTAGTAATTAAAAACGTTCAACATCTAGTTGCAGTCTCATCTCAGCGACAATCAAGTCAAAAACTTGTCAATAATATAGGGAAATTACAGGGATATTTTACAGATAGAGACTGAGATCAGACTGTGAATGTTCTTAAATTTACGAGAATTGCCCCTCTGGTATCTGCTTTTGTGTGTGATAATCTATACTTATAATAAATCTGTAGAAGTGAAAATTCTGTACATTGAAAATATCAAAAAAATAAATGGCAGGGGGTGTTACTAGACCGACACCGAACCCAAAAATGTGATTAAAAATTTTTTTGTCTGTCTGTCTGTCTGTTTGTTCAGGCATCACGCAAAAACTACCGGTTCGATTACGATGAAACTTGGTATAATTATTCTTTAATATCCTAGGCACCACACTGGGTACTTTTTATCCCGGAAAAGTATATATAATGAAAAACAAACTTAATTTTGCGGTTCGATTCCTAGATCCGATTACTGTACCAACCGCAAATAATAAGTTTGTCGTAGGTTAGGTCACACGCAGTGGAGTTAATTTTTATTCCTTTTACTTTTTAGAGTTATTTAGGTTTATTTTTATATAAGTCGTAGGTATAGATTTTAATTTTAAAGTATAGGTAGTATATTTGATAGTGTACGTAGTGACCGTAGGTTATTTTATAATACTGTTAGGTAGGATAGTCATTCGTATAGATATTAGTTTTTAGAGATTTTGCTTATTTATTGAGTTTAGATTGAGGGGCCCGTGGCTAAATAATAACAGCCGCACAGGTCGATCGGTCAGGTTAAGCTATGCTTGCCGCGGTCGGTCTGTGGATGGGTGACCATCTTTCATACCGAGACACCTCCGTGCCTCGGAAAGCACGTTAAGCCGTTGGTCCCGGCTGTCATTCGTGGATCTTTGACAGTCGTTACGGGTAGTCAGAAGCCCGAAAGTCTGACAACCAGTCGTACCAAGGGTATCGTATTACCCAATAACTGGGTTGTGGAGGTCAGATAGGCAGTCGCTCCATGTAAAATACTGGTATTCAGCTGCATCCGGTTAGACTGGAAGCCGGCCCTGAACATAGTTGGGAAAAGGCTAGGCAGATGATGATTGAGTTTAGATTAGTTATCGTCATAAATAGGTTTATTTAGGTAGGTAGGTATTTTATTTTCTGTTATTGAGTTTATTTATTTTTTTAATTAGGTAGGTACTTAGGTAAAGATATCATATAGGTACCCTCTTAATCACCATTAATGAGACACAATTGGTTTTCTATTGTAATTAGCCACAAAGGGCCCGCGAGATAGATGGCATCCTGGTGCACATACATTTTATCCTGTTAGCACGTTCCCGTGGGATAATTTCCGACATCCACGCGGGCGAAGCCGCGGGCAGAAGCTAGTAGTGTAATAAATGAAGACTGGTTTAATGAAGTTTATAATGATGCATACCTAGATGAATTTTGGTTAGGTTTCTTTGGTATTGTTTGTCAAATCGTAGAGCTCTGTTCTGAGTTGAGCTGCACGAATTGCTTTCGATTCTGACGATATTTGTAAATTGACTATTAGGTACAATAAGATTTTTTTTAAAGCAACCCGAAATATACATAGATGTTGCAAGTGAAATTAGAATTGATTATTTTTAAATTGATTACAAGTAAAATTCCGCCTTACAAATAATCAGGTCTTTCCGCAAATATTTATATTTCTAATGATTCCTACTACATCTTTCTTACGTATTGTTTGTCAAGTCGTTGAGCTCCTTAGTTCTGAGTTAAGCTGCACGATTACTGACAAATGCAGGCACTGACTGGACAGTTTCGCTCAATCTGTGTGGTTCTTTCCTCAAAAAATCATTTCAGACATAAATCTACATGGTCTTCACATGATCTGACCAAGATTATGTCTAGACTTTAAAAGAGACTGACCTCTGAGTTTGTTTCGGCCCTTCTTCTCAGATTAGTCAGATAATAGGAAACTCTGAACTCTTCTGGTTTTTAGAATATGGTTGACGTATAATAGTGTTCGTACAAACCTACTAACGGAATCATTTATCATTTACGGATGATATAATATTTAAAGATGGGCTTTTTGGTGTGTAATATGCACATACAGTCATCATTCTTTCTCCACATCTGTAAAATGTCAACAATCTGACATCCAGTCTTACCAAGGGGTATCGTATTACCCAGTAACTGGGTTGTGGAGGTCAGATAGGCAGTCGCTCCATGTAAAATACTGGTATTCAGCTGCATCCGGTTAGACTGGAAGCCGACCGCAACATAGTTGGGAAAAGGCTAGGCAGATGATGATGATCTGTAAAACGTCAACTCTAAAAACGATATTGTTTGGACATCGAGTAACATGCGTCTCCTTCAGCGGCCCAAAAAAAGCATCCTAGTAGGTACTTATTTTAATAAAGTACAAAGCTGTTGGTTCAACATTGAATATGAATATTAACCGTGTTTACAAATACTGAAGAAGGTAGGGGTACTTTCCGTTTAGCATAAAATTGAACCTTTTCCTTAAAACGAGTATTTTATTTCGTTTATTTATTTTCATTCCTAATAAATACATTTTAAAATATTTTTATAAAAGCATTAAAAAAAAAACAATTTAAATATATAATAAATCGTAGAGTATTTATTATTAGGAGACATTTAGGGCTGATTTTTCCAACGTCCGATAATTTTATCCGAGGAATAATTTTGAATATTTGACAGTTCTTCCATACAAAATATTTCAGCAGTCAATTTGATTCTACGAATAAAAATTATCGGTCGATTGAAAAATTTGCCCTTAAAAGAAATAACGTATTTAATGTCTGCAGTAAAAGTTAACTGTGAGAAAAACTAAGTTAAGCGCAACCCGGAACAGCTTCGAATCGTTCACATAGAATTTATTACTGAACGGTTCACGACGTGGTGCGTACAAATGTTTATGGCTTCTCCTCCGGTAATAATTTAAGATCTTCAGGAAGTGGTACGGTTGCCCGGGAAACCATAAAGTGAATGCGTGTAAGGCCATTGTTTTAGTAAGCAAAGTACGGTGTCAGATATTTATGGTTTTCTTCTTCTTCGTGTCGCGCTGGCACAAATGTATTTTAGATCTTGTTGCCCCAAAGCTTTGCTACTTCCGCGGCTTTGTCGGTGACAGTGCATAGGTCACGTAGATTGCATGTTTTGGGACACAAAGGGCAGGAAAGGAGGTGGAGCATAGTTTGCGACGTAGCTCCACAATCACACCCTACTGCCGTTCCGTCAAGGTAGCACTTTACCAGGTTGGACTTTCATCTTCTCACTTGTGTCCGGAGACAGTTCAGGGACTTCCAAGTGGCCCACTGAAGGTTACACCCTGCACGGAAGATGCTCCTTTGGTGATAGATGTAAGTAGGAGGGGAAAAGTATCCTGCCATAGTTTGCATTTATGATGTTGTAATATATTGCATTAAATGCATGCTTGGAATTTAAGAAGAAATGTTTAATCCACCACGACTACTAAACATGTGTCTCCTACGACACAGCTATTATAGTAAGTCAATATTTTACGCACTTCAATTGAAACTATTTAGCTCTCTACTAAATTAAAATTCGATACAGTTATATAACCCTTATAAGAATCTCATCCCACATTCACAAAATCCCACCCGAGTTACAATTTTTCGCCAATACAGCTACTTAAAATCCTTTTACGCAAAATAAGAGATTCCAATTACCTCCCGAATTGCTTTCATTGCATCTAAAAGTACGTTTTAAAGGCACCCTTCTACGTTTTAGAGGCCCCCAAGAATGTATGAATATTTTTGTGACCGGATATTGCTCCCAGACAAACCCCTTTCAGCTTTCACCCTGTATTTCAAAAGCTTCAGGAATTCACGAGTTGAATTAAAGCCTGTGGTAACGAGGAATTAGAGTAGATCGAGTATTGTCTATTCAATTGACGTGTAATTTTAATATTTAATTGCTTTGATGAATATTCATTGTTTGAAATTACGTCGTAGTGTTTGTTAACATGACTTGATAGTATTAGTGGAGAACCTTTGTTTGAAGGAGGATAAACAATTCCTTTATGCTCCACCAAACATCATCGCTGTCTAGTTTCAATATTATTGTTACCTTATTGTAACTAGTATAGTGAAAACGGTTCTGACAATTAACACGAAATAATAATATAAGGACCCTCTTTTTTTTAAGGCAGCGAGTCCTATTAAATATGGAGTATGTAAGGCGGTGTAACAATACCTAAAGTTTGTTGTAATGAGTAAGAATAGGTTACCGCTCAGTGCTCATACACACGAGCAACACGCGTCGACGACAGAGGCAAATGCAGCCGTCGAAATCAGTCGTCGACGCGTCGGCGACTGCCGTCGAAAACAAGTCGCTTATGTATTTGAGTACGGTGCGCAAATAGATGCGCAGCATGTTTGACGGCTGCATTTGCATCTGTCCTTGAAACGTGTCGCTCAAGTCTATGCACACCTGGCCCTATTCATAACTTTCTCAATAAAAGAGATTCGCGATAGGATTTATTTAAAATAAAAGAAACGTATCCTGAGTTATTCCAAAGTGAATTCTTACGCTGAGCCGTCAATGGGTTTGACGTTCAAACATATCTATGCGAGGCTTACTCAGCTTACGAAGCTTAGGATCCGTTTTTTACATTTCAGGGACGATATTTAAATTCCCCGTGTGTATGTTCCGCGCTCTTAATCCATCGCATGCAAACGGATGATAGGATGAAGTGGTGTAACGAATATTTTTCATAACCGTATTTAGATTTCGTATGTTTTTTTTACAAATTAAGCTGACTGAGCTAAATCCGATTATGGGTTTAGCGTTTTGTTTTGTGATAAGTGTCAGTGTAGTGGATACAAAATCCCTCACTTTTTTACGCAGCCACAAGCCCCTCCAGCCACAAGCCAGGCTTGTGGCTGCGTAACAAAAGCCGCACGAGTCTATCAATTAGGTTAAGCTACCCTAGCTCTGGTTGGTCCGTGGTTGGGCAACCATCTTTACATTCCGTGCCTTGGAAAGCACGTTAAGCCGTTGGTTCCGGCTGTCATGATCGTTGACAGTCGTTACGGGTCGTGTGAAGTCCGAAAGTCTGACAACTAGTCTTACCAAGGGGTATCGTATTACCCAGTAACTGGGTTGTGGAGGTCAGATACGCAGTCGCTCCATGTAAAATATACCAGTATTTTACATGAAGCGACTGCCTCCGGCTCCTCCAGCTGCATCCGGTTGGACTAAAAGCCGACCCCAACATACTTGGGAAAAGACTACGCAAATGATGATAATGTACCAACCTACAGTTAAATTCTAGCGTATTACTAGAAACGATTTAATAATATAATATGCTAACTTCCTACAATACAAACTCTGTTATATTCATTTCATAAATCGTACCTCGGATAGGTTTTAGATTTGTACTGGCAAACTAATGCTCCATGAAGGATTTTCAGCCTGGTATTCCGCTGTATAATTTGATATAGAATATATATTTTATGAAGTACTTAGGTTAAGTTTTTAGAGGTTACAAAAACTTTTTTAAAAATCTCATTAACCCTGTAATGAAACACGAGCATTAATACATACTTTAAGTACCTACAGAAAAAATCCATTAGCCCATAAAAATAAAACACGGGCTGTTTCATAGATCCGTAAAAAATTCAGTCATGGCTTAAATTATAAATATTTTTACAAGGCAATAGAAGTAAAAAGATAATAACTCAACATGACAGATGTTCAAAATGGTGTTAGGAATATTACTGAAAACAAAAGCTGAGTAGGTTTAACATCCCAACATCAACCGTGGGGCAGTTGCCCACGAGGCACGATACCTGTCTAGTTGAAGGATCTTCCCATCTCTATGGAGGATGAGTAAACTTTCGATTTAAAGACATTTATTTTCTCAAAGCATATCCAGTTCACTTATAAACTTAACTAAATTAACAATATGTTGTAGGTCACATTACGATGTCGAGCCATCCAATATTATCTTTTATAAAAAAAAAAACAAAAATAAAATATAAAAATATACTTTGCACCCTGTTCCTCATGCCTCTAAAGACCATCTAATGCTCGGTTCCAAAAAAAAAAAAACTAATCATTTTGCTTACTAATGGTAACATTTTTTACTGCCGGCATATAAATAGATTCGTAAGCTAATTTTACATGTGAAAGCTACTTCCATATGGGAGGGTCTGCTATGCAATGCTATGAGGTCGTTACTTCTTTATTGGTTAAGATACATGAGTATTAATTTTAACCAATAACGGTCCGTAAAATATAGGAATCGGCCATTAAAAACACCACGTTAGAATAATGAAAACTAAAGTATCGATCATAGACAGAAGCATGATTAATAACTATACACCATAATTAGACAATTAGTTAACCCCCAAGCCTTCAACCGGGGATGTTATTACCGTAGCAAGACATTGTAACACATCGTCATAATTATGGAAACATTGTGCTGGTTATTTTCACTGGGGTGAAACCTTCAGCGTGTAACCTTATCCAAATTTATAGTGTTATAGAACATTTCTGTTTTAATTTACAATGATTAAATAATAAAATAATTATGTTTTAAACTCTTTAGTACTACATTAAAAATAATAATATTCTTATCTTAGTTTGAGGATAAGAATATTTTTACATACAAAAAAAAATTGAAACAATCCACCACGGAGCGGCTATTTTATTTGAGCCTGTTAAGAGCGCGCCTAAAGCCAGTAAAATTTTAGAATAGAAAAAAACAAACGTAGTATGCGCCAAAATTGTTATATCGTAATAAATCCAAAACTAAAAGGAATTACATAAAATGCCTAAGCACAGCCTTTACTCTTGTATAAATATAATTAATTATCAAATTTTTGTCGCAATAGGCATTACCGTATTGAGTACAAAACGGAAAAATGTAAGAATTAGAGGTTATTTCGTGATTTTTTTCTATCGAGGAAATGTGATTATTTCATGTTTTTGATCAAAGTGAACCCTCGGAAATATCATGTAGTTATTCATAAATTTTTATTTTAAGATTTGGTCCGGAATTTTTCATGTAAAATCAAATATAAGATTGGTAATTTTGCTTTATACGCGCTCTTAAGCTACTGTTTTCTAGAAGAGCGGCGACCACCCACATAGCGTCCGTAATTTACCGGTGAATGACGTCACTGAAACGTTGTTAATGAAAGTAAGTTGGTGTGTTTACCTAGAGAGCGTTTTTGACACCGTCATGTCAAACGCCGCTACCCAAAGATTTAAATGGCTAGATTTGCCCTCATCGCACTTAGTCACGCGTAAAATTACCACATTGAGAAGAGTGTGCTTACACATTATAATTATGTATATAGCGTTTTCATAACAATTAAGTCAAGTCACTGCGTTATTGTGTGTCAGAGGTGCCAAAACGTAACAGAAACGCGACTATCTTTTGACGCGGTGGTGTATCTAACGGTTTAAATCTTTGCTGCTTTCATCATTTTCATGAGCAGCCACTGCGGCCGTTATGTGCGGTCATCGCTTTTCCAGGAAACCGTAGCTTGACGCTCCTGTTACGTTCAGTGAAATTACACGGTGAAACGGCTAGAGGCTCGATAAATATTCGGGTATACTGTCCTGTGACGTCACAATATGACCATTTTAATCGACCGTGTAAAGAGAATGTGAAAGCTAAAAACTATGTGACGGTTTCCACTTATGCTAAGCTTTGTAGCGGAGCGAGTAAGATATATGTGCTATGAAGATGCGCCGCCGTGGGGTGCGAGGAAGATGCTCAGCTTGAGCTATGCAATACGAGATCGATAGTAGGGAAGGCACGGGGAGTACCGGCTCCATATAGCTGCACTACTCGCGCATCCATAGCTCACATCCATGGCACGTATGCATCCGTATACAAAACATAGCTTTGATGAAACCGGTTCCACCAGTGCTATGCTATGTGGACCCACGAATATGATTGGTGGATATCAATCGCAATGAATATCAAGCCGTAAACCGCAAAACAATAAATAATAAAGGTGATTTTAATTACAACGGAATTACATAGCTTATACATACATGCAAGGTGCTATCATAAAGTGATATAATTTACGAAATTTCTACCGTACAAGTATGGTCTAAAATACTTGACTGACCACACAATGGCTAACATTTCGTTTTGAATTGTTGGGTGATTCTCTCGGTTTCGTTAGACTTGCATACGCAACAGGTTTCATATTTTTATTACATTAAACCGAACCAATAGCTATACCTGAAGCATCAGTTTTTAATACAAAACTTTTATCTGAGAAACCTGGGTGTTGTAAAATTGGTGGATTAGTAATTGAATGTTTTAAATTTTCGAAAGATTTTTTGCAACTTTCTGACCAAATAAAAGGTTCATTTCTTTTGCACAATTTGTTTAATGGCACTGTAATACTTGTATCAGCAAATGAAGGTATACATTTTCTATAGTAATTGCAAAAGGCAATAAAACTTTTAACCTCGTCTGAATTTTTGGGTATTGGATAATTTTTTAAGACTTTATTTTTTCTAGATCAGCCCAGACACCTTGCGCAGAAACAACATGCCCAAGATATAATAGTTCTTTCTTAAAAAATTGACATTTTTCGGGATTTAATTTTATATTTACCTTCCTCAGTCTTTCAAATAATGTCCATTAGATTATTATGGGACTCTAAATTACGACCAAAACTAATTAAATCTCGTCTAAATATACGAAACATTTGTCAAAAGTTAAACCAGACATTGCTACCGTCATTACTCTACTGAAAGCACTTGGCGAAATCGTTAATCCCATTGGCAGACGTTTTATCTGAAACTGACCTAAATTAGTACAAAATGCTGTGCATTTTCTGCTTTCTGGATTTAATGGAACTTGATAGTAACCAGAATGTAAATCTAGATGGCTGAATAAAATAGCTCCTGAAAGAGAATCTAAGATTTCACTAATATTTGGTAGAGGAAACCTATCATGCTGATTTTTTTCATTTAGTTTTCGATAATCAACTACCAAACGCCTCATTACTGTCGTCACTTTTCTTGGGTACTAGTAAAACTGGACTAGACCATTCACTTTGTGTTTCTTCTATAATATCATTATTTATCATAGTTTCAATTTGTTTATTTAATTCTTGTTTTAGTTTTTGTGGTAGTCTATAAGGTTTTGTATAAATAGGATTATTATCTAAATTAAATGAAACTAATTTTGTTTGTCCATTAAAAGCTAATATTTCTGGGTTGGGCACGAAAATACTTATCAGCCTGGTCTACCCCTGGGGTTGTCTGGGTTTGGGCGCTATTATCACGCGCCTCAGTTGCTTGAACTGAATAAATCTGATGCGAATTTCCCCGATTATGTGACTGATAATTTGTAATTGTTGTTTTGTTGTAACTTTCCGCCTCTGAGTAACCTGAATTGTGGTAACAACGTGAGCGGTTACCGCAGTTGCTAAAATTATTTCCACTTACGTATTTATTTGATGACTGACCTCGTCCTTGTGTACCTCGTCCTCGATGTCCTTGATTTCTATGACCATTAAAATAATTGTTATACATACATCTCTTTCCTCTTTGGTAAGAAGAGGACTTACCAGAACAATACATGACATTGCCGTTACTTGTCTCGCACTCGGCGACAGGGAACACTCCTCATCCTTAGCTGCCTGGATAGCGTCCTTCAGCAGGCTATAGGTAATTACGAGATGCAACTATAGTGCTACGTTTTGAATTTTTGAATCCCTTTGAAAATTTTCTGATTGCTAGTTTATCATTTAATGGCTTCAGAATATCATATTTATTACATTCGCCATCTGCTTGAGTAATTGTCAAGTCCGTGAATAGTTTTTCGGTTTCAGAAACATACTCATCAATCGAAAGGTGACCTTGTGAAACATTTTGCAGTCGCGATTGAATTGCCGTAAATGATTTTCTCGGTAAAAGATGCGTGCGCATGTCCTTGACAAGGTCTAAAACAGATATACATCTGTTTTAGAATTTGAACTTTAGAGCCATTCGTCACTTCGCGTTTTCCGAAAGACTACTTTTTAAAATAAATTTAATTAATAATTCCATATCCGTTCCGTTAATCATATCTATATACATCTCAATACCGTCTATTTATCGTTTCGTCACATTGTCCATAACAACAAACAGTTTTCAAATCGAAATCCATTTTGACAGACACGGCACCTAATTGCGTAACACACAATCAATCGGAATCGGTTTCTTTTTGACAGTTCAACAAGATTCATTGCGTTATTTACGTGTTGAGCAGACAAATTTTTCGAACTTATGAAGCAATGGATTAGCAATTTTCTTCAAAATGATTCAGATTACGATTCATTGTGTGTTACGCAATTAGGGTGCGGTTTTAGGAAGAGTACAGACGCCAGCATATCAAGCTACTACAATCTGTCAATTTTTTTTAATAGATTTTTAACTTTATCACTAAAGTATTAAGGTTCAAGGTTGATGTGCAGCTGGCGTCTGTACATAAAGTTTTAATATTTTCATAAAGTTTTCTTATATTTTGTAACATTTCTGTCACAGACGAAATAATCTGCGGGTCCTCCCTAGACTTTAAAAGTAAAAATAATTCTTTGTATATATCAAACATATTTGTCGCTTCATTTAATTTAATTTAAATAGTTTTTTTACCTACCTAAATATCTAGACTTTTCCTTATATTCTCTAACTAGCTTCTGCCCGCGGCTTCGCCCGCGTGGATGTCGGAAAGGATAAGAAGTATGTCCTTCCCCAGGATGACTATCTCTTTGGCATCTGCTGGCAGGCAATTTTATCGTACTTTACTCTAAAAATTTCGAAGATTTATGTTTACGATCTTTATCATATATTTATTTAATTCGGTTCAATTTTAAAGTTTACAGATCAAATGAATAAGATTTTTTAAATAAACCTAGTCGTCCCCTTTTACCACGACATAGGCTTTGTTTAAAAAAAAAAACATTTGATATGTTCCCATTGAATGACTTAAAGATTATTTATACCCATTTAGAGTTAATGGAAGCAAGCAGTAAAATCCATCCCTTAAACTTTAATGCTATTTTCCACCCCGGTAAGAGACGAAAACCCTAACCCTTTTTGAAAAACCCCTAAAACACATACTAAACCTTTTTGAAAAACCCTTAAAACACATACTTTTTGTTTTAAGTATTAGTATCGAGTTTCGAGTTAATTCGTCCGAGCGGTTTAATATTTTTTCTTACATATTAACTTTTTCACCTCCTGAAGCCTCTGTGAGAACTTTTTTTAAACTAAAAGTGACCATCTGTATTAATTAATGAGGCAAATATTGCGAAGTATCAAGTTTATTAACCAAAGGAAAAAGATTTTTCATATTAACTGTATCCCGTCTTTTCACCCCACTGGTGTAAGAAAACAAAAAAAAATATTGGATGTTTCCATAATTTGACACAAAACTGTTGTATACCAATTTTTGAGTTAATCAAGCCACGTAGTAAAATACGCCCCTTAAAAAATTAATTACCCCTTTTTGCCTTGTCAGCGGTCGATTATCGAATCGTTACTTTCTTGTCAAAAGTATTAATACTGACTTTCGAGTTAATCGGATCGCGCATTCAAATTCTTCCACACAAACTTTAACACCAATATATCCCCCTAGTTTTGAAAAACATATAATGATAAACTTTATTACTTACGTAGGCAAGTATTCTTGCCAATTTTCAAATTTATTAACAAATAGAATAAGATTTTTCATATAAACTGTAGCTCCACTTTTCACCCCCATAGGGCCACCCCTATCTCTATCTATCTTTAACACCTCTCAAACGATAAATCGTTTGAGATGTGTTCATAGCTTGACACAAAGATTATTTATACCAATTTTCGAGTTAATCAAGCTACGCTGTAAAATCCTCCCTTGTAAAATTGACTACCCCTTTTCCCTGATACACATTATTCTTTATTTTCAATCTTAGGTATAAATACTGAGTTTCGAGTAAATCCGACCGCGAGCTAAAACTCTTCCATACAAAATTTGAAACCCCCTAATCCATTGTTAGGGGTTAGTTTAGAAAAAAAAAACTGACAGTCTTCATAATTTATTTAGGTAAGTATTCGTGCCAAGTTTCAAGTTTATTAATTCAAGGAATAAGATTTTTCATACAAACGAAATCCCCCCATTTCACCCTCTTAGGGGTGGAATTTCGAAAAATCCTTTCTTAATGGATGCCTACTCTTCACAAAGAACACACCCTCCAAATTTCATGTCTCTAGGACCAGCGGTTTAGGCTGTGCGTTGATATATCAGTCAGTCAGGACTTTGAATTTTATATATGTATATAGATGAACTATGCAAACAGTCAGTAGTCAAGTGAATCGCAATAATGCAACTATTATACTCTCCAGGATACGTGCGTTCGCTACGAATAACTGAATCCTTATGGCAGCGGCGCGTTTTTTTTTTATGAATGGCATCTCGAAGTTGACCTTGAGAGGTCGTGACTGCTTAACCGGACTATCCTGTGGTTGCCTTAAGAATTCTTAAAGCCTCCAGCCAGGGCTACACCTAGATTAAAATTAAGTGTTTGCGCGCTAAGGGCACCCCCTGTGGGGTACGAACCTCGGCTTAGGGCGTCTCTGGGAGAGGGCAACAAAGGGACAGGCTGGATCGAATTGGACAGCGGCGCGGCTCTCAGCGCGCTTTATATAGCCACGGACGCGCAGGCCAGGCCAGGCAAATGTTCGCCGTGATTCTTTAAATTGACATAACTTTTTTATTTATGAACCGATTGACATGAAATAAACACTAAATGTTAAGTGAAGCTTACTACAATATATTAGTGAAAACCGCATCTAAATCGAATAAGCCGTTTCTGATATTAGCGTGCACAAACACACAGACAAACAGACAAACAGACAAACAGACAAAAAAAATTTTAATTACAATTTCGGGATCGGCATCGATATAATAACAACCCCTGCTACTTTTTTTTTATATATTTCCATTGTACAGACACCACTTCTCTACAATTTTATTATATGTTCTCTAATAAAACATAATTGTCAATTAATGGATCAATCATAACCTAAAACCATAGTAGGTATTATATTTCATTACATTCTAAGTTGATTATTCTATAAACTTGCACTTTAGCTCACCTAACTCGATACTTGGTCGCAAAATTAAAACGTTCGGCATTTTTTCGCCGAGCTACCAGTAACTTAACACTTTTGTTTGGACATCTTTACATAGAATTGTGAAATACTGGAATGTCTAAATAACTTTTCTATTTTTAGTCTTTAGTGTTACTTATTTTTTAAAGTTATTTTATTGTCATTATTAACTAATCTTAGCACTCGCGACACCGACCGCACATACGACACACACTTTTAACTTAGTTTATGCTGGTAACTCACGGTTATTTAGGCTGAAGTTTCGGCGTTATTGTGTCCTCGGATAGAAGCCCGGATACGTTGCATGGCATTAAGACCAATCTTCACTGACGATGGCATCTTCTGTATAGCCGCACCATAAAGTAGGCGATGGTGAATACAGCCAGCAGTGCGAACATAACAATATTGATTTGCTCCATGTGCTGACCAATGCCCTTCAAAGTGGCCTCGTTGTTACCCGCAGCGTTTTGGGTGATGAATACCTCATCTTTTTGACGGTTGAGCGACACATCTTCTATGGTTATTCCAATGATTCCGATAAAGTGAAGTTTGGTATGGTGATTATATGATTATTAGTGTCCATGGAGTTTCTTGCCCGTTCTTCTCCATAGGTACCTACGCTTTGGAATAGGCAACTAGCTTCATTTTTCTGACTGACCGACCCCTTGACAATTCAAAAGTGCCTGTTATTGGTTTAATTGAAATAAATACTTTGAGTTTGAGTTTGAAAATTATACTTTAAACTTGCAATTTACACTACCGAAACCCAAGGACAGCCCTAGGCAGGGTCGCCATGAGATGTTTAGGGTCGTCAGGATATTAAGAAAGAACAACTCAGATTAGCTGCCAAAAGTATAATATCTATATTTAATATGAAACAAGTAAAATAACATAAAACGCTAATCAAGCATTAACTTGATACATAATTATAATGGAGCATACATACACAATACCTAGTGTAAAGGAGAGCATACACTTCAGTAATATTCACCGCAGATAAGTGGTCAAAGATATGAATTTGTAAAAGGTTAAAATGTTTACTTTAGGTAATTAAAATTTTAATGTAGCAAGGTTTAAATATTTTATCATAAAATGATGTGTGTAATTTTAATTTCTGTAACCATATCGCTATGCTTAACTATTTATTCATGAGTCTGCTGAGAGAGCTGAATCAATTTTGATATTTTAATAGCAAAACTGAACACATTGATGTTTACGTAAATAATAACTAGCGTTAGCCACCCAACTACCACCGTTCTAGACCTTACATTATCAGCCTATAGTGTTCCTACTGCTGGGACACAAGCCTCCTCTTGGTAAGAGGGAGTGGGCCGTAATCCACCACGCCGGCCCAGTACGGGTTGGCAGCTTAGATGTGACATGTCTTCAAATTTTTGGTTTTAGGGCATGCCGTAAAAACCTTACCCATAAAAAAACTTAAGTAACCGTACCCAGGGGTACTAACTGGAGTAGGTACCCATAAGTATGAAATAAAATTTAATTACTGAAAATGTAGTAAAATCAACTTATATAGACTTTTATGGCACTAACATCATAACTTATAAGTAACTAATCTTTATAAAAATAAGTTTAAAAAACAATTTTGGCATCGTATTTTTTGGTGCTCTAAAAATACAAAATTTCACATTTTTAGTTAGTGTTTTAACTTAAAATGTCTTTTAACCTTGGACATAACAAACATCTCGCAGATTTAGAATTCGAAGGGGTTGGAGTATCTAATGACCGCTTTTTCCGAAGTATCTTCTTATTACTTATTTGGAAATGCGTTGACAACCAGGTGCACCCAGGGGTACCCCAACCGAAGCGTACCGCGACCACACACTCACAGGACTTGCGCCCGACAAACCATTCCGTGCTACCCTCCGCCCCGGGAAAATACGCGCTAGCGCGAAAAAAATCGATTTAATTATAAAAAAGTAATCGCAAAATTTTTCTATTTTTATTTGTCCACCAAGAACCATTGACACAATTTTGTTCAGAAGTTTTTTTTTTCTTGTATTTCGGCACGTACAAAAAAAGTTCATCCTGCCATCTATTGCCTCATCATTTTGGCCTGGAATGTCGCCTAGTATTCATCTAATAAAATTATTGAAATCAACTACATGTCTCTCCTACTTCCCATTGTGAGTTAAATTCCATTAAGGGCTGATTTTTCCATCGCCAGATAACTTTTATTCGAGCAATAAAATTGACGTTTGCCAGCTTTTGTATGAAATAATTGTCAAAATTTCAAAATTATTCCTCGAACAAAGTTATCTGACTATTGAAAAATCAGCCCTAAATCAAATTCCACTAAATCCTGTCGAGCTAACTGAGCATTCAGCATCGAAGATGAAGATGAAATGCATGAGAACTAGGTTTGAACTTGTACGAATTATGCAGATATTCATGATGTGGCTAAGGCAAGGTAGGTATTTAAAGATCGTTGGACACGAGAAGTGCTCGTATAATATTGAAATCGGATGTTGTTAACAGGAGCCAGTCTGAATATGAATCAGTAAAGGTAGGTTAATTTACTGGCTTACAAATGGCGCTTTTAGTTTTCATCCCCGATCGTATCATCGCTTAAGCTTTGGTTTCCTAGGAATGCGGTTCTGTCATATTAGATCGGCGTGCATGAAAATCTGTCATTTTCATAAGTGTTTGACACAGGCGTCCTCTCGGTGTGCCATAATCCACCACGTGGACCCAGTGGGGGTTGGTAGATGTCACAAATGTTTTCAAGGTTTTTAGTTTTAGGACATGCCAGTTTCCTCCCGATGTTGTCCTTCACCGTTTCGAGAGCAGTGGTGATGGAATAATTCCTTATAAACTCTTCTCGTCTCGTCTTTTATAAACTCGTAAGTCGCGGCCGTTACCACTGCTCCTCAGAAACCCACTTACCTACTGATAAATTAATAAAGCGCAAACCTAACAATGTTTTATGTCAATGTTTCACCAGAGTAAACTCATGTAAGACTACGATGCCGTCATTCCAAACTTGTCTCATTAATAGCCGTTGAAATCCTACCAGCACAAGCCATTGTAAGGATCAACAAATAATTCAAGCAGCCTATTGTGGCTACACAGCAGCGGCCATTGAGAATCGGATGTGGTATACCGCACGAGATTCTCGTTCATCTTATATAAGGAATGTCGCAGTACGTCGACGACGTATTGCATAATGGTCTGTCTTTATTGGAGAACTTTTCAATAAAGTAGTAAGCTTTGTGAAAAGAAAAGAGATTGCAGGTCAAATACTCGGAATTCTTGGACCTATCCTGTCTGTATCGTGTGGAGTCCGGTAAATAACAGTAGGATTCGTCACCCGTAAAGTTTTACTTTTGGTTTCTTGTAATTTCCTTTTGCCAACAATTCAAGCATTATCCCCTACACATAATTATATCTTATGGATTAATTACGAGTATATTAAGAATTTGAATTTCTATTTGAATCATATGAAACAAATATTATATATATTTTTTTTTTACTTTTAGAAAAAAATTACAGTTTACATAACTGTAACACCTACCGTGTACCGTTTACATAAATCACACATTTTCTTTAAAAAAACAGAATCTGACCTGTAAAATATCTACTCGATTTTTTTTATAGGTATTACAACCTTTTTCTTCAATCTAAATGAGGCCGTCTCAAAAGCCGATGATTTATTTGTATACTTGTTAATGAATAAACGACGATCGCCTTTGAGAAAGTTGGCCATGAACATGAAGTAGGCTCGGCACAAAGCTAAAGAAGACTGTAGCAACTAAACAATATGAATCGAACTTTTACTCCCTGTTGAGTTGCGAATGAAATGAATTGACACAGTTTCTAGGACGTTTTAACTTTCAATTATTCTCATATAACTTTTTTCTTGAACAATTATAACAAAGTATCTTTTTCCATTCGTTAGGTATATGCATATAGTCAGTCCTCCAGACCGTATTTTTGTCATGGCAGCCAATCTCAACGCAGACTAGCCTTCGGCACGGTAGATATTATGATGCACAAATGCATGTAGCGGCTTAAATAGTGAATAAAAGGGCAATCCAGTTTGCCAGCAATGACAAAACACCATTTTTAGGATCATATGTCTCGATTCTCCTAAAACCGTACTTGACATAACGATACATTTTTTTCAGTATAATATCTAATAGAAATAGAGAAAAACGACATGTTGCGTTGACCCCAAATAAATTGGGATAAAGGCAGTGGAATGGTGATCATATCTACTCGAATTACTATACCAGAATCTTGATAACTTTGTTTAGTGTCTAGGTACAGGACGCCAGCAGGTCAAGCTACCCGAAACTGTAAAATTTTCCCAATCAAAATTGAACCTTAATGTTTTACAGATAAAGTTGAAAATCTATTAAAGAAATTTGACAGATTGTAGTAGCTTGATGTGCTGGCGTCTGTACTTGGCTTCAGAAGCTTTTCATATATTGGGGCTTACGAGCACTAACTTTAACCTAATCGATAGTCCGTCAGTTTTCAATTTGTCGAGATACAGTCCACGTCTTCTCGGAGATACTACTAAGTGCTTTTAGATATAACACAGTTATAGGTTAGTCTGTGATTAAGCCTATAAATGTACACGCACGATGTGTATATATATACACACGATTTAGAAGTAGATATAGTGACCAAAATTTAAAAGAATATGCTTATAATTGGTTGCTTATATTGGTTTGGTCATGTGGAGAGGATGAATGAATGGCGACTAACGTAAAGTTGGTTGTATGTGTATGTGACTTTAAATGTTTCCACGATACAGGAGTAATTCGTAGTGCGGGGCTAAGATAAAAAAAAAAATGAAGTAGGTATTACAAAGTGAGTGAAAACGCCGGGTAGGCCCTAGAAAGACATAATATAGTGTCCTTATTGGTGATGCTCTTGAAAAACGTCAAATGCGTAGCACTCATATTCATATCATTATTTGCATTCTATAATGTGTATGATCCGCAACCAGCGTGCGTGTATAAATAATAATAATAATAATTTTATTTCAAGTAACAAGACTCATAGTGTTAGTAACAATATACTTACAAACTTTGTTAGTAATACACTTACAAAACAAAACAAAAAAAAAACAGAAAAACCGATTGTGACATCACTACTGCACGGTGACAGGCCCAGCCGCAACCCTGCAGCAGTGGTTCACAAACGCACAATCAAGCCTGCTCGCCATCATAGACAGGATGCTGTTGGCGCTGCCCCGCACCCTACGGACCAAGGATGCGCACCGCTTCCGCATCACGGTGTAAAAACAGTCCACGTGAGCTTCAGCGAACATCCCTGATGCGCTACAGTACCGGGGCAACCCCATCAACACCCTGAATCCATTATTATATTGGATGCGAATTATATTGGGCGCCGTAAGATTTTTTTTTTTTTTTTTGTACATATAACCTGATTAGCGTAAATGAAGCAAACGGAGTACGAACAGATCGTAGCAAGAGGCATTCTGTAGTTTCTGCCTACCCTTGGGAAGAAGGAGTGAGATTTAGCATAAGACAAATTAAGTCAGTGAAAAAAGTCAGTGTTTCGCGTGATAAACCATCCAATACTTGAGTTACACATAATCTGATAATATTATATAATTATAATATTGCTCTCAAAACGATGAAGGAAAACATCGCGAGGAAACCGTCATGTCCTAGAACCAAAAACTTCAAAGACGTGTGACATTTACCAACCTGCACTGGGCCCGCGTGGCGGATTATGGCCCAATGGAGGCCTGTGTCCCAGCAGTGGGATCGTTATAGGCTGATTATTATGCTGATAATATAAACATAAAACAATATTTTTCAAACAGCATTACCCAATAACCAAAACGTACTGAACCACTGAAAAAAAAATGACTACCATCCTTGAATATTCCCGAAAATGCTCCCAAGACCAACATCAAAGGTTGAACCGGAAATTATATCATACATACGTAAATTTTAGTTCAAAAATATTTTCGTAATATGTGGTCCCCGAGTAATTTTTCTGTACAAAGGGTGCGCTATAAAAAGCTGGTGGTAAATATGACCTTTTAAAATCCGGCCCGTATATACGACCTTTTTAGGGTTCCGTAATAAATTAGCAAAAATGGAATCCTCATAATTTCATGTCCTGTCATGTCTGTTCAGATGTGATAGGTACAGTAATTTACTTATTACTTATTACTCGGAGACCATTAACACTATATCGATGAAAATTTAAAAGAAGGTTTATTCTGTGCACCGCTAAAACAATGGCTTAGTGAACCTACAAAAAAAAAAAAAATGCGGGTGGCGAACCACAAGTAAACGACGAATTAAAAAAAAATCAAGGCACATAAGCGTCTGGGGTCCCATACTCATGTTTCCAAGTGATTTTATTATTTAAGTCAACATTTTTTTAGGCATGGGATATTTTCAGTTACAACCAAATAAATAACTCTTTTTTCAAAGTTTTTTCGACAAATACCTACTATGAAATACAAAAATATTTTTGCGACCTAACATCAAAGACTGTGCATGCGTAAATATTTATCCCGACTACGGAACCCGTTACTGCACGTGGTCCGGCAAGCACTTGGCCGGTTTTATTTTTATTCAACCTTTTTGCTCTCGGTCGCTGTCAGTCGCAGACGCTTTTGATCTTGCTATAAAGATGCACTTGTTTTGCTTAAGAGGGTCAAACGTTGTGAAGAATTTATTATGATAAAAGTATTGTTCGTTTTTATGCTTTAGAAATGTTGTTTTTATTGTATCAAAGTATCTATCTACTCCTAGCACAAGCAATTCCTTGCTTAACAGGGGATCTCCAAAAACATGTATCGAAATGCCCGTTGTAATTGAAATATATTTTTTTTTTTTAACTATTTTACGGGTATTTGGAAAACTGTTCGTAGGTCAACTTATTGTTGTTTTGACTTTAATTACAAATTAATCGTCATTTGTATGATGTTAATAGTGGAGTTAGCAACCAACTTGTGTACCCTGGTAGATACTCCATTTATCAACTAGCTCACCCGACAGACGTTGTGCTGTCAAAAAATAAGTGGAAAAAAGTGAGTGAATGAAATGAGTGAATAATTGGAATGATGATTTTGAATGATGTGGTCTCCTATAATTGAAAGTACCCACTTGTATTTGTCCCTGTTTATGTTAACTGTTATCCAGTGATGCGCTTACTAAAAAAACATCAAATTTTCATTTTTATTAATATAGATAATAATCGATGTATTTCACAGAAATCTTCGTGAATTCCATTCAAGTATCAAGACTAATTATTTAAGATGCAGTTTCATTCCATTTCTGTAGGAACGACGATGTTGGTTCATTCAAATGGATGTCTATGTACAGTATCCAGCTCGATTGAACATGCTACCCAAAAATACAATAAATAAATAAAAAAAATTAATTCAGAGATTATAGTCCATACATTGTTAGTAATAATAAGTTAGTAACAATTTGTGCTTATCTGCTATGTTGGTAAATAATGAAAGCCACTAAACGTATTATAAACTAGGCTATGAAAGCTTGCCCTTTACTAGGAAAATTAAATCACTTTAAGAGATCTTGATTCTAGGTCAAACTCTTCAAAATTACTTCGTTGGTCTAAATTACTTCTTTGTCAAAATTACTTCTTTGTCTTATCCAATTCTTCATTTTGTAAAGGTAATATTGTTTTTGCGAGTTAAAAAAAATGTTAGGACTATGTAGGCCTTGTAGACTTTAGGTCTATAGAATTTGAAAACATTGTAAAAGCCAATTATTTTTAACCGACTTCAAAAAAGGAGGAGATCCTCAATTTGACTGTATTTTTTTTTTGTCATATAATGTCCAGCTCACGTTTACGTAAAGGCTTTAATAGACGGACAGAATTCACTAGCTATCGTGTTTCTTCTGATTCGATGCCAAATTAATCCACCTCTATATACACAATCATCAAATAAATGCCACAGCAAAAGGTTTTACTTTCTCTTCATTATGAAATTTCTTATCAAAGTAAAGGTCCCTTAGTTCCCATATCTTCAATATAAACTAGTCACTGATTCGATCCTGGTGCCAATCGAATCCTTGGTTCCTATTTGAATGCTGAAATTGAGAATTTCATTCTAATCAAGATTCAATTCTATTTTAAACTTAATCGAATCTACATGATAGAAATAATCGTCCTTATTCTGAGTGAATAAGAGAAAAAAACATTTAAATTTTAGCAACCCTCCCCTTATATATTTTTTTATTGTCTCTCCTAAATACAGATTACTCAGAGATCTAGCAAGGAGAGCAGCGATTCACCCAATATTTCGATTAATAAAGCATACTTTGTAAGCCCCTCATGTACTACAAAACCTTTATGTTTGTAGAATGGGGATTGTGGGACAAGTAAAATGTAATTACTGGTGGTTTATTTTATCTTTACTGACACCGATACAATGGAAATCCTCTTAATTATAATTTATTAATCTTAGCGTCTTTACTCTCCAAAAGAATGACAAATGTTCCCTTCCAGTGCTAATCCGCCATTACTTCTCTCTCTCCCTCTCACTGTCATTCGTTCTCTCTCTCATGCGTTGCGTTCCATTCCTCATAGATTTACATTAAAACACTCATCCTACATGTATCTAAATAAATTATATACAAAATATGATTAAATTTTATTAAAACATTTGGGACACGAAACAAAGAAAGATTTGGGGTAAACAATAATATAAATTTTACAAAAGCTAATGCAGTCTCAAACACTATTCGTTTCAAATCTTTGCCCACCTACTTACAAAGAAGACGGTCCAATGAAAAGAATCCTAGGATTATCACGTCCAACACAAGCTTGAAATTTAATTGATTCAGAACCAATAGATTTTCAATTCAAATGTCCAGAGCATTAAGATCAAATTCGTTTATATTCAAAAGAGAGAAAATGCCATTCTCTGGATCACAATTGCTTTTCCCGATACGGGGAGCCTAGAGAATTTTATGATCTAAGGATTCTTCTAAATCCGTGGATTTGAAAGTTCGCGAAGGCTTAGTGAAGTCTTTTCAGTTTTATTGCTAAATTGTTTCCAGAGATATACCTACATACGTATTTTGTGTAAAAGGTTTATTTATTGCCTCGTGATCGTGACACGAAATTGGAAATATTTTTTTTTTAGACTTAGGCGATCATCTAGATACTAATAATAAAGTTGAAGAGTTTGTTTGTCCGTTTGAACGCGCTAATCTCTGGAACTACTGGTCGAATCAGAACATTCTTTTTGCATTTGATAGCCCAATTCTTGAGGAGCGCTTTAGGATATTTAACATCACGCTATGGCCCTTAAGAGTCGAGCAAAACGATTAAAAGTCAGAAATAACGCTAAGCGAAAATGAAGCGATAGTGCGGCCAGGCGATGCAATGCGATGGACTGGGTTGGGGGAACCAGAAATTTCACGCGGACAAAGTCGCGAGCAGGAGCTAGTAACTTTATAAATCGAAACCGAAATAACAAAATGTGTCAGGCTTTTTGTTGATGACAACACAAGAAAATGAAAACATATTTATTGTCTATGATCGTTTGACATTAGCTTGTCTGTTGTCTGTGCTCTCTCTCTCTCTTTCTACCCAACTTCTGGTGCGTGTTCAAAAAGTTTAATAATAAGGTATTGTTCTCCTGTGTTGTTTGGGTGAAATAAAAAGTTTTACGACTATATCTCAGGGTCTTTCCATTAGTTAACCTTCAACACTTTTCAAGGTACAGAAAGTACTGGGTTAATTTTTTTTATTTATTTAAACTTTTTGCACAAAAAGGTACAAAGCCGGACTTAATGCTTTAGGCATTCTCTACCAGTCAACCAAGTTTTTTTTTTTTGCTTTCTATGTAGGAAGTTGTAAAAGCATTGACAAATCTGTTGAAAAACGAGCTCCGCAATCGGCTGATGGCACCGATAATCGCAATCAACCACTTAATTCGGGCTTTAATAAACGGAGATTAAACGTGGAACTGAACACTATTTGATAATGAACCAGCAACACGCGCGGCGACGGCCCATGTTGCTGTAATCAAACATAATGAACGATGTTAATTGATTTAATTGGGCCATGGTGCCGTCAAATGAAGGTACGTGTAATTCAAATGCAACTGTCAATGTCATTTTGAGAGCAATTGGTTAATGAGACGATAAGTATGGAGATTAGTCGTTGGTTAAGTAGTCGCAAGTGGTACTTAAGTTCCGAGCATGAGGTCCTGGGCTCGATTCTCGGGTCGGACAGTGTTATTGGTTTTTCCATCTGGAATTTCTTAGCAGCAGCTCGGGATCTGGATTTGTGGCTCCAGATGGCTTGCCCCCTGTTACATGGGATTTAAACTGGTGAAATGTGGGTGTACTATAGGTTCACCCTCTGCCTAACCCTTCGGGGAACACAGGCGTGATGTTATGGTATGGTAGTATGGAGATCAAGAAGTTATTGTAAATAATGAATACAGGGTGGCAGGGACATCGACGCGCAAACTGTAACCATGGATTCAGTACATGAGTTTAGACCCCATAGCGTCGAAAATTTCGTCGATTATTAAAAAAGGTAGATAAACAAAACATAAATAGGTTACCTCTTAATAAACTTAAAATTTCAAACTCATCATCCGCCTAGCCTTTTCCCAACTATCTTGTGGTTGGCTTCCAGTCTAACCGAATGCAGCTGAATACCAGTATTTTACATGGAGCGACTGCCTATCTGACCTCCACGATTCTGTTACTGGGTAATTATCGTATTACCCAGTAACAGGGTCGTGGAGGTAAGACTCCCCTTGGTAAGACTGGTTGTCAGACTTTCCGGCTTCTGACGAACCCCAACGACTGTCAAAGATCTTCGAATCACAGCCAGGACCATCAGCTTTACGTACTTTCCGAGGCACGGAGGGGTTTTGGTATGTAATCATAGTCACCCATCCACGGACCAACCGCGGTAAGCGAAGCTTAACGACGACTGTTATTTCTTACCCCAAAAAAAATCTCAAACGCAAATACTATATTTGCGCTGCATTTTATCAAATAATTGGTCATTCCTTCCCCAAAATAAATATCTATGCGTTTGAGCATAGGAACCGACTAAACTAAATATCTATGCGCTTGAGCATAGGAACCGACTAAACTAAATATCTATGCGTTTGAGCATAGGAACCGACTAAACTAAATATCTATGCGTTTGAGCATAGGAACCGACTAAACTAAATATCTATGCGTTTGAGCATAGGAACCGACTAAACTAAATATCTATGCGTTTGAGCATAGGAACCGACTAAACTAAATATCTATGCGTTTGAGCATAGGAACCGACTAAACTAAATATCTATGCGTTTGAGCATAGGAACCGACTAAACTAAATATCTATGCGTTTGAGCATAGGCACCGACTAAACTAAATATCTATGCGTTTGAGCATAGGAACCGACTAAACTAAATATCTATGCGTTTGAGCATAGGAACCGACTAAACTAATAACAGGATAAGCCTTTGGAGAGATCTATCTCTGCATTAGTGTTGTTTAAGTAATAATTCAGATTTTTATTCGTATATTTTATTCGCTTGAGGCGCTTGTGGCTAAGAAATAACAGCCGCACAGCTCGATCGATTAGGTGAAGCTACAATTGCCGCGGGTGGTTTGTGGATGGGTGACCATCTATATGAGTACATACTAAGACCCCTCCGTGCCTCGGAAAGCACGTAAAGCCGTTGGTTCCGGCTCTCGTTCGTAGATCTTTGACAGTCGTTACGGGACGTCAGAAGTCGACAGTCGTTAGAAGCCCAAAAATATGACAACCTGTCTTACCAAGGGGTATCGTATTACCCAGTAACTGGGTTGTGGAGGTCAGTAGGTGGAGGTTACTGGTATGCAGCTGAATGCCAGTATTTAACTTGGAGGTATAAAATACTGGTATTTAGCTACATCGGATTAGACTGGAAGCTGACTCCAACATAGTTGGGAAAGGGCTAGACAGATAATATAAGGTCGCTCGTCAGGGGTAACACCTTGACCTTGAGCTGGTCTAGCATAGTGCGGAGTTTCAATAGAATAAGAGACCAGCACCCTTACTGCGTAACACACAGTCAATCGGAATCTGAATCATTTTGAAGCAAATTGCTAATCCATTGCTTCATAAGTTAGAAAAATTTGTGTTAGTAGAATTACTTTACTGTACACCAAAAATACCTTCGTTATAAGCATAGGTATGAAACACCTGCCAGCACCCTAATTGCGTGACACACAATCTGAATCATTTTGAAGAATATTGCTAATCCATTGTTCCATATGTTCAAAAAATGTGTCTGCTCAACAATCAACACACTATCAGAAGGTTTAATTTTGACAGTTCAACGACACTCATTTCGTTGTTTACGTTGTTATGCAGACACATTTTTCGAACATATTGTTACGAGCTATGGGTTTGTGACAATAAAAATTACCAAAAGTTACACTTTAATTAAACAACACTAATAACAAGTCAAACACACTAATTATAAAACACAATCGCTCTTAAATCGCACTTGAAGATCGCTTTCGATGAATACATCGAAAGCGACCAATCAGACTTGGTTCTGCGACAGAAGCGAATACGCTTCTGTCGCAGAACCAAGTCTGATTGGTCGCGGCTAGTCTTGGCCTTATATAGTGCCGCAGATATTTCCGGAACCTTCTATTCTAGAAACATCTGGAATGTTCGAGTACATACCGGCCCCGACTGACCAGATGTCGATAGTTCTAGTAAGTTCTAGCTTCGACATTTCTACTCGTCAATAGATGGCGCTAGTGACCCTATTAGTTCTGTTATTCGATAATAGATGGCGCTAGTGACTCTATTACTTCTGCTAATCGAAACTAGATGGCGCTAGTGGTAACTAATGTCACCATCTACCAAGCATCAATTGTGGCGCGCAACAATATGAAGTAATAGATTAGCAATATCCCTAAAAATGATTCAGATTGTAATTGATAGTGTGTTCCGCAATTAGGGTTCCGTTTCATGCTTCGATACCAAATATTTCTTTTAGGGCCGATTTTTCAATCATCTGATAACTTTATTCGAGGAATAATTTTGAAATTTTGACAGTTATTGCATACTATAACTGTCAAACGTCAATTTTATTCCCCGAATAAAAGTTATCTGGCGATGAAAAAATCAGCCCTTAAGCGTTTATATGTAGTTAAGAGGTTTGAGTCAGCAATAAAACTTTTCAAGTTAGAATTGGTCTCAAATGTCATCATTTCATGAAATAATCATTCAATATGGTAATATGAACTTTACGATTATAATTTTATAAATAAACTAGCAGCGCCCCGCGGTTTCACCTGCATAATTGTCGATCCCGTGAGAATATCGGGATAAAAATTATCCTATAAGTTATTCTGATGTTTAATCAAAAATCCGTTCAATAGTTTTAGCGTGAAAGAGTAACGAACATCATCCATCCATCCTCACAAACTTTCGCGTTTATTATAATAATATGTAGTATTAGTAAGAGTAAGATATTTCTTACGGCTGCGAATCATAATTTAGATCAACATAGTGCATATTTGCTAAAACCATATGAAAATTTGAATTTGCGAGGCTTTTACGAGGCGTAAGGTGAGTAAATACCGAGGCGGATGACAAGCTTACCCATTTATATCACGTTTAAATATTCGCCTCGCGATTCGTGCGAATGTGCGAAGGCGGTATTTCTGTTGTCAGATACCTACGTGGTAGACTTCTAATCCTTACGTGCAACCTCGTAAACGAACGTACAAACGTTACGTGAATTTCCTCTAGCCTTGACCCGTATTTTATTAAGGCTCCCGCAGACAACTGCGTCGTGACTGTAGTAGAACCATTTCTGTGAAAACTTCATGGAAATTGCTCTACCAGAATCACGTCGCACCGTTACGTTGAGCTTATCTGCGGGAGCCTTTACTGGGTAAAAGCTTCAGTTTGTAAACTTACTTTCGAAGAGCAATCCCCTCTCATCCTGGTTTTATTGATATTGACAGATTTGTCAACGTTAATCAGGTACGCTTTTCATCAAGCGGGCTGGAGTTGCCTTTTTCACAGTGACGAGCGACGATTTAAAAAGGATCATTTGAAGGGTTTTTGTTTATAAGCAATTTTTTTTTTTTTTTTGTAAATAACGTTGCTCCATACTAGGAATAAAGAAAAAAATTGAAATTTATTTTGATTGTTTTTTTTTTGTTATTTTTTTATGATTGATTGAATTTTATTGATTGTTTTATTTTTATTTTATTGATTGGAATTGTATTTTATTTTTTTGGAATGAGTGGGATGCTGATTTAAGAAGTTCAATCTCCTTGCAAAACCTGCTGCTCTAGGAACTGAACTGATGCACTTCGCGAAAATGGTCTGGCTATCAATGCGTTAAAACCTATTCTTAACAGAAAATCCAAGTTAAACGCTGCCACTAAGTTACGCATTTATACCACCCTCGTCCAAGCATGTCTGATATATGCTGCGCCAGCTTGAGTAGCCTGACTGATAAAAACTACAAGAAGTTGCAAGTTGTTCGAAACAAGGCAATAAAAATTTCGTACAAATTTAAAACGAGTTTACGAAGAAATTAAATTTCCAACCATTAAAAATTTTATCTTAAAATCAGCCCGAAAATTCTATATAATAATATTATGTAAAAATCCTAAACATGATAACCCGTTAATTCCATCCATAGGCAAAAGTAGATCTAATAACTTATCCTAATTAACAACATAATATAATCGATATCGTTTACTACATCACTATTTTTTGAGTGAATAACAATATCTACCTACCACCGCACCGACCGTGCTGCCCTCACCCGGTCGCAGTAAGCATACTCGTACTCAGCGAAAACTTAAGCAAATTACCCTCAGTTTAGAATTATCATTGTTATATCGATGATAAATGTTTAAATCTAAGTTAGACGAGTATTATTGTAATGTTTTACCTTGTGTTCCAAATAGTCAGTGAGTGCATTACCATTAGTAGGTAAATAGTAGTATGTTTTTTTATATAAGTCATTGCTAAGACTTTTGTGTTTTTTTTTTTTTAATATTAGTGTGTTTTTATGGACTAGAATGTTGAGAGAATAGTAAAATAGTAAACTCAGTGTAAAAGGTCTATAAAGGTAAGTTAGCCTAAGAACTTGTTATGTATATGGTTGTACACAATTAGAATAAGAACTTATTGTATGCACTTTATGTTATTATGTTAATAATAAATCAATCAATCAAAGAAGAAGAAAATTATGATTTTAAAAGATTTTTAAATCTCAAAATTATTGTTAAACCTCGATATAAACATAAAAGGCATAGTAGTATAAGAAAATATAGGGCCGCCAATTCGAAAGTATATACTTTAAACTACCAACCACCGGTCTTACCAAGGCGTTTCGTATTATCCAGTAACTGGGTACTCCAGTACCCAGTTACTACTAGGTATTTTACAAGGAGCGACTGCCTATCTGACCTCCAGCTCAGATAGGCAGTCGCTCCTTGTTAAATACTGGTACTCAACTGCATCTGGTTAGACTGGAAGCCGACCCCAACATAGTTGGGAAAAGGCTAGGTTATTACAAACGAAAATCATGCGGTATTTTTCCATAATTATATTATTCATAATTAATTCTCCACCTTTTTAACTATACAGTAGCAGAATTCTGGCAGAAGCTATAAGCATGAGAAATGAAATCTATGAACACTCTTTCATTCAAGAATTTAGTGATAAGCGATCGCTTTCCATGGTGTTTTCAATAAAATTTTTACATACTTTATTAAGTATAACAAAGTCACAAATATTCTGCTTGTCATCTTCAAGATTGACGATAAACGACGAAGACTCGTCCTTTTAGATAACCTCACAGAAAGAAGCCAGGATCTGACGGAAAATCCACAGTGATCAAATGATATTCGTTGCTCGTAATGATTTGTAAGAAAAATAGGGCCGTTTTGATGTTCAGGATTAAATTACTGAAGTTATTGCGGCGATCTTGCATGGGCTTATAGATTGCACAGCAAATTTTCCGCATTTTAAATAAGGGCTTATTTTTCCAACGCCAGATAATTTTATCGGAGGAATAATTTTGAATTTTTGACAGTTCTTCCATACAAAAACTGTCAGACGTACGACTATTGAGAAATCAGCCTTAAATAATAGATATTAAACAATTGAATCGTCGACCGATTTGATCTTCGGGGTCATAGCGAGACCCCTTCGTGGCTCGGAAAGCACGTTAAGCCGTTGGTCCCGGCTGTCATGCGTGGATCTTTGACAGAAAGCCCGAAAATCTGACAACCAGTCTTACCAAGGGGTATCGTATTACCCAGTAACTGGGTTGTGGAGGTCAGATAGGCAGTCGCTCCATGTAAAATACTGGTATTCAGCTGTATCCGGTTAGACTGGAAGCCGACCCCAACATAGTTGGGAAAAGGCTAGGCAGATGATGAAACAATTGAATCGTCACAAAAAAAGTAGTATGCATTGTAGTTGTTGTAGTTGAACCCATTGGAAAAAAAGAGAAAGTATTTATTAGAACACGCACAAAAGGTCAATTCTCGTAAATAAAAACGTTCAAAATCTAGTCGCAGTCTCATCTCGCCGACAAACAAATATCCAAATGTAGGAAAGTTAGTGGTATTTCTGACAGATTGAGACTGAGATCAGACTGTGAACGTTCTTAAAATTACGAGAATTGCCCCTCTGGTTACAAACCAAGAAAAAAAAAATACTCCACAACATGACATTACGTCATTGGCACGCTACATCTAAATGATCCAAATAACTTAGCAACCCAATCAAAATTCTTCAACATGGCAACGCAACGCAAAATTCTTCAACGTGACTTCCATTACACAGCCCCATAATAAGTGGCATTAATTAATTATGGTGTTAAGGGTGCTTTTTAATTAGTGTCATGTGACTGTTAATAGTCACAACACGTCGTTATGGTAAGGAGGGTAACAATTAGTTCAGTCTTCTTCACCACCTGCATAACGAGTATTACAGAACAGAATTCATACAAATTCTGTTTAATTTTTCATAATAATTATTATTAGACAAAAAAGAAAAAAAAACTAGATCGATTTCTTGGTCTCTGGATTGGATCTGGGTCAGTATTTTTACATATAGAACACATTTTTGTAATTCAATAGAAGATATTGCACAAATTCATCATTGATGAGGTTTTTAACCGACTTCAAAAAAGGAGTAGGTTCTCAATTCGGTTGAATATAATATATTTTTTTATATTTGTTACCTTAGAACTCCGTTTTTTATAAGCCGATTTGCACAATTCTTTTTTAATTGATAGAGTATACTTTCAGATTGGTCCCATAGAAATTTTATCAAGTAACAGAGTTTTCAGATGGATTGGTAATAGTCCAAATCTAATCCAAAAGCTAAGTACTCGTACAAGTTTTACGAAGAACAATAAAAACGATTTTTTTTTATCAACAAACTCACTTTTTATTTTTTATATCTCCACTCGTCGCTTAGCAATTTGCTAATACTCAACGTTTAATTTTCCTGTGTTAAGCTCAATATGCTTTGACCTACAGTTTCAAACACAGTCCTTTGAGCCATCCAGTCCCCGCCAAAATATTCAAACTTCAAAGTAGTGGAGAACTTTACGTTTAGAAATACAAAGTAAAATACACTTCCACTACAAAACTACCATCCGACATTGGCCCATAAAATTGCACCATTTAATCACACCCATTCCATTAGCACTAGGTACCTACGTACTAGTCAAGAAACGCATCTGTAATACTAACACCAATAAGTGTTCTTATAAAATGCTCTAGCTCTGTTAAATTGAGTACGGCGAGACCCCCACAGAATACAGAATGAGACAAGAATTAAAAAAAAAAGGCATTCCAAGGTGATATCACTTTGGGCTAAATAGAATTTCGCGGAGTCTGAATGGTGGTTGATAAATGAACGAGTTTCTCTGAATGGAAATATTTAAGCCTTGAGACGGGAGTTATTAAATTATAGGTATGAAAGTTTGCGTATTTGATAAATTGTTAGTAATAAACGTTAAGTAGGTAGGTCGCAAACATGTCATGTCACCTAATCATTCTCTGAAGCTGTACTCATCTGTTCATATTACTCGCTCTGTGTATGCTAACGATATAGACTTCACATTTTTACCACCCTGACGGGCTGGGTACATCTGAGTGAACGTCGACTTAGACCAGCTTAACGAATACTGGCGTCCCTCAAGGCGATTGAATCCCGAAGCGATTATACACCCACGAGTCACCGGTTATGTTTTAATTCCCATGCAATAATGCATTAGAATATTTGCCTATTTGCCGTTTTGCTGGCTCTATTACAGACTCTGGACTACTACTGACAATTACATTCTTAGATTTTGTATTTCTAAGTCTGAATAGAATGAAACATAAATACACTTATGTACATAAACTTACCCCTTTTTCCCATGAGATAAGGTAAAAACTACGGGACGCTACCTGCTGCGATACTTACATACTCCTTATTTTAATCAATACAGAATATAATTCATAATACCGCATATAGTTCCCAGAAGGGGTTGCGCGAACGGAATGGGCATAAACTATGCTTCAGTGACATCACAGGGTTAATATTACCGATGCATTTACCTAGCGTTATTAATTGGTATTTTCCACTACAATGTGGGACCTTTGTCACCATTTAATATTTATAATGTTGTACTAACTTTTCCACAACTGCGTTTACGTGGAATAATAAATACGTACTAAAAACGAGGCAGAGAACATACTTTACATATGTAGATAGAAAAAAATATGTCTATTGGTCCAATGGTGTCCAGTGGTTCTAGAGATTTAAGTTAAACTCCATACACGATGCAACCAATCAAAGTCGCATCGTGTACGGACTGGCATTGAAATACGAATATATATAATATATAATACATTCTGGCCACTCATTGGTGATTTGAGTTTCATATTCATTTCCTTATTTTACTGTATTATACTCACAGGTTGACTTGTAATTTGACGTACCTTTTCCTTCCAGGACGTGTGTGTCTAGTGTGACCCATTTGTCCCAATTGAGCAAGAAAAAGTTTTAGAAAATTTGGCTTCATCGAAAGGTGTGTTATTTTGTGAGGAATTCTGGGAAATTTTCAAAAATACATAAAAAATGCGTTTTCTAGAATCCCATGAACTTTTCCCTAGGCTTAATGGGATGCTTAATTGTTGCAAATGGGTCACACTATCACGACCTGGAAGGAATACGACACTTTTCAAGTCACACATGCAGTCATAGCTTCTAAAGTTTATAACCTGTTACTTTTGTATAGTGTGGAGGACGACCACCGGTCTTAGTCTGAAATACTACCCCTCATTTCCCCTTATTTTAATTGAAACTATTGCCCTTGTAACTATTTTACGGGGGTATTAAATTGTGTGAACAGACATCATTTACGTAAAACAGCAAACCATATACATTTCTGTTATCAGAAAAACTACCTTTAACTCTAAAACATAAAGCTTAAACTTGAATGAAGGTAGAGGTCTGATTTAGCGAAACCTGTATCCGCGGTGACCGACATTTAGGTAGGGACATATAGCAGATAGCTGGCAGAATCCTAGTTTGGTATACTTTTCAATGAATGGTTGGTTTAAATAAATGGTTTTGAAGTGGCGTTCATAATTTCATCACCACTGCTTTCAAAACGGTGAAGGAAAATATCATGAGGAAACCGGCGTGTCCTAGAACCAAAAATTCGAAGACATGTGTCATCTACCAACCCGCACTGGGCCCGTGTGGTGCATTATGGTCTACCCCTCTCACAAAGAGGAGGCTTGTGTCCCAGCAGTGGGAACATTAAACTTTCCTTTACCGTTTTAATAGCAGTGGTGATGAAATAATTTACACAAAGAAAAGCACCTGACTCGGTTCGAACTTATGACCTACAACTTATAAATCTCGATCGTTACCATTTGGCCACCACTGCTAGGATGATTGAGCAGATTGTTTTACATGAAATAGTATATGTGGAATTCCTTCACATCAATATTTAATGTTAACGTATTTTTGTGAAACAATTGGCAAGTGATCTTGGCAACCTCCAAGCCAAGCTTCCAGACATTTTCAATATATACCTAAAAGTAAATATATACCTACGCAATAAAAAGAACAAATGCAGAACAGTCCATTTCATCATAGCTTTCATATTTTTATTTCTAGATTTAAACTAAATAAATAAATAAAACGAGAGGGACACAAGAGGGGTAGTTGCGTAACACACTATTAGTAGAAATAGATTTAATTTTGATAGTTCAACAAGATTCGTTGCGTTATTTACGTTGTAGAGCAAACTTTTTCGAACATAATATATTATGAAGCAATGGATTAGCAATATCCTTCTAAATAATTTACACAATAGAGTGCTGGTTGGAACAAAGTTAATTTCGCTGTTTTATTTTAATTATGAATCAATTTTTTTTTTATACGTAAAAATGTAGGCCTACACTAGGAATTACTCCTGTATCGTGGGTGCGCTTACAAACATTTAAACTCACATACACAAACAGTCAGACCCGGTACAACTACTTGTAGGTCATACAAATATTTGTTATTTTGAATTGAATATTTGAATAAATGACTTTTGATTGATTTTGATTTTGTTCCGTGTGGAAATCGAACCCGCGACACACAGCGCAGCAGTCAATTGCTTAACCACTGCGCCAACCGTGCCGACAAAACAGTACGACAGACACACATACGCATATACGAATACAACTCACACGCATCCCACACGTCTATTTTACTATAATAAGCCTGTAACATAGACATAGGTACCTACGCTTGTATACACACAAACACACATACTTATAAGTATCTTGACGTTCAAAATGTGACACATTTTTTGGTCTCGCTATCATTCACCACATTGCTCACAAGGCCTCAGGAACCCGTTGGATACGGGAAGTACAGAACCGGCTGGAGTGGAGGTGCTTCGGGGAGGCCTATGTCCAGGAGTGAACGTCTTTCGGCTGAAATGATGATAATGATGTGACGTGCGACAAGGAACTCTGTTCCAAAATAGTAAGATAAATTACTGAGCAAATTCCCCGAAAAGCTCGATGCCTTTTTCCTTTTTTCTGATTATTCATAGACATACCTTCTAGTGTTCCTAAGAAAAAATTCGAGTCTTAGTGCGGCTGTCGGCCTTATAAATTATCACGATCCAAATTAATGTCTTAGAGTCTGACACGTTGAATCTTTAAGTAAATGTCTCGTGTTTGAAACTAGCTTCGGGTTTTGGCTCCACCTGCTAAGATATTATGTAGCTATAATTATAAAATTAAAGCGAAGTCGCGTGAACTTGTGCTGGGTAAGGCCTGCATACTGAAATCATTGTCAGTATATTATTTTGAAAGAGATTGGCATGTTATATAATTATGCATTTCATCCTTAATTTGTACAAGAGAGAGAATTTTCTCCAATTGACTTTGCAGCAAAGTTAAGAACTTGAGTCCCGTAATGAATGTTGTTTGATTCTCAATTTTAAAGGAATTTAGGAGTATTCCAAGTTTGTTTCGATTCATTATTAGCATTTCGTTACTGATTATTAATTTAAAATATTAATAATCGGTAACGAAATGCCAATAATGAAATGCTATTAAAATTACAATATTGTTTTAAAATAAAGTGGTTTTTATTTTCAAACAAGTATGCACCAGACTTAAAATAATACTATGTATATAAAAATATATATAAAATTAAAATGGGGAAAGAATTACAGGGCATCAAAAATTTTGATCGCATCGCTGTCAACAGGAAAAGTGCCCAAGAGGCTCGCAGCATTTATTAAAGTTTTAAGACAATTTTGGAGTCAATAGAATTGTGGCAGCGTGAACGGTGAACGATTTACTTCAAGGCGTTCTCGTGTCTTACGCCTTTTATATTAAATACCTTAAACATTACTGACGGTGAAATATTGAAAAGAAAGAAAATACGTATATTCGCGGTAAACATGACGCATAAAAAGAACACAAAAAAATAACAACTTGGGGGGAAAACATCCGTCACATCCACGCAAAACGGCCGCAAAAATGCTAAGACCCTATACGAGACAGAGCTCCAGCGCTGGTTGTCAGCGACAGCCGGCGTTGATTGCTACCCATTGGTGACACTTATATTCGTCTCAAGCCGGGATAGGCTTGAGACAAATAGAGAAAGCAAAGTCAGAACACAAAGAAGAAGAAGACCGAGGGCCATAGCTCACTGGCACATCTGTTATTTTAATTTTGTTGGCCTAAAACTTCGCCACTTTTACGGCGTTATCGGTGGCAGCGCAGAAGGCACTTTGGCTGCATGTTTTGGGGCACAGAGGAGATGGAGCATAGTTTGTATGTATAACACAGCTCCACATCGTGCACACCCTGCTGCCGTTCCGTTGAGGTAGCACCACTTCACGAGGTTCTGTTAACACCTTCCCACAAGGGTTCGGATACGGTTCAGGGACTTCCAAGTGGACCACCGAAGGTTACAACTCTCAGTTACATATATGTACCCAATTTCACTCTTCATAATGCACTGATATAGCAACTTCACAGAGCTAAAGATTAATGGACCTGATACATAATTTCTGTCTCACCTTGAGAAAAAAACATGACAAACAGACGAACACGACATAATAAATCACAAACATAAAGTGCTTTTCTGGCTAAAAATCGTAACCACCATACCAGATTAATGGTCGCAGAGTAAGCAAAAGATTATGCAAGAAAACAGCCTATAAAGAGCTTATCATTTTTCCCCGCGCTTAAGGAATGGCGCGATGTAAAGACACATTATATGACTACCGAGTCGTTTCGAGTTTTTACGGAGACGATTTCGAGACACGTTTATCTTATTTTGTGGGGTTTTTGTTCTGTGGAGATTTTTTATGTTGTTTGCTAAGAAACCCTTTTCTTTAAGCTGTTTATACGTTTTTAGTAAGGTTTGAATGTAGGTGACTGGTGAAATGCTTTACACCTCTGATTACCTATTTTTGAGAAAGAAGTTAAAAAAGAAAAAGTATTTACTGGGACTCGCACAGGAATATCGCAAATTAAACTAAACACTCAAGAAACAAAAAATAAAAGCAATAAGCATCACCTCTGTACCTATTTTTTCTGTTCTGTTTTTCTATGTCTGTTTATATATGTGTGTACATAAATGGTTAAATAAATAAAATAAAAATAGAAAGTCCAGTACGACGACATAAGGCCCAATCTGCAGCTTATGTATGTTGGTACTGTATAGACTGTCCACTAAATTCAACCTTATGTAGTGCAGGCTGGCTATAATTTAGCGCGGGTTCTATTCGAACATGCAAGCAAATTTAGAATAGGGTGTCAATTATTTTATTAGGTTTTTTTGTTTAGGAAAAGACAATGCTAGTTTAGTCGACAATATGTAAAGACGTTCAGTCAATGTAAACGTAAAGAAATCGTTTTATTGTTTGATCTATTTGAAGGGCTAATCTGCCCTTCACAGCACTTAGTTTCGCACTCTTTAATTGCGTAACAACACTACCAATTTAAAGGATATTGCTAATTCATTGCTTCATATGTTCGAAACATTTGCCTGCTCAACAACGTAAATAACGCAATGAATGCTGTTGAACTGTCAAAATGAAAGCCATTGTGTGTTACGCAATTACCCTACCACTCTCGATTTGCACCACAAAAAGTTGTTCCATAGATTTTTTTTCTTTTTTAAGGAATCCTACTAATATTATAAACGTGTAAGTTTGTATGGATGAATGGATAGATGGCTTGTTATTCTTTCACGCAAAAACTACTGAACGGATTTGGATGAAATTTGGCATACAGATGGTTTATAACCAGAATTAACATATAGGATACTTTTTATCCCGATATTTCCACGGAATCTAAACCTATGCGGGTGAAACCGCGAGGCGAGCTAGTACTTTAATAAAATATGCTAGTTATCTGTTTATTTACGAGATATTAGTTTCTGTTTGAAATCCTCAGCGTACTCACGATAAATTCCTTCAATGTAGTTGATAGCTATGTTATTGTTTTTATATTGCATTTCAGTACACCGACAAGGCGGGTGCCTCGTTTAGTATTTATAAATGCTAGCTGATTTGCCAAGAAAAATCATACGTGATTTTAAAATCATACCTGCCGATCGATTCTGCAAAAATCTCACCGTGAAAAGTTAGGTGAAGTGAGCTTAGAGTAAACAATCTGTTGATGACCACGGCGCCATCTATCCAACCCAGCAGCAACAACTAACGCGGGTGGCGGGACGGGACGGGGAGGGGAGGGCACGGACGATTCGAGACGACGTTGCGCGCGCCCCGACTTGATTTTTGTAACGCGACGACGACTACATCAAAAAAACCATTGTAAAACTCAAAGTCAATACACATTTATATTACGAGCTATCTGGGTCTAATTTCAAATCCACGACGCCGACGACCTGAAACCAAAATCCCAACCATAAATTGGACCTTCGAGCCGCACAACCATTTGGATCAGCCCTGGACGTGGAGCCTGGATAAACACCTGGAGCAACGGCAACGTGCAACGGTCAGGTCAATCCATCCATTTTACTACCCAAACCCAGAGCTCAGTGCAATTTGTGCTAATATCGTTCCTTTTTCGCAAAATTCCAGTGTACGGTGTGCAATTGTGCGTCTACCTACATCGTACTCAAACGCAGCCGCGTACCTACCGGTTTACTGTAAGTACTTGATTCTTTTCTCTTGCAAGCCACCAATATGAGCAATAACAAAAGACATTCAATAGTAGAAATAGAAACTAGTGAAGATATTATTCGCGATTTAGTTAAGAAAAGAGGTACCGTTAAACGAAAATTAACTTTGTTTTCAAAATACCTTCAGTCATTGGATGATTCGCAAATAACGGGCGCTCAGAAAGTAGAATTAGAAGAGCGTTATCAACCTTTTAAACTATTAATCGATCAATTTTCTATTTTACAAGATGAATTAGACTCGTATGTGTCAAATAGTGATCTGGATAGGGAATTGCTAGAGAGAGAAACGTTTCAAAATCAGTTTTATGGTATTGTAGGCAAGGCTAAATGTATTCTTAAGGATAATTTCAAGCAAGATTCTGTGGGTCAAAGTCGAACTTCTAACTATATGAAGTTACCCACAATTTCATTACCGAAATTCGACGGTTCATATGACCAATGGCTCGAGTTCCGCGACACTTACTTATCTATGATACACAATAGCGACAATCTAGATAATGTTCAGAAGTTCCACTACCTACGGTCAGTTCTCACAGATGATGCGTTACAAGTAGTAAAGGCACTCGAGTTTTCATCTGACAATTATTTAGTTGCTTGGAGTCTCTTAGAGAATAGATATAATAATGACAATTTGCTGGTTAGTAATCACGTCAAAGCTTTATTCTATGCACAATCAATGAATAAAGAATCAGCTGCTCAAATTCGTAGGCTAATAGATACAGTTTTGAGAAACATTCGGGCGTTAAAAACGTTAGGAGAACCTACAGATACGTGGGATACATTAATTATTTATATAATTACTTCCAAGTTAGATTCTCTTACCGATCGCGAGTGGGAAAGTTACAAAAGTACCCTCCCGAAAGTAGGAAAATTAAAACTGTCTGAATTAATGAAGTTCCTCACGAATCGTGCTGATTTTTTAGAATCGATTAGGCCTCAAAGCAAACAATCGTCAGACTCGCACACAAAGAAACAGTCGCTCACAAAATCACACAGTCATGTTATAACACACAAAGATAACAATAACAAAAAATCACCAAATTCACCCCGTTATAAATGCGCTCAGTGCGGTTCCAACCACCCAGTGTATTCTTGTGAAGATTTCCTAAATTTATCTCTTAAAGATAAGATAGACTTCATTGAGAACAAAAAGTTATGTCGTAATTGTCTACGATCAGATCACGCCTTAAACGATTGTTGGTATGGACCGTGCAGGCTTTGCAACAAAAAACATAATTCGTTAATTCACACTGATACTATATCAGACTCTCGTACATCATCAGCTGTTGCTCAAATCACGCAAACAGTGCCACAGTCTGACTTATGTAATACGAGTGCTTCACACACACAAATGCCGCTGACCACGTCTTGCAAGTCTCACACAATTCGCAGGGAAGATAATAATATCATGGAGCATGATTATCCAAATGCAGTATTATTATCGACCGCATTAGTGGAAATAGCGGACGCACAAAACAAATTTCACACAACGCGAGCTCTCCTCGATAACGGGAGCCAACATTGCTTCATATCTGAATCGCTTTGTAAAAAACTTAATCTTCCATTGATACAGTCCACTGTTCAAGTTATAGGAGTAGGTAACACTATCTCTCAATCCACACAATCATGTTGTGTCCAAATGCGATCTAAAACGAACACGTACAATACGCGCTTTAACTGTTTGGTTTTAAATCGTATAACGGCACAATTACCTTCACTAAAAAATAATCACAATAGTATATCTATACCAGACCATGTTCAACTTGCCGATCCCGAGTTCTATCTGTCTAGCGACATTAACTTATTGATAGGAGCAGATAGGTTCTGGGACCTGCTTAGAGATGGTCTCATACGGTTGCCGAATGGGCCATACCTGCAAAACACACAACTGGGTTGGATCATATCGGGAATTGTTAATGAAAAGGTTTCACGCGTTAACCTAATTCATTGTAATCTCACGCAAACATTAGATTCAGAACTCAAACGATTTTGGGAATTGGAAGAAATACCTCAAACAAATAACAATTTCACTAAGGATGAAATTGCATGCGAAAATTTATTCAGAGATACGACTTTACGCGACGATAAGGGCCGTTTTTCTGTACGCATTCCGCTCAGTCAATCGGCCGATGTTTTGCATGACACATTTTCTACGGCAAAAAACAGGTTTCTTGCACTCGAACGCAAACTCATTAGGAGCGCACCTAGCTATAGACAATTGTACAAAGATTTTATGAGTGAATATTTAGGTCTGGGACACACGAGTCACATAACGGAATACTTTTCACCTTGTTATTTCTTACCGCATCACGGTGTTTATAGGGAACACAGTTCAACAACAAAACTTAGAGTTGTCTTTGACGCAAGTGCAAAGTCCACTTCGGGCAAATCATTAAACGACATACAACACATTGGACCTACGTTACAAAATGATTTGTTCTCGATTTTGCTTCGTTTTAGGCAATTTAAATATGTTGCATGCGCCGACATCGAGAAAATGTATCGGCAAATATTAATTCAGCCTGACCAGAGAAATCTGCAATTAATACTTTGGAGGGAAGATCCATCTGAGCCGCTCGGTGTATATCAGCTTAACACCGTCACTTACGGGACGGCTTCCGCACCATACCTCAGTATTAGATGTTTGAAACAACTTGCGTTAGAATGTAAGGATGACGTCATCGCACAAGTAATTAATGACGACTTCTATGTCGATGATCTAATAACGGGACATCAGGATCAACAAAAGTTGTTACAAATATGTAAAGACGTTTCTGAAGTATTAAAATCGGGTTGTTTTTCCCTTAGAAAGTGGGTATTTAATTCACCATCTCCGCAAATCGAACCACTGTCTACGTCTAAGGAATTTACACAGGGCGAACACTGTCATACCAAAACACTAGGCATGGGGTGGTTCCATTCATCTGATGAATTATATTTTACCACTAAATGTGATCATGATGTAACTAACGCTACAAAACGCAACATTCTCTCAGTAATTGCACAGATATATGATCCGTTGGGTTTACTTACACCAACTATCATTATAGCTAAAATCATTTTGCAGAAACTATGGTTATGTAAAATAGGGTGGGATGATGCAGTTCCAACAAACATACTTTTAAATTGGCAAACTTTTCTTACAAACCTATCAAATTTAAAAGATATACGCATTCCACGTTATGTCATTGGAGAAAGCTCGCACCTTATTGAGTTACATATTTTTTGTGACGCCTCGCAAGACGCATATGGCGCCTGCGCATATATACGCAGCTATACAGATGCACAGCTGATATCGGTCAAGTTGTTATGTGCGAAGAGTAAGGTCGCACCCGTCAAACCGGTTAGCGTACCACGCTTAGAACTATGTGGCGCGGTAGTAGCTGCAAAGTTATTTAATAAAATCTGTAACTCACTGCGATTAAGTTTTCATAAAGTATATTTTTGGTCAGACTCAACAATTGTTTTAGGGTGGCTTAAGATGTCACCTAACTTATTGAAGACATTTGTACAGAACCGAGTTGCACAAATTAATGAACTCACGGGTGATAAGCCTTGGCTTCACGTAGCCGGTAAACAAAACCCAGCTGACTTGTTATCGCGCGGTGTACATCTGGATTCACTTATAACTAATGACTTATGGTGGCACGGCCCATCATTCTTAAATATTCCTAGCTCGCAATGGGAACATGATAATATTAATTCTGATAATATTCATCATGATGATTTACCTGAATTAAAAACAATTAAAACTTCGTTGCTTGTTCAAACAAAATCAGATTCGTTTCTATTCGATAGGTTCTCACGTTTTAATCGCTTGCGACGTGTAGTGGCGTACATTATGCGTTTTGTCAATAATAGTCGTACAAAACTAAAACCACAACGTCTCACAGGTTGCCTATCCATAGACGAATTGAATATATCTGTTAGAATTTTAACTAGGATTGCACAACAACAAGTTTTTTTAAATGTTTATGACACTTTAAAACATAACCGTCAAGTAACAAGCCCACGTAGTTTATCTAGTTTAAACTTATTCTTAGATGAACACGATCTAATTAGAGTAGGTGGTAGATTATCATATTCAGACACATTTACTTATGATAAAAAACATCCTTTGTTATTGTGCGGTAAACACAAATTCACTCGTCTTGTATTTGAGCATCAGCATAAAGAATTGTTACACGCAGGGGCTCAGTTATTACTGGCTACTATTCGTGATACTTGGTGGCCTACTAGAGGGCGTAGCCTAGCTAAGCAAGTGGTTCACACCTGCATAAAGTGCAAGCGCATGCGAGCTAAACCATTGAACATACAAATGGGTAACTTACCTACTGAACGATTGGAGCCAGGGTATCCATTCATACGTAGTGGCGTGGACTACGCTGGGCCGTTGTTCATGTTGAACCGCGAAGGCAGAGGGGCCAAACTGACAAAATGTTACATCTGTCTTTTTGTTTGTTTTGCTACGCGCGCAATACATTTAGAGTTGGTTACAAGTCTTACTACTAAGGCATACATGCTGGCGTTGAAACGTTTCATCTCTCGACGTGGCAAACCAATGCAGATTTATTCTGACAATGGCACTACTTTTGTTGGAGCTTTAAAAGAATTTTCAAAATTTTTAGATTCATCACAATCCGATATTTTAGATTTTACTACTGATAATGGTATAAAATTCACATTTGTCCCACCATATTCTCCTCATTTTGGTGGTTTGTGGGAGGCAGGGGTCAAGTCCTGCAAGTTTCATTTATGTCGCATTGTGGGCAATGCCCATTTCACTTATGAGGAGTTGACAACGATATTGGCACAAATTGAGGCTGTTCTCAACTCCCGACCTATGTACCCAATGTCCACAGACCCGAACGACCTGCTTCCTTTAAGTCCTGCCCATTTCCTGATTGGCCGACCGCTCACCGCGCCAGCCAGCCCTGACCTCACCGCAACGGCTACGCAGCGCTTGCCTCGATACGATCGCGTGGAACAGATGAGACAGAACTTCTGGCATCGCTGGTCAACCGAATATATCTCTGAGCTTCAGAAGAGGACGAAGTGGCAGCTCAACCTGGACACACTCACTCCTGACACCCTAGTCGTCATCAAAGACGACAACTTACCACCTCTGAAGTGGCGCCTCGGACGAGTGCTGCAAACATTCACCGGAAAGGATGGTATATCACGCGTGGCTACCATCAAAACAGCGACGGGCATTATTCGACGATCATTCCCGAAAATCTGCCCACTTCTGCACCCGGATGATGACCGCAGCAGCTCCGCTTCATTGGAACCTGGTGCTTCCAAGGCCGGGGGCATGTTGATGACCACGGCGCCATCTATCCAACCCAGCAGCAACAACTAACGCGGGTGGCGGGACGGGACGGGGAGGGGAGGGCACGGACGATTCGAGACGACGTTGCGCGCGCCCCGACTTGATTTTTGTAACGCGACGACGACTACATCAAAAAAACCATTGTAAAACTCAAAGTCAATACACATTTATATTACGAGCTATCTGGGTCTAATTTCAAATCCACGACGCCGACGACCTGAAACCAAAATCCCAACCACAATCAATAGTGTCAATCCCTCTAGCATCAGGTCGAACGACGGCTCACTTCACCTACATTTTCACGCGTACCATATGGTCTGGTTCGAGGTAGTGCGGGAAAAGTTCCTGGAAGGATTTAGGGCAGGCTTTTGCCCAGCAGTGGGTGAGTATAAGCTAAGAAAAAAATATTATAAGGTTCACGGCTTTTAACATGAGGAGTAGTAGCAGCGAACATCTAACATAATATTTTATACAAACGCTGAATATTCATACGGACACAAGATGTGGACTCCATGGGTTATTTGAGGTATTCGTAAGAATTGTAAAACTACACATATATAGCGATTTTCCGTGGGTTATTTTAATAATATAACATTCAGGAACTAAATAAATAAAATCCTACGCTTAAAATAAACGTTACATCAAAATCCAACGAATCGTCAAAACGAAAGAAAATACGTTTATTTGCGGCAAACATGACGCATAAAAAAGAACATAAACATACAAAAAAAAACAAGTTGGGGGTAAACATGCATCACATTCACGCTAAACGGCCATTGCTCAGCATAATGCTAAGACCCTATACGAGACAGAGCCCCAGCACTGGCTGGCGCTGGCTGGCTGGTTGTCAGACTTTCGGGCTTCTGATGACCCATAACGAATGTCAAACATCTACGATTCATAGCCGTGACCAACGGATTAACGTGCTTTCCGAGGCACGGACGGTCTTGATATGTTAAGATGGTCACCCATCCACGGACCAACCGCGGCAAGCATAGCTTAATCTGATCGAACGACCCACGTGGCTGTTATTACTTAGCCACAAGCCCCTCCAGGCTCGCTATTTATCAAACTAAAAAATCCCTGAAGTCCTCTCAAGTCTCCCGTAGCCAATAAATCGTTTTTATTTTCCCAGTATGTAAAACTGAAAATGTTATAAAGGCGCAAGTGAATTGTTTCACTTTCACGGCTCAGCGGTTTATTCGATCACCATGAAATTCACATGTCTACACATATCCTGAGTTATAGAATTGAAGAAAAAAGTTTTGATCCATGCTGATAGAAAGGTTCCTGTAACAGCCGTCGCTACTTATCATGGACTCCACGAGACATGCTCGACCTTGTGTGGAGTTCATAAGCGAAATGCTTCTTTTGCGTCTTATTTTTCTTTTTTTTTTATGTAAACCTGGTTGTTAATGTTTACTATAAGGAAATGTTAAGCACAGTTCTTGGCTAATAAACATTATTTTATCATATTTCACTATACTCTGGTACACTCCTGAAGACCAATTCCCGTAATAAAACGTTTATAATCTACTCGGAATCTCATCTCAGCGACAATTAATGTCAAACACTTGTCAAAAATGTAGGGAAATTAGAGGTATTTTGATTGAGACCGACATCAAACCGTGAACGTTCTTAAAATGAACGGATTTGCCCCTCAGAAATAGAACAGAACGTTTATTCGCTGAATGAGCTATCCGCTTAGTAATTTTCGGTCATTTCCACTCACATACATACAACATACATTTTTAAACCCTCTATTTACTAATATGCCTCATCATTGCTAAGCTACCACTTAAGGGAAGAGTAACATAAGTACTATAGTTACTTACTGGGGCTGCCTCAATTTATGTATGACTAGCTTTTGCCTGTGGCCTCGCCCGCGTGGAGGTTGAAAATTATCCCACGGAAACGTATTACCGAGATAAAAAGTATCTTGTGTGTTATTCCAGGTTATAAATAATATTAATTAGGATAGAATCTGTATGTTAAACTTCCAATCCGTTTGCAAGGCGGTTGTTTATTCATTAATTATTTTCCATTGTAATTCGAATACTCATGCCTACCTACTGCAGTAGAAGTTAAGGAGTCAAGTGCTATCAAACCGCCATCGTCACCGACGCCCGACGCCGGCGCCGACCGCCTACATAAATAATTCAGTAAAGCAGCCAGTCGAGTAGCACAGTGGTACCAAACACTCGTCGATATTTAGTTTCATCCATCACACTGCAGGCCCCAACATTATTTCGTTTACCACAAAAATATTCAAGTTTTTTCCAAGTTGTTTCATATTCATGAATTGTTGTTATTGTCAGAGATTGCAGAATTCGTTTGTGGGATAACGACCGAACATCAGTGATCACAACTGAAAGGTAAAAACTTTAAAACCGGTTTATGTTGTTCTGAGTCGTTTCGGAGAATTTATTTAGTTACATCCTAACGAAGGTCCATCACGCGGCCGTCTCATTATATTTGTCAGTATTTTTTTTTTTTGCAATATTAGGTACTCAACTCACACTATTTTTTATTTGTCACATATTTATCTTATCTAAGTATGCATATACACGTCACGATGCAGTGTAAAACTGATTTACATCCGTCGTTCTTTAAAACCCGCGTCAGGCACTATTGTCTGGCATTTTTGCTGAACTGGGCCTTTTTGGTGCAGCCGTGAGGCACACTTACCTGCTAATTTCTTACATCCGTCTTTATACTTTCTATTTGTTTTTTTATTAGTTGCTATCTGATGTTATGTATCTGGTGTATTGTGTGTATTTTAGTCTGTGCTAAATAAATGAATTTTTCTTTCTTTCTTTCAAAGGAATTTTAATTAATTAATAGTCTGATTTGATTGGGGCTTGTGGCTAAGTAATAACAGCCGCACGGTTCGATCGATAAGGTTAAGCTAAACTTCCCGCTTTTGGTCCGTGGATGGGTGGGTGACCATCTTTACATACCTTACTTTTCTTACATATCCCTACGTGCCTCGGAGAGAATGTTAAGCTTGGTCCCGGCTGTCATTCGTAGGTCTTTGACAGTCGTTACGGGTGGTTAGAAGCCTGAAAATCTGATAACCAGTCTTACCCAAGGGTATCTTATTTACCCAGTGACTGCCTTGTGGAGGTCAGATCTACCCTACAGCACTATATATACTAATAAAAGACGTAAAGATATAGTTTGTCCACAAAATTCTACAAAACATGCTTTTATAGCCAAATATTACCTGTACCTCGGACATCGCCTATATAATAGACTAAACTCGAAACAAAAAAATTATTCTCTCTCTCTCCAAAGTATGTCTCACGAAGAAACAGAGAATTTACTAACTGTGTTAAAGTAAATATAGGTATACAAATATTTATCAAATTTAGAAACTACTACTCAAATCAAAAGTTGACAATATAAAAATATTGTCAACTTTTGATTATTTATAAATTTGTGCAATAGGAGAGGCGTATGTCCAGCAGTGGACTGCTATACGCTGATGATGATGGTGTACAGTGATGTAAAAAAACTCAGGCCGCCTGGATTGTTTCAATATATATCTATTTACCTACCACATGTTGCTCAGCATAAATATTATTATTATTATTTTATTTAAGTCAGACACAGTGATCCATAGTTATGTTAGTAACCAAAGATTAAAATACATGCCACAATAATACACATAATACACAATAATACCATTATAACTAAAATTAAATAACTGAAATATATAAAGCCAAATTGAAAAATAAATTCATTAGTTAAAATCGCAATCAATTTTAAATTCATTAAAATCTCTAAAATCATTTAGTACATCTATAAATTAATTAAATTTCTCTGCTCAATATTATTTTTAACCAACATAATGGCCTTATTCTATTCTTATCAGTTAGATTGATGTTACTGTTGGCCTGTATAATCCCACAGCTTAGCAAAGACCTCTCTCCATGAGTTCCAGCTCTTTCGATTCAGGTCTAAAGTGAACCACTGCTCGTTTGTTTTCTCCAGCTCATACCGCCATCTTCTGTCATCTAAATTACTTACGAATATTATTATATGAAAGATATTTTGAAAATAACTTCCAAACTTTTTACCCTGATTTCTAAGACACATACACGCCTAAATTCACGCTCTCTTCCCATGAGGGTAGGCGGAGAGTACAGAACGCCACCTGCTACGATTGTTACACACTCCTTTTGCCTCGTTTACGTTCATACATCTGACGAGCAATTCTCGTAATTTTAAGAAGGTTCACAGACAGAGGGGCAATTCTCGTAATTTTAAGACCATTCACAGTCTGATCTCAGTTTCAATCTGTCAAAAATACGTCTAATTTCCCTACATTTTGGCAAGTTTTTGACATTTGTTTGTCGCTGAGATGAGACTGCGACTAGATTTTGATCGTTTTAAATTACAAGAATTGGCCTTCTGATGATATTGAAGCTGCTGTATCACTTATACGATGACTACTTTTGTAAAGGCTATCCTGTGGTATATCTAACTAGATTCTGACACACACGCCGGGTGCGAGTACTACGCACCTGACCTTTCTGAAGAATATCCAATCAATAAGGTTACTTATTATGTCCTCCCAGGGCGACCCTGCCTGGCGTTTCCACTCTCATCTGCCTTGAAATACCTTTTTTTGGTCGCCTTCCGGTCATCCTCTCAACATGACCAAACCATACAAACATCTAGGTAAGCATTGTCTAACACTCCAAAAGAATATACAATTTCATTAAAGAATTACATTTTTATTTTGATTTTAATTTTGATTCTAATTTTAATTTTCATTTTAAGCCATATTTTAATTAAAATTTTTGTTTGTGTAATATGCATGATGTAATTACCTATGGATCCTTGATATCTGAATTAAAATTATTTTATTTTATTTTAATATTCTGATCAAGCTATTTAATAACTTCAACTATCAAAGTATTACAAGATTAAAAGGTCTGAAATAGACTTTCCTTATTGAACTTTTCTTAGATAGACTTTTTAGTATTTACAAGGCTCATTGCCCTCTGAGATTTAAATAGGCTGAAATGTTCCGCTAACTATAGTACAAGTACATACGAATAAGCATCCCTTGGGGAAGATACGCTTCCTCTAATCCTGAGTTCGATCTTAGCTATTAATGTCAGGTTGGTACCTACAATCCGTTCATAGCTATTTTACCTCTGACAGCTGCAACCAAACAGCAACCTTATTGTGGGGAGAATAAAGATCACAATGATTTTCAGACTTGTCAGTGGCAGCAACCCAACAGCAACCTTATTAGAATGAGAATAAAGATCACAATGATTTAAACAGACTTGTCAGTGACAGCAACCCAACAGCAACCTTATTAGAATGAAAATTAAGACCAATGTGATTTGGACAGTGATGCAAATACAGAGGTTAAATAACCGTTAACGGATTGTACATACATTGTGTTGTTAATCTATCTGACAGCGCAGCAAGTGGCGCCGTCTAGTTTGATTACGAAAGTTACTTAGGAATCACTGAAGAGGTTGAATGAGAGTGACACTGGCTGATTAATGTCACTCTAGCAGAGCGTCGCGTCTATGGTTGCGTGGCGGCTGACTTCTGATGACAGATGATGTCCGGGGAGCAGTTCCAGGATGAACTGCTATATTCCCGCACAATCCAGAGGGGCAAAAGAACATTCACAGTCTGATCTCAGTCTCAATCTGTCAAAAATACGTCTAATTTCCCTACATTTTGACGGGTTTTTGACATTTGTTTGTCGCTGAGATGAGACTGCGACTAGATTTTGATCGTTTTAAATTACAAGAATTGGCCTTCTGATGATATTGAAGCTGCTGTATCACTAATACGATGACTACTTTTGTAAAAGCTATCCTGTGGTATATCTAACTAGATTCTGCCGGCGGTTTCGCCGGCAGAATCGGCACTCCGTCGCATCGCATCGCCTGCCCTCGCTATTACTACTTTTTCGCTTAGCGTTACATAAAAAAAAAACGGGTTGCACTCCGGGAGTGCCAGCAGAAGTGAAAACTTGAATATTAACGTTGTGCATTTTTGATATTTTGGAATGCGGTCTACTCTCCCTCCGTCTTACGAATTTTCGATCAGGTCATGTGTCCTGACGCGAGCTCCGACTTACGAATTTTCCATCAGGTCACGTGTCCTGACGCGAGTTTAACATTTTTTACTCATCACAAAAAAAGTGCACAACGCCGCTAAAGAAGTTTTCACTTCAAAAAATAAAATAAAGACTGTTTATTTCAATTACAATGGGCATTTAGATACATATATTTGGAGATCACCTTTTAAGCAAGGGATTGCTTGTCTTAGGAGTCTCCGCACTTCCACTTCTAATTTTTAATGCAATTGAAATGTAGACAATGTAAACATGCAAGAATAAAAATAAAATAAAAGGGTATCTGCAAAAGAATGAGCGTTATGCATAAAAGTGCCAGATCGCGCGAGTACCTAAGTGTTATGTGTGTCAGGAGTGAGTTAGTGAGTACGAGTGTGAGTGTGAGTAGTGAGGTTGTGTGGTGTGTGAGTTGTAATAAGCGATGCTTAGTTCACTTATCCCAATTAATATCCTGTCCAGTACTAAATACGAAAGTGTGTCTGACTTTTTTTCTTTTTGCTGGAGTGGAGATTTAGCTGTCTACCAAGAAAAAAGAAAGAATATTTTACTTGGGACATTCACAGTAAATACAAATAATAAAAAAGAACAATAAGGGCTGATTTTTCAATAGTTCAGTAACTTTTATCTGAAGAATAAATGTGACAGTCGACATATTTCCCATACAAGAGCTGTCAAACCGCAATATTTATTCCTCGGAGAAAAGTTGTCTGACTATTGAAAAATCTGCCGTAAATCTAACAAAATCATAAAAACAATAAATAATAAAATTAAAAAGGAACATAAAACATTTCACCGAATTTTAAAAAGGCCTCTCCGTGATAAAGGCAAAAGGACGTGCTGCTATATTGTAACTGAAAAAAATAAAGTACCTACTCAACAAATAAGAGCAAAAATTTCATAATATTGATTCTCTGTAAAATTACGTACCATTAGATCCAATCTGAATATCAGGTGAGCTCCTCATCAAATAATATACTCTGCTGAACGAAACTCAACCATAACGTTGTCGTGCTAAAGTTTAAAATTGAGTAGCATTTACCTATATTTTCCCTGAAGCTATAATTTCATACGTACCTGATGAACGAGCTTGTCATTGTTATAAACAGGTGAGTGGGTAGGTTACAAGGGAAATATTAGATTAGGGAGTTGTTCCGGATTTGATGCGACTTTTCTTGAACTTGTCGGAAAGAAAAAAAATAAACTTTGCAAGGAAATAATTGATACTCGAGTTCGTATTAACTTTACATGACAGCACATGCTTCTAACGAGCCTATTATAATATTTTGTGTAGGTAAAGTTACTGACAGGTTAATTTGTGAGGTAGTTTATAATTTCCTAGGAAATCGTTTTATCTGCCTCATTGGTCGAGTGGTTGCAAACGCTACTACTGAGCATGAGGTCCTGGCTTCGATTTCCGGGTCGGGCAAAGTGTTATTGGATTTTTCCATCTGGATTTTGTCAGTATCAGACCGGAGTCTGAATTTGTGTTAAGTTGGTGGCAATAGGCTCGCCCCCTATTACATGGAACTTAACTGGTGAAATGTGGGTTTACTGGTACACCTTCGCCTAAACCTTCGGAGATTACAGGTGAAGTTATGTAATGTTTAATTGTTTTATGGTGGTAAGATTTTTAATGTGTATGAGGATTAAATGCTTCATGAATTCATGAGCACACACGTAGGTACAGACGCCAGCAGGTCAAGCTACCCGAAACTGTCAAATTTTCCCAATCAACCTTGAACCTTAACGCTTCAGCGATAAAGTTGAAAATCTATTAAAGAAATTTGACAGATTGTAGTAGCTTGATGTGCTGGCGTCTGTACCTACGCGATTGACTGACTGTCATGAGCCAATCGCTGGGACAGTTTACGAGTTTATAATTTAGAAAGAAAATACATTTATTTAGCACAGACTCAAGACTAACAATACATTAGAAGGCCAATTCTCGTAATTTAAAACGTTCAAAATCTAATCGCAGTCTCATCTCGGCGACAAAGAAACGTCAAAAACTTGTCGAAATGTAGGGAAATTAGGGGTATTTTTGACAGATTGAGACTGAGATCGGACTGTGAACGTTCTTAAAATTACGAGAATTGCCCCTCAGATAAAAACAAATAAAAAGTGAAAAGTCTGATATAAGAAATTAGCTGGAAAGTGTGCCTCAGTGCTGCAATAAAAGGGCCCAGTTCAGCTTAAATGCCAAACAACTAGTGCCTGACGCTGTATTTTAAAACAATCCTGCCTTCTTAGTATTGCTAGAACCAGTAATTGCTAGCTCTTTGTGTGACAACTTAAATACTTAATGTCATCGACGAAAAACTCTTACCCCCTGATGCTCCCCACCCCATAGTCCCCATCAATCTCGATCATCGCCACCAAACGTTTAATAATGATTTATAATTTGAGTTTAACGCCAGGCTCACGGATAAATCAATTTCCCCTAATATCCATACATCATTCAATAAATTATTACGCCACTGATACCGCAAAAATTCCTGAAATTCATACTTGTAATTAAATTGGGGGAAGTGGGGAATTCGGTACTTGGATATGAAATTGACTTTGGGTAGGCATAGCGGTTCCCATAGCTTTAGGAGTGTTACACACCATGTTTAACAATATTATTCAACTAGAAAGAAAATACAATTATTTGCGGTAAACATGACGCAAAAAAGAACATAAAACACAAAAAAAAAACAATAAGAAATAGTTGGGGGAAACATGCGTCACATCCACGCAAAACGGCTATTGCTCAGCATTATGCTGCGACTACATGCAAGACAGAGCCCCAGCGCTGGTTTTCTGCGACAGCCGGCGCCAACGTAACTAGCAGAATATACTGCCAGCCTATTGGGCACTTATCCCATTGAGAGCGATGTGGATGAATTTTTTAACGCCCAATGAGCTCATCCTCTTTCTTCAATATTACTTCTACTACTATTCTACTTGGACGTAATCCTACTAATATTATAAACGCGAAAGTTTGTGAGGATGGATCGATGGATGGATGGATGTTTGTTACTCTTTATCACAAAAACTGAACGGATTTGGATGAAATTCGTCACACAGATAGTTTATTACCTGGATAATTGTAAACGTGGGATAATTTTCAACCTCCACGTGGGCGGAGCCACTGGCAAAATGTAGTATTATTATATTTTAGTGTTACCTTGTATATTGTAATTAAAGTTTTAAAATCAAACAGATGATTACTTAGCGATTATTTCATCACTACTGCTCTCAAAACGGTGAAGGAAATCATTATGAGGAAACCTGAAAAAAATGTCTAAGAACCAAAAAGTCGGAGACATGTGATACTTATTTACCAACCCACACTGTGCTGGTGTGGTTGATTCCCACTCCCTCTCACAGAGAGGAGGCCTGTGAGGGATCACAGGCCTCCTCTCTGTATAAGCCTATGTATTGCCTGTGTATAAATATTCCCACAGCTGGGAAGCTGTGGGAATATTTATAGGCTGATTATAAAGAAGAATGGGTAAAAAACACCACAGGTTTTTCAATTAAAAGTAAGTAGATATAAAACATTTTTGAGAAAATTACTCGCCCCGTTGTGTAAACGTCTTAACATACGCTTAAGTAGGCGGTACAGTTCTCATCTAAAATAATTTGTCTCCAAGAAAATAATTACCGTCTACATTGTTCTGTCGGCTCGTTGAATTCCAAAGTACCCAGCAATATGTGGGGAGATAAATTTATTACATGCCTTAGACGTCACTAAAATGTGTATGATTAGAGGCAATTTAATATAATTAATTAGCTTCAGTTTTTCTGATAAGTAGGGTTTGTAGAAGAGTTTAGGTACGAGTTTGTAATGTAAGTTATTAATAAAAACTACATCGGGTGCCAAAGTACAGACGATTAGGAATTACGAAAATAAATACAGGGTTGCAGCGACGCGCAACCTGTTACCATGGATTTTTGGTGGGCAACAGCCCGATGATTCATGTCGGGCCGTTTTATATAATATGCTAGTTGCACGGCAAACTCTGCTGGCGAGATGCAGGATTTTGCGGAACTTCGTATGTGGCGTAGCAGATACCGCTACAGATTCTGTGCATGTTTCTGAACCGCATTCGAAGTTAGAATTTTTTGTCGGTTATTAGAAAAAAATTGCTGTTCCATACATTTTGACCGCGTAGGTACAGACGCCAGCACATCAAGCTACTACAATCTGTCAAATTTCTTTAATACATTTTCAACTTTATCGCTGAAGCGTTAAGGTTCAAGGTTGATTGGGAAAATTTGACAGTTTCGGGTAGCTTGACCTGCTGGCGTCTGTACTTGTTTCAATTTTCTATGAAACAGCAGATTTTTTTTTTATTGATACCCGCAAATAATACTACGCTAGGGGGTCGTATTCTTTTGTCGGGTATTGCTGAATTCATGGTTCAGTTTGCGCGTCGATGTCCCTGTCACCCTGTATAGTAAGTTTGTAGTATCAGTTAGGTTTGTGATTAGTCTAAGTAATTGATACCTATTAATTGGGTGTCAACATAGAGATGATTTAGGAACTATCTAGGACAATATTAGTAAAATAAGAGGAGAAAACTAAAATATTGCCTGTAACAAGTTTAATTTGAAAATTATCCTTCGTTTGTCTCAAAGTATATACACTTTGCAAAATATTGTAAGATACCTATCCTTTAATTTATCTTATCTGTGTGAGCCTTAGCATAAATCCCGTAAAATTAAAAGTAACCCTCTCTTTTTAACACTTCAACTTCAGAACATGAGTTCAGAAAATAAAATCTAAATTTTGACGGTCTGCACTTTTGCGTCTGACAGTATCTAATATTAAATTAATTTAAACTTATCAGTTTCACTTAAAATTAATCCAAAATCAACTGTCTGCTAACGAAGCAGCCATAACTTTGTCTAATTAATATTAAAATGTACGTTCTAAAATATTTCAGTAAGCGGCCAAAATAACATAAATTTTATAATAATTTTCTTAGTAGTCAGTTCTCTGTATGAAATTAATTTCTCTAATCAAAATTCTTCTTTACCACAATTTCATTGTGAAAAGGGTAATTTGAAATGGCTGTTAATAATAATTAAAAATACAAACATCCGAATTGAGAACCTCCTCCTTTTTTAGAAGTCGGTTAAAAATACAGGATGTCATGGACATTGACACGCAAACTGTAACCATGAATTCATTACACATGATTCTAGACAGTGTAGAAATTTTTCATCGGTTATCAAAAAAACAGCCGTTTCATAGAAAAGTGCGATACCTACGCGGTCATTTATGGAATAGCAATTTTTTTTATTAAATAATCGCCAGAAAATTTAAACACATGGGGGTTTCAGAATCATGTACAGACGCCAGCACATCAAGCTACTACAATCTGTCAAATTTCTTTAATAGATTTTCAACTTTATCCCTAGAGTATTAAGGTTCAAGATTTATTGGGAAAATTTTACAGTTTCGGGTAGGTTGACCTGCTGGCGTCTGTACAAAGACCATGGTAAAATTATAGGGGCATGGTCGATGTCCCTGCCACCCTGTATAATTTAATTTTAAAAGACATTATTGTCTTCCTACTGTTAAGCTCTTATATCTCAATTTACTTGGGGCTGTTAGTAGAATTACTTTACTGTACACCAAAAATATCTTCGGTATAAGCATAGGTATGAAACACCTGCCAGCACCCTAATTGCGTAACACACAATCTGAATCATTTTGAAGGATATTGCTAATCCATTGCTCCATATGTTCAAAAAATTTGTCTGCTCAACAACGCAAATAATGCAATGAATGTTGTTGAACTATCAAAATGAAGGCTATTCGTGTTACGTAATTTATCCCCTGTTACCGTTTTCTACAAGTCATAATATTCTCCTAGATGATTTCCATGTAAAATAGCAGATTTCAATAGACTGGGGAGAGTGCTGATACAACATTGTTGGTACGGTTTGAAATCTTACTTATGTAGTAAATTTAAAAAAACCGATCAAGTGCGTGTCGAGCCACGCGCAGTGTAGTTTTTATAACAGCCAAGTGCGGGTCGCATTCGCTGACTGATAGTTTCGTACCATGCTCTAACTAAACGCCAAACATGACTACCTACCTAATTTTATTTCCTATACAAATCCTCACCTGATCCGACAATTTTGCACGGAAAGTTTTTTTTTTTTAAGATTTGGATAAAACTTGTTATACCCGTTGCCGGTGTACCAACTGTTTTTTTTTTATAAAACTTATTTAGGAATGAAACAATAGCGCGATACAACTAACGCTTAGCGCCATCTATCGACATTTCTATGGAGTTGTTCGAAATTTTCGAGTCTAATACAATTGGTCGACTATTACTCGTAAACTTGTAAAGCCCACTTAAGTGTGATGGTTTTCCTTTAAACTTCGTTATATATAGGTACTACTGCCGTGACATTTGAATTTCTAACCACAACCGTTTAGTTGGTAGAGGGGGGCGGGGGACACTTGACTCTAATGAAAATTGGTACTTTAAAGCATGGTAAATCACGAACGGTTTACTTAATCAACAAAACGGTCTTCACAAACCCTTAATATTTTTGAAAGACCTATACAACGATATTCCACACTACGGGAAAGACGGAAAAAGAAATTATCATCCCCACTTTAGATGTAGGTAGGAAAATAATAATTATTTAGGTACCCTAAATAATTATTATTTTCAAAATTTTATTTTACCACTTTTTCGGCGCCATTAACGTGTATATTCATGCCAAATTACTACTTTTCTAGTACTAATAGTTTTTGAGCTAAACCGCCGACAGACAGACAGACGACATGGCGAAACTATAAGGGTTCCTTGTTGACTACGGAACCCTAAAAAAACTGAAAAAACGAAGTAACATATCTTACAAGCGTCTTTTCATTTCTAAAGTCAAATCTAGGCAATAAAACAAAACATCAGACAACAAGGACCATTTACTGTCTCAAGCACTTTTCACACAATACCTTTGACTACCTACTTAAATAGATCTTTTTTAATCTAAGTTAGAGAAGTGAAAGTACTTGTTATAATTAAATCAGAGTTGTCTCTGATTTAATTATAACAAGTACAGACGCCAGCAGGTCAAGCTACCCAAAACTGACAAATTTTTCCAATCAGCCTTGAACCTTAATACTTTAAATATAAAGTTGAAAATCTATTAAAGAAATTTGACAGATTGTAGCAGCTTGATGTGCTGGCGTCTGTACTTCCACTAAGTCAGGATGACAAGCAAAATTTCGTAAGTTTAAGCACGCCACGGCATACTTTTTTTAAGTCCTATAATCGGTTTCGGTGCACTTTTGCAAATTAGAGCGTTTGCAGAGGGCATTACAATCCGTAGCCGAATTTTTGTAAGAGCTATATGAAACTGTAGACATCAAATGTAGCAACGCACACGTATAGTTGTTTTATCTCACGAAGTCGGGTTACGTGACTTTTATGATGTCGAAATAAAAGTCATTTTGTTACGATTCATCTGCCTTCGTGAGATGAAACTACTATACAAAACGTAAGTCAAACAAAAAATGGGGGTGGTCGGGGGCCCCCTCCAGAAACGAAGTACCTTACGCGATACTCGTACGCACACACATTCATATACAGAACGAGAGAGAGAGAAAGTGTGAATTTAATACGTGGTTTTACTATAGAGACATCTAGTATAAGCTTTTAGAAACTCTTATAAAGTTGTGACATCTTGGATTTTCATTTTGACCTCACTATTGGCTTCAGTACTCTCGAAAACCATGAAAACTATCTCTCTTTCTATTATATAATAGGAGAGAGATGGAGAAAGTCGCATGGAGGGGGCATAACGCTGTTTCGTTGCGTGACAATTTCCACTAGTTTACTCTTACCTCAAGCCGCGTTAAAGAATTTCGTTCCTAAAAAACTGTCCGATTATAAAAACAATACCAGATGCGAGCGCGTTTATGGCTCATTTACACAGAGAAAGTTTCTCGGCTCGAACTTAGGGAGTATTCACTTCTTAAGTTTATATTTAAGGCGAACCTGACAAGTGACCAGTACCTATAGCCTTTGCACATTCTCACCACAGAAACGAGCGAGATATGTTTTCCATGTAAGAGAGTAATGGCCCACTCTCTATCACACGAAACAAATGCATATTAAGGAAAATTAACAAATTGTATAAGGACACACACTTGACGTGCGCCGTATCCTGTGTCAGCTTAATGATATCCTGACAAATGATACGTTGCTCTTTTATATCATAACGTCGTAACTCAGCCCCTGTTAACATACCGGGGAAGGTTCATTTTGTAGACTTGCACCTCCTTTTGATCCCTGGATTAATTAGCCTTACCTTACCTGGCTGCTAAGCTTATTTTTGGAATAGCTTGTTGCTAAGCAATAACAGCCGCACGGATCGGTCGATCAGGTAAAGCTACGCTTGCCGCGGTTGGTCCATGCATTGGTGACCATCTTCATATACCAAGACCCCTCCGTACCTCGGAAAGTACGTTCAGCCGTTGGTCCCGGCTGTCATTCGTGGATCTTTGACAGTCGTTACGGGTCGTCAGTAGCCTGAAAGTCCAATTAGACCAGAAACCAGACCAGACCAGAACCAGTCATACCAAGGGGTATCGTATTACCCACTAACTGTGCGGGCAGTCGCTCTATGTTAAAATACTGGTATTCAGCTGTGTCCGGTTAGACTGGAAGCCGACCCGAACATAGTTGGGAAAAGGCTAGGCAGATTTAATGATGACCTTAATTATGGCTAAATTGAAGGAGTCTTATGCTAATGCAGCAAAATGTATCTGAAAAGCAATTGATAAGCGGTTTGTATAAGGATTAAGTAAAATAGATATTTTTAAGTAAAACATTACACACAGAAGACGTAAAAAAAACATATGCAAGGAAAAAGATGAATATAAATATTATTCGTTGTTTAGTAAGTTGGTTACAAATTAAAATAAAGTACGGCGGCCAATCTCAACGGAGACTAGCCTTCGGCGCGGGAGATATTATAGTGCACAAGTATGCGCGCAGACATAGGTGCACTCCCTCTTCCCCCACTCCGCACATAGTCCGCAATCCCACACGACCGTAGAGAGATCAGACGCAGGACGCAGACGGCTTAACCTTAGTGGTTGGTGTTGGTTATACAGTGCAAACGGCCAACATTTGAAGTGTAAAAGAGAAATAAAATACCTATCATATACTTTTTTCCTCACCACTTCTGCGAAAAAACATAGACGAAATCCAAAAAAATTGATCATTTAACAACTCGTTGCATTCAAATTACACACAGACACACATCGTCAGTACAGCCTACCCACGTCAAACCAATAACCCGTGTCCCGATCTCCGACGACCCAGCACTGGGTCCACTGGGTCAAGTAACCGCAACCACGAAACCGGTAATGAATTCCCTGAACGAACCTTAAATTCAGTGTCTGAAACTTTTTATACCTACGACCTACTAAAAGATAGATACTATTACGACTATGTTCTCCGAAAGGGAAGACAGGGGTGTGTAGTATATACTATAAACCTGGGACTGCAGTCCCAGGTTCTCTTAAAGTTGTCAAAAAATAAAAGGCATTGACAGTTCTAGTAGTTAATAAAGATCAAATTGGCAAAACACGTATTCGTTTGTATGAAACTGACAGGTGTCAAGAACGAATTTTCAAATGTCAAAACGGGCCTATTATTTTTGACAACTTTAGCTGCCACTGCTTATTTAAACTTAACTAATTGTATAATTTTGAAGACATAATTTTACACTCTGTGATTACGTTAACTCACACGGTAAATTACTTGTTAACATTTTAGAAAAGTCATCTACTCTTACAATATTTGTAAATATGTGATCTTTCACATATTCAATTTACCTGTTAATGCTTCCTTTTCAATACTTTTACCTATTGTGGTATAGTAATTGTATTCTCGGTGCATCGTCTACGTATAGTTATAATTATATAATAAACTAGCTGACCCGGCAAACGTTGTTTTGCCATAAAAAAATATTTCTATCTGCCCGGCGCTACTTCCTTCGCGTGGTGTCCTACCCCCTACCCTACCCCTATCCTACTCCTACCCTACTCCTACACTACTCCTACCCCACTCCTACCCTACTTCTACCCTACTCCTACCCTACTTCTACCCTACTCCTACCCTACTCCTACTCCACTCCTACCCTACTCCTACCCTACTCCTACCCTACTCCTACCCTACTCCTAACCTACTAATCCTAGATAATCCGAGTAATGTGTATGTTGTCGATTCAAAACCCTTAATTTAATACGTGCTTCAATTCGAGTGGACCCGAGTCTACCGTACCGAACGAAGGGACGAACGTCAAATGTTTGACAGGAATGTAGGTGGAACAGTTTATATGGGAAAATGGAATTGTTCTTTTTACTATCTTCCTCGCAATTTTTCCATATTATCTCACCGTTTAAACCTTCCCTGGACTACGACAAACATTTTAAAACCTAAATCAGCTAAATCGGCCCAGCCGTTCTCGAGTTTTAGTGAGACAAACGAACAGCAATTGATTTTTATATATTTAGATAGATGAGATACAAAATATTGTAGAATATTTTGAAAGAGTAACTAACGGTGGAGTTTTTCCCATTCTTCTCCACACGAAACTACCTTTTAGAAGTGGCCACTAGAATATTTTTTTTTTTTAATTTTTGTCGTTCATAATGATTTGACTTTGACTTGGGCTGATTTTTCCAACGCCACATAATTTTATCAGAGGAATCATTTAGAATCTTTGACAGTTCTTCCTTACAAAAACTGTCAGACGTCAATTTTATTCCGCGAATAAAAATTATCTGTCGATTGAAAATCAGCCCTTATTGAAACTTTTGAACTGTTTTTTTTAATCCTTTCATTACGAACGCTTTTAACGTCCACTTATTTCTAGATTATTCTGACATGTATTATTTTAACATGAATGATGTAGCCAATATTTTGATATAAAACAGTGTCTGTGGAGTTTCTTGCCCGTTTTCCTCAAAATAAGCCTACTACGGTTTGGAATTGGCAACAAGCTGCATCTTTGCTGCCTGCTGGGTAGTTGAGTAAAACACTATAAGTAGCAATGGGTTTTATTTTGACAGTTCCACAACATGCATTGCGTAATGTACCTTGTTGAGCAGATACATTTTTCGAACATAAGAAGCATTGGATTAGCAATATCCTTTAAAATGATTCAGATTGAGATTGATAGTATGTTACGCAATTAGGGAGCTGTTATTGGTTTGATTGAAATAAGTGTTTTTAGTTTGAGTTTGGAACGTATATAAAGAAAGAAAGAATAAAGTTTATTTGTACAAAGTTCGTGAAACACAAAATACAAATAACAAAATAAAAAAGTAGAACAATAGTGTGTGCCTTACGCCTACGCGAAAAAAGTTTAGGATTAATGCCGGTAGGTGCTGTCACCATTTAAGTTATAAGTTCTATGAACTGGAGGTAAGCAACCGGGTTCAAATTCAGACACCTACTGAAATTCATAATCTAAAACATAATATCACTTTAACCAACCCGGGGATCGAACCCAAGACCAATTTGTGTGAATAAAGAAAGAGCTGCTGAATATTTTCATTTATTTATCCGTGCAGTACCTATCTCAGGTAGAAAGCAATAAATTTTATAGCAGATAATAGTAATTCTATGTCCCAAAGTTTATCTGAGAGAAAATATTTTTAAGCTCTATTCTGTCGATAGTAATTTAGTGTTGGATGAAGAATTTAATATAAGACAGGTTTGGCGAGCGCACATCTAGATTTATAGGTTATGGAAGGCAATTTAGATCTTAGTAACGTAAGGTTTTTTTTTTACTTTTCTCAAGATATTGAAACAGTTTCTTAGATAATGTTTTAAGATGCTTAAAACATTAACTAAAAATTCTTCGCAATTAGCATGATTGAGGTCTATCCACAGTGACGGGGCCCGATAGGGTGACGGGGCCCGATAGGGCCGAAGCCTGCCAAGGTAGCGGGATCGTCCGAAAGGGTTACCGCTGCCCTGGAACATAAAGGGCTAGGGAAGGAACACGGGTGGGTTTTAGTCAGTAAGAGTCTGACACTCCCTTCTGCTCCACCAAGAGCGGGTGGAGTCATTTGACGATTTCCCATGCTGAAAAAAAAAAAAAAAAGGTCTATCCACACATATCAGGGCCGTGGCACACACAAGGCAGACACTAAAGCTCCGTTGCCGTCCCGGACACGGACGTGTGTGAACGAGTTCATACAAAATGTATACACCGATATTTTTTTGAGCCCCTGACAGAGCACAGTCCGTCCACGTCCCGGACACGGCGCTGATATTTAAAAAAAAAAAATATTTACTTATTTCAAAATTTCGTAATAACACCTTAACAGCTATAACGCTAATGCGATGTTACTACCCAAAAATGCTATCATGATTACAATTAAAAATACAATCATAATTACGATTAAAAATACAATCATAATTACAATTAAAAATACAATAAAAAATATAATCCTAATTACATTGAAACAATTAAAATACAATAACAAATACAATTTTAAAAAATACAATTACAAATACCATTAAATTTATTAAAATACATACACGTACAATTGATATGTATGGATAGACCTTTATTGTTATTCCAATTCCAAACTTTACTTTTCAAGTAAGTACGGTTCTTCTTAACATTTCATTAACGAACAAACGTCATCATTCTCCCGCCCTTATCCCAATTTATTTGGGGTCGGCGCAACATGTCATTTTCTTCCATACTCCTCTATTCTTTATCTCGGTAGTCACCACCTTTCTAACCATATCATCATTTACAGCCCATCCATTGTCATTCCAATAACCATCGACATTCATATGCAAGACGTTCCTCACGACATTTTCCTCAATCCTCCGATACGCATCTCATGACAACCGATTTCCACACCACTTTTCAGTTTCACTTTTAGACTTCCACTTATGTACTCATTTTTTTTTCTATCCATTCGTGCCACACATCCCTCTTAGCATTCTAATTTCAGCTTCAAACGTGAAGTGAAGACATATAATATATAATCGAATTCGCGTGACACTGGTCAGTTTCCCTCAATTGTCAGTTTATTTAATTCGCCAGTTTCGGTGATTAGTCAGTTTCACCGATTAAAAAGTTGCGTTAACTCGACAGATTCCAGTATTTGCCAGTTTTCGTCGATTCGTCTGCGACGATACGATGCGACAAATAAATGCGGCGATAAATAAATGTCAAAATCATGTCAAAAATGTAGGGAAATTAAAGGTATTTTTTACAGATTGAGACTGATATCAGACAGGTAACGTTTTTAAAATTACGAGAATTGCCCCTCTGATCTTGTTGGTCCAAAACTTCGCCTCTTTACGGCGTCGTCGGTAGCAGCGCAGAGGTTTTTTTTTTTGTAAAAATATGTAAAGCTTTATTAAACTTATGATTCCATTTTTTTCAGGTAAGCCTCATCCTGATTAAATTCTGCCGGCAGTTTTCACACAGGGTGAGTACATTTTTGGATACTTCGAGTTAAAAATGAACTGCGATGGTTTGATATTATTCATCAGTTGCTCGAAATGTGAGTGAAAATATGAACAATATTTAATATAATATATTTGAATAACAAATACTAATATTTCGCCTTAGAAACCTCTTTTCGAGTTATAACGTTAAGGTGAGTATAGACTAGAGCATTTACTTGTAACAGAACATCGAGCATTCGCCGTTTTTTAATTCTATCGAACCGCACTTCGACCACGACGCTCGATGTTGTGTTACAAGCTGATTTTAAATACCCATGAGCGTCTTGGTGTAACACTTTATCAATCAAAGGCAGGAGCGTTACCTGTAGGGCCGATATTTCAATAATGGACGCTAGGTAGGAAGAAATGTTACAGGTCACTCGCCGTCGAACGCAGTGTTAAGAATTTGCAGAAACGTTACATTAGATGGAAATGCATTTGGAAACTGATCTTTTGCCTGTATGTACCATTCGTAAGAACGTTACTTTACATTTAAATGCTCGAGAAAATGCTCTAGTGTATACCTTTACATATCGTTCTTGAAAGTCATGAAAAAATATGTATTATTTAAAAGAAACAAAGCGTAGATGAATGTGTAGCGGTATCTACAACGCCACATGCGACCAATGCGTCATACTGACGTCACGCAAATCCTGCATCTCGCAAGCAGAGTTTACCGCGCAATTACCATATATATAAAATTCCCAACATCAATCGTTGGCCAGTTGCCCGCCAGACACAACACCCGTCTGTCTGGTCGGACGATCTTCCCTTTTCTATGGAGGATGAGTGAACTTTACACCCAGTTCCTCATACCTCTATAAATGATTTAAAAAAAGATCGGTATCTTACTAAGGTAACAAGATATTTAAAACGCCTGCGGCCATAACTTGTTATTGTTGAAGTCTTTTGTACTGTAAATACCTTGGACATTTACCTCATCAAACAAACTATTCGAAACATCCCTTAGGCTGTCCGAAACATCGAGTTTCTTCCCTTCGAGATTGAGTTTCGAATATCTGTCTTCTTTTTACGGTGTGACCGATATCGGCCTGTCACGTTTTATGATTTATTTTTAACGTCATAAATGAAATTGCAATAAAACATGATTTTACGCAATTGACCTAACTACAGTATATCATCATTCTCCTGTCCTTATCTTAATTTATTTGAGGTCAGCGCAACACTTCTTTTTCTTCCATCCTTCTCTATTAGTTGTCATCTCGGTAGTCACCCCCTTTCTTTTACCATCTCTAACCATTATCATCATTCACACAGTCCATCCATCGTTTCTTTCGTCTTCCACTTAGATACCTACATAGACTTTACTATTTAATTATACTATTACTTATTTTTAGGGTTCCGTATTTCACATTTCGGAACACTTATAGTTTCGTCATGTCCGAATTGAGAACCTCTTCTTTTTTACGTCGGTTAAAAATAGTGGTGCATTTTTATGAGAGTAATCAATAACCTTCCACCGACATGTGAACATCGAGGCAATTCAGCTGTTAGACCAAACAAATACAGTGCGAAGACTAAAACGGACAAAACCTTTTTGAGTTAGTGTAGTGTAAAAAGTGTAGAAATAATAGTGCCAATGACACACATAATATCACATAAACAAAGTGCTTATATCATCATATCAGACTCTAAGAAAGTGGAACGGACTTGTGTAAAGTACAATAAACACTATTCTAAGTTTTAAAATAATTGTCACGTAATAAATTAAGTTAGATTAAAATTGCTTAAAATAGTCTTTATAGGCTAGATTGTAATGAAAGATTAAGAACCGCGTTCTTTTTAATAAAGGATTAAAAAAAAAATAACCTTCCGTTTTATGAAAGCTCTTAATCTTCTTGACTCTCGATCTTTTTCGTGAACCAGAAAAAGGTAACCGGTCAATTTACTTACATTCAAATTTTATTTATGTTTCAAATTGACGTTATTTCAAGTTAAACAAATATCAACTTTATTTTAATGATTATTAAGTTGATTTCAGAGTGACTAGCACTATTGAAAAAGTTATAAAAATGTTTGGAATTGTAGCGCAAACTGAACTTTATTTTGTAGGAATTAAAGTTATTTTTCCATAAACGCATATTTGTGTACATTTTTGGCTAATATGTCACGATATTAGATTAGGTGGTAAAGGTTTATTGTATTTTCTACATTTTCATACTATACAAAAACGCATACAGCTTATAAATCCTGGCGAAACCACATTATAATATCTGACTATAATATTTTATTAATTTATACAGGGTCAAGTTAAATTAGCTAGCGTAACTCCGCAGACGTAAAATGGGTATCGTTATCTAAACATGATAAAACAAAAAAAGAATTATTTGATGTCTTTTTTGGGTTCAACGACCGAGCATCAGTCGACTATCAGTTTAATATGGGTTCTTTTTCGTGTCAACCTCATGGATACGATGGGTATTAATATCGAATTGTTAAAACAAATTTTCTGAACACATACTTCAAGTAAATACAATAACAGCAGTATTGAAAACACAAAAAAAAAAAATATATATCACCCATCACGTCCATCGAGTTTTGCCTACTAACTTAATTTGACCTTGTATATAATAGGTATAACGTTATCCTTAATCTGACCCGTAAAAGTCTTAACTTGGCACATATAGATATCCAGCATGTCTCATTTATAAGGGTCTCTCACATCCATGCGAATCCAACATTCCTGGCGACAAAAATGAACATTCCTCAGAGAATAGGGTCGGTGGAATGCAATTTGTGTCCAAAAGCTGACAATAAAGAAAATAACTAAATCTTAGAATGCGTGAAACCTATTTAAATTTGAATCGCGACATATGTGCCAAAAATGTAAACAAATATGAGTTTATGGAAAAATAACTTTAATTCCGACACAATAAAGTTCAGTTTACGCTATAACTTCAAACATTTTTATAACTTTTTCAATAGTGCTAGTCACTCTGAAATCAACTTAATCAGATCAGATTTAAAATAAAGTTGATATTTGTTTAACTTGAAATAAAGTCTATTTGAAACATAAATAAAATTTTAATACAGATGTAATTGTTTTAGTTTATTTTAGTTCAATTGTGTGTCAGTTTTAGGTAAGTCATCATCATTATCATGTCCTTTTCCCAATTATATTGGGGTCGTCTTCCAGTCTAACCGGATGCAGCTGAATACCAGTCTCTTGCAATATAATCAGCACCGCTTATTACCAGACGCAATACAGGGTGGCAGGGACATCGACAAGCAAATTGAAACCATAAATTCAGCATATGATTCTAACACTTTGAGCAGAATTTTTTCGCACGTTATCAAAAAAAATCTGCTGTTTCATAGAAAAGTTGTCTCTTTTTTTAAAAAAAACGTTGCCCCACACTAGGAATTTCTCCTGTATTGTGGATGCGTTTATAAACATTTAAACTCACACACACAAACCACCCGGAACAACTACTTGTAGGCCATACAAATATTTGTTCCGTACGGGAATCGAACCCGCAACACGCAGCGCAGCAGTCAAAAGTGCAATACCTATGCGATCATTTATGGACGGCACTTCTTTTTTTATAATAACTAACGCAAAATTTATGGGGCTAACACTATGGGGTTTATTATTTATAGTATGCATGTTGCGCGTGAATGTCCCTACCACCCTATATAATACCAACTTTATGAAGATCTATGGTTTGTCAATCAAAACACAGTAAACTACCTAAATTCATTATTTCGTATGTTTTTCTTATTTCTATTAACTACTCACTATTTCGAATTAGAGCACAAAGTATAGTTATAAGTTTTACAAGTAGGTATCTGATGAAATAAATAATGTATGCAATTTATCTATTTCCATCTCGCACCTAGGTGTTGAAGCCAATCTATCTGAGTACATGCCTAAGTTAATTTGTTATGTATGTAGAGGAGAATGTTTTATTCAGAAATTTATTTATTTCGGAGAAAAAGCTTTATATAATGTAGAGCTTTTTAAACTGTGGAAAAGGAAATTTAATTTTTTGCAGTAGGACATACTAAAACCAGAACTTTATATTTTATTTGGGGCTGATTTTTCCAACGCTAGATAATTTTATTCAAGAAAATATTTTGAAATTTTGACAGTTATCTGTAACTGTCAAACGTCAAATTTATTCCTCGAATAAAAGTTATCTGAAGATAGAAAAGTCAGCCCTTATTAAAATGTTCTCCGCCTGAAACTCTCGTATGAATGAAATGGTTCTTTGACGTTGAAATCCTGAAAATGTACGAATGACTTCTTGTAGATAATGCTACCCTAGTACTTTTCGCCGTAGCGCTGAAGCCTGGCTTTTCGTAGACGGCGCTACGGGCGTCGAGCTACAGTTTTCGTAGCGCCGTCTACGCTGGTAATTTCAAGGATACGTCATAAGGACGTAGTAAATAGTAAGCAGTTAGTAGTAGTTATTATATCCTTCTGAGAGTAGAGTCATAATTTATACGACTGCTATGAATCGCATGAATCACACACACAATGTATACATAAAATCACGTTCATCCCGTGGGAGGCAGAAACGATGATGATGAGATGAGATGCTCCTTTTGCTCCGTTTACATTCATGTATCACGCGTTCGCACTAAATAATGTCCTATAAATAAGAAAGCTGTTAATGCAACCTTTTCAAAACAATCAAATATTGTAGAATAGTCTTAATAATAAAAAAAAGTGATATATTGACGGCGCGCCGATTTTAACCTTTAACAATAAAACACTTAACTTTTTAACCCCAATTTATGAGGACACTTAAGATTTTCAGAGCTAAAGATTTTGTAAAGCAATTTCGAACCTAGGTTCAAACAGTAATAAGTTACTCAGTGTGAGTAGGTACTTCATTGTTGAACTTGTTTACAAAGTATCCAAAAAGTTTTAAAAACGAATAAAACTACATACAACTTTATTACAACATAAAATAGTTTTACGATTTCATAAAACCCGCCGAACTTTTTCAGGATATTTTACTCTTTGATATTAGTAGCGCCATCTATACGCGGATGCGTAAACTAGGTGGTTTCAAACACGTGTTTTAGAAGTATCCAGCTTGTACAACGCCATCTCTGCTGTTCTAAAACTTGTAACTTTCGGGACCATGAAAACGTTTTTTTTTTATTGTTTATTTGCAACACACAAACTTTTGTTACATGCATCATAAACGTACATTGTAGGACCTTAGGTAAAGTTACATAGCCACTCTAATTACATGCAATTAAGCTCAAACATCGGCTGATTTTACCCGCCTAATCATGACGAAAAAATACGGCAGATTATTTAAGAATACTCCAAAGTTTTTTCTCAACACAATTATTTTCGCGCCAATTTTCACAACTCTCTCCGTTGAACACAGCCGTAGAAATTAATGGTACATAGAACCCGTTTTCTTTCCTCCAAGAGATATATGCTTTCCTAGTACCTTCGATCCGAGCGCTGAAACCTTCAGTTCGTTACCAAAGACAACGAACGCGTGGTGCCTGGAAAGCTCGAAGCTCACAGAATTTTGATGATCTTAACGCCATCTATACTCTGTTTACTAGTACTTTTAATAGAGAATTGAAGTGAAATTAAACCATTATCAAATCCTGCCGTACCTGTGGTTATTATTGAGTGAAAGCTGATTTTTCAATCGACTGAACATTTTTATTCGTGGAATTAAACTTAAGTTTTACGTCTCACAGTTTTTTTATGGAAAAACTGTCAAAAATTCAAAATCATTCCTTGGATAAAGTTATCTGGCATTGGAAAAATCAGCCTGGAATGTCATTTTCAGGTATATTTCATTTTGCTAAGTTTGTAAACAATACACGAAAATTGACGATGCCAACATGTTTGCGTAATGTCAAGGCGAAAAATTATTCATATTATGGAAGCTTCTTTTAATCACTAGAAAATCGTCCATGATGAAAGTATAATTATTACTATTTCATCCGAGGGAAAGTTATACCTAAACTTAACTAAACTACTTTGTTAACTTTTCCATTTCGCGGTCTAACTTGGAACATTTTCTCTGCCTTCTTACTACTTTTTACCCAAGCGCTGAAAATTTCAGCTCTTTTCTACGGGCAACGTGGGGTGGTGGTACGTCAAATGAAAAATAGTGTGTTGCTTGAGATGTTGTTACTTTTTTCAGGCAACTTTAATAGTTTATTGTCATTTATTTTATAGATTTTCAACGGTCAAAATATGTTTTCTTTTTTTTTTTCTATTCTTTAACAAACGACCAACTGATTAATGTGCAATGTGCAATGCTTGGAGCTCTCCCCGAGGTTTACTCTGTCTTTCGTTTCCTCCGTTGGTCATCTTACGCGTGGGGACACGGGAATTGAATTAAATAGTATTTGTTACCATTCCCCATTATCAGGATCAGTGGGGACAACGGGAAGTAAAATAAAATTACAATACAAGACAATTTTTTTATTGTTATTTATGAATACAATTTTATAATTTATAAATTCGTTAACGTCATTCGATGAAAATACGCACCAGTATTTTAGACCAAAATGCTAAAAGTATTGTACAAAGTAGACACAATAGTTAAACAATCAACTTGAACCATAATAATATGTGGTTCATAGGACAGGGAATGGGTTAAAGTTATTGTAGGTATTAATAATCGTAGTACTAGTAGTAGGTAGGTAATCGTAGCCAGTTTTTGCTAGTTGTACTAATAAATAATTTCATTGATTATGTTCACTATAATTTCTTTGAAAGTTTACACAGATATTTCCTTAATATAACAATTTTATTGTACGGCCAAATAGCGATCATCAATATAATTATGTTATTTTACTGTGTAACTTTGGGATCACGTGACAGTTTCACACTGCATTTATTTTTAAACGTATGAACAGTGGAATTTTGACGTGTAATCCTAACTTTTTACCATAAAATATCATACTGATCATTACCGTGTAGCATAATCAGCCTATAATGTTCCCACTTCTGGGACACAGGATTCCTCCCAGTGAGAGGGAGTGGGCCGTAATCGACATTAGTTACATCGCCGTATAAACGGATATATTAGTTCAAAAGCGACGGTGTCGCCTATCTAGCGGTAGCGAGGTGAATCACAATCGGCAGTTGGTAGCAAAGCCACGCTGTAAAGTGACTGATTTAAAGGGTTGCGGGAGGAACAACGCAAAGCTTGGGGTTGCTGCCGCCCTACGTTAGATATCGCTGCTAGCTTGAATTTTTTTGAAGCTAAGCGTTTCGTAATGACCGAGTAACATGGTGGTAAACGTATGGTGAATAGAATTGTTTTATTTAAAACTACAGTGCTTTCGCAGTCAATCTACCTCTGATTTTGCATCACTGTCCAAATCAGAGTCATCCTTATTCTCATTCTTGTAAGGTTGCTGTTGGGTTGCTGCCACTGACAAGTCTGTCAAAATCATAATAAGGTTGCTGTTGTGTTGCTGCTACTTACAAGTCAGTCAAGTCTGTCTGTCTGTGTTGTATTTTTGTGCTGTACAATAAAGTATATATAAATAAAATCATCGTGATGTTCATTAAGTTTTTTGCTGTCAGACTGTAACTGTGAACGGACTGTATATTTTTAATCAAAACCATAAACTCAAAATTCCATTTTTGGCTGGCATATTGACTAAACAAATGCTCCTGCTACTATTTGAATTACCTATAATACTTTTTTTATTGTTTGTATTTTCTGTGCATGTCCCAAATAAAATTATCATTCTTTCTTTCAAATAAATAAAATAATAAGTATACGTCAAAATAATCGATAAATACGTAAAACTACTTCAGCCTTTTCAAATTTAAGTTTGAATACATTTTTGATACATGTGCTATCGAAATATAAATATGGAGCAAAGCATTAATATTTGAATTACGTTGTAGGTTAAGAATCTTTACAAATAAATTCCGTATTTCTTTTTTTAGTAAATCCACAAAAAGTAACATTGGGGATAAACCATTTCAGTTTCTTTGACTGAATGCTCTGTAGTGTTATTATGTAAAAAAATCACCGAAACTTAAACACCTCAACCGTGACGTCATTACACGTCATATCGTAGCGTTAACCTAGTAACCTCGTAGCTACGCACAAATGAATAGACGCTATACAAAATCGGCAATACCCATCTCTTTCTTACTTCATTCATGAAAACGTAGACAAGACATTTGTAGAGGGTTGTAGTAGAAGAGTACAGAGAGATGAGATAGCAATATTAACAACCCTTAAATTGCTGCTACCCTAGTACGTTTGACCGGAGCGCTGAGTCATTTTCTTGCGGTTCGAGGGCATTTTCAGTGGCATCGTAATAAAACGTGTTATTTGGGAAGGAAGGAGTAATTTTACTATACTTTCTTCATCATCTGCCTAGCCTTTTCCCAATTATATTGGGTTCGGCTTCCAGTCTGACCGGATGCAGCTAATACCAGTATTTTACATGAAGCGACTGCCTGTCTTACCTCCACAACCCAGTTACTGGGTAATACGATACCCCTTGGTAAGACTGGTTGTCAGACTTTCGGGCTACTGACGACAAGTAATGACTGTCAAAGATCCGCGAATGACAGCCGGGACCAACGGCTTAACGTGCTTTCCGAGGGACGCAGGGGTCTTAGTATGTGAAGATGGTCAACCCATCCACGGACCAACCGGGGCAAGCGCAGCTTAACCTGATCGATCGACCCGTGCCGCTATTATTACTTAGCCACAAGCATTTTACTATACTCTCTGTTGCTGGCAAACGAGTTTGTAGCGAAATAATTTCTTATTTAGTGGTTATATATTATTAAAAACAGCCGTACGCAAATATGCACTTTGACGTGGAGTTGCGGACACCAGCCCGTATTACCTATTCCATATCATCATGCTTATTAAATAAAACTATTTTTCCATCCTTGCTTGTTAACAAAATAATAGCTTATAATCAGCCTTAATAGTTCCCACTGCTGGGACACAGGCCGCTTCTCTTCGAGAGGGGAATGGGCTGAAATCTACCACACGGGCCCAGTGCGGGTTGGTAGATGTCACATGCAGGAGTGATCGAATTGTTTACACAAAGTAAAGCGCCTGCCTGGATTCAAATCCACGACCTACATCTCATAAATCGAGGCCGTTAACCTCTATATAGCGATACTAATGATGATAGGAACGTCATCCTGAGACCAATATATGCAACGGCATACATTGGTTGGTTAGGAATAACGTTCCCTAACTGATTTGATTTATCTATTGTACTGATTAGTTTTTAATATTTTCATGTAAATGAATTAATTTATTCTTATGATATTAAAGTTATCGCAAACCTCTAACACAGCTTACTTATGAATAGTATTATTGCAATGGCAGCTATTAACCATTGTTGTATTTTGTGCTAGTTGCGCCCCATAGTTTCGGCCTCATTAGTCTCGATCCCGTGGGAATATCGAGACCAAAATGATCCTTTGTTCTAATCCAGGACATGGCATGTGTGTACCCACCCATGTGCCAAATTTCATCCAAATCCGTTAACCATTTTAGCGTCATTTTAGCTTAGGTGTTTTGCCGTTAATATAGTTTCCTTCCTTTACACGTCGATTATAATGCAAGTTGTTTAACAAGTGTTGGGATAACCACATGTTGTAGCGCGGGTGCTGCGTAGGCGGTTTTAATTGTTAAGATAATAATTCTGGCTGTTAAAAATAGAGTTATTACTTCTACTAAGGGACAATTTATGCCACGAAAGTCTTCGCTACGATACGGGCGCGGCGCGACGCTACGAGACGATTCTGCTTAAACTATTTTTATGAAAACTTTATGGAAATTGTTCTACCAGATACATCACCGAATGTGGTTGTATTCTACATATAGGTTTAGTTCCGTCACAAGCAAAAACTGTAATAATTTTGTATAAGCTAATTTGGATATATGCTACAGACAACCGGACAGACAATATTGTTTGCCGCTTGTTTATAGACAGATACAATGAAAACTTTGTATATCGTAGAAATTACCGCCTGGTAATTTCTACGATAAGCAAAGTTTTCATTATTAGTACTATAGTATATTTTGCAAAATATACTATAGTACTAATATTATACAAAATTAGTGGATACGATTTTAAAGTACAGTTATTTGAGTATATTTTTTGGGAAAATATTTCAAATAAAAAACATAGTTACGATTTTACCAGCATTGCTGAAATCGTTTATTTATATCAACTTATCAGCAATGGTATAGTATCTTCAAAGTTTATGAGACACTAGTACTTTTTCAGCTGATGTCGTCGAAAAGTCTTCCGTCGTCGTGCAAAGCTTCGAAGCTTCAGTTCTGTTGGTTATCTTACAAGCTATCGTTCCCTAGTACCTATGAGCCAAACAGTTCAGTTCAAAGCCGGCCCCTGCTTTTCACCATGTATTTTGGTAAAAATGTTTTCCAGTTTTTCCACATTAATTTGTGAGAAGGCATTTTTTGATAGGTACCTTCATAGTTGATGATGCTCTAGTAATTTGCCACAAAAATGCCGCCTCGGCAACGCGTATTGAAGCTTTCAGTAGTGCGGTGCGGTAGGTACCTCCCTTTATGACTGAAAGTTTCATGTCAAATCGACATGACAATTAATGTGAGTTGTCATTGGTCCCTGGCCTTGACATCAAGCAATAGACAAGAGTGTCAACATTATTTTTTTTTTTTATGTTTGTTAACTATGTGTACCTTGTGTTTTTTTATTTTTTTATTATTATTATTTTTTATTTGTAACTGCGTTTTGTTTGTGCAGAATAAAATATTTTTCTTTCTTTCTTTCTTTCAGTGGTAGGTAATCATCCACACAGACGTGAAAAAAGGGATTGACATTTGCTAGTTATTTTCAAACCCTTCATAAAACGAAACGTTAATTAAAAAAAAAAACAACGGGTTGCACTCCGGGGGTGCCGGCAAACTTGAATATTAACGTTGTGCATTTTTGATATTTTGGAATGCGGTCTACTCTCCCTCCGTCTTACGAATTTTCGATCAGGTCACGTGTCCTGAGGCGAGCTTAACTTTTTTTACCCATCACAACAAAAGTGCACAAAGCCGCTAAAGAAGTTTTCAATTAAAAAAAAAAAAACTATTCTATTTATTTGATTAAGGGCTGATATTTCCATCGCCAGATAACTTTTATTCGAGGAATGAAACTGACGTTTGACAGTTTTTGTATGAAATAACTGTCAAAATTTTAAAATTATTCCTCGAATAAAGTTATCAAATGTTGATGGCAAATGGCGATGGAAAAATCAGGCCTAAAAGCAAAATATGTGTTTTTCAACAAATTCTCAAATTAAATTATGTGAATGAAGAACGCCGTCTATGTCTTGCTGGCTGAAAAGCTTATCGTTCATTAATTTTAATTAAAAGTAAAATTAATATTTATATAAATATATATAAAAAACAAATTCAATAATTTAAAAATTCTTGTCGCTGAAGAAGTTAAGAATTTATAAATTCTAAACATAAAACCGAAGTATGAAACTTTACTTTACCAGTCGACAGCGATGGCGATGAATTTTTCGACGCTATATTTTAGTTTGTAAATAGTTTTATTTAATTTTGAAACTTTTAAAGATAAATAAATTAAAACTCTCCGGCACTTTTTCCTGAAAACTGTGGTGTGCGATTTGTATCTTTATTTAAGCGTTACCTTGCTGTTTATGTTGCCTTAGTACTTTTTCAGGCGAGACGCCGCGAAGCCTCTGCCTCATTTTGCCATGAAAACGCGCTCCTTCAAGACCTTAAAGTATTCCGCAACTTTTCGGCGTTGCTGGAGCATCAGTCGTGGCATACAAGTTTGTATTGCGTTCATAATAACTGTCTTGGTTTTTGGCAATGATTAGTCAATATGCGTCGTAACGGTTTGATGTATGGTATCCAAGTTAAAAAAAAAAGTTACGACATTTGCCAACTACCACCTGTGAACAGTTCTAAGTTCACTTCACCTAACTTTTCACGGTGAGATTTTTACAGAATCGATCAACTGGGAAAGGCTGATATCACTTGTTACACGGGAAGTGCTTAGGTGCGGTTCGGGCAAGTGCTGTTGAAATCGGTGCTCTGAGTGGAAAATACCTCATTCTCATGTCGTTTAAAAAGTTTGCACTTATTGGAAACTTAACAGACGCTGGCTGGATTCAATCATATTTTATTTTTTTTATAAAATCATGAAAACCAATTATTATTTTTACGCTCTAATGAAAAACAAATATAGTTCATATAATATCCTCTGACTACTTACATTAATACTTTGTCGGAACAATCAATACACACGACACGGACGATATGGTTGGCGCAGTGGCTGAGCAATCGACTGCTGCGCTGCGTGTCGCGGGTTCGGTTCCCGCACGGAACAAATATTTGTAGTTGTTCCGGGTCTGGCTGTTTGTGTATGTGAGTTTAAATGTTTCTATACGCACCCGCGATACAGGAGTAATTACTAGTGTGAGGCAACGTTTTTTTTCAAAATAAATAATATTATTGAGCAAAATTGTGGTATATATTCCGCAAATGCCAGTCACTTATAAGTTTAAATTCTTTATTTCAGTTTCACGCGAACTACCACCACGCGAGCCACTACGACGCGATAACGATAAACCTCTTCATACTTCATGGTTCCCTAGTACATTTTAGCCGAACGTTGAAGTCAACGTGGCGCTGTCGGACAACGCCCGGGCCTCGCCGCAAGAGGCCGCTACGAGTTTCGTAGCGACGCCGACGTAGCCGTGTAATCGCTACATCGCGCTTCGAATTTCATAGCACCATAACCTACTACGCTTTACCTACCTTGGGGAGGCCTATGTTCTAGTAGTTGGCTGCAATTAATAGGCTGATGCAATGGATTGATATGGTTTTAAACAATTCAATTCAATTAATTTATTTTCAGATCATAAAATCCAATTTGTTGGTAGATACACACACAACTTAAATACTAGTGTTAGTACATCCATAATAATTGTTAGTTACAAAAAAGGCCTTAAAACTATGTTACTATACATACTACACTATAAACTAAGTTAAAAAAAACCATGAGCATAGAGCATTTTCTTAAAATATAATATGCATCATCTGCCGTGTTGTTGAGTTTTTCTTGATTAAGGAATGATTTTTCAATCGACAGATAGTTTTTATTCGTGGAATAAAATTGACGTCTGACAGTTTTTTCATGGAAGAACCTTCAAAAAACGAAATGATTTTACTGATAAAATTATCTGGCGTTGGAAAAATCAGCCCGTAATTAATCATTTTTGGGTAGGGTCATAAAAACAAAATAGCATGGCATAGCGTAATTAGACTATACTGTTTCCACTGCTGGTGCACAGGTGTCCACTATGAGAGGTGATGGTGTCTTTTTATGGAAAGGAAAATTGGAAAAGTTTCCCGGAAAATTGTGAAATCTGGGAATGTGGGTGTGTTTTACTATTGGTTTTTATACGAGCTCAAGACTAAAATTACATTTTGACAGGATAACGTCTGTCGGGTCAGCTAGTTAAACATAATAAATATAAACTAAAACGAATCTCTATTTTACTCTAATCTTGTATTAGTAGATAAAACTAATAGAAGATTAAATAGAAAAGTTCAGAGTTAAGCGTCAGTTTGATTTAACGTTCTTTTAGTTGATGACGGCTTCATCATCATCTGCCTAGTCTTTTCCCAACTATGTTGGGGTCGGCTTCCAGTCTAACCGGATGCAGCTGAATACTAGTATGTTACATGGAGCGACTCCCTATCTGACCTCCACAACCCAGTTACTGATGGCTTAATACTAAGCTTTAACAATGAATGTTTGTTTAATTAAATAAGTAAGAGCTACAAAAACTTTCATTACTCCCAATGAGCGTATAAAAATTAAAAGTTACCGGTTAACTTACTTCACATTAACAAAAAAAGTGATAGAAGATGGAGGATATTATTTGTTATTCACGGATTTTGTTTTATAATGAAGGGAGATTTATTTAACGAAGTTTCGTATTTAGAAAAGTTTGTTATTGTTAACCCACGTGTTTTTTAATACGGGGTGAATAGTATACAACCAAAACAGCACCCCTATGGCATCCTCATGTTTCGTCTCAGTCTTATTAATGTTTTCTTTCCCTCTCAACGCCCCGCCCACACCGCAAGTTTGCCTCTTTCTCTCAATTCTGCCCTTTAGCGCCCTCTTAAACGTATGTGTACCTGGTACAAAGTAGACATTTTCCGCTCTAATCGGGATTTCCAAAATCTATTAGCCAGGCGCGAATTAGTTTTTCGCGTTTTCCGCTTATCCTTCTCCTTTCTGTCCCCTGCAAACTTTTCACGTGAGTTTTCATTGCGGAGGATTTTTCCATCTCTTTAAAGTTATGCTGCCCTAGTACTTTCTACTGGATCGCTGAAGGTTTCCCCTTTGCGTCGTTGCCATGCGACACATCCCCGAGACGTCCCCTAAGCTTTTCACGCGAGTTTCCAAGGAATTTTCTCTGTCTCCTTTTAGTTATGCTTTCCTAGTACTTGTGATCGGAGTGCTGAAGGTTTCCCTACGCGTCGTTGCTAACCGGCTACGCTACGGTCGCCACTGGCGTTGCTAAGCACCGGCTATAATGCTGGGAATATTTTTCAGAAACCCTATAGTCCATTTACAATAGCATTAGAAAGAAGCTAAAAAAGGTTATTTTTAATGTACACTTTGTAACAAAAATACAATAAACATTGTTACATTATGATAGACGCCGAATTTATTATGATCTATTTTTACAGCAGCTGTCACACTTAATTGTAACCATATTAACTATTTATCTTATGAAATTATGTGGCTTTCATTTATTTATATTATATAACTCCAATTTAAAATTACAGTGTCAATACTAAAAACCTAAAAGAAGCAGGGATGAACAATACTTGGAACGTTATTCGTTTCACTATAATTCTACCGAATTTTATTTTAATTAAGGTGGATGCGCTGCAGTAGCCTGCGAAATCAGACGAATTCGGAGCAATTCTAATTTAAAGGGATGTATTGATGATTTTTAAGGTTAAAATTGTATTATTGCCTACATATTTCTTATTGTTGCGCATCATATTATTTTTATTAAGATACAACCTTACACTGACCTGCAAATTGCAAAAAACGCAAGAAAATTAGAATTTAAGCATCTCCCTTAAAATTGTTTTATCATAACTTTGAAATAAAATGTTTTGCATTCCTGCTTCTACGAGCCTCTTTTTTCTAATGCTATTATAAATGGAGTATAGATGTAACTGACGGCAAACAATTTTGGTAACAGAACTAAGTGTATGAAAAGCTATTTGCAAATAAAATAAAATTAACGTAGTGAGATAATACGTAGACAATGTGGAACTATGCAACATGTTGTTGAACAAGAAATCGCTATGTCCATCGCTACGTCTTGTTTTTGTAAACTTGCGAGAGCCAATTTGTTCAAGAAAACAAAAATGTCAACTTGTTAACATTATCATAATTTATTTCAAATATGTCAGTAAGTAGGTAAGTTCATTTCACATTAACAAAGTTTAGTAACTTTGGAAAACAACCATAACAAAAAAAGAATTGTTATCTACAAGGGAGAGAAATTATTTTAAACTTTTTTCAGAGCTTAGGAATGTCTTCTGTCTCTATATAATTGTGCTTCCCTGGTACCGAAGTATTGCATCCTCCCCCAACGCGACAAGCGGGATATCGTGAAGTTTTCTTGGGGTCTTTATAGTAAAACTTTTGACGTACGAGAGATGGCGTACACCCAAGCAGCGTTGATAAACAAGAGAGATTCCAAAGGAAAATCGCGTGAAATTTGGTACAAAAATTTAGAATTTACAACTCCTTATAGACTCATGTCAGCCTAGTAATTGAATATTGGAGCCTTCCCAAAAGGAACGTGCCTTTGCTTCACATGTGTTAAGCTGTGATACCATTTCCATGGAAACGAAACTTTATACAATCATGTCGTCGCAGCTTTTGCTACCCTAATATATTTTACCGGAATGCTGACGACTCTGGCAATGATTACGTCATCATTGACGTCACGGCGCCCACCAAGTGCGGCCCACAGGTGCCTGACTATGAACTCGCTACGCTGCAAAAGTAAGGGTGCCTTGGTGCCTATCTATGTACGTAGTCGCCATGTTATTGTCTCATTCGCACGACTGTCGAATCACATCAGTTTGTCCTTTTCTCTTCGTACCTTACTCGTGTGAGTTTAAGTTTAAGTTTGTGTGCAGCTTTCATTTGAGTTTCCACGGCAAGAGAATTTTCCATGTCGCTAAACTTTATGCTATCTTAGTACTTTTGATCAGAGTTCTGAAACCTTTGGTTGCTATCGTCGCGCGATACAGAGCCATATTGTAATGTCATTTTCAGCAAAGTTTTCATTCAATACACTTGGTTGAGTGAAAAACTTGTTTGGAACCCACTATTTTATAATATTATTGCCGTGTACATAATAAATATTCCCCTGATCCTTTAATGTAATAATTATTGATCCTAGTTTAAAGTTTCACTATAATATTTGATTCTATTCTAACTTTGCCGAATAATTTTCAACCGTTTCAGCTTAACATTAAAACATGTCTTTACATATGGGCCTGCTAACATCGTTGTGGGATTTTGAATAGGATAAATCTTTAGTGAGGTAGTACAAATTATTGAAATGTTGGTCAATCAGAACCAGATATACTACTGAGCCTAGAGGAAAAACCTACTTTACGATTACAAAGATGTCATTTGGTTTTCTTAAACCGCCAATCATATACAAGCTGTTGTTTTTGCACCCTTGTCAAATTTCAGGACACTGTTACGAAAGACATAAATAATCATAAAATTACGTTCCCGGGTAAATAATGAATACATACTTGTTTTTTTAGTTATTTAAGTTTATAGTATTTCAGAATACACCACTTTCACGCGCAAGAACAGAATCGCGTTATGGTATCGTATAAGCGGCCGCGTTTTTATGTGTGTAAAAGGGCAGTTACAGTGCGGCCTCACAGAGGCCGCATTTTAAAATGCGTGTCCGTGTCACACATACCAATTTCCGAAAATTAGAAAAAACAAAAAATACCTACTTATTTTATTATTGATTCGTGTCGAGAATCAGTAGCATAGTTACCTCCTTGAATTTGACGAGGATGCAAAACGACACCTTGTATTATGTTGTCTCGAATATTATAACCATAGTGGGATTTATATTTGTCGATTTGGAAGGTTTCGGCACGAAGTTCTTAAACGGAGCTTGTGGAAGGAGTAAACCGGGCGAAATCGTCACGTAACGAAAGCGCGTTAAGTCCCCTCAATGCGATTTTTTGTTACATATAATAGAAATTGTCAAAAAGAGACAGATAGTTTTCAAAATACAAGATGGCGGCTACAAAAAATTTTAAAAAATTCGTCATGGGTATCGTTTTCATGGTTTTCGTGGCTGCTGAAGCCGATAGTGAGGTCAAAATGAAAATTATATATGGTGGCTGTGAATATTTTCAAACTTTTTGACATGGAGTTTCATTTTGAACTTTGTGCCTGCCGGGGTTCCCCCGACCAAACACGTTTTTTAACGGCACAGATAGCAGTAAAAAAAAACTTCCCAAAATATCCGATGAAAGTGTTAACAAACCCTGTTCAGGTGAAATAAATTTAAATAATAAATTGCAATCACTCATTAAAGGGAATTAATATTGCATTCATCCGTATTTAAAAGATTTTAACTTATCTCGAATATCTCCACTTTTTCCAACAATATTATTGTTTGAATAACATTATTTAAATCAATCAATCAACTCAGCCTATCGTAGTCCACTGCTGGACATAGGCCTTCTTATTTAAATAGTAATTGAATAATCATTAAAGAAAATAGAGCATATAAAATTATCCCAATTGAAAATTTTTAATAAAAAACATCTTTAAGGCAATTTAAAATTAGAATTTCGGGTTTTCAAATAATCAAAATCAAAATATTTTATTTCATACTAGCTTCTGCCAGCGGCTTCGCCCGCGTGGATGTCGGAAATTATCCCACGGGAACTTGCTACCCTAATAAAAAGTATGTCCTTCCCTAGGATGCCATCTATCTCTTTGCCAAATCAGAAGTTCAGTGGTTTACGTGTGAAAATGTAACATACAGTTTCAAGTTTAAATCCTCCCCTTAAAACCGAATTACCCCTTTTTGCCCCGTCAGGGGTCAATTTTCGACTACTTTACATAATTATTATTAATTTTTTTCTGTCAAAACTATTAATACTGAGTTTCGAGTCAATTGGACCGCGCATTCAATTACTTCCACACAAACTTCAAGACCCCTATATCCCCCTTTGACGGGTAGTTTTGAAAAACTTATAATAATAAACTTTATTACTTACTTAGGCGAGTATTCTTGCCAAGTTTCAAATTTATTAACCTCATAAAGACGAATTTTCATATAAACTGTATCCCTGCTTTTTAACCCCACAGGGGTGGAATTAAAAAAAAATCGTTTGGGATGTATTTATAACTTGACTATACTAACTTTCGAGTTAATCAAGCCATGCAGTAAAATCCTCCCCTGTAAAATTGACTACCCCTTTTCAGCCCGTCACTGGTAATCTTCGAAAAACACTGATACACATTATTCTTTACTTTCGATCGTAGGTATAAATAGTGAGTTTCGAGATAATAGGTCCGCGCGCTAAAATTCTTCCATACAAACTTTGAAACACCCCAATTCCTTTTTAGGGGGTAGTTTAGAAAAACATAAAATGGCAAACTTTATAATTTACTTAGATTAGTATTGGTTTCAAGTCCAAGCCAAGTTTCAAGTTTATTAACTCAAGGAATAAGATTTTCCATGCAAACAAAATACCCCCATTTCACCCTCTTAGGGGTGGAATTTCGAAAAACCCTTTCTTAGCAGATACCTACTCTTCACTAAGAACATACCCTCCAAATTTCATGTCTCTAGGACCAGCGGTTTAGGCTGTGCGTTGATATATCAGTCAGTCAGTGAGTCAGGACTTTGAATTTCTGCCAGGGTAGCGGGATCGTCCGAAAGGGTTACCGCTTTTTTTTTTTTTTTTGAGGATAGGAAATCATCAAATGACTCCTCCCGCTCTGGGTGGAGCAGGAGGGAGTGTCAGACTCTTACTGACTAAAACCCACCCGTGTTCCTTCCTTAGCCCTTTATGTTCCAGGGCAGCGGTAACCCTTTCGGACGATCCCGCTACCCTGGCAGGCTTCGGCCCTATTGGGCCCCGTCACTCATGCTGTCATCTCTTTGAGGCGCGTGTGGAACACATACACGCCGTCCGGCACGGGCCTAGACCTGATCGGACGGTGAGTTAAAGATTACCGCTGCCCTGGAACATAAAGGGCTAAGGAAGGAACACGGGTGGGTTTTAGTCAGTAAGAGTCTGACACTCCCTTCCGCTCCACCCAGAGCGGGAGGGGTCATTTGCTGATTTCCCATCCTTAAAAAAAAAGGACTGAATTTTATATATATAGATTTTAAATCTAAAGTTACAGTCTTGAAACATATTCAAAAACCAATAAGGTAACATAGAACGTATTAATCAGTCAGTAATTAAGCTAGGTAGTAGCTAGCAAGTAGGTATTAGAATGATCGGCATTGCCGATTAGTCGGCTGACTAATCGGCATTTTGAAAACCGATCGGTCGGCTAGTCGATTAGTCGGTAAATACTATATGTAGTCGGCCCATCTCTAATCTTAAGATAAAATAAAATATTACAGTATCTTAACCGTGTGCAGAACTCCACTGCGGGTGACATAACCTACGACAAACTTATTATTTGCGGTTGGTACAGTAATCGGGTCTAGGGATCGAACCGCAAAATGTAGTTTGTTTTTTAGTGTGTATACTTTTTCGGGATAAAAAGTACCCAGTGTGGTGCCCAGGATATAAAAGAATAATTAAACCAAGTTTCATCGTAATCGAACCGGTAGCGTGATTCAGTAATCACGCGCGATGGCTTATTATTAGCGTATTTCATGTATAACTTTGATGTTTCTATGCCGATTTCTATGATTCTTTTTTATGGAATAGTTAATAATGTTAACTTTTTTAATTAGGGATGACTGAGAGTGTTATAAACGTAAGAGTAGACAAATATAATCAGAATGCTTCGAACTGCTAAGCTATCGGGAGTTACACGTGTTATTGTGAGTCAACCATAAAAGATAGACATATGCTGTCGTGGGATATTTTTTATATAATTTTAAGGAGAACATTTCCGTCATACATTATTTCTGTGTAGCTTTAACCATTAAGGTTACACACGCGACGGAATCTTAAAAAATGGAGTAACTTCTCCCATTTTCCCAACATTTCCCTTCACTGCTCTGTTCCTATTGATAGTAGCGTGATGAAAAGTATACTATAACCTGCTCAGGAGTATGAAAAATAATTGTACCAAGTTTCGTTAAAATCCGTCGAGTAGTTTTTGTTTCTATAACGGTTATACAGACAGACAGACAGACAGACAGACAAAAATTTTACTGATTGCATTTTTGGCATCAGTATCGATCCCTAATCACCCCCTGATAGTTATTTTGGAAATATATTTCATGTACAGAATTGACCTCTCTACAGATTTATTATAAGTATAGATAAACCTACATGAGCAGTTATGAAACGTCAAAAGCTAGGTACACGTTTCCAATTTGTCGTTTCCTATAGAGATGAGTCAGCAGAAACTTCACGGATTACTCTTTTAAAAATAACTGGCTTTTACAATGTTTTCAAATTACAGTGTTAACCGGTATGTGTAGGACAGGACGAAGTAGGGCCTGTCAATAAGTACCTCAATCATTGACCTATCATTAACAAAACGAACACATTTGATTTTCGCCATTTTGGCGCTGATAACAACGTGAGTGTCCGTGGAACTAATATTTTTTGATAGTGACTTTTACAAAATGTTCATACTCTCAAGATAAAAACATTGTAAATAAATATCTCGTAGTAAACACAAAAAAGAAGATTCTAGAATCTACTTTTTTGTGTTTACTGATGATTTATCATCAGAGACGTACCAAAACCACACGACGACCAACAGAAACAGTGTGTCAGTGTGATATGACGCTCCAGCGGAGGGTGATTTGAATCGGCACAAAAAAACAACTGTCATTTATATAATTTTTCGAACTTATGAAGTAATGGATTAACAATTTGCTTCAAAATTATTCAGATTACTATTGATAGTGTGTTACGCAATTAGGGTGCTGATCTGTCTCAATCTGTCAAAAATTACATCTAATTTCCCTACATTTTCACAAGTTTTTGACATTGGTTCACCGAGATGAGACTGCGACTAAATTTTGAACGTTTCAAATTACGAGAATGGCCTTATTATTGACAGTGCAATTCAAGCTCACTTCACCTAAGTTTTCACGGAGAGATTTTAAAAAAATAGACCGACTGGTCGATTGACTGGTATCTACTATTGCCTGGTTTCCCAATATGATATTTTTTACGAATATTGGATCTTAACTTATATTTTAATAACATCTAGTTTAACATAATTATGAAGTTGAAGAAGGCATACCTGAATGGCACTTTTTAATATTGCTACGTTTCAGTCGTCTATTTTTCACCCCCCTATTGTACCCCTCATCCCCCTTAATTGTATGCTACCCTAGTAGTTGGAAGCTGATCGTCCCCCAAATCAACGTTGGGTCGACTCTCTTTGGCTCAAAGGAAGCGGACAGAGAAATTATCACTATTGACATCTCTTATTACTATAATCGTTCAGCCAAAAGACTGTTAGACTGCAAGAGATGAACGCACGAATGATAAAGTTGCCACTGCTGGGGTCTCTTCTCTATGAGAGAGAGTGGGCAATCCACCACGCAGGCCTATTGCGGGTTGGTAGGGAATGAGATAAAAAACTTCCCACTTCTTCTCAAGAGATGGGGTTCCCCCAAAATTCGCCACAGCCATCAGTGTAGTTTATTTATCACAGAAATATTTTAATTATTATCACCCCCCCCCCCCCGCTCCACCCTTTTTCTTTTTAGACGTCCCCCAAGCAGCAACGAGAATGCACCCTACCCTATGTTTATGTTACCCTAGTACTCCCGTTTGAAATCCTCAAGCGTCCATTGGGCGTTGCGTCACTCTGGCGACGTCACATAGAAACCGAGAGCTAATGTGGCTGTGTACATGCGACACCTAAACCCGTGAAAAAAAAAATGATCGATTATTTTGAAAAGTTAACAAAAATCATTTTATTTCTATCTGAAATCAATTACTTTTTTTATTATAATTCTGTATTATATTACTGTTAATAGGTAGGGAAATAAACAACAGTAAGTTCCTCTAAAAACCAAAAACACATAACTTACATGGAATAATGAAATGTGAACCCTCGGGCCGTGGGTTCCGAGTGCTCATGGTTTTTTTAAGGAAATTTCGAAACGGCTGCTTGACACTTCCCGTGACCCAAGGGCTGGCTTTTACCTTGGCCAGAGACTATGCATTGCCATACAACGAGGTAACGCCGCCAGTCTCTTGGGTAGGTACATTACCAGTCGACAGAAAGAAAGAAGAAAGAAAAATGCATTTATTGGCATTACACAAAATTACACCTTAAAACTACAAAAACAAAAACAAAGATTATAATGCCAAAAGGGCCTCAGCTCAGCATAATGTCAGATGACAACACAAGTGTACCACCTGACGCTGATTTTCAGCTGCAACCCACGAGTGCCATACGCTGGAATACCAAACACAGCGAAGTGTGTGTCCGTAATAATAAATTAAGAGAATTCATTTAAATGCTAGAAATTATAGAAAAGCTCATGCAAAATCAAATAAAATGTCGTGACATACATGTATGTGTGTGTGTCGACAGCGATGCGGATGAATTATTCGACGCTATATTTTTGTTTTTGTGAATAGTTTTAGTTAAGTTAGGATGCAATTTCGTTATTTGAATTAATTAGGTATTAGTTCGATATGTTCTTACATATTATTTTAATTCTAAATAAATTGAGAATTATTCATGAAATTGTTAAAAACCGACCCTTCTTGCAAACCTCATGCTGTGAAAATAGGCGACCCTTCAAGTAAACTTCACTTTTGTTTAACATCACATTTTATTATGTACTTCCCATATCAAACCAATAATAACTTATCTATCAAAATAAGGACACACAAAACTAAACATCTAACATAATATATAAAACTCCATTCGACTCCTAGACCTGAGACACCCCTTTCGAATCTATTCCAAACTGCTTTATGACAACATAATCTTTTTATAAACCATAGACATAAAACCTGCCAGTAATTCAATAACATAAAATTCTATTAAGCTACTATTACAACATCCCCTCTGAATTTTATGTTTCTTACAATTAGAATAACATCTCTTATATAACTCCCATCAACTCATTAAACAAAATAAAACCCAGCTTAATTAACCCACCCAACATAACTAAATACAACAAACAAACTTTTGAATTAATTAGTCTAAACACCTTACTTAACTAACTTAAACATTAAACATTTCAAATTAATTCTCAAACAACCTTATATTCTAATAAACCTACATAACTCATCACATTACAGAATGTCCTTTACGTATCACTCACTATACACTGTCTCAATCTCAAAAACTTTGTTCTGTCCAGTGGTTTAGTTAATATATCTGCCAAATTATTTTTAGTCGAACAATAATGAATTTCCAACAAATTCTTATCTATTTTTTTCTTAATGAAATGATATTTAACATCAATATGTTTGCTTCTTCTATTCAAAATTCCATTTTTAATCAATACTATAGCCGATTGATTATCAACAAACAACTGTGTTTTTGGTAATTTATTTGTCAACTCGTAGATCAAACTCTGAATGTATAATAGGTCTTTAATACACTCGGCTGCAGAAATATATTCAGCCTCAGTACTGGAAAGAGCAGTGACTGACTGTTTACGTGAACACCAATGAATTGGACCACCACCATAAAATATAATAAAACCAGTCGTACTTTTTCTAGTATCAGGATCACCTGCAAAGTCTGCATCACAATACGCTTTTAAAGTTAAATCGTTACCACGAACATACTGTATACCACTGCTAACTGTATTTTTAATATACCTAAAAAGGTTCTTAATATTTGTAAAATCATTCAAGTTAGGATGTTCTTGATGTCTACTACAATAACCAACATGAAAAGCCAGATCCAGTCTTGTTTTATTAACCAAATACAACAATGAACCAATCAATTGTCTATATCGATGCACATCATCAACTCCCACTTTCCCCTCTTGATGTGTATCGACTAAAATATCTGGATGACTACTATCTTTTAAGCTTTCATATTTAAACTTTTCCAAAATTTGATTTATATAACTTTCCTGATAAATCTTAATAGAGTTTCGTTCTACTTTAATATCAAACCCTATAAACTTTTCAGTCTTATCAAATTTCCGCATTTCAAATTCTGTTTCTAATTTATTAATAATTTTATTTAAATCAATCTCATTTTCACCAATCAAAATGCCATCATCTACATAAATAGCCAAATATATTTCTTTATCTTTATTTATAAACACACATGGATCTGATTTTAATTGTAAAAAACCCATTTTTTTCAAAAATTCCGTTAATCTCTTGTTCCACATAAGTGGTGCTTGTTTCAATCCATACAAACTCTTCTTTAATTTACATACTTTATTCTCTCTATCTTTTATATCATATCCTAAAGGTATTTCCATAAAAATATCCTCATTTAATTCTCCATATAAAAATGCTGTCTTTACATCAAATTGCTTAATTTTAAAACCTTTTTGAGCTGCAATCGCCAACAACAACCTAACACTAGTAGTATTTACCACCGGACTATATGTCTCCTTATAATCAATATTGTATTTTTGTAAAAAACCTCTCGCCACTAATCTAGCCTTATATCTTCCACCAGGCTTTATAGTAAATATCCATTTACTCGAAATTACTTTCCTATTATTTGCTTCACACTTGTTAACGATTTCCCAAGTCTTGTTTCTCTCTAAGGAATCTTTTTCCTCATTCATTGCTTGTTTCCATAAATCTTTATCAAAACTATTAAAAACATCTGTATAAGTCAAAAACGAAGTCTCTAAATCATAATCTTTCAACCTAGATGGCAATTTCCTTTCTCTATTCGGTAAAATCCGCAATCCATCATTAATAACTGGTTCAATTGCATCCTCAAACTCATCACTAATCTCAACTACTGTATCATCTCTAACTTCCCCTCTCAAACTATTATTTTCTTCAACACCAACTATGTCTTCAACACTATCTTCAAAAATCTCATTATCTTCATCACCAACTCCAACTATAACATCTTCAATACTGCCTTCAAAAACCTCAGCATCTTCATTACTAACTTCACCTCTATTTTCAAAAACTACTTTATCACCAACAACTCCATCACCACTATCATTACAAAAATCATCACCACCTTCACCACGAAAATCATCACCACCTTCACCACGAAAACCATTACCACCAATATCGACACTAACCTTTTTAAATAAATTTTCTAAATCACACTGTTTCACTCTACAATTACACATTTTCAAATAATCTGCAACATCACTCTTATTATTATTAAACACCACATCTCTCGAATAAACAATTCTAAAACTTGAAGGATCCCATATCTTATAACCGTTGTTAGTAAACCCTACTAAGAGCCCTTTGCTACTCCTGGAGTCAAGTTTATGTAACTGAAAATTATTTTTATAATATGCTAAAGATCCAAAAATGTTCAAATGTTTTAAACTAGGTATTCTATTAAACCACATTTCAGCTGGTGTTTTTACATTTATTGTATTTGCACTCCTGTTCAATAAATAAGCAGAAGTTAAAACGGCTTCACCCCATAATACATGTGGTAGCTGCATATCAAAAAGCAACGCTCTGGTTCGTTCCATTAATGACCTGTTTAATCGTTCAGCTTTACCGTTCAGCTGAGGAGTATAAGGAATAGTGTAATCAATATTAATACCTTTGTTACTACAATACATTTTAAATTGTTTGCTAGTATATTCACCCCCATTATCACATCTGAATGTTTTAACTGTTGTTTTAAAATGATTTTCCGCCAAATTAATATAATTAGTTATTTTAGAAAACGCCTCGTTTTTATTTTTGATTAGAAAAACTTTAACAAAATGAGTATAATCATCCAAGAACGTAATAAAATATTTGTAACCATCCCATGTTTCTGTTTCAATAGGACCACAAATATCACTATGAATAATTTCTAAAGGCTTACTAGCTCTGTGTCTATTTGTTTTAAAAGATTTCCTACATAATTTTGACTGTATGCAGACTTCACAGATGTCAATCTCCTTTACCAGGCCTCTATCTATACCACGGACAAGATCCTTTGTCCTGTTAATAGGTACATGACCTAATGCACGATGCCAGAAATCAGCATTTATTTGACAAATGTTTACTGACCTTGAACATATGACTGGCTTGGTTTTAATATTCAAGTAATACAGACCGTCTTGCTTCAGTTCACCGACCTCTATACATTCAGAGCCCTCACTTACGATATGACATCTCGTTCTGAAAAATTTTTGTAAATAATTATCATCAGCTAAGCTAGATACAGATATTAAGTTAGTCAAATTTTTATCTGCTGAAGCTGTACATTCCCAAGCTGTTCTAAAATGATATAGTTTCTCTGGTAAATTTGATAAAATTTTTGATATTATTTGTTTCTCATCAAACTTGTATCCTAAATTTCTTATTCTTGTCGCTTTATGTTCAATTTCTGCTATGTCCGTCATCAAATCTTTGTTTTCGAATTTAAATTTATAATATTCCTCTAATAAATGTGAAATTTGAGTATCTTCATGTCCTAGAAATAGTAGATCAAATTTTTCCAAAATTTCCTTGGTTGTTGTGCAATTAATTGCATATACCATATATTTGTCGCTAATAGCGCATATAATCATTAATTTAGCTTTTGCATCCTTTTTATTAAAATCTTTCTTTGTTACCGCGTCGTTATCCAAAACAGAATCGAGCTCCTTAGCTGTCAAAAATAGCAATAATTTTTGTTTCCATAACAAGTATTCTGACTCGTTTGTCAGTTTTGACAACTTTAAATCGTCAGTCATTTTTGCGAATTTTTTTAAACAATTTCTTTTTGAATTTTAACTTTTACTCCAAAACATTTTCTTGGGCTCTTCTTTTGTTGTTTCTCACAACATGAGCTCTGGGCCCATAACCTGTTAAAAACTGACCCCTCTTGCGAACCTCATGTTGTGAGAATAGGCGACCCTTCAAGTAAACTTCACTTTTGTTTAACATCACATTTTATTATGTACTTCCCATATCAAACCAATAATAACTTATCTATCAAAATAAGGTCACACAAAACTAAACATCTAACATAATATATAAAACTCCATTCGACTCCTAGACCTGAGACACCCCTTTCGAATCTATTCCAAACTGCTTTATGACAACATAATCTTTTTATAAACCATAGACATAAAACCTGCCAGTAATTCAATAACATAAAATTCTATTAAGCTACTATTACAACAGAAATGATCACATAATAATTATGATTATTCGTCAATATTGATCCGTACTAACTAGCGACTGAACAGATTTCAATGAAACATTGACCATGACCTAGTTTGGTAAGGTAATAGAACTTTTTGTTATCCCCTACCGGGATAACAAAAAGTTCTATTACCTTACCGTACATAAAAGTTCCACTTTCTTACTTCATTCAACTTGGAGTTTTGACAACTTTGTGGTAAGAAAAATGTGTTTTCATACGGATATTTTCCTTCACGCTCACTTACATACACACAGGGTGATAGCCATGCAGTGTATCTCCTTTCACCCTCTAACAATCCACCCTCCATTGAATAGAGTGAAACAGAAACAGGGCCTGTCCTTTTTCCACCCCTTACCCCAGTGGCTTTCCGCGGCAACGAGAATCAGAGTATGCCCTTCTAACGTATGCTGCCCTAGTACCTTTATCCGGAATCTTAAAGAATCCTGCAACTATGACGTCACTAGACTGACGTCACTTGGTAACCGACTGATAATATTATACTGGCTATTAAAACTTTACCGAAGTAATTGAAAAACTGTCATTTAAAGTTTTATTGGAATTATTTTTGCCATGATAGATAAATAATAAGATTTTATAATCAATACAGTCCCCTTTGAAAAACTTTTATTAACACTGGAATATTTGCCTGATTTTCACAAGAGCTTTTTCCAGCTTCTCCAATTTATGCTACCCTAGTATTCATACTGAAGCGCTTGTGTTTCGGCTCGTTTGCGACACGCGAACACGAGGGCGCTTTTATTGAAAACCACGAATTCGTGTAGACTCGTAGTATTCGCTCACAGAAATGTGCTACGATATACCCTGTAGCCAGAACCTCCTTAACTACTGATGCTCTGGTACATTTGACCAGAGTATTGAATTGTTCGGCTGCCTAGCCAGAGGTTCGGCTGCCTAAAATCGTATGCTATTAGAAAATGATTGAATAAACGTTTAAAAATATAAATAAAACTTGTAAAAATAAGAAAGGCATAGAAATATTCACTGGCAAGGTATAATATCGTTGCTCTAGATGTGACACCTCGTAAATACGAACCTGTAAATTTTTCAGGAGAGACATTGATTATTTAATTGAATAGTAAATAAAATACCGTATCTTTTCTTGTATGCACATAAAAAATCACCTTGGCATGCTTGGTGTCTATTAAACTTACAAGCTGTCACTAAAAGTCAGTTTTTAAGTGAAGTAAACCTCCTGTACATACTCGTGCAAGGTATCACCAGAAAGATGAAAAATTGCGTGATGGACAATTTCGCATCAAAATGTAAAATTGACCACTATTTGCAGTTTCGAGGTAACGTCTAGAGCGACGATATACAAAAAGAACACCACCGGCCCACTCCCTCTCACAAAGAGGAGGCCTGTGTCCCAGCAGTGGAAACATTATAGGCTGATTATGCTCTGCTATACAAAAAGACCTCAATAATAATTATGTTTACTCATGTAAACACCATGCCCAATAGGTTTAAATAAATTTTCCTTGATGTTCTAAAATAATAGTATTATTTCGATGAATTTGCACTCTACAAATTGTTTGCTCGAAATTCTAGTACGTGTTTACCTTAGGCTCGAAGGACCAAACATAATCCTACGTTATCTTTTTAGCTAATCTCGAATATGGTAGTCGAACACAATCGGCCCTGTATTTTATTAGTTTACGTTCACTAATACGCTGTCGTAGGTCACGGTTCTTAAAGAGAGACGAAAGTAACTAACGTCACCCTGCTTTCTCGCTCTGATTTTAACCAATTGAATCACTCCATCCCTCTCAATTAAGGGTGTACCTGTGTATGTGTACTTTCAATTTTGGTGGTGTGCAATTGGGGGGGGGAGTTTTCATATCGAGGAAATTATTAACTGCCTTATTTTATGATAACCTAATACCTTTAAACGCAGTGCTGAAGACTGGCCGCTATCGTCGCTACGGAACGTGAAGTAACGGTCTACGATTTTCGTAGCGACGTTGACGACAGCAACGTCAAAGATTGCAGTGGAAATGCACGTGAAAATTCTGATGGCTATTTCCATAAGGTTTATGTTGCCCTAGTACTTTTCAGTCCGAGTGACGTTAACCGCGCGGTGTTCGGTGGAACTTCTTTGACTTTTATACTAACGCCATCTACAAGCATTAACGTGAACTACATACTTAAACAAAACTTTGGTGTGTAAACCGACTTCAAAAAGAGGAGAGAAGATAACTGTCGTTTTCATTTTGTCTTGTCTAGGTCAATTTTCAGATATTATGAGGCATTCCAATTTATTTACTAAGAAAATGTACTTTCTTGGCGACTTTTTCTATTAATTATTTCTAGGATCTGAAAGCACTCATGAAGTCTGAAAAGTGACACACAGCTTTTTATTACAACTCCACTTATCCATTAAGTAAACTGCCAACTACTTATAACTTATTAAAGAAATCAACTTTGTACATATCTATTAGGTATCAAATAGAATCCACTGTAGATTGTTTACATTCATAATCGTTGTTTTGTCTCCCTGAAAGCAGCCAAAACATTCATAGTCAGCTGGTTTCTATGTGTGAAATATGCTGAAGTCGATTTTCATTAGGTTCATAATATATCAGTCAAGCGACACAAGTGGAGTGCGAAGAAAATTCGCAACTTTGGTAATACACGTTAACGTCTGTAGATGACACTACTTGTCAAAGTTCTCCTCGCCACGAACGCGGAAACCCTTCAATGCGACGCGTGCATTGCATATCCTCGCAAAGTATGATACCCTAGTACTTTTCCACCAGTGTGCTGAGGCCATCTCGGAGTTTACGTCATTGCATACGTCATACATAAATTCGTCCCGTTAGTTCATTGAACTTTGTCCGTGACGGGACTGCGAGATCAATTGCTACGGGTTACGTATTCGTAGCCATTGTTCCGCCTATACAACGCTACGCACCGTTAAAAGTTTTCTTACTACACATGGAAAACAATATTTGTGTTATTAATTATTTTTTGTTTTTTTAGGGCTGTTTGTTCCAGCGCCAGATAACTTTTATTCGAAGAATAAAATTGACGTTTGACAGTTTTTGTATGAAATAACTGTCAAATAACCTGCGAGAAGGACGAGTCTGCTCAGCGGTACATGATGTGGTCTTCGTCTGTGCCTCTCACTCGCACTTTAAACTGAGCACATAGCTCTATCCTTCTATTGTACTAATATGGGGTGCATTTTGCGAAAGGTACATTCTGCGACTGAGCCGATATGCTTTCCACGTGGTAAAGTTGCTTTCAATTAAGTTTCCACGATGAAAACGTTAATATCTTTTGGTTCATTCTTCCCTAGTACGTATGGCCGAAGTGCTGAAGTTCTAGCTCGGTTTGATGAGGGCGCTACTACGGTTTTATTTCAAGTTTCGGTTTGTTACTGCTGATGTTTAATGAGACAAATGTGACACTGCTGAATTAGTGACAGTAAAAAAGCCACTATTAAAAATATTTTGTATTTTACCTATGCAAAAAAAATCTTTTGCCAACTTGGATTGAAGATTTTTTAAATGTTATCAAAATGTAGGAGTATGTGAGAATGGCGTTCTGTAGATTCTGCTTACCCCCAAGGGAAGAAGGCGTGTGTTTATCCATACATATGTATGTAGGCTTTTATATAGGATCCATGACAGTATCAGAAAATGTCAGTTTTGTTTAGACAATTTTAAATCATAAAAATTATGTGAATTCTGGTACAAACAGGTCGACTTACCTATCATGTTTACTAACAAGGAGTATTTCAGGATGCAGTGAGATACGATTGCTGACCTACCTCACTGCAGCCTGAAATACTGCTTGTTAGTAAACATAGCGACAGTAACGTTACCCTCTCATAACGTGCTCTCCTAGTACACATGACCGAAGCGCTGAAGCCTTCTGACACGTTTGGCGGCTTTGAGAGATCGTGTCATGGATGAATTTACTTTACATTTTTTACTTTCTTCATTTTCTGCTGAAAACGATTATTTATATGTTTTAGGAAAATTGTAATAATGGTTTTTGGTAATGCCCAAGTTCTTGTCTGCAAGAACTGATATTTGTATGAAATAAGTATATGCAATAAATGTTAAATACTAATTGCATCCAACTTCCTATCTGAACGGATTTGGATGAAATTTCGAAACTTATGCGGGAGAAACCGCGGGGCGCAGCTAGTTTCATTCATATAAATTAGTTTTTTTTTGTGATGAAAATTGCTGAACAAATGTTTCTATCCCGTTTGATGTTTAGATGTTGATTAATTTAATTCCCCTTAGATTAGGATCCCATCAAAATAATTATTTTAGAAATGAAGGTACTCAAAAGTGTTCTTAATAATGATAAAAACAAAACGGGGTTGCACTCCGTGAGTTCCGGCAGAAGTGAAAACTTGCAGTGAAACTCGCTATGGTGGCCTAGCACACCTTTCTCGTTGATAGGATATGGTTTATATGTGTCGTTAGATTTCAAATCGCATCAAATCCACTTTTGACAAAAATTGCTTTTATTTTTATTTAAAAGGCAAGGGAAGTATCTTTACCCTTTCAATTCTAGTGTTGGTATAGCCGTATATTTAATCACTATAACACTTAGTTACAAGACAATGGTAATGGTTTTGAGTACGTGGTGTCTCCAATGAGATCTGAACACGAACTGGCCCATATTTTGGTGGACGAGCGAATGTGCATACTTGTGTTCGATGCAATTATACATTTTAGCTTAGTGTTCGATTAAACTCGAACATTTTCTATAGTTTACTTTCGTTTTTTTATAGCAAGGTGGTCTAACCGTTGCATTTAGGCATTGAGCGTGGGGTCTTGGGTTAGGACAAGTGCCATTGGTTTAGCAGCTCGAACTCTGGATTTATACCTGAATGATAGAAATAGGCTCATCTCCAATGCATTGAAGAAATAGGGACCAATTAGTTCAAACAGGTTTCAGACTGGCTAAAGTAGACTCATCCTTCATGGGGTACTGTTTAAAATGTTACAATAAAATTCCTCCCCACATACTCCAACTGAATGAAACGAAATTTAAATCTTGTATTAAACGCACACTATGTAGCCAAGCATACTATAAGTTAGGAGATTACATCGCTGACAAAAATGCTTGGCTCAATGCTGGTCCTGCTCCACAGAGGCGCATAAACTAATTAGCATTCGGAAACAATGTTGGAGCTGCTGAACATTGGAAAAGAAAAACTATCATTGCATTGTATAAACTCAATTGCTTAGAATTGTATAATTGCATAGCACACGTGTGAGCACTATGTACTTTCTATAAAGCTACCATTTACTGGGTACGACTTTCATTGACTTGAATGTGCCCTGGCAGCTGTGAGTATGTCATGCTCACTCAAATGTCTCGCTGGTGGTGGCGTGTGTGTTGGATCATTAAGTTCCCTCCAAAATGGTTGAGCTGAATGGTGCTGATCCATACGTCATGTTCGTGAACGGGCGCCGCCAGTAGGGACTGGTCATCTCTTAGCTGCCTCGGCTTATTTTAATTTTTAATTTCTGAATTGTTTTTGTTTTTTTATAACGGACGCTTTTAACTTGCACGTATTTCTACATCGTTCTCACATGGTTAATTTCAACACGAATGATGTAATAAAATATTTTGTAACAATTTTATGATTTAAAAGAGTGTCCATGGAGTTTCTTGCCCGTTCTTCTCCATAGGTACCTACGCTTTGGAATGGGCAACTAGCTTCATCTTTCTGACTGACCGACCTTTTGACAATTCAAAAGTACCTGTAATTGGTTTAGTTGAATTAAATGATTTGAGTTTGAGTTTGAGTTTGAGTTTGATTGAGCTGAAATTGGTTGTACTGTACGTTGGTGCCTATCGCTGAAGGCAATACAAACGTGATGTTATGAAAATTTGAGCTTCTGAAACATCACCCTCTGCAAGTGTGCTCTCCTGGTACAAACGACCGGAGTGCTGAATCCTTCCGCTCGTTTCAGGGTGTCGCTGCGAGCGTCGCGTAGTCAAGTAGGTTTTAGTTTCAGAGATTTCTCTCTTACAACAGTTTCAGTCTATCACTGTCTCCCTCTTACTTGCGTTGACACAAAACGCATGTGTGCAGACGGTGTGCTTTTCACGACAGCTTACTCTGAAAACGAGCTCTTGGTAACGTGCTCTCCTGGTACACATGACCGGAGCGCTGAAGCCTTTCACCCGTTTGACGGTCGCTACGAAGACCGCAATTATTATTATTATTCAATTTCATCAATTTGTGTCTTTATATTTGTGGCTTTCAATATTTTTACACAAATACTTTAAATAAAAATAGGGAAACACTTTAAAAGATGCTAGGTATGATAAAGCGGTTAATTGCTTAGGTTGACCCAATTCTTGAGGAACATTATAGGCGATCGTTAGGACACGAGCAAAAAAAAAAAACAACGGGTTGCACTCCAGGCGAGCCGGCAGAAGTGAATAAGGATGTGCATTTTTGATATTTTGGAATGCGGTCTACTCTCCCTCCGTCTTACAAATTTTCGATCAGGTCACGTGTCCAGACGTGAGTTTAACATTCTTTATCCATCACAACAAAAGTGCACAACGCCGCTAAAAAAGTTTTCACTTCAAAAATACAAAGAACACTAAGCGACAGTGAAGTAATAGTGCGGGTGGGCGATACGTTGCGATGCAGTGGTTCGAGAGCCGGGGGAGTTTTATGAAAATGTAGCGTCAAAGAAGTCGCGGGCAAAAGCCTAAGTAAGTGTCATAATAAACCCACGTGGTTTTCGAGGTCGTTGTACTGCTATCTAACTACCTCAACCATTTCAGCATATAACTCTCCCTCTCACTAAAGGTTTCACTGTGTTGACACCAAACCATATCAGTGTGTATTCGATGGCTTTCACGCTTTTGTGAAAGCTGTTATTGAACATTTAACCCTCATCATAAAGTGCTCTCCTGGTACACAAGACCGGAGCGCTGAAGTTTCCGCCTGTTTGACGGTTGCTACGATATTCGCGTAGCCAAGTTGCAATGGAAGGAGTTTTAATACTTCGTACTGTTTTCTTTCTCTTTTTTGTTTTGAAAAGAGCAATTTAATAGAATATTATTGTCTCTTAATAAGTATTAAATCTTACTGGGTACTTGACTTTATGGCTTACATAAATGTTTTGTTAGACACATTTCTAACAATTCTCGTAATTTTAAGAACGTTCGCAGTCAGAGGGGCAATTCTCGTAATTTAAAAGATCAAAATCTAGTCGCAGTCTCATCTCGGCGACAAACAAAAATGTCAAAACCTTGTCAAAATGTAGGGAAATTAGAGGTGTTTCTGACAGATTGAGACTGAGATCAGACTGAACGTTCATAAAATTACGAGGCTGGTATCAATAAAATAATCTTCGGCTAAAAGTACCATAATTATACAATTGATAATCAGTCTTTTTATTTCATTCCTCCTCTGTTTTAGTTTGTCTCGAATATTTTATTCGAACACAAAATCGCCCTTTGATTTTATTTGTTTACGTTCATACCCCCCCCCACCCCCCCTACGCGTTCACACGTTGTCGTAGGTCATGGTTCCTAGAGTGAGACAGAGCTAAGAACGCCATACTAATGTCAGCCTCACGCTTGCACACTTAGCCAAATGAATCACTCCATCCCTCTCATTTTAAGGGGTGTACCTGTGCTTCAATGTCGGTTGTATGTAAGGTCCGTTTTTCGTTGCTTTTGAGTGAGTTTTCATGGTGAAGAAAGCTTGTACTCCTTTATTCTTTTGGTAACCTGATAAATTTAAACGCAGTGCTGAAGACTTTGGCCACTATCGTCGCTACGGAACGCGTAGCAACGGTCTACGACTTTCGTAGCAACGACGACATTAGTTCGAGTTTATTTAAAGCAATGGAAGTGTGAAGGAGTTTTTTCAACGCTATAATTTAGTTTGTAAATAGTTTTAGTTCAGTTTGAATATTATATTGTTGCTTTTTTATATTATTTTAATAATTTAATAAAAGGTTTATCCAATGTGTATATTTTTATCGCTTTAAAGCGCCCATTTGTAGAAAAGATAAATTAATTGAAAGGTATGTCAAAGATTGGAATGATAATACTTTTTTTATCTTTTTACTGAAGGTGTTATGTGATTTTATTTTGTCACCTCACGGAAAACAGCTAGACTTGCATTTTTAAACCAAGCTTAAAATAAAATAGTTAAATGGTGTTTTTGATTTGTCATATACAGTCACGGGCTGGATGAAATCATGATAAAACTCAGATAATAAATACCATACAATTGTAACAGTCAGTAATTTTATTTACTAGGAAAACGCATTTTCGATACAACGAACTACTGATTTAACAACTAGGAATACACAATAATAAAGTAGTGAAAACTGAATAACAAACAATTTGTGAAAATTCTGAAGGCTGTTTCCATAAGGTTTATGTTGCCCTAGTACTTTTCAGTTCCAGGCACGGTAATCGCGCGGTGTTCGGTTGAACTTCCTTCAACGTGAGTTCACGTTAACGCTTGCAGATGGCGTTAGTATCGAAGTACACGTACTATAACAACAAATACTAAAAACAAAATAAAATCAATATTTAAGGGAGGCTCCCATACAACAGACGTGATTTTTATAGGTACGGAACGCTTCGTGCGCGAGTCCGACTCGCACTTGGACGGTTTTTTATGAAACAATTTTTTTTTGTTTGACTATAATTAGCGCTATTTTTGACGTACACGCATGCGTCAAGTGGCCGTGAAACACCCGCCTTTAGTAAATTTGACAACCACTTATGACTTATTAAATAAATCTTCGTATGTAGGTATGAAATAGAGTTTCCACTATAGATTTATGAGTGTTTTATCTTCCTGAAAGCAGCCAGTAGATTCATAGTCAGCCTGTTGCCATGTGTGGAAAAGCTGGAATCTATTTCCAGTAGTAAAGAGGCAGTCGAGTGCTGAAAATTACCGTTACTATGACGAGTGGAATGCGAGGAGAATTCTCTACTTTGGTAATCGCCGATCTACGAATAAACTCTAAATTCATTCAAAATTACCATCTAAATAATTTAATTAATATACGGTACAATAATAATGATTCTGATTTATTTAATTAATACACGTCTCGCTACGAGCGTTGAAAACTTTTTTTTTTTTTTTTTTGAGGATGGGAAATCATCAAATGACCCGCTCTGGGTGGAGCAGAAGGGAGTGTCAGACTCTTACTGACTAAAACCCACCCGTGTTCCTTCCTTAGCCCTTTATGTTCCAGGGCAGCGGTAACCCTTTCGGACGATCCCGCTACCCTGGCAGGCTTCGGCCCTATGGGGCCCCGTCGCTTTTGCTGACATCTCTTTGAGGCGGCACGGAGCGTTGAAAACCTTCACTGAACTTCGATGCGATACATGACGTGGTATATCCTCGTAATTTATGATACCCTAGTACTTTTCCACCGGAGATCTGAGGCCATCCCAGCGTTTACGTCATTGCGTACGTCATATTCGCCACGTCACTTTATTGAACTTGTTGTCGTCGGTGCTACGAGATAATAAAATTGCTACCCATTGCTACGCGTCATTTTTCTTACGCGTAAAACAATGTTGGATGTGTATTCTTGTATTTTGAAACCGTTATTTTATTGCAATTGTTCTTGAATATTATTTATTTTCAACTATCTTGTCCCAATGCAGTGCAATACCTACACGACCATTGATTACTTTAACAAGCAATATTTGTATTAATATTATTGGTCAACGTCATGACCAACGCGCGTCTCTCACAACAATGCATGGCGAGAAGGGCTAGTCTGTTCAGCGGTACACGTTCGTCACCGGTCCATCTCACTCGCACTATAGCCTAAGCACATAGCTCTATCCTTCTTGTGTACTGTTTTACTTGTTTGCTTGCCACGTGGTAGTGCAGCTTTCACTTGAGTTTCCACGATGAAAAACTTTAATATCTTTTAGTTTATGCCTTCCTAGTACGTATGGCCGGAGTGCTGAAGTCTACGGCCGTTTCACGGGCGGCACTGCGATCGCGTAGCAACGCATTCAAGATTTTATTACTTTCTTTCACAATTATTGTTATAAAAAAAATGTTTGGTTAATTATAGAATTTAGATCCTTTTATAGACAAATTCTAATGCTTATTTATCACTTTAGTAAGGGTCATTTATTATCTTAATTTAAGGAAATATGTAGATTGTAGGTATATCGAAGTGAACATATTTCTGTTCTATTCATAATGAAGATTTTGTTCTGTGGATTTTAGAATAAAAATGGAATAGATTTAATTACAAACCACCACGATGTCTATGCAAACCACCTACCCAAGTTCAAGTAAATTCATAGCAACCACTGTTCAGCTTTCAGGCGACAGTTTGAAACACGACGCGACAGACGCTTTTAAAAGTTAACTTCATTCTAAAGTGCTCTCCTAATACGTAGACTGGAGCACTGATGTTGAACCCGGTTTGCCGAGCGCTACGAGTTACCACATAAAAGTTTTACCCTCACTTTCAATAAACTTGAACGTTAAAACTTTTATTTATTATTAAAACGTTATTCGACAAGGCACAACTAAATAACATTAATTAGAATGTTTTAACTAACATTTTTTTTTGTACCAACATACAAAATATAATAACCTCATTAATAATTATATTTTCGAGCCGTTTGGGGTTGAAACCCTCGGGCCGTGGGGTTCAAGTGCGCATGATCTTTTTAAGGAAATTTTGAAAAGACTGGTTGACACTTGCCATGACCCAAGGGCTGGCTTTTACCTTGGCCAGAGGCTAAGCATTGCCATACAACGTGGCAATGCCGCCAGTGTCTTGGGTACATTACCAGTCGACAGCGATGTGGATGAATTTTTCGACGCTATATTTTAGTTTGTAAATAGTTTTATTTAATTAAGGATATTATTTTGTTATTTTAGTGTTATCTTATAAATAAAGTTGGTTTTAGTGTCAGAGATAAAAAAAAACAAAATATAATAAGTAGGTTATCATTTTTGTCAATTTAATGAGTTTCAAACTGAAGTAAAATGTATTACTGTAGGTAGGAGACCAAAAAATTTTTTATATCATAGAAAAATTAAAAATTTAAAAAACCCCCGACTACGAAAAATCCTATAAAAAGAAAAAAATAACCTTGAAATTATGACCCTACGTATGTACGTATGAAATTTTTTGATTAAATGTTGTCCTGTCGGGGGACCGCTCTAATTATTAGCCTAACGTTCTGTTAAAGTTTAAAATAGTAGCGGTCCCCCGACAGGACAATATTTAATCAAAAAATTTCATACGTACTTACGTAGGGTCATAATTTCAAGGTTATTTTTTTCTTTTTATAGGATTTTTCGTAGTCGGGGGTTTTTTAAATTTTTAATTTAATTTTTTATTTCATGCTTTTTGTAGGGACTCCTTATTATTTCTTTTCTTTTATTTTCTTGCGTTTTAAGATTCAGGTAATCTGGTATTTAATCAGGTTTTTTGTAATTCGCCATTTTGTGGTGGTGGCCACCTTGGATTTGAAATTTGTCATAGTGTATATAGTATTCTACTAGTCAAGCCCTTTCATTTGATACCCATATTGAGGGAGTTGTGAAAAAAAATGTAATTTGCCATTTTGTGGTGGCGGCCATCTTGGATTTGAAATTTGTCATAGTATATAGTATTCTACTAGTCAAGCCCTTTCATTTGATACCCATATTGAGGGAGTTGTGAATAAAAAAATGTAATTTGCCATTTTGTGGTGGCGGCCATCTTGGATTTGAAATTTGTCATAGTGTATAGTATTCTACTAGTCAAGCCCTTTCATTTGATACCCATATTGAGGGAGTTGTGAATAAAAAAATGTAATTCGCCATTTTGTGGTGGCGGCCATCTTGGATTTGAAATTTATCATAGTGTATAGTATTCTACTAGTCAAGCCCTTTCATTTGATACCCATATTGAGGGAGTTGTGAAAAAATATGTAATCCGCCATTTTGTAGCGGCGGCCATCTTGGACCGATTTTCATCAAACATAGCTAAGAACACTCCGGACAAATTCACCTTTCAAACAAAAAAAACAAAATTAAAATCGGTTGATCCGTTCGGGAGCTACGATGCCACAGACAGACATACACACACACACACACACACACACACACACACACACACACACACACACACACCCCTGTTTGTACAGACACCCTTACGAGGACCTTGTTAGTACTAGAACGTACCGAGGACCCTCCATAAAACTGGTTTAAATACCTAGTTGGCCTTTTAGAGTAAGATAGAAAGAGACAGGTGAGTAAATCTATAGTGATGAGCTTATTGGGATAATGCTATCTCAACATTTTTCTGTATGAATTTCGGCTATCATACTGAGGACCTGAAATACACTGCTAAATGTGACCAGCGATGCACATACGAGGACTTTGTGTAAGCCAACCGAGGACCTCTGACGTATGCCCTGCGACGCCCTTCCGAGGACGTATTTTTACACAATATTTCTTATAGCTTGTACAAAGTGCGGACGTTGTGTTAGACTTTATATCACTAAACCGAGGACAGTTTTTCGCGTAGAACTTGTACAAACCGAGGACCTGGAAAATCTACCTACCTAAAACATTTTACGTGTAAGATAATAATTAAATCAATGTTAGTAGAATGTTCCGATTTATTTCTTACACACTTTTTCTAAAACGAAGTACCAAGCGAGGACGAGTCGATGTCTTTACGTTTGTCGTTGATGCGGACCGCGAATAAGATGGGTATAATCACTGTGGAGGAAAGGTAAGTTATTAATTTTATATAAACAACTTCAAAATGAATATATTATTATAGTATCATGCTGCAGCCAGTGTCGTCTCTACATGACGGTACTCCTCAGCACTTGATAGCATCGTCTTCAAAATTGGCATACGCATTAGGTTTATCTAGTAACACTAAAATAATTACCAGTTTGTGCTGATGCTGCAGCTAGGGTCGTTTCTTCATGAGGGAACTCCTTAACAGTTAATAGCATTGTATTCAAATCTGGAATACGCGTTAGGTTTATGTAGTAAAACTAAAATAATTACCAATTTGTGCTGATGCTGCAGCCAAGGTTGTTTCTTCATAAGGGAACTCCTCAAGTTTATCTAGTAACACCAAAATAATTACCAGTTTGTGCTGATGCTGCAGCCAGGATCATTTCTTCATGAGAACTCCTCAACAGTTGATAGCAGCGTCTTCAAATTTAGCATACGCGTTAGGTTTAAGTGGTAAAACTAAAATAATTACCAGTTTGTGCTGATGCTGCAGCCAGGGTCGTTTCTTTATTGGGGAACTCCTTAATATTTGGTAGCATCGTCTTCAAATTTAGCTTACGAAAATAAAGTAAAACTAGAATTCAGGTTTAAAATGAGTAGATAAATCAGAATTCAGAAACTTCAGTTTCATGATAGGTATTCAATACAATATCAAGTTATTAGGTATTTCGTTTCTTTCAGATAAGCCGGGTTAAAGAAGAGACAACTGAAGTCTAAATTCTAGATCTCAAAGATGCTGGTATAGATTATTCCAAAGAATGTTTGCTATTTAGTTTTATTAAACGTGATGTAACTAATAGTGTTGATTATACCAAAGATCATTATTTCTTTAAAGTACATGTCACATGTCAGCTCACCTGCCTTTTTTTCTTTTCTTGCGTTTTTCGCTACTTATAACTAATAAATACGTTTATCAAAACTGATGATACAACAATGAATCCTTTTTATTATTAGTTTCCATGATCCCGCATTGTGTTATTTAGCGAAAAAAACAATAATTTTTGAATTTCACAGGCCGTTGACATGAATGATTTATCTTTAATCATTTTATAGCTAGTTATTAAATTTTCATGCTTCCCAAATTATTTTGATCTCACTTGATAATATTTCTATGTTCTTTTCTAACCTAAGCATTGTGTTAAGTAATGTTATGTTAAGTTTTTAGCCCAAATTATGTTGATCTCTTATAATTATGGTTTCTGTCGTTTTGTTTGACTCGGTTTCTAATAACTGTTATGTAAGTTTTGTAATCATGCTTCTCAAAGGTATTGTTGCAACTTGATGATTATTTCTATAGGTTGGTAAAAGTTTGTTAAATAATTTGTTTTATATAAAGTTCAAAATAGTACCATTACTAATCCGACAGACATTGCAAACGGTTTTAATAACTATTTTATTGACCAGACACAAAATAACATGACAAAACCACCGGACACTACGAATTTGACAAGTAACCCTAACTCAATGTTAATGCATCCAGTAGTACCGCAAGATATTATGAGAGCGATACAATCTTTAAAAAATAAAAGTAGCACTGGATATGATGGTATATCAACAAAGGCTGTAAAATTCGTACCAGGCGACATCGCCTTGCATCTGTGTCTTAACTTATGTATCAGTATTGGAGTATTTCCGGATAGTTTAAAAACAATTATAATGAAGCCACTTTATTTATTATATTATTATTACCCAGTAACTGGGTTGTGGAGGTCAGATAGGCAGTCGCTCCATGTAACATACTGGTATTCAGCTGCATCCGGTTAGACTGGAAGCCGACCCCAACATAGTTGGGAAAAGGCTAGGCAGATGATAATGAAGCCACTTTAGATTTTTTTTTAAGAAGATCTAGCAAATTATAGACCAATTAGTTTAATACCCATTTTTTCTAAGGTTATAGAAAAAATAATTTATAACTCTGTTAATAATTTCCTGTCCAAATATAATGTTTTAAGTGCGGAACAAAAGGGTTTCAGAAAAAATAAGGGTATAAATACAGCGGTTTACGATTTAGTAAATGTCATATTGCAAAATGTGGATAAAAAAATTAAAAGAAAAATAACCTTTTTAAAAACAAGCGTTTATTACTTATTAATAAAAAAAGGACTAAAATGTTAAAAATAATTTAAACCTGATAAGTAATAAATTTTATTACTTATCAGGTTTAAATTATTTTTAACATTTTAGTTCTTTTTTTATTAATAAGTAGGTAATAAAAGCTTGTTTTTAAAAAGGTTATTTTTCTTTTAATTTTATTTTTAACTTTTTAGTACCTACTTATTTTTGATGGGAGATTGACTACGGCGTAGTTCATAGCGTGTAGCAGTGTTTTCTCGTTATATGCGTTTACTGCACTTAAGCTACCTGTTCATCTTTAGTCCCTGGTTACCATCTAGCACCAAAGTACTCGTCAAGACGAATCAAACGAGCCCAAACTCGATGGGGTTGCGTCGTTTAATCACGGAGTTCCTATGGCCACCTTCCAGCTCCATCATCAGACCCTGGTTACCATGTAGTATCATAGTACTCGTCAAAACGAATCAAACGACCCCAAACTCGATAGGGTTGCGTCGTCTAATTACGGAGTTCCTATGGCCACCTTCCAGCTCCATCATCAGACCCTGGTTACCATGTAGTATCAAAGTACTCGTCAAGACGAATCAAACGAGCCCAAGCTCGATAGGATTGCGTCGTTTAATTACGGAGTTCCTATGGCCACCTTCCAGCTCCATCATCAGATCAGCTCTATGTCATAATAATATTGCATTGTCATCTGATTTATACATGCATACAAAATTTCAGCTCAATTGGAAACCGGGAAGTGGATCAAATTTAACTTGCAAGATATGATTACAGACAGACAGACAGACAACGGGACAGGTGAAACTAAATAAAAGCTTGTAAAAAAGTACCAGTTTGAGTTTGAGACAATATAAAAATTTGCCAATTGTTAGTGGTTCTGATACCGCCCTATTAAAGAAAAGTATTTAGTGTATGTGTCCGATCATTTTTAGGTAAAACTGTTTGCGTGCCTTAGTTAAGGTAGTTAGTATAAGGATCATTTTAAACTTAGTATCTTTAACTTATACCTACTTTCTGTGCAAATAAAGATCTATTCTATTCATTTTAAAATAAACTTTAAAATGAAAAGAATAGATTCTATTTCAGTAAAGTTTATGTTGTTTTCTTGAGTACATTCATATTCTTTATTTCTTTGTACTTTTTGTTTGCTTCAAATCTGGCTGCTGACATTTCGGCTCGGAAGACATTTACTTTAGGTTCTTTATGAAGAGCACACATATTCAGCTCCTGCCAATATAATATTTTGTGGTGCAAATCATAATTATTGTATAATTATTGTATAATCTAAGCAGGCCTAGGTACTTAGCACATACTACAGAAGAAGCCTGATTATTCCTCGTGCACCTAGTAGCTACTAACGATTTGTTTAAGGATTCAGTCTACCTTCGCTTTTCTCCTTCATAATTTTATTTAAATGTTAGCGTCTTCTACACACGAGGAAAACTATCAAACGAGGACTATAATACACACTGTTCGGAAAATCTAACAAACCGAGGTCTTAAATACACATTGTCTGGAAAAGCTACCTAACCGAGGTCTTTTGTGTTAAAGTTAACACATAGGTCCTCGGATAATACAACAAACGTGAAATGAGTGTAAAGAGCCTGTGTATGAGGCGAGAGTGGCACCATCTGGTGGATACACAATGTTTGTGTATGCTTATGAATATTTTTGATCAAACCGAGGTTCAGACAACTTTTTCGTAATAAGTATATAGAAAGACTCAAAATCGCTTGCAGAATACGAATCTTTGGTCAAGTCAAACCGAGGACCCTCGAAAAGGTCCTCGCTTCGAAAAGGTCCTCGGTCGTGCCTTGTGTATTCATACGCACGTCCTCGGATGGTACTTAAAACAAACACACACAGAGACACGTCAAACTTATAACACCCCGTCGTTTTTGCGTCGGGGGTTAAAAAAAAAGTTTTTCCAACTTGGATTGAAGACTTTTAACGTCGACGACAGTTGTAGACTAATAATGTGAATGACTGTCGTAACTCGAGTTTTCTAACATGTACATAATATATTATCTACGATCCGATTACTGACCTGCCACACTGTAACCCTGAATTATTCCCCATACCCATAGCTATAAGTAACGTTAACCTCTTAAAACGTGCTCTCCTAGTACACATGACCGGAGCACTGAAGCCTTCTATTATTGAACGAATTTCATTTCTTGCTTCCATATCATTTTCTATTGGAAACGGTTATGTATTTTATTTGTAAATTCTAATTATTACTTTTGGCAATGCTCACGCAAATGAGAATAGTTTTTTTTTTAATACTGTAATTTGGGTAATTTAATTTATTTATAAATTAAAAAATAGTAAAAAATAAAGAAAAAGGCAGGATCTCACTGGGCATCAAAAAATTTGCCCGCATCGCTGTCAATGGGATAAGTGCCCAAAAGGCTGGTAGCATTACTACGTTGGATGACCAGAGGCCTGGCCTATTTTTAGCCCAAAGAATCAGCAGTGCCGCTGATTGTTTGGGCTAAAAATGGGCCAGCCCTCTGGTCACGTGAAGAGTCAACCAACCGCTTGGCCATGTCCCGAAAAATTCGATGAGCACTCGGACCCCAAGGCCCTAGTGTTTCAACCCCAAACGGCTCAAACATATAGCTCCCAATAAGATTGTTATATTTGCACCGTTTGAGGTTTTCTGCTCCTGCAGCAGCCTCCCCAGCACAGCCTACCGTGCTAAGAAGATGGGATCGCGCGAGGGTGTCGACACAGGTTGCATCCCACACCAAAGGCCTACCCAACTTCCAAGGCATTATGGTCATTCCACCTGGCCTCCTTCCAGCGTCGCGTGCCAAGCCATTGGGTTCTAAAACAGCTGGCACTTCGGCGGTAAAAATAGTATTTAATGTGTTGAGTACCAATAAAAGTGTGTGCGTTCTCAAAAGTGTTTTGACATTAATGCAAAAAAGTAACCCACCTTTTTGATAACCACCTGTTAAGTCTATATCGCTACGAAAATGATAACCTTTCGAAGTATGTTCTCCTAGTACACATAACTGGAGCGCTGAAACCATAGCGCGAGCGTCGGCCGGCGGCGCTACGAATGTCGCGTAGCCACGTAGCAACGGATTCAGTTTCGGCACTTTGCCTTTTGAAAAAAAGAAAACCTATATTGTCACGAACTTAAATAAAACTGTTTAATTTGTTTTATCTTTAAAGTTTATATTTCATTTTTAAACAGCTTCTACAAATTACATTTTGTTTTGGCAGGCAAACCCTGTTACTGCCGGTACATTTTATAAACGTTGTTTTGACTTAAAATGATTTCTGGGTTGCTACAAATTACAATGGGCCTTGAGGAAGTCTATTTAAACCTCCTTGGCTTTTAAAAGTTCTTTTTTGCTGTAGTTTTATTAACAGAATACACCTTATTTTTGGTATCATTTCTGAAACAGTAATTTCTTATAGAGATATAGTTACGTGTTTTGGGTTATCTCATACGTATTCAATTCTGTGATTGAATTCTACTTTCTCTTATTTTTTTAAGAGAAAGTAGAAATACTAGTTAGGTCTTTTTCTATCTCATACCCTCAACCATTTCAGCCTAACATGTTTCAGGATACGCACGTGGTTGACAAGGTTGTTATACTGTTATCTCGCTCCTTCACCGTTTCATTACATAACGATCTCCCTCTCACTGAAGGTTTACCTGTGTTGAAATAAAATCATATCAGTGAGTTGGTGTGCTTTCATGAAAGCTTAGATATTTGACCTCTTCATAACGTGCTCTCCTAGTACACATGACCGGAGCGCTGAAGACTTCCGCTGGTTTGGCGGTCGCTACGAAAGCCGCATAGACGTACATAGCAACGGATTTTGGGCTGATTTTTCCAATGCCAGATAATTTTATCGGATGGATAATTTAGAATTTTTGACAGGACTAGTGGGACACATAATCCCACTTGTCCCATCATGGGACTGGGTCAATGGGACTAGTGGGACAGACCCGCTCATGGGGCATAAAATATTCGTCCACATCGCTGTGAATGGGATGAATGCCAAAAAGGTTACCAGTATTGCTACGTTATTGTTGGATGGCAATGCTAATTCTTTGGGCTAAAGATAGGCCAGCCCTCAGAAGGCCAATTCCCGTAAGTACAAACGTTCAAAATCTAGTCGCATTCTCATCACAGCGACATTCAATGTCAACAACTTGTCAAAAACTAGAGGTATTTTTGACAGGTGGAGACTGAGGTCAGACTGTGAACGTTCTTAAAATTACGAGAATTGCCTCCCTGGTCAAGTCAAGAGTTGACTATTTCTTGTTGTCACTTTGAGCATACTTTAAAGCCGAATAAAGCTTAACAGGATTATCGTGGACGTATGACGAGTGGGTAATCTATCTATGTAACTTGCCCGTATTGTCCCACTGCCTCTCCCTTTTCTAAAAGAACAATAAATAGATTGGGAAACTCATAATTTAATACCGAATATTTTGCATAGTGTGAGCGAGATAGACGCAAAACACTGCTACCTCACTCGTTCAGCAGTTTCAGTATATCTCTGTCTACCTTTTACTTGAAGGTTTACCTGTGTTGCGAAGCGTCTCTGTGTGAAGTTGGTGTGCTTTCATGAAAGCTTACACTGAAGACTACCTCTTGTTAACGTGCTCTCTTAGTACGTATGACCGGAGCGCTGAAGCCTTTCTCCCACGTTTGACGGTCGGTAGGTTGCTACGAAGAAGGCGTAGCCACGTAACAACAGATTCTGTTTCATTACTTTGAAACTCGTTCGTGTCTGTTTGTGGCTCAAAAATGCTATGAACTGTAATTTTTTCTGCATATTTTCATCCTCACATTTTCAAATATTTTACAGAAAAAAAGAAAACAAATATCAAAAACATGTAAGTTGGAAAAGTTGTGAAAACAAACGCAACTATCGATAAAAAGGGAAAAATAAAGTTATCTTCTATACTTATAATAAATCTGTAGAAGTGAAAATTCTGTACATTGAAAATATCAAAAAAATAAATGGCAGGGGGTGTTACTAGACCGACACCGAACCCAAAAATGTGATTAAAAAAATTTTTGTCGTCTGTCTGTCTGTCGGTCTGTCTGTCTGTCTGTCTGTCTGTCTGTTTGTTCAGGCATCACGCAAAAACTACCGGTTCGATTACGATGAAACTTGGTATAATTATTCTTTAATATCCTGGGCACCACACTGGGTACTTTTTATCCCGGAAAAGTATATACAATAAAAAACAAACTAAATTTTGCGGTTCGATCCCTAGATCCGATTACTGTACCAACCGCAAATAATAAGTTTGTCGTAGGTTAGGTCACACGCAGTGGAGTTCATTTTTATTCCTTTTACTTTTTAGAGTTATTTAGGTTTATTTTTATATAAGTCGTAGGTATAGATTTTAATTTTAAAGTATAGGTAGTATATTTGATAGTGTACGTAGTGACCGTAGGTTATTTTATAATACTGTTAGGTAGGATAGTCATTCGTATAGACATTAGTTTTTAGAGATTTTGCTTATTTATTGAGTTAAGATTGAGGGGCCCGTGGCTAAATAATAACAGCCGCACAGGTCGATCGGTCAGGTTAAGCTACGCTTGCCGCGGTCGGTCTGTGGATGGGTGACCATCTTTACATACCGAGACACCTCCGTGCCTCGGAAAGCACGTTAAGCCGTTGGTCCCGGCTGTCATTCGTGGATCTTTGACAGTCGTTACTGGTAGTCAGAAGCCCGAAAGTCTGACAACCAGTCGTACCAAGGGTATAGTATTACCCAATAACTGGGTTGTGGAGGTCAGATAGGCAGTCGCTCCATGTAAAATACTGGTATTCAGCTGCATCCGGTTAGACTGGAAGCCGACCCTGAACATAGTTGGGAAAAGGCTAGGCAGATGATGATTGAGTTTAGATTAGTTATCGTCATAAATAGGTTTATTTAGATAGGTAGGTATTTTATTTTCTGTTATTGAGTTTATTTATTTTTTTAATTAGGTAGGTACTTAGGTAAAGATATCATATAGGTACCCTCTTAATCACCATTAATGAGACACAATTGGTTTTCTATTGTAATTAGCCACAAAGGGCCCGCGAGATAGATGGCATCCTAGTGCACATACATTTTATCCTGTTAGCACGTTCCCGTGGGATAATTTCCGACATCCACGCGGGCGAAGCCGCGGGCAGAAGCTAGTTTCTATATAAAGCCAAAGTGAAAAAAAGCGTGAACTTGTGTTCGTTTGTAGAGAAAATTAAAAAGTGATAATTTTTTACCTAACATGCTTTTTGTGTAAGCCTGGCTGACGAGGTTGTTGTTACTACTATCTTACTCCCTCAACCGTTTCAGCATACAGTTATCCCCCTCCCACTGAAGGTTTACCTGTGTTGACATAAAATTATATCTGTGTGCAGTCGGTGTGCTTTCATGAAACCTATTATTGGACAATTTAACCTCTTCATAACGTGCTCTCCTAGTACACATGACCGGAGCGCTGAAGCCTTTCCGCCTGTTTGACGGTCGCTACTGTCGCGTAGCGACGACGACGTAGCGTCGTATTCAATTTCATTACTTTCTGAAACTTATTTGATGCTAAATAAATTATACAATTTTATTTTAAACAATCAGCAAAACAACAGTTTTCTGTGTTGGCAATAAAAATAAAATGATAAATAAGCAGCAATTAATAAATTATACAATAAACACTAAGCGCTTGTCGCGACACCTATACTGCTACACGGAGACTACGTTGACTTGACTAAGTGATCAGCTAGTGAATTCTGGGCAAAACTGAGGAAATATAAAGTTAAAACCAAATACACATAAACGTGTTACTACTAATTCCCGGTGTTTTAATTATTTTAGTAATGCGTAATGTTTTTCTTTGGGTTTGTTACACTTTCATCAAATTTTTTTGGAACATATAGTCGGTCATTGAACTGACGGCCAATTGCCGTAATTAAAAACGTTCAAAATCTAGTCGCAATCCCATCTTACCGACAATCAATGTCAAAAACTTGTCAAAAATGTAGGTAAATTACAGGTATTTTTGACTCTGAATGAGATTGAGATCAGACTGTGAACGTTTTTAACGTTACGACGCATATTGACTAATTCGCATTATGACCAATGATGGTTAAAATTACGAGAATTGCCTGATCTCACTCTTTCAATCATTTCAGTTTATCTCTGTCTCCCTTTTACTGGAAAATTTACCTGTGTGTGAATTGACGCGACAGTAGCGACCGTCAAATAGGTGGAAAGGCTTCAGCGCTCCGGTCATGTGTACTAGGAGAGCATGTTATGAAGAGGTTAAATTGTCCAATAATAGGTTTCATGAAAGCACCGACTGCACACAGATATAATTTTATGTCAACACAGGTAAACTTCCACAAACCATGGCTGTGTGCAGTTTGTGTACTCTCACGATAGCTTTCACTGAAAACGACCTCTTTCTAACCTGCTCTCCTAGTATGAATGACCGAAGCGCTGAAGCCTTTCACCTGTCTGACGGTCGCTACGAAGAACACGTAGCCATTAGCAACGGATTCGGTTTCATTACTTTGAACGTCGTCCCTAGGTTAGGCTGCAAATAAATTATTACCATTTTATACACAAAAATCAATCTGAATAGCCTTTTCCCAAATATGTTGGGGTCGACTTCCAGTCTAACCAGATGCAGCTGAATACCAGTATTTTACATGGAGCGGACAGCCTATCGGACCTCCATAACCCAGTTACTGGGTAACATGATACCCCTTGGTAAGATTAGCTGTCAGACTTTCGGGCTTCTGACGACTCGTAACGACTGTTAAATATCCAAGAATGATAGCCGGCATCAACGGCTTAACGTACTTTAAAAGGCACGGAGGGGTCTTGGTATGTAATGATTGTCACCCATCCACGGAACGATCATGGCAAACGTAGCTTTACCTGATCGATCGACCCGTGCGGCTGTTATTTCTTAGCCTCTCAGTTTTTTTATACACAATCATCTCTAAATAATAAAATACTTTAAATAAAAACTAGCAATAAAACCTAAAAAGATGACTCTGTCGCAAAATGACCACTTCGCAAAATGACTACTGGTAGCAAAATGTCCCTTTCGCAGAATGTCCCTTTCGCAGAATACCCCTTTCTCAGAATGTTCGCAAATGTGTGTGAAAAGTTGTGAAAACGGGAATGATACCTAGTAAATAAAATAAAAAACTATATATTTTATTTTGTTTGCACAAACACTTTTACACGTCAATCATATTTTAAAAACTAGATGAGGTCGGCGTTTCCTATCTGACTAGTCTGAGAAGAAAGGCCGAAACAAACTCAGAGGTCACAGTCTCTTTTAAAGTCTAAACATAATCTTGGTCAGATCATGTAGATCGATGTCTGAGATGGTCTTTTGAGGAAAGAACCACACAGATTGAGAGGACCTGTCCAGTCAGTGCACGCATTTGTCATAAATCGTGCAGCTCAACGATTTGACGAACAATACCAAAGAAAAGACATTTGGGTAGGTCACATAAATTACTCAAACTGTCAGACCACAACAAAACTAACAGAACAGAGAGAAAAAAATACAAAAAGAAATGACCCCAGATAGTCTTCACATTCACAATAATTAAAATAATAGAAACTAAACTTATTAACACGTCCACCAATACTGCTGAGCGTGTGCGCCTCCTGGCTGTGGGTGAATTCGAGTCGGGCCTCTGGCTTCAGGTGCTACCGTCACCCAAGGATCGAAGGAGGAGGATATAGGCAATATGCTGGGTGACACCACATTCCGGCTCGCTACATGTTTGCGTCTGGGCGCTCCTTACGGAGCTCCACATCGCTGTCAATGCGGTGAAGCTGTCGACTGCCTCGGACACCATGGCCTATCCTGCAGCAAGAGCGCAAAAAGCTCCCTTGTTACTCCTTGTGTACCTAACTGAAAGTCTTTGACTCTTAAGCGAACGTTTGATATTGGTCATTTTGCATCATTAATATAGGTCAATATGCGTAATAAGAAGATTGGTCAATATGAGTAATTGAAATTGGTCATTTTGCGTATTGGTTATTTTGCGTGTTGGTTATTTCGCGTTTTGGTCCTTCTGCGTTATTTTCACCAATACATATTGGTCATTATAAGTAGTATCAATGTATATAAGTAGTTTATCAGCCATCTTGTTACCATAACACAAGCATTAGGTTGCTTAGCTTGGGACTAGATGGCGCTGTGTGAAATGTCCAAGGATATTATTATTATGTCATTTATTTATTTAATTTTCTTATTTGATTACATTTTTAAATATTATTGTAGGATGAGTATTTTAATGTAAGTCTATGATGAATGGAACGTAACGCATGAGAGAGAGAAGGAACGACAGTGAGAGGGAGAGAGTTGGAGATGGCGGATCAGCACTTGAAGGGAACGTTTTGTCATTTTTGTTATGGAGAGTAAAGACGAAGATTTAATAAATATAATTAAGAAGATATATATATAAACTGTTTTCTATCATTTTACTTGCCCCACAATCCCCATTCTACATTTTGGGGGCTCGTCCGGGATTGCGGGCACATGTTTTGAAGAAAACGGAAAAAAGAAAAGACGATCGCGTCATAAAAAGTGGAAAAAGACGAATAATCACGACGAAGACGCATTACAAGGACGGAAGACGCTAGTTGAAGACGAAAGACGCTATTTGAAGACGAAAGACGCTATTTGAAGACGAAAGACGGTAGATAAGACGAAAGACGGTAGATAAGACGAAAGACGCTATTTGAAAACGATCCCAGTGAAATTTCCCATACTCGAACGACGATGATGGACAGCAAAGACGCATTTTTCAATATGTATGAAGTGACTCAGTTCAGTGGTGAAGATCATTCCTATGCATCCACGAAATGGGCTCAAGATCTCGATGATAACGCGGAGATATTTGGGTGGTCTGCACAGCAACGGCTTATCATTGCTCGTAGGTCATTGACGGGAACAGCAGGGCTGTGGTTAAAGACTGAAAAAGTGCACAAAACCTACGAAGAACTAAAGGCAGCCGTGTTGAAGGAATTCCCGGACGCTGTGAACACCAAGGAAATGCACGAGATGATGGCGGCGCGTAAGAAACGCAAAGACGAATCGTATTATCAATACATGCTAGTAATGAAAGAAATGGGGAAGCGGGCAAAATTTCCCGATTACGTAGCCATCCAATATGTTATAGACGGAATTTCAGACCTGGAAACTAATAAGGCTATATTATATGGTGCATCCACGTACCCGGCATTGAAAGAAAAGTTATCAGTGTATGAAACTATAAAGAAAAAAGCTTTTAGGCAGAATGCCGAACGACCTACAAAACAAGCTTCTGCTTCAGGAACTGGCCAGTCGTGCTACAACTGTGGGGAGAAAAACCATAAAGCAAGTGCATGCCGAAACGGGCTAAAATGTTTCAAATGTAACGAATTCGGCCATATTAGTCCTAAATGCACAAATCCGAGCGCAGCAGGAAGCGGCGGAAGTTCAGTCGGGACAACAACGTCAGTAAAACAGCTAAGAGCAGCCGGATCGGCCAATCAGCAGCCACCGCAGGTGCGCTCATCAGTAAAGCAGTTTGACGTCGCCGCCGCCGGTACGAAGAAACATTGTGCTATGTTTGGAGTTACGACGGCACCCGAAGACGGATCGGGCGGCCATGAAGAAAATTGCAATATGGCGGATGACGTAGATGTCATGCAGATTGTAAACAAACCGAGAAACCGGGTTAATAAGGCGATGAAATTCGTAAAAATAAGTGACAAAATAATAAGTGCGTTGGTAGATACGGGCAGTGACGTAAACCTAATATGTGAGGACTTGTGGAACGAGTTAAATGTGCCGTGTAGTAGTGATAATACGATGTTATCTGGACTTGGACTGTCGAAAGTAACATCGTGCGGAAAGATTATGTTATGTTTACATATAGACAGTAAGAGTTATTCAGATGTAATATTCCATATAGTACCTAAAGGGTCCATGCCCTACAAACTTATTATTGGGCAGGAATTTTTGCAAAATGTTGCGATGGTAGTTCGTGAGGGCGCAGTGTTATTGTTGTCACAAGATGACGAATAGTTGTCTAGGGTGAATTGTTGTGTGAGAGATGTGGATGTTACAGGTCATATCTCGAATCCCAGCATAAAGACGAAAGTTGAGCGGCTGATTGAAGCGTACAAGCCTGTTCAGGTGAGGAAAGCCCCAATCGAGTTAAAGATAGTGTTGAAAGATGATGTGCCAATAGCCCAGCGACCACGAAGGATATCACACATGGAGCAGAAGGTAGTAGAACAACAAATAGATGAATGGTTGCAAAATGGAATAGTACAGGTGAGTTTTTCAGAGTATTCCAGTCCTTTGGTACTTGTGAAAAAGAAGGATGGGTCTACCCGAATTTGTGTAGATTACCGCTTATTAAATAAAAAGATTGTGAAAGATGAATTCCCGTTACCAATCATTGATGACTTGATTGATAACTTGAGAGATGCAAAAATATTTAGCGTGTTGGATCTTAAAAATGGATTTTTCCACCTTAGGGTAAGCAAGGAGTCGGTGCAGTATACATCGTTCATAACACATCATGGGCAATTCGAATTTCTGCGTGCTCCTTTTGGTCTGTCCATATCGCCTAAATATTTTATGAGTTTTGTCTCCATTATTTTCAGAGAATTGATAGCAAAAAGAATTATGGCGATATTTATTGATGATATTGTGATTCCAGCTGAGACAGAAATTCAAGCAGTACAGAGACTTACTCAGGTGTTAGAAGTAGCTTCACAACATGGACTTGAAATAAATTGGAAAAAGGTGAAATTGATTAGCCATGAGATTGAATATCTCGGTCATTTGATCAAGAATGGTAAAGTTAGACCAAACCCAGAAAAGGTGCAAGCTGTCTCAAGGTACCTTGTACCTAAAAAATTTAAACAAGTTATGAGTTTCATTAGCCTAACATCTTATTTCAGGAAATACATCAAAGATTATGCTAAGATTGCTAGACCATTAACAAATTTGTTAAGAAAGGATGTTCCATTTAAATTCGAAGATGAACAACAATGCGCTTTCAATTCATTGAAGGAAAAGCTGACCAGTGATCCAGTATTGAAAATCTACAACCCCAACTTACCAACGGAGTTACACACAGATGCATCCAGTCATGCTTTGGCTGCAATATTACTGCAATTGCATCCAGATGGAGAGCTGCATCCTGTGCATTACATGAGTCATAAGACGAGCGATGCTGAAAGTAAATACTCAAGCTACGAGCTGGAAGCACTTGCTGTTGTGGAAGCTGTCAGGAAGTTTAGAGAGTTTAGACATTATTTATATGGAAATAAAATTGTTACAGATTGTAAAGCTTTTGAACAGACGTTAAAGAAGAAGGACTTGACACCAAAGGTGGCTAGATGGGCATTTATGCTAGACGAGTATGACTACGAGATTGAACACCGAGCTGGCAGTAGGATGCAACATGCAGATGCTCTCAGCAGAAACCCATTTGTTGCAGTGGTGAGCCTGCAAGAAGAGATAAGACTAGGACAGGAAACAGATGAAGAACTCAATGCCATTAGACAGCTGATTTGAAAGATGGTCAGTATCATGACTTCTGGATAGATAATGGTATTTTGTACAAAGGTGACGAGAAACGATTAGTAGTTCCGAAGATTATGGAGAAAGAAATAATAAAGAGAGTGCACCTAAACGGTCACTTTTCAATAAGAAAGATGAAAGAAGCCATAGGAAAAGATTACTACATAAGAAACATGGATAAAAGAATAGAGGAAGTAGTCTTAAGTTGCATACCTTGTTTATTAGCGACAAGAAAAGAAGGGAAACAGGAGGGCTATTTGAACCCTATAGATAAAGAAGGAATACCTCATCATACATTGCATTTAGATCATGTAGGACCATTTACTGAAACAAGAAAACAATATAACTATATACTTACCATGATTGATGCGTTTACGAAGTTTACATGGCTTTTTCCTACCAAGTCTACAACAAGTTCAGAAGTGTTAAATAAATTAAGACTTCATCAGCAGGCCTTTGGTAACCCTACTAGGATCATAACAGACAAAGGCACAGCTTTCACCAGTGGGGAATTTGAAGAGTATTGTAGAGAAGAAGATATCCAGCATGTCAAGATTACTACTGGAGTGCCTCGAGGAAACGGACAGGTAGAGAGAATTCATCGTATATTAATACCTATGTTAACGAAGCTGTGTATAGAAGATAAATCTTTGTGGTACAAGCATGTGAGTCGTGTTCAGAGAGCCGTTAACAGTACTTACCAGAGATCTATTAATACCACTCCATTCCAATTACTGATTGGAACAAAAATGAGATGTAAAGAAGATGTTGATTTAGTTAACCTATTACAGCTAGAAGTTATCAACAGTTATGATGAAAATAGAGAGAATTTGAGGCTAAAAGCCAAGCAACAAATTCAAAAAGTACAAGATGAGAATAAGAAGACTTATAATGAGAAGAGAAAACCTAGTTCATCGTATGAGCTAGATGATTTAGTTGCAATCAAGAGAACTCAGTTCGGCCCAGGTCTAAAAGTAAAACCTAAATTCCTTGGACCTTATAGGATTATTAAGGTCAAGCGAAATGACAGATACGATGTCGAGAAGTTTTATGATACCACGGAAGGGCCAAAGAGAACATCTAGTTCAGCAGATTATATGAAAAGATGGCCAGGTAAGGACGAATGAATGCTGTTTTTTGTTTATTTTTCTTAAAAGGTGTCAGTATGTGTTTGTTTGTGTTTGTATAGTTAGCTGTGTCCAAATAGCACTGCTCAGTATTCTTACGAATACCAAGCTATGTCAGTTGCAGTGAGGGTGTATGAATGAGGTCTGACAGAGTATGCATATCTGGGGACAGATATGGGAGCAGGATGGCCGAATGTAGGATGAGTATTTTAATGTAAGTCTATGATGAATGGAACGTAACGCATGAGAGAGAGAAGGAACGACAGTGAGAGGGAGAGAGTTGGAGATGGCGGATCAGCACTTGAAGGGAACGTTTTGTCATTTTTGTTATGGAGAGTAAAGACGAAGATTTAATAAATATAATTAAGAAGATATATATATAAACTGTTTTCTATCATTTTACTTGCCCCACAATCCCCATTCTACATTATTATAAAAAAAAAACATTTAAAAATATAAAAAAATAGTAATCCACCGGTGTCGGGAGCAGGGTCCAAGCTACCGGTGGTTAGGGCTCCAGAGACAGAAACCTCCTCACAATGCGAGCCGTATCGAGGAGTACTGCCTTCTGAATCAGGCCCTTGATCCAACCGCCTAACGAGAGCCTCGATAGATGTTGATCGAGGCTTTCGGCCATCAGGCCATTGGCCGATACGACAATCGGCACTATGACAGTCGAGCTCACATTCCACATGTCAACAACCTCGTGTGCTAAGTCAAGATATTTGATTTGTTTATCTTTCTCAGCTTTCACGAGGTTCCCGTCATGTGGAATGGTAACATCGACAATCATTGCGCGGCGCACTAATCGATCTATCACTACTATATCAGGTTTGTTGGCGACAACAGTCCTGTCAGTGATGATAGACCGATCCCAGTACAACGTAACATGGTCATTTTCGAGAACTGGGTCGGGCACATACTTGTAATATGGTACCTCAGAGTTGACAAGTTTATATTTCAAAGCAAGTTGCTGGTGAATAATCCTGGCTACTTGGTTATGCCTGTGCAAGTACTCGCTGTTAGCCAAACGAGAACAACCAGAGATAATATGTCTGATGGACTCACCCGGACGGTGGCATGCCCGACATACGTCAACCGTCCCATCCTTCATAATATGTCTCCGGTAGTTATTCGTCAAGATAACTTCGTCCATAATTGCACAGACGAAACCTTCAGTTTCTCCGAAGAGGTCACCAAAACGTAGCCAGGAAACGGACGCTAAGAAATCTACACCGGGCTCATGAAGAGCCCGATAGAAGCGCCCGTGAAGCTCCTTGCTTTGCCATACCTTCTTGCGGTCATCGGTAGTCAGTACTACAGGTTTGCGCCAGTTCTCTTTCGCCATGGAGAGCGGGGTGAGCCCCTTGTCCACTGCGACCACATCACGGTGCATACCCACTTCGGCTTTTAAAAAATATTCCCTGAGACTGCACACCTCGCGGTTGTGGAGGGTCTTCGCATTTAAAAAACCTCGACCCCCACACTTCCGCGGGATATACAGTCTCATAACCGATGATCGTGGGTGATGCATCCGGTTTGCGGTCAGTAGTGTACGGACCCTTCTATCCAGGGCGTCGAGTTCAGTCTGAGTCCATTTGAGTATGCCGAAAGAGTACATCAAAACCGGCATGACCCAACCATTGAAGGCGCGCACCTTATTTCCGCCCGAAAGAAGACTAATTAATACCCTCTTCAGGCGACAAAAGAAGCGCTCCTTCAATGATTGCTTCATGTCAGCATCGTTGATGCCTAACGCTTCCGACATACCCAAATACTTATAGCTTTCGGATGAGGAGAGGGATCTAAGGTGTATGGAATCTGAAAGTGGAATTCCCTCGGATTCCATAATCTTCCCCCCCTTTACATGCATGACTGCACATTTGTCCACACCAAATTCCATCCTGATGGCACTACTGAAAGTTTCAGTTACCTTCAGTAGCTCCACCAGATGCAATTTGTTGGGGGCAAAAAGTTTCAAATCATCCATGTAGAGGAGGTGAGATATGACCTGACCACCTCTCTTCAACCGGTAGCCTAGACCTGAATTCTCCAGCAGTGTGCTTAGAGGATTCAGGGCTAAGCAGAACCAAAGAGGACTCAAACTGTCGCCCTGAAATATTCCCCGCTTAATCCATACAGGCTCATCATTCCCCTGGATCTGTCGACACCCTGGGTAGCGAAGGACCGTCTTCCATTGCCCCATACACGACTCAAGGAAGGTGCGTAGAGTTGCATCTATCTTGTACAACTCCAGCACCCTCATGAGCCATGTATGTGGCACCGAGTCGTAGGCCTTCTTATAATCTATCCAACATGTCGACATATCCTTGTGGGATCGGCGAACCTGTTGGCTAATGGCCATTATTATTATTATTATGCGTCTAAACCGTTTCAGCATGTAGCTATCTCCCACTTACTTTTATTGTAAGGTTTACCTGTGTTGAATTAAATTCATATCAGTGTGTAGACGGTGTGTTTTCCTGAAAGCTGTTATTGGACATTTGACCTCTTCATAACGTGCTCTCCTAGTACACATGACCGGAGCGCTGAAGCCTTCCGCCTGTTTAGCGGTCGCTACGAATGTCGCGTAGTGACGTCGTAGCGGAATGAGTATCAATCCTTTTTTTTTGTTTTTTTTTCTATATTTTCGTTTGATAACAGCAACACTCACACATGACGCAGTGAAGATCATTTTGATAGTGTTCAAGTGTACAAAAGGCTTGATTCATTTACATATCCTACATCTATATTTTTTTTTATTACGATAATGAAGGCCGCGCCACCTTCTAGCTGAGTCAGGGCTCCACGAAGCCCACAGCTTTTTGGGCATATAACGGCAGACGTGGCCAGCCCAGTCCGCGTAGAAGATGGCGGAATGAGCTGGACAAAACAAAGGACCAGTGGTAGACCACTGGTCGACCAAAAAAAATAGATGTATTTTGTTTCTTTGTTTTTTTTTCTTTCATGAGGAGAGCCTTTGCACAGCAGTGAGATGATGGCTAACAGTAATGAAAGCATAACTTTGGGGAGCTTACATAAATATTTTATTAAAAACAGTTAACAAAGAAACAGTTTGTCTTATAACAGAGGTATGTCATAGAGAACTTAGAACTAGGAAGTAGTGTAAGTATTCGTTGTGTATTTTAGATCTTGTTTGGTGTACTTGTTTTATTGAAAATACTTGTAGTGTAAGGGAAATTAAACCCAATATTAGGTACTTTTAACTTTTACTTGGAGCAAAATTTACATGTGGTTATTTAGAATTAGAATACTTTAATACAGAGAGAAATGATAGATCGTCTGCTTGCGAGCGCGCTGTGTGGCGGAGTGCGTCAGCGGGGACGCGTCTGCTCACGCGCTGTCATGGCGGCCGGCCGTAGGGTTGGGACACGGCGTTAACATCCTCCCGCGCCTTGAAACCTCCCGTTTCAAGAGTCTTCCTCTAGTAGTGGGCAGATACGGTTCACTGCCCTGCGCACGATGCCTTTACTGGTTTTGATGTCGGCGACTCGACAGGCGCCATCAGAGCCTGGGAAAACTGTTTCAATTCTTCCCAGAGGCCAATTCAATGGTGGGGTAGTCTCTTGCTTAATTAGAACTAACTGACCAGGTGACAGGTTCGGGTGGCGCTTTTGCCACTTTGTGCGTTGCTGTAGCTCGCAGACGTACTCGTGGCTCCATCGACGCCAGAAGTGCTGCCTGGCCTGCTCGATCCTGGCGTATCGGTGTAAGCTGCTGCCCTTCGCTTCCTGTAGATCTGGCGCTGGCAGCGCTGTCATACTTCTTCCGATAAGGAAGTGCCCTGGGGTAAGAGGGGACAGATCGTGAGGGATAGTAGAAAGAGGGGAAAGGGGCCGTGAGTTCAGTATTGCTTCTATTTGTGCGAGCAAAGTTGTGAGCTCTTCAAAAGTGAAATGGAAATCACCCAAGGCCCGTTTCAAATGGTACTTAGCAGACTTTACAGCTGCCTCATGCAGACCTCCAAAGTTTGGGGAGTATGCAGGTAGAAATCTAAATTTAATGCCTTCTTCTGTAAAAGGCTCTGACACAGAGTTAGAGTTAGATTTTAGAAAGATACCTAACTCGCGATTGGCACCGACAAAATTTGTGCCGTTGTCGCACCATATTTCAAGGGGTTTGCCCCTTCTACTTATAAATCTACGAAAAGTTAAAATAAAAGCTTCTGTGCTAAGACTACTTACTAATTCTAAATGTACAGCTTTAGTTTTAAAGCATACAAAGACACAAAAATAACATTTAACTAGTTTAGAACCGCGGCCTTTTCTGTCACTATATAGAAACGGCCCAGCAAAATCTGTACCGGTGACTTCAAATGGATAACCAGGAGTTAACCTAGGAGACGGTAAGTTACCCATTATTTGCTTGGCAACTGCTCCTCTCATGCGAGTGCATAAAATACATTTTTTAAAAACTTTCCGAGCTAAAGCTCTCCCTCTTAGAGGCCAGTACTTTTCGCGAATTTGTGAGAGAAGTTGTGGACCTGCGTGCAGGTGTAAAATATGATAGTAGTTAAACAATAACTTAGCTAAGTGATGATTAGAATCAATGATAGTAGGGTGCTTCTTATTATATTCAAATTGCGAGTTTTGCAGTCTGCCACCAACTTTTATCAATCCGTCATCATCAATAAATGGACTTAAACTTAACAATGGAGCTACTTTACATTGCTTTTCAAAATTTGGAAAGCTTTCTTGTTGAGAGATATAAACTAACTTGTTCTCTGCATATGCTAATTCCTCTACAGTTAACATATGCTTATTTTGATTCTTAGGAAACTTAATATTATTATAAAATCGAAATATGTATGCAACAATCCGTCTTAACTTAATGAAACTAGAATAATTCTTAATATTAATTACAAAACTAGAAGATTGTGCCTCGTTGACACATGCAGTGTTTACCTTAACTTCAGGTAACGTTGCATACATTATGTTAGTGCCTTGACTTGGCCAATGTTCTTCTCCGGCGTGAATGAATGTAGGTCCCTGCCACCATAATGACAATGATTTTATTTCGTTTGGAAAAACACCACGAGAGGCTATGTCAGCCGGGTTCTGTGATGTAGGGACATACAGCCATTTGCTGTCATTGCAAAGGTCATTAATAGATACTACACGGTTTGCAACAAAAGTTTGTAGTTTATGTGAAGGTGTGCACAACCAACCCAGTACTATTTTTGAATCAGACCAATATATTTTCTTAGCAATATCACAACGTAGTGATTTACAAACTTTATTACATAAGCGAGCAACTAGAAGTGACCCACAAAGTTCTAACCTGGGTACAGTTGTAGTCTTCAGTGGCGCCACCTTAGCTCTAGCAGACAAAAGACGTACTGTGCAGTTCCCTAGAGCATCAGTTGACCTCACATATACACATCCAGCATAAGCCTTCATACTGGCATCAGAAAATGAATGTAACTGAATGGTTACAGGATTAGCACAACAAACATTTCTAGGTATATCAATAGTTTGAAAGTGATTTACATTATCAATAAAATTTCTCCACATTTTATTGATGTTACTAGGTATCTCGTCATCCCAAGCTAGTTTCTGAGACCATAGCATTTGTAGAATAACTTTACATACAATAGTACAACAACTTAGTAAACCCAACGGGTCAAATAGACTAGAAGTCAGGGATAGAATGGAACGCTTAGTAAATGGAGTATCATTGTTACAGTCATACAGTTTAGAGGATACCATTAAAATTTTATCTGTATTAGGATTCCACTCTATTCCGAGTGCATGGCTTGGCGATGAGATAATCTTAAAGTTTTCTTGCTCAGAGTTACTTGTACTTGAAATAGAATTTAGAAATTGACTTGAATTACTTTTGATTTTACGAAGATTGAAACAAGCTGACTCCAGTTTTGCCATAATCTGTTGGTATATTTCTTCAAGTGTGGATTCATCATTGCATCCAGTAATCAGGTCATCGACATAAAAATCATGTGACATTATTTCTCTGATCAACAGGTCATCACATTCCTGACTCAACTGGATTAAGCATCGCGTACTCAGAAAGGGGGCCGATGAAGTACCGTAGGTTACAGTGTTAAGCTGTAAGTACTTCATGGGCTCCTCTTCCTTTACACGCCACAAAATTACTTGCAAGTACCTCTGAGATTCTTCTACTAGAATTTGACGGTACATTTTCTCAATATCGCCAGTCATTACATACGTATTGTTGAATAAGTTGGGTTATTGCGGCTGTCGAAGGACCAATAAGCGTTGTGTAATTACTTGGGAACGAATGTCATGTCGCCTGCACACAAGGGGGTAGGAAACAGTTAAGGACTTACTTGGTGGTCTTGCATGTGCCGTGCTGATATGCAGACCGGCGTCCGGTAGCTTCTGTTTCTCTGCTTCTTCCTGGTTCTGTGTCGGCCGACACTCGTGAATTGGTTTAATTAAATTAAGACGGTTTGGTATGTTCCGCGGCGCGCGCGCGTCGCGAAGCTTATCGGTTAGCTTGCGGTGCGGGTAACTGTTCGATTACAAGTGAAGTTGAATCTCTGTCCCTCTGCTGGTGTTTTGTTCCACGTAGTCCGGAAACGGTAGTCGGTTGGCGCTTTCTCTTTCTGTCGCGTATGGACGTAATGATAGGGAGAGGGATAGATGGATAGGCACTTGGCGACATGACGTTGACGTTTTCGTTCGGATATTTAATAGAGAGAAACTTGTAATATAGAAACTTGCGTAAGCATCCTGCCCGGGTTTGAGGATATGTAGTATTCTCAAAAAAGGGAAAGGAATTGCGTTAAAGCGGATTAAAAGAAAGAGAGAAAAGAAAACAATTGAAATATATTAATTACGACTAAAATTACGTGATATTAATTACGCGGTGAAATCATTGGGAAGGCAACGGGCAGAGTTTAACAATGGGTCGCTTGAAAGAGCCACTGCATGTCTTTACCATAGCAACGCGGGTTGTCCCATCTTTGCCGGGGAAAACCTCGGTGATTATGCCCATTGGCCAACGTAAAGGAGGGACATCATCTTGATGCATGAGAACCACTGCACCAATCCTAACATTTTCCACGGCATCCAACCATTTTTGCCTAACTTGTAAGTTATGTAAATATTCTATCCGCCATCTTCTCCAAAAGCTGCAAACCATTTGGTCAAGCAATTTTTTGCGGCAAGTTAGAGACTTCGTTGTTTCGGGAACGTTCACGACAGGCAACGAAGTCAACGGAGAAGCCATTATAAAATGAGCGGGAGTAAGCGGTTCTGGGTAAGGATCCTCAGTCAGGACACAGAGCGGTCTCGAATTCAGAACTGCCTCAATTTCAGTGAGAACAGTCGAGAGTTCCTCATAGGTAAGAAGCTGAGAACCGATAACACGGTATAAATGAGTCTTAATAGATTTAATATTAGATTCCCACAACCCTCCAAAGTGGGGGGCGCGGGGTGGAATCATTTTCCACTCTATGCGGTAGCGGTTAGCAAGTAGTTCTTGCAATTGAGCCTTGGATTTAGCACACACCAAAGTTACGTGTGCGTTGCCATTTGTGTCAGTAACATGTAAGTATATGACGCAGCCATACGCATTCAAGCTGGCATCAGCAAAACCTACTATATTTGTCACGCAACCCATAGTAACGGCTACATGACGCGGCAGTTTTAAAGAGGAAAGTAAAGGCAGTTGCTCTTTAAACTTTTGAAAGAGAAGTACAATAGAATCGGGTGGAGTTTCATCCCAATCTGTGTTTAATTTCCATAATTCCTTTATGAGTAATTTCGCGAATAAAACCACGGGAGCCACGAGACCCAGATCGTCCCACAGACGGGCAACAGTGGAAAGAATGGAACGTTTAGTACAACTTTTATCCAAGTTAGATGTAGTAAAGGTGAAACAATCCTCGGAAGGAATCCATTTGAGTCCAAGAATCTTTAAGTTATCCCCGTCAGAAAAGTTAATAGAAGAGCGGTTGGAGTGTGGAATAGAATCTAGTAGTTCCAAGGAATTACTTGCCCACTTAGTAAGGTCAAAGCCCCCAGCCTTAAATAAGGCGATAAGTTCAGCGGAGAGAATCTTGGCTTCCTCCAGAGTGGAGGTCGAGTTAGCCAAGTCATCCATGTATAACTCATGCGAAGCGACAATGGATGCGCGCGGGAATCGATGTTTTTCATCCTCTGATAGTTGACGGACTGTCCGCATTGCTAAATATGGGCTGGGCTTAAGGCCAAACGCCACTCGGTTAAATTGAAATTCGCGAACAGGTTCAGCGGTATTAAACCGAAACAATATTTTCTGATATTTTCGATGCTCATCGATAACAGCAATTCGGAGATACATCTGTTTTATATCAGCTGTGACTGCAATAGGGAATAATCGGAAATTTAAAAGTAATAAAAATATGTCAGCCTGTAGATTAGGCCCTGTGTGTAACAAATCGTTCAATGACACGCCATTATGAGACTTGGCGCTCGCGTCAAGGACGATGCGAACTTTAGTAGTTTGTTTATCATTCCTAATAACAGGGTGATGCGGTATATAATAACCTACAGTCTGATCAGCCGCACTAGGTGTAGTTTCAGTTAAATAATTTTGATTAAGGTATTCTTGGATTATTTCGTTATAACTAGCGCGCAAAGCAGGGTCGCGAAGCTTAGTTTTTTCCAAGTGAATAAAACGTCGATAAGCGACAGCATAAGAATTTCCGAGTGAATCTGGATTCTTACAAAATGGTAACGCAGTACAGTACCTACCGCTGGAGTCACGTGACACCGTAGAAACGTACAGCTGTTCACATTCCCGTTCAGCGGGACTCATAAAAGATTTTGAGGGTATTTCTTCAATGTTCCAGAATTTATGTAAAGATTCGTCTAACGACAGAAAACAATGAGAATCATCTATATTCAACGCGGTAGAAAAATATGAAGCGGTATTTAAATCAGCGATATTATTTTTATTATTAAACGAACTAGTGGGTACTTCGTTTTTATTATTAAATAAACTAGCGGGTACTTCACCCATAAGAATATAACCGAACACGGTTTCAATAGCGGATGGCGCGGTAGGTGAAATAATTTTATTGTTGAGTAATAAATATGGGAACAGCTTTGCCCCTAGAAGTAGTTCAACATCACCAGGCATATGCCACAGGGGGTCGGCTAGCGGTAATTTGAACAAATGTTGCACTGCAGAGGTATCAACAAAGTGAGATGGTAATTTGTCAGTTATGCAGTCAACCACAAGAGCGGTTATTTTAAAGGAATTATTTTTATTTTTAGCAGTAACTGTTATCTCAACGTAACCTATAATAGGCCGCGAAGAGGTTCCTACTCCTTTTATAAATGAATTTGAAAGCGGTATAATATTTAATTGAAGTCTCTTACAACAAGCTGACGTAATTATGTTGTTTTGCGAAGCGTTATCGATCAAACATCTTACAGAAACATATCTATTATATCTGTTGTCAACGTATACTTGTGCGGTCGACAGTAATACGGTTGTGCGCGGTAAATCTGTACCTACGCGTGAACATGCACACAGCGCCACCTGTTGTGAATGCGCGGAACTAGGCACAGCGTCGCTCGATCCCGACCGTTGAGTAATTTGCTCCAGATGTAAAAGCGAATGATGTTTCTTGTTACATGTCCTGCAAGTATGTATTGACTTACACTGTGAAGCCGTGTGTGTTGAGCTAAGACAGTTTACACATCCACGTTTGTTTTTAATAAAGTCCAAACGTGAATTGGCTGATAGTGCTTGAAATGTTGGACACATATAAAGCTTCCAATGATCACTTCCATTACAGTGTGAACAAGTTTGGTTATTGTCACAAGCAACAAAGGTATGCACCGTACTATCACGTGACTGATTACGATAATTATTTTTGTTCACTGATACAGTTCGAGACGAAACAGTTCTATCCAATATTTTAACTTGCGATTTTATGAATTCAACGAAATCTGTATAAGTTGGAATCTCCTCCTCTCTCATATGCATCTCAAATAAATGTAAGGTAGCGGGGTCCAATTTTTTCAAGGCTAAATTTAATAGTATGAAATCCTTTAAGTCGTTAATTTTTAATTGTTCTAGTGCCGAAACAGACGCGTGAAAACTTTCAATAAAACTATTTAAAGAGGTGGAATTATTACTTGCAGGTTTAATGTTTAATATGTTAGACATGTAATGTGACCCTAGTGTTCGTTTATCTTGATACTTTTGAACCAAACTGTTCCAAATGGATTTATAATTTTCGCCCGATGGAATAATTCCGGCAGTAATTTGTAATGCGTTTCCTTTCAGATTACCCATTAAGTATTGCACTCGTTGAGAATCTGTAAGATTTATATTACTATGGATGTTTGACTTAAATGATTCGTAGAAAACAGGCCAGTTTTCAATCCTACCATCAAAAAATGGGATCTGAATTGGGGGTAGTTTGATCGAGTATTTAGATTGTTTCACGATATCACAAGTTGAGTCATCCGTTGCCACCTTGCAGACCTCGCGGCGACAAGTGAACGAACTCTTTCGACACGGGTGTAAACGCCGTCAAATGATATTTGACTGTTATAATCGATTGTATAATCAGGATTTATTTGTAAAGAATATGTATTTATTTTGTCTAAGTTAGCACTAAATTCCTGACGAGTGATCGAGAGTATTTGAGTGTCCGCCATGAACGTTTCCGCCGAACGAAGCTCAATATTAATTGTATTTATTTTCTTTGAAGTTTCATACAATGACGATAAACGCTCAAAGATTGCTTGATTTTTAGCTTGAAGTAATTTTATCTTCATTTTTAGTTCTTCCATAATGGGTTATTGTTGAAAATACAACGGATAAAAATTATTAAGTATAGCGGGTAGACTTACAACAAATATTTTTATTGTAAGTGAGTAAGAAGTAATTGGTTATAAATAAGTTAGTAGGCAAGTTTGCCGAACTAACTCACGATAATAAGCGGTTTTTTAATATTGACCTATGCTATTGTAATGCAGTAGGAGCAATATTAAGTTGGCACAATGGTTCTCAGTGAAATATGTACCTAGCGGAATGAACGAACGTTAGTACGCGTTCGTTTAATATGGCGGTTTTACGAACTTAGGTATTTGCCTAAATTCTTAGGTATGGGACCTATGAATGCTGATTTTTTGAATCCGACTCGAATGGACCAAAAACTTATGTTGAATAAGTTGGGTTATTGCGGCTGTCGAAGGACCAATAAGCGTTGTGTAATTACTTGGGAACGAATGTCATGTCGCCTGCACACAAGGGGGTAGGAAACAGTTAAGGACTTACTTGGTGGTCTTGCATGTGCCGTGCTGATATGCAGACCGGCGTCCGGTAGCTTCTGTTTCTCTGCTTCTTCCTGGTTCTGTGTCGGCCGACACTCGTGAATTGGTTTAATTAAATTAAGACGGTTTGGTATGTTCCGCGGCGCGCGCGCGTCGCGAAGCTTATCGGTTAGCTTGCGGTGCGGGTAACTGTTCGATTACAAGTGAAGTTGAATCTCTGTCCCTCTGCTGGTGTTTTGTTCCACGTAGTCCGGAAACGGTAGTCGGTTGGCGCTTTCTCTTTCTGTCGCGTATGGACGTAATGATAGGGAGAGGGATAGATGGATAGGCACTTGGCGACATGACGTTGACGTTTTCGTTCGGATATTTAATAGAGAGAAACTTGTAATATAGAAACTTGCGTAAGCACGTATGCTGCCGAAACCTGATTAATATTGAGAAAATATCGTCCTGAACAGTGGGCCCTACCATAAGCAAGTCATTTAAAGAGAGGCCTGACTCGGTTTTTGAAGAAGCGTTAAACACTACCCGACATTTTGTCGTTTCGCTCTGTGATCTTAGGATAGGATGATGAGGCAATAGGTTCACCGGGTCAGGTCGCTCTACTACAGATAAATGACCTAGACTAGCATACTCATTAATAAAGCTTACGTACCGGTAAAACGGGGTGAATAGGGATGCAGGGGTGAATCGGGACGAAACTTTAAAATGGATTTGTACTTTAAAATAATATAGTTTGTTGCTAACAAGCACACTTAATCTTTAATTAAAAAGCTGTAAACCCATTAGAGTATTTTCTAGCAACGAACTATATTATTTCAATGTTAAAAGGCATTTTGAAGTTTCGTCCTGATTCACCCCTGCATCCCTATTCACCCCGTTTTACGGTACTGTTCCTTTATGTCAGGTTGCCTTTTGAATCTCTTTTCTAATGAATACAAACAATGCTTAGCTCGAGCATGAGAATCCCCTAATAATTCTGGTTTATCTCGCAAAGGCAACGTGACACAAAATCTGCCGTCTTCCAGGCGGCGCGTGTGCTGCACGTAGTGCTCCTCGCAGGCACGTTCCTCCATCGTTAGCTTCGGTGTCTCCGGCAGCTCCTCCAGCTCCCAGAACTGCTTCAGTTGTTGTCTTATAGCTTGACTGAAATTACAGTGAATTTCCTTACTTGGTACATAGTTAGGACACATGACAGGCCCTACTACTAACCAACCAAATTGGGAGTTTTGTAGTACAGGTTGATTAGAATTTCCCAATCTGATCTGATTAGCAGGACAAATCACATCCCAAAAAATATCAGCTCCCAACAACAGATCTATTTGCGACGGGTTATAGAAAGTAGGATCTGCGAGTGTGATATTCTTGGGCATGTTTAGTGTTGATACATCAACTTTACAATTAGGTAAGCTACTTGTTACTTGTGGTATAACAAATGCTTTTATCTCTTTACAGTACGAATTTGTACGAGATTTAATAGTAATGTTACAGCATTCTAGAGCTGCACATGTCATGTTATTGATGCCAGTTACAGATACAGTGTTAATAGATTGGCCATCAATACATAGCTTAGATTTTAGAGATTCCGATATGAATGAGGATTGACTACCGCAGTCCAATAGGCATCGGATCTCATGGCTTTGCTTATTGTTACTTAATATAACAATTGCCGTTGATAGAAGTACCTGGTTTTCAATACAGGCTGATAGTGCGATAGGATTACATATACTTGTAGGATTAGAATTATCTTTACCTTCTGCCTTATTAGAACTAGACAAATTAGTTTTATGTAGCAAGGAATTGTGTTTCCTTTTACAAAATCTGCATGGAGTGGCTGGACATTGTTGAGCAAAATGCCCACTTCGCAGACAATTTATACACAGCTTATGTTTAGAAACTTCTACATTTCTTTCCTCAATAGACATGCTATTGAATTTTTCACAATAGTAAATAAAGTGTTCACCACCACATATTATACAGCATTTAGATTTAGGTTTAATTGGATTGTCTTGGCATGCTGCGGCAACAAACGTCTTATGATGTCGCTCAGAACGAGATGCTTTATCATTTGACTTCTGTGGCTTTTCATTAGTAGTATGTTTGTCACCGTGGCTTGCGTTGACCATTTCTAATACATCAGCGCTGTTTCTTAAAAACTCATAGAAATTATCTAGTGTAGGTTTTTCTGGTAAACTATTCCTATACTCCTCCCATTTGGTGGAGGTAACTAAATCCAATTTTTGACTAAACAGAAAAATAATTAAAGTATCCCAATTTTCAGTTTTTTCATTTAGACTATTCAATGCTCGCATGTGCTTGGATATGTGATCAACTAGTGCTCTTAGTGATGTTTCAGATTTCTTTATAGTTGGTATATTCATAAGTGAAACTAAATGATTGTGCACTAATTGTCTTGTGTTATTGTATCGATCACAAATCAATTTCCATGCCACCGCATAGTTACATGTGGAAATTTCTAATGATTCTATCACTGATGCTGCTTGACCGCTTAGTGATAGTTTAAGGTATTGGAATTTGTTTATCTCATTTAAATCTGGATTATTGTGAATTAATGAACTGAATGTGTCGTGAAATTCAAGCCATTTATTAAAATTTCCATCGAAATTGGGTAATTTGATGGTAGGCAACTTAATATTATTAGAATTCTTTTCACCGCACTGTGAATGGATACTTTGAAATGTGTCTTGAACATTGTATGATTTAGATAATAATTCTTGTGCTAAACTTATTTGGTTATAGAATATGGTTTCTGTAGAATCTCTATCTGAGTCCTCAGCGGAATCTAACATTTCAATTTTATCTTGTAGAACATAGTTATTAAATAATAGCTCAATTTTATTTAGCCTTAATTTCAGTTCTAAGAATTGCTGTTTAGATATAGAATCATCGCATTTAAATTCACATAAATAGTTTTTAAAACTTGTCAGCCTTCCTTTTATCAATCCCCTTTGACGTCTCAAGTCTTTTAACTCCGTGTCAGACATAGTACAGATTGAACGTACACTGGCTTATGCCCACCAAAATAGTAATAAACTTTAATTAAATACCTGATCTCCACGCAAACCTCACGGTTATACATGCAGCAGCTGCAAATCAGCGTCAGTAGACCACGTGTTGAGGCCCCGGTGTTCCGGTACGCCCCGTACAATCGGCACGTGGAGCGCGGGGGAGAGGGTCGACACGCGCGGGGGAGAGGTTCGTCCGGTACATGCGTCACTCGCCTCGTGTGCCAACGCGCGCGCCGCGGACTATGTAAGTACCTAAACCTAGGTACTCTAGGTCGATGCTTGAGCTGAAAACGTTAATATGATGCGCTGTAAAGCGGTGCAGAAGCTAGCAGCGTGCATTTACGGAGAAAATTGACACAGAGTATGACAGACAGATTATGTACAGGCGTATGTAGTTCGTCCCTTTAGGCGGGAATGCAACACGGTAATACAATTAGGCAATTAAAAGGAGATAAATAGTATGCGGTACTGGAGGTTACAGCCTATGTGCCTATGTGTTCACGTGAACGAATTTGTACATAAGATAGCTGAACCTATTTACCCAGTATAACTTTAGAATTAAACAAACAGTGACTCCACCCAGTTTACAGTTAAGCTAGACACCCGCAGCCTAAATCTTAGCAATAACCAATGCTCACACAAATAAAAGAATAGATAGGTAGGTACAGGAATCGGAAATGTCTGGTAGGTAGGATAGGTAAGGAACGGGCACACCTTATTACTGATGTAGCTTGCTGCCAGGCCCTTGATTCCACTTCCCACCTCGACTGGTCCGTACTTCCGTGGTCCGATCTTCGTTTTCTTTCTTCTAATTCCGCGCTTCCCGCACGGAAAATAGTCGTGTCACGGTCGCCATATTGTTTGGTGTACTTGTTTTATTGAAAATACTTGTAGTGTAAGGGAAATTAAACCCAATATTAGGTACTTTTAACTTTTACTTGGAGCAAACTTTACATGTGGTTATTTAGAATTAGAATACTTTAATACAGAGAGAAATGATAGATCGTCTGCTTGCGAGCGCGCTGTGTGGCGGAGTGCGTCAGCGGGGACGCGTCTGCTCACGCGCTGTCATGGCGGCCGGCCGTAGGGTTGGGACACGGCGTTAACAGATCTAGCTGGTGTCCACATCTACTTTAGAGCGCGAACTTTGCGTACATATTTGTAAGTATTTGAACAATATTTCAACTGTCATCTATAAATATCATTCTGTCTGTATCATGCCTGCCTGTATCTGTATCCTGTATCAATACAGGATGATTGTGTGAATTAGGCCTGATTTTTCCATCGCCAGATTACTTTTACTCGAGGAATAAAATTGACGCTTGACAGTTTTTTAATGAAATAACCGTCAAAATTTCTAAATTATTCCTCGAATAAAGTTGTCAGGTAATTGAAAAATTAGCCCTTTATGGATATAACATAAATAATCTAAATGCTTGTCACGACACCTGTAGGAAAACATGAAAACTACGTAGTCGTTATGGAATTCCACGCAGTCAGTTAGTAAACCACACAAGTTGTAGATGGAGCCACAACTGACTAACTACGGCACTTAACTACTTCAATCAACATCGTTTTTTTTTGTAACGCCCTGTGACAATGGGGACATGCCTCGAATTATCTCCCGGTATTTTGTTTTTTAAGGAGACCTGACAAATTCAAATAACTAAATCTGTTTGTTCTGTACTGACAAGGTGTTATGGTTGTTGGGTGACAATTTTTGTTTGACATGTCTGCCTTGTATACTGCGCCACCATTTGCTTTGAATTGAATTTAATTTCGAGTTCGCACTTGAGTCCTATCGTAACATGATGTAGCTCACTACTGTTTTCATACGTAGACTGCCTCGTTGGTCTAACCATGGCAACTACTGAGCGCGGGGTCATGGGTTCAATTCCCAGGTTGGACCTTTGCCGGACCTTTGCATAGTGTTATTGAATATTTCCTCTAGTAGAGTTAGACATAGTTATGCAATAATTTACATCTGCTTAACCATAAATATTTGACATTAAAACTTCTCTAAAGCAACGGTTCTATTAATAAACCCCAATATAATGTTGTCGTGTTTCAACGTTTCCTACCTCATGTCTTCACCACTTGATGCTTTCCATAAGTTTCCATGACTACGGAAACATTATCTTCTTTAAATATGCTATCTTAGTAACATAACCGGAGCCTTAGGTACAGGCTGAAGCCACATGCTGAAGCCACAGGCTGGATGAAGCCGCTCCTTTGATGGTCGTTACGAATGTCGTGTAGCTACGGAGCAAGTTGTCATTACTTTGTAACTTATTTAATGCTGAAAAGCTTTGCTGAGACAGTCAGATAAAAAGATAAACAAAAACAAATGCTTGTCATCCATATTTTACCTGAATTATAAAGTAAATTGTTTTGATTTTGATATCAGTCAAAGTTATCCAACAGGATGACTTTGAGCATACTTTAAAACTGAATAAAGAAAAACAGGTTTTCGTGGAGATGGGACGATTAAGTTATAGAAAATAAAAAATAACTGGTTTTTATTTTTTACATAATTTGTTTTATTAATTTTGCATAATGTGCAAGTACTTGAACTGCTATCTCATTCCTTCAAAAGTTTCAGTCTATCACTGTCTCCCTCTTACATAAAGGTTCACCTGTGTTGACACAAAGCGTGCCTGTGTGCAGTTGGTATGCTTTCATGTTAGCTTTCACTGAAAATGTTATCTCTTTATTACGTGCTCTCCTAGTACGAATGACCGGAGCGCTGAAGCCTTTCACCCGTTTGACGGTCGATACGAATGTCACGTTGTGAACTGAGTTTCATTACTTGAAATCGCTTGTTTTGATGAATGATTGTCCATTTTCTGCTGAGAACAATATAACTGTTATTTTTTTAATAGAATATAATTACAATAAAAAAATCGGTTATACAAAAAAAGTTGCTGGTTATGCGGCGAATGAAATAACTTTAGAAATTGAAAATAATTTAGGGTAGGAAACGATCCATGTTTGTTTTCTTTAAATTAATTAATATACACAAGTAAGTCAATAATCTTATGAAAAACAAAATTTTGTGTATTAGTTAATTTATTTAAATCAAAGTTGTGTTGTCGTGTTTGGAAAAAGTTATGCAGTAGACAGTTGCAACATCAAAATCTACCTCTATCTACCACTTGATGCTTTTCTTCGTTCCCATAGACATGCCTCACACCCTCTTAAAACATGCTCTCCTAGTGCACATGGTCGAAGCGCGGAAGCATTTCACGCGTCCGCTGGGCGCTGCGGGCGTCATGTAGCGACATACCCAATGGATTCAGTTTCATATAATTGACCATCTCTTACTTTTTCCATTCTTATTATTTGTTTTACTGACATCGATACTTTTAGGTTTTGACAGTGGGATATTAAAGTAAAAAGGTCCAAAGAATACAAGACATGCTGCACCGACCTCAAATAGTTATTTGCACGCTACATGACATAATTCCAAGATGAGATAATATTTTCTTTTACAGTGTATTGAGTGAGGGCCATTGACATTTCTTAAAACAGAAAAGAATCCCTAGTAGTAAGTTATCGCGCAATAATAATAATTAATAGAGCCATAAAGTTAAGTAATGATTAACGTTTGCAGCCATATATGATGTTTAAACTTCTCTTAACTGAAAGTAACGTTTGATTTCGATATTTGTGTGTTTTTCATTTTGACTTCTTTATCGGCACCTTGTTTTATATTATAATCATGTGGGTAGTTTGGTTATCATCTAATAGTTTACTTTTGTGTATTGTGCTGTCTTTTTTGTGTACGCCAAATAAATGGTTTATCTATCTTATCTTATCTATCTCGTTTATTAATAAACCCCAATATATTGTTGTCGTGTTTGACAGTGACCTACCTTCAGAAGTATCCATGACAATAAACGAAAACATTAACCTTTTGAAACGTGCTCTCCTAGTAACATGACCGGAGCATCAGCTACATGCTGAAGCCACAGGCTGAAGTCACAGGCTGAATGAAGCCTCCACACGTTGACGGTCGCTACGAATGTCGCGTAGCAACGTATGCAGTTTCGTAGCACTTTTCACAATACGTTAGTTGTCTGTTTTTGGTCGATAAAGAAATAATTTAAAAAAAAACAGTCAAACAAAATTAATTCATAGCATTTACGACATTAGTACCAACAATTACAAAAAAAAAACAATGCTTTTAACTACAAACTACAAGAGAGAAGAACAAAAATACTGGGAAGTAAGCAAGCAAAGTTTAAACTCAGAACACAACTGGAACTGTTGACTTTGCAGAAATCCCTGTAAAATATATCAGTTTTAATTTAAATTATTACTCAAAATCAAAAGTCATTTATTCAAATTAGGCTGAGAATCAGCACTTTTCGAACGTCAAAATTACAAAAGACAGTCCCCCAAAAACGCCCGCCCTTCACCACTTCCTAGTGCTATCGCTGGGAAGAAGAAGTGGCGCAACAAACTCCCCAGCAGCAAATAGCTGTTATCTTAACATACAATTTATTATCAAGAACATATTTTGTACCTATTTATTTAAGAACTGTCAAATTTGACGAGGTGGCCGTAATGTTATTTTTTATGTGTCACTTTTTATTTTTTGTAAATATGCAATTATGAGGGTACATACACATGCGTGATGTTATAATATCTATGTGTCTGTGTCTATGTGGATAGGCTGGGTACGGTTTTCTATGTTATTTTCAAATAAAATATCTTTAAACCGATTTTCCTACCATCTCACTCTTTCAATCATTTTAGCCCATCTTTTTATCCCTCTCCCGTATAGATTTACCTGTGTTGGAATAAATCATATCAGTGTGCAGTCAGCGTGCTTTATAGAAGCTATTATTAGCCTATTACTGGATATTCTAACCTCTTTTTAAAGTGCTCTCCTAGTACAGATGACCGGAGCGCTGAAGCCTATCTGCCCGTTTGACGCTCGCTACGATTGCCCCATTAATTGAGTTTCATTACATTGTTACGCATTTCTATAATTTTCTGCTGAAAAATGTTTTTATGTCATGTAATGTAATGTGTTAAAAACACATGATACATGTAAACAAATGTTAATTTTTGAGTTTATTTGTATTTTTTGAGCGATAAAACTTTTTTTTTAAGTTATAATAAGTATTCATATAATTAAAAATTGCTGTAAAAATATTTAAGCTTCTTAATTAAAACTCTCTTGTGTTTCCCGATTCCAAATAAAAATAATGCAAAGGACCATCGGAAATTACCTACTTCAATTATTTGTTGCTTTCCATAGCTACGTAGAATAACGTTAACGTCTTTTAACGTACTCTCATAGTACACAAGACCGATGCACTGAAGCCTTTCCCTCTTGTTTGACGTTCGCTACGAAGGAATGACGCGTAGCGACGACGAATCAGTTTCATTACTTTGAAACTTATTCAATGTTGAAAAAGAAATGATTAAAGAGAAAACTTCTCGTAATGACAAGTGAAAAATAAATAAGATAATGGCCTATAAAGAAATACAAACCTAATACAAAGTTTTCTTTCGATAAGTTATTGTTTGGTGTTGAGCATACTTTTTAACTAACAAGGGCTGATCTTTCATTTGATTAACAGTTGTATAACAACGCTTCTATTCCTGAAAAACTTAAAATAATAGCATGATCATAATATATTGGGAATATTTCTATACAAATATTCTCCTCGAATCGAAGACAGGTATCTTGACAATCGAAAAATAAAGTTTGTTAACATAATTATGTACATATTTATGTTTTATCTATCGCTTTTAACATTGATAACACCATTCTTATTTATTGTGTACTATTTGACTCTTGGCGAATGAGGCCAATGAACTGCTATCTCACTCCCCCAACCGTTTCAGCTTATCAAGTGTCTCTGTCACTTAATGCTTTATCTGTGTTAACATGGATTATATCTGTGTGCAATCAGTGTGCTTTCATGAAAGCTTTTAGTGGCAATGTTTACCTCTTTATAACGTGCACTCCTGGTACACACGAAGGGAGCGCTGAAGCCTTTGGACGGTTGAGGATCGCTACGAATGTCACGTCAATGTCACTTACCAATTTGTGCTTATGTTTTTTGCCAGATTTTTTTACTGTTGACATTTTTACAGGAGGCAAGTGAGGGTTCCAAGCATTTTAATGAAATTGTTGGATTTAGTTCGTGTAAGCACCTAAAAAGTGCAATAACCTAAAATCATTTCTTCAAGCATTTGCTAAATAACTAATTCTCTCTCTCTAACTGTTGAACTTTTATCTCTCTTCACTATTTTTCATAGTAGATTTTTTCTTCGTTTTTTGTTAAATTAAAATAATATTTTCAAATGCAGTAACAAAATTGTATTTTTCTATTTCATAGTCATAGTTACATCTAAATTATATTTTGAAATTAAAAAATAAAAATAGTAGCCCACCGGTATCGGGAACGGTCTAAGCTCCAGGTCCAGGGTTCAGGCTCAGAGCTCCAAAGAGAGGAACCTCCTAACAATGCGACTGGCAAGCTGTATCCAGTATAGTATTGTTAATTTTTAAATATTAAAAAAATATATATATGTCGGAGTCATTCGTTTGACTATTCGGAACGTCAGCGCCACCTCGTGGCGCTGGACAGAGTCTAGCCTGAGTTCGTGGTGGGACGAGAGCGACTACAAGACGGGTGTAAGCAGAGCTCTCGGGATCATCGAATCATTGGACACGTACGAACAACATGTGCTCAGAAACTGTCAGCGTTCCGTATCGTTGAACGTGTACCTATAGTGCGTGATTCGCTAGTGTGACTAACTTGTTCGTAAATTATAATCAGATTTGAAGTGCAAACCGTTTTTCTATTGTGTTAACCAACACTACCCATAGTACGCCCACAGTAATTGAAAAATATGCCTGATGCTAACGAGAGACAGGCATGCCATCCCCGACATATATATAAAAATTAGTGGCTTAACGTGGCAAATAGTATTGTTTTTCCTTTATTTAATTTTTAACATCATTGTTTATTGTGTGTGTGGCGTAAAGCATGTGGATGTATCAGCACCCATCTGCCATCCCCAGTTTCAGCATATGCCTTTCCCCTCACGTTTAGTAGTTTATCTGTGTGTAAAAATTTGCGTCTGTGTGTTGTCCATGTGCTTTCACGAAGGCTTTCAGTAACACCTCTTCATAAAGTGCTCTCCTAGTACACATGACCGGAGCGCTGAAGCCTTTCTGCCGGTATGACGGTCGCTACGAATGTCGCGTAGCAACGAGACATATTCATATTAACACGCTTTTTTTAAACTTATTTTCGTTTGGAAATTGCAATTGGTAAAATTTCACTTTGCGTCAAAGTACTCATCCGCATCGCTGTCATCCAGAAAAGTGCTCCGGGGGCTTACCACAAGCTGTTATAATAGCAGTGCAGAAGTTGAACTGCACTGCTTTTTTGTACTAAATCATAACACAAAAAAGCAGTGCAGTTCAACTTCTGCCCTGCTATAAGAGCTGGTGGTAAGCCTCTAGAAGACTGGCAGCATAGCTATGTTAATTCTTTGGTCAAATAACGAGCCAGCCATCTGTGCCCTATTTATCAAAACTTACAAGTCTGCAAGTTTACAAGTAACACTTTACAAGTAAGTCGTTACAAGTTCTTGTAAAATACGGTTATCAAAAAAAAAAAAATTACAGCGTTTGTAAAATTGAACGCTTGTAGATTCTACTTGTACGTTCTAAAATGAGTTTAAAGATTCTTTATTTACTCTAAAAGAACATACATTGTTCACTTGGTGAATAAATACATAACTAAGGTAAGTGTACTCCAAACGTAGCTAATAGTTTTGTTTTTTTTTTATGTAGGTAAGTACGAGGTTGCATTTTGTGTGCAAGACTAGCTTATGTCGTTAACTTAATAGTTTTGTGTTGTTAGTGACGTACTGCTTGAGTTAATATATTTAAAGCTATTAAATAATTATGTTAAAGAAAGGAAAAGAGGATGGATTATTATAAAGTTGTACACCTTCGTATTTTATATTTTTCCTGTCATATTGCGTCCGCGGGGGGTGCGTCTGTATTTGGTTGGGGTTTCTTCGGCTGTATTTGGATGGAAGGAAGGGATAATTGTGTGTGTAAGGTTTCATTAAGAATTTTTCTAATGAGAATTCAGGTATTGAATGTGTAAAGTTGATGAATGCTCATTAGTTTAGTGTCTTTGTATAGTTCGGATGTGGGTGCATGATAATCGTAGTTGAATAGAAGTTTAATTATTTTATTTGGTGCTATTTGTAGATCTTTTTTCGTAGATTTGGTGACGCATTCCCAGATTTCGATTAGGTAATGTATGTGTGAGCGAACTAATGAGTTGTAAATATTGTAGCGGATTTTTTAAACGTTATTAATGTACCCGCGCATTGATCTCACTAGCGACGTTATTTTTGGTTTTATGTAATCAATGTGTGCTTGCTAAGTGAGTTTGTTGTCTAAACTAAGTCCGAGGTATTTTTCAGAATTCATTTTGATGATTTTAGTGTTGTTTATGTGTAAGGCTGTGTTGTCAATTTTTTTTTTAAATATTTTTGCTGAGAATATTATGTACGATGTTTTTGATGCGTTTATGGAAGTGAATTACTTAAAGCTAAACCAGTTGTATAATATCAACGCTACAATGGTGTTTATCTTGTTACCGAGGTAGAAAAGGCAAGTATCATCGGTGTATAAAGTTAGTTCTCCAGTTAAGCCTAAATCTTTAATATTATTTATGTAAATAGCAAATAAGAGGGGGGATAGCAGAGATCCCTGAGGAACTCCAAATTCTATGGGAGATTCTCTACTCATCCCGTTTCCTATTTTAACAATTTGTTTCTTACTGTCAAGGTATGAGGAGAGGGTATTATACATTTCTCCGGTGATGCCAATGCTTTTTAGCATTAATAAAATTGTATGATATACCGTCTCAAAAGCCTTTTTAGGTAAATAAAAATACCGAGTACAATGTTTTTTTTGACAATATTTGTTTTAATGGTGGTGACTATAAATCGATTGTGGCGCACAGTGTTTGATTTGGGTCGGAAACCGAACTGCCGATCATAAATATAATTGATGTCGTTTAGGTATTTTTCTAGTCTAGTGTAAATTAATCGTTCAAAAATGTTTGATAGTAATAGTAGACCGGTAGGTAATATCTAAAATAAAAATTGGTTTCAACCATTTTTGAAAGTTTTTTTTAAACCGAATAATGCTTGTAATACAAGGCTTGTAAGTTTTGATAAACAGGGCACTGGTTACGTGAAAAGTATATTAGCTTATTGCTTATTAAATGCTTTCTTATAGCAATATGACGTGACAAAAACACTATTTTATTTTATTTATAAGGGTTAGTTATGTAACAAGTTTTTTCAGTAGGTAAATTCCGTCGAGAAAATTTAGGATACAAGCCCGTAGCTTAGCCCGAGTAGAGCTCGAAAATTGTTGATTTATAACCGGGATAAAAATATCAATCTCTCAATTATTTTTTGCATTTCATTATGTTGGTGAAACATATAAGATTACCTTGCTTGGTGGCTTAAAATTATTGAAACAATTATGGACCCTGTCGGGCACAGCATAGAAGGAGAGAGGAGGAAGATCACTTACCTATTTGTGTTTACATTATTTATACATTTTCGTACTTGTATTTTTATTTTATTACTACTATTTCTTTATTAATGTTTTTAAATAATATTTTTATGAAATATTTTGGCTTTATTTCTCGAGTTCAAATTAAATAAAATCTATTTATTAGCAGAATGTAGGTTTACAATGTATGCTCTTAAAACTATAATGACCCCTTTACATTCTACCATTACATATGGTGTGCAAATATTTAATTTTAACCTGCACAATGTTATTATTTTAAATAGGTACAGACGCCAGCAGGTCAAGCTACCCGAAACTGTCAAATTTTCCCAATCAAACTTGAACCTTAAAGCTTTAGAGATAAAGTTAAAAATCTATTATAGAAATTTGACAGATTGTAGTAGCTTGATGTGCTGGCGTCTGTACATTCAAAAATAAAATAGACAGCAACAACAAATAAGATCTAATGTTTAAGGATTTATAGGAACTAATTAATTAATTGATGTCAAAGTTATACCTATGTCAGTTCATGAGATTAAGTTTAATAAAAAGTCAGATTAAGTATATATAAATAATTGTAATTGAAAGTGTCATGACTATTATAATTTCGAAGTGTTGATATAGTAAAATTTGAACATTAATAAATTATTTTAAGGTATACAATATTATTGATTTATGTTTCCTTCTCCGCGATCTGACATGTATTCTTTAAGATAAGATTAAAGAAGCATTTTTCTTTTAACCATTGCGTTACCTTTTTTTAAACATGGTTAAAAGTAAATTTCTAAAAGCGTCCGGTAATTTGTTATATATCTTTACACCATTTATGTACGAATTCCTCATATACAATTCGAGCCTGCATTGCGGTAGACAGAGCTCATGTTATAAATAATACCTGCAGTTAACGTTAATTATTCCTGTAAACTATGATAATTGGTTGTTATATTTAATTTATTGCAAGATTTTTTATTTATTAATGATCAGAAATTATTTTTAATTGAAAATAAGTTGCATGTTCTACGTCTACCCAATCAGGCGTTAAAAAGTAACAGATAGACAGAATTATGCAGAGTTCACATTAATATTATGATTAAAGTACGGATTAATATTAATAGATATGGTTAAACGGCAGCGAGTCTATTTATTGATATTTGTTAAGCGTGGCTGAGGGCAGAAGGCTGAGGGGCGCGGATATTCTGCGCGCCTGCGCGAACTGGGTAACCAGCACGCATGCGCCAACTACGGCCACCCCTCTTTATATGCAGTAGTTTCGGAGCTTCACATTCAGTTGTCTCGCCATGGGAGCCGCGAATAGTCGTGCCCCCATGTCAAGATGATTTAATAAAGAACTTGTCTGAAGGGTAATACCTTCTTCCAGTGTATTACTAGCAATTTACCTGCGATTTCATCCGCGTAAATTCCGTATATTCCGGTTCGGTTTTTCGTGGTTTCCTCTTATATAAAAATATTTTTGAGGTTTATATTCTTATTTTATTAATTTACTGAGGTTTCAAGTTTGTAGGATAAATAGTTTTTGAAATTTCGTGATTAGTCAGTCAATCAGTGTGATTGTATTTAAATTTTATAATTATGTACGGGTTCAAAAGACGCTTAACGATGCTGAGTGTCACATATTCCCCGTTATTGTGATATTTGTTTTGTACTGGAAAACCCCTTTCTACCACTTTCCTACCTGGGAAACTTCAGTAGCAGGATACATGCGCGAAAGACATTTCCACGAAAGACACTTGCGCGAAAGGACTTTTGTGCGACTGGAATTTTGCGCGAATGGACTTTTGCGCAAAAGGATACTTGCGCGAAAGGACTTTTGTGCGACTGGACTTTTGCGCGAATGGACTTTTGCGCAAAAGGATACTTGCGCGAAAAGACATTTCCGCGAATGGACTTTCGTGCGACTGGACTATTGCGCGAATGGACTTTTGCGCGAAGGGACACTTGTGCGAAAAGACATTTCTGCGAACGTACTTTTGTGCGATTGGACTTTTGCGCGAATGGACTTTAGCGCGAAAAAGTTTCGGAATTGAGATTTCTTCATGACATCACGCCTTAATTCATTCAAAGGGATGGGCAGGGGTGTAAAATACACCCACAATTCGACAGTATTTTTTAAATATTTTTTTTTCTTTTTAGTTTTTTAATTATTTTTTTTTGACATAGGTGTCACGTTCATGGTTTCCTTGGTTGCTGATAACAAAATTGGGCTCAAAATGAAAATCCAGGAAAAAAAATATCATGGGTGTCTTTTAGGGGTTTTCGGGCGTACTAAACGGCGACAGTGAGGTCAAAATTAAAATCTAAGATGGTGGTTGCGAAAATATTAAATTTTCCGTTATGGGTGTCGTTTTATGGTTTTTGTGGGTCCTAAAGCCGATAGTGAGGTTAAAGTGAAAATCCAAGATGGCGGCTATGAAAATTTTAAAACTTATAAAGGAGATCGCTTTTATGGGTTTTCGAGGGCGCTAAAGCTGATTGTGAAGTCAAAATGAAAAACCAAGATGGCAGCTACGAAATTTTTTTTTTTTTATCATGAGTGTCGTTTTTGTGGTTTTTAAGGCTGCTAAAGCCGATAGTGAAGTCAAAATAAATATCCAAGATGGTGGTGCCACCAAAAATTTGCAAAGGCACCTATGACGTATCCTTAGCAAATTTTCGGAGCCATCATCTTGGATTTTTATTTTGACCTCACTTTCGGCTTTAAACCCCTCGAGAACCATGAAAACGACACCCATGATGAAAAATTCAAAAATTTTTGCAACCGCCACCTTGGATTTCAATTCTGACCTTACTTTCGGCTTTTGAACTCTCGAGAACCATGAAAACGATACCCACGACAAAAAGTTTTAACATTTTCACAGCCACCATCTTGGATTTTCATTTTGACCTCAGTATCTGTTTTAGCACCCTCGAAAGCCATAAAAACGATACCCATGACGACAAGTTTTAAAATGTTCACAGCTGCCATCTTGGATTTTCATTTTGACCTCACTATTGGCTTTAGAACCCTCGATAACTATAAAAACGACACCCATGATGAAAATATTTGAAAATTTTAGCAGTCGCCATCTTGGATTTTCATTTTGACCTCACTATCGGCTTTAGCAAAACCATGAAAACGATACCCATGACGAAAAAATTTTAAAATATTCACAGCCGCCATCTTGGATTTTCAGTTTGACCTCACTATCTGTTTGAGCACCCTCGAAAACTATAAAAACGACATCCATGTTGAAAATTTTGAAAATAACGTAGCCGCCATCTTGGATTTTCATTTAGACCTCACTATCGGCTTAAGTACCTTTGAAAACCATGAAAACGACCGACACTCCTGATAAAATTGAATTTTTTTGCAGCCGCCATTTCGGATTTTCATTGTGATCTCACTATCGGCTTAAGTACCCTCGATAACCACGAAAACGACACCCATGATGAAAAATTTGAAAATTTTCACAGCCGCCGTCTTGGATCTTCATTTTGACCCCTCTATCGGCTTAAGCCTCCTGAAAAATCGTGGAAACGACACCCATGATGAAATATTTTAAAATTGCCATCTTGGATTTTAATTTGAAGCCTAATTTTGCTATCAGCGACCACAAAACCATGAAAATGACACCCATGTCGAAAAAAAATCAATGAGACTAAAAAGAAAAAAATATTACTGGTAAATTGAGGGTGTACTATACACCCCTGTCCATCGGTTTGAATGAATGCAGGCGTGATGTTATGAAGAAATCTCATTTCTATAACTTTTCGCGCAACTGTCCTTTTGCGGAAGTGGATTCGCGCAAGCGTCCATTTGCGGAAAAACCCATCCACGCAAGTGGGATCGCGCAAGTGTCTTTCGCGAAAATTACTTTCACGCAACTGTCCCAGATCCGTGGTAAATTAAAAAATTTAAAAACCCCCGACACAAAATAATAATAAAAAATAGTATGAATGTAAAAAAGCCTAAATCAATTTAAAAAACCGGCCAAGTGGGAGTCGGACTCGCGCACGAAGGGTTCCGTACATTATCTATAAAAATCACGTCTGTTGTATGGGAGCCCCCCTTAAATATTTATTTTATTTTAATTTTATTATTAATTATTAAAGTAAAAATACAACTGCCGATCGATTCTGTAAAAATCTCACCGTGAAAAGTTAGGTGAAGTGAGCTTAGAGTGAGCTGTCAATAGTGTCAATCCCTAGCATTAGTTGGAATGAGAGCTCACTTCACGCTCACTTCACCTAAGTTTTCACGGTGAGATGGTTACAGAATCGCATTGCTGAGTATTTTGTGAATATTTCAAGTGCCTACCTGTTGCCATTATTGATATCGAGCAAAAAGGGCAAAACAATCGCGTTTGTTGTATTGGAGCCCCCTTAAATATTTATTTTATTTTGTTTTTAGTATTTGTTGTTATAGCGGCAACAGAAATACATAACTTGTGAAAATTTCAACTGTCTAGTTCATATTTGAGTTGATTGAATGAAAGGTAAATTGCGGTTTACGATTTATGACGTATTAAAAAAAAACTACTTACTAGATCTCGTTCAAACTAATTTTCGGTGGAAGTTTACATGGTAATGTACATCATATATTTCTGTCTGTGTTAACTGTCCTTTTGCGAATCCACTTCCGCAAAAGGACAGTTGCGCGAAAAGTTATAGAAATGAGATTTTTTCATAACATCACGCCTGCATTCATTCAAAGGGATAGGCAGGGGTGTATAGTACACCCTCAATTTGCCAGTAATATATTTTTCTTTTTAGTCTCATTGTTTTTTTTTTTCGACATGGGTGTCATTTTCATGGTTTTGTGGACGCTGATAGCAAAATTAGGCTTAAAATTAAAATCCAAGATGGCAATTTTAAAATATTTCATCATGCGTGTCGTTTCCACGATTTTTCAGGAGGCTTAAGCCGATAGAGGGGTCAAAATGAAGATCCAAGATGGCGGCTGTGAAAATTTTCAAATTTTTCATCATGAGTGTTATTTTCATGGTTATCGAGGGTGCTTAAGCCGATAGTGAGATCACAATGAAAATTCGAGACGGCAGCTGCAAAAAAATTCAATTTTATCAGGAGTGTCGGTCGTTTTCATGGTTTTCGAAGGTGCTTAAGCCGATAGTGAGGTCACTATGAAAATCCAAGATGGTGGCTACGACATTTTAACCCTAAAAAGCTATTGAAAAGATAGCCACAACTAGAACAAAAAAGGTATAAACGCGAAACACTATAAAAAGAAAAAAATAACCTTGAAATTATGACCCTACGTAAGTACGTATGAAATATTTTGATTAAATGTTGTCCCGACGGGGGACCGCCTAATTATTAGCCTAACGTTCTGTTAAAGTTTAAAATAGTAGCGGTCCCCCGACGGGACTACATTTAATCAAAAAATTTCATAGGTACGTACTTACGTAGGGTCATAATTTCAAGGTTATTTTTTTAGTATTCTACTAGTCAAGCCTTTTCATTTGATACCCATATTAAGGGAGATGTGAAAAAATATTTAATCCGCCATTTTATGGCTGCGGCCATCTTGAACCGATTCTCATCAAATATAGCTAAGGACACTTCCGACAAATTCACCTTTCAAACAACAAAAAAACAAAACGAAAATCGGTTGATCCGTTCGGGAGCTACGATGCCACAGACAGACAGACACCCCCCCCCCCCCCACACACACACACAGGCAGACACGTCAAACTTATACTACTTAACGATATTATATACTATAGAAAAGAGAGGATCCTCCGACCAGACAGGTGTTTATCTGTCGGGCAACTCACTCTTAAGTACTTCACAAATAAATGTTAGGTAACACTAGTAAAAAAATAAATATATAATATATAAAAAATATATACTAAAAATAAAAATAAATCGACGCCCCCCAGCAATAAATCGGTAATTGTAAAACTCAAATTTTACAGGAGAAACGTTTTTCTATTTTTGATAAAATAAAATAAAAAAATAAAAATATTCAAGTATAAAGTAAAGTAAAAATATGATTTACGTTAATTACAATCGAGGAAAGTTAAATTCTAACTGTAATGTAGACCTGCCTGAGGTAGGTTTATGAAAAACCTGTGTTTCAGGCCATCAATTTACATCAAACATTTAAAAAGAAGACAACAATAAATGTATTAGAAGCTAAATTGTAAAGAAGTTATACTGGATATATTATTTTAAAACTAGGTTATGTAAAATATACAGTAATGTTTAGATAAATTAAAAAATAATATTAAAGTACATAAAGTGGAGACTATTATTAATTAGGTAAGGAAGAGACTTATAATTAGGGTAGGTAGATAGATTTTATTTTAAAATTTCTAGTAGTTTTTCCGTGTCTGCATAATTGAGTTTTGCCAAACATTCCTGTACTAGTAATTTACACCTATTATAACTTAAACTATACATCTTTAGCACTCTGTTAAGCTGGTTATACAAATAGGGCCCTAAAAATAAATAAAATCGATTAGCAAAAGCATGTTTAGTCTGAGAGTTAGCACAAACCAAATCTTTTCTTCTCCTATCTGAAGGTACTGGGTTAAAATTAAGTTCAGTGTGTGATGAATATCTTTTATTTATTTATCCTCACACTGGAACGCCATACGGCAATTACACCAATGGGTAAAAAAATCATTTTATGTGCTGCTTTTAATCCATCCTGTGCGCGGTGGACATCTACATTTTCTGCGAGTCCGAGAATTGAGGCTATTTTTTTGTGTAATTCCATTACGATATCAGCATTAGATTATAAATTATCTGTGTGTAAACCCTTACAATTTAAGAGAATAAATATTACAAACATATTTTACGTAAATTGTTTCATTAATATACACTTACGCCATTATTGCACTATATTTGTTAAAAATGTTGGTACGCAACATTACAATATGGACTTTTCCAACGTTATTTCTTATTTGAAATACGATACGTAATTTGTTATTACGTGTGGTTATTTTAAATTGAAACAAACGTTAGAACACCTTTGTTGAAAACGGGACCGAACGTGTTCTTTGACGCGTTTGAAATACGCGTCAAATTATTTACTTTAACAACCTGGTTAGTTCCCATAACGCTTTCAGTTTACTCAAAATAATTCGACAACAACAACGTGTTAGCGTTTACCAAATAATAGCACTACAATTTATTTATGCCAAAAAACCTCTAAAAACTTAAAAAATAATATTATTATATATTGGCCCTTTAAATTTAATATAAGTTGTAGGAAATATTTTTATCCAAGCGTCCTCGCGTAGGGGGATAACACCCCTCTGTTTTTGTCGGGGGATAAAAAGCAACTTATTATTTGTTAACATAATTTTGTACTATTTTCTTTGTTTATGTAATTGCTCAAGATTTAAGACTGGAACTTAGCAGTATTTTTATAATTATATAGGTCTACTGCATACCCATTGCCTCATGTGTAAGCAATATCTGTACGCCTTGCAAGGCAGCACATAGTAATACAACATATATTTTTATTTTATACCATCATGTACCACTACATTACACCTACGTATGTGTACAAATAAATAAATTTGAATTTGTATTCTAATTTGTAATATCTAAGTAACTACTATTATACTTACAACTTAAAGTCATACATAACACACGTCTGTCTATCCGTTCGGGAAATAAGGTCGTGAAGTTATGTTCACGACCTTATTACCATAACTAGCTTCTGCCCGCGGCTTCGCCCGCGTGGATGTCGGAAATTATCCCACGGGAACGTGCTAACAGGATAAAATGTATGTGCACCAGGATGCCACCTATCTCGCGGGCCCTTTGTGGCTAATAACAATAGAAAACCAATAATGTCTCATTAATGGTGATTAAGAGGGTACCTATATGATATCTTTACCTAAGTACCTACCTAATTAAAAAAATAAATAAACTCAATAACAGAAAATAAAATACCTACCTACCTAAATAAACTTATTTATGACGATAACTAATCTAAACTCAATCATCATCTGCCTAGCCTTTTCCCAACTATGTTCAGGGCCGGCTTCCAGTCTAACCGGATGCAGCTGAATACCAGTATTTTACATGGAGCTGCCTATCTGACCTCCACAACCCAGTTATTGGGTAATATGATACCCTTGGTACGACTGGTTGTCAGACTTTCGGGCTTCTGACTACCCGTAACGACTGTCAAAGATCCACGAATGACAGCCGGGACCAACGGCTTAACGTGCTTTCCGAGGCACGGAGGTGTCTCGGTATGTAAAGATGGTCACCCATCCACAGACCGACCGCGGCAAGCGTAGCTTAACCTGACCGATCGACCTGTGCGGCTGTTATTATTTAGCCACGGGCCCCTCAATCTAAACTCAATAAATAAGCAAAATCTCTAAAAACTGATATCTATACGAATGACTATCCTACCTAACAGTATTATAAAATAACCTACGGTCACTACGTACACTATCAAATATACTACCTATACTTTAAAATTAAAATCTATACCTACGACTTATATAAAAATAAACCTAAATAACTCTAAAAAGTAAAAGGAATAAAAATGAACTCCACTGCGTGTGACCTAACCTACCACAAACTTATTATTTGCGGTTGGTACAGTAATCGGATCTAGGGATCGAACCGCAAAATTAAGTTTGTTTTTTATTGTATATACTTTTCCGGGATAAAAAGTACCCAGTGTGGTGCCCAGGATATTAAAGAATAATTATACCAAGTTTCATCGTAATCGAACCGGTAGTTTTTGCGTGATGCCTGAACAAACAGACAGACAGACAGACAGACAGACAGACAGACAGACCGACAGACAGACAGACAGACAAACATTTTTTTAATCACATTTTTGGGTTCGGTGTCGGTCTAGTAACACCCCCTGCCATTTATTTTTTTGATATTTTCAATGTACAGAATTTTCACTTCTACAGATTTATTATAAGTATAGATTATGTTATGTTTCCTCTTGTTGACAGATTAGGATAACGCACGTGAAACTCAATTTACCCTCTCTCTCTCAACAGTTTCAGCTTATCACCCTCTCCCTCACACTTGAAGGTTTATTTGTGTTGTCTTAAATCAAACCAGTGTGCAGTCGGTGTGCTTTCATGAAGCTATTACTGAAAATGTATACCTCTTCACAACGTGCTCTCCTAGTACACATGACCGGAGCGCTGAAGCCTTCTGTTTGTTTGACGGTCGCTACGAATATCGCGTAGCAACGCGAACGTAGCAACGTATTCAGGTTCATTACTACAAACAAACTAAGCGCTTGGCGCGACACCTATACAGACTACATGAATACTACGTAGACTTAACTACGCAGTCAGCTAGTGCATTACAAGTGTTGTAGTGTAGATGGCGCCACAAGTAAAATCCGACGTCATACTGCCTTGTTGGTTAGTCGACGCAAACAGTTAACTTTGGGGGGTTCATTAAAAGGTTTAAGCGATATTAAAATTTTCCATAAAGAATATCTCAGTGAAAGTCAAGATTCTTGATATCAGCACAGTTGATAACCATTCGTTTGACGGTTGCTACGCATGTCGCGTAGCAACGAATGATATTCATATTCAACTTATTTTTTTTTTGTTTAATTTAGCTTAGTAAATGACCTACCACGATCAACGTAGTTTATACGGCAAGTATGGCAACCTGTATACGACGCCAAAATCATGTTTCCATGGAGATGGAAACATTAACCTAGTCAAACATGGTCTCCTAGTAATATGACCGGAGCGTTAGCTACAAGCTGAAGTCACAGGCTGAATTAAGCCGCCACTAACGAATGTCACATAGCCACGTAGCAACGGATTCAGTTTCATTACTTGTCTGTTTATTGCAACTGCTTTAAGATAACACCAACGACGGGTGAAACCACAGAAAGAATGAAACCTCCACTCGTTTCACGGTCGCTCTTCGTTTTTATATCTACGGTCGGTACGAATTTCACATAGTCACGTAGTATTCATTCATCTTTTTTTGTCTTTTAATCTCGGTTTCATATGCAAGATAAAACCAACGGTTAACTTAAAATATATTAGCGTTGAAATAAAAATATGTCATAGTTGTCATCAAATAACTAAATTGTTTAATGATCAAATTCTTTTTATTATTTGAAAAGTGTAAAAGTAAGTGTTGTTCATAAAATTTTTATTTTATGATTAATGAAAAGTTTTATTAAACTTTGTGTAAATTAAAAATTATACATAACTAACCTTCTTTAAAATACTGTAAGGAATAGGCATGATAAAAGTCTGTCACTCAAATACTTTTCATACCTCAATACCTAAGCAAAACAGTAAATTAATTATTTATTATAATAGGTATAACAGGGTGTAAAGTTCATAGATGTTTTCACCCGCCGATAGATGTCGGGACGTTGTATATATGCGAGTTGCGCGGTAAACTTCGCTTGCGCGCGGCAGGATCTTGCGTGACCTCCGTATGCATAGTTCGCATATGGCGACATAGATGCCGCCACATTATTAAGTTTTATATTAAGTTTTAACCCACCTGGTTATTGTAACCGATGATTATAACTTACTTTTTCACTATTCCTGTATGAGTTGAGCGTTATTTATGACGCTAGCGAGTTTCATAAAGTAATTATATAAAAAAACATTGACCTGAATTTTATACTCTACAATTTACATTAATGCTGAACATTTTTTATTTTATTTTTTTATTTAGCTTATTACCAAGAATTTTCTTTTTCATTAAACTTTTTTTATAACTACTGTCCCTCGAAAATACATAATGCTTTATTAGTCGACGGTATAGGCTTAATCCCGCCTATAAAAACTTGTTGACTTTCAACCGGTTCTTGTAATAACACACCTCACCTCTCCTTTTGGGGGAAATAGAAGTGTGAAGTTATGTTAATTTCCACCTGTTGAAGAAGGAGTAACACACGTGAACTAAATCTTTTATTTCACTCCCTCAACAGTTTAACCCTATGATTGTCTCTTTCACCGTTGAAGGTTGTGTTTGTGTGCCATCAATCAGATCGGTGTGTAGTCGGTGTGCTTTCACGGAAGCTATTATTGTACATTTTAACCTCTTCATAAAGTGCTCTCCTAGTACACATGACCGGAGCGCTGAAGCCTTCTGTGCGTTTGACGGTCGCTTTCAATGCCGCGTAGTCACGTAGCAACGGATTGAGTTTTATAACTTTTAAGTACTTGATATTTTGGCTGCAAAAAAAACTCATGTGATGATTTTTTTAGTGTTTAAAATAGACAATACTATCTAATGACGATAAACAAAAAAAAAAAAAAAGATTTTCTAAACTCATGATTCAGCGGCCGTTGACCTCATAATCAGCTGTACCTACCTGAAAGGATGAGTTCACCTGAAATTTCAGCCCAGACCCATCGCGTCAGACGTGCTATTATTTATTGCTTCGTTTTCTGTTTGCTCGGCTCCTGTGGGGTAATTGCGTAACATACTATCAGTAACAATGGCTTTCATTTTGACAGTTCAACAACATTCATTGCGTTATTTACGTTGTTGAGCAGACAAATTTTTCGAACATATGAAGCAATGGATTAGCAAATCCTTCAAATTGACTCAGATTGCGATTGATATTGTGTTACGCAATTAGGGTACAGCGGGGTAGTTACGTAACACACTATCAGTAGCAATGAATTCATTTTGACGGTTCAACAACATTCATTGCGTTATTTACGTTCCTGAGCAAACAAATTTTTCGAACATATGCAGCAATATTCTTCAAAATGAATCAAAGAAAAAGATTTTCTCAAACCCGACTGGTAGTTTCAGAGGTTAGCGCCTTCTAGCAAAAAATTAAAACTATTTAGCTTTATCATATTAATAGAAATCAGTTTCCAACGCAACGAAACAGTTGTTAAAGCATCCGTCTGCTATGCATATTTTATTTCATGAAAATATTGATACGGCCCTGATTCCCTTGTTCACAAACTAAACTAAATTTAAGTTCTGTGCATCTTTTTCTTTCTGTTTCATTAAGAAGAGGACAGAAGATAAAATATTAGTTTACTCCTGTCAAATTAAGATACTCCATAGACAGATTAGACGTGATTAAAAACATGGCTGCTAAAAATACGTCAATTTACGTCAGGCGCTGACTAGTTTGATAGGACTAAACTAATATTTATCTTCTGTCCTTTTCTAAATTAAATAAAAAGAAAAAGATGCATTGAACTTAGTTAGTTAGTGAACAAGGGAAGGAAGGAAGGGAAGGGAAGGGCTTTAGTTTAGTTTGTGAACAAGGGAATCGGCGCCATTGGCTGTATGTACGACGCTAAACTCAAGTTTCCATGGATACGGAAACTTAAACTTCTTTAAACGTGCTCTCCTAGTTACATGATCGGAGCGCCAGCTACAAGCTGAAGCTACAGGCTGAAGCCACAGGCTGAATGAAGCCTCCACTCGTTTAACTGTTGCTACGAATATCGCGTAGCCACGTAGCAACGAATTCAATACCATTTACATGTCTTTTTAACGCGTTTTATATAGTCATAGATTTAGTTGTCTTAAAATGAAATTAACAATATATATTGCTATAAAATTACTTGAAAAAGAAAACACGTTGTCACGATATTGTAGATGAATCATCATCCTCGTCCAAACCCTAAGACGTCCATTGCTGGGCATGTGCCTCCCCTAAGCATCGCCATTTACTTCGGTTCTGTGCTTCTCGCATCCAGCGCACTGCTGCGACCTTCCAACGCTACGTTTTCCGGTATGCGGTGGCCACTCTGGTACCTTTCGGCCCCAACAGCCATCTACTCTGAGAGCAATGTCCACTGCCGCTTAAGTTTAGCAATTCTTTGGTTTATTTCGGTTACCATGGTTTTCCTATAGATCTCTTCATTTCTGATTTAATCCCGTAGGGAAAATTCAATCATAGCCTTCTTTATTAGCCTTTGACTTTCAGCCTTCTAATAAAGCACCCACAATCTGAAACTGGCAACACTCACTGGTCAAAGACTTTATGAATGAAAAGTGTTATTAGGTAAATCTATGTAAAGACTAAGAACGACTAGGTACGGAAAAAATGTCTTTATATATATCTCTGCCTACCTCTTAACTTATCATTACTATAAGTATAATCTTTCGTTTATTATGTGATGCACATGAATGTCTACGTCATCTATCTGCTATCTCACTCCCTAAAAAGATTCAGCCTATTATTGTCTCTCTCACTTGAAGGGTTTCCTTGTGTTGTCATAAATCATATCAGTGTGTAGTCCGTGTGTTTTCTATTACTAGAAAAATTAACCTCTTCATAACGTGCTCTCCTAGTACACATGACCGGAGCGCTGAAGACTTTCCCCTGTTTGACGGCCGCTACGAATATCGAGTAGCCACGTAGCAACGGTGAATGAGTGTGATTACTTTTAACAAAGTTTTATTTTGGCTGTTATTTGTAGTTGGAAATTGTTTTTCCAGTGCTCAAACAGATAATACGGATATTTTTTATCGATATACAAGGTCACATTAAATGAGCGGGTCAAACTTTACAGACGTGTATCGGCAATATCTAATGACAAAAGTACAAAAATAATGATTTTCTTAACTAATTATTATTATAGCACGTTAACTGCCATGTCAGTGAGTCTGTCAGGCACCGGTGGGTGTCTGACAGACTCATTATCTGTTCAGGCCATATCAGCCACCGGTGAATGACACCGAAGCATCAAATTCAAATGACCGCAGTGTGCCGTCTGGCCGTGTATAGTGTTTTTTTTTTTATTAGAATTGGCTTACATGGCCCCAAGCAAGACATATTAAACATGGCCTCTTACTTTTATATCTAGAACAAAAGTTATAACGTATTTTTAACGCAAAAGGAAATAAAACATAGTGAAACTTTTTTTGACATTGATTTACATTCTGTAATTACTTAAAGTCACACCCGGACTTATTACTCTTTATTTATTTATTTTTTTAATGAAAATTGTCTACTTTTAGAATGTTTATAAATATGTGAGCACCATGAATCTATCACATAGTTAATTTATATGTCATGGTTTCATTAATCCATTTTAATTCTTTTACCTATTGTGGTATAGTAATTTTATTTTAGGTGCATCTCTTTACATTTAATTAATGTATGCAAAATATTGGAAAACATTTTAAAAGAGTAACGGTGGAATTTTTTGCCCATTCTTCTCCATATGAAAACTAACTTTTGGAAGGGGCGACTAGAATCAATTTTATTTTAATTTAATTTTTGACGTTCAAAAGTGCCTTCTAAGTGCCTATTTGAAATAAATGATTTGACTTTGACTTTGAAATTTTAAAGTTATTAATGTAACACTAGCAACCGTTTACCGTAATCTACTGAAGCTGTACTTGAAGTGAGTTAAAGATAATCTTTTAGTTTATTATATCATCACTAGATGATAATAGATACACTGTGTGAAATTACAAACACAAAAAAAAAATTAAAACAGTTTGTATTGATCACAGAAAAATATTGTTCATTGTTTGCAACATTTTTCATGAAAAAGAAAAGCTCAGAATAAACTACCACAATCAACGTGGTTTATTTTATTTATTAAAAGCTTTTATTTAACTTGACTTGTATGTATGTGAAGGTGGACTCTTGCAAGTTAAATTTGTTTTATTATTTTTGGAAAACTTACAGCTAATCAGACATAATAGTTACTACGTTATACAGCATGTACGGCAACCTGTCTGTATACGACGCAAAAATCAAGTTTCCATGGAAACGAAAACATTAACCTCGTAAAACGTGCTCTCCTAGTAACATAACCGAAGGGAAGGCGACAGGCTGAAGCTACAGGCTGAAGCCACAGGTAGTCGTCTCGTCTGCTATGAATGTAGCGTAGCAACGGAAAATGTTATTAATTGTCTTTTGAACTAGTTTTGATTGTAGTTATTTCAAGATAAAACTAAAGATTAACTATATCTACAACTAGCGGAGTAATTGCGTTACACACTATCAGTAGCAACGGGTTTCATTTTGACAGTTCAACAACATTCATTGCGTTATTGTTGCTGAGCAGACAAATTTTTCGAACATATGAAGCAATATCCTGCAAATTGAGACCGATAGTGTGTTACGCTATTAGGGTGCAGGGTGCAGCTGAATACCACTATTTAACACGAAGCGACTGCTTATCTGACCTACATTTTAATCGTTTTTTTTTTTTCATTTATTTTTTATTTTATTTTATTTTATTTGTTAGGGACAAAAAACAGTTACATGCCAAGCTTATCTAAAAGTTCTTAAATTAGCATAATACTTAGAATACAGTTATACATAATCTATTCTATGTTTGTGTTACTACACATGTAACCCACTCCATTATCCACGAATTCACAAAAAAAAAAAGTTAAAAGAAAACAGACACACAGTGTTCATCATAAAGGACTATTAAGAAGAGAAATAAAAAATAATTAAAATTAAAAAAGAAAAACAACAGTTAAATAGAAAGATTACACTTAGGAAATTAGTAACTCTATTGCTCTCGCCCTGAAACAATGTTTGGAAAGAGCAAAGATGTCCAGCTCCATAAAGTGAGCGTTATACGCATCAACGAGGCGACGAAGAGGCACGCGCACGCCAGCGTTAGTCCTGCACGAGTTTGTGTGGAATAGTCGAGGCGCACGCACCCCACGAAGCATGACAGATCTAGGCACTATATAATGTAGACTATTGGATAAAGGAATGCAGTCGAAACTATTATTACAAATACCATGCAGCATCATTACACCCAGAAGCAATCGTCTCGATTCCAAGCTAAGGACATTATAACGAATCAGCAATTGTTCATAGGAGACTTTAGGGCGATAACATCTATAATTCATAGTACGTAGATATTTTTTCTGAACAATTTCTAGCCTATCTTTGTACTTATCATATAGAGGATCCCAAATTTGGACGGCGTATTCTAATTGCGGCCTAATCAGGCTTTTATATAACATTAAGAATGTAGAGGGTCGCACAAAGTCAATTGAAGATCTCATCACTATTCCGTACATCTGAAAGGCTTTTTTAACTATATTGTCAATATGAGTATCAAAATGCAGACGAGAGTCAAGGATAACACCTAAATCTCGGACAGATTGAACTTCATTAAGACTCATATTATTTATTGAGTAATTAAATTTGAACTGATTTATATTTTTGGTAAATGAAATTGTGTAACATTTAGGAAGACTAAGAAAGAGTTTATTTTTGAGGCAGTATTCATAAAGTCTGTCAAGGTCCTGTTGTAAATAATGGCAGTCACGAATATTTTTACAGGTTTTATAAATTTTCATATCGTCCGCGTACATCAAGAAATGTGAGTTGACAAAACAATATTTAATGTCATTAATGAACAATACAAAAAGAAAAGGTCCTAATACTGATCCTTGAGGAACCCCGGATTTAACAACTATAGAGTCAGATTCATGCCCATTAATGACAATCTTCTGAGTCCTATTGAAAATATAAGAAGCAAACCATCTGAGTAAATTACCGCGAATACCATTAAAGGCAATTTTTTCCATAAGCAGGGTGTGATCCACTTTGTCAAAGGCCTTCTGAAAATCTGTGTAAACGGTATCAACCTGTAGCCGGCGGTCCATATTTTCAAAGAGATAGTTCACAAAAGTCATGAGGTTAGTGGTGGTAGAGCGACGCTTGACAAAACCATGTTGTTCGGGTATGATAAGATGACGGATATGAGGATATAGCGTACCGTGAACAAGTCGTTCAAAAACCTTTGACAAAGTGGAGAGAATAGAAATGGGCCGGTAATTCTCGACATTATTTTTATCGCCACACTTGTATACAGGGGTGATAGAGGCTCGTTTCCAAACAGTAGGAAAGACCCCTTCCTTCAAACATTTATTAAAAATTATATATAATGCGGAAGACAATTGATCAGATGTTCTTATGAAGAAGGAAGGTGGTATGCCATCGGGTCCAGCTCCTTTAGAAGAATCCAGCGACTTCAATGCTGTACGCACTGATTCCTTTGGCAAATAAATGTCCGAGATACATTGCGAATTATCTTCATAGCAATCAGACGGTTGCCATTGGCCTGGGTCGAAGGTAGAGGGTTCATATACCGAGTAAAAGTAAGTTGAAAACAAATTGCATATTTCCTTGGGGTCATCAGAAGAAGCATTTTTATAAAACATGTTAGCAGGGTACTTAGCCTTGCCTTTCTTGGAAGAGACATACGACCAAAAATACTTAACAGATTTGGGAATACTGTCTTCAACTGATGTCATATATCTCTTATAACATTTAGCGGTCTCAATACGGAATAATTTGCGATAATTTGAGAAATGCACATAATCAGAGTGATTACCATAATTTTTCCACTTAATCCAAGCATGTTCTTTATTTTTAAATATTTTTATTAGAGACGGTGTAAACCAGATCGGAAATGTTGAGATTTTAGTATAAGTTAATGGAATATGTGACCTGATAACTCTATATATGGTTTCATAAAAAAAAATCAGCAGCCATCTCAGAAGAACAATGAGAGAGTGACTCTTCCCAATCTACATTGCCCAAGTCGTGTTTAATACAATCGTAGTTTGCTTTGTAAAAGTTATACCTGCGAACTGGATGACATTTCATCGGTTTGAAATGCACATCTAGGTGAGTTAATATAGAAAAAGGAGGATGGAGGCTATCGGGAGTCACCAGGATATTGCAGGGCACCATTTGAGGGTCCGCGTTAGAGATTATCAAGTCCAGTACACGACCTGAACTATTTTTTGTGTAGTGAAATTGTAAACCATTTATTATATTTATAAAATTAAGTAAAATACGTCCCGTAGAGTCCGTGCGACGCGCAATGGCATGGTTGCCCTGTTGCACCCAGTCAATCTCAGGTAAGTTATAATCACCAAAGAAATGATATGAATAGCAATTGGGATTTAAAACTTTATTACCTAGTTGTCTGTGTAGAGAAGTGTGCATAACTGCCAGAGTAGCGGGATCGTCCGAAAGGGTTACCGCTGCCCTGGTACATAAAGGGCTAAGGAAGAAACACGGGTGGGTTTTAGTCAGTAAGAGTCTGACATTCCCTTCCGCTCCACCCAGAGCGGGAGGGGTCATATGATGATTTCCCATCCTCAAAAAAAAAAAAAAGTGTGCATAATAAAGGTCACTGTCACACTTTTCATACCACATTAGTTCTTAATTTTTGTCAAAAAAAAACAGTTACGTTTTCAGTCCACCTGTTGCCATCTGTCTAGATTAGGGGGTATGTGCGTATGTGGGCGTGGTCATCCATTTGCTATCTTTTCCTTGCACTCTTTCTCTTATAGGTTTGCTTGTGTTGTCATAAATTATATCTGTGTGCTGTCACGTTAGCTTTCACTGAAAATGTTATTCCTTTAGAATGTGCTCTCCTAGTACGAATGACCGGAGCTGAAACCTTTGGACGTGATATAGACATGAAAATTTTTAAATATTTATCAAACTCTGTATCCACCTTTAACATTTTGAAGTATTTTCCGTATTTTTTTTTTTTAGTGTTGCTGACAATCTTAAGTGGTAATTTTAGGAGACAACATGCAACATGTTTGATTTGACGATTGTGTGCTTGTCTAAGAGAGCAGTGGTGGCAGGTTATCGGAGTATGTGTCTGGAAAGTACTGCATTACTGCTGGTTAAGAACAGCATATCAGATGAAATCTTAGACCACCTGGTAACGGCCTCGACTTATGAATTTTAGGTTTTGGGTTTGGACCCAGGCAGGCGCTTTACGTGGTGTATTTTTTTATCACCATTGCTCTCCAAATATCGTTAGGAAATGTCCTAGATCCAAAAATTCGCAGAAGAGATTCGATTCGATTCGAGAAGTGGTGGATTACGGCCCAATCCTCCCAAAGAGAAGGCCTGTTCCCAGCACTGGGACGTTATAGGCTGCTGGAGAGTTGGTTGCGCCACTTCTTCTCCCCAGCGAAAGCACTAGGAAGTGGTGAAGGGTGGGCATTTTGGGGGACTGTCTTTTGTAATTTGGACGTTTGAAAAGTGCTGATTCTCAGCCTAGTTTGAATAAATGACTTTTGATTTTGCTGATTATGTTTTATGTGCTTGTCGAACTCAATCTGTAGTATTCAATACAATGTAGCAGCCATTCAACGCGGCATTGCTGCCAGTCTTCTGGGCACGCTTCCGGATAATACGGTTGAGTATTTCGACGCTTTGATGTCCTTTTGTTTTTATATTTATTTGTATAGTTATGTAACTAGTGTAAATCGTTCGTTGTGTAACCTCTTCAAACGTGCTCTCTTAGTAACATGATCGGAGCGCCAGCTACAAGCTGAAGCCACAGGCTGAGCCACAGGCAGTATTGAAGCCTCCACTTGTTCGAGGGATGCTATGAATGTCGCTTAGCAACGTAGCAACAGATTCTGTTTCATTACTTGTTTTTTTTACCCCGTCTAAATTGCACGTGCTTGTACACACTTTTCATATCTTCAACTTAATTACTGTCTAAAAACAGTGTTTAAAAAAATATTCAGTTCACCTGTTGTTTACTGTCTGGATTGAGGAGGACGCGCCCCATGCGGATGTAGCGTCATCCATCTGCTATCTCATTATTTCAGCTGTTTCAGCTTATTTTTTTCACCCTCTCGCTTAAAGGTTTACTTGTGTTGTCTTAAATTGTAGATGTGTGCATTTCGTGTGCTTTTTCACGTTAGCTTTCACTGAAAATGTTATCTCTTTAGAACGTGCTATCCTAGTACGTATGACCGGAGCGCTGAAACCTTTGGACGTGTGACGGTCGCCACGAATGACACGTAGACATGGAAAACTGTAATTACTTTCCATCTATCTATCTGCATCCATCTTTAACATTTTTTAAATGTTTTCCTTCTAAAGTAGTAGTGTAGATTTAATTAAACCTTTGGTTCCTAAGAAAGCGGTGAACGGTCGCATAATAACTGCTGTCCAAGTACATAACATTTTTTTCAATCCTTAATGTCAAATAACGGTGAAAATATATATACATATGACGCCTGTTATAATAATATTATGTCCACTATAAACCAAAGCTTAAAATACCATTATTTGCAAATATATATTTAAAACACTTTTTTTAGCGAATTCAGACTATTTCTTTATTTTACCAAACCAAAAAAGCAATCATCTTTATAATTAATGTTTGTTAAAAGTTACAATTGTTTTTCGTAACATGTTTGATGTGCACGCCAGTTGTAACTAAACCAGTACAAATTGACTTCTTATTCTATTGAACCTTCCTACTACGCTTGACTCGCAAGGTTTCGTCATCAGAGGGGGCAATTCTCGTCATTTTAAAAACGTTCACAGTCTGATCTCAGTCTCAATCTGTAAAAAATACGCCTACATTTTGACAAGTTTTGACATTTGTTTTATCGCCGAGATGAGACTGCGACTAGATTTTGAATGTTTTAAATTACGAGAATTGGCCTTGTTCTGCCTACAGCTGTACTTACAATTTGATAGTGTTATTTTTAGAAGTTTGTATTTAATTTGTCTTGTTGGTTAGTTTTTAAGTTACTATTTACTGGCCAAATCTTGCAAGCTGAATTAAAACAAATTCCTCTTATCCTGCGGAGTTGAGTTGAGTTTAATAATAATAATATTTTATTCAGTATTCAATTGGTAAAATATTTACACTTATCTACGGTTATCGTGCGAAGCCTGCTGTTGTTTATTGTGTTAAGAGTTAAAACGATTGGAGGAGACGCAATTGTTGTTTGGTTTCTCTCTCTCTCTTTCTCAATTGTTTCAGCCTATCACTGTGTCCCTCTTACTCAAATGATCATACATGTGTGAATTAAAACTGCATCTGTGTGTTGTCTATGTGCTTTCATGAAGGCTTTCAGGAAAAACTGTAACCTCTTCATAACGTGCTCTCCTAGTACATATGACCGGAGCGCTGAAGGCTTCCCGCACGTTTGACGGCCGCTACGAATGTCGCGTAGCTACGACTTGAATTTCATGACTCTTCAATGTTTGGCGGGAACCGGCTGAAACGTTTGTTTCTAGCTTTTAAAAGTTCCTCAAGTTTGAGGTTCCGCTTTAAAGATAATGTTCACTATTTATTGTATTTCTTATTTATCACTGTTGTCCAATTTAGGGCTGATTTTTCAATAGTCAGACAGCGGCTTTGGCCCACAGCTTATTGAGCTTATGGCAGATGTGGCCAGTCCAGTCCCACTTCAGCTTAGCGGCTTTTTGAGCAACGTCTTTGCCCAGCAGTGGGATGATGCAGGCTAACAGTAACAGATAACTTATATCTGAGGAACAAATATGCCAGTTTGACATAATTTCCATACAAAACCTCTCAAACCGCAATATTTAATCAGATAAAAATCTGACTATTGAAAAATCCAGATCTTAGCCATTCAAATGTTAAAACTACATATTTATCTTGGTTCGTATAGCCAGAAGTTTCATAATAGTTTTATCAGTATATGAACATTACTTATCCCAGCTAGCATTCAGTGTATATTGTGATATTGTGCAATTGTAATGTATCGTTTAGGCCCCCACAATTACGACACACGTGGATGTCTACGTCATCTATCTATTATCTCGCTCCCTCAACCGTTTCAGCATATCACCGTCTCTCTTTTATTAGATAGTTTCCCTGTGTTGTGATAATTTATACTTGTGTGCAGTCGATGTTTGGTGTGCTTTCATTGAAGCTATTACTGGATATTGAAACCTCTTTATAGCGTGCTTTCCTAGTACACATGACCGGAGCGCTGAAGACTTTTGTAGCATTTCAGGCATTCTGAGGGCGCCACTGAGTTTTTCTATCGAGATAGATTATTACGCTTTATTTAAGTATGAGAGTCAGTAGTTGTTTTATATTTGTAGTATTTTTATTATGACTCGATATTATCTAAAAGTCTAATTAATCTAAAAATATTGTTTTTTTTTTATGAAATAAAATTAACGCCTGACAGGAGTTATATGGAATTTTTTTAAATTCCTATATTAAAAATGTCCCTCGGACAAAGATATCTGGCCAGAGAAAACTAAAAGTTCTATTTTTTAATTACTCCTTGGGTAAGCGTCAGGACCCCTGGACCAAGAGAGATATTTGATGTTTAGAAATCCTATTGAGTATTTTAACTTGTTTGGTTTTATTTATCCTAGGACAATGGAGCGGAACAATTTCATTCTCCATCTACTTTTTCTAAGCAAATTTTTTATTTAGTGGCAATTCATTCTCCATCTACTTTTTTAAGCAAATTTTTAATTTAGTGGCAATGAATCGTAGCAGCTGCGTCAGTGCATAATCGTAGCAGCGGAATCGTAGACTGCGCGTAGCAGCGGAGTCGCGATCTGCGCGTAGCACGTAGCCCGTAGACTGACCTCGACCGTGGCGCCAAAGACCTGCGCACTCGGGTGAAAACCTACTAGGCAAGCATAAACTGAAGGAAATGGTGGAAACTGCAACAATTGTCAGCATATTTCTGAGGGGCAATTCTCGTAATTTTAAAAACGTTCACAGTATGATCTCAGTCTCAATCTGTCAAAAATACCTCAAATTTCCCTTCATTTTGACAAGTTTTTGACATTTGTTTGTCGCCGAGATGAGACTACGACTAGACTTTGAACGTTTTAAATTACGATAATTGGCCTTCTGAACTATTCAATGCCAAACACGGTTTTCGAAAGCTCTAGTGAAACTTATAATGAAAGAAAACAAGAAAATAAAAACTTGTTTGAAAAAAAAAACTTCCAAAAACGACACTATAAAGTGAAAAATAACTTTAATTTTGGAAGTCGGTGTCATTGGGTTCGCATTTTCGTTGTTTGCCACCGACTTTCGAAATTAAAGTTATTTTTCACTTTGTCGTGTCGTTTTTGGAAGTTGGTTGTTTTTTTTACAAAAAAGTTTTTATTTTTCACTTTTGAGTTGTAATTTTGGTTTAAAAACCAAATTACTGAACCGTTTTTTATGAAATTTTTATGGGACTATTTGGGAAGTATACCCTTTCCAACAAAAAAAGATTTTTTCAAATCGTTTGGCGGATCGGTTGGATGCGCGACCAAACATAAAAAAAGCAAACATCCGAATTGAGAACCTCCTCCTTTTTTAGAAATCGGTTAAAAATGCATTTATTTGCGGCAAACATGACGCATAAAAAAGGACAAAAATAATAATAAATAATAATGCAATAATGCATCGATAGTTGTGCTTAAATTCCAGATAAAAGTGCCAGGTATTTTACTAATATAAAAAGGCGAAGTCTGTAATCAGCTAATCACGTTTTAATTATTTTAATATGTTTTGTTTTATGTAAGATGTTTGGATTCACATTTTTTTTAATTTTTATTATTATTATTTATGGAACAAAATAAAATATGAACATCACAAAATTGTCTGGATTTTGAAAAATCATTAATGTTCACAGAAATCAAAAGAAAAGAAACAAACATTTACAAACTATTAAAAAAGACAACTATATTAATATTCGTCCAAATAATCCGACGCAAACTTATAAGAAAACATCCAAACAATACTATTCTGTTCAAGGATTATTTCACCGTCGCCAAATTACTTTAACTAAGGAAGGTTTTTGAAAGGTTGACAGTTTTTTCCAAATAAAAACCGTCAGATATCAATGTTATGACACGGATAAAAGATTACTGACGTTTCAAATCTCAGCCCTTAGCAAAATGGCTGTGGCAATATTTCACAAAACTTTAAAACGCACGATTGACATCTTTTGGTCTATGATCGCCTAGTACTTTTCGGCCGAGTATTCGATTCTTCGGCTGCAAGCGCCGAGTTGCTACGGACAACGCGAGACGACCGACCCCATCTGACTGAAACTTGATACTGACCACAGAGTATATTTTGTTAACTGAAAATACTGTTTACTGAAGCTAAGTGAAGAAGCTTTGCTGTGTCATCATCCAGATACACTGCGGCGCTTGAAAATTCATTATAGTCCCCGTATCTTTATTTGTGTAGCGTTTGGTCTCTGTTTTCTAAACTACACAACGAATTTTGATGCAATTTCACCATAATTTAAATAATTGATTCTGGAATGTTTATTTGTACCTATTTATTAAATTAATATTAAACTTACATAAAGGAATCTCGATATTTTGTCAAGTAATAAAAAAAAAACTTGGTGTTGCTAAGAATAAAACCTCGAATTTATGTGTTTTCTCATCTGAAAGAAAAACAAGTCCAAACCAGTAAAAATTACAGGAATTCTTTCTTACTTTTCTAAGTACATCCCGTAGCGTATTAATTTATTTTATTTTTTAAATTCTTGATTTTGTTTACCTAGTTTAGTTTTACGATCTTCCTGTACGAGTCGCTATAAATACTTTTTCTTTATTCATTCTTTAGCGTAGACTGTAACCATGCTACGAAATTCTCGTGGCGCTACGAAAGACGTAACCAGTAAAATATTTCGTAGCAGAGTGCTAGTGCTACGTGACGTATGAGCGATGACGCTACGGTGGCGCCAGGCGTCAGTTTTCCGACACAAGGTACCAGGATAACATAAGGTTCTAAGCGGTGTAAGTTCAGAAGCCACCACGTGCGTTGAAAGCCTTTCTCGCTCTCTCCACCGCATTCACTGATACGCCAGCCTTGTCTCTCAGACTATCCGCGAAAAAGCTTGCTAGTGTGTTATCTGACTTTAGTATGTTAATAGCCATACACAGGTGGTTGTGCATCAACCCTACACTATTGTTTTGAAACAAATTCATAGACACATGAAGACACAAATAAATCAAATACTTGGCCGACAATTCATTATAAGAAGCATAAGCATTCTAACTGCTTTAATCGAAGACGTTTTCTTTGCAGCTTAAACAGAGGAGCAATTCTCGTTATTTTAAGAACGTTCAGTTCCAATTCTCGTAATTTAAAATGAGATGAGACTGTAAACGTTCTCAGAATTACGAGAATTGCCCCTCTGATCTCAGTCTCAATCTGTCAAAAATACCTCTAATTTACACCTACATTTTTGACAAGTTTTTGACATTGATTGTCGCTAAGATGAGATTGCGACTAGATTTTGAGCGTTTTTAATTACGGGAATTCGCTTTCTGGTCTCTTGCAAACCGTAGTTAATCAAATCATGCTGAGTTCACTCGGACAAAGTGAACTCGGACTCTCTTGCGTTAGTAAATGTGTATATGAACTGCTCGTAAATATTATTTAAATCTATTCGGCAGTAGCACTTCTTTTTTTTAGCGTGTCGCGATTTTTGTTTGTGTGTACTTTTAATTAGTTTGAAGTGCTATACACTTTTTCAATTAACTATTGGATGTAAAAGAAGTGACAAGGTTTCTAATAAATACCGAAGGAAACACACCAAGTATCACATAATTATCATAAAAGAACGGCTCTGTCGCAAAATGACCACTTCTCAAAATGACTACTGGTAGCAAAATGTCCCTTTCGCAAAATGTCCATTTCGCAAAAAAGCTTCGTTCCAATATTGAAACATGTAACAAACTAGGGCTGAGTTGATATTTTTATCTGAAAGTAAAACAAGTCCGAACCAGTATAAATAACTTACAGTGGTTCCTACTTTCCTGCTCCACCCCGTACCGTAGATTGCAACCATGCTACGAAATTCTCGTAGCGCTACGAAAGACGTAGCCTGTAAAATCTTTCGTAGCAGAGTGCTACGAAGTGCTACGTGACGTATAAGCGATGACGTTACCGTGGTGACTGGCTTCAGTTTTCCGACACAAGGTACTAGGATAAAATGAGGTTCCAAGCGGTATACGTTTAGAAGCTACCACGTGCGTTTAAAGCCTCTCTCGCTCTCTCCACCGTATTCACTGAAACACTTGTCTCTCGTACTATCAATGAGCACGATATATCATTACTTGATGTTTGATAGTAATAATAGATGGTTGTGAATCAATTTTACAATATTTTCCGTCATATGTAATACCTACGGGTTTTTTCCAATTATTTTCTGGTTACTCACACATTTTTCATTTCTCTTGGACCCAATACTGAAGTCCACGTAAACGAAGTCACAAGCAGAAGCTAGTTAATAATAAAATTTCAATGGAGAAATGGTACCTATATCTTCTTTAAGCCACAAATTATTTTTTTCCGACATCAATGCGAACAAAATCGCAAGCACAGCTACCTAACATAACATGTAACGAATTATTTTCATCTAAAAGAAAAACAAGTCTAAACCAGTATCATTAACAGTGATTCCTACTTTCCTGCTACATCCCGTAGTGTATGTAGATTGTTACCATGCTACGAAATTCTCGTAGCGCTACGAAATTCTCGTAGCGCTACGAAAGACGTAGCCAGTAAAATCTTTCGTAGCACGGTGCTACGAAGTGCTACGTGACGTATAAGCGATGACGTTACCGTGGTGACTGGCTTCAGTTTTCCGACACAAGGTACTAAGATAACATGAGGTTCCAAGCGGTGTAAGCTTAGCAGCCGCCACGTGCGTTAGCCTTTCTCGCTCTCTCCACTGCATACACAGCCTCTAGCCTTGTCCCTCATATTATCCTATTGCGCGACACTTTGCTTGTGAGTTTGTTGATAGCCACACATGCACACGTGGTTGTGAACCAATCTTACACTAGTGTTTGTCGAATTTTCACAGACATTATAAATAGGTACTGGGAAGAATAACAAATAAAATTATTTTTAAATAATATTTGACATCGACACACTATGAAGAAGAAGGAGATGACTAAACATTTAATACTAAGAATTACTTATTGAGGTAGACTCGCTCCCTATTGCATAGGAGTTAAATATAACTGGAGGCCAATTTTCGTAATTCAAAACGATCAAAATCTAGTCGCAGTCTCATTTCCGCGACGAACAAATGTCAAAAACTTGTCAAAATGTAGGGAAATTAAACGTATTTTTGACAGATTGAGACTGAGCTTAAAATTACGAAAATTGCCCCTCTGATAAGTTTTCTTAACAGTTTGAACTAGTCAGCATACCGTATATTTTGGATTGCTACGTAATGCGTAGCAACAAGCTACAATTTCGTAGCAATGTTAATAATGCTTTTCGTGGCTAGTGCAGAGCTTTTTATAACGTTTGTCGTTTATGAGACCTTAGTCCGATATTCTGCATGGCCCAGCTTTTCACTGTGTGGTAACGTCATACCCGACGTCACGTAAGCACACGGCTACGGATATCGTAGCGTCGCGTCGTAGCACTGTCTACGTTTGTAGTAGTTTGAGGTTCTGTGCCAATAATTACCAATCGATATTATTTAAAAACAAATTTTAAGATTGAAATACATTCAGCATAGAATTGCGTCCAGAAACTTCAAAAGTAGTTTATTTTACTTATAAATAAAAAATATTGCGTTGGGACCAACGATGAATTTGACAAAATAGTTCAATAAATCTGTCTGGTTGTGTGTAGCATTATAAATATATTTCGAAAAACCAATACAAAAAGACAATTTAATTCATCTGTACGTCTATTTGTCACCTAACTCCTCCCAAACGGCTAGACCGATTTGGATGAAATTTTGAGTGTATACTTCAATGGGTTTCTGGATGGTTTGATAACACAATTGGACCCGGTAGGTGGCGCTGCTGTCGGTATATGATAACTCAACTGGCCAGGACGACGTGTTATATAAATTAGGTACTAGAAAAGCTGCAGTTTTTCACTTTGCCACGTTTTGTTTACTGTTGAACTTGAAAGATTCACGACAACCCATACACTCATTATTGTTTATTGTTTATGCAAGCCTAGTACATTTTATCGGAACACTGAAACCTCCACGTCAACGTAAACGTCACGTCCAACGTCACCAAGCGCCCGACTGCGAAGCCTTTCCATACCCCTGAAACACCACCTGTTGCAGCTCATGCTACCCTAGTACTTTTTCCCGCTATGCTGAAATGTCCCGCAACGATTACGTCATTGTCGAGACGTCACGGCGCGTCTGATTCACCCATAGCGATTATCAGCAACCCAGTAAGGATAAAATCTTTACTTTTTGATGGTATTCAACTTTTGATTAAACATGAAAATGTATTTGCTGTTTCATTTAAAAAATATAGCAATTGATTAAATAAAAAAACGGGTTGCACTCCGGGAGTGCCGGCAGAAGTGAAAACTTGAATATTAACGTTGTGCATTTTTGATATTTTGGAATGTGGACTACTCTCCCTCCGTCTTACGAATTTTTGATCAGGTCACATGTCCTGACGCGAACTCCGTTTTACGAATTTTCGATCAGGTCACATGTCCAGACGCGAGTTTAACGTTTTTTACCCATCACAAAAAACTCTCCCTCCGTCTTACGAATTTTCGATCTGGGTCACGTGTCCTGGCGCGAGCTCCGTCTTACGAATTTTCGATCAGGTCACGTGTCCTGACGTGAGTTCAACATTTTTTACCCATCACAAAAGAAGTGCACAACGCCGCTAAAGAAGTAAAACTTCAATAAAATGCTGGAAATATTTCTGTCTAAACCGTTATCAGAAGACACGTGTCTGATGCATTACGACGCTATTGACTATTTCACATGAATGGTATCAGTGAAATTGGAAGCCGACCCCAACATAGTTGGGAAAAGGCTAGGCAAATGATGATGATGGTATCAGTGAAATTCAAACTGAAGCTTTCGGGCGACTTTCCTTGTCCATCTTCGTCGGTTTATGCTATCCTAGTACGTTTCCCCGTTTCTTCCACGTCGAAAACGTCATGGTGTCAACGTCACACAGCACTTGTCGGAAAACTTTCACTTGATTTTCGCGTCGCTTGTCGGTAGAACTTTTTCTCAATTTTCTGTTATTGATTAAAGCGGCAAGCCGTTACAATATAAATAGAAATATAAATCCTACTTCCTACTAATATATAAACGTGAAAGTTTGTATGGATGGGATGGATAGATAGATAATAATAATAATATCCCTGGACATTTCACACAGCGCCAGCGCAGATGGATGGATGGATGTTTGTTACTCTTTCACGCAAAAACGGATTTGGATGATATTTGGCACACAAATGATTTATAACCAGGATTGCCATATAGGATACTTTTTATCCCGATATTCCCATGGAATCGAAACTTATGCGGGTGAAACCGCGGGGCGCAGCTAGTAATATTATAAATGTGAAAGTTTGTATGGATCGATGGATGGATGTTTGTTACTCTTTCACGCAAAAACTACTGAACGGATTTGGGTACAATTTGGCACACAGATGGTTTATAACCCGGATTAACATATAAAATACTTTTTATTCCGATATTCCCACCGAATCGAAACTTATGCGGGTGAAACCGCGGGGCGCAGCTAGTAAATAATAAATCCTAATTGGATTAAATAATAAACGTTAGCTAAGTAGCAAGCGTGAAAAGCATCAGCCTTCTTCACGCAGAAAGCTTCATGCTTTTAAAGTATTTTCAAGAAATTATTGCTGGCAACCCATTGTAGTTTATGATATTCTAGTACCTTTTCGCGATGAGCTGAAGTCTCTCACATCGAAAATGTCCTGTCAGCTACGTCATAGTGCCTGAGAAAAAATTCTCGCGACTTACTAACGCCGAGAAAAAAAGCCATTTGAAAAAATGGAAATTCAAGCTGTCAAAAGTTTTTAAAATAAGTTTTATTTTAGTGGTGCGGCTGTTTTTTCTGTTTATTTCTGAATAAGTAATAATTTTATAAAAAAAGACGCCGAAAATTTTATGAAAACTGTTTCACTGAGAAAATATTCCATTGAACTTTCACGCGACTTTCACTGTTTACCTATTAAATACACGCATTATCGTGGAGTTGCGGATACTAGCCCGCTGTACCTATTACCTACCTATTGCAGTTTATGCCACCCTAGTACCTTTTCGATTCCATTCTTTTCCTTTCCGATGACTTGAAACTCCCGCATCAAAAACGTCACTGTGCACGTCACAGCGTGAAAAACTGTTTAACATAAAATTTTCCTTTGACTAACTTCATGCCAATTGTAACGTAGTTTGTTCACATAGATAGGAAAGTAGTTAATTAAACGTAAGATAATTAAGTTTTATATAAAATTATCATCATCATCATAATTTCAGCCGAAAGACGTCCACTGCTGGACATAGGTCTCCCCCAAGCACCTCCATTTTGAGCTAGGGTGCGTTCTATGCTTCTCGCATCCATGCAGCGGCCTTCACTAGGAAATTCCTATTATTATTTATTTTGAGTATTTTTTACAAATAAACCACTAATCAACAAATATGATTCGTGTTTGAAGTTTTCAAACATAATTATTGAAGCTGAAGCTAACAATCTTTCCCGGCGGACTGAACCTGTCGCAACGAACACGTCATTGTCAACGTCACAACAACTTTCACCCACTATTCTATCGCCAGAGAAAGCCACCTGTAATAGCTTATGTTATCCTAGTACTTCCCACTGGCTTGTTGCAGTCTTCCCGCAATCACGTCACCGCTCTGTCGTCATATCACAGGAAAACGAAAACAACGCCATCTGTCATGAGTATCACGAGCCTTAGCCATGAAAAGTTGGAGGCAAAACTTAAATAGTTAAGCCGTAAGTGAACAGATGTATGGAAGAAAAAGACATGTTGCGCCGACCCCAAATAAATTGGGATAAGGGCAGGAGAATGATGATGTAAGTGAACAGATGGCAACACTTTAACCATCATAATTTCCGCCGAAAGACGTCCACTGGACGGCCTCCCCCCCAAGTACCTCCACTTCGACCGGTTCTGTGCTTCTCGCATTCAACGGGTTTTTACGACTTTGTAACACTTTAATATTAAAATAGGTCAGTGGGCTATTTTTTTTTTTTTGGTATTCATTCAAAATGTTATCTTGTCTTCTTTGATTAACAATAAATCATTTTAGGGAGCAATGCTTACTTACCCTAGTATTATTTATTTGACACATAATATACGTGTTTAATAATACATACATTAAAACGAAAAAAGAAATATTTGTTATATTTTTTTTTTATCAACCTATGTTGTACCAACTCATCTGGGCAAAGGCTATCATAGCTTTCCAATGGTCTTTGTGCGTTGCCTTCTCCAACCAATCTTCCGCAAACGAATCATATTTTTTAAACAATCACATTTTTTACGTTAAACAAAGTTAAACACTTACTTACATTATTACAAAATATTTTAAGAATAATATTCTTTATTTTATTTCTCTTAGTACTTTCATTGACAGTTGTTGCAACGAAACACGTGACGTCATTTCTCTATCCCAGCTATACTCTAAGTGTGTTCCGCGGAACCCTAGGGTTCCGCGATACCTCTGTAGGGGTTCCTCAAGAATTTAGAAAAAAAATTAAAACACCTCTCTCTGGTCGAACGTTTTGACACCGCAGCCGCGCGTAGGTATATTTATTTATTTATTTATATAAACATGTGTTACAATAGCTGGTACAATATCTCATAACTTTGGTATCAACATGTATACTTGTAGGTATACTTGTGAGCGCGCAGTCCCTTTGATAAAAGCCGCCTCTGTATTAGACGCTATAGTTGTCAACAAGCGACTTTCGACTCTAACTTAAAAAAATAAAGCCGAGATTGTTTACAACGTAATTTTTATATTTCTCTTTTTATTTTTGCTTTTTGTTTATCAAAGGCGCCGACTCGAGTATTTTCGAGAATATTCGAGATCGAGTCTAGGACTAAGTATAAAAGCGGCGATCGCGTGTCGCGCCTCGTCAGTCAGTTGACAATTAGCGTTCGGAGCGATAAGTTCCTACCTACCTACTTATAAGCTTGCTAGCGAGAAACTAGTGTTCATTGTTCTACTGCCTGCTGTATTCGTTGTCTCAGTTTTATACATTTCTTCATTGTACTAAACTTAGTCTCTTATACGCAGTAACGATTGTGCATTATTTAGACCCCACTATCCTGACGTGTAACATTATAAATAAAGAAGAATGGAACGTTGGCTTAAAGGTGTTAAACGTGTTGCAACAACATCTTCTAATGACGCTGAATGTTCAAAAGCAGTACGCACGGAGAATATAGCAATCACCGATCCAGACGATGATGCCGCGACGTCAAGCTCGACGGTTTCAAAGACGAAAAAAGGAAGTATGATGAATCATATATATCAGTTTCGGATTTGTTGATTCCAACGGCTCACCTCTCTGCATGCTATGCAGTAAACTGCTTCCTAATAGTTCCATGGCACCTGCCAAATTGCGCCGACATATAGAAAATGTGCACCCCGAGTCTAAAGACAAGAATAAAGAATTTTTTGTTCGTAAAAAAGATCAGTTATTGGAAAGTCAAAAAAATATGATGCATGTAACACAAACTATCAACGAAAAGGCCACGGAGGCATCATATTTAGTTAGCTATCGCATTGCACAAGCAGGTGAAGCGCACACTATCGCTGAGAATTTAATAAAGCCATGTGTATTAGACATAACGAAATGTATGCTCGATGAAAAATCTGCAAAGCATCTTTCTACTGTGCCGCTATCAAACGATACTGTTTCACGGCGAATCCATGATCTGGCAAGCTACGTCAAACAAGAACTAGTTACACGTCTACAATAAACACGATTCGCCTTGCAAATGGACGAGTCAACTGATGTCGCTGGTTTGCCTATCTTGCTGGTTATCGTGAGATATCCATATGAAAGTTCTTTTAAAGAAGACATGCTTATGCGTTCACCGCTGCTCACAAACACTACCGGGGAAGAAATTTTTAATAAAATAAATATATTTTTTGAAGAAAATAATATCAGTTGGAACAATTGCATTGACATTTGTACAGATGGGGCCAAGGCGATGACAGGTAAAACAGCAGGAGCAGTGTCACGAATAAAAAATAAAGCGCCTAATTGTAGTTCCAGCCATTGTATTCTGCATAGACAAGCACTTGCGATGAAGCAAATGCCGTCAAATCTAAAATTAGTTATGGATGAAGCGGTAAAAATAATTAATTTTATCAAATCACGACCACTACAATCCCGATTGTTCTCATTATTGTGTGAAGATTATGGCAGCAACCATAAAACACTGCTGCTCCATACAGAAGTGCGATGGCTGTCTCGGGGTAAAACTTTAACAAGGCTATTTGAACTTAGAGCCGAGTTACAAATGTTTCTTTCAGCAGATACTTCTTTTAATTTGAAGGACCGTTTGTATGATAAAACTTGGTTGTTCCGATTGTCTTTTATGGCGGATATCTTTCAAAAACTGAACGAATTGAATTTATCATTGCAAGCTAAACAGACAACAGTGTTTCAGGCCTATAACAAAATAACTGCCTTCAAAAGAAAATTAGATTTTTGGATTATTTGCGTTGGTAAGAAAGAAATAGAAAGCTTTACGTCACTCAGTGAGTTTGTTAGCGATAGCGACTCAGAAATGTTTCAAAATGATGTGTTTGGAGAATTGGTCCAATATCTCAGATCGATGCGCGCATCTTTTGAAAAGTATTTTCCCGAAGAACAGAATACAAAAATGAAACTGAATTCATGGATTCATAATCCTTTTTTACCTAACTTGGAAAAGCCCGAAAGTATGTCAAACGAGATATATGAATCTCTTTTAGAAATGTCATCAGACACAAGTATGGAGTCACTGTTCAAAACGACGCCTCTCAATGATTTTTGGTGCAGAATCCGTGATGAATATCCAATGCTTGGCAAAATGGCTCTGAATATTCTTCTCCCGTTCCCAACAACATTTGTGCGAAACAGGATTCTCAACCTATGCAGCCACGAAAACAAAATATCGCAATAGACTGGACGCCGAACCTGATATGAGACTTCAACTGTCTTCTATCAAACCTGATATCAACCAATTGATGAAAAATAAAAAACAGTTTCATACCTCCCATTAGTTAGATTTTTCTTTTTTAATATCTTCTATTATTGTACTTGCCATGTGGTAAAGTAAGTAATAATTAGTAACTGTTACATTGTACTTTTATTATGCTTATTAATAAAGAATACACTTTTAAAAACTATTGTTTTATTGTAGGGTTCCATCAAGTATTTTGCTTCCCAAAAGGGTTCCGTCACCAAAAAAGTTTGAGAACCACTGCTCTATCCTATTGCTAAAAGTTTCGTAGCAGTTGCTCCTTATATTTTATGCTTTCCCAGTACTCAAGACTGGATATGGAAGTCTTCCGACGCGATCGAGATGTCGCTGCGGAACGCGGCTCCGTAGCTACGAAGCTCGTCTCAATTTTTATATTTGTGAAAATAGTAAAAGTATTTAATTAACCTTTTTACGTTTTGATGCTGAGTGTTTGTCAAAATACAGTTAGATAGCTATTCAATAATTATAATTTTACAGTCTTACTTTACTTAAAACACGTATGTAAGTAGGACATGCTTGCGTTTTATATTCCGTTTTAAGATTTAACATTATTTTCCGCTCACCATTTTACTGGGATCACCTTTTTAATGCTTAATTTTTCGTAGGCGCGGAAATTCAGTCGACGTAGTAACGGAAAACGTATTACTACTTCTGTTTGTTTATGCGGCCCTAGTATGTTTGGAGCGCAGAACTCTTCCTTCGCGATCGCCGCTATGAAAACAGGACAAGAGACGGCGCGATTTTCGTAGCGCCATCTGTATGAAAATTAAATTGATACTTGCTACGAGTGTACAATCATCTAGACTACGCTTTTTGTTCTCGCTACGAAGTGCTACGAAAATTAGACAAGCGGCGTGCGCCGCATTTACTTTCAAATAAGCGTTTAGATTTGGTTGTTGGTATCACTGGTTCTCGCACTTAGAATGTTAGATTATTCAATTATGTTTTGTATTTGACATACATAATTATATCACATAACTGGAGGGATGAGCTGGATAGGTTATGTCAACTGAAAGGGGCCGTGCACAGAGTACAAGCACGCGCGGGCTTGCGAAGGATGGAAGAAGTGGAGTGGAGGTAAGGCCCTTTGCCCAGGAGTAGCCAAGTAGGCTAGTAAAAAAAATTACATATTGTTCTATTTGATTGGACCCATGAGAAAAATTGTGTGTTTCATTTTCCATAACAATTATCCGACGACAACGGTTGGCGCAGTGGCTGGGCGATCGACTGCTGCACTGCGTGTCGTGGGTTCGTTTCCTGCACGAAACTAATGTTTGTATTGCCTACAGGTAGTTGTTCCGGGTCTGGTTGTTTGTGTATGTGAGTTTAAATGTTTGCAAACGCATCTTAAATACAAAAAAAAAGAATTACGCAAAAACACCAATTTTTGAACAAACGAACTTATATACTTTTAGCATGAGGAAGAAACAATAGGTGCCATCGTCAGTGGTCGCGCGGAGGTCACTTTGACTGCATGTTTTGGGACACAGAGGTCAGGATAGGAGGCGACGACGACGCCGTGGAAGTGGGAAGGTTTTGGGCCAACAAGATATAAAATTCGGTCGTGCCAGCGACACGAAGAATAGCTGCCATGACTGTTACCATAGAGACAACCTTCAAAATTTAACCGTTGATGTTTTCCTAGTACGTTTGACCGGAGCACTGAAGGCTTCCTTCCGCAACGGCTCGGGTTACGAGATATGAACTTTGAAGCGCCATCTGTGATGAACTTGAATTGTGACGGAACTATTTTGTTAAATAGTAATTTTTCACGTTTTTTGAGCCGAATTTTCTGGCTTTCAGCAATAATTAATTATAGAATTTATAGACTTTATATATGTTTGTGCATGCATAGTAAAAAGTTTAGTTCTTTTAAAAATATTTTCTTTTGATCAAAATCAAAATTGAATAAGTTTATTTTTTCATTTGGAAAAAATAACATCACGCCTGTAATACCTAAAGGGTTAGGCAGAGCTGGTCCAATTAGTAGTACACACCCATATTTTTCAAATTAAGGTAAAGTATAAGTCAATATTTGAAGTACTATAATTGAATCTCAATTTCATAAAGCAATATTATAAACTTTTGCGACAGCTACATACACCAATAATAATACGTTGTTTACCAACAACCGCGGGTGTTTCCATGGTGATAAAGGTCTGCTTCTTAGATATCATGCGGTCCTAGTACAAATGCCCCAAGCGCCAACGCCATTCGCCACGGCCGAGGTTATGAAACTCAAATGTTGAGTGCGGCGCCATCTACACTAAAATGGGTGAACTAATTACGTTTTCTTCGAATAACCAGCTTTTAATGCGCCGAGAATATATGTTTGCAGATGCACCCTGTTGAATAGAAAAATATTTTGTTAAACATTTTGAAATGACTTACTAGTTACTTACTAGTACTTACATTTCAATATATTTATCAAAATTTTTTTTTTTTTAACAAAATTTGATTCATAATATTGGAAATCATATTTTTGCAGTTATTGCAGAAAAGTTATGGAATCAGATGTAACTTGCGGAAATCCATGACAGTAAAAGCCATGGAGAGCAGTGGCAGCCAAGCAGTAACGGCTGCAACTTACAAGTTGTACGTCGTAGGTTTAACAAACTCAGACAGGCGCTTTACTTGGTGTAAATTATTTCATGACTATTGCTCTTAAAATGGTAAAGGAAAACATCATGAGGAAACTGGCATGGCATAGAACCAAAAAATTTGAAAACATGTGACATCTACCAACCCTCACTGGGCCCGCGTGATGGATTACGGCCCACTCCGACCCTCTCCCTCAGTGGGAACATTATGGACTGATTATGCTAAGACCCACACTTTACTGGGACGACATGGCGGTGCAGCCAGGTCGCGTCACCAGCAAAATATATTGATGGCGACGTCGCCATGGCATCTCCCGGTTAGGTAAGGCTCTAAATGTTATAAAAAAATTCATCATTATCATTACAGAATTAAAACTCCCTTACTTGAATTCTGTCATAGCAAGGAAGAAATGCTTCTCTAGAATTCTCAATTAGTAATCTAATTAGAACTATTTTAGAGAGAATTCATGTTTTTATTCTTACAAAACGTTAACGTCTCTGTTTACCAGCTACCTCGCGCGTTGCTATAGCGATAAACTTGAGATGCTTATATTTCATGCCGTCCTGGTACCGAGCAATGCTAAGTTTCATAGCGCCATCTAGGAGTTCCCTTATTACAAAACACGGTTTTTCTTTAGAACAGGTTTAAACCACCGAGCCTGCCGATCTATTCTATAAAAATCTCACCGTGAAAAGTTCGGTGAAGTGAGCTATCAATAATGTTATACATGTATATCCCTAGCAATAGTTGGAATGACAGCTCATTCCACGCTCATTTTACTTAAGTTTTCACGGTGAGAGATGGTTACAGAATCGCACTGCAATTCTTGAGTTAAGAACCTAACTGTTATAGAAATGCAGTTCTGTATACAAAAATGACAGCTTACGTCGGTGCTAAGTTGTCATTTTAGTATTTAGAACTTTACTTAAATCGATATAAAGTTCAAAATACAAATACTGGCCACAAATGTTTAGGCTAGAACCAAAGTGATTTCGTTTTGTAATAAAACGGAAAATGTTAATTTTTGAATTTAAATATGCTGTGCTTAATAAGTGTGATGTACTAATTCCATGGGTTGTATTGGTAGTATTATGGTATTAATAGTTTATGTGGAAAAATTCGTTCGTATTTTACATGGAGCGACTTCCTATCTGACCTCCACAACCCAGTTACTTACCCCTTGGTAAGACGAGTTGTCAGGCTTTCAGGCTTCTGACTACCCGTAACGACTGTCAAAGTTCCACAAATGACAGCCGGGACCAACCGCTTAGCGTGCTTTCCGAGGCACGGAGGGGTCTTGGTATTTAAAGATGGTCACCCACCCACAGGCCAACCGCGGCAAGCGTAGCCTAACCTGATCGATCGATCTGTGCGGCTGTTATTATTTAGCCACGGACCCTACACCATGATACTATTTGTAGGAGGTAAATATGTAGGTTGGTACTTCATGCCAAGGATTATGATGTACATATCTTATTCTGGCTCATTGATTTTCCATGAAATAACACAGTCACGTGTAATTTACATTTATTGACATTTTATCTGCCAGCACAACAATTTTTATTGTAAAGGTATATCATACATTTCCGAGCAAATTCACCAATATTTATATCTATTTGATACTTCCAATATATTATCTTTAAAACTACTTATATAACAAAGAAATTGCAAGTGATTCTGCCTAGCTGGATTCGATTCACTATTCAGGCAGTATGTATTATGAGAAGTTATCTAAAAGTCGACCCGAGTTTCGCCCGGAATGCTGTCAAATTCCCTACAACTGCTTTAAACCAACAAAAAACGATTAGTTTTGTTTTTTTTTACTTACTTAACCGTAACACACTCGATACACATACAATGTATTACGCATTGAAAATATCTATTTAAGATGGACAACTAGTCCATCTGCGGATGGACGGGCGTCGCCGAGGCCGGCCCAGGAAGATGAGGCGAGATGACCTAGATACGTACCACATGGCTTGGATCGAGTTGGTTCTGCTAAAGGATGCTTGTAAAGATTTGAAGGAAGCCTTTGCTCGGCAGTGGGCCAGCGTAAGATAATTTAAAAAAAGGTGCATTCCATTTTACCGCAGCATATTTCCAGTTTGAATAACAACGAACAAAATTAATATTATTCTCAAGGCATATAAAATAAATTTTCGAATAGGAAACAGCCACTAACAGTAATAAATATATTATTATTATGATTACAACCTGTCGTCGTTATAAACGATATGTTTTTTGTTTCAAACTTAAACATAATCTTTATGAAACGTGTTTTTATATTCAGTTAGTTGTAAAGTAATAAATTAAATGTTTGAAATACTCTCATTGAATCTCAATTTCATCAAGTAATATAGAAACTTTTGCGATAGCTACAAACAACATTATTGTTTACCAACAAACGTGCGTGTTTCCAAGGCAACTGAAGGAACACGGGTGGGTTTTAGTCAGTAAAAGTCTGAAACGCCCTCCTGCTCCGCCCAGAGCGGGAGAAGTTATTTTATGATTTTAGGGGATGAACTTCAGCCTGTTTGATATCATGAGATCCTAGTACCAATGCCCGAAGCGCCAACGACATTCGCCACGGCAAAGGCTACAAACTCAAAGGTTCAGTGCGGCGCCATCTGCACTAAAATGAATGAACTAATAAAGTTAGGATGCTTTTGAATACTCTGCGGAAGTATTTTAGGGTTCCCAAACATGGACGCACTGAGATTCAACGTTTACAGAGCCACCGTGTTGAATAAAGAAATAATTTTTAACTAAGCTGTCTTTGTAAATTTGCTAGTAATAATATGATTAAATCAATCAACTCAGCCTTTCGTAGTCAACTGCTGAACATAGGCCTCTCCCAGGCTGTGGCACAACACGCTGTCTTCCTTCCGCCTTCCGCATCCAGTCAATCAAAAAAAATATCTCAGAAAATATGATTCATAATGTTGCAAATCATATTAAGTATTATAATTTTTGTAGAATTAAAATCTTAAGAATTTCTTGGCTCATGCTTACCTATTGCCTTAACACAAATAACAGTTTACACATATTAAATTAATTGACCAACAAACTAATTACCTAATTAGGTATGGTAGAGAGGTAGGGTTTTTGAGAAAGCATATTCAAGGCAAAAAGTTGATAGCTAATATAAATACAAAACCAAAAGGACACTAAGGCGTCGAAGTAGGTACTCTTCCGCATCTATGTTATCTGGAAATGTGCCCATAAGACTGGCAGCATTGCCACGTTGAATTGCAATGCTAATTCTTTGACCAAAGAGCGAGCAAACCCTCTCTCTGATCGTGTGAAGTGTCGACCAGTTGGGGGACACATACCCTAAAAAGGATAACGCACTCGGACCCCATGATACGAGTGTTTCGTCCCCAAACGGCTCAAAACTGTAGTTATACCACCCCCATAAGGTTACCGTATAAACTAGAACTAATTTATGTTTTAATTTTGCCAAAGCGCTTCAAGAGCTGTTTACGAGCTACCTCCCCACGTTGCCATAGTGATAAACTTAAGCCCCCTATAGTTTATGCCACCCTGGTACCTTGGAACGAAGCTGGGACGAGTTTCGGGGCGCCATCTAGGAATAATATCTTATACTAATAATCATTAGTTTGGTTTACACCATTAATGTTTACACCAAATCTAACTTGCATAAGGGACAAAATAAGTAAGTGATAATTAATGAGTAATATAACATTACAGTTTTTATTGGGATCATCAATGCTTAATTTTTCGTGGGCAAAGCAGCACAGACTACGTGAAACGGAAAACGTTTTGATATAATTCCTGTTGTATTATGCGACCCTAGTATGTTTGGAGCGCAGAACTCGTCGTTCGCGATCGTTGCTATGAAAACACGACTCGAGACGACGCGCTACGAGCGAGTTTCGTAGCGCCCCATCTGTAAGAAAGTAAAGCTTATACTTGCTACGGATATTCAATCCTCTACGTTCTCTCTTACTACAAAGTGCTACGAAAAATGTCTACGAGTGGCGTCAAATGCTAATTTCCAGTTTCAAGAAAAGAGCTTGCTTTCGCATAGGATTGAATTTCCGATGCATGGTATTAGTCTGTTTTATTTTTGTCTATAACATAATAATGGCATGATTCAGTTAAAACAAAGAAGAGAATTCACTGACGTTTGAAAATATTTCTATTTTCCATAAATTATGCAAAAACACCATTTTGTGAATAAACGAACTTATACTTTTAGCGCATAGTAGCATGAAGAAGAACGCCATCTACACCAAAGTGGATGAACTAATGACGGTAGCACCCTCCGAATAACCAACTTTGCGGGGTTGTAATTCCTAACATCGCTGCAGCGAGATTCAGAGTTTGCGGAGATATCGTGCGAGAAATAATTTGGAACTAAGCTGAGCATTGTGAAATTACTATATTATATTGTATATTGGGCTGGTGTCCACAACTCCAAGCACGTCCAAGTACTTATTTTGCGTACGGTGTGAAATTACTAGTAAAATGTAAAATGTCAAAAAAACAAATTCAGTCATTGCAGAATCAGAAATCAAAACGAATAAATCTCTAGAAGTGCACATTGTATTATATAATTAGCTGTTCGCGACTTCGTCTGCGATCCAGGATGAAAAGTAGTCTATGTCCTTGTCCAGTCCAGTCTACCCGTGTGTCAAAGTTCGTCTAAATCAGTTCAGCTGTTCTAGCGTAAAAGCGTAATTCTTAAATTTTCTAATTTTCTGCGCAACTTTTTTTTCCCGTAAGAACCTTCTACAAAGTATTAGTAAAAAAAGATGGATGAAATCGGTAAAGTCGTTCTCAAGTTATGGCGTGACCAAGGGAAATAGAGATTCATTTATATAAATATATATATTATGTATATAGATTGCTAGAACTAATTCATTATAATTTAGGAGTACTGGTGGCCCAGTAGTAACCAGCCGCGACTTACCGAGTTGTACCGTTGTGTCGTGGGTTTGAACTTAGGCAGGCGATTTAGATTTCATCACCATTGCTGTAAAGACGGTGAAGGAAAACATCGTGAGGAATCCGGCATGACCTAGAACCAAAAATTCGAAGAGATGTGACATCTACCAACCCGCACTGGGCCCGCGTGGTAGATTACAGCCTTCTCGAAGAGAGAAGGTCTATGTTCCAGCAGTGGGAACATTGTAGGCTGATATGGTATGCTAGAACGATTTCATATCATTATTTTTGCAAAACGGTTTCTGAGCTGTTTACTAGCTACCTCGCGCGTTACCCTAGCATTAACTTAAACTACTTATATTTCATGCCACCCTGGTACCTTTGATTGGAGCAGTGACAAGTTTCGCCGGGTCGTGGCGCTGAGGCGACAATTTTGTAGTGCCATCTTATAAATCGTATTTTAAACTAGGTACCTATGTTTGGTATGTTTTTAATTTTACTTTGCAGTGTTTTTCTTCTTCTTCTATTCGTGTACGACTGTATTTAAATCTTGTTTTCCCAAAACATTGCCAGTTTCACGGCGTTATCGGTGGCAAAGCAGAGGTTCCTTTGACTGCATATTTTGGGACACCGAGGGCAGGATAGGATGAAGCATGGTTTGTGTCATAGCTCCACAATTATACCCTATAATATAATATATTCCGTGCCATCAAGGTATCACTTTACCAGGTTGGACTTACATCTTCCCAATTGTGTCTGGTATTCCACTTTGCAGTATTTATTTAATAAGTGTGATGTATTTACTAAGTCCATGGGCTTTAGTTTTTCTAGTAATCAATTAATGTGTAAAATTCATTTAGAGTTTAGCCCCGGGATGGATGACAGGGCCTCGTAGCTAAACAATAGCTGCCGCACGGATCGATCTTCAAGGTCAAGCAATGCTTGCCAAGGTCCGTGCCTCGGAAAGTACGTTAAGCCGTTGATCCCGGCTGTCATTTGTAAATCGGAGAAGAATATCGGAAATTGAGGAATGAGGATCGGAATTTGAGGAGATCGTGGAGTACATGCGTGTGAAGACCAATTGGACTTTGAGGGTCGAGAAGTTGGAATCGTGTTACAACACGAACTTCAAGTCGTTCGTGGTGCGTGTTCCGACACATCATCTCGAGAATTTCCTCAAGGAAGAGTTCTGGCCGAAGGGTGTTGTGTACCGCTGGTTTCGTGGCCGGCTACATGACACCAGTCAGCGAAACACGACGCAGACACTTCGTGTGCGTTAGTTAGTTTTTAGTGTAATGTTGTATGTATTTATAGTATTTTTAAGTTATACTAATATTATATTGTATGTGTTTAGATGGGCCTTGATGTCTGAAATAAATAAATAAACAAATAAAATAAATCTTTGGCAGACGTTACGGGTAGTCCGAAGCCTGAAAGTCTGACAACCAGTCTTACCAAGGAGTATCGTGTTACCCAGTAACTGGGTTGTGGGGTCCGATGGGCAGTCACTCCATGTAAAATACTGGTATTCAGCTGCATCCGGTAAGACTGAAAGCCGACCGCAACATAGCTGGGAAAAGGGTAGGTAGAGATTCATGGATGATAGGGTAATTATATCGGAACGGACTAGATACACCACAGAACTATTTGTAACTAGGTAGGAACTTCATACCAGGGAGAGTGATGTGGATACTGCATGCGAACTTATCCAAAACTGGCACATTGGTTTTCTTAATTAAAAATAATTAAAAACCATGAAATCTTAACATTATATAAGCTAAGATTTAAAATAATAATAATATGTACATGTGAAAAAATAAGCTAAAGAATCATAGAGCATCAAAAGATTCGTCCGTATCGCTGTTAACAAGAACAGTGCCATGAAATAACCTTTTTTTTTTTTTCTTAAGCTACTTTAGCTTAGCTTGCACATTATTCATTTACTCAACAAAAACATTTTATTTGCCAGCACAACAATTTATGTTACACACATTTCCGAGCAAATCCTGTAACATTTGTAAAACAGTATATCTTGCTCAATACCTGACAAAACCTATTTTACCTTAAATCTCGAGAAAAAGGAAAAAGCTGTTCCAGTTATTATTTATAATATTTACCTTTCCAATGTATATTCATTATCTACGTATTTGAATTGATGCTTCCTACATTTTTCATCTTTAAAACTATGTGCCCGTGATTCTGTTTAGCTGGGTTCGAATCACTGTTCAGGCAGTGTGTAGGTACCTATTATCTATAAATCGAGCCAAATTTTTTCTCACCCGGGAATGCTGTCGATTGAATACCAAAGAACAAGAACGTTCACAGTCTGAAGGCCAATTCGTTTAAAATCCAGTCGCAATCTCATCTCAGCGATAATCAATGTCAAAGACTTGTCAAAAATGTAGGAAAATTATAGTTATTTTTGACAGACTGAGATCAGACTGTGAACGATCTTAAAATTACGAGAATTGCCCCTCAGACCTCAATCAGACTAGATTTTGAACGCTTTTAATTACGAAAATTGGCGTTTTGTTTAAAATCAACAAACAACGCGTAGTTTTGGGTTATTAACTTCTTACTAACCTAACCATAATACACTTGATACACAAACAATATACCGCAGCGTATTTTCAATTTGAATAACAAAGAACATAATTCATAATTTATTATTCTCAAGACATACAAAGGAAATTTTCTCCGAGGAAACTGATCTGTCTTCATCGAATATCGGAGTAGATTGATCAGAACTATACTTTGTTGTAGATGGTCACCCATCCACAGACCAACCGCGCAAGCGTAGCTTAACCTGATCGATCGACCCGTGCGGCTGTTATTACTTAGCCACAACCCCTCTTTTCTGTAGTATTAATAAAAAAACCCAATTATGTTTAATCTACTGAACTCACACGTCAAAAATGTTATATAGGTACTTACTCGTACTTTAACAAGTATCAACCCTCTACCGCAGCAAAGGTAATAAAAGGGTCTGGTTGTAACAAAAAACAATTTTTGAGGACATGCGACCAATTCATCCTGGTTCCCGGGGGTCTGATAGATCGGTTGTTGGCTTACTAAAGTTCTGATGAGCTAATTTATATTGATATTTCAAGGATTACTTTTAGTTTTATGCTTATTACTTTGCCCTGGTTGATATTTTGATAAATTGGGTAGGTTCTGTGGACGTCGGAGATGCCTGAGTTTTTAATACTGATATATATTTTTTCTCCGAGCAATGGTGGCCCAGTCGTTCAACTCAGGCAGTCAGGGTTCGAACTCAGGTAAATGTAAATAATCACCGTTGCTCACAAAACGGTGAAACAAAACATAGTGAGGAAACCGGCACGTCCTGGAACTGAAAATTCGAAGACATGTGACATGTACCAACTCACACTGGGCCAGCGTGGTAGATAACAGCCAACAGCCTACTCCCTCTCGAATCGTTCTATGTCCCCGCAGTGGGAACATTATAGCCTGATTATGCATTTTTGAAGTAAAAGCTTCTTAGCGGCGTTGTGCACTTTTTTTGTGATGGGTAAAAAATGTTAAACTCGCGTCAGGACACCTGACCTGATCGAAAATTCGTAAGACGGAGCTCGCATCAGGACACCTGACCTGATCGAAAATTCGTAAGACGGAGGGAGAGTTTTTTTGTGATGGGTAAAAAATGTTAAACTCGCGCCAGGACACGTGACCTGCCGATCGATTCTGTAAAAATCTCACCGTGAAAAGTTAGGTGAAGTGAGCTTAGAGTGAGCTGTCAATAGAGTCAATCCCTAGTATTAGATGGAATGGCAGCTCACTCCACGCTCACTTCACCTAAGTTTTCACGGTGAGATGGTTACAGAATCGCACTGCTGATCGAAAATTCGTAAGACGGAGGGAGAGTAGACCGCATTCCAAAATATCAAAAATGCACAACGTTAATATTCAAGTTTTCACTTCTGCCGGCACTCCCGGAGTGCAACCCGTTTTTTTTTTTATTAAATTCAAATTATTATAATTATTGCTCTGCTTTGTTCCAGCAGTAATTATGCTTTGCTATAATAGCGTATCGTATTAGCATTTTCATGCGCAAATCTTCAAGTGCATTATACCTACAACATTATTTCTATTGACGCGAAATTATTAAACTAAAATCAAAACGCTGGTAATATATTTTTGTATTCAGGAAATATAATAACCTTAACTTTTTCATAAATCTACATTTTGAAACAAACAAATAAGGCCAACTTTATTGTTCATTCAACGCGACACCAAACTTATTGGATAGAAAGTTATCAAGTACGTGACTGGAGAACACAAAATCAAGGCCTTAGGCACTTTCAGAAGGACCTAAAGCTTTGGAGGAGCTTATTTAAGCTTACAAGTAGGTACTAGAACTCCAGTTTCCAAGGAGATTACGCATCTTGGTTAGTACAAAACAATACTAAAGAAGAAACATATTGATAACAGATAATTACGCCTTCTCTCCATGGGGGTAGGAAGAAGCTACAAAACTTTCAAAATGTGCTGATTCTTAGCCTACATAATTTGAATAAATGACTTGATTTTGAATTCGAACGCGATATGCTGCGAACCTTACATACCTACTTTTTTCCTTTCCTTTTTGGAACGAAGTTCTCTACCAGTACCATTTTACTCCTAAGTCATCATCTGCCTAGCCTTTTCCCAACTATGTTGGGGTCGGCTTCCAGTCTAACCGGGTGCAGCTGAATACCAGTATTTTACATGGAGCGACTGCCTATCTGACCTCCACAACCCAGTTACTGGGTAATACGATACCCCTTGGTAAGACTGGTTGTCAGACTTTCGGGCTTCTGACTACCCGTAACGACTGTCAAAGATCCATGAATGACAGCCGGGACCAACGGCTTAACGTGCTTTCCGAGGAACGGAGGGGTCTCGGTATGTAAAGATGGTCACCCATCCACAGACCAACCGCGGCAAGCGTAGCTTAACCTGACCGATCGACCTGTGTGGCTGTTATTATTTAGCCACGGGCCCCTCGGACGCTTTTTACCAGTTTACTCCTAAGTAAACTGGTAAAAATCGTCACGTAACGAAACAGCGTCCATGCGACTTTGTTCATAGAGAGAGATTGTTTTCATGGTTTTCGTAGGTGCTGAAGTCAATAGTGAGGTCAAAATTAAAATCGAAGATAGCGGCTGCGTATTTTTTTTTTTTTTTTTTCATTTCTCATTGGTATTTTAGACGTAATTTAGACGTAATGCTGAACCACCAGTTTACCAATTAAATTATAATATAACACCGACAACGGTGACAAGAAGCATTACCTATAGGTACTGTAATAACATGAGATACCAGTCTTACCAAGGGGTATCCCACAGGGATTACCCAGTAACTGGGTTGTGGAGGTCAGATAGGCAGTCGCTCCATGTAAAATACTGGTATTCAGCTGCATCCGGTTAGACTGGAAGCCGACCCCAACATAGTTGGGAAAAGGCTGGACAGATAATGATGGCTGTAATAACATGAGATTACACTGATCTGATTCTAACATTACCTACTATATAACCAGGCTTCCAGAAACTAGAAGTAAAAAATTTGCAAGATAATTTCTTACATCATGCAAAGGACAATGCTGGATGTATGGAATCCCGTACCATGCTGCATCAAAGTCAAACTTTGTGTTTTATAACATTTATCATATTAACCCGTACAAAAGTTCTTTTCGTAATCAAAACCTTAAAATTTGCATGGTGTAAGAAAATAATTGTGGGTACTTATTAGATTAGCAGATATATTTTGAATAAGACCTAAAGTTTATACCGCGTAGGCGCTCGAAAATCCGCAAATCTCTGTTTGAATATCTAATCACATTGCGTACAAACTTCAGCTGACGGAATTATTATTAATTGAAGCCAATTGTTTTTGCCTCTAATTATAAATTTCTAAACAAAACCATTAAAACTTTTTGGTTTGGACCGAACTCTTTGTCTTAGGGCTGATTGTTTAATCGACCGATAATTTTTATTCGTGGAATAAAACGGACGTCTGTTAATTTTTATATGGAATAACTGTCAAAAATTCAAAATTATTCCTCCGATAAAGTTATCTGGCGTTGGAAAAATCAGCCCTTAATGTTGTTACGTATTTATAGAATATTGGAAAGGTGAAAATAAATGTTTTTTTATTTAGTATTACGAATTAGAATATTTTCGAACAGATTAATCTAATGCTTACTTTTATTTTTTTCAGGTAAGCACACAAAACAAGGCAGCTGTCCAGTCGTAAAGGTCTGATGATACGAGTATCTACTTGTAGGATAACTAGTAATGTATGTACAGACGCCAGCAGGTCAAGCTACCCGAAACTGTCAAATTTTCCCAATCAACCTTGAACCTTAATGCTTTAGCGATAAGGTTGAAACTCTATTAAAGAAATTTGACAGATTGTAGTAGCTTGATGTGCTGGCGTCTGTATGTAGATATAGTTTTTTTTTTGTTTTGGTTGAAACCTTCAAAAGGCACCCGATTTTAGGGATAAGACCGGGCCGGAATTTGGGATTTTTACTTCACTAAAACCACCCCGGTGGTGACCCCATCTGCACATGCAACGGGCACTGTTACCTCTCCAAAAGACCGATCCAAACTCTCTCTGTAACGCCTGTTAGGGCACATCTCTGGGGAGACCACTAATATGTGGTATATTACTAGTCTCCCCAGGGATGTGTATCTACCTACAGCTGTGGTTATCCGATGAGATGGTTCAGTATGGGGAAATCTAAAAGAAAACAGTAGGCCCATCGTCCACAATACTACTCAAAAGTAACGTGTTGCAAACTCAAATCACAAGTGAGTAAACAGAATGTCACCTGTATTTCAATAACAATATCAACTAATTTTTTATTGGTTGCGTCATGTATGGCCCGTCATTGAAATACTAGTTTTTTTTTTATCCTACTAATATTATAAACGTGAAAGTTTGTATGGATGGATGGATGTTTGTTTGTTACTCTTTCACGTAAAAACTACTGAACGGATTTAGATGAAATTTGGCACACAGATAGTCTATAACCAAAATTAATATATAGGATACTTTTTATCCCGATGTTATCACGGGATCGAAACTTATGCGGGTGAAACCGCAGGGCGCAGCTAGTCCTTTATTAAAAAGAACCAGGTTCTTAATAATTAATTACAATCTAACCTAAAAGACTAATATACAATTTAAATCTAACTTAATTATTTACGAGATAATTATTTTAAACTTAGAATAGTGTTGATTGTACTTTACACAAGTCCGTTCCACTTTCTTAGGCCCGTATTACAGAACCTCACTCCACACAAAAAACCATTTGATTGGTTGAAACTAGTTTTAAGTAATGCTTAAGTCTTGACTAAGGTCAGGTAAGGGTAAGGGTAAGGGTAAGGGTAGGGTAAGGGGTACGGCCCTTAGAGTCTAGAAGTACTAGTGCTGTGAAATTATGGCACCTGATGATATACAGGGTGGCAGGTCATTGACGCGGAAACTATAACATTATTGGGCGGTTATCAAAAAAATATCAGATGTTTCATAGAAAAGTGTAAATCAATACATACGCGGCCAAAATGTATGAAACTGCTATATTTTTGTTTAATAACAGACTAATTATTTAACGCAGAGGTTTCGGAATCATGTACCGAATCCATGATAAATGATTTTATTTCTGTAAGGAGGTTTGTACTTTTGAGAAGCGTCGTGGCCGACGAACCTTAAAGTTGGTTCTAAGTACTGAGTAAAAAAAACGGCTTATCTGCAAAAATATTTTAATTTAGGGCTGATTGTTCAATCATCTGATAACTTTATTCGAGCAATAATTTTGAAATTTTGACAGTTATTTCATACAAAAACTGTCAAACGGCAATTTTATTACTCGAATAAAAGTTATCTGGCCATGGAAAAAACATCCCTAACAAAGTTAATATTAAAATGCACTCCTTAAAAAAACACTAACAACTTCTAAATCTATCGCAACTTTTCGTAAGGTTAAATTGGATCGACGACGCGTTGAAAAGTGCAAATAGTTTGTAGTGAATAAAAATGTAGACGAAGTTCGTAGCAAACGGTGTTGTTACATGGTCCCACTGTGAGCGAGAACAATAAAATAGACAGTCAAAATCAAAAGTCATTTATTCAAATTAGGCTGAGAATCAGCACTTTTCGAACGTCAAAATTACAAAAGACAGTCCCCCAAAAACGCCCGCCCTTCACCACTTCCTAGTGCTATCGCTGAGAAGAAGAAGTGGCGGAACAAACTCCCCAGCAGCACAGTCACAATCAGTCTATAATATTTCTACTGCTGGGACACAAGTCTTCTGTCGATAAGAAGGAGTGGGCCGTAATCCATCACGCGGGCCCAGTACGGGTTGGTAGATTCCATGTGTCTTCGATTTTTTTGGTTTTAGAACATGCCGGTTTCCTCACGATTTTGTTTCCTTTACCGGTTTGGGAGCAGTGGTCATGAAATAATTTACACAAAGTAAAGCGCCTGGGTTCGAACCTTTGACCTAAAACTCGTAAATCGCAACTGCTCTCCAAAATAGAGAGTTTAGGTGATAAAAACTAAGTCAGAAATAAGCACAGAAACGAATAAGATTTCATACTTTCTTGATATCGTTTTCATACTTTCTAACGTTCTACAATTCGGTAAGAAATCTAAACTTGCGTTAAACTACATATTTCTCCTGTCTTAGTGTCGACTACTATGAAGCGTATCTACAGTTTAATGGTCAAAATCAAAATCAAAAGTCATTTATTCAAATTAGGCTGAGAATCAGCACTATTCGAACGTCAAAATTACAAAAGACAGTCCCCCAAAAACGCCCGCCCTTCACCACTCCCTAGTGCTATGATAGTATTTCGTCGCTTCGATAGTATTTTTGTTAATCCGATATTTACTTTCTAAACCCTTTGCTACTCTTTTAAATTCGCTCCTAGTTAAACCTGTTCCTCTCCTAACGAAATGGAATAACGTCTGCTTCTGCACAAGCATGTGAAACTGACAAGATAAATATAAACAAGTTCAGACACTTTATCCCGGGATCGAATCCCGCGGGATTTTGCGTAATACCGCACACTGTTTTTCATCTCTGTAAGCTGGGGTTAACAGGCAAGTGATGGACTAAAGGGATTTATAAGAATCATGAATTAAATATTTATTTACCAGCCCATATAGGTAATTTATAGGCTATAAATAGCGTCTTTATCCATCATATCAGGCCATAAAAAACTTTACGAAGAATCCGTATGACGTATAAAAATTCTAGGGTACAGCGTTTTCATTAACCATTATTCTAAAAGAAACAGAAAGAAAAATTGTTTAAAAAAAGACATAAACCAAACTGCCAAACTGTTGCAGTTTTTAAAAGAAGAGTAAAAGAAAACTATCTGTCCACTTCATCATAGTTGTGTATGTATTTATTATTTTGAGTATGATATAATTATTATCATTCTAGTGAAATTTATTTTAGAACTACCTATGTATGTATGTTTATTTGTATGTATGTTAGTATATTCTCGTAATTTTGTTTAGTTTTTTAAGTGAATTGTTTTTGATTGTATGTATTATTTTTTTGTCTCCTTTACTATTTCACACGCTGTGTACATCTCTGTATCTATTATCCTGTCTCGGGTGTGCTCGAAGAGATTTCTTGTGAAATAAGCATCACCTCTGTACCTATTTTTTCTGTTCTGTTTTTCTTGTCTGTTTATATATGTGTGAACATAAATGGTAAATAAAATAAATAAAATATACACATACAATGTAGACAAAAAGCCCGTATTCAATCATATAAAATATTGTCAATTTTGTCCATTGCTCAGTCAGGGCCAGGGGCCAAAGACAACACAAATTAATCTCATTTTCTAAGCTTCATAATTTAAATTGTGTTAGTTTTGAAAAATAAAAATCATTAAAAATATGTGTTCATATTTGATACAGTACAGTATCACACATAACCAACACTGAAGAATGATAAAATATCCTAAAAAAATAATGATAACTTAATCAAGAATACAGGCTTTTAAATATCACTATAAAACACAATCACTATAAAACTGCTAAAAACAAAAAAAAATTTTAAACAGTACTGTAGCATGGGCGGGACGCTAACTGTACCAGAATTAATGAATAAAATACTTTATTTTTATATAGCGTAAGTACTATGATCTTTAAATTAATAAAAAAAAAATATCTTTTTCCTTGGCTTGTCAGTCAAATCTGACACCTACCGTCTTGTATTCTCAATTTGTATTAGCATTTATATATAGTCTATGTTTATTATATCTTATAATGAGGGCATGGGCGATCGATCAGGCTTAAGCTGCGCTTGCCACGGTTGGTCCGTGAATGGGTGACCATCTTTAAATACCAAGACGCCGTTGGTCCCGGCTGTCATTCGTGAATCTTTGACAGTCGTTACGACAATCTGACAACCAGTCTTACCAAGGGGTATCGTAATACCCAGTAACTGGATTGTGGAGGTCAGATAAGCAGTCGCTCCATGTAAAAAACTGGAATTCAGCTGCATCCGGTTAGACTGGAAGCCGACCCCAACATAGTTGGGAAAAGGCTAGGCAGCTGATTTATTTTATAATGTTATGCCAATATTTTATAATTATCAAAAAGTTTGCATGCCAGAAACAATGCAGATCATACTCTCCACAGTACCGTATACCTAGTTATCATCAAATATACCTAGTTGTCAATCCCTGACAAGTTCGACACCAACTTCAATGTGTTCTAACTTAATTATTTGAACTTCCAAACGGGTGGGAAATGTGAGCTGACTTCTGTAAAGTGAGTTGAACTTGTGTCACAGGTTTGTTTATACTTACTTGTTCTACCGTGACATCTGCACTTTGAGATTCGACTTACTGATTTTTAACCGACTTCTAAAAAAGGAGGAGAAAAAATTACTGGTAAAATGACAACTAAAAAGTGAAAAATAAAAACTTTTTTGCAAAAAAATACAACCGACTTCCAAAACCGACACTTCAAAGTGAAAAATAAATTTAATTTCGGAAGTCGGTGGCAAATAACGAAAATGCGAACCCAACGACACCGACTTCCGAAATTAAAGTTATTTTTCACTTTGAAGTATCGGTTTTGGAAGTCGGTTGTATTTTTTTGCAAAAAAGTTTTTTTGACTATGAACTTGCTAAAACTACCTACTTAATTATGTACTTATAATAGCAGTAGTAGTATAATCAACCTATAATGTTCCAACTGCTGGGACACAGGCCTCCTCTCTGTGTATGTGTCACTTAATTAAGTATTTCAGTATGATTAATAACAATGGAGAAAAGATTTTATAGGATTGTTGCCATAAGCGTGACGATAGTTTTTAAGGACGTTTGGAATAACCAAACGTATCGTTTGGATGGACAAAAATAAAATACACCATTATAATATAAATGAGCAATTTTTGTCGACCGTGAGCGACACAAGAAATGAGATTAGAGATAAATTATAAGGTTAATACAATGTGCTAAGCCATTCAATAATTTCTTGCTAATACTTTATTGTTTTATAAATGGTTCTACTAACCACTGACTGAGTACCAAAAATTTGCAAGTTCTTCCTACCTATGCTGCGTGTACATTATTTTACGGGGTAGCAGAGATATCGCACATCCTGTTACTATGGATTCAGTACATAATTCTGAACCCCGGTGCGTAGATTTATTTTTTGCGGTTATTAAAAAAAAATCATGTGCTGAATTCATGGTTACGGTTTGCACGTCGATGTCCATGCCACCCTGTATAAATATCCATATTTACTTTATCACCATAGGCCTCCTATGGCTGTAGCCCAAATTCATTAAAACTTTCCTTAAGATGAACAAAAAAAATCTATTCTATACTTATAATAAAACTGTAGAAGTGAAAATTCTGTACATTGAAAATATCAAAAAAATAAATGGCAGAGGGTGTTACTAGACCGACACCGAACCCAAAAATGTGATTAAAAAAATTTTTGTCTGTCTGTCTGTCTGTCGGTCTGTCTGTCTGTCTGTCTGTCTGTTTGTTCAGGTATCACGCAAAAACTACCGGTTCGATTACGATGAAACTTGGTATAATTATTCTTTAATATCCTGGGCACCACACTGGGTACTTTTTATCCCGGAAAAGTATATACAATAAAAAACAAACTTAATTTTGCGGTTCGATTCCTAGATCCGATTACTGTACCAACCGCAAATAATAAGTTTGTCATAGGTTAGGTCACACGCAGTGGAGTTCATTTTTATTCCTTTTACTTTTTAGAGTTATTTAGGTTTATTTTTATATAAGTCGTAGGTATAGATTTTAATTTTAAAGTATAGGTAGTATATTTGATAGTGTACGTAGTGACCGTAGGTTATTTTATAATACTGTTAGGTAGGATAGTCATTCGTATAGATATTAGTTTTTAGAGATTTTGCTTATTTATTGAGTTTAGATTGAGGGGCCCGTGGCTAAATAATAACAGCCGCACAGGTCGATCGGTCAGGTTAAGCTACGCTTGCCGCGGTCGGTCTGTGGATGGGTGACCATCTTTACATACCGAGACACCTCCGTGCCTCGGAAAGCACGTTAAGCCATTGGTCCCGGCTGTCATTCGTGGATCTTTGACAGTCGTTACGGGTAGTCAGAAGCCCGAAAGTCTGACAGCCAGTCGTACCAAGGGTATCGTATTACCCAATAACTGGCTTGTGGAGGTCAGATAGGCAGTCGCTCCATGTAAAATACTGGTATTCAGCTGCATCCGGTTAGACTGGAAGCCGGCCCTGAACATAGATGGGAAAAGGCTAGGCAGATGATGATTGATTTATCTGATGTTATCGTCATAAATAGATTTATTTAGGTAGGTAGGTATTTTATTTTCTGTTATTGAGTTTATTTATTTTTTTAATTAGGTACGTACTTAGGTAAAGATATCATATAGGTACCCTCTTAATCACCATTAATGAGACACAATTAGTTTTCTATTGTAATTAGCCACAAAGGGCCCGCGAGATAGATGGCATCCTGGTGCACATACATTTTATCCTGTTAGCACGTTCCCGTGGGATAATTTCCGACATCCACGCGGGCGAAGCCGCGGGCAGAAGCTAGTCTATATCTATTCTATACTTATAATAAATCTGTAGAAATGAAAATTCTGTACATTGAAAATATCAAAAAAATAAATGGCAGGGGGTGTTACTAGACCGACACCGAACCCAAAAATGTGATTAAAAAAATTTTTGTCTGTCTGTCTGTCGTTCTGTCTGTCTGTCTGTCTGTCTGTCTGTTTGTTCAGGCATCACGCAAAAACTACCGGTTCGATTACGTTGAAACTTGGTATAATTATTCCCGATTACTGCACCAACCGCAAATAATAAGTTTGTCGTAGGTTAAGTCACCGCAATGGAGTTCATTTTTATACCTTTTAGTTTTTAGAGTTATTTAGGTTTATTTTTATATAAATCGTAGGTATAGATTTTAATTTTAAAGTATAGGTAGTATATGTAGTGACCGTAGGTTATTTTATAATACTGTTAGGTAGGATTAGTCATTCGTATAGATATTAGTTTTTAGGGATTTTGCTTATTTATTGAGTTTAGATTAGTTATCATCAGAAATAGGTTTATTTAGGTAGGTAGGTATTTAATTTTCTGTTATTGAGTTTTTTTTTAATTAGGTAGGTACTTAGGTAAAGATATCATATAAGTACCCTCTTAATCACCACTAATGAGACACAATTGGTTTTCTATTGTAATTAGCCACAAAGAGCCCGCGAGATAGATGGCATTCTGGGGAAGCACATAGGTACATTTTAGCCTGTTAGCACGTTCCCGTGGGATAATTTCCGACATCCACGCGGGCGAAGCCGCGGGCAGAAGCTAGTATATAATAAAATTTTTATCACAACTCCATTCCATTACACTGTCATATCACGCCAAGATTGCTTAAATGTCATACACAAACAATTTAAAACGGTTCACAAACAGACACGGTAATTAAATTAAAGATAACGCCTCCATACTGTATGAGGCAACTTTGAGAGAGTTCCCGGTGAAACTTTATGTAAATGAGAACATATACAGAGGGATGATATTACGTGACTTAGTTCAGCTGTTTCAATGCTCTGCTGATAAAATATGAAAATTTGGCCTCTTTTATACGTTTTGCAGAAAATCGGGGCTAAGTTTATGAGATTTATATAAAACTACTAGCTGAGCTGTGTTTGTCGAAGGACCGATGGCCGGTGGAGCAGACGAGTCCTGGAGTGGAGACCGCGTGTCGGCAAGCGTAAAGCGTTCAAGATCTAAGCCTTAATAAATTCAAATCATTCATTAAACGTAAGTTGTGCCAGAAAGCCTTTTTTAAGTTAAGGATTATATCGAGGGCTTGGGATTGAGCTGCTTCCAATTTTTACATATTGATTGTTTTTATTTCTTTTCTCTTTTGCTGTTGTTTTTTCTTTATATACACTTTGACATTAATTATCAATTCAAATGTAATTCTTTAATAATGGTTGGTTGAAATAAATAAATAAAATAAAAATTACCCAGTAACTGGATAGTGGAGGTCAGATGGGCAGTCGCTCTATGTAAAATACTAGTATTTAGCTGCATCCGGCTAGACTGGAAGCCGACCCTAACATGGTTGGGAAAAAGCTAGGCAGATGATATATATATTTTAAGAAAATGCTCTATGCTCATTGTTTTGTTAACTTAGTTTGTAGTGTAATATGTATACTGACATAGTTTTTAGACCTTTGTAACTAACAATTATTGTGGATGTACTAACACTAGTGTTTAAGTTGTGCACGTATCTACTAACAAATTGGATACAACATAACTTAATATGGCATCAAAATACTTTATTTGGTAATAAACCTACATTTTATGGCAATCATAGTGGTTTATTTAGGCAGAAATAGCGCATTAATTTGCTCGCTAAGATTTAGTGATCATTTACTACATTTGGTGTTCGAATACAATTTGAAGTGCAAGAACTAAGGGTATCAAAGCATTTTATGGTGGTCATTATATTTAACCCCATTTTTATTATGTGATTTAACTTAATTTTATGATTGTATAACTTGTGTAATTACTAATATTGACTTGTATGTGTGGTGCAAACTGTTAATATAAGCTGGTTATTAATAAATAAATAAAAACAACCACAACAATATTTTCGTTGTAACCGGCATCTAACAAAATACTGATAGCGCGTAGCGAACACACATCATATGAGAGTAACATGACATATTGTGTATTATAAGGGTTATCCCGCTGTTAATATAAGCTGGGCTTAAGAGGATAGAACCGGTGGATGTGGTAATAGTGGATTGAGATTGGTAAATTGATATTAGTTATATACAGGGTGGCAGGATCATTGACGCGCAAACTGTAACCATGGATTCAGGTCTAAACTCATGCGCTGAATCCATGGTTACAGTTTGCGCGTCGATGTCCCTGCCATTCTGTACAGTTCTTCATACCCAATAGCAATCTGAACAGATTGGCTGCCATGCCTTCGATGCGGGATATATTATAGTACACAAACGTGTGCGCGGTGCACTCTCTGTTCCCTCACTTTCATAGTCCGATGGGACGGTAATCAGACACTACCGAAAAGAGATCAGGCGTTGGACCAATGGCTTAACGTAGTTTCCGAACGACTGCTGCTGCTATGGGGTCCTGGGTCCGATTCCCAGGTCGAGCAGTGTTATTCGGTTTTTTCATTAGGAATTTCTTAGTGACAGCCTGGAGCTTGGAAGTTGGCGGTTGGATAGCCCTAGGTGCAAATTATCACGCAAACCTATAAATGTGACTAATACAGCTAAAACCTGGAAGTGGACATTAACAAAATTAAAAACTTAATCAGAATCAGCGGGGTAATTGCGTAACACACTAACAGTAGGCTGTTTTCATTTTGACAGTTCAACAACATTCATTGCGTTATTTACGTTGTTGAGCAGGCAAATTTTTCGAACATATGAAACAATGGATTAGCAATATCTTTCAAAATGATTCAGTTTGTGATCGATAGTCTGTTGATGAGGGTGCAGTTTCAAGGGTATTGAAACATTCCTTATAAGTGCCAATACTTTAGTGAGTTCTGCATGTATTCTGTGGTCCTGTCTGCCCATCCTAAACGTGTTCAACTAACAACTTTTTACTATTAGAAAAATGAAAGAAGTAGAAGTAAACAGATCACTCTTGTGTAAATGCCGTCTCCAAAACTTTTTCTTGACTCTCAGAATCTTATTACGCTTTGGTAAATGAAATTTAATTTGGTAACGTTGCCAAGTTGCTTAATACACGCGTCTTACATGAAAAGTAACCAACAGCATCCATCGATTGTGGTAGAATATCAGTAAAGAGCAATCTTCATAAATCATGTAAATGTAGAGTTAGTCTCAGACTAGTCGGATGAGAAATGCCGACCTCATCTAGTATTTACAATAAGTTTCACGTGTAAAAGTGTTTGTACAAACCTGCTTACAGAAATAATCATTTGAGGTTCAATTATTTGTTTGTTAGTGAGATTCAATTATTTATTTGTTAGTCTTTTACTGCCCATTACAAATAGGTATATAGAGGTGTAAAGTTTACCCATCCTCCATAGAAAAGGGAGGATCCTCCGACCAGACGGGTGTTGTGTCCGGCGGGCAACTGCCCAATGACTGATGTCGGGAATTTTGTATGTATGCCAATTGCGCGGTAAACTCTGCTTGCGAGATGCAGGATTTGCGTGACGTCAGTATGACGCGTTGTTCGCATGTGGCGTTGTAGATACCGCTACAGGGTGTACTGTGATTATTTGTTCAAAATCCTCTGTGAAACATATGAGATCCATTTCTTGTCTGTGTATAATCCTTGTAGTACTATAGAGTCATGACTTAAAGTGCATAAAAGACTATTTAAGATAGCAAAAATGACAAAAAAAATTCAAGTAACTAGTAATACCATCATGAACGATGGACCTATTTTTCATGCTCAAGACACTTAATTGAGTGTCACTCTAGGATGTAAATGGTTAGCACTCGATGCATCTTAGCGGCGGAAGTTTATACTATAATTGAAGACAACGCCATCTATCGTCGGGTTAAGGAGTTTATGTAAATGTAATCAAGGCTGAGCTTGCGAGGGTTTTAAATATGTTTGAATATTGAAAATAATGGTATTAATAGTTTTTGTATTAGAAAAGTTATAAGCATATCAAAGGACTAATCTGAAATTGATAGATAGATGACAGAATACTCTTTATTATCTATACCATAAAAAAATGCAAGGGGTGGAAGGGAGTCACAATAGGCGGTCTCATCGGTAAAAGCAACCTTTTAAACCCAACCTGCACCCTAATTGCGCAACACACGATCAATCGTAATCTGAATAATTTTGAAGCAAATTGCTAATCCATTGCTTCATAAGTTCGAATTTTTTTTCTGCTCAACACTTAAATAACGCAATGAATGTTATTGAACTTTCAAAAAGAAAACCGATTCTGATTGATTGTGTGTTACGCAATTAGGGTGCAGTTCTTACACCTACTAACCAAACAATATTATTGTTATGTGTGCAGATAAAAAATAAAAGCAGCAAAGCTTGCTTGCTTTTCTGCAGAAAAGCAGAAATAAAATTACTTAACGTAATTTCTATAAGTTGTTAAAAAAAACTACATAAAATTTTTCCACCAACAATTTTTTCAGGGATCACTTTCATAATTACCAATTTGAACCAAAATCTTCGCATCTTCGCATCTAAAAAATACACGCGCAAGGAAATAGATAAAAGACCTCTGATGGCTCAATTAAAAAGCAAAGCCTTGCAAACATTCCAATTTATTTGGGGACAACTTTACCCCCATACATTTACTAAAATGTTCAAAGCACTTTCTTTCACTTTCAGTAGGTATTGTAAATAATACTGTGTCCTCTAGAACTACCCAAAACCTCTTGGCATTGTTACAAATTTGCAGTCAACGGAAAACATATCTACTAAGAATAAATTAAAATATTTTTATATGGAGAATACCTAAATAATTTTGACAGCTGGATGAAGTAAAAACAATTATAATTCTATCTTAAAATCTATCATGGTAATTCTCTATGGTCATTTAAAAGTAAAAGTCGTGTAGTCATAAAAACAACACTCACGAGCAGGAAAAAAAAATCAACAGGAATATATTTTTGCCCAAAAAGACAAAAAAAATTGAAAACTTTCGTAGCAGAAATAAACTAAAAAATAAATAAAAATAACAATACTACAACACAATTTTTAAAGAAAACAAATTCTGGAGATTTTCCACAAAAATCTAGTACTAGGATTAAAACTTCAAAGAGCAACTAAGGTTACCAGTCTTAAAAAAAAACTTATTTCAACACGTGTCATCGCGTGACCTCGACACATTTTCTCTCACTTCTCATTTCTTTCCCCCGTAAATAAAAACAATTCCAAAAGTTATTCGTACTTAGGACTGGACACAATATTACTCTAGATTTATTTTCTCACCATTCCATGTCAGACATTTTTGATCCGACACTCGAGCTGAAATAAAAAGGGGACGTTAAACAGAGAATGACTCCTCATTTAACGATGCAATAAAGGTTACATTACAAAATAAATAAAATACGCACACGTCAAGCGTTCTTGAAAAAATATTGTCACTGGCTTTGAACCCTCCATCCAGCCAAAGCATTTTATGTACATAGTCTGTGGTTTGTTTAGGGTTTATGAATGAAATATGAGGGGCCAAATGTTTTATGTTGGAGTTTTGTGTAGGTTAAAATATTAATGGGCCATTAGACACATTGGTGATCACAGTCATTTTATTATGAGCTGAACATGTTGCACAACGTGATATTACATGATTTAAAAGTGACACATGACACGTGTAGGTGGCGGCAATCAAATATTTATTCACTTATTAGGTGTATAGGTTCTAGATTAAAGTATTAAAGGTACTAGATAAAATATGCTGCTAATTTATAACACTGCTTTTTTAAACCGTAACAAAACCAATGTTTCCTTAAAAAAAAAATTTTTTGGTCTAGGGAATACTACAAAAAAGTTTTCTCGTCCTATGTATATTATAACCAAAAGCAATTATTTCATCGTAGCACTAAGCCCAGAAATAATCATAAAAATCTATTCATCAAAAAAACCAAAATTCTCACAACCGAAAGTGCAAGTGAACAACTTCACCAACATTTCATTGTTGTTAAGTCCTAAGTGCGAAAATCACGTCGTTGTCTACAGTGATAATTCCTTTAGAAGGTAAACGTTGCAACTTTTAAACTCCGCAATCCTGTTAACTTAGCGCGTGGTGTTGATGAAGTATCCTTTATATTTAAACTTACTGTTACTGGTGGAATTGCTTTGGTTTATTGTTTGAAGTTCACTGTTTAAGTGTGAGGATAAAAAGTCAACAAGCGCTTACGTGTATGCTGAAAAAATGCTGTAAAGTAAGGCTCAATCTATACTTCTACACTAATATTATAAAGAGGTAAAATTTGTTTGTTTGTTAGTATGTATGTAGGGGGTAATCTCCGGAGATTACCCCCTACATACATACTAACAAACAAACAAATTTTTATTTTATTTTAAATGCAATAAGATTTTTTTAAATCTGACTGGTAGTTCCGGAACTACCAGTCAGATTTAAAAAAATCTTATTGCATTTGATAGCCCAATTCTTGAGGAAGGTTCTATAACCTTCCTTAAGAATTGGGCTATTAAATTGGGTATTAAAAAATAACTCGAAGTATCCATCTTTCTTGTCTAAGCTGAATAAAAAAGACAACGGAAAGTCGATAATCGAATGTTGCACATTTTTTAAAAGAAGAACTTCATAGGTACAGTCAACAGCAAAAGTAGATGATCAAAATCAGAAATTCAATGCTAATGCACGGAGTTCTCGTCAGAACTGTGTGGCGTTGAAGTGATTCAAAAGTATGTGATTGTAAATTATACCAAACATTTACTACTAGTACAGCTGCCATATAGCTGCGAACTCCGTTCATTAGTATTAAATTTCTGATTTTGATCATCTACTTTTGCTGTTGACTGTACCATGTGAAAAAAGTTTCACTCAAAAATCTCAAACCATGAAGGTTCTATGTCAATTCGAAGTACCTATTACAATAAAACGGCAATTTCATACTTTAACCCCTATTATATAAGTTACTAAGGAATCATTCATTTCATAAATGAAAACCAAAAGTAAATTGGTTCGGTACACAAAATAAATAAAATCATCGCTTTATGCATCGCTGTAAAAAATTGCAGCTCCACTCAAAAATGCACGTAGATCTTTAGGTTAAACCCTCCCATGTTTAGTTTGTAAAATGGAGGTAGTAAAAAGAAATTCACATACAAAACTGTGGTTACATGGCAGTCGGTTTGTATGTTCTGCTCTCCGCGTGGACGAGCTTAGAATTTATTATTAACGTGCGTTTTCTTGTGACCTTGTCTAAGATACTCCATTTTCGAGGTCATGCAGTAACATACCGCAGACTATTTAGATAATAAATGCAATATGAAATTCCTTGAAGGATTGTTATCCATTTGCCTGATTCATTTACAAACATTGAATGCAATATTTCAACGGTCAGAGTAAGTCGGCCTCACTTTTGTAACCGCTTATGAAAGCCCAAAGTAAGCAAAAGTATTATTATAAGGTACGAAAGTAAATACTTATCACAAATGATGATAAACCAATGACACTAGTTTGCGTTATTGAAGTACATCAAGTTAAAAAAAGTAGGTTTTTTTAAAATTATGTTTTTAATACTTATTGGTATAGTTTGACCGAAACTGCTGTACCGCGCATTAGGAATGCGCGGCGAGGCGGGGGGCGGAACGCCGTGAGCGATGACGAATGAGCGGCCTGCACTGCCCCTCCCGTCTCGCCGCGCACATACCGAAGGCGCGGTACAGCGGTTTTGGTCAAACTATAGTAAGATTCTCTGATATAAGGCACGAAGCATAATGTAAAATGTAACTATAGGTATTTCATAATCAACCTATAACGTTTCCATTGTTGTGACACAGATCTCCTCTCTGTGAGAGATAGTGGTCGATAATCCACCACCCGGGCCCAGTGCGGGTTGGTGGATGTCACATGTCTTGGAATTTTTGATTTTAGGACATGGCGGTTTGATGTTTTCCATCCTTTTATGAGAGCAGTTGTGATGACACTAAATACACAAAATGTCTGCCTGGGTTCGAACTCACGACTCACAACTAGGCCGATACCACTTGGCCACCACTGCTCTCCATAGGTATAGGTATCGAGCCAGAAAAAAAAAAACATTACGCAGAACTGAAATCTTGAAGGTGATAGGGATAATGACCAGAGCGGCAATTCTCGTAATTTTAAGAACGTTCACAGTCTGATCTCAGTCTGTCAAAAATACCTCTAAAATCCCTACATTTTTGACAAGTTCATGACATTGATTATCGCTGAGATGAGATTGCGACTAGATTTTGAACGTTTTGAATCACGAGAGTTGGCCCTCTGATATTCATTAGATCAGCTCGTGATAAAGAAAGTAACAAAAAGGCAGCGAGCCATTTTTTTTGCGTTACCAAATTTAAATTAATTTGAAAATATTCAGCACTGAAGACACTACCTCCGATGTTCCATAAGATTTACGACCTGAACTTGTCATAAATTATAATGATAAAATGTCGCTAATTTGTGGCTGGCTGCTACGGGTGGGAAACCTGTGGGTTCCACAGACTATTTTTGGGTGTTAATAGACTCAATTTTATAAAATGTTTGATCATTGATTCATCCGAACAATGCGTATAGTAAACGAAATCTGTGAGAGAATTGATATATTTTCGTGCAGATTGAGTGAATTTGCAAAAGTGAACTTAACTATAATATTACCTTTCCTATTCGTTTATTTAACATAAAGTTATTTTCTGTACTATGACCAAGAAAACTATTTTAACATCAAGTTCATGAAACATTGAATGGCACTCTCCTAAAAACGTCTATTCATTTAGTATTTTTTTCATAATTAAAACTAAGACAAAGGACTTTTCCAAGCGGATTGTTCGAGAAAACTCATTAACAATGGTGAAAGTCAGAAATGAAGTCGATGGTTGAAAATATTATGAATGAAAGGCGTTTTCTTAATTTTAAAAGGATAGTTAAAGGCTATTCAGTCTGGGTTTGATGTGTGAAAAGTAACGAGTAAAATTATAATAATAAAAAATAATAATAAACGTTTTTTTAAGATAGCTAGGATCCAATTTGTTAGTAGTATAATAACTTATAACTAGTGTTAGTAATACAACCTTAATCTAGTCGCCCCCTGCGTGACCCATGCCTCGAGGTATCAGTACTCATGTGAGCATTATTGCTTTATGGAGATAAAGTGGTTTTTAGCAAAAACAACGTCTTGTTTTCTCATTTTTTAGCCCATTTAGAGATTAAACGTAAAACGTTTAATCTCTAAATGGGCTAAAAACGAGACTGCTCATTGCTCTGCTCGTCCTAGACTCTACTCGTTGGCTTAACATTAATTGGATACGGTACCCAAATTATGGTTATTTAATGTAGGTACTCCGTCTGTAAGCACACAATATATAAAACCAAATAAATAAGTAGGTATTATGTGAGGTGAAAAATTAAATGTTGTCGTCATATTATTACGATGGCTTATTTATTATACTAATAAAATATATAAATGACAATACCGAAATAAAATAAAGTCCCAAATATATTTTATTTATTTATTTATATATACTTTATTGTACACCACAAAAGTATATATTTACACATTTTACTAAAATATTGAACCTTAGGGGGCGTCCATTAATTACGTGAGGTGTTCTAGGGGGGGAGGGGGTCAAGACGAATCTCATCTAATCTTAATTTGGGGAGGAGGGGGGGGGTCTCGGCGAATATCACGTATTTTTTTTTTCCTCAAGAAACAGTAAAACTGCGAGAAATTTGGGTTAAATGAAGTAAAACATATTCTTTCACTAAAATATGGCCAAATCTTACACAATGATAATATAGATTATTGTTTTTTTTGTTCAGAATAAATCCAACGCATTTACACTATAAATTCACATTTTGAAAATCTCACGTGTGATTAGGGAGGAGGGGAGGGGGTCGAGCTAAATCTCACGACATCTCACCAAGGGGGGGAGGGGTTCGGAAAATCGCACAAAATACCTCACGTAATTAATGGACGCCCCCTTAGTTCAACAACCCGTCTATTCACTAACATTTTATTCAGACAATCGTTCATTTAGCTCAATCTTGCTTGCAGTAAAAAGACTTCCAAAATATTTTAAAGTCAACTTTATTTAGCACTAGTGATCCGCCCTTGCTTCGCGTGCATTAAACTACTGATGTCATGATATTATGTGAAAACATCGAGTTTTCTAAGTTATACGTAAGTTAACTAGCATAATCACTGCACAGACACAGGCCTCCTCTCGTGAAAGGGCCATAATCCACCACGCGGCTCTAGTGCGGGTTGGACGTAAGTTAAATATTATATAATATTTTATACACAAACCTTCCGGAGTTCTGGCTCTAAATGATGATGAAAACCGCATCAAAATTCATTCCAGAGTTTAAAAGAAATAAGGGAACACACGCGTAGACACGAAAAGCGACTCTGCTTTATATCAAGTTTATTTAGCATGTGTGTCGCGTCTAGGTTTTTGCATAAACTCTATGCAGCGAAAATGACGTGTATTGGATTTCCATGCATAATGTACGAGATTGTACTGAAAGATGGCAGATAAATTTATTATATACTTAGACTAAGCTAAAGCTTTTGATGTAAAGGTTGTTGTGTCTTAGGGTGTTTTGAACTTTTAATAAAATCAATACTTAAACACATCTTCATCATCACCATCAGCCTATAGCAGCCCACTGCTGGACATAGGCCTCTCCTATTGCACAACATTCAACTCGATTTTCGGCAACTCTCATCCAGCTGCTACCAGCCACCCTGCGAAGATCGTCGCTCCACCTAGCCTGAGGACGTCCCACCTTACGTTTACCGATTCGCAGTCTCCACTCAAGAACACGTCTACCCCAACGGTCATCGGTTCTACGGCTAACATGGCCGGCCCATTACCACTTCAGCTTGCTTGCTTGCGTGCTTAAACACATGCTTTAGAAAAAATATTATATAACGAAGTAATAAATTAGTAAGCCGAAGTTGAGATTCTTATAACATGGTATCTATATCTATCTATACATAATTATAATAAAATAGTATCGAAGTCGGCCGGTAGACTGGATGCGGAGGACGGGGGAAAGGGTGTTGTGGCGCAGTCTGGGAGAGGGCTATATCCAGTACTGGACTGCGATTGGCTGAATTGATTGATTAATTGAGTATCGAAGTCAAAACTATACATAAAATATTTTGTAAAGCAAGAAATTGCTACGAGGTATGGGAACGATTTGGCTGCCGAAAATATATGTACCGGATATTTGTCTGAATGTACGAGTATGTTCCGAATTGGAGCAAAAACGGCTGAACGCGCCGTCATTAAGTGCCATGGCACTTAATGACGGCGCGTTTAGCCGTTTTTATCAGACCAGTTTATATCTCATCACTCATGAGTGATGAGATATAAACTGGTCTTACCTCATTGTTTTCCTCTTAATGCTCTGCTGCCTCTTCCGTTGGTGCGTGTCGTTCATGTGTATGCACACTTACTTTCAGAAAACTCAACATTTTTCAACCCTATAAAAATCAACCCACATTATGTCACCATTTCGCTTTCGCAAGTAAGCAATATCTCTAAAACGACACATGCCGCACTACATCGAGCTTCCTGTATATTTTCTTAACCCTACGCGTGGAGACCTCTGGTGGCCTTGTCCATAGGATAAAGATGTCCTCCTATAAAACTGGCTCCTATATCCTTATGCTAAACCGATGTTACCGCCAACACAACACGGAAAAGTAAAGCTGGATGCGTTGCGTCCTTTGTGGTCGTAGATTCTAGAAATTATAGTCCTTCTTGTTCATAATTTTATGATTTTAGGGCTGTGTTCCTTCGTTGTATGTGTAGAGGTTCTTTTCTTGCTCTGAAAGAATTTCATATTGGATTTAGTGGACGGGTTTACTGCAAGGGAATTTTCATAATTTAGGCAACTTTTTTGCTTTTCGTTAATATTTTGTGCAGTATTATATAATTAAGTCCAACTGCAGGCAGGAACATAAAATTTTATGTTGATGTTTAACCAATCATCAGCCAGCAATCATCATCTTCATCATCCTACAGCAGTCCACTGCTGGACAGAGAGAGAAAGAAAAGAAAGAAAAATATTTTATTTGGGACTCACTAAAACTAACAAAGTTATTAAACAACCAAAAAAGCACCTGGGCGAGGCCAAAAAGGCTCCTATCTCAGCAAATTTAAAATTAAATACCGCAGCGCTGGTATGCGGCTGGTATAGGGCCCGACATATGCCCTAAAAATAAATAATAGGCCTCTCCTTTAAAGAAAGAAATAAAGCAAAAGTATTTATTGCGCCATTAAACTCGATTTTCGGCAATTCTTATCGAGCTGATACTCTTCGAAGATCGTCGCTCCACCAAAATCAAAATCAAACGTCATTTATTTATTTATTCAAATTAGGCTGAGTATCAGCACTTTTTGAACGTCAAAATTACAAAAGACAGTCCCCCAAAAACGCCCGCCCTTCACCTAGCCGTCAGTCACTGTCTTTACAAAAAGTGTTCATAAAAAAAAAAACTATTGAACACCATTATTACTTTTTCATGCCCATTCGTATTATTATAGATCCATGTAAAAGGAAGTGTTATAAAAGATCTAAGTCTTGTCGGAAAAGGACATCACGCATAAATTTAAATTATACTAGCACTAGCTGCACCCCGCGGTTTCACCCGCATAAGTTTCGATCCCGTGGGAATATCGGGATGAAAAATATTCTACATGTTAGTCCTGGTTATAAACCATATGTGTGCCAAATTTCATCTGAATCCGGTCAGTAGTTTTTGCGTGAAAGAGTAACAAACATCCATCCATACATTCATCCATCCATTCATCCATCCAGTCATCCATCCAGTCATCCATCCATACAAACTTTCACGTTTATAATATTAGTAGGATATATTTCATGTAAATACTAGCTGCGCCCCGCGGTTTCACCCGCATAAATTTCGATCCCGTGGGAATATCGGGATGAAAAGTACCCTATGTGTTATTCTAATGTATAAGCTATATTACTGTAAAGTTTCATCAAAATCCGTTCAGTACTTTTTGCGTGAAAGAGTAACAAACATCCACCCATCCATCCATCTATCTATCCATCCATTCATCCTCACAAACTTTCGCGTTTATAATATTAGTAAGATTAGTAGGACTAGTGTCTAGGATTTATGTCTGAACATTTTTGGCTATGTAGCCAAATATTTTTACAGTCTAAGAGCCGCCTTAGACTATAGCAATAACATGACACATAACATCACGCCTGTAATTCTGGAAGGATTAGGCAGAGCTGTACTTATAGAACATCCATATTTCGCCAGTTATGTTTAAGTCCTATGTACATAGTAGCCAGCTAGCCATGATATAAACCAGGCACGTAACCAGACTTTCTGCTTTTGAGAATTTTTTTATGTTTTCCATCAGAAATTTCATTTAACTCAATCATATTTTGCCTGACCTGAGAGGCTAAGAAATACCAGCCGCACGGTTCGATCGATCAGTCTAAGCTACGCTTGCCGGGGTTAGTCCGTGGATGGACCATCTTTAAATACCAAGACTCCTCCGTGCCTCGGAAAGCACGCTAGGCTGTTGGTCCCGGCTGTCATTCGTAAATCCTTGACAGTGGTTAAGGGTCGTCAGAAGCCCGAAAGACTGACAACCAGTCTTATCAATCGTATCGGGTATCGTCTTACCCAATAAGTGGGTTGTGGAGGTCAGATAGGCAGTCGCTTCATGTAAAATACTGGTATTCAGCTGCATCCGGTGCAGCTGACCCCAACACAGTGGAGAAAAGGCTAGGCAGATGATGAATTTGCCAGACCTGAGAATCTAACCCAGATCCTCATGGTCAGCAGCAGCGCTTTGTGACCACTGGAATAACGAGGCAGTAGACAAAATATTCATGGGAAATTTTTTTTTTTCGTTATGTTCATGCAAATATTAGGATGGAGTCAGCTGGGTATGCAGTCGGCCTGCAAATTACTTGACTTGATTACGATACGGGATTGGATCATGTACTCAAGAAGCCGTTCACGTTTTAACCATCAAATGGAGGAATGATGGCAGTCGTTTTGTTTATATGTGGTACTTTTCTGTATATTCCACGGAGTAATTTTTGTATGCTATTTGAAACCTTTGCAAAAATATATAACGGAATTTATGTTTTTTAAATTGTTTAAAAAACATAAATTCCGTTATACATTTTGTCTCCTTTAGGGCTGATTTTGCCAAAGTCAGTCATATGTTTTATACGTGAAATAAAAATGACTTCTGACAATCACTGTTCTAGTAAAAAAAATAAAATTTATTCAATCAAAAGTCATTTATTTAAAGTAGGCTGAGAATCAGCACTTTTCGAACGTCAAATAAGTATATTCCCAGGATAAGACTTATTCTAGGTATAAAAGTTTGGTTAAATGCGCCCTTAATAAAATAAAAACTAATAATTAAAACTTACGTAAACAAAGAACATTAATATTTTCTTAAAAGCTTGAGGCTTATCTTGATATGTAAGAAAGACGTTCACACCTCATGCTTTTAAGAAAATATTAAAGTTCCATGTTTAAGTAAGTTTAAAAACTTTTAGAAACCGGAGGTGGGTCGGAGTTAACTTGCAAGATATGATTACAGACAGGACAGGTGAAATTAAATAAAAGCTTGGAAATAAAATACAGCAAATTTAAACAAAGAGTTTTTAATAGCAGCAAATCTCATGTTTGGAAAATTGTTGGTATTTGGGCTCTTTAGTGAACTGAGGCCGCTAGAACTTATCCCGCGGGATGAGTTGACTAAATAATTAATTTTATTATTTTTCCTTGTCAACTGATCCCACTTTAAAAAAATATTATTATTTATATATAAATATGTACACAGGTGAACAAAATTATTTCTCTTCTTTTATTCAGTCTTCATCCATACGGCTCTTATATTTTTGTTTTATTTTTCCCGTATTTTAATGGTCCTGTTCGTTTAATACTGTATTTATAAAAGATCAAATAAAAAAAAACTGCTTTTCTCTCATTGTTCCAAGATCACAAAGATATGATAAAATAAAATGATAAAATGTATTTCTGTTTTTAGTACAAAATGACAAGATCATACGGAATGGTATTGTCTCGGCGCTGAATTTTTTTTAGTAAGTTTTAGATTTACAACATAGGTGTGAGCGTGAATATACCTTCGTATATAACATAATACCACACTTGTATTCCCCAAAGGGTTAATTCCAGATGAAAGAACACAATAACAGTTTGCCCGACCCGGGAATCAAACCCAAGACCTCACGCTCAGCAGTAGCGCTTGCGGTCACTAAACTAGCGAGGCCTATGTATTATATAATAATAATAATATCCCTGGACATTTCACACAGCGCCATCTAGTCCCAAGCTACCTAATGCTTGTGTTATGGTAACAAGATGGCTGATAAACTACTTATATACATTTTTTTTTAAATACATACATATTATTATAGATAGAAAAACACTCAGACTCGGAACAAATACATGTAGGACTTACAAATATTTGTTCTGTGCGGGAATCGAACCCGCGACACGCAGCGCAGCAGTCCGATCGCTCAGCCACTGCGCTAACCGTGTTGTCAGACGCAGCAGTCAGTATAAGCCTTATATATTTTATTCTCCGAACATTTAATAGTTAATTAGCTCAAAGCTCAATAGAGTTTTATGAAATTACTAAAAAACTCAAACTCAAAACACAAAGCATTTATTTCTAATAAACCAATTACAAGCACTTTTGAATAGTCAAGGGTTTGGTCAGTCAGGAAGATGAAGCTAGTTGTCCCTTCCTAAGCGTAGTAGGTACCTATGGAGAAGAACGGGCAAGAAACTCCACGGACAAGTATAATAATGAGACAATTGAAGGTGAAAAAAGGGACCCAGAGATAAATATAATAAAGAAGATTTCTATGGAGGGACCAATTAAAACAAGAAGAACTCGTCCCTAATACAATAAAATAGCTATTTAAAAAGTCAATCGACTTCACCATTATGTGCGAAATCCACGAGAAAAATCTTTATATAATGATATAACCTAGTATACCGCGTGGATTAAATCGTTCTTCTTTTCTGGAGCGCGAACGTACAACTTAATCCAGTACATTTATGAAGGCTTGCGGTTTCAAAGCCGGGCTTCAGTTCAAAAATACAGTTGCTTACAGCAAAAAACTTAGTAAGCTTACAATTTTATATTGAAAATTATACACGTTGTTGAGTTTTAAGTTGACGATAGTAAATTCTTTAGAAATGCTATAACTTTAAACGTCCTGAAAATCAAATGCATTGAATAAAAGTAATTGGTTTCTCTTAAGAGGTCCAGTACCAGCTACACTTTTCCTATTTTAATTACATACATAAACGCATTCTACTCATGGAGGCAGGCAGAAACTAAAGAACGCCACCTGTTACGATATTCTGCTTTTAACCGACGAAAAAAACCGGAGGAGGTTCTTAAGTCAACGCGTATATATTTTTTAATTTTTTATGTATGACCACGCATAACTTTTTACATAGTAGTCCGATTTTGATAATTCTTTTTTTATTGGAAAGGGTTATACCCCAAAGTTGGTCCCATATAAATTTGGAAAAAAAAATCTAACCCTAAGGGTGGGAAAATAGGGGTGATTTATTGTTCACTCACAGATTTGAATGCTGAGTTGTTTATTATTACTCTACTCAGTGCCACATTTGCCTGCCCTTTGGCAAACAATTAGTAGATGATAGCCACAAAAAATTATAAAATGAAAACTTTTTAATAAAAAAATTAAACCGCCGAAAAAACTGAAAAGCAAAAAATAATAAACCTTTTTTATTTAACCTCAATAACTAAGTTCCTCAACTAATGTAAGTAATTTTAGTTGAGGAACTTAGTTATTAAGATTAAATAAAAAAGGTTTATTATTTTTACTTTTCAGTTTTTTCGGCGGTTTAGTTTTTTTGTTAAAAAGTTTTTTATAATAACACTTTTAAACCCACCAAGTTTAACCAAACCAAGAAACATCTATATCTATACTTATAATAAATCTGTAGAAGTGAAAATTCTGTACATTGAAAATATAAAAAAAATAAATAGCAGGGGGTGTTACTAGACCGACACCGAACCCAAAAATGTGATTAAAAAAATTTTTTCTGTCTGTCTGTCTGTCTGTCTGTCTGTTTGTTCAGGCATCACGCAAAAACTACCGGTTCGATTACGATGAAACTTGGTATAATTATTCTTTAATATCCTGGGCACAACACTGGGTACTTTTTATCCCGGAAAAGTATATACAATAAAAAACAAACTTAATTTTGCGGTTCGATCCCTAGACCCGATTACTGTACCAACCGCAAATAATAAGTTTGTCGTAGGTTACGTCACAGTATCTTAGCCGTGTGCAGTGTCCCTAAGTTATGCTCTAAATGTAGTGCTGAAGGTTGAATTTGGCTTGCACCGTTCGCAGCACACGCGTGGCGCGCGGCCGCGCACGCATTACGTTAGTACTTATCCTTACCTATGGCATTACATTTTTTGAACTTTCATTTGAACGGACGTGTCGAGTGGCAAGCGTTCGTTCTTATTCTTATTTTAACTGCAATTCTAAACCGTGCTTTTCAGTGCGACCTTTTTATTCCTTTTAGTTTTTAGAGTTATTTAGGTTTATTTTTATAAGTCGTAGGGATAGATTTTAATTTTAAAGTATAGGTAGGTAGTATATTTGATAGTGTACGTAGTGACCGTAGGTTATTTTATAATACGGTTAGGTAGGATTAGTCATTCGTATAGATATTAGTTTTTAGGGATTTTGCTTATTTATTGAGTTTAGATTAGTTATCATCAGAAATAGGTTTATTTAGGTAGGTAGGTATTTTATTTTCTGTTATTGAGTTTTTTTTTTTTAAATTAGGTAGGTACTTAGGTAAAGATATCATATAGGTACCCTCTTAATCACCACTAATAAGACACAATTGGTTTTCTATTGTAATTAGCCACAAAGGGCCCGCGAGATACCTAGATGGAATCCTCGGGAAGCACATACATTTTATCCTGTTAGCACGTTCCCGTGGGATAATTTCCGACATCCACGCGGGCGAAGCCGCGGGCAGAAGCTAGTCTAAAATATACCCACACACTACTACCATCCGCTCCACACAATCCTTTCAACAATTCTCAAAATTATTTCAACGTACAACCGAAGACATGCCACTCAAAAAGACTAACACACGTCCAACATGTTCCATATGGCACAAACGCAGTAATCCTTAGTCCCTCCACAGTCCAAGCAGCTCGGAGTAAGCCCCTTTATCTGAACAATGCAGGGTGCGGTCGCGAAAAATCTCCGACGTGCAGAAAACGACGAGTAAGCTTCATGTTCACTGAAATTCAGACAACATTCCAGTTCAGTACTGTGACATATTTGCATGAATATCTTGGAAAGGGGTCGTTGTTCTCTTTATTTAGTGAATAAGGATTTTTGGAGGAAATTTTATCAGGTGCAGGCAACTTTGGCAGGTGGTGTGTGGTGGTTTGGGTTTGTGGTGGAAATAACACTCGTGTGAATCGATTTTGAAATAAAGCTTATAGCATAATCAGTCTATAATGTTCCCACTGCTGGGACACAGGCCTCCTCTCGGTGAGAGGGAGTGAACCGTAATCCACCACGCGGGCCCAGTGCGGGCTGGTAGATGTCATATGTCTTCGAATATTTGGTTCTAGGACATAATTACGATTTTGAAATAATTTTCTTAAAAGATTCCGTAAGCATGTGAGTGCCGCATTTAATACTACTGACCATCGGCTTGGGACAGAATATTATCTTAGTATGACAATCTTTAGGGTTAGTTAGAAACCCAAGAGTCTGCGAAGCTCAGAAAATTGTGAAATCGATGTGATGGTGGATGATGCGACTGCAATAATGCAGTACGCCTCGTGTATGCCAATTACTTAACATACTATCAATCACAATCCGAATAATTTTGAAGGATATTGCTAATCCATTGCTTCATATGTTCGAAAAATGTGTCTGCTCAACAACGTGAATAACGCAATGAATATTGTTGAACTGTCAAAACGACCCAGTCGCCCCGCTGCTCTATTGCCTTTGTCGCCTCATGCGGAAAGATAAAAATATAGATAAGTCCAGTGCCTATACATATATTTTGGTTATGTGACTTTGGGCAAGATACTTGAGTAACATCTGGATACGTAATAAAAGTAGAGTAACTTCTAACAAGAGATATCGCAGCATTATGCTGAAATAGGAGCCTTTTTGACCTCGTACAGCTCTTTTATTGTTTTTTTTTTCTGGGCCCCAAGTCTGCTATTTTTATAAATTCGTGATTCCAACACGATCCCATTCCCATCCCATTGTCATTTTGCTTAAAGTTCGTAATCTGCTAAATTCTTAATGGCGATCATTGGTCGGTCAAGGGTCTCGTAATAAAATTGTGTCATAATGACATTGTCGTATTGCCATTGTTATAAAACCCGTTAGTAGAAATGATTTTACCAAACTTGTCAAAATCAACAATTATGAAATCAATGATAGACCATTCTGACAAAATTGTAATAGCAGACTTGGGGCCCTGGTTGTATGTAGTCTAACTTAGTTCTTTTCAAATGCTCCTTTTTTACTTTTTGTATTTCCTGTGTGTCATAAATAAAACAGTTTTCTTTCGTTTTTTCTTCCATATATTATTTTAATGGAGTCGTTTATTATCAGAATCCACTGCGCTGTGTCATCGAAAAATTATGAGTGATTTTTTTTGTTTATTTATTGGGCAGGCATACACACCTTACAATTACGCAAGATTCTAAAGCGATTTTCTCCTAAAGTATTGATGGAAATGTTGTGATATTACGAACGTAATATTCTCGAAACCGCACTCAAAGTCAAATCATTCATTCCAAATAGGCACATAAAAGGCATTTTTGAACGTCAAAATATGTCGTCACTATTACGAAATAGATCTTTTCTCAATGTTGCAATCGTTATTTCACGGAAAAACCCTCTTAAATGTTACGTAGATGCAAGGTATTTATGCTCGTGACTATAAGTGGTTACACACGAGCGGCATCCGATAACGGCAAAGGCAACTGCAGCAATGTGCCGCTCGTGTGTATCGCACAAAGTAGGAACAAAATACCCAATCAAAAATCGTCTAGACCAACGTTAAATAAGACTAGCTTGAGCTAAACCAATTTCAACCGCTAAAAAACAACGACTCTGTTCAAAGGTCGAAAGTTCCCAGAACAAATATCAAAGTAAAGTTTATGTAACCCAAGGAAACAATTTGCCCTACATACAATATTATTAAACCAGTATTTTATAACAAAAGGAAAGTTTTACTCCTTGAATAAATACATTTGAAAACATGATAGAACAAAGAAAGAGAGTTTATTTATATTTATACTATTACAAATCCGTCATGTACAGACGTCAGGTACTGGAAAAAACATTTCATAGCCATCGATCGCACGTCAAATCCCACAATAGAGACTTTTCCACTCAATTTTGCTTAGGCTGTATATTTACAGGGTCAAACTGAATTAGCTAGCGAAACTCAGTAAACGTTATGGTTATCGATATCTCTCGATTCAGCACGTGATTCTGGCGTAGATTTTTTTTCTGAAAACTTTCAACGCCGTTGCTTTGAAGGTTTTCAGAATGAAATAAATCTTCTGAATCAAAAAAAATCAGAATCATGTATTGAATCCATGTAACCATCCAGGTAACAGGATATGCGTCGATGTCCCTGCCAACCTGTATATCATGAGCATGTAAAGTAGGATACACAGCCGTGCCGTGCGTGTGTGTTCGACAATGTTAATTAAATGTATGTATTTGTACGCCTCTGGGCAAAACATAGAGGATCTACCTATCTGTAACATCTCGCACACTATTGTAATTTGACCTATATTTACAAATATTTGCTGCGTATATAGTAGATTCTGTATTCTAACAACTAGGACCTACTAATACCCGTCCATTTACTCACCATAGTTTATCAGCACCATTCGTATTTTAGCCTGTGCATGTTAGATCCACCGGATGCAAGCTCTATTAGGGTTCCGAATAGCGGTCGAAGTTTGGTCGATACCATTTTCTACTAAGTAGTTTCATACGGTCCTCTCCTCGACTTAGAATAATTATTCAATCCCATAACTACCCAGTGTCATAAATGGCTACTAGTGCATAGTATACTATATGTAAGCAGTGCCAACATTGTCCAATTCAGTTATCAGTGTATAATATATTATGTAAATGTGTATTTCATAAAAAACCGGCCAAGTGCGAGTCGGACTCGCCCATGAAGGGTTCCGTTACGTTACGATTTATGACGTATTAAAAAAAACTACTCACTAGATCTCGTTCAAACCAATTTTCGGTGGAAGTTTATATGGTAATGTACATCATATATTTTTTTTAGTTTTATCATTCTCTTATTTTAGAAGTTACAGGGGGGGGGACACACATTTTACCACTTTGGAAGTGTCTCTCGCGCAAACTATTCAGTTTAGAAAAAAATGATATTAGAAACCTCAATATCATTTTTGAAGACCTATCCATAGATACCCCACACGTATGGGTTTGATGAAAAAAAAGTTCTAAGTATGGAGACCCCCAAAATTTATTGTTTTTTTTTCTATTTTTGTGTGAAAATCTTAATGCGGTTCACAGAATACATCTACTTACCAAGTTTCAACAGTATAGCTCTTATAGTTTCGGAAAAAAGCGGCTGTGACATACGGACGGACAGACAGACAGACAGACAGACAGACAGACATGACGAATCCATAAGGGTTCCGTTGCCATTTGGCTACGGAACCCTAAAAAGTGCAGTACAGTACCTACGCGGTCAAAATGTATGGAAAAACTAGTTCCAGGTTTACGAATCATGTACTGGATCCACGGTAACAGGTTGCGCGACGGTGTCCCTGCCACCCTGTACCAAAAAAAAGGAAGAGCTCACTGGACACAAAAAAAAACATCCGAATCGCAGTCATTAATTTTACTATACTGAACCAATATTTTTTTTCAATAAGACCATCAAAACTAGGATTAAGGTTAGAAATATATTTGTTTTTTTCTAATGACAACTTTTATACGCAAAGTCGATCGCTTCTTACATCTTTACAAAGCAACAGCAATATACATACATAGGTAGGAAGTGCTATAAATTCCTCAGCAAATGAACTTGTCAGCTGTCTATTTTCATTATACTCAGATTGCAAGCCCAACGAGATAGGTTTTACGATACAGGGGCGTTTGTTAGAATAGCTTTGTTGTGCTAAACGGGCTTCGGATTAGAATTAAACGATTTAATCGGTATGGTAGTCCCACAATAGAGTTAAAGCTGCCTATTGTGGCCTATTTTAGGTTCGGAACTGAATTATTTTCCCACGTTATGTTCAAGTTCTGGATAAATATCTACGGACTGGGCATTTTTGTGTTGCTTGCAAAGAATTAACCCCCCCCCCCCCTTCACCACACGTGGGTATTGTCAAAGACACGATAAAAAACTTTATATTAAAAAAAAAAAACAAATGACGATCTGAATGTCTTTTTGATGCACTATCTTAACTAGAAATTGGGGCTTTACTATGTATGCACGGTGATTTTGTAGTAAGATCCTTTATGCTTTTTTTTACTAGACACTGGGTGCTGCAGTTGTTACTTGCTGTTAGGTTAGTTTGTAAATACTAACATAGTTTTTAAGTCGTTGTTACTAATTCTATATGGATTGTGTGTATTTTTATTTGTGATCCGCAATAAACGATATTATTATTATTATTTAATTAAATTAAAATAACTACTTTAACTTTACCAATTTGCCAATGAAGAAAAACACGGCTTTACGAGTATTCGTGTTTGTTGCCCAACATTCATAAATAGGTGTCCAATTAACACCTCCTTCGGGATTATATAAGCCCTTTGTTGCCCTCAAAATAAACGCATGTGTTACACGAAACTGTAAACCTATCATTTTATTAATCATTTGTCAGAAGTCATGTAAATTACATTCCGAAAATAATGTGAGGAGATTATCGTATTTTTTAGCACAACTTGAACATTTTATGGCTTTTCCTTTCTCAAAATATTGATAAGATTTCTAATTATGCATCCAATGTGGGAACACGGTGAATCGCAAGAGGAAAAAACTCTACACCTGTAAGGACTTTTCAAATAACCTTCTTATGCTTTGAGTAAAAAGATACGAGGTGACTAAAGTGTTTACCGAGCGTTCTTAGAAACCATAACATCACGCCAGTATTCCGCAAATGGTAGGACAAGGGTGTATCTATAATAGACCCACATTTTGCCATGTTTAAGTCTCATGTATTAGGGGGCGAGCGTATAATAATAATAATAATAAGTTTATTAATGCTTCAGTTTACAAAATGGGGTTTAGTGTTTGGAGCCTCCTTTTAAGCAAACAATGCCTGTGTTATGAGACTCCGCTATTGCTATCAACCTGGCACAAATCCAGACTCCGAGAATAAAACACTTTGCCCGACCAGGGATTCGTACCCAGGACCTCATACTGCAGCAGTAGTGTTTGCGACCGCTAGAGCGACGTAGCAACTTTCGTAGAAATAATAATAATAATAAGTAGTAATATTTTATTTTATTATTTATTAGCACAATACAAGTTTGACACATTAAAATTCACATAGTAGTCACTAGTGTACATAGAAATTAACAAATAGCAATAGTGTACAAGAGATGGGAAAAGTAAATACAAAATTTGAGCCCTGACTCCTAAACTAGGAAGATCCTGTATCTTAGGAGGCAGTGTCTTCGCATAAATAGAGGACGAGTAAATTATGAGCGTACTAGCAGACTCGGCTTGTCACAAGCAAGATATAGACTATAAGGTAGGAAATTTATCTATATACTATATAAATTTTATTAATATTATATTATTAGTATTAATAGGTAGTTATGTTTGTATTAAGTGTGTGTGAAGTGCATTTGTGTAAAATTTGAGTAAAATACGTTGGTCTTTTTCGATACTCAGCTCTCACTTAAACTTTTAACTTCATAATATTCTAAAGGCTGAGAATAATGCGCAAGTTAAGCTTCAATGCCATTGTATGAAATACACCAAAGTTGTCACTGCTTGAGAGTCTGCTCAAACTTTACACGCTAACTTAGCTTGAAGGATAAGTGCATCGGCACTCAGATTGTATCAGATTATACTCCACCAGAATAACGAAATCCAATATTCCTCAGCATACATTTTTAGAACTTACTTACACTTACTCTTTTGGGTAGCAGCGGAAAATGTTGGCCCACTGATTAAAAACATAAAAAAGACTATAGATACCTAACCGTGATCTGGAGGTTTTGAGTATAGACCCCCTGACTGACTTCGGTCACGGTGGCCAATCTCAACGGAGATTAACCAGGTACGCAGGAGATGTCGCAGATGCACAAGTGTGTGCTCAAACACACGTGCACTCTCTGTTCTTTTACTCTTAATAGTCCGATGGGATGGCAATCTGTTACGACCTGAGTGAGAACAGGAACAGGACCAACGGCTATACATGCTCAGCACCCACGCTCAGCGGTCGCACTTGCGACCTACGAGACCAACGCAACGGGGCAAAAAGCCATTATTTGAATATTTCACTAGTGATTAAGTGAATACTGAATGCTTACGTAAGTAATTACACGTACGTAATAACGTACGTAAACGTATTACGTAAGAAAAACAGGTTTTGCTGTGACTTTGTTGCTTTGTTTTTTTTTCTTATCTGTATTTGTAATGATATGTACGTGATTACCAGTTTATTTTTATTTATAAGTAATGTATTTGGTATGTTGAAACTGTGTGTACTCCCCGTCACTTTTCCCTAAAGGTTCATTAGAAAACCAGCGTCAGACAGCATCTGTCTGGCATTAATGCTGAAATGAACCTTTTTGGCGCAGCCGTGAGGCACAAACTATTGTTGTCTGAAACATTATTTTATATTTTATTAATTTTGTATTTTGTGTTTCACGAACTGTGTCCAAATAAACTTTTTTCTTTCTTTCTTTCTTTCTAATTGATGACAGGTGTACTAAAATAAGTAATATTTGGTTAAAGATACTTAATAATTTGCTGTCAATAGTATTTGGTGACTAAAATAACTGAAACATCATAGTTGAATTAATCATTCAAAAAAGCACACAAAACTGTACACATGCAAGAAGTATTTTCGTGTGTACATAACACACGAAAATACTTTTTGCATGTGTACAAAACTTTTTCTAAATATAACCTAAAAATACTGGCAGCTCATAATAATCTAACCACTCTACAAGTCTTCACACAGATTTAGCCCCTCAACCCTCTTCAACATGTCATTATGCAATCTCGGAACTCACCAGAAGATACGTGTTACCTTTTATGGGGTAATAAAGGTAAATTATTGTGTGAAGGGTACGGGGAGTCACTTGGTTTAATCGGTTGAGTGGGCTGTAATCCACCACGCGGGCCCAGTGCGGGTTGGTAGATCTCACGTCATCGAATTTTTTGCTCTAGGGTATGCTGCCGGTTTTCTCACGATGTTTTCCTTCACCGTTTGAGAGCTGTGGTGATGAAGTAATTTACACAAAGTAAAGCCTGCCTGGGTTCGAGCTGACCTACTACTCGTAAGCTGCGGCTTTTGGCAATGGGCCACCACTGCTTCCTAAGAAAGTGGTTCCGCCATATTATAACTAAAAATCTGTCATTTTCTGATGTCAAAAAACGCTCTGTATTTGGCAACCGCTATTTTGTGACCGTCCGCTGCTTTCTAAGGAAACCAATGCTATGGTGACTATCGTATTCCTGTGTTGTGTTGACAAGTTTGACAGCTACTTTCTACAGTGAGAAAAAATAAAACAAAACTCGTTTGTCATGAAAGAAAACTTAAATTATTTGGTCTTCTTAATTTTTATTATAAATTTACAATCACGCCGTAGCTTCTTCTGATTCCTGTGAAATCACGAATTTATTGGTTAGAAGTTCTTACTTCCAAAATTCATTTTTTCTTTCTTCATCTGGCCGCTGATCTGTTGTCCAATTGCTTATGGGGTCGGTGCAACGTGTCTTTTTCTTCCATATTTCTCTATTAGGCTTCATGTCAAGTGGTCACTCCCTTTATAGCCATCTCATGTGATCTGTTCTATACTGCGTTCGCAATTAAGTTACCAAGCTTATAAACAAATATGAGTTATTGGAAAAATACCTTTAACACACACAAAGTTCAACTGGGTTTGAATAGACTTTAATACTATCCATGGACGAAAACATAATATTTTAATTTATACGTAACTTTACTAAACTTACAAAGCCTCCATTAATTCATAACATGAACTAGATCAAGCCAGCATTATAATGAATTTTACAAACTTAGTTAACTTGCTTCACCGCCGGCGAGTTTTTAAAGGGTACTGTAAGTAAGCTGGTGACTTACAAACAGAAAATTTTCTTAAAATATTACTTTCTTTGGATAAAAAATTAGAACCGTGTTTTAAAGTGACTTTAGATTAGTCGCCAATAGCAATGTAATAATATAACTTTTCTTTTATATCGTCACGAGCTATGGCGATCAAAAGTTCAAGAGAATACTTTATATTAAGATAAGCAGCATCCCGCGGTTTCACCCGCATAAGTCTCCATCCTGTGGAAATATCGGGATAAAAAGTATTCTATGTATTAATCCTGGTTATATAATATTTGTGTGCCAAATTTCATCCAAAACCGTTTTGTCGTTTTTGCGTGAAAGAGTAACAAAAATCCATCCAACCTCACAAACTTTCGCGTTTATAATATTAATAGGATAAGCCAAACTGGTTACTATGGTCGAGATGGAAATCTTTAAATTGACTTTGAACCCAAGTCGGCCGGAGCAAAGACAATCTCCACAAATGGGGTTTAAGGGACGGCTCATATCTCAAGTGCGTAGACCGCAGACAATGCCTGCCTTCCATTTTACGCCACATGCCCTGTTACCTGTGCACTTGATGACCTTATGACTGCGTCAGTGAGAGCAGTTCACGTAGCTGAATTTTGAGCTAAACATATTTTTAAGAATGATTTTTTTGCCATCGATACGCTAAGAAGATGCCAGACTGTAAAGTTGGTGGCGGGGCTGATTGCCCAAGGATATGCATAGCTAAATGCTCGTTTCCAATTAAAATAAATCGAGCGTAAAATAATGTTTAGTTGTTAATTAAGCATAAGTGGTTAAGCGATTGACTGCTGCGCTGCGTGTCGCGGGTTCGATTCCCGCACGGAACAAATATTTGTATGACCTACATGTATTTGTTCCGAATCTGGGTGTTTTTCTATCTATAATATGTATGTATTTACAAAAAAAAAAATGTATATAAGTAGTTTATCAGCCATCTTGTTACCATAACACAAGCATTAGGTTGCTTAGCTTGGGACTAGATGGCGCTGTGTGAAATGTCCTGGGATATTATTATTATTAAGTATAATCAGCCTATATTGTTCCCACTGCTGGGACACAGGCCTTCACTCGGTGAGAGAGCCGTAATCCACCACAACTCTGGCCCAGTGCGGGTAAGTAGATGTCACATGTGTTCGAACTTTTGTTCCTAGGACATTAAAATCATTTGAAATCATTGTTACACATTTTCGATCATGCAACGTAAAAATGAACATTCATACCATTTTTGTCGTCATGGATCTGGTTTAGGCCTCGCCTCTCCAGCACGAGGTTGCGAGTTCAAATCTGGACAAGTACCCATGTGACTTTTATGTAATTTTCGAGTTTATCTTGGATATTACTGACATCGATGACAGACGGGTGTTGTGTCTGGCGGGCAACTGCCCCGACGGCTGTCGAGAAGTGTTTGTATGAAGTTTGTTGCGCGGCAAACTCTGCTTGCGAGATGCAGGATTTGCGTGACGTCATTATGACGCGTTGTTCGCATCTGGCGTGATACAGCTACAGAATAATAAATACTGTGCCAATGTTAAATTTATAGCACGCAAGATTTTTATATGAAACGTGATGTTTTACGTTTTATTACTCGTTGACAATAAAAATCCCATAAAAACCGTTATTATTGTGCCCACGGTATGTCCGTTAATCTAAATGTCACTGGTCAATTCCAATTTTGCCGATTTTGTGGCTATCGTCAAATATAACGCTGTATTGGTACCGTGGTGTCCATACATTTGTAAAAAAAACACAAAAAATGTATATAAGTAGTTTATCAGCCATCTTGTTACCATAACACAAGCATTAGGTTGCTTAGCTTGGGACTAGATGGCGCTGTGTGAAATGTCCTGGGATATTATTATTATTAAGTATAATCAGCCTATATTGTTCCCACTGCTGGGACACAGGCCTTCACTCGGTGAGAGAGCCGTAATCCACCACAACTCTGGCCCAGTGCGGGTAAGTAGATGTCACATGTCTTCGAACTTTTGTTCCTAGGACATTAAAATCATTTGAAATCATTGTTACACATTTTCGATCATGCAACGTAAAAATGAACATTCATACCATTTTTGTCGTCATGGATCTGGTTTAGGCCTCGCCTCTCCAGCACGAGGTTGCGAGTTCAAATCTGGACAAGTACCCATGTGACTTTTATGTAATTTTCGAGTTTATCTTGGATATTACTGACATCGATGACAGACGGGTGTTGTGTCTGGCGGGCAACTGCCCCGACGGCTGTCGAGAAGTGTTTGTATGAAGTTTGTTGCGCGGCAAACTCTGCTTGCGAGATGCAGGATTTGCGTGACGTCATTATGACGCGTTGTTCGCATCTGGCGTGATACAGCTACAGAATAATAAATACTGTGCCAATGTTAAATTTATAGCACGCAAGATTTTTATATGAAACGTGATGTTTTACGTTTTATTACTCGTTGACAATAAAAATCCCATAAAAACCGTTATTATTGTGCCCACGGTATGTCCGTTAATCTAAATGTCACTGGTCAATTCCAATTTTGCCGATTTTGTGGCTATCGTCAAATATAACGCTGTATTGGTACCGTGGTGTCCATACATTTGTAAAAAAAACACAAAAAAAAATTAAATTAACGTTGATTTATACACATAGGTGTACAAAATGAAGGTAACAAATATTATAAACTAAACTTATGAACTAAAGTAAGAAATTAAGTAATTAATAAATCTGAGAAAATGATATTACGGATTTTATATTTCTTCTAAATATTAATTTATAGTGTAATATGCTTTCTGTATCTGTAAGACACGTCAATTTAATTAGTAAAAAAAAGAAAATACGTTTATTTGCGATAAACATGACGCAGAGAAAGAACACAAACACAAAAAATATCAAGATGAGGGAAAATGTGCGTCACATCACGTGTGCGTTGTTGCGTTATCATTTGAGGTTAGCAATTATTTTAGTAGATTGTGAGCAAAATTAACTGAAGTGTGCCCTTCATACATATTGGGGAGAAAGCTAGAGAATATATTTCAGTCGGTCTGATTTTCCAACGTCCAACGGTATTTTTTTCCGAGAATAATATTGACATCTAACAGCTTTCTTATGGAAACACTTGCAAAAAATTCAATTTTTTTCCACAGATAAAGAAATCTGGCATCAGAGAAATCAGACCTTGCTCTGGCTTATTTGCCTGTCTAATCTTCTATTTATAACCTCCCTAGAAGGTTTTTCAACGTGACGTCATTGAAGTCAAAAGCTTAAAGTTTTGGTTTCCTACGAAAGCTCTGTCATGGAAATCTGTAATTCTCACCAGTGGTGTCAAAAAACTCTCTGTACTTCTTCTTGCTAGCGTATCGATAGCAATCTAAATGGACTCGGCCCAGAATTCAGCCCAGAATTCGGCTACTTATTTGGCGCCATCGCCAACGTCCATCAGTTCTTGTAACGTGCAGCTGACAGGATACCATCGTTTGTGAAACAGCACCACATTTACACTCCAAGGAGGAGTTGTCTATGAAACTCCACCTGAACATGTTTTACTTGCTTCGGCCAACTTGGGTCCGGAGTCTGTTTAGAGAGTTCCAGTTACCCAAGGTAACTCATGTCCAGCTGGGAGGTCTTCAAGTGGTGGAACGTATCTGTCACCCAAATCTATGTACTTGGGAAGCCGAAAAGTGTGACCATTCACCTCTTACTTAGAAAAAAAAAGCATAACAGAAAAGGAGTCATGAACAATTTCTATTTTCTAATAAAAATAGCCATAACACATAGCCGTTTAATCGTATTCATGCAATCAAGCGAGACCACCAGTTGTCTACCAAGCACATTCTTTTGAAAGCCACAGTTTGATGGGCGCATAAAATTTCATAGCTTCCGAATGGTATTGCATGGAACGCTGAGTTGCGGACGTATATGACACGCGCTATTTATGACATGGAGGACGTGGATACGTAATACGGGCTGGTGTCCGCAACTCCATTTCAATGCGTGTATTTTGTTTGGGTAGGAAACTCGATAATTCGACCCACCCCAGATATTCAAAGAAGGACAGCAGCCTTGATGTTGCTGACCGTCTCACGGAGGGTACCGTACGTGGTGACCACCGTGCAGTTTAGAAGCCATTAACTGCTGCCACGTCGACCTCCATGCAGGCTCTGCACAGCAGACTGTCTGTGACTCCTAAGACAAACAGGTGTTTATTAAATGACCCGTGGCCAAGTTAAAGCTGCTGTTACTATACGCAGCTGTTGCTCAGATTTGGAGAATCTGTTTCGTGAGGTGGCTATCAATTGTAGGAAGTACTACTTTAGCCTGCCTGCACTCACTTTGATCCGCCCAAAGTTTATGATGTTGGTCTTTGGAGCCTTTCCTTACCAGGGTGCGTAATAAAATGGAGGATGTGAGGAATCGTACAATCGGTGGCCTGAAATCGTCAATGTGCATTTTATCATTTCAACGTAATGATACTATCGTGGATCCCCTTGGCATCACGATAACAGAGGCATGGCATGGCAGTATATATATATAAAAGTATGGAGATATATATGAAGATGCTTTTAATAATAATAATAATATAATATCCTTGGACAATTCACACAGCGCCATCTAGTCCCAAGCTAAGCAACCTAATGCTTGTGTTATGGTAACAAGATGGCTGATAAACTTCTTATATACATTTTTTTTTTTGTAAATACATACATATTATAGATAGAAAAACACCCAGACTCGGAACAAATACATGTAGGTCATACAAATATTTGTTCCGTGCGGGAATCGAACCCGCGACACGCAGCGCAGCAGTCAATCGCTTAACCACTGCGCCAACCGTGCCGTCACATCTCCCTCCAAAATATCATAAATATAATATTATAAATAATCTTTTGAATCTCCCTCCAAAATAACGTTATAATGTGCACGTATTTCCTTGCATTTTATAGACATGGATATAATACTGTCAAGTTAGAAATGATAAAAGCGCACATTATAAGTGAGTAAGCGTGATGAACCAAAAGCTGATGAATTTTTTTTTTAAATCTACCCTAATAGGGTACCTTTTTTTGGTAACCTATATTTTGCCCCACTGCTGGCCAAAGTCCTTTCCCTTTTCCTTCCAAACCTCCCTGTCTTGTGCGTCTCTGGCCACGTTGGCCCAGCAAACCTTATCAGATCGTCACACCACCTTCACCGCGGTTTATTTCGACGGCGATGTCCTCCATCACGCGTCCAGTGAGTGACGATCTTTGCCTATCTCTTCGGGTTCCTTTAGACTTAGTAATATGTGTACCGGTTGAACTGTTATTATTCTAAAAATTTCAGAGAATAATGTTTAATCTATATATGCTGCCCGTACAAAATAATAGTTTCCATTTAATATTCCTGGACAAAGGATTGTAGAAAGCAAAGCCTGGCTTTTTTATTATTTACGTTTTCCTATCTAGGTATCAGATAAAATGCAATCGGTTATACTGAAATCCGACCCCAAAATTGTTGGGAAAAGGCTCTGCAGATTGATCTATTTATAGCAACAGCCAAAATAAAAGCCTTAACAACCCCTCTTTTAAAACGCCCAGAAAAATTCTGGCAGCTAAATTTTTCCACAAATAAATTACACAGAAATCTTACTTACATAGTCGAGTACAATCATTTTGTTATTGACAATGAACCTGGTTCGTTTTTGCATTTGTAAAGAATGTTCAACAATAGAGCTATTTAATAAAGCCTGTTTTTCAACCGTAGGCTTCGATCTGGACAGCGAATCTAGATTTATGGGCTCTACTTTATTATTTATTTTTGACCACAATGGAGAATAATTTATTCAAAATCAAAATCAAAAGTCATTTATTCAAATTAGGCTGAGAATCAGCACTTTTCGAACGTCAAAATTACAAAAGACAGTCCCCCAAAAACGCCCGCCCTTCGCCACTTCCTAGTGCTATCGCTGGGAAGAAGAAGTGGCGGAACAAACTCCCCAGCAGCACAGCTGTCTGTTCAGTTAGAATATAGTTAGTTGCATGTATACAATACTAGGAACCTATGTTCAGTAATGAACATTACAAGAAGCTTAAATTATTTGCCATATTATGTCAGCTAGCCACGCCAATATACCAACAAATATAATAAAAACTATACGTACTCAAGCTAAAAAATAATTAATTAAAATAAAAATAAAAACTCACTACCTAAATAAAAGCCTCCAGGCATAAAGGGCGTGACAGCTTACACATTTATGCATTGCTGGGTTCGTCACCTAGCTGTCACTTGCAGTCACAGATGATGAACTAGGACCATCGATGTGAAATAAATAAGTGAGTTAATACTAATAACAGTAACCTGTCAGTACCTAAGCTAATTCTGGAGAAAGAACATGAACATTGTCTTGAGTTAATTAGGGCGACCAACTATTCTTATCGTGTAAGTAGTCGTTGATGGAATAGTAAGCCTTTGAACAAAGGTTGGATTTTACTTGAGCTTTAAACGCATTAAAAGGCAAGTCTAGCAAAGAAGAGGGTATCTTGTTATAAAAGGTTATACCAAGCCCAACAAATGAGTTATGAACCTTATGAAGCCGGTGAAAGGGGGCACGTAGTTTGTCCTTATTTCTAGTGTTAACACTGTGAATATCACTGTTTTTAGTGTACAAGTGCAAATTTTGCCTAATATATAGGATGTTGGCGAAGATGAACTGTGATGCAACCGTGAGAATACCAATATCTTTAAAAAAATCTCTTAGAGAAACTCTGGCACCTAGCTGGTAAATTGCTCGAACAGCTCGTTTTTGAAGGACAAATATATTTTGTATATCAGCGGCTTTGCCCCACAGCAGAATACCGTAGGACATAACACTGTGAAAATAACTGAAATAGACTATAGCTACTACTACGACTATAGCTGTATCAACGTCAGTGTACTGTCTTACTTTCCTGACGGCGTAGGCAGCCGAACTGAGCCTTCCTGCTAGACTTGATATATGAGGTCCCCACTGAAGTTTGGCATCTACTGTTAGTCCTAGAAAAATTGCCGAGCCTACTGTTTCAAGCACCTCTTTATTTAAGACGATGTTGGGTCCTAGATTTCTGACATTCGGTAAGGCGAACTTTACACATTTCGTTTTCTTGGCATTGAGAACTAGGTTATTTGACGTAAACCAATCTGTAACTATTGTGAGTGCACTGTTTACGTCGTCAAAATCTTGTCTATTTCTGTCTACTTTAAAAATAAGAGAGGTATCATCTGCAAACAGTACAACGTCACAGATGCCCTTCAAATGGAATGGTAAATCATTGATATATACTAAGAACAAGAATGGACCCAATATTGAGCCTTGCGGAACACCTAACTGAACTGGTAGCCCGGAAGATTTCGCGCCATTAACATCTACACATTGGACCCTATTATGTAAATATGAAATTATTATGTTGAGAGCCTCGTTTCTGACACCGTAATGATGTAACTTACGCAAAAGCGTGTCATGGTGCACGCAATCAAAGGCTTTAGAGAGATCACAGAAAACTCCAATAGCATTTTGCGATTTCTCCCATGCGTCAAATATGTGTCTCAGCAGAGCAACACCCGCGTCTGTAGTTGAACGACCCTTTGTAAAGCCATATTGATCATTATGGAGGAGGCTGTTTAAATTAAAATGTCTTAGCAACTGCTTGAGTATTAACTTTTCAAATATTTTGCTAAATGCAGGTAAAATAGAAATAGGCCTGAAATTGCCAACGTCATTCTTATTACCTGATTTAAATAATGGTATGACTTTACTACTCTTCATGAGGTCAGGAAAAGTTCCTAAATCAACACATTTATTAAAAGTAACAGCTAGATAGGGGGCTACGATGGCTATTATATTACTTAAAAGTTTAATGGAGATGCCCCAATAATCACCGGTGTTTTTAGACTTAAGTGTATTAAAAATATTAACTACATCACGTGGGGTTACATGTTAGAAACTAAATATAGGACTACATTTAGGTACACTACTATGCAAAAGGTTTTCAGCTTTAGACGGGGACAAATTTAAGGAGCGAGTCGTAGTTATCGGTATGTTGGCAAAAAACTCATTAAATGCCTCAGCTACGTCAGCTGCATTATTAACTAATTTGTTGTCGACCATAATCTCAAGTTGTTTTTCTTGTTTAACAGATTTACCAGTTTCATTGTTAATAATTTTCCAAGTGGCTTTTACTTTATTATTAGAATTTTTAATTGTATCGCCTAAAAATTTTGATTTAGCAAAAGCACTAATCTTTTTGAATAATTTTGAATAATTTTTGACATACTCTAGGAAAGGAGTATCAAACCTGTATTTTTTCAAACCATATAACTCGTATAGTCTCGCTCTACTTTTATAAATACCTGGAGTAGCCCATTGATTAAAGCCAACAGAGGATCCATTAATGTTAATAGTTTTGGTCTTAAAAGTAGATTGGTACTCTTTTTGCACAACATCAAAAAGGGCACCATAAATTTCATTGGGATTCTCATATTCTACTATAGATGGTGTAATTCTATGAGCTATATTATTTTTAAACATTTTGCAACGACTGGCTGTATAAGGCCTGCATTCAAGTTTATGCGGCTTTTTATGTAATGGCATGGGGAAGGTAGCTAATAAACCACAGTGGTCGGACGTTAAGTCAGTTAACACTAATTTATGTTTGGCATCACAATCACTAAACATATTATCAAGACAAGTTGACGAAGATGCTGTGATCCTAGTAGGTTCAAAAAACAAGTTAATTAAATTATAAGACCTAAAAAGATTGAGAAGTCTAATACTTAATGGAGTAACATCTAAAATATTAATATTGAAGTCTCCACATAATATAATGCTTTTGTTACTAGATTTCAACCTATTGAGAGAATCTGCCATTACCGATTCGAAACTAATAAAATCCCCAGAGGGGGGTCGATAAACGCAAATTATAACATATCGCTCAAGTTCAACACAAGACAACTCTATAGTGCGCTCGATTGAAAGATTAACTAAATCTAAACGTTGTTTACATTTCAACTTGTTTGAAACAAGAACTAAAGAGCCACCGCGAATAGCACTTTTTCTCACAAATGCACTCTGTACAGTAAAGTTTTCATCATTAATAAACACTACTTCATGTTCCTTCAACCAGTGTTCAGTCAAACATAACACCTGAACATCATAGTTCTCCATAAATAAACTTAATTCTAGCTCTTTGCCGGACAGACCCTGCATATTTTGATGAACAACATTCAACATATGCGGCTGACCTGTTGTCGCACCTAATAGTTTAAACTACAAGGCGTATCAAAAGTAGTGTTAGTATCAGTACTAACAGTAATCGATGGTACACTACAAGTACCAGTGTCATTGAGTATATTGTATGCTAAAAGATTAGCAATTTGTCTCCTACAACTAGGTGGCAAATACATAGTATAATTAGTCAGTTTGTAATCAGTAATGAATTGATTACAATCAAAATATAAAATAGCATCACTGTGACGACAAGTCCTATTATAAATGAACATATTTAAATTATAAATATGCTTATTTTGCTTATCAGTTAAATAGTAAGAATAAGGCAAGGCACAAAAAAATAAATAAATATTGTTAATGAAAAATCTAAAGCATTTAAGAAAAGTTTCATTGTAACCATGCCTAAATGATAAAGGTAAAAATTAAGCAAGCTCGTTTTATAAGATTGAATAAAAACAAAGGTTATGCATTTTTTATTTTACTTGAAATAAAATCAGTATCCTTCCTTACGTAACAGTCACTATCAAGTGGGTTAGTCCTGGAGATATATTCTGCAAAAAGCTCTCCGCGAACTTAGGTTAAGTGAGTTTAAAGTGTCACTAACACCAGGTGGAATGATAGCTCACTTTAAGCTGACATCACCTACGTTTTCACTGTGAGATTTTTATTCTTATTGTTGTATATCTTATAAAAGCTGGAATACATATTTAGCAAACTCCACGTACATTATTCTCCCTAATCCAGAGAAACATGAAATTGACTCTGATTCCCTTGTTCACAAACTAAACTAAATTTAGGTTCTGTGCATCTTTTTCTTTCTATTTCATTAAGAAAAGGACAGAAGATAAAACATTAGTTTACTCCTGTCAAATTAAGATACTCCATAGAGAGATTAAACGTGATTAAAAACATGGTTGCTAAAAATACGTCAATTTACGTCAGGCGCTGACTAGTTTGACAGGACTAAACTAATATTTATCTTCTGTCCTTTTCTAAATTAAATAGAAAGAAAAAGATGCATTGAACTTAAATTTATTTCAGTTTGTGAACAAGGGAATCGGCGCCAATGTCATGTCTCTCTGACTATAACAAAAATTGGCGGCACAAATCTATCACAATCGAAACAAAAAGTTTTAAATTCAGTACATAGTACAATAGAGAGGCTATAGGTACTTACGGGGCTGTCGCAGTCATTGACCATTCGATCTGCGGTCGGTGCAGCGGAGGCGGAATATTGTGCGGTTTTGTTGCAGTTCGAAATTCAGAGGCACGAAGATTAGATTTATAGTGTTATCTCACGATAATATTGTAAAAATACTGGTTTTCAGCTGCATCAGGTCCGACTGGGAGCCGACCCAAATATGGTTGGGAAAAGGCTAGGCTAATCATGATGATGGTTGTAAATCCAACGTTAAATATTTGAAATGAAATGAAATAATTTATTTGCTATGAATGTAGGTACAAAAGTATGGTGTTAAGTAAGAGAAGGATCCAGTACATTCTACCGTGAGGCATGCAAAAATGTTTTATAGTACAATATTAATTATGAAATAATCTTAAAAAATCAAATATTGAACGAGTATCAAATTATTAAAATAGTCAATAAAAATATAAATCATTCAATTTGTAAGTTCATTCAGTGGTAAACAATGTCAATAATAAGATTCTATTATGGAACATAAAATTATCTTCTGTAATAAGCATTAGTGAAGGATGGTAGTTACCGCTACGCGAATTTGTTTTGCAAGCATTAGTTTCATGAGCTTTTGTTATGCAAAGAACATTTACTCTGTTAACAACATTCGCCCTGTTCAGTTTTTATGACATTCATCGATGAGAAAAAAATACGACAGGTCCAGAAAAGAGACCATCCGCTAGAATTATTTATTTATTTATTAATAATCATATTTTAAAAGAATTTATTGGACGGTGACCCCTAAACCCCCCATTTTCCTGTATCTTGGAGATCGGAATTGCGACATCTTCAGAGTGTGAAGTACATAGTGATTATTACATAACAGGAAAACATAAACTAAAATTAAACTAAACTAAAATCAATTAAAATAAAACACTTATAATATACACTGCTATCAGCGTGAGATCAAACATAGCATAAATCATAAAAGGAGCCAAGACTACCCTTAAACATTATTTGTTAGCTTTTTCTTAGCCATGTATCAAAACTTAAGCACAGGACAACTCCTAAAATAACATAAAAAAAACAAACAAAAACATCAAAACCCAACAAATTCTTAGAATCGAAAATGTCACTGCCATTTCAAATAAGCAATTAAGGGTGAGGTAACACGAGCATCTTTTGTGTTCACAATCCAAGGGTCCATAAATTCGGTGTTCGGTTCATCGCGTTCACCGGGCTGTGAAGTAAGCTGTTCCGGTTCACGGGGTCCGGATTGCGCAGTTTGCGTTTAGATGGACCGTGGACTTATTTTGATCTTTGCAATGTGATAAAAAACTTTGTCGTAATTTGTTTTCGCTCAATTCTCTCGCGATTCCTGCGTTTTTCTTGGCTGAATAATCATTTAATAATCGTTATCTCCCCCTGCCTGGTTCTCGTCTTCACAATTTATTTGAGGTTGGCGCAATACGTCATCTTTTTTAATATTTTCTGCAGTCATCTCAGTTCTCACTAGACTACCGGTCATAGTAATATCATTTTTCACACAACCAAGTTATCTTTTCTTTGGATTGACCCTGCGTACATACCTAACACCCAGCCCACACCCTCTCGAAGAGAAGAGACCTGTGTCCCAGCAGTGGGATTATTATAAGCTGATTGTGACCTCAAATTTCATGCGTTACTACCATTTCTACTCCTGCAACTGTAATCTATCAACCGATTTTCTAGCCAGCTGTTTCCACACCTAGGTTTAAAAAAAAAATCAGCAGAGAAAATAGTATTTTCCAACAGATATGGAATTAAATTATTTCATTCCTATCCCACTAAAATTGCTTTAAACTCAACTCACCACACTACGTTTCAGGAAACAAGTAAGAACTTGCCCAACATAGTTATTTGCTAAGTTAGTTCATGAAAACATTCCGAACCAGGTTTCAATCCGATCAATCGTGCCCCCATTCAATTGGGTGAGGATAGCACTGAACTTGTCTGAATAGTTTATTCGTTGAAAGTTGTATGAAAGTTGTTTGAACAATGTACCTGGTATTATAGAATCAGGGCTTTGGATAGTTTATGGTTCGATAGATATTCAAAATGGAGGATTAAGAGTTACATAAATGATTTATTTTGTGTAAGTAGGTACTTTGTACAAAAACTTTTACACGTCAATCATATATTTTTTTAAACTAGATGAGTTCGGCGTTTCCTATCTGACTACTCAGAGAAGAAAGGCCGAAACAAAGTCAGAGGTCACAGTCTCTTTTAAAGTCAAGACATAATCTTGGTCAGATCATGTGAAGACCATGTAGATTGGTGATTGCTGAAGTAATAAACCACAAAAGGACGTAACTAAAATGGTCATTTTCTGTAAAATTGCTGGCCGAATACTTTAGACTCTAGAGAATAATGTTCTTAATTATGAATACTACAGCTTTTGATGGCTTCTGAGTTCAAATACTTAGCATAGACATCGCCCAACCCGCTCTGGGACCACGTGGTAGATAACGGCTCCCCCACTCCCTCTCACAGAGAGAACAACCAGCAGAGGGAAAATTATATAGGCTGATTATGTCTTTTTCTTGTCGATGGTACTCTTCATCGTTGTTTTTAGGGTTCCGTACCTCGAAAGGAAAAAACGGAACCCTTATAGGCTAACTTTGTTGTCCGTCCATCCGTCTGTCTGTCAAGATCCTTTTTCTCAGGAACGCGTAGAGGTATCAAGCTGAAATTTATATCAAATACTCAGGTCTACTGACTCTTGGAGCTGTGACAAAATCAAACGATTCTAAGCCAACGCAATCAAAAGATACAGCCGTTTATGCCGCAAATTTCCGCAAATTTTTGACACTCGCAAGGGAATCAAAACCTACAGGGTACTTCCCGTGAACTCAGAATCTTGAAATTTGGTACGAAGCAAGGTCTTATAGCACAGATAAAGGAAAAATTGCGAAAACCGTAAATTTTTAGTTACATACCTACAAATTTGTACGGAACCCTCGGTGCGCGAGTCCGACTCGCACTTGACCGGTTTTTTTTTATATAGTTTGTGCCCGGTAGGTGGCCACGTTGACTGCGGCATCAGTGGAATTATTTAGGTCATCCGAGGTGCAGGTGTACGAATACTTAGGACACTAGCAAGTGTGGCATGGTCTGGTCAGAAGCACCACACTCGCATTGGGTATTGGATGGGTCTGTAATCCCCCACTTCGACAAATTGTGTCTGCAGCGGCTTACTTGGGCATGCAATCGATTAAGAGCTTTCCATATAGGCCTCCACAGATCACGCCCGGGAGGCAAGCGAAGATTTTGGATGCTTCTTTTCCCACCATTTGCTTCTCTCCTTGGGTGGTTTGTCCTAGATGGTCTGCGTAGACCGTAAGAAGCTCTTTCGACTTTTAAGCCTACTGATGATGTATTAAATAAAGATTATAATGCAAAAAAATTAAATTAAAAATTTAAAAAGCCCCCGACACAAAATAATAATAAAAATAGTATGAATGTAAAACGCCTAAAATAATTTTAAATAAACTTGAAAAATAGCCACAAATAGAACAAAAAAAGTATAAACGTAACCCTATAAAAAGAAAAAAAAAATAACCTTGAAATTATGACCCTACGTAAGTAGATATGAAATGTTTTGATTAAATGTTGTCCCATCGGGGGACCGCTTTAATTATTAGCCTAACGTTCTATTAAAGTTTCCTTTCATTTGATACCCATATTGAGGGAGTTGTGAAAAAATATGTAATCCGCCATTTTGTGGTGGCGGCCATCTTGGACCGATTTTCATCAAACATAGCTAAGAACACTCCCGACAGATTCACCTTTCAAACCAAAAAAAAACAAAATCAAAATCGGTCCATCCGTTCGGGAGCTACGATGCCACAGATAGACATACACACACACACACACACACGTCGAACTTATAACACCCCGTCGTTTTTGCGTCGGGGGTTAAAAATGATTACATATGGCCTTAAAAATGGCAGCTTGGTTGGGATTGAATTAAAGTTATGCGAGCTATCATCTAGATGTGATAAATAAGCAAAATCAGCCTATAACGTCTCCCTCTGCTGGGACACAGGCTTCCTCTATTTTGTGAGAAGGAGTGGGCAGTGATCCACGACGCAGATTTAAGAAAAAAATACCATCCAAGACAGTCCACAAATCTGAATCTTCAGTTTGCCAAGTTAACTCTTTTCTCAATGTTTTCTTTGTCTGGACGATTTCCAAATACTTTTCCGCGCAGAATAAACAACGATTTGATTAAATACGTTCGTTGTTAAAAATTTCGTGAGCCATCATTCCATTAGTTCCTTATCTGTCGAAGTCAAGAAGAAGTTCTTCCTTAGATACATCGAAACTGTTTTATAAGAAGTAGGATTATGTGAAGAAATTTTGACGAACAAGTTATGTTTGGTGAAATACAGGAAACAAGTAAGCCTACATTATCAATAAGATAATCTGCACCCTAACTGCGTAACACACTATAAATCTGAATCTGAATCATTTTGAAGAATATTGCTAATCCATTGCTTCATATGTTCGAAAAATGTGCCTGCTCAACAACGTAAATATCGCAATGAATGTTGTTGAACTGTCAAAATGAAAGCCATTCCTACTTATAGCGTGTGTTACCTGCTGGGTAATTTACGCAGCAGGTAACAGGTAAATCTACATTACCAATTAGATAATCAGTACTTGACCAGAAATCGAATTGTAACTGATAATTGCCTAAGGGACAAACTGAAGACTGACGAAAGATTGCCGTGCAGTCGCGCCTGCGATTATTAGATAAACCAACAATTTTCTCAACTCATATTTCAAGTAACAACACTAACAGCGGTACATGACCTCGTGAATTTATCGTGTTTGGATATCCATCGCGTCTGCGAAGTTTAGCTAGCCAATTTAAAATAATCCTGGACTTAAATAAATTAATAAAAATACCTAAGGTGTTTTCAAATTTACGTTTCCAATTGATGATATTTCAAGTTAAACAAATATGAACTATATTTCAGTAGTAATTAAGATGATTTCAGAGTGACCAGCATGGTTTAGAAATGTTTGAAGTTGTATCGTAAACTGAACTTTACTATGTAGGAATTAAAGTTATTTTTCCAATAACTCATACTTGTTTATATGTTTGGCAAATAATTGGCGAACACAGTATACACCTAACAATCATGAGACTGTATTATACCAGATGCTTTGCTTTGTGCTATCTCGCTCTCAATTCAACAGCATCTACCCTGTAATAAGCCTTTGATTACGTAATGTAATGAGCATGACTGATTTGAATGGATTCGTCCAATCCAATTATCACATCAGCGGTTGGTAATCGGGTAAATTGATTTATTTTGGTAATAGTACAAATGTCATAATGTATGTAGAATTGTAGATAAAGCAGCCTCCTGCGCGTGTTTTTTCGAAAAATTACACAAAAACGTCAAAACAAAGAGGCGTGACCATACACATTTGCGTATGAAAACACGATGTTTTAGTTTTCCGAGCTGCATGGAAAATATTCCCCGCGCCGGTGGGGAGAGGAAGGGTTTGTTTCATTTTGAACCGCCGCACATCTAGCATTTAGCATTTTGAAAGCTTAATTCCAAATTGCATAGGGGTCTACTCCGAAGTGCAAAGTGCGACTGTTCGGATCAGACCGAGACATGGCCGAACCGAATATCATTGAAAAATGCGAAAAAACTTCGGATCGGCTCAGTTGGGTCGGGACCATAGTCAATATTCGAAAGAGTGTAGGAGTGGAGTATCGGAACCGACCGAACCAAATAGTAACTTCGTAGCAGGAAACGGCTGTTTCCTGCTACGAAGATACTACTTCGGAGTAGACCCCCAGGTTTTGGGGTTATATTGTCTTGTGAATAGTTGACACTAATCCTAATTTATTTTAATACGCAGGAGACAGCTTTGAGCTTGTGTATAAATGTTTATGTGTAAGGTTTTTTTGTGTAATTTTTCGAAAAAACACGCGTAGAAGACACGGCTTTAAAGATACAGAATACCCCTAACCATTTTCCAACTATGTTGGAGTCAGCTTACAGTCTCACCAGATGCAGCTGAATACCCGTATTTTACATGAAGCGAATGCCTATCTGACCTCCGGATTCGCTTACCAAGGATACCCCTTGGTAAGGCTGGTTGTCAGACTTTCGGGTTGACTACCCGTAACCACTGTTAAAGATCTACGACTAAAAAATAACAGACAAAACGAAACACATATGATGAAACAGCGGGGTAATTGCGTAAGACACTATCAGTAACAAGGGCTTTTATTTTGACAGTTCAACAACATTCATTGCGTTATTTACGCTGTTGAGCAGACAAATTTTTCGAGCATATAAAGCAATGGATTAGCAATATCCTTCAAAATGATTCAGATTGAGATCGATAGTGTCTTATGCAATTAGTGTGCTGATGATCATAAATTAAAATAAAGATATGATTATATCCATTTGGTTTTGCAAGACAAGTCACTTGAAATATATAATTGCTTGAAACGCGTTTTGTCGATGCACGCGTTGTTCTTGCCCTAAAATAAACCTCTGACACGTGTATTTTTTGGAACATGTACGATTTTTGGCGTAAAATTTGGTTTTGTCTGTCATCAATCATCATTCTCCTTCCATATCCCAATTTATTTGGGATCGAGGCAACATGTCTTTTTCTTCCATACTACTCTATTAGTCGTCATCTCGGTAGTCACCCCCCTTCTAACCATATCATTCTTCACACATTCCATCCATCGTGTCTTTGGTCTTCCCCTACTCTTATAGCCATCGACATTCATACTCAAAACTCTCCTCACGATATTTTCCTCATTCCTCCGTAACACATGCCCATACCATGACAACCGATTTCCACACAACTTTTCCTTTTAGCTATCGGTGCTACTTTCAAACTAATATTTTTATTGGTTGAAGTAACTATTGGCATTGGTGTTGTTTATTTAAATGAGTTTTAAAAATTATGTGCATGGTAACTTGCTGCGTAGTTGAAAATTGAATCATCATCTGCCTAGCCTTTTCCCAACTATGTTGGGGTCGGCTTCCAGTCTAACCGGATGCAGCTGAATACCAGTATTTTACATGGAGCGACTGCCCATCTGACCTCCACAACCCAGTTACTGGGTAATACGATACCCCTTGGTAAGACTGGTGGTCAGACTTTCGGGCATCTGACTACCCGTAACGACTGTCAAAGATCCACAAATGACAGCCGGGACCAACGGCTTAACGTGCTTTCCGAGGCACGAAGGGGTCTCGGTATGTAAAGATGGTCACCCATCCACAGACCAACCGATCGACCTTTGCGGCTGTTATTATTTAGCCACGGGCCCCTCGAAGTTGAAAATTGAATACATAAGGTTATTAGAATTCTAGATGGAGTAACATTTAGTAATTACAAAAGTTGGTCTAAGAAAGTTCTTGAATCTCGGTCATTCGATTCTACTAACTACCACGTTAAATAAATTAGGGACTCGAAGTAAAACTAATTTCCTCCAAGATTCCAGTAATCATATCCAATTAATTCTAATTCATAAATCTCTGGAATGACGGCGTTTATAATTCATTAGCAGCAATTACAGATGACAATACGGGCACTGGGCGGACACAAAGGTATTCTGATTATGATTGTCTATTATATGGGAATGTAGATATGGAACTTGGGACTGAATAGCTAGTTTCAAACCAATGCCTGTCTGAGTTATACAAATATACAAAATATGACCAAAAAAAAAAAACAAGTGCGGGTCAGACTCGCATACGAAGGGTTCCATACGGTTTGACGCTACATATTTTCAATACTGTTCTTATAACAATTAAAGGGGGTCCCCCGTTAATTGTTTACTACTTTATGATTTTTTCTAGTAGCGGCCATAGTAATACACACTCTGAGAAAATTTAGAGTGTCTACCTAATACAGTTTACAAGATACAACCCTGTGACAGACAGACGGAGGGACTGACAGCAGAGCCTTAGTAATAGGGTCCCGTTGGCATCCTTTGGGTACGAAACCCATAAAAGCATCATCAAATAAATATTGTGTATCAATGTACCGAATGCGACATTCCGATAATCTATATCTATATATACTTATAATAAATCTGTAGAAGTGAAAATTCTGTACATTGAAAATATCAAAAAAATAAATGGCAGGGGGTGTTACTAGACCGACACCGAACCCAAAAATGTGATTAAAAAAATTTTTGTCTGTCTGTCTGTCGGTCTGTCTGTCTGTCTGTCTGTTTGTTCAGGCATCACGCAAAAACTACCGGTTCGATTACGTTGAAACTTGGTATAATTATTCTTTAATATCCTGGGCACCACACTGGGTACTTTTTATCCCGGAAAAGTATATACAATAAAAAACAAACTTAATTTTGCGGTTCGATCCCTAGACCCGATTACTGCACCAACCGCAAATAATAAGTTTGTCGTAGGTTAAGTCACCCGCAATGGAGTTCATTTTTATTCCTTTTAGTTTTTAGAGTTATTTAGGTTTATTTTTATATAAGTTGTAGGTATAGATTTTAATTTTAAAGTATAGGTAGTATATTTGATAGTGTACGTAGTGACCGTAGGTTATTTTATAATACTGTTAGGTAGGATTAGTCATTCGTATAGATATTAGTTTTTAGGGATTTTGCTTATTTATTGAGTTTAGATTAGTTATCATCAGAAATAGGTTTATTTAGGTAGGTAGGTATTTAATTTTCTGTTATTGAGTTTTTTTTTAATTAGGTAGGTACTTAGGTAATGATATCATATAGGTACCCTCTTAATCACCACTAATGAGACACAATTAGTTTTCTATTGTAATTAGCCACAAAGGGCCCGCGAGATAGATGGCATTCTGGGGAAGCACATAGGTACATTTTATCCTGTTAGCACGTTCCCGTGGGATAATTTCCGACATCCACGCGGGCGAAGCCGCGGGCAGAAGCTAGTTATAAATATTTCTGTTCTAATTATTTAAATGCGTGGTTTCGAAATAAAAACAAAACATGAGATGTTTAAGTCTTTCAAAAGATTAATTACAAAATAAAAATTATATATGTTACAACATTCATTTAACCTTAAGATAACTTGAGCTACTAAATATGGCCTGTAACAATAATCCTACGAAGTTAAGACGATCATAAAATATGTGAAGCAATCCAGTAACCAAGACAAATGCACGACACACGATTTTGTGTCTTTGTGAATAATTATAAAGATTTAAGTTAAAAAAATGTAAATGCATGGTTTCGTCTTTAACAGCCTTTCAAAAGATTAACGATATAATTTAAATTATGTCGCAATTGCGCCACCCCATCTTCCTGGCTTGGCGTGCTGTGCTGGCGCTGCTGCTGCGGCTGCGAAAAACCTCAAGCGGCGAAAGTATCTTATCGGAAATTATATTTTCTAGCCGTTTGGAGTTCAAACCCTCGAGCCGTGGGGTCCGTGCTCATGGTATTTTTAAGGAAATTTCGAAACGGCTGGTTGGCACTTCCCGTGATCCAAGGGCTTGCTTTTACCTTGGCTAAAGGTTTAGCATTGCCACACAACGTGGTAATGCCGCCAGTCTCTTGGGTACATTGACGGTCGACAGCGATGCGGATGAATTTTTCGACGCTATATTTTAGTTTGTGCGTAGTTTTAGTTAAGTTAGGATTTAATTTTGTTATTTTTATTAATTAATTAGGTATTAGTTATTATTTGCTTAGTTATTACTTTAATTTACAGAAATAAAAACTTTATATTTATCGCAATTTAACTTAAGATTCTATTAAACTTGAGCCTCTAAATAAAGCCTGTAACAACGATCCTTGGAAGTTAACAACGATGATCATAAAATATGTGAAGCAATCAATTACCAAGACAAATGCACGACACACAATCTAGTGGCTTTGCTCAACAGCTAAATGTATACCGACGAGGGACAAAGATCTTTGATTACAATTTTCAATTAAAAAGACAAAATAATGGGGTTACTCGCCGTTTCCTAACCAAGCTCAAGCTTCTATATTGAAATAACACAAATTTTATTAAAAAACTGAAATTTGTGTTATTTCAATATACGGATCAGTTTGTTATGTTAAAGGTTGACGGTGCAAAACTTCGTAACAATGTAGCTTTTTGGGATAGGTACGTACTGTAGAGATTATAGCCTATTTGGTGCTTGCATGCGACCTCCGTGAGTCCGTTAAAAGTTATTGGCAAGAAATACGGGGCAAACATTAATTTAGTTTAAGATTAGATCTGTCTACTAGTAGCTGACGAGCGGGAAGACAAAAGATGAAAAAATAATTATGTAAATATAAAATCGTCAAAATCCATTCCAGGAGTAATTATGGATGTTTCAACAATCAGCGAAGAGTACCACCGACACGAAAAGAAAGAAAGATTAGTCAGCTAGGAAATGCCACCGCTATCTAGTTTTAAACTATTGACCAACAAAGTATTGACGAGACGTATTCATTTAATTTATTATTTATATATAACAAACTGATTGTTTAATTTACTTATCACGGTATGGAGAGGTCGTAAAAGTCGAGGTCGTTCTATGGTACCATTGACGATTGGTGACGATACACATCACGGAAGAAAATAGCTTAAAATTTGAATTGAATATGACAATGCAACTTGACATTTAATAATAACATGTTCCATTTGATTGATATTAACAATTATGTTAGTAATAATTTGTAACTATTACTTATAAAAGACAGATAGTTGTGTCGCTATCATATTTTTTTTTCTATCACAGCCAACAATTTGGCTAAGCAACTTGCTTCTTTTGAGCAATGCAATGACATTATAAATAATTCTGCTAATAATTTGGTCACAATTTATGACATTGCAAATAATTTAAATTAGAAATTAAAACAATAGAAGCAACCTCTAGCTATAATGTACAGAATTACAAAAACACCTCAACAAAAACTTTAAAATCAGTAAATAGTATCACCCTGGTGCATCAAAATATTCAAGGATTTATGAACAAAGATTTAGAAGTAGAATTATTTATGAATCTTAATAGTATTGATATTCTTTGTATAACAGAGCATTGGCTAAAAAGTCACCAGTTCTTGTTCAATTTTAATAATCACCAGGTTGGTAGTTCTTTCAGCAGAATAAATGCTATACATGGTGGCTCTTTAATTTTAGAAAGTAACCAGCTCAAATTTAAAGATCGTAACGATATTGTGAGCCTATCTGTGGAGCGTACAGTTGAAATTGCCTGTATAGAATTGGAGCACTTTATTTTATTAAATGTATACAGACCCCCTTCAGGATTGTATGACTGCTTTGAAAAGGTAATGGATGAAGTGTTACACAGGATTTGTAACTCAAACAAGTCCGTTATCATTTGAGGTGATTTTAATGTCAATTTATTAGAAAACTTCTTGTAGTAAAATTATAAGTCTGTTTCAGTCCTACAATCTTTTAAACCTATTTTTGGAGCCCACAAGAATAACACCTACTAGTACCACATGCCCAGATAATATTTATACAGATATTATACCAAGCCACAAAGAAGTTATAAATTTACTAGATTCTGATCATTGCGGACAAAATTCAAAATCAAAACAAAAAAGTGGCTAAAAAGTATATCACTGTTAATCCCAAAACTGCAAGTCGCTTGGAGGCTTTTAACGTTAAACTCATGAATAAATTACCAGTTTTGTCAATTCATGCTGATCCCAATCATCTATATGATATTTTTTTTTTATATATACTATAAAACAATTTGATATCACCTTTATTCCCAAGACTATCTCGGTTAATAGTAACGCATCTTTCAGTGATTGGGCTACCATTGGTATTCATAAAAGTAGAACACGGCTTTATGAACTGTACATTGAAAAGACTTATGGTAACACTGATGAATTTAATTTGTATGTTAGAAATTATTCAAAATTATTTAAAAAAGTTTGTTATATAGCCAATCCACGTTATTTGGGTTCAAACATTAAAAACAGCAGCAATGTAATTAAAACGACTTGGACTATAATAATAATAGTGAAGCGGGAAGATCTAGTAACCGAAATACTGACTACAGCCTGTCTATTAAAGACACCATAATAAAATCAGACTTACAAGTCGCCGAGGCATTTGAAAATTTATTTCCAGATATTCCCGTTTCCGTTTCTGTAACTGAGTCTTTGCTTAAGGAAAATGTTAATGGTTGCGATTCGAAATTTCATTTTGAATATATTACCTGTAGAGATAATTATAATTAAAACCTTTCACACTTTTAATGTTAAACAGACTGCAGATTTGTGGGGTAATTCTGTAGAAGTTACTAAGTCTATTATTGACATTGTAGCACCTACTCTAGATCTTATCTTTAATAGGTGTATTGACAGTGAGGAGTTTTCTGACCTCATGAAAAATAGTAAAATAATACCTTTGTTTAAATCAGGTAGTACATCAGACCCCATAAATTATAGACTTATTTCTGTGCTACCTACCTTTAGTAAAATTTTTGAGAAATTAATTTTACGACCAAATGTAAAGATTTATTAATAAACACAAATTATTACAAATAGCAAACAGTTCGGTTTTACAAGGGGTCGTTCAACTACTGATGCCGGTGTTGAACTTTTAGGACATATTTATAATTCATGGGAAGATAAATGCGATGCCTTGGGTATCTTTTGTGATTTGTCCAAGGCATTCGATCTTACTTCGTACTTGAGTAAGAGAATTCAGAGCGTTGACGTTAATGGAAAAAGATTTCCCGGATCTATCTATAGCAACAATGGGAGTCTCACAGGGCTCAATTCATGGTCCTTTCTTGTTTCTTATTTATATAAATGACTTGCCGCACCTCGTAAAGGATAATCATGATAAAGTGTTGTTTGCAGATGACACTTCACTTTTGTTTAAACTTAAACGTCAGCATCAGGTTACTACGATGTGAATAGCGCGATCTTTAAAGTAGTCCACTGGTTCAATGTTAATCATTTACTTTTAAACGAGAAAAAAACCCATTAAGTTTACGCTACTTCACGTTAGGCAGGTGAAAACTAATGTGTTGATATAGGGCGAAGAATTGAATCCTGAAGACAGCACAGTATTTTTGGGCATAACTTTGGATGCTGAACTTCAATGGGGTCCACATATAGATAAATTGTCAAAAAAGCTAAGTTTCGCAGCATACGCTGTTAGAAAAATTCGTAATTTAACTAATATAGAATCAGCCTGCTTAGTGTACTTTAACTATTTTCATAGTGTAGTGTCGTACGGTATTCTATTGTGGGGAAATACCGCTGATATTCAGACTATTTTTGTTTTGCAGAAGCGAGCTGTTCGATCAAATTAATAAAATAAGTCCGAGACACTCGCTCAGAGACAAATTTAAAGAGATTAATGTTATGAATGTGCCTTCTCAATATATTGTAGAAAATCTTTTATGTGCCCATAAAAATATAAAATTGTTTAGAAAATACAGTGATATCCATGATATACTCGTAAATACCAGGAACAAACACGACTTTGTTGTACCTACAACAAAGCTCAAGAAAATAGGTAGCTGGTTCAGATGCCAATGTATACGCTTTTATTATAATAAAGTTCCAAGCCCCGTTCAAGATCTAAGCCTTAATAAATTTAAATCATTCATTAAACGTAAGTTGTGCCAGAAAGCCTTTTATACCGTTAAGGATTATATCGAGGACAAAAAGGCTTGGGATTGAGCTGCTTCCAATTTTTACATATTGAATGTTTTTATTTTTTTCTGTTCTGTTGTTGTTTTTTTTTATATATACTTTGACATTAATAAATTTTATATATACAATGACATTTGCTTACTTTTTAAAGTATTATATTATTTTAATTATTGTGAATGTGAAGACTATGTGGGTTATTTTATTTCTATTATTTTTCTCTCTGTTCTGTTAGTTTTTGTCATGGTCTGGCAGTTTGAGTAATTAATATGGCCTACCCAAATGTCCTTTTTTGGTATTGTTCGTCGAATCGTTGAGCTCCTTAAGTTTTGAGTTGAGCTGCACGATTTCTGACAAATGCGTGCACTGACTGGACAGGTCCTCTAAATCTGTGAGGTTCTTTCCTCAAAAGACCATCTCAGACATCGATCTACATGGTCTTCATATGATCTAACCAAGATTATGTCTGGACTTTAAAAGAGACTGTGACCTCTGAGTTTGTTTCTGCCTTTATTCTCAGACTAGTCAGATAGAAAACGCCGACCTCATCTAGTTTTAAAATATGATTGACGTGTAAAAGTGTTTGTACAAACCTACTTACAAAATAAAATCATTTATCATGAAGAAACCTGAACTAAGGTCTGATATCACCGCTAAGCAGTCTGCAATTACAGGCTTATTAACGCAACTGTTGAATTAAAAACTTTGTCAGTCAGTTTGTTTGCTACATTTTTTTCACCAAATTACCTTAGGTATCAATTAATACGAACCTGTCCTTGGGGCCTACTCCGAAGTGCAAAGTGTGAATGTTCGGATCGAACCAACACATGGCCGAACCGAATATTATTGAAAAATGCGAATAAAATTCTGATCGGCTCAGTTGGGTCGGGACCATAGTCAATATTCGAAAGAGTGTAGGATCAGAACCGACCGAACCAAATAGTAACTTCGTAGCAGGAAACGGCCGAACATTCGGCCGATACTACTTCGGAGTAGACCCCAAGGTTATGAACCTTGGGTAGCGGGATTGTCCGAAAGGGTTACCGCTGCCCTGGAACATAAAGGGCTAAGGAAGGAACACGGGTGGGTTTTAGTCAGTAAGAGTCTGACACTCCCTCCTGCTCCACCCAGAGCGGGAGGAGTCATTTGATGATTTCCCACCCTCAAAAAAAAAAAAAGGTTATGAACCTTGGCGTTTACTCCGAAGTAGTATCGGCAGGTTCATAATATAAGCATAACAAGCCTATAATGTTCCCACTGCTGGAACACAGGCATCTGTGAGAGGTCAATCCAAAATCCACCACGCGGGCCCGATGCGGGTTGGCGGATGTCACAAGTCTTCGATTTTTTGGTTCTAGGACACGCCGGTTTCCTCACTATGTTCTCCTTCACCGTTTCAAGAGCAGTGTTGATGAGTTATTTACACAAAGTAAAGTGCCTGTTTGGGTTCGAACTCACGACCTACACTCGTAACTCGTGCTCATATACTCGTAAATTGGTAAGATCATTCAAAGATTTGATTTAAGGTTACCACAAATTAAGTCTACTTGTGCATAAGTTATGATGTTTAAAACCAACTATCTGCTAAAGTGAGAAGTGTCAATGAACATAAACTATCTGTTGAGCAGAGATAAGGGGATGTATTTAATGCATCTAGTGGGATGCAAAGTCAGGCTCTCGACGTCGCCTCGGTTGTAGGACATGATTGATCGTTCTCAAATTAGATAGGTTTTGAACTAAGCACTCGTAATTGACATTATAATGACTAAGTGGTTTTCTACAAGGCGTAGAAACACAGATAAACTTATCATTTACTAGCTGTGCCCACGACTTCATTCGCGTGCATGTTGGATGGGATTGTTTTTTTTTTTGCACGGAACCCTAATTCATTTTGTTTTTCTGAAATAAAAGTAGCCTGTGTACTCCTTATTACATCAGTTATCAGCCAGTGAAAGTCCCGTCAAAATCAGTCCAGCCGTTTCGGAGATTACCCGGAACAAACAGGCAGACAAACATTTTAAAAACTGTTGTTTTCCAGTCTTTGGACGCCACTCAGTCACTCCCACTGCACCTTGCGTGTCCTGGCAACCAGAGGTCCTCCACCTCCATTTAAGTTCCAATAACTCGTTTCCATTAAAATCACCAAGCGTATATCAGTTTCATCAATTCGAGTGGTGAAAATATTTCCACATAAGACCTTATTATCCGAACCTACTAATATTATAAACGCGAAAGTTTGTTTGTTTGTGTTTGTATTTGTGATGGATGAATGGATGTTTGTTACTCTTTCACGCAAAAACTAATGAATTGATTTTGATGAAACTTTACAGTAATATAGCTTATACGTCAGAATTACAGCTTACACATAGAATACTTTTTATCTCGATATTCCCACGGGATCGAAACTTATACGGGTGAAACCGCGGGGCGCTGCTAGTGTTACCATAAATGATAAGTCTCATACCAGGATATTTAGGAACATGAATTACAAGAGGTTTTCGAAGTTATCAAAAAGTTAAAAGTATAATTTGTTGTTTGATAACTTTGTGTCGTGGAAGTTACAGCTTTGAACTTGATAAACAAATTAGAGCATATTAAAATCAAGCAATTTATACTTTGGAATTACTTCTGACACCTACAAAGTACTCGTAGTAGAGGCAGAGAAGTTGTTAGGTATGTCTAAAAGACCCAGAGATGTGCCTTACAGGCGTTGCGCGGGGGGGTTCCGGAATTAGTATTTTAAGAGGAACCGGGACCACCCCTATGTGCTGATGGTGATCACCGGGGTGGTTTTAGTGAGGTAAAGATCCCCAGAGGACGGGCGCCTTTTGAAGGTTTCGCCCCGAAAACAAAAAAAAAAAACAGGTATGTCTAAAGGAAAGTATTGGAGATGCAGAAAGAAATAAATGATGAACAATGTTTTAACTTCTAATTGATTACTCCTTAGATTAGTAGTAAAATCATATCAAAATCAAAATATTTTATTTTATAAAAACCTACATGGGCACTTGTGAAACGTCAGAAGCTAGGTGCGCGTTTCCAATTAGTCGTTTCCTATGGAGAAGAGCCGGCAAGAAACTCCACGGTTACTCTTTTAAAAATAATTGGCTTTTATAATGTTTTCAAATTAGTGTTAATAGGTATTGCAGGAGAGTGTGTCAACAAGTACCAGGCACTTCACAAAATAGAAAATGGTCTACAAATGTACAGCCTTTAAGGCCTACAATGTTGTCATATTCATAAAATATACAGGCATCTAAAAGATAAATAAAATAATAAAAATAAAAAATACCTATTCAAACAAAATGACATTAGTTTGACAGCTCACATAAAATGACGCCAACACCAGTGTTGCCCCTCTTACAAAAAAAAAGTCAGTAGGTACCCATTTAAATTCAGCACTCAGTACTAAACGCAAGAGCACTTTTTGGTGAAATTCGTTCACATAAATAAACAACCATTCCAAGAAAGACCTTTAATTTGAGAAACTTTAACAGTTTCTGAACGAAATAAAGGGTAACTCGAGTAGTTGGACGGAAGTTATATTGCTTTTATTCCATCTGAAACTGGAACTCTTTTATATCAAGAAAATAAAAAAGAAACATCGTTAAGACCACTCACTCCTGAGAAAATCGTGAAGTTCCTGACAGAGAAAGATATCCTAAATAAATATTCAAGTAAAATGAGCCCAAGAACTAACGAATTGCCAAAGAAAAAATCAGAGTAATGTTTGAAACGGTTCATTTAATGGGATGGCCCATGGTACGATTATCAAAGGAGATACTTATCTCCTTTGATGATTGTACCATGGGCCATCCAGTTCATTTATAAAATTAAAGTACGTTGTCCGGAATTGCCCTGTGCACAAGAAATATCGGACATACACGATAATTAATTGTCTATTTTACTATATTAGTTGCAAATACTTTTGTAACACGGACTAGCTGCATGCCAAAATGAACATTTTAAACTATTTTACGCGACTAATAACATTAATCGCCGCCATCATCGCCAAACGACATGTCGTATCGAAAAAGATTAGGGATGCCCAATCGATTGCAATCGATCGATCGAATTTTTAATGAATCTGAATCACATTTTTAATTTATTTCAATAATACCTATCAATAAAACAATTCAATCACCATTACATATTCTATTATTATTCCCTAAAAGTATACTGTAAAACATCTACTAAGTACAGGAACTTTATGAATGAGGTTATACTCGATTTTAAATAGGTAGTTAGAATAATGCTAAGTTGAATAAAACCTAAATATTTCATCATGATCATTATTCAGGGTTTTCTAATGATCGCTTAGAAAAGTGTATGGTTTACTTCTACCAAAACGACTATTTAGGACAACTAATTTAAATTTGGGCTTCGCCGCAGTCCGGTAAAAAATCCTTTTTGTTACTGAATACATTATAAATATTTTCTTCAAAAAAACAATATTGCAGACTAGATACAGATGTTTTATGTATTAATATTATTACAAGTATAGAATAGTGTTATTATAAGTAAAGTAGGACATTGTCTTAGTTGTAATGTTATTAATATTATCGTATGATAAAAGTTGATGTAATTCAGTTTGTAACGTATGGCCATAGTAAACCTTAGGAACTATCGATAAATCGCATCGAGTTTGCCGCAATTGTCACCCCTATTTTTGACGTGACTAAATGGCGGTTGCCAGTCTCTCACCTAACCTATGCTCTCACTGCGTCGATTGCTCTTTGTAATTCTTCTGTTTCTATTTTTACATTAATGCACACAAACATTTTATCTCATTCCAAAACCAAAGCTAAGAATACAGGTACTTATGTTAATTAGATTCTATGCATTTAAACGTTGCAATTACATACACTTAGGCTTTAAAAAAAACGACATAGATACCCTAATTATCTAGGTAGGTACAAAAAATAGCTAACTGTATTATGTTATTGTTTTTTAGTTTCTTAAAAATCACTCAGAGCTATGAAAAACTATACCTACCTAATATTCGTTGTTATGGTTCGATTATAACCTCAAAATCTGATACTTTTTTTGAAATCCAAGAGCTATACAAATAAGATCTTATAGGAGTTTACTAATGATCGACAATACAACACATAATTTTCCGATATTCTTGGTTCCAGGGCGAACAATGTATGGCCGCAGAGCAATGTCCTTTCATTCGAAAACATCCATCGGTTTCTTACTAAACTTCAACTAAATCCGACGACCCTGGTTATTTATCTCTTTTGGTGACTGTACTTAAGTGGTACTTTGTGTTATAGGTATTCTTAAGCATCATTAGCGCGGTGATAAAAAGAAAGGGTTTTTTGTATCAAAATCACTAAAATAAACCCTAAAGCTTCGGTTTCCTCGAAGAACGGTGGCCGCCAGAATAAATTAGACACCTTTTAATTGGGTTTCAGTGGGCATTACTGAGTTGTTGCGTAATATTTATGAACTTTTCGTTTTTGTTTGAAGATATTACTTTGACGGCACTGCAAAAATGGCGGCGGTTTGACACCACTGACATTAAGATACGATTTCCTCGAAGAACGATGGCCGCCGGATAACAATCGTAGTGACGTCTGTCATAAAAAAGATGGCAGCGGGGTTTCAAAAAACGTTCTCTAGGAAAATACATCAACTTACTTTAATAACTAACGTTTCAGTGACGTCATTCACCGGTAAATTGCAGACGCTATGTGACGGCCACCGCTCTCCTAGGAAATCGTATCTTAATGCCAATGGTGTCAAACCACCGCCATTGTTGCAGTGTCGTCAAAGTAATAATACCTTCAAACAAAAACGAAAAGTTCATAAATATTACGCAACAACTCAGTAATGCCCACTGAAACCCAATTAAAAGGTATCCAATTTATTAGACAAGTTAATCAACTGAATATAATTTTGTTAAATTTATTCGCAACAACGCTGTTAATATTTTGCTTCTCGTCAAAGTTTGTTTTGACCCTGAAAAGGTAGACTGTAACATTAACAATGACGACATACATATTTTATTTGTTTCGTTAAACTTTTCACACGGTATTTTTTTGACAGTCACTATTCCAACGTATAGTTTTCCGTTCTTCAATACCAAAATACTGTACTCAAAATTAACAATAAATATGTTTCGCATTCGCCTCACAAAGGTTCGCCCACTTATGTTCCATGATCGCCCATCTTTTTTTTTGGTCCTTGAAATGCCAGAAAGCCAATTCCCGTAATTAAAAACGTTCAAGATCTAGTCGCACTCTCATCTCAGCCTGATGTCAAAACTTCTCAAAAATGTAGGGAAATTAGAGGTATTTTTGACTGAATGAGACGAGATCAAACTGTGAACGTTCTTAAAATTACGAGAATCGCCCTTTTGCTGTGGTGAAAATGAAGAGAAACCGATTTTTCGTCATTCATAACAGTCACTTATCACGACATCACGACCATAATACAACATTTTCTAGAACATTCCGTACAATACCTACGCGTCCATGTGTCTCTAAATCTGATATTCTACCACGTCCAATTGTACAGCAAATCACTTTACACAAAGCCTGTAGCACAATTTCCAATCTCATTCACGTCGTTTTGTTCCTTTCACGCCGTTTCAAAAAGGTAAGCTTTCAACGCTATTCATTTGTCTGCCCCACTTTATTTTCACTGACCAGGTGCCGCTTGTGTTTTGTTTTTGAAGTAATATTTAAGTGATAGTGTTCTTTTTAGTATTTTAACATTGGCACATAAAAATATCACGCCTTTTTCTCATGGAGGTAGGTAGGCAAAAGCGTTCTGTGCGCCATCTGCTGCAGCTACTAAGGACTAACGTTTTAAACATATAGAAAATATTTTTATAGATATTCTGTTTAAAAAATAATAATAGGTAATATTATAAACGTGAAAGTTTGTATGGATGGATGGATGGATGTTTGTTACTCTTTCACTAAAAAACTAGTTTACGGATTTGGATGAAATTTGGTACACAGATGGTTTATAACCAGGATTAACATTTAGAATACTATTTATCCCGGTATTCCCACGGGATCGAAATTTATACGGGGAAAACCGCGAGGTGCAGCTAGTATACCATACTTCTGTAATTATTGTCTATTATCTGGAATTGCAAAGGTTGCGTCAAAATTCAAGAATATATTGTCGTAATACAGTTTTTTCATAATAATATGATCTAGGTATGTTCACTATATTTATGTTCCAAATTAGTTATAAAACACCTGAGCTCATCCTGTCTTCAACATAACCGCAAGCTGGTGCCAAAACTTTTAATACGGCTTGAATCTCCATATCCTTACTTACCTCTACTATAGTGAAGAAGAAGAATCTTATTGTTAAGCAAAGATAGAATAATCATTTATCAGTGTCGCATAAGCATAATCAGCCTACAGCGTTCCCACTGCTGGGACACAGGCCTCCTGTCTTTGAGAGAGAGTGGGCTATAATCTATCAGGCAGGTCCAGTAAGGATTGGTAGATGTCACATGTCTTGATTGATTGTCAAATTTTTGGCTCTAGGACATGCTGGTTCCCTCACAATTTTTTCCTTCACCATTATGAGAGCAGTGGTGATGACATTGTTTAGCCACCACTGCTTAAGGCTGCTTTTCCACCAGAGACATGCTATGGTACGCTGCTATGGTTGCGTTTGATATCCACCAATCATATTCATTGGTCCACATAGCATAGCACTGGTGGAAACGGGTTCAACTAAGCTATGTTTTTTAAACGGAAGGATGCGTGCTATGGATGTGCGAGTGATGTAGCTATGTGCAGAGCAGAGAACTCCCCGTGCCTTCCCTACTATTGATACATCGCATAGCTCGAGCGGCGCATCTTCATAGCACATTTTACTCACTCCGCTACACAGTTTAGCATTAGTGGAAACGGTCGCATAGTTTCGTGGCTTAGCTTTGACATCCTCGCAGCATAGCTGCATAGCAAAAAAACATGGAAAAGCAGCCTAACCGCTGCTATCAGTGTAAAACTATGTCTAATTTTATTACTTTGAATGATAATTAGATTAAAAGTAAACTTTTAACTACTCACAACTAACAAAGTCTTTGCTATCTTTACAGGTAATTGCAGTTTCCATTACTAGCTGCATCCTTCATCGTTGAAGCATTTCCATTAGCGCGATGAAAATGTAGGTAAGTTACTTTGATTACTTACCATACTTTTTTTTTAAAATGGAAAACCTGAAATAATTATATGGCGTTGACCTGAGTATGTGTCAGTTTTGGGTGTTCTACGAATAAGCAGCAACGGTGCTGTGAATATTTACCACAGACTAAAAAGAGCTTCCCAAATCGGAGGCAGTCTATGAGCTTTTGTTTTAATTTTAAATGACCGTCGGTAAGTACCCTCTATTTTGTATACAGCACACACCGCACCTCGCCCTCTGCGCTTTACGTGTAGACCTCCTTACAAAACATGCTTTTGTTTCTTCTGAAAAGAGCTCTGAATTGCCTGCAGGGAGTCGAGGGTAAAGTTTACATACCTTGCCACTGCGCACAAATAGATAAATGAAAAATTCACGAAACTTTTTTCACTTAAAATTATTCACATATTTATCATACTCGTACACGGGTAGGTACTTGCAAAAGTTTGTTTTCAATTAATTCATAATTACCCTAACACAGATAAGCAAGTCTGTAAGACCTTCCAATTTAACTTGTTCCTTATCTACCCTCCAAAGATTTGCGGTTTAAGATAAGTGGCTGAAAGGTACGTACTTCCTTTTACGATAGCAAAGAGGATAGGAGAAATGAGGATAGAGTGACAATAACGGTTCCTATTATGGAATAGCCTACTAAATATTATGTGACACTATTCGTGAAATAAATGTCGCAAATCCAATGTTTCGTATTGAATTATCTAACTTTATTGAGGCCACCAGATAATGTGTTTTTCATTCGTATCTATCAACCTTCATCTTAGTGTTTTCATCCTCCGTTGTTATACCGATAGACACATACAATTCTTTGTAATTTATTTATTTTACCATTTATGTACACACAGATAACAAAAAACAGAACAGAAAAATAGGTACAGAGGTGATGCTTATTTCATAACAAATCTCTTCCAGCATACCTAAGATAGGACAATAGATAGATAAATGTAAACAGCGTGTGAAAGTGAAAAGGAGACAAAAAAATAAAACATAAAATCAGAAACAATTCACTTCTATACTTATAATAAATCTGTAGAAGTGAAAATTCTGTACATTGAAAATATCAAAAAAATAAATGGCAGGGGTGTTACTAGACCGACACCGAACCCAAAAATGTGATTAAAAAATTTTTGTCTGTCTGTCTGTCTGTCTGTCGGTCTGTCTGTCTGTCTGTCTGACTGTCTGTCTGTTTGTTCAGGCATCACGCAAAAACTACCGGTTCGATTACGATGAAACTTGGTATAATTATTCTTTAATATCCTGGGCACCACACTGGGTACTTTTTATCCCGGAAAAGTATATACAATAAAAAACAAACTTAATTTTGCGGTTCGATCCCTAGATCCGATTACTGTACCAACCGCAACTAATAAGTTTGTCGTAGGTTAGGTCACACGTAGTGGAGTTCATTTTTATTCCTTTTACTTTTTAGAGTTATTTAGGTTTATTTTTATATAAGTCGTCGGTATAGATTTTAATTTTAAAGTATAGGTAGTACATTTGATAGTGTACGTAGTGACCGTAGGTTATTTTATAATACTGTTAGGTAGGATAGTCATTCGTATAGATATTAGTTTTTAGAGATTTTGCTTATTTATTGAGTTTAGATTGAGGGGCCCGTGGCTAAATAATAACAGCGGCACAGGTCGATCGGTCAGGTTAAGCTACGCTTGCCGCGGTCGGTCTGTGGATGGGTGACCATCTTTACATACCGAGACACCTCCGTGCCTCGGAAAGCACGTTAAGCCGTTGGTCCCGGCTGTCATTCGTGGATCTTTGACAGTCGTTACGGGTAGTCAGAACCCCGAAAGTCTGACAACCAGTCGTACCAAGGGTATCGTATTACCCAATAACTGGGTTGTGGAGGTCAGATAGGCAGTCGCTTCATGTAAAATACTGGTATTCAGCTGCATCCGGTTAGACTGGAAGCCGGCCCTGAACATAGTTGGGAAAAGGCTAGGCAGATGATGATTGAGTTTAGATTAGTTATCGTCATAAATAGGTTTATTTAGGTAGGTAGATATTTTATTTTCTGTTATTGAGTTTACTTATTTTTTTAATTAGGTAGGTACTTAGGTAAAGATATCATATAGGTACCCTCTTAATCACCATTAATGAGACACAATTGGTTTTCTATTGTAATTAGCCACAAAGGGCCCGCGAGATAGATGGCATCCTGGTGCACATACATTTTATCCTGTTAGCACGTTCCTGTGGGATAATTTCCGACATCCACGCGGGCGAAGCCGCGGGCAGAAGCTAGTATACAATAAAACTAAACAAAAATTATGTGAATATACTTACATACATACAAATAAACGTACGAGTACATACATACTTCTACAATAAATATTATTAAGTAACTAATTTCAATTAAATTTCAATTAATTTATTTTTCAGATCATAAAATCCAATTTGTTAGTAGATACCACAACTTAAACACTAGTGTTAGTACATCCATTATAATTGTTAGTTACAAAGGTCTTAAAACTATGTTAGTATACATATTACTCTACAAACTAAGTTAGCAAAACAATGAGCATAGAGCATTTTCTTCAAATATATGTATACATACATCATGTACTTAGCTTTTTCCGAACTATGTTAGGGTCGGCTTCCAGTCTAACCGGATGCAGCTGAATACCAGTATTTTACATAGAGCGACTGCCCATCTGACCTCCACTATCCAGTTACTGGGTAATTTTTATTTTATTTTTTGTAAATGTAATTATTTATTGTAAGGTCTAATCTTATTAGTTATTTTCAAATGTTACTGAATACATAAAATATCAAAGCAGAAAATGACATCGAAAATAAACGCGCTAATAAAGTTCTGGCTATATTTTTCTAACATTAGGTATGTAATATTTTCTAGATTATACATATTGCTTATTTCATTAATCTTGCTCGGTAAAAATACATAATATACCGTGATCGACTGTATCAGTGTCAATATAGCTTACGGATTGACATTGTCTACCCAGCGAAATATGAGCAAGGATGTGTTCTAGAGAAGTAGGTATTAAAAAAAAACAACGACTTCTAAAAACGACACTACAAAGTGAAAAATAACTTTAATTTCGGAAGTCGATGTCGTTGGGTTCGCATTTTCGTTGTTTGCCACCGACTTCCGAAATTAAAGTTATTTTTTACTTTGTAGTGTCGTTTTTGGAAGTCGGTTGTTTTTTTTTTTTTTTCAAAAAAGTTTTTACTTTTCACTTTTAAGTTGTAATTTTTACCCGTAATTTTGGTTTAAAAACTAAACTAATGAACCGTTTTTGATGAAACTATGGGACCATTTGGGAAGTATACACATTCCAACAAAAAAAAAAAAAAAAATCATATCGGTTGGCAAGCGACGGAGTAATGCGCGAACAAACTTAAAAAAAAAAAATGCTAACATCTGAATTGAGAACCTCCTCCTTTTTTAGAAGTTGGTTAAAATAGGTATAAAGGAGGCGAATCTGCCCTGAAACTCAATAGCCCTAAGCCACATATCAATGCAAAGATCTCACCAAGGAGAGTATTTCTTTAGTATAACGTTATCTCTTGATTGCTAGTACGTAAGGAGCTACAGATCTCTAAATGTGAGTAATTAAGTATTATTGAAATTCTGGTATTTCGTCAATTAATTAACTTTAATAAATTCTTTGTTTTGTAAGGGGTATCGTATTACCCAGTAACTGGCTTGTGGAGGTCAGTCAGGCAGTCGCTCCATGTAAAATACTGGTATTCAGCTGCATCCGGTTAGACTGGAAGCCGACCCCAACATAGTTGGGAAAAGACTACGCAGATAATGAATTCTGTGTTTTGCAAATATCATCTTTTAACGTTGTCACCTATTTAGGAAAAAGTCGTGTTTGTAGCAAAGGTTCTCCTTGAAAAGATCTTTCCATTGGTTTATATGTCGCAGCCAACTTTTTTAATTAGCCGTTTAGTTAACCGCCTAGCCTTTTAACTAAATGGCGGCCGTTCAAGTGACGGCCTGAATGATATTCAATAAATTATAGTTTAGGAACCAATCACGTGCGAGCCGAATTGGTCGCAGTAACTAAGACAGGGCTCCCCGACCAAATGGGTTAATTTTGAACTGTGATCAACCGCGTGCGAGCCGAGAGAACGCAGCGAGGCGAGCACTACTTCCAAAGGCCAGGCGGTTGACTAAACGGCTAATTTAACCAGTTGGCTGTGACATATACATTATTGTAAGTGAACGCCAAGAATTCCTTAACTTCGTTGCAGAAGTTATCACTTATTTAGGTCATTAATAACTCCGAACAGACTAACAATGTTAGAAGCAAAGCTTCTACTTGAAAAGCTCTTTAAATTAGTATATATCTCATGGTTATTGGGTTTTAGGGTAGAAACGCATAGTACGGTGTCCATTCTCCTTTTTCTTAAATGGATCAACAAGACAATATAGTCTACACTTTATAGTAGATGCCTACATAATATTAATCCTCAAATGGTTTAGTAAGATCGTGACACTTGACCTGGATAAAGGATTCCTTTGATAATAAATAGGAGCGATACACTGTTTACCAAAACAAACACTTGCCGTTTCAACCACTGTTAGGTACACACGACGACATAATATCAAGCTATACATTTCCAGTTTTCGCTGACCTCGCATTATAAAGGCTTTTTGTATAATGAGAACTCAGCTTATACTGGAAATGTATAGCTTGATATGTCATCGTGCGTACTACACAGACTATCCAGATATGTTTTATTAATCGTATTTAAACGATTCGTTTGAGAACCCTGGGATTTGAAACGATGAAAATGAAAAATGTTTTATTATTTTAACAAGTGAACCTTAAAAACTAGTGATTGGAGACTCTTTTTAAGCAGATAAGCCTGTGTTAGAAGACTCCGCTCTTCCATAACTTAATAAGTATCATATAGGTACTTGTTTGATGCAGAACTAAAGGAAATAATAATATTTAAAAAAAAAATCTTTATTGAGAATACACAAGTTTTCGTTAACAGACTGCAGAAACTGACAGCAAATAATACTTCTTCTTCGTCGTGTGGAAAATTCCATCTTTACCTGTATATTTTAAATAAGGTTTGACAAGAATTCGGCCATTTCGATGGCGAAAATACTTATAAGACGGAATTATGCTAATGTTTTTTTAACCCTAGAATGACTGAATGCAGCCTTGACACTACATAATGGGGCAAAAAATCCTCAGAAATACATACGTACGTCTAACAAAGAGTCGTCAGAAATACATACGTATGTCTAAACAAAGGGTCGTCAGAAATACATACATACGTCTTACCTTTTCGTTTTATATAATCAAACCCCCTGATAAAAAACTTAGAAAGTCAAGCTTTTTACCAAAACCGTGAATTAATTTTATTAAGTTAAAGAAAAGCACAGTAGATACTTTCGTCATTAGTCTTTAGTCTAACAGAACATCAGAATCAGAAAAAAAAATGCTATCATAATCCTATTATACAAATCCTTATAACAGCCTTTCCTTGGTGTTTTTGAAAAAATGAGTTGTATCGTTTTTAATGTCGTTAGATATTTTATTTTCAATAACTGGTCCCATATGCAAAATATTATTTCTTAATAATGCTGTTTTGAACATCGCAAATCTAATATTCGTCTAATAATTCGATAGTCTCGATAATCAATCAAGTGACATACCTACTAAAAACTTAGCAGTGGCCCAAATTCTGTTTGTACACTGTGGCCTTATCGTGTTACAGACGAAAGACAAACTGGGGTCTTGCCGCGATTAATGCAGACTGTCGGTTTGAGGACACACAATCGATATTGTACTTTGATTAGTTATAGATAGAGTTGATTGAAGATTGGCGTGATAGCACGTTTTCGCTTAGTGATGGATGATTTGCACGGGATTGTAGGTAAGACCTGGATCTTATGAGCTTTAAGGCCTATTGTCCAATATCCGAGTAAGCACTGTCACTCAGACTGTCCAAGTAGACACTGCCATAGGAAGTACAAGAAATTAATGAGACGATTATCATTCAAAAGTTACCTATTCTGCCGAATTTGGTGAAATCCTGAAATTAAATACGTGTACGTAAGGTTAGAGTTTTACTGCCGCACTCAGAGACGTCAAATCTAATAGTCAATAATTAACTTAATGTCAGTCAAATATATGACAGTCAGTTTTGTTGACATTTATGCCAAGATATGGTGGTTAGTCAAAGTTAATACTTAATTTATTAATTTTAAGTAACGACTCTGAGTTCCGGGGTTACACAGATTTGATTTCGAAATAGTCAGTAAGGTGTGTACCCACGCTAATAGTAAAAGTTAACTCAGGAAAATGGGTACCTACCTAGTGTTTGCAAGCGCAGGCAACTGTGTACGTACTAGTACACTGTTAGACGTAATTCACACAGACAGTCAGACATACGAAACGTGATGAAGACTAACTGGACTATGGCTTGTCCCTTTATTTTCATCTGACGTCAGATTACGTCATGTCCGTGTCAAGTTCATGCCTCATACGCGTATGTTGGAATGCTTTGACCACACAGAAAAATGCCGTTTGAAAAAATGGCTCGTTTTATGAAAAAAACCTCGATTCAGGGATTTTTTTTTTTACTTTTTTTGCATTTTATGTTCAAACGTTTCACTTTGAATGATTGGCGAAAATGAACGAAAAGTGAAACGACTGATAACGGTTTTAGGAACTATCTTTTATTCATAGATACCTACGTTTCATTAAAGTTACCAAGGAATTTAATTATTTGGAAACATGACATAGAGGCTAGCAGGGACATCGACGCGGCAGTTGAAACCATAAATTCAGCATAAATGTTTCGTTAGTTATCAAAACCAATACTGCTATTTCCTAGAAAAGTACAATATCTACGCGGTCAAAATGTGTGGAACTAACGTTTTTTTAATAACCAATGAAAAAACTCAACGCTTCAAAATCTTGTTATGAATCCATGGTAACTGTCGATCGATCCTGTAAAAATCTCACCGTGAAAACTTAGGTAAAGTGAGCGTGGAGTGAGCTGTCATTCCAACTAATACTAGGGATTGACACTATTGACAGGTCACTCTAAGCTCACTTCACCTAACTTTTCACGGTGAGATTTTTACAGAATCGATCGACTGGCCTCGCGTCGATGACATCCTGTATACAATTGCTTATAATGATATTATAAAGTCATATGACAAGAGGTGGAAAGCATAGCATTAAGGCACTGCAAGATAGAAGTAAAACTGAAGAATTATCTTTACCTAACATAACAAAACAATGTTATTCGATAAAAACAGATTGTAGACATGATAAAACTACGAACTTCATTGTGAGTATGTAATATTACCCTTTGGCATACCCTTTATATCAAGATACAACGATTTCAAACACGACAATAAGTCTCTATCATATTCCGTTAGGGGTTGACATAAAAATATGAGGGTCAAAAGAGACGATTCTGACACGATTCACAACCTTCTTTATCTTGTAAGAAAATATTATTGGTGTCCGGGTTTACTTACCTACTTTAGAAGTATCAAAAATGTTTGAATATCTCAATATAATGTTGAACTTTATGTTTGCATGATATTATTAATACAAATGAGTGCAAAAAAAACAGTAACGCAAACGCTCTTTAAAACATGAAAAACCTTCGACGATTTTTGACCTCTCCAACCCAAAGTTGGGCTCCACTCCATATAATCCAAAACTCGTTAAAAACACCGTTGACATTTAAAAACGACTGTTTATAAAACTCGTCGGCATCGGAAACACAGGCGGAAACAAAATAACTTCCCTAATTTTCATTAGCGGAAAAACCTTACGGATGAAAAAAACGTCGGCATTAATTTGCCGGGGAATCCGGGAAACGATTAAATTACCACAAAAGGCGAGGAGAGCCGAATGACTGCAATAAAGCCATATTATGTTATGACTCTGGCACTCAAATCAAAGCCATTAGGTGAAACGAGGCCTTTAATAGGTATCTAATACGCCTTACAATGATTAAAGAGTATAGGGTTACAATAGAGTATAAAGGGGTTAAAATAGCTACCAACTATACCTATTAACTGAGATCATCCTGTGCTAGTTAGTTAGTGGATTATTCCAGCACTCGTTACGGCTATATAACAATCCGCTTAAAGTAACTCTGTCGAGTTTAATAATCGCAATTATGAAAGCCACGCGCAACGGTAAAGCGCCGTTTCCATTCAAAGTTTTACACGTCAAACTAGTAGAATGAAGATAAAGAATTAAGTAGCAATAATGAGCCTTTTGGGTTTGTACGAGCGCAATGCAGTTATAGAAGTAGTTGTAAGGGGGTCGGCGTGAGGCGAAATCGCCAGACGCGCCGATAACGCTTTAGCGAAAGCACGGGCCGCGGAAACGTGAGCGTTCGTAGTTACGTAAACGTGTCGCGGTTTCGTGTGAGCGGTGGGTTTAAATTCAAGCAAGTGTACTCGAGTGAACTTGTTGAAGGATATTTTTTGTGTGCATTTTTGTGGATTATGTGAAGGTTTGTGATATTTTTTTTCTTCATTCAAAAAGTTTTTGGAATTTGTAAGTTTTACTCAATTGAAAGTTTGGTTCATAATATAGGATGCTACATGGTACCTTTATTTTCATCGGCGTTGGGACATAACGGATTAAATTATGGTAATAATTTAGTTTATAAGCGAAAACTTATTCGGCTTTCATATGCAAATATTTCAGGATTGTCTTTTCCCAGAAATTCAAATTTGCGAGAAAGTTATTTCATTTCAAGTATGGAGTATTTTTTTTGTGTATAATTTTCTACTGCACTTTTGATTATGGTTTATATACGTATAAATATACTTCTTAGATTATATACCCTAAGAAATTCCATTGAAAAAACACGGCTCCAGGTCTGCAGTTTTACGTAAGTATCTACCTAATTATATAAACATTTTTGATTTATATATATAAAAAAAAATAGTCTGCAGAAAGTATTTATTATTGTTAATTAAAAATAAATAATTCTTATCCATCATTTAAACTGGGCTTTACACATGGATTATCATGTACTATAAATTCGTTACTTTACGATACATGAACAAAAATAGAATGAATATTTTATATAGCGATTACACAAAGTTTGTTTAAATATTATCATTCACTGTTATACATAAACAGAATTATTTATAAGTTAGTCCCTTCATAACCTACTTTCAGAGTCCCTTCGTATCAATCATGGTGTATATTCAAAACCGAAAATTGGCATAAGGGTTGTGTTTCAGACCTTATACTCATTTTAGAAGTGATAAGTATAGACTATAGTCAGCCTGGCTTTTAAGCTATTTACAAGCGCTTATTCTATTATTATCTGTCGTCATAAATACCTACTTTTTTCTTAAGTTTATATATATGTATATTTACATGATATTAATATTATTTTAAGTCTGTTAGCTGATTTATTATTATGTATATTCTTCTTAATAAATCTACTTAATAAAAATCTTAAATTCATTCATTGACAAAAAACGCACATCGTAGTTGACGCTGGATCTCAAAGCTTGAAACTTTGCACAAGATTTATTTTATAGACTTGTTTTTTTAGTTTCTACGATAGCACTAAGGAAGGATTTAGGAAAGTTGATCGTCAAAACTCTCACTGCTCTCAAAACGGTAAAGGAAAACATCGTGAGGAAACTGGCCTGTCCTAGACTTAAAAAATTTGAAGAAATGTGATATCTACCAACCCAACTGGGCCCGAGTGGTAGCTTACAGCCCACTCCCTCTCGAGAAGAGGAGGCTTGTGTTTTATGCATTCTCAAAATTGGATAAATAGGGGATGAAAGTTTGTATGAATGTTCATCATTTTTGTCGATGAAAAATCGAGCGCATGACTTGATTTGTTAGAATGTTATTTGCTTATTTTTTATCATATACCTAATATACTATAAGATAATATATAGATAATAATTTTCAAGGCAATGAAAAATTAATTAAAATATACTCTATTATGATGACATAAAATATGACGAAACAACAATAAAGCCGCCATTATTCCTCATACAAAACACTAAATTTACATAGAATCCTACGTAAACATTATTAAGCGTAATAACTTCTCTAAATATGGAAATAATCGTATTTGTGAGTCTGTGAGCATTTGCAGAATTGTTCAGGGGAATTCTATTAACAGGTCAAATTCCTCTATTCGGCACTCCGCATCTCTGGCACATTCTTCCAGTATCATATTACTTGCCAATGCTCTAAATATTTTGGAGATGAATAAATGAATACTGAAAAAGGGTTAATTTGAAATGAGGGCAAAAACTTGTCTGCATGTGCCACTTTTAGAAGAACTAAATTTCAGTCAGTATATTATTGGTTTTTGAATATGATCATGAAGATACGCACATATTCTCGAGGTTTAATATTCCAGTTAAGACAGTGGTCATATTAGCTCATACAGTTTTAAATAGTTTTTGCCAGAAACAGACAGCTTAGTTTCGCCTTTTGCCAAAATAGGTTTTTCAGTACAATTTGACATCTTGTTTCTTAGACTGTCTTAACTCAAGATGTGCGTGTGAGTTTTCAAATTGCGAAAATTGTCTTAGCATAATGGCTGTAGTTTCAACAATACTGCAGTATTTACTTTTTAATTAATATACAATAAACATCAATAATAATATAATTAATATACAATCGATGTCAATTTTCCTGACTGCAATCGCAGAGAGGTAAAATTATTTTGTTTTGTTTTTTTTTTGTATTATTTCTTATAGGCTTAGAATCGAATATATATTTATTCCACGTCATGCGTTTACATCTTAAACTGCCATTTGTCCTTACTTTGTAATTCAGGGAGGTAATTCTAATAATTACCTCGTTATGGGTCGTCAGAATCCCGAAACTCTGACAACCAGTCTTACCAAGGGGTATCTCATTACCCAATAATTGGGTTGTGGAGGTCAGATAGGCAGTCGCTCCACGTAAAATACTGGTATTCAGCTGCATCCCGTTAGACTGGAAATCGACCCCAACATAGTTGGGAAAAGGCTAGGCAGATGACTGTGAGATAATGAATTATGATAATTACTAAACTAAATATTGTATTACTAGCAGCGCCCCGCGGTTTCACCCGCATAAGTTTCGATTCGGTCGGAATATCGGGATAAAAAATACCCTATGTGTTAATCCTGGTTATAAACTATCTGTGTGCCAAATTTTATCCAAATCCGTTTATTAGTTTTTGCGTGAAAGAGTAACAAAAATCCATCCATCCATCCATACAAACACTCGCGTACAAAATATTAGTACGATTAGTAGGACTGTGTCAACATTACCCCATCACGGCCAATTTGCAAAGGGTAATACAGCGGTCATACCCATTCGAAATTAAAGTGAGGACAGGCCGATGTAACTTAATTGAGTATAAAATTAATACTGTGTTGAATATTCGACACGCTAGGTAATCCGATCGAACATCAGGCTTGTAATTAACGGAGTTATAGTCATTTATATGTATAATGCATAATCCGCATATGATGTTCCCACTGTTGGGATACCGGCCTCCTCTCTTCGAGAGGGAGTGGGTTGTAATCTACCACGCGGGCCCAGTGCGGGTTGGTACATGTCACATATCTTTATGGTTCTAGGACGTGCCGGTTTCCTCACAATGTTTTCCTTCACCATTTTGAGAGCAGCGGTGATGAAATTATTTACACAAATTGAAGCGCCAGCCTGGGTTCGAACCTCCGATCTACGAGTGGTAAGTCGGGGCCGTTACCTCCGCGCCACCATTGCTCTCTATATATTATGTCTTTTGCGATATTTTTTTTGTAGTACGAAAAATATGACAGTGTTCGGATTGGTAAGTAATATGAACAAGATAGGTAAATTCCAAGTACAACAGAATTTTCATTTGCATGCATTTATCTGCTTGGTTCCTACGAATTGCAGATCGTAGGGTTCGAACCCAGTCAGGCGCTTTGTGTGAATTATTTGATCACCACTGCTTTTAAAAAAGGTAGAGGAAAACCTCGTGAGGAGACCTCGTGAGATGTCCTGTAACAAAAATTCGAAGACATGCGTCATCTACCAACCCACAATGGGACCGCGTAGTGGATTACGGCCCACTCCCTCACTCTGAGAGGAGGCGTTTGTCCCAGCAGTGGGAACATATTGGCTGATTATATCTCTGCTTATTTATTATGTAAACCTTAATTAATTAATAAAAATAACAAAATTATATCCCAACTTAACCAAAACTGTTCACAAACTAAAATAAGTAAGCGTCGAAAAATTCATCCGCATGGAAATAGCCCATGAAGTTTAAAACTTAATTTGCATGCAAAAATAACATATGCTTGGTACTGAATGGTATGGTACTGAATCATTCTGAATACTTATTGTTGTTATTATTTTAGTTAATTATTCTCTCTGACGTCCTAATTTCCGTAAACATTCGCCTTCTCGAAACGATTTCTTTGACTCAAAAAAGGAGTTTGCTTACCATGTCTCGTCCAGACATCGATCACTACAAGTTGACAGGTACAGCCAGCCAGTGATGGATTGATCAGTTTCCTCTCATCCCGCTTCTTGTAATCGCAAATTATTTTTGCTTCTATTCCTTGGCGTGCGTTATTTGAAGTATGAGGATATCTTCTATACTAATAATAAAACTGAAGTGTTTAATTCAAGAATGTGGCTTCTATAATATGGGGGACGTGTTATCGGGTCTTGTTCATCACATGCCTAGCCTTTTCCCAACTATCTTGCGGTCGGTTTCCAGTCTGACCGGATGCAGCTGAATACCACTTTACTTGGAGTGACTGCCTATCTGACCTCGACAACTCAGTTACACGGTACCCCTTGGTGAGACTGGTTGTGAGACTTTCGGGCTTCTGATGACGTTAAATATCCACGAATGACTGTCGGGAACAACACCTTAAGTGCGCGCCTAAAGCCAGTAAAATTTTAGAATAGAAAAAACACAAACGTAGTATGCGCCAAAACTGTTATATCGTAATAAATCCAAAACTAAAAGGAATTACATAAAATGTCTAAGCACAGCCTTTACTCTTGTATAAATATAATTAACTATCAAATTTTTGTCGCAATAGGAATTACCGTATTGAGTACAAAACGGAAAAATATGAGAATTAGAGGTTACTTCGTGATTTTTTTCTATCGAAGAAATTTATTATTTCATGTTTTTGATCAAAGTGAACTCTCGGAAATATCACGTAGTTATTCATACATTTTTATTTTAAGATTTGGTCCGGAATTTTTCATGTAAAATCAAAGATTGGTAATTTTGCTTTATACGCGCTCTTAACGTGTTTTTCGAGGAACGGCGGAGTCTATGTAGGTAAGTAAGGAATATGTGTAGGTAGGTAAGGAGTCTAGTATGTAAATATGGTCACCCATCACGCGCGGCAAGCGTAGCTTAACGTAATAGATCTATCCGTGCGGCTGTTATTCCTTAGCCACGAGCCCCTGAATTATCGGGTCTTATTCTTTTAAGAATATGAATCGGAATTGATAACCAGTCTTCCTAAATAGATTCCATACGTTGTGAAGGCTTAAAATATGAGCAATTTTGTCCTACTAAACTTAATCCAAGACAAACCAAACTTGACAACACGAAAACTCGCAGAAACATTTATTTTTCCGACAAGAAATCGCAAACAATTTTTCTAATAGGATTTAAAGAACAAAATACATTTAAACTTCTATAACTTCATGAATAAGGCTATGAACAGAATGCTGACGACGCTACGCGAATAAAAATCTTCGAATGGGCACAATCGGGATTTCATACCTAATAAAAGAAATAGTGGTGGACTGTATTAAAATAGGTGTAATACCATAATTTACATAATCAACTTATATATAAAAGAACACAATGAAATGCCAGTAGTGGAGCGCATCTGTGAGCCGAGTAGAGTTTTGGGCGCGCAGCGGCCGTACCGGTTTCATTACTCCGACACCCCGTGCATTCCCCGCGGTCAATCACGCGCATATATATCGCACCTTTAAAACAAACCGTTACTAAACGAATTTTTCATTAAAAATGTTCTATGAAAAAAGAAAACAACTTTTCTGAGATAGACAAAACCACTTCAGAGATAGACAAAACGTTCGCATAGACAGAATGCAACCTTTCTGCTTTAGGCTAGTCAATCTATTCACAGTTAGTCGTCCCGTTATATCAGGCCGCAGTTTTAGGCAATAAATCTCGAGGCACATCTCTACAAATGCAAGCTCCAGCCATTCAAACTGACATTTCAATATATTCGCAAAAGTCTCTGAAAAACTTTTTTCTTTCTATGTACATTCGATCGTAAATTTTACTTGATGAATAGCTCTCTGCTTTGAATGTATTCATAAATTGGAGCAAAAGTTATCTTTTATATTTTGTGTTATAAATTGGTATTTGATTTTTCATAACGTGCTACAGTCAAGGCTTTCTTTATAGGCAATAATATAATTTGAAGGTAAATTGCAATTGATCGTGTCGGGGATCCTTAATATGCATACATAGGAGTGACACGCGTCGACTAATTAGACTACCTAGTAACTACGTATCTGGCTTTCTGCAAAGTAGATAATATCTGAAGCTTATTTTCATAGAAAAACCTTTTATATATAACCTCACAAACATAAAATTTTATCTCTGGTTGTAGAATTAAAAAGTTTTCTAGCGTCTATAGAAATTAAATCTGCTATCATTATTCAAATGACGGCCATTCAAGATCAATGGGTATAATTAGTGTATAATTACTGTGGTAATGATAAGTCGCCAAACGCCATCCCAAGCTGCTCCATTGTAGCTGGTCGATGTGGCCACTCAATTGAATTGAAACTGTATCTGCAATGGTCAACGCAACGGCGACGCGTGTCGGCGACAGCCGCCGACGCAGAGCATCGTACTCAAATACTCGAGCGACTCGTTGTCGGCGACAGCCGCCTTGCAGTTGCTTCTATCATCGACGCATGTCACTCGTGCGTTATCATTAATTAAACTATGAACCACAAAAATGAGGGTCGTTTGGGCAGTGGCACGGATAAAACGGATATCTTTATATTTAAAATATTGATTCCTCAATTTTCATGATTTTCTCTGCATCACCCAAAGATTGACTGGTAGAAAATGCCTATGCCATTAAGTCCGCCCTGTACAAATGTACAAACGCCAGCACATCAAGCTACTACAAACTGTCAGATTTCTTTAATAGATTTTCAACTTTATCCCGAAAGCATTAAGGTGCACGGTTGAATGGGAAAATTTGACAGTTTCGGGTAGCCTCGGTAGTTTCGGTAACCTGCTGGCGTCTGTACATACATTTGTACAGGGCGGACTTAATGGCATAGGCATTAATTTATTTATTATTTAAATTTATTTAATACTTCAATCACATGCTTGAAGTATTAAATAAATAAATAAAGAAAAATACTGAGAAGTTATTTTTTAATTTTTTTTATTAGTAAGTATGTAAGGATCATAGGTTTCTGCCTACCCTCGTGTGAAAAAGGCGTCAATTTATACATATATTCGCTGTTATTCTCTCGCCAGCCAATTCGTTTTTTTGGGCGTCATTGGAAATCCAATCTAAGCATTTGAAATCTTTATCTAGGACAGGCGTCTGAATTTCAAGATACGAAATAACATTAATTATATGCCTGAACACGCAGAGAGGTGTGTAGTACACCCACATTTTATCAGTTCCCATGTAATAGAAGAAGAGCCTTCTTTTCGCAGACTTCTACTTTGATGCCGAAAAAAAAAATTTTGTTCATTTTCCTACTCGGTTTTATATCAGACAAATCAGACGGTGTTCCCGAAGGGGCGAAATTCGATTCACCCAAAAAAGCCTACATGTTTCTTCCTCTGAACACTTTTCTTTTCATGTAAGCAGACGTGGCAAGCCGATTTATTTTCGTGTCAAATTCTATTACATTTTATTTATCCATTTATTTCAGGCATCAAGGCCCATATAAACACTTACAATACAATATTAATATAACTTAAAAATACTCTATATACATGCAACATTATAATTACACTAAAAACTAACTAACGCACACGATGTGTCTGCGTCGTGTTGCGCTGACTGGTGTCATGTAGCCGGCCACGAAACCGGCGGTAGACAACACCCTTTGGCTAGAACTCTTTATATTGACATGTTTGAAAACGTTGTTGGATTGTACATTATGTAACAAAAACTTGAAATTAAATCTTAAATGTTATAAATATGTCGTGGATAGATGGCGCCGTAGTACAACGGACAGCGCCATCTAACAATTTCATGGGTAAACGAATAATCAGGTGATCGGAAACGCAAGCGAGCCCTACCGCTTGGACACGATCGTCGGTGGAGGGGATGCAGCGAGGACTGGCGGAGAGAACGAGTGTTGCGACAGTCTACAGTGGACAGTCGAGCTTGGACAGTCTTGGCAAACGCTCAATACCGTACGCACGGGTTTGTTTCCGACGCAAGTGTGCGTTTCAGTTGATAATCGCCAGTTTATTAAAGTTACTTTAAATTCAAATTATCTTTTCGTTCAAGTACCCACTACAGTGCCTACACATAGGTAAACTATGTCGGATCATGAAGAAGACCCGATGTTTCACATCTCGGCCACCCAGTGATGCGACAAATACTATAAGTTCTTATGATTTAACATACCATTACATCACGCTTGCATTACCCGAAGGGTAAGGCAGAGGTATCTATAGTACACCCAAATTTCGCCAGTTATGTACGTTTAAGTGCCATGTAATAGAGGGCGAGCCTGTTGCCATCAACCGGGCACGCCCAGACTCCGGGTTGCTGTTGAGAAATTCCAGACGGAAAAACCCAATAACACTGTCCGACTCGAGAATCGAATCCAGGACCTCATGCTCAGCAGAAGCGCGACCTCCAGCCCAACGAAGACTGATTTTATGCCAATAAAGCCTAAAAAATGACCGCAAAGAAACCACGAAACTTATGTTAGTTCCTAAATAATAATATCCCAGCATAAAACATAAAAAAGTAAACATTATTTTTAAATGATTCGAAACTATAGACATAAAATAAAAACTATTAATCAATGAATCAGTCAAAAAAAATTAATAAGCTAAATAAATAACGCATAGAAATGTTATTAACGACTAATATAATATAAAACAAACAAAATCACATATATTTTTATAACCTAACCTAATTAAATCTTCTTTCATCAACCTAAACTTAATTCGGTTATAACTTTTTATTATTATTTCAGTTTGTTTGTCCTATAACATGTTATCAACAGGTTCAATCTTAATAACCTCGTTAAGGGCTTGACTGCTTATAAAAACCTTAATTACCATTTACGTTTGTTGATGGAGTTATTTTAATTTTATGAAAATATTAAAAAAGGTCATATTTGTATTCAGTTTTACGCTATGTAAATAAGGGTCAAATTCAACTTCGGTGTTCAAGAACCCAGATCGCAGCGCAGCGTTTGTTATGGTGGCAAAAACAATAGAAAAGAATAGAATACCCTTTAACAACAAACAAAACACAACAATGAACAATGTTCAAACTATAGTGAAAGTTTATTCACTCGATTTCGTTCAATTCAGAAAGTGAAATTGCAAGGAAAGTGTGATACTGGGAGGAATGCGATACGGACACTATATAACTGCTATACATCATTATCATCATCATCGCTGGCAGCCCTGTTTCATCCCTTGCTAAGTATAGACCTTCTTCCTTTTGTGCCATGTTTCCCAGACCTGTACGAGTCTCATCCAGGTCTTCCCCGCGATCTTCTGTAGGTTTATATTGACCTGCCAACGCTCCTTCCACTGCCATATATTCGGCCAGCGGCACATGCGCTTACCAACGCCAGCACGATAATAACCCAAACATAAACACTACGTTTCAATTCATTCTACTTAATCTCCGATACGATCCTAGAAGAAACTACATAAATTACCCTAAAGCCTCACATCAAACATTAACTAAATCGCAACATACTAATTTATTTCCAAACTGATTCCAAAAACAGCACCATTCAAAAAGAAACAAACACCTGAAAGATCCTGTAGTATTTGTAGAAAACAGACATGAAAATAGTGATATAAATAACTATAAATCTCGCCTAACTGAAGATCATAAACTTTCCAAATCGAAATTCTCAGTCAAATCCGTTCAACCGAACCGGGATTTACAGCTCTTCGGTTATTTTTAGATACCGCAAACGGATCTTAGAACGGATCTAACACAACTATAGAATATATTTTTATTGATGTCCAACACATCTGTGTTTTCTATATGGTGAACCCGGCTGTCGCACGTCGTAAAGTATTGTTATCATTTTCTATAAAGTTTCCACGACAGAAATAGAGCTAGAATCTATTTTTTGGCATAAAAGGCCGAGGATGGCATAAATAAACTTTAGAGGTATGAGGAACAGGGTGTAAAGTTCACTCATCCTCCATAGAAAAGGGTGGATACTCCGAGGACCAGACGGGTCTTATGTCTGGCGGGCAACTGCCCAACGACTGATTTCGGGAAGTGTGTATGTATGCTAATTGCGCGGTAAACTCTGCTTGCGGGATGCAGGATTTGCGTGACGTCGTTCGCATGTGGCGCTGTAGGTACCGCTACAATACCATAATATCACGCATTGTATTCCTCGAAAGGGTAGGCAGAGGTGTATCTACAATGTGTAACTGAATTAATGCACATTATGAAAGTAGTTTGTTCAGAATCGTTTACTGAATTGATTTCTGTAATTTTTAATATAGGTAATATTTTATCCCAAAAATAATTAAAACTACGTAAATTACTGTCACACTTCCGCTGTGCAGTCAAAACAAACCAAAATGAATCAAATACACACTGAGCTAGACCCTTATACGAGTGCGACTGTGTGTATGCGTAAATTTGTAATGTGACCATAATTTTCTCCCACAATCAGTATAAGTAATTTATTAAAAAAATAATGTTCTTTACATAATAATAAAAATTCAGTGTATGTATTATGATTATAACATAATATTCTAATTGGGGTGTCTCTGGTGGTGTGCGTTAATTCCGGGACATGTTGTATATCTAATGTGACCAAATTTTGCTACTTATGTTTAAGTTCCATGGGCACAAATCCAGACTCCAGGCTGCTACTAAGAAATTCCCGATGGAAAAACCCAAAAGCACTATGGCCGACCTGGGAATCGAACCCCGGACCTCATGCTCGGCAGTATTGCTTGCGACCACTAGACAAACAAGTCAAAATAAAAATTATTATTATTTTATTATTTACAATACAATAAATGAATAAAATAAAAATCTTAATGAAACGTTTATTTATAGAAGTTGGTCAAAATGTAGTAATTCAAAGATGATCTGTAAAGTGTATTTTGCGTGAAGAATTAAGAATCATTTTACTACAGTAGAACTCCGAGTAAGACCACGGTTGGTACCGATGATGATGGCATTCCAGTGCCAGATTGAAAACATTTTACAGTCAAATTAAATTAGATAGATAATTAAATGTATTTGTTTCAAGTGCTCCAAATCTTATCCATATGGACAAAAAGCCAAGTACCCTAACTACACAAAAATTTCTTAGTTAAGTGTACTACCCACACAACCTTTTTTATCTCTTGTGAAAATTACGACTAAAAGAACAACCGTTGACAGGGCCGTTGGAAGTAATCCCGGATTATGTAGGACAGCATCCACAAGAAACTGGACTGAAATCTACCGCTGCAAAGGTCAGGTCGGAAGGCGAGATGCATGACTTGGCAGTAAAAAACAGGGTTTGGTGTAAGTTCAAAATCGCGATATGAGTAAGAACTTCTTTGACACTCTATGTTAATGTTATAAGAAGGTAAAATCGTTGGTAATAAATCTATATTATGTACATAGTATAAAACAAAGTCTCTTTTCGTACCTATCTGTCTGAATAAAATAATGTAAGTGCGAATATTAAGGGCTTCACTTTAGTAGTTTCAACACCATTTCCCATGTCACCATGAATCCTACTAATATTATAAACGTGAAAGGTTGTATGGATGGATGGATGGATGTTTGTTACTCTTTCACGCCAAAACTACTCAACGGATTTGGATAAAATTTGGCCCACGTATGTTTTATAACCAAGATTAACACATAGGATACTTTTTATTCCGATATTCCCACGGGATCGAAACTTATGCTGGTGAAACCGCGGGGCGCAGTATAATTGTGAAAATGGTTTGGGGCAACTATAAAAACAACCGTCAACGTCAGCACAGCAGCAGCAGCAGTGGTATCGTTTAACTTTAAAACACCCACCGTACCACCAAAGGTACGGCCAAGGGTGCGGTTGGTCTGCAGTGTGATTGTCAGCTTAGTTCTTCTTAACTACACGATGAATTTTGATGCGGTTTCATCAGCATTTAGAAACTTTATTCCGGAAGGTTTATGTGTATAAATCCCGTTTTTTTGGCACATCGCCACATTGGCAGATCGTAACCGTGCATAGTAAGAGATATTATAAATTGTACCAAACAATCCATTTGTCCTACAAATGATAATCTTAAATCGACATTTGCAGTGAAATCACTTGATTTGCTCAGCCTACCGAGAAAACTATAGTCTTGAAACTGACAACAAACTTAATCAGAGCCACAACAGATGCCAATCTTGAGTGTATTAATTGAAGCGTGATATTGATTATATCCCAAGATGCTAGGTGAAGTAATAAAGCCTGTTATAGACGATGCGATTTGTGAGAGGTTCGTGGCTAAAAATTAAAAGCCGCACGTTCGATCTTCAAGGTTAAGCAACGCTTGCCGAGGTCGATAAAATTCAAAATATTTTATTTCACATAAACCTACATGGACACTTATGAAACGTCAGAAGCTAGGTGCGCGGTCCAATTAGTCGTTTCCTATGGAGAAGAGTCGGCAGGAAACTCCACGGTTACTTAATAATAATAATAAGTATTTATTAGCACAATACAAGTTTGACACATTAAAATTCACATAATAGTCACTAGTGTACATAGAAATTAAGAAATAGCAATAGTGTACAAGAGATGACTGACTGACTTATTTTAAAAATAATCGGCTTTTATAATGTTTTCAAATTACAGTACGTATGGGTCCTCCCATACATACTACACAGACAGCATAGGCCTGTCAACAAGTACCAGGTATTAAATCCGGTGATCCGTGGAAGGATAACCACCCATCACATACCGAATCTGGCTGTAACTCGCAATTTTTTTTTTCGATTTTGTGTCAGTCGTTATCGGTATTCAGAAGCTCAAAAGTCTGACAACCAGCTTTGCCAAGGTGTATCGTGATACCCTGCAACTAACCCCCTAACTAGGTTATGGAGGCAGATAGGCAGTTACTCCATGTAAAACAGTATTTATTTGTTGCTTCAATTTTATTGTATGCCACAGGCAAAAAGCTTGCATCATGTAAATGGGGCTTAGAAACTATAAACTAAGTGTACCAAGGGTTATAGAGTTCAAAAGGGTTACATTCAGCGTACTCGTTAATCTAACACACAATTAGTAAATCGTAGGATCGATCTTCTTTTTTTGGTATACTGTATCAATCAAAAACAAAAACAAATCTTGATAAACTTCTTCTGATTGATTACATAGGTTAGAGATTTCAAGAAACACTAACTGGAATATTTCGTCTAGAAAAAGATTAGAAATTGATTAAAGCCGCAAATACACACGCCTGTAATTTGCACAAAAGCTTGCAAGTACTTCTTGCCATTGTGAAAGTCACCAATCAGAAGTTGTCATGGCACAATGGTGTGCAAGCTACTTGCATACCTTTGTGCAAATTGCAGACGTATGTATTTGTGACAAATCGAAAGTCATTCATACAAATTAGGCTAAGAGTCGCCCCTTTTTTTAACGTTAACAATACATAAGATACTCTCCCAAAACGCCCGCCCTTCACTACTTCCTAGTGCTTTAGCTGGGGAAGAAGTCAAAGGCGCAACAAATTTACGAACAGCAAAAAAGTTAGAAGAACTTGATTCTATACAATAGTAGGCAAAGTAATTAACATTACGAAACACAACACACTAAATTAAATTATTTGCTATAATATGTCAGCGAGCACACGCTAATTATATGGACAAAAACATTGAAAACAACTCCAGCAGGAATTAAAACGTAAACAGAACTCACTACCTATTTAAAAGCCTCCAGGCATAAGAGGCATGTCCGCTTACATGTGTAAATAAATTGACTAATACAGTCAAATAAACGAACAAATTATATGAACATCATATGACCTGTCAGTTGGTTAACTAATTCTGGAGAAAAAAACATAAACATGGTCTTAGTATGTCACAATTGCATGCTTGTATGCAAGTTGTAAACGTCTGTATTTGCGGCTTTAATCGATTTCGAATCTTATCTATGATGTGATCTACACTTTATTCATTTTCTTTCATTTCTGAACATTAAACCAACCGATATTCTGAATATGATATATTTTCATCTCAACCGATATGGTGCCAATTTTAGGAAACCTACGGATTTTGGCACACGTATTGCCAAACTTCGAGTTTCACATGAATAGGTTTCCAACGACCCAAATCACTTGATACTTGACTAGACTTGGACGTAAGAGACCATTTTAGTTGAAGAATGAAAGAATAGAATATATAGAATAATCGTGAGGTGCTTACAAAGTGCAATTTATTCATATACAGAGTGGCATCGACGCGCAAACTGGAACTATGAATTCAGCACAGACCCGTAGCGTACAAAATTTTTCGTCACTTATCTTTTTTTTTTGATACCGATGAGAAATTTCAACACAAGAGGGTTGCGAATTATGTACTGAATCGATGATGATGGGCTGCGCGTCGATATCCCTACCATCGTGTATACTTTATTATACCTACATCAGAAAAATACACTACAAAGTAAATAAAAGAAATACTACAAAACATAATATCGTTATCGCTTACTGCGATGTCTTCCAGGCAACCCCATTTTGTGTCCAGGCAATTACCTGTCCATTCCAAGGACAGGTTGTCACAAAATGGGGTTGTCATAGATGTATATATACTATAATAGATACACATCAATCAATCTCCAAAGAATAATAATAATAATAATCTGCCTAGCCTCTTCCGAACTATGTTGGCTTCCAGTCTAACCAGATACAGCTGGATACGAATATTTCACATGAAGTGACTGCGAATAATACCCATATGCCATAAAATATACAACAAATTTGCAATTTATGTAGGTACTGATAGAAAGAATACATAAGGCTTTATCTTCTTCTACTTCTTATTTATTTATTTATTTATTTAACCATTTATGTACACACATATATAAACAGACATTGAAAGACAGAACAGAAAAAATAGGTACAGAGGTGGTGCTTGGTGATGCTTTGAAGAGAAAGGATTTGTTTTTTTGTATGTTTGTTTATTACACTTTCCCGGTAAAACGGTGAAACGGTTTTGGATGAAATATGGTATATGGGTAAACCGTGACCCGATATTTCGATTTTGACTTATACGGGGAAACCGGGGGCGCAGCTAGTTGTGTTCTAAAATAAAACAAATCTCGCAGTGGCCTATTGATTGCCTTGCTTAAATACACACAACATTTTAAAAGTCTGTTGCATCGAATGATTGTTAGGTTAGGTAAATTAACTTTTTATTCGCCCTGAACACAAAGATCTTTAATTACGAGCCACAGTAATTCCGTCATTAAAACTATATAGTTTACCATCATTAAATTTATTTTTAACCGACCAAACTGTAAATTCTAAGGAATCTGGATAAAGTGTAAACATTTCAAAAGTTGGAATTTCAGATAGACAATCTAATATAGATGTGTCAATCGTGGCATTCAGTTTCTACGTCGGTACAGTCGTACATAGAATTTGTTATACAGGTCAAAATATTTATCTTTTCACTACACTGCCAATAATAATTTTATTGTTTGCGCAGTATCTTTTTAATTGACTTCAAAAAAGGAGGAAATTCTATGTTCGTCTGTACGTATTTTGTATGGTGTCACGACCATAGTATTTTCGAAACCTACCATACTATTATGAAATAGGTTTTTTCTCAAATTTGCACTCGTTATTTGACTTCGCTTTTGAATTTTGTATAAGTGTGAGATATTTATTCTTGTGACTGTACCTATTGAGGCCTGCGGTTTGCCAGCACACTTCATGTTTGATGCAAACGCGGGGTAATTTCGTAGTCTCTCTATTTACACAACTACTTGGGTAGACTATACCATGTCTCTATAGGAGTCCTGAATTGAATTAGCTTTTGAGTAAAAACTGGGTTATTTAGATAGGGACAGTTTTTGAATTGAGTTTTAGGATGACGTTAGAATAGACAACTTTAGGCCCTTTGTACACACACGTTTTTATTATGTTTGTGTCTTATTTATTTATTATATTATTTATGAGGGGCCCAATCGCTGGTTCTCTTAGCCCAGTAGGCTATTTTCCTAAAAAATTCTAATTAGTTCGTCAGTTAGATTATCAAAAAATATTGAACCCGTATTTTTTCTTTTTTCAATTATATAAAAAATGATGAAGATATCGCCCGTTAAAGTTCCGCGTGACGTCACTTGCTTGCGACACTTTTACGCGTGACGTCACGACCCACTCCCAAATTTTGACGCGCTTTATCTTTGTCATTTTTTTGTTTGATTGACAAAAGAAAAAATACGTGTCCATTATTTTTCGATAATCTACCTGACGGACTAAATTATTTTTTTTACCCAGGCAACTGCCCTACTGTCATCTGACATGCGGCAAATATGTCCGGCTCAGTCCCACTTAAGTTTAGCGGCTTTCTGGGTAACGTCCGTTATCTTTGTTTTGGCGCGAAGGTAAACGCGCGACGCCATCGTGGCAGGCCAAGACAAAGATGGCGGAACGACCCTAACTCCTACCGTAAGGACTGACAAAAGACAGAAAAAGGGAGAGGGAGGTCTTTGCTCTGCGTTGGGACCATACAGGCTAGAAAGATAGATTATTTATATGTACACACAGTAAAATAGATACAGATTCGACATATTAGTAATGAGTACAAAGGTACTGCTTTTTTCTTAAGAAATTTCTTTCAGGAAACCTGCGTGTCTTTAACTAATGTAATTGGCGTTATATGTTTAAATAAATAAATAAATCCAAGATTCTAATTTTTCTTGCCATGAAAAACTACGTTTTATCCGCCATGTGCAGCTACGATCGTCAGTGTTGTATGGATCACTATAGAAGCTTGTTGACGGACACGTTTTTTCTACGGTGCGGTTTATACGCCGTGTGTAGGCACGCTTGTCAGTGTTACATATACATAGATCACTATGAAAGCTTGTTGACTGTCACTTTTCTTTTTGCGGCGCGGTTTATACGCCGTGTGTAAGCGCGGTCGTCAGTGTAGTATGGATCGCTATGGAAGCTTGTTGACAGACACGTTTTTTCTACGGCGCGGTTTATACGCCGTACCGTAATGAAACCGTGCCATGTACAAAGGGCCTGAATGTGTAGTTTTAGATATGTTTTGTTTAGCGTAAATTAAAATTAATTTGGAAAGTACAAGGTCGTAGAAATATAAATTACCTTTGAGGCACATGTGTTTATCATGTGAGTCATAAATTGTAATTAATTCTACCATAACATTAACTACCATGATTTGTAAAACGTTTGTAATAAATTACTACTTATACCCCGTCAATTAGGTAAACCGTTTTTTGGCAGATGGAACTAGTGATTGCAGCAACACACAATACATTGATACATACACATACACTATTATAATGTCTGTAAGAAGCGATAAATAAAATAATTCAATAAGATAAGGCAATTTATATATTTATTTTATTACACATTTTAAAGTTAACATTACGGAATCTGGAATATGTACGTTCTAAGACAACTGTCAAAAAACGATTAACTTAATGGAATGTACTTTAATATGAACATGACATATACTTATATATTTTCCAATACCTAACTTTTATATACTTGGTGTGTTTTATAATTATTGAATTTAAAACAGACAAAATATTTGCTCAATAAGACTTTATACTTTATTATTCATGTTGCTCCATTGTTGTTTGTAAACAAAGTCAATTCCTAATAAGTCGTTAAGATGTGTTTCGTTCGAAGTAGATTATCTTAATTTAATTACAAGGTCGGCGAAATGTAAATTACTTATGAGACACATGTAATTTATAATGTAAGTCATAAATGATAGCTATGGCCTTAGACTCAATGAGCATACTACAAAATACTGATTTGCAAAACGTTAAGTAACTATGTACTAGGGGAGGGGGGGGGGGGGTCCGAGTGCTCATGGCTTGTTCAATGAAATCTCTAAGCTGTTGGTTGACACTTTCCGTGACCCAAGGACTAGCTTTTACCTTGGCCAGAGACTAAGCAGCACGCCAGTCTCTTGGCTACATTACCAGTTGACAGCGATGCGGAGAAATATTTCGATGCAATATTTTAGTTTTTTAATAGTTTTAGGGTTGATTTTTCCATCGCAAGATAACTTTTATTCGAGGAATAAAATTGACAAAAAAAAAAAAATATTCCCTGAATAAAGTTATCAGATGATTGAAAAATTAGCCCTAGTTCAGTTAGAATATTATATTTTAATTTTAAGAATTTGTAGTTTATTTAGTACTAGCTGTGCCCCGCGGTTTCACCCGCATAAGTTTCGATCACGTAGGAATATTGGGATAAAAAGTATCCTATATGTAATCCTGATTATAAACCGTCTCTGTGCCAAATTTCATCCAAATCCGTTCAGTAGCTTTTACGTGATAGAGTAACAAACATCCATCGATCCATACTTACAACAAACATACAAACTTTCACGTTTATAATATTAGTAGGAAGGAAGTAGTATTAGAAGTTTGTACAGACGCCAGCAGGTCAAGCTACCCGAAACTGTCAAAATTTTCCAATCAGCCTTGAACCTTAATGCTTCAGCGGTAAAGTTGAAAATCTATTAAAGAAATTTGACAGATTGTAGTAGCTTGATTGGCTGGCGTCTGTACATATTAGATACTATGTATTTTAGTAGGAATATGACGTATTTCATCATCAGCCTACAGCAGTCCACTGCTGGACCTAGGCTTCTCCAATCGCAAGCCATTCAGCTCGATTCTCGGCAACTCCGATCCAGCTGCTACTCGCCAGCCTGCGCAGAACGTCGCTAGATGACGTACTTACGCGTCAGGACACGTGACCTGATCGAAAATTCATAAGACGGAGGGAGAGTTTTTTGTGATGGGTAAAAAATGTTAAACTCGCGTCAGGACACGTGACCTGATCGAAAATTCGTAAGACGAAGCTCGCGTCAGGAAACATGACCTGATCGAAAATTCGTAAGGCGGAGGGAGAGTAGACCGCATTCCAAAATATCAAAAATGCACAACGTTAATATTCTTGTTTTCACTTCTGCCGGCACTCCCGGAGTGCAACCCGTTTTTTTTATTATGTATACCATAAATATTACAGTGGGCTAGCCATGTTTGTCGAATGATCGATGGCCGGTAGAGCAGACAAGTCCTGGAGTGGAGACCGCGTATCGGCAAGCGCAATGTGGGACGACCCCAGCTAGATGGACGGACGACCTTAAGAAGGTGGCTGGGACAGACTGGATGCGGAAGGCGGAGGACAGGGTGTTGTGGCGCAGCCTGGGAGAGGCTTATGTCCAGCAGTGGACTGCGATAGGCTGAGTTGATTAGTTGATTGAAATATTACAAACATAAATGTAGAAATTTTACAAGGGGTTACGCAATGGGCGGTGTTATCGTTAAAAGTGATCTTTTGAAGACAGCCTTTGGATGGATTAAGGAAGAAAGGAAATACAATACTGCAGGTAGTTTGTGGTGTGCCATTTACATCATCATCTACCTAGCCTTTTCCCAACTATGTTGGGGTCGGATTCCAGTCTAAGCGGATGCAGCTGAATATCAGTATTTTACATGGAGCGACTGCCTATCTGATCTCCACAACCCAATTACTGGGTAATAGGATACCCCTTGGTAAGACTGGCTGTCAGATTTTCGGGCTTCTGACGAGCCGTAACGACTGCGAAAGATCCACGAATGACAGCCGAGGCCAACGGCTTAACGTGCTTTCCGAGTTTTTTGGTCACGGATTAACCGCGGCAAGCGTAGCTTAACCTGATCAATCGACCCGTGCGGCTGTTATAACTTAGCCATAAGCCCCTCTGGTGTACCATTCACAAACATATATAAAACATAAGCTTGTCTATAAATAAATATAATAATAATAATATCCCTGGACATTTCACACAGCGCCATCTAGTCCCAAGCTAAATACAATAATCATAAAACAACTTATAACTGTTTCAGTACCTAATTTCGTTGTACTTGGTGTGTCTTTTCAATACGTTATTAAATTAAAACAGGAAAAAAATTGTTCAACAAGACTATACTTTCCAATTTATGTTTCTCTATTGTTACGTTTGTGGAACAAAGTCAATCCATCAACATCAAACAAAAGTACCAAAAACCCCGCTTCTTACATATTTTCTCCAACAACAACAACGTAATTGTGAGGCATCAAATTTCTATAAATACCTACGTAAAATCGGAACTGTTCAATACAATTTCGCGTTTTCACGATCCTTAGCGCTACGGCACGATCTTTTCAAAAGTAAATCGTTCTCTTCATAGCATATTATGCATACTATAACGTTCCTACTGCTGGGACACAGGTCTCTTCTCTGTGAGAGGGAATGGGCCGTAATCCACCACGCGCGCCCAGTGCGGGTTGGTTAATTCTTCATATTTCAATTTAATAGGGACCGATGAAAAATATTCTTTTATTTTATTTACCACTGTAGCAGCGGTTATATTAGTTTGCAAAGCATTTAAGTATGAATCCTGAAGTACTAATTTTGCGGACGCGCTCTTGTCCTACATATGTAGTGAAAATAGTAACTAACTAACTAATAACTATTTAGGTACCTACCTACACTACGTAGGACAAGAGCGTGTCCGCAAAATTAACTTAAAGAAATGACTTAGTTACCCTCTTGTTAGTAATCTTCTTAGGGCTGATTTTACAATGATCTGATAACTTTATTCGAGGAATAATTTTGACAGTTATTTCACATAAACTGTCAAACGTCAATTATATTCCTCGAACAAAAGTTATCTGGCGATGTAAAAAGCAGCCCTTAGTGCGTCTTCTTTTATGCTTTAAACTTTTCTCGTATATTTTTCAATTTTGACAAACAAATGACAATGACACAAAAACTATGTGCTAATTATGTGACACAGAAATTATTTGTCACATTACACATACCTACCTACAAGCAACATTACAACTAACAGTTAAAAAGAGCCTTGTTTCGTATAAAGTATGTCAATAAAACTTTATGTAAGATTTCAGTATTTCAATTTCGTTTTATTCTTATTCCTCGTGATCGTTTTATCCATTTGATCGTCTCTAAAGTGCTAAATGGGAATTCTATTGCCTTCTAAGCTTTTAAAATATTATCTTAACCATTTATAATTTGGTTATAAACGTAATACTGGATGACTAAACGATAGAATCTCAAAAGCTTTATGTAATGAGGATAAGAATTTTATTCCTATCCATTTTAGTGACTATAAATTCCGTAGATGTATTTATGTGATAGAGGGACATATAGGTCCATTCTTTATGCTCCAAGAAAAGGTATAAACGTAGGAATGGTGAAATGACTTACATTCGTTTTATGCCCAGCTTTAAAAGTGGTTTGGGCTTTTTGATGAAAAGAAAAATATTTATCTTCCGAATTTTTGTTTATTCATTTATATTGTTCGCGTAAAGTGCAGTTGGTACTGAAATGTTATGATTTTATTATTATCAAAAGTGCATGTATTAACAGCCACTTTGGTTTGCTTTCAAGATGCTTTTACGACTTGTGAAAGATTTGAAGTATTTGATCCTTTTATACCTACTTAATTTTATAAATTCAGATCATGATCTTCTTCGTTTATTTAATATATTTTTGGCTTCATTTCAAAACAAATAAATTAAATTTGAAGTTGTTTTAGTCCATGCACCGGAGGTCAATAAGTATAAAACTTTTCGGTTACCTCCTGCTACAATCAATTCTGTTCACAGTAGCTTCATTTACACTGTTATTTTTAAATGAAAAAGCCCAACTAAAAATCAACCTTAATTAACGATAGGTACAATAGAAATTCAATTAGCAGTTAAATGCAATTTAAAAAATCACGGGCGGAAAACTCAACCAACGGACGTTCGTGCTTCGAATGAAGTACGTTACTAAATGATTTAAAAACACAGGAGTACTAGTTTTATACCAGCTCTGAAAAAGCTCTGTGAAAACGTAGTACTCATGACGACATATCAAGCTTTATCATTCCAGTTTAAGCTGACTTCTCACTGTACGAAAAGCCTATACTATGTGAGGTCAGTTAAAACTGGAAATGTATAGCATGATATGTCGTTGTGTCTACCTAAACACTTCATCATCATCATAATCATTTCAGCCGAAAGACGTCAACTGCTGGACATACGCCTCCCCCAAGCAGGTTCTGTGCTTCTTGCATCCAACGGGTTCCTGCGGCCTTCACAAGGTCGTCGGTCCACCTTGTGGGAGGCCTTCCAACGCTACGTCTTCCGGTACGCGGTCGCCACTCCAGAACCTTTCGGCGCCATCGGCCATCTGTTCTGCGAGCAATGTGCCCTGCCCACTGCCACTTAAGAGCTCGTATAAAGCAAAATTACCAATCTTATATTTGATTTTACATGAAAAATTCCGGACCAAATCATAAAATAAAAATGTATGAATAACTACATGATATTTCCAAGGGTTCACTTTGATCAAAAACATGAAATAATAACATTTCCTCGATAGAAAAAAATCACGAAATAACCTCTAATTCTCATATTTTTCCGTTTTGTACTCAATACGGTAATGCCTATTGCGACAAAAATTTGATAATTAATTATATTTATACAAGAGTAAAGGCTGTGCTTAGGCATTTTAAGTAATTCCTTTTAGTTTTGGATTTATTACTATATAACAGTTTTGGCGCATACTACGTTTGTTTTTTTTCTATTCTAAAATTTTACTGGCTTTAGGCGCGCTCTTACGTTAATCACTAATCATAATTAATCATTTGGAATATCAACGTTGTCAAGCGACAGCTAAGGCTTGTCGCTTATCTTTCGCATGCAATAGGAAGGGAGCGGTGTCCCCAGTTTATCTACAATCACACAGGTTGTTTGCACGAATGCCCAAAATCAAAAGATTTTGAAATTACATACGCTGTTCCTACAATTCTGACTTAAATTAAGAATGATATCAACCTTTTCACACTCTTCGGGCTCACCAAACCTCGGAATCTTTATAAATATTAAATTTTTCATTCATTGTAGACACAGTACGTTCTGAATTATTCATACTGTCTCAAATGGTACAATTCTAGGGAACCTTTCGTTTCCTCAACGGTTTGTTAATTTAGTTCCAAATTAATACATCGCTAATTGGAAACCGGGGGGATTATTAACGTCTTCAGAACTCCCATTATTTAAAAGCCCAGCGTTAAGAGGGGCTTGGTTTTTTCATTTGTTTTTATTCTTTTTGGTGTCTTTGGCGCTTCCAAATTAAATTTAGCGTGGAACCAATGATTGGCGTCTTTTAACGGCTTTTCAAACAAAGCTTCTTAATTTAACTGTTTTAATTATCAAAGCATGCGTTTTTTTTTTTTTGTAAAATTAGCGCTTGATTAGAAAGAAAGAAAAAGTATTTATTGACTCGTACAGAAAGATCACAAACTAAATTAAACACAGTCAAAAATAAAAAACCAAATGAAGGGTACAGGGGAAAAATGATGTATGTCATATTATTTTCATTTGTTTGTTATTAGCAACATTTGAAAGTTCATTGAAAATACTCGTAGTTTCTGTTTTCTTCAGAATACATGCAAAAACAATTCTTCTCTCCAAAAAATTAACCGTTAAAAATTGAGGCACGGGCTAAAAACGATGAAGGTTTTCTGATACCCGCCGGTATCAGAAAACCTTCATCGTTTACTGATACTTCAGAAAACTGATGGATGTCAGTCAAAAAATGATGCAGGCGTCTATGGTAGCTATGGCGGGGTATGGTACAGACGCCAGCACATCAAGCTACTACAATCTGTCAAATTTCTTTAATAGATTTTCAACTTTATCGCTAAAGCATTAAGGTTCAAGGTTGATTGGGAAAATTTGACAGTTTCAGGTAGCTTGACCTGCTGGCGTCTGTACTATTCTTATTCATAAGTTGCACTTACCATGACAATTAATATAAACCTATAAACATGAATTTTATTCAGTGTGAGGTTAGTGTTAAACAGATACAATGAGTCGTATGAACTTAATAATCTGATTTTCTCCAATCAAAGTAAAATTGACACCCATCATTTTTCTCCTGTACCCTTCTCATGTACCCATTTTTTTTCTCCTGTACCCATTTTTTTAAAGTAACCGAAAGTCCTACCCGACGCCAAAAGGCTCCTATCTCAGCATGATAGTATTCTGATGATAAGTTTATTTACGTTTTTGTTTTATAATACGGGCAGGGAAATCGACGCGCAAACTGTAACCATGAATTCAGTACATGATTCTAGATCCTCCAGCGTAGATATGTTTCGTCAGATATAAAAAAAAAACAGCTGTTCCATAGAGAAATGCAATACCTATGCGGTCCAAAGTTATGGCTGAGCTTTTTTTTAAATAACTGCCGAAAAGGTTCGGAATCTTGAACTGAGTCCATGGTAACAGGTTATGCGTCAATGTTCGTCATATTGCCCTTTTGAAAACATATCTATTCAACGAGTAGCTTCTGAAATCTTCTTTGATCACCACAGCCAAAACTCAAGTTATTGACCCACCATACTCAATCACAACTTCATTATTAAGCTTTATTAAGTACACAGGAGTAAGCCGCCTCCAAGGAATTCCTTAAGTCGTAACTAAGCCGGGAGCATGTCGCAAACCACAAACTAACTATGTGACATAACCGATTGTAAGGCCTTCTACACATCTGCGAACGCGTTCGCGCACGACTTGTTTATTTCGTTCACGTGAATATGAATGGTCTGTGGAGTTTCTTGCCCGTTCTTCTCCATAGATACCTACTACGCTTTGAATGGGTAACTAGCTCCATCTTTCTGACTGGCTGACCCCTTGACAATTCAAAAATGCCTGTAATTGGTTTATTTGAAATAAATGCTATGAGTTTCAGTTCACAAAGACTGCTTGAACCATTGTAAAACTATGACAGCTATGTGACCATAGACCAGCATTGCTTATGTAAGCTGTCACCCCCTTTACGCTGGGACGCTTTTATTTAGGTTTTAAGTTTTTTTTTTACATTTTTAGTTATTATTTTTTGTTTGAATATAGTTTTCAATATATTTGTTGGTATAATGGCGTGGCTGGCTAACATATGTCAAACAATTTAAATTAATGTTCCGTATCTCATAATTTTAATAACTTTGCAATCTACTATTTTATAGAATCAAGAAGCTGTGCTGTTATGGAGTTTGTTGCGCCACTTCTTCTTCTCTGTGAAAGCACTAGGAAGTGGTAAAGGGTTTTTGGGGTGTTTTGGGGGACTGTCTTATGTAAAGACGTTCGAAAAGTTCTGTTTCTCAGCCTAATGTAAATAGATTGATTTTGAGAACTGTGACTTGAATGGAGCGTTTGTAAATGTGTAGACACATCCTAAGGTACATTATTATACAGAAACCCGTGACAAAACTTGAATGTAAATAACTTAAAGTAATTATTAGACTATATGAATTGCAAACACTGTGAATTAATTGATACCGTGAAATTGTTTGTAAGATTTATGAGTAGGTACACCTGTGTGGCGCTAAGCTTTCTTCTATTGTTATTCAAAGTCCTTCAAAATTTTTGTGCCAACTCCTAATGTAATTTGACGCCTTAGTGTCCTTTTGTTTTTGTATTTAGGGTTTATTTTTCAATTATCTTTATTCCAGGAATAATTTTGAGATTTTGACAACTATTTCATACAAAAACTGTCAAACGTCAATTTTTATCCTCGAATAAAAGTTATTTGGCGATGGAAAAATCAGCCTTTATTTGTTTAGTTATACCCTGTTCATTAAGTTAACCGTTTTTTGAACGCAGTCTTAGAACCTACGTATTCCAGATAATGTAAAAGTTAACTTTAAAATGCGTAATAAAATAAATATATCTGCCTTATTTTATTTGTGGCTTCTTACGGGCATAATAATACCGTACGTGTATCAATCAATGCTGCCATCACTAGTTCCATGTGTCAAAAAACAGTTTATCTAATGGACAGGGTAGTCATTCAATTTAGGATCAAGTGTAAATAGTCAGCAGCAAGCAGTTGCAGCAGTGTTGTAAGCAGTTTGACAAAGTATTTTATTAATGCTATTTATCAATCTTGTTACATAAGTTTTCTATTGTAGATAAAATCCCAGATTCATTCAAGCTTCAATAAAGTTTAAAAAAGGCCCTAAAAATTAAAACTATTAAATTAAATTATTACTTGGGAAAATGGTGTAAAATTATGAATGAAAGAACTGAGAAAAGTTTGCGTGTAGTCTTGCATAAATCATTGATGCAAAGAGCTTAAAATATATCTGAAAGATAAAGAAACCGAATTCGTTTACAAACAACTGTATCGAGTGACGTCAGACGTTTAAAGAATTTACACGTTGTATCAATATTTATGTGTTATTGGGCTATACAACGTCAGGCCAATATTTGAGCATTTGTTGTATATTTTACGTATATAACATCATCATTCATTTATTCATTTGAGCCAAAATACGTCTACTGCTGACTTCCCCAACCTAAGCACCGCCACTTTGACGGGTTCTGTACTTCCCACATCCAGTGGATTCCTGCGGCCTTCAGAACGTCATCGGCGGTCATATATAAAATACCTACATAAAACACAGTTTTGTATGCCACGAAGTTTGCAGTAGTTTACTTTCGAGATCTTACGGCATGTCCTTTGCACAATTTTATTACAAAACGTGTAAAAATAACAGCAAGAGAAAACATTTTAAGCATAAAAATTTTTTTGTTAATAATGTTCTACCTCGTTATTATACAACGTGTTTTTTTTTTATTTCCCATAACTCTAGGGGGTCTTTGTATTCATCATTATGAACAACTTTTACTATAGGACCAAACCTGAAAGCGCGAAAAAAAAAAATCAGCTGTTCCCTACATTTACCTACGTTCGTATAACTCGTCGAAATGTAGGGAACACCAGAATTTTGTTTCGCGCTTTCAGGTTTGGTCCCATAGTAAAAGTTGTTCATAATGATGAGAGTACAATGACCCCTTATAGTTATGGGATATAAAAAAAACACGTTGTATAATAAGCTGTTTCCTGACTACCTTGTTGGTCTAGTGGTCGCACGTGCTACTGCTGAACATGAGTGCTGGGTTCGATTCCCAGGTCAAGCAAAGTGTAATTAGGTTTTCCCCCATAGTTTTATTAATAAAAATTATGAATGTGAACTTCACTTACAAATACACTTCTAAGCCAACACATCCTAGCCTAGCCTTTTCTCAATTACGTTGAGATCAACTGCATCCGGTTAGACTGGAAGCTTCCGGTCTAACCGGATGCAGTTGGACACCAGTATTTTACATGGATTGACTGTTTAGCTGACACTTGGTAAAACTGGTTGTCAGACTTTTGGGCTTCTGACCCGTAACGACTGTCAAATATAATGTCAATCTACGAATGACAGACGGGACCAATGGCTTATCGTCCTTTCCGAGGCACGGAGCGTCTCGATATGTAATGGATGGCCACCCATCCCGAACCAACTGCGGCAAGCGTAGCTTAACCTTTATCGATTGAACTTTGTAGCTGTTATTTTGACATGAGCCCCTCAAACACATACATAACTTGCCTATTTATGACCGTATCTCCCAAACCAATCGCTATTTACTATGTTATAACAAAGTAATCACTAACATGACTGAAGCACTAAGTAAGTACTAAACATAAAACAAGTTATGGCTGTCCAAGTAATTACTTCAGTAGAAACAGTATTTGAAATGTGAAAGAAATTACTACCTTCAGCGGCCGGCCATCATTCGTATTTGTAGTAAATGTCAAGTAATACTGCCTTTACTATTAAAACATTTTGTTTCCTCAGTTAATAGGCCAGTAAGCGAAAATATGAAGAAAGTTAATAGAGAAGGGACATACATAGAATAGTTGCCTTCTATATTATTTTATTTATTCGGGAAACAAAGAATTACACAATAAGAATTACAAAAAGAAAAAGAAAAAACAGAAATAACACAAAAACAGAAACGGAAACAGAAATGATACAAATGTGAAATCAACCACGGTCTCCACAGATACACAATGAAACAATTTGGTTTTTAAGACTAGCGTTGTAAACAACAGAAAAGAGGAACATTATTAGTAAAAGGATAAAAAAAAGAACAAAAAATATAAATAAAGCCGTTAATAATGCCGCATAAGTGAAACAACAGTCACATTATTTTTTCAATATGCTAAGTAACACGAGCCTAAACTTTCTATGCGGTAAAGCAAACAGCCGGTCGATTCTGTGTAAATCTCACCGTGAAATCTTGCGTGGAGTGAGCTGTCAGTGTCTTCCCACTAACGCTAGGGATTGACCAAGCAAACATTTACAATCATAATCACAGAACAGATAAAAGAGGTTTTATCTGTTCTGTGATCATAATCGAGATTTTAATAATATTTTTATGCTAAGTAATTCTATTGCTCATTTTATATAATTTCAAAGCTAGTATTTTAGTTGTCAAAACATTCCTATTTTGTGGGGTTATAAAATAAAATAGAAAAACAGAAACTCAGTCAAGATCTCAATGTTGTATTTTTCTCTTTTTTCTAGACTAGTCCTTATATAGCTTGAGGTGCGACCGTGCACAGCTACTAGACTGATGTAAATACGCATCGACATTGTTTGTTATTATGAGCGATTGTAGATGGAGTCTAGTAAAGACTGCAACGATGTTCAGCGCTGATAATAACCCAAATCTATTCAATTAGAAGAGATAACCGAGTGTGTCAAGTCATCGAGTGCTAACGGTGTGCCTGGCTGACGGACCATAGACTGAATTCAACCCGACGACGTAGTAAGAGTGGCGTGATCACTTCACGCGATTCATTACATTTCGCTCGTGAATCGGGTGAAGTGATAAGATCACGCCGCGCTTGCGCGTTAGGCACTGCCATTTCCAAGAAGTGAACTTGTTTTTTTTTTGCTGTCATTGATGACCATGTACATATTATTATTATGTCTGTTCGTATTCGAGTTCAGTGACAATAATTAGTTCCTAATTATTTTAATGCTTTTAGACATTTTATTGTCTAAATCCACTGTCTTTTATCTGCCTAGCCTTTTCCCAACTATGTTGGGGTCGGCTTCCAGTCTAACCGGATGCAGCTGAATACCAGTATTTTACATGGAGCGACTGCCTATTTGACCTCCAGAACCCAGTTACTGGGTAATACGATACCCCTTGGTAAGAAGAGCCCGAAAGTCTGACAACCAGTGTCAGACTTTCGGGCTTCTGACTACCCGTAACGACTGTCAAAGATCCACGAATAACAGCCGGGACCAACGGCTTAACGTGCTTTCCGAGGCACGGAGGGGTCTCGGTATGTAAAGATGGTCACCCATCCACAGACCAACCGCGGCAAGCGTAGCTTAACCTGACCGATCGACCTATGCGGCTGTTATTATTTAGCCACGGGCCCCTCCTCTAAATCCACTGTCTTTGTACATCTAAAAAGTTAATTTTATCAGCCTACAATGCCTACATTTGGTTTTCAACAAACTGATATTACTTACTTAACCGTATAGTTCGGAAGCGCCTCCGATTGGTCCCTAACACACGAACCTCCGTCGGCATGTGCGTTAGTTAAGACAATTGATAAAAGGCTCCTTTCATAATTAGGCGCACAAGTTTAATTTACTTACATTAATCAACTCTGTAAATGCGATAATCGCCATTTTCATGATAAATGATAAATGATAAATGATTTTATTTTGTAAGTAGGTTTGTACAAACACTTTTACACGTCAATCATATTTTAAAACTAGATGAGGCCGGCGTTTCCTATCTGACTAGCCTGAGAAGAAAGGCCGAAACAAACTCAGACGTCACAGTCTCTTTTAAAGTCCAGACATAATCTTGGTCAGATCATATGAAGACCATGTAGGTCGATGTCTGAGATGGTCTTTTGAGGAAAGAACCACACAGATTGAGAGGACCTGTCCAGTCAGTGCACGCATATGTCAGAAATCGTGCAGCTCAACTCAAAACTTATGGAGCTCAACGATTCGACGAACAATACCAAAGAAAGGACATTTGGGTAGGCCACAATAATTACTCAAACTGCCAGACCATGACAAAAACTAACAGAACAGAAAGTAAAAATAAAAAATAAAATGACCCACATAGTCTTCACATTCACAATAATTAAAATAATAGAATACTTTACAAAGTAAGTAAATGTCATAGATCAAATTCATTAATGTCAAATTGTATATATAAAAAAAAAAAAAAAAAAACAAACAACAACCACAAAAAAAAAACATTCAATATGTAAAAATTGGAAGCAGCTTAATCCCAAGCCTTTTTGTCCTCGATATAAGCCTTAACGGTATAAAAGGCCTTCTGGCACAACTTACGTTTAATGAATGATTTGAATTTATTAAGGCTTAGATCTTGAACGAGGCTTGGAACTTTATTGTAAAAGCGTATACATTGGCATCTGAACGAGCCACCTATTTTCTTGAGCCTTGTTGTAGGTACAACAAATTTGTGTTTGTTCCTAGTATTTATATCATGGATATCACTGTATTTTTTAAACAATTTTATATTTTTATGGGCATATAAAAGATTTTCATAAATATACTGAGAAGGCACAGTCATAACATTAATTTCTTTAAATTTGTCTCTGAGCGAGTGTCTCGGACTTAATTTATAAATTGATCGAACAGCTCGCTTCTGCAAAACAAAGATAGTCTGAATATCAGCGGCATTTCCCCACAATAGGATACCGTACGACATTACACTATGAAAATAGCTAAAGTACACTAAACGGGCTGTCTCTATATCAGTTAAATTACGAATTTTTCTAACAGCGTATGCTGCGGAACTTAGCTTTTTTGACAATTTGTCTATATGTGGACCCCACTGTAGCTTAGCATCCAAAGTTATGCCCAAGAATACTGTGCTGTCTTCAGGATTCAATTCTTCGCCCTTTATCAACACATTAGTTTTCACCTGTCTAACGTGAGGTAACGTAAATTTAATGCATTTGGTTTTTTTCTCGTTTAGAAGTAAATTATTAACATTGAACCAGTGGACTACTTTAGAGATCGCGCTATTTACATCGTCAGTAACCTGCTGCTGACGTTTAAGTTTAAACAAAAGTGAAGTGTCATCTGCAAACAACACTATATCATGATTATCCTTTATGAGGTACGGCAAGTCATTAATATAAATAAGAAATAAGAAAGGACCAAGAATTGAGCCCTGTGGGACTCCCATTGTTACTAAAGATCCGGGAGATCTTTTTCCATTAACATCAACGCTCTGAATCCTCTTACTCAAGTATGAAATAAGAAGATCCAGAGCAGCGTTCCGGATCCCGTAGTGGCGGAGTTTCCTGATTAAAGTTTCGTGAAGAACGCAATCGAATGCCTTGGACAAATCACAAAAGATGCCCAAGGCATCGCATTTGTCTTCCCATGCATTATAAATATGTCCTATAAGTTCTACACCGGCATCAGTAGTTGAACGACCCCTTGTAAAACCGAACTGTTTGCTATGTAATAATTTGTGTTTATTAAAAAATCTTTGCAATTGTTCTAAAATTAATTTCTCAAAAATTTTACTAAAGGTAGGTAGTACAGAAATAGGTCTATAATTTGTAGGGTCTGATGTACTACCTGATTTAAACAAAGGTATTATTTTACTATTTTTCATGAGGTCAGGAAACTCCCCACTGTCAATACAACTATTAAAGATAAGAGCTAGAGTAGGTGCTACAATGTCAATAATAGACTTAGCAACTTCTACAGAATTACCCCACAGATCTGCAGTCTTTTTAACATTTAATGTGTGAAAGGTTTTAATTATATCTCTACAGGTAACATGTTCAAAATGAAATTCCGAATCGCAACCATTAACATTTTCCATAAGCAAAGACTCAGCAACAGAAGGTGATGAGTTTAGGGATTTAGTAGTAGAAACGGGAATATCTGAAAAGAAATTTTCAAACGCCTCTGCGACTTGTGAGTCTGATTTTATTATGTTGTCATTAATCGACAAGCTGTAGTCAGTATTTCGATTACTAGACCTTCCCGTTTCACTATTAATAATATTCCAAGTCGTTTTAATTACATTATTGCTGGTTTTAATCCTTGAACCCAAATAACGTGACTTGGCCATATAACAAACTTTTTTAAATATTTTTGAATAATTTCTAACATACAAATTAAATTCATCAGTGTTTACATAAGTCCTTTCATTGTACAGTTCATAAAGCCGCTTTCTACTTTTATGAATACCAATGGTAGCCCAATCACTGAAACATGTGTTACTATTAACCGAGATAGTCTTGGAAATAAAGGTAGAATTAAATTGTTTACAGTATATATTAAAAAAATTATCATATAGATGATTAGGATCCGCATGAATTGACAAAACTGGTAATTCATCAGTGAGTTTAATTTTGAAAGCTTCCAAGCGACTTGCAGTTTTGGGGTTGACAGTGATATCTTTTTTAACCACTATTTTGTTTTGATTTGGAATAGTAATCCTTTGCCCGCAATGATCAGAATCTAGTAAATTTATAATTTCTTTGTGGCTTGGTATAATATCTGTATAAATATTATCTAGGCATGTGGCACTAGTAGGGGTTATTCTTGTAGGCTCCAAAAATAGGTTTACAAGATTGTAGGACTGAAACAGACTTATAATTTTACTACAAGAACCTGAGTTTTCCAATAAATTGACATTAAAATCACCGCAAACGATAACGGACTTGTTTGAGTTACAAATCCTGTCTAACACTTCATCCATTACCTTTTCAAAGCAGTCATACAATCCTGATGGGGGTCTGTACACACTTAATACAACAAAATGCTCCAATTCTATACAGGCAATTTCAACTGTACGCTCAACAGATAGGCTCACAATATCATTACGATCTTTAAATTTGAGCTGGTTACTTACTAAAATTAACGAGCCACCATGTATAGCATTTATTCTGCTGAACGAACTACCAACCTGGTGATTATTAAAATTGAACAAGAACTGGTGGCTTTTCAGCCAATGTTCTGTTATACAAAGAATATCAATACTATTAAAATTCATAAATAATTCTACTTCTAAATCTTTGTTCATAAATCCTTGAATATTTTGATGCACCAGGTTGATACTATTTATTGATTTTAAAGCCTTTTTCGAGTTGCTTTTGTAATTCTGAACAATATAGCTAGAGGTTGCCTCTATTGTCTTACTTTCTAATTTAAATTATTAGCAATGTCATTAATTGTGACCAAATTAGTGGCAGAATTATTTATAATGTCATTGCATTGCTCAAAAGAAGCAAGTTGTTTAGCCAAATTTTTGGCTGTAATTGAAAAAAAATATGATAGCGACACAGCTATCTGTCTTTTATAATATTTAGACAGATAGTACATAACAATGTTATGTCTATCTTTTGTCAAATATAAATTTTTATTAACATAATTGTTAATATCAATCAAATGGAACAAGTTATTATTAAATGTCAAGTTATGCATTGTCATATTTAGTTCAAATCTTAAGCTATTTTCTTCCTGTGGCAAACTGTTACTATAAGGGAATGTAAACAACACAACTTTTCTTAAACTAAGATTGCATAATGTTTTATGATACTGGAGCAGTTCTCCTTTGTTTACATTTCCCCTATTACCCACAAAAATTAATAAAGTTGTATCCTGGGTAAAGTTACATTTAATAATTTTTTTCCATAATATGAAGCAAAGAACAACCAGGCATACAGTAATTTAATATCGAGTGTCCAGGATATTCATCTGTCAACAAGTGACCTAAGTCCTTACCAATCTCATCACAAAATAATACAATATCATTTTCTAAAGTTTGTTTACAAGGTTTATTAGAACTATTAGTAGAAGGAATGATCAAATCAACACAGGGTTGCAGTAAGGAGATATTGCATGTTGACAATGAATGGTCCGGTGTAAGCACATTGGACGGTGTTAGACAATGCTCACAGTTGTTTTTTTGTGAGTTTACCAGCTCATTCATTGCCAACACATATTCCCTCATTAGGTCTTCAGAGGTATTATATTTGTTGGTCATTGAACAAAGTTTCTCCTGTAGATGGTCTAGTTCAGATTGCAAGGTTTCTGTGTCAATTTTGTACTTCCTAGTACTTTGCTCCAAATTAAAAGAATACATATCTATATCATGAGTGGTGGTTGAGGCTAAAAAACATCAAAATTGGGGATTTCGAACATCCACACCCCACTACAGGGGCAGTGAATAATACATCACTTAATTATTTGACGAATTCATCCATTGTTCAAATTAAATAAGTAGTGGTAATGAAGTGTTTTGCAGTTTTGATATTCAAAGTCGAAGTTTCGCGCCAATCTTGCGTGTTTACATTTTAACTTTTCACAAATATCACACACACTCATATAGATACGATTTAAAATGTGTCAAATGTAATTTAAAATGTTTTAAACAACAAGAAAGTGCCCATCTCGTAACGTCTTAAACAAACACAAGTTCAATAATACGCAATATTCATTACCACTAGGTACTCAATTCGTGTTCAAAATCGCAGAGTTCGCCGGACGCCGAGTCGCCGACCATTATTGTTTTTTTTTTTTATTGTGTTGATGTGCGAAAGCGAAACGATTATTATGCCAAACGATTTTTTTTTATTTCAATCGATTCGAAAAATTAATATGACGAATTTCAGAAATCGAGTCTTACAAATTGAAATAAACTTATTTTAAGCATTATATACTAATCTTATAAAAGCATTACACATAGATTGTATCCCGTAAACATAATAAAACCCGTATTTTTGATGCTAGTAACCCTTATATGAACAAGTAGTTCGTGGCACTGGCAACCCTACGCCGAAGTGATGTTGCCATGGGTTACGAGCATCGCGTGAAGGGAGATTTTGTACATTCCGAACTACGCTGTAATCGATTTGTGCGTGCTCACACCTCTTCCGAATTAGCGTGTCATGTAGCGTGTGATAAGGATGTCCCGTGAATCGAAAAAGATGAAGTCTTATGAGTGAGCGCTGTCAACGGTTGTGATCTAATCGGATCTAAATCGGAAGGGAAATTATATATTGTTGAAGTGAGCGCTGTGGGTGATGATGGCCTAATTCGGAATAACCTAAATCTCCCGCCGCGCAAGCGCGTTAGGCACTGCCATTTCCAAGAAGTGAACTTGTTTTTTTTTTTTGCTGTCAGTTGATGACCATGTACATATTATTATTATGTCTGTTCGTATTCGAGTTCAGTGACAATAATTAGTTCCTAATTATTTTAATGCTTTTAGACATTTTACTGTCTAAATAAACTGTCTTTGTACATTTAAATAGTTAATTTATCAACCTACATTTGGTTTTCAACAAACGGATATTACTTATCCGTATAGTTCGGATTCGGAAGCGCCTCTGATTGGACCCTAACACACGAACCTCCGCGGGCATGTGCGTTAGTTAAGACAGTTGATAAAAAGCTCATATGTTAACGCCATTATAAATCTTTCATAACTAAGTGCACAAGTTTATTAATTTACATAGACAATATTCAACTCTGTAAATGCGATAATCGCCATTTTGATGACAGTGGTGGTTGAGGCTAAAAAACATCAAAATTGGGGATTTCGAACATCCACACCCCACTACAGGGGCAGTGAATAATACATCATATAATTATTTGACGAATTCATCCATTGTTCAAATTAAATAAGTAGTGGTAATGAAGTGTTTTGATATTCAAAGTCGAAGTTTCGCGCCAATCGTGCGTGTTTACATTTTTTACTTTTCACAAATATCACACACACTCATAAAGATACGATTTAACATGTGTCAAATGTAATTTAAAATATTATAAACAACAAGAAAGTGCCTATCTCTTAGCGTCATAAAAAAACACAAGTCCAATAACACGTAATATTCATTACCACTACTCAATTTGTGTCCAAAATCGCAGAGTTCGCCGGCCAATCGGCCATTATTGTTTTTTTTTTTTTATTGCTATGATGTGCGAAAACGAAACGATTATTATGCCAAACGATTTTTTTTATTTCAAGCGATTCGAGTAATTAATATGATGAATTCTAGAAATCGATTCTTACAAATTGAAATAAATACCAATCTAATCTAATAAAAGCATTGTTTATAATGGTGATTTAAGGCGGAAACACATTATTAAAACGTGACGCGACCCGATGAAACGCGATGCGTGTTGAGTCGAATCAAATGTATTGTTTTCTATAGACCAGAGTCACACTATGAACATCCGACGCGACGCCATGCGCGCACACGCCACTCGATCCAGACGTGCCAGGTCGGTGTGTTGCCCATGGTGGGGGTAAACACGCCATCCGACGCGGCGCGTGCGGTATGTTTCTAGACAACAACCAACGCCACGCGTAAGCCGTTCGAGAACTGTCACAGAGCAATTATATGCGTTCCCTATTCTTCAAACTGTCAAACGGAGTTTATGCTAATTTAATATTATTTTTTGTATTTATTTAGCGAAATGACCGACGAACAATTAATTAATAGTACATAAGTCCATACGATTCCACTGCTGTTAGCTTGTTAGCTAACTGGATTCAGAATTTGCTAGTATGTCGTGACGTCGCGTGTTGGTAATGTGCACGGTGCATATCGGGTGTCGACACATTGCGTCGCGTCGCGTTTTTAACCCCCGACGCAAAAATGACGGCGTGTTATAATTTTGACGTGTCTCTCTCTCTCTCTGTGTGTGTGTGTGTGTGTATGTCTGTCTGTGGCATCGTAGCTCCCGAACGGATGAACCGATTTTGATTTTGTTTTTTTTTTTGTTTGAAAGGAGAATTTGTCAGGAGTGTTCAGTTCAGTTGTGTTGGAGTGTCAGCTATGTTTGATGAAAATCGGTCCAAGATGGCCGCCGCCACAAAATGGCGGATTACATATTTTTTTACAACTCCCTCAATATGGGTATCAAATGAAAGGGCTTGATTAGTAGAATACTATACACTATGATAAATTTCAAATCCAAGATGGCCGCCACAACAAAATGGCGAATTAAAAAAACCTGATTAAATACAAAATTACCAGAATCTTAAAACGCAAGAAAATAAAAGAAAAGAAATAATAACGAGTCCCTACAAAAAGCATGAAATAAAAAATTAAATAAAAAATTTAAAAACCTCCGACTGCGTGAAACCCTATATAAAGAAAAAAATAACCTTGAAATTATGACCCTACGTAAGTACGTATGAAATTTTTTGATTAAATATTGTCCTGTCGGGGGGTTTTAACAATGTGTTTCCGCCTTAAATCACCATTATAAACAATGCTTTTATTAGATTAGATTGGTATTTATTTCAATTTGTAAGAATCGATTTCTAAAATTCATCATATTAATTACTCGAATCGATTGAAATAAAAAAAATCGTTTGGCATAATAATCGTTTCGCTTTCGCGCATCACACATAAAAATAAAAATAAAAAACAATAATAGTCGGCGAACTCTGCGATTTTGAACGTAAATTGAGTACCTAGTGGTAATGAATATTACGTGTTATTGGACTTTTGTTTGTTTATGACGCTAAGAGATAGGCACTTTCTTGTTGTTTATAATATTTTAAATTACATTTAAATTACAGACATAGGAGAATTTAGACAATAAAATGTCTAAAAGCATTACAATAATTAGGAACTAATTATTGTCACTGAACTCGAATACGAACAGACATAATAATAATATGTACATGGTCATCAATTGACAGCAAAAAAAAAAAAAACAAGTTCACTTCTTGGAAATGGCAGTGCCTAACGCGCTTGCGCGGCGGGAGATTTAGGTTATTCCGAATTAGGCCATCATCGCCCACAGCGCTCACTTCAACAATATATAATTTCCCTTCCGATTTAGATCCGATTAGATCACAACCGTTGACAGCGCTCACTCATAAGACTTCATCTTTTTCGATTCACGGGACATCCTTATCACACGCTACATGACACGCTAATTCGGAAGAGGTGTGAGCACGCACAAATTGATTACAGCGTAGTTCGGAATGTACAAAATCTCCCTTCACGCGATGCTCGTAACCCATGGCAACATCACTTCGGCGTAGGGTTGCCAGTGCCACGAACTACTTGTTCATATAAGGGTTACTAGCATCAAAAATACGGGTTTTATTATGTTTACGGGATACAATCTATGTGTAATGCTTTTATAAGATTAGTATATAATGCTTAAAATAAGTTTATTTCAATTTGTAAGAATCGATTTCTGAAATTCGTCATATTAATTTCTCGAATCGATTGAAATAAAAAAAATCGTTTGGCATAATAATCGTTTCGCTTTCGCACATCAACACAATAAAAAAAAAAAAACAATAATGGTCGGCGACTCGGCGTCCGGCGAACTCTGCGATTTTGAACACGAATTGAGTACCTAGTGGTAATGAATATTGCGTATTATTGAACTTGTGTTTGTTTAAGACGTTACGAGATGGGCACTTTCTTGTTGTTTAAAACATTTTAAATTACATTTGGCACATTTCAAATCGTATCTATATGAGTGTGTGTGATATTTGTGAAAAGTAAAAATGTAAACACGCAAGATTGGCGCGAAACTTCGACTTTGAATAACAAAACTGCAAAACACTTCATTACCACTACTTGTTTAATTTGAACAATGGATGAATTCGTCAAATAATTAAGTGATGTATTATTCACTGCCCCTGTAGTGGGGTGTGGATGTTCGAAATCCCCAATTTTGATGTTTTTTAGCCTCAACCACCACTATCATGAAAATGGCGAATAACGCATTTACAGAGTTGAATATTGTAAGTAAATTAAACTTGTGCGCCTAATTATGAAAGGAGCCTTTTATCAATTGTCTTAACTAACGCACATGCCGACGGAGGTTCGTGTGTTAGGGACCAATCTGAGGCGCTTCCGAACTACACGGTTACATAAGTAAGTAATATCAGTTTGTTGAAAACCAAATGTAGGCATTGTAGGCTGATAAAATTAACTTTTTAGATGTACAAAGACAGTGGATTTAGAGGAGGGGCCCGTGGCTAAATAATAACAGCCGCATAGGTCGATCGGTCAGGTTAAGCTACTCTTGCCGCGGTTGGTCTGTGGATGGGTGACCATCTTTACATACCGAGACCCCTCCGTGCCTCGGAAAGCACGTTAAGCCGTTGGTCCCGGCTGTTATTCGTGGATCTTTGACAGTCGTTACGGGTAGTCAGAAGCCCGAAAGTCTGACAACCAGTCTTACCAAGGGGTATCGTATTACTTACCCAGTAACTGGGTTCTGGAGGTCAGATAGGCAGTCGCTCCATGTAAAATACTGGTATTCATCTGCATCCGGTTAGACTGGAAGCCGACCCCAACATAGTTGGAAAAAGGCTAGGCAGATAAAAGACAGTGGATTTAAACAATAAAATGTCTAAAAGCATTAAAATAATTAGGAACTAATTTATGTCACTGACCTCGAATACGAACAGACATAATAATAATATGTACATGGTCATCAATGACAGCAAAAAAAAAAACAAGTTCACTTCTTGAAAATGGCAGTGCCTAACGCGCAAGCGCGGCGTGATCTTATCACTTCACCCGATTCACGAGCGAAATGTCATGAATCGCGTGAAGTGATCACGCCACTCTTACTACGTCGTCGGGTTGAATTCAGTCTGGTCCGTCAGCCAGGCACACCGTTAGCACTCGATGACTTGACACACTCGGTTATCTCTTCTAATTGAATAGATTTGGGTTATTATCAGCGCTGAACATCGTTGCAGTCTTTACTAGACTCCATCTACAATCGCTCATAATAACAAACAATGTCGATGCGTATTTACATCAGTCTAGTAGCTGTGCACGGTCGCACTTCAAGCTATATAAGGACTAGTCTAGAAAAAAAGAGAAAAATACAACATTGAGATCTTGACTGAGTTTCTGTTTTTCTATTTTATTTTATAACCCCACAAAATAGGAACGTTTTGACTACTAAAATACTAGTTTTGAAATTATATAAAATGAGCAATAGAATTAGCATAAAAATATTATAAAAATCTCGATTATGATTGTAAATGTATGCTTGGTCAATCCCTAGTATCAGGTGGAATGACACTGACACTTCACTCCACGCTCACTTCACTTGAGATTTCACGGTGATATGGTTACAGAATCGCACTGCAGATCCAAACTGCAGAAATTCTTATTAAAATTGCTCGTAAGGCGACGAAAAGGCGCACGCAAGCAATTGTGCGACTGGAAAGAATTAAAAAAAGAATTGATTTCGTAAACTTACTTCCGTAGGTTAAATAATAACAGCTGCACAGGTCGATCGATCAGGTTAAGCTACGCTTGCCATGGTTGGTCTGTGGATGGGTAACCATCTTAACATAACGAGACCCCTCCATGCCTCGGAAAGCACGTTAAACCTTCTACCAAGGGGTATCGTATTACTCAGTAACTGGGTTATGGAGGTCAGGTAGGCAGTCGCTCAATGCACAGACGCCAGCAGGTCAAGCTACCCGAAACTGTCAAATTTCCCCAATCAATCTTGAACCTTAATACTGCAGCGATAAAGTTGACAATCTTTTAAAGAAATTTGACAGATTGTAGTAGCTTGATGTGCTGGCGTCTGTACAATACGTGTATTCAGCTGCATCCGGTTAAATAGAAAGCCGACCCCAACATAGTTGGGAAAAGGCTAGTCAGAGATGAGTTCGTAGTGTCGATGAGGCTAACAAGTTTAACTGTAGCCAATTGCAACTTCCATTTTATTTTATTTAAAAATGACCAATATGATGTACCTATATAATGGTGCCCAAGATACAGGCTGTGCCTAGTTTGGGACCAACGATACCTCCATATTGTAATTTTGAATGTTGAAACAAACGAGTTCACTTTACAGGCTGTGCCTAGTTTGGGACCAACGATACCTCCATATTGTAATTTTGAATGTTGAAATAAACGAGTTCACTTTACAGGCTGTGCCTAGTTTGGGACCAACGATACCTCCATATTGTAATTTTGAATGTTGAAATAAACGAGTTCACTTTACAGGCTGTGCCTAGTTTGGGACCAACGATACCTCCATATTGTAATTTTGAATGTTAAAATAAACGATTTTAATTTACTTACTGCTAGTTTACAGCAAACATGTTGATTTCGTCAGTGTATTTTTAGCAATGATTATAGCAAGGTAAATTCCTTAAGTTTTAAAAGAGTTGTTGCCGACTATCACCAACTGAACTAAGATGACATGTAGCAACGCTAAAATAGTTCCCAAGACCCTAAGTCTAATCTCGTTTTTATCTGTGGCCTTTTCCCAAATACCTTGAGGTTGTGTTTCGGTCTTACCAAATGTAGCTGAATATAAAGTAGATAGTACAAGAACATCTCTATCAACTGATTTCCACAACCTGAAATTGTAAGGAAAGGAAAAACAATTTTATTTCTTACATGATTCAGCAGCAAACTTTTATACTTAGAAAAAGTCTTATACTGAGAATAAATTTTGAATTTATGTCAGATTTTCTATACTACAACTTTCAGACGTCAATTTTATTCCACGGTTAAGAGATATCTGGTTGGCAATTCTCGTAATTTTAAGAAGCTGCACAGTCCGATCTCAGTTTCAATCTGTCAAAAATACAATCAATTTACCTACATTTTTGACAAGCTTTTGACATTGATTATCGCTGAGTTAAGATTTCGAGTTGAATATGGATGGTTTTTGAAGTACGAGAATTGTCCTTCTGACTGGTAAAATCAGTCCTAAACGTGGGTATTGCTTTGTACAAAATTTATGGTAGTTCAAGACAGTATATCTTGTCTAGATCTCAGTAATTAATAATTCTGTACAAAACAGAACGCTCAATAATAATGAATAGGCGTTAGAATTTAATAGTCAGCTCACCAGTATATTATGTATGTGAAAGCATAGTTATGAAAATACTAGCTGCGCCCCGTGGTTTCACCCGCATTAGTTTCGATCCCGTGGGAATATCGGGATAAAAAGTATCCTGTTAATCCTGGTTATAAATTATCTGTGTGACAAACTTGATCCAAATCCGTTCAGTAGTTTTTGCGTGAAAGAGTAACAAACACCCATCCATCCATCCATCCATACAAACTTTCACGTTTATAATATTAGTAGAATTGCTAACTAGCTTCTGCCTTTTTTTTTTGGGTGGGAAATCATCAAATGACCTCTCCCGCTCTGGGCTGAGTGGAAGGGCGTGTCAGACTTTTACTGACTAAAACCCACCCGTGTTCCTTCAGTGACGAGCTGCCCATTGCTCGCCGCCCGCAAGTCCGCACCTACGGTGTCCGGAAGTCGGCTGTTGACTCCCGTCCAGGGCGTCTCCTGCGGTGACTAGGGGCGTGAGGGCGCAGAGATTGCCTCTCCCTCACGTGGTCCGCCTCCTTCTTTGCGAGCATGAATGCTTCGCAGAAGGAGGTAACAGCCTCCCATGCACTCTCGCTTCGTACCATGGCCTGGACCAGGGCCGGGCGCGAGAGATTGCCGCCGCCGATCGCCGCCACGAGGACACGGCGGTGCTCGGCCTAAGCCGGGCAGACCTCAACCGTATGCTCTACGGTGTCCACCGGGCGATCTACGCAGTGGTACCACCCTGGCGTTTCCTTCCGCCTTATCCTGAATAGGAACCTCCTGAAACAACCGTGTCCGGTGAGGACCTGCGTCAGGCGGAAGGAGAGGGCGCCGTGGCGCCTCTCTAGCCACTCCTCAAAGAGGGGACTTATCGCCGCAATTGTGGCGTGCCCAGCACTGGGTTGCGACAATAGCACTCTCCATGCCGCCATGAGATCCCGCCGAAGCTCTGTCCGCTGTGCCGTGATTTTTCGTGGCAGCGAAGTTACACCCCGGCGTTTTGCCTCCTGTCGCCTCTCCCATATGTGGGCGAGGACTTTGGCCTCCAGATCCAATGGCGGCAATCCGGCAAGGAGGCTCGCCGCCTCAGCGGAGACCGTGCGGTATCCTCGGACCAGCCGGACAGCCATGACCCTTCAGGTCGCGTTCAACCGGCGGGCTGGTCGCCGCCTCAGGAAACGCGCCCATACCGGTGCCCCGTAAAGGGCCATGGAACTAGCTAACTAACTTTCACGTTTATAATATTAGTAGGATTGCTAACTAGCTTCTGCCACTTCATCCGCTTAAAATTTCTTGATCCCGTGGTATCGCATCACCCACGCTATTTCTTCAGTTTTGCTTAGCGTTCTTTCTTACTATTTTTCTTTTTGCTCAGCTCTTTAGGGTCATAACGTGTTGTTATATAACCTACAGCATTCCTCGAGAAGGAAGGTAGATTATAGCCCACTCCTCACCGAGAGGAGGCTTGTGTCCCAGCATTGGGAACAATACAGGCTGATTATGCTACTTCATTCAAACCTCACGTACATAAGACACGTTTAAAAATACCTAAATGGCTTACATATAAAGGATATGTGAGCCATTCAAATGTAAACATGTCTGAGGTATCACTCTCATTGATCCCAAGTTTTAGGGGTAGAAGGGTCAAGGTCAACATTGATCATCTTCCAAATGAGCTGCTTAGTATGCTATCCTGAGTCTGGCCTACCTGCCCCTGCTAATCCGTCCTCGGTTGTGCTTACATGGTTGTTTGGATATGAGTTTAGGCTAACCAGTTCGTTACAGAAGGAAAAGGATAGAAAGGTACAAGTTACGTTTCTTGTTCACATAAAGTTATTTTTAAACACATTGGCGTGTGTTGTGTAACTATGCGTATTATAAATTAAAGTCGCTTTTCGTGTCTGTTTGTGTGACCGCGTTTTTCCTCAAAAGCAACGGATTTCGATGCAGTTTTCATCATCATTTCGAGAATTTATTCCGAAAGGTTTATGTGTACCAAATAAAGTACCTAAACACAAGGCTTTGAAGTTCCGTGGTATACCTAATGTCGCGCCATTTTGAAAATGACGGCCACGCATGATATCTATATAAATCGATAGCTGACATTAATACAAAGGTCTGACGCGTGGCCGTCATTTTAAGAATGGCGCGACAGTAGTTATCCCAGGCTCCTTATAAAAAAATCTTCAAACCCCTTTCGGTGTTTTGTCATGTCATAAAAACCGTGCGAAGTAGGGGCAAGTAGTTTGTTTAAAATATAAGAGCATAATATTCATTTGGAACTCTTGCAAATAAAAACTCGGTTACAAGAAAATCCCAGACATTTGCTAAAAACCCTCCATTTTAACGTCTAAATGTAATTCAAACACTTATCGTCATTCCTATATAAACAAGCCACGCAGAGCTTCTGGCAAAGGAACCAAAAACACCAAATGTTTTATTCATACGAATTTCAGAGTACTGATATAATGGGTGGTGCTACAAGCGGTTTTGTTTATTTTTTTATTAATGTCAAACTCGAGATTTTAGCGTTTCCTTTTTGTTTTGTTTTTACGGAGTGGACTTAATTTCTGCTATTTTGAATCAATATCTTTTCTCGCTTAAAAATACTTCCCATCACTAAAAAAATATTTTAGGTAGGTGCCATTCGGGGACTAAGAATAATATTGATTAACTGTTCCACGGAGCCGCTCTTTTGTTTCAGTGCGGTTAGTGGACGTGCTCAGGTGCGATTCGGTCAAGTGCTGTTAGAAACACAATCTGATAATTTGTTATATTAGTATAAGTACTTTGAAAATCCTTCACCTTTTTTTATTTGTTTTTAGAAGCTATACTTTCCATTGTGATCTCATTTCTATTTATATTATTTAGTCTTAGTCTTAATTTTTAAGTTCTAGCCTTGAGTTTTGTTATTATTACGATCACATGATCACTTATTTCTGAGATTACTGGTAAACCTGTAATTGGCAACTGTGTCAGACCGAGACTATTGTGATCTGTTAAGTACTTAATATATATTATACATAGAAGCTTTTGGTTTACCTTAATAAATATATAAATCAGTGCTCTGGGTGGAATACCTCGTTTTTATGTTCTCTTGTATTGTTTTGGTAGGTACAGGAATCAGAGCGTGTCGACAGCTGATTATGTTAAATTGAACGAAGAAAGAAAAAGCGTTGATGAATAATAAAAAGACCCGCAGAAAAAAAAAACGAAAAATACGTTGTTGTGCCTACGTATTTTGTCTTACCAGTAATGATTGAACGAAAGGGCAATTATTATGTTGATAGGCTTGGATAAAATTACCAATTCATGAGCTTGTATTAGGCAGGTATTGGGTTCAGAAAAACGTTCAATGTAAATAATAGTAAAACTTAGATTGCACTAGTCAGTCATTCATCCATGTTCACGTCATAGTTTACTCCAACAGTTGAGTGCATTAAAAATTTAAAATGGTATCTGCTTGTCTCGTCATTATCTAGGATTGTACGGACACAGAATCTATAAAACAGCTTTGAAACTTCCACTACTTCTTCAGCTTTGATATTTCAACACTCATTTTAACGTATCTTTGGGCGTAAAGAAATAACTCCCGGGGTATGAAAATGGCAAAATTGTTACTGTAGAGAGTATATATAAATTATTCAGGAATTTTTAATAAATACATCCAGGATTTTTGTCATGATATCTATATGCTCAAATATCTGTTCAAATAATTTTGTTGTTGAAAGCTCATCATGCATGACATTTCATTGTCTATTTTACTAAATTAAATAACCCACAGAGTTAGAGCAACACGAATGAACGACAAAGTATCACCCTCAACATAAGCTAAGCAGACAGTCTGTCTACATCAAAACATCGAACAGAATGCTTGAACTAAAATTCCTACCGAGACTCAATAATTAACCCAAGTCGTTAACCATAAACCCGTGTAGCTTACCACCCGTATCGTACTAACCGTAGATTTAACTAACAGATTTCGCGGTTCAAATGCAGTGTTTGTAGACAGTTAATGGCTCTCTGTAATAGCTACAGATTTAAAGCGCATTCACAATGTGGAAATGTACTAGGAAATATTCAAAATCGTTAAGAAAAAAACTATTGAAATACAGGGCGGCATGGACATCGACGCGCAAAATGAAACCATGAATTCAGCACATGGTTCTAAACCCCCTAGCGAAGACATTTTTCGTCGGTTATAAAATCAAACAGCTGTTTCATAAAAAAGTGTAATACCTAATCTGCCTAGCCTTTACCCAACTCTGTTGGGGTCGGCTTCCAGTCTAACCGGATGCAGCTGAATACCAGTATTTTACATGGAGCGACTGCCTATCTGACCTCCACAACCCAGTTACTGGGTAATACGATACCCCTTGGTGAGACTGGTTGTCAGACTTTCGGGCTTCAGACTACCCGTAACGACTGTCAAAGATCCACGAATAACAGCCGGGACCAACGGCTTAACGTGCTTTCCGAGGCACGGAGGGGTCTCGGTATGTAAAGATGGTCACCCATCCACAGACCAACCGCGGCAAGCGTAGCTTAACCTGACTGATCGACCTGTGAGGCTGTTATTATTTAGCCACGGGCCCCTCGAAAAAAGTGTAATACCTACGGTGCCTGCGCGGTCAAAATCTATTGAACAGCTTCAACGCAAGGGTGTTCAAAATCATGTACTGCAGTGCGATTCTGAAACCATCTCACCGTGAAAACTTAGGTGACGTGAGCGTGGAGTGAGCTGTCGTCCCAACTAATGCTGGGGATTGACACTATTGACAGCTCACTCTAAGCTCACTTCACCTAAGGTTTCACGGTGAGATTTTTACAGAATCGATCGGCTGAATCCATGGTAGAATGAAAGAAAACTATTTTATTCTGCACAAACGAAACGCACAATTACAAATAAAACTAAAAAAAAAGACATAAGATACACATATTCAAAAGACTCGTACTGAAGCATAAAAAGGTTGACACTTTTGTCTATTGCTTGATGTCAAGGCCACGGACCAATGACAACTCATATTAATTGACATTGACAATACAAATATTGGCAGATGGCCACAAAACAAAAACAATCAAAACAAAAAAGCCAATTTCAGAGTGGCGAAATAACTTCGCGTCGATGCCACTCTGTATAGTTACCGCATGTCTTCACTCACCCACTTCACTTTAGACAAAAATGTGAAAAAAACTAAAACATTACCTTTCAAAATGCCTTTTACTAAATCGAAATCACAAGAAGTGTCGAATAAGATTTGACAAAAGTATAATAATTATTATTTCATGAATCGATCGAATTACCTCAACTCGATGGTGATTAAAAATCTTAAACAAGTTATAATCTCACTTTTTCATCTTCATCATCACCACACAAAGGCCACTGCTGGTAGGTCTCTCCTATTATAATTGTACGCCATTCAACGAAATTTCCGGCAGCTCTCATCCAGCTGCTACCAGCCACCCAGCGAAGATCGTCGCTTCACCTAGCCCGAGGGCGTCCTACCTTCCGATTGCTGATTCGCGGTCTCCACTCAAGCACGTCTACCCCCCCAACGGTCAATTACCTTTAGCAATTTTATATTCTTATAAATACGGAAATTTCAAACGCCTTTGGAATCTCGGAATACGTGCCCAAAAAGAAAAAAAAGGTACGAAGTGTAGTCGTAAGAATACCAATCAGTAACTGTGCCTCAAGGTTCAAAAGAACGGAACCGAGGACACAATCTTATGTATATTTTAGACATTATTCCTTTTCTACTAAAATAAACGAAATAAAAGACAGTAAATGTTCAAAATATACCTTTTATTGAAATTATTTTTGAATACTTTCTTTAAAGACTTACTCAAAGAAAAACATGACAAAAATGTGAAAATATGGTGGAAGATGCTTTTTTTGTCAAACTTTATTTTATTAAGGCTTGTTGAGTTAATTAACCAATGACTTCCTGCCTGAAAGCAGAATCTTAAACAAAAGCTGTCAATATAGAAACAACACCATCATCTGAAGTTGAAAATAGTGTCTTTATAATTAAAGGGAGACCTAAAAAAAAAAGAACTGAGGCCATAACTTGCTTTTTGAAATGTATGTTACGTTTTCGTAAATTGGAAGGATATTTATATCGAAAATAATATACTTACCTGTTTTTCCTACAAGCATAGTTTTTGTTAATTTTTTTTTTGTGTTAAGCCTAATTTGTATCAGCAATAGTCCTGGCACTAAGTAAATTATTATTAAAAATCTGAGATGTCCTACTTCAGAGCAAAGACCACCACTGACACACCACTTCACTCTTCTTCTGTGTTTAGTTTATAATACCTAAGTAAATAAATAATAATAATAATATCCCTCGACATTTCACACAGCGCCATCTAGTCCCAAGCTAAGCAACCTAATGCTTGTGTTATGGTAACAAGATGGCTGATAAACTACTTATATACATTTTTTTTTTTTTTGTAAATACATACATATTATAGATAGAAAAACACCCAGACTCGGAACAAATACATGTAGGTCATACAAATATTTTTTCCGTGCGGGAATCGAACCCGCGACACGCAGCGCAGCAGTCAATCGCTTAACCATTGCGCCAACCAACATTCTATGAAAAGATTTTTTTTTTTTAATCCGGACGAAGTCGTTCGAAGCTATGTTACATTTACTCCGGACGAACGTGCGGAGTAGCGCAAATTCGAACGATTTTATCCCGATTTCGTCCGACCGGGTTCGTCCCAACTGTTATAAGAAAGGAAAAAAAAACTTTGGAAATGCCTACAGAATTAGGACGTGCGGTAGATTCCAATCGCGCCATTCATATTCATTGAACCTACCCTTAGCCACATAACCAGTTAAGAAACTGCTTCGAAGACTTTATCGACTGTTCAGTTCCTTGGGAAAAACTCGGGTGACGCATACGAAATTAGAATAATATACGGTAAGCCGACCCCAGCCCTAGTCTGCAAGGGCTTACACTAAAACACGATGAGTTTGCATAAAATGGCGGCGATGACGTCACTGAACTACCACTTACGTAGTTCCGTATAATAATGCGTTATGGACTATCAATTTGATGATTAAACATCTACATCGCTAATTAAAGACCCGCGGCGGGTGTAGACATGCTCATTCATGTTTCGTTTTAATTAATAAACTTTCGCCTACATAAACGTTTATTTTATATTTTGAATCGTTTTAGTTGGGGATCGGCACGAAAACCTACATTCTGTTACGAGTAAACACTCAATGTTCTTGACATTATAAGTTCAGGTTTATTTTGTTTTTTTTTATGATATTAGCGTAGCTTTTCCTGGAAAATTGTTCCATTAAGTAAATGAGTATTTTCAAAGACTATTTTGTTCTTTGAATTAGCATTAGCCCAATCGTTTGAAAGTTTCCTCACTTTTATACCTACTTTTGGGGTGCCATAATAGCCTTCTACAATGCGGCTGGCGATGGAAAGTTAGCCTCGCCATAAACTTTGTTGAATGGCCAATGTTTTCACGAAATTATGAGCTACGATTAAAAATAAGAAATGACTTATCCCATCAAGAACATTCTTGTCAAAATCATGCCAAGTTTCGTGACTTTTTTATCGTATCATCATCTGCCTAGTCTTTTCCCAACTACGTTGGGGTCGGCTTCCAGTCTAACCGGATGCAGCTGAATACCAGTATTTTACATGGAGCGACTGCCTATCTGACCTCCACAACCCAGTTACTGGGTAATACGATACCCCTTGGTAAGACTGGTTGTCTGATTTTCGGGCTTCTGACGACTCGTAACGACTGTCAAAGATTCACAAATGACAGCCGGGACCAACAGCTTAACGTGCTTTCCGAGGCACGGAGGGGTCTTGGTATGTAAAGATGGTCACCTATCCATGGACCAACCGCGGCACGCATAGCTTAACCTGATTGACCGACCCGTGCGGCTGTTATTACTTAACCACAAGCCCCCCTGAAGCCCAACATGAAAGCAACCATGACATTGGTTAACCTAAAACGACCCAAATTTTACGCTCGTAATTCAACACAAACACAAACGTTTGGCTGCGGTCCACGGTTTCAAAAATGTTGCTTTGTGGATACTGCCAAATTAGGCTACGCTTCATAATCCCGCCGTTGAGAGGTGTCGATCAATATGCAGCTCTCAAATCTGTATGACAAAGCGTGTGTCCCGGGATTTATTTGAGTGGGGTTAATGGAGTGGGTTATTTCCCAGGTTTTCGTGGCACGAATTAAACTAATACGTATCTAAATAGGAGCTATTAAGGGATGACATGAAGACATTTATTTTACACGACATTTTTTTTTTATATTCACTCCTGGCGATTATTTATTTATTTATTTTATTATTTATGTACACACAGTAAATCGATTCTCGACATGAATCAATAATAAAATAAGTAGGTATTTTTTTTTTCAAATTTTCGGCAAATCGGCATGTGTGGGGCACGCATTTTAAAACGCGGCCTGTGTGAGACCGCACTGTAACTGCCTTTTTACACACACATAACAACGCGGCCGCTTATACGATACCATACCGCAATTCTGTTCTTTGAAAGTGGTGTATTCTGAAATAAAAAACAAACATGTATTCATTATTTACCAGGGATCGTAATTTTATTTGATTATTTATGTCTTTCATAACAGCTTCCGGAAATTTGACGAGGATGCAGAACAACAGCTTGTAGAGGGTACAGACGCCAGCAGGTCAAACTACCCGAAACTGTCAAATTTTTCCAATCAACTTTGAACCTTAATGCTTTAAAGTTGAAGATCTATTAAAGAAATTTGATAGATTGTAGTAGCTTGATGTGCTGGCGTCTGTACAACAAGTCTAGCCTAGGTAAGGTCCTATTTTCTCTACCATCCCGTTGATTCCTGTAAGCAAAGTTTATACTCCGATACAACGTAATCAGTTAACTAGCTACCGATATCATCGTCAATCCCAAAGGTTAGTCGTGTCCAATATTCTAGCAATCAAAATGTCAATGTTCTTTTGTTTTGGTCTTTAGTCAAATAAGTAATTGTTTCGAACACTCCCGGGACCGTACCGGAGATCGGAGCCAACCATTGTCGGAAGCAAGCTTCGACTGTTTAAGATAGTCAAACAAAGTTTGACATTGTTTGTTTAACTGAACATTGGTTAAAGGATTACCAAATGCTGATCAATTATGAGAACTATAGTGTTTGCAGTTGTTTTAATCGTAAATCTATGCTACGTGGAGGTTCTCTAATCTTAATAAAAAATTGTTTAAAATCCAAGCAACGAAACGACATAGTGGATTTATCAGTTGAACATTGTATCGAACTGTCCTGTGTTGAGCTAGATAAGCATGTTGTAGTGTGCGTTTACAGACCCCCTAATTATCAGAACTTTTATTTATTTGAGTCAATAATGGAAGATGTCCTAGCAAAACTTGCATCCAGTAACAAAACCACAATTATTTGTGGTGATTTTAATATTAATATTTTGGAAAATAATTCAAATAGCAGTAGATTATTAAGCCTTTTTAAGTCGTTCAATTTATTTAATGTTTTTACAGAACCGACTAGAGTAACCCCATCTTCTGCTACTTGTATCGATAATGTCTTCTGCGATTGTGATTATTTGGATAAAGCCATCGTAAATTATCTGCCGTCCGATCATAGTGGACAAACGGTAACTTTTAAGTTTAAAACACCTTTGCAAAAAGTGCAAATACAATTTAGACCAATAACGACTGGCAAATTAAATAGATTTAATAGTACCGTAAATAATAAGTTAAATGTTCTGGATCATAATATGAACGATGCAAATAAATTGTATGAGGATTTCTTTTCAATAGTGCACACTGAATTCAATAAAACTTTTGAAAAGAAAATAAAAAATATCTGCCCTAATTTTATATTTAGTGACTGGGCAACTAGAGGTATTAGGATTAGTAGGGAAAGACTGTTCGAGCTGTACGGCCTTAAGCCTTATATCAACACTGAAACTTTCAACAAGTATGTTGCTATGTATTCCAAAACTTTTAGAAATACCTGCAAGATAGCTAAAGCCCTGTTCATTAGTAACAAGATCAAAACGGCGGAAAACAAAATAAAAACTGTTTGGAAAGTTATACACAACGAAACTAGTGCGAATAAAATACGAAACAATGATTACGCATTGGAGACTTCACGTGGGGCCATAAGCTCTAACTTAGAAGTAGCTCAGGAATTTGTAAATTTCTTTACTAATATACCATGTAAAACGACGGAAGTTTTAAATTCCTCACCCGTTGTCTCAATTGATCTATTAAGAGCTAACGTTCCAGGCTGCTCGGTTGAATTTCAATTTAAACATATAAACCCTATGATTGTTATAAAAGCTTTTCGGCAAATCAAAATCAAATTGACCGAAGACTTATGGGGAATGTCTATCAAAGTTTGTACATCCATAATCGAAACTATAGCGCCATACTTAGCTTTGATATTTAATTTGTGTGTAGATCAAGGAGTCTTCCCGGATTTAATGAAATACAGTAAGGTTATACCGCTTTTTAAATCCGGGGACAGCAAAGACACCAACAATTATAGACCAGTATCCGTGTTGCCCGTATTCAGCAAAGTGTACGAAAAGGTAATGCTCAATCAAATGCTTAATCATTTTAACACCAACAAAATCTTACATGATCAGCAATATGGTTTCACCAAAGGACGTTGTACGACTGACGCCGGTGTAACCTTATTAAAGCACATCTTTACAGCGTGGGAGGAGGCCCAAGATGCCATAGGAATCTTTTGTGACCTCTCCAAGGCATTTGATTGCGTCAATCACGAAACCTTACTTTTTAAACTCGAGCATTACGGACTAGGTCAACTTGCGCTCAGATTAGTAAAATCTTATTTATATGATAGACAACAAAAAGTTCAAATAAATGGTGTCAATTCTCTTGCTTTAAAAGTAAAAATGGGTGTTCCACAAGGCTCGATTTTAGGTCCTTTCCTCTTTTTAGTATATATTAATGATCTACCCCATTTATTAAAGAACCAACCACAAATGGTGTTATTTGCTGACGATACTTCCTTAATTTTTAAGATAAATAGGCGTGCATCAAATCTTGACGACGTAAATAACGCCCTACTGCAGGTACAAAATTGGTTCACTGCTAATAATTTGGTATTAAATGGGAAAAAAACTAAATGCATAAGATTTGCTTTACCAAATGTTAAAAGTAGTGATTGTGACATAGTATTGAACAAAGAGAAACTAGAATTCGTCGATAAAACTGTTTTCTTGGGGATCACGCTCGACTCAAAGCTGCAATGGGGTCCTCATTTAACATCTCTTGCAGGACGGCTAAGTTCAGCAGCTTATGCTGTAAGAAAAATCCGTCAATTTACTAATGTAGATACCGCGAGGCTAGTCTATTTCAGTTACTTTCATAGTATCATGTCTTACGGTATTTTACTATGGGGACGGGCTGCAGATATCGAGTCCATTTTTATTCTGCAGAAAAGAGCCATCAGAGCAATATATGGCCTCCGCAGGCGCGATTCTTTAAGGGAACTGTTTAAAGATATTAACATCATGACGGTACCTTGTCAATACATCTATGAAAACATCATGTACGTAAGAAAAAATTTAAATCTTTTCAATAAAAGAGGTGAAAGACACAACTATAGGACTAGAAATAGGGACCAATTAGTTCAAACAGGTTTCAGACTGGCTAAAGTAGACTCATCCTTCATGGGGTACTGTTTAAAATGTTACAATAAAATTCCTCCCCACATACTCCAACTGAATGAAACGAAATTTAAATCTTGTATTAAACGCACACTATGTAGCCAAGCATACTATAAGTTAGGAGATTACATCGCTGACAAAAATGCTTGGCTCAATGCTGGTCCTGCTCCACAGAGGCGCATAAACTAATTAGCATTCGGAAACAATGTTGGAGCTGCTGAACATTGGAAAAGAAAAACTATCATTGCATTGTATAAACTCAATTGCTTAGAATTGTATAATTGCATAGCACACGTGTGAGCACTATGTACTTTCTATAAAGCTACCATTTACTGGGTACGACTTTCATTGACTTGAATGTGCCCTGGCAGCTGTGAGTATGTCATGCTCACTCAAATGTCTCGCTGGTGGTGGCGTGTGTGTTGGATCATTAAGTTCCCTCCAAAATGGTTGAGCTGAATGGTGCTGATCCATACGTCATGTTCGTGAACGGGTGCCGCCAGTAGGGACTGGTCATCTCTTAGCTGCCTCGGCTTATTTTAATTTTTAATTTCTGAATTGTTTTTGTTTTTTTATAACGGACGCTTTTAACTTGCACGTATTTCTACATCGTTCTCACATGGTTAATTTCAACACGAATGATGTAATAAAATATTTTGTAACAATTTTATGATTTAAAAGAGTGTCCATGGAGTTTCTTGCCCGTTCTTCTCCATAGGTACCTACGCTTTGGAATGGGCAACTAGCTTCATCTTTCTGACTGACCGACCCTTTGACAATTCAAAAGTACCTGTAATTGGTTTAGTTGAATTAAATGATTTGAGTTTGAGTTTGAGTTTGAGTCATTCCTAGAGATGGTAAAGATTAAGATAGCGACGAAGGTCTTTCGCTGTCGAGGCAGTCTTCACCTGCCAGTGACAATGAACCTTGCTTGTCTTTTGCAGTTGTTACTAAAGCGTCATTCTCATTAGTGATTACGCGGGTTATTAAGACCGGCTCTCTTGATGCGCCATGTCAGGGCATGCCCGGCATGCCATTGCATCTCGAGGTATGTTCAAGGGTATGAAAAAAAAGATTCAAAATCATTTCCGCTTACGAAAATTCTTTGCCAAGTCGTGGTGAACCTTAAGGGTAATTGCATGCCAAAGATGCCTCACTGCGATACATCGCGGGCTGCTTAGGGGTTTACCTCGTTGCCTAGCACGTGCGGTTGTGTCAATTAGCATGCATTTGTTTTACATGGAGGTGACATCGAGGTAGAGAGCTAAACCGCGATCGCGAGGTGTCGCAGTGATGCATCTTCGTCATTCTTAGGTGAGTTTTGTGTTCTAATTGGCTAACAGTGCAGAGAAAGCCAATGAAAACACGGAAGCTAGAACACTTGTAAACATTGCATGCCGCTATACCCACGGGATAAAACCGCCAATTCCTAGTTGGGGAGTATTTTTTTCGGAAAGACAAATGAATATTCACACTTAACTATTTAATATTTTTAATTGACCGATGACCACGCCCTTTGGTAGTATGTACCTATTTCTTTGAATGACGTCAGCGGTAATTTCGTTTAATTAAAAAAAAATGTCTATGTGAGTAATGACTTGTCATTAATGGTGGTTACCTTCAGCCGTGACCTCTTTAAGTGTTTTGTGATAATTAACGTTAGTTAGACGGTTTTAATTAATGCTTTCATTAAATTCGTCAAAATTCCAAGTCAATGGCAAAGCACACATAATCAGCCTAAAACACAGACCTGACGAAACACAGACTGGGACACAGACCTCCTCTCTGTAAGAGAACGTGGGCCACAATCAATCATACGACCCCAGTGCGAGTTAGTAGATGTCCCAATATCTTCGAATTTTTGGTTCTAGGAGATACCAGTTTTCTCACGATGTTCACCTTCACCGTTTTGAGAGCCAGTGATGATGAAAATAATACATTAAGTGCCTGTCTGGGTTTAAAATCACGACACTCGTAAATCGGAGCTGATACCATTGCTCTCACTGTCAAAGCATTTATGTCAAATTGACCATTTGTAAAAACTTTGAACTGTCAGGCAGTCTTTCAATCATCATTCCCGGGCAACGTGAACGTTGAATTGACCATTATTAGATCAAGTTTGTAAGTCAGTCTGTACAATTTACTCTGAAACTCCATTATTAACCCCTCTTACCTTTTGGCACCTCGCCACATTTGTAATTTTAGCAATTCCGACATTCTGCGAAAAAGGCGTTCTGTGGATAGACCGTTCGTAGAATTGCCTGCTCGCTTTAAATTAATAGTAATTTTCAAACTGAATGAAATAGATGCTTTTGAAATTGATGTTTTACTGAATAAAACTGTTTCAGACAAGTTTAAAAGCGACGGAAACTTTTATTATAAATTACCGAAATAAGAAAAACTCTAATAGATTTAACTAGTGTTTATTTATTTAATACTGAAAGTACACAAATGTACTGAGTCGGACTTAATGCCATTTAGGCATTTTCTATCAGTTCACCTTTGGGTGATACAGAGACAAAAGGTGGTAGGTGCAACTACGAAAAATTTATAAATAAATATTTATTAAAATACAAAGACGCACACACGTTACAAACTATAAATTACAGGGCCCAGATCCAGGGCTAAAGTGAACTACTGGTCGTTTGTTTTGTTCAGCTCGTCAAACCATCTTCTACGGGGTCTGCCGCGACGCCTTCTAGCTGTGTCAGGGCTCCACGTGGTTCTCGCATTTTTAATTATTTTTTACAACGCCCTCATTAAAAACAAGTATATTTATTGCCAACATCCATGAAGTACACACCCCAGCACATCAAGCTACTACAATCTGACAATTTCTTTAATAATAATAATAATAATAAGTATATCACCCTACAAAAAGCTGCAATATTAAATACATGTCGCATTGTCAGAAAGTTCATGCAAATAGATGAAAACGAACTAGGTCCTCATCACAACACACCTTTAACATGACACACCACACGCTGCATTTACTTGACTTCGGTCCGTAAATGTTGCAAAAACCAGCCAAAGAGCTGAGAAGAGAAAACACTCAAAAAAAAAAAATAATAATATCCCTGGACATTTCACACAGCGCCATCTAGTCCCAAGCTAAGCAACCTAATGCTTGTGTTATGGTAACAAGATGGCTGATAAACTACTTATATACATTTTTTTTTTTTTTTTTGTAAATACATACATATTATAGATAGAAAAACACCCAGACTCGGAACAAATACATGTAGGTCATACAAATATTATTAATATTATTATAGATTTTCAACTTTATCGCTAAATCATTAGGTTCAAGGTTGATTGGGAAAATTTTAAAGTTTCGAGTCGCTTGATGTGCTGGCGTCTGTACTATGCTTAAATACAAAGTAGGCTAAAGTGTTAATTATGTTTGTTAAACACACTAAAATGTTTTTCAAAGCTAACTAACTTTTTATTGCTCCAGATGTTTGGCAATAACTACTCCGTAACAAATAGCCCCATAACTGATTACATTGTGTGGAATTATGGCAGTCTGAATGTCGTAATGATTAATTCCTACACCATTAAATAGGAAAGTTATGTAGTTTTTAACCCCCGACGCAAAAACGACGGGGTGTTATAAGTTTGACGTGTCTGTGTGTGTGTGTGTGTGTGTGTGTGTGTGTGTGTGTGTGTGTGTGTGTGTATGTCTGTCTGTGGCATCGTAGCTCCCGAACGGATCAACCGATTTTAATTTTGTTTTTGTATTTACTTTGTTGCGTAGACTAACGAACCGTGTGTAATATCTGGTTCCGCGTGTATGACATATTTTTTCTTTTTCAAAGTAAGTTTCCTTGCAGTTGTTGCTGTAGTAGTTGTAGTTCATAGATTCGAACCCAGTCAGGCGCTTTACTCTGAGTAAATTACGTCATTAACACTACTCTCCAAACGGTGAAGGAAATCATCGTGAGGAAACCGTCTTAGAACCAAATATTCGAATACATGTAACATCTACCAACTAGATGGAACTGGTGGATTACGGCCCCTCTCCCTGACAGGAGGCCTGTGTCCTAGCAGTGAGACCATTACAGGCTGACTATGTTGATACATAGCTTAAGAAACTGAATATCTTTTTTTTTTTGTGGATGGGAAATCATCAAATGACTCCTCCCGCTCTGGGTGGAGTGTCAGACTCTTACTGACTAAAACCCACCCGTGTTCTTTCCTTAGCCCTTTATGTTCCAGGGCAGCGGTAACCCTTTCGGACAATCCCGCTACCCTGGCAGGAAGGGGGGGTTTGTTTGCGCATGGGTGCACTCGCACACGAAAGTACTAGGCATATTGTTTTATTTTTGAACTAGCCTTTCGCCGGCAAGCATGCGGCGCGTCACTCGCCCGCCCCGCGCCGCACCTCATACCACCAAATAGACCGATATATCGCCTAAGCGCAGCTTGACCGCCAGCGTTCTTTTTACATGACGCGACCTGTAACACCTTCTGAAGTGGGTCTCAAAATCTACCTCTGGCTAGCCAGTCTAACTTTTTAAATATGAAACGAAAAACCGGTTGTTGGTAATAGTCGTAGAATGGCGCCGATTCCCTTGTTTACAAACTAAACTAAAGTTCAGTCCATCTTTTTCTTTCTATTTCATTAAGAAAAGAAGAGAAGATAAATATTAGTTTAGTCCTGTCAAATTAAGATACTCCATAGACAAGTTTAGACGTGATTAAAAACTTGGTTACTAAAAATACGTCAATTTACGTCAGGCGCTGACTAATTTGACAGGTCTAATCTAATATTTATCTTCTGTCCTTATATAATGAAATAGAAAAAAAAGATGCACTGAACTTAAATTTAGTTTAGTTTGTGAACAAAGGAATCGGCGCCAAAAACTGTTAACGCGTTAGCAAAAGGATAAAGTTTTTGACAATACATTGTTTGTGACATCCTTGGTACCTACGTAGATTGATAAGCTGATATTTTCATACTAGCGTGAAAAAATACCATTAAAATTGACAACCCTAACTAAATGATCGATGTACAGCAAGCCATACATAAAATAAAGATTGGATAAAAACGGAACAAAAGACTTGTGTTGGTTTTTGTTTTTATATTTTTTTCCTGAAAAGCCAACCGACACCTGAATATTATTTTCTTGTAAATTGAATGGTATGGCATGTCATTTGTCGAAGTGTGAAGGATTTTTGTGACGTTGATTGAACATTTCCATACAAATATGCGATTTTTTGGTTAACACCAGCACTGTCGAGCAATATTTCAGTAATACTTTCAGTTGTGATTGAATAGCTGGAGTAATGGTGATTGATATTTGTGGATGTTAACACTGATTAATATTGGTAAAATGTTGAAGTTAATGTCCAAAAAAAAACGCTACATGTTTTTGCAACGCATAATATCTTCGATAAAATTACCAATTGAAAGATATGTACAAAGCTATAGTTTTACACGCGCTTTACTTATGGTAACCAAGTGTACAAACACGCTGTGTATGTGTGCGTGAAGGAGAATAGCGACAGCACAGACCACGCACACATACACGCTCTTCCGATTCCGCCATTGTCTCGGACCTTATCGAGAGCTCCTCTGCTCACACACATATTAACAGCGTGTTTGTATACTTGGTAACCACAAGCAAAGCGCGCGTCGCTTCGTGAGATAAAAATACGATATCAACGTCAAAAAAAGTAAAAATAACCATTGTCTGAGTGATAGTAAAAGTCAATAACATATTATCACACACGACTCGACCAGACGACAAAAGAACATTTTTTCTATAAAAAAAAATCACTGCCAATTCTTCTATCAATTTTTGCGCTGGAAAAGACTAGCCTGTCATATTTACCTTACGAAATGTATACTACCCCGACTTGTGTGACCCCTGAGATGTCTGAGAAAGTCCTTTCATTTTATACGAACATTCCAATTTCCTGCGTCCGATTTTTTTTTATTTATCAACTTTATTGAACACGTTCTGTAGGCCGCTTATTGTGCCAGAGATATATATGTTTGAAAATGTCCCTGAAAAGGCTACTATGTGGAACTGCGTCAACCATTTCTTATTCTTTGACACTTATCGTTTTTCTAAGGAAATTGAATAAAAATAGACATACGCTAACTTATCGAACCTCTTTTCGTGAAGATTGAAGACACTATCTTTACCACCTTCCCCGATTTATGACACTAAATTGGGAAAGCTAAATATTATTAGATCAAAACCTTTTAAGTTTTTCACGAGGCGTTGAGTGTCATTACGCTGAAATCGGATTCTCGAGCTCATAACGACGGAATATCGCCAATCAGTACAAGTGCCTACCAAGTATATTTTCAGTGCGGTACTGAGAATATATTCATAGCTATTTAGTCGAGTACCTATAAAAGCGTGTAGATTTTGTGTCTAGACCGGGGCTCTAAAAAGAGATTCTTAGAAAAAATGCGGTCATTTGTGAATCTCTGAAATATGAGTTTCTATTGCTTTCGATTTATTGACATGCAGAGCGAAAAAGGAGCGAAGATTTCTTAGTTCTTTAACAGACTTTATGCTGCATAATATGCCAATTTATTTAAAAAAAAATTGTCTTCATTTCCCGATGGGCTCGTGGTTAATTAATAACAGCCGCACAGGTCGATCGATCAGGTTAAGCTATGCTTGCCGCGGTTGGTCTGTGAATGGGTGACCATCTTTACATACCGAGACCCCACCGTGCCTCGGAAACCATTCGTGGATCTTTGACAGTCGTTGCGGGTAGTCAGGAGCCCGAAACTCTGACAACCAGTCTTACCAAGCGGTATCGTATTACCCAGTAACTGGGTTGTGAATGTAAGATAAGCTCCATGTAAAATACTGGTATTCAGCTGCATCCCGTTAGACTGGAAGCCGACCCCAACATAGTTGGAAAAAAGCTAGGCAGATGATGATTCGTCGTCATTTCATTCATGGTTATATTATTATAATTACATTAATCTTTATTAGAAACATTAAACAATATCCATAGTCTCAGTAGAAACTCAAAACTAAATGCAGCCTTTTCTTAATTATCTTGGAGTCGGCTTCCTGTCTAACCGGATGCAGCCGAATACCAGTAATTTTAAATAGGCCAACTGAACTATTAACATACGATATAAGGGCGACCCATTCATTGTCTGGATGGGAAGTTTGTGATTAAACGGCAAAACGTTTTCAAATGAATTTTCCAAAAGCGACTTTGCTCCGCTACCTTCATAGCTCCATTTTTGAGCCTATCTCCATCATCCTTACGCAGAAGGTAGAATGTACCTACCCGCCTGCTGCTAATAGCCCCGTGGATTACTTGTCGTATATTAGCTATATTCACACGTGCGTCGAGTCGAGTGCCTACTCCAGGAAATAGCTGAGACGCGAGGAAATTACTTAGAGAAACACGTTGGAAATTCGTATTCAATATACATTGCTGCTTTTGTTATTGTAGAAGAAATTAGCATGTATAGAAATAATGCAGTGTATGCAAAATTCTAAATGAATTCCTTTATAATAAGGTGGAGTTTTGTTGTAAGTGGTCCGGTGAAAATCGCTGCAAATGGAGTTTAGTTAATCGCGTGCTGCAATTTGCATGAGATTAAAATTAGATTATCGTTTGCAGTCAATGCTTGTGGGCTTATGTAGATTTTATTTGCTAATATAACACTCAGTGCTAAGCGTTTCTTTAAGTCTTTACCAGTGACCTGGCTTTTTCAGACTAATATTCAGTAGGTTCTGTTCATCATAGGATTAGTTTCTGGTCCCCGGTTTACCGTGTTAAAGAATAGTTTTAATGGTTATACATTTTTTGTATAAACTTTGTGTCAGGCGTTTCACTGTACATATTTTGAAAAACAATTTCTGGAGGATTTTTAATAGAGCAGTAGATAGTAGTCTTAATAAATATAATAATGACGAAAAAGTCAATCTATTAAGTATACCTGTTTTTTTGACCCCTCCCGCTCTGGGTGGAGCGGAAGGGAGTGTCAGACTCTTACTGACTAAAACACACCCGTGTCCCTTCCTTAGCCCTTTATTTTCCAGGGTAGCGGTAACCCTTTCGGACGATCCCGCTACCCTGGCAGGCTTCCGCCCTATCGGGCCCCGTCACTCGTGCTGACATCTCTTTGAGGCGCGCGTGGAACACATACGGACCGTCCGGCACGGGCCTGGTCCTGATCGGACGGTGAGTTACCCATTACTCTCCGCCTGCAGGCCCGCGCCTACGGTGGCCGAGAGTCGTATTAAGTATACCTGCCATCGAATGCAACATATTGGTCAAAAAAAAAAAAATACCCATTTTACCGACAGGTACCGTTATTTATAGCTCTAAGGGCTGATTTTTCAATAATTTAATTACTTTTTTCAAGGAATAATTTTGAAATTGTGACAGTTGTTCCAGGCAAAAACTGTCAGACGTCAATTTTATTCCACGTATAAAAAATATCTATTGATTGAAAAATCAGCCTTAAACATATGAAAAAAAAACTTTTGAACTGTCAGATTGCCATCTGTCACCTGTCGCTTGTCAAAAAACGGTTTTATTAAACAGGCCCCAAAGCGTGGAATTAGTATGTACTCATACATATTTGGCCCCACGTTCAAACGTTACACAAACAGATATTACGTTGCCTAGCAACACAGGTAGGTGTTATTTTCTATTGAAACAAATTATAAGATACGTTATCAACACTTGTGAAGGCATGTCACAACACACGACAGAAACTATCAATACTTGTTGTATACGCATTACTACGCCGTGTTCACGTATAGTCGTAGTACTATCTAATCTTAGTAATATAGTTTGTTGTTCGTGCCTCGGGTCGCGTAAAACTTTTTGAGGAAGGAAGGTTTGCAAGATGGAAAGTTCTGGAGGATGAAAAGTACGTACAACTCGATGTTTTACTTACCTTATTCTTTATAGATATCGTGGATATCCGTAGAAAGATGAGTGATATTATTATGTTTAATTGTATGTAATCCAAAAGAGTACTGATACAATGTACATAGCAAAAAAAAAAAACAGAAATGAGAAATATAAAACGAGAATTTCCAACATCACTTAGCACCTATATCGAAGCTTCATTGTTATTTAATTCAAACAAACGACAAATATTGAAGTAAAACGTACAAAAGCAAACATCAAAAAACTATAACCCTCAAATAGCACTACTCAACGAGGCCTGAAAAAAAAGGAATTTTCTCTCCTTGAAGGTGTTTATCGTCAACAGTTTTTATTTATTCTTTCATTTATGACGTGAAAACGTACAGGTACATACATCTGGGTCCCAAAATATTTTTATTGCCCGCTGAATGCCACGCGATCTATCACCACGTAATATCAGGTTGACACGCAGTATAGCTTATTATACAATGTTATACGCATTTATTTGTTTATGTTCGTTTATACCTCGGAGACCATGCGTGTGAGACTTGAACAGTTAAGTTATAAAAATGTTGAAATCGACTCCTATACATAGAGTTTGGTAAAGACGTTAACAGGGAAAGCTGTCGGAATCTTATCAATGGACTTTCTAGAAGGATTTAACGAAAAGAGGCAGACAGAGGAATCCTGAGTCAAATTTATTTTTTGACTCTCAATGGACAATCACTAAACATGTGTATATTTATTGAAATATGAAGAAATAATTTTTTAGTTTCTAATATTTAAGTTACTCCGTTTTTTTTTTTATTTTTTTTTTTAGTCTAAGAAGTTTTTATTAAAATTTTAATGTAATTTTGTAGAACTAGCATAGATATAAGCGATTTGGTGTAAACTGTTAGCTTATATTATGATGAATATAATAAATAATAATAATAATTAATATAATATGAATATGAAACATATCGAAAAAATATATTTGTACCGTTCGTAGTGCTTAAAGAAAATTTGGCTTGACTAAAAATTCATCGGTTTGTAAATCTGCCTTCTCTCATACAGAGAAGGCACTAGCACTGATCACCACGCTTGCTCAAGACGGGTTGGCGATTTCAGACAGACAGATGGATAGATGGATGGATGGATGTTTGTTACTCTTTCACGCAAAAGCTACTGAACGATTTGGATGAAATTTGGTTCACAGATAGTTTATAACCAGGATTAACACATAGGATACTTTTTATAATGATATTCTCGCGGGATCGAGACTTATGCGGGTGAAACCGTGGGGCGCAACTAATAAATAATAAATCCTAGCGATTTCAGACTTATATTAACTACTAGCTTCTGCCCGCGGCTTCGCCCGCGTGGATGTCGGAAATTATCCCACGGGAACGTGCTAACAGGATAAAATGTATGTGCACCAGGATGCCATCTATCTCGCGGGCCCTTTGTGGCTAATTACAATAGAAAACCAATTGTGTCTCATTAATGGTGATTAAGAGGGTACCTATATGATATCTTTCCCTAAGTACCTACCTAATTAAAAAAATAAATAAACTCAATAACAGAAAATAAAATACCTACCTACCTAAATAAACCTATTTATGACGATAACTAATCTAAACTCAATCATCATCTGCCTAGCCTTTTCCCAACTATGTTCAGGGCCGGCTTCCAGTCTAACCGGATGCAGCTGAATACCAGTATTTTACATGGAGCGACTGCCTATCTGACCTCCACAACCCAGTTATTGGGTAATACGATACCCTTGGTACGACTGTTGTCAGACTTTCGGGCTTCTGACTACCCGTAACGACTGTCAAAGATCCACGAATGACAGCCGGGACCAACGGCTTAACGTGCTTTCCGAGGCACGGAGGTGTCTCGGTATGTAAAGATGGTCACCCATCCACAGACCGACCGCGGCAAGCGTAGCTTAACCTGACCGATCGACCTGTGCGGCTGTTATTATTTAGCCACGGGCCCCTCAATCTAAACTCAATAAATAAGCAAAATCTCTAAAAACTAATATCTATACGAATGACTATCCTACCTAACAGTATTATAAAATAACCTACGGTCACTACGTACACTATCAAATATACTACCTATACTTTAAAATTAAAATCTATACCTACGACTTATATAAAAATAAACCTAAATAACTCTAAAAACTAAAAGGAATAAAAAGGTCGCACAAATAATACTGCGGGTGACGTAACCTACGACAAACTTATTATTTGCGGTTGGTGCAGTAATCGGTCTAGGGATCGAACCGCAAAATTAAGTTTGTTTTTTATTGTATATACTTTTCCGGGATATAAAGTACCCAGTGTGGTGCCCAGGATATTAAAGAATAATTATACCAAGTTTCATCGTAATCGAACCGGTAGTTTTTGCGTGATGCCTGAACAAACAGACAGACAGACAGACAGACAAAAATTTTTTTAATCACATTTTTGGGTTCGGTGTCGGTCTAGTAACACCCCCTGCCATTTATTTTTTTGATATTTTCAATGTACAGAATTTTCACTTCTACAGATTTATTATAAGTATAGAAGATAAGTTTAGGTTTCCTCACGATATTTTCCTTCACCAATATCAGCGATATCCGAGATAAACTCAGAAAGTACATATTAGTCTAAAAAAATAAGCAAAAATAACAAACGGCTAAAAAAAAGAAAACAGACGAATACTCGAACAAATCATCCAAGCAAGCTAAAATAAAATTATTCCAAAAATAAATCCTATTTTCGAATCACGAGAGTCAATAATCCTTTATCGTTTTATTTCTAGACCAATTTCATCGCCCTTCGTTAGGTACGCTTTCGATAAAAAGGGCTGAACATTTTGAACCGTAGATATGACATATTGACATTTGTAAACAAGGCCTGTCGTTTATGTTTTTTTTTTTGCTAACAATGACAGACATGCCCCGGGGGGCGTCAGGTCACGAAAGGTCAAGGTTTTAAAAGGTTTTTAGGTATATCAGGCAGGTGTGACTATGGTTTTCCAATTTCTAATATCTGTTTGCATTGTATCTACGAGTAGCTCACGATAACTATTAAATAATAACTATTTCTATATCTGACATGTCCGAAATCGGCATAGGATTCATTCATTCTTAACATATTCTTATTCATTCACTATGCGTTAAATTCACAATTTTTGAAATATAAATATAAAAACTTTTGAAAATATAAAAAGTTTTAGCCACCGGTATTGGGAACAGGGTCCAAGCTACCGGCGCGGCGCGGCGGTCAGGGCTGCAGAGAGAGGAGCTTTGCTTTGCTGGAGAGGAGGAGAGGAATTTTTCTGTGCCCGACAGGGTCCATAATTAATTTTATTGATTTATACTTCCACCTGTATGTGTACAATAAAGATTAATTGAATTGAATTGAACCTCCTTGCAATACGAGGCTTGTCTAGAAGTCCCGTAGTGATAAATATGGAACTCAATATGTGGAATGAACTAGAAAACATTAAAAATTTGTCATTATGGCAACGAGAAATAAATCACACATTCCTCGTGAATCATAAATCTTGAAGATAACCAATCAGTCAGGTTTTCTTCTCTCAAACGAGCGTGAATAACGTTTTCCATTTCACGACTAATATAAATGGACTGAGCGTAGGGAACATGACCTCAAACTCCGTAAAAAAAAAAAAAAAACTTCTTTGTCACAGGAATTAATGCTTTGGAGTGCGTCTATTCTTCTTTTGGCAATTCGAAAGAACCAATGAATGGACTTAATACATTAAATTAATGCTTTGAACTTGGCAAAACCTCTGTCGTCATCAATTTGATGTACCTAGTCACTCAAAGCCTCTTGTCCTTTTTGTTTGCAACCTACTTTCAAGTAAAATAAGTAAGTATTACGTCCATATTACTATCTGCTCCATGTAGCATACATAAAATAATCATCACCATCTATGCATACATAAAATAAATAAAATTGAAGTGTCTGTTTGTGATGTAAAAATAACAGCTTTTTAATAAATGCGTCAACTTCGCCTATCATACACACTAGGACTAAATAGAAGGCATAGGACTAAATGCATATATATGAAAGTATATAACAGCAATAAAAAAAAATGTTGTCTGTCTGTCTGTTGGTTCCGGTTAATCTCCGAAACCAAGGGACTGATTTTGATGAAATTTGGTATGGGGACATAAATATAATATAATAATACTTTTTATTTATATACTATGCGGGCGAAACCGTCGGCGGAAGCTGGTCTAAAATCTAAAATACATGCATTATAGCGTTTGCCGAACAGAATCTGCTTGCACTTCGCTTATAAATCCTCAACACTTGCCACATACCTCACAACTACATATACATAGGTACGTATACAAGAACGCTTTGAACTACATAAATCACAATACGCAAACATAAGACATAGATACATACAACATGCTGAACTCACGACACTCTGCACATGCTCGTTCTCATGACCTATCTTCTGGAGAAATACTCTTTTTAGGGTTCCGTAGCCAAATGGCAAAAAACGGAACCCTTATGGATTTGTCATGTCTGTCTGTCCGTCCGTATGTCACAGCCACTTTTTTCCGAAACTATAGAACTATACTGTTGAAACTTGGTAAGTAGACGTATTCTGTGAACCGCATTAAGATTTTCACACAAAAATTAATTAAAACTTAGAACTGAAAGTCATTTTTTTTTTCATCAAACCCATACGGGTAGATACGGCTATGGATAGATCTTCAAAAATGATATTAAGGTTTCTAATATCATTTTTTTCTTAACTGAATAGTTTGCGCGAGAGACACTTCCAAAGTGGTAAAATGTGTCCCCCACCCCTGTAACTTCTAAAATAAGTGAATGATAAAACTAAAAAAAATATATGATGTACATTAATTACCATGTAAACTTCCACCAAACATTGGTTTGAACGAGATCTAGTAAGTAGTTTTTTTTTAATACGTCATAAATCATAAACCGCAATTTACCTTTCATTCGATCAACTCATTATTGATTTTTATAGATAATGGTACAGAACCCTTCGTGCGCGAGTCCGACTCGCACTTAGCCAGTTTTTTTTTCGTTTTAAGTGAGTGTATTAGGAACGTCAAAATGAGTATTTTTTGGAGTAGCGATGGAAGAAATAAAGTGTTTCATGTGAGACATATTTATAAGGTGTTTTTTTCTTACGTGGATAAATAAAAGACGTAACATAACATCACGCTTGTATTCCTCAAAGGGTGGGCAGATGTGTACACCCACATGTCACCAGTTATGTTTAAGTCTCATATAATAAGGGGCGAGCCTATTGCAATCAAATTGACACAGATTCAGACTCCGGACTGCTAGTGAGAAATAGAAAGAAAGAAAGAAAAAGCATTTATTTGCGGCAAACATGACGCATAAAAAAAGGACATAAACACACAAAAAATAACAAGTTGGGGGTAAACATGCGTCACATTCACGCAAAACGGCCATCGCTCAGCATAATGCTAAGACCCTATACGAGACAGAGCCCCAGCGCTGGTTTTCAGCATTCTCCTGCCCTTATCCCAATTTATTTGGGGTCGGCGCAACATGTCTTTTTCTTCCATACTTCTCTATTAGTCGTCATCTCGGTAGTCAGCCCCTTTCTAACCATACCATCATTCACACAGTCCATCCATCGTTTCTTTGGTCTTCCCCTACTCTTATAGCCATCGACATTCATACTCAAAACTCTCCTCACGACATTTTCCTCATTCCTCCGTATCACATGCCCATACCATGACAACCGATTTCCACACAACTTTTCAGTTACCGGTGCCACTTTCAGACTTCCTCTTATGTACTCATTTCTTATTCTACCCATTCGTGTAACACCACACATCCCTCTTAGCATTCTCATCTCAGCTGTATGTAATTGCCTTTCATTTATCCCTTTTGTGGCCCAACATTCTGATCCATACAAGACAGCAGGTCTAATCATGGTTTTATATATCTTCCCCTTAATACTGAGAAATGTCGGATAAAAAACCTAATAACACTTTACCCGACCTGGCTATCGAACCCAGGACCTCATGCTCTGCAATAGCTCCTGCGACCAACGAGGCAGATAGAAGCATATTCGGCCGTTTATATACCTACTTCTGGGACCCAGACCTCCACTCAGTGAGAGGGAGTAAGCTCTAATCCACCACGCGGGCCCAGTGCAGATTGGTGGATATACTTAGAGGTAAATATCCTACTTCCTATTAATCCTACTATAATAATACTCGTATTATAAACGTGAAAGTTTGTATGGATGGATGGATGTTTGCCACTCTTTCACGCAAAAACCACTGAACGGATTTGGATGAAATTTGGCACACAGATGGTTTATAACCAGGATTAACATATAAGACACTTTTTATCCCGATATTGCCACGGGATCGAAACTTATGCGGGTGAAACCACGGGGCGCAGCTAGTACTTACATAAAATAGCTCAGTTCTCGCTATTTTAATGCCTAGATAAATGCCGGGTTACCTATGCAATAAATGTCCAGTAACTTGTTTGGTAGTAGCACTATATATTTATTCATGTCTACTACCGAGCAAAAAGTTCCTGCTTCCTAAATTTTTAACCATCTCTTAATACACTAAATATCGTGTCCTGCGTGTCCTGTCAGCTGCACGGTTCACGGAACTGATGGACGCTGGTGATGGCGCCAAACAAGTAGCCGAATTCTGGGCCGAGTCCATTTAGATTGCTATCGATACGCTAAGAAGAAGTCTAACTTTTAAATCATTTTAAGAGAAAGATATAAAACGCAAAAAGAACTTTGGGTTATTTCCTTTTAAAAACCTGGTTTCTACTAAACAGCAATTACTATAGCTATAACTACTGCCTACTAAGTGCCATAATTTGGTATCAAAACAATTATTTTATTAGAACTTAGGCTACTGGTGTAATTACTTAACTGTGCCCTCTAACCGGGCATCGATGGAGCTAATTGTGCACACAATACACTAGGGAATAGCAAACAGGCTACATTATACAGCCATATGTTTTGTAGAAAACTTGACTCACTTTACTAAATAAAGACATTTCAAAAATTATTTCTTTTACACCAAAATTCATTGCACTTTTATAAAAACTCTTTTACAAAAAAAAAAAACAACCGACTTCCAAACAATCACTGCAAGAAATGACACCGAATTTCTAAATTAAAGTAATTTTCCACTCTGTAGCGTATTTTTCAGAAGTCGGTTGTTTTTTTGTTTTGTGAAAAACCTTAAGACAATTTATATGAGATCGTCTCTGGGGCATACCATATCCATTAAAAAAAGAATTTTCGAAAGCTATTCACAAATGCCGGAGATATGCGTATACAAAAAAAAAATACGGTCGATTTGAGAATTTTTTGAAGTTGGCTAGAAATGGTTTGGTATAAGAGAAGACCTTACTAATGCTAATGCTCCAAACAAATGCCTATTAAAAATAATGGCGCAGAAATTTTAATGGTGATCACCAGAGTATTATATTGTTTTAATGAATGCATTTGCTACGGGGTATAATAATAAAGTCATCATCATCTGCCTAGCCTTTTCCTAACTATTTATTTATTTATTTTACCATTTATGTACACATATATATAAACAGACATTGAAAAACAGAATAGAAAAAATAGGTACAGAGGTGATGCTTATTTCATAAGAAATCTCTTTCAGCATACCTGAGATAGGACAATAGATACAGAGATGTAGATAGCGTGTGATAGAGCAAAGAAGACAAAAAATAATGCATAGAATCAAAAAACAATTCACTTAAAAACTAAATAAAAATGACGAGAATATACTAACATACATACAAATAGACATACATAAATACTTCTAAAATAAATATTACTAGAATGGTAATAATTATATCATACTCAAAAAAAAAAATACACACACAATTACACAACTATGATGAAGTGGACAGATAGTGTTCTTTCACTCTTCTTTTGAAAACTGCAATAGTTTGAAAGTCCCTAATGTCAGGCGGTAGTGAATTCCACAATCGTACCGCGTGCACTGTGAAGGAGTAGGAGTAGAAGTCGGTGAACTATCTTGGGATCGGCTTCCAGTCTACCCGAATGCAGCTGAATACCAGTATTTTACATGGAACGACTGCCTGTCTGACCTCCACAACCCAGTTACTGGGTAATACGATACCTCTTGGTAAGACTGATTGTCAGACTTTCAGGCTAATGACGACCCGTAACGACTGTCAAAGATCCACGTATGGCAGCCAGGACCAATGGCTTAACATGCTTTCCGAGATACGGAGGGGTCTTGGTATGTGAAGATGGTCACCCATCCACGGACCAACCACGGCAAGCGTAGCTAAACCTGATCGATCGACCCGTGCGGCTGTTATTACTTAGCCACAAGCCTCTCCAGAACGTAGTTCAAACATTATAAAACCCTAAACAACTCTTCCACACCAAATATAACTACAATCGCAACACTATAGCGTATGATCTGAATTATCAGAAGCTCCACAAAGGCTGTGAACAAAGGCAGACAGAGCCATTGTCACAGACCGATGGAACATTTTAATGATGCCACTACGCCCGGCTGAATTGTGCACGAATGGGTACATCTCAAGTGCATGGTTTTAGTTTCTGGATATGATTTTAACGTTAATAATTATAATAGTGATTATAAAGGCTATATGGTTCAAGGTTAAGCTTGGCTAGCCAATGCCGTTCTGTCCAACCATTCAATACATACCGAGACCAATCCGTGCCTCGAAAGCCACGTTTGTCGGTCTCGGTTGTCATTCATAGAACTTTGACAACCGTTAGAGGTAGTCAGAAGCCCGAAAGTCTGACAGCCAATATCTGAAGAGTTACTCAATAATTAGGTTGCAAAACTCAGATAAACAGTCTGAAAGCCGATCCCAATAAAGTTTGGAATAGGCTACGTAGCGATAATAATGATGGAATTCTTGCAGGCTACTTTGAACGGCTTTGATCAGTGTACCCTCTAAAGATAACCTAACGGTTGGGTTGTTAAAGGAAAAGTAAGCAATTAAAAGCACCTGCTTGGACAACATTACGTTGTTATGTTCCTAAATTTTCTAAGGAGATAGAGAAGCTAAGGTATTGAAAAAATTTTTGCATACCTATTATGTTTTCTCCATTTACTTATTTATTTTATTTATTTATTAAACATACATTAACTGGCGCCTTCATCCTATGGGGGTAGGCAGGAACTACAGAACTTCACCTACTACGATCCTTATATACATCCGTCTCGTCTTCTTACCTCCCTATTTATTAAATACTTTATGGTATTGTACAGCACATAATACAAAAATGAACAAACTTATATGTATGTATAAATAATAATAATAATATCCCTGGACATTTCACACAGCGCCATCTAGTCCCAAGCTAAGCAACCTAATGCTTGTGTTATGGTAACAAGATGGCTGATAAACTACTTATATATATTTTTTTTTTTTTTGTAAATACATACATATTATAGATAGAAAAACACCCAGACTTGGAACAAATACATGTAGGACTTACAAATATTTGTTCTGTGCGGGAATCGAACCCGCAACACGCAGCGCAGCAGTCCGATCGCTCAGCCACTGCGCTGACCGTGTTGTAAAAGCTAGTGTACAATGGGCGATTTTATTGCACAAGGCAATATTTTACTAACACCTCTATCGTCATTCTGCCAGATTTTCTTTAGGATCTACCTTCTAAGAATGCGTCTTCCATTTTCTTCTGGCTTGCTTAAAAAAGTCAGTGAATAAACTGTTTTCTTCAAGTCGCTTCTTCTTCAAATATTCACAAAAATATAGAAAATTAGCGTAAACTTCTCGCTAGCTTAATTTATCATTATTTAAAACAAGTCTTCCTAGCAAATTACTTGTTTCATCTTCAACCCAAGCCTCTTCTATTCTGTTATCCCATCCAATAAGCTTAATAATGCTTGTTAGTTGAACGGTCTCCAGACTTTGAATGATCTCTTGAACGCTAGTTGACGAGCTCGTTATTATGAGGCTGTATCGATGCTGGGACCTTCGGCTATTTCATCATGTCTATTAAAAGTGTACGAGAAATAATTTGATGTATTATGACGGAAGAATTATTATGAGTTTTAGTAGTTGTTGGACTCATTCAGATGTCTGGTAACGTGAACAATTAATAATATAGAGACTTCGTTAGACATAGTAGGATAATTTAGGTACATACTGTTTGTGGGTACCTGACTAACATGACTATGTAAAATTTAGTATTTTTTATATCATATGATGATACTTAATGCTATTGAAAAAGTCTGAATAAATTCAGTTTTATTCTGGTGATTAGAAAACGTATATTTTATATGACACTAGCTATGCCCCGCGGCATCACCCGCATAAGTCTGTATCACGTGGGAATATCGGGATAAGTATTTGTGTCCAAACTCAGGTTATGATCTACCCATGTGCCAAATTTCATTTCAATCCGTTCAGCCGTTTAAGCGTGAAAGCTTAACAAACAAACATAAAAAATCAAATCTTTTCTCTTAATAATATTAGTTTTGATTTAGCTAATAATAGTTTCACTGCTACTCCATAATTTCCTTTTACAATGATCCCAACTAAAGTCACATAATCCAAATCCATATCAACTGTATCACAGATTCCACAAACCTTTAACTAGACAAAATCTACATATTTCATTGTGCAAGATAATGAAACGCTTTCCACCGTCCGACTTCAACTGCACAGTTCCTAAGCCAATTCCAACAGTATTACTGAATAGTTGTCCAATACCTTTTGTGTGCGACTGTGTAGGATGTTGAATGTCATCCCCTTCGAAAAGTACAGCTGGCAAAATAGTAAGATATGCAGGCAAAATAATATCACGTGTAAGTCTTAGCACTTCTTTTAGTGATCCGGCTCGCAGGACCAAAAATATGTGCGATTTTCATCGTATCGTGCGCTTCTTTTACTGGTTGATAATCTAAATCAAGGGATCACTAGGAATTTGATGCGTGTAGTGTGTACACTGCTGGTTACAGGTACCTGTTGCTGTTAGCCCCTGGAATTACACAAGCTAAACATGTTTGCGCTACGCTACGAATGAGCTCACTATAATTGGGCAAAGCCACTTAAAACTTTTGCCACCAAAAATTATGAGTGTGGTAACTTTTTACGCTACTGTTTCCTAGAAGAGCGGTGGCCGCACATAGTGTCCGCAGTTTACGAGTGAATGACGTCACTGAAACGTTATTTATGAAAGTAAATAGGTGTGCTTTCCTAGAGAGTGTTTTTTGACACCGTAAAGCCAAACCCTGCTGCCATCATTTTCATGAAAACCACTGCGGTCATTATGTTGTGGACGACGCTCTAACCTACCTACGTAAACCTTAGCTTCAAACTTTTTTTAAATAACGCCAAACAGTGTCGGTGTCAATGGCAGGCAAGCGATGTCGAAGACACTTACTACATAGCGCACCCGCGACGCGCGACGTGGTCTGTGGTTTAAAACTAATTAAAACTAGTCTGCACACTTATCTATTTTGTTGTCAGTACTTTAAAAGTTAGTTCTTAGTGACGTTTGTAACGACCAATGCGGTCGACGTTAGTGTCGGTCATCATGAAGTAAGATTAATTGTCCGGTTGTCAGCTCTAGTGGCTACTACTGACTGAGTTGGGAACTTAGGTTTCTTTAGTTTGGTATTGTCAGTAGTACAAGTTTGTATTTAGTGAATGATAATGAAAGGCTGTGGGTGTGGGTGTGGTTATGCGAGCTTTACACAGGTGACTAATAGTCTAAATGGCGATTCGGCTAGGCCACAGGTGACTAAAATCGCAAGTTCCAAAGTAGAGTAGGTTCTGACATTAGTCGTGGGGCGACAGATCATGCGACATTTGACATCTTCCAACCCACACTGTGCCCGCGTGGTAGATTACAGCCCACTCCCTCTCACTGAGAGGAGGCCTGTCTCGGAAGGTTATAGGCTGATTATATATGTTTTGTATGAGGATTCTTTAGGTGTAAGTAGCAACATAGGATTTAGTTTTACTTCCGTCTTTGTATAGACTGGGAAGAAAATTTCGAAGCGATCGAAGAGGTGAACAATGCTCAAAAGTTTATAATAAAGTAGGCGCCTAATTTCTGAAATGCGAAACATCATTAATTACCTTATTAAAATTGTCGATAAAGAATCCCAAAACTTTCGGAAAATAATTTTCATATCGCAAAAAGTAAGTAAGTAGGTATCTAAAAATTGGGTACCGTTTCCAGAGTTTTAATATGCTTAGGAAACTTGTTAGGAAATTACTTACCTTTAGTTGCGAAACAAATATTTATTTTACGAAACTTTTGTGAGTTTGGAGTCAAGGTTTCGCATGAATATTATGATAAATATTCAAGTCTTGACTAAACATAGTACCTACATACCTATTTGTAGAATTTGATAAGAAAATGGTCAGCTGCTCTATCAAAATTCTAATGCCAGCTCCTGTGATTGGTTTATCAAAATAACAACAACCAATATTTATAGGTTAATTACGTAGGCTAATGCCGGAGGACTCAAAAAAAAACCGAATTTATTACAAACTCATCATCTGCCTAGCCTTTTTCCAACTATGTTGGGGTCGGCTTCCAGTCTAACCGGATGCAGCTGAATACCAGTATTTTACATGGAGCGACTACCTATCTGACCTCCACAACCCAGTTACTGGGTAATACGATACCCCTGGGTAAGACTGGTTGTCAGACTTTCGGGCTTTCGGAATTTATTACAAACTAATTTATTTTAATAAAATAAATTACGATTATTGGAAAATCAAATTGACTCGATCGATGGTGGATACGAAGTGCGCGGGCCGGTCACGTAGACGGTGTCGTCGGGCCTCGTGTTCTGTGTCAGCAATTTCCCCTCGTAGCAACTGGGTCGATGATGCGCACGCGTTGTGCCTCGTGCCCTTGTGTCAGCGCTTTACTTAATAGTGATGCGCGTAACAGGTTGGCAAAGTAAATAAATAAATCAGGCTGTGTTATCCCACTGCCACTGCGGGGCAAACGCCTTCATTTTCTTTTTTTCTTTATATGTAGGTCAGAAAACAAAGGTTTACATATCTTATATATATGTTTTTTTTGCCATTTTTTTAATGTTAGGGGAAAATATAGTAAAATGATACTTCCCTCTCTCTAATCATCTGATCACTGTCAATAACCCGATGCTAAATTAATACCTACTCTATGTTCTATACTTCAAAGTCTAAAGTTGAAAAACTACCACTGGTCAATCTGAAAAAACTCGACCCGACACGTAGTAACAGTTTGTGCATTTCATCCGATCCGAATTCGATTTGTTAGCGAGTTTTCTCGGACCGTCCGTTCTTGAAACATTCTTCACGGATTCAAATTCAGAGCAGTATGCAACCGATTTATATGAAGATGTAAATTGCCATGGGCTAGTGTTGCGAATAAACTTGTTAGGTGGTTCAGACAACTACATATATAAAGTGCATGATACGTTTACAACAGACAAGCTGGTACGTAAACTCAGGGAAATTAATTGTTTAACAAGTTGGTTACTAGCTTAAGTTGCGCGTATAGAGAAATATGGAAGAAAAAGACAAGTTGCGCCGGCCCCAAATAAATTGGAATAAGGCAAGAGATTTTTTTTTCTTCTTTCGCTACTGAGCCGATGATGTCGACTATTCTGTCAGCATCAAGAGAATGATTCGTCTTTTTTCTTAGTGTCGCTGGCACGACTGTATTTTTATATATTGTTGACCCAAAACTTTGCCACTTCCACGGCGTCGTCAGAGGCAGCACAGAGGAATGAAGAGAATGATGAATGGTGATGATTCAAATCACAACTGTCATTCTTTAAGAATTTTGAGACCTGGCAACACTCGTAGTGTAGACGTAGTGTAGTGTCAATTTGATAAATCATTAATTTCCCTGGATACGTACATCCTACTAATATTATAAACGTGAAAATTTGTATGGATGGATGGATGGATGTTTGTTATTCTTTCACGCAAAAACCACTAAACGAATTTGGATGAAACTTGGCACACAGATGGTTTATAATCATATAGGATACTTTTTATCCCAATATTCCGACGGGATCGAAACTTATGCGGGTGAAACCTCGGGACGCAGCTAGCACTGCCTATAATTCTCAGAAAAACATCTTTATTTGATTTACTTCTTTCTTGCTAACACGTTTGCTTGCCAGAACGAATATTTTATTAAAATCTGTTACTGCTAAATCCAGTTGTAGGAACTATTTACAATTGAACGAGTTCCAGTATTGAATTGTGAGTAATTTCAGTCCCAGTTTTCGGAACTTATGTTGTTAACAGTAACAGTTGAACTATTACGAGTTCAGCACAAGTTGGTGGTTTTTGGTTATAGACAGAAACAATTGCTAGAAATTAATACTTAATTTAACCGGAACCTTTTAATGTGTTGTTTTGCATAGTATAGGTTCCTAATTACTGTCTTTCAACTCAAAGAATTTGTTAAAAAAAAAATTAAATTACCGAAAAACTAAAAAGCAAAAAATAATAAACCTTTTTTATTGAACCACCTAATTTAAGAACTTAGTTTTTAAGGTTAAATAAAAAAGGTTTATTATTTTTTGCTTTTCGGTTTTTTCAGCGGTTTCATTTTATTTTTGAAAAAGTTTTTATTTTATAATTTTTTATGGCTATAATCTACTAATGGTTTGCCAAAGGGCAAATGTGGCACTGAGTAGAGTAATAATATACAACTCAACATTCAAATCTGTGGGTGAACAATAAATCACCCCTATTTTCCCACCCTTACGGTTGGAATTTATATTCCAACCCTAATTTATATGGGACCAACTTTGTGGTATACTCTTTTCAATTAAAAAAGAATTAACAAAATCGGACAACTCTGTAAAAAGTTATGCGTGGCCACACATAAAAAAAAAAAAATTAAAAAAAATTACGCGTCGACTTGAGAACCTCCTCCCTTTTTTTCGTACGTTAAAAAAGGACATGTTGCACCAACCTCAAATAAATTGGAATAAGGGCGGGAGAATGAAATAAAAACAATTCATTTCAATCTCCCTCCCTTATCCCAATTTATTCTTAAAACATTGCCATACTTCTCGACATATTAGTCGTCATCTCGGTAGTCACCCCCTTTCTGACCATAATCATCATTCACACAGTCCATCCATCATTTCTTTGGTCTTCCCCTACTCTTATAGCCATCGACATTCATACTCAAAACTCTCCTCATGACATTTTCCTCATTTCTCCGTAACACATGCCCATACCATGACAACCGATTTTCACACACTTTTCAGTTACCGGTGCCACTTTCAGACTTTCTCTTATGTACTCAGTTCTTATTCTATCCATTCGTGTAAAAATAAAAAGCAATTATTATTGCAGGCACTTTTCATCATCATGTCATGTCGGATTGCCGTCCGAACGGAATATGAGAGTGAGGGAAGAGATAGCGCACCTAAGTCCGCGCTCCAATATCTCCCGCATCGACGGCAAGTCAAACTCAAACTCTCAAACTCAAACTTGTTTTTTTTTTTTTTGACTGTCGAATTGTATTGATTTGGTTTCTGGATTTGATCCTTTAATTTAAAATTCAGTAAAACATAACTTCACATGACACCGAAAGTTATTGAACTCGACATACTATAGCATTTTATTATAAAAGTTTAATAAACCGACCTAAAGGTGAAGTTACAGCCAATAACATGTTATTAACAATTTAGATAGGATACATGTGTTAGAAGAACCGTATATAACCGGATTTAATGTCTTTATGTAAGTTATATGACGGTATGTCGGTAGTCTATTTCAGTATCATCATCATATACCTGGCCTTTCCTAACGATGTTGGGGTCGGTTTTCCGTCTAACTAGATGCAGCTGAATACCAGTATTTTACATGGAGCGACTGCCTACCTGACCTCCACAGCCCAGTTACTGAACGTACTGAACTAATACGTGACTGACAATAGAAAATAAATATGCTTGTTTTATTTTTATTTACGATAGCTTGGTCTGCTTATAACATCACGCCTGTATGTCCCGATGAGGTGTACCTATAGTGCATCCACATTTGGCATGTTTAAGTGCCATGTAATAGTGGGCGAGCCTATTGCCATCAACCGGGCACAAACTTGGGCTACTACTAAGAAATGATTCCAGATGAAAATACCCAATAAGTAACATTTTGCCCGACGCGGGAATCAAACCCCTCACGGTCAGCAGTAGGGTGTTGGCAACAACATAAAAGTAATTTTTGTAGTAAAATTTAAATGTCATTAATTGGCAATAATATTGTGATATTTTTTGTAGTGGCAACGCTGTCACACTTCCTTTGCCCTTGCCAACGAACAACTAACTTGCACGGCCACGTATTTTTTCACTCTCGTTAATTATTATAATAAACTAATAAGATACTAAGTATTGTGTCAACGGTTGTGTACCCAAAGCTGTACAATAAATAGTGTGCATCTAAAAGTGTCTATACATTTCGAAGAAACCTCCTGGTACGCAGCCCCAAAATTATTCCTGGCGTGACATAGCAAGACGCATGTCCGCCAAGGGTAGCATTTAAAAATTAAACATGTAAACTAAAATTAAATTAAAGGTTTCTGCACACAGTGGGCGGGGCGCGGCGGGACGGGACGGCGACGCGACGCTGAGCAGTTGTAATGTACTACACTCGAGAGCAATGAATCCGGGTCACTTGAAGAATCCTAAAAATCTCGGAAACTAAAAATGCTAGGTTAATGCAATAAATTGTATTTAATAGACAATGTAATACTACTTAAATGAAGGTATTAAAACTTCTTAGTTATTGTAAAGTTATATCATAAAAAAAAGGGCCACTTTCGAAGATGGAACTACGAAATTACAGCATTTGGTTTTGCTTTTGTTTGTAATCTGTCATTTATGTGGGTACATAAACCATGTTGATAGTGCTCTATATTCATTATTCAAGCTGAAATTATGTCGCTTACGCCTGAAGAATGCACCAGAATACTTACAATGCTGGAAACCGGCCGGAGTCAGCGCGATACAGCCAGGACTGTCGGTGTGTCGCTGTCAACAGTACAAAGAGTTCTCCGACGTTACGAAGAAACTGGTTCTAACCTACGCAGACCAGGAACGGGCAGAACCAGGTGTACCTACCACAGCACGAGAAGACCGATACTTGGTGAACACCATGCTTCGAAATCGCTTTCTCACAGGAACTGAACTCACAAATCAGTTTCGACGCCTCGGAGGAAGTAACCCAAGTGCATGGACAGTAAGACGTCGGCTTGCTGAATCTAACTTAAAACCCCTTAGACCTGCAAACGGCCCTAAACTGGAGCGTGGGCATCGTATTTCAAGACTAAGATATGTCCAGAGCCACGTAAATTGGAGTATTGAAGATTGGTCAAAAGTTATGTTCTCCGACGAATCAAAATTTATGCCTGCATAAATTTGTACTCTACAAGCACGATGGAAGACACAGAGTGTATCGAAGACCAGGGGAAAGATTCAAGCAAGCATGCATCGAAGAAAAAGTAGCCTACGGTGGTGGGTCTGTACTTGTGTGGGCCGGAATTTCTTCTGAAAGTCGCACAGAGCTGGTGATCATAGAAAACGGCTCTTTAACTAGCGTAAGATATGTGGAAGAAATCCTCAATGATCACGTTGGTCCATTTATGGTCAATTTAGGTGAGAATGCTATATTTATGCATGACAATGCCCGACCTCATACAGGTAGGCTTGTGAATGACTACCTTCAAGAGATGAACATTACTCGTATGGAGTGACCAGCGCGCAGCCCGGATATCAACCCGATCGAGCATGCTTGGGACGAGCTAGGCAGATGCGTAAAACAACGAAACCCTCCCCCAATCACGCTTCGTGAGCTCAAAATTGCTCTCACAGAGGAATGGGAGAATATTCCCCAAAATCGTATAAGGAACTTGGTGTACAGCATGCCAAACCACGTAAACGCAGTAATGGAAGCACGAGGAGGCAATACGAAGTATTAAAATTCAAGAAAATCGTAATAAAGTTCAAAAATTTCATGTTTCCTATTTTTGTTTTAAGGAGAGATCAGCAGTTTTTTTCTTTATGTAATTTTGTGTTAATAAAATGTATGGTGACTCATATTTTTTTTAATTTCATTTAAGGAGTATTACATTGTCTATTAAATACAATTTATTGCATTAACCTATCATTTTTAGTTTCCGAGATTTTTAACATTCTTTAAGTGACCCGGATTCATTGCTCTCGAGTGTAGATATTACGGACGACGCCACACAGAGCCGCCCCGCTCGACGCGACGGTAACCGTCGCGCCCCGCCGCCGCCGCGCCGAGCGGGAATACAAGTCAGAAGCGGCGGGGCGGGGCGTGGCGGGACGCGAGCGCGTTTTTTATTTATTTCATGCACCCATTTCCGTTCACGTTGTTTTTTAACCGACTTCTAAAAAAGGAGGAGGTTCTCAATTCGGATGTTTGTATTTTTTTTTTTTTTTTTTTTTTTTATGTTTGTTCGCGCATAACTTCGTCGTTTGCCAACCGATTTCAAAAATTATTTTTTTGTTGGAAAGGGCATACTTCCCAAATGGTCCCATAGAAATTTCATCAAAAACGGTTCAGTAGTTTGGTTTTTAAACCAAAATTACTGGTAAAAATTACAACTAAAAAGTGAAAAATAAAAACTTTTTTGCAAAAAAATACAACCGACTTCCAAAAACGACACTAGAAAGTGAAAAATAACTTTAATTTCGGAAGTCGGTGGCAAACAACGAGAATGCGAACCCAACGACACCGACTTCCGAAATTAAAGTTATTTTTCACTTTCTAGTGTCGTTTTTGGAAGTCGGTTGTATTTTTTTGCAAAAAAGTTTTTTCTTAGCTAGCGCAACTATGAGCAATAGCGTTTCCATGTCTGAATCGCTCAACGTATTTTTTGATGAAAGAAAGGCGCGGCGGGACGGGACGTGATCGCGCCCGCAGTGTGAACACTGCCGCCGCGCCAGCGCCGCGTCGCCGTAACGCCCGCTGTGTGCAGAGACCTTAACTTACCGTCTTCCCAGTGTATATAAACTTGACAAGATGTTCTAGTAGCATTCTATTCCCCTAAAGAAGTACGCACTTTAGTAATGGTGCTGATCCACGCGTCATGTTCGTGAACGGGGGCCGTCGGTTGAGACTGGTCATCTCTTAACTGCCAGGGCTTATTTTGAATTTTATATTTTAAATTGTTTAGTTTTTACATTGTTCTCACATATAGAAGCAATAAGAATAATGTACCCAGGATTTTGTAATAATATCTTGATTTAAAAGAGTGTCCGTGGAGTTTCTCGCCCGTTCTTCTCCACAGAGATCTACGTTTTGGAATGGGCAACTAGCTTCAACTTTCTGACTAACTGACCGACAATTTAATTTTGACAATTCAAAAGTGCCAGAAATGGTTTAATTGAAATAAATGATTTGAGTTTAAGTTTGAGTTTGAAAGTAGCAAGTCGATTTTACTGCCGTACTTTAAAAGTCACAAATCAGAGAAATGTGCCAATTTCCATGTACCCATCTTCGAACTCATTAGCAAAATGCATTTAACTTACAAGAATATCAAACCAACTTCTTCCTAATGATACGGATCTTCGCATCCAATTTATAACCAAATTCAACCTCTACCGTACCACAGAAGTTAGCGAAAATTGTGTGAAAATTAAAGGAAATTCAAACACGTGTAGGTATCTTCCTATTTATACCATAAAACCTATTATTGCCTGAAATTCTGATAGAAGTTAAACACAATAGGAAAGTTTAACAGGAAAGTTCTTTGTGTGTAAGTTTGGGAGGCGTCCTTGACAAAAATAGGCTTCTAGCTTTTGAAGGTGGTATTTGGTAGGTATACAGAATTTAGATTTACGTGAAAAATACCTATGATTAGGTTGCAATGTACTCTTAAAAATAAATTCTTCAGTCTGAAGTTCATTAACAGTACAGTATAATTATTGTAGAATTATGTTATGAAGTCAAATTAGAATTATTTATAACAATTTACTTAGATAATATATTAAAAAAAATTATATAGATATATAATACAAAAATCTGTTAAAATATCTGAGACCCTATAATATGAAACCGACACCAGAACTGCCATTCTTGTTTAATACCATTTACCTTTTAGAGTAGTGACATTTTCGATCATTTCTGTGTTCATGTTTTAACACTAACATAAAGTTATTTATTCCAATAATCGCACCCTCCTAATTTCTATAGGATGACGTCATGACACACAATGCATTGTCCCGCATAGAAATTCCATTTGAAAGCCTACAATAGGCATATCTAGATACGTTTCTAGCTTCGTTAGTTGAATAGATTGAATTGCTTTGAAGACAAGACTGAACTATAGGGCAACAATACTCTGACACATTGATTGTTATTTTCAACCCTATTATTTCAAAGTTACAGTTTATAATTGAAGGCTGTTAATTGGGCTTTATCGCGAAGAGCCCGGAAGACATAAGTATTTATTGCTCTGAGGTCATTGAGACTTTTTGGGGGAGTGTGAAAATGGCCTGGCCGTCTTAAAATTTAACTTGTGGGAAATTAGGTGTATATTTTTAGAAGGCGTTATGTTTTTGTGATCGCTTCTATGTAACTTAATTTTATAATTGTATTAAAATACCATCCAACGTGGTAATGCTGCCAGCCTTTTGGGCACTTATCCCATTGACAGCGATGCGGACGAATTTTTTGATGTCCAATGAACTCCTCCCTTTTTCTTTTATAATATACAGTTTCTAAGCACATATTATCCGTATATATGTCCAATGTTTCGATAATCCCGAGAGCTCTGCTCACACCGCTCTTGTAGCTGTAGCTCCCGTGCACCATCACGAACTCAGGCTAGACTCCGTCTAGCGCCACGAGATGGCGCTGGCGTTCCGAATAGTCAAATGAATGACCCCGACATATATAATAATAAATAAATAAAAAAAATAAAAAGCCTTTTATTCTCGCATAGTTAAAGTTATTTACGGTTTACATTTAATAATAATAATAGATAGTAATGAGAATAAATAATGTTTTAAAAATAAATGGGTATAATATTAATTGGATTGATAAATTATATAATATAAGATTTAAAAAGGGTTCCAATAATTTATCATGCAGGCATGGAAGAACCCCTCTTATTTGAGGGTGAAGGCCTCTTCCAGACTTTTCCATTTGTTTTTATCTTTGGCAATTGTCTTCCAGTTTTTACCAGCTATTTTTATTATTTCGTTACCGGTCTTCCTCTCTTTCTAATACCGGCAGGGCCCCGCCATAACATCAGTCTAGAAGTCCATCGGTCATCGTTCATCCCGGCTACATGGCCTGCCCAGCGCCACTTTAACTTTTGTGAGAAATTAAGTGCATCTGTAACTTTAGTTTTTTCCCTTTATATAATAATATTACATATATTCGTGTTAGCTTGTATACTATAATTAAGGCGTTTTATTTGTATCTCAATAAACTAAATAAAACGTTATCCCTTGTAGTAGAATTGAATGCCATGAAACAAAATATAACACAAAAATTCCACCAAGTACGTCACGTATCTATTCTCTACATTGCTGGCATACTAAATATGTTGAATTTACTGTATTATTATGCTTTACTGACTGAATTCCCCTTCTTCTTTTTTGACAAAAGCATGACTGACTTCTATTATTTTGACCTCATTGTCTATACTAATTTGAGGAATAAGGTATTGGTCATAAAACGAACGTTCATACTGTCGAGTTATTATTTTTATTTCGATTAGATCTTTGTGTACAATAATCTGTTCTATAATAACAATAAAGCTGAAAAGTTTGTTTGAACACGCTAATCTCTGGACCTACCAGTCGGATTTGAAAAATGCGAATTTGCGATGCGACGACGATGATCGAAGGAACAATAAATTTCACGCGGACAGAAGCCAATATTATAAACAGTTTTTTTTTTCTGCAATAGTTCTGCAATAGACCAACCGCGGTGTGTCCTTGGGTGCACTTGAATCGTGCTGTGCATATTATATAATCGTCGGTTGGAGCCTTATGACTTAAAATTGTCTAAGGGGCCTCTGCAAATTGGCTTCGGCCCTTCGTTCACCTTGCAAAGGTCCGGGGTCCTCGAGTCCCGCGATATGTTAAATACATTAAAAAAATAATTATACTAAAATAACTTAACTAATTAAGTTTTTTTGCTTTAATATTTGAAAATTATATAATAATAATAATAATTTATTTGCATCAAGTTTTGCAATTTACATTAAATACATGGTAGTACATACAGTTTAGAGTAGATTATACAATAATGTGGCGACACCAGCACCCTTGCTAAGTTGCCAAGACAACTTGTGTTAAAGATGCTGGGCCCGACCCTTTATTGGATATTTCTTTATCGCATTTAGGTAAATACATGCCATTTTGTAACTATACAACTGGTTCATTATATGGCATAGGTAAACGGACAAATAAACTATTTAGCAAAGGAAATAAAACAAAACGAAATTTTTTATGAGTTGAGTAGTGTAGTGTGTGTAGGGGTGTGTGGGGTGTGTGTATGTGTGTGAGTGTGTATGGGGGTGTGTGTGTGAGTGTGTGTGGTGTATCTGTTATTCCTATATTTGTGGGTAATGGTAGCGAGTGATGAGCAAATGTGGGTAGAATGGGGTTTAACGGGAGCTGTATTGAGACAACAATAAGCTTTCTGTGGTGTTGTAATTAAGTGTTTGTAGCCAATTATTTAGTTTCTTTTTAAATGCCACTATAGGGAGTGAGTAAAAGTTCAGTATTTTGTTAAGACTATTGTAGAGATGAGGACCTTGGAAACAGGGAAATCTTCTTATAAGAGAGTATTTACAGCGAAAGGGTTGACATACCTTGTCTTTGCGTCTTGTGGTGATTTTTTTATAGGAGGTTCTTTGATGCTGATGTAGCAAAATGTGTAGTTGATATGTACAACGCCAGCGCGCGCGCCGCGCGGCGCATGTGTGTGTGATGTGCCAGTAATAAACTAGTGTTCAAGCAAGTTGGTCGTTTCTTTTCTCTTCCGCTCAACATACATGTCATTGGCGACGAGGTGTACGAACGAGTACCTACGAACATTTATAAAAAAAAAATGAACGCGTATCTTGGAAATTTGCTTTTATTTGACCACAAGACCAGCGAATGGCAAATTTACAAGGGAAAATTAACGCAGTTTTTGAAAATCAACGGTGTTAAAGACGATGTGAAGAGTGGAATTTTACTGTGCCATCTTACGGAGGAGACGTATCGTCTACTACTTAACCTAGCGTTTCCAAAGGAGTTGGAAACGCTGAGCTATGAGAACCTAGTGGGATTACTCGACAGCCATTTCAAGCCAAAAAGGTGCACATTTGTGGATAAGGCGAAATTTTTTGGTGCCAGCAGAACAACAGGCGAAACCGTTGGAGAATGGGCGGCGCGATTAAGAGGTTTGGCAACTTATTGCGACTTCGGCACCGCTCTAGAAACGAACTTGAGAGATCGTTTTGTCCTCGGCCTGAGTGCAGGTCCAGAACGCGACAAGCTGTTCGAGCAGAACCCGTCGACGCTCACATGGTCGCGGGCTATTGAAATGGCGGAGCAGGCAGCGTGTGCCAAGGAGGCAAAGGCCTTGTTAAGCTGCAGTTTGGAGGCCATTCCTATCAAAGAGGAACCAGTATTCCGCGCGAAGTTCCAGGGTCAAGCTAACCGTGGACGTGGTGCAGGTGGTGCTGATGCAGCAACCCGCCGCGATACGGATCGTTGCGAAGTTTGCGGCATGAAAAATCATAGTGGTGAAAAGTGTCGTTATAAGGGTTATACGTGCCAAAAGTGCGGTGTAAAAGGCCATTTAAAAAAAATGTGCGGTATTTCAAAAAAAACAAGTGTATATCATGTTGACTCAAATGAAGGAAGTAGCGTTAAGCAAGACAAGGGTTGTGAGGAGTGCCAGAACTTTAACATAAGGTACGCGGCTGATAAGCCTATTGAAATTGAATTAGTTTTAGGTAAACAATTTATTAAAATGGAACTGGATTCAGGATCGGGTAGCACTGTTATTTCTGATAAATATTATTTAAAAAAGTTCTCGCAATACCCGCTACAAAATTGTAATGTAAAAATGTGCTTGTACAATGGACATAAAATCTCTCCACTGGGATTTTTCACTGCTAAAGCAAAATTTAATAATTTACAAAGAAATATTAAAGTTTTCGTAGTTAAAAATGGAGGTCCTCCATTGTTAGGTAGGGATTTCATGTCCGCTTTTAATTTAATAATAACAACTAACATTAACTCTTTAGTAAGTAGCGATAATGATATACTGGAATTGCAAGAAAAATACCCAGATCTGTGGCGAAATGAGTTAGGTTCATTTAATAAATTTAAAGTTACCCTACAACTAAAAGAAAATGCTGTTCCGAAGTTTTTTAAGCCACGAACTGTACCCTTTGCCCTAAGAGATAAGGTCGAACATGAATTAGAGCGATTAGTAGGTTTAGGTATTTTAGTGTCAATAAATCACGCGCAATACGCCACGCCAATAGTACCGGTGTTAAAGGAAAACGGACAAGTCAGAATCGCGGGAGACTTTTCGGTAACACTTAATAAAGACCTTATAATTGAGAAATATCCATTACCCAGGATTGAAGAGGTTTTTGCTAAGATTGGAGGGGGCGAGCTGTACAGTAAAATAGATTTAAAAAATGCATACAATCAATTTATATTCGAAGAGTCATCACAAGAACTAACGGCAATTAACACTCATAAAGGTCTATACAAATACACACGTTTAGTTTACGGCCTAGCTAACGCACCCGCTATTTTTCAAAAGTCCATGGAGACACTATTAGCGGGAATAGATGGAGTCTGTGTCTGGCTCGATGACATATGTATTACGGGTCCCGATAGAAATTCACACATTAAAAGGCTAACGGAAGTTTTAGGTAGGTTAAGCGAGGCCGGTCTACGTCTTCAAAAAGACAAGTGCCAGTTTTTCAAAGAAAGCGTACTTTACTTAGGCTACGTGATTAGTAAAGCGGGACTAATGACAAGTCCAGAAAAGGTCAAGGCAATATTAAGCGCCCCCGAGCCGACCAACGTTACCGAGGTAAAAAGATTTTTAGGCGTTGTTAATTATTATAGGAATTTTATTCCTAATGCTTCGTCAGTACTCAGTCCTCTCCACGAACTATTACGGAGCGATGTGCCTTGGGAGTGGGGAGATAGGCAGCGGCAAGCTATGGTGGCGGTGCGTCGGGAGCTAGCCTCGGAGCGCGTACTGGCGCACTTCGAGCCGACAGCAAAGCTCGTGCTTACGGTAGACGCGGGCCCAAGCGGGCTCGGCGCCGTGCTCTCGCAGCGCGGGCACGACGATGCTCACGAGCGACCGCTCGCGTATGCATCTCGCTCGCTTACCGCTAGCGAGCGAAACTATAGTCAGATACAGAAAGAGGCGACTGCTATAATATTTGGTGTAAAAAGGTTCCATCAGTATCTGTACGGTCGCAGTGAGCCATTCATTTTAAAAACCGATCACAGGCCTTTGGTTTCCATTTTTAATAACAAGACGGGTATACCGGTAACGACAGCTCTAAGACTACAGAGATATGCTATTATTTTGTCGGCCTATAATTATGAAGTCCATTATGTATCCGGTGATAACAATTTAGTAGCAGATTATTTTTCCCGCGCCCCTATAAAATGCACAAACAAGTCGGAAGAGTACGATAATAATGTAGATACCTATTACGCACTCAAGTTTTTAGATGCAGCGTCGCCCGCTACAACGACACGCGACATAAAACAAGCAACGGAGAGCGATACGCTGATCCAAACTATCACTAGGTACATGCAAAAAGGATGGCCCCGAAAAATAATTTGTAAGTCTGTTTTACCTTATTTTCAGTGCAAGTCCGATTTGCAGTACGAGAAAGGTTGCCTTTTTAGGGGACATAGAATAGTTATTCCGTCTATACTAAGAGATAAAATGCTACGGGAATTGCACGATACTCATTTAGGTATAATTAAAACTAAAAGTAATGCACGAAGTAGGATGTGGTGGCCCGGCATCGACGGCGACATCGAGCGTTGGATAGGGTCCTGCGGCACGTGCGCGAGCGTGCGGCCCGCGCCTCCGCGCGCCCCCCCCGCACCCTGGCCCGCCGCCGCAGCCGCCTGGCAGCGCGTGCACATCGATTATATGACTGTAGGGCAGAGGGTATATCTCGTGGTTGTAGATTCTTACAGTAAATGGGTAGAATGTTTACACATGCATAATGGTACTACAACTAAGGCTTTGATTGCTAAACTCAAGGGAATTTTTTCAACTTTTGGTGTACCGAATTTGTTGGTATCAGATAATGACGTCAAGATAAATTCGGACGAGTTCAAGACGTTTTGCTCTGCAAATGGAATTAAATACATGACTACGCCCATTTACCATCCGCCCAGTAATGGTCAAGCCGAAAATTCGGTGAGAACTTGTAAAAAAATGCTAAAATGTATTTTAAAAGATACAATACCGTTAAATCAAATCAATGAATTGTTGTTAGGATATTTGTTTAATTATAGAAATACCGTGCACTGTACCACTGGGGAAACGCCAGCAAAGTTAATGTTTGGTAGAAATCTACGATCTCGTCTCGATTTAGTTTTACCATCAAGCGAACCTACACACGTTGATACTTTGGCGGAGCCCGGGAAAAGACAATTTAAGACTGGCGATGTGGTTTGGACCCGATGGTACAGCGCACGGAAAGAAACATGGCAGTTAGGTATAATAAAAAACAGAATTGGCAATAAAATGTACAAAATTTATATAAATGACTTAGATCATCACTGTATAAGGCATGTAGATCAGTTACTGAAGTATACGGGTAGTAATCAGCCCACAGATCTAAGAGATATACAGGTGCCACATCAGCAACAGTCGCCAGACATTTCCGGTACCACTAGTTCAAGTCAAAATACGGCATTACCAACAGTATCAAGCGAGCAATTGGCTATGAGCTCACCCGTGACAACTGAAACTAATGTCGCACCTGTTGCACCAAATGCGGAATGTGTCGCAGATGATGGTGATGGGGATGAATGGCGTGATTGTGAGGTGATTGAGAGCGAGGGAGGGGACGCTGAAAATTTAGCATCGCCGCCGTCACCGGCGGCGCAGCCCGAGGTACTTGTGTCCGAGGGCAATCAGTCTCGAAGTACGGCAGAGAGTATTGTTGACGTACCGCGCGCACCATCACCCAAACTCACGCGCCCAAAGCGCAATAGGAAGGAGGTAGATTATAAGAAATACTTTTAACGGTTTTGTTTTGTGTTCGGATTATTTATGGCAACATAATTAATTTTAAAATTATTATATATTGTTACCAGGTTTGAAAATCTAAGTGTGAAGGAGTGATATGTACAACGCCAGCGCGCGCGCCGCGCGGCGCATGTGTGTGTGATGTGCCAGTAATAAACTAGTGTTCAAGCAAGTTGGTCGTTTCTTTTCTCTTCCGCTCAACATACATGTCAGTAGTACAAATAACTGTCGGACTGTAAGGACTTTACAGTTCCTATATAGTTCTTCAGTTGGGAAGAAGATGGACCGGAAGGTACTAATTTTTAGCACGGCTCTCTGAGCTCGTTCTAGCTTCAAAAGTACCGTTTTGGGTGCACCACCCCAGGCGCATATACAGTACGTTAGGAGAGACTGACAAAGAGCAAAATATGTACACCTAATAGTTTGTGGTTCTGCGATGTGGCGAAGACTACTAAAGACAAACATTAGCTTTCTGATTCTCCTTGTCAGTAACTCTATATGAGGTGCAAAGCTCAGGCCATCATCAAGAGTCACACCGAGATATTTGATGATTCGACAGCGTTCTAATATTGGACATGCACATGTCGCAGTGCCAGACAGTAAACATGAGTGCGCTACTAAAGAGTATGAATTTGGAGGTTGAGTGGAATTTCGTAAGCTGTACGTAAGAATTTTAGTTTTGTCAGTATTGATAGTGAGAATGTGTCTTTTGAGCCATTGTAGAACACTATTTAGTCCTTTTTGTGCGGAATCGAAGGTGTCATCCCAAGTGTCGCCAGAGAAGGTAAGGACGGTGTCATCAGCAAACGCCACGATTCTTCCATTTTCCAAACTCAGATTACATAGTTGGTTAACATAAATTAGAAATAGGGTTGGGCCAATCACACTGCCTTGGGGAACGCCGAATGTCACTGGATCCTCTCTACTGAGGTAGTTTTGTATTTTTACACCCTGAGTTCGGTCTTGAAGGTAGTCCCCAAAGATATTAACTGTTTGGTCACGAATCCCGAGTTCCTCCAGCTTTATTAATAAGTCAGAAATCGAAACCGTATCAAAGGCCTTCTTTAGGTCCAAAAAAATTGACAATACTTTCTTTTCCTTGTCAATATTTTTTGTAACATGGTCGATTAGGTCAATTACAGCACTGTTGGTAGATTTATTGCGTCTAAAGCCGAATTGGTTGGGAGAAAAAAGCTTTTTATCCTCCATATAAGTCACAAGTCTTTTTTTGATTAGGCGTTCTAGAACTTTAGAAATGGAAGGTAAAACTGCAATGGGACGATAATTATTTAGAAGCTTTTTGCTCCCACTTTTGTGGATTGGGTGTATGATGGCCTTCTTGAAGTACAAGGGGAAAGTGCCGGTATGGAAACAAAGATTAAAAATATGTGTGAGTATGGGGACCAGTGTCAATGAATAACGTTTCAAAAACTTTGTTGGAATATTGTCCCAGCCAATAGCAGAATCTGACTTAAGTGACATTAGTACCTCCCCAACCTCCACCTCCACCTAATATTGCCCACTCTATGTAACAATAAACCTAGTAACAGTAAGAAACAGCAATATGTTACATACTTACAAAACTTTAACTCACGAGACAACGCGAGAACAGCTTGATTTTATGTCCTAAAGAGAATTTCTAAACCTAAAAACTTAGGATGCTAGCCGAATTTAAAGCAGATCTTATTTCAGAGTAACACAAAATAATATTTTAGCGAGTTAGAAGCCTGACATGATCTAATTTGCAGATTTTCAGAACAATTTTAGAAGATAAAGAGTAAAACAGCTGTTTATGAGGCAACAAATTTTCATTATAGTAACAAGATTTTGATCCTTTTGATAGGAGACAATTTAAAATATAAATTGGGTAAATTCAGCCTGATATCATTTGAGTAAAAACAAAAATTAAGATACCTACATATTCCTACTAACTACGAGTCACACTCACACACTAATATTATAAAGGCGAAAGTGACACTCTGGATTAACACATAGGATACTTTTTGTCCCGAAATTCCCACGGGTCCGAAATTTATGCGGGTGAAACCGCGGGGCGCAGCTAGTAATACTATTATAAGCGCGAAAGTTTTTGAGGATGGCTGGATGGATGGATGGTTGTTACTCTTTCGCAAAAAAACTACTAAACGGATTTCAATGAAATTTGGCACACAGTTTACAACCAGGATTAACATATAGAATACTTTTTATCCCGATATTCCCACGGAATTGAAACTTATGCGGGTGAAACCGCGGGTGCAGCTAGTATTTTAACAAAATCAAGCTGAAATTTTTAAAACTAGATTTTTTAAGTTAGGACTGATATTGCATAATATAAGATTGAGGTATGCCATACAAAAACTAATTTGGTATCGATTTAACAAAAATGAACTCATTCATAAATTTAATTTAATTCATTATTCTTTTCAAAGCTTTGCTTAAAGTGCCATGCATCATTACCCATTACAGAACCTTCGAAAACAGATCAATTTTCCCCGAAACCCTCCATCTACCCGCATTTTCTTAACCTCCAAAGTGATAGTAAACATCTTGGTACACAGATACGTACCTACGCTTATATTCATCGGGTATCCACGGTTCCTATTACGTCGACACGGCTTCATTGAGTCCCGAATATTTTATGACCCAGCTCCAACCCTCTATAGCAGTCAGTGCAAACCTTTCATAATTGAATTTCATGTATTTGGTTGCAATTTCGTTAGCAATTTGTTAAGAAACAGTTTTCTTGTTTCGTAATTTTAGATTTATACAGATTTGTATTTAAGTAAACAAGTTGAAACACTGGGGCCATGGGGTCCAAGTGCCTACTTGTTTTTTCGAGACATCGCCACGTAGTTGGTCGACTCTTCACGTGACCAGAAGGCTGGCCTGGTTTTGGGCCAAAGAATTAGCATTGCCATATAACGTGGCAATGCTGCCAGCTTTTTGGGCATTTTTCCTGTTGACAGCGGTGCGAACGAATTTTTTGATGTCCTATGATTCTTTTCCCTACCTTTTTATATACTTGTACATAATTTTTTTAAATTACGTAAATAAGTTTTTAAATTACGTAAATATTACGAGTATCTTGGAAGATGAAATGAAAAAGGAAAAAGGTTTTATTAATTTAGGTTTGTCTAATCTAAATATCATAATAAACAGTAGATATATTGGTAGGTACTGAAACACGGCCTCCATTACACAGGCATAATATTACTATAGCTGGAGGAGCCTCACACAAAAACTCGAATACTTGACTCAGCAAAAAAATCATGCCTACTAACAAAAATCTCCCAGAGCCAAGCGTTTTAAGAGGGAAATTATATGAAAACTCATTTACTTTATAGTGCGTTTAACGTACGAAGTCTTATAAAGGCACATGCTAAATTAGATCTTGGTAGGTATACTTACAGCCTAATAGGCAAGCGGTTGCCTTAGTGGCATTGTACGTAGACGCTACTAAGAAAAGCAGTGGTAGATTTTGAACCGATTTCAAAAAAGGAAGAGGTTCTCAATTTGTATGTTTTTTTGGAAATGTCTACTTGTAAACAATTCTCAAAAGGGTCTCTGTTTGGTAAATAAAGACTGATTCATAGTTAATGTAGTAGGGGTGGTTTTGATTGTATTATTGGTAAATAAACAGAATGTGTTTGTAAATTGTTTTTTTTTGTGGTTCGAATGGACGTGCTATCTCTTTCTTTTTCGCCGTCTCCCTGATTCTTTGTCTTATGGTCCCATCTTAGCCGTACTCGCCTCACCTCCTGAATAAGTTTGCAAGTTTTTGAATCAATTACCTTGTCTTAGACTTATTTAGGGATAATAACTGTCATCATACCATTCTTACAATAAAGTTCGAGAACTCTTGGCTGTGTGGCCTAGTAAAAAAACGCGTTATTTGCCTAAATAAAAAAAAATTATATGTGTCGTCATAGAATTCCCATTGGCCCGTTGGCGATCAGTAGTTGTCCTATTTGCCCTCAATTTTATAATAATACATTTAGAATAAAGATGACATAATGTCTGAAGTGTATACTCGTATTTTTTTTTTTTCATTTTTGTCGGCGTATTGCCAAAAAACGAGAATACTTTGTCGTATGGAATATAGCACTCCGTGAAATTTCTAGTTTCTAAGTATGTCCAAAATAAAGACCCTTTTTTACCAATTGTGTTAACTTGGCAGCGCTGGACATTTGAATGGGTTCTGAAAGTTATTCATAAACGATTCTGAAGGCAGGTTCATACAAAACCTCATTTCGGGTCGTCATGCATCGTACCTAATCAGAGTCATATTTTTCATAAATAATTGCACACTAATCTGATGAAGCATTACGTAGGGATAGTGTGCATGCCTTTGTAATACTATATAATCTGCTTAAGGTCTGATTTTTCCGTCGCCAGATAATTTTTATTCGAGGAATAAAATTGACGTTTGACAGTTTTTGTTTGAAACAACTGTCAAAATTTCAAAATGGTTCCTCGAATAAAGTTATCGAAAAATCAGTGATTGAAAAATCAGCCCTTAGTGAACGAAATGCTCTCCTATTTTAAGCTTAAAGACCTCGATATACTTTTTTTTTTTGAGGATGGGAAATCATCAAATGACTCCTCCCGCTCTGGGTGGAGCAGGAGGGAGTGTCAGACTCTTACTGACTAAAACCCACCCGTGTTCCTTCCTTAGCCCTTTATGTTCCAGGGCAGCGGTAACCCTTTCGGACAATCCCGCTACACCTCGATATACTTAGATCAGCATCTGAATTACGTAACATACTTTCAATCACAATCCAAGAGTTTTGAAGGATATTGCTAATCCATTGCTTCATAGGTTTGAAAAAATCGTATCCTCAACAACGTAAATAACGCAATGCACGTGGGTGAACTGTCAAAAAGAAACTTAATTGCGATCTATTGTCATTTTATGTGTGTGTAAAATTGTTAATTGTAACTAATTATATGCGTCAGTAAGATTAACTACCTACCTACTTTGATTTTATCTTGTAAATACCATCTATGTAACACATGTGGAATGCAATAAAGGTTTGAGTATTGTAACTTTACCGACTACCTGACAATTTAGGCCAGAAACCCACGAATCGGACATGCACGTTTCGGGCCATTCATGCAGTGAACGCTGACCAATCTCAACAGCCTACAGCAAGGAAATTCAATATATCGTCGCTGATACTGCAATACCGCGTAACTTCGATATGGCAAATATTACAGGAGAGCGAAAAAACTCGGCCAATTGGCATCGTTAGCTCTGCCGCGAAATCTAAAATTTGATACTTTTCTACTTCCGCGGTATTAACCACTGTTAGTTACGCGGTATTGCAGTATCAGCGACGCGACGATGTCACAGATGGGAAATGCCCTCATTGATTCAGCTGTTTCAGTACCCATAGAAAACCAAGCACTACCTATCAGACAGTGGTTGTAAGTGGGTGAGTAGTGATGGTGGAGTTCCAATTCAGCTTAATAATCAGCCTAATATTCCCCCCATTGCTGGAACACAGACATCCTTTCAGTGAGAGTGCGGGCCGGATGTCTTATGTCTCCGAATATTTGGTTCTAAGACATGCCGGTTTCCTCACGATGTGTTCCTTCACCGTTTTGAGAGCAGAAGGTCGATTTCCGTAATTAAAAACGTTAAAAATCTATTAAGTAGCAATCTCATCTCAACGTCAATCAATGTCAAAAACTTGTCAAAAATGTAGGGTAATTAGAAGTATTTTTGACAGATTGAGACTAAGATCAGACTTTTATCGTCCTTAAAATTACCGGGATTACCCCTCAGTAGTGATGAAATAATTTACACAAAGTAAAGTGCGATCTCAATGCCAAAACTTATTACGCACAGGTAGATATAGGACTGCTTTGTTGAGGAAAAGTGTTTTTGGTATGGCACCGGCTATTTTTTAACCACATACCTAATCCCATAAAAGAGGAACCAGTAACAACTTTCAAAAATAAACTAACTGCACTTATATTAAACAAATGTTACTACTCCTTATCGGATTTTCTAGCTCATACATATTAGTTGTATCAATGTCAGTATGTTTGATGATGAACTGTATCAATGTTTGTATGTCAAAATGGTAGAATGTACAAGGATTCTTTCATATTATTGTAACCAACTTATTGTAAATAGATTAGTAGCTTTGAACTTAGCTTAGCTTAGCTTTGAAGATTAGTGCTTTTGAACGACTATTTCCTACTAGATATTTTTCTGCAATTTGCTCTTCCACGTTAATTACGTACTTACATTCAGTTAACCGACTTTCGTTTTACAACTGATAGCTGCTGCAATCATTTAAAAATTGTTCCCACCTCGAAATCCATAACTTTAATTTAATATTTATGTTAGGTTAGGTTAGGTTGTACAGACGCCAGCAGGTCAAGCTACCCGAAACTGTCTAATTTTCCCAATCAATCTTGAACCTTAATACTTTAGCGATAAAGTAGAAAATCTATTAAAGAAATTTGACAGATTGTAGTAGTTTGATGTGCTGGCGTCTGTCCCTACATTCTGAGAATTTTTTTTCAAATAAATGAATATTCTATTCTATTCTCTTTGGGTTCAAACCTACGACTCGTAAGTCGCGGACGTTTGCACTGACCACTGCTCCCGAAACAGATATAGGGCAGATACAAATAGACCATACACAATTACACATGTTTTAAGTGTGGAAGGAAGCTATAAACATGGCGGAATGATTTCTGGAAATAAAGGATCGTTACGCTAAGAAATATGTGGCGTCGCGGAATGTTTTACGGTTTTAAATGGTGTTAGTAGTTAGTCCACCTGTGAACTAAATTGTGTTGGAGATGTTAGTGAAAATGTTCATTGATTAGACTATGTATAACCTTGTACGCACTGTATCAACTAAGTTGCACAGTTTACTCGATGCCTCGATAGATGGCGTTGAACGATTATTTAACTCGCGGTGTTAAGATTTTCCGTCGACACTATATAAAGTCTCTTTGGACTCATATAACTTAATAATTTAGTCTTGCCAAACATACCGTTGGAACAAGGTTGCTGCGTTTTATTCAAAACCTTCGGATGGTGAATCCGAAGCCCTAAGCAGACCCTGGCTGGACATCATTAGGTCGTACAGTCTATTTAGCTACTTTAACAAGTTAACAGAATTATAATACTTTTGTAATGGTTGATATTTTATTAATATGGCTACCATAAGGTGTGTTGTTTTCTATCTATAATATGTATGTATTTACAAAAAAAAAATGTATATAAGTAGTTTATCAGCCATCTTGTTACCATAACACAAGCATTAGGTTGCTTAGCTTGGGACTAGATGGCGCTGTGTGAAATGTCCAGGGATATTATTATTATTATTATTATTATTATTATAAGGTGATCCTTGTGAAGACTACAGGATGGACCCGTGTTCTTTTCTAGTGCTTGCTCTGCAGACTTTTTCTCCTACGAGAGGTAACAACCTTCCATTCTAGCTGGATTTTTCAAGTCAAAATTATCAATCTCGCAAGAAATGTACATAAAGTCAAAAATAACACGTGTTCGCAAATGAAATACCAATTTTAGAAGAAATCCCAGGACATCACCGGCGGGCAACGTAACATTTAAAGTTCCTTCCAAAACACCCTAATTATAACTTCAATGCCTTATCAAGAATTCGGACGGGAGTCTTCAAAAGGCTCGTAGATACATATTAAGATTAATTTGACAACCGCCTCTGATAACATCGGAATCGAAAGAAAGGATAAATTGTGGTGGAAATTGGAAAGTGCCAAGAAGATTTATCTCGTTTGAGCCCAATATCTGTTAGGCCTATTAGGGTCGGCCGGAGAATGGACTTCTATCCTACTGTCGTTTACAAGCGCCCCAGCTTTTTTACTCTATAAAATATAAATGGCGGGCAAAGGGATGTCGGTGGTAATATATTGTGTATCGTTATCAGTTTGAGGAGAAGGTAAATGGGTTTTTATGAAAAACGAGGTGTGAACTAGCTGTTACAACGCTGTATCTACCTATTTTGTTGTTTGTATTCCAACTATGCGACTAATTCTGCACTCTAATTGCGTAACGCCTCGGAAAGCATGTAAAGCCGTTGGTCCTGGCTGTCATTCGTGGATCTTTGTCAGTCATTATGGGTCGCCAGTAGCCTGAAAGTCTGACAACTAGTCTTAACAATGGGTACCGTATTACCCAGTAACTGGGATGTGCAACCAGATAGGCAGTCGCTCCATGTAAAATACTGGTATTCAGCTGCATCCTGTTAGACTGGAAGCCGATCCCAACATAGTTGGGAAAAAGCTAGGCAGATGATGAATTGCGTAACACACTCTCAATGACAATCTGAATTAATTTGATGGATACAGCTAATCCATTGCATCGTAAGTTCGAAAAAATTGTCTGCTCAACAACGCAAATAACGCAATGAATATTGTTCAACTGTCTAAATGAAAGCCATTACTACTCATAGTGCGTTACGCAATTACCCCGCTGAATAAATTATTAGGATTGAGGCCCTCTAATGATAATGATGTTAAAAAATTCTACTCGAATTAGATCGTAAAGTCGTCCTTTTTCTGCTAGTACAGTAGGCTATAACGTCATAGTTAACAAAATCAGCAAAAGCTGGCGTCACATTCTATTGCACCTCCGTAATATGCTAGTGTAGCTTAAGGTCAAAATGTTGCCAACGATGTCCGATCTACTGTACCAACTAGGTTTGTTCCTACTCATTACAAACTTGGTTACTATCAACTTCCTAATGAATGGTGGGGCAACTTCGAACATGGATTGGCTTCTAAACAAAACACGCATGATAGAAGAGTTATAGAGATAGAAGTTACTAACTATATAATATACAGGGTGAAAGGAACATTGGCGCGCAAATTGGATGAAAAAAAAGTCAGATTTTCCAAACATTTTGACCTATAGCATTCTTGCATGAAACAGTAGATATTTTTAGCAATAACCGACAATAATAGCAATTTCTATGCTTGGGGGTTCTAGAATCATGTGCTGAATTCATGGGAACAGTTTGCCCGTCAATATCCCTTATTCCGTTGTCCGACAGCATAAAAAATATGTTTTTTATTACATAAATAGTTAAGTACTAAAATAAAAGTAAGTATGTAGGCCTATTAGGGCATTATTGCATGATTCATGCATGCCAAGGTCGTAGACATCCCTTGGGATATAACGCTTCAATCAATAACCTGACACCTGAATATGATAGTGAATATTTTGACCTATTTACGAAAAAGTTTGACCGTTGACCTGGTTTGGTTTTGTAGGAGTTTTTAAAAACGTGATTTCAGGTTTTATTTTTCCCTAGAAAACTACTGGTGAATAATGGTAGGGTCAGGGGCTGCTGGGGAGTTTGTTCCGCCACTTCTTCTTCCCAGCGATAGCACTAGGAAGTGGTGAAGGGCGGGCGTTTTTTGGGGGACTGTCTTTTGTAATTTTGTCGTTCGAAAAGTGCTGATTCTCAGCCTAATTTGAATAAATGACTTTTGATTTTGATTTTTTGATTTTGGTCGTTGTCAATCTCAAGAAGACTGTCACTGCCAGCCATTGGCAGTGTGAATTTTCTTGACGGTTCTTCGTTTGGTGTAGAATCATTGATAGAACATTTCTATGGATAGAACATAGGCATAATATTTAAGTCGCGGCTCTCTTTTCATAATTATTATCAAAGGTGCCTGCCCTTTTTCAGTTCAATTACAAAACAAGAGTGTACTTATTCTCCGGTCACACCATGATGTCTCGAATGACACATGCAAAGTCACCATAAAATAAAAAGAGTATAATAATTATATACCTAAAATTACGCAAAAAAACATTTTACTATACAGGGTGGTTGTACTCGCAGTAAAGATTATTCAGGTGATAAGTAATTCTATTTGCTGAATACTATCTGTCATCTCGCGTGTTTGAAACATGCGTCGTTCGCAGTAACGATTTAGTACGGGCACAGGTACAGGGTAAATAACGGTTCGTCGAGGTGACTGACATTTATCTGTCTCGACAGATTAATGATCAGCGCTTTGAATAAAAACGTATTTTTAGTGCTGAAAATATTAATATTTCGTTCAATTGATACTGTTACGCGCCACAATTAATGCCTGATACACGGTGACATTAGTTACCACTGGCGACATCTATTGTGGATTGGCAGAACTAACTGGCGCCATCTATTATGGAATAGTAGAACTAATAGTCACGCCATCCGTCAGCGCCATCTATTGACGAGTAGATATGACGAAGCTAGAACTTACTAGAACTATCGACATGTAGTCAGTCGGGGCCGGTATGTACTCGAACATTCTAGACGGTTCTACAATAGAAGGTTCTGGAACTGTCTGCGGCACTATATAAGGCCGGGAATAGCCGCGAGCAATCAGACTTGGTTTTGCGACACAAGCGAATACATCGAAAGCGATCTTCAAGTGCGACTTAAGAGTGATTGTGTTTTATAATTAGTGTGTTTTGAATTGTTGTTAGTGTTGATTAATTAAAGTGTAACTTTTGGGTGATTTTTATCGGCATTTTTATTGTCACGAACCCGAAGCTCGTAACAATTGGTGTCAGAAGTGGGATTAAAATCATGCCGATTTTACCTAAAGACGACACGGAGGGTATCCGTACCCGGAGTCAACGCCAACAGGAGACGGACCAGAGACGTTTTGGTGGAGCTATGCCGCAGAGGTTGGAGGGCCAGCTACCAACCACGGAGGCCGACCCGCCCGCAGCAGCTCCAGCATCAGCAGCACCAGACCTTGCTGCCCTGATGATGATGCTGCAGGAACAGGCTCGCCGACAAGAGGAACAGGCTCGCCGACAGGAGGAACAGGCTCGTCGGTTGGAAGAACAGCTCCAGCGGGACAAGGAGGAACAGGCCCGTCGGTTTGAAGAACAGCTGCTGCGTGACAGGGAGGAGCAAGCGCGCCGCCAGGAAGAGCAGATGCTCCTTATGAAGGACCTTCACGCTACCTTAGGGAAGGACATGAAGGAGGTGAAGGATAAGGTTGCTCAACATGACGACCGCCTGTCGGAAGCTGAAATCCGGATCGACCAAGTGAGTAATCGGGTTGACAACGTGGTGGCTGACGTGAAGAAAACCGTGATGGCTGACGTAAAGAAAACGCTGGATTATCTTAATCTTGGGGATGGAATCGCAGCTCCCGTAGCTACAACACCTTCGCTACGTGGATTCAAAGTGCCACCGTTCGACGGAACTTCTTCCTGGTCGGCCTACAAAATTCAGTTTGAGGCTGTCATGAAGGCGAACGCTTGGAATAAAAGTCAGGCCATGACTGCCCTCACCCTAGGCCTGCGCGACCAGGCCCTAACCGTTCTGGAAGCTCTCGGAAAGGAAGTGACTTACGAGCAACTCCTTGAGGCATTGGAGGCTCGGTATGGCGACGCTCACCTGGAATACGTGTTTCGTGCGCAGCTCAAGGATCGCGTGCAACGCAGCAATGAAAACCTGCAGCAGTGGGCCCTTGAAGTGGAGAAGCTGGTGCGTAAAGCTTACCAGTCCGTACCTGCGCTTATTGATGGAAACTTGGTGCAGGCATTCATCGACGGCATCCGCGACCTTGAAGTTAGAGCTGCTGTGAGGCTCGGGAACCACGGGACGCTTAAAGACGCCTTGGCTCATGCACTGGAGGTGGAAGCCGTGCGACAGGATCATCGTTCCCATCGCGTCAGGGAGGTTGCAGCGGCTACAGTTCGCGACCGCAATAAAGGATACAGCCCTAGGTGCTACGGCTGTGGGGAAAAGGGCCACCTTCGATCCAGTTGCCCTAAGCGAACTGCAGAAAGGGAAGACGGCCGATCTCCAGAGGGCAGTGCAGCTAACAGCACCACCCAGGACTTTCAGCACCAGCAGAAGGCGTTGCTTATGGCTCACCAGGAACAGCAAGCCCTTCTAGAACGTTTAGAAGAATTGAAGCGCGCGGTTGACATGGAACAGAAAAAGTTGGAGCGAGTGCGACGCGAAGTGCATGCGCGGTCCGAACAGGACCGTACTTATGTCAACCAGCGGAAGGATGAGACGGCCGCCTTGAAGACTAGGCAAGAGAGTAAAGAAGTTGTACCTGTGAGGATGCTCAAGACAGACCTCAGCAACGAGTGGAAGGAAAGCGTACAACGTGCACAGCAGGAAGATTCGGACATCAAGCCGATTCTGAAGTGGATGAAGGCCAGAGCTCCTAAGCCCAGGTGGAGCGACGTCTCAGCGATGAGTTCGATCACAAAAAGCTATTGGGCCCAATGGGACAGCTTGGTGATTCAGGATGGAGTCCTGTGCCGTAAATGGGAAAATGCTCAGGGAGACAGCTGTCATTTGCAAATAGTTGTCCCTAAAGCTCAAGTACCGGAGGTGCTACAGCTGTACCATAATGGTTGTTCAGGAGGTCATCTGGGAGTAAAACGGACTCTACTGAAGATACGAGAACGGTTTTACTGGATCCACTGTCGGGACGATGTCAAGGACTGGTGTCGCAAATGTACAAGTTGTGCAGCTGTAAAGGGACCTCAGACTCGTAGTAGAGGTGCAAGAGGTACTCCTAAGATCGTCCATGTGGATCGATTGGCGCGTTATTATGGAGCCGAAAATGCTCGGGACGAGCATGTCTTAGGAGGGGGCAGTGTTACGCGCCACAATTAATGCCTGATACACGGTGACATTAGTTACCACTGGCGACATCTATTGTGGATTGGCAGAACTAACTGGCGCCATCTATTATGGAATAGTAGAACTAATAGTCACGCCATCCGTCAGCGCCATCTATTGACGAGTAGATATGACGAAGCTAGAACTTACTAGAACTATCGACATGTAGTCAGTCGGGGCCGGTATGTACTCGAACATTCTAGACGGTTCTACAATAGAAGGTTCTGGAACTGTCTGCGGCACTATATAAGGCCGGGAATAGCCGCGAGCAATCAGACTTGGTTTTGCGACACAAGCGAATACATCGAAAGCGATCTTCAAGTGCGACTTAAGAGTGATTGTGTTTTATAATTAGTGTGTTTTGAATTGTTGTTAGTGTTGATTAATTAAAGTGTAACTTTTGGGTGATTTTTATCGGCATTTTTATTGTCACGAACCCGAAGCTCGTAAAAATACTGAAAATATATATTTTTTTTTTTTTGCAATACGCATTTTATATACAAACCATGTTATCAGAGCATAATCCTACTCTTCTACTAATATTATAAACGCGAAATTAAGTTTGTATGGATGGATGTTTGTTACTCGTTCACGCCAAAACTACTGAACGGATTTGGATGAAATTTGGCACACAGATAGTTTATAACCAGGATTAACACATAGAATACTTTTTATTCCGATATTCGCCTGGGATCGAATCTTATGCGGGTGGAACCGCGGGGCGCAGCTAGTAATAATAATAAAAACCAATACAGTACAGTTTTAACCTATACACCGTTAAATTTTCATAGTTTTAATCTTTAAAAGGGGAAAAACTTTTCCTACGTACCGACCCCGAAAACGTGAAAAAAAAAAACAGTTGATCCATAGATTTATGTTCGTATAACTCGGCATAATGATATATCAACAGTTTTTTTTTTCACGATTTCAGGGTTGGTCCCGTAGTAAAAGTTGTTCATAATAATGAATCCAATGACCCCTTTAAGGATTAAAATGATCAAAATTAAAAGGTATATACAGGGTCAAATTTAATTAGTTAGCGAAACTCCACATATGTGCTGGGTCAAGTGCAGATGTGATGTATCAGAACATATGGTATGTATAATGTTATTTATTTGTCTATTCTACAATAAAGCGAATATTTATTCCATCCCATAAAATACCGAATGAATTTTATATTTATTACGCTTTATAAGCTGGATGAAGTTGCCCTTTTAATTGCTTTTGGTTAATTATTTGATCACTTTGTTCAAGTTAGGGTAACTCCAAACCGTTATATAAATACAGGATGTTTTCGCACCGCTGCACAAAGATTTCCGCAGTCTCGAACAAAATGTATCCTTAGGCTTCTCGGAGATAGTCATCATTCTTCTCTAGCATCAGAACATTTTCATTGACACTAATAAATAAATCGTTTTTGAACGAAGTTGTTTAACGCGGCTTGTGGTAGGAGTAAACTGGTAGGTACAGGTCGCGTCATGTAAAAAGAACGCTGGCGGTCAAGTTGCGCTTAGGCGATATATCGGTCTATTTGGTGGTATGAGGTGCGGCGCGGGGCGGGCGAGTGACACGCCGCATGCTTGCCGGCGAAAGGCTAGTTCAAAAATAAAACAATATGCCTAGTACTTTCGTATGCGAGTGTACCCATGCGCAAACAAACCCCCTCCACCTTCTTCCAGCGTTCTTTTTACATGACGCGACCTGTATCATCACATGACGAAAAAGCGTTATGGGTTCATGCGACTTCTCCATAAAAACATAAAAACTATCCATAAACTATCTGGAGAGAGAGAGTTTTTATGGTTTTCGAGGGTACTGAAGCCAATAGTGAGGTCAAAATGTAAACCCTAGAGGGAGGTTGAGATTTTTTTGAAATTTGTCTACATGGGTGCCGTGTTCTTGGTTTCCGAGTGTGCTGAGCAGTGCGAGTATCGTGTAAGGAACTTCGTTGCTGACGAGGTTCCCCGACCACACTCGTTTTTTTCTGTTAAGTATACCTACACTTATGACACTTAAACTACGGGTTCCTAGAAGAGCGACGGCTGCTACGATAATGGCCACAGTGACGGCTGTCATGAAAATGATTGCAGCGGGTTTTGACTTTAAGGAGTGAAAAAACGTTCTCTAGGAAAACACCAACGTACCTTTTTTTATATGCTTCTTGTTTGCCGTATATAAAAGTATTTTCTTTCTATCTTAAATAATGTTTCAGTGATGGTAGCCACCGTACTTCTAGAAGACCAGCTTTACCCATTACTAGAGAGTTTTAGGTCCCTCGCCCTCGGCGACTTTTCGTAGCGATGCTGTCGCGCGTTCGCATCGATACAGTCGCGATGCGGTCGCTAGGTGTCTACCCTCGCCCACACCACGATTCTCAGTCGTGATGCAAACGCGATACTGTCGCGATGCGAGTTGCACTAATGCTCAGTTCTCCACTCACGCGCCACCCTCCCTCCGTTCTCTCCCCGATTTCGTCCGACACGGTCGCGCGTTTGTATCGATACAGTCGCGATGTTGTAGCGCGTTGGCATCGCTTCTGTAGCGCGTTGTAAATGCGACTAACGCGCGTTAGTAGCGATGCTGTCGCGCGTTTCATAAACGCGCGACATTATCGCTATATACTAAAAGTCGCCGTGGGCGAGGGGCCTTAGAGATCTTTAGTGACTTCATTAAAATCTTAGATACTAGACGTTAGGGTCGACTTCCAGTCCAGTCTAATCGGATGCAACCGCATACCAGTATTTTACGTGGAGCGACTACCTATCAGTCTGACCTCTTTAACCCGGTTAATGGATAACACGATATCCCTTGATAAGACTGGTTGTCAGACTTTCAGGCTTCTGACTACCTCGTAACGACTATCAAAGTTTTACAAATTGGATCTCGGTTTAGAAATACTAGTGTATCTGCTCAGTTTACTCAGTATATACCGGGATTTGACAAAATATACTACACAGTATAAAGTTCGTGACAATACGAGAGCAATCTGTTACCCAAAATTTACGCACTATTGTTTGGTTTAACCTCAAATGGACGTGCGGCGGCTTTTAGCGGTTGAAATAGTCTGTTGTTATTTAAGTAATTATTAGCCTAATGCTTTTCTATGTTGTAAACAGTTCCTCTTAATAAAATAGCATTGGCTACTAACAGCTGTTAAAACAACTTTGGCGCTTATTTTTAAGTATCTGTTGATTTTATTTTAATCAACTCTTCTTCATACATCCATCAATCAATCTGCGTAGCCTTTTCTTGACAATACTGGGGTCGAAAACCAGCATTTTGTTCGACTTGAGCGACTGCCTTTTTGAACTTCACAGCCCGGTAACTGGATAACGAGATACCCCTGGTAAGACTGCTTGTTAAGCTTCTGAATACCTGTAACAACTGTCAAAGATCTACAAATGACAGCCGGGATATCGGAGATAGTCTGCCATCCACAAACCCGCCGCGGCAAGCATTGCTAAAGCTTCGACCGAACCGTGAAGCTATTATCATTTAGCCACGAGCCCCTTCATATATCCATGTGACAAAATGTAACTATTTAAGCAAATTGTTTCAAATGAACTATACGCTACACGTGCTCCGAATGTGTACTATAAACCAAACAAACAGAATGAACTACCAAGAACTGTTGACGAACATCAGGATGATAATCAGTGCCATCACAATGTTTGGTTTTAGTTGCCAAAGCAATTATTTAGGGAAAGAGGCGCTTTGAAGAAGACGTATTGAACACGTAATGCCGACGTAGTCTATGTAGGCAGGTATCAATCACGACGTTCACGGAGGATAGGTACTATTAATCTTATGTGTTAACCTTTGGTATGTATAGGACGATGAGTATTTTGTAAGAAAAATTGAGAAAATGCTTGTGAAAAAAAGTTGCTGCTCGAAATTGTAGGCGCGATGTATGTAGACGTTGAAGGAAATGTGGTATTTGCATGTAAGAATTAATTTGTTACTGAATCACAAGAATGAAGTTTACGTGATACTTACTATATACACGCAAATACTCGTATGTAATAGAAAGAGAAAGTGTACATTTAATACGCTTTTTAATACAGAGCTATTTAGTTTAGTTTTATTTATAATCTCTCATAAAGCCGCCATCTTAGATTTTATTTTGACTATTATGAGCATATTTGCTATCGACTTGAGCACTCTCAAAAACCATAACCATGTAAACAACAGTCGTGACGATTTTCATTTTATCACACTATCGGCTTTAACACCCTTGAAAGCCATGAAAACTATGTCTCGCTCTCTTTCTACTTTATACAATAGAAAGAGAAAGTCGCATGTGATGATTTTTACCAGTTTACTCCTTCCACAAGCCGTTTCACAAGAACTTCGTCCCAAAAGTCATTATAAATTCCTTCTACATCATGGGTGCATATGTAAATCAAACGAATATATCACGCACAAACACTTAGATCTGAAAAAACTATCTGTAAACTATACAAACATGTATTGCAAGTCAGATGTAACTTGCGATTTATATTTCCAAAGCACATGGTTCGATCACTTCGTCAACTGTGTCGTCATCATCATTCTGCCGTCGTATACCAGCCGATCTATTCTTTAAAATCGCACCGTTATGACGTAGGCGAAGTGAGCTGCCAATAGTCATCAGAAGGGCACTTCCCGTATGTTTAAGAACCTCGGTCTAAATCTGTGAAAAATAACCAATTTTTTTACTAGTTATTGACATTGATAGTCGTTTAGATGAGATTGTTACTTGAATTCGAACTTTTTTTAAAGTAATTATATTAAATAATTTTAATTCAGGTATCAAGGATCCATAGGTAGGTACATCATGCATAACAAAATTACACAAACAAAAATAAAAATAATAATTAAAATGTAGATTAAAATGAAAATTAGAATCAAAATTAAAATGTAAATCAAAATTATAATTAAATTACTGCTTTAATAAAGGACCTCCACAGCCCCAATATTCAAGATTATAAATCAATAAATAAAATAAAAATGCGTTGTGCTTACGAGAATAATAGGTCTTCAGATGGAATCACAGCTAACGTCAAGCTCACTTCACCTAAATGGTGCACAGTAAGATATTTATAACAATTGACCGTCTTTTCTTAATATTTATGTTTTGGAAAAAAACTGCCCCTCCACTTTAGATATTTCTCCTTATGTATACTAATATAATAAAGAGTGACTTTTTATGTAGGACGTAATCTTCGGAACTACTCATCCGATTCCGAAAAATCTTTCACTAATGGGAAGCTGCAGTATTGCCGAGTGCCATAGGATACATTTTATGCTAAAACAAGAAATTACGCGGACGATATCGCGGTAGAAACTACTTATTCTTAATAATAGAAAAGGATTCCCGCCAGTACTGCAAAACGGATGCAGATCGAATCCTATTTCCTCTGAAGTACATCCTGGCTTGACGTTTATTTTACCTACATAACAAGCAGAAACGCGCGCAGTCATTACAGGTGTTCAAAAGACTTGTAAAGGAGCACTACTTGTCGTTGTGATCTTGTTGTCCTAAATGCAATCATCTACAGTCTTCTTTTATTTTTCGTTGCTTGTATATATAGTATGTATGTATTTATGTATCTATAATTTTGGATATGTATATATTTGTGTATCTATTTTAGTTTATTGTATACATAATGTTTGCACCAACGAAAGTCCCATTTTATGTCAAGGAAAATCACTGTCCATTCTAAGGTTGCCTGGAAGAGATCGCAGTAATGCGATAAGGCCACCCATTGTATATTTTGTACTGTGTCATGTATTTTATATGCTATGTATTTTTGTGGTGTACAATAAAGTATATATAAATAAATAACAGCTGCATGTAGCTCCAATATTTAACTAGTGTACAAGTAAATAAACCCTCGTTAAGACGAAGTTAATTGATTCTGTAAGTTAAGTAATAGGGTTAACTCTGTTTTGGCTATCTTTGTTAATACAGAAGCGTTTGTTATACCGATTTGATTAGGTTTGGGATGAATTAAGGCCAATATTGTGTTTATGTTATTCCAGTGGTATCGGACTCGACTTATCGAGTTGTAGGTAGTGAGTTCGAACCCAGGTAGGCACTTTACTTTGTGTATTCAATGTCATCACCGCTGCTCTCAAACCAGTGAAGAAAAACCTCGTGACGAAACCGGTATGGCCTACAAGCAAAAAAAATCTAAGAAATGGGACATCCACCAACCTGCGCTGGGCCCACGTTTTGGATTATGACCCACTCTCTTTCACTGAGAGGAGGCCTGTGTCCCAGCAGTAGGAACGTTATAGACTGACTATGAGTTTATGTTGTAACATAATGACTACAACAAACAAAAGTTATTTCTCTTCCTTGCTTGCTAATCTACCTACGGTCAAAATCCTACTTATACTATACCTAAACGCGAAAGTTTGTATGGATGGATAGATGGATGAATGCTTGTTACTCTTTCACGCCAAAGACGGACAGCGTGTCCGAGTCCAACTCGCACCTTTTTTGTGCTTTTGCCATTCCTACTCTATATAATACCCAAAAGTACTATGCTTTATTAATAAGAATAGCTCGATTTTTCAAAGCTACCTCTATACCTACTACGATCACTATGGTACCTTTCCTTTGATAATTATGAATGAAAGGTTCGTTTAACCCCAAACTGCTGAAGTGCCGGACCCTTCAAAACCACTAGCATTTTGAGAAACCGTACAGCCTCTTGGCTCGAGTGCTTCAGGGAAAGGTACTTACTGAAAACGACGCACTCGTGCCTGAAAATGGCAGTGAAATTAAAAGAGGCTCATTTGTTCAGTCAATCAATCAATCATGTTTATTGTGGATCATAGGTACAGAAATAGATACAGGTGTTAAGAATTACAATGATGTTGATCAGCTATGTTCCCAATCCAACATGAGTTTTTTTTTGCTCAAAAATGGGATGTCTCTGACTGACAACATTTTAATTGCACATAATTGTTTCATCAACCTACTGTTGATTAGTGATTGTGATTAATGGTTTGAGAAGAAACTTAAAATAGAAGAAGAAACTTTATTTCCTCTAGACAACAATGTACAGTGCAAAACGTAATAAAAATCTCATGCATTTAGTAATAGGGTTGCTGTGAACTCATATCGCTGTGGAATTCAGTTCACGCAACAAATGCCCTTAAGCTAGCTGGTATTTCTATTGTCAGACATTACAAATAGTCATACAAATGTGAGTTATAAATATAGTATATTAAAATACCATGTCACGGTATTTTAGTCGTAGTCAGTAAACTGCGCACTGGAGTCTATTTTGAAACTATTTGGTAAATTGCGCTGTATGGTAAAATAAATATTATTGGTTGTGCTTTAGTGGGATGCCTTGTGAAATCACTGACTGCATAATAATTATTGGTAATGATCATAATCATTTCTAATAAGTATTGGTATTGGGGCATGTGGCTAAGTAATAACAGCCGCACAAGTCGATCGATCAGGTTAAGCTACGCTTGCCGCGGTCGGTCTGTGGACGGGTTACCATCTTCACATACCAAAACCCCTCCGTGCCTCGGAAAGCACGTTAAGCTGTTGGTCTCGGCTGTCATTCGTAGATCTTTGACAGTCGTTACTGGTCGTCAGAATCCCGAAAGTCCGACAACCAGTCTTACCAAGGGGTATCGTATTACCCAATATCTAGGTTGTGGAGGTCAGATAGGCAGTCGCTTCATGTAAAATACTGGTATTCAGCTGCATCCGGTTAGACTGGAAACCGACCCCAACATAGTTGGGAAACGGCTAGGCAGATGATGTGGTATTGCTACAGTGATGGTCTTAAAGTCCGTAATTAAGTTTCTAATACATAGTCAGACATTTGATATGCAAAACATTTCAATGTATCTAGGACCAATGGCATGCTTTGAGTGACGGGGCCCGATAGGGCCGAAGCCTGCCAGGGTAGCGGGATTGTCCGAAAGGGTTACCGCTGCCCTGGAACATAAAGGGCTAAGGAAGGAACACGGGTGAGTTTTAGTCAGTAAGAGTCTGACACTCCCTTCTGCTCCACCCAGAGCGGGAGGAATCATTTGATGATTTCCCATACCGAAAAAAAAAAAAAAATGGCATGCTTTAAATGCTAGTATCTATTATTCTATCGTCTTATTGTACATTGAAATACGGTTCATTACTATGATCTACTAATAAGATATTTATAAAAAAAACTAGACTCCTATAAACTGTTGTCTATGATAAATTACAGATTGGTAGAGGTTTTGCTAAGTGTTCCCTCAAATGAGCTAGCAGTAGCTATTCACAGGGACGTCCATAGTTGATTAGGTAAAAATATGTTTCATTTAGTAGATAAGTGAAAAAGTATATTCACAACAAAACTTCCGGTACTCCAAATTCTTTCCTACTTCCAACTAATATTACAACCGCGAAAGTTTGTGATGATGGATGGGTGGATGTTTGTTACTCTTTCACGCAAAAGCTACTGAACGGAGTTTGATGAAACTTTACAGTAATGTTAAACTTATACATCAGAATAATACGTAGGATACTTTTTATTCCTAATATTCTATTGGGATCGACACTTATGTGTTTGAAACCGCGGGGCGCTGCTAGTAAGATAACATGGTGCTACTATACAATAGACGAGTTTTTAAACGATAAAGAGTTATAATAATTATTAATGCTGTTTTTAAAATTTTCATTTCTTTACTAATAATACTATGTTTCTTTTTATTAATGACATTTTGTTTAGCTTAATTACTTTGCATGTTACCATATTTGTTTGTCCTAAGACAAAACATAGCGTACTATTTTATATGTAGGTATACCAATGTTTTACAAATAAACTCTATGATTTATGATTACTTACATAACATCACACCTGAAGGCCAATTCTCGTAATTTAAAACGTTCAAAATCTAGTCGCAGTCTCATCTCGGCGACAAACAAATGTCAAAAACTTGTCAAAATGTAGGGAAATTTCAGGAATTTTTGACAGATTGAGACTGAGATCAGACTGTAAACGTTCTTAAAATTAAGAGAATGCCCATCTGTTGTCCCCGAAAAGTCAGGTAGAGGTTTTATTGTACACCCACATTTCGCCAGTTATCTTTAAAAAAAAAAAGTTGCCTTACACTAGTAATTTCTCCCGTATCGTGGGTGCGTTTACAAAAATTTAAACTCACATACACAAACAGCCAGACCCGGAACAACTACTTGTAGGTCATACAAATATTTGTTCCGTGCGGGAATCGAATCCGCGACACGCAGCGCAGCAGTCAATCGCTTAACCATTGCGCCAAACGTGCCGTCAATGTATGCAACATCAGCTTTTCTTTATAATAAGCGACTAATAGTTTAACGCAGTGGGTTGCAGAATTATATTCTACTGAATCCAATGGTAACAGATTGCGAGTCGATGTCTTGACACCCCATAGTGCTGATTTTGAATTTGCTTGCCACTGAGAAATTCCTAACGGAAAAAGACCTCATTCTCAGTAGTAGCGCTTGCGACCACTACATACACCAACGAAGAGAAAATAAAGTCTTAATAAAACGACTTGCTGTAAACAACACAGTATATTTATAACCACAGTAAGGGTTAACAAAACAAACATTAACTACAGCCAATATCGGCAGAAACCGGACGCGGATCCAAATTGATCCAGCCGATTACTATCGAACATTTGATGAAAATACTAACACTTCGGTACAGTCACGAACACACTCGATACGAAATTACTTTCGTGGGCATTGAAGGAAAATAATTTGCTCTGTATTGTGTTGATTGATAGACGATTAATTATTTTGCGGATCGGGAGATGACGCGTGGGTTTGACGCCTAGTGAATGTTTATTTTGGTCAATGTTAGGATTCTGGAAGTGATCACTGACTTCTTAGTGGATAAACATTGAATTGTGTAAACAGAAGTGAGATTCGATTTAGAGATCACATGTTGTCGATCGATGTTTGGTGTCTCGTGTCTTCGGACGTTCACCTATCGCTTCTCGGGATGCTAGGAACACGTAGTGGTCATGTGCTGCCGTATGCAGGCGAGGGTGCCAATCATCAATCATATTCTCTACAAACCCTCCTTTTAGTTTCAAAAAATTTCACGCACTGCTTGCTTTTCCTCAAAGCCATGTTGGGTTCGGCTTCCAGTCCAACCGGCTGGGTACCAGTATTTTACATAAAACGAGTGCCCATCTGACCTCCACGACCCAGCTACTGGGTACCGCAATACCTTTTAGTAAGAATAGTTGTCAGACTTTCTGACGTCTGTGTACCCTCTACAATTCCTATACCTATCTGCGAATGATTTTGGACATCGTGAAGTGTCTGCTCCAGAGCAATTTTCTTTCCATCTGTACACACGTAAGCCTTATTATCCGCTCAATCTTGAAGACGTCAGAGACCAACGTTTTCTGTTGATGTGTTATTTTGATTCAATGGTTTGAAGTGTCCGACTCAGATACGTCTACAAACGTCACTTTGTATGAAATGATTAGTTGCTCAAATATATTTTAATACGCTTTCAATTCAATCATTTTTAGATCAACGTGAACTCGCTAAGTGCGAGCCTGAGATAACAAATTGACGTGAACTCACTCCCAGCAGTAATTCTAAATACTTAAAGCCAGTATGAGTTTAAGCGCCTATTTAATAATTCTCTGCAACTTTTAAAGTAAACTGAGTTTATGCGCCTATTTAATAATTCTCTGCAACTTTTAAAGTAAACTGAACTCGATGTTTATTGCAACAAAGCTCAATTTACGTGATGCAAGTTCTTCGCCGGAGGCATATAATAGAAATTAAAGCAACAAATTACTTGCATCGATTAAACCCTATTTAGACAGTGCAACTTTTATTGTTCATACAACGTATGCTATGCCACAGGCAATTCAATCGCACCTTGTACAGACGCCAGCAGACCAAGCTACCCGAAACTGTCAAATTTTCCAAATCAACCTTGAACCTTAATGATTTAGCGATAAAGTTGAAAATCTATTAAATAAATTTGACAGATTGTAGTAGCTTGATGTGCTGGCGTCTGTACATCAGGATTATTTTTTGTTGATAAGACTTTACTTTATTATGTTTAGATTACAGCCAAAACCCCCAGCCAGAGCCGAATCCCCGGTCTGTCTACTCTAAAGGTGCTTAATGTCCTTCTGGCTACCAACCCTGAATGTGATGTGTTTGCGGATGAATGGATTCAAATTACGCGTATATGTCTGGTGTTCTGTGAGAGAATGTATGCAAGGGAGTCCACTGTTCCATGTTTTTTTTTAATTATAGGCAGTACGAGCTGCGCCCCGCGGTTTCACCCGCATAAGTTTCGATCCCGTGGGAATATCTGGATAAAAAGTATTTTATATGTTAATCCTGGTTATAAACCATCTGTGTACTAAATTTCATCCAAATCCGTGCAGTAGTTTTTGCGTGAATGAGTAACAAACATCCATACAAACTTTCACGTTTATAATATTATTAGTAGGATTATTGTCAAGTTTTAATTATTATTAAAAGCCTGTGATGTCCCACTGTAGGGCGAAAGTCTCCCCCCCCCCTCCCCCTCTCCCCCAATCCTACTTCTCCCTACTCTCCTTCCAATTCTCTCTGTTTAGAAAGAAAGAAAGAAAAAACATTTATTTAGCACAGACCAAAGGCTTAAAGCTGTTAAGGACCAGTTCTTGTTGAAGGAGTCCAGCTCATCCTGCCATCTCCGTCTGGGTCTGCCGCGATGATTAACTATAAATAAATAGATCACTATTCGTTACTCGCAGATTCAGTACAAACTTTGTTCACTACAAGTTTAGCGATAGCAGAGTTATAAATCTCACCCAGAGTAAACCACAAATCACACGTTTAGTATCTGTGTTGAACCCAGCGTGATTGATATTTACACGTTGGCGCCTAGCAGTGACTTGTTATTTGGTAAATAAATGTTATGACGTGTATGTGTACTAGGCCGCACGTCAGTGATAACACATTGAACTGGTCTAGCGTAGTACAGAGTTTCAATAGAATTTACGTGTAACATCACACCTGTGTTCCTCGAAAAGTTAGTTAGAGGTGCATTTAAAGTACACCCCCATTTCGCCAGTTATCTTTTATCTTTTTTTTTTAAAAAAAAACGTGCCCCACACTAGGAATCTCTCCCGTATCGTGGGTGCGTTTACAAACATTTAAACTCACATACACAAACAGCCAGTCCCGGAACAACTACTTGTAGGTCATACAAATATTTGTTCCATGCGAGAATCAAACCCGCGACACGCAGCGCAGCAGTCAATCGCTTAACCACTGCGACAACCGTGCCGTCTGTTATGTTTAAGTCTCATGTAATGGGGGCGAGCCTATTGTCATTAACCAGTCATGAATTCAGACTCCGAGCTGCCACTGAGAAATTCCTAACGGAAAAAGACCTCATTCTCAGTAGTAGCGCTTGCGACCACTACACCAACGAAGAGAAAATAAAGTCTTAATAAAACGACTTGCTGTAAACAACACAGTATATTTATAGCCACAGTAAGGGTTAACAAAACAAGTTGCGGAGTTTCAATAGAGCCCAGTAGGCACTTTTGCTAACACTGACTTACGGCCTACATTTTATGGAGATGGTAGTCCACTCATGTGGAAATGGTTAGGTTAGATAAGCATAATCAGCCTATAATGATCCCACTGCTGGGACACTGGTCTCCTCTCAGTGAGAGGGAGTGGGCAATCCACCACGCGGGCCCAGTGCGGCTTAGTAAACGTCTACACGTCTTAAAATTTTTGGTTCTAAGACATGTTGGTTTTTGTTTTCTCGACGTTAGATAAACTTTACGAAAAACGTTAGCAGTATGGCATTATGAAATACTGTCGAGATTTATAAGACAAGAATAAACTGCCGCCATCTGTCCTAAAAGTCCGCCTCTGTACATTTGTGTGCTAGAAGTGTTAAATAAATAAACCTAAAAGTATACGGATTCCATTATTCCATAGTAAAACATGAAACCCTAACTTCTAAAAGTAAATTTAACAAGTTTCCAATAAAAAAAGGCCAAACTACGAAATCGAATGTCAAAGTTTTTTTTTTATAAGAGTACTCGGTCCGCTATCAGTTATAATTTTTGTATCTATAGGGTAGACCTTTTGTAATGAGGTGTTGTAAAGGAGTCCAAGGAAAAATATCAAAAAGATGACCACTAGGCCAGTAAAATCCTCTTTTCATATTATAATAACAACAAACCCGGATCACTAACTGCATTTCGTAGTTACTACAATCCCTTTTGACCGTTTTATTGTCTAATTTTCTACTTAGCGTGTTGATGGCAATCTAAATGGACTCGGCCCAGAATTCGGCCACGCATTCGGAGCCCCAATCACCAGCGTCCATCAGTTCCTGTAACGTGCTGCTAACAGGACACGCACATGATATTAAGTGTCCCATCGTTTGTGGAACAGCACCATATTTAGAATCCAAGGCGAAGTCGTCTATAAATCTCCACCTGGACAGGCTTTTCTTGCTTCGGTCAACCTGAGTCTGGAGTCTGCTTAAAGACTTCCAGGTTACCCAAAGCAACTCATGTGCAGCTGGGAGATTTTGAGCGGGTGGAACAAATGGTTTGGGTAACGAAGCACTGTCTCGTCATAGCTTGATTGGTTAATTATAATCATGATGAGTATGCAATGATGATTCTTGGAACTTGCAGATAAATTCCATTTTACGCAGCTCCTAGAAATTGATAACATTGGATATAATGATCCGTTATATTGTAGAGATGAGTAGGCATACTAGCAGTTCTTGCTAGTCATCCTATTATGACGTAATAAACATACGCCCCAGAACGTTACTGGTAGCCTCATACAGGCTTGTAGTAAGTATCTAAGTTTATACAGGGTGGCAGGGACATCGAAGCGCAAACTGTAACCATACATATACACATATACAGCAAATGATTCTCCAATTGTCGGTTATCGAAATAAAAACTGCTGTTTCATAGAAAAGTACAGACACTAAAACCTACACAGTCAAAATGTAAGGAACAGCTAACAACGAAAAATTTCAATGCAGCGGGATTCAGAATCATGTGCTGAATCTATGGTAACAGGGGCGCTTCGATGTCCCTGCCACCATGTATGTGGAAGAAACTTTGCTATTTTTAAAGAGTAAGTTAAATTCATGTTCTGGCAGAAGATGTTCTTTTTACATTTCCTCGGAAGCTTGTGGGGGCAAAAAACAAATTAGGGGCTAATTATCTTGTGACAAGGTTAGACTGGAAGCGCCTGTATGATTGGCGCGCGGAGGCACTACGCCGGGGGGAAACTCCGCATCCGCGGCAAACCGCGGCGGAGCGGACGAACCTCCGGCGCGATCTCATGGCGGCATGGAAGGAGCGACTATCGCAACCCAGCGCAGGGCACGCCACGATAGCGGCGGTAAGACCCCTCTTTGAGGAGTGGCTAGAGAGACGTCACGGCGTTCTCACCTACCGCCTGACGCAGGTCCTCTCCGGACACGGATGTTTCGGGAGGTTCCTGCACATAATCAGGCGGGAGGAGACGCCCGGGTGTCACCACTGTCAGGATCGCCCAGAGGACACGGTGGAGCACACGATGGAGGTCTGCCCTGCTTGGGCAGAGCACCGCCGTGCCCTCGTAGAGGCGATCGGCAGCGGCGGCGACCTCTCGCGTCCGGCCCTGGTTCAAGCCATGGTCCGGGGCGAGAGGGAGTGGGAGGCAGTCACCTCCTTCTGCGAAGCAGTCATGCTAGCGAAGGAGGTGGCGGGGTGGGCGAGAGAACGCGCCTTGCGCACCTCACGCCTCAGCCGCCGCGGGAGACGCTCCGGGCGTCGGGAGCCGCGTGACGACTCCCGGCCACCGTAGGCGCGGGCCTGCGGGCGGTGAGTAATGGGTAACTCACCGTCCGATCAGGACCAGGCCCGTGCCGGACGGCGTGTTGTGTTCCACGCGCGCCTCAAAGAGATGTCAGCATGAGTGACGGGGCCCCATAGGGCCGTAGCCTGCCAGGGTAGCGGGATTGTCCGAAAGGGTTACCGCTGCCCTGGAACATAAAGGGCTAAGGAAGGAACACGGGTGGGTTTTAGTCAGTAAGAGTCTGACACTCCCTCCTGCTCCACCCAGAGCGGGAGGAGTCATTTGATGATTTCCCATCCTCAAAAAAAAAAAAAAAGGTTAGACTGGAAGCCAACCCCAGACAGATTGATTATCTTGTGACACGATAGCTAGTCCTTAATTTTTTAGCCAAGCGCAGTGATTTTGTAGACTATAAACCCTAAAATAAAACGTAATAATGTAAAAAAGGGGCCGCACAAGCTTTCTCAGAAAAGTAAAAGAGGTTTTTCTTCCTGTTTTTACGGAATAAATAAGTAAAGATGCTTCGAAAAACATCTTGAGAAAAAGATTCTTTTTTTTTATTTTGCTGAATTGGCCTGCTCTTGACCTCGATCAGGCCTGGATGGATGAGGTCTATGATGGAACGAGCGTGCCCAGAAGATTCCTGTTCACCCTTGCTTACGCAATACGCTTGCTTAGGCAGACGGGTTAAATTGGTTAAATGTGGAAGGGACACAGACGCTTACAGAGTGTTCAGTTACGAGTATGTGCTTAATTATACACCCAATTAAGCACATCTAATAATATTTAATTGTTTGAATTGCCGCTTAGCTCTCATCCTCTCTCCTAAATTTTGCTGTGCCCGACAGGATCCATATTGATCTTTTACCTTTTATATAACATCTACGTATGTAACACATATGGAATGCAATAAATATTTGAGTTTGAGTTCCGTTTTTACAATATTTTGTAGCAATTTTATCATTTAAAAGAGTGTCCGTGGAGTTTCTTGCTCGTTCTTCTCCATAGGTACCTACTACGGTTTGGAATGGACAACTAGCTTCATATTTCTGACTGACCGACCGACCCCTTGACAATTCAAAAGTGCCTGTAATTGGTTTATTTGAAACTAGCTTCTGCCCGCGGCTTTGTCCGCGTGGAAGTCGGAAATTATCCCACGGGAACGTGCTAACAGGATAAAATGTATGTGCTTCCCCAGGATGCCATCCATCTCGCGGGCCCTTTGTGGCTAATTACAATAGAAAACCAATTGTGTCTCATTAGTGGTGATTAAGAGGGTACCTATATGATATCTTTACCTAAGTACCTACCTAATTTAAAAAAAAATAACCTACCTAAATAAACCTATTTCTGATGATAACTAATCTAAACTCAATAAATAAGCAAAATTCCTAAAAACTAATATCTATAAAAATGACTAACCCTACCTAACAGTATTATAAATAACCTACGGTCACTACGTACACTAACAAATATACTACCTATACTATAAAATTAAAATCTATACCTACGACTTATAAAATTAAACCTAAATAACTCTAAAAACTAAAAGGAATAAAAAGGTCGCACAGATAATACTGCGGGTGACGTAACCTACGACAAACTTATTATTTGCGGTTGGTACAGTAATCGGTCTAGGGATCGAACCGCAAAATTAAGTTTGTTTTTATTGTATATACTTTTCCGGGATAAAAAGTACCCAGTGTGGTGCCCAGGATATTAAAGAATAATTATACCAAGTTTCATCGTAATCGAACCGGTAGTTTTTGCGTGATGCCTGAACAAACAGACAGACAGACAGACAGACAAAAATTTTTGTAATCACATTTTTGGGTTCGGTGTCGGTCTAGTAACACCCCCTGCCATTTATTTTTTTGATATTTTCAATGTACAGAATTTTCACTTCTACAGATTTATTATAAGTATATAGATAAATGCTTTGAGTTTTACTGTGCGCATAATAAATGTAGAGGAGAAGCGCTGAGTACAACTGGTCGGGACATTTGTTATTTGGTGGCCGAAGTCAACTCTACCTTTATATACCAAATAAAAAAAAAAATTAACAAATATTTCTCTCAACTCAAGTATGTAGTAAACATTTCAACGTTGTAATAACTTTCAAAGATCTATTTTCTTCGTCTCCATTTGAATCTAAATTTTCTTTAGCTAAACATTGCGCTGTTTATTTTATAACATAAACAGAGCTCGTGCCGTCTGTCTGTCCGTTATGAGTTCGCGTTACCGCAGACATTGTGAATTTCAGGTTTGTTGAACTGTTTCGCAAGGTTCTTTTGTATTTATTTTGTGATGTTTTACATCTTTGTTATTATAATATTGTTCTTTTTCATTTTATTTTTAGATTGTAAATGGTCACTGAGTTTAAGTTAAAAATGTGTTTTCGCGATACGAAGACAGAAAATAAATAAAAATATTTTATTTGGGACATGCACAGGAAATAGGACATTAAAAAAAGACCATTAAGACTTACAAAATCGTGAAAAAATAAAGAAGGAGCATTTAAACATTTAACTTCATCTGTTTATCGATGGGGTGGAGCAGAAGCAATATGGTAAAAGTCAAATTATATAGGTACTCATACTGGTAAAAGCTAGAAATATTATTAATTTTCTTGCAGAAAGTTACTTGTAGATATTACTTTCTAAGAATAAAACACACTTCCATCAAAAGAGAACAGAAAACACAAATGTAAAGTTGGACCAAGCTACCTCTTTGAATCAGTTGACGATTCAATATGTTTTTCGCGAGCGAAAGGCCGCCTACTTATTTCGACTGCTGATTACCGTATGTATACGTATCATTCAACACTGAATCGTAATTTCTATTTCCATGCATGACTGCTAGAATTAATCATCTGTTGTAGAATTTAAGTAACTGTGCTTTGTCTATGAATTAAGATTCTGGAGATGTTCTCCAGAATGTTAATTCATAGAAGCTCTAAAAAAATAATTAAAAAATACGAGGTATTCCACTTACAGGACGGATTTGTCAGATAAGCTAATGGCACCGCTATATACCATTTAGGGCACCGAAACAAATGTCCTTAAGCCTGATTTACACCGTGCGATTTAATTGTCTGTGGCATACCATAAGTTAAAGCAAAGAAAAGTGGCATATCATAGACAGTGTTTAGACGATGTAAGTCATTTGTTGCTTCAAGTATATTGCCACTGCACTGGTAAGAAACTTGTATCGTATAAATAGATACTTAGATAGAATACTCTTAATAATATTAACATAATATTATAATCTAACACTTAAAATAATGATATGTACATGTGTATATGAAAAAAGAAGCAAAACATTTTGGGCATCAAAAAATTCGTCCGCATCGCTGTCAACAGGACCAGTGCCCAAAAGGCTGGCAGCATTGCTACGTTGTATTTCGATGCTTATTCTTTGACCAAAGTCGTATAAATAGTACTTTAGAGATAGAAGAAATTAATACATTTATTTTATTTTATTTTTATTTTACCATTTATGTACACACATATATAAACAGACAATGAAAAACAGAACAGAAAAAATAGGTACAGAGGTAATGCTTATTTCATAAGAAATCTCTTCCAGCATACCTGATATAGGACAATAGATACAGAGATGTAGACAGCGTTTAATAGAGCAAAGGAGACAAAAAAAAAATAATACATAGAATCAAACAAACAATTTACTAACATCTATTAGCTACCAATACAAAATACAAACGCTATCTCTAAACGGTTGAACCATTAGGGTGATCACCTAAATTATCATGTATGTCTATTGTTGAAGCACAAATAGGACGCGTGCTCTCAAACATATCATGTTTATACAGTTCGGTGTTCAACATTAGCATATTAGTCTACTACACAACCCTGTCAGTGGTTTGGCCCAGCTGTGTGAAGTTCTATCTAATTTGGCTCAACATTTTGAAGCCCATAACAAGTTTTTGGATGGAATACATGAAGCTGTAACTTAGAGGTAAACAACGTTAACTGCCTTTATTAATAAAGTCCGCGTGAAAACGGTAAATACTGCCCCATAATAATTTCTAATAGTTATACTTAACAGTCATAGAGAATTTAGTAATTTTAAATCTGTATGTCGTTAAATTTGAGATTGTATATGTTGGGTGACAGGGACATCGACGCGCAAACTATAACCATGAATTCAGCACATGATTCTAAACAACCTATAGTAGAAAAAAGGTGTCGGTTATCAAAAACAAAAATCTGCTGTTGCATAGAACCTACTCGGTCGTAATGTTGTTTTTTTTTTTAATCGTTGCCGCACTCTAGGAATTTCTCCTGTACGTGGGTGCGTTTACAAACATTTAAACTCACATACACAAACAGCCAGACCCGGAACAACTACTTGTAGGTCATACAAATATTTGTTCCGTGCGGGAATCGAACCCGCGATACGCAGCGCAGCAGTCGATCGCTTAACCACTGCGCCAAACGTGCCGTCAATGTATGCAACAGCTTTTTTTTTTATAATAAGCGACAAATAGTTTTATCGCAGTGCGTTGCAGAATTATATTCTACTGAATTCAATGGTAACAGGTTGCGAGTCAATGTCTTGACACCCCGTAGTGCTGATTTTTGCAATAATTTCAATGATTTATTAATCAAGTTAGAAATTGGAGTTACTATTAAATACGTCTGAAGTACAGAATGTTTGGAAGGCCATTTGACTAAGATCAGCGATAAACATTCATCTCACAGATTAATGTGTATTATCTTTATACCCTGGCCCTGACATCAAGCAATGGGCAAAATTGACAACCTTTTAATACGAGGATTTTGGCTACTTTGTATGTGTGTATTTTATGTTTTTTTTTTTTTTGTCATGTGTGTTTTGTTTGTTCAGAATAAACAATTTTTCTTTATTTTCTTTTGATCTTGCGTGTGAATAACGAGTCTTTGTTAAACTCGTCACGAACTTTTACTAGTTTGCTTTTCACTTGGAAAACTACAAAAAGCTCACAAGAACAGTACAAACTTCTGATATAACAAGTTGGGAATATAAAGTGGACCTACATTTGAAGCCTATATTTTTTTTAGAGTTCAATAGCCGTTTACTTTAACTTGTATATTTAGACCCACAGATCTCTTTGATTAATCTACTTTTACATCTTATTGTACAACTTCAGGGAAACTAAAGATTGAAAATCTTGTGTTTTTCTTCTACCCACATATTCATACATTCCCTTTATTTAGGAACCAAGTTCCTCGGAGGTTGTAAAAACTAAGAAACTGTCTGTCTCCTCGCGAAATCTTCCGTCCCCAAGAACTAAGACAAATAGTCGAATAAAAGTCGAGTAAACGTTACTAATGAAATAATAAATGGGTTTTCACCAAAAAAAACAAAAGATGGCGGGAAATTGTGAAACTGAAAACAGTTTTAAAAGACGTAATAGGGTTTGAGAGGATTAATTGGTTTATTAAAGTTTCAGAGTCTTAGACAAAGGAGCTAGTGTGAAAAAATTGTGAAAAATAATGAGATTAAGAAACGGTAAGGTTCTTCCTTGGTTTAAATTAGCCATCTCGTCTTTCGCATGTCTTAGAAGTCATGTAAGGGACCGTATTGGGATGTAGATAGCTGACAACATTCTTGTGAGAACATAATTTCCCTAAGGGTTGCGCAGATCAGTAGCTACATGCTATTGTGGTAGGAGGCATGTGTATTATGTAAAACCAGGAATTGGCCATATCGCGGAGTACATTTATGAAGTGCCCAAAGTTCGAATACTTTTTATTGTATTAAAAGGAAGACTAACGGCATCTCCTAATGATGGTTGTACTATTTATTTTTCTTGAAAAGGCTCAATGAGTGAATCGATGCGTACTTCCATCTCATGCCCGTTGACCCGTATAAGAGTAGGGGAAGACCAAAGAAACGATGGATGGACTGTGTGAATGATGATATGGTTAGAAAGGGGGTGACTACCGAGATGACGACTAATAGAGAAGTATGGAGGAAAATGACATAATAATAATAGTTTATTTCAAAATGGGATTGCAAAGTTTACAAATGTTGCATATACAAGTAGGTATATAATTTTCAGGATCAACTATACAATAAAGACGGGTGAAGTACTGTTCTTCTAGATAGTCTAGTATTTAGCCTGTGTTATGGAGAGACAGTGCCGGTCCCCTGATTGGCGGATTATTATATAAATATTGTGTGTTTAAAACTTAAAGCTTGAAACAGCATCTGGACATAAGTGTAGTTACTGTACAATAGTTATCCATAATAAATAAATAAGTTTCATTTCATCCACTTATGTAAACAACAATTTACAGCAACAATACATAAATGTGATAAAAGACAATAAATTCAAACAATATCATAATCACAAACAAATTCACAATCAATATCAGGATTAAGAACAAAATCAAAATAGAATCAAAAACCAAATTAAAATAAAACCAAAATTATAAACAAAATTAAAATTAAAATATAATAAAATCAATATGAAAATCAAATTTAAAATTCCAGGTCCAAAAGGAGTACCCGTACAGTTTTTTTTTACAGTTGTAGAATGGAAGTTTAAAGATTGGGCATTTTGAATTAATTTTATTATAGAGAGAAGGAGCAAGTTAGTTGCGTCGACACCCAAATAAATTGGAATAAGGGCGGGAAAATGATGATGAGTAACGTTCCAAGATTAACTGAGAATGTCTTCGTCTTTGTGCTACAGGCACGACAATATTTCAAATTTTACTGCCCAAAAACTTTGCCACTTCCACGTGTTTGGTGAAGCTTTACCTATAAATTCAAAACTATAAACTCAAATGGATAGCCTGCCAAGTACAGGCTAGTCGCCATTAAAGCAAGTAATTTATATTTTTTTAATAAGTTTATTTCACGATGACGACGACGGGAATAAATTGCGTTATAATCTACCGTCACCGGGCGTCCGGGGTAGTGATGTCCGCAGTTCCGGTATCCGGGAATTGCATAGTATTAAAGATATTTTTTAAGTTTTTTTTTTTTTATTGCAAAATGGGCCAGCTCCTGACCTCCTCGCCTAGTGGTAAACGATGGATGGAGATGTATAATGGAACGAGTAAGCCTACAAGATTTATGTTTGTGAGATAATTATGTTTTATTAGCTAAGGGCTGATTTTTCAATCGGCTGATATTTTTTATTCGTGGACCAAAATTTGACGTCTGACAGTTTTTGTATTGAAGAACTGTCAAACATTCGAATTATTCCTAGGATAAAATTATCTAGCGTTGGAAAAATCAGCCTTCAGGTAGGTTACCTATTAAAAAAATTAATCAAGAAGATTGTTATGCGTGAAATCACACATCCCTACTGTTACTAAAACTTACCGCTGTAAATAAAACTGTTTTATTTCCTAGAACTCTCAGCTGCATAAGATTGTTATTCTCCATTCAACTTTATAAATGCCTCTATAAATAAAGGTTCACCTTCATAAATGATGCTTTTTACTCTCTCATTTTCACTTCCAACGCAAATAAAAAAAAAAACATAACTATAAACACAAACTGATAATTTTAATGTCCTGCCTTCCGAGTCCCGGTAAGCCAATCCCGCGGCCATATTGAACGGCCCGGGCCTTCACAAGGGGATATAAATTTTACACGTAAGCCGGCTATAATGAAATGCCTGCCCCTACCTGGGAGTGGGTTAAGTATGCCGAATTAAGGGGACTTATCCACAAATCGGGGAGGTGGACAAATAAGGTGATTTTCTTAGTTAAGGGGTAGAATTTTCTCAAGTCACATCTTCAAGTAATTAGTTAATTGGATGTTTTTAAAAAGGGTTATTTGATTTGGATTGATATTACAAGTAGGTTTCATTTTACAAAGGCTGTTGTGACAATTTTGGGAGAGGGTTTGGTCTAGCAGCAACGAGCTATGTAAAGTTGATTGACAGCACATAAAGCAACAGTATATAAAGTTGATTGAGTATTTGGGTCGTCTGATGTCAAAGAATCAAGATATTTTCTTAAATTCCGCTGCTCCTTTGAAGGTACATCAGTTCTCAAGTATTGGTTTACTTTTGGGGTTTGATTCAACGGCTAACAAAGTTATGCAAAGCATAAATTATCATGTTAACAGTTTTGTACTCTTCTCTCAACCATCGAGTAATGGGGGTTTGCCACTAGGTCGATTTTTGCGGTGCGGCTGGTTGCTTACCTAATCGCCTCACAAGCCAAATCGCACCCCGTTTACACAGGTCATTTTGCACCAAAATCTCGACCTTCATGCGGCAGGCGATCACCTGCGGCTGAGCATTTTCACAGTCATTTTTAGTCACATGCCGCATTCGACATGTCGCCGCACGACAAAACTGAAAACATACTCTTCTTTGGAATTTGCGATTTTGGTCACGTGAGGCCTAGCCGAATAGCGATTTAGACATCCAGTAAATTTTCGCCGTGCAGCGAAAATATATTCACCTGTGTAAAGCCCGCATTATTTAACCATCACGTGGCTTCTTACTCAAAGGAATATTTTACTTGAAAACAGACCTTAAAGTAAGTACTTCGATGTTTTACTAAACAATTCCCTCTACATACTGTAGCTACATAGTTTAAAAGACTAATAAAATTACATATGCATTGATACTAAAAACTGATCGTAACATACTTACCACAAGTGGTAATTACAACTTTAACACTGGGTACAGTGGGTACTGAAAAGGTTGTTATTTGTGTATTTTGTAAGATATCCTACTAATATTATAAACGTGAAACCTATGAATGGATGGATGGATGTATGTTATCTACTCTTTCACGCAAAAACCACTGAACGGATTTGGATGAAATTTGGCAAACAGATGGTTTATAACCAGGATAAAATAATATTTAGGATACTTTTTATCCCGATATTCCCACGGGATCGAAATTTATGCGGGTAAAACCGCGGGGCACAGTTAGTATCTATCTATATATATAAAAATTAATCCCCATTTCCCTTGGTCACGCCATAACTTGAGAACGACTACCGATTTCATCCATTTTTTTTTTAAGTTTTCTAATACTTTGTAGAAGGTTCTTATGAAAAAAAAAAAGCCCGCGTGGTGGATTACAGCCCACTCCTTCTCACCGAGAGGAGGCCTGTGTCCCAGCAGTGGGAACGGTACAGGCTGATTACGATGCTGATAAAGAAAATGTAAAAATTGCTTTTCAGGTCAAAGAATAATTCAAAACTCAAACTCAAACTCAAAATATTTAGTTCAATTAAACCATTACAGGCACTTTTGAATTGTCAAGGGGTCGGTCAGTCAGAAAAATGAAGCTAGTTGCCCATTCCAAAGCGTAGGTACCTATGGAGAAGAACGGGCATGAAACTCCATGGACACTCTTTTAAATCAATATAATATGGTTACAAAGTATTGGTTACATCATTCATGTTAGAAATTATACATGTGAGAACGATGCAGAACGTTAAAAGCGTCCGTAATGAAAAGTTAAAAAAAAATGAAAATAAGAACAATTCAAATATTAAATTAAATTAAAATAAGCCATGGCAGCAAAGAGATGACCAATCCCTACTGACGGCGCCCGTTCACGAACATGACGCATGGATTAGCACCATTTATCAAGCACAACGCTTTCTGTCTGCTAAATAAATCAAAGCTACTACAAATTGTTTCATAGCGTTATAAAACTTTAAAATTGAAATACCCAACTATTAACGACTTTTTAATTACAGAAGAAATTAATTTAACCAAGACCCTTTCCGTTCATTTCATGGAAATGAGATTTAGATTGCTTTCTGTAAATATTTTTAAAAACTTAAGAACTAATTTCAAATAACTTTAATGCTCACACAATACAATGATTACGATTTTTACAAGCTAACACTAATATATACTATACACAAATATATACAAGTATATAATACGAAAAAATATAGAAAAATGCAGGAGCTCATTGGGCATCAAGAAACTCATCCGCATGACTGTCAATGGGTTAAGTGCCCAAAAGGCTGGCAGCATTAGCACGTTGGATGGCAATGCTGATTCTTTGGGCTAAAAATAGGCCAGCCTTGTGGTCACGTGACGAGTCAACCAACCGCTTGCCGATGTCCCGAAAAATTCGATGAGCACTTTTAAGACCCTGTAGTTTAAACCTTAGTGGTTTTTGGTTGCTATTTTTTATGAATAATCCTGTATTCTATTTTTTTTTAAAAAAGAAAAAGTAATTCATTTTTGGTAATAAAGACAAGATATCTGAGGGTTCTTTTTAATGTCATTGGACATTTTCTTTATCTTATCGTTTTCGCAGTTTTTTAGTAGTCGTTTAAAAACTCTAAACTTATAAATAAAGAAGGGTATTTGTGTGGTGTTTCGTGACCGAGGAACTAAGCAAGAATATAAATAGAACTATATGTTCAACAACATACGAACTGTTTTTTTTTCATGCAACCTTTACTTTTGTGCTGCAAGTTATTTTTGAAAATGTTTGCAATGTGTCACGTGCTCTGTTGCACGCTAAGTCTGACTGTGTGTTCGCGGATGAATGGAAGAAGATCTTGTCAATGTGTCTGAAGTAGGTATTATGAGATGAGCGTATAACTGTCGAGTAGTTATATACTTTTCGTTATTGTACTTAACTCACGTGTTGGTATCTTTAACTAATGTAATTGGCCTTGGCCGTTTTATTTTAAAATAAATAAGTTAATATTGTCACAGCTGGCATAGGGACTGATTGTATGGTATCAAAGCGACGGCTCGTAGGTTCGATTTCCAAACGGAAGAAATATAAAATATTTTTGTAAATATTTTATAAGAAATATTTTATATTTCTTCCGTTGTTGTAGGTACTTCCGCCAAACAATATTTTCAAATCCATACAAAGTCAGAAAGAAAGAACATACGCATAGTGTTATGACGGAGAGAAACATAAAATAAATCGCTGATAAAAATACCTGTACCTCAAGATACATAAATTTCTCACCCGAGGAAGACGACGTGCTTGAGGCGACAAGTTTTATCACACTGGGAAAAGTAAATCTGTCGTTCAAGTAAGGGCGTAGGATATAACCGACATGACTTTTTTGACGAAATATTTACATACGTATAAACTCAGGCCTTACGAAATATTACATAATCAGTCTATAATGATCCCACTGCTGGGACACAGACCTCTTCTTGAGTGAGAAAAAAAAAATTGCGAAACATTTATTAGGAAATATTACGAAACATTTATTAGGAAATATTACGAAACATTTATTTGGAATAAAACCATAGAAATTCTCTGGTCTGCTGGCTGTCTTTTACAAGAGTCATGTCAATTTAAATCGGAAAGTTCAAGTCAGTGGTCAGGGTTGCCAGACGTCTCGATCTTTAGCCCCAACTTAAAAGTCCCGCATGGGACAGCCTCAGTCCCGCTTTTCGGAAATAGAAAAATAAACTGCCTTACGTGGCATTATTGTCATTTGTATAGTAAAGTAATATATTTTCATTAAAATACATTTTCTATGACTGTCATTATTACGTTTCCTTAATTTAAACTCAAATACTTAAAAGGATATGTAGAAATAATATAAGTACAATCACTCGTATTTTTTTAAATTAGGTTTTTTTTTTATGTCCCCGCTTTTGGCGAAAGAATCCCTCTTTTCTTACTCAAAAGATTACAAAATCCCACTTTTGCCGAAAAAAAAATCTGGCAACGCTGTCAGTGGTACAGACGCCAGCAGGTCAAACTACCCGAAACTGTCAAATTTTCCCAATCAACCTTGAACCTTAATGCTTTAGCGATAAAGTTGAAAATCTATTAAAGAAATTTGACAGATTGTAGTAGCTTGATGTGCTGGCGTCTGTACACGGTTGTAGGGGAAAGAGTGAAAGTTAAGGAAACCGAAAAGCTTTCATTAAAGAACTGGTAGAACTGAAGCATTCCTTTCATGTAACGAGAGTAGGTAATAAAACTACAAAAAATAACTACCTATTCCTCCACTCCCGGTCCATCCTTAGATGGCAGGCTAACTAGACGTTTATTACTCGTGGACAGGCTCGGCCTGCGCCTGGTGACGGGGCCCATCATGGGACCCTGCTCGCTAAACAAACACTTCCACACAATAGGCATAACGGAAGGTCCTATATGCAGGGCTTGCATGGAGGCGGAAGAAACCGTTGCGCATGTGCTCTTTGAATGCACAGGCGGACAACCAGATTAGGACAGGAACCCTTGCGGCACCCAGCTCTTACACAGATGTTCTTAACAGACCAGGAGACGTAATCAACTTCTAGGAGGAGGTGGGCTAGTTGTAATAAGCATCGACGGCCGCCGTGGCCCACGCACAATGGTCCACCTGAAGGGCTAAGTGCGGAAACCAATGACCCTCTAACATAGATAAAACTGCCTAGTGCCTATTTCAAAGCTGAAGAACTCTAAGGTAGAGTTCAACAACCTGATAAAGATAGCCTGCATACGTTAAAGCAAGTGCGACTTAACAAATCGTTCTACTACGAGCCGTTTAAAATCACAAATAATAGTGAAGGGGAGCATGTCGTTTTGTTTGTGTTTACATGTGCGACCGATACGCGAATGGGTTCGTGCACGCGAGGCTTAGCTTAAGGGGAAGTTGAGTGATTTCTGCGATTCGTAGTATTGTTTGTAAAGGGTTTTGTATTTACGTAGCTTAGAATATCGCACATTGAAAACTATTGACTTTTCACTATTGTCTAGATAGCGTTGTGTACCAAATAAATGTACAGACACACAAGCGGCACGTGTTAACGGCAGAGGTAACTGCAGCCACCGACGGATGCCGAGGGCCGCCGGCAGATGTCGAGGGCCGTGGACGGGTGTCAAAGGCCGCCGACGGCTGTCGAGAGCTGCCGACGGGTGGTGAGGGCCGCCGACGGGTGTCAAGGGCCGCCGACGGCTGTCGAGAGCCTCCGACGGGTGTCAAGGGCCGCCGACGGCTGTCGAGGGCCGCCGACGGGTGTCAAGGGCCGCCGACGGGTGTCGAGAGCCGCCGACGGGTGTCGAGGGCCGCCGACAGACGTCGAAGCCCGCCGACGCATCTATTGCGGGTGCCGTCGACACGTCTCGCGGCTGCTGTGGCCTCTGCCATTGACGCGTGCCGCTCGTGTGTATTAAACACTTAGTATACTTTATTCAGAGCAGAGTAGATTTTATTTGCGGTCACACAATTATATTTTCGTAGAAACGATTGAACACTAATGCACGTTGTAAAATAGGTGTCCTCATTAAATTTTCCGCATCACAACAAGTCAGCCTTTGAGCATAAAGATCAATTCCCGTAGGTAATTAAAAACGTTCAAAGGCTAGTCAATGTCAAATATTTTTGAAATTAGACATATTTTTTCCAGAATGAGACTAAGCAGACTAAGAATGTTTTTAAAATTACGAGGATTGCCCTTCTGATGTTCAAAAGGAGAATACGTGGATTCAACAATCAAGATATTGATTGGCATAAGATTGATTAGAGGTCCCCAAAAACGCAACATTTTATTTTCAAATCCATCCTCTCTCTCTCTCTCTCTCTCTTTTACGCGATTCCCTGTCAGTCGTATGATTAAGGTTCACTGCCGTCAAAGACGTCTTAGATTAAGATAATTCCTGTAACCGAGGGTACAGATCAAAGTGAAGCAGAACTGGGAATGTTCCTTAATGTGACGTCGCTTACATAGACGGATTTATATGTTAAGTTTGTGTTACTGTGGTATGTATGTATTTAAATGAGGTATGAAGTACTTATAAACTCGAATATCCTTTATCTCACCGTGAAACTACGGTGAAGTGAGCTGTCAATAGTGTCAATCCTTAGCATATTATTTGCTTACATTTAGCCATACGAATGCATCTTTGCATTGCGTATGTTTTTAACCGACTTCTAAAAAAGGAGGAGGTTCTCAATTCGGATGTTTGTATTTTTTTTTTTATATGTTTGTTCGCGCATAACTCCGTTGCTTGCCAACCGATTTGAAAATTTCTTTTTTTTGTTGGAAAGGGTATACTTCCCAAATGGTCCCATAGAAATTTCATCAAAAACGGTTTATTAGTTTGGTTTTTAAACCAAAATTACTGGTAAAAATTACAACAAAAAATGAAAATTAAAAACTTTTTTTCAAAAAAAAAAAAACAACCGACTTCTAAAAACGACACTACAAAGTGAAAAATAACTTTAATTTCGGAAGTCGGTGGTAAACAACGAAAATGCGAACCCAACGACACCGACTTACGAAATTAAAGTTATTTTTCACTTTGTAGTGTCGTTTTTGGAAGTCGGTTGTTTTTATTGTCATGATTTATAGAAGCTGAAGGTTCCCCCGCAGTTCTATGAGTAGTATTATTGTATTCATGTACAATTTTGCTGAGCGTTGCACTCATCAGTGAAATGACAGCTCACTTCACGTAAGTTTTCACCGTGAGATTTATATAGAATAGATCGGTAGGTCTGCCATAAACACTTTAATGTTGTCTTAGACAATTAATTATATACTTTCGAGTACCTACTTTAAACATCTGATGAATGTACCGACCATAGAGGCTAATGATGGTTTAGAAAAAAAGAAGAAGAATGAAATAAAATACATTTATTTAGCACAGACAAAAAGACATCACAGTTATATTTTTTTTTTTAATCTGAATGACAGGCCCATTCAGATTGCATCAGAGATCCACTCTTGACCTTGATCGCTCTTGATGAAAAGCGATGCTTTATGATGGGCCGAGCATGTCCATAAGATTTAATATAATTTTATTATTTTTTACGTAACATTTTTCACTCGCCTATATAGTAATTTAAAAAAATAAGCCACTCCACCCCTCTTACAAGTATTATCGCCTTCTCTCATAATTAAGAAGTACCTAACTTCACCTTGAATGAATATTAAACTTAATATTCAGCCTCTTGTATTCCAAGCAGGTATTTATAATCTTAGATAGATATTTTGTAAAATGTGCTAATGAACGTTAAAATTTGCCTAATTTAATTAGGAAAGTACCTCTATAATAGAATATTCGGTATTGTTTAATATGAATATTTTAGTTACGACGCTCGAGTAAGCTAGATTTTCAGTGAGAGTTTTATTAACTAGATTATCAAAGTTTAGAGATATTTAAGCCATTAGCTACTTTTTTCAAGAAATGGCTTCATCAATTTCTTTTGGCTTTGAAACATAAATAGGTATAATGAAAGTAGTTTTAGAAAGTTTCATCAGCGTGAAATAGTGTTTAATTTCGAAATAGAAATCACACAATTAGATTTTACTTTAGGTTAAAGAAAAGTCGTAAGAAGCCGTGGAAAGGCCGTAATGATGTACGGCCTACATTATTTTTAACAACATGGTGGCATGATCTGTCTATCTTTTTCCCAACTATATTGTGGTCAGCTTCCAGTCTAACCGAATGCAGCAGAATACCACAAAGTTACATGGAGCGATTGCCTATCTGACTTTCACATCCTAGTTACTACGACTAGGTAACACGATACCTTGATACCTACCTAAGACTGCGTGGCAGACTTTTGGGCTTCTGACGACCCGTAACGACTGTCAAAGATCTACGAATGACAGCCGGAACCAACTGCTTTTAACGTGCTTTCCGTGACACAAGTCCCATGTAGCGGGTGATCATCCATCCACAAACCGACCGCGGCAAGCGTAGCTTAACCATCTAATCGACCGGAGTGGCTGTTATCATTTAGCGACGAGTCCCGTCTTGTTATATTACTAACGTCTTGGTTATAGAAGTTTTTGCTACTTGGGTTACTATACTTACTAAATGTATAGTATATTTGTTGTGTTTATTATTAAGTTAGTTCCATTTATTTTTAATATACTACTGTTGGTTTTCCCTTACAAATAAAAAAATTAAATTAAAAAAATCAGTCCTGTTATTTGAAACTCGTTTTACTAACAACCGGAAATTGTTATTGAAGTATGAAAAGAGCAACCGTTTCAGTGCTCAATATAAACAGTTCTAACACAGCTCAAGAGCAATTTGTACATACTTTCCACAGCTGAAAATACTTTCTAAAGATTCCATTGAGTTTATTTTTATTTTATTCATGTTAGCTGTGTTTTTTCGGCAGTGCCTACCCGAAGTATCGTGTTCAAAGCGAGATTCAGTCATTTTTTTTTTTAATACGTTGCCCTACACTAGGAATTACTCCTGTAACGTGGGTGCGTTTACAAACATTTAAACTCACATACACAAATAGCGAGACCTGAGACAACTACCTGTAGGCAATACAAATATTTGTTCCGTGCGGGAATCGAACCCGCGACACGCAGCGCAGCAGTCGATCGCTCAGCCACTGCGCCAACGGTGTCGTCAAATGAAAACTATTTAAGTACTTACCTACACCTATTTGATTTATCTTTTAAGGGAGATTTGGTTTCATTCATAGATTTAGATTTTATTAGTAGGTTCAGCAACACGAGACAGCAGTGGTGACTCATTGGTGGTTTTAATTTTGTAATAGTTCAGGACTATGGACATTGTCCGAAATAAATAAATTAATAATAATAATAATAGCTTGGACCCTGTTCCCGATACCGGTGGTGTGGCTACTATTTTTTATATTTTTATACTTTTTATATTCTAATATTTAAAAATATAATTTATATGATTACATTGAAATAAAGAAGGTAATAATAATAATTGGTATCGGCCGCGACTTACGAGTTGTACGTCGTGAACCCAGACAGGCATTTTACTTTGTGTATTTAATTTCATCACCACTGCTCTCAAAACGGCGAAGGAAAATATTGAGAAGAAACCGGCATGTCCTAGAACCAAAAATTCGTAGACATCCACCAACCCGCACTGGGCCCACGTGGTGGATCACGGGCTGCTTCTTTGGAGGCCTCCTTTCTCCAGTCTTTCCCAGCATTCGGAACAGTATAGGGTGATGATGCAGCAACACGAGTAGGGTAACATTATCCAAAGTTACGAAGGCTATGAATTCCGGCGAAAGATTCGCCGAGAAATGTCAAAATCGCGTACAGACATCGTGAGGCATGTCTTGCCACGTATTCCTCCGGCAGGCTGTGCGGAACGGGTGCTCACTGAGAGCATTCGTCGATGCCACGAATTTGATTGACAACGTGGTGATTCGAGCCTGTAGGCATGCGAGGCAAACCAAACGTGATGCATGCCTCACGATGTCTGTGCACGGCTTATAATAATTATTTATACCACTTTAATATACTAATATATGTAGGTACTACCATTTGTTTAGAATCAAGTTCTTCTAAATTAATAGACAGCTGTGCTCCAGGGAAGTTAGTTCCAACACTTATTTTGTCCTTCGCAGCTAAAGCACTAAGTGGTGAAGGGTGTAGCGGGATCGTCCGAAAGGGTTACCGCTGCCCTGGAACATAAAGGGCTAAGGAAGGAACACGGGTGGGTTTTAGTCAGTAAGAGTCTGACACTCCCTTCCGCTCCACCCAGAGCGGGAGGGGTCATTTGATGATTTCCCATCCTGAAAAAAAAAACAAAGTGGTGAAGGGTGGGCGTTTTGGGTGACTGTCTTATGTTATTTTGACGTTCAAAAAGTTCTGATTCTCAGCCTAATTCAAATGAATGAATCTTGATTTTGATACCGGTATACTGTTCTACTTTAGGGTAAAGATCTCAAAAGAAATAATACTTTTCTACACTGGCAGTCAGTTATGTCAGTTTCATGTTATGCACTTTGTTAACACTTCTTAGGGGTAAAGCCCGTATTTTTAAGAACGTTCGCATTCTAATCTCTGTCTCAATCCGTCAGAAATACCTCTAATTACTTATATTCTAATTCTTATACAAGTTTTTGACATTGATTGTCGCTTTGATGAAATTGTGACTAGATTTTTAATGTTTTAATTACAGGAATTGGCCATCCGATCGGTACAGACGCCAGCACATCAAGCTACTACAATCTGTCAAATTTCTTTAATAGATTTTCAACTTTATCGCTACAGTATTAAGGTTCAAGTTTGATTGAGAAAATTTGACAGTTTCGGGTAGCTTGACCTGCTGGCGTCTGTACATGCCAAAACCACATTAATTGCTTTACACAATTTCCTGGAAGTTCCTCTAGACTCAACCGGTGGTTATTTACATATTTAGAAACTGTTGTCAACAAAGTGATGGGTACTCCAAGTTAATTTGAGGTACCTAGGTAAGATCAAAGTTCGAAGTACTAGTTTGTTACTAAGGTTACATTATTCAGTTCAGTGATTTCCGAAATTAGGTAGTCCGTAGGTAGATACAAAAAGGTCTTCTTGTAGCTGTGTCCTAGTATTTTTAACGAGCTTATTTTTGAGTAGGTATAGTATGCCAGGACTAATGGTGTGAGTAATCTGAGGGGCATAGTCAGCCTGTGATGTTCCCACTGCTGCAGCTGGGACTCAGGCCTCCTCTCTGAGAGAGGGAACGGGCCGTAATCCACCACGCGGGCCCGGTGCGGGTTGGTTGATGTCGCATGTCTACGAATTTTTGATTCTAAGACATGCCGGTTTCCTCACGATGTTTTCCTTCACCGTTTTGAGAGCAGTGGTGATGAAATAATTTATTCAAAGTAAAGCGCCTGTAAAGGGGCAATTCTCAGAGATGTCAGCAGAAGTGACGGGGCCCGATAGGGCCGAAGCCTGCCAGGGTAGCGGGATCGTCCGAAAGGGTTACCGCTGCCCTGGAACATAAAGGGCTAAGGAAGGAACACGGGTGGGTTTTAGTCAGTAAGAGTCTGACACTCCCTTCTGCTCCACCCAGAGCGGGAGGAGTCATTTGATGATTTCCCATCCTGAAAAAAAAAGGGGCAATTCTCGTAATTTTAAGTACGTTCTCTAATTTTTGACAAGTTTTTGACATTAATGGTCGCTGAGATGAGATTGCAACTTGCATTTGAACGTTTTTTAAGTACGAGAATTGGCCTTCAGCTTATCAAACTGTTAAGGGATGATTTTCTTTTGTTTTAAAAACCGAGTTTGTGGTGTCTCATTACTATGCAACTAACTGTAATCCTCGACTTCGTTTGCATATAAATTCCAGTTTCCCGCTTGTCACGTTCGGGGATAACGTTTTATTAAAACTTTATAGGTAATATTATATATTTTTTATATGATGAATGTTTATTTTTATTTCTATAAGCAGGTCTATAGAAACACTTTAAAATGTCAAAAATATTTTAAAACTAGAGTAGGTCGGTATTTCCTACATCGAACTACTCTGAGAAAAGACACCGAAAAAACTGAGAGGTCACAGTCTCTTTTAGATACAGACATAATATTAATCTTGGTTCTAATCTAAGACCTCCATTTGTTTTATTTTACCACTTATGTACACAGATACCTATAAACAGACAAGAAAAACAGAACAGAAAAATAGGTACGGAGGTGATGCTTATTTCACAAGAAATCTCTTCCAGCACACCCGAGACAGGACAATAGATACAGAGATGTAGAGACAGCGTGTGAAATAATAAAGGAGACAAAAAATAATACATAAAATCAAAAACAATTCACTTAAAAAACTAAACGAAAATTACGAGAATATCTAACAAATAATCATACATAGGTACATACTTCTAAAATAAATATCACTAGAATGATATTTTTTTTTAAAATGTTTTCCCACACTAGGAATTTCTCCTGTATCGTGGGTGCCTTTACAAAAATTTTATCTCACACACACAAACAGCTAGACCCGGAACAACTACTTGTAGGCCATACAAATATTTGTTCCGTGCGGGAATCGAACCCGCGACACGCAGCGCAGCAGTCAATCGCTTAACCACTGCGCCAACCGTGCCGTCAAATTATATCATACTCAAAATAATAAATACATACACAACTATGATGAAGTGGACAGTTAGTGTTCTTTTACTCTTCTTTTAAAAACTGCAACAGTTTGGCAGTCCCTAATGTCAGGCGGTAGTGAATTTCACAGCCGCACCGCGTGCACTGTGAAGGAGTAGGAGTAGAAGTCGGTGGTCGGCAGTCTCTATCTTAGTTTCTAAAATGGTCTATGGCTTTAATTGGTATTATTTCGTCACATTCTTTGGTTATTAATAAGTGCGCTTGACAGTATTTGTATGACTATATCATGTTGGTAGGTATGTACAATAGGCTAGTTTCCTAAAAAAACCTAATTAGTCCGTCAGTTAGATTATCAAAAAAATATTGGATCCGTATTTTTTCTTTTGTCAATTACTCGTATATAAAAAATGATGAAGATATCGCCCGTTTAGTTCCGCGTGACGTCACGCCTTGCTACACTTTTTAGCATAGCGTGAGGTTCTCTGTGCGTGAGGTCACGACACCCCACTCCCAAATTTTGACGCGCTTTATCTTTGTAATTTTTTGTTTGATTGACAAAAGAAAAAACACGTGTCCATTATTTTCCGATAATCTAACTGACGGACTAAATATAATAATTATTGTTTTACCCACGAAACTACCCTATTTGTACGAGTACAGACGCCAGCAGGTCAAGCTACCCGAAACTGTCAAATTTTCCGCATCAACCTTGAACTTTAATGCTTTAACGATAAACTCAAACTCAAATCATTTATTTCAATTAAACCATTTCAGTCACTTTTGAATTGTCAAAATTAAATTGTCGGTCAGTTAGTTAGAAAGTTGAAGCTAGTTGCCCATTCCAAAACGAGATCTCTGTGGAGAAGAACGGGCAAGAAACTCCACGGACACTCTTTTAAATCTAGATATTATTACAAAATCCTGGGTACATCATCCTTATTGCTTCTATATGTGAGAACAATGTAAAAAATAACAATTTAAAATATAAAATTAAAAATAAGCCCTGGCAGTTAAGAGATAACCAGTCTCAACCGACGGCGCCCGTTCACGAACATGACGCGTGGATCAGCACCATCCAGCTCAACCATTTCGTAGGGAATCGAATGATCCAACACACGCGCCACCGCCAATGAGACATTTAAGTGAGCATGACATATTCTTAACTGCCATGCTCTTTCAAGTCAACATCAAAATATCGTAAAAAAAAACAAAAACGAATCCATGATTCTTACATTTACAAAATTTAAAAAATGCTTCTAAATTATACAAAAGTATAGTTTGCAATTATTTAAGAGATGAAAAAAAAAATTACTACCAATCAGGAAGAGGTATTTAACATAATCTTGATTGAATAAAATAAATATAAAGTTGAAAATCTATTAAAGAAACTTGACAGATTGTAGTAGCTTGGTGTGCTGGCGTCTGTACATTGGTCATCATCTGCCTAGCCTTGTTCCCTGGGTAATATGATACCCATTGTTATGGCTGGTTGTCAGACTTTCAGGCTTCTGACTACCAGTAACGACTGTGATATATGAATGACAGCTGGGATCAACAGCTTCATGTGCTTTCCAAGTAACGGAGGAGTCTTGGTATGTATGTAACGGATGGTCCCACGATACGAATGATAATCTACGGACTGACCTCGGCAACTATAACTTATAACCGGTTATGGTTGTCTTTTATTACTATAATATTTGAGGACCTATCATTAAAGAAAGAAGTTGCTTTTTCAATTCTTTTTAATACTATTATGCATATACATGTATATGTTACGGGCAACGTGATTAACTGGGCATTATTAATAAGGACCGGCCATTATTAATAATGCCCAAGAGCGATGGAAAAAGTGATTAATTTATCACTTTGACCGGCCATTATTAATAATGTCCGACGGCCCGTGGTCCATGTAATAAGTCAGTGTTTGAGATAGCTTGAATTCATCACTTGGACCGGGCAGTATGAATAATTCCCTACTTGTAGACGGGCAATGTGATAAATTGGACTGCGGCCGTGCCCTGCAACATGCGAGGGGCGCGTACGTGCGGGGGGCGGGACCTCGCGCGCATGCAGCGACGTATTAGTTCGCAGTAATACTTCGGAACGAGAATACGTGAGTGCATTGGGAGGGCCGCGCGCGCACGCAGCGACGTATTAGTTCGCATTAATACTTCGAAACGAGAACACGTGAGTGCATTGAGTACGTTTATCTCGCAAAATGGCGGCATCCATGGATATGATGGATATGAAAAGACGTTTTAACGAAGAAATTCATAAATTAAAATTAACGAAGGGGAAAAACACTCAGTTATTTTCTCGCGATGAGTATTATTCATTTTTAACCAAAGTGCAAGTGACAAAAGACAAGATCGCAGGCAAAACTCCGGAGGAATATCAGCGTTTGTCGAGGTATGACATAGTGAAGATCGGAACAGTTCAAAAATTAATCGTACCAGTGAAAAATGACAGAAAACCAATTCAATATTACTGTTATTTGGAAGAAACATTTGATATTATTCACGAAACTCACATTTCTATCGGGCATGGAGGTAGAAATAGGATGATGAAAGAGCTCAAACCGAAGTACAAAAATATTACTAAAGAGTTTGTGGCGTTGTATTTGGCTATGTGTGAACCATGTCAAAAAAAATTAAGTGTTCCAAAAAAAGGGCTAGTGGTTAAGCCTATAAAAAGTAGTGAATTTAATTCACGATGCCAAGTCGACCTAATCGACATGCAAACACAAGCAGACAATGATTTTAAGTTCATCATGGTATATCAAGACCACCTCACCAAGTTTGTGATTCTTAGACCATTAAAAACAAAACGAGCCGAAGAAGTCGCATATCATTTGCTGGATATCTTCACAATATTTGGAGCTCCATGCATTTTGCACAGTGATAATGGCAGGGAATTCGTAAATAAAGTTATTGTTGAACTATGCCAAATGTGGGAAGAAGTCAAAATTGTACACGGCAAACCCCGTCATAGCCAATCACAAGGTTCAGTAGAAAGAGCAAATCAGGATATAGAAAAGATGATATTTACATGGTTGGAGACAAATGAAACCACAAAATGGTCGGAAGGGTTAAGATTCGTACAGTTCATGAAAAATAGAGCTTACCACTCCGGCATCGATCGCAGTCCTTACGAAGCTATGTTTGGCTGCAAACCCAAAGTAGGTTTAAAATCAATCTTGCCATCATTTGACGGGTTAACGGAGATAGTAAGTGAAGATGACCTTGAGGCAATTTTAAAAGATGGTGATTCCGGTGAAGGTCAAAACGTAATTATGGACAGAGCGGATGATGCCGTAAACGAAGACAACGATAACATAGATGAAAACTCAGCCGCTGTTACTGGTTCTATTTCTGTTACGATTGAACCTGAACCCCGTTCCAAACTGGAAGAACAATCTGCCGATATTCAACCAGAAAATCAGCCACCTACTGTGGACATAATAAATGAAAACCCTCGACCAGACGATCAACAGCCTACTTCTGAACTGGAACAACATTCTGCCGATAGTCTACAAGAAAATCAGCAACCCACTGTGAGTGTGGACATAATAAATGAAAACCCGCGAGCAGCCGATCAACAGCCTTCTGCCGATATGAGCAATGAAAAGGAAAATTCTGATAATGAAAAGGCTGCATCTTTACTCAACGCAAAATCAAACGAAATTCGGAAGGCTCGTAACGCAGCTAAAGTATCACTTGATAAGCAAGCAGAAAAAATGTTGGCGCGTTCAAATGCAAAATTTCCTATTGCAGAAATAGGCCAAAGCGTTCGAGTAAGGATACCAGATATAGATCGAGCCAAGACGGATAGTCGTAATATAATTGCTATTATTATATCTGTCGAAAAAGAAAAACTTTACAAAATTGGAACTAAACACGGTATTTTAAACCAACTGTACTCCAGAAATGAGTTTACTGTGTGTAAAGAAAAGTTCATTTCGATCGACGATGTTCCAAAAGTTGATATTACTCTTCGAGAATGTGCTCGAAGAGACTCTCATTTTGATGGACAGGGCTTCCAGCATTGTAATTGTAGTGGTGACTGCAATTCAAAACGTTGTAAATGCAAGAAATCAAACATTCTTTGCAATTCCAAATGTCACAAAAGCTCATCTTGCAAGAATAAATAATTATAAACTTAATAACTTTCTTGCACAGTCCTTAATTATTAGATATTTCTCAGTTAACTAATTTTTAAACTATTGTTCTTAAGTAATATTTTTATTTTTTGTTAACTTTTCATGAAAATTTTGTAAGTTTAATTTTTTTTAATAAACAAAAACACTACAGTTCACCTATTTTATTACTTTGCCCAAGATAGGGTGGGCATTATTCATAATGGCCGGGAAAAGTGATTATTCATGCCGTTTTAATCACATTGCCCAATTGAGTCGGGCATTATGAATACAGACCGGCCATTATGAATAGTGCCCGGACTTATCAAATTGCCCGTAACATATACATGCAACTACATATATTCTAACTAAACAGACAGCTGTGCTGCTGGGGAGTTTGTTCCGCCACTTCTTCCCAGCGGTAGCACTAGGAAGTGGCGAAGGGCGGGCGTTTTTGGGGGACTGTCTTTTGTAATTTTGACGTTCGAAAAGTGCTGATTCTCAGCCTAATTTGAATAAATGACTTTTGATTTTGATTTTGACTAAATAAACTACAAATTATTAAAATAAAAATATAATATCGTATTAAAACTATTAAAAACTAAAATATTGCGTCGAAATATTCCTCCACATCGCTGTCGACTGGTAATGTACCCAAGAGACTGGCGACATTGCCACGTTGTATGGCAATGCTTCAAATTCTTTTTATAAATCAAAAAATAATCGGAATTGAGTATGTGACCAAAGAAGTGGCACTAATTTAAAAAATAGCAAAAGTCTTGATTCGAAAGGCGCTTCTTTTGTTAAAGGAAAAACGCTTTTCTTGACTCAGTCCAGTTCATTCATTAGGTTGTAATCACAAGAATGTGAAAAAGGGAGCTTTTTACGTTCTGAATCTTTTTCAGAATGTAATAAAAAGGATAATTAAACTATTGTTTTGAGGCATCTTATGGACTTAGGCTGGTATTTAATACCATTTTTATTGAAGGCTTTAAAATTTTTATATCTTGACATCTTAATTTATTTTAATAAATTGTTGCCGAAATAAAGAAAAGATGATATTGCATGGTTGGTGTGGGTGGAGGTTTATGTATATAGGGTTACTGATTATTTTTGGGTGGTGATTAGTAGACTTAGGGCTGCTTTCTCCATCGCCAGATAACTTTATTCGAGGAATAATTTTGAAATGTCGACAGTTATTTCATACACAAACTGTCAAACGTCAATTTTATTCCTCGAATAAAAGTTATCTAGCAAGAAATCAATCTTTAAATATATTAGGGCTTAACATATTAGGGCTGATCGTATTATATTAATTTTAGAAAAAAAATATACGCGGAATAACAAAACATAGAGATATGGCAGTGGATCCACATTTTGAAATCAGGATCCAATGAGAAAACCATCGTCACTAGATCATGGATCTGGCCAATGGATCTTCTGAGATTGAACGATTATATCGTAAAAAAAATATTTGGTCTGGTATCGTCAACCAGGGAGAAAACAGAGGCATACGTTAGTATGGAATGAGCGCCAAAGACCACGTGACTGAGTTTCCTCTGGTACGTGTACTGTAGTGTCTATGGCTCTTTACAACATCAGTGTCAGTCAAATTAAATTCTAAAACATTCCATGTTACCACCCCAAATTAAATGCTTACCTTAATGGAAACACCATACCTTTGTGTGTAAACTTCCGTCAAACAGAAATTATTATGTGTCAAATTAAACACGTGTCTTCGATCAAAGAGTTTATCCGTGTAGACGTTATACCTAAATTTATAACAATGTGTATGATACCTCCACTCAGGGACGAGCTGGTTCAAATTTGTACCGCTTGTGGTACAGATTAATTTGTACCAGCTCGTCCTAATGAGTTAATAAATACAATTTGCTTCGTAATTGCCGGTTTTAATTTGGAAAACACATTTCCTATTACGAAAAATCGTTTTGTGAAGATGTTGTACATATTTCCAGCACATAATGATTCTTGGTTGTATAGCATAATCAGCTTAGCTTATCAGCTGCTGGGACAAAGGCCTCCTCTCTTTGAGAGGGAGTGGGCCAGAATCCACCACGCGGGCCCAGTGCGCGTTAGAGGATTTCACATGTCTTCGAATTTTTGGTTCTAGGACATGCCGGTTTCCTCACGATGTTTTCCTTCACCGTTTTGAGAGCTATGGTGATGAAATTAAATACACAAAGCTAAGAGCCTGCCACCACCACTGCTCTCTTGGTTGTCTCCCTGCGACACATTGGGCGTATTTATAATTTCTACCGTGACGATATTAACGTGTACGTTCATCGGCATCACGATAATACAAGGAAGTAAAATGTATGGAAATGTATTAGGACGCTTTTAAATTTCCGTCAAAGATAACATTATAACGGGGCTCGTGACTAAGTTATAACAGCCGCACGGGTCGATGGATCAGGTTAAGCTACGCTTGTCAAGGTCGGTCCGTGGATGGGTGACCATCTCTAAATACCGAGACCTTCAGCTTCAGTTAAGGTCCTAATTTAGCCACCACACGGCCAGAAGGGCAATTCTCGTAATTTTAAGAACGTTCACAGTCTGATCTTAGTCTCAATCTGTCAAAAATACCTCTAATTTCCCTACATTTTTGCTAAGTTTTTGACATTTGTTTGTCGCCGAGATGAGACTGCGACTAGATTTTGAACGTTTTAAGTTACGCAAATTGGCCTTCTGGTTTCGAGCTTAAGTCACATACTACGGATAAATAAAACATCGCACCTACCTGGAATTTCAGCATATTTTTCTTTCCTTTTATGGCCATGCGGTAGGTCTACCGAAAAAAGTTTTCTCATGTTATGTACTGCCAGCAAAACCTTCATAAAGTTTTTCCTGAGCACACCTTTGGCTTATTCTAACACATAGCCAACTAAGTTTTACCAAGAAGTCTGTACCTCCCTAAGAAAACCACAATTTTATTGGACTTATGACTTCATCATCATCATGATGGATAACACGGTTGGCGTAGTGGTTAAGCGATTAACTGCTGCGCTGCGTGTCGCGGGTTCGATTCCCGCACGGAACAAATATTTGTATGACCTACAAGTAGTTGTTCCGGGTCTGGCTGTTTGTGTATGTGAGTTTAAATGTTTGTAAACATACCCACGATACAGGAAAAATTCCTAGTGTGGGCAACGTTTTTTTTTATTAAAAACAAAACATCATTTCAGTCCGGAATCATCCACTGCTGGGTATAAGTCTCCACTTCTTCTGCCACACTTCCCGGTTTTCCCGCGACTTTGACGGTATCGTCAACCCAGCGCGGTTTTATCAACTTATCACTTGATTTAACTAAAATGATTGCGCAGCTGTTCGGTACTCGTATCATGTCAAATTCAACAACCGACTGCAGAACGATGTGTAGTAATTTCGTAGTATTCTACGTGTCTGCATCGTTCTCACATGCATCATTTCAACATGAATGATGTAACCAATATTTTGTAACCATTATTATTTTGATTCACAAGAGTGTCCGTGGAGTTTTTTGCCCGTCCTTCTCCAGGTACCTACCACGCTTTGGAATGGACAACAAGCTTTATCTTTCTGAATGACCTATCCTTGACAATTCAAAAGTGCCTGTAATTGGTTTATTGTAAATAAATGCTTTGATTTTGAGTTTGAGTAATTTTATCAAAATCTAGAGCCAATCTGAATATTGGATTTCGGTAGGTACAGACGCCAGCAGGTCAAGCTACCCGAAACTGCCAAATTTTCCCAATCAATCTTGAACCTTAATGCTTTAGCGATAAAGTTAAAAATCTGTTAAAGAAATTTGACAGATTGTAGTAGCTTGATATGCTGGCATCTGTACACAAACACTCTAAACATTTCTCACACGAGTTTATTTTGGTCTGCTCATTTTTTTCAGAAAAAAAAAAGAACAGACCGAAATAAACTCGATGTATCACCGCTATTGTAAACACATCACCTTTATATTCACAGTCCGGCTGTAAAACTGTATCGGAATCATTTAACAGCCTGTGTTGTGCAACTTTCTTAGATTTATCGCTAAACAATGTGTCTTGTTAAAAAATACGGCAAAAGCACAGCTGATGATATGTTAAATTGGAGCAGCGGTTGAGGTTTTGATTTGCACCATGTACATAACATTAATTAAGTCTTATCTTAATGAATGGGACTCATTCTTCATTCTCATTCGCAGTAGCCATTCGGAGTACAAATGAGACTCAGAAAATTTTCTGAAAGAAAAACTTTGACTCAAAACATTTTGCCTAACCGAGTAGTCCCACATGCGACCAGCATATCAACCGAAAGACACTATATACTAATAACACCATTTAAAGTTTGCATGATATCTTTACGTTTCAAAACAAAAATTCACCTCACAAACCTAATTAACTCACTAATTCCTAATAATAATATCTCCTTTCGCTTTTTAATCCATGTCTTTAAAAGTTCACTCTTAGCAATAAGACCGCCCATTGTGTCACCCTTTGTAAATTTTTTTCATTTATATCTGTAATTTATATGGTGTACATAATAGAAAGAAAATACATTTCCTTAGCACAGAAAAAGACACAATACACCCAGATACCATACATCAGATAAAAAAATAAAATAAAAAGTGTAAAGTCCGATGTAAGAAATTAGCAGGAATGTGTGCCTCACAACTGCGCCAAAAAGGCCCAGTTCAGAAAAAATGCCAGACAACTAGTGCCTGACGCTGGTTTTCAACTGGACCTGATAAAGAATATTAATTATATTCTAATTCTCACATTCATGAAACTAAATAAATGGAAGCTCCTGGAACTATCCTTTTAGAGCGAAACTCCATAATTTCCTCCTAAGTGGCTCAAATTATCAGAATAGTACCATTCATGCATTTTAAACAGCCACTCAATAATTATTAATAATTCCACGAAATCAAACTTTAAACGTGACTACATTTCCAATTTATTTCTATTCAGGGGTTATCGGAAATAAACGTTTGAATGGAGAGGCAATTTCCAAGGAAACCTCCTTTTCATGATATTGGTACCTTTTTGAATAGACTTCCCTCCTATATTATTGTTTTTTGTGGGTTTCTTTAAATTGGTTCTAAATAAAAAATAATTTCATATGTATTTATGTTTCTTTCTGTGGTTACTTTAATATCAGATTCGGATTCATCATTTATTGCATTCATGTAGTTTACAAGTTGTTACAAATATAATTTATAGGTACAAGTTTCATACATGAACCCTGCTAGGGTCTATCTCTCTATATCTATATCTAGGGGCTGTCAAGATTGTTATTTTGCAACGGATAAGTTAGGAACCTTTAATACTATATTTGTGGGTATTTATCAAGGTAATTTGAAATCGGTGATCTCATCATCTGCTTAATCTTTTCCCAACTATGTCGGCTATGGTGGGCTTCTAGTCTAGCCAGATGCAGCTGAGCACCAGTATTTTTAGGTACATGGAGCGACTACCTATCTGACCTCCACAATTCAGTTACTGGGTAATACGAAACTGTGTAAGACTGGTTAACAGATTTTCGGGCTCCTGACGACCCGTAACGACTGTCAAAGATCCACGAATGACAGCTAGGACCAACGGCTTAGTGTGCTTTTCGAAGCACGGAGGGGTCTTGGTATGTAAAGATGGTCACCCATCCACGGACCGGACGGTACTTTGAAATTGGTCCCAAATAAAAATAATTTAATATTTATGATGCTTTCTGGGGTTAATTTAATATTATCAAGATTGTTATTTTGTAATGGGTGGGACAAGGAAATGTACAATAACATTTCACACCAGGTTGTCAACGGAATGATGTATTACTCGTACCACAGATTTCAGTATCATTCAAAAAGAGCGATAGAGCTGTTGATTACAGAGCTGTATACCCAAATAGAAATAAAATAAATATTTAATCTCATTAATTTTTGATCTTGCCAAACCTCGACCAGAGATTGTCACAATAACTGAGTTAAACAAACTTGTTTATTTAGGCAAAACGGCTGGAATTACACTTTCAACCGTAAAAAACAAACACTTAAAATGCCCCGTAAAAATCTTACATATTTAACCTTCATTAAGCTTGGTCCCTCATTCGCTGAAAAAGCAGTTTCAGCAAAAAAAGGTCGTAACGTTTATGCTGTACTATACTAAAACTGAGGTAGGCAATCTGGTATTTACCATAAAACTGGCACTAAACTTCTTGAAGTGCAGTCTCTGGTGGATTTTGTCAGTTGCTCGGTGTATATTCGTAGGTACATTGCTACGACGCTACGACGCGACGTTTTAAAACGTAGAGTCCCAAATATTTGCTACGCCGATATTTCGGGGATTCGTAGCATCGTCTAAGCGTCTACGAATTTTGGAAGCGGTTCAGTTCAGTGGTTCTATGCAGTATATGTTTTTTATGGTAGTTTCATACTGAATTGTAAGTGTTCTAAAAATGTTTAAGTCCGCCTTTGTACCTTTTTGTGCGAAAAGTTTAAATAAATAAATAAATAAATAAATAAATGTTTTGTTTATAGGACAGCGAAATCACTTTTACACGTCATATTATAAAATAAGCTAGATGAGGCCGGCGTTTCCTATCTGACTACTGAAAAAATTATAACTGCTCTAAAGTATAAATATTACTATGCAAAATGTTTTTCATAATTACTGTAATAACACAAAATCATTAAACATGATAGATTATCATTGCGACGCTTACTAATTACCCTGGATTAATACCACGCTGCTCAAATCCAAAACAAAATTTATCCATCAATAATCTCTTCCAATATATTGATCAATATAAAATTAATGCTCATTACATTTTCCCAACGGTAGTGCTTAGCGAACTCTCAAACATCCATTAGTTGATCACAAATTCGCAGTATCATCCCGTTATATTCAGGTTGGTTAAGAAATAAAAAAGCGGAATTACTAGAAAAACCATTTTGTTGCGAATGGGAAAATCTTAGCTTTCTTTTTTGGTTTGTAAAAACTGTTTCGAAATGAAAAGTGTTTACCTACAGGTAATCATGATTACTGAATAATTTGACAGCAAACGCTAAGCTTTAATTAAAATAATATACCTTTCAAAGGATTATAAGGAATTTATCCTATTCTCATTTTAGGGCCTAAGTTTAAACTGTATATAGTTACATTCTACTAATCATAATAAAATAAACGCGCCCATAAGTGACAATATTTCAAAATATTCCATATAGAACATCATTTCAAAAATACACACCTAAACTTAAAACTTCGATAACTCAAAAATTACTTTTTGTGGGTTGAGTCCTTTTTGCTAAACTATGTCCAGCTTATAACCAGGATTGAGGACACACTTTTTTATCCCACGGGATCGAAACTTATGCGGATGAAACCGCGGGGCGCTGCGCTGCCTGCTAGTATTATAAACGGGAAAGTGTGTGAGGATGGATGAATGTTTGTTACTTTTTCACGCAAAACCTACTGAACGGACTTTGATGAAACTTCAGAGTAATATAGGTTATACATCAGAATAACACAGAATGCTTTTTATCCCGATATTCCCGCGGGATCGACACTTATACGGGTGAAACCGCGGGGCACTGCTAGTACACATTGATTCTCAAAATGTTCAAGAATACTTCATCTATTACAATTAAAGCGTTAATCCCACAACATAAACTACCTACTCAATAATTTCATAACTAATTCACTCTTCCTTAACTTAGCAAAAATCATAATTGACTTTCTCATAAGTAAGTAATTAGTTTCTGAGGTTGAAAGATTAATCTCTATCCGATCAACTCGGAATTCAATCCGGAACCTGCTTCAGAGTGGATTATAAGTAGCATGGTGTAACCGAAAATTATGCTGACATCATCTGCCTAGCCTTTTCCCAACTATGTTGGGGTCAGCTTCCAGTCTAACTGGATGCGGCTGAATACCCGTAGTTTTCATAGGTACATGGAGTGACTGCCTGTCTGACCTCTACAACCCAATTACCGAGTAATACGATATCCCTTAGTAAGATAGACCCAAAGGTTATCAGACCGAAAATTATGGTGATAAGTTAGAAAATTCGTGATATAAACGTACAGTCACGAGCAAAAGTATGTATACACTCGGCTTTATTCAAAAGCGGTTTACTCCTTTAATTTTTACTTTTTTTTGTTACGAACATAGCTTTTTCGAATCCATAAGTTTATGTAATGTGTCGTATTTCAACGTTGCATTCGTTATTTCACGAAAACATCGCAATTGAAAGTTGCCAAGTGTTGACATATTGGTGCTCGTGACTGTACATAGATGTGTTTTAGAAATAACTGCCCCTGCTTCGCACGGTTTTTATGACTTATCAAAACATCCAGTTTCTTTATTGGTACAAGTTTAATAATTATGATGTAAGTATTTTATAAACATACATCATTAGCCTAGTCTGTTCTCAACTACGTTGAAGTCAGCTTCCAGACTAACGGAATGCAGCTGGGTACCAGTATTTTACATGGAGTGACTGCCTATCTGACCTCCACAACCCAGTTACTGGGTAATATGATACCCCATGGTAAGACTGGTTGTCAGACTTTTGGGCCACTAACGAACCGTAATGACTGTCAAAGTTCCACAAAAATGACAGTCGAGACCAACGGCTTAACGTGCTTTCCGAGGCCCGGAGGGGTCTTGGTATGTGAAAATGGTCACCCATCCACAGACCAACCGCGGCGAGCGTGGCTTAACCCGATCGATCGACCCGTGTGGTTATTATTACTTAGCCACAAGCCCCCCATACACTTTCCGCAATAAATTCTCTTAATGACGGTGAAAACCGCATCAAAATCCGTGGCGTAGTTTAAAAGAACAACGCGGTCATACAGACAGACTCGAAAAGCGACTTTAATTTATAATATTTATAGATGGAAGGAGAACCGTAATGCGAAAAAAATCCAGGCCTTTTTTTTTGCTACGACAAGCATCTACAATATCCTCACTAAGAGTTCCTACAATGCATTATTAAGAGCCTCCTCAAGTAACAGTAAACCTGGACAGGCTTGCTGATAGCCATTACTTTTTAACTTGATATTATTATAGCTATAAAAGCTCTTGCCGACAACAAGAAAAGAAATTACCTTCTTCTCTTACGTGCAACTTTATTGCTGTTGAAGCTACATTGCTGGCAAAATGCTGCTGACACTTAGAGGTTTATTTATAAACTTTTCTTGCAGCTAAGAGACGTTTAATCATCAAAATGTATGGTAGATTAGCGTCTATTTAACCAAAAATGTTTACAAAACGTGTGTGAATTTACAAAACGTTGCTTAAAGTAACAACTTTAAGCAGCGCTTGTAAATCTGCATCTATACTGTTTATTTCTTCTAACTTGCCTTGTACAGGGCCCTTAACATACCCCAAAAATATATGAAAATTAAAGTATCTTCGACACGAAAAATAATCAATCATATGTTAAAGTGATGACAATTCTCGCTGAAGATACTAAAAACAAAAACCAAGGAATTTAGTTCTTACTCCAAAGGAGTTTGATAAAAATAAGGCTATATCAAATAACTATCTCTTCAAGTTCATATTATAAAAACAGACGCCCATCAGTATGTTCACATTAGCGGTTCCAAGGCTTGTGCCAAGCATAATCTTTAGGAAAATGTACGCACTGCAGGTTTTATTCTGAAAGTCGAATAAGTTGCCAAAAAAAATACCTACTTTTTAGCAAATTATCGGGTACCATTGTAGCACCTATAAATTATTTACATTTTATGTAGAATAACATTTTAAAACTTTGACTTATGTAAGTTAATTACGTAAGTCAAAAGTTTATAAAAGGTGTTTTTTGATTTTAATAAAAAAAATAAAGTTAACGGCAATGTATACTTGCCAATTTCGTAAGCTACACTACCAGATTTCCCTAACACATATATCTTTCCTTCCAGTGACAAAGTGTACTGTGACGAGTGATGTATAGTGAACAGTGATCAAAATGGACAAGAACGCGGCCGAAGCCAGCAAGGGCGGTCAGTTGTGCGGGCAAGTGCGTCGGTTCCGCGACAAAACGCCCGATTTGTCGACCGATTTATCATTCGAGGAGTTGAGGAATAAGTTCGATACAAGTGCGCCACGCGCGGCGAGGCACGAAATCGCTTCAAACCCTGCCACGCACGGCAGCGCCACTCGACAGGTGGTGAGTGGCAAAATCTTCAAGAAGTGCAAGAGTGCCACATTTCAGATAGATGGCGCCACATACACTATTGGTAAGTGAGGTTCGAGTTAGTTTGGTTTTCCGCCGCCTGTTTGAGGGTGGCGCTAGGAGGATATTTACGGAGCTTTGTAGAAGCTTTTGACACGGCTCTGTTTTCAGATGATACAAGAATTGTGTTTATACAAGAATTTGTTGAATAGTGTGCGGTATTCAGGTTATGCTCTATCTTTATAGTTTTGTTTCATTCTATGCTACGTTCCTGCAAAACTTTTGTTTAGATATTTGTTTGTTTAGATAAAAAACGTATAAAGCTTTTGATACTATTTATATCTTTATTTCATTATAATACATAAAGATATAAATGGTATAACAAGTTTTACACCTAACTAATTATTATAACACTATTCAAGTGGAAAGTTTTAATCACAACAAGGCATAAAAATAGTACCTACTTCAACACATAATACATTTATAACCAGAAAGATATTAAGTTCTACAGATGTGATGACATACAATATGAACATTAAGTATGTAGATAACTTTATAGGTAATAAATAAGACTGCGTCATTACTTTAATATGATTACTTCAACCAACTCAGCCTATCCCAGTCCACTGCTGGACATAGGCCTCTCCCAGGCTGCGCCAAAACACCCTGTCCTCCATCCAGTCTGTCCCAGCCACCTTCTTGAGGTCGGTAACTGGGGGGATGATTACTTATTACTTTTTTATTATAATGTTATAATACAGTACAACCTTAATATAACGTACCTCAATATAACCAATTCCTCGATTTAACGAATTCTTCGTAATCCCCTTGAATTTTCTATAAGAGTCAATATAAAATATACCTTTACATTGCGAAGATTTTTTTGCGAACAACCTCTATATAACGAATTTTCAACTATCAAAAAAAAGTGTAAACCTCTAATTAACGAATTTTTTCAACCCAAAACCTTTATATAACGTTCCCAATAGTATGTGATTCAGTTGCGACAGGTTTCGACACGTTTTTACCTCTTTATAACAAATTTTAGACCAACCTAACCTTAATATAACAAACCTCAGTTTAACGAATTACATGATATGACGAATATTTACTTGTTCCCTTCCGATTTGTTATATCGAGGTTGGACTGTATAATCTATTTATTGCTTCGTTAATCTAGTGATTCCAAGCGTTACTGCTGAGAATAAGGGCTTGATTCCAGGATTGGGCAAAGTAATATGGGTTTATCCACCTGGAATTTTTAATAGCACCTCCTCTATTATATGGGCCATAATTGGCGATACGTGGGTGTACTATAATAAAACCTCTGCCTAACTCTTTAGGGAATACGAGCGTGATGTTATGGTATGTAATAATAGCGACGGTAGTCAATAACAAAACAATAAAGAAGTTTATGTTTTACGATAGGTTATTAAAATCAAAATATACTGATATTTTGTCGCAATTATTGGTTTCGCCATCTGGCAAACTTATTATATAGCTATTAGAACTTTTATTAGCTTCTTCCTGAAATTTTTCAGTAAATGTTTAGTTAATTTTAACGCGTATCGCGCAAGAAAATCCCAATATCAATTTGTCCAACCTGGGAATGGAACCCAGGACCACACGCTCACCATTCGCGTTTGCGACCGCGAGACCAGCGGGTAGTTACATTTACTCTAATAGGTAGGTATACATACCTATTTATATATTTTTGACGACATGATTGGCGCAGTGGTTAAGCGATTGACTGCTGCGCTGCGTGTCGCAGGTTCAATTCCCGCACGGAACAAATATTTTTATGACCTACAAGTAGTTGTTCCGGGTCTGACTGTTTGTGTATGTGAGTTTAAATGTTTGTAAACGCACCCACCGATACAGAAGAAATTCCTAGTGTGAGGCAACGATTAAAAAAAAAAAAAAATATTAGTTTTATCTCACTATCATAGAATTCTTTGCAGATCAGTGATGGCCCAGTGGTAACGGCCCCCACTTACGAGTTATAGGTCGTGGGTACGTACCCAGACAGGCACTTTACTTTGTGGAAATTATTTCATCACCACTGCTCTCAAAACTTGTAAGAATAAAAAAAAAAAATTAATTAATTATTTTTTTTTAATTATTTTTTTTTTATTTAATTTTTTTTTTCAATTTTTAGGTTTATATAGTCTGTTCTACATAGTGCTATTTTTGTTAAATTGTAAACTTGGAAATAAAGCATTATTATTATTATTAAAACGGTGAAGGAAAACATCGTGAGGAAGCCGGCATGTGACAATCTACCAACCCGCACTGGGCCCTCCTTACAGCCCACTCCTTCTCGAAGAGAGGAAGCCTGTGTACCAGCAGTAGGAACATTAAAAGGTTGATTATGTATAGAATTCTTTCACGGTTTATATAATTTAAGCTTCATATATAAAACGTTTTGCAAAGTTTACCTCATCTATTTTTGATACAGGTCTTACTCGTTGTTCTGTCTATCTATTCAGCCTGTAATGTTCAACTGCTGCCTTTTGCCATTGCGGGAAAAATAAAAAAACAGCAGAAAAAAGGAATGAATTTGTTAGAATCAAAACATACAACCTTTATTTTTATTTCAACATAAAAATAAAACGCCAATGTCGTTATTAAGTGTCTACAAATTCTCTTTTAACTTTAACCCACCAGAAACGGAGCACGATAAAACAAATTTAAAAACAAAAAAGGGAAGGACAAAAACGCGGGGAATTTCCACAACCCCGAGTTTATCTTGTGCAACTATAAAACAAATTGTTGCCGTGCCGGGTCGAAATGCGTCGCGTCACGCGAACTAAGGCTTATTGCTGATCCAATTGATGCGAATGTGAAACTAGCCTAGCACAATGTTCGTTAAGTGATGAGGAGTGTTTTTTTCATAATTTGATAGTAATTTTATTAAAATACACGTAAAGAGGTGTTAAATATATTGTTTTATAAAAGTGTTGAACACCTTTTTTATTGCGAAATTTCCCGCGTGCGAAGTTACTAAATGTTCTGCGGAACTTTTCGCTGGTTTATCACATTAGCTCCAACCTGCGACTTTATTCTCGTGACTTTTTTTTTATTTTAACATAAAAACGCTTTGTTTTTTGACACTCGGCCATCGGTCGACGACGCGTTGTATTTCACGCGCGCCTCAAAGAGATGTCAGCACCTGACGGGCTCCCCTAGGCCCGATGCCTGCCAGGGCCGCGGGTTGTTCGAAAGAGATACCGTGGCCCCTGGTACAGGCAACTGAAGGAACACGGGTGGGTTTTAGTCAATAAAAGTATGATCCCTCCCGCTCCGCCCAGAGCGGGAGAAGTCATCTGATGATTTCCCATTCAAAAAAAAAAACACTCGGCCATACTGTTTTTTTTTTTCGTTTGCCCATATTGTGTCCCACTGCTGGGCAAGGGCCTCCCCGTTTTCCTTCCAAACTATTTTATGAGCGATCTCTGGCCATATTGGCCCTGCAAACCTCGTTAGATCGCCACACCAGCTTCGCTGTGGTCTACCTCGACGACTATGTCCTACTTCAGGCATCCATTGAGTGACGATCTTCCATACTGTAAAATAATAAATAAAATAAATTATTATATATTTATTATTATTTATTTTATAAATAAAATTAATTATTATATATTTTATTTATTCGCCGTGGTCTACCTCGACGACGATGTCCTCCTTGAGGCATCCATTGAGTGATGATCTTCCATACTGTAAAATAACAAATAAAATAAATTATTATATATTTATTTTATAAATAAAATTAATTATTATATATTTATTATTATTTATTTTATTTATTCGCCGTGGTCTACCTCGACGACGATGTCCTCCTTGAGGCATCCATTGAGTGACGATCTTCCATACTGTAGCTTCCTATTAATGAAAGAATTTTCAGAATCGGATCAGTAGTTCCAAAGATTATCTCCTACATAGAAACTCACAAAGTTTACCTCATTATAACATCTTGTCATATATTTTATCAAACTAACGTAACAACCTCTTCAGATTGAAAGTTCGACTGTGTAAAAATACACTTTAATATCAAACAGATATTGTATTTTCATACCTAAAGTTGACGCTAAAGTTCACTTCAAGAATAACAAGCGTCTCTGCTAAAAATAACTCACTATTCTTGTTGTTGCGTTTGCCAAGAATCAACATAGCACAACATTGATCAACAGTGGTCATTGCTACTATATTAATCATCTCAATGGGACAGATTGAGCCAAAGCATTCCGATCTGTCTGACAACAATCAAAGTAACTATTAAACTATTCTAAGTGCCAATTCCACCAATGACACTAAACGTTATCAGTAAGTACATCTAAACTGCGTTCAAGAGCTGTCAGTGTCAATATTCTAGAACAATAATGATACTCAGTGGATCCTTAATAGCAGGAAACGACTACGCGGCACGCCCAGAAAGAGATGGCGGGATGAGCTGTATTCCTTGTAACAAGACTGGCCCACAATCGCAGTAGACCGGGAAAATTGGAAAGAGGAAGGGAGGCTTTTGCCCTGCATGGAACAACACAGGCTTATAATACCATAATACCTAGCGAACGGTCGCTGGGTATTATGTTTTTATACGCTTGACTCATAAATGGACCCCCGGAAACGGTTCCGGGCGGCCATTTATGAGTGTGCAAGTCACCCTGCCATTTTATTTATTTAAATAACATGGTGGACTTATAGGTAAAACAAACAGATCAAGGACAGTACTGAAAGCCAATTACAGGTCTTCACTTATAAAATACAGAGAAGAAAAAGTAAATTCTAAGGACGTTCACACCAACTACTATACAGGGTGGCAGGGACATCGACGCGCAACCTGTTACCCTGGATTCAGCACATGATTCTAAACACCCTCACGTCGATAGATTTCATCGGTTATTAAAAAAAAAGTTAGCTGTACATTTTGACCACGTAGGTATTGCACTTTTCTCATGAAACAGCAGATATTTTTTTTGATAACCGACACCGCGGTTGGTCTGTGGATGGGTGACCATCTTTACATACCGAGATCCCTCCGTGCCTCGGAAAGCACGTTAAGCCGTTGGTCCCGGCTGTCATTCGTGAATCTTTGACAGTCGTTACGGGTAGTCAGAAGCCCGAAAGTCTGACAACCAGTCTTAACAGGGTATCGTATTACCCAGTAACTGGGTTGTGGAGGTCAGATAGGCAGTCGCTCCATGTAAAATACTGGTATTCAGCTGCATCCGGTTAGACTGGAAGCTGACCCCAACATAGTTGGGAAAAGGCTAGGCAGATGATGATGAACCGACAAAAAAAATTCTACGCTAAGGGGTCTAAAATCATGTGCTGAATTCACGGTTACAGGTTGCCCGTCGATGTCCCTGCCACTCGGTATATACAGCATAATATATTATATTTTATCCGTGTATTGTATATTTAAAACACTGATCAGGCAGGGACCATAGCCCTTCCATAGTTTTTGGAAACCAGTCCTTCTTAGCCACTCAGACACATAGTTCAATCATTATTTTTGTTTCCATATCCTGCAATAGTCCTACATTAACCGGGGGCTATCCTTGGGTGCACTTGCACAGTGTATACAGGGATAATCGTCGCTTGGCGCTTGGCCTTGGTCGCTTGGGCCTCTGCGAGTTGGCTTCGGCTCCTCGTACGCCTTCTAAATTACCATGGTCCCGAGCTATGTTGACAAATAAAAATAAATAATAATAGTTACGATGACACTGACAGCTCTTGACGCGGTTTACATGAACTGATCGCGTTTAGTTTCATTGGTGAAATTCGCCCTTAAGCAGGCTACCGATGAGTGAGCCAAGAGACCGCGATACAATATTTCCCGGTTTTAGGCTCGCAGCATGTCTTTCCTGATACAAGAGCGAGCCAAACATTTGATTTTGATAGTCTACTAGCTTTTCCCCGCGACTTCACTTGCATGGTTATCGGATTTTATCCCACGGGCTATGGTAACGTACTAATGGGATGAAAAGCATCCCTTATCTCAACCCAGGTCTGGCCTCAGGTCTTTGGTGTCAGGTCTCAGTTACATTCACATTTATCGTACAAGCTGCGCCCCGCGGTTTCACCCGCATAAATTTTGATCCCGTGGGAATATCGGGATAAAAAGTATTCTTTATGTTAATCCTAGTTATAAACTATCTGTGTACCAAATTTCATCCAAATCCCTTCAGTAGTTTTTGCGTGAAAGAGTAATGAACATCCATCCATCCATCCATCCATACAAACTTTCGCGTTTATAATATTAGTAGGACTAGTATGAATGTAGGGCTTCATCATCATTATCTTTCAACTGAAACACATCCACGGCTGGACATTTACCATCTTCAAACTTCGTGAGAAAACCGGCGTGTCCTTAAACCAAAAATTCTAAAACATGTGACATCTACCAACCAGCGCTGGGGCCGCGTGGTAAATTATGGTCCTCTCCCTCTCACTGAGAAGAGGTCTGTGTCCCAGCAGTGGGAACATTATAGACTGATTATGTCATGTAAGCATCGCCACATCGACCGATTCTGTGCTTCTGGCATCCAGCGGATTTCCGCGATCTTTATCAGGTCATTGGTTCACTTTGTGGGGGGCCTTTTAGTACGCGAACGCCACTCCAGAAACTTTCAGACCCAGTGGCCATCCGTTCTGCAATCAATGTGCCCATTTAATAAGTTTCATTATAGTACCTAGGAGACCAATAGAATAGAATATTCTTTATTATGTACACCACATAAATTACAGATAGTAATATAATTATAGAAATTTTACTAAGCGTGACACAATGGGCAGTCTTATCCCTAAGAGCGATTAAAAGACGACCTGACGTATAAATCGTATTTATGGTAAAATAAATATAAGGCTGAACAAATCATCAGGCGGGAGGAGACGCCCGGGTGTCATCACTGCCAGGATCGCCCAGAGGACACGGTGGAGCATACGGTGGAGGTCTGCCCTGCTTGGGCAGAGCACCGTCGTGTCCTCGTAGAGGCGATCGGCGGCGACCTCTCGCGTCCGGCCCTGGTTCAAGCCATGGTCCGGGGCGAGAGGGAGTGGGAGGCAGTCACCTCCTTCTGCGAAGCAGTCATGCTAGCGAAGGAGGTGGCAGGGTGGGCGAGGGAACGCACCTCACGCCTCAGCCGCCGCGGGAGACGCTCCGGGCGTCGGGAGCCGCGTGACGACTCCCGGCCACCGTAGGCGCGGGCCTGCGGGCGGTGAGTAATGGGTAACTCACCGTCCGATCAGGACCAGGCCCGTGCCGGACGGCGCGTATGTGTTCCACGCGCGCCTCAAAGAGATGTCAGCACAAGTGACGGGGCCCGATAGGGCCGAAGCTTGCCAGAGTAGCGGGATCGTCCGAAAGGGTTACCGCTGCCCTGGAACATAAAGGGTTAAGGAAGGAACACGGGTGGGTTTTAGTCAGTAAGAGTCTGACACTCCCTTCGCTCCGCCCAGAGCGGGAGGGGTCATTTGATGATTTCCCATCCTCAAAAAAAAAAAACTTGAACTAAAAATCATAAAAAAAAAATAAAGCATTTCATCGACATCCTTCGAGCTCCTGATGGTAAAACCCAATAACACTCCAGGATTTTCTCACTAGTAGCCCGGAGTCAGGATTTATGGCAGTAGGCTCGCCTCCCGTTACATGGAACTTAAACTAAACTGGCGAAATGTGGGTGTACTATTTGTAGATACACCTCTGCCCAATCGGAGAACCAAGGCATGATGTCATAACTGCTCCATATACAAAGTGACGGCACGGTTGGCGCAGTGGTTAAGCGATTGATTACTGCGCTGCGTGTCGCGGGTTCGATTCCCGCACGGAACAAATATTTGTATGACCTACATGTATTTGTTCCGAGTCTGGGTGTTTTTCTATCTATAATATGTACGGATCTACAAAAAAAAAAAAAATGTATATAAGTAGTTTATCAGCCATCTTGTTACCATAACACAAGCATTAGGTTGCTTAGCTTGGGACTAGATGGCGCTGTGTGCAATGTCCAGGGATATTAAAGTCTATGTATTGACAGTATTGTGGATAACTTCGCGAGTTAATAATAGAAGAAAGCGTAGGATTGCCTTCCCTTTCCCCTCCCTTTGCACTACATATGTAGCTAGGTACACCTAACCCCTCGGGAAAAATAGGCGAGCTAAAAAAAACAAAGGCAAGATGATATTTCAGATTTCCCGAAACAATAGTCCCTTCACAAAACTACAACAACTACATACCAACTACTCATTGTGCCGTACATTCTCACGCGTCCCTTAAGTTACTTTCCAAGGGTTGTGGGGCCCAAGGTTATGGGCCAAACAAAAAGAGCCGCTCAACTGGAACTGCGTCGTCACTTGTTAGCTAGTTTCCTCTTCGTCTTGTTACGAGATCAAACTTTACCTACGTAAAAAATTGCGTTTTTTTCTGACAAACTGGTTTAGTTTTGGAATGTAGGGATGAGTTTGTTTGATGACAAAGAAGTAAAATAGTACACTAGCTGCGCCCCGCGGTTTCACCCGCATAAGTTTTCCCGTAGGAATATCGGGATAAAAATTATCCTATCTGTCAATACTGGTTATAAACCATATGTGAGCCAAATTTCATCCAAATCCGTTTAGTAGTTTTTGCGTGTAAGAGTAACAAACATCCATCCATCCATCCATCTATCCATTGACCCATACAACCTATCCATACAAACTTTCACGTTTATAATATTAGTAAAATAAGATTTCAAGTATTCAACTTTACCTAATTATAACAAAGCATACAACCCGTTTTCCCCACGGGTTAGGTGCACCAATCTTTCCCTAGCTTTTTCATTAGCAACTGGGTTGTGAAGGTCAGATAGGCAGTCCTCAAATACTGATACTCAGCTGCATCCAGTTAGACTGAAAACAATAGGCAGATGTTCAGCGTACCCAACTTTCACTAGTTATCTTAAAGTCCCAGTCCCATTTAATAGGGAGTGAGCACATTGCCATCAACCGGGCACATATTCAGACTCTGGTCTGCTATTGAGAAATTCCTGATGGAATAACCCAATAACACTTTTCCCGACCTGGGAATCGAACACAGGACGTCATTCTTAGCAGTAGCGCTCGCGATGACTAAACCATCGGGTCATTCAATCGATTTTAATGTTATTACAAAGGCAATAGATTTTTTCATTAGAATTTGCATGATATCACTATTGATTGGTGTCTATTTGTAAGCACATTAAGATGACTTTACATTTTATCATTGATAAAAACTAATCGTTTGTGTTCAAGAGCCGGGCAAAACCCACGAAGACGGAAATAATTCTATATTTTTTATACAAAAATGGTAGGTATGAGTACGTCATCATCAGCCAAGCCTTTTTCCGATGTTGATCGGCGTCCAGTCTAACCAGACGCAGCTTAATGCCAGTATTTTACATGGAGCGACTACCACAACTCAGTTACTGGGTAGTGCGATATCCCTTAGTAAGACTGGTTGTCAGACTTTCGGGCTTCTTACGACCCGTAACGACTGCCAAAGATACACACATGACAGCCGGAGCTAAAGGCTTAACGTGCTTTCCGAGGCCCGGAAGGGTCTTGGTATGTGAAGATGGTCACTCATCCACAGACCAACCGCGGCAAGCGTGGCTTAACCCAATCGATCTACCCGTGCGGTTGTTATTACTTAGCCACAAGCCTCCCATACACTTTTCGCAATAAATTCTCTTAATGACGGTGAAAACCGCATCAAAATCCGTGGCGTAAATAAAGGTATACGTATGTACCTAAACAAAAAAATTGAAGGTAAGAAATAAAAGTGGACAATGCCAGAAACTCTATAGAACTTTGCCCCACTCAATAAAATTAATTTACAATCATGCAGTATGCAGCATCTTATTGCTTTTGTATTACTGATAACTTAACATTTGTCCTAATGCCTGTAGAACTTGCGGTTTCTGTTTAAATCTAAAAACAATAAAGACATTGAATATTATAGGTTAGGTGCAGTTTATTGTTAAAATAAATTATTGCTGTGTTATTATTATAGTACTATCCCTACGAGGGCATTCTGCGATTACAGAAAGTACTTATTTAGGGTCAGTCCCTATCCTAATAACAAAGTATGACTAGAAATATTCCATCCATTGATGCTGTTGGAACCTGTTGGTCTAGAGGTGGTGGTGGAGGTACTGGTATTGCTTGCTGAGGTACTAGCAATTGTTCTGGTCCAACTGGTTGAGGCTCTATTTCAGCATGTTCACCTGTGTCCAGTTGTCCTCTAATAACACCATAGTGTAGAACAGGTAGAACATATTCTACCTGGCAAGTGGCACGCATCCAACATAAATGGCAAACATAAGCATCACTTGATGTCAACTGCAAAGAAAAATATTATTTAAATGCATAGGTAACAATGGTTTTGATTATTTAAAGGTAGTTGGTTTTTTTTTTCTTAGGAGAATAGAAAGTTGCAACTGATTTGGTAGTTTTCAATACTGCTTTTCATAATATCGTTATTGTATGTTGTTCTATGCGACTATTATGAAGAAATACCAATATTATGTAATGTTAGTTTGAGGTAATCATCACTTGAATTACAGATTACAGTTTCTGGTGGCAGCTACAAGTTAAATATACATATATTTTAGATACACAGCTTGTATGAACAGCAGTGCGCTTATCGTTCAACAGCAAGGGTTGCTTTAAATAGATGATTGATTTAAACACTTACTTCGTTAAGGTTATTCCTTCTTACCTTTACTAGGTTTTCAAATACCTACCTAGTATTTCACATACCCTAAGGTGACCCTCGACAACATGTCTAAACATCCTGTAGACACTCGGGTAACAATTTATGCACCACAACATCGTTCACCAAATCACAAGCAATGATCAGAATTCGTGGCAAGTAGCACAAAGTCAGCGACTAAGCGAGAATCGACATCCGTAGGCAAAAGCAAAAGTCGTCGGTAGGAAAACACAATAAAAAGCACTGTAAATAAGTGACGCGTGAGGGTAAACAACAGGAACACCAGGAACACAGAGTGCGAATGAATGACATTGACATTTTGAGTTTGATATACACGCGTCAATAACGTTTCGTTACAAAAAATCCATTTATGGGAAACTATGATTTTAATACAACCTATTTGATTTTCATAACTATTCGCATAATTATCATAGGTGATTTAAACAACATATACATACGTTACGCATTATCATAATTATTATAATAATTAAATAATCATCTATGTACGTAATATAAGTTTTACAGGTATTTCCAACTTTTATTTGTTGTGTATCATGCGTAATACGTAACGCAGATGATCGCCTAAAAACAGGAAATGGCAAAAAGGAATTTCAGGGATTGAATTCCTTTTATTAATGATTTGTAATCCGCAACTTCTAAAGAAAAACAATTTATTATGAAAAGGTTCTATATTCATTACAATTATTTTCATTAATTTACATTTTCTGTAAATTGCTGGGGCAGGATCTGGCATTGTCATTTGACAGCATACAAATAATAGATATAATAGGTAGGTCCCGTGGTAGGTATAGTCAACCTGTAGTTGCATATCCCTAAGGTTGAATATCACTTGTGCGGCATAAAACTTCGAGGTCCAGTTTTTCTCAAAGTCCGTTTCAGTCGTTTCACGGCTAATTTGCCTGTGATTGTGCATCACTGACAAAAGCACATTGATATTTACATTCGTTGAAATAAGGTTGTTTTTGGGTTACTACTACAAACAAGTCTGTCAAAATTACTGTGATCTTTATTCTAGTCTAAATAAGGTTGCTGTAAGGTTACTACTGTCAGAGGTCATAACGTAACGTGAATAAAAATCATTGTGGTTTTGACAGTCAGTGCCAACAACCCAACAACAACCTTATGGTAACGAGCATAAAGATCACTTTGATTTTAACAGTGATGGAAATTCAGAGGTAACATACTCGTAGTTATGCTACCTCTGAATTTGCATCACTACTATTTTGTAGTATCTTATTGAAGTTTCAATTTACTGTCAGTTTTTGTAAAAAGTGTTAACGTAATAACGACTTTGACTTACAAAATGAGACTGCAAAAAAGGTCTGTTTAATTTACTAAGTGACAAGAAAGATCTTTGGAACTTCTTAAATAAAAAGCTACACAATACATGTAGAAATAGGTTTTTTATTCATTTTTTTAGGTGGCGCAAAGGTTACATGTATAAAATTAGTCCATTAGCCTTGCTCTCGAAAGCTTTCCAAAAAAAAATTGTGTGATGATTCCATTTTCAATTTGTGTAAAATGAACAAATGAAATAGACAATATACATATGAAAAGTGCTGTATTTGGCTAGTATGTTACAAATAATTGAACTTTTCTTCTCGTTTTCATCAAAATTATATTTTAAATTAACAATAAAAATTGGATTCTAGCTAAAGGGATGATCGCCCATTTTTGGTTGTCTAAAGTGCCTAAGAAAACGAAATAATAAAACGAATGTAGAAAACACAAAAAAAGTAAGTGATCATCTGTGTTTCCACCGAATCAAAAACACGCCCTAGAAAGAAAAAACACACTTTTATGCTAGCTAGATTTGTTAGTTTGGTGAACCTGTATACAGGGTGGCAGGGACATCGACCCACATACTGTTACCATAGATTCATTACAATACTCCTATGACCCTGAACTATATACTGAATGTATGGGTATTCACCACATGATCCTAGACCCCTTAGCGTTGATATTCTTCGTCGGTTATTACAAAAAATAGCTTTTCCATGCATTTTGTCAACAAAATCTGTGTGATTTTATCAACAAAATCTCCTGTTTCAAAGAACGCGTCTTTGAAACAGGAGATTTTGTTGATAACCGACGAAGAATTTAGAATAGAATCGAATACTCTTTATATATTTATTTACCTTTAATTCGGGCACATTACCCATAATTTTGTTAGTATTACTTAAAATCTTAGATAATTATGTTAGTATAATTATCTAAGACATACACATAAACAAACAAGGAACAATAATAACAACCAATATAACTTAATAAGTACTAGTTATACCTATTAAGCCATCTTCTGGAGACACCCGGCAATAGTACATGCACTACGTACAAGTGCCTCATCAGTGCGATTCTGTAACCATCTCACCGTAAAAACTTAGGTGAAGTGAGCGTGGAGTGAGCTGTCATTCCAGATAATGCTAGGGATGGACACTACTGGCAACTCACATCAAGCTCACTTCACTTGAGTTTTCACGGTGAGATTTTTACAGAATCGACCGGCAGGTGACCTTGAGTTTTACTCGCAACAATGCTCAAGAAGTTATTGTGTACATCATATAAATTACAGAACATAAATTTGTAAATTATACAAGGGGTGACACAATGGGCGGTCTTATCGCTAAGAGCGATGTTGTAAAGACAACCTTTGTATGGATTAATTTCAACGCTAGGAAGTCTAAAACCATGTGCTGAATTGATTGTTTCAGTTACGCGTCGATGTTCATGCTGCCCTGTATATTACTTGCTCTTAAAAACCCATGATTTTTTTTATCTATTATTTTACTAAGACTTAATTTTAGACTAAGTAACTACCTAGAAACCTCTTTTTGAAAAAGTACGAACCTTATTTATAATTACTTTAATGGGTCTGATTGGAAGCTTTAGCCTTTTCAAGCGTCGTAAATGAATAAAAATTCACTGGATACTAATTAATTAAACCAAGAATGGACTAAACATTTGATAATGTTTTTTTTTAAGGTTTCAAGCAGGGTTCAATGCTTACAGAAAACGAGATAATGGGCTGAGATCTTCCACATTCCCTTTTTCCACTTAAATTATAGCGGACAACATAATTCTGAAATTCTAAATATGGAATTTTTCAGAAGGGATCCGGAGTGTGGATTTGTGTTCAGTTGATGGCAATAGTCTCGCCCCCTCCTCAAACATAACTGAATGAGGTCGAACAACGAAATGTGGGTCTACTCTGCCCATAGATATTCGATTGTTTTTATCACATTTAAATTAAATTGTATTATTTTGCTTTCAGTACGCTGTACCAGTATAGCGTCCGAATAACTGTTTGCTTTAAAAATAAAAATAATTGTTTTAATACTTGTTGATGAATAATTGTTTGCTGCACCGGGCGACGTCATTACTTCGGCGTCGGCTGTCGCTGAAAACCAGCGCTGGGGCTCTGTCTTGCATAGGGTCGCAGCATAATGCTGAGCGATGGCCATTTTGCGTGGGTGTGACGCATGTCAACCATTTCTTATTGTCTTTTTTTTTTCTTTATTTGTTTTTATGTTCTTTTTTGCGTCATGTTTACCGCAAATAAACGTATTTTCTTTCATATCCGATATCCGTGACTCTGCCCATCTCTTCGGGGAAACAAGGCGTTATGTTTTGTAACAATATTAAACATAAAATAATAATCATTTTATGGTAAATGTGAGAACGATTCTGAAAAACATGTAAGTAAAACGTATTTATTATTATCATGACGTACACCTAGAATTCAAAGAAGTCAATCCATTGAAACGTCTGTTAATAATAAACTAAGGATTCATTATTTATTGCAAAACACTCAAACATTGTAGAAAAAACAATTGACATATACAACGTACGTGTAAACAATTGCGACCTTCATTCATATCAATGTAAATTACTTTTTTCAAGAAATAACTGTTATTTTGTCCCAAGTTTATCACCTACACAATGTATAATATAGCCACCAATTGAATAAACGTCATTCAACAAAGTGACTGACGAATGAATTAAAAAAAAAAGGAATAATTATGTATTCGTAAGTAAAAATTGAGATGGATTTTCTTTTAGTCACTTGAAAAAAGATACTGAAACCTTACCTATATAATTTCATAAGCCGAACCTGTAAGACAATGTTTACTAACAAAATAATATACCTAATTTACATTTTCCGTAACCCTGTCAAATTGATTTCATATTGAATATCGAACAAAAGTTTGATGAATTAATTAGATATCTGAATAAACACATAACACACTGTCGAAGAGCCTTGAAAAACCAAAAATCAATTTAAAACTATGTGCCATAATATAATTTAAAATATAGGTAAATGTATAAATAACATCGGAAGTCTTTGTGATTTGAACTGGGTGCAAATCGATTAGTAAATTTTTTCCAATGACAATATTATTAACAGCTTTAGCAATATTTGATCTCAGAAAGCAGGTAATGCACAATCTCTCTTTCAAAAACTAAATTGGGGCAGTTCGATGAGACTAATTTATGGATAACAACTCAACTTTATTTGCACAATGTCTTCTCCGTCAGTACGTCTAAAATTCTCAAGGCAACTGCCTTGGAGAGAAAATAAATCTCCAGAAAACTACTTGAGGATATCTTTTCTCGATCCCAGAAACCTGAAAACTTAAGGATGTTAAAGAAAACAGATGCTATGCTCAGAGCTTAATGTCCACGGGATTTGGAACTGTAAGTTTGAGTGCCAGCACTAATGAGGAGCTACCTGTAGCGGGTCATGTGGAGCGAGCGACAGTCGCGCGCAGGCTTCCACGCGGTTCGGTAGCGCCGCCATGCCGCTCACCGCTCTCCGAACGCTCCGTCCGAACATGTCCGAACAAATCTAACCGACTCAAAATTCAAATCCAAAAAAATAAATCCCCGTTTCGGTACAAGACAAAGTGAGTTCAAAGTTCGGTTTGTTGTCGTGAATTTAGGAAGGAAACCACCTGTTGGTCGCGATTTGGCATAGTCCAGTGGACAGCGTCACAATCTGTTTACAAGAGGGGGGGACCACCCTCGTGGGTCATGACGCAACGTTTTATGGGCACCCTGCGTTGCGTTACTATGGCGGAAAAACAACACTCGTAGCTTGAAAATAGATTTCCGTGTTTCCACCTGCGGTGTACCAAACATTCATTATACAGTTTAGCTGAAGCCGGATAAATTACGATCTGTTTAAAAACCAGCATACCTGCGTGCGTAGAAATAAAAATTGTAAGCAAAAAAACATGACGTATTGTTTTAGTACCAAGCGTTGTTAATTTGTGAACGCTAATTTCGCGGTTAATTTATAACAACAGAGATTCTTTCAGTCTCGCACAAAGAACTGTTTGAAATGTTGGAATTAACAGTCGATACGATACTTAAGGAAGCACTCATTCGCTAAGAGCACCCACTGAGTTCAAGGTTTGATCAACAGTCAGGTGATAATTACGTCTTCAGAGCTAAAGAGCTCAGTAATATAAACAACGGAAAATTAGATCGAATGCTTAGAGAATTAAAAATAGTTCAGTTTCATTGATCCGATATCTATTTATATTTTTATCTGAACGCATTCATCATAAACTTTATGATTGATAAATGGCTACTCTATGATTTCATTTTACCGCATAATTGTTATCTAATAGTTTTATATAGTAATATATGACCCAATCGTTAATCAGAGATAGTTAATCCTTCCTTATTCATTATCAAATTGAACACGGGTTAACCTAATCTTTCCTCGTTAGGACTCCGTAAATAAACACCGTTCACCGAAACTGGTATATTAAAATCTTGTCTAACCTCCATCAAAAATAAAGAGCAGTTTAAGTAATAACTCACAATTTATCAGTTTTAGGTCGGCGAGCAATGAAAATGTCTAAAGCATAGTCTTAATTTACGCGAGTGCTGTACCATATCAAAACATAGTGCTGAACATAAACATATCCGAATTTTTGAATGATTGATTAGTGAACGAGTGTGAAGTGAACATAGTGACGTGATTTAGTGACGAAGTGCTTGTTGTGACAGTTTGCGCGGAGATAGCGTATGATGTGATGATGAGGCGAGGGAAAGTGCTGCTCGAGGGCAGCAGACAGGGCTCTGTCGACGGCAAGGGCATACCTGTGGCTAATGATAAGGAGCTGGTGCACAAATGCCATAGCGATCCTGGTGGTGGTCGCGCTCTTGGGGCTGCCCCAAGGACGCACAGGCATCGATCTGCGTCAGGAGCAACGAGAAAATGCGTGCTGACGCTCGATGGATACTCATATGTTATTGGTGAGTCGGTGTCTACCAGCTGCGAGCACTTCTAACGGGTTCTTTCTATTCGATATTTATCTCGTGTCACGTTACCACTTAATTTGAGTCCGACAGTAGCGGCACTTCTAATGAGCGCTGATTCGTGTTTTAATTAACATCATGAGATCATTCATTTTCGTACCAGCTCTGATCTTAATCAAACTGTTATTTTTATTAAAAATTCTTTCTTCAATTTATGGTGTTATCAAGAACAGAATGGTTTTTCGAAGCTGCTCAAATCTATTGACGCACTTATTTATTGACTACCAGATGTTGAAGGTAAAAATACGCGTGTATACAAATTAGAATTTTAGTTTAGCAAATATAGTTTCAAAGAGAACTCACAATTTGTTTGAACACAGCTCCAAGCTGCGTTCAATGTTCGTGTTAGATATATAATAATAACTACAAAGGATTTCAAGAAAGATGTAACATATAGCAATGACAGGTTGTTAGTTCCAATCCGATACTACAGCGTTTAATCCCTTGAGCTTATATTGTAAATTACGTGGAATATTATAGTATCTGATCTTATAGGAGAGAAATGCAACACAAACATAGAAAAAAATTAAAATCTGCTGAGATGATGGTGAAAAAGTAAAACAGATGTGTTAGACATCTAACTCTGGATACTGTTACTAATCGTACAGACGCCAGCAGGTCAACCTACCCGAAAGTGTCATATTTTCCCAATCAACCTTGAACCTAATACTTTAGGAATAAAGTTGAAAATCTATTAAAGAAATTTGACAGATTGTAGTAGCTTGATGTGCTGGCGTCTGTACATTCGATTGTCTACTAGTAAAATAATGAACATTGGTCAATCAAATTGGATGGACTGTGTGAATGATGATTATGGTTAGAAAGGGGGTGACTACCGAGATGACGACTAATAAAGAAGTATGGAATAAAAAGACATGTTGCGCTTATCCCAAATAAATTGGAATAAGGGCGGGAGAATGAATGAATGGTCAAACATATGTACATCATCACCCATGCAGCATTGTCATAAAATGAATATACTTATATGAAATAATAAACGAAAGACTTAACTATTGTATCAAACAATAAAACAAGCATTTACACTTTCCACACACGCCACAAATTACAATGACGTGACGAAATGTGTGGAAACGCCTAAAAAACAAAAGTATAACAGTATATTTCAGTTTTGGGAATTTCAGTATCCGCGAACCACATTCTAGGGGGCAATCTCCGTAATTTTAAGAACGTTCAGTCCGATCTCAGTCGCATTCTGTCAAAAAATACCTCTAATTTCCCTACATTTTTGACATGTTTTTGACATTGATTGTCGCTGAGATTGCGACTAGATTTTGTACGTTTTTAATTACGAGAATTGGCCTTCTGGTCTCCAAATTGAAGACTTTCTTATAAGCAGCCTATAATTTTGGAAGTTCACAAAAGTACGAAATCCGGAACGGTATAATGAACTTTCCGGCAAGCTAACTTCATCCTAATTAAAGTGCCGGCGTTACCCTATTGTGCAACATTGCTTTGTCATCAAATAAAGTCGTGTTAGTGTTTCATTATCAGCCTGTCTTTGTCCCACCGCTTAATAAGCCTCCCTAGGATGAACGAACTGTTTTTCAGAGCGTCAATTTTGCGTACCCTTGGTATATTACCTTTTTTTGTCGCCAAATTAGGGCCTTTCTATTAGGTCTTTGTATCCTGAAGTAGGTATGTCTTTATTTATCTTCTAAATATATACAAATAAGGACGATTTTTCCAACGCCACATTACTTTATCGAAGGATTATTATTATTATTAAAGTAACAGATTTTTACTAAATGCATATACAAGAAAGTATATACGGCAGTTTTCACGAATTAAACTTTTTTTGTCTGTCTCTCTGTTTGTTCCGACTAATCGCCGAAACGGCTGGGCCGATTTTGATGAAATTTTCTTTGAGGATACTCTGAATTCTGGGAAAGGACAGGCTTTTTTATCGACATACCACGCGAGCGAACCCCTTGGTAGAAGCTTTTTTTACATATTTTTTTTCAATTTCAAGGATGCTCAAGTACACTATATTTTTACTAGTAATTGTTGGGTAAAACATTAAAGAGAACTGTATAAAAACTTTTTAAGCACATGCTTTTTTACTACCGTTTTTGCAAAATTGTGACGGTGGCGATAAAAAAATGGACCCATCATCTCATCTACATAATAATACTGATACGTTTTTTAATGTCACTTTAATTTCCATATACAGTTACACAGTATATCGGTACATGTACTTATTTACATACTATCTATGTAACCTACATACAATGGTGTGTATTAACTTCCTTCATATCGCTTCAGAGTAAATTATAGTAAAAAAAAGTAGCAACTATAAAAACGCCGAATTTAATTCCATATTTCATTTTTTAGGGTTCCGTACCCAAAGGGTGCCAACGGACTAAGCCTCCGCTGCCCGTCCATCCGTCCGTCTGTCTATCAGCAGGCTGTATCTCATATACCGTAATAGGTAGACAATTGAAATTTTCAGACAGTGTGTATTTCTATTGCCGCTATAGCAGCAAATCATAAAAATAAAATAAAGTACCTAGTAAAGCTACTAAAAATGTACGGGATTTACAAGAAACGTGTTTTTTTTCTACATTTTTTCCTTGTCATACGACGACTTGTTACCGACGATACAGGAGTAATTACTAGTGTGGGGCAACGTTTTTTAAAAAAAACTTTTTTGCAAAAAAAAACAACCGACTTCCAAAAACGACACTACAAAAATGAAAAATAACTTTAATTTCGGAAGTCGGTGTCGTTGGGTTCGCATTTTCGTTGTTTGCCACCGACTTCCGAAATTAAAGTTATTTTTCATTTTTGTAGTGTCGTTTTTGGAAGTCGCTTGTTTTTTTTTTGCAAAAAAGTTTTTATTTTTCACTTTTAAGTTGTAATTTTTACCAGTAATTTTGGTTTAAAAACCAAACTACTGAAGCGTTTTTGATCAAATTTCTTTGGGACCATTTGGAAAGTATACCCTTTCTAACAAAAAAAGAATTTTTCAAATCGGTTGGCAAGCGAAGGAGTTATGCGCGAACAAACATAAAAAAAAAAAAAAAATACAAACATCCGAATTGAGAACCTCCTCCTTTTTTAGAAGTCGGTTAAAAAATACCTTTCGTGTGCGAGTCCGACTCGCGCTTGGTTGGTTTTTTTTTTCTATTTCTGAACGACATTTAGACCAACCACGTGGATTAACAACCAAGGTTCGTCTAATTGTTTGTCATGGCCAGTTTCTTTTTATGATAAGCTTTTACATCACAAAGGATTATCTCTCCTTTTCCTAAAACATTTAGTCTACGTTTAAAAGCCCTACCAAGAGCAAAGCTTTGTGATTACAATCATGAACTTTGCAAATAGGTATACCATTATCTTTTATTCCTTTTACACGTTTCTAGGTTATTTTTGCGAAATAAAATCTTTGTTTTTATGTTTATTATACACCTAAATATAAAAGTTAAATTTTATTTCCGTATATAACTCCATTGGATCCATTAACTGGACTGCTTCACTGGTCTAGTGATCGCACGCGCTACTGCCGAACATGAGGTCCTGGGTTCAATTCCCGGGTCAGACAAACTGTTATTGTGTTTTCCATCTGGAATTTCTCAATAGCAACCCAGGGTCTAGATTTGTGCTGGGTTGGTGGCAATAGGCTCGCTCCCTATTACATGGAACTTAAACATAAATGATCCATTTACAAAGTCTATGTAAAGACAGTATTATGGACAACTTCACGACTTAATAATAGAAGAAAGCGTAGGAATGCCTTTCCTTTCTCCATTTATTTCAGTAATCAGGCTTTATTCATAGCGAACTAAATGGAATGTAAGCAATTGCACAAACAATTGTCTAGAAGACTGAGCTGGATAATTTATTTACTGGCTATGGAGACGGATATGAGATATTTTTGTGACTTAGTGGAAGCAAATTTTAACTCTATTTAAGATAAAATATATATTCAGTTTTTGTAATAAAGGTCTTTGCCCAGCACTTTGACAGAATAGGCTATTAAAAAAACTTGAAATCTGTTAATGTAAACTTCAACCGGACTCAGTTTTTGGACTTCACATTAAAAAAAATATGTGTAGGTACGTTATAAGTTCCTCCTTAATTTTTCATTCCTTTTTTCATTACAAACAAATTGACAGTTCCAAAAATTCATTTATTAATAATTTTCAAAGAAAAGCCATAGAAAGAGCAAAGAAGACGAACGCGATGTAAGAGAGGATTAGGAGATGACAATGCCTTTAATCTTATGATGTAGCCCACTTATTAATGTAATCATCCTTCTAAGCTCCTTGGGACGGGAAACAACGAAGGTCTTTTGTGAAAGAAAAAATCAGATTGATTCTGTAGACATACATTTTGGCTTTATACGATGCCACTGATCTTTATTATATAGTCGTCAGTACATTTCCAAACACTGTAATTACTTTGATTTCTTAACGAGAGTTGTGAGTTAAGTTGAAGCAAACGGGCAGTTATTGGTACATTTTAAAGATTAGCATTGGCATTACATTGGCAACGCCGCCAGTCTCTCAAGTACATTACTAGGCGACAGCGATTTGGAGGAATATTTCGACGCAATATTTTAGTTTTTTAATAGTTTGTTTTAAAGTAGCTCCCAATAAAATAGCCTCAAAGGTTAATAATTTTGTTGTCATTGGAAGAAAAGTTGCGCATTGGGCAGAGGAAGTAAGGTGACATTTTGTAATTGGCAGTTGATAGTATATAAATAGCGAGCGCTTTGCGCTTTGCTAGAAATAGCGATGAAATTTCCGCTCTCCAAAAGCGTTTATTGAAAGCACCTTTAAACGATTTAGAGCTTCATTCGAACTTTTGCTGTTACATTATCGCAAACATTTCAAAAGCCAATGATGCGCAACTGGTAATGGACAAATTATTATGTGCTCCCCAAAAATATGTGTAACAAACTCGGCCGAGCGTCGCCCTCTCTCATTGTCAGCCATTATCAAAATCTGGCGTTCTATCTGCCGTCTGCGACTCCGCGTTTACCTCGATGACGTCATGAAGATAAGTGATAACTAAGCGATAGCACGTTATCAGATAACCGTGATGTATCACTAATCGAATGTGTTTGTAGTTTTGTTTTACCAGCTCGTAGCTGATAATAATGTGAAGTCTATATTAGAAGGTGTGTTGTATGGAAAGTTTTGTTTAGAACGCAACACGTGGCGACTCTTGGTTTCTTTATTTCTATGTTTGACGTATGAAGCCTTCACGTTAACATTGAAATATGGTTGTTTAGTTACAAACTAACAATAACAGTACTCTAAGATAGATAAAGAATGACGTCAGAAACCTTTTTTGCTGATGACAATATTGTATTGTATACGTATGTATATGCTATAAATAGCTAATGGCTAAAAATGACATGATAGCGAGCAACACAACAAAAGAGACAACCCACGGTGTGGCGCAGAAGTACTAGGACGGCTGACCTTAAATTAATTGGGATAATAGATAAGAAAGAAGATTATATATCGGGCTATGACAATATCATGAGGTAAAACATAGCAAGAACGTAGTCATCCCTCCTTTTCACAAATTTGTACATACACCTACTTAAATATCACACAGCAAGCCGGAGTAATAGACAATATAACCATTATGATAGAATATGCAAACTCAATAGTAAATTAAACGGATACAAAGTTTGTTAATCGTGTGTGAAACACAATTAAGTTTAGGCGACACAAAGTGCTGGAGGGTAAACTGTAGCGGGAATGAACTCGCTCCTATTGATCTATTGCGATGGAGGAATTTCAAACGTAAACACGTTTTGCTTTGTTGAAAACTTTTGTGTGGGTGTTTTTGTGAGAATATAAGGAATATCGTTTCATAATAGTTTTCCGAATTACGACAAAAGAGAGTATGGAGCTAACTATAAGTGTTCCTAAACCTATGTTCTGCGTATGCTGAGCTGTCAGCTCTTTGACATCAGCGTGCTACGCAAAAGTTATTACAAACGCAGTGAATATCGCGGGGTTCAAAGATGTTCTTGTTTTTCTGTGTATTGAACTCTGTTGCAGTATAACTACATTCATAAGTATGTAGATATATTTGATGAATGATGGAAACCCATCTATATCTTTATATATAGATATAGAGGGAGTTTTCATCATAAGGGATTAGAGAGGGCTATTTTCTGCAAAGGATATATTATTCTGCAGTGAACTTTGTACAGAAATGGCAATAACTTATTAGCATATTGTCAATGCCCTGATTTGTTGTGATTAGCCGGAGCACCAAATACAGTTTTATCAATTTTAAATATCAAAGTCCATACCAACTTAAATTTCAAATAGAGCTTTGACGCTAATTGTATCTACAAATAACCTGTTGGTGATCGCAAGCTTGATGTTTCGTATGTATGAACTATCAAAGGCGTAATTGTGTCGGTTTAAATCAAGCGGCCATATAGAGAGGTGGGCCCGCCTTCACTTGATAGCAAACAATGCAATGTTTTGACGTTAAGGCAAGTCTTGCATCTGCTGTCATGTTGTTATTTAAAGGTTGGGAGCTTGATTCGAGATCATCTTAGAGAAGAATTTTATTAAGTGTTGCTCGACAATAGATCTCACAATCACACGTATACGCAATAAAATAGTAAGTACCATAGGCTATTTTTCTATAGCTCAGAACATTGACTTAAACAAGACGCGATTAAAACCTTCTAGACTAAATCTTCTTATTAGCGTGTCGATAACAACCTAAATGGACTCGGCCTAGAATTCGGCTACTTGTTTGGCGCCATCACCAGCGTCCATCAGTTCCAGTAACGTGCAGCTGAGAGGACACGCAGGACACGATATTAAGTGTCCCATCGTTTCTGAAACAGAACCACATTTACACTGCAAAATAAATATTGAACTACATATACACCGTTAAATTATAAACAACTTTTACTACGGGACCTACTACGGAACATAAATCTATGAATCAACTGATTTTTTTTCACGATTTCAACCCTGAAATCGTGAAAAAAAATCAGTTGATTCATAGATTTATGTTCGCATAACTCGACATAATATACGGATCAACAGATTTTATTTAACATATAGACTAACCGATTTTAAAACACTTATTTTTAGCTCAGACAGACTACACACCTGCCTGCACGTACATTTAACCTAATTTTCAGACTGAAGATCGTACCTCATTACCGAACCTAAATGGAATTATGACCGATTGTTTAGTGATAGCGCTAATTAACGAGATTACATTATAATGATTAAATCCAATTTGGTAACGTGATTAATTAACATCTATCTAGTTGCGCCCCGTGGTTTCACCTGCATAAGTTTCGACCCCGTGGGAATATCGGAATAAAAAGTATCCTTTGTTTTAATCCTAGTTCAAAACTATTTGTGTGCCAAATTTCATCCAAATCCGTTTAGTAGTTTTTGCGTGAAAGAGTAACAAACATCCATCCATCCATACAAACTTTCGCGATTATAATATAAGTAGGATTTAATTTGGAAAGCAACAATTTTGTAATTGGTACATATATTTAGATTTAATATACATGACAAATATTGTCCAATAATGTGATTACGTTATAGAGGCATGAGGAACAGGGTTCACTCATTCTCCATAGAAAAGGGAGGATCGACCAGACGGGAGTTGTGTCTGATATCCTACTGCCCGACGATTGATGTCGGGACGTTGTATATATGCTAATCGTGCGGAAAACTCTGCTTGCGCGATGCAGGATTTTGCGTGATGTCAATATGATGCGTTGTTCGCATGTGGCGATATAGATGCAGCCACAACGTGAAGGGATCTCATTCGTCATCATCTTCATTAACGGAAGATCTGTTCTCCATAACTTTTTTTTTTTTTTTTTGAGGATGGGAAATCATCAAATGACCCCTCCCGCTCTGGGTGGAGCAGAAGGGAGTGTCAGACTCTTACTGACTAAAACCCACCCGTGTTCCTTCCTTAGCCCTTTATGTTCCAGGGCAGCGGTAACCCTTTCGGACAATCCCGCTACCCTGGCAGGTTCTCCATACCTTGGTCCAGCTGTTCCACTATTACAACAATGCTGTCATATTATCCGTATTCTGAGATCACGTACACATAATGCCATCGAATCAGTGTGCCTGGGACTGACCAGAAGGGCAATTCTCGTAATCTTAAGAACGTTCACAGTCTGATCTCAGTCTCAATCTGTTAAAAATACCTCTAATTTCCTACATTTTGACAAGTTTTTGACATTTGTTTGTCGCTAAGATGAGACTGCGACTAGATTTTGAACGTTTTAAATTACGAGAATTAGTCTTCTGGACTGAATGAAAAACAAAACAAACACAACCAACATATTAAATTCATCCTTCATTTCAGCATTTCGCTAAATCATTTCACTTAAAACAAAAGGTTGCAATGACACAATTATTGAAATATTCCATAAATCAAGTTCACAATACACAGACGAAATCCAGCATAATGCGTTAATTGCAGCCGAGTCGTTTAAATTGGATAATTTACTGCATTCGCTCAATTAGTTTTTAAAGGTCATACTATATTCCGATCGTGGAAATATTTTTGTTGATGAAGCTGTTTTCATTGAAATCAATTATATTTTTAATAGACTTGCACGAATAGATACATGTAACGTGGTAAGCGTAAAAGTGATAGTTGTAGATACTCGTAAGTTTAGCCGTTTTTTTTTGAAAAAGAGCACAATTCGATTTTCAAACCGTAGTGTAATAAAGAAAACTATAATAATACCATCTTAAAAATAGCAATCTATTATTTAAATACGATAAATAAACTGGGATAATCAATCTGAGCCTGTTCATAACTATGTTGGGGTTGGCGTCCAGTCTAACTGGATGCAGCTGGATACCAGTATTTTACATAGAGCGACTGACTATCTGAGCCCCACAACCCAATTATTTACTAGGTACCTAATACGATACCCCCACTGGTTGTCAGACTGCTGCCCGTAACGCCTGTCAAAGATCCTCGAATGATAGCCGTAATCAACGGCTTAACGTGGTTTCCGAACCACGGCGGGGTCTTGGTATGTAAAGATGATCACCCACCTACGGACCGACCGCGGCAAGCGTAGTTTAACGTGATCGATCGAACCGTGCGGCTGTTATAACTTAGCCACAAGCTTCTGTAATAAAATTATAGATAATTGTACTTCAGTCTATTAGGTATGCCTTCATTAATAATATTAAAATCAGTTTTAATTTCAATATAACCAACATTGTGAACATAATCCATTAAATTGCAGCACATGAAAATTTCAATGTGTGTCGAATATTAATTAACTAATTTGATGACTCATTAAAATGTTAAAATATACACGTACCTACATTTATTTGATCACATTGTGAAATATTAATTTTATTAAGCCATACTTTATTTAATACTAGATTTGCTTGCGGCTTCGCCCGCGTGGATGTCGGAAGTTATACCACAGGAACGTGCTACCGAAACAAAAGTAACACTTGTCCTTCCTTAAAATACCAACCATCTCCTCGCCAAATTTTATCGAAATGCGTTCATTGGTTTATGCGTGAAAAGGTCACATATATACAACATGTCTCGGAATCAACGCAAATCACCAGACACCCCAATTAGAATATTATGTTATAATCATAATACATACACTGATTTTTTATTATTATGTAAAAAACATTGTTTTTTTATAAATAGTTATACTGATTGTGGGAGAAAATTATGGTCACATTACAAATGTACGCATGCACACAGTCGCACTCGTATAAGGGTCTAGCTTAGTGGATATTTCATTCATTTTGCTTAGCGCGGATTATTTAGTGAGTTATCAAAAAAAAATTGCCTATTTTTTTATAACCGACGAAAAATTTCAACACCCCCAGCGCTGAAATTTTTCAGAATCGTATACTGAACCCTTTGTAACAGAAGCTTTTCGTAAAAAAAAAATAACCCGTAATGATAATGAGTGAATCACGATTCAAGTTGGACTAACAATGTTTCAACTCGTACAGTCACGAGCACCAATATGTCAACACTTCGCAACTTTCAATTGCGATTTTTTCGTGAAATAACGAATGCAACGTTGAAATACGACACATTACATAAACCCATGGGTTCTAAAATGCTATGTTCGTAACAACATAAAATTTCATTCAGAAATAAAGGAGTAAATCGCTTTTGAATAAACCCAAGGGTATACTTACATACTTTTGCTTGTGAATGTACCATCTACCTAGATGCAAGGCAACACCGGTCGAGCCAGTTTCTAAGAATAAACCACAAAGCGAAGCGAAGTTTAATACTTGACGAATATCATGTGTCACATAACAATGGTAGAATGCTACTAAAAGCTGTCAAACGTAATGCAACAACACATTGTATGTTAAGAAGTGATATTTTGTACTGACAAGATACTGAAGACAATACTTAGGCTAGGTACACCTGAGCCAAGAATGTCTTGAGACAGACTATCGATCTATGATAACAACTTCGATCAATAATAGTACTAGATTCCCGATAAGCGCTTCAAAAACGGCCCGAAAAATAAGACCACAAATACTTTTGTGGTCTTATTTCAAATTAGTATGTTTTTATTACTTAGACTTTAAGTTTCATTTTAGAATATTTTTTAGAATAAATGACTGAAAATTTAAAAATAGAATGATTTTATTTTCAAGCGACATTTTAAATATATTTTGCAATGGTAATTAAACTTTATGTTTAAGCATTAAGGCTTATAATAAACTGAAGTTGTTAATATTATTAAACTTTTTTCTAAGAAATGTAGATGTTTACGTGTGTGCAAACATGGCCACTTGAGCGACTGATTTTTGTTCCTGATCCTTAATCTAGTACTTACTATTATTGATCGAAGGATAACAATGACACTCGCAACAAAATTGTCTTGGCATGTCAAAACTAGCATGTAACAAGTATGTATGTATGTAAGTATATTCTACTACTAATACTATATAAGTATAAATAAATACAAAAAGAAAAAGATATTTAGGCGTCGAAGTACTCGAACGCATCGTTGTTATCCAGAATCGTGCCCAAAGGACTGGCAGCATTGCCACGTTGAATGGCAATCCTAATTCTTTGGCGAAAGAAAGACCCAGCCCTCTGGTCACGTGAAATGTCGAAGTGTGTGTGTGCTAAAGTATATTCTTATATTATTATTATATGTTTATATTTATTTTCCCTTCTACTCTTACAAACGTAGTCTACATCTCTTTTATGTACCTACTCTTCTATCGCAGGTATGCTGGAGGAGATCTTTTTTACGTATTTTTCTGTTCCTTTGTTCTTGCCTGTTTAAATGTGTGTACATACATAAATGGATCAATAAATAAATTAACTATTTTGTCTACAACAAATAAAACCGTTTTGACTCTGTTGTGCGCACTGTCTTAGAGCACGTAGTCGTTTATAGATTCATATGTGCATATTTAACCATATTCGCGGAGAAGAACATAGGTTTGTGCAAATGACTGACGTGTGATGTCGTATGCATACGATTTTGCATTTTTGTCATTGCGGTTACTACCTTCAATTGTTTGACAGTTTCGGTTGCATAATGTCAACGTGAATATTTTATTCTGATAAATATTCATTATTTGGCTTTGTCTCATTATGTATTTTAAAGTCTTCTTTTATGATGAGTCGTCGTGTTCTAGTTTGAATTTAATTATAATAAATGAAGGCTCACTAAAATACTTCTTAATGTTTATTTAAAAATAAACACCAGTCTCTCTTCGTTTAAAGTTTCATAGAAATTTCTTAAGAACTTACTGTACAAACAAGATCTAATTGAGTAAACTTTTGCAAGTCTTTTTAATCTTAATATTGCTTTTAAGAACTTTATCCGAGTGACTTATTTAGAACAAAACAACTACATTATTATTTAAAGAAACTCAATATAATATGTAGGAAGACTGAAATCAGTTATTTAATTTAGTTTTTTGGTGGTAAAGTCAATTAAAACTTATTATCAATAGCATCTAGTTAACATACTAAAAAACATTAAAAGTAATGGTAAATATCTACAAAAAACGCGGCAACCATACCTACCTACATCATTTTAGAACTTTCTCTAACATATAAACAAAACAAAGTAAGTAGGTAAGCGCCTGACACTTCAGGTGTTAACGTCGCTTAACATGACAGCTCACGCTACCAATTGACAAGTTAAAACAAAAAGTCATTTTACCGCGACATAAGACCTTCTTTGACAAAACGTCGATCATACAGGTATAAATGCCTCACCTTTATTTAATACGAAATGACGTATGATTGGAAACGAGCCATGAAAAGAATGAAGACCAACATCTGTAATAATAACAGTCGAAATACTTTTTTATAATTAAATATTATGGATGTCTGCACCACCAACGCTTTATAAAGGTATATATTTCTTAACGAGCTTAATTAAGTTAATGAACGCAATCAAAGGAAAGTTGTTAAGACTGGTTCCTTTCCTGATCTAGACTTGGTGGATGGACACGATTAAATTAATACCTAAACTTGCACGTTTTGAATTTCAGTATTTTACCTCTCTCCCTTGATTTTGTATATACAGGGTTATTTGTAAGCCACCAACAACCTCTTAAGAGGTCATTGTACTCATCATTATGAACAACTTTTACTATGGGACCAAAACTGAAATCGCAAAAAAAAAATCAGCTGTTCCTTACATTTGTATGCGAACACAAATGTAACGAACAGCTGATTTTTTTTTGCGATTTCAGGTTACAAATAACCCTGTATATATATATATATACTATAGTAATGGTATGTATATTTGTATATAACAAAAAAAAAAGTTCCTCTCAACCAAAGCACCTGCCATCTAATCTCTTCACCACCCTTGGTTGAATGGTAGAGAATGCCTAAGGCATTAAGACCGCCTTTGTACCATTTTGTGCGAAAAGTTTAAATAAATAAATATTTCTTAGTAGTCCATTCGCATGTTTTATGCTTATTCTTGTTAGTATTAGCCGTATAATACTGTAATACACATTCTCAGTAACATACTATTTGTTGTTGGTTGGCTAAATTATCATCATTTCGCTTTTATCCCAATTTATTTGGGGTCAGCGCAAAATGTCTTTTTCTTCCCATATTTCTCTATTAGGCGTCATGTAGGTAGTCAGCCCCTTTCTAACCATAATATCATCATTCACACAGTCCATCCATCGTTTCTTTGGTTTTCCCCTACGCTATTGGCTGCCTAAATAAAGAAATAAAATAAAATAAAACCATTGATTTTAATTTGACAAGCGGAAATCAGTCACTGTTTCATAATATTCAAATTCAAAAGCTGTAGTTAAGAAGGTACTTGTATGATATTTTGTTTAATATCAAATCAATCTGGTGTGAAATACAAACAGCCTGTACAAGATTTTGAGGATTTTTTTAAGTGTAAAATTTCTTAAACGTAATTCAGCAGATTCTTCTCAAGTTTTTAATAAGTTATCAAAAGAAACAGTTATTTTAAGAAACTATAAAATTGATAGCCAAGTTTAACAATTAAAAACCTTTAAAAAAAAAAAAAAAACAACCGAATTCACAAACAAGTTTTTATTTTTCACTTTTAAGTTGTACCCAACCCATACAAGTTCATTTAACACTACTTGCTATGTAAATATCAGTGACAGGGAGGTATTAAAACATCATCAATATAAACTAAGTGGAAAATAATCGTACTATTGAAGCTAACTCAAAAACTACCCAAGCAAAGAGTTAATCTTTCATTAAAAAAAGAATTGTGCAAATCCGTCTATATATGAGGGAGTTACATACATTTGAAAAAAAAGGTTAACAGCTATCCGTTAACCTTTTTGCTTGGGTAGGTGCCTGGGTAAAAAAAAAATAATTATATTTAGTCCGTCAGTTAGATTATCGAAAAATAATGGACACGTATTCTTTCTTTTGTCAATCAAACAAAAACTGACAAAGATAAAGCGCGTCAAAATTTGGGAGTGGGGCGGTCGTGACGTCACTTGCTTGCAAGTGTCGCAAGCAAGTGACTTTAACGGGCGATATCTTCATCATTTTTTATATAATTGACAAAATAAAAAATATGGGTTCAATATTTTTTTGATAATCTAACTGACGGACTAATTAGATTTTTTTAGGAAAATAGCCTATTGAGAACCTCCTCCTTTTTTTGAAGTCGGTTAGACTACATTTCACTTTATATTCACAATGTTCGTCACTTATCAGCCCAATAATGTTTGTAAAACTGCAATCATCGTCATGTCTGCCAAAACCAAAGGTCAAATCCATCCTCACTAGACAACAGTACACCGCAAACCGTTGTTTGAGGCAGCATGTGACCTCTTGTTGACATTTTCCGCTTGATTTTAGGTCGCTGCAGACCGCGCTAGATTGACAATTTGAACCGTTTGCACCGTTCCCCTGTTTGTTCGGAACGTTCCGTTTACTAACGAGATTTCCAAAATTATATTCAGTATATCAAAGGATATATTTGCTTTAAAAAGTAAGTTGGCTTCGCTTTGAGAAATAAATTTGACGTGAGTTCGTTTAAATTCGTGTTTGCTCTGCAAGATAGTTAGAACGTGGAGTGTTTGTAGCAGCTGTTTAACCAATATTATTGTTAATGTTGTACATGGCATAAATCAAATTAACTTAGCAGGGTATCTAATCTAAGACCTCATTAAGTCGTTCATCCAGCCAGACTATACACTGCCGAGCAATGAAAAAGTTCCACCCATAAAATGCCGACAAACACCTTAATATCTCCTAAGACATAATAATTTAAAATTTGAACACAATATTTACGTTTTTAGTTGGTAATATTCTGATGCGCTGTTAAATGTACTTCAATATTGCTTTCCCGTTTAGGAGTAATTTGGTGCTATGTCACTGGAACTTTTTCATTCCTCGCGAGTGTATTAATCTCTCACTCCTACCTACCCATCTATTGATTTTACTTTGAATTTCTTCTCCTCTGGCAAACATAATTAACTTCGATAGCCTGATTCAGTTAACCTAATAAGTTATTTCTTAATTATTGTACTCAATTTCTGGAACACACGTTCATATTGCACCGATGACATTCATTTTATCGTCAACAATACTAGAGCTAGTACATGCGGACATTCGTACGCTGTACATAGTTCACACCCCCTTTAGCGTTTGACATCGGCTGTCATAATGTCGAACACAATCGGCTCTTATAAATAGAACACTGGCTCTCTGCGCAATACAAAACGTACGTACACATCCGTATAGAGGTTATTTTTGTACGAAATGTATTTTGATAAGCGATTTAATGAGAAAATTGTGCCAAAATAATTTCTTTACGATGCGATATTGAATTTTAGTGGGTGTTGATTGAGAAAAAGGTTAATCTCGTTTCCGATTTATGATCTAACTGCCGAAGTTGCGTTAACACCTTCTCCATTTATGACCGAGCTTTTGGTATTTAGTTGTTGGGATACAATGTCCGAGTATCAAGTCCAAAACGTACATCAAGTTGACACTGCGGGTAAATGCTAAAATTACTATGCATAAACAGCAATACGAATGGTGTCCCCAGGATTTTGTAATAATATCTTGATTTAAAAGAGTGTCCGTGGAGTTTCTTGCCCGTTCTTCTCCACAGAGAAGTTTTGGAATGGGCAACTAGCTTCAACTTTCTGACTAACTGGCCGACAATTTAATTTTGACAATTCAAAAGTGCCTGAAATGGTTTAATTGAAATAAATGGTTTGAGTTTGAGCCTATAATGCATAATATAGCCTCATCTCTGCGAGGAGCTGTGCCTATAGCCCGCACTGGGACCGTGTGGTGGATACCACACGGTCCCAGTGCGGGTTGTTGGATATAACAGGTCTTCGAAATACCGGTTTCCTCACGATGCTTTCCTTCACCCTTTTGAGAGTAGTGGAGATTAAATTATATACACAAACTAAAGTGCCTGTCTGGATTCCAACTCACGACCTACTCGTAAGTTGGGGCTGGCACTACTGGGCTACCACAAATCCTATTTTTACTACGTGGTGTCATCACTGTCATCTAACTCTTGGGTAATATAGATTGGGCATATGGTTCGCTAACTGCATGTAACAGCATAAATAATTCTGACAGACAGAACGGTTATTAAAACATAAAAGGTAGAACCGATGAATGAATTTTGACGCTAAAAACCAGTTTGTTACTCAAGTCCTAAATGTCATAATCGGAAAACATTTTGAACTCATTATAGTAAGCAATATTGCCCTATTTACGAAACTGGATACACTTTTGATCGTCGATGCGTGAGTTTTGACGCCCATTGCAAACTAGTTTGACTGCTACGTAGCTCGTTATACGCTAGGTAAATGTTTATGTATGAATTGATGTGTATTTTTAGTATTTGTTTTTGTGGGGTATGGGCGTTTGCTGTAAAAGGTATATTTGGTTTTAATTGGTCGCTAGTGAATAAATGCGATTGCTGCCCGTTTTGACTGTCCTTTCCCAAAATCATTGGATAAAGATTGTCATAGTCATCAGCTAAGTATAGGTACCTGACTAACAATACTAACATAATTTTAGGTTAAATTTTTGTTACTAACGCACTAAAATTTTAAGATTTTATGTGATATAATATAATAATGTAACTTATATATTATGGAGAATCTCCGAAATAAATAAATAATAATAAAAGGTGCTTTATTTTATAAAGCTACGATTTTCTAGAACAGTGGTGGCCGCCATATAATGGCCACAGTGACGGCCATCATGTATATGATGGCAGCGGGATTTGACTTTACGGCGTCAAAAAATGCTCTGTAGGGATACACATGATATCAATTTACTGTCATAAATAACGTTTCAGTGAAGTCATTTGACTGTAAATTGCGGACTCTATGTGGCGGCCACCGCTTTAGGAAACCTTAGCTTAATTAAGTATCTACTCATAGAACTCGTTACTTCTATCAGTATTTTAAATCAATTGTTTGTTGAAGATTTTTTTTGAAATATCAGGATTAACAAACAATAAAAAACTATGGAACAGCATAAACACTATTGAGAACAACCCCTCAAACAAAAAAAAAAAAACCTAATGGCCTTCCGCACAAATTGATTGATCTACGAGTTCTGCCGGCGTTTGTCAAAGTCAAATCACGGATCGGTGAACACTCTTAACACATCGAGACCCCCCAGTGTTTTGACATACACGCTAGCGGCGAGTCGATCCGAATGGTCTATCTCGCATTTCGAATTATTTTAAGCATGAATTCGCGTGAAGTGTGAAAGTGCCATATTAGATATACTTGTAGGTACAAGTTTTGTCGGTATTTTTTGTATGACTAGGCAAGTGAGTATCGTCTCCTGTTGTCACCTTACACCGTTCTCAAGCATTTACATTTGTAGATTAAATAGTAGGTTTTCTCACGATAAGGTACTCATAACGTTTATTGTCTCTCATAAAACTATAATACCGTAAGCAAAAGGTTAAAGCGTCAGCATTATGCTCAGCATAGCTATTCACAAACACTCGATGCGCTTCCGTTCCGGATTGAATTGATTAATTCATTTCAGAACTTCTTCTTCCCAGCGAAAGCACAAGGAAGTGGTGAAGGGCGGACGTTTTGACTGTCTTATGTTATTTTGACGTTCAAAAAGTGTTGATTCTCAGCCTCATTTGAAGAAATTGGATAATTTTCATGATGATTGGTGGGGTGGGTTTTCATGTAGCCATTTTTCTTCTTTTTTTTTGTAGTTAAGGCAAACTTTATCATTTCTAATCACCGCAGCATTTTGTTCTTGTCCATGATTTTTTGTTGTAGGTAATCTAATTATTTTGTCGAGCATTACAAACTTCACTTCTCGTCGGTCATTTATCTTAAAGTTTGTAAATAATTTAAAGAACAGTCTTATTTTCAGGCAATCCTGTAACAACCAAACCACAAAAAATCCAACGTTATTTATTAGGTAAGGTAGCCCGCGAAATTCAAATTTTCTTCGTTTTTTCAGTGTCAAGTTGTATGTTGAAATATGATTCGCCACCTTATCAAATATGAGTATACATAATTATATTCATTAAAATATCAATACAACCCTCTAAGTTCATATAATATGGTTTAAGAACTTTATTATTTCTCATTAAGAATTAACAATAATTCACTTACTGAGAAACTAAATTTACACAAAATGTTTACGAGCGCTCAATAACATCGTTATAAAAATGGATTTACAATAATGAATAGGTGGGTAGTGATAAAAAAAAATATCAACTAATCACCAACCGAGTAAACACGGATCTAAAGTAAAATTCGATATATTACTAGATGTGGCATTCATGGCACCGTACTGACAAAATAAAAAACTTTTATTTTTATTTTGTTTGTTTGATAATCCTATTAATACTCCTCGAAGTTCATATAAATTTGAATTTCACGGGCTACCCTGGTCTTTCCCCTTTAATAACTCAACATTTCTACCGATTACAACGTCACACAATAGTCCTAGCACGTTATTAACAAATAAAGGTAGACGCACACAGTATGATGACATGGGCATGTGACATACATAACATGCAACTAAGCTGGTTGGATTAAACCACGATCCAAAGAGGATTAATTTAAAAACTGACGGACTATTGTACCTGCTCTGATTTGTACGTAACATTTTTCTATACCTACTCGTCGAATTAAATCAGCTGGTATCTATCTTGTTCGGATTACAAATACAGTTAGGTATTTGAATATGCCCAGCCTTTTTCCAACTATTTTGGGGTCGGCTTCCAGTCTATTCATATGAAGCTGAATATCAGTATTTTACTAGGAGCGACTGCCTATCTGACCTCTACAACCTAGTACGACCCAACTCCGAACGATACCCTTTGGTAAGACTGGTTATTAGACTTTTGCAGTTCTGACTACCCGTAACGACTGTCAAAGATCTACGAATGACTGCGTGAACCAACGGCTTAACGTGCTTACCGAGGTATGGAGGGGTCTCGATATGTAAAGGTCACCCATCCACGTACAGACCGCGGTAAAACATTGATCAACCCGTGCGGCTGTTATCATGCAGCCACGAGCCCCTCTCATTCATGCAGTTATTTATGACCTCTTAATTATGTATATAAAAACAACAAGCAAACAACATAAAATTTACAGACACTCATCTCAGTTGCAAAATCACGCTCTCTCGACAAAACAATGCCTCATGCCTCATATAATACAACTTTGAGCGCAAAAAGTTGGCTAGCGCTGACTCTGACAATCCAGTCGTTTGTGCCACCGTTTTTTGTTTTTCCAGAATTTTTCCCACAAAAAATACGTAGGCATATGCATGTCGAAACACGTCCGTATGGCCCTTATTAGACGGACAAGCCTTATTAGAGTAAAGGGTCATTTATAAAACGTTTTACGTCATCCCGGCGAGCTGTCGGTAAATGCATTAGTTGATTGGCGATTCCATCAGGTCATATTGCTGACTTACTTAGCTGTATTGCTTTTTAATTGTCCTGTTTTTTCTATGGGTTGCAAAAAGGAATTGGTTTTGTATATATTTTGCGTCTATTCAATCGTTTAGGCTACAGTGGTAGTAACTTAAGATCGGTTTGAAAAAAAATATTACTGTGTATGTATGTGGACTCCATTTTAAATGATTAATTGCCGTTGGTCCGTGGATGTGTGACCATCTATACGTCATATCAAGTGCTCTGTGGCTCGGAAAGCACGCTAAGCTGTTGGTCCCGGCTGACATTTGTGGATCTTTGACAGTCATTACGGGTAGTAAGAAGCCCGAATGTCTAACAACCCGGCCTAACAAAAGAATTTTATTACCAAGTAACTGGGTTGTGGAGATCAGATAAGCAGTCGCTCCATGTAAAATACTGGTATTCAGCTGCATCCGGTTGGACTAGAAGCCGACCCCAACATGTGTGAAAAAAGGTTAACCAGGTGGTGAGTTTCAGCGTAAGATAATTTCTTTGTAAAAGAAAAACGTTAAAAGCTGCTACGTTTACGTTTATTGTCAACGTTAACTCAAAACTTTTCATCAACTCTACTTGTTATAAGCTTTTATGTACGTGTGTGCGGTGGTAGGCGCGGCCTCTCGGTCAGTTGGACCATTACGCTGTAAAATTGCGTCTCTTATTAGATCCGACGTCATTGGTTCATATTACTAGACACTTAAAATTACGAGTTAACGTTTAATGGTCGCCAAAGATTAACGGATATTGAGTTTCGAAATTGAAACGCTAGATGTTACTGATTTCCATTTAGGGCATTGGAATTGAGGATAGTGAGATTAAAAAATTTATGGAGATGTGACTTGTTTTTCCGTGATTTAAAAAATTAAACAGTGGCTGAATAATAACAGTCGCACAAGTCGATCGATCAGGTTAAGCTATACTTGACGTGGTTGGTCTGTAGATGGGTGACCATCTTTACATACTGATACCCCTTCGTGCCTCGGAAAGCACGTTAAGTCGTTGGTGCCGGCTGGCATTCGTGGATCTTTGACAGTCGTTACGGGTAGTCAGAAGCCCGAAAGTCTGACAACCAGTCTTACCAAGTCATCATTATCATCATCAGGTCATCTCATTATTCAGTTACTGGGTTGTGGAGGTCATATAGGCAGTCGCTCCATGTAAAATACTGGCATGTGGTTAGGCTGGTTAGCCCAACATAGTTGGGAATAGGCTAGGCAGATAATGAAGTGATTTATTAGTAACTCTGAACCTACATTTACATCACAATAACAGTAACCCGAATGTTTTATGAAAATGACTGGCGACATGCTTTGCAATTTACATGCAACCTGCATACTTAATCTCTTCTCTTCTTTGATGGTACTCTACTATTTTATATCGTTTGAGTCCAGTAGATGGCCATGTTAATTGCGGCATCAGTGACATTCTTTAAGTCATCCAAAGTGCAGGTGAACGGCCACTTAGGACACTCGCACTGGTTATTGGATGGTCAGTAACCCCCCACTTCGGCATCTGTATCTGTAGCGGCCTACTTTGGGTATCTACGCAATCGATTGAGAATTTTACATATAGATTAAGCTAAAAGTTAGGCGTCTAAAGTAAGTTAAATCAACATCTCGTACCTTAATCTAAGGAGTTACACTCTTCATTTCTCCTGAATAAAGCAACTGCTGTTGTTGCAACAAAAACAAGCCACAAGAAAGAAAGAAAATACATTTATTTGCGGCAAACATGACGCATAAAAAAGAACATAAACACACAAAAAAAAAAATCACAAGTTGGTGGTAAACATGCGGCACATTCACGCAAAACGGCCATCCTTCAGCATAACGCTAAGACCCTATACGAGACAGAGCCCCAGCGCTGGTTTTCAGCGGCAGACGGCAAGTCCAAACTTTCTAAGTCCTTACGAGTCCCATAGACCAACAATCAAGTTTAAAATTTGATTGAAATGAGTTTGAGTGTCATTACTTTAACGGTTCAATCCCATAGCTAAATCATGTTATAAATACAGCGTAGAACCAGTTGTTGTCGATTTAACGACATTGCATCAAAGATAAACGGATATTAGAGGCGTGAAAGTTAAATATTAAATGTTTTGCAACGATGAAATGTTGCTATACTCTGTTCATTTTACGATGATATAAATGACATTTGCCAAATCTTCGAGCTGTGGCTTGACCTAAATCCATAGTTGTATTGTAAGTTATTGATCCTTTTCGAACTACCTAGGTACCAAATGTAAAAGAAAAGTAAAGTTTGTTTAATTACGATACGTTGAACGTGATATCCCGTGTTGTTAATAAATGTTGCGGTTGACGATAGTGCATGTAGTGCACGCTTACCTAGAAGTAACCTGTTAGTTCGTGACTAGACGATTCCAAAGTTGGAGTTATCGGGAAATACGCCCAATAAAAGTGTTGTCATGCAAATCATAAATCATAAAATGAACATAGTATAGTCAGTGAGTGGTATAAACAGTATATTCATTGTATATGTTACGAGGCTATACGAGTGTAGATTATATCTCTTGAGCATTAGGAAGACAAATGGTGTTTTTGGAATTGAATCTCACCGGTATTTGTAACGTTGCTTGCTAGTGGTAACCTTTTGATACGGAAATTAAATGTATGGAGTGTTTAACATTAAAGGATATTTATTTTTTCTATTGAGCTGGCAATAATTGCGTTATAATATCGACATGTTTATTTAATTTAAAAAGCAATAGGTATAGTTAAGTGTCACGCAACGCGATAACGCGATGCGATTCTAGTAGAACAATTTATATGAATACTTCATGGAATTTATTCTACAAAAATTGCGCTACGTCGCGCCTGCCCAAACCTTAAGTGTAAGGAGACCAGAATCCATATTATGTCATATTCATCGTGATCTACGATAAATAAAAAACTTAAAAGTAGGATAAATCATTTGCCAAATACCACTGATATTGCGCTTGCTAATCAAAGATAGTTTAAGATACAATACAGTCAATCTTAGCGCTATAAACAAGTTATATGTTATTGAACTAGATAGATTATAATATATTGTTTCTTGAAGATAGAAGATGCAAGGGAATTCTTTTTTTCAAGAGCATACACTTTCAATAAAAAGTTCAATAATATTGGAATCTATATAATAATAATAAAGGTGAAGAGTTTGTTTGTTCGTTTGAATGCCCTAATCTCTGAAACTACGAGTCCGATTTGAAAAATTCATTTTGCATTTGATAGCCTAATTTTTGAGGAAGGATATAGGCTATCAAACATTACGCTAGAACAGATACATCACACGAAAACGAAGTAATAGCGCGGGCCGGCGATGCGATGCGGCGTCGCAGGCAGAAGCTTATAAACTACTAGAAATAAAACTATTACAAGGTCTCCGAATATCAAATGAGCCAAAAAAAACAAATTGTCGTAATTAGAAACATCAATTTCAACGAAATTCAATCGCAAAACAACAGATAAACAGTTCGGCTTAGTAGCAAATACATATTATTTCAAAACCGGTTCACTTAATAGTGCAATAGCATGTATCTAACAGCTCGCTATACGAATGTAATTTAAAATGACTTCGCACAAGATCAGGTAGACGATAGACGGGTTTAGGCATTGAATTAAAATTTCTATTGATTCTGTTGAGGCCAATTTTATTGCTTCATCATCATCTGCCTAGCATTTTCCCAACTACGTTGGGGTCGGCTTCCAGTCTAACCGGATGCAGCCGAGTACCAGTATTTTACATGGAGCGACTGCCTATCCGACAGGCAAGAAACTTGCATCGTGTAAATAATGTTAAGAATACTCGTAGGAATTATTTTTCGTCATCTTGGAACTTTCTGACTATCAACCTAACTTTATTCCGTTCATAATGACTGTGCTAGTCATTGAAAATGGTGTTATCTATATGGTTTGGTTGCGGCGAATTTGCTTAAAATTAGCCAATTTTGTTTAAAAAATATTAAAATTAGTTACTTAATCATCATCATTTCAGTCGAAAGACTTCCAGTGCTGGACATAGGTAAGCCTCCCCCAAGCACCTCCACTTCGACCGCTTCTGTGCTTCTCGCATGCAACGGGTTCCTTCGGCCTTCACAAGGTCGTCGGTCCACCTTGTGGGAGGCTTTCCAACGCTACGTCTTACGATACGCGGTCGCCACTCCAGAACCTTAAGTTTGGCAATTCTTCGGGCTATGTCGGTTACCTTAAAACTAGTTACTTAAATGTTATACAAAACTTTACTCTGAGGTTAATATACAAGATATTAATCCATACCCCATACCTACTCATACTATAAACGCAAAAACTGTCCTTCAATGTAACCTTTTCACGTTTAAACGGCTGAACGGATTTTAATACTAAACATTTACGCGAACGTCAATCATTGTACAGACGCCAGCAGGTCAACCTACCCGAAACTGTCAAAATTTCCCAATCAACCTTAAACCTTAATGCTTTAGCGATAAAGTTGAAAATCTATTAAAGAAATTTGACAGATTGTAGTAGCTTGATGTGCTGTCGTCTGTACTTAGTTAAGTAAGTTTATCAGAGCATGACATGTATTTCCATTACAGCATGTTTGCAAAGACCACAATACCAAAAGGCTTTGTAGGTAGTTTGGAAATCCACGAAAATATAGGAGGCCGACAAATTCTGGATTCCCTTTGATCATATTAAGTACATTTCCATTTCCATAGCTCGAGTGGAGCAGTGGTATTAAAATGGTATATTAATGTATCAATTTTAGTCCCTGAGATATTCGGGCGGGGCGCTTTTTTTTTTTTTTGAGGATGGGAAATCAATTGATTCGGTACTAAAAACAACTGTTATTTAGTATGTTTAGTCCAGCGTACTTGTTTATTATAGGTCAGTGACAGAGGCGCTTTTAGACTCCTCAATTTGATAGTCCACTGAGTTTACGATAACACTATTTTTAAAGTCGACTGTTAGAATTACCGAACCGTGCTGTTTTTCTTCCTCTGACTATTGTTACATCACTGAAACATAATTTACTACTTAATTCCGAGATTTGCGGGAACTACGTGATGTGAATTAAAGTCATTATTACTTGGCGGTTGTATTTTAAAGTGCTCTTGCGCTCACGGCTGGAGTTTCGCTTAATTTTGCTTCATTACATTTAAACGTGCTAACTTTTGTTTTATTTTAACCGTGTTTACAGGTAAAATTAAAGTTTTCAGCCTAAAAAGCGTGGAGTTAATTCACGCACTAGACTTTTTAGTGTCTCGCCGAGCGTTGAAACGAAAAAGTTTACTTTATTTTTAATTTGAACATTTTGTTATAAATTGCTGTAAACGGTGTTTCACAAGGTAGGCTAAAATTCACAATTTCATCTCATTTAAAAAGTTCTATAAAGAAAAAAATGGCTGACACTCTTATTGTTGACGTAAATAAACATTAAAGTCAATAATATACAAGTTGAAAATTATTATATTCCAAGATAATATTTATATAATTTAACAGTCTTAAAACTTTAATAATTTTGGGTACAAGTAAGTTCATTAGGTCAATTACGATAATGGGTATAATCCGTTGGATGATAATTTCTACCAAACGCAGTGGCATTTTTATATAGCAAAAGCGAATGGGACGGCTGCTGGCGATAAAATGGCGTCTCATCAATATGTTGCCAATATAAAAATGCCGCTGCGTTTGGTATAAATAAATCATCCAACGGAATATAACCACTGTCGTAATAGCTATATAGTAAAATATATATTAAAAAAAATTTGAGATAAAAATCAAAAAAATAGTACACTAATTCCACGTCTAAGTATCGAATACTCTACCACAGACTGTGCTTCTAAGAGTTACAACTTTATTAGGCATAGAACAGATAACAAAGTAATCAATTAAAACATCGATATTAATCTTTGATCATTTGCGGCATGTGTCATTAGTGTTAGGTAAGTCAGTGCGTTGGCGCAGACGTTAGGTGTCGTATTCAATTAATAACGATCTACGGTTAGCCTTGGCGGTAGGATATTTATTTTCAGTTCGAACGGTACTTAGATAGATTATTTAGTGAATGAGACTTTTGACATACTTGACGTTTGTACTGTAATAGGTTATTGTTTTCGTGCCTAGAAGATGCCTGTTTACTCTTGTTTTGAAGGTTGTTGGTTTTAAAATTATTATGACGGTGAAAAATATTTGAAAAAAAACCTATGCATTCTTCAAATATTTTTTTCCGTAAGATGTCATTCTTTCATAAGTGGCCCAAGAGAATATACGTAAGTAGTTACGTATACAGGGTGGCAGGGACATCGACGTGTAACCATGAATTCAGTACATGATCGTAGACCAAGAGTAGAAAATTTTTCTCGTTTAAAAAAATCTCCTGTTTCAATGAAAAGTGCAATACCTACGCGATCAAAATGTATGAAACAGCAAATTTTGTTTTTACTAACCGACGAATAATTTCAACGCTGAGGATTCAGAATCATGTGCTGAATCCTTGTTAACAGATCGATGTCCCTACCACACTATATACTGTTTAAGTTTATATGCCATTTTGTAATGCTTTGTCAGTTGCCATTGTAGTCAGTAGAACTATCATACTGCCTAATGTGTCCTAAGCAAAATTTCATAGTCAGTCCAAAAATTACCTCACCTACCTGCTCCATCGTTACTCTTTTCATTATGTCTATTTAGTATCTTCAAAGAGGTTCCTTCTAATCTTAATAAATTAACCAATAATAACCATAATAAGTGTCTTCACTATAAGATAAAGTACAAGCATTAATCAAGAAAATTTGTCGGGGGTATTAGTTAATTTATATTTGCACGCCACATCATTTTTCACGATCCGGTCTGCCCCTAAAATACGCGGAACGGGGTGAAATGGGAAATAAGTAAACACAAAGGAGCTTTTAGTCTTTAGGTAAGATAAGTAACTAAATAAATATGCGCTGTTAGTGGAACATTGGCGTATTTTTAGGGTTCCGTACCTCAAAAGGAAAAAGTTGTTCTTGTTGGGAATAGTTGTTGTCGTTGTCCTTCTGTCCGTTCGTCCGCCCGTCTGTCAGTCTGCCAAGATTCTTTTTCTCAGGAACGCGTGGAGATAGCAAGTTGAAATTAATATCAAATACGTAGGTTATAGAGCAATGGTGGCCCAGTGATAACGGCCGCGACTTACGAGTCGGCTTATAGGTTCGAGCCCAGACAGGCGCTTTACTTTGTGAAAATTATTACATCACCACTGCCCTCAAAACGGTGAAGGAAAACATCGTGAGGAAACCGGCATGTCCTAGAACCAAAAATTCGAAGACATGTGACATCCACCAATCCGTACTAGTCCCGCCCACTCCCTCTCACCGAGAGGAGGCCTGTGTCCCAGCAGTGGGAACATTATAGGCTGATTTGGTTACGCTAAAAAAACGCAAAATTTTCAATTATTAAGTTCTTGTGACAAATTCATCCCAACTACGGAACCCTTCATTGTGCACGGTCCGACACGCACTTGGCCGGTTTTTTTTACTAAACCCAATTCTAAATTTATGGCGTGTTTATAGATTCCCATATGACTTATTTATATCAGAACTGACGAAATAATCGTAGTATAACACTTCTGCTTCTCCTATAAACAAGAATAATGATGATATTTTCAAATAAAACACTTGTCTAATTTTCAAATATTTTCTTCGAGTAACATTTCTGTGCATGTTCATGTTGTAATTGACCGACAAAGAGAAGCTATTGCTCATTTTTTATTGTTCATGTCTGAGTGGAAAGCGCACGCGATAGGATGTTGCGCACAATCATGTTATTTGGGTAGTGTGGTACCTAGGATAGGCAAGAAACCAACCTGAACACATTAGGTTACACTAAAAGTAATACGATTTTGCAATAATGTCGGTACTTATTAATAATGTAAAATGCTTTATAATTAATAAATGATACCATCAAGTGCTCAAAAACAATCATGTGTTTTATTTGGTATAAGCTCCATACAAATTTGCCCATTCTCCTTTTCCCAATCAAACTTGAACTTAATGTTTTAGAAATAAAGTTGAAAATCTATTAAAGTTTGACAGATTGTAGTAGCTTGATGTGCTGGCGTCTGTACATAATAAATATTACAATTATAATTTTTACAAGAGGTGACACAATGGTCTTATCACTTTTGTATGGATTTAGAGAGGAAGCAGAGACAATACTGCAGGTAATTTGTGTGTACAGACGCCAGCAGGTCAAGCTGCCCGAAACTGTCAAATTTTCTCAATCAACTTTAAACCTTAAAGCTTTAGCGATAAAGATGAAAATCTATTAAATAAATTTGACAGATTGTAGTAGCTTGATGTGCTGCCGTCTGTACCATTTACAAATACAGTGTCCATGGAGTTTCTTGCCCGTTCTTCTCCATAGGTACTACGCTTTGGAATGGGCAAATAGCTTCATATTATCTGACTGGCCGACTTCTTGGCAGTTCAAAAGTGCCTGTAAATGGTATAATTGAAATAAATGCTTTGAGTTTGAGATTATGTACTTACACCATAAATATTACAAATATAATTTTTACAAGTGGTGACACAATGAGTGGTGATATCGCTAAAAGCGATTTTTAAAAGACAACCTTTGGATGGATTTGGAGAGAAAGGAGAGACAATACTGCAGGTAATCTGTGGTGTACCATTTACATAATTGTATACAATAAATGCATAAAACATATTATACTTCATATCTGATATCTATATACATTTATATATACAATAATAATCATAAAACTAGTGCAAAGAACATAATAAATGACGTTTAAGGAGAGAGATAGTATAGTACTCAGTAGTGGTAGTGCCGTACAGGAAAATAAAAAAAAAACACAAAAAATCTGTCTCATTCACTACGGTAGCATCCACAAAGTCATAAGCCTCATTTTTCTACGACCGATTTGTTACACCTGTCATGTCCAGAATTTCAAGACGTCTGTACAGAAAAAGGTTTATTTTTGTAAAGATTACATCAGTATTATGAACGTCAACCGTGTCAAATGGACGAAATTATGATAATTTTTAAGGGCTTACGACAAATGGGTGTAACATCGAGGCGGCCATCTTGTTGTACCTTCTACATTCTGTAGTGACGTATTATTGTATCTATACAATACTGTATAATATATCTATATCTACTTCTGCATATTATAAAGTCAAGTCGCTTTTCGTGTCTACATTGTTCTTCTAAACTACGCAACAGATTTTGATGCGGTTTTCAGCAACATTTAGAGAACGTTCGTTTAAGTGTATAGTACATTCTTATTAAACTTACATATAATAAAGAAATCTCGATGTTTTGTCAAGTCGTAAAACCGTGTGAAGCAGGAGCGGGTCGCTAGTGTATATTGTTATAAATGCGAAAGCAACTTTATCGGTCTGTCTGGTTCTCTTTGAAAGCCTAAACCACTGTACCAATCTTTATGAAATTTGACAGATAGGTAGCCAAGGGACCAGAGAGGCAATTCTCGTAATTTTAAAAACGTTCACAGTCCTCTGACTGTGAACGTTCTTAAAATTAAGAGAGTTACCCCTCTGGGTAACTCTCTTAATTTTAAGAACGTTCTCAGTCTAATTTCTCTACACTTTGACAAGTTTTTGACATTTGTTTGTCGCCGAGATAAGACTGCGACTAGATTTTGAACGTTTTAAATTACGGGAATACGGGCCCTGATCTCAGTTGCAATAAAAAATCCTCTAATTTGCTTACATGTTTGACAAGATTTTGACATTGATTGTCGCTGAGATGAGATTGCGACTAGATTTTTTTGAACGTTTTCAATTACAGGTATTTGCCTTCTGAAAAAGGACATAGGGTGCTTTTCAACCTAGATCGCAGACGAAGCTGAGGATAACAGCTAGTGCGAAATATTCTGTTGGTCGTGATAGTAGCGGTCATTGGGAGACCAATACATTGGCTGATAAGATAATTTGAGCCCCGAAATAATTGAGATTGTATAACTTGTTATGATTCCGATTATTTCGGGTATCTAAAAAGGATATGATAATAACCTACTTTCCGCATTATGTCTGTATTTGCTTACACTAAAGAATTTTATGTAGGTTGATTTTAGGGCAAAAATGCCATAGGTAAATTACACTTTTTCGATTCCACAGATGTTTTATTTTGTAGTTATTTCTTACACAAAAACAATCTTAAATATTTTTGCAACAACACCAAGACGATACTCTCAAAACATTTCAGAATTTTGCAAAGTAAGAAAGTGTAAATATATTGCTCTAGGAGACAATTTCATTTGAAATTCAAATCACTACTACGCGTAAGTAATTTTATTACAATATTCGTAGACAGAGGGCTAATAAGCACCAGTGAAAATGGAACGAAATTTGACGGAAGATATGAATACCTATGTAAGGACAACTTACAAAAACACTGATTATAATTACGTCATATTTTACGTTGCAAATGGCGTGAATTTGACGTAATACATCATTTGACAATTACTAACGAGTTGATCACATGATCGCCGATAAAGGTCCGTAACGGACCGTGTCGGTCTCCGTACGACAGAGTTGCATTAAAGAGTTGAGTTACACTTTCTTACTTTGCAAAATTTTGAAATGTGCTGATGCTGGTAAAGGATATCCTGTGCCGTTATATATATAACTGTGCAGGATAGCCTTTACCAGCATCCTAATCGTGTAACACACTATCAATCACAATCTTAATCATTTTGAAGGATAATGCTAATTCATTGTTTCAATTTTCGAAAAAAAATCTGTTCGGCAACATAAATAACGCAATGAATGTTATTAAACTGTCAAAATGAAAGCCTTTCCTACTGTTAGTGTATTAAGCAATTACCCCGCAGAAGTAGTCATCATATTTGAGGTTTGGCAACTACAATATTATCAGGATTGTGCCGGAATATGTGTGCCGTGAACGTGGTACGACAGCGGCTCCTCTGACATCTTCTCTGTCATCAGAAGACAACCACCACGCAACCATCGATGCGACGCTCTACTAGAGTGACTGTCACCAGTCAGTGTCGCTCTTTTCCGACCTGTTCATGATTCCAGTAACTTCGTAACAGAACGAGGTGGCGCCACTGGCTGCGCCGTCATAACCTTCTTTTCCAAGTTCCCTCTCTACTGGGTGAGAGGGAATCTCACACACGCGTGGGTGTCAGAAAGCACCGACGGGGTGCTGTGGCTATATTTTTTTCATTCATTATTGTGGTCAGTAGATATTTTTTCATGACGAGACTTATGTTCATTTTACGGGCTTGCAGTTGCAAAAATAGTCCCATTAGTTTACTCACAAACAAAATAAGTGATTCAATATTCATTAAGACTTATCCTGATTTATAGGCAAACATCTTTATGTAGTAAGAAAAAAAAAATCTACGCTTGCCGCGGTTGGTCTGTGGACGGGTGACCATCTTTTCATACCGAGACCCCGCCGTGTGTAGCGGGATCGTCCGAAAGGGTTACCGCTGCCCTGGAACGTAAAGGGCTAAGGAAGGAACACGGGTGGGTTTTAGTCAGTAAGAGTCTGACACTCCCTTCTGCTCCATCCAGAGCGGGAGGGGTCATTTGATGACTTCCCATCAACAAAAAAAAAAAACCCGCCGTGTATCGGAAAGCACGTTATGCCATTGGTCCCAGTTGTCATTCTTGGATCATTGACAGTCATTACGGATCGTTGGAAGCCCGAAAGTTTGACAACCAGTTGCCAAGGGGTATCCTATTACCCTGTAATTGGGTTGTGGAGATCAGAGGCCTTACCACGAGCTCTTAACGCGATCCAGTTTAGGCTGTTGGAAAGAGACAGAGCTATACAAGTCGTCTAGCGCCATCTCGATCCCTGAGCGTACATTGAATCGCGTTAAGAGCTCGTGGTAAGGCCTCAGATAGGCAGTCGCTCTATGTAAAATACTGGTATTCAGCTGCATCCGGTTAGACTGGAAGTCGACCCCAACAAACTTGGGAAAAGGGTAGGCATATTGAACTTTTCCTGATTTATACAGGTAGGTAAACATTTATGTAGTATGAAATAAGTTCAAATTTCACACCAACTTTCAATAGAAAAATAGCTAAAACGAAACTGCCCTACTTATTTATCACTACGATAACAACCGGCAACTAACGCCTCACACCTCATTTCACTAAGCTACTTTTGGAGCAAATGATCCGCGCAAGACCGTTTTCTCGCAAAGTTCGGAACGCGCCTTTGAATCGCATCTAACTACGCTTTATAAGGTAAATAATGTATCGGATGGGTCGAACATCGTTAGTTAGTTAGGATACAGCTGCAGTATAGGCTAGGCGAGGAACCTTTTACTCGTCATCGTTTACTATAAAAAATAAATAAAAATGTCTTTTATCGAAGACTACTTTGGTGAGCATTGGAGGCCCAGTGGCATATATTGGTCCCGACTTACGAGTTATCGATCATGACTTCGAAAGTAAAGTCTTTCCAGGCACTTTACTTTGTGTATTTCATCACCACTGCTCTCAAAACGGTGAAGAAAAACATCGTGAGGAAACCGGCATGTCCTAGACCCAAAAATTCGAAGACATACATGCAGACATCATCAACCAACCCGCACTGGGCCCGCGTGGTAGATAATAATAATATAGCTTGGAACTTTTACCAGTCTACTATTTTTATATTTTTAAATGTTTTTATACTTCTTATATTCTAATATTTAATTTATATGTTTTCGTTGGAATAAAGGAGATAATAAAAATATAATAATAATAGAGGACGCCTGTGTTCCAGCAGTGGTAACATTAAAGACTGATAATGCTTACTAATAAAGAGTCAGGGAGATATTTAGTAGAACCAACCTGGAACTATGAGACTAATACCGGCACAATACAACGGCCTAGAAGTGCAAACAACAATAAAATCCGAAACGGATTCTCAAACTTAAATCTTCAGATAGTGGTTCGAAATGATTCAAGTTTAGCGACAGCTGAGGTTTATGAAGGAAAAGTTGTAACAGCTCTTACGTCACGATTAAACAAGCATTTCTGAAGTGTATTTAGGAAAGAAGAAAAGCCTGCGCCTGATGACGGGGACCATCACGGGACACTGCTCACTAAACAAACACTTCCACACGATAGGCATAACGGACAGCCCCCTGTGCAGGGCTTGCATGGAGGCTGATGAGACCGTCGCGCATGTGCTCTTTGAGTGCACAGGCGTCACCCAGATTAGGTCGGAAACCCTCGGGACACCCAGATCTTACATAGATGTTCTCAACAGACCAGGAAACTTAATAAGCTTCTGGAGGGAGGTGGACTGGTTGGAATAACCACCAACGGCCGCCATGGCCCACGCACAATGGTCCACCTGAAGGACTAAGTGCGAAAACCAAACCCGTAACATAGAACATAATGTATTTAGGAACTTTAACCATCCAATGATCCATAGATTAAAAAAGTCTAGATTAATTTTTAATAGTACCTGTCGTTAGCTAGCTCACTGGTAGGTAGGTAGCTCAGTGTATTTATAAGCTCTTTTTTTGTAGCGTTAGGCCAAACTGGATTTGACTTTATCTCTACCTAATAACTCTAGATAAAATCAAATCTCCTGGTAGAGATAAAGTGTTGTTTGTCTGCAATGCTCATAGGTACCTATGGAGGTATGAAGAGAAGTATGTATAGAGGTATGAGCTCTTCAGAAACAGGGTTTAAAGTTGACACATTCTTATAGAAAAGGGAGGATCCCTATACGAAGGCAGGAGGTGGGCAACTGCCCGACGATTGATGTCGGGACGTTGTATATGCTTGTTGCGCAGTAAGCTCTGCTTGCGCGAAACAGGATTTTGTGTGACGTCAGTGTGATGAGTAGTTCGTATGTGGCGATGTAGATGCCGCTACATACCTACCTATGAATATTGCAGACAAATAACAGCTACCAGTCTGTAGGTTATAAAATGTGGTTGGCTCATTGATCCTGTGCATCACGTGCACTATTCATTGCTGACATCAAGTCACCAAAATAATCAATTGCCATAGCATATATTGTTATTTATAAGCTATACCTGGAACGTCATCTTAATATTCTTATAAAACCAAGTCAACTATTCGATTTCCATTTACGGACACAGTGTCAGCTTTGGCAAGGAATTTGTATAGATGTTATCACACTGTGTCGATATGGGCTTCACGCGAAAAATCTCGCGTTAATTGACACGTATTTCCTTTAACGGATGGAGGCTTATGTCTGCTAGGTTTTTTTTCTAGGCACCTTCGATTAGTGATTTATTAAGCCGTTAGATATTATATGATACTAGGAGGGAGAATGTCATAAAATATTTGTGGTCTATCAATCTGGGATTACATAGCTCCGTATTATGGAGCGCATTCTACAGCGTTAATAAAAATAATCTTTAGTATCTTGAGATTATGAGACTAGATAGAGATACATTCTTGATTTTAAAAGGAGGTGCTTCGTCATTTTTGCACTTAAAGGAGCTGATTTCTAGTTTATAAGTGGATGGTTGTGAGACGATATATTTATTTCGTAACCATTGATTCCTGACTTAAGTTATAGTGGCTTATTGCGTTGGACAGCTGTGCTGCTGGGGAGTTTGTTGCGCCACGTCTTCTTCCCAGCGAAAGCACTATGTAGTGGTGAAGGGCGGGTGTATTGGGGGACTGTTTGTAATTTGGACGTTCGAAAATTCTCAGCCTAATTTGAATAAATTACTTTTGATTTTGGACATAAACTTCTCCATAGCATTGGCATAGTTCGGATAGGGATGATCCAGGTCTAGAGCATTTTGTATCCACGCTACCACCACCGCAGTGTCGATAGGTACTCAGTCCATATACCTAGCTAGGGAGTCTAGGCTGGTACATGAGACCATGTATCAGCCATCTTAGCCTTGGTTCAAGGACTAGTCTTGACCACGGACTATCCATTCTTCTGTTAAAAATGTAAACATAGCAATCCATCCTACAGCTCACCCCTTTTTCTTTTCTTTTTTTTTCAGTATGGGAAATCATCAAATGGCCCCTCCCGCTCTGGGTGGAGCGGAGGAAGTGTCAGACTCTTACTGACTAAAACCCACCCGTGTTCCTTCCTTAGCCCTTTATGTTCCAGGGCAGGGGTAACCCTTTCGGACGATCTCGCTACACTGCTTACCCCTCAGGTATGTCATTGACACCGATTGTGATTCCTTCGGATAATAATAACTAAGCAGAAATTGTATACTTCTCTAGAGGTATGAGGAACAGGGTGTAAACTTCACTCATACTCCATAGAAAATGGAGGATCCTCCGACCAGACGGGTGTTGTGACTGGCGGGCAATTACCCAACGATTGATGTTGGGAAATTGTATACATGCTAATTGCGCGGTAAACTCTGCTTGCGAGATGCAGGATTTGAGTGACGTCAGTATGACGCGATGTTCGCATGTGGCGTTGTAGATAACGCTACACTTCAAGGAAATTCCAAACAAAGTTTCCTTTAAATATACAGACGCCAGCAGGTCAACCTACCCGAAACTGTCAAATTTTCCCAATCAACCTTGAACCTTAATGCTTTAGCGATAAAGTTGAAAATCTATTAAAGAAATTTGACAGATTGTAGTAGCTTGGTGTGCTGGCGTCTGTACCTTATTGGCTGAAATAGTCAAGACATAGCCCATGCAGCTTCCTTGATATGTATACATATACTAATTTGAGTTCATTGAAAAGAAAAAGAAATAAAATGGAATTCTTTATTCTTTACGTTATATTATTTAAAAAATTACGGCCTTTCTAGCTATGTGGCCTAACTGAGACGAAAGGCCGAAAAAACTCAGAGGTCACAGTCTCTTATAAAGTCCAGACATAATCTTGGTCAGATCATGTGAACACCATGTCGATTAGTATCTGAAATGGTTTTTTGAGGAAAGATTGAGTGAACCTGTCCATTTGTTAGTAATCATGCAGCTCACATCACCCTAATCTTGGTTACATCGTGTGAACACACATACTAACAAAAGTATCATGACGGTCATAATGCTCTAACTCTCTTTCGCCAAGTGCAGAGTATAACTTGCGACAAGGAACTTCGTTCCAAAAAAATGACAGGCGTATTGTTTACTGACTTTCGAACGTCAAACAATATAGGTAATGTAATTTTTAATGTAAGTCTTCATCATCTGCCTAGCCTTTTCCCAACTATGTTGGGGTCGGCTTCCAGTCTAACCGGATGCAGCTGAATACCAGTATTTTACATGGAGCGACTGCCTATCTGACCTCCAGTACCCAGTTATTGGGTAATACGATACCCCTTGGTAAGATCCACGAATGACAGCCGGGACCGACGGTTTAGCGCAACGTAACGTAATTTATAGTGTAAGTAAACATAAATGAAGCTTCTTCTTTAATATCAACCTGCTATACTTTTATAGGCATACACACTCCAGCCGATCGATTCTGTAAAAATCTCACCGTGAAAAGTTAGGTGAAGTGAGCTCAGAGTAAGCTGTCAATAGCGTCAATCCCTTAGCATTCGTTGGGATGACAGTTCACTCTACGCTCACTTCACCTAAGTTTTCACGGTGAGATGGTTACAGAATCGCACTGCAGTTCATCTTTTACGTCTCTTACACAACTCTCACGACTTACGTCAGAACATATGCGCTAGAAACTTCCCTAAAACTGCCTTCATTTTGTCTGAATTCATGCCAAGTTTGTACGCAATGCTCTTGAACTGTCAAGAACAAATACTTTACTAGTTCACGGAACTTTGAGTGATATGAACTCTGACTTATAAGATGTAAAGTGATGGATAATTCATGTTGTGATATAGAACGTTTTGTAAGGAACAAGTTTACGTCGTGTCTTTCAAATTGTTTATGAAAACTTATTTAATTTTAAATGTTTAGTACAAAATCCAGGATGCAAGGTCTTTGTCCTCCTCCAGGTCCCAGACTACACATCAGTATTTTATACCGATGAGGCTAGTCTCCATTGAAATTGGTCGCCGTGGCCGAAATGTGGTAGGGAGGACTTTTATTTATTTATAACGATTGGTTTAGTGGTTTAAGCTTCAAAATATTATAGACAGATAGACAGACATAGGTACTTTTGCATTTATAATATTAGTAGGTATATAACTATGGATTGTTTTTTTTTTTTAATTTTCGTCAACCAATCACAACTCTAGATATGTTGACAACAGAAATGTTGTTCGGAGACTTGATGAAAGAGCTAGAGAGTTTATTTATATATTTAAACTTTTCGCACAAAAAGGTACAAAGGCGGACTTAATGCCTTAGGCATTCTCTACCAGTCAACCAAGGGTGGTGAAGAGATTAGATGGCAGGTGCTTTGGTTGAGAGGGACAATAATAATAAAAAAAAACTCTTAAAACTAGGTACACTAATACATAAATAGGTTATATACACATACATATTATTACTATAATATATATATATATATATCAAAGGAGAGATGTGTTGAGATGACTCTACGCATTTTTTTTAAGGTTAAGGTTTCCAGAAACCAAGGGTTAATTCTATGTCAGAGAGACACAGTCATGCATTTTTAAAAAGATTCATATAAGGTGGCTTGATGAGAGTATTATTCGAGGTACGATTCTATATGGGGGGCCTTTAGACTTAGCAATCAGCAACATTAGATGGATTAACCTCTCAGATGTCTACCAGATGTATTAGGGTAGATCGGACAACGTATTGTAGCGCATCCAACCTTTAAAAGTAGGCCAAAAACGATACTCGTATAATTAAATGGGTATGGTCTACCGCACATCCAATGCCAAATGCCAATTGCCAAAAAATAGGCTTTAGAAATATATAAATATCAGTGTAGGTTACATTACCTCATATTCAGCCAATAATGTTCCCACTGCTGGGACCTGAGGCCTTCTTTCTTTGAGAGGGAGTGGGCTGTAATCCACCACGCGGGCCCAGTGCGGGTTGGTAGATGTCATATGTCTTCAAATGTCCGGTTCTAAGACGTGCCGGTTTCTTCACGGTGTTTTCCTTCACCGTTTTGCGAGCAGTGGTGATGAACTTAAAGCGCCTACATGGATTCGACCTGACAACCAACAACTCCTAAGTCGAGGTCGATACCATTAAGCCATAACTGCTCCTCATTACATACTAATACTCTGTCAACCACACTAAGCCTTTTCTTGTAATATAAATGAGTGCAAAAAGTGCTAATCGAGATCGAATTAACGACCTCTCACTTGCCAGTCTGTTGTACCATTGCGCTTGAATAGAATTAAATCATCCAACGGCTGTTAGGCAAAAGGAAACATTAGCGCCAAGAAACTTCAGGATACATTAATTAACACCTGAGACCTTCGTTATTTCAATTACCTACTAAATGCTCGAAGACTTAGGTACCGTTAAACAAAACTTAGGTTCTAAGTTATTAACAAGACATAAAGGCACACTCTGACAGTTTGTAAAGGCAGCCTTTCCATTGTTAAGTCATTTAATTAAGGATCAAAAGGTACACTATGCTCGTGGTTGACCTTTGAAAACTGAGGATCGGAGCCAATTCACTTACAATGTGAATTTAGTCGGTTTATTGCTGCCTTTGTAACTGTTACTTGAGCTGCTTTTACTATTTTAGGGTCTCTTAGTTGTTCATGTATGGATAATACCCCAGACCCTGCAAATATTAGCACATACTTTCCTATTCATCATATCAGCCTATAATGTTTCCACTGTTAAGACAAAGGCCTACTCTCAGTGAGAGGGAGTGGGCCGTAATCCACCACGCGGGCCCAATGCGGGATGGTAGATATCACAAGTCTTCGAATTATCAATTTCAAAGTTGACCAGCGACAATTATAATTACTTTACCTGTCGTGTTTGAACTCCAACACATTCCCTGCCTACCTAAGCTGGAAGTGGGTCGGAGGGCAGACGCACAGATCTTGATCGTTGAGCTCCTTAAGTTTTGAGTTGAGCTGCACGATTTCTGACATATGCGTGCACTGACTGGATAGGTCCTCTCAATCTGTGTGGTTCTTTCCTCAAAAGACCATCTCAGACATCGACCTACATGGTCTTCATATGATCTGACCAAGATTATGTCTGGACTTTAAAAGAGACTGTGACGTCTGGGTTTGTTTCAGCCTTTCTTCTCAGACTAGTCAGATAGGAAACGCCGACCTCATCTAGTTTTAAAATATGATTGACGTGTAAAAGTGTTTGTACAAACCTACTTACAAAATAAAATTATTTATCATTTATGTAGCTGTAATTTTGTGAACTAAGATTTTTACTGTAGTTGTCATGATTATTAAATTACTATTGTTGCTTGTCATGTTGTGCAATTACGCTTCGAGTGGTAATTAGGTCGAAAACCCTAATGTAAAGAAAGACAGAAAGAAAATACATTTATTCAGCACAGACCAAATGCATACTTCAGATAAAAACAAATTGAAAGTGTAAAGTCCGATCTAAGGAATTAGCAGGAAAGTGTGCCTCACGGCTGCGCCAAAAAGACCCAGTGACGTAGACCTACTGATATACTGGGATTGTTACCTGTTGTAGTTGCCTTGTTGATAAGTAAATAAAAGGGACGCCACTTTCCTTTTACCTTGTTGATAGATATTTGGCCTACTTTTGATAGGTTAAATAACTGTATGAGTCACAATTAAACGCAGACAACAAAAATACAGATTGCCATAAGCCTATGCAGTACGCAGTCAACAGATGGACCAAACCAGCATGGACCAACCCAAAAATCGATACCTACTAAAAAGTTATTCCAAAACAAAAAGTTTTTAAACTCGAAACTCACTAACTAATAACAGTAAAAGCCTACTAAACTATCTCAACAAAAACTGGGGCTTTATAAAACAAACATTCTACTCGAAACGCTGTCGATCGCAGGGCATCGGAGCTCGGAGTTCGGTTTTGCTTCACCCCATGCAGTCTAGAGCAACAGCCGTGCTCCGCGGTTTGACATTATGTACATGTACGTAAAGGTGTGTACGCACATTCCGTACGCGTATTAGAACAGAAGAGTCGTACAATTTTAGAATGGCATGGAAACTTGGGCTGTCTTCGCATAACTGAACATTGATCACGAATGCTTGAATCGTATGTTTGGACTTAATTAATGAGTTTTAGGAACGCAATTAATGTTTTTGAATCTTTGCTACCAAATAACACGCTTAAACAATAACTTAAGATGGAGCTTTTCCGGATTTCCAGGAATAAAAATAGTTTAGATATATTTTTTAACCTAATATATCGCTTCTTCTTCGCTGGCACTGTACCCTCATCTTATTTTCCGAAAACTTTGCCACTCCACGGCGTTGTCGGTGGCAGCACAGAGTTCACTTTGACTGCATGTTTTGGGACACAGAGGGCAGGATAGGAGGTTGAACATTGTTTGTGGCATAGCTCCACAATCACACTCTACTGTCGTGCACTTTACCAGGTTGGACTTACATCTTACATCCCACTTGTGTTGACGCAATATATCGCTGAAAACCAAATACTTTTTACACTCTATTTTAGGTTTTACAGCGAACAATGTTGTTTCGAACTCAAACTCAAGCATTTGTTTCAATTACAGGCACTTTTGAATCGTCAGGTGGTCGGTCAGTCAGAAAGATGAAGCTAGTTCGTACCGAACAACGTATTTTCGTATTCGTATTTGTAAGTGCGTTCACACCCTTACAATTCGCGTTAGGCACGGTGCAGTGAGCGAGTGCGGTGGCCGCGGTCAGCCGAACAATATTGTATCTTTACCGCGTTGCAATGTTCAGTAAATTCTACGTCAGATGATTTGTCTTCAAACTGTACGTATTTTTTATAACGTTCTCATTGAGCGGTTTACACGGAATGGTAACAGTAATGTCCTTTTTTAGACTCATATTTAGTCTATAATGAGCGTAAACAATAATGAGCGACCAAATATTATTTTAATATTTAATTTTTTACCATTTATGTACACACATATATAAACAGACAAAGAAAAACACAACAGAAAAAATAGGTACAGAGGTGATGCTTATTTCATAAGAAATCTCTTCCAACATACCTGAGATAGGACAATAGTTACAGAAAAATTACAAGAATGTACTAACATACATACAAATAAACATACATAAATACTTCTAAAATAAATATTAGTAGAATGATAATAATTATATCATACACAAAACAATAAATACATACTACTTCTTTAATATTACTTCTTTTCTTGTGGCTCCTTCTGTAAATATTGTGCACTAAGATGACTTTCTCACGACCTTAATGGTAAAAAAAACTGTAATAAATATGTATGTGCATAAATATGTAAGCTGTCACGCCCTTTATGCCTGGAGGCTTTTATTTAGGTAGTAAGTTTTTATTTACATTTTAATTAATTATTTTTCAGCTTGAGTACGTATAGTTTTTATTATATTTGTTGGTATATTGGCGTGGCTAGCTGACATATTGCAAGTAATTTAATTTTATGTTATGTGCCTTGTAATGTTAATTACTTAACGCCTAGTATTGTATACAATCAAGTATCAAGTATTTTCTAACTGAACAGACAGCTGTGCTGCTGGGGAGTTTGTTGCGCCACTTATTTTTCCCAGCGATAGCACTAGGAAGTGGTGAAGGACGGGCGTATTTGGGGGACTGTCTTTTGTAATTTTGACGTTCGAAAAGTGCTGATTCTCAGCCTAATTTGAATAAATGACTTTTGACTTGATTTGTATTTACTTTTATATAACCATAATAATTAGCCTATAATGTTCCCACTGCTAAGACACAGGCCAGCTCTCTTTTGAAAGGTACTCCCTCTCAAAAGGAAGGATATAATCCTCCTCGCAAACCCAGTGCGGGTTGGTAGATATTACCTACATGTCTTTGAATTTTTGGTTCTAGGACATGCCGGTTTACTCACAATGTTTTCCTTCACCGTTTTGAGAGCAGTGGTGATGCAATAAATAACACAAAGTAACCCGCCTGACTGGGTTTGAAGCAACGCCGTAAAACTCGTAAGTCGGAGACGTTACTACAGCACTGCTCTACTGGGTGACCACTGCTCTCTAAGCCGCTACAGTACTGCTGTCCGTATTTACTTTGCATAATCCAGAAATCCGTTGAAAGTATCCCAGTGTACTCCAATACTAATCACGAGTATACACCGTAAAATTTTGATCGTTTTAATCCTTAAACGGGGTCACTGGCGCCGATTCCCTTGTTCACAAACTAAACTAAATTTAAGTTCAGTGCATCTTTTTCTTTCTATTTCATTAAGAAAAGGACAAAAGATTAATTTTAGTTTAGTCCTGTCAAATTAAGACGCCCCATAGACAGTTTAGACGTGATTAAAAACATGGCTACTAAAAATACGTCAATTTACGTCTGTCGCTGACTAATTTGACAGGACTAAACTAATACTTTATCTTCTGTCCTTTTCTTAATGAAATAGAAAGAAAAAGATGCCCTGAACTTAAATTTAGTTTAGTTTGTGAACAAGGGAATCGGCGCCATGTACAACTTTAAAAATTAAATTATTATTTACAAAACAAAATCAGTTGATCCATAGATTTATGTTCGCATAACTCGACATAATGTATGGATCAACTGATTTTTTTTTCACGATTTCAGGGTTGGCCCCTTAGTAAAAGTTGTTCATAATAATGAGTACAATGACCCCTTTTAAGGATTAAAACGATCAAAATTTAATGGTGTATTTAATGTAGAGTTAATATTCAAGTGCCTCTATAATTTCAAATTAACTCATTACTTCAAGAGATAATTATGAACGACATATCACTATTAGAGCCGAGTGTTACATATATAATCGTGTCGTAATTACATATTTAACACTAATCCTTCGCCTTACACGGCTTATCCATAATTAATGTATAAATGCAAATTAATTTATCATTAGGTGTCTGAATTTCGCACCTGTCATCAGGAGTAAAGTTAAAACAATTTTGTGAAGACATTTCATTTATTTCCAACAGAATGAAGTGCTGGCATAAATAAGAAGAATTAAAATTTCAATGAATAAACTTCGAACACAATAGCGAACTTTTGATAATATTTATAAGTTGATACAGCTGTATAGCTGACCTAGATTTGCTGTCAGAACTTGCTTCGTCCGATCTTCAGGATATTTAAATAGATGTAGACACAGTTGTTATTGAATAGTTTATAGAAGTTTATGATAGTTAGTCAACTTTAAGTACTAAAGACTCGCCGCCGAGAATCTCCACTTGGTTCGCTTGAAGAACATCCCTGGAAAGATGAAATGGAAAACTTTGTTATAGAGATTAATAAACAAACAAAAACAGAAGCTGAGTTATTGAATAAATTATTTCTTTCAATAAAAATTGGACTTGACTTAAATCATAGGTTCTTAACGTGAGGCGATAATAACCCCTCCTGAGCATTTGAGACTTTTAGCAAAACCCAGAGAAATATGTCCTATCTTGCGACTATATAATATTACCCGTTTCAATATATATCGTGGCAATAGTTGTTTCAGATTTGCGACAGACGGTAAGTAAAAAACATTGGGGGGCTCTAGAAAACATTGGGCCGTGGGCAAAAAAGAAAAACCTATGATTTAGGTAATAACAACGAAAGCAGTGATGTTAAAGATAACCATGCTAACTATACGGTTGTAAATTCTGACAAGGAATCTATTATTGTAAACTACATTGATGGAGCATCAGTCAATTTGGTTGACTACTCTAATTGAATTAGGAGTTAGAGAGACATGATAACGTGACAACTTCCCAACTACACCTAATACTCTAATACTTATATTTCACAGCCTGGCTTTTCCTGGTACGTAATGCCGCTGATAAAAAAACGCTCTAGCAAATTCTCTTCTAAGTATTAAAATTTTCGAATAAGGGATTTTAACAGTCTCTTAACTTTTTGTTGGAACGAGTTTAAACGAAAACAATGAGAAAACTCAATTTTGCAAAACTTTTCAAGTATCTTTCTTCAAATATTGCGGTCCTGTCGTCTGAGTTTTGTCTAGTTAGTAACAGTAACTCTTATATTTTCATATTTTTTTTGCACATCCATATAACACAATCTGATCTTTTGCATTTTTACCCATTGCTATTGGAACATCATCCATTTAGAAAAAGGTCATAATTTCTTGAACAAACTCATCAGTAATGTCAGCTTGAGCATGATTATCCATTTGAGAAACAAGTCTCTTGGGTATCGAATGCTCTCGCCTGCTCAAGTGTTATCAAAGTTATTGAGGTAAATACGAATTTTGATAAACTATAAGAGATGGAAGATAATAATATTTCTGCTAGAATTGAGCAGATGATTGTAATAGAAACTATTAATAGATATGTAGAAATATTAAAATATTAGTTATGATATTGATTTAAATGGTACAGAATATCATATTATAGCCGAATGTGTAACCAAAATTAGCTCACAGGATAAAAACTATAAATTAGGGATGAAAACATAACACAGGGAACCACAAAAGAAGTTTTGGCGCATAACAAGATAATCATCGTTCACGATTTTGCTCCAAATTCTAAGGTAATATATAGTGTGTTGACCTTTAGCGAACTGGCGTTATGCCCAAACTTCTAACCTCTATAATATGAGAATTCTCGACTATCATCTTAGTCTTGTTGTAGGCTATAATAACATTGTCGCACTTCTATTGTTAAAGATCTGTACAAAAGTTTTGGGAAGTTAGTTACCGTGTTACTATGATATGTATTACTAGTTCTCACCTCGAAGTTTTGGGTGACTGGATGCTGCTAATAACAACTTCAACTTTCTTGTTGACGCCTTCGAAGTAAGTGAGATCGATGGTGTATGCGTCTTGTCTGAAGTTGATGACGACGATGTAGGTTTTCTTGTTGTACCACCTGGAAGAATAAAAGATGACGTCATGATTCCTTTCAATGATCAGATGATTGTGCATGGTTACTCGATAAAGAATGAAGTGAAACTCCATTTAAAAGAAATTGCTCTATGCTTCAACGCTCGTGACATGTATTGGCGAAGCTTTCAACGCGGTCAACTAACTGCCTTATAGTTATTAATTAATGGTGTTCCGTCAATATTTTTTTTGGCAACTGCAAGAGGCTAGGATTTTATTAAGAGGTTAGGATTAAGGCAGAGTAGATATCCGGAACCATACCACTTTCCACGGATGACTTTTGCTATAGTGTTATAATGGGTTCTGTTGTAAAAACTACTCAATTAAGAAATTTGATACACGCAACATGTCCATAATCGAGAAAAGCTTATACATACGTACATACATACAAACATCAATGACACTTATTTAATTACGGTGGGCGGTTCCTAAACCAATTTCGTTGCTGACCAGTATTGAATGCTCGTTTAGATATTCATGCATGAAGTAAGTGTTTCCAATGAAAAACTTCGTTAGTTTCGTCACGCGATGTTGTTTGTTGACCTCTTCAAAGATATCTAGGTCTAAGGTTTTATTTTGTAATAGTATCCAAATACATGAGTTTCTGTATATGAGCAGTTGAGAGGAAATATTTGCTTTATCTTTTTAAGAAGGAAAAATACTGTTTCCTTTGTTTTCTGCAATCCTCAGGTATCTTCTTTTATAAAAATTGCAGGCACAAACACGATTTAATGATTTCTCCAAACATAATGTCACGTTTCTGAATTGGTTGTTATTCCAGTAAAAAAGTGAAGAAATTCACCAAAAAGTTAATTAATTTAAATGTTACGGGCAAACTCATGAATTAAATAATGAATGTGCTCCTCAATTTCAATATGTTCAATCATCGACGCAAACATATCAAGTAGACCCATTTTTATTAATATTGGTACTGTAATGCCAATACTTTACAAGGACGCTGGATCAATTTCCGCATTAGAACAAATAGGTGTATAGCTGTAGGTACACAGCAGGTCTACAAACATTCGTTCCGAGCCTGGATGTTTGTAAATATAACGTGTATAATGTGTATTTGCCGGCACACAGGAACATAGGGAATCCGATTTTCCAGTTTATATCTACAAATATACAATTTTTTCTATTCTAGATATCATAAGCATTGCTGATACCATGCAGTCAAACGATTTTGGTAAATGGATATTTTCGTAATCTCAAGTGTTTATTATTTTGGCTATGTTAGTGTTTCAAAACTTCAGTTGACAAGATAAGGTATATAAACAATATGATGAATCTAATCAAAAGGAACCGTCAAAAGAAACAACAATCAAGAGAAAAATAGAAAGAACCAAAGACTAGATAATTTCAACAGGCAACTTGTTTTTATGATAATTTGAGAGTAAAAGCAAGGCAAGTAAGGCGGTATTTTTAATTTAATACCTTGGTTTTCCTTACCCTTGATGATAGAATTTCGAGAATAATAGACTTTATGTAGCACTCACCTTCTGAAAGCGAAAACTCCTTCATTGAAAGCAACAGACTCGTATCTGCCGTATCTGAAAACCTTGTCAGTGCGAAGTGCGGATAAAGCCTTGTAGACGTTCAAGTGAGAGTTTTCTGTCGCTCTCTGTACTTCGACGTTCAGGTTTTCATAACCAGCTGCTACTGGAAGCCAGGTCCTGTCACCGTCTGAGAAACCTGTGAAAATATATGTATTTAAGTAAATCACATAGTCTAATAAGTGTCGTTAGTTACTTTCTGTTTCTTTCATAGGGACAGTCATAATATTGTCATTGACATTTATATGTTATTTGGTTGTAATATGGTTCTCTTATACCGGAATTCTTATCAGCATTCCATTGGAATGGTGTACGAGCAGGATCTCTGGAAGACATCCAATAGTTGATAGGATCATCAGTGTTGCAGCCACTGGGGTCTACGGTATCTTCCCAGCTTACATAGCCATCGACCATGCCGAGTTCTTCACCCTAAAATATAAATAGCTTATTGCTTTATTTAAACGATGCATATTTTCACAAAAATTTTGTAATGAACGTATATTGTGCTTACCATGTAAGTAACACCAATACCAGGACTCAATAATGTGATCATATTGATACCATCAACTAATTCAGGACTAAATCTTGAAGCTACTCTGTTATTGTCATGATTTCCGGCCTGAAAAAGAATAATTATAATACTTTATTGAAGAAAAATTTTAAGCAAAACATGACTATGTAAAGAAGGTTTAATGTCTTACCACCCAGTTTGCGTGTTCATCAATAGGTTTGAATGTGAGGAACTTATCCAGAGCATATTTAATCTCAGCAGCACTTGAATCACCATTTACATCAGATATCAGCACAAAGTTGAAGGGCATATGGGAACCTTTGCGACCACCTTTACCGAAGTATTTCGCCGTCATCTGAGGACTAGAGTATGCCTCAGTCATCATGACTCTACTCAATCCATCTTTTTCTTTATACTCATCGAAGACTTCTCTCCATTGGAACACCATTTCTACAGTTTCATCAAGGTCTTTGGTGTAAATATGGTCTACATAATCGTAGCTATCTGGGTCATCTGTGTTTCGTGATAGAGGCTCATCAGGATACTTTCCACCAAAATCTGCCTTGTCAACTTCGAACAAATGGGCAATAGCATCAACCCTGAAACCTGCAACGCCTTTGTCGAACCAGAAGCGAATGACATTTTTCATTTCTTCGACGACATCGGGGTTACGGTAGTTAAGGTCTGGTTGTCCGATCACGAACTGGTGGAGGTAGTATTTACCGACTTCTTCTCTGTACTCCCAGGCACTCTTACGGAATACACTTCTCTAAGAAATGAAATATTTGCTGTCAGTATTAGTGTTAATGTCGTCACATGCGACATAAAATTAATTACCATGGAGTATATGAATATCAACAGATTTATCCACCATGATTATGATATGAATAATTAATCATTCATGTGTATCAATAATTAAATTCTCAACAAGAATAATTATGTTCAGATAAGTTGTAAGGTCGTCTTTGCCATATTATTAATTTATACTTTTATTTAGAATAAGTAATACCTCCAGTTAATGCTTACCCAATTATTAGGCGGATGCATAACCCCATTTTCGTCTACTACTCCATCCTCCCAGATAAAGTAATCGTAATATTTCTCGTGACCTCGCAACGCCTCCTCAAACCACATACTTTCATTACTCCCGTGGTTTGGTACTAAATCCAGAACTATTTTAATATCTGGAACGGTAAACGATAGTGTTTGTATTTCTTGTTTGTTTGTCTTGAGAAAGTCAGGAAATACTCAGAGCAAAGTAATCAAATTACTTTTGTTTGTAGACTCTTAAATGTCATTGAAGTTTTTATTTCGGTTTTAATCCTTAAATTGTAGTTAATTTAGTATTAGAAGTTTGTAAATATTATGTTTATTGTTTTTCTCGGAAAGAGTTTTTTGTTGGTAGCATTGAATGTATTATTCATTCCAGTCTTTACAACTCGTTGCTATTTTATTCATGAGTAAACATATTCTGGAAATTGTCTGTTTTGTGATTAATTAAACTTTCCATTTATTTGTTTTATTGTATTTAACAGTAGGTGACTACTCCGATAAAAAATTGATGAAATTATCACTATTTGATCCTTTGGTATCGGTTTTATATATACTCCTAAAAATAAAACTTACCTAATTCCTTAGCTTTAGCCATAAGATTTTCGAAATCCTCCATAGTACCGTATTCCTCTTGAACGGCATAAAAATCGGATATGTCGTAGCCAAAATCGTACATGGGTGACTTGAACATAGGTGAAAGCCAAGTAGCTCCAACACCCAGCTCTTTTAAATATTCCAGTTTTTCCGTGATTCCTAAGACAAAAAAGTGATAATGAATAAAAACTTCCCTGTATGGTTAACTATGAACCGACCTTAAGAAGAAGAAGAGGTGGCTGGGAAAGATCGAATGCGAAAAGAGGAGGACAGGGTGTTGCGGTGCCCAAGACAGCAGTGGACTGCAACAGGCTGAGTTGATTGACTGTTAGCTATATAGTTAAAGTAATTAAAGCTGACTGTTTTGCACAAGGACAGAAAAAGAAACTTAATAATTTGTAGTATCTTACCATTAAGGTCTCCAATGCCATCACCGTTGCTGTCCTTGAATGACCTTGGGTAGATTTGGTAGAAGATGGTAGTCTCCCACCAATCAAGTTCCTTTTCATTAGAGTTAGCACTTAGTGCTAGTGCGAACAGCACTGGAAGAACTAAGATGCTCTTCATCCTGACACTAAGAAAAAAAATAGGTAAAATAATAAATGTTAATATTATGGGCTGATTTGTATGGTCTATGACTATCAGAATTCAAAGTTAAACTACACATTGAATAATAATCAGCGGAATGATTAGATATTGACATTAACCGATGTCGATGTGTGATGTGCCGATGTGATGTTGTGTGATTTTGAGTCGGCGCCAAACAATCAATAAACAAAGATCACTAAATTTCCTTAAATTTAAACGGCGCCGACTCAAAATTATTTAGGTATACTCGTACTTACATTAGTTTAAGAACTTAGTTATTAAGGTTAAATAAAAAAGGTTTATTATTTTTTGCCTTTCAGTTTTTTCGGCGGTTTAATTTTTTTGTTAAAAAGTTTTTATTTTATAATTTTTTGTGGCTATAATCTACTAATTGCTTGCCAAAGGGCAGGCATACGTACGGCATATGGCACTGAATAGAGTAATAATACACAACTCAGCATTCAAATCTGTGAGTGAACAATGAATCACCTCTATTTTTCCACCCTTAGGGTTGGATTTTTTTTTCAAATTTATATGTAACCAAATTTGGGGTTATACCCTTTCCAATAAAAAAAGAATTATTAAAATCGGTATACTCTGTAAAAAGTTATGCGTGGTCATAAATTAAAAAAATATAATAATATACGCGTCGACTTGAAAACCTCCTCCGTTTTTTTTTTCGTTGGTTAAAAAGGATCACTGCAACTTTTCACTAACTCGCCAACACACAATTTGTTATTTATATCGAAATTGCCATCATCAAAACGTGAGGAAGTTAAGAGTTGGCATGCAACACAGCGCAGTGAGCATGTTGACGTCATACTACATTCGCACATAGATTCATTCCGTACAAAGAATAACATGGAGGTTCGTAGTTATAATGGATATTTTTTCTATTGCATTATTTCTATTCTAGGCATCGTGACCTTTTATTGTGGTTTTTATGTATTATTTTGATACGTCATGACGTTAGAGGGTGAATGAAAAGCTGCACATAAACGAATTTTTGAGGCGGATGTTATTAGAAAAGTAGGGAGGGGACGCTTCAAAAAAGACATAAGTATATATGTGTACCATCTTATTAGTTATGTCCTTCAAGAAGGTCAGATGCGTACTAAGTATTAACAACCAGCGTTCTTGTAACCAGATTTACAGACGAGGACGAATAAAATGGAACGTTCTATTGCGGTTCAATATTTTCGTGTAACCCCTTTGGGAAAAAGCGTAAGTTTATGTATGTGAGGATGTTGTAATGTTACTTACCCCACTGTATCTCCTACTGTGTAAAGTGTGCTCCCTACATCTGTCTTTATAGTAAAACTTATCTTAAATTCGAGATAAATAATGACGTGTAAAAGTGTTTGTACAAACCTACTTACAAAATAAAATCATTTATCATTTGATACGTAATGCCGATAAACAAAACACTTCTGTTTATCTAGACTTTCATAATACCAAGTAATTTTGAAAACTATCCTTATCTTGTGATAGACGCTATTTTTGGAACAAGCGCCCAACAACAACAAAAATGTGAGAAACAACTGATATAAGTCAAAAAAGTGCCTCCACTACCGCCAATCATAATAGACGGAATCAGTAACAACCAAATGTTCTACGACTCACTAACTGAAACCCAACCAACTGAATCATTCACTGTAAAATTCATATAATGGAAATTGTGTGAAGATCAACTCCAAAACCAAAGCTTCTTATAGAGCGATTGCTAGACTTAATCGCGCGTCAGAAAAAGAAGAAAAAGAATCCTTGGCATTCATACGAGAACAAACAGGCTCCACCAATAAGAATTGTAGTGAAAAAAAATCGTTCTTCTAGCCAGCCCAATCGGATCGAAGACGATTTAATATCGCAAGGTCTAAAAATACAAAAACTTGACAACAAGTTGAGCTGGAAGACTAAAGAACCACTCAATATGTTCGTCTTATCATTTAATAACGACGAAGATGAAAAAAGAAATATTTGGTATAAAGCATATTTTAGGGTGTAAAATTGAAATATGTCCTCTCAAAAATGTTAAGCCCATTCCTCAATGTAAGAGATGCCAGGTAGATGAATATACTCATAAACACTGCAGAAAAGAGCCAAGGTCTGTAAAATGCACTGGCAAGCATCTTACAGTCAACAGTACTAAAACCGGCACGGGAAGAAAGTTTTCAGACAGCTGCAAAACCTGCAACCTGTTCCTACGCACAGAATCCATCACCAAAACAGCTGTCTTAAATAATCGAAAATGAGTAACACACAAAAAATAATGGCGTGGAACTCAAACGGGTGCCTCAAACATCAGAATGAGATACAGACAGTCTTAGAGACAGAAAATATACACGCACTTCACTAACCAATCTTTCATCAAATTTGGAGGATACAAGTTATTTAATTCGCTCCATCGTGACAACTCCGCCAGAGGAGGTGGCGCGGTTATAATTAAAGAAAACACCAATCATTAAGAGCAGTGCGAAGAACCAGATATTCAAGCCGTGGCAGTATCTGTTCAAACCAACGTTTTGGTACATGGTAAAGAAAGAGCGATACATACAATTCTTTGAACTTCTAGGCCAGAGATTCATCTTATGCGGTGATTTGAGTGCCAAGCATACGCACTGAAAATCAAGACTTACTACAACAAAGGGAAGGTGGTTTTTAAATGCATTTAGACATTGTGAAGTTATGACCATAGGGAAACCAACATACTGGCCCACTGTCTACCAGAAAATACCGAATCATAATGACTTTTTCATAATCAAAAATATATCCACTAATTACGTTAATTTGGAGGAAGGTCTCCACATACATTTAGACCGTTCCCTAATTATCCTAAGACTTAGTCAAAAAATCCTACTAATAGAATGTCATTTAATCCTGGTCTACAGATTGGATCAGTTTTTCCCTTGATCTAGATAATATTATCGACTAAAAACTCTTAGGTTTCCCAATACTTAGAAAATACTTTTCAACCTAATAAGAACTCCCTAAAATACTCCAGAGAAAAAAGTTATCACAAAGTAAAAGAAATCGGCTTGTGACTCCTGAAGAAGTTCTGAGAAAAATTCAAAACAACATAAGTTTTGTCACAGTTAGTAAAAGAAAAATACCTAATACCATACCATCAATTTGGCTTCAAGGAAAAATACTCTACGATAGACCAGGTACACAGAATAACTAACATTATTGAAAAAACACTCAAAAACAAGCAAGTCTGCGCCACCGTATTATGTCACATAAGCTTTTGATAAAGTTTGGCATGAGGGTCTGGTATTTAAACTCAGACGCATGCTACCTCCAGAATTTGCAGACATTCTATAATCATAATTATATAAGTAACACATTTTTTAAAATAAGGCAAGAAGATGCATATTCCGAGCTAAAAACTACAAAAGCTGGGGTGCCACAAGGAGGTGTGGTTAGGCCCATTCCTGTACTTGCTATACACATGTGACCTTTGCAGATTAGTGCTTTATGGTAAAATAGCCAAATATTTTGGCATAACTCTTGACGAAACACTGCGTTGGAAATTTCAACGTTTTAAAGCATATTGGTTACTCAGAAGGAAATCTTGCCTTAATAGGTAGGATTTCCCTTCAAGTGACCAATATGCTAATAATAAAATATACCTACATTACACAAGCATATACTAATGTCAATTTGGACGTATAGCATCAAACTTTGGGTCTGTAGTATAAAAAAAAAAATATTGAAAAAAAAAATGACGAACTCCACCGTGACCTTAACATGGAACTCGTCACCACCATCATCTAAAAATTGGCTGAAACCCACGATGAACTCAGACTTCAGCGACATGTGAAAATCGAGGCAATTTGCCTGCTAGACAATACGGACATAGTGCGTAGGCTAAAGAGAACTAAACCATTTGAGTTAGTAGTAAATGAATAATAGAAACAATGCAGTGTATACATATATGTGACAGAAATTGCTTGAACAAAGTGTTTTTATTAATTATCAGACCCTAAGAAAGTGCTACAAAGTTGTGTAAAAATGCAAATGGACTATTCTTCGTTATAACGTAATCTATCGTAACATAATAAGTAAGAATTTAATTGCTTGTAATATTAGGCTAGATTGTGATAATTATAAAGAAAGTTCTTAATAATGATATAGTATAAGTTATTATTAAAAAAAAAAACAATTTATAACAATGGACTCATAACTTCGTGATAAAGACAGTCTTTTATTTATTTTTTCTAAAATAATACTCATGATAGCGGTGTTTATACTAATATCATAATCATCTGCCTAGCCTTTTTTGTTTCATTGACTTATACTTACTTACTTATCTATACTTATGTTATTGAACTTATAGTTGTTAAAACATTTTACACGTACTCATTCTAATTGTTAGATGGCAAAGCAGTATTAATTGTTTCATATTGATGCTTTATGTTACATGCAGGCTTATGCAGAAAAAAAAAAGATGCAAGGAAATTAAAGTTATTGAATTTTACCAAAGTGTTTTTCTGTTACTATTCCATATAGCTTAACATCACAATTTTACATAGTGCGATATTTGTCTGCATATAACAGACGCATATTCTTAGTGAACAGTGTGGTATCCAATACTAACGAAACTGCCGATCTATTCTGTAAAGATGTCACCGTGAAAACTTAGGTGAAGTGAGATGTCAATATAGTCAATTACTAGCATCAGCCAGAATGATATCTCCCAATTCACCACGCTTACTTCACCTAAGTTTTCACGGTGATATTTTCACAGAATACTATTGCAGGTCCGTAAAGGCAAAACCTTTTTTTCTCGTACAAAAGAGAAATATAAGCATTGATTACTTCCCTACACGCATTGATAAATTAATTACTTACGAATAAGGTCAAGGAAAATTATTTGGAGTTCACTTTCTTCGTTAATTTCGATTTTATGTTACTTACCCAAGTTTTTTGAACCTTCAGTAATTGTTTAGCTCATTAACTTACAAGGAAGGCTGGGAAATTATTAGAAAAAGTAGATTCATAGGTATAATAGTAGATGCGTAATAAAATTAAAATAAAAACCAGGCTTTAATCAATTCTTTTTAAGCTACAAAATTCCAAGAGAAAAACTTTAAATTGATATTTTATTTTCTTATTTTTATTTAGTGTAGTTTCAATACAAGTCCTTCGAAGCCAGCAACTGGTACAGATGAGACACTGAAGACGTCATTGCAATAAAAACATCAAATTAATAATCATAAAACAGAATCTAATCAAAGGCGAAAGTTTGTGAGTGTGTGTGTGTGTGTGTTTGTATGTTTGTTACTTCTTCGCGCTCAAACGGCTGGACCAATTTTGATGAAATTTGATATGGACGTAGCTGACACCCTGGATTAACACATAGAATACTTTTTATCCCGATATTCCCACGGGATCGAAACTTATACGGGTGAAACCGCGGGGGCAAATAATGAACTTCTTAAACAATAGTGGATAGAATTGTATGCATGGAGATAATAAAAGTTTTTTTTTCGGATTGGATAATCGTTTCACAGGTAAAGCTGTAGGTTTTACGGGTAGCTGTAGAATTACTTCCTCATGCAGGTGAATGCTAATACATCAACAATATGTGGTAGAAGAGTAGTTTAAAATGTGGGGATTTTTTTTCCTATAAAACTAAACAACGCCAACTTGAAAGTCATTATTATCACACATCATCTAAAACTTATCTGCAGACTTCCATTATTGAAACAGCTAATTTTTTATAACCTCAACCTCGGTAAATTCAAGTATCTTTAAAACTCACCCTTCGTTCTTAGAAGCTCCTTAGGACAACGCTGACGTCAGCGACAACATTTTCGAAGTACGTCAGATCGATGACGTGGTCAACGTCACGCATCTTAACGATGACCAGGTAGGTTTCACCAAGGTACCATCTGTAATTAAAAAAAAGGAAATAATTATTTATAAGAAGATATGGGGAAAACCCAGCAGTGTAGATGGTTACTAAGAAAAGATAGAAAAAACTTTATCATGGATGGACTGCAGCAATTAAATTGTCGTTACTTATCAATATTTTTGCCAATTGCACTGATAAAGTTCGCTCAAAACTGCCAAAGCACCCATGACTATATATTTAACAGTTTATGCTGAATCTTATAATAATAATGATATTCGATTGTTTTTTTTATCTGGATACGGATTTACTGTGAATTCTATTAACAATTCAATGTAGTTCGGTCCAATCAACGTGTTCAACGAAATAGGCCAATAATGTATTCAATTTGTTAAATTTTGGATTACTAATACGAAATTTGACGACACGGTTGACGCAGTGGCTGAGCGATCGACTGCTGCGCTGCGTGTCGCGGGTTGGATTCCCGCACATAACAAATATTTGTATTGCCTACTGGTAGTGGTTCCGGGTCTTGTTATTTTTGTATGTGAGTTTAAATGTTTTTAAACGCACCAACGATACAGGAGTAATTCCTGGTGTGGGACGAAGTTTTAAAAAAATACAAATAATTTGTCAATAGTTTGTAGACCAAGAAATAACTCAATTTAAAAAAAGATTTCTAAATAAATTCATACCTTCTGAACGAAAAGACGTCTTGGTTCATAGCCAAGGAGTCGTGACGACCATATCTGAAGACCTTTTCTTGGCGAAGTCCAGCTAAGGCCTGGTAGACCTTTTCAAGGTCGCGCAACCTTCGGCTACTGGCAGCCATGTCTTGTCAGCGGTCGAAAAACCTGTGAAATATAACAATAAATTAATGTTCCCGTTATATATTACAAAAATGCAGCCCATGGGAGAATTTTTATGTATCCTGTGAAGAAAAGAACCCTCTTGAAATATGACATAACTTTATCCAGTACCAAAAAATATACCAGTTCAGATTATTAGCAAAGATAACTTTGCAAAAGCACATGCTTTGTGTTTCCAAACTTATATCAATGAAGATTATCTTACGACTGGATACAATAGTAACCAAATGTACACGGTAAACCTCAACTAGTTCTTAAACAACTGACAACTTCTCTATTTATTCACCAATTGTATTTACATCCCAATTCAATATCATCAAAAGAGACGATAGACAGCCTTCGTCTCTTCCAACAATAACATGTGATAGAACTCAGATTCATTGCGGAGTGACAAGAGAACTCAACATCTGTGTTTCGTTCCGTAGTGAAAACAAGTGAAGCTCGTGTTGATTGCATTTATTCATACTTATTGTGAGTATTTCTACTGTATATTGGCGACAGATATTCGTCTCGTTCAAACGTTGCTGTTCTTTATAATAAACTGCAACACGATTGACTCTCATAAATAGATAGATAGACAATAACTTTATTGTGTACGAAATTTGCTAAACAGCTCATATAATGTGACTAGAGTTAATTCCAAGGTAAAATGGTGGTCTTATCACCATCATCATCAGCATCACCACCGTCGTCAATCGTCATCTGCGATAATTTAACGCTACAATTTTCTATTCTACAATATAGCAACAGTTAAAAAATAAAATCGTCTGTCTGAATAGTGCCTTATCAGCGTTTTTGTCCACGTTCTACTGGAATGGTGTTATTTCTGGATCGCGAGATGATTTCACATAATTGATTGGGTCGTTAGTATTGCATCCAGATGGATCAACATCGTGAGGAAGCCGGCACGTCCTAGAACCAATGATTCAAAGACATCTGACATCTACCAATCCACACCGAGCCCGCGTGGTGGATAACAGCCCACTCCCTCTCACAGAGAGGAGGCCTGTGTCCCAGAAGTGGGACCTTTATAGACTGATTATGCTAGTATTTTGGGTGTGGTTTTGTTTTCATGAACGTACATTAATTTATAAGACTTCTAGCGAACAATGAGTAAAATTATTCAAAAGTGGTTCTCAATAAATATCAAAAACCAAATCTAAACATATAAGTAACTCCAAATAACAATACAGTCATATTGATTCCGTCGACCAAAGGCGTTCCATATCTAGTTGCCATTCGGCTGTTGTCATGGTTACCGACCTGCGAAATATTTCCATCTATTTACTCTTATTACTTCATTCCTTATTTTATACATTTGAGTTAATCGTAACAGTAACTTACCGCCCAGTTTGCATCCCGATCAACAGATATGTAAGTCAAGAATTTTTCTACTGCGTGTTTGATGTCAGCTGCCGATGATAAGGCATCAACGTCGAGAAGATGGTAGTCTCCCAGCAATCCAGGTCCCTTTCTTCTTGTTTTAAAACATTTCCACTACAGAAGACCACCAAAATTGGCAGCAAAATGACTGCCCTCATTTTAGAAACTTATGATGAACCATTTAAAACCAAGTGTGCAACTGAATATTCAGTAAGAATGCATTGATTTATATACAAAATTCTGTATCTTTTATTGAAATCAGATACTATGTGGTCTGATAAAAGTGCATCTCGTGTGAGATTAAATTCAAGAACATGTTGAGTAACGATTGCATCAGTGGATTTAGTTATGTAAACCTTTATGTGACTGTTAAACAATTTTTGCTACAAATTGAATACACTCCCCCAAGTACTGCCACTTCAACCGGTTCTGCTTCTCGCATCCAGTGGATTCCTGCGGCCTTCTCCACGTCATCGGTTCACCTTGTAGGAGGCCTTCTAACGCTACGTCTTCCGGTAGGCAGTGACCACTCCAGAACCTTTCGGTCCCATCGGCCATCTGAAGGTCAATTCTCGTAATTATAAACGTTCAAAATCCAGTCGCTGTCTCATCTCGGTGACAAAGAAATGTCAAAAAGGTCAAAAATGTAGGGAAGTTAGAGGTATTTTTGACAGATTGAGACTGAGATCAGACTGTGAACGTTCTTAAAATTACAAGAATTGCGCCTCTGTTCTGCGAGCAATGTGCCCTGCCTACTGCCACTTAAGTTTGACAATTCTTCGGAATATGTTGGTTACCTTGGTTCTCCTACAGATCTCTTCATTTCTGATTTGATCGCTCAGGGAAACTCTTCGCCTTATGGGTGACTTTGGGTGTTAAACAATATTTACTACAAATTGAATGTTTTGGTCCGACAATGATATTTTTGTTAACAGCATATAACCAGCTTTAAACAAACAAAATCTGTTTTATTTATGGAATGATCAATGGTCGTGATAGCCCAGTGGTTGCCCCCACAACCTCGCCTCTCATGCTCATGCACGAGGTTGTGGATTGAAATCCGGGCCCATGTGACTTTTCAATCCATTATGTACTATAAGAACGAGCACTCACTACCGCGACGAGTAAATAGGACCACAGTTTGTCGTACCTGTATGTTAAATGATAATTTCTAGTAAGCGTTCACGTGTAGTTCATTTTTACATTTTTCTCTTGTTTCTTGGCATGTCTTTTCCAAAATATTCATAAAGGTTGCATTTAAGCACCAAATAGGCTATAATCTATACAGTGTTCTCTGTGTTGATCTTGGATGTTAATGACATCGGTGATTGAAAAAATCGTGAGGAAATCTAGACTTGTTTAGTATAAGTATGAAATCGCCAACCCGTCTTGAGCAAGTATGGTGATTAATCCTCGTGCCTTCTTTGTGTGAGAGGAGGCCGTTGCCCTATAATGGGGCTATGATAGGCTGATATTATTATATTATCAAAATCAATGATTTAATAATGCCATGTTAAACCACCCATCGTGCCATTGTAAGTAGGTAGCTAAAAAAAAAAATTGTACCTAAGTAGGTTTGTTGCGTTTTAAATAAATTGTAATTCTGATCCTTCTTTAACATAGACGCATAATAATTAATTAAACTCGTCAATGTATTAAACAAGTCTACCTACCATAGACAAGTCTGCTTGTCTCTTGAGTTGAGGTATGATCTAAAAAATTAGTCATATTTTTTTATCTTAGAATATGAAAAATCACCTCAATTCTCAATCTGAAAGCGGAGAAATATGAGAAAGATAATTTTCGTGAGATTATCGATTGAGTAATCGATTACACAATTACGAAAATAAAACCTCTGCACTAAATAATTAACTCAAAGTAATTAAATGCACTATATATCTATACGTATATGCAATATAGTGCACATAATTACAGTTATATTAATAAATAAAATATCAATTAATTACTCAAAAACCAATATGGTTTATCGATTTCATATCGATAAAAAAAAATAAACAGTCTTCTATTTTTAGTCTATTTATGTCACTGGCATGACAGCTGACTGACATTGACACTAGACAGTTGCCGATTGCTCTTTTTTGCTCACTCGTTTCTGCTTTCCCGATTATTCTTCATTTTTCACGACGGCTTTGTATTTTACGGATTTCGACCCTGCTTACCTTGTACGACCCTTGCTTTCACACTGAACACCGAAGATCGCTCACACGTTTGACTTGGAATTGTTATTTTGGATTTTACCGCGCCGGCTTGTGGATTGGATATTGTTCAAACTATGGATCGCTGTGTGAATTGGATGACAACTGGTCACTGCAATACACTGGGCCGACGACCTTTACACGATGATCCAATACCTCCTGATTACTTAGGGGTCGCATACAATCCCGACATATAAGTCGAAAAACTTATTTTATTCATACTTTAGTCGACGGCTCTCGTAGAGGAAAAGCTATATAGTAATGCATTACTGTAATTGTATTGTAGGGAGACGAACTGCAGGCTGCTGCGCTCAAATAATATGCATTATATGGTACCTTAGCTGGGCTAGGTACCAAGATCATATACCTGCACAATTCCCTTGCCAACTCGTAGTCACACCAGATTATCACACCAGTAAAACATTTTAATTCTAATAGAAGACGAATGAACCACTATATTACATAATTCTTTATTTTATGTTAGACATCCTTTCCATAACTCCATACCTGTTACCTACCTGTGACTTGAGTCATTGCCGTTCATTCATATGATTTTTCAAACATTTTCTACTAAATATAATAACTATTAGTGCAAAAGAATATAATGTAGCACTTCAGGAATCAGCTGTTAGTTAAAGATTGTAACATAACCTCACTTTTACTTAATCTCTTATATCTCTGTTCTCAGACTGACAAAATCCGCACAATTTTCTGTGAAAGGTTGATAATATATAAGCTATTAATTGACACCACTATCATCTTTTTCATCAAGGCCCAAGATTGTATGTAATCGTTTCAGTCTCCTTTATTTTCGTACTCATATACTTCAAAATGAGATAAATTTTGAAGAGCAGACGGAGTCTCCAGTGGGGAGATAAGTGCTTATCTCATTTTTTTAAATAGATAATATCACGACAGAGATAGTCACTGGTAAGTCTTACTTGCTGAAAAACTCGGTAAAGATACTCTTTTTTTTTTCGGAAATAATACATGATAGCACTGCTATCGAGTAGGTACTTAAAATGGCCAATGAAATTATAAAGGCTGCGCAGATTATGAGTACTTATGATTGACTTTAGAATAATGCTTTGTCTTTGCTTAAGGAAAATGTTAATGTTTGCGATTCTAAATTTCATTTTGAACATATTACCTGTAAATATTTGATTAAAACTGTTATGTATGCGTCAATAAAAGGCAGAGATCTGGTAACGACTGGTTTATTAAAACTAGAATCAACCCACATACATTTATTATTGAAGTACCGACATAACACTTCCCCCCTACTTTTTAAATAGTCTAATTTAAACTAACAAACGAAAGGTATGCTTACATTTATAATTTAACGATATACTAAAATTACAATTCAACCATGCGTAAAGGAAATACAGTTAAATCCCCTTGTCGGTTATTCATACAGTAACTAGTTTAAACATAAGTATATGCACGAGATGCCAACATACTACAGTTGATAAACCTATATTGATCTATACTAAATTTCGATAGTAGCAACATGTTTTACTCCTACATTAGTAATTGTGCAATGATGAGTGTGATGTATGAAAATACACAATAATAATATCATTACAACTTTTTCAATTTGTCAATGCAACGTAAGGCAGCTTTCCTATGGGCACGATTCCTCGGTGTTGTCAGTGGATCGTCAGGTCTTTCAGACACAGTTCTCGAGGGAAGCGACTCCTCTGCCAGTTGCCATTCCTCTGCGATTTGATCGTCCTGATCAGGGTCAGGCATCGCAACTGGCTTTGCATCAGCTTTGTCATACTCCTCCTCTTGTACCTTTGACAATGAAAATCTAGACTTTGGTTGTTTTAAAATTTGATCAATGTGTCTCTTGTGTACTTGACCATCTTGCGATTTCACGGTATAAGAAACCGGACTTTCTCGACGTACCACCGTCCCTTCAGTCCACTTTGCCCTGTTTTTAGAATAGTCTCTTAGTAGCACGGGATCTTGGGGCTCGGCCACCCGCAGAGTGGTTTCCCGTCGCTGCTCACTAACCTCCTGCCGCTGTCGCACCAAGTCTCGCGTATCGGGCCGCAGCAGGTCCAGTCGACCACGCAACCGTCGTCCGAACATAAGCATTGCGGGCTCGCGGCCAGTGGTACTATGCTCAGTGTTTCTATACGAGAAAAGAAATTTACTGAGTGCCGTATTAACATTTTCGTTGTTGACTTGGGCCTTTTTTAATGCCCTCTTAACCAGTTTCACGGCATTTTCAGCCGCCCCATTGCTCGATGGGTGATATGGTGCCACTAGGGTATGGCGTATACCGTTAATATCTAAATATTTTTTAAATTCCGCCGAGGAAAAAGGCGGTCCATTATCGCTAACAATTCTTTTTGGTATGCCAAAACACGCAAAAATTTTTCGTAAACAATCTATTACCACCGCAGCGGACGTTCCTGAAACATTGTTAACCTCGATCCATTTAGTATGAGCATCGACAATTATTAAATAATACTTATTATTAAATGGCCCTAAAAAATCTAAATTCAAACGAGCCCATGGTTCATCCGGCCACGGCCAGGAGTGAAGAGGAGCCGGGGCGGGAGCTGAACGCTGCGACCGGCATGCAACGCACTCCTGTACTGTTCGCTCGATATCAACTTCCAAAGTTTCCCACCAGACATAATTTCGCGCTATTTGCTTCATTTTTACGATGCCTGGGTGGCCGTCGTGAATTTCTTTCAAAATTGACATTCGTAATGATTTCGGAATTATTACCCGGTAACCCCAAATCAGGCAACCTTGATCTACACAAATACTTTCCTTACGATTAAAATATGCTTTTTCAGTTTCACACTTGCTAGTTTTTGGCCACCCGAACATTACATAACCATATATTTTATTCAATAACGAATCTTTTGCCGTCTCAATTTTAATATCTTTAAAACTAAGTGGAAAACTTTCCTGCACAAATTTAAGGTAGCTACAGTCGCTGTCCTCACTTTTGATTCTGCTTCTAGTAGAATTCAAAGGAAGACGAGAAAGCGCATCGGCATGACAATTTTGTACTGATCTAATAAATTCAATTTTATAATTATAAGCAGACAACTGAACAGCATAACGCTGTAGTCTACTTGCAGCTGTCACGGGTATTCCTTTATTCGTCCCAAAGATGTAACTTAAAGGACGATGATCACTACGCAATATAAACTCTCGCCCGTATAAGTACTGGTGGTGCTTGCGCACACCGTACACAATTGCGAGTGCCTCCTTGTCCAGCTGCGAGTAATTTTGCTCGGCGGCGTTAAGTGTACGCGACGCGCAGCACACGGGTCTCTCACTGCCATCTGCGTAACGCTGTGCGAGCACGGCGCCCAGTCCATATGCGCTACTGTCCACTGATAACACCAACGGCAAAGCAGGATCGTAGTGTGCCAACACTGGTGCACTGCTCAATACTTTTTTCATTCGGCAAAAAGCACCCTCACACTCATCATTCCATTGCCATTTTACATTTTTTTGTAATAAGTTGTACAGCGGTCTCATTATGTCACTTATATTCGAACAAAATTTTGAGTAAAAATTAACTAGACCCATAAAACTCTTTAATTGAGTTACATTTGTTGGAGATGGGGCTGCCTTAATGGCTTCAATTTTGTTAGGATCCGTGTGCAAGCCATCCTTATCAATTTTATAACCTAAATACGTTACACAATCCTTAAAAAATTGGCATTTACTAAAATTTATTCTTAATCCATTTTGTTTTAACCTATCTAACACTGCCCTCAAATTCGCTAAATGGGTAGTTTTATCCCTACCTGTAACACATATGTCATCTGCAAATACAGCCGTTGAAGGCAAGCCACTCAATGTTTCCTCCATTATCTTCTGAAAGTTTTCAGGAATACATTTTATTCCAAAAGGTACTCTTTTGTAAATGAACGTTCCGACATGAGTGGTAATTGCTGTCAGCGGCCGCGATTTTTCATCTAATAAACATTGTTGGAATGCATTTGATAAATCAAGTTTTGTGTACTGTTCGCCGCCCCCCAAGGTCGCAAAAAGTTCTTCAATCCGCGGTAATGGATAATGAAAATCTTTTAGAATCGGATTAATTGTTATTTTATAATCTCCACATATTCTAATTGAACCATTTGACTTAATAACTGGTACAATAGGCGTGCCATATTCTGACCTTTCGACCTTGTAAACAACTCCTTCTTGTTCTAACCGTTTGAGTTCGCTTTCGACTCGCGGGCGCAGTGCCAGTGGCAGCGGCCGCGCCTTCACAAACACGGGGTTTTCATCCTTGAGGTGCAGCGATACAAGTGACTTGAATGTACCTAACCCTTCGGCAAACACTTCAGGGAATTCGCCTTTCAAAGCTTTTGCTACCGAGTCCGAGTCGCTAATATTGTGACATTCAACAATTCCAATTTTTAATTGCTTAATCCACGTACGGCCCATTAAAGGTGGCCCACCGTTTCCAATAATAAATAGCTTTAGCATCGCAGACTTGGAACCACAGACAACCATTACCACAATATAGCCAAGGGTCTCGATAACGTCGCCCGTATAAGATCTCAAACATAATAACTTTGTTTGAATTGGTACATGTTTGAAGTGTTTATCATAGAAACGCTTCGAAATTGCCGATATTTTACTGCCTGTGTCAATTTCAAATTTACACGGTATATTTTCTACTACTAAATTCGCATAGTACGGTCCGTCACCGTCATTACTTGTAACTAAGTTAAAAAAATTACAGTCATCATCTGAGTCCGAATCATTTAAAAAGTACTGACCTTTGTTCTCCTTTGCACTCTTAAGTTCACTTCTACCTTGGCACATTACTTTTAAATGGCCCTTCTGGCCGCACGCATCACATGTATAATTTTTAAAACGACACTTGCCGGCCACGTGGCCGGCCTTACCGCAACGCGCACAAAGACGACGCTGTGACGTCGTAGACTCGGGAGCCGCGCCGCGCCGCGCGCGTGCTCCGCCGCTGCCGAACCGGTGCAGGCCGCCCTCGCTGGTCGGCGCCGACGCTGCGCCAGCCCCGCCTGCGCTCGCGCCGCCCGATGCGCATGCCGTGCTCGCATGCCGCTCAGCTGCCTCGAGCGCCGTGGCCAACTCCACAGCCCTTTTGTAGTTTATACTCTTTTCAGCAAACAATCTTGACCGCATCTCTTCGCTGTATAAACCCGACACGAACTGATCGCGAAGGTTTTCTTCCAGAGAACCACCGAAGTTGCAGGTTTTAGCCAAGTGTTTTAGACCATGTAGGTAAACACGAATACTTTCTCCCTGCTGTTGCGTCCGCTGCCGAAAAATGTGTCGCTCCGCTATTTCAGACCTCTCCGGCTCCAAATGATTTTTTATGAGTGTAACTAATTCTTCGAACTTCTTTGTCTCCGGTTCCACGGGTGAACACAAATCACAAATAAGGTTATAGCACTCGGAACCTACTAATGTCAGAAGCGTAGCTACTTTTAGCTTGTCATCGATACTATTTAACAATATAAATTGTTTTACGCGACGAATGTAACTATCCCAATTTTGGTCTTCGATATTAAAAGGTTCTATCTTCCCAATTGGCATTATGGCAAATTGAATTTCACGTAAGTACCGAACTTTCTAGAACGACTGCGCCAATGTTATGTATGCGTCAATAAAAGGCAGAGATCTGGTAACGACTGGTTTATTAAAACTAGAATCAACCCACATACATTTATTATTGAAGTACCGACATAACAAAAACCTTTCACACTTTAAATGTAAAAAGTGTAAATATTACAGTAAAAACATCTTTGTTAAAATCAGGTAATAATCAACCCCACAAATTTTGGGCCTATTTCAGTACATACCTATCTTTAGTACCATTTTTGGGATATTAATTTTAGATCAGTTGCAAAGATTTTTTAATAAACAAACATATATTATTACATAGCAAACAATTCGGCTTTGCAAGGGGTCGTTCAACTCCTGATGAACCGTTCAACTACCGTTCGTGTTGAACTTTTAAGACATGTTTATAATGCATGGGAAGATAAATGTGGCATCTTTTGTGATTTGTCCAAGGCATTCGATTGCGTTCTTCGTGAAACGTTAATCAGGAAACTACACCGCTACGGGATCCCGGTAACCGGTCTGGATCTTCTTACTTCATACTTGAGTAATAGGATTCACAGTTTTGACGTTAAGGGAAAAAGATCTCCCAGATCTATGATAACAGTGGGAGTCCCACAGGGCTCAATTCTTTGTCCTTTCGAAACAAGAAAGTACGCTACACCCGTACGTACTGCTACTACACATCAAAAGTGTCTAGGGATCAAGTACGCTTTAGAGTATCGCCGCAATTGAGGATTATTATTTTAACTTTTTTGGATCGTTATTGAACATTATCTACAATGTCTTTCTGTTAATATTCCATACAGCTTAATATCAGCATTTTATGTAGTGTGATATCTTTCTGCTTACACATATTCTTAGTGAACTTACGAATAAGGTCAAGGAAAGTTATTTGGAGTTCACTTCCTGTATTAATTTCGATCTTATGTTACTTAACCATTTTTTTTTTTAATTCAGTAATACTTTAGATCATTAACTTACACAGATTATGAACGTTGGCAGATTATTGGAATGAATAGATTCATAGGTAGATATAAATGTATTTAAGTTCAAAGAAAAAACAGGCTCTGATTAATTCATTTTAATCAACAAAATAACAGTCACAAAATAAATACAATCGTTTCTATTTTTATTTAGTGCAGTTTTAGTACAAGTCCTTCGAAGCCAGCCACTGGTACAGATGAGGCGCTGAACACATCGCTGCAAAAGAAACATAAAATTAATAATTATAAAACAAAATTTAATCTTCAATAATTAACTTCGTATAAAATAGTGGGTGTGTGTGGTGTGGGTGTACGGTGGGTGATGAGTGGGTAGAAAACTTGTATGACTTCGTTTCACAGGAAAAGCTACGGTATTACGGGTAGAATTACCTCCTCATATGAATACTAATACATCGCCAGCATGTACTCGTATAAGAAGAATAGTTTAAAATGATCATTCTTCTATTAAACTAATAACCACAATGCCATTATTCTGAAGATTTCCATTATTGAAGAAGTAGTTACATATTTCATTTTACATAAACGGTTATAAACATTAAATTCAGGTGTCTTTTAAACTCACCCTTCGTTCTTAAGAGACTGAATGCTCCTTAGGACAACGCTGACGTCACCGACAACGTTTTCGAAGTACGTCAGATCGATGACGTGGTCAACGTCACGCATGTTAACGATGACCAGGTAGGTTTCACCAAGGTACCATCTGTAATTAAAAAAAAGGATATAATTATTTATGAGAAGATATGGGGAAAACCCAGCAGTGTAGATGGTTACTAAGAAAAGATAGAAAAACTTTATCATGGATGGACAGCAGCTAGTAAAATGTCGTTATCTATATTTTTGCCAAATGCAGTGATAAAACTAGGTTCCCTCAAAACTGAGAGCCACCCATGAGTTAAACATTTAACAGATAACGTTGAATGTCATAATGATAATAACATAATTATGGTTTTTATACGTTTGATTCGGATTTATTATGAATAATATTAATTATTATTCCAAATAGTTTTATCAAATCAACGTGTTCAACGAAATAGGCCAATAAATAATTCGGTTTGTTAAATTTTTAAATACTAGTACGAAATGAATAATAGTTTGTAGAATTGGTTTCAATCAAATCATTACGAAGAACTAATCCAATTAATTTGTAAAAAAAGATTTGTAAATGAATTCATACCTTCTGAACACAAAAACATCTTGATTCATAGCTAAGGAGTCGTAACGGCCATATCTGAAGACCTTTTCTTGGCGTAAATCAGCTAAGGCCTGGTAGACCTTCAAGTGAGACCTCTCGGCTGCTACCTGGACTTCGACGTTCAAGGTTTCGTAACCTTCGGCTACTGGCAGCCATGTCCTGTCAGCGGTCGAGAAACCTATGAAATATAACAATAAATTAATATTCCCGTTATAAGCTGCAAATTTTTCTATTGTTTTTGTTCCGTATTTTTAGTTGTCTCCAACAACTTTGAAGGAAGGTCATCCAACTGAATGGGATCTTCTTACCAGCATTTTTGTCCGCGTTCCACTGGAATGGTGTTCTTTCTGGATCGCGAGATGATTTGCCATAATTGATTGGGTCGTTAGTATTGCATCCAGATGGATCAACTGTGTCTTCCCAGCTAACGTAGCCGTCGACTAATCCAATTTCTTCACCCTGGAGATTAAAGTCTTGGATTAAATCTTTTTAGATTATGTAAAAAGAAAACTGTGTTTCTAATAAGTAATAGTAGGTAGCAAAATGCAAATTGAGGTTACTTAATTAATAATGATCTCGGAGTTTTGAGAACCAGTTATTATTTTTGGGTACGGTTTTGTTCTCATGGATGTAGGTACATTAATTTATATGTCGTTTGGCGAATAATGAGTAAAATTATTCAAAAGTGGTTCTCAATAAATATTAGAAACCAAATCTTACCATATAAGTAACTCCCACTCCAGGAAGCAACAATACAATCATATTGATACCGTCGACCAATGGCGTACCGTATCTAGTTGCCATTCGACTGTTGTCATGGTTACCGACCTGCGAAATAATCCCTTCTGTTAACTTTTATTACTTCTTTCCTTATTTTATACATTTGAGTAATCATTACTGTAACACTTACCACCCAGTTCGCACTCTGATCAACAGGTTTGTAAGTCAAGAATTTGTCTACTGCGCGTTTGATGTCAGCTGCCGATGATGAGGCATCAACATCGGTGATTAAATCGAAGTTGAAAGGCATTTGAGCTCCTAGCCTATCACCTTCACCGAAATACCTAACTACGTCTTGAATAGATGAGTATACTTCAGTCATCATCACTCTAGTTAGGCCATCCTTTTCTTTGAACTCATCGAAAACTTCCCTCCATTCGTAAACCATGTAGTAAGTCTCATTTTGGTCTTTGGTATAAATATGACTGAGGTAGTCATGGGATTCGGGATCAGCGTTGACATTACCGGAGAGTGGTTCATCGGGGTATTTGCCACCGAAAAGTTCTTTGTCGACTTCGTATAAACAGTTGACAGCGTCAATTCTGAATCCTGCTACACCTTTGCCTAGCCAGAAACGAATAATATTCTGAAAAAAAAAATATATATAATTCAAGACACTTCATACCTAGTAGAAACTACCAAAGCATCATATCAAAGGTCCTCACCTTCATTTCTTCAACAACATCAGGGTTACGGTAGTTCAGATCAGGCTGGCCAACAACGAACTGATGCAAAAAATATTGGCCAACTTCCTCACTGTATTCCCAGGCACTACCGCGGAAATGGCTTCTCTAAAAACAGTATATACAAAGATTGCATAATCAAAGATTATTAAGTTGTTCTAATATACATAAATTTAATTTTGGTATTTATTACATCAAAGATGGAATTCTTTAAGCATTAATCAGTCTTAACATCTTTCCTAACTTTCATCTAATTCCAAGTTCAAAGGATGAGCCTTTCCTTTCAAATAAAATGGCACCTAATTAACTTTCTTCGTTACAATCATTAACTCCACAGAGAGCAATCTTAGTGCGTCTCATTGTACTAAAACTCTTACCCAATTATTTGGCGGCTGCCTATTACCGTCTTCGTCGATCACTCCGTCTTCCCAGACGAAATAATTGTAATACTTCTCATTACCATTTAGCGCCTCTTGGAACCAGACACTTTCATTTGACGAGTGATTTGGCACCAGGTCCAAAACTACTTTTATCCCTGTTGAAAGCAGACTTTGATGATTTTTTTATTTATTGTCGTACCTACTTCTTGAGACTTCTCGTCAAAAAAACTTTTGTTTTTAAGCATATTTTCAACGCCCACATTCAGTGGCTTTATTTCTAAGAGTTGAATAGAGGCACTTGTAACTTCGTCACATTGCTATTCAGTCACTTTTTCTATGAAAATGAAGTAACCTTTATTTTAAACGTATCTTCATTTTAAGATTCCTGTCTACTTTTACTGTGTTCTTATTGTTTATTTCTGACAAATTGATCGCTATTCAGAATTAGATTATCTATTTACTTACCAAGCTCGTTGGCCTGTTCAATCAAAGCTTCGAAATCTTCCATAGTTCCATACTCATCGTGGACAGCATAAAAATCAGAAATATCGTATCCAAAATCGTACATAGGCGATTGAAACATAGGCGACATCCAGATACCGCCTACTCCTAGCCCTTTGATGTATTCCAACTTTGACGTTATACCTGCCAAAAACATGAAAGTTCAAATTCTTGATAGTATAATCGACCCTGTCGTCAACATACCCGAATATTTCCCAAGAGAACTATTTTCAATTCAATTCAATATTTGTTTATTTATGGCAACTAAGCTCAATTGTTAGTAACATTGTTCTTAACAACTATTGTTAGTAAACAAAAACACAGAGACAAAAACAAAAATAAAAAGAAAAGAAAGAAAAGAAATATAAAATTGCAAGGTTAGCTGTGGAGTCCTATGACCAGCACCTCCACAGCGTGCGACAACCAAGGTGCGTCGTATTTTTCCATCAACAACAAACAACAAAGCTCAACAAATTTTAGTTTTCATTTGTGAAATGTGCCTCAAAGTGAGGCAAATGATCAACTCAGGAAATAGGACAAGCTTGCATCATTGTAGGTGTAGGCTTACGTAAATTCGGATCATTCAGTGAAATTAGAGACACTGTGCGGAGCAATCAAACAACTTTGCTAATTGCACTACCTATACGGGCATTGAAGTACAGTATAACTTGGTGCATATAATCAGCCTATAATGGTTCCCCTGCTGGCACAGGCCTCTCTTTGAGAGAGAGTGAGCTTTAATCCACCACGCGGGCCCAGTGCGGGTTGGTAGATGCCACATGTCTTCGAATTTTTGGTTCTAGGACATGCCGGTTTCCTCATGATGTTTTCCTTCACCGTTTTGAGAGCAGTGGAGATGAAATTATTTACACAAAGTAAAGCGCCTGTCTAGGTTCGACCTACGACTCGTAAGTCGGGGCCGTTATCACTGGACCACCACTGCTCATTTGGTGTAATGTAGGTAAATCAAACAATATGATAGAAATGGATTTTCTGCAATAATTAATTTTTGGAGGTTAACTTTGTCTTTACTTATTAAGTTTAAAAAAAATTAAGGGCACTTACCATTGAGATCCCCAATTCCATCACCATTGCTATCAGCAAACGAACGGGGATAAATCTGGTAGAAGATGGTCGTTTCCCACCAATCCAACTCCCTTTCTTCTTGTTTCAAAACATTTCCACTACAAAATACCAATAAAATTGGCAGCAAAATGACTGCCCTCATTTTAGAAAGGTATTGACTCTTTCAAGCGATGTCTTAGAACACATACAGAATATTAAGAATATATTGATTTATATAGAAAATCTATTATCTTAGTAAGATACTAACTGAGTGGTCTGATAAAAATGCATCATGCGGACCGATCGTGAGAAGAAATACAAAAACATGTCGAGTACCAATTGTATCAGTGGATTTAGTTATGTAATAATATTATAAGACATTACAACATCATTTTCGAAAGACATTAGAATGGATTTTGGACTAGACAAATGCCGAAAACTTAATATAGAAAAGGTTAAGATTGTGGGAGGAAATTAATCAACAGACTCGGAAGAAGTAATAAAAGCAATGAAAAATGACGAACTCTATAAATACTTAGGATACAACCAAGCACGACTTTTAGAACACAAAAATATTAAAGATAAACTCAAACAAGAATATTATAAATGACTCCATTTACTATGTAAAATGTATCTAGCCAGTAAAAATTTATTCAAATCCATTAATACTTATGCTATACCTATACTAACATATTCTTTCGGTGTGATAAAATGGTCCAACACAGAATTACATGCACTCGAAATTAAAACTAGAACAGTTCTTACACAACATAGATATCATCACCCTAAATCAGCAATAGAAAGGGTAATTATGTCCAGAAAAGAGGGAGGCAGAGGGCTTATTGAAATATGACACCTACACAAAAGACAAATAATAAACCTAAAACAATTTTTCAATAGGAAAAAGAATTCCAGCCAATTGCACAAAACCATAGTAGAGATAGATAAAAAATATACACCACTGAACCTTAGTGAAGACAATATTGAAACAATAAACAAAGCAAGACATATAGAAGAGATACATAAAAAATGGAGGCAGAAAGAACTACACGGTAGACATCCAAATGATTTATACCAAACACACGTTGATAAAGAAGCTTCAAACAAATGGCTGGAATTAAGTGGACTATTTCCAGAAACAGAAGGATTCATGCTGGCCATTCAAGACCAAATAATAAATACCAAGAATTGTAGAAAATATATAATTAAAGATAACACAGTAAGAAGCGATTTATGCAGAAAGTGCCACAGCAAACCTGAAACTATACAGCACATCACAGGAGCTTGTAGCACACTCACCCAAAACGATTACAGTTGATTGTGTCTGTGAGACACAATCAACTTGTTAACATTATACACCAAAAACTCGCAACAAAACACAATCTCATGAAGGATCCATACACATCATACTACAAATACTCACCTAGGGCTGTATTAGAAAACCAATCTTATAAATTGTATTACGACCGATAGAATTACAGATCATACAATATATAACAACAGGCCCGATATAACACTTATTCATAAAGAAAACAAACACACATACATAATAGATATAGCAGTCCCAAACACCAATAATATACAAAAAACTATCTCAGAAAAAATCAGGAAATATACAGAACTACAAGAAGAAATTACCAGGGTTTGGAAAATGAATAGAGTAACAATAGTCCCAATAGTAGTATCAACGACTGGTATCATCCCGAAACAACTATCTATCAGTTTAAATGCAATCAATCTTTCCAAATATACGTATCTTACACTATAGAAAGCAGCTATATTAAACACATGTCGCATAGTTCAGAAATTCCTACAATTAGATTTAGACAATAATCTCAATGCAGTACAAAACAACTAATCTGCTGAAACTTAAAATCTCACCTTGGTTTACACCCGTGAGATTTTAATAAATACCAGGTTCTAGGAATCTGAGAAAATAAATAAAAAGAAAACATAATAATAATCTCTTTAATTCAGAATACAATTCCATAATTACAAAAGGTACCAAGACGTTAGTAACATAAAAACTTAAAAACTATGTTAGTAGACATTACCAATATTTACAGGAGCATGCAGCTGACTTAAGTACCAGATGAAAGGAAAAAAAAAAAAAAACAATCCGTCACGACCGGGGAGAGATGAGGCGCAGGGCGAACGGCTTTATGTGGTTTGCGAAGTCTGGGGGTATTAAACCCCCAACTTCCAAACTTCGGGCTGTTACTAAGAAATTCCCAATGAAAACCCAATAACAGTTTGCCCGGTGTGGGAATCGAACCCAGGATGCCACGCTCAGCAGAAGCGCTCGGAACTACGAGACCAACGGGGCAGTCGTGTTTTTTATACTTCTCTATTAGTCGTCATCGCGGTAGTCACTGCCTATCTAACAATATCATCATTCACACAGTCCATCAATCGTTTCTTTGGTATTCCCCTAGTTTTATAGCCATCGACATTCATGCTCAAAACTTTCGTCACGACATTTTCCAGAATATCCTTCTTTAACACAGACGCATAATGATCATACTCTCCACATATTAAAGAAGACTGCTATCTGCTGGAACTGTATATTCATACTTCTATAATAATAATATAGGTATTCTTTATTTCGGACTACAAGTACAGACGCCAGCACATCAAGCTACTACAATCTGTCAAATTTCTTTAATAGATTTTCAACTTTATCGCTAAAGCATTAGGTGCAAGGTTGATTGCGAAAATTTGACAGTTTTGGGTAGCTTGATGTGCTGGCGTCTGTACATGGACACAATCCATATAGTAACAATGACTTAAAAACTTTAGTAAACTTTTACAAACTAAAACAACTAAAGCTGGCGTGGCCCAACAGACGTTGGCACGTGCCTCCGTACCCAGGTCCTTATAAAGAGACAGTCTACATTGTCTAATAATAATTTCAGGATGCTGTTGCAGCTTCCGCGCAACCTAACCATTACTGACGCTGTTCCTGCCTCATAATGCCTGAAAATCATCAACCCACCATTCCTTGTTATTTAAAATCCGGCGCATACTTCAAATTGAGATAAATTTTCAATAGCAGATGTGGTCTCCAGGCGGGGAGATAAGTGCCTATCTCATTTTTTTAAATAGATAATATCATACATACGCACTAGTAGGTCCACTTATGAAGAAGATACATGATAAGTGAGGCATGCTCTAGATTCTAGATAACATTAATCTTACAGTAAATCTGATGTCACTCACGAGATTCTTGAAGCAGGAATATTAGATACACACAGAACATAAAATATTTGGATGATCCGGATGAAAAAGTGCATCTTTTAGGATTAAAAAAAAAACAATCTTATTCTTTGTATCTCGTATCGGCTGATCAATATAAGAGTAAATGACATCCAGTTATCAAGATAAGTCATCAAGATGCATAGTAGCTGGCAGGTGTGCAGTTTATTCTGGTTTTTTTTATATCTCTGAAGTGCATAGCAACTGGAAAGTATGCACTTCAGAGATAAAAAAACCAGAATAAGCTGTGATCTTACCCTAATGAAACTCCGTACCTACTACGGTAGGTAAGTTCAATGTCAAAGTGTTGCCACTTCCGTGCGGCCCGCTATACCTTAAGAATCACCCTCGTGGAGACTATTTTAATGCAAACATAGGATGGTACAGTATAGTCCAATTCATCGTGTCCGGTGACAGGATAATCAGTCTATAATGTTTCCAATGCTGGAACACTGGACAGGCCTCGTCTCTTCGACAGGGAGTGGACTGTAATCCACTACGCGAGTCCAGTGCGGGTTGGTAGATGTCACAAGTCTTCAAATTTTTGGTTCCAGGATATGCCAGTTTCCTCACGATGTTTTCTTTCACCATTTTTTGAGGCAGTGGTAATGAATTTAATTACACAAAGTAAAGTGCCTGGTTGGACATGCATTAAACGCACACTATGTAGACAAGCATATTATAAGTTGGATGAGTATATCGTAGATAAAAATGCTTGGCTTAATGCTGGTCCTGCTCCACAGGCACTTGGGCTCACTAGTTGATTAAAATTTCAATATTTGGAAGAGATGCTCCCCTTTTTTTGTTTTTTTTTTGTTGTGTTTCTGACATTACGAACTTAATGTTTATTTTATTCAACCAAGATTTCATTCTTAATACTTCAATATTAAATAACTCTTCCTGATTGGTAGTATTTTTTTTCTTATCACTTAAATAAATTGCAAACTATAGTTTTGTATAATTTAGAAGCATTTTTTAAATTTTGTAAATGCATGCATGGATCCGTTTTTTATGATATTTTGATGTTGACTTCAAAGAGCATGGCAGTTGAGAATATGTCATGCTCACTTAAATGTCTCACTGGTGGTGGCGCGTGTGTTGGATCATTCAGTTCCCTACAAAATGGTGGAGCTGGGTGATGCTGATCCTCGCGACATGTTCGTGAACGGGCGCCGTTGGTTGAGACTGGTCATCTCTTAACTGCCAGGGCTTATTTTTAATTTTATATTTTAAATTGTTTCTTTTGTACATTGTTCTCACATATAGCAGCACTAAGAATAATGTACCCAGGATTTTGTAATAATATCTCTAATAGTGTCCTTGGAGTTTCTTGCCCGTTCTTCTCCATAGAGATCTACGTTTTGGAATGGGCAACTAGCTTCAACTTTCTGACTAACTGACCGACTATTTTTAATTTGGACAATTAAAAGAAAGAAAGAAAAAAAATTATTTGGACACAGTTCGTGAAACACAAAGTAAAAAATTAATAAAATAAAAAATAATGTTTCAGACAACATTAGTGTGTGCCTCACGGCTGCGCCAAAAAGACAAATGTTTTCTGGCGCTGGTTTTCTAATGAACCTTTAGGGCGAAAGTGACGGCGTACACACAGTTTCAACACACCTAATACATACTTATAAATCAATTCAAAAGTGCCTGTAAATGGTTTACATCTCCCGTTACCTCTGGCCCATCACTGAGCCAAACTAATTTTCCTTCCTTTTGAGAGCTCTCTGATGACTAGTGTAGAAATGAAGTACATAATAATAATGTTGTCAAGGTAACCGATCTACTAAAGCCACCCACACCCATAGTCCAGTATATTTTGTTTCCATATTCTGCAATAGTCCTGCACCAACCGGGGGTTGTCCTAGGGTGCACTTGCATGGTGCACACAGAGGTAATCGTCGGTTGGTGCCTCCTTATCATTTAAAATTGTCTAAAGAGCCTCTGCGCGATGGCTTCGGCCCCTGGTACGCTTTTTAAAGGTCCGGGACCCCAGGGTCCCGAGATATGTCAATGTTGTGATAAGAATTCACTGTCTAAATACACTTCTGTCGTAATAAAAAAACTTGCACCTACAGACAAAATATTCCTACTCTATAGTATAAATCTCTTAAAACCAAATTACTCATGAGGAAATTACGCCAGTTAGTTTACCATCTCGTAGATTACTCTCTGAATTGATTGCTAATCAATTATCATAAGGTTTGACATGTTTGACTGCTATATTTTCCAGTCGAACGCCTTTATCAATTCAAATTCTAATATTTCAATTGTGTGCTTGGAATCTTCGAGAATTGAAGGTTGTCCCCAAAGTTTTACCTGTGAGAATATATTTGAGAAACTTAGCTGAGAATTTATTTATTGGAAAAAAGATGTTCCCTTGAGCTTCTTATATGGGTCAATGGTCATAAGCTGGCTTATTGAATAAGTGTTGAAGTCTGAAAAAAAGTAAGGACTAAAAATATTTTTAGAGGCATACTTTTACATTCTCGTGGAGAAGTCGAAAGGTACTGGCATGTTATTTCATCAATGTGCATCAAATGACCCGTCACAGTAAAATTCCATATAAATAATGGAAACGGGAATTTACGTGACAAGATTAAGAACGTTAACAAAAATAACGAATTGTCAGATCATGATGAGATTATATAGCTATCACTAGCAATCTTTTAACCAACAAACAACATACACACATACTCGTACACACGCACACACACCCCCTCACACACACTCACTCACAAACTATACTAATGCCAATCTTGCCTACTTACCTATGTTAAATATGTTATTATATCTTTCTTTATTTTGTTATGGAAGAGCGGAGTCTTCTAATACAGGCATTGTTTACTTAAAAGAAGGCTCCAATCACAAACTACCTAATTGTTGTAATCTGGTTGAAGAAATAAACAATTTTGTTTTTTTTTTTTTTTTATTTGAATTACGGAATGTTCAGAAATCATTTAAGGTCCGATATAAATGATAGAAGAATATTCTTGAAGAATATAACAGTCGCTTGTCCTTGTCAAGACTTTATGTTAGATTAATTTATATTCAGGTGCGGAGGGAGCAACTGCCTGTGACTAAAAAAAAAAAAAAAAAAATGTATATAAGTAGTTTATCAGCCATCTTGTTACCATAACACAAGCATTAGGTTGCTTAGCTTGGGACTAGATGGCGCTGTGTGAAATGTCCAGGGATATTATTATTATTACTTACTAATTTGTTATAATGGAACATAATTACATAAATTATCATTTTATTAACTCTCTAAATACTTTTTGTCATCAATTCTTTCATCATTTTAAAGTAAAACTAGCACTTTGCCCGCGACTTCATCCATGTGGATAAATACCCTTTCTTAGTGTTCACTACATTATAAAAGGAAACCGCGTGCAAAATTTCACGCTCCCCCAGTAGTTTGGGCTGTGCGTTGATGCTAGTCAGTCAGTCAGCTCCTTATTTTATATATATAGATAGATTATAGGATACTGGTATTCAGCTGCATCCGGTTAGACTGGAAGCCGACCCCAACATAGTTGGCAGATGATGAAAGAATTACATATACGAATCATAAGCCCGTACGCAAAACACTCGCTCGATTGTATCCGCAACTCTACGTCAATCGTAGAGTTGCGGACACAATCGGAAGCTCAAATAAAAGTCATGAGATAGTTGGTAACTTATGGATTTATTAATTTATGAACGTACAATAAATTAATCTATATTATTTTTAAATATTCGCACACTGCTTGTTTCTTCAGACCTGCATCCGAAGAACAAGAGCTTCGTCTGCCGCCAAATCCAAGTAGTTCGCTTGGACACTGTCACTACAATCAAAAAGTATTTATTAGTTAAATAATCATTATTTTAATGGCGCTGATCCATAGGGGCCAATCTTGGGTCTTAGGAAGTTCAAGGCGTTTTCAAAAATAGTAGAAGAAAACCAAGGTCAAAACTGAGTTGTCCGATGGAGGGTAAGCCTAGTGATCAGGAGGCCAACTCCCGTAAATAAAAACGTTCAAAATCTAATTGCAATCTCATCTCAGCGACAATCAATGTCAGAAACTTGTTAAAAATGTGGGAAAATTAGAGGTACTTTTGACATAATTATGGAGACTGAGATCAGACTGTGAACGTTCTTAAAATTACGAGAATCGCTCCTGTGTAGTTCGGATGGTTTCGTACCTACAACAGACACCCGTTTCAATTAAGTGTTACCTAGACTTTGTACTGATATAATAATATTATTGTTATAATTATTGCAGATTTGTCTTTCATCCTTGCCACAATTTTAATTGTTAATATTATATGAATTTGCTATCACCTGACCCATAGAGGACCTTAACCAGGCACTGGTAATGCAAATGGCATGCCTAACTTCAGCGCTAAATTAATAAAATTGTGCAAAAACCCAATACAAATAAAATACTTATGGTAATTATGACTAATAAAACTTATTCTTCCCAGCGAAAGCGCTAGGGCAGGCGTTTTGGGGACTGTGACAGAAATTGTTTGTCTGACTGTGGACTGAAAAGTGCTGATTCTTAGCCTAATTTGAATAAGTCATTTATTCAAATAAAGCTAAGAATCAGCACTTTTTGATTTTGAAAACCTAGAAACCGCTTAGCAAGAAAATCAATTAGGAATATGTAGTCACACAGATTTACGAAGTACATATTCAAATGTAGGTCTGGATATGTAGTCGTTTACTCTTTGTGTGTAGCTATGGTAGCTACACGATGTTTAATTTGTCAAAAGCGGATGAAAGGCTCGGAGAAACCTTGGAACCGAAACAAATATGTAGGTATATGAAAGTATTTTCTACGTCATTTTCCATAGTCGAATAATATCAGCCATCTTTTTTAGCTTTTGCAATCAAATGAAGTACAAGCTGGCAGCGCAATGGATGCGCAAACAGTAACCATGAATTCAGCACATGGTTCTAAACCCCCTACCGTAGAATTTTTTCGTCGGTTATAAAAGAAGAAAAATGCTGTTTCATAGAAAATTAACCTACACGGTCAAAATGTATGGAAATACTAATATATTTTTTTCAGAACCGACAAAAATTTTAACACAGAAGGGGTTTCAGAATCATGTACTGAATCCATGGATGGGTTGCGCATCGATGTCCCTGCCACCCAATAAATTTATTATTCCTTTGTTTTACGTAGGTAACTAATAAATTACTTGCCATATAGAGCGATAGTGTATATCAATAGATAGTATGATTGATAGATGTCTAGTTCCTTTTACATTGTTACTAAACTATTTATATAACATAACGGCTAACTACGAGTACATCCAGACTTTGTGATGGCAACAATGTTTTTGAGACAGTATATTATCTGACTGATATAAGTCAGTCAGATAATATGCTGTCAGACGTTATGATATAAATCACAAAGTCTTGTAATCTTATTATACAAGACTTTTACATCTTAATATATATTATAATTCTTCTGTACGTGTGTTTGTCACCTAACTCCTCCTAAGTGGCTGAACCGATTTGGATGAAATTTTGTGTGTATATTTCAATAGGTTCCTGGATGGTTTGAAAACACATTTGAACCCGGCAGGGGGCGCTGCTTTCCCGGGCAGAACGACGTCTGCCGGGTCCGCTAGTTTTGTATATAATATTTGGATTGACGTAAGAATGTTACCTGTAAGTCCTGGATGATAGCACGCTGCTAACTTCAACCTCTAACTGTCCGAAGATCAAATCGAAAGCAGTCAGGTTGACCACGTGGTAGACCCTGCCCACGTTTATAACCACGACGTAAGTATCATCGTTATACCACCTGAAAAAAAAATTAAAATAAAATAAAATTGGTATACCTACACTATAAAGTACATCTAAACTAATATTATAATAATTATAATTTTAAAAAGAAATGTTTATTTGTTACGCTTTCACGCTAAAATGGCTGAAAGGATTTGAATGATATCTGGCACACGGGTAGACCATGTCCTAGATTAGGATATTTTTATCCCGATATTCCCACGGGATCGAGACTTATGCGAGTGAAACCGTGGGGCGCAGCTAGTAGCAATGCATTGGGATGAGTGTAGGAAGATGATGTAGGTCTAAAAATGTAAAAGCTAAAATAAAAAATAAACACTTAGAAGGATAAATTACCCACATTAATAAAATCCGAATATGTAAACATGAGTCATATAACTCACAAGGGCTTCCGTAACACTGACTGTAAAGTAAAAGCCAAAACGGGACATAATCTCTAATTCACACTCCAAAACTAACTTTACATGACATGTAACACAAGATTTACTGCAAATTATCAAGTATCAAACCTCTTAAAGGCATAAACATCGCTGTTGAGTGCCAAGGATTCGTATCTGCCGAGCCTGAAAGCTGGACGCGTGCGAAGACTCGTCAAAGCCCGGTAAACTTGGTAATGAGAACGGACTGCAGATCTCTGGTCAGCTACGTTCAAGTGCTCATAGCCTTCAGCTACTGGCAGCCAGGTTGTGTCAGCATTTGAAAATCCTGAAAATATGGCATGGCAGAGTGAATAGAAATCATCATCACTTTAGTTAAAAGATGTCGTTTATGGGCCTCGCCTACCCAAGCGTGGCGACAACGATCGGTCCCATAATTTCCCGCAACTTTTACCCTGATAAAGACACTTTACCATTTCATTCTTTTTAATATTTTTTTTTTGACTTTTGTTATATTCTAATGAAATGAAATAGTGAAGTAATGATAATCATTTCTGTAAGAAGATCTTTTAAGATACTTTTACACGTCAATGTTTTGGTCAATATTTTAAAACTAGATGACGCTGACTTTTCCTAGCTGACAACTTCCATAAAGAAATGCCGAAACAAACTTTGAGCTCATGATATCTTTTACATCGTCTACTTAGTGACGGATACATAAAAGTAGTTCAAATCTCTTGGAAAAAACATTCTTATTTTTAAATCTCTTAAGATTATAGATGATTTAGGTACATTTTTAAATCCCTCACTTTCTAAAAAAAGCTTTTTAAAACATTAAGTCAAAAGGTTTACGTCATTTAAATTCAAAATCGGATGATGTAGGTACCTACATAATATGCGAGTCAAAGTGTGTTTTTCTTTCTGGAATCACTCTTTGAGATTTCATTTAAAGAAGGTTTTAGCAACATAGACCTCTTTTAACTCGCCAAGATTTTGAGACTTTAGATTGAATTTTTAGTACATGACCAAGTTTAAAGAAACACTTTAAAAATTGTCGAGACAGTGTACGAGTAACAGTTCGGCTTTAAGAGAATGTTGGGTCCATAAATATCAACAAAAGTCTAATGGCGAAATGAATGGGACCCTGAGAGTGTTGATGGACATTAGTAACCTTTTCATATAAAATTAAAGGTACATTTTAGTAGGCAGTCGACCACGATGTTATTCAATGTGGAAATCATTGATGTGCAAATGAGAAATATGCAAAAGGTTGGGTACCTGCGTGTTTTCCGTTGCTCCACTGGAACGGGGTCCTGACAGGGTCGCGGGACACGTCGATGAAGTTAACAGGGTCGTCCGTCCTGCAGGCCCGAGGATCCCTTGTTTCGCTCCACGGTACGAATCCATTTGCCATCCCTATTTCTTCGCCCTTCAATATTTATGTGTAATATGCGTTAGTATTAATAAATGATACATTAGTAACGTGTATTTGAATTCTGGCTTTAGCTAACGGACTTTGTATGTAGGGACAACACGTGTGTTGATCCTATCTGAATAAGGGATGAGTTGTGGTACTCAAAGGTTACAAGGGACTATAATGTAACAGCTTGCTCAAAGCTTTTACATGAATGTGTTATCGCCTATTAACATAAACTCTTAGTTGATTATACAAAATGTGATGTTTGTAAACGTAATGAATCTTTTAACCGACAAATCACAATCTAAATAGCTGACAAGTTAAATGTCAAAATTGGAACTGCTTACCATGTAAGTGATGGCGATCCCAGGGAGCAACAGCACCAGCATATTGAAGGCGTCTACCAGTTCAGGTCTGAATCGTGACGCGACTCTGCTGTTGTCATGATTACCAGTCTAGGAGAAGAAGGAAACCATTGAATTTACGATATGTTATCTATATCCATTTATACTTCATATATACACCTGTTTATATTATGCGATTATGGAGAGTATTGTAGGAAGCCTGAATCATATAAAAAAATTTTAGTAACAACTTATATTTTTTTTCTTTACAATCTACATACAGGGTGGGCAACTTGGAGGTATACAAATTTTTTTGCCGTCATTTTGTTTTGGCGGCAAATATGGCAGTTGTTTCATGAAAATTATTTTATGTAGATACGACAAATTTATTATGGAGCGTTTTACAACTGAATAACGTGTTTTAATTATTAAAATATTCTACTCAACCCAATCATGTATTGCGGAAACTCTAAGAAAATTGCGGTAAATTTTTGGTAGCTATCACTTACCTTTGCAGGTAACAATAACTCGTTTAGTGTTTAAATTTGAACAGATAAAGCAGTTTTCATCAAGTGAATCAGTTGGTCTTAGAAAACATGTGGTTCCACAAGACGAGACATTGAAAATAACGTTTCCGGGTCGATCAATTTCGAGAAACGGTGACATTGATTGGCCCCCAAGATCCCGGAATTTAACAATTCCTGACTTTTTTTTGTGGGACTATCTAAAGGGACATATGTCTATGCTAACAAGCCAATGAACCTTCAAGAATTAAAACAAAATATATGAGACTCCGTCAGTGAAATAACGCAAGAAATGTGTGAATAACGCAGTGAAAAGCGTTCACATCTGCCATGCTGCTAGAGGTGGACATTTCAAACTCAAACTCACACTATATTTAAATAAAAATACTTAATTTTTTTAAATTTCATAGAATAAAATTTAAAAAATAAAGTGTATACCTTTTATTTGCCCACCCTGTAATAAATATATTCGCCTAGCTAGGTGCTCATTCATCATCTTTTCACACATCACAATACTATATTGTATCTGAATATCAACCAGCGACCTTCCCATTATAGAAATACATTATCTGTTGACATACAACTCTATTCCTGAGGCGCTCAATTCGCAACAACATCGATCATAATAATTATCTTATTTATAATCCAGGAGTAGAAAGGAAGGCCTTTTCGATATCAAAATAGACGCGCCTACTATATTAGCTAAAGAAATGAAATCTGTACATTCCCATAGGCTAATAGATATCAGTCAAATTGGGTTGAACGAAACGGCTTATTTAGCTGACCTTGTTACATTTTGTTGACATGGCGCAATTAATGTTGGTTACACATTTCCCCATAGAGTAAACGTATCCGAAAATTAGACGACACCGTTGGAGGCCGGAGGCAGTTTGATAAAGTTCACAAAGCTGTCACAAGTGTCAATTTATAAGCACACCTTCGCAGCCAGGCTTATTACCGGTACTTATAACGTTGTGTTGGCGTTTACTTTAATAAGCGTAATTGTTTGAATAAATTTTTTGCTTTATCTCAAATAGAAGTTGGAAAACTGGTTCCTTATGCTAACAAAGGTTACTAATAGATAGGAGACGGTTATGGTCATCTATGAAGACCACGATGAACGAGTCTTTATTTCAACCGCCAACCAGTAGTCAAATGGAAGCGTGCATATTAAAAAAAAAGGGGTACTTAGTGAGTATCACATGTTTTTTCTACTCACCACCCAGTTGGCCTGTTTCCTCAAAGGCTTGTACGTCAGCCATCTATCCACCGTGTATTTGATATCCCTAGCGTCAGAGTCTTTACTCAAGTCTGACATAAGAGCGAAATTGAATGGAATATGAGCGCCACCGTGATGGCCTGCGCCGTAATACTTCACTGCATTTTTGATGGTCGTACTAGCCTCCGACATCATTACTCTGGAAGAGAAAATAAAATGGAGAATGTGTTATAAAAGAAACACTAACTTATCTGATTTGGTCATCAATAAAAGAGATGTGGATAGGGAATATGGTTCATCATTCCTCAAAGCAAACATTTCTGTTGAAGGTGATAATAATAAATCTTCTCACGATCTTCTCACGCGAAGTTACAGCTATAAAACCTAACATTTATTAGTCGAAACAGATTTTGTTATACAATTTCTCACCGAATAGACGCTCGTGCGTCGTCATGTATCTACACGCAATGTGCGTTCATAAATTTATTAGCCCCAGCATAAATTTTCGTTGAGTCCAACAAACAACATTTTTTACCGCACTGTTTTTGAGTAACAAAATTCAAAAGTACAGTTACAGACAGTTTATCATATTAACAAATACCGAATAATATCCCTCATTTTCTGGCAAGAAATTCTAATTTTTCAAGTAATTTGAATCGTAATGGGATAACCCATTAAAATTTCTATGCTTTTGTGATATAAGCATAACCACGATGTTTTCCCTCCTCCTAATATTCATGATGGTCTAAAAAACATCATTAATAACAGTCACATTCATTTGGATGTTTTGAAGACAGATTTCTCAAGGGATGAGAGAAACATATCCTTGCAATTTTTTATTTGTTTGCGTGAGACGTGGTTCCCTACACAGCTTTCAAAATATCTACGACTATTAACTTAGAACTGTCTGTAAGTCGAGTTGAACATTGTTTTTTTCAACTTACCTCGTTAAATTATCCCTGATAGTGATAGCATCAAATACATCTCGCAGTTGCGATATCATGTCATAAGTTTCTTCTTGATCCTTAGTATAAACATGGTTAAGGTAACCATAGTCATCTGGTCCAAGTCCTGGTTTACCAGTAATCGGTTCATTAGGGTATCTTCCACCATACCCATCTTTGTCAACTTCAAAAAGATGATTGACAGAATTTACTTTCATTCCTGCAACTCCCTTTTCTAGCCAGAATTTTATGATGTTCTGTAAGAGAAAGTAGAAATTTGTAATTATTTACTGTGAAGCAGACGCAGACAAAAAAAAACAAAAGACTGATATATGATGATCAGAGATGAAGATATGCCGAGGGCATCAGGAAATATCGCATATGATGGTTCTTGTAAATATATTACAAGAACCATCATATGCGATATTTCCCCTGCCCGTAAGATCTCGCCCATTAAAGCTAAACCTATAAAAGTTATAGAATTTGCTACTTTCCAAGGTCTGACGATCACCTGAAATTCACGGCGCGCCGTTACGTCAACTCTTTTTATTTAAATTACACAAAATCTACATAAAGATTAAGAGTATTTAAGTTACCTCTTTGAATTATTTAAGTTGGTTTTTAATGCTAAATACGTATTTAAGTTAAAGTATTTAGTATTAAAAACCAACTCAGATTGTTCAAAGAGGTAGGTTTAATTTCAAAAGGCATAAATGTTCAAAAGCAGCCATTACTTATCCGAGTGAAAATAGAACCCAACACTAATCCTTCAGAAAGCAACCTGTATATTTTATGTCCCTCTAACTAAGCATTCTATTTATTCTGTGTACAAAGGTTTTTCAAATATTTAAGTAACATTACTGAGAGCCGTGGACCACAAAAACATTAATCTTCATTACACGTTCCCGAGTCACAAAATAATGGTATTTAAAAATCTGAATATTTATTTAGATAATGTCTGTAGTAACTACCTGTTTATAATGTTGCCTTGTGAATTTATAAAACAAATGTAGACAGTAACCAAACTTTTCAGCCAAATGGTTCACGTGTGTAAATAGTTTGAATTTGTGAATCGAAGGTGTTAGAAATTTTCCGTTAAAAATACAAATCTTTAGAAAGATTGTATTGAACTGACCAATTCGGAACGACGTCTCACTTAATGAAAGGGGTAATATGCTTCAATATAGTATATTTGGTCAAGCTACATTTTGCCTAAGTTAGTTTTCTGAATAGGTTTATTTTCAGTCTTTGTTTTATAATATGGAATATTAGTACTTCAACAAAGATGCTCCAGCCTGAGCTATGTATAAAATAATATTATAATAAAGAGAAAATATATTATTTTCGTATGTTTGTTTGTTACACTTGCACGCTAAAACGGCTGCGGATTTAGATGAAATTCGGGACATCGCATCGGTAGACTAAGACCTGAATTATGACATAGGATACTTTTTACTCCAATAATCTTACGGCATCAAAACTTATCCGGGTCAAATTAAGGGGCGCAGGTAGTTTGCATTAAAAAGAAATTAATTTCTTAAAATAAATCTTATAAGCAATAGGAAGCAGTTTAACACATTCATGTTTAAACTTAGGTGAATATTAATATTACTGATTATTAGGCTCCGGACCTACCTTCATCTCTTCAACAACTACTGGATTTCTATAATTGAAATCAGGCTGGCTTGATCCGAACTGATGGAGGTAGTATTGATCACGAGACGGCATGTAAGTCCAAGCACTTTTCCTGAATAAACTGATCTGAAAAATGGCAATAAATATTATATTAGAAGCATATAAAATTACACTCAAGATTTATCTCTCATTTGGAAACGAAGTCAACTGAAATAGAAAAGATGGTCAAGACCATTTTAATGAAATAACAAACTATGAAGAATCTGTTTGCCTGGTTGGTCCAGAGGTCACAAACGCTACTGATGAGTATGAGGCTCTGAGTTCCCAAATTGGGTAAAATGTAATTGGGTTTTTCAATTAGGCATGCAGCCGCAGCCTTAAGCCTGGATTTGTGGCCAATTGATGATCATAGGCAGGCCCTATCATTGGGATTTGAAACATTACTGGCGAAATGTGGATGTATAAATTACCACATGCCATGCACTGTGTTATTTTGGCTTTTTTTCTTTTTTTTTTGGCTTTGTTAATTTTTCTTTTTATTACTTTTTTTTAATATTATTTGTTTTCTTTTTATTTTTGACTGTGTTTGGTTTAGTTTGTGATCTTCCCGTACGAGTCGCAATAAATACTTTTTCTTTATTTTACTATACATCCACCTCTGCTCAACCCTTCAGGAAAAACAGGTGTTAGAATTTTAGTAAACACTTTTCTTACCCAGTTATTGGGTGGGCTTTTCTGACCACGATCATTCATGTGTCCGTTTTCCCAAATATACCAGTCGCTGTAATATTCATCTTTGTTCGATGATTTAATGAACCAATCGCTCTCGTTACTCGAGTGGTTTGGCACGAAGTCTAGGATTACCTTTATGTCTGAAACGAATATTTGACAGTCCAATAAAGGTTTGAGAAATTATTTGATAAGATTAATTAGTAAGTTAGCCGGTAATTACACCAGACAACTATATCATATAATATAACAACTTGATTCAATATAGATATATGCTAATTAAGGTATTTATTTATTCGATGAGTCATTTCATAAATTACTAATTAAGGTATTTATTTATTCGATGACTCATTTCCATGAAGCTATTTTGAGCTCCAATTGTATGAAGCCATTTGTGTTATATTTATAATTTTTTAACAATGAATTCTATTATATTTTGTATAGAAGCATCTCGATTTCGACAAAAAATACTAAAATCAACAGAATATCGACCGGAGTGGTTCTATAGTCCATAAAACCACTCCGAACTACAATTATTATTGAAACCACTCCAGAATTTTTCGAACCATCCAATCAGAAATAATTACAATCGAGGAAAAACAAGACCAGAATAAATTGTTAAAATTACACAAACAGGCAGGCGCTTTCGAATATAAATTGTAAAAGGAATCTTATTAAGAAAGTTCAAATAACCGATTCGCCTTGCTATCGAATTTCGGTAAAGAAAATTTCGATAATTTCGTTTGTGAGTTATGCATAGATTTACAATAATTTCAATGAATAATAATTTCGACTTACTTAGCTCTCCAGCTTTTTTTAGAAGTTGTTCAAAGTCTTCCATGGTTCCATACTCGGGTTGAATGGAGTAATAGTCGGAGATATCGTAACCGAAATCGTTCATTGGAGATTTGAAAATCGGAGATAGCCATGTAGCGTCCACTCCTAATTCCTTCAGATACTCTAGCCTTGATGTTATTCCTGAAAACAAAATAGTAACGTTTATTTTAACCATTTACGTATACTTTTTGCCGCATATCGGATGCATTGTGGGCTAAGACTACCACAGCATGGGTCCGAATGGGCGGGACGAACTTGACGCCTTTGTTCTGCAGTGAGACACTACAGGCTGATTATTTATTTATTTTACTTTGGTCATCATCAGCAATAACCTTGTTGAATGCCATATGATCGCGCTATCACCACTTTTCAGCTGACATATTTGGTTCCAAATCACACTATTTTTCAAATCCAAAGAACACATTGGCTTTACCAACAAAATTGAACTTTTTGTTGGTGTTTCATTAACATAGCAATCCTTGCTGTGACCGTTCAAGGTAAAGGTGGTAATTTGTTAGAAACCCTATTGTCCCGGTATGCGTGCTGTTGACTTCTGAGTAGATAACGACCCAGGCAAGACTGTCGTCAGGTAGATTAATGAACTTAGATGGAATAAGAATGATAGGCCAAGACAAACTGAAACGGTGTCCCATTTTGTCTTTTGATTAAAAAAGGCTTCTCGATATAAAAGTGAAAACGGTTTAGAATTACATTTTTCTTTGGAAAATTTGGTTTGGGTCGATATCACTAAAAAAGTTATCAGCAATTAAGGATTTTTAGCAATGTTTATGAAAATGTTACTAAAGAGAATAAGTTCACGCAATAAACATGCTAAAGTTTTAAATACATGGAGCAATATATCATAACTTCTAAAATATTTTCATAAAAAAATATTTTATTATCACCACATCGAAAAAAAGGCTCACCATTTAAATCTCCCACGCCATCTCCATCGCTGTCCATAAAGGATCTTGGATAAATCTGGTAGAAGACTGCAGTCTCCCACCAGTCCTGCCTTAAGTTTATATTTTCATATCTTCCATGTGCCGCCAGCACTACAGTGCCAATTACTAGTAACTGCCACATCACTGCAAATCATTTTAAAGTTCAGGTATATATCGGACGAACGTTGAAAATTGGTGGACGGTAAAACACCTAAATGATAAATGGTTTATTTTCTGTAAATAGGTTTGTACAAACAATCTTATTTTTTATACTAGATGAGGTCGGCGTTTCCTATTTGACTGCTTTGAGAAGAAAGGCCAAAACACACTCAGAGGTCAGTCTCTTTTAAACTCCAGACATAATCTTGGTCAGATCATGACCATGTAGATTGGTGTCTGAACATCAAAACCAATAACTAAATGTAATAAGCACAAATCAAAATTAACTAATTAAAATACAGTAGACACAACAACTTTTTTAAACGGAAATAAAAGAATTCCATCAAATATTATGAAAGTTGATAAAACAAATATATTAATTACAGAGAAGTTTACAGAAGTTTCAAAACAGGAGTCAAATTAATAAAATTTAATACACCTAAAAGCGAATCCACCAAAGAATACCTAGCCAATAATTTAGGGCAAAGTTTTACAAAAGGAACACGAAGTTAATTGAATAATTTTAAAACGTATTTCCGGGAAAAATTACTTAAGGCGCTTGCTGATAGAGATACACTGGTGGCATGGCAGCAAATGAAAATTAATTTCCAGCTAGTAAAGAACACTTGGTTTGATAAACAAGAAACATTGGACGACTTCCTATCATAATATTTAGTTTGACTAGTGCAAACCAAAAACTAAATTGTAATAATATTATGATCTCTTACAATGTTGCTAGTTTCTCACGCTATTCAAAAAAACATAAAACATTTCACACAATGATTTCAATTCAATAGCTGACAGCAATAGATTTATGCTATCATTATCTTCCTACGACGTCGGGGCGCCCCAAGTGGAGTTGGGCAGGACATCTAGTTAGACGAGGAGATGGATGAGATGGGAAGGCTTGTACTCAGCAGTGGGTGATTCCAGGCTTAAATGATGACGATCTTCCTACCCCTGTCGTGTTAGTTGGGGTCGGCTTAACACGTTTTCTTGTGAAACATATTATAAATAAAAAAAAATGCATGAACCATTAACTGCATTTGGTAAAACTGAAAACTAAAAGAATGACTTTGAAGTTATTTTACATCTAAGTGCCGGATAGCGATAGCACTAGGAAGTGGCGAAGGGCGGGCGTTTTTGGGGGACTGTCTTTTGTAATTTTGACGTTCGAAAAGTGCTGATTCTCAGCCTAATTTGAATAAATGACTTTTGATTTTGATTTTGATACGAATAATTAATAATCCCAGAAACAAACTACACCCAGAATGAATAATTTAGATTTTCACAAAAGACAATAGTGAACCTAAAACACATGCAGTCCGTTAAGAGAGTGCAGCAACGTTCGCGTATAATAGAATAAATTAATGGCTGACAGGCTGAAAGCGCGCCTAGGCTGTGGTTAGACACAGCGTAACAAAGTGAAACTTAATAAGCACTGCGGAAAATTGTATGCGTACCCGAAAAGCTTGTAGAGTTTAAACTGAATCGCAAAATTCAAATAGCAGTATACAGGAAACAAAATTTTGTTATTTGAATTCAATGCTCCTGTAACATTTTTAGACCATTTCTTTTTTTTTTTGAGACCTTCCTACTCATCTATCCATTAAGGTATTTGAAAGCATTGTATAGTTTGTCTTACCTGGAGGGTTAATGTTTCACTGTCTACTTCTTTAAACTCAAAAACACTGTTTAAAAATGTATTTTTTTCAAAATCGCAGTAACCATTGGAATTGGTCTTAAAATAATTCAAAGTTAGATTTAAAATGAATTCTTAATTAACCGTTACTCCATTTTTGAACTACACTGAGATGAATCTCTGAGGCTGTGCCTTTATATTATCAGAGATGACAATTCTTGTTTGATAATAGTCTATTATTTATATTGGATTCGCCTTTGAAAATCCATTGTTGTGCAAGGCAGTTTCTAAAACAAAGTCATTGTATATTCTTATGATGTCAGTCAAATCGTAAGCCCTGACTTCAGTTGTGGTAACAGTACCTTCTTCATTTAATATACCACTGATATCATTGCCTGCTGGTAGTTGTGCTGTTTCGTTGCTATTAGGAATTATTACTCTACAGTCTGTGTGAGATGTTCACCGAAATTCTACATTTGTATTTTCTTAATTTTTTGGTTGTTCATTTTAAGGATTTTTGTGCGATTACGCTAACACTGTTTTTTTTTCTTTTGCAGGTAAGCAGCCAAATCTGATATGTCTTCGTAAGTAAACTTTGCTTTTGTTTTGGTGGAACAAAAAACGGATTAAAATGTTGTACCCATCAGTATAATGACTACATATTTTGAGTAAAAGAGAAATCAACAGCCAGTAGTTTGGTATCTTTCCTCCGAAATTGGGTCAAATATAAAGGTAACATTCATAATAATTTTGTGGAGTTTATCCGAAAATTGATTGACTCTTGAAATTCACCGAAATTCAAATTGAATTTCAGTGAATTTCAACAGTCAATCAATTCATAGGAGTTTTGGTTTTTATAAACTAAAACTATTGTTCTAGTCGGCTACAACAATTCAACCAAATTTTTTAAAGTACTCGTATATTATACATCTACTAGATCTGTTCGTACAGACGCCGGCACATCACGCTACTACAATCTGTCAAATTTCTTTATTAGATTTTCAATTTTATCGCTAAAGCTAGGTTCAAGGTTGATTGGGAAAATTTGACAGTTTCGGGTAGCTTGACCTGCTGGCGTCTGTACATCTGCCGATCGATTCTGTAAAAATCTCACCGTGAAAAGTTAGGTGAAGTGAGCTGACAATAGTGTCAACCCCTAGCATTAGTTCCAATGACAGCTCACTCCACGCTCACTTCACCTAAGTTTTCACGGTGAGATGGTTACAGAATCGCACTGCTGTACCGTTTGTTAAATCTCTAACAGTAGTATCACATGACTGGTAACCATGATATACAAGGTGGCAGGAACATCGACGCGCAAACTGTTACCATGGATTCAGCACATGACTCTGAACACTGCTCCGTTGAAATTTTTCGTCATTTATTAATAAAAAAATTGGTTGTTCCATATATTTTGAGTGCGTAGGTTTTTCATTTTTCTATGAATCAGCAGAATTTTTTTTTTTTTGATATCCGATAAAAACATTTCTACGCTACGGTCTACAATCATGTGTTGAATTCATAGTTTTAGTTCACAGATTACGATTTTGTTTTTTTTTTTTGTTTTGACTATGTTGTATTTTATGTCTTTTTTTATTACTATTATTTTTTTATTTGTAATTAGCGGACCCGGCAGACGTCGTCCTGCCCGGTTGAGCCATCATATACCGACAGCAGCGCCATCTACCGGGTCCAATTGTGTTTTCAAATCATAGAGGAACCCGTTGAAATATACACACAAAATTTCAAGCGAGTTAGTAGAAATTTTTAGCGAGACAAACGAACAGCAACTGATTTATATATATATATAGATGTGCGTTTTGTTTGTGCGGAATAAACTATTTCTCTTTCTTTCTTTTTACTTTGTTTTTATTATTTTGATTAAAAATTGTATAATTTTCTAATCTTTACCACAAAAACCGGTACAGATTTGATAGCGCTTAAATTCACTGAAGCCTATAAATCCTGTTGCCTCTAGACTCCATTAATATTTCACTCTGATCTTCCTTTACAGATTAAGTTTACGCGTGACCCACAGTTTAATATTTGATAGGATCCTTTGAAATAATTTTCTTTTGCATAAAATTGGGCTTTGTTTTTTATTTAGGTTCCATGCTCTGTATACAAATCAGATGATCAGATTATTTTGGTCAGCATAAGGCGTGAAAGTGTTACTTTAGAGCGTTTATATAATGTTGAACTCTTTTCATTATTATAATCTAATTAATTAATCGACTCAGCTTACCGTAGTTCACTGCTGAACTTGGCCTCTCCCAAGCTGCGCCACAACACTTTGTCCTCTGCCATCCGCATTCAGTCTATCCCAGCCAACTTTTTAGGGTCGTCGGTCCATCTAGCTGGGATGCGTCCCACACTACGCTTGCCGATATGCGATCTCCACTCCAGGATATCTGCTTCACCGGCCATCGGCCCTTTGACAAACATGACCAGCCCACTGCCACTTCAGCTTGCTTATTCTGCAAGCAAAGTCAGTAACTCCAGTTCTTTTCCAGATAGATTTAATTCTGTTTTAATATAGTATTATATACTTACTACAATTTTTCGTGCCTGTATTACAACCGTTCCGGTCAAGTTGCGCTTGCTGCGGTAAGCTGGTGTACGGTTGAACATTATTTACACATTGCGACCACTTTGTGCTTCGTAGAGAACGTTTAAATGTGATGAAAACTACACAATATAACACTGTTTCTGGCGTACTTTCCAATTTACTGTTTTCGATGTACAGACTCAGCACATCAAGCTACTACAATCTGTCAAATTTCTTTAATAGATTTTCAACTTTATCGCTAAAGCATTAAGGTTCAAGGTCGATTGGGAAAATTTGACAGTTTCGGGTAGCTTGACCTGCTGGGGTCTGTACGGTAATATAATATAACTTTTTCTTTTTTTCTTCAGCGTCATCCGCTTACTATTTTATTTGTAGTCGAGGCAGTAGGTACCAACTTATCTTTGTTCCGTACATCTCTATCAGCTAGCATGTCAGTGTACTTTACTGTCCATAGCATCTTTTGTGCGATAAATATTCTTTGGTCTTATATTTTTCATCTATATCTATCGTAATCTATGTATCTATGATAATAAAGCTGAAGAGTATGTTTGTTTCTTTGCATGCGCTAATCTCGGAAAATTCCCGTCGGATTTGAACAATTCTTTTTGAATTCGATGGCCCTTTCTTGGGGAAGGTTGGTGATACTTAAAAACATTGAGCGAAAACTAAGAAATAGCAAGGGCAGGCGATGCGATGTCACGGGGTGGGTTTTTCCATACATTATTTACTTACCACGTCAACAATATGAGAATAAAACCGTAATCTAAAACAAAGTAGGTACAATAGGTATATGATCAGAATAAACGTAGGAACTTGGAATTTTTTCACGATCGTCTTACAAAACAAAGGTGACCCACATTCAGTTTTATTTCCCGCATGTCTTACTTGAAGGTCATTGTATGGATTCAGTCTTTAACAGTTCCTGTATTTTTGTGGTTGGAAAAGTTTTTCCAAAAATATTTCTTATAATAAGTTACTAGGCTTCTAACTGTTGGTACCGGTTAAGAAAATCATGGTCTACACTTATTTAAGTTTAAGGGAAATATTAAATTACTTATAATTTTATCAATAACTAAAACGACGTAAAATTTTTATTGGATAACGATCATAGTGGATGAACATTGAACATTTACAAAATAATTACTTACTAAAATCAAGCCTAATTCACAGTACCTTTTCATCATTATCATCATCAGCCTTTAGGAGTCCACTGCTGGACATAGGCCTCTCCTATTGCACACCATTCAACTTAATTTTCGGCAACTCTCATCCAGCTGCTACCAGTCATCCTGCGAAGATCGTCGCTGCACTTAGCCTGAGGGCGTCCTACCTTACGTTTACCGATACAGCACACCGACCACAGTACCTTTTAGTGAAGTAAAAATCCCACAATCAATCATCAGTCTTATTCTTAAAACTCGGGTGCCTTTTGAAGGTTTCCCCGAAACCTTGAGGCTTGCTCGTTCCGACTTCATCCATCGCTCGAGAAAAAGAGCTGGAACATCTTACAATGAAAAACAAAAGTATTGGGTAATATTTCATCATATTTCTTATTATTACGAAATATCGGTGCAGGCAGTCACATTTTATCTGCCACCAATGGACAAGAAACTTTATCGTATCTTCGTCATAATATTAAAGTTTTTGCTCCTCGATATTGCAACTTTAGAATTCTTGGAGATTTTCGGTTCACGTCATAAAACTTTATACCTTCCTATGAAATTTAATAACACGATGTGAAGGTTCACATGTGCTTATAAAGACATGAGGATCATGGTGTAAAGTTCAAACGGGTGTTGTGTCTGGTGAGCCACTGCCCGATGGTTGATATATTGTCTGACGATTATGTTTAAGTACGGTGAAGGCAAATCGAGCGGGAAGCGGGATCGTCCGAAAGGGTTACCGCTGCCCTGGAACATAAAGGGCTAAGGAAGGAACACGGGTGGGTTTTAGTCATTAAGAGTCTGACACTCCCTTCCGCTCCACCCAGAGCGGGAGGGGTCATTTGATGATATCCCATCCGCAAAAAAAAGGCAAATCGAGTGATTTAAATCTTTGGGCAGCGGGGTTTGACTTTACAGTGTCAAAAACGCTCTCAAGGAAAACACACCAACTTACTTTGATCAACAAAGTTTCAGTGACGTCATTCACCGATAAATTGCGGACGCTATGTGGGTGGTTACCGCTCTTCTAGGAAACCGTTGCTTAAGCCATTCCACGGCTCCTGCGTGGGTTGGTGGATGTGACATATGTATGGTGTCTTCGAATGTTTGGAAATTTAGGACATACCGGCTTCCTCACGACGTTAACGTACACCTGCACCCTAATTACGTAAAACACTATCAATCACAATCTCAATCGTTTTGATGGATATTGCTAATCCATTGCTTCATATGTTAGAAAAAAATGTCTGCTCTACAATGTAAATAACGCAATGAATGTTGTTGAACTGTCAAAATGAAAGGTATGCTTATTGTTAGTATGTTACGCAATCATCCCTTCCCCCTGACTTTTGAGTCATTGTAACGAAAATTGCTTCTTTTTTTTTTATATAATTGGCACACAATTTTCTACATTTCCTTTATTCTAGTTAAGTTAGTAACTAATATTGATTTATTACAAAAACACCCTAAGGAAAAATAAATGCTCATTTCCCACGATGCTCATTTCCTTCCTGTTAATCCCTCATCTCGGTAAGATTCCGTCCGACACACTTGTAAGCACGGAAGGGTTAACAAGTAGGAAATAATTACTTATCCCACATGACCTCGAGATGTATTAAGTTACAATGCTTTCTACATGGTTGATTATTTAGAAATTGAATTATTTTTAAAGAGATTGTTTCGGCCTTTTTTCTCAGAGATAGGAAACACCGACCTCATCTAGCTTATTTATTTTTTATAATATGACGTGTAAAAGTGATTCCGATATCTTATTTACAGAATAAATAATTTCATTTCATTTCATAAAAATGCACAATTTATCAGAAGGCCTCCTTACATTTGAGCTCTTAAGGATATATTTTGACAACTCATGAAAATATAATTTTAATTGTAAATTGAATGGCGTTTACGTTTTCATACATCTTCATCATTCTCCCGCCCTTATCGCAATTTATTTGGGATTAGCGAAACATATCTTTTTCCTCCATACTTCTCTATTACTCGTAGTCGTCAGTCACCCCCTTTCTAACCATATCATCATTCACACAGTCCATCCATCGTTTCTTTGGTAGGAACTCTTATAGGACCTTTATAGCCTTTGAAATTCATACTCAAAACTTTCTTATTTATTTATTTACCATTTATGGACACACATATATAAACAGACAATTAAAAACAAAACCAAAAAAATAGGTACAGAGGTGATGTTTATTTCATAAGAAATCACTTCCAGCATACCTGAGATAGGACAATAGATACAGAGATGTAGACAGCGTGTGATAGAGCAAAGGAGACAAAAATAATACATAGAATCAAAAAACAATTCACTTAAAAACTAAACAAAAATTACGAGAATATACTAACATACATACAAATAAACACGACACGACACGACACGACTACATTTCCCACGACATTTTCCTCATTCCTCCGTATCACATGCCTATACCATGGCAACCGATTTCCGCACAACTTTTCAGTTACCAATGCCACTTTCAGACTTCCTCTTATGTACTCACTTTGTGTTTTCATACATATGTTTAAGATTCTGTTTCCAGGCACCACGTTTAATTTTTACCGCGACCCTAAATATTTCGTAAGTCATACTTAAGTCTACTACACATGGTAGAAAGGAAAATCCTGACACAGACTTTTAGCCCACGTTCGCACAGACGTAAAAATATCACGGCAAAATTTTATCGCGCATTTAAAAGTGACGATTCACACTTTTCGGGCTAGTAAATTCGTGCCAATAAAAAAGAAAAATAGGTTTATTCTGCACAAACAAAACGCCCATTACAAATAAAAAAACACATAAAATATACACATACAACGTAGTCAAAAGCCTCGTACTCAAGCATATAAAAAGTTGACATTTTGTCCATTGCTTGATTGGCTTGAATCGACTAATAGGACGCATATTCTCAGATTTGCTCGAAATTCCTACAACATATGTCTTGACGCTGAAGGAAATTAATGGGCCGTCTCAAACCCGTTTAATATAATGATGTCTGTCTAAGTCACGTTTGAGCATTTGATCTTAAAAAACTTTTTTGAAAAAAAAAACAACCGACTTCCAAAAACGACACTACAAAGTTAAAAATAATTTTAATTAAGGAAGTCAGTATCGCTGGGTTCGCATTTTCGTTGTTTGCCACCGACTTCCGAAATCAAAGTTATTTTTCACTTTGTAGTGTGGTTTTTGGAAGTCAGTTGTTCTTTTTTCAAAAAAGTTTTTATTTTTCACTTTTAAGTTGTAATTTTCACCAGTAATTTCGGTTTATAAATCAAACTAATGAACCGTTTTTGATGAAAGTATGGGACCATTTGGGAAGTATATCCTTTCAAAAAATACAAACATCCGAATTGAGAACTTCCTCCTTTTTTAGAAGTCGGTTAAAACTATTAGTCTATTGTTATGAGTTTGTTGACAAAGTGATGTATTCATCATTTTCCTGCCTTTACCCCAATTTATTTGGGTCAGCGCAACATGTCTTTTTCTTCCATACTTCTCTATTAGTCGTCATCTCGGAGGTCACGCCCTTTCTAAACATCATCATTCACACAATCCATCTTTTCTTTAGTCTTCAAAGTGAGTATTATGGACGAACCGTTTGTTTCTGGCAGCCTGATCAATTTATCAACAACATACACCCGCAATCCTCGAAGAGTGAAGCCGTATTGTAGATCCATATTTCGCCAGTTACTTTTAAGTATTCATGTAATAGGGGACGAGGGGCTCGTGGCTAAATAATAACAGCCGCACAGGTCGATCGCTCAGGTTAAGCTACGCTTGCCGCGGTTGGTCTTTGGATGGGTGACCATCTTTACATACCGAGACCCCTCCGTGCCTCGGAAAGCACGTTAAGCCGTTGGTCCCGGCTGTCATTCGTGGATCTTTGACAGTCGTTACGGGTAGTCAGAAGCCCGAAAGTCTGACAACCAGTCTTACCAAGGGGTATCGTATTACCCAGTAACTGGGTTGTGTAGGTCACATAGGCAGTCGCTCCATGTAAAATACTGGTATTCAGCTGCATCCGGTTAGACTGGAAGCCGACCCCAACATAGTTGGGAAAAGGCCAGGCAGATGATGATGTAATAGGGGGCGAGCCTATTGCCAACAACCGGGCACAGACCCACACTTCGGGCTAATACAGGAAATTCTTGATGGATAAACCTAATAACATTTTGTCTGATCCGGGAATCGATTCCAGGACCAGATTCAGCAGTAGCGATTGCGAATACTCGACCAACGAGAGGGCCAACTTATCGATCTGCCGTTAAAATCAGTCAACCTAAGCTATTGTGATTGGTTTACCAAAATAACAACAAAACCTATTGTTAGGCTTGGAAACTATAGAAAACAATATTATTTGAATTTGTACTTCATAATATGGCAGCTTAAAAATATTGTCTTTGTTTGAATATAAATGGTACTAAAATATACCAGTAAAATCAATTGTCACGTTTCCAGCCTTTGTATGAAAATGTGAAATAATTTACATTCATATTTTATTAAAATGTCAGACGAAATTTGTAAAACCCTATAATTACTTGGAAAGGCAGTGGTCAGCTGTCGACGAGCCTTTTGCAACGTTCTCTTTAAAATAAACAACATATTATTAAACAAACATTTATTTCTGCACATTTATTTTTTTCTACCCAGTTTTTTCGAAAGTATTTCCAACCAGTTCGTTAATTCATACAAATTTACGAGTAATCCAAGGCGAAAGATAAATTCACGCCGCTAAACGACGAAATTTTTGGGAATTCTACGTACAAAAATTTAATTTATCATCCCCTTTTGTGCGGTACGAAAAATTCTATTTGTCCCCCTTGGGGCAAATTTGCTAGCGATTTCACAAAGAAAGTTCTACCATCGATAATATTGGGATAAAATAATACATTGTCTAATGTCTTTTCGACCCTTTTGTATTTTTAGGCTTTCATCTTCACAGGTCTTCGAACAAATTCGATTAGCCACGTAATGTGCTTTGTAACTCGTAAAAAAGCCTTTTCAGTTTTTCTAAAATTTGGTAAAACGGTTTTATGATTTTAAAAATGATTCTAACTTGTTAAAATATTTAAAGTGGTCTTTTAAGAATAAAAAAAATAAATGATTTATTTTGGACCAAACATATTTCATAAAGCCAGACTGCGTGATAGTTTGTTTGCAGGATTAAAACATTTGATGTCAACAATCTGATTAAACATCTAAGTAGGTAGATACAGGTACTTTTAATGACCCGTAAGAATATTATAATAAGAGAAAGGAGGATTTGACTTCTTAAACACACTTATCTACTAATCTTGTAGCTTGTATACTCAAAGGAACCTAAATATAGCCTCGACTTTACAAACAAATCAACGCCTCAACGGCTTTATACTTGTCTTCACATAACCATGTATAGCACCCCAACCCAGCAACAGCCCATCAACGCTTCACCGAGGGGATGTTTACGGATTTTCAAGCCCTCATTAGGAAGACGTTTAGAGGCGCTTTTGTTTCAACCATCACGGTAGAGAAAGGAACAGAGATTTGCAGTGAAACTTGAGATACAGTCCTATCACTGGTCTCTTAGAACAAAGGTTTTGGAGATTTTTAATTCTTTCTGGTGGAGATTTTTTAAGGACAGCTCTTTGAAGGAATATAGTAAGGATAGGGACTGTAGATAAATTAAGACCATAATCATCATTTGTCTGCCTTTTCCTAACTATGTTGGGGTCGGCTTCCAGTCTAACCGGATGCAGCTGAGTACCAGTATTTTTCATGGAGCGTCAGTTTATCTGACCTCCACAACCCAGTTACGGGGTATATACCCCTTGCTAAGACTAATTTTTAGACTTTCGGGCTTCTGACGACAAAAGATAATTTAAGACCACACGAAGAAAAAAAAATCCTTGCTTGAGTTATAATAAGTAAGATCCAAAGTTCCGTTCATGTTTATTTACATTGAAATTACTTTGAATAACAGAAAACAATTACTTTATGATTAAATTCCAACTTAATTGAAGGAATATTTGGGAAAACCTCCATATTTTATTATTAACCTGGACATAAATCTTTTATCTTAAAAACTTGATCGCAAGCATTTTGTCACATCAAGCAATGGACAAAATTCTCAACCTTTTATTGTTTGAGTACAAGGATTTTGGCTGCGTTGTATATGTATATATTATATATATATTTTTTTTTGTAATGTGTGTTTTGTTTGTGCAGAATAAACAATTTTTCTTTCTCACTTTCTTTCTTTCTTTGTCGAGTCACTTTCTTTAAAAGTCCACCTAGGCAGAAAAATATTTTCACCAAGCAATTTGGTTGATTTTCCTAAGCCTTCCAGCAAACATGACGCAAAAGTTTTCTCCCTCGCAAGAAACAGCCAACGCAAGAAAAACGGGCAGAATTCTTAATTAAAACAAAATGGCTGCGTAATCAGAACTGCTTGGCAAGTCAGTGAAGCTAATAACAGAAACACGATACCGCGGCGCTAAGTGCACTTCTGACGCAAACGTTTGACGTCGACGTCAGCCTTACATAATGCTTTCCAGAGCAGGCACTGAACGGGACTGCCGAAATAAAAATGGAAGAGCTATAAAGGCATACTGCAGCGTAGCAAGTTCTGGCAAATATTTCTATTTGTCACAGCGTTTTTAAAGCTTATCGTTGACGCAGACTTCTGGCCTCGATTTTGCATATTATTTTGTAGGTGGCATTGTGAGTAAATTAAATAAATATATATACATTTATATATATTCAAAAATAAAAATTGGTAAAATACAGTATATATAAATCTTTCAAAATAATATAGCATGATGCCTATACTAGGATAAATCTGTATCACAGGCGGCATGAGTTCTTACAATTACTACTATTTTTATTTGTTTTTATCTGAGGTGCAATTCTCGTAATTTTAAAAACGTTCACAGTCTGATCTCAGTCTCAATCTGTCAAAAATTTCTCTAATTTCCCTACATTTTGACAAGTTTTTGACATTTGTTTGTCGCCAAGATGAGACTGCGACTAGATTTTGACCGTTTTAAATTACGAGAATTGGCCTTCTGATGTATGACTCTGGTGTACTGTGTGTCTTTTAGTCACACAGACTAAATAAATGTATTTACTTTCTTTATTTTCTATTAAGACAACTGATTTCATAAAAACACTTAACATAAGTTTTAAGAATAGTGACATAGTTAATTTATTATGTTATAATTGATTTAAACACTAATAATTACGGTCTTAAACATCCAGATAATTTCTACGTTATTTACGGAAAATTGTTGTTAGCACTTTGATACACGAGCGAATCTACACTTGGCGTTAAGTTGTCGATAAGCATCTTTCCTGTTTGAGAACAGCCTTATTCGACTTTAGTTGCAGCAGTTGACGCTAGTGATAAAGTTTTAAATGGAACGTGGCTGCAACAATTTCTGGGAACTGTCGCTGTACCACAGAATAAAATAAATAATTACAAAATTCTCCTTCGTCGTAGTTTCGCTAAAAGTTTTACGCCAACGCAACTGAATACTCTTGAGAACAAAGCACTTAAGAGGAAGACCTGTGAAAAGATAATGAAAACTTATTGCAATGTTGTTACAGTGATTTCAGGTACAACACTTCCAGTCAGAAATATTCTTTTCGTGTTTTCTCTAATATAACAAAGTCGCGAACTATGTCTATCTGTTGATCTTCTGACATAGTTCAAACATTTTATTTCATCTTGCTACTTAAATTTTTCTCAGTGCTGACAAAACTTAACGTCATGTTCGCTGCTCGCTCAGATTTTTGTCGCATAGTTAGGCGTATTAGTACATATTACAAGCTTATTTTTTGTTTTGTCAAATTATTAAAAAAGACATTAAAAAATATTTAATAAAATAATAGTATCATGATAAAAAAATCATAAAACAGAGCTCAAAAAGAATTATTTCGTGGCATAATTCATCTTATTTTATGTAGTGACAGTAAATGGACTTCAATCAACTAAATAAATACCTAAAAATGATTCCACTGAGCCGTGCATTTCTCTTTTACTTATTTACTAATTTAATGATAACTGCAAAATCACTATTATTGTGGTGGTCATTTAATTTAACTAACATCAAACGCATCGCTGTTTTGAACCTTATTTGTTGCCGCGATACGCTATTGTCAATCACCTAAAAATTTGCTTATTACCACGCCTAAATATTTTTTCGCTTAGGTATTACTTCCCAGAAAAAAAAATCTACTTGTAGTAGAATTTACTAAAAACTACAAGAAATCCCGAGTTCTCTTACGCGAATAAGAGGCATACTGAGCAGTGAGTACCTATGTATTATGCTGAACAAGTTAGTCAGAAACCTGCATAATCATAGACAGGAAAAACCCGGTTGCAACAATAGACGCTTGTCGATGAACCACCGGTCGTCTTGAAAGCGAAGTAGGCCGGGAAAACTTTACATTGTCTGAAGATCAGCTTTCGTCATTGTAGAAAACAAATGTGAGTCGGACTCGCGCACCGAGGGTTCCGTACAAAGTAGGTATGTTACTAAAAATTTACGGTTTTCGCAATTTTTCCTTTACCTGTGCTATAAGACTTTGCTTCGTACCAAATTTCAAGATTCTGAGTACACGGGAAGTAGGTTTTGATTCCTTACGAGTGTCGAAAATTTGCGGAAATTTGCGGCATAAACGGCTGTATCTTTTGATTGCGTTGGCTTAGAAGTTCGATTTTTTCACAGCTCTAAGGGTCAGTAGACTTGAGTATTTGATATTAATTCCAGCTTGGTACCCCCACGTGTTCCTGAGAAAAAGGGTCTTGACAGACAGACAGACGGACGGACGGACGGGTAACAAAGTGATCCTATAAGGGTTCCGTTTTTTCCTTTCGAGGTACGGAACCCTAAAAACGGCTTTAGTTGATAAATAAGTAGGATACCCTGCATTAAGCCTTTTAAAAGGTCATGCTTGAGATATGGTATCATCGCAGAAGCCTAAATTATATAGATCTTCTAACTTAAAATGGCACGTCCCTCCACTAAAATTTCAATACAAACATTCTAAATGTAAAGTGTAAAGTGTGTATGTAAAGTGTGTAAAGTAAAGCGTATGCAACAAGCAGTGGAGGGGCGTGCCATTTTAAATTAGATGATCTCTGCTTGATTTAGTTTTACTTGAGAGCAGGGGTGGCCCAGTGGGTAACGGCCCCGACTTACGAGGAGTAGATCGTAGGTTCGAACCCAGACAGGCGCTTTACTTTTTGTAAATAATTTCATCACCACTGCTCTCTAAACGGGGAAGGACATCCTGAGGAAACCGGCATGTCCTAGAACCAAATAATCTAAGACATCTGACATTTACCAACCCACACTGGCGCAGCATGGCGTCTTCTCTCATACTTCTCTGTGGTCGGTGGTACAACTTAGTAGTCACCCCCTTTCCCTGTCCTTATAATCATCCAAATTCATAACCAAAACTTTCCTCGCGAAATAAGGCTAAACTCCTTAAGGCTAATACTCTGAATCTCAAATAACTTCAATTATTACATTAATTGCTATTACGAAAGTCATCAAACAGCAATTAAAAGGGTGTCAGACATCTCAGATTTGTCAAGCTTCAATTATTATATGTAATTAGAAACTAGAAGCTCCTGAGATCTTATAGACATAATCTATAATTCATGAAGTTCGTAATTAGATGTTGCTAGTTCATATTACATAATGCTTAGTAGGTGTCAAGTGCTAATTTAGTTTCCAATTAGTGTTTAATCAGTCAGCATAAAGACAAAATTAAATCTCTTATTTCAATTTGACTATTGAAAGTAATTTATAAAAAAATAATCGCGCCCCGTGGTTTCACCCGTATAAGTCTCGATCCCGTGGGAACGTCGAGATAAGAAGTCCTAATCCTGGTCTTCGCATGTGCCAAAGTTCATCATGTGCCAAATTTCATCCAAATCCGTTTCCGATTATTCTACAAATACACCATAAAGAAGGTCTTATCCCCTATTATGTGGCACTTAAAAATAATTGGAAAAAAATGGGTATAATAAATCAGATATAATCTCACCTCTCTGCCTACCTACATATATCATTCCCGTATCATCATGCCCGTATGCCCGTGCCCGAATAAACGAAAAAGTCATCTTCAAAAAAAGTTCTAGTCTGGAAATCTCTGCACAAATCTTTGAATTTTCAATGGAAAATCCTAATTCCTACTTCTTATCCTGCTATTAATATTATAAATGTGAAAATTTGTATGGATGGATGAATGGATGGATGGATGTTTGTTACTCTTTCACGCAAAAACTACTGATCGCGTTTGGATGAAATTTGGCACACAGATGGTTTATAACCAGGATTAACTAGGATACTTTTTATCCCGATATTCCCAAGGGATCGAAACTTATGCGGGTAAAACCGTGGGGCCCAGCTAGTCAATTATATTAATTATATTAACATGGTCGCAATCTGATAAATACTTGTTTTCTTAGAACTCCTTGTTTGGTTTTATTTTATTTTATTAGGGAAAACAAACAATTGTACATTTTGTCTTACATCTAAGTATAAAATAAAGTGGGTTAACGTACAATCAACAACGTCTCCACATAATTACAATAAGTATAAATTTACTTACATACAGTACGGAAGAAAGGTAGGTATTTTAAAGGGCTTACTTTTTTTTTGGTTGCGATGTGGGTCTTTCCGGAATATTTCACTGTAATGAATTCCAGGTATTATATCGAGACCTTGCTGTGAGCTAGACATCTTTTCCTGAAAATACTGAAATAAAAAGAAAAATGAATATTAGCTTTTGTTTCTGTTTTTCGCTCGTCTTAAATAAAATGTTGCACTCCGTACAATTATGGTCGGTCAAAAATAAATTACCCTATTTAATTTTTTGCACTTGTTTTGTATTTTTTCCGCCTTTCCGATTGCATAAAATGGTATATTACAAAAAAAAGCTATTTGTCCAGTTTCTTTAACATTTGAAATATTTTTCAGCTAGACTAAAACTCATTCGCTATTTCAATTAAACCAATAACAGTCAACAACTCGTTATTTAAATTAAACCAATTATATTAATTATTACAGGCACTTTTGAATTGTCAAGGAATCGGTTATTCAGAAAGATGAAGCTAGTTGCCCGTTCCAAAGCATAATAGGTACCTATGGAAATGAACAGGCAAGAAACTCCACAGACATTCTTTTAAATCTAAAAGTTGTTACAAAATATTGGTTACATCATTCAAGTTGAAATTATACATGTCAGAACGATGTAGAAAGAGTGCACGCTAAAAGCATCCTTAGTGAACATAAAAAAAACCGGCCAAGTGCGAGTCGGACTCGCCCATGAAGGGTTCCGTTACGTTACGATTTATGACGTATTAAAAAAAAACTACTCACTAGATTTCGTTCAAACCAATTTTCGGTGGAAGTTTATATGGTAATGTACATCATATATTTTTTTTAGTTTTATCATTCTCTTATTTTAGAAGTTACAGGGGGGGGGACACACATTTTACCACTTTGGAAGTGTCTCTCGCGCAAACTATTCAGTTTAGAAAAAGATGATATTAGAAACCTCAATATCATTTTGAAGACCTATCCATAGATACCCCACACGTATGGGTTTGATGAAAAAAAAAATTTGAGTTTCAGTTCTAAGTATGGGTTCCCCCAAAATTTATTGTTTTTTTTCTATTTTTGTGTGAAAATCTTAATGCGGTTCACAGAATACATCTACTTACCAAGTTTCAACAGTATAGCTCTTATAGTTTCGGAAAAAAGCGGCTGTGACATACGGACGGACAGACAGACAGACAGACATGACGAATCCATAAGGGTTCCGTTGCCATTTGGCTACGGAACCCTAAAAAACCGATATTGCGAGTCTCAACCGATGGCGCCCGTTCACGAACATGACGCATAGATCAGCCCCATTTAGCACAAACATTTTGAACAGAATGATCTAACACATGCACCACCATCAGCGAGACATTTGAGCGAGCATAACATACTCGCAACTGCAAGCACATTCAAGTAAATGAAGGAGTTAATCAGTAAATGGTAGCTTTATTATGGTACTCACACCTTGCGCTATGTTACTGCTGGCCTGCCTCTCCAAATGACTTCCAGCTCTTTCGATCCAGGGCTAAAGTGGACCACTGATCGTTTGTTTTGTCCAGCTCATCCTGCCATCTTCTACGGGGTCCGCCACGTCGCCTTTTAACTGTTTCAGGGCTCCACGTGGTGGTTATTTTGGCCCACAGCTCATTGGGTTAATGTGCTATGCAATTACATAAAACTAAAAGATTCTATTTAACACCCATGAACGCTCCCAAAACAGGTTAAATCCAACTAACTCCTACTGGTAGATTAACTAAACTTATAACATGAGTTAACACGATGCATAAAACACTGTTTTAGCAGACGTTAATACGAAACTATTAATAATTTTCGTAAATTCGCTTAACCTGCTTTTCCTCGAATAATTTAGCATTCGACCATTACGAGTTGAAACATTGAACCGGGGGATTTGCAAAATGTTTTCCTTTATAAAAATAGAGGATCATTATGAAAATCACATGCAAAAATGATTAAAGTTTTTCTGAAAATATGTCTGGCTATCGGATGGTATTATTTTTACACCAAAAGCAAAATTGGTGGTATTAATTATACAGTAAATGTAAAGTTATTTTATTTAAAGTTTTTTATTATTACTACTGTTCATTTCACATGCAAGTATTTTTTTTACAAATATTTTATTATATATTTTAATTTATACAAAAGATATAAAAAGAAAATGTAAACGTGAATGTGTAATAATATATTAACAAAATATTGACGTGTAAGTGTCTTAAAAGATCTACTGAGGGCTGAGTGTTCCATCGCCAGATAACTTTTATTTGAGGAATAAAAGTTATAGAAATAACTGTCAAAATTTCAAAATTATTCTTCGAATAAAGTTATCAGATGATTGAAAAAGTAGCCCTTACACAAATAAACATTTCATTTCACAAGGAAGTAAAAATATTAGGTAATTCCTAATATTTTTACTTCCTTGTGAAATGGAATCATGAGGAATTCAGTCCACTAAACCTACAAACGTTGCCGCCGAAAAATACATATCCACTTAATTCAAATAACATGTTCTAAACTTAGGGTGAAATTCCCCACGATTGCCTTTAATCACGTCTAATGACGCCGCAGCACACGAAGGATACTAATGCAGTCAAACCGATATTTGCATGTCGACAAACTCCCGTAGGAGTCGCAATGCGGGAACCAGGCAGCTAGCAGCACTTGCTGGTTGCGGAATAATACTAGGACTAAACTAAACTTTGTTTAAGAAGTATGTAGGTATGTACGTTTATTTGTATGTAAGTATATTATTTGTTTTGCTTTATTAAGGGCTGATTTTTCCATCGCCAGATAATTTTTATTCGAGGAATAACATTGAAGTAACTTTTACCTTAAGTAAATTAGAAAATAATAAATATTTTAATTTAGTAGCGATGCATTTTTTGCCAACATTTGTGGATCTGTAGGTTTGATTCGAAGAATTCCTTATTGTCGTTGAAATTTTAGTAAAAAAAACAAATACTTTCATATGAAATGAACAAGAATAATTAAAAAAAATATATATATATTTAGGCGAAAGTAGCACCAGTTTAAACTACAGGTGTGTATACCGCTGATTCCACTCAATTTAACACTGTGTAGATCCCTCTTTATTTCCAAACAGTTACTCGCAGGGGAGGTGCCATCCGTGCAATTCGCCAAAGTAAAACATTTAAAAGTTTAACGAGTGTAATAATAAGTTAAACGTTTCGTGGATTCATTTTAGTTATTCGTTGAGTTGAATTAGTTTACTGCAGTTCAAATTGCAGCAATTATAATATTTCTGCGTAGTTTATTAACTGTTTGAAATATGTTTTTCTAGTCATAAATCGCTGATCGTATCTTTAGGACTTTTTCTAGAATATTAATAGTGGAAAACAATACTTTTTTTTAAATAAAAAACGTTGCCCCACACTAGGAATTTCTCCTGCATCGTGGGTGCGTTTACAAACATTTAAACTCACATACACAAACAGCCAGACCCGGAACAACTACTTGTAGGCCATACAAATTTTTGTTCCGTGCGGGAATCGAACCCGCGACACGCAGCGCAACAGTCAATCGCTTAACCACTGCGCCAACCGTGCCGTCTAGTTATTACATTTAGACATGAAACATTGTTGTAGCTGACTCTTTTGATATTTATGATTATTAAAGTAAGCATAAACTAGTCCTAATCTTCGTTTTGGCGTGTCGATGGCAAAATAACACAACAAATATATACAGTAGTAGTTTTTTTTTTGCGCCAAAGTTTAGAAACGCGAATACCGTTCGCTGACGCAGCCATAAGGTCCTCAAATATAGGTGACAAGGCATGCGGTGCAAGATGGGAGGTGAGCCATTGTCTCTATTGGGACGCCGCATACACACCGGAGCTCTGAACCGTCCATGAACCCCCTCTTGAGTAGGCTGTCCTTGTTGTGGCCTACTATGGTACGAAATCTATTTAAGGTTTTCCAAGTAGGCCACGATAAATTGTGTGCCTGGAAGACGGATGCCCGGAGGCTCTCTGATGGTTCAATAATAAATCTGGAGATTTAGTCCGCAGTCCCTGACAAAGATCACATCTTCCTGTGGAATTAGTCAATAACCTACTTATTGCATTTAGACATTAAACAGGCATTTCTAGAGAAAATTTGTAATTGTAACTGACTTTTTTATATGATTATTAATATCTAAGCTTTAATAAACTAGCCCCAATGCATGTGGAAAGTACATCACCATACCTTTTTTCTTTTGGGTGTAAATCATGAAATAACTTCTCCCGCTCGACTCTGGGCGGAGCGGGAAGGCAATGACTAAAACCCACCCGTGTTCTTTCAGTTACCTGTGCCACGGGCCACGGTAATTCTTTCGAACAACCCGTGACCCTGGCAGGCATCGGTCTTAGCGGACCTCAAAGATTGCCTCTCCCTCACGCGTTCCACCTCCTCCTTCGCGAGCATTACTGCTTCGCAGAAGGAGGTGAGATCATCATACCTTAGGCCAGATTTACTCACAACTTTTTCACTCACATTTTTCACAGGCACTGATCAAACTTAGCATACTTCAGTTAGATCAGTGCCTGTGAAAATTTTAATATTAAAAGCTGTAGTTCAAAGCTTTTAATATTACATTTTTGATTTGTGATTAATATACAGGATAATTTTTTATTCAGTGCGTAAATTTTTACAGGGTGTTCTACCCATGAATATGAACAACATTCACTATGGGACCATCTCTGAAATCACGAAAAAAAAATCGGCAGATTCATACATTTTGGTCGAGTAGGTATTGAACTTTTATAAGAAACAGCTGATTTTTTTTTTGTGATTTCAGAGATGGTCCCATAGTGAAAGTTGTTCATATTCATGGGTAGAACACCCTGTGAAAATTTACGCACTGAATAAAAAATTATCCTGTATACAAAACCTTTTCGGACTTTTTAGTTTTAGAACAGTGATGATACACATACTCTAAACGACCGGACTTCGGATCTAGGCCTCGCCTGAAGGCTTTATTCGAGCGAAAGTTCGGACACTGGAAATTATTGAAAACTCGGCACGTGTATTGCACACGTGCCGAATTTTCAATGACTCAGGGTCGAAGGACGAAAAATACATAGCTCTTTAGTTATAACCATTAATCACTTACCTAAACATATACTTTGGCGGTAACATAAATATTCGTATGGTTTATTAACTCATTTATCTTGTTTAAAACTCACAACCGTATCTTCAGCAATATCGAAGCGTGTTTTTCATGGCTGACTAGGCTCCATTCTATAAAACTCTAAATATACAGTTCCAATTGGTTAGTCTAAGAAACCAGAGGGGCCATTCTCGTAATTATAAGAACGTTCACCGTCAGATCTCAGTCTCAATCTGTCAAAAATACCTCAAATTTCCCTACATTTTTGACATTGATTGTTGCTCTGAACATTTTATTACGGGAATATATGGCCTTCTGGTTTAAGTTCTATTATTAAAATATCCACTTAAACCCGTTTTCTGAATTGAGAATTTGAAGAGGAGAACTGGTAAAACTGTAAAAAGAAAATGCAAAAAACGTAAAAAAAATCGCAACCTATTTTTTAGGTTTGTGAGCTCACACATTAAAAGTAATACTGAAGTTTGGCAAGTCTTCAAATTCTTATTTCAAAAATCTGCGGGGTAAAAGTGTAAAACACTAAAAGTAGCAAAGGCATTCATTTTGACAGTTCAACAACAACCATTGCGGTATTTAAGTTGTTGAGCAGACACATTTTTCGAACATATGAAGCAGCGGATTAGCAATATCCTTCAAAATTATTCAGATTGAGTACGCAATTAAGGTACTTGTATAAGTATAACACCTAGGTAATACTCGCTTAGCGAAATACACTACATCTTTCATAGTTTATTTATGTTGCCGACTGCACGATACTGATACCTTATAATCTCCAATTAATTAGCAGTATCTAGAGCACCGCAGGTATTTCAAAGAGTTCCGTATAGCTATTTAATTTACATAAGACATACAGCAGATAATGCTAAGTTGCAGGACGAACAGGTTTCAAGTGCAATTAGGGTTATCACTTTGTTTGCTACTACTATTGTATTTCCTACTTTAAAATGTAGGTTTTACGAGTGTATACACCCTTGCATTTTCATCGTTTTAAACCATAAAAGGGGTCATTGTACTCATCATTATGAACCACTTGGGACCAGCCCTGAAATCGTGAAAAAAAATCAGCTGATCCATACATTATGTCGAATTATGCGAACATAAATGTATGGACCAGCTGTTTTTTTTTTTTCACGATTTACTGTAGACTTTTTAACATTTTCATTTACCACTATATTCACCAACAACACAACATTATGTAAAAAATGTTGTGGGACTCACTTACACCCTATGTTACTGGTTCATATGTAGACTTTGAACTGCAAGTCCTTTTTAGCCAACATAAATCTTCAGCTGGAAAATCGTCTCATCATCTGCCTAGCCTCCACACCACGCCAGTCCTCCACAGCCCAGTTACTGGGTAAAACGATACCCCTTGGTAAGACTGATTGTCATGCTTTCGGGCTCCTGACTACCCGTAACGACTGTCAAAGATCCACGAATAACAGCCGGGACCGCTTAACGTGCATTCCGAGGCATGGGGGGGTCTCGGTATGTAACGATGATCAACCGCGGCAAGCATAGCTTAACCTGATCGATCGACCTGTGTGGCTGTTATTATTAATCCACGGGCCCATCGGGAAAATTGTCTCTTATTTATTTTAAATTGTGACAGCCCTAGCCTTCCACGATTAACTTAAGCTCTACGTCTAAAATGCTAGATTATATTCTCACCGCTATTTAATAAGTTTTTGATGAAGCTATATGCTGATGTTTGATATGCTAACAAGATTAAATTAGGAGTTTGTATATAAATTGTTGTGAAACTTTCATTTAGTTTGGCATGAAGGTTTTGTGAAATCCTACTAACAATTGTTATAAACGTGAAAGTTTGTGAGGATGGATGAATGGATGGATGTTTGTTACTCTTTCACGCAAAAACCACGGAACGGATTTGGCTGAAATATGCCACACATATAGTTTATACCTGGGTATAAACTTTCGCGTTTATAATATCTGGATATTATAAACGCGAAAGTTTGTGAGGATGGATGAATGGATGGATGTTTATTACTCATTCACGCGAAAACTACTGAACGGATTTGGCTGAAATTTGGCACACATATAGTTTATACTCAGAATAAACACATAGGATATCTTTTATCCACATTGAAACAAAGAGAAGATTTCAGAACCGCTATGTTGTAGCTATAACAGAACAACTACACAGCCATTCCTAACTTATATGACAATAATAAAAGCTTAGAGAAGAGGGTACTTCACATTACAGCAATTCATCACGCGAGATAGTGGATATTAAAGATATATAAAAGACTTTTCATATCTTATGTTAGTAGTTTAGTTAGTAGCTCGGTACACTATGTTCTAATTAAAGCATATTAAGTTTTAGTATAGAAGGTACAGATGCCAGCACATCAAGCTACCCGAAACTGACAAATTTCCCAAACAACCTTGAACCTTAATGCTTCAGCTTATAAAGTTGAAAATCTGTTAAACAAAGTTGACAGACCTGGGCTGGTATATGCCACTTTGACTTATGAAGAGAACGCTTTAAAAACCTGAACATTTTGTGAAACTCAAACTGACATTAATTTACTACCAGTTAGAGCGATGCCTCACGGGTATTGCCAATGCTTTGCGTCGTCGCAGCGTAGTGATTTCAACGCAGTGAGTATCACACGAGCGCTGCGATGTCGCAACGCAACGCAGCTTATCCCTACGTCAGACCTTGACCACGTCAACGTCCACCTTCGATATTCTAAAAAATACTGCGCTGCGCTCCGTCATCTCACCGTAGCACCTCTTCTTGTCTCCCTGGCCCCTTGTCCGACGTCGCGCCGCGCCGTATATCATAATCCTCAAATTTATACGTAAAACTACGCAGCGCCTCCGCTCAGGCGTTGAAGCGCATTGGCAATCAATCACACTGTCCTCTGCCTTCCGCATCCAGTCTACCCCAGCCACTTTCTTTAGGTCGTCCGTCCATCTAGTTGGGGGGCGTTCCACACTACGCTTGCCGATATGCGGTCTCCACTCCAGGACTCGTCTGCTCCAGCGGCCAGTGGTCCTTCGACAGACATGACCAGAATCACCCGTTTGCTATCGATTAATATTTTTGTTTTTCATTTTTCTACTTCTGAACGAGTTACTTAATACAATAGCTCCCCCTTTAAGAAACCTTTGAATGTTTGAATTGATTGATCGATGGTCCATTATTGTTTGTTGGAAAAATAATTTGAATAATACCTTTACAATTCCGCCCAGAATGAAAGCAGCCGTAGGTACGATTTAAACCCATTCCAGTACTATTAGTTACATCAATTTAATTTGGTCGAACGCAACATTTGATTGAATGCGAATCCAATTGATGTCGCTATGACGTCCACGCAATAAACGTGGAAGCCTTTTGGTACTAACAGCGATTTATATTTTAGATTCACCATAGAATACCTGTATCAATCAGTGTTGATTATGAAGCATCACTACAGGCATACTGTAAGCTTAACAGTACATCATAACATTTACGACGAATATTTACAATTCTAGAAGAAGGAATGAATAAATTAGGTAGGTATCAATGATCATTCAATAATGGAATTTTGTATCGTAGTCATAATAAATTATAGGATGGAAAAATACACCACTGCACACTGCATGTTAACATATTGAAGCATAATCAGCCCATAATATGGGACCTGTGTCCCAGCAGTGGGAACATTAAGTAAGTAAGTAAGTAATTATTTATTTTACTAAAAGACTTAGCCTAGGGTAACATGAGTGTTAATTCAAGATGGGATGGACGGATTGTTATGGCTATTAGATTTGAGAAGACCCCTGCCTTTCAAACTAGGAAAATCCTGTATCTTGAAGGACAGTGTGCTTTTAAGGGATTGACACGTTTTACAAAATATTCACAACTGCGTAATAACTCTGATGCTTACATACATGTTTATTAAAGGGGCTTAAAAGCTAATTGTGGGGAGTGTTTGTGTGTGAAGGTGTGAGGGGGTGTGTGTGGGACACACCACACACACACATGTGACATTATAGGCTGATTATGCCTTCTCTCTATAAGGGAGTGGACCGTAATCCACCACGCGGGCACAGTGCGGGTTGGTGGATGTGACATGTCTTCGAATGTTTGGGTCTTGGTCATGCCGGTTTCCTCACTATGTTTTAACCGTTTTGAGAGTAGCAGTGATGAAATTTAATACGCAATCTAGAGTTCGAACCTAAGCAAGCATTTTGTCTTCCTAGGTTCGAACTCACGACCACAACACACTCTACAACTTGTCGGTCGTTTCCGATACCACTGGACCAATGCTTTTTACATATTAAAGAACTTGTTAGAATGTTCTAAAAGTATTTCACGTTGTAACATTACTTATGATTATGTCATTCATCATTTGCCTAGCCTTTTCCCAACTATGTTGGAGTCGGCTTCCAGTCTAACCGGATGCAGCTGAATACCAGTATTTTACATGGAGCAACTGCCTATCTGACCTCCACAACCCAGTAACTGGGTAATACGATACCCTTTGCTAAGACTGGTTGTCAGACTTTCGGTCTACTGACGACCCGTAACGACTGTCAAAGATCCACGAATTACAGCCGAAACCAACGGCTTAACGTGCTTTCCGAGGCACGGAGGGGTCTTGGTTTGTGAAAATGGTCGCCCAATCACGGACCAACCGCGGCAAGCATACACCACAAGCCCCTCTATTACTTATGATTATGTAATTGAGAATTCTTAATTCTCTTAACACTTACACACACACACATAACATAATATCGCGCCGGTATTTCCCTGAAGGGTAAGGCAAAGATGTACTTACATACCTATACCATAAATCTACAATCGTTCTTAGCATATACCTCGACTTTTAATCGTATTCAGTAACTTCGCAATTGAAGGGTTACCAGGTTTTGACAAAAAAAAAGGTAGTAAGGTGGTACAAGAATGAACCAAATTGAATGAACTTAAATAATGTACTTAAATGCAAACTTTTTATTTTAAATTTAATAACATGTTTTTAAAATGTATAAGAAGAATGACGTCAAGAATGACGTCTACGTCTAGGGTTGCCAGAGGAAATAAAATTACAAAAGTAAAATAACATGATTTTCATTTTATTTCTATTAAAAAAAAAAAAAAAAGGAAATTACTACATTACTTAATGAATAACGACTTTTATTAATAATTATTCTTATATTCCACATCTTACATACGAATATTTAATGTTTTATTTAAATGAAATCATTTTTATCATTCGTTCTTTACGCAAAATCGTTCACTACCCCAACACTATAGTTTTAGTATGGTAATATAATTTTTCTTTGAACTGTCAAGTTACTGAATACGATTAAAAGTCGAGGTATAGGTAATCCTGTTGTCACTGTCACTCACAGGCTCTATCAAACAAATGACACAAACAATTCTACCCTCATTTAAATATGACAATCCATAAATCCAATAGATTTACTTAACACCTTTCAGAAAACCTTCATGTAAAATCAAAGGGAAAACGTTTAACCCTTTTTGCGCAGTTTGACAACTTGTCTCTTTGCGGTCGACTACGGATCCCTGTATTTCCCCAGTAGAGTAAAAACTGTCCCCTATAGGCGCGTTATTATCGGTCGATAATATCGGATGCGTTATTGCGATAATGCGTCCCGATTCTTCACCACATAGCGGCGTTTTTATCGTCCGATATTTCTAATGTGTGCGTGTAACCTACACTTCAGGCCCCCCGCCCGCACTACACAATACTCCGTTATTAAGGGCCTGTAATACCTCAAATTGCGAAAATTGTCTTAGCATTAATGGCTCTAGTTTCAACAATACTGCAGTATTCTCTTTGAAATTAATATACAATAAAGACGAGGACTGCTGCGAGGTGTCGTCTGTTTCGAAAACACGATTGCATACAATTTTCTCGATACAAATAAATCTCAAAGTTACCTCTAAACCGTACAATAAAAGAAGAATTATCAATGAAAATGTTCAAATTAGGTCATGAAACTTTGCAGGCTAATCGGTCCATGCATAAAGCAGGTGTCATCTGTTCGTTTTTATTTTTTAATCGTTACATTTAACGTAAAAAGATGAGATTGGAAATATCAAGCTTTTTAACCACTCACACCTTGAACCGCTCTGCCGCCCGGCCCCCGACAGGACCCCGATTCTTTACTTGTCAGTACCGCTTCGGCTATCGGACGGGGAGCCTGTGTCACTTCGCTTGCGCTCAAAAGACCCGATTGGCAACGTTTTATGTTCTTAAGAAATTATATGATAATGTAAAATTAAATTTAGATGTAAAAATAAGGCACCCGTATTTTTATTTTATCCAAATTTTGTAGTTTTAATTTATAAAATCATCTTTGAAATGGTTCAAAATCGTAATCTCACGTCAATGTCAAAATATTGTCAAAAATTTAGGGAGGTAAGCGTACCTATTTTAGATAGTTCCCAAATTTTTATGGTGTTTTCAATATATTCAGCAAAACTTTTGTTTATAAATAATTTTATTTGAGATAGAAAGAAAGAAAAAAGTTTATTTGGACATAGTTCGTGAAACACAAAATACAAAATTAATAAAATAAAAAATAATGTTTCAGACAACAATAGTGTGTGCCTCACGGCTGCGCCAAAAAGGTTCATTTCAGCATTAATGCCAGACAGATGCTGTCTGACGCTGGTTTTCTAATGAACCTTTAGGGAAAAGTGACGGGGAGTACACACAGTTTCAACATACCTAATACATACTTATAAATAAATAAATAAACTAGTAATCACGTACATATCATTACAAATACAAAAAAAAAAAAAACCAAAACCAAAACAACCAAGTCTCAGCAAAACCTGTTTTTCTCGATCAACATAGGTTTGTGGTAATGGAAACATATTTCAATTACCACAAATGTCTAAATACAGGTGGATTTTTGAAAGGATTTTTGAGAAATCACGATACAGCGGACAGAGCTCCGGCGGGATCTAATGGCGACATAGAGAGTGCGATTGTCGCAACCCAGTGCTGGGCACGCCACAATTGCTGCGATAAGTCCCCTCTTTGAGGAGTGGCTGGAGAGGCGCCACGGTACCCTCACCTTCAGCCTGACGCAGGTCCTCACCGGACACGTTTGTTTCGGGCGGTTCCTGTTCAGGATAAGGCGGGAGGAAACGCCAGGGTGTCACCACTGTGTGGATCGCCTGGAGGACACGGTGGGAGCATACGGTGGAGGTCTGCCCAGCTTAGGCGGAGTCACCGCCGCGTCCTCGTGGCGGCGATCTCTCGCTTCCGGCCCGGGTCCAGGCCATGATACGGAGCGTGAGTGCATGGGAAGCCGTCACCTCCTTCTGCGAAGCAATAATGTTCGCAAAGGAGGAGGCGGAGCGCATGAGGGAGAGGCAATCTCTGCGCTCACACGCCCCTAGTCGCCGCAGGAGATGCCCTGGACGTCGGGGGTCAACAACCGAATCCCGGACACCGCAGGCGCGGGCTTGCGAGCGGCGAGCAATGGGCAGCTTGCCACCCGGTAAGGACCAGGCCCGGATCGACGGCGCGATGTGTTCCACGCGTGTGACCCCGTCAGTTAGTGCTGACATCTCTTTGAGGCAGGCGTGGAACACAACGCGCCTCAAAGAGAGGTCAGCACTAACTGACGGGGTCCGCTAGGGCCGATGCCTGCCAGGGCCGCGGGTTGTTCGAAAGAGATACTGTGGCCCCTGGTATAGGCAACTAAAGAAACAGGGGAGGTTTTTAGTCAGTAAAAGTCTGACAAGTCCTCCCGCTCCGCCCAGAGCAGGAGACGTCATTTGATGATTTCCCACACAAAAAGGTGTAAAAAAAAAAAAAACAACCGACTTCCAAAAACGACACTACAAAGTGAAAAATAACTTTAATTTCGGAAGTCGGTGTCGTTGGGTTCGCATTTTCGTTGTTTGCCACCGACTTCCGAAATTAAAGTTATTTTTCACTTTGTAGTGTCGTTTTTGGAAGTCGGTTGTTTTTTTTTGCAAAAAAGTTTTTATTTTTCACTTTTAAGTTGTAATTTTTACCAGTAATTTTGGTTTAAAAACCCAACTACTGAACCGTTTTTTATGAAATTTCTATGGAACCACTTCAGAAGTATCTCCTTTCGAACAAAAAAAGAATTTTGAAAATTGGTCCACAATTGGCGGAGTAATGGCGTAACAAACACATGAAAAAAAACATACCGTCGAATTGAGAACCTCCTCCTTTTTTGAAATCGGTTAAAAAGGCCCATAGCCGTCAAACATCAAACTAAGTAACATTGCACAAAACTAATTGCTGGGAATCGACTTTTATTTTTGGTGTGAAAAGGACATTGTCCAGAGTCGCCCTGTGCACAAGAAATATCGGACATGCACGATAATTAATTGTCTATTTTAGTATGTTAGTTGCAAATACTTTTGTAACACGGACTAAACTAGCTGCATGACAAAATGAACATTTTAAAGTATTTTTTTGACTAATAACATTAATCGCCGCCATCTTCGCCAAACGTCATGTCGTATCGACAAAGATGAGGGATGCCCAATCGATTGCAATCGATCGATCGAATTTTTAATGCATGCATGTTTTTGAATCTGAATCACATTTTGATTTTATTTCGAATACAACGTGGCGCTATATACTATTTTAGAAAATCTATATCTATACTTATAATAAATCTGTAGAAGTGGAAATTCTGTACATTGAAAATATCAAAAAAATGGCAGGGGTGTTACTAGACCGACACCGAACCCAAAAATTTGATTAAAAAAATTTTTGTCTGTCTGTCTGTTTGTTCAGGCATCACGCAAAAACTACCGGTTCGATTACGATGAAACTTGGTATAATTAATCTTTAATATCCTGGGCACCACATTGGGTAATTTTTATGCCGGAAAAGTATCTTCTAAATATATAAAACTCAAAGGTGACTGACTGACTGACTGACATAGTGATCTATCAACGCACAGCCTAAACCACTGGAGGGATCGGGCTGAAATTGGGCATGCAGGTTGATGTTGATGTCGCGTCCTTTCCAGTTCAGCGTCTTAAATACATCCTCCAATAATATTAGAGAACAATGTCGGGGAAATTACGTCCCCTTCTCTCACCCCTTTACATGGATATGTTTAGTTCAATGCAGCGTCTCCAAAACAGACCAGGTCTCGATAGAGTCAAAAGTCCTACTTGTAGAAGTACATGTCTATTTGACAAGCAATTTGAGAGTTGTTATAACTCTATATTAGATCTCATCATCGCGCGTTCGTATTTAACAAGATAGACGATGATTTCCGAAGCGCCTATTTTTAGTTGGACATCAGAAGGCCAATTCTCGTACATAATTAAAAATGTTCAAAATCTAGTCGCAATCTCATCTCAGCGACAATCAATGTAAAATAATTGTCAAAAATGTATGGAAATTTGAGGTATTTTTGGCAGACTGAGACTGAGATCTGAGCGTTCTTAAAATTACGAGAATTGCCCCTCTGTACGTAGGTTACCACGGTAAATTAGCTAAATTGTTTATTAGTACATTATAAATTGACAATTTGCTAGCTAATTTATAATGTACTAATAATTTAACTTTCAATATATTTCCTTTTTATTCTATACAGAAGACATCGATTTCGCATAATAATATAATCATAATTTAATCAATTATTACCAAGCCTACGTCCATCAATAGTTTAGTTCACCCTAACTAAATCAGTTTGACAGTGCGAGCGGGTTGGAGTGATACATGGCGCGGGGAAGTGGGGGCAAAATATGAATTTCAACTGAGGTATTACAAGCCCTTAACGCAGGTGTGTGTAAGATCACATGCGACCTAATATGAAATATTCTAAGAACTCATATCAGAATATCGCAAAACAGAGGAACGCAAGCGTCCCACTTTTATTGCGTCGTTATTATCGCAGCAGAGTTAAGACACTGCTGCGACAGTTCGTGGCCGTCCTAATACAAAATATACTGAAAACAGATATCGCATCCGATATTATCGACCGATAATAACGAGCCTGAAGGATATAGATCCTTCAAACGTCTCGATGTTGAAGTTCATCTACAACCTCGTGTTACTACTAAAATCTATATTTGATACTATATTTTAGGTTTTTATAAGGAAGAAATAAAATATGTAATGAGCTTCTTTGAGTGGTATGCAGTGGACAGTCAACCGCACCACAAACTTGCTGATTAATTAATTTTTTAGGATAGCAAGAGTATTTTAGTTTGACTCGTGTCATATAACATGTTTTTAGCAAGTATTCTGAAGAAGAATAAAATTTTGTTGTTAAAATTATTAGGAAATAGGATTATTAATAGATAAAATTTAAAAAAATAGCCTGTAGTAGGCAATTCACGGAGATAATGAAGTTACTCAAATTTGTCCTTTCCGCAACTTTTATATTGTGATATTTAACCCTTACTTTGCGACGGCCGTTTCTAGCTTTCCCGGTCTTACTCCGACACGGAACCCTGCCACCGCAACCCGTCGTCAGTATGAATAAAACATGGCGGCGGTACTTGGCCGCAAAATTGTCATTGATGGAATATGGAGTGGGTGTGCTCATGATGGATGTAAAATGGATGCGATTTATGTACGCTGCCGTATTGTGTTGTAAACAAGCACGTTATTTTTCTGGAAATAGGTTAGGACGTGTATTATTATTTTTAATAGCTTCGCCCGCGACTTCGTTCGAGTGCATGTCTGAAAACAAATTGGATTTGATGGGTTTTAACTTTTTTGCGTGGAACCCTAATTCTTTTTATAAAATAAAAGTAGCCTAAGTTACTCCTTATAACGTCAGCTACCTGTCAGTAAAAGAGGCAGACGGAGAGACAAATAAAAAAGTTTAAAATTGATTTTTTGTTATGAGTACCTACCGTATATACTTTCAGATTTATTTAGTAAAAAGTTGTTATTTTGACATTACGGACGGACACTTAAATTTTCTTTATTATTTATATTCAGTTGTACTAAAAAAATTAGAATATCGTGAACATGAGCTAGTTAAGCGCCTGATATAAATGAAGCAGCAAAAGAACTGATGCCCGAATCAATGGAAATACCTCATCGCTCTTTTGAGTGACTCAAGCCGAGAAAAAAAAAGTGAATCCATGTCACTTGCCTTATTTTATATTTAACGTAGTTTTTCAAAAATCTATCACAACGGACTTAAATAAATCATTACTTAAAATCACACAGTAAAAGTAAACAAAATAAAAATTTGAATCAAGCCAAAATTCGTAGAAGACCATCAATTAGATTTGTTTCAGTTATTTTAATATAAACTGATTTTAGCCTAGAACTTTCCATAGCCTTTGGGAAAATTCTAATAATTATTTTCTATTTTCAGGCCAACAATTCAATTCTGGCGCCCAATCCAGTTTCTATAATTATATTTAAAGTCGGTAGCTCTAGGCAGAATTTAAATTAAACAGACATTATTTCTTACATTTCTATAGGTTTCGAGATCGTTATAATAACTAACTTTTCACTACAATAGGCACTGGAAAATCTGATGAATACTGGCAGCTCCGATAAAATAAATGTGGGATAGAATCTCCATCCCTCACTAAAATTTCGTCTTAGCAATCGAACTTCTGAAAGAGTACGCGTCCTCTAATGTGTAGGTATTTTTTTAGGACTGCTGGGCATCATTAGCAGTTCAATCATGGCACCAACCACTTGGTTGCAAACAAAAGACCTCCAACAAATATGACGCTCAAAACACGTCGCTATTGACGGATTCCATATCTCTGTCACTGTCATCACGAACAAGGCCCCAATCTCGCAACTTCACAGGGAAATAGGACAGGATATATTAATGTATTAGCTAGTATAACTCACTCAGCTAGCATCTTTACACCCCAACGGACCAGTTTAACTCCACAGCAACACACATACAAACAGTTCTCACAATTACCTTTTAAGCCCATTGAATAAATATGTATGTACAGAAGCCAGCACATCAAGCTACTACAATCTGTCAAATTCCTTCGATAGACTTTCAACTTTATCTCTGTAGCATTAAGGTTGAAGGTTGATTGGGAAAATTTGACAGTTTCGGGTAGCTTGACTTGCTGGCGTCTGCACTTACACCAGAGTTATTACGCAATTATGAATATCTTGTTAAAACGTGTTTAAAGTACACTGTCCTTCAAGATACAGGATTTTCCTAGTTTGAAGGACAGGGGTCTTACTCATCTGTAATAGTCATACCCATCCATTATTGAAACAATGTTACCTAAGGTAAGTTTTTTGGTAAATAACTTACCATGTGATGTAGGTATATATGCGCTCGAGACAACGAACAAAAAATTGAGATAGGCGACCAGTCCAACTGCCTGCAGGTGGGATTTTGTGACCGTTTCTTTGACGTTGAACGGATTCCCTGCTTCTTATTATTAGCCTGTGATGTCCCGCTACAAGACAAAGGCCCTCCTATTCTCTTTCAGTTTCTTTCTTTCTCTTTTTGTTTACAGCTGCTAAGGACCAGTTCTTGTTGAAGAAGTCCAGCTTATCATCTGGTTCTGCCACGATGTCGCTTGTCATTAAAACTCATTGGGTCGTAAGTTTGGCCCATTGGTCGTCTGACATGGGGCAGATGTGTCCAGCCCATTTCCATTTTAGCGTGGCAGCTTTCCAAGTGACATCGGTTATTTTTGTCATGGAACGGATGGTATTCCTAACCCGGACTATTAGTTTGATAGCCAGAATACTCCGCTCTGCTTCATATACCTTTTGTTTAAATTGCGATGCTGGTCGCAACAGCAGGCGACTTGATCCGACAGATGTATAATGAGACTCCTAGCTAGTTCTTTATTAAAACCGAGATCGACAAAGCGACGCTCAGAACCTATTAAGTGTTAAAATTGCCTGAAAGACTCTGTTTGAGGTGAATGTTCTGGAAAAATGTAGCAAGATTTTATTTATTTATTCGGATATTCTAGAGCAATTTTTGTATTTAGTTTAAGTAGCCTGCAGGACAAAGACCTTTAAGGGCGGACCAAAATGGTAAAATGAAACCCTTTTGTATACACACGTTTTTCTTGCCGTGAAAAACAACGGTTTATTCGCCGTGTGTAGGCACTGTTCGTCAGAGTGTATGGATCACTATAGAACCTTGTTGACAGACACGTTTTTTCTACGACGCGTTATATTCATCGTGTGTAGGCACGGTCGTCAGTGCTGTATGGATCACTATGGAACCTTGTTGACGGACGCATTTTTTCTCTACGGTACGGTTTATACACCGTACCGTAATGAAACCGTGCCAAAGGGTCTTATCATATGGTGCAAGATCTGTTTATCTGACTGAATGAAAGTTACATATCTCTACTCATAAAGGAGAAAAGCATTCACCACGACGCCTATTGCGCTTGGCGATATTAGACCATTTCTCATTACCACAACACCGTTTCCGCTACGAAAAAGTTGAATTGAAAAGTCAGGTAAAAAATAAATTGCTTCAGATAGGAAATGTATGTCTTTCAACGTAATCTCTTTGTCTCACTTGAAGATACCTTTGGGTATAAAAGGTGTTGTCTATTTTTAGAAGGCCAGCAGTCTACTTTTACTTATAAGTTAACTCAATCCATTTATTTCAAACAAACCAATTACAGGCACTTTTGGATTGTTTAGGTATGTAATGTACCCTATATTTTGTTTTAAATGAACTCTGGGTTTCACCTGTCATCAACAACGTTGTTACCGTAGTTAATGATGAAGCAGGTTTTAACTTTTGGTGCCTACATTTTGGAACATACGGCTGAGGTCCAACAGACACGAAGTTGGTACCTATGTATTTGTATACAGCTCAAGCGGTGGTGGTCCATCGGTGACGACCGTGACTTAACACTTCTCTCAAAACGGTGAAGGAATACATCGTGAGGAAATAAATGAACAATGTCCTAGAACCAAGAAGACATGTGACACCCGCCAACCCTCACTGGGCCCACGTGGTGGATTATGGCCCACTCCCTCTTACAGTGAGGAGACCTGTGTCCCAGTAGTGGGAATACTACAGGATGATTATGTATAAAAATGGTTGAGTTTATATTTTGATGCACTGTAAAACGAATGTATGTTCTATAGTGTCACATAATTTTGTGGAGATGTTTTTCACTCCAAAGGAGCCTGCCCCAAAAGAAACGTAATTATGGGCTATCTCAAAAATGCTTAGTCAATCTGTATCTTATTTTTACTGAAAGCAAGTCATTCAACCCTTTCTTGTTTCCATTCTCATTAGACGTTGATATCGGTTACTTCACTATTTCGGGGTAAAAAAAAACAAACTGTGATCAAAGTGGTTTTTTATAGTATCCACTTAATAAAAAAAACAGTATCTATGGAGTATCTTACCTTGCCTGATATTCTCCATATAATAATTCGACGATACCTATATGAGGTATCGTCGAATTGGAACTATATACTAGCTAAATATGCATACCTAAAATATCTGCATATATTACTTTTATTAGTAGGTACATTCCGAGAGCAATGAAAATTAATATTTTAACCTGTTTTGATCAGTCTTATCTACACCTACTAATGTAATGATTTTTTAATAGTGTGTCATATTTTTGAAGTAAATAGGCTAGGTGCTTAAAAAAATCTAATTAGTCCGTCAGTTAGACTATCAAAAAATATTGGACCCGTATTTTGTGTTTTGTCAATTAGGTATATTAAAGATTATGAAGATATCGCCCGTTAAAGTTCCGCGTGACGTCACGCCTTGCTACATTTTTTAGCAAGGCGTGACGTCACGACCCCCTACTCCCAAATTTTGACACGCTATATCTTTGTCATTTTTTGTTTGATTGACCAAAGAAAAAATACGTGTCCATTATTTTTCAATAATCTAACTGACGAGCTAAATATAATAATCATTTTTTTTTACCCAGGCAACTACCCTATTCCCCGTGGACCTGTGAGAATGAATAAAATCACAGTGATGACCAGCGGGGTAATTGCGTACCACACTATCAGTAACAATCGCTTTCATTTTGACAGTTCAAAAAAAATTAATTGTGTTATTTACGTTATTGAGCAGACAAATTTTTCAATCATATGAAGCAATGGATTAGCAATATCCTTCAAAATGATTCAAATTGAGATGCATGTTACGTAATTAGGGTGCCAACTACAACTCTGGAACTACCAGTTGGATAAAAAAAAAATATAATAAATAAATCATTTTATTTCAGGCATTGTATACATAATTACATACACATACATTTCACCCATAGTGACTACATTTCATAAATAATCATAAGGTATTAAAATTAGGGTATTAAGTATAAAGTTATTACAATTTTTACAATTTTCGTTCTTACAGTTACAAATATACTCGTAGTTCTTAAATTATAATTAAATTAAATTAAATCAATACGTTCGTAGTTTTACGAATAATTAATATCTAAGTAAATTATGCGTTACAAAATAACAAAATTATTATTAATTAAATTAAATTATTTTGTCACTTCATAGTCAACGCTCAGATTGAATTGAATAGATTGAATATATTGCCCAATTCTTGAGGAAGGCTATAACTAGCTTTATTTTTTCTGACTGACCGACCTCTTGACAATTCAAAAGTGCCTGTAATTGGTTTAATTTAAATAAATACTTTGAGTTTTGAGTTCTGTTTGTTATGTTAAGCATCAGGCTAAAACCCTTAGGAGCCGAATAAACATATAACAAACAAAAAGTCAGGAACGCTATACGAAATTAAAATAATAATAAGTACAGGCGATGCGATGCGGTGGTTCGGAGCTGAGGGAGTTTTATAAAAATATGGCTGTTATTTTAATATATTGTGTATCTTACGACTTCCACGGGAACTAAGTCGCTGCAGGAAGCAAGTAAATAAATAAAATGTTATTTCATAACAATTTCTCCCAATGGAACTTCATAAATTGGAGGACAGCGTTCCAATATCTTCCGTTACTTCCAGATCTCCATGAAACCGATATAGAATTTTAAACGAGTGGCTGTTTCATATGATACTCTGTCTCTGGGGATATCCTTCGTTCTAAAGCTGAGCGGTCTACAAATCTAAATCGATTGTAAACGTGCAGTTCAGACCGGTTCATATTTTGAAGCCAGGTGAGAAGAAGGTTAGAAAGAAGGGTTATAACGATGTACCTACTTAATCTGCCTAGCTCTATGTGGGGTCGGCTTTCAGTCTAACCGGATGCAGCTGAATACCAGTATTTTACATAAAGCGACTACCTATCTGAACTCCACAACAAAGTTAATGGGTAACACGATACCCCTTGTTAAGACTGATTATCAGACTTTCAGACTTCTGACGACCCGTAACGACTGTCAAACATCTATGAAAGAAGAACGGAGAAATCTCGGTATGTAATGGATGGCCACCACTGACCTATATTAAACAAGTACGCCGGACTAAATGACACACGAACACACGGACAGGTCTACATCGTGGAATAAGACTTTTTTGTGTATTTTGTGTTTACTACAAGATATTTAGAACATTTTTATCCTGAGAGTATGTGCATCTTGTAAAACTCGCTATCAAAAATATTTGTTTCACAGATGCTCACGTGGCTGTCAGCGCTAATATGGCGCTGACAGCCACGTCAAAATGTCTTCTAAAATAAAATGTCTTCATTTTGTCATCGATGGTATGAAGTCCAGCGTACTTGTTTATATAGGTCAGTGATGGTCACCCATCCACGGACAGACTTTGGCAAGCTCGGTCGACCCGTGCGGCTGTTATTACGTAGCAAGAGCTCCTCAGTCGATCGATGTTAGCCACATCAGTCCAGATTCTCCACGAAACGCGTTTCCTAATAAATTAGTTACCCATTTATTCCAAAAAGCACGTCATAACTTATGAAAACAATACAGAAAATATTTGAAACATTGTGTTCGCGTGAAACCTTATATAAGCTATTAATTAGAGTTAATTGATTGCTTTTATCATAGTAATTACGTTTATTGTGTGGTGTCGGATTCCTTTTAATGATCGCATATCAATACTTATTATTAATGGACGTAATTATTGCCGTGTTGGTAGTGCAAATGTCGGATGGCGTTATTTTAAAACAAATTTAGAAAGTGCTCTTTAATATAATTTCATCGCATGGAACTACAATTCATGTTTGTTGTACCTTTTATTGTACAGTTCTTTTTTTCACCAATACTGTCTAAGCACCTGCGGACAGCTGTTTATATTCCGCCTTACTAGAAGAAGATAGAGTTGGAAAATAGATTTATCCTAAAGGCCAATTTTATTCTCGTAAATAAAATGTTCAAAATCTAGTCGCAGTCTCATCTCGGCCACAAACAAATGTCAAAATATAGGGAAATTAAAGGTGTTTTTGACAGATTGAGACTGAGATCAGACTGTGAACGTCCTTAAAATTACGAGAATTGCCCCTAAGTTATTTAAAAAACTTTATAACAAAATAGGAATAACATCTCTACACCTTGTTGCCAGGTTGGCAGTAACAATGACGCCCAATCTATTACCACGGATTCAGTACATGATACTGAACCGTGCACCAGCTTATTTTTTTTTTTTTTAATAAGCGGTGATAAATGAGTTTCAACGCACCCTGCGTTGACCGCGTAGGTATTACACTTTTTAATAAATGTCTACGCCAGGGGTCTAGAACCGTGTGCTGAATTCATGTGACAGTTTTCGCGTTGATGACCCTGCCACCCTGTATTCGGCGAGAGTAGGAACAAATTTAATGTGTATTATTGTGTATGTATATCTCGCCTAACACTCAAGACGAAAGGCAAAAGAACTAAATAAAGGTAAACCTTATCTGGTTAGGTACTTCATAACATTGACACGTCTAAACGTTATTACAAATCTTGTGAATAACAAAACGGAGACCCACTCATGTTTACACAGGGCATCAACTTGTGTGTACTCGGCTCAAAATAACTTCAGTCCGGTCGTTTTTGTACGTGACTCGGTCGTTTTAGGGTCCGGCAGACAACCGACTGATTACCACAGTTTCTTATTTAAAAATTTACTTGGAACAGGATTTTTTTCCAAAAGATGATTTTACTGGCTACTAGCGTATGCCTTCTTTATTCGTTGCAATTCTTTTTTTTTTATCGTCAGAAGCTAAGTGGACGGTTCCAGTTGATCATTTCCTATGGAGCCGATACGGCAAGAAACTCCACGGTTATGCTTTTACAAATAAATTGTACCATTCGCCTAATTCAATCCACGGACGTTTAAGTTACACTAAAGTTATCACTGCGAATGACAAGACCAGTCTTACATCCGACTCCGACTAATCAATTACATTGGATAAAAGTTGGTGCTAAAGACTTAATCCAACCAAACAATTTAGTTCGTTCGTTGACTGTCTGCGGGAACCCTTAGGAAGAAAAAAGGTTTCTTGTGACTTACTTCAGAGTTAGACCATTTTTACTGTAATGCGCTGTCTGTATTATGTAGTGGACAAATAAAGAGTTTTTATGCGAAAGCAATGTCTCTGTAAAGTTTTTTTTTTTTATTAACAATTCTGACGATTCAATCAGCGCATTGGCTGCGCTACCAGTCGCAGGATCGAAACATGTCTTTCAGGGCTAATTTTTCCATCGCCAGGTAATTTTATCCAAGGAATAATTTTGAATTTTTGACAGTTCTTTCATACAAAAGCTGTCAGACGTCAATTGTGTTCCACCAATAAAAATATCTGACGATTGAAAAATTTGTAAAACATAACTAAAATACATACGATACAATTGGGTAAATAATTGTTTATTATTAATAAGTAAGTAGTAGTAAAAGTTGCAAGGAAAGCACCAGAAAACAAAAATTGACATCAGGCCAACAATAAAGTTATCAAAATTGAAAAAATAGCGTTGTTAAAGTAGCGTGTTTTTTAGCGGTTGTTATTCTATAATGAAAAAACAATGATTAAATATTAATAAAAATAGGTTTGAAATTGAAAGTAGTCTCTTGAATAAGGTTCAAACTGGACTTTACAGAATAATACCAACTATATCGCAATAGTAGAAGACAACAGACCAACTCATTCATCATGCCAGACCGTAGAAACTGACAGTTGGTGAAACATAATTAATAAATTACATCCAAATCGTTTCCAAGAAATTTTTCTTCAAAGTTCCAACTCTAAACGAGTCATACAGGGATGATAAAGAAAGAAAGAAAGAAAGAAAACGCGATTATTGCGAGTCGCACAGGAGGATCATAAAACTAAACTAAACACAATCAAAAATAAAAAAAAAATCATATACACTAAATGTAACTGTAAATAAAAAAAGTAACAAAGCCAAATTATATTTAAAAAAAGTAACAAAAAGAAAAATGAAACAGAAATTCCTATACGAGGCCAAAAGGCTCCTCAGCATGATGCTATAAACTACTTGCAGTACGGCAACAATGAACACTTACAAACATCACCTTTTTCCAACTACACACATCAAAAGTGTCTATGGATCAAGTACTATAAGAAAATATCCAATTAATATTTACCAGGTCTAGTTTTACAGACTGGCTTCTTACTTTAATACCTATGTTTAAGTTAACAACTTAACCTTACTTATATTTTGTAAAAATTAAGAAAAATTGCAATTTTTGCAAATTGTGAGAAATGAACGTAAGTTTTTGCCTTTTTTTGCTTGAATGGCAAAAAAGGCAAAAATGAGGGTTTTTTAAATTTTTATTGTAAAGATAATAAAAATGATTAACCTGTGTTTCCAATTTCTGTGTTCACTGTTGACACGATTCACACGATCACAGCAATTTGGCATGCTTAAAATCTCTTTGAGGAATAGCCGCCCACATTCTTACTAACAAGTCAAAAAGTTGTTGTGCACACACACGGCATCCATACTTGGCAAAGCTCTTCTTTGGAGCATATCCCATGCGTGCTCAATTGGGTTGAGGTCTGGCGATTAAGCAGGCCACGGCAGAACATTGATGCGAGCATCGGCAAGAGTGCGTGTTACGACTCTAGCCGTGTCTGGACGTGCATTATCGTGCATTGGTCGAAACGAATCACCCAACCGGCTTTACAAAGGGATGACCATGTCTGAAACAATCCTCTCCGCATAAATCTGAGCATTGAGGTTGCCCCCATCCAAATGAGATCGGTTGTTCCACCGATCCAAATACCGGCTGGCAAACCATTATTGTTCCCCTCCATATGAATGAACTTCCTGGCAAAATTTCAAACGTTCTTGACGCCCAGTGGTCCTCCAAACACGAGTACGTCTTGTATCCGGCTGCATACCGAAACGAGATTCATCGGAAAAGCAAACAAAATTTCTGTGTTCGCGAGCCCATTGTAAACGGGCCCTAGGATTGCGGGGTGCCATAGATGGAACACTCAGCGGTCTTCGGGAACGCAGACCCACTTCACGTAAACGATTTCGGATGGTTTGGTCGCTTATCAGCAAGCCTGTAGCCTGTTGGCTATGAGGCTCCACAGCTCTTCAGGCTTGCTTCAAATACTGCCGCTAAACATCATGGCGGTCATGGTACGATTCCACCGAGCAGTATTTTGGACGTAACGGTCCTGTCTGTGAGTGGTGATGCAAGATCGTGCTCCATGTCGCTCGGCCACGCTGCCCGTGATACGATAACGTGTCCAGAGGCGGCTTATGACGCTCTATGTAAGAGCGACAGCCACAGTACTGTACGTTGCCTGCAACCAACTTGCAACATTCCGATGGCTCTTATTATCTCTTCTCGTGTCAAATGATATGTTCCGATGCGGAAATTGTAATAGTTTTGTAAAAACGCTATTACACACTTCTACAGGAATCCTGATTGACAGTTGATTTTCTATTTTTAGTCAAAATTTTAAGAAAATTCTTTTAGTCAAATAAACTAAAAATAATCAATAACGATCCAAAAAAGTTAAAATAATAATTCTCAATTGCGGCGATACTTTAAAACGTACTTGATCCCTTGACACATAATTCCAGTATTTTAAATGGAGCGACTGCCTATCTGACCTACACAACCCAGTTACTGGATAAAACTGGTTGTCAGACTTTCGGGTTTCTGGGGACCCGTAACGACTATCAAAGAGCCATGAATGACAACCGGGACCAACAGCTTAACGTGCTTTCCGCAGCACGGAGGGGCTCTGTATGTAAAGATGGTCACCCATCCACGGACCAACCGCGGCAACCTTAGCTTAACCTGATCGATCGACCCTTGCGGCTGCGACTATTGTAATACATAGTCACGAGCCCCTCTGCTCCCCTGGTGAACATTGTATTTGCCTGCTGCTTGAGTTTTCTCTATCTGAAAAACAAACACTACCTACAATTGATAACTCAGTACTAACCTAAGAAAATACATATATTCCATTTTAAAACCTTGGCCGCAAAAATATCAAAATAAATTCTGCATAAAATTCAGCAATAATATTTGGTTTTTATTTTCCATCAGGTTGCAAGGAACACCTCTTATAATGCCAGAGCTGTATGCTAATAAAACGAGGGTAGTATTCAAATGTTAACATCGCAGCACGCCCCTGGCGAGACTCCAATAATTTTTGGCTAAATGTAACAGATTTCTTTGATGTTGAACTAAATTAAGGTCTTTAAAATATAGTTCTGCGAGCGCTGTGATATTTACTTTAATTTACAAGGTAAATAGAAGAAGTAAATTATGTTTATTTAACGTAAACAACAAGGTTCACGAAAATGTTCAATTTTTACCCAAACTAAATGTGACCTAGTGTGTTTTAAAACATTAATTAGGTAGTGTGTGCACCACGGCTGCGTCAATTAAGCATAGCAAAAGATCGACCGCTAGTGCCTGATGTTGGTTTTCTACTGTACCTTTTAAGACGGTGTTTTCAAATGTTTTAGTAGTTAGTATGTTTATGCTTTAATTACGGTTCAGTTCTCACAACAATATGAAACAAATTAAGAAAAATAATATGACGTTAAGGGGAAAGCGCCGCGGTAGCACGCAAAATTCAAATTTTCTTACGTTTTCGGCCATTTGCAGGTCAGTATCAAGTTAAATTTTGAACAAAATATGATTCGCGACCGTAACAAGTATGTATTTACAGAATTCTAATCTAAGCCTCTAAGTTCATATAATTCTACTGATTGATATTTTATTAAAATAGTCATTTAAAAGGATTATATGAACATAGAGGGTTGTATTGATGATTTTAATGATTAATAAGACAAAGCGCTTCCCCCTTAAATAAAAATCTATTTAATATTTTAACCACATACAGAGTGAAAAATAACTTTAATTTCGGAAGTCGGTGTCGTTGGGTTCGCATTTTCGTTGTTTGCCACCGACTTCCGAAATTAAAGTTATTTTTCACTTTGTAGTATCGTTTTTGGAAGTCGGTTGTTTTTTTTTTGCAAAAAAGTTTTTATGTTTCACTTTTTAGTTGTAATTTTTACCAGTAATTTTGGTTTATAAACCTAACTACTAAACCGTTTTTGATGAAATTTCTATTGGGAAGTATACCCTTTCCAACAAAAAAAGAATTTTTCAAATCGGTTGGCAAGCGACGGAGTTATGCGCAAACAAACATAAAAAAAAAAAAAATACAAACATCCGAATTGAGAACCTCCTCCTTTTTTAGAAGTCGGTTAAAAATATATTTCACCAATCACTGTTCACTGCGCGGCGATAATCGATTGACGCCCGTTATCGTACGCGTACATTGCGTTCAATTAATTATAACCCTAAGCTAATTACTAGCTTTCCGATAATTTTCCGCGTGGGATTACGGCCCATTCTCTCTTCAAGAGAGGAGACCTGTGTCCCACCAGTGGGAACATTATAGGCTGATTATGATTGGATTAAGTGCAGTGTTGAATTTGCTGAAGTATTAGCTAGTTTTCATCTATTTCGATTAAGTAGCGTCGTTGCTGATTGACAGACGATTATAAACAGTCTAAACTACTGATTAATATAAAAGTATTGCACATCTGACAGAAGATGCGTCGGGCGTAACTTTGGCCGCGTCTATTTATTCGCTCGACCCACTGCTTAGCTTAATTTTTTGGGACATTTTGATTAGCATTCATAGATTTTGAAAAAATGTATATACAGCAAGAACACCGTCCGTGAAAATGGAATATTGCTGTTCCATACATTTTGACCTCGTCGGTATTGCACTTTTCCATGAAACAGAAGATTTTTTTTTTTTGATAATCGGCGATTAATTTCGATGCTATGGGGTCTAAACTCATGTGCTGAATCCATGGTTACAGTTTGCGCGTCGATGTCCCTGCCACCCTGCATACTTTTTTTTTCAAAATCTATGAATGCTGATCAAAATGTCCCAAAAAATTAAGGACAGTCTCCTAAGACCATTGTACTGTAGCTACAACGGTTAAGATACCTGCCCTTACTGCCCCAGCTCAAAAATCCATCCTGTATAAACCAACATGTCCTTCAACATTTCCATCATGCAACCCGACATGATGTAAAAGTACATTAGGTATTTATTATTATTGTTTCAAGGTTTAATAAAACAAAATAAAATTGTCGTTATTTTTATTTCAATTTGAAATAACATCATTGAATTTTAGCTGTAAAAATTAAGTCCGATTAAAAAATTGGTTAAAATGACATTAGGTTTCATTTGATTTTAGTGGCTAGTAGAGCTAGATAATAATTGGAGATAGAGCATATAATACATTGTATAAAGTCTATACAAGGTGGAGATGTTAATACTACTTCCTACTATATAATATTATAAACGTGAAAGTTTGTAAGGATGGATGGATGGATGTTTGTTACTCTTTCACGCAAAAACTACTAAACGGATTTGGGTGAAATTTGGCACACAGATGGTTTATAACCAGGATTAATATATAGGATACTTTTTATCCCGATATTCCCACGGGATCGAAACTTATGCGGGTGAAACCGTGGGGCTAGTAGTAATAGTATTACAAAAATAAATTCAATTGCGCATATCTAATGCCCTTCCCAGTCTGCATAGAATTATAATTTATTTACTTGTAAGAGTGTAGTTTTACATGGTATGGTGTTGATATTTTACAAGTTCAGTACACTCTGCCACAACATATGGGAATATAAAAATTTAATTAATTTATCCAATAATTTAGTCACTATTAATGTATATTAGTTAAAGATTGGCAAAACACACAGTAGGCTCATCACAAGTAGGTATTGTAGTCTCCACGTTGTATAGGATTTTTAAAATGTATTTTTAAATAAATCTCGCTGTTTCCTGCATCTGCATGCAAAATTCTTAAAAACGCCACATTTCACAAAAGCTGAGTTAAATCTAATTCAACTTACCATTTAGAGATTTAATTTGTTTGAGCATGTTTTCGTAATAACTGACTTCTTCTTTTTCTGTAACATAACAAAAATTTGGCGGGTTTATTACAGTACTACCAGCGCCCCGCAGTTTCACCCGCATAAGTATTGATCCCGTGGGAATATTGGGATAAAAAGTATCCCATGTGTAAAAACTATATTATTGTAAAGTTTCATCAAAATCCGCTTAATAGTTTTTGCGTGAAATAGTAACAAAAATCCATCCATCCATACATCCTCACAAATTTCGCGTTTATAATATTATTAAATAATAGGAAGTAAGATAGGAAGTAGGAATAAACTTTTAATAAAGTTTAGTTAATATTAAGTATTTTCAATCATTACCTTCATTACTAATTTGGTGTCCTAAAATTCAAAAGTGTATGTAAATAAATTATTTATATTTATTCTGATAAAATATGTTGGTAAATACATAATTGAATGGCTGTGGCAGCAGACACTTCCTCCACCATAATAAGGAAATAATAAATGTAAGAAGACGACCCGTTCGCGCTAAGTTTGCTGGTCCGCGCGTCCCCTCCCCCCAACTGCCTATCGCTCTGCTGGGTCGCCTTCATAAGCAACGTCATCGCAAACGTGATAATTCCTTATTCGACCCTATTTGAATACCTTGATATTCTTCAGTTTTTTGGATATTTCCTAATTTTGCTGACGGTCAGCGCCAAACTTTGCGCGAACGGATTGTATACTGTATACCCTTTTTTTTTGGGTGGGAAATCATCAAATAACTTCTGACTCTGGGCGGAGCGGGAGGGCGTGTCACACTTTTACTGACTAAAACCCACCCGTGTTCCTTCAGTTGCCTGCGTTAGGGGCCACGGTAACTCTTTGGAACAACCCGCAACCCTGGGATAAAGAACCCGCGACCCTGGCAGGACGGAGTGTATACCCTAGTTTCTATTTCTCGTTGTGTCTGGTTAATGGGTGGTCTTCTCATTAGTTCGTCTTTAGTTTAAGTTACTAACAATACTGTTTTAAGTGCAAACCAGCGGGTAATTGCACAGCACACTAACAGGAGGAATGGTATTCATTTTGACAGTTCGTCAACATTCATTGCGTTATTTTCGTTGTTGAGCAGACAAATTCTTTGAACATATGAAGCAATGGATTAGCAATATCTTTCAAAATAATTTCTGATTGATAGTCTGACCCAATTAGGGTGCTGTTACTAACAATTTATGGATCTTGTTAGTCGTTCGAAATAAAATGATTTATTTTATTATTTATTAATAAATATTACTTACGCATAGCTTTCTTGTAAACCTTTTCTTCCTGTTGCGCTGAAAGTTCAATTTTGAATGAACAATGTCCGCGTAAAAGTAAAAAATAACTCTAATAAATGCGTCCATATAAATAGGCCCAAATATAGCTGTATCTGAGACATATAGATACGCATCTAGCTACCAGAGAATATATAAAAAAACATATACATACTGTGATAATACTCTTACTAAAGTAGCTAATATTGTGAATATAAATAACTTACCCATTTTTTTGAAATACTTTTTGATTTCTGTAAAAGATTTTGCAATTATTGAAAGCATCTTTGGGTTAGCCTACAGATTTAGCATTTATTTCTAATCAACTGCCTCGTTGGTCAGTGTTGTAGAGGTCCTGGGTTCTATTCCCGGGTCGGGGAAAGTGTTATTAGGTTTTTCCATCTGGAATTTCTGAGAGCAGCCTGGAGTTTAGACTGGTGCCATGTTGAAGGCAATAGACTCATACCCTGTCCTATGTGACAGGGTGCGAAACATAACTGGTGAAGTGTGGGTGCACTTTAGGTACACCTCGGGCTATCCCATCGGAGATTACGGGCGTGACCTTATTGTAAGAACCATATATCCGTTTACTATGGTACAGTCAACAGCAAAAGTAGATGATCAAAATCAGAAATTCAATACTAATGAACGGAGTTCGCAGCTATATGGCAGCTGTACTAGTAGTAAATGTTTGGTATAATTTACAATCACATACTTTTGAATCACTTTGACGCCACACAGTTCTGACGCGACTCCGTTCATTAGTATTGAATTTCTGATTTTGATCATCTACTTTTGCTGTTGACTGTACTAGCTGCGTCCCGCGGTTTCACCCGCATAAGTTTCGATCCCGTGGGAATATCGGTATAAAAAGTATACTATTTGTTAATCCTGGTTATAAACTATCTATGTGCCAAATTTCATCCAAATTCGTTTAGTAGTTTTTGCGTGAAAGAGTAACAAACATCCATCCATCCAAACATCCATCCATCCATCCATCCAAACATCCATCCATTCATCCATCCATACAAACTTTCACGTTTATAATATTATAAGTTAGATTTTGACGTTGACTTAAAAGAGCATGGCAGTTGAGAATATGTCATGCTCACTTAAATGTCTCACTGGTGTTGGCGCGTGTGTTGGATCATTCGGTTCCCTACAAAATGGTTGAGCTGGATGGTGCTGATCCACGCGTCATGTTCGTGAACGGGCGCCGTCGGTTGAGGGCTTATTTTTAATCGTTTCTTTATTAGTTTTTTTTTTTTGTACAGATGCCAGCACATCAAGCTACTACAAACTGTCAAATTTCTTTAATAGATATTCAACTTTATCGCTAAAGCATTAAGGTTGAAGGTTGATTGGGAAAATTTGACAGTTTCGGGTAGCTTGACCTGCTGGCGTCTGTACATTGTTGTCACACATAGAAGCAAGAATAATGTACAGACGCCAGCAGGTCAAGCTACCCGAAACTGTCAAATTTTCCCAATCAACCTTGAACCTTAATGATTTAGTTATAAAGTAAAAACTAAATCTATTAAAGAAATTTGACAGATTGTAGTAGCTTGATGTTCTGGCGTCTATACCCAGGATTTTGTAATAATATCTTGATTTAAAAGAGTGTCCTGGAGTTTCTTGCCCATTCTTGTCCATAGAGATCTACGTTTTGGAATGGGCTACTAGCTTCAACCTTCTGACTAACTGACCGACTATATAATTTTGACAATTCAAAAGTGCCTGTACCTAAATAGTTTAATTGAAATAAATGCTTTGAGTATGAGTTTATGTTATCTTACCTTGGCTATCCATTGATCTATCATCAAATTCTGATGATTCTGATGATGAAACTAAACTTCCTTCAGCACCCATACCACCCAATTCAGCCAAGCCCGCCACTAAAACATATTTTGTATGCAAAGACTAGTTTCTTAACAAAAGCGAAAGCAAAAGTTGTGTTTAGGTACAGTCACGAGCACTAATATGTCAACAGTTGGAAACTTTCAATAGCGATTTTTACGTAAAATAACTAAAACAACAATGATATGCGACACATTGCAAAAACCTATGGGTTCGAAAATACTATGTTCGTAGCCACATAATATTTCATTCAAAAATAAAGGAGGAAATCGCTTTTGAATAAAGCCAAGTGTATACATACACTTATGCTCGTGACTGTACAAAAAAGGAATAGCTGTCTTTCCTCCCTTTAAATCCACCCAAAAGTTGTCTTTAAAAGATCGCTTTTAGCGATGAGGCCGCCCATGGTGCCACTCTGTATAAAATTTCTAAATTTATATCTGTTAATTTTATGGTGTATATAATAAGGAATATTCTATTCTTTATCATAGTGATGGGAAATTGGAATACTGTTTGCGTTTACATTTTATCACATCTCTATCTTAAAAAATAAAACCGATAAGTTTATCAATCTCATCTCATCTCTTCCTGCATGCTCTTGTGCATATGCACATGTTTAAACAAATAATTAAAGAATTCTTATCTTGTCAAAACAGTTCCAAGTTAGAGCAAAAGTAGAAAAAGCGTCAATATCATCATCGATTGCCATACAGGGTGGCATGGGACATCGACACGGAAACTGTAACTATGAACTTAGTACTGTAGAGGTTTGTCTGCCGAATGCAACCTTATGTGATGCAGGCCGGCTATAATTTAGCGCGGGTTGCATTCGAACGTTCAAGCTAGTGTCAAATATTTAAATTAGGATTTTTGTTTAGAACAGTCAGTTGTAATTTAGTCAGAAATATGTAAAGACGTTCTGTCAATATAATCTAAAAGGAGTCATATAGTGGTTTGATGCCTCCTGTTACCTCAGAGGGCTCGACTAGTCCGCTATAGTACCGTACATAATACTAGACCCTTAGCATAGAAATTTTTCGTCGGTTATAAATACTCGTAATAAGAATAATCAATGGAAAATTTCAACGCAGGGGGCTGCTCAATGTGCTGAGTTCATGGTTGCAGTTTTCGCGTCAATGTCCCTGCCACCCTGTATATCTTGTCTTTGCGATATTTTTGTAGCCACACCATAAGTAGAAGCCGTTTATAAACGGATTGATAAATTAGGTACTTACACAGTACTCCAAGGCGATCTTCTTTACAAATCACATAACATGTTTGTGAAACCAGCTGTAAAGGAAAGGATAAATAAATTATTATACCAGCAGTAAGACACAAAATTATTATGTAGCTTGACCCAAGTCGATTGAATAATTTAAAGCCTAAAATAGAAGTTAACAAGCCTCCCCTCAAACAAAAGAAATACAAATTTGGTTTAGCCGTTTGGGAGCCACGATGGTGCAGACAGACACACAGATACACACGTTAAACTTATAACACCCCTCTGTATCCGTCGGCAGTTAAAAAGAGTAATGAAAAAATAATCTATCGTTGTCGGGATCACCCGTTTCTGGATAATATTTAGTTGTATGGATCCCGATTGCAAATTAATATTTGGTTAGGGACGCCTACGAGCAACTTTTGTCTCCGCAACTAATTTGTCTCTCACATCAAGTCTACGGGTTTTTATAAAAGTGCGCGCATGTAGCGACGCGACAACTGGGAGACTTTTCTGTCCGCGGGTTTGGACGCAACTGTCGCTCGTCTATTGTTTTCAATGCAAGTGCGCGCACGGCGACAAAAAATTGCTAGCTAGCCAGTTGCCGCTTAACCGAAAATTTTGCAAAAAAAATAGTGATACTGTCGCTCCCGTGTGCGGATCGTCCAAATCTCGGCGAAGAGACAGCGACAGAGAACAAAAGTCACCCTTATTAAATTCACTGACGAGTTTTATTTTTTTTTTCTTCTTTGGGTAAATCAGTAAAGAATTACTGTAATTTCCGCACCACATTTACTTAATACACTAGGTAATTTACATATAATTAATAAATAAACTCACTATAGTAAATAAATAAAAGTGGAAATACATTACAACATAAACCAAGGTTTACCTGTGGGCGAATGATTAGCCGGCGTTATTACACGCGTTCAATTAATTAGTGCAGGTAATATCGCCTGCTTTATTAAGAACCGTGGAACTGCTTTCCGATACGTTAACGTAGTTTTAATTAAATTAAAACCTAATTGGATACCTACTGCGAAGGTGTAGAGCTCCGTCTCTGATGTTGGACTGGTTTCAATGTTGGTTATTTTTAACGGACACAAGTGGGAAGAAGTAACTCCAACGGGGTAAAGTGGGGCTACTTCGACGGAACGGCAGTAGGATCTGGATGTGGAGCTATGTTGCAAACTATACTCCACCTTCTATCCTGCCCTCTGTGTCCTAAAACATGCAGTCAAAATGACCTCTGCGATACCACCGACGACGCCGTGGAAGTGGCGAATTTTTTCGACACCAAGATCTGAAAGTACAGTCGTACCAGAGACAAGAAGAAGAGCAACTTTTTAAAAAAAGTTCTAAATTCGACTTTGTTTTTCATTTAGCTTACAAAGAAATGCTATCAACTAAACAATGAAATTCAAAACAAAAACTGGTATAGAGCTAAACAAACAGTCATTAAAAAAATAAGCAAATCCTGAAAATGTTGAAAGACTAATTAGTTGGTTTCTTCATAGAAACATTATAAAAAGCCAGAGGGCGTGAAAACAAAACAAATGAACTTTTGTTTAATTATCAGAATGACACGAAAATTACTCGACGAATAAAATTTTCATAATTGCTCAAAGACAATTTAGAGCAGAGATGACATGAATGGAATGACCCTTTTGTTAAGTGGTCGTAATCTTGAGATTTTATTAATGCTTTACATTATTTAGACATTATTTTTTTATTTATGTGACTTCTTTCTAAAACAAACCTTGTTCAATCTTTCAGCTTTGGGATGTACTATATCCATGATAATGAACACATTACTTAAATAATCAAATTACTTAAATCGAACTAAAACCATTTATTTCAAATAAACCAATTACAGGCACTTTTTAATTGTCAGGGACTTGGTCAGTCAGAAAGATGAATTTGTTTTTTTTTTTGGGTTTGGTACCTACGTTTTGGTACCCTATATTAATACCTATGTTTGCATCCATAGCAACGTAGCATAGCACATCTCTGGTGGAAATGCAGCCTTATTTTACTGGACACATCCACAAACAAAGTAACATTAAAGTTTTTCTCACACTCCTACAGTTTATTTCAGCGTGAAGAAAACTACCCGGAAAGATAAATGGCTCAAGTAATTGCAGGTCATCATTTACCTTGTAACTGTAAGTTCTCGACAAACCTTGTGCAAGAAACTGTCGCATATGTGGACCGACGACGCGATGAGAAATTGAGAGTAAATGTAATTTATTATCTCTGGATGATACGGCTCATGGTTTTTTCGAAAATGTGAACAGTCACGAGCAAAAGTATGTATACACTCGGCTTTATTCAAAAGCCATTAACTCCTTTATTTTTTAATAAAATTATATGTTGTTACGAACATAGCATTTTCAAACCCATAGGTTTATGTAATGTGTCGTATTTCAACTTGGCATTCATTATTTCACGAAAAAATCGCAATTGAAATTTGCCAAGTGTTGACATATTAGTGCTCGTGACTGTACTCTGAAAGTTGGCAACGTCGCAAATAGCAATTCGTACCTAATCAATTTTATAGTGCACTAGAGAGTGATATTTCATCACTTCATTTAGTAATATTGACAAAATAATCAAAACAGTGAAATATTTTAGAGCTGCTTGCAACGTCGCACGGTAACAAAAAACACAAACACAAACTCCTCAATAAATCTGCCTAGCCTTTTCTCAATTATTACAACAGTATTTTACATGGAACGACTGCCTATCTGACCTCCACAACCCAGTTACTGGGTAAGACGATACCCCTTGGTAAGACTGGTTATCAGACTTTCGAGCTTCTACTCTTACCCGTAAGGACTATCAAAGATCCAAGTATTACAGCCTGGACGAACGGCTTAACGTGCTTTCCGAGCCATGGATGGGTCTTGGTATGTAAAGATGGCTACCCATCCACGGACTAACCGCGGCAAGCGTAGTTTGACCTGATCGATCGACCCATGTGGCTGTTTGTATATAGCCACAAGCCCCTACACACAAACACAAACTGTGTTTTGTGAACTCCTAAAAAGTAAAAAAATAATATGTTAGTAAGTTCTAGGTAATATTTTGATTCAAGCGTCGTCGCGTCAGGGGATGGTTAATGAAAACGCCAAACAGACGAGGTCCTCGGTTTCCGTCAGGAGTGAAAAGTATGAAAAGAAAGAAAATAATAGGTATGCTTATATGTATTTAGATTGGCAGGTTTATCAAAGTTGGATCCATTTTGACTAACTTAAACAACACTCGTCTGCGTTGATATTCTGCTAGTCAACATGGATCGAACCTTAACACAGCAAATCAAATCAACCGAATGTAGAATTAACTTTGACAGCTGTCCTCCATTGAAAAGTTTAATTTTATAGCGTTTAAAGTTCTCCACAATGATCTGATCCCAGCGGTGGGAACCCTATAGGCTTATTCTGTTCTGTTCTGAAGGTAACCGACACGAAGGTTAAGGATCGAATTGAGAACCTCCTTCATAAACGTAACATAACATCACATCTGAATTCCCCGAAGGGTTAAGCTCCTTTATAAACTCACATAGAAATACCTGTGTACTTTTCCATATCAAATAAAGCGTTCTATTCACCCAACTTTAATTGGTTTGTTCACCAACTTGACACGAGAAAACCGGACACACGTGTGCCCAGTTGGTGAAACCCAAAATCTCATCATCACTTATTATTTCGTCAACTGGACACGCCAAGATTTTTACGCGTGTCCACACAGTGTTTTCACCAACTGGACAAACCCAGCTTTTTCTTTTTTTTTTGCAAAAAGGAGAAAAGTCAGGTTAATAAAAAAATTAAAAAATAATAATAAAAAGATGAGAGATGGGAGCGAGATGTGAGACGGTAAATAATAACTGATACTAATTTTGAGTTTCACCAACTGGACACACGTGTGTCCCAGTCTCTCGTGTCGAGTTGGTGAATAACCCTGTTAATTAAAGTCCTATTCATAAACAGACAAACAAAGGAGCTTTCTCATTATTTTTCATCACGGCTCTTTATGCACTGGACCTGTCTTACCACTCGTTTTATTATCTCATATTACTTGTATTTCTGAAAATATTCGTAGTAATAAAGCATGAACACTCGTAGTATAATATATTATTAAATCTAGGTAGGGTTAAGAGAGCCGATCGATCTACAAGATGAAGCTGCGTTTTCTAATCAGCCTTTAGGATACAAAGCAAGATTTGTGTCAGATGAACCAGCATGAGAGCAGTGGTGGCCCCAGTCGAAACGACCGCGACCTACGAGTAGATCGCAGATCCAAACCCAGAAAGGCGCTTTACTTTGTGAAAATTATTTCATCACCACTGCTCTCAAAATGGTGAAGGAAAATATCGTGAGGAAATCGGCATGTCCTAGAACCACAAATTCACATGTGACATCTAACAATTCACGTGGCGAATTACGGCCCAATCTAGCTCACAGAGAGGAGGCCTGTGTCCCAGCAGTGGGGATATTATAGGTTGATTATGGCCAACATGAGACAAATAAGTGACTGGCGAAATGTGAAAGCACTTTTCACCTCTATTTACGCTTCGGGGGAAGACAAGCGTAACGTTCCAACAAATCTTAACGTAACCTAACGTGCCGCAGAACTGTAAGTCATCACGAAGAATAAAGATGTAGAACACGTACATTGTACAACGTTACTCGTGTTTATTCAGCCTATTATTTATTCAGCTCATTCAATTTATTTACTTAAACTTTATTCGCGTCAAATGTGAGAGAAATTCTGTCGAAATATTCGTCGTTATTTTGTAAGGTTCAGTCGCGATTTTGCTTGCTCTTGCAAGACGAATTTGGGTAAACATTGACGGAGGGGATGAAGCTGTGAAAATATAAAAGTAGTTAGGTTGACGGTTGAAAGTGGTTGACAATAGTTTACGTTGGTGCTTAATAAAGTTTGTGTATTGCAAATGGCATTTTAAGCTGCGTGCAAATCACTTTTTTTTTAAACTTTGCCCCACTATGAATTTTTACTGTAACGTGGGTGCGTTTACAAACATTTTAACTCACATACACAAACAGCCAGACCCGGAACAACTACTTGTAGGTCATGCAAATATGTGTTCCGTGCGGGAATCGAACCCGCGACACGCAGTGCAGCTGTTAATCGCTTAACCACTGCGCCAACCGTGCCGTCTAGAATTTTCATCTCACGTAACGACACTCGCAAACACGCTGTGAATCTCGCGGCTCGCTAATGGCGGAGTCGGAAGTATGTGCGTGTTATGTGCTGACGTTACTCGTCTTCACGCACACATTCACAGCGTGTTTGTACACTTGGTTGCCACGAGTAAAGCGGGCGTCGCTTCGTGCGTCTACGCGAGTAAACGCACTGTTACGCAGCCTAAGCCGATCTCGTAGCAAGTAGGCTCGTGCGTAGACGCGCGGCTACGTGCGTAGCAGTTACACGTGAAAATCTACGCAAATTCGTCGTAGCTCTTTTTCGTACGGTGACGCAATCAATAGGAAATTGATGGACAGGGTTTGAGAACTAACAGAGACATCTTTGTCATGGGATACAATATATTATTCAAGAAAATAACAATCTATTTGAACCTTAGTATTTTTTTATTTGCTACTTATCGTTAGTTTTATTCGACGCAGTAATGCAATCAGTCTTTGTGTCTATCACCCTTTTAATATTAAAACTCCACTTCTAAAACTCATATAAGCTGACATCAGGGTTGCAGGATACCGTGTAATTTTAAAATTCTTTAAAATCTTTTCACGTTTTCAGAACATGTGTGTGGCTTTTCCAGGAACTTGGTTGAAATATATTGTGAGAATCAATATCAATAATTGAAACGAGGTTGGAAATAAATATAAGTATTTTAATAACAAACGATATAATACAAATTTTTTGTTGTGTGTGAGAGAATTAATCGTTGAATTTGATAAAGACACTGTAGATAAATTATTATGATAAACAGAAGATTACCCTGCCTTTATTTGAAATGTTAGTAATAAAACCGGAAAAAAACACGCAGTGCGCTCTTAAAATAGCCATCCACAAAATACAGGATGGCTGGTACATCGACGTGCAACCTGAAAGCCAATTCTCGTAATTTAAAACGTTCAAAATCTAGTCGCTGTCTCTCAGTCATCTCGGCGACAAACAAATGTCATAAATGTTAGGAAAAAAATGGAATGGAATGTTAGGTTATGTTTTTGACATATTCAGACGGAGATCAGACTGTGAACGTTCTTACGCGTAAAACTACGAGAATTGCCCCTCTGTTACTATGCATTCAGTACATGATTTTGAACCCCTACGTTGAATTGTTTTGGTATTCATAGATTTTGATAACCGACGAAAAATTTCTACGGTAGCTGTTTAGAATCATGTGCTGAATTCATGGTCACAGATTGCGTTGCGATATCCCTGCTACCTTGTATAATGTTCTAATCATAATTAATAACATCGGAGACGACTACTCCAACACAAATTAAAAGACATATTTTGGAATATTCATGTAGCAACCTTAACCACATTGCATAATAAGCATACATGTTATGCATGTGTATCTGTGTGAGCACGTGTATGTTCGTGTGTGTTCTTTAGTCGTCATAAAAGGCACGTATCTTTAGCGCGAGCAGTGCCAACGTGCACTGTGTTAAATTGAGTGCACCAAAATATAAATCGAGATAAATGTTGAACTTGTATGTTTTTCTTTGTAATTTTCGTTTCTGTTGGTGAAATAGGTTATGTGTATTACTGTATGTATGTTTTTAAAGTTTCCTTTTAGGTTGTACTTTCCTATGAATTTTTATTGCATAGTCTTTTCCCAACTATGTTGGTGTTGGCTTCCAGTCTAACCGGATGCAGCTGAATACCAGTACCTATTCATATATGGAGCGACCGCCTATCTGACCTCCACAGCCCAATTACTGGGTAACACGATACCCTTACGTAAGTCTCGTTGTCAGGTGATGCTTCTGACTACTCGTAAAGACTGTCAAAGATTTACGAATGACAGACAGGACCAACGGCTTAACGTACTTTCCGATGAAAGGGTTTCGATATCTAATGAATGGTCACCCATCCACTAACAGACCGCGGCAAGCGTTGCTTAACCTTCAATGGACCCATGTGACTGTTATCATTTAGCTACGAGCGGTGGGAATTCAATTTCGATTTTATTTTTTTGCTAATTCAAAAGTCATCTATATTAAATTCGTATTTGCCTGCATTCCTTCAGTTAACTTCAAACCACAGAGCGTAAAAAGCAGCTTAACTTGCCTCCAATTTTCTGTCACTATTTGTCAACAATCTCGTGAGACTTCGCACTGACCCGACGTGGCGGCGCGGTGTGGTAATCGTGTAAACTCATTTAAGGTCAATTGAGGGGACTGTTCACTGACCTGAACGCATTTCAGGTGGTAGGTACACGATAACAACTTGAATCATGACGCATATCAGCGGTATTTGGATTACCGTAAGGTTTTTGTTAATATTACCAAATTGAAGAATGATCTAAGGTCCTTTTGTTTGACTACTTTTAGCTTCTACAAGGTATTAAGAAATGTGTTCTTTACATGACGATAGACCTTGAGCCCATAAACATAACACACAACATTACATTATTTGCGGTAAACATGACGCAAAAAAGAACATAAAATACAAAACAAAAATAAGAAAGGATTGGGAGAAACATCTGTCATATCCATGCAAAACGGCTATCCTCAGCATTATGCTGCGACCCTATGCAAGACAGAGCCCCAGCGCTGGTTTCCACACCCATTTAAACTATGCAAGGTTCATGCTCTGACATACAATGAAATTGAAGCAAAAATTGACTTTATTTTTGTTTCAACTTATGGTATGTCACAGACAATCAAATCGCACTCTGTATCAGGCTTGAAGGATTCTTTAGTATCCGATCCTATCAAGATTCTTGTTAATACTTCAGGGCGATAAAAATAAAGCCATTAAAACTTCCATGAAAGATAAAGAATTCCAGAATTAAAAGAGCATTAGCATAGAGTGGTGTGTATGCCTACCACTCGAAGAGATTGCACTCGCTTCCGTGACAACACTTCAACGGACCAATCGATTGAGGTCTTTGCACTCTGAAGGATGTCTCAGCTAAAGTGCTTATACTGGTTTTTTCGTGCGTCTTTAGTATTAGAAAAAGTACTTTCGATTAAATGTATTTTGATAGGTTTCTAAAGGGCCTTTCAGTAAGCGCTTTCTACCTTTAAATTTAAATAAAACAAAGTGTGTATGAGATATCATCGAAATGTTTTATTCGTTTGAAAGACGTATCGATGCCTTTATGTATAGAATATGACATCGTTCAAATGCCTGCCGCGGCTTCGCTGAGTGACGTGCATCTGAAATGTACTTAAGAAAGCCCCACAAGAAAAAGTCTAACGGGGTCAAATCGCACGTTGTCGGTGGCTAGTACACATCACCTCTATGTGAGATTACCACGCTCTCAAATCGCTCGTGCAGAATGTCCAACGTGGCATGAGCTGTGTAGCAGGTCGCGCCGTCCTGTTGAAACCACATGTCGTTGGTGTCCATATCATCCTCTTCAGGCCAAAAAAAATTGGTAATCATCGACCTATAGCTCGCTGTTGACGTTGATGGCCTGGCCAGCGTCTTTCTCAAAGAAATATGGACCTATGACGCCGCCAGCCCAAAATCTATACCGACTTTTTCGGGATGCCTTGGACGCTCTTGGATCTCATGTGGATTGGTATCGTCACCAGTGGACTCAAATTTATCCACCACACTGCGAATTGTCCTCCCGGTAGGACAATTATGGCGACCGTAAAATGGGCTAAGCGCGCGGAACGTTGCTCGAACAGAACCCATTTTGATAAAACAATTTTATAATTTGCATGTGTGTAGAACGCCAATCCATCCATGATGATTTGGCAAAACAGACTGATTACATCACAGCCAATTTGACAGATGTAGCTTCAACAATATGGTCGCTATCAAGTTTGGAAGTCCCTATTGGAAGACCCTTTAGATCAAAATCGTACTATCATCATGAATTTAGTCAGGCAATGAATTAAAGATAAATAATCGTTACAGGAGTAGAAACGGATAAGCGATCGTACGCAAAATGGAATACCTAAAAAGAAGGAAAGAAGCCTTCAAAAAAACACGAATCCAAAAGTGAAAAATAATATTTTATTCATTCCACCACCACTCCACTTTACATAACACCTTGTCTTAATTTTAAAACAATAATTTAGGATCATCCGTTTTTAGATAGCTCCGTTTTTTGAAGTTGGATAAAGACCAGTAACATATTGATCGCCAAAAATCCTTTAGAAAACTATAATCTCAGCGAAAAATCTAACTCTACGTACAGAAACAACAATTAACATAAATCATAATCAGTTTGCGGTATCAGAGTAATATCATCCTGAACGAAAAGCTACTAGATAAATGCAAAGGAAAAACTACCTTGATACATTTTTTTATTTTGTATTCATTCGTGTTGGATACCTCCGCCTGAGTGTTCCCACTTCAGTGCGTTTAGTTACAGCTTGGAGTTTCAACGGAAATATTTTCAGAGGGAATATTTTTCATCATGCTGGGAGGAAATTCATTTTAAAAATTGACAAATCATTTAGAAAAAGTTTAAATCATTGCGTTTTGGTATATTTTTTATTTTTTAGAAGAATTATTTCCAATTTTTATCATAGCAGCTGTTCAAAGATTTATTTATCAGAGACTGTAATCGTAGCTTGGCTTTAAAAAAATAAACATAAATTAAAGTTTTGGAAGTACCTGCGGAACCCTTAGTGCACGAGTCATCTTTTACGGGGTCTGCCGCAACGACTTCTGTCTGTGCCAGGGCTTCAAATAGTGGTTATTTGGAGCGGCAGACATAGTCAGCCTAGTCCCACTTCAGCTTAGCAGCTATTTGACCAACGTCGATTATGTGTGTTTTGGAGCGCAGTGTGGAGTTACGAATATGGTCTGTCAATTTGACGCCTACAATACTGCGCTCCATTATCCATCCGCGATTCGATTTCGACCATGTTTACACCATTCAAAAAGCTTATTTACTTACAAAAATAACACAGATGTAATCATAACATTTCATTTCCCAGTGCGCACTAATACGTGCCTCAATATTGAAGTTTAAATTGCCTCACTGAAACTTGCAGCCCAATTTATGTTTTGAAATTATTTCAGTAAATACGTCAATACTTCAATAATAACTGATCTGTCCTGTTTCGTGAGTAAATGCCTGCGGGACCGTGTGCGCCCTGTCACGTTTAAGTGATTTTAAAATAATTGTTTAGTGAGTTTAATGTTTTTGTGGCGTTTCATCAATAATTTTCAAATTCGATCTTTGCCTTATCGACTGTTTCATGGGCACCTCTCAATTTTTTTTCTTGCTATTGTACCTCGTTAGATAGCTGAAGAAGAAAGAAGATGTATTTTACGTAAAATGTACGCTTAATGCTATATGCTAATGTACAATTTTGTGAACAGGTGTCAAAGTTCATGTAGGTAGAGGATTTTTAAAAATGTTATTAAGTATGTATAATTTTAAACTTCTTCCTTTTACTTTTGATGTTTTACAACATTTGAATCTACGAAAGGTTTGTTAATGTATTGGGTACTGCTAGAATAGCAATGAAGGCTATTCAATTAGAGAGTTTAGACAAAAGCGATATTTAATGACGTTTTATTGGAAATTTTAAAATCATATTTTTTTTTTTTAAATAGGATTTTCATGAATTGAATATAAAAAGTTGATTTTTAGTTAAAATTACTACCACACAATACAGATGTCAAATTATACTGTAAGTATGAGAAAAGTAGGTATTAATTTACTATTATACCAAGTGACTTTTTAAAACTGTGACTAAAATCCTCTAAAAACAAAATCACTGAAACCTTACAGGCCTTTTCCCAGACTAACTAAAGATGCAGTTCAGTGGTGGCCCAGTGGTAACGGCCAAGGCTTACGTTAGTTGTAGGTCGTAGGTTCGACCCCAGACAGGCGCTTTACTTTGTGTAAATCACCATTGCTCTTAAAACGGTGAAGGAAAACATCGTGAGGAAACCGGCATGTCTTAGAACCAAAAATTCGAAGACATGTAACATCTACCAACTCGCACTGGGCCCGCGTGGTGGATTACGGCCCACTCCCTCTCACCGTGAGGACGCCTGTGACCCAGCAGTGGGAACATTGTAGGCTGTTTATGATGATGAACTAAGGATGACATCAAAGCAGACTCTCAAAAAGGAACATTCCTCTACTCCTCGAACTATTTATATCCAAGACATTTGCCTAAATAAATGAACTGCTCGTTTTTAAGCCAAAAGATATAAATGTAACCGAACATCTCAAGGACCACATGGTTTTTGTTTTTTTTATTTGGTCGTATGAACTTTTTACGCTCTACATAGTCCATCCAGAACAAACCACGTTTGAAAGAAGCAAATTGTGGTAAGAGAAGCATCCACCACCTCCCGACTTCGTTAAACCCCAGGAACATTTGCGACCCGCAAGTGATCTGCAGTGGCCTATATGGAAAGCTCTCAATCGATTGCGTACCTAATTAGGCTGCTGCAGACACAATTGGTCGAAGTGGGGGATTACGGACTCATCCAATACCCAGAGCGAATGCGGTGCCTCTGATCAGGTCATGTCCTACTTGCTGGAATGCCCTAAATGCCTGTTTAACTGCAACTTGGATGACTTAAAGAATGCCACTGATGCCTCAATCAGCGTGGCCACCTACTGGACTCAAACAATATAAAATGTCGAAGGAGAATATATCAACACGAATAGAAGAAAACCGCTAAAAATAACAAACATGTATAAATAAAAAAATATCAAGTCAGATAATAAACTATAATTTTTATCGAGCGAACATCAAGGTTCTGACGTACCATCCCTTTAATTCAGCACACCGACCTTTATTAAACCGCAGAGAACCCTAAAGAGCACTTTATGTGCGAAACGTGCCCAAACTCCGACTCCGAAGTACCTCAAAAGGTACCATTAGAATAATGCTACCTGGGCAGTGTAATCTATCAACTGGTTTATTAACAATTTGTTTTTTTTTTATGACTGCTTTTTTGGGCATAAGGTCCTGATTTTGATTCCCCGTTCCGGCAAACTGTTATGAGTTTTCCATCTGGAATTTGTTAGTTTTTTTTTATTGACAATGGTGAGCCCATGGTGAGCCCTCTTGACCTCAATCCAGCCCAGAGACAGGAATGAGATCTACGGTGAAACGAGCTTGCCCAGAAGAAGCCTATTCACTCTCGCCTTGAAGAGATTGGGGTTGTATGAACTCGGGAATGCAGACGCAGATTCTTAGTAACTGACCGGAGGCTGTATTTGTGCCTGGCTGCTGGCAATAGGCTCACCCTTATTATATGGGACCTAAACATAACTGACAAAATGTATGTGTACTACAGGTACATCTCTGCATTACCCTTCGGAAAATACAGGGTAGTGGGATGTTCTTTTGTTTTTTTTTTGCATAATACCTCGTTTGGGAAAAATAACAGCCGCGTATATAGATGAAGGGAGAGAAGGGAGATGGTGGAAGCCTTGATTATACAGAAGTACTTTATGTTCGCAATTGATTGTGATTATTTGGCGAAAATATGAGCAACCCAGCATAATTAAACATGACGATTACATGTGTTATTAATTGCATGTGTGGAAATAAATAAATATATATTTATTTAAGATCCTACTAATATTATGAACGTGAAAGTTTCGAAACTTATGCGAGTGAAACCGCGGGGCGCAGCTTATAAAACATATTTATCAACAGCGGTTCAGGTTTAATTTGATCCGTTATTTTAATAAACTTTCGCAGGATAACATTTTTAAAAGAACAAGAGCAGAGAAGAACAATATGAAGGACAGTTAATACATGGTTAATACTTTATTTTACGTTTTTAAACGAAAGTTTTTACGTCACCACAGTGTTTTCATTCCATCACGTCTACTAAAGGAATTGTTGAAAATCTTAAAAGACTTCGATTTTCGGCAACGAGACACGAATAATAAGAAAGTTTAATCTTTTCTTTGTAAAAACCTTGAGAATTTTAAGGTCTGGCGAAATGACGCAATTTTAACTTTGACAGAAACACTGGGAACCATAAATTGACTATGAGATGGATTCGATTTGATATTTTTGCGTTAGCAGGCTACTATCAGTTTAGGAATAGATTTTCTTTATTTGTGGTAGCACTAAACCACGTACACGTTTTTATTACGTGAGATACTGGTGATTCTGGTTGCTAGCCAATATCACAGGAAGTAGCTTCTTCTTTCTGACTGACCGACCCCTTGACAATTCAAAAGTGCCTGTAATTGATTTATTTGAAATAAATGCTTTGAGTTTGACTTCAATTTAGATATTACAGAATTTGCAATTCAAGAAGTTGGTAGAAAACTAGACACGAAGTTGGTAAAATAATGCTTTATTGTATTATCCTGCTTGAAATAAATTCATAATAGTTCATAACAATAGACCACGCCAACCTGCACCCTAGTCGCGTAACACGCTTTCAACCACAATTTAAAGGTTTTAAAGAACATTTCTAGTCCACTGCTTCATACGTTTGAAAAAATCGTCTGCTCAACAACGTAACTAACGTAATGAATATGGCTGAACTGTCAACATGAAAGTTGTCATTTAATGTTACACAATTACCCCAATGGACGCCTACAACTATCATCTAGACACGCTTGCACCAGACAAAGGCCAAGGACACTATTAAATTCTCATGCATGAAAGATTCCAGCATAAAAATTACACACTGGCAACCTTAGGAGTGTCACATTATCTTGTCGTGGCTGCTTATTACGAAGACAGGCCCGCACGATGATTTTCCTTTGCATCTATAATGATAGTTTATAGCCAGTAATAGCCTGTTAGCCTTTGTAGTAACTATCTGATGCTGTTCTGGAAAATGATTGAGGTTAATGCTAATTTAACCATGTGTACTTAATTTCTCTAGAACCCTATATATATATATTGTTATCGCTCGCAGTTTATATATCGTCGACCCACGGAGTCATGATGTAATAGTGTACGTGTATGATCTATTTGTAATCTCATATTTTAAGAGTTGACTGTTTGTGTTCTTTATGAGGATAAATATCTCTAAACCGAATTCAAAGATAAGAGGTGGTCCGACATTGGATGAGGTGAAAAGCATAAGTATAACCAGCCTATAATGTTCCCACTGCTGGGACACAGGCCTCCTCTGTGAGATCCCTCTCACCGAACCGTAATCCAATACGCGGCGCGGGCCCAGTGTGGGTTGGTACTTTGGTAGATGTCACATGTCTTCGAATTTTTGGTTCTAGGACATGCCGGTTTCCTCACGATGTTTTTCTTCACCGTTTTGAGAGCAGTGGTGATGAAATAATTAAAACAAAGTAAAGCGTTTGCCAGGGTTCCAACCTATGACCTACAACTCGTAAGTCGCGGCCGTTTCCACTGAGCCAACACTGCTCTCAGGGTTGGTTGGAGGTGAAATGGCTATGGTTAAATTAATATATTATGTTAAGGAGTTTGAATGGATAGATTGTATGAAGAATAATATGAAGGAGAAGGGAGTGAATGATAGCGTGACGGTTGGCAGGGGAGAATGGAAGAAGAAGACGTGTTGCACCGACCTCAAGTATCATGGAACAAGGACAGGAAGAATAAGATATGTTAAGGACTTTATGCATTTAAAGTAAAATTGTTTAAGCTGCAAGCGAAAGACAAGTTGATGGTGTTAAAAACGATGGGCAGAGCCAGAAAAGAGCGTTTCCTATAAAGAACTTACAGTCCTATGACTGTAAGTTCACCACTCAAGACCAAGTACCAGGATATCAGAACATACACGTACATATCATTACTTAATATAATGTCTGTACTCCCCGAAGGGTTCGACAAAGGTGCACCTACAGTACACCCAATATTTTGAAATCCCATGTAACAGGGGGCGAGCAAATTGCCATCAACCAGGCACAAATTCAGACTCCTGGCTGCTACTAAGAAATTCCAGACGGAAAAACCCAATAACACTTTGCCCGACCCAGAAATTGAACCTAGGACCTCATTCTCAGCAGTAGTAAATGTTAAATAGACTAAATGGTAAGCCGAAACATAACCCAGTTGATACCACAACGGCTTGACAATGGTGCATACATTGTTCTCCTTGAGCGGCATCCAAGCGTTCAGTTCAGGCCTGATAATAGCGACCTTTTGTTATTTAATCCGTCGCTATTGTTTGGTGCCCTTTTAGGTAAGTTTATATTTTTCTCTGCGTCTTTCAAAATTTATGATTTTAAGGTCAAGAGCAGGCCCAACCAGCAATAAAAAGTCTTATGATTTTACGAATAAATTCGATTTTAGATCTAATTCTACAAATGTATTTTTTAAAACACTTTCACTTGGTTATTTAGGCGCCCTGATTCGAGGTACCGCCGAACCTCACGGGGGGTGCCCTTATCATATAGTAGCTTAGTATATAGGTTTTATGCTCTGCTTTAATTAATAAGGTATCCACAGGATAGCCCGGTAAATCAGCCGACGACCGCCTTGGTAGACCTGCGAGATAAAATTAAAAAAAAAAAACTTATTTAGTAACAAACTGATACTTATACCAAAAAATCATTGGTAAAGCGTCATCCGTTACTAGTAGATAATATCCAGGGCATAAGGTTGTTCATTAACAAACGTTGGAGAACGAACAAGCAAATGTTGGAGAACGATCGTTTTAACGCAGTAAGTAACCTTAAGGCACAGGTTCTTTGCGGTACGCCGTAGAAAAAACGTATCTGCCAACAAACTTCCATAATACACTGACGGTCGTGCCTACACACAGTGTATAAACCGGACCGTAGAACAAAACGTGTCTGTCAACAAGCTTCCATAGTGATCCATACAACACTGACGACCGTGCCAACACACGACGAATAAACCGTAGTTTTTTACGGCAAGAAAAACGTGCGAGTACAAAGTGCCTTAGAACTTTTAAAACCCTTTAATTGACTGTTTTCAAACATAAGCGTTTTATGGGATGAGCTGGACTCCTTTGATAAAGATTGAAAGACTTCCCTACTCTCTTTCTACCTCTCTGTACAGAGCTGCCAAGGACTTAAAAAAAACAAGCAAAAAACAAAACAAACAAAAAAAAACAACAACATTGCAAAACAATTTTTTTTGCCTTAAATGTCCCACTACTGGGCAGTAGGTGGACATTAAAAGCAAAAAAAAAAATTGTTTAATAAAAACAGATACTGAGATTTTACTTTCTGCTGTTCTAAAGAATATAATGACGATCCTTTTTTAAATGTGTGACGATCGTCATCGCCTAGCCGCTCCAATATCAGGATTAGCTTCAAGCATGATTTTGTTTTATGAGATCGTTCATTGGATATTTTTTGTTCATATATGAATTGGGACCTTAGGCTGCTGTTCGCATGTAATGTCCATTATATGGTACATGAAGATATCAAAATAATCTGATTCCGCTGGCACAGTTTTTAGATACGATTATTCGACATGACATTGTGAACGAAATGGACGAAGAGAGTTAAAAATGTGTTTTTACTTATTATCATGTAATAAAATGCAGTAAACTATAATAATGTATTTTTATTATTCCCCCAAGACCGAAGACTAACGTCACATTGACAGACGGTCGTAAAACAGTAAAGCTAATCTGTAATATCAACCTTTTAAAAACATAACTAAGATTCCTTTTCACTGGACAGTAATTGAAGTTTAAAAAGACATTTTAAAAATCTTCAAATGCAAATATCTCAGGTTCGATATCACTTAGGACAAAAATAATTGAACATATATGTGTGCTTAACACAGCACAACAAAGTTACATTGAAATCATAGGTGGCCGCTGAAAAAAAAAATGACGCCACTAGTCCATACAAAGTTACTCAAACCCCTTTAGAGGTTTTGGAAAAAGTTATGGTTTTGGAAAAGGTTATGGAAGGATAAGGATAATTTATAGAGGGTTCATGTGTGGCAGCCATTTTGAAAAATAAAAAACAAAATTGCAGACAGTAGGTATGCCAGGGTCCCTATAAAAATCTTCAATCCCTTTTATCTTTTAGAGCGTAATTTGATACAATGTACCTATGAAATCATTCGCAATTCATCAACAGCCTCGAAACAAGCAAGAGTGTATTGTCAACACTTGGCGGCCTGCCACTTGACAATGGACCGCTGGGTACTTTGTCCACTTAATTAAAACACAATCAAGTCATAACCAGCTCCGATTTTCAAAACCTGTTTGTTTAATAAATCATTGAATGTATTGTTCCCAGGTGAATGGAAATACAATGGAGTGATTTAACGGTTTCTGATACATTGTTAATTAATTTTGTGTGGAAATTGGTTGACTGGTTGAAAATGCCGTCCGCTTTTGTACAGTATTTTTTTACTTGTGCATATCCTACTAATATTATAAACGCGAAAGTTTGTATGGATATGGATGGATGGATGGATGGATGGATGTTTGTTACTCTTTCACGCCAAAACTACTAAACGAATTTGCATGAAATTTGGCACACAGATAGTTTATAAACACGATTAACACATAGAATACTTTTTATTCCGATATTCCCCCGTGATCGAAACTTACGCGGGTGAAAGCGCGGGGCGTAGCTAGTAATTTTAATAAATAAATTGTGTTCATTTTATACGATTGTAACGTTGTATAGCGCTAGTAATTTTCGTGCGCAATATCGTGTTGCTTTTTCGAGTTCATCTGAAATCCGTAATTTTCGGGGCGCCTATAGAAACTATGTACTAGGCTCTCAGCAATATGTAGAAAGTATCTTACTAGTGTTTATAATTACCGTTCTATTGTTAAAGACTGCCGCTATGGTCTGATGGCCTAGTGGTCTAGTGGCAAAAGGTTATTGGGTTTTTCCATGTCAGGGGTGACATATATTACATTGGAACTTGTGAGTTCAAGTTCTATAGATAAGGTACGCCTCTGCCGAACCCTTTGGGGAAAACGGGCTTGATTTTATGTTAAATTACCTTATACTGATGATTACAAGCTTGCCACTTAAATTTTAAATACCGGCTTTTGCCCGCGACTTTGTCCGCGTGTTTCTTGTTACCTCGACCCACCCCGTCACATGGCATCGCCTGGCCACGCTTTGACATCGTTTTCCCATAGCGTTCTTTTGGTTTTTCTTCGCTCCGTAGGGTCCTAACGTGTGTTATATAACCTATGGCCTTCCTGAAGAATAGGCTATCAAATAAAAAAATAAAAATTAATCTGACTGGTAGTTCCAGAAATTAGCGCGTTCAAACAAACAAAAAAGCAAACAAACTATTGAGCATAATTAATATATTAGTATATTATTAATTTGATGATCTGACACATGTTCTAAGATAAACTAACACATCGGTATAATAACAGCATAAAATGTTTCTATAATTATGTTGTTCATACATAGTTGACTAGTCATCCAACATAATAAATTGCCGACAGCATCGCTTGAAGGTGTCACTTGGCGCTGGGTTCCGTACGGCTCGACGCGTCACGTATTGTTGAATAAGTTGGGTTATTGCGGCTGTCGAAGGACCAATAAGCGTTGTGTAATTATTTTGGAACGAATGTCATGTCGCCTGCACACAAGGGGGTAGGAAACAATTAAGGACTTACTTGGTGGTTTTGCATGTGCCGTGCTGATATGCAGACCGGCGTCCGGTAGCTTTTGTTTCTCTGCTTCTTCCTGGTTCTGTGTCGGCCGACACTCGTGAATTGGTTTAATTTAATTTATGCGGTTTTGGTATGTTCCGCGGCGCGAGCGCGTCGCGAAGCTTAGCGGTTAGCTTGCGGTGCGAGAGCGGTAAGTGTTCGATTACAAGTGAAGTTGAATCTCTGTCCCTCCGCTGGTGGTTTGTTCCACGTAGTCCGGAAGCGGTAGTCGGTTGGCGCTTTCTCTTTCTGTCGCGTATGGACGTAATGATAGGGAGAGGGATAGATGGATAGGCACTTGGCGACATGACGTTGACGTTTTCGTTCGGATATTTAATAGAGAGAACCTTGTAATATAGAAACTTGCGTAAGCATCCTGCCCGGGTTTGAGGATATGTAGTATTCTCAAAAAAGGGAAAGAAATTGCGTTAAAGCGGATTAAAAGAAAGAGAGAGAAGAAAACAATTGAAATGTATTAATTACGACTAAAATTACGTGATATTAATTACGCGGTGAAATCATTGGGAAGGCAACGGGCAGAGCTTAACAATGGGTCGCTTGAAAGAGCCACTGCATGTCTTCACCATAGCAACGCGGGTTGTCCCATCTTTGCCGGGGAAAACCTCGGTGATTATGCCCATTGGCCAACGTAAAGGAGGGACATCATCTTGATGCATGAGAACCACTGCACCAATCCTAACATTGTCCACGGCATCCAACCATTTTTGCCTAACTTGTAAGTTATGTAAATATTCTATCCGCCATCTTCTCCAAAAGCTGCAAACCATTTGGTCAAGCAATTTTTTGCGGCAAGTTAGAGACTTCGTTGTTTCGGGAACGTTCACGACAGGCAACGAAGTCAACGGAGAAGCCATTATAAAATGAGCGGGAGTAAGCGGTTCTGGGTAAGGATCCTCAGTCAGGACACAGAGCGGTCTCGAATTCAGAACTGCCTCAATTTCAGTGAGAACAGTCGAGAGTTCCTCATAGGTAAGAAGCTGAGAACCGATAACACGGTATAAATGAGTCTTAATAGATTTAATATTAGATTCCCACAACCCTCCAAAGTGGGGGGCGCGGGGTGGAATCATTTTCCACTCTATGCGGTAGCGGTTAGCAAGTAGTTCTTGCAATTGAGCCTTGGATTTAGCACACACCAAAGTTACGTGTGCGTTGCCATTTGTGTCAGTAACATGTAAGTATATGACGCAGCCATACGCATTCAAGCTGGCATCAGCAAAACCTACTATATTTGTCACGCAACCCATAGTAACGGCTACATGACGCGGCAGTTTTAAAGAGGAAAGTAAAGGCAGTTGCTCTTTAAACTTTTGAAAGAGAAGTACAATAGAATCGGGTGGAGTTTCATCCCAATCTGTGTTTAATTTCCATAATTCCTTTATGAGTAATTTCGCGAATAAAACCACGGGAGCCACGAGACCCAGATCATCCCACAGACGGGCAACAGTGGAAAGAATGGAACGTTTAGTACAACTTTTATCCAAGTTAGATGTAGTAAAGGTGAAACAATCCTCGGAAGGAATCCATTTGAGTCCAAGAATCTTTAAGTTATCCCCGTCAGAAAAGTTAATAGAAGAGCGGTTGGAGTGTGGAATAGAATCTAGTAGTTCCAAGGAATTACTTGCCCACTTAGTAAGGTCAAAGCCCCCAGCCTTAAATAAGGCGATAAGTTCAGCGGAGAGAATCTTGGCTTCCTCCAGAGTGGAGGTCGAGTTAGCCAAGTCATCCATGTATAACTCATGCGAAGCGACAATGGATGCGCGCGGGAATCGATGTTTTTCATCCTCTGATAGTTGACGGACTGTCCGCATTGCTAAATATGGGCTGGGCTTAAGGCCAAACGCCACTCGGTTAAATTGAAATTCGCGAACAGGTTCAGCGGTATTAAACCGAAACAATATTTTCTGATATTTTCGATGCTCATCGATAACAGCAATTCGGAGATACATCTGTTTTATATCAGCTGTGACTGCAATAGGGAATAATCGGAAATTTAAAAGTAATAAAAATATGTCAGCCTGTAGATTAGGCCCTGTGTGTAACAAATCGTTCAATGACACGCCATTATGAGACTTGGCGCTCGCGTCAAGGACGATGCGAACTTTAGTAGTTTGTTTATCATTCCTAATAACAGGGTGATGCGGTATATAATAACCTACAGTCTGATCAGCCGCACTAGGTGTAGTTTCAGTTAAATAATTTTGATTAAGGTATTCTTGGATTATTTCGTTATAACTAGCGCGCAAAGCAGGGTCGCGAAGCTTAGTTTTTTCCAAGTGAATAAAACGTCGATAAGCGACAGCATAAGAATTTCCGAGTGAATCTGGATTCTTACAAAATGGTAACGCAGTACAGTACCTACCGCTGGAGTCACGTGACACCGTAGAAACGTACAGCTGTTCACATTCCCGTTCAGCGGGACTCATAAAAGATTTTGAGGGTATTTCTTCAATGTTCCAGAATTTATGTAAAGATTCGTCTAACGACAGAAAACAATGAGAATCATCTATATTCAACGCGGTAGAAAAATATGAAGCGGTATTTAAATCAGCGATATTATTTTTATTATTAAACGAACTAGTGGGTACTTCGTTTTTATTATTAAATAAACTAGCGGGTACTTCACCCATAAGAATATAACCGAACACGGTTTCAATAGCGGATGGCGCGGTAGGTGAAATAATTTTATTGTTGAGTAATAAATATGGGAACAGCTTTGCCCCTAGAAGTAGTTCAACATCACCAGGCATATGCCACAGGGGGTCGGCTAGCGGTAATTTGAACAAATGTTGCACTGCAGAGGTATCAACAAAGTGAGATGGTAATTTGTCAGTTATGCAGTCAACCACAAGAGCGGTTATTTTAAAGGAATTATTTTTATTTTTTGCAGTAACTGTTATCTCAACGTAACCTATAATAGGCCGCGAAGAGGTTCCTACTCCTTTTATAAATGAATTTGAAAGCGGTATAATATTTAATTGAAGTCTCTTACAACAAGCTGACGTAATTATGTTGTTTTGCGAAGCGTTATCGATCAAACATCTTACAGAAACATATCTATTATATCTGTTGTCAACGTATACTTGTGCGGTCGACAGTAATACAGTTGTGCGCGGTAAATCTGTACCTACGCGTGAACATGCACACAGCGCCACCTGTTGTGAATGCGCGGAACTAGGCACAGCGTCGCTCGATCCCGACCGTTGAGTAATTTGCTCCAGATGTAAAAGCGAATGATGTTTCTTGTTACATGTCCTGCAAGTATGTATTGACTTACACTGTGAAGCCGTGTGTGTTGAGCTAAGACAGTTTACACATCCACGTTTGTTTTTAATAAAGTCCAAACGTGAATTGGCTGATAGTGCTTGAAATGTTGGACACATATAAAGCTTCCAATGATCACTTCCATTACAGTGTGAACAAGTTTGGTTATTGTCACAAGCAACAAAGGTATGCACCGTACTATCACGTGACTGATTACGATAATTATTTTTGTTCACTGATACAGTTCGAGACGAAACAGTTCTATCCAATATTTTAACTTGCGATTTTATGAATTCAACGAAATCCGTATAAGTTGGAATCTCCTCCTCTCTCATATGCATCTCAAATAAATGTAAGGTAGCGGGGTCCAATTTTTTCAAGGCTAAATTTAATAGTATGAAATCCTTTAAGTCGTTAATTTTTAATTGTTCTAGTGCCGAAACAGACGCGTGAAAACTTTCAATAAAACTATTTAAAGAGGTGGAATTATTACTTGCAGGTTTAATGTTTAATATGTTAGACATGTAATGTGACCCTAGTGTTCGTTTATCTTGATACTTTTGAACCAAACTGTTCCAAATGGATTTATAATTTTCGCCCGATGGAATAATTCCGGCAGTAATTTGTAATGCGTTTCCTTTCAGATTACCCATTAAGTATTGCACTCGTTGAGAATCTGTAAGATTTATATTACTATGGATGTTCGACTTAAATGATTCGTAGAAAACAGGCCAGTTTTCAATCCTACCATCAAAAAATGGGATCTGAATTGGGGGTAGTTTGATCGAGTATTTAGATTGTTTCACGATATCACAAGTTGAGTCATCCGTTGACCTTGCAGACCTCGCGGCGACAAGTGAACGAACTCTTTCGACACGGGTGTAAACGCCGTCAAATGATATTTGACTGTTATAATCGATTGTATAATCAGGATTTATTTGTAAAGAATATGTATTTATTTTGTCTAAGTTAGCACTAAATTCCTGACGAGTGATCGAGAGTATTTGAGTGTCCGCCATGAACGTTTCCGCCGAACGAAGCTCAATATTAATTGTATTTATTTTCTTTGAAGTTTCATACAATGACGATAAACGCTCAAAGATTGCTTGATTTTTAGCTTGAAGTAATTTTATCTTCATTTTTAGTTCTTCCATAATGGGTTATTGTTGAAAATACAACGGATAAAAATTATTAAGTATAGCGGGTAGACTTACAACAAATATTTTTATTGTAAGTGAGTAAGAAGTAATTGGTTATAAATAAGTTAGTAGGCAAGTTTGCCGAACTAACTCACGATAATAAGCGGTTTTTTAATATTGACCTATGCTATTGTAATGCAGTAGGAGCAATATTAAGTTGGCACAATGGTTCTCAATGAAATATGTACCTAGCGGAATGAACGAATGTTAGCACGCGTTCGTTTAATATGGCGGTTTTACGAACTTAGGTATTTGCCTAAATTCTTAGGTATGGGACCTATGAATGCTGATTTTTTGAATCCGACTCGAATGGACCAAAACACTTATGTTGAATAAGTTGGGTTATTGCGGCTGTCGAAGGACCAATAAGCGTTGTGTAATTATTTTGGAACGAATGTCATGTCGCCTGCACACAAGGGGGTAGGAAACAATTAAGGACTTACTTGGTGGTTTTGCATGTGCCGTGCTGATATGCAGACCGGCGTCCGGTAGCTTTTGTTTCTCTGCTTCTTCCTGGTTCTGTGTCGGCCGACACTCGTGAATTGGTTTAATTTAATTTATGCGGTTTTGGTATGTTCCGCGGCGCGAGCGCGTCGCGAAGCTTAGCGGTTAGCTTGCGGTGCGAGAGCGGTAAGTGTTCGATTACAAGTGAAGTTGAATCTCTGTCCCTCCGCTGGTGGTTTGTTCCACGTAGTCCGGAAGCGGTAGTCGGTTGGCGCTTTCTCTTTCTGTCGCGTATGGACGTAATGATAGGGAGAGGGATAGATGGATAGGCACTTGGCGACATGACGTTGACGTTTTCGTTCGGATATTTAATAGAGAGAACCTTGTAATATAGAAACTTGCGTAAGCACGTATCAAACATCAAACGACAGGTCTGTTGATTGCGCACAGTATTTTTTATTGAAATAATATTGTCATTCCTGAAGTCGATAGGTTGTTGCGGACTTTTTTTATATTTATACAACATGTAACATCGTGATTGTTTTTCTGGACCGGTTAGGTAGCATTTATGTGTTTTGGAGTTCATCTTTAGCTGTAATGATCATGGCGTACTGTTTAGATATTAGGTTTAGGTATTTTAGATAAATAGTGTATGGTATGAATAATAATAATAATAATAACCACCGGTAGCTTGGATCCTGTTCCCGATACCGGTGGGTTACTATTTGTTATATTTTTTAAAGTTTTTATACTGTTTATATTTTAATATTTAAAAATATAATTTATATGTATTTACATTGAAATAAAGGAGATAATAATAACTCAAGAAATGGAACAAAAAAGAAAAATATAGAATAAATATTCAAGAAAAAAAGAAAATAAGTTTAACCAAACTGCTGATCCGTTTTTGATGAAATTTCTATGGGACTAATCTGAAAGTAAATCCTTTCGAATAATTTTGCAAATCTGCTTATAAATAAGGGAGTTCTGAGGTAAAAAACATTTTAAAAAATACACTCGAATTGAAAACCTCCAATTGAAAGATTCAATTTGTGAAGTCGGTAAAAAAAAAGCAGTATTGTGTGCCTGAAGGCTGCGCTAAAGCTCCTTATGTACTCGTATAAGAGTGTGTGTATGTAGTGAGAACATGTAAAAATGTCTATCATGTTCAAAACTCCTATCGTAGGAATCAACCATTCTACGAACACCCCGAATCTCTTCAAGGCGAGAGTGAATAGGCTTCTTCTGGGCAATCTCGTTCCACCGTAGATCTCATCCCTGCCTCTGGGCTGGATTGAGGTCAAGAGTGAGCCCATAGTCAATAAAAATAAAAAAAGAAGAGCGGAACGCAAGCCAGAGTTGGATTGAAATAAAACTATGAAATAGAAAAAAATAACCACAAAATGGGAAACGAATAGTGTTAAGTAACTAACACCCATCAAAGGTAATAATTCAGCTGTCGGCAATTCAGACAGCCATTTACATCGATATGATAAACTGCCTTCCGATTTATCGCCACATTTTCACGTTCCCTGGAGGAAATATAAATCTGTTCTATCATTTCTTACTTCGGCGCCGATTTTGTATCGTTTCCTTCCACAAGATCTGACAGCGGCGATAATTTACTTCTTTTAAGAAGTTCTAGTAATATTAGGTAACGATGAACATAGATTTTATGACACTTGTGAAGTCGAAGAGTAGTTTGGATGCATTTACCATAAAAGTCCTCAAATGACTAATAGGTATGATAATATTTGGCAGTGAGTGGTGACCGCGTACCGGAAGACGTAGTATTGGAAGACCTACCACAAGATGGACCGATGACCTTATGAAGGCTGCAGGAACCAGCTGGATGCGAGAAGCACAGAACCGGTCGAAGTGGCCTGTGTCTGGACATAGGCCACTTCAACCGGTTCTGTGCTTCTGCTGGCAGTGGACGAGTTTTGGCTAAAATGGTGATGATGACAATATTTTCAGCATAAATTTATTAGTGTCCGGTACCGAAGGTCATTGATTTAAATACCCACCCTACATTGACAATAATTGTGGATAGTCTTAATAGCATTCTTTTAAATTACTCTAAGCCCCAGATTTTTTTGCAGGCAAACCCTTCCAATAGTAAAAGCATCGTATTGGAATCGCAAATCCGCTTTGCAAGCGTATAAGGCTAAAAACAGATATCTCCAGCCTTATTTTTCGACTGGCCTTAAACTGCACGGGGACTGCAAAAGGCCCAGCAAATCCATCAATCCACTAACTGTAATATAGTTGGCCATTTTGTCATGACAGTTTGTCGAAGCCTTTACTCCATTTGCACTATTTTATCAGGCGACACGATTGAAATGTTTCACAATTAATACAATGTGAAAATTGAAGATAAACAAAGTTTCTACGTCCTTTGATTATTTTAGCGTGGTCGTTGGGATCGTGCTATGGAGTTATTTTGTATGGATGGTACTTAGTAGGCTCTGTCTGAACTTATCTTCAATAATTAAACATTGTCGACACTTTATACAGATGTTGAATTAGATGCACTCGTAGCATCTAATTCAACATCTGTATAAAGTGTGTGTGTATGAGAACTGTTAACTACTGTTATACTTATTTGTTGGTATATTGGCGTGGCTAGCTGACATAATATGGCAAATAATTTAAGCTTCTTGTAATGTTCATTACTGAACATAGGTTCCTAGTATTGTATACATGCAACTATATTCTAACTAAACAGACAGCTGTGCTGCTGGGGAGTTTGTTCGGCCACTTCTTCTTCCCAGCGATAGCACTAGGAAGTGGCGAAGGGCGGGCGTTTTGGGGGACTGTCTTTTTTAATTTTGACGTTCGAAAAGTGCTGATTCTCAGCCTAATTTGAATAAATGACTTTTGATTTTGATTTTTGATTTTAACATCATTGTTTTGCAATAACTTATACAGCAGCCCGTGGACACTGACTGAACGATCAAAATCAAAAGTTATTTATTCTGCTGAGAATCAGCACTTTCCGAACGTTAAAATTACATAAGACAGTCTCCTAAAGTGCCCGCCCTTCACCACTTCATAGTGCTTTCGCTAGGAAGAAGAAGTGGCTTAACAAACTCCCCAACACCACTCAGCGCTGATCAACTTCTTATTGTCGGCTACACGTGTAAATGATGTAGTCATTTATAATTGGCACTATCACCGTTAGTTATCCACATTCGTACGGACGTAGAACTTATTGGATTTTCAACTCTCGGTGTTGCGCTGAGCATTGAGAATCGATCAGACCGCATCCCACCTCGTCAAAAAAAGACACTGTTGGATTTTCAACACTCGGCGCTGAGCAGTGCGTTGAAAATCCCAGTGTGAACCCGGATTTATTAGGTAAGTTCGGTTGGGCATTATAAGCGAACGATGAACAGGAATTTTTCAGGCATCGTTTGTTCAGACATCTCTCTTTAGTTATTAATAGAAGAGGGTATTTCCGGTTTCCTATGACGTTCAAAGATATAAAAGCCAGCGATAAAAATGACAACCGCTAATCGTTAAATGAAGTCGTTAATTTTTAACGGTTTAATGGATATTTCTACGAGGGTAGCTGCAATTTAACGACCGTTAGTACTATAAGTCATTAACTAATTGCACTATTTACTCTTGTGATTAAACTTTTATTTTAAAACGTTAATTTATTATCGCAGTGTTTGGATTTAATATTTAAGTTATTTCAGCATTTTTAACATAACATACTATGCTACATAGGTATGTAGCATACTTAGTATGACGGCGCGTGATATTTTAGTCGATTTATTGTAACACATTTTAAAAGATGTAGGTTTAGAATTTATTTCTTTATTGGTATTTTTAATTTTGAGTAGGTAACATTAATGGGGTTGTGAGTGTCATCACTGGCAATCACTTTGAATGAGATCACGCGGTGCACACGCGTAAATCCATTGGTTCTAAAAGCAAGGTTAACAATTTAGTCTTTTGAATTAATTAGTGATAATCATTGTACTTAATCATTCAATTTTATGATTAAATTTCATTGCGATATTTGGGAGTAAATTAAGTATGTTATTTTGCGAGTATTATTTTTCAAACATTTGCACATACACGCCCATTATGCAGGACCAACAGATGACGGATTACCAGCAATAGTCATGGTGTCTCAGCCGCTCGAACATCCTACAAGTATGTCTTATTCAGTTGAATTATAGTAAGTCATAGACAACCATTCAACGCATCAGACGTGCATATGCTTAAATGTTGGTCCTTTGAGCCAACAGGACTATAGCATAATCATAATCAGTCTTTACTGTTCCCACTGCTGGGACACCTCCAGGCCCCCTCTCAGTGATAGGGAATGGGCCGTAATCTACCACGTAGGCCTGTGCAGTTTGATAGATGTCTTCGATTTTTTTAATTTTAAAACAAGCTAGTTTCCTCACGATGTTTTACAACACACAACAGGACTTTATCTAGGAATATGTGAAAAAACACGTAATGTACACGTCCTCGTCACGTTGTCCTTTTATGATACATAAGTTATCAAACTAAAAATAACTTTAACTTGAATTCAAAACTGCATAAAATAGTTCAAAAACAGCTTTCCCAGTCAATGATATCAAATAGTTTCATGTCGGTAATATCTTTCTCAAAGTTATCGCTCGTCTGAATTTCAGTGTTTCTGGCAGTTGACTTTCAGACCGCATCTTTACTTATAATATTACAATTTCATTTTAGTTCCCTTGAAGGAAGATGAGGTCGTTGAACTCTTATAAGGGTTTACTCTGATAAAGGTTGCATCGGGTATATGTAATATGGCCAGTCACGAATCAATTAAAATGAAATGAAATTGTTTATCCTGCAAATAGGACATTAGAATCACTTTGACACGTCATATTATTTAAATAAATAAGCTTCATGAGGCCGGCGTGTCCTATCTGACTACTTCTGTGTGTCATGTAATTTATTATTGTGCGTAGCCAAGTAATTTGTGTCTTGTCTTCTATATGCATGACTCTTCTAGTCATATGGTCATCATGTTGCCTCGTCACAGCGCACCAGCATGACGCACACGCTGACACCACAGTGTACCAGCGCAAGCGTTTTTCACTAAGTTTTTCGTGTATCTTAGCGATTTTAAGTGCCGCGAATATATTCGTTTCTTATTTTATCCATTTTCGAAACCCTCCCACACCTTGTTCTTCATCATTTTATTATTATAACAGAGGTAGAACAAATCCAATTCGTACGTAAATTACAATGGTGAAGCCCTCAGGGGATAATAAAAGTTGTTCTATACCTACGCAATGTTGCCCGAAGCTATGTGTACCAAATTAAACTTTTGCGTAATTTTTCCGTTTATAATGCCCGACCCAAGTCATTGTTTTTTTTATTTTTTCCCTTATATTTGACGTATTAGAGATTACTTTAAGAACAAAATGGCCTTAGTTTTCTTGTACTGTAAACGAGCTGTTTTTATGAGTGCACGGTTTCATATCAACCTCGAGACAGGGCTCGTGGCTAAATAATAACAGCCACATGATCGATAAAAGGTTAAGCTACGCTTGCCGAGGTCAGTCCGTGGATGGGTGACCATTCCATACATATCGTATATCGCATATTCCCTCCGTGTCTTGGAATCTTGGACCCGACTGGTTATTGTATATTTTTGACAGTCGCTACGGGTAGTCAGAAGCCCAGAAGACAATCAGTATTACCAAGGGGTATTTGTAAAGGTCAGATAGGCAGACGCTCCATGTAAAATATTGGTATTCAGCTTTAGATTGGAAGTCAACATGAAAATCAAATAAATGGCGATTGCAAAAAATTTAAAAATTTTCGTCATTTTGAAATTTTCGCAGCCGCCATCTTGGATTTTTATTTTGTACTTCACTCCTGCCGGGGTCCTCCGACCCCCTTCGTTTTTTTTTATAATATAACATCTCTCCTGTAGTTCCTGAAGAGTTAGGCAGACCTTTAACACATTCACATTTCGCCAGTTAAGTTAAGTGCCATGTAATAGGGAACGAGCTTATTGCCACCAATCAGGCACAAAGGACAATGGCCAAAAGTCGTACCAAAAAGTCTCATGCATCAAGATCAAAATATTATAGTAATTATTTTCACAACTTTTTCCGACATTATGCGTCGGGGATTTGGTTTTTGAACAGGGAATTTTGGAAAAAAACAAAGTTTGATTTTGATGCAGCATGGTACGGAATTCCATACATCCATGAGCACTGTCCTGTAGACTCTGGGCAGTTACTGAGAAATTCCAGATGGAAAAATCCAATAGCCGCTTTGCCCGGCAAAGGAATAGAACCCCAGGACCTCAAGCTTAGCAGTAATACTGGCTACTATTAGACCAATGAGGCAGTAGTATCTCCTTCTTTAATAGCGATATATGTATTAATACACAAAAAAAATTATCTAGATGTCCTTGGGAAGTCTATACCCATTTTATTTCTCTTCTTCTTATTAAAAAGACTGTGTAACTGGTCGGAGTACGCCACGTGTACGAAAGAATCGTCACTTGTTGAGGCTATATAAATACCTACAACTTATTTACCTGCAACATAATTGTAACCTTATGTCTAAGATGCGAAATGAGGTATTTTTATCGGCATTGAAATATAGGGGGGCCCGTGGCTAAATAATAACAGCCGCACAGGTTGATCGGTCAGGTTAAGCTACGCTTGCCGCGGTTGGTCTGTGGATGGGTGACCATCTTTACATACCGAGACCCCTCCGTGCCTCGGAAAGCACGTTAAGCCGTTGGTCCCGGCTGTCATTCGTGGATCTTTGACAGTCGTTACGGGTAGTGAGAAGTCCGAAAGTCTGACAACCAGTCCATTGGTGTAATTGCCGTATGGCGTTCCAGTGTGAGAATAAATAATAATAATAATAGTTTTCAATCCCCGTCTTTAAACCTTTCCTTCCAAAATAACATAACATAACAGCCTGTAAACCTGAAGGTTTAGGCAGAGGTGTATATACTCGTAAGTCATCCTCCTCCCGCCAGTTATGTTTAAGTCCCGTGTAATAGGCAAGCCTATTGCCAAAAACCGGGCACAAATTCAGACACCGGGCTGCTACTGATGGGAGAACCCAATAACACTTTGCCCAGCCTGAATATCAAACCCAGGACTTTATGCTGTAGCGCAGGCGACCACTAGACCAACGAAGCAATCCTTCCAAAATACTTTTATATTAAGGGGGATGCGATTGCAATTTGCAGGTCAGTGTCATGTTGAATTTTTATTAAAATACTAGCTTCTGCCCGCGGCTTCGCCCGCGTGGATGTCGGAAATTATCCCACGAGAACGTGCTAACAGGATAAAAAGTATGTGCTTCCCCAGGATGCCATCTATATCTATGCCAAATCAGAAGTTCAGTGTTTTAGGCGTGAAAAATTCAAATCCTCCCCTTAAAAACCGAATTACCCGTTTTTGTCCCGTCAGTGGTAAATTTTCGACAACTTTACATATTTATTATTAATTATTTTCTGTCAAAAGTATCAATACTGAGTTTCGAGTTACTCAGACCGCGCATTCAATTTCTTCGACATAAACTTAACACCCCTATATCCCCCTTTGAGGGGTAGCTTTGAAAAACTTATAATGATAAACTTTATTACTTACTTAGGCAAATTTCAAGTTTATTAACTAAATGAATAAGATTTTTCATATAAACTGTATCCGCGCTTTTCACCCCCAAAGGGGTGGAATTAAAAAAAAATCGTTTGGAATGTATTCATAACTTGACTCAAAGATTATTTATACTAATTTTCGAGTTAATCAAGACATGCAGTAAAATCCTCCCCTGGAAAATTGACTACCCCATTTCAGCCCGTCAGGGGTAGATTTTCACAAAACTCTGATACACGTTATTCTTTACTTGCAATATTAGGTATAAATACTGAGTTTCGAGTCAACCGGACTGCGCGCTAAAATTCTTCCATACAAACTTTGAAACCCCCCAATCCCTTATGAGGGGGTAGTTTAGAAGAAGAAAAAACTGACAATCTTCATAATTTATTTAGATAAGTATTCCTGCTAAGTTTCAAGTTTATTAACTCAAGGAATAAGATTTTTCATACAAACTTTCATCCCCTATTTTATCCCCTTGGGGGTAGAACTTATCAAAATCCTTTCTTAGCGGAAGCTTACGTCATAACATCTACCTGCATGCCAAATTTCAGCCCGATCCCTCCAGTGGTTTGGGCTGGGCGTTGATAGATCACTATGTCAGTCAGTCAGTCAGTCACCTTTGAGTTTTATACATTTAAAAGATACTTTTCCGGCATAAAAAGTACCCAGTGTGGTGCCCAGGATATTAAAGAATAATTATACCAAATTTCATCGTAATCGAACTGGTAGTTTTTGCGTGATGCCTGAACAAACAGACAGACAGACAGACAGACAGACAGACAGACCGACAGACAGACAGACAGACAGACAGACCGACAGACAGACAGACAGACAAAAATTTTTTTAATCACATTTTTGGGTTCGGTGTCGGTCTAGTAACACCCTTTGCCATTTATTTTTTTGTTATTTTCAATGTACAGAATTTTCACTTCTACAGATTTATTATAAGTATAGAATAGATATAGAAGATAATTCGCGAGCGTAACAAATATATCTTTAAAGAATTATAATCATTAAAATCAACAATACAACCCTCCAAGCAAATTGAAAAAAACGTAAGGAAATTTGAACTTCGCGGACTACCGAGCGCATCCCCTTTAATACCTTTCTTTATCCATGTCGCCCCCAACACCAATTCCACAGTGTCACCACAGCAACCTAATACTAAGACGTACAACACACCACACATATACATCGTTCGTAGTCACATCACGTCCAACAAGCGTCGTACGTGAGGCGCCCTCTGTACATATTAGATTTGCGTCCATTATGTGGACATATTAGGTCCTGGTTTGTTATAGACTGTTTGTAGAATTAAATCATGCGGCCCGCTTTTTGTCCATTTGATTTTTGGTGACGGAATGTGGTATTTGGGTTGAGGGTCGCCAACCCCTTTTGTGTGTTGTGTGATAATTAGAATTGGATTTAATATGACGTTTGCTGGATTGTTGTGTTTATTTTGTTGTGCTAGCTCTTCTGTAAGAGAGTCTTAAGTAAGGTTTAGTTAAAGCAAATGAGCGTTTTTATAATTTCTAACGTGGCAATATTATCGTGGACAGCATCACGATAACCATAGATATAAGTAATAAGTTTATATTTCTATGGCGATAACACGAAAAAGTAAATAACGTTACGTGCAGGGACGCACGACTGTATCTTTGGTGGATAATATCATCTCGCTAGAATTTATAAAAGCACATACAATTAGTGAAGGACATGTACATACAATCAACACATCCACAGTTATGTTTGTAACAAAGTCTAATTACATAACCATGTGAAAAGGGACTAAACTTTGAGCGATGCATATTATTCCCTCCCAACAAAAAATTATGTAAAAAATCAAATTAGAACGAAATAAATTAACAACTTTCAACGGTTTTATCACACAACCTCTTAACCGGAATCGGAACTATTGTCGCTAATAACACCCAATTTACTAAATGCCAACCAATATGGTAAACGGCACTGTATATTCTGAAAACCCCGCCATATACTGTACTCGACTAAACTGTGCGAAACAAAATAGCTTTTTGCGACTCCGTTGCAACAAAACACAGGTATTTAAAAAACACCTTACTTTCTGGCAAAGCCATTAATAGTTACCGAGGATAAGGGTACCTATACTGAACAAATGGGTAGAAAGGAAACACGTACAAAACATTATGTTTTTTTATTACTTGAACATTTTTGTCAATTACAGTATAGCCATAATAATAATAATAATAATAATAATATCCCTGGACATTTCACACAGCGCCACCTAGTCCCAAGCTAAGCAACCTAATGCTTGTGTTATGGTAACAAGATGGCTGATAAACTACTTATATACATTTTTTTTTTTGTAAATACATACATATTATAGATAGAAAAACACCCAGACTCGGAACAAATACATGTAGGTCATACAAATATTTGTTCCGTGCGGGAATCGAACCCGCGACACACAGCGCAGCAGTCAATCGCTTAACCACTGCGCCAACCGTGCCGCCATGCCGCGCCGGTTACGATCTAGGCGACGAGTTACTTGAACCGGGGCTTATTTATAAACAATGATTTAAGTTGAGTGACAGTAAGTTGAGATATAATTTTTATCATTCCAGTAATATTTATTTTAGAAGTATTTATGTACCTATGTTTATTTGTATGTATGTTAGTATATTCTCGTAATTTTTGTTTAGTTTTTAAGTGAATTGTTTTTTGATTCTATGTATTATTTTTTGTCTCCTTTGCTCTATCGCACGCTGTCTACATCTCTGTATCTATTGTCCTATCTCAGGTATGCTGGAAGAGATTTCTTGTGAAATAAGCATCACCTCTGTACCTATTTTTTCTGTCCTGTTTTTCATTGTCTGCTTATATATGTGTGTACATAAATAATTACAAAGACGCAGTAACTTCACTTCATTGTAAGGAAACTCTATTTAATAATGTGTGAGCACACTCTTCTCAGTATGGACGCTTTTTCTTGTGACAAAACATGGTGAGAAAATAAATAGCTATTCAAATCTTTGGGCAGCGGGGTTCGACTTAATGTCAAATACTGGTAAAAATGACAGATTTTCATGACGTCATGACGAAACTGCTCTTCCAGGAAAACGTAGCTTAACTGAACATTTTGGTAGGTATTTACTTATAACTGACAAGACAAACACGCCAATATAACTGACACCCGTCAATTTTAATTTAAACTTTAAATAAATTTCTTCGGCGCCTTTTGTTCTATCATAGTAATTAAAACTTGTCGCGAAGAGATGGCGTTATCTCAACAATGTGACGTCACTCGACCCTTTGCACTTTGTATGCAAGATAAATGAAGAGCGCTGGAAAGCGATTCAGCGCTGTAGAGTGTAGATGTATTTTTCATATGACTTAGCGTTTTCTTTGAGGCGCTTTATGGAATTTTTATCTTGACATGCTACTTCCTGCATGTAGTATTTTCTGTCGCTTTGTGTTAGTGTTATTGACAGCTGCTGGTAAGATAAATAAGATCACAATTTAGATAAATGGCTTCCATTCTCAGCAGTCAACTTCTACAGCTGAAAACAGTTCCACAAACATGGTCAGAAAACTTACGACAAGTATTTCTCGTCGCCCACGACGCCACAACCGTAAAACCGTCTGTTTCACGGGCAGATGTTGAGTGCAATCCAGTTCCTTATAATTGTATGCCAAATGCAAACTTTATAAAGGAACTTAATAGCGACCCGATGTTACCTCCTATAACAACTTCAGAAACTTACTTACTTATTTTTTTTATATTAAGGCCAGTGTGGTAAAAGAAAAAAATAAATAAAATGAGCCTCTGCTGCATGCCAAAATGGTGTGATAATAAATATTATTTTTGTGCATGTGTACTATGCAAAAAAATTATATTTGCCCTTCATGAGAAAGTCTGTTGCTTACAATATTCATAATTATATATCTTTTCATGATTTTGTTGAGTTAAACTACGCTTACCGCGGTCGCGGCTGTAATTCTTGGATTTGACAGTCAAAACATACATACAGATAAATAGTTATTTATGCGGGTAAGTCTTAACTTTTAAGATACACAAAACAAATAATCAGTGAACATATAATATGTGGTGAGCAAATAATGAGCTAGTTCATCTTCAATTTACAATAAAACCTTCACCTACACTTTGATCTCACTATCCTTGTTATAACGATGTAAGTATTATTTATCATAATATTATGTCAACTCAAACAGCATTATTGCAAACAAGTATCATTAGAAGCATTGCATCTTTAGTGTTATGATAATATATCCGTAAAATACTTAGAATTACAAGTAATCCTGTTCATCGCTCCAAGAATAAGATAGTATTTTTGTGTTTGGTAAGGTGTCCATTACACTACAATACACCCACCATTAGTAGGGTGCAAACTCATGGTGTTCATTTCGCCAGTCATATAAGACCTTGGGGACTTGCCGCATTAGATACAGGGTTAAATTAAATTACGAAACTCCACAGACCTGATGCGTATCGATTTCTAAACACGAGCAAATACAAATAGAAAAGATTTCATGTTTTATTTTTGGGGCCAACAGCTGGTAGTAGTGTTGTTACTTGAAGTATGAGTTGAGAAAATCGGATTTCTTTTGTTTTATCGTGTTTAGATATAGATACTCATCACGTTTGTGAAGTTTACATGAAACAAAATCTGATTTTTTAAACTGATATTTCAACTGAGTACACTAATAAAATTGTGTTAATGACCTCCCCCCTCCCTCCTAAAAATCTGAAAATCATTTATTTTATGTTTTTTCATGTTAAGATGCACGTCAGCGAAGTTTCGCTAGCTAATTTGACCCTGTACAGTCACGAGCAAAAGTACGTATAAACTTATTCAAAAACACTATTTTCGACACAGTTCTCGGTTTATGCTATAACTGCTTCGAACCCTCTTATATCCTTCGGAAAATCAAACGAATTAAAAATAAATTGCTGGAACGGTCCATTGTTCGAAAACCAACCGAACGTTTATTATTTTAATGATGATTGACAAACAATAAGCGAGAACTGTTTACAAAATATTGATTATTGATATCTGTTCTCTGATTGATTGAATAAAAAACGGATAATGATAATTTTTATGCATGTATACAGTAGCATTTATGTGAATGTCATTTGTTTGCCTTCGCGAGTGGCGATATACGACAGACGTAACCGTCTTGCTAAGCTATTTCGTAATTAGTTATAGACTTGAATACTTTGATGGTACAACGCGATGAAAACAATAATTAACGCCGAAAGAAAAAGATTGAACAAGGTGCCGAGATGAATCAGTATGGCATAATTAGCCTATGATGTTCCCACAGCCGGGACACAGGTCTCCTCTCAGTGAGAGGGAGTGGGCCGTAACCAACCACACGGGCCCAGTGCGGGTTGGTAGATGGCACATGTCTTCGAATTTTTGGTTCTAGGACACGCTGGTTTCCTCACGATGTTTTCCTTCACCGTTTTGAAAGCAGTAGGTACGGGCAAATCTAAAACTACTATAAATAGAGATACAGGTTCTAAGCGACCACTTTAACGATTTTAGAGTTAATAAGAGATCGTGAGGAAAATTGAACTTTGTGAAAAGTCCGTGATCGGAATTGCACGCTGTGAAAGTGTGACATTGATCGCCACTTTTCTCTGTATGCAGTTCAAGAGCAGTGGTGGTCCAGTGATAACGGCCTCGACTTACGAAGGTCGTAGGTTCGAAGGAAAACATTGTGAGGCAACCGGCATGTCCTAGAACCAGAAATTCGGAGACTCGTGAAAGCTACCAACCCGCACTGGGCCCGTGTGGTTAGTTACGGCCCGCTCCCTCTCACAGAGAGGAGGCTTGTGTCCCAGCAGTGGCATTGGGAACATTATATGCTGATTACGCTTCTCTGTATCAGAAGAGGCCATTGCCTTACAGTAGGACAGTTACAGGTAAGATTAGCACTTCGTTCTATCAATAAATGTCAGCCAACTGCGCTCCGTGACCCGTAAACAATATTCATTTATAATATTCAATTTGTTTTCAATTACTTTCTGCCGAATCATTCAAGCCCAGATCCCATCTTAATGGGAATTTCACTCATGCAAAAGGAGTGTTGAGAATTTTTTTTTCCCATTTATTAATGTTGTATGGGAATGGGATCTCCAAGTTTAAGTGTCAATGTCAAGGGTCTATTCCTTGCAAAAGGTTAAATCCTATATTTTGATGGATTTCCTCCAATTTGAATAGCCATTTAACCTGAATAGACCCTTGACATTCACACTTAACCTTGGAGGTCTCATCCTCAAAAGTCTTGTCCTCATGGACAAATCACAAAATAGTTCATTCTCTACACATACTTACTAACTACTTTACTTTTTGGAACGAAGTTCCTTATCGCGCGTTGCGAAAGGGGGCTAGACGGAAAAAATTAAAACCAAAAGTTGTAACGACACTTTTTGCTATGGTTGTAAGCCGTGCGGCATGCGCGTGTTTCTCTGTCTCTCTGTCTCTCTTATAGAAAGCAAGCCAGTTATTTTAGTTTCGTCTTTCTAATTTTTTTTAAATAATAATAATAATAATTTTTCTTTATTTTTTTTTTGTTTTTTTTTCTATAATTTTATTTTTCTTTTTAAAATTTTATTACAATTCCTTCACTAATTAATCGAAAGGAACTTCGTTCCATCCGGGTGTCCCTTGACACCTCTCAAGTTTTTTTCCACTTCTCGTTTTATTTTATTGTTTTTAATCTGCGAGTTTATCGTTGGTACGCCCTATTCTTTTACATTTACTAAATAACTGATTATGTTTACCTACATACTCTGTGGTGGGACCCCAGGGGATCTGCTATTCCAATTACAGACACCAGTCTCTCAAAAACTAGTGTCACATAGTTTTTAAGCTTGTCTAAATTAATATGATGTCATTATTTGTGCAGAGAAAATAAAATATTTGATTTTTTTTTGTCTTAAAGAGCCTACACTTGCAGTACAGTTGCTAAATTACCTCTCTTCTTCAGTAAGCTCCCCTGCAATTTAGCTGACAGTCCTTTTCCCACGGCACGGCATGAGATAGATAGATCGATAGAATACTCATGCACGAAGCGTTTCTTGTACCTATACCGACACAAAGAGTAAAACAAATGAATACACATCGGTGTGTATTCATTTGTTACTTACTTTGTTCTGTTGTTGCTGTTAGATAGTAAGTACATGACAATGGGTAGTACGCCCCGCTGGCACAGACGGCTGGGTTTTGTATGCCACGGCGAAGTAAAAGCTCGTCTCGAAGATACAATCATAGAATGTGTAAACACTACTACCCTTGAACTAAACTACATCTTTGCAAAGCGATAAGTATCTGCAACTACAACAAATATCAAAAGGGTCATATTTAAGGCCCTTTGTACACGGCACGATTTTTTTTGGTACGGCGTATAAAACGTGCCTCCATAGTGGTCCATAGAATACTGACGACCGTGCCTACACACGGCGTATAAACCGCGCCGTAGAAAAAACGTGTTTGTCAACAAGCTTCAACCACTATTATCCATACAACACTGACGACCATCGCGGCGAATAAACCGTAGTTTCACACGGCGAGAAAAAAGTGTGTGATAAAGGACCTAATGGTGTGGTACTGACCATTAAAATGAACAACTTTCTCGATGGGACCAACATCGTAATCGAAAAAATAATCAGCCGTCCTATACATTTGGGTCAAGTACGTACATATTGAAGTTTTATGGGACAATTGATAGTTTTTTCCCGATAACGATGTTTGTCTCAACACCCTTAAATATAACCATACCTTACTGATACGTGATGTATAAAACCACAACGTCCTATAATAGTTCTCTCCAAACCATCTACTACAGGTAACTAGGCACCTACAAACGAAGGTAAGAGTCCCGTAATGAGTTTAGACGAAGCAATTAAACCTAGCAAAGTGGGTCGACGGGTCCAATTTGTACTACTAAGTTTTAGCCACCTGAATTAGATTAGTAACATAAATTACTATATACTAACAATATTAGTGATAAATGCAATTTTATAGGATGTTGTACAGTTGTAAAGGACCAACCAAATTCCGGGCAAGATGAAGGAATAAATTAAAATTATGGTCACGTATCGCAACCAATCAAGTGGCTTTGGCTAACATGATATCAGTAAAATTTTTGTTTGTATCTGTCAATAATTATCATCATCTGCTTAAACTTTTCCCAACTATGTTGGGGTCGGCTTCCAGTCTAACTGGTTACAGCTGAATACCAGTATTTTACATGGAGCGATGGCCTATCTGACCTCCACAACCCAGTGACTGGGTAAAACTATACCCCTTGGTAAGACTGGTTGTCAGACTGTCGGGCTTCTGACGTCCCGTAACGACTGTGTAAGATCCATGAATGACAACCGGGACCAACAGCTTAACGTGCTTTCCGAGGCACGGATTGTGTATATGTATTTTATTGTATATTTATCAAAATGTCGACAAATAGTGCCAATGCGAAGAAAACGAACGATGAAAAGATCTTCTTATTTGAATGTTAACCGTGAAGTCATAAGCTTATCCCCTGATAAGATTCTAGGAAAATATACGTAGTAGTACATCAGCTTCGATTCGCCTTTCAAAATCAAATCAACACGTCATGTTGGATGTGACGCATGTTTTCCCCCAACTTGTTATTTTTTTGTGTTTGTGTTCCTTTTATGCGTCATGTTTACCGAAAATAAATGTATTTTACTTCTTTCTTTTCTTTCTGTCTTTCTTAAATCTAAGGCAATAATTTATGAGAAGCAGCAAGTACTTTATGAACGCCAAAAAAAGACTCAGACAATCTTTAAACCGCCCGCCCTTTCCCACGTCCTAGTGTTTGAATTGAAAAGAAAAAGTAGCGCAACAAATTCCCCAGCAGTACCTTAGCTTTAACAATCAGTGCGCATACATTCAAAACCACGATCAGTACCTTCATTCATGTCGGAACTAGTTACTAGTTTGATGCAGCCGTCTCCCGCAAAGCCTAACTATCTCCTATTATGTTGAAACCTCCTTTCAGTCAAACCGCTTGCATTAGAATTCCAATATTCTATGCCGAGCAACTGCCATCTAACCATACTAAAATTCTATTATCTGGGAATATCTATATTGGTATTGAGTATTGTAAGAACACTTCCTGTTTATAAGCTGAAGACACATCAACTAATCGTGCAACTTGCTGACTAACTGACCTTTAGGTAGTTGAAAATTAATTGATGGGATTTTAAGACTAGTGTCCCCAGTATAATAAATTGAAGGAAAGAAAGATATTTTATTGAGGACTCACTAAAACTTACAAAGTTACATTAAACAACCAAAAAAATTGCGCGAGGCCAAAAGAGCTCCTATCTCAGCATAATGCTACGATATTTAAAAAATGAATACCGCAGCGCTGGTATTCTGATAGGGCCCGGAAAATTAATCATAGCACGTAGATTTGATGTGTAAAGAAAAACAAAAGAAAAAAGGCAGGAACGAAGTTCAAAATGAAAATCCAAGATGGCGGCTGAGAAAAATTTAAAATGGCGAAAAATTTGAAAGTTTTGGTAAGAAAAGTGTCGAAAGGAACTTCGTTGGGAACTTTGTAATTAATTGGAAACTTTGTCCCGAACGCATTCAACGTTGCGCTAATAACCTTTTTGTGACGCTCAGTCACGCTTATACGAAACAAAATTACAGCTACCTATTAATTTTTCTATTGGGGCATGTGGCTAAATAATAACAGCCGCAAGAATCGATCGATCAAGCGATTAAGATTAAGCTACGCTGGCCGCGGTTGGTTCGTGGATGGGTGACGATCTTTACATACTGAGACCTCTCCGTGCCTTGGAAAGCACGTTGGTCCCAGCCATTCGTGGATCTTTGACAGTCATTACGGGTAGACAGAAACCCGAAAGTCTAACATCCAGTTTTACCAATGAGTATTATGTTACCCAGTACTGGTTTGTGGAGGTCCGATAGGCCATCGCTCCATGTAAAATACTGGTATTCAGTTGCATCTGGTTAGACTGGAAGCCGACCCCAAGATAGTTGGGAGAAAGCTAGGCAGAAAATGATATAAATTTTTCAATTGACAAGAATTGTTCTCGCTTTTAACTACCACACTATTATTAACCAATCCTTTCAACATAATATAAAAAGATCCAAACGTCGCCATTTTCATAAACATAGCGATTACAACCACACTGCCAGCTTAGCAGAGTACAGTCGTGTAGAAAAACGAATGGCCTGTAACGCTGTAATATTGCCGACACTCCCTATAATAATCGTCACATCACTTACGAGGGGGCGCGCCGCGTACTGTCGCGTAGAAACGTGAATGTGTTCATAACTTGTGAAGATTGTTATTAAAACGTCGAATAGTAGAGAAATGTTTCGTTTTGAAGCAATGATACTAATGTTCACGTAGACAAACTCGTGATTTAATGTTTTATCACGAACGCTGATGGTTTGTTAAACTGTATTGCGTATTTTTAACAAAATTGTCGCGTATTTAGTTAAAGCTGAATTTAATTAACAAGTGATTGCTAAGTTTTTAAAGTTTTATTAATTTCTGTTTGATCTGATCGTTGATATTTAATGTGCCTATTTCCATGCTATATTTCCAAAACTGAGATTTTTAAATTTACCGTGAATAAAGCGGAAGTCAGATAGGAAATGTCGACTCCATCTAGCTTATTATTTTTTTTATACATATATATGACCTTTTAAAGTGATAAAGTGAGCGAGGAGCTTGTGGCTAAGTAATAACAGTCGCATGGTTCGGATCGATTTGGTTAAGCTACAGTTGCCGCGGTTGGTCCGTGGATGGGTGACCATCTTTAAATACAAAAACCCCTCCGTGCCTAGGAAAGCATGTTTAAGCCGTTGGTCTCGGATGTCAATCGTGGATATTTGACAGCCGTTACGGGTGGTCAGAATCCCGAAACTCTAACAACCAGTCTTACCAAGGGGTATCGTATTACCCAGTCACTGGGTTGTGGAGGTCAGATAGACAGTCACTCTATGTAAAATATTGGTATTCAGCTACATCCGGTTAGACTGGAAGCCGACCTTAACATAGTTAGGAAACGGCTAGGCAGATGGTGATATCCTATTTACAGAATAAACAAATTCATTTCATTTTAATATCAGCAATAGGCAATGTTTTTTTTAAAAGCTCAGTGGGTGTGACGTCTGTTATTTACGCAAACTTAGGAACCTAGTAAGATGCTGAACAAGTAAAATCATGGTTACCTTTTTAACTTCATGAAACAGTTTTGTTTACGTCAGCTGTCTCGAGTGCTGTTAGCTAAGGCAACAACGCGTCGGCTCCATCTAATTGATTAAACGTTCTGTAATCGGCTGTACATGTGACATCAACATGTGGACTCAATTCTATCTTGACACATTCATTAAAATATTTTGTTTTTGTAAAAATAACTTTTTTGTAAAGATATTGTTGGTATGGGAGCTTAGGTATCTTTCTTAAGTGTATTGTCAATTCAACTGCTATAATACACTACCCGGGAGTGTATTAAAGCAGTTGTATTAGCCTCCTAAATCAAACCACCTTGCATTTCCATCGTAGGTATACGGACCTAAAATATCAAATAATGTCTGTCAAAGAAAAAGTTTTTCATGCAGTTTTCAAGTCGGAATACTGGTCATTATTTTGGTGTCAACATTGTTCCGAATTTAAATCACGAACATAAAAAATGACACAAACGTTAATACAAAAAATGCAGAACGGTTCGATTGAGGGCTCATACACACGAGCGATAACTGTAGCAGTCGACAACGTGCTGGTCGTATATTTGAGCACCGTACTTAAATACACGAGCAGCACATTGTCGACGGCAGCCGCCGACGCGTCGACGGCGGGCGTCAATGAATGTCGACGTTTGCAATTGACGGTTGCCGCTCGTGTGTTTGCATACTTTTAAGAGTCCGGGAGTGTACTTTTTATCATCAAAATACGATCAAAACTTTTACAAATAGGTCAAATTATTTCAGAATCCCGCATTATTCACGAGCATAAATTAATTTTAATGTGACTTTCTCGTGTTACCAATGTTTCTATAAATAAAATTATTGTTTTCTTTCTGTGAGATGTTTGTAAAGATAAGCAAAATAAAAACCAAAATTATATCCGCCTACGATAAAAACTACACCCTCGTTAGTAATCGGTCAGTTTTTCCCCTCGGTGTACAATGTACTATTTCATACCGAGAAGGATCAAGCATAAATGAGCTCACGCTTGCTTCATTAGTGTTAGGAGGTTAGTGATTTTCCAGGGTTTCTCATGATGGCAAACATCAGGACCCTGGACCTTACACACACACGATGATGATTTATACTTACTTAAAAAGTTTTGAAAAAATCATCACCTACCTAGGCTTTCTCAGAAGTGTTGGGGTCGGCGTAGAAAAAAAGTAAAAGAGTGTGAAGTTCATAAAAATATATAAAAGTCAAATTAGTAGTTTTCAGTTCTGAAACCATAATGTCGCACTTGAAAATCGGCCTATAGTTGATTGATCCGTATTAACGTGTGAACGCGTGCCCATTTGAAATACAATAAAATACAATCGTTACTTAATAATGGCGTATGTAATCGAACCTTTAATAATACCCAGTTTGCTCTCCTAAAAATATTATTGAACACTTATATAATGATGGCGCCTCTTTTTGTGAACCTCAAAGTGTGCATCATTTGGTAGCCCAGTGGTAACGGCCGTAGGTTTGAACCCAGACAGGCGCTTTACTTTGTGTAAATTATTTCATCACGACTGCTCTCAAAACGGTGAAGGAAACCATCGTGAGGAAACCGGCTTGTCCTAGAACCTAAAATTCGAAGACATGTGACATCTATCAACCCGCTCTGGGCCGTTGTGTTGGATTACGGCCCAGTCCCTCTCACAGAGAAAAGGTTTCTGTCCCAGCAACATCATAATCATCATCATATACAGCTGATTATGCTGTACACCATTAGAAACGCAAAAAGATTTTAGACGTGCATTCATTTAAAAAAGTGTTCATCATTTGAAGGTCAATAAGGTTTTTAGAGGATCAGTTTAACATTTTCCCTCAACGATTGATACGATTAAAACTCAAAGGTAGGAATAACATTGTATCACCGTCTCATTCCCCGTACCAAAGCTTGTATGTATTATTGTACCTACTTGCATTATAGAAATGGCACAAACGGATATTATCTTATATTGTTCCAACAGAACGTAGGAAGCATCCAATGTATTGTGGTTTGGTCGCAATAGATGTATACAAGCACTGCTGTTGAGTAAAGCTATTTCCAACTTTAATGAGGGATATTAAAGTTTATTTTATTGGACGGCACCTAACTAAGAATAGCCTACCGCAGAGCTTCCGTGGGTGTTGTAGGTGGGGCAGAGAGTGTGCCAAATGAATAAACAGTAGTACCTGTTTAACTGGATACTGCTTCGGTTACTTTAAAAAAATAAGTGGCTGCCAGCCAGTAAATGTTAACTGCATGAAGGAAAGAAAGAAAAAGGGTTTATTTATGTGATTGTAATTGATTTGATAGCATGAGGGTCAAGAAATTACGTCTAAGATGACACCGTTAGAACGTTAAAGTGATTATTATTATTAGGTTAGACAAACTAGCAGCTAATTAGCCTACGCGTGTGTATCGTATAGCTTGGAGATATGTAATCTGTCCAGTCGATTCTTGAAGCAGTTCAGTATGGCAGCCATCATAACATTTTCCGGGATTCTATTCCACGCTGTTACAACTCGGTTAGACAAGAATTGCTTCAAGGGCAAATGTTCAGAGAAACATCCAGAAATCTTTACGACTGGTTCAGTAAACAGCCTGTTGTTTCAGGGGTAGGGTAGACAGCTACCTAATTCGTTGTCAATAAATTGAACTGATTCAATTACATGGAATCAGTTCTATCTCCTTGGAAATTAAGACGTTCAATAGTGTCTTTTATGTGGTTATCTATTACATACAAATAAGTAGAATTGAAGTGTATGTCAAAATAACAGCTTTTTACTAAGTGCATATGAACGTATACTTATACGGTACTAGGAACATTTTTTTTTTTATTTGTTGGTTCCGACTAATCTCCAAAACGGCTGGACCGATTTTGATGAAATTTGGTATGGGGATGCTTTGAACTCTATTTTTATTATTTTTATTTACATGACGCGGGTGAAGCCGCGGGAGGAAGCTAGTGAAAAACAAATGATTCGCGGCTTTGACTTTATCTACACCGTTAAATTTTGATCGTTTCAATCCCTAAAAGAGGTCATTGTACTCATCATTATAATCAACTTTTACTACGAGACCAACCCTGAAATCGTGAAAAAAATCAGTTGATCCATACATTATGTAAAGTTATGCGAACATAAATCCATAGATTTATGTTCGCATAACTTTTGGAACTTTTGGAATTTTTTTTCACGATTTCAGGGTGTATATACTAAGCGTGGTGATATCAGACTTTAAAACAGCTGTGATGGCCTTTCATGAAAGCTTACCAAATAGTATTTACAGGTTACTGTACTGCAATAACTGACGTTTGCGATTTTATATGATGACGTCACAACGAGTTAAAGCCTTGGCTAATAGAAGGTATGTTAGTAGATCTCAAAGCATTCATACTGTTATGCTAGTTATATCTAATACCTTAATGGGTTTAGAGTACAATAGTGAGCCACACTCCGGTGGCTATAGAATGGTTCATTAACACCGTGTCTAATAGGCAATTACTTAAGACATCACTATAGTTACCTACAAATTTACTAAGGGTGAATTTCACCAATGAAACAGAACACAAAGAAAGAATGAAAATAAGTTTATTTGCGGTAAACATGACGCAAAAAAGACCACAATCACAAAACAACAATAAGGGGAAACATGCATCTCATCCATGCAAAGCGGCCATCGCACAGCATAATGCTAAGACCCTATGCGAGACAGAGCCCCAGCGCTGGTTATCAGTGACAACAAAGCACATCTTAACCGAGTTCAAGAGCCGTTAATTGGTGAAATTTGCCCTTAGATGTTATGAACAAAGTAAACAGAAAAAAAACTCAGAACTCGAAACTCTAAAACTACAAGCTCTTTAGTTACGAGTTTTAAACCTTGTCATTAAAACTGTAAACCTCAACTTACAAAACACTACAAGAGTGCACTTTACAACAACCAAAAAAAAAAAAAACTTTAATTTACACGAAAACTATCAAGTTTACAACCTCATCTGGTTTCAAACATCTACCCGTTTAATCAACCGAGCTTGGACTCAGGGATATTATTTTTTAATTCAAAACTCCGGGGACCAAAACCCGAGGGTAGTTTTAAAACTACGTCACTGCATCGTATTCAGCTGCATCCTTTATTTTTTCAGCTGACCATAAAATTCAGTATGAAATTGGATTTCGTTGATACATGCATAAAATCACGTTTTCGATCCCTGGCGGATACGAGGAAATTCAATGCAATTATTCAAAGACCTGATGGACGAGAATTCATCACGCACTCATCTGTCAACAAGTGACCTAAGTCCTTACCAATCTCATCACAAAATAACACAATATCATTATTTAAAGTTTGATTACAAGGTTTATTGGAACCATTTGTAGAAGGAATAATCAAATCAACACAGGGTTGCAGTAAGGAGGTATTGCATGTTGACAATGAATGGACCGGTGTAGGCACATTGGATGGTGTTAGACAATGCTCACAGTTGTTTTTTTGTGAGTTTACCAGCTCATTCATTGCCAACACATATTCCCTCATTAGGTCTTCAGAGGTATTATATTTGTTGGTCATTGTACAAAGTTTCTCCTGTAGATGGTCAAGTTCAGATTGCAAGGTTTCTGTGTCAATGTTGTACTTCCTAGTACTTTGCTCCAAATTAAAAGAATACATATCTAATTGTTTGAGCAAATTCAACCTTTCTCTATTCAATTTAACATTTTTTATAAAAAACCTTTGTCTCTTTACCATTTTTTGTGTTTTAATAATGTATTTATTGAAAGGTAGATGTCACACGTCTCCGAACAATTTTTTGGTTCTAGGACATGCCGGTTTCCTCACGATATTTTCCTTCGCCGTTTTGAGAGCAGTTTTTTTTTTCTTTTTAGGGTTCCGTAGCCAAATGGCAAAAAACGGAACCCTTATGGATTCGTCATGTCTGTCTGTCTGTCCGCCCGTATGTCACAGCCACTTTTTTCCGAAACTATAAAAAGTATGTATACTGTTGAAACTTGGTAAGTAGATGTATTTTGAGAACCGCATTTTCACACAAAAATAGAAAACTCAAAAAAAATTTTTCATCAAACCCATACCTGTGGGGTATCTATGGATAGGTCTTCAAAAATGATATCGAGGTTTCTAATATCATTTTCTTCTAAACTAAATAGTTTACGCGAGAGACATTTCCAAAGTGGTAAAATGTGTGGGGACACACATTTTATGGTATGTGTGTGTCGTCGTCGTCCCCCCCCCGTAATTTCTAAAATAAGAGAATGATAAAACTAAAAAAATATATGATGTACATTACCATGTAAACTTCCACCGAAAGTTGGTTTGAACGAGATCTAGTAAGTAAGTAGTTTTTTTTTAATACGTCATAAATCGCAATTTACCTTCATTCAATAAACTCAACGGAACCCTTCATGGGCGAGTCCGACACGCACTTGGCCGCTTTTTTTAAAAATGTGGCCCCACACTAGGAATTTCTCCTGTATCGTAGGTGCGTTAACAGACATTTAAACTCACATACACAAACAGCCAGACCCGGAACAACTACTTGTAGGCCATACAAATATTTGTTCCGTGCGGGAATCGAACCAGCGACACGCAGCGCAGCAGTCAATCGCTTAACCACTGCGCCAACTGGGCCGTAGCAGTGGTGATAAAATAAATTACAGAAAATAACACGCTGAGTGGGCTCGAGCCCACAACCTACAACTCGAAGTCGTAGTCGAGGCCGTTACCACTCTGGCCCAAAACTGCTCTGAGTTGATACATACCTTTATAAAGTTACCAATAAAGTATCAACCAATTCCTGCGTAGTTGTCTGTATAACCTTCAACTACATAATACTATGTCACAACCATCATAAATGTATATATCTATAGGCTTTCCGTTAACAGCTTAGGAGCCATTACCGCCTAATCACCTTTGATGTGCAATGTGTCATTGATAAGACTGATAGAGGTCGTCAATTACTAAGGAAATGGATCTTGTGTGATGTTATAGAGGACTTTGATGGACTGTAGTTGTGTAAATTGTTTTGAGTTGGGTAGAAGTTTGTTGTTAGTATTAGGTGATGTTTCTACTGTGCTCAAAAGACCATTTCAGATGACAATCTACATGGTCTTCGCATGATCTGACCAAGATTATGTCTAGACTTCAAATGAGACTGTGACCTCTGAGTTTGTTTCGGCCTTGTTAGAGCAGTTAGATAGGAAACGACGACCGCATCTAGTTTTAAAAATATGACTGGCGTTTATAATACAAACTTCAGAAATAAAATCATTTATCGCTGCGATCTGCGTAGTGGTCTATAAGCTTTGCTACGCACTGCGCCACGGCGTAGCTTATACTGTGCTACGCGCGTGTAGTCTCCAGTGATCATTACACATTCGCAACATAATTATTTTTAGGAAAGATTTTGTGTTATAAATTCAGGCTTCTCAGTTTGTTTTTTGTTTAAGCCTATAAACATCTGCCCGTCGGCTTCTATGTATGTATGAATATGCAAATATTAATTTCGAACAATACAGTTATTAATATGCGTTCAATTAATACCGCAGAAGCTTAATTTCCATACAGTGAATAAAATAAACAACATTCGAATGAAAACATTTCAGTGTTTTAATACATCAAAAATATTGAAAACATTGGTAGGTACATTTACTGAATTGCGAACGTAAATAACATAGCACATAATATAACATAGCACATAATATATATACAATATATAATATATATACATAGCATAGTCAGCCTATAGAGTTTGAAATACTGATGGGATACAGGTCTCCTCTCTGTGAGAGGGAGTTATCCACCACGCGGGCCCAGTGCGGGTTGGTAGTTGCCACATGTCGTCTTATTTCTGGTTTTAGGAGATTAATATGAAACTAAACAACGTAAACGGAAATCGTCATTCTCTTGTTCCAATTTCCTTGGGGTTGGCGCAACATGCCTTTTTCTTCCATACTTCTGTATTAGTCGTTATCTAGGTAGTCACCCCCTATCTAACCATATCATCATTCACACAGTCCATCCATCTTTTCTTTGGTGTTCCCCTACTCTTATAGCCATATTCATACTCCAAACTTTCCTCACGACATTTTCTCTCTTGTTTCTGATGATAATGTTTGTTTAACACTGTAACAAGTCCAAACCACAAAGGTCTCAATGATTGGCACTTGGTTATTAATCTCTGCTCATCCATGAGGTATGGGATCGGATTACGAATATATCAAGTCTATCTGTATCAAAAATAATACAATAACTTTTTTGACAAATATGTAATTTCTCGTACATTTGCCTGACGGTAATTCCCAAAAGGGTAGAAGATGAAATTGTTATAAACCACATCTCACTGCTGAACGAGCATCTTAAGTTTCATGTAATACACAGGTACACTGGGGAAAATCGAAATCATAAAATATATTCTCGAAATAAGAAATCATTTTTACAAGCTTTTACTTAACTTGCCTTGTTAGTTAATATTATGTATATTATACATATATATACATACTTTCTCTTATCCTACGGAGTTGAAATTTTACATGTTGATTCTGTTCCGAAGACAATGCATTTTTTACTAACACAACTTGCAACAAACAACATTACTGCCGTTATCACTTAGTGTATTATTTCATGCATGGGCTATTTACATCAAAAGACGAGCCAAAAAAAAACTGAGTCGTAATCCTTTGATATTATTTATTACACACAAATCATTTAAACAAAGAAACGATGGATGGACTGTGTAGAAGATGATAAAGGGGGTGAGAAATGGTTTCAGTGTGAAAGCGAAACAAACAAACAAATCTCTTTAAAATTTTTCTTTCTTGTCTTTTCTTATATAAGAAAATAGAAAGAAACATATTTTATTTGGGACACACACAGGAAATACATAGTAATAAAAAAGGAACATTTAAAACTTAAAAAGTTTTACACATTACATAAAAAACAACCAAAAACAGGACATAACGATATTAGTTTAGACAATCATTCTTCCAAACCAAATACCTAGACATTTTAAATAAACAAGAGTCCTGCAAAACTGCTATCAATATAACCGACGGGTAATAAAAACCATCGGGTGAAGGTGTGAGAGCGAGACGTCGGACCGACTGACGTCGACGACGCTGATAGACGTTTAAGGAGTGAGGAAATTGCCTCAGCGAGCTTCGTAAGTGATAAGTGGGCACGATGGGATCAAGCTCGACAGGGTTAGGAAATCTAGGGTTAATGCGGTAGTATTGAAGTACGGTTTAGATGTCAGATGAAGATGTTAGTAAAATGTTTTGGGAATTGATCAATATCCCGTTGGAAAAGTGGGTTGTGGAGGTCAAATAGGCAGTCGCTCAATGTAAAATACTGATATTCAGCTGTATCCTGTTAGACTGGAAGCCGACCCCAACATGGTTAAGAAAAGGCAGGCAATAAATTCAATATTCTGGACCCTTTGAAACAACGCATTAATATCTTCAAATATTATCAGTCTTACATATACTTGTATACTGAACAAGCATTTCTCATAAATAAAGTAAGAATCACTGTCAGGAAAGAATTACGACCAGATTTTCTCACAATGTTGTTAACCGTAAAATCTTAGAGTCCAAAGTTTCTAATAAAATCAAAATAAAACTCAACAAGTCACGTTGACAAAAGAAACTGGCCCTTCGAGCATCCATGATAAAGTTAGAAAACCTTCCACCGGTAGAATAGAATACACTTTATATGTACATATATATCGGAGTCATTCGATTGACTATTCGGAACGCCAGCGCCATCTCGTGGCGCTAGACAGAGACTAGCCTGAGTTCGTGGAGGGAGAGCTACAGCTACAAGAGCGGTGTGAGCAGAGCTCTCGGGAACATCGAAACATTGGACATCGTACGAACAACATGTGCTTAGAAACTGTCTCGCATTCCGTATCGTTAAGTTGTGTGATTCGCTAGTGTGACTAACTTGTTCGTAAATTATAATCTGATTTAACTGCAAACCGTTTTACTATTGCGCTATAACCAACACTACCCATAGTACGCCCGCAGTAATTAAAATATGCCTGATGAACGCCCGCCATTCACCACTTCTTAGAGCTTTAGCTGGGAAGAAGAGGCGCAATAAACCCCACTTAACAACAAACACAGCTATAAACATCAAATAAATTAAATCTGATAGGTAGGACTTTATAAATTTTTCACTGTAACTGAAATGGGAAACTATTACCAGTGATACGCGGACTCATTATAATTATTAACCGTTAGCTGTTAGTTATAAAAAAGTCATTCGTCATTCATCTGACACATCAATTTGCAGTCACATTTGTAACAGACAGAGAATATACAGGATAAATTTTTAACCAGTGCGCAAACTGAAACCATGAATTCAGTACATGATTCTGAACCTAAAATTTTTCATCAGTAATTTTTTTTGAAATTTGCTCTGCCATACTTTTGACCGCTTCGATATTGCACTTTTCTATGAAACAGTTAATTTTTTATTTCGATAACCGACGAAATGTTTATACTCTAGGGGGTCTAAAATGATATGCTGAATTCATTGGTTACAGTTTCCGCACTGGTTAAAGATTTATCCTGTATACTTTATGGTATTTCCTTCAAATCGTTACAATATAATTTGCAACAGTTTATAATTACTTTCGCGTACTTTAGGAACAATATCCCAAACTTGTCGACGGCCCCTCCATCTTTAAATAATCTCACCCAGTTTGAAGCCTTAGATCCAATCAAGATTGAGGACCGTTAGTTTATGGATGAAACTTTAGAAATTCTAATTAGTCTGACCAGCGGGGTAGTTGCGTAACAGTAACAGTAAATAGCAACGGATTTCATTTTCACAGTTCCACAACAAAAACATCGTGAGGATTCTAGGACGTTTGGCATATCCTAGTACCAAAAATTCGAAGACATGTGACATCTAGCAACCTGCACTGGGCCCGCGTGGTAGATTATAGCCCACTCCCTCTCGAAGAGAGGTGGCCTGTGTCCCAGCAGTGGGAACATTATAGGCTGATAAGGATGATGATGATTGCCTTGTTTCCGTTGTTGAGCAGAAAATTTTTTTGAACATATGAAGCAATTGACTAGCAATATCCTTCAAATGATTCAAATTGTTATTATTCATAGTGTATAACTGGAGATTTGAGTAAACAACATAAGTGATTACGTTTATTAGATATTATTATTTGGAAAGCAATTGGTGGCTAACTAAGGGCCAATAAAATAATTATCATGTCTGGGATCTTAGAATCAAGGCTTTACGGAGAACTTCTTTTTATGGTACGTCGTAATAACAATAATTATGGACCTTATACCAAAGTCAAAGTCAAAGCATTTATTTCAAATAGGTACGTAAAAGGCACTTTTAAACGTCAAAAAACTTAATCAGTCTCTCACTTACTTTTGGTTTACCACTTTCAGTTCTACATAAAATTTTAAATTGTTGTAATATTACCCTCAAATGAACTATAAAGATCAAAGAACATAATATTATGATGAATATAAAAATATGATTTCATCAGTTGCATGAAATCATATTTTTGTTATATGAATTTAAAGATTTTATCGAATTTCTTGATTTTAAATAAATAATTTAAACAATTTTAAATAATTTTACTATAGTGATGTGTGTAAGATTGAAATCTTTGGTTACTAACATAATTTTAAGTATACCTAACAAAAATACAAATCACTGTTTCTTAAGTAAATACAATATTCTTATTCAATCTATCACAACCAAAATTACAACATAAACCATTATTAAATAATCGTTTATGGTTTAAGACATTTATTTCCCAAAACCAGAATACCTACAATTATTCACTTAGCATGGGAAACACTGGTTACATACGCGTACATATACCCGTTCCTTCGAACGAGTATCGAACCGGTGTGTTTGAAGTAGGTTTATTAGTCGTATCTTAGTTAGTAAAATAAACTATCCTATCAATAATAATCCCGGTCATACCCAATACTCAGTATTCCTAATAAACACTACACAGCTCACTGAAATCGCACTCACTTAAGCGCCATTAGGAAACATTACCGAGATGCGACTAATCACTTCGTCTTCAGACTCATCGATGAACTCCATGAGGGTATTAATTATTAATATTTGTATTTCGAGCCACATATTGCTGTAGACGGCTCGAGCCAAACAGTTGGTTGCCTTGGTAACTACTAATCCACTTATTCAGATGGCTCTTGCTCGAGTTTGGTATTTGGTGCTTGAGTTCTGCAATTTCGAAATGCAGTACTAAGGTATGATGTATGATGATAGATGGGGAGTTCGGTTAAGCTTCTGGATTTGTATTCCATTTTGAGACACTATTATTAGACTTTCTCTCTAAATCTATTAAAGCGATCTTTTAAAGACAACATTTATTGTTATCTTTAAAAGATCGCTTTTAGCGATAAGACAGCCCATTGTATCATTCCTTGTAATATTTCTACATTTAATACATCATCTGTAATATTTATACACATAAAGTGAATTCTATTCTATCGGAATAAGGTTTCCTAACTTTATCATGGATGCTCGAAGGACCAGTTTCATTTGTCAACGTATCTTGATGAGTTTTATTTTGATTATATTAGAAACTTAGGTCAGATAGGCAGTCGCTCCATGTAAAATACTGGTATTCAGCTGCATCCGGTTAGACTGGAAGCCGACCCCAACATAGTTGGGAAAAGGCTAGGCAGATGATGATGATGATGAGAAACTTAGGACTCTACGATTTTACGGTTAACAAACATTGTGCGAAAATCTGGTCGTAATTCTTTCCTGACAGTGATTCTTACTTTATTTATGAGAAATGCTGAATAAACAACTCATTACTATCTTCAAATATCATCAGTCTTACATATGTAAGACTGATAATATTTGAAGATAGTAATGAGTTGTTTCAAAGGGTCCAGAATATTGAATTTAGTTCCTAAATAAACACGCGTAACTTGATTTCTCCGTATTATTATTATCCTATTCATCTGCTTTCAATCTAACCGGATACAGCTGAATACCAATATTTTACATGGAGCGACTGCCCATCTGACCTCCACAGCCCAATTTCTGGGTAATACGATACCCTTTGGTAAGACTGGTTGTCACACTTTCAGGCTTCTGACGAGTGACGACCCGTAACGACTGTCAAAGATCCACGAATGACAGCCGGGACCAACTGCTTAACGTGCTCTCCGAGGCACGGAGGGGTCTTTGTATGCAAATATGGTCACCCACACGGACCAACCGCGGCAAGCGTAGCTTACAACCTGATCAATCGACCCGTACGGCTGTTATTACTTAACCACAGTCCCCTCTTATTATTGTATATTATTATCCTACTATATCTATTCTATACTTATAATAAATCTGTAGAAGTGAAAATTCTGTACATTGAAAATATCAAAAAAATAAATGGCAGGGGGTGTTACTAGACCGACACCGAACCCAAAAATGTGATTAAAAAAATTTTTGTCTGTCTGTCTGTCTGTCGGTCGGTCTGTCTGTCTGTCTGTCTGTCTGTCGGTCTGTCTGTCTGTCTGTCTGTCTGTCTGTTTGTTCAGGCATCACGCAAAAACTACCGGTTCGATTACGATGAAACTTGGTATAATTATTCTTTAATATCCTGGGCACCACACTGGGTACTTTTTATCCCGGAAAAGTATATACAATAAAAAACAAACTTAATTTTGCGGTTCGATCCCTAGATCCGATTACTGTACCAACCGCAAATAATAAGTTTGTCGTAGGTTAGGTCACACGCAGTGGAGTTCATTTTTATTCCTTTTACTTTTTAGAGTTATTTAGGTTTATTTTTATATAAGTCGTAGGTATAGATTTTAATTTTAAAGTATAGGTAGTATATTTGATAGTGTACGTAGTGACCGTAGGTTATTTTATAATACTGTTAGGTAGGATAGTCATTCGTATAGATATTAGGTTTTAGAGATTTTGCTTATTTATTGAGTTTAGATTGAGGGGCCCGTGGCTAAATAATAACAGCCGCACAGGTCGATCGGTCAGGTTAAGCTACGCTTGCCGCGGTCGGTCTGTGGATGGGTGACCATCTTTACATACCGAGACACCTCCGTGCCTCGGAAAGCACGTTAAGCCGTTGGTCCCGGCTGTCATTCGTGGATCTTTGACAATCGTTACGGGTAGTCAGAAGCCCGAAAGTCTGACAACCAGTCGTACCAAGGGTATCGTATTACCCAATAACTGGGTTGTGGAGGTCAGATAGGCAGTCGCTCCATGTAAAATACTGGTATTCAGCTGCATCCGGTTAGACTGGAAGCCGGCCCTGAACATAGTTGGGAAAAGGCTAGGCAGATGATGATTGAGTTTAGATTAGTTATCGTCATAAATAGGTTTATTTAGGTAGGTAGGTATTTTATTTTCTGTTATTGAGTTTATTTATTTTTTTAATTAGGTAGGTACTTAGGTAAAGATATCATATAGGTACCCTCTTAATCACCATTAATGAGACACAATTGGTTTTCTATTGTAATTAGCCACAAAGGGCCCGCGAGATAGATGGCATCCTGGTGCACATACATTTTATCCTGTTAGCACGTTCCCGTGGGATAATTTCCGACATCCACGCGGGCGAAGCCGCGGGCAGAAGCTAGTATATAATATAATTATAATAATTTTTAATAATATTTTAAATGTGAAATTTTCTATATCTGGGATGTTTGTAACTCAATGCCACAAAAACGGCTGAATAGAATTGAATTAAATTTGGCACACAGATAGTTGATAACCAAGATTACCACATACGATATTTTTTATCTCGAAATTCCTACGGAATTAAGATGTATGCGGGTGAAGCCATGGAGCGCTGCTAATACTCCATACAAAACATGGCTAAAATAAGTTTGTATTTACGTAACGAGATAACTTCAATAAACGCTTATATATCTTGGAAACTTTTACGTGCCATAGGCATATTTAATTATATAATATATTTCACCTCGTATATTTTTTTACATATAGGTAAGTAAACATTTCTCACGCAAGAAACTTTTACCTTCATTCGTGGAAAGTGCTAATAGTGCCTAAATTATGTAGGTAGGCGGAGATTTAGTGGATTTACCTTAGGATAAAGAGAATAGAGGGAACAAATTGGGGCGCTAATGGAGAAAAATGGCGCATAAAGCGATGTTATTTTTAGGTTTAAGAAAAAAATGCTTTTGCTGAACCCTTTTTGTACTTGTAATGATATTACGGTACAAATAGATTTTATAGCGATTGTCTTGACCAGACGATCACAGTCTGATCTCAGTCTCAAACAGTCGGATCTGTCAAAAAAACCTCGAATTTCCCCACATTTTGACAAGTTTCTGACATTTGTTTGTCGCGAGATGAGACTGCGACTAGATTTAGAAAATTTTAAATTACGATGATTGGCCTTCTGATGTCTTTTAAAAGGTTATTTGAAAACTTATGTATGATGGTGTGTAATAATTAATTTTTAAACTATGTAAATGGTCCTTAGATGATAATTAGTGAATTTTATAATTTATTAAATTTTGGTATACTCGTACCTACATTTAAAATCAGTTTCTAATTTTAATCCATGTGAACTGACTGAATGCATATGTTTTTGAATGAACACTGACCGAATTCTCGGTGAAACCAAGGTATTTTGTACACTAGCTAACCCGCCAGACGTCTTGTCTGAATTTCTGAATTTCAAAATTCATGCAAAATTTCCATAGAAAAAGCACTTTCAGTTTTCCCGTTTTCAGTTTTCCCGGCAACTTTTCATTGCGTAACACACGATCAATCGGAATCGGTTTCATTTTGACAGTTCAACAACATTCATTGCGTTATTAACGTGTTGAGTAGAGAAATTTTTCGAACTTATGAAGCAATGGATTAGCAATTTGCTTCAAAATGATTCAGATTCCGATTGATCGTGTTTTACGCAATTAGGGTGCTGATTCGAACTATTATCATTTTAAAACATAATTTGCTAATCGGTCCAGCCGTTCTCTAGTGATGCGCGTACCAACCAACATCATTTCATTTTTTATGAATGTAAACGTGGCAAAAGGAATAGATATGTAAAAATCGTAACAGGTGGCGTTCTGTAGTTTCTGTCCACTCCAATGGGAAGAAGGCGTCAGTTTATGTATGTATCCTGTCATTTTTATTATATAGACTAGCAGTGGCTACTATCGCCCATCGCTTTCTAAACAAGTATAAACATTTCAACTAAATCTGTACGTTATCTACACTATTGACTGGGTTGGTGGACACAAATTAAATGCTTGCAGAGTTTTAGAGATATATTGGCACACTTATATTGTTGGTAATATACAGGAACACTTGAGCGATTGAATGTTAACATTTTGGAAATCGACCTATATTAGTACCCCAGTTACGTGGGCGCACGTAGTGGGTACCCCTATATTAACTTACAGTGTACTACCTATAAAAACGTTTATTTTGGTTTACATTCCCGACAGGTTAAGGCCTGTCTGAACCTGCTCGGAGTCAGGACCCTGAGCTTTGATTGCGCCCAATCACAGCTTCGATACATACATAGGGTTAGGACTCTACATAAATATAACAACAAACATAACCATCTCACCTATTTACTAATTCTTATTGTTACGCAAAAATTCTATACAAATATAACGATATGTACGCTATTTTCTCATTCTTATTGTTACGCACAGACTTTATACAAACATAACAAGTTGTACAGACGCCAGCAGGTCAAGCTACCCGAAACTGTCAAATTTTTCCAATCAACTTTGCACTTTAATGCTTTAGCGATAAAGTTGAAAATCTATTAAAGAAATTTGACAGATTGTAGTAGCTTGATGTGCTGGCGTCTGTACGTTATTTACTGATTCATTATTGTCTCGCACACTTATTTTCACATACACTATTGTCCCGCACAAAATCATTATTTAGTACTCGTCACACCATCGCAACAGACGACAAAGCAAGTACCCACCTTCTAAAAGTATCTCTCCCATCAATCAGTGTTCTATATTATCACATTGCTGAGGTCTCCAGTGTCGATAACAAGGCGTCGAGATAAATTTACGAGGGGTCCAGCGCCCGCTCCTTTTATAACCTGATGCGACCACGATCTGTGCTATCACGATCGCTGATAAAACGGCCTTTATGGTAGGTACTTGTACTTCCTAGTTTGAGGGACGGTGAGGTTGTTATTTTTGGATCGCTGCAATTTTTTGGTGTCAGTGGTTGCTAAACAATCTGTTAGAACAAAAGTTAGAATGTGTATATAATACTGATCTTTAACGTTGATCAGTAATGATGGAAGTTTAGTTAATATCTGTACTAGCGACCAGCCCCTCTTCGCACGGTTTATACAACTTGACGAAGCATGGAGATTATTATATTTAAGTTGAATATGTACAATGTATCATACACATAAATTTAGTTTGGGAGAAAGTCGCTTTTTGAGTCTGTCAGTGTGACAGCGTTGGTCACACTGATAGACACAAAAAGCGACTTTAATTTCTAATAAAGTTATCTGGGGTTGGAAAAATCAGTCGTAAATGAAGCCTATAAAATTGATACATAAATCATAATTACTATAGATAATGGAAGGTCTAACTTTTCATTTCATCAAGAAGACGATCAAGGTCCCTAATCAAGCCAGAGTACAAATCAGTGTCGAATCACGTGTAAGGAAAGCGTGAGTCGTTCAAAGTTCATCGTATAATTACGTAACTTCGTCACATTTACCTCTGAGCTACCTACTCGTAGCTACCTCTTAATGAACTAGGAGCACCACAATAAACCTATTTACCTTACCTAAGGTAGGTGGTATGGGTGTGATATTCTGGGTGGTAATAAATGTATATGGTTGTAATATGAAAGCCAGTGCTCTAGTATGAAAGCTAAATAGCTTGGTTATATTTAATTAGATTTTGAATCGTGCAACTTTGATACGGGCCTGTAGTGCTATTCTGTAAAAATCTCACCGTGAAAACTTAGGTGAAGTGAGCTGTCATTTCTCCTGATGCTAGGGATTAATACTATTGACAGAGCTCACTTCAAACTTACTTCACCTAACTTCGCGGTGAGATTTTTACAGAATAGATCGGCAGTAGTGCTATTCTGGAAAAAGTGTCCTCGTGAAAACTTAGGTGAAATAATCAGCTAAGTTTTCACGTGGAGATTTTTCCAGAATAGACCGGATGTAAACGGTCTAAATGTATAGGGCCCGATCACACGTACCACAAACACGCCCCACTTCAGCCTCACCTTGGTATCTACAATTGATTGATATCTAATAATCTTTTATTCTGGAAAAAAAAATCAATGCATGTTTAGAAATGTTTCGAAGATACATTTGAACATGACGGACATCCAAAAATCATAGTACCTCAGTAGTTTTCTCACAAATGATCGCACTGTTGGGATAAACGAAAACACACAATTTATACAAGTCCACATAGAATTCCAAATCCTAGTTTACGTGGTTCAGACGCGATTTCTCTGCCACTGTAAAAATACCAATAAAATGCTTGTGTTTTTTCAAGTTATGGGAGCCAGCGGGTTGTATATTATTACTATGAAACATTGTAGGGCGAATAAAACCACGTCCGGACTTTGGCACAAGTCATGCACGTGTAAATAGTGTTTCGCGTCCCACTGTTAGGCAAAGGCCTTCCCATTCTCTTTCCACCTCTCCAGACACTGTAGGTATTAAAATTGCGAATTTTGTATCGAGATCTTCCGAGAGGGGCCCGTGGCTAAATAATAACAGCCGCACAGGTCGATCGGTCAGGTTAAGCTACGCTTGCCGCGGTTGGTCTGTGGATGGGTGACCATCTTTACATACCGAAACTCCTTCGTGCCTCGGAAAGCACGTTAAGCCGTTGGTCCCGGCTGTCATTCGTGGATCTTTGACAGTCGTTACGGGTAGTCAAAAGCCCGAGAGTCTGACAACCAGTCTTACCAAGGTGTATCGTATTACCCAGTAACTGGGTTGTGGAGGTCAGATAGGCAGTCGCTCCATGTAAAATACTGGTATTCAGCTGCATCCGGTTAGACTGGAAGCCGACTCCAACTTAGTTGGGAAAAGGCTAGGCAGATGATGATCTACCGAACATTTATCTTTAGGTATAGGTACACAAACCGTCAGCACTCCAAGTGCCAGAACTTCTCATGTGACATATAAAATTGTTAAGCTGCTCAAATGAGTTTATTCCTACTCATTTGAGTAGCTTAACAATTTTATGTCACATGAGAAGTTCTGGTTCTGTTCTCTCATTAACTTACATCATTTGTTGTACCTACCTCAAGTTGTTGAAGCTATTTGTTGTGAAGGTGCATTTACCTTACTAGGATTCTTCTCTCTCTTCTTCTCTCTTCTCTACATTAATCTGTCAAATCATACTACTGTATGTACCTCAGATTACTACTAACTAGCAGCATTAAGGGCGAATCCCACCAAACTTTTATAACTAGAATAAGTCTTATCTTAAAAATAAATTTTGAATGTTTGACAGTTTTCCATACCTACTAGACTGTTAGACACGGATAATATATATCTGGCTTTAGTAAAATTAGTTCTAAGTAAATTAGTCAGTGAAAGTCATAGCTTCGGAAATATGTAGATTACTTTAATGAACATCTTTAAGCTATAATTAAGTTTACAGAAACGCCCGTTCCTTACACCTTACCCCTCATATTCCTTGGTTCTCCGTTTGCGAGCCATTCCCTTGAGTTTTAAACTAAGCTTTACGAGTAGGAGGCCGCGTTATACCAATAAGATTTACGTTAGCGGCAAACCCGAGATGCCTTCCAAGGGTTTACACTTCAAAACATTGGTGTTATTTCTTATCATACGAGCTTGTGTAGATTTTATTTACTAGGCGGACTCAATCTTATGTATTTTGTTAGATTTCAATTAAAGGAAAGCTTACTAAGATAGATTGCATTACCCGTGAAGCACATATAGATTATTAAGAATTATTTTTCGGAATGTCCAAAACTTTACGAACAGTTCTGGTTTCTCTTTAACTTTATGAAGTTTTCCTAATGTTGTTTTTACTGTTTTCATTAATAGCTGTTAACTCTGGATGTCTATCCAGAGTTAGAACCGGTTGTAGAATAGTAACTTATGTACAAGGAGACGATGGTTCTGCAGTAGCAAGTGCAGATGCATCCAACAAAGTTACAAAATGCCTAATTCTGTATATCTTCAGATTATAAATTAAAGTCGCTTTTTGTGTCTATCAGTGTGACCAACGCTGTCACACTGACAGACACAAAAAATATAAGCTGGTACTGCACTATCGTAAGCTGATTATCAGACGTAAGTAGTTACTGGATCATTCCATGCACTTGCAATGGTATTACATGGGTGTTACAGGTCGCACACATTTGCCACCGTCGTATTTTTTGTTTCATTGTTATAAATATTATTATAATGTTGAATACTACTATACTACTACTACTACTATACTCCTTACTACATATTTCCTTAAAATCGATCTTGATTTGCCGTATTCATTACCAGATTTCCGAAATATTACTCAAAAGATAATTTCAGACATCAATCTACATTGTGTTCATATGATCTGATCAGGATTATGTCTGGACATTAAAAGAGACTGTGACCTCTGAGTTTGTTCGGCCTTTCTTCTCAGAGTAGTCAGATAGGAAATGCCGATTTCATCTAGTTTTCAAAATATGATTGACGTGTAAAAGTGTTTGTGCAAACCTCCTTACAGAAATAAAAGCACATATCACAAAGTACGTGTAGTGAGCGTTACGTCATTTTGCCTCTACAAAAGAAAAGAGAAGAACCTCTGGCAAATAATAGCATACCTTAGCATTCCTTTCCATCTTTCCTTAAGCTACAATTTCGACCAAAACCACGGTTTCTGGTTGAATATTATTTGCTAACAAAGTCTTAGGATCTGGAGAGGTTTATTCTGAATCAGTTATTGACTGTATTTAAAAATCCATAGATTTCTTGATTTCTGTATGCTTCTTCAGTTGCAGGAACAACCTTAAAAGGAACCAGAAGTTGCTAATCTTCATCACACCGACTGGTGTAATGAAGACACGGACACACACTAGTGTGTCTGTATCTTCATTACACCCCGACTACGGGATGATGAAGGCTGGCAGCCTCTGCAATGGATCTGAAAAGGTCCAAAATCTTCTTTATTATAATCGTTTGAATGTTGTCAGGTTAATCTATATCACTCTCAATTAGATGCGTGTACGATTCACTATCCGAGCCGCAAGTTTTTTTGTTTAACATAATTATTTTAGTATAGTTTTGGTAATTCTATAGGTAAACCGTTTTTTTGACATATGGAACTAGTGATTGCCGCAACACAAAATGCATTGATTGGTACAGTTACGGAATTATAATGTCTGTAAGAAGCCATACCTAAATAAGATAATTCAATAAGCTATGGCAGTACAAATATTTATTTTATTACGCATTCTAAAGTTAACTTTTACGTAATCTGGAATATGTATGTACGTTCTAAGACAGCTGTTAAAAAACGGTTAACCTAATGGACAGGCGGTATAGCATACTTTTCCCAATACTTTCTACTATGAACGGGTTGCTGGAATGAGCGCAATCGAAAACTACGTGAAGCAACTTTAATGATTTCTAGGGGTCTCCAGCTGTAAAACGCCGATTTGCCTATTATCAGGTCCTAATAGTCGTGTTTGAATAATTCGTAAGCTTCGTACGAAACATTGTCAAAAACACGTTTCTCTGCTTGTCGCTAGTAGCATTGTTGACTGGACTATAAAGCTAATAATGTCCATGAAAAATCAATGCTCCCTTGCCGAATTCTTTTGAGAGGCCCTTCCGTGAAAAGCTTAGCGGGACTTATCCTATATCACGTGTCCATCCACTGAGTTGGCAAATATTGGGTAGATTGGTGGTTTTTTTTTTGATAAATTTAGTTTTATTTGTTTACGAAACTGAATTTGTTTTTTTTACGGTTTTTGGCCTCTTTATGTTTTTTTTATTAAAAAAAAACGCAGAGGCGATGAAAGTTTGGAAAAACGGCAAGCGATCGCGCGGTCGTTCACCAAAACGATGGACCGATCAGGTAAAGGAATCATCGTCCTCTAAATTCTACACGGTGGTAAGGGATGCGCTGGACAGAAACCGGTGGAGGCGGATCATCCGCTTCAGATGCAACTCCGAAGCTGACCACGATCCTCAGACATGAGGGACCGACTACAGAGAGATTAAAAAAAAGAATTTTAGGGCACGTGGTAAATGGATAAACCAGCCGTACGGAACGGTGTAAAAACTACAACTACACTATCTTTTTCTTTACTCTTGTACCTATCAAATATTAATGACCTCATCTGACCTTTAACTTCCGTCGGTAACATACACAACTCTAAAAATATTCCTATAACCTTTTCCTTCAATAAACCCATTACAATATGAATACATTCAACGTACATTAATACGTCAACATATTTGTCGCAGCACATTCAGCTTAAATATATATTTAATTACTAATACAAATGTTTCATACGAGTTATAAATACGTTCATAAAATAATAATTATAACGTGTACAAGTATCCCGTGGCTTATGTAACGGAAATTAATATTGTGTAGCAATTTGGGCGACGGATATTTTGGCAAGAAAGGTTATGCTCAAGGGAATAAAGTAGAGATAACTCAAACTGTGTGAGCAGTTATTTGTTTCATGTTAACTTTTGGGATTAAGTTAAGGGAGTTTAAGTGAAAGCTAGAATGTGTGTACATTAACGATACCACTGGGCTCAAAGGGCGTATAGCACAAATATAGGTTTTCAGGAGAAGCAAAAAACAAAAAAGAAAGATTTTTCGTTATATCTCTCTCATTTTTAACCGACTTCTAAAAAAGGAAGAGGTTCTCAATTCGGACGTTTGTACTTTTTTTTTTTATGTTTGTTCGGGCATAACTCTGTCGCTTGCCAACCGATTTGAAACATTATTTTTTTGTTGGAAAGGGTATACTTCCCAAATGGTCCCATAGAAATTTCATCAAAAACGGTTCAGTAGTTTGGTTTTTAAACCAAAATTACTGGTAAAAATTACAACTTAAAAGTGAAAAATAAAAACTTTTTTGCAAAAAAAAAACAACCGACTTCCAAAAACGACACTACAAAGTGAAAAATAACTTTAATTTTGGAAGTCGGTGGCAAACAACGAAAATGCGAACCCAACGACACCGACTTCCGAAATTAAAGTTATTTTTCACTTTGTAGTGTCGTTTTTGGAAGTCGGTTGTTTTTTTTTTTTGCAAAAAAGTTTTTAGAGCTACACACTCGTAAAAGTATCCAAGGGACAAAGTTCTTAGCTTTTTGATGTGTTTAAGAAGGTTTTTTCAAAAAAGGCCCTGGTTTTGTATTGACTGAGATAGCATGTACTTACTTTACGACCAAAAAATTTCAATATATGTCCTATACACTCCATAAAAATGCTGCGCTCACTACACGTACTTTGTGATATGTGCTTTTATTTCTGTAAGCAGGTTTGCACAAACACTTTTACACGTCAATCATATATTGAAAACTAGATGAGATCGGCATTTCCTATCTGACTACTCTGAGAAGAAAAGCCGAACAAACTCAGAGGTCACAGTCTTTTAATGTCCAGACATAATCTTGGTCAAATCATGTGAACACAATGTAGATTGATTTCTGAAATTATCTTTTGAGTAATATTTCGGAAATCTGGTAATGAATACGGCAAATCAAGATCGATTTTAAGGAAATATGAAGTAAGGAGTATAGTAGTAGTAGTAGTATAGTAGTATTCCACATTATAATAATATTTATAACATTGAAAAAAAATACGACTGTGGAAAATGTGTGCGACCAGCGCATCGATTCTGTAAGAATCTCACCGTGAAAAGTTAGATGAAGTGAGCTTAGAGTGAACTGTCAATAATGTCAATCCCTAGCATTAGTTGGAATGACAGCTCACTCCACGATCACATCACCTAAGTTTTCACGGTGAGATGGTTACAGAATCTTGTTACTGTAACACCCATGTAATACCAATGCAAGTGCATGGAATGATCCAGTAACTACTTACGTCTGACAATCAGCTTACGATAGTACAGTACCAGTTTATATTGTACTATTTTGTTATATTGCAAAAACAACAAGAAACTCTTTGTGCCTAATTAATTACCTTGTACTCTTACAAGATTACTTTTCATTTCATCAATATAAAATGAAAAATGATCTCTCGGTTTAATTAATTTTGGAATTGAGTGGAATAAATTAATATCTATTGGCATACATGCCGATCGGAGAAAGACACAGTTATTTTATAAGAATAATAACTTTCGTAAGTCATTTTTATATGACACATAGGTACTTATATATTACAGGGTTGCTTGATTAGTTTAGTATCAAATCAAATCAAAAGTCATTTATTCAAATTAGGCTGAGAATCAGCACTTTTCGAACGTCAAAATTACAAAAGACAAAAACGCCTGCCCTTCACCACTTCCTAGCGCTATCGCTGGGAAGAAGAAGCGACGCAACAAACTCCTCAGCAGCATAGCTGTCTGTTCAGTTAGAAAATACTTGATTGTATACAATAATATGTATGTTAAGTAATTAACATTACAAGACACAGAACATTAAATTAAATTATTTGCCATATGTCAGCTAGTCACGCCAATATACTCGTACAAATATAATAAAAACTGTGATCATCTACACATTGGACCAGGAACATCTACACATTGGACCCTATTATGTAAATAAGAAATTATTACGTTGAGAGCTTTGTTTTGGACACCGTAATGTCATGGTGCACGCAATCAAAGGCTTTGGAGAGATCACAGAAAACTCCAATAGCATTTTGCGGTTTCTCCCATGCGTCAAATATGTGTCTCCGCAGAGCAACACCCGCATCTGTAGTTGAACGACCTTGTGTAAAGCCATATTGCTCATTATGAAGGAGGCTATTTCAATTAAGTATCTTATGAAACCCTTGCTAAAATAAACGAGGGTAAACTTTGCTTTGTGTAAATTAATTCATCACCACTGGTCTCAAACCGATGAAGAAAAACCTCGTCACGAAACCGGCATGTCCTAAACCCAAAAATTTGAAGATATGTGACATCTACCAAGCCGCACTGGGCCCGCGTGGTGGATTACGGCCCACTCGCTCTCGCTGAGAGGAGGCGATCAGTGGGAACATTATAGGCAGATTATGACATTTTCCTTTGTATTGGGCCAAAGATGTTTTAACTTTTTGCCATCGATACGCTAAGACGAAAAAGGACAATAAAACTTTCGAGCAGGAAGAACCATCTCCACACCAATCATATATTATTATGCCGATTTTTGATCTTTTTTGTGACTTACGTTGTAAAATTCCAAAACCGTCTAAAAAATTCGAAAAGGAAAATCTGTACCATATGAAACGAATCGTTACATTTTTAAATTAATTGTGTTACTCATGTTTTGTATTTCTTTGTTACAGGTAAACATCATTCTGATATTTTTGGCTGCATTCAATTTGTGAGTAACAAAGGGTTTGTGTGGGATGAAGCTGGTGGAAACACGAAAGTGAATGAAAAAAAATGTACATTCATTTACAAGATTGGACACTGAACCACAAAATTAAATAAAAAATAGAGGAAGGCCTTTGTCCAGAAAAGGGACAGCATCCAATTAACATAAAGTGTGATTTATTCAGTAAAATTGCAAGAATATTAAAATTTCCACGAAAATTATTTTGCCTGTTCCACTCATGACGTTTCTATGAAATTTTCAACACACTGTGGATCAAATAATTCAGTCATATTTTACTGCAAAAGCTAATAAGTTTCTTCTCTGTTTTTAAAACAACCTTATTCAAGAGTCGTGATGAATGTGTCAGGACATGTTATAAATGTGTGCTCATACGACGTCAGACTGCTAACAGCAGCAGTTTAACAACGTAATATACTGAAAAAAACTGCTACTGTGAAAAGAATGGATAATACGTGTCTGTCAGCAAACATTATTTTATGTGGCAAAATGAATCGTAGTTCTTGGTTACCGAAAGAAGTAATTTATAATCTGATGTTAGACTTTGATTTAAGATGTTAGACTTAATTTGAATTAGGATTGGTTGTTGTTGTCTTAGTCAACCAATAACAAGAGCAAACAGATTTGACAACACACTTGATCAAGCTATCAGAAACTGATGGGTGAGGTTACTCTGTTGTAAAGAAAAAAAATTGAGCCTTGTATGGTAGGAAACATAACTTAAAATAAATCATGATCATGATGGCTAGGTTAAAGAAAATAATGATCTCAATACCGGGTTTGGTATAAGCAATAAGAGACAATAGTAATACTAAATGATCAGAAAAAAAATGAACACCACTGCAACATAGATCCAAAAATAAGTTAAGTAAAAGTTATTATTGATATGAAAGAGGGAGAACAGAAAACAATAAAAAAATAACATTACAAACAGAAAACAACATATTGGGTAAAAGCTGGAACATAACGACAGTTCTATTGTATTCTTTGAAAGTTGCGACGTTAAAATAATTAGATTTGTAAGTTTCCGCGAGAACAAACCGGTCGTCGAACAAAATTTGAAAACGACCGCCAGTGATGAAATTGAAATGACTGATCGCGGTTTGTGCAACAAGCAACCTGACGATGGCAGATGGGTAGTGTTATTGTGTTAAATACAATGGTAGTTTATTTTATGGGAAAACTGTGAGGGAACACGATCTTAATAATACGGAAACGTTCACTACTGAACTCAAAGAACTGTTGTGAGAAAATATTACTACGTTCACCATATCATATTAGGTGAAATTGATGGTGATCGAAATATGTTTAACAAAGAATTAGAGAATGTAGAAAGCAAAATAACATATTATGTGGCTGATATTATTCTTCTTCTTCGTATCTCTGGCACGACAGTATTAGAGATCTTGTTGACCCAAAACTTTGCCACTTCCACAGCGTCGTCGGTGGCAGCGCAGAGGTCACCTTGACTCGTAATGATTGCTACCTCGACGGAACGGCAGTAGGGAATACAATAGAATAGAATATACTGTTTATTATGTACCTACACCATATAAATTACAGACATAAATATAGAAATTTTACAAAGGGGTAGGGTGTGATTGTGGAGCTGTATCGCAATCATCAGAGCTCTGCCCAAAGTAAAATTTGTCCATATTCCATATTCATACGTACTTTCAGACCCTGGAAGGATGCCAAAGATTTCAATTACTCTGCATATATTTCTCATCGTATAATAAACTGATGAACTATTTCTATATAATAACACTATCAAAATTAGCAATCACCAAACCAACAGTTAATCACATGATTATAACGTTACCTCATTTATCATTCGATAAATTAATTAAATTCGTTCACAGGTACTTGTTTATGTATGCATGATCAAACACGCATTTGGTGATCCTAATATTAATACCGTGAAAGCTATGAAATGCAAATCTGGATTTGGATGGTTTAATATTTCACTATCCGTAATACACGTGTTTCATAGCTATGAATAAAACAGTACGGTTAAAAGAGATTAATAAAAGTGGCATGAATTGAAACAAATGGGGTCATGAAAATGTACATACTCGTATACATAAGGTCGAAGAAATATTTTTATGTTGTGACCAGTAACGTTTTTAAAGTGATACATATTATTTAAGTGCTGAAGTGGTTGATTTAAAAATTTTCAATTTATATCCAAAATATGAATGAGCACTCAAAGAAATTAATTAATTAAAGTTATAAAATTAATACAAATAACAAAAGACTATCTTATATGAGGGGCGATTCTCGTAATTTTAAGAACGTTCACAGTCGGAACTCAATCTGTCAAAACTACCTTTAATTCCCCTACATTTTTGACAAGTATTAGACATTGATTGTCGCTGAGATGAGATTGCGACTAGATTTTGAACGTTTTTAATTGTGAGAATATTGGCCTTCAAATATTACAGCATATTCATAACGATGATATCACAAACTAATTTCACCAAGCAGTTACATTCTACCCCTAATTAAGTCTTTGCTATCCATTCCATTTAGCAAAGAGATTTCATTCTCGTCCACTTCAACTGCAAACAAACTTCGTTCAATGTTTCTGTTCGGTGACCATGCCAATTATACATAGAATGACGGGAGTTTCAAAGGCACACGCAGATAAACTGAACTCAGATACTCAGCAAACAAGATACTGCCGGAATTCTGTTGACAAAGCTTTGTGATTTACAAATGAAGCTCATTGAACGCTGCCCAGTATTGGCATTGGAATATAGGAGTTGCAGTAACGCTTATGCGATTTCAATGAAGTTTAGTGCTATTTATTTTTAGAACATTCTATATTTCGCTAAAAATATAAAGTAGTATCGTCTGTATCCTGACATTTGAAACGGGCCGTGATTTGACCTTAGCAGTTTTGGCTATGAGTAGATAATAAACCATTTCGTCGTCCGTCGCTTTCGGATAAATTGCTTTAATAATCAAAATTAAATTGCATTATAAAAATGAAAAAGTGTTTCTGACTATGTTAATATTTTGCGGTAATATTCATGTTTTGAGGAAAATAAACCAGAAGAAACATTGGTTTCTCAAAAACTGTCAACTAGCCTATTATCGTGATGCCAATATTATAGAACATTGTTCAGTGGATTTGGAGAAGCAATTTTACAACAACAGGTTCTCGGGTTAACGATATTGCCCGCTTGTCTAGAAGTAAGTGCTTATATATACAAGGTGCCGCTCGTTTTCCATCGACGAAAGTCGACGGCTGCAGTTGTCTCTGCCATTGACGCGTTCTGCTGGTGTGTATGAGCTATTCGAAGCTAAATCTTTAGAGCTATCCATATTATTTCATAACAACCTGGTTTATATAAACCTAGGTTTTTTCAGCTAACCAGTTAGATATAATCGAGTTACATTTTGATCCGGCTCACGTATCATTTGAGCCCAGTCATTAGCGTGCAGTAGCTTCGAATTTAATTGTATATCGTTTCGGCGAAGCGAAGTAAGCCAATTATACGATGATTCGTCAGTTTAATGTTCTAGTTTATGTAACTTTGATTTTTATTTATAATTTTGTTTTTTTTTTTTTATATTGGATTTACAATTACAAAATAGCTGTTTCACTACACAAACTTGAAATCAACAAAAAAAATTATTCTTAAATGTAGAAACATACATATTACTTATTTTCTCTCCAACGGATAGATAATAAAATTAAAACTCACCTAAAATACCTTTACAGAAATGAAGATAAGTCTAAATATTAAGTAGGTACTTTAAACGTCTTCGCAAAATCTTGGAAATGTTTATGAAATACACTCAAGTTTGCTTGAAATATTCAGTAATACATAACTTTTATGTAACTTAAGTCTGTTCCCACCTTCAATTATGCAGAAAGCTCACATCAAACAATCCGGTGTGATTGAAAATGTACACTGAGGTAACTAAGTTACGAGTTAAGTAAGTAGGGTGTCGCAGTACGAAATGTTATGTAGCAAGGTTTGCCTTTACTTACAAAGCCGTTTAAATCATAACTTTAGTTGGTAAACCAAAACGTGAGAGTTGTTATTTGCTAGTTAAAGCCAGTCAGAGTCAAATCATTTATTTCAAAGGCACACAAAAGGAACTTTTGAACGTCAAAATTTACAAAAAATAGAATAGATTCTAGTCGCCCCCTTCCAAAAGGTCGTATCGAGAAGAATTGGCAAGAAACTCTACCGTTACTCTTTTAGAATGTTTTACAATATTTGATATCTGATTTTCAGTAGTCAGTTAGATTAATCACTATTATAATATTGTTGGGCTGCTCCAATTTCGGTGTCATCACCATCATCATCCACATCCTGATTTTACCCACTGCTGAGCAAAGCTCTTTTCGCGAATTCCCACACTCCAGTGTCAGCCTCATCCAAGGTCTACCCGCGATGGTAACAATGTCGCCTATCTCCACCAGAGGACCGACACTTCGTCTCCCAATCCTTGGAAATCACTGCTTCACTCCATCTGTCGTCACTGCGCCTTTCCAGGTGTTCTACCCAACTCCATTTGAGTTCCATAACTCATTTTCCGATATCGAAAACCTTCGTACGTCTGCGGATCTGTACGTTGGTGTAAATAAAGTAAAGTAAATGTACAATAAATCATATTCTATCTAACTTTAATAAAATATTTATATATAAAATAAAACTAACACATACCTGTCCGACAAAAATTACATTTAATATAAGATTGAATTTCTTCGTTACGGGTGGTCAAAAGCCCGAAAGTCTGACGAATGACCCCGTCACTGGGTTGTGGATCAGATAGGCAGTCGCTCCATGTAAAATACTGGTATTCAGCTGCATCCGGTTAGACTGGAAGCCGACCCCAACATAGTTGGGAAAATGCTAGGCAGATGATGACGATAAGATTGAACTTAAAATGGTTTTAACCGTTTTAAACATTTGAAGTCCAACCTTAAATAAAGCCTTATTATTAAACATTATGAAACATTAAAATAGATTGGATGTTTCATAACACTAAGGGCTGATTTCTCCATCGCCAGATAACTTTATTCGAGGAATAATTTTGAAATTTTGATAGTTATTTCATACAAAAACTGTTAATTTTATTCCTAGAATAAAAGTTATCTGGCGATGTAGAAATCAGCCCTTAAGGCTGATTTTTCAATCATTTGATAATTTTATTCGAGGAATAATTTTGAAATTTTGACAGTTATTTAATACAAAACTGTCAATTTTATTCCTCGAATAAAAGTTATCCGGCGATTAAAAATCAGCCCTTAGTAAAATAAAGTACCATTAAAGCTTAAGAGGAGGAAAGTGTTTGCTGTAAAAAATCCTTCATTTTTCCACCTTTTATCTCAGAAAAGACGGATTAAAAAACTTCCGTACGTATAGGCGTAGGATATAATCATTAACCTGTCAATTAACAAACGTTACATCAATGTCAGTAAACTGTCTGTAAATGACAGGACCATTATTATTGTAACCACAACCTGTCATTTCTTATTACGTAATACCACAATCAGTTCCCAGTATCAATCATATTTGATATCTAAATTCACTATAACAAGAACTTATAGATCAAGCAGTTTTATCAGTCCCACCTCAAACAGAGTCCAACGCGAAATGAACTCTATTATACAGCTATTTAACGTTACATACTTATGTCTTAATTGTGACTATAGCACTAGAAGTTGTCGTAACTTGCACCCTTGCTAAGTTATCAGGATAACTTGTATTAAGGACACAAGTCCCAGTCCCTTGGTTCATATACATATTTTAAGGCATTGCAAAGATACAATAAAAAGCAATATTATAGCCCACAACTGGACTAAAATTCCTTACAGGAAAGGAAGAAATACCTCTAAATCAGCCTAAGATGGCGGCTTGCACTCTTACGCTCTATAATTATTACCTTAACAAACTTAGTAGTAGTTTTCATGTATTCAGTAGAACGTTGTTATTCCTTTCGTACATAATGCGACTCATGAATCCAATACCTACTTGATGATGAAGCGCTTTTCGGCTACTGTAACACATTGCAAGTCATAATAGAATTCAGCCTGTGACTACGACCGCGAGTTACAGGTCGTAGGTTCAAACCCAGACAGGCTTTACTTTATTTTAATTATTTTATTACCACAGCTCTCAAAACGGTGAAGGAAAACATCATGAGGAAACCGGCATGTCCTAGAACCAAAAATTCGAAGACATTCGTTAAAAGTATTCTATATGTTAATCCTGGTTATAAACCATCTGTGTGCCAAATTTCATCCAAATCCGTTCAGTAGTTTTTGCGTGAAAGAGATTACTCTTTCACGCAAAAAATTCTAAACGGATGTTTGTTACTATCCATCTATTACAAACTTTCAAGTTTATATTATTAGTAAGATGTGATGCGAAAAACCGTTCTTGAGTCGCTTTGTGGCCGAACATACGAATGCTTCGAAGGCAGTAGGCACATCTTTCAACTAAATGTATCATCTTCTTCTTTCATAAGCTGTTGGTTGATGTTGCAGTGGCGAGTCCACCGGGAGGCGCGGGCGCACCTCGGGAGGAAGCGCCGCCGAGACCCCCGCCGCCTCCCGCGCCCCGCAACGGCACCCCTCCCAGTAAGCACGGTCTTAGAACTGTGGCGGTTGTGGCGATAGGGAATAGTATTTTTTTTATTCATATTTTTTTTAATAATGACTGCCAAACGAGTCTACAGATGACGGTAAAACTGAATTTTTTTTTTTCTATGTATATAAATAATATGATATGAATCATGTGGCGAACCGTTAATGCTTTGCTAAGACAGAGGCTGCTGGTAATTGTACTATCTGACAGGTGGGTATTATCTCACATAACGGTAGATAGTACAATTGCTGTCAAACTGTCCGCCAACGCCTCCGCCGCTGTCTGAATCATAGACATAGACATGTCTATTTTGTCTATGTTCTGAACAACTTATAAAACTCATGGTAGTACGTAAAAGAGTAAAACAAAACATGTTTAGAAAAAAAGAAAAAAAAATTGGGACGCACAGGAAATACAAACAGTAAGAAAAAAGTAGCATTTAAAACTAACAAAAATACATTAAAAACAACCCAACACAAAATTAACAAGAAAAAACAACACCTGTGCGAGGGCAAAAAAGGCTCCTATCTCAGCATAATGCTATTAAACTTGTTTCCTATAATAATCCTGAAACTTTCAGAAACGAAACTAGCTTTTTATTGGATTCTCATAACGTAGTAAAACTGCTGCAAACTAAGTATCCCGGTTTCAAACTGAAAGGGTTAACGTTACCAGTTTCACAGAAGTTAGTAAACTGATCTGTGAGAAATAAAATACGAAGAAAACTCGTGTTCGGAAATGATATTTTTCTGAACATTCTGGTTGGTAGTCGGTAGCAAAAAGAACTAAAAAATCATAAAAAATATAGAAACTCTAACCAGTATTCTCTATATAAAAGCATTTTGGAGATACTACACTGCCGAGCAATGAAAAAGTTCCACCCACAAAATGCCGACAAACACCTTAATATCTCCTACGACATAATTTAAAATTTGAACACAATATTTACGTTTTTGGTTGGTAATATTCTGATGCGCTGTTAAATGTACTTCAATATTGCAGACGGCGTCATTAAGCTAGCCTTTCCCGTTTAGGAGTAATTTGGTGCTATGTCACTGGAACTTTTTCATTGCTCGCGAGTGTATTTAAATAACTTAGGGCAGATTTTTCCAACGCCAGATAATTTTATCCGAGGATTAATTTTGAAATGTTGACAGTTCTTCCATACAAAATCTGTCAGACGTTAATTTTAGCCCTTAGATAATCAAATTACAAAACAAAATACTGATGATAATATAGTAGATAGATTAGGCCGCAACCAAAAAAAAAAAACTGATAAGATGTCTTTTTTTCTATGAAAGAACATACTAAACGTATGATAAATAAAATATAAATCGACATAGTTTGTAGATACTATGTATTTTGGTTTAATTATACATTTATTTAAAATAAATAACCTATCGCCACAGCCGCCACGACTCGTGCACGTTTCGTCTGTCGTCGTTTGTTTTCCGACTCCCGCGCATCCAACATTTCACGCTTGCTATACAGTTCCTCTACACAATGGCCGATGTTGGCGCATTTTGAAATTATATTTTAACTTTTTTCTACGTGCAAATGAAATTACAATCCTTACACAGTCATTTCGCCTCTGATTTTGCATCACTGTCCAAATCAAAGTGATCTTTATTCTCATTCTAATAAGGTTGCTGTTGGGTTACTACCATTAACAAGTCTATCAAAATCATTGCGATCTTTATTCTCATCACAATAAAGTTGCTGTTAAGTTGCCGCTGTCAGAGGTAGAATAAATGTGAATGGACTCTATATATATCATTACTTATACCAAAATGTGAGTGATTTAGGCCATTTTGTACGAAGCCTTTCTAGTTATACTTATTTCTTTAGTTTTTGATAGGACTATGGCTCATGCCTACTAGATACATTCTTCTCATAATACACCTTTCAATATTACCTTCTACCTTTGTAGTATTCCATCGCTATACAGGATGAAATTGAATAGGTGCGACAAAATAAAATATCTAATTCAACGTGTTGTAAAGTAAATTCAAGAGCATGTCAATAAGGAAAGGGATGTACGTACATGCTTGTAGGCGAGCGATTTGGCAACGTCGTCGCGCGCCTTTTGTTTCGAAGGAACTGTCAAAATTAGATAAATACCGCTAGTTCAACGCGTTGCTAACTTGCTTCATGTTGTGAACTACGCAATAAATGGATTGCTTATCGGGCGCGCGTTAAAATTAATACGCGTTTAATTTTCTTATTTGTTTTGATATTTTTTTTATTTTAACAGAATGAGGGCATTTCGTGTCGACTTGAAGGCAATAACTTAGTTTGCATTTTCTAAAGTGGTCAAAAAATAAAAGGCCCGTTTTGACATTGACAGTTCTAGTAGTTGATAAAGATCAAATTTGCAAAACACGCATTCGTTTGTATGAAACTGACAGATATCAAAAACGCATTCTCAAGTGTGAAAACGGGCCTTTTATTTTTTGTCAACTTTAAGACAATTTATAATGAGTATGTAACAGTTACAGCACTTCCTATTCCGATTTGGCGCAAGTTTTCAATTTCATCCTATATTTACCTTTCACACACAATCGTTTCTAGACATTTATATACACATAGCTTTAAGTCTATCTAATTACCTACATTCTAAAATGCTTGCAACCCCGTAGTTATGTTCCTTGTTGTTATGACATGATGTGGTAATCCTAGGGTCTCTTTTCTTGCAACTTTTTATAAATAAACTATCCTATAAGTAAACTATTTATCCTAAAAGTAAACTATTACACAAACATAATTCGCCAACTAATTTAAGTAGTAGATCATTAAAAAACATCACACAAGATTTTCGTTCAAGTTAAATTACAATAGAAAATTAGAATAAACTACGCAAAGTCAATACCGATCACACGCATCAATTGTACAGTAAATATAACACACATTACATAATCAGTCTATAATTTTCCCACTGCTGGGACACAGGCCTCCTCTCTGTGAGAGGGGCTGGGCCATAATCCACCACGCGGGCACAGTGCGGGTTGGTGAATGTCACATGTCTCCGAATTTTTGGTTCTAGGACATGTCGGTTTCCTCACAATGTTTTCCTTCACCGTTTTGAGAGCAGTGGTGATGAAATAATTTACACAAAGTACAGCGCCTGTCTGGGTTCGAACCTATGACTCGAACTCATAAGTCACGGCCGTTACCACTGGGCCACTTCTTCTCAGTACATATTACTTACAACAAAATAACATTCCAACAAAATAGGATCACTAAAACATTAATTACATCAACATTAAATATTCTCAAACGCAATGTATTTTGATGTTACTCTCCGCTACATTTCAACTAAGTAGGTATTCATAATTAGCACGCGAATAATACTGGCAGCCGAGGGGCAATTCTCGTAATTTTAAGACCGTTCACAGTCAGAAGGCCAATTCTCGTAATTTAAAACGTTCAAAATCTAGTCGCAATCTCATCTCGGCGACACTCAAATGTCAAAAACTTGTCAAAATGTAGGATAATTAGAGAAATTTTTGATAGATTGAGACTGAGATCAGACTGTGAACGAACTTAAAATTACAAGAATTGCCCCTCTGATCTCAGTTTCAATCTGTCAAAAAATACTTCTGATTTAGTAAATTTGACAAGTTTTTGACATTTGTTTGTCGCTGAGATGAGACTGCGACTAGATTTTGAACATTTTAAATTATGAGAATTGGCCTTCTGATGTTAACTGACAGTTCCACATTTCAATACATTGTTTATCGCAGCAAAAGCCGTAGTGTTTACAGCTGCAATAAATAAAGGAAAACAATAAAACATCGCATTAGAACATTTACGTGTTTTGTGTGGATGTGATTTAATGTAGAACTCGATATCCGTGGTAGAACTGCTTGTTAAAGTACACGTTATTAAAAAAAAATTCTTTTATTTTGAATCTGGAACACAAAAATCCAATATTTTTTAAAGTTTTCTCTAATCTATGCTTTCATGGTCGGTTTATACCTATTTTTTATTTTCTCGTTTCCTCTGATTGTTGTTTTATGGCTATTTTTTCTGTAAAGCTTTTCTTATTGTTATTTTTTTCCTGGCAGGTAGTAAAATCCTAATTGTTTCTTTTTTCTATTGTATGATCGTTATGATTGTCTTTGCCTTACTTTTAAATTTTTCCTTTGTCTGTGGTCTTTGTATGTCGTTCTAAAATTGTATCTTCATTTAAATTAACATTCTCTTTGTCGTGTTGCATGAGGGTAAGTGTGTGAATGTTTTCTTAATTAATTTTACTCTCTTACTCTCTGCGATTTTGTGTTTTGAATGACTTGTTTATTTCTTTAGAAATAATGGCAGAAATGTGTGTGTAGAGGCTGTAAATCGTAACTCATACCTACTTATTGTTTTCATTCCCAATAGAACTTGCATGCCGTTCTTTCGTAGGTAAGTAAAATTAGCATCTTTATAACCGACTTCAAAAAAGGAGGAGGGTCTCAATTCGAAAGTATTTTTTTTATTTTTGTTACCTCAGAACTCCGTTATATATAAGCCGATTTGCAAAATTCTTTTTTTATTTATAAGGATATACTTTCAGATTAGTCCCATAGAAATTTCATCAAAAACGGTTCAGTAGTTTTAACCAGGTTTTTAAACCAAAATTACTGGTATAAATTACAACTTAAAAGTGAAAAATAAAAACTTTTTTGCAAAAAAAAAGCAACCGACTTCCAAAAAAGACACTACAAAGTGAAAAATAACTTTAATTTCGGAAATCGGTGGCAAACAACGAAAATGCAAACCCAAAGAAAAAAAGATTTTTGTTCAAGATAAAGAGACCATTCAACAGCATAATCCCTAAACTTATTTTTCTCTCATGTTCAAAAATATAGGTACAGGCGCCAGCGGGTCAAGCTACCCGAAACTGTCAAATTTTCCCAATCAACCTTGAACCTTAATAACTAAGCTATAAAGTTGAAAATCTATTAAAGAAATTTGACAGATTGTAGTAGCTTGATGTGCTGGCGTCTGTACAAGTAACTTATGCGCCCGAGAAAAGATTAGCCTGTCAGCAAGATGGACTGTCTAGCCACTGCTTAAGGTACGATAAACGTACCTCATTAGGGATACTTTCTCGTGAAAACTCTTTGACCTTCTTTATGTAGCCATATTCTCCACAATAGCTTCCTAAAAAATGTGCCTCTGACGTTCAGCAACAAATAGAGATAAGAGGAAGGAGGGAAAGGGGGCTTTTGCCCAGCCCCTGGATAGAAAAGGCTTTTAGAGGTATGAAGAACAGGGTGTAAAGTTCACTCATCCTCCATAGAAAAGGGAGGATCCTCCAACCATACGGGTGTTGTGTCTGGCGAAATGCCCCACGATTCTTATTGGGAAGTTTGTATATATGCTAATTGCGCGGTAAACTCTGCTTGCGAGATGCAGGATTTGCATGACGTCAGTATGACGCGCCGCTACAGGCTGATTACAATAATAATAATTATTGTCAAATATATCTGTATATCTATCCACAACTATCCGACAGGCTATCGTATCGAAATTGACACATTTCGATATCATGATTAGCCTTGCCCCTGGCTGCAAACAGCTGTCGGAAGAATAGCGCTCGTCTATTTGATTTTACAAGCTTTTATTTAACTTGCGATGTATGTATGTATGTTTGTTCGGGTGGACTCTTGCAACTAAATTTTGAAGCAGATATCTTCAACCGATTGAACTGAAATTTTGCATGCATGTGTAAATTGGATGACACTGCAAAATTATTATGACATGGAGCTGATCTGATGATAGAACCGGAAGGTGGCCATAGGAACTCGGTAGTTAAACGACACAACCCCATCGAGTTTGGACTCGTTTGATCCGCCTTGACGAGAACTTTGGTGCTAGATGGTAACCAGGGTCTGATGATGGAGCTGGAAGATGGCCATAGGAACTCGGTAATAAACGACACAACCCCATCGAGTTTGGGTTCGTATGATTCGTCTTGACGAGTACTTTGGTGCTAGATGGTAACCAGGGACTAAAGATGAACAGGTAGCTTAAATTAACGGAAAATCACAGCTACGTGCTACGAACTAAAAAAAAAAGTCAATCTTGCATCAAAACTACTAAAAAGTAAAAAAATAAAAAAAAAACTTTTTAAAAACAAGCTTTTATTGATTATTAATAAAAAGAACTAAAAAGTTTAAAATAATTTAAACCTGATGAGAAATAAATAAAAGCGTGTTACATTGTGTTCTTTAATGTTCCATCAAAATGTAACACGCTTTTATCAGTTTTAAATTATTTTTAACTTTTTAGTTCTTTTTATAATTATGTAATAAAAGCTTGTTTTTAAAAAGTTTTTTTTTTAACTGGCTATATTTTCTGGTTTTGGACTTATGAACACCGTTTGGAGGATTCCTACGATAACATTGATTGATTTCGATACGGTACGGAAGCGTATCGACTGGTTGTGAATAGCTATGGAGATCAATGCTGACAAGTTTTATTGACGACATAAAAAATCCGGACACGGATAAATCCATGCTCTTTTTACCAGCAACCAGTTCGTGTACGGATCGTTTCCACATAAACGAGGTTGTTAAAAGCTTGGCACTCAAAACAAACGGGTTTACTACCCAAACATGAAAGGTAAGCTTTCCGTCAAAATAGGGGATGTTTGAAAAGTAATTTATTGGGTATATAATGCGAGTGTGAGTCTTTAAAACGGATAGGGATGCTGTGGGATTCAGTCATTTATCTATTAAATTTTATTGACTGTTTGAAACGACAATTCTAAAGATGGCTTCCTAAACAAAAGGATGCACTGCGACGTTTAGCAGCTGATCACGCAGCTGACATATTTAATAACTAGCTTCGGCCCGCGTGGATGTCGGAAATTATCCCGCGGGAAAATGCTACCAAGACAAAGCCTTATATGTTATATACTTGGAAAACTAGACTAGGCAGATTGAAACTTTACAGTCATATAGCTTATACATTAGAATAACACATAAAATACTTTTTATTCCGATATTTGCACGGGATCGACACTTATGCGGGTGAAACCGCGGGGCGCAGCTAGTATATAATATACCCACGGTTTCACCCGCATAAGTGTCGATCCCGTGGGAATATCGGGATAAAAAGTATCCTATATGTTGATCCTGGTTATTTAAACCATATGTGTGCCAAATTTTATCCAAATCCGTTCAGTAGTTTTTGCGTGAAAGAGTATCAAACATCCATACACCCTCACAAACTTTCACGTTTGTAATGTTAGTTGGAAGTAGGATAAGCACTAGCTTCTGCCCGTGACTCCATCCACGTGAATTGTATATGTTCTTGTTCTCCCGATCCGCCCCATTGCATCGCATCGTATCACTCGTTCGGGTTATTACTTCGTTTTCGCTTAGCATTCTCCTTATTTTTTTTTTCTTTATGTTCGGCCCCTAGGGGTTATATAGCCTAAAGATTTACTACCTCAAGAATTGGGCTACCAAATGCAATAGACATTTTTTTCAAATCTGACTGATATAGTTCTACAGACAAACAAACAAATTCGTCTCGTCGTCTCGTCTCTCAAACTTTATTATTAGTATAGATTTTAACGTATATGCAATAAAGTTTAATAGGTCCCTAGTTGTATAAAAAAGGAACAAATAAAAAGAATTCACTATCTTTTCTATTTCTGCAACTCAATAGCACAAAAGTATCGGGAGAGATATTTCCTTTATTCTGAACAGGATTGCTTCTTCACTGAAGTGTGGTGACTTATGTGTCGTTAACCCCATATGGCGGGTAGTTGGATACTTTCTTTAGGATAGATAAAGCAATCGTTGGGATACTGAGATAGATTTATTTGTTCATCTTTAATTCTGGCACATTACCTATCATTTTGTTGGTATTGCTTAAGCTATGTTAGTATAAGCAGTGGTGGGCCAGTGGTAACACCGCGACTTACGAGTTATAGGTCGTAGGTTCGCACCCAGACAGGCACTTTTCTTTGTGTAAATAATTTCATCACCACTGCTCTCAAAGCGGTGAAGAAAAACATTGTGAGGAAACCAGCATGTCCTAGAACCAACAATTTGAAGATATGTGACTTCTACCAACCCGCACTGGGCCCGCGTGGTAGGCTATAGCCCACTCCCTCACACAAATAGGAGGCCTTTGTCCCAGCGGTGGGAACATTATAGGCTTATTCTGTTCTGTTCTGAAGGTAACCGACACGAAGGTTAAGGATTGAATTGAAAACCTCCTTCATCATTAACATACATTATAGAATGATTTTGAAATAACGCGCCTACTAAACAAGTTTTCACATCAAAAATATATTGCTTGTGATTGTGTCCATGATTTTCACATATTCCGTCAGCAAAAGAAATCTTCTGTAATTATTCTTGCCTACATACACAATTATTCAACCTTATGAACACAAGTCACAAACATCAAACAAAATAGTTGGCCTGGTAAAATAATTCTCACATCAGACGGATTCCCTTCATATTACTTGTACAAATAAGTTATTTGTAACAAAGATTGCCTATTTTCTTTGAGATGGACTGAGGAAACTGTTCTGTATTGTGATAGAGTTATGATTGATATTGTTTTTAGTCTCCGGTTATTTTATCGTCGATTGTTCTATTAATAATCCAAACGATTGATCCCACTGCTGGGACACAGGCTTCTGTGTGAGGGAGTGAGCCGTAATCCACCACGCAGGCCCAGATCGGGTTGGTAGATATCACATGTCTTCTAGGACATGCCGGTTTTCACACGATGTTTTCCTTCATTGTTTTGAGGACAGTGGTGTGATTAAATTCACTTTCTGAATGAGGTTTAACCTGTGCATGCCCTGTAGGTCTCGTGGTCGCAAGCGTGACTGCTGAACTTGGGGTACTGGGTTCGATTTCCAAATCGTGCAAAGTGTTATTGCGTTTTTTTTTTCCATTAGGACTTTCTTAGTAACAGCCCGGGCTTTGGAAGTAAGCGTTGTGAAAACCATTTGCCTCGGAAAGCACGTAAAGTCTTTGATCCTGCGCCTGATCTCTCTCAGGTCATATCGGCTTGCCGTACCGTCGCGTCGTACTATGAGAGTAAGGAAAGAGACAGTGCACGTGTGTCTGCGTACACACTCGTGCACTATAATATCTCCTGCGCCGAAGGTTAATCTCTGTTGAGATTGGCCACTATAGCCAAAATACTGTCTGGAGGTCTATATAACCTGTGCCCTAACAGTTACAGACTTAGGTATATTTCTCTTATTATTTTAATAAAAATATACACACCCTTCAGCAAATATCTCTATAAAAGCTATTTTCTCCAGACAACGTCTCCAAATCGTAGAAAACATAACAAAGAAGCATTTCACTGGAAATAATATTCAGTGTGCAATCAAATTACAATTTCAATTTGTCTACCGCCCGGCAATGCAATTCTGGGTTCCCTCCCGTTGCCATGGTTACGAGGGCGTCAACAGACAGAACGGTAGATACGATCTTGGGTGAAATTTATACCGAGTGAATTCTGAGGTAAGAAATAGGAGACCATTGATGGGTAGGTATTTTTAGGAAAAATAATACGAATCCCAATCATGAATGGTCTAGAGTCAAGTTATTATACTTTTTATTTAGGACCAATTTTTCAATCTTCAGATAACTTTTTTCTGAGGAATAAAAATAGCGATTTGAAGCGTTTGTGCTCATAGAAAATAATTATGTCAAACTGCTTTATATATTCTACAATTAATAATTTTCTGACGATTAAAAAAATGGCTTTAATGCGCTTATATGATTGGTTAGACGTCAACGCATTCTGTTACCACGAAAAATATTTAAGAAATCATATTAAAAGACATGTATTTTATAAAACAAACAATTTAGTAACTCGCATAAGTAATCATAAATCTAAGCAAATATAATTGAACAATAAATACTTTTCTAAACAAAAACTTATTTACGAAAGCTTTAATACACAATCACTTTCGCAATTCATAGAAAAACGTAATTGAATGTTTTTGTTTTTTGATAAGGTAAAAAAAAAACTTAAATTAAGGACAATTCCAAATGAGAAGATACTTTTCAGATTATTTACAATAATGTTGTTATACAGTGTTGCTAGACAGTGTTATTAAGGACGTAATAAAATATTCAGTTTACAATATTTAGCAATAAAGCTTAAGAACGGTTCTATCCTGGACTTATATCCTGTAATTACGCGAGGGGCTCGTGGCTAAATCATATAAGCCTTACGGATCGATCGAAGGCCGGTTCGTGGATGGGCGACCACACATTACATAGTATCGAGACCCCTTCGTGCCTCCGAAAGCACGTTAACCGTTGTTCCCGTCTGTCATTCGTTTATCTTTGACAAGAGTTACGAGTTAGTCAGAAGCCCAAAAGTCTGACAACCAATCTTACCAAGGAGTGTCATGTTTCATAACTCATTTTCCGATATCGAAAACCTTCGTACGTCTGCGGATCTGAACGTTGGTGTAAATAAAGTAAAGTAAATGTACAATAAATCATATTCTATCTAACTTTAATAAAATATTTATATATAAAATAACACTAACACATACCTGTTTTTATGTCCGACAGAACACTTAATATAAGATTGAACTTCTTCGTTACGGGTGGTCAGAAGCCCGAAAGTCTGACGTATGACCCCGTCACTGGGTTGTGGAGGTCCGATATATGTAGTCGCTCGATGTAAACTACTGGTATTCAGATGCATCCAGTTAGACTGGAAGCCGACCCCAACATAATTGGGAAAAGGCTCAATAGATTGTTTTGTTGTTAGAATAGTACTTACCTTTTGATGGCTGAGTATGAGTTAACGCATAACTATTGAAGTCCATTTGACGACACGGTTGGCGCAGTGGCTGAGCGATCGACTGCTGCGCTGCGTGTCGTGGGTTCGATTCCCGCACGGAACAAATATTTGTGTTGCCTACAAGTTGTTCCGGGTCTGGCTGTTTGTGTATGTGAGTTTAAATGTTTGTAAACGCACCTACGATACAGGAGTAATTCCTGGTGTGGGGCAACGTTTAAAAAAAAATAAAAAATAAAAATCTATGGATTCTCACAACCTGTAGCACAATCATTCTCGTAATTTAGCTCCATTTCCAAAAGTGCCAAAAATATAACTTCATGTTATGCCCTTTTGCAACCGCAGAAGACAGAAAAATTATTAGTTACTTAATTATTACTAATGAGCGACCTCTTTTCTGAACGACTCAGCACAGTTTTCTTCCTGCTTTCTATACTATAGTACTTATAGAACTAGACAAAGCTCTAAAGGTGACACAAACGCCACTCGACAAGTCTCAGGGGACTCTAACCTTTCTTGGCACCAGCAAATCCAATTAACCCGTACAGAAAATAGTAGGAGTTTATAAAAAATAAGTTTCCTCTTCCTTTGTAAAAAGGTTATATAATTGTTACGAGCTTCGGGTTCGTGACAATTAAAAATGCCGATAAAAATTACCAAAAGTTACACTTTAATTAATCAACACTAACAACAACTCGAAACGCACTAATTATAAAACACAATCGCACTTGAAGATCGCTTTCGATGTATTCGCATCTGTAGCAGAACTAAGTCTGATTGCTCGCGGCTATTCCCGGCCTTATATAGTGCCGCAGATAGTTCCAGAACCTTCTATTGTAGAACCGTCTAGAATGTTCGAGTACATACCGGCCCCGACTGACTACATGTCGATAGTTCTAGTAAGTTCTAGCTTCGTCATATCTACTCGTCAATAGATGGCGCTGACGGATGGCGTGACTATTAGTTCTACTATTCCATAATAGATGGCGCCAGTTAGTTCTGCCAATCCACAATAGATGTCGCCAGTGGTAACTAATGTCACCGTGTATCAGGCATTAATTGTGGCGCGTAACACTGCCCCCTCCTAAGACATGCTCGTCCCGAGCATTATCGGCTCCATAATAACGCGCCAATCGATCCACATGGACGATCTTAGGAGTACCTCTTGCACCTTTCCGTATCCGGTAGGTTACGTCATTGATCTTTGTCACAATCCGGTACGGTCCATCCCATTTAGCTTGAAGCTTAGGAGATTTCCCTTTGCTGCGCACTGGATTGTGCAACCACACTAGTGAACCTTCGTCAAACCCTTTACTGTTCATTTTGCGGTCATAACGGGTTTTCATCTTTTCAGACATTTGCTGGCCCGATTGTCTGACGTGCTCACAAATGTCATTCATTTTATTCCGCAAGTTATTCGCATAATCCGTTATACTGCATGGGGCATCAGGTGGTATTCCGGTGATCAGGTCTGCAGGCAGCCGTAATTCTCTTCCAAAGTTTGCGAAGGCTGGTGTCACCGATGTACTTTCGTGAACAGCGCTTCGATATGACAACAAAAACGGTTGTATGTGCTTGTCCCAATCTCGTTGTCGATTTTCCACAACTTTTGCTAGGTACCTCTCCAGTGTCTGATTAAATCGTTCCACCATTCCATCCGATTGTGGGTGGTAAGAAGTTGTTCTTGTTTTATGAGTACCCATAACTCGACAAGTTTCCTGGAATATTTGGGACTCAAAATTCCTTCCTTGATCACTGTGAATCTCTAGTGGAACTCCAAAACGACAGAAGACTTCATAAACTAATTTATCTGCAACTGTCGAAGCTTCTTGGTTTGGAATGGCGAAGACTTCCGGCCACTTAGTGAAGTAATCCATCACAACCATGAAATACTTGTTGCCACTTTCACTTTCCGGAAACGGCCCCGCAACGTCGAGGGCTATCCTCTCCCATGGTGCGCCAACATTGTACAATTTCAATGCACCTCTACTACGAGTCTGAGGTCCCTTTACAGCTGCACAACTTGTACATTTGCGACACCAGTCCTCAACATCGTCCCGACAGTGGACCCAGTAAAACCGTTCTCGTATCTTCAGTAGAGTCCGTTTTACTCCCAGATGACCTCCTGAACATCCATTATGGTACAGCTGTAGAACATTCGGTACTTGAGCTTTAGGGACAACCATTTGCAAATGACAGCTATCTCCCCGAGCATTTTCCCATTTTCGGCACAGGACTCCATCCTGAATCACCAAGCTGTCCCATTGGGCCCAATAGCTTTTCGTGATCGAACTCATCGCTGAGACGTCGCTCCACTTGGGCTTAGGAGCTCTGGCCTTCATCCACACCAGAATCGGCTTGATGTCTGAATCTTCCTGCTGTGCACGTTGTAGGCTGTCCTTCCACTCGATGCTGAGGTCTGTCTTGAGCATCCTCACAGGTACGACTTCTTTACTCTCTTGCCTAGTACAATGCTTGCAGTCTTCAGGACAAGGTCTTCTTGACAATGCATCTGCGTTGCCATGAGATTTTCCGCTGCGATGTTCGACCACGAAGTCGTATTCCTGCAGAAGTTCAATCCATCTCGCAACTTGTCCTTCTGGATTTTTGAACTGCAATAGCCATTTCAGTGCAGCATGGTCGGTTCGTAACTGGAATTTCCGACCCAGAAGATATTTGCTAAAGTGCTGCAATGACTTTACCACAGCAAGCAGTTCTCGTCTCGTAACACAATAGTTCCTTTCAGGTTTCGACAATGACTTGCTGAAGTACGCTATCACAAATTCTTGATCGCCATTCCGCTGGGACAACACACCGCCAAGTCCTATGTCGCTTGCGTCTGTGTCAACTATAAATTCCTTGCCCGCATCAGGGTACCCCAAAATAGGTGTTTTGCACAGACGGTCCTTTAGCTCCTGGAATGCGATGTCGCAACTTCCATCCCAGCTGAAATGTCGCTTTTCCTCGGTTAGCTTATGCAGGGGTTTGGCTATATCTGCAAAGTTCTTGACAAATCGCCGATAGTAGGAGCACAAACCCAGAAATGCTCTGACCTGCGTCTTGTCTTTTGGAATTGGCCAATCCTTGACAGCGGCGATTTTCTCCGGATCCGTGCGGATACCTTTTTCAGACACTACATATCCCAAAAAGCTAACTTGTCGTTTGAATAGTGAACACTTCTTTGGACTTAACTTGAGGTTGGCACTCTGGATCTTCATGAGCACGCGTTCCAGGTTTTGAAGATGTTCTTCAAACGTACGGCCTACGATGATGATGTCATCCAGGTAGACCAGACAGGCATCGCCAATTAGCCCGGTAAGTACAAGTTCCATCAACCTTTCAAACGTTGCCGGAGCATTGCACAATCCAAACGGCATAACTTTAAATTGCCACAGACCCTTTCCTGTCGAGAATGCAGTTTTCTCCTTGTCCTTAGGATCAATTTCAACTTGCCAGTAGCCACTTTTCAGGTCCAGCGTGCTAAACCACTTTACGCCAGTAAGCATGTCCAGCGTGTCATCGATTCTTGGCAAAGGATAGCTGTCCTTCTTGGTGACGTCGTTCAATCGACGATAGTCAACACAAAACCTCATGCTGCCGTCCTTCTTTCTTACCAGCACTACAGGTGAACACCATGGGCTAGATGAAGGTTCAATAACACCATCCTTCACCATCCCCTCAATCATGGTTTCCACTTCCTTTTCACGTGCAACCGGCAATCTCCTTGGCCGCTGACGGATAGGCAATTCATCTCCTGTGTTTATTTTGTGTTGAACTAAGCCAGTCCTGCCGATGTCAGCATCGTTTGACGAGAAAACATCGGCATACTTGAGTAACATTTTCTTCGCCTTGACCATTTCATTTTGGGACAGAGCGCTGCGGCAGTCTTCTAAAAGTGTGGTCACTCTTGTTTGTGCATCCTTGCTGAGGGTCCCAGTCGATAGATGTTGGCATCGACGCAACCAATCCACTTCCTCGCAAGTACCAACTAGTGTGCCTTTTTCTATAATCTGTTCCTGATCACAAAGGTTCAGCACACGTACCCCTGAGATGTCGGTGGCTCTGACCAAAGTTCGTGCCACTTTCCATGGAAGGTCATCGTCTACCCTTTCCACGAGTACACAACGTTGAGTTTTCCCAGGATTCCGAGGAAGACTAACCGGCACAATCGTTTCCGATCTCGGCGGAAGAACAATCTTCTTAAGGCTGTACACGTTCCCTGGTAACGCCCCTTCCACGAAAAGTTCCTCTTGTCCACATTTCAAAACACCTTGCTTGACGTCAATTTCGCAACAATTCTTCCTCATAAAGTCAAGGCCCAGGATGCAATCGTCCATTATATCAGCCACGATGACATTATGCAGGTAGATTCTGTTGCCTAGCTTCAACCCTATCTTCTTCTCTCCATGGACGGGTATGCGCTGACCGGTGGCTGTTACCAAATTAATGTGTTCTCGGTTGTATGCGGAGTCCCCAAGGGACCGTCTTATCAGTTGGGAACTGACGACCGTGCGAGAGGCTCCAGTATCTATGGTCAGCTTACACGGCGTTCCGTTGACCTCGCCCTTGATGATTAGGCTGTTCCCGTCTTGGGTTTGTGTGATCGAAACCCTTGGGGCTCTTTGAACATCAGCCAGCACCCGCCCCGCAGTCCTGGCTATTACTCGTTTCCCTGCTGTTGGTTCTGGGCGGTGCTATTAGCTGCACTGCCCTCTGTAGATCGGCCGTCTTCTCTTTCTGCAGTTCGCTTGGGGCAACTGGATCGAAGGTGGCCCCTTTCCCCACAGCCGTAGCACCTAGGGCTGTACCCTTTACTGCGGTCGCGAACTGTAGCCGCTGCAACCTCCCTGACCCGATGGGAACGATGATCCTGTCGCACGGCTTCCACCTCCAGTGCATGGGCCAAGGCGTCCTTAAGCGTCCCGTGGTGCCCGAGCCTCACAGCAGCTCTAACTTCAAGGTCGCGGATGCCGTCGATGAATGCCTGCACCAGGTTCCCATCAATAAGCGCAGGTACGGACTGGTAAGCTTTACGCACCAGCTTCTCCACTTCAAGGGCCCACTGCTGCAGGTTCTCATTACTGCGTTGCACGCGATCCTTGAGCTGCGCACGAAACACGTGTTCCAGGTGAGCATCGCCATACCGAGCCTCCAATGCCTCAAGGAGCTGCTCGTAAGTCACTTCCTTACCGAGAGCTTCCAGAACAGTTAAGGCCTGGTCGCGCAGGCCTAGGGTGAGGGCAGTCATAGCCTGACTATTATTCCAACCATTCGCCTTTATGACAGCCTCAAACTGGATTTTGTAGGCCGACCAGGAAGAAGTTCCGTCGAACGGTGGCACTTTGAATCCACGTAGCGAAGGTGTTGTAGCTACGGGAGCTGCGATTCCATCCCCAAGTTTAAGGTAATCCAGCGTTTTCTTTACGTCAGCCATCACGGTTTTCTTCACGTCAGCCACCACGTTGTCAACCCGATCATTCACTTGGTCGATCCGGATTTCAGCTTCCGTCAGGCGGTTGTCACATTGAGCAACCTTATCCTTCATCTCCTTCATGTCTTTCCCGAAGGTAGCGTGAAGATCCTTCATAAGGAGCATCTGCTCTTCCTGGCGGCGCGCTTGCTCCTCCTGGCGGCGTGCTTGCTCCTCCTTATCGTGTTGGAGCTGTTCTTCCAACCGACGAGCCTGTTCCTCCTGTCGGCGAGCCTGTTCCTCCTGTCGGCGGGCCTGTTCCTCCTTGTCCCGCTGGAGCTGTTCTTCCAACCGACGAGCCTGTTCCTCCTGTCGGCGGGACTGCTCCTGCAGCATCATCATCAGAGCAGCAAAGTCTGGTGCTGATGATGCTGGACCTGCTGCGGACGGGTCGGCCTCCGTGGTTGGTAGCTGGCCCTCCGACCTCTGCGGCGCAGCTCCACCAAAACGCCTCTGGTCCGTCTCCTGTTGGCGTTGACTCCGGGTACGGATACCCTCCGTGTCGTCTTTAGGTAAAATCGGCATGATTTTAATCCTTGCTTCTGACACCAATTGTTACGAGCTTCGGGTTCGTGACAATTAAAAATGCCGATAAAAATTACCAAAAGTTACACTTTAATTAATCAACACTAACAACAACTCGAAACGCACTAATTATAAAACACAATCGCACTTGAAGATCGCTTTCGATGTATTCGCATCTGTAGCAGAACTAAGTCTGATTGCTCGCGGCTATTCCCGGCCTTATATAGTGCCGCAGATAGTTCCAGAACCTTCTATTGTAGAACCGTCTAGAATGTTCGAGTACATACCGGCCCCGACTGACTACATGTCGATAGTTCTAGTAAGTTCTAGCTTCGTCATATCTACTCGTCAATAGATGGCGCTGACGGATGGCGTGACTATTAGTTCTACTATTCCATAATAGATGGCGCCAGTTAGTTCTGCCAATCCACAATAGATGTCGCCAGTGGTAACTAATGTCACCGTGTATCAGGCATTAATTGTGGCGCGTAACATAATTACAAATCTAAGTAGTCACTAAGGCTCAATTTACATTGCCGCGGAACGGAGTGGAAGCGAGTTTTCGTAGCGATATTATACATAGCAAAATGAGCTTTATGTCAATTGTCTAATGTACAAACTAGATACGAGCTTGTTACTGCGGGAATTCCCGAGAATGCGCGATAATTCGCCAGAAGATGCGCGACCTGTCCGTATGTGTGTATCTAATTTGTGCGTTACACTATTGACATAAACTTCATTATGCTTTGTACCAAAAAAATCGCTTCCATTCCGTTCCACGGCAATATAAATGAGCCTAATGGGAAAAAACATCTCTACATTGTCATTTTCTTTTCTCAGGTCAGCACGGAAGTCTTATAGAAAATCGTGAGTATATCATTGCAAAAATAGAGAACGATTATAACCAAATAACATACAAATCTATTCTTATAAACACACTAACAAAGGGCGCTTTAAAATAACAACATCACGCACAAATCTACATGTGTTCGCAGTTTACTGAACTCGTGTAACCAACATCTATGAATTTCGGTTTATTTGGGATAAAAAAACGCATGTGTACTAGCAGCTAACAAACGCACGTCCTGAATACGAAAATTGCACGTGCCGAAGAGTGAACCCGTAAACTAAACTGACCAAATCCGCGGAATCAATGATCGGGATTCAAGTTCCGCATACCGGATTTAAAATTATTCAGTTTGTAGGATTCAGAAGGATGCATTCTACGTTTGGTTTTATATTCGCAGTTTTGCACGGTGATGGCATTTTAATTGAAGTTTACCTTAATAAATTGAGAAAATTATTTATAATTTACTAAACGTTAATTAATTTAATATGATGTCAGAAGTTCTGGTCTATGCAGAATTATATTAAATACAAGAACTTAATTAATTAACGCCAAGCAATTTCTATGCTGCTATGGCTTCAAATTTCCATAATGTTTACAAAATGTTCGAGTCTTTTACGTTTAAAGTTCTACGTAATTTTTATAAAGTTCAAAATTCATCGTGAATGTTGAAAATTAAACTTCATCGGGTAAAAATAATAACTGATTTTTAATTTCCACCGAATAAAGTATACCTATTAAGTACCTTATTTATCGTTTATTGAAAATTATATTAGGAGCCATGAAAAGAGGACCACAATTGACTACACCTACTCACACCTATTTTCGTTGCTCTATATTTATTTTATTCTGGAATGCGGGGAATGTGCATGTTTTTATAAAACTTTAGGTACTGTTCGAATGTGTAAATAATTAGTTGTAAATTATCGATTTTTTACCGTAGGTATTGTATGTAAAATAAATCTGCATGTGACTGATATGTGAATGATTTTAGTTTAGAAGCTCGTATCTATTTTTTTTAATAAATATCAAGTATTTGGCTCTTCTTGTATTTTATTTACATTAAACTGAAGGTTTATATAAAATAGCGATGTTTTGGTCAATTTTTTTCAATAAACTGAATTCATAAATTGTAACTGGGTTGTGGAGGTCAGATAGGCAGTTAGCTCCATGTAAAATACTGGTATTCAGCTGCATCCGATTAGACTGGAAGCCGACCTCAACATAGTTGGGAAAAGGCTAGGCAGTTGATGATGAAACTGAATTCATAAATTGCATATCTTTGTGACGGCAGAACAAAGTATGATTATAATTATATAAAAAAAGATCTGTGTAACAATTGCCCACGTTTGCAAAGAAAATAAATGATTTGATTTGAAATAAAATAAAAGACGAACAAAAAAAATACGTGAATAGAAAATTCCAAAACATTGCTTTTTTATCGTGTAAGCGTCCATTCTATTCTTTTTCGAACCTCATTTTAAGCTAACCTCCTTTGTCCTCAGAACAAGGTGCACTCACAATTGTGCGTCGCTCCTCCAGCCGCAGTAAGGCAGAAAGTTGTCCAACACCCACTGACGAACAACTTGACTCCCTCGACTTGGACACCGAGCACTTGCCCGCCGTCGACACGCCCGACGCATGCGATAAGGCCGCCCTTAGGTAACGTCTTATTTTTACTTATATACTGTCTATTTTATTTTATATAGATATAATATTGTTACAAATAGAAAGACAAATAATTTTTTTTAAAGATTTTAATGGCCTCCGGCCTAACGGTTTTTACAATATTTGAAATATGATAAATCAGACAGCTTCCGCGCTGCGCGATGACCGATGGGCAAATGGACGAGTGCCGCCAGCCGCCTTTCTTATATAGCCCGTCGCGGTGTTGCTATTCTTGCTAATAGTTTTCTTCTAATAATATATTAATAAAAAAAAACAACATTGATAAAGTAGTTTAATAAATACGTACAGAGTGTTCCAATGTCCACTTTTGAACAACTTCAGTGTGTTTGGACACAATGGACACCTTGCAGAACCAACTTGGACACCAAGCAGACACTAAGCATTGCGGTCCTTCTTCGATGGATACGCACGAACGATGCGTGTGACACTGCGACCAATCTTTAATATTAAATTACCCAATACCAATACAGCCCCTCAATAAACATCACTCTCTTGAAATTAACACATTTAACCCGTCTGCTTTCAAAGCAAGAGTGAATAGGCAACTTCTGGGCACTCTCGTCCCATCATAGACCTCATCCATGGCTTTCCATCAGGTGTGATCGAGGTCAAGAGCAGGCCCATGAGGCCAATTCTTTATTTATTTGAGAATGGGTTTGTTGTATAGGTTAGCCTATACAACAAACCCATTCTCAAATAAATAAAGAATTTTCTTATATCCACTCATAAACCACCATCAACTTAGTGTTCGTATTAAGGTAACGTAAAAAGTTGAAAAAAAAAATCTGTACGTCGTACTGTAATCAACTGCTCCAACTGCCGCGTTGCTCTCGTGGTCGTAAGTTGACCGTGGGGTCCTAGGTGGCCATTGTGATACCCCCGTGCCTCGGAAAGCACGTTAAGCCGTTGACCCTGCGCCTGATCTCTCTCCGGTCGTGTCGGATTGCCGTCCCATCGGGCAATGAGAGTGCGGGAAAAGAGAGTGCACCTGCGTCTGCGCACACACTTGTGCACTATGACATCTCCCGCGTCGAAGGCTGGTCTCCGCTGAAACTGGTCGCGTTGCGCGTAGTTCGGCCTGGAGGAATTTTATTTACTACTAGCTGACCCGGCAAACGTTGTTTTGCCATATAAATTATTTCTAGCTGCCCGGCGCTACTTCGTTCGCGTGGTGTCCTACCCCCTACCCTACTCCTACCTTACTTCTACCCTACTCCTACCCTACTCCTAACCTACTCCTACACTACTCCTACCCTACTCCTACCCTACTCCTACCCTACTCCTACGCTACTTTAACAAAATGATCCGCCATTTATTGAATTCATTTCTTCCAAAAAATGTGATAAATGAAGAACCGCCCTACCGATTTTGTGCAAACTTCACATAAACCATCTACTAAAATATAGTCCGAACAAAGCCTAAACATTTGGTTTGGATAGGTGAGCCCGTTCTTGAGTTATAAAATTACAACGAAAAGTGGCATTGATTTTATATATATAGATACTCAAGAGCGTAGTAAGAAACTCAAACAGACGACATATAACTTAATAAATTAGGAGTAGGTACAGTCAACAGCAAAAGTAGATGATCAAAATCAGAAATTCAATACTAATTAACCGAGTTCGCGTCAGAGCTGTGTGGCGTCGAAGTGATTCAAAAGTATGTGATTGTAAATTATACCAAACATTTACTACTAGTACAGCTGCCATATAACTGCGGACCCCGTTCATTAGTATTGAATTTCAGATTTTGATCATCTACTTTTGCTGTTGACTGTACCCTATACTACATCGAAATTCGACGCACAAGTCACCCGGATACACACTTATGTTAGCTTAGGACGACTGCAAACTTGGTAAGCCTTTTATACTTTGAATAATCACGATGTCTTTAATATACGGGCTCTAAGATATTTCTCAAATACCTTTCGCACATATCAACGAGGATAGTATACCTAAAATATAGGAAGCATTTTATCCAGTTTTAACTAAAATCGAGTAGGATCTTCGTTACACCTAGATTCCTTATATCAATTAAGGGCTGATTTTTCCAACGCCAGATAATTTTAGCGGATGAATAATTTTGAATTTTTGACAGTTCTTCCGTACAAAAACTGTCAGAGGTCAATTTTATTCCACGAATAAAAAAAAGTTGGTTTATCCTACTGCCTGCTATTCTATCCTACTTTTCTACTATATTAATATTATAAATGCGAAAGTTTGTATGGATGGATGGATGTTTGTTACTCTTTTACGCCAAAACCACTGAACGGATTTGGATGAAATTTGGCACACAGATATTTCATAATCAGAATTAACACATAGGATACTTTTTTTCCTGATATTCCCACGAGATCAAAACTTATGCGGGTGTAAGTCTACTAGCTTTTGCCTGCGGCTTCGCTCGCGTTTTGTTTTCCCTCAGGAACAGTAATTTGTTTCTGGATGAAAGGTACCCCCTACCTATGTCCTTTTTTGTACCCCTGACAACGTGCATGCAAAATTTCATTATGATCGGTTGAGTAGTTCAGTCGTGAAAGCGTAACAAACAAATAAACAAACTCGCTTTTGCATTTATAGTTAGGATAAACCAACTTTGTGCTCCACAAAAAATATTAAACGATTTAATATTTGTTTTTTTTAAACGATTTTACTTTTATGAAAGCCTATCATAAAAATAAAATCTTTTGAATTCGTTTATAAATTATATTACATTCGCGTTATAAATGATCCATTATGAACGGCTTTGAAGGGTCCCAAATGTAGAAAACTCAATACTCGGATTCTTTAGTATTGTGTTTGAAAGAAAATTATATTTCATGTAAAATTATTTCATCCTTTTCACCTGAATGTAAAAAAATACTGAGCTTTTTTATGTGTAAGACTTACCTTACAACGGGTGTAAACATATTATTTAAGGGTTTATTGAAGCCGAGACTCACTTTCTCTTCCCGTTATTATGATCATTTTTTTGTACCTTCTGGTTATGGATATATTGAAGGTCTAAGTTCCAACTTTTTTTTTACGAAAAATGGTTTAAATGTTACTGTAACTTAACATAAAATCCCAGGATCCCTGTACCGTTGCATGCACCCGTTTTGCGTGCGTTACTTTATGGACTACAGTAAACTGCGGAATTATCACACCTAAAATAAAATTCGTTCCCCAGCAATTATTTTTCACACAGTTACGTAGTTTGATTTCCAGAATGCGTAGATGACGGCTTCGTGATGGGTCTTTTTACACCCTGTAGAGTTCCGAGTGACATCAGTTTCACTAAAATAACTGATGTCACTTGGAAAGCTGCCACGCTTAATTGGAATTGGGCTGGACATCTGCCGTATGTCAGTCGATCAAAGGCCAAACATACGAGCCAGGGGGCCCCACTTAATGGCAAACGACATCGCGGCAGGCCCAGACGGAGATGGCGGAATGAGCTGGACTCCTTTGATAAAGATTGGTCCTTGGCAGCTCTGGACAGGGAGAGGTGGGATGAGTAGAAAGGCCTGCCTTAGCCCAGCAGTGGGACATTAACGGCTAATAAAAAAAAGGTACATGATATAATTTTATTCATCTAGTACCCCAGTTGTTACGGATATAAAAGACATTTCTGAAACAGTACATAACCACACAATGGCAAACAGTTCTTCTCATAAACTTTTAATTAGCGCAAGTGGGCTTACCTCCACGGAACGGTAGCAGGGTGTGGTTGTGGAGCTGAGTCACAAACCATGCTTCAGCTCCCATCCTGCCCTCTTTGGCCCAAAATATGCAGCCGAAATGATCTCTGAGCTGCCACCGATAACGCCGTGGAAGTGGCAATGTTTTGGGCCAGCAAAATTTGAATTACATTCGTGCCAGCGACACGACGGAGAAGAAGAATGAGTCATCTGCCTAGCCTTTTCCCAACTATGTTGGGGTCGGCTTCCAGTCTAACCGGTTGCAGCTGAATACCAGTATTTTACATGGAGCGACTGCATATCTGACCTCCACAACCCAGTTACTGGGTAATACGATACCCCTTGGTGAGACTGGTTGTCAGACTTTCTGACTACCCGTAACGACTGTCAAAGATCCACGAATGACAGCCGGGACCAACGGCTTAGCGTGCTTTCCTAGGCACGGAGGTGTCTCGGTATGTAGAGATGGTCACCCATCCACAGACCGACCGCGGCAAGCATAGCTTAACCTGACCGATCGACCTGTGCTGCTGTTATTATTTAGCCACGGGCCCCTCGGAGAAGAAGAATGAGTGCAGATAAAATAATATCCTGTATCTAACAAAAAGATCTGAGGTCAAACTTAATCATAAAATCTCCTTTTAATCTTAAAACTACCAGTTCAACAGGAGGATAGAGGATAGAGGTACTCAGTATAATTTATAGTTTAATCCCGACAAAGTTAATGAAAGACATTTGAAACCAGCTCTGTTCTTCTGAGATTACATTTATTTGTCACCATTACGTTTCTAGGTTTAGACGCAAGGGATTTGTTAAGAAGAAAAGAAAAAATATTTATTTTTATACATGAACGTGGTTATGAGGTGAAAACAAAACTTTCTTCGTTGTCTCGATTATGATAATGATAACGACTACGAGTAATAGAGAAGTGGAAGAAAAATTCATGTTCTGCTGACCCCAAAGAAACTGGTTTAAGGGCAGAAGAATGTTAATGAAGGCCCCTTCATCATCATTATTTCAGACATCATTCAGACAAACGCGACGCCTCTCTATTAGAACCATTTCTTTAAAAACTTCATGGAGATTTATCTACCTTAATCGCGTCGCACTGTCGCGTCGCGCCAGTTTGCGGGAGCCATGATTGATAAAATTAGCAAAGACAACAGGTTTTCTTAACTGTCTAGTGAAGAAAATAATCAAATGACGATGTTTTTCCATTTCTTTATATACACTATGTATCGATTTTGCAACATGGAAGTAAATAAGTAGGCTACTCAGACTTCTTTTATCGAGAAAGCGACGAAAAGATGAGCATTACTTGGACTTAATATTTTTTGACCCAACTTTTTTCACGATATACTTACGATACCATAGATTCTACAATCAATTTCATCTTACGGTTACTGATAAAAACATGCAGTGACTGGACAGGTCAACTAAAATATGTGTGATCCTTTCCTCAAAGACCAACTCAGACTTTAATCTGCATGGTCTTCATCATATGGCCTGACCAAGATTATGTCTAGACATTAAAAGAAAATGTGACCTCCAAATTCGTTTCGGTCTTTCTTCTCAGAGTAGTCAGTTACCAAACACCGAATGTATCTAGTTATTATAAAACATAATTTAATTTGTGTTTAACGTGTACATGTGTTTTACGAACTAATAGCTTCTGAAGACCAATAACTCGTAATTTAAAACGTTCAAAATCTAGTCGGAGTCTCATCTCGGCGACAAACAGATATCAAAAACTTGTCAAAATGTAGGGAAATTAGAGGTATTTTTGACAGATTGAGACTGAGATCAGACTGTGAACGTTCTTAAAATTACTAGAATTGCCCCTCTGCTCGCGACTTCGACCCACCGCACGTCGCATTGCATCGCCTGCCTGTCCCAGCAGCCTCGACATTCATAGCGATCGCTTTACGACCGAATTCGGTCGCAAAGTCCTGTCACTCCATACATTTCACCTGTCAATTCGGGACTTTGCGACCGAATTCGGTCGCAAAGCGATCGCTATGAATGTCGAGACTGCTGGGGCTTGGTTATTACTTCGTTTTCACTTAGGATTCTTTTTTTCTTTTTGCTCGCCTATTAAGGGTCCTAGCGTGATGTTAAATAGCCTCGAGCCTTCCTCAAGAAACGACTATCAAATGGAAAAAGATTTTTTTCAAATCAGACTGGCAGTTCCAGAGATTAGCGTGTTTAAACAAGCTCTTCACCGTTATTATTACACACCTCGATTTGGATATATATACAGGGTGGCGATTAGGTTATCACATTAAATTGTACAGCAGGTATTACAAGTTGTTATCAGTCCGTTAAAATAATAAAATAAATAATTTTACTAAAATTAAAAAAATGCATTTTTCAAACAAAATAAATGGAGTTATAGTTGGTAAAAAATAAATCATCCTTTATAATATTAGTTTACTGACCTGTAAAAGCGGCAACGCCGCAGCGTCGCGCCGGCGGAGCACGCGCCGTACCTACGCGAGGTACGAGTACGAGTACCTACTTGTGAATGTAGGCACGCGCGCGTGGTGCGTGCGACAGTAATTCAACATTTTCACAACATACTCACGATATTGTTTTATGAAATAATCACAAATTAACTTTAAAAATCTCCACTTAAATGCAATCAATTATTACGTATTTTAATTTTTACGTTTTCAAAATGTCCACCGTTCTTCTGTACACACAAATGACATCGTCTTACGATATTATTTCGGACTCTCCAGAGTAGGCTTCGCGGCTAAAATTTTTAAATTGTCGAAGGCCCCAATTATTCGAGATTTTAAATCGTCCATAGTCGTCACTTTAACCTCATTCTTTAAATGTCCATTGCCCGAACTCCAAATCATATCGGTGTACTCCGGCGATGCGAAATTGATTCGAGGTATCTTGTTGGAAACAATAACACAATGAAAATAGCTACCTAACAATAATTATTATTTAAGCGTTTGATTTCGCATAAACTGTCACACACACCACCTTCACTAACCTATCCTATTCCTATTACTAAAATAAAGTTAACACAAAACAATGTCCACAAAATAAAAACAATAACAATACTACGAAGGGCGCGTGCGCCAATCGTCAACTATTCCTCAAGGATTTTGGCGGCGGACTACGTGACTCATTCGTCGCACGCGCCAAAGAAATGCCTACAAGCACACCCCCGTACCCCGTAGCATTTCGGGCATAGAAATTTATACCTTAAGTCGTCAACCGTAAGAATATTTTTGCATATTTTTTTCATACCTCTCATGCGGTCCCTTTTCATCTTTTAATTTTGCGCACAAAAAACGCCTTCAACTATTAGCCGTAAGAAGGCGGTAAGGACATTTTTCGCTTGAATTTTTTACGTTTCTTGTAATAATAGTTTGTAAAATGGTAGTTTAGTAGTGCTTGTAGGTAATTCGGAATGGCAACGTTTGAAGTTTTGAACTATCTTCACCGGCCACGGGTCTTTGACCTACTTTTATTGGTCAGCTGATTATGTTTATGCAATACATGATGTTGTGAAATATTAAAATGAAAAAAAGGGTCCTGCGGCTATAATATTGTTTATTATTAAATTATTTTAATTGAATATGATAAAATACCTAATATAGAGTACGTGGTTTCAATTAATGTGATAACCTAATCGCCACCCTGTATATATATTATAAGTATATATTATAGTAATAGTATGTACATATGTGTATATAACCTATTTGTGTATTTGTGTACTTTTGTTTACTGTTTATTGTCCCTCTCAACCGAATCACATGCCATCTAATCTCTTCACCAACCTTGGTTAACTGGTAGAGAATGCCTAAGGCATTAAGTCCGCCTTTGTACCATTTTGTGTGAAAAGTTTAAACAAATAAATTAGTACAGATGTTATGACAAATTTGCAGAAGTAAATACAATTAATCTAAATTCACTTTAAGCAAGCAATAACACGAAACATTGAATCGGCTCCATCTTAATAACGTTCGGATCTTTCCACGAGCAAAATTAAGTTAGCGGTAGACTCGGATATTTCCGTCCAATTGTCATGGCAATAAGGTCAATTATTCCGGCTGATTTCATCCGGTATCGCGGGGGATCGGAACGTAAACCGGAATGCTTTTAAACAGCTTATGGAGCACACTGAATGGATATTGTTGTATAGTAACTGTAGGTAGGTACTTTACAGCTCATTTTGTTTCACGAAAATAGGATAAGAGAGTGTAATGTTAATCAGCATAGCATTAGCATAATCAGCCTTAATGTTTCCACTACTGGGACACAGGCCTTCTAGGGGGAGTGGGGGGTAATCTACCACGCGGCCCCCCCAGTGTGGGTTGGTAGATGTCACTTGTTTTCAAATTTTTGGTTCTAGGACATGCCGATTTCCTCACGATGTTTTCTTTTACCGTTTTTGAGAGCAGTGGTGATGAAATTATTTACACAAAGTATAGCGCTTGCCTAGCTGGGTTCGAACCCATCACCTACAACTCATAAGTTGGGGCCACTGGCTACCACTGCTCTCGTTTGACCTCTGTACACGTCTGTAAACAACATTATACCAAAGATTAAGAATAAAATAGTAATAATAAAAAATAACTGTACATGCAATATGTGGTACGCTTCATTATTATGTATTTTATAAAACTATTATTTAATGCAAACAGATGCAAAGTAAGTTTTCTCCATTCAAACCAGACTTACCCTTCGCTTCAAACTTCAAATATATAATTTACCCTCTTACCCCGTTGGCCTCGTGGTTGCAAGCGCCACTGCTGAGCATGGGGTCCTTGGTTCGATTCCCGGGTCGGACAAAGTGTTATTAGGTTTTTCACTAGGAATTTCTTAGCAGCAATCAACGTGGCCACCTACTGGGCTTAAAAAATATAAAATATCTAAGAAGAGTACCATCGACACGAAAAGAAGAAGTAATAGATAAATGTATTTACCTGAAATGAATAAATTTCATTATTTATTTTTATTTTATCAAATCAGATAAAATTCAAATTAAGTAAAATCAATACAAATCTAATTCGACGGAAACAGAATAAATCAAATTAAATAAAATCAAATTAAAATAAATAATCACAACAATAAAATTAACATAGAAATAAGAATTTATTAATAAATAATCCCAAAATACTATGAGAGTAAAGGAAAAGAGAGTGCATCTGTGTTTACGCACACACCTAGGCTGTGCACTATCTCCAGCGTACCTGGCTAATCTCCGTTGAGATTGGCCATCGTGAACGAAATCGGTCGGGGGATTATTATTATAGGTATAATTTACAGTCTGATAAGATTTTAGTTAACCTCGGTACAAAATTCCTTGCAGAACAATCGACAATTTTTGCTAAGCAGCATTACTGAACCTTTCGAAGGACTTGACCTTAAAACGCGGCCCCAGACATCTTGAGAGTTTTGTATAAGAAGCCAGGAGCTGTGTGGGGTAACTATACTCCATTTATAATAGCATTAGAAAAAAGAGGCTCGTAGAAGCAGGAATGCAAAACATTTTATTTCAAAGTTATGATAAAACAATTTTAAGGGAGATGCTTAAATTCTAATTTTCTTGCGTTTTTTACAATTTGCAGGTCAGTGTCAGGTTGTATCTTAATAAAAATAATATGATGCGCAACAATAAGAAATATGTAGGCAATAATACAATTTTAACATTAAAAATCATCAATACAGGATGTATTGATGATTTTTAATGTTAAATTAGAATTGCTCCGAATTCGTCTGATTTCGCGGGCTACTGCAGCGCATCCACCTTAATTAAAATAAAATTCGGTAGAATTATAGTGAAACGAATAACGTTCCAAGTATTGTTCATCCCTGCTTCTTTTAGGTTTTTAGCATTGACACTGTAATTTTAAATTGGAGTTATATAATATAAATAAATGAAAGCCACATAATTTCATAAGATAAATAGTTAAAATGGTTACAATTAAGTGTGACAGCTGCTGTAAAAATAGATAATAATAAATTCGGCGTCTATCATAATGTAACAATGTTTATTGTATTTTTGTTACAAAGTGTGCATTAAAAATAACCTTTTTTAACTTCTTTCTAATGCTATTGTAAATGAACAGTGTTGTTCTCATTTTTTTTTTATAGATTTTTATTCTTGGAAAATAGTTTCACAATTACCTAGTGCTTAGAGTCATTCTCCGTCGATGATCAAACATGGATTTTAATTGAAAAAAACTAGATTTGAGTGGTGATTATTATTGTGCCTGCCTCGATATACCAGAAGACTAATTCCCGTAATTAAAAACGTTCAAAATTTAGTCACAATCTCATCTCAGCGACAATCAATGTCAAAAACTTGTCAAAAACGTAGGTAATTAAAAGTTTTTTTGTCAGATTGAGACCGAGGTCGTTCTTAAAGTTGTATTACAGGAATTACTCCTCAGAACATTATCCACGTGTACTTTCAAAGTTACTGACATCGTACTATGGCGGCATCAATATCGCCACATGCGAACTACGCATCACGCCGACGTCACTCATAAATCCTGCATCGCGCAAGCAGAGTTTACCGCGTGACTAGTGTATATAACGGCCCGACATCAACCGTCGGGCAGTAGCCCATCAGACACAACACCAGTCAGGTCGGAGGATCCTACCTTTTCTATGAAGGATGGGTGAACTTTACACCCTGTTCCTCATACCTCTATAGGACACCCCCCCTGTATAACATAGTTGGGAAATGGTTCGGCAAATTGATTGAAGACTTTGCCATCATCATCACTTATTCACTAATTATTTTAAAACAAAAAAAAAACGTTGCCCCACACTAGGAATTACTCCTGTATCGTGGGTGCGTTTACAAACATTTAAAGTCACATACACATACAGCCAGACCCGGGACAACTACCTGTAGGCAATACAAATATTTGTTCCGTGCGGGAATCGAACCCGCGACACGCAGCGAAGCAGTCGATCGCTCAGCCACTGCGCCAACCGTGTAGTCGTTTTGAATATCATTTGAATCTTAGTATTGTTTACATACGCAAAGCAAAACGTTACCAGAGAAGTTTACAGATATGATGTTGATGTTTTTTTTTAGTTTACAAATTTTCATCAAGCACCTTCAAACCATCCAATATTGAACCAATACATACATAGGTATACCAGCGAATCCTCTGAGCTGCAAACAATAGCAGAAATTGATTATCACAGATCAAACGACTGGATATAACGTGATTGTGAACGGCTCAGTGGTAGCGTCACAATAGATATTACTAGTTTATATACATCTGTATATGGGTAAGAAGTAATTGAAGCAATATTAGATATTAATTCGATGATATTAGATTCAGGGCGGTCAGAAGGCAGGAAATTACGAGAATTGTCTCGTAATTTAAAATGGTAAAAATCTAGTCTTATCTCGGCGACAAACAAATGTCAAAAACTTTAGGGATGATATATATGCTAGACCGTCACGGGCGTGAACCGCTTCCGTGTCTGCTCAGTTTGTAGGGACCAAGTCTCGGTCGGGACATAGACGCTGCACGGTTTAGCATGAACTGCTCCATATAAAATGTTCGTGAAGTTTTGGATCCGTGTTTCGCCCGCGCCCCGTACCTACATAGCACTGCTCGCGCCCGTCACAGACTATAGCATTAATGAACCCTTCTCGCTCCGCTAATATGAGCAGGCAGCCTTAGCAGGTTACCCTTCGTTGTTATAATGTATAAGCATAACTTTAGTAAACTTTCAGTTGCTAGTTCTAGACATTGGTATTCATAGATTTCCTAACTTATTAATTACTACGAAGCCAGTCTTCTATTTGAGGTGAAAGAATAAAGAAAATGCATTTATTTGCGGCAAACATGACGCATAAAAAAGAATATAAACACACAAAAAAAAATACAAGTTGGGGGTAAACATGCGTCACATTCACGCAAAACGGCTATCGCTTAGCATAATGGTAAGACCCTGTACGAGGTGGTTTTAACGACTTAGTAATTATATCAATTATCTAAATGCAAGAAGAAAATGTTGGAGAAAACGAAGCCTGTAACCGGACCAATACTAATAGTATTACTAATACAATACTAATACTAATAGTAGTTATTTAAAATCATATTGAATCCTTTAAAACCACGATATCATTATACAGAAGAGAAAATGCCCCAAAAAATTCCTTAAAGATTCAGAGAAAGAACAGTTCAGTTTGTCAAAACATCATTTGGGAAGCATTTCTTTTAATTTATACAGAATAATAATCAGGGCTACGAACATTATATTTGCTACATCAAGGTACGGAGAATGCGATTGTAAACAATATGAAATATATAATTTAACGGCTGGCAACACTAACAATGAAATACTAGACGATCGGTAGAACAACACTGAGTGGGAGAATCAGTGACAAAAAACGGACGCCGACAGGAAATATAATATTAAGATGAAAAAAAAAACAATCCAGAAAAATCGTTTGAATTAACACATCCCACAATTATGGGGCTCGTCTGGGATTGATGAAAAAAAAGCGGTTCGCACCGAATAGGTATAGGAAGTCCCAAAGATATATCTTTAAAAAATAAATATCTTTCTAAATTAAGTAGCATACTTCATCATGTGGAGCATTATAAAGAGAGGAAGACGCACACTATCTCTATGGGTACAGGATCTGGAAGACAATGCAGAGATTTTACAGTCAATATTTAAAATATGGGAAGAGAACCCGCGCTGGCAAAAGAATTCCCGAAACATTGGATATAAAGACAGTCAATGAAATAATGACCGCCCGTTAGAAAAATAACGTATGGGGTCGGGGGACCTCCAGCAGGAATGAAGTTCAAAATGAAAATCCAAGAGGGCGGCTGCTAAAATCTTACAATTAGCTCAAAAACTTTACAATTAGCTTTTGTTTTTTCATTTTGAGTTCACTATCGGCTTCAACACCCTCGAAAACCATGAAAACGACACCCATGACGAAAAATTTAAAAATATTTGCAGCCGCCCTTTTGGTTTTTCATTTTGATCTCACTATCGGCTTCAGCACCGTCGAAAACTATGAAATATATCCCTCTCTCTCTCTCTTTCAATTATTTATAATAAAAAGTCAAGTAAAGCTTTTTCGTTAAATGACGATTTCTACCAGTTTACTCCTACCACAAGCTCCGTTAAAGTACGTCGTTCCAAAAACAGACAGAATTGACAAGGAATCTTGTCGTTGTTAAAGAAAAACATTGACGCTAAAATAAACAGATTTCGTGAGGCGTAAGGCCTTCATAATAATAAAGTTAAACAGCCCAATAAAACGCGAAGAGCAATAAATTTGTTAAAGAAGACAATGGAATCGTTACTACTCAGAACTGAGGATCGATTGCATGTTCGAGCGATGCTGCCCCTGAATGAAATATGAGACTAGAAAAGCCTTTTAAAACATTTTCTTTGCTCAAAATGCTTGAAGAAATTTCTTTTAATATTTACTCTTTTGGTTTGTTTCCTTTCGATTTGTAGAAGAATTACGTTTCCTAGACTTTGAAGAAAATCTTGTTCGAATATTATCGGGTTTCTTTTAAACACAAATGATAACAATGGGAATAGTTTAATACGATTTTATCGAAAACTTCTTTCACTTGGAAAGATGATTATTGTTTTGAAATAATATTTCAACTTTTTATGAATAAGTATTTATTTAAACCTCTAGCAGCATCTATACCGCCACATGCGAACTACACATTACACTGACGTCACGCAAAATTCTGCATCGCGCAAGCAGAGTTTATCGCTCGACTAGCATATATACAACGTCCCGACATCAATTATCGGGCAGTTGCCCACCAGACACGACAGTCTGGTCGGAGGATCCTCCCTTTCCTATAGAGTTTGAGTGAACTTTACACCCTGTTCCTCATACCTCTATAAACCTTTCTTATCACAATGGAAGCCGTAAATAATATAGTTTACAACACGCCAAATAACTTATATTCTGCAACCAATATTATAAATTCTAATCACGTTAATACGATATCCGCGTTTGAAGATGCATGCGACCACATAATGCAAAACTAACCATGCTTGAGGCAAATTCGAGCCGCGCATAATAATTTTAAACCTTTCCCACACGACCTTCAATCAATAATAGTACTAGATTAAGGATCAGGAACAAAAATCAGTCGCTCAAGTGGCCACGTTTGTACACACGTAAACATCTACATTTCTTAGAAAAAAGTTTAATAATATTAACAACTTCAGTTTATTATAAACCTTAATGCTTAAACATAAAGTTTAATTACCATTGCAAAATATATTTAAAATGTCGCTTGAAAATAAAATCATTCTATTTTTAAATTTTCAGTCATTTATTCAAAAATGAAACTTGAAGTCTAAGTAATAAGGTTAAAAACATACTAATTTGAAATAAGACTACTAAAGTATTTGTGGTCTTATTTTTCGGGTCGTTTTTGAAGCGCTTATCGGGAATCTAGTACTATTATTGATCGAAGCACACGACCTCCTTTAAAGTCTGACTCCTTTTGTTTACACTTCGATATTCAGCCTGTTCTATAATGTACGTAATACACGTGCGTAGTACCTAACATAACATAACCTCACGCCAGTATTCCTCGAAGGGTAAGGCAGAGGTGATTCTATAGAACACCAAATAAATGATAAAGGATTTATGTTGTAAGTAGGTTTGTACAAACACTTTTACACGTCAATCGTACCTTAAAAACTAGATGAGGTCGGCGTTTCCTATCTGACTAGTCTGAGAAGAAAGGCTGAAATAAACTGAGAGATCTCTTTTAACGTCCAAACATAACCTTGGTCAGATCATATGAAGACCATGTATATCGATGTCTGAGATGGTCTTTTGAGGAAAGAACTACACACATTGAGAGGACCTGAAGTGCGATGCTGTAACCATCTCACCTTGAAAACTTAGGTAAAGTGAGCGTGGAGTGAGCTGTCACTCCAACTAATGCTAGGGATTGACACTATTAACAGCTCACTCTAAGCTCACTCCACCTAACTTTTCACGGTGAGATTTTTACAGAATCAATCGGCAGTTCAGTCAGTGCACCATCATTTCGCCAGTGATGTTCAAATCCCATAATAACTGGCGAAATGGAACTGTGGAATGGAAATGGCATTTGGCTTGTTTATCTGCCACATCAAATGCTACAAACTCAACATTATAATTCGCAATTCATTTGTCCAATGCGTCCTTGGAAAATGTTCAATGTTCAAGTTCACGAGAGAGCAGTGGTGGCCTAGTGTAAGTGGCCAAGAGGTTCGAACCCTGACAGGTGCTTCACTTTGCATAAATTATTTCATCACCATTGCTAGCAAAACGCTGAATGAAAACATCGTGGAACGGCATGTTCTAGAACAAAAAATTCGAAAAAATCTGACATCTACCAACACCGCGTGGTGGATTACGGCCCCGGGCCCACTCCTTCTTACAGATCCCAGCAGTGCCCAGTTCCGGCCTGTGTCCCAGCAGTGGGAACATCATAGGCTACGTTGCTAAAGTTAGTAAATCTTAACATACACGTTTGGATTATTGATAGACCAATCTACGATAAAATAACCGGAGAATAAGAACAATATCTATCATAACTCTTTCACAAACTATACAGAACAGTTTCCTCAGTCCATCTCAAAGTAAATAGGCAATCTTTGTTACAAATAACTTATTTGGACGAGAATTATGACGCAAGTACAAAATTCAAGAAAAAAATTGCTATTTAATTTGTTGCTAAAGAAAGAAGAAGAAGAAAGAAAAGTATTTTATTCTGCACAAACAGAACGCACAGTTACAAATAAAAAATAATAATAATAAAAAAAATAAAACATAAGATACACTTGCTACTGGACTAACATACTAATTGACAAAAATTATTGAACTAGATTTGATTATCATAAAGATAAATAACCGATACTCTGTCTCCAATGCCATAAGTAGTGTAAAATCTCTTCAGCACCCTATAGCGTTCGTTATGGATGTCGTCATCAATCATTGGCCCCCAGCGGCCCTGTCTAGACAAGGGTATCCAGTACTCTTGAGACAAATTGTCCCATCCAACTAAAGGAGTTTTAAAATAAAACTCGTTACCCGTTCCATCTTATTATATTTTAGTTTTATGAACCATTTTGGGCCTTCATTTAAAGAGGATACGCCGATTATGAGTGATAAAAGATCTGTTAGGGAGACAGACTCATATGAAAAGTTTTATAGTTCTTACATCAATAACATAATCAGCATAATGTTCCCACTTCTGGGACACAGGCCTCTCGGTGAGGGTGTTTATAGTTCTATTATGGTATAAATAAAGAAGAGACTAGACTAGTTCTACGTGGCTAGAATTTCTTACAAATATGCATTTAATAGTCATAAATCTATCATATATTTGAAGCCTACCCTGTCGCAGTACATCGCTTGTCCGCGCTATATATTTATTTCCGCTTAGTGTTCTTTTTGTGTTTTTTGTTTTTGTTCGGCTCCTAAGGGTCCCAACATGATGTAAAGTTACTTATAGCCTTTATCAAGAATTGGGCTTTTAAATGCAAAAAGAATTTTTCAAATCGGACTGGTAGTTTTAGAGAATAGCCCGTTCAAACAAACAAACTCATCAGCTTTATTATTAGTAATATACATAGATAGATAGATGCCAGTATTTTACTATAAAAATGAGTTGGTGAATCGGTTGTAGTTTTCTTTTAATTAATAAGGAATACATTTTCTTGCCTACACATATCCAAGCCAACCACACATTCACCAATCTGCTCAAAAAAATCCTCTTTACCAACACTATCATTTTTAGAAAATTCAAATAAGGACTGATTTTTCCATCGCCAGATAACTTTTATTCGAGGAATAAAATTGACGTTTGACAGTTTTTGTGTGAAATAACTGTCAAAATTACAAAATTATTCTTTGAATAAAGATGATTGAAAAATCAGCCCTTACCTTAAACGAATAACGGTTTCGTCCGTCTTTTTAATAATCCCCCGGGGTGCCGACACGAGTCCACTCAATTCTTTTGAATTTCGATTGCGGTTTCCGCGTTTTATTTTTCCTCTCTCGCATACGAATAGGTGCATCGTTCCGCTTGTCGCAGGCTCGCCGCAGTTCAGTGGTTTTCTGAATAATAGTGGTGTTAAGGGCTTTTGAGTTGAATTATTATTTGTTACGTTTTATTTTCCTACTTTCAGCGGTATATTGAGATCGAACTATTGAGATTATGAACTTCTCGTTATAGATATTTTTTGTTTTTTCTTAAGCTGTCAAATTTGTATACATTTTTTTTTATCTTGTGTCATCGTCGATAAAAATGAGTATACTATGTTTTCTGCTATGTTTTTCATGGTTTCCTGTTATTTTTGCTTATTAAAGTTGTTTACTCGTTTAACGTAAACATAAATCCGCCATTTTCTTTAATTTTGAGCCCTTTAAGAACTGTTAGGTTACAATAAAACCCGTTCCGCAAAAATAAGTCCCAACGAAGGAACATTCTACGATTTGAGTAAATATTTTTTGGATTGCATTACAGTTTGTAATATTATGTTTATGTTTGTGTTTTTAATTTCATCCTATGTTGGTAGAATATACTTTTATCACTATTAATAATGAATTTTAGTATGTTCAACTACATTTCAAATCAAACAATGGAAAGTAAGAAAGTTTTGTAGAGAGGGGCTTGTGTGGCTAAGTAGTATAAACCGCACGGGTCAATCGATCAGGTTAAGCTATGCTTGCTGCGGTTGGTCCGTGGATGGGTGACCATCTTTACATCCCAAGACCCCCTCCGTATCTCGGAAAGCGCGTTTAGCCATTGGTCCCGTTTTTCATTCGTGGACCTTTGACAGGGTCGTCAGAAACCCGACAGCCTGACAACCAGTCTTACCAAGGGGTATCGTATTACCCACTGGGTTGTGGAGGTCAGATAAGCAGTCACTCCATGTAACGAAATTTGGGAATAAATAAATAAATGTAAAATACTGATATTCAGCTGCATCCGGTTAGACTAGAAGCCAACCCCAACATAGTTTGGACAAGGCTAAGCAGATGAATTATTTATTTATCATTTATGTACACACATATATAAACAGACAAAGAAAAGCAGAACAGAAAAAATAGGTACAGAGGTGATGTTTATTTCATAAGAAATCTCTTCCAGCATACCTGAGATAGGACAATAGATACAGAGATGTAGATGATGATGATGGAAAATAAGAAAGTTTAAATAGGGTGCAGCTGCAGCTTTCATTCAAACATTCAGTATTAGACCTCTTCAGTATAAATCGTAGGAAGTAGTTACACATAAGCACAGTATGACATTATCAGTTAACAGGCACATGCTGCTGGATTAACCTCTAATACTCACAGTCGCCATCTTGGATCACATGTAGACAATAGAAGCTTAAATTTAACTGATATAAATGGCAAGTCCAGGAGGCCTCCTTTCAGTGAGAGGGAGTGGGCCGTAATCCACCACGCGGGCCCAGTGCGTGTTGGTATATGTCACATGTCTTCGAATTTTTGTTTCTAGGACATGCCGGTTTCCTCACGATGTTTTCCTTTACCGTTTTGAGAGCAGTGGTGATGGAATAATTAACACAAAGTAAAGCGCCTATCTGAGGGGCCATTTTCGTAATTTTAAGAACGTTCGCAGTCTTATCTCAGTTTCAATCTGTCAAAAATACATCAAATTTCCCTACGTTTTGACAAGTGTTTGACATTTGTTTGTCGCCGAGATGTGACTGCGACTAGATTTTGAAGGTTTTAAATTAAGAGAATTGGTCTTCTGAGTTCGAGCCGTTAGCATTGGGCCACCACTGATCAACACCAAATTAGCTGTAACGGAATTGCATTGAACTCTTAAGCATGCTTGAACGACTCAAACTGATACAGATCATTCTGTACCCAAACACGATAGAGTCCTCTGTAGAAGCCATAGATATTGGTATCGTGATGATACAACTCAATCTGATACTGATGATATTGACCCTAAACAGAATAACATCCTTTGTATGGGTTCAGTTAAGCACGCTTGACCTACCCAATCTGATAAAGCTTGTATCGATCCCAAACGCAATAATATTCTTTATACAGGGTTATTTTAAATTGGATAGCTAAACGGCGTCGATATGTAAACATGAAAAACTAAATATTTGATTTTTGACCGCAGTTATTGTAGTCGTTTGAAATATCAATTTAAAAAATCTGTTTTGTTTTGTGTAAACTTCACAGACGTGAAGGGTATGGATATCAAAACATAAGAAAATAGTTTTTGTCAACGCATACTTTAAGTAACAACAGCGGCCGTTGACCTCTCAAAAAAAAACATCATATCTTTTTATTTTATCTTGTTGAGATATTGATACTCATCACGGAGGAGTTCAGCTAGCCAATTTAAAATAGCCCTGTACAAGTGTACAGGTAAATTCAACTTAAAAAAAATACAATAAGAGTTACATTACGTATGCTCGTGAACTACAAAGACTATATAATATCTAATATTACTCGAGGATGCTTCCCATAAAGCCTGAGAAATAAAAGCAAAATGCAAACCGAAGCTCTTAACCTACTCTCATCTCAGGGAAATAAAAATTATGCACGAGAAATGAGTTACCTGTTAAGTTTCGAACGACCTTATAACTTGCGAGAGACGATACTGAAACGATTTTTCATCTTTCTTTTTTGCTACCCGGGCTTGTAAGTTTTTTACTCTTTGCAACTAGAGCAGTACCTTTTTTACTATCTGTCGATTGGCTATTGTGCCTCTCATAATGAGCATAAGCGAAAACAGAGTCTCAGCATCGATATTTGTTTTTGTTTTGGTTTCTTGCCGGACATCGGACCCGTTGATTTTGAAAAAAAAACATCCTGTTTGGCACCATCTGATAGTATCCGTATAAAGGATAAAATTTTATGAAGTAATGTCAAACGGCAAATTAAAGAAGGTGTTGATTTTTTAAATCAAATCAATAAAGCGAAAAGAGTGGATATTATCTTTGATAGATATGTTAAAAAGAAAAAAAAAGGAAAAGATTGTTAAAGGCCTCCAAGAGGCGATAGTGAAAATCATTAGTATGATATCAAAGGAACTGATCAAACATAGCCACAAAATTTTCAAAAAGCTTGTCATAATACAATCTACAAGAAAAAAATGATACAAATTCAATGAACACAATCTGCAAAAACAAAATTATACAAATCAATGATCAAATTTAGTGAATTAATGTCAAACCGCAAGCTAAAGGAAAGTGTTGATTTTGAAGATCAAATCAAATCATCAACAAAGAGGTGGATATTATGTTTGATAGATATGTTGAACCATCTATTAAAGATTGCGAAAGCTTCAAGAGACGATAATGAAACTCACCAAAAGTATGTCACCAAGGGATTGTATGAAGGTACACGACCAGAACATTTCCAAAAACTTCTTCAAAATTCGGACTAAAACAAGAAACATACATTTTTTTGATAAATGATTGGAAAAGGCTACACGAAACATTTCAGTTACGGGTTCCAGAGAAACATTTATACGTTACAGAAAATGAGTTACGCTTTAATTTCTCAGTGGAAGGCATTACTTATGAAAATGATTTTACATGCGGACAAGAAAAGCAGACACTAGGGTTTTTTATAAGTTATACAAGATTTGCGTTTGGGCTTGTGGCTAAGTTATAATAGCCGCACGGATCGATTGATCAGGTTAACCTACGATTGCCGCGGTTGGTCCGTGGATAGATGACCATCTTTACATACCAAGACCTCTTTGTGCCTCGGAAAGCTCGTCCCAGCTGTTATTCGTGGATCTTTGACAGTCGTTACGGGTTGTTAGAAGCCCAAAAGTCTGACAACCAGTCTTACCAAGGGGTATCTTATTACCCAGTAACTGTGTTGTGGAGGTCAGATAGGTAGTCGCTTCATGTAAAATACTGGTATTCAGCTGCATCCGGTTAGACTGGAAGCCAACCCCAACATAGTTGAAAAAAGGCTGGGCAGATGATGACAAGATTTGCGATACATCAAGTAATCCTAATATTATTAGTTGGACGTTATCGTCGTACGACACTGATGTCCTTATAATATTAGAAAGTAATGTATGCTCATACATTACTTTTGCAAATGATGCCATCACTTATGAAAACGATTTAACATGCGGACGTGAAGAAGCCGATGCTAGACTTTTTAATAACTTATACAACATTTGCGATATATCAAATAATCTAACTAATAACGTCGTACGAATATCTGACACTCATATCCTCATAATATTGCCCAGGTCAGAATAGTAATCGGATAATCATAGCATATTACATACACTGACTGTCGAGCCCCGCGCCATCACCTTCTGCTACTTCTTCATGCTCATCCAGGGAGAATAGGGGTGTAGAAACAAACCATACCCCGAGGTACAACTTACGGCAGAGATACCATTTACCAACAGGAATAATCGGTCACTCATTACAACCAGTACAGAAAACCCACAACTACCCAAACTATCAGGGACACAGACGCTGAATGGTGACAGGAAGTTGCAGGCTATGTCCAGGAAAGAACAACCCACCAGAGAGCAACAAACAGAGCGCGTCAAGATGTAAAATGAGTAGAATTAATTATTCTTGGAATAATTATCATATTAATATAAATACGGCTTTCATTTCATTATTTGACCCACTACTGTAAGAGCGCGAAGCGGTAACGGGACTTCTTGGAGCTTCAGACCACGAGTGAAACAATTAGAGGAGAAACGCTTTAATAAATGAGAGTGGCTCTAGATATTTGAGAATCGAAAGAAAACAAGTTTTTTAATACCAAAGAAAGTAAAAAAGATTATGGTAAAAATTGCCAAAAGCCAGATATGACCACTTTGGAGTTCCCCCGCTATAAAGAGGACTTTTTGTGAAAGTGAAAAAAATACCGAACTCAGAAGGTATAACAAAAGTAGAAACTTCAACTACTCTTCAACGAGATTAAAACGAGTGGTTGGAACTCGGAAGGAAACTTCTAATAGCCTCTAATTTCGATATTTGTGTTAAATTTAGTGAAGAATCTTAAATATCCAAAAAAGTGCAACTAACAGATAAAAGCTGAAATTATACAGAAAGATGATCATTACTGGCTGGCTGGCTGGTGAATGGAACCTAAATCAAAACACTTTTATATAGCCATACATATTGCCAGAGATATGTGATCTCGGATATATTCGAAATATGGCAACTAATGATTAACATTTTATCTTTTCAAGACGTTATATGACGGCTATATAAACTCGGCCGCAGGAACCCGTTAGATGCGAGAAGCACAGAACCGGTCGAAGTGGAGGTGCTTGGGGGAGGTATATGTCCAACAGTGGACGTCTTTCGGATGAATGATGGTGATGATGATGATGATATAAACTCGAATACTTTTTTTCAAAATTCTTTTATTTTTGCGCAATAGAAAAATGTGCGCTGCAGTCTTTAAATGGTTTTCCTGCTATATTAACTTTTTTAATTTGCCTAATTGCAGTAAGATGAATATACGTATAGAAAATAGGTAATTGTATAATATTTCGTCTGAAGGTTAAAGTAGAATTTACAGATTGACATTTAAGTGTGACTAACTGAAAGGTAGAAGGCACAATGACGTTACAGCTCTTTACACATATTTAAGCTTAGGTTTCCTAGGAAAGCGGTTCCGTCATAAATGATCACGGTCGAAAATCTGTCAGATTCACCAGTATTTGACACAGATTTACAGTCGTTATTGTATACTATCACCGCTTTCATCTAATCTAACTATCCTGTATTGTCCCACGGCTGGGCAAAGGCCTCCCTCTCCCTTTGCCATACAATTCTGTCTTTTGCGAGTGCCGGCCAGGCCCTACGGTAGGAGTCTAGCTCGTCCCGATATCTCCGTCTTAGCCTGCCGCGATTGCGTCGTGCGTTTAGTGGGACCCAATCGGTGGTTCTCCCAGCCCAATTGTCATATGACATGGGGCAGACATGACCGGCCCAATCCCACTTAAGTTAAGCGGGTTTCTGTCACCGCTTTCATAGAAACCGGAAAAGGTTTACACTGATACAAGAATCTTTGTGTGGGTCAGAATGACGGGTGTATTGTTGCAGAAATAAATATGTTATTTATATACGAAAGGAATGTACCAGCAATGTACTTGAATGTACCTTTAATGAAATTCGATGTACAAACGCCAGCAGGTCAAGCTACCCGAAACTGTCAAATTTGAAACCTTGAACCTTAATTCTTCAGTGATAAAGTTGAAAATCTATTAAAGAAATTTGACAGATTGTAGTAGCTTGATGTGCTGGCGTCTGTACCTCCATGAAACAAGAACAATTATAATAGTAAAGTGAGCCGCACCTGACAGTCAGAATGACGGGTGAATACTGATAATTAATGTAATAGATATTTTATGGTTATTTTGAAGTTTTCTGAAACGAATGGTACCTACTGGTCTGTGCTAAATAGACTCCGTTTCAGAAAACCTAAAATTAAATTAAAAAAACACATTTTTCTCGAAAGTTTGATTTTTTGACTTACGACACTATTTGAGCGGAGGAGGTGCGATATTGCTATGAAAAAATTTTAGGCGTCAAAATTTGTTTCTTGATTTTCGCGTTAATTACTCGTCGCATTATATTTCAGATTATATTTTTGTGAGGTACATTGTAGGTACATTCCTCTGGTAAATATTAGGTAACCATAAAATATCTATTACATTAATTATCAGTATTCACCCATCATTCTGACTGTCAGGACTGCGGCTCACTTTATTATTATAATTGTTCTTGTTTCATGGAGGTACATTGAATTTCATTTAAGGTACATTGCATTTATTTCTGCAACAATACACCCGTCATTCTGACCCACACGAATCTTTTGAAGATCGAATGACGTTGACAGGGCGCTGTTGTATTCAAAACAAAAGATGGCGGCATTGGTTCCGATATAACCCGATATTGGGTTATAACAGTAATTTCAAGTAGATATGACTTTATTTCTATCGTTACCGTCTTCCTGTCACTTCTCGAGTGGGAATCGAATAAAAGAGCAATACTCGTATTAGATATCGGAAATCTCAGATAAGTGCGTGTAAGGAATTAGGAGGGCAATCCAATTTATGTAGGGTAGTGTGAACCAATATTAGGGGACCTTTTAACGCCCACGGACGATTGGCTGCGCTTAGTGTTAGTAAAGGTTGGTTTGATTGAATTGGGTTAATACTCGTAAAGTTCAGAAAATACTAAATTATAAACATAACTTTTTTATATTTATCCAAGCGATAGTAATCAATTTAATTTAATCTTTATTGCATCCATAATGCACACATATGTGTAGTAAGTATAAAACAATAGAATCAAGTATGGACCCTGTCAGGCACAGCAATATGTTAAATAAGTAGGAGAGAGGAAAAGCGCTTTTATGGTTTTCCTTATTATTAAATATTTATTACATGTTCTTTCTATTCGTTTTTAACAATAGTATTTGTTTTTATACATATATTATTACTCATTTATTTATTCTCTGAATATAATTTGTGTAAGTCAATCTATTTATTATTATTTTTTGAAGGATGACGTGAGTGTGTTCCATACAGAGGGAATTGTGTTAACTGTTGTCAAACTGTTGTTAACATTGTACATATACGAAGCTGAACATCCTACATACACTAATATCTTTGAAATGTACAAATTATTTCGTTTATTGTTCGGCAAAATGTTCCTTCACTGTCGGAAAATAATAGAATAAATTTTACAAGCGAATACAGGCTGATAACAAAAACACAAAAAAAACCAATCGAATCAAACCAAAAGAAAATAAAACACCATCCCTTTTCGACACTGTCAGCGAATAATCCCCAACACGAGCACACGGCCAAGCACCACCATAATTAACCCGGACCACTCCAACACATAAAATGTACCTCAATAATGAATTTCCTGTAATTAATTCTATTCTCTCTTTGTCCACAGATTACGCTATCTCCTAAGACAATTGAATAGGGGTGAAATATCCGCTGAGACTTTACAAAAGAACCTTCAATATGCTGCGAAAGTTCTCGAAGCAGTCTACATTGATGAGACCAAGTATGTATCTTGCTTTTTGGGTTTTTCTAGTAAACGTTTGTGGGGTTAACAGTTGAGGAAGACTATGCTTTGGATTTGTTTTGTTGAAAGATATATGGTGATGGGAACTTGCAACTGAATTTATTATTAGCAGGTTGTTACGCTGTAAGTTTTAAAGGTTATTTGAAGTGAATTCTAATTTTGGAACAAGAAGACTAGCCTTAAAAGAAGAAGAAGAAGATATTTTTCTAAAAAGGTTTTGAAAGATGTAACATTGCTCCACAAGGCGAGACGCAATTGACCACTACTACAGTCCGGTCGAGAGAATGCGTTCCTGAAACCTGTCAGTTTCATACAAACGAATAAGTGTTTTGCGACTTTGATCTTTATTATCTACTAGAATTGTCAGAAAGGCATTCTTTCGATGACTGGACTGTAATTCGATTAGGGTTATACAAGATAATGCAGGTTAATAAATCAAGTGTATTCAGTTCAACATTGTAAACAACATTGCTGACCCATTAAATCCAATCGCCTCCATTGCTACCGGATCATTTAAATGGTTTACTCTATCAAACTCAACTGGTTCAAAGATAAATCTACCGTAACTTTTTAATTATCATCAATGTTCACAGTTGCAAGTATCCCTACGAAGTATAGTCTATCTCAACAAATAAATTGTATAGTCTGAAAAAATCTCATAACTTGTATGTTTCAGATTTGTGTAGCAGTTCCTATATTTGTACGTCGTGATCGTAAATTTTATTCATGACACACAATTCATAGTATTCGTTTTTCGTTGTGGAAGCGTTTGCTTTGAAGTAACGTTTCTATCACCCACCAGTATTTCTATTTTGTTGTGTCGGAGCGTTTCGTTTCTTTGAACAAAATAGCTTCTAGTTAAGAGCGCGCCTAAAGGCAGTAAAATTTTACCATAGAAAAAAAACAAACGTAGTATGCGCCAAAACTGTTATATCGTAATAAATCGAAAACTAAAAGGAATTACATAAAATGCGTAAGCACGGCCTTTACTCTTGTATAAATATAATTAATTATCAAATTTTTATCGCAATAGGCATTACCGTATTGAGTACAAAACGGGAAAATATGAGAATTAGAGGTTACTCGTGATTTTTTTCTATCGAGGAAATGTTATTATTTCATGTTTTTGATCAAAGTGAACCCTCGGAAATATCATGTAGTTATTCATACATTTTTATTTTAAGATTTGGCCCGGAATTTTTAATGTAAAATCAAATATAAGATTGGTAATTTTGCTTTATACGCGCTCTTAATGAACAGGACTGGTTTCTTGTTTGAATATTTTATTAAGTGCTTTAATAAATATTATCAATGATTCTTCAAAAAAGGGGCTTGTGGCTAAGTAATAACAGCCGCACGAGTCGATCGATCAGGTTAAGCTACGCTTGCGGTTGGTCCGTGGATAGGTGTTCATCTTTAAATACCATGACCCCTCCGTGCCTCGGAAAGCATGTTAAGCAGTTGGCCCCGGCTGTCATTCGTGGATCTTTTGACAGTCGTTACAGGTCGTCAGAAGCCCGAAAGTCTGACAACCAGTCTTACCAAGGGGTTTCTTATTACCCTGTAAGTCCTGTAACTGGGTTGTGGAGGTCAGATAGGTAGTCGCTCCATATAAAATACTGGTATTCAGCTACATCCAACAGGAACAGGACAGGCAGAATGATTGAAGTCTTTGACATTATCACCATTTACTTGAATCTCAGTATTGTTTACATGCACAAAGCAAAATATTACCAGTGTAGTGTTAAGATGATTATTTCTTACAGATTTTAATGAAGTACCTTCAAACCAATCAAAAGTTGTAGTTGGGAAGAGGCACATGATGATTTTACAATGAGCACTTACTTACTTTCAAGCAATTTTTTTTTTAATGATATAAACTAGTGCTTAACTGCAATCCCGCCTGATGGAAAGCAGTGATGCAATCGTTGATGGTAAAGCGCACTAATTTATTATGAGCCTATTCACTCTCGCCTTGAAGACACTTAAATGAGTAAAACATTATAATTATGACGCTCCTTGCTTTCAATTAATAAGTCAAATGTTAGGTTAGGAGTTTTTTTGCGTTGAATTTTATTATTTCAACAAACGATAAAATTCAGTGCATATTTTATAATCACTGCTTTTGATGTTTGTCCCTGCCATTTTAATAATGGATCAAAAAAAAATTTCCGACTTATTAATTTTCCGTAACAACAACATAACATCACGCCCGTAATGCCCAAAGGGTTAGGCAGAGGTGCACCTATTATAGTAACACTCACATTTCACCAGTTATGTTTAAGTCCCATGGAAAAGGGGCGAGCCTGTTTTCAATAAATAATATTTATAGTAGACTAGCTGCGTCCCGCGGTTTCACCCGCATAAGTTTCGATCCCGTGAAAATATCGGGATAAAAAGTATGCTATATGTTAATCCTGGTTATAAACCATATGTGTGCCAAATTTCATCCAAATCCGTTCAGTAGTTTTTGCGTGAAAGAGTAACAAACATCCATCCATCCATCCATACAAACTTTCACATTTATAATATTGGTAGGATGATTTCATCTCACTCACATTTCATTCCCACTAATAAGTGGGAAATAGGATAGATAATAGTGACATCAAGATGTAGGTATTACAAACTGTGACTTTGACTTCTTCGGATATTGGAATGAATGTTCCTAGCAATATCTAAAGTGGTCTGCTCCAATATTGCCAGCTTTTATCGAGAGTCCACTCCAGCGACAAATGGGCTATTTATTCTGAAAATGGCTTACTGTCACTTCAGGGACCAGATATCTTTAAAATATTGCTTAATTTTTATTAACAATGCATTTTTAGAAATTGCAACGTCGCAAAATTATTTTGAAATTTACCCAAAAGATACACACAGTTTTACTCATGTTTTTATAAATTTAAAGCTCCGTGCTCACCCACTTTTGTCAATTTCTTATGTCATTGTGACAAAGCTTAAAATAGTTGAAATATTATGTCTGTGTGACAACAAAAGTACAGTTTTCGTGGCACTAAACCATTCGTGACAGTCACAGCACCTGTTAATAATTTCATCACTTTTGCGCTCTCGAAAATATAGTTTATTTTGCCTTTGATTTACTAATTGAAGATATTGTATATTCCTAAAACAAAATTTGATTTGTTTTTCAAGGATAGCTGGAAGATTAAAGAGTGATTTTTCTATTTCTTCAACCACACACAGATCAAAGAACTCGCCTTTTTAAATCACAAATAATTTTGTTTAAACTCTTTTTCCCTATCACAGAATAAAATTAACAAAAAGTGACTGATTTTACGCAAATCACGATAACTATATTACACAAAATGCCAGAAAGATATGCCTGAACTTTTGTGATTTGCGTAAAATAATTTGGTAAGAATTTATGTATGTATGACTGAATCTTTCATACAAACCTTCTTCTAATTTCTCGCTTGAAGCAATATGTTTTATTTGAAATAAACCCCGTGAAAGGTACCTAATAGACCTCTTAATGAACCCATAAAGGGAGGAGCTAATTAGTGTCCCTCATCATGACAACAGGCGAGTCAGGTTAATTAGGGAAACAAAATGGTTTGTCCCAGTGCCCTTGAAAAATTATACGAATAATGTCTAGAGAAATTAGAATTAATAAGTTTTGCAAGTTTTTTAAGCTTATTTTGGTTTTTTAACTAATTTCTAGTCTAGGCTGTTGTCGCATATGTATGCATTGTTTACGCAATCACACAACAACATTACGCCTATAACCTCTAAAGGGGTACGCAGATTTGTTCAGTATACCACGGTACACCCTCATTTCTGTTGAAGTTGTTTTTGGGGTACCTCTAACGTTGCAAGTGTATATGAATTTGTGTGGGGTAGGTACAACTAATAAGTATAAAATAAAAAGTTTTTTACAAAAAAAAAAAACAACCTCCTCCAAAAAAAAAAAAAAATCCAAAGTGAAGTTTTTTGTTTTAGAAGTCGGATTTTTTTTTTTTTGTTGTAAGTATAAAAGTTTTAATACAATTATTTTTACTGGTATTTCGTTTACCATTTATATCCATTTCACATTGGTATTATTATTATATTTTTATTTATTTTTTTTTGTTTCTGTTTACTGTACTCTGTAATTTTTTGACGTATAAGTGTTTTCACATAAATTGTAACGATAAAATTTTAAAAGAGTCCATGGAATTTCTTGTCTGTTCTTTTATATAGGTACTACGTCTTGGAATGGGCAACTAGCTTCATATTTCCGACTGACCGACTTCTTGACAGTTCAAAAGTGCCTATAATGGTTTAATTGAAATAAAAGCTTTGAGTTTGACTTTATTCGTTCATTAAATCAGTTAATAAGTATGACACAAAACTTTCGTATGACAAATACAATTTCAATTAAAAAAACCGTGACCAAAGACCTTGTTTTCATGGAAAAAGTGTAATCTGTGTGTAAAAATTTTACACACACATCTCTAATAAGCCCTTTTCAACTGCATCGAGCTCATCTAAACCATCAGTATATTGTTCAAACGAATCTGAAGTTTAGTGTTTTACTCAAAATCTCTCTAATATTATCCGAAAATTAATTCTCATTGACAAAGGAATCTTCACATATATAATATTCATTAAGACAAAGATTGCTTTCAGGCGTCTACGCATATTTGCTCATTAGACGAGAATTTTCGAGATGTATTTAAACGCGTAATTGTCAAAGCTTTATTCACATTAAAGCTTATAATTCTGTAATAAATGAATCTGCTCTGTTTCTGTATTCACATTTTAGACAAGAATTGATTACAGTTCCAGACTTTCTTAAACCTAGACGAAGTGGTTTATCTATAAATGAGTGGGTATCTATTTTAAATTCTGATTTATTATTGATAGTATCAAAAATATTCAAATCAATGTTTCTTGTCAAATATCCTAGAAGAATAATATGAATGATACACTAAAGTTTATCTGAGCCAAGCCAAAATGAATTTAAATTTTCATCATCCTATTATCAAAGTCAAAGTCAAAGATTTATTTGCAGATATACGAGTATATTATCATTATATTCATCACTCTCCTGCCCTTGTTGCAATTTATTTGGGGTCGGCGTCTGTTTCTTCCATACTTCTCTATTAGTCACCCCTTTTCTAACCACTTCATCATTCATAATATAATAATAATAATTTTATTTATTTTCTCTCACAATGGTTTGTAGTACTTACTACAGTTTGAACAACATAAATTCACATTGTGAGAGCTGGTGCCTGAAGTAGGTTTTAGAAAAAAACCTGTATTACAGGTCACCAGGCCCCACTTAGTGGCATCATACAAATAAACAGGTAGGTAACATGTATTTCTACCAAACACTTATAACAAAAAAAAATATAAATGAGAAAAAATAAATAAATAAGACAACATAAACAGTCAAAGAGTGTATAGTGACTGTTTAGGTGAGTGGTGGTGAATATGTAGGTTGAATGGAGATGAATGTGTCGGTGAATGTAATTATTTGAATACAAGTGTTATTTGATTGAGTGGAGCAATTTCTGTGTAGGTAACGAGCCATTTTTATTTTCGAAAAGAGTAACTATTTTTATTTTCATCACCTATAATGTAAAAAAAAAAACAAGTTTCTCTTTTCGAAAATAAAAATGGCGCGTTACCAACACATGCCGCGGTACTGAAACTATCAAAACAAAAAAAAAGTACAATTAGAACCAGCATCTGTTACATTCATGCGAGCGTCGACTCTACAAAATGAAATGTGCGACTCTACGCGGCTTTATGTAGAGGCAATATAGAGCAACGGCGGTATCAAAAGGGGTTATGAAGTTAGGTTCAGAGTAGATAGGCAATAGCGGCAAATAGAGTTAGCATACGTTAACTCTTGCATTTGGGCTGGTTTACTTAAGTTGGTGATAAAAGAAATGAAGGCATACATATTAGAAGTGAAGCTAAGATTAAATTAAGTGAAGTAAAGTATGTGTTGTCTGTGGAAGAATATAATATTTACATAGTAGATAAGCTAACCGACTTGAAATAATATGAATAATATGTATACAAAAAAGTAGGAAATAATCATAGGGTAAGACATCCTCAAACGGCGCAAATACTCCAATCTCTCTTCAGAACTTATATATTCGAGCCGTTTGGGGTTGAAACACTAGGGCCATGAGGTCCGAGTGTCCACTTAGTATTTCGAGACATCGCCAAAATGTTGGTCGACTCTTCACGTGACCAGAGGGCTGGCCTATTTTTTGGCCAAAGAATCAGCATTGCCATACAACGTGGCAATGCTGCCAGCCTTTTGGGCACGTTTCCTATTGACAGCGATGCGGACGAATTTGTTGATATCTGTTGATTATTTCCCCTCCTTTTTATATACTTGTAAATATTATTATTTTAAGACTGTTAGCTTTTTAAATTATGTAAATATAATGTAAATCATAGGGCGACAGGCAGAAGTGTCCAAAAGTGTACCTGTCATAGATGAAATAAAGCCAGTAACACACGCCGGAATTGAACTTTGTGTTTGATGACAAGTTAAAGTTAACAAGTTATATAACAAGCTTAACAGTCACATCAATGAAAAGGCTCCCAAACTTGTCGATTGCCAACCGTTTTGCGTGGTGTGACGCATATTTTGCCCCAACTTGTTCTTTTTTGTGTTTGTGTTCTTTTTCTGCGTCATGTTTACCGTAAATATACGTGTAGTATTTTCTTTCTATCCCTTTTTCTTATACAGAAAATACAACACAATTTCATTTCCATCAATATTTTTTTCACGGGCCTCCTCTCTGTGAGACGGAATGGGCCGTAATCCACCACGCGGGCCCAGTGCGGGTTGGCAGATGTCACATGTCTTCGAATTTTTGGTTCTAGGACATGCCGGTTTCCTCGCGATGTTTTCCTTCGCCGTTTTCATTCTCTCACCGAGAGGAGGCCTGTGTCCCAGCAGTGGGAACATTATTGGCTGATTATTTATGTTGTGTAATATTTTTTCATCCGTCAAGAGAACTTTGGCCTATTAAAAAAAGTGTGAAAACATTATTGCGTTACACACACACACGCTGTATATTCCAAATTATATTTACTGTGAAAAACGACCGAGGACAACACAGTTTTAATACTCAAAAGAAGCGGAGTAGATTTGCCCTTCGTGCAATGTGCACTGTGCTCAGGCAGGTGTAAAATAAATTCGCTCGCACATTGAAAAAAGCATAGTTTTTTAAAAGGAAGTAATCATTCTGCTCTGCTAGATTACATGAGAATCCTACTTGCTACTAATATTATAAACGTGAAAGTTTGTATGGATGGATGGATGGAAGTTTGTTACTTTTTCGCGCAAAAGTACTGAACGGATTTGGTGGTGGATAACCAGGATTAACATATAGGATACTTTTATCCCGATATTCATCCGGGATCGAAATTTATACGGGTGAAACCGCGGGGCGCAGTTAGTATTAACATATAAACTTACCCTGACTCTCTCTCTTTAGCTAGCCTTATCCCATTTCATTTGAGGTCGGCTCTCCTCGTCATACTTCGCCAGATGTTTCGCTTCTGGGTCGTCAAGTCATTCACTTGGGCTTGCTTCAGGTCGTTATTGACTACACATATCCAAGAGAAAAGGGGTCCGAGGGGCCCGTGGCTAAATAATAACAGCCGCACAGGTCGATCGGTCAGGTTAAGCTACGCTTGCCGTGGTTGGTCTGTGGATGGGTGACCATCTTTACATACCGAAACCCCTCCGTACCTCGGAAAGCACGTTAAGCCGTTGGTCCCGGCTGTCATTCGTGGATCTTTGACAGTCGTTACGGGTAGTCAGAAACCCGAAAGTCTGACAACCAGTCTCCAAGGGGTATCGTATTACCCAGTAACTGGGTTGTGGAGGTCAGATAGGCAGTCGCTCCATGTAAAATACTGGTATTCAGCTGCAGCCGGTTAGACTAGAAGCGGACCCCAACATAGTTGGGAAAAGGCTAGGCAGATGATGATGATCCAAGAGAAAAGGGGTCCACCTCGCTTCTTTGGACCTGAATCCATGTAGAGAACTTGCTTAGTCATGTGTTCTTCGGTTATCTGTTTCAATTGAAACTTTTAAATATTCTTGTGTGATGATATTCTGCACAAACTAAAGGAAATAGTTACTGATAATATAGGTTATACGTATTATTATTATCCAGGGGATAACGCATTACCCAGTAACAGGGTTGTGGGGGTCAGTTAGGCAATCGCTCCGTGTAAAATACTAGTATTCAGCTGCGTCCGGTCAGACTGGAAGCCGACCCCAACATAGTTGGAAAAAGGCTAGGCAGATGATGATGAACATAGGTTATACGTTTGATCGTTGTCTGAGTTTTCACGGAATTAAAATGAAATCACGATGATACAGTTTCCTAAATGTGATTAATAAAGTGTAAAAACTAGTGATAAAATTCCTCCCGAAGAAACCCCTGCCAACGCAGTTCCAGCAAGTTTGAAAATTAATAAACATATGTAGACGTACAGAATTTCGCGTCCTTCTCCGAAACACAACTGTAGCAGGGAGTGTTAATAAATCAATATCTATGAAATATTCCTACCGTGAACCGGCTTGGGAGCTAACCCCTTTGTATAAATTACCAGCACCTTGAATAAATAAAGCAGACTGCCTCCATTCCTCTTAATTTTAGTACAATTCTGACTTAAATGATGAATTACATTACATCATAGGGAAGAATAGTAAATATTAGCACCTACGCAATTACGTAGCTTGTACAAAACTTTAAGAATAATAGTAATTTATTTGCAGAATATATAAGTGTTACCAGTGCTGTAAAAGTTGGTGGTTTTATGTACAGTCCATATTTTGAATCTTTAGGGCATGTAAATTAATTTTACATGAATACTGCTATTTTTTATTTATTTCCTTTATTGCAATATAAATACATATAAATTATATTTTTAAATTTTAGAATAGATTATAAAAACATTTAAAAATATAATTAATAGTAGCCCACCGGTATCGGGAACAGGGTCCAAGCTACCGGCGCAGCAGTCAGGGCTCCAGAGAGAGGAACCTCCTGACAATGCGAGCCGTGTCCAGAAGGACCGCTTTCTGAACGAAGCTCTTGATCCAGCTGCCCAACGAGAGCCTCCTCAGGTGTTGGTCGTGGCTATTAACCCATTTTCTGTCATTTATTATTTATGTACTCTCAGTTAAATACATAGGGATACGACATAACTATAATTTGAGTACAAGTTTGCTGTACGACTAATAGGTACTGATTTTAATAAAGTATACAGAATATACATAAAAGTGCAAGTAGCTTGCTTGCTATTGTATTTGCTTGCTGATTTGTGACTCTCACAATTTTTTTGGTTTTAAACTTATAACACAAAAGCGGTGTGCGTGAACTTAGGAGATCACTTTTTTGATTCAGAGACGAAGTGATTCTGAGACGTCTTATGAAGCGGCAACACTTGCTGCATAAATAAAAGAACTTCAACTTGATCATATCGGTTATAACATGGTATGATTATGATATCCTTTTTAAACGAAACTTTGCTCAGTTCATCTCGGATAGCTTGAAATCTGTTGCTCATTCATAATAATAATAATATATTTATTTAAAAAATTATAAGGCATGAAAATTTGTACAGTTTTGCTTAAATGTAAATTATATTCCTAAGACTTACGTGCCTGAACTAGGTAATCCTGTGTTTCAGGCGAAAAGAGCTAAAATAGTCTTTAAAAATTAATAAATAATCAAAAGTTGACAATAGAAAAATAATTATATGTTGAGTAGCATAACTCCTAGTTTCTAAATTTGATAAATACTTGTATACCTATATTTACTTTAACACAGTTAGTAAATTCTCTGTTTCTTCGTTAGACATACTTTGGAGAACCTCCTTGAGGATTCTCTTACAATTTGTATAGTTCAGAGAATAAATGTTTGCTTTCGAGTTTAGTCTATTATATAGGAGAGGTAAGAGGTACATTCTTAGAATCGACGCACATGTATTTCAATTATATTTGACAGATTTCTCGGTGAATAATCAAAAATTTATCAAATCATTTGAGCAAATTAAACTTTTTATGAGTGAATAATCTTTTTGTTATTGCGGTAATTTCGTCTGAATGTTAAACAAAGTTTGAGATCAATCCTACAAACTCAGCATGACTTGTGAAAACCTGTCGAGAGGTCTATGACATCTGATACTTGACTTGCCAAAAGGCTCCGATACGTGAACATTGTATTGTGAAATTTATGGCTCAATTACAAAAGTTTTACCCTCAAAGAAAGCCAATCATTAACCTGGCCCACCAAGAGTACATTGGAAAATTAATAGTCACAAATTAATTAATAATCAGTTAGTTTTTCCAGTAACCAAGTGGCCCAAAGGATGCTTGAATTGGAACTCAGTGAGATGAAATCATCCTACCAATATTATAAACGTGAAAGTTTGTACGGATGGATGGATGGATGTTTGTTTGTTACTCTTTCACGCAAAAACTACTGAACAGATTCGGATGAAATTTGGGACACAGATAGTTTATAACCAGGGTTAACACATAGGATGCTTTTTATCCCGATATTCCCACGGGATCAAACCTTATGCGGGTGAAACCGTGGGGCGCAGCTAGTACAACATAAATTCACGCCTTTTTGTACATTGGTGTAGGCAGAAACGTGGGGTTTTCATTAACTAAAATGCCATATTTCAATCTCGACACGACATTCTACAATGTTTATACTTTTTTAGGAATATTGTTAGTTTATATTCTTTTTAGTTTCTTTTAAAATAAAAAAAAAACATGAAACGAAACATCAATAGTTGTCGCCAGATAAATCCAATCACATACCTTACATTTCCAACAAAACCAATAACAACTGCCTACAATTGACAGTCACTAACAGTGTTTATTCGCAACCTGACGTCGAGTTAACGTCCACGCGACGAGAGCTAACGTCAACACAAGATGTGGCATCAGTAGGACCAGAGGGGCAATTCTCGTAATTTTAAGAACGTTCACAGTCTATTCTCAGTCTCAATCTGTCAAAAATACCTCTAATTTTCCTAAACTGACAAGTTTTTGACATTTGTTTGTCGCCGAGATGAGACTGCTACTAGATTTTGAACGGTTTAAATTACGACAATTGACCTTCTGGAACGGCTGGAATATAATCCACAACACGTGGAGCGCATATTTGACGCTAAAATATTTAAGCGAGTGTTCGTGAAGGCTGAGATTAACAATGACGTGTTATAACAAAGGCGTAAACGTTAAGCTTTGATCTATGCTGGTAATCATCCTGAATATTTTAAAAATTATCCAGAGTTACCCGTTTCTTCCAAGGTTTTCTGTGTAAGCAAAAGCACGTCCCGGCTGCCATTCGTGAATCTTTGACAGTCGTCACGGGTTGTTGTGAAAGTCTGACAAACAATCTTACCAAGGGGTATCGTAGTACCCAGTAACTGGGTGTGGAGGTCCGATAGGCAGTCGCTCTATGTGAAATACTGGTAGTCAGCTGCATCGGGTTAGACTGGAAATCGATTTTGTTTCTTTTTCCCAAAGCTGTTTATGCCCTAAAAACCATTCATAAATAAAAACGAAAATTTTCTTCTAAAACAATAAGTAACATATCACTTTACCATTCACAAAGTACCAGGCAAACATAAAAAAGAAGAATCATATTTCAACGGACACACGAGCTTTCAGCTCAGTCGCACAGGCAGAATGACGTCATGCGATGCGACCGACGCGACGGTTGACAGCAGCCGACGACACGTGACGTCGCCGGTCTCCGATTGAAAATTGTGGTTTCCGATACATGCTTTCTGTCGGGATTTGTAGTGGTTGAGTGGCGGTTAGGTTTTCATTCAGGTTATTTTTATTTTAAAGGAACATACCGGTAGTAAAATTATAGAGAAACATGACGTTTTGGTGAAAAGTGGAGTACAGATAGGTTTACAAGACTGACAATTTTTCAAATGCAAAAAAAGAAACATCACTTATCAGTATATTATTTGTAGTTGACGCAGCGTATCTGATAAAGACATAGGCCGCGTCCAAAGCGTCAAAAGCCGTCAAAAGCGATCGTCGCGTTCATGTCACTTTTTGTTCGGAAAATGCCCTCTATCGGCGCGACCACGCGTTCTGGTTCACCGAATAAAAAGTGACATATGAATGGATCGCGACAAGCCCGCACCCTAATTGCGTAACACACGATCAATCGGAATCGGTTTCATTTTGACAGTTCAACAACATTCATTGCGTTATTTACGTGTTGAGCAGACAAATTTTTCGAACATGAAGCAATGGATTAGCAATTTACTTCAAAATGATTCTGATTCCGATTGATTGTGAGTTACGCAATTAGGGTGCTGGTTAAGCAGACGACAACCTCATAGATTGCTTTGCGAGATGCAATTCAATTAAAAAAAAGAGACGATCGCGTATTTGTGCGGGGATCGCGTATTTGTGCGGCGATCGCTTGTAAATTAGACGCGGGGTTCGAATTACATCGTTAACACCCAGTTTGAAGAAAAGATACGGTCTTGAGATAAAAGAAAAAAAATCATTAACTATTTCAGCAGCCTGTCATTAACACAAATAATGGCCCTCCGAGGAAATCGATTACTTTAGTAACACTCCCTACATAACTAGCTAACAGAACATTTACAAGCAGTAATAAAACCTGAGAGAGAAGAAACGGAATAAAAACGTTCCCGATCGTAAAAACGGTACGTATAACTACATAAATATATAAAGATCCATTCTGGCTTTCATAAAGGGTAGTTATATCTGGTAGTTACAATAGGGAGAAAACGTAATATCTTTACAACGTTATACGACTCAGGTAAATGGAACAAAGTATTATAGACATTGTTGTCAAACGTTTTATTCTTAAACGGAACTTAAACGTCAACTGTAGAGACGTTATTTTTAACCGACTTCTAAAAAAGGAGGAGGTTCTCAATTCGGGTGTTTGTATTTTATTTTTTTATGTTTGTTCGCGCATAACTCCGTCGCTTGCCAACCGATTTGAAAAATTCTTCCCAAATGGTCCCATAGAAATTTCATCAAAAACGGTTCAGTAGTTTGGTTTTTAAACCAAAATTACTGGTAAAAATTACAACTAAAAAGTGAAAAATAAAAACTTTTTGGCAAAAAAATACAACCGACTTTCAAAAACGACACTACAAAGTGAAAAATAACTTTAATTTCGGAAGTCGGTGGCAAACAACGAAAATGCGAACCCAACGACACCGTTTTTGGAAGTCGGTTGTATTTTTTTGCAAAAAAGTTTTTTAATTTCGGATGTTGTCTAGACTGGTCGTGGTCGTCAAGGTGCTGTAAGAGAATTTTCAGGAATACCTAGATAAGACCTTGGCCAAAAACTTCAGCAACATATAATGTTCCCACTGCTGACAGGCCCCCTCTTTCTGCTCTTTGAGAGGGAGTGGGCTATCTACCACGCGGGTCCAGTGCGGGTTGGTAGATGTCACATGTCTTTGATTTATTTATTCTAGGACACGCCGGTTTCCTCACGATGTTTTACTTCACCGTTTTGAGAGCAGTGATGACGAAATAATTTACACAAGTAAAACGCCTGCCCTGGTTTCGAACCCACGACCTACAACTTGTAAGTCGGAGCCGTTACTACTGGGCCACCATTGCTTTAAAATTTATACTTCTTAAATTTCATTACGTATTTGATTTTTGGGGTAACCCTAAATAAGAAACTTTTACTATTTACTGTTGGTATGTCTGAATAAAGTATAAAGAGGGCTCTGTGGCTAAATAATAACAGCCGCACAGTCCGATCGATCAGGTTAAGCCACGCTTGCCGCGGTTAGTCTGTGGATGGGTAACCATCATCACATACCGAGCCCTTTGACAGTCGTTACGGGTAGTCAGAAGCCCGAAAGTCTGGCAACCAGTTTTACCAAAGAGTATCGTATTACCCAGTAACTGGGTTGTGGGGGTCAGATAGGCAGTCGCTTCATGTAAAATACTGGTATTCAGCTGCATCCGGTTAGACTGGAAGCCGACCCCAACATAGTTGGAAAAAGGCTAGGCAGGTGATGATGTCTGAATAAATGTTAAAAATAATAATAATAAAAAATCTTTATTTATCTCCACAAATTACATATCAACGTATAGTCAGACACAGAAATTTTGGTAAAATGTGTAATTTGTGGGAGATCTGGGGTTTACACTAAGCCTACGCCTGTATTTTAGAACTCCAGGCCCCCCATTAAATTATGTTGCTCAAACAGGCATTATAGGCAGTTACTATAAATATATCACAATAATGATCATCATAGCCCTTTAAAATAATAAAAGAGGCCATTGAAAGCCTTAATAATGCAAATGGGCTTAATAATCTTAAAGTGAATTACTCCTTTAAATATGAAACTTTAACGTAAAATGGTGAAGTTAAGCTAAATTAATTAAAGCATGAAAATGGAGTTATTATTTTAAATCCTATTAAGTCCCGAGTGATTAAATATTAACTGTTCCCGCTATTAGTGATTCAGTTTCAATATAAATATCGCATGCCCTGGAAGCGTGTGCCTGCATTTCAAAGTCCTTTATGAAAATAAAACTCGGCTTCCAGCTTATATTTATACTTTAGTTATTGCAAAGTCGCTTCAATTTACGAGTTGTAGGTTCGAGCCTAGTCAGGCGTTTTACACTCTCAAAACGTTGAAGAAAAACATCGATCGGAGAAGGACACGCTAATTTCATCAGTGAGTTATTTCTTTCGTAAGACATTTGCATATGACACATAAGTACTTTTATATTTCAGGGTTGCTTGATTAGTTTAGTAGATATGAAACCCTTGCTAGAATAAACGAGGGTAAATTGTCCTTTATGTAAACTATTTCACCACCACTACTCTCAAAACTGTGAAGAAAAAGATCGTGAGGAAACCGGCATATCCTAGAACCAAAAATTCGAAGACATTGACATCTACCAAGTCGAACTGGGCTCGCGATTACGGCCCAGACCCTCTCACTGAGAGGAGGCCTGTGTCCCAACAGTGGAACATTATAGGCTGATTATGTATATGTCGGAGTAAGTATGTCTGTCTCTCGTTAACATCAGGCATAATTTAATTACTGTGGGCGTACTATGGGTAGTGCTGGTTATAGCGCAATAGAACAACGGTTTGCAGTTCAAATCAGATTACAATTCACGAATAAGTTAGTCACACTAGCGAATCACACACTGTAGGATATAACTCAACGATACGGAACGCGAGACAGTTTCTAAGCACATGTTGTTCGTACAGTGTCCAATTTTTCGATGTCCTCGAGAGCTCTGCTCACACCGCTCTTGTACTGTAACTCTCGTCCACCTCCACGAACTCAGGCTAGACTCTGTCTAGCGCCACGAGATGGCGCTAGCGTTCCGAATAGTCAAACGAATGACTCCGACATATATGTATGATGGCAAAGTTTGTTGATCATTGTTGACAAATACAAGAATTTATAAAGATAAAGAAATAAGAGAAAGATAAAGGCACAACAAAAACCTAGAATCACTAGCAGAACGAAATTGCGAACGCAAAACAAGACCTAGCAAACGTTGGCTCACTTATCAACGGGATCCCTAAAAATCTCTACCCTTGTTAAACCCGACATGTTCTATTATTCTTGAACCCGCGTGTACAAAACAAAAGGATTTCATTTCGAGCTTGTTGTAACCTTGTTTTATGAAAAAATTGCAAAACCTCTCTCAAAACTGGAAATAATAATGATCAAAGGGTATTGAAGATCTTTATATGGAGCCTGGTGGCATACCTAATGTCACGCCATTTTGTTGTTTTTTTTTAAAATGGTGGCCACTCATAAACCCTATCTAAATCGATATTTGACGTCAATGCAAACGGAAAATATACTAGGAACCAAACCCCGTGAAGCGTCATGTTTCCGAGATATTAGCGTTCGAAGTTTATCATGTGACATCCATATTTTTTTTAACTTGCTTACATCATGTTGCTTAGATGTTAGAAATAATCACTCTGAAAGTTTAAAGTAATCAAACATCTTTGCAACAAGATATAAGCAAGGCAACTCGTTTTACGCTACATTTATACTTGGGTCTAGTACTGTCAATTTGCCTGTTTGGTTTTACCGCTGGTGCTATAGTGTAGGGTTCTGGATTTAATTTCCAGGCCCGGAAAAATGTTATTGGATTTTCTCGATTAAGGCACTTCAAGATCCTAACTATAATATTATAAATGAGAAAGTGAGTTTGTTTGGTTTTTTGTTACGCTTGCACGCTACGGATTTGTATGAAATTTGGCACATGGATAGATCATGGCCTGGAGAGGAACGTAGACTAGGTACTTTTTATCCTGCATCGCAGACAAAGTCACGGGCAGTTCAGCTAGTTGATGAAAAATGATGATTTATTTTTATTTTTGCAAGCACAGACATTATCGATTTTGTCATCAATAAAATCATATATAAAAACAAAAAGACTTCTAACTTGTTCTTTTATTTATCATAAACAATAATACGAACGACTTTGTTAGATGTTCTTCGAGATGAAAAAACGCTCAAGGATTTTATTACTAGTCTCTTGTACCTTGTAGAGTAAATTGGAAATTCTCACATAACAATAACAGCAAATTGGAATCAATTTAGTACTCCACCTCGGTTCGATCAAATTACTCAATTTTGGCCATATGATGCTTGCTTCTGCAGTAATTTAGCTCAACAACGATGTGATACCATAAATGCAGCTAACGTTACTGATATTGTGAGCCAATAATTATACGTAGTTAATAATTTATGCATCGTTTCGTTTAAATCCTAACACTGAAATGATATACTAGTAATTAAACTGGGTTGTGGAGGTCAGATAGGCAGTCGTTCCATGAAAATTATTGGTATACAGCTGCATCTGTTAACATTGGAAGCCTGGGCAAATGAATGATGGTGTATAACTAAACTATGAAATGGCCTTTAATGCTTTTTCTATTAAAATATAGCAATAAAGCTAGAAGGACTTGTTTTGATCTTACATAATTTTAATACCTAATAAATCTGCTTTACTAGCTGACCCGACAGACGTTGTCCTGTCCAAATTTCAATAATTCATACAATATTCCCACGGAAAATACACACGAACTTCCTCATGTTTCCGGCAACTTTTCAATTTTTTCTTTCCGCCAGAACCTGATTCGCACTATTACGAATATTATAAACCAAAAAAATGCCAAATCTGTTCAGTTGTTTTGCAGTGATGCGCTTACCAACGCATTCAATTTTTATTTATATAGAAGATACACCGAAATAAAGTGTGAAATGTCCACAATATTGAAGAAAAGTCTTACAAAGAACATCCTCAGAGCGATGTAAACAAACATGAAATAGTGATCTTGCAGATAAAAGAACACTATCTAAAATGAACGAAGACAAAACTACCTAACAGCTACTGACATAAATGGTGGAATCATTTTCCGCTCACTGCTAAATAAAACTAAAAAAGACTATAGCGAGTGCCATACCGTTTTTAACCGACTTCTAAAAAAGGAGGAGGTTCTCAATTCGGATGTTTGTATTTTTTTTTTAATATTTGTTCGCGCATAACTCTGTTGCTTGCCAACCGATTTGAAAAATTCTTTTTTTGTTGAAAAGGGTAAAAAATACTTCCCAAATGGTCCCATAGAAATTTCATCAAAAACGGTTTAGTACTTTGGTTTTTAAACCAAAATTACTGGTAAAAATTACAACTAAAAAGTGAAAAATAAAAACTTTTTTCCAAAAAAAAAACAACCGACTTCCAAAAACGACACTACAAAATGAAAAATAACTAAATAGTTTTTTTATGTTTGCGATATCTCGCCCTAGAAATTTTAATTTACCAAGCTTTGGTGAATACGTAAGCGATGCAGGTTTTTTAAATGTCATTTACTGCCCTCTGAATGAAGTGCTGGGTTTTAGTGGTATTTGAATAGATATAATATGCAGCCTTGACTCTATAGTTAGACCTAAATTTAACTTTTTTTTAGTTGATTATGAAATCATTCATCATCAAAGTCATTTATTCAAATTAGGCTGAGAATCAGCACTTTTCGAACGTCAAAATTACATAAGACAGTCCTCCAAAACGCCCGCTCTTCACCACTTCCTAGTGATTTCACTGGGAAGAAGAGGTGGCGCAACAAACTCCACAGCAGCACAGCTGTCTGTTCGGTTAGAAAAAACTTGATTGTATACAATAGCAGGAATACAAAGTAATTAACATTACGAGACACAGACCATTAAATTTAATTGTAATTATAATATACTTTTCTATAAGTCAGCTAGTCATGCGCAGAGTAACGTTGTTATAGGTTTTCCAGGGTATTATTACAAACTCTTAATTCCACAAATTACCTGAACAAGGCAAGCAACGAAACCTAATTATTCAGTCTAAGCCTGCGTTCCCCAGACACGCCATGTAGCGTAGTCATATTGAATTTGTGCATGAGCGCAACGAAGCGTCCCCGCCAATACACTGCCATGGGACACGATGCAAACAAACAAATAATATTTGAAAGACTGGCACTCTACCAGAGTGCCAGCCTTTCAAATATTATTTGTTTTATATTTAATAATAATATTCAGAGGTGTCCTATCGGATAAAAAGAATCTGTCAGATATATAACTTGACTTTTGCATGAGCAGCTTCTATAAAAGTCGGTCGTTGAATATGAATAGGCAAATATTTATTGTTAACGTCAGTATAATTGTAGATTTTATATACAGAATGAATTTTTCAAGTGGGCGTGGATGGTCAAATCCGAAACTATGAGAAATAGCCAAAAGTACTCAAAGAAGTCTCGTGCTCGATTTTGATGAAAACTAAAACTGCATCATTGGATTTTTGAAAAATCAATATTTCTAGCCAGGAATCGAACCCGTTGATTTTAATTTATTAAACCATTCGATAGTATCCCTAATGAGGATCAAATTCTGGGAAGTAATGGCATACGGCAAACTTAGGGAAAATGAACTTATGGTCTTATGCCGTGGCCAGCGAGGTCACCGGATCTTACCCCTTAGATTATTTTCTCTGGGGGTACGTGAAAAACGAAATCTACTAAAACACGTATAATGCAATTGATGACTTGAAACGATGTTTTGAAAATATTCTAAATGGAATCAATAATACTGTAATGCTGATAGTCGAATCCACTATGTATTGAAAATAATGGTCACCATTTTGAACAATTGTGTTATGGTTTAATAGATAGGTAACATAAAAAAAATAAAAAAGTATTATGTTAAAAATGAGCTCTTTTCTTTAGTTGGCCGAATATCATTACTTCACAGAATTTTATCCTTATTAGGGACACTATCGAATGGTGTAATAATACAGTATGTGTTTTTTTATCAAAATCAACAGGTTCGATTCCTGGCTAGAAATATTGATTTCCAAAAACCCGAGACTCCTTCAAGCACTTTTCGCTATTCCTCATAGTATCGGTTTTGGCCATCCACGCCCACTTGTAAAATCCAGCCTGTATATTTTGACAGCCCAAACCATGCCATGATCATTATGAGAAAACGTTGTTAGCAGATGTCGTGATGAGCTAAGGAATTGATGTGGTTTTTAAGTAAAGAATCATTAATGTTGAATAAAACAACAGAAAGGCAACAACTTCCACTAAAGCCACAATGGACTGACAACATTAGTAAAGCAATTAAGTTTCACACCTCTATCACAGAACAGACTTCGAGAACTATTCAGCCACACTACGAACTTACACAGACACAGTTTCCTGATTGTGTTAACTTGAAGAAAACAGGCAGTTAGAACTGTTAGGGAAAATTGATTGTTTGTATATTAATGCTTACAGAAAACTGATAACATTAATTAACGGGGAAAACGTGAGCAAAAACTCACGTGCCCCTTCTCGTTACTCATCGATGCAATTATCAATCTGCAAAAAAATGCCTCAGGCACTACGTCTGCTTTGTATTGTACTGTATTTTTTTGATTTGTGTATAAAGTTTTCTTTTTTTTTTGCCGTTAATGTCCCACTGCTGGGCAAAGCCCTCTTGCTCTCTTTCCACCTCTATCTGTCCAGAGCTGCCAAGGACCAATCTTTATCAAAGGAGTCCAGCTAATCCCGCCATCTCCGTCTGGGCCTGCCGCGATGTCGTTTGCCATTAAGCGGGTATAAAGTGTTTAACCCGTTGAATGCCGTAATTACAAACACAATTAAAAAGCCATTGTGTCTCGCGTGGATCTACGTTCTATAAATAAGAAGGATTAATAAAAATTATAAAATAATATGGATAATATCTACAGGACACAGGTACAAGGAAATATAAAAAAAAAAAACGATTTTGAAATAACTACGTCATAGAGTATAAATTAAAAAGCTTTCAAGCTATGAAAAAACAACACATACTATTGTGTAATTGTAAGATTTCAGTTTTAGAATCTTCGTATTTCCAAATACAAATATAGAAAATACATTATGATGATGATCTTGCCAAACTGAGAATTGAATTAAACTTACAGCTACACAAAACTGTTCAATTCTATGAACTAAAACGGAAAGTAAAATTGAAAGCACAACACAATCCTAAGTTTGAATCCTATGCTATCTAGTCTCTCAATCACATTGACTTAGAACAAAATCTAAGTACCTCTACCCAATGTTGTTACAACGATGTTTAGCACAAAAGGAAATGGGTCTTTTAGCTGTTTAGTATACACAAGCTTTGCATTCGCTCTTCATATTTCTGGAATAAAACTATGGAGCTTTTTTACGTTGATTCTTAATCGGAAAGTTTTGGGTCTTTTTTTTTGGACTTTCAGCGACCAAGTTATATCACTTTCAGTATTAAACATCGTCAATTAGTTAATTACACAAAGTAATACTCCTAGCCTCAATCTGATTTGAGTAATCTATACTTATAATAAATCTGTAGAAGTGAAAATTCTGTACATTGAAAATATCAAAAAAATAAATGGCAGGGGGTGTTACTAGACCGACACCGAACCCAAAAATGTGATTAAAAAAATTTTTGTCTGTCTGTCTGTCTGTCTGTCTGTCTGTCTGTCTGTCTGTCTGTCTGTCTGTCTGTCTGTTTGTTCAGGCATCACGCAAAAACTACCGGTTCGATTACGATGAAACTTGGTATAATTATTCTTTAATATCCTGGGCACCACACTGGGTACTTTTTATCCCGGAAAAGTATATACAATAAAAAACAAACTTAATTTTGCGGTTCGATCCCTAGACCCGATTACTGTACCAACCGCAAATAATAAGTTTGTCGTAGGTTACGTTACCCGCAATGGAGTTCACTAAAGTTATGCTCTAAATGTAGTGCTGAAGGTTGAATTTGGCTTGCACCGTTCGCAGCACACGCGTGGCGCGCAGCCGCCACGGATCGCTACCGTATATAAGGATATTTTTTGAACTTTGATTTGAACGGACGTGTTGAGTGGCGAGCGTTCGTTCTTATTTTAACTGCTACTTGCAATTCTAAACCGTGTTTTTCAGTGCGACCTTTTTTATTTCTATTAGTTTTTAGAGTTATTTAGGTTTATTTTTATAGGTCGTAGGTATAGATTTTAATTTTAAAGTATAGGTAGTATATTTGATAGTGTACGTATTGACCGTAGGTTATTTTATAATACTGTTAGGTAAGATTAGTCATTCGTATAGATATTAGTTTTTAGGGATTTTGCTTATTTATTGAGTTTAGTTATCATCAGAAATAGGTTTATTTAGGTAGGTAGGTATTTTATTTTCTGTTATTGAGTTTTTTTATTTTTATTATGTAGGTACTTAGGTAAGGATATCATATAGGTACCCTCTTAATCACCACTAATGAGACACAATTGGTTTTCTATTGTAATTAGCCACAAAGAGCCCGCGAGATAGATGGCATCCTGGGGAAGCACATACATTTTATCCTGTTAGCACGTTCCCGTGGGATAATTTCCGACATCCACGCGGGCGAAGCCGCGGGCAGAAGCTAGTTTCACAATAAATCAAATAAGTCCAGCCGATTGATTCTGTAAAAATCTCACCGTGAAAAGTTAGGGAAGTGAGCTGTCAATAGTGTCAATCCCTAGCATTAGTTGGAATGACAGCTCACTGCATGCTCACTTCACCTAAGTTTTCACGGTGAGATGGTAACAGAATCGCACTGCAGGATATCAGAATAAAAATAAAACAAACGCTCGTATTAGCGACAGCTGTCCTGTCAATCAAAACGAAAAAGAGTAGAGAAAACATCAACACACAAAAGAGTTCAAAAAGTACCTTTCACAGACTAACAATTTCGCCCCACTAAATGATTTTTGGAAGCACAGTGACACTATTTGCATATGAATGTAATATTTTGCATAGCTGTACCGCGTTTAAATTCAAATCCATTTCTCATTAATTTTACAGAGAAAATTTTATTTTATGAAGTAAATCAACTTCTAAACGAAAACACAAGATGAAATATTATTATGTATTTATAAGAAGAAATAAAGTTAATTAAGTTCGGCCCAGTTTATAAACTATGAATCAAATCAAACTTTAAAGGTTTCAACATCTTTAACGGTTACGCTTGAAACGAATCCCTACAAAACTTTGATTCAAATAAAATTAACTTGAAACCAAGTAAATGTTGTTACTGACTTCGTAATTTATTCCTTATGTTTTTCAATCCAGACTAGACGAAAACGCTCCGATACGTGAAACGCTTTATTTATTTAAAAACCAAGCTTTGATGATTTTATTTGTGAATTCATTAAAGATCATGTTCGCGACGATTGTCTCCAAAGCTACCAATTCTAGGGTGTTTATAAAAATGGGTATGAGCGGATGTGTCGTCGCGCCGCCAGTGATTATGTCTAACGCAGGGATAGGAGAGTGGCGGAGCAGCCGCGGGCGCAGCAGTCGACGCTCCACATGCGCCGCCTGCGCACCCCGTGCTGGGCGAGGTGCTCAGTAGAGAAACCAAACGAAGCAAAGTTAATACCGTTACCACACCGCCGACAATGGCCAAGTAGTCGCGCCTCCCTTCTGTCCAATTTGTGCGAATAGGTCTTTCTGTTCTGTTTAAGCTTCAGTTTATAATACTCTCTCAGTTACCTGTCCTCTGTTAGTTTAGTGTTTCCACTATCATTTGCTGTTTTATCAGTTTGGATTTGTATCCAGACTGGTAGTTTCAATTTTTAGGTTTTATAGGTTACTTGTTTCTTTGTAAACGATTTTCGGTGAACAAGTTACGTGCTACGTATCTTGTCTTTGATATATTGCTACGTTACTATGCTTCACAAAAGTAAAGCGTAACTTGTTCCCAGGTAGAATAGCATATTATCTGCGTCTAGATTACGTTTAGATTAGCTCTGGAACGTAGTCCAGTGTGCCGTTTGGACCCTGTGTGATTCGTCTTTGTGATCGTCCCAGTCTTCGCTCCGTCTGTGTTTGTCCTTTCCTTAGGCATGTTCACCTTTCATTCTTGTGTCTGGGTGACCCCTGTGTAGCGTCATCCATTAAGCTTATCCTTTGTTTTTATTAAATATTTAATTTTCTTTATCATACCTGTGGTTTCACCCTTTAAAACTTTAAACCTTTTATAATTAGTTTATGTACACGTGTTAATTTATTTATAGTTGCTACCACTGCTTCCATATATTTTATATAAACATTTAAGATTCTTTATTCTAGGTATTTTTTTAACTAGCTTGTTTCATATTTTGACTATTTGATATTGTATTTTATTATTTTTAAATGTGTATTGTAAATTTTGCAGGTGTCTTTGTTTTGTTTATAAAATCCATATGCTGGTGGTGTTCATCATTATAAATGTTGCCGTACCTACGTACTAATCTTTAAGTATTTAAATGACAGTTTTTTCTTGTGTTAGTATTTTATTTTTTTTATAATTAAAATGATGAACACCCAGTTTTCCCACAAGCAAAAGTTGTTCGCGATTTTCCCGCTCCTTGTGTGATCCCTGAGTCTGTCCCAATGACGGCGTGTTTTATTTTAGACCGGCAGTGGCGCGCCAGCAGTCGGCCCCAACCCTGGTGTTTAGGTGTGTCGATGTTATCACTTTTTATGCCACTCACATCGCTTGAATCAAACCAGAATTCGTAACCAAAATTCAAAATTTCTTTATCAGAATATTCGAACATTTCCATCGACTATATTCCGGTTTCATTCAAGTAGTAATGACAATACGACCCCGAATTAACCTTTAGCATCCCCAGAGATTCGCTTGTTTTGTCGTGTGGCTGTTTGTGTACTGTATTGCTTTCCATTGTCTCAAAGCTTGTTACTAAAATGATATACGATATAACCCAATGTGAGCTGAAAAGCGCTTTGAATATGTTAATGATTAAGATGCTAAATATGAAACGAAATTATGTCCTTACAGTAAGGTAAAAATCTGTTAAGTGCCACTCTTTTCAACATGGACGAGAAAAACGAAAACCTCGGCGTTATTATATATATTATATATATATAGAAGGCTTTCGTTTGAGCATTTTTTTTTTTCGTGATCCTTTCTCTTCTGATTGAAGATTGCGCTGGGACTGGTTTAATTCTCAGGCCCTTTATTTGACAAAGCATTAGCAAGATAAATTAGCAACATCCAAAGTTAACAAGATCAAGACTTTCATCAATATTTCGAAATACTTAGATTATATCAATAATGCAGAGTGTTCCAATGGAAAGCAATGTAACAGCATTACGAATTCTTGAGCACGCTGCATGTAACATAGGTATCCGATACCCGTAGCTAGTGTACCCAAAGTAGCATGCTCTGAAATCTGCCAACTGTCTACTTCATCACACTTGGTTTGATTGGCAAACAAAGTTTCTACACATCGGTATACACCCAATACTTGGAACAAAATACTGTTCTCTATTTCAGGACCTTGTTTTTTTATTTGAACTTTTTTTTTGTCCGCAACAACAGAAATTTCACGAGAGTTCTGGATAAAAATCTGACATATTGTTCAGCGAAGCCCCACACAAAGGACTGCCTATCTTATACAAAATCAAATCAAAAGTAATTTTAATGCAACTAGTTTGCATGCTGAGAATCAGCACTTTTCGAACGTCAAACATGTTCAACCACATATAACATGCTCATGTGTTCATGACATGTGCTGTAATGACTAAAATATGCCTGACTTGGAATCTTTTGGGTGGGATTTTGTATACACCGTATTTTTATCATGCAAATTTTGTACTGTTTGAAGATATTGCAAAGAAAATCACTTTTTTTACTTTGATAACTTTAAATTAGTAGTTAAATACCAGCAATTTATTAAACTTTCACACTCATACTAACAAGATAGTTATACGAATAGCTGTAGCTGTTAGTGAGTTAATTAAGATTATATAACTTGATAGACTAACAATGTACAGCATTACATAGTTAATATTAATTAGATTTAAAAAGATTGCTTAGACTAGATACTTAGTTGTATGATACGAAAAGTTTAAAATCATGAAGCAAGTATTATTAAGAATGAAATGTTGTAAGTTTGTTAACAAGATAATACAATAGGATGCGAAGGTAATTTGTTTTAATTATCCAAAGTTTTTATGTTAGCAACGAAATTTTTTTAAGTTTTTTCACTTTCTCTGAAAGTTATAGATCCGGCTGATAGGGTCGGATTGAAATGAAGGAATGACGTCTTTAAAGGGGACCTATCCAAGAATACTCGAAGCAATAATATTTGAATTGCAGCGTTGATAACAGTGTCCTAACAGCTTCGCAGCTTTCAATGGTAACTGGAGCTAATAAGGACATGACAATGAAGCTATACTTGGACGTGAAGCTTACGCTACGAAAATTAGCTTTTATGCTAAACAATTTCCTGAAACTAATTTTACTTTGTGCTGTGCACAGGCGGCTTGCTGACGAAGATGACGAGCTGTCAGAGGTCCAGCCGGATGCCGTCCCTCCTGAGGTACGGGAGTGGCTGGCTTCCACCTTCACGCGGCAGCTGGCGACGGCGAAGCGGAAGTCAGATGAGAAGCCCAAGTTCCGGTCGGTTGCGCACGCGATCAGGGCTGGCATCTTCGTGGATAGGATCTACAGGAGGGTCACCAGCACTGCGCTCATGCAGTTCCCTCAAGACGTTATTAGAGTGCTTAAGGTAAGCGTAATTGGTATAACAGTCATAAGACACATATTTGATACTAGCTTTTGCCCGCGGCTTCGCCCGCGTGGATGTCGGCAATTATCCCACGGGAACGTGCTAACAGGATAAAATGTATGTGCTTCCCCAGGATGCCATCTATCTCGCGGGCCCTTTGTGGCTAAGTACAATAGAAAACCAATTGTGTCTCATTAGTGGTGATTAAGAGGGTACCTATATGATATCCTTACCTAAGTACCTACCTAATAAAAAATAAAATAAACTCAATAACAGAAAATAAAATAGCTACCTACCTAAATAAACCTATTTCTGATGATAACTAAACTCAATAAATAAGCAAAATCCCTGAAAACTAATATCTATACGAATGACTACCTAACAGTATTATAAAATAACCTACGGTCACTACGCACACTATCAAATATACCACCTATACTTTAAAATTAAAATCTATACCTACGACTTATAAAAATAAACCTAAATAACTCTAAAAACTAATAGGAATAAAAAGGTCGCACTGAAAAACACGGTTTAGAATTGCAAGTAGCAGTTAAAATAAGAACGAACGCTCGCCACTCAACACGTCCGTTCAAATCAAAGTTCAAAAAATGTCCTTATATACGGTAGCGATCCGTGGCGACCGCGCGCCACGCGTGTGCTGCGAACGGTGCAAGCCAAATTCAACCTTCAGCACTACATTTAGAGCATAACCTTAGTGAACTCCACTGCGAGTGACGTAAACTACGACAAACTTATTATTTGCGGTTGGTACAGTAATCGGGTCTAGGGATCGAACCGCAAAATTAAGTTTGTTTTTTATTGTATATACTTTTCCGGGATAAAAAGTACCCAGTGTGGTGCCCAGGATATTAAAGAATAATTATACCCAGTTTCATCGTAATCGAACCGGTAGTTTTTGCGTGATGCCTGAACAAACAGACAGACAGACAGACAGACAAAAATTTTTTTAATCACATTTTTGGGTTCGGTGTCGGTCTAGTAACACCCCCTGCCATTTATTTTTTTGATATTTTCAATGTACAGAATTTTCACTTCTACAGATTTATTATAAGTATAGAAGACCGAGCTCCGAAAAAGTGTTCAGACCCCCCCGCCAACGAAGTTTCTTACGCGATACGCGAGTATCGCGCCATCCCCACACACACTCGTATAGAATAGAAAGGGACGGAGAGAGAGAGAGAAAGTGTATTTAATACGCGTTTTTAATACAGAGTCATCTAGTAGAATTTTTTAGAAGCTCTCATAAAGTTGTCGTCATATTGGAATTTAATTTAGACTTCACTATTGGCTTTAGCCCCCTCGAAAACCATGAAAACGATACCCATAATGAAAATTTTGAATATTTTCGCAGCCGCCATCTTGGATTTTCATTTTGACCTCACTATCGGCTTTAGCACCCTCGAAAAACAGTAAAAACTATCTCTTCCTCTATCTCTTTATATAAAAGAGACAGACAGACAGAGAGAGAAAAATTCGCATGGAGGGACAATAACGCTTGTTTGCAGTTTACTTCTACGCAAGTTGCGTTAAATAATTTCATTCCAAAAAATACACTCCGTATCCAATTTTTTCTAATCCAATATGTCTTGACACGATATACACCAACCTGCACTACGCAATTCGACTTTCTTAGGCCTGATATAAAGTCTGAGCAAACACCATGTTGAAATTCTATCACTAATCCAAATACACTTCAAAGGAATATTCAAATAAAATTCCCTCGCAAATATTGAGCCACGTACTCAGTTACAGTTCATTCAATGTTTCCAAACGAAATTAATAAGCACGCGTTGAATTCGTATGTTGAAGTTACATTTTGAATTCGAAGTGAACAATTAGAACGTTAGGATCGGTACCACAGGAGTGTTTCTGAACAATCCAATTAGTTCTGGAAGCTTCCCTTAATGAAAATGTTGGTATAGCTAAAAGCGATGGGTAGGTCGATACTTATGTGGTTTTAACTAATGGTGGTCCATTTTAAATGGAAACGCTATTTTTGACGTATACGCACGCGTATACGTCAAAAATAGCGCTAACTATCGTAAAACCAAAAAAAGCGTTGTCTCAAATTACAATTACAGATTTAGCTCTGACTTACGTCAAATAATTACGATTATGTACTCGTTAACATTTGACGTACGGATCTTACGTTATTAAGGGTACGGTTGTCTGTTTGAAACAACCGGCCCTGAATGATGTAATTAAATATTTCTTCTCAAAGTCTGTACTTTTTTATTTTCCGTACCCAAATGGTGCTAACGGAAGCCTTAGCTGTCCGTCCGTCTGTTTGACTGTCAGCAGGCTGCATCTTATGAACCGAAATAGGTAGACAATTGGAATTTTCACAGAGTGTATATTTATATTGCCACAGCGGCAACATAAATATACACTCTCTATAATAAATAATAAAAAATAAAATAAAGTTAATAATAATGAAAAAGAATTCTTCTTGCTTTTTAAGCAAAAGCGGCGTTGTATTTCTAGCATTATTGTTTATTCCAATACACTAATTAGCCTAAGAGTTGGTTCACGTCGTAGGACTTCAAATTCTCAGTTTTTTGTCCGCCAATCCAATTTCACTGCCATTCAGCTCTTCAAGTTCCCAGTGGGCTCTTGTCGCTTAAGTAGTCATTCAATTTATTGCTATAGGCCAACCGCTTAACTGAGACTGCCTGAGGTAGCAGCGGGGTGCGAGAGGGGTATGCCGTCAGTGATTCCTCAACTTGTGACAACTATCACCCCTTCCGCATCGCGCAGCTACCTCAGGCAACGTCTCTCTCAGGCGCTTGGCGTATAGATGAGTAAAAGAACCTACACAAAGTATCATATGACTGAATTTTAGAAAATGGCAGAATGGCACTTTATTCCACTCTTCATCAAAGCTGATACTGAAAATGTTACTGCGATGACTTCATTTTCAGGGCTCCAACTCTTTGTACTGTAATGGAGCTCTGCTTTCAACATTTTGTGAGCGACACGTCCAGAGAGCGGCCTTTTGCTGCGTGACCCAATTTAAGCTTTAACTCCGCTTATAAAAACCGCGTCAAACTGTTGGAGTTTTTTTATTAAAAGAGTATTATGGTTTTTCTCCTCATTAGGTTTGTTATAAGGATAACAAAGTTTATGTAAAACGGTAACGAGTACATGGAAAAGACTAGGAAGATAAAATAAATATTAAAATGTTTTTACAAACAGTGATATACTTAGGTCATCCATCACCATTTGCCTAGCCTTTTCCCAACTATGTTGGGGTCGGCTTCCAGTCTAACCGGATGCAGCTGAATACCAGTATTATACATGGAGCGACTGCCTATCTGACCTCCACAACCCAGTTACTGGGTAATACGATACCCCTTAGTAAGACTGGTTGTCAGACTTTCGGGCTTCTGACTACCCGTAACGACTGTCAAAGATCCACGAATGACAGCCGGGACCAACGGCTTAACGTGCTTTCCGAGGCACGGAGGGGTCTCGGTATGTAAAGATGGTCACCCATCCACAGACCAACCGCGGCAAGCGTAGCTTAACCTGACCGATCGATCTGTGCGGCTGTTATTATTTAGCCACGGGCCCCTCAGTGATATACTTAGGTATAAACATAAATCGCGCGCTAATAATAATTAGTTTTTAATACACACATAACAGATATATAAACTAACGCCTTCTTTCCATGGGGGTAAGCAGAAATTACAGAACGCCACCTGCTACGCTCCTTTTTTTTTTTTTTGAGGATGGGAAATCATCAAATGACCCCTCCCGCTCTGGGTGGAGCAGAAGGGAGTGTCAGACTCTTACTGACTACTACGCGACGCGCCTGACCTTTCTGAAGAACATCACCAATAAGGTTTAGCCTCCTAGAGCGTCCTATGCCGCGTCTCCACTGACATCTGCCTTGTAAATACCTTTTGTTCGTTACCTTTCATCCTCTCAACATGACCAAACTATAGCTAGCATACTTTTTAACCGACTTCAAAAAAGGTTCTCAATTCTCAATTTGACGGTATGTTTTTTTTTTGTGTTTGTTACGCCATTACTCCGCCAATTGTGGACCGATTTTCAAAATTCTTATTTTGTTCGAAAGGAGATACTTCTGAAGTGGTCCCATAGAAATTTCATCAAAAACGGTTCAGTAGTTGGGTTTTTAAACCAAAATTACTGGTAAAAATTACAACTTAAAAGAGAAAAATAAAAACTTTTTTGCAAAAAAAAACAACCGACTTCCAAAAACGACACTACAAAGTTAACACTAAAATAACAAAATAATACCCTAAATTAAATAAAACTATTTACAAACTAAAATATAGCGTCGAAAAATTCATCGCCATCGCTGTCGACTGGTAAAGTACCCAAGACACTGGCGGCATTGCCACGTTGTATGGCAATGCTTAGCCTCTGGCCAAAGTAAAAGCCAGCCCTTGGGTCATGGCAAGTGTCAACCAGTCTTTTTGAAATTTCCTTAAAAAGACCATGCGCACTTGGACCCCACGGCCCGAGGGTTTCAACCCCAAACGGCTCGAAAATATAATTATTAATGAGGTTATTATATTTACGCCACTTGAGGTTTTCTGCAGCCGCAGCAGCAGCACCAGCGCAACACGCTGACCCTGGAAGATGGGAAGGCGCAAGAGTATCGACACAAGTTGCATCCCACACTAAAGGCCTACCTACCTTCCATGGAAATAAAGACATGCCGTCCGGTCTCTTGCCATCGTCGCGTGCCAATCCATTGGGTTCTAATACAGCTGGAACGCCGACGGTGACAAGAGCTCGTCGAATGATGTCGTTAATGTTTGCGTGCCGCGCTAAGCGACCCGCACTTCGGCTGCAAGACAGGCCGTGGTGTCCGAGGCTGTTGACAACTTCGCCACAGTGACAGCGATGGGGAGAACAACACGGTGCTCCTAGTCGTAAGGAAGCAGCGAGGCGGAAAGTATTGTCGTCGAGCAAAATGCCTATGTTCGACGACGGAAGTGCATGAAGCCATAGACCCGACTCCCATTTACCCACAGCCAGCACGCACGCACGCTCTGCAGTAGTAACAGACGTGTTAAGTAAATTATCCCGAACTACATTGCAGAGCGGCTCATCCCACCGTCTCTGGGAAAATGGATTATTAAGATATATAGTTCGGGCAAGCGAGTCTCCAGGCATCCATAGCCTCGGTGAAGCAGGGCACATCAAAATTAATCAGTGTGGAGGCTAGGATTTTCCTGATTAATTTCTCAGTACCGTGGACCGAGGATATGAAAGCCAGTAAACTAATACTAGAAATTTTGCGGACGCCGAGGCCTCCCAAACGAATGGGAAGAGTAGCTTGTGCCCAAGCTCGGTCGTCCAAGGCCACATTTAAAATCGAAGTTAATGTATGCCTGATAATTTGGTCCATTTTGTCTAAAAGGTGAGTATGATTCCATAAATGGGAAGCGCGAAGAAAATAAGTTAATTTAGGGCCGAAACAGCAGTAACGAATTAAGGTGATGGCCGAATGTATATTAATTTGGAACAATCTTTCCGAAACGTCGTTGAAATTTTGTATTTTTTCCTCAATAAATTCGGAAAAGGAATTTTCAAAGATTGGAGCCCCTAGGAGACGAAGAGAGCTTTTTCCAACAATTTTAATATTTGGAGCTATTGCGTTAAATTTGGGAAGTGTCAGTTGTCTGTCAGTACTGTCCGCTAAATATAGTTCACATTTCGAAAGGTTGAGATCAAGGCCAATGGAATGTAGTTCATTTTTTAGGAAACTTAGGTCGTTTAAAACAGTTTCTACTTCGCCACCCAAGGTGCCATCGTCTAGATACCAAACATTAAATTTGGAATTTAGCTGTCGAATAATTGGCAAACAACGAAAATGCGAACCCAACGACACCGACTTCCGAAATTAAAGTTATTTTTCACTTTGTAGTGTCGTTTTTGGAAGTCGGTTGTTTTTTTTTTTTGCAAAAAAGTTTTTTTTCAATCTTTGTCACTACATCTTCTTTTTAACCGCTTCGTTGCCTTATCACTTCACGCCTCAGCCTCCTCAGCCATCATTCATAGTCACATCAAACAAGCTTCGCCAGGAACGCATTTCCACAGCATTTATTATACTTTCATGCCACACCCAACATTCAGTCACTAGTTAGGGTTCCGTAGCCAAATGGCAAAAAACGGAACCCTTATGGATTCGTCATGTCTGTCTGTCTGTCCGTCCGTATGTCACGGGCACTTTTTTCCGAAACTATAAGAACTATACTGTTGAACCTTGGTAAGTAGATGTATTCTGTGAACCGCATTAAGATTTTCACAAAACTCAAAAAATTTTTTCATCAAACCCATACATGTGGAGTACCTACCTATGGATAGGTCTTCAAAAATGATATTGAGGTTTGTAATATATTTTTTTTCTAAACTGAATAGTTTGCGCGAGATACACTCCCAAAGTGGTAAAATGTGTCCCCCCCCCCCCCCCCCTGTAACTTCTAAAATAAGCGAATGATAAAACTAAAAAAAATATATGATGTACATTACCACGTAAACTTCCACCAAAAATTGGTTTGAACGAGATCTAAAAGTAGTTCTTACTTTTAGAGTTTAAGTAGTTTTTTTTAATACGTCATAAATCGTAAACCGCAATTTACCTTTGATTCAATCAACTCAACGGAACCCCTCATGGGCGAGTCCGATTCGCACTTGGCCGCTTTTTTTTTAATGTCATGTCAGAAATGATAAAATAATTACCAACAAAAAATAATTTGATACTATCAGATACATAAAATAATTAAAACAGAATAAATCATAGCATGCATTCCTGTAAATAATGAACAGAACTAGATGATTATAACCTGTAACCTTTTCGTTCATTAACACAACGAACAATTAATTCTTAATTAGCAGCGGCATATGAAACTGGCATTTTAATTACCACACAATTATCTATCTCAATTGCTTAGAATACATTGTCTTTACAAACAATTAAATTGCACAATCTAATCTTTAAAAGTTTAATAGGATTAATTGAACTTAGAGGGTGGTTGGATTTTAATGATTATAATTCTGTAAATACGTACTTGTTACGGTCGCGAATTTTACTTTGTTCATTTAAGCTATGGTTACCTAGAAGAGCGGTGGCCGCTACATAACGGCTGTGATGAAAATGATGGCTGCGGGGTTTGACTTTACGGTATCAAAAAACGATCTCGAACTCCTCGAACGTACGTTTCAGTGACGTCATTCACCAGTAAATGCAAACGCTATGTGGAGCCACCGCTCTTGTACCCAGAAGAGCTCTTGTACCTAGAAGAGCGGTGACTCCACATAGCATAAACTAGCATAAGCATTTAGCTTTACCTATAGGTAAACCTACCTATAGGTAAAGCTAAATGCTTATGCTAGCTTATAGCTAAATAATAACAGCCGCAGTTAAGCTACGCTGGTCGCGGTTGGTCCGTGGATGGGTAACCATTTCTACATACTGAGACCCCTCCGTGATTCGGAAAGCACGTTAAGCCGTGGCTATCATTCGTTTTCATTGTCATGACAGCCGTTATTGCGGTGGTCACGTAGCGGTCACCGCTCTTCATGGAAACTGTTACTGAAAATGTTCGACTTTGTATCAAAATCAAAAGTCATTTATTCAGATTAGGCTGAGAATCAGCCGTTTTCGAACGTCATAATTACATAACACAGTCCCCCAAAACGCCCTTCAACACTTCCTGCTTTCGCTGGGAAAAAAAAGTGGCACAACAAACTCCCCAGCAGCACAGATGTCTGTTCAGTTAAAAAAAAACTTGCTTCTATACGCGTTGTCTCTGTCATTGATACGTGACGGTCTCTTTCTATAAAGCTCATGTCACATACGCGCCCGGATACAGTACATAGTAAAACTGGGGCTAACCTAGTAACCCAGTAACCTTTACTGACCGTCTCGGCAGCACCTCCCCTGAATTCTATGAATTTCTATTTATAATCCTTTGGCAGGAAACTGCAGTAACTAAGTTAACAAGCTTGTCGATGTCAATTAGGTTTAAGATAAGTTACGAGTAAAAGGTTAACGGGTAAGGTGTGGACTAACGAACCAATAGTCCACTTCCCCGCTCCCACCCCCCTTTGCACTTTTAGAGTAAACACTCTCCTTGCACAAACTTAGTTGGAAAGGTAAACAGGAATATAAGTACCTGTCCTATGTGCAACCCAGATGGCTAGTAATTTCACTGTATCCATCTTCTTCAATAGAAGAATAATGTCGGTATGAAAAAAAAAATGTGCTGTTTTCTACAAAAGTAAACCTTCTCGGTAAAAATTTTTGGAATAAGGAAAAATGGAACCCTTAGAAGATCGCTTCATTGTCCGTCTGTCTGTCTGTCTTATAAGACCACTTTTCTGAATGAATGAATGAATTTCTCCTGTATCGTGGGTGCATTTACAAAAATTTAAACTCACATACACAAACAACCAGACCCGGAACAACTACTTGTAGGTCATACAAATATTTGTTCCGTGCGGGAATCGAACCCGCAACACGCAGCGCAGCAGTCAATCGCTTAACCACTGCGCCAACCTTGCCGTCAAAATTGTAGTTACATACCTACAAATTTGTACGGAACCCTCGGTGCGCGAGTCCGACTCGCTTTTTTTTAGACCGGTTTTTTTTTAATAACCGACTAAAACTACCTAATCTATGGTAACCGGTTTTGCATAGATGCCACCCTGTATTATTGTACATATTATATCTTATCTTATCTACACGTATAGCGAGTCAATAAGGTGGTTATATGGCTGGCAGACGCCTAGGATACGCTGGAAGTATAATTTAATAGTATTAATATTCCTGAAAGCCATTCTAATACAACCCAACTACAACTACACTTTTGACGTGGCCTTTAAAACCCACATTTATTTTTATTTACAACAAATTCATAAAAAAGTGGCTTTTATTTATTTATTTATTATTAAGGCACATCAACAACACAAACACAAACATTTACAAATAACATAGAACAGAGACATGAACTAGTGTTTACGTCAATTACAGACAAACGACTTTTAAATATATTAAAACTTAAAAAGTGGCTTTTCAAATATTTAACTTAGAAAAGTACCTTTTTAAAATTTAAAACAGTCCTCTAGAACTTCTCAACGATTCGGAAACAAACTCCAGAAATACGAATAGATTATTTAAAGGTCGCCATTTGAAATAAACGTTCGGTTTAAAGTTAGTTTTGTTCGCGTCACAAATCCGTTGCGACATTCTGTGGTAGAACTAAAATAGGTGAGCATCTACTTAATGGAAACAGTAAAGTGCTGTTTCTAAAACACTAACCTCTTTATTCATAAACGTTGCTTAAAGTTAAGTAGTGATTAGCGACTATACATTTTTGACGTTTAAACGCCACTTAACTTTAATCATCGCTTATAACTAAATCCTTTCATGATTAAAATAATCTGAGACACAAATAATACATAACATTACGCCTGTAAATCCCAAAGGGTTAAGCAGAGGTATTACTACTATCGTTGAAATTTAAATACAGGGCTGGCAGGGACATCAACACAACCTTGTAACTACCGATGAGTTCAGAATCGTTTACTGAATATTCTGAACTCATCGGTTAGTAAAATAAAGCAGCATATTTTTTGTTTTGATGACCGACGAAAAACTTCTACACTAGCGGATCTGCATAGAATCATGTGCTGAATTCATGGGTTCCGTTTGCGCGTCGATATCTCTGCCACCTTAATAGTTGGCGTTTTATAGAATTGCGTTTCTAATCAAATACGAGTCTCATGGACACAATAGATTAGACATTAAGGCTCACACGACTAGACCTATATTGCAGAAGAGATTTCTAGAAAAAACCTAAATAAACGAATTACTTAACACCGTAAATGGACTTCACAAGCTCTCCAGCTAATCAACTGATGGCTACAAATCCTGCTCAGGTATCAAATATTCACTACCAAGTAACTAAGGGTTGAACAAATTAACTCTAACAAAGAGCTAGATTAATTTGTGCACGTGAACATTTGTCTTAATTCAGTGAATTACAGGCAGAAGAGCGCGCAGTCTGTTGTAGTGGAATTTATGGAGTGCCCCAACCATTCGTAGTCGTGTCGTAGTGAAGAACTTTATTTGTTCAGGCTTTGGTAACGAATAACTTAGTTGAAAAGATTTGATATACAATGTGTTAGGGGTGGGACTTCTAACCCGTTAAGGCTGAGTACTACATCTAATTTTATCGACAAAAAAAATAATATGGGGGTTGAACCCCCTCCCCCTAAAAATTATGGCTATTTTTATTTTTTTTAATGTACTACGGCGCGCTTGATACTTTATGTGATATCAAAGGTTGTATGCGTCGTAGAAACAAAAAAAAAAACGACAAACGGTAGCTAATAACCTTGGCTAACTAATTCATTACTTTTTTCATATGTTTGATAATGTTTTGGTGAGAAAAAAAATTTTTAGGGGAAGGGGGTTCAACCCCCCATATTATTTTTTTTGACGATAAAATTAGATGTAGTACTCAGCCTTAACGGGTTAGAAGTCCCACCCCTATCACATTGTAGTATGCTCATCAAAATAGTGTTGAGTTTCTATTAATATTAACCGTTTCTTGATCGAGAAAATCGTTGATCACTTCCTCGTCGGTGGTGGGACCACGAAAGGGGGTGGGACTATGAAGTCAGTTCTGGGTTGCGTCTCTGGACATAATCACTGGCAAATTGAATCGAGGGTCGGGTCGCGTCCTTTGATTGGTATCGGAGCGATATGAAATTGCTTTATGTATCGTGTTTTATCTGATACATAAGCGCAGACATTGAATGCGGTGATGAATGAGATGACCGAATTGAAAGGCTTGTTTTTGGAACGAAGTTCCTCATCGCGCGTTGCGAAAGGGGGCGGGACGGAAAAAATTAAGACCAAAAGTTGTAACAATACTTTTTGCTATAGTTGTAAGCCGTGCGGCGTGCGCGTGTTTCTCTGTCTGTCTATAGAAAGGAACTTCGTTCCATCCGGGTGTCCCTTGACACCTCTCAAGTTTTTATTTATGACATCAGTTAGGTATGTTAAGAGAATATGTTAAGGATGCCCGCGAAATTCAAATTTTCTTACGTTTTTTACAGTTTACAGGTCAGTATCAGGTCACGGGTATGATGATCAAAATATGATTCCTGACCGTAACAAATACGTATTTAAAATATTAGTCATAATCACAACTCTCTAAGTTAGAATTACCCTCAAATGTCATGATTTCATGAAATAGTTCTAGTCTTTCAATACGGTTTTTTGAATAGAGAGAGAGTTGTATTGTTGAATTTAATGATTATAAAGCTGTAAATACATATTCGTTACGGTCGCGAATCATATGTTGAAAGAAAGAAAGAAAGAAAATGCATTTATTTTAGAAGTTTTAATTTAGTTTTTACGTTATACGCATTGTTAATTTATTATATGCACTTCTTAGGCTGAAGCACAGGTTCAACCTAGTTCAGGCAAATTAGCAACTGTGGGCTATTTTTAATTTTTAAGGTAATCAATGTAAAATGTGTTCCCTTTTTATAAATAAACGATTTATTACTATTATTATTTTCAGCAAACATGAGGCATAAAAAAGAACATAAAACACACAAAAAAAAATAACAAGTTGGGGCTAAACATGCGTCTCATTCACGCAAAACGGCGATCGCTCAGCATTATACTAAAACCCTATACGAGACAGAGCCCCAGCGCTGGTTTTCAGCGGCAGCCGGCGTTGACGTAATGACGTTAACCAGTGCAGCATGCAATTATACATAAATAAATAAAAACAACAATCAAAACAAGAAATAAAATAGGCCATTGCAACATATGATCAACATACAACCTAATTTAGCCCTGCAAAGCTCAGAAAACGTAATTTCGCGGGTTACCCTTGGCGCGCTTTCATCTTAAGATTTAATTAAGAAACCGTACAAACCTCAAGCATAATGTCAAGGGCGCTATGAAAACTAAGTCCACATTCACAACCCATTTTCCGACAGTCATTTGTTTTTTATTAATTAAAGTACTTTGTTTTGGTAACTAGTCTCGGAGTAATAATTATTTCCCAATGATTACCATCTTGGCATAGGGGAGGGGCTCGTAGCTGAACGATAACAGTCACACGGTTCGATCAAAGGCTAAGTTACGCTTGCCGCGGTCGGTTCGTGGATGGGTGACCATCCATTAAATATCAAGACCCCTCCGTGCCTTGAAAAGCCCGTTAAGCCGTTGGTCCCGGCTGTCATTCGTAGATTTTTGACAGTCGTCACGGGTAGTCGGAAGCCCTAAAGTCTGACAACCAGTCTTACCAAGTGGTATCGTGCTACCCAGTACCTTGGATTGTAGAGGTCAGATAATTGGCAGTTGGCAAATAGCTAGACAGATTAGATTAATAAATAATATTTGCCACAACTTTCCACTACATCTTTAAGTAAACCTGACATTGCATACAATACCATGAGCACTTTTCCTTTTAGAATTATCCAGGAGGCAGCGTTTTCAACAAACGTCACGGCTGCTACTACACTGTTCCAGTGTTATTTAGTCAGTCTTTTGCTCATTTGACTTTGTAAAGTGGTTCGTCGATTGTTCTCCTTTGAGCTCCAACACTTACGTATTAAAAAGATTTCAAGCGAGTTAATGTTTTTAGCAGCTTCAATGGACGTATACAACGTGCCGCTACAATGGCGACATTAATTTAACACACGAGTAGGGGAAGCGGCCAGTAATCATAAAAATTATAACAACATCAAATAATTCGTAATTTGAAAACTGACGCCTACACCGCTCGCCGAAATAGAGCTCTCTCTTTCCCTCAATTCGCATATTCTTTGCACGTTATTCGTTTTAATGCTATGATCCGTGATCCCGGCAAATGACCCCTGCGCTACAGTTTTTTAAGTACAGGCTAATATATTAATAAGGAAAATATATTTTCTAAAATATATTTCATTTATATATTTTATTTTTTTATTTATTTTATTCTTTATTTATTTTTTTTATTTTTAGAAAATATATTTTCATAAAACCAAAGCGCGGAATTAAAGTAATGTTGCCATTAGACCGCCATGTTGTATTGTCATAAACTAGAACAGTAGTGAAAAAAAAAAATTCAAGTTGCAGTTCAATTAGTATGGAAAAAAACACGCAGTCGAATGAAAAAACGGTATAGAAAAACTTATGTTGCAAAAGAGCTGGAAAATTTCAAGAATTTTAAAATACATTCGCTAGCTCAACGTTGAATGTCTATGTTGAAACGAGCATTATTTTGCTCGCTCTCTACGGCAAACAATTTTCTAACACGGCAGTGCAAACATTCTTGCATATGAACTTGCATATTATAGTTCGAATAGTGAATTATGTATAGTCCATTTATAATAGCATTAGAAAAAAGAGGCTCGTAGAAGCAGGAATGCAAAACATTTTATTTCAAAGTTATGATAAAACAATTTTAAGGGAGATGCTTAAATTCTAATTTTCTTGCGTTTTTTGCAATTTGCAGGTCAGTGTAAGGTTGTATCTTAATAAAAATAATATGATGCGCAACAATAAGAAATATGTAGGCAATAATACAATTTTAACCTTAAAAATCATCAATACATCCCTTTAAATTAGAATTGCTCCGAATTCGTCTGATTTCGCGGGCTACTGCAGCGCATCCACCTTAATTAAAATAAAATTCGGTAGAATTATAGTGAAACGAATAACGTTCCAAGTATTGTTCATCCCTGCTTCTTTTAGGTTTTTAGCATTGACACTGTAATTTTAAATTGGAGTTATATAATATAAATAAATTAAAGCCACATAATTTCATAAGATAAATAGTTAAAATGGTTACAATTAAGTGTGACAGCTGCTGTAAAAATAGATCATAATAAATTCGGCGTCTATCATAATGTAACAATGTTTATTGTATTTTTGTTACAAAGTGTGCATTAAAAATAACCTTTTTTAACTTCTTTCTAATGCTATTGTAAATGGACTTATAGGTAGTTGTGAATTTGAATCTTTTGTTTATTAAATTAAACAATAATAATAGGCATTCCATAATGGTTCCTAGATCCACCAACCCGCAAAGGGCCCGCGTGGTAAATTATGACCCACTCCCTCTCACAGAAAGAGCCTGCCTGTGTCCCACTAAAGTGTGCACATTAAAGGCTAATTATGCGTTATAAAAGTTCCTGCGGGTCATTTCATTCGTCTCTGTTTCTCTCCGTTTCATAGAATGCTCAATAATATCCTACTAAGTAAAAACTTCAAATTTTCTGCCAATTTTAGAATAACTGTTATACTAGGTACAGTTCACACGAGCCCTTAAAATTTGGCATTTGGATCAAACTACGCTCAGCAGCAAGTAAATGTGCTCCAAGCCCTAAACGAGAAATCATTTATTTTGAAATGAGTTTTTTTTATCGAGAACCAAGTAGCTTCTATAGTTGGTTTAAGTGAATTAATTTCCGAAAAGGGTAGATTAAAATTTACTTATGTAAAAAAAATACCGACAAATATCATTGTTGAAATCCTCTGACTTACATATTTTTCATTTCTACTGCAGGACGACGTTACATCTACACCAAATTCTTTTGTTTTAGACGCTGGATGAATGGTCTTTCGACGTGTTTGCTCTGCACGAGGCATCAGGCGGAGCGCCTGTCAAGTACCTTGGTTACGAGCTCCTGAACAGATACGGCATGATACACAAGTTTAAGGTAAGGCTGCTTTTCTACCAGAGATGTGCTATGCAGCTATGCTGCGAGGACGTAATAGCTAAGCTGTGAAACTATGTGACCGTTTCCACTGATATGAAGCTATGTAGCGGTGCGAGTAAGATGTGCTATGAAGATGCGCTGCCACAAAATAGCTGCGCGAGAAAGATGCGCAGCTCGAGCTATGCGATGTATCGATAGTAGGGAAGCGGCGAGGGCGGCACACAGCCACACGACTCGCGACCATCCATAGCACACATCCATAGCACGCATCCATAGAACGCATCCCTAGCACACATCCATAGCACGCATCAATAGCACGCATCCTTCCATATAAAAAAATTAAGCCAAAGAGATCCGCGGGGAAAATACTAAAGAGTCCCACGTCGATTTTGATTTGTCGTATACTGCAAGTGTCAGCTTCAGATAATATGTATGTCTTCCGCAACCCGTCCGGTTCCCGTCATAAAATAATAAGAATAATATGAACAAAAAAGTGTCCTTGTTTCCTTCACGAGAATGCAGTTACTTTTATCATTTATGTTAAGCTTGCCATCTTTGCGTACCTTGCTAAGAAACAGCTAAAATGTATATGCAATAGTTATCGTTATTGAAAAAAATATATCCCTAACTAGCGGAGCGCCACCTTCCATGTCCTTTTGGAACTCTAAGTCTAAACTATTCAGGGACCAACTCGAATGTGCACAAAAAGTTTCATCAAAATTGGAGCAGCCGCTTAAGAATTCAGTGACATAAAGACGTACAAAAGAATGTTATATACATGTATATAAAGATTATACTACTATACATACATTATAGAGAATTAAACACAGAATTGAACATTGTAAATAAAATGTTACCTAATGCAGAACGACAATGAATTCTAAGCCTAAATGATGGACTCAAGTAAAAGCACCTGGAAAATCTGTTGCCCCAAATCAACTCTGAAATGTCGATAAGTTAAATTAACCTTCGTTTTGGAAGACATTAATCTAATTTGTCGGTTAGTTACTCCCTGAGGAGATTCCCTTCCTTTCTATCATTTATCTTTTAAATAATTTGAAGAAAAAAGTTGAAAAGATTCAACTAAGTAAATTCTATAAATGTTGTATGTGTTTATTTTTTATTTTTGTGGTAAATTCATGACGGTTTGTCCAGTTCTTTCATACCAGTTTCAAATAAATATATCAGTTGATTTTTATTTTTAAACAAGATAATATTTACTTGATATATGTATATAAGCTAACAGACTTAAAATAATAATATGTACATGTATATAAAACAAAACAAGGGTAAAATCAATCAAAAAATTCATCCGCATCACTACCATCGGGTAAAGTGCCCAAAAGGCTGGCAGCATTGCCACGTTGTGTGGCGATACTGATTCTTTGGCCAAAAAATAGGCCAGCCCTCTGGTCACGTGAATAAATACCATGATTAGTGAGAACCGTTATTCTCAAATAAAAAATACTTCTCTAAAAATAACATAATTATTCAAAAAGTTTTATCTCGCTACATTATTTTAATATCAAAGTTGTGATTTCGGGAAAAAATCACCAGGGGAACTCTTGATGGAAGTTTAAATAGACTCCCAACGTTAACTTAAAAAGTTTCAGAATACGCATTGGAGGTAATTTTTGACGAGGACTAAATACTCTTGTGGGACGAATTTTGATGAAATAATAACGTAGGAAGACTTTTTAATGTCGGCTTACAAACAGTTATTGCTGTATACAATGTTTCCAAAAAATCCCCAAAGATTTTTATTACAGTATCATTGTTGTCAAATGCTTTTGTTATTCAAATATCTTCAAATTTTGAGGCCACGAGCATGCTGCGATTATAAAGGTTAAAATAAACGAAGAATTTCCTCAAGGGAGATTATTAGGTCCAAAACTGTTTTAAATTTTTTAGCACAAATAGGTATCGACTTCATGTAATTTTAATAAACTCTTCATCCGAAATACGATGTAAGTAGTTCATTATATTGCGGAAGACTTTTTAAATAAAATATCCGAAGCATTTCAATTTCTACATCAGACCAAGGCATGTGGAGAATGTCGTAGAAAACTTCAGTAGATACTTATTTTATCTCGTGCGTTTGCGGCAGTTCTGCATGATTGAATTGAAATGGGATTTCCGAATGTCTAAGTTTGGAGGGTGGCAGTGCATGCCGAAAACTTAGGTACTTACAAGTGGGTCTTTCATTTGGATAGGTGGACCTTTTACCTGTTTAGGTGGGCGTTACGATAAAATTGATTTCAGGATTTAACTTAAATGACTTAACCGTATCAAATATATTTTGACTAGCTTCTGCCCGCGGCTTCGCCCGCGTGTATGTCGGAAATTATCCCACGGGAACATGCTACCAGGATAAAAAGTATGTCCTTCCCCAGGATGCCATCTATCTCTTTGCCAAATCAGAAGTTCAGTGGTTTAGGTGTGAAAATGTAACATACAGTTTCAAGTTGAAATCCTCCCCTTAAAAATATCGAATTACCCCTTTTTGCCCCGTCAGGGGTAAATTTTTAACAACTTTACATACTTATTATTAATTATTTTCTGTCAAATGTATTAATACTGAGTTTCGAGTTAATCGGACCGCGCATTCAAATTCTTCCACACAAACTTCAACACCCCTATATCCCCCTGTGAGGGGTAGTTTTGAAAAACTTATCATAATAAACTTTATTACTTACTTAGGCGAGTATCTTGAAAATTTTCAAGTTTATTAAAGTTTCGAGATAATCGGACCGCGCGCTAAAATTCTTCCATACAAACTTTGAAACCCCCAATCCCCTTGTAGTTTAGAAAAACATAAAATGGCAAACTTCATAATTTACTAAGATTAGTATTGGTGTCAAGTTTCAAGTTTATTAAGTCAAGGAATAAGATTTTCCATACAAACAAAATCCCTCCATTTCACCCTCTTAGGGGTAGAATTTCGAAAAACCCTTTCTTAGTGGATACTCGTCACTAAGAACACACCCTCCAAATTTCATGTCTCTAGGACCAGCGGTTTAGGCTGTGCGTTTTTGGGGGCATGAGGAACAGGGTGTAAAGTTCACTCAACCTCCATTGAAAAGGGAGGATCCTCCGACCAGACGGGTGTTGTGTCTGGCGGGCTATTGCCCAACGATTGATGTTGGGAAATTGTATCTATGCTAAGTGCGCGGTAAACTCTGCTTGCGAGATGCAGGATTTGCGTGACGTCAGTGTGACGCGTTGTTCGCATGTGGCGTTGTAGATACCGCTACATCACTCCCCTCCGGAGACCGGAGGTCGATAGTGGGCTGAGTCTTGTGATGCTTTGCCAGGCCAGCTGAGGTTCCAGTGAGTCGGAACCGGTTGTCGCATAGTTCACGGTGAGTCGGAACTGTCTGCGGAGATGTCCCCAGTGAGTCGGGGTGGCGCTGCGTTATACTCCAGTGCGTCGGATGTCGTACAGCGCCGGGTTGAGGCTGGCTGCTGCGTCGACCAGGAGAGGGTGCTCTGCTTGTTGACCGGCCGAAGGTGCAGTGTGCTGTGCCAAGGTTGCTGATGAGGCCGAGGGTGATGACGAGGTATGCGCGGACGCTGCATGCTGGTGGTCAGGATACCCGTTGAAGCCGTGATGCTGGCTGGCTGGGCTGGCTCGCTGCTGAAGCTTGCGGGAGTGATGATGATGACGTCACGCTGAAGTGTTTGCACGAAGGCTGCGCTGACGTTCATACTCGGGGTCACCAGTTTTAGAGGCATGAGGAACAGGGTGTAAAGTTCACTCAACCTCCATTGAAAAGGGAGGATCCTCCGACCAGACGGGTGTTGTGTCTGGCGGGCTATTGCCCAACGATTGATGTTGGGAAATTGTATCTATGCTAAGTGCGCGGTAAACTCTGCTTGCGAGATGCAGGATTTGCGTGACGTCAGTGTGACGCGTTGTTCGCATGTGGCGTTGTAGATACCGCTACACGTTGATATATCAGTCAGTCAGTCAGGACTTTGAATTTTATATACCTATATAATAATAAAATAATAATAAAATTATTATTATTCAACTATCTATCTATATACAAAATAATAATAAAATTATTATTATTTATTTTGTATATGGATAGATATTTGAATATCAAGTAGTACATAAATTGTAATAAAAGAAGAACTCAGATATATGAGTATATCTGAGTGATTTAGGTACTATATTCAAAAAGAGACGTTTTCAGACAAGCCTTGAACCCAAAATTGCGTGACCCGTAATAATTATGTTAGATACCGGCTGAAACTTATTTTCAGATAAACTACTCTGTCCTCGCCCATCGTGCATCGTTGGCGTGTTAGGAAAAACCAGTTTTGATTTGGAAAAACTGAGCCTTAACAACCTGTCCTATTCCAGGTCTGCTGGCAGAAATTTCATATATGTACACATATAGATTATCAATACCTTTGTACTTAATCTTTCTTTTATTCTACTTTTCTTTCTTTGTCGTGAATATCTACAAAAATAGTCAATAAATAGTCTGTTCTAGCAGGACCAGGGTTTCCCTCAACGGGCCTTAACAATGCTAAGTTTATAAGACGGGTACAGTCACGAGCACCAATATGTCAACACTTGGCAACTTTCAATTTCGATTTTTTCGTGAACTAACGAATGCAACGTTCAAATACGACACAATACATAAACCTATGGGTTCGAAAATGCTATGTTCGTAACAACATAAAATTTTATTCCAAAATAAAGGAGTAAATCGCTTTTGAATAAAGCCGAGTGTATACATACTTTTGCTCGTGACTGTACGGCTTATACATATATCAGCATAGAACTATCTTCCATTTTGAAAGCTAACTGTTAAGTATTTTATTCATAACGAACCGGTTTCTCTTTACCAGGTCCCGCCCACAACGCTGGAGAACTTCCTCAACAGGATAGAGGAAGGCTACTGCAAGTTCCACAACCCTTACCACAATAACCTCCACGCTGCTGACGTCGCACAAACAGTCCATTATATGCTGTGTCAGACTGGACTGATGGTAAGCAAGATTATAAGGTATACACGGTCTGTGGCATACCGTAAGTTGAGACCAGTGGTGGCTCAGTGGTAGCTGCCGCGACTTTACTTAGTGCAAATTATTTAATCACCACTGTTCTCAAAAACGGTGAAGGGAAACATCGTGAGGAAACCGGCATGACCTAGAACCAAAAATTCGAAGACATCTACCAACCCGCACTGGGCCCGCATGGTAGATTACGGCCCACTCCCTCTCACAGAGAGGAGGCCTGTGTCCCAGCAGTGGGACAATTATAAGCTGATTATGCTTATGCGTATACTGTAAGTTAAAGCAACAATAAAAGTTGCACCGTCTAAACAGTATTTATACGATGCAAGTAATTTCTTGCGTTAATTTTATTGAAAACCATAGGCAAAACTCTTGCATCGTATATTGGGGCTAACAGAAGGTAGAACAGAGGGGCAATTCTCGTAATTTTAAGAACGTTCACAGTCTGATCTCAGTCTCAATCTGTCAAAAAATACTTCTAATTTCCCTTCATTTTGACAAGTTTTTGACGTTTGTTTGTCGCCGACATGAGACTGCGACTAGATTTTGAACGTTTTAAATAACGAGAATTGACCTTCAGATTAAAACGTTGAGTCGATAATTATATAGTATGCATTTGCTAGAAATTTTACTGTAATGGCTGGCTTTAACCAACCTCTATAAAAAAGGTTTTAAACACGGTCCTTCCAAGTATGACTGACGAAATTATAAAGTCGTGCAATATTTGTTCGTCTACTATTTGACATCAAAGTGATTCATGTAAATCCGTGTAATTTCAATACTAACAAGCAGTGGTTTGACAATTATAACACATTAGACAAACCATTAAAGTGCAGAAGACAAGCTCACTAATGAGCACACTTGACTTGGTTTAAACGTCCAAACTTGTAGTTGAAGTTAGAGAGCTGAATGAACAAGACAAAACTAAACTCTAGGACAAGCCAAAGGAACCAAACTAATTTAACTAGTTTAATCAGAATGGAGTTAATGGCAACTTTAACCGATGCTAGTAACTTTGGCGCATAAGCTGTAACTTGCAAACAAACTTTACAAAACCTAACCTAATTCAATATTCTTAACCGCTTCTTATTATTGAGATATTAATTACATAAACATTACGAATCAGACATTTTTTATCATTTTGAATTATATGTTTTAGACCGTAATTTATGAGACATTAGATCTAGATCATTGTCCTACAATATACAATGCTGAAGTAGACTTTCTTAACTAACGGTGACTTCTTCCAGATTTATAATACGAGGTCAAATACTCAAAAGCCATTCCAGATATCTATACTTCTATAGTATAAAGAGGTAAAATTTGTTTATTTGTTTGTATGTAGGGGGTAATCTCCGGAGTTAATGATCCGATTCTAACAATGTTTTCACTGGTAGAAAGCTACATTATTTGTGAGATAATTTATGTTTACATCATGCGTTTTAGCTGAGCTATCACAACTTTTGTCTAGCAACACCATATTTCTATCTTTTACATTAAAATATAAAAAAGTTTTTTTTTGACATGCTTCCGTTTGGATGAAAATATAATTTTTAATTATGAATCCTTATCAAAATGAATTATTTTATGATCACAAGGACATTATAGAGATAAGATTTGCCCTTTACAGTATGTCAATTGGTCATATAGTTTCGGAGATGATAGAAAATTACTAAAACGCAAAATGCCGCTAAAACATTCACGACTTTGTGTAGACGTTTTATCCATTTACCCATAGATGGCGTTGTACAAATACGTCATTTTCTAACTCGCAGTGTCCATACTTTACGCGGATTGATGACAATGTCGGTGAAGTGGGAAAGTATGAGACACAAATGATAAATGATCAGGTTTTATATTTTTGTATAATGAAGTCCACCGTAATCTAAGAAACACGACATAAAATTTATGATGGAAGGTGAATGTCTGTACAAGGAATGTGAATTGAATCGATATAATTAATTAAGGAAAATATATTTTTTATGGCGAAGAGAAATGTCACTGACGTTTTTATGACATGTCAAGTCACCCACCACTCTATGGTGACTCACCAAAGAGTACCAACGCTATATCGGTATTGTCATTAGGTGATGTAAATTGGTTGGATGTCGTTCTATTGTTATTTATTATCCTCTTCGTAATTCTGGTTTACGATTATTTTTAAGTATCTCAAACTAAGGTAATAGTAATAATAAAGCTGGAGTTTGTTTTTTGAACGCGCTTATCTGTGAAACTACCAGTCTGATATGATAAAATATTTTTGCATTTGATTGATAGCCCAATTCTTGAGAAAGGCTATTTAACATCACGCTACAACTCTTCGCAGCCGAGCAGAAAGAAAAAAAGGTCCGAAAGAAGAAAAAACGCTTAGCGAAAACGAAGTAATAGCGCAGGCGGGCGATGCGATGCGATGCGACGGGTCGGGTCAGAGGAACAAACAATTCCACGCGGACGAAGTCGCGGACAGAAGCTAGGAAACTTAATAAAAACACGAAGGCCTATAAAGTCGACTGAGTAACATTCCTGGCAGACCATCATCTCATCATCATCTGCCTAGCCTTTTCCCAACTATGTTGGGGTCGGCTTCCAGTCTAACCGGATGCAGCTGAATACCAGTATTTTACATGGAGCGACTGCCTATCTGACCTCCACAACCCAGTTACTGGGTAATACGATACCCCTTGGTAAGACTGGTTGTCAGACTTGCGGGCTTCTGACTACCCGTAACGACTGTCAAAGATCCACGAATGACAGCCGGGACCAGCGGCTTAACGTGCTTTCCGAGGCACGGTGGGGTCTCGGTATGTAAAGATGGTCACCCATCCACAGACCAACCGCGGCAAGCGTAGCTTAACATACGTATGCGTATGCGTATTCCTGGCAGACCATTTCTCAGAAACCTAAAACCTTAACCGTTTTTATTTTTCCACAGAACTGGCTATCAGACCTGGAGATCTTCGCGACGCTCGTAGCAGCCGTGGTACATGACTACGAACACACGGGCACCACCAACAACTTCCATGTGATGTCGGGATCCGACACCGCCTTGCTATACAACGATAGGGCTGTCCTCGAGAACCATCATATAAGTGCCGCTTTCAGGTAAGAATTTGATCTTTTAGATGATGGAGAAGTCTGTTATTATAATATGAAATGAGGAGTTTTAAATACAAATAGGGATTGATAGGGAATGCATTTTAAAGACACAGAAGACAGTTACAGAGTAATCCACGTGCATAAAACAATTGACGGTTTGAAGTGCGACAAAAAAATATTGAATGCTATAGGAAACGTCAAAAAGTTAACGATTCTAACTACAGGACCTAGAAACATGAAGATACATTTGGTATTTCAATAGTACCTAGTTGGTATTTGCCTAATCCTTCTACAGCAAATTAAGGATAAGTATAAGTAAGTATTAAGTACTAAACAACGAGAAGGATATAATGTATTCCATAACGGTACTAAAAATTCATTTCGGCGAACTTCATCCAAGGCCAGCTCTGTATATTAAAACAGAAAACTAAACCCCTTTCAGAACCCCTCAGTAGTCAGTATTGTGCGACGGATCCCGCCGACGATTTACATTTTAATCAAACACAAGCGCGTTCGTCCTCTCGATATCTTTCCAACCTTTATTTCAAAGGAAACATTGTAATTTTTTGTTAGGACAGTGCAGTTGGCAATTCTTTGACGGATTTTTCCGAAAGCTATTGCATTTTTTAAGTATTTTCGCGTCTCTGTTCATGTTTGAGAGGACAGCTGATGAAAAATAAATTCGTACTGAAATGGTAATTCTTCTAGGTAGTGACGGTTTTTGCTAGGTGCTTGGTGAAAGGTATTACCTGCCAAAATGTTGGTTTTTGCATAATATTTCACTTCCATACTCTGTTTTTAAAAGTAATTTTTACACGTAAAGATCAGTTTTAAAATATCAAAGGATTTCGTGGCACAATATCTTTTGCATTCAAAAAAATACAAAAGATTTTTTTCCATTTATAAACATGCCTAATGGAGGCAAACAACTAAATAACAACCCATCCATTGATTTCAAATGACGTCAACTTTCAGTACGACACATGCTGAACAATTTCCAGAAAAAAATATATGAAAAACGAAGATAGGTAGAATATTGATGGAAATTCTGAGTTAGCTAACAAAAGAATCTCGCTTGAAGGCTGAAGATGAATACGATATAATTTCCCTCGAGGCATGAATGTAGCTATTTTCACTCGAAGTGTGCCCAAAATGAGTATATCCGATGATGGGCTGTGCCATAAAAATATACCTTTTATTATCACACATAAAGTCCGTCTTTAACAAAAGCCGCGGTAAAATATTTAGTTCCTTTTTATATTATATGATTGACATAAATCTTGAAACGGTTTCTTGTGTGTATTAAGCCGTGTTTCCTCCGCGTGTTTTTTCACATAAACATTTGTTTTCATACACAAGCTGTCTCCTGCGTATGAACATGTTTTTAGATTTGTGTCAAGTATTCACAAGACAATTATATACAGGGTTATGTTTCAAAGACCAGCCAAATTTAAGGATGTGGTACAGATCATCAAACTGAACAACTTTCTCCATGGGACCAACATCGTAATCGCAAATAAAAATCCAGCCGTCCCATACATTTAGGTCGAGTAGGTATTGAAGTTTTCTATGCGACATCAGTTGATAAAATTTTCGCGATTACGCTATTTGTCCCATGGAGAAAGTTGTTCAGTTTGATGGTCTGTACCACATCCTTAAACTTGGCTGGTCTTTGAAAAATAACCCTGTATATTATAACCTCAAAACCTGTGTCAGTTGGAATTAAGGTTTCAAATGAAACAAACCCCTCACCTCTTCACCCGCGCGGGGAATGTTTTCCATGTAGCTCGGAAAACAAAAGCATCGTGTTTTCATACACAAATGTGTATCACCACGCTTCTTTGTTTTGACGTTTTTGTGTAATGTTTTGAAAAAGCGCAGGAGATTCGGCTTTACTGATACATAAAGTAGTGGGAAACACCTACTTAGATTTTAAAACTAGCGTTAAAAGAACCTGCCGTGTATCATTTACGTGCCGACACCATTAGGCTAATGCTCGTAATTTAAAACGTTCAAAATCTAGTCGCAGTCTCATCTCGGCTACAAACAAATGTCAAAATCTTGTCAAAATGTAGGGAAATTAGAGGTATTTTTAACAGATTGAGACTGAGATCAGATTGTGAACGTTCTTAAAATTCTTGTTTTTGTTGTTCTTTTTCTTTTATACTTCTCTATTAGTCGTCATCTCGGTAGTCACCAAAACTTCTAACCAGATAAGACTGGTTATAATTTTCAATCATGGTGTTAAGTAATTATGGCAATATTCCAAGCGTCCATTCTAGTCTAGTACATCCATCAGTAAATAATCAGTCAATAAAGGTAGAGTCAAACTCTGACAGCCGGATCCTGATTTAAAAATTGGATTTGACAACTTGTCAAACTCATTTATTTACTTTAACATTACTTTTATATAGTTATTATACTTTTTGCATTACTTTTTACATCTTGCTGTGCGGAAGCCTTCTTGTCACAGTCATGACGTGCAGCAGTAGACTATTTATGCTTTGTGCTCGTGGGTATAGATATATTTTGTTTTTCCTTATTATTAGAATTATTCATCTTTTTGTTTGCACGTGTTTCTTTCATATAGAATGAAAGAAAAATAGGTTTATTTTTTCTTTCTAAGGTGGGAGCCCGCGAAATTCTCGCAAAATTCTTAAGTTTTTTGGTTTTAAGGAACAGAACAAAATATAAGCAGAAACATCACAAAAACTTCAATAGGTTTGTCGGATGTTGAAACACTCTTAAGCAATATTAATACTAATAAATAATAATCATTATTAATTTATGGTTAACACATACTTAGTTCATAGTAAATTGTGAGGTGATTAGTAAAAAATCAGAAAGTATGCTAATTGCTCAGTGAACCTTATATGGAGAACCTAATTATTACAAAAACATCAATTTCCCTCATATCGAGTATATGAGGGTAATTTATGTTTTTGTTATAATAAGGAAACAGCTTTTAATTGGTAGTTAATAATCAAGTTGTTTGATAAATATCAACCATTCAAACTCGATTATTGATGTCGGCGTGCCGTTGTCGGTAGTGAATGCCCAGCGAGCCGTGCCTCAAATGCCTGTCCGGTGTAATACACACGTTCCGTTTTGTATTCGTGAGGGTTGGCTTAGTATAGGTACGTTTTTTCTTTGCTGAATGGGACAGTACTGACGGAGGAAGTTCTTGACTATTTATCAAGGCCGCAGGAATCCATTGGATGCGAGATTCACAGAAACGGTCGAAATGACGAGGCGTGGGGGAGGCAAATGTCCAACAGTGGACGTTTTTTGGCTGAAATGATGATGATGGTGATATAAATAAATAAATTGTTTATTTTTCCAAAATCATTACATAATTATTTTATGAGGTGGCCCCATTAAGTTATTAATAATACTTGTGTTGGGGTCGACTCGCTTCTTCCCCTATTTTACATTAACATAATGGAGACTAATAAACGAAAAAAATATAAAAGAAAAGAAAAGAAACAGGATGCAAATTAAAACTGTGATATCTAAGTTCAAGATAACTTTTTAAAACTGATATTTCAAGTGGCTACACTTCCTGCGGTTTTAGATCATAAAAAAAACTCGTCAAATTAACTTTTTTTTTTTATCATGTTTAGATATAGATACTCCTCACATTCGCGGAGTTTCTCTAGCTAATTTCATTTAACCCTGTATATTATCAATATGCATATGTCGCAGCTAACTGGTTAAATTAGCCTGGCCTTTGGAAGTAGTGCTCGCCTCGCTTCGCTCTCTCGGCTCGCACGTGGTTGATCACAGTTCTAACCTAACCCACTCGGGGTGCCCTGGCTTAGTTACTGCGATCATTTCGGCTCGCGCGTGACTGGTTACAGTTCCAACCTAAACTATAACGGCGGTTAACTAAACGACCAGTTGACTGCGACACATATACTGCCATACCGTCTTTAGGATACAATTCATTAATGAAACATTTTATAAATTGCCTTATTCTCGGAAACAAAACGTTCCACATGCCAAGTAAAAGCAGCGAGACGATACACTCAAGGAACCTTCAGTCTGCTTACAGAGTACTTATCGCAGGCTATTTTCATAGAAATAGGATACTTTATCTTCCGACGACGTCGTGTGATTGATGAACGATGACATCAGCTCGGCTTTATGCAAAATTACTGTCTACGAGGCGATGTAAACAGGAGGGGAATGGATTTCTTTTAGAGATTTTGACCAGATAAGTAATGCTAAATAGATTAGGTACCTACTAAGCATTATATGAACAAACCTATGAATAATTAGTAGTTATTGGACGCAATTAGAGCAATTAGATTTTTACATAATTGAAAATTGCTTACCTATGCTAATTAACAAATGCGACGACTCGCACTAGTTAATTAGCATAAGCAATTTTGTGAAAAAATACGACAGAACCTGGACGACCTTACACATTAAATGAAATAAAATTATCTAGTCTATACTTAGGATATCGGAATCACTTTAACACGCACAGACTAATTACGATTTTTACAAGTTAACACTAATATACACTGTATACAATTATATACAAGTATCTAATACGAAAAAATATAGAAAAAGGCAGGAGCTCATTGGGCATCAAAAAATTCGTCCGCATCGCTGTCAATGGGATAAGTGGCCAAAAGGCTGGCAGCATTACCACGTTGGATGGCAATGCTGATTCTTTGGGCTAAAAATAAACATAGCTTCTTTAACACGCCATACAAAAAAAATAGCCAGGTGAAGTCGACATTTGCATTCTGTCTATTCCTGAGAAGAAATGGCAAAACAAACTCAGGAGTCAGTTTCATTTAAAGTAAGTATAGACATTATCTTGATCAGATGATGTGAGGGCCATGACCATTAGCAACGTCAACTGCACCAGCATAAGCAAAGAACACGCTGACGCTCTCATGAAGAGCTTCTTCGTTGAGGATACCAACGACAACGCGCGGCAAAAGACAATCAGAGGGTAATCGACTATCGTTCCCGACACCCAAAACGACAATGGGATGAAATGAACCTTAACCAGGCCTATGGCAATAACCATCTAACCGCAGGCATCAATTCTATTCTAATAATAAAGATGGAAGCCGTTTTTGGTGGTGTATTAATATGAATGAATGTACTTGTTCTTAGCGTGTCGATGGCAAAAATATAGTTTTTTTTTTTCTTGTTGTGCTGTATACATTATGCTGGGACTAGGTATACAATGCCCATATCGGACATCGTGAGTTCACGTTCTTATGCTTTGAAGGAATGATTTGACAGATGTCAAGAGAGCGCGCTAACGACTGGACCACAGATAACATTTGTTTTATTTTTAAGATGAAGGCTTTCTGTACAGGTTAGGTATAAGGCTTTCTTTCTTTCTTAATGTACTGCTACAGTATAAACAGATAGCAAAAATATGCAAGTGAAACTCAAAACACTCACCATAATAACAAGACAACACTTTGTTTTTACATAATCCGTGACGTCTTTAAAAAGGACTGCTGGCGAAGATTTTAGAACGTTCCTAAAAAAAGAATGAGGAAATAAAAGGAGATAATCTCCATGGCGCGAATCTTCAAAAGCTACACTGTAAAGACACTAAAGAAAATAAAGAAAGAAAGTATTTATTGCGACTCGTACAGGAAGATCTCAAACCAAACTAAACACAGTCAAAAATAAAAATTAAACAGAAAGTCCTAAACGAGGCCAAAAGGCTACGTAGAATACAATATAAATCTATACTTTAATCTATTACTTTTTCAATTTCATACACTGTTTAATTTTAAGAGGAAGTGCGGAGTCACCTAACACAAGCATCTCATTGCTTAAAAGGTGACCTCCAAATCGTGTTTGCTATAACTCAAATTGTAATTGAAATAAACATTTTTTTTTTTATACTAATAATAAAGCTAAGAGTTTGTTTGAACGCGCTAATCTCTGGAACTAGTCGGATTTGTCAATAGGCTATTAATAACATCACGCTAGGACCCTTCGGAGCCTAGCAAAAAACAGAAGCAATAACGCTAAGCGACAATTGAAGTAATATCGCGGGCAAAAGGCCGATTCTCGTAATTTAAAACGTCCAAAATCTAGTCGCAGTATCATCTCGGCGACAAAGAAATGTCAAAAACTTGTCAAAATGTAGGGAAATTTGAGGTACTTTTGACAGATTGAGACTGAGATCAGACTGTGAAAGTTCTTAAAATTACGAGAATTGCCCCTCTGATGCGACAGGGTGGGGAAGGAGAACAAGAAATGTTACGAGGATGAAGTCGCAAGCATAAGCGTGTAATACTGTAATATATACTAATACTATCTGACTTCACGTCCGCCGCAAAGGAAACATGGAATGCTCAAAACCTGAAGTAACCCAGAAGAATTAAAGCAACGGATACGATTGACTTCATATGCAATATGGTGAAAGCAGTAGGTACATTTCTAAGCTTCAGAATACACCTACTCGTGCATAGGCACCGCTAAAACGAATAACATTCGATACTTTGAATCCCGATTAATTTCAACATATTGGTTCGCTCCTGCGAAGCCTGCAGCAATAACATCAATATTAAACCCGATATTCATTTCAAGATCGTTCAATATACCTATTAGTAACTGGAAACATAAGTGCCATTAGAATAAGGAGTTATTATATTACTCTCCTTTCGGTCTTTGATTCGATCTTCAACCGATCTCATCCGTCGGCGTAACATTCACAAGTAGTATTGTAAATTCTGCTGAAGAGTTTGTTGCGACACTTCTTCCAGCGAAAGCACAAGGAAGTGGTGAAAGGGACGTTTGAAAAGTGCTGATTCTCACTCTAATTTGAACAAATGACTATAATTTGAAAAGTGTTGATTCTCACTCTAATTTGACTTTTGAATTTGAATAGTTGCTATATTTATAAATGGCAAGATGATATTAACGCTGGTTCAGCATTACTAGGCAGAAACCAGCTTTTAGGAATTTTAAGTAGACTTGGCTGTAAAAGAAACCTACAACCAAACGAACCAACCAACCTAAACCTTACTACTACTCTAGCACCTCAGATTACTACAAGAAAAGGATGACCTTTTAGAGGTCAAATGCTGGTTGCAAAGCACGAAAAATTTCTAGGAAGCTCGCCGAAAATTCCGTGAAAACAGTGGTAAACTGTGGAAGCAAACTAGTCTTCGTCCCTTTAAGGATTACAGGCTTAACCGTGTTGTTACCTCTGGCTAGATAATTAATTGGATAGGTTTTAATTAGGCAAATGCACTCCTCGGGGACATTGTTAATACATTATAGTGTGCTTACTGTTTTTTGTTTACTTAATTTATGTGCCAAAAAGATACAATTTGCATAGTTAGGTTTTACTGCCGAACATGAGCCTCTTGATGTAGCTCTACGCTGCAACGTCTATAGAAAATATTGGTATGTTCTTCTAACCAGACAAAAGTAGATACAGTGCCCTCCAAAAGTTAATTGAAATTAAGCCTTAAAATAACTACAGTGCTATCGGAATATTGTTCAGAATCAGCTCGGAAGGTATCCGAAAAATTATAAAAAACGGGTTTAGAATATTCTAGTCTTGCAGATAGTCACTAGTTATGATGATTGGCAAACGGTGCCAGTGCAAAACTAATCTGAAGATACGAGAGATTAAAGAACATCTAAAAAAGGCGGGAACTGTAGTTTCTGCAACAGCAACCATCAGATCACGCCTGCACGACGATAATTTACGAGGTCACATCGCCAGAAAGAAGCCTAGGTTAACCTACCTTAGTTATTTTGCAACAAAATATTTGAACAAGTCACTGAATTTTTGAAAGAGTTGTATTTAGCAACGAATCGAAGTTTCTATTTGGAAATCAACGTCAGCAAACAGCCGATCGATTCTGTAAAAATATCACCGTGAATAGTTAGGTGAAGTGAGCTTAGAGTGAGCTGTCAATAGTGTCAATCCCTAGCATTAGTTGGAATGACAGCTCCACGCTCACTTCTTCTAAGTTTTGACGGTGAGATGGTTACAGAATCGCACTGCAGTACGCGGCGCAGCAGCAGCGATAACTCCTACAGTGACATGCACCTACTTGCAAACCACTGTTTATTTTGTTATGGTGTGGCCGTGTGGGTATGCTTTTCTTGGCAAGGTGTACCTAAGTCCGACTGCTAATAATTTAAAGCAAAAATAAAGCTGGGCTTAAAAACATAGAAGAATAATGAGCCTACCTGAATGAAATATTTGAGCCTACCTTACCTAGGTAGGCTCATAAATTTCATTCAGTTAGGCTATGTACCTAATAATCTTGTAAGACGAAGGAAACTAATCTCCACGACACGGGGAATCCTAGTGTGGAGGCTAGTGCTATTCAAATATTGTAAGTTTTCTTCTGAACAGTAAAGTTTTTATTATTCTGCGGGACAATCTACGCAATCAATGGAGTCGAGTTTTCAAATACAAACAGGGCACCGATCCCAAGCGGACGGCTAGGATAACCGAAGAAAGTTTTGAGGAAAAACAAGTGATTTGTTGGAGTGGCCTTCGATGTCGCCCGATCTAAGCGCCATCAAGCATTTGTGGGATGAATCAAGCTGCAGAATTACTGTTTCAACAAGACGCTACAGAAATGTTTCAAAGTAAAATAAATGAAACATGCTCGGCAATATCGGATAATACTTTAAAAGATCATAAATAGAATGCACAAAAGTCCTAGTTTTGCATAATAAAGGCGTTACAAAAAGTATTTTTTTTACTTGAAAAGTTGTTTTTGTTAACCGAAACTTTTTTTTCTAAAAAAAAAATATTAAGTACTTATGTAGGTACTTATTTGTATTGAAAATCATTACATTTTGCAAAGATTCATTGCTTTCCTGTTAAAAAAATGTACAACATTTTAAGCCACTTTGGGGCGTGCCTTTTATGCTTCAATTCGTTCTTTGACGGCGAGAGATTAGAAATAGTTATTTGTTATACAAGAGTGCAAAGTTGCTTTTTAACCGCGTGTTCAATTTTGATGACCGAGCAAGCGAAGGATTCTAAAATTGAATCACGAGCGCAGCGAGTGATTCAAAATTAGAATCCTGAGCGTTAGCGAGGGAATCAAAAGAGCACGAGGTGAAAAATCTTTGCACTCGAGTGCAACACGTAACTTTTCATTCCACCTCAGCGAGGAAATGACTAAATGCAAAAAAAAAACGTTTACAATCACAAGATAGGTACACTTTTATTTCAGTTTAGGTATTAATTACTACATTATGACAGGTAAGTATTACAGAATAATCTTTAAATTATAACAAAATAATAGTAAGGTATAATTAAGAAAATTTTAAAGTAACGTTGCTACAGTTATTTAAATTGAGTGTAATATTTTTGTTTGGTACTGTAATATTGGTGTTAGTCACTTGTGTACTGTTTTTCGGTCTGTCATACTTAATAGTTGTACCGATTCATCGGATTCCCTTGGCGTGAATGTTGGAGAGAGAGGGAGATGGTTAGGTGTTTCATAACGGCTTATTTTTGATGTAGAAGGGCCAGTCCAAGGATCCGATTGAGGCTCTTTCAGTGTAATGGCTCCTACGATGCCTTCACATATTTTAGACTTATTTTGGATGGAATCTTCTATGTATCCCTCTACAACTGCATTGGACTTCCAGCCTCCGTGGCGCTTAAGGGACAGGAGATCAGCTTCGGAATCAGCGAAAAGTGTGGCTGAAGTTCGTCGGAAACAATGACCCGTGTACAACAGGGGTTCTGGAAGTTCAAGAAATGTTGCTATTTCTCGTGGGATACTGCCAATTTTATTAGTACCCATAGGCTGTCTAACACACTTTCCATTGCGATACTGTAGAAAAAATCAATTGATTGGAGTGTTAGGCGGGCGTAAGGCTTGATATTTCTCAACAATCGTTACGTATTCCTTGCGAATGACGAAGTTGCGGTCTCTTTTTGTCTTTGTATTAGGTAAATTAATTAATAGTAAGTCATCTGAATGTTTCTCAATGTTTTTGACATTAAGTTGTGTTAGTTCATTAGTTCGACATGCTCCGTTTATTCCAATAATAAGAACAACCTGTAACGTAAAGAGTATTGTAGTAGATAAATAAATAAAATTGATATGAACGCATAATTATGCCTATCAACATCTACTAAGTATACTATTTAATTGAGATTAATATACTTAAGTAGATACTGAATGTGCAACTGACTTACTTTTGCCGCCAAATAAGTATACGGAATCGGGTGCTTCGTTAAGAAACTTTTCAATATCAGATAACTGTGAAAACCTTCGATTTTTTTGGTTGATGACCAGATGAGGCTCTTTTTAAAAATGCCACTAATTTAGGATAGGTATCGATATGTTTGTCTTTTTTCATCTTTATTGTTGCTTTTAGCATCGAATACGTACTCCATAGAGTGCTTGCTGTCTTGTTCTCGGATAATTCTATAAAATATGCCAGCAAAACGTTTTCTGAGAAAGTTTTGGCTCCTTTTGCTAGTCGCCACGTGTTGAACATATCGTACTGTTTTAAATACTTCTCGCGTGATTGATGAGGGAGAAAGCTCATTTGCGCATTATTAACAGTTTCAGTCAATTCTGTTGGCGTCAAGCAAACTTCCTCGTCGCTAGAATCACTCATTTTAGTTTTTTCACTTGTTTTCAAGTTTCTTGTTTTTAATATAAGGTTTAACAATGACGTGAAAAAATGCCGCGTAAAGAACCGCGTACAAAGCAAATTGAAAAAAGAACACCAAGAAGGTTCCGAGTCTGAGTTTTTAACAAATTAAAAAAAAGTTGTATGATATATTCGGCACCATAGAGGTAGCAGTAAATAGGTTCAATGTTTTTTTTAAATTCACAAACTTAGTGCACACGATGTTCTAAATTCAATTTACTTTAACCTCTAGAGAATAAAAACGGCTTTTCCACTCAGATATTGAAGATTAAAAATACTCTTTCCGAGATGGTGGGATGAAAATGACTTTATTTCCTAATAAACAATGATTGAAACCAAGATACGATTAGCTTTATTGTATTATAGACTAACTGTCTAGTTTTGGGTTCACTGGCAAATAATATATTGTAACCTTTTGTTTACAATTAATTCAATTAATAATTATTAAATTGTTGACAATTAATAATTATTTTCTATTTCTATTTTGATGGCGTACACGACGAGTCTTCTTGGTGCATTTTTTGCCGGAAATATATTAATGATTCTATCTACATGGATACTTCCATCACAGTGTCAGCAGCTTTACATTAAGGGTCTAATCTCCCCAGAATCAGGGAAGGGTTAATCCGTATTAGACTGTTTACGATCCTATCATAGCGGCCATCCATTAATCTGTCAAGCGTGACGTCACTCCTGACCTTACGCTAAATTACAAAGGGACCAGCCATTATAATGTTGTATCTACGTGAATGATTCAGCGACTAACAGACTCGTGGTCAATGCAGTCTAATGTTGATATAAATAATTTGGTAGGTTTTAGAGGAACTAAGTAGTAATCCTCTACTATTTTATAAGGTTAACCTAGAATTTTATTTTATACTAGCTGCGCCCCGCGGTGTCACCCGCATAAGTTTCGATCTCGTGGGAATATTGGTATAAAAACTATCCTTAGTTATAAACCATCTGTGTGCCAAATTTCATCCAAATCCATTCAATGGTTTTTGCATGAAAGAATAACAAACATCCATCAATACAAACTTTCACGTTTATAATATTGGTAGGATAGGTAACTATCCGTAGTAGGTACTCCTTTTATTTTTATACTTCGTGAGTCATTCATGGCCGATTTGGAATTTCATTCCTAAACTAGCACAGGCATAAAACGAAAGATATAAATTACAAAAAAATAAAAGGGTGCTACGACCAAAAAATTAAGCATTTTATTAAAACTGTTTAAAAAATCTCATGACTTTTCCCGATCTTCAACTGTTAAGACTCCGGTTTTTTTTAATCTTACTTTTGCAACACTCGGAAAAACAAACATGACCTTTGGAAGTCAAGTTCCTTAAGCAGAAATCTACAAACGTTACTTAGCAGTTGCTTTGGCTAAGTCATGTATGTTCCCAATTCGAAATGCACTTGTAATTTGACAGTTGGATAGCAGTAAGACGAATAACGCTTAGCCAAAGTGCGTGCTAAATAACGGTTACAGATTAGGGGTTTAGTTATCAAAGTTGTTTAAAGTTAAGCAGGTAATGATTAGCGACTGTTTAACCATACTTTTGCAACGTTTAAACGTCTATTAACAATACGCAACGTTTCTTAATAAAGAGGCTTGGCCTTCAGAGCTTGAGGATTCTTCCAAACGGGTTCCTACAACGAGGTTAAAAGCTTGTATACGAACAAAGACACAGGCAAAGGCTAATGATATTATACCTATAGCTAGTCTATTTAGCACGGTTCCAGTTCAAGCCATTGGTTACGTGATTCGGGTACCTACTAGGTACGATGGTGTTTTTCACAATGATTGGCAGTAATTGACAGTAGCAACGCGCTATGAATTTTGAGCGAGTTGAAGAAATGCTCGACTATAAATTTTCCCGTCAGTCTAACTAACTGACGAGTTAATATATGAGGGTATGTGTTATTTATCTGTCGGTTATTTCCTTGAAATATTTCTTTGTCGGCGTTGTGTGGAGTGGAAGTTTCGAAAGCGACAGGAAACAGTCAATTCGTAACGTTGATTTGTAATAAAACATGTGCTAAAACTTGCCTTTATAAATAACCACCAATTATTAAATGAGAATGACCAAAAGTCGTACCAAAAAGTCTCATGCATCAAGATCAAAATATTACAGTAATTATTTTCATTATTTTACGGATTTGTCTTTTGAACAGGGAATTTAATTTAAAGTAATAATGTGTTGATATTGTTTTATTCCCTTTACATGACGTTCCAACATGTAAAAAATTATACGTGGCCGATTCTACATTAATTAAAAATAACTAGAATATAATAGAATACAATTTTTATTTAAACTATTATCATTTCTTAGAGCAATAATGGCCGTTCGTGTACGACATGTCAATCAAAATAAAATAGGTACCTAGTTTTTAGGTTATTTCGATTTATTTAAAAATCTTCGATGCCCGGGTTTTGTTTACAAAAAGAACTTTTGTAGGAGTTAATAAGTGTAGTCTATAAAAAACAAAGTTTGAGTTTGATGCAGCATGGTACGGGATTCCATACATCCATGGGCATTTGATTGTCCTTTACAAGTGACAACAGAGTTTATAATCTGGTTTTGGTTCATCCGCGTGAAATTTTGACCCCCGACCCACCACCGTCTTCCACGTCACGTTTTCACTTGGCGTTCTTTCTGAGTTTTTTTTTCTTTTTGCTCGCCTCCTAAGGGTCGTAGCGTGGTGATAAATAACATATACTTAAAACCTTCCTCAAGAATTGGGCTATCAAATACAAAAATAATTGTTCAAATCCGACTGGTAGTTCCAGAGACGTTCAAACCAGGTTTATTATTAGTAGAATAGCAAAATGATGATTAAGTAAATAATCAGTTTGATGGACCTTAAAAAAGCTTCTCGAAAAGCCAAATACTTATATAGTGTTAATTTAATAAGTATATATTCAGCCTGTTCTCTCTGCTACCTCTCTCTGCTACCCTCAAAACTCAAGCCTCATCTCCGTTAGTGAGCCATAATCACACAGGACCACCACACAGGCTCAGTGCACGTCAGAAGTCAGATCGCCGTGTTGTCTAAAAAGCATTTTTAATACAGTGCTCTTAATTATTTCATAAACAGTTTAGGTCCCTGTTTAAACTTTTGGTGCAAAAAAGGAAATAAAACGTTTTATGTTATCTACTAATTTGCTTTGCAAATTCTATATCTAAGTAGATGAAAATATTTTAATATTCAACGTAGCAATTTTATTTTACGTTCCATTTAGTGGTAGGTACGTGATCATCCAAAAGAATGGGGCATCGATTCCAATAATCGGGAACGAAAACAATGAGGCACGATGGATATCTCAAACCCCCCTGGGTAAAGGATCATTCCATGTCCCTGCCACCCTGTTATATGCTGTAAGTACCTATATTGGGTTTTTTTTTTGGAAATCCCTACTGGAATACCTACATTGGTCACAAATACTATGAAGGGAGACCAAGGGGGGAGGGGGCGATATACCTATCTTACATAATTTTACTAACCATACCTACACATATAATTGGCTTTAAATTAGCTTTTAAACGAAAACGACGATTGTGTTTTGTCGTAAGTTACAATTTTATCTGCAATATGATCGGCAAGTCAATTTGAAAGCAGTCGTAACTTTAATGTTCCATAACGTTTATAACCTATAACGACTACTTGTACCGTCAGTACACACACAACTGGCAATTTCATGCAATTAGGACACCGGTATCTATACATTTACATTTTTATGGCGCAATTATTACATTGACATAGTTTGAAACGATCGAATTTGCTGTCCAAAGTAAATTTGTTTAGAGGGAAGTGGTTTAATCTCCTGAATGTTTATCCAAGAATAGAACACTCTTTATTATGTACACCATAAAAATTACAGACTTATATACAGCGTGTAACGGAAAGGGGGTATCAACCCTGAAGGAGGTGAATGTGCTCATGAAACTCAACAACTTTCCCCAAAGAACATAGGTCGAAATATGAAAAAAAAATTTGGCCCTCCCTTAGTAAATCAATCAGCTGGTAGTCAGTTTTGTAAGGGAGGGCCAAATTTTTTTTCATATTTCGACCTATGTTCTTTGGGGAAAGTTGTTGAGTTTCATGAGCACATTCACCTCCTTCAGGGTTGATACCCCCCTTCCGTTACACGCTATATAGACATATAGATTTTACAAAGGGTGACACAATGGTCGGTTTTATCGCTAAGAGCGATCTTTTGAAGACAAGTTTTGGATGGATTGAAAAGGCGAAGGAGGCAAATACTGTAGGTAGTCTGTCCAAGTTCTTAATAACTTATCTATTTAGTTCAATTTAAGCGCGATGGACCAATCGACAGTTCCTGTGCATCTACTTATAGCTAGTCAATATTTTGTGAAGTCAATTAATGGATACCAAACGCTACCTCCTTGAACCTGGAGATTCGTAGCCTTGGATATAATAATCTACCAACAATCCAACAGACAAACGTCAAACAATGAACAATCCATACCAATTAATCACACTGAACTAATCCCACGTAAGTGGCAACCAAATAACTACTTTCTTTCACCCAAATCCAGGCTGATGCGCGACGAAGAGTGCAACTTACTCCAGAACTTATCCAGAGAAGAGTTTCGGGAGTTCAGGACCCTGGTCATCGACATGGTGCTGGCCACAGACATGTCCTTCCACTTCCAGCAGCTGAAGAACATGAGGTCACTGCTGACACTCGCAGAGCCTACTGTGGATAAGTCGAAGGCAGCCTCCCTCATCCTACACTGCTGTGATATTTCGCATCCTGCCAAGGTGAGCCCACTTAAAACGATACACTTAAAAGTACTTACCATGCAAAAATAGGGTTTTTTGCATAGATATCCAGAGATATGCCTTCATTGCGGAATAGTAAGGAGTCCTAGTGCCGCCGCTAATCTCCCACCCAAATACTTACAACATTAACAAATAGTGTACTTACGACACACACTTAAAATTTGAACACGCATACTAAGAAGAAAGCAGCTACACTAAGTCAATTTCTAACAGCACACATGCATAGAATGGGCGGGGCATTCACTTGTAAACATTTGCTATTCAATGCACACGCATGCAATTAGGGAGTCGAAAGCGATAGTCGATAATTTTTATCGATATTTAATTATAGCACATTCTTGTATTATAATAACTTCGTTTAATTTTCTTTAAATAATTTCTTTTTTTTTTATATAAATACCTATTCGAAAATATAGTTTATTTTTATTAAAATAAAATGGGAATAGGTTTTTAATATTGTATTACCGGTTAAATTGAACGCTTATTTAACACATTTGTAAAGAAATAAAATGTTAAACCCTCAGTATTATAGACAAAGATTTGACAAAATAGCGACTGACCGCGAATATTCTAATTCAAATTTAGAACTTTGGCGTCTGCTCGGCCTTATGATTGACATGAATTGAGTGCTTGCGATTTAGTGATCAATACAAGAATATTGCGCAAAATATTTTTTTTATTTTCAAAAATATTTATTTTTATATATTTTTTTTTTTCAACGATGTAATATTAATTTGAGTTTTTACATTTCACGAGTAACTGTAAGTATTGAAATAACAATGTCTTAATTTGGTTCAAACAACATTAAATTAATAACTAATTTAACTCTTTTACTATACATGTAATACGAGAATATTCATTGAGTTCTGTAAAAAAATATTCAGCTGCAATAATACGCATATCGATAAAATCAGTCGCACGCACTCGATTGCACCTCTCTAAATTCAAAACGTTCGTTGCGTTCGGGAAGATTCGGGCTAGTTCGGGCTAGTTCGTGTCGCTCCGGACGAAAGTTAATAAAACATTTAAAAATTGATTTAAAATATAAAACACTGACTTAATTGGTTACTTACCGGTGGTGGGACACACATTTGTTTTCAGGTTGATGGTATTTGATCTATTTTTACATATAATTACTGCACAACTCGGCATTTTGACTTTTTACGCATCAATAGTACACTGTACGGAGTTGCAAAGCGACTGAATGAAGCGTACAGCCGCCGTTCGAACATAAGAACAATTTTATAACATTGAGGCGCCACGTGCCACGCCCCCAAGGCATATCCCGTGATATCCGTGGTTTTTTGATATAGAGACTGCAAAAACCTTTGATGAACCTGTCCTGAGACACGGTCATCAGAAAGATGTAGTTGCATTTAGGCGATTTAGCAAATATTATAGAGGTTTATGAAACTACCTGGAATTTATTATTCATTAAAGACAGACATGTGCTAAAACTGTTAACTATTTATTTTAGATAAAACATAAATACATAATACCTACACTAGCTTTTTATCGAAAACGATTGAATTAGACACGAGTTAATGCTTCTATCAAACTGTTTCAGAGATGGGACCTGCATCACAGATGGACAATGAGCCTCCTGGAAGAGTTCTTCCTCCAGGGCGACAAGGAGCGGGATCTGGGTATCCCCTTCAGTCCACTGTGCGACAGAAACAACACCCTAGTGGCTGAGTCGCAGATTGGTTTTATCGAGTTCATCGTGGAACCCAGCATGGGCGTGTGTGCCGATATGCTCGAATGCATATTGGGCCCTCTACATTCCAGTAGCAAGAACTCCACCAGTTCAGCTGAGCCAATCAATGAAGAGAGCACAGGTTCGAAGGACAGTAAGTATAACCAATTCTGCAATCTATTAGACTCATCATCATCTGCCTAGCCTTTTCCCAACTATGCTGGGGTCGGCTTCCAGTCTAACCAGATGTAGCTGAATACCAGTATTTTACATGGAGCGACTGCGTATCTGACCTTCACAACCCAGTTACTGGGTAATACAATACGATACCCCTTGGTAAGACGGGTTGTCAGACTTTCGGGCTTCTGACTACCAGTAACGACTGTCAAAGATCCACGAATGACAGCGAGGCACGGAGGGGTGTCGGTTTGTAAAGATGGTCACCCATCCACAGACCAACCGCGGCAAGCGTAGGGTCATCTATTAGACTATATCTACGATATTTTGTTTGTTTTTGCAACACAGACTACCGGACGATCCTTTGTTCTGACAATCTTCTATGGATTAGGATATTTTTTGTGGTATCATTAAACTAACTTGAGTTTGTAAAATTTGTCTTGTAAAATATTTTTAATAACATACTAGATACTATAATTACCTAAATGTTATTGGAAATATTTTAACCTATCCTGCAATAAGACTAAACTATATTTTGTTGAAGCTTTTACAACACAGACCATTCTTTGTGTAAGAACAAAGAATGGTCTGTGTTGTTAAAGCTTGTGTGTAAGAAAAGATCATTTTATTGTTATCATGAAAGTAACCTACTCAAACATAATTTATTTTTAAGTAACCTACATAAGTACCTAGTAGATGCTACAACGAATGTGGTCGGAGAACTCACGAATATCTACTTTCTCTTTCAGGAAATGAAAACAGCAACAAGTTCAAGATCAGGAAGCCGTGGGTCGCGTGCCTCAGCGACAACAAGAAGATATGGAAAGAGCAAGCTGCTAAGGGTAACTATATTTTTACTATATTCTATACTTTGGTGTGAAAATTATATGAAATTCTAAGATTCTAATGTTATCTAAATTCTAATCAGTTCCTAATGTTGACGGCACGGTTGGCGCAGTGGTTAAGCGATTGACTGCTGCGCTGCGTGTCGCGGGTTCGATTCCCGCACGGAACAAATATTTGTATGACCTACATGTATTTGTTCCGAGTCTGGGTGTTTTTCTATCTATAATAATAATAATAATATATATTTTTTTATATTTTTAAATGTTTTTTTTCACTAATATTTAAAAATGTATTAAAATAAGAAATATAAATAAATAAACGACATAATAATAATAATATAATATCCTTGGACATTTCACACAGCGCCATCTAGTCCCAAGCTAAGCAACCTAATGCTTGTGTTATGGTAACAAGATGGCTGATAAACTACTTATATACATTGTTTTTTTTTTTGTAAATATATGCATATTATAGATAGAAAAACACCCAGACTCGGAGCAAATACATGTAGGTCATACAAATATTTGTTCCGTGCGGGAATCGAACGTAATATACATAATATGTATGTATTTGCAAAAAAAAAAAATATGTATATAAGTAGTTTATCAGCCATCTTGTTACCATAACACAAGCATTAGGTTGCTTAGCTTGGGACTAGATGGCGCTGTGTGAAATGTCCAGGGATATTATTATTGGGATCCCTTTAATAACAAAAAAAAAAAAATGTTTCTTTTTATTTGATGTAATGATAAAAAGTCTTAGTAAAAAAGCAGAACTGTTTACGTGATTCTTTGAAAACAAACAACAAAACCTAGGTATAGCACCGAGCTCTATACTTGACAGTCACTAGTACGACCCATTTAATAAACTCTAAAATATTATGACTAACTAAATCCAACAATATTTTCCAGATGCTGAGGCCCGAGCTAAGCAGGAGGAGGAGAACAACAGCGTCCCACCGACAACAGAGGAATAATATTTAGCCTCATTTGTAAATAGCGTTAGATCTAGGTGTTGCAACATGTACTATTCATTGTTGAAGAAAAGCTAAAGCATGATAAGTATAAATAAATATGTGTGCAAGCTATATTATACGTTGCTAATTTATTAAAATATAAAATAGTTGTGTGTAACGCACAAATATACGACTTGGAAGCACAATGCGAAAAGCCTGGATGTATAAAGTTTCTCTATGTGGAAGACAACATAGTGAGCTAATTCGAACAGGCGACATACCGCTCAGCGGTAACGCCAGTAGTGTAAATGATTCATTATTATTCGCTGCTAAGATTTTAGCCTAGCCTAAATATTAAGTCTAAAAGCTTTGAAGATATCTCGTTACCAAGATTCCATTGCGAGGACAAAGAACGGTATTCAATAAGTTTAGGGTATATGTGTCCCAGAACTGTTCCCTGAAGAACCCTTGTAGTAAATTACTCGCAGTAGGGTCTTGGCTGTATATTTGAAGATGTATCGATAGATAACACTATTTTCTACTCATAATTGAAATAATTATTGTGTAAAACTGTACTGAACTCATTTCAAATATAGTCGTTAAGAGCTAAATGTATCTGTAAGTAACTATCAAATGCTGGTGACGGAGCAACAACATTAATTTATATAATCATGAACACATGTGCACTTCTCTTCAATCAAACACTTAACTATAACTTAAATGTAGCTTAATATTAGTGTTAAATTTAACCCATAATATGATGAATACGCTTATTAATTTTAATGTTTCCGATTAAATTGGAGTCTTGATATTCTTGACCAAATGTTATTTAATATGAAATTATTTTCTAAATGATAACGCCATTTCAAATTCTAGTAAATAGGTAGATAGTACATTAGTAAATCTTCATGATACAAATTAAGATTTTTGTCTTTGTTCTATACAACATAGCTAAGGATAATGTAGAAAATCTCAAATATTTATTGAACTTCAAAGCTCGTGCTCAAATCAGATGGAGTCGAACAGCTTTCTGTAAACATCAACTACCTATTAGATCTATTAGACTGAGAGGCTAAGGCGTCACAGCCAGAGGACGAACAGGAATTCTTAGCTAGGCTTAGTCTTGAACATAACAAGCTTTTGTGGAGGACCCAAAGTAAATGTACCGTCCTTCAACTAGAGTACTATTGACGAACGGAATTAAACATTGAATTTATAATTACAAAGATATTAAAGGATTTTAGGCCAAGTGTTTACTCACAGATGCCAAATTTTCAGATTAAAATCTGAACTGAATCTGCTTAACATAAGAATTTTTGTACCCATACAAAATGAATCTAAATTCAGACACATTTCGAACGTATATCAGAGGCCTAGTTTTCCTGGTAGGTACGTGGGACCATTTTCATTGAATATCAAATCAAAAGAATCCATAATCATGATCAATTAGGTCCCTATTTGATTTCAGGGATGGTAAGGATAGATTTATAATCCAACTGGTGACGCTTATCGTAGACAAATTTAACAATAGATTTTTTTATATATGTATATTTATCATCTATTTTAATTATTAGAAATTTATTAAATTCTGTATATTGTGCATTTAGTGTACCTACTAATAGTTCATAGGTACTAAATATTAAGGATATTCAATATAGGTATATACCTACTTAATTTGAAATGTAGTTTAGTAATGCCATTCAGATTGGGGATATAGCTTTATAAAATTGTAGAGATTAGCATACTGAGCCTTATGTACATGAATATTAATTGTTGTTTCTGTATCATAGCTTGGAGCAGTACCTACATAGGCACCCTTGATAATATAAATTATAATCTCTGTCTTATAGAAACCACTTTTGTACAAGATATTGCTTTTAAATGTGACATTACGACATTCCGAATGTGTTTAGTATTCAATTGCCAATGTAATTAAGCTATTTAAAGACCAGTACACTGCTACGTTTTAAGATAAAAAAATATATTCATAAAATAGTAAGTACCTACCCACAAAATCGTCTAATATTTTTCACATAATGTCCTGCTTACGTAAAATATTCAGATAATATTTCACACCATTAAAATAAAACATACAAAACTAATTCATAATAATATTAAATGTATAAAGAAACTTTATTTATAAAAATCGAAGTAAAAATCCTAAACTTTTCTATTATATTCTTTCCCACATGATAAAGAAAATATGAAATTAAAACGCAATTGCTGAAGATAATTTTCTATATATATATTGTAAGTATGCGAATGTATATTATATATTAAATGTTTTATCTTAAAAAATCACAATAATTTTATGTAAACAACACAAAGATCTTTGTATGAAACTGAATTTTCTCTCTAATAAAATGAAATCTCAAAATCAAATGGGTTTTTTATCAACTTGACAGTCTTTTTCTACATGTGTAAAATAGATTTAAACACCTTTTAGTTATGTGTAAATTATGTGTAAAATAAAATAAAGATTTTCGTAGACGAAATGTTTACTTTAATACCCTTAGATAATTAATTTATAACTAATACACATGAGGCATGAAAGTCATGATGCATGTTCTTATATATCTAAGAAATAGGAAAACTAATAAAAAAAAGTCTCCATGCATTGATGATCTTCGCTTAATATTAATATTATAAGCCTATGTATTATAATGGCTAATGGCTGGCATGATGAAATGATTCAGATTATACAGGGTGGCAGGAACATCAACGCGCAAACTATATCCATGAATTCAGCACATGATTTTAGACCCCCTACCGTAGAAATTTTTCGTCGGTTCAGATTCAAAATCATGTACTGTAACAGGTTGCGCGTCGATGTCCCTGTCACCCTGTATTGATAGGAAATTATACATTAGGCTTTTCTAGTCTACCTTTAGTAGTCACGATTTTGGCACTCGTTTTCACTTGCATTCAAGACCTAAGTATGTATTTCATTTTACTAAACAAAATAAAAACAGAAACAATGTTTCATCAAATACACATTTCATGTGAAAATGATCTTTGAAAGAACAGACAGACCACATCATCGACTTATTTGATTATAGATTTATACAAGCTTCCTAGTAAATTTTGTGTGATGATAAAGCAAAAATTTATTTTTTCTGTGGTTATCCTTGATCAGTTTTACTTTTAGCGGATGAGTTGGGGCTAAACATTGGTACCCCCAAGCAAAAATGACAATTCCTTTTTTTTTAAGGAGTATGCGCTAAGTTAGTCTGCAAAATAATATTTTTTCTAATAAAACTCTCTCGACACCTGTCAAATGTAAAAAACATAAGAAAAATTTAATTTCGCGGGCTACCCTTGCGCTTCCCCCTTAATTAAGGTTCCAATACATGACATAAGTATGTGAGATGTTTGACATAATCTATGTGTATGATATAAATGATGAACACACTGACTCGCTGGTGAGTATCTCAGTTTCCTAAAGTAGATGATAAAAAAAAGAATTCTAATGACACTTTATAAACTATCCTGCCATATTTAATGCTATCTCTTAGCTATATACGAACATATTATATACTTTACTTACTTTACTAAGTAGTACAGCAGAATTACAATGCAAATCATATTTGCAATTTAACAATTATCAAAGGCACATCAAGCAGTTAAGGGGGATGCGCTTATACTCCATTCGGAATAAGATCAGACATTTAAACAAACCTTTTTTACAGTCCATTCAACCAATTTTGACTTCTATTGCGTTGGTGGCATGACAAATGGCAGCTGCAGTAAATACTTGGTATTGTTACCACTTTTTTGCTTTTGCCATCCATATGCCTACAGAATAGAGGTTAAAACCGGCTGAATGGCCTGTAAAAAAGGTTTGTTTAAATGTCTTATTTTGCAAGTAGCGGGCATGCCATTATGGTATTCAACAATCAGAAATTGCTATGGCACATGGCATGCAAGCCACTTGCATACTTTTGTCAAGTTACAGGCATGTGTATTCCAAGGCTTTACTTACGATTTTTGCAATAGGCTATTTTCCTAAAAAAATCTAATTAGTCCGTCAGTTAGATTATAAAAAGATATTGAACCCGTATTTTTTCTTTTGTCAATTATATAAAAAATGATGAAGATATCGCCCGTTAAAGTTCCGCGTGACGTCACTTGCTTGCGACACTTGCAAACAAGTGACGTCACGACCCCCACTCCCAAATTTTGACGCGCTTTATCTTTGTGATTTTTGTTTGATTGACAAAAGAAAAAATACGTGTCTATTATTTTTCGACAATCTAACTAACGGACTAAATATAATAATTAATTTTTACCCAGGCAAATACTCTATTTGCAGGTCAGTCTCAGTGATAGTAACAAATGTGACTTTACAGAATTATAATCAGTAGAATCAGCAACATAACTCCTTAAATGTCATGATTTCATGAAATAGTAATTCAATAGGGTAATATGAACTTAAGAGTTGTATTGATGATTTTTAGAGTTATAATTCTAATAATATTTATATAAATAAATATTTTTACGGCCGCATATCATATTTAGATCAACATACAACCTGTTACTGACCTGCAAAAAACGTAAGAAAATTTGAATTTCACGGGCGACCCTGACGTTTTCTCCTTAATATAGTTTACATTGACACTTACAAAATGCAATAGGCTTTCTAAAAAGTATCACACTTTAACGGTTTAACTTAATATATATTTATGACTCCTACCAAATATATTGATCTGAATAGATAAACCTCGGACATCAGTTTTCTGCCTACTACAAATTATTGAACCGTCAATAACATCTCCTTTCTTCACCTCCTTACAATCTCTAAAATAGAAAACTGTTTGCTTCCAATGTGTTGGTGTTTTGTGGGGTCCAGTTGAAAACTCTACAGCGTTTGGCAGATCAAAAAAGGTATCAAAATAACCAACAATTGAGGTCAAAGCACCATCTTTTACAATAGGAAGTTTAAAGTCAGACGTAAAGTCCATGACATCTATTTTACATGTGTTAATATCAATGTCCTTAACAACACAAGGTTCTGATATAATATTTTTGGATCCAACTATGTCAATACTTGCTTCCCGTACAACTTCAGATTTCATGCAATTCATTTTATATCCATAGACATCAGACCAATATTCAATTAGTTTTTTGTGTGTATCTACATCACCGTTAGCAACAAGGCTTATATTACATCTATTGGGTAACAGCAGTCCACCAGGTTTTAGGCAGTGATCTCTTGCATAAATAACACTGTCTAACATGCCTTCAAACAGCAAAAAGTATCCCATCCATTCAGAGACAATAATGTCAACTTTTTCATTTAACTTGGTATCTTCAAGCCTCCCTTTGACTAATTTAATAACATCTTGTAAGTTATTTTCTCTAACAATATCTATTGCATGATATATAATTTCAGACTGATCTAACGCATAAACTTGTTTTGCTCCAGCTGTTGCACAAAACATTGATAAAATACCGGTACCGCAACCAAGATCTAAAACAGTTTTATCTTTCAATGTTTCCTTGTTTTTCAATATGGCATCTCTATAAGATTCTGTGCGGATCTTGTCTGAAAGCATATCATAATGGATACCAAAATGAGCGTAAGTACTAAAGTAGCCATCGTCCATCTCTAAAGGAATGCTTGCTACACAATTGAGTTTAGTGGAGGGTTCATCATTACTTTTGCTTAATTGACCACTTTCTACCAAAGTTTGCATTGAATCCTGCATCGTCTTGATGGTCTCCTTTGCATTCTTCAGAAGTGTGGCACTCTCACTTAGCTGTTGCGTCAAAAACTGTATTGTCCTTTGAAGTTCAGTAAAGTGTGCCTCTGATAGGGTTACCAAGCCATTCTCTACATTGGCATGGTATGTTTTAGGTGAACTTGGCTTGTCGGTGAGACCGTCAAAGTCGTACATAAGCCATTCATCCTGTACCACAGGCTGAAAGTATTTCTCGTCGTCCCACAAAACCTTGTTGATATTAGTTATAACCTCCGGGGTGGGTTTGTGCGTTCTGATATAATTTATTAACTTGATGTATGAATAGCAATCCATACTGAACTTTAATTTGAGTTCGTTCAAATCAAACTTATGGACGGACTTGCAATGCGCAATTCCTTCTTCAATATTCGATGAAACGTTAGGACAAAATAAGCATGTTACCGTTGTATCGTTAGTTTCCATTTCTTGCCAGTCGTCGTCCTCGAAATTGTCCTCGTCACTACTGAGGTCTGGCACGTCCGACATTGTTACGTTTTGTCAATCTAACACTGGTAAATCCTTTGCACTTTTAGAGATAATTCACAAAATTTCAGAATCGCAAAGTAGGAACATGTGAGGGTGAACTGTCATTCAGATCGAATCAGACATTGATTTTAGATGACATTTCTCTTTGTCTCGCTGCCGCGCTGTCAAATTATTTACGTTCAAAAAGTTTTCAAAGTTTTCAGTTTTATATAAATATAATTTTTTGAAATAATTTAATTTTTTGTGATTTTTGAGAAATCATAATATAATATTGAAAATAATCTTTCTTGAGGTTTCAGAAAATCTAAATAATACATAGCAGTCTTCCTCAAAAAAATGTTTTAAACGCCTTAAAAAGTACTTTTGAAAAAAAAACACATTTTATTTTTTTATTTTTTGACATATTATAAGGACAGTTTTATTAATTAATTTTCAATTATTTTGACAAAAACTATTGAATTAAATAAAAATAATTATAACTATTTAAAGATTGAGTTTTCTTGATTACCTAAAAACTAGAAGTGAGTTTTGTCAAGGTTTTCTCGGACAAAAAATTTAATATGCAATATTTCACTTTTGCAACCCCAAGACTCACCTGTCTTGCGCACACTGGGCGGCGCGGCGCGAATGTTTGTATTTGTTCCGTTGCCATGGCATCAGTTTAGAAAATAATTTAACGACAAAAGTGTAAAGTAAACACAATTGAAATCGAAAATCATGAAATTAAAAATATCAACTTTCAAAGAACCTAAGCATACTGGTGTTGTTGTTTGCGTTAATTGGAATAATACTGAAGACGTATTTTCATGTGGGTAAGTAAACGTTCAGAGTGACTGAACTAGGGATGTGACTGGGACGGACTGAATGATAAATTATCCTTTGGTATCATGGGAAACCGACCGTATCAACTTTAATAATATGATTGTATAATTATGTAGTACAGCTGCGCGCTTATAATTATTAAGGGATGAGAAAGGTGTTTTATCAAGTTTTACAAATATAATCCAAACTAGGTACAGTATTTTTATCTCATGAAGCGACACGCATTTTACTTGCATTAACTACAAGTGTACAAACACGCTGTGAATGTGTGCGTGAAGACGAGTAGACGCCCGCACATAACACACACAAATGCACATACTTCCAACTTCGCCATTGTCACGGAGAACGGTACCAAGAGCTCCCGCGCTTACACACTCATTCACAGCGTGATTGAACACTTGATAAACTTATGTAATACGAGTGTCGCTTCGCGAGATAAAAATAGTCTACGAACATGATAGTTTATTTAAGTATCTACCTAGAGTAAGTTGGTTTTTAATCACATCATTTATTAAAACTTTTGCAGAGACGATCACAAACTCTTGAAATGGAACCTAGTAAACAGTGAATGTATAGTAGTCACAACATTTCCTGATGATTTTTATCCGAACGACATGCATTTGTTTCCAAAAATCAATGTTGGCGGCAATAAACATCAACACGATGTGATTCTGATTTCGACAGCAGATGGAAAGTGAGTGTGATATTTTAACAAATTATTTACTCATCAAAGGGTCATTATTCTAGTTTCATAGAAATAAGTACACGCGGCGACACATCAAGCTACACATTTCCAGTTTTAGCTACCCTCGCATTAGCTTCATTTATTTATTTACTAGCTTCTGCCTGCGGCTTCGCCCGCGTGGATGTCGGAAATTATCCCACGGGAACGTGCTATCCTAATAAAAAGTATGTCCTTCCCTAGGATGCCATCTATCTCTTTGCCAAATCAGAAGTTCAGTGGTTTACGTGTGAAAATGTAACATACAGTTTCAAGTTTAAATCCTCCCCTTAAAAACCGAATTACCCCTTTTTAACGTTAGGGGTCAATTTTCAACTACTTTAGATAATTATTATTAATTATTTTTTGTCAAAACTATTAATACTGAGTTTCGAGTTAATTGGACCGCGTATTCAATTACTTCCACACAAACTTCAAGACCTTTGAGGGGTAGTTTTGAAAAACTTATAATAATAAAATGTATATACTTCCTTAGGCGAGTATTCTTGCCAAGTTTCAAGTTTATCAACCTAATAAAGACGATTTTTCATACATATAAACTGTATCCCTGCTTTTTAACCGCACAGGGGTGGAATTTCAAAAAAATCGTTTGGGATGTATTTATAACTTGACTTAAAGATTATTTATACAAATGTTTAAAAAAAAGGACTTTGAATTTAATATATATAGATTTTAAATCTAAAGTTACAGACTTGAAACATATTCAAAAACCAGTAAGGTAACATAGAACGTATTAATCAGTCAGTAATTAAGCTAGGTAGTAGCTAGCAAGTAGGTATTAGAATGATCGGCATTGCCGATTAGTCGGCTAGTCGGTTAGTCGGCAAATACTATATGTAGTCGGCCCATCTCTAATCTTAAGATAAAATATTACAGTATCTTAGCCGTGTGCAGACTGCAGAACTCCACTGCGGGTGACATAACCTACGACAAACTTATTATTTGCGGTTGGTACAGTAATCGGGTCTAGGGATCGAACCGCAAAATTAAGTTTGTTTTTTATTGTGTATACTTTTCCGGGATAAAAAATACCCAGTGTGGTGCCCAGGATATTAAAGAATAATTATACCAAGTTTCATCGTAATCGAACCGGTAGGCGTCGAGCGTGATTCAGTATTCACGCGCGATGGCTTATTATTAGCGTATTTCATGTATAACTTTGGTGTTTCTATACCGATTTCTATGATTCTTTTTTATGGAATAGTTAATAATGTTAACTTTTTTTATTAGGGATGACTGAGAGTATTATAAACGTAAGAGTAGACAAATATAATCAGAATGCTTCGAACTGCTAAGCTATCGGGAGTTACACGTGTTATTGTGAGTCAACCATAAAAGATAGACATATGCTGTCGTGGGATATTTTTTATATAATTTTAAGGAGAACATTTCCGTCATACATGATTTCTGTGTAGCTTTAACCATTAAGGTTGCACACGCGACGGAAGCTTAAAAAATGGAGTAACTATCCCAACATTTCCCTTCACTGCTCTGCTCCTATTGATTGTAGCGTGATGAAAAGTATACTATAACCAGCTCAGGAGTATGAAAAATAATTGCACCAAGTTTCGTTAAAATCCGTCGAGTAGTTTTTGTTTCTATAACGGTTATACAGACAGACAGACAGACAAAATTTTTACTGATTGCATTTTTGGCATCAGTATCGATCCCTAATCACCCCCTGATAGTTTTTTTGGAAATATATTTCATGTACAGAATTGACCTCTCTACCGATTTATTATAAGTATAGATAGATTATATGTCAATAGCTTGCTGCACTTACAGTACACACCAAAGCGCGCAACAAGCCAACAACATAACATTTAACTAAAAATCTTCATACAAACATTAAACATAGATTTACTGCTATACATAAATATGTCAACGTCCGGATAGATACAGTTTCTCCTACTCATTTATTTGGTACTTGTTAACAGTCCTACTCTGCCCCCATACCTTAACACTGAAATTAGAAAACATTGTAAAAGACAATTATTTTTAAAAGAGTAGCCGTGGTATTCACTCGAGTTTCTTGTCGGCTTTTTTCCATAGGAAACGCCCATGTATCGTAGGTTATGTGAAATAAAATATTTTATTTATTTTAATATTTTTGTAGGTTCCACATCGTTAATCACAACGGTCGTATAGAGAAATCAGTAAATGCGCATCAGGGAGCTTGTCTCATAGCACAGTGGAGTCCTGATGGAGCTGGACTCCTGACAGGTTGAAAACTTTATAACTAAACTTAAAAACAAAATCTTCACCCTGGGCCTGCGCCCTTCGTATGGGGGTTTCCATGTATTTTTTTTTTCAGCCGGTGAAGACGGTTTCGTCAAAGTGTGGTCTCGCAACGGTCTGCTGCGGTCGACTATCGTTCAATCCGACGTGCCTTGTTTTAGCGCCGTATGGAGTCCAGATAGCAGTGCTATCTTACACACGAAGGGGAATTCACTCGTTATAAAACAACTGAATGCCAGTAATAAGATTACGAAAGTAGGTACCATGCTACCTATTATAAAAAAGAAATACAAAAATTGATGGTTTTTTTACGGAATTTCCCATATTCTGTTGTTTATCAGAGTAGTGGGATATTCGTAATGAAGTAGAAATCCCTTGTGAGTTTTAACGTAAATTAAAGATTTTTTTATGCTGTATATTCTTGCTCGAATGAATTATATGATTGCTCACTTAGTAATAATATTTTCTCTTTCAGTGGAAAGCACACGAAGGCCTTATCTTATGTGTCGCATGGAATGCCAATAATAGTTTAATTCTGTCTGGTTCTGAAGATGGATATTCTAAGGTACTTAATCAAAATCTACATCTTTGCATTCTGATTTGAGAAATGTAAGAAACACTTCCACTTTTTTCAGATATGGGACACGTTCGGTCAGCAAATATCGGTGAGCGTGAAACATGACCAACCAATCACAAGCGTTAGCTGGTCTCCTGCTGGCGACATGTTTGTCGTGGGTAGTTACAATCTCATTCGCCTGTGCAACTCTAATGGGGTAAGCCAAAACTTTTTATCACCGAGGATTGCTTGAACAAAGGGGCCACTTTGGTTAATTAGTTCTACAGCTTATTATACCGCACCCTATTTAATTCTAAGTTATTCTACATTTCTGATTCTGATAGTACATAATTAACAATTGTTTGCAGTGGTCTCACTGCCTCGACCGACCGTCAACTGGCAGCATTTACAACGTAGCCTGGTCTTCTGATGGTACGCAGTTGGCAGCTGCGTGTGCTAACGGACACGTTTTGTTCGCTCATATCATTGATCGGTAAATAGTTTGACGTTTTCAGATAACTTCAATAAATAAACTTAATTCGTATCGAAAAGCCTTTTCTGAAACGAACGTTTCTAACTTTCAGAGAATACACATGGAAGAACTACGCCTGCAACCAAGTAGGACGGAAAGTGATCGCCATAAGGGACATTATAAGTGATCAGAGTGACCAATTGGACTACCCAGACAGAGTCATACAAATTGCTCTGGGCTTCAATCATATGGTCATAGCAACGGTGAAGCAGTGTTTTATACACAAGCTGACGTCGTGGAATACACCAGTTACGTTTGATCTCAAAGAAGGAACTATAAGCATGATATTGCTTGCCGAAAGGTAAATCGTCTAACTTTTAAAAGCTTCAGCACTCTACTACAGATTTCTTGCGTACGAGTACACGTGAGATTTAATAACTAATTAACTATCTTTACATCTGTAGGTGATAAAGACTATTAAAGAGGTCTTTTAGGTTTCTAGGTCAAAAAATCATTTAATTTTTGTACAGTTGCTCAAGTATGAAATACAGAAAAAAAAAATTTCAGATGCATATGCATTGTAGAAAGAGCTGGACTATCGGTATACAGTTATATGGGCCGACTACTGGCCAGTCCCCGTTGGGGCGCCCGACCAGAGTCTCTAGGACGTGCTGCAGTATCCCTGGGTCCTGATGCTTTGGCTGCTATCGACCAGGGTGATAGAAAATGTAAGTTATTTATTTTATTAGTATTATAGCGAAGACCATACATTTGTTGATATTTATTTATTCGTAATTATCTTCATTAGTGATCCACGTGTTCGACCTACCCACTGGCCTCATAGTTCGAAGTTCAGCAGACAATACAGTGACGAAGCTAACGCACAAGATGACAGTATCCAGCATCGCGCTTAGTCAAACAGGGCCTATAAGTGAAAGACAACTAGCTTTGTTGGACTATAACAGGGATCTATATGTCGTTACTGTTAAGGATAGCAAGCCCAAGTTCGTTAAATTAGGTGAGTGAATTGATTCTTAAGTATTCTGTCAATATTAATGGCGTTAATGAGTGAGTATGTGTTCAATCAGGAAACGACACGACTGGTCGGTTTTGAGTCAAGTCTTCTTACCTAACTGGTATCAAGTCTATCGATAATAATCAGTGATAGGAATAGGTAGTGCCTATTTGCCTAAACTTCGAAGAACAGAGACAAGAAACGGAGACTTCCTTAGGACTAAATTTTTTCCGGGACGTCTGTCCCGAAATTCGGGACAACACTTTTAAATACATTAAAAAAATATGTTATTTGGAATAAGACATAACATTTATAATTTATAACTCCATAATAATAATAACTTATTATTATGGAGTTATAAATTATAAATGTTACTAGTAGTGTACTGTTGGCTAGTCGTAAACTTTAGGTAAAGATAGATGAATTACCTACTTATTCCAAATAACATATTTTTTTAATGTATTTAAAAGTGTTTTCCCGAATTTCGGGACAGATGTCCCGGAAAAAATTTAGTCCTAAGGAAGTCTCCGTTTCTTGTCACTGTTCTTCGAAGTTAAGGCAAATAGGCACTACATATTCCTATCACTGATAATAATATATAGCTAAATAAAATGTTATGGCCTATTAGCTCATAGTTATAATATCGACACAGTGTCTATAAAATTGCTTATTACATAAAAATAATAAAAAGATAAGGAAAGGTCAAATTTTCTTGCCTAATATTTGTTATTAATTTATGTTACCAATTTTAACTGATAACTATAGAGTTTTAGAAATCAATTTTAGAATCTAGTATTGCTAAAAACCGGAATGAGATGTTGTTTGGTGTGGCAACAGATTCACCGAATCCTCAAGTAATAACAGATGTACTATTTATTTTATTTATCAAACTGTTTTAGTATGTAAAGCTTCTTTTTTTATAATAAAGAATTAGGTCGGCTTTCATCCAGCCCGGATTCCTTCGATTTCCTTGACATCGCAGCAAGCCATCTGCTTCTATAGTACTGGAGTCCTGACTGCAGGCTATTATTTATAGGTACTTAGAAGAGCTTCCACAGGCTCTAATTAGATTTATTTGATCCTGAACGGAAGCTCCTTAACCTTTGTTTTATTTGCCAGGTTCTCAAATCCTAAGTATATGCTGGAGCTGCGAGACGGAGCTCCTAGTAGGCTTGCGTGCTAGCTCTGTAGTAGCCTGGTGCTGTCCACGGGCAGCTATGCAACCAGACTGGCTTGCTCTCACCACCGTCAGCAAGGATGTCGTGTTAGTATCCAAGTTTCTACGTTACACGATAACATATTAAACGACAAATCTTAAAAATTGTGTTTTTATAGAAAATAATGCTTTTTTAGGGATCTAGGGAGGAACCCCACAATTCTTAGTATTGAAGATGGCGTAGCGCAAATATGCCGTGGCAATGGATCAATATTACACCTGTCGATTGCTGCCTTCCCTGAAAAGTTACTGAAACATGTAGTTGCGAACATGTGGCAGCCAGCACTCCAGGTAAGCGAATTTATAAAATAAGTGGAATTGCACAGGTTTTCTTTTAACATCGTACTAAGAGCTGAATCAACTGCTTTTAGCTCTGTCGCACCGTTGAAGATGAGACACTTTGGGCGTGCTTGGCAGTTCTTGCTTGGCAGCACCATCAACTTCCCGTGGCTGAAGAGGCGTTCGCTTTGATAAAGCAATATCATCAAGTCTGTTATATTCAACATCTTAGAGTAAGTGTCAATAACATCAAAATATTAAAATATGTGTAATTATAACGTTCCTACTCTGAAGAAGATATGTACCTATTTGTCTTGTAAAGGGATATTTTATAGGTAGCTGTGTGGTTAAAACCTTAGTGTGTAATGGCTTTTTGTTTCCTTTTCAGAGTAACATACCGGAAAAACTGACGACCGATTAATATACATTTTTCTTAATGTATATCTCATTGAACTTAAGATATATAGAATTTTGGTCATTTAATGTTTGAACTACCTAACGGTAATAAGTGCCTACTTTCCCTGGTGAGGTAGTAAAAATCACTTCTATTCCTAAAACAGCCTTGATATTTTTTTACAATATATGATACCTATAGGTAAGTGCCTAACCAAGAAGTACCTAGGTATGATTGACAACAAGATAAAATACTAATCATGTGATGCGATTAGGTAGTTACCTACCTTTAATTAGGTAATTATCTTTATTTGATTACCAAAATCAATATTATCAGTGTTCAATATGACCTTGTTCTCTTAATCAATGATTATGGTGTTAAAGTATAATGTAATCAACCACTGGGATTTCTATTATTAAATAAAATATGTTATTGCCTTTTTGAGTTGGTAAATAAAATAATTTGGTAATGAGTCATTTTTGTATTTGAATTGTTATTATTTGAAGAAATAATTATTATGTCGTTTTGAAATAGAATTCATTAAACAGCGAGAATTGTTTAATTTAATACACACATCAAAAGTGACTAGGGATCACGTACCTACACAGAACTATAAAAAATATCTAATTAATATTTACCAAATCTAGTCTACCAGACTGGCTTCTTACTTTAATTCCTATGTTTAAGTTAACAACTTATCCCTACATTTTGTAAAACTTTAAATTGCAACTTTTGCAAATTGTGAGATGAGGATTTTTAAAATTTTTGTTGTGAAGATAAAAAATATAATAATCTGTGTTTCCACCATTGACACGAATCACACAATCACAGCGATTTGGCATGCATAAATGGCACGTTCTTTCTTTCTTTCGTTCGGCATCCATACTCTGCAGAGCTCTTCTTTGCAGCATATCCCATGCGTGCTCAATTGGATTAAGGTCTGGCGATTGAGCAGGCCACGAGTGAACGTTGATGCGAGCATCGGCAAGAGTGCGTGTTACGTCTCTAGCCGTGTGTGGACGTGCATTATCGTGCATTAGTCGAAACGAATCACCCAACCGGCTTCACAAAGGGATGATTACGTCTGAAACAATCCTCTCCGCATAAATCTGAGCATTGAGGTTGCCCCTGATCCAAATGAGATCGGTTCTTCCACCGATCCAAATACCGGCCTAAACCATTATTGTTACCCCTCCATATAAATGAACTTCCTAACAAAATTTCAAACGTTCTTGACGTCCAGAGGTCCTCCAAACTCGAGTACGTCTTGTACCCGGCCTCATACCGAAACGAGATTCATTGGAAAAGCAAACACAACGCCAGTCTTCTTCCTCCCAATAACTGTGTTCGCGAGCCTATTGTAAACGGGCCCTATATATACGGCTGCGGGGTGCTATAGGTGGAACTCTCAGCGGCCTTCGGGAACGCAGACCCACTTCACGTAAACGATATCGGATGGTTTGTTCGCTTATCAGCAAGCCTGAAGAGTTTTGGAGCCTCGTAGCGAACATCATGGCGGTCATGGTACGATTCCGTCGAGCAATATTTTGGATGTACCGGTCCTGTCTGCGAGTGGTGATGCGATATCGTCCTTCATGTCGTTCGGCCACGCTACCCGTGATGCGATAGCGTGCCCAGAGGCGGCTTGTGACGCTCTGTGTAGTGCCAAGAGTGACAGCCACAGTACGTTGCCTGGAACCAGCTTACAACATTCCAACGGCGCTCATCATCTCTTCTCCTGTCAAATAATGACGACGCACCATATCAATGCATTTTTTTCAGTTCCGATGCAAAAATTGTAATGGTTTTGTAAAAACGGTATTACACACTTTTATTATGAATCCTGATTGACAGTTGATTTTCTATTTTTAATGAAAATGTACGGATTTTTTTTTTATTCAAATAATGATTTTAACTAAAGAGAATCAATGATGATCCAAACAGTTAAAATAATAATCCTGAATTGCGGCGATACTCTAAAATGTACTTCATCCTTAGACACTTTTAATGTGTGTAGTTACCTGGGTAGGCGCTACGTAAAATAAGTTACACTTTAACGAGCTTCATAGTCAAAGGTCAAAATCAAGTAGGTACGCCAGCCTGCAGGTCATGCTACCCGAAACTGTCAAATTTTACAAATTTCGCAATGACAGAGATACTTACATTAATTATGTGAATAGCTTCAATAAAAACTGTACCTAATGATTTATTTGGGTAAACATATCTGCACTATTAGTAAAATACCTATAATGGTAAAAAGCCAAATTCGTTATCCCAACACTAGTAGGTATTGCATTCAAGTTCACGTTGAAAATTCAATCAAGTTGGCTTCGTTGTTCGTTCATCAAGAATTCATGTTATTCATTTTCATTCATTCATTCAGTGTTTCTGTCAACGCGGGTTGTGTTAGACGTGTTTCATGTGCGCGCTCTGACGTAATTTACTTCGATACAAAACTATTTTTCACTAATAAATTCTAACATAAAATTGTTATTATCACTAAAAGTTAATCAAATTCGCTGTGTTCGTTCATTGTGTAGTGACTTTCTAAGACAGCAATGTGAACAACGACGTGCCCTACATTAAAAACATAGGTTACCGAAAGAAAGTTTAAAAAGTTTTATTTTGTTGTGTGATGTGAAAATGTGGAAGATGGGTGTTTTAAAGGTGGAAATAGTGTTGTTACTGAACTTGTTCTTAGTTAGTGGGGACGTGTATAATAACGATGTCAGTGAGCATTCTTTGGAGTTGACCCAGTCCTTGAACTTGGCGCGGCAAGAGTTGATTCAGGAGACTTGTAGACGTTTCCCTCCAAAGTACGGGTTGGATGAACTTCCTCAGAGCCAACTGGAGCATATTTTGATAGATGAGGAACACAAACTTCTGTACTGCTATGTGCCAAAGGTGAGTTTTTCAAGGTAAACCGGATTTTCGTACTTGCACATGTCACTTATCATAGGTACACAAATCGTTTTTGGCAGAGGTCCTTGACATAAATCTTGTAATATTTACAGCTTGTCATAGATTATGTTAGCTTCCTGACATCGTAGTTTATGACTTCGTCAAGATGATCTTGGTTTCGTAACATTTTTTAGTAGAGCAGTTGTTACGTACTGACTAGTGTAGTTAGATACATATAAAATTATGAAATCCTCAACCACATAATATTTGGTTGACTTTTTTGTTCACTAATAAGTATGTTACATAAGTTTGTCATGTGCTGATTATGTATTAGTTGTCTTTTCATCAGGTTTACATAATATTTGAAACAAACGAACTAATATCTCTAATATTAATTATATTCAAGGCCAAGAGATCCAAAATATATTAACATATCGATACTGGAAATATGAAATAACGTAAGGGACAAAACTAAGGTTTTCAGGAGAGCAAAAATAAGATATTTTTCTTACAAAACTGGCTATAATTTTTTAACTATATGTTTTATGTAAAAAGTGTCTAGGACAAAGTTTCTTAGATTTCTTCATTCTTTGAAGCTAAAATAGTAAAAACTCAATAAAGCCTACAGTTTCAAAGATAGCATGTCCCTTACGTTAAATAATAATGAATACGAGTGATATACGTTTACAAAATTTTAGATGTAAATAAACGGCATTGATGTATGGGACACTTAAGGAAATAAACATTTAGAGTTTTTCAAAGTAAAGGTCTCTTAATGGTACACTCTATATTGTTAATGCTGTTAACAAATATAAAAAATAGAATTTTATACATTCGTGACCTACTATGCCTATGCCATACAGTTTAAAACTACTTGCTGACTCATATTGATAAAAAATCAATGAATAAAATAGATCAAAACTTTTATTTGGGCTCACTAATCCTCTTTTTTAAACGCAATTTAGGTACTTTCATAAATTATGTTAAGTATAACATTATTAAATTCTGTATTAAATCACAATAAAAAATAGCTATTTTGGCTTACTAAAATTATACTCATTGTCCCAAAAGAAAAATAAAATTCACTAAAAAATAAACAAATCATTCTTCTTATGTAAATAGTAATCATTAAACATAAAAAAAAACAAATTAACTTCTTCCTTAATAGAAAGCCTACAGATAAAGAAAGTCTCAAAAATTAGTCATTATCTTTGTCAGTCTCATCATTGTCAGTGTCATTGAGCCTATCTTTAATTATACTCTTATTAGGAAGATTCAAATATTCATTGTGAAACCTATTTGGAATTATACCATTGTCACATATTTTTTTGAGATCTTTAAACTTTGGAACTGAAATTGGCAGTCTTTCCTTATACAGAAATGGTAAGCTGTCTATGCTACTGGGCACAGCGATTTCTGGTACTTTCTAATTCGGATTGATCATTCTTTGCAAGGCCCTTGCCCTTCCCTTTACCCTTCACTGTCCTTCTTCCAGTTTGCATTTCTTTGCAGAGTTCTATTTTGTGAGTTGTGCCATCCTCTAACATCGTCTATTTTACTTCCACTATCTTTAAGTTCGATTTTTGAAATGTACATATTCGAATTTTCTTGAAATGCAGGTCTTTGTTTTTGAGAGTAGCAGAAGTAAAACTGATTCAGCAAAATCATTGAAATCAAAGAAATCCTGATGTCCTAACACATTCACTCGATAAGCATGAGGTCTTTTTCTGGCTGATTCCATAAATGATGGCCACTGGGAAGGTCCCCAAACAATCAGTTTTTTGTGAAATGTACTCGATTTTGATTTAATGTAAATACCAAATACTGTGAGTAAAGGGACTTACATTAGTTTTTATAAAAATATTAATTTATATGTCATATACAGCCAGTTTCTAGAAAAAAAATGGTCTAGGCCTACGGAAAATATGTGATGTAAAGGACATTTTTTTTAAGATATCGAGATTTTAAATATACCAATCGATAGAGCAAAAAATTCCGAATCCAACGATATATATAACTCATTTTCGACAAAATGTCCCTTACGTTATTTCATATTTCCAGTATCGATATATTCCACTTATTTAATAGCTAGGTAGGTACTGATAATGATAATTTACTTACCTATTTACTTATTTACCAACTTTAATCTGGTTTGAGTAGATCACAAAGAAATAAAATTGGTAGGTAGTGTAGGTATGTAAGTACCTATGTCGTAAAATATTTAAAAAAATACTCATTCATAGACAAACCAAGCCCATACAGTATTTTTAGTTTCGCATACAAAACTTCTATTTTCAAAACTAAACAAAACCTTTTTGTCTAGGTGGCCTGTACAAACTGGAAGCGAATCCTCATGATACTGGCTGGCAAATGGAATGACACAGATGTGTTGTCCATCACAGCCAGTATTGCCCACACCCCTGGAATGTTCCGGAACATGAGCACAGTGAGCCGACCGGAAAGAGATTACATGTTGGAGAACTATCACAAGATGATCATAGTCAGGAATCCATTTGAAAGACTGCTGTCCGCATTTAGAAATAAGCTGGAGGGTGATGCTCCAAGTGCTAGGTATTTTCAGGTGAGTCTAAAAGAAAAATAATTATATATATATTTGTATTATTAAGAAGGTTGCTATGTTCAAGTTTCTGACTAACTAACCATCTCTTTGTCAATTCAAAAGTGTGTAAATGGTTTAATGAAACTAAATGCTTTGAATTTGAGTTGTGTAATACTTGATTAGGTAGGTACAGATGCCAGCAGATCAAGCTACCCGAAACTGTAAAATTTTCTCAATCAACCTTGAACCTTAAGCTTTAGCTATAAAGTTGAAATTCTATTAAATAAATTTGACAGATTGTAGTAGCTTGATGTGCCGGGCATCATGTTTAAAATATAATTGATGTAGGTCAAATAAAATAAGTGCAGACTAAATATAAATAGTTCACATTACAAGTAGGATATTATTACCTAATTGTTGACTAAAATCTAGTACCTTGTTAAATTAAATTACCTTCTAGCTAGTTATTTATAGCTTCATAAATTAGTTTTAATTGATGCTTCTCTAAAAGAAATATGGCAACATTTTTGTTAAAAAGAAAAAAAGTTTTTTTTTAATCCAACCAGTAGTTCCAGAGATTAAAGCGTTCAAACAAACAAACTCTTCATTTATATTATCAAGATGCACAAATTGGCTGCTGATAATATTACTGTATACTTTCTACCATCTAATTAACTAACGCTAATTAACTACACTTTCACTCCTTCAAGAGTCATGCACACTGATATTACAGATTATAAATAATAACAAAACATACTCATATCAATTAGTATTGCGTGTCACGCAATTCAGTGATATCACATTACTTAAATATGTATCAAAATATGTCTACTGGAACATTATACTTTGATAACTGAGGAAGTTTATAGATAAGCATGAATTTAGAATTTATGACTTGATATTTTTGCCTACTGGTTATTCCTGCCTGCCTTAAAAATGCCTTAATGCTGATTTACTTTACTTTCCCCAAACGTGTTACTTAATTAAAGCAATTAGTAAAACTGGACAATTAGCCATAAATACCTAACCTAGGTCATAAAATCATAGTACCTAGATACCTAGTAACTGAAGACAAAAATTACAAAATCGCATTAAATGAAATCTACTTAAGCAGTACCTAGGACCTACAATTTTCAACGTAATAAAAACTATTAGGCGAACAGTACCGAGTATATTTGGAAACTAAGTTGCATCACGTTGCATCGCATCGGCAAGTATTTTGCCAATGCCAGAGATTAGCGCGTACAAACAAACTCTTCAGCTTTATTATTTGTAGGCATTCATACTCCATTATTTCAGTCTTGATTAATCAAGAATGGACAGTTTACATTAGTCACAATTTAAATGACCAATAAATGACGATCAATTCACTACTTACGACCTTACGAAAGAACTTTATTTACCCTGTCATTAGGCCCCTAGATCAATAGAATGTGAACACAGCCGAATTTATATGCCAAATGATTTATTGCCTAAAGAAATAATGAATTCCCGCCAGTTAAAACTTGTCTTAAAACATCAGACGTCAGACTTTTTTGTTTGAGCATAAAACGTGTTTTGAATTTAGTTTTTGGTGGTTATTGGTGTGCTAGAAGTATTATAAAACTTGAAACAACACCACAGATTCTCTTCAAGTCTTAAATACATTGATCCTTTTTCCCTACGATGTATGCGACATAGAAAAATAATCATAAATCATTGCTTGCACTAACACTATGCCACCCGAGTTTAGACAACATCTGAAATTATACATTGTAAACGCTCTATGGTCTAAGATGTAAACTAGCTAGTTTTTCAAAAACTTGGGTAAGCAGACTATTCGTAGCATAACGCACAATCAGCCTGTCATGTTCCCACCGCTGGGACACAAGCCTCCTCTCTACGCGAGGGAGTGGACCATAACTCACCACGCGGGCCCAGTGCGGGTTGGTGAATGTCACGTCTTCGAACTTTTTTGGTTCTAGGATATGCCGGTTTCCTCACGATGTTTTCCTTTACCGTTTTGAGACTTTTAGTGTTTAACCGGAATTCTCTGTAAATGTTAATGAAATACGAACTAGTCACTACTTTCTGTAAAACCCTAGAAACCTGTTGATAAGTCTCTAATACTTAAAACATCAACAAAGGATTTTGCCTAACGTGCCCAAACCAGAGACCTCGCGTTCGACCGACATTAATGAGGAGGTGGTCTTGAAAAGTCTTAAATAGTTATCTACTTTAATCAACCTTTTAAAATATTAGTCGATACTTGTGGGGATTCCCAAGCTCATAGGTCAAAGTTCAGAAGCCAGCACATCACGCTACTACATTCTGTCATTTTCAACTTTATCGCTAAAGCATTAGGTTCAAGGTTTATTGCAAAAATTTAACAGTTTCGGGTAGCTTGATGTGCTGGCGTCTGTACTACGCACAAAATAACCAAAGACAATAAAACATCAATTTATGAAACATGGAACAAACAACAATACATTGACTGATAAGGACGTCCGTTTGAAACCCCTGGTGTAGCTGGAAAGTTTACTTTTAAATTAAAATGAAATGATAATAGTTGTCTTCTCTATTTCATAAACAAATCAGTCTGCTATAGGCCTTTTAATGATTGCACTATAACGTCTGTCTTAACTCTTAAAATTTGTAAAATTTTCAGGCGTGGTTACAAAATGTCGAAGTAGTAAATCCGGCAAAATGCAGCGAATACTAAAGACTGGGCTAATGAATTCTTGGACGCCCTACTTCGCAATCTTTCTCTTGGTTATTTTGACAAAGATCGCTAAGATCATGCGTATGTTTTGCTCCCCGGTATACTATTTGTTGCTTTTCTGGTGTATCTGTTAATATTTGGCAGAAAAAGACCATTTTCCAGACCCGCAGCAAAACAGCTGTAGAAACGACTACGAAGTAGGGTCGATTATGTCAGGCCGTCAGGGGAATGTGCACCAGGATTATTTCTCCTTACTGCGATTAGCAGGCCTTTTATACTGAGCCTGATGTTTCATTATCCCCTCGGCGCGGGAAAGTACTTACATTTAGCGGTTTTTTGGGAGACTCAAGTTCAAGTTCCACTAAAACATCTCAAAAGTAGATAGGGATTTTCCAATGTTTACGCATGTCGAGTGTTTCGGTTACCTCAAATATTCCACCCGGCCTTGCAGTTGTTTTTGTACGAATTGATAATAATTTGGTCGTTATTAAAGCTCGTTGACTTTTGACGTTAGTCATTGATAATGGTAGCTATAAAGTATCCATGAACTTAGTTGGCGGGATCATATTTGTAATGTCTATATCTAGACGGCCTTTTGCATCTAATGGACTGTTACGCATTGCAAAACGTAAGAGACGAATCTACTAAAAACTCGCAATTTTTATTGTTTCCTTTTGTGTCGAATATTTTGTCTGAAAAGTGTAATTAGTTTTTTGCACCAGCGCCCTAATTGCGTAACATAATATTAATCTCAATCTGAATCATTTTAAAGGATATTGCTAATCCATTACTTCACATGTTCGAAAATGTGTTTGCTCAACAACGCAATGAATGTTGTTGAACTGTCAAAATGGAACCCATTGCTACTGATAGTGTCTTACGCATTTACCCCGCTGGAAATATTATTGCATACGCTTAATTTTTAAGTCGATAAAACATAGTTATCCGCTTAATACTTATTGCGAAGATAGTGGTCATTTAGGCTCTGTATGTATTTACTGTACTTAATAATAATGTCCCCAGATGAAAATAAGTAAACATTATTCAAACTCTACGCTTATTTGTAAGGTAACCCCTACTAAACAAAATGTATCTTTACAGGATCGGGTAGGAAGGCGCATAATCAAGGCATACCGCGAGAACCCGTCGAATGATTCCCTGGAGTTTGGCCATGACGTCACCTTCAAGGAGTTTGCGCTCTTCCTCACCAACCGGTCAGACGAGATGGCCGATGTCGTGAACAACGAACATTGGCAGCCCATCACCAATCTGTGCCATCCGTGCCTTATCAAGTACACTCTAGTTGGTAAGTCAATCCATATCCAAACTTAATACTATTTAAATGTTATCTTTTCGCGCCTAAGCTACTGAATCGATCGTTATGAAATTTGACAGACAAGTAGTTGGCCTGGGACTTGTAGAAGGACAGGCTTTTTAGGGTTCCGTAGCCAAATGGCACGGAACCCTTATGGATTCGTCATGTTTGTCTGTCTGTCCGTCCGTATGTCACAGCCACTTTTTCCCGAAACTATAAGAACTATAGGTACTGTTGAAACTTGGTTAGTAGATGTATTCTGTGAACCGCATTAAATTGTCACACAAAAATAGAAAAAAAAAAAATTTTTGGGGGTTCCCCATACTTAGAACTGAAACATAAAATTTTTTTTTTCATCAAACCCATACCTGTGGGGTATCTATGGATAGGTCTTCAAAAATGATATTGAGATTTCTAATATCATTTTTTTTCTAAACTGTATAGTTTGCGCGAGAGACACTTCCAAAGTCGTAAAATGTGTGTCCCCCCTGTACCTAACTTCTAAAATAGGAGAATGATAAAACTAAAAAAAATATATGATGTACATTACCATGTAAACTTCCACCGAAAATTGGTAGTTTTTTTTTAATACGTCATAAATCGTAAAACGGAACCCTTCATGGGCTAATCCGACTCGCACTTGGCCGCTTTTTGATTTTAGTTTCTGCCATTTAGATTTTTTACTTTTTGCTGTTCCCTAACAGGGTCTACAGCGGCTCTTAGCTCTAAGCCTATTGTTAACATCTTGTTTTATCTTGTGAAACGCAAATAAATGAATACGAATATGAATATGTAATACAAACAAGTACTTACGCACAGACGAAGTCGCACGCCATTGCCTCTTATGACATATTTTTTATTGAATTAAGTTTTTTTTACCGAAAAGCTTCTAAAGCTAGGCTCGGAATATAGTCTGTGTTTCTTTTGGGGTCTTAATAAAACGCGCGGCAAGTGGAGATTGGCAACACTTTTTCAATATGAAGTCAGGTAATGTAGACAGCCAAAAGGTACCTTTACATTATCATTTTTTTTTCCGGCCTCGGTGACAGATTTTTCATCTGTTTTGTCAAAAGTTGCATCAGGCTTTGTCGAAAATTGAATAATATTCAAAACAGATGAGCACCGTATGCATATGATCATGTGCGCATAAAATCATACCGCGAAAATTAATAGTTCGTCTGGCATAGTGATTATATGGCTTTAACCTCTCAGGGTTCACGCCATTGTATTGTACCCTAGACTGTTGGAGCTTAGAGAGCAACGTCCTATAACGCTGTTCTATGACCACCATTACAGAGTTCAAAAGCTTAGAGATGATAGATGATAGCTTTTTTAAATGCAAAGTATAGAACTTGAAATATATAAAGAGCTTTATTATTTAACCCGGGGCAAATGACTGGAACATAATTACGCTGACGAGGACACCGGGTCATCATGACCCAGATTTTATCGAGTAATTGTTATGAAATTTAAGAAGTTGTCTAAATTTTTTTATGATTATTTATTATACAAGAGTTTTTTGCATGTGTTGTAAAAATCAAATCCAAATATTTTATAATTCAATCTTTTACTAGCTTTCTTAATAGCGCATGCAATATCAACTCTGAAAGCATAACATTAATATATTTTAATTTTTTTTTAATTATTCTTAAAAATAATATAAATTAATAATCATACATAATAAAATAGAGAACAAACAAACTTCTTATCATAATAATATGTAGTAACAAATCAGTCTTCTACTACCTCATTCAGAGACATAGAAATACTGCTATTATTGCAGTACGGAATTTCTGTGATTAGAATGCATGAATGTGTTAAATAAATTATATTATTATGTTTAAATAGTGTAATTGGCTTCGGCCGTTCTATTTAAAATAAAATAAATAAATATTTAACAAAAATTTAAAAAAGAACAAGGTGAATTGACAACAAATACATAATAAAAGTACATCACAAAAATACTACGCCAACGATGACGCTGGTTCATATTTACCCGTTTTGAGATGATGCACGTATATCTATACATACCGCGTCGTGGCCAGCCCAGTCCCACTTCAGCTTAGCAGCTTTTTGAGCAACGTCAGTAATCTGTTTTGTTTGTAATACATCAAAATACACTCACAATTCACTCTAAAAGCCAACTAGCAGTATTTTAATCAAATAAATGAGGGATTTCCTCACAAAAACATTGAATATTTTCGTTGGCTAAAAATCTTGCTTACATACGAAAGAAATGTTTGTACTTTGTTCTTTTCGCGCAGACGCCTGAAATGTATGTAATTCGAGTACCTACGTATGTAACGTATAAAATGCAGTAACATTAAATTAATTGCAATGGAGGCGCAGCACGTGTTCATTGGCCTTAATTTACTATTTGACACATGTGTCACGATCCTTATAAGAGATATTAATTTCTATCTTTAGTGATAGCAGAATTAATGACGATTTTGCAGTTTATTGGTCTTGTTAGAACAGACATTGAATAATATCTTTTTATTGACTGCAATGATTCTCAAACCCTCCGTGCCTCGGAAAGCATGTTAAGCCGTTGGTCCCGGCTGTCATTCGTGGATCTTTAACAGTCGTTACGGGTGACGACCCGTAACGACTGGTACTGGTACTGTTGGCTGGACTGGTTTTCAGACTTTCGAGCTTCTCGTCAGAAGCCCGAAAGTCTGACAGCCAGTCTTATCAAGGGGTATCGTATTACCCAGTATCTAGATTGTGGAGGTCAAACAGGCAGTCGCTCCATGTAAAATACTGGTATTCAGCTGAATTTGGTTAGACTGGAAGCTGACCCTAACATAGTTGGGAAAAGGCTAGGCAGATGATGATCATTTTCAAACCCTCAAACTACAGATGATCTGAACCTTTGAACATCTTCATCTGGTCTTGACACACTGTCATTCGCAGAGATTTTGTACAGAGCAGATGTTAATGGTAGAAATTTAAATAAGATGATCTTGCTTTCGAAGCTCGGCCTCAAATCTACTTGCTTAGACTCGGAGAATTGGCCTCAGTTTTTGCCAGAAGTGTCTGTCCTGAATAATCAAGTAAATAGACAAACAATGTCTCTTAACTATACACAAGTACCTAAGACTAGATGTGAGACCCTCACACAAAATAAATTGCATGAAGCTTAGAACGTTTTCTAATGATCTTATTTATAGTCTTGCATAATCTGATGAAATGAAATAAATAAAAATAAAAGTTTGATTATTCTGTTTAAAGGATATCGGAATCAATTTCACACGACATATAAAAAGAATTAACCTATTTGGAGTCGACGTTTCCTCAAGGGCACTTCCCTGACAAAAAATGGCGAAACAAACTCAGGTGACCCCTGAGTTTGTTTCGCCATTTTTTATAGTCTAGACATAATCTAGGTCAGATCTTGTGAGGACCATGTAGATTAGTATGTGAAATGGTCCTTTGCGGAAAGATTCACACAGATTTGAGTTGATAGCCAGGTCAGCAAGCATTGTTACAGTACAGTAATCGTGTAGCTCAACTCAGATCTCAACATACAATAAGTCTCTTGGGTCTGCTCCATACTTTAGGGAATTCAATGCCACAAACTATGTAACAATGCTTCGTTATGATGAACACCATTCATCATGTCATCAAATTATGCAGTAACTGCGTTTTAATCTGAGTCTACACTTGCTCATGGCAATTCTGCAAAATTATCGAATATTTTATTTGAATAGTTAAGCGGAAATTATATGAATGGAAAACATTTTAAAGGATTCAGATTTAATCTTAGGTAAAGCAACAGCATAAAAAGAAAGGTATATATTTATCTTTTCTCTATTTATACCGTATTATTATTATTATATATCATTTCTATTTATAGCGTATCGAACCTGAAAAAAATCCCATTTTACGCATAAATTATTATGGAACACTCTAATACCTATAATGATTCCGCCTCTTTTTGTGAACCAATAATAATTCCTATTTCGGGGTCCTAAAAATAATAAATGGTCAAGTAACTGTGACCAACTTAGATAGGGTTGCCAACCGTACTATAATATATAGTATTGTACTATTTTTCGGGTCTGGGTACTATATACTGTTGAAGAAATATATAGTACGCAAAAATACTATATTTTCAACACCGAACGAAATCTAACAAACAAATATTAATTTAAAAAAATAATGAACGCGTCTTTACATTGCATTTTCAGTTAGGCGTGTTCGTGTAACCAAATTCCGGACTCCAAAAACCAAAATTTTTATTTAAAACAAGAGGTTTCCTTTAATGACTGGGAGACAATATTAGAAATCCTAAATTTACGAGAAAAATTGAGTATTGAAATGGACAATCTTTACTCGGAAACAACAACATCGAATGAAATCTTTGCAAAAGTAAAAGATTGTAGTGAGTTTACTGAGAAAACTACAGGGCAAAAATGGCAGAATATTTTAAAAAATACTGAAAATAACTTCCCCAATTTATTTAAAATAATTTCATTCCTGCTTTCTATTCCCGCAACTTCGGCATTTACAGAACGGGTTTTTTCAGTTATGAATTCGAAATGGCGAGTAGAGAGAATCAGAAGTGGTATCTCATTAATAAAAAAATGAGCTTTTGATTTACATTAATCTAAAAATTGAATGTAATAAAGCATATGACACTTTTATTTCAGACAAAACACTGTTAAAAAATACAAGAAGTGCAAAAAAATATAGTTTTTATAAAAATAAATAAGTAACAAATATATCTTTGTCTATTTTTAATTTTTTCCATAAAATACTATATTTTTTAGAAGTGTAGGTACTATATCTTTTTATAGCTTATTTTGAAAAATACCGTATGTTGCTGAAGAAGTGTTGGCAAACCTAAACTTGATGTAGTAGGTATGTCGGCTCACGCGCGGTTGACAAAGTTTTAGCCTAACTTAACCCATTTACTCGGAGTGCTCTAGCTTAGTAACTGTGCGAAAGGGCCAATAAGTTTTTTTTTGATAACGTTGCACGTAACACTATGAATTACTCCTGTATCGTGGGTGCGTTTACAAACATTAGACCTCACATACACAAACAGCCAGACTCGGAACAACTACCTGTAGGTAATACAAATATTTGTTCCGTGCGGGAATCGAACCCGCGACACGCAGCGCAGCAATCGATCGCTCAGCCGCTGCGCCAACCGTGTCGTCAAACGAAAAATGAGTTAAAAAGAGGCTCTATGATTTAAAAAGTGTGCATCATTAGAAGCGCAAAAATGAGAGGTACATTAATTTAAATAAAAGTGCCTATCATTAAAAGTTTAAAAAGTTTTTAAAGGAGCAGTTAAATATTTCTTAAAAAAGAAATACATCTTTGGCCATGTGACAAAAGTTGACAGTCCATACATTATACGGACATGTAAATATTGTACGTCCGCACGTTGACGGACACACACCGATAAGGCTAATCTTAAAATATTTATCTAAAGCTATTGCTCAGCGGTTGATTAGACATCGTTGGCTCCCAATGTATTATTTGACTTTTCTTTTGAAACTTAAACAAATGTTTTGCCTTTACAAAAAGTTCAAGATCTGTAGGCCAATTCTCGTAATTTAAAACGTTCAAAATCTAGTCGCAGTCTCATCTCGGCGACAAACAAATGTCAAAAACTTGTCAAAATGTAGGGAAATTAGAGGTATTTTTGACAGATTGAGACTGAGATCAGACTGAACGTTCTTATCACAGAAATCTTAATAATAAGGCAATAGAAGTCGCATAGACGCGTGACCTTGTCGCCGCGCTTATGTGTTGGAGGACACAAGTGCACGCGGAGCGTTTGTTGCGGTTTCTTGTGTTATTTGAGACGCGGAGAGGTAAACATGGTGTTTTGCAGCATATCCAACTGCGGAAACTCGTCCAAAACTTGTAACTTAACAAATAAAGGAATAACATTTCATATGTGAGTACTTAATTTTTGAAATATTGTCGTTTTTTAGCAAATATAGACAAATCAAATATTTTCACTATCACTACTACGATTTATCACAAAAAACGATTTTTTTGTCAAATCAATAACCATTAACGCTTAAGCTTATTCATGTCTACTATTACTACTGCTAAAAACAGCAATGAAATTATAGTCATACGCAATAAACAAAAATCGCCGTTTGCGTAAATTCTAGGTACAAGCCGCATGAGTTGGCCGCAATTTAGTGACGTGCTACTACTATTCTGTATCGATAATTATTTACGTTCAGCTTAATACTTCGTTTTACCAAATTGAAATGTATCATGTTTTTTTTTTAAATATTTAAATATGAGATGTACCTTTTTCATTTTCAGTTTTCACTGTGTTTGTTTTCTTTCTATCTATAAACAAACGCACCATAGCGTTTGATTAGGTGATTAAAAAAAGTTAAACAATCTTGGTATGTCTTTTTATCTAAAAGTTGTATCTAAAAATGTTTACAATTAGGTAAAATAATGTTAGGTAATAAACTAAATTTAATTATCCTTCGTATGTATTTTATACGACTACTTTAATATAAAAAGACATACCAAGATTGTTTACCTTTTTTTAGTCACCTAAACAAACGCACCATAAATAGTTTACAAACCAATTTTTGTAACGATTAACTATTAATTCGTATTTTTAAACTACTTTCTCATTCAGAAAATTAATAGGAGGAAGGCTTATTATTGTTATGTACGTGGGTAAGTTAAAAAGCAGTCTGCGTTGAGTATCCTTTTATATAATACAAGGACGTTTTCAAGATTTATCAAATGCTTTTTTCGTGTCAAAATAATTAAGTATACAAAGTTTTATATTGTAAAGATAATAATTACAGAATTTACATAATTTGTATGCATCTGTTTACTTTATCCAATGCTTTTATTACAGGTTCCCAAAAGATCCAGATATTAAAGACAAATGGATATCTGCTACTGGAAAAAGAAATTGGTTCCCGACAAACAATAGCAGAATTTGTTCCGTTCATTTCATAAATGAACAATTTAACTCGTCGACAAAAAGACGGACTTTGGTTAAATCAGCTGTACCAACAGTTGACGTATGGCAATTCATTGTTTATTATATACAAACACTTATTGTTTTATTGTATTCCATTTCCTCATAAATAAATCGTCTAAAAGGGCGTTGACGAAAGAAATACTTTCAATAAAATTAATTATGTATTGTTGCTGGACTCCTTGGAGATTATTAACACTCAACGGAAAAATATAATTTATCGATATCAGCTCGTAATAGTTTGCACTGCACTATTCTTAAGTGAGAGTGAGCACGCAATATCATTTTATGCTTTTCGCACACGCTTTTTATTGGCTGCAGGAGTCGCGCCCCCTGACATTATGCGTTTATCAAAAATATTGCGTAATGTCATCGAATAAAGTTTTATTTTGTAGCAGCAATGCAAAGTGCATTTGTAGGTGTAATTGTGTATCTATTTTTTGTTTATGTAGTAGTAGCTGTGACCCGGCGACACTCGTCCCGATATAAAATTTAGTACTATAGCATTTCTATTGCCTTATTATTAAGATTTCTGTGGTTCTTATAATTTCGAGAATTGCCCCTCTGGTGATTCCGATTCTGAATCATGTTTATTTTTATTTATTTATTTCTTTAATTAAAACGGTTTAAAACCAATTACAGTAATTAAAGATACAATTTGTATATACACGAACACAAAATAAAATAAAAGGTAAAAGTACACAAAAGATAAAATATAAAATCATCAAGTAAAACAACACTTTCATAAATCCCTCTCACAGTACTTCTGACATGCCGACAAAATCTTCGTCCATTCGTCCCAAATTCGTCCGCAAACAGGGCCCCAAGTCTGCTATTTTTATAAATTTGTCATTCCAACACGATCCCATTCCCATCCCATTGTCATTTTGCTTAAAGTTCGTAATCTGCTAAATTCTTAATGGCGATCATTGGCCGGTCAATGGTTTCGTAATAGAATTGTGTCATAATGACATTGTCGTATTGCCATTAAGATTTTCGAAAAACTACCACTACTTTATTTACGCCAGATTTCATTTATATATATTTTTACATATTATTTATTAGTGTTTTATACAAGTCAAGTGTTTTATGTAAGTTAGTCATTCATTTATCATTATGTACGAGATTACCATTCTATGCCATTTCTTTCAATGGAGTGTCAGTGGTTGACCACTGGAAAGTCATAATGACGCCATTATATTAGTAGATTACCAAACTTGTCAAAATCAACAATTATGAAATCAATGATAGACCATTCTGACACTATTGTAATAGCAGACTTGGGGCCCAGGATCGTTTGTTGGATTAGAGTCCAAGAGATCATTAAGCGCGGCCAGAGTACGTGGTATTGGGGACTTACCACGCGCAAGTTGGGACATGGAGGCACAGCTCTTAATAAGAGTAAGGGTGGCATCGGCATCGACGCACCCTTGGATTCAGTACATTATTCTAAATCAACCTGCGTTGAAATTTTTCGCCGGTTTAAAAAAAAAGATGTAGGAATGAAAGAAAGAAAGAAAAAGTATTTATTGCGACTCGTACAGGATCATAAACTAAACACAGTTAAAAATAAAAATAAAACAAATTGTATAAAAAAGTAACAAAAGGAAAAAAATTAAACAAAGTCCTATACGAGGCCAAAAAGCTCCTATCTCAGGATGGTGCTTCGACATTTAAAAAATAAATGTCGTAGCGCTGGTATTCTGTTAGGGCCCGCTGTGATGTCACGGGCAATCACAGTAATAAATAAATAATATAATAAATATTATTTATTTTTAATCCGCGCTAGGTAGGCTTGCACTGTTCTATGAAACAGCCGTTTTTTTTGATAACCGACGAAAAATGTCTACACTATAAGGATCTAGAATCATGTGCTGAATTCATGGTTACAGTTTGCGCGTCGATGTCCCTGCCGCTCTGTATAATATAACCACATCTAACTTTTATAAGTAACTACTGCCAGAAGTCACATACCTACTCATAATTATTGTTATCTACCATAATATTCTATTTTGATTAACTAATCTTAATGCAGTTGTAATACAAGTAGATATGTACCTAATTAACTTTAACCAATCATTATTACTGTGATAAGCTAAATCAGTGGACCTGGGGTCACTGAGTTAAGGGGTTTTATGATTTCCCGTATCGTGTAACCTTTTAAATGTTCCGCTACTGAAAGATATGTTAGTATATTGAGTTTGCGCGTTCTATAATATTGCGACTGCGTAATAATCTGCCCCAACTGAGTTAGAGCCGGATTCCAGTCTAACCTGATGCAGCTGAATACCAGTATTTTACACGAACCGACTGCCTGTCTGACCTCCACAACCCTGTTACTGGGTAACGCGATACCCTTTGGTAAGACTGGTTGGCACTTTTGGGTTTCTCTCACCCGTAACGACTGTCAAAGATCTACGAATGACAGGCGGGACCAGCGGCCTAACGTGTTTTCCGGGACACGGAGGGGTCTCGATATGCAATGGATGATAATCCATCCACGAACCGACCACAGCAAGCGTAGTTGAACCGTTGATCGGCCTGAATATTAAAAATTAAAACCTAGTTAAATGTAGTAGTTAGTTGTAGTGAGTTCACAGTCAGCAATAGCATAAATTGACCGTGCCCTACCCAAGCGTCGAATAACCTATTGACAAAATCCTCATTATATAGAATCAATTGAAATTGAAAACGTACGACTTTTGAATGAATCAATGAACACGCTATAAATTGACACAATTTATTTACTGTTATTACCGTTCAAAGTGAATGAGGTAATGGTACATATTATCAGTTGACTTACTTCGCTTGTCGGTGGAATAGTAATTAAAGTAGATTGGCAAATAAATCTCAAACAAGGAGTCATAGAGACAAGTCCTACGTAACATGGAATTGCGTGCTGGGAAGATATTAAAGTGCTTTAGCAGTTCTTCAACGTCGGTGTAGCTAACTGTGTGTGAAGCTTGTGGAAATTCCAGTGCGAACCAATCATTGGCTAGCTTGCAAACGAATGATTTTAAAGGGCCGTGTTGGATGGAAGAACCTTACTAAATATTTATACACACTATAAAACACTTACCAAATATTTATACATATTATAAAACAAAGTCGCTTTTCGTGTCTGTCTGTGTGACCGCTTAGGTCTTCTCAGCTGCTGTACAATGCATTTTGATGTGGTTTTCACCATAATTTAGAGCATTTATTCCGGGAAGTTTATGCGTATAATACATTAATAAATATTTTATATATAGCTCAGAAATCACTGTTTTGACGCCAGTGCATCCGTGTGAAGAAGGTTCGGATCGATAATGAACCATATTATTATTTAGGACGGTTCTCCCACCCCAAAAGAATAGCAGTCCCCGCGTAAGGGCAATGAAATAAAAAAACTTACTACGGCTGCTGATATTTTTTTCACTAAATACACATTTTGCTCATAAGGAAGTGTTACAACAATCTCGGAAAATTTAAATTGGCGCGAAATGAGAATTATTGAACACTAATATAATGATTGCGCCTTTTTTGTGAACCTCAATTAATTCCTATTTTGGGGTCCCAAAAATACTAAATAGCCAAAGTAACTACGACCAACTTTTGATCAACTGTGAGAAAGGGCCGGAAACTTACAGGGTCAATTATTTAAAAAAGTGTGCATAATGAGAAGCGCAAAAAGTTGTGGGTCGTGGGTTAGGCGCTTTACTTTGTGTAATTTATTTCATTACCACTGCTCTCAAAACGGTGAAGGAAAATATCGTGACGAAAACGGCATGTCCTAGAACCAAAAAATTCGAAGACATGCGTCATGTACCAACCCGGGCTGGCGTGGTGGATTATGGCCCATTCCCTTCCACAGAGAAGAGGCCTGTGTCCCAGCAATGGGAACTTTATAGGCTGATTATGCTTAAGCTAAGTGTCCATTATTAGAAGTACAATAAGTTTTTAGAGGATCAGTTTAATATTTCAGTTTTAATACTAATCCGGAAACACTCAATGTCAAAATCATCTTCAAATGGATCCTTAAACCTTGACGGAGCAAAAACACAATGTTTGCGGTTTGTAGTATTCAACTCCATACAAGTAATATAATACTATTGACAGAGAGGATGCTGCTTGACATGCGTGCGAAGCGGATGTCGGCGACCCATAGGAGTAGCTAGAGGCTTCACGTGAGAAGACTGCTTAAAGCGTCAGCTGTATTTAATCCCTCGCATATGTTGGAGTTTGCGAGATTCTGGGCAAGAATGTTGTTAAGGACGGCCATCTCCACTGTTACGAACAACATTCTGGTTACATTATCAACATAACATAACAAGAAGCATGTAATCCCGGCTACGCAGAGGTATACCTTATAGTACACTCATATTTCGACAACTGCATTTTCGCCTATTGCCAACAACGGGGCTGAAATCCAGTCGCAAACTCAAACTATTTATTTCAACTAAACCAATTACAGGCACTTTTGAACTGTCAAGGGTCGGTCAGTCAAAATGATGAAGCTAGTTGTCCATTCCAAAGCGTAGTAGGTACCTATGGAAATGAACGGGCAAGAAACTCCATGGACACTCTTTTAAATCACAATAATATGGTTACATAGTATTCAAGGTATGGAATGGTTCAAGTCTCCGTGCTGGTACTGGGAAATTCCTTATGAAAAAACTAACAACACGTTGTCCAACGTCGGCATCAATCCCAGGACTTCGTGCTCAGCAGTAACGGTTGCGACCATAGCCAGAGACATTTTTCTAATATTTTCCGAATATAATATTGCCCTTTTCGTACCTACTTGTTCGCACAAATGTTGAAATATGACTGCCATTTTGTGGGGAGTCAGGTTAGGTCAAGGTCTTTCAATATCTGAGAATGTTATCATTAAAAAATAATATAATATCAATAATATAGTACTTATTTATATTCCCTGAAAGGTTGTACATTTGTTTCTCGGCCATGATATTTAAATGAAGTACATATGTACAGTCGGAGTTTTTATCTCCAAATTTTATGATTTCTTCCAGCCAATCATAAAGAGGAGACTTACCACGATTTGATTCTGACTACTATATTATTATTTGGCACTAGCTTTTGCCCGAAACTTGCATTCATTTTTTCTACATGGCATTTTTTACAAGCTTTTATTTAACTTGCGATGTATGTATGTATGTTCGGGTCGACTCTTGCAACTCAATTTTGAAGCAGATATCTTCAACCGATTGAGCTGAAATTTTGCATGCATGTGTAAATCCGATGACAATGCAAAATTATTATGACATGGAGCTGATCTGATGATGGAACCGGAAGGTGGCCATAGGAACTCTGTAATTTAACGACATAACCCCTTAGAGTTTGGGCTCGTTTGATTCGTCTTGACGAGTAGGTACTTTGGTGCTAGATGGTAACCAGGCACTAAAGATGAACAGGTAGCTTAAGTGCGGTAAACGCATACGGAAAAAAACTGCTACGCGCTACGAACTACGCCGTAGTCATTCTCGCATCAAAAATACTAAAAAATTAAAAATAAAATTAAAAGAAAAAAAAAACTTTTTAAAAACAAGCTTTTATTACTTATTAATAAAATGGACTAAAAAGTTAAAAGTAATTTAAACCTGATAACAAATAAAAAATAAATAAAAGCGTGTTACATTTTGATGGAACATTAAAGAACATTTATTTTAGAATACAATGTAACACGCTTTTATTTATTTCTTATCAGGTTTAAATTATTTTTAACTTTTTAGTCCTTTTTATTAATAAGTAATAAAAGCTTGTTTTTAAAAAGTTTTTTTTTTCTTTTAATTTTTCATTCCTTCATCAACACCGTCGCATCGCATCGTCTGCTCACGCTAGTACTTCCTTTTTAACCCCCGACGCAAAAACGACGGGGTGTTATAAGTTTGACGTGTCTGTGTGTGTGTGTGTGTGTGTGTGTGTGTGTGTGTGTGTGTGTATGTCTGTCTGTGGCATCGTAGCTCCCGAACGGATGAACCGATTTTAATTTTGTTTTTTTTGTTTGAAAGGTGAATTTGTCGGGAGTGTTCTTAGCTATGTTTGGTGAAAATCGGTCCAAAATGGCCGCCGCTACAAAATGGCGGATTACATATTTTTTCACAACTCCCTCAATATGGGTATCAAATGAAAGGGCTTGACTAGTAGGATACTATACACTATGATAAATTTCAAATCCAAGATGGCCGCCACCACAAAATGGCAAATTAAATTTTTTTTTCGCAACTCCCTCAATATGGGTATCACATGAAAGGGCTTGACTAGTAGAATACTATACACTATGACAAATTTCAAATCCAAGATGGCCACCACCACAAAATGGCGAATTACAAAAAACCTGATTAAATACCAAATTACCTGAATCTTAAAACGCAAGAAAATAAAAGAAAAGAAATAATAAGTCCCTACAAAAAGCATGAAATAAAAAATTAAATTAAAAATTTAAAAAACCCCCGACTACGTGAAACCCTATAAAAAGAAAAAAATAACCTTGAAATTATGACCCTACGTAAGTACGTATGAAATTTTTTGATTAAACATTGTCCTGTCGGGGGACCGCTACTATTTTAAACTTTAACAGAACGTTAGGCTAATAATTAGAGCGGTCCCCCGACGGGACAACATTTAATCAAAAAATTTCATACGTACTTACGTAGGGTCATAATTTCAAGGTTATTTTTTTCTTTTTATAGGGTTTCACGTAGTCGGGGGTTTTTTAAATTTTTAATTTAAATTTCGGTTAACGTTATTTCTGACATTTTTTTTATTTTTGCTCGGCTACTAGCGTGATGTGGTAATCTCCGTAACTACCAGTCGGATTTGTAAAATTATATTTGCATTTGATAGCCTAATCCTTGAGGAAGGTTTTATGCTATATAACATCGAGCTTAACAAAAAGAAAAAAATCATCCTTTTTTTCTTTTTGCGCATCTCAGTGCCGGAGATTATTATCGTACAATACATGCAAACTTACAAAAAAAAATTACCACTTTATAAAATTTGTATAGATGTAATGTGTTGTAAATAGCAATTGATCAATCCATTGATTCGAAGTTTGCTGGTGGGCAATTCCAATTCGTTTAATGATACATAATTACTGTGTCTACAGAGTTGCGTCATTAGTATTGTATATGGCAACTTTATAGACAGGTAATTTAAGCAACAGATAAACAATTATAGATTTTTGAAACTGATAAAAAAAGTCATGCGCTTATCGCTCGTGTTAGTATTTGATAAAAACTTTGTATATCTCTTATACAGGGGTCTGATAATATGTGTCAAAGCCAAGTTAGCTTACTTCTGCTTCCTAGTATTAGAAACCAGATTCTAATAAAGTCAGCAGGATTTTACTGGTTTATCAGACCGGTATTAGCGCTCAATGAACGGCTGTAGTCTTACAAACATTACTTACGTTTTAATATGCCTATATTCTGTAGATAAGAGGAAACACGGTCACGTAGCCATTGGCGCTCATACTAACGTATTCCTCTGTCGTCTTCATGGTTAGCCCTAGTGCAATTTTTTTTACGATATAATCTGTATCTACTTGGATTGGTATGTCCATATGTTTGGTTTTTTGGCGTAATTCATGATTCTGAGAAGAAATTTTAAGTCAGTTAAAAAAAAAAAAAGTTGTTCCATACATTTTGACCGTAGTATTGCACTTCTCTGTGAAACACCAGATTATTATTATTTTTTGATAACCGACGTTAAATTTCGACGTTTGGGGGCTCAGAATCGTGTACGGAATCCATGGTAATAGATTGTGATCTGCTGAGCGTGTTTTGCTACCCTGTATATATTTTTTTCTAAAGTTATATGGAATGAACGCCAACGACCTCGTGACCACGTTACCTCTTAACGTCTAAGCAAGTGGACATTTGCCATTTAAGTACGTCAGTGTGGGTATTACCCAGATTTTCCTTTAGGCTTCACGTGTTTCATCAAGAATTCTACTTATCGTTTGACACATATTTGATTATTTATCTTTATGTGTAAAATAAGTTGAATCATAGATATGGTCAGATTATGTTAAAAGTTATCTTTATACCGCATTTGCCACCGGTTTGGCAACGGTAATACAGTATGCATCATTCTTTTTATTAGGGCCCTAATTCACAATGACCACTTAACGATTCCTTACTTCGAAACCATGTTAATTCCTTAGTTAGGTACTCATTAACGTATTCTCTATGTCAAAATACGTGTTTTCCGTACGATTGACATTTCGATTCCTTACCGTAAACCAAACACGGTATTCACGTAATAAGATTTCGCGGGGAATAATACAGAATTGGGACTAGCTTCGTAAGTTGCGTCTACACTTGTAAAAACGCAATAATATACTTAGCAACTGACGTCAGTACTACAAACCGGTTTTCTGAGTATATTTTAAAGTCTACCGAAGAACTCTCGTGAACTAAGAAAATATAGGATGCGTCTACCAGACAATTGGCCGCACCGACTACTGAAACTTTAAGCCAGCCAGTCCAATCTTTTTATCCCTAGTGATTAAAATAGTCGTCACGGACTCCTTGGAAAACAAAACAATAATAATAGACATCATATGTATACAGGGTGGCAGGGACATCGACGCGCAAACTGTAACCATGTATTCAGCACATGAGTTTAAACCCCATGGCGTCGAAATTTTTCGTCGGTTATTAAAAAAAAAATATTACTGTTCCATACATTTTGACCGCGTAGGTTTTGCACTTCTATGAAACAGAAGATTTTTTTTTTATAACCGACGAAAAATTTCGACGCTATGGGGTCTACACTCATGTGCTGAATCCATGGTTACAGTTTGCGCGTCGATGTCCCTGCCACCCTGTATATTTTAGTGAAGTAGGTTATTTAAAAAAAAAAATCCTAGTACCCCCTGGGGCAGGCTGTCGGACCTCAGGTTGTGAATCTTAAACCAGCACCCTAATTGCGTAACACACTAACAGTAGCAATGGCTTTAATTTCGACAGTTCAACAACATTCATTGCGTTGTTTACGTTGTTGAGCAGACAAATTTTTCGAACATGATAAAGCAATAGATTAGCATTCTCCAACAAAACAACCAGTTCAGAGAAAAAACAGTTCTCCTAATTCTTAGTGTAAACAGGATATCGGTATAAATCAAGATATTACGAGATTCAACCATTTAGCAATTGATTGAAAAAGATTCGAGTGTTTACTGATTTACAAATACAACGTTCAGTGTTTGATCTTTTTTATTTGGTTTTGAGATCTTCGTGTTTTTTTGGTACACCTGTTTAAGATTTGCATAAAGACGAATCTACCTGTGCTATATACATTTTCTTTTTATTACCTTTTCACGCTGGGGGGGTTTTTTCACGCCCACTTGACGCACGTTTATACTTCAAAAATGACGCTAATTATCGTCAAACCAAAAACATCCTTGTTTCAAATTACAATTATTACAAAATTTGACAGATAGGTAGCCTGATACTGGAGAAGGATATATACTACTTTTCATCTTGTATTAGTACATATTAAAAAAACTTTTTTGCAAAAAAAAACAACCGACTTCCAAAAACGACCCTACAAAGTGACAAATAACTTTAATTTCGGAAGTCGGTGTCGTTGGGTTCGCATTTTCGTTGTTTGCCACCGACTTCCGAAATTAAAGTTATTTGTCACTTTGTAGTGTCGTTTTTGGAAGTCGGTTGTTTTTTTTTTTTGCAAAAAAGTTTTTATTTTTCTCTTTTTAGTTGTAATTTTTACCAGTAATTTTGGTTTAAACACCAAAGTACTAAACCGTTTTAATGAAATTTCTATGGGACCATTTGGGAAGTATACCCTTTCCAACAAAAAAAGAATTTTTCAAATCGGTTGGCAAGCGACGGAGTTGTGCGCGAACAAACATAAAAAAAAAAAAATGCAAACATCCGAATTGAGAACCTGAGAATTGAAAAAAAAATACACGCAGACAAAGTTGGGCGCAACAGCTGGTTTCTGAGAAAATAAAAAGTCTTGGGACTGGCAAACTCTTTTGTAATTTTATCAAAATTCTAATTAATTTCCTCATTAATGGTAGAAGTTAGGATGGAGATGCCGAATTCGAATACTTTTATTGAAATGTTATACAGATTAACCCGCACTGGGCCCGCGTGGTCGACTACAGCCCATTCCCTCTAGCAGAGAGGAGGCCTGTGTCCCAGTAGTAGAAACACTATAGGCTGATTATGCATTCACAGATATAACATACCCATATCGACATATAACTCCCACGTCGAAGACATGTTGTTCAAAACTTTGGAAGTATTTAATCCATTACACTCGGAATATTCAAATAGTTGACGGTAATTTTGAGAAGCGGTGTTCTGTTTCGCCGTAATCTTTAACCTAGTTATACATACAAACTAACAGACAGCTCTGTAGGTTTTGGATATGCGAGGTGAAAAAGAAGTCATGATGATTGATAGCATACCCTGAATGCTATCTGTAGCCACACTATGATTATTAGTTAGTGTTATGTTTGCGAACATGAACTTTGTCTATTTAACTAATAAGATTTGAACTGACATAGCTTGGTATCTAACCTAAACCTGCGAAAATCCTAATATATGTAGGTGTTTTCCCGAATCATTATTCTCTTGTCATTATCCCAAATTATTTGGGGTCGGCACAGCATGTCTTTTTCTTCCATATTAGTCATCATCTCAGTAGTCACCCCCTTTCTAACCATATCATCTTTCACACAATCTATCCATCGTTCCTTTGGTTTTCTTCTTTTATAGGCAACCACATTCGTACTCAAATCTTTGCTCACGACATTTTCCTCATTCGTCCGCATCGTATGCCATGACATCGTTTTCTTCCATACTTACTTTTCTATTAGTAGTCATGTCAATAGCATGTTACTTACAAAGCCTCACTCTGCACTTAACACCTGTCACAACACTAATTTATCTCGTCTTCTCAACGTCCGTGTGTCACAGCAGGGATCCAGCAGAATATCAGCGTTAGGTACATTTGCCTTACACATGCTGAGCTGGACTCCCATTTGGTGCAACCTTGAGACGCACAACGCACTGTGTATGTTTCGTTATTAATTTAATTCGTCATAGTGTCACTTTGATTTCGATATTTGTGTGTTTTTCATTTTGTCTTTTTTGTCGGCTCCTTGTTTTATATTATTAATCATGTGGGTAGTTTGGTTATCATCTAATAGTCTACTTTTGTGTGTTGCGCTGTCTTTTTTGTGTGCGCTAAATAAATGGTTTATCTATCTATCTAATCGTCACCCCCTTTCTAGCCTTATCATCTTTCACACAATTCATCCATCATTCATCATCATTTCTTTTCTTTGGTTTTTAAACAACTTTTCAGTCACCGGTGCCACTTTTAGACTTCCTTGCCTATGGGGAAAAAACTGCACACCTGAGCTGCGCCGCGGTCATGGCTAGTTTTCGATAATTCAGTCTCTAAAAGTAACATTACCTCGGGGCCATTTATAGTTTTTGTATTAGTATTGCGTTCGGTTACATGAGCAACCAGTTTTACAAATTAATATTTATGAGAATAACCTTGTGATCATAAAAGTGTCACTAATGGTTGCTGAATATTTTATGGGTGACATCCGTGTTGATTGACAAAAAAACTGGCATTTATTGCGACGTTATCCGGCAGAACTACGAAGCTATTGCAATCAAAAGAACAGTCTGGAAAATAGGCCGGTGTTGCATAACTTAGGACATGCAAATAATCCCAAATAAAATAATAATAATAGTAATTAATTATTAATAATAAATATATTTATAATTAATTATTAATTAATAATAATTCGTCTAAGATTATTTTGTGTATTTTATCTACGGGCCTTAGTTGTCTGAAATAAATTGATTATTATTATTATTAAATAGAGAGGAATATTATAACTTCGAGTCGTTTCATAGAAAAGTACAATACCTACGCGGTCAAAATGTATGGAACTGCAATTTTTTTCAGAATCATGTAAGTACTGAATCCATGGTTACAGTTTGCGCGTCGATGTCCCTTCCACCTATAAGTCCATTTACAATAGCATTAGAAAGAAGTTAAAAAAGGTTATTTTTAATGCACACTTTGTAACAAAAATACAATAAACATTGTTACATTATGATAGACGCCGAATTTATTATGATCTATTTTTACAGCAGCTGTCACACTTAATTGTAACCATTTTAACTATTTATCTTATGAAATTATGTGGCTTTCATTTATTTATATTATATAACTCCAATTTAAAATTACAGTGTCAATGCTAAAAACCTAAAAGAAGCAGGGATGAACAATACTTGGAACGTTATTCGTTTCACTATAATCCTACCGAATTTTATTTTAATTAAGGTGGATGCGCTGCAGTAGCCCGCGAAATCAGACGAATTCGGAGCAATTCTAATTTAAAGGGATGTATTGATGATTTTTAAGGTTAAAATTGTATTATTGCCTACATATTTCTTATTGTTGCGCATCATATTATTTTTATTTAGATACAACCTTGCACTGGCCTGCAAATTGCAAAAAACGCAAGAAAATTAGAATTTAAGCATATCCCTTAAAATTGTTTTATCATAACTTTGAAATAAAATGTTTTGCATTCCTGCTTCTACGAGCCTCTTTTTTCTAATGCTATTATAAATGGAGTATAGTACATATCTATTTTTTTTCTGATTGATAAATAAAGATGTCAATATGTAACCACAACTTCTGATCTACATTTTTATTATGAACGTACTAAAATAATTTGCCACGAACTTGAAATTATTATGAAAGGATTTCCTGCTGTGTTCCTCCATTGTTTTAGTTTCAAGGTATTAGTAATTACAAACCGGAATAAATATTAAACGATGTGTAGAATGTAGATTATCATGATTATTATCCAATGCTAGCTTCTCGTCGGGGTTTCAATCGCATGTAGAGGATCCATCCTACAGGATGACAGGAACCGCCCATTTGTCAGGCATAAAAACTATGACATGTCAATCGCAAATAGTGCAGCTTTCTATCAATATATATATATATTTTTAATTGGATCACGTATTCCAGAGGTATTTTCGAAATCGAAAATACCTCTCGAATATCGGATCGAAGGTTAAGCTACACTTGCTGAGGTCGGTTCGTAGATGAGTGACCATCCATTACATATCGAGACCCCTCCATGCCTCGAAAAGCACGTTATGTCGTTGGTCCCGGCTGTCTTTAGTAAATATTTGACAGTCGTTACGGGTAGTCAGCAGCCTGAAAGTCTGACAACCAGTCATACGTATCGTGTAACTGGGTTTTGGAGGTCAGAAAGGCAGTCGCTCCATGTAAAGTACATTCTCAGCTGCATCCGGTTAGTCTAGAAACTGACCCCAACATAGGCTTGGCATAGATTGATTTTTTCTTTTACAAACATAAAAACAACTTATTATAACATCTTTATGAAAGCGCACTTTACAGCGTGTGAGTGTTGATTCAATTTATTGTTTAATTTCTGAAAACAATAAATTACATAACTCATGTAACTGCGAACAGGCATGAATAAAGCAATGGAATTGCATGTTTATTAAGTTACAATAACTTTGATATACATATATATAGGTATGATATGAACCTAAACGAAGCAAAAGGAGTAAGTATGTAAGGATCGTAGCAGATGCATGGCATTATGTAGACTCTGCCTAACCCCATGGGAAGAAGGCGTTAGTGTATGTATGTAATAACTTTGGTATAGGTTAGCTGTAGTACCTAAACATACAAGAATAGGATTGTTTGTTTCGTTATTATTACGTTGCGTCTCGTTCGAATAGTCACGGACACGAGGTTCCCGATTGGACGTACAAGTGTGAATAAGTCATGTGTTTTGAATAAAGGAGCTTTATTGATTGGCGACATCGTCTGATATTGCGTAGGTTTTTAGTTATCAATTTTGTTTTTACCTATTTACAGACTACAATAATTATTTCAACTCCATTTTTTTTAACCGACTTCTAAAAAAGGAGGAGGTTGGAGGTTGGTTGGTTGGAGGTTATGTTTGTTCGCGCATAACTCCGTCGCTTGCAAACCGATTTGAAAAATTCTTTTTTTGTTATAATTCATAATTCATTTATTTATTGTTTGTCACAGGTAAATAAACAGATCTTACAATAGTATTAATGAATCACTGTAACATACCCATGGGGTGTACAATATTTATATTAATAAGTAGGTAGGTTTGTCAATGTTGGTTATGTTAAAATAAAGAATAATAATAATTTACACTCATAATTGGTTGGTGGTTGTTATCCATTGCGTTGGCTGTTTTAGTCAACCTTATTTTACATTAATTTTTATACAATTATTAGGGACACACAATTTAGTTAAATAAGTCAAAAAATAAAAATAGAAAAATAAGTTTACCATGTCAATATTTCATCAACCTCATCAGACATTATTAATAGACATAATTATTTTGGTCATGCGATTTACATTAAATCAGTACAAAAAAAGTAATTAAATTAAAATAAGTTCAACATGTCAAGTTTTATTCAACCTCATACCAACATTCATTAGAAGACATAATTATTACAGTCATATCATTCACATTAAATAAGTCAAAAACAAGTTTAGTCAATAATTCGGTCTGTTAGAAATGCATTAATTGAATAATACGCTTTACATAAGAGAAATTCTTTTAGCTTTAATTTAAAAACCTTTAATGAAGAGATATTCTTGATACAGTTTGGTAGCTTGTTATAGATTTTAACTCCAGCACCAAATACACTCGATTTAAATTTTACTGTTCTACATTGAATGCCTTTAAGTTCAGTTTTGTGTCTCGCACTTCTCAACGTTTCATATTTATCTATATCGCGTTTTATCATCATTGCCGCTTCAAATATGTATAGTGAAGGTAGGGTTAAGATTTTCAACCTTTTGAAAACTGGTCTACATGAATCAGTCTGTCTCAATCCGCATATACTTCTGATGCACTTTTTTTGTGCTTTTAGAGCACACTCTCTGTTCGGTGAATTACCCCAGAATAGGATACCGTATTTTAGTATGGAGCCTACATATGCATGGTAAACACTTAGTAAAGTACTCTCATTTGCAACTTTACTTAACATGTAGAGGGCATATGAGAACTGATTAAGTTTTTTGCAAACATGGTCAATCTGTATTTTCCAGTTTAGTGCAGAGTCAATATGTATGCCAAGAAATTTGGTTGTCTTAACTTCTTTTAAAGTTTCACCTTTGTATTTTACGTTTAGGTTCTTTATTTTTTTATTTATATTAGCAAACGAAATATAACAAGTTTTTTCTAAGTTAATTTTAAGATTATTTACATTTAACCAATTTATAATACATTCAAGGGAATTATTTACATTAATTTCGTATTTATCTTCATCCTCGTCAGTGAAAATAGCTGTACTGTCATCTGCAAACAATATCATGTCATGGATAATGGCTTTTGGGAAGTCATTTATATATATTATGAACAAAAGTGGACCAAGAATACTTCCTTGAGGTACCCCGTACTTAATCGTTTTAGGCTTAGAATGAAACGTTTGTTCATATTTTGTTTTATTTGATATTCTTGTTATTTGTGTTATTTGAACCCTATTTTTGAGGTATGATTTTATAAGATCTAAAGCATTCCCTCTAACTCCGTATTGTTCTAATTTATTTAAGAGTATGTCATGGTCTACGTAGTCAAATGCTTTTGACATGTCCATAAATATTGTAGTTATATGTCGTTTATTGTCCAGTCCTGTCATTACCTTCTTCAAAAAATTAAAAAGTGCGTCACCCGTTGATTTGCCTTTTCGAAACCCAAATTGCTTATGTGTGAATATACTATTGGATTCAAAATAGTTATATAAATTTTTATAAATTACTTTTTCAAAAATTTTTGCAATAATTGGTATTAAAGCTATTGGTCTATAAAATTTCATCTCTTTTCTATCTTCCTTTTTAAATAATGGGTTAATGACTGTTATTTTTAGTTTTGACGGAAATATTCCGTATTCCAGGCACACATTTATAATTGTGCTGAGTACTGGAGCTATGATATGGGAAACGAATTTAATTATTTTAGTATTTATATTATCATACCCTGTACTATTAGTGTTTTTTAGTCCTTTTATTATTTGGTCAACTTCGTACGGATTAGTCGGTTTCATGAACATTGAATTACAATTATTGTATGTTAGTGTTTTTGGGTAGGTATCATTTTCCTTAGTTGTAGGTTTTATGTCATCTATAAAATAATTATTAAAAGCTTCAGCTATTTCTTTCGGCGTCGTAATTGTTTTATCCTTTACTTTAATTTCCATAATATCCTCTTTGGGAGTTACAGTTTTATAGTTATTTACTATCTGCCATGTCGCTTTGGGTTTGTTTGTAGCTGAACTTATATAATAATTGTTTTGTGATTTTTGGGTCTTTTTAATTATAGTTCTTAGCCTTTTTGTGTATTCTTTAAAGTATTTTTTATCTTTCGGATTAGATGTTAACCTATACTTCCAAAGTAGTTGACGTTTTCGTTTAGAGCATACTCGGATACCATTACTTAGCCATTTTGGTTTCTTGGAAATAGGTATCTTAACTCGTATGATGGGGAAACATAGATCATAAAATAGCTTAAACAGCTCATAAAATGCCTCATAAGCCTTTTCAGGGTCATTATTTGTGTAACATTCTGTAAAACTGAGGCTTTCAATGCAATTTATAAATTTCCTCACGTTATCTTCACTATAGTCACGTTTAGATTTGAACCAGTGTGTGATGTGATAACTTTTCTTTACAGGGAACGTTAAAATTTGTGCTGTATGATCAGATAGCGAGAGTTCTACAACTTTTGATTTGGAGCCTCTGATATTATGGGCTATATTGTCGATACATGTCATGCTACTCAGTCTAGTCGGTTGATTTATTGATAATTTTAAATTATAACACGCTAGTAATTGCTCAAACTGTCGGGAGATGTTGCTATCATCTAACCTGTTAATGTTAAAATCACCACATAGTATAACCTTTTTTCTTGTAAAACATATTTTATTTAATAAGTCCGTTAGTCTAGTGAAAAATAAGTCAATATATTCTTTGCCAATTTTTGGTGGTCGATAAATACATAATATTATAATTTTATGTTCTATAAGTTCAATACCACTACATTCAAATATATTAGTAATACTTAGACTTTTGGCTTCAGTAACCACTCTAAATTTATGGCTCGATTTTATAATTATGCAAGAACCTCCATTCCTATTATTTCGTGAGAAAGAGTCACCTAGGGTAAAATTAGGCATTTTTAGTAATTTAGCATCTTCTACAGTCATATTATGCTCGGTAATGCAGAGAACGTCAACAGGGATGCTGTTAATATTTTCTCCTAATGAGTACAAATGAACCGTAAGCTCATCTATTTTAGTAAGTAGACCGTTAATGTTTTGATGGAGAATATTCATGTGTTTATAAACGAAAAAAATCATTACTCGCCGGAATATTCTCATTATCTAAATTTAAATTGTTTAGCTCTGTTTCCGTTAATGTCTGAGTACTTTTGTCAATAGCAGTAGGAGTTTTACTATGAGTGTTAAGTTTAAGTTTCATATGTCTGTCATAGTTTTGCTTATAACCAGCTCTCAAAATTTCTCTAAGCAATAATTGTGATGTGTGTAATGATAGAAAGCGATATTTTGGCACATACAATGAGAAATTCATGTCCACATATGTTGCATGAGTGTACTGAGAACAGATAAATTTCAATCTGTAATTCAACTTTCTTTCATTTAAATAAGTATTAAATAGTACTTCAGAAATTATAACATTTGTGTTTTTGGTAGTATTCAAAAATTTCATAAGACCGAGTTGAATTTCTTCTGGGTTTTTATCGTTAACACCGCCCAAAACAACCACGAAGTCGTTTTTATTCAATAAATTTATTTCTGTTTTTTCTGTGTCTAAGACCTCATGTAGAGATGCTCCTGGCTTCCAAAAACATCGAACTGAAAAATCTTTGCCTAAGAGTTTTTGCAGAGTTCTCTGAATAAACCGTCCCTGTTGATCCGCAATGATAATAACTTTCTTCATATTTATGACAATATTATAAGAATTTGATGATAATTTTGGTAGTGTGATTGGTTTCAGCTCGTTAGCCTGAATGTTGCTGTTGCACGTCGTTGCATTTATTTCAGTTTCGTGTTCACTGTTACCATGTATACTTGTATTTATTAAAATCTTTGTCTCACCGTTTTGATTGAATATGATGTTTGCTTGATTGTCATTGTTGTGCGAGGTCGAATTCGATTTTGTTAAATCAATATCTGAATTTGTGCTATTTTTCAGCATAGTGTTTTTAACCATTTTTGTTGGATTAGTGTCATTCTCTTCGGTCTGTTTTTGTTTCTGTGGCAATACGATTGGTTGCTTTTTGTGTGTCACAGGCGTCACTTTATTTTGTTTATTTTTCCGTTTTCGTCCCGAGGGTGGTGTCGAAATTATCATATCAGCGTTTACCTCTTTGTATGCATTTACTATTTTAATATATTTTTGTACGTCTGTTTTGAGTCGAAAATTTTCTGTATTTAAATTTTCTATTTCCTGATGAGCACTTTGTAAATCCTTAGATAACTGCTTAACTTTTTCCTGCAGCTCAATTATGGATTGACTTGTATTTATGGAAGTATTAGGCAGACTCATCATTGTCGTGTCAAAAAGCGCTGAATTGTCCGCAGTAACGTCACAAAGTGAACTTGATCTGCATAATCTTATATTGCGGTAGGTAATGTTGTCATCCATATTTATTTTCGTGAAGTGGTTAGTTTACCAATGTACTACCAAAACGATAAAAACAAAATTACAAAAACAATTCAAATCCGATTGATTTGTCCTCACAAATTCCTCCGAAGTGCTCAAAAATTATTTATTTTCTACCAAATACTAAAATCTGTTGGAAAGGGTATACTTCCCAAATGGTCCCATAAAAATTTCATCAAAAACGGTTCAGTAGTTTGGTTTTTAAAATTACTGGTAAAAATTACAACTTAAAAGTGAAAAATAAAAACTTTTTTGAAAAAAAAAACAATCGACGTCCAAAAACGACACTACAAAGTGAAAAATAACTTTAATTTCGGAAGTCGGTGGTAAACAACGAAAATGCGAACCCAACGACACCGACTTCCGAAATTAAAGTTATTTTTCACTTTGTAGTGTCGTTTTTGGAAGTCGGTTGTTTTTTAGAGAGAGATTTCTTTACCTACCTCATCCGACGAAAAACATTTGGCTTAACTGTTTAAGTTAAACACCAATGAGTCTATCGAATCGATTTCGAGTCCTATTAAATAAGCACGTGATGATTAAGATTTAGAACCATCAATTTTGTATGGTATTTGATAAAAAGTAGAACGAGGGAATGGAAGAAGGTACAAACGTTATAAACAAATAATTCCACCGAATTGATAATATTTTACTTTTTTCTACAGAAACAATACTTTATCATAGGTCAAAGATCGTTATTGTTTCTAAATAACTCATTAGTCATTGATGTAACAATACTTGATGCATTGATGTTATCGCTTTAGTCACAGTACTATTGTGTGCTTTAGGGAAATGACTACGGTCCTACTTATGCTCGGTTCTTATACACAAAAACGAATCGTTGTTCTGACCTATGGTAACATTTTTTATTGCCAAACTGGGCCCATAAATAGATTCGAACGCCTGTGATAGCTACTTCCATATGGGAGGGTACTATGCAAACCTATGAGGTATTTTCTTAGTTATTGGTAAAGATACAAGAGTTTGAACGAGGGGCCCGTGGCTAAATAATAACAGCCGCACAGGTCGATCGGTCCGGTTAAGCTACGCTTGCCGCGGTTGGTCTGTGGATGGATGACCATCTTTACATACCGAGACCCCTCCGTGCCTCGGAAAGCACGTTAAGCCGTTGGTCCCGGCGGTCATTCGTGGATCTTTGACAGTCGCTAGTCGTTACGAGTAGTCAGAAGCCCGAAAGTCTGACAACCAGTCTTACTAAGGAGTATCGTATTACCCAGTACCTAACTGGGTTGTGGAGGTCAGATAGGCAGTCGCTCCATGTAAGATACTGGTATTCAGCTGCATCTAGTTAGACTGGAAGCCGACCCCACATAGTTGGGAGAGGCTAGACAGATGATGATGATACAAGAGTTTTAATTTTAACCAATAATGGTCCGTAAATTATAGAAATCGACCATTAGACATACGTAATTGTACAGTCCTTCAATATGACATAAATACTGTGACAATTAAATAAGAATACGACTAATCTTGGATTTTGGGTCTTACTTAACATTGGTGTGTCAGCGCATACCAATATTGTGTACTTAAAGTGACGCAACTGACACTGACGTCTGTTTGACAGCTCAAACGTCACAAGCAAAATAAAAGCTTGTAAAAAAGTCGGCCTTCGGCTTCTTAATTTGATTGCAAAGTACAGACGCCAGCAGGTCAAGCTACCCGAAACTGTCAAAATTTTCCAATCAACCTTGAACCTTATTACTGCAGCGATAAAGTTGAAAATCTATTAAAGAAATTTGACAGATTGTAGTAGCTTGATGTGCTGGCGTCTGTACCTACGTCTTCTTGTTACTGTACCTAGATATGTCTACTTTCTTTATCCTAAACTCAATGTTGGACAAACAAACCGTTTTATTCCAATCAATTAAGTATATGTGTGAAGCTGGAAATAGAAACCGGTTTCCATTTACGACCCTTTAGCCCACGTACGCACGGACTCAAAAATATCGCGGCGGGATATTATCGCGCACTGGATTTTCAACTCTCCGTGTTGAACCAAGCATTGAAAACCCAATAGGTAGAGCGCATCCCAGCGCGTAAAAAAAAAACAAACTGTTGGATTCAGTGCGCGAAAAACACCGCTGCGGGAAAAACGCGATCGTGCGAACCGGGGTTTAAATTGTACGGTGATGCGGTCAAAACCTGATTTCATTTTATCCCGTAGTTTCTTAAACGTTACATTGAAGATGCTGTTGCTAACTCGCAATAATATGAAGCCTTTAACGGTAAACTTCAAACTTTAATCAGCAGAATTGATGCTTTTCTTGGCATATTAAAGGTAACGTCACATTTTGTAAGCACGGGTTCTGACTACAAACAAAATCCTCTACTTATACCCCTACTGTCCATTATGTAAACCGTATTTTGACAGATGGAACTAGTGATTGCAGCAACACGCAATACATTGATTGATACACGTACGGTATTATAATGTATGTAAGAAGCCATAAATAAGATAGTTCAATAAGATAAGGCAGTTTATATATTTCTTTTATTACGCAGTTTAAAGTTAACTTTTACGTAATCTGGAAAATGTACGTTCTAAGACTGCTGTCAAAAAATCGTTAACCTAATGGATAGGTATAGTTATAGCTTATTTTCTGGTATGCTTATGTAATTTGGGGACTGCTCTATAATTATGAACAAAAAAATCTATTTGAAGTCTTCCTCAACTAGTAATTTGCAGTCATAAATAACTCTACACCTTATTAAGTTCAAATTACGTTTGTAGCCATCTTGTTTTGCATACTATTACTTTTAGGCACCGTCAGTACCTGCAGGATTAGTTTTAGGCAATTTATTTATTATTAAAATGGTACTCACTTAATTAGTTTTACTAATCTAATCTAATTATTAGTTTCAATCGTTCTGCTTCCTTTTACCAGAAATTGTAATTAATCGGTATAGCTACAAATACCACACAATTTTAATGATTATATTATGCACTTCTCAATAATCTAAAATCTATCAAATTCTTCTATAATTAGGTAAGTATTTTAAACCACAAAACTCACTAGGGTATATCACCTGCACTATAATGTCTGCATTTCTGCAAGCATGTGAGACGCATATTTATCCATCAAAGTGGAAGTTTTAACAGACGTTCTCAATTCGTACATATCCTCGAAATGCGAAACTATGGCTCGAAATCTCACGATAACGCACCAAAATGACAAGACAATGACGATTTTGTCATTGTAACTAAACTCACGCGTGTATAATAAAATGAGTCATTAAAGGTTACAGAAATAACAAAAATACTAATGAGACCGACATACTATTAAACAATTTAATTTGTGCACGGGTTACCATTGACCAAGAAGCTCAACTTGACACCAGTATACTATTGTAGTCTTTGCTTGACACTGACACCGCACAAAATCGTGCTCAGTGGAAAATAGCAAACAAACGAGAACAGCTTGAATGAATTTCGCAGATTGCTTTGCATAAGGGATTCCACTCCTTAATCCACCGAGGCTACTACTGGTGGGAACAAAGTGAAGACCCCAAGTAAACAGGCACTCTTGCTCCTAGACGGTACAATCTCCTCTTGCTTCTAGACGGTACAATCCGTCTAGGAGCAAGCAAGATGAAGAATACGATTGAACACCATTTGGCATAATGACACAAAACATGCATTTAGCATTCAAAATTGCAGATAGCTCTTCAAAATGAATTCCACTCTCCTAAATCCGAGGCCGCTTTGATGGGAACAAAGGAAATATTAGAAAGAACAGGTTCCCCACTTGTTGACACTTGATATCACGCGATTGAATATTATTATAAACAAATTGGGGACAGCGAATTACGAACCTCGGATCAACTGTCAAGGTTGACACGACTGGTTCGTTCGCATCAGTCTTTTGTACGAGTTCAAGTTCTATGTATATATTAACAATAGACTTGATTTTTTTTCGTAGAGGCTGGCCGTCGCTTTATGGTTATCAAAAAGAATTTTTAGTTCTTCAAATAATGGACTGGTATTTTTTTTATGTCGCTATTGTTTGAAGTTTATTAATCCAGTAAGCAATTAAGAACGCAAACTTTGTTAGCGCTTTCATGATATATTGTTTGCTTTAGAACATCGGCCAAATATTTCTGTTTAAAACAAAAGAGGCCTGTATTCATCATGGGCTGGAATGCTATAATTATGAATAAACTCTAGATGGGTCTACGTGTCTGCTTGGGGTCTGACTGCATGGGTCAAGAGCGTTTTAGGAACTTTATCTGTAGTAGGCTCTACAGTCTCATCATCATCCACGGCTTGACTTCATCTACTGATGGGCATAGGCCTCTTTTTACCTGTACCAATCCCCCAGGTCCTGTGCCAACCCTTAAATTGTTACAAATTGTTTGCGTATGGCAGTATATGTCTATTTTTATAATAGCAACATACTCTTTATTCTTTAACCTTTGAACTGCGAACTATTGTGAGAAAATTTGAAATTATTCGTACATCATTATGATTTCTAGACACCATATTTTACACAATTTATCACTACATTCAACTGTTAAACATAAACAGCGTGAGGAAACTCATATGCTCATTATGTACGTGTACAATTTACTTTACAGAGCAATTAAAAAAATGGTGACAGGGATTTCGACCATGAACCGTAACTGAGCTTCGTATACCTATGTTGCCAATAGTTCAGTAATTACATTCAAAGAGTAATAGAGCATACAGGTTTCTATGATTTGTTTTTCAATTCCGAATATTATGTACAATAAAGATGAAGACTAATTTAGAGATGACGCAGGAACTATTACAGACCAAGCAGTTTGACTTGTCCATTTGAACGCAAAAAAACCTGCTTACACCGTCATTATAACAAGATACATAATGTGCTTTTGGCATTGACAAACGTAGAACAAAAATCATCGCCAAACGAGTTGAGATTTCTAAAACTGCGGTGTCTAAAACTATCTACCTCTCGAAGATATGACGAAACTTTAAGATTGCCAAGCCAAGGAATAGGCACGTTCGTGATATGTACGGGATTGACACTATCAACTTTCGAATTCCAATTTGTATCTCACACATTGCATAGCTTATCTCGAATATCATCTCGACTAATTGGGCAATTTTGCAACTCATACTACGGAGTTCGTCAGGTACCATAGTTATCTTTGTATTGCGATAGTTCTGAATTTGGACACGAGTGATACAACCTATTAACATGCTCCTAGTTCTTTTTCAGATGACTCAGTTCCAGCATCCTCGGACACTGCCATCAGATCTAGATCAAGGACACCTTGTCGAAGTTCAGACCTTCACATGTCAAGGCTTTGCCCATCCTCTTCCAATTATAAGTCACTTTTATCTCTTGAACGATAGGCTGATGTCCAAAGAGAGACAAAAAATTAGGTCCCTCTTTTCTTTTAAAATATTACAAAACTATCATTCATATCGTTTTTGTGTTATGCTCATTATTTTTTTTTCTTTTCGCATCGTTAGCATAGTTGATATGCCAGTAATTCATCGGGTTTATTATTACTGTACTTATTTTGTGGATGCTGCCATCTGCCTATAAATCAAGTCAACAACGAAATAATTCTCAGTTGTCTCAATAAATTCCATTTATTTGTACCTAACAAAAAACGTTCGTGCTAAATAAATATCATATTATACCAAGTCCTTAATCTTGTACAGCTGATCAAATTTCCATCCAAAGTTAGCATCAGTTATAAGTTTTTATTCGCCGACAATATTTTTTGCCTTCATCGGAATCTGCTTATGCGGTTGCGTCATCGTCATACCTTCTACATAATATATCAATGCCTCCTTTTCGGGTTCCGTGGTTCAATGCTCCTGAATGTTATAAATTATTTAGTCTGTGAAACTACGTCATTACCTATACTTATTGAAATTCATAAGTGCACATTCGTATTCCGATGACGGATTATATTATACTTAACTTTTCTGACGTTCAAAAGCCGTTTTCCAGTTTAGGTTAAAACACAGGTTGGCTGGGACGCGCAACCTGTTACCATGGATTCAGTACATGATTCTGACCCCCGCAACATTGAAATGTTTCGCTGGTCATTAAAAAAAATTGCTGTTCCATACATTTTGACCGCGTAGGCATTGCACTTTTCTATGAAACGAATGATATTTGCTTTGATAACCGACGAAAAATTTGTACGCTATCTAGAATCATGTACTGAATTCATGGTTACAGTTTGCGCGTCGATGTCCCTGCCGCCCTGTTTAATATAACCACATATAACTTTTATGTCTTAAGGTCTCTAAGTTATGGCATACCGGTGGAATCCTAGCCATGCCATCATTGGTTTTGCGTTCAAATCCATTCGTTGGTTCTCGGAATAAATATCAACTTCACCTTCAAAAGAGACGTGCAAAAGAAACTTACAAAAAGTAAAACTGATAACCTCAATATTTTTATTGAAGAACGGAAACCCCGTTTGAAGAAATTATTTCTAGTTTTTTATGTAAGTACATTTTGAAGAATGTAGGTTTTTAGATGTTAATACATTCTATTTTATTCTGCCGTGCTCATTTTCTGTCTTTTTTTACCTACTTCAGTGATTAGATTGTCCATACAACCCGGTTGGTTGTCCCAATTAAGCACATTACTACTACTGCTTAACCCTCTTCCTCTGTCCTAATTTTTGCTGTGCCCGTCAGGGTCCATATTGATCTTCTGCTTTGTAATACCATCTATGTAACACATGGAATGCAATAAAAAATTAAGTATTGAGTATCCATTGAGTATGCCTCCCAACTATTTCCTTAGTTTAATAGAAGTTTATGACAAAAAATAATACGCTATGAACATTTTGTCTTCTGTCCACTATATTCCACGTTCCATGGATCTCTAATGATATCAAATAAATCTGCACACGTCTAATGTTTCTTCTTTTCACACTCGTATCGAGTTTTTGCGTAGATTTATAACTTGTACAAGAAATTTTTCTTATGTTATTTCTGCCTATGTAATAACGACGCTAGTATTTTTTTGCGTATATAAGCGACTCCTAGTGGTTTTAAACTCATCTAGCGATTTATTTTTATATTTTACGTACTTATTCGTTGGCAAAATCAGCCTATAATGTTCCCACTGCTGGGACACACAGGTCTCTTCTCAGACACCACGCTGCCCCAGTGCGGGTTGGTAGACGTCACAAGTCTTGGAATTTTTTGGTTCTAGGACATGCCGGTTTGCTTACGATGTTTTCTTGCACCGTTTTGAGAGCAGTGGTGATGAAATAATTTACACGAAGTAAAGTCTGTCTGGGTTCGAACTGGGTCCCTATCACTGGTGATACCTGCATGTCCTAGAATGAATGAATGAATTGCACCGATCCCAGCGTGGTTTGACCAGACTCGATTAATCGAATGAACCCCAAGATTCGCACTAGCTTCTGTAGCCTCATGTTCATGGTGCTACAGCGACCATTGCATATCAAGAAGTAGACCGGGGGGCGCGGTTTTTGTAAGGAGGACGTGCCCGTAGGAAAGGGTAGGATTTAAGCGCCTACCGGATATGCCCAGTAGAGGTTCAGACCTCTACTGCTCTTATTACTACTAACTACTTATTGTTTCAGCTTCAATTAAAATACAGTGCCACGATAGGACAATATTTATAGTCCTATTTAACTCTAGATACATCTATTACAAACTCCAACTAATGCATTGTTGAACTGGTCGTAATGCTTTAGCTGGAGTGATAGGAGATTCGTTCACAAAACCATCTCTACTTAGGTTTAGTATTTAATGAAAGACGCTTTGCAGCTCTAACAGCAGACTCTGACAGAACGACGAAGTAAATACAGGTTACCGTTGCCTTGGCCTTTATATAATTACAACAACCACGGCATCGACGTCACATCAGTCGTAATTATGTTCACTATTCCACGTCCTCTCGCCTCATCTAACGTAATAAGGTGCTGTCTATTTCTCACATTCATTTGATCTTTACTATGTGATGGGCTCATTTGACTGCAGAAATTATCGCATGGGTAGGTGCGGCTTGTGGCTAAGTAATAACAGCCTCACGGGTCGATCGATCAGGTTAAGCTACGCTTTCCGTGGATAGGTGGCCATCTTTACATACCTAGACCCCATTGTGCCTCGGAAAGTACGTTAAGCCGTTGGCGTTGATTCCAGCAGTCATGATAGTAATTATGGGTCGTCAGAAATCCGAAAGTCTGACAACCCGTCTTACCAAAGGGTATATGTATTACCCAGTAACGTTAAGAAAGAAGAATGTAGAATTTATGAAACGAGGTCGGTCAAAAAACTGCTTTTGCTCATACTTATAAATTGTGTAAATGCTGATTCTAGGCATCTTTTTTTTTATATAATACTAATACGAGCGATACTAATGGCTAAACATGACTGGACTCAAACGACGTAATATCTTGCATGCTTTTGTATGTATACAATGTTTAAACAAATAAAGAAATCTAATCTAATCTCATATAATAATCAATTTTGAAGACATTTGGAAAAGGCATTAGCAGACGCCAATGCCTTTACAAACGTAATACAATTTGCGTCATTAATATCTTCATCAAACCTCAAGGCTCCATAGCAACAATTACACAAAGATCATTACTGAAACAAAATAAAATATACTGGTTCCTCGGGTTTTTCGTTATTATTCCTATGTCTAGAACTAGGCCGAATATTTTTGACGACGGTATTGCGTGTCACAATTCTAGGAATATTTTTAGGCAGTCGCAGCTGGTTGAATGCCTAATTATTTCGGGAAGCCATTGCCAGACAGAAAAGGATGGTGCTAGGTATTTTGGGTGAGACGGAAAAGGATAGAATCATAGCGGTAGAACAAAGGCAGTGGCTTCAAAAGTTGTGGTTATTAAAATACATAAAGTTGCTACAATTTTAATCAAAGCGAGTTAAGTGTTTTAATGAGCGAAAGAAGTGGGACTTGGTTTTATTTTTAGATTTATCACATAGATTAATCGTCTAGATAAAATTGCCTCTGAAATAGAATGGTGTACTAGAGCTAGAATGGTTTACAAATTAAACGAATCAGAATGTAATAAAACTGTACTTTCAATCACATCTGGTGAAGACTAAGAACAAGAAAAAGCTGATGATGAAAATTTCACCAAAGCACTACACAATTTACGAGCTACATTGGCTGTGGCAGGATATCTGTCCATATACAATAGAACTAAGGATTGATTCATGCAACTGTCATCATCAATGGTTTGCAGTCTGGATATTATATTATATTATACAAGAGTGGCAGGGACATCGACACGTAAACTGTAACCATGATTCTAGATCTCCTAGCATAAACATTTTTCGTAGATTATCAAAGAAATATCAGCTGTTTACGCGGTCAATATGAATAGAGCAGTATATATATATTTTTTTCTTAACCGACGAAATATCAACGCAGGAAATTCAGAATCATGTACTGAATTCATGGTAACAGGTTGCGCGCCGATGTCCCTGCCGCCATGTATTTCTAAAATAGTCTGCCAGTCATTAACGTAACTTTTTGCTTGAAAGTTATAAAACTAAACTATATCTTTTGCAATTTCAACAGAATCCAAATTGATCACCAAAATGTGTATTCTTCAGTTCCTGTCACGAACTCGCCTGTTTCAATGCCGAACATTGTTTTCTTAGAAACAGAATTCTGAGTATGCGTATATTATAATAACGGGGCTCTTAACGCTGCGTCCGGCCATATTCCTGCCTTTAGCTAGTTTGCATATCAATTTTGAGGTATTTTTCCTTTTGGCCTTCCTTGCCAAACAAAGCATGTAATTAATTTTTGGAGTCTGTTGGTGTTTGATATCCTACTGTACTAGTCCTTATTATAAATGTGAACGTTCGTGTGTTTGGATATTTGTTATTCAATCATGCAAAAACTGTGTACTAAATTTCATTTAAATTCTTTCAACCGTGAAAGAATTTAAATGAAATTTAGTACACAGTACTTTTTATCCCGGTCATACGTCCCTTTGGGATAATTTCCGACCTCCAGAGGCAAAAGCTAGGCTAGTATTGAATTATTTAAATTTTAGGTTTGCAATATGTTATTTTTGTGAATTTACTTGATCTGCATTCTAATGCATAGTTAGTTGATGTAATCGTAGAAGCTACTTGCCAAAAAAGTTGCGCATCATCATTATAATAATTCACTGAACTATCCAGTACCGCTATCAAGACCATCTTCTTGTGCATCTATTTAAGTGAACCAGGCCCAATAGCTGTTTGTGACGGCTCTCGCTTTGTCCAACTGCACCAGCTACGAAAAACCTTGAAATCAATTTCATCAAGAGTTCATCACAGTGTGTATATATATATAGACTTTATCGTTAGACTGACTATGTCCATAGTTGACATATGTATAGTCGTGTAGTCGTTAGTCACGGCTTATTACCAAACACTTAATTAACTAGAACTTGTGCTTGTGATCGCTCTAGCAGATGATAAAGTGGTGATGTCGGTATCCGTTTTAATAATTAAACGTTCAGTTCAGATAAAAAGTAAATTCAAATCGAAAAATCAGAAGATTTTCAATTTACTTTTGATCTGACCTGATCTTCGCACTGGAGATCAACCCCATTTGTACACTAGAGTTTTAATAAACATTCATAAATAATTTTAACATTTCCTCATGATTTAATCAGGAGGGCAATTCCCGTTATTAAAAACGTTCAAAATCTAGTCGCAATGTCAAAAACTTGTCAAAAATTTAGGGAAATTAGAGGTATTTTTGACAGATTGCGACTTAGATCAGACTGTTAACGTTCTTAAAATTACGAGAATTGTCCCTCTGGTGTATAATTCGTCGTTGCAAAATCGCCACCTGTGTGCGTAAATATTAATTGGATATCTGATAGCGGCATTATAAATTCTCATACAAACCTTTTATTTGCAGGTAAATACGAGACCTTGGTCGACGATTCGCTGCTAGCCTTACACACGATCAACGCCTCTCACATCCAGTTTCCACGCCTGGACCACACTTCGGGAACAGCCGAGAAACTTCACAAGTACTTCTCCCAACTGGACCTGCCTCTCATCAGGCGGCTGTACAAGTTGTACAAACATGACTACAGGATATTCAACTACGATCTGGACAACATTGTGGGTTTTGATCTAGGGTAAGACCAGAATTTGAGATGTAAGCAGAATGTGCCTAAGCTTATAGAGCAAAATGCCGATACGGGGTGACAGCGTCGGATTGACCTGCGACTATCAGTACTTAGTTTAACTCGTCGACTTTATTTTTCAGGTCCGCCCAGACTTTGCTTAAGAGCGCGCCTAAAGCCAGTAAAATTTTAGAATAGAAAAAAAACAAACGTAGTATGCGCCAAAACTGTTATATCGTAATAAATCCGAAACTAAAAGGAATTACATAAAATGCCTAAGCACAGCCTTTACTCTTGTATAAATATAATTAATTATTAATTTTTTCTCGCAATAGGCATTACCGTATTGACTACAAAACGGAAAAATATGAGAATTAGAAGTTACTTCGTGATTTTTTTCTATCGAGGAAATGTTATTGTTTCATGTTTTTGATCAAAGTGAACCCTCGGAAATATCATGTAGTTATTCATACATTTTTATTTTAAGATTTGGTCCGGAATTTTTCATGTAAAATCAAATATAAGATTGGTAATTTTGCTTTATACGCGCTCTTAACTCTGAACCATAAACTGTACCTAATCTCTGCATTAGGTAGTCATAAGCCGAAACGTTGGTTGTTTGTTTTTTAATCATGTTAGGCGATTTTTTTTTCTTTATTTCTTTCTATTTCGTTATTAAGCTTCTTGATTTACTTAGGGCTGATTTTTCCAACGCCAGATAACTTTATCGGAGGAATCATTTTGAATTTTTGACAGTTCTTTCATACAAAAACTGTCAGACGTCAATTTTATTCCACGAATAAGAATTATCGGTCGATTGAAAAATCAGTCCTTAGTTTCGTTCTTGCTTAGTTCTCCGAAAATGATTACTTTATGTTTAATTATTTTGTAGTAGACTAATTATTCTAGTGTTGGAATTGGAGAAAGTACATAACATTACTTCTAAGTGTACAGTTTTACGTGTTATCAAAACTGGCGAGTCGCGGAAAAGTTTACCTCGTTTTTATTCTATCTACTTCAGATTCAGTCAAATGTATGTCACTCAGTGATTAGATTGTCCGGTTAATCCGTCACGCTCTTGCACCGGTCGATAAAATTGCCTAAGTAAAAAAATATATTTAAATATTTAAGTAGGGTATATAAATATTGTAAACGTACGATTAGAGTACTGCATTGACATAATGTATTGAAACCATATCAACTATTTATGTTCTACAAGAGATCTGATTAAGTATGCAGTTACCTAGTTTTTTTTATTTTTATTAGCCATTAATGTCCCACTGGTGGGCAACGGCCTCCGTATTCTCCTTCCACCTCTATCTGTCCAAAGCTGCCAAGGACCAATATTTATTAAAGGAGCCCAGCTCATCTCGACATCTCCGTCTGGGCCTGCCGCGATGTCGTTTACCATTAAGCGGGACCCACTGGGTCGTAAGTTTGGTCCATTGATCGCCTACATGCGGCAGATGTATCCAACGCTTTCCGAGTAAAATCAGTTATTTTAGTGATGGTTAAATAAAACCATACGTTTTCATCTTCAAGTAATAACATTTCACTATAGATAATATTTTAAATAAGTCACGCACATCTTCAGTCGGTAGATTCCGAAAGTCTGATATGATATCTTCAATACTTATCTAAAGCAATAAACACATTCAGTGACTTCGGAGTAACTGACTGTTTCGATTTTAATGTTTCTGGGTGTGAATTTTAATGGAGTTATTTATTTGATTACCAAGAATTTGTCGGCATTTTTAGTAGCCCGGTGAATACACAGAATGCACATCATACATATAAATGCTTTTAATAAAATTACCAAGGCAGTAATTTTTACCGGATCTGCCTGCAAAATACCTTAGTTTTAATAGCTATAATTTGTTAGCGTATTGTATACTTTTTAAACTAATCAAAGTACAAGCAAAGTATCAATATCTTAACGAATTGTTGGTTGGAGGTAACGAATCACGCATAATTAATCTAGTCCCTACTTTAGGACTAAAGTAGACTAAACAGGCGTTCTCATTAATTAGTCTCCACAAGCACATTGTTAGTCAGAAAAATATTCGTTCTGGTAATTAAAAAACCTCTTACCACGGACTCCTTAGTGAGTAGTAGCGTGGCACTTAATATTTAGAAAGTTATAATTAGTTTGTGTTTTATACTTGCATGTTTCTTAGTATGCAGTCTTGAGAATTATAAATAATTCTACGAAATATTATTTGTTATTCCAATGGCGAAGCATGTAAATGGATAGGGGCGTATAGTGAAACTAATATTAGGAATTTGCAGTACAAGGGCTAACAAATGTTTAGATTCGGAGGGACTATATACTAGAAAGATCTTGTAGCTTAAATTCAAAATCAATTAATTGAAGATGTTTCATTTACTTAGACAAAATATTCGTTCAAATTTGTGTCTCATTCAAAGGTTGTTTTAATATTTAGCTAAAAAACTAATTCTTCAATTATTGGCATTGATTTTCACAGTCTCTAAAACTGAATTCATGAAGATGCATTTCAACATTAATAATTTTAGTTTTAATTATTGCAACTGTTGTGGTCAGTAGAGATTGTTATGTTTAGATAGACATTGTTTTGTACCAAGTTAACCCTATGAACGCTGGCGTCAAATTTTATGTCAAATGAAAATATTATTACATATTTATACTTAGACCAAATGAAAATATTTTTATGAGTTTTTATTTCTAAGAATCAAATAATTTTATTTTAATAATGTTACTGATAACGTATCAATGTATGGTGGTTTTAATTAATAATTCTGGCGTTCATTAGGTTATAGGGAGATATTATTAACAAAATTGTAGTTTATTAACATTCCACAATGATATTCCAAAGCTCCCTGTGATAAGCTCTGATGCAGTAGACTTAATTACATGTTTGATAACAATTGTTTTAATGACGTAGATATATTTTATAAGGATTTTTAATTATGTTTATCACCTGCTTTCGAATTTTAATAATTAATTGTTTATAGTTGCTAATGAGAATAGCTATAGATATTGTAACGATGTTTGTGCGTGCAATTTTTATGTCAACATATTATTTACAGCACTGTGTGACCTAAATCCACACTTGAGTCACGCTTTTCTGTGACTTAAGTAGTCGATTTTTACACAGAAAAGCGTGACATCAATGGTGGTTTAGGTCACACGAGCTATAAAATACGATACGATACGTGTGACTTAAGTAAGTCTATTAATGTATGGCGTTTAGTAAGTAATATACTATTTCAATCATAGTATTATCATGTATACTTCTATTTTTAAGTTAACAATCTTTCCATCTGTTTTTTTTTATTCTGATACCAATTATAATTACTTACGTGTTTTTATTTTATAAATTTAGTTTTTATTTACTTTATTTTATTTAAAGTATTTTTTATTTATTCATTTAGGTAAATATACAAGGTGTGTTAGTCAACCACTGAAGACACTGACTCTTGTAACTCAGGTTCAGGCTCAGGAGGCTTCAATTAAAAATGTAACACCTTTATGTCAATAAAATACTGTAATATTATTACATATGTAATACTTGAAACTAGTATTTTTTTATAATATTATTTATTTCTTTCTTTTTCATTTTTTTCTTTTTCTTTTTCTTTTTCTTTCTTTTTCTTTTTTTTTTCTTTTTTTTTTATTTCTTTTTTTTATTATTTATTATTTACAGCTGCAGTCATAGGGTTACCTTTGTTTTTCACCTGTCAATTATTACATCAAGTGTGCAGAATAAAATCAAACTCATCATTCTTGAATTCACTTGTTTTTTACCACCATTTTGCAATATTCATACTCTGCAGTTTCAATGAGGTACCTAAGACCTATTTTGTCAGTACCTACACGTGCTTTTCTGATACAGGTGATGTAATTAATATTGTAATAAGTAGGATGTTTTTTTAATTATCTCTAAGGGGTCGCTACATCGTAGTTTTTACTACAAACAGTACAATGCTCAAGAATTTGAATTCATATCTTATCATAGAGGTGTTTGTTTTTTTTTCCGTGTCAAAGGTACTTGCATTTTAATGATAACAGTTGGTACGATAAAAAGTCATAACTACATAACAATGTAAAGTACCTAAATACAATTTATGAAACCCCGTATTACTCAGATAAATATTAAATTAATTTCTTATAGTTTTTCATGTTTTTCCATACCTAATGATTGTAGCGACCTACATATTAGTTATATTATCTGTGTGTATGTCAGGGAAATGAAATGGTAGGAAAATTGACTACCAATTTAACTGGTCCGTATATCACAATTGTATGACATGGCAATAAGGGGGGGTAAGTACCAAGATTCCTCCGTGCCTCGGAAAGCACGTTAAGCCACTGGTGCCAGCCGTCATTCGTGGATCTTTGACAGTCGTTACGGGTCCTCAGAAGCCCGAAACAGTCTTACCAAGGGGTTTCGTATTACCCAGTAACTGGGTTCTGAAGTTCAGATAGGCGGTCGCTCCATGTAAAATACTGTTACTCAGCTGCATCCGGTTAGACTGGAAGCCGACCCCAACTTAGCTGGGAAAAGGCTAGGCAGATGATGATAACATCGCAATAAAACGCCAAATTCATGGAGGTGACAATTTGCTTAACAAATTATTTAGGTACCTACTGATCATTATGAATAAAATTCTTTTCTTCCATCACGTTGATACTTAATAATGGTGCTAATAAAATGCCATGATAACTTTTGTTGTATTGTAATAAAGTCTAAAATGGCATTATATATTTTAATTAAATGTGTATAATAATTAAGTAGTTATTTGAACAAGTGTGAAAATAAGACGAGGTCAGCAAGTGACAATTATTTTATTAACCTATTTTAAATAGATTGAATGCAATACCATTTAGAATTTATGTGAAAATACATTTTTTCGTTTGAAGTCCTCTCATTGTTTAATTTCTAACTGGTTTTCCTAAAGCTAAGCTTATTTTTAACATTATCATCTATCCCATGAATAAGCACCCTAATTATTTTGCGTAACACACCATCAATCATAATAATATCATCCGGTTAGACTGGAAGCTGACCCTAACATAGTTGGGAAAAGGCTAGGCAGGTGATGATAATGACTATCTTAATCATTTTAAAGGATATAGCGAATCCATTGTTCCAGATGTTCTGTTTTCTGAAAATTCTGTACAACGACGTAAATAACGCAATGGATGTTGTTGAACTGTCAAAATGAATGGTGTGAATTTTGTCAATAAGATGAACATTTTGAATTTCCTTCTTATACAATAAGAGATCTTAAGAAATGGCGTTTATTACAATACTATGTGATTGGCCTGAGATAGTTCTGTCCAATGATGTCGTTTGGCAGCTTGCATTCCTTCCACGGCTCCGAATACACTGTGAATGGACCGGATCCGCGCAGTATCACTGGAAGGAGGTTAAAGTGTTGATCATCAACAATGTAAGTAGCATCTTAAAAATGCTGGAATTGGGAGCCTATACTCAATTATGAAAGCCTTTTTTTTTGAGGATGGGAAATCATCAAATGACCCCTCCCGCTCTGGGTGGAGCAGAAGGGAGTGTCAGACTCTTACTGACTACAACCCACCCGTGTTCCTTCCTTAGCCCTTTATGTTCCAGGGCAGCGGTAACCCTTTCGGACGATCCCGCTACATTATGAAAGCCTCGGTCAGTCATCGCAACCCTTAGCCGAAGTTACCCGACCCGTGATTCGAACTCATTGCAAGCCGCTCACAGTCAGGCTTGCAATCTCTAGAAAAACGACGAACGACGACGAACATCGTGTTTTTAGAGATTTCTTCCTTCGATCACTAACGGGTTCACAAATTCAGGCGCAAGACCAACAGCTTTATATGCTTCCTTACCTTCTCTCTCACCCTTCCTTCTAGGACGAAGTACAACCGATCGATTCTATAAAAATCTCACCGTGAAAACTTAGTTGAAGTGAGCTGTCATTCACTGGTGATGGGTACCTAAGGTTTACATCTTGTCTACAATTACCGACTGTATTCGTAGTTTGTTTTCGCCTCAATACGCAACACATGATAAATAAGTTAGTATATCAGACCACCTTTGAGCATCAATCGACCACATGTGACTGTTCCTAAATTACCCTAGGCTGATAAAATTTTCGTTTTTCCTAATTATGTGGAATATCACAGTTAAGATCGACTCTCCCTATATGAGTAATAAAGTTGCAGAGTTCGTTTGTTTGTTTGAATGCGCTAATCTCTGGAACTATCATTCGGATTTCCTTTAAGAGCCGAGCAAAAATATTAAATGTCAGAAAGAACGCTAAGGGAAACGAACTAATAGCGAGGGGGAGTTTTATAAAAAAGTGGCTGTTATTTGACGACACGGTTGGCGCAGTGGCTGAGCGACCGACTGCTGCGCTGCGTGTCGCGGGTTCGATTCCCGCACGGAACAAATATTTGTATTGCCTACAGGTTCCGGGTCTAGCTGTGAGTTTAAATGTTTCTTAACGCACCCTCGATACAGGAGTAATTCCCAGACTGGGACAACATTAAAAAAAAAATGTATAGGTATTGTATATTGTATTGTTGTGTTCTGAAAGAACCTCGACTTTCACGCGAACGAAGTCACGAGCAGAAGCTAGTATAATAATAATTACGAGCTCACCTGTAATACCGGGTGCTAATGTGATGGTGTATTTGCCATCATTCAGTACTAATCGCCAATTGTCGTCCATGGAGGTCACACTCAGTTTCGTGCTGTTTGCTGATATTTCTAGCGTTAGGTTTGCTCCGAGGTACTTGATACCTGAAAGTAATTATGAATAGCTTAGGTTATATGTACCTTTATGCAAATCTCGTTAATTTCATTTCTGAAAACTGTTTTATGGGAATCCGATTTTGGTAATAGATTTTGTCTTGACCTTTGCTATGAAATGCATGGAAAACCTTCCGAAAATGTTCAGGTCTTGCATAAAGAAAATCACACATTACTACACACAGACACAGGCAGACAACACAAAAAAAAAGGGAATGAACGCAAACAATGATGAAAAAAAATTAATGAATGAATGATAATGATTGATGAGACGCTCGTTTCTGGCCTTGAAATGTTGATTTTTCAAAAATATTATTATCTTCATAAATAAGGTACTTATTATTCTCTTGTTTCCCTTTGATTCAGGGATTTTGACATAGGCTTCTGTAGCTTCGTACACAAAATACGAAAGCATCTTATTACCTCTAATCGTAAACTTAGTAGCATTAGGCGGCAGACGAGGCTTGTTGATCTCCAGCCGGTCCAGGTGAATGCTGATCCCTGCATAGCCGAAGTTCAGCGTCTGCAGGAACCCTCCCATGCCAGTGAAGAAGTTGACAGCCCCTGAGTATGGACGACGGAGCTCACTCCACACCTGGAAAGAGTATTCAGTGTTTTGGATTATTGGAAGATCTGTTTTTCCTTCCAGTCTTCTATTGTGAGTGGTATCACTGGTTCTTCTCGTATCTCAGAAGTTTGGAAACAAGTGCAAACTGCTGGAAAACTGGCTACCTGCCTACTTAAAACTTTTTAGGTCCTTATGACGGTGGTGGACTTAAACACCAGTGAAAGGAAAATAGAGTTGGTTGGTTGGGTGGTGGTTGGTTGATGTTAGTTGGTGGGTTGCTTGGTTAGTGTTGGTTGTTGGTGTTGGTTAGTAAGGGGGGTTAATGTTAGTCCCAGTAAACAGCCAAATCAATAGTTAGTTACTAGGAGTTCTTTTCTTTACCTTGAAAGGCTCTCTAACAAATCCTTCATAGCTCATGTTGAATATAGCATTAGCCTTGCTGTCGTCATCCACCTGCAGATGGCCAATGGTGTGCATGCTCCACGTCATGGCTGGACCAGTCTCCCGAGTCATAGATTCGTAGTATGTCAAGTCGTTGAGCCGTGTGGAACTAGAAAAGATGAATAACAAATTTTAATTCGGAATCAAAGATTGTCTTTGTATTGTACACGTCATTACCACAAACAATCAAGGGTAATAAATTATTCCAGTAGGTACCAAAAATTATTTTGTCCCCAAATTATGCTGTTGCCAAAATCGATTTTTTCGCTCTCTTCTTCTCTTGCCAGTTAAAACTATTTCCGTAGTACCTAGTTAAGTTTTTGTCCTTAGAAAGCGAGTCATATTTGCCGCACCTCTTTCCTCATAATGACAGGAAACTCTCAGAAAGACCGATGTTCAGACAGTTTGAACTTAAAGTTCTGCTTATTAAAGCTCAAAATCAGTTATACCAGGCACTTACATATTCATAGCATACTGTAGAGGGAAACCTAGCAGCACAGCATCAGCTTGTTTGATCTGGTCCCCTCGTTCGTAGCCAGAAAACTGCGGATGGTAGTCAAACTCCTGGTCATACGGCAGAGCTAGGCTCCAGGCGATGTCGGCCCAGTGGTCTGGGTCCTTAGCCATGTAGTAGGACTTGCAGAGACAGGAAACGTACCTTGAATTGATAAAAGTATGAATTACTCGTACAGGTACCGTATGTCGTGATGGCCTAGTGATTAAGGCCTCGCCTCTCATGCACGAGTTTGTGGTTTTAAATCCGAAAAAGTACAGCCCGATTCAAACTTAATGGCAGCTCTGAAGTGCGCTACTCACTGCGCAGTACCTCCCCCCTCACCCCCGCTGGCACGTGAATTTGTTACTGCGCAACGACTCTCCTTATGTTCTGAGCCATAAAGTTTGAATCGGGCTGTACCAATGTGACTTTCCATTATTCATATGTACTTTCTAGGTCATCTTAGACATCGGTGAAGGAAAACACCGTGAGGAAGTCTGGACTTATAATTAATATTAGTCTGAAATTGCTAATCCCCATGTCCGTACCTCCTGTGTATGAAAAGAGGCTATTGCTCTGCAGTGGGGCTGTTATAGACTGGTATTAGATAGAAGTGTAGTTAACGAATCTTTTATGACAAGGGTTTTTGAGTACCCCTGTAATGATTGATTCACCGGAGCCTGATCCATGTATGGTAAAGATGGCCACTTTTTTGTTTAGTCAGTAGCCTTCCGACCATCATCCTCTGCCTAGCCTTTTCCAAACTGTGTTGGAGTCGGCTTCTAGTCTAACCGGATGCAGCTGAATATCAGTATTTTACACGGCGCGACTGCTTATCTAAACCTAACAACCCAATGACTGGGTAATACGATACCACGGGGTAATACGATACGACACGGGGTAGAACGGTAAGACTTAACAGCCAGTAACCTTCCGATATACCTACGTTTTTTAGGAATAGTGGAAAGAATAGAAGGTATTGTGTCCACTTCTAAAAATAATAAAAAATATTTACTGTAAGTTTTAAAAGTAAATTTAGAATAGCAAGCGTTCAAGTGATATAGGTATTTTACTCACTGTGCTAAATAAAGCGAGTATCCAGCGACAACGTTGGTGAATATTGAGTTGTTCACATTCCTGTGATCTTCATCAGGGCCCATCACATCTGAAAACAAAATATTTGATGGGTCTCATCAGTCATGTAATATTATGAGGGAGATGCTGTCCACATCGGGTAGTCTCATTCTCACTCACCACCATCATCATCTCTCACTCATCATCATCTGCCTAGCCCTTCGGTTTCCAGTCTAACCGGATGCAGCTAACGACCAGTAACGACTGCCAAAGATCCACAAATGACAGTCGGGACCAACGGCTTAACGTGCTTTCCGAGACATGAAGGGGTCTTGATATGTAAAGATCCACGGACCAACCATGGCAAGCGTAGCTTAACCTGATCGATCGACCTGTGTGGCTGTTATTACTTAGCCACAAGCCCCTCTCGTAGTCTCGTTCTCACTGTGTGCTAATTAAGAAAGATTATAATATGATCTTACTTGAAATATCATACAGGCCGGTGTTGTAGTTGATTACAGCGCGAGACGCCCAGAAGTCTGCAATGTTTGTCACAATATCACAGCCGCCATGCTGGAAGATAATAAATGTAGAAGTATAAAAATAATAGAAGTTATTTTTAGGAAGTGATTTGAGGGCAATTAATTTCTTATATCTATTTTGAATATGTTCCTAGATGATCTTATGACTGCATCAGTGAGCGGAGCTAAATTGGCCAAATATGTTTGAATTTTTGCCATCGATACGCTACGAAGAAGATGAATATGTTCCTAATAAATATCACCATAAAACCTAATAAATATCTGCAGTTTGGCAGAAGTAAAATTTGTTTGGAAAATTTAGGCTGTCACCTATAAACGCTTTCATTTTCCATCTATCTTTATCATTCAGCCCTCACCATGGTTACCACTGCACGGTCTTTGCATTGCCAATTAGGTAATTAACAGGATAAGTCTTACTCAGTTGGGCTAAAAATAAAAGAAGCTCCATATCCTACTTAATGTTCCTACTAATATTATAAACGTGAAAGTTTGTATGGATGGATGGATGTTTGTTACTCTTTCACGCAAAAACTACTAAACGGATTTAGATGAAATTTGGCTCACAGATTTATAACCAGGATTAACATAAGGGATACTTTTATCCCGATATTCCCACGGGACCGAAACTTATGCGGGTGAAACCGCGGGGCGCAGCTAGTATTCTAATAAATTTTATATTATTTGGCAATACCTTCAACCATTCCTCGTCCCTGGTGGTGGCGAGGTATTGCCTGATGGCAAAGGAGATACACCCGCTGATGTGCTGTTCAAAGATGGCCACGTCGGGACAGCACGGCTGTGTCACCTCCACCCCTGTATATGCACTCTCCCATGGAAACCTGGAAAGATCCATGACAAAAAATGCCTTATTTTTATCACTTTAAAGATCGTTTTCGTGCAGTAAACTCAAAGGAAAGCTAGCTTTTAAATTTTAATATTTTCAAATGGAATCTGCAAGTAGCTGAATCAAAGTACATGCCTACATTCTTAATAGAAGAATGGCCGGAAGATGTCAAAGACTAGAAACTCCAGTAATAAGCTTACCTATATCCTTTGTTGCCAGTCGTCTTTGCCAATTCAGCAGCTACATACGCCGTGTCTAACCTGTACTGCAGGAGTTTGTTGGCATACTGAGGATACAGTAGCAAGATCGAAGGGAACATCCAAGTTTCTGTGTCCCAAAAGTTGTGGCCTGAAATGATACACGGTTCTGGTAAAGATCTGGAAGAGATTACGAAACAAAATGAAAGAAACCTAGGAAGCCTTGCGAAAGAACTAGGTTTTAAAAAAAAGTGAGTTTGGGATGATAGTGCCAGTGTCTGAGTCAGTCTGCACTCGACACCATTAAGAAGAAGAAGAAGAAGGAAGAGAAAGAGAGAAGAGGAAGAGTTCTGGCCGAAGGGTGTTGTGTACCGCCGGTTTCGTGGCCGGCTACATGACACCAGTCAGCGAAACACGACGCAGACACTTCGTGTGCGTTAGTTAGTTCTTAGTGTAATATTATAACGTTGTATGTATTTATAGTATATTTTTAAGTTATATTAATATTTTATTGTATGTGTTTGTATGGGCCTTGTTGCCTGAAATAAATGGATAAATTAATTAATTAATTAATTAAAATCACATCGTACCTAACAAAAAAATAAATTAAATGATATACCTTCATAATCTTCAAAGGTGCCTCCTCGCGCTAGGCCCGTGGGGCTGAGTCCGAAGTACCTGTCTAGAGGTTGGAACGATTCTTCTGAGGGTAGGGAGCTGAGGAAGTAGTACCAAATGCCGCTCACTATCTTACCCTGCAACATGATATTAAAAGTATGAGAACTATAATGCAGGCAGTTTGGTGAAGTGATGCTGCGTCAAGTTACAATTCGGTCCTTTAAGATTATTCCTAGCACAGACCAGCAGTGCGGCTACGACAAGTACCTACCAACAACCGAATGTGTGAGGAAACTTCATGTTGTGGGTATGACATATTTTGGAATGGAATCATTATCATCTGCCTGGCCTTCTTCCAACTATGTTGGGGTCAGCTTCCAGTCTAACCGGATACAGCTGAATGGTAATGATATTTTACATGGTGCGACTGCCTATCTGACCTCCACAACCCAATTACTGGGTAATACGATACCTCTTGGTAAGACTGGTTGTTAGACTTTCGGGTTTCTGACGACCCGTAACAACTGCCATAAACCCACGAATGACCAATGGCTTAACCTGCTTTGGCTTTCTGGGGTCTTGGTATGTGAAGATGGTCACCCATCCACAAACCAACCGCGGCAAGCGTAGCTTAACCTGATCGAATGACCCGTGCGGCTGTTATTACTTAGCCACAAAAATGTAATATCAATTAATATTGTTTATCTAACCATTGTATAATTAATATTAAGTACCTAAACACAAAATAGCTAGATTTTTATGTAGATGATCAACTTATTCACATTACGCAAACAGAGAAACATACATTCATTCACTCACCAGCTCCAAGTTCCCTTCAATATCGATGCCGCCCTGCTGGTACAGCTGCTGCCATTCTTCCACGTGCTTCTGGAACAACTCCTCGCCGTCCTCCTGCAATACTATGGAAGCGTGTAACTTTACCATACGTGGATACCAGCTCTTAATTCAAGAGAACGGAAAACTGTTTAACAATGTTTGTGGTGCAAGTTCAAGGTTGAGACACAGAATTGAAACTGTGCAAAGTGGATGAAGGTGAGGCTTAGAAAGAACATTATGCCGTCAACAATAATCACAGGTATCATTAATTGCGTCATCAACGATCAACTGCTGCGCTGCGTGTCGCGGGTTCCCGAACGGAACAAATATTTGTACTGCCTACAAGTAGTTGTTCCGGATCTGGCTGTTTGTGTATGTGAGTTTAAATGTTTGTAAACGCACCCACATACAGGATGCCCAGTGTAGGGCAACGTTTTATAAAAAAAAAGAGAATCGTTGCTCTACTAACGCACCACCGTTTACGAATACCATGACAATCATATGAGCTCAACTGTCACTAATGAGACACAATTACTTTTTCTATTGTTACCGAACATATTAAGCTTGCCTTACTGACGAGGGGACAATAAAACATAACGCCTGTATTCCCGGAAGGGTGAGGTAGAGAACCTATAGTACACCGACATTTATTTATTTATTTACTTAGGGACAACAAACAGCAGTTATGTTTCGCATATTGCCATCAACCGGACACAAGACTTTGGGCTGCTACTGAGAAACTCCAGATTGAACCCCATTTTTCCAGAACCGGGAATCGAACCCAGGATCTCTTGCCCAGCAGTAGCGTTTGCAACAACTACAATAACGAGTCCATGACAATCATCTAAGAATGTTGGTGTAAAAATCTAAACGGCTTATTTGCTCCACAAACATCAAACAGGTGACATCATAAAATTAATTATGCCACAAATTAACCTTTGACCAGCTCCTGTCTCGCGATGGTCTTATTCTTGTCAGCTGTCATTGCGAACGTGAAGACCCTGGATCCATGTTGAGGGACCACCAGATGATCAGGAACCGACGTCCAGTAAACACACACATCTATCGGTAATGGCTGGTATGTCAGGTCTTCGGATTCCTTCGTCTGCCCACAGGCACTCCAAACAGTTCTGCCGTCAATAATTTCTGGTACAGGTTCCTGAAAGGCAATGTCTTTGGTGTCTTCTCCAGGCATCAGTTTGATTGATATCCAGATTTCTTGGTTGATAAAGTTGGGATCTGGAATCATTTACAAAATTAATTTGTTGCTTGTTGTCAAATGTGCCTGACCAAAGAAAAGAGGCACTCATATTCAGGAAAACATACATGTACAAATTTTGTTAAAAACTTCGTTGGATGATTAAAAGACCATTATGAAAAATCAAGAGACAATAATTGGCCTCAAGCATAAGTATACATAACAAGCCTATAATGTTCCCACTGCTGGGACACAGGCCTCCTCTCGGTGAGATGGAGTGGACCGTGATCTACCACGCGGGCCCAGTGCGGATTGGTAGATGTCACATGTCTTCGAATTTTTGGTTCTAAGATATGCTGGTTTGTTCACGATGTTTTCCTTTACCGTTTTGGGAGCAGTGGTGATGAAATAATATACACAAAGTAAAGCGCCTGTCTGGGTTCGAACCTACGACGTACAACTCTTAAGTGGCCATTACAACTGGGCCACCACGGCTCTTTGGCCACAAGACCTAGATATTATATTTTATTCTACAAAAACGCAGAGTTCATTTGAGCCTCATGTTTTACAAAGCAAGATGAGACATACATACCGTAATGTGTCTTAGACTCCACTTGAATCTGATTCACAATAGCTCTCGTATAGAATCTATGCGCGTAGATCCGTTGAGTAACCACCGATCGCTCTCTGTCTACTCTCACTTTAAAGACTCCTTCCTTAGTATCCAAGCTGTATATCGGGCTATACGGGGCGTGGGTCAGGGTGGAGTTGAGCCTGATGTTGGCCCAGGCTGGGATCCTGGCGCGGTGGCTGTAGCCAGCCTGGCCGTTGTACAGGCCATTCATATAGACTGTGTCACTGAAGATGTTGGTGGCTATGTGGCCGTTGCCGACTGATGGCATGAATTTGTCGTTTGATGGGAGGCTGGAATATTTAAAGGCAGTTCAGAAAAACCTAACTGGCGTATATATATAGATGGTTTTATTTAAAAAAGAATAACCTTTTGTTATTTTACATCCTACGTCTATTTTTGGCATGTAGGTATTATTTTCAAAAATGTTCATACTGTTCAATATAGGGAAAAATATACTTGATCAAATCGGTTTCACTTTTTTAGCACATAAAAAGCGCCTGTACAGTTTTAATTCATTGGTTACAGTTAGTGTTTTATAAGAACTCCTACAGGCGCTAGAAAAGTAGCAGCAACTGCATTAGTCTGCGATTATAGATTATTGCTTACAAAAATATAACAGGCGTTTATAAGATAATCTTGCATTGATGAAAAAGCTGAGACGATTCCGGTATCTTTAATTAAATTGTATGATCATAATTACTTTCATAACATGCTCATTGCAAAGCATCGCATTGCTTATATTTTAAGGCACATTAATTGACTTAACAGAGGTATACATAACCTACCACCTAATACTCCTATCTACCGACCTTGGTATAAAGTAGTTAGTGAAACTCATTAACTGGACTAACTCACTGCATAAAAGTGCACTATACCTAATTAAAAAATACCAACTCACTTATGGGTCGAGAAGACGTGACTCGCCGGACTGATGTCCTCAGTCTCCTCCATGCCAGTGTCTTCGGCAGCATTACTGCCGCCCTTGGTGGTCAAGACGATCGCCACCACCGCCGCCACCGACAGCAGCCCCAACATCGCGGCCACCTGCTTGTTGTGCGACAAAAAGTTCCACATCCACACAACAGTTTAAAACCTCTTTATAAAGAACTTATAAGGCTGAATAGTTTAACACTTTTATGAAAAAATTAAATTGTAGAATGTAAATAAACGAATATGAATATGAAATAGTTAAGAATATGTGCAGACGGTGGTATGCGCGGGAGACTCCCGTGCGCTCCGGTCAACGGCAATGTGTAGATTACGCGACCTACGACCTAACATGACACACATTATAGTTCTATTAACAGAGATAATATTAATAGGGTCATCTCTTTGTTTGAAATCGTTGTAACTACTATTTTATCTGGCATCGTATTCAACATGCAAAATTGAAATTATTTTTGCGCAATTGTTTTCCTGTTCACCACAAACATAAATTATATTGTTACAGATTTACGTAACATTTGAACAATTATTCATATTTTTAACATTCGCATCCTCATGTTTTATGGGTATTCAAACATACAAAAAAAAACCAAGCTTCCATAACAAAACCATAATTTTTGTTCCTGGCAACCCTAAACATAGACCGGTCACTTGTCTCTAACTCAATTGTCGCTTCCTTATTACCGGACTAGATACTCAGCTTAGCATAAGTCATCTTAAGATTGGATTAATTATCCCAATGCCGATTAAATAATGAAAAGTAGGTCCTTTGTACTTTAGCTATTATGCATTTATAACACACCATTCTGTTTTTGTGTGAATATTGATGACCATATTTTTTTTATTAGCCTATATTGTGTCCCACTGCTGGGCAAAGGCCTCCCCGTTTTCCTTCCAAACCTCCCTGTCTTGAGCGATCTCTGCCTGATCTGTGCCTTACTTAACCTTAAACTTTACTTATTTTCTTTCTTGCTATGATGATGGCAAAAGTATGACTTTTCGATGCTTAGATTCTGTACAACCCTATTGTATTTTTTGCACATAGGTACTATGCATAGGTGTAATGCGAGCAAACATTTTTATCTTGAATACCGGCACTACTCCCACCAGCAAACCTGCAGATGACACCAGACATATGCAAATTATCTATTAAAAATAAATTAATATGCTCTTGCATTTTTCGTATGACCTCAGAACTTAACGATCTCCGTACAATAACCGGGCAAGCGTTATTTTTAATTACATTATCATAAATGTCATTCATAGAGCGATGTTTGATCGTCCGATTGCCGTCGCTTGCGCGCGCGCAGCAGACCGTGTACCCTCTAGTTACGCTCTGGTACTTCCGATGAACTGGTGAACACTTTTGGTACCGATTCGCTTGTTACTACTAGGCACAAGTGTCATAGATCAATTGACTTAGTATTGGGGTTCGTTCACAGCGGTTGAGCAATTTTTTTAATGGGTTTGTAATTTGACAGGTGATCGATTTATAGAAGCGTGTGATATAATTGGGGCTGGTTGTTAACAAGGCAGGATATGATTTAGCTTGTTAGAATAGACTGTGAAGTTAATGGGAAATAATAACGTACTTTCTTGCCGCTGTGATGGTAGTAAAAGAAGACTATTAGGGCGGGACATGTCATAGAGATGAACAGAACAATTTGCATGGCAGGACATGCCGCGGCTTCGCTTTTGTGATGTAAGTTAATCTTAATTTAGAAGTATACACAGATACAGGGACAGAAAATACGCGACTTTATGTAAAGAACCTTCAAGATGGAGATAATATGCGATGTAATTATTCAGGGCACATTGCCCCTAAAGACTACTCTGCTCATTGTAGCTAACAAGGAGCCCAATATCAATCCGAAGACATCTACAGACTAATAAGACATGAGAAAGATTACCTCAATTTATTCCTCGTCCTTCACAAACTGTGTCGTATTTACTCGCGCGATTCGTTCAGACTTGCGTCTATCGTCACAGATACCCGGTCAGTGAGACTCCGACGCAATGATCGGTGGCCTGCAATTATCGGAATTCACAACAATACTAGGCTACATCGTGACAAACATAGTATTTTAAACACGTTTACTTTAATTAACAACCGGTTGGTTCGCAATGTGTCTTGGGAATCGTATCATTTGGATAAAAAGTCCATTTTCATTAGTAGAACTTGAACCATCATGTAGCGTGGCATCGTATTATTTTGATTGCTACTTAAAAAATCTAACTTGTAATCCTCTTTTCAAACACCATCTTCATCTTTTTCAATTCTTTTTTTTTTTTTTAAAAAAACGTATGGTTTTATAATTTTATAAGTTTGAGGCATTGGTCTGTCTGAATCGTAGTTTCCAAACGAACAAACTGATTTCGATCATGTGAACATCTCGGTTAGTTTTTGCCCTCATTCAACCCTTTGACATCAGTTCAGGTACTACTATGTTTTAATCTAGCTGCAGATACTAAAGCATTCCACTGCCATCTAACGATTTCCTAACCAACCATAACGCTACCATTTATAACAAAAAGATTCTTCTTACCAATAAATCATACGTTAGTTATGAGGCACGGTGCCGAAACGTGGAAGCTGACTGTCGGCCTGGTCCACAAATTAGAGGTCGCTCAGCGCGCTATGGCTCAGTCTCTTTAAAGGGTAAAATCAGAAATTAAATTATCCGGAAAAGCACCGGAGTTCCCGACATAGTTTGCAGAGTAAGCAAGCTGAAGCGGCAGTCGGCTGGTTATGTTTGTCGTAGGACCGGTGGCAGGTGGCGCAGACGAGTCCAGGGGGCCTACTCCGAAGTGCAAAGTGCGAATGTTTGGATCGAACCGACACATGGCCAAAGCGAATATTATTGAAAAATGCGAAAAAAGGTCGGATCGACTCAGTTGGGTCGGGACCACAGTCAATATTCGAAAGAGTGTAGGAGCGTAGGATCGGAACCGACCGAACCAAATAGTAACTTCGTAGCAGGAAACAGCCGAACATTCGGCCGATACTACTTCGGAGTAGACCCCCTGGAGTGAATACATCACATATCAGCAAGTGTAGTGTGAGACGCCCCCCAGTGACCAGTCCGAACAACGGCCATAAAAAGAAAGAAAAAGTATTTATTGCGACTCGTACAGGATCAAAAACTAAACTAAACACAGTTAAAAAAAAAACAACAAAACAAAAGGTGGCTGGAACAGACTGGATACAAAGGAAGAGCACAGGATATTGTGGCACAGCCTGGGAAAGACCTATATCCAACAGTGGATTGCGATAGGCTAAGCTGTTGATAAATCGAGAACAGATAATGGTTTTAGTTTGAATGCCCTTGTAAATTTTATCAAACTCATCATGACAAAGTGGTCATCATGGAGGCACTTAGTCATGTTACGTAGAATTCCAACAGAAACCATTGTTGTTTTGTTACCGACTGATCGCGTCAACGTATTTAGAATTTATTATCTTCTTAGAATTGAAGAGTAACAATGTGTTGTCAAGTGTATCGAAGGTGGGTAGCGGGATTGTCCGAAAGGGTTACCGCTGCCCTGGAACATAAAGGGCTAAGGAAGGAACACGGGTGGGTTTTAGTCAGTAAGAGTCTGACACTCCCTCCTGCTCCACCCAGAGCGGGAGGAGTCATTTGATGATTTCCCATCCTCAAAAAAAAAAAAAAAAAAAGTGTATCGAAGGTAGCTTTTAAATTTAATTAATTTAGCAAAAAAGGTATCTCACTGGTTTTTATGTATTTCTATGAAATACCGTCCGTTGCTAGCGACACGTCGCGTCGTCTGCCACTTAGAAATACATAATATGCAGAAACCAGGACCGCGGTCCCGGTCCCAAAAGCCCCACGACCCGCGGCGACATGTCGCCTGCTGTTGTCATCTGCAATTGGCTACGGACTTGTACTTTTAGGTTTACCGCCAATGGTTACTGCTATATTCTCCTTACTGCCGTGTACCTAAAGTTCTTCTTGTTAATGATTAAATAATTTGATCCATGTGTCTATTTCCGTCAATCGTTTGAAGATGACAGAGACAGAATTATGTTTTAGATACGTTTAGCGCTTAACGTATTTAGTGATTTGTGGTGCAAGGGTGTCTAAGACTAGAGCCTCATTAACTGATCCTGATACGATTGGGTATATTCTTGCAGCAAAATCTATACTCGATTTTGCCACCCGGTCCAAGCCCGGCTGAGCCCTATCATGAAGACCTGAACAAGTGTGTAGCCCCATAAGAAAACCAAAAGGGGGTAAACGGAGCCGGTCGAAACCCAACAAGGTTTTGAAAAGGCAGGGACCAGAGAAGGACACGTGCGACAAGGATGGTTTGATCAAGGTAGAGAAGAAGAAGAAGAAGAAGCCTCCTTGTCAGAATCAGTGCGGCACCGCGCCGGCAGGACCCAACATGCTGCTGCGTCCGGCAATCCCGACAACGCAGCTGTACGTGTCCAGACTGCACCACTCCACGAAGGTTGAAGAGATCGTGGAGTACATGCGTGTGAAGACCAACTGGACTTTGAGGGTCGAGAAGTTGGAGTCGCGTCACAACACGAACTTCAAGTCGTTCGTGGTGCGTGTTCCGACACATCATCTCGAGAAGTTCCTCAAGGAAGAGTTCTGGCCGAAGGGTGTAGTGTACCGCCGGTTTCGTGGCCGGCTGCATGACACCAGTCAGCGAAACACGACGCAGACACTTTCGTGTTTATTTAGTTCTTAGTGTAATTATAATGTTGTATGTATTTATAGTATATTTTTAAGTTATATTAATATTGTATTTTATGTGTTTATATGGGCCTTGATGCCTGAAATAAATGGATAAATAAATAAGACCCTTCGTACATGGCATATTATGGTTTTGTGGAACCAGCGCGCTAACCGGACTGTAAAATAATCGAGTGGATTTATATGTGTGCGCATACGGCGACGGTGCCGTGCCGTAGTGCCGCCGTGTCGTCAATAAACTTCCATCATGATCCATACAACGCTGACGACCGTGCCTACACAGCGAATCAACCGTAGTTTTTCGCGCCAAAACTGTATATTTTTACGGCAAGAAAAACGTGTGTAAACCGCGCTGTAGAAAAAACGCGTCTGTCAACAAGCTCCCATAGTGATCCATACAACACTAGGCTGACGACCGTGCCTACACACGGCGAATAGGTATACAGTTGTTTTTCACGGTTAGAAACACGTGTGTTCATAAAGGGACCTAACCTAACACATTTACCAAAAGTCTGATGATTATTACCCTAAAAGCATTTACAGGTGTCCAGCACAAACTTACACAAAACTTTCCGTCCAACCTGCTTGAATTAATAACCTGAGTCGTGAGATATGATTGGCCCAAGATCCAGTGTCATTACCGCGGCGTAGGCGGCGGAGCGTGGCGCCCTCCGCTCCGCTCCGGTTGTCAGGCCATCCACCTCGGAGCCAAGACACCATTCAGTGATTCTTATGAGATACCATGCTATGAAGCAGGTAGTTGTATGGTGATCAGCAGGAGTTGATGGTGGTCTGCGAGGTAATTACGTAACACATATAAACTGGAAATCGATCACAATTTTTTCTCATTTTGACATCCACTGCTTCATAGGTTTGAAAAATTCGTCTGCTCAACAACGTAAATAACGCAATGAACACGGCTGAACTGTCAAAATTAAGACATTGCAATTGATTGCTTTTTTATGTGTGTGTTCGCAATTACTCCGCTGGTTATCTCAAAACCTCAGAGGTATGAAGGCCACGATTTTTTTGGAGTTTTCTTGATTTGTAGTGAGCAATTTTTTCAGAACAGTTATGGCCTGTTAGAGGTATAGCTTAACTCTAGCTGGTTTAAAACCACGTAGTTATACAGGGTGGCAGGGACATCGACGCGCAAACTGTAGCCATGGTTTCAGCACATGAGTTTAGACGCCATAGCTTCGAAATTTCTCATCGGTTATTAAAAAAAAAATTGCTGTTCCATGAATTTTGACTGCGTAGGTATTGCACTTTTCTAGAAACAGAAGATTTTTTTTTGTTAACCGACGAAAAATTTCGACGCTATGGGTTCTAGTATCATATGCTGAATCCATGGTTACAGTTCGCGCGTCGATGTCCCTCCACCCTGTATAGGTGTCTTTAGATACCAGTCGGGGGTGCGGTGAATTCACTAGTATTCCCCGGACCCCTAATCATCATTCATGGTAGTGGAAGGAACCGTGGGGTTTTAGTCGGTAGAAATCTGATATAGCGCTCCGTTCTGCCCAAACGGGATGTGACCATGAGGATTTCCACACAGAAAAAAAAGGTCTCTTTAGGTATTTGGAACCACACACATTGTTGTAACATTGTCTTGTCTAAAATGTAAATTACACTACGCTGACCGCGAGTCAGTCCATGTCAAATATAAATCTTGCGAAACTTATGGTATGGTTATGGGGCTTAAAACTCCCAATGTCGCTTCTGCTTTCTCCACCTTCCTTGCTCTTACCATCTTATCCAATATCTGAAACATCCTACTGATTCTGTCTTTGATAATCTGAGTAGAGTCAATAAAATACCTGCTTTCATGTGCAGAATTCCGCTCTTCACAATCATCATCAGCATACAGCAGTCCACTGCTGGACGTAGGCCTCTCCATTTGCACGCTATTCAGCCCGATTCTCAGCAACCCTCACCCAACTGCTGCCAGCCAACCTGCGAAGATCTTCGCTCCACCTAAATCTCTTACTCTTCACAATAAATCGCAATAAAAAGAACTATTTTATTTGGAACTTTGGATTTAACCTGTTATTCAATTGTGAACTTTATGCTCACTTAACTGTATTGTATTCAAAATCAAAATCAAAAGTCATTTATTCAAATTAGGCTGAGAATCAGCACTTTTCGAACGTCAAAATTACAAAAGACAGTCCCCCAAAAACGCCCGCCCTTCGCCAAGTACAGCAGTAGTTAGTCGTCAGCATAATATTCTCCTATCTTTACAATATAAATAAGTACTGGGTAAATGACCGCTTTATAATTGCAATCATGTATAATTGACGAGCTGTATACAATTATACATATGAGTATGACTATCATGCGAGTTTTTGTTTACCAGTTATGCGTACTGGACTTAATTAACAGATTTCTGGGATTTCCTGTAATAAATCTAACAAATTAATGTATTGTATTAAGATTGTATTCTTTTATTTAGTGTAAAATGAATATAGGTATATCAAGATTTACAACTCAGTACACCAAGTCTTGAACAGAATTGGTTCAAAACAGAGAAGTATGGGAAAATACGGAAGAAATTTATGCCCTGGTGGATGAGAAATTCTAAAGGCACCTCGACCACTGCTATTGAACTAGGAAACATGGAAATAAATTCTACTACACTTTCTACTCGACATTTCTAAGCTGGAATGATCTCGAAGTTTCGTATTCGAGATAAACTGCTCTAATAATACCGTCTCACCAGAATACCGTCTTTTACAAAAGAACAAGAAGGAGCGACTTAATTAACTTTAACTTTTTAACTTTTAAAATGTCCCACAGCTGGACAAAGGCCTCCCCCAAATCTTTCCAGGTACTCTTTTCTTACTTTTTCTGAAGTGTGAGATGACCTGGACACACACTGCAATAGCTGGTTCGAGGAAATGAGTAGGTACTGTAGAAGTTTGTCTGCCGAAGGCAACCTTATGTGATGCAGGCCGGCTATAATTTAGCGCGGGTTGCATTCGAACGTTCAAGCATAAGCTAGTGTCAAATATTTTAATTAGGATTTTTGTTTAGAACAGTGAGTGGTAATTTAGACAGAAATATGTAAAGGCGTTCTTACAGTATAATCTATAAGGACTCGATAGTTGTTTGATTCCTCCCGTTACGACAGAGGGCTCTTCTACACCTCTACAGTAACTTATTCAAGTTAATAAACTTATTCTTCTTCGTCGTGTCGACGGTAGCGCAGAGGTCACTATGGCTGCATTTTTGGGCCATAGAGGGCAGGATAATAAATAAATAAACTCTTTTTATTTCGGACTACTAAAAAGATCCATAAATTGTTAGTAACAGGTTTGCACTTAAGACACTATTGTTAGATACTTAAACTAAAGACGAATTAATTAGATGACCACCCATCAACTAGATTACTAGACACAAGGAGAAATGCAAACTAGGGTATATAAGTCTTCTCTTAAGGAAGTGTTTGCCACCGCAGCCTTCAGGACGCTATTGTGACTACCTCTTATTCTGTTCAGGACTGGGATAGGAGGTGGGACACCGCAACGGAGTGATCCGGCAGAGAACCAAGGTTGTCGACATAGCTCACAGAATAAGCAAGCTGAAATGGCAATGGGCCGGCCATATTAGCCGTAGAACCGATGACCGTTGGGGTAGACGTGTTCTTGAGTGGAGACCGCGAATCGGTAAACGTACTGTGGGACACCCTCAGGCTAGGTGGAGCGACGACGAGCTTCGCAGAATGGCTGGTGGCAGCTGGATGAGAGTTGCCGAAAATCGAGTTGAATGGCGTGCAATAGGAGAGGCCTATGTATGTCATCATCATCATCAGCCTATAGCAGTCCACTGCTGGCAGTGGACTGCTATAGGCTGATGATGATGATGATGGGTGGGACACAGTTTGCACCACATCTCCACATCCAGACCCTGCTGCCGTACCGCCGAGATAGCCCAGTTTGTTCGTTCGCCGTTTGATGGCACGAATAAGCCTTATTTATATTACGATTTTATCATCGGTTAGCCGAAGGCCGATGTTAAAACACAAGACAGAAGATTCTAATTTAAATGCACTTTTAATAATACCATCAAATTATCGGTTCGGCCATTATCGGCCATCGGTTAAGTACTTAAGTTTTAGTAAACGAGAATCATTTCCTGTCGTTTTATGGTTTGATTTATTTGTTTCTTATTAGCAATGAACAATTAAGGATTTTAATCAGACCTTTAAAGATAAAAACTTTTTTTCTTTGTCCTTTTTAATGACTTGCTTTCGGTAGCCAAAATTTATTAAGGTGCTATAATGTGTTATGATTTGACAGCGTCTGCAAGGTGCAAAAGTGGAAAATACAAGAGGGAAAGTAAATATAATTTTATTCCCAAAAAAAAAAAATTGCCTAAATTACTAATTTGAGGGAGATAGATACATTGTTAGTCATCTACGCAAAGCCTAATTTTTTTTTTACTGTATGTCTACCTTCTGTCAGACCACTAGTCTTACCGAGAGCTATCGTATTACTCAGTAACTGGGGGTCAGATAGGCAGTCGCAACCTGTAAAATACTGGTATTCAGCTACATCCGGTTAGACTGGAAGCCGACTTCAACATAGTTGTGAAAAAGCTAGGCAGATGACGATGACCTTCTGCCAAACAGTGCAAGAGCTTTATCAAGTATTTTATTACAGAATCAGCCAATTTAGTATACAACAAGCCATATGCCTGATGGGATATCCTATCACTAAAATGGCGAACTTCCATACAAACTTTCATCTCCTGTTAACCTTGAGGGGATGATTTTTTTTAAGAATCCCCCTTAGTGTTCACTCTCGTTATTTATGGAACTCTTGTGCAAAATTTCAAGCTTCTAAACCCATTGGTTCGAACTCGTTGTCTGTCAGTGAACGAATAAATGAATGGAAGGTAATATACCCAGCAGTGGGTGATTCCAGGCTGAAATGATGGTGATGAACGAATGAATGAATTTAAGATTCTTATAACATTATGTAAAAAAACCGTCACGCTTATTGTCGCTAACATTATTATCATTGTCATGCAGTAAAAATTCTACCATAATGTAACCAAAAATACACAAGTTTAAACTAAAGAACAAAACACATCATAATTTCACTAAACTTTCTAAGAAATCAGCGACGCGACGTAACAAAATAACTTCAGAATCAAAACAGCAATTTGGTATTATATTTAATATGAGCTCCTTCAGTTGGTCTCGGGTGGGTGCTCGTCACGCTCCGTGACCCGTCCCGCCTTGTGGAAACAGGTGCAATATTCCTACTTTATAATTGACTATTCAGTTAATATCGTGCTTGCGTGCCCTTTAAGCCCTCATTTCTGATGTCTTCAATTGTTTTATGACACTTTTATGAGGTAGCCAAGTGGGGAAGTACTCGTCCTGTAGCTAATGCATGCCATGCTATTTTTGTTCTCTTATTAATCAATGGTGGACTCTCGTGTAGGATGCGTTGAATGTTGTCCGGTATAGGTATACTGGAGTTGTTGAACCAATACCAATTCACTCGTGTACTAGGAATATTGTTTTGTACTAACGTCACCGAACAATGTGAAGGTATCTAGGGGCCCGAGCACATGTACCACGTGAACGTGGAACGTGGCGCTAAATTATATGAAAACGATCAGTTTATTCACACAGACTAAATTTGGCCGTCAAAATCAACAGTTTGAATGATCCTACCAACAACAACGTAATCACATCGCAACTACTAGCGACAACGGAACCACAACGCAACTGCAAGAAGCTGCAGCGACGTGTTTGTTGACGTGGTGTGGTTTTGTAGGACATGTGCACCTAATAGAAACTGTAGAACTTCGGAACATGCACCTAAAACGTTGACCAGGCATTGAAGATATGTTATGCAGAGGTTATTTATTTCTCCTGACATGGAGAAGAACCTCCAGTGAGGCCGCTGAAAGAATTGCGTGACATCTGTCAGTTTCACACAAACGAATACACTTTTGCGAATTTAATCTTTATTATCTACTAGAATTGCCGCACTGATGCGGCCGGACTGTAGTGAGGTTTTCCATAAGAGCTTAATGATTTAATACAAGAAATTTCCTTCTTCCTTCCTCAAAGATAGGGAATTAGCTCATAAAAAGGTAACGTAACACTCCATAAAATTGTCCCCGTGACGCACACAAGATTGAACTAAATGGTCCCCAGTGGGTGGGCCACTGAGTAATGGCTAATTGTGGCTAGTGGCTGCCCACTGCGCTGATGATGTTTGTACTGTCATACCCTCCTTATATAGCGAGTAGGTGGTCATTTACCTAATGACTGCATTGGATAATCAATCGCGCTTTGTTTTATTGGTAAGGCAGTGTCCAAAGTGCACTTTGGACACTGCCTAACTTCTAAAAAATCTGCAGATTTTTTTAGAAGTGTGGTGGGTTTGTAAGATGATTAGATAAGCCGTCTTTTTGGTTTTGCATGCATACACATATGTCTTCTTTCCATGGGGGAAGGCAGAAATTACAGAACGCGACTTGCTACGATCCTTACATGCTCCATTTGCCTCGCTTACGTTCATACTCGTACATCTGGTCATTCACATGTTTTTATTTTTGGTTAACAATAATACCAAAATCCATACGGAAAAGTGTATTGGGTTATACATAAAATAGAGAAAGGATACCTTCGTCTCATTTCATCCCCAAAGCAGACGGCCGTAGAACGTTTTGATGATGCTGCAGCTTTCTGAAATTCAGTGCAAGCAAAATGGTGGACTATTCCTTGCAGAAAATATCACGGCGAAGAAAATCCATACTACCTATTCATAATATCTATACTGCGAAAGTATCTCAGTCTGTTTATCTATTTTTCTTTCTGTGGGCTTTTGCACGTGGTTGAATGGATTTCGATGAAATTGGCACACAATTAGACCACGACCTGGGTGGGTGGCAACGTGCAACGTAGGTAACGTTCCCGTGGAATAATTTTCAACCTTCACGCCGGAGACAGCCGCGGATAAAAGCTGTTATAGAATACTAGCTGTACCCCGAGGTTTTACCAGCATAAGTTTCGTTTCCGTGGGAATATCGGGATAACACGTATATGTTAATCCTGGTTATAAACCATCTGTGTGCCAAATTTCATCCAAATCCGTTCAGTACTTTTTGCGTGAAAGAGTAACAAACATCCATCCATCCATCCATACAAAATTTCACGTTTATAATATTAGTAAGATTTATCATTTGTCCACAGGGATACTCGGAAAACGTACCTGTCATTTGTTTTCCTGTCTCTCTAGGATCAGGATCGTCACTCATCGATCTAGATAAATATGACCACATAAATGATGTAGGTCTACAGATCATTACTTCGTTAACCACGATGACTAGTTCTCTTGATTAGGCAAGTATATTTAGTTACACTGTAATAAGGTGATGACGTACTTTGTATTACTAGATGCACACACTAATAGGTAATAAATAGGAATATGATCAGTCATCATCATCATCTGCCTAGCCTTTTCCAACTAAGTTGGGGGTCAGCTTCCAGTCTAACCGGATGCAGCTGAGTAGCAGTATTTTACATAGAGCGAGCGACTACCTATCTGTCCTCCACAATTTAGTTACTTGACTTACTGGGTAATACAAAACCCCTTGGTAAGACTAGTTACCAGACTTTCGGGCTTCTAACGACTCGTTACGACGATGATAAGTGTTACCCACTTTCGTAAGGAAACCATCTTGCTTGCCCTCGTAGGTAGATCTGACTAATAACTTGTATGTGTGGTGCAAACTGTCAATATGAGTTGGTAATTAATAAATAAATAAAGATCCTCACAGAGTTTATCCACCACCACCGTCAAGTCAACGAGAACCGAGATTATTCGAACCGAACGTGACGTGCCGTTGACGGACGTGCGATGGACACGCGGACATAGTAAATGTATGTATCGCTACTTCAGCGCCGTCATCTCGTACCCGTTGACGTCCCGTTGACGTGGCGGTGGATAAACGGCAAGGCATTAAGTCAAAGTCCGTCTTTTAAAGCGCATTATTGGATTTTCAATGCTCAGCACAGCGTCGAGAATTTAAATTCAACCGCCCGCTTTTATTGGACACTAGCTTCTGCCTGCGACTTCGGCCGCGTGAAATTTCTTGTTCCCCAACCCACCGCATCGCATCGCATCATCTGCCCGCGATATTACTTCTTTTTCGCTTAGCGTTCTTTTTGCTCGACTCCTAGGGCCATAGCGTGATATTAGGTAGCCTTCCTCATGAATTGGGCTATCAAATGCAAAAAGATTGTTTCTAGTTCCCAAACACACAAACTCGTCAGCTTTATTATTAGTATAGATTAGTTTTAGGTGTCGAATAGTGTTAGTGAAACAGCCGATCGATTCCGTAAAAATCTCACCATGAAAAGTTAGGTGAAGTGAGCTTAGAGTGAGCTGTCAATAGTGTCAATCCCTAGCATTAGTTGGAATGACAGCTCACTCCACGCTCACTTCACCTGAGTTTTCACGGTGAAATGGTTACAGAATCGCACTACAGACATTTAGTCTTTAGTTCCAGAATCTAGAGCAAAGATTCATTCAGCTTTTCGCCTTCCAAATTAATGATCTAAATGTAGATATTTAAGATACCTACCATCAAGCAAAATCCTAAACAAACGCAATTACAATTGCTTGCTGTCCTACATGCAGCAAGAAACGACACATCATAAACAATGATTAAACTATTTAATGAAACCAACAACTCGGCTGGCAACACTGGTCTATCCGACATTTCCCCTATTACTATGAGAATGTTGCCCAGAAGAAAATCAATAATTACCGGTGCTAACCACAATTGCGTGTGTACTCGTTCAATGCAGGGTGCGCTTAAATAGGCCGTGTGTTACACCGTAGCCTTAGGTTGGGAAAATGCAAACTGAATATTGAGACTGATCATCTCTTAACTGCCAGAGTTTATTTTTAATCTTATATTTTGAATTTATTTTGACTTGTTTCTTCATTTGTTTTTTACATTGTTCTCACATATAGAAGCAACAAGAATAATGTACTCAGGATTATGTAATATCTAGATTTAAAAGAGTGTCCTTGGAGTTTCTAGCTTTTCCATAGAGATCTACGTTTTGGAATGGGCAACTAGTTTCAACTTTCCGACTAACTGACCGACTATTTAATTTTGACAATTCAAAAGTGCCTGTAAATACTTTAATTGAAATAAATGCTTTGAGTATGAGTTTTTAATATTATGAAACACATTTTCACAGTAATGTTGACTCATCTTCGTTTGGCTATGAAGTTTCATATTAGTCTAACCAGCGTAGGTGCCAGTCTACTATTAACCGAACACAGATAATTTCTAGGGAGTACTAGTGATCTATAGTTCGTCTCAATTTCCAAGTAAGTACCGGGCGCTAGTACTTATTTAGATTTTTTTTTATAATTTCGCACTGTTTTTACGCCTTGACCAAACCATTGAGATTACTTTATTATATTCAAGTTTAATACGAATTCATTAAATGCATAAACTTTCCGGAGCAATTTTTCTAATATATGGTGTAAATCGGATGAAAATCCATTTTGTAGTAAGCTACAAAATGTATTTTCATCCGATTTAAGCGGAAAGAAAGATCAAAGATCTAAGCGGTCAAAGTCAAATAGACAGACACGAAAAGCGACTTGGTTTTATAATTTGTAAAGATAGATGTAGACAAAGACATCGAAGTCATGATGTTTTTTACTTACGATTGCTGCCATCATAAGAATTTCATGATAGACAATGGGTTATTAAGTTTTGATTCATAACAGTGGTTACGCGTAATGCCGAAAATGTAGTTGCACAGAAGTTAGAAAGATTTACGGTTACCTAAAAATCATGACTCTACTTCTCTATATTCTCTACTATTCATGGTAACATAAAAATGAAAAATATGTTGACCCAATTTAAAAAGCAAATAAAATGTAAGGTTTGAACTGTCAAACATTACACCTTTATAATTTCAAACATTTATTTTTGCTTTTTCTTGCCAGACTCTAGTTTTCATCAAGCGATTCGCTATCGCTTTAGGTAATACTATTATAAGAGTCATATTCCATTATATTCTGTTATTCTATTATTCTTAATCGTTTCTGGAGTTCAGCTTAAATCTTCCATTTCTCATCATCCACCGTGGTACACTTAACAAAACTCGTAAATTAACACTCTTCATGTTACGCTACGGTGTGAGTATCACCCATGTTAATATATCGTAGCACGTGCGGTCTGGCTACTCGTTAAGGCTACGTAATGAGCCGGCCATATTTACGAGGGCGCCTAATACCACGCCGCGCGATACATTCGCAAGATATCGATTATTTTGCGAATCGATTATGGAGGCTGGAGATGGTTTTACTTTTGCCTATTGTTTAGTGATTTTAGGCGAGTGCAATAAAAGGTCACGCCTATTAAAAATACTTGCAACCTTGTTTTCGCGAATTTATATGATTTTGCTCGGTTGTTATTTTACCTCTGACAGCAGCAACCCATCAGCAACCTTAACGAGAATAAAGATCATTGTGATTTTGACAGACTTGCCAGTAGCAGCAATCTAACAGCAACCTTATTACAAGGGGTATAAAGACCACTGTATAAGTGTGAATGGACTGTGCCTCAATCTGAAAGCATTGAGATGATGCTGGCTGACAATAACAGGAACAAAACTATTTTATCGGGCAGAAAAGTTCTTGTCTCTACGTGCCTTCTTCGAGAGTCAGAATAGTCTGAATGAAGACACTGGACAGTGGTCAGAATAAAATTATGTTTCAAAAATTGTGATGTGGAATTGCACACATTTCTAAAGCTTGAAAATTCTAACCAGACATTGCCATTTCCGACTCAAATACTCTATCTAGATCCTCATTCAGTTTTTACCGTTCATCGATTACTTTGCTCAATCGATGTTGATTTGAATCGATATAAATTTAGACGAGCAGTGGAGGAGATGATAGTGTCGCAGCGCCCGGGCTAATGGTGGCATTTATCTCAACTAGAGCTGGAGAATGTTGGCGCACCTGCGTGCGATAGTTCCAGTCTAATGTACTTGTGGTTAAATGCCATTTCTTTGGTGTAGAATGTATGTTGTAGATGCGGATCTTGTAAACAGGACAAAATATCTACAATTTAGGTCTGATTTTTCCATCGCCTGATAACTTTTATTCGAGGAATAAAATTGACGTTTGACAGTTTTTGTATGAAATAATTGTCAAAATTTCAAAATTATTCCTCTAATAAAGTTATATTAGAGTAAATAAAGTCGCCTTTAGTAGATGAGTGACCAAATAACTAGGCAAAAAGTTGCTTTTTGTTGTGGTTGTTTTTGTTGTTTTTTTGTTGTTTTTATATTGCTTTAGTTGTTTTGTTTTTTTTTGTAGTTGTTTTAATTAAATCGTTTGTTTTCAGGTGAAGATTCAACTTGTCAATACACTGCACCTTTTTGAGATTTAAGCGAAAAATCCATAAATGGGGACTTCGTGCCCCCCACTCCGGCTCACCTCCTAGACGTCAGGACTTTAAGTGTATTCACTCCCTAAGCACCCTTAAAAAGTTTCTGAAGACATCGCTTAAGACCCTGTTCACAAACTCTACATCTTTTTGAACATTCGCTGACTGAACACGACTTACGTTGACAGGGGGGCGCTGTTCGTAAACATTTGTGCAATTGTTAGTAAAATGTTAGTTCCGTTTTTGGTCATTCACAATAATCACAATGTCAAAATTATAGTGCTATAGGATAGCCATCAGTGCTTCTGTCAGATAATAAAACTACACTATCTTCTACAATCACCGTACATTGTGACCACAAATTTATAGATACATGTATTATAAAGTGAAGTCACTTTTCGTGTCTGTCTGTGTGACTGCGTTGTTTTTCTAAACTACGCAACGGATTTTGATGCGGTTCTCACCATCATTTAGAGAATTTATTCCGAAAGGTTAATGTGTATAAAACATTAATATTCAACTAACTGATAATAATGAAATCTCTATGTTTTGCCAAGACTCAAAACCCACGCGAAGCAGATGCTGGTTATAAAAGGAAACAACTTAAGTTTGTTGTTTTCCATGATTACTATTTGTAGATTACAGGACTACCTATAGGTAGTCCTGTAACGTCCATTAGGTTAACCGTTTTTTGACAGCTGTCTTAGAACGTATCCAGATTACGTAAAAGTTAACTTTAAAATGCGTAATAAAAAAATAAATAAACTGCCTTATCTTATTGAATTATCTTATTTATAGCTTCTTACAGACATTATAATACGGTACGTGTATCAATCAACGTATTGTGTGCTGCTGCAATCACTAATTCCATCTGTCAAAATACAGTTTACCGAATCGACAGGGTATAACTATTAGGTAATCGCACATTTTACCTTAAATTCAAAGTCCATCACTTGTATATTTTAGGTACAAAACGTGTAATAAAATAATTGGTGGGTCATCAAATTCATTAATAAAATGTAGGTCGAAAATGTGCCAACGTCAGAGCGTGTCGTTATACAAACCAATTCACTTAAATTTCGCTTGTAGGTACATACTATCGCTATAAAATATTTTTATCCATTTAGTTATGGTTACTAGAAAAAAAGCGATAACCTCGAGTTTTCTTCGACGACATTCCAAAGCTATCGACTCAGTCTGAATCATAGGTTTTCAACCTTGTTTTGCGTACCGCCCGCTTTGAGAATACATTTTTTTCTAGCGCTTCCCAATTGTTTTTACTTACCATCTATCGAGGATCTGAAACAGCTATTGCCATGCTTATATTTAAACGTGTATAATTATATAGTCGTGAGATAAGATATATAATTTCCTCTGGGTCTTCTACTGCCCCCCTGAAAGTCTCAAACGCCCACGAGGGAGCTTCATCACAATGAGAGCCTATAGTCTAAATCTATATTTGTATCTACTGATAGAATGGAGCTACACTCTCTTCTTTCCAGTATAAATACATAGGTACCCCCTTTTCAATATCAGGTATATTATCAATAAGTAAGTTGGCATATGACTCATGCAACTTGAACGGTAGGTAATAGGCATCGGTTTCATTTGGCATTTCAAACCACGGGAGAAAACGTCAATTTAAATCCCCTGAGATTGACTTTGATTTTATATTATTAAGCCGCGATCGTGTTGGACGAGATTATGATCCAAATAGTTTTTAATCAAATCTATAGATAATAATATAATAAAGTAGAAGAGTTTGTTTGTTTGAACGCGACAGCGCGTTTCGCACCTTTGGAACCAGTCGGATTTGAATAAATATTTTTGCTTTTGATAGCCCAATTCTTGAGGAAGGTCAAGTTATTTTAGTATATTGTGTATCTTACGACTTTCTCGCAAACGAAGTAGCGGGCAAAAGCTAGTATTCTGATAAAGAATATTTCTTGGAGAAACCAAAAGGCTAATTCCCGTAATTAAAAACGTTCAAAACCTAGTCGCAATCTCATCTCAGCAAACAATCAATGTCAAAAACTTGTCAAAAATGTAGGGAAATTAGAGGCATATTTGACAGATTGAGGCTGAGATCTGACTGTGAACGTTCTTAAAATTATGAGAATGGCCGCATGCTATTTCTAAAACAGAAAATAATTGGAGTATTGATAAATCAGCGTTTTCTCTGCGCTATTCCGTACCTACAGTCACTTTTGCTATCAAGTTCAATAATAAGGCAATTATTTTGTGATTGTGAAATAATTGCGAAAAGGACACAATATCAAATACTGGCCTTTTGAAACATGCGATACAATGGAGATACGGTTAGACTGGAAGCCGACCCCAACATAGTTGGGAAAAGGCTAGGCAGATGATGATACAATGGAGATACCCTGTGAATTTTACTGTCAAAAATAAAAACTGGCAGTTGATAGAAGATAGAAAAAAAAAATAGGTTTATTCCTCAAAGAAACACGTGCATACAAAAAGATAAGTAACTTAAGTAATAAGAAAATTAAAAGGGAAGGGGCACTTGCCGCGGTTCGTCTCGGCTGTCATTCGTGAATCTTTGACAGTCGCGGGTCATCAGAAGCCCGAAAGTCTGACAGCCTGTCTTATCAAGGTACCGTGTTACCCAGTAACTGGGTTGTGGAGGTCAGATAGGCAGTCTCATTCAGTAAAACAAAATAGATCTACATATAATACGTTTGTAATGAGGATTGAGCTTCAAACTATTGACTGAAACCTATAGTATTCCGATTCAGTCAATATTAAAAATGCTAAATATAAGTAATTATGTAGACTGCTAAACACCCAACCTTCTAGTTAACATAGATATAAGAAGAGTGTTTGTTAAGGGCTAAAAACTATTTACGAAAATACCATCACTATTTTAACGCCCACAACCCATAACATTGTCTATTAAAGAGCCCATGCTTCGTTCTGGCTATGAGGTAGACCACCATGATAATAGCCGTATCCCATGAGAACATATTAGTAGTTAATTACAATATGTACTCTGTTAATGTAATCTGATCTTAGGGGATTAAGAACGGCGATTACAATGAGTGGTTTAATGAATCGTGGGATATACCTTTTGTGGTTTATTGTAGATCGGTATGTACCTATGTGGTGTGGCGTGGTGTGTGGTGTTGATTTGACTGGTACAGACGCCAGCACATCAAGCTACTACAATCTGTCAAATTTCTTTAATAGATATTCAACTTTATCGCTAAAGCATTAAGGTTGAAGGTTGATTGGGAAAATTTGACAGTTTCGGGTAGCTTGACCTGCTGGCGTCTGTACATAAATACAATTTGATTTGAGAATTACTTTTGACGTAATGGGCGAGTCGATTAAACGTAGACGGTCAGCAACAAACATCTGAATTAACTACATTTTGAACTTTTTCAATTACAGGTATTGGCCACTTGTAATTAAAAAAAGTTCAAAATGTAGTCGCAATCTCATCTCAAAGATTTAGGGAAATTAGAGGTATTCTTGACAGATTGAGACTGAGATCAGATTGTGAAAGTTCTCAAAATTACGAGAATTACCCCTCTGATGACTCTGACAGTTTTATTCATCATCAAAATTTACACAAAATTATTCGATCGATAAGCATTGCAAGCGTAGGTGGAAGCAGAATTATGATGATCCGATTAATGGAATTTGTAATTTTTCTTAACTTAGAATTAATATTCTTTACATTTTACTTCGTCTTAATCGACTTTTGTACCTGCCTACCTAATTCTGTAAGGATTTCTCAATCACAATAAGTGTTTTACAAATAACTCTGTACAGTATGTATGTATTTATGTATGTATCTATAATTTTGGATATGTATATATTTGTGTATCTATTTTAGTTTACTGTATACATAATGTTTGCACCAACGACAGTTCCATTTTATGTCAAGGAAAATCACTGTCCATTCTAAGGTTGCCTGGAAGAGATCGCAGTAATGCGATAAGGCCACCCATTGTATATTTTGTAGTGTGCCATGTATTTTTTATGCTATGTATTTTTGTGGTGTACAATAAAGTATATATAAATAAATAAGGAACATACACCGCCTGATAATTAGTTATCTATCACTGACAGCGACACATTATTTGTTTGAAATAAGTTTTTTCTAAACTCACACCGAATGTGGGCTTTCATAATTTATAACGTGAAGATATACCATATATCTCCATCTCCACTAACATAAAATATGTATGGATATACGTGTACGATATTACGTTATCATGGACGGAAATTCAAGAGCGTCTTCGTAAATTTCCATACATTTTACTTCCCTGTGTTGTGATAACGTGACGTGGACGTGTTCGTCTAGGATAACATCGGTACTAAGAGCTTGGTAGAAATTAAAAGAGCGCACGATAGTAGCATGATTACCAAAGACGGGCACAGAATGCATTTTATCCTCTGAAATCTGGCAGGTGTGGAAGCACATCCAGTTGAGAATATAGATTGGGTACAAAATATCATAATCAGCGTATAATGTTCGGAATTGCTGGGACACAGACCTCCTCTCGGTGAGAATGAGTGGGCCATAATCCACCATGCGGGCCCAGTACGAGTTGGTAAATATCACATGTCTTCGAATTATTGGTTCTAGGACATGCCAGTTTCCTCACGATGGTTGCCTTCACCGTTTTGAGAGCAGTGATGATGAAATTATTAACCGACGAAAAAAAACAGAGGAGGTTCTCAAGTCGACGCGTATATTTTTTTTATACAATGTAAAGCGCCTGTCTGATTGGACCACCACTCTACACGAAACGACACGAAATGTGCAGCAGTCAAAATAAATAAATGCTGTACACATTGATAAATAAAACACGTACAAATTCCCACCATGAGGTGTGAATGTCTCTGGTATAATTGGCGGCTCGCTAAAGCAAATGTTTCAGAATACTCGGCATTTTGACCAAATGTATGCGGAGCTTTGACGAGTGGAAACCGCGATCAATTAGCCGATCAATGGTATTTATTATTAATTTATTTTGTTCCGTTATTAATCAGTGTTCCGTTATATACTTACGTACTTCTTATACAAAAAATCCTTGTTACTAAATGTAGATACCTATCCGAAATGTATATGGTTGTAGATGTAAGTAGTATTTTCTCCGTAAAGAGTACATTCGATTTGGCAGTACAATAAAGCTGACGTGGTGCAATAATTACACAATTATTTATGTATTTATTTATCTAGTTACTATACTCACATATTCGGCTTTCATTCGGCTCGTGCCGATTGGATCTACGTTAGGCATCTGGCCTCGCTTAGGCCTTCGGGTCGGCTGGCTACAATTCGAGCGGCTTTTAACCGAAAGTATCATCATCATCATCATTTCAGCCGAAGGAGCCGTCCACTGTTTGACATAGGCCTCTCCCCCAAGCGTCGCTACATCGAGCAGTTCTATGCTTCTCGCATCCAGCGGATTCCGGCGGCCCCATCGGCTGTGCTCCGAGCAATGTGGCCTGCCCACTTCCTCTTAATAAAAGTTTGGCGATTCTTCAGGTTATGTCGGTTACACCTTAGTTCTGAAGACATACGTTTGATTTTGCCGCCCGTCTGTGCCAAATCATGTCGACCCGAACATATTTATAGCACCCATAAAGGAAGATTAAAGGCAATTCTCACCGTGGACATATCACCAACATTTTGAGGAAAGTTTTGAGTATGAATGTCGATGGCTATAAGAGTAAGGGAAGACCAAAGAATCGATGGATGGACTGTGTGAATGATGATATGATCGGAAAGGGTGTGACTACTGAGATGACTAATAGAGAAGTATAGAAGAAAAATACATGTTGCGCCGACACCAAATAAATTGGGATGAGGGTAGGAGAATGCTGATGATATCATCAATATTTTGGTCTTAAAAAACGTCAACGTTGAATTTCGCCCTAAATTCTGCCTACTCTGCCAAGACAATAATTTTGAACTTTCTAATTTATTTTAAGCTAAGAAAACGAATAAATTACTTAAGTAATTATCTTAATTTCCCAAATCATATTATTGGAGATACAAAAGCTAACTGTTATTGTAACAGTTTCACAAAGCCTATCGCTGTGGGCAATATGAAAAGTGGGCTCCGATCGGCGCGGGCGCAACTGCGCACTTATCACTTATCTGCAAATCCATACATAATGCTGGCTCGGCCGGACTCAGATACTGCAACAATGCTACACTATTAGATTAACAGAAAAAAAAATATTCTGTTTATATTTACTGATAGATATTTTAAATAATATTATTAAAGATTTTAAGAGTAACTAGCTGCGCCACGCGGTTTCACCCGCATAAGTTTCGATCCCATGGGAATATTGGGATAAAAAGTATCCTATATGTTAATTCGGGTTATAAACCATCTGTGTGCCAAATTTCATCCAAATCCGTTCAGTAGTTTTTGCATGAAATAATTACAAACATCCATCCATCCATCTATACAAAGTTTCACGTTTACAATATTAGTAGGATTTTCTTCAAGTATTTTAATCAAAATCCGTAACCGTAGAGTTATGATTCTACGGGATTTACTCTTCATCATAAAAGACAGCAAGACAGCTGCAGGAAATTCTTTTAGCTGGTCACAGTAGTCTTAAGAGTCTGTGCTTGAGGTATTAAAGAAATAAACAATATTAAATTCTGCATAATTTCTACCCCCCCCCCCCCCCCCCAGGTTTTAGGAAGACCACGGATATCGAGGAAGACCTTTTAGTTTTTAATTGCCTCTATTTTTCCTTCTGTTATGATTCTTCTACCCTACCCTTTTTTTTTGTGGATGGGATATCATCAAATGACCCCTCCCGCTCTGCGTGGAGCGGAAGGGAGTGTCAGACTCTTACTGACTAAAACCCGCCCGTGTTCCTTCCTTAGCCCTTTATGTTCCAGGGCAGCGGTAACCCTTTCGGACGATCCCGCTACCCTGGCAGGCTTCGGCCCTATCGGGCCCCGTCAATCTTGCTGACATCTCTCTGAGGCGCGCGTCGAACACATACGCGCCGTCCGGCACGGGCCTGGTCCTGATCGGACGGTGAGTTACCTATTACTCTCCGCCCGCAGGCCCGTGCCTACGGTGGCCGGGAATCGTCACGCGGCTCCCGACGCCCGGAGCGTCTCCCGCAGCGGCTGAGGCGTGAGGTCCTGTCCCTCGTCCACCCCGCCACCTCCTTCGCTATCATGACTGCTTCGCAGAAGGAGGTGATTGCCTCCCACTCCCTCTCGCCCCGGACCATGGCTTGAACCAGGGCCGGACGCAAGAGGTCGCCGCCGCTGCCAATCGCCTCTACGAGGACACGGCGGTGCTCTGCCCAAGCAGGGCAGACTTCCACCGTATGCTCCACCGTGTCCTCTGGGTCTACCCTACCCTTACCTAGACAATTCCAAGCAAAGCTTCTATTATCAATTTATAGTGTTAGTTACATTTTTATGTACCTGGGGCCAGGTCCAGGTCCTAGGTCCAGTTGAAAACCAGCGTCAGGCACTAGATGTCTGACATTTTTGCTGAACTGGGCCTTTTTGGCGCAGCCGTGAGGCACACTTTCCTGCGATTTTCTTACATCGGACTTTACACTTTTTATTTAATCTCTTATTTTTTTTATTGTCTGTTTTGTCTGATGTATGTATCTGGTGTATTGTGTGTCTTTTAGTTTGTGCCAAATAAATGTATTTTCTTTCTTTACCTGACAGTGCAATAAATGGCGCCGTTAAGAGTGACACTGGCTGATGACAGTCACTCTAGCGGAGCTTCGCATCTATGGTTGATGGCTTCTGATGGCAGAGACGATGCCAGGGCCCTTAATCACTATGACACCTTAATGATTATTTACTTCGAAACCCCGTCCACTCCTGAGCTAAATCACAACTTCTGTTACTAAAGTATTCTCTATGACACAATGAACAAAACCGCGCGAAATGAACGGGAAGTTGGCGTGTTTTGAACTGTCAAAATATGAAACTTGACAACCGTGCGTGGTTTGCACATGGTAACGCGGTTACGCGGGGAATAAGAATTACCATACAGAATTGGGGACTAGGGGTGCCACTGTCGTGCCACATCCACGACGAACTGCTATATTCCAGCAAAATCTTGATGTTATTGAAGACTAGCTGCGTCCCGCGGTTTCACACGCATAAGTTTCGATCCCGTGGGAATATCGGGCTAAAAAGTTTCCTATGTGTTAATCCTGGTTATAAACTATCTGTATGCCAAATTTCATGCAAATCCGTTCAGTAGTTTTTGCGTGAAAGAGTAACAAACATCCCTTCATCCATCCAAGCTAACTTTCACGTTTATAATATTATTAGTAGGATATATATTAGTAGGATGCCACTGCTACAAGCTGTCCTCTTCTAGTAAAGACTATCCTGGGCGGATATACCTAAACTCCGATTTTTGTTTGCTAGACCAAACCAGCCAATATTTATCCTACTATAATATTATAAACGTGAAAGTTTGTATGGATGGACGGATGTTTATTACTCTTTCATGCAAAAACTACTGAACGGATTTGGATGGAATTTGCTGAATTTGCACACAGGTGGCTTATAAGGATTAACATATAGGATACTTTTTAGCCCGAAATTCTTACGGAATCGAAACGTATGCGGGTGAAACCGCGGGGCGTAGCTAGTACTAAATAATGTTATGTCACAAAAAAGGTCGATCACAGCTGCCATTGAGTCTAGCAAATAAAAAATCAGAGTATAAGTAGGTTGTACATTCTACTCAACCTGTCAGATAAATTAAACTTACAGCTAAAATAGATAAACATGTAATACGCGCACCTAAATATTACATAATACTCCATGTCTCGAGGTAGTCGAGTCGCGACAGGCGCCCAACTGTCTTGTACATACTGAGCATACAAAATGATTTAATATGTTTACTAAAGCAATTGTTAGGGATTGGCCGAATGATCTTTTAGAACCTACTCTTGTTTAGTTTATTCTAACTCAGAGGAAAAGATAAGGAGATATTTTTAGCACTGACACACAAATCACAAAATAATAGTAATAAAAAATTCTCAAGGCTCTCCGGCGATTATTACGACAACTCTTAGGCGATTGGATCAAGGGCCCTGGTTCAGAAGGCAGTACCTACTCCTTGACACGGCTTGCATTGTGAGGAGGTTCCTGTCTCTGGAGCCCTAACCACCGGTAGCTTGGACCCTGCTCCAAATTATATAAAAAACTTGAGAGTTGTCAAGGGACCCGGATGGAACGAAGTTCTTTTCGATTAATTAGTGAAGGAATTGTAATAAAATTTTATTTTTTTTAAGTTATAATAATATTTTTTTTATTATTAACAAATAAAAAAACACAGACAAAAAAAAACTGGCTTGCTTTCTATAAGAGAGAAAGAGAGAGACAGACAGAGAAACACGCGCACGCCGCACGGCTTACAACTATAGCAAAAAGTGTCGTTCCAACTTTTGGTCTTAATTTTTTCCGTCTAGCCCCCTTTCGCAACGCGCGATAAGGAACTTCGTTCCAAAATGGAAGTATTTAATAATTGAGTAACTAAATGAACGAAATAAAAAAATGTTGATCTACGTACTGATTTATTTACATCCATGCAAGAATGGCTCTTATAAACCAGATGCTTCTTTATTTATTTATTTTTTTTTTTATTTATTCAAACTTACACATATTTCACAAACATACAAGTATTACCATGAAGTTCTAACCAACAGAAAGCTTAGACTGATTTAACAGCGGGTCCCAAACTAGGCACAGCCTGTATCTTGGTGACCCAAAGCTTCTAATGGATCGTTACCAAATAAATAAGTATATTTTGGTGCTACCTCAGTTTTAACGTTCAAAGTTTCAAAGCTTTTCATAACCTACACGATGAAATCTTTATAACACTAACAAGAAGTATTGCTCTATAGTTTTATAGCATTAGTATGATGTAGTTCTAAATAAGGGGCATTGCGCTAGATATAAATCTGTCGCAACACGGCGCCCGGCGGTCTTGCTGCGTCTGCGCACACCTTGTTACGTCACGTGGTACATATCAAGAAAATTCCCCTTGTTTACGCACAAGACTGGAATTGTAAACTAGCGATTTATACGATGGAGTAAACACTGAATATTCTGGGTGGATTTGAGCAGCTGTTGCACGAAAACAATGTTTGTAACTGTTGTAAAAAGGTCACTTTGGCAGAATCATAATAGGACAACAATATGAATGACATTATAAATCGTAAAATGGTCACAAACTGACAATTCATAATATGATCTGTGTGCAATTCATATTACAATGAAATAACATTTGAACTGTAGAAATAAAAAACAAAAAACCAATTTGATTAATAAAAACTTAATGAAAAATTTACCGATAAAATTACGATTTTTATTTTTTTCCTGCGGCAATGTTTACCCCAAATATAAAATAAAATTTTACGAAAATTAGAGGAATTGCTGATCTGCTGGGAATTCAGGAAATGAATAGCTTTTAGAGGTATTGCTTAAAGTGGCCTTTTTAGGCCCCCAAATAGGTAGGTATAGCTATTAGGCAAGATATGTACATTCACAAATAGTTTACGAGATGATATTTCCTGTGTTTGAAGATTTTGTTAATCCAGCTTTCGCTGCCTCTTGTTGAAGCCGAGATTTATAAACGTTACTTAGCACGTACTTAGGCTAAGCATTATTCCTGTCAATTTCGCAAACCTGTCAAACTACAAGTGCAAGACAGAGACAGTAGAGTCACGATTACTAATATGTCAACACGTGGAAACTTTAAATACCGATTTTTTTGGGAAATAACGAAAACAACAATAAAATACAAGACATTGCATAAACTTATGGGTTCGAAAATACTATGTTCATATCAAAAGCAAATTTTCATTAAAAAAGAAAGGAGTAAATCGCTTTTGAATAAAGCCAAGTGTATACATACTTTTGCTCGTGACTGTACATGTCAAAGTCAAAGCGCGAGCTAACGTTTATAGATCTCTCGGCCTTCGTGTTAATTTGAATATTCCAAACATAGAATAGAGCTAGTTACTACGCACGAGTGACTTTTGTCACCGTGGCAAAGTTTCTATCACTATCACGTCACGTCATCAAAGTGGAGTCACGTCACGTCATCAAAGTTCAATCGAACAAGAGTGACAAAACAGTCACGGTGATAAAAGTCACTCGTGCGCACTAGTGCTAACTGGCTACTTTTATTTCCCTCTTCTTTCGTCTCTCAAAACGGTGCTGTATTTCAAATCTCGGCTGTTCTCTATATTATGGCATTCAATGAACAAAATTTAACAAGCCGCTAAAACAGAAAATTGAGTTAATCTGGACAGTAAACTTTACAGTGATATAAATAACGGACAGAACAACTAGATTCGTTTTGATCTACCGTTCTAACACCATTATCGTCCGTACAAAGATATTAGAAAACCACTTTATTATCACAACAAACACAAGTTTCTAGGCAATAATCTAATAATTCTAATAAACACCGCGGCTTGTTCTCGAGCTCGTAAGTCCCGGAGACAAGATCGGCGTGTGTTCTCGAAAGCGGGATCGGCCGCGGGACACAAATCATGGCGGTTCCGCCCCGTTCTTACACAACGGAGTAAGGAAACTGGTCTGTTGTGGACTAAAAAAATTGTTTTGTACTTGCTTTGCTCAAGTTTTTGTAGGACAACAGTGAAATACGCGAGAGAGGTAATCAATTTATCATCTGTGTTGGAGTTGCTTTCTTTTGTCGTTTCTACGGCGCTTTGGTAGCGGTGTTGTTGCGTCGCCGGCGCGTTGTTGTCGTACCGCACCTGCACTTTTGTTCCGTTGATAGGTAGGTAGGTGCCGACTTAATATTTTAACAGAAATAGAATCCTTTGTTTGGAGCTAACCCCTAACATAATTTTTATGAAATCAATGTCGTCTGTATTTTTCATTTTGTAAATAGATGTCTGTTATATTAATATGCATGAAAACATAACAAAATACCTAATGGATTTTCCCAGAAATAATATATTACCTAAGGATATTTATATCTACATGTTGCAGGAGAACTGCAAGACTAATAACTAACTAACTAACTAACTACTAACTCCAACTCCACCTTAACAGCGTATCAATCTCAATCTGAATCATTTTGAAGGATGTTGCTAATCCATTGCTTCATATGTTCGAAAAATGGTCTGCTCAACAACGTAAATACCGCAATGAATGTTGTTGAACTGTCAAAATGAAACCAATTGCTTCTAATAATGTATTACGCAATTACCCCGCATAATATTGATTCATCATTATATTATTCAAACTAAAGATGCTCGTTTCTTCACAGCCCTATTCAGCTTCTTCCTACATCATAGCTTTCATCCCAATATGGACGTCGATGGATCCTCTCAACAATTTGTATGAAGCAACGGCTTGCTTCGAAAGTGAGTGGCGTCAATAACTTACTTGTTGAAACTTAGAGGGATTTACGAGAACCACATACTATTATTATAGTGAACTAATTTCGAAGAGTTATTGTAGTTTGGTTTGTAATTGAAAGACGCCCACGCTATGACGTAGGACTTTCAGAGTACGAGCATGTTACGAAATTTGAATACATGGGCATGTATACAAGGTAGCGACGACGATACAACAATAATGACGTTCCTAGTCTGCATGCAAAAAATCAACCAAATATGTATATTTAATAGTTTAGTCCAAGGATTAACAAAACCCATAGTCACACTATCACTATTTAGTTTGTATGAAAAATCAGTTATACACCAAAATGGTCCTATGCATTAGTATTGCCATTGTTTTCATTTATTTATCGTATTGTTGTCTCCACGTTATATAAGTATCTGCCATGCCATTGTTCAGATCAAAAAGTCATTTTTGGTCATACGTAGATCAACACAACCAGTCTTACCAAGGGGTATTACCCAGTAACTGGGTTGTGGAGGTCAGATAAGCAGTCGCTCCATGTAAAACACTAGTATTCAGCTGCATCCGTTTAGACTGGAAGCCGACCCCAACACAATTAGGAAATGCATAGCCAGATGATGATGACGTAGATCAACACAGCTGTCAGATGGGTTCTATCTAGTGTAATCAATAATTTAATGTCTTTGAGTGTAATGTTATTAAATCCAGAGCGACATAATTACCCTAAAGCCTTTTAAATCTTTTTAACCCCTATAACACACAGGTTCATCATCAGCTTCTAATGAGTTCCAAACAGCTCTTAAGATAAGACAACAGTGTGGCTGAAACGGCGGTGGAAGAAAACATCGTGAGGATAGATTAAAATTATCTTAGCACAAAAGACACAACATTTTAAACAACTAGCAATCGGACCAATGAAGCTCAACAATGGACAAATGGAGATCATTCCCAACATATGTTAATTAAGTTATTATTACTACACCAAACATGATTTTTAATACCGCAGATGTCCATTTGACATTTGAAACTACTTACGAAGCAAATAATAACATTTCTCGTGACTAATCTTGTAATTGTATCCTGTCTTTGGTTCAAGTTTTTTTGAAGTCACCGAATTATAAAAGTGTACTGCTAAGCAAAGGTCCTAATTGTATCTTCCATACTTTTCTATAACATGGTCAGAAGCAGCTATGTAGTGTCGACGGTTATAAAATTAATGATAATATGGTGGCCCAGTAATAACAGCCGCGATTTACAAGTTGGTCGTAGGTTAGAACCCAGAGAGTCGCTTTACTTTGTGTAGGTATATCATTTCATCACCACTGCTCTCAAAACGGTGAAGGAAAACATCGTGAGTAACACGCCATGTCATAGAACCAAAAATTCAAGCCATGTGACATCTACCAACCCACACTAGGCCCGCCTGGTAGATTACGGCCCACTCCCTCTCACCGAGAGGAGGCCAGTGTCCCAGCAGTGGGAACTGATACTGCATTCTTAATATAACAAAAGCTTCTCTGTATGTTTTGAGTGCAAAATCGAGAAGATTTTCCCAGAGTCGAGCGTTTCCGTTAGACCAGTAGAACATAGCTAGCTACTAAACTACAAAGTAAATTAAAGTCTACAGAAACACCGCAAAACAGTCTCTTAATCCAAACATTCGTGACTAAAACTATCTTAAAACAGTTCCTTTCAGGTCAAAGGTCGAGATGTAAAATAAAAACTAAACTGTTCCAATATTCTGCATGAAATATTCAAATTTGGGCAATTATTCGGTCGTTTAGACTAGAGAGACATCGTTTTGAAGCGTGTGAGCGTTATCCGAGTGTTTTGTGGTTGAAAACAATGGCTCCTAAGTCGAGGCCTCGGCTCCAGAGCAAGGCGAGGCAATCAAAGCTTGCAATAGAACGCTAGGAACCGGAACGCGACAGTTATTCCGCTCTTCTCCAAGTAACGGTCCCACCATTTGCAGTACTTTTTCTTTGTGCTCGACTACTAACAGTGCAACTACGTAGCAACTCGATTTGTTGTCGTTTCAAATTAAAGCATCGTATTCCGTCATTTTTGAAATGGCAGACTGCGAAAGATGTTGGAAAGATTTTGAAGCTGGTATAGCTAATACCATAGATATGAAAAAAATATTTCTATGGTTAATATCTACTATCTAAATATTTTAGTTTATATAGTACAATTACAGTCCAGGATTTACGCAACAAGAAATAGCGGGGTAATTGTGTAAGTGATAAATGATTTTATTTCTGTAAATAGGTTCACGTCAATAATACATATTTTAAAAATTAGACGATACGTTAGTAGCAATGGCTTTCATTTTGACATTTCAACAACATCCATTGTCTTATTTACGTTGTATAGCAGACAAATTTTTCAAACATGTTTATATTATTTTATACCTAATTGCGTAACACATTATCAACCACAATCTGAATCATTTTAAACGATATTGCTAATGTATTGCTTCATATGTTCGAAAAAGTTGTCTGCTCAACAACGTAAATAACGCAATGAATGTTGTTGAACTGTCAAAATGAAAGCTATTCCTACTGTTAGTACGTTACGCAATTACCCCGCTGCGGGGTAATTAAGTAAGGCACACAATATTCGCACAAAAAAAAAACTTTAAATAGTAAATTGTGAGCCTGTGTCACGGCTCTGCCAAACGTCGATATATTATGTCGAGTTGATTTGATTTGAACTGTTTGTCGTATTTTCGAATTTTGCGAGTGAACGTTGGTAGCGCAGTAGCGGGTGAAGTACCTACATTCACCACGCTTCGTCGTTCGCCAGTAGTTTCGTTATTTTGGATTATTTTCTACTAAATCGTGTTTAGACGCTTTCTGATGACAATGTTGCAATTTTTGCTCGTTTTGGACCGAAATGTTTTGTTATAAAGATTGTAAAAGATGCTGATCTCTTTCCTGTAAACGAGCTCGTTGTTGCAACGTTGCATTGGGATTTGTTGATTAATTATGAAGCAGAACGTGTTAATAAAAATGGATTAAATTATCAAGTTATTTAAGCTTCACAATTTCTAATCATATTAATATAGCATGCACCTGGCTCTCCTAAATACGTCGCAATGCACTGTAAAAAAAAGAAATGGTCATAACAAAACAACAAAGAATAATAAACAATCGTCAAAGGATTTCATGTCCATGAAAAATCCGTCTGGAATTTCTACATTAATTTTCAATAGCAAATATTATTACACCACTTCTATATATATTTGCTAGAAAAAAAATGTACCAAGCGAACATTGAATTGTTTGTAATTTTTTTTTATCTACCCACAAAATAATTATTTTACAAATGTCTAATTTCTGTAAAACTCTCAACAATATAGAAAGAAAGAAATAAAATACATTTATTTGCGGCAAACATGACGCATAAAAAGAACACAAACACAAAAAAAAACAAAGGGGGGGAAAACATGCGTCACATCCACGTAAAACTGCCATCGCTGAGCATAATGCTAAGAACCTATATCGACTTATGTTATAGTTTTAATATTCTCATGCTGGTGAATTTTTGTATTCTTATGACAGTAAAGTTATCTCAAACCTCAAAAAAGCGACATCCCAGATTTATTCCAGAGTACTTATTTAAAGAGAACCCGCGTGCTCTAAGTAAAGCATGGTATTAAGTTATTAGAAGGGTGTTTACTTTAAGTATGGTACTTATAGGTTCGCCCTGGGGCCACTCGATACCCCGCGTTATAAATCTAAGCTATATCATAAAATCTCCAATAACCACGGACTACCGACCACCGTTAGCTGCTGCTTAGATCTAGGATAATACTAAAAATAATTGTGGATTCTAAATTATGATGTTTTTAGTTTTGAGCCACTTTGTTGACTTGGTACTTAGCTGAGCGAAATGTAGGGTCTGTGCATTGTAAAGAAATGAATTGGTAGGTATTTGCTGCACCCCAATTGCGTGACTTACTTTCTTTCATGATCGAAAGGATTTCGAACTAAATTCCTATAACATAGGAAAAAAAACGTAAATAAATAACGAAACATAACCACAATCAGCCTATAATGTTCCCACTAGTGGGATGCAGGCCTCCTCTCTGTAAGAGGGAGTGTGGTCGGCCCAGTGCCGGTTGGTACAAGTCGCATGTCTTCAAATTTTTTGGTTCTAGGACACGCCGGTTTCCATACGATGTTTTCCTTCACCGTTTTGAGAGCAGTGGTGATGAAATTATTTACACAAAGTAAAGCGCAGGGTTCGAACCCACGACCTACAGCTCGTGAGTCGGGGTCTTTACCACTGGGCCATTACTGTTCGAATAACAAAATGAATGTTGTTGAATTGTCAAAACAAAAGATATTGGAACTGTAAGTTTGTTACGTAATTACCCCCATAGGATAACTGTCGAGCTGCATTCTGCGGATGGGTCCGCGACAGACCCAGATCCATCCAATCCAATCCAGATCACAGCAACGTACGTAATACCAAAAATTTAATAGTCCGGAAAACTGTAATTGGATTAACGATCGCAAATATCGTTTAATTAATTGATAAGAGACTAGAGCCTACGAACCAAGTCTCACAAAACAGTCAGAATGATAGAAGTAAGGTTTATAAACACAATATGCTTGATCAGTTTCGTTAAGTCTACGATGGAGCCTTTTGTAGTCGGTGGGAATTTCGCTCATATATCTCACTTTCCTCATTCTGCTTTTATGAGTGTTCATTGCGTTGAGGAGGACGATCTCGCCCTGTCTTGGATCTGCGGGGCTTCGATTGTGAATCAGGCGATAACGCTGACGGCCGCTCACTGTTTGTTCGGGTGTGGGCACAACAGCTCCATCACCGTGACGGTGGGGCACTCCCACAGGGATCATGGAGTGGGGTCTACAGTTCACAGTTACCTGATACATGAGGACTATGACGTGGAGCTGACGAACAGTGACATCGCGCTAGTGAGGCTGAACACTAGGATTCAATTCAGCGATAAAGTGAAGAGGGTGGTGCTGATGAAGAACCCACCGTATTATGAGAAGGCGCAGATAGCTGGCTGGGGACTTACCGATGTGAGCATATTTTAGATTGATACGATTTTGGAATTTTGTGTGATGCGGCATTAACATCAGACATTTGAACTGTTAAACATAATCAGTCTCCTTGTACACACGTTCACGTTTTTCTTGCCGTGTAAAAATACGATTTAATCGCCGTGTGTAGGCACGGTCGTCAGTTTTGTATGGATCACTATGGAAGCTTGTTGAAAGATACATTTCCTACGGCGCGGTTTATATATCGTACCGTAAAGAAACCGTGTCACATACAAAGGGCTTCATTCCAGCCAGAGGCATCGCCAATGCACTGTTGTCCCAGAAATAAAGCCGAAATGTCATATTTCGCGCATATGCCAGCGCTGGGACTCTGTCTCGTATAGGGTCCTAGCATTATGCGGAGCGTTGGCCGTTTTGCGTGGATGTGACGCATGTTTACCCCCAACTTGTTATTTTTTTTTTGTGTGTTTATGTTCTATTTATGCGTCATGTTTGCTGCAAATAAATGTGTTTTCTTTCTTTCTATATGTATATATACGAAACGTCAATCATGGCAACAGTAATGCTAACATGTAAAAGTTCACTTTATTTGTTTTTAAAGTAAATTATAGATATAGTTTAATTAACTTTAATTCGAGGAGAGCCCCGAGAGGAGGCCTGTGTCCCAGCAGTGGTAACAATATAGGCTTATCATCTGCCTAGCCTTTTCCCAACTATGTTGGGGTCGGCTTCCAGTCTAACCGGATGCACCAGTATTTTACATGGAGTGACTGCCTATCTGACCTCCACAACCCAGTTACTGGGTAATACGATACCCCTTGGTAAGACTGGTTGTCAGACTTTCGGGCTTCCGACTACCCGTAACGACTGTCAAAGATCCACGAATGACAGCCGGGACCAACGGCTTAACGTGCTTTCCGAGGCACGGAGGAGTCTCGGTATGTAAAGATGGTCACCCATCCACAGACCAACCGCGGCAAGCGTAGCTTAACCTGACCGATCAACCTGTGCGGCTGTTATTATTTAGCCACGGAACATTATAGGCTGATTATGTTTATAGTGGTTAAAACATTTTTTTAAACAAGCAAAATGCAACCAATTTACAAGAGCCAAAATAATAATGTATGCATGGTAAATATTTACAGGAAAGAAAGAAGACAACGACGGATCTACTGAAGTTCGTCGACCAGTTCGTGTGGAAGGCCGACGACTGCCAGAAGTACGTCCAGAACACGCCTGCAGGTACCATCTGCGCGAGCAGTGACCAACGTCATGATTATTCCTCTCGGTAAGTTTTCAATACATAAAATCCTTTTACTTTCAACAGTCAACTCCGCCAGACTTGGCGTACTGGAAGCAGAAAAACCGATCTATATTCTATTATTTATTTGTTTAATGCACAATGTACACAACCATAGTTACACGCTAGGCTTAAACCTAGTGAGTACATGACCCTATTAGGGAGCAGCAAAATAACTTAAAACTAACAGTTTTGTAGTGAGTATCTGGTTTTAATGTGCCAATAATCTATATCAGTAGCGATTTGTATGATTATATATTATACTGGCAGTTTTAATTGTACTGGCTACCATCAGTATCTATATGTCAATAGGTTATTGGGTTCGAACGGCGTACCATTATAACTAGGTCACAGGTATCAAATAATTATAAATTTAGCCATTATTCAAACCAATTAACATTACAACTTAGAACCTAAAAATTAAAATGTCAACTATAGCATAGTGTCATAAACTCATTATAGTAAATGTATTAGATATAATGAGTTGATGACACTGTTGTGCTGTAGGATATGCTACGAAAAATACGCGCTTTGACGTAGAGTTGCGGACACCAGCCCGTATTACCTATTATCATCCCTTCATCATCTGCCTAGTCTTTACCCAACTATGTTGGAATCGGCTTCCAGTCTAACTGGATGCAGCTGAGTATCAGTATTTTACATGGAGCGACTGCCTATCTGACCTCCACAACCCAGTTACTGGGTAATACGAAACCCCTTGGTTAGATTGGTTGTCAGACTTTCGGGCTTCTGACGACCCGTACCGACTGTGAAAGATCCACGAATGACAGCCGGGTCCAATGGCTTAACGTGCTTTCTGAGGCACGGAGGGGTCTTGGTATGTAAAGACCCATCCACGGATCAAGTGTAGCTTAACCTGAACGATCGACCCGTGCGGCTATTATTATTTAGCCACAAGCCCCTATAAGTTTTTATATATCAATGCCTATAAGTATAAAACTACCTACCGCTGCCCTGGAACATAAAGGGCTAAGGAAGACCGTTGCCCTGGAACATAAAGGGCTAAGGAAGGAACACGGGTGGGTTTTAGTCAGTAAGAGTCTGACACTCCCTTCCGCTCCACCCAGAGCGGGAGGGGTCATTTGATGATTTCCCAACTTCAAAAAAAAAAAGTATAAACCTACCTACCTAATCTATTAGGTTTAAATACTTTATTATCAAAAAGAAAAACAAAAGAGCCAGTTACGTGAGAATATAAGATAATAGAATGTAATAAAAATTGTTCTAAGCAACGGTCACCGGTACAATACAATAGGCTTAAAATTATTTTGTTTTTAAATTGGTTAGGTTACACGTTCAAGTTTTATTCTCAACTAGATTAGGCTAGCAACGTTGTTAGCGAGTGGTTTAAATGATGTAATGTGATAGTTTTGATTTCAAACCGCTGAAAGAGCTTACATTTTTTATATGGGTTGGTCAATCATTATAAAATTACTTAGGATACGGTGAGCATTTTCGAAAATTTAGATTAGGTCTAACAAAAATTGTGGGTTGACGTTAAATTGGCTGTGGAACCGTGCGTAGTCCAACTGTCCAGCATGCACGTAGCCGTTTTTTTTTACAGCTACGAGCTAAAATTAACCGAATTAATCAAAGCCGTATTTGCCGTCAGAATCTAATTTTTAGCTACTTGATTAAAACCGTGGATAATTACTATTTTATTGCGTAATATGGTGTTTTTCTTGCATTTGTAAGAGAAACTCAAGGGCATAAAGATCATTACAAACATAAAAACACTCCTGCAGAAACTACCCAAACTGTCACATTGTTTCAAACACACCTCGGGCAACAAGAGCTAGTTTGATGGTTCAGAATAAATCGCTCGTCAGTTCTATGACTGTGTACCAGAATAGCTGGAGACTAGAGTTTTCAGAAGACGCTCAGAAGCAGATCATCATCAGCTTATATTCGGTTTACCATCACACTAAACGTTTTAGAAATCGTCGTATAGACGTGTTACAAACGCAACAAGAGGAGAGTGACGACCGAGGAATGATGAAACCATAGATATAGGATAATGAAACCCTCCCTTCGCAAACAGAATCTGACCTTGTTAGGTCTTGTTCTTGAGTACGTGGCTCTATTTCATTGTTTTTATAGTTCAAGTATGCCATGACGACAGATAAACGAATGTTTTGATCCAAGAACCTCATGATGCTATATATTCATCCTGATGTTTGGATCCTGTCAAATAAGTTTGCGTTCAGACACGGCGGTAACCGCGCGGATTCCGCGCGTTTCTTTCTTACATGAGCATCTTCATAATCGTTTAGACATGGTTCCGTCTAAATCGAAATGAAGTGTAGCGCGTTTGGACGTTAGCTAAACGCGCTCATAATTAATGCTACTAATTGACTTGAAACATATTCAGGGTGAACTGGTACCAACGTTAGAAAAAATTAAAGAACGTTTGTATGCAAGCGGAACCCCTGATTCATCTAGGATTTAAGTTGAAGAAATTTTTTATCATTCATAAAACAATAACGACCAAATGCACTGGCTAATTAAGTGATAAGGATACAGAACGCATACGCACACGCAGTCAACGTTCTTAAAGGCAAAAAACGTCACAGTAAATCATGCTTGAAATAAGATCTATTCTAGTTTTCTTAAGTTTGGCCACCTTTATAGAATGCGCGATGGAACCGTTTGTAGTTGGTGGGAAAGACGCAAAAATTAAAATGTTCCCTCATTCCGTGTTTATGTATGTTCTATGTTACGAAGGCGATCACCCTGATAGTGTCTCCTGGATCTGTGGCGGGTCCATTGTAAATGAAAAAATTGTACTGACGGCGGCGCATTGTATTTATGGATGTTCTTCTCAAAGCACCTTTACCGTCTCCGTGGGGCACAGGCATTTACAGAAAGGTGCTGTATCTAGTGTTCGCAATTACTTAGTACATGACAAATATAGAAGTGCCACAACAACCAACGATATAGCGCTAGTGAGGCTCAAAACTGTTCTAATACTTGGTAATAACGTAAAAAGGATAGCTTTAATGAAGAAACCACCTTACTATGAAAAAGCGCAGATAGCCGGTTGGGGAATGATCGATGTAAGTACATTTTGCTTCCTTAAATAAAATCAGTAATATATTTGTAATTAAATATGATGAGATTCTTCATTTCGACGCTTGAATGGCAGAATTGAGAAAAGAGAAATAATTGAGTTAAAAATTCTGGTCATCAATTAATTATGATAAAACAATTACGAGTATGAATATTCCTAAAATGGATCGTTCTTTTATAATTGCAGGAAGATAAAGAATCAATGGGAATGACCCTCAAGTACGTAGATCAATGGGTGTGGAAGAGTGAATCTTGCAGACAAGTGATACATCAGTTACAGAAAGGGACTCTCTGCGCCAGCAGTGGAAACACAAATTCTTATTCTAGTCGGTAAGACCCATGAGAAGTTGAAGGCCGCGACCTCCTTCTTCTTCTTCTTTTCGTGTCGATGGTTCTCTTGCTAATTGTTATTTTTTTTATATTGTTTGAGCCCAATCGGCGGCCACATTAATTGGCATCAGCGGCATTTTTTAAGTCATGCAAGGTGCAGGTAACCGGTCACTTAGGACACTCCAGCGTTTGTTGTGAACGCAGAACTATTTTTATTATAAAGAAGTTTAGCCTGCGGGTCATAGCATAAGCATATCAGCCTATTATATTGCCACTTCTGGGACACAGGACTCCTCTCGGTGAGAGCGAGTGGGCTGTAATCCACCACGCGGGCCCAGTGCGGGTTTGATAGATGACATGTTTTCAAATTTTTGATTCTATGCCATGCCGGTTTCGTCACACACAATGTTTTCCTTCGCCGTTTTGAGAGCAGTGGTGCCGAATTATTTACACAAAGTATAGTGCCGGCCTGGATTCGAACCCACGACGTACAATTCGGAAGTCAGGGTCGTTACCACTTGGCCACCACTACTCCTACCACTGGGCCACCCCTGGTCCTCCTGCGTGTCATAGCTTAAAAGGAGATGCTTCTTTTGTGTGATCACCGTTGGTAACACGTGGGACGATTTGGACGAACTCCTCTTGTTTTCAATGACGAGTGTGTACCATTTGTCATTTGAACTCACGAACTCGATCCGTCTCGAGGTCTGTTCGTCTTTGATGGTTCACTTAGGGACAACAGACATGAAAGCAGTCATTTATTAAAAGCGTAATTTGAAAATGGAGACTTGAAATTATAATACTAAGTGTTAATTTTGTTGTGTCCCGAATCACTTCAAAATTTTCTGAGTCATGCAATGGTGTCTTCTTATTATGTTCGTTGACTGCCGTTAATTACTTGCTCAAGGTCAAGGTCACGGTTGACGAAACTGCGGTTCAACTGCATTTGTTCCGGGTGCATGCAAGATGGATAGCGTCAGGTCTTCTCGCGAATTTCTTATTCTTCTTTAAATGATTTCATACAGCGATGAAATACTATAATGAAATATAATAATATGGCTTGCTGTGTGTGTGTTCAGCATTGGCACCGGCCGTAAGTCAACTTCGAATTTCTATATAAACCTCACTTCTCTGCCCCCCACCACCTCCTTCTCCTCCTGCTCCTCCTTCTACCTGCTAATATTATAAACGCGAAAGTTTGTGAGGATGGATGGATGTTTTTCCGGGAAACTTTCCCAAGTTTTCTTTCTATAAAAACCTAATTCGGACTATTGTGTATTTTAGAATAAAAAATAGACATATTGGTTCGGTCCGTTCTCTAGTGATGCGCTTACCAACGAACAGCGTTTCATTTTTACAAGATTTTATTTATCTTCCCTTGTTAGTTAGTATATATTAGTACAGACGCCAGCACATCAAGCTACTACAATCTGTCAAATTTTTTTAATAGATTTTCAACTTTATCGTTAAAGCATTAAGGTTCAAGGTTGATTGGGTAAATTTGACAGTTTCGGGTAGCTTGACCTGCTGGCGTCTGTAGCTACATACGGATTGGTTAAACCTTGCAAGCTGTATTTAAACCACTTCCTTACGGACTTGAAATTTTACAAATTGATTCTGTTTCAAAAAATGCATTTTGTATGATGCATGTTCTATATACAATATATATATATATATCGATAAAAAGCGCTCTAGAATAGCCAATATTTGAACAAGCAGAATTAACTAGAACTCGCTGTTCACACGCTGTACAATCGGCGTTGATTTTAACATTGCGTTGCTTCATTAATATAAAAACTGGCAAAGTGCGAGTCGGTTGATTTTCCATTTCCATAAAATCAACCAGCTGAACATATAGCACAGCTAACCACACTTTATGTCGTAACAGTAAAGGTTGTTTTCGAACTGAAGTGTTCAATACATAGTGTCATCACATAGCAATATTACAAAAAAAAACAAAGAACTTTTACACAAACGGAACCACAGGTCCATCTCGTATCTTAGATGTTATGTTCAACGAATTTTTTTATAATTCAGTAAACAATAACGACCCAATGAAATGGCTAATTAAAATGATAAGGATATAGGATTTGTACACTTGCATTCAACAGTCTTTCAGGCAGAGAGAATAAAACAAGGTAGCTGTAAGGCAGAAATAATGGTCGAAATAAGCCGTATTCTAGTTTTCATGACTTGCGTAGCCTTCATCAAATGCGAGATGGAGCCGTTCATAGTTGGTGGAGCAAAAGTAAACATTAGACATTTTCCTCATTCCGCGTTTTTATTAGTTGCTTGTGCTGAAGACAACAGCGAACAAGTCAAGGCCTGGGCCTGTGGCGGGTCCATTGTGAATGAAATGATAATACTGACGGCGGCACATTGCGTTTACGGATGTACGTACAGAAGCATCCTTACCGTAGCTGTGGGGCACTGCAACAACAGAAAAGGTAGTGGTTCTACCGTTCATACTTACTTTGTTCACGAGAATTATACCAGTGATGCAACAATCAACGACATAGCGCTAATGAAGCTTAAGACTCGTTTAAAATTTGGCACGAATGTCAAAAGGGTAGCTTTGATGCAAGCTCCACCTTACAATGAAAGAGCGCAGATAGCTGGTTGGGGAATAACTGATGTGAGTACATTTTGCCTACATTCTTAAAATAATGTATAAGCCAAACACATTTTCAATTTCGTTTCGAACCCCTACTTGAACCAAATTGTTCTGGGAGTGGTCATCAAATTAAGTAAGAACATCGATAAAAAAATATACTATCCTTATTTCGCACTTGCAGGAAGATAAGTTAATTAGTGCAGTGAACCTTAAGTACATAGATCAATACGTGTGGCGTACTGATGCATGCAAACAAGTGATCTCGTCAGTGCCCAAAGGCGCTATCTGCGCCAGCAGTGGATCTGCTACCTCCTTTTCTAGCCGGTAAGATAAGTGAGCAGTATAATTATCTAGCTATTAAGCCTACATTTATTTTAAATTTCTAAATAAAATCCTGAAGCCGAGATCTTCCTAGAATTTTAAGTGGCAGTGTTTAATGAAAAGATTCAACCCTTAAGAACTACCCTGTCTACTGTAGATTCGTGCCATATTTTTCCCGGCTGAGCAAGCAACATTGGAATATTGGCTTAGTAGCCGATTAACACGAAAATACCATCTACAGAAACTTAGTACGTTAGTGATATCTATCAAAACCAAATCAATCAATCTTAAAAGTCATTTATTGAAATTAGACTGAGAATTACACTTTTCAAATGTCAAAATTACAAAATACAGTCCCTCCCCCAAAACGCCCGCTCTTCACCACTTCCTAGTGCTTTCACTGGGAAGAAGAAGTGACGCAACAAACTCCCCAGCAGCACAGCACTATGTAACAAACTTATGTAAAAAGAAGTAGGTTTTATTCCTCTAACAACACCAAGGCATACTTATATTGCAAATATATTTTTTTGTTTTGCTTTACTAAAGTACACGTCATTACGTATTATCCAAGCCATTTACGTCGTAGTTACAACGTGCCAATCACGTTGTAACAACGACGTAATGACCTAATGTTGCAAAGTTTTCGTAAAACTTGGTTTTTCAATGCCGCCTGAGTATTCAATTAAAAATAATGGCGTTCATTAAATCGGAGAAATTTGATCTGTGTTTAAAAGAATATCGTTTTATGGACGTATTAGCCTTCCTCAGAGACGGACGCGAGTTTTCTTCGTGACAGCCAGTCGGTGCACGTGTTAGTTTAATGTTACAAATGCAGCATATTTTTTTTAAATTGGGTTTGATATGCCTGGTCAAATGTGACAAAGAATACCCAGTAGGGAAAGGTGAAATTGGGCAGATAAGACAATTCCCACATTCTGCGTTCTTGAATGTTCATTGCGAGGACAAAGACCATCCTGGATGGATTTGCGGGTCATCTGTCGTCAACCAGAGGATAATGTTGACAGCGGCGCATTGTGTGGACAGTTGCATCAACCAAGCCACCATGACAATCTCAGTGGGCCACAGGCATAAAGGAAAATGGTTTGTGTCTAGTGTCCAGAGCGTCTTCACTCACGATATGTATGACAAAGCTATATTGGCTTATGATATAGCACTATTGAGACTCACAACGGATTTGAAATTCAGTTATGACGTTCGACGAGTGGCATTAATGGAAAGCCCACCGTACTTTGAGAAGGCACAAGTTGCAGGCTGGGGGTGGATTAATTTAGTGAGTAATGATAATAATTTTTTTTTGTTTACATTCGGCTACGTATTGAAATGTCGAAAATGAAAAGATTTACAATCATCATATCGATACGATAGATCATATCACCAATCGATAGACTTTGGACATTTAAAACTAGAGCCATGTTAGTCTCGGTTTTGGAAGTCTGAATGCAGCACCTGTCATTAAAAAGTTATGCGGAAATCATGGTATAATGCGGAGGAATGAGGAAAATGTTGTGAGGAAAGTTTTGAGTATGAATTTGAATGGCTGTAAAAGTGAAACGATGAATGGACTGTGTGATAGATGATATGGGTAGTGACTACCGAGATGACGAATAATAGAGAAGTATGCTACAAAAACACATGTTGCGCCGCCCCAAATAAATTAGGATGAGGGCAGGAGAATGATGATGATAAAGAAAGAAAAGAAAAAATCTTTAGTGTGAGTATTTTTTGCGATTTGTATTTATGGACGATGTTAAGTTTAGATATTTTTAACTATGAACATCAGCATGTTTACTTACGAACCCTTCAATTCACTACCAAGAAATGAATGGAATTCTCAAGTAATATTTCCAGGAAATCGAACCAGAAAAGGGAACAAAAATCCTTCATTACGTCGATCAATACGTATGGAGCACATATAGATGTATTACAGCGATTGGAGATGTACCCAAGGGCATGATTTGTGCAAGCAGCAATAACAGCAAGAATTACAAGTACCCTAGTAGGTAAGCAGAAAAGGCAAGGATTTTTTGAAGGATTAATCAAGAATTTGTTCCCTTGAGAAATACGAATCCCTTGGCTAGGTTCCAGCCGGGGCTATCCTACTAATATTATAAACGTGAAAGTTTTATGGATGGATGGATTAGTATAATATAATACTATAAACGTGAAAGTTTGTATGGATGGATGTTAGTTAATCTTTCACGCAAAAACTACTGAAGGGATTTGGATGAAATTTGGCACACAGATGGTTTGTAACTAGTATTAACATATAAGATACTTTTTATCCCGAAAATCCCACGGCATCGAAACTCATTCGGGTGAAACCGCGGGGCGCAGCTAGTATAAAATAATCATTCGATATCGGATGTAAAGAGGCGATTATTGTGAGAGTCACAATAATACCCGTCATTGTATTTTTTTGTACTGGACCATACCAGGTAACCTTCGGATTCCGGAGATATTGAAGGCCAAAGTTTTATTTACTTTGACGACACATAGTTTTAAAGGTAAAAAAAACCCCACAACCCCTGCACCGGTGCATGTAACCATAAGCATAATAATAATATGTATTTTGCATACGTCACATTGCGCGCTGCAAACTGTGATGTTTTACACTAAAAATAAAAGTCGTTTCCCAGCAAACATTTTGCTCAATTTTCATTACTTTGATGTACAGAATGTTTAAAGTTAAGTAGTGATTAGCGACTGTTTAACCATACATTTTTGACGGTCAAACGTCACTTAATTTTAATCATCGTTTATAAATAAACCCCTTAATGTTTAAGTTTCTATAAAATACTTAATTATTTTATGTAATAAGCGTTCAATGTCTTTTATATTTTTATTACTAAATGTGCCTGCTCTCGGCCTGGATCACGCCTGATGGATGAGGGCTATGATGGAACGAGCGTGCCCAGAAGATTCCTGTTTACTCTTGTTTTGGAGGCAGGGTTAAATGTGAAAGGGAACACACACGCTGACAGAGAGTTCCACTTTAGCTGTGCGCATTATAAATGTGGAGAAAAAGCGCTGAGTACGGCTGGTCGGGATACCAACCAAGTGCGGATGGTACCCTGTTGTACGTCTGGTAGTCCGATAGTAAAAGGGCGATGATGGTGGAATCAAGTCAAAAAAAAAATATATATATTACCTTCATTTGTACGGTCAGCAACAAAAGTCGGTTAACACTTCAGTTATTTAAATCTTAAATATTGAGCAAAATAATCTTAAAAAAACATGTAGTAATAGAATATTTAAGAATAATTATCTCTTTGAAATGAAATAGTGAAAACCAATGTTTCGCATCATTTAGTATCCATTTAGATGATTTGTAAAAGTAACAGTGTTAATTGACTTTTGTTGCTGACTGTAAAAGAAAAACACTTATCTCCACACATTAAGCTTTACAACTAGGGAAATAGAGTGTCTTCGATGAGCTCTGGCACCCAATGAAAGATTTAACTTGTATTTAGGGTGCCAGCGTCCTCGCCTACGATTTGAACATGCAGCCGTAGTTGTAAGACGAGCACAGTACGTCATAATTAAATTACTAGCTAATGTTGTGTCCTATTTATGTACCCATGCATGGGTGTGTGTGTATTTGAGTGTGTGAGGGGGACATAAATATGGTGAAAACTTGTGTCAAGTCGTTGAGCTCCTGCGCTCTTCGAAGTACAGTCTGTAGAAGACCGACAGGCAAGCCACATTACGTCGATGAGCCAGACTGTGTAGCCTAGCCACCAACCTCTCGTCACCTATAAGCCTTTTTATTCTGCGTTCCACCGAGTCGAGTGCAGCAAGGTGGTATTTTGCTGAGTCATTCCTTAAGTGGCTGCAATACTCCATACAGAAACAAACCTGTACTTTGTACAGACTTAAAAGTTGTCCAGATGTGAAGTTACGCCTCACCTTATTGAGGATGCCCAGCTTCTTGACTGCATTCTGTGATTTTGACCCGTTGGTTCAGCCGAAGTTGAGATCAGAAGGCCAATTCTCGTAATTTAAAACGTTCAAAATCTAGTCGCAGTCTCATCTCGGCGACAAACAAATGTCAAAAACCGGTCAAAATGTAGGGAAATTATAGGAATTTTTGACAGATTGAGACTGGAATCAGACTGTCAACGTTCTTAAAATTACGATGATTGCCCCTCTGACGTCAACCCTGATGCACCTCGGAAAGTTGGAGATAATTGAAACTTACCTACAGGCTTACCTTACTTTTTTTGATTTTGGCAGCCTAATTAATTTTAATGTGCCTTTGTTTAGAGCATTCGATATTTTTTAGCTGCCGATGTGAATAGAAGTTCGAAATTTTTCAATTTTGTTCCTAAGAAATGACGGTCATTAAATCCGTTTTATTAATTCAAAAATTTATTTGCCCATAAATTGTGTTTAAGAGAACAAATTACCAATTGGCCCCATTTAACGTTCGACACAATTTTATTTCGTCAAACCCAATCGGCACGTGTGTTTGTTTGATATTACAAATGAAGTATTATTTTTTGTTGAGCTTGATATTGCTTACCAAATGTGGAAGATTACCAAAAATAAGAGTAGTGGGAGGTCTGATGGGGCAGACAAGGCAGTTCCCATATTCTGGGTTCTTGAAAGTTATGTGCAACAAACATAGAAATATTGCATGGATCTGCGGGTCATCTGTTGTAAACCAGAGGATACTGCTGACGGCGGGGCATTGCGTGCATACTTGCGGCGTTCGAGACTACCTGTCTGTGTCGACGGGTCATGCGAACACGCGAAAAGGAGCCGTGTCTAGTGTCCTACACGTTTACTTACACGAAACACGGATTTAAAATTCAGTCCGGAAGTACAACGAGTGGCACTAATGAAAAAACCACCTTACTTTGAGAAGGCACTGATAGCAGGGTGGGGATTTGTTAAAGTAAGTTTTTTTAAGGTTTTTGTACGTATAACCCTCGTGCGCTATTTTTTAAATACGTTATGAGGTTAATTAAATACTATTATATTATATTTAAGAATAAAACTTAGCTAAAATAAAAGAGAGGTTGTTTTGTTGTGATTGTTTTCTAGGATATCGACTCAACTGAGGCAACGGAGAACCTTCATTACATCGATCAGTACGTATGGACCAATGAGAGATGTAAAAAAATGATTTACCGGTTAAAAAATGGCTCGTTTTGCGTGAGCAGCAGACTTGAAACATCTTACGTTAGTAGGTAAGAAATTTTAAAACAGTGCAATGGTTTTTCAAGAAGATACAATTGAACCTTTAGGCCCTTGCCTTTTAGGCTAGGTGCAAACGAGCCACCGGCCACAGCACCGGTAGCCCAGGGACCAGCTCTTAGCTTTTTCATACGTATTGTATGGAGTCGTCGCACACGTGTGGCCGATGTCGGCCACCCCTTACAGTAGTAGGTAGGGACTCAACACCGCCAACACAGCCATCGGTGGTTGTGGCCGGTGGCTCGTGTGTGCTTACCCTTAGTCTTTTAAGGGCTGATTTTACCAAATAACTTTTATCTGTGCTGGGGCGGCAACTGCAGGCGCGGAAAACCTCAAACGGCGAAAATATTCTAATCTTATTGGGAGTTATATGTTAGAGCCGTTTGGGGTTGAACCACTGTCGCCATTCGGTCCGAGTGCACTTGGTTTTTGAAACATCGCCAAGCGCCTAGTCGACACTTGGCGTGCCGTCTGATTACGTCAAGTGTCGACTAGGCGCTGGCCTATTTTTTGGGCAAGGTATCGCCTTACAACGTGGCAATGCTGCCAGCCTTTTGGATACTTTTTCTGTTGACATCGATGCGGACGATTTTTTTGATGCCTTATGATTATTTAAAATACAATACTTATTAAAATATTTATAAAGACCAGTCCTAGCGTACTTTTTTGTCGAAAAAATAAAACGCTTTAAACTGCAAAGCATAATGTCTACGACGGACTAAAGGTACACCGAGGACTGTCCATCATCTGTGGTGGCCTTAAAAAAAAACCTGTGAAAACGTTCCTTTGCCTGTGTCTCACCCAGATTTTTACCGCGATGGCAGCAATGTAGAAAAATAGCAACAATACATTATATAGCCGGCGAAAAAAAATATTTTTTTTATGTATGACCACGCATAACTTTTTACAGAGTAGTCCGATTTTGACAATTCTTTTTATATTGGAAAGGGTTGAAATTCCCCCAAAGTGGGTCCCATATAAATTTGAAAAAAAAAAATCCAACCCTAAGGGTGGGAAAATAGGGGTGATTTATTGTTCACTCACAGATTTGAATGCTGAGTTGTGTATTATTGCTCTACTCAGTGCCACATATGTCTGCCCTTTGGCAAACAATTAGTAGATTATAGCCACAAAAATATAAAATAAAAACTTAAACCGCCGAAAAAACTGAAAAGCAAAATATAATAAACCTTTTTTATTTAACCTTAATAAGTTCTTAAAATAATGTATGTATACCTAAATAATTTTGAGTCGGTGCTGCCGATTAAATTTATGGCCATTAAGTGAGCTTTGTTTATTTATTGATTATTTGGCGCCGACTCAAAATTATTTCTATTCTATATAATAAATTTTTTATGTTTATTATATACAATAGAAAATAATGTATTTTCCTTTCTCGTGTCTAGTTGTGAACATTCGATATTTCCACAATCTAATGTAGTGAACGTCGGAAAGTTTTCGATAAATTATTATTCGACGCTATGCGACCTAGGTAACTAACTAAAATCAATTAGAAATAATGGGTGCCATTAAATCCATTTCATTGATTGATTTTTCATAAAAAAAGTGTTTAAGAGAACTAATGACTAGATTTAATGGCTTTATTATTATGATTTAAGCATTAGGCGCGAGTTTAGTTCGTCTAAAACAATTGGTATCTGCGTGTGTTAGTCAATTTTACAAAATGCTGTTTCATTTTGTAATATTGATTTTGATACGCCTTATCAAATGTGAGTTAGAACCTTTTATAGTAAAAGGTGAACTTGGGCAGATACGGCAGTTCCCACATGCCGCATTCTTGACTGTTAGGTGCCACAGCAAAAGCCAATCTGGGTGGATCTGCGGGTCATCTATCGTTAACCAGAGGATAATGTTGACGGCGGCGCATTGTGTGATTGGCTGCGTTGGCAAAACCACCATGTTTGTCTCAGTGGGGAACAGGCACAGAAACAAGGGGTTCATATCTACTGTCCGCAGCGTCCACGCACACGAAGAGTACCGTACGAATTTGTTCGATTATGACATAGCGCTAATGAGACTCAAAACCGTTTTAATATTGGGTACTGACGTTCGACGAGTGGCACTAATGAAAAAACCACCTCACTATACGAAGGCACAGGTAGCAGGATGGGGGTATGTTAAAGTAAGTATTTTTTTAAAGGTTTTTCTTCATCCGTATGTATCTTCTCGGGAGTTTCCATCTTCTACTTAAGTTGAAGTTGCTCACTTTTGTGGGGAACACGTTTCATGCAAGGTGAATTGAAGCCGAAGGAATATGAAAGCCCCCGAGTGAGGACACACGTAATGAATCTGTTGTGACTCCATTCGCTATCGAGAAACGAATGGAATGTTACTAAAGTAAAAGCGATAAATTCCAAACAATGTTGTTGTTTCCAGGAAAATTCGGCAAGTAAATCGCAAATCATTCATTACATGGATCAAAAAGTATGGACAAGGGCCAAATGTAAAAAAATAAATAGCAAAATACCCAAAGGCACGCTTTGCGGGAAAAGCAAAAAGAATTCTTACGCTAGTGGGTAAGGAGAAAAGTACAAAAACAAAAAAGCACAATTTAAACAATAAAAAGCATACCAGTGTTGCTCTTGATATGAATGAAAAAATATAAGTATAAAGTTCGGCTTGAGATGGCCCCAGGTTTTGGGAAAACTTAATTTGGTGGGAGACGAAAATACAGGCATTGATTAAAATGCCGTGATGCCAGCAACCACTAGAGCTGTATAAACTGCTGTTACCGTGACCGTTCTTATGGCTACAGCTTCCACTTTCTGACTGATTGACTCCTTGATAATTCAAAAGTGCCTATAATGGTTTATTTGAAAGTAATGCTTTGAGTTTGCAGGTCTTCCGGCGCTCACTGTCTGTCTGGACGAGCTGGAAAACAGCAGCTGAAATTCTAGGAGCTGTATAAGAATGATGTATAGGCACTCTAGTACTTTCGTCTCGCATTTCATGTATTGTAATTAAATAAAAACGACTTATTTAAAATAATAAACCCACCTAATACATTAGGCTTATGTTTAAACGACTTATGTTCAAAACGCCGACTTATGTCAACTTTATACACATGTTTTTTGTTGGCGTTAAAGTTGATACGGCGCCAGCATAGAAAAAAAAATATCAGAAGAATTTTCTGCATGTTGCCAAACCTCCAAAGTTTCGACTCAACGGTGATGAATCTATTGTCAGTCGATATACATATATTTTAATTTAATTTGTACGCAATAAAAAGTAATAAAATGTACTAGAAATTCTACCCGATTTAACTATAAAATATCATTACCCTTTTGGGCTCCGTCGCAGTCGGGTAGGTAACCCAGATTGGAAAGAGTTGTCGGATTTGGAACAACGCAATGCTCAACAACCAATACTTAATGTATATTCTCTCTTGTTTCTTAGGGGTGACTCCGGCAGCGCACTGGTGGTGCGAGGCTACATCCAGATTGGCATCGTCTCCTACAAGATGCCCCATATCAGTCAGAGTCTGGTGGTCTACACCGACACCGGCTTCTTCTACGATTGGATCAGAAAGAACTCGAAAAAACTTTATTGTGTCATCGAACAGGCCTAAGCGAATGTGCAGGAATAAGCTTGGTGTCCCAACGTCAGCATGACATATTGTGTCGAAAAATTTACAATTCAGGCGTAGGTTTTTTTTGCTATTCATGTGATAAAGTTAGCGATATTTTTTTCTTTTTCTTTGTTGTTTGTGATGTGGACTTTTTTTGTGTTTTTCCCGATTGATAGCAATAGACTCGCCCATATTACACCTTTGTATACAAAGGTGTAATATGGGCGAGGTGTAGTATGGGTGTATATGGGGTGTAATATGGAGTGGAATATGGGCGGCGTTGTGTTATCTTTTGTCGAGTAGTAGACTTTTACAGGAGAAATAACGGGCAAAGATTTGAGATGTAACAACATTGTGACTATTTTTATTCCAATTTTTTTGTAATGGACACCCTTTGATATCGTCAAGACACCAACAAAAGAGGTAGGTAGAGGTAGATGTAGGATTGATATGAATTTTAGATAAAACATAGCTATTGTCGAAAACAAATATGGCCTTATTTTTTATAAAATTGTATTTTTTACCGTCTGCAGTTTCGTACACCGCATAGGTATATATGTCGCAACCAACTGGTTTAATTACCCGTTTAGCCTTTTAAACTAAACGGCGGCCGTTCAACTAACGGCCTGAATGATATTCAATAAATTATAGTTTAGGTTGGAACTGTAACCAATCACGTGCGAGCCGAATTGGTCGCAGTAACTAAGCCAGGGCATCCCAACCAAATGGGTTAGGTTAGAACTGTGATCAACCGCGTGCGAGCCGAGAGAGCAAAGCGAGGCGAACAATATTCCAAATGCCAGGCGGTTGACTAAACGGCTAATTTAACCAGTTGGCTGCGACATTATACCATATCACCTAGTAGTAAAAAAACAAGGTTTCCATTTTCTTTTTTGTTTTTTCTTTTTTCCTACAGATTTTTTAAAGTCTCCACCAGAAAGTCCCTCATTTATTTATACCTCAGATATCCCACAGAGCAGCACCCTAATTGCGTAACACAGTGTAGAAATCTCAATCTCATTTTGGACGATATTGGTAATCTATTGCTACATACTCGTCTATTCGATTATTGTGTCAATGTGCTCAACAACGTAAATAACGAAATTAATGTTGTTGAACTGTCAAAATGCAACCCATTGCTACTGATAGTGTATTACGCAAATACCCCGCCGAGCGTTTACTTTTGTCAACCCACTAAATAAACTATTAATAAAAAATCAATTGTAGTAATAAAATAGCTAGATGCCTAAAAAAATCTAATTAGTCCGTCAGTTACATTATCAAAAAATATTGGACCCGTGTTTTTTCTTTTGTTAATTATATAAAACATGATGAAGATATCGCCCGTTAAAGTTCCACGTGACGTCACGCCTTGCTACACTTTTTAGCAAGGCGTGACGTCACGACCCCCTACTCCCAAATTTTGGCGCGCTTTATCTTTGTCATTTGTTGTTTGATTGACAAAAGAAAAAATACTTGTCCATTATTTTTCGATAATTTAACTGACGGACTAAATATAATAATCATTTTTTTACCCAGGCAAATACCCTATTAATAACTTCTAAAATAGAAGAAATACCAGCTAAATGAAGTGAAAAAGATAGCTAAATCTACAGAACTTCCTCCGTGAGCAATGTAAGATAATAGTGACACTGCGTTCATCCTGTTCCTGCTCCATTTTCTACAATTTCTTCTTAAAATTAATAAAGTTAAAGAAGGAGGAAGTAATCAAAAACTTATATTGGTAAACTTATACCTACTTATATTCATTATTTTTAATCAAATATCACAATACATATAAGAAAAGGTACCTAAAATAGTTTTATAAAATGCTACTCGCAACAAGGTTAATCTAAACCATTTGTATTATCTTCACGCTTCACGCACGTGGGCATAAACAAAGGAACAGCTGTATGTCAGCCGTAATGTCATTTGAAATATACACTTGGCAAAAAGTGTCGCATAGTTACCCGTACTAAGGCACCTGGTAGTAGGTACCTAAAGTACCAGGTACGGTCAGCAACAAAAGTCGGTTAACACTTTAGTTGTTTAAATCTTAATTGAGCAAAATATTCTTAAAAAACATTATAGTAATAGAATATTTAAGAATAATTAACTCTTTGCTTTTACATGAAATAGAGAAAACCAATGTATCGCATCATTTTGTATCAATTTAGATGATTTGTAAAAGTAACAGTGTAAATTGACTTTTGTTGCTGACTGTACCATCAAAATGTTATAGTATTTCGTCTTATAATTAAGTCATTGACTGCCACCGGGGTCACCATAGATTTTCTATAGTGTCTGTTGTCTGGTAGTCAACGTGTGGCTCAGTGGCAACGGCCCCGACTTACGAGTTGTGTAGGTCTTGGGTTCGAAGTTCGAACCTAAGGCAGGCGTTTTACTGTGTGTAATTTATTTCATCACTACTGCTATTGGAATACGGAAACCGGCATGTCCTAGAACCAAAAAATTCGAAGATATGTGACATCTACCAGCCCGCACTAGGCCCGCGTGGGAGATTTCCTCTCACAGAGAGGCAGCGTTATTGGCTGATTATGCTACGCTTATACGCTGCCATAGTAAACGCATTCTGTGAAAATGTCAGGTCGCTATAATCTATTACTGTTAAAAAGGTACAGACATACGGGCGGAGAAAAAAAGCTGTATACTAAGGATTCCAATAATTAGTTTACTATCCTTTTCTTAAAGTGTTTTACTAATATTACGTGAGGCCTGTGATCCCACGGAAGGCTAAAATAATAGTATTACTATGAGAAATTTAGGACTTCAGTCAAGTGGTAAAGGCTGAAAAGGAAGAAAGGATGAGAAAAACTATAGTTGAAGTCTATCTACCAACCCGCACTGGGTCTGCGTGGTTGATTACGGCCCATTACCTCTCAAAAGAGAGTAGGCCTGTGTGCCAGCTGTGGGGACATTAGAAGCTGATTATATTTACAGTAGCCTCCAAAAGTTGGTTGACATTTTTACACTACAGCTGTGAAAAAAAATTTTTTTTTTAATCAGATATTCCTAAGGGATTTCTTGATAATATTTTATTTATTTATATATCAGATAACAATATAGTCCATTTTGTTAGTAAAATATCTTATAACTAGTGCTAGTAGTAAACAACCAAGAAACAAGCAACAAAGTAGGTGTCTGAGGCAGAATGTGCAGAGAACGACAAAGTGAGGAATGACCTACCCGACCATTATCCTCACATAGCCTCAGAATAGGGGACTAAGGACTTTCCACAGCTGTTTTCAGGATGCTATTGTCACTGTCCCGCGTTCTACACATCAGTGATGCGACTTTTTTACGAATTACTGCATGGAAGCCGTCAGTTTGGTTCTGAGCAACATCTCCGATGCAAAATTTATGATAGGGTAGTTTTTTGAATTAGTCAATAAAAACCTTATAGCAGTTCGAACATTTGGATCACTAGAATTTTAAATCATAATGTGGTGTATCAAAGCTGAAGTGGAAAAATTACCACTAACTTTTGGAGGCCATTGTATGTATCTATAGTTGAAGTAGAATAGTTTTTCCTTTACTCCAACAGAACGACGGAACGATTCAAAGGGAGCGTATTCACAGTGCAACATTCTCAGATCCTGTCGATGAACTACTGTACGTCAATAGTTACACTGTAGCAATACAGTAGTACAGCCTGCAGTCATTCAGTGTATCGAGTATTCGAGCAGGAAGGCCGGCGGGAAATGCTAATTGTGCAGATAAGAGCCCGCGGGTGCCTGCGGAAGTGACGTCACGCACAGGTGTCTACCGCAGTGCTGCTGATAGTGTAATAAGTGTGTGTAACTTTGCAGGAGGTAAGGTTTATCTATTTGTTTTAGGTCTGTACCTATATTTTTTTTTTTTAATTTTGCCCCACTCTAGGAATTTCTCCTGTATCGTGGGTGCGTTTACAAACATTTAAACTCACATATACAAACAGTCCGACCCGGAATAACTACTTGTAGGCCATACAAATTTTTATTTATTTTTCCGTGCGGGATTCGAACCCGCGACACGCAGCGCAGCAGTCAATCGCTTAACCACTGCGCCAACCGTGCCGTCAAAAATTTGTTTTTTTTGCATGTTTTACAGGGCGTAACAGTTTGACAACTTTTTTACCATCTTGGTTAAGAAATACTACAAATATTGTGAATGTTTCCAAATTAGCCAGTCAAGATCATCAATACGTCAACCAATCAATCTCTACTATCAATCTCTAATTTCAGCGGGGTAATTGCGTAATACACTATGAGAAGCAATAGGTTTCATTTTGACAGTTCAACAACATTCATTGCGTTATTTACGTTGTAGAGCAGACACATTTTTCGAACATATGAAGCAATGGATTAGCAGTATCCTTCAAAATGATTCAAATTGAGATCATTAGTGTTTAAGCAATTAGGGTACAGGTTAACCTAATGTATAACTTTTTCATGAAATCATGACATACAAGGCCAATTCTAAGCCTCGTGCATAGACCAGAAATGCGTCCGAACTATGCAGTCAAAACAAAATGTGATGAGCAGTATCATCTCGATAGGTTCGTAGGTACGGTCACCAAAGGAGATAAGTAACAAGGGTCGTCGAGTGTATGTAGTTGAAGTTTAGTAAGAAACCGATCAAATGAACTATTAATTAAATAATTTTTTATTTCAAAAACATCCATTGGTTTCTTGCTAAACTTCAACTACATATATCCGACGACCCTGGTTACTTATCTCCTTTGGTGACTGTACGTAGATTATCAGCTAGTCTACATCCTCTATCACCAATCGGTTGGTTCATATTCAAGACCACACGCCATCAAATCGACCACCCACTCGATAGGTAGCCACGGTCTACCTAGCTATATAATGTCTAAGATTGTCAGACTGGAATTCTGACTAACGGTTTTGCGGTTCAGTTGTAACCCGGTTATGAATCAACCGATTTATACAAAACAACTTAATAATAATCAGTTGCATTACAAGCAAATCTTGCCTGATTTAAAAATGTAGGTGGGTAGAAATATGTATGACAAGTCATTTTTGATAAAATTTGCAATAATTAATATTGAAGCAATCTTAAAAAGATGTTTTCATTAATGGAAACTTACTTTCTTATTAATTTAGAATAATCAACCTATAATGTTCCCACTACTTTTTTTAATAGAAAAATTACTAATTACTTTATCAAAAATAATGTAGGTGTACTTGCTATAGGTACTTACAACTCTGCACAACCCTTCGGGGATTACGGGCGTGATGTTTTAGAATGTTATATAGTAGTTTTACAAATTGCTTCATTTTAAGAATCATTATTCTTTGGCCACAAAAGCAGGCTCTATACTTGCACACAAAAAAAGAGTTAAAACTCATGAGAGGGAAGAATGAGGTAAAAAATAACGCTCATACTTTACAACTTGATACAATTAACTATTGGGGCCCTTTGACATCCTTTTAGTACAGTTGCGTGAAAAAGTGAAAGAAGCATCGAACGTGGTTCCGGTAGCCATTACCTTTGGTCCTTACATCCGATCACAGACCACACTGTTCATTGTGTTCTATATTAGTAACTCCCACGAGAGGACCAATTGTGGACCGCAGGGATTACTCGATAGAAAGGAAACTGTGCTTATTTTGGAGAGAAAATTGCACTGGTCGATTGATATGGTAGGTAATGTTCTTGTACCTTACAGGGTGAGGCCCCTGGCGGATGGATACCACCTTCGCGTAACATGAGCTTATTGGGAACTAGGAATGCGATTGTAGACGAGATTGTAATAGGTTATTAGCACGCCCTGTACCAACATGTATGCAAGACGTTTGTGGTGTCAGTACTGAATTGGAACTTAGCTTTACAGGAAAATTTATTAAAGTTTTATTTTCTATGGACTGTAGTGATTGTCTGAGAATAAACAATTTTTTTTTTTTTTTATTAAATTAGCGAGTGCTAATGTCAAGGGTAAATCTTGTTATGAGTTTTGAAATCATTAATGTTAAAAAGATGGTTCACAATATTTTTCAAGAAGGGTCATAAGCTTATATAGAAAAGAGCCTACAGAGCCATATAACAAGTTATTTACAGTGTGAAGTATCAAGATTATCATAGGGTAAGCAGTGCCTACCTACCTCAGAGCGTGCAACAAGGCCCAAAAAAATGACTTACTAATATACGTGTATTACATGTAGCTCCATTACAAAACTGTATAAACATAAAAACATAAATCTTATTCTCGATCCCAGTCCTTAAATCCAAGTCCTAAATTAAACAATAAACATAGAAAGCAAATAGTCAAACACGATCTTTGACAGAACCAAACCTAGCTATCTTTTAATAAACAACATTGTCTAAGGTGTGCGACGAAGACAATAAATAACGTCTTATCAAACGTCCCAAGTGCAAGCCTACTTGTTAACACGTGTCTCGACGATCGATAAAACGCTGATCGATAGGGGCGTTCGCGAAAGTCGATAGTCCGGCCCACCTCTAGTAGGAACCTACGTACTACCGCTTACGACTTTCTACGTGTCGGGCGATACGTCAATTGTCCTTACTGTTGTCGGTGATTGTACTTAATAAGGGTTAACTAACAGCTTTTGTGTTTTGTTTTATCGATGGAGACAGAGGCAAGGCAGGGTAGGTTTTAGAAATACATTAAAAGGTGAATAATGTTGACGATTCTTCTGGCTGACTTGAATATGGAGGGATTTATGCTTACTGCTTAAGCCTTTAATTTTCTCTATTTTGGCTGCTCATAGTCGATGATGGTCGTAAATAAAACGTTGTTGAGCAGACACATTTTTCGAACATAAGAAGCAATGGATTAGCAATACCCTTCAAAATGATTCAGATTGCGATTTTTGTGAATGTGTTACGCCATTAGGATGTTACGGTTCAACAGACATTGACCAGCAGTTGGTGATCCTGAAGGGGCAGATTGGATTTCGCTCATAAGAACCCAATGGGAAATAGGAATGACATTCATTTGAAATATTCATTCCCGAGTAGTTCCTTTAATTATAACTTTTATATGATCCGGAGTGAAATCAATGGAATGATGAACTTTTACCTGTAAAACCCCTGGAGCTAGCCAAACGTAAGATCCTTTATTCAAAACTAACTGTCAAACATTAATTTATCATGACTGAACACTTTAAATACAAGAATAATATTATAGAAGCAGCCTTAAACTTCCTCGCAATCGTGGGAAACCTCACCTAAGTCACAAAGTCTTGTAAGTTGCATAAACAACCACCCTGGGCAATTGGTTGCCTCACCGCAATGGTACCTAGGCCGTCGCCTAACCCCTGTGCCTTCTTATCTCTCTCCTTATAAAGTACATGGGTGTGTTAGTGTCACGCGGACATAGCACGCGATTTATGTGCACCGTACAACGTCAGGATGTTGCTTCGTACTGTACAAGGTGTATGTACGATTGTACAGCTGGTTAAAGAGGTAGCTATGCATGTTTGGAATGCAACAAATACACAGCTGTGTAATATTCTTTTACAACGTTGCAATTTTGGCAGTGTCTTGCCCCTTGGTCTTCTTAGCGTCGCGATGGCAACCTAAATGGATTCGGCCCAGAATTCGGCTACGTGTTTGACGCCATCTCTAGCGTCCATCGGTTCCTGTAACGGGCAGCTAACAGGACACGCAGTATATGGTATTAAATGTCCCATCGTTTGTGAAACAGCACTACATTTACTCTCTACCTCTTGGTTAAACACTCAAGGTTCACAATCAGTCGCTAATTCGAACGCACTATTGCCCTTCTGGTTTTTACGCACAAAAAGGTGAATTACATGGCGGTCTGGTGGTCATAAAACGGAGGGAACAATAATTGCAGTCTTAATTTAGTCGTCCAATGCGCAGGCGACGCTTTCTCTTTCTTTGCACTAAGCAGGAAAAGAAATATTTTTTGTGTACGTAATAACTTTTTAACACAAGATACATTCATACAAATTGCGTCAAAGATGATAAGCACAACTTGGGGTAAGACGGAATTGTAGTTAGCTGTCTATATATATCCAAAGTCAAATTCAAAGCATTTATTTTAAAAAGGCACACTTTTGAACGTCAAAAATTACAGTAAAATAGAATTGATTCTAGTAGCCCCTTCCAAATGGTTAGTTTTCGTATGGAGATGAATCGGCAAGAAACTCCACCTTTCCTACATGCTTATCAGTTTTCTTGACTGTAAGTGTATCTACCTGGTAAACGTGTGACAATGTGAGCAATAAAATTACGCGTTAGTGAGAAACAAGGGTTTTCTGAAATTTGCTGAAGGGAATGTTTTTATAGTGACTTTTGACGTGGTTGAAATTCTGATTCAAAGAATCATGATGAGATAAAACCGTGTAAGAGAAAGATAAACATCAAAACGGTCTTATAATCGAAAACAGACGACGCTTACATATCCATTAACTCTCTGATGGAGTATTAAATTGTAGCTACCAGCCATTTCTGCACACAAAAGAAATCGGATGCACACAACAGATTAAAAAATAAAAACAGAATGTTCTAGTTAGCCGCAGTTAACAAAAGCGAAGTGTTACGGTGCACAACAATCAACCGTATCATTGAATTGTGTTGATCTTAAGAATGATCTTTTTAGGTATCGATTTCTCTGACACACAAAAAGTAATCGAGTCAGCGAAAAAATCGAGTGACTTTTTGGAGTGTCGCGTCGTTAAGCTTTAGTAAATGTCAAAAAAAAGTGTAAAGTGAAATCGTTACGGTACCAAGTTACTCAAAATCTTAAAAAACCATGTACATATACAACATTATAACTCTAGTCCATTAAACCTCGGCCACTGTTTGAGCCCAGATCCAAAATCTTGCGGGCAATGAGTATTGCTGAAGATAAAATGAAGGAGGATAAGAGAAAGATAATCAACTAAATTTTAAAGAAAATTTGAGTTTCAGTAAAAGGTAAATAAAAAAAACAGTTCCAACAGCTTACCATGCGAAGCGAACATAGATACTTACAACAAATTATTTAACCACAAAGAACTTAGCAACTAAACTGGAAAGTATAAAAACGTGCTCTAGTTTTACAGCAAAAACGGCACAATGGCTATACTTAAGTATAGCGAAAAAGTGGCTTCATAACGCTTTCTACATTCAGACGTGCGCCGAGCTATAGCTCTGTGGGTAAGATAAATTGAAGAAATCTGAACAAACCGCAATGATTGGTTGTAAGGTGGAGGCGACAGCGGAGATCACGCTTAGCGTTTTGTTGATAGTATCTTAAAGAATAAATAGATGAAGGTATGAAAGAGAGCAATGGTGGCCTAGCTGTAACGGCCGCGACTTACGAGTTTTAGATCGTGGGTTTGAACCCAAGCAGGCACTTTACTTTGTGTGAACTATTTCAACACCACTGCTCTCAAAACGGTAAAGGAAACCATCATGAGGAAACCGGCGTGTCCTAGTACCAAAAGAAGACGTGAGGCGCTAACCCGCACTGAGCCCGCGTGATGGACTATGGCCCACTCCCTCTCACAGAAAGGAGGCCTGTGTCCCAGCAGTGGGAACAATATACGCTGATTATGGGTGTATTAAAATACTCTTTCTGATTGGCAATTCTTAGGTCAGCCATAATTTGTAACCTATATCGATAAATTATATATAATTTATCGATATAGGTTACAGCTTGTGAAAATATGTATATTTTCTACAACTAGAGCTTACCAATATTAGAATTTTAATAAAGCCAAAATTAATACAGTCTAAATCAATCCGAAAATTTAACCGTAAATATAAATTTTATACAACATTTTATAACTAGGTACCTAAAGTAGTATCATAGAACTACACTGATTATGATCTCTAAACTACGATAGGTTTAACAAAACTTACGATTCTGTCCAGCTGCTGGTTCTCGTGGGCGAAGGACATCAAACTCTCGAGTGTGTAATATTTCAAGCTTTTATAACTGTGGAACAGCTACCTACATTCTCGATAAAACATACAATGTAAACACTGATTTGCAAAGAGTTACGAAATTTACAAAATATGTCAGTAATGAACATAACAAAAAGAATACCTATTATGAGCACTGATAAAGATCACATAAGTTACTAAAGCAGTTACAAGCTAGCAATAAATAGCCATGCAGAAGACCAGATTATTATTTAAGGGGCAATTCTCGTAATTTTAAAGCGTACCTACACAGTCTGATCTCAGTCTCAATCTGTCAAAAATAACTTTATTTTCTCTACATTTTGAAATTGATTATGTCGCTAAGATGAGATTGCGACTAGATTTTGAACGTTTTTAATTATGGGAATTAGCCTTCTGACAAATGCCATAGAACAATATCAGCCGCTTACAGGATATAAAGTTAGCGTTTTAGTTCATGAAGTAGAAGCTGAAATTCTTTTCAAATATCAAAACAGGCATAACAAAACTCGTAGAAGAATTGAAAAATACAGGGTCAAATTTAATTAGCTAGCAAAACTACAGACGTAATGGTATCGATATCTAAACATAATAAAACAAACAAGGAATGAATTTGATGATTTTTTGTGGGGTCATCGACCGCTGTAGTGAAATATCAGTATAAAAACTTTTTTGCAAAAAAAAAAACAACCGACTTCCAAAAACGACACTACAAAATGAAAAATACTTAACTTTAATTTCGGAAGTCGGTGTCGTAGGGTTCGCATTTTCGTTGTTTGCCACCGACGACGTCCGAAATCAAAGTTATTTTTCACTTTGTAGTATCGTTTTTGGAAGTCGGTTGTTTTTTTTTTTTGCAAGATTTTATTTTTCACTTTTAAGTTGTAATTGAAATTTCTATGGGACCATTTTGAAAGTATATCCTTTCCAACAAAAAATAATTTTTCAAATCGGTTGGCAAGCGACGGAGTTATGTGCTGCGACCCTGCGGCTATTGACCCTAAGAGAAAACATTAAATCTTTAATTATTAATTTTAATTTATTTTATCGTGTTTAGATATCGATACCCATCACCTCTGTAGAGTTTCGCTAGCTAATTTAATTTGACCCTCTATACTTAATCATAACCAAGTCGCAAAAATTACAAGATTCATATTATTATTCATATCTAGCAAAGTCAAACAAGAAAACAGTACAAATTCTTCCAAAATCATCTCTTCTGGAAGAAAGAAAGAAAATACATTTATTTGCGGAAAACATGACGCATAAAAAGAACACAAACACAAAAAAAAATAACAATTTGGGGATAAAAATGCGTCACATCCACGCAAAGCGGCCATCGCTCAGCATAATTCTAAGACCCTATAAATCTCGTATAGGGTCTTAGGATTAGAAGAGCCAGTTTCAGCGACAGTTTTTCTTCTGGTTCTTCTATCTTCATGTACAGATACAGTAGTATCGCCCAGCACCAGTGATGCCACTAAGAGACCACGGGGATATTACAATGTAACCCGTGAATTCTTCCAGTGCCATTGCCTGTGCATGGTGCGAGTTCTTCTCTTCTGTCTTCTTTCTTCAAGTCTTCTTGCTTTTCATATTCTTTCTTCTTCGAAGTGCATATTATCGTGTGTATTGAGACTGAAAACATAATCATTCTTGCTAAGCCTAAGATTCAGTATAACGTCTTTATTTAACATACTCTGATTAATTACAATTTTTAAAAGCTAACACTAATATATATAATATATATATATATTATATTACGTACTTGCGTAATAAAAAAAATTAAAGAAAAGGGAAGGAGCTCATTGGGCATCAAAAAATTCATCCGCATCGCTGTCAATGGGATAAGTGCCTAAAAAGCTGGCAGCATTACCACTGGATGGCAATGCTGATTCTTTGGGCTAAAAATAGGCCAGCCCTTTGGTCACGTGAAGAGTCAACCAACCACGTGGCGATGTCCCGAAAAATTCGTTGAGCACTCGGAGTATAACGTGAGATAACAAACTATTATTATTTATTTAACAATTTCTTTCTTTGGTTTTAACCACAACGAAAACCTCTCAGGCTTTATCTGTGGGTAGCGAGCCGTTTATTAAGATCTTACATGTTACACACACTTTTAAAAGAATAAAACTTTTACCGTACACATGAAACGGGTTCGCAGATTAAGATAGTAAACTTAATAACTCATAATCTTTAATCAAAACATCTTAAAAAAACCTCTTAGTTTATATCTCATCATTAATCTCCAGGCTTCTTCGTTTATTTTGATTACACCTTTGAATTCAGACGTGTACAAACAAAAACTGTGTTCACTTTTAAAATCTAACTCAATATAACATGAGTTAGGACTGTTAGTAATATTATCAGTGTCGGTTTATATCTTAACAATATTGTTACTGGAGATCACATATCTGTAAGTACAAAAAACAAAAGCAAATCATTTAGTTTAACAACTTCAGTGTTCTGTCTGGTCCCAATTTGGCATCCCATATACATGGCTGCATGATGCTGCGATAAGCCAGCAAATACTCTTTAGATTCTATATTGTTATAGAATTTGAATCCCTAAGCGTAACACGCTTTCAATCAAAACCTGAGGTTTTTGAAGGATATTCCTAATCCATTGCTTCATAGGTTTGAAAAAATCGTATTCTCAATAACGCAATGAACGTCGCTGAACTGTCAAAATGAAATGCATGCAAGTACCCCGCTGGTGTCCACATGATTGACCACATTTGTATTCAAACTGTTTAATTTAATTGTTGTCATAGAGTTATTCGTGAGCCTAAAACCATTACTTAAAACTTTCCATCAAAGTTAAATAAACTGGAAGCTGTGAAAACCAATACTATAATAATGAAACAGTCAGAGTTGGCTACTAGTTGGTAGTTATGGACAGTTCTCAATAAAATCAGGTTAACAGTTTTATTTACGATCGCCGAGTGCATTGTGCACGGTAGCTTGCGCGTTTGTGGTTGTGTTTAGGACTCATGCAGACATATGACGGTAAGACATGTAAGATGTCATAGTTCCTTGTTAGGAATGAAATACAAAGGAGATGGAACGTCAAAAAAGGAAGTTAACAGAGGAATAATAATAATAATATCCCTGGACATTTCACACAGCGCCATCTAGTCCCAAGCTAAGCAACCTAATGCTTGTGTCATGGTAACAAGATGGCTGATAAACTACTTATATACATTTTTTTTTTTTTTATGGAATGGAATGGTGGATGATTGTCGAGGCGGCTGACAGAGATGACATATAGTGAAGACACTATGACAATCCTAAATTAATTGGGGAAAATGGTGACGATGATAAATAGCTTGATCATTTTACTGAAGCAAATAAATATTAACTTCCACACAATGCACGGGAAAGCGAAAACAAAAACATAATGCATTCAGAACCACTAACAAACAACAATCTTTTCTACAATCAGACACATTCAAATCTTACAAAAATTAAGTTAACAAACCAAAGCATCCATATTTGCATAGCATCCAAGCACATCCCATAACAGTAAAAGCACATTACTAAGTTGTACCGCGTCCTTCCTACGTGTACAAGCCCTAAGAGATGTTTATCCGGCGCGCGCGCAGGTTGCAATTAAAATTAATGAATGGTACAAGTGTCGCTGCAGGTTACATACAGTAAGCTAGTACACATCTGTTTTACTTGTGTGATTCAGTATAGTAATTAGAAGGAAGGGTATGATGGATTCATCGATTAGAAATAGTAGTGCCAAGTTTTATTTACTTTTGATTAGATTCTGACGGGTTTTCTGTCATGTAAAATGTTGTGGAAATCTTTGGCTTGGCTGTGGCCTTGGTTTTGAAGACCCTAAAGTGTACCTATTTCTTAATAACTTAAAGTAGGTAAAACATAAATATGGATAAGGTAGAAATATTATATAGGCTGGCAGGGTCATCGACACATAACATGTTACCATGGATTGAATACATGATTGTAAAAAAAATCAACACACCCCCGCGTTGAAATTTTTCTTAGGTTATTAAAAATAAAAATAGCGCTGTTCAGTGTATTTTGATTGTGTAGGTTACACTTTTCTATGCAAGGCTACACACACAACGTTAAGCCCTTTTTTATATACAACGCCACATGCGAACAACGCGTCATACTGACGTCACGCAAATCCTGCATCTCGCAAGCAGAGTTTACCGCGCATTTAGCATAGATACAATTTCCCAACATCAATCGTTGGGCAATTGCCCGCCAGACACAACACCCGTCTGGTCGGAGGATCCTCCCTTTTCTATGGAGGATGAGTGAACTTTACACCCTGTTCCTCATGCCTCCAAACTACGAAAAATTTCTACGATAAGGGGTCTAGAAGCATGTGCTAAATTCATGTTTACAGTTTACACGTCGATGTTCCCTGCTATCCTGTACATGAGAAGGAAGACCTAAAAAATTATTATGATGATGAACTATTAAAAGAGTCGATAAAGAAATATCCTTTCCAATACTAATCTCATAGAAGTTATAAAGAATATCAAGAAAAATGATTACATCAAATTGGCAATTCTTTTGAATAACGCAAGTTATAAATCGCGTATCACTTAAGAGCCCGACGAAATCGTTTCATACTAAATAAAATCGATATATAACATGAACGATGCACATAAAAATATCGCCAGGTGTTTTCTTAGAAAACCGATGCAAAGACGATAGATGAAATCGTCGAGACTTAAAATACCGACACGCGAACAGAAAGTTTCATATCTACTGACTCATGTTGGATCTAAATTGAATCAAGATCTTAGACTGGGATGACTATTACTCATACAGATTTACGTCTTTGGTTCCCACTTGCACAAATTCTGATATTGATTAGCCGATATAAACTTCAGTTAATGACGCGTTCGATCTTAGTAGTTAATTCTAAATAACTATTACCAAGTTAATAATTGTAGGTATTCTAGAAATGGCTAAGCAAACTTAGCAAAGTGTTCTGACGTTCTCGCGTCTAATAACCGCTCCCATTGTAAGCAAGAAAATGAATTTATGGATTTCAAGTAATCAATTGAAATTTTGTCCTTATCGGTGTTGAACAATCAAATCTTTAGTTTCAAATCTATTGCTGTGAGTTATTGGATTAATTAATAAATAGATAACAACAATGCAATGCACCAGATAATGTTACCTTGTCTGTATTTTGTTCGACTACTGAATATTGGCCACGTCAGTACACTTTGCTCCGGTAAGTTATCAATGAAATATGTTCGGAATTAAATAAATCAGTGCAAGCACTGCCGGTATCTGACGATGCATCTCTGTGGCCTGTAATTGGGCTTCTGTCCTCACTATATTTATTTAATAATACGCCTCTATTTCCGCTGACAACATCGGACGAGATCTATCTAACGAAGAAATGCAAATAAACCATGTTACTCCCGCGAGCCTCCAGATACAAATTAAAACTTAATAAGTTAAGAAATGGTGGCGTAACACGAAGGAGAGTTTATTTAACAAATATGGAAAGCACTAAACACAATTTTAATCCAGATTCTAAATAAGCCTACGATTAGATTAAATTTCCAATTACTAAAGATGGCTCGCTTGACGACATACGTTGATTTTATAGAGTCTACGATAACCCCAAAGCAAACATGCCTTAGTAAGTAAATTGATTATCGTACGATATTAGCAAAGCTCGCCTACTAGTGAGATCAAGTATTTCCTTTTACAATACTAATTAGCTTTAAACATCATTAATTTATTCTAAGCTCAAATCGATCATCAACAATTATATATCTCTCCAATTAAAACAAACGATATCGATTAAAGCAATTTAAATCGATTCCATGGGAATCGTGGTTGCATTTCCCAGCGGATTAGCTCCTCGCTCCACAGAGTACACTCGATATACTGTGCGAGTAACAGTCATGCTGAGATTTAATGCTCTGCTTACGAGGATAGACTCACGAACCGCAACCCCGAGTCTCCAACACACACCGACACGTTTGCGTTACAGTACAACCAAGAGTAACACGAAATGCGAACGCAAACGACTCAAGCGAGATGCAAAATTGTTGCGGGACTAACAAGCGCTGGGAAAAGAAAATTGGCAGTGAATTGAATAGCAATAACTAAGTGCGAATTTGCATTGTCCGTAGCGGGTTGTCTCCGATCGTTATAAATAGATCTATGGCAATAAATAAACATTTTATCTTATCGTTAAGCGGACCGCGATAAATCTCTGTGTATCAGATAAAGCGGCTTATTTATCTATGTATATCATATCATTCATTGTGTGAATCATTCAAAATACTGACGATAATAAGTACGTCACAACTTACGTACATCTCTTAGGTTTTGGCGGGACTAAAGCATCAAGAAACAGTAATATATCATCAATAATTTATAGTATTTCTTAAGTGTAGAGAATTCTCAAGCTAACAGTAATTCGCATTTTACCGTAACTTGGTTGGTAAAATATTCAACTGCAATAGACGGGAGTTCATTCATTGAAGAAGGAAATGCTGAAATTCATCACCATAAAGCGAGTGCTATAAATCTTCAACTCAACAGTAATTTCAACAACCTATCCAAATAGATGCACACAAGCACGGCAATCATCAACAACAACAACATAAATTGCATGGTGTCTCCTAATACCGGCAAATATAACCCAACAATAGATTTATCTCATTACGGATTTAACCGCTCGCGACAGCGGTTGTCACGACGCTAAAATATTTGCATTGTAAACCACCCCGTTTCCTGATATGTCTGTTAAATTATACGCAGTGTTTGGTAATAAACTTGAGGCGAAATTGTGCGCACGCGCTGCGGGAGGGAGACTCGCACACATATGACATAGCATAAATAGATGCAGAAGGTCTAAGTTAAATGCATGAAAATGAATTCCCCTGACAAAATCTGAAAAAAAACGAGATTCATGTAAATGACTCTCACTTGATATCTTTGGGAATGGCCTAAATTAAGTAGAAAGACTGCCATGGGTTTATCTTATCTTATAAATTACTGCTTTATCTGCTAACGACTGTTCTAAGGACTGCGGGTTAATTGCGTAACACACTATGAAAGGCTTTCATTATGACAGTTCAACAACATTCAACGCGTTATTTACGTTGTTGACCTGACATATTTTTCGAACATATGAAGCAATGGATTAGCAATTTCCTTCAAAATGATGGAGATTGAGATTATGTATTAGGGTGCTGTTTATACCACACAATCTCTGATCTTTAATCCCATATAGTAATATAAATTTAAACGGCTAGTTTTTAAGAACCACTTTCAGGACTTTGGTGCGTTATGGCAAGTCCGCCTTTCATTATATATCTGTTATGTACACTCGGTCTTATCGTATCAGTTAGGTCCGTTTCGAATTAGACATGTATGAAATAGGTATGATGAAATTCATAATACAAATCTACATGTAAATTATTGTAAAACGGTAAAGTTTTGCAAACCGTTAGGATGTGCCCATCTCCGGGATTAAAGAGAATCTAGACTGTGAGATATCTTATGCGTTTAATCATAATCGTAATCATTTTTTTATTTGTGTAACATAGTTAGTGAATAGAGTTCTTATATTAAAGTTCATAGGTCGCTATATTATGCCAAGAGGCGTACAAATATAGTTGCATCCTAAATAAAAACAATATGGAATAATTTCTACAGTCAATGCATAAACAAATAATCATAAATTAAAATTAGCCACAATATTCGATTAAAATTTGTTTCTCCAGTCAAATAAATAAATAACTCTACATTAATTTATCATTCAGAAATTCATCAGTCGTATAATAACATTTTTCAATTAGTAATTTTGTTTTTATCATCTGATGTCATCAATAAACTAATATCTACCCCGGACTATACCTACAATGACATTTAGATATTGAACTTAGAGCACTTTATAATCAACAAAATATTATTTGAGGTTATACTTTCTTATTATAAATCTCCTAAAATATTAAGATTGAATCTGGTACAGACGCCAGCAGGTCAAGCTACCCGAAACTGTCAAATTTTCCCAATCAACCTTGAACCGTAATGCTTTAGCGATAAAGTTGAAAATCTATTAAAGAAATTTGACAGATTGTAGTAGCTTGATGTGCTGGCGTCTGTACAAAAACCAATTAGGAACAATTACCGTTCCTCTTTCCTCCTTTGTCTTTTGTTTATTTCCTCTTATTCGTGACCTCTCGTTTGAATACAGTTTCCTCCACAATTATGCAGGTTCGCCCCGTCCTCAATGATGCGGTCTTTGATACCGTTGCTTCGTTAATTTCGTGATGTTTTCAAAACGTGTTGCCTGCTTACGTCAGTCGCTGAGTGCATCAAGTAATAAAACATTTTAAGATACCTTTTAATGAGAATTTTTAAAAAAATATGGACATATTACTCATTTTAAAATTCAAAAAATTGCCAATCTTTTCGGGAGAACGTAACTAATTTCTTTGTAAGGTTTCGTCGCCTACACTACATTTTAACTTCAGGCCGATCCTATAGCTAAGAAGCACCATTCTCAAAAATAAGAAAACCAAAATGTTTCCCACAGTCTGTAGGTTGCCGTCATTCCGTCAGAGGGGGCGACAGGATGGGTGGGCGTCCCAAACGCTACCGTGTGCCGTTGGAACTAATTAATTTGAACGGACCCTGCGGGCGTCCAGCTCCCGGCCTACGCTGCGCCAGCGCAACCGATTGTGACAAAAAATTGAATGGAACTGTTGTAGCTGGATTGTTTATTGGCTATTTTAAGGATGCCGTGTCTCTAAGAACATTTTATATTTTAACATTTTATTTTATTTTACATTTGCATAATCCACCACAGAGACGACGTCATCGTTTCAAGACGTATTAAAATAATAATCAGGAAATTATTTTTAGTACTTTCTTTTCCCTAATAACCAACAATATTAACATTTCATTACAGAACAAACCAGCTAGAAAATCAAACTTAACATAAAGTACAGTAGAAGTATAAATTATGAACTACACAAATCATCGTTAAACGCTAATGAGACCAACAGTCGGTGCTCTGCCCTTAAGGGGATACTAGAGCCACAGAGCGCCCAGGAGCAAATCGTTAAACACCAGGAACTAAGGAGCTAGTCATTCATGATTCAGCTTTATGTTAGTACATGTCCCGCGGCTAATAGTTATGAGCATTGATTGAAAAATATTACTTGGAACATCCATTTATTTATATTGGAGACAGAGGACGTTTAGTTTCTAGTTATCTATGGGAGAATATGGAATGGTTAAACTATATTTTTTTAAATAAATATAGAAAACTATACGAGGTCAAACTTTACGCAACTTTAAAGTACATACATATCTCTATAAGAAGTCCAATTTTCTCATTGCATTAATAGAAACCACACGTTGAAAGTACCAGGCTCCTATAAATCATTTGGAGCAAAAATAAGACAGCTTTAATTAAAGCGGGTGAGTCATAAACTGTCCATATTGAGTTGAAATTAATCGAAGCTCTTCATTAAATCGATTTTCTTCGTCCTGTATGATTGAGAGTGATTGAATCAACAGTTTATTAAAAGAAACCTGGAATCCGAGATCATGATAAGAATCCAGCCTTTGCTAAAGAGAGCAGCAAAAGGAAGGCCATAGAATACATGGATGGATTGTGTGAGGGATAAATCCGAAGGAAAAGGTCGAAGAAGGTAGGTACTAAGGTGACACGAAAAGTCATAGTCTTTTTGACATTGTAAAAAAACTGCAAAATATTCCCAACAATTCAATCTTCAAAAAAAAAATCTAACTTAGTGTAACGAAACATTCACTTAAATGTATTACAAAATCGTGCAAAGTTATAAGTTAAAGGAGTTTTCAGTAGTATAAGTAAAACAGCTTCGGTACCAGGAGACAAGGGGCATTAAGGAGATTATAATGTATTCAATTTGCCGTACATGGTGTGGTTACGGAGTGAGCTTTCTTAACACATGGCTTCATGGCCGTGTGTGGTTAGGCTTAGGTTACATTAACGGAATTAGGGCCAGGAGAATTTTGTTCAACAGGAGTATTGATGACATAGTTTGGTAATTACGCTAAATATAAATAATAATAATAATAATGTGCCTGGCTTAATATAAATAAATTATCTTAACACATAAGTACCTATGCATAATACCAATTTGAAATTGAAGCAATGTCAGTTTATTTTAAGGTTTAGGAGCAAAAGAACTCAAGACAATAGAGACTATAGACTTGCCAAGAATCACCATCAATTATCACTAAGAAAAATGGATAGGAATACCTCAAATGATATAGAAGCTGAAACTATTTTGGTCATAGCGAAACCTTATAGTGTATTCCGTCCCTAATGAAACCAAACATAAACTAGGCCTTAAGGTCTATTTAGACGTGTTCGTGACTCCCCAGCAATTCCATGTCTATGCCGTGGGAGTCGCCTCGCCATCGACAATATTCCGTGCTATTCCAAATATTGAACTAAATTCAACGATCTCGGTAAAGCGAATGTGAATATCAACTAGAACCAAATGGTTTTGAAACAACTGGCTGAAAGGGACTCGGCTCCTCTGCCTATATTGAAGTTAATATTGGTTGTTTAGTAGCATTGGGTTAGTATATAATATTTGCATTTTGCCTCCACAGCTATTGGGAAACCTTTCACTTTGTAATAATCTTTGAAGCAATAAGGTTAGTTAGGCTACACTACTAGGCTGTGTTTTGTTTTTGTCTTCTGTAAAAAAACAAATGCACACTTTTTAAAAACAGATCAATGTTCTCTCTTTTGTACCTATGCACGTATTTCTTTTGTTTTAATTTTAAGCCAATAGGTATATTTAGCTTCTCAGTTCTGAGGAGCAATTCTCGTAATTTTATGACCGTTCACAGACTGATCTCAGCCTCAATCTGTCCAAAATACCTCTAATATCTCTACATTTTTTAAAGTTATTGACATTGATTGTCGCTGAGATGAGATTGCGACTAGATTTTGAACGTTTTTTTTTAGTTACGGAACCTTCCGATACAATTTGGAAATATTGCATCGTTTACATCAATTATCAAAATTAGACCACGATGTTAAAAGGAATAAATCAAGACGTCAGTCTTGACTGATTATCAAGATGTAACTGTAAAATTTTATTGTCAAAGGTAGCTTTTTGACATTAAAATTAAAATCGAAGTCAGTATTAATAAAATTCATTATCATTTTAAATAATCGTTTGTCATAGTAAAGTTTAGTAAACGATAAATCGTTTCTTTATGGGGGCCTTTGGATATACGACAGTAATAAAAGTTTTGAAGTCTTACCGATCGATATTCTAATAAATTACTTAGCTGTTAACACTACCGTGTATGGATAAAGTCTTTTGTTCATGTTATGTTTACTTTAACTTAGATTCTAACAGGATATACAGGATGAAATAAAATATGTATACATTAAAATAAATGAATTCAGCACGGTGGCACTCAGAAAAGCCGATTTCTAAAAACTAGATAAAAATACAAAAAAAAATAATAATTTAAACATTGTGTCATACATAAATTGAGAGAGAGAGAGAGAGATCTGTTGTCCAATCACAACAGTTTCTAACCTACCTCCCTACATGATATTTGACAGCAGACTGAGTTATGTAGGTACTGTTCGAAGACTTGGTGGGCCCGGTTTATTTGAACCACCCTAAATTCAATCTTAACCACCACCGCATCCAAAGCTGGATTAATATACTATTTATTTATTTATTCTCACACTGGAACGCCATACGGCAATTACACCAATGGACTGGTTGTCAGACTTTCGGGCTTCTGACTACCCGTAACGACTGCCAAAGATCCACGAATGACAGCCGAGACCAACGGCTTAACGTGCTTTCCGAGGCACGGAGGGGTCTCGGTATGTAAAGATGGTCACCCATCCACAGACCAACCGCGGCAAGCGTAGCTTAACCTGACCGATCAACCTGTGCGGCTGTTATTATTTAGCCACGGGCCCCCACTATACGTTCTCTTAGCCATTATTATATCGTCGTGAACGATACTTTTTTTCAAAACAACAGAAACTTTCCCCAAAAGTCGTTTACCAACGAATTCACAAAAACAGTAAATATTTAGGAACCACTTGTCCCAACAAATCGCATCTGTTTTCTCGCGTCGCATCCACGGAACCCCTCCGTCCGGCGCGCGCGCAGGCGGCGGGACAAGTTCCACAGGTTGTATAAAACAGGTTTGAATATTCATAGAGTACGAGTGCCAACGGCCGCCACACTATGCCGATGACATAATGAATCCGAATAGATTTATTGGATCCATTGGATATTGACTTTGTTGTGAACTTGTGATTTAAGTGGCCGGAATGTTTTAATGTTGCCAGTCGATTAATTTTATCGATTTTTGGGAGTTAAAAGGTTGTTTCGCGGTGTTTTAATTTGTCAGTCAAATTCTTGTTCGATCGTAAATAATTTGGTGGCTCTACCTGAAACCACGTTTTAATAAATTAAGATTAATAAAACATAAGAAAAGAACCATAATACTCGTAGGTAGTATTTTATACATTTTTCGTTTGCCAAAACAAACGACCTAATCTAAAAGAAAGGACTAAATATTTGAAAATTCGTTGCATGAAACCAATCAACTCAGAGATAATCTCAACAAACAGGTATACAGGGTGTGACATTGTCCACATAATAGTCGTCAGTCAGAATTAAATCGCAATGATTTATTATACGTACGTAAATACCCGAATACATCAAGTCAATAAAAAAACCCGAGAAAACCGAAATATTAATAAGTAATTGACATATTGATGTTTCATAAACGGTTGCGCAGTTTTTATCTATAAAGAAGCAAGAAAAGTTAATCATGTGTATTATTAACTCAATCAATTCTGCGATCATCTTGCTTGAGAAACTCGCTGTCACATAAGAAATTACGATCCCTGTCAGTGTCAATACTCATTTATAATGGAGGTGTTATCGACAGAGCAAATTAACTATTTAATTTGTTATAAAATTACATTTAAATAAATAAAAAGCAAAATCAAACAAGACACTTAACAAGATCGATGTTTTTTGCGTCATTACATAAAATTAATTAAAAAAGAATTAATTGCCCGATTGCCGCATCGGGTGTGTTCGTTTTTCGTCGCTCCGCTGTATAGACGACCGGTTTTGCGAAAATACATGAGCGACGATGCGCGAGGGCATGACTCACAAGCACATGGGCCGGTACTACGAACGAGTGAATTTCGGACAGATAAATTATTCAATTTATCAAGAACTCAAGATCAAGGACTGTAGTCAACTTTGTCAACACGAGAACGTTTTAATTACAAGCAATTTGCGGTACGTGGCGTCATTTTAATAAAATTTACCTTCATGAGGAATAATTTTTTTTTTTACATGGCAAGGAGACGGCTGGCGAACGGTTCATGGTCAGTTAAATACGCTCGGAAATGTTTGACTAATATGTTAATGAAAAATTCTTTGTTTTAATGCTAATAAGGTGAACTGATTAACTTTAGTAGAAACTACCAAAGGAAAATAGGAAATACGCTATAACTAACTAAACTACCAACTTAGACAAAGAAATTAGTCACCAGCTTTCAATCCAAATTCATCTGCGACTGACTGCCTACACGACTTTTTCATTGATGAGTAAACGGGCGCCTGTGCGGTATGTGGGTATTGCAATAGCTAGTTATAGGTAAAAAAACATATTATAATAAATACATTAGATAACTCCGTACTCCGTACAAGCATTAGGTTGCTTAGCTTGGGACTAGATGGCGCTGTGTGAAATGTCCAGGGATATTATTATTATTATGTCGTTTATTTATTTAATTTTCTTATTTTATTACATTTTTAAATATTATTATAAAAAAAAAAACATTTAAAAATATAAAAAAAATAGTGATCCACCGGTGTCGGGAGCAGGGTCCAAGTTTAGTAAGAAACCGAAGGATGTTTTCGAATAAAATTTAATTTAATTAAAAGAAAACAAACAGTTTATTTATCAAGTTAAATTTCATTCGAAATCATCCATCGGTTTCTTACAAAACTTCAACTATATCCGACGACTCTGGTTACTTATCTCCTTTGCTGACTGTACATTGCGCACAGTCAAATCTACAAAAATATGCAAATGTTGCTCTATTATGAGCTTGCTCCGGTTTTCCGGAAAAAATTAAAATTGTCTGACTTCAGTGATGGCTCATGATAATGACCTGACCCGGTAAGCATTACACATTCAAAATCGTGTGCAATTTCTAAGGTAGGTAGGTATTTATCTTGACATTACTATCTTTGAAGTAAGACCAGCAATGAGCAAGCGTGATGAATAATCCTCGTTCCGTCTCTCTGTATGAGAAGAAACCTCTGCCTTCTAATACAAGCAGCTTCTTAGTACTACTCGAACTAGATAAGTATACTGGGTAGATTTTTGAGACGGGGCACTAAAAGCAGCCGTCTTTACCGTTGTTGCTACAAAAAACTCCTTCTTAAAAGATTCTTATAGGATATTAGGAGAGTATCGTTTACTTTCTGAGTAATCGCTAACTGCATTCACAGATTTTGACTCAAAAATTCACCGTGCCCGTTAGCTATACTAGAATAGCTTACTGCCTAGTCAGCAAGGTGGTTGATAGCGAGCGAGGTTGACTGTCCTGGGTTCGCCGTACGTACACTTTGACCTTGAGCTGCCCCAGCAGTCGCTTTACGACCGAATTCGGTCGCAAAGTCCTGTCACTCCATACATTACACCTGTCAATCCGGGACTTTGCGACCGAATTCGGTCGTAAGGCGATCGCTATGAATGTCGAGACTGCTGAGGCTGGTCAAGCTTAGTACGGAGTTTCAATATAATAAGAGGCCAGTTTATACAGCGGAGTAATTGCGTAACACACTAACAGTAGGAATGAATTTCATTTGGACAGTTCAACAACATTCATTGCGTTATTTACGTTGTTGAGCAGACGAATTTTTAGAACATATAAAGCAATGGATTAGCAATATCCTTCAAAATGATTCCAATTGTGTTACAAAATTAGGGTCCTGAGTTCGCCGAAAGTACTTACAGTACCTAGCTTGCTGAGTAAACAAACTGAAGTGGCAGTGGGCTGGCCATGTTTGTCGAAGGACCGATGGCTGGTGGAGCAGAAAAGAAAAAAAAGAAAAAAAACAAAGTCCTGGATTGACAGGTGTAATGTATGGAAGTGACAGGACTTTGCGACCGAATTCGGTCGTAAAACGATCGCTATGAATGTCGAGACTGCAGCCCCTGGAGTGGAGACCGCATATCAGGATACATAGTGTGGGACTCCCCCCAGCGAGATGAACGGACGACCTATAGAAGGTGGCTGGGACAGACTGGATGCGGAAGGCGGAGGACAGAGTGTTGTGGCACAGCCTGGGAGAGGCATCGGCCGGGGAGAGGCCTAAGCCTCTCCCTACACACAGCTTATTGCAGTCCACATAGAAAGTGGACGTAGGTCCAGCAGCGGACTGCAATAGGCTGTTATAGTTGATTGATTGACAGTACCTAGGCCTTTTTTTTTTTTTGAGGATGGGAAATCATCAAATGACCCCTCCCGCTCTGGGTGGAGCAGAAGGGAGTGTCAGACTCTTACTGACTAAAACCCACCCGTGTTCCTTCCTTAGCCCTTTATGTTCCAGGGCAGCGGTAACCCTTTCGGACGATCCCGCTACCCTGGCAGGCTTCGGCCCTATGGGGCCCCGTCGCTTTTGCTGACATCTCTTTGAGGCGCGCGTGGAACACGTACACGCCGTCCGGCACGGGCCTAGTCCTGATCGGACGAAGAGCTACCCATTACTCTCCGCCCGCAACAGTACCTAGGCCTCACGTAAGTGGTAACACTTTGACCTTGAGCTGCTTGAGCTTGGCTGCTGTAGTACGGCGTTTCAATAGAAAAACAGGCCAGCTTATACTGGTTTTGTTACCACTGATACGCTGCTTTCACATGCACCCCAGTGCGACAATTACAGGCTAGCATGATTATTATATGTACGTACAAATGATATTGTCAGGTGGCGTCCGCGGGTTATTACTCATGGGTTGACGCGACGCGACAGGTTAAACGAGTTCGTTTCCCTCCCGGACGCGAAACAAGTCGGATTGGGGTTCCTTTGCGTTTTACGTGGATACGGGAGCCAACAACCAATGATCCAATTCTTTTGCGACAAAAAATAGAAACGAAAATTATGTCTTCAGATGCTGTATCGACCTAATTATTTTTGAAAGATGAAATAGCAGACGCTTGTTTCTATATTATAATATGTCTTGTATTCAAAATAGTTATTTTTTCCTGTTTCCAATTCTAACGGTTTTTTATAAATAGATATTGATGATAATAATACTTCGTTCGCCAATGTATGTTTAGAAACGACCTAACAGAAATATATTTTATGAAGTAGCCCCTCCGGTGTCAGTTAATTTGACGACATTCCAAAATATTTATACCTACATAGTAAATCACCGGTAATAAATATATAAAGAATTTTTACGATACACATATTAACATAATCCTACTTTATTGATATCGGAACAAATAAATAGAAGAGTTACACGGAGGAAGCCTTTCATCGTCCATCTACACACAACTTCTATAAGTTCGTAAAATATTACTGACGTGGGAATTATTGCTTGTATAAAATATTTATGATTATTGATATTTTAAACAGATCTCAATGCCATTTATGCCATATTTGATAGGAGAAAGTTTTCACTGTTAGATTGATGTTTCTTTATTTGTATCCGTTTATGTTTTTACTAGTCATTAGCATAAAGCGTCTGCACCCGATAATGGTCGGGCTGTCAAAATTAACGGTGGGTATTGATACAAACATGCTACCTTATACGGGTGTATCTATCTAACTATACTAATAATAAAGCTGAAGCTGAGTTTGATTGAACGCGCTAATCTCTGGAGCTGAATGTCAGATTTGAAAATCATTTTTGCATTTGATAGCCCAATTTTTGAGGCAGGCTATAGGCTACTTAACATCACGCCAGGACCCTTAGGAGCCGAGAAAAAAAAACAGAAAGAACGCTGATCGAAAATGAAGTCATAGCGCGGCAGGCGATGCGATGCGACGGGGTGACGGATACTTTACTAAATAAATAGACACCTTATTGAAAAACGGGAAATCAATCTCTTTTAAAAACTATCAACGGAACCCTTTTCACAAAATGCCACTTCCACCGACCGGTTCAGGTTGCCCTCGTAACTTTGCCGATCGGTTTTCATAAATCTTTCATGTAAATGGCTGTGTAATTAGTAATAAATGTAATTGAATAGATAACAGCCTTCTCTTGAGTTATTATGTCACTCGTTTTAGATGCTGTAGCGCATTAATAAAACATTTTATTTTAATACTAGCTCCACCCCGCGGTTTCACCCGCATAAATTTAGATCCCGTGGGAATATCGGGATAAAAAGTATCCTATGTGTTAATCATGGTTATAAACTATTTGTGTGACAAATTTCATTCAAATCTGTTCCGTAATTTTTGCGAGAAAGAGGAACAAACATCCATCCATCCATCTATAAAAACTTTCACGTTTATAATATTAGTAGGAAGTAGGATTATCAGGGTTTTAGAGTTTGAGGGGTTTATAAAACAATGATTAAAGTTTAGTAACATTTTATGTCAAAAATGTATGGTTGAACAGTCGCTAACGTTTTTTGATGATCTGTTTATTCAGCAGAAATTTTTATCCAGAATACAGTCATGGGTGAAACACTTCGAGGCTCCGTACATATCAATTAACCACTTCTCTTAACATACACCACATATCATAGACAAACCTTATTTATATTTGACATACACACTACTTGTTGACCCGGAAACCATAGAGTTTATCATCATGGAAATAGTTTTCTCTTCCCCTGTAGTGCCCGAGGTAAGGAAGTGGCCACTTGTGCCTGATTAACATACCAATACCATCGCAAGTTAATGGGCCATCAATCATCGGTTTATGAATGTATTAACGATGTGTTGAAGTTAGTTTTCAAGTCAATTGGTGAAGAAAATAGCTAAGAGTTTAGCTACAAGATATTCTTTTTGGCGCTAGAATTTCTAAAAATGGCGCTTGATTCTAAATATCCAGCCGGTCGATCCTGTAAAAATTTCACCTTAAAAACTTAGGTTAAGTGAGCTTGAAGTGAGGTGTCCACCAGAGCCGCCATTCCATCTGATGCTAACGATTGACACTATTAATAGTTTACTTCAAGCTCACTCTCACCTAAGTTTTCAAGGTGAGATTTTCAAAGAATAGATCAGCTGATCTAGGACAACTATTGGTAATCGACAGAGGCAACCTACAAGCAATCGCTACACAGTTTTGTTTCGAATAGAAACCGAATTTGCGTCTCGTAGTTCAAAAGTTAAATTACCGAGTTTTCGCCCTCGCACAGGTCATCAATAAAGGGAATCCCACGGTTTTTTCTAATGTTTAAATAAGTAATATAAGTCGTTAATGACAAGCAGTCTAGCTAAATGATTTGTTGGCGATATCTTCAGTTGACTCCTACATAGTCAGTTTGATGACATCAACTCGACGAAATGAATCATTGGTTGCATGTCATAGTTAATTAATTATTTAATCTTGACAAGACAAGTGTAATGGTGATGACATTATTATGGTTTGATTCATGTTCTGAAGCTCTTGTCGCCTTTAAGACTGGCTACTTTAAAACTAGAGGGATGTTTTACCAAAATACAGTTTCTTTTTTTTTATTATTCATAGTGACGAAAATTTTATGTGGTTTCTTAAAAATCATTTAGTTTTCGCATCAACGAAACACATCTATAGGCCAATTGCCGCACCTAAAATCGTACTAAACCTAGCCGCAATCTCATCTCAATCAATGTCAAAAATGTAAGCAAATTAGAGGTATTTTTGATAGATTGAGACTGATATTAGAATGCGAGCGTTGTTAAAAATACAAGAATTGCCCCTCTGTTCTCATAATTTTCCAACCTTCCCACAATGACTTGAAGAAAAATGGCGTCTGACGAAAGTCACTAGCGTCAAGCTACGTCACTAAGCGACAAGAGGTCGAAGGTGCACGCTGCGTCGATATTTTTCTGACGCAACCAGATAATTGTCCGTAGACAGTTTGACAGCCCAACCATGCGCTATGTGGGCGTGTGTCGCTGCCTACGACATGTTAAAAACCCACCCAGGTATTCTTAGATTTGTTTTCCTTAAAGTATGTACCTGCTTTTTGAACTGTCAGATATGCATGCTGTTGCATTAGAAATTTTTAAAGCAATTTTTTTTTTCTTTGAGCTTGGTTGCTTATTGGCAAACGACATCGCGGCAGACCCAGACGGAGATGGCGGGATGAGCTGGACTCCTTTAATAAAGGTTTGGAGAGAGAGAGAAGTGGAAAGAGAATAGGAAAGCCTTTGCCCAGCAGTGGGACATTAATGGCTTATAAAAAAATGGTCGCTGAACTTACAATATCGATAAGTTTATAAAAAGGAAAAACTATTCCAGCGATTTTTTTTAAAACAACTCTTGCTAAAACATTCGAGCGCGTTCCTGTCACTTACAAAGATACCAAGCCTGCCACACAAACCGCAATAAAACAATAAAACTAACGCACTTCACGCGTAATGTGGGGCACTAATGAACTGAAACATTAGCGTTTTGGGGAACACATTGGCCGAATGCACGTAATGTTAATGGCCGCTCGACGGCGAGGCGTGAGAATAACCGCTAACACACACATTACTGATTATCTACAGAGCATTAATGTGCCTCGTATACATTTTATTTTACCCACAATTAATTTAAAATAAACTTTAAGTGATATCGGTTGCTTTCATCTTTTATAAATAGCATTAGTCACTCATAAAAGTGATGTGCAAAATTAACGGTTAGGTTGAAGTAGTAACGTTAGGATTTAACGAGTTTCACATGAGTTACAATAGTCGACAAACAAACGAACAAGCAAACAGGAAAATTCCTTTACCTACTTTCTCGTCTAATTGAAGATTGATATTATAGGCAACTTCAACGATTTACGAGATTTACAAGCTTTGCTGTTTGTTCGAGCCTTGTTTAGTTTCAACAGAACAATAATAATGAATAGAAGTAATTAAATAATTAATGGACTGTAAAATATTAATTACCAACCGATATTTTATTAGTTTCCCATGCTTTCACTATCAGTCATCGACTACCATTTCTGGCGCCCATTATTGTATGTTATTTATTGTGCACTGCAGAATCAAACTTTATTTGCCATGAGCAATACTCATTAACCTACATAAGATGCAATATTCACTTATAGGTAACCAAGGCGTGCCTGAACGAAAGCCAGCTCCGGAAGCCATGAACTTGGAGACCAGCCGACAAACCGACCGGTACTGATACCGGTATACCGGCGCGACAGGACGACTCGTTTCCAAACGGAACAACCAATTTCGAACGCCGGACAATCCGGTACCGACTATCAATATCTAGATTTACCTGTTGAGTCACATCACTATCACTAAAAATAAAGCATGGTGCAGACGAACATAAAATACAAATTAATGTAACTGGCCATGCAGAATTCAACGAGTTTTTTTTTTTCGTAGGCATAAAAATGTATCCATAGAGGATAAACATTGGATTTGGAACTAGAACTGAAATCTGTCAATCACACCATTCTCCTTTGTGCAACCTATGGTTCCCAGGTAAAGTGCCACTCCGATTTGCTTAACATAACTACGTAACCACGACTGTCTATCAAACTGTTACCCTTTTCAGAACTAAATCAAATTATAACTGCCTTGTTAGTCTTGAAAACGAAGTTTATTAAATAAGCTGAGCTTTGTGGTAAGCATACCTTAAGAAGCTGGTGTATAACCTGATTTATTATCATTTTGTTTCAACTAAGATGTTAGTATTGTTAGTAGTAAGCTTGTTAAGGCGGAAGAAATGTAAAACTTAAGTAAATTACAGATACGGGCAATGGAAACTAAGTAAGTGGTTGACACAGCCAAATATAACAAGTTATGTATTCAATAACTTAGTGTTTATTTATAAGAGCATTGACACCGAATTACTTTCAGTGTGCCCACTGAGAGATTAGGTGTAGCCACACCTAATATACTATTTATTTGTAGGGTGCGTCTTTAGTAAATATTTTTTGATAATATTAGAAGTCGTGTTGGTAGCGTTAAAACTATTTTATTTGGTATTAGCAGGTATTCACATTTTTAGCCATATACGCCTACAACATGTAAATTTAGCCTAAATGTATGAGCGGATTCCAAAATATATCAGCGTTTTCTATCCATAACGTCTGGGCTCTTCCAAAAGGATATTGTACATTAGAACACTCAAATTCTTCTCTCATCATTACAAAATATTCACACGGTCGCATGATTATCATCGAAATTACAACATTTACACGTGGGCGAGTAATTGGTGTGCCCACGACTTTTTATTTGATTGACCTGACCTTTATTGCAAACGGTAAAAATTGAATACACCTTGTTTGGAAGTATGCGCTTATGGCAACATCCGAATAACTGTCATTATGATTTGAAATTGAAATTGACGGATGGTAATGATGTCCTATGAATTTGTTTATGATAGATGGCTTTCTAACGGTGTCCACGGGAATATTTTTTAATGAGTTTGGCCTATTCAATGCTAAGGGTCAGACGGCTTATAATGAATGTAATATTTAAGTAATTTTTTAAATTGTAGGTACAAATAGGAGAAAAAATAACCATAATCAACCGATTTTTCTGACAATATCTTCAGCTGCAGAATCATTAGGTCCGAGTTAATCAATTGATTGAGATATAACTAGTTAAAAACCCATAATAACTATTGTTTATTATATCAGTTATTTGTAGAACACATAATTCTTACAGTAATTTATTAGTTTATACATAAATCAAACTCATATGGTCACGCACGCATAACGTAGTTAACGGTAACTAATGAGAAAACAGTATTGGTTACAATCACAACTACATGTTACGGTATTGTGATAAAACATAAATTAACAAACCAAATAAAGTGGTAATCAAGTGGTATTTCCCATTTTCCGCTGTCTGTAACCCTCTTTAATGTAAATAAAATTATTCCAACTTTAAATTGTTAAGTAACGGAGATTCCAATTCTAATCGATTGGGAATGCCATAAACGACTCATTAGTAGATGTCATCGGGTCTTTAGTGTTTGACTGAGCCAAGTCATGAAAACTTCAAATTTAAAAAAAAAATACGCACGACGTCATATTAAACGAAAAACCTATACAATGTGAGGGCAGCTAACACTGGAAATGTATAGCTTGATATGTCGTCGTGTGCACATACGTACGTATGATTGTTTTTGTTAACAATACCTACCTCAGTCATAGATAACAATACCATAAACTTGTATATAATGTAGTTCCTTATCCATTGCAGAAAACACAGCAAAATATAAACTACGGAAGAAACCGCTTCTGTGTGAAATAATACCTCAGTAACATGATTACAAGCATACAATAGTTTCCAGGAATATGGTAACATTAGTGTAATGCTCATTCCCACGTGTGCACGTTTAGGAGCGCGGGCGCATAAAAATGCGGGTCGTGAACTCGCCCGAATGACGACACACTTGCAGGCGACAAATACAGTTTTATTTGAGTAGTTTTAATGTTAAAAATGCATTCAGTACTTACCTATTCTCGTTCTGGGAAGGATGGAATAGTCACTTTTCTCTGTATTCGGTAAGTAGTTTCCAAAAGGATGGACTTACCAAAATATTGGTGGTAAGCACATTTGTGTGTTCTGAAACAAAAGAAGACGATGGTTAGAACAATAAAGTTTTATCTACAACTTAAGAGTTATTTATATTCGAAGAGTCTACATAATTATGTAAGGAAAGACAAGAGTCCATGATAAATGATTTAGTTTTATAAATAGGTTACAAAAAACCGGCCAAGTGCGAGTCGCACTCGCGCACGAAGGATTCCGTACCATTATCTATAAAAATCACGTGTTTTATATGGGAGCCCCCCTTAAATATTTACTTATTTTATTTTTAGTATTTGTTGTTATAGCGGCAACAGAAATACATAATTTGTGAAAATTTCAACTGTCTAGCTAACGCAGTTGTTGAGATACAGCCTGGTGACAGACAGACGGACGGACAGACAACGAAGTCTTAGTAATAGGGTCCCGTTTTTACCCTTTGGGTACGGAACCCTAAAAACACTTCACACTCCAAATATAAACTACCTATGTTTTAAAAATACGGTCGGTGTTTCCTATCTGACTACTGTGAGAAGAAACAACGAAACAAACTCGGAACTCAGAGGCCACAGTCTCTTTCCGACTCAGGACTTTGGGTATGATCTGGCCAAGGCCAGATCATACCTATGAGGACCACGCAGATGATCTTTTGACGAAAGTCTCACACAGTTTAAGTGCACGCATTTGTCAGTAATATGCTTTATGGATAGATTTAGTGTGTATAGACGCCAGCACATCAAGCTACCCGAGACTGTCAAATTTTCCCAATCAACTTTGAACCTAATGCTTTAGCGATAAAGTTGAAAATATATTAAAGAAATTTGACAGATTGTAGTAGCTTGATGTGCTGGTCTGTACTTAGTTTGTGATTGTTCTTGCCTTCTTTCAATAACGAAACTATCTCAAACATATACATACGAGTATTCCATTTTCCACTTGGATAGCATAAAAGTATTGTTGATGATTATTACTTTTGCACAGATGCAGTACTTAGTAGCCGTACCGTTTTACCGTACTTTGTTAGTTTATGTTTAAGTTTGAGAATACTTCTAAGTAGGTACCGTTTAGCAATTAGTATGGGGCAATAAAGTTTGAGATCTTGGCAATAGATGAGTGACTCATTGCAACTTAGTACTTAAAGTAATGGTTATATTCTGTGGATTTCCCTTACAGTGTAAACCAACACAGTGAATGATTAATGTTCTCATTTGAATTCGCAATATTCATCGACAGAACAACCACTATTCAGTGTCAAGTGAATGTCAAATTGCTGTCATCTAATTTGCATGCCGCAGCCTGACTTGACACTTCAACAAGTTTTATCGATAAAACGATAACCCAACAACACTTTGTATTCCCATCTCTAACAACTTTCGATTCTGCATCGATCATTTAGAACCGGCGTTTGAGCAAAATCACGTGCACAATTCGAAATTCGAAATTTTCCGATTACGAAACGATTGGATCCGATTAGACTTTCACTGCACGAAATTAGTTGAAAATTTTCTCCGATATCCATCAACTTTTACGTAGCAATGGTTGCTGATACGAAGAAAGTTGACGTCATAAATGCAATATCCCTTTTATTGCACACCAATAAATGCAGCGGGTAATCGAACGTCACACTTTTTTCTTTTGAGTAGAAAATAATTATATTAATCTCACTGTGTGGAAATAACTCTACCATAACAAACTACGAAACAAACATTAAAATTAAGTATTAAGTAGCAATTATTACGATGAAACAAGGTTGTTAATATGCTAAGCCCTAACATTAAGCTTGTTTTCATAAATCAATAGGAAAAAAAACCAAACCTCGCCAACGGATTAAGTTCTCAAATAAATTCCAACGCCTGTCCTACACATCGGCTCATTACTCCACGATTGGTGCTATCACAACACCTGTCAGCGGCAGCGTGACTGGTCGTAGTCACGCATCGTGCTGCCTACCTCTAATGCAAATCAAGGTCGTGAACCCATCCGATGTATGGACCGGCCATGTATAATGCACGGATTAGTTAGTGATGGATAAGAAGTGGCTAATAGAACGACGTTCTTGAGTTGATGTATTAGGTGCTAGATTAATTTGTCAACGTTTTCTTTATGTTGTTTTCATTATGGAATCAACTGTTTTCTTGATATAATCTGACGTTTGAATTAATGTTGTGACATGGTTAGATGTTTTAAATGTTACATCGTGTAATTTATTGCTAGGCTTTTGATTTGTTGGAAAACAAGAGGCTATTGGGCTATTAAAATATACACACACAGTTTTTCACTCAACATATTGACTTCCAATTAATCTTAGTGGCATAAATTATTAATTCTGATAATATGACTAGGAAGAAGAAGCAATCGCGCAACAGGACGCGCCACGAAACTGACAAACATCGACACGACTATCTTGTTCTTACAATCTAAGATCACACTCCTCTTAAATAGCTTACGGTACATCTATACGCCAATTATTTTATTAATTAAACATCTGCTGAAGGCGATAACACATTGACTCAGTCTTAATGTCACAAATTGTGAGTAGTGTCTTGATTGCCACCATCTTGATATTAACCGACTTCGACGAAATGTATGCAATTTTCCTGCAATCAATCACTTGGCGATTGATATTGGACGTGGGCATTTTTTCGGCAAATTATGGCTGTCTGTCAATCTTGAGTAAAAATTGGATAATAAATTAATAACGTATTTTGGAAAGTATGTTTATGTATTTTACTAACTGTGCCCGGCGGTTTCACCCACATAAGTCTCGATCCCGTGGGAATATCGGGAAAAAAGTATCCTATATCCTAATCCAGGTCATGGTCTACCCATGTGCTAAATTTTATCTTAATCTGTTCATCCGTTTTAACGTGAAAGCGTAACAAACAAACATACAAAAAATCAAATATTTTTTTCCTTATAATATTAGTTAAGACCAATGTACATAATAAGCTTTCGTGCCAAATAAAAATAACGTAATGTCAGAGTATGCTAGGCATCCTTTGTGTACCTAATATCCTCAGACTTCCAGTCAATAAAGTTCATTGATCTATCCTTTTTTACAAAAAAAAAAAAAAACCAACGCCCATACATGACAAACAAACAAAAAACATAATCCCTCGTATGTAGGTGTTGAATAAGAACCTACATACATGAAACCTCAATTAAGTATACTGTATGCAGCACAGATAATAACGATTAGCAATATAATGTTGAGAAAATATGAAACAATACAATTGTTACAGTATTATACGCAGTCGCGCATCTCGTTTTAAAATGATTTATGCAAGATGTCAGCACTCCTGCTGGGTTACTGCTAAATTATGGCTGATGGCTTAATCAAAGTAGACAGTTAAGTGTTTACTACATTAAAAAGCTTTAATTGCCTCCATAGTTGGAACATGTAAATAATTTACTCTTATGCTGGGGTGTGCTGATCTCCCAAGCTCCTCCGCTTGGGAGATCAGCACACCCCAGCATAAGAGTAAATTATTTACGTACATATGTACAAGATTTACATCTAGCAATCTCAGCAAAGAAATCATTGATTCACCCTTAATTGTTGCTGCATGAATTTAACCTTCTTTACATTAAACTACGGGATCATCGAATCCCACAAATAAATAAAAAACAATGAAACGTCATAGTGACAGCTGTCATCTCAGACCAAACACATACGGCAAAACAAAAGTATAATCCGTTCATTTGTAGTTCCGCGCGTATTCTGACAATCAATCACCTGGCTCGAAAGTCTTGAAACCACTTGGAGGTAATCTTCCCGAAGCGTGTGAATGCGGTCACGATGTTGCTCAGAGGCGGTCTATATTTTATGGTCGGTGTTGCAACTCTTTGGGAAACGTACCAAAACGATGAATGATTAGAACGTTCGCTGTTTCCAATTTCGAATATTTCGAATGTAACCGTTTTAGATATGCCCTAAGGACTTGTCCGGTAAATTGCGGTGATGTAAAATTGGTAAGCACCAACGAAATATGAGGGACAGTTGTAATTTGACATAACGGGACCAACGGGTTTCCAAAACACATAAAAAAATACACGGTATTAACAAGACATGTCATTAGTAAAATGTAAAATAATCAACGACAAAGGCAAATGAATAAATTCATAATCACAGGCTCGTAATAAGCAGTATTGCCATTTTACAACCAATCTAAGAAAAAACTGTTAAAACTTTTCATTCGCAGTCGTTCGTATTTATTTATCTCAATAACATCAATTACGGCCTTTTATTATTGTTACTGAATCATACATCCTGGGATCAATATAACAAGCAGGATGGTACGACCACATCCGCGCTGATGACCAAAATTATGTATACAATTACAATACATTTATAGCATTCATTTAAATTGGAAATGTAAAATTATTAACGTTTTACTCATTCAGATGAGGCGTTAAATAGCTGTTGAATAATAAAGGTGGACATCGGCAGCGTCGCTGTCAATTTACAGTGAATTAATCAGACCTTCTTTTATTAAGTCTTGACAAAAGTTGATAAATGGTTCGATCGTTTGTCAAATGAGCGCAACACGTAATGGTTTATAGGACAGGAGGCTGGTTCACGGCCTCGCGGGGTCAGGCCACGGGCTGTGCGTGCCAAGTCTCGTCCGTGAGGCCAGGCCGAAGATGTACGATCACTGTCCGACGCGGATATACGACGCGAGGCGAGAAAATACTACGCCTAGCACGCAAGGACTGCATGCACAGGGCCGGATTTGAATTGGTAAGAGGTGCATTACTTACATCAATCTTCGACACGGTTTTAAAGTGATGTGTTGACTGAGAGTACAGGTTGGGAACGGGAAAGGTTTACTGTTTATTGAATCTCCTTTTATAAAGCAGGAATCAACTATGGTTAATTTAAGGTCTGCCTGCGGAAAACACTACTTGCTTGACTAGATTTATGCTCTGTTATTAGATTGCCTTCTTTATTTTAGGAGAAAGACTTGGTTTCCAGTTATAGCCATGTATGTGCTATACGTCCATTTCGCATTTAATTATTTCATTTCGTAAAGTCTATCACTGGCTTTATCTTTCTAACTTGCATATCGATTTTCGTATCAGCCCTGGAGTTAAAATATTCATTCCGACTACTAAATCTAACGCCTCTTCGATTTCGCAGCCTTATCTTTCCAACTTGCATATCGATTTTCAATGTACCCCGTTTAATATAGGCTGTCCTTTCTACCGTCGGGGGATATTATGTACGGCAGCAACGTCATCATTTAGCGTGCATCCGGCATGCTTCTCGCACGTCCGAGTGCGGGCCTGGCAGTCACGTCCATAGACGAACGACGCGGCGCAAACGCGATTGAGAGAGCATTTTGACTCCTAAATGAGTTCGTTCACACGGCTTAGGTTCATGGTCGAGAGTCTCTCTTTAGGATTCTTATGTAGGATGTACTGCTGTTTCAGTGTGACTTATAATGATCATTACCGTTTTATATTTATGATTGTAATTAGTGTTGCTATTGTTTATTTCCTTGCCGATGTGGCAATGGACATGGATTGCTAGTCTCATGTCAGTTACAGCGAAGGGAATAAAAATGGTGCTATGCTAAGTAGCTTAATGACGTAACCGATTTTGCGCAAAATGTTATATTATAAGTAGAAAGATACGTAGATAAATATAGGGAAATCAATAATAGTGGACATGATACGCCATCACCTCAAGCAGGAGATAAATTAATTTATTAAATTGAAGATCTCAACCATTCTGATTAAGAGCCTGCAAGATGCTGCTGACGATTAACATCATGAGACATCAACTCTCCAATTTATCAGTAAGAATTAATCGGTATGGGAACAGAAATTTCCGCGTAAGTAGAGAATCCAGGATCCTATATCTCCCACCGATTAGAAGGGAACTGAGGTTGGAAGATTGTTGGTTTTATAAATAAGTTAGCAATAGTGTAACCATGTAGGTAAGCCTGTCCTTTCTTTCACAATCCGAAGGATTTTAAAGGAAAATCCTAATCCATTGCTTCTTATGTTTGAAAAATTCGTCTGCTCGGCAACGTAAATAACGCAATAAATGTTATCGAATTGTCACAATGAAAGATATTGTAATTTTAATTTTTACGCAATTACCCCGATGCAAACCCTAAAAGATTTGAAAGATACTATTATGATTGACAATTGGTAGAATTATTTATGTTTATACAATGATGAGATTACTTTCATGACCCGCATAATCTCTAAAATAGGCTCTAAGATTTCTTTTCCTTCTCAGATTAGTTCAGAAGCATTGTTAGCAGAAGAATAACGAACATCTAATTTAATTAGTTGAATATTACTTTAGATGACGTAGCAGTAACTCCATCATTCTTTATCTCGCCCCACGCTATCATCAACAAATTCCATTGGTATGATGATCCTATTTAAAATTATAATTAATTTTTGGAGTGACTAACTGTGTGAACCTTTCAGTTATGAATATTTATTAAGTTTTGTTTTGGACACTAAGCATTAGAGTTCATTAGCCACTCTATGACTTATCATGCCATTGTCTTTCTCGCTGTGTATCTTTGTGTCAATATCTCCTAGCCTTAATTCATTATTTGCAGTAACTTCAGCATCAAGTTTAATAACGTATGCTTTTATGTCACACTAGCTGCGCCCCGCGGTTTTACCCGCATAAGTTTCGATCCCGTAAGAAGATCGGATAAAAAATATCCTATGTATTAATCCTGGTTATAAACTATCTGTGTGCCAAATTTCATCCAAATCCGATCAGTAGTTTTTGCGTGAAAGAGTAACAAACATCCATCTATTCATACAAACTTTCACGTTTATAATATTAATAGGATAGGATTATAATGTGTCCTATATGGGCTCATATAGGCCGTATGACAAGTGACAAGCCATCCATGTACCTATATTTATGGGCAAAATATAACTGACACAAAAGAAGATGGCTAATCGTAAAACAATTATTGTACCAACGAAAAAGCTATATCCAGCTCAACTCTGAAACTATACCGGTTGTACAACACCGAACATACCAATTACATAAAATTATTTTTTGTTCAACAAGTCCGAGACATAACAACCAGCCAATTACGCGTTTCGTGTCACCTACAAATCCAAATCGTTGTAGAAACCAGTAGCAACCGCGCGACCAATATCGATTTACATAATAATAATACACAATTACCGAATATCGTCACGCGTACCGATTGATCGTGTTTAAACAATCGATACGTCGATGGGAATAAGAATTCGGATTATTATAATACTTGTTTCGAAACAATGCATGTACACTCATGCCATAAACATTAGGTAAGAGAAATTGACATTGATATCTTCGAGGTAGAACAAAATGACATACCCGCTGTGTCATTTTGTGTTGTCACCAACGTTACTTCTATGAGGAACCCGTGGCTAAATAATAGCAGCCACACAGGTCGATCGGTCAGGTTAAGCTACGCTTGCCGCGGTTGGTCTGTGGATGGGTGACCATCTTTACATACCGAGACCCCTCCGTGCCTCGAAAAGCACGTTAAGCCGTTGGTCCCGGCTGTCATTCGTGGATCTTTGACAGTCGTTACGGGTAGTCAGAAGCCCGAAAGTCTGACAACCAGTCTTACCAAGGGGTTATCGTATTACCCAGTAACTGGATTGTGGAGGTCAGATAGGCAGTCGCTCCATGTAAAATACTGGTATTCAGCTGCATCTGGTTAGACTGGAAGCCGACCCCAACATAGTTGGGAAAAGGCTAGGCAGATGAAGACCAACGTTACTTTTATGTAAAAATCAATCGAACGAACTTATCTAGCTACTTAATATGCCTTGAAAAACATTAAATAACAAGTTAGTAAGAATTAGTAACTTGAATAATCTGATATTGACTTTTTGATTTTCGGGTGGGATAAGGCTTCATCTTTTGATAGCTGTTTCTAATTGTTTATCATTCCAACCATCGTTTATTTATGTTTTAGGAGCACTCTTCCCTCGTTTATTTCTATAGCAATGAAAATCCTTAATTTTATTGACATAAATGTTCTTTTATGACACGATATCCCACGGTTTCTCGATCGTACCAGGGTATAGCTCTCCCCATTGTATGTGTTTCCCACAACGTCTCATGAAACGTGAAACCAATACTCGTTGGAATTTATTAGTTTTATCAGCAATTTCCAAATAATTAAAATGAGAAAAAAGTATTGATATTCTACTGTAACACATGAATTATTTGCTTCTCACACGAAGCACAAAAGCTTAGCTAACAGTTCTGAAGTACACGGTATGTCATTATTAGCTCAAGTTAATCATCATCGGGTTAGCCTTTTTTCCCGACTATATTGAGGTCGGCTTCCAGTCTAGATATGAGCGCCGCGCCGGCGCGCCGCCGTCGCCGTGAGTTCACGTCGACGCGTCGTCGCCGAGTGGCGCACGCAGCGCGCCGTCGCGCGTCGTCGCGACGTTTCGCAACTAGCTTTTCCGCACGCACGCGCGGCCCGCCCGCATTAGTTCGTCTAGTCGCCTCGCCACGCTCGTCGCTCAGTCAGTTGCGTCGAATATTTCACCGAGTGAACGTGTGTTGTTGTTTAGTTTTAACAATGGCAGCAACTTCGACTACTATTGATGTTTATAAAACGAAAATAACTGCGGTGGAGACGTTCTACAGTACTGCAAAGACAGGAAAACTTCTGCCTGCACTGTATGCTCTTACATGCCCAATTTTGAATATACCAGCCAACAGCAGCACGCCCCGTGCGAGAGTCTTTTCCACAGCTGAACTCGTGATAACCTCGAAACGTTCACGACTAAATCCTTTGAGGCTAACTAAGATAGTATTTATTTATCCATGACAGCTATGTATTTTGCTTTTTGGTGTAAGTATGTAGGAATAAAGTTACGTCCGTCATATCTTATTATAATTACCTATGTGCTGTTGTTATTGAAATTTTGATATTTTATTTTTTCTATATCAAGAGCCAGCAATACCTACTCACTTAGATGATACTACTTTAATTACTTATATATGATTGTTTTATGTTCTTAGTTTTTTACATTATTATAGAATTTACCTAATTAAGTATACATATTTAACAGTTATGTTGATAAATATTTTCTTTTTAGTTTTTATTATATGTATAGATACATTATAGTGATGTGATTAAAAATTAAAAACGCTCAGTGTCTCTTCAACTGAAAATAATGAAATGATTAATTTTCACTAAACGTGATCTCCAGTTATTTAGAAGACTGTTAAATTGTATTTAACAAATACGTTCCTATATGGAAAAAATATAAATCTCTCCCTGGTAAAAAAAATATCTAAGGCCCACAGCCAGCCACGCCGCGCCGCCGTGACGCCGCCGCCGCCGTGGAAATTTTCAGGCCACGCCGCCGCCGTGGAATTGGCCATCGGCGCTCATATCTATTCCAGTCTAACCGGATGAAGCTGAATCCAATATTTTACATGGAGCGACTGCCTATCTGACCACCACAACCCACGTACTGGGTAATACGATACTCATTGGTAAGACTGGTTGTCAGACTTTCGAGCTTCTGACGACCTGTAAGGACTGTCAAAAATCCATGAATGACAGCCGGGACCAACGACTTATCGTGCTTTCCAAGACACGGAGGGGTCTTAGTATACGAAGATGGTCACCCATTCACGGAACAACGCGGTAAGCGTATCTTGACCTGATCGATCGATCGACCCGTGCGGCTGTTATTACTTAGCCACAAGCCCCTCTAGACCAAGTAAATATAGAAGTCAAAAAGATGAAAAATGTCATCTCTACCATCTAATTAGTGTCCACAACAGTCTACATTATACTGTGTGACACCGATACATCGTAAACAATAAATAAAAGATGATGTAAAAAAAATGTTCTAGAGTCAAAACTCAGGCAGTCGAATTTCTCAGAATGTATTGTATATCAACAGAGGAAGTAAATATATGCTATGAATAAAGGTATTAGTCATGCCTCAGTCTATTATTTCCTCGTTCATCGAGATCGAATCTCGGTCTGTCTACTGTGTTAGTATTGTTATCGATCCAATTTTAAATAACAGCATTAAATAGTCTTTGGTTGGTAGTAAAATCTTAGATTGTTTGGTCCCACTATGCGAATATGGTTTATATTGGCCCTGATTCCCTTGTTCACAAAATAAACTAAATTTAAGTTCTGTGCATCTTTTTCTTTCTATTTCATGAAAAAAAGGACAGAAGATAACATATTAGTTTACTCCTGTCAAATTAAGATACTCCATAGACAGATTACATTTATCTTCTGTCCTTTTCTAAATTAAATAGAAAGAAAAAGATGCATTGAACTTAAATTTAGTTTAGTTTGTGAACAAGGGAATCGGCGCCAGTAGCACTTTATGGATGCAATAAAAATTGAATTGAATTGATAATAGCCCGGATTCCAATAAATTTAAAGGCAATACTAAATTACTATAAAGTCATGAAGAATTCCGTTCCTAATTCAACAATCAAAATTCCAATTCAAACATCGGCCACTAAAAAGATCCAACGAATAAAAGTGCTAACTATTCTGTAAAGTTTAGACAAGCCGCAACAAAATCATAAAATTTACATATCACTGAAACTACAACCTTATTTCTTGCGTATAAGAATGATATTTGATGTATTGGATGCAAACACACATTTGTATTACGAGGAGTACAAATCGTGGACGGCAAACAGAATTGGAAAGCAAATACGGCTTTGTGGTCGATTCACTGAACAAACATTTCCATCCACGGACGGGCAGAATGCACGGTATTTAGCCCAAATATCCTAGAGGTGCATAATTGCATAACAATAAAACTATTGTATCTGAGTTTATGTGGGAGATTCTCTCAGCATTCCTAAAATTTCCAACTCTGTTCCCACATTAACGAATTTGTTTCAATTACTTGAAGTTATTTTTGAGGTGCATTCTTGATTGCGGGACTGCTTTTGTTTTAACTTTGATTCTGTCCATTAGGTTAACCGTTTTTTGACAGCAGTCTTAGAACGTACATATTCCAGATTACGTAACAGTTAACTTTAAAATGCGTAATAAAATAAATATATAAACTGCCTTAACTTATTGAATTCTCTTATTTATGGCTTCTCTCTCAAACTGATACATGTACGGTATTGTAATGTCTGTAACATTATAATACCGTATGTGTATCAGTTTTGACTAAAAATACCTATATAATTAATTGCTCACTAGCTCGATCTGTCAAAAAACGGTTAACCTAGTAGATAGAGTATAAGGTGCTAACATTAACGCCTTTTAATCTGTAGCTTAATTACGCACCGGATTCAAAAGTACCCATTACAATAAAATTAATAGTCTTCATTTTCTGAAACAAATCACTTAAATCGACAGTAAAGGTAATGGAACTAAGCTTGCCTATTGGACAATTACTATGATTGTGGACTAGCATTTCTAGGGCGTTTAATATTGCTAATTGTCCACGCTAGGTGGTCCAAGCGCAGTGTTATAGCCAATCTTGTCACGTCCTCCGGCGATTTACTAAGTGAGTTACTGAACAAGGGAACAGTATTTCTTATGATTTTCCTTACTTACAATATCAAATATATCATTGTTAGTTTTATTTACTTTGTGTAGTTCTCCTTGATCACCTAAATTGTGCTAGAGTTTGTTAAGTATTCATGTTACTTGGTCTAGAATATTATGGATAGATCCTTTTCTATCTAGGCTGGTGGCTTTCTGTTTTCCATGTTGTCTTTAAGTTTGACAAAATCTTGCACTCCATTATTCTATATATCGTCAAATGTTTCTAGAATTACCAGATTACGTATTCTTTTCTTTTGTATTTGCCCCAACACAAAATTAATCTAGATGTTTACGTTCTTGTTTGTGATGTTCATGTACAAGTACTTCGTAGTGGAAAAATCTTTACGCCTTTAAGACCACTTCTCTTAAACAAGACGTCGATTACATCACATTGACCGTCAGCTCTGACGTCACAATCTCACACGTTCAATATTGACAATCAACATCACAAACCGTTTGCCGCACTTCACTTGATTTTGTAAAGCAAATGTTTAGAATGCGTCCAACGCATATCAATGACTGGAAAATAAATAGTTCTCATTCATCTTTATCGTATTATTAATATACTTTCTAAGCAAACAGCCGTGTTGACTGTCAATCCGTATTACGAACTATGTTAGCCTTCGGCGAGTAGTAAACTTTATACTTATGCAGTTGTAAAGTATTAGCAGATACTTTACAAGAGCAGCTTTCTCTCGTAAATGTACATAGAACTAAGATAGATAATAAAACTAGACACGAGAAAGGTGCCCAACGACCCTTGCAGGCCAAGTACGAACAAATATTAAGAAACTAGCTTCTGCCTGCCCGTGCCTTCGTCCGCGTGAAATTTCTTGTTCCCCCGTCTCGCCGCGTCGCATCGCATCGCCCGCCGGCGCATACTTCGTTTTCGCTTAGCATTCTTTCAGACTATTTTTGCTAGACTCCTAAGTGTCGTAGCGTAATATCGAATAGCCTATAAGTAACTTTTTTTTTTTTTTTTTCAGGATGGGAAATCATCAAATGACTCCTCCCGCTCTGGGTGGAGCGGAAGGGAGTGTCTCAGACTCTTACTGACTAAAACCCACCCGTGTTCCTTCCTAAGCCCTTTATGTTCCAGAGCAGCGGTAACCCTTTCGGACGATCCCGCTACCCTGGCAGGCTTAAGCCCTATCGGGCCCCCTCCCAGCCTATAACCTTACTCAAGAATTGGACTACCAAATGCGAAAAGAATTTTCAAATCCGACTGGTAGTTCCAGAAATTAGCGCGTTCAAACAAACCAACGAAAATTCTTCAGTTTTATTCAGCTTTATTATTAGTATGGAAGATAGATAGATGAGTTCTTCCTAGCTTGTTGTGGTACATGCATTACCTGCGACCTTTAAGGTAAAGGGCGGTAGTCGGGAACAGTTGGCGGACGGGTGCGCGCGCACCTGCGCAGGCACATGTCGCCCCCCACCCGGCGTACACGTGCCCACAATGAACGTGTCTTTTTTTTAACTTTTTTATTTTATAACGGATCTGCGTATCCTGTAGGTTAGATGCTGCAGCTGATCTTTTGCGAACACCTTTTTATTAATGTATGGTAACCTCCTTGGATTTTTAACATGAAAGATGTCTCCATCATCTCCATGCACGTGTGATTGTTACTCCATACTCCATAGAGCGGGTTCTGAAGTCATAAAAGGGTTCTTCAAGGTTGGCCATTGAATATTTTATGATTATAACACGCAGTCGGCATTGAAATAAGTGAAGTTTTTTGTATTTATTGTGTGACCGGTTCTTTTTTGTACTTTAACAATTATTTTAATATGCGTATGAGTAATGGTTCAGCTTCCGAAAACATGATTTTTTATAGGGGAGCGGAGTTCTTAATAATGATTGAAATCTAAGATTTATAATAAACAGTCCGGCTGTCATCCGTGGATCTTTGGCAGTCGATACAGGTAATCAGAAGCCAGGAAGTCTTACCGGTCTTACCAAGGGGTATCGTATTACCCAGTAACTGGGTTGTGGACGTCAGATAGGCGTTCGCTCCATGTAAAATCCCCACATAGTTGAGAAAAGGCTTGGTAGATGATGATGATGATTATAATAAACAGCCACAGCAGTTTCAGTCCAAGATCATAAAATAGCATATCCACAAAATGCATTGATTTCACGACCTTTCCACAATTGTTCATTCAGTTTGCAAAATAGTTCAAGGTCTTCAAAAACTTTCTACGTTACATTGATAAACTCAATTAACGCTGAGCCGATAGCTAGAAAACACACGAGAACTCCTTGAGCTAACTGTTAGCCACACCACAGTGACACACATAACGAGCAGCCATGTCACACAGTGGAGGAAAAACTAGGAAAACTGGACAAAAACTCGCAGAAACTGGTAGCTGTCGCTATTAGCTGAATATTAATGTTTTACTACTGGTGTAATGAGACTGATTAATGGAAGCACCCTATTTGTGTGATGGGTGTGACCAGTTACAATCTAATGATTGGTTTTAGAGCCCAAATGGTTAATAGCCATCAATTATTTTTGGCCATATGCTCGAAATTGGCTTTAAATTAAATATTACTGAAGAAGTGTTAGTAGCGCGTTAATTGAATCATAAATGTTGTAATTAGTGTTTAAATTGAATAGTTTGGTGTCTTAAAAGTTAATAAGATAAGAAAATTACAACATGTTTAACACTTGAACCGTTTAAAGTTTCATAAGAGGTGTTTTTTCAGAAAGTGTTCGCACTTTAATAAGAATTTAATTCAATAATCCGTGCATCGTAACAGATTCAGTAAGGTGCGAAATTAGCGATATTATCGATACGATATGTCGAAATCGATACTTTTTCAATATTTTAATGTAGTAGGTATTTCCAAAGCACTGTAGTGCTGGCACAGCAGGACACAGTTAAAATCATATAATAATTGGTAATGAATGTAAAATGTTGAATTTAAGAGTTCAAAAAATCAATAAAACGGTTCCCTGTAATCGCCAGAACTATTACTGTCAAAATGAAGTTATGTTTTTACTAACTCTCAACGGGAGCCTAGTACTTCACGTAATTCACGAAATTCTTATAGAGCAATAGAGTACCTAATATGTACAATGCAAGCATTTCCTTTCTAAAATAATAAGAGATAAAAGGCATTTATAGATGAGCCATCGACCTCACGCGCGCCAATCCGAGAACGGGATTCAAATATCGAATGTCGATGGCGGCCGGGTTCGAATGCAGGCGATGATATTAATTTACTTTTAAGCTTTCCTTATTAACTTAAGATTTGGTGTTGTATAACCTCTTTGGTACTATTTTTTTAAATCATACTTAATATTTAATTTATAAGTCGTTCGGTTGCTTTATTGTTAGTTTAGCAATATTAACATAAAAATATGAATAAGATTTTTTATTTTAACGTTTTTTAATCGGAATATGTTAAGAACGGTCTCCCATGTACCTTATGTAAATAACGCCCACTTTGTACATAATGTATTCTACTGTTAATTAATACAATCGCCATTACGAAACATTTTTTGGTTTAAGTACCTAAAAAAAATATGCCTACCTAATGACGTTTCGCATATATACCTATCACATGCTAAGTAAACTAAAAATAAAATAATCGAACTTTGACCAGCGTATGAGTGCTAAAAATATGCACCCACTGTGCATTTTAATTGCTAACATGTAATTATTGATGTAAAATTTTATGAATTTGAATTTATGTGTATTAAGTAAATCGTTAGCTCTTCGTTTAATTAACATTGCACATAGTAAATTAAGTAGGTAGGTATACTAAATGTCTAATAAGACAATAGAAACAGGGTATTTAAAACTAAATGGACGTAGTTTAGCAAAAAGGACTCAACCCACATTCTTCCCAATAACTCTAAAATTGCGTTAGTCTATGTAATGCAACTTGACTCATAAAAATATTGGTATATTTGCCCTTGTGACAATATTTCAAAATATTAAATATACAATATCATTGCAGCAATACACACCTAAGCTTAAAACTTCGATAACTTAAAAATTACATTTTGTGGGTTGAGTCCTTTCTGCTAAACTACGTCCAAATATGCTTCAACAACTAGCATTGTTTTCTACTACGTTATATTTTCATTGCATAGGTAAAACATTAGAGCTGATAACTGTTATTGTAAATTACCTGCCCACCTCGTAAGGAAAGGCATTAAGATTAATTTAAAGACTTGGTGTACAGCCTCTTTACTATTCAATTAAATAAACCATCTTTCTAATAAGTTGAAAATTACGGTTCATTCATAGTGCTATTAAGTTTAATACTTCAATATTGAAGTTACATTTAATTCGCATGGATTAGGTAAACGTAACTTCAATGTATGTGAGATTATAATAAAATTACCTCGATTCATAAAATATACTAAACTCCAAAATTACTTACATAAACCGAAATATACAGCACACCTGAGACCTTGGACTTCGATTAGACTACCATAGCCCGCACTTAGTTCACAAAAACTCAGTAGAAACGTGTTCTCAATCCATTGCGGCACAAGTTAACACTAAGCACTTGAACACACGACTGACCTCTTCAATGTACAGCGCAGAAGGGAACGGAATCGCTTCGGAATGTAACTTGAAAGTGTCGTGGTAGGGGCAGTCATCGTTGCGTGACGACTAGGTACGTTCGGAAACACGTCACGGCAATTACCATGTCCCTCGATTATCATTCTTGGCGAAGCATTATTCGTCTATTGAGCATTTTTGGTTAAAAACTTGAATCGGTGTGTTCAACATGGAATGGATTTGAATGGTTGTCAGAATTATTTGTGGAACCTTTATTTTCAGGCATATTTATTTTGACATGATCATTTATTTAACCAGACTTTTTCTCAGACACAGCATATAAACAAAAAGATGTACTTACTTAATTACTTGTAGCATCTGATTGAACAATGTTGAGCACATTTTCTCCATTATCTAGGCATGTTTTCAATTTTCCATGCGTAATACTTTTGATGACATGTCAAAAAAATACAACAGACATCGACAATTCAAATAGGCATATTTTTAAATATAAATAGCCAGCAATTCTGTGTTCTCATTTCAAATTGTAGGTATGACAACTATTTTTATTATTGCTGACCAGCGCGATGACAAAAAGTTAAATGTTTTGGGGCCCGCATCCATGTAATGAGTTTGGATGACGTGTTTCTATTTCGAATGCACTACGGTCGTCACTAAGCAACACAGACTTGAAAAACTTGTTAGAAACTTACCAAAGTAAAGCGGAATTTGTAGTTATTCACTTTGTCATGATGTTGGAATTCCCATAATTCTGAAACAAACGGGAAAAAATTATATTCCTAGAACCATTTTCCGTATGTAACAAACTAATGTACGTACTGTATGTACTAAGCAGTATATAAATACAAAAAGCCACGCGTCTAATGTAAATATTTAAGTAAAACGTTCTTTGTTTTATAAATCCACTGAAAAGGTTATGTAAATTTTAACAGCAATTGAAAAACTTTTAACATTGTAAGAGAGATCGACGATTTTTTTATTATAAGCTAACAGTTAGTGCTTTTTTTTTCAGGATGGGAAATCATCAAATGACTCCTCCCGCTCTGGGTGGAGCAGAAGGGAGTGTCAGACTCTTACCGACTAAAACCCACCCGTGTTCCTTCCTTAGCCCTTTATGTTCCAGGGCAGCGGTAACCCTTTCGGACGATCCCGCTACCCAACAGTTAGTGCTGTCGTAATTATTCTATTGAAATATAATAAATGAATTAAGAAAGAAACGAATAGTGAAGCAAAATGAGTTATACGATGTGAATTCCGATCACACATGTGTCTGTGACAAACACAGACACATTTACACAGATTAAACATAGACACATTTTGAATGTTATGCAATAAAGTATAGAGAAAAGGGATTCCAAAAGGGCACTAGTTAAATATTATAAGTAAACCGTGCACTTTTTTCTTAACTTCATTGCATAAAATTCAAAACGTGTCAGTTTTTGCGAGTTGCCTATAGAAAAAATAATATTATCTAAAAGTTCGGGCGAGTAACTTCGTGCGAATTGACTAATAACCCTGAATTTTTGGTAGAGTTCATTTTACGTATTTGTGTTGTAATAGACTCTATTTTTTATCAAGAAGCCAGCTTCGAACATTGTACCAGCTTGTAGTCCTATAAAGACAAGAAAACGACAATGAGGATTAGCATGATTTGATTTGAATTATACATAGACATTAAACAGTGGTTTATATCGCAAAAACAGCAACTAACACTATACTTCTCCATAGGAACAAAGCACTATCATACCCAACAATATTTTCTAAAATTTCCCAACAAGACAAAGGCACAAAACCGCTAGTTAAACGTCATTAATTCAAAATAGTTATTTATCGGTCCATTATCGGCGTGCGCTGACGATAGGCTCGCTATTGTGATGCACTCGCCACCTCACTCCTATTGTGCTCGTCTGATATCTGCCAGCTTTATTATCAACTGTCTTGGTATTGCATTGTGGACTTTTCTCATTTTTGTTTGAACATCATTTCGTTTTGTTTTTGAAGAGATTCCAGTGGTGGAACCTTTTTGTAAAATGTTCCGTGGGTTCTTGCAAGATCCGATCGCATTTTTCTTGTAACTCTAGGTCGTGTTTTCGGCGTAGCGAGCGTAGTGTAGTCGCTACGCGAACGCTACGCTACGAAACTACAATAAATTTCATTCTTCTAGCAAAACAAAACCTTGTCAAACTCTGAAATAAAATGGATGCCGTTTGTAGACTTATCATTAACCAATGGTTAGTCATATTAAGTAGTAATTCTACATATAAAGTAGTAAATATAGTAGCAGTAGCCAATAAATAGAACTAAATAGCCACATTAAAACTTAATAAATATTTTACCTAGCAAATCAGCAGTTTATTACGATCGCTTCCATTCAATAAATCTATAGCTGCGCAGGCGCCGCGGTGGAGCTTTCAAAGCTTTGTCCCGAGGCATACGCTGCGATCCTTATAACTGATAATAACGCATTGTATTATATCCTAACTGTTTTCTAACTACGAATTTGGACCATAAATTTTATACTTGATCCAATACAATATATTTTGAATTACGAATATGATTTTCTACTAAAGATTTAAGATGTAATTGAAGAAAATTTACTGAGGTACGTTATTGATTTTGATGGTGTAATAAATATTAATCAATTTGCTGATGTAGGCTTATTTATGCTCAATAACAGTGAATAGTAGAAAAGATTTTATCGTATGATCCAACAAAAATATTCTTTCTTATAAAGAAAAGTAAAAACAGAACTTTCCCCTCAACTTTTTTCTTTTAAAGTAATACCTACTAGTCCTATTTCATACATATTAACATTACATTAAAACAAGCTCTCTTCAAAAACAAGACAAATGAAACCTCTCTAACTGCATTTCCGAGTCCCGAGGCGTAAAATAAAAAAATAAAAAAACACTGTCAACTGGGAAACGCCAGAGTTTCGCGCAATTCTTTTTTTTTTTATTTAAAAAGGCGCGAGTTCTCGTGTGACCTTTCCGCGGCTTCCGAACACGGCCAGGTTTTTGCACAAAAATGAATGGCGACGGAGGAGGATAGAAATCTTTCTCACGCCGGATGCCATGGGAAATGAATTGAAGTGACGCGCGTTGTTGTATCTTTTAAACTGCACTGACTTTTATGTGTTCGTGTATTTTGACTGCGATAAGTATTTTTTGATTTTACCTTTATTTGCCACTTTTAAAATGTTTATTGAGGTTTGCCATCAACGAGTTTGGTGCTCACCAAATTAAGCAAGGTCGTTTGCAGATAAATTATTCGGCCATTGCCATTTTAGAATCCATAATACAATCGATATATATTAATAATCTGCTTGCATAAGAATAATGAATACCTCAACAAAGTTCTGTTTCGATAAATCGATTCTAAAATACACTTATTACATTTATTTAAAAAAAAAAATTATATTCTGCTGTGGAAGAGCGGAGTCTCCTAACACAGGCATTACTTGCTTAACAGGAGGCTCCAATCACCAACTAATGTAAAACTTTTTGGTTCACAAATAAATTTGATTATCCCCGTTTATTCTTATCATAAATGCGATAAAAAATAACTCAGTTAAAAAAGTTAAAAATTATTTGCTAATCTTGCTGTCCGTAGGTATGTTTTTTCATGAAAATGGACTAAAACCGCAGCAAGGCTAGATGCGGTAGTGGGGATAGGATAATTAGGGGAAGTGGTGGGGCTGGGTCATTGACCGGAAGCCTCCGTGGATCCGTCAGCAGATGGCGTCACCGACAGAGTAGCTCAGGTTTTTTACCTCGCCTCACTTTGTCTCCCACGTTCAATTCTCAGGTAGGTATAATTATGATGAATTTGAATTTTATTGACGTTTTTAGACTATTTGTATTTAACTATGACTGACGTTTTTGATAATAATTCTGAGCTTATTAGTTAGGTGTATGTCAATCATATTTGTGATAAATGGAACTAGTTTTATCGAAATATATGGCAATGATTGTGGGTTAGTCACTCATTTCTTTATCGCGGAAGTAAAAACATACTCCATGGATAATAAAATAAGATCAAATAGAGGACTGCCTTAAAACAAATACTAAATTTTTATTTCAAATTCACTATCAGCAAATTGACAAACATATCCGAACATCACCACAGCAACATGACGTATCCGACCACGAATCACGCGTAACCGTACGCTTCATTTCGGTAACAGCCGATTGTTTCATACGCTACACAGAAAAAATTCACACGACTCATTCAAAAACAATTACAAATCTATTGTACACCACTCAATAACACTAACGTCATCGGATATACAAAAGTTGATTGGCAACCGTAGTAGCAGGATTGCCGTACAATACCACAATAAAAACAACTTTTCAATACTGCTGTAATTCTCTTTGATTGTGATTATACGGCGCTTATTAAGGCAATTATTGAAGATACGGATAACATCTATTGTGAGGGTAGATTAGCATAAGGTAACGTCAGATGGACGTGGGAAAGTGGCCAGTTAATGTACGAGGTGGAGAATGGAAGAGGGGCCAATAATTGACGGGAGTACGAAAGGTTATAGGAGTGTTATCTGATTAATCTCGAGAACATCACTTGTGGTATTATTGATAAGCTTAGTAGATTAAAAGAGCCTCTACAAATGTCGAAGATCAAAGTAAGTACAGACGCCAGCACATCACGCTACCCGAAACTGTCATATTTTCCCAATCAATCTTGAACTTTAATGCTTTTGCGATAAAGTTGAAAATCTATTAAAGAAATTTGACAGATTGTAGTAGCTTGATGTGCTGGCGTCTGTACATTCGGACATGGTCAGTCACTGCTTCGAACATTTCTGACTGCACATCTTCAAATCTTTTCACAATGGCGTCGTGGCATCGGCTTTTCCCATGTAATGCATAGCTCGTTCTTATACGAAGTTGCGTTATTCATTTGTTTTAATTACAACTAATTTAATTTATCTTTTGTGATCGACTAGTGATTCAGCTCATCTCACGGTTTTGTATTTTCTTTCATATCATACCTAGCTCCACCCGGAAATTATTCATAAAAACCTTCTTGTTGGTCTCATTGGAGGAGGTCTCACAAGATGACTTCATAACGTCCAAAAAGCCGATTCAGTGCGTCCTTAATGACATAAAATGTGGTCACCGCGGGCAGTTCACTTAATGAATATATAATTGTACGGAAATATTTTGTGCCCGGCTAAAGTGGGTCTAGCTTTGTTAGCCAAATTGCAGTGATTATGTACAGTATATGGGTACATGCAAATGGCGACATGTTATGTATTTATTGGGGCATTGTCTAAAATACTAGTTTCATTTCAACTTTATTATAGTCAGGATTACGACTGGCCCTTCGTTCCCAATTCGCATAGAAACTCCAATCTCCCGTTAGCAACGCTCAGGAGTTGTGTTCCAAAAAGTCCTTTAGCACCAAATCACGTATCCAATGACAGTTGACAGCACGCAGGTATAAATGGCGCATTAAACATTTCAGTAATATTAGTACTTAGTCTGTGACCAGTGAAGGGCTAGCATTGTTGAGACAGCAACATTAATTAAATTGACGTCAAATAAATAATAGTTTATATAAGGTTTAAGTACTTGTGACACTTTCCAACCAAACCACACTATTATTTTGAGTAATTTGACATAAACAATTTATCTGTTAATACAGTAAACTAGGTAGCAAAACACGGCTTGGGAAATGAATTTCCAAGAGATTTTTTAGATAGTACTAAGAGCCAGGTAGAGTTTATTCAGAAAAATATTAAAGAGTGTAGCTAACACTAACACTGCTAATTTAACAGGCATTGAGCCCTTACCCTACGGAAGTGCAACAGACGGTATGAAAATCACCCTTGTGTTGGAAGCCCATTGACCTACAGAAGCTTTAATTGCAAATTACGAAATAGACGCTTGCAAAAATTAAAGGAACACGATAAATATCTCTTTTTTAGAAACAAAAGTTTGCCTCAAAAATTTGAAAAAACAAAAGACTACATTCAAACCCTTTACAATTTGATCACAAAGTCCTTAACACTTATTGACTCTGGCCATTAACACAGCCAATAAATCCTCCTTCCAAACTTAAAAGTATTAAACAAACAACCATCTTTTTTTTTATTCCAAATTCAAAGGCAGGCTACACACGCCAGTCTCGCTCTGTCATCGGCATAACGGTACACTCAATGGATACTATGACTGCGCATGATTCCTTTATAATTTAGATTCACTCTGTGCCTGTACAATTTAGTTTTGGTCGTCACGAGTTGTCTACTTATGTGTGGGTACCATTTTGGGTATTTTATTTTGATGCTTGTTCCGAAGAAGCAACTTTAGTATTAGCTGGTTAGGTATGTATGTTAAGTAGGATAAAATCGATATGAGTTGCAAAATGTATGAGATTTAACACTGAAATTAATGATTTGGTAAAAATTCAAGATCGAGATACTTTCTAAGCACGAACTCCGTTGTTTGTTTCTGCCGAAGTTACGGACGATGATTAGTTTAGGGTCCGACCTAAGAATGAATGACATTACAACGATTTGACACTGACAGTTATCCCGGATACTACCGACGTGTTTTTGACTGTCCAAAAACAGTTAATAAATCGGGTGTAGGATTCACTTCGAAGTTTCGAACTACTCTCGGACGAGCTCATATCTTCGTTTACGGAGTAAGAGAGTAGGCCGCCCTGATTCCTATTAAATGTAGATCTTTCTTATTATGGGCAGCAAAATTTCTTATGGATTAACTAGCAGCACCCCGCGGTTTTACTCGCATAAGTTTCGATCCCTTGCGAATATCAGGATAAAAAGTATTCCATGTGTTAATACTGGCTATAAACTATCTGTGTGCCAAATTTCATCCAAATCCGTTCAGTAGTTTTTGCGTGAAAGTGTAACAAACATCCATCCATCCTTACAAACTTTCGCGTTTATGACTTAGTAGGAAGTAGAATATAAGAACATATAAAAAATATATCTCATCATTACTCTAATACATTACAGGCAAACTAAAACCTAATAATATGTAAAGTAAACTACTAAACTAGCATGTAAAATGAAGCTAATCAGCCTCGGGCACGTTAAAAGCTGTAAAAGTCATTTGGTAACGTACTACCGTAATTTTAGACGGGTCTATATAACATGCAGACTTTAATAGATGGACGTTATGTATTAATCAGCAATACGGACACAGGAGCAAATTAACGATAAAGCATCAAGAGAGTAGATTTTACATGATGGTTTTTAACTTAATCAAAACTTCGAATATATAAAAATATGACATTCACCAAACCACACAAGCCCCACGAGGTAGATTACACCATCCATCATCTTCCTCTCACAGAGAAGAGGCCTGTGTCCCACATTTTCAGCAGACCTGACGAGGCATAAAATAATCCTCAATACTCAATATATTTATTGCTTCCTCTTTGGTGGTGTGTTTTACAGAATATATAATCATTGTGGACCCTGTCGGCCTCAGCAAAAGTAGGAGAACGGAAGAGGGCTTTTATTTGACTTGACTTCTATTTATCCTCTTGGACTTGTGTAGACAAAGCATTTTCTTGCTGACTTTCTGTTGAAATGTCAGCAGACAACAATTCTTTTTAAAATAGCACTAGTAAAAAGGGGTCTTACTTCCAACTTTAGGACTAAATACACATACATAACACAACATCACGACTGCAAACCCCAAAGGGTTAAGTAGAGATGTAGCCATTGCTAAAGAAGTAGGTAGCAAAAACCAGAAACAATAGCCCGGCTATTGCTCAAGCGCCCAAAGGCTACAACCATTCAACCTTTCTCCATACTGCATCCATAGACAAAGAGATCTAAAGCCTACTCTATACAAGGACCACACATTCAATGTTTATTGCCTATTACCACTCCAGGACAAATTAATATATATTATAGACATGCACCATAATTTCACTTAATAAATGACTTCGTTAACGCTATAATTTAAACATGTAGGAGTTAATAAACCATTATCTTTATTCATGCGACGTGGACATAACATAACCTATAGAGCGACATTGAGGATCGGTAAACCTATAAATGGGACACATTTTACTGGCTGAAGGTAAAATGCAAATGGCCGACTGCCCACCTGATGGAAAGTGGTTAGAGCCGTCTATGGACACCTGCGTTTCCGAGGGGTCCGTCGATGTGTTCTCGAACTTTGAGGCAAAGTTGAAAGTAACATGTGCATGTAACTTTACAATCATGTCCTCTTCAAACTGGAAGAATAGGTAATGGTAGGTACCTAATCGACAACAGGTCCCAGCACACTAATTGCGTAACACTATCAATCATAATCCGCATCATTTTGAAGGTTACTGCTAATCCATTGCTTCATATGTTCGAAAAATTCGTCTGCTCAACAACGTAAATAACGCAATGAATGTTATTGAACTGTCAAATGAAACCCATTGCTACTGATAGCGTATTACGTATTACGCAGTTATGCCGCAGTTTATAAAAAAGAGCTCTAATAATATAATATATATACTCTTACGAAAAAATTGTATCCTTTCAAAACCTCCCCAAATCATTGCTAAACATAGAATCTGACCAATTCTTAGACCAAAGGCTACTTGGATTTTTATAATACTGTCCTTCAAACGTACAAAAAGAAACATTTTCATAGAAAAAAATCCGATTAACTTCCAACCATGTTTAATGTAAGCTAAAAAGAACCTGTTTAGATTCAACTGAAGCATTGTATACCGTCGGTCGTGAGACTTAGCTTGTTTCCGTCCGCCCAGCGTGGTAACCCGACTACGTGGAAAATACTACTGTTGTTTAAACCTAGCTACACAGACAACTAGACTGCGCAATTTGGTCGGGTTACACGCTGAATCACGAGGTAGTAGACTGAATTCAAACTCATTATAGTGTTGAGTACCTACAGGTAGGTTTATTGCTAAAGTAGTGCTAAATGTCTTTGTAAGTGTTATGTCTCTGTGTTTGTCAACCATTATGACGCATGCTGTGGTGATCTTTTACCAAAGGAGACGTCAGTGGTCAGGTCTACGTCATATCCATGGTACTTTAAAGGTTAATTTAGAAATTATTAGATACTATACATTTTATGATAACTATTATAATATCATCTGCATCTGCCTGCCTTTTCCCAACTATGTTGGGGTCGGCTTCCAGTCTAACCGGATGCAGCTGAATACCAGTATTTTACTTGGAGCGACTCGAGCCGCACAGTTCGATCGGTCAGGTTAAGCTACACTTGCCGCGGTTGGTCTGTGGATGGGTGACCATCTTTACATACCGAGACCCCTCCGTGCCTCGGAAAGCACGTTAAGCCGTTGGTCCCGGCTGTCATTCGTGGATCTTTGACAGTCGTTACGGGTAGTCAGAAGCCCGAAAGTCTGACCACCAGTCTTACCAAGGGGTATCGTATTACCCAGTAACTGGGTTGTGGAGGTCAGATAGGCAGTCGCTCCATGTAAAACACTGGTATTCAGCTGCATCCGGTTAGACTGGAAGCCGACCCCAACATAGTTGGGAAAAGGCTAGACAGATGATTGTATGAATAATAAACTGGCTTGTTTTTACTTGCACTAATTTCAGTTGACTTTGACCGATTCTTATAATTTACGAACCGTAATTGTTAAAGTTGGTTAAAATTAAGACTTGTATCTTTACCAATAATGAAGCAAAGACCTCATATCTTTGCTTAGTACCTAGACCCTCCCACATGGAAGTAGCTATCACAGGTAAAATTAGTTTTCAAATCTATTTATATGCCCAGTTTGGCAATAAAAAATGCTACCATTGGTAAGCCAAACCATTCGTTTTGGTATAAAGGAACCGAGCATTGAACGAAGCACGACGAGTAGCTAATTGTTTTTATATTGAAAATTGATCTTTAAGAGCGTGCTAATAAACACTCATTTGATTTGACAGCTTCACTAAAGGATATGGCGCTTGCATCGTCACATCCTTTAGTGCCCTCTCTGTAACCACGATAATCATAATAAAGTCTTGTTCAGATGGTAAGTAGTAAAATTTATATTAACATGAAAGTCTAAGTAAAGTTGTAAAAGCAAAGTGTTCAATAAATGCGTACCTAAGTTAAGACTTTTTAGCTGGGTTAATAATTTTATGTCGCTTATTAACTTGTGTTTAATTACTCGTACGTAATAAAAGTCATGTAGGTCAGTAAACTGTCATCAAAAACTATTCGGCAGAATTATGTTGATTGGAATCCTATTACAGGATTATATTACGTAGAACATAAAAGTGAATACTTCCCATCAATATTTACTACCAAGCTTCAATGTAGTCGTTCTACTGTTTTTACTAAGCAAGGGTTAAAACGGTCCAATCAAAATCGGTCGGTCGGTGTTGGCGGTCCATTAAATATCATTAAAAGAGCATGTTACATTATATTTTTATGATCTTGGATGGCACACCAGACCGCCTGATCAGGCGCCGATACAGAGAACAGCAACGGGTGCAGTTACCCCCCCCTGGGCTACGACCAAAGTAATTAGACATAAACCTAGTTTTATGACCTGTATTTTTACTTTGTATACAGTATATTAGTAAGATATAAAATAGGTGCCGAAGGTTTTTTTTTTTAAAGACTTAAGATACCCCCCCCCCCCCCGTTCCTCAGACCCCCCCCCTGAACGAAAACCTAGATCCGCGCCTACACCTCCTAGCACGTGGTCATCGCGACCTACCTACGGACATCTGCAATACCAGAAGCATCGCACGTGCATTCCCTTCCAAAGACACAGATGTAATGTCTCATATTTTGAATCTGTTATTACAAGAACGCCATTTACGTAGGTACAGTCAACAAAAGAGATAAGTAACCAGGGTCGTCGGATATAGTTGAAGTTTAGTAAGAAACGGATGAATGTTTTCGAATGTTTAATTGGTAAATAAATTGTTTGTTTTCTATTAATTTAATTAAATTTCATTCGAAAACATCTATCAGTTTCTTATTAAACTTCAACTATATCAGACGACCCTGGTTACTTATCTCCTTTGGTGACCGTACTTACTAACCATGTACAAATCACTGGAAAATGGCTACCGAGCAAAGAAATCTTAAAAGGAAAAACGGTAACGTGGTAGAGATCGTCTAATTTAAAATTGCACGCCCCTCTACTAAAATGTATATACAAACATTTTAAATGTGTATGCAACAAGCAGTGGAGGGGCAGGCCATTTTAAATTAGACGATTTCTAATAGGCGTTTAAAAAAAAATCATATTTAATTATTTATGCCAAAAACAAATCATAGGGATGTCCTATGTAACAGTGGTATTTCATTATATCGTAAAAAAATATTTGGACTAGTATCATTAACCAGGGAGAAAACAGAGGAATACGTCAGTATGGAATGAACGCGAACGACCACGTGACCGTGTTTCCTCTTAACCGTATGGGTGGGGCTAAGCCTGCCCCAAATGATCACTTCATTATTCACCACATTATTTTTAACAGAAACTTGTTAAAACAAGTTACAAATGTACGTGTAATTACAATTAGTCCGTGCGCTATACGTCTTGCGTTCGCGCAGTTACCCGCCCCGTTAAAACGGTTACACGGCAATGTATAACCGTTCCGGCGCCGTATACCCGGCCTGTTTACTTACGGGAATAAAAACGGGGAAATGATACTTTGAAATAATTTAAGTTGTCGGAAAAATTATACATATGGAGATGATTTCTGCAAACTCTACAAAACTGCCATCTCAAGTTTGTATTATACGTATTTGTATAATATTTTACTTGTTTTTTTAAAAAACCCTAACTTTAGCCCGCGGCATCGCCCGCATGGCTGTCAGAACATATCCCGCGTGAACGTACTACCGGGATTAAAAGTACCCTATGTGTTAATCGAGGTTGGCTATTTGTTTGCCAAATTTTATTTAAATCCGTTCAGCCGTTTTGCGCCAATCCGGACCAACGGACAAAAATTCTCTTCTCTCTTTTCGAGATCAGACTCGTTCCATACCTCGTAGCAATGACTTCTTTTTACAAAATAATCAATGTACAGTTTTAACTTGGTGACTATTTTATTAGAAGCTAGATGGACAGACGACCTCAAAAAGGTGTCTGGGACAGACGGGGTGCGGAAGACCGAGGACAGGTTGTTGTGGCGCAATAGGAGATGCCTATGGCCAGCAGACTGCGATTGGCCGAGCTGATTGAGTATTTTATTATAACTATATGTATAGATATTTTTTTCTTCTTATTTCTAGTTACAGTGCGCGGTCGCGTGTATAAATTTCATTTGATACCACGGATTAACTAAATCGATACAACCAACTAACTTACATTACCAAACGCAATAAATTCACTGAAAATACTCCGTGTTTAGACATCACAGAATGACCGCCAGCACTAAAACTCGATTAGCAATCGCCAATCGCCTACTAGGTTTAGTCGACTCGTATCGATAAACGCGAATAACGACCGCGTGCGTTCATAAATCACTATCTCGGTCTCGATCGGTCGGTTAAACTTTTAATACGATGTCATCGGTGAATGACAAACGGAACGATACATCTGTATTAGGTACGATAGTACTTGAGTTGAATCGAACGACGTGACGAGGTTGTTTCATCGATGTTGTAGAATATCGTGTTGAATTGAAAATGAAGTGTTGTACGTTTGATATGTGAATGAAACTGTTATATTAAGAAAGCAAGTAGAGGCGTTGGATTGTATAAAATATTTCTTCACCACTCCTCTCAAAATGGTGAAGGAAAACATCGTGAGGAAACCGGCATGTCCAAAATCGCAGACATGTAACATCTACCAACCCTCACTGAGCCCACGCGGTGGATTACGGCACACTCCCTCTCACTGAGAGGAGGCCTGTGCTTCAGCAGTGGGAATACTTTAAGCTAATTATGAACTAAGGCGTTGTCTTACAGTTAAGATAATAAGACACATTAGGGACAGCAAAGTTAAATTACTACAGAAGAGCCAGATCTATTCTTACTCGACCTTGTTAATCTATTCCTGCAGCTAAATCAACATTTTAAGAAATCAGTCCTATATATGTATACGGCCTCCATTCCGTATTCATTTATTCCGGCCGCCCGGAATCTGAGCCTTACCGTGATCAAACCATATTACGTACAATCGTCGCATAATACTATTATTTGATCGATACACAATTATTGTCAATATTTATTGCAAAGAATGCACCTCGACACGCCTCAATGGACAATGGCAAGCCATAGTTCCTGTAGCCGCAGTCATGGGAATGAGGTCAAGTCGACTAATGTCTAATTTTATAATACGTGAGCCTGTTTAAAATAAGAAGAAAGTAAAGAATATATGCGCATGATCAAATTAATGTCAGGTAACCGTATATAGAATAAGAGATATTACTTTAACGCATACTGTGAAGAAAGTTCAATCTTTTCTGTAATTAAGAGTATTTCATATGTTAATCCAGGACATCTAGTAACTTTGTGCAAAATATCAATCAACACCCTTCAGCCGTTTTAGAATTACCATTACCAAACCATTCACAAAAGGCCAACTTTTGCATATAAAATATTGGTAAGATTAGCCACATACACCTAAATAGAAAACTAGCGGCAAGGAAATTAGCTATAAGTGCTTGAATCGCTATAGAACGTAAGTACAAGGCATGTATAATCTTTCGCTTGAGAACTCCTTCGTAACCTGTTTCCCTCATTTGAGCCTACTTCCGCAGCTCGACAGGCCACTGAGACATTCCTTATATTTTCCCATAATATAGAAAACATATTGCCTTCTCCATATGTGGAATTTGAAGTGTTTGTAAAACGGAAACGGTACGAAAAAGAAAACAATGTGTTAATGGGAATCTTCAAAGCAAATAATTAGAAAGAGCAATAAAATAACGAAGGAATTTCTGCAAAAGATAGCCAAACTAAAGAAAAACAAATTACTACAAACATGTGCGAAACAATTTAACTTATATTATGAGAGCTATGCGAAAATTGAAGCCAAGTTGACTGTACATAATAGTATAATGGTTTCAAATTAAAATTCACCTCCCGCAGAGACTGCAGGTGATTCCGACGAAAACCACATTGCCACCTACTATAGCTGAGGTCGTAATTACAAAGCCAGTTCTACCCCCATTAGGTGTACAGTTCCAAGTTACTTCTACCCACGGTCGGATCTCTAGAGAGAAGCAAAACAGTAGCCGATAGCTAGCGGGTTCGTCCTACGCTTGCATTGACGTGATATTTATGACAAACCAGGTTTTAAGTGTTTTGGGATAAATTAAAACAAATTCACTGAATTTGCTATCTTGTGCTTAGCATTTGCTATCTTGTGCTTTGTTACAGGAAATCTTTCGAAAGCAAACTGTCTAAAGACAGTGAGTGTCTTAATTGCAAGTGTCATTGTTAAAGTAACATTAGGTACCTACATGTATTATAGGCAACGTTTACATTTGAATCATTAATGTCTACTCGTAAATCGTCTATTTCTACACGTAAATCATTCAAGTATACATGTAAAACCTTAACGTCTTCATGTAAACCTCCAACGTTTACAAGTACAGTTTCAAGAGTAGCTGCTACCCCGTATTTACTAGGCAGTAAACACAATCAGATAGCCGCGTCATTAGCAGCCAGTGCCGGTGTCGAGTGAGGCCATCCTACGCGTCCACCGCGGGTCACTAACTCGCCTCTACACCTGTCGCTAACTGTTGTATCTGAAGTTACATCTCTGTGGGAATTTGTTTGAACTAACTTGACGTAATACAGATAAATGTTAGTTTAGTGCCTGCGGTTATGAGCTGAAATTGTGTTTCCTTTGTCGTTTCAAGACAACTTATTGCTTCTATAGCTAATATTTTTGTATGTTTATTTGGTTTTGGAGTTTCCTCAATTAATCAATGAACTGTGTCTGCTTCATTCAAACATATCTCATCATTAAAATTGACGCTATTAGTTTAATGTTGTATATCAACTGCAAAACTATTACTTACATACTCGTATAGGTCCAGCATACATACAGTTTCAACCTAAGTATAATACCTGCGGCCTATAAACTGCAAACCACTTAACTCCACAACAACCAACAGCCACCCATATACAACCTGCCATTAATAAGGCCACCTACAGACTTGGAAACAATTGCACCATATACCCGGCCACTGTTGCCGGCGACACATACAAACTTACCGATAGTGAAACAACTGAACATAGGGCCGCGCCGCCGTAGCAAATTTTACGAGTCTATTAGGCTATGTTCGAGCGACGCGGGCCTTTGCTTCGTAGAAATAGTAAAATTACCAATTTAGACGTTATGTTACTTAATATAGAGATGGCAAGGTTTTTTTATGTGTTTTAAATGTAAAGATGGCAGAAGGATTAGTCTGTTTGGGTATTTTTGTAGATTATTTGGTAATCTGCTCTATAATTTTAGATCAGTCTGCTGATTGTGTGGCTCTTCATTTATTTTATCAAAATAGAAGGATAGGATTGGTTTATTAAGTTTTTTTTTATAATTCCACCTACAGTCGCCGTTATGTCTGCCCTCAGTATTATGCTGTTTACTTCGTCCCAATGAGGACGGCTTAGGACATCAATGAGTTTTGTCAAGAGATTGAACTAATAAGAGTTTTATTTTTCGAATAACGTTTCAGGTTATATCAGCTGTCTATATTATTACAGTTCTCAACTTTTTATATACCCGCTAGGGTTAGATCGCGGTGGTTCTAGGAGGAAGATGCCTGGAAGGATTTGAGGGAGGCCTTTGCTCAGCAGTGGAACTGTGTAGACTAAATAAAAAAAGAACTTTTGATATGAGTGAAAATATATGGTAAGCATTGGAGAATCAAGATAATAATAATAATAATATCCCTGGACATTTCACACAGCGCCATCTAGTCCCAAGCTAAGCAACCTAATGCTTGTGTTATGGTAACTAGATGGCTGATAAACTACTTATATACATTTTTTTTTTTTTGTAAATACATACATATTATATATAGAAAAACACCCAGACTCGGAACAAATACATGTAGGTCATACAAATATTTGTTCCGTGCGGGAATCGAACCCGCGACACGCAGCGCAGCAGTCAATCGCTTAACCACTGCGCCAACCGTGCCGTCATGTGAGATGTCCTCTACCTATGTGGTTATTTGGTATTATAAAGACCGTTTATTGTTTATAGGAGATAACCTTAAATTACAAGGACTTTAGATACGTTCGTGGAGTTTTAGATTGCAATATCATTAAAAATATACTATCAATTTCTTAGAAGAAGTAAGCAGAAGAAGCAATCATTTGGTCCTTGGTTACCGTTGTACCTTGAATTTGCACTTGAAATGGAACTGGAGTGTCGAATTCCCGAAAGAATGTCTATCAATCAAGATAATAATCGTTACGAGTATCTTGCAAAAATGCACTACTTTTGTTAAAAGTTTTTTTTAACATTTTTAATTTTATACAACAATTAAAACCATATTATTCAAATGAACTAATATAAAGAGAAACCTTGATACATTAGAAACTGTAAACGGATAGGATAAAAACGATTTATCCTTCCAACACGGCAAGCGGCCGATAAGATAACATTCATATTAATTACCTTAATCAAACAACCAATAGCAATAAATACATAGTTTCGTTAGATTTATAGCATCCGTTTGAACAATATCTTAGGTATAATCTATCATTAGACCTGCAGAAGAATGTGTTATTAATTCATTTGTTTGATTATACTAACAAAGCTAAGTTTATATTTGCACGTTTTGCCATGAACCTGTTAAAAAAAAAAACAAAAGTTATTTATGATTCCAATTTTACTTTACTTTTTTTCTGATGGCGCGAAATCGTATTTGATTTATCGATTCATTTTTATAATGGCGGGAAGTATCAATTTGAAGTTTCTCCTATTAAAAGTGTCACTCGTTTATTACTGAAAAATAACTGTAATAATATTGTTGATTGAGTTATTTTTAATAACGGTCCAATTGAACGTGCGGCATGCAACAACAGAAGAGCGTTTTATAAAGAAATAACAGTGGATTGGAGGATTTCTAATTAATTTCATTGCTAACGTTTTACGACTACAGGCGTTCCACTTTGTTACGTTACAAATAAAATATGGCGGCAAAGCGGCCATTTCATTGTTAGCGTGATTAGAAAGTGCAACACGGCCAAACTGCGATCGTTTATCGAAATTAATTAATTAATTTTATTATTTTTGATGAACTTCTTTGTTTAATAATTTTTTACTGGAATTTTCTATTTAACAGTCGATTTTTTTTTCTTTTTTTTTTCATTGGTACATTAGATATACGTTCATGCCTATTCATAGCGCAATATTACAATAATTTAACATTGCATATCAGTAAGTAGGTGAGTATCTATATTTTTATTATATTTTTCCACGTCCAATGCCAGATAAATGTTTAACACTGGATAATAAATATTGACATGGTGTCTGGGCTCTGGGTCGCTCTTGCTCGTGGCTGGGCAGTTTTCCTCCTCATCATAAATATTTCGTGATAAAATCGGTGATAATTCAACTGAATGAGAAACTGCTCAACATCTTCTCACTATACCAAATAAGATAAAGTTACAAGTATATTTTATATTTCCGTTAACTGTATATTTTTAATTATGTGCCAAATACACAAAAACCAGCTCTAAGTGTACCTACTGTTGTAAGTGCAAATTGCTTCTGCATTTTACAAAATAAAACGTTACACCGATGACCATTCTACAAAGTACTTTCATAACCAATAGCCACAATTGCCGTCATTATAGATGATGAGATATAGCACTGACCGAATTTCAAACACATATGCCCAATCCAACAATACTCTCAGCTGAATAGGCCTCTATCAAAAATATAATTGTTACCCGCGAAAGTGGCATACGTAATATCCATCAAGGAAATATCGGCTATCGCTCAAACAATCATCGGCAGACAAAAGGGCCGAAACAATTAGACTATGTGTTGCAACAGACCGGACAACGAGCATGTCATTATGGAGCAACTATCTACATCTGAACTTCCACGCCTCTTCAAGATGCTCGGATTGAGATCCCTCCGACGCATTCGGATGATTTTTCAGAGGTCTCCGTCAACTGGCCGAGAACAAATCTCAAGCATTTGTGGTGGCCGAGTAGTTTCTCCCAATTACATCGTCTCTAGCCGGTGATTGGCCGCTCCACGAGGAATCCGGCCTGTCGTGACTGTGATAAAAAAAACTGACGCAAATTGCCGATACGCCTCGTGCACACAATTTCATGCTCCGGCTTCTCAACGAACAGTCTAGATTCGTCATATTTCCAGCAACAATCGCGAACACATGAAACTCAATTCTGGCGCGAATCTGCCACAGATTGAATTAATTAATAGTTCCAAATCTGAAGCTAATGACTATTTAATGCGTGTCGGTAAAAAAGAGTCGATAGATCACTTTACGAATGGAGTTTTATTCAATTGTATTGTTATAATTGGTGTTTTTTGTCGACATTTATCATTGATGCGGCTGAAGGCATTATGGCACTGACAGTGATCTTGGGAGGCACATGAGTCTCGACAAAAGGTTATGAGAACGGAACGTGATGCTTGCGAGCAGCGAGGACAGCCACTTCTCTTATTAGTTCATTTCCCGTCTCATTACTATCTTCGCCTACTTTGTGTTTAATGTTGTCGTATTCTGCTGATTATTATTTATGAATATCTTCATAACATTTCTCCGCAATCAAATTATTCTTAGCATTAAACCTCTCGACTCTGTATCTACTTTGTTTTCGATACTTTATAATAGGCATACAAGTTCAGGAGGCTCTCGATCATGGCCACAACAGTGAGATCGACAAGTCATCGCGCTTCGTCACGGCACGGTTCGATTTGTCGCAAACTACTAAACGTTTTTTGTGTTCAACTGGGTTGTCATAGCTTTTAAATAAACTATCAAACTTGTTGAGATCATGATATGACAAGGTGTTAATGATTTTACACTTCGATCACTTTTTAGCTCGTCCGTTGATGAGTCTTATAGTCGATTTAGTATTCTGTGATGATCGTTGAAATTAGAGCATGTTCAATCACGAATCTAAATTAATATAATCAGTTACTTTGTCGTTCACTTTTATGATTATTATTGTATCCTTACCGAATCTATATCCACCCTAGTATTATTATCAAGGGCTTTCTGTCTTTCTAAACTGGCTAATCACTTCACTTCAAGTACTTAATATCTGATCTGATTTCGGCGAAGTTTTCTTCCAATTAGATGTGGCAACACAGCTCGATGGTTATCTCCGGACAATTCGTTCCGGGCGGGAGACGCCGCGCGTGACGCCGCCGATTAGAAATCTCGGCTCGGATGCCGCAACGCAACGTGCTGTCGATTGGCTAGCTCTATTAAACGGTTCATGTTCCTATTGGCTAGACTTTTTTGTGATTTTATTTCCTTTTTTGAATACGTTTGTTCGTTTAGGTAGCTTAACTATTGACTTGGCTTTAGATTTGTGATCTCAATTTTAATTTAGGTCTTCTGATTTCACGTTGAATGAATAAGAATATTTCAGCAAAACCAAAGTGAAATTCAAGAGAGTCAGAACATAAAAAATTATCCGACATTATCATAGACACATTCAAATTGTAGGTGACACTTATCATTCATAATTAAGTAATACCTCATTAATGCTGTTTAGTATGCAGAATGTATATTTAGGATGTAGAATGAAGCTACTGACCTTGGCAATGGAAATTCTCAGGTTCAAAGTTTCCTCATATGCAAGGTTGTATGATTTTGGAATAGCAAGCAACGGAGCGGAAAGTTGGACAAACGTGGTTAAAACAATAATTTGGTAATTAGCCAGTTGCTATGAATTCTTAGTGTAGTAATTAATATTAATTGAACTGTTTGTACATTTAAAGTTTCTGTTAAATTCTGTACTCTATCATAATGATTTTGGAGAGGCCGCACTTTTCTTTAGAGACTCTTTATCATGATCCTTGCAAACATCTTCCATCATTCGCAAAATTAACAATGCTGAACTTAATCAATCCTTGAAAAACATGATTAACATAATCCCAAATTCCTTGACACAAGAAAAAATTTAAAATAGACTTTATTTTTAGAAATTTGTACCTAGGCAGTCAGAGCACCAGACCAAAACGACAGGAAAAGAAACTTGTTCGCTTCATAATGGATACGTTCCAATTTTAGCTATTGAATATATTGTTACCTAGTTTTATTGAAGTTGAAAAAGTCAGTGGAGAAATAATATAAGAAGACCTCACTTTTCTGGATAATGTTAAGAACGGTGGTGAAGTGGAAAACTTTTTAAATGATGAAATAGCATGTTTAGGCATTTTGGCAGGCAGAGTATATGGCCATTATGATAAACACAATACAGAATGAGTAATAAAATTGACATTACGGGTGCTGCGAGCATTAAGTAATTATAAAAATGATATTTCGTCTTTACCATTTCCATCGAATAACGGGAGACTGTTTAAACTCATAAAGTAAAGTAAACCTCACAAGTTGTTTCCTTAATCGAATTTGAGCCTTCGTTTAATTTCCATATAGCTTTATTAAAATCTATATATCGATAAGAGCCTATAACGCCGCCCACTCTACCGTTGCCATGGTTACCTCCCATTCACTTCGGGTTATTTTGGTGATTCGTTCCCGTACATGATATAATCGATTTGTTACGATTCAAAACCGAATTTTAACACCTGTATCGATTCTCCATAAATATTTTTCTAAGTGATCTCCAACACCGTGTGTGACTATCTATATTTTTTAAACTTTTATGACTTTCAACAAGAATAAATTTCATTGTGTAAGCATTGTTCAGTCAGTAGTTCTGTATAAATAAATATTTTACTTAATTGTATTTCTTACCGGTTTTGTTGCGACACTTGACAAATAGGTTTTTGCTCGCACATTCAAGTATCCGAGTTTTTGTTACTTTTTGCTACATACTTAGTAATGACAATGACGAAACAATTCGAAACTTTAAATAAATAGACACAAAGATTTCTGTAGACTCGCATGACAACTGGTACGGTCGTCAGAAAACTTTAGTTTGAACGTTTCTAGAGCGTTACAGATGAAGGAAAAGGCACGAAATACAAAAGAACAATGACCCAGATCCGCCAAAGATAACCATCGAAGTGACGCATGTGTGGAATCGATAACAGTAGTGTACACGCACGCACTCGCGGACGTTATCGAACCAATATTTACTCAGGTAACAGAAACACGCGAAACGCCGCGACCGTGTGAACGCACCCGACTTCTACACTACACTAATTGTGTTAAAGAGAGCCCTTAGACGTTGCTGTAAGGGCGAGCTCATTCAACAAAACGTCACGACATCGTTATTGAATAAAAAAGATCATACCTACCTATTCACCGGCTAACAGCTGCACCGAAACGGAACGGCAGATGCGCGTGAGCAGCCGACGCTGTTAGTGTATAGAAACTACAAAAAGCGGCGGCCAGTTTTAAAGTACGCGTGGATTTTTCACGGACATAATGTGGAAAACTTACCGTGGCTCATGAGGCAGTGCTGCAGTGCTGCGGTGGTGCGGTGGCAGCGCCGGCGCACTCACTAACAGCACACGTGCACGAATGCCGCGGGCGCGCACCTGTCGCGGAATGACTGGCCATTTCCATATTAGATAGTATTTATGAACGGGCAAGGCGCTCGCGCAGCCCGACGCGTCGAGGTGGACTGACTGCCGCCGCGCGCGCTACCTGCGCCCACCTGTCCCCCCCGCCCCACCACCAGGAACCGGATGGTACTCCAAAACAAAACGGCCAACAAAGGACGTGCCGCGAATGTTCGCGCCACTGGTCCGCTCCATATATCGACGAGGGTCGGCGAGCCCCCGGCCGGCCAGCCCTTGCGTCTGTTTACTTGCAACACCTGACTCACGCGCCGAAAACTCAGCCCCCGTCGATCAATACGATGATTTACGATGGACTGATGATGCACTGAAGTAACTTAATCTAAAGACGACGTTAAAAATGCAAATATAGAAAATGGTGAGCACAAAGAAATTGTTGACACACGAGGCGACGGCGACGCTTGGGCACCTGCTGAATTTGCACAATCGGAAAGAATGATTGCTCAACTAATTGTCGAAGTACTTGTAAACACAAACAATGCTTTTACACCGGCTGGACATCCGAGGCCGGTTTCGTCGTCCATTTTGTTCATAACAGTGATTTGGTTACGTTAAATTTATTTACAAATCGGTTCCTGTGTTATTTGTAAACGGCGGCCGGTGGACGCCGACCGTTATTCATTCTTATCGGTTGTATCTGCAGCTGATATGATAACGGACTATCCAATGGTGCTATAATCAAATCTTTTCGTGATTTTGTCCGCATTAACGTTCAACAAGTCATTCATCAATAGCCAGTCCAATAGTTTAAATATATTCTGTTCATTTTCTTTAACCGTGAAACTGCTTCAAGCAGTTACTGTAAATCAAATTTCCATTAATCCCTTGTGGTCCAAATGCTAGTACGCAGCCATTAAATTCTCATCATCTGTCGTTTTTTGCGTTGACACTGCGTGTGTGTAGGTATGTGACCTCAACGATTTTGTCCCATAATTACAACACATGTCCTACTTACCGCTAACCGACTTGAACTTTTTAATATTTTTATTTAAACTCGTGAAACTTGAACAAAGTGGGCTAAACTTTTCTTTATTTAAATAAGAGCCAAAGAGAATTGTCAATTTTGTAATCATCTTCGTCTTTCTCTTTCTTAAAATAGCAGTATATATAATATGCATATATATGCATTTGGAGGTAATGATTTTAAAGAAATATCCACAAGTGTCGATGATACCGGCACTAGTTGTTTCAGCCCAACTTAACTAAGTTCAAACAACAGCGAACAGCTGTAACGCCGAGCCCGCTGCAGTACGTGTTGTGAAGAACGAGACTGTGAGAATAGGCATTTCCATAATCGCCATCTGCTCTGTATTTGCAGGCCAATGCCAATTATGACGGGAATAATACAAGTATTATGTGCTTAATCTTTTGTCAAGATATGGGATTATTAGCAGCTGAGATCTATCTCTCTTGTAACTATTAAGATCTTGTAAAAGCATGAGTTAAGCGATAGAAATTTGAATTTGATCTCTCTTTCTCACATACAAAATGCAGTTTGTTAGCACAAAATTCGAAGCAAGCTAGCTTCAAGAATTTTGTAGAGTCCAATGAGGATGATAGTTGAACACGAACTATCAAAGAATGCTTCATACACTACATCAACGCTGTACGTGGTTTCACACCTCGTAAAGTCCCACTATTTACTGCACATTTCACGCCACATAGAGCGAGCAAAACATACAAACAACACGAAGAATAAACAAAATGTTCATAAGTAAAAATATTTTGTCACAGCTGGAGGTTATCAGGCAGAACATAGGTCTTAGGTACAGGTAGTGGAAGGACTTACAACAAATTCACTTAGTCGTGTTCAGGGGAGCGATAAACGCCACATGAGGTGCGCAGGCGACGATAGCGCAACACGTCACGGCACCTGCTGATAACGGCGACTGAACGCTGAATTTTACGCACTTTTATTTAAGTGCGAAGAAAACAAAATAGGCTTGAGAGATTTCATTTACTTATTCCAGTCCTAAGATATTTAACGAAGCAATACCGAAGCTGTTTGTTGTAAATCTCTAGCTCATTAAGATTCTGGCTCTACAACATTTGATCAAATACTTTATCTTCATTCCTTCATTTCCTTATCGATCTATGTGACTTACATTAGATACAATGTTAGTTCTATCGTACAAAATTCCTCGGTCAACTTCAAGTCTTTAAAGCTTAGCATTAATTTCATTGACTATAGGTACTTCTTCATCACTATACCGTAAATCTCATTCACAACCAATTTCCTCCTGCTCACATATCCGCATATCCGAGTCGGCTAGTTTTTCACTCGGTACTACAATGCCTTGGCTGCCCATCGTTGCGATATCAAAGAACCGGGAGCACAGGATGTGGCCCGTCCGGAGCTGCACAAAAACTACGCACAGCCTCCGGGACGACGGATAAAGATGAGGTTGTGAAGGGAAATAAAAGTTGCGTAGAAGCTTACATTACTTATTCTCATGAATGTACGATTGTTTTTTGAAGTTTTTGTATGTGCTTGCAAATTATAATTTCGATCAGCGTCATCAATTTTACTAGCCCCGTGGGTGGCTGTGGCAACTCAAATTAATATTTTATCCAGACCTTCTCAGGCGATAAGTTCTTGTTTTCCTTCTTTTTACACAATCATTCTCTGGCTATTCGACTGTAGGACCACACCAGCAGTTTTCAGTAAATATTTATTTATTCTCCCACTGGAACGCCATACAGCAATTACACCAACGGAGCAAAATACAGAATAAAAATACTTCAGGTACTGCTAGATAGATGGACAGTTGTATAGATGCCAGCACATCAAGCTACTACAATCTGTAATTTTTTTTAATACATTTTCAACTTTGTCGCTAAAGCATTAAGATTGATATTTGCCATTTGATTTGACAGTTGCCAGCAGTCAAGCTACCCGAAACTGTCAAATTTTACAATTTTTTATTTTTTTTTTGGTTTACTGACGCCAGCGTCTGTACGACATCACGTCTGTACGTGACAGAAAAAACACTCATAAAATCATAATTAGATAACTGTACTACCAGCCAATCTAACTAAATGCACTGTTCTCATTAGTTATAAAAGCCTTTTATGGACTTTCAGATTTGTGAACAAATCATGTTTGATATCAGATAAATATAAAACTACATTTATTGCTACAGTTGTTGCAAATTACATTAGATTATACGCGGAACTCGGCCTGTTGACGCATATCGATCACAATCTGCTGTGTAAGCTTTGATTAACTAGCGAGTCACTCCGGAAGGGGTTGGAGGATTTGGTAAAAAAGAACAAATAATGCTCGAGAGCTTGTGTTTATAAATCTATGATCAGTAAATTCTCTAAATTAGAAGAAAATTAGATATTTCTGTAATTTAGCAGTGCACGAAATATTTATCCGCAATTGGTTGTGTGATGTATGCCTATTCACATATCTTTAGAGGTATTCCGCAAAAAAAATATTTTCTACTTACTTGCAGATGAAAACCAACGGCAACATATTTTTCATAGTTTTTCTTCTGTTTCCTCTCAGATCACTAAAGGTCAGCTCAACTCCTATTAATTCTCCTTGTCCTTTGCAAAGTTGAGCAACACAGAAGCACTTACAATCTTTTCTTAAAAACGTCACACATCAACACATTGTCACATCGTTGTCACATTCTTACAACACGGAAATGTACAGCATTTTTCACTATTTTACGTATAAACAGCCACGCATACAGCGGCACTAGTACATTCGCGCTACAATGATAACAAAATGATTCACTGACGCCGTCTATGTGTCACTGCAGATAATAACGGAAAAATATAAGAAATGTCTGCATTTGTTTTTTTCCGACGTAAATAGAAATTCAATTGAAATCAAGAAAATCATTGAACATTTCAAAACTAAACGACTTCTTTAATTGGAAACATCAAAACGGCTGTTCCATCTCTCACATTTAAAATAAGATATCATCATAATCATCACGTTTGTAATCCCCGAAGGATTAAGCAGAGGGGCTATTGAACACCCATATTTCGCCAGTAATGTTTAAGACCCATTGTACTCGTAATAGGGGGCGAGCCTATTGTCATCAACCGGGCAGAAATCCAGGCTCTGAGCTGCTACTGAGAAATCCCTTATGAAAAACCCTAATAACACTTTGCCCGATCCAGGAATCGAAACCAGGGGGGTCTACTCCGAAGTAGTATCGGCGAACGTTCGGCCGTTTCCTGCTACGAAGTTACTATTTGGTTCGGTCGGTCCCGATCCTACTACACTCCTACACTCTTTCGCATATTGACTATGGTCCTGACCCAACTGAGCCGATCCGATTTTTTTTCGCATTTATCAATAATATTCGGTTCGGCCATGTGTCGGTCCGATCCGGACACTCGCACTTTGCACTTCGGAGTAGGCCTCCAGGGTTTCATACTCAGTAGTAACGCGTGCAACAACTAGACCAACTAGGCAGTCACAAGAATAGAGGGCCCTAAAAAGGCCACTTTGGCAGAATCATAATAGGATAACAATATGAATCATATTAAAAATCGTAAAATGGTCACAAACTGACAATTCATAATACCTATGATCTGTGTGCAATTCATTTCACAATGAAATAAAATTTAAACTGTAGAAAAAAAAATGAAAAAAAAAACAATTTGATTAATAAAAACTGTAATGAAAAATTAAACGATAAAATTACGGTTTTTATTTTTTTGTTATGAGATGAAATTTTACGAAAATTAGAGGAATTGCTAATGATCTGCTGGGAATTCCGGAAATGAATAGCTTTTAGAGGTATTGCTTAAAGTGGCCTTTTTAGGCCCCCAGGTCACACTCTTTAGCAGAATCATGTTCAGCATGCATAACACCAACTGCTTTATAAAGGCAGTTAGCGTGGAAGGATGGCATGTCCATAATTTATGCAGCTAAGTAATAAGTCATGTTCTTAACTGCTTACAATTTCTTTAATAATTTTTCTATATTTTTTGAGTACTTTGAATACCTCGTGGTTTTAGCAGTCGCAAGTGCTACTACTGAGCATGAGGCCCTAGCTTCGATTCCCCGGTCGAACAAACTGTTATTGGGTTTTATCATCAGGAATTTCTCCATAGCAACCCCGAAACTGGATATATTCCCGGTGGATTGCAATATAGATTGCTCCCATTACGTGGGACATAAATGTAACTGGCGGAAGGATGGTGACTATACGTACACCGTTGAATAAATCTTCGGGGAAAAGAGTCTTAATGTTATGTTAAGTTTCAATGTAAATGCTCAAATCGCTCTAGTCGCAGTCTCATCTCAGCGACAAACAAATGTTAAAAACTTGTCAAAATGTAGGGAAATTAGAAGTATTTTTTGACAGATTGAGACTGAGATCAGACTGTGAACGGTCTTAAAATTACGAGAATTGCCCCTCTGAACTCTGAGTCGAAATCTATTTAAATCTCACCCAACACGAGCTAACATGGGACTTCGGTCAAACTGTCAGTAGATTGAAAATACTTAATATTATAAAAAGGTAAAATTTGTTTGTTTGTAAGTTTTTATGTAGGGGTAATCTCCGGAACTTCCAGTCGTATTTGAAAAATTTTGATAGCCCATTTTTTGAGGAAAGTTATTTAACATCACGCTAGTCATATCGTGATGTTAAACAACCTAAAGGCTTAACCTGTAAGGGTCACCTTAGGAGCCGAGGAAAAGGAAAAAGTCAGAAAGAACGCCAAGCGAAATAGTAGCACGGCCAAGCGATGGGATGCGATGCGATAGGATGCGATGCGATAGGTCGGGGACCAGAATTTCACGCGGACGAAGTCGTGGGTAGAAGCTAGTCCTATTCGTACTAATAATCCTACTAATATTATAAATGCGAATGTTTGTATGGATGGGTGGTTGTTTGTTACTCTTTCACGCAAAAACTACTGAACGGACTTGGATGAAACTTGGCACACTGATTTATAACCAGGATTAACAACATATGGGATACTCTTTATCCCGATATTCCCACGGGATCAAAACTTATGCGGGTGAAACCTCGTATTATAAATGGGAAAGTTTGTATGGATGGATGGATGAGTGTTTGTTACTCTTTCACACAAAAACTACTGCACGGATTTGAATGAAATTTGACACACAAGTGGTTTATAACCAGAATTAACATATAGGATACTGTTATCTCGATATTCCCACGGGATCAAAACTTATGCGGGTGAAAACGCGGGGCGCAGTTAGTTGTTAATAATATCAAAGGATTCATATAAATACAAATGTATCAACATTGTACAAACATAGACAAATGTGCAGTGATAATGAGACACTGTCGTCGCCGAGTCGCGTCTCCTCCGTGGGAAATAGCACCGCAGCCTACAATCAAATGTCGCACGTCGAGAAATCGTACCGTGCGCGTGCGTCATATCACTTGTTCGAAAATTGTGTGTGAAACTGTCAGTTTGATTCTATTGTCGTAGTTTAACTTCGACTTTATTGTGGCGTCGTAAAGATACTGTTAATGATAAATTATTTTATTTTGTAAGTAGGTTTGTACAAACACGTCAATCATATTTTAAAAACTATGTAGATGAGGCTGGCGTTTCCTATTTGACTAGTCTGAGAAGTAAGGCCGAAACATACTCAGAGGTCACAGTCTCTTTTAAAGTCCAGATATAGGTGATCTTGGTCAGATCATATGAAGACCATGTAGATCGATGTCTGAGATGGTATTTTAAGGAAAGAACCACACAGATTAAGAGGACCTGTCCAGTCAGTGCACGTATTTCTCAGAAATCGTACAGCTCAACTCAAAACTGGAGCTCAACGATTCGACGAACAATACCAAAGAAAGGACATTTGGATAGGCCTAGGACTACTCAAACTGTCAGTAATCTTAATGTTGTTCTTTTCGCAAGCCGGACGTTGGACATTGTGAGAAGTGGTGAGAAGTGGTATTTGGTGACAAGCGTTATCCAGGAGTCCTAGGTTCCATAACCAATTTATTATTAAGTATTAAAATAATGTGTACGTAAATGACAAGCCTAATTAATTAATAAAAATAACAAAATTATATCCTAACTTAACGAAAACTATTCACAAACTAAAATATAGCGTTGAAAAATTCATCCACGTCGCTGCCGACTGATAACGTACTTACGCAATAGACTGGCGGCTCAATGCCGCCAACTGAAATTGTTTATTATTGAAATAATTGATTTACAAAATAGGGTCTTAAACTAGAGGTAGGCATTACCACGTTGTATGGCAATGCTTAGCCACTGGTCAAGGTAAAAGCAACGTAAGTAACCTTCGGGTCAACTGGAAGTGTTCTAGGTTGTGTTTTTCATGAATCTGTTATGAGCAGAGAGCGAGTTCCAATTTGTGTCCGGTTGATGGCAATTACTGCATGGAACTTAAACATAACTGGCGAATTTTTGGTGTACCTCCTTGCCTTTCCCAGGAATACAAACATGATGTTATGTTACGTTTTTAGATAGTGTGTGATAGTGTGTCTATTTGCATATTCAAAACACCTGCTAGTACTATTTTTATTCATTTTTCCTTTCTAACTAAGCCCTAATATCAACATTTTATTGTTAGGCAAAAAAATAATAAACGATTTCTAGCTTCAGAGACGTTGGATATAGGTAACAAAACATTTATTCCAACTTGAGCGCTGATCAGCTGTTCAGTATTAATTAAGGCAACACTCGATGTAATAGTTTTTTAGAGATAAGAACACTGGCATACAGTGTGTTGCACTTTTGTAATGTCTATGAATGGTTTGCATATCGTCTGCCATAGATAACAAATGTTATAAGTTTATTGAGAGTTCCGTAGGTACTTAATTCAATATTTTATACGGGATGAAAAAGTATTCCTGTGTCGGAGATTTGCCAGTTTAGGCAGATAAGGTGAGGTTTAATGTTGGCTGGTCTGTCTGACTACCTAGGAAGCACAGAACATGCTTGAAATTATTAAAAAGCCAGTGATTCGCGTGGATCCACAGCCCGGCTATACGAGGAATATACGGATATGCGAAGAGTTAAAGGCACTTTTACTGACCCCTGAAGATCATCAGATTTTTGTTTATCTTATGCTTTCCCACTGCTGGGAAAGGGCCAAGTTCTTTCAAGAACTTTTTCCTGCGTCACCTCGAACGCCTCCTTAAAAAGAACAAAGCCACATTGTTATCCAATAATCCGAAAACGTTTCCCCGATGTCACGTACCATCCAGTTTGTCTCCCTCCCACTATTTATCTTAGTAAGTTTTCAAAACACGCATTACTTCCATCAGTAATTAATACTTACAATTTAAACCCAGCGAACCCTTGTACATAATGTTGGTACCACCTTGCACGCAATAAGCAGGAGGTGGGGCACCGAGCGCGTATTCCAGCGATCGAGTCCAGGAATCACACATCTGCCTCCCGGGCTGCGCCTGCGACTGAATGCCAGCGTGCAATAGTACGACAATAAAACAAGGTATTACTTACAGCAGATGTCAAATATTCAGAACAGGATTTTTATGTTGGTTCATTGGAGCTACAAGAATTTGCAGCGAGGATCTAATTTCAATTTTCTGGACACATTTTTATATTTTTCTTATTAAATAATAGGGCATAATAATAGTAAAAAGTTTATTTCATGATCCGATAGCCCATATACCTACATATACTTTAAAAACTATATACAAATAATATGTTAGTTTGTAAAGTATAAAACTAAACTTGTGTTAATAAATAAGAATAGCTTAAAACTATGTTAGTAGCACTTCACTAGCTTGTTCTTGTGCTGTCCTGTGGTAGTTGACCGCGGAAGCGACGGAACATCACGTCCTGCGGCCAAAAGCCTTTTTCCATGACGACGGGAAGATAACAATTCGGTACAAGCACCACGAACTCCTTCAAGTTGACGTTGCGGTGCGATACCAGCAAATGTACTCTCGGCGTGTAACTCATTTTCTGTCGCACATACTCCACGATGTCCTCCGCCTTAGTGGTGTAGTGTAGTATAGACGGGAGATGTATGTACACCGGTGTTTTCGGCTTGCGTTGCGCAAGCTCACATTGGGCTCACGGTTCTGGTTCGTTCTCGATCGGCGATGAGACAGAAATTGATGTTCACGCCAGAAAGTAAAAGAATCGAGAAGTAATGGACTGCCAGAAAGTTATACAAATTGTTTTTTGTTTTACGTGAACCTTGTTCTAAGAAGTGATATCCATAATATTATTTAAAACTATATGCACAAGTTGAAATAACCGTATTCTGGCGGACGTTCCCGCCAGTTTAATATCACTATGACAAACTAGAGATGCAAAGTAAACTACAATTATTGTTACCAGTTCAAACCACAATACTATCCAACCTAAGAACGACACCTTGAAATCCGTACAACAGAATACTGAAGCGCTTTCTATCAGCATTGCAACCAACAAAGTTCAAAAGCTTACAATTGAACTATGTAAACAAGTTGTACATTTTCATTCAAAACTTACACAAATTACATTATTCCTGAGCCTCAGAAATCAACGACCTGAGACCTAAGTCCACACAATCGTGATATATTGACAGAATTAATAAAGAAGGTACTATAAATTACTCTGAACTCTGTTATGCGTTCTGTTAAATAGAACTACGGCTTTGTGATATCAATAATCCGGATCCCTATTGGTACAAAGAGTAGTAGAACTTGCAGAAGACCCAGTCTATGCAACATAGTTTACTAAAGCATAATCCTACTAATATTATAAACACGAAAGTTGGTATGGATGGATGGATATGATGGATGTTTATTACTCTTTCACGCAAAAACGACTGAGGGGGTTTGGAAGCGAAGGAGGTGGCGGGGTGGGCGAGGGAACGCACTTCACGCCTCAGCCGCCGCGGGAGACGCTCCGGGCGTCGGGAGCCGCGTGACGACTCCCGGCCACCGTAGGCGCGGGCCTGCGGGCGGAGAGTAATGGGTAACTCACCGTCCGATCAGGACCAGGCCTGTGCCGGACGGCGTGTATGTGTTCCACACGCGCCTCAAAGAGATGTCAGCATGAGTGACGGGGCCCGATAGGGCCGAAGCCTGCCAGGGTAGCGGGATTGTCCGAAAGGGTTACCGCTGCCCTGGAACATAAAGGGCTAAAGAAGGAACACGGGTGGGTTTTTGTCAGTAAGAGTCTGACACTCCCTTCTGCTCCACCCAGAGCGCAAGGAGTCATTTGAAGATTTCCCACCCTGAAAAAAAAAAAAAAGAAAAAAGGGGTTTGGATGAAATTTGGCACACAGATAATTTATAACCAGGATTAACACATAGGATACTTTTGTCCAGATATTCACACGGGATCGAAACTTATGCAAGTGAAACCAGATAGTTAGCCTATAATTTCACCACTGCTGGGAAACAGGCCTCCTCTCAGTGAGAGGGAGTGTGCCGTAATCCGCCATGCGGGCCCAGTGCGGCTTGGTAGGTGTCACATATCTACGAAATTTTTGGTTATAGGACATGGCGGTTTCCTTACGATGTTTTCTTTTACCGTTTTGAGAGCAGTGGTGATGAAATAATTTCCACAAAGTAAGGCGTCTGTCTAGGTTAGAACCTACGACTCGTAAATTGTGGCGTTACCACTTGGCCACCACTGCTCCCGGTTACATTGTTCACTATATCGAGCCTAACAGGGTGTACTGTGGTACACAGTATAGGGGCTGGTGGTAGTTTACGGAATCAGGGTGATAGAGGTCCTCAATGTACTAATCGATGTCTGTTGTGTATTCTCCGGAATTCTTATTTATTTATTTTATTTTATTTTAAGAAAGCTTACAGACTAATAAAAAAACTTAAATATCATGCATAAGTAGGGACATTTGCTAATTACAAGCTTCCACATGTACAAAGTATACTTGTATATATGTAAGTATAAGTATACTTGTGTATATTTTAACTACAACCTCAGTTGGTTCGATAAAGTCAAACGGATATAAAAAATAGTTTTGATTGGGTGAAAATTGAAAATTGATCTTTGGCCCAAAATCTGTTAATGCTATTTAGACTGAATTCAAAAGTTTTTGACAATACAACACAACCTACGTACCTAGGGGTGCCCTTAGTACCTAAGTTACCTCGGTATTAATTTATCGTAGACGTTCTTGAATAAGAAGTTAATTTTCTGAATCTTTTCATTTCTATGCCATAAGGCTTTATCATATCAATAATCCGTGTGGCTATTGGCGACGGCCCTACGGGTGGGATGCGCGGGCGGTGCGCATGCGTGGGCGCATCTGCGCGCGCAGCTGTCCCGCGCACGCGCCGAACGCAACGTGGAGCCTCTGCGCAAAACGCTTAAAAGGACAATAAGGTTTTTTTTTAATTCGAAGTAAATAAGCCAGTAAAAACAGCTGTTTTTGATCAAAGACTGCCTTTGCTTCTAAGGGAATGTATTTCAAAAAAATTTAAATACGTTTATTGAAGCCTGCTCAAAATCCTCTCACTGTTACCTGTAGAAAATCTTTTTTGTAATTTTTGTTAGAAACGAATAACAAATTGTAGAGCAGTGGTGGGCCAGTGCTATCGGCTCCGACTTACGAGTTGTGGGTCGTGAGTTTGAACCCAAAATACATTTCACCTCCACCAACCCGCACCTGGCCCGCGTGGTAGAATATGGCCCGAGAGAGGAGGACTTTGTCCCAGCATTAGGGACATTAGATCTGAACAACAAAGAAACTCGTACAGCAATATCAATCAGGACAACACCGGAATGCTACAAAACAAAAGATAATCGCTAGATATTAACAACTTTCTAATTTATTGTTAATAAATGATTTTATTATTAGTACTAGCCTAACATTAGGGCCGAGGACAGAACTATCGCAATCGTAAATCCAAGTTACAGAACCATATTTCTCGCATCCGCTGGATGCACTAATAGCCTTATTATAATTGCCTTATTAGTGTAATTATTAATGTGGTACTTTTACAACATGAAAGTAGTCGCTGCGACGTGGATTACGACTTGATTTCATGGCCTTTTTCATTACTTTGTAAGGGCTGGCTTCCAATCTCACGGATGAATATTAAACACAGCGAGTAATTACTAGCTAACATACTAACTGAATTACATCCAAGCTATGTTCTATGTTACGGGTTTAGTTTCCGCACTTAGTCCTTCAGGTGGACCATTGTGCGTGGGCCATGGCGGCCGTCGGTGGTTATTCCAACCAGCCCACCTCCCTCCAGAAGTTGATTAAGTCTTTTTTTTTGGGTGGGGGGAAGTCATTAAATAACTTCTCCCGCTCTGGGCGGAGTGGAAGGGCGTGTCAGATTTTTACTGACTAAAACCCACCCGTGTTCTTTCCATTGCCTGTGCCAAGGGCCACGGTAACTCTTTCGAACAACCCACGACCCCGGCAGAAGTTGATTAAATCTCTTGGCCTGTTCAGAACACATCCAAGCTAAATTAAAGCTTCAAACCTGAGATTTAGAAAAAAGGAGAGGAATACAACGTGAGGACACCGGCAAGTTCTGGGGCAAAAATTCGCAGACCAACCAACCCGCACTGGGCCTAACTAAGAGAGGGGGAGCTGTGGCTGAGTAATAACAGCCGCACGGGTCGATCGATCAGGTTAGGCTACGCTTGCAGCGGTCGGCCCGTGTATGGGTTACCATTTTTACATACCAAGACTCTTCCCTGCCTCGGAAAGCACGTTAAGCCGTTGGTCCTTGCTGTCAATCTTTGACAGTCGTTACGGGTCGTCAGAAGCCCGAAAGTCTGACAACCAGTCTTACTAAGACGTATCGTATTACCCAGTAACTGTGTTGTGAAGGTCAGAAAGGCAGTCGCTTCATGTAAAATAGTGGTACTCAGCTGCATCTGATTAGACTTGAAGCCGGCCCTAACATGATCGCAAAAAGGCTAGGCAGATGATAACAAAGTCTAGCTAAGTGGTGAATTATGGCCTACTCCCTCTCTGAAAGAGAAGGCTTTGATTCCTAGCAGTTCCCACTGCTAGCAACATAGCTGCTACATTATAGGCTAACTGAATGCAGCAATTTCAAATAGATTTGTCCGTTAATCCTAAGAGACCAAAGACCGACATCCTAACAAACAAGCTCAGTCATTTATAATAATATTCATCCAGTCTATAACGGTCATCCACCACTTTCATCAACCTCTAAGACCAACTAATTTACACATTATATTACCCAAGCCGAGAAACCTTCCACATTACACTACACTCATAAAACACCGCTTATGGTCTTTACGAGCTTAATCAGTAATTAATTTCTCAGTGGTAATTAACCATATTATGGGCTCAAAGCTAATAGTCCAAACTATGTGATACAAACCATTTTTAGGTTTTATGAGACACTAGCTTCCGCCCGCAGTTTCGACCGCATGGTATGTCGATAAAAAGTAGCCTATTTCCTCAGGGTTCAAAGTATCCTTATACCAAATTTCATCAAAATCGGTTGAGCCGTTTTGAAAATTGGCCAGAACAAACAGAGAGACAGACATACAAAAAATGTTAAAATGATTTTTTTTCGTCGAGTCGTTGAGCTTCTTAAGTTCTGAGCTACACGATTATTGACAAGGGCTTGCCGACTGGACTGGTCCACTCAAATCTGTATAGTACTTTCCTCAAAATACCATTTCAGACATCAATCTACATGGTCTTCACATGATCTGACCAAGATTATGTCGGGACTTTAAAACTGACTGTGACCTCCGAGTTTGTTTCGGACTTTCTCAGAGAAGTCAAGTAAGAAACGCCGACCTCATATTTTATTTCATTTTTTTTTTTAAATATTACTTCGTGTAAATGGTTCCGATATCATATTTATAGAATAAACCATTTCATTTAATTTGTTGGGGTCGGCTACCAAGAGCACTAGATGCTTCTTTTTTAGATACATATTTCAGCAAATTACTGGCAGTTTACCCAGAATTTAAAGCTTAAACTTACTGCGGACGTCTTTCTCATTTTCATTGCATTTTTCTTGCATCCTTGAATTGAAAAAGTAAGTACCGTACCTAATAATTACACAAAAGACTTTACAAACAATAACGCTCGACTTCATTTCAAACGTTTTCCTTCAAGCATGCAACCTCCTTTAAGCGTTATGCGCACGCGCAGGGCAGGTCGCGGACTCACTAACAGTCGGACGCAGAAACTATTAATAATAATTCAATCGTACGCAGGAAAATGTGCTCCATTTTATGTTCACTCACTATTATTTACACATGTGTTACAATAAAGGTTTTAATAGTAATTTCAATAGTTGTAAAGCTCCTTCGAAAGAGTGCTCGGGAAGTTTTCTGACAGTCTAATACTGTGTGTGGTTGTAATTTCATGGTAGCACTTGCTATGATTAAATATTCTATCTATTCTTTCGCATTATTTTATTTTGGCAGTAAATTGAGTATGGGTGCTGCTGAAAATACAGACACACCGCTCAGTGTCGATGGAATTTGATATTTTTTTCAGCCATTTACTATTTTACCATTTTGTCTCTTTTCTACAAAGTTAGCAATTCCGCAGTTATGTGACAATAAATTCAAGTTCAAACTCGAAAGCATTTATTTAAATTAAACCATTCAAAGGCACTTTTGAACTGACAGAATTTGACAGAAAATGTAGTCGAACAGTCAGAAATATGAAGCTAGTTGCCCATTCCAAAGCGTAGTACGAGACCTATGGAGAAAAACGGGCAAGAAACTTCACGAAATACAATGTGTACTTACTTTTTGTGATACAGTGATTGGCAGCCTAAGCATGAGCGGTCCAAAAAGTTAAAGGTTTGAATACAAACCAAGTCTCGAACAAAACTAAGTACTCTATATTTTTTTTTTATTGTAATCGTAGCTCCGGTGAACGATCTGAGCTTCACGGCGCCTGCACATGTTTAATTACATAAATAATTACATAAATAAAATGGCCGCAGCTCTATGGTCGGTGATCTATGGCAGCCATTGTCCAATCCGTAACTAGGAATTAGCATTTTTTGCCATCACATAGATGGTATTTTAATAAACGAAGTTTCTAGACTATTTGTAACTTGAAGTGTTGATACGGATCTTATTTGTTTCTTTATTTCTTACTTCTATTAACTTATTGCAGGTACCTGTATTCTAGTCAAGGTTCAGATACCTATAAAATGTTGCAGGTATATATTTAATTTAAGTATACACCACATTCCTGCGAAGCGGGGGCGACCGTATTTATTTAATACTTCAAGCACTACCTACAGGTATTTTCTACCAGTCAACCTTTGGGTGATGCAGAGACAAACAACAAACAATCATGAAAATTGAGGAATATATATTTTAAATATAAAGATACGCATATAATATATGTATATACACCTAATCTAATCTAAATATATATAAAAATGAATCACGAATGGTCACGTCATAACTTGAAAACGACTTTACCGATTTCATCCATCTTTTTTTTTTAATTTTCTTATTTATTTATTTATGCTTTGTAGAAGGTTCTTACGGAAAAAAAATTAAGAAAGTTGCTTCATGCGGACGAAGTCGCGGCCAAAAGCTAGTTAAATATATATATAAACACAAATAAATACATGAATATACTAAAAAGAAAATAAGACAAACAATGAGATAATATTACCGTTGTGATGATACTGCCAGCTACTTGCGAATGTGCTCGCGAACTTAACTGTGAAAGATAATCGGTTGGAGGGTATTATACATCTATATCTATACTTATAATAAATCTGTAGAAGTGAAAATTCTGTACATTGAAAATATCAAAAAAATAAATGGCAGGGGGTGTTACTAGACCGACACCGAACCCAAAAATGTGATTAAAAAAATTTTTGTCTGTCTGTCTGTCTGTCGGTCTGTCTGTCTGTCTGTCTGTCTGTCTGTCTGTCTGTCTGTTTGTTCAGGCATCACGCAAAAACTACCGGTTCGATTACGTTGAAACTTGGTATAATTATTCTTTAATATCCTGGGCACCACACTGGGTACTTTTTATCCCGGAAAAGTATATACAATAAAAAACAAACTTAATTTTGCGGTTCGATCCCTAGACCCGATTACTGTATCAACCGCAAATAATAAGTTTGTCGTAGGTTACACCCGCAGTGGAGTTCATTTTTATTCCTTTTACTTTTTAGAGTTATTTAGGTTTATTTTTATATAAGTCGTAGGTATAGATTTCAATTTTAAAGTATAGGTAATATATTTGATAGTGTACGTAGTGACCGTAGGTTATTTTATAATACTGTTAGATAGGATTAGTCATTCGTATAGATATTAGTTTTTAGAGATTTTGCTTATTTATTGAGTTTAGATTGAGGGGCCCGTGGCTAAATAATAACAGCCGCACAGGTCGATCGGTCAGGTTAAGCTACGCTTGCCGCGGTCGGTCTGTGGATGGGTGACCATCTTTACATACCGAGACACCTCCGTGCCTCGGAAAGCACGTTAAGCCGTTGGTCCCGGCTGTCATTCGTGGATCTTTGACAGTCGTTACGGGTAGTCAGAAGCCCAAAAGTCTGACAACCAGTCGTACCAAGGGTATCGTATTACCCAGTAACTGGGTTGTGGAGGTCAGATAGGCAGTCGCTCCATGTGAAATACTGGTATTCAGCTGCATCCGGTTAGACTGGAAGCCGACATCAACATAGCTGGGAAAAGGCTAGGCAGATGATGATTGAGTTTAGATTAGTTATCATCATAAATAGGTTTATTTAGGTAGGTAGGTATTTTATTTTCTGTTATTGAATTTATTTATTTTTTTAATTAGGTAGGTACTTAGGTAAAGATATCATATAGGTACCCTCTTAATCACCATTAATGAGACACAATTGGTTTTCTATTGTAATTAGCCACAAAGGGCCCGCGAGATAGATAGCATCCTGGGGCACATACATTTTATCCTGTTAGCACGTTCCCGTGGGATAATTTCCGACATCCACGCGGGCGAAGCCGCGGGCAGAAGCTAGTTCTACATATTTCATACAACACGACAGTCGATGGTCCAAAATAAGTCGATAGGCAAGCCATCGCGCCACGACTAATGCGCTTTTCTGTTTATTTTTCCATCGGCAGATAACTTTTATTCGAGGAATAAAATTGACGTTCGACAGTATTTGAATGAAATAACTGTCAAAATGCCAAAATTATTCCTCGAATAAAGTTATCAGATGATTGAAAAATCAGCCCTTAGTTGTATATTAATTTGCTAAAGTTTAAATGTTTAGTTCCCGAATAAATAGCAGCTAATGACTGTCCATCATCATTGCCTTCCTACCCATGTCCCAGGTTCTCATGGGGCTCTGTCTTGCATAGGGTCGCAGCATAATGCTGAGCGATAGCCGTTTTGCATGGATGTGACGCATGTCAACCATTCCTTATCGTTTTTTTTTTCTTTATTTGTTTTTATGTTCTTTTTTGCGTCATGTTTACCGCAAATAAACGTATTTTCTTCCTTCTTTCTTTCATGTTACTTGGGGTTGGTGCAACATGTTGTTTCCCTCATTCTCCCTTCTCAGCGGTCACTCTATCAATCACTCTGTTTTCTTTCATATCATCCCTCTCATAATCCACCAGTCCAGCAACAGAAAAACCACATCAGATTCTATCATCTCATAACTCTACAACTATAGAGAAATGCCCCTAATCTTCTATTAGACCCTTTTCTTGTCATCCATCATCATCTACCCAGCTTTTTCCCAACTATGGGGTCGGCTTCCAGTCTAATCTGATACAGCTGAATACCAGTATTTTACATAGAACGACTGCCTATCTGACCTCCACAGCCCAGTTACTGGGTAATACGATACCCCTTGGTAAGACTGGTTGTCAGACTTTCGGGCTTCTGACGACCCGTAACGAAAGAAAAGATCCACGATTGACAGCCGGGACCAACGGCTTTACGTGCTTTCCGAGGCACCGAGCGGTCTTGATATGTAAAGATGGTCACCCATCCATGAACCAACCGCGACAAGCGTAGCACAATCTGATCGATCGACCCGCGCGGCTGTTATTACTTAGACAAAAGTCCCTTTTTCTTGTCTTCCATTGTATTGAATAAAAGATCACCACGATTGTACCCACTACAAGTGATTTCAGGCTTGATGTTTTCCTTCGCCTTAGTTCATATTAACACTGCTTTAAGCTTCAGTACGTACCTAGTTATGCTTTGGTGGTTTCACTAATGATAACGGTGCTAGCACAGAACATTAACTGGGGTATTTACGGGAATGTTACCTTAATGTGCATTTCTGTTTACGAAGAGTTACTCGAGACTCGTCGTGTTTGCTCTGGTTCTTCTCATGAACATTAAATTCGATTTTTATTATGTTTTTGTTTTCTAATGTCGAGCTGCGGCTGATGCATTTTGAAAGGTTTTAAGTGATACAATACTGTTATAAAAAGCCACTTCTTATCTTCTTTTCGTGTCGATGGTACTCTTCTTCGATATTTTATATTGTTTGAGTCCAGTAGGTGGCCACGCTGATTGCGGCATCAGTGGCATTCATTGAGTCATCCAAGGTGCAGGTGAACGGGCACTTAGGGAGGGCACTCTAGCAAGTGGGGCATGGTCTGATCAGAGGCACCGCACTCGCACTGGGTATTGGATGGGTCAGTAATCCCCCACTTCGACAAGTTGTGTCTGCAGCGCCCAACTTGGGTACGCAATCGGTTGAGAGCTTTCCATATAGGCCACTGCGGATCACGGCCGAAAGGCAAATGTTCCTGGGGTTTAACGAAGTCGGGAGGTGGTGGATGCTTTTCTTCCCACAATTTGCTTCTCTCATTGGGTGGTTTGTCCAGGATTGCCTGCGTGGAGCGCAAGAAGCTCTTAGATTTTTAAGCCTACCCGGGGTCGTTGTGTAATTATAGAGGGGATGTCGGGAATCAGATTCCTGGTTCTTTTTTTCCAGCGCGCGTGCGACATCCCGTCGTACGGCAGGTGGAATTCCTGCAAGCAGGTAGAGCTTATTGAGAGGAGTCTGTTGAACTAAGATATACGGGCTCTAGACACGAGACAAGAATCTTGATTCCACTAATTTAGAAACACTTCTGTAATTTCTCGATTGTTTTTTTAACACATTTTCTAAGGCAAATCTGTTTAATTAGGGCCCAGTTTGCGAGTAAGTTTATTTGACAGTTTAGTTACTGGTCTTTCACTGGCCTGTACGAATACATATAAAAGTTTAATTCTGATTGGCTTCGTAAACGCGTCAGTCTACAGCATCAGGCGCTAAACGGACTCGCAAACCTCCGTGTGGGCCTATTCTGATGAAGTCGCATCGTGAATACGTAGGAGAAGTGAGCTGATATTCCACCAGACACTATTTACAGCTCATCACCAGCCTATAGCAGTCCACTACTGGACATAAGCCTCTCCTATTGCACGCCATTTAACTAGATTTTCTGCAACTCTCATCCAGCTGCTACCAGCCATCCTGCGAAGATCGTCGCTCCACCTAGCCTGAGGGCGTCCCACCTTACGTTTCGCGAACCATTTCACTTCACCTAAATTTTCCCTATGAGATTTTTAAAGAATAGATCGGCTGTTGTCTTAAGCCCATAAAGTATAGGAAACGACGCTAGATTTTAATCATATACCCAAGATACGAGGCATAAAGGAAAGTTTTACTCGGGAAACGGACAGATTGCCAGACATCCTGACTGTTATAATTATAGTTTTTGTATTCCTTCTACATAAAATAATTTCCTTTCATTAGAAATTGTTTGTGTGAATGTTATGTTAATGTTAATGTTACCCGCATTATCCAGAGAAAATAAAACTTTGTACAGACAGCACATCAGCCTACTACAATCTGTCAAATTTATTTAATAGATTTTCAACTTTATAGCTAAGGCATTAGGTTCAAGGTTGATTGGGAAAATTTTAATGTTTCGGGTAACTTGATGTGCTGGCGTCGTCTGTACAAATTATTTCTACGCCATAAGGTGTTTAAATATTATTAGATTTTTTTTATTATTTATAAAGGTACACCAACAGCTTCTGTATACAAAATATCAAATAACAGTAGATAACAGTCATGGGCTTATACAGTTGCCAATAACAGCAGTGCGATTCTGTAACCATCTCACCGTGAAAACTTAGGTGAAGTGAGCGTGGAGTGAGCTGTCATTCCAAATAATGCTAGGGATTGACACTAGTGACAACTCGCATCAAGCTCACTTCACTTGAGTTTTCACGGTGAGATTTTTACAGAATCGACCGGCTGGTCCAAGATGCAAGCAAAAGAAAAATGCGTCACTTGGAAGACTTCCTTTTTTTTTTGCTTGTGAATTCCCACATAAAATATAGAAGCTAATCTTGTAGGAGGCGTGTCGAAAAAATGCGACGAAAGCTTGAAGTATAGCTTATGAAAGAGCGTACGATTGCAGCATTTACGAATAGAAACGTCAAGATAGTTAGTCGACTAAGTTAAGATACACGTGAATTACGAAAGCCGACATACAACTGTCAGTCGTGACGTTATCCGAATTTCTCTACTCTCTAAGCAGAAAATCCGTTGTTTCGGCCAAAGTTACGGGCGTATGTTACTCCGTAACACCAACGAACATAAGAATCATAGATTTTTATACACCGATAAGAATAATTCGAGGCCCGAACTGAAAATGAATGACAACACCACTTGACAGTTGTCCCGATGTGTTTTTGCCCGCCCCAAAAAGTAAATCTTTCGGGAGTAGGGGTTATTCCGAAGTATCGAACTACTTTCGGGCAGACCCGCACCCTAATTGCAACGAAGAACTGCACCCTAATTGCGTAACACACGATCAATCGGAATCTGAATTATTTTGAAGCAAATTGCTAATCCATTGCTTCATAAGTTCGAAAAGTCTGCTCAACACGTAAATATCGCAATGAATGTTTTTGAACTGTCAAAATGAAACCGATTCCGATTGATCGTGTGTTACGCAATTAGGGTGCAGTTCTTCGTTGACGTATTAGAGAGTTATAAAAATTATAACGACACACACAGTTATAATTTTTTCCCAGTCAGCTAGTACAGTTTTGAGCTGATATTCAGACGCTTCATTTTCGTTTCATTCCCCGCTTACACGACACCGATAAAATTACAAAGGAATGAACGTTCATGTGATTTTGTCATTTCGACCATTCGAAAGTTGCCGAAATCCAACATTGTTGGAACCATAGAAATATATCTATGGCTCACTAATGAAATCATTTTTCGCTTTTAATTCATTTTTTTTTTGTATTCAGTCGTTTCACTCCATGCCCAGTGATAACAGCCCCGACTCACGAATTGTAGGTCATTAATCGGGTCGTGGATCGAACCCAGGCAGGCGCTTTACTTTGTGTAAAATAATCTCATCACCACTGCTCTCAAAGCGGTGAAGGAAAATATCGTGAGAAAACCGGCATGTCCTAAACCAAAAAATTCGAACACATATGACATCTGCCAACCGGCACTGGGCCCGCGTGGTAGATTATAGCCCACTACAACCAAGAGACGAGGCATGTGTCCCAGCAGTGGGAAAATGATAGGCCAATGATCCTATACTTCAACTGAAATGACAGATTGAAGACAAAATGAAGCGTCTGATAATGACAGGCGAGCTCGAACCAGCAGTGCGATTCTGTAACCATCTCACCGTGAAAACTTAGGTGAAGTGAGCGTGGAATGAGCTGTCATTCCAACTAATGCTTAGGGATTGACACTATTGATAGCTCACTCTAAGCTCACTTCACCTAACTTTTCACGGTGAGATTTTTACAGAATCGATCGGCAGGTGAACCAACATTCGCAATACATCATCATTTTAAAATACAGTGATAACCCAAAGTATTTTTTTTTTTTAGACGTTGCCCCACACTAGGAATTCCTCCTGTGTCGTGGTCGTTTCTCCGGTGTCCAATTAAGTTCGAAATGTATAAAAATTAAGTGGTAACAAACTATATAAACGAAAATATAAAATGACACAAGAAATAAGTTTAGATTGTGTTAGGAAAGGAATTACTTTTGTTACTAGTGGTTGATTCTACGGGTCATAAATATCTATGCACTGGGTTCACCAGTTTACTTGTGCAAAGGTTAAATTATTTATTTATTTATCCATTTATTTCAGACATCAAGGCCCATATAAACACATACAATACAATATTAATATAACTTAAAAATAATACCATAAATACATACAACTTAAATTAACAACAACACCTAACAACTTGAATTATATTCATCATCATGGAAGAAATGGACAAAATTACTTCGCTTGGTTACATAAATACATACAACTTAAATTAACAACAACAACTAACAACTTGAATTATATTCATCATCATGGAAGAAATCGACAAAATTTCTTCGCTTGGTAACCAACAATGCAGATGCAACTATTCACCACAATTTTTTATTTGTCACAAAATAAAATGAGCTGTTCCATACATTTTTCTATGAAAAACAGCAGATTTTTTTTTTACATTCTCATCATCTTTCCTTGCCTTTTCCCAAGTATGTTAGGGTCAACGTCCAGTCTAACCGGATGCAGCTGCAGTATTTGACATGGAGCGACTGCCTATCTGACCTCCAGTTAGTTACTGTTTAATACCATACCCTTTAGTAAGACTGGTTGTCAGACTTTGGGGCTTCTGACGACCCGTAACGACATCCATCCACGGACCAACCGCGGCAAGCGTAGCTTAACCTGATCGATCGACCCGTGTGGCCGTTATTACTTAGCTACATGATAACCTAATAAAAATTTCTAGTCTAGAATCATGTGCTGAATTCATGGTTTCAGTTTGCGCGTTGATGTTCCTGCCAACCTGTATAACGAATTTCCATACGAATACAAACCTACCCATATTGCTTCAAAAAACTAAAAGTTTTTTTGATATTATGATTCCATATTGATACACGATTTAAGTCTACTTTTTTTTCTTTAGACAACATCATCTGCCTAGCCTTTTCCCAACTATGTTGGGGTCAGCTTCCAGTCTAACTGGATGCAGCTGAATACCAGTATTTTACATGGAGCGACTGCCTATCTGACCTCCACAACCCAGTTACTGGGTAATACGATATCCCATGATAAGACTGGTTGTCAGACTTTCGGGCTTCTGACTATCCGTAACGACTGTCAAAGACCCACGGATGACAGCCGGGACCAACGGCTTAACGTGCTTTCCGAGGCACGGAGGGGTCTCGGTATGTAAAAATGGTCACCCATCCACAGAGCAACCGCGGCAAGCGTAGCTCAACCTGATCGATCGACCTGTGTGGCTGTTATTATTTGGCCACTGGTTCTTTTTTTTCCTTAGTCATTGCCCATAATACCTAATTACAACCACTTTTTCATAGCTTTTATGATCGCCGTAAACCACATAGAGAGCGCCACACACCAAGTGAACGTCCTACGCCATACTTAGTTGGATGATACCTTCTAATTAACGGTATCTACGCGTAATTAATATTATTCGGTGCTAATTAAAGGAAGTATGAAGCGGTAAATTAATTCGTTCTGAGACCCTTGATGAGTGTTTTTATGATGAGGTTTAGAATGTTACAGTTAGTTAATAAGATATACTATGCAATGGTGGATTGGCCAAAGCAGACGTAACAACTAAGTATTAAAATCTTGTGAACTGAGCCTGCCATCATCCATAACCCACTGCTGATTATAGGACACTTAGCAGCATTGTTGCGAGTGAGTAAGACTGAAGACCACCTGATGAGGCACTTGTGCGCAGTGCATGTACTGTTGCCGGGTGTCTCCAGAAGATGGATGGCTTAATAGGTACCTATAACTAGTTGTTATTATTGTTCCTTATTTTTATTTTTTTATTTTAAAAACGTTGCCCCACACTAGGAATTACTCCTGTATCGTGGGTGCGTTTACAAACATTTAAACTCACATACACAAACAGCCAGTCCCGGAACAACTACCTGTAGGCAATACAAATATTTGTTTATGTATGGGTCTTAGTTAATTATCCTACTTCCTACTAATATTATAAACGTGAAAGTTTGTATGGATGGATGGATAGATGGATGTTTGTTAGGTACTCTTTAACGCAAAAACTACTAAACAGATTTGGATGAAATTTGGCACACAGATGGTTTATAACCAAAATTACCATATATGATACTTTTTGTCCCGATATTCCCACGGGATCGAAAACTTATGCGGGTGAAACCGCGGGGCGCAGCTAGTACTCACATAGTTAAAGTAATACCTACTAACAAAATCGTGGCACTAACTCTGGAGGCTTGTAAATAGCTTGTCGCCAATTACCTCATTACAACATCTGTATATGATAGCTGTAAGCCACCCAAAGACAATAAAAATAAAATAAAATGATGGGCCTGAATTAAAGATAAATAAATAAATAAATAGACAGATTTGATTCAAACATTTATTCTAAAACTAGCTTCAGCCCGCGACTTCGTCCGCATAAAATGTCTTGTTCCCTCGGCCCACCCCATCGCATCGCATCGCCCTACATCTTCGTTTTCGCTTAGAATTATTTCTTAGTTTTTTATTATTTTTGCTCGGCCCCTAAAAGTCCTGGGATGATGTTAAATAGCCATTGTCAAAAATCGGGCTAGCAAACGCAAAAAGATTTTTTTAAATCCGACTTCTGGGTGTTTCCAGAGGTCAGCGCATTCGAACAGACAAACAAACTTTTCAACTTTATTATTAGTATTGGATTTATTCACATGTCAAAAAAATTGTGTAGCATGATACTATTCAATATGTTGTATGGTCACTAGTCAAATTCAATAGGTGTAAAAATAGGTGTTTGAAATAGAATTGGTACAGAGATAGTCGATCATGCAAAGCATGGAATGGTAAGACAGTCGTCAGTAAGAAAATTACGAAGTCAGAAAGGAGCCCTTAGATCAAACTCCATAAGTCCCCCAAATACAATAGAATATTAGATAACCACTTCAGACAACCGTGAAATGTTGTTGAAAGTTCAACAACAACATAGTTGTACAGACGCCAGCAGGTCAAGCTACCCGAAACTGTCAAATTTTCCCAATCAACCTTAAACCTTAATGCTATAGCGATAAAGTTGCAAATCTATTAAAGAAATTTGACAGATTGTAGTAGCTTGATGTGCTGGCGTCTGTACAAGTAAAGCCGCAGACAAACTAACGCCCACAAACAAACATTTAAACTCGTTTCCTTACCAACTCTGCCTAGCGTGGGATGAGCAGACTCTAAATTTCCAATTTAGCGTGGAAAATTAACGTGTAGTTTATTATGGAACCCTAACCTTCCCTCAAGCCCCGAAATGAGATAATTTATAATTATAACGCTCGAGGTATACCATAATCCTTCCCTAACTAAGGCTTTGTTAAACAAAGTTAAGTTACATGTCATTTTTGCATTCCAACCCTTACAAAAGCCGACAACGTTCCCATCGCTAGGACACAGACCTCCTCTCTGTGAGCGGGAGTGGACTCTTATCCACCATGCGGGCCCAGTGCGGGTTAGATGTCACACGTCTTAGAATTTTTTGCTTCTGGGACATGCCGGTTTCAACACAATGTTTTCCTTCACTGTTTTGAGATGAAATAAATTGCAGAAAGTTAAACGCCTGGCTGTAACTCGTAAGTCGAGGCCAATACTTATGGACCACCCCTGCTCAAACTGTTCTACACCCCACTTGACCCAACCCTCCCTTGCCCTTTTTTTTTTTTTTGAGGATAGGAAATCATCAAATGACCCCTCCCGCTCTGGGTGGAGCGAAAGGGAGTGTCAGACTCTTACTGACTAAAACCCACCCGTGTCCCTTCCTTAGCCCTTTATGTTCCAGGGCAGCGGTAACCCTTTCGGACGATCCCGCTACCCTGGACCCTCACTTACCCTTAGGTTGGAATGCAAAATGACTCTCATTAAGTATCTATTCTGAAAATTAGATTTAAGTACAAAAATACTGTACAAAGGCGGTTTGAATGCCTAAGGCATTTTCTGCCCATTCTAAATAATATACTGCTATCATTTCACGACAGTTACTCGTCACATAACTTAGAAATTGCCTCTACAAGCTAAACCCCAAATTAAAAATTTCTAATCCCAAAAAACAGTTTTAAATTTGTGTGCAAGCGCTGCCAATCACAATGAGAGCACATATCGTGACACATCGCACTTCGTGAAACAATCGGGCGCAATGTGCCGAATCGGCGTGAATCGGACGGTTTCTAACAAGTGCGCCCGCGCCGTGTGAATGAACTCGCAATGATGCAACGTGGACAATTAGGCAGGTTTGGTAACCTTAATTATTATTGTTATTAGTAAATGTATTGTTGGAGGGTTTTTTGAAAATGCTTCCGCAGCTGAATGAGTTGGACTGAATGAATGGTTTGGATTGACAAATAACTTGAAAAAGGGATGAGGTCAATAAGAACGTGGTGAAGAAATAATATTTTCTGTCATTGATTTGAGATGCCGAGGCCCTTTACCAGAGAGGATTAGAAATCATGATATATGAGGAACGGAGCTCTACATTCAATATTAACGTAAACTCTTTCAACTCTTTTTTTTTTTTTGAGTAAATCGTTATCCCGTACTAAGAATTACTCGTGTATCGTGTGTGTGTTTACAAACATTTAAACTCACATACACAAACAGCCACACCTGGAACAACTACTTGTAGGCAATACAAATATTTGTTCCGTGAGGGAATAGAACCCGCGACACGCAGCGCAGCAGTCGATCGCTCAGCCACTGCGCCAACCGTGTCGTCTTTGAATCAAATGTTAGTATATACTCGTACATACTTTAAGAGTTGAAAATGATAGACTCCCAAAATTGATCTGGTTAATTGGTAGCAACTTGGATGAGTCATATGTATCTAGATACTGCTAATAACCTGTGTAACTTTTATCTCATAACCAGCCTATAATGTTCCCACTGTTGGGACACGAACCTCCTCTCTGTGAGAGGGAATGGGCTATAATCTATCACGCGGGCCCAGTGCGGGTTGGTAATTTTTATATATTTGAACTGAACAGACCTTTTTTGTCAGCACAGACAGTAAGAAAAGAATATGAAAAAAATTACAATATTAGAAGCTAAAATGTATTTAAATTGCTTGTGTCAATAACAACCTCCGAAAAATTCTAGTCACCACTTGACTAAAAAAACATTTCGAACAGTTCCCATCCTCATTACGGAATAAACATTAAATATAAAACGAGAATCTCACATTTCTAAGTAAATTGACGACGTTGCGTACGGAGGGCTCTTGACCCGGCGACCCGGCTGCGACTTCGTCCTCGTCTCGCAGTCATAAAGAACTGACGGGTCCCGAGCCAAAACAGACTGAATTGGAGATAAAAGTGAATCAGTTTCCTTGTAAAATTATGTACTTGTAAGTAGTTTTACTTAGATGTTCCTAGTGTTTAAGCTAGAAAGAAGCGTTGCGCAACTATATTCCTAGGATGAGTTAAACCTAGGTAGGGTTAACTCATGTTGGAAAATTGGTAAAACTCATAACTCATTCTGGAGTTTAATTCGTTAGAGTAGGTTCGCAATGCTTGTTTTTTCTTAACTTATAACTCTTTCTGGGAAGAATCGTTACGCAACGAAATTAGTGAAACTTGTAACTCATTCTGGAGTTTATTCATTCTGGGAAGAAGCGTTACGCAACGAAATTAGTGAAACTTATAACTCATTCTGGAATTTATCTCATTCTAGGAAGAAACATTACGCAAATTATTTCCCAGCATTAACTTTTTAGGGGCTGTATTTGGTACGCTAGTTACATAGATTTTATACTTTAACTTAGGTGTTTGAGGGTTAACCTTGTTCGCAAACCATTACTTCTTTCCTCCCTTCAAACACTATTATACTGGTGTGGAACAGTGCCGGTCTTTTGTAACCCTTGACTTTCGAAAAACGCTGAAAATCAAAACAATAACACATTTATTTATTTATTTCTTTTTCAATACACTATTTACACAACCATAGTTACACGCTAGGCTTAAACTAGTGAGTACATGGCCCTGTTAGGGCGCAGCAAAATAACTTTAAACTAATAGTATTGTAGTGAGCATCCAATATCTAATATTAGGAACTTTCACAATTAAAGTATAATATAATTTAAACTTATAATCTAGCTTTGTACATAAAAAAATTAATAATTAAGATTATTATTATAATTACCACAGATATATATATTTGAACACTATTTTATCATTTTGTCTTCCATAAATTCCTGGATACTGTAGTAACATTTTACCTTAGCCTTAGCTTAGTTAAAGTAAAACTTTAGCCTTTATATAAACATGTTGTACACATTTATTATACTAAATGTGTTTGATTTGTAAAGTGGCGATCCTTTTGTGTCAAATTCTGTTTACATAGATGATGAAGCTGCAACCTATGTAGTTGCGTAAGATACCTACTATCTATCTCAATCTGAATTGTTTTGAAGGATATTGCTAATCCATTGCTATGTAGGGGTATCTACAACGCCACATGCGAATAACGCGTCATACTGACGTCACGCAAATCCTGCACCTCGCAAGCAGAGTTTACCGCGCAACTATTTCACTTACTAACTAACTATCGCTAACTATAATATTACGCGCATTTATAGAGGCATGAGGAACAGCTTCATACTTTTTTAAAATTTGTCTAACGTTGTTGAAACGCAAATAGCGCAATGAATGTTGAGAAACTGTCAAAATTAAAGCCATTACTACTGAGAGCGTGTTACGCAACTACCCCGCAGGTTGAGTCACAGTCAGCACTAAAAGAGCATTATCTTTTCTAAAAACTATAGGTACGGTTCCACCTTCCACGTTTTCAAAGCAGACTATAGTACCATACATACTTTACATTTTTGTTTCCTAAAAGTTACTTACTAATCCTACGTTCAACATCTCGTTCAATTTATCAAATTGCGTGTGTCTAACTGTAAACCCTTCACAGAAACCTACGTTTGAAAGCTCGAATTTTACTTAAACCACACAAGTGACTGTTAACTTAAAGCCGAGTTATCAAGCACAATGCTAGTCAATTCAGTCAATACTTAGGTACTGCAATTTTGTTATTTCTCACGACGCCTTCGGAATGTGGCTGTTTGGAATCTCCCTGGATTCCAGAAAGATCCCAAGTCTCGTTATTCTGTCCAATAACTCCGATTATTTTATCTTGCTGATTGCATTATCGGTTGTTGGAAACAACTGAACAAAACAGACCATTAATGCTTCAAGGTACCCTTTTCGATAACAAAGCGCAGGAAACTTAATGTGCAATTAATGTAACCGTTAACTACCGAATATATTCATTACTTAAATTACTCAAGATTGACCCGAATTGTGGTACTTTCATCAATTAGTACCAAATAAAAGGTTCACAAGTAAAGTAACAGAACAAAAACGGTTCGGCATCACGAGTTCAAAAACTGATTAAAATTTCAATCCGTGCCGAAACTCTTTAAGCTCCAAAATGTAGCGTAAAAGATAAAGTCGTGCGGTCGATGCACTTGCCGTGGACTGAAAACTTTGATGTTAGATCAGTAACAGTCACTGGGTACTGTGAATGTTCTAGTTATTTGAATCTCGTTTGAATAACAAGCTGTTAACTTGAAGCGTGAACCTTCTAATTACAGAACGAAAACGTACAGTGAAACCAAGGTAATCGTCCAACCACGTTTTGTGATTTGTAATAAGAGAGTACTTATAGCACACACACCTAACCCTTCATGTTCTGCCTAACTCTTAAGAGAAAACAAGCGCGATCTAAACTAATATTATAAAGACAAAAAAAAATTTGATATTTTGTATGTTTATTTGTTACGCTTTAACGCTAAAACGGCAGAACGGATTTGGATGAAGGATGGCACATGGGTAGTCCATCACCTGGATCACTACATAGGATACTCTTTATTCCGATATTCTCACAAGATCGAAACTTATGCTTATTCAGTAATAAGGGGTAAACCTTTTGTTTGTTGGGGACCTAAGATGTCTGGAAAACTGTCGTCTGGGGAGAATGGAGGGTTTATGCTGGACCCCAACCTACAGAAACTCCACGATGATCCTCCTGTTGCAGGAACGCGAGATTTACTTTAGTATGCTACCTTACTTTACTAACTAAAACATTGCAAAAGATTATGTTAATAAATGAATGTTGATAAATGATCCTTGATTTAATACATTTTTTTTTTGACATTGAAATTCAATTATTTAGTTTAAATTGATTTAATTAATTAGAATTATTATTATTGTCACAATATTTGCATGCCGAATTTAGTAGGCGGAATATGAAGAACTATTGTGTGTGTTATAAAATCTGTAAAATACCATATTTCAAGCAAATAAAGAATCTAATCTAATCTAATCTAATCACATGTCTCAAAATAATTCAAGCTACTGTAGAATTACTTTAGTGACCCATTGTAAAAGTTTAGACTAAAAGTATCACATACAAACAAGGAAAAGAACGGATTAATCACCAGTTCTTCACGCTTCAACTCAATCAATCAACTCAGCCTATCGTAGTCCACTGCTGGACATAGGCCTCTCCCAAGCTGCGCCTCAACACCCCGTCCCCCGCCTTCCACATCCAGTATGTCCCAGCCACCTCCTTTAGGTCGTCCGTCCGAGGGCCGTCCCACAGTACGCTTGTCTGCTCCACTCCAGGACTCGTCTGCTCCGCCGGCCATGTGTCCTTCGACAAATATGGCCAGCCCACTGCCACTTCAGTTTGCTTACTCTACAAGCTATGTCTGTAAATCCGGTTCTTTTCCGGATATTTTCATTCCTGATTTTATCCTTCAAAGAGACTCCGATCATAAAAATAAAATAAATAATCTTCACGCTTACTATGTGCGTATTGGAAATTAAATGTATCATTAGTTAACTTGGAAACGAATCAAACATTTAATCAATATATGTTAGGCATTGAATCTCAAACCATTGTCATGGGAGCTAACACCTCTTATCACACTCTTCAAATCTCATTCCATTATTGATTCCTACAAAAAAAAAAAACTCAATTACTGTTGGGACAAAACACTTTGGAGTTGGAGTAATCGAGAAGGACATTGTTACTAAGCCACCTAAATGAACTGTTGTATTTTCCTTTTTAAAAGAGTAACCGTGGAGTTTCTTGCCAGTTCTTCTCCATAGGAAACGACTAATTGGAACCGTGCACCTAGCTTCTGACGTTTCATGAGTGCCCATGTGAAATAAAATTAATTATTTTATTTCACATGGGCACTTTATTTCACATGATTTTGCTTGAAAGCTAGCATTTGGTTCAGGAAATATCACATAACAGTTTTTCTGATGCCCTATTTCTGTCTTCCCAATTCTGTCATGAGTCAGAATTTTATTTGACCAATAACGATCGTAACATGTTTTAAGTTCGATTTCATAATTATGTCTCACTTGCAAATGCGTTGGCATGAATATGTTACAGCAACAATAAATCGACAACTTCGCACTTTTCTCTTTCAATCCATCGCGATCACATGTTAAAAGTCGAAAAACTTTCACGTAAGCATTTCAGCTGATGCCGCTGAGCATGTGACGATACAGAATTTTAAGCCATTAACCATATTATAACACCCTGTATACATTACGACAAAGGGCCTTTAATGGCCGCCATGACACCTTGATCCCATCCGGCTACAGCTAAGGAACAGATGTAATATCGCACGATAATTATACTTTTTCCGAGTAATGAGCTATGCGTCGCACGTCGTTATGCCAACGGAGGTGGTTTTAGCGCAAGTCACACCGTTTGGTGGTAGGGTTGGACGGAAGGTTTTTTTTTTTTTTTTGTGATATTGCTAAAAAGGCAATATCTGCTCAGTAGCCAGGAAAAAAACCAAAATTATTGTTTTTAAAACCTGAAGAATTAAACGAAAGGGTCGTTCAACGAAATCTCCAAACGGCTAGTTGACACTTCCCGTGATCCAGGGCCTGGCTTTTACCCCGGCCAGAGGCTAAGCATTGCCATACAACGTGGCAATGCCGCCAGACTCTTGGGTACATTACCAGTCGACAGCGATGCGGGGGGAATTTGCGACGCCATATTTTAGTTAGGTTAGAGTGAAACTGGACCCAAATAAATAATAATTAAATAGTTTTAAGAAAAACTGAATAGCTTGCTGAAAAAAGTTAACAGCAAAGTCATCACATCGCTTTTACGCATTTAAAGACTCATTGGCTTATAAGCAGTTTACAATGCAAAATTTATGAACTTTCCAAAACATCGCGGCTCCCAAATTCCTGTCAGCCCTATAGTCCAAAGTGTCAGCCATCGAAATAAAACTAAACTGGTCTCAGTTCGGGATTAATTGCCAGAAAGCCGACATCGGGACGTTCCCACGGCTGCACCGATCCGCTGTGGAACGGGAGACATTTACTTAGATCTCGCCGGAGCGGTGTTTAGAGAATTGTTACCTTAGTTCCAAATTATGTTAGAGAAATTCTTCGTTGACTTTGCTGCGGATTTTTAGCTAACTACATTTTGATTGAGACCAACATCATAGAAGAAGAAGTAGAAATAGTGTTTATTGGGACTCGTACAGGCATATCACAAACTAAACTAAACACATAGGTATGTCCGTAATGTTTCTAACATTAGAAACATATTTAACAAAAAACAGAAAGTCCTGTACGAGGCCAAAAGGCATCTCAGCATGATGCTGTGACAAATAAGTGTCGCAGCGCTAGTATTCTGATAGGGCCTGTAAAACGTAAAACGCGTAACGTAACTAAAACGTAATTTTATAGAAAACGTCAGAACTGAACAGGTTTCTAGCCTGATAAAATAAGTTATAGACAAAATTACGACATGATGAAGACAAACTATCTAGGTATGGATACAAAAATTTTGCCTATACGTCACTACTGCCTACTGCCAAATTTAAACGAAACCTAATCTAAACCTTCACTCAATACGAAATCATTAAAAAATCATCTAACTCTTTAATAAAAACTGCAATCACACCCTTTTTAATATGCATCCCGCTTATAAACAGAACTGCACAAGTACATACTCAAAACATACAGCACTTTTAAATTGAAAACAAAACATGATCGTGATGAACACTTACACCGGAAGAACGCAGCTCCAGATTCCAGTAGAGAATAGTTCATTAGTTTCTTTATCACGTCGACTCTGCTCCAGATGGGAATACCAGTGATCCGTTCCGCTCAGCGGCCGTGCCCACCAAAAAACACCTTCACAGGAATGTCACTTACGCAACGCCGGACATCTGTAGGGCTGACCGAGGCAGGATTTTGAAAAAGATATGGAAATAAGTGGATATTGTACACCGAGAGAATTCGAGATCAAATGTATTTTTGGTCGACTAATTCACTGATCCACTGAACAGAGTGGCACAGGAAAGAGTGGAATGGAAAAGGTTGGAGGAGGCCTATGCCGATTGGCAAACGGATTTACAAAAAGTGAATAAGCGGCAAATGTTAGATTAAGCAAGCGTATTGTATAGGAAAAATGTTTGTTTTTATGTAAATCTGAATAAAAGGCTATTATTATTATTATTAATTCACTGATCCAGTCACGGCGACAAAAAGAAGAAGCAATCAATCAATCAATCAATCTCTTCGCAATCAATGCGGTACCGCATTGGCTGGTCCAAACATGTTGCTGCGTCCCGCTATTCCATCGACGCAGCTGTACGTGTCCCGTCTACATCGCTCTACGACGGCAGAGGAGGTTGTGAAATATATAAAGATGAAGATCAAGTTCACCTTGAGAGTCGAGAAGTTGGAGTCGCGTCATAAAATTAACTTCAAGTCTTTTGTGGTGCGGGTTCCGACTCACCATCTGGAGACTTTCATGAAGGAGGAATTTTGGCCGATGGGTGTCGTGTATCATCATTTTCGCGGAAGGCTACATGATACCTCGACTCAGCGCAAAACATCGCCAACCCAACGTAGTTAATAAATTTGTAGAATAAGGCTTTTTGTATGTATTAGTTTATTATCGTATAAGATTATTTTGTGTATTTTATCTATGGGCCTTAGTTGCCTGAAATAAAATGATTATTATTATTATTAAATATTTACTCATTGAGCATCATTATTATACAGCACCTACCACACTAACTGTATAAGCTTCAATTACAGACCATCGACCCTGATCTTGTTCTGGGCGGTTACTAGCACAATTTTATTGAATATCGCTCAATCGATAAGCGACATTTTTCAAATAAAGTGAACATGATCATTTAAAGGGCTTTGAAGGTCCTTGGTATACCTACCTATCCGCCATTTTGTTTTTTTTTTCAAAATGGCGGCCATGTTTTTGTCCTATATAAATCGATAGCTGACATCATCATGCATAGATGTCGGCTATCCATTTATATAGGACACATAGTGTGGCCGCCATTTTGAAAAAAAAAAACAAAATGGCGTGACAGTAGGCACGGCTCCATATAAAAATCTTCAATCTCCTTTAATTATGCTTTCAGAAGGATATACTGACATATTTATACGCTTCACTATTGTGGGAACTGTAGTAAACCATAGAGAATAAACTTTCTTTAGACAACCCTGAGGTACCTTAGCCAATTGCTGCTGGAATGCGAAGTCTAATCCACGCCATCTTCTGTTCCTCACGCTATTAAACAATATAATACAGACAGAAGCGTCTCCCATAGCTCTACACTTGTTAAATACTAAATTACTCACTTCCTCTTATTACCACTGTATACTAATACATATAATTATTAAGAGTGTAAAAAAACTCATATTATGATCGTGCAATGACAGAAAAACACTGCATAGATTACGTTTGGACTTAAACCTTCCGAACTAGTAGCGAAATCATGACAGGTGATTGATCCCGGAAAAAAAATATGGTGGTTCCGCACTCAACTACAACACTAATTACAGTATTGTCACCTTGTCACCAACGTAAGTGTCGAAATCTTGTGTTAAGTAGAGCCTGTCGAAATCTATCTAAGGCAACGCCGAGGTATTTCTTTACAAAATGATTTACTTGATTATTCTTTCTTATACTATATCCAACGGAATCTTTCAGAAATAAAGCAATAATATATTTTGTTGTAAATCGATAATCAAAAATTACTGAACCAATCCTTAGCCAAATTACAAGCGAACGCGAACACCATATGAAAATAACTTACAGACTACGTCGTGATGGGTTTTTATAAAACTTAACATAAAGTTTAAGTTAGCTAACATCACGTAAACTCTCATGTCTACCGCAATATACCGAATACAAACTTCGCTTAACTTCGGCAGAACACTTTCTCAAGCCAAATCTATTACAGGACACAGATCTACTCAAAAGTTCTCACAAACTTTCAAACGTGTGGCGGCAAATTACGCGCAGAGTCCCACGCCTGCGCGTGAGTCGATCTCGAGCCCAATCGCAGTCGATATCAAAACGATATTATAGGGATTTTGAAACGTTTCTTATTAGGCGACAGAGGATGTTCACACGCGTTTTCTATAAAATTATTTTTATTTAATTTGATATTGAAAAACTGACATAAAGATTGAGGAAGTTTAGCAATATCGTGATGGTCCAATGGAGGGCTACAAGGTTGAGTTGACATTAAAAACAAGTGAACCCGAAACGGATTAAATCATTATTTCCACTAACGAATAATACTGTACCAGTTAATTGAAATAAATCACAATTTCTTATTTACTGTATTCGTTATTTCAAATGGCAAAAAACCCATCGAATCGTAGTTTAAATTGTTACTATTTACAGTTTTGTAGTCAGCGAAACAATCCGTACTTAGCATACATAAGCATATCAAAATCTCCATCTTCAAAAGTACCTAACATCAACATGAAACTTCACATAACTAATTATAATTAATAAAAACCAAGAATATACGCAATTCAGAGAAATGCACACCATTTAAATTTCCCGAAAAATGTAAAACAAAATGGCGAGCGGTGCGCCTGCGCTTACAGTTATGCGACGATGATGGATTCCGGTGAAACCGCCAAACGATCTACATTCAAAACAGTATTCGATCAATTCTATATGCATGATGATTGTACAAAATTTACAACTACCGCAAATCTGAATTAAAATAACTGCGATTTGACGAGATAAAGACGGTTCTTAGTTGTCGACGATAAAGATAAAGCGTTTGAGTTGTTTCCGGTCAAATGGTGATTCATTGCCTTTCTTTGAGAAATTAATGGTGTTAAGTAGCATCATAACTAAGTAATGTACATAACGTTAAGCATTTGCTTCATTAACCTCGTAGCCATACAATCCGATTTTATTAACAGATCGTGTAGGTAATAGACATCGTCAGCCGGGACTTTCACGCGACGTGTCGTAGATGCTTGTAGACCGTAGCTACGAATATATCCCACGCCGGCCCACGCGTAGCGCTCTCAGCGTAGACCCGAAATAGCGAGAAACCGTAGGGAAAAAGGATTTATTTCAAATCGGAGACTTTTAGGAAAATTTTCTTTTAGGTCGTAAGGTCGAACCCAGACCGGCGGTTTACTTTGTATAAATTATTTTATCGCCACTACTCTCAAAACAGTGAAGGAGGACATCGTAAGGAAACCGGCATGTCCTAGAGCTAAAAATTCGAAGTCATGTGACATCTACCAACCCGCACTGGGCCCGCGTGGTGGATTACGCCCCACTCCCTCCCACGACGAGGCCTGTCCCAGCAGTGATTAATCCCAGAAGGATTATAAAACTATAAAGAAGTAATAATAAGCCAACTGGCTATTAAGACCGGATACAAAAAAAAAACCCTCATTCGTTACGCTCATAACACATCCTACACGACGAAAAGCAAACAGATTCTTTTTTTCCCCAAGAACAACCTAAAAACACATTACACACTAACAACGTGATTACACCTATTGGCCCTATAATATCCCATAAAAATATTGACTTAATCGAAATTTTGTATTACCACAAAATGTTGACAGCAAAAAGCTAGGAGCTAGGTATTCAAAAAGTTCATTGAACTAAGATGGCTCAGCCGACTTGACTCCTCAACGAATCGATTGAGAATCGAATAGTCGGACACAGATCGATTCGACGCGAATCGAGATGATGCGACGTTAATTTAGAAATATTTAGAATAGCTTTTTATATAATTGTGTTGCGATACCTATTAAATTTTACTGGATTCAGACACGTTTTGGTTTGACATAAAATAGGATAAGATGGTGGCGGTAAATCCATATCATAAACAGATGGAAACATAATAATAGACCAAAAAAAAAAAACTATAACTTCGCATAGAGTTATCATTTCTTTACCGAAATTGAAATCAAAATTGGTCGACTTTTACTAGCAAGCATGCAAGAAATCCCTCTCACCGAGAGGAGGTCTGCGTCCCAGCAGTTGGAACATTATAGGCTGATTATGTTATGCGAGAAATGGTGAAAACCTCTGACGAGATTACTTAGATAACTTTAACATGGCCGCTTGTTTACTTTACGACCGATTTTTTTTACTAACTGCCATTTCTTTACTTTATTTTCAGCCATCGCTGCAGCTGCCCATCATAATTAACTCAACTGATTCTAAAACCTTTTGAAGGAAGCGCAAAACCAAGCAAAAATGCGGAACATAACACCCACCATAGCATAGTAACAAGCCAACGAAGGCACTTTATTAGTGAGCTCCACAACAATGTGGCTATGATCGATCCATATCGAGCGTGATGACAGATTGACCGCTTCCCGCGTAAATGTGGCGCGCGGAATGCGCCGGAGCAGTGATCTAGCGGCGGTCGCCATCGCCATTACGTATGGTATGCGCGGGATATGCGATCGGTAATGCGTTGAAAGCTTAAAATGTGATGATGGATGATCGATGTGTGATATTAGAAGGAACGTTGAACTGCCAAGACACAATATTGAAGGAATTATAAAGATGTGTGCATGACAGTTGAGAATGTCTCAATTGGTGACAATAATGAGCATGTTGTACAAAACGAGGAGTTTCTTTTTCCGCTTCATAAAAATGTGTCAACCTACTTTAACGCACTAGCTATAATTAGCTCTATATTTTGTCGACGTAGCAAACAACTACGCTGCATTGTTTTTGGTACAAAAAGTATGATATCTGGGAGTTATCTGTGATGCAAAGATATAACTTGGTTTTGTATTCAGGCTTTGGTAGTTGCAATTTTAGGTTGTCTTTAAAAGATCCCATTTAGCAATAAGACAGCCCATTGTGTCACCCCTTGTACAATTTCTACATTTATGTTTGTAATATTTATGGTGACCGTAATAAAGTGTATTCTGTCTATCTATCTATCTTTTACCTCTGCGTTGTTCCAAGTGTCATCAAAAAGTATTGGGTAAGCAACGGTAAATGCGCAATACACTGTTAATAGCAATCGCTTTCATTTTGGCAGCTCATCAACATTCAATTCGTTATTTACGTTGTTGAGCAGACAACAGCAATGGATTAGCAGCACCCTCAAAATGATTCAGATTGAGATGGTTAGTGTGTACCTACAACTAGGGTACAGGTTGCAAACTTTTCTCTTTCCCATTTACTTGATTCGCTGTATCAGCAGTGCGATTCTGTAACCATCTCACCGTGAAAACTTAGGTGAAGTGAGCGTGGAGTGAGCTGTCATTCCAACTAATGCTAGGGATTGACACTATTGACAGCTCACTCTAAACTCATTTCACCTAACTTTTCACAGTGAGATTTTACAGAATCGATCGGCAGTACACTTTATTTAAATAATACAAAATGACGTTCTCCGCGAATGTAACAGTGTACTATATAGAGCGTAAATCTTCATTAACAGTATTTTCTCCACAACGGACACGGAGTGATGTTATCTTGACGTTAGTGTAACAAGACCTATACGATCTTGACTGCCATATTATTACTTACATTTTTATATTATTATGTTTATTTTGTATTTGCGAGTACTTCTTCATCTAAGTTCGACGGTGAGATTCGTAGATAATGTACTGGGGAAACAAACAAGCAAGGAGGTTCTTATCATACGAGGCACAAAACTTAAAAACTTTATTTCTTAAAAACTTTTTTGCAAAAAAAAAACAACCGACTTCCAAAAATGACACTACAAAGTGAAAAATAACTTTAATTTCGGAAGTCGGTGTCGTTGGGTTCGCATTTTCGTTGTTTGCCACTGACTTCCGAAATTAAAGTTATTTTTCATTTTGTAGTGTCATTTTTGGAAGTCGGTTGTTTTTTTTTTTGCAAAAAAGTTTTTATTTTTCACTTTTTAGTTGTAAGTTTTACCATGAATTTTGGTTTAAAAACCAAAGTACTAAACCGTTTTTGATGAAATTTTTATGGGACCATTTGGGAAGTATACCCTTTCCAACAAAAAAAGGATTTTTCAAATCGGTTTGCAAGCGACGGAGTTATGCGCGAACAAACATAAAAAAAAAAAAAAATACAAACATCCGAATTGAGAACCTCCTCCTTTTTTAAAAGTCGGTTAAAAAGATAACAGAGATATTACATTGGCCCCAAACTACGCAAGCCGGTGTCTTGAACAAGTTAACATATTTTTTATGACTCCTAAAAAGACAGCCTTTGCTTTTCACAACCCACCCTATCTTTTCCTAACTATTTTGGGGTCGGCTTGCAGTCTCACCGGACGCAGCTGAATACCAGTATTTTACATGGAGCGACTGCTTATCTGACTTCCACAACCCATTAACTTGGTGATACCTCTCGGTAAGACTGGTTGTCAGCCTTTCGGGGTTCTGACGACACTCCCACAGGACTGAAGATTTGTTCAAAGTAACTTGCTAAGATTCGCTGTTTACTATTTACACACGGCTACGCATCAAGCTATTCAAAACCAGTATTGGCTGACCGTTCACTGTGAGAAAATATCATACAAAGTGAGGCCAAGGCAAACTGGTTTTGCATTCCAATCTAAGACAATCTGCTTGAAGTGTAGCCGTGTGTACTAAGCAGGTAAATAATAATAATACTTAGACAGCAGAAGTTTTTGAGGAGTCTACTACATACGTGGTATATTATTTTTCTAAGTGTTGCTTCATAAAATGGACGGTACAATCTGTGTTCCGGCTATGCTCATCACAGTGTTTGTCAAACCGTAAGCTTATCTTAAAAATAATAACATGACACCTGTAATTCCCAAAGGTTTAGGCAGAGTTGAACCTACAGTACACCCATATTTCGCCAGTTATGTTTAGTCCCACGTAATATGGGGCGAGCTTATTGCCTATCTACATCTCCGGACTGCTAAAGAGAAATTCCTAATAGAAGAACCCAATATTACATTGTCCGACCTGGGGATCGAACCCAGGACTTCATGCTCGGCAGTAGCGACTGCGAAGACTAGACCAACGTCTCATTAAAATAAGAGTACAAATAATACCTATGTATGGCGTTAATATTCAAATGTAGACTGAAAAACGTAATTAAAAGCCTGCTGAGATAGACTGGATGGGCAAGGCAAGGCGAAGCTCAGGACGTTGTGCTGAACATGAGAGGGACCCATGTTCAGCAGTGGATTGCGATAGGTTGAGTTAATTGATTGTTTGACCCCGACCAAATTGAGAAATCTTAGGTTAGGAAAGAAGAGACCTATTTATTTGCAGGTAATACAACGACAAAACAAAAACCACCATGTATCACCACCAAAATGGCAGTAAATCAATCCTCAAAACTATAGGTAAAAGAATCATGCACGATATTTCCTACAAAGGGAAATTTCTTAATTATTAATCAAAACAGGTAAAAACACATTGAGAACCCCTGTTTTACAATAATGAACGCGTGCGCATACGGAGCCGAACGCAGCCGAACGGAGCCGAAGGGGCCCGAGCGTGACGGGCGCCCATCCACTCATCTAGCGAGATAATACGCTGATTACATCTAAATTACTAAAACGCACTTACAGCGACCGACTTTGTTTCGACTATGGAATGAAAAAATTTACGGTTTTCGCAATTTTTCCTTTATCTGCGCTATAGGACGTTGCTTCGTACCAGATTTCAAGATTCTGAGTTCACGGGAAGTACCCTGTAGGTTTTGATTCCCGTGCGAGTGTCGAAAATTTGCGGCATAAACGGCTCTATCTTTTGATTGCATTGGCTTAGAAGTTTGATTTTTTCACAGCTCCAAGGGTCAGTAGACCTGAGTATTTGATATAAATACCAGCTTGATACCTCCACACATTCCTGAGAAAAAGGGTCTTGACAGACACACGGACGAACAACAAAATGATCCTAAGTATAAGGGTTTCGGTTTTTCCTTTCAAGATACGGAAACCTAAAAATGGAAGAGCACCTCAACGCAAGTATTTAGATACTTTAGCAATGCATAAGATTGTGAAAACGCCATGTAACACGTAGGTAAGTAAGTGCAACGAAAAGTGGTATTGTGTGGTGGATTAAAGATAGAGTGATATCGCACCTCTAATATATAACTCTTTGCCCAAAGAAATGACCGATCTGCCATATAAAAGGTTCAGCCAGTCTATTCTGTAACCATCTCACGGTGAAAACTTAGGTGAAGTGAGCGTGAAGTGAGCTGTCATTCCAACTAATGCTAGGGATTGACACTATTGACAGCTCACTCTAAGCTCACTTCACCTAACTTTTTACGGTGAGATTTTTACAGAATAGATCGGCTGTTGTGCCTTGCGAAAATGGTTAATACAGGAGAGCTTCTATACTGTTAAAGATTTTTTTAATAAAAGCACATGCCGTATTGTTGTCCATTAAGATACGGGTTATTCTATTTATTTCCTGAGACTTTGTCTTTAATAATAATTTAAGTAATTCAAATCACTGTAATTCTAATAATTGTTATTTAAATGATTGTAATAATTTAATTCAAATTTTCTTATAAATTGTAATAATTCAAATAGTTCTAATAATTGTAATTTTAAAAATGATTGTTGTAAATTAACTATAATTTTGCATGCCCGTAATGAGGGTGATATATATCCTGTGCTATAATTTAATTTAACATCTTGTGTACCCACCATATTTCAGGCAAAAAAATGATTTATTTATTTATACAATAATGGCGACATTGTCAAAGTCAAAGCATTTATTCAAAACTAGCTTCTGCCCGCGGCTTCGCCCGCGTGGATGTCGGAAATTATCCCACGGGAACGTGCTAACAGGATAAAATGTATGTGCTTCCCGAGGATTCCATCTAGGTATCTCGCGGGCCCTTTGTGGCTAATTACAATAGAAAACCAATTGTGTCTCATTAGTGGTGATTAAGAGGGTACCTATATGATATCTTTACCTAAATACCTACCTAATTAAAAAAAAAAAAACTCAATAACAGAAAATAAAATACCTACCTACATAAACCTATTTCTGATGATAACTAATCTAAACTCAATAAATAAGCAAAATCCCTAAAAACTAATATCTATACGAATGACTAATCCTACCTAACCGTATTATAAAATAAACAACGGTCACTACGTACACTATCAAATATACTACCTACCTATACTTTAAAATTAAAATCTATCCCTACGACTTATAAAAATAAACCTAAATAACTCTAAAAACTAAAAGGAATAAAAAGGTCGCACTGAAAAGCACGGTTTAGAATTGCACGTAGCAGTTAAAATAAGAATAAGAACGAACGCTTGCCACTCGACACGTCCGTTCAAATCAAAGTTCAAAAAATGTAATGCCATAGGTAAGGATAAGTACTAAAGTAATGCGCGCGCGGCCGCGCGCCACGCGTGTGCTGCGAACGGTGCAAGCCAAATTCAACCTTCAGCACTACATTTAGAGCATAACTTAGGGACACTGCACACGGCTAAGATACTGTGACGTAACCTACGACAAACTTATTATTTGCGGTTGGTACAGTAATCGGGTCTAGGGATCGAACCGCAAAATTAAGTTTGTTTTTTATTGTACTTTTCCGGGATAAAAAGTACCCAGTGTTGTGCCCAGGATATTAAAGAATAATTATACCAAGTTTCATCGTAATCGAACCGGTAGTTTTTGCGTGATGCCTGAACAAACAGACAGACAGACAGACAGACAGACAGACAGACAGACAGACAGACAAAAAATTTTTTAATTACATTTTTGGGTTCGGTGTCGGTCTAGTAACACCCCCTGCTATTTATTTTTTTTATATTTTCAATGTACAGAATTTTCACTTCTACAGATTTATTATAAGTATAGATATAGATAGGCACATAAAAAGGACTTTTGAACGTCAACATTTACATCATCTGCCTAGCCTTTTCTCAACTACGTTGAGGTCGGCTTCCAGTCTAACCGGATACAGCTGAATACCAGTATTTTACATGGAACGACTGCCTATCTGACCTCCACAACCCGTATCGTATTACCCAGTAACTGGGTGATGATGATTAGTGGTGGTATTATGTTTTACATTAGATAAACTTTTCGCAATCCCCACATCTCGTAAGACGACACTTCATCTGGCTTGCTATGACATAGCATTCTGTACTGTAAACTTTACAGTAAGCAAACGCTCTACGCTTTTACTGTTTCTGTTTCATATTTTTCACACACACTTACTACTTTTACAATTACGAGTAATTCCTTTCATTTTGTAGTACACACGGCTACACATCAAGCTATGCAAAACCAGTATTGGCTGATCGTTCATTGAGAGAAAATATCATACAAAGTGACGCCAAGACAAACTGGTGTTGTATAGCTTGACGTGTAGCCGTATATACCACCCAATCTAAAGTTACTGACCCCTTTATTTACAAACACTGCTAAACGTCTAAACGTCAAAAATATACGTTTTTTTTTTTTTTTTTGAGGATGGGAAATCATCAAATGACTCCTCCCGCTCTGGGTGGAGCAGGAGGGAGTGTCAGACTCTTACTGACTAAAACCCACCCGTGTTCCTTCCTTAGCCCTTTATGTTCCAGGGCAGCGGTAACCCTTTCGGACAATCCCGCTACCCAAAAAACCCAAAAAATATATGTTTAGACGACAGTTTAACCATATATTTTTACTAGCTTCCGCACACGGCTTCGGCCTGGTGGTATGTCGATAAAAACCTATGTCCTTCTCCAGGGTTCAAAGTATCCCCATACCAAATTTCATCAAAATCGGTTCAGTCGTTTCGGAGATAAGCCGGAACAAACATACAGACGGAAAAAATTTTTAAAGTATCGGCTGTTATTTTGACATTAACAGACACTTAAATTTTATTTATTTGTATAGATTAGCAATTAGCTAATCCCTTATTATTTACGCTTAGTCCAAAAAGGAGAACAATAAGTGAACATTTACCCAACATTAAAAGAAAATAGATATATGAAAAAAGAGATATAAACACCCTTCAGAAAATATTATTACACAACCTAAACAGCAATATAAGCTAAAATAGGCTAGTATGTTTATTTCCAGAAGGCATTCCTAACTACTGGTTGTAACGTTAATGCAAATAATCCAGTTTTAAATGGTCTACAAAATTATTAAAACTCCCCATTTATTCTAGGAAAATTCTTCACTACATGAAATAGTTTAAAACTGGTTGTTTTACGTAATAAATGGAATCGTTAGAAATAAAGTCGCGTACCTACATAATATAATATTCCCTCAGATTAGGAACTACTTGGTGTCATCAACCACTTTTTAACTGCAAGTTTTGTTTAAAATATTCCTACTGAGAAGGGCACCTGTTTCCTCAGAATAACTCCATTTCTTTTGGTTTTTAGGGTTCCGTAGCCAAATGGCAACGGAACCCTTATGGATTCGTCATGTCTGTCTGTCTGTCTGTCCGTCCGTATGTCACAGCCGCTTTTTTCCGAAACTATAAGAGCTATACTGTTGAAACTTGGTAAGTAGATGTATTCTGTGAACCGCATTAAGATTTTCACACAAAAATAGAAAAAAAACAATAAATTTTGGGGGTCCCCATACTTAGAACTGAAACTCAAATTTTTTTTTTCTTCAAACCCTTACGTGTGGGGTATCTATGGATAGGTCTTCAAAAATGATATTGAGGTTTCTAATATCATTTTTTTCTAAACTGAATAGTTTGCGCGAGAAACACTTCCAAAGTGGTAAAATGTGTGTCCCCCCCCCCCCCCTGTAACTTCTAAAATAAGAGAATGATAAAACTAAAAAAAAATATATGATGTACATTACCATATAAACTTCCACCGAAAATTGGTTTGAACGAGATCTAGTGAGTAGTTTTTTTTTAATACGTCATAAATCGTAACGTAACGGAACCCTTCATGGGCGAGTCCGACTCGCACTTGGCCGGTTTTTTTTGTTTCGAGACTTATAATGTTGAATTGCCACAAAGGTGCATTAGTAAGAACTACGAACTTATAGCTACTTTGACCGTTATTCATACATACCTGTGGTATCGGGCCCGACTGACGAGTTGTAGGTCGTGAGTTCGAACCCAGGCAGGCACTTTATGCATTTAATTTTATCATTACTGCTCTTAAAACAGTGAGGGAAAACATAGTGAAGAAACCGGCCTGTCCTAGAACCAAAAGTTCCAAGACATGTGACATCTACCAACCCACACTGGGCCCGCGTGATGGATTACGGCCCACTCCCTCTCAAAGAGAAGAGGACTGTGTCCCAGCAGTGGGAACATTATTAGCTGATTGTGTATGACATATATGTCCGTTATTCATACATACACAATAAAATGTCCAATAAACAAACTAAATGAAGACAATAACATCAGGAGCGATTGAAAAATTGAGGTTTTGCTTGCAATGTAAGAAAATTTAATTTAAATAAATACCAAATGGACCAATTCATTAGCATGTACAGACGCCAGCAGGTCAAGCTACCCGAAACTGTCAAATTTTCCCAATCAATCTTGAACCTTAATGCTTTAACGATAAAGTTGAAAATCTACTAAAGAAATTTGACAGATTGTAGTAGCTTGATGTGCTGGCGTCTGTACCTAGTTTCTAAATTCTAATCCAAATGTATATTTACATGCCCTCAACATTCATTGTTTGAACCCTTGGTTCCTAGGGTTGCTAAATAACACGTAATAGATCGAGTCTCGCCGTGATTAAAGCCTGCTACGCGATCTGCCGGTCTATTATGCAAAGTTCTCACCGCGAAAACTAAGGTAAAGTGAGGTGTCACTAGTGTCAATCCCTAGCATCAGCAGAGCTATTCTTTATAATCTCACCGTGAAAACTTAGTTGAAGTGAGCTGTCATTCCACCTCATGCTAGGGATTAACACTATTGACAACTCCCTTGAAGCACACTTCACCTAAGTTTTCACGGTGAGATTTTTACAGAATAGAGCGGCTGTACTAGGTTCAAAATATATTATTCTCTCTCTTTTGATTCCTGGTTGATCCATGGTATCGAGAAAATTTTGCCAACACACATTTAATGTTTCAAACTAGATTCTGAATTACATACAAAATGTACTGTAATGTAATGCACGCACACACACCACCCAAATTCGCACGTCTATCTCACTCCCACATACATTCCTTTATATAGCTTTTAAGATCTTCGGTTGGGGCCAGGAGACCCAAGACACAAGCTATGCTTAGTTTGGGCTCCTGTCTCTCTTCCAAATTGTACTCTGTATTTTTGTAATATTGTTTTTAAGGGAGAAAATAAACAAATTTTTATTATTTTTATTAATGTTTCGTTATGTGGACAAGGATACACAAACAGTGTCACAAACAACCGCAGCTTATTAAGACTGACGAAAAAAAAAATGTTACACTATAAAATGTGAGTGGTCCCCCGTCAGGAACGAAGTTCCTTACGCGGTACTCACACACACACACACACACACAATCGTATAGAAAAGGACAGAGAGAGGGAGTAAGTCACATGGAGCTGTTAACGCGTTTTCCTTACGTGACGATCTAACAGTCAACTGCTACCTCAAGCCGCGTTAAGGAACTTCGTTCCAAAAATAGTAAACTTCCCAAAGTATTTATTGAGGAAGGGCTATTACAGTGTCGATGAGTACCTTGATGATAAGCGACAATCGTAATAATTATTATCGTTCTGGATATTAATTTATTGAATGGAATTAATTTGAAATGGCATGGTGACATTATTATTCTGAAATTTTTTACACTTCATATTGTTTATTTTAATTTTTTTTTTATTATGTTTTTTTGTTTTGTTTTTATTATTGTATTTATTCCTCATGTAAGATTATTAAATGACATCTTATCTTTAGTAAAATTTCTACACAATGTATATTGTTTTGAAATAAATGACTTTATGACTTTATGATGCTGTGTCAAAAAACTGCAACAATCACAAACAATGGTCAAAATAAAAGTTTATTTAAACGAACTGCAATGTATTTTAAGCTGGCAACCCTGGTTATGATCTGCGATACAGTGCTTCACGCCCCGCGGATTGCTTAAATGCTACTCGGGTACTAATGGGCTTGGCTTACACGCTGCTATTTGGCCTTAATTTATGAGCAGTAGGTACACGAGGGAATTTACACGGAGCAGGATGTATTTTTGAATAATTAACGGAATTAAATTCGTTGGTACGTTCCTGGGTGGTTTTAAGGACCCTTATAATGGAGTGAATTATTTGTTGGCTAACTTACCTACATAATGACTTGGTTAGATTGTTGAACTCCTACAACTACAACCTAAACATCTGCCAGCAATAAATTATAACAGCGTCAAAGGTTTAACTTGTTAGCTTTTTCTTGGAGTTTTACTGCTAAAGTAGGATATGCTAGTCATATGAATGACCAACACATGTAAACTTCCATACACACAGCTTATTGTAACCGGAAGTTACAGAATGCTGTCGTTGTGGCCGGTCGGAATCCGTTAGATGGCATCATCATCATCTAACTAACCAGCATGATAGCTAGACTCAGGACATTGAATAATTGAAATATGTAGTTGTATGTACACTGTTGTGTATGTATCAAACAAAAGTCTATGATCTAAAATTTCTTATTACACTAGAATCTGTTTTGTAATAAATCACCATCATCATTTGCCTGACCTTTTCCCAACTATGTTGGGGTCGGCTTCAAGTCTAACCGGATGCAGCTGAATATCAGTATTTTACATGGAGCGTCGGCCTATCTGACCTACACAACCCAGTTACTGGGTAATACGATACCCCTTGGTAAGACTGGTTGTCAGACTTTCGGGCTTCTGTAATAAATGCAATAGTTCAAATATCATTGAGTTAACATTTTGTTCAAGATCAAAGTGTCATATCATCAAATCTATTTCTGTCTTCTGCAGATTGATCAGTCCAACTACTGAACTGTCAATAGTGTCAATCCCTAGCATCAGGTAGAATGACAGCTTTTTACAGTCAGATTTTTACAAAATTGTTTGGCAGTAGAACAGGTTTACTCGTAGCTATATCTCGAAACCGAGTTCTCAAGGCAGTTAATAAGGCTTTATATAATCTTATTGTGAAAAAACGGAAAATAAAACTCGATCAGAGAATATTGTAGGGCAAGTCACAGAATAGATATTGCCAAGAATAGCAAATAGCCAGGTAATACAAAATTCTATTTATTTCGTTTAATTTTCAATTACAGTTTTGTCCAACATTTTCCTTGTACAAGAACTACGCTCTTTCAATGTTAGTAATCTATTAAGTGATTCGATGACCCATGATTCACAATATTTACCAAGAAATAACAAAACAACGATTACAGGTTATGAGATCAATCGATTCCAGCACGATTTGGGACGAATAATTACGAGAAAAAAACAATTTGGTAGATGGTTAAGCAAGCAGTATAATTTTATAATAATGTAGACAGTAGTACGACAAAACCAGGGATAGATGTAGGTAAATCTTAAGCGTTTTTTTATCCTTCTTCGCCCCATGCAAATCTGTCCTAGAACTATAAGCCTCTGTGTTGACCAACTTCCAGTCTGTTTGGTTTTATCTTTATTTGTCATTATGCAATCATATCACTTGGTTTTAATAGGTTTTTATATTTTATTTTTTATTCATCCTTTTGATAGATTCTTTCATATTTTGTAAATGTGAGGAGTAACTATGTAGGCCTTGTTGTCTTTAGATCTGTAGACTATTTTTAGGTTTCCGTAGCCAAATGGCAACGGAACCCTTATGGATTCGTCATGTCTGTCTGTCTGTCTGTCTGTCCGTCCGTATGTCACAGCCGCTTTTTTCCGAAACTATAAGAGCTATACTGTTGAAACTTGGTAAGTAGATGTATTCTGTGAACCGCATTAAGATTTTCACACAAAAATAGAAAAAAAAACAATAAATTTTGGGGGTCCCCATACTTAGAACTGAAACTCAAAATTTTTTTTTTCATTAAACCCATACGTGTGGGGTATCTATGGATAGGTCTTCAAAAATGATATTGAGGTTTCTACTATCATTTTTTCTAAACTGAATAGTTTGCGCGAGAGACACTTCCAAAGTGGTAAAATGTGTCCCCCCCCCCCCTGTAACTTCTAAAATAAGAGAATGATAAAACTAAAAAAAATATATGATGTACATTATCATGTAAACTTCCACCGAAAATTGGTTTGAACGAGATCTAGTAAGTAGTTTTTTTTTAATACGTCATAAATCGTAAAACGGAACCCTTCATGGGCGAGTCCGACTCGCACTTGGCCGGTTTTTTTTATGTTATCAAGTACTTGGTACTTGTTGACAGGCCTACGCTGTCCTCCCATACCTACTGTAATTTGAAAACATTGTAAAAGCCATTATTTTTTAAAAAGTAACCGTGGAGTTTCTTGCTGGCTCTTCTCCATAGGATACGACCAATTGGAACCGAGCACCTAGCTTCTGGCGTTTCATAAGTACCCATGTAGGTTTATGTGAAATAAAATATTTTGATTTTATGTGAGAGCTTCAATTGGCGTAGCGTGGCTCTCATCTCTCTATGCCAGGGGTTCCCAACCTTTTCTTGGTCAGGGACTACTTTTCTATTATTCTTGTTAGCAGGGACCACTATGTAGGTATAATAAAAATAAACTGTAATAATCAAACTGAGACTTTAATTAAAAACTTAATAGGAAATTACATAAAAGAAACAATAATATTTTTAAGATAAACATCTGTAATTTTGTATTAATGTGATTTCTGTGCTTGCATCTTCTTCACGAGTTCGGCTATCCTAGGACTAATATTGTTACTCAAAGCTACACGCAAATCATCACTTAGTTTCAAACGATTCCTCGCCTTGTTTTTAATTACCAACAAAGCAGAAAATCCTTGTTCACATAAATAAGTTGTTGAGAAAACCATAAACGGCGACCAACGGCTCACCGCCCGCTAAATTTAAAATCGTTCGCGGACCACATTTTGGCTTCTGCGGACCACTGGTAGTCCACGGACCACTGGTTGGGAACCACTGCTCTATGCGAACCGTTTTAACATACCTAATTATTTTTGACATTCCTTTACACATTCACCACGGCCGGCACTATGAACAGTTATATTTTGGGCATCCTAGTGCGTAGAAAAATCAACTTTGTTCAACATACTTTGTCGATAAGTGGCCAGTGTTACAAGGGCCCTTCGCCACGCTACTGCGATTATAGTTCGGCAATTGTCTCTGACGTTTCACACCGCTGGCTACCCACAATCCGTTGACACCTGCGTAGAGAATCGGTCCCCGAACTTTTACCTCCGATTATAATTAATGTTATACCTACCCCCTGTTTTTCTATTAGTTTTGTTTTTGCCTACATTGTGGGCAAAAACAAAACTAATATTAAATATTTCTGATTCTGAATATAAACTTGGTTACTAACCGAAATGTCATCACCAGAAACTCTGCCGCATATAATCACAATCTCTTTTCTAATCAATTTAGTTCGTGAAACCTAGTCGTTATATATTAGGTACCTACAGTCAGATAACTTGGACACACAGATCACGGCTAATCACTATACTTCGCCCCCAATTTGTTGACCCAAACCTTATCGCGAAAAAAAACGGCTTGTGTATAACTTACCACCAGATATAGTAACATATAACAGACAAAAATAGTAAATGATCACCAAAATTAAACCCGCATTTTAATGTAAACTTATAACCAAATTTTTAACATCTCGCTATCCTATTTAAGCTAAATGACTCCAAATAAATCAGTTCGGTTCTCGACAGCCTGCAAAAAATAATCTCTTTTTTTCCATATTAGTTTAGTCCTGTCAAACTAGTCAACGCCTGACGTAAATTGACGTATTTTTAGCAGCCATTTTTTTAATCACGTCTAATCTGTCTATAGAGTATCTTAATTTGACAGGAGTAAACTAATATTTTATCTTCTGTCCTTTTCTTAATGAAATAGAAAGAAAAAGATGTACCGAACTTAAATTTAGTTTAGTTTGTGAACAAGGGAATCAGGGCCATTATATTTAACCTCAAAAAAAACAAGTGTTCTCTACATATTATCGAATTATGCGAACATCTTAATGCAGTTGATTTTGTTTTCGCGATTTCAGTGTTGATCCCATAGTAACAGTTGTTCATAAGTACAATGATCCCTTTTCAGGTGTTCAATTATTTCAATTACACCTTGTAGAAGATGAACCAGCTAAATAATTTTGCTGACTGCAGGCTATTCCGTTATAGCCATTGCAGTGCATAAAAAAGAAAAATCAGCCTTTATCATCATCATAATTCCAGCCGAAAGATGTCCTCTGCTGGACATTGGCCTCCGCCAAGTACCTCCACCTTGACCGATTCTGTGTTTCTCGCATTCAGCGGATTCCTGCGGCCTTCGCAAGGACATCGGTCAGGAGGCCATCCGGTAAGCGGAAGTCAAAGTCAAAGCATTTATTTCAAATAGGCACATAAAAGGCACTTTTGAACATTTACATTAAAATATAATTGATTCTAGTCGCTCCTTCCAAAAGGCAGTTTCGTATGGAGAAGATTGGGCAAGAAACTCCACCGTTACTCTTTTAAAAATGATGAGGCAATCTGCCTTGGTACTCCTAAATTAGTGGTTATCATGTAAACTTGCGCTTCGCCATATAATGTATGGGAAAAGCGTGACGATACCTACATAATATAAAACAAGTGTTTTCTTTTACGACGGCTGCTGTAAGCTACTTTCTTTTCCTTAACAAAATTGATCTTGATAAAACTCTAGTTTACAATGGAGGCTTACTATGTTAATTACAAAGACTGTTAATTACTAACAATGTATAATTTAATGGAAACGTGTATGGCAAACTTGAGGCAGTAAAAGATTGATGAGGTGGTCGGAGAGAGAACTAGAGTGGTCGACATAGCCCACAGAATAATCAAGATGGAGTAACAATAAGCTGGCCGTTTAAGATGTAGAACCATTGGTCACCCATTGCTGTAGACATGTTCTTGAGTAGAGATCACCTATCAGCAGTTCAGCACACGGGTTAGGATACCCTCAGACAACATTATAGATGGAGCAACTATATTCGCAGAGTGATATAGTTATATAATTATAATCCCGAAAGTCTGACAACCATTCTAAGTAAGAGGGTATCGTATTACCTAGTAACTGGGTTGTGGAGGTCAGATAGGCAGTTGCTCCATGTAAAATACTGGTATTCAGCTGCATCCGTTTAGTCTGGAAGCCGACCCTAACATAGGAAAAGGCTAGGCAGATGATGAACTATATTCGCAGAGTGCAGCTGGATGAGAGTAGTCGACGATCGAGTCAAATATGTTTAGATATTCAGTAATGGACTGTTAAGACCTGATGATGACGAAATGAACGAAACGATGGCGAAAAAGAATGAATACAAGTTCAGTCCGACCAATAATTTCTTATAGTTCCAGTTATGTCATTCATTCAGTCACCGGGTTGAATTTTCCAATTAAAGGAAGCCTTTCAACAGCCTTGATAATCACCACCATATCGTCCGCCACGCTCTTTAATTAACAACAGACAATTAAAGGAAGAGAAATCGACACTAACGGTGCATGTCAAGCCATAGCTTTCGACTCCACTCACCCGCGGGCCGCGGCCAAAGACTACACTTTGTGACCAAAATATATCAACGATCAATCATATCATCTGCCCACAAAATTGAACATTGGACGACCCAGTAGTAATGGGTGTTCAATTCCAATTTATTTTTGGAATTGCTTATTCAAAGCTGAATTGGAACTTCGGAGGCCTCTATTATAGTCGTGTATATTTTGACTTTCTATTCAATATTGGAGGAGTAACAATTAGGAATACTTACAGATTCGAACACGTGAGCAATCTTTTTAATAAATCTTTGTAGATTGCGCACGTTTTCCAATTCATCTTGGTAGTCAAGTTTTCAGTAAAGTTCGCAAAATACATGACACACGAAAGAATTTCAGGAAGCCGTCTTTAAAATTATCCAAGATAAAAACATTTCAAAGTAAAGAATGTGCCAGAACGTAGCACGCATCAAGCACCTCGTTTACATGCTTCATAATTTTAATTTTCCAAAGATAATCTCGTCGAACTGCCGCGGACGAGGCTCTATAGCGGCCTGTTACGCTCCACGGATCGGGCGAAGACCTCGACGACAGTTTTTTCGACAATCTGAAGAAAAAGTCCAAATGAATAAAAGTCACCGCTTACGAAATCACGAAAACTCGTGTCGGCAAAATTGCTTTTGAAACATATTTTATTTACGTTTTGTCATGGTAGATTTTACAGGATTATGAGCCCTATAAACATAAGTGTTAAGAGTGAAGGTTTTATGGCAGTATAGGTAGCTGATGCTGGTGCGTGCGTACCTACTCCGACGGCCACAAATAAATTGCCTCCATCAAGCGACAGCTAAACGCATAGAAATTTGTCGGTAATCCCAATGGTTAGTAACACTTCTTTTCTTCAAAGGGCTTTGATGTTAGTGGCGCAATTTGGACAATAATTGCACCGTAATGTGCTCCCGTTTCGACCACGCTTCACCTTTTATTCTTTTGAAGTTACTTTAAATAGTTTTTTAAGCAACCATTTTGATTTGCGTCTGCTTACAGCGATCAAAGAAGCTATTAAATGTGAACAAACGCAAATTGGCTTTAAGATAAACTGCATGCGATATCCTCAATGAAGTAGATTTTTTCTACGCTATCATTATCTTACAACAATGCCTAACGCCTAACAATTCATTCGATTCGTATACCATTATTTCAACGGCTTTTGAATCTAGAGCCAGATGTCTGTCTGAAATTGAAAAAGGTGTTTGCGTTCTTCAAATTATCTGAGCCTTTCGCGAAGACTAAGCTTCGATCCACCTGACTGCGACGCCATTTATTCTCCTAAATGATTCTCAAACAAGCCCCAAATGTCGTGTTTTTCAGTAACTACGAGCAACGACTTTTTCTAGTTTTTATAAAAGACAAATACCAACAGAAGCTATTCTTTATAAAAATTTCGTTCGTGGAGTGTCTGCGCGGTTGATGACCGCGCTCGTCATGGGCGAGCGACCAGCGACTCCTGCGCAAGCCACGCTCTGCCATCACACGCCGACTTTATGATACATTATTATTCATTTTAGTGGATTAAGGATACGTTAAAACCGGATTGTAATTAAAACATGAATGTGTAGCTGAATGAAGAATGTTTCCTTGCGATTGTCCAAGTTACTTCAAGCAGGGTGATGCAACACGGCAACGGTTGAATGTTACTTGAGGAATATTTGAAATGTAAAATGTAACCGTTTCTATTTTTCCGTGACGTCTGTTAACAACGTCCGTCGTTCTACTATAAAAGACATTCTTGAAGATTTGAATTTTCACTCATTTATTGAGCAACAAATTAATACTTTTTGATGACGCCGTTGTCATGTGTTTGCCTCTAGATCTGCGGCGAGATGCAACTTTGAGACAAAATTTCAAAGCCTCTCCGGCTTTGAAATTTTGTCTGTACTTAGTAATAGAAAACGGGCAATCATTCAACTCCTATCGCAGTCATTTGAGTTGTCCAGCAAGACATAGGCCTCTCCCAGGCTGCGCCACAACATCCTGTCCTCCGCCTTCCGCATCCAGTCTGTCCCAGCCACCTCCTTCGGGTCGCCGGTCCGTCTAGCTAGGGGGCGTCTTGTTTGCCGATACACGGTCTCCACTCCAGGACTCGTCTGCTCCACCGGCCATCGGTCGTACGACAGACATGACCAGCCCACTGCCACTTCAGTTTGCTTACTCTGCAAGCTATGTTGTTAACTCCGGTTCTTTATAGATAATTTCATTCCTGTTTATCCTTCAAAGAAACTCCAAGCATAGCCCGCTCCGTAGCACACGGACAATAAGCTCATTCAGGAATAATATTATACTTGTTTTGCAGGTTTCTTTGACGGTAAAAATCGAAAAACGGTACGTTTAAATGCAGGTGCCATGTGGTTCTACATTCTCTACATTCATAATATCTCAATAAACTTATCTTTGCAATAGCACATTGCGACAGTAAATTAAGATCGCTTATTAAACGCTCCTTAACTGCAAAACATGACCGGTCATTTGGCAGGTTGCCAGCGCATCCTTTATTTATTATCACATCAAGCCTTTTGCTTCCGAAGTTCCGACGTATATGACTCGCAGCTGAACATACCTCCATCCATCAGTGATGACATTAACATAACTGTCACTTCACTTAACACAAGGGTCGATGTTCAAAGAACTGTTTAATTAACTAGAACATTCAAGATTGCCAATAAGTAGGATGTAGAAAAAGTTACGCCATTTGAGTTGTCAGTAAATGCCAACAACCTGGAGAGGGCGCTGGTGTTGCGTCAAGCGTCACGGCCAGGCATGTGCGCATGGGCATATTATGCACCCTCGCGTAACAGTAATTAATAGTAACCTTTATGATGCTGCTGTTTAACTGATCGAAACTGGTTTATTCCTTGTTTGGTTATGGTCAAGAGTGGCGTAAGTAGTGTCTTCATGGGCGTAATTGACTAAAAGGAAGAACTGCTTCCATATTATTAAAACATCCGGAGCTCTCAAATGTCAATTTCCTTGCCATTTGCTAAAACCTAGGGTTCCAAGAGGACACGTCATATTTTAATTTGAAAAAAATATTTTTGTACAAAAATATTTATTAAATACAATCAATTCTTCTTACTGTCTCTTCTTTTCTAAACACCACTAAAGGACGGCTAACAAGCAGCTATTCGAATAAAAATCTCAAATTATATCTTGACATCACATCAAACGAGAAGCTGTTATGTGTGCGAGGCACATTGGCAGTGCTAGCTACGTATAGGTAAGTATTTTATTCATAAATCAGTTGTAGGAAATATCCCGCAGTGTGATGTACAACTTTTTGAAGTCAGCAAACCATCAAGCAAAGGATTATGCATTAAATTTGCCAAGTTTTCTTAAGTATTTTTCCATAATGTATACTTACAATATTTTTAAACCTACCTACTTGTGAATACTGCATCATTATAGACAACCAAATCACAATTTTTGTATAATACTCGCTGTGCCCCGTGGTTTCCCCCGCATAAGTTTTGATCCCGTAGAAATAACGAGATAAAAAGTATCCTATATGTTAATCCTGGTTATAAAACCATCTGTGTGCCAAATTTCATCCAAATCTGTTCAGTAGTTTTTGCGTGGAAGAGTAACAAACATCCATCCATCCATCCATACAAACTTTCACGTTTATGATAATCCTACCCTATAAGGTTATAAGTCCTACTATACATATAATGGTCCCTAATGTTTCTTTTTTTAACTTATAATTAATTATTAGCAATTATATTAGGTACAGACGCCAGCAGGTCAAGCTACCCGAAACTGTCAAATTGTCCCAATCAATCTTGAACTTAATGTTTTAGAGATAAAGTTGAAAATCTATTAAAGAAATTTGACAGATTGTAGTAGCTTGATGTGCTGGCGTCTGTACCTATATCATTAGATAAACTAAAAAATGATCAATAAACACATTTTGCAAAAATGTTACCATTAGTTACAATTTATAACAATTGGTTGAGTTTAACTACGAATCAAAACATAGGCCCTAACAGACGAGGGGAGGAGCACGTGGTACTTTTGTCAGGATTCAGTTGGACTCGTTGCATCTTGGTTGTTGGTTTCATCGATAGACATTAATCACAGTCATTGTTACCAAAGTTAACCAGTCCTAAGAAGCATTCACAAAGATGAATGATTCAAAAACCTAATACCAAAAAACAACTGCTTACAGAATCTTTACCTGCAAACCACAAAAATATCTTTAAACTTGGATGCTGCTAAACCAAACACCCACTGAGAACCACCCAAAAATACCCATCAAAACCGAAACAAACATCCTTCATTAACAAAACGATAATAAAACAAGGATCCTCATAATTAAAATTAATAACAATAGGCTGCAAGGACCGTCGTCGTCGCAGGAGCGTCGACCTGCCACGCGCGAGCGCGCGCGCGCAGCCACCGTGCGGGGTGCATGACACTGCGCAGGTGGACCGCCCCGCACCTGCCTGGGAAGTGCCTCTAGACGCTCTGCTGGCCTTTATGACGTCTAAAGGGCTTACGTAAGGGTAAATAGTTGGGGTCGTCAGCTGTAAACTCAAGACCGTTGAGAAACCTGGCTGTTTTAAAGATCAAGGGCCCACTGGCAGTTTGTGAGTTAGTATTCCCTGTCGAGTTACAATTTTATGGAAGTGAAGAAAAAACAAATCCTTATTAAAATTGCCGTTATTTTTTCTTTTCCTTTAATGTCAGGTTGGTGGCCTGACAAATAACCTAGAAGAAAATTGTGCCATAGATTCCTATCTACTGCAGTCAGCCTTGGTGACTTGGCGGCGTAAATGTCATTTTCTTGTAGGCACCTATAACTTCAATGATACACTTGTAACTAGGCAAATTTAGGAGCAGCGGTGGTCCAGATGTGACTGCTGCGACTTACAAGTTGCAGGTCGAAGGTTCGAACACGAATTTATTATTTCAAGACCATTGCTCTCAAAACGGTGAAGGAAAACATCGTGAGGAAACCGATATGTTCTAGAACCAAAAATTCGAAGACATGTGACATTTACCAACCCGCACCCGCAACGCGGGCCCGCATGGTGGTTTACGGCCCACTCCTTCTCACAGAGAGGAGGCCTGTGTCCCAGCAGTGGGAACGTTATGGGCTGATAATGTAAATAGGCAAATTAGAAACAACATACTGGCACTATCTATCAGTTAGACGAGATGCAGCAAACACAAGCTTTAGAAATAACATCAGATCAAATCAACAGATATAAAGCTCTGATCCAGCTATTCAGAGCACCTGTGCTCTCGTCTTTATCTGAACTGAACTGAGCTTGCACCATTACAATATCTACAAGCATAAGGCTCCGATTAGAATCCTAGCTTTAATACAAATAGAACTCGGCTGCTTCCACACTGCTTAGCATAATGTTCCGAGTAGAGGTCAGCCATTCGCAGTTATGCTAAGCAGTATAGTTCAATGGGAAATATTAAATAGGTAGGTGCTCGATTTTTGTTTGGATTTTTGTGATCCTCGGGAAACATTGTAGATAAGAATAAGCAATCCGAAAAGCATCAATGAGGCAGTCATCAGATTAGGTAGGGAAGTTTTTTTACCGAAATATTTATGGAGCTGCTGAAAAGCATGACATTAATTCCCGAAGTTTCAAATGAGATGCCTTTTTAAACGCATCTTTGAAATTGCAGAGGCAAACATTAGGTAAATGATTGGCAAAGTACTCGTAGTTACCTCTAGCATTGAATTAAACTTGACACTTGACAAATGAATATTATATTTCTGTTATTCTACGAAGCTTTGGTACAGACATGGCGTGCTAACCGGGAGTACTCGCTCGAGTCGCCCATTACCGCGAATGACATCATAATAAAATTACCAAGTTGAACGATCCCCGACTGAGTAAAGTGCGCCTTAGGAAGTAATCTCACTGCCAACTGGTGGTCGGAATAACGGATTCTTTGCTTAGACTTAGAGTAAATCACCGTATTTGGGACGCCAACCATCAAATTATAATTTGCTACACGCTGTTTTGTAACTGCAATTAACTTCTTAGAATTTTGCTGCCAAGTATTTGCATTAACCCTGAAAAGATTCCGCACTAAGACCCGTGATTGCATACTAACAACTATCCCTGATTGAGACTTTCATTAATCCACCGTGAACTTGATTCCAAACACGTAAAGGTGATTAAAGACTACACGAATTAGCATACAATTACGAATAATTCAATGTTTCGCCAGTATCAGCGAAGCAGCTAACAAGCAGCCGGTAACCAGAATGTCCGGCGACCATGAAACGATGGCAGCTATGCATAATATCCGATGAAATTGTGCATAACTAGTCAATGACTTATGACGAACTGTGCATAATAACATTTTTACCACAACGCATCGTGTAGCAGCCTCGGTAATTAGTCAGCTAGATATAATTAAAATTTATCGCATCTTTCATTAGAAGCTTGGCCAGTTGGCGTGGCGAGGCAGCGGACCGCGTAGCTTTGTCTTGCTTTCTTGCACCGCGGCTTTTACATTCACTATCAACGGTAAATCTTGGCACCATACTGTTCAATTTATCAAATAATCATCTTTCCACGCGACTGTAATGAGATAAAGGTTGAAGATGCGAACTGAGTTGCAACGAGAGAATTTACAATCAATAATTTTTACTTAGTAGGGACTTTCAGGTTTTGCCATAAGATGCCTAGGTGGAACACAGACGGATAAAACAGCCATGGATAGCAACGCATTTCCGCAGGTTTCCCAACGATCTCCTTTTTGAACCAATGCAATGTTCAATAGTGATAATTGAATTGAATTGCAATAAATTCAGCTCCTTCAACGTCTTCAACGTTGTTGTTACAGCACAGATTGCTCAACAGTCAGTATCGTGTAACCGGATACATACCAACGGATATGCTGCTGTCTAAACAAAACTGCCCAACGAAATAGAGAAAAATGGAGCATTAAGTTTTGTGGGCAGCGGTCGGCATCACGATTTCACGGACGAGGTAATGGTGGCTATTAGACGCGTAGCGACACGGAAAATGGCGGCCGACGACCCGACCGACGCGATTTATCGTAGCCAAGACGCTTTAATTTGAACAGGTTAGTTTTTCAACGGATGTTCGGGACAAGCGATGGACGGTAACCGCGATGTTTTGTGACATCCTGCGCCGGCGCCGCCGCCGCAGCACATCAAACTGTCTAATGCCTAAGATTGTGGGGTTCGCAGGATTCTTACATGTTTTATATCGCATCTATAAGTTCAGTGAGCTTTGACTCAGGTTTCGTATAATAAGTATGTTTCAGGGTTTTCATTAGAAAAACGAAGCCCGTTTTTATCACAACTGAACTTCACCAAGAGACTGAGAATTGTAGCTATTTGAATTTCCCCACGAAGGCTACTTTTCCTGGTAGGTTTCGTTTCGCCGATTCACTTGTTCACAAACTAAACTAAATTTAAGATCAATGCATCTTTTTCTTTCTATTTAATTTAGAAAAGGACAGAAGATAAATATTAGTTTAGTCCTGTCAAACTAGTCAGCGCCCGACGTAAATTGACGTATTTTTAGCAGCCACGTTTTTAATCACGTCTAATCTGTCTATGGAGTATCTTAATTTGACAGGAGTAAACTAATATTTTATCTTCTGCCCTTTTCTTAATGAAATAGAAAGAGAAAAAGATGCACAGGACTTAAATTTAGTTTAGTTTGTGAACAAGGGAATCAGGGCCATTAACAAGTTTACCTCTTGGTGATTAAATTAAAGCAGTCTATGGGCCGGTTGTTTCAAATAATTCGTTAACGTAACATACGTAACCCAAGTCCATAATTTTGTGAAACAACGCTTTTTTCTTCTTCACATCTTTCAGTTCAAATAACCACAAGAAAAACATCTCACGTAATGTAAAAAATATTTTATTTAACCAGTTCAACAATAAAATTATTTACACCTTACAAAGTACAGAGCAGGGAGAGTAATTTACTCAATATTTACAAAAAGTGATAAGCAATGGCATTGGACCCGGCATCTGCCTCTATTTAAAACGCCTCGGTTTTCGTACAAACACTTTTCCACCTTAGAATAAAAGACTTAAGGGTGAAAAGTGGTCAACCCCGACGTCCGAGATTTCACTTGAGTTCAACCCTCCCTTTAAGTTAAAATATGCCAATCATTTCCCTGGGTTATGAATTTTATCGAGCCCGAATGCGATATTCATCAAATTCTTATTTATTGAACATAGAATATCAAAGAATTTGTTCTTCTATGGCTATAAATGATTTTAAAACTTCGCACTCTTTCGGTTAGGGCGCTTCGAAAATCCGAAATGTTTTATTTTTGCCGTATTTCCATTAGTTTTTAGGGTCCTATCTTACTAGGACAAGACACACGACACTAGGAACCATGACCGCACTACCAAAAAATGTATAGTTGGTTGCGTAACCGATCGGACGCCTAGTTAGCTAATACACACAATAAAGCTGTGTATATTTTGCTGAAAACGCGACACCATGGTGTCCTAGTGAGGTATAAGGCTAAGTGTGACCGAAATCGCGGCCCAACTTGCCACATATAATAAAACAAAACGTTACTTGACAAATATCGCATAATACGCGCCCTTAGAACTATTATTTGTTAATTGTAATGCACTGCATGTAGGTAAAAAAAACTGATACACAATCTACAGACCAACTACTAAAACACGGAATAATACTAAAACACGGAAGCAGTGTAACTAGAATGGTTACAAATGGCAAAGGCTATATGATACAGCGGTTTATTTGAAATGCATTTCTTACAACCAGCACCATAATTGCGTAACACACGATCAATCGGAATCGGTTTCATTTTGACAGTTCAACAACATTCATTGCGTTATTTTGTTGAGCAGACAAATTTTTCGAACTTCAATCAACTTGCTTCAAAATGATTCAGATTCTGATTGTGTGTTACGCAATTAGGGTGCAGTTTCTAAAAAGATATTCGAATTCTGTTATCAAATCAGCTCATGTCCTGTGATCTGATTGGCTGTTGTTATTATCGCTAACCAATCACAATAGCTTAAGAGATGGGAGATCCGTATGCATCCGTAAAGCTGAACGGATGCGTACGCATCTCCATACAAAATCGTTGTTTTCTATGGACAAAAGCTAGTCCCTAAAAGAGATTTGACTATACAAAACCTATTCAGAGGCTTGATCGGAAATCTAGTGTTAGATTCCATTCATAAAATTCTCTTGAAAACGTGAATGGTTAATCGACTATTCTATCTTTTCTTTATTCTATTGCTATTTACAATCTCTGGCAGATAATCGAATCAATCTCTAGAATCTAGACATTTCTTCGATTATCTGCTAGAGTCTAGATTGATATTTTAATCTTATTGATTCAATAAGCGATAGTAAATTAACGGGTTATAAGAAGGCGAGTACGCTCACTGGAAGACTGCGGATAGGCTATAGTTTGACCGAAAATGCTGTCCCGCGCCTTAGGGATGCGCGGCGAAGCGGGGGGCGGGGGGCCGGGAGCGATGACCAATGAGCGGCCTGCACTGCTCCCCGTCTCGCGGCGCACGTACCAAAGGCGCGGTACAGCGGTTTTAGTCAAACTATAATACAGCCTTCGATCACCAATAATACCACTAGATTTTCGTTTAGGAACAAAAACACATCGCCCAAGTGGCCGCGATTGCATATAATTTGATTATAAACAATAACCTTCCAACATAAAGTTTATTATCGTTTGCAATATTATATATTCACTACTTTGATTGAAAAGTAAACGTATTTTTTAAATACGAACAAAAATATTTAATGGAAAAATAAAACAATTTCTAAACTTTGTGGTCTTATTTTTCCGGGCATTTTTGATGTGTTCTTCGGAAATCTAGTACTATTATTGATCAAAGAACACAACCGGATTTACGTAAGATACTTATTCTCAGATACCCATTTATAGGCTATATTTTTGACAGTATTAAGCAAAAATATATTAAACAACGCCTTCTTCGATAAATTAATAAAATCCCCTCTGGAATGAGTTTTTAAAAAGCTTTGTTATGGCGTTAATACTTTGTAGAGTATATACAAAAATATATCTTATATCTATCTATCTCTATTCTATCAAAACATCGACACAGACCGCTTTCACATTTAGGCGACTTTAGCAGCGCGACAGCCGCGCGACAGAAGCGCGACCGTCGCCCAGTCAGAATGTCATATTATATACAGAAGCGCGGCAGCTGCGTGCGCTCAGTCGGTGATGAGCGGTACTATCAAAAGCAGGAGCAACAATGTTTCCGCGTCGGAATCTATCCAAGTGCACCACACTGATCTAAACTGCGGCGCGGCAGCCGCACTGCTATCGCGCGGTAGTTCTTATAATGTGAATGTATCTGCTTCTGCCGCGCTACTATCGTGCTGCTAACGTCCTAATGTGAAAGCGGCCTTATTGTTAGATATTTTTGTTACTCTCTTACATAATATTTACAATTTACAAGTAAGTACATTGCGTTCAACGAAACAATAAAATAAACAATTACGCCGACTGTACAAATAATTTTGATCACAGACCAATTTGCTATAAATTTATCTCGAAATATGACACAATTTTATTACAAACATATTTTTTTTTCTCAACAATTTTATATAGGCAAATTATACCACCTTATACTCACAAGCAAAACAAAAATAGCCTTTAATATCATTTTCATCTTTTGGACAGAAAAATAGCCTAAAATGTTGTCATTTCATAATTTGATACTTTCATTTATAACTATTGTTAATCTTATAAGCACTGTTTGTCTATGTAAGTATACAAAGTTGCTCTTAAGCTATGACTGCATCTATAAGCCCAGGTTAGCGAAGGCGCGTTTTCGCCGCGGCGATTTTATTTCGTGCATTGGATTTTCAACGCTCTGCTTAGGGCAGAGTGTTGAAAATCCAACAGTGTGTTTTTCTGACGCGCTAGGATGCGCTCTGTAGGATTCTTAACTCGCCGCTCAACACCCGTGATTTGAAAAAATCCAGTGCTCGATAAAATCCCGCCGCGATATTTTTGCGAACGTTTTTGCACAATTACGGGAAGAAAACATTCGATTAAATCAATTACTATTGGACTAATTTATTGATATAACTTACACACTGTCACACAATCTACGAATAAATATTTTTACAAAAAATGATCAGGCGAAAAACAGTAAAAACTTATTTGATGAAACTGTCCGAATTGAAAATACAGAATTGTGTGGAAAGGGGTGAGAGAGGGTCTTCGGCCTACAGTTGGACAATACAGGCTAGTTATATAGATAGTATGTCATAAAACATTATCACAAATGTTTACCAACAAACAATACGAATCGGAACATTTTCCTGAAATAAGTTTTCAGTGCACCTTCACACTTATATTTCATACAGGCGGTTCCAAATAATAATGTTCAATAAATATCCTCCAACAATACCATAATTACAAAAACCTAACAAGAACATTTAAATAATGTTTATATTAGTTTTTTTTTTTTTAAACAATCTCGTTTGCACCCTAGTTTTTAATACAACCTAGACATCAAATTAGGACTTCATATTTTAGTATCAAAATTCATTTACAACCATATTTTTAGCATTTGCCTATTCAGCGTAATAAGATGTGATTTAAAAGCATCTACATTTGTCTTTTATTGCAGGATAAAGCATCCACAGAACGACGGTACGTAAGTCTATAATAGTTACTTTTTTCTCACTTCAGACTTTGATAGTTATAATCGATTAAAAATCATAATCACGCTCCGTCAAACTATCGATGTCTCTATACCGGTTAAGCCCAACTCTAATCGTAGGCTTAAATAAAACCTTTGCTTCGCCAATTGTATTAAATTAAATAAAACACTACCAATACACCCTTACCTACAAACCCCATAGGGATGAGGCACACAAGGCTGAATTTATACACACGCGCACTGGAAAATTACCCTTCATCCTAATTGAATAAGGTGTAGTTTCCCTTAAAGTTTGTGTCACTTAAGTCTTTACATCATCCAATAAGGATTGGGGACGTATATGATTGTACAGCGACGGTTCTATTCGTCGCTGCTCGTGTCCTAGCTGTCGATATGGTCGGGCTCCATCTTGGGACTGGGGCGGAGGACCATTTTGTCCTCGCCGTCACCTTCGTTGTGGACGGTTTCTATTGTGAGCATCATCTTCTCGTCGCAACTGTCGTCGCCGGAGTCTGAGTACATTGATTGAGTGGATGTTGCTACCTCCTAGAATTGGAAATAAGATTCTATAGTAAGAAACTTTAAATTTTATGTATCGTAGCGTTCTATTGAGGAATTCGTGGCACAGAATACTCCCTAGCAACGTATTTAGTTACAATAGCCTTACGGACTCTAACATAATCTGGGATTAATAACAATAGACAGTAAAAGACAAGTTATGTATCTTATGGATTGGTCATTGACTTATTCAAACCCTATGTACTGTTAGGCTGGCCAACAAAGATGGCAGATCCGAGTTATGATTGTGTAGCGATTAACTCGTCCACTAAATCTTATTCTGTTACTCTTTTATGAATATGCAACTTATAACTAATTCTTCTGCTTTCTTTTTGTTTATTGGGTTTTTGTATTTATTCATTAATATCAATTTTCTTTTTCTTCTAACTATTGTACAGTCACGAGCACCAATATGTCAACAGTTGGCAACTTTCAATTGTGATTTTTTCGTGAAATAACGAATGCAACGTTGAAATACGACATATTACATAAACCTATGGGTTGGAAAATGCTATGTTCGTAACAATATAAAATTTCATTCAAAAATAAAGGAGTAAATCGGTTTTGAATAAAGCCGAGTGTATACATAGTTTTGCTCGTGACTGTACAAACTAAGGGTAAATTGTATAATTATAGTCTCAAGCCTTCTCATGCTTATCCTTGTAACTGGAGAAACCACGACCCCACACAGGTGTCCTAGTTCAGGGGTCGAAACCTCATTGATGTAAAGTGTACTGAATTTTGGAAATAAATTACTATAACTATTAACTAAGTGGGAGTTCAGTAAACATCTTACAGCCTACCCATTCAGGGAATAAAAGCGTGATGTATTATACAAATTCCTATTTAAAAAATGTTATTATAATGTAAAAGACTACTTCGAAGATAAAGATATTGTATTTTAATTATAGCTTTAATTTGTACATTTAATTTAATAAAATTTAATAATTTTTTTAATTTTTAATAAAAAAATTATTATTAAAGTAATATGAGTCGTTTAGTGTGTGTTATGTGGAGTGACGTCACCCCAGCTTCCTCATTCCATACAGACAAACCAGTGAGGTTATTATTTAATAATATGATCATTTTTAATTACAATTACTATGTCATTATTAATTTGCTTGACATTACTGTTATAATTTATTAGTTCAGATTTAATCTAATGTGTAACGAAATTGACTATCTATCTATATTCTCAATGACAATGTAACATAATAAGAAAACTGAATAAGAATAATTGTGTCATAATGTTCCTAATATATTTGCACACCTCACATGGTTATAATACATTGTGCCTTATGAACCTTTTGTAACATCCTCTGAACCTGTGTTATGCAAATAAATTATTTAATTTGATGTACATAGAGGACTCACCGTAATTCTATTCTTAGTGTGTATCCGCACGTGTTTAGCGAGATGGTCCGATCTCATGAACCGTTTCCGACACTCGGGACACTCGAACCTCTTCTCACCCGTGTGCGTCCGCCGGTGACGTTGAAGCTCGTCCGATCGAGTGAACCTGGAGACAATGAGTGGAAGTTAAAATATTTGGCAGTTGAACCATAAACATGCAATCGATGGGCGAGGGTAATACTCATTTGTTCTTTGTATGTGCGGTCTTGCAGAAGGACGGTTGTTGATAATATTACGTAATACATAATAGGAAGACGGAACGCTCGGATTCACTACTAGATGATAGGAACGACATACTACTCTGACCCGCTGTCCTAATTGAAAGTGGTCGTCGCGCGTATATAAGATCGTCGCGATCTTTTGTCAGGGCTCGCTAAATAAATTATTGCGAAGATGCCTTCTATTAGCAAGCGGCTGAAGCTCTGATGGCCAACAGTAGGCGAAATAAACGAAAATCTTGTTTGCTAAAGCCACAATCTACTGCAACTGAAATGTTTGCAATACTTGTGAATTATAGCCAATACCAGACTGCGCTTATATTGAAGCTGACAGAGTCTCGGGTTGGTTTAACAATTAGTGTGCATACCACGAGCGGTACGCGTCAACGGCAGAAGCAACTGCAGCCGGTGACATGCGTCGACGGTATCCGTCGACAACGTGCCGCTCGTGTATTGAAGTACGGTGTTCAAATACACGAGCGCCAGCCATTGACGCGTGCCGCCTGTCTGTATGAGCACTTACCAAACCACTTACAACGCATTACTATGGGCAATACATTCTCGTTAAAGACCCCTAAAAGCAGCTACTGCTACGAACTAAACCCCCCGTTTCTGAAACACCACATAGGGGTTAAAATAAGCGTAAGGTGTAAGAAAGGATGGTTCGATTTACCTCTTTATTTTACATAAGATTTATGTTACTCTACTATAGTCAAATGATTCAAAACTAGGGGTTAAAAGAAGCGTAAGAAAGTGTAAGAAAGGATGATTCGATTTACCTCTTGCCACAGAACAACCAGTTGCAAAGGAAAGGTCTTTCGCCCGAGTGCCACCTGAGATGCGCTCGGAGGTGCGACGTCTTCCCGTACACTTTGTTGCAGCCCGCTATGTGGCATACGTGCTGTTTCTTGCGGTCCACCAGGCGGCTGCAATGGAAATGTTCTTGTTAGTATCATGCGATTGTAGTGAAAGAAGTTTAGCGTATAGTCCGACAAACCATCGTTTTGAACGTCTAGCTGATGTATGTCTAAGAAAAACGCGTGACAACAGTAAACTATGTCAATTAACGTGTCAAACTACTTTGGTGTTTACTGTATGGCCCCAATTATTTACAACAAATTACTAAGTGGTTGGAAAGACTTGACAACAGTGTTGTTTAAGAGTAGACTATGTAAATTTTTAATAGATAAAATGTACTACAGTGTGATTGAGTTTTCATCAGAGAAAAGTAATGCCTGAATTGCTCTGGATTGATGGATCTGGCTTTTGGTTAAACTTATGTGAATGTTAATTCGGATTCGGATGGTGAAATATGGCTGAGGTTAAATGTATTATAACAATATTATATACTGAAGTTTCCAAATGTTTCAAATCTTCCAGCACATTTTCATGTTAGTTCCCTATTTCACCACGTTCATAATGTCATGTCGGAGTGCACTGAGTAGTTCTGTCTATTGATATTTACGGCTCTAGTTCGGGCTAGAACAGTTTGCTTAATCATGAGCTTTATACGTGGCGACGGTGCGTGAGGAATATCTCACAAAGGTTATATTAAAAAAGGTAGAACATGCTTTAGTGTATATCTGAAGGGCAATTCCCATATTTAAAAACGTTCAAAATCTAGTCGCAATCACATCTCAGCGACAATCAAATGTCAAAAACTTGTTAAAATGTAGGGAAATTAGAGGTATTTTTGACAGATTGAGACTGAGATCAAACTGTGAACGTTCTTAAAATTACGAGAATTGCCCCTCTGGTTTCGGCAAAAATAGAAAAAGGCAAGTTTTGAGGTAACGTGAAAAAGAAGTGCATCTATATTCGCCAGAGCGTTAATAACAAGTTTTAATTTACAAGACATGCAGCATGACTCGAAATCAATCATGAGCAATCTTTGATGATATTGTATGATTTTAGATGAAGTTTTTCCGGTTTCAGAGACAGAACTAAGACCTCCATTCAGACTACCAAAATCCTTTTCCAGTATTTCCCAATAACAACTGTATTGCCCGTAGCTTACTCTGCAAGTTCTTAGCAACGAATCCGGCTGTTCAGCATCACTGATGCTAGATCGTGCACAGGCGTGGTTGCAGCCCAAGTTTTGGGGGGGGGGGGGGGGGGGGGGTCCCCAAGTAGAAAGTTAGTAACTTAAGTTAGTAAGGCAAGTAAATTATGCAGGCTCTCGACAGCACGAAAGCAGCGACGGCAGATTTTGGGGGGAGGGGTCATGACACCCACGACCCGGACATATGGGTAATCAAGAATTCATGGCGTTAATAACTATATTGTCCATAATGGCCAGTGTTACGTTATAGTTGGCAACACTGCAACCCATCATGGCTTTGATAATTTTGAAGGTCAAATAATAATAATATCCATGGACATTTCACACAGCGCCATCTAGTCCCAAGCTAAGCAACCTAATGCTTGTGTTATCACGGTGGAGCATACGGTGGAGGTCTGCCCTGCTTGGGCAGAGCATTTTTTGTAAATACATACATATTATAGATAGAAAAACACCCAGACTCGGAACAAATACATGTAGGTCATACAAATATTTGTTCCGTGCGGGAATCGAACCCGCGACACGCAGCGCAGCAGTCAATCGCTTAACCACTGCGCCAACCGTGCCGTCAAATTATTGACATATGTTGCTACATGTGTGGATTGTCAGAGCTTCAGTGGAGGGGACGCTTATTTATTTTTATTTCTTAACTAACTTCTACCTGCGACTTCGTCCGCGTGAAATTTCAGCCGCCGACCCACCCCGTCGCATCGCATCGGATGCCTGCGCTATTAATTCGTTTTCGCAAAGCGTAAGCGTTCTATCTGACTTTTTTTCTGTTTGCTCGGCTCCTACAGGTCCTAGCGTGATGTTAAGTAGCCTATAGCCTTCCTCAAGAATTGGGCTATCAAATAGCAAAAAGAATTTCTCAAATCCGACTGGCAGTTCCAGAGATTACCCACATACAAATAAACAAATTTTACCTCTTTACAATATTCCTTTTTGTCTTTGACATATCTCGGGACCCTGGGGTCCCGGACCTTTGAAAGGCGTACCAGGGGCTGAAACCAACTTGCAGAGGCCCTTTAGACAATTTTAAATGATGAGGAGGCACCAACCGACGATTATCCCTGTATGCACCATGCAAGTGCACCCAAGGACAACCCCCAATTGGTGCTTACTATAATAATAATAATATTATTATAATATAGATCACACACAAGTTTTACGTCTTATAGTAGTCGGGAAAACTGAGTGTTTTAAACAGTTGTTTCAAAATAGGTTCTAAGACTGTGTGTGTATGTGTATGGATGGGTGTCCGCTTCATCAAACGACGCGATGAAATGCGAGTTCCATTTATTATATACATATAAGACTGCGACCCTACGCGACGAATTATAAGGTCAGGGCTGCGGTGCATTTGCGAAGTCTAGCATAATATCGCTGCACTGTTTTCACTGGTTTTCACTGATAACTAACAGGGTCAAACTATTGTAGCTAGCGAAACTGTAGAATACAAGAGTACTCACTTCTCGCCCTGGTCGCAGTTGGGGCAGGTGCAAGCGACTCGCTTCATGAGCCGCTTGCCCGCCTGGCTGGGGCTGTTGGGCCGCAGTTTGGCGGCCTCGCACTCGGCAGGCTGCGGCGTGCTGGCCGCGCTGCCGTTGCCGCTCGAAGTACTCACGCTGACGACTTGCCACTTGCCGGGTTCGTTAGGGTCCTGCTGGATTTGTTGACCTGGAGAAACAATGATAACGTATTATTATAAACGATTCGATAAGAGTTTTAAAGACATAAAAAGTTGGGCTGTTGTCTTTAAGTTAATTATTCTAAAGTATGTTGCAGTAGAGGTAACACAACAAATATTTACCTGTAGGTTATTTGTCATTCATAAATAAAGAATAGAATAGAATACTCTTTATTGTACACCATACAAATTACAGAACATAAATATAAGTATACAATTTTACAAAGGGTGACACAATGGGCGGTCTTATCGCTAAGAGTGATCTTTTAAAGATAACCTTTGGATGGATTAAAATTAAGGAGAGACAAACATAGTAGGTAGTCTGTGGTGTACCATTTACTTTATACAATTAATACATACATAAAGTCTATTTTTTCTAGTTCCGAGTCTGGGTGTTTTTCTATCTATAATATGTATGTATTTACAAAAAAAAAATGTATATAAGTAGTTTATCAGCCATCTTGTTACCATAACACAAGCATTAGGTTGCTTAGCTTGGGACTAGATGGCGCTGTGTGAAATGTCCAGGGATATTATTATTATTATTATTATTTATTATTATTTTACCCGTCTAAATAAATATATACATATAATAATAAACATGAACAAGAGCAAGAATTTTTTTTTTTAAATATAATATAATAATGGTGATGTTTAAGGAGAGAGGTTTAGGTTTAGGTGATGTTTAAGCTTTTGTTTCATAATTTTGAAAGCGGTCAAAGATTGAGCACGCCTTACCGACACGGGCAAGTCATTCCATAACCGTACTGCTTGAACAGTAAAAGATTAGTCAAAGAAACTGGTGGAATGCATCGGCATCTCTAGTCTCAGGTTTTCCGATGACCACAAATATCTATTATGTGTGACATGAAGGAACTTGAAACATTCTTTAAGATAAGAGGGGTGTTAGAATTAAACAAAATACTGTAAAGCTGTAATTAAGATATGTGAATTCCGGCGAAGACGTATAGGAAGCCACTTAAGCTTTGTAAGAAATTCAGAAATGTGATCATATTTGCGCAGGCCAAATATAAATCTTATGCAAAAGTTTTAAAGTCGCTCAAGTTTATCTGGTTGTGCCTCAGTATGATCTGGATAACTGACATCAGCGTAGTCAAGGATGGGAAGTAAAAGAGATTGTGCAACTGCAAGCGCAGTTTTAGTGGTAGTTGGAAGAAAGTTACGCAACCGTCTTTTTGACTTACCGGGTGCAAACATTTTTCAAATTACCTCCTGTTGCTGTGGACCTTACCTATTTCCCTTCTCCTATTTTATAGGAGGTTATTACCTATTTCCGTGACTTCCTTATTTATTATTAGAAAATGATGACTTTGTCCGCAGAACAATAAATGTTTATCAATAACTACTAGTGTAATACCAAATTAATCTTCAGTTTTTGACCAATACTTTATCAGGAATCCACAAATAATACACCATGAAAAACAACACTAGGGTAGAGTTAGTAGAGGATTTTATAAGTAAATTATTTGTAAATAAATAAACCATCCTTAATACAGGCTACTAAGTAACCTAGCTAGGACATCAAATCGTTAAATTGTTTTGTTACCTACCCAACCAAGCTGCCAAAGATGAAAGAAAAAAAAACTTGACATTACAAAGTCTAAAGAACTTACCTATGAGGGGCTGTGCAGATTGAGGTTGCGTCTGCTGCAGCTGAGCTAGTTGCACTCCTGGTAAACCCAAAGCCGGTACCAACTGCACCGCACCACCTAAACCACCAACACCCAACGTTGGCACCTGCAAACACCACACATTATAGCCACATAGCCAACCAACCAGCAACACACTAATAGATTGAACGAGTTTCAAGCCGCCGAGAAACAAAGAGGTTATGTTTTCATCATAAAATATTCATGTATGCCAACATAACCTTAAATGCTGTTTATGATTTAAAAATAATAAGATATACGTCATCTATTGAGGTAATCCATCACCGGGGTAAGCCTTGATATGAAACGACGGAAATGACATAGTTAAATCTGTCAATTAGTACCAACTAAGGATCCGCCCCGATAGATAGAATACACAAAGATTTTCAGAGCATACAATCTTAATACTTATTAAAAACACTCAATAAATAGCTTTATAAATGCGCACAAACCTGTATTTATTAATATTTAACGTCACACAAAACAAGCGATAGTTTAACCCACAAATGTCGCGCAGACTCACAGAACCGACGGCAATAAACTCGTTCGGAATCTAAACTCATGACGAACAACAATAACGGTTACGCTTCGGGAATATTCGTGCGAGGGGCCGAAGATTGCCGAACGCAATACCTGTACAAGGTTCACGGCGCGTACATTGCCTGATGCAGGTATGACAGTGACTTGCTGGCCGTTTGGAGTGCTCGTTATGATCGTCTGGGAGGGTTGCTGTTGCTGTATGTTGCCCTGATCCGATACCGCCTTTATCCGTATCCAAGCAGCATGATAGATATAATAAATACTGGATTTTTAGATATATTGGTAGTCTTAATACATGGGATTAGTGTGATTTGTATATTCAGCATCAATAAATTAATAAGTATTTAGTACTAGAGAAGTCTAGGAACTCTCAGTTTTAAAACAAAGCATTTTTAGGTTTTCAAGGAACCACTTACCTGGCCCTCCTTAATTTCAGTAAATGACACTACTATTACTTATTGTTTTTTTTTTTATTCACTACAAAAAGAATAGTTAATATTTAGAAAAAAACATAATTTAAACGACAATGGGAACAGCCAGCATTATAACTGTACTGACAATAGACAAAGTGAACTAAAACCCTGTGACAAAAACGCGGGAAAAATATCCATTGATAAAAAAACTGTGCTCTATTTTCAGGTACCGGTTTAGTCGATCTCGCTCCCACTAGGCAAGCAAGATGAGACAAAAACTAACAACAACGTGAATGAATCCTACACCCTTTTTTGTGCACTTTCAAAGTTGGGATTATTAAAATATGGCGTTGAAAAAATTTGTTTTGTTACTTATTCAATTGTTAATTTTTAGAGCTTAAAAATATCGAAATTAGTAGCTTTAATATTATTGTTGATATTTAATTAATACTTAATATAAATCGGTTTAGATCTGTCGTCAAAGGATGAGTTATGAATGATACTGAATATACCACATTATAAAGGAGTATTAATATAAGGAAGAAGACTCTTTTATAAGATAAACATTAAAACCAAAACAAAACTCCTCTAGAAAATTAATGAGTAAAGATAAAATAAAAAACCAAATATAAAAGCCAAAACGATCAATAAATAAAAAAATACAAACAAAACAAAAAGCCAACCAAAAATAAACATGATAAAAAATACAATATTTAATCTACCAGCTTATCTCCAAAAGGACAATGGCCAAAATTATTATTTCACGGAAACGCAGCACAATTTTGAACTAACAGAAACTGTCATCACCCTTTCGGAATATTTTTTTTTTTTTGGGAATGGCATCTCGCTGTTCAACCTATGAGGTTGTCGTTTGCTTAACCGGGCTTGCCCTTTCGGAATAACGTTGTATAGTCATCTTATAGAACTAGATCTCACCTGCAGCGTGATCGTGGTGGGAGACTGACCAGCACCTCCGCCCTGCGCACCGCCGCCCTGCTACCAAACCAACACCCGGCTTATATTTACAGCACTTATACTTAAATTCATTGACAGAGACCGTTGGGTCTCCGAGCATACAATTCTGCACGAGAGTTCCTTATATAAGTAACAAAAGTGAGCACCAAAAAAGGATTTTGAAAAAAACATTAGGTACCACAACCTATAACAGACTGATTTCAATAAAATCAAATGTTATATTTACTAAAAATTGCTTGTTGTTGAATGCAAATAAATATATGAACATGAATACATTCCAGAAAGGGAAAATTAAAATGAGGGATGAAAGTTAGTATGAAAATTCGTCATTTTTACAGATGGGAAATCTTATCAGGCACACGGCTTGTGTATGAGGAATAGTCGTAACTTTCTAATGTTAAAAATTGTTTGGTATGTTTTGAAAATTACTATAACTTGTCACCACGCCGAACGGAAGCGAACCGAAATCGCCTATAACATGCTAAATAGAGTTTTGCTATTCGTTCTGTAGTGTGCAACGCGTAAATACATATATGTAAATTCGACGCGAGGTAAATGTGGTATGAATTCTTTTTCCTGGTGACCTGATTTACAGGTTTTGTAAAAAACTTAGTTTAGGCACCAGTCTTCCACAAATTATGTACAAAATTGTATCTGTAGACTAATTTAACTTTAAGCTGTAATTTGTGGTAAGAAAAATAAAATCTATTCTATTCTTGCATTCAAAATATTGTTATTAATAAATAGCCGAAATTGTGATTTAAAGGATAATTTATTGATTAATTTGGATAGAACGAGCAAGTAAAAATATATGGTTTTGTATAGTTTAGATCGCATATAGAGTTTAACATTTCATACACAACGGTCCGTATAATCCTGATGATCCTTGCAAGTGTAAGAGTTTTATAAAAATGTCTAGAACAAATATGAAGGATATAATCTACCTGTACGTTAGCCAATGACGCTATCTGTATCTGCTGAATTTGACCCGAAGGTGTAAGTACACTCGCCATTTGTGGTTGAGCTTGCATCTGTACAAAAAATAAATAAATAAGTCATGGTACCTTATAGCCATGGACGTCAACTTTTGGTCTTTCTGGCCAAATGTTACAATAAACGGTTGCAAGGTTATCGACTGTCGGCCGAACCCAATTACCCCCCCCCCCCCCTTTATTATAATAATAATAACGTTTATTTATAAAAATGGTGCAGATTTTACAATAACTTATCTTAAAAATTATAGATGACACAGTTGCTCATTTGCCTGAACTAGGTGGAGACCTGTGTTTAAGGTTATTGTTATTTATTATTATTTTTTATTAGAAAAACCTATCTATCTCTGGTTTTGACATCCCAGTAACATATATCACTAGCGATCTGTATGATTATATTATACTGGCAGTTATTATTATACTGGCTACCATCAATAGCGATCTGACTTTCACTGAAAATAGGAATAGGATGTCCAGGAAAATCGCTGTCCATTCTAAGGTTGTCTGGAAGAGATCGCAGTAATGCGATAAGGCCGCCCATTGTATATTTTGTAGTGTTTCATGTGTTTTTTTATGGTATGTATTTTTGTCGTGTACAATAAAGTATATAATGTATAAATAAATAGATTATTGGATTCGGCCGTAAATCATCAACAGCTATTAGCCAGGTGTGTCAAAATCATCCCTTACTCGCCTTTGACGACACTTTCGGAGAGAAAATTTAAAGGTAAACTATTCTTTTCCGGGATTCATTTAGTCATGGTTTGTAAGTCGGACTTATTACAAAGGGTGATTTTTTGAGTGTGAGAAATAGAAAATACAACTCAGTTTAGCGATTTGATGGGTTTTCGGTAGAGGGTTCCGACACAATACGGTCATGATATTAATTTCTTGATCTGTTTTATTGTTATTCACAAACATCACCCCAATTGCTTACCACACTTTTTATCACAATTCGAACGATTTTGATGAAATTCCTAATCCATTGTTTGTAAAATTCGATAAAAATCTTTTGCTCGACACAACGTAAAAAACGCAATGAATATTTTTGAATAGTGAAAATAAAATGCATCGCAATTAAATAGTAAATGTATTAAGCAAGTACCCCGCATGTCCTAAACTTTATCAACAAGAAGTTCAGACATCAAAAAGGCTATTTCCCGTAATTAAAAACGTTCAAAATCTAGTCGCAATTTCATCTCAGTGACAATGTCAAAAACTTGTCAAAAATATAGAGAAATTAGATGTATTTTTGACAGATTGAGACAGATCAGACTGTGAACGTTCTTAAAATTCGAGAATTGCACCTCAGTTCTCAAGTACCTGCTGTAACTGCGGTATAATTTGTAGATGCTGGGGCGCATGCACCGGCAGATGTACCGTCTGGTACACCGTGTGACCGTTGGCCACGCTCACTGGCACTTGTACGGGGACCATGCCCATGCCACTGACGCCGCCCCGGACTGCGATGCCACCGCCGCCACCTATGTAGATAAATAAGGTTATTTATGATTGGTTTAGAGATCTCGTTCTAGGTGAGAGATAAAAGCGAAACGTTTAACGTTTCTTGCTCGTTCTTCTCCATAGAAACCTACTACGCTTTGGAATGGGCAAATAACTTCATGTTTCTGACTGACCGAATCCTTGACAACTTGGTTTGAGTTTAGAACTTTCGACATGTTTATTAAAAGTTGCATAAAATCAAAAGGCATTTATTGAAAATAGGCTTATTTTTGAACTGATAAAAATGGAAGATTCTGTTGGTTGTTGAAAACAAACAAAAAAGACTTCAAAAAAAAATCTTCAATCGTACGAATCTCAGTATTTTATTCGTTCTAAAATCTAAAGTTGTACCTTTATTGATTCCATAGTCTCATAATTCAATATTAAAAACCACTTTAAGAACTAAAATCTTTTTGTATTCTAGCTGAAATAAACAGAAAGTGCCCAATTTCTTATAAAAAAAGCTTTACACTTTGTATACAATATTGTGCCATGTGCTGTGTACTAGATTACCAGTAGAAAACCTATACGCATCAAGGATTCCTAACACTGAAATCATGGCTTTATTACCATTGCGGATTTTTCACTTGGAACAATTATTTTGCGAAATCTTCGCAGTAGTATGTACCAAATGATTCACCTCAGTTTGGAAAATCATTTATAAAGTGATCTTGTAGAACGATGTCAATCCGTTAAGGATGATGCAAGTAAGTCAAGTCATTTTTTTACTCGTAATGCCCCACAAAAACCGAGGGGTTCCAAGATGAATAGTATTTTTTACCCCGGCATCTTCCATCTCATTATTTACATCAATCTACAAAACATTTTGTATAGAGTTTTAGTACTACTTCTTTTTTCATCTACTAATCTAATTTTATACACAATGCAGTATATTTTATTATAATAATTATGTTATATGTATATACAGGATGGCAGGGGCATTGACGCGCAACCAGTTACCATGGATTCAGCACATGATTCTAAACACTCTCATATCGATAGATTTCATCGGTTATTCAAAAAAAAGGTTAGCTGTTCTATACATTTTGACCGCGTAGGTATTGCATTTCCTATGAAACAGCAGGTATTTTTTTTGATAACCGACAAAAAATTTCTTTGCTAAGGGGTCTAAAATCATGTGCTGAATTCATGGTTACAGGTTACGCGTCACCCGGTATAATATGTGATCTAATGACAGCGACAGTGCAAGAGAAATTATACACAAAAAGCAAATTAAATGTAATTGCGAGATTAAAATGTAAGCTTGGGAGTTGAAATTAGGATGATAAAGTATGGAGAGAATTTTATAAGTAATCATGGTAAGAGATAGTTTTTTTTTTAAATAGGTATTACTCTGCGATCGAAGAATCAAGAAGAGACTTACCTAGCTCCAATACTGTGTATGTTAAGGATAAAAGTCGCGTGGCTACACCCGTGTATCCGGCTCGAAGGTCAGGCAAACAAGTGCCTTTACTCACCATAGTCTCTTTTGTAATTATTAGTGACCCCGACCTCTATCAAAGGTTTTATTTGTTTTTAACCGACAACAAAAGCAGGAGGTTGTTAAGTCCAAGACCCAAGTAGAATCAGCCGTAACGTTAAAACTAATATCAGATTTAGATAAACCAAAGTATAACCACGCAACATTTACCCGTAACATACTTAAAGATCGCGATCCAAAAAACGCAGTTGAAAATAGTCTCCACACGTGACCGAGGCACCAACCTTGTCCGTTGGGGCTCCCTGGCGACTTCGCGTCTTTCCCGTTGGCTTGCTTGTCCACAGAGGTGACGCCCGCTGAACTACACGGGATGGATATCGCCTGACTTGTCGGGATGGTAATCGTCTGATTTCCCTGAAGTCCCGGCAACGATATATTCGTGCCGGGAATCGTGATCATCGGTTGGTTCCCGGTCAAAGCGCTTATAGGAATGGTAAGGTTAGTGCCCGGGATTGTGACGGTCGCCTGCTGCTCTGTTAGCGGTGGGGGGAGGGGGGCGGAAAAACACAGATTAGTATGACAGTTGTACGTTAGAAGCCAAGAGCATGCGATGGTGGTGACTAGTGTGATGTCTTGCACAAAGTCAGTACCCGGCATTGTTTGTCAATGTATTAAAGAGTCTGATCGATAGTCTAAACACGTCTGTTGCTAAAATGTGTAAATAATAAGACAGCCAAAATCATAGTAACTATTTTTTTTTTTTCTAATTTAAACAACTAATACTAAATAGTTCAATTGACACACATGCGTTTGATTACTTTTTTTTTCGACTATATTTTTTTTTTCCATTTAACATAGGTCTACAGAAGTAGACTACCTACCTCATGGAAATGACGGAAAATAGAGATATTTAACAGTTATTTCGGTAAAGAGAGAAAAGTATGAGTATTTTAGTTTGAAAGCAAAGCCGTTGAATGGAAAGTTAATCCCAAAGCAATCCCAAAGCTGACTGTGAGGTTAAGGCGCGTCTTCACGGGCGAGAAAATCGCGGCGATAGTCTCGCCATATCAATCGCATCACATTATTTGAAGGCACAACGTGACTATAGCCTCGATTCTCTCGTCTGTGAAGATGGTGCCCAAGTGAGATCAAAGCTTATGAAAAACCTATTGTACAGTAATGGCCGATACAGTCCGATTCAAACTTTATGGCGGCTCTGAAGTGCGCTACTCGCCGCGCAGTACCTCCCCCCTCACCCTCGCTGACAGGTGAATTTGTTACTGCGCAACGACTCGCCTCATGTTCCGAGCCGCTATAAAGTTTGAATCGGGCTGTAATATGGGCACATACGAGTTTTGGAAAAATGGTTGCTTTGTAGAGCCTCGTCTCTATCATACTTGTGTCACTGTCTCTTTCTAAAGCTCGATGTGTCATATTAAAGAATGAGTTCTGTACTTTTACCTACAATCCTACCTAAATAAGCGATTGTTGCACTCTCTTTATACTTCGTTTTTGCAGGAGACGAATATTTATTGGCCAATTATTTTTTGAATCGCGTTGCATTATTCATCCACTTAAAATATTTGTTTCATTACCACGAGTTGTCCAAATGACTCGAAATCTCATAAAATACAATGATTGTCATCAAAATGGTTTTACTATAATTTTTATATGCCTTGGCACAAAAATGAATCAACTCCCACAATAGTACTTATAATAAAGAGATTTTTTAGTAATACATACCGGTAGGTAAATGCATGACGTTCTGTAGGAAGCCAGCGGGCAGGACGGGTGTCCTTACTAGCTGGCCGTTGACCAGACTCACTTGACCCATGCCTGAGAAATTCTGGAAAAACAAATTACCATATATAACACAAATCTCCTCTAATTTCGGTGGCACCTATAAAGTGTGTTACACGCTTGTTCAGGTCGGCACATTCGATTCGGCAGTAGTTGCTGAACAACAAAGCCAAGCCAAAGCGATAACTCCACATATTCGGCTTTCATTCCGATCGGCAAACTTCGTTCGGCATCTACCCTTGCTTAATCATGTTGGGCACCCCACATTGCTTCTGAAGTTCGAAAAATGTGTCCGATCAACAACGTAAATAACGCAATGAATGTTGTAGAACTGTCAAAATGAAAGCCATTGCTACTGATAGTGTGTTACGCACGTAGCCCGCAGGTCAGGACAAGCACAATTCGGGCTAAGACGGGACGGGTTTTAGCCGAGCACATTACATTATTCGATTTTACCGCCCGTTTTTGCCGAATCATGCCGACCCGAACAAGTGTGTAGCACCTCTAAAAGAATAGCTGATGGTGTACTGAAACGACTAGCCAGTTAGCCAGTTATCAAGACTGGCTGGAGAGTCTGCTTAATCTAGGGTGCGCCGGACATACGATAAGCCGCACATAAGAGGTAACAGCACCAGCATAAGCTGGCCTCCAATTCTATTGAAACTCCTTACTACGCTAGACCAGCTCAAGGTCAAAGTGTTACCACTGACGCACAGCGTATTGTAGTCAAGTGTCGCCGCAAATAGAAAAAGTAAACAAGCACGCCCATCGATCGATCTTCTAGGTTGTTTAGCGCTTGCCGCAGTGACACCGTTTCGCTACGAGGGCACTATCCCGGCTTAGTAGTAGATATGTGATTGTTTAAAGTCAATTTTTATATCAAAAGTTGGTCAAAACACTGTCTATTTCAATTTTCATTACAATAATGCCTCGTTGATTTAGTGGTCGTAAGCGCTACTACTGAGGTCCTAGGTTCAATTACCTGGTCAGGCAAAGTGCTATTGGGTTTCCTATCAAGAACTCATCACCATTCATACTCATCATTCATCATCGGTACCAGCCCAGATTCTGGATTTGGGCCCAGTTGATGGCAATAAGGTGGAACATGGAGGTAACCTATTACAAGGAACTTAAACATAACTGGTGAAATGTGAGTGTGTTTAGCACCTCTGTCTATCCCTTCAGGCAAAACAGGCGTGATGATATGCATAATTTTGTTACGTCATCATCATCATCTGAATTACCTGTGCATGCTGTGCGGGTATGAACAGCGCGTCCTGGCCGTCCACGGTGACGGCCTGCATGGGCGCCACGCCGCCCACGCCGCCCACCAGGCAGCCGCCGTACACACCTTGTTGTTGCTGTAACAGAGTACACATTTTACTACAAGTTATATTTTTACCACATAACTGAAATAAGCCAAATCTACTGCGGCTACGGTTACCGGACATGTCCGGCTGTTTTGGGCACCCGTACGGACTCTGTCCGGCTTGTCATTTGTCCGTTGTTTTTGAGATGAAAAGATTTAGTTTAGGAAATAAAAAAGTTCAATGAATAAGTAGTGACCGTTCAAAGGTTCGGTCGGAATCTCGGTTTGGGCCAAAGTGGCCAAATCGACAGTGAAATGCGTGTTTCAGGAAAATTAATTCAACTTTCCTGTAACCCGCAACGGCATTCATCGGAAGAGATTGACAAGATCGTCTTAAGTTTTCCATAAAAGAGGACGCGCTTTCTGGGGGCTGTGTATTGCAATGTTTGCCGTTCGAAAGCGCTGATTCTCTGCAAATCTATACTTAATACTATGACTTTATCATAAACAATGTAACTATAAACAATGTAACTTAAAACACTTCTGCAGCGGAACTTCTTCAAACTAACAAAGAATACGTACTTGTAACAACTGTGGGTGAATTTGTAGCAGTTGCTGCGGCGTGTTTTGATACGTTGCGCCCTCTCCGGATACTACGCCGCCCCCTAGCAACGACTGAAGTTGTTGCATCGATATCACCTGAAAACGAACAACACTATTATCAACAATAATAATTTACAAGCTCAACTAAGTATCAGAGGATAAAATATATGATGCAGTTGATTCAAACTTTATGGCGGCTCGGAACATGAGGCGAGTCGTTGCGTAGTAACAAATTCACCTGTCAGCGAGGGTGAGGTGGGAGGTACTGCGCAGTGAGTAGCGCACTTCAGAGCCGCCATCAAGTTTGAATCGGACTGCACATCATTCAGTTCGACAAAAGGAGAATTATACTCAGCAGGAGTATTTAGAAACTGTTCATTGCTTGGATTGTATTTACTTTTTATGTATTGTAAAAGATTGATCAAAATATCACCTGTGGTTGTTGTACTTGAATTCCATTTGGAACTGAGTTTGCTGCATTCACTATTGCCGCTGACAACTCATTGCCCTGAAACAAAAGACCTTTGTAGAGAGAAAATACTCACTAAGCTTATTAACAGTAATCTACAAAACAACAGCTAAGACTTTTGCAAACAATGGGTGGTCCGAGAGATATTAAAATAGTCATATTATTGTATCGAAAAAAAGGATTACCTAGCGTAAATTTTAAAAAGGAAACCATGAATATTTTTGTTTAAAAAAATATCTTATCTTACCGATAACCCTTGTGCCCTCAACTGCTGCACCACAGCAGAACTAATAACTCTAAGCTGCGGCTGTTGCTGCTGCTGTTGCAAGTACTGTTGCTGTATCGCGGCTATCGTGGCCGCGTCGCCTTGCACTTGTTGCTGTATCAGTTGCGCTTGTTGTTGCGCCTGCTGTTGAGCCTGTTGTTGTTGTTGCGCCTGTTGCTGTTGCGCTTGTTGTTGCTGCGCTTGTTGCTGTTGCGTTTGTTGTTGTTGCTGTGGACCTGTAATGAGAAATTTCGGGTTTTATTTAAGAGTGTGTAGTTGGTGTTTTTTTTTTAATGGGATTTAAAAGACCAGGCACTTATATGAAATTCATCAACTGATTTGAATTGATTATCCTTTCTGCGAAAGCCACAACACCTTTTTTAGAAGCTATACCAATAACTATTGAAATTAATTAATTAAATTTGTTTACATAGAGCACATTGTTTGATTGTTGTTATTTTGGTAAACCAATCACATAAGCTTCCACGAGATTTCACAGTTAGTTTCCTCAGCGATAAGTTGATCAGACATGCAGTACCTATATTTGAAGATGTATAACTAATTGAGCTCTTCATCATTTGGTAAGCAGGAAGTAAATACTTAACATGACGGCTATAAGAGATGTTTGGAAGAAGAAGACATATGCTGCGCTGACCCCAAATAAATTGAGATACAAGGGCAGCGGATGACAATCACTTGGTAAGTAGATTAATAATGATAAGGTGTTAAATACTAACTGAAGTGTTGCTGTTGGTCCTTGTTCTCCTGCTGATCAGGACCCATGGTGGCGGCGCCGAGCCGGCTGCACGTCGCCGCCAGGAGCGCTAACGGCGACTGCGTCCCGTTGCCTTCCTAAGAAAATAATATGCTTTTAGTACTTCACATATTTGTTTAGAAAAACCCAACTGCATGGCATTGAACTGGATTATCTACCATTCTATTAAATTCCCTCTAGCCTAAAAGATTGCCGCTCCGCCTAGCCTGAATCATGTAAGCATACAATATGCTTTGAATATGTTACTAAACACACGACCCCAGCTAGGACATTCACTGCTTCTAGATGAAAAACCACGCATGTGGAAGTTTTTAAATAGGAGCTGTTTTATTAATTAAGAGTTAAAGCCTGGGTAGTATATTTGGAGAATGAGCATCAGAAAGTTATTCTAAAAACATTTTTAGTTGGGCTGCCTCTTGTCTTATGAATTGAGTATATGGGGATACTGCTGATAAAATAATGCAAATCCTTTTCATTTATTAATGTCCGATTGAGCAAAAGATATTTTGAATGAATTCAATTCAATATGCATTAAAACCTCCTTGTATTCATTTCCTGAACACATACATACAGACCTTGTAAAGAAACTTCCCTTTTGTAATTTAAATTAAAAACATTATGATAAATTACTGTACTCAGCGAAGGATTGTTAGAAACATAGTATTGAAGTATACTTTATTTACATATGACACAAGAGATTGCCTTGTCACAAGAGGATTAATTAGCATAAAAACATGTATTTACTGACAAACACAACTGGCTACAACAATTAAATTAAATGCTTTTAAGAACCATTTTATATGTAGCAAAAAATACTTAGTACTGTGAAGTAAAATGAAGATGTATTTTAACTTAGTTAAAAATTAGACTTTGTATCTAATTGGAATATTAACTTTAGGGAAAATTGGTACAACAATAGCAGGTTTTTCGTTAATTGTTGAGTTTCAAGAAAACTATTTGGTTTGTATAATTTTAAATGATAAGATTGACTGACGAGTTTTAATTGGTTGTTGGGCGTTAAATTAAGGAGTTTGTAGTGTACTGGTTCATGACAAGACATGATGGTCTGGTTTATTTTTGTTACAAGTTTTTATTCTTCACAAAGTCTGTATTTTTAACAAAGCCCCTATGCAGAGCTTTGATCAGAAGATCATCTTAGGGATGGGGTGAGTATCTTGTCATTATATACATATTGTCATTTAAGTTCTAACATCATGTAAGTAAATTTGAACAATTGGAAGACGCATTGTCTCAGCCAATCAAAAACAAGCAACGTCCAATAGAAACTCATGAAATTAAGTACAAAGTACTTAACAGTTTGGTATCCACGATTTATGCAGTTTTTTCACTCTCCTGTAAAGTTGGTATTTTGCTATTTTTGACCTAGGTGGTGTTAGAACTTATGTAATGATGTATGTTTTGCGTGCTATTACAATGTTATTATATATCTACATTTGTGATGGCATGGTAAAGTAGGTATAGGATAGGCAAAACCTTGTTATAAAAACAAGGTTTTGCCTTGTATTGTATCTCTGGTATTATAACTTTATCCTCACAATCAATTATTTGATGATTAATGTAAAGCAAGGGAACTAAAATTCAATTACATATTGTGAAAATACTGGCAGGCAACAAAATAACAAGTAGAAAAAAACAGTGAGAAGTTTCATTTTTTTGGTTGATAAAAGCTCATCATAACTATTGCCGTTTCTCTAGGTGTATTAAGAAAGGTCGGCCGAGTTGCGCACAAAGCAATCGAGGACGGAATAAAAAGGGGGAAATGTCAGTGGCGTCGCCCCGGACCCTTTTATTACGCTCAATGAGAGCATCGACAACGACCGAACCCTTTTTTGATGAAAATATTAAATCTAAGCAGGTATCTAGCTATAAATTTAACACTTACGAACTACGTACACGTACGTAATACGATTACAATGCTCACCTCATAAAAGCGCGATGTTAACATTCCATATAATTTATAAAATTAAAGAAAAAGAATCAGTTTGTTTTTCTTTCATTTTGTATTTCTGTCAAGTCAATTATTTATTAGTCATATGTCAAAATTTCGTTGAAAAGGGAAAAGAAAGAATGGTTAAAAACAAAAAAAGTTATCCGCATAGACAACATGTTCTTTAATGTGGTTCATTCATTATAATTATTCATTCCTTTTTCATATTAAAATTTGATGTTTCTGTTTTTGAAAGCTTTTTGCACGGACTTGTTTTCATCCACTTATCTCTATGTGTTCGGAAAAGTTAGTTTCACGAGTGTAGCATGTAAAGTTTGACGTTGCAAAGTTTATATATCGTAATAGTTGTGAGTCGACACGCCTTTTCCTAACAAGTGCCCGGGAGTCGTCGCAGGCAAGGCCGCCGCCGCCCTTTGATCCACCCACCTCAAATCGCGTGACTGATTCTTATGCAGCTGCTAAGTAGGCTATCAGAGCATCATATATCGAACACGTTAATTTTAGGTAAGTACGCAAGTTTCCTTTTACTTTACGACTTTAATTTGCATGAAACAACTTTTAATTCGTGTAATTTAAAATGGCTACCTGTAGAAACTTCGATGTTTCAATGTATTGACTGGCTTTTTTTGATTATTGCTTTTTATAGAGAATCATGTTGTAGTATCTGTCAAGTTTTTTATAGTTGCATTAGAAATGGGTGGGAATTCATTGTTTGAGGAACCGGAGGAGGACGCTGATGCTATTTCGGCAAGGGAGTTGCTAGCAACACGGTCACAACCTCCTGCGTGTGGCCTGGCGGGCCCCACACGGCCGGGGCCGCACTCGCCCCGCCCTCCCCCTGCACCGACCGACACGAGACCGCTGCCCGCTGGCGTCCGATCTGTTACACAATAACACTGCATCCTTTCACTTTACACTCTTTACCTTGCTGGATTTGTCCTCGTTTATGTATTCCACCTTCACTTTTGTGGGCTCAGACGACATCATCTACTTTACACTTGCAAACAATTATTTCCCTTTGTTCAAGCACAGAAAGCACCATCCTCACGACCGGCCGCCAAACTGCGGCGAGCGAACTGGCAAGTCGCGCCGAGCGCGCTCGGCAATTTTCGGAGATCCGCCTCCTATCGCGTTCGGATTTATGTCGTTTATTCACATTTTTATCAAATATCCCAAACTCTCAAAGATTTGGAAGCTGCTCCAGGGATCATATAATTCATCAAGTAGTTTATTTTCAGTTTCAATCAACAGATGGGTGTATAAAACTTAACGTAAGTTTGTTTTTCAACTTATCCGAGGTTATCTCCGTCTCACTCTAACCGAGACAGGTCTTGATTATTGGTAGGCAGCAGCTGCGCCTCTCTCCTCCTCCCCGTCGCGGGTGCGGCGCCGCCGCCCGATAATAATAATTGAAAGTAGGAAGGACGTAATAATGGGTGTATAACCTCGCGCCCGCGGCCTCCTTGGGCGGGCAAAAAATGCACACATGTCGTGCCGGTCGGCGCGCCAGCCGCGTCGTCTAACAAGACGTGGCCTGTAAACAAACGATAAGCATACGCGCGCCGTTGCACTTATGATTCTTTGTTCACTTGACTCCCTAACGTATACTAGATTACAACACACTCGTGTCTGAGAAACTCTTATCAATGTTGGATCGAGTTCACTCATTGTATGGTTATTGGAGGAATTTAATATCTTACGATTTAAGTGGAAAGGACTTGGCAACAAGTACGAATGATCCAAATCTGATCTACCTAACTACATTTTTTAGCATCGATCTACTAGATCGATTTCTATTTACAACAACGCAAAAAAACGAATAGGATCTTTTTCTCAGACAATTATATTCTTATTAACTGTGCCCCGCGGTTTCATCCGCATAAGTTTCGATCCTGTGGGAATATCGGGATAAAAAGTATCCTATATGTTAATCCTGGTTATAAGCTACTTGTCTGCCAAATTTCATCCAAATCCGTTCAGTAGTTTTTGCGTGAAAGTGTAACAAACATCCATCCATCCATCCATCCATACAAACTTTCACGTTTATAATATTAGTAGGAAGTAGGATTTAGGCTGGTATTCCTTTTTAACATCATATTTAATTATAGAACCCACGTAATTACGTATTCAGCCCCATCAGAAACGGAGGAAAAACAGCTCGAAAAATCAATTCTGTTAGAGTTCAATTTTCATCTTGTATTTTTTAGTTTTAACAAAATGTTTTGTATCTAAAACCTGTCAATAGTCCTAAAATTAATAAATTATCATAAGTAAAGTACTCCATTAGAAGATGACTAATTGCATTTCCAAATTTCTACGCCCGCAGATATAGCGACCCCATTATTTATAGGTTTAGACTGGTTTGAAGTGAGAGTGAAAGTCGGACCACGTTTTGTCAAGCGTCAGTCGCGTCGCTTTACCCGAGTCCATTATGCACGAATGAGCAAGCCGCCCCGAGAGAGCGTGTGTCCCCGGCTTAATTATTTCGCATAACTAACGGACCATTTCAGACCTAAAACTATATTACTTAAAGCTTAAACTTCTATACAAATAGATGTCGAGCTTGCATACGCAAGTACGTAGTTTTCTATTATGCTGACGTTGCATTTTGCGCCTTTGACCAACGCAATAAGGATTAAAATACGTTTGGCGTGTTTGTGCACATACGCCGTTCCTGAATGTACTAAAATCTATTATGGGTGTACCTCGTCGGCGTGGCGCGGCATGCGGTAGCGGAGTGACGTGATGCTGTTTGCGTATAACGATTTTAATTAGTCGATGAATTGTGTTTATGAAATCATCGGCGTTCATTGTTTTCGGTTCGGGCAAATGTGCTACAAAATAGATAATTAGTAATGCGATGATTTGGACTTTGAGTCAAAGTTAAGACATTTTTTGAGGAACATGGTTAAGTATAAGATAATAGAAGCCGATAAAACATAAATAGATTTCGGTACTCCCAAAAAAATCCATGAACTCCCGAATGTTAACCCACTGTTCCGGTGACTTTTTTAGCTAACTTAAAAAATCACAATCAAATACAGCAAATGCGCTTATAAACCTGTTCTATATCTGCAACTTGATAAAAAGCAGATTTAAAACAACTTCAAGCTCACGTAACTTTATCCGAAAGATAGCAATCAAGATTAATCGCTTCCTCTCCGGTTACGAGCCCGTATGGTTCGTATTGAAGTCACTTGCTTGATATACTTACCATGCTTATAGGAGTTGCCAAACCTGCTTAAGTTTCGCTTGGAAAATAGTTCTATCTAGTAACCAAAGTTAAGAAATCCCTTACATAGAGACATCATACTCATCGAGATCGAAACACTGATATAGACCAAGACGAGACCCATACGATCTCTTATGTCACCCAACTCATCAACCTTGTTGGTTTATTCTAAATTTTAAGAAGGGCTCCAAGAATGTTGGCTCATAAAATCATAAGCTCTTACAGCTTCAAAATCATAAGCAGTAAGATGTCAGTTCTTACAGCGAACTTCTTACAGCTTATGATTTTTTACTTCTGAATACTTTAGGTCATTCATTGCATAGTTTTAATCCTCCATAAAACAAAACCCGTAATCCATACCAGCCATAGTCATTATCAAAGAGAGCTAACAAAGAAAGCAATTTAATTCGGAGTTAATGCGTTAGATTTCGTTTTTGGTCCATCCGTTAGGGGAAGCTAGTGCCCCTCGACCCTCCATGGCAACGCCTATGCCCCGCAGTCTTTCCTTTGTCGGTCAGTACTACTATTATTATTTAATTTTAGGGATACTTCTGACCACTCCAATAAAGTTATTTGCTATTGAATGTACCCATGCTAGTATTTGAACGTCAGATTGTTTTTGAATTCTGAGTGTATGGTCCATAACAAAGTATAGATCGACGCTGCAATCATTGTTTCAAAACATTTCATTGTTAATATGAACCGAGTTTATAATTTATATCAAGTACCTAATCGTGCGCCAGCTCAATGAGTAAACCTACCTCAATGTGTTAGCGCACGAGTAGCCTCGATTGAACTCAGTGACTCCCTGGATCTTCATCGACCATAAGCTGGACGCTGATAACATTATTACCAAATAGCTGCCTCTTGTTACTTTTACGAGATATTTATGTGTTTCGTATTCAGGTTGATTATATATTTTGCTCCTCCCCCCTCCTCCCAAATCCTGACTACGCCCATGTCTATGGGTAAATGCATATAATATGGAGGTGGAGTGTTAACAGCATACATATGCGTACATATAATAATAATAATTCACTTCATATAATGCAAATGCAGGTGTGACAAACACAAACTTTAAGGAACCTATGGAAGGCTTTCTTTAGAAATTTACTGTCAGTTATTTCTATGAACGGAGTTAAACCATTGCTTACGTCTTTACTTTTCCAAATGATTTATCCAATGATATGAACCTAATCAGAACTTTATAGCACGGACCACACAAAGTCTCAAACAAGCAAGTACAGTATGGACAGTAATAAAATCATCCACCAATAACACCTCACCAATTAAACCAACTAAATGCTTTCTCGATTAACTAATTTGCACAATCCCAGCAGTTTCTTTCTACTGAGCCATTCTTTCTAATAGCCATTAAGTATAAAAAAAAATACAAAAATCATGTTTTGAGATAAGTGTACTAAAATAATCGAAATCTCTTCATATCATATCAGCTCATAAACGTTAACTGCTGAGGTGATCCTCTCAATGACCGCTTCGCTATAGTGAACGGTATATCTCGGTATCTGTACAAACCGCAAAAATCACGTTTCCTAAGCAAAATGTTGCTGATGTTTTGTTGTTAAGTATTCACAAGTAAAGAGGATGCTGTTAAGCCTGTCACCCGTAACACCACGTTTCACTGAATTCTAGACAGCTTTTACGTCGCCCACGTCCCACAGGCGAGCAATTGTTCACCGGAATCTGTGTCCGAAACCATATGAAAGAATTTTATGCTCGGTGTTTAGCCTTAGGGATGGAGTTCTTGTGTTGAAAATTATTAATAATCATGATAAACATCATCAATCCATCATCTCTTAACTGTCACTACAATATTCGCTAAACAGTAATAGATCGTGTTAACGACTATTCGACTCGCTTCTAAACCACATTTATTTATTAGCGCAACTTCCGTTTTATATTTGTGGTTTTTCGTGGAAACTATTAAATACTTAAACTTATCAAGTCTCTTAGCACGTTTTTTTTATTGGACATTGTACAGTACTATTTGAATATTTTAATCTGTCGTTACGTTGATGACTTGCGTAACATATTTACCCTTGTTCCAATTTGAAGTGCAGCCTCCAAAAATATTAGCCGTCGAGATTTGAAGAAATTAATTTTTCGATTTATGTAACATAGAGAACTATAAATAATCAAGTTTAATATGGACTCCATAAAACTCGCTTTACTGAGATCGAACAAGGATCGAAGTACTCGACATCCGCTATTGCGTAAGACGTAACTACAGTTACCTGCCCTTTTTTTGGGTTGGTAATCATCAAATGACCTCTCCCGCTCTGGGCTGAGTGGAAGGGCGTGTCAGACTTTTACTGACTAAAACCCACCCGTGTTCCTTCAGTTGCCTGTGCCAGGGGCCACGGTATCTCTTTCGAACTACTCGCGGCCCTGGCAGACAGTTACCTGTCTCAGATCGTCGGTTCTATATTAGCAAGGGTTTCATTCGCTTATTGGGAGATCCCTTTAACTCCAGTCAAGGAACAGTAAGGTTTATGGGCATACGGAAGCGGAAGTGACGGTGGGCGGACCGGACCGCCCGCGCCACCCGCCCCGCGACCAGACACGCCCTAGCTCTCACGAGGTATGCTGCATCTCACTAATTAGCACATCAACATAACATATATTTGAGTGATTTCCTCAAATTAAAGCCGTAAGTAATGTTAGGAGAGTAAGCGCAAAAACACGAGTGGGCGACACTCCCCACCCACTCGACACTGGTTCAATGTACGGGCCCATTAATCACGGTGCGTGTGTTTTTGAACGTCTATGAGTATTTGCTTTGAATTGAGGAAAATTTTGATGTTTCCAATTATATTTCTGTATGAATAACGTAAATTGAAATTTAAATAGAGATGAATGGTATAATATTGATTATTGCGTAATTGTAGAAAGTTTTTTCCTAGAGGAACCTACGTAAGATGTAAGTACAAAAATGAATTTACTTGCATAATAAAAAAAAAAAACTATATTATTTATCTTTAAACTTCTCATGTAAGAAATCTTGTAGTTTAAAAATAAACAATTTTTAGAAATAAACAATTTATTCATTGTCAATACCCATTTACAAATTTGACTAAAACACTTCTACTTCACTCGTTCAAGCAGACTTCTTTTCACACTGCATAAATAAAAAAAAAAAAACAATATTCTAACAATATCTAAGAATTATACTAAAATTAACGACGTGTTGAGTGGCGATTACGCTATTACCAAGAACACCACTAAAGCCAAAAAGCAAAACAAAGAGCTCTTAAGGTTCCATAGAAAAAGTTTTACCTTACTTATAACAATTGGACATTTATATTCGCCATACAAACATTCAAAACCAAGTCCGAATCCCGACAAATAAACTTATTCATTTTAAAGTACTTAGCCAATTAAAAAATACTTCTCCGAACCCTTCTCAAGTTAATCATAGCTTATCCAAGGGCAAAATACCCCTTTTTAATGTTTCTCTTGGTTCCCGAGTTAAAAATTCATAAGAACGCGGAAGAGACGCGCCCACCCACCGCCCGCCCGTGCCATCGGCCGCGGGGGCGTAACCGCCGCCCTACGCCGCGCCCGAGGCCGTGAAACTTTTTCCCGCCAACTTTCCAACAACTCTTTTCCCACAGTTTTACTTCATTCCCAAATGTATTATTTCGCATATATCAAAACGAGTTACTTACACAAAACCTCGAAACACGGCTGAAACTTCAACCTTCCCTACTTATAAAATGAAAAGTTCTACTCGACGTTCTATAAAAAGTACTCGCGTATTGATTTTCGGATCGATATAGTACCGTGACGTCGTTACATATTCATGTCAATGAAAAACAAGTTCATGTCGGTTCACGATGATTGTGTTGATTGAAAGTGAACAGATTCATTGACTTACTAGGCTAGTTGCTTGTCATTCGTTCATTCAATCGTTTCTTCTAGGTTATTGTCTATGATACGGGATTGTTTTCTGAACATCACGCTTTTGAACGGAATGAGGATCGGCAAGTTATCTTTCTGTTGGTAGATATTGTTTTTTGGCGTAAGTAGATTATTTTAATTAAACGTATTTTGTAATAATATGGGATAACTTCACAGAGACTCCAGGGTTTGTCAGTATCAGCGACCAAATATGCCGTATTATTTCTTGTTGTTAAATTAGGTATATTATGTAGAAAGCAAAAAATATTTTAGTTTTACAACTAATACCTAGTTTCAGAATAGGAAATTCAAATGTGTTTCAAGAGAGAAAAAACATTGCCTTTGTCCAACCCGAGAATTGAACCGGGTGGTTAGCGATCATTGAACCGTTTTGTACGTTAGTGATCATCATTGACACAATCACGGCACGGCAGAGGCGATCACAGCTAAGAATAGAATTTAATGTCACAGCATTAAGGGTGAATTTCGCAGTGCAAGTGTTGACCTTCCACCACCTTTATGTCGTAGCAGTAAGGGCGATTTTCGTAAGTGTTGCCATTGATACGCTATCGAGTAGATGCGAGTAGATGCGTTGTAAACTTGCAAGCGACAAGGCAGTATTGCAAACATATTATTGGGTTTTGATTTAGCAAATGGTTTCTGGTTCTTGATCGAGAGCTGACACACCTTGGATAAGACCCAGTAATATTTTGTTTTACATAACATAACGCCAGTACCTACTACTATTCGCTGAACTCGCTGAATGGGTAGGCAGGGGCCTACCCATTCAGCGAGTTCAGCAAATTGTGTATATACTGTACACCCCTGTGTACAGTATACATTCGCCAGTTATTTTTCAGTCCCATGTTTAAGGGGGACAAGTTATTTGTGTTACGTTTTGATTTTTTTTAAGTATCAGTTTTCGAATAATGGGAATATACCATACTGCATACTCAGCCTATAATGTTCCCACTGCTGGGACACAAGCCTCCTCTCTGTGAGAGTGAGTGGGAAATAATCCAATGCCCAGTCCGGGTTGCGGGCGTCACGTGTCTTGAAATTTTTTGTTCTAGGACATAAAGTTTAGTGGGAATACAAGGTGAGTTAAATAAAACAATAACATGTGATTCAAAATCAATTTATTTGCACAATAAACACATCAAGAACTTTAAAATAAGTAAAGTGTACAGACGCCAGCACGTCAAGCTACTACAATCTGTCAAATTTCTATAATAGATTTTCAACTTTATTGCAAAAGTATTAAGGTTCAAGGTTGATTGGGAAAATTTGACAGTTTCGGGTAGCTTGACCTGCTGGCGTCTGTACCTATCGTTCGATAGAGAACAGTGTTATGCATTATAAGTATAGTGAAATGTCTAATGTCTGGCCCACACTTCGGAGATTCCGTATCTGAGGGTTTAAACCCGCAAATATTGTTTGCATAAATGAAGCCCAGGCATAATTAACAAGTGTAACGCGTCCTGTGAAGGCTAAGCTCCAGCGATATTATAATTATAAAATAAACATAAATTACCATACAATTAACCTCCATATTTTATTTTATTTTCGTTGATTGCACAAATTTAAACCTATTTTTTAATTGACTAGGTCTGATTTTCCTTTCCAATGCCACGCCAGAGCTCAACACATACAGAACTGCACTAAATAAAATTGTAACAAATTATAAAAATCGCATTCCGACGGTATGATTGAAATATTTAAATAAATGTTTCATAACAAAAAATCGAATAAATAAATCGTCTTAAAATTAAAACAATCACATATCAAATCCATTTATCTTAAAACTAGGGAAGAAGAATCGAAATGTCGTCACATGCTTTTTGTCAAACTAAATAAATATTAAAAAAAAAACATCTTCCATTAAACTTTCTTTACTTAAGTCTGTGCTTAAGTTGTCTACAATAATAAATAAATACGGTCAGTGAAATTAATTGTTCATTAAATTGACACACTACGTCAATTTGCCGTGTAATAGCCATATCGTGCAACTGTCAACGAATGACAGTTGTGATTTGAGTATACGGACTATTTAAGTTGGTAGCCAATGCAAATGTAAACAATTATTTTCCACACTTTATATTATGGACGTACTTATATTTTATATAAATTGATTGATTGGTGTCAAAATTTGTAACAATGAGGATAGGTATGTATAGAAATCGCAATAAATTGTACTCTAGATTTGAGAAATAATACTTGTGTCTTGCTTAGCGCCTACTTTGTTGCGATGATTTCGGTACCTGCAATGTGAAAATGATATTAGTAACTACACCGATACAAAAATATCCAATTAATCAATTGGGATAATTGCTAAACATATTTTCATCATCATGTCGTTGATAAGTCAAGCTTTCAGCTCTTATTTGCAAGAGAGTTTGTCTAATAAAAAAATATAGGAAAGAACGATCATGCAAATTACAATTACTAACTTTTTTATAGGTAGGCTTCTCAGACAGAGCACTAACGACATCATTTTCTACGATAGGTACTGATGGTTTTTGAGCGGACCTATACAAGGTGTAATGGAAATAACTGGAAACCTCTCCATTTTCATTAGTCCGACAGTAAAAGCTGTTCATAATGATAAGTACAAAGTCCCCTTAAGAAGATCTTAGTCATTTCAATCACATATTGTAACCCCATTGGCGCATTCCAACTGTGAGAAGTGGTCCCCACCTCTTACCACCAATCATGTCTCACTCTAACAGACCTGGCCATCCAGAATCATCCTTACCTACGGGCCGAAAACTGGGGTATTCTGGTCTACGTTCTTTCCCCTACTATAAAGAAATACATAAAGCTCTCCTCACCATGTATATGACGTCTACAAGCCACCGCCACTCCTCTCGACTGAGATCTGTTTCTTCAGCATCTCCTGTTCGTGGTGTTCTTCCTCCATCTCAGCCATGCGCGCGAACCGGGAGTACGCTACGTGGCCCGATTTGATGGCTGACATCATCTGTGCGTTATAATAAGGGTGAGAATTGGTTACACATATTAAGAGCTGATTTGACCGACGTCAGATATCTTTTAATCCGGAATAAAATTGACGAACGTAAACGAAAGAAAAGTGGTATGTAAGGATCAGGTGGGTTTCTGTCGTTTTTGCCTACAACTATAAGAAGGTGTGTTAGTGTATGTATGTAAAATTGACAACTGACAGTTTTTGTATAGAAAAACTGTCTAAAAATCAAAATTATTCCTTGGATAAAGATGTCTGGCATTGGTAAAATCAGCCATAAGGAGATAATGGTTGAGAATCTGAATGTGTTTAAAAAGTGTTTATTAGAAGGTTGATATATTTTGAATAAACATATGTAGAGTTATTTATTAAAATAGATTGCTTCATTTTATTAGTAATTATAGGGAGTAAGTACAGAAAGTGTTAAAAAATAAATCGAATTTTGCGTAAATCAAACAAAATTCTATATATTACTGACTTACCTTTAACTAACCTGTACCCCTTCTAATTCTTAATAATATTGATTATTAAACAATAAAAGCCAACATAAGCCATGAAAAATGTTAATGAAAACATAAAATTAATAACTGTGATATGGCAGTGTGTAAATGCAAGCAAAACTGATAAAATACTTATATTTAAAAACAATCGTATAATTCATTAACATCTACTCTAAATAATTAATACAATGTGATTAGTAATGAGATTATTATCATAATATGACTTGTGAGACCATGTTTTCAAAGCTTGAATAATGGGAATCAATGAATCATAGTTATTGGCTGCACGTATTCATTTGGTAGACGAACCGGGCGCCTGTTTGAATGTTGGCGGCAATGTTGTTGATAAGTTGCCAAGAAAACTGTACTATTTTTCTGACCTACTTGTCGATAGAGTGGGAAAATAAAATGATCTTTATACTGCTTTATAAAACAGTGATAACCCGGACTCTCTACTCTCAACAACATCTTAACTAACATGTAATATAAATTATATAATTAATGTATGCAAAATATTTTAAAACATTTTAAAAGAGTAACAGTGGAGTTTCTTGCCCATTCTTCTCCATACGAAAACTACCTTTTGGAAGGGGCGACTAGAATCAATTTTATTTTAATTTTAGCTTTGACGTTCAAAAGTGCCTTTTATGTGCCTATTTGAAATAAATGATTTGACTTTGACTTTGAATAGTAGGTACTGCAGAATTATTTTGTCTAGTTTGAACACCTAGTATAACTTCTATGGACTATTCTGACAAAAATATTTAAAAATAAATACAATATACACAAATAAATCTGACCATTAACATTCCGTCAAGCCAAGCAGAAAAACTCAGACAGAAAACAGTAGAAAAATAAAAACATTCATAAAGGCGGCACTACACTTAGCACTTGGCATATTCACCAAAATATTCCCGTTATTTTGCCAATACAAATATTATACTCTATCCTTTTATGAACAAAGTTAATTTTGCATTAGCAAATACAGCCAAATATAGTGCCGTCTTAACATACATAAAAAAAAGGGCAAAGAACAAAAATAAAACAGAAGGTACACAACCAAACGCGATATAGACCTGCAAGTACTCGTCGAGTTCGACTTGGCCGTTCATGTTAGTGTCGATCTCTTTCAGAATTTCGTGCAATTGTTCCCCGGTCAACTCCTCGCCGTAGTTCTGTGGACCATGTGGACATCAACAAGCGTGGACATGACACGTAAAATTTGTTGCACTGAATCTTTGGGATAGGTTAGTATGTGGTCTAAGAATTGACACCTATTTTTAAATTACGACTATTATGAGACATTGGGGTTATGCTTCCAGATTGCCTGAGAAGTTTTGGACTCAAAGAGTATTTATTCCTGAGCTCAACAGTCGGGAATTTCATGGGTCCGAAACTACTTGGCTATTCTGTAACGAATAGACTGGAAACGTGAACAAAAGATTGGATTGGGTGTTCCGCTGTTATTACCAAAATGGTGTGTAACCACACGAAGCTGTGAACGAGAATAAATGGAAATATTATTATTTGGATGATCAGTTTTTTAGAGCACGTGCCTATAACAAAGATTCTGTGTAACTTATTGACATAATTGTATTGAAATTATGCACATATGCAATACAAAAGTTTCTACACGTCATTGTCTCAACTCTGGTAACTTCTAAGCATTTTTGGTCAGTAAACCTGTGGAATCTGCTTCATATTATAATAAGCAAGCATATAGCAAGAACCAGTCATATAAGATGCCATGGGACTTGATATGAAACCAGGATATTTTCTTCTTATATCGACGTCTTTCATATAAAATATCTGCATAATTTCAAAGGGACAACCCATAGTTATAAACCAAGAGACGTGGACCCCCATAGTTATAACCGTGGAGACGTGGACGCAGCGTGATGACTTCTACCCAGTTAGCCCGTATATACTCTCTACCTGTAGGTAGTCTTGTAATTCCAACTGCCCGTTATACGTGACATCAATCTCGGACAAAATGGCGCTTATTTCCGCGTCACTAGGTTTCAGCCCCATACTCTAGAATTGGCATTAAGTTTAGGAACAGGTCTTAAAATATTCATCTTCAGGTTTTTTCCTCGTTGGGTTTGTTGAGGGTAAGGGCTATCTGCCCACAGTTTGCTCGTCATTTCCAATGTTCATCAGTCATAATACCACTTGCGAGATCAGGGAATTGAACCCCAAAATCACAGTTTTGTGGATTTGTGATATGTTGACTTCAGTCGGCTTCATCCCCCCCCATATTGAGAGAGAGATATTATAGTGATTAAACTTCAATATGTCATAGACAAAATAAAGAAGACGGTTCTCTCTTTTCTGTGACAATTGTCTATGATGGCTATTCTTTAATAAAACCTCAAACAAATATTCTTTTCATTGGACTCTACTTTTTTTGTCTATGCTCAACAAATATTTTCTCATTCCCCTTAAAACTCTTACCCACATTCCACCATCCGTACCTTAAGACTCCTCCTGATATCGTTGATGGACACGAATCCCTTCCTGTCCTTGTCGATGATCTGGAACCGTTTGATGTAGGTCTGAATCTCGTCCTTGCTCAGGTTGATGGGGATCTTGTCGCGACTGGCGCGGTTCACCATCTGACCCATCTCGTTGGCTAAGAATTCACCGGCTTCTTTGATTTGTTTCTGGAAATTTTGAAGGTATGTTAGCCTCCTGGTTTTACGATATAATCGTAATAGAAAGATTAAGAGAGTGTATTATGAACGTTGGCAACGTCGCAACATTTCGCTCTTTTGATTAATTACTTAATCAATATTATTAAAATAAAGATGCAATATCGATATGTTGTACTAAAATTAACTTCTAAAAACACATTTTCATTAACCAAAACAGCGAAATATTTGACCGATATTTGTGACTGCCAACTTTCAGAATGCACAATTGGACATCCTTATGACTTTCGCGAACTGATAACATGTAGGCTAGGTGCGTAGTGGCTTTTATTTGGCTCTATTTCTTAGAAAGACCTCTTTTGTTATTACAAAATAAGGGTTCCATAAAATAAAGTATTTCCTCCACCATAACATGCAGGGATATATAATTGTTGCCAGCTTTTGAAATTGGACAAAATCAGGAATGAATATACAGAGCGACATGCGTTTATCTGGTTTTTTTTATATATAATAATATAATAATAATAATAATATCCCTGGACATTTCACACAGCGCCATCTAGTCCCAAGCTAAGCAACCTAATGCTTGTGTTATGGTAACAAGATGGCTGATAAACTACTTATATAGGTACATTTTTTTTTTTTTTGTAAATACATACATATTATAGATAGAATAACACCCAGACTCGGAACAAATACATGTAGGTCATACAAATATTTGTTCCGTGCGGGAATCGAACCCGCGACACGCAGCGCAGCAGTCAATCGCTTAACCACTGCGCCAACCGTGCCGTCATATTAGAGATAGAGTATTGATGCACTGGATTCCCTTTCCCTATATAGATAGAGTATTGATGCACTGGATTCCCTTAAAGCGTCGAGCTCTCTTATGAGGACGATTACCTTCTTCTCCGCCTCGCTCCAGTTCAGCTCCTCAGCCATGATGTCTACAATGATGGGCAGAGCTTCAGCCGCGGCCTGCACGTTGAGGAAGGCCAGACGAAGACGACGTGCAATCATATCGACTGCTGTGCGCGCATACTCGCGGCAACCGTACCTTTAAGAACAGATATTTTACACATTATATACTTACAGTTAAGATAAATAACACTTCGTATAGAAGCATAGCTCCCACTTCGACCACGTTCAAAATTACCATACGCAATTTAACGGTAGGGGCTACCGTTTTGTGAAAATAAGTGCGTAGAAAATCTTCATGCAGTCAGGGTTGGTCCAATCCTGATTAGATGAACGTATTAAACGTGTTCAAAATCGCGCTATAAGCCTACAATTTTGTGATTTTGGGAGTATCATTAGAAAATCGTTTAAAATTTACCAAAGGGAAGCAAACATGGTTATAATTTATTTGAAGAGGATTTAATAACACATGTTGTATGTGTATAATTTATTTATTTATTTATTTCAGGCATCAAGGCCCATATAAACACATACAATGTAATATTAGTATAACTTAAAAATACTATAAATGCATACAACATTACACTAAAAACTAAATAACGCACACGAAGTGTCTGCGTCGTGTTTCGCTGACTGGTGTCATGTAGCCGGCGACGAAACCGGCGGTACACAACACCCTTCGGCCAGAACTCTTCCTTGAGGAAATTCTCGAGATGATAATATCAGGTCGTGTTTTACTTACCTAATTTCGGCATCAATGTAGGGGAACTCGGGGTGAACCTTCTTGCCAATGATGGGCCATCTCTTACCGGTCATGGCCGCCATCTTAGCGACGGCGAACGCTCTGTCACCGTACGACTTGGCTAAGTGTTGTGCTACCTGAAATACATTTGTTTAAAATTATTCTTGTGGTTTTGTACGGACCTTCGAGGAGAGTCGAGAAGGCATAATAATTAACAACAATATCTCAACAGTTGAAGTCAAGTTCTTGAATTCGAAACCACTGCACTTTTGAAGTGAGCAGCTAACCTATTAAAAAAAAAATAGACCCTTCTTTTGTCCAAGTTGTTTTTTCAAGGATAACTAACCAGATTTCTGCATAAACATCCCTACCTATTTTAGGTGCTTTTATTATAAGCTAGAGCAAATTGGATAGGTACTAATTTGTTTTCAGTTCTTATTTTAACGCCCCTAAGAAATATAACGTGTTTTGTAATGAGATAATATAATTTATTTACATGGCATGCAACTTGCACGCTATGTAAATAAATACATTAAATTATATCACAGTCATGTTTTGTCTTAACGGCGTACAAATTATAGGCATAAATAGGTATATTTGGATATTAAGTAAACATCAACTAATTATAAATTTATCTGTGAATTGTAAAGTAATACTCACTTCCATCTCCAACCCGAAGTCCTGTACTAATCTAATGTACATGGTAGGAGTCCAGCCGTGCGCGCCCTCTATTAGGAACCCATCCGTCTGACAGTCTTTGTACAGTGGCTTCAGGTTCGCGCCTGAAATGTGTGGGATATAGAATATTAATGTGATGATCTGGGCTTTATACACTAGGAATCTGGACCTAATAAATCTGGGAATGTCGATCTGGTAGTAAAAAACGTTAATCGATAAAAAAAATAGTCATTCATTATAATTATATACATTATAAAAAGTATATCAAAATCCGACAATAATAATAATTCCACTTTCTTGTACCTACCCTGTTGAGAAGTCTGTCAGATAGTCAAAAGTTATTTTTCCATTTCAAAACGTAGATTTCTATGAGAGAGAATGGTTAAGATGCTTAATAAAATACAAAAACTCAGTAGGGGGTTTACCCCCAACTTTTTTGACAAGTACAGCACAAAAAAAGAGCATTCTATTATTTACTAAACAGAGGCTCCAGCACCCTAATTGCGTAACACACATTCAATCACAATGATTTTGAAGGATGTTGCTAATCCATTCCTACATATGTTCGAAAAAGTTGTCAGCTCAACAACGTAAATAACGCAATGAATGTTGTTGAACAGTCAAAATGAAAGCCATTGCTACTGTTAGTGTCTTACGCAATTACGCTGCAGATTGTTGTGTTGTGTGGTTGTACTCACTCTCAATACAAGCGTCGATGGTCTCGGCAGCCATGGCCCTGTACGTAGTCCACTTGCCGCCGGCGATGGTGACCAGGCCGGAGGGCGACACGTGCACGATGTGGTTACGTGCGAGGGACTGCGTGTCGGGCTTGTTGGGGTCTGACACTAGTGGCCGGATGCCTGACCATGCTGACAGCACGTCGCCGCGACGTACTGGAATTTTGTAATAGGATATTATTATACATAGGGTGTTGTGTATATCTACTATCTTACTATCAAATAGTGTTAAAGAAGAAAATGTGTTTAACTTATGAATCAAAATGAACGTTAGACAAATTGTCCTGATCTGAAATAATCAGATTATTTCATTGAACTCTACTGTCTTTGACATTTAAAAGTTCACTAGAGGAAACTTTTGGCATGTTATCGATATTACAGCAACCCTCCTTTTCGGACAAAGACGGCATTAAAATCTATTTTTTTCCATTGAATATTATAAGAATTTCTTAAAAAAAAAAAAACAATAAATCGCACTAAGAGCAGATTTTTCTTTCCTAAAAATACATAAATCTAAGTAGACTATATTCAATACAAACCTTCAACATCCGGGTTCAGATAGTTCTTAACCTCAGTAAGAATGAACAGGATCTCGTCTTCAGTCGGCTTGGGGTTGTGCGTGACTTTGCAGGGAAGGTCGGTGGTGCCGGCGATGGTTCCCTTCAGCCACGGCAGGAAGAAGATGACACGGCCATCTGATGTGGCAGGGTCCAGGAGACCCATGTGTTCCGGACTGGAAATATATAAATACAATATTGTATGTTATAGATTGTAAACCGTTGTTGGAAAGTGAAAGGAAAGGAAAGGTTGGAAAGGTTTTACCGCCCGCACCTGAAGACCACAAATCGGAATTTCGCTTGGTTGTTGGTTGTACTTTCCCGAACGCACATGGTGAATTTTCTAGTCCAGCATAGCTATTCACAAACATTCGATACGTTTCCGTACCGAATCGAACATCAATCAATGGAATATCAAAAGAATAAAGGCTATTCACAAATCTAAACCACGAAAATGTTGTCAGTTCAAATTATAAAGACGACCGCCATTCTTCCGACAGCTATTTGCTGTGGAGCGTGGCAAATTAGTAATTGAAAATTAGTCATATTCGATACGACAATCTGTCAAATTGTTGTGAATAGCTATGCAGGTAGACTATCAGGGCAACATAGAAAAATCTACGACTACTAGCTAGTTGAAATCTAGGAACAAGACTTCGGGAGGATCTTTCGGATCTCAGTCATCGACAACGTACCTAAATCTTTGGGTAAAAATAAATATCTGTCTTTGGGAAGCCTATTTTCAAGTTCCTAGATCAGTTTCGGGAAGCGTTTTCACTATCGCAAAAACCTATTATTATGTTACTTTTAAAATAGTATCTCGTCCATCGTTACCGCGCAATAGCCTCGACTATTAATAGTTCACCTCATTGCCGCCCTTCAGTGTTGTAACACACACGACGGTACTACAGACACTTCTTGTTATCGCAGTGTACATATTAGGACTATGGTATTATGTCGTAGCGTATACCTGAACATATTTTTTTATTTAAAAAAAAAAAAAAAACGTTGACTCACTCTAGAAATTTCTCCTGCCGATCGATTCTGTAAAAATCTCACCGTGAAAAGTTAGAGTGAAGTGAGCTGTCAGTAGTGCCAATCCCTTAGCATTATTTGGATTGACAGCTCACTCTACGCTCACTTCACCTAAGTTTTCACGGTGAGATGGTTACAGAATCGCACTGCTGTATCTGGGTGCGTTTACAAACATTTAAACTCACATACACAAACAGCCAGACCCGGAACAACTACTTGTAGGTCATACAAATATTTGTTCCGTGCGGGAATTGAACCCGCGACACGCAGCGCAGCAGTCAATCGCTTAACCACTGCGCCAACTGGTGCCGTCAATATTATTATATTGTAAGTAATATCTACATAACGCGGAAACTGGCAATAACAGACAAAAAATTTAATGGTAACCTAAAGTTACTTATCTAAGAAAAATTATTCGATGTTGAAAATGTCTAAAGGTTGAAAGTCATTTCTGGGTCCATAACGAATAGTTTTGTACTTCGATGGATATTATTGCAAATTAGTTAACCGGTCTAAAATCATTTTTTCCTGCTACCTATATTGCTAATATGTATAACATCTACTCTATACAAGATATCGTTAACATGGGATTTCTCAAGTCAAAACGACACGGTTGGCGCAGTGGTTAAGCGATTGACTGCTGCGCTGCGTGTCGCGGGTTTGATTCCCGCGCGGAACAAATATTTGTATGGCCTACAAGTAGTTGTTCCGGGTCTGGCTGTTTGTGTATGTGAGTTTAAATGTTTGTAAACGCACCCACGATACAGGAGAAATTCCTAGTGTGGGGCAACGTTTTTATAAAAAAAAAAGTCATAGTCAAAATGACAAATCATTTAATCTAAGTCTACACAGGATATGGGCCGATGTCCTTGAAAAGGTGGCTGGAACAAACTAGATATGGAAGGCGGAGGACAGGGTGTTGTGGCACAGCCTGGGAGAGGCCTATGTCCAGCAGTGGACTGCGATAGGCTGAGTTGATTGACACAAGATACCAACGATGATAATATTGGGTATATTACCTGTAATATCCAGGCAACACGATATGTACTCCGGACGAGGGACAGCAGATGTCCTTGACGGTGGAGTCGTCCATCTTGCGAATGCTGTCTGTGAATGGACCGGTCGCGTTGACGATGCACTTGGCTTTAATGTCCCATTCCTTGCCAGTCAGCTCATCCTGGGGACATTTTGAAAGTTAGAATTCTGTCTTAATCTCTTCTGCTTTGTAGATGTCTATTGTTAAAACCACGAGTTGATAGAGGGTATCTGAGTGCTCAAGTGATCCTCCTTTTATCCTGCATTCTGTCATTTCGTAGAGTTGTACTACTAATGAAAAATATTGACTGCTTGCGCTTACACAGGTTTAAATTTGAGTTTTAATTAAATGGCAAAAATATTGCGGTTGCATAATAGTTTTTCAAACGTGCTCATTATGCATGGTAGGTACGCCTACATTGTCGCGATAAAGCGATCTACATTTCGCGCGCTCTCTCTCGCACCCCGCTCGACGTCTCGCTGTACAAAATCGAGCACGCGAAGAGTAGCATTATAGCTCGGGTCGACGTTTAAAACTTAACTAAGTAGGTATATGAAGGTCCCATGTTCTATACCTTTCTATCCAGTAACCTTCATGTATCTAATTCAGTTATTATAATAGTTACCTTTAGCCTAGCACCGCTGAGCTTGCCAGACGTCTTGTACAGCTTGGTGACACTGACGTGGTTGGCGATGGTGGCGCCGTGGCGGGCCGCGGTCAACGCTATCGCTAGGTTCATACGTGCGTCGTCTTGTTGGCCTGACGATAGGAAAATATTACATTGAAGTAACATTTCAGACCCGCAGACTTAGACCCACTTGCACCAAGAATGACTAAATGCATTCAGCGCTAAACATATTTAAAAAACCGGCCAAGTGCGAGTCGGACTCGCCCATGAAGGGTTCCGTTACGTTACGATTTATGACGTATTAAAAAAAAACTACTCACTAGATCTCGTTCAAACCAATTTTCGGTGGAAGTTTATATGGTAATGTACATCATATATTTTTTTTAGTTTTATCATTCTCTTATTTTAGAAGTTACAGGGGGGGGGACACACATTTTACCACTTTGGAAGTGTCTCTCGCGCAAACTATTCAGTTTAGAAAAAAATGATATTAGAAACCTCAATATCATTTTTGAAGACCTATCCATAGATACCCCACACGTATGGGTTTGATGAAAAAAAAAATTTTGAGTTTCAGTTCTAAGTATGGGACCCCCAAAATTTATTGTTTTTTTTCTATTTTTGTATGAAAATCTTAATGCGGTTCATAGAATACATCTACTTACCAAGTTTCAACAGTATAGCTCTTATAGTTTCGGAAAAAAGCGGCTGTGACATACGGACGGACAGACAGACAGACAGACAGACAGACAGACAGACAGACAGACAGACATGACGAATCCATAAGGGTTCCGTTGCCATTTGGCTACGGAACCCTAAAAACATCGTTCCGTATCAGAAGGCCAATTCTCGTAATTAAAAATGTTCAAAATCTAGTCGCATTCTTATCTCAGCGACAATAAATATGTCAAAAACTTGTTAAAATTACGAGAATTGTCCTCTACTGTTATCTTTAAACGGTTGACAGAAAGAAATCGATCATTTTAATCGCGGTGATTTGTGGTGCATGCAAGTGAGCCTTAGTACTCACAATTGAAGTTTTATTAGAGTGCTTTTCCTTTATGCATTTCACGGAAAATAAACGTAGCAATATTATACAAAGACTTTGCTAAAGTGCGGCACACATATCGAGAGATAAAATATTTTAGCAATACAGAATAGATTTTCATCATTCTTTAAATACTAATCTAGATGTGCTCGTATTAATCATATGTTTCCCAGCAATAAAATTATTATAATTATCTGGAAAATTAATTAATCTACAATTTAATCTTTATCATCTACTATATGCCTAGCATTTGATGCAATATTCTAATTGACTTCATAAGACTATTTACATTTGAAACTGAGCTATTTAAAGTCGTTTTAATCTTCAACGTGATAGAAGTCAAGGCGCAAAGATACTTATAATAAATATACTTCCTTGTTTACTTAGTAACTAGTTGATTTATTATAACAGTAGGTAACTAGCGCTGAGATTAATTATATGCCTATATTATATAATGTATCTCAGCAGTCGGTATATTATACTCGAAGGCAGTCGTACGGACCGACAGGTACTTAATTAAAATTTTACAAAAAAAAAACGCGAGATCTATTCAGAATTGTTCAGTTATTTCAGTTGAAAATACTCTCCCGCCGCTTTTTTTGGCGAAAAAAAAAATACTTTTAAACGCACAGGTGGACTTTACCTACCGTCAAACGACGAATTCACGTCAAACACCAAATGATGTTTGTTTGTATGTTTGTTATCTCTGGAAATACTAAATCCGATGACACAAAAACTTTTGTATTATTGTCATCGAATACTTTTTATGCCAAAAAATGTACGTTTTCTGTGTAAATGGCTTGTTAACCGCTAAGCTGAGACTTACCATCGTAATACACGATGCCTCCACAGAGGTTGTCGGACTTCAACATGGGGAACAATTCGAGTGTGTTCTTCTTGGATAAGTAGTAAGAACTCTTGACGTTCCTGTCGCCCGCTACCACGTCGTACATCTTGATACCGAACCAGTAGTATGGGACTTGCCACCATCTGGGAATTGGAGAAGATTCTAGATGACTAACTATAGGATTCAGTATAGCAGAGGTGAAATGGCGTTTATTAGATTAAAGATCTAATTAACTAATCTAAAAAGTACCATCATCTGCCTAAACTTTTCTCAACTAAGTATGTTGGGGTCGACTTCCATTCTAACCGGATGCAGCTGAGTACCAGTATTTTAAATAGAGCGACTGCCTATCTGACGTCCACAACCCAGTTACTGGGTAATACGATACGCCTTGGTAAGACTGAAAAAGTACCAAAAAGTACCATCGACTCGGAAAGATAAAGAACAAGAAGCAGAATTTAAAAGTAGTAGTATAAAGAATAGGGTTATCACTTAGTGGGGGTTGACTGACTTGCTAATTGGCGAAAAGATACTAGTTTAAATTAGGCTACTGATATACGATAAATAAATAACAAATTATGTCAACAGTTCTCTGCGTTGCGGATTCATCCATCTTATTCGTAAATCTTCAAAAGATGCTAACGTGGAATGCAAATGGTCCAAAACAGTTTAAAATGATCAAAGTTATGGGATAGCCCTACGTACGTAAACAGATGCCTGCCAAAGTGTTGATTGTAAACAAAGCAAACCCCAAATACGGCGAACCAAAGGTGAGTCTATAATCATGCACAATACAGTGCCAAGTTATTCAACTGATCAATAAATTAATTGCATTGTAATATCCACGCATGCATAATATACATGGGATATTACAATCCAATTAATTTACTATATACATTGTATATGGTTTGGCGCTGAACGAATAACAGACGATGTTATTCGTTTAGCGCCGATGTCGATAAAAATATAGACAATGCTTTTGACCCGACGATAGGGTCAAAAACATTGTCTGTATTTTTATCGACACAAAATTAGAATGTAGATTTACCGAGAATATTGGGAATTAAACAACAATTTAGTGAGAAGAAGTCGTTTACCTTTTTTGACTTACAACTTGGCAAGGCCCAAAAGTACCATAACAACGGCACCCTAATTGCATAAAACACTGTCAATCGGAACCTCAATAATTTTGAAGGTTACGCGAATTAGTCCTTTTGAGAACTAGTCCATTCGCGAATTGGCCTTTTTGCGACTGTGTGCCATTTTGCGAATTAGGCATTATACGACTAAACGAATCCATTGCTTCATATGCGGCAAAAAATTGTCTGCTCAACAACGTAAATAAAGCAATGGATATTGTTGAACTGTCAAATTGAAAGCCATTCCTATTGTTCAGACTGTACATTCAGATTGAGATTGGCAGGTAGTGTGTTACGCATTTGGGGTGCTGGGCTCGTTCTAATCAGAAGACCAATACCCGTAATTTAAAACGTTCAAAATCTAGTCGCAGTCTCATCACGGCGACAAACAAATGTCAAAAACTTGTCAAAATGTATGGAAATTAGAGGTATTTTTGACAGATTGAGATCAGACTGTGAACGTTCTTAAAATTACGAGATTTACGAGAATTGCCCCTCTAATTGCCCGGAGAAGACAAAACATAAAGAGAACTGGAAAAATATGGGGCAGACCCTTTGCCCCGCACGGGAACAACATAGGTAAATTATAAAGAAAACATTTTTTGCTAGAATATGAACTAACTCACTTATAAACAGGCAACAATATAGGCAGGGGTCGTGTCAAATGTGGTGCAACCTCCAACATGTTCGCCCTCTCATGCAAAGCCTCCTTCACCATCTTGTACTGGTCATAGTCCAGTTGCATGATGGCCTTCTGAAGGTACCGCACTCCTCCGTGGATCAGCTTTGTGCTGCGACTTGATGTGCCGCTGGCGAAGTCATCAGCTTCGACCAGGGCTGTGCGGAGACCTGAAATGGGGATGGTGGTTAGATAGGCTGTAGAGGTTGTTTGTTTCTCTTAATAAATGTCGCCTGTCGAAGTCTGCCGTCAGTCTGCTGCTGCTACGAGTTCTGGTTAGTGTGATGATGGCTTATTTTGGTAATGTCATATGTTTGGATGCTAAGAAGAAACCTCAGCGTCATTAACACCGCTTTTTAAGGTTCCATACCAAAATGGTAAAAAGGAATCCTTATGGTGCAACTCAGTCTGTCTGTCTGTCACAGCTGGATATCTCAAGAACTACGTCTAATGCTATCAACTTGAAATTTTGAATAGTTTTAGATGACGTTTTTCCAACTATTACAAATAAGAAAGAAATAAAAGTATATTTTTTTTTGCAACAGTCTTAAAATTCTCTAACGAATATCCAAAATATTTATATTATAATAGTACGGAACCCTCGGTGCGCGAGTCCGACACTTGAGCGGTTTAAAAAAAAATTAAATTGTCAATCGTTTGGTTTCTTACTCTATTGCCGTAAAAAAGATTTTTATACTTAACTCTATCGTGCACGTGTCTAATACTTTCGTAAACAATAACAAAGATGTTTAATTGCCCACTGACGGCATCTACTCAGCTTAACGACCTACCTAATAAAACGTACTGGATGTCTTGATATACTATCAATAGGTCCATTGTAATTGTGATTTACGCCTTAGTGCATAAATCGATACTAAAATTTACCTAAAGTCTATTCAAATTTATTTTATTTCAAGGTAAACAAACATCAACTTTATTCTGATGGCAATTATGTTGATTTCAGAGTGACTAGCACTATTGAAAAAGTTATAAAAAATTTTTGAAGTTGTAGCGTAAACTGAACTTTATTGTGTAGAAAATAAAGTTATTTTTCCATAAACTCATATTTGTTTACATTTTTGGCAAATAATGTATGTATATGTAGTATGAATGTCGATGGCTATAAGAGTAGGGGAAGACCAAAGAAACGATGGATGGAATGTGTGAATAATGATATGGTTAGAAAGGGGGTGACTACCGAGATGACGACTAATAGAGAAGTATGGAAGAAAAAGACATGTTGCGCCGACCCCAAATAAATTGGGATAAGGGCAGGAGAATGATGATGATTTTTGGCAAATAAATCGCGAATGCAGATTAGTATCACTCATAAAACAGGTTATGTAAAAAGAGAAGGAAGCGCATTTGAATCCAATTCACCGCACCGAGAGATGCCTTGATCCAAATCATTGGAGACCCTTCTCCTTCGATCCGGATGTCATAAATGGGTCGGACTAGCAAGGTGAATAATCTACAGGCACGTGTGAAGCTTGGTCATTTCTAACGATCTTATTTAGTAGAAGGTAAGGGTCATAGTTGCTTACCTCTTGTGCTCGCATCTAGCGAGAATCCCACGCCAGTGGCGCCTCCACCAACGATGAGGTTATGAGGATGTCGAAGGTGTGTCCTGCTTTTAAGGAAGCTACCTGGTGGTCGCTTCGAACGCTTTTATCTAGTAGTAAGTAAGGATCATAGTTGTTTACCTCTTGTACACGCATCCAGTGCGCATCCCACGCCAGTGGCGCCCCCACCAACGATGAGGATGTCGAAGGTGTGTCCTGCTTGTAAGGAAGCCACCTGATGGTCGCGCGTCGGTAGAGGCCGCTTCTTACGTGCTGTTGTCGCTTTTACCGTTGAAGGTCTGTACCATTCCTGGGGACAGAAAGGTAGGTTACCAACTAAATTATACTTCTGGCTAAGCTTAGTCTAAATTATCTTTATTCTAAAACTTTTTCATGCCGCCCCCTTTTACATGGGACTTTATCATAACTGACGAAATGTGAAAGTACACCTCTGCCACCCTTCGGGGAACACAGGCGTGATATTATGTTATGTGTTATAAAACTTTTCTCTTTTCTATATTATTTTTAAAGTTTTTGGCATACGACCAAGGTCATGCTTAGGCTTGATTATTCTTCTTGGAGATTCAGACGAAAAAAAAAACTATTTCAGTGCCTAAGGCCCAAGGCAAACAGTAGACCCTGAGACTCACTTTGTGATCTCAAGGTCTAGTACGTGCCTTGGCATGTATGATTGTGTACGAGGAACCTACTAGCTCCAAAACTTCCCAAAGTCATTATCAAAGCTAAAAATAGCTCAGCCTTCGTATCTTATCTCCCAACAATCCGAAACTGTCGGTCGCTACACACGGCTAATATTAAAACCAGCGAAAGGAAAAGCTGCGTTATCTGGGGACCAGATAATGCCGGGTTTCCTCGCTACGTACCACTGGTGAGTCATCGGCTGCTACGGCCCACGCGGTCAGGGCTGCGCCCGCGACGCCCGCCGCGCCGCCGATCAGCAATCTTCTGCGAGACATTATTCTGGAGAAAAAAAAAGAAATATTAGAACGATGTAGGTGAGGTCACGAACGCCACGAAAGCTGAAAAGGGACACGACCTTCAGTTATGAAGTACGCGACCAAGAAGAGAGGTGAGGACATTGGCATTTCCCCTATTCAGGAAAGTATTAACGAGTAGATCTACTTTTTAAAATAATTGCTTTATTATGTGTGTTGTCACGCGAAACAATAGGATAAAGTGTTCGCATTTATCAGTTGCTATTTTAGTCTTGTTCTTGTAAATTATTCACATATGATTAATTTTAATAAATGAAATTATTATTTCAAAAACAAACATCAGCCTAATGTTAAAAAAATGTCAAGTAACTACACTAACTGCGGTTGATGACCCCCAAAAAATAACTCGTCAAGTAAATTTATTCTTTATTTTATCATGTTCAGATATCGATACCCATGACGTCTGCGGAGTTTCGCTGATTAATTTAAGGTAACCCTGTATTTCTTTTAAGAAAATAGCTTCAAGAAAATTGCTCACTTAACTTTACTGAAATACGACCTGTGCATGGCTGCATGTGTCTCAATAAACATGACAAAACAATAGTGATGTGTTTATGTAACACCATCATTTGATAGTAATTAACATGACCTTCTATTATAGTTGTTAAAATAACAACACGCTATGTAGATATTATTTTATGCTAGCGCGATTTGTACGCCTACAGAGGGCATTTCAAGGTTGGATAGAGTGATTTCGTGCAATATACAACGTGTTATTTTTTATATCCCATAACTAGAAAAAAAAAATCAGCTGTTCCCTACATTTATGTTCGTATAACTCGTCAAAATGTAGGGAACACCAGATTTTTTTCGCGTTTTCGGGTTTTGTCCCATAGTAAAAGTTATTCATAATGATGAGTACAATGACCCCCTAGAGTTATAATGGGATATAAAAAAAAAACACGTTGTATAGAAAGAAGCCCTGAAAATGCACCTACTAGAGTGAAATGACCTGTAGATAATGCCGTTACCAATTTAGGCAACAGTTGGGAGTCCTTCTAATTGCGTAACACACTTTCAATCACTATGTTTGAAAAATGTATCAGCTCATGTAAATAACGCAATGAATGTTGTTGAACTGTCAAAATGAAAGCCATTGCTACTTTTTCTTAGCGTATAAAAAGCAAAATATTTAAACATTTTTCGTACATTGCTGCTGTTGTGTGTTACGCAGTTACCCCACTGGGATACCATGGGTCGATACCAGCTCACACAAATCCTCAATATCCACATTAATTTATTAGGTAGGTACTTACTTGACGATCAATATATATTACTGTATAATTTATTCCGGAATTTACTTCATATTAAAATTTTGTTACACAAATTCGTCATTGACAATAAAAAGCCAAGCCTTTCTTGCGCACTGATCACAAATTTAGGTGTTCTGTAGGTAGTCTTATGAACCTAAGAAGGAATATATTTGTACAAGAGCCCGTGGGCCACTGTGACTAAATATTGGTAGGGTCTGGGAAATCCTCTACTAACCAACTTATCGGTTATCATTTATCATTATCAAAGTCAGACACACGGATACAATTCGTTATCTTTTACGTCAGACGACTTTGCAACCGATTTTTAAGTACTTATTTCATAATTTTTGCGTAACTTCTTTTTGCTAGGTTAAGGTGGTACCACACGGCACACATCCAGTCGAGGAACGAAGAAAAAGAGCCTAGCTGCACTTCAACCTACGTCGATTGATAAGATAATGTATGGTCAAATGCAAATCAAACCCTCGGGACACCCAGATCTTACACAGATGTTCTCAACTGACCAGGAGACCTAATCAACTTCTGGAGGGAGGTGGGCTGGTTGTAATAACCACCGACGGCCGCCATGGCCCACGCACAATGGTCCATTTGAAGTACTGAGTGCAGAAAGTCTATGCTGTCACTGATGGTAAATTATGGCAAAGGTAAAAGTAAAATAGTTACTTACCTTAAAAAAAAAACCACGACTATATTAAAAAGAGGATGTTCCGATAAAGCTGTATTATTTATATGTATATTGTATGTTACGATCAAACATGCGTTAGACGATATTGATAAAATCTATCACGGAGCGATCACGCGTGGAAGGCGCAGCGTCTGTGCATGACGCTTCGCGCCACGCCGTGATAATACCGATACGTGATACTAAGCTTATCTGATAATGATGTCGTCTATTCGTAAATTATCTTTTATTAGTGAAAGATAATAAAAAGACAAGTTGATTGACGGTGCTGCCGTGTGCCTTATTTTGTTGGTTACGTTTGCACACCGTGTCAAAGGCCTTGAAGTAAAAAAAATGCGTTTAAATTAGGTACATAAATATCTGATCGCAGAGCAGTGGTTGCCCTGTGGTAAAGGCGCTTTGCTTTGTGTAAATATTTCATCACGAAGGAAAACATCGTGAGGAAACCGGCATGTCCTAGAACCAAAAATTCGAAGACATGTAACATCTACCAACCCGCACTGGGCACGCGTGGTGGATTATAGCCCACTCCCTCTCGAAGAGAGGAGGTCTGTGTCCCAGCAGTGGGAACAATATAGCGTCGCTCTAGATACCTCGTAACTGCAATTATTGGTAAATTTTACATTTTGATGCGAAATTTTCCATTACGCAATTTTCCATCTTTCTGGTGATACCTTGTACAGAAGGTTTACTTCACTTAAAAAATTTACTTTTAGTGACATCTCGTAACAAGACTTTGAAGCACTTTGTAAGGTGGGACCTTGTATAGACCACACAATTATCCATGACATGATTCATGTCTTAACAAAACGTAACCATACATAAAACACGTAAAATATGACGCCATATATTCATACGTAGATAATACCTATTCACACATGGTAACTAATATATTAGATATACCTCGTATTATACATATATATAGCCTGTAGGTATAGCATGAGGCTAGTGCGGATAAAGGATCCGTTTCCTGCGCTATGATTGCAGTCGTTACCCGTTTGAATGCAATATCCAAGCGAGCAATTTTGCTTGTAAAAGACTTGCATAGCAAAAGCTATCCATTTTACTCTACTACTAGCTCTAGCTAGACCGAACCAGACTTGATTTAGATTTTAGTATCTACTATAATAAGCTGTTAGGTGATAATTAGTAATTTACAGACTATCGATCCATCAATCTGATTGATAAAATTATTAACATTTAAAAAAATGCTTAAGTCTGAGCCGCAAAATTGTTATATAATCATACTTTATAACGTTCTCACTGCTGGCACACGGGCCTCCCTTTCTGTGAGAGGAAACGGGCCTTAATCCACCACATCCATGGTGTTATTGGTGCATGTCAATTATCTTTAAATTGGTTCTATGACGATGATGTTTTCTTTCACCGTTTTATCATACTACTATGATATAACACTTAAATTTATTAGCTATCGCCACATCATGCTTTGTTTTCTCAATAAAAACAATAGAATAACGGTTTCACACTTATTACTGTTTCCAATCGATACCTAGGTATATCAAATCGATGTCACAGCGATTTCTGAAACACTCAACTTAATAAAGTTGAGTGTTTCAGGAACTTGAAACGTCAACAGTCTAGAAAGGCTTGTCGCTTTGTTTTTCTTTTAAAACACTTTACTTTTATGACTTGTTCAGTGTATTTATGTAGATTGTAAAGATACATTTGTTGCTAACAGTATTGAATAAGGACAGACGCGAGGCCTGAATTTTAATAGAAACCTTGTACCCATGAGACCATTAGATTGACGTATGGCGATCTAGATCGAACTTAAAAGTGCTTAGGTGGACAGTGAGTTTTCTATTTATATAGTGACTAGGTTTTGCCTGGAAAAGATTAAATTGGCATTAGACAAGAAATAATAGAGCAAAAGGGAGGAAACTTATGCTCTGCAGTAAGACAACGTCGAATGCAGAAAAAGCTGTAGATAATGATAATAGTAAAATTGATTAACTAGGTACTTAGCCATTTGAATGTTATGTCCGAATCTTTGGGCCACACAGATAAAGGTTGTGTCTAGTTTGGGACCGCTGTTTAATTTGTCAAGACTCCTGTTAGTTAGAATTTCATACCATGATACTTGTAGGTATGTTTAAGAACTATGTGTAAGTTAAATAAATGGACTTGAATTTGAATAGATAATATCAGGGAAGAGTCATTATTACAGGTAGAAATACCTAGCGAGTCTAGTGACTGATTAGAAACGATAAAAATAAAGCTTTGTCAATCTTGATATGTAGTGTTCCTAGCACGTCACTCGTGCATACAAAATACTGTATGTTTGTGCCATGGCTGAAAGCATTTCTTAATAGGATTTGCCTGGTATGACGTTAGTATATATAATATAGACACCTACTTATTTATGATTCTTCCTATATCCAAACACGATCTCTTTGTTTACCTTTGCTAGTTATTGCCAAACAGGGCCTTTAAAATAGACTTGGTCTTAAGCCAATCTTAAGGAATTATCTACTTACATGTGAACGCTCTACTAAGAGATAGAGCCGTCTCACCGACAACCCCTTACAAGTAAGGCTGCTCTATCTCAGTTACTTAGTAATCTTAGTTCAACCACAGTTGGGAGGTCAGATGTAAGAAATCACCCAATTGTAACAAAAAAAAATGACGATACACTTACTTGCTTATCTCCCAAATATTTGTAGTTACAGAACCAGGAACAAATTTCATATTTCTTATATAACACGCATACGCAAGACAGATAACATTACGGCCACGGTCAAACAATTATTTACGGTAAATATCGATCTTAAAGAAAATCAAAGCAATCTTGTATAATCACGAACGCATTGAACAACACAATTACGACAGTTCACGCCTGGAGGACTGAAGACAGACAGGATGTGGTAATTTTCCCCGTAGTACTTTTATAGTGGAAATAGACATAGAGCATTAAATTCTATGGCCTAGGACGATTTTCAAAGGATAATGCTTTTGGCTGGGGAAATCCTTACCCTAACTACTGAAGTGATCTGATGAGGTAGGGAAATAACCGCATTGCTTAGAAATCAGTATTTGCTTTAAAATACCAACATTTATCTTTACATTAGTAACTAGGCAAGCAAACCAAATGCACTAGGGTTTTATCACTAATAGATTTTCTGTTTGTTTCTAATCCAGGTAAATATAAAATAATCAAGCAGAATTAGAACAGAGCTTTAGATAGATTCTTGGGGAACTCCTTCTGTGAAAGGTCGTACGTACGTAAGGTATGTCATGTACGGTTACTACCGTAGAACCCATAGATATTGCGTCCGTTTCTTAATACTTCCAGTCCAATGCTATTCTTTTAAAATAAATATGATATTCATTACCAAATCATACCTTTTGGACTCAGTCAAATGCATTAGCTGGTTCAAAATTATTTATTCATCAAACATTATGTACCTATTATAGATGATAACAAAAACCACAGTCGAAGAGCATGACGCGCCCAAGGTTTCTAGTTAGTTTCATTACCCTTCTTCCGCGTCTCTCGTAAAATTTATTGTAATTTAGTTCACTCGACGCGTCTTGTTTGAGAGTTCCCTGACATAACATCGAGATTTCTTTCCTTCGCCGTTTCGAGTGTCTGTTATTTTTCGTTATTTCGTCTAAATAAATTATGTTGTCGTTCAGTTTTTACTGTAGGCACATAGGTATAGTTTCAGAAAGATTTAGCGTAAAAGTGTTTGACAGATTATTTCAAATTTAGATTTCAGCTATAGGTAGACACTCTCCTTTACCGTAATGATAATACAGTTTTTAAGGATGCAATACGGTATAAGATTGTTAACAATAATAAATTGATAAAATGATAATTGCTAACAATAAATTGTATGTGAGCATCGTAACGTAACGTATCGTGATTACATTCTTTATCTACGCTTGTAAAAGGTTTTTTCGTGACGTGATTTATTTACTTAGCATGTAAATGCCTCAACAAGAAACGCTGGATAGACCGTGTGAATGATGATAAGGTTAGAAAGGCGGTGACTACAGAGATGACGACTAATTGAGAAGTATGGAAGAAAAAGACATGTTGCGCTGATCCCAAATAAATTGGGATAAGGGCGGGTGAATGATGATGATTGATTAACGCGACAAATGTAGAGTAATATTACCTAGAGCATGGAATCAGTCTAGTGGGTATATAAAAATGATTTCTATAAAGGTAATTCCCAGTGAGATAGATAGGCAGCAAACAAGTAAAACCCTTCTAAAATATATTTTAGTATTTCTTGTAGCTTTTGTTCCTAGTGATATTAATATAATAATAACTCTGAGTAATGTGCATTAATAATAAATCTACTCAATAAATATCTCAGTACAATCGTTACTGAAATCGCTTGCCAACCGCAACCAGCATCAATAAGGAACAGCTTTCCGTAAATTGTCTTCGCTTCGTTGATCTCGGATAGTTTATTGCCTCTTAAATCAGTTGGCATATATCCATTATTGCAATACTTGGAACATTTATCATATATGGCTCTGTCATTAGTAGCAGCTCCTAATTAAATTGATTATCTTCCGACGTGACGTGTCTATCTGCACCGAGTGATAACGCTTAGCAAGGTCAAACACGTGTTTGCTTTATCAGTTTATCTAGGTTGTGTGTTTATGTAACGTAGAGGAAATTAAAAACAATAGAGTAACGACTGTAGCACGGAAACTGAAGATGAGTGCAAATCCTAGGGGTTGTCTGCTAACCTACTTCATTTTAGTATGGTCTGCCTTTGCTATTTATTTTTTGGAGATGATGTTTTTCATATCGTTAATTTTTTCAATTTATAAAGCATCCTATCTAACTTTACCAGGATTTTTATTTAGTTGCAATTTGTGCTATTATTAGGTAAGGATTGAATGAATAGAATCTAATACTGCGTTGACATTTTTTTGTTTTTCGGCATTGCTTTTTAGACATTGTTAATTTGTTATGCTCAATCTTGGATCTTTAAATACTTATAAATCAGGTGATTTGGCTCATGTAACTGTAAGAAAATTACTTAGTGAAAATGTTATATAAGAAATCTCATCGGGTCACCGCTAGATAGCAGTTGCGCAACGAAGTAGTTCAATGAAAAGAAAATATAGTAGAATATCTGCTATTCTTGCGGAAAATGTAATTACAGTCACGCAACCGAATATCGATCTTTGCAGTATGGTAAAGACGCAGGTAAATCGAATGTATCACAACGCAGACTTCCTTTTGGTTATATGCCATACTTTCCTGTTATTTTTTATAATGATTTAGAACATTTGTTTAGAACTAGAACCCAACAACTTATCCCTCAAGATTTTTTGCTCTGCTTTATCGGCGATATCTATTTGAATGTCCTTTAAAAGCTTTTTAATTGGATTAATCCTCTCGCAGTCATTGCCAAATGATTTTTTTTCAAGACTAGCTGCTCCGACAGAGTTTGTCCTGTCCAGATGAAAATCCAATATAAAAAGGACGTTCACTTTTACCCGACTTTGAAATTTTTCGGGGAAACTTTCCAATTTTTCTTTTCATGAAAACCTAATTACGACAATTTTAAAACAAAAAAGAAATCCAAATTGGTCCGGAACAGTCAAGCGATGGGCTTACCAACGAACATCATTTCATTTGTATTTATAAAGATTTTAAACAACCGCATTTTTTCTCCCAATCATTACAGCACTGTGGGAGACAGTGTGGTTAAAATGTTGGCAAGGGTTCGATACTCGCCGAATTCAGTTCCAATTTTATTTGAGTCAACACGACGAGTTTCATTTCACGTTGTACGCATGCTGCCACTGTCACGTAACAGCGTGAAAACGGGAGAATCGAGACGCTATTATTATTTGTAAAAAGGAAATACGTAACACTCCGTAACACCTGCTCGACGCGAATAGATGGGGGAGCGAAAACTCCAGCTGACTGGGGTCAATGACCGCTGAACAACACGCGGCTTTTGCAACATTCGGCCGGCATTTCAAGGTCGGTCACGATGTGTGTTACTGTATTTTGCACTGTGTGCACACAGTAGGTTAGTGCGGCATGTATGCCACGCGTTGATACTGAAGCCAGAACTAAAATAGCATCGTCTTGTTCTTGTGAAATAATCTTTGTCGTATGGGTTAATACCTAGTTAACACGTGCAGTCAGGTGACTTCACACTCACTGAGCACTTGCAGTGTTTTAAATAAACAGATAGATTGCCTGCTTGACAATGTATTCATTTTTGTAAATTACTGGTGTATATTTAAACGAATTCGGCTACTGTTTACCTATATATTAAATAGCTGCTATGATAGAACACTATATTTAGCTCCGATCCTCAGTTAGGTAGGTATAATTAAAAATGTATGTTTTTATTACGCCTGTGTAACTAAACAAGTAATAAATCATCAACGGAGTTGAGAAAACCTATTAAAAACGACGATAAAATAATCAGTACCATCCACAAAAAAATATATTTATCTTAGGCGGAAATAATTACTACAGACAAAACAGTTTCATTCAATATTTAAAACAACATAGATAGATAACACATAGGTAGTAGCGTAAGGTCATAATCGAGTCCTTGGTTCAGGTTGCTACGATGATGTCATCATAACACTGCTAGTTTGTACTCAACTTTGTGCCACAATCTTCACAAGCAATCTATTGATCTGCAACACAACTGACGACGCCGAAAAATATTGATCCACAACGTCTAGACGTGAGAACGTCTTTAAAACAAAGAATTTATAAAATGTTATGTTAATTTGACACTAAGTTCTGCATCATTGCGTAAATCGAATAATATTTCTATTTGTTTTCCTTTACTATGGTACATATAACATACAAAAACATAGATATAGGGAAATAGTTTATGTTCAGCTTACCTTAAATAATTTAATTTCAAGGATAACTACGATGAAAACATGTAATCTATTTTAGGTGGATATGATTTGCAAGGCGCGTAAAATTCTTCGTAGGTATTTATTTTAGTAAGTATAAAATTTGAGCGATAATAGCACTTATAGTTTCAGTTTCACATCACTGTTTAATTCAACTTTTTAGTTAAAACTATTTGCACTAATGCGTTACTTAATTCTAGTACATATTAGCTAATCGTGAGTGAGTGGCGCCCACGACGCACCAGCAGTTCCGACCGACCTACCGACTGACTGTAGCGCATTCGATCTTGCTCCATGCCGTTAGGCGTGAGTCATTGTTCTCTTGACATTGAAACCAACAACACAACTTCACGCCTAAAATGCGGAAAATGCGACTAAAATAAGAGTACCCGCTGTGAGGACGCCACTGCTAAAACTGCCTGATAAGCAACTCTATATCGTTCGCGTAAATAGTTCATGAAAATTCCGCAGTATTATATGCTCTACATGATTTTGGCACCCTTTAGCGCGCTAGAGACATCTGGCGATAGATGGTAGAACTCCTTGCAGACCTACAGCACACCTACAGTATGCTCACTTTTTTGCAAGAAAGTACTGCAAATACAGGTCGATATTTTATCAGAGAGCTAAAACTATCCAAGTGTCCGATAAACTAGTTTAGATGATTTATTCATTTTAATGTTAGCATGCTCTAAATCACAGAACAGCGCCATCTAGTACCAACTATAAGTACTACAAACAAGCACATAATCTACAAAACCACTATGGTACTCCACTGGACGACACAACGTGTCATTGTATACCTGAATGACAATATGGGGTCATCCTGAAATAACAACTCTATTATCAGGCCCACTCTCAAAACAGTCTGCGATGAGAGTCACGACCTATTTCCCACATTCAAAACAACCTGGGGAAACCAAACAGATAAAACATCAAACAACAATGTATAGGACATTAGTTTATTAAGAGTAACAACAGTATTACAATAATGTCAGACCTTATTATATTTGTGCGAGAAAGGCAGAGTGATCACTTCTCTTTCTTTTCAGAGCAGAGAGAGTTGTACAGTTTGGTGATCTCATTGATGACGAGAGTTTGGACGATGGTTCCGTTGGTGTCGATGAAGTTGGCGAAAGACTTCGTTATGGAGGCTTCGCGGGACTTGCCAGCGGCGTCGCGCATCACCAAGACTAGGTTGTACTTGTCATCGTGCCTGTTGAGGAAGGAGATTGTTTTGATTATTATTAAAATTTGATCTGGGTTTAAAATACCGGGTGTAAAAAGACCCATCAAATAGCCGTTAACTACGCAAAACATCAAACTACGTAACTTCATCATCTTCCTGGCCCTTTCCGAACTGTGTTGAGTCGGTTTCTAGTCTAACGGGATGCAGCTGAATGCCAGTGTTTTACATGGAGGGACCCTAGACCCATCATATAGCCGTCATCTACGCATTCTATACATCAAACTATAGCAAAAAATAATTGCTGGGAAACGAGTTTTATTTTTGCTGTGAATAATCGCTGTTTACGGTAGCGCGCAATGTAACGCACGCAAAATTTTATACTTATGGGTGGGTTAGGTGGGTACAACGTTACAGGGGTCGTAGAGGTATTTAAAACTAAGGTAATTACATTTAAAACTTGTTTTCGTAAAAAAAAATCGTCAGAAAAAGAAGAGACCAGAAATGTAAAGACCTTCAATATGTCAGTAACCAGAATGGTGCAGGGCGTACGGAAGAACTTTCTTTTACAAGAGAAGAAGGCGGAGTTGGATGCTATTAGGGCTTAAATCGCCGGAGGGTGGTGGAGGTGGTACAGGGGGCAGGGGGCCTCTTCACAGATTTAATTGATAATAGTTCTGTCAGGCCTCCGTCACTCCATGTACTTGCGCGCTATAATTACCTACCGCCCGGCCGAGCGGTCTCGGGCCGTCTGCGGACCAAATTCGGTGCGGTTTTCGCAAGCGAAGCGCACGCACATTGTTCAATTTTCAACTGTACGCTTGAGTATTTAGGCACATTTTAGCATGCAGCGGTTGCTGACGCGACGGAGTAGGCTATTATAGCAGTAGGTATTGGAAATTTTCTACTGAGTGAAGTATCTGTTAAGTAGTACTACTACTACTATTTAGTAATCTGTGGTTCTGTTTCAAATATTTGATCGTCTTTCGTCTTCTTTGTGAAAGATCTACCACATAAATGTGGTAGTGATATTGGGAGTATTAATTAAATCATGTAACCATTACCGACTCTTGCATTTGGTTGTTGGCAAAGAAACAAAAGTACAGGAAGGTGGAAGGAGTGGAGGTAGGCCTTTGCCCAGGAGCGGGACAGCGCAGGCTAACAAAATAAAAAGCGAATACTTATTTTATTTATTTTATTAATCCCCGAGATAGATTATTTTTGTGTGTTCGTCTATCACTACATCGCCAATAAAAGGGCGAATTGGAAGATATTGATTACGACAAAGAAAAAAACAACAGCCAACGCGTCTAATACATAATCTCCTCCTTTTTTGAAGTATCATTTTCCTCCCACCTCATTAAATTAAATGCCTTTCAAGAATGGTAGTCATAGCAATCCCCCTCAATTTATTAGTGAATTTGATATGCATGAATGTTATACAAATAATGTTGATGTATTAGAATGAACATTTTTGAACATTTGTTTAGGAGGCAAGAAATATAAACTTTCAATGAAATTGAAATTCGGATTCACAATTTAACCCCTTAATTAACCTGTTATATTTACTAATTAGTATTTAAAAAAAATATATATAATTCCTATTATTGTTACTCTCAAAAAATATGATTGCAGAATGCACAGCAAAAGAAAATTATCAAGAACTAGATGGGCTCTCATTTTCATATGACCTAATCCAGGTCAAGGTCTACCCGTGCCCCTAAGCGTGAAAGTATAACAAACAAATATACAAAGAAAACTAATCTTTTCTCTTTATACAAGTAATATTAGTTTAGATGAAGCGGAGAAGATTGATCTTGTAGTCATGAAGGATAAAAACACCAATGAACTACGTAAAGCAAAATTACCTACAGAATAAGTAAATCAATAGTACTTATATCTTTAAAAACATTGAAACAACTTACTTCTTAACATAGGAGCTAGCTTCCCAAACCCTGTTGTTGTTTCCATTCTTTTCCTTGGCCACCACAAACACTCCCTTCTCTTTGAATGTGGTGTACAGTGTGAGGATACCCATCAATATGAAGTATGAGGACACGCAGATTATGAGGACCAGTCTGTAATTAACAAAACACCAGAGGATTATTTCTGTGAAAAAGGCTAGTCAATTTTTATCAATCAATCAATCAATCAATCATTTATTTTGTTAAACATAGGTATGGTTACAGATATTATATAGTCTAAGATATGTGCACTATGTTTTGCCAATATATGGCGTACAAAATTAACATAAACAAGGAATTGTTAACAATAATAAGGCACAATCAATAAAGGCATGTCAATAGATTACATTATTTTAAAAAGAAAAAGCATGTCAAATATTTTGAATTAAATAAAATCATAAGTGCTTGATTGGCATGTCGCAATCGTCATACCTCTGTTTATCATTAGTAAACTCAGTGATGGAGTAGTAACATCTATCTAAAAGGAATTTAAACAAAGACCTCTTAAAGGATCCCAGACACTCTTTATTTCTAATAGCTGCTGGTATACTATTATATATTTTTGGGGCCATACCAAGCACATTTTTACCGAAAAATGCGGTTTTGTGAGGGGTACCTTGAATGGTATTCCGATAACGACGAGAGCGCAGTTTTTCAAATAAATGAAGGTTACATCGGACAAACACCCCCATTTCATATATGTACATAGACGGTAAAGTGAGCATACTAAGTTCCTCAAACAATGGTTTACAACTATCAATCGATTGTAATTTGGTAAACGATCGCAAGCATTTCTTCTGAGCTTTGAAAGCAATGTCTCTGTCAGTGGAGTTGCCCCAGAAAATGATTCCGTACCTAATGCTAGAAGTCACATAAGCATTATAAGCTATTTGTACTGTAATGCGGTTTACCGTTTTTGACAGTTTGTACAGAGCATACGCAAATTGACTAAGCTTCTTCGACAAAGCGTTAATATGATGTTTCCAAGTCAGATGACTATCTATGTAAAGGCCCAAAAATTTTGTGACGTCACATTCAGAGATTGCTACATTACCATATTTTATATTCAGTTTCGGTTTATTTGTTCTTTGATTAAATGTCATTATTTTAGTTTTGTTTAGATTTATTTTTAGATTATTATTAACTAACCAATTTATCACATTTTTAAGATCGTCATTTATGTCATTTTCAAGAATATTAACGTCATTACTAGAGAATAAAATAGTGCTGTCATCAGCAAATAAGACCATCTGGTGCTTAGTGACCCTGGGCATATCATTTATGTAAATGTTAAATAATGGAGGGCCAAGGACGCTACCTTGGGGAACACCATAGGCAATTTTCCTAGGACGTGACATGTATGTTCTTTTAACTTTCGAGCTCGCACATAGCCTATCAAGAGTTGTGAATTGAGTGCGATTAGAGAGATAAGATTGGAATAGTTTTAATGCAGTACCTCTAATCCCATTACGCTCTAATTTGTTTAGCAGTATACCATGATCTACATGGTCGAATGCTTTCGACATGTCCATAAACAAGGCCGCCACTGGCGTTCTAGCATCAACACTAGAAACAATTTTCTTGATGACGTCGTAAATCGCCATATTAATGGATTTACCTTTCCTGAATCCAAATTGTTCTCTGGCTATGAGATCATGCTTTTCAAAAAACGACGAAAGGCTATTGTATATCACCTTTTCTATAATTTTAGAAAAAATAGGAATAAGTGCTATCGGTCTATAATTACCCATGATACTTTTATCATCTTTTTTATGAATAGGCTTAATAACAGTAATTTTTAATTTGTCTGGGAAATTACCATATTCAATGCAAAGATTGATGATATAACTCATAGCAGGTCCTATTAATGGCGCTACATGTTTGACCACTTTTGTAATGACGCCATCATAACCATGGCTATTGGTATTATTTAAGGAGCGAATTATAGCCACTATGTCTGCTGGCACTGTAGGAGGAATAAATATGGAGTTACAGTTAGTCTCGATATTTGTATAGGAAGGAGTAGAATCATTCGGTTGAATTTCGTCTATAAAGTAGTCATTAAAAGCTTGTGCAATCAGTTGAGGGTTATGTATTTTATTGTCATTGATTGTTACATATTCAGGTATATTTTCTCTAGGATAGTTAATCTTATTTTTATTGATAATGTTCCAAGTCGCTTTAGATTTATTCCGGGCCGAATTTATGTGAAAGGCATTTTGAGATTTTTTGGTCAATGTTATTATTTTCTTTAAACGAGCCGTATACTGCTTTAATAAAAGTTTATTTTTAGGAGTAGGGGCCCGCCTGCATTGCCACAACATTTCTCTTTTACGCATACTACTGAGCCTTATTCCCTTGGAAATCCAGTTTGGTTTTTTCCGCAGAGTGATTCTTACTTTCCTAAAGGGGAAACAGAGGTCATAAAAAAGCATAAATAGGTCATAGAAGCAGTTAAATGCTTCCTCGGAATTGTCGTGTAGATAGACTTCACTAAAACTGAGGTTATGAAGAGAATCAATAAATTTTGATAAGTTTTCTTGGCAATAGTCGCGCTTCAGAGCATACCAATGCTTGATGGAACAAGTTTTTTTCACAGGGCATTTGATCATTTGGGCAGTATGATCAGATAGCGCAAGATCAAGTACTGAACACTTACTACCTCTGACATTATGAACGATATTGTCTATGCATTTACCACTAGCTAATCGTGTGGGTTGCTGAATTCCAATTTTTAAGTTATAGTTTAGAAGGAGAGTTTGAAAATTATTAGATGGTTTTGATTGTGTCAAAGTGTCTATATTAAAATCACCACAAATTACCACTTTCTTTACATCACCGAGGCAACACGTTCTTAAAATACCATCCAAGTTAGCAAAAAATAGTTCCAAACAGTCATTCTTAATTTTGGGTGGCCTGTAGATGCAAATCACTATTAAATTATGTATTATTAATTCTATTGCACAGCATTCAAGGATGTTAGGTATATAAAATTTACTTAAATCAATGCTTTTATACTTATGCATACGATTTATAAGGATGCAAGAACCGCCATGCCTAGTATTCCGCATTGAAAACGTAGCTAATTCATAATTGGGGATAGATAGATGGAACTGATCTCCATTCACCATATTGTGTTCAGTGATACATGCTATGTCAATCCTTTGTCCCTTATCCCATGATTCTTCTAAACAGAGAGTAAGTAGGTCCGACTTACCAATCAAGCCATTAACATTCTGATGAAAGATATTTACGTATTTATACACGAAAACAATTGCTACTACCAGCTTTGGGCACTTTGTCCATACACATAGACAAGTCGCAGTTAATAATATTGTCATCCGGAAAGTCACTAGTTTGAGTGAATTTGTCACAGGCAATAATAACAACGTGGCCAGGTATTTTACAAGTTTGAGTTGATTGGTCAGATTTCTGGGTAGTAAGAATTCGATTTTGCTCAATATATGTCACAAATTTACTTTTGTATTCAACATGTAATATTTCTTTCAGTAAGTGCCTACAAATATGAACAGTAAGATGGCGTTGTCTTCGTGGTACAGATTGACTATATCCCATATTCACAAACAGACCATTATATTTATTACATACGAGGCGTAGCAAACTATTCAAGGTGCGTTCATTTAAATGATTGTTGTAAGGGATTTCTGATACAATGATGTTGGCATGTTTAATACTTCTAAACCAAACACCGAGGTCAATTTGAAAATCCAGAGGATTGTTATCATTAGTACCTGACAATACAATAACATAGTCAGCTTCCGTTAGAGAATCAAAGTTATATGAATTGATTAGACATCTGTTGTTTTTGCACCAGGTTTCCAGAAGCATAACACTTGAAATTCATTGCCCAACAGGGCTTGCAAGGTGTTTCGAATATATCGCCCTTGATCATCACCTAAAACAATGACTTTCTTCTGTTGCACAGGTATGGCTTTGCAGGTTGACGTCGGCTTTATAGTGGATAAACATTCAAGAGAAAGAGAACTCGCGCTTGACTTCGTATCATTGACAGGTCCTGGGGTCAATGTAGCTGCGGACGCTTCAGTGCCTTCTGTCAGCATATTATTTATAGCAGGAGACTCATTGACAGGAGTATACAAATCACATTTGTCCGTTGCTGGGGATACTGTAACTTTTTGTGTAGGTGACGATGTTATTAGGGTTGTTCTGTTGTTGTCATGCATGGATAGCCTTTTCTTCTTCCTATTTGATAGGGTGGTTTTAGATAAATCAGAGGAATCTATTTTTTTATATGCTTCTATAACTTTCAAACACTTAGATAATTCGTTTTTTAGGTTGCTAATTTCGTCATGTAGGTTGTCTATTTCATTGGTCGCAGTTTCAAGATTTTTTGTTAATGTCTCAACCCTATATCGTACGTCTTCACAACAGGATTTGTGAGAATTAATAGAGGTATCCGGCAAACTTAACATTGTTGAGTCAAACATCGCTGTGTTAGACATTTCGTGGAATGACATAGATCGCCTCATGCGTCGGAACGTTACATTCTGCTGATGTTCATTATCCATTATAATAATAATTGTGTTAGATACACATCAACTCAACAATCTCTTGTGTTTTTACTAAGTCCGAAAGGTAATACGGAGAATTGTGCGACCAGAAAGTTAAAAACACAAAAAGCATCCCATCCCATCAAAGGTATCCCAGTACATCTTTTACCATAATAAAACAAGCAAGGTTTTATTATGGCAAAAGATAATTGTTATGTATCTTGTTGGTAATCCTTAAATAAATAAATAGGACAGGCCACCTGTGATAGCTAAAAATAAACTTTATTGATTAAAAAATATATAAATTTCGGCCTAGACCCATCGCATCGTATCCCATAGCCCACCCGCGCTATTACATCGTTTTTCGTCATTTTTGGTCGGCTCCTAGAGGTTGTAGCATGATGTTAACGTTGTCTATAGCCTTCAACTAGTTAAAAAAAATTAAATTAAAAATTTTAAAAACCCCGACACAAAATAATAATAAAAAGGTATAAAAGGTTTTGGAAGTCTACAAACAAGCTTAAGCCAAAGGTGAGTCTCCCAGTTAGTCTAGAGGGGATTAGTGCTCCCCGTGATGTGGCTAACCTATTAGGGGACACGTTAGAGTGGAACCTCTTTTGAAACCAGAAGTGGGCGAAATGTTGCTTGATGCTGAGAGGCGCGGTACCGGAGACCCTCCAGTTAAAATAACGTATGCGGAGGTTGACAAGGTTATTAAGCGGATGACCAGAGGGAAGTCACTGGGGCACGATGGTCTCAGCATCGAACATCTGCAGCTACTCGATGCTAAAGCAGCTACCTTTAGCATTCACTATCTTTAGCATTTGGTAAAGCAAATCTTATGCATTTAGTTTTTTTCCCATTTAATATCAAATTATTAGCAGTGAACCAATTTTGTACCTGCCGTAGGGCGTTAAACAATTATTCAAGGTAGCAATGCTGCCAGTCTTCATGGTCATGTTTCTGGATAGCAGTGATGTAGAGGAGTATTTCAACTCTTGAGCATCCTTTTGTTTTAATACAAAAATAAGTAAGTATAACAGGTTGTACATACCTTGACTGGGGGAATGGGTACAGGTAATCCCAGAGCAGAGCATAGAGAGCCACACCAACGGCCAATGCACAAAGGAAGAGCCGTCCATCAATAAGGGCAAAGCTCTCCTTACATTTCAGATCTCCCGTTAGAACCTGCATTCAAATATAATGGAGAAATTATGAAAAGGGTCTCAGGTAGAAAAATAACAAAAATATAAGAGATATACAAATGAAATTAATATTCACCTCTCTGATAGCATCATCGATTGCATTTTTAGCGGCAGCGCCGTCCCACTTATTGATTTTAACGTTCTGAAAATAAACATTGCAAGCTGTTGATAACATTGTGAAATGCGCTGAATTATCGGGCCATCTAATGAATACTTGTTTATACTTAAACTTAAGTTCAAGCCCACTAGGAATAAAAATATCCAAAGAAATACTGTATGTTATAAATTGAAAAACATAAACGTGACGTGTCTCAAAGTTGTAAAGTTTTTGTAGCGACCGAGAAATTGTACATAGATGAAGGACTCAAAATTACCTCGGGAGTTTCGGCCATTTTACAATATTTCTAAATAGAATTATGGAAGTATTAACAATAGAATACTTAAAAATAAATTATGTCTATTTCTTTCGGCTAGCTTAGCGTGTAGCTTGGTTAAATTTTGACACTTTCAAAATTTGACGCTTTGATTTGACGTTCGACGTGAAACTTTGAAACGTCATTTAGTTGCGTTCAAAATTTATGATCCAAAATATAATTAAAACCACTTGTTTTTACAAGCGAATCAACTAAAAATTACCAGTAATCCTCTTTTGAAGAAAGATCTCTAGTTTCTTGACACAAGCTTGACAACGCAAGCGTCTCGCCTCGGCCTCGCCGATTGTTGGCCGTTTGGTGGAACAGCAGCGCTTTTCGTATGTTCGTTTTTCGTTTCACTGGTACTGTTCATTCCCTAGGATAATATTCATCCTAGCATCTATCTAGCCAGCAGTATCAACTAGGCGCTTGGAGTAGTTCACTAGGTTTTAAACACAAAAGAAACATGAATTTCAAATACACAAAACAAAGTATTTTGCTTTTTATTGTAAATAGTAAACTATTAATAATCTGCATTGGTTTTAAAATGTCCATCTTGTCTTAATTGTCTATGGCAGAGTCCTCTACAAAAAAAGCAAAAAGCAAAAACCAATGAATTAGAATGAGAAAAAAATGTAATTTTGCTTGTTAATAATGTTTCATTTAAATTGTGAGAGAGTATAGTAGTTTTGCATAATTTTTAGTATTTCAGTAAATGCAACAAATACTATTAGGTCCAAAAAGTAATGGTATGTAGTCAGATTGTATCATGAAATGTTATTGCTGCACCGTACCTACCATCAACACCAACCGGTGGCTTCATTGCATAAAATCGTTCGAGGCTCAAAACAGAGCGTCCCGAGTGTCTAAAAAACAATCGTTATTGTAGCTAAGTTAACTGTTAAGAATTGTGCCTTGTATTTTTTAATATAACCATGTGGCATTGACAGCAATGAGAAACAACAACGATTGAAAGAGGTCACTATGCCCAACCGTGTTCTGAGTATCTGTGATGTAAAGAAAATATATTTTTAGGTTGTATGTTGCTGCTTTAAAATAGTACAATGGCGAAAAGAAAGAAGGCAACAACAAAAACCGCGGCAACGCGTCGCACGACTCGACGCGCCAAGCAGCAGGCCGAAACTGCATCGTCCGCCGACGGCGAAGCCTCTGGCACCGTCGAGGCAACCACCTCCGAAACCAATCAGCAAGACACGGAGACTGCGCCTACTGATACCTCTACTGAACCTGACCCACAAGCACCACAGGCATCAGAACCACCAGCAATTGCTCTTACTAAACCATGCCAAGTCCCAGTCGTAGCACTGCATAAGAAATTTGGTAAATATCGCTGTCTATTCAATAGTGATGAAACATTTACTAGAAAATATGATATTGGTAGTGACAGTGAAACAAATAGTAGTGTAGAAATAAGGGTTGTTGATCCATGTGCAAGCTCAGAGTCAGATTCAAATGCTGCACTAGATACACAGTCTGATACTAACAGTGGGGTTAACTTCAGTCCAATGAACAGTACAACAATAACACAGAGCAATTCTAGAGACATATCACCTGTACCTGTCCTGAATGAATTATCATCCACTAGTGAAATCCCATTACCGAATACAGAAAAAGCAAATGAGAAGACTATAGCGTTAAATACTATTGACTTAACAGAAAGTGACTCTAAGCTCAGTGCTATTGCTGAACAAACACCTGAGAATGAAGATGAGTGTCAAATTATTGACGATTCTTCCAAAGAATCAAAACCAGAGGAAATACAGATGGAAGATAATCGTTTGGAAGAAGAACAATTAGATTTTACTGGAGACGATGATGAAGTCATTACAATTGTGCAGATAGTGGAGGATGACCACCCAGAGCTTTATTACAACATCAAGATTGATAGTCCACAGGAGCATGTACCTGAACCAATTGAAAATGAAGAGAGCAAGGAAGTTTCTCAAAACAGTGACTTCCAGGAACATTTTGAAAAGTTGAATCTTACATCTGCAGTGGAGCCGGACCCTCCAATGGATTGTTCAGAGGTTATTGAACTTAGAACCCCACCTTGTTTAACTCCTGACATACCATTTAAAGAAAATCTTACTGAAGCCCTAGCAAGGCCAGATCCTAGTCTAACACCGAGCTCAATTCTATCAGATGACAGCAACTCATCCAGAATAACTGAACAAACACAAAATAACTCAAATGATTCAGCTGAATCATCACCCACGGGTGTGAGGCGGTCCAGTAGGATTAAGACAATAAGTAATCTGAAACAGAAAACAAAAGGCTATGGGTTGGTCAAGACACCGCTGAAGAAGGCCTTGATCACACAGACAAAGCTGAAACTTGAAGAAATCGGGTCTGATAGTCAGGAAAAGACAAGTGAATCATTGCCAAGTACCACACCTAACTCTCCATCATTTCCTGTGCCTTCTGAGATGCCTGTGAAGGTGAAGTCTCGTTGGCGCAGGTCTAGTGAGCTGGAGATGGGTGCTGTCTCTCCTGCCAACTCACCTCTAGCTAGTCCAAGTCTGCCCCAGCGAATGCCGCCAGTAGCAGAAAGTCCTAACCTTCCTGAAGATGACCAACATGTTACTCCTCTCAGCAAGGAGGATTATGACAGGATAATTGAAGAGAGGCTGAACCAGTACCAACATTTGGATGAAAATGAGTATTTATGTGACAGAATGATTAGTAAGGAGACCAAGAAGATGACTTGTGACTGTTTTATGACCAAAGAAGAGCTGGAGCGAGGCGAGCTGGCTTGTGGAGAAGACTGTCTCAACAGGCTGCTTATGATTGAATGGTAATACTTTAATTATTCATGTAAAAGTAAAATAGTGTATTTTACAATACAAAAAAAAAAAAGTAAAAAAAGTAAAATAAAAGTAAAATTACAATATGGAATATTATTGATCTAGGTACAGCCTGTATCTTGGGCACCATGTTTTATTCTATTCCATGTTCAATTTATTTGTTACTTAAATTTTCATATTTATTTTTAAGTAGATTTGGGTCAAACAAATGCGATCATGTAATGTTTTGTTTCCAGTAACTCCCGCTGTCCAGTAGGGGATCGCTGTACTAACAGAAGGTTCCAGTCGAAGGAGATGGCTCCTCTCAAGGTTTTCTATGCTGATAAGAAAGGCTGTGGTGTGGAGGCTAGTGTTGATATAACAATGTAAGTAATACCAATAGAAATGTGTATTTTGTACTTATAATGCATCAGCGATTTGATGGTGTGCACGATTATTGCATAAATAAAATCATAAAACAAAGTTTAGTTAATTTAGATTTATAAGGATCATCATCTTAATCAGACTATAATGTTTCCACTGCTGGGACACAGGCCTCCTCTCTGTGGGAGGATTTTTATGGATAGTTCAATAATATTAAAAGTAGTATAGAGGTATGAGAACTTAACACCCTGTGTTAAGTTCACTCATCCTCTATAGAAAAGGGATGATTCTCCAACCAGATGGGTGTCGTGTCTGGGAGGCAATTGCCCGACGACTAATGTCGGGACGTTGTATACATGCTAGTTGCGCGGTAAACTCTGCTTGCGCGATGCAGGATTTTGCGCAACGTCAATATGATGCGTTATGATGCTGTTCCACAAACGATGGGACACTTAATATCGTGTCCTGCGTGTCCTGTCAGCTACACGTTACAGGAACTGATGGACGCTGGTAATGGCGCCAAACAAGTAGCCGAATTCTGGGCCGAGTCCATTTAGATGGCTATCGGCACGCTAGAAGAAGGATAATTATGACGCGTAGTTCGCATATGGCGGCGTAGATGCCACTGCAGTTGTATTAGTTATGCATAATTACAGTGTTAAAAATAACCTAAGGAGGTATAAGAGCTATGGCTCCATGAGACTTAAATTAGCAACACAAATTGTCCTGCTCATAACATAAATACATAGTAATAATAATAGTTCTATTTTACATAACCTAGGATAAACACTGCTGACAGCAGAAGCAGGTATGGCCTCGCGAATTGAAGATACAGATATGCTAATAGCCATATTTACTTCCTAATTATCAAGTTATCGTAAATTGAACATAAGGAAGTTAAAATTATTGTAGGTACTTATCAAAAGCAGACGCAATTAAAATATTTTATGAATGATTGAATGTTCGCAAACGTCTGCGTTCCCTTCCACATTTAACTTGTCTGCCTTCAAAGCAAGAGTGAACAGGCACCTTCTGGTCATGCTAGTTCCATCATAGACCTCATTCATTCCTCTTCATGAGGCGTGATCGAGGTCAAAAGCAGTCCCATATAGCAATAAAAAAAAAGCTTTAGCTCTATCTCAAAAATACCAATAAACTATGCTGTATGTATCGATCTTTATTTTACAACGTAACTATGGCCTGAACCAGGCCATGGAATAATCAATGCTAACAAACCAACCATTTACATTGCAGGGGCGAATTTCTTCTAGAATATGTAGGCGAAGTGCTTGACTATGAACAATTCTACAAGCGTGCTCAAGCATACTCCGACGAGAACAACTTGCATCACTACTTCATGTCTCTGAAAGGCGACACGGTCATCGATGCAACACTCAAAGGAAACATATCCCGGTTCATCAACCACTCCTGTGATCCTAACGCTGAAACTCAAAAGTGGACAGTGAATGGTGAGCTGAGGATAGGGTTCTTCAGTAAGAGGGATATTGTATCAGGCGAGGAGTTGACGTTTGATTACCAGTTCCAGAGGTTTGGGTAAGTTACATTTTTGCAGCTCCTATGCATGTTATAAAGCCTAAGCACCCGTTCACTCCAAGTTGAGGACGCGAATTTGAGAATGCGACTAAAACGCGATACATACGCGATTTATTTACCGCTTGTATCTAAGTATGTATAGTTCCAGCCTTTTTCCATTTAAATAAATTGACACGCACGCCCCACACAACCGCTCACGTACCGCGCAATAAAGGGCGTGGCGCCTATTTTGAAACCTAGATGATGTTGTCTACAACTTTTTCGTCAGAGAAAGTGTCCGGAGGATTAAGAATTTAACCGAATGTGTACAGCATAACAGTAAGATCGACTGACAGGCATACAGTAACCTTCGAATTATGTAAATAATCTGTCTTAAGGCGCTCACCGTGAATGACATTGACTTTGTTTCGGCACTCAATAAGTTGATTCATACATGTAACAAGAAGCTGATTCACTTTTTAATATGATTAAAGATAACACTCTGAGTATTAATAGCACACAAAAGCGGAAAATAATAACTACAACAGGCAGCAGGGACAACTTAACAAACCCAACAAAAGATACCACATCTAGACTTTTCTATTTACGATTGCTAAACCATAAGCATAAATACAACGTTATAATAAATTGTTCCAAAAATTTAGGTCTAGGTACAGTCAACAAAAGAGGTAAGTATGCAGGGTCGTCGGATATAGTTGAAGTTTAGTAAGAAACGTATTGATGTTTTCGGATAAAATTTAATTAATAAAAAACAAACAGTTCATTTATCAAACTAAATTTCATTCGAAAACATCCATCGGTTTGTTACTAAACTTCAACTATATCCGACGACCCTGCATACTTATCTCTTTTGTTGACTGTACCTATGTTACATGTTAATGAAACTAAGAGCTATCATAACTCAACCTGAATCCTCCACACCCCCATCCTCCTCAATCTACTCTAGTCATAACTGTGATTGTCCACAACTCTTCAAAAATATAAAAATTCTTATCTGACAATCCGGACTTATCGGTTCCAGCGGGCGTAAGGCCGTAATGCTGTAACGGTGATCGGTGATTGGTGGGTAACAGAGATGTGTTGTTTCGTGCAGAAAGGTGGCGCAACGCTGCTACTGCGGCGCCGACAACTGCCGCGGCTGGATCGGTGGCGAGCCCGACTCGGACGATGAAGATGACGAGGTACGCGCTGATCGGGTATATATGTTTATTTCATTTATTTTGGGACTGCTTTCTCGCATGCGGAATTGAAGGAGTGAATATACAATGCCGTTTTGAAGGTATACTTTGTGTATGTGTATCTTGAAACTTTCATTGTGATTTTTGTGTTTAGAACTGTTGACATTTTTTTGAATTCAGTATTACTAAACAAGGAGTTTGCACAGTTTTTTTTTTACCTAAAGTTCTATGTTCATTGTCAAATGTTTAATTTGCCAAACATCATTGTAGTAACTTTCATGTAATGCATGATATTTATGTTTCAAATAAAATTATTAAAAAATACTGTCAACAATTTCTAACGTGAATGAAAAGAAAATCAACAAATAACATTAACATTACACTTCAACTATCTCAGGAGGAGGAAGAAATCTCGACCTCAAAGTCTGGCACTACAGAGTCTTCAGAGGAATCCCACGCCACGCCCACAGAGCAGCCGCGGCCCCGCGTGCGACGACCAAAGAAGGATCGCACTTATAAGCCGAAAGCACCCGACTTGGTGCAAGATGCTGATGTGAGTTGTCACTCTTATATTTCATTAGTAGGACAGGAAAAGAGTGCATCTGTGTCACTGTGTCTGCGTACACGCTTATGTACTATAATATCTCCCGCGCCGAAGGGTAGACTCGGTTGAGATTGGTCGCCATGGACCAAAAACGGACTGGAGGACCATTTTTATTATTTAATTAGTAGTTTTAAAGACAAAGTTTCGTCTGACATACTGTGATCGAATAAGCTTTACACCATATACAAATGTGGCGAATTTTTAATAACCAAACTGCGAGCTAGAAACTAGACGCATTTCCTGTTTCTTGGTTTATTTTGTACTTGAGATATAATAGAATGTAATATCTAAAGTTTCTGAAACAATACTGTAAATAAATACCACTATTGTTTAGATAATTTATTACTGCTTGAACTACTTTTACAGGTGGTACAATACTTTTTTTTTATGACTGTTATAAAGGTGTCTTTACTACATTGTGGTGGATGATAACTTGATAACTCCACACAACGTCATGTTGGCGTTTGTTCATAATGTCCGCAGTATTGACCCAATTTAATAATTAATTCAGATCGAGGAAGACTTGGAAGCTCTGAGCCGTACTGGCGTGAAGAACCAGAGCCACACTCTCCGACTCTCTCGTACCGTAGTGCGCGCTAAGACACGTCGCGCTCAGACGGCGTTACTGCGACTGCTGCGGGACGCTGACCTGCCCTGCAGGAGACTGTTCCTGGACTACCGGGGTCTGCGGCTGCTAGCGCCCTGGTGTAGCGACGCGCCGCTAGAGTTCAGGTAAGAGGATACGTCATAGAATGTAGTATCGATGGAGATGTAAAGAAAAGTGAAGCAACATAGAAGTCTGACATTGGCAGGGTCACAAGGCGTGACGGTTGTCTTGAAACTAGGAATACTTCAATTATAGAAAACCGTGGCAATTGTTCATGTCTCTACGAATCAAGGAAACGGCCAATTTATATTAAAATATGGAAATACGATATATTAAAATATGGATTACGATTTGAGTAATAAATTGTGATCCAGAAGGGAGCAGGGTTCCCTTCTGGGTCACAATTTATTACTCAAATCGTTATAAATTGTCTCGATATTTCAAATATTTTTACAGATAGAGGACGACAGCATCATCTGCCTAGCCTTTCCCAACTATGTTGGGGTCGGCTTCCAGTCTAACCGGATGCAGCTAAATACGACAACGAAACGAAAAATTAATATTGAAAAAACATTATTACTTCCGCAGGCTAGAAATGCTTCAAACAGTAGACCGCCTGCCCATCCCCAACAAGACGATGATCCAGGAGAGTCGCTTCTTCCCCATCGTGGAGCGCTGGCTCAGCGCGCCCGACGCGCCGCCGCCGCAGCCGGCCGCGCTGCTCGTTGACGACGCCACGGGTGAGAGCACTCACTGTTGAACCAATCGACTGTTACTATTTGAACAACTAGTCAGTACCAGATAATTGGGTATAGTCAAGACAAATTGAACCGGATATATCGTGCTGCTGGGGAGTTTGTTGCGCCACTTCTCCCCAACGAAAGCACTAGGAAGTGATGAAGGGCGGGCGTTTTGGGGGACTATCTTTTGTAATTTTCGAGAAGTGCTGATTCTCAGCCTAGTTTGAATAAATGACGTGATTTTGAGGCCATTGTTGGACATTATTCTTCTTTCAGACAACATATTAATAGCTAATGACGCACTAAAAATATATGTCGATCAGGAAGGTTGTAGCATACGGTCAGCTGGACGCACATTAAATTACATTCGTGCGAAGCTATTTAAAAACATTGTCTAAAATCTAGGGAAAACTCATAATGTCAAAGCTAACTATATTGTACTAGAAACATGTTAATTTTCCCAATTTACGCAAATTTATAAAGCAAATAAATTGTATTCTGCAGGTTTGCCTATAGATGTACCTTGCCAGGAGAGTCTCTCAAGCCCAGAGAAGACGAAAGAGAGTGCAAGCATTCTAGAGAAAACCAAGGATCTGTGTAACCAACTGCTGGAAAGATGGTCCAGTTTAAAGGTAAGGTTTTATATCCTCTATTACTTGTCTTCTTAATGTGACCTTCTTTATCATCGATTTTACGGGAATTACTGACGCCATGGTAAAGAGTAGCCATTCAGCATGGTAAATAGCGCTCTGCCCCGAGTGACTGGATGGACTAAAGTAGCTTCATGGATATTTCTTTTGATGCATCTTGCAGTTAAATATTGTAGTCTTAATAGATGGTATCGTGTGTGAACGTCAGATAGACAGTCATTCCATGTAAAATACTGGTATTTAGTTGCATCCGGCTAGACTGGTAGCCGACCCCAATTGAGTTGGGAAAAAGATTAGGCAGTTGATGGTACTATGATTGCACGAGTTCTAGTAATTTATTGTCATTGCAGGAAGTATTCAAAATACCGAAGAAAGAAAGAATACAACAAATGAAAGAGCACGAAAGACAAGCGAACGTCGAGCGGCGCGCGGCTGACTCCAGCGGATCGCGCGAACGTGACCGCGAACGCAGAGAAGAACGCGACCGCGACCGACGGGAAGAACGGGAACGTGAGCGAGAGAAAGAGAGAGATCGGGAGAGGGAACGAGACAGAGATAGAGACCGAACTGACCGCGATAGAGGGGACAGGGACCGGGGGGAAAGAGACCGCGATAGGTATAGAGAGCGAGATAGAGATCGTGACAGGGATAGAGATGATCGGGATAGGAGGAAAAGAAGAAGCAGTCCGGAGGGAGCCCGGAGGAGTATTAGGTAAGATAAAGATTGGATATTTTTTGTTATAAATAAGCAGTACCTTTGTACTCATATTATGATTATTATGTCATATCAATATGTATTTTACTGTGTGTACATAAATAATAAAATAAATAAATAGCACCTAATTTTCAAATTGATGAAGTGTAATTCAATTAGGTAATAAGTTGTTTTTTTTTTTCGTAAATATGGTTAATAATAATAATATAATTGATAATTCATTTAGTTAATTATAATATAGTTCAGAATTATTAAAGCGCGATTACACGAGGAGAGTTTCTCGAGAGTCCATAAGCGAGAATGTCCAAGTGAATCAACGCCAGGCGATTTATAACTCTCGATATTTTTAAGCGTCTTTTAAGATGAGTGTCTAAGGGGGGCTGTGGCTAAGTAATAACAGCCGCACGGGTTGATCGATCTGGTTAAACCATGTTAGCCGTCGGTCCCGGCTGTCATTCGTGTATCTTTGACGGTCGTTACGGGTCATCAGAAGCCCGAAAGTCTCGAAAAGTCCAGTCTGGGTCTCTTATTTCATCGAAAAGAAATTGCCAAATTATCACTTCCCAAAAAATTTTCCGCATAATTTCATTTGCCAAATTATTACTTACCAAAAAATCTATTCACAAATAATCGTAACGCAAACCTAATGTTTGGCAATTCAACGTTTAAACAGTGACTTGTTTACCAACTAGTACTTTTACCAATTTTTATGCAGTAAAATATTTCAGTTGGAATAACTCATTTTACGCAAAATAAAATTTGCCAAATATTTAGTATCGTCAGTTTTCAATTTACCCTTTCTATTCAGTCAATTGTTATAGTCTAACTATTAGTTCAGTCTCGGGTAGCCTGTTTTTTTCCATATTTTTTCCATAAATCTAGTCGTTTCTGACACTCGCCGGCCGCTGCCGCGGCACCGCTCGCTTCGCTCGCTCGGCTCGTGCGTAGGAGGTCAACGTTTTAACCTAACCATTTTTAGGGTTCCGTAGCCAAATGGCAACGGAACCCTTATGGATTCGTCATGTCTGTCTGTCTGTCCGTCCGTATGTCACAGCCGCTTTTTTCCGAAACTATAAGAGATATACTGTTGAAACTTGGTAAGTAGATGTATTCTGTGAACCGCATTAAGATTTTCACACAAAAATAGAAAAAAAACAATAAATTTTGGGGGTCCCCACACTTTGAACTGAAACTCAAATTTTTTTTTTTCATCAAACCCATACGTGTGGGGTATCTATGGATAGGTCTTCAAAAATGTTATTGAGGTTTCTAATATCATTTTTTTCTAAACTGAATAGTTTGCGCGAGAGACACTTCCAAAGTGGTAAAATGTGTCCCCCCCCCCCTGTAACTTCTAAAATAAGAGAATGATAAAACTAAAAAAAATATATGATGTACATTACCATATAAACTTCCACCGAAAATTGGTTTGAACGAGATCTAGTGAGTAGTTTTTTTTTAATACGTCATAAATCGTAACGTAACGGAACCCTTCATGGGCGAGTCCGACTCGCACTTGGCCGGTTTTTAAATTAACCTCGTCTAACTAGTTTGGTTCTTGATAGCCTGCTAACAATAATCTCTTTTTATCCTTATTTGTATTAAATAAATGATTATATTAAGATAAAATTGTATTTTTTTTATTATATAATTCCCAAAAAATCTTATTTTTGCCTTTATATTTTTTGCCATAACAAATCGATTCTCGATCGAATCAATCGATTTGACCAAACGTTTAATGTCTAAAGATTGTTTGCATAAATCATTTGATTAAAGACCAAATGCCTAAATGACATTATCTTTGATAATATTCTGCGAAGTAAAAATTTGACCAAATGAAAATGTGTGTACTAAAATTATTCCAAACATTGCATCGGTATAAAAAAAGGTTGCTAAAATTTGTTTGGGTAGTGAAATTTTGGCAAATTTTTTTCGGTAAAATGGCAGGATCCCGTGCAGTCTGACCAAGGGGAATCGTATAGGCAGAAGATGTACGATGAATGTCGAAAAATTCTTCTCGTGTAAATTCGCTTTTAAAATAATAGCATGCGTGGATCAGAGTGGGTAATGGAGAATTTGCCTTATTTTTGTCCAGTATGCTTATAGTACAAAAAATATTTGCAATGCCCCAGGCTCAGCGAGCGCGTCCTCGCGGCCGTGCCGCCCATGAGCAAGGAGGAGAGGCGGCGCGCCTTCGCAGAGGCGGCGGCGGCGGCAGACGACGCGCGGCGCCGGCGCACGCGCGCGCCGCACGCCTGGCCCGCCTACTGGCCGCAGCACGACGCCTTCCCACAGGTATGTATACACTTCGCGGAGGCGGCGCCGGCGCACGCGCGCGCCGCACGCCTGGCCCGCCTACTGGCCGCAGCACGACGCCTTCCCACAGGTATGTATACACTTCGCGGAGGCGGCGCCGGCGCACGCGCGCGCCGCACGCCTGGCCCGCCTACTGGCCGCAGCACGACGCCTTCCCACAGGTATGTATACACTTCGCGGAGGCGGCGCCGGCGCACGCGCGCGCCGCACGCCTGGCCCGCCTACTGGCCGCAGCACGACGCCTTCCCACAGGTATGTATACACTTCGCGGAGGCGGCGCCGGCGCACGCGCGCGCCGCACGCCTGGCCCGCCTACTGGCCGCAGCACGACGCCTTCCCACAGGTATGTATACACTTCGCGGAGGCGGCGCCGGCGCACGCGCGCGCCGCACGCCTGGCCCGCCTACTGGCCGCAGCACGACGCCTTCCCACAGGTATGTATACACTTCGCGGAGGCGGCGCCGGCGCACGCGCGCGCCGCACGCCTGGCCCGCCTACTGGCCGCAGCACGACGCCTTCCCACAGGTATGTATACACTTCGCGGAGGCGGCGCCGGCGCACGCGCGCGCCGCACGCCTGGCCCGCCTACTGGCCGCAGCACGACGCCTTCCCACAGGTATGTATACACTTCGCGGAGGCGGCGCCGGCGCACGCGCGCGCCGCACGCCTGGCCCGCCTACTGGCCGCAGCACGACGCCTTCCCACAGGTATGTATACACTTCGCGGAGGCGGCGCCGGCGCACGCGCGCGCCGCACGCCTGGCCCGCCTACTGGCCGCAGCACGACGCCTTCCCACAGGTATGTATACACTTCGCGGAGGCGGCGCCGGCGCACGCGCGCGCCGCACGCCTGGCCCGCCTACTGGCCGCAGCACGACGCCTTCCCACAGGTATGTATACACTTCGCGGAGGCGGCGCCGGCGCACGCGCGCGCCGCACGCCTGGCCCGCCTACTGGCCGCAGCACGACGCCTTCCCACAGGTATGTATACACTTCGCGGAGGCGGCGCCGGCGCACGCGCGCGCCGCACGCCTGGCCCGCCTACTGGCCGCAGCACGACGCCTTCCCACAGGTATGTATACACTTCGCGGAGGCGGCGCCGGCGCACGCGCGCGCCGCACGCCTGGCCCGCCTACTGGCCGCAGCACGACGCCTTCCCACAGGTATGTATACACTTCGCGGAGGCGGCGCCGGCGCACGCGCGCGCCGCACGCCTGGCCCGCCTACTGGCCGCAGCACGACGCCTTCCCACAGGTATGTATACACTTCGCGGAGGCGGCGCCGGCGCACGCGCGCGCCGCACGCCTGGCCCGCCTACTGGCCGCAGCACGACGCCTTCCCACAGGTATGTATACACTTCGCGGAGGCGGCGCCGGCGCACGCGCGCGCCGCACGCCTGGCCCGCCTACTGGCCGCAGCACGACGCCTTCCCACAGGTATGTATACACTTCGCGGAGGCGGCGCCGGCGCACGCGCGCGCCGCACGCCTGGCCCGCCTACTGGCCGCAGCACGACGCCTTCCCACAGGTATGTATACACTTCGCGGAGGCGGCGCCGGCGCACGCGCGCGCCGCACGCCTGGCCCGCCTACTGGCCGCAGCACGACGCCTTCCCACAGGTATGTATACACTTCGCGGAGGCGGCGCCGGCGCACGCGCGCGCCGCACGCCTGGCCCGCCTACTGGCCGCAGCACGACGCCTTCCCACAGGTATGTATACACTTCGCGGAGGCGGCGCCGGCGCACGCGCGCGCCGCACGCCTGGCCCGCCTACTGGCCGCAGCACGACGCCTTCCCACAGGTATGTATACACTTCGCGGAGGCGGCGCCGGCGCACGCGCGCGCCGCACGCCTGGCCCGCCTACTGGCCGCAGCACGACGCCTTCCCACAGGTATGTATACACTTCGCGGAGGCGGCGCCGGCGCACGCGCGCGCCGCACGCCTGGCCCGCCTACTGGCCGCAGCACGACGCCTTCCCACAGGTATGTATACACTTCGCGGAGGCGGCGCCGGCGCACGCGCGCGCCGCACGCCTGGCCCGCCTACTGGCCGCAGCACGACGCCTTCCCACAGGTATGTATACACTTCGCGGAGGCGGCGCCGGCGCACGCGCGCGCCGCACGCCTGGCCCGCCTACTGGCCGCAGCACGACGCCTTCCCACAGGTATGTATACACTTCGCGGAGGCGGCGCCGGCGCACGCGCGCGCCGCACGCCTGGCCCGCCTACTGGCCGCAGCACGACGCCTTCCCACAGGTATGTATACACTTCGCGGAGGCGGCGCCGGCGCACGCGCGCGCCGCACGCCTGGCCCGCCTACTGGCCGCAGCACGACGCCTTCCCACAGGTATGTATACACTTCGCGGAGGCGGCGCCGGCGCACGCGCGCGCCGCACGCCTGGCCCGCCTACTGGCCGCAGCACGACGCCTTCCCACAGGTATGTATACACTTCGCGGAGGCGGCGCCGGCGCACGCGCGCGCCGCACGCCTGGCCCGCCTACTGGCCGCAGCACGACGCCTTCCCACAGGTATGTATACACTTCGCGGAGGCGGCGCCGGCGCACGCGCGCGCCGCACGCCTGGCCCGCCTACTGGCCGCAGCACGACGCCTTCCCACAGGTATGTATACACTTCGCGGAGGCGGCGCCGGCGCACGCGCGCGCCGCACGCCTGGCCCGCCTACTGGCCGCAGCACGACGCCTTCCCACAGGTATGTATACACTTCGCGGAGGCGGCGCCGGCGCACGCGCGCGCCGCACGCCTGGCCCGCCTACTGGCCGCAGCACGACGCCTTCCCACAGGTATGTATACACTTCGCGGAGGCGGCGCCGGCGCACGCGCGCGCCGCACGCCTGGCCCGCCTACTGGCCGCAGCACGACGCCTTCCCACAGGTATGTATACACTTCGCGGAGGCGGCGCCGGCGCACGCGCGCGCCGCACGCCTGGCCCGCCTACTGGCCGCAGCACGACGCCTTCCCACAGGTATGTATACACTTCGCGGAGGCGGCGCCGGCGCACGCGCGCGCCGCACGCCTGGCCCGCCTACTGGCCGCAGCACGACGCCTTCCCACAGGTATGTATACACTTCGCGGAGGCGGCGCCGGCGCACGCGCGCGCCGCACGCCTGGCCCGCCTACTGGCCGCAGCACGACGCCTTCCCACAGGTATGTATACACTTCGCGGAGGCGGCGCCGGCGCACGCGCGCGCCGCACGCCTGGCCCGCCTACTGGCCGCAGCACGACGCCTTCCCACAGGTATGTATACACTTCGCGGAGGCGGCGCCGGCGCACGCGCGCGCCGCACGCCTGGCCCGCCTACTGGCCGCAGCACGACGCCTTCCCACAGGTATGTATACACTTCGCGGAGGCGGCGCCGGCGCACGCGCGCGCCGCACGCCTGGCCCGCCTACTGGCCGCAGCACGACGCCTTCCCACAGGTATGTATACACTTCGCGGAGGCGGCGCCGGCGCACGCGCGCGCCGCACGCCTGGCCCGCCTACTGGCCGCAGCACGACGCCTTCCCACAGGTATGTATACACTTCGCGGAGGCGGCGCCGGCGCACGCGCGCGCCGCACGCCTGGCCCGCCTACTGGCCGCAGCACGACGCCTTCCCACAGGTATGTATACACTTCGCGGAGGCGGCGCCGGCGCACGCGCGCGCCGCACGCCTGGCCCGCCTACTGGCCGCAGCACGACGCCTTCCCACAGGTATGTATACACTTCGCGGAGGCGGCGCCGGCGCACGCGCGCGCCGCACGCCTGGCCCGCCTACTGGCCGCAGCACGACGCCTTCCCACAGGTATGTATACACTTCGCGGAGGCGGCGCCGGCGCACGCGCGCGCCGCACGCCTGGCCCGCCTACTGGCCGCAGCACGACGCCTTCCCACAGGTATGTATACACTTCGCGGAGGCGGCGCCGGCGCACGCGCGCGCCGCACGCCTGGCCCGCCTACTGGCCGCAGCACGACGCCTTCCCACAGGTATGTATACACTTCGCGGAGGCGGCGCCGGCGCACGCGCGCGCCGCACGCCTGGCCCGCCTACTGGCCGCAGCACGACGCCTTCCCACAGGTATGTATACACTTCGCGGAGGCGGCGCCGGCGCACGCGCGCGCCGCACGCCTGGCCCGCCTACTGGCCGCAGCACGACGCCTTCCCACAGGTATGTATACACTTCGCGGAGGCGGCGCCGGCGCACGCGCGCGCCGCACGCCTGGCCCGCCTACTGGCCGCAGCACGACGCCTTCCCACAGGTATGTATACACTTCGCGGAGGCGGCGCCGGCGCACGCGCGCGCCGCACGCCTGGCCCGCCTACTGGCCGCAGCACGACGCCTTCCCACAGGTATGTATACACTTCGCGGAGGCGGCGCCGGCGCACGCGCGCGCCGCACGCCTGGCCCGCCTACTGGCCGCAGCACGACGCCTTCCCACAGGTATGTATACACTTCGCGGAGGCGGCGCCGGCGCACGCGCGCGCCGCACGCCTGGCCCGCCTACTGGCCGCAGCACGACGCCTTCCCACAGGTATGTATACACTTCGCGGAGGCGGCGCCGGCGCACGCGCGCGCCGCACGCCTGGCCCGCCTACTGGCCGCAGCACGACGCCTTCCCACAGGTATGTATACACTTCGCGGAGGCGGCGCCGGCGCACGCGCGCGCCGCACGCCTGGCCCGCCTACTGGCCGCAGCACGACGCCTTCCCACAGGTATGTATACACTTCGCGGAGGCGGCGCCGGCGCACGCGCGCGCCGCACGCCTGGCCCGCCTACTGGCCGCAGCACGACGCCTTCCCACAGGTATGTATACACTTCGCGGAGGCGGCGCCGGCGCACGCGCGCGCCGCACGCCTGGCCCGCCTACTGGCCGCAGCACGACGCCTTCCCACAGGTATGTATACACTTCGCGGAGGCGGCGCCGGCGCACGCGCGCGCCGCACGCCTGGCCCGCCTACTGGCCGCAGCACGACGCCTTCCCACAGGTATGTATACACTTCGCGGAGGCGGCGCCGGCGCACGCGCGCGCCGCACGCCTGGCCCGCCTACTGGCCGCAGCACGACGCCTTCCCACAGGTATGTATACACTTCGCGGAGGCGGCGCCGGCGCACGCGCGCGCCGCACGCCTGGCCCGCCTACTGGCCGCAGCACGACGCCTTCCCACAGGTATGTATACACTTCGCGGAGGCGGCGCCGGCGCACGCGCGCGCCGCACGCCTGGCCCGCCTACTGGCCGCAGCACGACGCCTTCCCACAGGTATGTATACACTTCGCGGAGGCGGCGCCGGCGCACGCGCGCGCCGCACGCCTGGCCCGCCTACTGGCCGCAGCACGACGCCTTCCCACAGGTATGTATACACTTCGCGGAGGCGGCGCCGGCGCACGCGCGCGCCGCACGCCTGGCCCGCCTACTGGCCGCAGCACGACGCCTTCCCACAGGTATGTATACACTTCGCGGAGGCGGCGCCGGCGCACGCGCGCGCCGCACGCCTGGCCCGCCTACTGGCCGCAGCACGACGCCTTCCCACAGGTATGTATACACTTCGCGGAGGCGGCGCCGGCGCACGCGCGCGCCGCACGCCTGGCCCGCCTACTGGCCGCAGCACGACGCCTTCCCACAGGTATGTATACACTTCGCGGAGGCGGCGCCGGCGCACGCGCGCGCCGCACGCCTGGCCCGCCTACTGGCCGCAGCACGACGCCTTCCCACAGGTATGTATACACTTCGCGGAGGCGGCGCCGGCGCACGCGCGCGCCGCACGCCTGGCCCGCCTACTGGCCGCAGCACGACGCCTTCCCACAGGTATGTATACACTTCGCGGAGGCGGCGCCGGCGCACGCGCGCGCCGCACGCCTGGCCCGCCTACTGGCCGCAGCACGACGCCTTCCCACAGGTATGTATACACTTCGCGGAGGCGGCGCCGGCGCACGCGCGCGCCGCACGCCTGGCCCGCCTACTGGCCGCAGCACGACGCCTTCCCACAGGTATGTATACACTTCGCGGAGGCGGCGCCGGCGCACGCGCGCGCCGCACGCCTGGCCCGCCTACTGGCCGCAGCACGACGCCTTCCCACAGGTATGTATACACTTCGCGGAGGCGGCGCCGGCGCACGCGCGCGCCGCACGCCTGGCCCGCCTACTGGCCGCAGCACGACGCCTTCCCACAGGTATGTATACACTTCGCGGAGGCGGCGCCGGCGCACGCGCGCGCCGCACGCCTGGCCCGCCTACTGGCCGCAGCACGACGCCTTCCCACAGGTATGTATACACTTCGCGGAGGCGGCGCCGGCGCACGCGCGCGCCGCACGCCTGGCCCGCCTACTGGCCGCAGCACGACGCCTTCCCACAGGTATGTATACACTTCGCGGAGGCGGCGCCGGCGCACGCGCGCGCCGCACGCCTGGCCCGCCTACTGGCCGCAGCACGACGCCTTCCCACAGGTATGTATACACTTCGCGGAGGCGGCGCCGGCGCACGCGCGCGCCGCACGCCTGGCCCGCCTACTGGCCGCAGCACGACGCCTTCCCACAGGTATGTATACACTTCGCGGAGGCGGCGCCGGCGCACGCGCGCGCCGCACGCCTGGCCCGCCTACTGGCCGCAGCACGACGCCTTCCCACAGGTATGTATACACTTCGCGGAGGCGGCGCCGGCGCACGCGCGCGCCGCACGCCTGGCCCGCCTACTGGCCGCAGCACGACGCCTTCCCACAGGTATGTATACACTTCGCGGAGGCGGCGCCGGCGCACGCGCGCGCCGCACGCCTGGCCCGCCTACTGGCCGCAGCACGACGCCTTCCCACAGGTATGTATACACTTCGCGGAGGCGGCGCCGGCGCACGCGCGCGCCGCACGCCTGGCCCGCCTACTGGCCGCAGCACGACGCCTTCCCACAGGTATGTATACACTTCGCGGAGGCGGCGCCGGCGCACGCGCGCGCCGCACGCCTGGCCCGCCTACTGGCCGCAGCACGACGCCTTCCCACAGGTATGTATACACTTCGCGGAGGCGGCGCCGGCGCACGCGCGCGCCGCACGCCTGGCCCGCCTACTGGCCGCAGCACGACGCCTTCCCACAGGTATGTATACACTTCGCGGAGGCGGCGCCGGCGCACGCGCGCGCCGCACGCCTGGCCCGCCTACTGGCCGCAGCACGACGCCTTCCCACAGGTATGTATACACTTCGCGGAGGCGGCGCCGGCGCACGCGCGCGCCGCACGCCTGGCCCGCCTACTGGCCGCAGCACGACGCCTTCCCACAGGTATGTATACACTTCGCGGAGGCGGCGCCGGCGCACGCGCGCGCCGCACGCCTGGCCCGCCTACTGGCCGCAGCACGACGCCTTCCCACAGGTATGTATACACTTCGCGGAGGCGGCGCCGGCGCACGCGCGCGCCGCACGCCTGGCCCGCCTACTGGCCGCAGCACGACGCCTTCCCACAGGTATGTATACACTTCGCGGAGGCGGCGCCGGCGCACGCGCGCGCCGCACGCCTGGCCCGCCTACTGGCCGCAGCACGACGCCTTCCCACAGGTATGTATACACTTCGCGGAGGCGGCGCCGGCGCACGCGCGCGCCGCACGCCTGGCCCGCCTACTGGCCGCAGCACGACGCCTTCCCACAGGTATGTATACACTTCGCGGAGGCGGCGCCGGCGCACGCGCGCGCCGCACGCCTGGCCCGCCTACTGGCCGCAGCACGACGCCTTCCCACAGGTATGTATACACTTCGCGGAGGCGGCGCCGGCGCACGCGCGCGCCGCACGCCTGGCCCGCCTACTGGCCGCAGCACGACGCCTTCCCACAGGTATGTATACACTTCGCGGAGGCGGCGCCGGCGCACGCGCGCGCCGCACGCCTGGCCCGCCTACTGGCCGCAGCACGACGCCTTCCCACAGGTATGTATACACTTCGCGGAGGCGGCGCCGGCGCACGCGCGCGCCGCACGCCTGGCCCGCCTACTGGCCGCAGCACGACGCCTTCCCACAGGTATGTATACACTTCGCGGAGGCGGCGCCGGCGCACGCGCGCGCCGCACGCCTGGCCCGCCTACTGGCCGCAGCACGACGCCTTCCCACAGGTATGTATACACTTCGCGGAGGCGGCGCCGGCGCACGCGCGCGCCGCACGCCTGGCCCGCCTACTGGCCGCAGCACGACGCCTTCCCACAGGTATGTATACACTTCGCGGAGGCGGCGCCGGCGCACGCGCGCGCCGCACGCCTGGCCCGCCTACTGGCCGCAGCACGACGCCTTCCCACAGGTATGTATACACTTCGCGGAGGCGGCGCCGGCGCACGCGCGCGCCGCACGCCTGGCCCGCCTACTGGCCGCAGCACGACGCCTTCCCACAGGTATGTATACACTTCGCGGAGGCGGCGCCGGCGCACGCGCGCGCCGCACGCCTGGCCCGCCTACTGGCCGCAGCACGACGCCTTCCCACAGGTATGTATACACTTCGCGGAGCAATTTCTTTTCCACAATTTCACCATTGAAATTGTTTAAAAGAAATTGGATTTAATGCCCGAAGGAGGCTGTATGAAACAACTACTGGGACAGACTCAAACTACTGTAGGTCTGCTTTTATTTACTGGTACGAGTAGTTAATGTTCAAATCAAACGGGAAAATCACCTGCATTCTATTAGTCATAAATGTCTAACTGTAACTATTTTTAATTATACAATGTTTTAAAATAACGTTATTTCCCAACAGCAAATGTTCCCCGGCGGCATGGTCCCGGGCGGGCCCAACATGCTGGGCAGCTTGCCCAACCTGGGCGGCATGGTGATGGGCGTGCCGGGCATGATGCCCGACATGCCCGCGGACTGGTTGCCGCAAGACTTCCCACCCTCGCCTTTCTGTCCGCCTTTCTGTATGCCACAGCCTAAGTGAGTACCCAAAGGATTGTTGTAATACTCTCCAATAAAACCTTAAATTGTGTTAATACTGACTACCGACGCGACGTGCGGCCGACTTTCTAACAATCTCGTATTTAACAAAAGTATTATTCAACGAGGCGATAGAAAAAGGCAGCCATTTTTTTTTTCACCAATCTTCAATTGTACAGACGACAGCAGGTCAAGCTACCCGAAACTGTGAATTTTTCCCAATCAACCTTGAACCTTAATGATTTAGCGTTAAAGTTGAAAATCTATTAAAGAAATTTGACAGATTGTTGTAGCTTGATGTGCTGGCGTCTATACAATTTATTTTATCTGTTATCCGATGTCAAAACGGTGAAGGAAAAGTTCGTAGAACCAAAAATTCGAAGACGTGACCACATGCGTTTGATACATACCAACCTGCACTGCAACTGATGGATTACGGCTGACTCCCTCTCGAAGAGAAGAGGTCTGAGTCCCAGCTGTGAGAACATTATAGGCTGATTATACCTGTCTAGTGATACCGATATGCAATCAGTAGACCATGTTGTGTCACTATACAACTTATTGACTTAAATTCCATTTAGCAGAAGGTAATGTAACTACCAAGCACGGACTGATTATAACACTATAATAAATGTTTCCGCAGTATGATGGGCATGCCCGGGTTCCCGATGGGCGGCTTCATGTTCGGGCAGCAGGTGGGCCCGCCCGCCCAGCCTCCCTTCCCGCAGCTACCGTCGCAACCTGACCAGCAATCTGTGAGTACCATACTTTGTTAGTTACCATACTTTGTGAGTTTATTAGAAACATAGTAGTAAAGTATTTTTATCTCACGAAGCGACACGCGCTTTACTTGTGTTTACCAAATGTACAAACCCACTGAATGTGTAAAATTTGTAAATAAAAGGGTTCAAAGTATATATCAGTTTCATCAAAATCATGCCAGCCGTTTCGGAGGTTAGCCGGAATAAATAGACAGACAGAAAATTTAAAAAAAAATGGTTTTATTGTTATAAGTATCGTATATACCATCATATGTAATTACATTTAGTAAAAAGCTGTTATTTTGACATCACAAACAGACACTCCAATTTTATTTATTTGTATGTATAGAAAGATGTTATGTGCAGTGATCGGAGTAGGTAAATTGATTTTTGGTACTTGTATCATAGATGTTCACAGAAAGAATAACATGGATAAGTCATTTTCCCGGAAAGTAATTCCGGTGTTTCCGGAGCCAGTTAAATATTGTTAATGTTGGTAGTGATATTATTAGTAATCAATTCATTTAAAGGAACGAGTGAGCTACCTGGTATCGTCGCCGGGCGTATGCATTGTTTTGATAACCGGTTAGTGCATCACCCATGATCCTTTGCTCTGATTGGTCGTTGGGTTGTGTCAAATCGTGACTGGATAACGTTTAAAAAAAATATGAACAATATAATATTGCTCATTTTAATACAATTCCTACCTAAGTTCCGTTTTTTTTTTTTAATAATCAAACAATTCCGAAAATCCGGAGGAATGTCCATATTAATATATACGTTTCGGATCAATGACCCCAATTCAATCTACCTACTCCGATCTCTGGTTATGTGCCAGAGTTTTTGCATTTTTTATAGATTGTCATTTCTTGTTTGTATCAAACATGTACAACACATCTTTCCACGTACCAGGGCGCAGCTTCGACGGACGACCCTAAAGAAGTAGTGCTCCCGTCGCTCTGGCGCAGCGCGACGGACGCGCGCGGCCGCACGTACTACTACCACGTCAAGTTGAGGCAGCCGCAGTGGACACCGCCGCCGATGCCTAGTGAACCTGGTACGTAACCTACATGAATACCTACATACATGTTCATAAAAAGGATTCTTTTGGCTGGATTTAGTGTACGCTGACGTCGGTCACGCGTACCAAGACGCTGACGATAAATACGTATGACGTGTGTAGTGTAGCAACTACGGTCAGCGAGCGCAAGTTCATATAATCGACCAATGCTGATATCGGGCGCGTCACAAACCGGACGTCACCTACTCAGCCTGTTGCAGTCAGGCCTTTCCCGACTGCGCCACAACACCCTGTCCTCTGCCCTCCGCATCCAGTCTGTCCCAGCCATCATCACTATCAGTCCAACTAGCTGGGGGGCGTCCCACACTACGCTTGCCGATACGCGGTCTCCACTCCACCTGACCGTCGGTCGAGTACTAAATCCAGCCTTAGATTCGTCGCAATATAAACTACAAAACATCATTGCCATTATATTGCTTAGGATAAGTGCCCAATAATTCTTACTTTACTTTTGCTATCACTAATTTCTTGTGAATAAACATGGGAGTGTTACAAATCCACGCCCATTTATGCAAGAGAACAACTCCAATCTGTAATGTAGACTTTAGTGGGATGATTTAAAACAAGACGCATCGTCCTGTAGACAATGACATGTATAGTTAGCGATATACCCCTTCATTTATAAACGTTGTTTAAACTAAAGTAATGATTATTGACTGTTTCACCATACATTTTTGACGTTTCAACGTCTCTTAACTTTAAGCAACATATATAAATAAACCCCACAAAGTTGTGTCATAATGACCAAACTTGGTAAACGGATATACTCTTTATTTATTTATTTATTGAGGATCTCCAACATATACAATAGAAACAACAACAACACACAACTAACACAACAACACATAACACACACAACACACACAAACACACTCACAACACACACACACACACACATAACTTGTTCTTTGAGCAAGTTATTGTGTGCTTGTGAAGACACAAGCATCATGCTTCCTGGAAACCATGAAATTTTACAAATATAATAATCGTTTAAGAGAGGCCCGTGGCTAAATAGTAACAGCCGCACAGGTCGATCGATCAGGTTAAGCTACGGTAGCCGTGGTTGGTCTGTGGATGGGTGACCATCTTTACATAGCGAGACCTATCCGTGCCCCGGAAAGCACGTTAAAACCCGTTGGTCCCGCTGTCAGATGTGGATCTTTGACAGTCGTTACGGGTAGTCAGAAGCGTAGTATCGTATTACCCAGTAACTGAGTTGTGGAGGTCAGATAGGCAGTCGCTCCATATAAAATACTGGTATTCAGCTGAATCCAATTAGACTGGAAGCCGACCCCAACATAGTTGGGAAAAGGCAAAACAGACGATGATGAATAATTGTTTTCCAATATGTTACGTAGAAGAGAGTTCATCAGAGGAGGAAGAAGAACCACCATCCTCAGGGCTGGACAGTCCTCTCGTTCGACGACAGACGAAGGGCAAGGTGGTGGAAGGAGTCAATGGCATATACGAAGGTGGGAGCACAGATTGTATGTATTTGTAGAATATTGTTTGTGCTTATGTTTACAACGACAATTGCAAGTGAATGTCTTTCTATTACCTTTTTTGTTTATTTTTATTAACGTTTGGATGTACCCCGTATTTTTACAGTTATTTTGATGTATACACAATGAGTTTTTGACTTCTACTGGAACTTTAGTACAAAATTGACACAAATTTTATGAGTTTGATTTGAATTTCGAGAAAACTATTAACCCTAACGGCTTTTTAATTGTATCTGTGATTGAATGCCCTAATTACAGATACAATTAAAAAGCCATTGTGTCTCGCATGGATTAACGTTCATACGATCCATACGAAGGGTTAATGCAATTTTAGTTTTCTCAAAATCAATATCATAACAATTATGATTTTACTCTAAAATCAATTTGAAAAGTCAGCCTGTATATGGCGGAACAAGAGTCAAAAGAATTTATTATTTTTACTTCCATATACTAGATCTATCGTGTCTTCAAGAAATTAGATTTTTAATGAAAAATAATATCAAATAGATAAGATTTTTATTTCATTATGCTGTCGTTTTCAAATAAATATTTTGGCCTATCACGTTTGTGTGTATTATTACAGTGATAAAGGAAGACAGTCACAACGGGTTGATTCCTGACCACGCGCTGGTCAGCATAAAGCCAAGGAAACGAAGACCTGGACTTGTCTCCGAAAGGCCAATTAGCGTAAGTATTACACACATATTTACTACTCCTTTTACACTTATTCCTTCCAAATTGAAACAATATTTGTGTAGTTATTTCGCCAAATAAAGAAAATGAATGATACTGAAGTCAGGTTTATCCCGTGCTACTGGATCACAAAGTTCAAAGTATGATGTCATCGTTTATTATATAGCAATTAGTATATTTCATCACCACTGCTCTCAAACGGTGAAGGAAAACATCGTGGGGGAACCGGCATGTCATAGAACCAAGAATTCGATGATTTGATACATCCCGCATTGGGACCACATAGTGAATTATGGCCTACTTCACAGAGTTTCCTACTTCTCAGTTTGCAGTAAAATAGTGGCTTCATTGTGTAATATATTCAGTCTAATTAAGTTAAAACCTACTTATTTAAAATTTAGCTGTGCCCGACAGGGTCCATAATTGATTCTATTGATTTATACTTACCACCTGTATGTGTACATTATGTATGTAATAAAGATTGAATCGAATTGAACCCTAGCTACTTTCTAAAGAGGCCCATTCTCTACTTACTAACTCAACTGTCTTCTACTTTGTAGCCGAGAACTGAAGAAGACAAGCTGGCCGGCAGACTAGAAGTGAAACGGTACAAGCAAACAAAAGAGAAACTACGTCGTCGCCGCGAGAAGTTATTGCAGAAGGTTCGACTGCTCGCAGCCAACAAGTCGCAGCGACGGCTCAAAGGCAGCATGCTGGATCTAAAGGTTGGTTTCATTATACTTAAGGACTGTTTTCGTGTTTCACGTTGTGTAGTTGTGTAAAGTGTTAACAATAGGAAGCGTTCTTATAAGGATCGGTTGAAAATTCCAGTATGCATTACCTATCCAGGTTCTATAATTTGATTACATTTTCCGTACGCAGTTGCGATTTTTTTCCTCTACAGTCCGACGAGAGAATGCGTTCTTGTCACCTGTCAGTTTCATATAAACCAATACAATAAGATAAGTTATTGTAAATCTGCACCATTTTTATAAATAAACGTTATTATATTTCCTTTATTTTAAAGTATCAATTATATTTTTAAATATTAGAATATAAAAATAGTAGCGCACCGGTATCGGGAACAGGGTCCAAGCTACCGGCGGGCAGGGCTCCAGAGAGAGGAACCTCCTGACAATGCGAGCCGTGTCCAGAAGTACCGCTTTCTGAATCAAGCCCTTGATCCAGCTGCCCAACGAGAGCCTCCTCAGGTGTTGGTCGAGGCTCTTGGCTATTAAGTCATTGGCTGTCACGACTATCGGCATAATGATCCCACATGTCGACAACCTCGCGAACCAAGTCAAGATACTTGATTTGTTTATCTAAAAAAACGTTATTATTATTATTAATACTTGTTTTGCGAATTTGACCCTTATTAGTTACTAGAATTGTTGCACTGACAGGGTCAGGAACGCATCTCTCGACTTTAGGATCGCTGCTGATAAGCTTTTTTGTGGTGGTACTTTCATAAGCTGTAATAACTAACACTGACAAGCTCTAAAGATGTATGGTAAAACTAACTACTCTTGGCATAATTAGGTTCCGTGTTTTGTTACTAAACGGCGGGGTAATTCCGTAACACACTATCAGTAGCAATGGCTTTCATTTTGACAGTTCAACAACATTCATTGCGTTATTTACGTTGTAGAGCAGACAAATTTTTCGGAAATATGAAACAATGGATTAGCAATATTCTTTAAAATCATTCGGATTGTGATTGAAAGTGTGTTACGCAATAAGGGTATGGGTTAGTTTTTTTTTACGCTCTGTGAAATGTGTCAGACAGAGTAAGCTAATGAATAAATTCGCTGTTAACATTTCACAACATTAAAGACAAACCGTTACTAAACGAATTTTTTCATAAAAATGTTCTATGAAAAAAAAAAAACTTTTCTGAGTTTTGTGTTATAGTGCTATTAAATAGCCATCATTATCACCTCAAAAGATGGCTCAAAGCACCATGATTTTAATTTCTATTGCAGAAAAGACTTTAAAAATTTTAATTTTTGTTTAATAACGATTTGTCTTTAAAGGTGCGATTTGCTTACTTACGTGCGGTATACTTGAAGAATCGAAAGTAGTATTTTTATGTAAATTTCGAGCTTGTTTTACCTACCGTCGTATTTTATTGTTAATGCTAACCAAAAAGGACGCAGACAAAGAACAGGAGAAAGAGAAAGAGTTAGAAAAGGAGAAAGAATTAATAAAAAAAATAGAATTAGAGAAGAAAATTGAGTTGGAGAAGAAAATAGAGATGGAAAAGAAACTAGAGATGGAAAAGCAAATGGAGATGGAAAAACTAGAGATGGCGAAGACATTACTGATGGAAAAGAAAAAAGAATTAGAGAATAAACAAGAAGCTGAAAGGAAAAAGGTATATCTGTCGCAGGCGTTTAAAATAAATGAGTCATACACACTTTCTGTCTGTCGGCTATCGGCGTCATGTTCGCCAATACACTCTGTTGTCAGAAGTATCAGCCTGAATGTGTGAATTTTGGCCTAGAGATCAATGATACTCAATATGCAAAATAATGTTCGTCCATTATACTTTAATTCATAAATGACTTGTCTTTTATCTAGAAGACTTAATTATAAACGCCTTTGACAGATCTAGCATAAACATATTGTTTTGGAAAACGTGTTACATTAACTGCTTCCGGACGTCCATCCAATTTAATTTTTATGAACTGTCAAGTCAACTTATAATGATGACTTCTTTGTTACATACTTTGAGCGGAAAGTAGATAAAAACGCTAATCAATTCATTATTAGACTATGAATTATGTAAAGTAGACTAGAACAGATTCTCAAAGGCCTATCCTTTACCGCTTTGTAGTCATGGATTTAATCCACCCATTATAAAATTTAGTATACTACAATTTCTAACCCAAGCAATTTTTGCAACAGCAAATGGTGGAGCTAGTCGACTCAGAAACTGACTCCGAAGACTCTTCAACCGAAGAACTAGCTCCTGCTCCAGCACCCGCGCCAGTTCCCGTCGAAAAACCAGTTGAAAAACCCATCGACGTGGAAGCGTCACCATCCCCTGTGGTGGTGATACCACCATCCCCACCTCTTGTGGATAATACAAACGCTATGAGTACTGAGGAGACAGCAAGAAAGATTAAGGAACAGTTCCGGTGCAGCATGGCGAGGGTTATGGTCCAGCATCTGAATCCTTACAGGCATCCTGATGCTCCTGCTGCTAGGATTACGTGCACGGCTGATTTTAAGCATTTGGCTAGGAAGGTGAGTTTACTTATCGAATTAAGGGCCGATTTTTTAATTTTCAGATAACTTTTAGCTCATCGACATTTCTTGCACTCATCCCAATATTTGAGATCCGCGCAACAAGTCTTTTTCTTTTTCCGTACTATCTTTAGATATTATAACTTATAGCTGAGGAATAAAAATCGCAGTTTGACGTTTGGTTTTGGAAAATATGTCAGACTACCATATCCAGATCACAGTTATCTGACGATCGTAAAATCGGCCTTAAAAGTTGGTTGGCTGTATATTTTTATAGGGTTCAATTGTTTTTCTGGTTTTAAAAACCATATGTGGGTTAGGCGCCATGTTCTTGTGGAATTTTATAACAATGAATGACCATAATTTATATAATTTTACACTCGAGCTTTTTTATAAATTACTTGTTTGTTACCAAATGCTGAAGATGGGATTGATTTTGATCATCAAAGGCTTCAGCTATCGCAGTATATGCATCACACAAAACGTCGCTGTTGATAAATACAGTAAAAGGATCTGGCTCTGTAATAACAGTTTCACACCTATCGGTTTTTTATACTAAGAAGAAAAAAGAAAACAAAAATTGTTTATTCATTACAAAAAAAAAAGACAAAGTACACATACACAAAGTAGCCAAAAGCCTCGAAATTAAAGCATTATGTTTTCTCTTCACAGCTAACGCACTTCGTGATGCTAAAAGAGCTGAAACACTGTCGCTCAGTAGACGAGCTAGTCGTAACCGACTCAGTGCGATCAAAAGCCAAGATGTTCGTCAAGAAATACATGGCCAAGTTCGGGCCTGTATACAATCGACCAGCTGAAGAAGTTGACTAGCGCAGACAGGCCGCTCGCCGGCCTAAAACGTAGCACTGGGCACGCCTCTGGCAAAAACTTAACCTCTCACTCCGGCAGTATCACATGCATAAGGTGATAGTTTTACTATCAGATTATGTAAAGCGACGGACTCAACGTGCTAGTCTAAACTATGACGATGTCCTTACCCGGTGATACACTGACTGCTTTAACTTGATCAATGCGCTCTAAAGTGCACCCAATTGATAGCATGTGCACAGGGAATGTATTTTTATAGTTGTCCAATGGACTGATGATGCAATAGTTCAATTAAAACCACTGTTTGATTTAATTCACAATCAATTTGTATTTGATAATGACACTTGCATGTGATTGCGTTATTTTTATGAAGATCGTTAAGTTTTCCAGTTATTTTGTAAATGATGATGGGACTAAGGATAATGAGAATTAAAAGAAAATATACTGTTTGATGAAGTAGACTTCGGGTATCGAAAGTATAGGAAAAATAGAAAAATTACAACTGAACTAAATTGTAAATATAGTGTTATAAGTCCATAGTTATATCAATATGTTTTAAGAAACTCCGCTTTAGCGTTAAACTGTATTATAATTAGATGTTTCTATGTTCTTAGACATGATTTTAATATATGTTCACGGAATTAATGCAAGAGAAAGTATTGATTATATTATACTATGATCTCTGGAGTTTCGCTAATACACGATCGCAACTCGAATATGAACTGCAACGGTTTAAGTACACAGTATTATAAATAGATTATATTAAATTTTATGAACAGTCGTATGCCACTGCGTTTTATCTGTCTGATTGTTGAGACGAGCCTGAGTTTATAGAGATGTCGAAAGTTGACTTGAAAATGTCACGAAATATGTAATTGTTGTGAACATTGAGATGGTCCTATACACATCTGTGCGTGCTTGTTTCACACTTGTTTCATTATTTTGATAGACTGAATTCTATAGAACATTTTGCGTTTGCTAGATAAATGTACCTAGTAGTCTTTCTAATTATAGATCAATTCAAAATTATTTTCCCCGTAAAACTAGCTGATTATTTTAAATATTCTTTTTAGCACAATATAAAGCAATATATGAATGTAATAAAGCAATATTTATTCACATAAGTAAAATACACTCAGTTTCCATATTTAATTCTGAGAAAGTACTGGCTCTCACATAAAAATTATATATTTTAGTATTAATGCCCAAAATTACAGTCTGTTCACAGTTATTACCGCTCAGTAGCTACCTAACAGCAACCTTATTGTAACTAGAATAAAGATCACAACGATTTTGGTAGGCTTGTCAGTGGCAAGAACCCAATAGCAACCTTATTGGAATGAGAATAAAGATTTCGGTAATTTAGACAGATGCAAAATTAGAGGTAAAATAACTGTGAACGGACTTTATAAGTGTACATCGACGGCGAAGTGCCAATAACTCCTAAGTTACAAAATACAAATTTTACACAAACTGAAAAAAACCTTTAATTTCTCGGTAAATTACAAACAAAACGTTAAAAAAGTGAATTTCGTGAAAATTGTTAGTTAGGAGTAATTGGCACTTCGCCGTCGATATATCTCAGTCACAATCTTGATCTGAAGGCCAATTCTCGTAATTTAAAACGTTCAAAATGTAGTCGCAGTCTCATCTCGGCGACAAACAAATGTCAAAAACTTGTCAAAATGTAGGGAAATTAGAGGTATTTTTGACAGATTGAGACTGAGATCAGACTGTGAACGTTCTTAAAATTACGAGAATTGCCCCTCAGACTGCACGTTCTTAAAATTACGAGAATTGCCCCTCTGCTGTCTTTGACGGCTGCTTGTGATTGGCCGTCTCAAAGACTCAGATTGACAAACTCGGCCGTTCGTTACAAAGATTGTGATTGATATATTTTATTAAATCGGGGCGTACTAACTAATGACAATAGGACGTATTTTAGATAAACCACTGTATGGAGACAATGAGATTTTCCTACTATTTGACACTAATTTACTTTTTGCTACTTATAGCGAAGAGAGAATATAAAGCTTCTGCTGAACTGCTTCCGCTTGCTGTAAGTGCTTTCGCAGTCCAGAAGTATATTTTCAAGAATACTGACTATTAGATTATGTAATTACCTAATTAGTGATAGTTGCTCGCAACCGCAGTTGCGGAACAAAACCAAACATGCGTTTGTCGTGAAATTATATAGTAAGCTGATATGAAATTATGTAAGTAAAAATCTCCGATATTGAGATAGTTTTTACGTGATTCACAATGTTGTGTGTAAATAGTTGTAAATACGAGTGACATAGAACTATTGTCTGTTCGGGTTATAGAGTGAGCGATTTTATTTTTATGTGGTAGATGTGTGGTCGCGGTTGTCGCGAGACGCTGACGAACGATTTCATACTTTAGGTTGGCGATCAGATCGAAGCCGTCGGAACAAATAAAATGTTATTTCTTTTAATATGGTCTTGTTTTATTTCTTTTATAAACTAGAGCCTTCATCACGCAAAATGACGACACGGTTGGGGCAGTGGCTGAGCGATCGACTGCTGCGCTGCATGTCGCGGGTTCGATTCCCGCACGCATAAATATTTGTATTGCCTACAGGTAGTTGTTCCGGTTTTGACTGTTTGTGTGTGAGTTTAAATGTTTGTAAACGCACCCACGATACAGGAGTAATTCCTAGTGTGGGGCAACAATTAAAAAAATAAAATCGTATGCATCAGAATGACGACAAGCGTAGTGTGGGACGCCCCCCAGCTAGATGGTCAGAGGACCACAAAAAGGTGGCTGGGACAGACTGGATGCGGAAGGCGGAGGACAGGGTGTTGTGGCGCAGCCTGGAAGAGGCCTATGTCAGGCAGTAGCGGACTGCAATATGCTGAGTTGATTGAATAACTGAAGTATTTATTTTGTTTTAGTCACGATAAATCAATATTTTGTGTTTCTATAAAATGTTTCTTTACCTACAGAAATCACGCGTTTCTAGGCAGTGTTTCTAAGAGTTTATATTTAGATTTTTTTTAAGAATTAAGATGTGCAAAAAATAACATAAAGGCGCTCCCTCACCAGGAGTATATCACCTGTAGTGAGATTCGAGCATGACATCAGTGAGTGGGAAGAACCGAGGTTATGGTAAAAAATATTTATTGGTATTGTTCTCAAACATATTTTGTTGTTTTTACAAATTTACTCGAAGCACTTGTTAAACACAAATAAGTAATATAGTAAAAACTACCAACTATGCACTATCTCACTCAAGGAGCAGTAACACCGGCACGGGCAGATTGCGGACGGGCCGCGAATCGAATAGCACCATAGTATAAAGAAGGGAAGTAGGCTATCTCCGGTCCAATCCGCGATATAATTGCCTACTGTCTCAGGGTTGTCACTTTTAGCTAAACTTTAATTCAGTGCCTATAAATTGGCAAGGGCTGGAAGTTGTATTTTTTACTTGTATTGTCTGGGTACAGGGTTTGTTAAGTCGGTTTTACCTAAACGATGATGAAACCTTTCACGATGAAAGAAAGAGCGACGGGCCAGCAGACGACGGGCGGCGCGGGGCGATGATGAGCACGAGTAAACGGTAGGTTACTGATAGTATGTACTGTCACCAATTCATTAGTTTAAAGCCCGGCCCTTGCCAAAGATAAACCCATCTCTGTATAACTAATTCAGTGATCATTAGTCAATAAAGTTTAACAATGGTTTTCCTAACAAATACAGAAATGTATTCAAGATTCAGAGAGTATTATTTATAAAAAAAAAGGGATAAAATAAACCGGCACATTTTTCATTCATTTAGCGGTGCCGAAAAGCCGTGACGCGCGAACCTCTTGCGGTGTTAGCCCCGACTGGCGCACTGAGAAACGGGTCGAGATTTTATTTAAGTGTGCGTGCGGCGACGCATAGATACTTTGGCGCACACATACAAGCCACGCTCGGTGCGTTTGTATGAAGATAACCTACTTCCCTCTTTATACTATGCTGGCACACTCTATATAAAATGACGTCCCCCAGACCGAATTTTGACAATGGCAACCAATCGCAGCGGAGACCAGCCTTTGGCGCGGGAGATATGATAGTGCACAAGTGTGTGCGCAGGTGCACTCTCTCTTCCCTCACTCACAATGTCCGATGGGACAGCAATCCGACACGACCGGAGAGATTGGTCGCAGGGCCAATAGGGCCAAAAGGGGTGCTTTCCGACGCATGGGGCGGGGGTATCGCAAAAAATGGTACCTAATATATATACTCGTAGTAGGTAATGCTCAAAATCGAACCTTGGATTGTTACATTACAGGCGAATGCCCGGTGTGAGGGAGCGCCTTAACATGACGTGCACTAATTTCACAATTTTCTACGTTCATAGGTAAATAGGTATTTTTTAGCCGGTGGCGGTGACTCAAGGACGAAGCTATAATGATGGCGACGATGGCGGCCTAATGTGCCTTGATAGAAATGCCTATTTTAAAAGTAGGTATAGGTAGATGCAATGGAGGGACGCCCACAATTTTAGTTAGATTAGACGGGTTTTATCTACATAGGTAAAAAAAAACATTAATAATCTTACCTACTTTTTATTTCATCTATTGAGTATGTGCTTCTGAAACCAACATTGTTTTTCAGGTTTATCTTATACCTAACGTAAACTACAGCAGATATAATTATTTATCTCTTGATGGCCATATTACCTACGTAGTAGTTTGCTGCTGCCTCCAAAACTCTTCGCGGTTTTCCAAAAACCGTATAGCCTCCTCAGCTTGTCTCAGGACTACATCGTTCTTTTTGTCTGCAATGGCCAAGTCTGGATTCTTCAGCAAGTTTTCAAGGTAGATTTTGTCGGAATTCAACTGTCCTAGGACTGGTCTTGCAGATTTTGACCTCTTTTTCGATGTTTTCTTTACCACTTTGACGGAGCCGATCGTGTTTTCTATGGCTTCCTGAAAAAAAAAAACACGAATTAGTAGTTAGATACTCACTCACTTGTTGCAGGCTCTATTAATGTCCAAATTCAATTTATATCGCCATGCCATGACTCATCGTTTTCCTTGGCTTGTACTGCCTTTAAGTACTTTACATTTAGTTACATCAAACTAAAGTGATATATTTATCTATTAAATACTTTATTATACACCACATAACACAATAAGGATAAAATAGTAGATTATTAACCAAGGGGATAAAGCAGTGTCTTCTGTCGCGGGTGACGATTTAAATCGCGAGCGTAACGAAGGACTTAAGGTTCACTCCCGAGCGTAGCGAGGGTGTTAAAAACTTAAATCACGAGCGAAGCGAGGGATTTAAGACGAGTCCTGAGTGTAGCGAGGGATTGAAGTTCACCCAAGACTAAGACAGCTTTATCACCGAGGAAAATACTCTACTTTTCGTACCATTTGCGAAAAAATTAACACAATAATAATATGAGATAAACATTTATTAAAAATATTGACAATTAAAAGTAAAAGTTAACATTCGAAACAGTGGTCCAATTATTGATAGAGAGAGTTACATTTTTGTTTGGTACATTTATTGTTGATGAGTTGATTTGAGTATTTCTCTGTTCTTGCGTCTGAGGAACTTGGCAAATTCCTAGCCTAATATTTTTTTGTCGGAAAAGCAAAGGCATTAAGCTCATACGGCCTCGTCGGTTTTCGTAATTTTATTTAATAATCATGACTGCATAACAAATGCATATTCCTTTTTCAGAAAGATGTATTAGTAGATTATTAACCAAGGGGATAAAGCAGTGTCTTCTGTCGCGGGTGACGATTTAAATCGCGAGCGTAACGAAGGACTCGAGGTTCACTCCCGAGCGTAGCGAGGGTGTTAAAAACTTAAATCACGAGCGAAGCGAGGGATTTAAGACGAGTCCTGAGTGTAGCGAGGGATTGAAGTTCACCCAAGACTAAGACAGCTTTATCACCGAGGAAAATACTCTACTTTTCGTACCATTTGCGAAAAAATTAACACAATAATAATATGAGATAAACATTTATTAAAAATATTGACAATTAAAAGTAAAAGTTAACATTCGAAACAGTGGTCCAATTATTGATAGAGAGAGTTACATTTTTGTTTGGTACATTTATTGTTGATGAGTTGATTTGAGTATTTCTCTGTTCTTGCGTCTGAGGAACTTGGCAAATTCCTAGCCTAATATTTTTTTGTCGGAAAAGCAAAGGCATTAAGCTCATACGGCCTCGTCGGTTTTCGTAATTTTATTTAATAATCATGACTGCATAACAAATGCATATTCCTTTTTCAGAAAGATGTATTAGTAGATTATTAACCAAGGGGATAAAGCAGTGTCTTCTGTCGCGGGTGACGATTTAAATCGCGAGCGTAACGAAGGACTCGAGGTTCACTCCCGAGCGTAGCGAGGGTGTTAAAAACTTAAATCACGAGCGAAGCGAGGGATTTAAGACGAGTCCTGAGTGTAGCGAGGGATTTAAGTTCACCCAAGACTAAGACAGCTTTATCACCGAGGAAAATACTCTACTTTTCGTACCATTTGCGAAAAAATTAACACAATAATAATATGAGATAAGCATTTATTAAAAATAATGACAATTAAAAGTAAAAGTTAACATTCGAAACATTGGTCCAATTATTGATAGAGAGAGTTACATTTATGTTTGGTACATTTATTGTTGATGAGTTGATTTGAGTATTTCTCTGTTCTTGCGTCTGAGGAACTTGGCAAATTCCTAGACTAATATTTTTTTGTCGGAAAAGCAAAGGCATTAAGCTCATACGGCCTCGTCGGTTTTCGTAATTTTATGTCACTTTTTTGAGCAAGTGGTATGAAAAATACTTTTTCATACCACTTGCTCAAAAAAGTGACATTCTATGCCACAAAAAGCGAACATAACAATAGTCATTTTTAATCTGTTAAAAACAGGGAAAGAAAATTGTACTGAATTTCATTCATCCTCTAGGGAGAGAATGTGATTTAAATTTGGAATACTTACCGAAATTTATACTGAACTACATCTGTGTTTACACCATTGAGTTTGTATATAAAGCATTATACATCTTTCTGAAAAAGGAATACGCATTTATTATGCAGTTATGATTATTAAATAAAATTACGAAAACCGACGAGGCCGTATGAGCCTTGGCTTAAAAATATTAGTCTAGGAATTTGCCAAGTTCCTCAGACGCAAGAACAGAGAAATACTCAAATCAACTCATCAACAATAAATGTACCAAACATAAATGTAACTCTCTCTATCAATAATTGGACCAATGTTTCGAATGTTAACTTTTACTTTTAATTGTCATTATTTTTAATAAATGCTTATCTCATATTATTATTGTGTTAATTTTTTCGCAAATGGTACGAAAAGTAGAGTATTTTCCTCGGTGATAAAGCTGTCTTAGTCTTGGGTGAACTTAAATCCCTCGCTACACTCAGGACTCGTCTTAAATCCCTCGCTTCGCTCGTGATTTAAGTTTTTAACACCCTCGCTACGCTCGGGAGTGAACCTCGAGTCCTTCGTTACGCTCGCGATTTAAATCGTCACCCGCGACAGAAGACACTGCTTTATCCCCTTGGTTAATAATCTACTATATATACAAACTCAATGGTGTAAACACAGATGTAGTTCAGTATATATTCCAAATTTAAATCACATTCTCCCCCTAGAGGATGAATGAAATTCAGTACAATTTTCTTTCCCTGTTTTTAACAGATTAAAAATGACTATTGTTATGTTCGCTTTTTGTGGCATAGAATGTCACTTTTTTGAGCAAGTGGTATGAAAAATAAGTATTTAAAACTAGTGTAGTGGGTGGTCTTATTGCACGAGGCGAACTCTTACAGACAACTCTTGGATAGGCTTATAAACAGATGTTATAGTTGCCGTTTAGGATTTGGTCTTGGTCCTAGAAGGTTTAGCTCATACCTACAATAAAAAAAACTTGAGAGGTGTCAAGAGACGCCCGGATGGAACGAAGTTCAAAGAGAGAGAGAGAGAGACAGACAGAGAAACACGCGCACGCCGCACGGCTTACAACTATAGCAAAAAGTGTCGTTCCAACTTTTGATCTTAATTTTTTCCGTCTAGCCCGCTTTCGCAACGCGCGATAAGGAACTTCGTTCCAATAATATTATGGTTATTCACCTGCGCTTTCTGCACTCCAAGTCTGAAATCATTCAGATCTGGTCTGGCCCGAAGGCCTCGATGGTAGTGCACGAGGCTCATCTCGAATTCTCCACAGTAGTACAGGGCTTCGGCCTTCCGAAGCAGCGCCTTCGCGTCCTTAGGGTCTAGTCTTAGGGCTGCCTCGGCGTCGGTCAGTGCTGACCGAGGCTCTCCTAGCAGGAGGAAGCATTTGCTGCGAGAGATGTATGCTGCTTTCTCGTCAGGGGCTAGTTCGATGGCCTAGAAAGAAAGGAAGGCTTCAGAATTTTTCGAAGGTTAATGGGCTATACTTTCCCAATTTTCTTTGTCTTTTGCCATCTCCTGCAAATCGGATGCCTGTCAGATATGGGACGTTAAAAAATAGTATTAAACTAGCTATTATCCAGGGTTTCGCACCGGTGCTCTTTCCCACAAGAATCGTGCAAATTACGGAATAATTAAATTTTTCATAACTTTAAAATCTGTGTATGAATCACTCCTAAGAATCTTTATACCTGTTATAGTTTCAGACTTTGACACTGCCCACCTCAATAATTATTCACCCTGTATACCAAACTGACAACACGAAAATAAAATATGAACACCTCATTTAGACTAACGAAACGAAAACGCGTAAACAAAAAACCCGACGTATACCTTACTGACGAACAAGACAGCAGTGCGATATCGCTCCCTCATCATCTCAGCCCGAGCCAGCGCCAGCAATGTTCCGGCATCCGCTTCAACAGGTAGCTGCAACGCACTACTTCTTTCCGCTTTATCTTTCATGTTTAACGAGTGCTTGATATCTTTCGAGCCCATCACCACAGCTGCTGCACGGTCTTTATCAGTATACAACTCCTCTTCCCTCCTCCTTCTCTCACGTTTCGGCTTCTTCTTCCATTTTTTCTTCGGCTTAACCGAGTCCTTCCTCTCTTTAACAGTAAGCTTCTCATCTGCGACCTCCTGCTCGCGTCCTTTTTCAGCGGACTGTGGCGCTCTCTTGCTGATCGATGCCTTTTGTACTGGCGTTTCGTCTTCCTCATCGCCTATACCAACTCGGACGAAGCTTTGCAAGAATTCCGCGTCCTTTGTCGGTCCAAAGATGGAGCGAGCTTGGGCTTTGGCGTTGTCGAAGTCCATCGGGAATTCGGGATGTTACGTTACGTCCTCCACTGAGTGTTACGTAATGTGTAAGTGTGTGGACAGGCATGAGTATCGACGCCTCGGCTGTCGTCGTCATGGTGACTGAATGTGTTTTCGCACCCACTTCTGACACACTAGTGGTGTATGGGCCGTTCCGAGGGGCGGTTGCGTCGCAGAAGTCGCAGAGATGTCATGGTTTACAGTTTAGGTAAACATTGCTAAGTTTTCTGATGTAGAAGCTGATTATACACAAGCACCTACAATTATTTATCTTATCTCCTTATTAAAGTATCTGCGTAGATAGGAAACCAATTCGAAAATAGCCTTACCTTATCACATAGTACAGCGAAGAAGTCGAATACTAGTACCCGGCTGCATAATACTTTGAAATATATTATCTTAAATAGCTAATTTGCTGTCATTTTAAGTTTCCAACATTTCTAAGTATGTAGGTGCTTACTTTTCTAGTCGTAAATAACAAAGCGTGAACATGCAATCAATTTAAACTTTCAAGACTAATTTACATAAACTTAAATGCTTCCGTGACAAACTTAATAAAGCTACGCTTTAAAAATCAAATTATGGCTATTTTAATTGAACCACTTATTTTTCTTTATTTATTACATACATACGCTACCATTACCATGTCCCAATGCGGTAGTGTGTAGTTAATTAACAGTTAATGGAACAACTTACAAAATAAGATTTACAAATTACAAACATATCACGAAAGCATATCATATTATCATTGTAGACAGGTACAAAGCTCGATTGTAAACCATATGATGCAAAGCTGACCTCTAACTTATAAAACGCTTAAATCTAATGCTTAATAGTAGTCGCGAGCGCAGCTATAAAGCTTGATGTCTTCAGTGTGATTTATATACTTATAATATAACTCAAAGCATTTATTTAACGTGAGCAATCAAAACCATTATTTTAAAGTGCATTTAATAGCCACATAATAATAAATATCAGAAATACAACAGCAGTGTAAGCGTTTGCTACGAATGCTACGATACACGTTGCAATGCTACGTGCTACAGTGTCGTCGTAGCGGTTACATTATATCCGCTACGACGTAGCCCGCGTATCTGTTGGCATACCGTAGCGCGTAGGTCGTAGGAACAAGATCGGGAATTCACGAAAATTTGGAAATGGCAATGGAAATTGGAATATATTATATGATTATTATTTTCAATTTTTTAAAATGATTTCATTGTTTTTTTATATTTGATCAATATTTATTTATATTATATAATCTAAAACTTAAAATAATTATATGTAAATGTGACAAAATAAGCAAAATAATCATAGGGCATCGAAAAACTCGTCTGCATCGCTGTCAACAGGAACAGTGCCCAGAAGGCTGGAAGCATTGCCACGTTGTATGGCGATGCTAATTCTTTGGCCAAGAAACAGACTAGCCGTCTGGTCACGTGAAGAGTCGACTAAACGCTTGGCGATATCTCGAAAAACCAAGTGGGCACTCTGACCCCATGGTCCTAGTGTTTCAACCCCAAACGGCTCGAACATATAACTCCCAATCAGGTTGGAATATCTTCGCCATTTGAGGTTTTCTGCACCAGCAGCAGCCGCTCCAGCACATATACAACATGTCCCGGAATTAACGCACACCACCAGACACCCCAATTAGAATATTATGTTATAATCATAATACAATACACTGAATTTTCATTATTATGTATAAAACACTGTTTTTTTTATAAATTAGTTGTACAGATTGTAGGAGAAAATTATAGTCACATTACAAATCTACGCATGCACACAGTCGCACTTGTATAAGGGTCTAGCGTAGTAGGTATTTCATCCATTTTGGTTTGTTTTGACTGTACAGCAGAAGTGTGACAGCAGTTTACGTAGTTTTAATTATTTTTGGGATAAAATATTACCTATATTAAAAAGTACAAAAATCGATTCAGTAAACGATTCTGAACAAACTATTTTCATAATGTGCATTAATTCGTTACACATTGTATATTTGGTATTTTGGAAATTTGGAGTAGCTTTTGGTGTAAATTACGTGAAACAGGCTTAAGACTCGAAAGGGTTACAATATCTGGCGTAGCAGTTATATCATATCCGCTACGACGTAGCCCGCGTAGCTTTCGGCGTAGCGTAGTAACAATATCAGGAAATCGGAAATTCGCGAAAGTGCTTTCGTAAAATATTATTATTATGTTTCTAAATAATTGTACCTTGGCTAATGAATTGAGTCCTCGATCGTAGTTGCCGTTCTTGATGTGGCCTGTAGCCTCATCGCGATGTTTCTTCGCTTCTACAGGGTTTGTGATGGGTAGCTCCGGTTCTTTGCCTCGGCCCATTGTGTATACCTACAGAAATATTCGTCACGACGAACTGTAAAAAATATAGTAACATTTACCCATTTATAAAATTGCCTGCGATTTGAGATGAATATCTATCACAGCATTCCTGATTAAACCCTCCAACAAAGCTAGCTAGATATTTTTGAATTGACTTAAGGTTAAGTGCCACGAACTGAGAGATCGTAAGTTCAAACTCCACGTTCGAATTTACGATCTCTCAGTTGCTAGTCTGCCGCTCTACATAATCAGCCTGTAATGTTCCCACTGCTGGGACACAGGCCTCCTCTCAGGACCGAAATCCACCACGCGGGCCCAATGCGAGATGGCAGATGTCACATGGCTTCGAATTTTTGATTCTAGGACATGCTAGTTTCCTCTCGATGTTTCCCTTCACCGTTTTGAGAGCGGTGGTGATGAAATAATTTACACAAAGTTACGCGCCTGACTGGGTTTGAACCCACGACGTACAACTCGTAAGTCAGGGCCACCACTGCTCTCAGCCTGTCTGCCGCTTTAACCAGTAAGTAATCAAATTATTCCTTAGAAAGCTTTTACGCCACCAACACAGACGAGGAAGTAACAAATATGTACAGTAGCTAAACCAACCTGATCCAGTTACCAAAAAATGATTAAACTGTTCCCTAAAGTACTCGGTAAATATTTAGCCTAAAGCAACCTTCCTGTAATGTATTAGGCAAATGTTTGTTCAGTTACCGACCCCGGACTATGACGGATGATCCCGCAACAGACGATGTTGTCGTAAATCTTGCTATTTCTGCCCTTTATTTGTTCGGTTTCTAATCTGATAATTTTTAGCGTTGGGCGATGAAGGAAGCGGCGACGAAGCGGTTGGCGGCTTCGTAGATAGTTGTAACGTACAGTCGACAGTCGACCTCACGTCTGTGGTACACTTTGATCTTGAGCTGGTCTAACGTAGTAAGGATTTTCAATAGAAAAAGAGGTCAGTTTTTACTGGTTTTGTTTCCACTTACGTGCCGCCTACAGTCCCTACCGGTTAGTGTGCCTCATTGACAGCAAAGCATTGCATGCGATGGTAGAAAATATAATTATTTATGCTATAATAGGCGTTTTTCCACTGACGAGCTGGATTCAGATTAGGAACATCAAGATCTTATTTACATGAATTAAACGGAGTTGATAATAGAAGATTAAATGATTTTGTTTTCCGAAAAGTTCCTCTGTAACCTACATTTTGCGGTACGATAACCGTTTTGCGTGAATGTGACGCATATGTTCGCCCAATTTGTTATTTTTTGTGTTTTATTCTTTCTCTGCGTCATGTTTACGCAAATAAAAGTATTTTCTTTCTTTTTACCTTGTCGTCATAAAACTGCTTGTTCAAAAGTGGTTCTCGCTGTTCTCGTGGCCTCACTCCAACCTGCCGTTGAATCGTAATCGCTTCCGTGAGGGTCGCCTATTACTCTCCCTGGTTATCGGGACATCTCCTGTTCAATGTCATCATTGCCATTACCAACCTCATTGGTGGAAGGGTGCATTCATTTTAATTTTTAAAAGTCGGAAATGAATCGGTAAATATTGGTTTTTATTTGGGTTGACATAATGTAGGTTATTAGCGCCGATTCCCTTGTTCACAAACTAAACTAAATTTAAGTTCTGTGCATCTTTTTCTTTCTATTTAATTTAGAAAAGGACAGAAGATAAATATTAGTTTAGTCCTGTCAATTAAACTAGTCAACTCCTGACGTAAATTGACGTATTTTTAGCAGCCATGTTTTTAATCACGTCTAATCTGTCTATGGAGTATCTTAATTTGACAGGAGTAAACTAATATTTTATCTTCTGTCCTTTTCTTAATGAAATAGAAAGAAAAAGATGCACAGAACTTAAATTTAGTTTAGTTTGTGAACAAGGGAATCAGGGCCATTGTCATAGATACCTTACAGAAGATGGAAAAAATGACTTAAGGAATTTGCTAGAAACTTACGTTCGATTTTAGAAGCATAGGTCAAATGTCCAAAATAAGTGTTTGTTGAAGTCTAATGGTATCAATGAACAAAATAATGTAAGTAAAACATTTAAAAATGTGGAGAAACTGTAGAGTTTCTTGCCCATTCATTGTAAATTTGACTTCTTTTATGTCCAAAATAAATGATTTTGAGAGGCTTTGATTACCTACTATAAAAATAAATGACTAAAACGTCAAGATCAAAGAATTTATAACCATGCACATCCCTCCCCCCAAAATAAGCCGTAGTTTTTCGGCATTCCGTTAAACCGATTAGCTTTTTTAAAAGCAAATTGGCGTGACATCTCCCACTTTACCCGTCAAGGGAAAATTGCTCCGCTTCCAAAGGTAGCATTATGAACCTTTTTTGCAAAACCTATCTAATATATTGCTTTATTCAACTTGCATTCCGTTGGCTACCCGGTATTTTAAACTTTGTTGGTGGCTTCGTTTGCGTGGCTTAACTGACATTTATTATACTTAGCTATCAGATTACGTTTTGAACTTTTATTTTTGTTTACAAACAAAATGATACATATTATGTCCCCTTGATTTTCCGCATCATTGGGAATGATGGTTAAGTCTTGTCCGCTATGTTTAATAACAATGATCTTTATTTTTGTAAAATGGTTAAAAAAAAAAACACTTTTATACGTCAAACGTGTTTTAACTAGATGAGTTCGGTGTTTCCTTACCGACTACGAAGCAAAATAGTAGTCCAAAGTTGAATAATTTCCTACTTGCAAGCTTTCAGGAAAATCGCGGTACCTATTGCAGTTTCTTTATCTATCTGGTAGTTACCGATATATCTCGTTAGGAACCTACTTGGGCTGTTTTTATTTACAAAAACATCTTTTTGTTTACAAAAACATCTTTTTGTTTACAAAAACATCTTTTTATTTACAAAAACATCTTCAATTTCCCCAATAACCTGCTTACTACTAATAATGACGCCACGATTATGCAACGGAGTCATAAATTATTGTGTAGGTACTAGCAGGCAGGCCATACCTCATAACTTTGGCATCGGTTGCTGTTCATTATCATGGATATTATTCATGCAAGCTTGGCAGCTATTCGGTACACGACATGCCATATCATAATGCAGAGAAACCTATGCAATCGTAGGTTGTATGACTGTTGATAGCTCATTAATTAGGTTTAGATTGAGTAGGTATTTGTTATAAGCTGCTGAATTAATAATGCTTATGTAAAAAATATAGAAAATAGGTAGGTACGTTCATTTGCGGCAAATAGGGCACAGCGAAAAAACATAAAAAGAACAAGTTGCGGGAAAATATGTGTCACATCACAGCATAATGCTACGACCCTATGCGAGACAGAGTCCCCTGCCCCAGATCAGCTCAGCTTTGATTGATGTCATACTTGCTCTTGGTGGTTTTTCTCTGTCAAACGTTTCGCAGTCTTGTCTTTTATTAAATTTAACAGGCGTAGTGACAGTTAAACATACCTTTTGTAAAGCCATAGTTGAAACGTTCGTTGAAATGTTCTATCACATTATTTTGGATCTACATTTTGATGGAATTGAACGTTATTTCATTTGTGGAACTAATTTCAAGTTTATTCCTTTTGGAAGTATCTCATCAGCTCAAATATTAACATTAGCAGCGTTTACGAGGTATTCCACCATGCGTTATCGTAGCTATATGATATCTAGGATCGTGAAACACGCGAGCCCAAGATACGGCTGTTTTACGACCACAAAAATAATGAAATTAACCATTATTTGCCCTGTAAACTGGCTCACGAAGTCTGTGGGCAAACTCAACCGGATCGAACTAGATATCTTTTGAAGATAGGGCATTATTTACTACTGAAATACAGGCGGAATGTCATTTTGATTTGAATTGATAGCGCTGTGATGAGCACTGTCATTTGTTTTGGTCTTTATTGTATCGTAGAAGGTTTTGGAAGGTTACCTCGACCATCAATCAAGCTGTTTCGGCCTAAACAAAAAGGAATTACAGATTTATTTTGTGACATAAAATGATATTAGGAATATAAATGTTGTGGTGGTTTATGTTTTTATGAATGAACTACATTTGTTTAGATGTTTTACTGGAATCTACCTACTACTGAACTCAAAGTTTAGAACCTAACCTGGGGGTCTACTCCGAAGTAGTATCAGCCGATTGTTCGGCCGTTTCCTGCTACGAAGTAACTATTTGGTTCGGTCGGTTCCGATCCTACACTCCTACACTCTTTCGAATATTGAATATGGCCCCGACCCAACTGAGCCGAATCCGAACTTTTTTCGCATTTTTTAATAATATTCGGTTCGGCCATGTGTCGGTCCGATCCGAACATTCGCAATTTGCACTTCGGAGTAGGCCCCCTGTATTCTGAGAACCTAACATGCTCGTTTCATCATATCTGAAAATCAAATCACGTTTGCTACATGATCTATACAGGGTGGCGATTTAGTCACCTGCATCCGTCAAGGGGGTGATCCTACCAGGCATTTCAATTCCACTTTGAAACTCTTACCAGATTCATGAAAAAAAAAAATCCTATACTACAGTAAACATACTATTTCGATGCATGTATGAAATATTGTTTTGTTTTTACAGTTTGGGTAAATTTGAGTTTTATAGCGAAAGTACTTAATGTTTAGAATCACCCCGTTGACGGATGCAGATACAGGTGCCTAAAGCCATCCAGTATAAGTTTATCTTCATTCAAGGGAAGCTATAAAATTTTTTCCCTTTTTTTCCCGTCGGGCCACTTCCGTGGTGGTCAATCTATTGGCTCAGCTTCAGCAGTGGACGCTTAAAAATCCGTTTAATGTTTGTTTGGTTAAATAATGGGTTTTAATAGTAACTGTAGACCTATAATGAAGTTTCCTAAGGTTTGATAAAAGTAGATCTTTTTACTCCAAGCTACATCAATATTTAACTTTTTTTGTGAAAGACAAAATACTTACATCTTTTTAAGGATAATACACTCACATTTCGCCAGGTATGGTTAAATCCCATGTAATAGAGGGCGAGCACCTCTGCCTATCCCTTAGGGGAAATCAGGCTCCGAGCGACTTCGGGGGATGTGTGATAAATTATTTTATTTTTGTACGTAGGTTTGTACACACAGAAACTAGATGAGGTCGGCGTTTCCTATCTGACTAAGTACTCTGAGTAGAAAGGCCGAAACAAACAGAGGTCACAGTCTCTTTTAAAATCCAGACATAATCTTGGTCAGATCATGTGTGCCTTTTAAGGATTAAAGATTACCTTGAATTCTTCCTATAGTCCACTTGCAAATCATTCACACACTTCAACTTGATTATTTAATATTAATTTATTTTTAATTCCACAATTAACTTTTTTAACGAACTTAACAGCTAGGTTTATTAGTAGATACGATACCGGGCAGGATGAACCACAGTGAGTCACAGCAGGGTGCAGACTGAGCCACTAGTTGATCGGGTTCGACTTACCCCTAATGAAAGAGTTGTTTACACTGCACGATACTGCAGGGCTCACGATATTACGATTTGGCATTCGGTATATTTATTTCATCTTTTCTCTGATGAGTGATGACGATTAGGATTTTACCCTGCAAAGTAAGAATTACCTACATTTTTTACGAATACAGTGCAACCTCGATATAACAAATCGGAAGGGAACAAGTAAATATTCGTTATATCAAGTAATTCGGTAAACCAAGGTTTGTTATATTGAGGTAAAAACGTGTCGAAACCTGTCGACTGAATCACATACTATTGGGAATGTTATATAAAGGTTTTGGGTTGACAAAATTCGTTAATTAGAGGTTTACACTTTTTTTGATAGTTGAGAATTCGTTATAAAGAGGTTGTTCGCAAAAAATCTTCGCAATGTAAAGGTATATTTTACATTGACTCTTATAGACAATTCGTTAAATTGAGGTAGGTTATATTAAGGTTGCACTGTAGTAGTACGTAACGATACGTGTGTTACGATAAGTTGTATTGTTGTTGTTGTGTGTGATTAGTTTAGTTTTATGATCTTCCGGTATGAGTCGCAATAAATACTTTTTCTTTCTTTCTAATAATCTACTACTTAAGTCACACGAATCGAATACTATTTTATTGCACGTGTGACTTAATCGGGCACTTATGTAAGTCACACTTTTCTGTGTAAAAATGATGCGGGTTTAGGTCACAGAGTGCTATAAAAATATTAAGTTAAGTAAATAGTAGGTTTAAGCTTGAAACCTCTGTATTGTTCGTTAAGTCCTTTGTACTTACTACAACTAAATCTAACTAAAGTTAAAGGAAAGAAAACGAGGTAGGTACCTACAGTCAACAAAAGAGATAAGTATGCAGGTTCGTTGGATATACCTACTTAGTTGAAGTTTAGTAAAAAACGGATTGTTGTTTTAGGATAAAATTTTATTTAATTAATAGAAAACAAAGTTCATATATCAAATTAAATTTCATTCGAAAACATCCATCGGTTTCTTACTAAACTTTAACTATATCCGACGACCCTGCATACTTCCTCTTTTCCTTATTTCTTTTCCTTGGAAGGGACTGTTCGTGTTGTTCTTATCAAAAACGAAAATCTAGATTGGTTTACATTTTATCTGCGCTACTATTCAGTCATTCGGTCTAAAGTATCACGGGACGGCAAGGCAAATATGTTTTCCCTTCCATAGAAGGTCGGTAGTAGTGACTATGTAGCAATTTCTAAAAAACCCCACACTATTACATATAATCCGATAACTTTTTCCAAACCTTTTAAATGCGCCGTTTAAGCTTACAGTGAAAACGTAATTTGGAAACTTTACCCAAAATGAGGTCTTTGTTTATTTTTGCTACAATACGGGGTACCTGCCCGTGTTTATTTCAATAAAGAAATGAGTGAGAGCACGCAACGTCAATAATGAAGCCTGTAATTTGTTCGCTACAGAATTTACTTATGAAAAGTTTCGATTTGAGTAAATAAAATTATGCGGTGAACAGAAAATATCTACATTATGTCTGGAATCTTATCGATTGGACAATATGAGCTAGTTATAGAGAAAAAAGTACTTAACTTGTTTCCAAATCACTTAATGACTGCAAGAACTGATGTTTTAACAGAATAGTCTACCAACTTACAATGGGCATGCCCATCATCATAATTATCATCAGCCTACAGCAGTCCACTGCGGACATATGTAGGTCTCTCGAATTGCATGCCATTTAGTTCGACTTTCGGTAACTCTCATCCAGCTGCTACCAGCCACCCTGCGAAGATCGTCGCTCCACCTAGCCTGAGGACGTCCTACCTTACGTTTGCTGACTCGCGGTCTCCACTAAAGAAAACTTCTACCCCAACGGTTGGTTCTACGGCTAATATGGCCGGCCCATTGCCACTGCGGCTTGCTTATTCTGTGAGCTATGTCGACAACTTTGGTTCTCTGCCGGATCATCTCGTTGCGGATTCGATCCTTCAGAGAGCCTCCAAGTATAGCTCGTTCCATAGCTTGCTGAGCCACCTTGTATTTATAGACCAGCCGTACCGTGAGTGTCCACGTTTCGACTCCGTAAGTCATAACAGGCGGCACCCTAATTGCGTAACACACAATCAATAGTAATCTGAATCATTTTTAAGCAAATTGCTAATCCATTGCTTCATAAGTTCGAAAAATTTGTTTGCTCAACACGTAAATAACGCAATGAATGTTGTTGAACTGTCAAAATGACACCGATTCCGATTAATTGTGTGTTACGCAATTAGGGTGCAGGACGCACTAACATTAGGCATGCCTCTATAAAGGCGGAAGTGGGAAAACTTGTAAACACTGAACTGCATGTATGTAGGTAAATAATGAATGAATGGTTTCACATAGTACATGACCGTATGAGGTTCAAATGATGGGCAGTCTTGCAAAGTTCGTCAGTTGTAAAAGTTTTATTAATCCAAGTAATTTGATTGAACCAATTTGTGGTAGGTTCACCAATCAACATCCAATCAATTTTAAATTACTGCTTTGACACTCAATCGTAGCTCCACTCGCCCTTTGGTAGTCACAAACATGATTTAAAATTGTCAATGGATATTAGATAGGCACATGAAACTGTAGGTAGGATGTTCAGTACATAGTTATGCAAAAACTGAGCAGGTACAGTGTACCTAACTACATTTTTGTTTTCCGTAACACAAAGAAAACGGAACGCTGAAAAAAAACCGGTTTCCTGTCTGGAAAATCAAAAGTCATTTATTCAAATTAGGCTGAGAATCAGCACTTTTCGAACGTCAAAATTACAAAAGACAGTCCCCAAAAACGCCCGCCCTAGAAGAAGTGGCACAACAAACTCCCCAGCAGCACAGCTGTCTGTTCAGTTAGAAAATACTTGATACTTGATTGTATACAATACTAGGCGTTAAGTAATTAACATTACAAGAGTGGAGTGTTGGAGAGCTCCTTTAATTTTCAACTTTATTTTATTTTTATTGTTGTTATAGTGGCGATAGAATAACACACTCTGAGAATTTCAATTGATGTATTCCTATTACGGTTCATGAGATACAGCCCGCTGACAGACAGATGGACGGAATGATGGATAGACGGACGGACAGCGGAGGCTTAGTAATAGGGTCCCTTTGGGTACGGAACCCTAAAAAGCAACTATGGCCAACTGTTGATACAAATTTCAGATACCTAGTAGACTCAAAATAAGTTTTATTCGATATTTATAATGACTACTTAATCGTAAATGGGGTAAGCATCGATCTGACCCAACCTTTAGGTTGGTTAAAATCCTTGCTAACCAAAGTAAATTAAAAAACGTCAAGCAATACTAAAAAACTGCACTGACTGTCGTAACTTTCTATTAACTTTTCACCAATCTCACTATGCTTTTAAACTGATATTATTGCTACAGAATTGGGTTCAAAGTGCCTTGCACAAGGTGAGTTCATAAGTTGGTGAACAGTTTTCTTGTCACCGCGTTTGATGCACGCAAGGCCGACGTAATGAAGTTAATCAGTGTCGCGAAGTTTGGCGTTTTAACTTAATGATAGGTTCAAAAACAAGTGACAAATATTGGATAAGGTACGGTAACTTCCTGGTTTGCTCGTGAGTAATTATAGTGGTGACGTTTAGATCTGCATTTATACTATAAATGTGGATTTATTTTTTGTCACAGAAATCTTGTGTCAACTTCAGGGGTTGATAAATACACGCTTTACGCTTTGGAATGGGCCAGTAACTTCATATTTTCTAACTGACTGATTCTTTGACAATTCAAAAGTTTTAGTTTGACAAGGTGCATTATTTTTTAGTACCTAGGTAGGTAACCAAATGAAGATGTCTTAGGTATTGTGTTCAAAGCAAGAAACTAGCAGTGATGGCCGAAGGCAAAAGTCTATAATACCATTGAATATTATGGGGGTCGTAGACAACTAAGTATAGATAAGATGTCTGCTGCATCCGGTTAGTCTGGAAGCCAACCTCAACGTAGTTGGGAAAAGGCTAGGCAGACTGATTGGACAATTACTATAGATTTGATCGATTAATTCAAACATCGTTTTGAGAAATAAATGTCTTCAAGCTAATGCTTGTCGCTCGTCGAATCAGTAGGTAATTGGATGGGCATATCATTTGATTATGTAACAGAGTATCTGTTACATAATTACGTATGCTAATAACTGATAAAGAAAAATAGAACCATTTGTAGTATCTGATTTTTATTTTGACACATCAATACATTAAAGTAGTAAGATAATATATTATGATGCACATCAAATACTATTTATTTCTATAATAAATTAACTATAAAAATAATACCTATAAGTTCTACGAAGGTATAGATTGAGCTTAAATACATTAAACATCAATATTTTGGTATAAATATATATTCAAAGGTATTAAAAGGATTGCATACCTAGAATAATAGATTTTATGAGTTAAGAGATTTTGAATAATACAGTTCTTAATAAATGCTTATAATACTTTAGAGTTCCATCAAGAGAATATCGGGAAAGATATGATGAATGTTTACTTATAGTGTAATATTAAATAATACAGGTAAGTACAGTCCGACCGTCCAGAGAATGCGTTCCTGCCAGCCAGGTGTCAATGCGACAATTCTAGTAACTAATAAAGATCAAATTTGCAAAACACGTATGCGTGTGTATGAAACTGACAGGTGTCATAAACGCGTTTTCTCAGCGGTCGCACTGTAGGTGGGAATCGTTTACCATAATCTATACAAAGTTCACGATGTATATGTCACGAGTATATTCTTCAAGACGTTTAATTATATATTAATACAGGATCATATCGTATACAATAATATAAAATAATCGAGCCTGTAGACAAATCACAATCTACCCTTCCAAGATTTACTTACAATAATTTCTTCCATCAAAATGTTTCATCCATAATGCACACTTCTTCGTTTTTCTCATTACCGCCTGTAATTTGGAGATTCCAAATAAATTCGTTCAGTTGTCTTTGTTCAAGGGTTGTTAGTTCAATCCCCGGACAGTACAATTGTTGGTAGAGGGGTTCGAGCCCTATCGCAGGTCGCCGCCAAAGTCGCTGCCTGTAAACATAAAGATTTTTTTAATGAAAACTTTTCGTCACCATTGGTTTAGATAAAAATCCACAGTGCTGGTGTAGGTAACTAAAACTTTCAAGTTATCTAATGTAATTTTGGTAAATTAACATAAGCCCGCCTGGTTGGTTTAGTTACAAATGCTACTGCTGAGTATGAGGTCTTGGGTTCGAATGCCAGGTCAGGAAAAGTATTTTTGGGACTTTCTGGATTAATGCCCGGTTGATGACTAGGCTCTCCCCCCGTTATATATGCCTGAAATACAGGCGGTTGTGTTGCATCCTCGTCAAATTTAAGGAGGCTGTTATGAAAGACATAAATAATCAAATAAAATTACGATCCCTGGTAAATAATGAATTCCTAGGATATGTTTTAAGAACTTAGTATCAAGAAAACTACAAACCTCTTCTCTTTTCTTTGTACCTTCCTGATCGCCAATCTCAGACACAGCAGACAGTCTCCTCCTAGACATCGCACTAGCCGACCTCTGTCGCCGTCCTTCAAGCGTCACATTAGAAGCGCTGGAAGTATTAGACATCCTCCTCTTCACTATAGTCTCGTCTTCATGAATACTGACGCTTTTCTTCGCTTCAAGTCTTATCAAGCGCTGTTTTGCTTGACGTGCAGCGTTCTCTCGGATGATTTGGTCGGCTCTAATACGTAGAACTTGAGCGGCTTGCTTGTGATGTTCCAGTGCAGCTTCGAGATCATTCCGGGATAGTGCGAAAAGACTAGCGTAGCCGCGGGATCTAAAGGATATGGAAAATAAACTCGATTAATTGAGTGATACTTTTATACGAGTGATAAGTTGTCGAACATAATCTAAATTTAACTTAATCAAAACCCTAATAGATATTTGTATATTTTGGCGCCCTAACATGGGACTCTTTCGAAACAATGATAAAGACTATTGAAATTGATGTAGATTGTATTAATTAACTATTTTTAATCTTTTACCAAATTATAAAGCTTGTCCCATGCTGGGCGCCAATACTCCAAGAATTATAAAATCAAATAAGAAGTCTTACAATATCTATTGTATTACTTTACCTAACGGTAGCAGTTCGTCGTCGTAGTCCTTCAATGCCCAGTAGACTGATCTCACCAAAGACGGACCCCTCTTGTAGCGTCGCCAAAACTTCTTTCTCATCGAGTGACATTACCTGAAAACACAATAGGTGCAACATTAATTATAATTTTCTATGACGATATGTGCTATATCTTACAATGAAATAAATTCCAGAAAAGTCTTCTTTTTATTAGGACTGTCTCAAAATGATATTCTTAAATGTCAAAAGTGACTAGTTCTAATTAGACACATACGCAACACTCGCCGGAAGAAATTATATACATCTGATGGCCGACATCGCCGCGTCGCACGACCACGTCACCGGGGAGGAAGCAGACCGGACGCAGTTGGAGAACCAAATCGCGTAACAGAGAGTCTGAACAGTCGCGGAATAGTTGTACCTGCAACGATTCATATTTAATTTAAGTACACTTTTGGCATGCTTTGCGGCAATCTAATAAGCGTTGACACTCACGCTTTTTACATGCTATTGAATTCATTAGCTTATATCAAATTGGACGCTGCCAGATTTATAAATAGACAGTAAAAAAAAAACATAGCTAGTGCACTCACCTTGCTAAGTGTTGTCATATGGACTTCAAGAGCTACATCCCGCTTCATGTTGGAAGGCAATGAGTTTAAAATTCTATGTTCGTCTGAAATCAAAAGCACAATCTTTAAAATTCTAATTTAATATTTTGGCGCCCGTTCTGGGTCAGATTAAAAATAATTTGGCGCCCAAAGTGTATCAGTAATTATCATTTGATGCTCAACTTGGGACATCATATTATTAAATAATGTTATAAAATAACACACGATGAACAGTTTCTTGGACAAAAATTTTGATTTACCAAAACAACGTTGTGTATTCCAAGTGTAGTCGAACCACGACGCGACTCGTCTTTGCAGTGACACTGGCATGTTCAGGCGACGGAGGTAGCGACTACTGCCATCCAGCGTTTTACGATACTCCGTCTGTAACAACAGAAGTATTCAAAAGAATTTTTAACAAGTGTTTTAGATAACTAACACACTTTTAAAACTTACTTTATATTATAGTGCCGTGGATTACACTGGTTTTTTACAAGGTAGAGAACGCATTCTATTATTGTTATTACAATTACTGTTTATTAAAAAAAAATGAATATCTAAAGTAATAAATCAGGCGCAGTTAAACATACAATTCAAAAGAAAAATAAAATAAGACACTTGCTTACCCTGGCCCTAGTAGCAGTGGCAATAATATCCCTTATCTGTCCAATCAGCAAAGCAAATACGAACACTCCCATCAGCCAGGCAGCTGTCATATACAAGTACTCAATGGTATTCTCAGGCTTCGGGTTCTTGCCGATAGATGTCGCAGTCTTAGTTGCGAAATAGAAGCAGCGGATGTAGGCAGAGCCTTGGTTGTCGTAGACCCACCCGTTGGTGCCGAGGCCAATGTAGTCACTCATCCCGTAGTAGGCACAAGCATTAAGGTGGATCAAATAGAAGATGTAGAAAAGGGTTTTTCCGATACGCACCTGTGGAAGAAAGTTATTGTAAAAAACGATAATATTATAGATGATCAAAATCATTATCATCATAAATTATACTTACAACGTACGGTGAAGCAAGCACTCTATCCATAGCCTGGTGGAACTCCCAGAAGGTCTGCAGTTTTAACAGTCTTGGGATTCGGAGGATCACTTTTTGGGTGCCGAAGTAGATGTACAACAAATCCAGAGGGAGCAGGGATATGATGTCAAACTGAAAAACACACAACTCATAAGTAGGTATTCCGTTACTAAGGGCTTTAAAAACCCCAAAATAATTTTTTACAAATATTAGTGACAAATGTCGCTTATTATTATTGACAATGCTAAACGGTATGTACAGATGCCAGCACATCAAGCTACTACAATCTGTCAAATTTCTTTAATAGATTTTCAACTTTATTACTAAAGTATTAAGGTTCAAGGTTGTTTGGGAAAATTTGACAGTTTCGGGTAGCTTGACCTGCTGGCGTCTGTACTTAGCTATATTGTGTAAATAATTATTAAATCAGTTTCATATATTTATTTATCAGTAAGTTACAGTCACCACTACACGGTGGTCCAGTATCGAGAAGGAGATGAAAGCGCAGAACCTAACTGCTATGACAAACCAGGATAGATCGTCCTGGCGCCGCTGTACAAGAAGACCTGACATGAACTGGGATTAAGGGAGGAAAGAAGTAAGTTACAGTCACGACCTACACTATGATTATTTTGTCTTACCTTATACTGCGACTTCCTTCTATAATTTTTCCTTGTCTCGCTACTGTCATCGACCCAGAATCCTTCATTCAAGAACATAAGCCTGGGCTTTACAAACGCCGCGTCTACGATGTATACGATATCGCAGAGGTAGTCGGCAACCATCCAATATGGCGTGTTCTCAGGAGTCTGGTACGGGAACGTAGCGCGAAGAGCGACGCACCAAGCGTTGTAACTGTAGCAGAAGGTTACTAGGAGAAGCCAGCTGATGTAACGACGACCTGAAAGTAAAATTGTAGTGAACGAAACAAGAAAGATCGCTTGTGGAGTACCTACAGCTAGAAGTATAACTCCCGAAGTCCCAAATACTATGTGTTGTGGCACTTATCAAGTTTTTGATACTAACTTTTGAAACAACCAATCATTTATGTACGATTAGTTGCGCCCCGCGGTTTCACCCGCATAAGTTTTTACCCCGTGGGAATATCGGGATAACAAGTGTCCTATATGTTAGTCCTGGTTATAAATCATCTGTGTGCCAAATTTCATCCAAATCCGTTCAGTAGTTTTTGCGTGAAAGAGTAACAAACATCCATCCATCCATCCATCCATTAATCCATACAAACTTTCGCGTTTATAATATTAGTAGGATGTAATACTACAGATCACAAATTGAATAGAACACTTGCAGAAGCCAGTTTAAAACAATAAGTATCTTCAGTCTACCTATATAGTTTGCGTTGGTCAGTATTTATTTAACTCAATTACTTAGACACGCCCCTCAGCAATTTCCTTTAGACGGTTACGATTCGAGAATAAACTCATCTAATAGTTCTTTAACAATTGTCGTGGCACTTAATTGGCGCCCAACAGGGACTGGCTATTACAGCAATTTAAAAAGACTTTACTACAACAACATAAATCTCTTACCTTGGGGATCTATGGGCATGAAAGGGTCGCAGAACGACGACAATCGTGATAAACCTTTGCATTTTAGTTTACGCGAAGGAGAAATTGGTACAGGACTTTGCGGGGTTTCAATGATAGCGTCAAGGTTTTCTTCCGAAACTGGCGGCCTAGAGAAAGAAAAACAAAAAACGTCTAAAGTAATTGTAGGCCAGACTTGTTGGTTTATATCCAAATGATTGCCATATCAACTTACTCTTCTGGTGAGTCATCTTCCGATTTTGACTGTTTGAACTCTTTCAGTTCTGTGTCTAATTCCGTAATCTCATTATCAGATTTATATGCAGGGGGAGGACTAGGTGAGAGGAGTCGAACTTTTTGCAGCTGACTTACGATGCTGAAAAGTTTACAAAATTATTTAGTAACCTCGAAAATTATCTAAGTGATTGCCAAGCGGTAAATTGTTGATTTACGGGTAGTATAAAATTAACGAATAGTGAGAATGGGTACATAATTATTTGGTAATTTTCTGTGTTGACCTTTACACGAGTGCTCATCGAATTATTAACGTTTTATAATCAAAAAGTGTTGGTGTGTTGCCTTCTCTCATGTAGAACTCATAAAGAGTGCTACGTGTTTATTACTTTAGTATCATCATACCTACCTTTCTTGATTATGCACATCTTCATGAAGATCGGTTTTGGTTTCGATATTCGAGTTAGTTTGAGTCAATCTGAAATAAATGTTGTACATATTCATTATCAAACCATCACCTTCCTTCTATCCAACATCGAAGGTGTGTCATAGTAAGTAGGTACTTTGCATTGTACTCACGTATTATGGGCCGGTGTCGTGTCGGGTGTGCACCAAGAGCCACATGTTTCTTTGGGTATTGGGGGTTTTTCTACCGGTTTGGCTGACGACGGGTGAACCGTGTGCTGTAAAGAAAGAAATTCAATATATAAGTTAATATTTTCATGCGAGAAGATCGCTGGAAATTTAACCAATCCAGGAAATGTAGAGAGGACTCAGAATCAGAACTTTTCGAATGGATAGTCGAGTTATACTTAGTAAAGATAGGATAGGATAGTAGATTCAGTCTCATGTTAATTTCAATGCGAGATCTGATGACTTACTGATTAGAAATAAGCTCATCTCTTAATTCGTTTTATCCTGTATAAAGCGCATTAAGAAATGAGCTAGTTTTTTTCAGCCATGAGCCAGTTATTTAAACTCGTGTGTTCTGTTTTCTAAAAGGTTATTTATATGAGTTAGAGTTAACAACGGCTAGGTAGGTTTACCTACGTAATAGGTTGCAACTGCACCGTCGTAGAAAACACATAACTTTTCCCTCGTATGTCAACAATCGACGTGTGTACGATATTACCTTCCGGTTGACACCATTTATACTTCACTTCAATAGTAATGCTCTGTGTTATACCTACTTGACTTTGTGACGTCATAGAAAATTTGCCGCTACTGGATAAGATCCAGGTCAAGCACTTATGTTTGATCGGTTCAGTAGAGCAATACCTTGACGGAACGGCAGTAGACAAACCATGCTATGTCACAAACCATGGTCCACCTCCTATCCTGCCCTATGTGTCCCAAAACATGCAGTCAAAGTGACCTCTGCGCTGCCACCGACAACGCCGTGGAAGTAGCAAAGTTTTGGGAAAACAAGATTTAAAATACAGTCGTGCCAGTGACGACACGAAGAAGAAGTAGAACAATTCATTTCTCCTAATTTTCTGATTGATATACAAGGGACTACGGCAGCGTTTAACGCCCATTTTACTGCAGTCATAAAAGTCACAACCCATAAACGTCGTCCACTCCTCATGTCATTTCCTCGGCAATGAGTGTTATCTATAAGTTTGGCGAGTTTTAATGTCGTTACTCATTGTGCGATGAGACGAACATCTGATATTGGATTAACAAAACCCGCAGCTGTCTTTTCTAGAGCTTTTGTTTTCGCAATCGGCGGAAATTCGCGCCAGAAATATAAAACGTAATTTCTTAGCACGGATATACAGGGTTTATTTTCAAAGACCAGCCAGCCAAATTTAAGGATGTGATACAGATCATCAAACTGAACAACTTTCATAATGGGACCAATATCGTAATTGCGAAAAATTTATCAACTGTCCCATACAAAACTTCAACTCGACTTAAACGTATGGGGCGGCTGAATTTTTATTCGCGATTACGATGTTGGTCCCATGGAGAAAATTTTTCAATCTGATGGGCTGTACCACACCCTTAAATTTGGCTGGTCTTTAGTCACCTAAAGACCCCATATTATCCCTTACCATAGGGTAAGGGATAATATGGGGGGATAAAATGCTCTAGTCTATACGTGAGTATAGACTCACGTATAGACTAGAGCATTTACTTGTAAGAGAACATCGAGCATTCGCCGTTTTATAATTTTATCGAAGCGCACTTCGAACATGACGCTCAATGTTTTGTTACAACCTTATTTTAAAAACCAACGAGCGTATTGGAATAACATTTTATCAAGCAAAGGCACGAGCGATAAAGGACGCACAATCATCAGCAACGAACGCAAGGTAGAAAGAAATGTTACAGGTAAATGCTCACTCGCCATGAGAATTACGTCGAACGCAGCGTCGAGCAGAACGTTACATTACATGGAATTGCTTTTAGAAACTGAGCTTCTGGCTGTATTGTACAATTCGTAAGAACGTTACATTATATGGAAATGCTCGAGAATATGCCTTAGTGTTATGCTCACCTTTTTGAAAACGAACCCTGTGTTGGTATGTACCGAAGGACCAAGTCGGTCTATTCTGTAAAAATCCCACCGTGATAACTTAGGTGAAGTGAGCTGTACTGTCACCTGATGCTAGGGATTGACACTACTGACAGCTCACTTCAAGCTCAGTTCACCTCGGATTTCACGGTGAGATTTTTACAGAATACATCGACTGGTCCTTGTTGCATTTGTATAAATTGTTTACTATTATTTTCATAGTCTGTCAGTTCATAGGAGGTCAGATAGGCAGTCGCTCCATGTAAAATACTGGTATTCAGCTGCATCCGGTTAGACTGGAAGCCGACCCCAACATAGTTGGGAAAAGGCTAGGCAGATGATGAGTCTGTCAGTTCATCATTATTTACTACTTATAAATTATGATTATGTACGTTACTACAAAGGCCAGGCTATAACAGATAAATTCGCGCCGTTAAGACGTCTGGATCCAATTCCTATACAATAAAGCTATCAATATATATTCATCAATTCATTACGGAGTGCCGGTTGGATGGCCATAATATTTCATTGTTTACTGGCGCAGTAAGAAAGCACTTAACGGCTTTTTGGTATTCAAATCACAGTGAGGTGTTCGGAGGATAATGGCTGCGGCTCGATGGCCTCGCCTCATTGACAGCCGTATCGGGCCCAGATCTCCACAATAGTCTTTGATTTTATTATTTTTACGATTTCAAGCGCTTAAGATTTTGGAATTTTGGATGGATTTGAATAAACATTTTGGTTTAGGCAATATAATAATAATTATGACGTATCGAATGTACGTGGCCTTCTTTTCTAATAGATACCTCCCGGTAACAATGCTAGTCTTCATCTCTTAATTTCATTAGCTAGGTGCTTGATCATATTGCTAACTACTATAAATGTGAAGTGTGAAGGGATTTCTAAGAAGAGCTTAGATGCAGACTATAAATCTTCAGTTGCTACCTAATACATTCAGTCCGAGCTATATCTTAACCCAAAATCGTTAAAATTTCGTTCTCTAGACCGAATTTTGGCCTTGGCAGCCAATCTCAACGGACACTAGCCATCTACGCGGGAGATATATTATAGTGCACAAAATGTGTGACACAGGTGCACTCTCTCTTCCCTCACTATCACAGTTTGGACGGCAATCCGCCACGACCGGAGAGAGATCAGGCGCAGGACCAACGGCAAAAACGTACGAAATTACTAACATGAGTCTTTTCCTACTACGCCCTACGTCGAATACAAGCTCCAAGGTCCTAGTAGGCATCAATTGATATGATAAATTAAAAGGCCTTAGACACAATCATGATAGGAAGCCCTAGCTATAATGTCAACTTCACTGTTGATTGCGTTTCTCAAACTAAGTAATTAACTTTGCTATTTCACTTCATCAGAGGGGCCCGTGCCTAAATAATAACAGCCACACACACAACACAGGTTTTAAGCTATGCTTGCCGTAGTTGGTCTGTAGGTACCTGTCGTGGTGGATGGGTGACAATCTTTTACGTACCTCGGAAAGCACGTTAAGCCGTTGGTCAAAGACAAAGACCAGAACAGAGCCATTTATTCGTTTTATGGTCCCGGCTGTCATTCGTGAATTTTTGATAGTCGTTACGGGTAGTCAGAAGCCCGAAATTCCGACAACCAGTCTTACCAAGGGGTATTGTATTATCCAGTATCTGGGTTGTGGAGGTCAGATAGGTAGTAGTTCCATGTAAAACACTGCTGTTCAGCTGCATCCGGTTAGAATAGAATCCGACCCCAACATAGTTGGGAAATAGGCGAGGCAGATGATTATATTACTTCATCACATTTTTACGATATTTCTTCCGGATTAAAAATTACCTACCTAATACACCAGTCTAATATTAAAATTAATGATAGACAGGCATATTACTTACTTGAAATAACAGGGAGCGGTTTTAGGCAATGGGAACCACCTACTGATCTAAAATACAGCAAGCAGCTATTTAAAGTAATTGAAGTCTGGGTGTGGTGTATTAGCAAAGTCATCTGTAATACCGGAATAAGTAGATTCACATGTAGATGGCGCATGTTACTTAGAATAAGTACCTATGTGTTTATACAAGCTGTTGTTTTGCATCCTCGTCAAATTTCAGGAGGCTGTTATGAAGGACATAAATAATCAAATGAAATACGATACGATCCCTGGTAAATAATGAATACATAGTTGTCTTTTTTAGTTATTTAAGTTTGACAGTGACCCTGATCCCTTGTTCACAAACTAAACTAAATTTAGGTTCTGTGCATCTTTTTCTTTCTGTTTCATTAAGAAAAGGACAGAAGATAAAATATTAGTTTACTCCTGTCAAATTAAGATACTCCATAGACAGATTAGACGTGATTAAAAACATGGCTGCTAAAAATACGTCAATTTACCTCAGGCGCTGACTAGTTTGACCGGACTAAACTAATATTTATCTTCTGTCCTTTTCTAAATTAAATAGAAAGAAAAAGACGCATTGAACTTAAATTTATTTTAGTTTGTGAACAAGGGAATCGGCGCCAATATTTCAGAATACACCACTTTCAAAGAACAGAATGGCGTTGTGGTTTCGTATACCTAATCGTTTTTTTATGTGTGTAAAAAGGCAGTTACAGTGCGGTCTCACACAGGCCGGGTTTTAAAATGCGTGTCCCACACATGCCGATTTCCAAAAATTAGAAAAAAAATACCTACTTATTTTATTATTGATTCGTGTCGAGAATCAGTAGCATAGTTACCTCCTTGAATTTGACGAGGATGCAAAACGACACCTTGTATGTATGTTGCTAGCAGGTAGTAAAACAAATGATACGTTAATTGGAATTCCAAGTGCAGAATGCTGTTAGAAAGAGTAAGGTTGAGCAACATAGGTAGCTAATTGAAGTTGTTTTATTTTTATTACCCTTTTGTTCGCGGCTTCCCCCGGGTATGTCGTCATTTCGGAAGTCGGTGGCACACAACCAAAATGCGAACCCAAAAACACCGACTTCCGAAATTAAAGTTATTTTTCACTTTGTCAAGTAGGTAATGTCTTTCTTGAGAGTCGGTTGTTTTTTTTTTTGTAATTTTTTTTTTCTAATATATAGTGATTAGCTTGTGCCCGTGACTTTGTCCGCGTGGAAGTCAACTATACCTACCAGAAAACATTTCCTATGATACTCGGCAATAGTGTAGCCTTAGCCATCTATCAGTGAAAGCTTTTTTGAAGTCGGATCATTACTTCCGAATATTACCTCATAACAAGCAATTTTACATCTTTTTAATAGTAGATTAGAAGTTTAAGTTTAGACTTAGTAGATCGTTTTTCGTCTTATCAAAGAATTACTTTAATATTATAGACATAGGTAGGTGATAAATACTATTTCAATTAGTTACTGTAGGAAACAATAGGAAGAAATCTATACTAATAAAGCTGAAGAGTTTGTTTGTTTTGAAGGCGCTAATCTCCGGAATTAATTAAAAGTACTTAGGTACCTAGGTATTACTTTAGCGTGCTAATTGGGCAAGTACGTTTGAAAAAAAACCTACTAGGTATTCGGAAGCTTAATAAAATTTGATTGATAGGTACTGTAGTTAGACAAACATTAGGTGCGGAAACTTTTACCTATGTAAACCTACAGGCTACGTATATCCATTGAAATGTAGGATATTTACGTTTATATACGTTTAGAAAACAAAGTTTTTATTTACAACTTAGTGATATAACATATTAGATATTTTATTTTTATTATAATTGTAGATATTGATTTATCTTCGTCATTCGAACCTTATCCCATGTGGATGGATCACCAATATGCTGGCAATTTCCTGTGCCTAAGTATCTGTAAACTGAAAAAAGACCATTTAACAAAAAAAAAAAAAAACTCACCACGTCAACTTTAATTTCCATATTTCTAATTCACAAATAAAACGATCACATTTTAAATACAGTTCGTTCTCAAATTGAATTTATGGCGGCAACGCAAATAAGAAAAATATCGGAAGGAATTTTCCGGTCAACGACACACGCGACCACAGTGGTGGCGTTTAAGCGACTGTTCAAATAAACTTGGCCTGCTTGTAGTTCGGAACAATAACGACGGCTGTATTGGAGCCAATGTTTGGGCCAAGGGGGATCGGAATGGACTGGACTTGGAATCTGCGCCTCCTATTATGCCAACTATTGGGTTGAACCTGACGTCGTTAGTTCTATGTAGTGTGCCTAGTGCGACCTACAGGGTAATTGCGGAATATAGTGATAGTATGTTCCGCCGGAACATGGCTTTCATTTTGACTGTTCAATAACATTCATTGAGTTATTAACGCTGTTGAGTAAACAATTTTTTCGAACAAATGAAGCAATGGATTAGCAATATCCTTCAAAATGATTCAGATTATGATTTGATAGTGTGTTACGCAATTAAGGTGCTGGACAGTTAGCCACATTACAACCTTTAGTTCCCTAGAAAAGCGGTGGTCGCCACTGTCTGTCGGCGACTGAAAAGTTGGTGTGTTTCCTAGACAGCGTTTTTTGACACCGTAAAGTCAAACTCCGCTGCCATCATTTTCATGATATCCGTCACTGCGGCCGTTATGTGGCGGCCACCGCTCTTCTAGGGAATTGTAGCTTTACTGACTGTCTAATATTTTTACCATGGCATGATCAATTCTCAATTTCTCATACAGTTTTTGAAGAAGAGTAAAAAGAAGCAATTTGAATAAGGGTGTTCTTTTTGACAGACAAAATAGGGCATTTCCGATGCTTCCGACAATCAACGTGGGAGCGGAACTCCTGATCAGCCTATGACCATCTACCTGCACTTTTGAGAACTTATAAACGTCGCTGATGAAAAATGCTGTTATTAACAGGCCACCTACTGGGACTATGCTTTTAAAGAAAGTAGTGTTAGAAACTCTTTGTTCGATAGTCTGATTTCCGGATTTGATTCATCATTATTTTAGATATTTAAGTTTATCATATTATTATGTTGATATTATTAGCTGTATTTCAATTTAATACAATATTCAAATACTGTTTAGATTAAGTAATAAACTTAAGTGCTAACGGACGCACTACTTCCGGTTGCATTCCACATTTTATTAAAACTAGCTAACCCGGTTGTTTTGCCATATAAATTATTTCTAGCGGCCCGGCGCTACTTCGTTCGCGTGGTGTCCTACCCCCCTACCCTACCCCTACCCTACTCCTACCCTACTCCTACACTACTCCTACCCTACTCCTACCCTAATTCTACCTTACTCCTACACTACTCCTACCCTATTCCTATAAGTAAATGAAAGCATTAAATAAAAGTATTCCATGTCCTTCTCCTGGTTCTAAGCTACCTCCCCTCCAATTATCAGCCAAATCGGTTCAGCCGTTCTTGAGTTATAAATAGTGTAACTAACACGACTTTCTTTTATATACGAGTATATACCTATAGATGTCAATCGAGGCGGTATCCGGTAAAAAACTTGTGGTGGGAAGTAGTGCGCACGATCGGTAGGCAGTCGTCGTCGAACAGTTGAAGTGTTAACAAGTTTAGCAAAGTTGTAACGTAAAACTTAATAAACACTAATATTTCGACAAATTGTTTTAATTTCCCTGGACTTTATTATTAGGAACCTATCTTAGTTCGAAACCTGTTCGAGAATACTGTTGTTATTAATGTAGAGAAAGTAGGTGCCTATCCTTTCAAAGCTACATACAAATTTGAAAAAAATTAAAAGTCGTTCAATTGCCCTGTTTTTTCCAGAGTTTTGAACGTCTTTTACAAAATAAACCATTTATTCAATAGCACGACAACAACCCCGTGCAAATCTCAATTCCGGGCATTAAGACTACCTATTGGAAAATTAAGTTAATTCCTCTGAATGGCGGGAAGTGCGGCTCCCGATAAGAATAAATATTTATTTATTTACTTAATTTAACTTAGAGGGAAATGAAACTCCAAGGAACTTATCTAAATGAGTAAAATTGTTGTTTAAAAGGTTTAGGTACCGACATAACTAGGCATCTATTCGATATGGTACGACGTGTCCTAAGAACTATATTTTACTCTACTAGAATGTAGAAGTCAGACAAAACCGGCCACATGTGACAAAAAAGTCAATCTGACTAACCTTTTCCCAACTATGTTGGGGTCGGCTTCCAGTCTAACCGAATGCAGCTGAATACCAGTACAATACATGGAGCGATTGCATATATGATCTCCACAACCTAGTTACTGAGTAATACGATACCCCTTGGTAAGACCGGCTGTTGGAATTTCGGGCTTCTGACGACCCGTAACGACTGTCAAAGATCATCGAATTACAGTCAAGACCAACGACTTAACGTGCTTTCCGAGGTACGGAGGGTCTAGGTATGTAACGGTGGTCGACCATCCACGGAACAACCGCGGCAAGCGTAGCTTATCCTGAAGGCCAATTCTCGTAATTTAAAACGTTCAAAATCTAGTCACAGGCTCATCTCGGCGACAATATCAAAAACTTGTCAAAATGTAGGGAAATTAAATGTAATTTTTGACAGATTGAGACTGAGATCAGACTGTGAACGGTCTTAAAATTACGAGAATTGCTCCTCTGATCTATCGACTCGTGCGGCTGTTAATACTTAGCTAGTCCAGTAAATTAAGCAAAAATAAGGGGTCAACCTCGGAGTAGGTAAGAGATAATAAGCTGGAATCTCGTTTATACCTTCATTTTGGCATTCTAAAAGGTGTTGTCACAAAAATCGGGTTTTCTTGTTTATCTGGGTTTCTATAGCTCCAATGATGTTGACATCTATTTTAAAAAGTGTAGAGCATAAAATTTGCGCAAATAGAGTGCTGGTAATTGCTGCTGTAATTGGATATGAGGTAAGTAGAGACGTAGAGAGCGTAGTAGAAATATATCAAATCGCTTTGCTTAATTGAACTGCCTAAGTAAGTACCTACCCACAAGTACACAATTCCGGGCCCGGCCGGTGTGTACCTTTGTTATCATGAAATCAATAAAATGTCCCTTTAGCAAGAGAACTATTAGCAATAAGGGGCGACAGATTTTGGATAATCATGGATTTCTGTTCATCAAAATACGTTATTCGTCATAAATGTTCAATGAAAATACGTTTTCCAGGGATTTTGTTACCAAAATAAACAAAGAAAACAACCACATAATATACATGGCTACATACAAAACATGCACTGAAAAATTAAGTAAATTACAGCGTAAACTTACCCTCCGCAGGAATTTAAAACTCGCAAATACCATTTTGAATAGTATTCTATTAAAACAATCAAAATTTTACCACCATTTTAATACTTATTGAGCTTTCCAGAGATTGACGAAACCGGAAACCTGCGTCGATATGTATCACTTGTCAATTTTACGAGCTGAAAGATTTTTATACGACTTATTGAAAAATACCTGGCGAGGTTCGAATATTCCTTTTACAACAGACATTTTCAATTTGCTCGGATAACCATGGATTTGGGCGGGAAGTAAATATTTGCTTTGATAGCATTGCAGTAAAGCGCCTGAAAGCTCAGCAATACAGCGCTTTTTCAGAATATTGTGCTTTGTTTTAGTATAAAGTAAATTATACTTTTACACGTAGACATAATATTCAGTTCTCTTCAAAACGAAACAAACATTTATTGTGCATTAAGGCGTCCAATGAAAATGATGAGAATAAAAATTAAATGCAACGTTTTGATTTTCTGTCATTGCTTTTTTTTATTATGGCAATACATCAATCAAACATACGGCTGTCATTTTTTGCATTGTTTTGTTTATAAACACCTACGGTTTCTTAAAAATTATTCAAATTATTTGCTCAGAATTTCATGATTGAAGCGCTGAAGGATACAAAATATATCAAACACTGCGCGCGCATTTCTCCGTTCTATAATTTGTCGGTAAAACAGTGTGTACTGAGAAAAGTGTCGATTATCTTGCAGCCCGATAAGTTGAACGAGATGATTTTAAACCGATACTTTGATTAGTAAAAATACGATTAAAATGTGCTCAAGAAATTGTTACTTACAATAGGCGTGTGAAACTTTGTTAGTCGTAAAGAAAATTTCAATGATAATAGCAATTACAAAGACGAATTAGGGGCAGTTCAAAATGGAAGGAGGCAAGTGTTTTTATTTTTCTTTTGATCGTTTGCTTGGATAGATACCTAATAAAATCATGAAAATTACTTTCGGCTAGTGAAAAAACCCTTCACAAAATATATCTAGAAGTAAAGGTACCTACTATTATTAAATTAAGTACCTAAATATACATTAGCTTGATAAATAATACAATATTTTTTAAAAAAAGCTAAATCTCAAAATCTTCACTTTACCATTTCTAAGCGGTATTTTTATTTTATAGGTATTAATAGTACTTAGCCAAATGTTTAAATAATCAGTCACCATAATGTTAATCAATAGTGTGCATTAAAAAAAGGACTTCCTAATATTGTTTTGTTTTTAGAAGGCAGGAGAAAACAAGTGAACTATGAACAATTGGTAGCTCTGCTAGAGTTTCTCAAGGAACATGAAGACTTGGCAAAGGGTCTCACCAGGGGCAGGCATAGACGTGGCAAGTTTCACATCGTAAAAGCCTGGAACTTATGTTCTAAGAAGCTGAATGGCCTTAAAGGCGGTGCTGTAAAAGATGGAAAGGGGTGGTCTAAGGTGAGTTAATAATTGTATGTGAAGATTATCTTATGTTTAGAAGTAGCAGAGAGCTCTTTGTGACAGAGCAGGTCAGATGTACTACGAAAATACCTATTTCTGCCACCAAGCCACATTGCTGTCTTGGTTTGAAGGGGCATTGCTAGGGTTGCGAACCCTTCTACATAATATAGTACTCTGCTATATTAGAAGCCTACATGAACTATAAAAATAAAATATAATTTGCAGACGAAGCTAGGTACTATATTTTCATTTCAATACAAAATGTTGAATAAGCGCAGTAGGGCCATTAATAATCTCATAAAAGTTGAAATAATGATATTTCATAATCCTAATTTAGATTGAAATTAAGTTAAGACTTTAAAGAAGCAAAAACATACTTAGCCCTTTTTTTTTCACCAAATACTATATTTTGACAGGGTTGGAAAATACTATATTTGTATAAAATCTAACAAAAAGTTGATGTTGATTGGCAGCGGTGACCACTTACCATCAGTTGGACCTCCTTGTTTGCCACCAAGTGACATAAAAAAGATTAGAAGGGTTTATGTGATATTAAATTGCGATTAATAAAAAAAATATTTCAGTATTGGTGTGACTGGAAGTACCGAGCCAAGAGACGTGCGCTAGAGCTGAAAGCCGCTAAAGATGGTGACAAGCCTCTACCTGAAGGCATGTTGCCATTGTCAGCGATGGAAGAAGATATTTTGACTCTCATAGGACAGAGTGCTGTTGAGGATGTGGTCATTATGAATGATCCGCTGTCTGAAGAAGTAAGTTATAATATTGATGACAAATTATTATTGCATATTCTATTTGCCAGTTTTCTAAGACACTATGATCCATACCGTCGCTGCTGTACAACATACACAACTGACAAAATATGCCTGTGTGCTAGTCTGCTAATGCAAGCAAACCATTGCAAGATGTTTTTACACAGCCATGCATTACTTGTAGTAATATGAAAAAACTCAGTCTTAAAAAAGTCCAGACCAGACCAGAGGGGCAATTCTCGTAATTTTAAGAACGTTCACAGTCTGATCCCAATCTTAACCTGTCAAAAATACCTGTCATTTCCCTACATTTTTGACAACTTTATAACATTTGTTTGTCGCTAAGATGAGACTGCGACTAGATTTTGAAAATTTTAAATTACGAGAATAAGCGTTCAGATCTGCCTGTTTTGTAATTCTTTCCTTTATACCCAACTGCAAAGATTGGCCATTTTAGAAATAACACACCTGCTAGTCTACTATACTCTGATTTTTAATTTGCTAGACTAAAATGACAGCTGCGATCAACCTTTTTTTTTTTCAACATGACAGTTTACAATGCTATAATTATTTCAACTACTATATTTTAGGGGTTGGATGAAGCTATACAAAATTATACGGACAACAATGAAGACAGCCCAATAAATCAGTATTTTGGTGAGTTTTCAATCTAGCTAAGAATTCATCTCAATCGTTCAAGTATTATGTAAGCACTATAGGGGGGCGGGGGGATCTTTGCTTTGCTTATTTCTGATGACATGGGGGGTGGGGCGACCTAGATGGTGATTACGTCAGTATTAATTATTTACTTTTTTACACATATGGCAACCCACACATTGTCTATGTTTGAAAACGAAATGCATTTTCGGAGATTCCTACAAATAATGAATACATTTAGGTACTCGCTTAGAATTGAGTAGAGGAATTACCGCGCGCTATTCCATTGTCAACATTTTTTCCGTCAGTGTATTTATTTTAGACTGTTGATTGGAATTAATATGTATACCAAAAATTTAAAAGAAGTTTGTTTTGTTCGTAATATTACTTAAGATATTTGTAACTTACTTTATGTTGAAGTTGAATTCCGTGTCAGTAAAGTTTATTTAAATGAATATTATGTGTGTTACAGTCCTCTATTCCAAACCTATTCCTTATTTCTAGACTTATAACTGCTGCTCATGAATCAATCAATTGTACCAATGTTTACGTAAGCATGGGGGGGAGGGGTAAGAGCTTTGTTTACTTTTGCTGACGAGGGGGAGGGGTGGGTTAATAATTGCAAAAAATCTGCTTACATAATACTTGAACGGCCCCATAGTTGAGTATTGAAATTAGTTTAAATATTTGTAATGGATTTTTTCTTTATTTTAGAATCAGAAGATGGGGAGCCACTTACTAAAAGTCGTAAAAGACGACAGCCATGTCATGATGATGATGAGGCAGGACCTAGCAGTCCTCTTGAAAGAAAACCGACAGTAGACACCACCACAAGTGGAAATAAGAAAAACTCAAGTAAGCACCATAGTTTATTATTTCAGAAACTAAATCTCGTACAGACGCCAGCACGTCAAGCTACCCGAAACTGTCAAATTTTGCCAATCAACCTAGAACCTTAATGCGTTAGTAATAAAGTTGAAAATCTATTAAAGAAATTTGACAGATTGTAGTAGCTTGATGTGCTGGCGTCTGTACCTGCATGCATATTGAAGATCCTGCATCGCGCAAGCGGAGTGTTCCGCGCGATTAGCATACGGGTGTGAAAAGACACATCGCTTAGTCGTCAACTATGCAGCATTCTGTACATCAAAATAAGTACCTTGTGCAAAAATAAAAGTTGGGAAACGACTTTCATTTTTGGTGTAAAAAATCGCTGTTTACGGTTGTGCGCAACATAACGCACGCAGGACATTGTGCTTATAGGTGCATGCAACGGTACATGGGTCGTGGGGGTATTTAAAGTTATGTTAAATCATTGCATTGTTATATGGTTCCCAGGTTTGGTCCAGTACAAAAAAATAATCACGATGACGGGGAGTACAAATGAATCTCGGCTTCGTTAAGTGTCTTTTTTACACCCGTTATATAAAACGTCCCGACATCAACCGACGGGCAGTAGCCCCCCAGACAGAACACCCGTCTGGTCGGATCCTCCCTTTCCAATGAAGGACGAGTGAACTTTACACCCTGTTCTTTATAGCTCTATACTGGCAATACCGACGAGTTCAATGTGGCTGTAGGCTTGCACCAAGGATCGGCTTTAAGTCCTTACCTCTTCCTGTTGGTTATGGACGCTCAGACGTCGGACATGGAAAACCACCGTGACCGTGAAAACGGTTTTGTGGGGCATAGTTTATAAGCAGGATTTTTTGTAAACTTACCATTAATAAAGAAATAATAATAATATAGGAAGAGGCACCCCCTGGTGCATATTTTGTATCACTTGCACACAAGTATATTTTCGAATATTTTTTTTTCAGAAGTTGAGACAAGATCGTCGAAAAGGCGTAGGAAGCAGCGATCACCAATCAACTCTGACATGGAACTGGGCGGATCGTGCAGTCCGGTGGAAAGAAAACCCGAATTAGTAGTCACAAATAATGGAAATTGTATTAATTCAGGTAATTTTAAATTTTACTCCTTTTAGGATGCCTACAAAAGGATTGTCGTGGAAACGACCAAATAAAAAAATATGTATGAAAAAAAAAGAAACGATAAAAAAAAAAACAAATGAAAAATACTGAGGTACTTAGACCGCTTTCACATTTAGGCGACGCGACAGTCGCGCGTCGTCTATGTTATTTTACGTTTTAAAGGGTCAGTTACATATTTCCTACATTCTTTTACAGCATATCGGCTCAAACCGTTAAGGCCATAATTCTCGTAATTTAAAACGTTCAAAATCTAGTCGCAGTCTCATCTCGGACGACAAACAAATGAAAAAAAAAAACTTGTCAAAATGTAGGGAAATTAGAGGTATTTTTGACAGATTGAGACAGATCAGACTGTGAACGTTCTTAAAATTGCCCCCCAGATCTCAGTCAATGTCTCCAAAGGGCCAATGTTGTGGGTGTTGTGGGATGTTGTGTGCAGTAAGAGCCTTATTGGTCCTTTTGAGACGATATTATTATTATTAGCCTGTGATGTCCCACAGCAGGGCAAGAAAGAGAAAGGAAAGGAGTAAGAGAGTAGGGAGGCCTTCTCGTAATTTAACTTCTCTCTGTTCAAAGCTGCTAAGCACCAGTTTTTGTTGAAGGAGTCCAGCTCATTTGAGACGATAAGAGTATTTAATAGAGTAATAATTTCAGTTTCCAGGCATGTAATTTGCTTATATTTTCCACAGATGGCGAGGACAAAGCATCAGCCTTTTTATCCATAGAGCGGGAGAAAGTATTCAGTACTGGTAAAATTATAAACACATTAGAGATGATACATTCAGAGATAGCCCGACTCACAACTGTCATGGCCGACATTAAAGACTATTTAGTAACTAATTATCGACAAATAAGTGTAACTTAAATAAGGTTTTTTAAACATTTTTAACTACTTTTAAAGTTCAAATTTGCTTGATAAATTATGTGATATTTTTTATTTTATTTTATTAAAATATAAATGGCGATTAGATTTTTTGATATTGTATTGTAAGTACTGCTGCACTTTCATGCTAACAATTTAACATTGACAGCGACTTTGTGTCGTAGCAGTAAAGGTGAGTTACGTAGCTCAAATCTCACTAAGACACGCGGTCGACCGTACAATATTATCTATTCAAATAAGCTGCAAAATGTGGAACCTAATTATTCATTTTGTTATCTTCCATGAACAATTAAACAGTATTAGGGAAGCCACTATATTCGAATTAAAAATTTGAGATAATTTTCAAGTTATGGAACAACAAACAGAATCTCATCTATACTAATATTAAAAAGAGGTAAAATTTGTTTGTTTGTATGTAGGGGCTAATCTGTGGAACTACCAGTCGGATTTGAAAAAATATTTTTGCATTTGATGGCTCAATTCTTGAGCGTTATGTTAAATAGCCTTTAGCCCTTCGGTATAGGCTATTTAACATCACGCTATGACCCTTAGGAGCCAAGCAAAACAAAAAAAAAGTCAGAAAGAACGCTTATCGAAAACGAAGTAGTAAGTTTTTCACGCGGACGAAGTCGCAGGCAGAAGTTAGTACGTAATAAATTTCAAATTCCATGGAAACTAAAAAGTTATTATGACGTTTTTGTTACAAATGTTCACTCAAAAATCAATTTAGAATACATTTCACTAAAGTAGATAACTGATTAAGTATCGATGTGATGTAAGTTATCTGAGAGTATGACCACTGCTAGAGATAACGAATTGACACTCCAAAACGGCATAAGATTAGAAAGATGGGTTTTTTATACCTATACAAAAATATATAAATATAAGTAGGATATTTTAAATTAGTCTTAGGGCTGATGTTTTCAACGTCAGATAATTTTATCTGAGGTATAATTTTGAATTTTTGAAAGTTTTTCCAAGCCAAATCGAAGCCGAATAAAAAATATCTATCGATTGAAAAATCAGCCCTAAATGAAATAAAGGAGATATTATTAACGAATGTATCCTTTACCAACATAATCTAATGTGCATACTTATCAAGTTGTTGGTACTAATGTGTCTTCAAATTATCATAATGTAATTCAAATCTTATTATCATAATGTATGTAGTCATAGACTGAATAATATTAATTATGTATAGTATGTATGCTGTTAGAACATCTACCAATAAATTACAGATTTGATTCAGTTCCGAGACTAAAAAGTGGTTTTGAATTATAAATTCATGTATTGTATTCAGTACCTACCTATGACACGACTTAAATGTTCCATCGATATGTTTCCGTGTAATTATGAACATCGTTAGTTTTTAATATACGAGTATATCTCGCGAGATTATAAACTATCGAAAAATTGTGACCTGCAACAAACGTTTCTGTATTTAACGCATTATTATTCGGTAGTTTATAATCTATTTATGGCAAACCGGGAAATTGTGAACTGGTATCAAACTTGCATATGACGGATCGCACCTTGCGCTAATACTAAATAGACAAGTAACTGCGACCAACCTGGAAGTAACCCTTGCCGGCCGCTGGCTCGGCACCGCTCGCTTCGCTCCCTCGGCTCGCGCGCGTTTGTTCACAGTTCATTTGTTCTAGCTTAATTACTGCGACCATTTCGGCTACCGCCACGACCGACAAATCAGGGACAGTTCACAATGATTCTGGTGATAAAATCGAACAGATTGTGAACCCCGTCGGTAAGCGCAAGTTCGTTCACAATTCGACGGTTTCACATGGATAGATTATAAACTATCGAAAATTAATACGTTATTTTCTAAGCAGTTCCCAATTTATCTACAGTTACAATCTCGCGAGATAGATTGTAAACTAACGGTGTTCACAATCATACGGTGACAGATATACTAACTGATCGACCAAAACTAGTGTTAGCAATGGGTAATTGACAATTCAAAATATACATGAATTAATATACAATTAAAGTCGATACTAAAAATAGACGATTTGTGGAAACATAAATAAAATCGGTAGAAAAATATAGAACTTACACGAGTTTGAAGTTAATCTTCTCTAATACTTGTCACATAAAACAATCATTGTACTGAATGGCGCGAAGTTACTCTGTCTTGTGACGTCAGATGGCAACACTGCGGTGCTGTGTATGTTTAGCATTAGACTTTAAAACATGAATGTGTGCGTGAAGAGGAGTAGCGTCAGCACATAAAAATACTTATACTTCCGTTGTATGAAATATATATATATATATTTTTTTTTAATTTGAGAAATGTACCTAATAAACAAAATCAGTTAGAATACCCTATTGCATAAATTCACCCTCACGATTTCGTTGTTGGCGCTGTCATTGCTTGCAAATTAGTTGCACTAGTTCGAAAGTGATCATGTTTGATGAACTTTGCCGATGGATCCTTTAATTGGTGTAGGATTATACCATGGCCAGCGTGATTAATATGAGTTATGATGAGGCTGACATGCCGTGCAGATAAAAACCTCTTATCAAATTTAAGAATTAAAACAGAAAACATTTTTTTGAAACAACATGCTAATTTTATCGTTCAAAATGTTAATAAGAACCTAGGTATTATTTCTAACAAAAAACAATAATTTGTTATCCGGTAGGTACACCAAAAAGTATGTACAGGTCAACCAGAAAAGTTATGCACTTCGATAACCTTTCTTCCTTCGTATTACTACGAACATTTCAACAAAGGCAAAGTTTATACCGGCGCGCTTTGTTGTAGTGCACCCATTATTGTGCGTTTGATGAAGTTTTCCGACTTACGAGTAGGTCAAGGGTTCGAAACCAGCCAGGCGCTTTACTGTAAATAATTTCATCACCATTGCTCTCAGAACGGTTAAGGAAAACATCGTGAGGAAACCGGCATGTCCTAGAACAAAACATTCGAAGACATGTGACATCTACCAACCCGCACTGGGTCCGCGTGGTAGATTATAGCCTGCCTTTCAAAGAGAGAAAGCCTGATAATCTGTTTCTTAGCAGTGGGAACATTATATAGGCTGCTAATGTATGAAGTTTTCTCGGTCGGATTACATACTTCGGTCGCAGACCATTATCTATCACTCAAAACATTTAAAAACTTTTTTTTTTGAATTGCATAGAGTTCAGTATTATAATAATGTACTCTGTGATAGAGTTATTAATCTATTAACTTGTAATCATGGTAATACATAATGATCTAGTACTTCCATGGGGTTGTAACAGCTCTATATCAGATCTCATCGTCGCGAGTTCATAATTCCGAAGATTGACGATGATTCCCGAAGGTAGGTACTTTGCTCACGCGAGACTGTGAGCCAAGGTCACACCTAATTCTACGAATATATTCTCAATGGGCGTTTTCATTGATAAGTTTAAGGTGGGAACTGACCGGGAGCGGTTGAGTATTGGTTGAGAATTGATAACAGTTCATCCGATCTATTCTGTAAACATTTCACCGTGAAACATAGGTGAAGTGAGCTGTCTTTCCACCTGATGCTAGGGATCGCTATGGATTGAAAGTATTGACAGCTCATTTGAAGTTCATTTCACCTAAGTATTCACGGTGAGATTTTTACAGAATCCATCGGCTGGTTCGGAAAGTCGGACAGAACATCACTACCCGCTGGATAGTTTTGTAAGTGAGCATTGTACTCGAACAGCAGCAGAACAATCTCTTTTTTCTCCTGTCTATCAAAATGAGTTGCAATGTATTGTGCATGCAATTTTTCAAGTTAACACCACCTTATCTTTCCCCAGTATCTAACAACTGCTAGTAACTTACACACAGTTAGATTAGATACGGTTTGACGGTTAGCAGGTTACATTCGGAATTGTATACAATGCATACCTTTACAAACTAGGGCAAAACGAGCATTCCAACGTTTTTGTCCATACCTACTTACCTATCATTGGAATTCATGGGAATAATGAAACAGTGGACTGTATTTTTTACTACTACTTTGTTATTTTTTTACTGTTTATTGCCGTTCTTATTACCAAATGTTAACTTTCCCGGACAAACAATTAATAAATTAAGTTAGCAGTAAGTGGTGGCCCAGTGTTAACGGTAACGACCGCGACTAACGAGTGCGTAGTAACGGTCGTAGGTTCGAACCCAGGCCCGTTTGTGTAAATTATTTATTTCATCCCCACTGCTCTTAAAACGGTGAAGGAAAACTTCGTGAGGAAACCGGCACACCGACGGATGTCTGTGCCCCATCAGTGGGAACATTATAGGCTGATTAGATTAAGCTAGGAGTAAGTATCGTCGTCTAGGTGGAGAAGCGAGTTAATTGCCGTCGGGCTGAGCCGTGACGTCGCTGCGCCGCGCCTTAGCGTGCCGATGACGTTCGAAAAGTGCTGATTCTCCGCCTAATTTGAATAAATGACTTTTGATTTTCATGCTCATATAGAGGTATGAGGGACAGGGTGTAAAGTTCACTTATCCTCCATAGAAAAGGGAGGATCCTCCAACCAGACGGGTGCTGTGTCTGGCGGGCAACTGCCCGTCTGGTTGGAGGATCCTTCCTTTTCTATGGAGGATGAGTGAACTTTACACCCTGTTCCTTATATCTCTATACTGGTGACCTCGAGTATGAACGTCAGCGCAGCCTTCGTGCAAATACTTCAGCGTGACGTCATTATCATTCAATCCCGCAAGCTTTAGAGCGGCGAGTCACCCAGCCAGCCAGCACCCACGGCTTCAACGGCTATCCTAACTGAGCGTCCGCGCATACCTGGTCATCACCCTCAGCCTCACCAGCAACCTCGGCACAGCACATTGCACTTTCGGCCGGTCAACAAGAAGAGCTTCCTCTCCTGGTCGACGCAGCAGCCAGCCTCAACCAGGCGCTGTACGACATCCGACGCACTGGAGTATAACACAGCGCCACCCTGACTCACTGGGGACATCTCCGCAGACAGTTCCGACTCACCGTGAACTATGCGGCAACCGGTTCCGACTCACTGGAACCTCAGCTGGCCTAGCAAGCATCGAAAGATACAAGACTCAGCCCACTATCGACGTCCGGTCTCCGGAGGGGAGTGATGTAGCGGTATCTACAAAGCCACTTGCGAACATTGCGTCATACAAAAAAAAATTAGCATTCATATAAACTTCCAGACATCAGTCGTTGGGCAGTTGCCCGCCAGGCACAATACCCTTCTGGTCGGAGGATCCTCCCTTTTCTATGGAGGATGAGTGAACTCTACACCCTGTTCCTCATACCTCTATAATAATATTAATAAAAACAAGAAATTTATTTCAGATGAAGTCCATATACTGTCAGTAACACAAAAAACCTCAAAAAACTATTGTTAGCACATACAAAAACAAATCCACAGAAAAAATCAAAATAAAAAAATCAACATCACAAAGTGGCACCGCCCAGGAGGGCCAGTTTACTCAGTGTGTGTGTGTGTGTGTGTGTGTGTGTCTGTGTGTCTGTCTATACTCAGCTCACATTAATTATTCGAGCTGCCGATCGATTTTGTAAAAATCTCACCGTGAATAAAGTGAACTTCAAATGAGCTGTCAATACTTTCAATCCATAGTGATCCCTACCATCAGCCCATCGATTCTGTAAAAATCTCACCGTGAAAAGTTAAGTGAAGTGCTTAGAGTGAGCTGTCAATAGTGTCAATCCCTAGCACTAGTTGGAATGACAGCTCATTCCACGCTCACTTCACCTAAGTTTTCACGGTGACATGGTTACAGAATACCTATACCGGCTGCTGTTACACGTCTATTTCTCATTGACCTACTTAGTCCTTTTCCTACTTTATATTTTATTGAGAGAAGTGAATACTATATCGACATTTTCTACTCCTCCAATGTTCTGTTGTATCTTATTTATGTCGTTGTGGTTTCCAAGACAATTGTATCATTAGCCTGCACGGGACTCGACAAGGTTTTTTAATGTTGCGGTACTTTTTTGGATGGTCGCCCCTGTAGAATCTGGGGTGCATTCACGGATATCTATGGGTGCATTAGTTGGAATTACGAGTATGGTTGCAAGAAATTGGTTGAATTTGAACCGTAACAGAACCTCATGCTCCCAGTCAGTGTCCTACCTTAGGTAAGACGTATATCGTACACAAATACAAGCGAATTTCAGCCGTATCAGTATTCAACGTTCGGGATCAAATAGTTCAAGTCATGATAATGTATGCCCAGGGATGTCGCAATGGTACCTACGTTTAGTAGTAGTTCGCAAGCCATGTATCAATACAACGTTTCTAGTTATTAGGGCTAAACTAATAATTTATAATGAAGCATGTGATTTGTGTTCTAGTTTTGTGCTTAATAAGGTAAGTTTTTCTTTAAAGTTTTATTTTTATACTGGATATTTTTTTCGAAATATAAAGAAGAGTAAAATAAAAAAAAATGGAATCGTTTGTGTGACACGAAAATGAGCCTTTACAATACTAAAGCTATACTTTACTACAACTATGTCTACCGATTATCCTATTATAGGTATGACTTAATATATTTTGCGTTTGCTAACGCTATATAAGTGCGTGTATTTCGTAATGCGCCATTACTGTGTGATCCAGGCGTTCCAGCACAAATGAATTAAATACTGAGTATGTTATGGTCTGCTTGCTTTATGGCAACCTTTCTGGTCTGACAGTCACAATTCTATTTGCTCCATAATTCTCACTATGAATTCTACTTGTTGGTGTATCTTCTCGTTACTCTGGTGAAGGGACGAAAAGCCATTTCATGAAGAAAACATTGGTTCATTTTGAAGACTGCTGGCCAATGTTTTTTTAAATGGTATACCTTTCTTGCTCTTAAAATATGTTGGTCCTTCGAGTCGGATCTGAACTAGGGCCCGATGGATGTACCTACAAGCCTTCGACAGTTCTCACCCATACACAATAACGTTATTGTTTTAAAACGTTTGTGTTATTTTATTTTTCCAACAAAAATACTCAGGTTCTTGTCTTTATCTACCTACCGTTTTAATTTTATTATCAGCGTCACTTTAATCAGCTCATTTGTAATACAATACTACCATTGTTTTCCAGTGTATCTGGCAGAGTCGCTGAAGTTGAGCAGGATCAAGATGTTATTAGTAATTTAATAGCAGACGTTGAACCAGTTAAAACCCAACAAAGTATTAGTAACAATACGAATTTAGTAAAAAATGATAGCGATAATACAGTTCACGAGAACTTGATTCATGAAAACAATAATAATATTACTAAGAAAACGTGCGGCACACGCAAAGATATATCAGATAATTTGTTAGATGCAAATCACACCGAAACAAGCAATAATGAAACTTATGAACCAGAAGCTAAGGTTGACAATGGAACTGCGTTGATATTGACTCCATACCTAAAAGAAGGACGGATAAAAGACGCGAAAAAGGCTGCTAGAGTAGATTCAAAGCATTTCTTGGGTTTCAAGAGCTACTCTGGTTTCTTGACTGTGAACGAGACGTACAATTCGAACCTTTTCTTCTGGTACTTCCCGGTGTTGAACAAGCCCGTGAACGCGAGTCCATGGATCATTTGGCTTCAAGGAGGTCCAGGAGCCTCCAGTATGACTGGACTCTTTGACGAACTTGGACCCTTCACTGTTATAAACGAAACTTTGAAACGTAAGTATATTATATATTTTTATCACCAATTACTATATGTGTTTATTATTGAACTAGCTTCTGCCCGCGGCTTCGCCCGCGTGGATGTCGGAAATTATCCCACGGGAACGTGCTAACAGGATAAAATGTATGTGCACCAGGATGCCATCTATCTCGCGGGCCCTTTGTGGCTAATTACAATAGAAAACCAATTGTGTCTCATTAATGGTGATTAAGAGGGTACCTATATGATATCTTTACCTAAGTACCTACCTAATTAAAAAAATAAATAAACTCAATAACAGAAAATAAAATACCTACCTACCTAAATAAACCTATTTATGACGATAACTAATCTAAACTCAATCATCATCTGCCTAGCCTTTTCCCAACTATGTTCAGGGCCGGCTTCCGGTCTAACCGGATGCAGCTGAATACCAGTATTTTACATGGAGCGACTGCCTATCTGACCTCCACAACCCAGTTATTGGGTAATACGATACCCTTGGTACGACTGGTTGTCAGACTTTCGGGCTTCTGACTACCCGTAACGACTGTCAAAGATCCACGAATGACAGCCGGGACCAACGGCTTAACGTGCTTTCCGAGGCACGGAGGTGTCTCGGGATGTAAAGATGGTCATCCATCCACAGACCGACCGCGGCAAGCGTAGCTTAACCTGACCGATCGACCTGTGCGGCTGTTATTATTTAGCCACGCGCCCCTCAATCTAAACTCAATAAATAAGCAAAATCTCTAAAAACTAATATCTATACGAATGACTATCCTACCTAACAGTATTATAAAATAACCTACGGTCACTACATACACTATCAAATATACTACCTATACTTTAAAATTAAAATCTATACCTACGACTTATATAAAAATAAACCTAAATAACTCTAAAAAGTAAAAAGAATAAAAATGAACTCCACTGCGTGTGACCTAACCTACGACAAACTTATTATTTGCGGTTGGTACAGTAATCGGATCTAGGGATCGAACCGCAAAATTAAGTTTGTTTTTTATTGTATATACTTTTCCGGGATAAAAAGTACCCAGTGTGGTGCCCAGGATATTAAAGAATAATTATACCAAGTTTCATCGTAATCGAACCGGTAGCTTTTGCGTGATGCCTGAACAAACAGACAGACAGACAGACAGACAGACATACAGACAGACAGACAGACAGACAAAAATTTTTTTAATCACATTTTTGGGTTCGGTGTCGGTCTAGTAACACCCCCTGCCATTTATTTTTTTGATATTTTCAATGTACAGAATTTTCACTTCTACAAATTTATTATAAGTATAGAAGATATGTGTGCTTATCATCATCAATACCGTTAACTGCCTAATGGGCATCTCACGTACCTTAATATTCATGAATGTGTTGGTCCTTCGAGAAGAAATTCCAACACAACAGTGTCCCAAGACGAAAGTCTGACCAGTTCGTGTTGCCAGTAACGACCTATGCCACTGAAACGTTGTCGCTCTCAATTTAAAGTGCCTTATTAGACGACTAAAAGTCACCCAAAGGGTAATTAATGGAGAGGGCTATGCTTTGAGTTTCCCTATCTGATCGAATCAGAAATGAAGAGATCCGCATGAGAACCAAGGTAACTGAACAGGCAGATTACTCGCAGAACAGATAGCCGACGGAGCCGAAAGGTTCTGGACTGGCGACTGCGTACCGGAACACATAGCGTTGGTAAGCCTCGCACAAGGTGGACCGATGACCTTGTGAAGGCCGCAGAAATCCGCTGGATGCGGGAAATACAGAACCGGTCGAACTGGCGGTGCTTTGGGGAGGCGTATGTCCACCAGTAGACGTATTTCGGCTGAAATGATTTATGATAATGAACCAAAGTCACGTCTTGGATATCATCCTCGTTACTAATCATTACATCCTATCCTACTTCCTAATAATAATAATAAAAACGCGAAAGTTTGTGAGGATGGATGGACGGATGTTTGTTACCCTTTTATGCAAAAACTGCTCTACGGATTTTGATGAAACTTTACAGTAATATAGCTTATACATCAGAATAACACGTAGGATACTTTTTATCTCGATATTACCATGGGATCGACACTAATGCGGATGAAACCGCGAGGCGCAGCTAGTCATTTATAGTTACAATGTTTGCATTATTGTCTCAGTCTTCCTGGTATACTTTATCTACTCCATCACTGACTGAGCAATTAAGATTTACTAAATGTTACGTTCCTTAACTTGGGTTGCAATCGCAGTTCGTGGGGGTCAAGTTAGAACGATTGTGTATCGGACTAGCGGTTACATTGAAGTCTTTATTAGACCTCTTTGTGACACGTTAATTCTTAGCACTTTAAGACCCGCAACCTAATTGCGTAACACACCATCAATCGGAATCTGAATCATTTGGAAAAAAGATTGCTAATCCATTGCTTCATAAGTTCGTAAAATTTGTCAGCTCAACACGTAAATAACGCAATGCTTGTTGTTGAACTGTCAAAATCAAACCGGTTCGGATTGATAATATGTTACGCAATTACCCCGCTGGTCTCGGTTATGTCGCTAGTCACAATCGTTCTACCTTTAGGCGTCCTTTTTCTATAATAATAAGTAATTAAATCAGCTTGCAATAAAGTAATTCCGCATGTTATGTGCTATCTAACCTCTTAATAATAAGGTCAAACCCCCAAACTTCTGGAAATTGCAATTCGATTGCAAGCATACATAAGTACTTGGAAAGAATAAAAGTCGGACAAATTATTTGTAATGGATACAGATACTTTGTCCTTGGCTTTATTAATAAAACGTGCTATTCGCACACTAGATACTAAAAATTGCAAAAAAGACGCTTCTTTTCTTACTCAGTGACCACAGGACCATAATCACGAGGAATATATTGGCCTTATCGTAGTATTTACGAGGTAATTACAAGACAGGAAAATGTACTTAGAGCAATTTATTGTATGAATTCCTTGGTTATAAACTTTTAACGTATGCATTTAATCAAGTAAAAAAACCGTAACATTAGTATTCTGCGTTAGCAATGATAGAATACTTAATTGTTTGTATTGTTGCTAAAGGTCATTGGTTGTAACGTGTTGATACGAATAAAAGAAAATCTCAAGATTGTTCTGGGTTTTTTCATTGTATGTAGATGTATGTATGACTATACGGGATCTTCCCGCGTATTAAAAGCTAATGCCCCTTGATTTATGAGAAACGTGTAGCATTGTTGTGATATGTAGCTGCCATCTGATGCTGCCAAATAATTTCCAGCTGATATAGTTCCGTATTTTTTACGTTAACTCACCATTCCGTGCATTCTCCCCGTTCTCGAATATGGTGCTCAAACCTGGTCTTTGACACTTCAGCAGAGGTCCAAGCTCGTGGGGCCAAAACTGAGATCAGGACGTTACCCAAAAAGCCGAAGCTTAACTGGGACTGGGCCGGACATGTTTGCCGCATGTCAGATGGCAAATGGGCTAATAGAACCACCGTTTTGATCCCACTAAACGCTCGCCGCCATAGCGGCAGGCCAAGACGAAGATTGCGGGACAAGTTGGACTCCTACCGAAAGGACTGGGACCGGCACTAGGAAAAGACAGAATTGTATGGAAATGGGAGAGGGAGGCCTTTGCCTTAGGCCTAGTTAGATTAGATTAGACCATTACGTCGCCGGTCAAACCAAAAACCGCGGATTTTGAAAAAACCAACGGATAGGTTTCAATACAATCCTATTGCGATCGGCGATCGCCCGCTTTGGTCGTTTTTAGGGTTCCGTAGCCAAATGGCAACGGAACCCTTATGGATGGGTAGCGGGATTGTCCGAAAGGGTTACCGCTGCCCTGGAACATAAAGGGCTAAGGAAGGAACACGGGTGGGTTTTAGTCAGTAAGAGTCTGACACTCCCTCCTGCTCCACCCAGAGCGGGAGGAGTCATTTGATGATTTCCCATCCTCAAAAAAAAAAAAAAAAAAAAAAAAAAAAAACCCTTATGGATTCGCCATGTCTGTCTGTCTGTCTGTCTGTCTGTCTGTCTGTCTGTCCGTCCGTATGTCACAGCCGCTTTTTTCCGAAACTATAAGAGCTATACTGTTGAAACTTGGTAAGTAGATGTATTCTGTGAACCGCATTAAGATTTTCACACAAAAATAGAAAAAAAACAATAAATTTTGGGGGTCCCCATACTTAGAACTGAAACTCAAAATTTTTTTTTTCATCAAACCCATACGTGTGGGGTATCTATGGATAGGTCTTCAAAAATGATATTGAGGTTTCTAATATCATTTTTTTCTAAACTGAATAGTTTGCGCGAGAGACACTTCCAAAGTGGTAAAATGTGTGTCCCCCCCCCCTGTAACTTCTAAAATAAGAGAATGATAAAACTAAAAAAAATATATGATGTACATTACCATATAAACTTCCACCGAAAATTGGTTTGAACGAGATCTAGTGAGTAGTTTTTTTTTAATACGTCATAAATCGTAACGTAACGGAACCCTTCATGGGCGAGTCCGACTCGCACTTGGCCGGTTTTTTTCACTTCTACTACCACACGTAGATTTCCTCGTGCACTTTGTCGTGCGCCTACGATTACCTATCTATCTGTGGTGTCGTTCAGCCAATATAATACCGATAATTCCAGGAAACCCGTACACCTGGCTGCACAACCACTCCCTGCTGTTCATCGACAACCCCGTAGGAACAGGATTCAGCTTCACCGAACATGTCGACGGATACACCACCAATATGGCTACGGTATGGCGTGATTCATTTATTTAGGTACATTTTCCTGTTTACCTTTAGCTAAGCTAAAAATTCTTAAACATCTTTACACATAGTTGTCAGGCTTTGTTTTTGAATGTGAGATTTGTGTTTGTCAACCACGCTACAGGAGTAATCCCAAAAGGCACCCATAATACAGGATAACCCACTTTTAGGACAAAGGTATAAAATAATCAAGTTCAACTATAGTACAGACGCCAGCACATCAAGCTACTACAATCTGTCAAATTTCTTTAATAGATTTTCAACTTTATCGCTAAAGCATTAAGGTTCAAAGTTGATTGGAAAAATTTGACAGTTTCGGGTAGCTTGACCTGCTGGCGTCTGTACCTACAGATTGAACTCCTTAGCCCTTAACAGTCGGGTTTTTGACGCTTCATATCTCTACGTTTTAATTTTTAAGGTCTTTCGATAAATACATGTTTAATTTTACAAATATTTTGTCTCCAGTATGCCGACCACCTCTACATAGCTCTGAAGCAGTTCCTGCAAATATTTCCTGAGCTGAGAACAGTCCCGCTGTACTTGGCTGGTGAGTCGTACGCCGGCAAATATGTGCCGGCAATGGCGATGGAGATACACAAGAGGAAGGGCACACCTGGTTTTGATATTAACCTTGAGGTGAATAAGAATCTTGATTTAATTCTTTTGGAGGTGTTCCTGAAAGTCCGTATAAGTTAGAGATAGTCCACAATCTTTGCGGCCTGGTCCAGTGTATATGTATATTGCTCTGCTGAGTAAAGACATCTCCCCTTGATTTCCAAACTGTACTTTAGCGCTAAAGATTTTTGTAAAAGTGCAGTTTGTAAACCAGTCCAGTCCAGGTCACCCCAAACTCATCAATTTACTGTAATTTATCCAGGGTCTCATGATCGGCAACGCATACGTGGACCCAGAAATGATATCGAACATCGCCTACCCATTCTATTACTTTGGTCTATTGGAGAAGGAGCAGATTTTGACCGTGAAGCCGCTGATCGACTCGTTCCAGCAGGCAATCAAGGCTAACAGGAGCATTGAAGCTAAGAACGTAAGTCCTTTGATTTTTACGATGGACTTGTCTGTAACTGGATGGCATGTTTGGAAGTACAACACGAAGGACAGGGGGCTCACCACCAGCAGAAGTTGAACTGCTTTTTTGTTCTATGACTAAGTATAAAAAAGCAGTGCAGTTCAACTGACCTATAAGAGCTGGTAGTAAGCCCCCAGGTATTTATCTTCATTTTAATTATAGGTTAAAATGTGATAGATACTCCTCTCCTGGTACCTCCACCTACCACCTCTTTTGGTACTTACAGAGAAAGTTCGAGCATCGGAGGCGAAGCTTTGATCATTGATAACATAATGGCGATTACAGATTATAATTTTCTGTTTTTTTGCAAAATATTTTTCGTTGTTTCAAAGGCATGATAATTTAAATCAGAAGCAAATGGGTGGTCAGTCTTTACTCTACCTGATTGCTCGATCTATCAATGTTGGTAAATGCCTCTGGCCGCGACAACCTACGTATATAATGTCTTGACGGAATGTTTTTTAAACTTGCGAGAATTTTGCTGCACACATGTCATTGTTTTAAAAAAAAAGCCGACATTTTGAAACAAAACACAAAATAGCGGACAGGTTGGTATGCCACAGAGCTCCAAAGCCCTTTACATCTTAACGTCTAATTTCACAGAAATGGAACAGCCTCATCACAGTCCTTCTCTTCATCTCCCACCAAAAACATGCCTACAACTTTCTCAAAGACGAGCTTCCGGTGGGCAAGTACGTCAACTTCCTGAAGACTTCGGAAATCAAGAGGGCCATCCACGTCGGGGACATCAGGTTCGGATGGGTCAATATGACCGTTAATGTGCAGTTGGCTCCTGACTTCTTGAGCACTACGAAGCCAATGTTTGAAACGCTGTTGGAGCATTACAAAGTGTTGGCGTATTGGTAAGTGTTTTATTCTTCTTCGATATCTCAGTAATATTTCACTATTTAGTATTTAAATGTGTTAGTTTGTTCGAATGTTCGTAACACATAAACAGCTGGACGGATTTAGACGAAATTTTGCCCTTGATCTTATTTTTTTTTTTAGATAAAAGCACCTCCTGTGGGAGACGTTCAATGTAGCTGTGGATAAGTAGGATATTGTATACTGATACAATATTGCTCTTTGTTATATCAAAACACAATATTATCTCCTAATTTAAAGATATCAATTACTTTATAACGGTCGATCCACAAACTTCCGAGTAGGTATTCGATCCAAACAATGAAATGCAATAAGTAATGTTTAATTAAAAGCATTCAGTGTTCTCAAATGATGACACACAACTTGCAACTGTATCAACATACCTATATATTCTAGAAACATGCATACAGTCTTGCTTAATAATGTGCAATAGAATCTTGAGATCTTCCAAAAAAGTCGCCAGTCTCTAAACTAAGAAAGATAAAATGTGAATTCTAACAGCTCTGAAATAAATAATTTGAAAAACAACTCAACTTCAACTAAGTATCGTGAAATATTTTTCAATATAAAACATAAGCCAAAAAGCCAAACTTTTTAAATACTTATCTTTATGTGCCATACAGCTTAAGTCATAAGATACAGGGTGGCAGGGACATCAACGCGCAAACTGTAACCATGGATTCAGCACATGAGTTTAGACCCCCCATAGCGTAGAAATTTTTCGTCGGTTATCAAAAAAAAAAATCTTTTGTTTCATAGAAAAGTGACCTACGCGGTCAACACGTATGGAACAGCAACATTTTTTTTTAATAACCGACGAAAAATTTCGACGCTATGGGCTCTAAACTCATGTGCTGAATCCATGGTTACAGTTTGTGCGTCGGTGTCCCTGCCAACCTGTATACTAAAATAACAGTGTTTTCATAAAACTTTCTCGGCCCCCGACACCCCGCGTCGTCCCATGGCCCGCCTGGGCTATTACCTCGTTTTCGGTTTTTTCTGACTTTTATTCTTTTTGCTCGTAAGGATCGTAGCGTGATATTGAATAGCATATACAAGGTGTCGTTTTGCATCCTCGTCAAATTCAAGGAGGTAACTATGCTACTGATTCTCAACACGAATAAATAATAAAACAAGTAGGTATTTTTTTTTTCAAATTTTTGGATTTTGGCATGTGTGGGACACGCATTTTAAAACGCGGCCTGTGTGAGACCGCACTGTAACTGCCTACACACATAAAACATAAAAACGCGGCCGCTTATACAATACCATAACGCGATTCTGTTCTTTTAAAGTGGTGTATTCTGAATGACTCTCAAATTTAAATAAAAAAAAAAACAAGTTTGTATTCATTATTTACCAGGAATCGTAATTTTATTTGATTATTTATGTATTTCATAACAGCCTCCTGAAATTTGACGAGGATGCAAAACAACAGCTTGTATAACCTTCCTCAAGAATTAGGCTATCAAATGCAATAGTAAATTGTTCAAATCGGACTGGTAATTTCAGAGATGTGTAAAAAAAAAAAACAATCTCTTGAGCTTTATTTTATTAGTACCTATGTATAGGTACAGACGCCAGCACATCATCTGTCAAATTTCTTTAATAGATATTCAACTTAATAGCCAAAGCATTAAGGTTGAAGGTTGATTGGGAAAATTTGACAGTTTCGGGTAGCTTGACCTGCTGGCGTCTGTACATAGATAAACAAACAACTATCGTCGTTTAATAAAAATGATCACCTAGATAAACTAAGTGATTCATTCCAGACTGAAAGTACGGCATTTAAATGGTTCACGAACATTGTTTATTATTAACTGTCATTTGACCTAGAGTCCACAAGGTAGGTAGGTAGGTATCACAAACGACAAACCAGAAGTACTTATTGTTCCTATGTTTTTGTTTGGCGAACAATGCTAACAGTAGCCTTTAAGATTTTTTTCCTACATTTGAAATAGTAGTCTTTGGAGTAACGTAGTAGTCCATCTATATAATTGTACTCTATGGTAGTAGTTCAGTAACAAAGTTTAATTCATAGAGGTTAATGCATACTTAAACATTGCTTAAAGTAGGGTTGCCAACTCTTTTTCAGTCAAAAGTAGTAGTTTTAAAATAACTACCCAAAAAAATGTAGTAGATAGCGAAAAAATAACAAGAAATATAGTAGGTTTTAAAATACTTTATTTCCTAAAAGAATATTTTTTGCTACTTTGAGCCTTCATAGCTTCATATTCAGAAACTACTAGTTTCGCCTACTATTATATACTTTTTTCAGAAATATAGTAGGGTAGGGCGGGGCTAGAAGTCCGGTGGGTAAGAAGTCCCAACATACATATCACAGTATCTATCCGCGCTAGAAACAGACGGTCTAGGTGACCTGAAGCGGGGTGAGGGGCGACGACGAAGCCGCGAGCCATCAGTCTTCGCGGAGCGCACATGCAATTAATACAGCTATCGGAATTTTTTCGCGCCTAAAAGTAAAAAAAGTGTTGGTTCTCGTTTCTTTCATAGATCTACATTGACTGTAAAGAAAAGATTAAGGTAAGTTCATATTGCAGTCTTAATATACCCGTAAGTAATGCATGGTAATAAAATGTTCTTGTTGTTAACCGTTTTTATTTTATAACCTTGCAAATCACTGAACATAGGTATGGGGCAAGAAGTACACCAATAGGACTTCTTGTCCCGCTAGAGAACTTTTTACCCCATATGTTTTATTGAAGTGATATGTTTAATAAATGGTGTATTTTTTTTTCTTTTAAAGGATGCGTAATTATAAAAGAGGACAGATGGAGGGACTACACCACTACATATTATGAAATTGGCTGTAGGTAAGGTCAATAAGGATGAAAAAAATACTATGTCAAGCAGCGAAAGATTACAATATCTGCAGGAATTGTCTTAAAAGGTTTATTGCACGATTGAAGAGCAGCACAATCAGCCAGCACAAACGATACAACAACCGAGAGCAATATCTCCTCAATCTTCAACATCTAAAGCAGTATTTTCCCCTATAGCCGTTCTACCTGTGTCCATTTCATGTTGATTATACTAAAATATTAAGATTTGTTGATTATATTGATATTTTAATTAACAGAAATGTTATTAGATATTTATTTTAAAATAATGCATTTTGATTTAACCTAATAATTGATCACAAATACTAATTAGCTAGCCATTAGGATGTATGGACTTCTTACCCCAAACCTGGGACTTTTTACCCCGTGAGCGGGGTAAAAAGTACAGAATTCCATTTTGCATTTGTTGCTAAAGTTTTCGGAAATGAAATAAATATTCAGACTTCCGACTATTTGAGCGTTAAGCTGAATTGTGTAAGGTTTCATACAACATTTTTTGTTGTCAGTAAGTACTCGATTTTAAGACATATGGGTCTTAGAGTGAAAATTGGGACTATTAGCCCCGCCCTACCCTAGTCGGGCCTCTAATACAGTAGGATACTATATTATATAGTAGGGTTGGCAACCCTAGCTTAAAGTTATGTAATGATTAGGACTGTTTAACCATACATTTTTGACGTTTAAAAGCGTCTTAACACTAAGCAACGTTTATAAATAAACTAGCTTCGGGAAATGTCGGCCCTCGACTCACCGCGTCGCATCGCATCGCCCGCCCGCGCGATTACTTCAATATCACTTAGCGTGCTTTCTGACTTTTATTCCTTTTTGCTCGACTCCTAAGGGTCATAGCGTGACGGTAAATAGCCTATAAACTTCCTCAAAAAGATTTTTGCAAATCCTACTGATAGTTCCAAAGATTAGCACGTTCTAACAAACAAATAAACAAACTAACTCTCCAGCTTTATTATTTTACTAGCTTCTGCCCGCGGCTTCGCCCGCGTGGATGTCGGAAATTATCCCACGGGAACGTGCTAACAGGATAAAATGTATGTGCTTCCCCAGGATGCCATCTATCTCGCGGGCTCTTTGTGGCTAATTACAGTAGAAAACCAATTGTGTCTCATTAATGGTGATTAAGAGGGTACCTATATGATATCTTTACCTAAGTACCTACCTAATTAAAAAAATAAATAAACTCAATAACAGAAAATAAAATACCTACCTACCTAAATAAACCTATTTATGACGATAACTAATCTAAACTCAATCATCATCTGCCTAGCCTTTTCCCAACTATGTTCAGGGCCGGCTTCCAGTCTAACCGGATGCAGCTGAATACTAGTATTTTACATGGAGCGACTGCCTATCTGACCTCCACAACCCAGTTATTGGGTAATACGATACCCTTGGTACGACTGGTTGTCAGACTTTCGGGCTTCTGACTACCCGTAACGACTGTCAAAGATCCACGAATGACAGCCGGGACCAACGGCTTAACGTGCTTTCCGAGGCACGGAGGTGTCTCGGTATGTAAAGATGGTCACCCATCCACAGACCGACCGCGGCAAGCGTAGCTTAACCTGACCGATCGACCTGTGCGGCTGTTATTATTTAGCCACGGGCCCCTCAATCTAAACTCAATAAATAAGCAAAATCTCTAAAAACTAATATCTATACGAATGACTATCCTACCTAACAGTATTATAAAATAACCTACGGTCACTACGTACACTATGAAATATACTACCTATACTTTAAAATTAAAATCTATACCTACGACTTATATAAAAATAAACCTAAATAACTCTAAAAAGTAAAAGGAATAAAAATGAACTCCACTGCGTGTGACCTAACCTACGACAAACTTATTATTTGCGGTTGGTACAGTAATCGGATCTAGGGATCGAACCGCAAAATTAAGTTTGTTTTTTATTGTATATACTTTTCCGGGATAAAAAGTACCCAGTGTGGTGCCCAGGATATTAAAGAATAATTATACCAAGTTTCATCGTAATCCAACCGGTAGTTTTTGCGTGATGCCTGAACAAACAGACAGACAGACAGACAGACAGACAGACAAAAATTTTTTTAATCACATTTTTGGGTTCGGTGTCGGTCTAGTAACACCCCCTGCCATTTATTTTTTTGATATTTTCAATGTACAGAATTTTCACTTCTACAGATTTATTATAAGTATAGATAAGATTAAGTAGTATAGATATACATAGAGATGAACCCCTTGGTTGTTAGATACTGCGGATACAGCTTGCAGTCAATCAAACCGAACTATTCACATTTAACCAGCAGCGACTTCGTATATAGGGAGGGATCAGAAACTAGAGTAAAAGGACCAAGTCGCTAAGGCCTTAGCGAATTGGGTATTTTCATTTCTTATTTTCATCCTGTCAGACGTGCTCATACATACCTGCCTCATGCACCCATCGCAAAATCGTTATCAGTCGAATTATGCTCGTACTTCGTCAGCAGAACTCGGCCAACGAACTTAACAGAAAAAAAGTGAGAAAAAGTAGTGTACGCACTCACTTTAGTCCCTACTTACATCTTCCGTGGCAGAGCACCGATAGTACCTACATATAGGGCGAAGGGCGAATAATGTACAGACGCCAGCAGGTCAAGCTACCCGAAACTGTCAAATTTTCCCAATCAACCCTGAACCTTAGTGCTTTAGCGATAAAGTTGAAAATCTATTAAAGAAATCTGACAGATTGTAGTAGCTTGATGTGCTGGCGTCTGTACCTTTTATGCACCCATATAAACTTTTGTTAACTGTGCTTCTAGCGGTCAACTGGACCAGATGCTGCCGTGCGTGTTCACATCAGAGAACTATCGCACGTGGAACTGGAACGGCTCACAGGAGTTCCTCAACTCTACTAGGTTCCCCTACATCTTCAACAACAGGCTCGCTGGGTAAGTAATCTTTGTCTTTAGATTTAAAACACGTTTATGTTTCTCTTACCTATTCATTATCTTGGTTCTGAGAGTAAAACCCCTGACTGCCCTGCCTGTCGCAAGCGTGACTACTGAGCTTGGGGTCCTGGGTTTGATTCCCGGGTCGGGCAAAGTGTTATTAGTCTGGTCCTGTCGGATTGCCGTCCTATCGGACTATGAGAGTAAGGGATGAGAGAGTGCACCTGTATCTGCGTACACACTTGTGCACTATAATATCTCTCGTGCAGAAGGCTGGTCTCCGCTGAGATTGGTCACTATGGCTGAAATTCGGTCTGAAGGACTTTAATTTACTTTTGCCACAGCAGCTTTACGCTCTAACCATGCCATGGAGCATGGCATGACATAAACAAGTTGTAAGTTCTAATAACTGTTTGCTGTTTCTTTCAATAAAAATAAAATAAAATAGAGAGCCACATTAGGTGTCGTAGGTAGGTGGTTGATTCAGCCACGCGTAGATAGGGTTATGAGAAGTTGAAGAGCAGAGGTAGCCCAGTGGTAACAACCGCGACTTACTAGTAGTAGGTCGAAGGTTCGAACCCTGACAGGCATATTTGTGTAAATTATTTCATCACCGCTGCTCTCAAAATGGAGAAGGAAAACATCGAGACGGAACCGGCATGACCTAGAACCAAGAAATTCGAAAACTTGTGCATTTACCAACACACACTGGGTCCACGTGGATTACGGCCTGATCCCTCTCACAAAGAGAGGATCCGAGGCCTGTGCTGTCCCCCAGCAGTAGGATGATTATTCTATAGGGTTCAAATTACTTGTTCCTAGAGAATTGAAAGAATATTTTAGACTTTTATTTGAAACTTATCTCTTTTTACATCGTCATTAGTATAAATTAATCGGTAAATTTACAGTTAAAAGTACATTAACGATATGACACGCCAACCTCTTGACGACCTATTCGCACTCGAGTCGACCTGATTCAAGACCTTGATTGTTATTGGAACTAGGTATAATTTCAATTATCAGCCGAATGGCATTCTATTAATGCAGAAAAATGAAAAATAACAGCAAAATTTTCCACAAATACCTTTAAATCATAAATGCACGTGTCTCCTTGTGAGTCTGTGATTAAATCATTTAGATTTATATTTTTATGACGTCACGTCTTAATAACAATATAACCAGTTATACATATTAGTCCCACGAAAATGAATTATGGACTATTATACCTGAGCTTCCATCTGACCTTATAGTTATTAGGTAAAAAGCTGAAATTACCAACCATTTTAGAATAGCATAGAACAGGCCTTTGCCCACACACACCCATGCGGGCACATTGCTCGCAGAACAGATGGTCTATGGGGCCAAAGGGTTCTGGAGTGGCGACCGCGTACCCGAAGACGTAGCGTTGGAAGGCCTCTCACAAGGTGGACCGACGACTTTGTGAAGGCCGCAGGAACCCGGTGGATGCGAGAAGCACAGAACCATACGAAGTGGAGGTGCTTGGGGAGGCCATGTCCAGTAGTGGACGTCTTTCGGCTGAAATGATGATGATGATGAGGCCTTTGTCATGTAGTAGGACAATAATAAGCTGGTATTATTGTGTCACTGCAGCGCAAATGCCTAATGTCATACGGAGAAAGCACGAGCATTGATCTCCAAGGTTGCTGCCAGGCGTGTTACCATGGATTCAGTACATGATTCTGAACCACCCCCGCTGCTTTGAAATTTCACGTCGGTTATTCAAAAACAAATTTTTGGGGTTAAATATAATGGCCCTGATTCCCTTGTTCACAAACTAAACTAAATTTAAGTTCTGTGCATCTTTTTCTTTCTATTTCATTAAGAAAAGGACAGAAGATAAAATATTAGTTTACTCCTGTCAAATTAAGATACTCCGTAGACAGATTAGACGTGATTAAAAACATGGCTGCTAAAAACACGTCAATTTACGTCAGGCGCTAACTAGTTTGACAGGAGTAAACTAATATTTATCTTCTGTCCTTTTCTAAATTAAATAGAAAGAAAAAGATGCATTGAACTTAAATTTAGTTTAGTTTGTGAACAAGAGAATCGGCGCCAGTACCTACCTATATTAAAAGGAGGGGAAATAATCAAAGGATATCAAAAAATTCGTCCGCATCGCTGTCTATATAAAAAGTGCTCGAATGCTGATTCCTTGGCCAAAAAAAATAAATATAAAAAATAGCGGCTGAATTGGCATGTCACTTCTGTGAAACAGCATTTTTTTTTTATGAGAACCGAAGAAAATTTTTTGGTCCAGTCTAGATCATGTGCTGAATTCATGGTTACAGTTTGCGCGTCGTTGTCCCTGACACCCTGTATAAATGTATAGAAGCCTAATCTAACTTGTAACTTTTCACCTAGGTACCACAAGACAGGTGGTCGTCTAACAGAAGTGGTGATCCGTGGAGCAGGTCACATGGTGCCCATGGACAAGCCAGCCCCCACGCAGAACCTGGTCGCTCGCTGGACCCATGACCAGCCCCTCAGCCGAAGATTCGGCCTGCTCGAAGGATCCTTCATACAGCAGTTTATTCGTAATAACACTATGATCTACCTCTGATTATGTTTAATAAATAATTTAACCTGTAGTGTTGTTATTTTTTGTGATAGAGTATCCCAATAAAAAATGAAAACAGAATTTTCCACGCTCTAAAGTGAGACACTTAAGTAAGCTAGTTCTCTCACTATACTGGGCGAGATTAAATAAGCTTGCAAAACTTCGCAGATTTGATGGGTCTAATCTTGTCTTGATATCTAAATATAAAAAAAAAAAAAACATTTTTTTCGTTTTATCTTTTTAGATATACCTATCACCTCTACGGAGTGTCGCTAGTTAATTCAATTTGACCTTGTATACATATTACCTAGGTAATTGGAAATAATTAAAACTAAGCTAGAACTAATCTTCCGTTTGGACCGGCTCCCTAATTGCGTAACACGCGATCAATCGGAATCTGAATCATTTTGAAGCAAATTGCTAATCCATTGCTTCATAAGTTCGAAAAATTTGTCTGTTCAACACGTAAATAACGCAATGAATGTTGTTGAACTGTTAAAATGAAACCGATTTCGATTGATCGTGTGTTACGCAATTAGGGTTCTGATTGACCACGATCTTCATTTCTCTTCAAATGTTTAAAGGTAGACGTGGTTAGGAAACCCAATCTATATCTATCTATACTTATAATAAATCTGTAGAAGTGAAAATTATGTACATTGAAAATATCAAAAAAATAAATAGCAGGGGGGTGTTACTAGACCGACACCGAACCCAAAAATGTGATTAAAAAAATTTTTGTCTGTCTGTCTGTCTGTCTGTTTGTTCAGGCATCACGCAAAAACTACCGGTTCGATTACGTTGAAGCTTGGTATAATTATTCTTTAATATCCTGGGCACCACACTGGGTACTTTTTATCCCGGAAAAGTATATACAATAAAAAACAAACTTAATTTTGCGGTTCGATCCCTAGACTCGATTACTGCACCAACCGCAAATAATAAGTTTGTCGTAGGTTAAGTCACCCGCAATGGAGTTCATTTTTATTCCTTTTAGTTTTTAGAGTTATTTAGGTTTATTTTTATATAAGTCGTAGGTAGGTATAGATTTTAATTTTAAAGTATAGGTAGTATATTTGATAGTGTACGTAGTGACCGTAGGTTATTTTATAATACTGTTAGGTAGGATTAGTCATTCGTATAGATATTAGTTTTTAGGGATTTTGCTTATTTATTGAGTTTAGATTAGTTAACATCAGAAATAGGTTTATTTAGGTAGGTAGGTATTTAATTTTCTGTTATTGAGTTTTTTTTTTAATTAGGTTGGTACTTAGGTAAAGGTATCATATAGGTACCCTCTTAATCACCACTAATGAGACACAATTGGTTTTCTATTGTAATTAGCCACAAAGGGCCCGCGAGATGGATGGCATTCTGGGGAAGCACATGGGTACATTTTATCCTGTTGGCACGTTCCCGTGGGATAATTTCCGACATCCACGCGGGCGAAGCCGCGGGCAGAAGCTAGTAAGATAATATTATTCTCTTTCTTGACTTATTCTGATAATAAAATCTGATTGAACGAACGCAATTATTATTGTGTTGTCATTGTCACTTTGACAATGTCTTATGTTTTTTAATAAAATTGTGATAGTTAAGTTCTCACGGTTACCAACTACCTACATGCGTCTTTTATTTTATAACAGAATCTAGTCAGTTTAGTCAGCATGCGACTCAGTGAGTAATCGGAAATGTCGCTTGCAGGTAACTAGTCAGATATTCTAGACAGGTAACTATTTATAGTGACTTTAGCAGACATGCTACCTAGGTAAGAACTACTTTTTGCTATCAATAAGTAGTTCTTATCAGCAATGATGGTTTTCGGATATCAATTCAGCGACCGAATCCTATACTCCGCACAAACCTGGACCACCACCACCATCACCACTACCACCCCCATGGCACCACCACTACCATCACCACCACCATTTACCACCACCACCACTACCACTATTTACCACTTCGGAGTAGACCCCCAGGGGGTCTATTCCGAAGTGGTAAATGTATCGTATCGGCCGAATGGTCGGCCGTTTCCTGCTATGAAGTTATTATTTGGTTCGCTCGGTCCCGATCCTACTCTCTTTCGAATATTGACTATGGTCCCGAACCAACTGAGCCGATCCGAACTTTTTTCGCATTTTTCAATAATTTTCAGTTCCGCCATGTGTCGGTCCGATCCCATCATTCGCACTTTGCACTTCGGAGTAGACCCCGGACGTGATGTCGCGTGAAGTGCGAGCGTTTTGGGGGACTGTCTTATGTAATTTTGACATTCAAAAAGTGCCTACTTTCAATAAATTACTTTTGACTATGTGACTTTGGCATCTGTGAAACATGCGGAAACCCGCAATTTTGATAACCACATTCAAACGCAACAAGTCGACGTTAGACTTGTTGCGCTTGAGGTTGTGAAAACAAGATGCAGCATTCATGAAATTTCATCACCAATGCTACAACACGGGCGATTAATGAAAGCTTGACCTGTTATGAAATAACATTTTTTATGAACCAAACGACATGAGGCAAGTTTTTTAAAGTGGCGAACGGTCAAAAGGAAGACCGAAGCTGTGGCGAGACAGTGCTTTATTACCCAAACCATTCTGTCCACCCGCTGAAGGTCTCCTATCTGGACGTGAGTTGCGTTGGGTAACTTGGAAATCTTTAAACAGAAACACAACTGGGTCCGGTACATGTGGTACTATTCTATTCCATTCCTTAGCATGTTATAGGAACTGATGGACGCTAGTGACGTTTACTAAACGCGTAGCCAAATTCTGGGCCGAGTACATTTAGATTGCCAACGACACGCCAAGAAGAAGAGGCAAGTGTTAGTGAGTGAGTATTCATGTACGACAATTGGGAAAGCCATGTCCAGACAGCCATGATTCATTGGCCGTAGCCCGTATTGTACGGATGCGTTAATTTAACTATTATTTCCTTCGAGACAACACAACGCGCTCGCTAATGCTCAGTTCCTATAAACAAAAACGAATCGTTTCACTTACCAATGGCCGCATTTTTTATTGCCAAACTGGGCATATAAATAAATTCGTAAGAGAATTTTACCTGTGCTGACTAGTTCCATATGGGAGGGTCTACTATATAAAGCTATGAGGTCTTTGCTTCATTGTTGGTAAAGATACAAGAGTCTTAATTTTAACCAATAACGGACCGTAACGTGTAGGAATCGGCTATAAGCGGACGCGATTGTCGCTTGTCAAAACGCGACGTCAAAGTAGCATGTCTGCTAAGGCCTAAGGGTTATAGGTAAGGTATAGGTATTATAACAACACGTTTAGTTCCCACGTGCATCTATAATGTAGACCACAGACCAGTGTCATAAATATTGCAGTTGCGTGTAACTGACAAGTCAACATTGTTTACAAAACATGTGGATACAACTGATCGTGACCATGACGCTGATATAAATTTTTCATTAAACTTATTGAAGAAAATAATATTTTCTAAGGTGAGTGGGAAAAGTAAATAACCGAACCGATAGCTTTAGTAACCTCACTAAAGCTATTTCGGTGGTCATCTGCATATGAAGGAACAAAATTTTTTTTCCTCCGAGGAACCGAGATGGTTTCCTTTATCCCCAAAGCCCGGGCGCCTTTTGAAGGTTTGCCCACGAAAGAAAAGGAACACGTGAACGTACGGCTACACATCAATCTCTTCATACATAACCAATATAACCTGACTTCTGATTGTACGAAAAACCTATACAATGTGAGGTCAGGTTAAACTGGAAATATAAAGCTTGATGTGTAGCCGTGTGTACCTACCTAACATTGGATTTACCGAAACCAGAGCCACAGAGAACATTCATATTTTGTGCTTGTGACCACTAAACTCACGAGGTAGTCCTTAATAATGTAAACACGTGTAACAGAAGGTCAGTTGGTTAGGTACCCAGGCCATACCAACCACATACCTATAATAAAATTAAAATAAAAAAACGTAGCGTGTAAATTACCTACGTTACGAATTGCTTAATTACGGATGAGGAATTTGATTTATCTCGGTAATTATTGAGTTGGACTTCTGTAGCTACAGAGGCATATTAAATTAGCTAGCGAAACTTCGCAGACGTGACGGGTAGGTATTTATTTATTTAATACTTTAAAACACATAAATGTAAAGGGGCGGACTTAATGCCATAGGGATTTTCTACCAGTCAACTTTTGGGTGATGCAGAGACAAACAGTGGTATGTAGGTTCAATCATGAAAATTGGGGAATTAATACATATTTTAAATACAAAGATACGCATAAACCTATTAAAACTATAAATATGTATAATATATGTATAAGAGGGAATCGATATCTAAACATGATAGAACTAAAAATGTAAAGATTTGACGATTTATGTTTTAGGGTCAACGAAAGCCGCTTGTACAGACGCCAGCAGGTCAAGCTACCCTAAACTGTTAAATTTTCCCAATCAACCTTGAACCTTAATGCTTTAGTGATAAAGTTTAAAATCTATTACAGAAATTTGACAGATTGTAGTAGCTTGATGTGCTGGCGTCTGTACTATACAAGGTGTCCGGGATATCGTCGCGCAAACTGAATGAATTCAGCATGCTATTAGGCCCCAGCGTAGAAATTTTTCGTCGGTTATCAAAAACAAATAATCTGCTGTTTCATATAAAAGTGCAATACCTACCCGGTTAATATGTATGGGACAGCATTTTTTATTCGTTAATGTTATTTGTATAGAAAAACAATAGCTGCTTCGTTTGTTTGTCAAAGTTCTTATAATATGTAAGTACATATCTATATTTTTAAGTTTTAAAAATGTTATCAAGGTGAACTCTTTGTAATTTCTTATTGAGAAATAAATTTCATTAACCATATTTCAAGTAATCATTAATCTTTTAATTTAATTAATTTTCTTTTGGTTTTATCATGTAGCCAATTGAATTTGACCTTATATAGATTCCGATTACTAGATAAAATAATAAAAATACTTAGTTTTACAACATTTTTGAAAGCATTGCAATTGCACAAGATGTTGAGATAAAAAATCATAAAATTAAGGAAACTGGAAAAGTTATCAGTATCACTGATAAAGTGATAGGTAATGGTAACTGATAATAAGTGCATGATGATAACCATCACATTAAAAAGAAAGCTATATAAGTACATAAAGCCACATCGACCCATATAAGACGCACGCCGCGTCTATGTATCTCAAATTGGTTTGTTTTGTAGTGTTCTAGATTAAGGTCTACTATACACTTTATTTTTTCTCTTTTATCTCTAATATATCAATGTCACCATCGACCACCAACCCAGAGCAGTGGTGGCACAGTGGCAGTTCCTGATTAACCTCCGTAAATTAAGCAATAAGCTACTTTCCTAAAAAAATCTAATAAGTCCGTCAGTTAGATTATCAAAAAATATTGAACACGTATTTTTTCTTTTGTCACTTATATAAAAAATGATGAAGATATCACCCGTTAAAGTTCCGCGTAACGTCACATGCTTGCGACACTTTTGCAAGCAAGTGACGTCACGACCACTCCCAAATTTTGACGCGCTTTATCTTTGTCATTTTTTGTTTGATTGACAAAAGAAAAATACGTGTCCATTATTTTTCGATAATCTAACTGACGGACTAAATATAATTATTATTTTTTTACCCAAACTAATACCTATTGCTTGGCATCACGTCTCGGGGGGCACCATAACCAGCAACGCAAAATATTTGCTAGCTCATGAAAAGCAAGGCTGTTTGAAAACCCACACGTTTTGTGGGTGGGCAAAGAAAAGCAAAGTGTTATTGAGATTTTCCAACTCGAATTTCTTAGTAGCAGTTCGCCTCCTATGACAAGGGACTTAGACTTATCAGGCAAATTGTGGGCGTACTATGTATGAGTACACCTCTGCCTTACCCTGCGGAGATTACGGGCGTGATGTTATGTTTTTCAATAAATACAGAATCAGGAACTTACCTACTTAATGAACGAATGACTAATATAATTGTAAAGAGAAAAGATTAGACGTGTTTGTTTGTTACGCTGTCACGCTAAGAAAAACGGCTGAACGGATTTGGATGAAATTTGGCACATGGGTAGACCATGACCTAGATTAGGACATAGGATACTTTTTATCCCGATATTCCTACGGGATCGAAACTTATGCGAGTGAAACTGTGGGGCGCAGCTAGTTTGACGTAAAATGACATAATTCATTTAACTTCATTAAGTTTGACATAAAATGCACGCAAAGAAAATACAAGAGCTTTTTTAAAGTGCCTATTAAGGTTGCGTTAGCCGGAAATATTGCCTACTTCGTCAGCTTCATGAATATTAATAATTATAAAGCCTTAGTCACGTCGTTAACCCTTTATTTTTTAATTAATGTCGTAAGCGGTATAATTAAGTAAGGATGTTATTTTAGTTCTCACAATAACTTGACTTTAAAGTAATTGCTTATTTAGTTTACTATGAATTTAAAAATTTACTATGTATCCTACTAATATTATAAACGTGAACTTTTGTGAGGATGGATGAATGGATGGATGTTTGTTACTCTTTCACGCAAAAACTACCACACGGATTTGGATGAAATTTGGCACACAGATGGCTTATAAACCGATTTAACATATAGAATACTTTTTATCCCGATATTTTCACGGGATCGAAACTTATGCGGGTGAAACTGCGGGGCGGTGCTAGTTCTTATATAAATCAAAATCAAGTCATTTATTCAAATTAGGCTGAGAATCTTTTCGAACGTCAAAATTACAAAATACAGTCCTCCAAAACGCCCGCCTCTCACCATATATATAATTTGACAAGTCCAACACTCTAAGTACGCACGACGACATCATATCAAGCTATACATTTCCAGTATAAGCTGACTTCTCATTGTACGATAAGCCTATAAAATGCGAGGTCAGCTAAAACTGGAAATGTATAGCTTGATTACTCATCGTGTGTACCCATAGAAATGTAAAAAAACATATATCTATGCGTGTACCTCTCAGTGTGTCAGTTTTTTTATGGGAATGGCATCTCGCAGTTCAACCTATGAGGTTGTCGTTTGCTTAGCCAGGCTTACCTGTGGATGCCTCAATAAATTAAGGCCTCCAGCCAGGGCTTAAAAAACTTAAAAACTAAGCAACTACGTTCTAAGCAGTAGCGTGCATTGGTTTTCAGAATAGGTAGGCAGGAATTTAATTTCGTCTAAAGACCAATGACAATGTGCGAATAGTACGGGAGCCGAGTAGGCCGTCTGGCGACTGCCTACTGCCGCGCGAGTTTGTATGAAGATTTTATTTTTTGTTAGGTATGAAAATTTTGTGAGTTTCTTAATTATGGGGCACACACACTAAAATGTAATTGATAGGCTTATGGTGATTTATCGAGGTAGGCACTGCTTATATGCCTTTATGCAATGCACGCCACTGGCCCTAAGCTGAGGTCCGTCCGGGGTACGGACCTCAGCTTAGGGCGTCGCTGGGAGAGGACAGCGAGGGACAGGCTGGATCGGAATCGAGAGTGTCGGTCGTGTTCAGTCGAGTTAAATTATTGTGCTTAAATTGCGATCTGAACAAAATATGAAATATTGGACGATACTCAACTCTTATACTTAAAATAAAATTACGACATATTCGCCAAAAATGTAAACAAATATGAGTTTATGGAAAAATAACTTTAATTTCTACACAATAAAGTTCAGTTTACGCTACAACTTCAAACATTTTTATAACTTTTTCAATAGTGCTAGTCACTCTGAAATCAACTTAAAATACATTAAAATAAAGTTGATATTTGTTTAACTTGAAATAACGTCAACTTGAAACATAAATAAAATTTGAATGCACATAGGTAGGTATATGAGTTGAGTATCATCCAATATTTAGAAAATACAGCCCTGTGACTGGATTTAGATTCAGTCACAGGGCTGTATTTTCTAAAACGGCAATTCGGCGGCTTCATGTGGAAAATAGGTAATAAAAAGAAGATTTGGTGGTAACGGAACCCTAGAGCAAGTGTCTGCTCTATTTTAAAACCGGCCAAGTGCGAGCCAAACTCGCGCACGAAGGGTCCCGTAGCACAAAACTACCATAGATTATCTTTTGACTCCATTTTATGACTGTGCGCTAAATATTTAAAAAAAATATGAAAGACACTTCATTTTTTTCCAGGATTATGCAGTCACCGAGATCAACGGCAATGCTCTTGAGGTCGTAACTTTAGTCCAGATTACATCAACGTTCCTACTGTGTAGATTATTTAATGACGTCACTCACACCAGGCAATGTTGTGTAATTTCAGCTCTGGGTTGCCGCTTGTCGGTCGAGTGTCGAGTGAGGTGTTCTGTGAGTTGAGTCAGAGTCAGTCCGGTTAGGGAACTCGAGGTAGAAGCGCGCGGTCGCTGTTCCCTTCAAATAAACAAATAACCTATGACATTGGTGTAAAATTAAAAGTGTTCGACATAAACTTCAAGTTTTTTGTGCAAAATGAAAGTGTTTGTTGGATTATTTTTACTAGCGAGGTAAGAGAACTGGTTTGTTTTTTTTAATTATGTTTTTATGAAGCTGATTATTATGAATGCTGCTGTGTAATGGATTGTAATATTATCTGTAAGCTTGTAGAATTTGATTCAGATACAATAGGGGCCCACGTCTCGCAAGGCACAATGATTCGATGTCGTTGCACTTGCAAATATTTAAATTGATTCATTCATTGTTGTTGCCAATAGGGGCATAAAAGATAGTTTATGTTCTCACAGTGAGCAAAGCTAGATCTATTATTAATTGGTTCAGGATATTTACGATCGTTTCCCGCGCAATGTGTAACTTAGGGCGGATTTTTCCAATGCCAGATAATTTTATCCGAGGAATAATTTTGAATTTTTGACAGTTCTTCCATACAAAAACTGTCAGATGCCAATTTTATTCCGCGAATAAAAATTATCTGTCGTTGAAACATCAGCACTAATTGATATGATTTAAGACCTTATCAGTTAGTTATTAGCTACACATTACGATTTTTTTTTAAATCTTTCACATCCATTTCATCAATTAGCAGTACGTGAAATTGTATTGTTAATTGGCGCGTAGGTAATCATATTTACGTACCCGTACTTGAATTTTTAACAAATGCAAATGAAATATTTCCAGGTAGTTTTCCAAAATTTGTTTCTCCTGTCAGTACCTAGGCACGTGTCGTAGATAGAATATTTCAAATGTTTGAAATAATTTACGTTGTTGTAATGGTGAATAGGACTGCAGTTAATTCAAGGATTATAAATTAAAGTACTTTCCCCTATCTTTAAAAACGATGATTAAAGTTAAGTGACATTTAAACGTCACTAATCACTACTTAACTTTAAGCGACATTTATGAATAAAAGGGCAAAAATATATGGTTAAACAGCCCTTATCTATCATTAACTACAACGTTTATAAATAAACCCTTATTATTTTCTCGATCTTGGCGAGATTTCACGAATACTTTTTGTCTTTTGAGCCTCAACACTTTCCTACTTGTGATGTCAACTGTACTTAAGTATTGTAAGTACATTTTACCCGCTTAGTAATCAGGGCACGCTTATTTATGTTTTTACCATGCGTGCTAAGGAAGTAGGTGCTTTTGTACTTAAACGATAACTATCAAACAATGATGTTGACCCTACGCTCGGGGCCGTCCAAAACCGGTTTAGTGTCACGACCAAACTGAATTGAATATGTAGATTACGTTATATATAAATAAATAATTATACCAATAAAAATATGATTGGATATAGGAAGACACGTGTTAATTAATGTTGATTCCAATGTCATTCAATTAAATCTGGTTGTCCTAAAAGCTTGCGTGAAATCGGTAATTTACGGTAATTATTTGTTTATTTCCAGCTTATCATCAACTTTGGCAATGACACCAGCTTTAATTCTCACGCGGTTAATAAAGAAGAACTATGTAGAACAAGCGAGGAATCTTTCGCTAGTCGATCCAAAACTGTTCTTCAACAGAACCAGTTACTCCGGCTTCTTCAACGTCGATGAGAAGCTCAACTCAAACCTTTTCTTCTGGTACTTTCCCGCGGAAAACTATAAACCTGATACTCCATGGATACTGTGGCTGCAAGGAGGTCCGGGAGCTACGAGCCTCGCTGGGCTTTTCGACGAGATAGGACCCTTTGAATACACTAATGACGAGCTAAAATGTAAGTATAACTTGTGTATTTCATTTATTCATATGATAATGGTATTTATTTATGTCATTCACGTAAAAAGACATTACAGAGAAATAAATAGGAATTCTTGACCGGATTTTGAATTCATACATAGATTATAGACACATGAATAAAATCAAAGATCATCACCGGCGTAGGTAAATAAATCTAAATAACTAAGTAATCTTCTTGACATTTTGATAATCACATAATAAGGAACTGGTTTTCATTCAAAGTGTTGGTGTGTATAGTTTTTACTTTTCTGTTGTTGGTTAAGTAATATAAATAATTCGTGACACAGCCTAGAAACATCAAATCAATAATGCAGTGTTTCCTTCCGTTGCACGTTGGTACTTGTTAGAATACTGTATACATAACATAACTATATACATAATTCAGTAGGTACCTACTGTACCCTTCCTGCTTTATATTATATCGTTCCTATAATATATATTTATATTATATATCGTTCCTATATCTTACTTAATCGTACTAATATTATTAACGTGAAAGTTTGTGAGGGTGGATGGATTGATAAATAGATGGATGTTCGTTACTCTTTCACGCAAAAGCGACTGAACGGATTTTGATGAAACTTAACAGTAATATTGCTTACACATCAGAATAACACATATGATACTTTTATCCTGATATTTCCACGAAATCGATACTTATGCAGGTGAAACCGCGGGACGCTACTTATAGACTTTATGGAAGTTCGTCAGGTATTTTCTTAAAGTTCATACTTCAAGCAAAGGTTCACAATCTCTTTACTGAATGATAAGCCAAATTTTTTTTTTTTTTTTGTTAGCCTACATGTGTCCTACTCATAAATGGTTCTTACATTTCTATGGTCCCACAGCTGGGCAAAGGTCTCCCCCTTTTCCTTCCAAACCTCCCTGTCTTGTGCGATCTCTGGCCAGGTTGACCCTGCAAATGATATTAGATCGCCGCTCTAACTTCGCCTTATCTTGTTCGCCAATACTGTTATCAGGAAAACTCGAAAACATCGTAATCGTATGGTCTCGCAATTAGCATAATCAGCTTCCAACGTTCTCACTGCTACGTCACAGGCTTCCTGCAGAGTTCGCAAAAAACTTCACTGTGACCACAAACTGTCAACGACGACAGCTGGCTACACTGGATAGGGTGCGAATCTTAACTCGGGACGGCAACTGTGACTTCCTAAAACAATAACCCAATCACCGGCCGTTATAACTCGCCTGGGAAGTTGACCCCTCGAGCGGCAGATGCGCTTGCGATGCTTCGAACAAATGAGTCTAGAATTTATTTTCATGTGATAACTTTTGTTGTGATGGTTGTGTTATTGTATTCAGTTTGTTTGGCAACCTTGCCATGCGTGCTCATGTCTCTGTTTTAGTTAACATCTACTTTAACGGAATTAGGGAAACCCTATTGGGAAATTCCGATGAAATTCCCTTGCCCTTTTGTAAAGCCATAAAGACTAATTTACATTATCTAAATATTTCCCACATTTAGGTAATGTAAATTGGGCCGTAGGATTTTGAAAAAAGTAACATGTTGTCTGGATGCAGCTTTGTTTACGGTTACCTACTTATTATTAAGTTTATGCACAAGTAAAAAATAATACTGTACAAAGACGGAGTTAATGCCTGAGGCATTTTGTACCAGTCAACCTTAGGGTGATGCAGAGACAAAACATGGCAGATGCAACATACGGGATAAATACTAATACATAGATAGATACATAAACATATATAGAGATATATATATTATCGGAGTGTATGGTCTGTGTATAAAAAAAAGAAAAGAAGTGATCTCGAAATTTGAATGGATTCGACAGAGAATAAGACAAGCAAGATGGAGTAAGAACTAAGAGATGTATTTTTTATTGGTATTTTAAATTGAACGAAGTTAAAGTTATTTTCAAGTTTCATATTGGTCTGCACCAAGAAGCCTATAGATAAAAGTGGAGGCAACACTCTAAATACCTAAGTGAAGATTACTGTGGTCGAACGCTTTCTTTCTAAATCCTACTCATATTATACACGCGAAAGTTTGTATGATGGATGTTTGTTACTCTTTCACGCCAAAACTACTGAACGGATTTGGATGAAATTTGGCACACAGATAGTTTATAACCAGGATTAACACATAAGACACTTTTTATCCCGATATTACCACGGTATCGAAACTTATGCGGGCGCAACCGTGGAGCGCTGCTAGGACACACTAAAGCGATATGTGTTTTCTGTATTTTATGCATGTATTCAGAAAGAGAGTGTCCGACCACAGTCGTTTTCACTTAGAGAGTGTTGCGTCCACTTTTATCTATAAGCTTCTTGGTGTGCACCCCTCCATACATTAGAATAATTTCAAAACTAGTAAAATCTTCCACATTTGACTGAATTCAGCTTTGCGCGGGTTTTCCGAACGTGACGAATTAAGGTCGACCCCATTCTGCCAGACGTTAATCTCAAACGCAAGACGTCAGTTCCGGTTTGGACGCATTTATTCTTGCTGTTATTATTTTAGGCCCCTCGTAGTCTCATATCACAAATGGCTTTGCTTACTTGTGCTAAATATTTCCCATGGGTAGGCAGAAAATACAGTAGTTCACCTGCTACGATCCCTTCGGTTCCTTTTGCTTCGTTTATGCGAGTATAGACCTACAGAACGTATTCGGCTACGGCGGCCAATCTCAACAGAGACATAGCCTTCGGCGCGGGAGATATTATAGTGCACAAGTGCGTATGTAGACACTGGTGCACTCTCTTCCCTCACTCTCATAATCCAATCGGACCGCAATCCGACACGACCGGAGAGAGATCAGGCGCAGGACCAACGGCGTAACGTGCTTTCCGAGGCACGGGGGTATCACACCACCAACTTCCAAACTCTGGGCTGTTACTAAGAAATTCCTAGTGGAAAAACCCGATAACACTTTACCCGCCCTGGGAATCAAACCCAAGACCCTACGCTAAGCAGTTGCGCTTGCGGCCACGAGACCAACATGGCAGTTAATAGTTCATATAATTTATTAAAAATAAATAAATAAAAAAGCTCTTTTGCCCCTTCAAGTAAAAACATATGGTTTACAATAAAAATAGACCTGAGGAAAGTAGAGTTGTATGTTAGTGTTGCAGCCAATACCTAAGGTAAGATAATAGGGATCAGCTCGCCCCCCCCCCCCCCTCCCCTTATTAACAATTGTACCCGATGATCTATCTATACACATGTTCGAGAAATAAAATTGACGATTGACAGTTTTTGTATGAAATAGGTAACTGCCAAAATTATTCCTTTTAAAGTTGTAAAGTTATCAGATGATTGAAAATCAGCCCTTAGTTCCATAATCTAGATGAGTTTAAGTTATAATAAGTTGAATTTTAGATTAAAATGAACAAAGAAAAATAAAAACAGATAAACGGTGTCTGCTAGTGAGTGTAGGGATGTAGGAGGGTATGTGTGTTTGTATGTGTGTGTGGGCGTAATGTTTGCGTGTGGGTGTGTAATATTTGTGTATGGATGTCATGTTAGATTTTTACACAGTCTTTTTTTTTAACCAACTGAACTAACATGAATAAGAATCAAGTTTTATCGTCCATTTCTTCCTGTCATTTAAAACAAAATTAAATGAACGATTTAAATAATATGTTTATTTTTGTTATACAAGAAATTATTATGCAAGTATGCGAGTGCTACGCACCTGACCTTTCTAATGTTATTATAATACGATATTAAGTCTCGTTTGAACAGATGCAAAATTCTGCAGCCATTTCGATGTGCATGGGAGATAGTTTACATCCCTGTAGCTCTATCTACGGGTGACCAATAGAGGACCAGGGAGGTCAATAGTCATAATGTTTATGGGTATGTACAGACGCCAGCACATCAAGCTACTACAATCTGTCAAATACAGATAGTTTATAACCAGGATTAACACATAAAATACTTTTTATCCCGATATTCCCTCGGGATCTGAACTTATGCGGGTGAAGCAGGGCACTGCTAGTATAATGTATATCCACACTAATACTCGTAATAAAGCTGAAGAGTTTGTTTGAACGTGGTAATCTCTGGAACTACCAGTCGAATATGTAAAATTATTTTTGTATATGATAGCCCAATTTTTCAGGAAGGCTATGTAATATCACGCTAGGACCTTTAGAAACGGCGCAAAACAAAAAATTCAGAAAGAACGCTTAGGGAAAACAAAGTAAGAGTGCGGACATAGGCTAGTAATTAATAAGAAGTGGATCAACTACTGCCTACCTACAGATAATGAGGCTCATTATCGAGTTTTATTCTATGGAAAACTGATTTCTATGACGATGAGTTTTCCTGCTTCCTGAATCTAGTCAGTCGAGAGATTTTTCCTGGTTTTTCATTCAGTGGTTTATTGCAAGAATAACATTTGACCGCTTTTTGACCTGTTTGACTTTCAGACGACAAGATTGGATTGAAATTAGACAAAGTGTTGGCTTAGCTAATTCATCATTCATGGTACTCAGTCCTCACTAACTTTAACTAAGAGTTTATATTTGTTAGTTCTATTATGTTTTGATCATTTTGAATTGTTAGGTAAAATATTACCAAATTAATAATAATAATAATAATTAAAGTATGGCTGGCTAAAGTACCCTAAATTCGTAACTTTATTCCCAAAATGAGTATAGACAGATGTTGTTTTTGTTGATAAGATTTAACTGATCTTACAGATAAATTCATACAAATTTTGGCCACCTTTCAATTTCTCTAGTGCAAAGTGATTAGCCGGACAGAGCTACTAAAAGTAGAGGCATAACGAGTAAAGCAACATGAAACACCAACACCTTATTAACTAACTATACAGCTTCATAATGCACAACAATATTAAGTTGAAAAAATAATGTTGGAAATTCCAGATCGAAAAAATATCAAGGTTTTCCGTGTATTTTGAAAATCGGGGTATGTATCTACCAATTAGTGAGCACACTACGTAGGAACTACAACGGGGGAATTCTTGAATTCAAGATAAAAATAACAGTAACCATGAGTTACTGTGTCAATACTGAAGTATTATGTGGATGGTTGTTTATATTATAATGCACTTAGGTATATGTAGCAGGCGAGCTCTATTAAATAACGTTTAGTGACTGGAAAGTACGTATTATAAACGTTTAATGATAATGATAACCGCATCCTATTTAAATAGAGCAGGAATAGCAAGCATACAGTGTGTATGACAAGAGCGTGACCGGCAAAATTTTAATGATAAACTGTTTTGGACATCATTTAATCGCGATGTCGCCAAAAAGTAGTGGAAATATGCCTCAAAGAGAGTCATATGATTATGATACCAAGATTATAAAGGATATGGATTCGCTACAGTCAATTGTATAATGTTCAATTTTCAACCAAAAGCTGTCATTGAGGTTATTTTATGTTAAATTCGCTAACTTTAACATATATTACCAAAACACTCGTAGATTACGATCTACACCTCAAGAATTTTATTGTAATTTAGTATGTTCAAATTTTGACGCATAGTATTAACAGAAACCTGAGGCCTACTCCGAAGTGCAAAGTGCAAATGTTCGGATCGGACCGACACATGGCGGAACCGAATATTGTTGAAAAATGCGAACCAAATAGTAACTTCGTAGCAGGAAACGGCCGAATATTCGGCCGATACTACTTCATAGCAGCGAACTTTTTGATAAAAGGTACAGACGCCAGCACATCAAGCTACTACAATCGGTCAAATTTCTATAATAGATTTTCAACTTTCTCGCTAGAGAATTAAGGTTCAAGGTTGATTGGGAAAATTTGACAGTTTCGGGTAGCTTGACCTACTGGCGTCTGTAAGTACATAGTTTTCAGACGTGACAGAGAAACTTCGAGTTTTCATCTAATTACAGTATGAATGGTTCGGACCTCAGTAAAGTTGATGTGATGAGAGATTTGAGAATCCTTCTTTATCGTAAATTAACATTCATCCCTCACATGGACAACATTATTAAAAAAGCGGCCAAGTGCGAGTCGGACTCGCCCGCTTCCGCGCGCCCGCTTCAGCGCCGACTCGCTTGTTTTATCATTCTCTTATTTTAGAAGTTACAGGGGGAGACACACATTTTACCGCTTTGGAAGTGTCTCTCGCGCAAATTAGTCAGTTTAGAAAAAAATTATATTAGAAACCTCAATATCATTTTTGAAGACTTATCCATAGATACCCACCACACGTATGAGTTTGATAAAAAAAAAAAAAATTGTGTTTCAGTTCTAAGTATGGGGAACCCCCAAAAATTGTTTTTTTCTATTTTTGTGTGAAAATCTTAATGCGGTTCACAGAATACATCTAGTTACCAAGTTTCAACAGTATAATTCTTATAGTTTCGGAAAAAAATGGCTGTGACATACGGACGGACAGAAAGACAGACATGACGAATCCATAAGGGTTCCTTGTCATTTGGCTATGGAACCCTAAAAAGCTTCAAAGACACTCGGTTTTGTGTTACGTAATGGTAAATGTTTTCGCAAGCCTAAAACTAAGATTTATCTTTTCAACTGTCTCGTGCGTACTGTATTAGAATACTGCGCGGTTGTGTGGTGTCCCCACTATGTAACACATAGTCTTAGGTTAGAGAGGACCCAGAAAAGATTTTTATACCATCTTGCCTTTTCTGTTAGATTAGATAAAAAAGTACCGAGCTACGCAAAACGGCTTGAAAAATGTTTCATGACTTCACCCGAAAAACGAAGAGATGGTATTGATCTAGTTTTTCTTTATAAAATACTTCAGAGTAAATTAGACTGCCCCCAGTTGTTAAGTAAGTTATGTTTTAACCTACCCCACAATTATCCGCGTCAGCCTATCGAACTATTACGTCCCCCATTCCGCAAAACTGTTTCAAGATCCAATTCCCCCATCCCCAGAATTTGCAGGCTTCTTAATAATTGCGATGAATCAGTAGATATTTTTTCCACATCACTTCAAAAATTCAAGCCAACCAATATCCAAACCAATAAATACAATTAACTGTTTTTTTTTCTTTCCTCATTTTGTATTATTTTTTGTTCCTTGTCGTGTTTTCTAAAAGTACCTACCCACTAGTGCTGTAAGCGTTATTTCTGCACAATCATTATAATTTTATTGATGTAACAATTTTGTTTTTGTCACGAGCACTAATATGTCATCACTAGGAAACTTTCAGTAGTGATTTTTGCGTGAAATAACGAAAACAACAATGAAATACAACAATGGAATCGTCTGCCTGCGTCTGCATTCCCGAGTTCTATCTATAATAAGTATGTATTTACAAAAAAAAAAATGTATATAAGTAGTTTATCAGCCATCTTGTTACCATAACACAAGCATTAGGTTGCTTAGCTTGGGACTAGATGGCGCTGTGTGAAATGTCCAGGGATATTATTATTATTAGTTCATACAACCCCAATCTCTTCAAGGCGAGAGTGAATAGGCTTCTTCTGGGCAAGCTAGTTCCACCGTAGATCTCATCCCTGCCTCTGGGCTGGATTGAGGTCAAGAGTGAGCCCAGTGTCAATAAAAAAAAAAATACGACGCATTGCAAAAACCTATGGGTTCGAAAATACTATGTTCGTAGCAACATAAAATTTCATTCAAAAATAAAGGAGTAAATCGCTTTTGAATAAAGCCAAGTGTATACATATTTATGCTCGTGACTGTACACTATGCTTGTAATATTTTATCAGTTTTATTTAAAGTTGAGTTAGGTAGGTAATACAAGGAAGAAAACCACAATTCAACCAGGAAAATACCTAAGTGTAAACTTAAGGAAACAAATAATATTATATTGCTTGTATTTTAAGGATAAACAGTGTAGTAGTTGTAGATAAGCCAAAAAAAAAAATAAAGATAGCAGGCGATGTATCCAACCATAATAATAGGGGTTAAAGTATGAAATTGCCGTTTTTTTGTAATAGGTACTTCGAATTGACATAGAACCTTCATGGTTTAAGATTTTTGAATGAAACTTTTTTCACATGGTAACTATGAAGTTCTTCTTTCACACAGAAACGAATTCCTTCTTTCAACAGAAAAGAATTCCTTCTTTTCTGTATCGATTCAACAAGGCAACACAAGTTTCAACACGCATTTCTTTCTGCAGAAAGAATCCACTTTTCATCACATGTCACAATTCGATCAAATATTCCTATTTGATCGAATTGTGACATGTGATGAAAAGTGGATTCTTTACGATAACCGTAAGCGAAAAATGCAATGGCTGACCCCAGGTCAAACGCCGGAACAGTGTCCTAAAGCAAAGCTTACCAATAAAAAGGTAATGGTAACCGTTTGGTGGTCTCAGCATGGTGTTATTCACTATAGCTTTCTCCGATCTGGTCAAGCAATAACGGCAGATGTCTACTGTGCCGAACTCCGAACAATGATAGCAAAACTAGCAGTGAAACAGCCCCGACTCATGAATCGATCTTCACCATTATTGCTCCATGATAACGCGAGACCTCATACAGCACGACAAACCGTTTTAACTCTACAGGCACTGCAATTAGGAACCATTCGTCACCCTCCGTATTCGCCAGACCTTGCTCCAACGGACTACCATTTTTTTCGTGATTTGGACAATTTTCTACGTAATAAAAAGTTTTCTTCTCAGGAGGCAGTACAAAATGGTTTCACATAGTTTGTCGAATCTAGATCACGAAAGTTCTATCGCAAACGCGACCTTCCTATTAGATGGTAGCATCATCTGCCTAGCCTTTTCCCAAATATGTTGGGGTCGGCTTCCAGTCTAACCGGATGCAGCTGAATACCAGTATTTTACATGGAGCGACTGCCTATCTGACCTCCACAACCCAGTTACTGGGTAATACGATACCCCTTGGTAAGACTGGTTGTCAGACTTTCGGGCTTCTGACTACCCGTAACGACTGTCAAAGATCCACGAATGACAGCCGGGACCAACGGCTTAACGTGCTTTCCGAGGCACGGAGGGGTTTCGGTATGTAAAGATGGTCACCCATCCACAGACCAACCGCGGCAAGCGTAGCTTAACCTGACCGATCGACCTGTGCGGCTGTTATTATTTAGCCACGGGCCCCTCCTATTAGATGGTAGCAATGTATAGATAATAATGGTAATTAGTTTGATTAAATAGGTAAATATGTTAAATTAAAAAAAAACATACAAATTGGCAATTTCATACTTTAACCCCTAATACATATACACAGTGGCGTCCAAAAGTTAGTAGTCATTTTTCCACTTCAGCTGTGACACACCACATTATGATTTTAAATTCTAGTTCCAAATGTTTGAACTATGTACCTACTATAACGTTTTTATGATTTTTCAATCGACATATAATTTTTATTGGTGGAATAAAATTGACGTCTCAGTTTTTGTATAGAAGAACTGTCAAAAATTCAAAATTATTCCTCGGATAAAATTATCAGGCGTTGGAAAAATGAGTCCTAATTCAACTACTTACTAAACTTGTGACTTATTATTAAAAAAATAATTAAGTAATCCCTTGGGATTATCAGATATTTTTTTAAAATTTGGCCTCAAAAAGAAATGGAAAAAAGTCAACTAACTTTTGGAGGCCACTGTGTATATGTATTGTGGTAATAGTTACGAAGTCAAAACTGTGTATTGAATATTTATGAAAAAGTAATTGCTTCTAGGTGTGGGAACGAGTTTTAGTTTGTCTGGACATATGTTCCGGATTGGATGAACGGATTTGGGCGAAATTTGGCTCACTGGCACTGGCACACAGTCACTGGCACACATAGGGTTTGAAGTTTAAACCCCGGTAGTTCGTTCCCGTAGAAACTTAGATAGTAAAAAAGTATAGGTTGTTTGAACCTTGCAATGCTAGCTAATGCCAGCTTTTCCTTGTGAAAGTCATAAATTTTCCTGCGAGATGACTCATGTGACTCCGTCCGCTGTCCACATGTTTCTAAAGCCAACGGCACATTTCTGTGTTGTGTTGTGTCGTGACGCGGAATACACCAATCAAACGTATCTGTTCAGGGGTACGTCAAATCACAACGAGTTTTGATTGGTTAAAACTGCGTCAGAAGGCGACACAGCACATTAATGTAAACCCGGCTTAAACGTTTTCTGTTCCTCTTCTCAGTTGGTACACATGGCAACTATTCAAGGTGAATTTCGGACATATTACCGGTTTCCGAGGGCCAGATTATAAACTAAAGAATAAAATTAACGTTTCGGTATTGAACCGGTTATGATTAAATATCACGGAGTGGGTATTGTTATGAAGGATATTGTGCAATATGCTGCAGACAGCGGCCTGCCAGTTTGAGGCGGGGTCAGCTGATTGATCGTTGTAAGAAGAGGTAATTGACTGGCTTAATATTAGTGGCAACACCTAAGATATGCCAGCAAAAAATAGTCTCTAACAAAACAAAACCCGTTCATGTGAGAGACATCATCATAAGTCATAATAGGGCAACGGCAAGCGTAGTGTGGGACGCCCCCCAGCTAGTTGGACTGACGATGACGACCTTTAGAAGGTAGCTGGAACAGACTGGATCTGACAGGCCGAGGACAGGGTGTTGTATCGCAGCCTGGGAGAGGCCTATGTCCAGCAGTGGACTTCGGTAGGTTAAGTTGATTTAATCAACATATATATCTACATATGTATGTCACACTTTAACACTTAGCACAAGAACATAAGCTACACCATACTTGTTCTTGTAATAAGAGCTTGTGCTCAAAATTCAAGGGTCTTGTTGTTATTTACCCTACTAGTTATAATTGTATATAAAAAACTGGCCAAGTGCGAGTCGAGCTCGCACACGAAGGGTTTCCACAAGGCAAAAAACGCCGATAAAACACGATTCTTGTTAAATTAAAAATAATTTTATTTGTTGTTATAGCGGCGATAGAAATATACACTTAGAAAATTTCAACTGTCTGTCTGTTACGGTTCATGAGATACAGCCCGCTGACAGACAGACGGGCGGACAGAGGCTTAGTAATCTCGGTCATTCTCGGTAATCACCCTTTTTCAAACCATATTATCATTCACACAATCCATCCATCGTTTTTTTGTTATTACCGACTACTCAACTCATCTCAACAAAGTTTCTGCCTACCCCATGGGGAAAGGCGGCAGTTTATGTATGTGTGTAGGTATATCAATTTTATCACTCTTTTCGGTGATTATTAAACCAATCAATTCTAATTGCAGTGCGAAAATCATCATGGGCGAAGGACTTTTCGCTGCTTTTCATCGACAACCCTGTAGGCGCTGGTTTCAGCTTCACAGACAGCCCTAAAGGTTTCATACAAGACATGGCCACGGTAAGGACCTTACACACTTATAAGGGCAACAGAGACAATTTCTTTATTTATGTTAATCGGTCGTAAAACTACGATTATGTGGCGTACGATATAATTTTATGCATAATTTTTATGGGGAAAATTAACTCATTAATGTTACGTTTAACGATAAGGTCGGAACATAAAAGACAATGTAGGCACGGTCACCATCATCATCATCTGCCTAGTCTTTTCCCAATTATGTTGGGGTCGGCATCCAGTCCAACCGGATGCAGCTGAATATCAGTAATGTAATGTATGTACGGTCACCAAATGAGATAAATAACCAGGGTTGTCGATATACCTACTTGGTTGAAGTTTAGTAAGAAACCACAGAACAGATACTTTTATCTGTTCTGTGTAAGAAACCGATGGATGTTTTCGAATAAAATTTAATTAATAGAAAACCAATAAGTCACTTACCGAATTAAATTTCATACGAAAACATCCATCATTTTCTTACTAAACTTCAACTATATCCGACGATTTACTTAAGTATCTCTTTTGGTGACCGATACCAACCTAACTAATACATTATGTATGAGGGAATGTTATTTTACTAGTACCTACTAACAAGAAAACCTTAATTACAATTTAAAAGCTAACACTAAAATACATACAATATATTATGTAAGTACAATATTTAATAAAAAATTAAAGAAAAAGGGAGCAGCTCATTCGACATCAAAAAATTCCCCATCGCTATCAATGGGATAAGTAAGTATCGAATTGACAGTTTCAATTATAATCGAAACGTTTCGACCAATCTAAAGAAGTTCCTTCGAATGTCGATCAATCTATCAATATTATAAATAGTGTTCTTATGTACACACGACCACACATCAAGCTATAAATTTCCAGTTTTAGCTGGCCTCGCATTGTGTAGGTTTTTCATACAATCAGAAGTCAGCTTATACTGGTTATAAGTTGATGTGTGTAGCCGTGTGTACTTAAATCATTTATTGTAATTATTATTATTTTTTCGTTAATCTATGTAGATTGTGTCCCGCTGCTGGGCAAAGTCCTCCCCTTTTTCCTTTCAAACCTCCTTCAAAACTGTCTTGAGCAATCTCTGGCCATATTGGCTCTGCAAACCTGGTTAGATCGTCATACCACCGCCGTTATTAATATAATAATATGTATATTATTATCATTTTAATGTCTGTAATTTATGACCAAGTTTATTGTTTTCGAATGTCTTGACGATTGCATAAAAGCATTAGGTATCCTTTTTAAGTGGTCTCGTAGTAACGAAACTCAGTTAATTTCATTTTTAAGCTTCGGACAAACTACGCGTTAAATCCATACATACAAACAAAGTTTTACCTCTTTATAATATTATTTTATAAAAAAATTGTACAAAATAATGTTTGTCAGAAGTTTAAAGTTCAATGTCATCCGAATGCCAAAAGATTCATCACCTGCCTAGCCTTTTCCCAACTATGTTGGGATCGGCTTCTAGTCTAACCGGATGCAGCTGAATACCAGTATTTTACATGAAGCGACTGCCTATCTGATTATTGTACGATATAATTGTAAAAGTAATGATAATCGACTTTCGTTGCCAATCGTACACTCTCGTTTTTGCCAGGAGTTCAATGAAGCGTGTCACAAAACTTCCGCGTATGTAGTAAAGTTTGTATTCTTGTCGAACAAAGCTTCTGTTTTAAAATTACGGTTTTTGACTCTCAAGAAATGTTGATATTTATTCATTTTGTGTAATTATTATGCATGACGTCTATCTTAGCGGTTGGGCTTGAAGGATGGTTGATTCTTATAAAATGTGTGTAATGGTATAGGAAGTGTGTTGGTTGGTTGTACCGATAGCAGAAAAAGTTCATGAAGTAATCACAATTAACAATACAGGGTGACAGGGAAATCAACGCGCAACTACGTTGGATTCAGTACCTAATGACGAAAAATTTCAACGCGTTGAAATTTTTCTTTGGTCAATAGCAAAGTGCGCGGTCAAAATGTGAGGAAAAGCTAATTTATTTTTTTAATAACCGAGGTATAATTTCTTCTAACACATTAAGAATAATGTGCTGAAGTCATGGTTACAGTTTGCTCGTCGATGTACAGACGCCAGCACATCAAGCTACCCGAAACTTTCAAATTTTCCCAATCAACTTTGAACCGCATGCTTTAGATATAAAGTTGAAAATCTACTAAAGAAATTGGATGGATTGTAGTAGCTTGATGTGCTGGCGTCTGTACCCTGTATTACTGTAGTAAATAAACACTTAAGTACCTAGTTTATTTTTTGGTTATGAAGATTTAACAAGATTGTGTATGTTAATTTTCTTTTTATGTTTTCTGTGTACCCGTCACAAAAAATGCCTAGAGCACGTATTAATACAGCTGACCTAAAAATTAATACAAAACCAATGACGCTTTGTATTCAATTTTTTTTTTTAAGTTTTTTATGATTGACCTACAACTCTGAGGTTTATATAAAAAAGATTATTATAGTTAAGTGACCTTCAAACTTCAAAATGTATGGTTAAACAGTCGCTAATGACTACTTAACTTTAAGCATGGTTTATGTATAAAGGGGTAATTTTTTTACATTTCGCCTTACGTTGGTTTACTAGTTTATATAGGCACTGAGAATTTAAATAATGTTCGTAACTTAGTAAATTGTCATTCACATCATAATAAATAAGTAGGTGGGTCACCAAAGGAGATAAGTAACCAGGGTCGTCGGATATACTTGAATTTTAGAAAAAAACTAATGGATGGTTTCGAATAAATTTAATGACCTATTAGAAAACAAACAGTTCTTTTATCCAATTTAATTTCATTCGAAAACATCCATCGGTTTCTTACTAAAATTCAACTGTACCCACAGGGTTATTAGTAAAACACTAACAACCTTGCAGCCGATCGATTCTGTAAAAATCTCACCGTGAAAAGTTAGGTGAAGTGAGCGGAAAGTGAGCTGTCAATAGTGTCAATCACTAGCATTAGTTGGAATGACAGCCCACTCCACGCTCACTTCACCTAAGTTTTCACGGTGAGATGGTTACAGAATCGCAGGTGATGAGGATGGTTGCAGAACTAGATTACTAACATCATAAACAACAACTTTTGTTTTTGGTAAATGTATTATATTCAGTAAAAAGTCATAGAAACTTTTTATCATTATATTTTTTTCATTTACCAAAAACAAACCTTTAAGATTTCGTTGTTCTATCTAATGTTAGAATATCTATCTAAGGTTTATTTGACTAGGCTGACGTGTTGTTCTTGTCTTTTATTATTGTATTGGTTGAATTGAAATATTTTTATTTTTGTATGAAAGTCTAATGAATTAAAATCGGATGTATTACGAAGAATACTTAAAAGTAATAGAACAAAAGTTATTGTTTATGATGTTAGTAACACATTCCTGAGAGGTTGTGGGGCCATTGTATTAGAGCTATTACGCACTGTCGACTGGTCGCCGGCGACCGTCAGTCGCTTGTGCGTCGCCACTACGCGGCGAGTCGTCGAGTCGCCCGGGCGACCGTCGACCGAGCGCGTAAACACCTATTTAAACTGTAGTAAGTCACAGTCGCCAGCGATCATGTCGCTGGCGACTAGTCGACAGTGCGTAATGACACTTAATCATTACGAACAACTTTTATTATAGGGCTAAACAGCTTATTTTACATTTATGTTCGCATGACTCGTCAAAATGTAGGGAACAGCTGATTTTATTTTTCGTAGTCCTATAGTAACCATTGTTCGTAATGATGAATACAATGACCCCGTAAGAGATTTCGTTTATGAATATATACAACTTATATACGACGGCCTTTGTTACTTAACTCTTTTGGTGACTGTACTTATAGTTTAAAAACTGCACGGTAGCAACAATAGCTAATTAATAAGTATCACGAACTCGAGATTTATGCAAAAACAGCTAGATTTTCCTACACCAGGATCACGAATTCTCGACACAAATATATCTAATCAAGTATACCGAATCTGTCTACCTTGAAATATTTTGAAGACACGCGTGCTTAGCCGTGATTTATAAAAATAGGCAAATTCTATTTATGTTAAAAATAAAATCGTGACTTCATGATTCACATAACTAAAAACTTTTATGGTAGTTTTATTCGGGTCAGATGGACAGTCGCTCCATGTTAAATACTGGTATTCAGCTGCATCCGGTTAGACTGGAAGCCGACCCTAACATAGTTGGGAAAAGGCTAGGCAGATGATGATGACTTTTATTTGGGTTTTCCATCAGAGATTTTTCGGTAGCAGCCAGCTTAAATCTAGAATCCAAATCCTGGATTTATGCCCGGTTGATGCCAATAGGCTCGTCCACTTTCACATAGGACTAAAATGTAACTGGCGCCGATTCCCTTGTTCACAAACTAAACTAAATTTAAGTTCAGTGCACCTTTTTCTTTCTATTTCATTAAGAAAAGGACAGAAGATAAATATTAGTTTAGTACTGTCAGAATAAGATACTCCATAGAAAGTTTAGACGTGATTAAAAACATGGCTACTAAAAATACGTCAATTTACGTCAGGCGCTGACTATTTGACAGGTCTAATCTAATATTTATCTTCTGTCCTTATCTAATGAAATAGAAAAAAAAAGATACACTGAACTTAAATTTAGTTTAGTTTGTGAACAAGGGAATCGGTGCCATTGTCGAAATGTGGGTACACTATACATCGCTGCGTAACCCCTTTGGAAATAGATGCGTGATTTGGGTATTTATTATTGTTTTATTGAATTTCTGTAGTGGCGACCGCATACCGGAAAACGTAGCGTTAGAAGGCTTCGCACAAGATTGATCGATAACCTTGAGAAGGCCGCAGGCAGGAGGATGCGAGAAGCACAGAACCGGTCGAAGCGGCGGTGCTTGGGCGAGGCCTATGTCATGCTCAGTGGACGTCTTTCGGCGTAAATGATGATGATTATTGAATTTTGGACCTAGGTATGTAAGCTCTAAAGCTGTTTTCTAATAAACCAAAACGTTTAATGTTTCAGTGTTCTAGCCACCTGTACAGTGCTCTGAGGCAATTCCGGCTGGTCTTCCCAGAGGTCAGCAAGGCTCCTCTCTACATAGCTGGAGAATCCTATGCAGGCCGCTACCTACCCGCTCTCGGCGTGAAGATACTGGAGCAAGATCGAAGCATCGGAGTCCTGGATGTCAATTTACAGGTACAAAGTTATGAACTTAAGTTGTTAGGTACAGTCAACCGCACATCAGTGGGATAACGTTGAAAGCATTACTATGTCGTAGAAGTAAGGAAGAGTTTCGCAGTGCAAGTGTTACTGTGCAGTATGTCTGGTTTACTGTATATTAGACTGCCTCATTGGTGTATCACGTCTGCTGAGCGTGAAGTGAAGTCTTCATCCTCAGCCGGCCTAGTTTATAATATAAAACAGAGTGAAGTGAGCTTGAATTCAAAATATTTTATTTCACATAAACCTACATAGGTACTTGAATTGAATTTTTTAATAATAATAATATAATAATAATTTATTTATCCAGATCATACAATCCAATTAGTTAGTAGTAACATGCACATCTTAAACACGGAAGAATGATTGATTATCATGAATTTTGGACAGTTGACAGATTAGAAAATCAACCTTTAACCCTAGAAAGATAACCATATTTTGACTGTCACAAAAGATAACCATGCGCTTCGGAGGCGCATACCTATTTATTGTATTTATTTACTTGATTGTTTTGAAATGTAGTTAATGAACTAATAATAAAAAACTTTTTTTAGTGAAATATTTTATATATTTTAAACATTAAACTTAAATCAAAAAACCTCTAGAAAAAATCAACAAAATTAACAGTCTTCTGTTTACAGGAACATAGTATCAAAAAATAATATCATTTTTCTTAAAACGAATTATATTATTTCTTACTAACTAATCAACTAAAAAAAAATCATTCAAAACTAAATCGTTTGGCTCAAATTTGGTTTGATAGGCATTCAAAACAAACATCATTTTTGTGTTCGCCGCAAACTGTTTTTGCAAACTGCATGTGGCGCAATTCATCTTAGACATTCTTTTTTTAAATTAGTGCAAAAGGTGCAGTTCCGCCTTTTCTTGGCTGGAGGTTCTTCTTCATTATCTGTATCGTTCTGCACAACCGGTTTCGGAAGAATATTTGCGATATTATCTCTCACATGTTTTGGCAAAATAGGAGCTTCTAGTCTTTCCTTCATCCACGATTATGATAACTGGGTGCTTAACTTTTTCATATAATCCCTTCTGTTTAGAGGCTTTTCATTTTTCGCAAGAATGTTGTGACAATATATAACATAAGAATTGACGAATGCTATGTTCAGAATGCCATAAAACATAGACATTGGCCATCTATTGGTTTTCCTCGAACATGACATTGAGGAACACATTTGATCGAAAGTGTCCACCCCGCCTTTGGTCTGATTATAATACATTATAATTTCAGGCTTACCAGTTATTGGGTTGATGATACCGTCTTCATCACACGATGATAGCAGGTAAACCATCTTAGAGCTTCGGCTTGTACGAGACCAGGGTCAAACATCCATCGTAGCAGAACATTGACGTGCCTACCGAACGAGACCGAGTGTTTTTCAATTCTTCGGGGATCTCTCGTTTATTGGATCGTATAGTGCCAAAGAGGGTTAGTTTGTACGGTTCCTGAAGTAGGGATTTCACGAGAGGAACCGAAGTGAACCAATTGTCACCAGTTATATTTCGGTTTGTGCCATGCAAGGGCCGACACAACTCCTTTACATAAAATTCTCCTTGTGGCAACTCATTAGTGTTCGTAGCTCTGCCAATATACGGCATTGCATTTAGCATGTACTTCGTTCCGCTGTCACACAGCATAGGCATTTTAATTCCATATTTATTGGGTTTATTGAGGAATATACATGCGGAACGGGGCACCGTCCTCGAAACCCTAATAATTGCTCATCTATTGTGACATGCTCTCCTGGTGTATAATTCAGTTTACACTGAGTTACAAATAATTTCCATATTTTTCTAATGTGTATGAATGGATATTCATGACGTAAAGAGGGCCATCAAAATACTCGGTTCGATATATTTGTTTTTATGTATTCTTGGGGTTCTAGTTTATAAACCTCAAGTCGGTTAGTGTTTTGCCATGACCATCAGAACTTTTCAAGCAACCCAGAGTGTGGATTTGTGCACGGTTATCGCAATAAGCTCCCCTCCATATTTCAGGGGACTTAAACATTTGTAACCGGTGTAATAACCTAAACACTTATGCCTACCTACGCCTGCGGGGTACTCAGGCGTGACGTTATGTGTCAGTCAATACTCAACTCTATTATTAAATGTACGTCCACTCCAATATAAACTTTAATAGTACTAAATTAGTCTGTATATATACATTTTAAAATGCCATTAAATGGAGGTTAAATACACTGACACCTCACTTTAAATAACGGAAACTAAACAGCAAGGCAATCTCATCATAAGCCAATTGACGCAAATCATACGAAATGATTAATATAACAACTAATTGACAAGGTCATGTACTCATGTTAACAATCATGTTGAGGTTGGCATCCGTGTAATCATCCATGATTCAGAGCAAAAATGATTTGCGATATGGTCAGCGGTCATGGCGACATTCAAATTCGACGAATTCAATAAAAATTTTGACTTTTGGAATGATTAAATTAGACATTGACGCCGATCCAAGGGAATCGGTGCCAATATGTTAAGTTTAGTTTGTGAACATGCTAGCTAACTAACTAAACTAAAACGTTCAATACATCTTTCTTTCTTTCTATTTAATTAAAAGGACAGAAGATAAATATTAGTTTAGTCCTGTCAAATTAGTCAGCGCCTGACGTAAATTGACGTATTTTTAGTAGCCATGTTTTTTATCACGTCTAATCTGTCTATGGAGTTACATCTTAATTTGACAGCACTATACTAATATTTTATCTTCTGTCCTTTTCTTAATGAAATAGAAAGAAAAAGATGCACTAAACTTAAATTTAGTTTAGTTTGTGAACAAGGGAATCGGCACGGTGGAGGTAAATTCAAAAAGCAAAAGCCATTGGGCTTTTGCTTTTTGAATTTACCTCCAACCCGTGTTTCAAAACCGAAACGACCAAGTCTTAGGACCAAAAAAATCGAAGACGTGTATGATAAACGTGGATTATAGCCCACTCGCTCTTGAAGAGAGGAGGACTGTGTGCCAGCAGTGGGAACTTAGACTGATTACTTACTACTGTTACCAGGCTATTATTACTTTATAGGTTAACTATAGGATCATTCAAGAAAATATTCATGGATTTTCTCCGCTCTGCAGCGGGTGGAGGGGTCTGTCACACTTGCTGCCTAAAGCCACACAATGTTCATCAATCACCATTGGCCGGAGTCACTACGCGTTGCATTAAAACGTCGCTTGATTGTATTTTTATATAACGTGATAAAAATCAGTCTCTGCCAGTATCATAAAAATTTGAGAAATAAGAATACGTTCAGCAAACTACCAAATCTCCGCGATATTATGTTCGAAACGTTTTATGCTGACCGTACCGTGAATGACTTCAATACATTGTTAAGTTAATACAAAAAATAGGTAATGTGAATTTTGCTGTTTTTTCCAGTAGCGGTGCTTAGAAAGTACATCCTTCATAGCACATACATAAATAATTTTTAAATAGTAGTGTTATCTCATTGAATGTATAGCTCTCTAATGTGGTAATTAATACTCTACTATCAAATAACAGCTGAGACTACAACAGTAGATGGATAAAATAAAAAATGATATGGCTTACATAACTGACATTTACATAAGAGTCTATAATTATCTTTATTAGCTACAGTCCGTTCACAGTTATTTTACCTCTGACAGCACCAACCTAACATCAACCTTATTATAACGAGAAAAAAATCACAATGATTTTGACGGACTTGTCAGTGACAGCAACCCAACAGCAACTTTATTAGAATGAGAATAAAGATCACTGTGATTTGGACAGTGATGCAAAACCAGAGGTAAAATAACTGTGAAAAGATTGTACTCGCGTTTTACTCATCTATCAATGTCCACAAATACTTGTAAACTACTTGAAGCTAAAAAGTTAAAAACGAAAAATTATGTAAACCTGTTACAGTAGACATTTTGTATAATAACTAGCTTGAAAATATCGACCTGCCTGCATTTTTTGTTCAATTAATGTGATCGACTGTTTCACAGATAAGCTGTTCCATATGTTTGTTTATTATTTTGAGGGTCGAGATTATGATGATTGACGTCATGTTTGTCATAAATCTTATTGCAGTTGAAGGTAAACCATTTTTTATACAGAAATACTGTTGAGTGCTGATTTGGCGGTTAAACATCGGAGCAAATCGTCCCGTTCTTTCAGTCAGTAACTGATTTTTCTAGGGAGTTTATGTGAATATCGTTAAGTTTAATTACTGAGGCTGTAGTTTTGACTAATTCTGTCTAAAAATAATGGACACTACTGAAGCTGAGGCGGCCCAAGTTATGGCTTTGCTACAACACCCCAAATCGACACCTGTCTGGCGTAGATCTCCAGCGACGCTTACGTGAACATCTATAAGTGACAGTACTGTAAGGAGGAGACTACGTGAGCAGAATTTAAGACCACATAAGCCAGCAACAGGACCACAATTGATCACAGCTCATCAACGAGCCAGACTTCAATTTGCGCAGAATCATGTCATCTGGACTATCGGTAATAAGGAGGAATCAGTTCTTTTTAGCGATGAGAGTCGGATGACTTTATACGGTTCTGATGGACGCCGTAATGTCATGCGACGGCCAGGTGACCGTTATGCCCAGTGTTGCATAAGATAAACAGTCAGTTATGGTGGAGGCTCTATAATGTTTTGGGCTGGAATATGTTTAACGGAGCACGGAGCTGGTTTTCATAAGAAGTGGTGCTCTAACTGCGCTACGCTACATCACAGAGATCTTGGAAGATCATGTGGTGCCATATGCCGGCTACATTGGAGAAAATTTTGAGTTAATGCACGATAATGCACGGCCGCACGTAGCGTGCATTGTCGCCGATTATCTTGAAGAGGTCGGCATTCGGGTTATGTCGTGGCCAGCGAGAAGCACTGATCTTATCTTAAGCCTATAGAGCATATGTGGGACACCCTAAAACAAAAGTTTAGAGCCCGTAATCCAGCCCCTACATTCTTAGGAGACCTGGAAACTGCTATCAGGGAAAAATGGAACCGAATCCCTCAAGAGACCATCAAAACCTTGATTAGGTTACTACGGCGAAGCGCGGCCGTCATTTGAGCAAGAGGGGGGAAATATGTTCACAACGCTTAAGACTGAAAAATTAGAGCGTGTTTAAGATTAATCGAAAACAGTGTAACAGTGTGTTCTTTTTATTTTATGACCAAATTATTATTATTTTTTAATAATTTTTATGTTTACGTTATGCTAAAGTTGGTGTTGGTAAACAAGTTAAATGAAACATATCAGTACTAAACCATTTTGTTTTGTTTCGCTAAAGAATAAACGTGATTTGCGGTAAAGCTGCAGATGGGCCGATTTTTTTGATGACCAGATTATATCAATAAGTACATCTTTCATTGATTACATAATAAGATTTGAAATGATAGTCGTTAGAATTAAAACTGATTGACGCAAAAACGACGGGGTGTTATAAGTTTGACGCGTCTGTGTGTGTGTGTGTGTGTGTGTGTGTGTGTGTGTGTGGGGGTGTGTGTGTGTGTGTATGTCTGTCTGTGGCATCGTAGCTCCCGAACGGATGAACCGATTTTAATTTTGTTTTTTTTTGTTTGAAAGGTGCATTTGTCGGGAGTGTTCTTAGCTATGTTTGATGAAAATCGGTCCAAGATGGCCGCCGCTACAAAATGGCGAATTACATATTTTTTCACAACTCCCTCAATATGGGTATCAAATGAAAGGGCTTGATTAGTAGAATACTATACACTATGATAAATTTCAAATCCAAGATGGCCGCCACCACAAAATGGCAAATTACATTTTTTTTTCCACGACTCCCTCAATATGGGTATCAAATGAAAGGGCTTGACTAGTAGAATACTATACGCTATGACAAATTTCAAATCCAAGATGGCCACCACCACAAAATGGCGAATAACAAAAAACCTGATTAAATACCAAATTACCTGAATCTTAAAACGCGCGAAAATAAAAGAAAAGAAATAATAAGGAGTCCCTACAAAAAGCATGAAATAAAAATTAAATTTAAAATTTAAAAAACCCCCGACTACGTGAAACCCTATAAAAAGAAAAAAATAACCTTGAAATTATGACCCTACGTAAGTACGCATGAAATTTTTTGATTAAATATTGTCCTGTCGGGGGACCGCTGCTATTTTAAACTTTAACTGAACGTTAGGCTAATAATTAGAGCGGTCCCCCGACGGGACAACATTTAATCAAAAAATTTCATACGTACTTACGTAGGGTCATAATTTCAAGGTTATTTTTTTCTTTTTATAGGGTTTCACGTAGTTTAACTTTATTTAGTTTTTATTATTGTTATAGCGGCAATAGAAATTTCAGATGTCTACCTATTACGGTTCATGAGATACAGCCCACTGACAGACAGACGGACGGACAGCAGAGCGGCATGTCGGCTTATACGAAATAAAATATTTTGATTTAAAATAAAAATTACCAATACTTCAATGAAAAATAGTAATTTATTCGGAAGTAGATACAAATAAGGGTAATCAGTAAACAGGAAACGCACTTTCCCATATTGACCAACTGACATAGCCTTCATTCATAATACATCGGAACACCGGACGTCGTATTTATTTATTTATGTTATTTATATTTAAAATTAATATGTAATAATAAGTTGTTCCATATACGACTATGCTCACTTAAACAGTCATAATATGTCGTAATGGCAGCTGGTGTGCTGATTGCCATCATTATTGTTGACATTATTTTTTGTATGCGTTTATTTATTACTTTTGCCCATGACATGTTAACTTACATAATAATTACCTTCTCAATCATGATTCATATTGCAGGTTCAATATCCCCCTAAACCGTGAAAACTGACTACATGTGTATGTGCATAAGATAAATACAGGGTTATTTTAAATTGGCTAGCTAAACTCCGCAGACATGATGGGTATCGATATCTAAACAAGATAAAACAAAAATAATTAATTTGATGATTTATTTTTTTGGGGTCATCGGCCGCACTTATTGTAGTCGCTGGAAATATCAGTTTAACAAATCTGATTTTTTGTGGTGTAAACTTCATAGACGTGATGGTTTTCGATATATAAACACGACAAAATATAAGAAAACGATTTTTCGCAACTCATACGTCAAGCAACAATACAAACAACGGTTGTTGACCTCCCGAGAAAACCAACATTTTTTTTGTCGTGTTTACATTACGCGTCTGCGGAGTTTAGCTAGCCTATTTAAAATAGCCCTGTATATTAATAATATTAGGCTATTACTTTCCCACTGCCAGGAAAAAAAGCCTCTTTTCAAACAGAGAAGGCACGTTGATCACCACGCTTACTAAAGACGAAGTGGCGATTTCAGGCTTCTATTAACAATAACTCCAGGTTTCCTCACGATGTTTTTCCATCACCGATGTTAGAAATATCCAACATAAACAGACCGTTATTCAGATATATTATGTGAGGTAGGTTTTTTTTTATGTTTTATTTTGTAGGTTTAATTAGATTAGTTATTTTTGTTTCTTGGTCATACCTATGTTAAGTTATGGATCTATGGTCTGAAAATAAAGATTTTATTATTATTATTATAAACTCAGAAAGTACAAATAAATTGAAAGAACACTGGTACTTGCCCGGAAGTGAACCCACGACCTCGTGTTTGCGAGACGGCGACCCTAGATCCGAAATTTCTAAATGACCAATGTCCCTGACGTTTTTTTTTTAATTTCCAGGGTATAATAATGGGTAACCCAGTGCTGAGTCGCGACAGCATAGCGGACTACAGCTCGATCTACTTCCAGTGGGGCCTGATCGACAGCCAGGGCCTGCAGGCTGTCAAACCGCTGCAGGATGCCTATAACAAAGCCATTCTTAGCGAGGACTCAGTATCTGCGAAACTAGTAAGTATCTGCAATAATTAATGTTGTCTAATGAATCAGAACACCAGTAGGGGCCCGTGGCTAAATAATAACAGCCGCACAGGTCGATCGGTCAGGTTAAGCTACGCTTGCCGCGGTTGGTCTGTGGATGGGTGACCATCTTTACATACCGAGACCCCTCCGTGCCTCGGAAAGCACGTTAAGCCGTTGGTCCCGGCTGTCATTCGTGGATCTTTGACAGTCGTTACGGGTAGTCAGAAGCCCGAAAGTCTGACAACCAGTCTTACCAAGGGGTATCGTATTACTCAGTAACTGGGTTGTGGAGGTCAGATAGGCAGTCGCTCCATGTAAAATACTAGTATTCAGCTGCATCCGGTTAGACTGGAAGCCGACCCCAACATAGTTGGGAAAAGGCTAAGCAGATGATGATGAATCAGAAAATCAGTTAATTTACATATAAGTAGGTGATACGTGATATGATAGGTGCGGTGGTGTGCACGTACCGGTAATCAAACCTGTGAAATAGATTCGGGGCCGTATTTTTTTTATGAGCCTCTGTCCCACAGCTGAGCAAAGGCCTCTCTACTCTCCTTCCTGCTCTCTCCAGAGCTGCCAAGGACCAGTATTTATGAAAGGAGTCCATCCCTCCATTTCCGTCTGGGCCTGCCGCGATGTCGTTTCGGGGCCATATTACGAAGTATTAATGCAATCATGATTCCAGTGCGAAAAAAATATGAAGTTAAAAAAAAAACACGCTCATCCAATCTATTGGACTCGTTTAAACAAATCATATCAGCCTAAACTCGAGGGGTTTACTAGTAGCCACTGACGAGTCCACTATCCACCTCCTAGCTCCATCATCAGATCAGCTCCAAGATACCAATATACAGTTACGTTCCAAGATACAGTTTTGTCATCCAAACTACATATACTTACATACAAAGTTTAATTTCGATACGCCTATTCGAAGTAAGTTAAAATTGATTTCTAAGATTTTAAAACATTGTTTGTTAGTTTTTAAGTACAAGTGAAGCTAATAATTAATAAAAAGGAATGGTGCTATCGATCATGTACAGCGCCGTCTCTCTCCTACACTGGAATCATGATGGCATTAAACCGTTATAGTAAGGCACCAGGTTTATTTTGACTACAAAGCCTATAAGGTAATATGTAAAGTTAACTGTTACCTAGCCTATACTATCCCACTGCTGGGCTTAAAGGCTTCCCCTAAATCCTTCCAGAAACTCACCACCTCGAACCAGCCCTCGCGGTACGCGTCCAGGTCATCTCGCCATCTCTTTCTGGACGCCCGCTGTCCATCTTCAGGCACCCATTATGTGGATACTTCTTGTTATAACCTATTTATTTTAAAACTTTTCAGCTGCGCGAAGAACTGCTAAACAGGCTAGATGACATCTCGATGCAGCAGCAAACGTTTAATATCCTAGTTGACACCATAACCCACCTGGATGAGTTCGTCAGTTACATTCTAAAACCTGAAGTGTCCGAGGCACTGCACGTTGGCAGCATACAGTTCGCCTTTCACAACGGAACAGCTCATAAAAGGCTTACTCCTGACTTCTTGAGTGAAGTTCGGTCGAAAATTGAGATGCTGCTAAATCATTACCGGATACTTATTTATTGGTAAGAAATTGAATATTTTTAGTTTTAGTTTTTGGTTAATTGCACGAGTTGTCATATGGGGGACTTACACTAGGTCTATTTTTGTCGTGCGGCTGGTCGTTGGTGTAGCCGAATTGCCATTTAGACAATTGATTTTCGTCCGTGCGGTGAAAATCGTGCGGCTATACTCATCTGTGTAAAGCCCGCATTAGTATTATATTCGATGCTATTTTGCGTAGTGTGGTATGTTATATGTGCCTGTATTTCTCAACTTTTGTACCTTGATTAGTCTGAGGTTATATAAGTTATCGACATAACACAAAAAAGCCATTAAACGGTCATCATACAGGTGGCCATGAATTGGTAATCCTATAGCACTAGATTCGGTCTGGCAAACAGTTGCAAGGAGATAGGTTTGTTTCTTAGCAAGTACTGTAACGGTATTGTTGCTTTCTAGCGGGCAGATGGATCTGACAGCTCCATGCGTGCCCAACGCTAAGGCTCGCAGGAAGCACTGGCATTGGAACAAGCGTGATAAGTTCCTGAACGCGTCGCGCACACCGTGGTGGTTTGACAACAGAGTCGCTGGGTAAGTTGTCACAATCGAACATTCGCACACAAAAAAGGTACAAAGGCGGACTTCATGCTTAAGGCAATCTCTACCAATCAGCTAAGGGTGCTGATGAGATTAGATGGCAGGTGCTTTAGTTGAGAGGAACAATTATTAAAAAAAAAACTGTTAAAAATATATCATAGTGTATTTAAAATAAATACATAAATAGGTTATAAACTTATATACATACATATTACCATAATATATATTTGTAAATAAACATTATCCTTGTGTGTGCGTAAGCTCGATTAGATATGACAAGATGGTTCATATTACATGCCCGATAAGATCGATCGATACATTTACAATTCGTCCAAAAGAGCATCCATTTTCGACGAGCTTGCGACTGCTACTTTATTAGATTGCTGTAGATTCAGTTTGGTACTGATAACCATAACATTTTTAAGTCCTAACAAAAAAAGGAGCCCAACGTCTATTATATAAGCTCATCATTTAATTAAAAATTTAAAGAATCCCCGACACGAACAAAAATCTCTAAAGAATAAAAATAGGAAAAGGGTTTGGTCCTTTTTGATTAATATAAGTTGTAGGTAATATTTTGATCCAAGCGTCGTCGATCAGATAATATTCAAACGGCTGAACACATTTTATTAAATCATAGCTAAGAACACTCTCGATCAAGTCACTTTTCAAATAAAACATAAAAAATCAAAATCGCTTCAGCCGTTTGGGAGCTACGATGCCGCAGATATACAGATACACACCCTTTTGTTTCCATCGGGGGTTAAAAATGACATAATTCTTGAACACATTCTTTATGTTTTCAGATACGTTAAAAGCGGCGGCGGTCTAACTGAAGTCTTAGTCCGAGGTGCAGGTCATCTAGTCCCAATGGACAAGCCAGCAGAAACCTTGCAACTGATCTCCTTCTTCATCAGGGGCTTAGACATGCCATTACCACCTAACTACCACATCATGGCCCAAGATACAGCTGCGTACATTGATGACGACACTGAGGGCATTTCGAAGACTATACTGCAAGTTCCTGGAGAACAATCTTCTGGGACTCAAACTGTGATGGTTGTAAGCATTATCTTGAATGTCCTCCTGCTTCTCGCTCTAGTCTGTGGCGTGGTCTATGGTCTGAGGTGGAAGAGACGGACCGATGCCTATTTATACAATAACGTTGAAGAGACCAGTATTACTTCTACTATGTTTTAAGGATTTAATATATTCAGAACTGTTGTTACTCAGGTTGTGCCAGAAATTGTTGAGCGGTTGTGCGTAGCATTTTTGAACGTTGATAAACGTCCGGTTCCTCTAACTTGTCGACAAGCATAAGCTAGGGTTGTTTTTACTATTGCCATATTGCATGACGCGTATTCCTCACAGTGTAGCATAGGAGACTCCCAGCTCCGTGAGAAGAAATGACAGGTTAAGTTTTTGCTAGAGAAGTCATTAAAGTTGAAATCAAGCTATACAGGGTGGCAGGGACATCGACGAGCAAACTGTAACCATGAATTCAGCACATGATTCTAGATCCCCTGGGGTAGAAATTTTTAGTTCAGTTATATATAAAAAAAACACAGCAGACTGTTTCATAGAAAAGTGCGATACCTACGCGGTCAAAATGTATGGAACAGCAATTTTTTTTAAATATTCGGCGTAAAATGGCAACACAAGGGGGGATCACAATCATGTACTGAATCCATGGTAACCAGTGGCGCGTCGATGTCCCTGCCAGCCTGTATAATACAATCGGGAAAGATATTATTTTGTAGATGATTTTTTATTTATTGGGAACCAAGTTTTACCTTCGTCTCCAGATCTCAGCATGTATTGAATTGTATGTGTGAAGAAATACTTTTATGTATACGAAATCAGAGTACAGAACATGACATCAATTAGAACTTAATTTAGTAAATCACAAATGATGCCAAGTTAACTTTTTGTTACGGTATGAACTAGTCTATATTTCTGCCAAGGCCTACATATCCCTCAGTGCCTTTTAGTTTTTATACGTACTGTTGTAAATATCGTGTAATTATTGTAAGGAATAGAAAATAAAACATATTTTAAATATAAATTAACGTTTATTTGAATTCCTGTATGAAGCTGTCTATCATGAATTTTGCTACCTCTGGCTGGTCCAGTGGCACCATATGTCCGGCTCCCCGAATTAGTATTTCGACGAAATTTCCACCTGCCTTCTTGTACCTGAAATCGTAAGACATAAAGTTACAGAAAATAAGTGTGTAGCGCGGCCTTAAAAGAATGTGTGTGAACGTGCCCTTATGCGCGGCAACGGGGAGCACACACCCCCGCATGCGCCCCCGCGCCTACCGACAATGGACGAAGGATCGCGAGTCCTTACGCCACGCTCGCGATCCGCTCATAAAAGTTTACATTTATTTTTAATAATCTAAAAAAACTATTATAAAGTTTTCACGAGACAACATTTTTCAAGAGAAATTGGACCATAGGAGCTTCTGGAAATAGATATCGAAAGAAAGTAATGTATTTATGACTGAATATAGCTAGCCAAGTTATAAAATAATGCAGGTAAGTAGGTAGGTGTTGTGTATGCTAAATATGACCAGTTTCTTACCCAACAACGGATCCATTGGCGAATCTGCGGAGGCGCCTCCTAGGGGCTTGTATGTAGGATTCTCGGCGTGACCACTTCAGTGTTTCGTACATGTGCTTCGACAAACTGTACGCCAGGATCACGTCCAGCTGACCACTGCAAATGAGCAAAGTTGTAAATAAGTACAGACGCCAGCAGGTCAAGCTATCCGAAACTGTCAAATTTTCCGAATCAATCTTGAACCTTAATGCTTTAGCGATAAAGTTCAAAATCTATTAAAGAAATTTGACAGATTGTAGTAGCTTGATGTGCTGGCGTCTGTACCTTCCTATGGAGTATTTAAGTCAAAAATCCTGAGCAGGCGGTGACAGCGGCATCTGTTCAAACAATCAAGGCGCTTATGCTGGCCGAAAATATTCCTATACGGCAGAAACTATTATTATGAAGTGTGATGAGATAATGCATCGTAACAGAGGAGCAACTTCAAGGGCCATGTGGTTGGCTATAATGTATGGATTAACTTATAGGAGGTAGATAATTATTGATTCTTAAAGTTCCGCAAACTTTCATACCTAGTTAAACTAGGTACTAAGTACTACTAACTACGTTTCCTCAGGCTCCTAGGGAGGAAAAAGTTGTTGGGCAACTAAGTTGCTCGTGGACGAGCCACGACCAACTAAGTTGCCCAGCAACTTTTTTGTCTCTGTCGCAGTCTTCTTGCCGACGATGCGCACACGAGGGCGACAGCAACGCTACTTTTTTTGTAAAATTTTCGGTCGAGCAGGAACTGGCGAGCCGTACTTTTTGTTACTATGCGCGAACTTACATTGCAACCAATAGATGGCCGACAGTTGCGTCCAAACCCGCAGACAAAAATGCCTCCCAGGTGTCGCGTGGCTACATGCGCGCACTTTCTTACAAACCCGTAGACTTGATATGAGAGGCAAATTAGTTGCGGAGAGAAAATTTGCTCATGGTCCTTATGGTAAGGCAGAATTCTTTAGTCCTCACGCCATCTTACCTGTAGCTTAAAACTCCATAATGTTCCAATAGCTCTTCAATGAAAGGCTTCGTTGTGTTGGCGAAGTCTGGCAACATCTTCTCATAAACCAGCTGGTTGTTATAGTTGAAGGTGATGTTCCCCACGTGGATCTGGTCTCTGACGTCACTCCTGTTGATGAACTCTTCAAACTCCGGTGCTCCAGTTGACGAGTCCTCCACGAAGTTGTATATACTGACGCCGCTTTGCTTCTTAATGTATTCTATTGTTTCGTTGAATTTCTGGAAAGATGGAATTACAAAATGAGGGTCTATTCTACAGCTCCAGGATAGGTCTTCTCGATATTCACACTCATAATACACGCCTACCACCACCACACCACCAGAAGGCCAATTCCCGTATAATTCCCGTACAATTTCCGTTCAAAATCTAGTCGCAATCTCATCTCAGCTACAATCAACGTCAAAAATTTTACAAAAATTTAGGGAGATTACAAGTATTTTTGACAGATTGAGACTGAGATCAGACTGTGAAAGTTCTTAAAATTGCGAGAATTTTATTGTCCCTCAGATACAAAAGAAAAAGGAATGTGATCAAAATATTGAACAGAATTTGAACGAAATAATCTGCAAGAAAAATCAACCGAAACTCATCCGGAAATACTAAAACCGACCAAAATTTTTCATATATTTAGTTTCTTCGTCATGTTATCAATTTCGTTCGAAAATACATAAGTATTTCAAAGAATACTACGTTTTATTTGTATCACCTTTCCTGCAACAATATTCTGCTATCTAGAGTCGAACCTACCAATACTTAATACTAATACTTTTTTATACAGGGTGGCAGGGATATCGCGCAACCTGTTACCATGGATTCATTGCATGTCCCGCCATCCTGTATTAACGATGCATAAAAAAGACCCTTGAACTTACATTAGCAGCATCGACCATCCGCTTGCTATCAATAAGCTTGACGACCTGTTGCTCAAGCACCGCCACGTGGTCCACCTGGTTACCTTCGAGGATGCCTAGCACTTCACACAGGGTGCTGTAGTGCATCATGTCTCGGAGCTCCACGAGACCGTTGCCGATTGCGATACCCTGGAAGATTAATGAAATATTAAGATTATTATAGGCTAACGGTATCTTGAGACAGGCGAGGATACTTCCAGCTGTACTACCTATAGAAGAGCAGTGGTGGCCCAGAGGTAATGGTTCGTACCTACAAGTCGTGAGTTCAAACCCAGGCAGGTCTTTTACTTTGTGTAAATTATTTCATCACCACTGCTCTCAAGACGGCGAATCTGCGAGCGATCTTATGAGTGACTTACTTACAAGCCCCTCGGCACGACGTTCTTGGTGACTGTTTCTGATCATTTGGCTTTTGATTCTGAAAGCAAATGGCTTACATAAAAGAATAAGCGACGTACCCTCATGTTGATAGGTTCCTGTGTTTTATCCTTGTTATGCCTGTGGATCTGGATGGCCAGCGCAGGGACGTATTTCCCCGCGTAAGACTCTCCAGCTACGAACAGAGGTGCGGATCGCAGTTCTGGGAACATCTCCAAGAACTGCTCGAGGAACTCCAGCATTTGCTCGCCGACCTGCAATTGTTAATATTAAAACTATAAAAAAATTAATAAAATAATGACCTTTTGGAGGCATGAGGAACAGGATGTAAAGTTCACTCAACCTCCATAGAAAAGGGAGGATCCTCCGACCAGACGGGTGTTGTGTCTGGCGGGCAATTGCCCGACGATTGATGTTGGGAAATTGTATCTATGCTAATTGCGCGGTAAACTCTGCTTGCGAGATGCAGGATTTGCGTGACGTCAGTATGACGCGTTGTTCGCATGTGGCGTTGTAGATACCGCTACAGCTTAATAGCCTAGAGCCTCGACCAACACCTGAGGTCCTGCCGACCTGGTTTTTGCAAGTGGGAGGATTTTCGCAAGTACTTTAGTTGTTTAGTTGATCTAACTGGATTTTAACTAATGAAAATATCCGGTCCTAAAATTTGCGTATTAACAGTTATACAATTTATTAATATACGATTAAAATATCTACTATCGCGATTCAAATTCACAACTTGCACACAGCAAAAGCTGATTCTTTCTCCAGTAAACAGGACGTTGCACCCTGACCTTTCCGTCAAACGCAACCCATTCAACCAGTAAAATGATATTTTAACTTATACTCGACGCTTCTTCAACTGGTTTATTTACATTTCCATTGGTCCATAAAGATTCTGATGACCTTAGAGTATTTGCATAGAAAGAATGTTAACACCACTAAATAGCTCCTAGGTATTAAAACAAATTGCTAGAACTTATGGCTGAATATAAATTATCATTTTCTTTAGTCACGTTGAGCTACAATGTTGAAGAATCTTAGATGTCCTAAGCTAAGAAGTGACTAAGTATAGCCACCAAATGAGATAAGTAACCAGGGTCGTCGGATATAGTTGAAGTTTAGTAAGAAACCGATAGATGTTTTCGAATGATATTTAATTTAATGAATAGAAAACAAACAGTTCATTTGTCAAATTAAATTTCATTAAGCTAGCATTAAAACACAATTTATTAAATTAAGCTAGCATTCTTAGTTTTCGAGACTTTCACGTATATATAAATCAATATAAGTTTACCATGTCAAGGTGAAATTCAGTACATAATTTGAAATAGGCAACACAATACATAATGTCAAGTTTAATAAAATGGGATTATAAATTCGTCAAGTTCAATGTCAATACAGTTAAATTGAAAATATAAATGATTTAGTACAAGTCAGGAATACAGAGATGTCATAATCATCAATTTAAATTCTTATCGGTCAGAAATTCGCCAGTTGAGTAATAATATTAATTAATTAATAGATAGATGATCTGTCAATAACTTTTTGAAAAGTGGAAATGTCTTTTTTTATTACATCGGGTATTTTGTTAAAAATGATCGGACCCGTATATATACTTTTCTTTTTTGGTGACCGTACCTATTAGTAACCTATATATAGGTACTTAGTCACCTCTCATGGCATGGGTATATAATGAAGCAAAGATGGTAATTTTAGTTGCTAGCTCACAATGAAGTATATGAATACATCTGTATGAGCTTGTCTTTTACATGTTTGTAAATGGATTAGACTCGCTCCAGGAGAATTATTATACAATATATTACACAGGTCATATGGATAACTAAAAATAAGCCATAAAACACGGGCGGAATTGTAGACTCGTTAACCAAAGCCAGTGTCGCCTAATAGAGCGGGTTGTTACTCTGTACTTGAAGTATGACCAGAACCCATTTAGATCGTAGGTTTATGTAGTATATAATGAAAACTGTTACAATTAAGATTTGGTAGCCTCCTACGGCAAGCTGAAATAAGCCCAAAGGACAAGTGGTTTGGTATTCACACATAAGGAAACAACAAACTATCTCACACACCGTATATTTACAAAAGTTAATTTAAAGTAATAAACGGTGAACCTTAAAGAACTAATTTAACTTATCGTTAACAAATTAAGTAGGTGTCTACAACTTTATATTAATATTGCCACCAGCTAATATTTCAGCGGAAAGAGCTAGGGTCGTGGGGAGTTGGAGATAAACCCAGTACTGTATCGTTTTAAATGTTTGAACTAAATAATTTTAATTTCAAATTTAAGGTATAACCTTCCAGTTATTTACATGTTATTTATTAGTATATGGGCGCCAGGGACTTTAAGAATCCCAGATCCCGGAGCCGACGAAGGTGTCCATTATGCTTCTGGATGAAGGTAAATAACTCTGGTGATTATGTTGCAGTGTACCTATCTACACTGCAACATAATCACTGCACTGCGTAGCGAGGGATGAGTGCGATACCTCCTAATACTTAATCAATAATCAGCCTATAATGTTCCCACTGCTGGGACACAGGCCTCCTCTCTTCGAGAGGGAGAGGATCAACCACGCGGGCTCAGTGCGGATTAGTAAATTTTGGTTACATCGAAAGGTTTGCTCAAGTATTAGGTACCCAATAGAATAGCAATGAAGGCCATTCAATTTGAAACTTTAGAGAATACTTAGTAATATTTGGTAACGATTTTTGGGAAATTTACAAAAATACATAAAAATCGTGTTTTGTCGAATCCCGTGAATTTTCACCTAGACTTTATGGAGTGCTTAATTGTTGTAAATGGATCCCCCATTCGCATTAAACTAACTATCACTATCACGTCCTAATACGACAAATTACAAGTCACCCCTGTATATAAAAAGCAGCAAGTCGCATTTCAATAAATAAAAAATTCTTTCATACATACCTATTCTAAGGAACGTAATGATCTATCTCGTTGTAATAAATACATTATTTTTTTGTTCTTAAAGATTGGTACTAGTTTACTAGTGGATAGGGGGGTCCACAGGCGTGGATTGCTTAGGGCATCAAGTAATCTTAATCCGGTACTGACCACTGCTCTACCCGCCAATAGGTTTACTTCAATTTTTTTGCGTTAAACATGATATACATACATACTGTGCCACGTAGTCCAAAGAGTTTGTCGCAGTTTAATCTAAACTGCGACTGACAAACAAACATTCTAAAATGGCCATACATCTTTAACGTATACTTACATCATCTTCATTGTCCGGGTATCCTCGCTCGTCATCGGTGAAGCTGAAGCCAGCTCCGACTGGGTTGTCGAGGAACAGCATGGAGTGATCCGCCCAAGACACGTTTCTTGGTACCACTGAAAAATGTAGTTAGTTGTGGTTACATCTTTGTTAAAAGGTGTGACAAAAACACGTTCACATTTTGGCAATACCTATACATATATAGATGCCTTTCATCATATTCTACCCCCAACTATACACCTTAAGGAAAAAAAAAAAGAAAAAATAATTAAGAGAAATTAAGTTGATTTCAGAGTGACTAGCACTATTAAAAAAGTTATAAAAATGCTTGAAGTTGTAGCGTAAACTGAACTTTATTGTGTAAGAATTAAAGTTATTTCTACACCTTCTATACCTTCTAGTTTTTATTTAAAATATAATTGACGTGTAAAAGTGTAGTGTTGTACTTGCAAAATAAAATCATTTATCATTAACAATACAAATAAATAAAATTAAAGTGTCTGTTTGTAATGTCAAAATAACAGCTTTTACTAAATGCGTATGAAAGTAGGTATATACGGTACCTATAGCAAAAAAACACTTTTTTTAATGTTTGTTTGTCTGTCTGTCTGTTTGACGGGACTTTTACTGGCAAATAGCAGCTGATGTTATAACGAGTAACATAGGCTACTTCTTTTCCCAGTAGCACGTTCCCGTGGTATAATTTCCGACAACCACGCGGGCAAACCCGCGGGCAGAGGCTAGTACCTACACAATATAATGCTAGTTTTAATGTGGGAAATCCCGACCAAACCCTTTCCGTCTCAGCGAGGTTCGTTTAACGACTCTCAGAGCATTAGAATACTTAGCACGATGTTAAAAAAACGATCTATTGTCCGAATGCAGACAGTCTGTAAAAACTAGATGCATAAACCATAGAAAAAACAGGATCATAAAACGTCGCGAGTTCGCGCGTTGCTTGGGAGCAAAAGGAAATCCTCATGTGCAATCGGACAACACTTATATTTTTGAAGGGTTTCGTTACGGAACCCTAAAAATCAAAGTACCCTTTGGGTACGGAACTTCCTTAAAAATCGATATTTAAAATCTAATAACTGTCACTAAATCATTGGTTCATGATGATGATGCAAGCATTAATATAGTTGGCCGTGTCAGAGTGCGAATTTTAGTGCGCATTACAACGATAATAAAAGTTGCGGTTAATCAATTCGCGACGAATGTTATCTACGCCTGACATTCATAGTTGCATTAGGTGTACGTAATAGTAAAAATATGATCTTGTTATTAATAAGAAATGTATGTAACGAGGGAAATACTGAGCGTAAACTAACATTTATGACAGATGGTAATGGATATTTTGATGCCCAATGATTCTTTCCCTTTCTTTTCTTGTATACATGTGCATAATATAATAATTATTATTTTAAGTCTATTAGCGTAAATAATATTATGTTAATATTATTTGAAAAAAAAAAATAAAAAAAAGGATTGTGTGGTTATAAATAAGAAACCACGGTAAAAGTGAAACTTTTTTCACATTATAGACATTTTACTAAAAATTTTCGGAATAATTCACTTTATTCCTACTCCGCGGCCGACCGTCACGAGACATGCAACACACAGACGAAAAAGTTTGAGACGATGTAATAAAAGTTTCACTTTAAAATGAGTTCTAATATATTTTTTTAACACGAAAAGGATTTAAAAGCCAAAATAAACAGGGTCAAATTAAATTAGTACACGAAAATCCGCAGATTTAATAGGTAAGCTTCAACAGGTAGAGAATGAAAACTAAGCAGAGAATTTCAGCGGTGCACTCGGTAACTGAAATCTCCACGTTAGTCGAGATGTTCAAGTTTCTATGCAAACAAAATCGCAGGCCACTGCTAGTTTCACTGATTTATTATTATGAGTCAACCTTGCTGTGCTATGCTTGCTTAGGCGGAAAGCAGTTCGATTTTATTGCGCTACCTATTTGATGAACATCATGTAGGTATGGATCAGAATGTTAGGCCACAAAAGGGATGAATGAAAGGCAATTACATGCAGCTGAGATGAGATGTGTGGTGTTACACGAATGGATAGAATAAGAAATGAGTACATAAGAGAAAGTCTGAGTGTGGCACCGGTGACTGAAAAGTTATATGTAAATCGTTTGACGTGGTATGGGCACGTGATGCTGAGGAATGAGGAAAATGTCTTGAGGAAAGTTTTGAGTATGAATGTGGATAGCTATATGAATAGAGGAAGACTAAAGAAACGATGGACGGACTGTGCGAAAGATGATATGGCTAAACAGGGGAGTGACTACCGAGATGACTACTAATAGAGAAGTATGGAAGAAAAAGACATGTTGCGCCGATCCCAAATAAATCGGGATAAGGGCAGGTGACTGATGATGGCTTGATGAACAATATCCTACCTCTTGCTTTCCCTATTAAAAATGAATAATAAAATGCATTACCTTTTCCATCCTCCACTTTGATTGGTCCAACGATATCAAAAAGTCCTTTCATAGACGAGAACCCAGGACCTCCTTGCAGCCATATTATCAGCGGTGTTTCCGACAAGTTGGTAGAAGCGGGGAAGAACCAGAAGAACAAATTCGAATTATATTCTTCATTCACTGTTATGAACCCGGAATAGCTCTTAAGTCCGAGGAAGTTTGATGAGTTTACTTTCGATAGCTCTCTTGCAATAGTTGCGTTTCCATTTTGGATGTGAGGCGTTAAGATTAGGCAGTCGCCGCAGACATTCTCTTCCGACAATGTGGTATTGCCGAAGACACCGCTGAAAATAAATAAGAAAATGTTATACTCCAAATCCAAATATCCAAATCCGAATCCGAATACAAATATGTTTACCTACACCTAGTATTAAGGTCCTTTTTGTAAATATTTATGTAAATCAATTATTTCAATAAACAATTTCAATTTGAATAGATACTAGTTAGATAGATACAAATCAAATCAATCAAATCAAATTATTTTATTTTTAAGGAAATTTAGAAACAGCTGGTTGATACTTCCCGTGACCCAAGGGCTGGCTTTTACCTTGGCCATAGGCTAAGCATTGCCATACAACGTGGTAATACCGCCAGTCTCTTGGATACATTACCAGTCGACAGCGATGCGGATGAATTTTTCGACGTTATATTTTAGTTTGTGTATAGTTTTAGTTAAGTTAGGATTTAATTTTGTTATTTTTATTAATTAATTAGGTATCAGTTGTTATTTGCTTACCTACTTATTATTTTAATATACAGAAATATTTTAATTCACATAAAGCTACATGGGCACTTATGAAACGTCAGAAGCTAGGTGCAGAAGCTAAGGACGAGCTGGACTCCAACCGAAAGGACTGGCCTACTAGCAAAATACATGATAGTATGGAAAAGGGACAGGGAGGCTTTTGCCTCGCAGTGGAATTGATTGATTGAGTGGATTGATTGATTGATTGATTGGTGGAGAGCAAACATCAACTGAAAATCAGGAGTGTTTCATTTTTATGCATTTTTGTTGAATATTCTTAATTTACAATTATTTACTGAAGAGAGCCAAGGACGGTTCTACGATCTTTACCAGACGTAAATACTTTTTATTTCCCAAAATTATGAATTATCAATGTTTTATTAATTTTACGAAAAAACAACGACTTTTAAATAAAATAAAAACTAAATAATCCACAGATATAAACGTTTGTGTAAACACGACGCGAGGTAGCTAAATACTTAGAACTAACTTCCCACTTAAGTTAAAGTACCTACTTATAACTTGCAAGCACTTACCTCAGCCCTGCTAGTAACACCACAAGAATTGCTCGCTCCATGACCGGCTCCGGTGGAAACCAGTCTCGTTATGTGCTAGTACTCATTACGTCTGCACAATACTTACTTATAACAAAAAAATGCGTAGAAAATTGATGACGAATATGAGGAATAGTCGTGATTCTAATTCATTCGTAAATATCTATACAGCGAACTGGTTTTCCTTTTCATCTACATTAGGTAGGTATACATCAGGTAGGTACACATAGGTAGGTAGTAGGTAGAGCTCACTTGGGCTAACTTGTTAAGGTAGGTATTGGCGCCGATTCCCTTGATCATAAACTAAATTTAAGTTCAGTGCATCTTTTTCTTTCTGTTTCATTAAGAAAAGGACAGAAGATAAATATTAGTTTAGTCCTGTCAAATTAGTCAGCGCCTGACGTAAATTGACGTATTTTTAGTTGCCAAGTTTTTAAACACGTCTAATGTCTGAGTATCTTAATGGACAGAACTAAACTAATATTTATCTGCTATCAGTGCTATCCTTTTCTTAATGAAATAGAAAGAAAAAAAGCACTGAGTTTAGTTTGTGAACAAGGGAATCGGCGCCACTGTTGCTTGCCATAGCTTAAATTTGTCTTACCTTATAAGGAATCATCTAATCAAATATGTAAACAAATGACCATAAGTATGTCTAATTATACTTTTTTAAAGGTGAAATGTATTTCAGTTTAATTACCATAGTGAGTTAATGCTGAATAGGAACTTTGTGTTACCAGCTTTTCTGACTCCCAAATACTTACAGCCCTGCATACAGACAGACCCGTTCCGGAAATTAGCCTAATTGCGATGAAAGATACACCATAAATTCCCTATCATAATTTGGGTGTATAAAATTATTGTATGACAATTGTGGTTCGACACTTCAAATTGTGAATGTATCAACAGACTTACTAATTATGGCCGACTCTATGACGGACCGTTATTTTTTTAAATTTAGACTTAATTGTATCTTTACCAATAATGAAGCAAAGACCTCATACTTAGCTTTGCATAGTAGAACCTACCATATGAAAGTAGCCATCACTGATGAAATTAGCTTACGTATTTATATGCCCAGTTTGGCAATAAAAGTTGCTACCATTGGTAAGCAAAACGATTCGTTTTTGTTTATAGGAACCGAGCGTTAGTTGGACGCTGAACGGTAGCTCTTGTTAAACGAAGCTGTAAACACAAACAACGTTCTCTACCCACACAAGGCAGATGAAGACACGATACCCACGTCAAATTATAAGGTAGATGACGAGTGGAATCTCAATGCTCACTGCGTAGGTTTCTAACAGCGTTTTTCCTTCGTTGTGCTTCCTTGAATTTTTTTTCACCTTGTGCGGAAAGATATGGCTCTCAATGTTTAATGTTTTTCTCCCTTTGCCTTCACTTGCTCCATGAAAAGTACTGGTATTCAGCTCCATCCAGTTTGACTGAAAGCTGGCCAAACATAGTTGGGAAAATACTAGGCAGACGATGATGGCTTAGTCTAACCTAGGCTTTGATTCGTTTTACCAATCACCGGCCGATGGTTTAATGATGCAAGCACGAATCATGGCTTTGCGTTTTTGTTGGTCTGAGTTTCAGATATACATAGACAGAGGATTCTAGACGCTGGATAGTGTTGTCTTTAAGGCTATTTTTTTTTATCACGATCTCCATTTCTCCATGGAAACTTCTGCAGTCTCGGTGATCGAAAAGGAAGACTCGTATTGCAGCAGCGATATTACTAGGTGCAATTTTCCCGTTGGTTGGAAGTTGGAATTTAACATTAGATCATTCATTTGCGGTTTGAACCGCAAATAAATGATCTAATGTGAAGTTCCAACTTTAATGCTTATTGCATCACATCAAGTAAAGTAGAGAGCAGGGGTGGCCCAATGGTGACTGCGCCGACTTACGAGTTGTAGGTCGTGGGTTCGAACCCAGGCAGGCCCTTTAAGATAAGATAAGATAATAATTTATTTCTCACCACAATATACAAGTACATCAAAAGATCAAGAACAATAAGTACATACATAATAGTTTAAATTATACTGCGGGAGACTGGTGCCTAAGCTAGGCGTAAGGCCTGTATTTCAGGACACCAGGTCTCCACCCCTTCAAAAGCAGTTACATTCAAATCGGATTATGCACTCGCACACAAATGCGGTAAGTTACAAAATCAAAGAGAAAAAAAAAATACAGAATACACTATTGATTAAAACTTATTTTAGGGTTAGTATTTGAGAGTGTGTGTTTGTATGTGTGCGTTGTATGAGAGTGTGTGTGTGTGTGGTGTGTATGCGAGTTAAGTTTGGTGTGGGCCTGCATGGGAAGGTGAAGAGCTGTATGGACAGAATGGTGATGTACATAAATATATACACATGGCATATACATATTTGTATTCAAACAAGCAAGTTATATTGGGGCAGCCAGAAGTTTTTCCGTAGCTTCATAACTTAATTCCTTTACTTTATCTATGTAAATCATTTCATCACCACTGCTCTCAAAACGGTGAAGGAAAACATCGTGAGGAAACCGGCATGTCTTAGAACCAAAAATTCGAAGACATGTGACATCTTACGACCCCCACTGGGCCCGCGTGATAGATTACAGTCCACTCCCTCTCGATGAGAGGAGACCTCCGTTCCATTAGTGGGAACATTACCTATAGGCTGATTATGCATGATAAGGAAGTAAATTCTAGATGTTCCTCGCTAGAGAATTATCGACTAATTTTATCTACATACCTACGGTTAGACATGATCAGCTTCGAATGGTGCGATAGATTGTCTGTGTTCTATTATGTGGTAGCTAGGTGGTTTTTATAGCGCATCGTACTTAATTCTATGGTCATAGGTAACAACCGTTATTACAGGTCCAACCAACTGAAGTCTGGTTGAAGCTAATTTATTTCTTCTCAGGCGTGGTCAGATAGGAAATGTCAACTTCATCTAGTTTATCTATCTACAAGGTGTCGTTTTGCATCCTCGTCAAATTCAAGGAGGTAACTATGCTACTGAATCTCGACACGAATCAATAATAAAATAAGTAGGTATTTTTTTTAATTTTCAGTAATGTGTGGGACACGCATTTTAAAACGCGGCCTGTGTGAGACCGCACTGTAACTGCTTACACACACATAAAAACGCGGCCGCTTCTACGATCATAACGCGATTCTGTTTTTTGAAAGTGGTGTATTCTGAAATACCTACTGTCAAACTTAAATAACTAAAAAAACAAGTGTGTATTTATTATTTACCAGGGATCGTAATTTTATTTGATTATTTATGTCTTTCCTAACAGCCTCCTGAAATTTGACGAGGATGCAAAACAACAGCTTGTATACTAATAAGCTGAGGAGTTTGATTGTTTAATCGCTGGAACTACCGGTCGGATTTGAAAAAATCTTTTTGCAGTTCATAGCCCAATTCTTAAGGAAGGCTATGGGCTACTTTACATCATGCTAGGACTCTTAAGAGTCGAGCAAACGGTCAGGGCCCCAAGTCTGCTATTTTTATAAATTCGTCATTCCAACACGATCCCATTCCCATCCCATTGTCATTTTGCTTAAAGTTCGTAATCTGCTAAATTCTTAATGGCGATCATTGGTCGGTCAATGGTCTCGTAATAGAATTGTGTTATAATGACATTGTCGTATTGCCTTTATTAGAAAACCCGTTAGTAGAAATGATTTTGGAAAAACTACCACTACTTTATTTATGCCAGATTTAATTTATATATATTTTTACATGTTATTTATTAGTGTTTTATACAAGTCAAGTGTTCTAAGTAAGTCAGTCATTCATTTATCATTATGTACGAGATTACCATTCTATGTCATTTCTTTCAATGGAGTGTCAGTGGTCTGGAAAATCATAATGACGCTTTGGAGGCATGAGGAACAGGGTGTAAAGTTCACTCAACCGGAGGATCCTCCGACCAGACGGGTGCTGTGTCTGGCGGGCAATTGCCCAACGATTGATGTTGGGAAATTGTATATATGCGAATTGCGCGGTAAACTCTGCTTGCGAGATGCAGGATTTGCGTAACGTCAGTATGACGCGTTTTTCGTATGTGGCGTTGTAGATACTGCTACATCACTCCCCTCCGGAGACCGGAGGTCGATAGTGGGCTGAGTCTTGGGTCTTGCGTCGCTTGCCAGACCAGCTGAGGTTCCAGTGAGTCGGAACCGGTTGTCACATAGTTCACGGTGAGTCGGAACTGTCTGCGGAGATGTCCCCAGTGAGTCAGGGTGGCGCTGCGTTATACTCCAGTGCGTCGGATGTCGTACAGCGCCTGGTTGAGGCTGGCCGCTGCGTCGACCAGGAGAGGAAGCTCTTCTTGTTGACCGGCCGAAAGTGCAGTGTGCTGTGCCGAGGTTGCTGGTGAGGCTGAGGGTGATGACCAGGTATGCGCGGGCGCTCAGTTAGGATAGCCGTTGAAGCCGTGGGTGCTGGCTGGCTGGGTGACTCGCCGCTCTAAAGCTTGCGGGATTGAATGATAATGACGTCACGCTGAAGTATTTGCACGAAGGCTGCGCTGACGTTCATCACGTCGGGGTCACCAGTTTGGAGGCATGAGGAACAGGGTGTAAAGTTCACTCAACCTCCATAGAAAAGGGAGGATCCTCCGACCAGACGGGTGCTGTGTCTGGCGGGCAATTGCCCAACGATTGATGTTGGGAAATTATATATATGCTAATTGCGCGGTATACTCTGCTTGCGAGATGCAGGATTTGCGTGACGTCAGTATGACGCGTTTTTCGTATGTAGCGTATGTTAGTAGATTACCAAACTTGTCAAAATCAACAATTATGAAATCAATGGTAGACCATTCTGACACTATTGTAAGAGCAAACTTGGAGCCCAGAAAGAACGCTACGTAAAAACGAAGTAATATAGCGCGGGCAGGCAACCAACAGAACAAGAAATTTCGCGCCGACGACGCAGTCTCGGGCAGAGAAGCTAATTATTTTATAATATGACGAATAAAAGTGATTCTGGTATCCTATTCACAGAAAAAACAATAATATTTAAATGGAATCATCGACACGACGATGAAGGAGGTAACAACCATGACCGTCTTTATGAACTTGAGATGTAGTTTGTGACTTATTTTTAATTTTGTGTGTGTGACTTGGCTATCGCATTAGGTCAAGTAAGACCTGTAATGATAGTTTTAAGGCATTTAAATAAATAAATAAAATAAATGACCACAAAGGCGGCTCTACATGCGATATTTTTTTAATTTTAATTAGTCATCATTCTCCTGCCCTCATCCCAATTTATTTGGGGTCGGCGCAACATGTCTTTTTCTTCCATATTTTTTTAAATTAGTATTGTGTAAATATTTAGGTATGTACCCTATGTATTCATCAAAGCAGGTGTTAAGTACGGATCCCTTATGGATATCGCCGACCTTGCAATTCCTTCAGTTTACGCCGAGCGCATAGAAACTGCAACGATGACATCTGTCCGGCCACGAGCCCCCGACGTCGGCGACAGCAAAATTCGACATTTTTGTTTTAAATACTATTATTTTACTTTTATTTTATTTTCACTAGTAGTTATTTTAATACATATTTTTGTCACTCCATATTCTAGCATCGAATACGTTTCACCAATTTCAATTGTAATAAATTCCCATATAAAAAAAATAGTAGGTAAATAAAAAAATAAAAATAAATTAATTTGAAAGTAACTTTGGTTCTTTTTATCCACAGTTGAAAACATTGCACAATATTAGTAGTGTTAATGACAAGGCCACCACTTGTTCTTGACCGTGGCCGCAGATCGCGTCCCGAACAGAAATGTCGATGACTCAACCAGAATCTCACGGAGAAGCCTGCCCCATAAAGTTTCAACCACATTAACATAGGCTTAATAAACTTAATGTGTTTTTTACAAAGAAATCGCGTTCAAAATTAATAGTTTGGAAAAAAACCCCGCAAAACTGAACCCACTGTCCGGTTTTACGAGCGTGGGAAAATCAGTTATCTGTTAAGTCGAATCACGCACATCGTAATACGCCATCACGTATTACATTCACGTATTTAAATGTATCGCATCGATGTTTGTTTTACTACGAACATCCTAAATATAGAGCAAATCACTTTTAAGAGCGTGCAAGAATCTATCGCGAATATCTGAGCGTGGGAGCGCGTTTATGCTAAGCAGGTCATTGGTACCATGCGCCTTACCTCGCGGTATACAGGAGGCCCTGAAAAACACGCGGAACAATAACATTAATATAATTTTTTTAAACTTTTTTTTTTCTTTTAAGTCAGTACTTTTATCATAACTTGTAGTTAAAGCAACGGTTCAGAAAAAATATCTCTTCAAAAAAAAAAAAAAAAATATATTTCTTTAGGGCTGATTTTTTAATAGTCAGAAAAATATTCTGAAAAATAATCATGACAGTTTGATATATTTTCTATACAAAAGCTGTCAAACCGCAGTATATAGTCCTCAGATAAAAGTTATCTGACTACTGGAAAATCAGCCCTAAGTGTAGAAGTTCTATGGATAGTAGGTAGGTATACCTAAGCTGATTGATCATTACAGGTAAATCCATAAAATGTAGTGGATTCCCATGATTTCTCCTTTTATACCTAAGTACCTATATTTTGTATCCGGTTAAACAAAATGAGTTATTTCTCAATGGCATTTATTTTACCTTATTTATTAATTAACGACACTATACTTAAGTACCTAATTGTGACGTGTACGAGAGTGACGAGTAGGTAGTGATTAAAAATGAGTTTTCCTTACCTACTTGACTCCGGTAGAGTTTAATGGACAAAAACATATTTTCGAAATAATTGGGTACCAGCATTATTAGTTCAATTGCACATAATTATAATTGCCTATTTAAAACGAAAAACACGTTGAAAATATGCCAATTAAATATGTAGGTAGGTGCAATTGAATTTTATCAGGATTCACTAACTAATGAGAACATGAATGTTCGTGATAAAATTCAGTTGTAATGGGAATCGTTTGGCCGTTGGTTTCAGTTGTATATTTGAAAAATTTAATTCCAATTAAAAAAAAACACTTAATCATCCGTAAACAAACAAAACAGAGCACTCTGTATACAAGATCGAGATAAATCCAAGTTCAAGACGCAAGTGCACGTTGAAAACTGGCTGACTATACAAAGTTCCCGAGGCTAGGACGCGGGCCCATTCCGTTGTGGAAGACGAAACGCGAAGCACCCTCGCCTGATAGTGACCGAACAAAATGGACGTGCTTTTGACATTTGTGTTGTTGACGTAAGTTTTTTTTTAATTCGGGTTTTTTATGAGAAATGTCGTCTATGGTGTAGGGTTTTCTTTTCTTTTTATTGAATTCGGAACATTCATTTCTTAAAAACTCTTCCTAAGCTTTTATCTTCCTTTTTTTAAAAAATAATTTAATTAGCTTGATTATGTTGGTGTAATTAGTTCTAGTAAATCAAGTTAATTAACTTTGCACTAATTCATTAATACCTTCCTCCATTAATGACGAACCTATAGAACCTATAGGTCACATAGTATTAATGTCGTCAATCAAGAAACTACCTATTGTATCCAAATCACAACTAAGGGCAAATGAGGAAAATCAATTGTTTATCATAAAATATTGACAATGTCCACTTTTCCTTCTGGATTCTACAGTTTGATGACTATACTTTCACTACGTAATTGTGTGCGTACACTTGACGCATAACTAATGAAGGATTTTGGAAAAAGAATCGTTGCATCTACGTATATTAGTGACAAGCTGCACTACAAAACTTATGAGTTACCTAAATACCTAGGCGCTACAGCAAGCATTGAGAGTCCAGCCAACTTCTCTTTTAAATAATTCATGAAATAGGCAGGTACTTCCGGAATAGATCACTTAGTTGAAGTCATACTACTTAGTATTTGTTCAAAACTCTCATCCCGCTAAAATACACATTTGTAGGCAGCCATTTGTAGGATTCTCTAAAATATTGAAGGTACATCTATTTTACAATAAATAGGTAGTATCTAATAAGAATTAATAAACATGCATTTTGTCATTTTTATATTTTCCATAACTACAATAAACGACTGCCGCTTTAAATCAATCACAAATTAATCAATCGAATATCATTCAGGCCGCTGGTTGAACGGCGCAGTTTACTTAAACGGCTAGGCAGTTAACTGAATGGCTAATTATAATTCTCTGGTTAAGCCTCATATCCCAGATTACAATGAGGTAGTCCCTCATTGAAATCTGGACTACTGCAGCGAAGACTAATATAGATCCAAATCAACGAGTTCATAATAGATTAATTAAAATTTTATTTAACTATAAATTTCGGACACCAACTGAAAAAAATATACCTACGAGGAAACAAAAATAATGAATATAAAACAAACTACACATGTATCCTAATATGTAAGATATTAAATAAGGAAATCCATTCCAATACAAGATTTGTAACAAAACAGCAAACACGACAGATTAACTAGTTACTTAATGACCTGCCCTCCTAGAACTAACTGTGGAAGAAGACATTTGGAGTTTGAGGGTGTTAAAATTTATAATAAATTACCATCAGTAATAAAAGAAGAAAGAAGAAAAAGTTATGCCAGGTTCAAAAAGCTACTAAAAACTCACACAATTAATACCTACATACAAATAAGTGAAGAAAAAAAAAAGAAAAAGAAAACTGATTTAATATAAATAAAATTACACACATTAAATAGATTAACTATACCTTAAATTAAAATAATACATTAGTAATTACTTAAATTACACAAAAACAAATAAATTCCAATATTCAAAATGTTTTATAAACCGTGTACGAGTATACGTACCCCAAATATATAAATAGAACAATAAACTAAAAATAAAATAGTCTTATAATAACAAACTTGCTAATAACAGACTATGCCATCAATGCCACATCTAGTAAAAATCAAATTCATACATCCATGTTGTGCTTGGTTAACTTGCGATCGAGTTTATGTTATCTGTTTACCCACATTTTATTTTTATTTATTAATCCTAGTTTTAGATTTTTATCTCTGTAAGTGAATTACGTATGCAATTCTTATGAGAAATAAAGTGGTTCTTAAACCTTAATTAAGCTAATTGGTTGCGACATATACTTTGGATAGCCACATCTAGATGCTCTACACACAGACGTTCATATTTATGTTCTCCATTCTAAAATTCCCACGCTCAAGGCATCTTTAGAAAGGATACCTCTCCATTCTTAACAGCCAACTAATTACATTACGTAAAACAGCGCAAACTAAAAGCCCTCTCCATACAGATGCGGTCATCAAGCAGTATCAGCAGCAAGCAACGCTGACCGGTCTCCCTTACCGGATCTACCGCCAGGAGAGGCTCCAGAACCTATCCTGACATTCATGGAAAGAACCTACAAGACGGGCCGGGCAAGAGCCACCTTTGATGCAGGGTCACCACTCCTGCTGACCCCGTACATCGAGGAGAAGAAATTCGAAGAGGCTCGAAAAGCAGCCTATGTTGATCCGGAATACCTGCTGCCTGATATGGACAGCTATGCTGGATATTTGACTGTAAGTAGTGTTTCTACGATTTTGTAAGTACCTACGTATATCAAGTCAATATGAGAGACCTCGATATTAATGCTAGTAGGTAGGTAGATCAGATGTAACTATTCATATTTTATATTAGTTTACTCTTATATAACTTTCACAATATTTAACACAACTAACTATTTACACTAACTAAGTACTATATAAAACTGCTAACTAACTATTCAAATAAATACAAAAATGATCAAAAGGACGCCTATGCGTCGAAGTACTCGTCCGCATCCCTGTCATCCAGAAACGTGCCCAGAAGACTGACAGCATTGCTATGTTGAATGGCAATGCTAATGGTTCTTATTAGATTAAATCATTTTGACGGGGTGTTCAGTAGAGGTGATTTAAACACTCCTTTCACAGTTAAATACAGTTGCTGTCAGAGGTAAGGTAAATAACTGAAAGGACTGCAGGACTCTACTTAACATGAACTGAAGTTAAAATATACCTACTCATCCGAGATCGTTTGCTAAGAGCCAAAAATTAACCCAGTCGCCACACGGCCACAGGAGCAACACCGGCCACCATGGCGGCGCGGGCCGGTCCGCTGTCGGCCCCTAATTACTTCTATTTATTTTGCATTTTAAGTACCGTGTTTACCGTTCCATTCGTAAATGTCAAACTAAGTAGGTATACCTATTATGAATGCTGTGGTCAAAACATGTTCGTAAACTAGATTGGCGTCTGTAAACTTGGAATTCTCATTAATTTTATCGAACCTACACAAAATGGATCAGTATTAATTAATTAGCTCTTCAATACCGTTTCCCATGACTGGTGATGCTGATGAGATAAAAAACATAAAAACATGAAAAATGGGAAGAGAGTGGGAAAAAGAACTTTTGATGCAAGTTTTTTCCCACTCTCTTCTTACGAAATAAATAATCTGTCAGGAGATTATTTAGGTATTTCGTAAGAAAAGTGGCGGTAATAATATCTGTTATAATTAATTCACACACAGCATGACGCCTGCAATCCCTGGAGGGTTGGGGAGAGGTGGATCTATTATAGTACCCCCACATTTCGTCTGTAATGGGGCGCGAGCTTATTGGCACTGACAGGTCGATCCAACAAAAATAAAAAATTACCTAGCTCCAGGTATTACTGAGTTTTAACCTTGAAAAAAAAAATTGTACTGAAGTGAAAGCCACGTAGACCTAAAGACAACCTATAAAATTATTTACAAAAACAGCAGTCGTCCCAATACATTTGGTCAAGTAGGCATTGAAGTTTTGTATGAGACGACTGCTGTTTTTTTGACGATTACGATGATAGTCCCCGGGAAAAAGTTGATCAGTTTGATGGCCTGTACCACACCCCCAAGTTTGGTCACACCCCTCTGAAACACATTGTATACAATTTTGAATATTTTCTTCCCCAGGTAAACAAAGAGTACAATGCAAACCTATGGTTCTGGTACTTCCCGGTATCAGGTAAATCAGTGGAGGACACTCCCTGGATCATCTGGCTTCAAGGAGGACCTGGTGCCTCTTCGCTGTACGGACTCTTTACTGAGATTGGACCTTTTTTCGTCAGTACAGATAATAATTTAGAAGGTAAGGACCACGTGAGGACAACCCCACCCAGTAAGTTTTCTTTGGGAAGATTTTTTGAATTCTGCGGATTTAGTGAAGGGCGCGAGGAGCCGCTGTATGCAAGCAGCAAAGGACTGTGACCAGTGTCGTAGTGATGCAAGGGGCGGACCTATGTCCAGCAGTCATAAGCAGTGAGCATCTTTTATGTTAGATGATCAGTATGAAAAAATTAGAAATCTAAAATTTGTTGCATGCTTTAAAATCATTTTTTGCTTCAGAAATCCAGCACTCTTGGGGAAAGAACCACTCGTTGCTGTTCATCGACAACCCTGTAGGAACTGGGTTCAGCTTCACTGATGACGACAGAGGATACGCCACCAATCAAACCACGGTAACTATGCTTACGTCATCTGTTTTCAATACTTGTCGTCGTCGTCAAATAGAAATACGCAATAGTTGTTCGCGACACTTTTTGTTCGGAAAATCGGAAAGCGCCCTCTGTCGGCGCGACCACGCGTTCAGGTTCACTGAACAAAAGATGATTGTATGTCATCTTTTGTTCGGTGGACGCGGCGATCGCATATTCGCGCGACGTTCGCTTTTTCGATGCCAGTATTGCAGATATTGCAGAATAGATAATCAATTCATACATATTTACAGATCGGAGAGAACCTGTACGAGGCATTACAGCAGTTCCTTACACTCTTCCCTGAACTCCGGAAAGCGCCTCTGACTATTGCCGGAGAGTCTTACGCTGGAAAACACATACCCTCGCTCGGAGTTCAAATCCTTTGGAACAAACATGAAAAAGAACCTATCAACCTGCAGGTAAGACCACGGAATAGATGAAAGAGGTGTCTGATAATATCTGTTCTGTGGGTAAGACCATAACGTGTGACGTCAGCGCTCCCAACTTGAAAGTAATAAAATTATTATTGATAAAATTGTTTCTAACGTAGGTACAATTAGCGACAAAGGATTTTGAGTATTTGTATATCAAAAAAAAAAAAAAAAAAATATCGTTTTCAAATATAGGTACTGTTCCTCATGTCAATCTCTGGTCTTCAATATTTGTTGCCCATTCCAAAATGTAGATCTATGGAGAAGAATGGGCAAGAAACTCCAAGAACACTCTTTTAAATCTGCGATCTTAAGAATTAAAGTAGTTACTTTATTGTTCAGTTACTGGCATGTTGCTACTTGAATAGCTACTCAACTACTGGCCGAATCTCCTGTTAATAACGAGCTGGTGGTGGTCATAGTAAGGTCATCGACATATAAAATAGCGATAATAACAAAACAAGAGGATCTCTAAAGCACGTTTCAATTTCCAGGGTCTAGCCATCGGCAACGGTTTCATCGATCCCCTATCACTGCAGAGGTACAGTCACTTCGTCCGGGAGGTGGGCTTGGTGGACGATAATGTGGCCAATTCTATGAACCATCTGGAGACTGCAGTCACACAGTTCATCAATGATGGAGAGATGGTGAAGGCTTACGCTGTAAGTACAGATTACAAAATTTTACTGTTATTATATTTTTATCTTACGAAGCGACGCGCGGTTATCAAGTGTACAAACACGCTGTGAATGTGTGTGTAGGCGCAGCAGGAGCTCTCGGTACCGCCCGAGACCAAGGCGAAGCCGGAAGTGTGTGTGTCATGTGCTGACGCTACTCGTCATCCCGCCTACATTCAGAGCGAGTTTGTACACTTGGTTACCACATGTAAAGCGCGGGTCGTGAGATAAAAATACTCTAATAGATAAAGTTAAATAAATGATGTAATGCCGTAATTTAAGTATTTTCATAGGTGATATAACCTGCACTACGTACAGACGCCAGCACATCAAGCTACTACAATCTGTCAAATTTCTTTATTAGATTTTCAACTTTATCGCTAAAGCATTAAGGTTCAGGGTTGATTGGGAAAATTTGACAGGTTCGGGTAGCTTGACCTGCTGGCGTCTGTACCATCAAATGGGCTGAGATACCAACCAGTAAGATAAAAAGTCCATAGGTCTCATGTCTACATATCGCGGTCTACTGTTCTGCTGACTTACCACATTTATGCAAAGTTACCAAAATAAGCATCTGAAAAAAGAATCTGGTGGTCAATCTTATATTCCTTTGTTTCAGTACTACAACTACCTACTCCAACTATTCTTAACTCGATCTCACCTGTCGAATCTCTACAACTATCTGCAAGACGACATCGATCTCAATGGAGCCTACATGGATTACATTCAGAGGACTGAGGTCCGAAAGGCACTACACGTTGGCAACACCAACTTTACGTCCATAGGAGTTGTGTACAGGAAACTGGTTCCAGACTTCATGGGTAGTGCTAAGATGTGGCTCGAAGAACTGCTGGAGAACTACAAGGTTATGCTTTACAAGTAAGTGATTTACTGTCACTATACACCATGTTTGTGGCAGCTACGGTCATCAAACGCGGGAACGAGATGACGCAAGTCACTGTCCTACTCGCACGTTTTATAACTGTGACTGTCACGAGTCTTGTATCATGCCCTATACTATAGAGCAGTGTCCTTCCAGTTCTATTCGCTCTACTACGAATAGCCTATGGCCTATCGGATCGCAGACCACTAATTGTTGGAATTTACCTAAAACTATGAGGCACATCGAAATAAGTACGTTTATCCCCTAGTCTGTTAGGCAAGCTTATTAAGTTCGGTAACAATAGAAAAAGTATTTGTGCCTCATTACTGAAAACTCGAACACATGTGACATTACCAAACCGCACTGGGCCCGCGTAGTGGATTACAGCCCACTCCCTCTCGAAGAGAAAGGCCTATGTCCCAGCAGTGGGAACAATATAGGCTGATTATGACGGAAAATTGAGCTTTTAGGCTTTATAGGTAAAAATAATTACCTTAGGTATAGTGTTTAATTAATTAGTTTACTGGCTATTTATTTTAATTTGTGGATTTGTGGAGCATATCGTTGATTGATAAAAAAGTAGGCAATTAATTTGTTTTAAAAAGTTATAGTATTTATAAAAAGTTATTCAGCTTATCTGAATTTGTGTAAAATCCAAATGATTTTACACAAATTCAGATAAGCTGAATTGTGATAAAACCAATTCATTTCGCGAACCGACAAATCTTATCCGGCCTGCTGGGGCAGTCTCGCCATTCATAGCGATCGCTTTACGACCGATTTCGGTCGCAAAGTCCTGTCACTCCATATATTACACCTGTCAATCCGGGACTTTGCGACCGAATTCGGTCGTAAAGCGATCGCTACGAATGTCGAGACTGCTGGGGCTGAACTCTTCTGGGCTAAGCTATTTTCCGCTGCCTGGTCTTAAGTCTGAAGACTACATATTTGTCTTATGTTTAAAGTAGAGGTCCTTGCCTATCTAATTCATTGATGATGTATTGTTTCCAGCGGACATTTGGACATCATAGTAGCCTACCACCCATCGGTCAACACCTACGACTCGTTGTCATTCTCCGGAACATCAGAATTTGCAAAAGCGAAGCGATCTCCCTGGTATCATGACGGGAAGTTAGCTGGGTAAGCGAAAAAAACCTTTTTAGAAAACATAATTCTAACTTAACTTTCCAATATTAAAAAAAAGAACTGAAAACGTCTTTTGTTTGTCTATAGCATGGCAGCATTTTAAAACTCGAATGGTACTTCTTCTAAAAGTTATGGTGGTCCAATCAAATAATCAATAATTCACAATAACATTATTTTTCAGATACTACCGAGTAGCCGCAAATCTGACGGAGGTGATGATTCGCGGTGCCGGTCACATGGTGCCCGCTGACAAGCCGGCCGCCTCTCTTGGCCTCATTTCGGCCTTTGCCCGAGGCATACCACTGAACGATGACACTGGCAGCTTAGTGGATTCAGAAAAAAACTTGCCGCGACGACGTCAATTGCCGCTGAAGTAGTCAACTCGAAGTCCTTACTATACTTTTATGTTTTAGTTATAATTGGTATTGTTTTGTACGATGGAATGGAACTTCAATAAAAAAATAATGCCCAAAGTTGTTCATGTTTTTGATTAGGTAAACCTACCGTCCTATGTATGTTTGCGTTGTGAGTCATAGGTATGGCTATAATACAAAGATCTGCATAAACAAATGCTTCTGTATCAGTTAGTATATTGACACTTTATCGATTTAAGCAGAACGTTTTGAGAATTAAGAGAATATGGGATTCAAGAGCGAAGCGAGCTCGAAAATTTTAGAAATTTTGCATGGTACAGTCAACAGCAAAAGTAGATGATCAAAATCAGAAATTCAATATTAATGAACGGAGTTCGCAGCTTTAGGGCAGCTAGTAAATGTTTGGTATAATTTACAATCACATACTTTTGAATCTCTTCGACGCCACACAGTTCTGACGCGAACTCCGTTTATTAGTACTGAATTTCTGATTTTGATCATCTACTTTTGCTGTTGACTATACGCAGTGGGCCTACACATACAAACTACCTCTGATTCGATTCAAAAATACTTCTCGAGTTTTGTGGGCCCCGTAGGACTGGGGGCACGATCGGATCGTCCTGGACCCTGCCCTTAGTCCGCCAGTGCTTCTATACTAAGTATGTAGGTTTTTATTTATTAGTTTATACTTGATTTTTGATGGATTGAAAATAATAACAGTAATTGCACTTCAAAGGAAGTAATAAGCAGTAGATATAATGATAGCAAACTGTAAATCTGACAGTCGATGCCGAATGGCTTGGTAATCTGCTGATCCCTCAGAGCTCAGTTAAAAAATATCAGAAAACTCAACGAGAATGTCGCGCCGATAAGTAATGTTGTTTAGTTTTAGTCTATGGACTGTATATTTATCAAAATCCATCAATATTATACAAACGTTTTGTAATAGGATAAAGCGTTGTTGGATTATATGAGATATTCAAGTATTCAGTTGATAGGATATGGATAGGATCGAGAATCCACACGTTATTTTTTTATTTTGTATTAGTGAGGTAGCGAGAATCTCGTCGATTTTAATCCAACTTTGACAACCCTGCGTTTTTATTCAATTTTTTAATACAGTAACACTGGTAGTGGTGACGTTTCCGAGAGTGCGCAGGCAAGGGAACTAATCAACGAAATAAAATAGGAATAGTTAGAAATACGTACCATAATCAAGAAAGTGTTCATATTAAATATGATTATGTAGTTTTTCACTTCACGAATATAATAAATAACTGTATTTGCATAGTTCTTTAGCAACGGAAGTCGTGTAATAACATCACGTCATGTCGTTGTATGTGGTTTGCGCATTGCTGCTTTTGACGCCTATTCGTGCGTTTTATTTGCCGGGTTTAGCTCCTGTGAACTATTGTATAGCCAGTGATGACACTAGCAAGTCGTGCAAGGTGAGCAAGCATTATTTCTTGAAGGACTGCTGTTTATAATCATTATTATCATGTGCCGACATCTCATGCAATTCGTCGAAACGAAATGCTTACATTTTTACGACCCAATCCCAAATAGTTGATTGTAAATAGGGTACCTATAAATTTTGTAATAGTTTTCATGGTAACAGCTCAGTGAAGTATTTCCGTTGATGATATAGCAGTTACACAGCGAAAACCCTTTAAAACGCGATAACGTTTAAAAATAAGTACATAGAAACAGCAATCAACGATTGTTAACTAATCTATTGTTTTTTCAGACGGAAATTCCGCTGTATGTAAACAGACTGAACACAGAAGAATCAGTGATCCCATTTGAATATCACCACTTTGACTTTTGTACTACTGATGAGAGTCAGTCACCAGTTGAGAATCTCGGTCAAGTTGTCTTCGGCGAACGAATACGACCGAGTCCCTACAAGCTCGAATTTTTTAAAAATGTTGAATGTAAAGCTGTGTGTACAAAGACGTATAGGGGCTCGGACACAGATTCTATCAAACGGTTGAATCTGCTGAAGATGGGCATGGCGCTTTCTTACCAGCACCATTGGATACTGGACAACATGCCTGTGACTTGGTGCTACTTGGTTAACGAGGGAGGGAAGACCTACTGCAGCACTGGGTTCCCCATGGGCTGTCAAGTGCGCAAAGATATGGTAAGTTACATTTAGATATTTATTATTATTTAAACAAAATCAACTTCATAGAATACAAAATTTTATTATTCCACTGTTGGAAATCAATTTTATTTATGTCTTGCATTTGTTGAGTTTCACAAACTTTCTAGTATTTAATCTTATAAGATAAGTAACTCAATTAGTCATGTACGAATAAAGAATGGAAGTGGTCAATTAGTTAGATTAATATTATAACAACACAAAGTGAAAGTTATTTACTGACTACATCCAGAGCCATTCTTTACCTGACAAATGTCATATGAACCAGCAATTGTTCATAAGAAACATACACTTGAAACGGTAATTAATATAATTATGAAAACTGTTAAGCTCTTGCATACAAACGGCTTTTTGTAGGCGATCGTTTGATTGCATTGTACTTACTTTGCATTGTACTGGCCTTTTGTAGTCATAAAATCAAATAATATATTCTAATTGTAGGGGCCTACTTTCAAATAATTGAAAAAAAATGAGTTTGAAATTCAAGTAGTATAAATGAAATGCTGTTATCACCGGGTTTTAATAAAATACAGTGTATAAAGCAAGGTATGTAAAGGAAAACTAGTTAATTAATTATTTATCGGTTTTGATAAGGCATTTGGGTTATTTTAGTTGGTTACAATACTATTGGCATTTTAGCAGCAGTTTAATCCATATGTAATACTGGTTTTTGGCTAAAAGCATTGAATAGACGAGAGAGAGAGATAAAATGTCACTTTTCGATAATGCTGATTAACATATTGTAGGCTACCAAAATGCTTAAGTATATCGCTATTGTTGAAAGTTGTTGTAAGAAGTACGAAATGCTTTGAAAGTGATTGCCACTTGCACTGGGGCTGTAAGGTCTATCATTTTTAGTTATCTGGCATCGGCACAGTGACTGGGCCATATGCCATTGTGAGATTGTCAGTAAAAGTTGCACATGGAATAGAGCCAAAAATTAAAATATAAAAAATAAGGTCTATTCTTTTATTAGCCTGTTGAATACTGCAATCGCAGAAACAATTAAAAAGCCATTGTGTCTCGCGTGGATCCACATTCACATACGAAGGGTTAACAACCTCCTTGACATTACCTTTGTTGCTAACTGTGTAACCTATAACAAAAAATAAAATATTTTATTGATCATGAAAAATTTGTTATAATGTAAAGACAATTTTTTAATGCTGTGTGTGTGTGTGCTGTGTGCTGTGTGCTGTATGGGCTGTGTGAATTCCGTTTACCAAAGTAGAGTTTGAGTTCAATGTCTTGAGATAACTTTTATCTGAAAAATAAACATGGCAGTTTTGACATATTTTCTATACAAAAGCTGTCAAACCACCATTTTTATTCCTCAGATAGAAGTTATCTGACTTTGAAAAGTCAGCTCTAATTCAATTTTTTAATGCTTTGTGGATCAATTCTGTTTACCAAAGTAGAGTAACCAAGTAGAAAATACTTTTTTCACTTATTAAGTTGATTATTCAATTTCAGCTTTACCAGGTAATTATTAATATAAGTAATAATCTCTATTGCAATTATTAAGACTTTCAATAAGAATTTATGACCAAATTCTAACTGTGACATATAATATTGTAAACCATAGGAAACATTAAATTAATACTGAACAGTCTGAATTGAAGTGACTGTTTGTAATGTCAAATTAATAGCTTTTTAATAAATGCATATAAAACTATATGAATACGGTACTTATAAAAAAAAAAAAAAAAAATCTTGTCTGTCTGTCTATTTGTTCCGGCTAATCTCCGAAACGGCAGAACCTATTTTGACGGGACTCACTGGCAGACACCTGATATTATAAGGACTAAATGCTACTTTTATTTTAGAAAAAAAGGTAAAGAGACCTATTATTGTTTTCCGACATCCACACAACCGAAGTCGCGGGCATAACTCGTTATTATATAAATGTTGATACAATACCACTTCAAATTATATTTTTTTTAAACATACATATTACTCATAGTACACAGCGAAAGTATTGACTCTTTTCACTTTGTACACCTGCGGTTGCGTCAGACACAATCAGTAGCAATGGCATTAATTTTGACAGTTCAAAAACATTCATTGCGTTATTTACTCTGTTGAGCAGACAAATTTTTGGAACATATGAAGCAATGGATATAATCAATATCCTTCAGATTAAGATCGATAGTGTTTTACGCAATTATGGTGTTATTGATTTAACTTTCATAAGGTTAATAATGAAGTAGGCAATTTTGTCAATAAAATGTGTTTACATCATGGTTGCTAAGGATATATTTTAGTTATGGATCTTCTGAATGCCCAATTGTTTGGTTTAAAAATGGCTTATTAATATTTCTTATTGTTGATTACGACACACTGCTCATAACCAAAGAAAAAAGTCTCATAGTCGTTAGTCAAGCCAATGCTTTAGAGGTAATAAATGGTTTAAATCTCGCTTTGGCGGTGAGTGACATAACAAACTAACCATCCGTCCCCGATTTGAAAACGCGCCTTTGTTAAACGTATCATTAGTATTTGACAAGTAAAAGCCCAAAATATTAGAAGAATGTATTTTAGTAACATTTTTAGACCACGTGGTTCCGATCGCGCCCGCTGTATACATATGTAGCGTGCCCCTATTGTATAATTATTAATTAATTATTACACCAGTATTTTATGTTAATGAATTATTCTTGATTCATCAATAGAATATGGTTGTACAACAATGTGTCATCCCACTGCGAATAGAAGAGTAGTATATTTAAAAACTAGCTGCGCCCTGCGGTTTCACCCGCATAAGTCTCGATCCCGTAGGAATATTGGGATAAAAAATATCCTATGTCCTTATCCAGGTCATGGTCTAGATACCCGTGTGCCTAATTTCATCCAAATCCGTTCAGCCGTTTTAGCGTGAAAGCGTAACAAACAAATATACAAAAAATCAAATCTTTTCTCTTTATAATATTAGTTTAGATACGTTATTTAACCGCGTATTAGTAAATGAAAGAAGTTGATTTTATCTGCAACATTATTTGTCAATTAGTACCATTATATTTTTATCGCCGTTCACCATAATCTTACTTTATAATACTATGATAAAGGTTTACTTTGAGATTTTTTAACGAATGTTCTTCGACGAATTCTGAGGATGATGTTTTTGATAATTTAATTTCCTTAATGTTATTTTGTAATGTGTTGATGTGTTGGTACTTAATACAGATAACTGTTGAATTTAAACAATTAGATAATATCTAAATGAGTAATTCATAAAGGGGTGTGCAGACATCGATCATAAATATGTGCAGACATTAGTTTTATTATCGAATGCCTTGCAACTTGTTCGAATTCACTCTGAGTGAGCTGGCCATCACGACAAAAATACACTTAGCGTGCGGCACCCTTCATACATATGGAGCGTTTCACCCTATCAGCCATCTACGACGTCACCGCTTAAGGATGTACGGGAATGTTTAAGCAGGATCAGTCACCTCTGACGTATATCGAAAGTGAATCACTCAAAGTGAAATCATCCGGGATGATGATCCTTGTTTACATATTTTCATTTAGTTCCAATCTGTGGTTTGAAAATGGAAATTAAGTGACTCTTTCTTCACATTATTCACTGCGCCTTCACTCTGTATGAATCGTCGGTCGATGAAAAACTTATGCTGGTAAATTTGATACATCGTTTATCTTTAGTGTGGGTAGCCTTTGAATGAAACAAAAATGAAGGGCTACACACCACTTTGGATGATTCCTCCAAGATGAATATCCAACTTTCAAAGTGATAAATGTAATTTTACAGTGAGCTTTTACGTCCACATAGTCTAAATAATAATAATAATATCCCTGGACATTTCACACAGCGCCATCTAGTCCCAAGCTAAGCAACCTAATGCTTGTGTAAAGCTGCGTACAGACAGAATCACGAGCGACCAAACGCGGCGCATGCCTCGCGGTATCTACGTACACATTCCTCGCCTTATACAGCCATCATCGGCATGTCTCATCATCAGACCACATCTTTTTTCAATTGCAGTGGAATTAGAAAAAAAATTCGTATTCATAAAAACTAAAATAATTAAATAAAACGAAACAGTAAAATTATCTACTGCAAGTATCCGTATCCGCGAATAGGAGTATATTATGTTGATATGAATATCCGGCGCGTCTGCTATGATTAGGTTTACATAAAGCCATGGCTATAATGGACAACTGATAATGTTCGGTTATGTATTTATTATCAACTTACTGAACTAATTATACAAAGTGTCGTTTTGCATCCTCGTCAAATTCAAGGAGGTAACTATGTTATGGAGGTAATTGTTGGCAAATAAAAAAGTTGTTGGGTATTTGGATAAGCTATGTGATACATGTGGACATTCATAAACCCGTAAACGTTTACCGCGGAACTTGAACATTGACGGTTTTTGCGAAAGAACAACAATACGCGCAGTGATCCTATTCGAATTCGATGATCAGTTTTACTCTGTAAGCAAAAAACATCTTAGTTAAAAATAACTTGGTATCCCATAGTCTATCGCTTTTTAATAATTAAGTTATTTAATTAATTTAGCAATGTAATTCGTTTACCGAAACCCATCCCCCTTTATTTAAAAACATTTATTTATGAACGTGGTCACGCGAGACAATGACTTTTTCATTGTTTCTGTAATTACGGCATTCAACAGGTTAAAGTTAAGAAACGTATAAACGTCAAAAACTGTAGGTATGGTTTAGTAGACGTTAATCATAACATTCATTACTTAACTTTAGATAAGCAAAGTTTATAGTTACAATAATGAATAAAATATAAAAACATAAATCGTGGTTTGTTCTGAATTTCTGATAAACCAGGATCGAATGAAGTACAGCACGATTCAAACTATGGCGGCTCCGAACACTAGGCGAGTCACGTGCGCAGTAACAAATTCACATGGTGAGGGGTGAGGTACTATTTCCCATCCTGAAAAAAAAAAAAAAAAGGGGTGAGGTACTGCGCAGCCCGTGGCGCACTTCAGAGCCGCCATAAAGTTTGAATCGGGCTGTATCTCACACTAGGACACTAAGGCCAAATTATTAGTAACAGACAGGCCAATTATTAGTAATTGCATAGCTCACGCGTGAGGACTATGTACTTTCTTTAAAGCTACCATTTACTGGGTACGTCTTTCATTGACTTGAATGTGCCCTGTCGGCTGTGAGTATGTCATGCTCACTTTAATGTCTCGCTGGTGGTGGCGTGTGTGTTAGATCATTAAGTTCCCTCCAAAATGGTTGAGCTGAATGGTGCTGATCCATACGTCATGTTCGTGAACGGGCGCCGTCAGTAGGGACTGGTCATCTCTTAGCTGCCACGGCTTATTTTAATTTTTAATTTCTGAATTGTTTTTATGTTTTCTATAACGGACGCTTTTAAAGTGCACATATTTCTACATCGTTCTCACATGGTTAATTTCAACACGAATGATTTAATCAAATATTTTGTAAGAATTTTATGATTTAAAAGTGTCCATGGAGTTTTTTGCCCGTTCTTCTCCATAGGTACCTACGCTTTGGAATGGGCAACTAGCTTCATCTATCTGACTGACCGACCCTTTGATTGAATTGTCAGTAATTTGATTGAAGTGCCTGTAATTGGTTTAGTTGAATTAAAAGATTTGAGTTTGAGTTTGACAGGTAGTCATTTATTAGTAATCTACGTAATAAAAAGGTTCCCCATACATTTTTAGATTTACTCCTAAAGCCTTCCGCGCACTGGGCTACCACCGTCGCGGTCGTAGTCGCCCAGTGTGCGGGGGGCCTAAGCCTAACATATCCATTGCAAATAAATAATAACACAAATATCTTCAGACACATACCTACTACGTTTTCTGTAATGTGTGTTATTTTGTTTCAACACATGAAAAATTGCTTTTAATTTCGCTAAACGCAAATATTCCTCTACGCACATGAGCTGCGTCATTTGTGCCATAAAATCTTTAACGACTTAGATTTTTTCTAGCCCAACTGTTTATATTATAAAATAAATTGTTTATTTTAATAAAAATAAATTTCTTTTCAGGACACATGCACACCGATAGTGAACGGCCACTCGAGTCGAATTGGCGCTTACTACCTTTTCAACCACGTCGACTTGGAGATCACATATCACAGCGGTGGTGCTGAGGAGTGGGGAGTGGCCTTCGGTGAAAAAGGCGGCCGTATTATATCTGCTAAGGTAATGTGTTAACACCTTATTAGTGCTACTACTTTAATTGCATAGCTTGACCATGATAATTACCTTTCTTAAACGACAATAGCATGTCATTCTACGCTTATTATTAAACCCGGTTTTCAGGAGAATAATAATGAAATATGATTTAATATCTCTAGACTAAGGTCCACTTGCACCACAAATTACTAAGCATATTCAAGAACATCGTTCGATTTCTACCATTCTTCAAAGTATTGTCAGAAATCGAACGATGTTTTTAATTCGTTTCGCGCAAATGTATTTGTGATTATTTTGTGGTGCGAGTGGACCTTATCTTACCAAATGAGTGTTTAAAATGCTTTAAATATATACCAAGGAGGATAAACAATGTGTATGTTGTTGCCAGGTCAAACCAGCCAGCATTCGGCATACCGACCCGAAAAATCCAAAGTGCAGTGCCCGCGGGGACGAACTTCAAATACCGACGGAACTCGAATCGGGCAAAACGTTCAACGTCACATACTCATACAGCGTCACGTTTAAAAAGAATAACACTATCAAGTGGTCTTCTCGATGGGACTACATTCTAGAGTCTATGCCACAGACCAACATACAATGGTTCTCTATTCTGAACTCTTTGGTGATTGTCCTGTTCCTCAGTGGAATGGTTGCCATGATTCTTCTAAGGACTTTGTACAAAGATATTGCCAGATACAACCAGATGGAGTGTGGGGAAGATGCACAGGTAAGATACGTCCACCGTACAAGCATTAATTTTAGTTTTTATGAAAAGTAAACAACGATCATGACGGAGGATGTATGTCAAAAAGGTTTTCTTCCGTCGACGTTTTCTATCTCAGAACTCTGTATTCTACGTTCGATTTTGAGCCTTCCTGTAAACAATAAGGAATACTTAGTCTAACGTCGCTTTGGTAGCGATCATTCATGCGTGCGTATATATATAAATTGTACTTAATCACATATTACATTTCAGGAAGAGTTTGGTTGGAAGTTGGTTCACGGTGACGTTTTCCGTCCTCCGCGCCGTGGAATGCTACTGGCTGTATTCCTTGGATCCGGATCTCAGGTAAGCCAACAAAGCTCATTTCAACTGCTATTAATATCCTATTTTGCATTTTAGTAGAGAAAAGCGGTACTTTTAGTTCCCAAGCGTTTAAAATTATGGCATATTAAGTTATAAAGACTGATCTCGTATTTGGTTTACCACTTTTGATAACAATTCCCAGTAAATTGAAACTTCACTCGGGATGAAACAATTAACTTAGACAAATAGACCTTGTCGTTTGGTGATGTGCAAGTGGCATTCACGCTTAGGATAGTAAAGTAATTCTATGATCGACTATACAAAGCCGAACTTTTACTAAAACTCTTGTCATATTAACTAGGAACGTACCGTATCTTTTTGACTGTTTCGTTGGTCTCGCAAAGCAATAGGCTCGCCCCCCTTTTTTTTTTGTGGATGGGAAATCATCAAATGACTCCTCCCGCTCTGAGTGGAGCAGGAGGGAGTGTCAGACTCTTACTGACTAAAACCCACCCGTGTTCCTTCCTTAGCCCTTTATGTTCCAGGGCAGCGGTAACCCTTTCGGACAATCCCGCTACAGGCTCGCCCCCTAAGACATGTAACTTAAACATACTGGCAAAATGTGGTTGTATTATACGTACACTCTGCCCTACCCTTGGGGAATACAGGCGTTATGTTATATGTGTACGTTATGGACTGTCCCTTTGCTTAGCAATTGCTCACAAATACTCATTCACACCAGGGATATTGTGAATATTCGCATCCGCATCCAGACATCCGCATCCGCATAAATCGATGCGGAGCTGATTCGGATGCGGATGTGTAGCAGATCGCGACAAGAAAGAAAGGGGCGGGCCCGGCGAGTGGCGCGTGTCGACAAGGCGTGCTGATTGACCAATAAGAAAGCGATAATTTTGTTTTGGGCTTCGGTGAATCGGTGACGGTGACGCGCCTCGCTATTGTTTATGTTGTGACAAGATCTGACGCGCACGTTTGTTGTTTTGTCGTAAATAGTCAATCACAAGTTTATTACTTTTTTATTGTGCTTTTTGTTAAAAAGTGTCATCGCATACACATTTATGCGATGATTACTTACGTGGGATGCTTACTTGCGATGATGCTTACGTACTTAAACAATACCTACAGTTACATAACTGTGGGTATTGTTTGCGTACGTAAGCACTACGTATTACGTTAAGTAAAGTGAGTGATCCTTTTTTAATTCAAATTGACTGGTGAAAGGATAAATATTACTGTCTTTTTTTTTTTACCCTACCCACACTTAAGTTTTTTGTACAGATCCGCATCCGCGGATGTGAAAAAATCTGCATCCGCAACATCCCTGATTCACACCATTCATTCACCGTTCCAGGTCTTCGGCATGACCCTGGTAACCCTAGCGTTCGCTTGCCTGGGCTTCCTTTCCCCGGCGAACCGTGGTGCGCTGATGACGTGTGCGCTGGTCGCATGGGTACTACTCGGAGCGGCCGCTGGGTATGTCAGCGCGAGGATCTACAAGAGCTTCGGCGGGAGAAGGTGGAAGAGCAATATAATGTTGACCTCTATGGTGTGCCCTGGGTGAGTTTGAGGTTTTTGGAAATTATGTGAATTGTGGCGAAAAGTTGTACTTAGTTCATTTTTTGTACTCGTGGCTCACGCATTTTGCAGCTATTTACGAGCCAAACTGCCGACTTTATGAAATTATCGTAATTACGAACATCCGGAAGTATTGTAAAAGAAGGCCAGATAATTGTATCTGGCCTTCTTTTACAATACTTCCGGAGATAAAACGGATATCCGTAAACTATTGAGTTTACGGATATCCGTTTTATCTCCACTAACAAAAATGCATTTACAATTTTTGTTAACTTTTCCATGGTGACATGTGGACACATACTATCGAAAACTATGCTACATTTTTTAAATGTTGGTGTTGGGATCTATATTCAAAGTAAAACCTCTATTCCAGCGTGGTATTCGGTCTGTTCTTCATAATGAACCTGGTGCTGTGGGGCAAGGGCTCGTCTGCGTCGGTGCCGTTCTCGACCCTGGTCGCTCTGCTGGCTCTCTGGTTCGGAGTGTCCGTGCCTCTCACGTTTATCGGCGCTTACTTTGGATTTAGAAAGAGGGTAAGTTGATAGAAATGTTCATTAAAGTTTATTGCAGTTGACTGTTAAAAAACAAAGATAGCGATATATAATTCTGCAAATGTTGGTAAAATTATTTGCCTCTCATACTTCCAAATGTGCGCAGGATTGATTTTTTATCTATTAGGAGAGCCAGACTAAGAGTGGTTTGCATAGATACTGGACCCAGGCGAAAATCAAATAATAATTATCGAGTGTTAGAATAAGACTCAAACATGTATGTATGAGTGAGAGAGACAACGCTCTACGAAGGCTAACTTTTTACAAATATTTTTCACGAATGAATTTTCAGCAAGGATTTCGTATGGCAATATGCAATTACCCAGAAAAACCAAGCCTGAGTTATCATATTCCGATAATATTTTCCAGATCTTAGACCACCCAGTGCGTACGAACCAGATCCCGCGACAGATTCCCGAGCAGTCGTTGTACACCCAGCCTGTCCCCGGTATCGTGATGGGTGGCGTGCTGCCTTTCGGATGCATCTTCATTCAACTCTTCTTTATTCTCAACTCGCTTTGGTCCAGTCAGGTATGTTGTTGTTTTTTTAAAATTATCTAAAATTAGTTTGGGAGGCTTTTCACTGCTGCTTTGTAGAAAGCTACTTTCACGAACATCGACGTTGAAAGCAAACAACTTATAATAAGTTGGTTCATAACTTGGAATGAGGGATCCAAAGGTTTACGGGGGATGCGCTATGTAGACCGCGCAAATTCAAATTTTCTTACGTTTTTTGGAATTTGCAAGTTAGTGTACCGTGTGTAGAGACTCCTAGCCCATCCCCCTAGAGCCCGGTGTTTTTAATATCCATGTGTGTTACCCACTCATTTAACACGCTCAGCGCCATGTGTATCTTTTGCGATACACACTGTCTAAACACTTGTGTATCCTTTTTGATACACAAGCACCATTCCAGTCTAAGCGCCGTGTATCGCTAACGCGCACACTTTCCATACATTTTGTATACAAAAAATGTTGCCCTGGCCTAGGGAATTTTCCTAGTGTAGTGGTATTGGCATATGGGGCTTGGCGCTGAGCGAGTTAAACGACTGGCTTGAGAGTTGGGTCGTTTTAATAGCGATTAGTGCAATCGGCTATTACTTATTATTATTAATCAGTTTTATAGCGGGTGTAAAAATACCCTTAACGAAGCCGAGTCACTTATACTCCCCGTTATTGTTACCCCAGTTATTGGTATCGTTACATCGTTTTGCGTGCGTTACATTACGCACTACCGCAAACAGAAAATTTTCACACCAAAAATAAAAGTAGTTTCCCAGCAATTATTTTTGTAACTTACCATCTTTCTCCACAGATAAAAGTGAGTCCAAAACTGAAGAAAATGTTTCATAATTTCAGATGTACTACATGTTCGGTTTCCTGTTCCTGGTATTCGTGATCCTGGTGATAACATGCTCCGAGACCACGATCCTGCTGTGCTACTTCCACCTGTGTGCCGAGGACTATCACTGGTGGTGGCGCGCCTTCCTCAGCTCGGGCTCCACGGCCGGGTACCTGTTCATCTACTGCTGCCATTACTTCGTCACCAAACTTAATATCGAAGACGCCGCCTCAACCTTCCTCTACTTCGGATACACATTCATCATGGTCTTCTTGTTCTTCCTGCTCACAGGCACCATAGGATTCATGGCCTGCTTCTGGTTTGTTAGAAAGATCTACAGTGTCGTCAAAGTAGACTAAATGGGCTGTTAGGATAAGTATCGAGTGTTGGTACAGCGGTATTGACGAGTCCGTCGGGGGCGCTATTGTTATGTAAAAGTAATTTAAAAAAAACTGAAACTCGACTACGGAAAAAGCTAGACAGCAAAAGGATGAGACAAATAACTATATAAATTTTAAATCATAGGCGTGGTAGCTAGTAGTATGAAATTAGCTGGTACCCTATTTGTAAGTCCAGTGAACACTTCCTTTGACGTCATGTACCCTAGGACAATCTTTGGATCAAGATCAATCCAGAGACTGCAAATTTATTGAAATCAGTTCAGTAGTTTAGGCTGTACGGAGTAACAAACATACTGACATGACACATAGCTAGTGAACTTTCGTCTTTGCCGTAGTCGGGTGAAAATTAAGCAGTTGTTACACCAAAGCGTTGTTTTTCTGAAAAATGCGCGAATTTGTTGCGTGAGAAACTTCCGCCTAGTCCATTTGTTTATATTGAGATGTCTCGGATTGAACGCGTGGTGGTCTATAGTGACGACGAAGTAGTGTTGTAACAATTTGAATATCAAAACAAACATGACTTGTAATGCATTGGATGTAAAGATGAGCCACGTGCCAACACATCTGCGCTTGCGTCGCGCGTCGTCGGTTTATGTTGAGTAGTGTGACAGTGACAAGTGAGACTGCTGTACACAATGTGATTAATTGTAAAAAAGTTTATCTAATAAATTGATAGTCTCCTGTGCGTCTTTTAATCGTTTGTTTATTATTTAGATATTAATTTAAATGTTAGGTCGCATACATATTGACTGAAATCTCTAGTATGTCACTGGCATGTTAATTTTTCATATCTACGAAAAACATTAAGGGGTTTATTTATAAAAGTTGCTTAAAGTTAAGATACGTTTAAACATCAAAAATGGATGGTTAAACAGTTACTAATCACTACTTAACTTTAAGGAACGTTTATAAATAAAGAGGTTAGTTTCTTCAATGTGTATGCGCCTTTAGTCGCTAGCTGTGTAAGTTTTTTCTTTTGTGACTGGAAATTGAAGCTTAAATATTTTATTTATTGTTTTAAACCAGCTAATAATTATCACCCTGCACAAGAAAATTAGTGTTAGAAAAGCCGTGAATTGTCTCAGGTTAAATGGATTGACTACTATGATAGTACTTAAATGTGCCCTATAATATCAAGGAAAACTAAAACAATGTGATGTACGAATAAGTGATTCGATGATATTTTATCCATGTATCATACATTTGCAATTAAAATAAGTGAGATTTAGCATTTTTTTAATAAAAATTATTAGAGATAAATAACTACTTGTCCTTTTTTTTTCTCTCGTGTTATCGTGTGGAGCTGGGTAGGATATAGGTATTAAGTATTAACATTCAACCCAAAAAGATACTAATTATGCTCTTAAAAAACTGATGTTACAAATATTGCGTTTTCGTCTCAGGGGCCATCCATCATTAATTCTGTACTGAATTAGAATGTTGTAAATTAGTGGCAAACGTCGATACCGCAGCCACAAAGACTAGTAATTATTAATCATAGAAGGTCCTATATTATGTTCCATACGATGACATTATTATCGTTTTAAAACCTATTGTTTGAAAATACATACATATATCGTGTGCATATTATGCAATTTAATTTAATTGTAACTTTATTTTATCATTATTTTTAAAACTGTGCTTAGTTAATTTAAACAGTTGAATGTAAATAATAAAAAAAAACTATTTTAAAAACGCCTTTCGTATTTTATTGTACTTACGTAATTAAAGAATAAATTAATCGCTATCACTTTCAGAAAGATCTGCCTTTTCTTTTGGCTGTAATGCTTTCCGTTTGACGCGTTTCCGTTTTTGATCGAGTTTGGTTTTTCTGAATAATTCTATTGCTTTCATTTTGTTTTCCAATAAACTCTTTTTGTCCTTCTCTCTTTGTGGAATAAGTTCTTGGAAACGATCGGATTTTGGTATTTTAATTTCAAGTTCTGATTTATTATCTTTCACTTGTGACACTACTCTTACACCTTGATTTATAAGTACGCTTTCTTCATCATTCTTGCGCTTTTTGGCAGCAGATGGGCCTGCTTTGTTTGTACTTTTAGAGCTATTTTTCGAAGTCTTTCTTTTAGTAGCTGCCAGCTCATTAATTTCTTCAGTCGTCTCAGATTCTCCAGCGCAAGCTCCTTCGGGACCCATTCTTTGCACTGCTGCTTTAACTCTTTTACTCATTTGTTCTTCTAGCGATTGGAATTCAACCTTTCTTTTGAAAAAGTCTTGCACAGATCTCTGAGTTTTGCGATCTTGCATTCGTTTTAAAACCGGTTTTAAAATTTCATCTAATTTGTTTTGAGACCAACCAAACTTAGCTTTAGTATAATCTCTCAATATTGTGACGTCTAATTCACCCCAAGTGAATTTGTCTTCACTTTTTTCTATGTTCGGTTCCAAGTATGCTTGAACCACCTAAGAATTGAAAAGTTTATTTATTAGCACTCCAAAAGTAATGACCATTTAAGAAATGAATTGCAAAACCGCTTGACTTACCCTCACACTAGGAAAGTCTTCTGTGAGTGCAACATTCTTGAGCTTCTTCTTGAGACTAGTGTTATCTGTCCTCTTTCCTGCTCTGACCCACTGCTTGAACTCTTGCAAACCCTTCACTATATGTGCATAACGAGCTTGCTTAGTACTTTCACTAAGGAGTTGCCTTCTACTGAATGGGAATGAGGCTAGAATCTCCAAAGCCGTAACAGGCCCTACACCACTTAGTCCAGTTGTGTAATCACTACCAACTAGCAGAGCCAGCAGTACAAGCTGCTCCCTATTTAAATCTGGAAATTGTATTTATAGTTAGAGATTTCGTGCATAAAAGTTGTTGCAATTTGAAAACAATATTGAATTTTCAACACATAATTTTTAGCCACAGGCAAATTCTGAGGGGCATTAACCTGAGGGGCAATTCTCGTAATTTTAAAATGTTCAGTCTGATCTCAAGTCAAGTATCAATCTGTCAAAAATACCTCTAATTTCCCTACATTTTGACAAGTTTTTGACATTTGTTTGTCGCATTTGTTAATTTAAAACGTTCAAAATCTAGGATTTTGCGTCTACATTACGAGAATTGCCTTCTGGTTATGGATGAAAATACGAAATTGTCAAACTATACTTACTAAAAGACGTCTCAATTCTATCAGCTAAAAACTGCAACACATGCTTCTTTTGGTTGAAAAAATTCTTATACACAGTCCTTCCACCAAATAGCCAGATATCACTATCATCTGTTATTGTACCATCAGTTAAATTCACACTTTCAAGGAACGCGCATTGGGCTTCAGCCTCCATAGGGGCGACAATGTACGGGATACCGAATATTTGTAGCAGCTCCTGAGCTTCTTTTGTCATTTGCTCAGTGATGTTACGACCTATACGATCCAATCGCCCTTTTTCTTGCATTAAATCTTGCTCCTCATTTTGCATTTGTTCAACCATTGTATTTAGTTGTTCTGTTGTTAATACTTCTTTGGGTGGATAAGAAGGTTTCACTAGGTCGCAAAATTGTTCATCTTGCTTATATTGTTGATCTTGCATGTTATCATCTACAATTTCTGCTTCTTCAGACAAATTATTGTCAACTTCCATTTTGTCTAAATTTTCACTTGTGTTCGTAACTTCTAGGCTTGGTTCCTCCATGATATCCACTAAACTGTCCACATGAGCTTTATCAACTACCTCCTGGGGTGGTACAGGATTCTGTTCACTATCACTTTCTAGTTTCTTAGTATAATGTACTAGAACTCTACTACTATTTTTAAGTACAGGTATATTTGGAATTTTAAATGCTTTATCTGGTCTAATATCATCGGAAGCAGCCTTTATGAACGACACTTCTTCTTTTATTAAATCTTTTATTGCTTCATCAGTCTTTAAATCTTTTATTGTTTCTTCATTTTCTGTAACAACTACTTTTACTTCTTCAAAGATGTCTGCGAATATATCATCGTCAGGTGCACCATCACCCATATTTAACGTTAGCTCTACAACTGGCTTGTTAGGTTTCGTTTCTTCGTCAGGTACTTCTTCAAACTCATTTTCACTGGAATCAGTTTCATCTTTAGTTGCAGTGTTTGAAACTTCTTCAAAATCATCACTGGAGTCATTTTCTTGCTTTATTTCAATTCTTGGTAATATATTTTCTGTTACATTTTCTTCTTCATCCATGCTAGAATCAAGGTCTATGACATCTGGCCCTGGATTTTCTACACAGATTACCGAGGCTTGAGTTGAATCTATATCTTTATCTGTTTCATGATTTTCTGATGAGTTAGATTCAGCTACAACAGTAACATGATTATTTTCTTCACTACTATCAGATAATACTCCAACTTGAACACAATCATCATCATCACTAGATGAAAGTTCTACATTATCAACTATTACTGACTTCTCCTTATTAATTTCTTCTATTATCTTATCTACTTTTGGTATTTTATGTTTCTTTTTCATTTTTTTTCTGTCTGATACAATTTTATCAATTGCCCTGTGAGTGAAATCACTATACTGCATGATATAAGATTTTGCACAGGTCATATCTGGTGGTTCAAAGCCATCATCTTCTTCGGAATCTGTATTGGAATAATCTGTGTCTGTCATGCATGATGTCCAAGAATCATCAGTTTTGGATGCCACACTTGTGTTTTGTTTGTTTTCATTAGATTCATTAACACACTCTAGTGACATTTGGATTGCTTTTTGTAAATCATCTTCTAATTCATCTACTTTTTTAGATGTATCTTCCTTAGCTTCTGTTAGTTCTATAATTTTACTTGTTGTAGGTTTCTGTTCCTCTTCAGTATTTTTTTCATCTTTGCCAGTTAGGTTTTGCAACTCATCTCTCTTTTTTGCATCTGCTAAAGCTTTCTTGACATCTTTAATAAGTAAAAATCTTGTGGAGACATTAGAAGCAATGCGCCGGGTGGGTATTGTCTCTATTTTGGTGTCAATGCCTTCTTCATTCAGTAAGGATTCTAAATCATTCAAAGACATCCCTGTATCACCCATTTCTTTTTCTGTCTCTTCAAGGCATTCTTGAACCTTTCTTCTCTTTAGTAGCCTTTGCATCTGTAATAAATCAAATAAAGTTATTAAAGCATTGGGGAGAAAACTATTTTTTTAATGTTTAATGGATAATTTGTTCAATGCAAAGAATCTCTAATAAGCTTTGTTTGGGAAGTGAGACTCAGCAATGCTACAACAGTTGAAGATAGAATTACTTGGAAGTCAGAAAAGGTGTCACTGTTTTTAGGCAGCTCATTAAGTCTTCCCCATGAATTCTGTTTTCTTGTTTCCTTTAATTCTATAAGTACATCATACTTTTCCTTGACTCCTAAATTCTTAAAGCTTTCAGATTGTATATCAAGGGAATGCACATCAATACTGGAGCCACTTGAGTTCTGTTCATCTTCAGATCTGGAACCAAATGAATTAATCAAAATTACTGTTTAAAGTAAGTATAGTTGTTTAAGTTGATTTCTGTGCAAGGCAGATTGGTTATATCCACTAGAAAAAGTTAAAAGACTGAAATTATGTTTTCAAGATATTGTTCTTTTCTACTCAGACTTACTCCGATTCACTTTCATCTTCGTTTTGAGGCAATGCCGGCAGTTTGAACAAGTCATCAGTGTCCACAGATGCATGGCCGCTTTTCTTTGGTGACATTTCTTTACCCAAAAAACTATTGACAGCCATTTTCTTACTCAGCAGGAGAGCAAGTTCTCGTTTTATTCTTTCAGATTCTGAATTGTACTTGGCTTTACTGTCCTGCCTCTTAGCCTAAAATGTGAAAATGTGAAATAGATGATTCATAGCATTGCAGTGAGGTTATTATTGTTTGAAACTGTAAACATAAACAAAACTTACAATAGTTTCTTTTTTCAACTCTGGAAAAGCTCCATCAAACACAAAGATTGGTTTAATTCTAAAGTACAACAGTTTGCAGAGACGTTGGAACAGTCCCATGAGATGTGCATTTGGTAGAGGAGCCCCTTTTGCATCTTGGTAACCTTTTACCATCTGATGCAACCATATTGATATGTCTGATGAAGATGAAAACAAAGTGATAGTTTGGTAAGTAAAAAGTATTGCAGATAGTTTGGTAAGTAAAAAGTATTGCACAATTTAGGAGCTTTAATTGAACACTGGATCTTCATCTTACCGACAGCGAGTACTTTGTTTTCCAGCGTCTCGACAGGTACGGGCTTGCCAGCTGGCTCTATTAGCCTCCACAGTCCAGTGACTCCCATCGCGTGCGATTAAATTCCAGAATAGATTTTTTGTTTATACTAATGTATATATCAGTGTACATAACAAAGGTCGTTTCCCACGAGATCTCCGGTCAATCGTCGGTCTCTTCCTCACACATCGTAACTATTTCGCTCCGTGAGCTCAATGTACCCCGCTGCGGCTACGCACACATCTATAAACGAAACGATTGCTACTGGCGCGCTGCGTTCGTAAATATGTGTTAGGTTCACTACAACATATCAAATGTTTTACTACGCCGCGAACGCCCACTCTTTCCCACACTTTATTTTCTCACGCCCCATGCGTAACCCCACATCCTATGACCGGCCGTCTGTCAGTCGGCGCGTCGCGGGTCGACCGATCTCTCATCGACTAGACTCGATTCTGTCGATTCGCGCGCGTGTAGACGACAACACGCCTGCAAACAGCTCCGTGTCTATGGTCAATCTTTGACAGTTCGCGCATCTGGCGTTGTCGTATTTATACCCGAATAAACAGAAGTTTCGTCAACTTTTCATAAAATAAAATCATACAATAGGAAACTGCCGGGCCGAGGATGAGGACGAGCGTCCCCCGGTCGCGAGTGGCATCCAACGTAACATCGCCCCGTCCCTTCTGAAAATACCACCGTCGAACAGGTGTCTCGATCGAAATGTGTGCTAGTTCCCAGCGTAATTAACTGACGAGGGGCGTGAATAATACAAAAGTGTATCGATCGGCGAGATAATCGGACCCGGGGGCGACGGCGTCTCGGCTGAACCTACCCGGTGGGCGCGCGTCCTCCAATCAAGGACCTGGGAGGACGCTTACACCGCTCATTGCACTGCCGGCGATGACCCACCGGAGAAGTGACGCCAGCTAGGGAAACAAGAGCATCATCCTGCGCGGCCCGAGGTCGGGTGCGCGCTATGCGGGCGGCAGCAAGGTGAAGGCAGCCGTGGCGAGCATGCCGCACCAGTTCGGCGGGGCGGGCGCGGGCGCGCTGGCGGGCGGCGCGTCGCCGCCGGCGCAGCACGCGGCGCTGTTCCCGCGCTACGCAGGCGCTGCCGGACCCGGCGCCGGCGCCTACCGCCCGGACGAGCGCCGCCTCACGCGCGAGGCCATGGAGCGCTACCTGCGCGACCGCTCTGACATGGTCGTGGTCATCCTCCACGCGAAGGTCGCACAGAAGTCCTATGGAAACGAAAAAAGGTTCTTCTGCCCGCCGCCCTGCATCTATCTGTTCGGAGACGGCTGGCGACTGCGGCGCGAGCGCATGCTACGGGAGGGGGAGACGGAGCAGGCAGCTCAGTTGTGTGCCTTCATAGGCATCGGCAACTCTGACCAGGACATGCAGCAGCTGGACCTCAACAATGGCAAGCAGTACTGTGCCGCCAAGACTCTGTACATATCTGACTCTGATAAGAGGAAGCATTTCATGCTCTCAGTTAAGATGTTCTATGGCAATGGCCATGACATTGGTATTTTCAATAGTAAGAGAATTAAAGTGATATCAAAGCCCTCCAAAAAGAAGCAATCGTTGAAGAATGCAGACTTGTGTATTGCAAGTGGAACGAAGGTAGCTCTGTTCAATAGGTTGAGGTCACAAACTGTGTCTACAAGATACCTTCATGTAGAGAATGGTAACTTCCATGCCTCCTCCACGCAGTGGGGAGCATTTACTATTCATCTCTTAGATGACAATGAGAGTGAATCGGAAGAGTTTGCTGTGAGAGATGGATATGTTCACTACGGGTCCACAGTGAAGCTTGTATGTTCAGTGACAGGCATGGCACTACCCAGACTAATAATAAGAAAGGTAAGATCACTACTCTCGGTTATGTATAGATCATAACATAATAATAATCATGAACATCACTCCTATTATTCCCTATTTTATAACCAAGTTAATTCTCCACTATTTTCCAAATGGTTAGCATAGTTATGTTAATTTGATTAGAACCAATTTCACACCATTGCTAAACTCATTCTTATCGCTAGATATTTGTGTATGTTTATGTTATCATATCAATGCCAACGCATTTTTCTGCTACAATATTTTATTTGGTTCTATTTGTGTCCCTTTTGGAGACTAAAATACATTTTATGATTCAAATTCTTTATTATTTTGAATCAATGCAACTGAAAAACACAATTGGTAAAACACTTGTAGTTGTTCATTCAAAGGACCATGTTTATTTTTAACTGCCCTAAAACTCTTGCCAAGCGAAAGAGAGGGGCATGCAGAATCTTTTCCGACAGTAAACCTATCTTTAAAAACGCACTTTGTTCTGTTATGTATAGTCCCTGTATAATAAAACTAAATCCTTGTAGAAAACTAATCTCTAGTTAGTCTTCTACAAGGATTTATTTGTACTATTCTCTATCCTGTAAAAACATATCCACGAAGCTTGGCCTGTTGATGCCAGTATGTTGTTATAAAAAAACAGAACATTTTTTTATTCCTTCTGAGATATTACTTAGCTTACTCTACACCACAGAACTAGTTTTCAATTTTTATTATTATCCTATGCCTAAGTAAAGTATTCAAATAAACCCTCTATTCCTACAGGTAGACAAGCAAATGGCCCTATTAGAAGCAGATGACCCCGTATCCCAACTTCACAAGTGTGCGTTCTACATGAAGGACACGGAACGCATGTATTTATGCCTGTCACAAGAAAGAATAATACAGTTCCAAGCCACACCGTGCCCTAAGGAGCCCAATAAAGAGATGATCAATGATGGAGCTTGCTGGACCATCATATCCACTGATAAGGCTGAATATCAGTTTTATGAAGGAATGGGGCCTGTCAGGTATGCTACATTTTTATTAAAGTAAAATATAATAGATGAAGAACTCAAAAAAAATTGTGTTATTTGTGGAGTATACCTGTATAAACTCCATTTTTAGTGCCAATTCTGTGCTATGATATACTTAATGCTAAATGCAAATGGGGGAAAAAATGCAACAATTAACTGCCCCTGTGATTACCACAAGTTGACACATAAGGTCCAAAACTTGCCGCATAATCAAAACCAATCCATTAAACTGTTTTTACGAAAGCTCCTGAATTTCTGCGTGACGCGAATTACTTTTAAATCTGAAAAAAAAATTAGAATATTTATCGCCATATAAATTTTGTAGAGGTTAGCTCAAGTAATCTTTTGGACACATAAACAAATTATTTACTTTCTGTAGAAACAGTGATAAACTAATAGCTTTGGTACTAATTAACCACAGGATTGCTACTGTAACCATAATTACCTACCTATTCAACAACATTATGATCATAATTTTCTATGTATTCAGCTTCCTACTTCATCTCGTGTTATTTCTCAGAATCAGATATAAAATCGTGAGCAGTGGTGGCTCAGTGGTCACGGCCCCGATTTACGAGTTGTAGGTCGTGGGTTCGAGTCCAGACAGGCGCTTTACTTTGTGTACCTAAATAATTTCATCACCACTGCTCTCAAAACGCTGAAGGAAAACATCGTGAGGAAACCGGCGTGTCCTAGTACCAAAAATTCGATAACATGTGACATCTAACAACCCGCACTGGTCTCACGTGTTAAATTACAGCCCACTCTCTCTCTCTCTCTATCGAAGAGAGGAGGCCTTCCCAGCAGTGGGAATGTTATAGGCTGATTATGTAAAATACACTATTTATTTATTATATACTACCGCACGATCATCATAGAACGACGTTTGACACTCTAAAAACCGCCATACCACGATAATCTTGTGTCAATCTAGCACTAAAATAAGGAAAACTTTGAAAAGTCGCACGTTCATCATAATTCAGGTATTATGATGACCGTGCGAATTTCTTTTGACACCTTGAGAACCACCGCACACCTAGCACGATGAACATAAACCGAACCGACATATTCAACTAGAGTGTTGTCAAAACACTCCTAAATTACCAACACTTGAAACAGTAGCAATATTTATAGCATCATTTAGGAAAACATGTAGAAAATTCGCACGCACATCATAACACGTAGCGTTTGGTACCCTGAGAACTGAAGTAGCAGCTGTCTGCGAGCATTAGCGATTGATGGATTGATGTGACGTAGTTGCCGTTTGCCTATCTGACCATATGCGACATATAGGCCAAGGCTACAAACATATCGTTTTTAGCAAATCCTTTTAAAAGTTGTATCCGTGTAGAGTTCACCCCTACTGTTTTTTGCCACCCCTGCAATTTTGTCGCACCCTCATTTTATTTTTGATGCTTTCCAAACATTTAATGCGTTATCATGTTAGGTCTATTTTTGCCTCGTGCCGATTCTCGGTGTAATGCGGTGCCCTCTGAAACCTATGTAGATTTTTTTTACCGATTTCTAGAATAATTTGGGGGTCCTCAATAGCATTTTGTCACATTCATTCGTTTTTTCGTTCACTGCATTCATTGGATATTTGACGGATTAATTAATTTATACTTCGTATGATATTTCACTTATCGGGCATCGTTATTTTTGAAATTGATAAACTGATGATTATCAAGCTTTGACAAATATTTTTTACGGACTTCAAATATACTTAATGCTCTACCAGCATCTGCGGGGTACTTGTGTAACACACGATCAGTAGCAAAGACTTTTATTTTGACAGTTCAACAACATTCATTGCGTTATTTACGTTATTGAGCAGATAAAATTTTGCATCATATGAAGCAAGTGATCGATAGTGTTACGCAGTTAGGGTGCTGTTTTCACACATGGAGTATGTGTACGAGTATGTGTGGAAACGTAAGCTTATGTGGGACTTTTACATACCAAAACCACTCACCCGGATTTTGGTTACGGGGATGCGGAATTTGATCTGCGCTTTTTTTTACTTAGCCTGGAGCATTTGGGCCCCGCCACTTACTTCACCAACCTTGAACACTTAGACAAGCCTAATTCAATTAAATATAAGTTCAAAAAACTTCATGATGATAACAAATGCCTTCCTTCATCTAGGTCTCCCGTAACACCAGTTCCGCTAGTTCACTCTCTAAACCTGAACGGTGGTGGCGACGTGGCCATGCTGGAGCTAGCCGGCGACAACTTTACGCCATCCCTTCAAGTCTGGTTCGGCGACGTGGAGGCTGAGACCATGTACCGGTGCGCTGAGTCTATGCTGTGCGTCGTGCCCGACATCTCGCAGTTCAGAGGACAGTGGCTTTGGGTGCGGCAGCCAACACAGGTAATTTGAACAGCGCCAATGTTGCCCGCAAAACTCAAATTTTCTTACAAAATTCCCTATTGAATGACTATTTCATGAAATAACAATCAATATTATTGGTTTTAATGATTATAATTCTGTAAAAACTTATTTGATATGGTCGTGACTTATCCTTTTTTCAACATACAACCTGACACTGACCCGCAAATTGCAAAAAACGTAAGAAAATTTGAATTTCGAGGGCTATCCTGGGACGCTTCCTCCTAAGGCTAGGAATGTATGAAGCTGATTTGAGTCTGATTCTCATATTATCTTCGAGTAGTAACCGAAGCTGGCCTTTGTGTACATACAAAGACAAGTTATATTTATATAGAGGGTGGGTAAACTAACCTTTCTAAAGGTTAAACCCTCTTTAGAACTTATAACATAGAATGTGAAAATTTATGGTGGAACTTTTCTTTGAACAACAAAAATATTTTAAAGAGTTTGATTATAACATTTCTGCACTGGCTGTGATTTGGTGAAATAAATACAGGGTGTTAAAGAAATTGCGTGCCATAGCTTCAGGGTGAGTTCAGTGTCGATAAAGGAACCCTTAAAAAATAAAATAAAAATACCTTAAAAAAAAGTGACATTTATTTTATTCAATCAAAATTAATAATACATATGTACATGTGAAAAAAAATACAAGCAAAAGAATCATAGGGCATCAAAAAATTCGTCCGCATCGCTGTCAACAGGAACAGTGCCCAAAAGGCGGCCATACAACGTGGCAGCATTGCTACGTTGTATGGCGATGCTAATTCTTTGGCCAAGAAACAGGCCAGCCCTCTGGTCACGTGAAGAGTCGACTAACCGCTTGGCGATATCTCGAAAAACCGAGTGGGCACTCGGACCCCATGCCCCTAGTGTTTCAACCCCAAACGGCTCGAAGATATAACTCCCAATCAGGCTGGAATATTTTCGCCGTTTGAGGTTTTCTGCAACAGCAGCAGCCGCTCCACCACAATTAAAAAAAGTAAAAAAAAAACGAAAATTATCATAAGATGAGCCTAATTTAGTGCCTACTAATTAAATAGCAATAGTTTAGAATTGATTAAAAAATTGGTTAAAATAAGTTTTTATTTTGTTTAAATGCTAATTAATAATTTCCTAACCTACCGATGGAACCTTACATATCGAACGCAATGACCTACGCTACCTACGCCCGAACACTGATAACGCCGGGTGAAGGATAGGTAAGTAGATACGTAAATTACAATTCCAAGTACTTATTTCTTCTTCCTTAATACCATACCTACTCGTATTTCTGTGGAATACTAATTAAACTAAATATTTTTTGTAGGTTTAGTATTTTGACGGTCCCTAAGCCCGTACGCATTTAGTGCGGCCAACGCGCCTGCGCGTTTTTCAAGCTTTGACCATGTGCTAGCGACGCGCATGCGCGTCCATACAATTTACTTAACTTTCTTCGAGTGCGGCACACAATGGACGCACGGGTGCGTCCATTGTGGAAACTCGAAAATTTTCAAACGCACAGAAGCGTCAACTAATGCGGCCAGCCGCACTGGGTAAAACTTTCTTCAACCGCGCATGCGCGTTCATAGCACCACACGAAAATTATTTGAACGCGTATGAGCGTTTGTCGCACAGGGTTAGTGAGCTTTTTAATTATTAGCATTTGCGAAAAATTGGCTAATAATTCTGCAGTTAATGCGTTAAAGTTCGAAGGGAAAATTGGAATTGTAATTTACATACCGTCGTAGCGTTAGGGGCACACATTTTACGCCATTTGTCGCGAGCCGTTTTCAGTAGAAAATAATGCGCCGGCCCTTAGTATTCGGACGCGAGAAGTGAAGGACAAAATGACAATGCGTTCGATAGTAGGTAAGTAATTAAAGCATTTAAACAAATAAAATTATTTTAATTCTAAACGACTGCTATTTTAAGTTAGTAGGTACTAAATTAGGTTGATCTTGCAATAATTTTTTAATGTTTTTTTTTTTCTTACCTGGGTTCCTTTATCTGTACTGAACCTACCCCTAAGCTATGGCACCAAATTTCTTTAACAACCTATATAGATAGATAGAACACTCTTTATTATGTACACCATAAAAATCCGCCAACCAGCTGTCATCCTCCTTTCAAACAATTGTGTATCATTTTATTACATACAATTTAACAGCACCCTATTCAAATAATCTCCTTTGTCAGGAAGTGACCATCGCGACCGCAGCGTTTAATAGTCGAACACTTTAAATAAATTCTTTCGTGAGAACTCTGCCGCAGCCAAACAAATAAAACTGCTATGATATGTCGCTGAAAGGACGCACCTGCGGCTAACAACTAGCAATTAGAAAACAATTGACATGATATACAAACAATAACAAAGTTATTACACTACTTATAATTGCCCTCGAAGACGATTGTTCTAAGTACACAAGTCTAGAACATCTGCTACTCAGGTCATTTGAGAAATCCATATTTATTATATGTATTTATTAATACAATCTCAACCAGGAAATTTTAAAATAACCTTATCATTAAAACTGGATTCGTGAAAACAAAACATATTTACGCGAATTTGCATGCAACATTCGTAAAATATTCACAGTTATTCTAGTTTCATTGCGGTCAATGATATTCCTTCGTAGAACTACACCCTTCGATCAGATCGATTTAATAACAGACGTGTTTGAAGGAGACTTGAATAATTTATATCGGCCTGGAAATAGATACTTTAGCAATAAGCCAGCAACGTGTCCCCTCCCCCCCCCCCCTACTTTAATATGCTACTACTGTGTCTCTTCATTTACAAGTTTGTTATAATCACCCGCTATAAGACTTGGATAACTTGTTCATTGTGCTGTAACTAAAAGGATTAGTCATGGATTTTTGTTTAAAATTAGACCAACCATGTTCTGGGTATTTTTGGAACAGTTTAAGAAAAGGAAATACCGAAAATAAATATAAATGTTTATTTTCGGTAAATGTGAGGAAAAAAAAAACAATTTGGGGGAAATTATGTGTCATATCCATGCAAAACAGCCATCGTTCAACATAATGCTAAGCCCCCATGCGAGACAGAGCCCCAGCATTAGTTATATTTTCGTTATTCAATAAACGACCTCTTCCCTTTACTTTGGCGACAAAGGGAATGTTTTGAATGTCGAGAAAAAGACAATCAAACAACAATACAACATACTATCAGCAATCTTCTGCTTAAGACTGGTTGACATATCATTGAGAGGGTGCGAAGATTATCATAATAGCCCAAAAAATTTCTATTCCCTCTTGATTAACCGTTTTCTTCTCGTATCTTATTCGCGGCTCGCCTACTTTTTGACTTATAAAACCTGTGCCCCATAAAATACCATCAAAATGCTCGTGTCCGAGCTCCCGCTAGCATTTCAATTACGACCAAATACTTTCTTCAATTCAAAAGTGTTCTCCTCCACTTCAGGTACCGGTGTCGTTGGTTAGAAACGACGGCATAATATACGCGACGGGCCTCACGTTCACGTACACGCCGGAGCCGGGCCCGCGGCCCGGCTGCGCGCCCGTGGACGACGTCATGCGGCCCGACACGGCCGCCGGCTGGCACCACGACGCGCACCCGCACAGGCTTCCGGACAACACCCTCCAATAGCCAATGGACTGCAGGCTGGAAGACGACAGCCTGCAGTTATAACTTACTCTGTGGCAACTCAAAAACTGTGTTAATGTGACTCCAAAGAACGAAGCCGTCTCCTAAGACTACTCGTGACTTTTGACGAGAAATACATTTTGGTGAGTGATTCAAAGACAACTTGTAATTGTATTTCGATAGTGCCTAATGTCTATTCATCATAGCATGATCTCTGGCGGAGTTTGTGCTACAGACTAAATGGACGAGTGGGTAATATTTTTGAAAATGTATTTTAAGTCGTTCAAATGAAAGGTATGCTGTTACAAATGGCGTAAATATTTGATTCGCGCACGCGTGTTGCGTCAGTGGCACGACCTGCTTATTAAGGCGGTATCTTCAGGAGGGGGAAATGTACAATAGAAAATGTGTAGCTTATTAGCTTGTGCAATATTAAACAATTTACTTTTGTGACTGATTTCTTATTGACGACATCAGACAAATGTATCAAATCTCTCTTGTGGAGATGTAGTCCTAATCAGAGCTGATATAATAATTGAGAGATACGTTTTAAAGATCATGTTAGGTTCTATAGATTATAGAATTAGCTTTATTGTTAAAGAAAGTGCCACTTCGCGAGTCGATCGCTTTGCTTGGGAGCTTAGACCGCAGGGCGCAGTAACCCATGTGAGCACGATCGACGTGTGCCTAAATATATCCTATAGTATATGTTTGTATATCTACGAGATTATGACACCAAAACTATGATTAAGGTTTAAATTCAGCAATAAAAGCAAGTTGTGACAACAATAACATTGTGGAAGTGGAATTTGTGATAAATGCTAAGATATGGCTCTACTAGTAAGTTTGGTGAAAATTTCGTCGAATGCAGCTAGAAAAATGAAATTAATTTTACTTTTAGGTATATAATTGAAACTTTAATTGTTAGATCGAAACAACAAGTAGAACTGTACCTTTGACACTACTTCACCCTATAAATTAGTTCTCATTTTCGCACGGTTGGCGGGTTGACAGTGGGCTAACAAGTCGGTTGTTATAAAATCAATAAATACAATGGTACTTGCCATAGTTTTATGTACTATGTATGGAAGAAATCGCAAGAAAAACTTCTTGGAAAACTGAAATACGTATATGTTAACAAAACTACCCACTTATCGCTCAATTCTATTTTAAAGTGTACTAAGACTGCCTTATTTACGAATACACACTGTACTCGAAGTAATAAATTGCTCCAGACCCTGTGCCCTGTCTCCAACCCGCTGATCGTGTTGCTACACTACGATATTTCTTTATTTTACTACCATTAGGTAACTCCTAGTCCGTAATTATGTTTTCACACATTTCCTTAAGCAATTATTCGCCTTTAAAAGCGCTTATAAATGCACGTGACGTGACGTTTAAAGTTTATGCAGTAATTGCCAACAGAGCTCATAAAAATATCGTTTTTCAAAGGTTCGTTTGAACACTGATATAGGTATACAGAGGGTAGTTCCTAACTCCGGCATTTACTATACACCAATATTAAAATAGTTCGTTCATTGTCATCGTCATAAAAAGAGATCTCTCTGCTCTTAGATTTGTTTCTTTGGGGCCAAATAGTTGTAATATCCATGACAAGTCATTGCGTTTATACGATAATACTATTCTAATTAAAGTTAAGTTTAATACGTTTGGGTAAAGGAAAATGAACTCTACGAGATTGATTTTAAGAGTGATTTTAATGTAATTGGTTTGTATAAATTAAGTAGATATTCTAGAATATTAGTTTATTACAATCGAGTTAGAGAAGAGCCAAATAAGTCCTTTTTATCTCAGACTACTTGATATAGTATTTTTCGCTTATACATTATTTTAGTGTTTATTTACTTATTACTTTTTTGCTTCTGTGACTGCAAGTCATTCGGTCTCAATGTGTATGCACAATTTATCTAATCACACACTTTGTTGACGATAATAAACCCAATTAACGACACGTAGCGCTGTCACTGTACGTATGTATATTTACAGAGATTTTAAACGAACAACACATGTAGTTTAGTAGCTAGAGTTAGTCCATAGAACAGTATGAGCTCTGCGCACCGAACGCGATGCGATGCGACCGTACGACTTTGTACGCAGACATCAGATTTTATTATATGTCTCAAAAAACGCGTCTCACGCAATATTTTGCGTACATCGCGCTCGATGTGCAGACCTCCTAATAATTAAATGATAAAAACTGAAATTATAAATCTTAAAATTCTATTTATTTTATGCCAATATAATTTCTTTTGAAACTGTATTGTTTTGAAAACGGATTTGATGTGTATTTTTAATAAAACGTGTGATTTCGAACATTCCATGTGGAAAGTGTAATAAGAAGTACAAAAAATATCAATATTTTTGTAGCAAAACGTTGAATTACGATATAATCTTATGGAATTGGTAAAGTTACAGTATTACAAGGAAATTAGTATTAAACGCGATGAATAGACAGTAAAAATGTCGTCAATTTTGTAAAACTATAAGTAAAAGATGTTTTGTCATTTAAAAAAAACTGTTTACTCCTTTTTATCATTTTACATTTGGTATTTCTATATTTGGAAATGGTCATATTTAGGTGGTGACTGCTCGGGAATGATGTTGTGAACCGAGTGTAAAACGCGTTAATGATATTCGGAGCAGTGATTCTGAAATATGAGTAAATATTTTTTAATAAAATCGAATTTAAATAGCAAAGCTTTTTATTAAGACTCCACCCTACGTGATTAAGATTCACACCCAACAATCTTGGATCATTAAAATTACATTTCTCACAGTCGAATTGTCTTGCGCAAAGCGGATCTCATTGGCTTAATTCTCATTGTTTTAATTAAAAAGCGAGGGGTCAAGTGTAATTATCTACTTATGAATCAGTGTTAATCGAGGAATCAGTGCCTCGGCCGATGTCTGTGGGAACGTCTTCAAAAACTCTTCACATGATAATAACAAGTGTCTTCCCCTACATACCGTTCCGCAACGCTGGGTTTGACCTCAGATAATTATCACAAGTTTATACCCATTCCGCCATTGTTCGCTGCCGAGATTCAGAGTAATAAACTCGCTAATATTTATGACATGTGTTCACGTCGGAAAGTTCGACTGTCACGGCATAAATTGGAAGGTAATTGAGTCAATTGATCTTCGATCTGTAGGGTCTGACTGACTGAGCAGCGGCCGCGTCGTCGAGTTCTATTCTCGTCATCGAACTAGGCGTCAATGATTAACATGGTGATGGTGGGAATTCACTTCCAAGTATTCGCAATTACATTCATGCAATGAGTGACGTCGGCGACACGTAACAGAAGATCGTTTACTTAATTGTCTTGTCGCAGATCGCTCGTAAACGTGGAAAATCATGAAAAAAGTGATGATATAAGCCTAATGATGGATACTGTTTCAATAATCACTGGGTTTACCCATGTCCTGTTCGTTTCCGCGTGTTAATTGCCACTGTTATTAGTACAGATGGTAACTTTTATCACCAGCAAATTATCTTAATCATAACTTGAATTATTGCAGGATCTTAGTAATTCAATTAATTATTCTTTTGTTCTATATCAATTTAATTGTTTGTTTTTAGTTAGAAGGTTTTGGTACTTAGCTAACAACAACCAAGTTAAAATTCATATTAGGTACCCAAAGATATACGTTTTTTGAGGATGTAAGGTACCTAAGCTCAAAAATGAGTGATCATTTGATTGCTAAAAATTCAGCAGTCACCCACGAAAATCTAAAAGTTAAAATGTAATCAGACGAAAACCAGATCAATCAGACTGTGTTTACTGTAAATCGTTAATTACATATTTCGTCACGCATGGGAAAGCAAATATCTCCAGTTTACCTTTACGCATACAAACTATAAAATTTCTTCGCGCCGTTGGCACAGCCAGTGTGTCGCTCGCGTGACTGCAGACATTATTTCCCAATCGGTGACGTGCATAAGAAATTATGACGTTATACAGCACATGCACGTAACCATTCATTCATGCTTGCAAAAAGTGTCATTGTGTTCAAAGAAATCAGGGCTTAGAACATCCTGTTAGCTAATCAGGGGAAACTACACAACAGGTTTTCCCTTATCAACATCCTTTTTGGGCAAACTTCGTACCGGAACATCGGTTGGTCATTTACCTGCACCAATTAACCCTATAACGATTATATCTATGCGGGACTGTGAGAAATCTGTGTGCACACAATTGAATCATTGTCTGCGTTTTTACATTCTGCCAGGTTGATCTATGGTCCCAAGATATGCAGAGTGTGGGAAATGTTGAGCGGCACCGGTGCTCTAATGTTTTCCAACATGTCATCTCCGTTCGTGGGAACTGTGGCCAGGAAACACACGAATTTTACAGAATAGCAATTATAATTTAATTTTTAATTTTAATTGTTTACAATATTTTAAATGTGCTTGTTATTCTAAAAAGTGCTTTAAAGGACGTCTTCTCAATAATTAAGTTAAAATAGATATGAAAAAAACAAGATTGTTATCATTAAAACTCGTATTTTCATGAACTATGATGTAAACTGAACTCGCACTTTAATATTTCGGATAAACATTATCATGGTACCGGTTTTCTCGCTGTAATTTTCTATAATTTGTGTGTTTTTCCGCGTTGGCCATTCAGAGATGTGGGTGGAGCATTTGGTTGTACGAAAACGCCCATTGTTTCGCGCACAAAAACTGCTATGCCGTGACGTCTATGCAGTCGTAGATACTGAAGCTGTGCCAAATTTTGACTGAGAAGATTGAGACAAATCAGACTATGAACGTTCTTAAAATTACGAGAATTGCCTCTCTGTTGGTACGATACCTGAGGGGCAATTCTCGTAATTTTAAGAACGTTCATAGTCTGATCTCAGTCTCAATCTGTCAACAAAAACTTCTAATTTCCCTACATTTTGACAAGTTTTTGACATTTGTTTGTCGCCGAGATGAGAGTGCGACTAGATTTTGAACGTTTTAAATTACGAGAATTGGCCTTCTGATACCTACAGGTATCAGGGAATTGCAATTGTAAAATGTGACTGGTTCACATTTTACAATTGCATTTCCGTTTTCGTATTTCGAACCTTATTCCGACTGATAGGTATAAAGTTTTTAATACAAAATCGACAACTGAGACTTTAACTTTATGGGAATACAGTTTGAAATTCAAAAATAGCTTGACGGTTTATACTGTTGTTTAAGCGACTAAAGATAAATCTTGTTTTGTAAAATGGCCGACGGACTGAATATTAGTAGGATAGGATAGGACGTAACGTAAGTGCATGAAAAGTTGGTTGTCATGGTACGGACATGTGATGCGGAGGAATGGGGAAAATGTCGTGAGGAAACTTGAACTTCCTCTACACTTATATCCACGGCTATAAAAGAGGGCGTCTTTTTTTGGAAAGACCAAAAAAATGACATGGAGGATGGACACTGACAGATGATATGGCTATAAAGGGGGTGACGTCCGAGATGGTGACTAATAGAGAAGTATGGAAGAAAAAGACATGTTGCCCCAAATAAAATAATAATAATTGGGATAAGGAGAATGATGATGTATTCTCCTTATCCCAATTATTATTATTTTTTATGAGGAAGTAGAAGGTAGGATTTCCATTTCTTCGGCATCCACCTACCTATTCCTTCCTACAGCGATGAAGTGATTCTAACGTCAAGAGATTAGAATCCTGAGCCATGATTAAGGCAGTTTCCTCCGCGTTGAATGAGAGATCATCTCATCTGCGGCTGCAATTATGTTCTATGTGACGCAAGCATGATGCATGGCTTACGGAAGTGCCTGCTGTATATTTACAACACTGTAAAACCTTTGAGTATATAGGTATTATTTGCATTGGGTATTTTAGTTTTTTTTTTTTTTTAGTTTGCTAGATATTTTAACTAAATAAATATAAAGAGAAAGTTAGCTATTTTTTATCTTATCGAAAAAGGAAGAGGAAGTAATTTTGAAGCTTACTCCAAAACGACAGTTTGCTTTTGACTAATATTTTCACTTTTCTCTATTTATCCATTCATACTTACGTGTTGGTAAGAGTAGCCTTCTTTTTCATCGTATCGATGATTCCAAATTATATAAGTATTGGCCATATGAGCATTGGGAATTCAGCCACGTCGACAGCATTAGCATTGATCTCGCAGAGGTCTTATCTTATCATAGTGCAAGAGTGATTAGATACTTATTGCAAAGAAATCACAAAAAGAGGTGAGCCATCGTTTATGGTGTAGATCTACAGTCGCATGATGGCTCATTGGACTTCCCCCATCTGACTTAAGTAGTGCCTGCAGTGGGCAACTTGCTTCGTAGTTGGCTTAGGAGGTTCATGGCAGTTGGTGGCTGGCAGGGAGGTATTCTGCGGGCTCAACTCAACATAGTCAGCTGGAGGGGGATGTCTGAGGAGCCATTACTTTTTATCTTGCTTCAATAGATGAGCAGCAGAGTCTTGTTGTTTTTTCCATAATAGGTAAAAAGTCGTCCAGGCTGAATTTCGGCCATTGTGACCAATCTCAGCGGAGACCAGCTTTCGGCACGGGAGACATTATAGTGTACAAATGCACTCTCTCTTCCTTCACTCTCATAGTCCGATGAGACGGCAATCCGACACGACCGGAGAGATATCAGGCGCAGGGCCAACGCCTTAACGTGCTTTCCGAAGCACAACTGCCAACTTCCAAACTCCGGGCTGTTACTAAGAAATTCCAAATGGAAAAACCCAATAACACTTTGTCCGACCTGGGATTTGACCACGACACCAACGGGGCAATCTCCAATAGGTAATCTGTGCCCCAGCGTAGTAATCACGACAATCACGCCAGTGTATTATGATTGATCGTCCCTTTTTTGTGGTCATTGGCTGTCCTCGGTAACTGAAGTCCTACATCAGAATACACGAGCCCACGGTTGCTACCTTAATAAAATTTCGTCTTTTTTCCAGAAAATTCCTTTTCCTAGACCCAGCAAGTGGAGCATTCGCTTTGTATGTGCCTATTAACAGAAAATTACCGCACAAAATAGATAACTCAGGTTGTAATTTGAGCTATTTCATTAACTACCCTATTAAATCATCTGACGGAAAGGTAATTTCTTTGATGGCGCATTGATTGCCGGTAGGTATGCGTCTATTGTTCTGATCATTAAAGAAAGGTTATAAAGTTGTAACGTTAATGTAGGTAGTTATAAAACTTTGTAAGGCAAATACTTTGGTACTAATAATACTTTTTTTTTTCTGGCTTCGCACGGTTTGTGCATTCAGCCAATGTCATGTTATTAGGATTTTTATTGTAGGAGACAAAGGTAGGGAAACTGGAATTTATTAATATTATTTAAAACGGAATTTAGGTTATGTAGAATGCGGGAAAGCAAACATGACGCAGAGAAAAAACAAGTGAACAAGTTGGGGGAAAATATGCGTCACATCCACGCCAAACGGCCATCGCTCAGCATAATGCTACGACCCTATGCGAGACAGAGCCCCAGCACTGGTTTTCAGCGACGGCCGGCGTTGACGTGATTTCTTTATTTATTATGGCATTCCAACGATTAATTCACATAAGAGAGCATAGTCTTATTATATTTATAAAGTAGTACAGTGAACTTATCAATTAAATGTGTGCACAGCACTTACACAGCTTGCCTAATTGATTTACTACTAATCTCTCTAATCTAAACTTCTGTTCTTTTCTTAATGAAATAGAAAGAAAAAGATGCACAGAACTTAAATTTAGTTTAGTTTGTGAACAAGGGAATCGGCGCCAGTGCCTACTTCTATATCGAAGAAGAGCGAAGAGTTCATTATCGTGGTTCATAGGGTAACATGTCCAGGGAAATGATTCTGGCATTAAAATGGCGGAAGTAGGTGTCATTCAGAAAGTTAAAGTAACGTTGCAAGCAGCTTGCGTTACGATACTTATTCATTGTCACCTCATCAACTTCCTGACCCACGTTCCCTGGGCGCAGCACGTTTACGATACGATTGCATTTTTTAATCAATATTTTTAGTACACTACAGCAGAGCGATATTTGATATTTCACAATTTTCCCGTACCTTACCTTATTTCATTTGTGAGTCTTCCCAGATTTGATGAAACACGGTAAGGTAATACACCAGTTTTCCAATCCGGGGACAGTAAAGATACTAATAATTATAGACCCGTATCCGTGTTACTGGTTTTCATTAACACGAATAAAATCCTTTACGAACAACAGTATGGTTTCATCAAAGAAACTTGTACGATCGACGCCGGTGCAATATAGAAATCGTTTATGACCTCTCCAAGGGATTTTATTGCGTCGATCACGAAACCTTACTCTTGAAACTTGAGAATTACGGTCTTAGAAAACTTGCGCTCAGTTTAGTAAAATCTTATTCAAATGATAGACAACATATCTATTCTATATCTTCTTCTATACTTATAATAAATCTGTAGAAGTGAAAATTATGTACATTGAAAATATCAAAAAAATAAATGGCAGGGGGTGTTACTAGACCGACACCGAACCCAAAAATGTGATTAAAAAAATTTTTGTCTGTCTGTCTGTTTGTTCAGGCATCACGCAAAAACTACCGGTTCGATTACGATGAAACTTGGTATAATTATTCTTTAATATCCTGGGCACCACACTGGGTACTTTTTATCCCGGAAAAGTATATACAATAAAAAACAAACTTAATTTTGCGGTTCGATCCCTAGACCCGATTACTGTACCAACCGCAAATAATAAGTTTGTCGTAGGTTACGTTACCCGCAGTGGAGTTCACTAAAGTTATGCTCTAAATGTAGTGCTGAAGGTTGAATTTGGCTTGCACCGTTCGCAGCACACGCGTGGCGCGCGGCCGCCACGGATCGCTACCGTATATAAGGACATTTTTTGAACTTTGATTTGAACGGACGTGTTGAGTGGCGAGCGTTCGTTCTTATTTTAACTGCTACTTGCAATAATTCTAAACCGTGTTATTCAGTGCGACCTTTTTTATTTCTATTAGTTTTTAGAGTTATTTAGGTTTATTTTTATAAGTCGTAGGTATAGATTTTAATTTTAAAGTATAGGTAGTATATTTGATAGTGTACGTAGTGACCGTAGGTTATTTTATAATACTGTTAGGTAAGATTAGTCATTCGTATAGATATTAGTTTTTAGGGATTTTGCTTATTTATTGAGTTTAGTTATCATCAGAAATAGGTTTATTTAGGTAGGTAGGTATTTTATTTTCTGTTATTGAGTTTTTTTATTTTTATTATGTAGGTACTTAGGTAAGGATATCATATAGGTACCCTCTTAATCACCACTAATGAGACACAATTGGTTTTCTATTGTAATTAGCCACAAAGGGCCCGCGAGATAGATGGCATCCTGGGGAAGCACATACATTTTATCCTGTTAGCACATAGTTAGCACGTTCCCGTGGGATAATTTCCGACATCCACGCGGGCGAAGCCGCGGGCAGAAGCTAGTAATAAATATATATATATAGTATAATGTTAGGCAAGTTAAAATAAATGCTTTTAATTCACTCGGTTCGATATTACAGGCTTAAAGAAGAAAGGTCCTTTCCTTTTAATAATCTACTCCATTTATTAAAAAATCTATCACAATTGCTGACGATACTTCCTTAATTTTAAGGTTCAGCCAGGTTTCAGATTCGTAGACTCGTAGACTTTTCTTTCATGGGGTACTGTTTAAAATATTACAAAAAAATATCTCCCCACATAATTTACTTGAATGAGATGAAATTCTGATCTTGGCAGGAATATTATAAGGTTTATATTATGGGGATTATATCGGTGATAAAAATGTTTGGACTCAATGCAGGACCAGCCCGCTTCACAACCGCAACTACTTGATTATTATACATTTGAAAATACTATTGCAGCTGCTGAAGATTGTAAGATTATCTTTGCATTTTATAAAATCAATCTCCTTTATATTATATTACTATTATTATTATTACTATACTGGGTGTTTTTACCGATCGGTGGGAGTCCCCCATGCTGCAAAGGTGGGTGCGGCTACATGTCATAATTTAATTTTTTTTTTTTTTTTTTGTCAATACTAACATTAGTTTTTTAAGTACTTACATTGTTACCAACCTACTATGGACTTAGTCTGAAATAAATGTTTATTATTATTATTATAGGTATAATTGTTGCATAGCACAGATGTGGGTACTATGTACACACGGCTACACATCAAACTATGCAAAACCAGTATTGGCTGACCGTTCACTGTGAGAAAATATCATACAAAGTGAGGCCAAGACAAACTGGTTTTGTATAGCTTGACGTGTAGCCGTGTGAGCTAACATTTACCGGGTAATATGTCTTTTATTGATTTCAGTGTGCCCTGGCGGGTGAGAGTGTGTCATGCTTACTCAAATGTCTCGCTGGTGGTGGTGTTGGATCATTTAATTCCCTTCAAAATGGTTGAGCTAAATGGTGCTGATCTGATCCATGCGTCATGTTCGTGAACGGACGCGCCGTCAGTTGGGACTGGTCATTTCTTAGCTGCCATGGCATAATTTAATTTTTATTTTTTTTTTGTTTGTATTTGGTTTACTCTGGACACTTTTAACGTATACGTCTTTTTTACATCGTTTTCACATATAAATTCAACATTAATGATGTAACTAATATTTTTGTAATAATTTAAAAAAGTGTCCGTGGAGTTTTTTGCCCGTTCTTCTCCATAGGTAGGTACCTACTATGCTTTGGAATGGGCAACTAGCTTCATATTTCTGACTGAACGACCCTTTCACAATTCACAAGTGCCTGTAAATAGTTTAATTGAAATAAATGCTTTGAGTTTGCCTTTCATTTATGCCGCCGTCGAGGTAGACGGCGGCATCCAGTGAGTGACGGCGTCATGTTTGCGGGGCCAGAGATTGAACATCAAAATATTAGACAGCTATTGCGTTGTCAACATTCGGAATGAACCCTTTTAATTTTCTCCGCGTAGAAATTAAACTTGTGACCATTATTCTTGAATCTTCCTAGTGTGTGTCCTCTACTTGTCTTTGATTTTTCCTACTTATCTTCAATGCTAATCAAAGAGCCAAAAGTAGATGTAACCATCCATCGATTCCCATTACACCCAGAATCAACACTGCTACAGTAGTTAGCTTTCTCATCAAATCTAGAACTCTCAATAAATTCTTACCTACTGTACCATTAGTAGCATTACGCCCAGCTAGCTTATACTTATGTGAGGTATGGTGATAGAGTCATCACATTGGGTTCTATCTAAACTGTGATTTTTCTAGAAGTGATGACTCGATCTTGCGACATTTTTACTCGTTTTGTGAAACTAACTAAACACACCAAATTGTGTATTACAAAACATAGCATTTTAAAGCTCAAGAAACGTACAGAACAAGTAATCAAAGAATACTTAGTCACTGGCAGAGTTGTTTGACATTTCACGTCGTACCTACTTACCTACTGGTGGGTCACCAAAATTGCACACTTTAGGATGAGAAATCAGACACGAAATTGCTCTAAACACTCATATTCTTGATGTTAGATAAATGACTTCCTGCTGGTGCCACAATAGAGGCATCATTATTCCCCGGGCTCCGTGAATAGGCCGCGCTGCCGTGGGAGACTCTCACGACTTTATTGCGGATATATATTTTTTGTTTGTTCTAATTAACAGTTTTCCTAATAGTCTGCTTTTACTTTAATTGTTCTTGTTCATTCAGAACAGTATTTTTAACTGTTTTTGGTAAAATAACGCAGAATATTAAAATGGACCAACTTTTCTGAACTACAGTGTAGGTACCTAATTGCGTTATTATCAAAATTGCTCGCGACACGATTGGACATTTTGCTGAATTGTCCTCTACATTTTAAATGCATGATGAAGAAAAAGATTAAAGACTGGTATTATTTTTTTTATAAACGCACTTTGTTAATGGCTCATCGTTTGTTCGTGGAAAATGGCTTTCCGTTCCCCATCTTTATGTAAATTGAAATTATAATTCTTCCATTAGCATGGGGAAGCTTTCAGTCAATTACCTACGTCATAGGCTATAGTTTCTATTAATAAATATGCAAGTTTGTAGCTAATTGTGAACCGATTAGCAACTCTAAATGATTAAACTATAATGACTTTTGTTCAGAAACTACAGAATTAGATTTATTCTCAGTGTCAGCAAATAGATTTCGTTCTGCTTTGTTAAAGAAACTTAAGGATTCCGATGTATAGTTATTTGAACAGTCTTTTATTCTTACTCGCATAGATTGTTCATTAGTAAAGTTATATGAATTGTATATGCTGCGGATAACGGTGTGAGTTTCACATTTATATAATATCTTTGTTTATATTATTTGCGCAGATATAATGTGTTACTGTTTGTTTGTCCCAAATAAATAAACTCATCACAGTCACAATTTGATGGGAAATAATATTCAGATCTTTTTTTTTTTGGGTAGTGTAAAGTTTAGTTGTTTACCTATTCAGTTTAATTTTCTTTGTCTATCGTACTTTTCACTTTGTTGGCTACTTACGACTGCAAAAACTATTTTTTTTTAATACAATTTGTTACAGACATTGGAAATGAAATTATGTAGGGTGTTATATAAATGATAAATGATTTTATTTTGTAAGTAGGTTTGTACAAACACTTTTACACGTCAATCATATTTTAAAACTAGATGAGGTCGGCGTTTCCTATCTGACTAGTCTGAGAAGAAAGGCCGAAACAAACTCAGACGTCACAGTCTCTTTTAAAGTCCAGACATAATCTTGGTCAGATCATATGAAGACCATGTAGGTCGATGTCTGAGATGGTCTTTTGAGGAACGAACCACACCATGAAACATATTATACCTATTGGCTATCACTGGGTAGTATTGGCCATGAGTTACTTATGTAGGTACACGAATAGTGTTCCCAAAAGAGAAGGCTGTAGTGCAGTGTTGTACCTGCCTAATACTTACACCTTGGCTCCGTTAATTGAATCATATGTGTTTGACTGGCTTTCTTTCAATATTTTGCTGCTTCTGAGAAATTTCTTACCAGAAATTAAATATCGAACCTAGGTATCGAACGGAAGATGCATGTTCGGTTGCTGAAACTTTAATTCACTAGACTTGAGTAGGTAATTGAGCACATTGCCATCAGTTTAGCAGTAGCAGAAAACATTTTTTGGAAAAAAAAAATGTGGAAAAAAATCTCTGCTGGGCCTGAAGCCCAGCAGAGTGTTGTCTTCTTACGAGGTTTTGTCCTCACAGATATAATTGTCCTCACAGATATAATTAGTGCCGGATCTCGTCTCGTGTATGGAAATGGTGGAAATAGTAGGTACAGATAGAGTTTAAAAAAATATTCAGATTTTGCTAGTACGATATTTCAAACGTCACCCATGCATGAAGACGGCTTATGAAAAGGGATTAAGTCCATTTTAAGAAGTTTCAGAGACAAGTTGTTATTCGTTATCATCATCATTCAGTCAAAATAAATCCACTATTTCAGCCATGGCGGCCAATCTCAACGGAGACAAGTCTTCGATGTGGGGGATATAATACTTAGTGCACGAGGGTGTGCGCAACACAGCTGCACTCTCTCTTCCCTCACTCTCATAGTCCGATGGGTTAGCAAGCCAAAACGACAGCAGAGACATCAGGCGCGGGACGTAAAGCCGTTCTGCTTTACGAGCTTTTCAAGGCCCAGGGGTGTCGCACTGCCAGTTTCAAAACTCTGAGCTGCTACTGAGAAATTAAGGCGACTGCAGAAACTGTCTACGGTGTAGCTAGAGTAGCGAGTACAGTAGTAGTATTTTTTCGTATCGACATCTAGGTAATTCGGCTCTTTTATTTTTAGCATTCTCTTTTCAGTGCAGTTTTGGATCCAGGACAATGTCGATGTACTTATATATTATAGCTGTATCGTCAGCAAAGGTGGCTGAAAGGTGGATGAAATTATTATGAATTATTTATGGCTCAGGAATATCGCAGGTGTATAGTACTTAGATATAGGACCGGACCAAGTACACTCCATTGTGGTACTCCAACTTTTATCCTGAGTCCAGTTTTTATCATTTTATAGGCGTTTTTTTATCCCTAAACAATTTACTTGATATATACGACTCCATGATGTCTGAAAATTGCTGACGCAGCATCGTTCTTAGTTTGTATATGAGGCCATGATGCCATACTTTATCAAAAGCCTGTCCTACATCAAGGAAAATCGTGGAGCATACCTTCTCTTGTAATGTTCTTTTACTAATATTGTTAACTAACTGCGCCCCGCGGTTTCACCCGCATAAGTTTCGATCCCGTGGAAATATCGGGATAAAAAGTATCCTATATGTTAATCCTGGTTATAAACCATCTGTGTGCTAAATTTCATCCAAATCTGTTCAATAGTTTTTGCGTGAAATAGTCACAAACATCCATCCATCCATCCATACAAACTTTCACGTTTATAATATTAGTAGGATTCAGTGTGGTTGGTCGACCGTAGAGTGTTGTTCTTTAAATCCGAAGAGGTAATCCCAGATTAGATTTTCAGGGGCCACGGTATCTCTTTCGAACAACCCGCGGCCCTGGCGGCATCGGCCCTAGCGGACCCCGTCAGTTCGTGCTGACATCTCTTTGAGGCGCGCATGGAACACAACGCGCCGTCGACCCGGGCCTGGTCCTTACCGGGCGGCGAGTTGCCCATTGCTCGCCGGCGCAAGCCCGCGCCTACAGTGGCCGGGAGTCGGCTGTTGACTCCCGTCCAGCGCGTCTCCTGCGGCGACGAGGGGCGTGAGGGCGCAGTGATTGCCTCTCCCTCACGCGCTCCGCCTCCTCCTTCGCGAGCATTACTGCTTCGCAGAAGGAGGTGACGGCCTCCCATGCACTCTCGCTCCGTACCATGGCCTGGACCAGGGCCGGACGCGAGAGATCGCTGCCGCCACGAGGACACGGCGGTGCTCCGCCCAAGCCGGGCAGACCTCCACCGTATGCTCCACCGTGTCCTCCGGGCGATCCACACAGTGGTGACACCCTGGCGTTCCTCCCGCTTTATCCTGAACAGGAACCTCCCGAAACAACTGTGTCCGGTGAGGACCTGCGTCAGGCCGAAGGCGAGGGTGCCGTGGCGCCTCTTTAGCCACTCCTCAAAGAGGGGACTTATCGCCGCTATTGTGGCGTGCCCAGCACTGGGTTGCGACAGTCGCACTCTCCATGCCGCTATGAGATCCCGCCGGAGCTCTGTCCGTTGTACCGTGATTTCTCGTGACAGCGGAGTTACGCCCCGGCGTTTTGCCTCCTCTCGCCTCTCCCATATATGGGCGAGGACTTTGGCCTCCAGATCCAATGGCGGCAATCCGGCAAGGAGGCTCGCCGCCTCAGCGGAGACCGTGTGGTATCCTCGGACTAAAGGGAAACCATCTCATGAAACAATATCTTACAGACCAATTTCACTGTTGTTTGTATTGTCAAAACTATTTGAGAAATCATTTCCAAAGAGATTGAAGCCTCTTATAGATGAAGTAATAGACTTTATAGTTGGCAAATATTATAATCGTAATTCAGTCTACAAACATCTTGATCGAAAACACATCCAGACGAAATGTGCCATTGAAGACTACCGATAAAATGTGGGTAGGTGCCTAAGTGCAAATATTTTAAGATCGCTTTATTGATAGACACGGATAGTTAGATAGGGGAACTGTTCGGGTTAGGATTTTAATAAAATAAAACACTCAAAATATCATTGTGACTCATGTTTACAACCACTCACAAATGCAACTTTTTACTTTTTAAAGCGATATTAATAAAACAAACATAATTTAATTGTCACCGGACTCATGGCATGAAACTGACAATCAATTTTACACAATACTTAGAATAAATTCCTTTACCTATTAAATAAATACATTGATGATTGATGTTACCTATGTATTTTATATAGATGTTATACTAAACGGTTACTTTTATAAATATATAAACATCTAAATTCAATGCGACATCTGTGTAATGTTCGATTTTTATCGACATTTCATTTTATCGACCACCCAATCCCTTGTTAATTGATGAAAAAGATAAAATCGTTTCTTTATCGATAGTAGCCGAACAAAACTGCAGGTGTACAGTGCTCTGATTTACATCAAAGTACGTTAATTGTTTTATTATATTCCGGTAATATAAACAGTGCTAAAACTAATTCACGAGTAAATATATCTAGTTCCTGAACTTTGAATATAAATTCCTTTTTTTTTCTGCGAATAGCGCTAAAAGCTAGGCACTTATTAAGGCAATAATTAGCAATGCTAGATAATTTCATACCATATTACGTTACCGAACACCTAATTATAAATTGTAACAGATCTTTAAGACAACCGTTATTTAATATTAAAAGTTTAAAACCAATAAATATGACATACAATAAAATGAAAATATTTTCCAATGTAGACTGAAACTAAAATTTTTATAATTATAAATATTTCCTATTTCTAGAGTTTAGAAGATACGTATTTCAGATAGCCATTTCCACTGGAGAGAACATAGAAGAACAAATACCTATACTTAGGTCGTTGTACTTATTAACTATAACAGAATGGATTTGGAATACCAGTAACATCGTTTAATATCTAGATATTATATTTCGATCTTAATTTAAGGACGGATACATTCAATCTACAGTAGATTTTGTTTGACGCGAATGTAACAAAAATAATGCGACCAGAAAATTGTGCATCAAATTTATCTACAATGATACAGCGCACTAGTTATGTAGATACAGTGTGCTTAGTATATCTTGGCAGGTGGCGTAATAAGGAACTAAATTTAAATCCAACTCAGTTTTATATTGTTACTTTTTGTCTTTTGTCAAGCAGCGCCATTAAAGACAAAGATATTCCAGGCACACTGTACGTAAAACATTAATAATAAGCATTCGTTCTGACTGCATGTAAATGCTAAATCCTATGTTAAGTTAAATATACCGCTGGGAAGCGTGCAAACTTAACGGTAAGCGGATAAAAATAATTGTGTCTATATTCGGAATGTTTGACTACGATGACGTCACGTCGTGTTACCGTGGGGTTACTTTACGCGGACGGAGCGCTGCTTGTTCATGTTCGTGAGCATGAGGGAGATGTATGACGTCAGGAGGTCGTCCATCTTGTACCCCAAGGAGGTCTCACACAGCAGCTTGGACCCCCGCACAAGGTTGCCGATCGTCATGTGGAAGTAAGTGTTGCCAGACGACCAGTTTGATATTCTCGTGAATGGATGCGTTACTAGAATGTCCTGGAAGATAGAACGAAAAAAGGTTAGTCGACTACTTCATCAGATTTGCGAAGCATTTGCCTGCCTGCAATAAATTGTTCAGAACAGGTAAAGAACAACTCAAATCTCTAAATGCGAGAAGAGAATTCTGATACTATTCGTATACCGTTACAAATTTTCAAAGGCGCCTTTGAATTCCAATCCAAAGAAAAATAAATTTTAATCTTTATTTCTGTAAGTGTATCCTAAGATGATGATTTCAGTATGATGAGTCGTTTAAAAACACGTACTTAGGTAGGTATACAAGAATTGTCTAAAAAGAATTTTCACCTTCGACTGAGGATGTATCAAACTAACTCCATGTTTATTGATAGCGATCAGCAGCAGCTCAGGATAATTTGGTTCCGTGGTCTGCTTGACCTCAAAGAAGGCGGACCCAAACGTTGGCCAGCGGTAGATGACCTTCAGGAACGTGATCTTGGCGTCTTCGGGCGTCATTCCAGCGTCCGTATTGTATGATGCCACGATCGCTCGCTTCCAGTCAGCAGAACTCTGCAGCTTTATCAGGTCTGCTGGAATCAGCTCACGAAGCATTTGCCTGGAAAATTCAGGTAACTATGATTTCACACATTTAACTTGCAAATTGAGATTTTAATTTTGAACGTTTACATGTTCAAAGAAAATGGCAGGGCATCAATCTAATTGGTGTTACTTTATTTCTAATCATTTTGTTTGCAGACGATCGTTATCGCAGATCGATGTGATTTTATAACGGAGATAATGTTGGACCTAGCACAAATATATACGCATTTAAATAGACATGTAAAAATAAGGAATTAATGCGGGCCTAGGAATGAACCTTGCGGAACGCCAGAAAAAATCTTTATCACGTATTAAAATAATGCAATGTCTAGGATCTTGTTCAACTTTAACGTAACGTTGACATCATTTTATTTATTTGACCAACCACTTTATTAAAATTTTTACAGAAATACGTACGGTATCGCCTGTAGCTCTTGCTTGTTATCCCCGAACCGCGCTCGGTAGGCCAGCGCAGCCAGCCGCGCCGCTTCATCCCGACCACAACGGTGGTACCCTCGCAGCAGCTTGGGCAACTCCTGGTGAAAGTGGAAGATCACGTCCGCCGCCCGGTCCTTACCAGGGACTGTGTTCGTCCACAACTTCTTCATGAAGAACACCTGAGAAATGGAGGTAAGGGATAATTCATTTAATTTATTTTGTAGTTTTCATATTTATTCAGTAGATACACCTCTGACCGCACACCTTTGACTAAACCTTCGGGGATTACAGGCGTCATTTTATATTACTCAGTAGGTACTCGAAACCCAGTGATAAATCATCAAGTTTCTGTGTTAACATGGACTTAAAGATTAGTAGCCGTCGCATCTTTAACACAAATGTGTCGGTGTAACAGTAGCAAATGCAATCGAAACAAAAATCGTATGACTGGATGTCACTGTTAATGAATAACGGTAGAGGTACAACTTTTTATTCAGTTTGTGGTCTTACCTGGTAGGTGAACTGCGGAGTGATGCCGTCACGCGTAGGCCGCGCCTTCTTGATCCAGTCCGTTAAGTGCCGCACGAAGTCGAAGAAGAAGTCACCCTCAGGAACCGATATCACCTTATCAGCTATCTTAACGAATAAACTAAAGCCTTCACTAGATCTGAGATTCAGTCTCTGAGCTATATTTTGACAGAAGTCCTTTGCTCTGGTAGACGAGTCTACTTCAAATGCTTCATCTGTGTCATCAGGGAAGTACACCTTATGGAATATCTGAGTAGTCTTATGTTGAATAGCTTCGACTTCCACCTGGTGAGGCGGATACTTTCTCTGCCCATTCCTTAAAGTCTTTTGAAGTCTTTGGAGTGAATCTTGAGCTATTGGATATCTCCTTGTCCTCAAGAACAATGTTAATTCTCTAAGCAACCCTTGACTACATGCAAACAATCCCGTGGCCAGCCACATTAACTCCCAGCCTCTTTCTTCCGACATTCTATTTCGGTTGTCAGTCAACTGTCTCATTACTTGGCAATATATCTCGTCCCGAAGGATCTCGTGTTTTAGTGGACCGTCGAAGATGTGATCTGTATACTCATTGCCAATACGAGGACGCTTTGAAGGCAGGTCACCCATGTACTTGAGAATGGATGTGAATGCGAAACATGCCTCTTCAGCTAACTCTTCTTTCGCTTGAAGTTTCTTCAACAGAGGTTGTTTCACTGGCTCTCTAGAGTGCCGCCACAGTTCCTCAGATCCTCCTCTCTTAGCAGTGGAAAGTGTTAGTGCCTTGGATACAGTGCGTTTCGGTGGCAACCGGAAATGATCCATTGCGTATTCCAACAAAGTATGAGGCTTGTCTTTAATTTCTGTTCCATTGTATGTGGCAGTTGGCGCTTTACGACCACGAGATGCACCTTCTTGACAAAACAGAGTCAATATGTCTGGAGGTGGTTTAGTCAGTGCTGGCAACACATAGACAGTTTCCGATGGAAAGTCACCCCTTTCCATTGTCCTCTCACAGCGACCGATGCACCAACCATTATTCAACACAGATTCTCCAGTACTATCTTCTTCTAAAATTATCAGATCTCCTTTGTTGAATGTTAAGAAACTAGAACCCTCCCCAGGTGCTTTGTAATCTTGTAGTGCTATTACAAACTTGGATCTCTTCTTCAGACCTTCCAGGAAGTATACCACTAGATCTCGAATATCCTCAGCGTTAGGACTTTGAAATGTGAACTCCTCACCACGAACAGTCGAGAGACTGAAGGTTTGCGTAAACACTTTGTTGGTTTTCTGACTGGAAACTGTAGTAATTTCAGGGAATGACAATTCTAATAGCACTTGTTCTTGATCGTCCACCACATATACACCGGTCCAATTCACTGCTATTATAACATCATTTTTAGGTAAGTTCGGCCCAGAGTTTCTGTAAGCTTCATAGAATCTAGAGAATAAAAGAGGCCACTTGAACTTTGCATAACTCACTACGTCTTCTTTCACTCTGTAAGCAGGAACTTTTTCTTTTACATAATAACTCTTTTTATATGCTTGCACCACAAGAGCACCCCACCGATCAACTGCTTTTTCAACACCAGTTAGACAATAATCTGGTATGTAATTTGGCAGTAATGTATACAGTCTTTCGGTGTTCATGTCTTGGCCGTACTCGATGTAATACTGTTGAGCGGCTATCATAGCTAAGTCTTCTTCTTTATCACATCTATATTCACCAAACTTAACACCTCTGACCACTTGTTGATAAATAAGGTTAGTAGCCACTTGATCCTCTGTAGGATCGTGCCATGGAGCGAATATTTCTTTTCTGAAGAACAACCTCCATGGCGCGTTTCTTTCTTGAGCACCTTGTTCTTTAGCATATTGTTCGCACTGAGATATTGCATCCATAACGTGGTCACCTCCACTGCCGAGTGAGCTGACCTTGTCGAACAAAGCAATGTATAATGAGAAACCGAATTGGTCTCTCAGACCAATTTTATCAGATAACTGATTACACAGTTCTCTCGCAGTTGTTGCCGAGTCCGCTAGCAAAGTCTTCGTGTTGCCGTCCATGAATGTTATGGGTAGCATTATAGGCTTTTTCGACTTCGTTGCCTGAAGTTCTAACCACGAAGGTGGCTGGTTTCTGGTTCCATTGTTAAATGTGCGTTTCAAACGGTCTTCACAATATGGAGCGTAGCCGGGAGGACCCTCTCTGATGAAAGCCCGCAGGTAATTGACGAACTTTTCACTAGGAGCAAAGCATCCAACACACAACGAAAGTAAAATCCATCCTCTGGCATGAGAGGACTTCGAAGGATTGTTTGTCAGTTGTTTACAGATCTGACAATATATTTCGTCTCTCAACTCAGCCCGTAGAATTCCGTGCCCAATAATGAAATGTAATTTTTCTAGATTTGATGTTGGGCGAGATTCTAGCCACGACTGATAGCTGTCTGCTGTGTACTCCTCATCCTGGAAAAGACAACATGATAGTTATTGTTATTTGTCTTGACATACATATAGTAGCTATGGCAATACTCGTGAACAAAACCAACCTGTAACTTTCTCCTCACATCCTCTCCTAACTTGTTCTTCCTCTTCAACGTCAGAGACACAAGTTTGTGTCTGATGGACCTCGGCTTCTGTTTGTTCAGATACGCGTCAGGATCCACGCCCATCATCTGAGCTTCTTGAAACTCCTTGGATCTTATGAAGTTTCTGCCGAGGGTAGCTGTGACCTTGGACATGACTGACGTGTTGTCCCGGTCCATTGTGTGGTACCTCGGCTCTGGCAGGTCCCCAGTGAACCGGAGTATTGTGATCCATAGCGCTTGCGCCGCCTGTAATGCATTTTTAATTATCAATTGTGTAACAACATTCTTGCTTGGATTTATCAGATTTTTAATCGATTAAATTGATTGCGAAAGCATTTAAGTGCTAATAATATTAAATCATAATAATTTTTATGCGTCAAAACAATAAATTTTTCGTAATTAGCTTACTAGTTCGTCTATCTAATAATCTTTGTATATTAATATGTTTCGCAACACATTTATATCTATAATAACAGGTCATTATGTAACTAATTCTTACCAGTTGGTCTCCTTGCGTATGTAGAGGCAATAATGGGTGCTTCAGTGGTTTCCTCGAGTACTGATGAGTGACATTTCCTTGGAAATAAGTAGCCGCGAACTTCTGGAACTTGAACTCCGACAAATCTTCCTCGTCTTCCGATGTGGTTTGCATTGGTGTTACCATCTGAATATGAAAGAAGAGTGATTTAAGAATGGATGAAAATGATACTTACTGATAGATTGTTAACAAATACTGATGCGAGTTATCAGTAATTCGTGCATTTAATGGAAATCCCAATAGAAAACGGGTCTTGAATAAGAATAGATTCATTGATGACTGACAATACAAACACCAAGTAAAGTCTTGAACAGATGCTGTGAATACTGATGGGGATAATAATCAGGAAGTACCTAATCAACAGTTTATAAATGAATCCGTTCGAAAGTAAGACAACAATGAAGATAGCATCAATATTCTTATCAATATTGATGCGACGCATTATGCAGTACTTAATGTAGTACGTACTAGACTGAAATGTACTTTGAGAGACTTTTAATCTATATGTGAACGATCTGATAGATATCAGAGATAAAACAAGAGTGCATTGACGTAGACTCTGTGCTAGGTTATTAACATATTTTGGATTATAAATCAGTGGCTGATAACGTTTTCTGCAATTCAGTTTTCTGTATATTTTGGGTCTTTTTTTAAAAGCGTAATAGTATTGTCCCTTCCGAGGTACAGACTCCACTACATCAAGCTACCCGAAACTGTAAAATGTTCTCAATCAATCTTGAACCTAATGCTTTAGCGAGAAAGTTGAAAATCTATTAAAGAAATTTGACAGATTGTAGTAGCTTGATGTGCTGGCGCCTGTACCTAAATAAAGTCAAAGTGTTCAGCTTTGTTTCAAAATAGGGAAGCAAGTGTATGAACGATACAAGGGAACACTCTTGCATCGTTTCGTACACATTTGTTGGCCTTGGACGTATTTACAGGAAAAAAAATATTTAAGGCCTTGGTTTGAGTTTCATCGAAGTAAAGTTAAACTATAGGTTCAATAAAACCTTGATAAATAAAGAAAATTACCTCTTGCTGATCAGCCCTCTGCTGTGGTAGATCACTGAAGACCGAGGTATCCTTGGGTGCGGGCGCCTCACTGCTGGAGTCAGGCAAGAAGTCAAACATGGCCTCCACCAGCTTGCTGTCATCCACAGGCTCGTCCTGTTTCCTCGCCGCCTCCTGGAGTAACGTCCTCTTTGCTTCCAGCTGCTTCTTCTCTTCCAAGGCCAGTTCTTGTTCACGCCTTTCCAATTCATACATGCGTTCCTGTGTAAAGAGAGGTAGTTTTATTATTTTGTGTTCTTTCTTTTGTTACTTGCGTCGTTTTTTGTTTTATTTGCCGATTGTATAGTTTTTACAAGTCTTCCTAATGGTTGATATATGGGTAGCGGGATCGTCCGAAAGGGTTACCGCTGCCCTGGAACATAAAGGGCTAAGGAAGGAACACGGGTGGGTTTTAGTCAGTAAGAGTCTGACACTCCCTTCCGCTCCACCCAGAGCGGGAGGGGTCATTTGATGATTTCCAATCCACACAAAAAAAAAAATGGTTGATGTATGGTCCTATGCGTTATATTTACTCCGTGATCCTAAAACTATTTTGTTTTTTTTTAGTTGTACTAGATATTGTTTAAATTTAAATTCAGTTTGAACTAAGTACATTGTTGATTATCTACATAATTAAGTATGTGCTAACGTTTCAAAATTATGTCTTGCTATCGTAACATTAATTTCTCTAGGTATTTCCGTGAGTTCCGTGACTAGATCGCAATTCAGATGTTGTATTCTGGGAAGACGATAATCTAATCTCTTATCTCTTTTGATATCAATTATGAACTATGAGTACAAAGGTGCACCATTATTTACCCGTCACTGTCATAACAATACAGCAGTGCGATTCTGTAACCATCTCACCGTGAAAACTCAGGTGAAGTGACCGTGGAGTGAGCTATCATTCCAACTAATGCTAGGGATTGACACTATTGACAGCTCACTCTAAGCTCACTTCACCTAACTTTTCACGGTGAGATTTTTACAGAATCGATCGGCAGGTTACAATTTGCGCGTCAATGTCCCTGCCACCCTGTTTCGACAAACACAGAATGATAATAGTACCAACTCACAATAAAACCACCCACATACGACTTTTCAACATGATTGAAATCACATACGACGTTGTCGCAAAATTTCTCGAACCACAAATTCATCATTATGCACCGACCACTAGCCGCGACCACACGTCTGGTTAACTTAAATTTTTTTTTAGATTACTTCGCATTACTACATATTACGGCAAGTATCGGCAGGTTGCGGGTTACGTTAACCTGCAGGGTTATTGTGTAACACACTTGCGTTTCAGGTGTAATGCAGTTTCTGTTCGAAAGCGAGCGTTATCCGTTTCACGAATAATTAAGCAACAAAACACTACTTGAAAACAAAGACTTCATTACACAATCCATTTCAATCTCGATCAGTGATGATGGCAAAGAAAGCTTTCGAAAAAACTCGGAACAAAAATGACTAGCGTTGGCCACCCGAAGTACACTTCAAGCCAATTGTCATAGCGTTCCGAATGCAACTGTGTTACAGAATACGCCTGCAGACTAACCGAGCACGGCAGACGTACAGGTTGCAGCTCTTGCGCAAGAAACACGGTTGATTGATTGGACGATATTGTTCAATTACGCAAAACTACTGCCGTTATTAATATAACACTTATGTTAGCACCTCATTACCCGCGGTAATTAGTTGCGGAATTTCGTGTTTAAATGCTACGGCTGATATAAACGGCAATTCTCTTCTTTTGTGGGTTTGTAAAAGGTGAAGATGATAATAATCATGTTAAGAGGGCATCCAGGTTCTGCATATGTGTCTTAATAAATAAGATGTAATCCCGAAAGGGAGGTAAAGTCTCTCAAACTATATACAAGTATAGTTTTATCAAAGTACTGTCACTAATTCAATTGCCTTGTGTAGAAAGAATGGTCGCATTAGCTTATCTTTGTTGCACATACGAGTAATAAATATTAAGAAAAGTTGAGATTGTACACGTTAATAATTCTTAAAACAATAATTTCAATATGGAAAAATAGACAATAAGAAAACTTTCAAAAACGTCTGGAAGGCGTAGCGTTCGTAGCAGGATGCGACACGTGTCATGGAGGATACGTGCTACGCCGTAGCCATATGCGTAGCGCGTTTTCATGCGTTTTGTCAATAATAATCGTATCACTGACAAAACACGTGAAAGCGCGCTACGGGTACGCGTGTGATTTCCTTGTATTTGCTATAAAACCGTATTTACATACTAAGGGCTGATTTTTCCATCGCCAGATAACTTTATTCGAGGAATAAAATTGGCGTTTGAAAGTTTTTGTATGAAATAACTGTGAAAAATTTCAAAATTATTCCTCGAATAAATTATCAAATGATTGAAAAATCAGCCCTAAATCAATTATAAACTACTTTAATATTACTATAATAATACTTGGGTGGCAGGGACATCGACGCACTAACTGAAACCATAAATTATAGAAAAAAAATTTTCGTCGGTTATCAAAAAATGAGCTGTTTCATAGAAAAATGCCTGAAAAACGAAACCTACGCCGTCAAAATATATGGCAGAGTCAATTTTTTTTTTAATAACCGGCGGCAAATTTTTACTCAGGGGTGTTCAGAATCATAATCATGTACTGAATCCATGTTAACAGGTTGTGCATCGATGTCCCAGCCAGTTGTGCATCGAAGTCCCAGGTTTTTTTATGTAGGTATCTTACTTACCCGGAAACATAGAAGATACCAGAGGGCCCTATACGATAGACTTTCGTCAATTATCGGTAGGTACAACAGTTGATTCAAACATAATTCTTTAACTTTGTTTTCATATTCACTATTTGTCATTGTCACTAAACTACATTATTGAAAAATAAAAACCACGAAAAAAAAATTACTTATTTTTTTAGTTTTTTTTTTCCAAGAGTGCGATGGGCGTTTGCTTCGTCGCAACTGTGTCTAAATGAACTTAGAAGTCGTATGTAAAGTGAGTCCTCATTATCTATGTAGATAACACAACAAGCGGCATTTAGTTTGATTTATTATTTAGTTAATTTTACTATCTATCGATCTAAGCTGATAAGGGTTGATGTAATCTCCTATCGTACGGAATAGAATCATACCAACAGGAGATTTTTTTCTAATTTATGTATTTACTTTTGAATTTCTTTTCAACCATGCTATATGAAACCCAAAAGTATGCAGAAAAGCGTAATTTTTTTCAAGTCTTTAGAAAACATTGTTATATTTAAAATAAATGACTAAAAACTTATACAGGCTAGCGGAGATATCGACGTGCAAACTGTCACCATGAATTCAGCCCATGACAGTTTTTTCTCGTAGGTTATAAAATAATTTCTGCTGTTTCATAGAAAAGTGCAGTACACAGGAACAGCGATTTTTTTTTAATAACCGACGATAAAAAATTCAGCATTTCTACGCATACAATTCAGAATCATGTATCGAATCCTTGGTTACAGGTTGTGCGTCGATGTCCCAGCCACCCTGTATAAATAGAAATGTCATGAAAAACCTAAACGCACCGAGGGTTGCCAGGTCGCCAAACCTAATAGCCGGACAGACTAGCCAGTTTGGCCGGACATTTGGGTAGAAAGGCCGGACACCCTACATTATTGAGGATTTTGTGTCTCAGTATTAATAGGTACGACAAGTAAAATCAAGCTTTTTTGATTATTGTCATAATCAGTCATCGGCGCTCGCTCGTTTGCGAAATGTAAAAAGCCTAACAAAAGCCGGACAAGCCAGACACCGTTTATTTTGGCCGGACACGCAATCAAAAAGCCTACCTATGTCCGGCTTTATCCGGACGCCTGGCAACGCCACGTGTACCGTACCGTACTACACCACCTGTGTACCTATTTTAAATTAGTAAATTATTTCACGTGTATTCCATTTGTATTTTGACGTTTGTATTTTGAACATCCCAGTATTTCACATGTATCTATTGTTTTACATATTACGTATATACATATTACGTATTAATTTTTTTACAACACAATTCAGTGTATAACGTCGCGGTTATTATAGGATTAAACAATCTATACTTAATAGTTTTCTATATAAATAATGAATGACTGGAGATTTTTAAATACTACTAGATGTTTCATTTTGCACAGATTAATAGTTATTTGTTATACAAGAGTGCAAAGTTGCTTTTTAACCGCGTGTTCAATTTTGATGACCGAGCAAGCGAAGGATTCTAAAATTGAATCACGAGCGCAGCGAGTGATTCAAAATTAGAATCCTGAGCGTTAGCGAGGGAATCAAAAGAGCACGAGGTGAAAAATCTTTGCACTCGAGTGCAACACGTAACTTTTCATTCCACCTCAGCGAGGAAATGACTAAATGCAAAGGCGTCAAGCAAACTTCCTCGTCGCTAGAATCACTCATTTTAGTTTTTTCACTTGCTTTCAAGTTTCTTGTTTTTAATATAAGGTTTAACAATGACGTGAAAAAATGCCGCGTAAAGAACCGCGTACAAAGCAAATTGAAAAAAGAACACCAAGAAGGTTCCGAGTCTGAGTTTTTAACAAATTAAAAAAAAGTTGTATGATATATTCGGCACCATAGAGGTAGCAGTAAATAGGTTTAATGTTTTTTTTAATTCACAAACTTAGTGCACACGATGTTCTAAATTCAATTTACTTTATCCTCTAGAGAATAAAAACGGCTTTTCCACTCAGATATTGAAGATTAAAAATACTCTTTCCGAGATGGTGGGATGAAAACGTACGTTACCTTAACATAAATAGGTAATTAACGGTTATTATTTTAAACCCGTTACAATATTATAAAAATACATCAAATTGAAGTGTCTGTTTGTAATGTCAAAATAACAGCTTTTTACTAAATGCATAAGAAAGTAGGTATATATGGTACTTATAATAAAAAACTGCCCATTGGTCTCGTGGTTGCAAGCGCGACTGTTGAATGTGGGGTCCTGGGTTCGATTCCCGGGTCCGACAAAGTGTTATTGGGTTTTTCACTAGGAATTTCTTAGCCGCAATCAACGTGGCCACCTACTGGGTTCAAAAAATATAAAATATCGAAGAAGAGTACCATTGACACGAAAAGAAGAAGTAACAGTCCGAAGTTTGTAAGTTTAATACCCCCGTGCCTCGGAAAGCACGTAAAGCCGTTGGTCCTGCGCCTGATCTCCGGTCGTGTCGGATTGCCGTCCCACCGGACTATGAGAGTAAAGGAACAGAGAGTGCACCTGTGTTTGCGCACACACTTGTGCACTATAATATCTCCTGCGTACCTGGCTAATCTCCGTTGAGATTGGCCACCGTGACTGAAATCGGTCGGGAAGCTATTATTATTAATATAACAAAAGAATATCTGTCTGTCTGTTTGTACCGGCTAATCTCCGAAACGGCTGGACCGATTTTGACAGTACTTTTATTTTAGAAAAAGAAAGAAAATTGAAAGGTATTCATGTCACGGGAACGAAGTTGCCGGCAGCAGTTCGTTTTTTAGTTTGAATCAGTTTGTTTGAAAATACGGCAAAATAATTTCCTTAGGCGACTAGAACCGTTAATTTTTGGTTCCAATCAGATAACTTTTAATTTAAATAAGTGTTTAATTTATCTATTTTGACTAACAGATCTAGATAGTGTAACAATAATTATTATCTTGCTAATACATTTTGTGCTACATTGCATTTATTTTATAAATGTTTGTTTTTGTTTTTTCACTTTTAAGTTCGCCGGCTCGGCCGTCGACATTTTAAATGAATTAGAAATATACAATTAGCAAAACTTATCTGATAAGATTGTTCAAAACTAACATTGTAGGTACTTGAACTGCACAATAACTGTAAACTTATAACAATGTTAATCGGAACTAAAACGGAAATTGGTTTGAAATCCGCGAACTCACAAGCTGCAAAGCGTCTCTGTAACCATCTCACCGTGAAAACTTAGGTGAAGTGAACGTGGAGTGACCTGTCATTCCAACTAATGCTAGGGATTGACACTATTGACAGCTCACTCTAAGCTCACTTCACCTAACTTTTCACGGTGAGATTTTTACAGAATCGATCGGCTGTACGGTACCTACATGTGTCATGGAAGTTTATTGGCCTAACAAACCACCGTTTCACGTTGGTAGGGTATATCAAAAAACCACATAATTTATCAAGTTACACCTACATTGATATAAACAGAAACAGACAGTTATCCTTATTTCCTTGTATGTTATTACAGAAAAAATTCTACAAATAATTCATTAAACCCTAATTTCTGAATGTCTTTGACGTTAAAATGACCTCCAATTACCTGCAGTCAAATGACTTGACAACATTCTTAAATTAGGTGTCTAATTTAAAAATGGTGTCAAGTCATTTGATTGGTGATTCTTATTTTGTACAACTAATCATCTGTTTTAAAAACTCTCAAATGGAATAATCGGTACGATTTCTCCAAACAAAACCAACAATCTCCCTTACCCGATAGTTATGCTCAGCGATCTCCTTAGCCCTCGTATTGCCTTGCGTGTGCAGCCGCAGCTCCTCCTGCCTGCGCAGGCGCAGCGCCTCGGAGTGCGCGAGCGCCTCCCCGCGCATGCGCCGGTAGCGCCGCATGCACAGCAGGCGCCGCGCGTGCGACTGGATCTTCACGATGGCCCACATCTTGTGCCCGTAGGAGCGACGGACTAGGTAGCCGCGGGCTGCCGCCTGTTGGAAAAGGAGGAGGTCATTGGGAGTACATCCAAATCTACCACGATATGGGTCCCAGAAAACGTTCGGCAACATCGAAACAGACCAATTCTTCAATTTTCATAAACAATTTCTTCAATAGGTTTGTTTTACTAACTGTGTTTTTTTACATCAAACGTCGTATTCGGTTCAGGAAAAAGCTTTTTAAAACTACATTTTGAGCTCGAGACTCCTTAGAACATTTTTCTGCATTTCTTTGAGTTTGGGTCCGCCCAATCTCTTCTCAAAAAACACCATATACCCCAGTTAAAGTATAACAAAAATATTTATGAACTTACTTGTAAAGCGACAATGTGTCCACGAAGATGCCGGAATCGATGAGCCAACACTCGTGCACGTATCAAAGCTTGCAGTCTCGCATACCCAACCTTCATCTTGTTATACCGAATCCTCTGTAGCTTGCCTCGCCAGTGACGTTGGATCAAAATTGCCGCCGCTCGCATCTTCAAGAACCGTCTGCGGTACACCCACCCTCGAATAGACCTCTGCAGGATTAATATCTTCCTAGTTAGCACTCTGTCTCTTTCCTGCTCCAGGAATAAGTCATGAGCGTCCTTCAGAAAAACTTTGGTGTGACCCAACTGGTAGTCAGACTTGCCAAGGACTGTTGCACAGATCTTCGCTGTAGCTGAGCGACAGTCAGTCTTGTGCGCAGGTGGAACGCCGGATATTAAGAACCGGTATCTTTCAACAAATTCTTTGAAGCTGTGCCTGATAGGGTACCCGGCCCTCCTGATTCTGATCGTCTCCATCATACCAGAGTACCTGAGTTGTCTGCAGCAAAGACCACGGTCGAACAACATTGGCTTCTTGAATTCATTTGGTTTTATACACCGTATGAAGAACGGTTGACATGTTCCTAAAGTTCGCATCAACAGGTCGAGAGACTTCTTGAACTGCGTTGAAAGTGTCGGAGTTCGTTTCCGTGTTTCAGATCCCATCGCGATGTCATCCTGGAATATATGCTGCAGGAACTTGTTCGTAGAAATGTGAATTAATTGTAATAAATCAGCGCTAAACGTATCTCGGTTCTTCTCGAGGAAACCTCGCGTATCGTAGAAAACTATCCCAGCGAAGTGGTTGAGTCCAAAACTGGTGTTTATATCTGACTTTGGCTTCAAGTAGTTTCTGTGCAGACCGTGGGTCTTGTGTAGCTTGGCTAACATCGTCTGGTCAGTACCCTTTGGAAACTTCGATTCTTCATCAATTAAAGCCATAATATTCAGTTGTTTTAGCGCAATCAAATCCAATGCATCTTGATTGTCAACGAATTCTATATGCTGCCAGTTGATTCCTTCATGATTATATTCTTCCTGTTCCAATTTGAATATATGCCTAACGAAGAATTGCTGCAAGTTCTCGTTAGCAAAGTTTATACAGAATTGTTCGAAGCTGTTTTGATCGAAATTTTCGAAACCGAATATATCTAGGACGCCAATGGCGGTTCGCATTGTCGACTTTGGTCTGTAGATTGCAGAGTTGATCTTTTTAACGATGGTAACGAAAAGACGTCCATAGATGCCTTTGACGAAGGCGTCTCTGATGTCTACTGACTGGGTTTTGCTGAGAGTTGATATGACAGTTTCTCCATGGGCAAACAGCGTCTTTCTAGTAAGTGCGTCTATGAGCGACTGCATGGGAACACCGAGCAAGGTCGCTACCCTCCTGACATTAGCTTGTTCTATAATTTCTGTTGCATCTAAGTTGTCGACGACTGTTGCTTCGTATTTAATGTTGCCAGTATGTAAGACAGCAGCTAACAGTTTCAATATTTCCCATATTTCTGGTTCAGTGAATAATAAAACCTTCATAGCTGATCGTATGTCTGCGAATTCGGCAGCATCATCTCTGCCTTCACAAGTGAGACTCCCACCCTGGAAAAGAAATCTACGTTAAGTACTTATCTCAAAATGTATTTAAATCTAATTTTAACGGGAGATTATTATATAAATAATTATTATGCATAATTATTATCAATAAGACATAGATCGTGTCCTGTGTGTCCTGTCAGCTGCACGTTACGGGAACTGATGGACGCTGGTGATGGCGCCAAACAAGTGGCCGAATTCTGGGCAGAGTCCATTTAGATTTCTATGGACACGCTAAGAAGACAGATATTGCACATTAATTTTAATTTCAACTCTCGTTGCGTTCATACAATTAGTTTTTCTTTAGAAACAAAAGAAACTTCTCTCTTTCGATTAACTACAGAAGAAGAAAGTTGATCATCTACTTATAAGTATATGCTTCTTGCACTAGCTAAAGTGTATGGTATGTGCTTACCCCAGACAAATATCTATATTCAGACGGATCAGTCAGTTCCAGCTTCTTCTTCTCTTCTTTGGACAGTCCTGCCAGCAGGCAGTAGAACACATGGTAGTTTCTCTCCTCCGCGCCCTGGGAGACTATTCTAGACTTTTCTAGAAGGTACTGCTCGATCTTGGCTCCTTCGATGACCCCGCTGTTGTTGAAGTGGATGTCGATGTACTTGCCGAACCGCGAGGAGTTGTCGTTTCTGACAGTCTTCGCGTTGCCAAAGGCTTCCAGGATGGGATTTGCTTCTAGAATCTGAGGAAGAAATGTTCAATTATTAACATTACTAGCTTCTTCCATCGCATCGTATCGCCTGCCCGCGCTATGACTTTGTTTTCGCTTAGCGTTCTACCTATTTTTTTTTCTTTTGCTCGGCTCTTAGGGGACCTAGCGTGATGTTAAATAGTCTATAGTCCTCCTGAAACCAGGGCTATAAAACGCAAAAAGAATTTTTCAAATCCCAATAGTTAGACCAATAGTTCTAGAGATTAGCGCGTCCAAACAAACAAACTCTTCAGCTTCATTATTAGTATTAGTATAAATATAGATAAAGGGTTGTTTTTTAGCTGTTACTGAATACATAGACGCGAATAAGAAGAAGGAATATGTAAAGATTAAAGCACATGGCTCAAACAGCGCTCTAAGGTTTTGCTACTACGACGAGAAAAAGACGTTAGTGCCATGCATAGAAACTTATTATCTATGGTGCCATGTTTATTGTTGTCAATATGTTCATGACGGTTACGTTTCTGAACTAAGATTTTGACCGGTATCAAGTCTCAGAGATAGACATCATCGACGTACATCTGAATGCCAATTCTCGTAATTAAAAGCTTTAAAAAAATATTGACAATATTGAAAATTTTTTGACAATCAATGTCAAAAACTTGTCAATAATCTAGGGAAATTAGAGGTAGGTATTTCTGACAGATTAAGACTGACATCAGCCTGTGAACGTTCTAAAAATTACGAGAATTGCTTCTGATCAAAATGTATTTGCGATGTGATTATAATTTAACAGATTCTAATCTTTATTAATTAATTACGTCCGAAAGATGTGTTCCGATTGAAGATTTTAATCTTAAATGTAATTCTTGTAGCATTAATTACTGTAGGTACGTAATAGACTAATTAGGAAACAACACAACAAAGCACAAACACTAAAAAAGATAATTTAATTAAAATATTATTAAGATTAGGGTAGTTGGGTTGGGGTCTTGATCATAATCATCTATCTTTAAGTCTAAGATCTAGTATCTATTAGTATTGCCTAATGCTACTAAGTATTTATTGCATAGTTTTGAAATTGTGCGCAGCCTGTCACTCTCTTACTGTCTTATGCTATCGTCATCACATCTATTCTCTTTTCTAAACCCCATTAAATGTGATCGCGCCACAACAGCAACTGAGAGTAATGATGGCCCAGTGGTAACGGCAGCGACTTACGAGTTGTAGGTCGTAGGTTTGAACCCAGACAGGCGCTTTACTTTGTGTAAATTATTTCATCACCACTAGTCTCAAATCGGTTAAGGAAAACATCGTGAGGAAACCGGCATCTTCTAGAACTAAAAATTTCGAAGACATGTAACATCTACCAACCCGCACTGGGCCCGCGTGGTAGTTTACGGCCCACTGTCTCTCACCGAGAGGAGGCTTGTGTCCCAGCAGTGGGAACATTATAGGCAGATTATGCTACGCCACAACTATTAGTTACCAGGCCAGATGAGAAGTGTATTAATCTGATTGAGTTTAGTCAACCGTAAAATTTTCTTCAATTAATCTGTTATATCTACTTCAAAATTATCATAAAAACCAACCTGTTGTTCAATCCAAGAGTGCTTCCCACTAATCGCGGCAAGGTACTGAAGAATCAGTTTCGTTGACTCAGTCTTCCCTGCGCCGGATTCCCCACTGATGACAATGCACTGATCTTGCTTGTACCGTCGCATGTGCGCGTACCCATTGTCGCCGATCGCGAAGATATGTGGAGGCAGCTCCCCGATCTTCCTCTCCTTGTACAACTTGATCTGGTCTGCCGTGTAGATCGGCAGTATTTGGTACGGGTTTACGGCTACTAATATTGAGCCGGTGTAGGTCTGAAAATTAAAACATTCTAGTTAGTTTACCCTGGTTTAACCCGGCCAGCTTTTTGTGCTGTGGAAAAAGCAACAGCAAATGTTCAATTATTTCTACTGCCTGGTTTTCAATTGCTTAAAGGATCTAGGGATCTTTGAACTAGATATAGACCTCGTTATTGATTTACCACGTTTGACTACAATTACTGGTAAATTTAAACTTCACTATGGTCAAAACTAATGATGATAGACAGGGAGAGGAAGGCCAAAGTAAATATGGATGGATGTGTGAGGAATGATGTGAAAGGTAAGGGAGTGAATGATAGCGTGACGTTTGACATGGGAGAATGGAAGAGGAAAACGTTGCGTTGGCCCCATGTAACGTGGGCGAAGAGCAGGAAGGTGATGATGATGTCTATGGTCGAAACTAACGAACTGTTCGTGATCTTGAAAGCCAATCCACCAATATAGACCTTGACACTTTTTTCGCATGTTTTTTAATTGAGAGCGAATCCTCCAATATAGACCTTGACGGTTTTTGATGTGCAAGCGACATTCAACTTTAGGATGGTGAAGCAATTGCGAAGTCGACTTTACAAGCTTAAGTATAGCACACAACAAATATGAATGAAATGAGGAAAAATTGAAAAAATATGGTGACTAAAGAATGAATGAATACTTATGGTAAATATTGAAAAAATTTTAAACGAAAATGAAAGTTGACCAGTGACATCTGTATACGTAAATGAATATGTTAATTGGTAAAGATACAGTCATCCATATTAGAAAGATAGATTGATTTTGTCACAATTATAGGATAATCAGATTTCTCTTAATCTCAGTGTTTTGGTCTTGGACCAGAGGTCAAGTGAATGCTATATATTTTCATTAAATTGAGATATAACTGCCTCTCTATTTTGATAAATTCTTGACCCATGGCGCTTGTCCTTGCTTAAAACCGGATTCCGTCAGACCAATAAAATGATAAATTTACATTCTCTAAAAAACGTGCAAACTGAAATATAAATTATTGAGTCATCGCAACTTTTAGCTTGATCAAAAAGGATTGAGTTACACGACAAGAATTAGTTCTACTATACAGGGTTAGTTTTCAAAGACCAGCCAAATTTAAGGGTGTGGTACAGACATTCAGACTGAACTATTTACTTCATAGGGCCAACATCGTAATGGCGAATAAAAACTCAGCCGTCCCATACGTTTAGGTCGAGTAGGTATTGTAATTTTCTATGGGACAGTTGATATATTTTTCGCAATTACGATATTGGTCCCATGGAGATGGTCCCATTGTTCAGTTTAATGGTATGTACCTACACACCCTTAAATTTGGCTGGTCTTTGAAAATAAACCCTGTATAATCAAGGTCCAATATTTATCTGTTTAGATTCTAAAAATTTTTAAGGAGTATCGTTACAATGACCGTTTAGAAATCTAGGTACACGTTGCAAAGGTAAACAACGTGCATATGAAGCATATTGTAACACCTGTGTTACAATATGCTTCATATTCACGCTCTTATTACACAATAGCCACATTTGTAAACATTGAAAAGGTTTATACTGAATGAGTGAATGAATAACATGTCGTCGAACATTTTCCTTTATTAGCACAAAAGAAAATTGAAGAGAAAAGCATTTGAACGGCGCTCACCCCTTAACAAAGGACAAGACGAGAAGGCTAATTCCCGTAATTAAAAACGTTCAAAATCTAGACGCAATCTCATCTCTCAAATCTCATCTCAGCGACAATCAATGGCCCTGATTCCCTTGTTAACAAACTAAACTAAATTTAAGTTCTGAGCATCTTTTTCTTTCTATTTCATTAAGAAAAGGACAGAAGATAAAATATTAGTTTACTCCTGTCAAATTAAGATACTCCATAGACAGATTAGACATGATTAAAAACATGGCTGCTAAAAATACGTCAATTTACGTCGGGCGCTGACTAGTTTGACAGGACTAAACTATATTTATCTTCTGTCCTTTTCTAAATTAAATAGAAAGAAAAAGATGCATTGAACTTAAATTTAGTTTAGTTTGTGAACAAGGGAATCGGCGCCAATATCAAAAACTTGTCAAACTGTAGGGAAATTAGAAGTATTTTTGACAGATTGAAACTGAGATCACTGATCAGACTGTGGACTTACATAAAATTACGAGAATTGCCCCTCGGGAAGAAGAAAGGGCGCAGCACATTATACTTTCATGCATCTTTATCAGCCGTGATCTCAAAACTCACATCCTTCTTAGCCACATCAACTTTCACACAATTCATCCATCTTTTGGCCTGCCTATATCCACATTCATAAATGCTTGGAGAAGAGGTCCATACTTACATAAATGAGATTCTCATTGTATCTTATAAGTAGATTCCTGAGGATGCCGGCTTCGTGCAGGTCGCCGAGTGATATCATATCCTCGACGCCATGCACGGAGGTGGCGTGCATGGCCTTGATGCGTCGCTCCGGCGGCAGCCATTGCTCGTTGCCGTCGTCGTCGCGGACTCGAATCCGTCGCCCTTCGGCAGCGAGGACGCGTGCGCCGATCGCTACGTCGAACTCCCGACCAGACACCGGCTCGATCCATATGTAATCGCCCTGGAAATGAGATAAGATTCACTTAGTATTGTGGGTCATAGTGTTGTCTGTAGACTTGTGAAGATCCTCTCTCTTAACAAACAGAGCTATGCACAAAACCACGTTACAAGAATCTGAAGGTCGCAATATATGTAGTTCCTTAGTCACTGCTTGCCAAGTGCGATGACCATCATCATCTGCCTAGCCTTTTTCCAACTATGTTGGGGTCGGCTTCCAGTCTAACCGGATGCAGCAGAATACCGGTATTCTACATGGAGCGACTGCCTATCTGACCTCCACAACCCAGTTACTTGATAATACGATACCCCTTGGACTTGGTAAGACTAGTTCTCAGACTTTCGGACTACTGACGACCCGTAGCGACTGTCAAAGATCCACGAATGACAGCCGGGACCAACGGTTTAACGTGCTTTCCGAGGCACGGAGGGGTCTTGGTATGTAAAAATGCTCAACCGCGGCAAGCGTAGCTTAACCTGATCGATCGACCCGTGCGGCTGTTATTACTTTGCCACAATCCCCTCAAGTGCGATGACCATATGCATTGTATAATGTTAGAGTAATTTTTGGAGCTAACTGGGCTGAGAGAACATAAAGCAATGTCCACTACAAAATCTTGTGTCGGCCAAACAGGTATTCGGAATCCTATAAAGACCAACATTTCAGCAATAACCTATCCACTTTTGTTATGAGAGATTACTGTATTTCTATATAGGCATAACATCATATAATAGCATTACGTAGCGTACTAATACAGTCTCCAACACGTCGTCGGTCTCACGACTCAAACGAAGCCGAATGACATTTATATTGGAGTCTAATCATGAAAACAAAAATCTGGTTTATGGTAGCTCTCCTTTTAGGGAGAAGCAATGATGAAAACCAATTTGGCCATAGATAGGTGGACCAGAAACCAATCCAACAACTTTTTTACAATACCGCTTTTGCTACAGTACAGACCCTAATAGGTAAGTTTTTTGATACTGGAAAAAAAGTTGATTATAGAGCAGGTTTAGCCATTTAATGGCACCCGACAACTTTCGTGAGATTGATTCATAAGTTACATCTGTTTCCTGTTTTTAAGTACCTACCTGCCTACTGGATACTAAAAGAAGCTGACTTATACGTAATTTATGCGAACTTAAGTATAATTTATTTATTAGTTTTTTACCCCGCTTTTATTTTATTTTCGAATTTTTCTTAATGGTTAGGGCAAGGATGCACAAACAAACTGGATTTTAAATACGTCACTTTGATAAGAAAATATAGGTTTGGTTTTAGAGTACCTAAACGATATAATTACGAGTAACAATTGAATTGCGTAACACACTCACACTAGCAATAGTTTTCATTTTGACAGTTCAACAATATTCATTGCGATGACTTGTTGAGCAGACAAATTTTTCGAACATAATTATGAAGCAACAGATTAGCAATATCCTTCACAATGATTCAGACTGTGATTTGAAAGTGTGTTAATTTGATATGCACCTTCTCCTGAGTATATCAGGTGCATATCTACCAGTACATCATAATACCCAATATCTGGAGCACATACATAGCAGAAACATGGGTAAACACGACATCTACAATGATAATCTGACCTTAATTTAATTTATTTATCGACGACATTGTTTTGCATGTATATTGCATTTAAACAAAGGTTTCCAAGATATGAAATTCGGATCAGACATCTAAGATAGTATCCATAATAAATAAGAAATCAAAGTTAAGGCATATTCATTTCATCATCTGCCTGCCTTTTCCCAACTATATGTTGGGTCGGCTTCCAGTCTAACCGGATGCAGCTGAATACCAGTATTTAACATGAAGCGGCTGTTAAAGCATATGATATATCCTTCGGTTTTCAAACAACTTCACAAATCGCATCAAAAGAATGTCGGCGCCCTATTATCCGTATGTTCGCATAATAATCTGACATTTATTAATGTATCACTGTTTATAAAGTAGGTATCAGTATAATATATTCGCTGTCACGGAACAAGCCACTGTCCAGTAAAAATGGCGCTTAAAGAATTCGGATTTTCAGAGCTAAACATTCAACATAACATCACGCCTGAAACCCCCGAAGGGTTAGGCAGAGCTCGCCGCCCGGTAAGGACCAGGCCCGGGTCGACGGCGCGTTGTGTTCCACGCGCGCCTCAAAGAGATGTCAGCACGAACTGACGGGGTCCGCTAGGGCCGATGCCTGCCAGGGCTGCGGGTTGTTTGAAAGAGATACCATGGCCCCTGGCACAGGCAACTGAAGGAACACGGGTGGGGGCGAGCCTATTGCCATCAGCCGGGCACACTCAGACTCCGGACTGCTACTGACACAATTCTGATGGAGAAACCCAATAACACTTATCTTGGTTGGGGAATTAAACCCAGGACCTAATGCTCAACATGCACTTGCCACTACAAGACCAATGAGGCTGAGATGATTAACAAGGTATTATTATCATACAGACCTGCTGGCGACGCCAGCAGCTCAAGCTACCCGAAACTGTAAAATTTTCCTTATCTTAATGCTTTAGCGATAAAGTTGAAAATCTATTAAAGAAATTTGACATTTGTTGCTTGATGTGCTGGCGGTACCTATTCCTAACGCTCATCAAATTGTCAATGTAGTTTAAGGTTCTAAAACATAATCAGAGCTTCTTTCTCACAATTACATAATTACAATAGATCTATCTACATAGATTAATCTAGATAAAGTTGTTTTGATAACATGTCCATTAACATCCTGTCAGAGATGTTGAAAGATACGTAGGATATTGAGATTAATGTTTGTAGGTAATTTTATACTCGTCTGCTAAACATCTATCTAATGGGGTAGGCACTAGCCTACCCCATTAGTTAGTATAGTCATATAATAAAACGATGTGCCTATCCAAATCATTAAGTTTTCCCAATTTCATCGTACAGTGATTTGACAAAGTTTTTATTAGAAGAAAACCCCAAATTCTGCGTAAAATACCTCGTCACCCGAAAACAAAACACAATCTACATTGTTTCTTTTTGCTTACGTATTTGACGGATTCTAACAATGTCAGTTGTCTCGCTGTGGCAACTTTTATTTTCCAAATTTCCTTGTAGTCTGATCTGACTAACTTTTTATTTAGTGAAAAACCTTAAATTCTGCGTCACCAACAAAACACAATCTGTGTCTTGTTACTTACGGATTTGACAGTTTCCAACCATGTCAGTTTTCTTACCGTCGCAACTTCTAGCAATAATCCATACAAAAACTACAACGCAAGTCGCGAGTAAAAGCCGCTAACATATAAAACTTGTAATCCACTGGAGCCGGAACTAATATAAAAACAATGGTGTGTCTGGTGTGTCAGTATAAAGTTATAGAAAGTCGGCCACGTCCCTGTTGCGCGCGCGTCAATACGTCGCGATGACTATCTTAATTAATTATAATGCTTATTCTTAAATAAATGTTCGTCTTTTTTATTGCTTAATTGACGATGGTTACGTGGCTATTTCGATGTGGCGTTCTTTTTTTTTTTTGGAAGAAACATTGGTGTTTATGACGTCATTACTTTTAAATTGGAAGAGCAAACCATTGCATAATACTTTAATGTCACTAATAGGTACTTAATAATTGGTGTAACCTAGTGAGTTATTTACAGAAGATAATAATTTATTATTAACTTATTATTATACTTATCTACCTAACTATTAACTTTATTGAACATTGACTTTTAACTTACCTCACCTACCTTACTGTTTTTTGTGCCTTTATTCTGGTATGTGTATTTTGCTTTATTTAATTCACTGTAAATGTTTAACTTAACTCAATGTACGTCAATAAGTAGGTATAGACATCAAGAACAACAAAGATGCGGTGTCACCAAATGTATGATCGATACACTAACTCGCTTTTTCTCTGCATCAATCGATTCTGTCACGAGAGTCTGCAAGGACAGTTTACAACCTGGTACCTATTACTAATTATATGATTCAAGTGAATGGATCATGATGAATGAGTTAACTGAATCATAATCTAACAATATTTTAATCATAGGTACCTACTTGGTTCCTGCTGTTATTGGTTTACTTACTTCTTTGTTACTTTTCCATACACTTAATTAACAATAACACAAATTAACTTTAGTAATAGTCGCGGTAGTTACCTCAAAATAAATGGTTTCCATGACAACACATCACAGTATCAAATATGGCAAAAAAAATAATATCAATTCGACATAACCTCTATGTGTAAGAAGTGTCGATCGATAATTTTATCTGTAACAACTGACCGCGATTCTCTCGGGGCATTCGGTAATGTTTATTATAGTTATCAATCACCAGTAACCATTCGTTCATAGGTTCAACTTAACTCATGTGACGTGTCATAAGTTATTCACTAACTATAGGTATAACGTCGAGATGAGGTTGTTATGAGAAAAGTTATATAAATTGACGATTTTCATGGATAATAAAAGCAATTGTGTTCTATGAAAACATGTCTTTACTATTGTAACATTTTTTTTTCATTACAGCTCCTACAGATGCTTCACAATTACATGCAGGTTTACAAGAACAGGGACAAGTACTAGGAAGGGACCACATCATAATCAGTCTAAAATGTTCCCACTGCTGGGACACAGGCCTCCTCTCTTCGGGAGGGAGTGGGCAATCTACCACGCGGGCCCAGTGCGGGTTGGTAGATGACGTAGATGTCACATGTCTTGGAATTTTCAGTTCAAGCACATGCCGGTTTCTTCACGATATTCTACTTTACCGTTTCGGGAGCATGATGAAATGATTTACACAAAGTAAAGCGCCAGCCTGGGTTCGAAACCAGAGGGGCAATTCTCGTAATTTTAAAAACGTTCAGTCTGATCTCAGTCTCAATCTGTCAAAAATACCTCAAATTTCCCTACATTTTGACAAGTTTTTGAGATTTGTTTGTCGCCGAGATGACACTGCCACTAGACTTTGAACGTTTTAAATTAAGAAAATTGGCCTTCTGGGACCACATCATTCTCTTAAAATAAAAGTATATAAGAGGACTGTGTTATCGTAGTCTAAATAAATGTATAATTGGTGGTGTTATCTTTATTTTGAGCTTCATATCTACATACATACCGTGTGAACAAGGTACTAAGAACGATCATTAAGAAATATTCGATTCGCCGAACAAAGACTAAACGGATGCAACAGTTGATTCTACCATTACGCAGCCACTGGTCCTATTGTCTTCTTACATAACATTTTAGAGTTACCACTGACTAACTGAGATGAAGAAAATCGTCATGAACTACGGACTTCTGAAATTGGACACAGATGGATTGCAAGCGTAATGTAATAATGAATGCTTTTTTTTCTCTGTATGAGAGAGAAGTGGCCTTTTTTTTTATTTGTTGCTCTGCAGTGGGGTGGTTACGGCCTAATATTATATCCAAATACCATACATAACATCACGCCTGTTTTCACCAAAGGGTTAGGCAGAGCTAGTGGCGTAGCTCATCCTAAAGGGGCCCTGTATCAATTTTTTTTTGGGGGCCCTTTTTACCCGACTGTCGTGGTGAAGAGATCAGTAGTGGCCCAGTCGTAACGGCCGCGCCTTACTACATAGTTGTTGGTCGTAGGTTCGAACCCAGGCAGGCGCTTGACTTTGTGTAAATAATTTTATCGCCACTGTTCTCAAAACGGTGAAGGAGAACATCGTGAGGAAACCGGCATGTCCTAAAATGTGTGGTGGATTACGGCTCACTCCCCCTCTCCCTCTCACAGAAAGGACATAGCTCATAGAAACATGCTAATTATATATCACCTTTATTTTTCTGTTATTTTATTCTACTCCGTTTATATATGTTTGTACATAGATATTTAAATAAGGATTTCAGGTTTTAATTTAAATATTTTTTTTTTTTTTATCTGGCTTAAACACGTCGCGTCGTGGGCCCCTGTAGCTCAGGGGCCCTGTATCGTTGATACGGCTGATACAGCGGTAGTTACGCCCCTGGGCAGAGGTGTACCTGCAGTAGACACACATTTTTTTTTTTTACTTAAGTCCATGTAATAGCCGTCAACCTGCTACTGAAAATCTCCGGATGGAAAACCCGGATAACACTTTTCCCTACTTGGGAATCGAACCCTATCATGCTCAACAGTAGCGTCCGCGACCACTAGACCAATAGTCAAATATGCAAGGTGACAGGAACATCGACGCGCATCCTGTGACCATGGTAACAGTTGAAATTTATCCGAGTATTTAAAAAAAATTGTTGTTCCATACATTTTTTTGTGACGGCACGGTTGGCGTAATGGTTAAGCGATTGACTGCTGCGCTGCTTGTCGCGTATGGCCTACAAGTAGTTGTTCCTGGTCTGGCTGTTTGTGTATGTGAGTTTAAATGTTTGTAAACGCACCAACGATACAGGAGAAATTCCTAGTGTGACCAACGATTTTTAACAAAAAAAAAATTTTTTTTTGATGGTGTAGTTATTACACTTTTCTATGAAACAGCGGATTATATACTCGAAGAACAATTTCTACGCTAGGGGGTTTAGAATGATGTGCTGAATTCATGGTTACAGTTTACGCGTCGATGTCCCTGCCACCCTGTATAATTTTACAACCCCCGCCTTATCAAATTATTAGCACACCATCAGCCATTCAACTAAACTCAGTAGTGTCGAATGTTAATGTTAATCCAATGTGTTCTTGTTTAGGATATACTTTCTGTACCGGTTTATTAAATTATTATTGCTTTCTAAATAATGTATGGTCTTCGCTTGTTAGAAGAAAGTGAGATTTGAATGTTAATGTTGAGCAGAAACTAACGAAAACTTGACATTCACATGTATATAAATATGAACTTATGTCTATTTGATTAACATATCCAAACAAGCCGTAAACTATCTGGGTTTTTAAACCGGATCGAGTTTAAATAAAACTGAATTAAATACAGACGTCAACATTCTATGTTGTGTCATTAACAATGGGGAGGTGTCGGAGGTGAATATCCTAAAACAATTGTTGGGTTGCTGTAGAGTTCGACATGTTTCAGGCAAATTTTCAGGAACTCACTGCGCCGAGTGACGTTTCAGGAAATATTTTTCATAGGTAATTGTTTAAAATAAATTGTAAAACTACATGTATTTTGAAAAGATATTTCATAAAAATCTATTTAAAACATGCCACGTTAATCGTTGCGTTCAAAGAATCCGCAACGTCATTACGATGTTATCAATAGAAGAACAGTTAAGTATAAGTGTGTAACTGCAACATTTATCGTTAAACAAAGACTACAAGACGTGTACTTACATTAACTACTTACCCTACTTAGTAGAACTCTCCAATTACAGTTACAACCTCGAGGGCTTTAGGAAAACACTACATTATAAAACGAAAGTGTTTGATTAAAATATGAAAATTACGTAATGAATCTGAAATCTTTCTAAGTTTCAACGCTGCTGTCACATTTAGTGCCTATTTCACCGCAAAAGCATAATACATATATCATAAAAGATTATTATATTTCCAGAATCCGGATTGAAAGTTTCTCAATATGTACCACGGAAGGACCAAAACATGACTAGGCTACATTTAGTAGTTTCATTTATGCAATTCTTTGACAATTTATTAGGACAATAAACAGATTACTCGAATCGATATCAAGCGAGTTGATTTTGAAACCCGTCGGTCCTAGTTTCGCTCCCACTCGCAGTACTTTACGAGGCATTGTGTCCACTCTCACTCTCGTTTTGGAAGTTGACCAGCTCGCCTCGCCCATTTCTGTACACTGCCTAACATATAAGCGGATTACACATAGGCAATTTGGCAATGCTAGTCTTACCAGAAGGATTTTTAAAACTAATTATATTGTATAATATTGATCACTATGATGTGTAGATGTGATGAAATAAAGTCAAGGCTGTAAACCACTGTTGGTGCATCAACTACCTAAAGTGTCATCCTTTCGATGAGAGGATCTTTTGCATATAATTGAGAGGATCTTTTGAATAGTAAATTCATAATTCATTCTTTCCTTCCTCCGCATTCGCAGAAAGTGATTTGTCTGCGACAAAAACTGGTACCGCAACAGTACTTACAAAATCGCGGTAAATTTGCCAATGTGAAACCAGACTAATGTTCTAGCAATAATAACTATTACGAAATGTAGAATAATTTGATGGTAAACATCGTTTATTTTCTAAGTTAGCTCTAGTTTAAACAATATTGGTTTTAGGCGCCATGTTTTATGTTGTAGGTACTTATCATATAGTTCTGATTGATTTGGACGATCATAAACTATATTATCTGAAGCAAATATTTTAATTTAATTCAAATTAATTATGAATTCAATTTACATTGCCGGATGTAGCAACTTTTATTGCATATTGTGGCCCTATAGTGACAAACGACTAACATAAATCAAGTCATTTGTGATTAGTTGTCACACCCATGAATAAGTTACTTCGTTGACCATATAGAATCATTAGAAATTCTCAATTTAACGTTTTCCAAAATGAGATTAAATTATGATTTGACTTCATTATGTGAGAGTGTATATGTATACCTAGTGTGTATGCATGTATGTATTGGTCAGCGAGGTGAACGCCCTCAGTGCTGGATTCTGTGGCGGGCTGACGGAATGTGTTGCCAAACGCACTGATCGGAACTCGGCGAGAATGTACCGCTTTGGGCACAAGTAGGTAGCTCACACTGCGTCACCGTCCACGGTGCCGACAATCCATTTTTTTTAAATTTCTTACGCGGAAGTTGCAGCTTTTGACAGCTAACCTCTTTTTACAAACAATCACATTAAAAATGCCAATTATTGAATTTTATATTCGATTCCGTCTGCCACAAAAAAATTGAGTGTTTCATTCAATGCCTGCTGCATAGAATCGTTTTAAATTTTAGTTTAATCCGATTTTCTTTATACACGTAATGCAACTGAAATGAAGAAACAATTTTAAAAGGTAAAACGTAAATTTTCTGCACTCATTTAATAAGCGAAACCATAAGCAAATTATCATGTTGATTTCCAAAATATAAAATGCGCAATTGGAACGTTTTTATGGTTTTTACGGAACGTCGCGTATCGATCAGTAGGACCAATCTTAGCTCCAGCAGAACTAGGGTTGCCAGGTCGCCAAACCTAATAGCCGGACAGACTAGCCAGTTTGGCCGGACATTTGGGTAGAAAGGCCGGACACCCTACATTATTGAGGATTTTGTGTCTCAGTATTAATAGGTACGACAAGTAAAATCAAGCTTTTTTGATTATTGTCATAATCAGTCATCGGCGCTCGCTCGTTTGCGAAATGTAAAAAGCCTAACAAAAGCCGGACAAGCCAGACACCGTTTATTTTGGCCGGACACGCAATCAAAAAGCCTACCTATGTCCGGCTTTATCCGGACGCCTGGCAACGCTAAGCAGAACTATTGATGGTAGAAAATATATACCGAACTGCCTATTGACAATACACATCATTATCACTGTATAAATATTCATGTCAAGTTAAGCCTTGAACTCGAACCCGCATTAAAATTGATGCCGTCTCGAAGTCTCGACATCTAAACGGTATCCGGTTTGCTCGTATATACCCATAATTTTATGTGTGAGCCACAAAACTGGAAGCTATCTTCGACAGGCTTTCTAAAGATTTCGACTTAAACACCATACTTAGCAGACAAGGTGGGTACACAAGTCTCGTTTGTTTACATTGAGAAAAACTTAACTAGGTATGTATGGACGGGAATTTCCTTCGATTCAATGCATGTCATTTTGAAAATTTTCAAAATGACGTATTTTGAAAATTTCGTAGTAGGTAAATGAATCCAGCCTGGAATTCGTAGGTTGAGCCACCCTGTTAGGTTAGGTTGGGGTAATAAACATCTGAACTTTTTGCTGTTCCTGCAATATTGGAACAAAAAAGTTTTGTCTTTGTGTAGTCTGTCTTTCTTTGTCGGTTTTATAAATCCGGCTCGAAGGAATTTTTTTTTATCTATATTAAAGATACCTACCCTGGTAACGATCACCATGATGACGGCGGCATGTGGTCACCGGCCACGATCTGAAACAATCAATAAAACTTTATTATTCACCTTGTAGAAGAAGGTTATGTCATAAAAATATCTTCTAAACAGTGCCGAACCTTTATTTAGAAAATCAGCCTTCTTTTACTTCAAGATTAGATATCATTTGGATTTTTAATAAATTAGTAATAATGTATTGGGTCGATCGAAAGTTTATACTACGCGCGGTTCATGGATGGGTGACCGCCCATTTCACATCTAGACCCGTCCCTGCCTCGGAAAGCATGTTAAACAGTTGATCCCGGCTGTCATTCGTAGTTCTTTGACAGTCGTTACGGGTATTAAAAAGCGCTGAGTGAGTCGGAGAATCAGTTTTTGTTGTGTTACCCAGTTACTGGGTTGTGGAGTTCAGACAGGCAGTTCAATGTAAAATACTGATATTCAGCTGCATCCGGTAAGACTGAAGCTGACCCGAACATAGTTAGGAAAAGGCTAGTCAGGTGTGGTGTGGTGAGTAAGAACTCATCATGTGCCTAATGCCTATAGATAATCTATCTATATATATCCCAGCCAACACATAAGCCAGATAGTAGCGAAAATATACCACAATAAGCAGTGTCAAGCTTTATTACTTTTGTATTACAGCTGATGTTATGGCTTTATTTTGGATAAGAGAGTTCTTAAATTAAAATAATGTTGTAAGCTTACTAAATTCTGCATAAAGTTCGCGGTATTTTTTTAAGCTGAATAGTAATCAAGAGTAGAATCTGCTAAACAAGCGATATTCAAATAAAAGTAATTGAAACAGCTATTATCTGCACAGTAGCTAAAGTTTTTGCATTGTCCTGTATAACATATTTAAGCAAAGCAGTTAAACAGCAAAACGCTGAATATTAGACGAAATATTTTCTTTGAGCTGCATAGTGTACGAAATGGTACTAATTTATTCAGATGCTGAATATTTTGGATTTTTTCTTCTTTACACAGCTGACTTCTGCATAATTGAAAATAAACTCCTTGTTTTACCTAACTTATAGCGCTATAAGCGTACAATTGTCTTTATGTTCAGCTTAAAACGATATCAGTTACAAATGTGGGTATCTTAAGCAGCAAATAACTGATTAGTTGAAGATATCGTATGTTTATATCCAGATATTTCACCATTTCATGACAAAACTGATAAATGCTGCATAAACAATATGCCTCCTCAGAAAAATAATAACAAAAGCGTAAATGATTCATGGAAAAAAGAAAGAGAACGGGAGGAATAAGAAGAAAGTGTTCACGAGAGTATGTAAAGATAAAAAATAGTATCTGTGCAGTAATAGAAAAGGGTTTGACAACTGATACAAAGGCCCGGGTCAAGTGCGACCAATACAGTTGAAGAGGGTTCCGTACACGATGATTGTGCATCGAATTAAAATCTTTCAAACTCAAACTCAAAAACTCAAACTCAAAATATTTATTTCAATTAAACCATTACAGGCACTTTTGAATTATCAAGGGGTCGGTCAGTCAGAAAAATGAAGCTAGTTGCCCATTCCAAAGCGTAGGTACCTATGGAGAAGAACGGGCAAGAAACTCCATGGACACGCTTTTAAATCAATATAATATGGTTACAAAGTATTGGGTTACATCATTCATGTTAGAAATTATGCATGTGAGAACGATGCAGAACGTTAAAAGCGTCCGTAATGAAAAGTTTAAAAAAATAAAAATAAGAACAATTCAAATATTAAATTAAATTAAAATAAGCCATGACAGCAAAGAGATGACCAGTCCCTACTGACGGCGCCCATTCACGAACATGACGCATGGATTAGCACCATTCAGCTCAACCATTTTGAAGGGAGCCAAATGATCCAACACATGCGCCACCATCAGCGAGACATTTGAGTGAGCATGACATACTCTCTGCTGCCAGGGCACCTTCAAGTCAATAAAAGACGTACCCAGTAAATGGTAGCTTTATAGTATGTACATAGTACTCACTCATGTGCTATAGAATTATACAATACTAGGAGATTTATTTTGTGAAATACGAGAAGATGTATTAACGCGTGGATCTTGTTGTTGTTCGTAATCCATAGGTATCAGTTCTTTTCAACATTTGAGATAATTCTTCCTCAGCTTCTTCAAAAGTTTTGAAATGATTGCCATTTTTTTTTGGCCAGTATAACTTTCCATTATTCTCCCAAGAAGCGGGCACTGTTGATAATTCAACCCGGCCTTTTTTGCGAGTCGAAACGAATTTTGAACATGTTTCTGAAAAAAATATATAATTTTTATATAACACTTCAAAAATACTACAACACTATTACAAACAACAACAACACTATTATAAATACTAACTTTATATAATAAATCTCGATGTTTACGTTTGTATCTTACTTATTGACTACACGAGCGCGACAAGGAAGCTACGATAACGGGGACCTCTCTATTTAAAGTTACAATTTCGAATGAGCAACAACGCAGCGAGCGTGGCCAAGCGCAAACCGATCGTAAGCCGAGTTTAGCCGAGCGCCCATTTGAAGTGTTGTGGTGGGAAAGGAAGCGCGATACTTTTGGTTGCGACTACCTACAAAGTGCTGTGTATCTAAATGTATATTTTAGTTGTTATTATAAACAATTGTCAAATTGTCAAACAACTAAATATTACGCAATGCGTCATTCATAGTAGTACTGTAGATAACTTTAAAAACCTAATAGTGGGTCCTACCTACATTAGTATAGGTCCAATCAACCTCAAATATTCATGGATTTATTTTATATAAAAAAGAACCCTAAAAAGCTGAATAAGAGTATACTGCATTATGTAATTTAAGACCTTTCTCTGAGAAATGTATAATTATTGTACTTTAAACCAAATAATTTCTGGACATGTAGACGTATGTGAACTATTAAGCAGAAATAAGCAAAATAATCACTGAAATAGACACTTTTATTCAAATTGGCCGTCCGCCATTAACTAACGTTCCACATAACCTCTTTTTATAAAAATCCTCAACATTTATCTTATGAAACACTTTGTTTAGTGAGTAGGAAACATTAGCAGTTATACAAAATTTGATTCTCATTATTTTCTGGGACTGAAATTTGATAAAAAGTAAAGATAATTTAATTTAAATATTATTTCACATTTGTTTACCTTTTAAATTGTAGCTTTATCTTAAGGCGCTCAAAAAATGTATAATAATCATATTGATAATTCACAGTAAAGTTTCATGCGTTTATATAATTCACCTTAAACTTACTTAAAATGTATGAAACAATTTACTTACCAAATTTTTGAAGACGACCATTACAATTTTTTGAACTAAGTAACACAAAATAATTTCGTCACAATGAAAAATACATTTATACTTTTTTTACTTGCATAATTTCTTTGTAAAACTAGTCCTGAGATCGGAATTTTGAATATCATTTGAATATCTGAACTCACAAATTAACAACTGCATAAAATATGTATAATTTCTGGACTAAAGAAAAATCAGAATTTATGCAGAAGATATTCAGTGTGTTGTACATTTATTCAGCTGCTATGTGGCTATTAATCAAATGTTATCCAAATTGAAGCAAGATATTTTGTGCCCAAATTGCTTGAATATCATCTGTATAAGCGCTTACACAGAAGTTATACAAATACTTTATCCAGCTTAAAGTCAAAAGAATTGCTTTTACGCAAAATTTATTCAGCTAATCTGTGTTGGCTGGGATGTTACCGGCCAAACCCGATTTTAGGATGAACTAGTTTCGCCTAGGCCAAACCAGTTCTCCCTACATGCGATAGGACTAACCAGTATAGCCTAGGCCAAACTCGTTCATCCTGTTACCGATAGGATAAACCAGTTTAGCCTAGGTCGAATCGGTTTATCCTAGTTAGAATTTACATGCTTTAGGATAAACTGGTACAGTCAACAGAAAAAGTAGATGATCAAAATCCGAAATTCAATACTAATGAACGGAGTTCGCGTCAGAACTGTGTGGCGTCGCGTCGAAGTGATTCAAAAGTATGTGATTTTAAATTAGACCAAACATTTACCACTAGTACAGCTGCCATATAGCTGCGAACTCCGTTCATTAGTATTGAATTTCTGATTTTGATCATCTACTTTTGCTGTTGACTGTACGTCCTAGCTTGAACTAAATTTGCTTAGTCGGAACGCATGTTACTGCCTGTACGAACGGAGACTCCCCGAATCAACTCTGGCTCCCCCTCCCGCCCTTCAACCCCTTTCGTTTTTGTCTTCTTTTGTTGACAAACATCACACATTGATAATATAGAGGCCTATCATTTCCTTTGTGATATTGGCATATTTTTTTGATGTTTCGGCTAACATCCTATCACGACCACCATGACCCACAGCTACATGAGCTGCATCAATCACATCATAAAGTTCATCAGCTGGAAGCCAGTTTAGCCCAGGTCGAATTGGTTTATCCGAAAACCAATTCGACCTAGGCTAAACTAGTTTATCCTATCGGTAACAGGATGAACGAGTTTGGCCTAGGCTATACTGGTTTGTCCTATCGCGTGTAGGGAGAACTGGTTTGGCCTAGGCGAAACTAGTTCATCCTAAAATCGGGTTTGGCCGGTAACATATATATAAATGAATCCCTATTTCCCTTGGTCACGTCATAACTTGAGAACGACCTTACCGTTTTCATCCATCTTTTCTTTTAAACATTTCTTTCAATACTTTGTAGAAGGTTCTTACAGAAAAAAAAAGAAAGTTGCTTCACGCGGACGAAGTCGCGGGCAAAAGCTAGTAAATTTTATAAAATGCTCTTATAAAATTGCATGAACACAAAGTCTACAACGTATAACAAAAGGACAATATTCATAACACTATTGTTTAATGTCGAGTAATACCATCTAACTCGAGTGACTCTCATTATTGTCATCAGATCGTTAACATTATCAATTGTTGCAAGAGAAGCCACCATAGCTATTCACAATCATTCGACAGGCTTCCTTATGGAAAATGACACATTTTCGGTTACCTTAATTGCCTTTGTCACAGAAATTAGCTATCAAAAGAATAACGATCGTCTATTTAATTGAAACTGTTAAAATGATCGGCTTTTGAATTTGTGAACAACGTCTAGAGGACTCCTTCGAATTCGATAACATGATTGGTGAATCGATTCAGAAGCGTACCGAATAGTTGTGAATGGCTGCGCTGATGTCTTTTTTTTTTTGTAAATTCAAATGAATGAGTGAATCCTGAATGAGCTAAAGTTACCGTGTGCAGTTGGTCACGTGGAGTTTCGTCATGATGTCACTATTGATAGGTGTTTCTTCAACTTCAAGGAGTTACGTTAGTCACATCTATTTAAAGACTCTGTTTTTGTATGTAACTTATTAAATGATCCTTTCATGCAAATCCTACTTCCTAGTAATATTATAAACGCGAAAGTTTGTGAGGATGAATGGAAAAACGACTGAAAGGTACTTAAGGGCCGTCCATTAATCACGTGATGTATTTTTGGCATTTTCATTTTTAACGCCCCTCCCCCTTGGTGATACATGATGAGGTTTAAGACTACCCCCCTCCCTATATCACGTGTATTTTTAGTACCTACAAAGAATCTTAATTTTTTTTTTTAATTTATAAAATACAGGTATAAGTAGGTATCATCTAATTTTATTATAGAAAATTAAAGACTACAATAATAATAAATACACGTAACGCCGCTTTTCGGTTGAGTATCGCGCGTTGTAGCGGGATCGTCCGAAAGGGTTACCGCTGCCCTGGAACAAAGGGCTAAGGAAGGAACACGGGTGGGTTTTAGTCAGTAAGAGTCTGATACTCCCTCCTGCTCCACCCAGAGCGGGAGGAGTCATTTGATGATTTACCATCCTCAAAAAAAAAGTATCGCGCGTTTGGCGAAAAAATAAATATACGTGATATTTTACTACACCCCCTCCCCCTTGTGATATTTCGTGATTTTTTATGGACTCCTCCCCCACTTTCGAGCCTCACGTGATTAATGGACAGCCCCTTATGTGCCAAATTTAATCCAAATGATTAAATTCGGCACACACTTTATAACCAGGATTAACACATAGGATACTTTTTATTCGGATATTCCCACGGGATCGACACTTATTCCGGTGAAACCACTGGCTGCTAGTAAATTAGTAATATCATAAGAGTAACTTAAAGGAAGAGATCCTACATACAAACAGTTCCCAGACATGTACGACAGTCACTTGATTAAAAAAATGGCTCAAAAGGCCAACAATTTACCTACAAAAGGAGGACGTTCGTTCAGAATGAATATGAACATGAATTTTAAATATAGTTGTCCTCGTAATGTCTTTGAAATAAAAACCCGTGACTTTTGGTCTTTTAAGTACAAATGTAAAACCAAGGTTGTCCTCCCGCTGACTAAGACGGCGTCAAGACTTCAATCTAAGTGTAAATAAACGAGTCCTTTTTACACAGCTCCCACTTGACTTGACCAGTAATGATAAGATACCAGAATGTAGGTGAAAGCTGCAAATAGCATAATAATAATATACATTAAGCACTACAGACGAACTCAACAATTCATTCACATAAAAATAAAAAGTGCTATAATAATTACAAATGTCAAGGGAAGGAGTAATTGCAGTAATACCGCAGCTATTTTTGCAGTGAGTTGTTTAATAACAGGAGCTGTATGTGGTACAAAAAATAAATGCAGTCGGACATAGCAAAAGGGACCAAGCCCATAATCAAAATCACCTTATCCTTATTTATGGAGTTTTATTGCTGGTCCTTTTTCAAAAGACCAACTTTTTCGAACCTTGTTTAAATGTATGATATTTCTAGAATGACGTTTAATTTTTCCAAATTTAGAACAGCGGTCAAACCATCCTACTAATCTATACTTATAATAAATCTGTAGAAGTGAAAATTCTGTACATTGAAAATATCAAAAAAATAAATGGCAGGGGGTGTTACTAGACCGACACCGAACCCAAAAATGTGATTAAAAAAATTTTTGTCTGTCTGTCTGTCTGTTTGTTCAGGCATCACGCAAAAACTACCGGTTCGATTACGTTGAAACTTGGTATAATTATTCTTTAATATCCTGGGCACCACACTGGGTACTTTTTATCCCGGAAAAGTATGTACAATAAAAACAAACTTAATTTTGCGGTTCGATCCCTAGACCCGATTACTGCACCAACCGCAAATAATAAGTTTGTCGTAGGTTAAGTCACCCGCAATGGAGTTCATTTTTATTCCTTTTAGTTTTTAGAGTTATTTAGGTTTATTTTTATATAAGTTGTAGGTATAGATTTTAATTTTAAAGTATAGGTAGTATATTTGATAGTGTACGTAGTGACCGTAGGTTATTTTATAATACTGTTAGTCATTCGTATAGATATTAGTTTTTAGGGATTTTGCTTATTTATTGAGTTTAGATTAGTTATCATCAGAAATAGGTTTATTTAGGTAGGTAGGTATTTAATTTTCTATTATTGAGTTTTTTTTTTTTTAAATTAGGTAGGTACTTAGGTAAAGATATCATATAGGTACCCTCTTAATCACCACTAATGAGACACAATTGGTTTTCTATTGTAATTAGCCACAAAGGGCCCGCGAGATAGATGGCATTCTGGGGAAGCACATAGGTACATTTTATCCTGTTAGCACGTTCCCGTGGGATAATTTCCGACATCCACGCGGGCGAAGCCGCGAGCAGAAGCTAGTATTATATAAACGCGAAAGTTTGTATGGATGGTTTGTTACTCTTTCAAGCCAAAACTATTGAACGGATTTGGATGAAATTTGGCACACAGATGGTTTATAACCAGGATTAACACATAGGGTAGTTTCTATCCCGATATTCCCACAGGATCGAAACTTATACGGGTGAATCTGCGGGACGCAGCTAGTAAACAATAAAGGAAATTACCTATTTAATTTACTAAAGAGATATAAATCGTTCTTTACTCTTATTTCAAAAATAGGTGAATCGTTCTGATAATCGCGATTCTAATACCTTTAAGTGCGTTCTTATCAGTAACACACGTTCATTCAGTTACGAGGATGGGATTGTTTTTCGAAATGATCCTCCATTGTGTGATGTTGATTGTAGTTATGGACTTATAGAGTGCATTGTTCTATGTACTTGTGTTGCAGGCTCATTGAGGTGGAGGCTGTACTCGACCGGTTTAAAGTAGGGTAACGTAGGCAACTTGAAGTGATCATTTGTTAAAAGGTCTCAGTGATTTTCTGATAATAAAGCTCTTGCTTGATCGCTAATTAGTCATAAGCTAGACTTAATAGCAGCTTGGAGATTTGTGCCTGGTTGAAAACATAACTGGAAAAATGTGGGTGTACCATAAACCATAAGTACTGTAGAGATTATAGCCTACGTGGTGCTTCCATGGAACCTCCGCGAGTTTGTTATACTAAGTTGATGGCATAATTATGAGACCAGCATTATTTTGCATTAGGAATAGAAATAGCAATTGTCAGCTGAAGAGGTCACAGTGTGGATATTGACATAAAATGTAAAATTGTTTGTTTTTTAAATTATTACGAGTTTAATTCTAATAATAGTGTTTTATTTACTAAAGTACATCCGCCATTCGCGTGATGTTATAAGGTTAAAGTCTATTGTCGTGCCTTATAAATTATAAAGGCATAGACAAGGAAAAGAAACGTTCGCAAAGGTATATTGCTATAAGGATCAGTTAACCAACAGATAGGTACACCGATTTTAATGATTTTCAATGAGTTCTTTTATACATAACCACGCCACTCGGACGCCGAAAGGTCCAACTTTAACAATTAACAAGGATCCCCTAATTAAAGCTTTTAAAACAGGATAAAGCCCTCACTTCTAAAAGCTTATTCAACTTTGTTCGTAAAAAGAGCTTTTGTTCAACTCTGGAGCATTGTATGTGAATCCCTGTAAATTAAGTGGTGGGGAACCACGGAGTCAATCGGGCTCGCAACGACAAACATCTCCTGGGTGATTGGAAACAAAACGTTAGGTTGCCTCGCTCGTCTGGATCATTGAAAAGGTTAGAGTTAGGGTTCAAGCATTTCTCAGTAGCAACCCGGTGCTCCCTGTGTCCGGTTGATGGGTTTTTCTTTTCGGGGCAAGAGCGAGGCGAAGAGATTAGATAATCAGCATGAATGGTAGTATTAGTAGGTAGCTACTGACAACCTGGGCGCACCAGATAGCAACCTTATTGCAACAAAATTAAAGATCATTGTGATTTTGACTGACTTGGCAATGGCAGCAACCCAGTAGTAACCTTATTGCCACGATAATTAAGATCACTGTGATGTTGGCAGCAATGAAAATCAAAGATTAACTGTGAACGGAATGTAAGAATCTTCACCCGGCGACGGTCTTTTGTTTTTGTCAGTCAGTCAACTTAAAAAGGTTGTATTTTAAGTTTCATTTTTAAGCGTTGCTCCATAAAGTACATGATGAATGAATACACGATGATGTATTTAATGGAGCAATGTTTGTAAACGCGGTAACCCTAATCGTAGCAGGTGTGAAGCGAACCATTGTTCAGTTATTAGTACGCCGCATTGTTAACAGCGCCTTATGGAAATGCATTCAGTTTTATGCTTTTAAATTGTAGAGGCGTTCCCAGAATAGGTAGGCTGAATGTAGAAATAAGTTTAAGACTGAGAGGTAGAAGGATTTTACTATTTTACAGTAACCTCTAGCCTTTAGGTAGATCATGACGTCCATTCATCATTATCATGATCATTTCAGCCGAAAGACGTCCACTGCTGGGCATAGGCTGTCCCAGAACAAGAAATTCATTTATTCACTAAAATCGAAAAACTTCTCAAGCAATGGGAAATTGCTGCTGAAGGCTGCGGGTGGACAACTGTAGGTACACACGGCTACACATCAAGCTTAAGATTTCCAGTTTTAGCTGACCTCACATTGTATAGATTTTTGGTACAATCAGAAGTCAGCTTATACTGGTTATGTATAGCTTCACGTGTAAGCCGTGCGTACGTCGCATGCTCCCGCGTCACTAGTCCTGACTCTCTGTATATTTTGGCTGCTGAGACAGTGAATATTTGTAAAAATGTAGCTGTCATTTTAGTATATGTGGTGTCTTACGACTTCCACAGGAACAAAGTCGCGAGCAGAAGCTAGCCTGAAATTAAATTACGTACGATTAATAAAACAGGTATGCATCAATTCAACGTAAAAGTCGCTTGTCATGCTCCAAAGAGGCATAGACAAGGAAAGAAACAGTTCGCAAATGGATATTGCTATGGTTGTATAGTATGGCGGTTTACTATTTTACAATAACCTCTAGCCTTTAGGTAGAACATAACGGTAAGACAAGAAAGTGATCTAATCCAACAGGTTTACTACACCCGAACCAAAGAACTGTAAACAGAAATAGACTTGAAATGTGGTTGAAAATTCCTCAAGTCTGTCGTAAAATCTTATAAATTGATCGGCTGTTTTTGGAGCGAAAACTTCTTTAGCGGTGTTGTGCACTTTTTTTGTGATGGGTAAAAAATGTTAAGCTCGCGTCAGGACACGTGACCTGATCGAAAATTCGTAAGACGGAGCTCGCGTCAGGACACGTGACCTGATCAAAAATTCGTAAGACTGAGGGAGTTTTTTGTGATGGTTAAAAAAGTTAAGCTCGCGTCAGGACACGTGACCTGATCGAAAATTCGTAAGACGGAGCTCGCGTCCGGACACGTGACCTGATCGAAAATTCGTAAGACGGCGGGAGAGTAGACCGCATTCCAAAATATCAAAAATGCTGCACAACGTTAATATTCAAGTTTTCACTTCTGCCGGGACTCCCGGAGTGCAACCCGTTTTTTTTTTCGTTTACCATAAGCACAACCATCCTATAATGTCCCTACTGAGGGACACAGTCATCCTCTCTGTGAGAGGGAATGGGCCATAATCCGCCACGCGGGCCCAGTGCGGGATGGTGGATGTCACATGTCTTCGAAATTTTTGGTTCTAGGACGGTTTCTTCATGATATTTTTCTTCACAGTTTTGTGAGTTGTGGTGATGAAAGATAAGTGCCTGCCTGGGTTCGAACTCACGACCTACAACTCGTAAGTCGGGGCTGATACCACTAGGCCACCACTATGACTTAATCAGCTGTTTTTTTCGCTCATCACTCATCACTCGACTCATCATAAAAGAGACAGAGAAGTTTGACATCTGTTACTACACTTTAAAAAACCTTTTTCTATCTATAAAATTTAAAATTAAAGCAACAATAGTTAGCTAACTCGTTAACTGGTGATTTATGTCCAATTTCCTGATGCAATTCGATTTCTCCATGTTGTAACTGTGCGCTGCAACCTCCGTACAACGAATTTGTAACATATTCACTTATATAGACGTGTGAAAAGTGCAACATTACTAAGTTTTAAATGGATCAATTTCAATGCGTATTGGGAAAATGTTGCATTTACATAACTACAAATATAGACTAGAAAATAAACAAATAACAGACACGACTGTCTCTAAATCGTCAAATTAAATTAGTAAGCGAAACCCTGCAGTCGTGATGGGTATCAATATCTAAACACGATAAAACAAAAATAAAAAATATTTAATGTCTCTTTTTTAGGGTTCAACGACCGCTGATAGTATTGTAACTTGAACTGTGAGTTGAGGAAATATGTTTTATCTTGTTTCGATATCGATACCAATCACGTCTGCGGAGTTTCGCTGGCTAATTTAATTTAACCCTGTATATACCTTAGTATTTAAAGTCTGGGAAATTAATTGTTTAAATATTAACTACCAGATTAAATTAGGTTCTCATAATAATTATAGGTATTCAAATCACAGCTGTCATTCTTTGACAATTGTATGAAATGACTACACATATCAATTAGATAAAATTTACCTGTATGTCTATATTTCCCTACATATACTGCGTTTGCGATTTATTTGCCAAACATGTAAACAAATATGTGTTATTAGAAAAATAACTTTAATAGTTACACAATAAAGTTCAGTTTACGCTACAACTTTAAACATTTTTATAATTTTTTCAATAGTACTAGTCACTCTGAAATTAACTTAATGTTCACTTTACTAAAGTTGATATTTGTTTAACTTGAAATATCATCAATTGGAAATATAAATTTGAATAGACCTTAGGTTAGCTGGGCAGCTGACCTAAACCTGACCTGTATATTGATGTTTTTTTAAACGATTTGCTATAACTAAGGTGATCCCAAGAGTTTATAAACTCTTGGGATCAAAAAAAATATATAAGTGGAAACTATGCAGTCAAAGTAGAAACAGGACTGGCCTTGACTTGCAGCGTACCCGCACCTACCTATGCATACAAACTTAACTTAGATGAGTCAGCAATTCAGCCTCAAAGGGTGAATGACAAAATGCAAAAGGGTCAAACCTACCTTATTCGACCGGAAAGTACAGTTAGGTTTATAGGGAGAAACCGCTGAATGCGTTAACATATTGACATAACAATATTTTTGCTCTGCTCATACTAAAAATCTTCGTTCCACCAAGAATCGTCTTCTACGATGTCCTTCTAATCGTTCTGGCTTCATTCATTCTTCTTTCTTTGTCCAGACGCTCTTTCTTTGGAATGCGCTCCCTCTGAACATCAGGACAGCAAGCAGTCGGTCATCTTTTAAAGTGAAGGCTCGTGAACATATCCGTCAGAAGTTGGCCGTAACACCCAGCGCTGATTTGCTGGAGTCGTTTTCTCCTCTACTGATCTTTTTTCTCCTGACAGTTTATTTTGTTTATATGTGTGTATGTATGTTTCTATCTATGTAGTAGTATTTATTTTTGTATAATATAATAATAATAACTTTATTGAAACAGATAACCTTTACAATAAATACTTAAAGATTAGGTTACAAGTTTAGATAGTAAAGGTAGCTTAAATAATGGAAACCCTGTCTCCTAAACTAGGGGAAACCTTTGACTGTATTTTAGTCATTTCCTAGCTATTTATTTGTCTCTGCATCACTCTAAGGTTGACTGGTAGAAAACGCCTCAGGCATTAAGTCCACCTTTGTGCAGTATTTTTTTACTTCTGTATAAAGTTTTAATATATTAATAACAATTAAATGGGCAAACAACAGCGTAAATAGGAAAGTACCTAAATTAAAATCAAGCAACCGCGAGAAAACATCTATTTACACAGCGAACACGTATATCAGCCTCATAATATAAGTATATATGTCTTAATAGAGAGCCTATGTGCCTTAAGAGCTTTAAGATGACTTTATAATACGCGGATCGTGCTCCACTCCGGCGCAGCTTATTAAGGTGCGTGCGCTCATGTCCCAGCGTAACAGTGGATCCACGCGATAGGTACTAGGACAAAAGGACCAGTCTATACAAATTGTGAATCATTCACGTCTATGAGTCGTAGCAGCTGTTGATTCATGTGAATGGAAAGTAATGACATTCAATGAATAGCTAGGGTACTGATTATTAGGGCGTTGGACTGGTGATTCATTGAAACGGTCGTGTATGGGAGGTTCCTTTACTTACAGCCGTGCTGCTGGGGAGTTTCTGCCAGCTGCTTCTTCCCAGCTCAAGCACTAGGAATTGGTGAAGGGCGGGCGTTTTGGGGGACTGTCTTATGTAATGTTGACGTTCATAAAGTGATGATTCTTTGCCTCATTTGAATAAATGACTTTATGTTTTATTTGTATTCGTAATTCGGTAGCCAATGTGTGGTGAACCAAAATTCACGAAATATTAAATCGGATCTCTGGCTTGTTATACCAAGCCAACAAGGTGTAAAGCTTTGTTTTAAGGTTAGGACAATGGGACACCTTTATATGTCGTCCCATGAAAACACCAAAAAGCCCACAGTTGCAGTGTTTAGCATTATCAGCCCATAACGTTCCCAGTGCTGGGACTTAGGCCTCTTCGAGAAGGAGTGCTCTAATCTACCACGCGGGCCTAGTCCGGGTTGGTACATGTCACAAGTCTTCTAATTTATGGTTCTGAGATATGCCAGTTTCTTCACAATGTCTCCTTTACCGTTTTGAGACCAGTGTGTGCAGTTTATTGCAACCTGGTTGTAATCTCTTTTTTGTTTTTCAACCAAAAATCACGAAACAAGAGAACTTAACATTGGTTGGAGCGCATCGAGACTGTGACAATTAATTCTCTCAATCGTTGTTTCTACTTCACCTACTGTTTCTTGTTTAGAAGCGCAAGCGCACGTGTAAGTGACCGGCGGAACTAAACGGCGGAAGTCCTTTATCTGCGGGGCGTTCATCTCGCGCACAATACGGAGCGACGCTAAGCTGTATGTTGATGTTGTGGAATTTTCGGTAAACTAGATCATGGGTTCAAGGAAGTACTTTGTTGGGTAGGTTTTTATAATGTGGTGATTCTTTTCATTCGATTTTGAAAATAATCGTCAAATGCTGAGGCTACGTAATCGACATACCACTGAGCCTCGTGAAGCTTAATATTGTGGCAATAAACAGTGTGTTTCGTGTCCGAAAAAGCACTATCAACGAGGTTTGAGAAAATGGTCGAATGAATGGAGATGTCAGATCAGCTAGAACGGACACTTAACAGAAGGACCACTTAGAAATATTAAGTGGTCTTCAGCTTGGCTATACGATCTTTAAAGCTATTACACATAATTATAAATGACACAGATGTAGGTATTGCTGTCATCCAGGCATCGTAATAGTTTAAGCGAATTCTTTTCTATGAACTTATGTAAGTATATTACGACACCGATTATCCGGCTGTTACAGAACAAACAACTTAGGTAGTACCTACCTAGCTACCTACACACTGCAATCCAACAGGAACCACACAAATCACATAACGTCACGTATCCTAGAACTCCGTACATTTACTTCACACATACTTCAACAAACTAGAATCCACTTATCGTAGAGTTTTCTCGGAAACTATAGTAAAATACTCGTGTGACATGTGGGTACCATATTTGTCACCTGAGCGAGACAACCCGCTATGTAACGGAAAGGGGACGCAAGTGGCCGATCTGAGATAGCGACTGTGAGTGCAGTTTTACGTATGTGTACTGACGGCAGAAGAGTTTAGTTTGTGGGTAAACAATCTACAAACAGCTAAATACCTAAAAAATATGTAGGTTATTTAGACATTTATAAAATCAGCGGGGTAATTGCGTATCAGTAGTGATAGCTTTCATTTTGACAGTTCAACAACATTCATTGCGATATTTACGTAGTAGAGCAGACAAATATTTCGAACGTATGAAGCAATGGATTAGCAGTATCCTTCAAAATGATTCAGATTGAGTTTGACAGTGTGTTACGCAATTAGGGTGCAGATCCGAACAGCTAATTATTTTGTAATTAAACCGTAAGTGTGCATACATGCTGTTGACGACGCGTATCGCTCGTGTGTATACACACTAAGATGTACATAAAGTAAAATAGGTGTGGTAGACTTTTAAATACAGTTAATGCTAAGCATGGCTTTCTGTTTTGGGATCTAACTGCAATGATAATACTTGTTAATTAAACAATATAACAATTCAAGCACCATGGGTGCTCGAATTTTTCAACAATGGCTCACTGGCTCTATAAAAAAAAGTAAAAATGCTCAGTTGCCTGCATATTTTTCTCATTTGCTAACCGTGCTGTTAATATCAGTAGATAGCGTTTGATTGCCAATAAATTATATGGAAACTCAAGTGGTCTGTCGATAGATGGATGAACAAACTTGCATTGAATGTTACCAGGTCACCTTTTACGCAGAAATATCAAGTATATTTACATATTTATTATGAACGATAAAGTTTGTAATATACTCTTTAAAATTTACATAAATAAGTTAAAATTAAGTTACCATGCGTGTGCGTAACAAAATTTACATACGTTCATTGCAATCAAGTAATTGAATTTATTACTAAATGATCCAAAGTAACCGGCAAGATGTTACAAAAATATCTTTTTTTTTTCATAGTTACCACAAGTGAAATAAGAATATTCCCATAATACACACATCAAAAGTGTCTTGGGATCAAGTACGTTTTAGAGTATCGCCGCAATTAAGGATTATTATTTTAACTTTTTTGGATCTTTTAGTTAATTTAACTATTTGAATAAAGAATTTAATTTTTACAAAATATAGGGATAAGTTGTTAACTTAAACATAGGAATTAAAGTAAGAAACCAGTCTGGAAGATGGTCTCCTTTACTCTTTCACACGCTGTCTACATCTCTCTATCTATTGTCTATCGCAGGTATGCTGAAACAGATTTCTTATGAAATAAGCATTAACCTTGTACCTATTTTTCTGTTCTATTTTTTTTTCTTGTTTGTTTGTATATGTGTGTGTACACATACATGGTTGAATAAAAAAATAAATATTCGAATAGTGACTTTGAAAATTTAAAATAGGGTAGTTTCCTGGGTAAAAAATAATTATTAGGTATATGTCGGAGATAGTATGTCTGTCTCGCGTTAGCATTTTTTTTTTTTTGAGGATGGGAAATCATCAAATGACTCCTCCCGCTCTGGGTGGAGCAGGAGGGAGTGTCGTCTCGTTAGCATCAGGCTTATTTTAATTACTGTGGGCCTACTATGGGTAGTGTTGGTTTTAGCACCATAGAAAAACGGTTTGCACTTCAAATCAGATTATAATTTCTGAACAAGTTAGTCACACTAGCGAATCACGCACTATAGGTACACATTCAACGATACGGAACGCTGACAGTTTCTGAGCACATGTTGTTCGCACGATTGTCCAATGTTTCGATCATCCCGAGAGCTCTGCTTACACCGTTCTTGTAGCTGTCAGTCTCGTCCACCTCTACGAACTCAGGCTAGACTCTGTCTAGCGCCACGAGATGGCGCTAGCGTTCCGAATAGTCAAACGAATGACTCCAACATATATTTAAGTAGTCCGTCAGTTAGATTATCGAAAAATAATGGACATGTATTTTTTCTTTTGTCAATCTAACAAAAAATGACAAAGATAAAGCGCGTCAAAATTTGGGAGTGGGGGGTCGTGACGTCACGCCATGCTAAAAAGTTTAGCAAGGCGTGACGTCACGCGGAACTTTAACGGGCGATATCTTCATAATTTTTATCTAATTGACAAAAGAAAAAATACGAGTCCAATATTTTTTGATAATCTAACTGACGGACGTATTAGAATGTTTTAGGAAACTAGCCTATTGGTTGATATGGAAAGACAATTTTTAAATGACTGTGCCAAAACTTCGTAGCCGTAGTCCGCGTGGCTCGCATAGCAACTGCCAATGTCTAGCATATTGTATAGAAACAACGAATACCTATAGGAATGTTGTACAGACGCCAGCAGGTCAAGCTACCCGAAACTGTCAAATTTTCCCATTCAACCTTGAACCTTAATGCTTTCGGAATAAAGTTGAAAATCTATTAAAGAAATTTGACCGATTGTAGTAGCTTGATGTGCTGGCGTCTGTACATTGTATATTTGTGCGTTATTATGAGCTAACTGCACTATCTAAGTGTGTCAGACACGATGAAGCTTAAAACACATTGTCACGTCTCTCCAACGACGTTTTACAGATGTAGGTAACGTATTAAATGAGTCGTAAAGTTTTAACTGTAAGTCCTAATTTTATGGGCATCAGTCATTATAGGTAGTAAATTAATTTGTCTTTTATTACTTGATAATCGCCACTAAATAGCTGTAGATTCCTTAGACGGAAGTCGGGGGTAGCGTAGCTCCGGCGTAGCCTAATATTTTTTTAAATTTAGTGTACTATAAATAATAAAAATCTAAAACGAAGAAATAGCGCGGGCAGGCGTTGAGATGCGACGACCCCTGCTTAACCCTTTGGGGAAACAATCGTGAAGATATGTTTTATACACATATTATTGTAGCTGCAATGCCCGTAGTAAAGACAGCAGCTATGATTATATGCGCATGCGGCATGCTACGGTTCAGTGCGGGTTGAAATGCGTCCGCGACTAAGCATGTATGTACGGCTATCTGCGTGTGCGCATTGAAGTGATGCCTGTTCGTTTCGGATTAGATTATTTGCTGGGTTTGCTTGTCAAGTTACAGGTTGTATTTCGTGATTTCTGTAACTGGGTGTTAATTCACAAAACAATAAGGCTACTGGGAGTCATAGATTGGTTTTGGCTGAATTTTAAGAAAGTTCAAATCAATATTCAACTTTTGGTAAAGTACCTAATAATTTGCATTTTCAGTAAGAAATTCAAGCTAACGGTAAATGCAGACTTACTATTATAATGCATTGCTACGACGAAGAAAAACAAGAATGGTAAAAGGTCTTATTTATGGCGGTTTCTTTGCAAGTTTGCAGTTTATTCTGGTAATAGATTTTTAGTACTGTTACGAGCTTCGGGTTCGTGACAATTAAAAATGCCGATAAAAATTACCAAAACTTACACTTTAATCAATCAACACTAACAACAATTCAAAACACACTAATTATAAAACACAATCACTCTTAAGTCGCACTTGAAGATCGCTTTCGATGTATTCGCTTGTGTCGCAAAACCAAGTCTGATTGCTCGCGGCTATTCACGGCCTTATATAGTGCCGCAGATAGTTCCAGAACCTTCTATTGTAGAACCGTCTAGAATGTTCGAGTACATACCGGCCCCGACTGACTACATGTCGATAGTTCTAGTAAGTTCTAGCTTCGTCATATCTACTCGTCAATAGATGGCGCTGACGGATAGCGTGACTATTAGTTCTACTATTCCATAATAGATGGCGCCAGTTAGTTCTGCCAATCCACAATAGATGTCGCCAGTGGTAACTTAATGTCACCGTGTATCAGGCATTAATTGTGGCGCGTAACACTGCCCCCTCCTAAGACATGCTCGTCCCGAGCATTATCGGCTCCATAATAACGCGCCAATCGATCCACATGGACGATCTTAGGAGTACCTCTTGCACCTTTCCGTATCCGGTAGGTTACGTCATTGATCTTTGTCACAATCCGGTACGGTCCATCCCATTTAGCTTGAAGCTTAGGAGATTTCCCTTTGCTGCGCACTGGATTGTGCAACCACACTAGTGAACCTTCGTCGAACCCTTTACTGTTCATTTTGCGGTCATAACGGGTTTTCATCTTTTCAGACATTTGCTGGCCCGATTGTCTGACGTGCTCACAAATGTCATTCATTTTATTCCGCAAGTTATTCGCATAATCCGTTATACTGCATGGGGCATCAGGTGGTATTCCGGTGATCAGGTCTGCAGGCAGCCGTAATTCTCTTCCAAAGTTTGCGAAGGCTGGTGTCACCGATGTACTTTCGTGAACAGCGCTTCGATATGACAACAAAAACGGTTGTATGTGCTTGTCCCAATCTCGTTGCCGATTTTCCACAACTTTTGCTAGGTACCTCTCCAGTGTCTGATTAAATCGTTCCACCATTCCATCCGATTGTGGGTGGTAAGAAGTTGTTCTTGTTTTATGAGTACCCATAACTCGACAAGTTTCCTGGAATATTTGGGACTCAAAATTCCTTCCTTGATCACTGTGAATCTCTAGTGGAACTCCAAAACGACAGAAGACTTCATAAACTAATTTATCTGCAACTGTCGAAGCTTCTTGGTTTGGAATGGCGAAGACTTCCGGCCACTTAGTGAAGTAATCCATCACAACCATGAAATACTTGTTGCCACTTTCACTTTCCGGAAACGGCCCCGCAACGTCGAGGGCTATCCTCTCCCATGGTGCGCCAACATTGTACAATTTCAATGCACCTCTACTACGAGTCTGAGGTCCCTTTACAGCTGCACAACTTGTACATTTGCGACACCAGTCCTCAACATCGTCCCGACAGTGGACCCAGTAAAACCGTTCTCGTATCTTCAGTAGAGTCCGTTTTACTCCCAGATGACCTCCTGAACATCCATTATGGTACAGCTGTAGAACATTCGGTACTTGAGCTTTAGGGACAACCATTTGCAAATGACAGCTATCTCCCCGAGCATTTTCCCATTTTCGGCACAGGACTCCATCCTGAATCACCAAGCTGTCCCATTGGGCCCAATAGCTTTTCGTGATCGAACTCATCGCTGAGACGTCGCTCCACTTGGGCTTAGGAGCTCTGGCCTTCATCCACTCCAGAATCGGCTTGATGTCTGAATCTTCCTGCTGTGCACGTTGTAGGCTGTCCTTCCACTCGATGCTGAGGTCTGTCTTGAGCATCCTCACAGGTACGACTTCTTTACTCTCTTGCCTAGTACAATGCTTGCAGTCTTCAGGACAAGGTCTTCTTGACAATGCATCTGCGTTGCCATGAGATTTTCCGCTGCGATGTTCGACCACGAAGTCGTATTCCTGCAGAAGTTCAATCCATCTCGCAACTTGTCCTTCTGGATTTTTGAACTGCAATAGCCATTTCAGTGCAGCATGGTCGGTTCGTAACTGGAATTTCCGACCCAGAAGATATTTGCTAAAGTGCTGCAATGACTTTACCACAGCAAGCAGTTCTCGTCTCGTAACACAATAGTTCCTTTCAGGTTTCGACAATGACTTGCTGAAGTACGCTATCACAAATTCTTGATCGCCATTCCGCTGGGACAACACACCGCCAAGTCCTATGTCGCTTGCGTCTGTGTCAACTATAAATTCCTTGCCCGCATCAGGGTACCCCAAAATAGGTGTTTTGCACAGACGGTCCTTTAGCTCCTGGAATGCGATGTCGCAACTTCCATCCCAGCTGAAATGTCGCTTTTCCTCGGTTAGCTTATGCAGGGGTTTGGCTATATCTGCAAAGTTCTTGACAAATCGCCGATAGTAGGAGCACAAACCCAGAAATGCTCTGACCTGCGTCTTGTCTTTTGGAATTGGCCAATCCTTGACAGCGGCGATTTTCTCCGGATCCGTGCGGATACCTTCTTCAGACACTACATATCCCAAAAAGCTAACTTGCCGTTTGAATAGTGAACACTTCTTTGGACTTAACTTGAGGTTGGCACTCTGGATCTTCATGAGCACGCGTTCCAGGTTTTGAAGATGTTCTTCAAACGTACGGCCTACGATGATGATGTCATCCAAGTAGACCAGACAGGCATCGCCAATTAGCCCGGTAAGTACAAGTTCCATCAACCTTTCAAACGTTGCCGGAGCATTACACAATCCAAACGGCATAACTTTAAATTGCCACAGACCCTTTCCTGTCGAGAATGCAGTTTTCTCCTTGTCCTTAGGATCAATTTCAACTTGCCAGTAGCCACTTTTCAGGTCCAGCGTGCTAAACCACTTTACGCCAGTAAGCATGTCCAGCGTGTCATCGATTCTTGGCAAAGGATAGCTGTCCTTCTTGGTGACGTCGTTCAAACGACGATAGTCAACACAAAACCTCATGCTGCCGTCCTTCTTTCTTACCAGCACTACAGGTGAACACCATGGGCTAGATGAAGGTTCAATAACACCATCCTTCACCATCCCCTCAATCATGGTTTCCACTTCCTTTTCACGTGCAACCGGCAATCTCCTTGGCCGCTGACGGATAGGCAATTCATCTCCTGTGTTTATTTTGTGTTGAACTAAGCCAGTCCTGCCGATGTCAGCATCGTTTGACGAGAAAACATCGGCATACTTGAGTAACATTTTCTTTGCCTTGACCATTTCATTTTGGGACAGAGCGCTGCGGCAGTCTTCTAAAAGTGTGGTCACTCTTGTTTGTGCATCCTTGCTGAGGGTCCCAGTCGATAGATGTTGGCATCGACGCAACCAATCCACTTCCTCGCAAGTACCAACTAGTGTGCCTTTTTCTATAATCTGTTCCTGATCACAAAGGTTCAGCACACGTACCCCTGAGATGTCGGTGGCTCTGACTAAAGTTCGTGCCACTTTCCATGGAAGGTCATCGTCTACCCTTTCCACGAGTACACAACGTTGAGTTTTCCCAGGATTCCGAGGAAGACTAACCGGCACAATCGTTTCCGATCTCGGCGGAAGAACAATCTTCTTAAGGCTGTACACGTTCCCTGGTAACGCCCCTTCCACGAAAAGTTCCTCTTGTCCACATTTCAAAACACCTTGCTTGACGTCAATTTCGCAACAATTCTTCCTCATAAAGTCAAGGCCCAGGATGCAATCGTCCATTATATCAGCCACGATGACATTATGCAGGTAGATTCTGTTGCCTAGCTTCAACCCTATCTTCTTCTCTCCATGGACGGGTATGCGCTGACCGGTGGCTGTTACCAAATTAATGTGTTCTCGGTTGTATGCGGAGTCCCCAAGGGACCGTCTTATGAGTTGGGAACTGACAACCGTGCGAGTGGCTCCAGTGTCTATGGTCAGCTTACACGGCGTTCCGTTGACCTCGCCCTTGATGATTAGGCTGTTCCCGTCTTGGGTTTGTGTGATCGAAACCCTTGGGGCTCTTTGAACATCAGCCAGCACCCGCCCCGCAGTCCTGGCTATTACTCGTTTCCCTGCTTCTGCTGCTGGGCGGTGCTGTTAGCTGCACTGCCCTCTGGAGATCGGCCGTCTTCTCTTTCAGCAGTTCGCTTGGGGCAACTGGATCGAAGGTGGCCCCTTTCCCCACAGCCGTAGCACCTAGGGCTGTGTCCTTTATTGCGGTCGCGAACTGTAGCCGCTGCAACCTCCCTGACGCGATGGGAACGATGATCCTGTCGCACGGCTTCCACCTCCAGTGCATGGGCCAAGGCGTCCTTAAGCGTCCCGTGGTGCCCGAGTCTCACAGCAGCTCTAACTTCAAGGTCACGGATGCCGTCGATGAATGCCTGCACCAGGTTCCCATCAATAAGCGCAGGTACGGACTGGTATGCTTTACGCACCAGCTTCTCCACTTCAAGGGCCCACTGCTGCAGGTTTTCATTGCTGCGTTGCACGCGATCCTTGAGCTGCGCACGAAACACGTGTTCCAGGTGAGCGTCGCCATACCGAGCCTCCAATGCCTCAAGGAGCTGCTCGTAAGTCACTTCCTTACCGAGAGCTTCCAGGACAGTTAAGGCCTGGTCGCGCAGGCCTAGGGTGAGGGCAGTCATGGCCTGACTATTATTCCAACCATTCGCCTTCATGACAGCCTCAAACTGGATTTTGTAGGCCGACCAGGAAGAAGTTCCGTCGAACGGTGGCACTTTGAATCCACGTAGCGAAGGTGTTGTAGCTACGGGAGCTGCGATTCCATCCCCAAGTTTAAGGTAATCCAGCGTTTTCTTTACGTCAGCCATCACGGTTTTCTTCACGTCAGCCACCACGTTGTCAACCCGATCATTCACTTGGTCGATCCGGATTTCAGCTTCCGTCAGGCGGTTGTCACATTGAGCAACCTTATCCTTCATCTCCTTCATGTCTTTCCCGAAGGTAGCGTGAAGGTCCTTCATAAGGAGCATCTGCTCTTCCTGGCGGCGCGCTTGCTCCTCCTGGCGGCGCGCTTGCTCCTCCTTATCGTGTTGTAGCTGTTCTTCCAACCGACGAGCCTGTTCCTCCTGTCGGCGAGCCTGTTCCTCCTGTCGGCGGGCCTGTTCCTCCTGTCGGCGAGCTTGTTCTTCCTGTCGGCGGGCCTGTTCCTCCTTGTCCCGCTGGAGCTGTTCTTCCAACCGACGAGCCTGTTCCTCCTGTCGGCGGGACTGCTCCTGCAGCATCATCATCAGAGCAGCAAAGTCTGGTGCTGATGATGCTGGAGCTGCTGCGGACGGGTCGGCCTCCGTGGTTGGTAGCTGGCCCTCCGACCTCTGCGGCGCAGCTCCACCAAAACGCCTCTGGTCCGTCTCCTGTTGGCGTTGACTCCGGGTACGGATACCCTCCGTGTCGTCTTTAGGTAAAATCGGCATGATTTTAATCCTTGCTTCTGACACCAATTGTTACGAGCTTCGGGTTCGTGACAATTAAAAATGCCGATAAAAATTACCAAAACTTACACTTTAATCAATCAACACTAACAACAATTCAAAACACACTAATTATAAAACACAATCACTCTTAAGTCGCACTTGAAGATCGCTTTCGATGTATTCGCTTGTGTCGCAAAACCAAGTCTGATTGCTCGCGGCTATTCACGGCCTTATATAGTGCCGCAGATAGTTCCAGAACCTTCTATTGTAGAACCGTCTAGAATGTTCGAGTACATACCGGCCCCGACTGACTACATGTCGATAGTTCTAGTAAGTTCTAGCTTCGTCATATCTACTCGTCAATAGATGGCGCTGACGGATAGCGTGACTATTAGTTCTACTATTCCATAATAGATGGCGCCAGTTAGTTCTGCCAATCCACAATAGATGTCGCCAGTGGTAACTTAATGTCACCGTGTATCAGGCATTAATTGTGGCGCGTAACAGTACTTATAATAAAGTCTCTGTCACGTCTCACTCAAGTCACTCTCTAGTCTCTACCACTCATGTCAATCAAACGCATCCTTTTCTTCTTGGGTCTTTAATTTTTTATCGGGTATAATAGGTAGCTATCGTGTGTCGAACATCAAGAACATGCCATTGATGTCTCACCTATAACTTACGTAGGTATAGTACATATACACATAACATGTAAATATACATACACCACCCAAAAACAAAACGACACAGACTATCCCAATCATGTAATTTAATTAATTACTACAACTGTCCTATGATTTGATTGATTTTATTTTCTTTTTATGGATTTGATTGGTACTTTGATTTGTTTTATGATTTATTATTATTATTATTTTTTGTTATATAACTAGATGACTTGTGACTGGAACCTTGTGGGAATCTGTTGATCTAAGGTCGAGGAAGACTATCCGCTCGTGATACAGTTCTATACTAGTACGAGGGGATAGGGCGAATCAGTCCAAAGACAACCAAACCATTGTTACAATCTGCCACTTCAAGTTCTCCAACTGTCTAAATTTATTGTCAAAATAATTTTAAACGATTATTGCATATCCTGGGTTTATTTTTAAGTTGCTCTGTATGGTTGTCTCATATTCATGAATAAAGATTATTATAATATGCGAAAGAGATGTCACTTAAATATTATTGAAGTGAAAACTTCTTTAGCGGCGTTGTCCACTTTTTTGTGATGGGTAAAAAATGTTAAACTCGTGTCAGGACACGTGACGTGATCAAAAATTCGTAAGACGGAGCTCGCGTCAGGACACGTGACCTAATCGAAAATTCGTAAGACGGAGGGAGAGTTTTTTTGTGATGGGTAAAAAATGCTAAACTCGCGTCAGGACACGTGACCTGATCGAAAATTCGTAAGACGGAGGGAGAGTAGACCGCATTCCAAAATATCAAAAATGCACAACGTTAATATTCAAGTTTTCACTTCTGCCGGCACTCCCGGAGTGCAAACCGTTTTTTTTATGCAAAATACGCACAAAGCGTGGTTCTCGACTGTTCAAGTAAATAATACATGACTTTACAAACGTAGGGCGTACCGTACATTGTATAGCTAGTTAGTATAGTTAGCTATATAAATGTAGGTATGTGCGTGATGTTTACCTCTGTGACTCTGTGGGCACTCCTCGCCTCGCGGGAGGGCCGTGACCCGCCACCTGCCGGTCGCGGGTGAGCGCTCCGGCCGTTGTAAAACTACCTTATTACATACTACGAACTAACTATACGTCAAAATCATGTGTACAACTAGCTTTGTAGCGGGCGATGACCTAGAAAGGCTTGAGTTGGAAGTTTGAATCGAAGAATCGAACGTCCCGAATGCGTTTCGGGCAGAAATTGGAGAAGGCAACCATAAATACATATTTGAAATAATCTAGATTGTAGTAGGAACCTATTTACTAATAAATAGGGTTCATAATGCTTCGGATTAACATGAAATGCAGGGAAGGAGTCGGTGTAAAGTGTGCATATAACTTCTCAATGAAGACACAATGGGTGCAGTACACATAATACCGGTATGATTATTTTCACAGAGCTCATCTGATGATAACCGAGTTGAGGTGAGCTGGCGCTCAACTATACTCTTCTATTAGTTAAATTTGATAACGAGACAACAGTAATAGAATAGTGAAAGATTGAATCAAACTCCATAAAAATAAGTTAGTTCACCACTAACGAAATCATTAATCTTTAATTAAATTGACACAGTGTTTACAACATTCAATGTTTCACCCAACAAGCTAATGAAATATGTCCCACAAATCCAAATCTGTTACAAACAAAACTAGAAATCGAAAGTAAAACCAAGTTACGTATCGAAAACAACAGAACCAATCCACCAATTACGATTACAAGTGCGTTTGTAGTTGCGTCGTTGTCGCAAAAGTGTCGTTATTATGTAAACAGCGATGTTTGTGCATTCAGTCGTCGGGAGGCGGTCGCATTCACACGCGACTGGCCACCGCTTCCTGTCGCCGCCTCTAGGAAACGCGCTCATTCATGCGTGCGCTTGCGACCATTAGCGGCAACAGCCGATCGGAGCCGAACCCCCTGGTGCGCTATGATGACGTAACGTTCTTTAATCGTTGTTCCAGGTATCGATGAGGGTAAGGTTGGTTAGTGTTTTTTTTTATCGTGATCAGCTAGTAGTGAAACTGACTTTGTACACACGGCTACACATCAAGCTATACATTTCCAGTTTTAGCTGACCTCGCATTGTATAGGTTTTTTCGTACAATCAGAAGTCAGCTTATATTGGTTATGTATAACTTGATGTGTAGCCGTGCGTACGTGTCCGTTACAAACAAGTTAGTTAGGTTTAGAATTTAGATTGAACAATTAACGACTTATGCAAAACCTTCAGCAAATAATACAAAAGCTATGAAGACCCGAACTGAAGAATTAATAAACAGCTGTGCTGTGATAGACAGCCAGCCAAGGTTGCACCAGAAGGCTTCGATTTTTTACCATTTTCGTACGGACCCCTAAAACTGTTAAGTTATGAGAAGATGACTAGGATGGCAGATGATTTTAAGAAGGAATAAATCTAGAGTAAACAACGTAAAACCCCTAACAATAAGGGCTATCAAGTCTTGGGTTTTTTTAACAGATATCTGGCAATAATAGAGAAAGTTTCCATTAAAAAGAGACTATAAACTTTTACCTGCATGAAATCTTCATAAATTCACATGAAAAAGTGCTAATTTGCCGACCCGAATACCGTTAACTGATAGTTTGTTAAACTAACGGTAGAAATAATAATTAAATACGAAATTCGACAATTCGAAACTGTGCTTACCTTGGCAATATTTTAACTTCCTGAATTGTAGAACATTTTCGTAACTAGATACGTTACCAAACTCACCAAATCTATCGAGTTCCTAAAGCACAATTATGATTTTTATGACAGGCTATAAAAGCGTACTGTACTTTTATTAAATATTTTATGTTATATACAAAACTAGATACTGCTAAATACAGAACGTTATTAAATCAATTAATGTGCGAAAAAAGAATGAAATAAATATGTAAATCTCATAGAACCACGTATGTTCACGATCTCATCAAAGTGTTTATAATGTTTACTGATATCGTAAACTATTTAGCGAATCGAGAAAGTTTTTATTCCAATACCTACGTTTCGTAACTCCTCTTTTCTATAATCTTCATACTACTACAATTATGATGTAAATAAGGACGTTGATAACCCAATTTTTTTCAAAATCTTATTTGTATGATAAGAGAATCAGTCACAGCTACTGCAGGAACCTAATTAAGAACAGGTAATCATCTTAAATTTATATAGTCTCACGGTTATCAAGATAACAAAATGATGATGACAGATCCGAAAAAAATTGATAAGAGAGTAAATTCTACTAATACACTGCAGAATTTCTTAGTGTAGTTAATATGGCATTAAATTTACAAACAATTACTCAATCTGTCGTAGGTTTATGTGAAGAAAATGATGAAGACGAGGTCAATGACAATACCCATTGTCCAGAACCAACATTGCACATTTGGATAAACATGAAATAACAAAACTAAAGAAACAGTGGGTAATTGAAAGGCGATACATGAATGTTAATGCAGGTCATGTAATCGTGTTTGTAAACTGTAGATAAACTTACTTATAGTTTTCAGGGATCATAGTTCATCTAGACTATGAGTATAAATTTCGATAAATAGTGTATGTTCACTCCTTTACGTTTTGAACACGTAATAGAAATTGAAGGTGATTTTGAATATTATGTTGGTACAAACGCCAGCACATCAAGCTATTACAATCTGTCAAATTTCTTTAATAGATTTTCAACTTTATCTGTAAAGCATTAAGGTTCAAGGTTGATTGGAAAAATTTTACAGTTTCGGGTAGCTTGATGTGCTGCTACGTAATCATGTGTCACCAAATTTACTCATTGGTATAAACTCTATGTGCTTTAAGTTTCTGCACAAACCTCTCTAATTTCCCAATCTTCAAGTCACCTATCTCTTCACTCCATCCTTCCTCCTCCGATCCTCTATCTCTACCTTAGATATATCGAGTAATTGTTTTCATCTATCCTGAATTATTACAGCTGTCTTCGTCTGTTTGTTACTAAATCCTTTAATCGTTTATCGTATGGTAGTTCTAACCATTACCGTGTATCTTTAACAAGATTAGTAAGGAAGCACCCATTGTTGGCTTGAGATTTAAACGTTACCACATTTTAATTACTCTAATAAAGAGTAATTAAACGCAACTATTTTAAATAAAGAGTTCTCCTACCTCCTACGGTTTACTCAGAACTAGATCAAGCAACTCACGTGTGTAAAACTAATGTTATTCATTATTGTCAGCGAATAATCGCGTGCTGCTTATGTGCATGATTTCCATGTACTCGCGATTTAATATCATCATCGATCATGCTTTCAGTCATCGAGATACAAGTCTCGATTCATTCTTAGTATCTATTCTGTCTCGGAATGTACCGGTTGATTCTATCAGATTCAAACTAGCGCGACTATATTAGGAGTACTATTTGTCAAACTGCTAAGGGGCTTAGAAATATTCTTAAAAAATGCTCGTAATTTATAAAACCATTAAAAACAGTCTGTTGGTTTTCGTTACGAACATCGACCGATGGCAAAACACAAATTCAAAATACGACCCGCATCCCCAAAAAGAGAACGCCGCATGTCGATCAGATAAGTGACCGAACTTCGCTTTTTTATCGGCGCGGGTGCATAGGAAAGTGCTTGATATGCGACACAATGGCCGCGCTGCGCCGCGCAAACGTTTGTATGCGACGCACATCATTTGACCCACATTCTTACGTGGTCGTGTTTAAAAAAATCTCTTGAAGCTAATTGGATGTTTTTACTCAACAAGTTCACCGACTTTACGACCGGAACCGCGGGAGACACACTTTTTGTAAGCAAGACTTGTTTACAAATCAGGCATTACTTAATCCTTATTTTTTTCACTTAATCTCACTTTCATTTGAATACGGTTTGTATACTAAAATGTGGAATAATTTGTGCTCATTGGTAAGAATTACGTTTCAGGTAAAGAACTTTTTACTTGCTCACATGCATTTCTATATTATTCGCAACTAACTGAACACACCCGATTGCACAGAACATCGAGGCGTGAAAACATTTCAAAAGATTAACTATGCTCAGCACGTCAGTCACTCAGACGCACAGCAATGGCAATTTACTAACGACAAAGATACATAGTTAGAAGTCAGTACACTGTATCCTCACGTCAGCGTCACTGCGAACATTTCTTATCGCCTCGTAAAATAAAGAGAATGGTTTGTGTCAACAGCGGCGCAACGTGACTGTGGAGCACCAGAGACGCGTCACTGGCGTATCACAGCTGACCAGCCAGGCAAGCCCCTGCCCCCCCGCCCCAGTCCTCATGACAGGTGACGAAGCAGGGGTACAAACTGAAAGTGAAGATCTTGTTATATCGGCGAATCATATCCAGACGAGGCAAGCTAATTATCGCTTAAGAATGTCACCGTGCAAGCTCACTGCAGAATGTTCGTGATGCCCTCATAAAAGAAGCATTTCGTCACAAATATTGAACACGACTCACAATAATTTCACATGACTGTGGAGAAAAACGACGACTCTAGAAACTCGTTTTGAAAAGCCGTGAAGCTAAATTATTAACTCATCCCTCTTATGGATCAGTTCAATGTGCACTGTTTATTTATGACACATCCTGTTGACTGAGTTATTATGATCCTGTAAACGTTTTTCATTCTGTATCTCTAGAAACAGATGTGATCCTACCGAGGGCTATAAATTCAATAAATGGCTTAATAGCCATTTATTTTGCCATTTATCTTGGAGGAGGTTTTTATTGCCTCTCGTATAAAGCCTTACATGGACGTAGACGATGGCCACTCATTTATGTCTGATGATATCTTCAAAGATTAAAAAGAAAATAAACAGCTTACCGATAGGCGTCCAATTTGTACCAAGATAGATTCTTCATTTAGAAGAGATAGATAAATAGAATACATTTTATAATTAATTTTTAGGCATTGTGTCACCCTTTGTAAAATTTCTACGTTTATATCTGTAATCTATGTGGTGTACATAATAAAGAGTATTCTATAATGTACTCCATATAAATTGAGAGGTTAAGCGAGGCGAGGTGAGAAAGTTTTAAAGATAACATGTATGTCAATGACATAATACATATTCCTGTTTCAGAACCGGTTTGTGAATGTGCGACTTTGGAATCAGCTTATCGATTACTGCATTAGGTGGTTATTGAGCAGCACACTCTTACGGCTTCTCGTGACTTCGTATTACACTAATAATAAAAATTACGCAATGCACTCATACTCCGTATAACATAATGCTGTTGTCGAGATTTTAATCATAGTAGTTGTAGTAAGACAATGCAGATAGCAGAATCATTTTGTTACACAAGCATTTTATGATTGAAGAATACAACGAAGGGAAGCTAGGCTATTAAGTTTTCCAAATAAAAATATTTTGACTACGGGCTGATTTTTGACTATGACATATTTTCTAACAGCAATATTTATTACTCACGTAAAAGTTATCAGAATGTTGAAAAGTCAGCCCTAAGGGCTGATTCTTCAATCGTCAGATAAGTTTTATCTGATGAATAAATATGGCAGTGTGACACATTTTCTATACAAAAGCTGCCAGACCGCAATAATTATTCCTCAGGTAAAAGATCTAACTATTGAGAAATCAGCTCTTAGTAAAACATAGTGCATTTAATAAGTATGATAAAAACCGGATATAAGGACCTTAATGCAGGTCCAAAAACTACATGGGCAGAACAAGTGACAGACCAAAAAAAGATTTTAAAAAATATTACAGAGATTTTCGCAGGACAATAAAAGCCGAATTAATTGCTTAAACTAACTCCAGATCCAAGTCACGTAGACAAAGCGGTTAACAAAACAAACGATCGTCTTGCCGGCGACGGTGTTCCAGTGAAAGTCAACACGATATAAACAAAAACCTTCTTATGATGCCACTCGCGTTTCGTCCTCTGTTTGTAAATTAGGACATTTCCAAATGACATTCCTGCAGGTACGAGTGGCGGCTACTGTTTCCTGTGGAGAGTGTCGCGCTATCCAATGCTTTATGGCTTTCTAAGGATGATGGATTTTCGAATTAGGAGGCCAAGGTGCTGGGTTCGTTGCATTTCATAGTTCATGGTATATGAATGTGGTGTTCGCTAAGTTTCGTTCAGTTGGTGAGAGACTAGTAATACAGAAGTAGATTCAGGATTCAAATTGCCACAAAGACGCTATCAATGTAAAGGACCTACCTCTAGATAACATGTGCCGGATTTTTTGCGCGAAAACCCGACCGGCTGATGGGTTTTCGCCAAAAAAATTTGTAAAACTTTCACCGTGAAAACTTAGGTGAAGTGAGCTTGAAGTGAGCCGTCATTCCTTCTGATACTAAGGGATTCACACTATTGATAGCTCACTTTAAGATCACTTCGCCTAAGTTATCACGGTGAGATGACGAATAGCAATACAGTACGCTCTTAAGAATTTTCTAAATTATCTATACATATATGTACTACCTGCTACCTGCTACCATCTAGATAAGGTTCAAGATTTTGTTATTACGGATTCTCTCCTGTAGTATCCGTTCTTCACGGTTGAACAAGATTATCTTCATTGACATAGGTACGGCAGCTCGTAGCAAATCTGATGACTTCATCTTAATCATGCGCACAATGTGAGAATCAATCAACCACCGAGGTTGCATGATGCCCGCTCTTCTTCCATTCATCTGTCAAAACCCTCATACGTTTTGATATTTATCTAAAAGCTGGTCCTATTTATAAATTCTAAGAATTACTGGACACTTGGCAAATAAATAAGAAGTTAATAAGTCAGTCGAAGGAGAGAAAGCTTGTTTCATCGGCAATTAAAAGGGGTTAGGACGGGTGCCATTTATGGGGTGCTCCCTTTATAGGAATAACTAGCAGCGAACCGCGGTTTCACCCGCATAAGTTTCGATTCCATGGAAATATCGGGATAAAAAGTATTCTATATGTTAATACTGGTTATAAACCATCTGTGTGCCAAATTTCATCCAAATCCGTTCAGTAATTTTTGCCGGAAAGAGTAACAAACATCCATCCATCCATACAAACTTTCACGTTTATAATATTAGTAGTAAATAGGATGGGAATAATTTGCCATAGGATTTATCACGATTTTTTAATGGGTATAAAAATATATCATTGTCCATTGAGGAAAATGGTGTGGTGTAAAAATAAAGAAATTGCAAGGAAATTAAAAGTAGGTATCTACTATAATGGGATTGAATAGTTTTACACAGTCAGCAAATAAAGAGAGGTACTGTACCAGAAAATAAAATAATGAACTTCAATTAACTTCGTACATTGAAAAAACTGCACAGAAATTAAAAATTAAAATAATAAAAACCATTTCAATATTAAATACGAGCAAGTTCAGTGTCGGTCACGGGCTCAGCGTTCTCAACCGAAATGCGAAGTTCAACCGATTCGATGTAATGCTACGCGCCAGTTATAATTAAATACACCATCCAGCAGGTGCAATCTTCAACTTTATTACCTAGATTAAAAGGTTCATTATCCTGTCACACAATAAGAATAAGCTTACAAAAGAAAATAATCGCTGTCCGTTGTTGAATGCGATCGTGATAGGTTCCAACATAAATTTTATTTTTGCAACTTTACTTGTCATGTTTTAAGTGTGCCCAGGATCAATTTTATAGCTATTATGGAGATTTCAACTTTATCATTAAGCAATAAAGCTCCTTTTAGCTTAAGGTTTTATAAAGGGTAACTTTGCCACTGTATAAATAAAAATAATAGGTTTTTTTCAATGAAATAGTAATTTGAAAACTCTTTTGCTTGGTCATGCAAACTATTAAATTTAAAAAAAAAACAACATGTAATGTAACAGTTAATAATTACCTATTTTAAAATAAAAATATAAGGATATTAAAATGTTTACTATTTTATAGCCATCAAAATCGTTAAGCCTATTAAAAAAATTTGAATGATTGATGAATTATAAATGCAAAAGAGAAACTTACTCAAATATAACAACAGGTTTTGTTATATAATTGAACAATTTTGAATCTTTAAAACGGTTAAATAACAATTCAACTCAAAATTGGAAACCGATTTTCATCAGAAAGGAAGATTATTTGGATGTAATATTCGTAACATAAGATACTGCTATTATTATTAATAAAAATAACTATTATTATTTAACAAAACATAACGTACGTCGTATACGTAGTAAACTAAACATAATTAAATAACACATTAGAAACTAATCAAAACAGAAAAAAAAAAACTAAAAAATTACGTCACGAAGTCGTTGATGTCTTTTATAAGGACGTTACGTAACACGGGAATGACGTCATACCAAAAAATTACTTTGAACCCATAAAGCTAAATGTACACATTTCTACTCAAAACTATTAAGAAGTATAGTAAGATAGTATTCAAGTAACTTCACTGGAATACTATGCTACTAATATCATAAACGCGAAAGTTTGTGAGGATGGATGGATGGATGTTTGTTACAAAACAAAAAACAAACACTACTGAACGGATTTGAATAAAATTTGGCACACGGATAGTTTATAACCAGGATTAACACATATAATACTTTTTATCCCAATATTTCCACGGGATCCAAACATATGCGGGTGAAACCACTGGGCGCAGCTAGTAATATTCCTACTGCCTACTAATATTATAAACGCGAAAGTTTGGATGGATGGATGGATGGATGTTTGTTACTCTTTCACGATAAAACTACTAAACGGATTTCGATGAAATTTGGCACACAGAGAGTTTATAACCAGGACTAACACAGGATAATTTTTATCCCGATATTCCCACGGGATCGAAACTTATGCGGGTGAAACCGCGGGGCGCAGCTAGTAATATATAATACTGTATTTAGTCACAAAGGTTATGCAACACATGAGGGACTTACAAAGTATGCATTATCAATTACATACATGGTGTTCAAACAAATTATGATGTACACACGAATTTTTGGGTGAACCGCTGCTCTCCTAGCTAGATCACTAAGTAATCTGTATTTTTGAGAGACAAAGAATATCTCAATCAATCAACTCGGGCTTTCTCAGTGCACTGCTGGACATAGGCCTCTCCCAGGCCGCACCACAACACCCTGTCTTCCGCCTTCCGCATCTAATCTGTCCCAGCCACCTTCGATCCATCTAGTTGGGAAGCGTCCCACACTACGCTTATCTAAGACTATCTATTCAATTGAAAATGGTAGCACTTCATTTGTCATGTCTAAATCACGTTTTGGCGACAATGCAGGTATGTTGCGATAACTACTACAACAAACGGTTTCGTACGCAATTATTTTATAACAATCAGTCGTAAATTAATATTAACGACCTCGCTTTCCGTCCTCAAGGAGTAAATTACTACAAATAGTTGTTATGAGTTGTTAATAATCACTTCAATGGCAATCATTTTGTAATAAACTAGTTTTACTGCACTGCTTGTGCTAAAATAGACAATGGCGCCGATTCCCTTGTTCACAAACTAAACTAAATTTAAGTTTTAGTGCATCTTTTTCTTTCTGTTTCATTAAGAAAAGGACAGAAGATAAATCTTAGTTTAGTTCTGTCAAATTAGTCAGCACCTGATGTAAATTGACGTATTTTTAGTAGCCAATTTTTTAATCATGTCTAAACTTGTCTATGGAGTATCTTAATTTGACATTTTCACAGCATTTGTCAGTTTCGTTCATTGTGTCATAGAGAATAAAGCCCCTGATGTGATTTTGAACAGCGAATAAAGATATATTCTTTTATGAAGGCAGTAAGTTCCATGGGAGCAATAAGACCCTATAAAAGAAATGGTGAAGGAAAACGTCGTGGAGAAACCGGCCTAGAACCAAAAAATTCGACGACATATGACGACCAACCCGTAGTTGGCCCGCGTGGTGGATTATGACCAACTCTCTCTCACAGAGAGGAGGCCTGTGTCCCAGCAGTGGGAAGACTGATTATGATGGTAATAGAGTTCATCCGGCACACTATGGGCAATCAGTTCCGTCACAGGAGCCGATTGCATTGATTGACTGTGTGCCGAACCAACTGCATAGCAATTTGTTACAGGACAAAGAGTTCTAGCCAAAACAAAAGAAGAAGTAGCCTTATTTATTCTATATATTTGCGGAGAGGTGACAAGATAAATAGCCGTAGGTATCACGTATTACACATACGTGCTAAAAAGCTATTTAAATGTAATTCACAGCTCAGACTTGCAAATGTTAGTCTGCAGTCACTTACGTAACATCTTACGTGAAAAGCTGTTATAAGAGAAATCGACGAGAATAGCTTTTTAGTGATTGTAAGTTATTTGAAAAGGAAAATGAAGTTTTTAATACAATGCGTATTATGCTTGACTTGTGACGTTATTCGTAGAAGCTCTCTATTTATTGAATGACCTGTTCAAGACGTTTCTACAGTGTCTTTTTCTTATCTGCATCTTTTTCATGCACGATCATTCCGAACACACGAAACACAGGCGGTTTTCATAAAACAAAATCAACCTGCCTAGCTTTCTCAACTATGTTGGGGTCAGCTTCCAGTCCAACCGGATGCAGCTGAATACCAGTATTTTACATGGAGCAACTGCCTATGTGACCTCCACAACAGTGTCTGGTTTTTATAAAACCTTAGAAGAAATATTTATGGTTTATATGACCTTCAAGGATTACGTACCTATATTTTGTGCACAGAAGCACAAAAACCCTTTTCTTGAATAAGTTATAATCTCCACTCATTACTAAGGTACAATAACGATCTGTTTTACTTACCGATCGTGACTGAAAACCCGGTTTTTTCGGTTTCGATTGAGTTTTTATAGGTAACTGTGAGGCCACAAATGACTATATGTGATCGATCATAGTGTGACCTATGAAACTATGCTTCGATAAGTTCGATATAATTGACAAAGGTACAAAGTGATAAATTGAAATAACGGTCAGTAACCGATGACAAATCCGGGTTTACCATTACAATGTTTCCATCGGAACTTTGTTGAAAACCCAATTTGTTTACAAAGTTTACCCGTGCTTATATTGTTGCTATGCCCTCGTTTTGTGACAATCAATGCACATTAGAGATCAATATTGTTTACAACTTTCTATGGGAACTTATTGCCCCATTGTTTGCTTTCGAAGAGCGTTTATCGACAGTACGTCGTATAAAAAGTATACGACTACCATATGCGACAAGTTTCATTTTCATTTCATAGCGGGTAGAACGAAAAACTGTATAAGGTTTGTCGAAACTGGATTTCATTTTCTTCATAATTGACGGATGCATGTCTCTGAAACAGGTCTTTACGGATCTTGCAAGATTCAGTTATGAATTTCACCATTTAAGTATGAAACAATAAATTTTTGTTCCACATACTATTTTGGGATGCAGGTAACTCGGCTAACGGTTGCATTGGAGTTGTAGAATTTCAAGTGTGTTCTACAAATGCGCATGGTTCATTAATGAATGTCTTGAACGTATAAAATGACAATTACCCACTTTTAATTAACGCCACTCATAACTTAAGTGTCAATTATAATCCAATAAGATTCTCGTGCTATCTAATCGATTGAACAGCGAAAATAATGTTACCTACATATTTGCTGATCCTACTTTCTTTTGCAACGGTAAAACCGACTCCATGGTATACCAGCTAACAATCCTAAACTAACAAAACTTTCTTTAAAGAAAACTTATTAAATGTAGTAAAATGGTTAGTATCGGCAACACGAACTCATCCGATACAGGTGTCATAATTCACGTGTAAACACCGCTATGGGCTACGTGGAAGAAAACCAGCGAGTTCTCGCGTCCGAAGTGGAACACTGCGCGTGCGACTGTACTCGTTTTAATTAATCAACGCTCATCAAATTATTCACATGTTGAATACATATTTATGTCCCATCACCTGACAAGTAAACACTCATGTCATATAGTTACGTTTGACGAAATTTACCGTTAAGATCCGCTGAGTGGTGCTCGTTCAAACTCCGGAGCTGGTCCTCGTCATATCACAGACACAAGCACTTGTTGTTAACTATCACTACAATACGATCACTTCACTGATCACCGATGATCCCCGTACATTTCGTCGCTCGCGGTTGGTGTGCTGTATGCGAGGGCCGCGTCGTGCGCATAGGACCAGCAAATGCGACGGACCGTGAATCTTAACCTACCTGTTGCGCTTGCGTGTCGCCCGTCGACAGCCCGCCGACCGGCGCCCTGCTGTACCGACGACGCACACCGCCGCCATGTTTTATACAACCTCCGTACTACACCTTTACATCACTACTCCAACATACCTTTATAAAAATACCTCTCAATTACTTCTTTTGCTCTGAAATTGTCGTGATAATTTATTTTCCTACTGTAAATTCTCGTGGATGGCTATAAAGATAGGCGTAAAAGCCTTAATCTGCTTTACCGACGTGGTAGCGCCATCTGGAGAAAGCAGCTGACACCACTGACGGTCTTAAGTTGAAATTAGATAGGCATTCAAGTCACAAGACACTGGTTCGGTTCAGGTTAAGGAAAACTAAAATTTTCAGAAAAATAAAGTTAGATATTTGAAATTGTGAGGTGTATGTTGCATTCTAAACCTTAAAACTCAATGTTCTAAGCTCTGAACTCCTAGGTACACTTGATCTGACTTTGATCTCCGGTCAACTTAGTTCCATGCTGTAGAAACAGATGGAGCCACTACACTATAAAGCCTTAATTAAACATTGACGAAGCCTTTTACTTGTATGACGGATATACTTGTTTACAAAGCAACAAAAAGTGTACATTATCTTGTATCAGCTGCAGAACAGGTAGTTTTTTCCAAGTTTTAATATCAAATACGTAGGTTCTTCCTTTTTTATTTCTGGTGTTGTTGTACGAGTATGGGATCATTAATTACCTGAATCCACCTTTATCAAAACATTCCCATAGTCAAACTTTTTTTTTAGCTTTATGGTGATTTTTTGTTTTTGCATCAAGCGTTCTATATTCTCTTACGATGCTGATGCTGTCTGGATACGCCGAAAATGAACTCAAAAGAACAATAAAAAAATTTAAACAGATATTTCAGATTACTGCTGTAATCAATTAATTAACTCAGCCTATCGCAGTCCACTGCTGGACAAAGGTTTGTCCTAAGTTGCGCCTTATTGTCCTAAGCTGAAGCGGCAGTGGGCTGGCCATATTTGTCGGAAGGCCGATGGCTGGTGGAGCAGACGAGTCAGCTAGATGGACTGCCTACCTTAAAAAGGTGGCTGAGACAGACTGGATGCGGAAGGTGGAGGACAAGGTGTTGTGGTGCAGCCTGGGAGAGGCCTATGTCCAGCAGTGGCCTGCGATAAGCTCAGTTGATTGACGTTGTTCCACGACATCCGGTACTTTGTCTTTCGCATTCAATCTGTCCCAGCACTACCAGCTGCCCATTTAAGGTGTTTTTTTCATCTAGCTGAATAACACGCTACATGTGCCAATAGATAGGTACTGGTCTCCATTCAAAGACTCGTCTTTACGTCGTCTGTCTTTCTTCGACAAACATGGCCGGCCTACTGCCACTTCAGCATGCTTGCTAACTGTGTAAGCTACAGCTACACCGGTAACTCCACGCCTGTGGGTAATCGCTACGTCCCCGTCAGGGGACGCGGCAGCCGGGTTACGGGCATGGCCCTTAAAGCCCCGCGGTTACATACGGTGCCCGTCAATACGGGCACGTTGATTGAGGTGCCATGTAGGCCTGGCCTGAGGCGAGTGCGGCGGTAGCGCAACTTGCTATGTGTTTGAATGTGTTTGTAGCAGCAGGAGCGCCACAGCACTGTTCCACAGTGCCGACTTAAGGCGCTCCCTGCTGAGGATCCAGACCGGCTCGACCTGGAAGCGTCTGTAGACGCTTCCAGGTCGAGCCGGTCACTCTGCAGACTAAGGGGCCGTTATGTGTGTGTGAGCGGCATTGTCGATAACTCCAGTTCATTTCTGGATAATTTGAAGCCGGATCTTAGAGTACATAAATGCTGGCTATATATATTATTATAACTACCTAAAATGAATGTCTTATATAAAAAACTTTCATCTATAGTAACTACTTATATGTTTTTACATAATGACGTCAAAACGATCAACTATATTATAATAAAATAAAATGCACCTGCTTTTTGTTTCGGCTTGTCTTGGCGGGGGCATTACTCTGTCCCCAGATAATAGCTTGTCTTTCAAAATAATGATAAGACGCATTTAAAAATTCAGTGTATTATTGTATTATTATTGTATTTAAGGGGTTTAAAAGAAAACTCACTACAGAAGTCTTCAAATGCCTTCTAATTAATATTCCATCTATAAAGCACGATTTTATTTATTTACCACTTACATTTTGTTTTCACAGGTAGACCCAATACAACAATGTATGTGAATACATTGTTGTATTGGATCTACCTGTGTAATTGGTACTGTGTAATCCTGTAATTTCCACACTCAGAGACGCCACCCAAAAACCAATTAAACACCAACAAAAGTGAAATATTTTTAAACTGTTATATTTTGCCTGACAGGGTTAAAATACCTGTCGATTAACGTGAATAGTTAATTAACAAGTCCCAAGTATCTAACGAATCTGAGTACCAACAATTCGGCGATTTATTAAATAACAATGATCAACCATCTATTTCAATTCATATTTCTTTCATGACCGACTATATTCTCTGAAAGGTTAGAGTGTTAGACATTCAGGGGTGTACTATCTAAATACAAATGGTTTTCACTATAGAATCAGCTGGTGTATTTAAAAAATCTCACCGTGAAAACTTAGGTGAGGTGAGTGTGAAGTGAGCTGTCCATCCCTAGTTTCAAAGTGGACTACTCACTTCATGCTCAGAGGCCTTACCACGAGCTCTTAACGCGATTCAATTTACGCTCAGGGATCGAGATGGCGCTAGACGACTTGTATAGCTCTGTCTCTTTCCAACAGCCTAAACTGGATCGCGTTAAGAGCTCGTGGTAATGCCTCAGTTGATGAGATTTTTATAGAATAGACTGTCTGGTTTACAGGAGTTACAGGTATGGAATTTCAGTGGCGTGCCTGTACGTAAAAAAGCCAGTCGGTAAGTATGGAGAAGTCAAAGTCATACAGCATAAATGATTTTGAATTTGAATTTATTTACTAAAACGTTTCTGTGTTAAAAAAGTGATAATTGCTACATCACACTACGCATACTCCATACATATAATCTAATAGATATTACCAAAAAGTACTATATCATGCCACAAATACAAACCAAATATGATACTGTTCAACAAATGACTGTTGTTAGGACAGATTTGCTGACTCTACCATATATTTTCTGAAATATTTATCAAAAAAACCATCTGCCTAGCCTTTTCCTACCTATGTTGAGGTCGGCTTCCAGTCTAACCGGGTGCAGCTGAATACCAGTATTTTACATGAAGTGGCTGCCTATCTGACCTCCACAACCCAGTTACTGGGTAACACGATACCCCTTGGTAAGACTGGTTAAATTGGCTTTTGGTGTTTTGGTCATCATGTTTCTGAAAAATTTATCAGTACATTAGTCTTAATTGTTGTCATCAGTTTGAGTGAAGAAAAAGTAACCTTTCGTAAACACAATCCTAAAGGTTCTTAACTTCCTAATTTATAGACGTTAACATCTCAAAAGATTTTAATAGAAAAAAAAGAACTAAATCTTACAAGGATTCAGTGACCACATCATTAGCACAGGACCCCGAAAATATTTCGCGTACCTAAGTATTTGGTTACGTCATAAATATAGGTGAGAGGCAGACCGCCCGGCGGCCGTAATGTCTCCAAAACAGATACAACCCATAAATAAACAGGTATTTAACATTTATGTCAAATGCTTGTTTCTATTGATAATACACGACACTAAAACTCGAATAAACGACGCAAATATAAAAAAGAAGGACATTACCATCAACGTTTTGAATCATAATAAAATACTTAATAGTCTTCATGATTAAAACATTAATGAAAGTTGGCAGTTGACATCTGAGAAGGCGGATAAAATCTCTTTTTACCTGCAGCTGTTGAGCATCAACAAATATTTCAATGATTAAAACGAATATCTTTTCTTAAGATACTATAGAAACTGTAGATAGGTGGTCCAACAATCTCTTCAATATTGATTACAAAGCTGTCCTCTCGAATCTCGGATAGATTCGAGAGAGAGATTCCTACACCATCTCGAGGTATCTGTGTCGGCAATACTTGAACTCTTGAACTTGATTTGATTGTAACAATGCCAAAGTTTGACGGTTCATCATCTCGGAAAATGTACAGACGTCAGCGCATCAAGCTACTACAATCTGTCAAATGTCTTCAATAGATCTTCAACTGTATCGCTACAGCATTAAGGTTCAAGGTTGATTGGAAAAATTTGACAGTTTCGGGTAGCTTGACCTACTGGCGTCTGTATTATCGTAGCATATTTCCCACAGTTAGCGAGTCCACGTCATACTTTTTTATAGGTAGATAATCGGTCAGATTATGTCGAGTTTTTTGACTAATTTTGTGACCGACTCGACGCACACGAGCTCGAGGTACCTACGTCATTATTTTTTGTGTGCGGCAGACTTGTGGGTGCGACCGACAAGCAGTGTGAGTAGTCTGCAATAGCGCATACATTTCCGAATGTTCCATTTTCCATCGGCAATCTGGTCAACCATATACCAATGTTTGTTTGTTTATAGGTACGTTTTGTAGGACGTGTGCGTTGATACATTTAAACTGTTTCGTTTAGCTCCTACAAAAAATCCACCAAAAAGGCCACCGATTGTATGCCGTCCGCGAACGCTCTTATTATCACAAATTCGAAATACCTAATGCAAAGCATACAAGCGCGTGCGTGCGTAGTGCGTAGCTATAAAGCATACTATCATAACTGTTAATTTTCTACGTAAAGTATTCATACTTATTATACTAGGGCTGATTTTTCAATCGATCGTGGGATAAAATTGACGACTGACAGTTTTTGTATGGAAGAACAGCTGACAAAAAAACAAAATTATTCCTCCGATAAAGATAAAAATGTAATGTAAAATCCTTCGGTAATACTTAGTGCAATGCTGCTGCTATTCCCAAAGAGTTATGTTAAGAAGAGGTCTATTCTAATTCATGCATCCAACTGCAATGTCTTTGATGGTTAGCTGCCTATCATAATCGGTTTAGCCTTTTCCAGTCTAACGAAGCGTCTGCCGTTGTGGAGTTACACAACCTAGTTAATCGGTTTTATTTGTGTTGAATTGCAAACTCTTGAATACAGGGAAGCTTGCAGGTGCCTTTTCTAAGCATTCAGTAGACAGTCTTTGAACAGCCAACAGTCGGACTCGACTAATCTAAGATCATGTTTGAGTTTCGTTGTATTTAAGAAAATTGAACTCCACCTCAAGGCAGCCTAAGTTTTGTAAGGTCCGTTTAAAACAAACACTATTATTAGATACCGTTTATCATGTACAGACGCCAGCAGGTCAAGCTACCCGAAACTGTCAAATTTTCCCAATCAACCTTGAACCTTAATGCTTTGGCGATAAAGTTGAAAATTTATTAAAGAAATCTGACAGATTGTAGTAGCTTGATGTGCTGGCGTCTGTACAAATGTTGAAGGCATTAAGCTGTTACTTTGTAACAACAACTCTACAAGTAAGTAAGACAGCTATTAATAAATTTCAAGTTCACGTGCAACTACTAGATACAGATTCATTCATGATTGTGACTACGACAGCAAAGAGTTGTTATTGAGTTGCTTTAAATTAATTGTTCCGATAAATATTTATGGGTGCCATTATTCATTCTGCTTCGCAATGTCACAATAATAATTAATGATGTGTCACTGATTATTGACTGTTTTGATTACCTAGTTCCAGTTTTCTTGGAAAATTAAAACCTATGTACGCTACCTAATACGCATATACCTTGGTACGTAACGTTTGTTTGTTCTTGACGGGCCTATGTTCCTACGTTATACACACATTAAAGTACGTAACAAACTATGTTAAAAAAAAAGGTAATTAATGATGTACGCTATGTTGCTGAAACATAGAAGTGGCCATAGAAGAACTGGCCGAAGCACTAACACTGTCCTAATAGGTTTTTTTTTAATAGTTCACATCAGGGTAGCAGGGACATCGACGCGCAAACTGTAACCATGAATTCAGCACAAGAGTCTAGAAGCCCTAGTTATTAGAAAAGTGCAATACTTACGCGGTCAACATTAGAACAGCTATTTTTTTTTTTAATAACCGACGAATAATTTAAACTTTGGGCCGCACTTGCGGCAGCTGGCCCCTGGCGGCTGTGCGGTCGATGGCGCTCTACGGGGCGTCCGTGTGGGCAAACAACCTGACGGCTCGCAACATCGCAATCTTGCAAAGGCCGCAGAGGGCGATGGCTGTCATGATTGTTCGCGGGTATCGCACGATCTCATTCGAGGCGGCAACCCTCATGGCCGGATCCCCGCCTTGGGACCTAGAGGCGAGAGCACTCGCGTCACTATATCAGTGGCGCGGGCAGGCGTGGGGAAGCGCTGGAGCGTGGCGAGAGACCCCTGCCTCGAGTTATTAAAGCACAAGGGAGATGCGACTTACGCAACCCATTGCAGGGCACGCCGTTATAGCAGCGGTAAGACCCGTCATGGAGGCGTGGATCGAGAGACGGCATGACGCCCACAGCTTCTGGCTGACACAGGTACTCTCTGGCCACGGCTGCTTTGGCTTCCCAACACCCCTGCCACCACCTGCCTGCCGGCACCTGTGTCGTAAAGCTCGGAAGCAGACACCGGTGTGTCACCACTTTGAGGCTTGCCTGGAGGATACGGCGCAGCACACGTTGGAGGAGTGCCTAGCTTGGGTAGGGCTGCGCCATGACCTCATCGTGGCAAATAGGCGCGAGCGAGCTCTCGCTTCCGGCCGTCGTTCAATCGATGGTCAAGAGCGGGAGCGCATGGGATGGTTGCCACCTATTGCGAGGATGTCATGTCTGCAAAGGAGGCAGCTGAGCGGGAGAGAGAAGCCGCATCCTCTCTGCCCTCCCGCAGGAGACGCACCGGGCGCCTGAGAAGGGTGCAAAACGATCTGCGACCTTCATGAGAGATGGGCGGCGGACTAGGGGCGTCCGTCGTCCGACCAGACAGGCCCGAGTTGGCGCCGCAGTATTCCACGCGGGCCACTCGAGAGTGGGTGCGACCATTGTGGATATGGCCGCACGGGGAGGTGGGACCCGCTGAGGAACAGCGGGTCAAGGCCTGTCGGGGGAGCGGTGAATGCTTATGCGAATCCAGTACCCCCGGCCATAGGCAGAGGTGGAACACCACGGTGGTTTTAGCCGGTAAGAGTCCGGCATCCCCACGATGGAGGAAGTCCATGAGGATTTTCACCGCGAAACAAAAAAAAAGGGGTTTCCGAATCATGTACAAATGGTAACAGGCATGGGCGGAGCCAGGTAGGGGTAAGGGTGGGCAATGCCCTCCCTAGAAAAAAGTATTGAAGAACTACTTACTGTTTAATTGCTTTTTTATTATGGACGTACATATTGACCAATAAAGTTTGTAGAGTTAGGCCTGGTAGAGTTAGAGGCTGGGATTATTTATTACGAGGCGTCATCTATGATCTCTCATTAAATGACTAAATGAGAGATCATAAATGACGAATAAATGTGGTGCGTTCAGCTGGACGACTGCCCCCCCTTGACCAAATCCCTAGCTACCGCAATGGTAAAAGGTTGCGCGGTGATGTCCCTGCCACTTATATAACACTGACTGTTTCACATGAAAGCCGTCCTTATTATTCTATTCTTCTGAAACCTATCGTAGTTTATAAATAAAGCAAGTGTAGGCCACATTTCGTAAGAGCCATTTTTACTGTACTTAACTTCAGTTGTAAAACTTAATTTTAGTGATATTCTTAACTTTATACTTAACATTAGCAATGCTCGTGCCTTCTCTGTATGAGAAGCGGACTTTGCAGTGGGACAGTATTAAGCAGGTATTTTTTTGTTTTCAACTTAATCTAAATCGAACTATTAAGCAGGTATATTATTTTTTACTACCATTTTATCCTTATACTATCAGTACTATTTAATAATAATAATAATAACCCTACCGCCGTATCTCTACGTTGACGTCGTGGTGGGGCTTGCACGCTCCGAACTATAGGCCTGTGCCGGAAGAGTTTACTTTGCCGAAACAGGTCTGAGGTGAGGAGCCAGACCAAGAGAGATACAGAAACCCGCAGGGCAGCATGTGGCGAGCTGCTGGGTAGTAGTGACCCCACGGCAGTGGCGGACTAAGCCCGTCAGAGGCCCGGGGCGGCAAAGCCGAATGAGGCCCCCCGCTTTAAAAAAAAATAGTTTTACAAGCTTTTTTTTTCAGTTCACATTTGTATGTATAAGTAAGTATTTCGTTAAAATCTGGCAATTGAAATTGAAATTCGAATTAAATTATTTAGGTATTTAGGCTAAATAAACATACATACCTACAATATGGAATAGATATGGGTGATGAAAATAAAATGCGAATAGATCGACAAAAAAAAAATTGATAAATAAATTAAAGATAGTTTATTTTTTGTATGTGTTTTCGTGCCTTCAATACTTCCTCCAGTATAGAAAGCCCATGTTTAAAGTCTAAGCACATTTTTAAAGTCTTGTTTAGGATTTGATCAGGGGAACGCGAAAGCATTTGGGGGCCCTCAAGACCGGAGGCCTAGGGCGGGCCGCCCCTTCCGCCCCCCTGTTAGTCCGCCACTGCCCCACGGACCCTATCTCCCGGGAGAAATCTTGTTCCTCACCTCTGGCTTGCCTTTAATGACCGGCTGGAGTGAACAATGACGAGGAACAGAGCTCCTACCACATTCTTGCCTTTACTGGCTGGCTTCAGTGGAGACTCGCAAGAGCAAACGTGCTCGGGGGAAGGAAGTATTCCAGTAAGTGCTCGTAGGGATCTTGACCATCTTCCGGGCTCTGGGATTGTTCTGAATGCCGTGGAATACCTCTCCACTCCTCATAAGCACCTCAGGACATGTTTCCCCCTTGTTTCTACGTCACTATGTGCTAGCGACAGTTTCCGGGGGCCCATTATTGAGTGTGCAAGCCACCCCCTGCCATTTTATCCGTGTATATATAGAACATTGATCAGGCAGGGGCCATAGTTCTTCCATAGTTATTGGTAACCAGTTCACTTTAGCCAAACCTATAGTCCAAATTTGTATTTTTCCACAATAAAACAATAGTCCTACACCAACCGGGGGTTATCCTTGGGTGCACTTGCATAGTGCATACAGGGATAATCATCGGTGGTGCCCCATTTCAATAAAATTTCCTAAGAGGCCTCTGCGAGTTGGCTTCGGCCCCTCGTACGCCTTCCAAAGGACGTCTGGATCAAGGGCTTGATTCAGAAAGCGGTTCTTCTGGACACGGCTCGCATTATCAGGAGGTTCCTCTCTCTAGAGCCCTGACCACCGGTAGCTTGGACCCTGTTCCCGATACCGGTGGGCTACTATTTTTTATATTTTTAAATGTTTTTATACTTTTTATATTCTAATATTTAAAAATATAACATATATGTGCTTATATTCAAATAAAGGAGATAATAATAATGCTTTATTGAAAACAAAGTAAGTACACAGTTACAGGAGGTTTAAAGAACGTTTTAGTGCTAAAATGCGTTGATGAATAAGAATTTTGGACAACCAGACTTTAGCAGGCCTCTAGATGTTCGATAACTTTTTATGAATAAGACCGTTATTCTTTTTTTTACACTAACTAACTAACCACTTTTTACCTTTTTATAATATTTAGTTTTTGTCGTTTAAGATTAGAGCTGTCATTGAAACTGGAAATAACATTGGGTATTTTTGTAAATAACAACTTAAAAAAATACATAAACACTTGCTTTAGCTCGCGGCTTCGCTTTCGTGGAGTCCGAAAACTATCCTAACCCGGGTCATTGTCTACCTGTGTGACAAATTTCTTCCAAATCCGTTCAGCCGTTTGTGTGAAAACGTAACAGACAGACAGACAGAATTACTTTCACATTTATAATATTAGTATGGATAGTAGCATGAATAAAAAGTAGGGGCTTGTGGTTAAGTAATAACAACCATAAGGGTCGATTAATCAGGTTAAACTGCCCTACCCGCGGTTGGTCCGTGGATGGGAAACCATCTTTACATACCAAGACCACTCTATGCCTCGAAAAGCAAGTTAGGCCGTTGGTACCGGCTGTCATTCGTAGATCATTGACAGTCGTTACGGGTCGTCAGAAGCCCGAAAGTCTGACAACCAGTCTTACCAGTGTTTATCGTATTACCCAGTAACTGGATTGTGGAAGTCAGATATGCAGTCACTCCATATAAAATATTGGTATCCAGCTGCATCCGGTTAGACTGGAAGTCGACCCCAACAATAACATTGAAAAAAGACTATTCAACAGAATTACAGAATATAATTATTTGAAAGCTACGGAACGGACGTAGATATCAGTTTAATTAATTAATTTGTAAAATAACAAAAACGGTCTTCACGTGTAAACACGAGTTTCGACCATAAATTATAATTATTAATTGTTTGTGTAGATCCATATTAAGAAACCGGTACCCATCATTTTTTATGAATACCGAAGTATAACTAACTTGATCCGCTATTTGAGGTCATGAGAATTCACTTTGAAATTATTTAATCAAAACGGAACCTATTAGCGTTTGATTTGAATAATATTTATACGTGTGCACATCGTTGCGTTGATTATTTATCATCATTTTACCATCAATATACATCATGTATCAGAAAGTATAATCAGTCTATAATGTTCCCACTGCTGGGACACAGGTCTTCTCTTGGTGAGAGAGAGTGGGCCCAGTGTGAGTTGGTAGATGTCACATGACTGAGAGCAGTGGCTGTGAAATTATTTACACAAAGTAAAGCGCCTGTATACCTGCACCCTAAATGCGTAACACACAATCAATAGTAATCTGAATCATTTTGGAGCAAGTTGCTAATCCATTGCTTCATAAGTTCGAAAAATTTGTCTGCTCAACACGTAAATAACGCAATGAATGTTGTTGAACTGTCAAAATGAAACCGATTCCGATTGATAGTGTTTTACGCAATTAGGGTGCTGTTCTACACAAAAATATCACTGTTACTTTAATTGAGCGGTAGCGTGAAGGTCCGATCTCCCGCTAATAGAGCGTGTTGCGGAAACGTCAAAATATCATTAGCGTTTGTCAAAAGCATTTTTCTACCATTTTGATGAACATTTTTGTCGTTTATCTGTCACGCCCGCTTCGACGTTCCTTTCCGCATGAGGAATAGTGACGTTTGTCTACCAATTTAGCAGCAGTCACGTGACATCTGGTAAGCAAATGTCAACTCCATACAATTTGACTTTGACTTGACTTGACTATGAATTTTCCGTTGGCGTTAACGCTTACAGAAAAGGGATTTTGTCTAGGCCCCCTGCGCCCTAATTGCGTAACACACTATCAATCTCATTCTGAAGCGTTTTGAAGGATAATCCATTGCTTCATATGTACGAAAAATTTGTCTGCTCGACAACGTAAATAACGCAATGAATTTTGTTGAACTGTCTATATGAAACCCATTGCTACTGATTGCCCGCTGGTCAGTCAAACCCACGATGCAGAAATGTATCCTGTATCAGAAAGGTGTAGTCACATTTATCCCATAATGCAGTCCATACATTTGGGTCGAGTAAGTATAAAAGTTTTGTATGGGACGACTGATTATTTCGCAAATTACGATGTTAGTCGGATGGTGAAAGTTTCAGTTTAATAGTCTGTACCACATCCTTAAATATGACCACAGCTTTCTGATACATGCTGTAGGTATATTGCAGGTGCTTATGTGCTACTTAGATATGCTAAGGATTGTGATTTGCATATCAATGATAGCCTAACCATGAGTAAGCTAAAAGCTCACTCAGATCCAAGGTACTAAATACTAGCTATAACTAGATTAGGTGAAGCGGTTAGATATTAGTGTAGTCAAGTACCGACTACTTTTAGATTAAATTATACCTCTATGTACTCATAGGCATTATTAAAGCTACCAAATTCTAAATTTTATTGAAATTCCTCTCATCTTCGTCTTTCCCTCAATACTGAGGATTGCGACCTATACGATGTGTCTCAAAGTTATGGAGTCATTTGCGGTGTGAACCGCTCGGTAAATGCTGAAGTCCTTTTAGTACTAATATCAATATTAAATCTAAGATCAGTAATTCCTTCTGAAGGGAAATAAGTGCTAACACCTATATCAGTGGTTTTCTTTAGTTGGTTCTAAACTACTGGAGAAAACCACAATAGTAGTCCACTGTCCACTCCTAAACTACCTAAAATAAGATGTACACCGAAAGATTTGATCAGTCCAAAATATTGTTTTTTTTTTGTATGTGTTTTTTCAACAGTTCACCTTTGCGACGACAGACTCAAGACTAGTTATGTCGTCAATCGTAGCCGGATATTATGAAATATCCCAAAACTGAGCACAGAAATAGAAAATAATATGATACTTGTATGTTTTTTAGCTATTATAATAACTCATATTAGAGGATATAATTAGACGAATTAAAAATTAATAAAAAGTTTAGGCTACCTTTTAAAAAACTTGTCATTGTTGTGTCCCAGGTTGGCCACTCAACTCACAGCGTCATTTTATGTATTAGTCACGAAAAACTTAAAAAAAAAAAAACTTTAAAGAAGCATACCTATTTAAATGCAATAATAATAGCCGGAGAGTTTGATTGTATTGTAAGGCTGAGGCCACACAATAGTGTCAAGATCGCATCGTGTATTTATAACATTACTTTGTGTTAGTTATTATAATGTGTAGTACATAATGACGTGACTTTACTAACATGTGACTGATAATGAACTCTTACTGACATAAAATTCTCACAAGGTAATCGCATATTGATACAAAGGCGATGGATAGGTTGGTACCTACTATCAATTACTCGAAATAGGTAGGTTTTGTTCTCACTACAGTTCAGTCAACGAGAGAGTGCGTTCTTGACACCTGTCAGTTTCATACAAACGAACGTGTTTTGCGAATTTGATCTTTCTCTGCTCGTGAATTTAATTACACTGCACGCATAGCCAACTAATTCTCTGGGAATTCTCCGTTTTGCTAATTATTAACAGCCTCACAGGCTTCCAAGAATTATTTTTTGGTAAGACTGTATGGCACACAAATGGAAGCGGCGCTTTGGGTTTTTTTAAACTACTGTCAGGGTAAACATTTTATGGAAAATATTTTGCCTAAAATTAGTTCAGGTAGGTTAGATTACCTGATGCATGTTTCCAATTTGACCTTTTCAATTCACATGTACAGACGCCAGCAGGTCAAGCTACCTGAAACTGTCAAATTTTACCAATCAACCTTGAACTTTAGCGATAAAGTTGAAAATCTATTAAAGAAATTTGACAGATTGTAGCAGCTTGATGTGCTAGCGTCTGTACTTTCTATATAACAAATAAATAACCTACTTTCAACACAAATATCCTAAGGAAAACAACGTTTAAAAGTACATTGACTGAATGGCTTCTTTAGTTAGATTTTGCCCAAACTAAACAAAAGGAAATTATGGTAGTGATTTACAGGTTTTGTAAAAAACATAGTTTAGGCACCAGTCTTTCACAAATTAAGTACAGACGCCAGCACATCAAGCTACTACAATCTGTCAAATTTCTTTGATAAATTTTCAACTTTATCACTAGAGCATTAAGGTTCAAAGTTGATTGGGAAAATTTGACAGTTTCGGGTAGCTTGACTTGCTGTCGTCTGTACAAAATTGTATCTGTAGACTAATTTAACCTTAAGTTGTAATTTCTGGTAAGTAAAATAAAATCTATTCTATTCATTCGACTGACATCTGTGAAGGAAAATATCGTGAGGAAATAGTTAAGTCTGAAATCGCCACCCCGCCTTGAGCAAGCGTGGTGATTAATGCTCGTACCTTCCCTTTATTAGAAGAGGCCTTCTCCCAGCAATGGAACAGTAAAAGGATGGCATTATTTATTAAAACAATAAAATATAATTAATATTTCGTCAAAATAAGAGTTGATAATAGCCACGATTTAATTAAAAACACTAAGAAATTTAGAATAGCCGACGTCATCGGATTTCTTTTTTTGGTAATTTTCTGTTTCATACGTCATTCGATTCTAGCTTCCATACATGCCTAGCTCCAAATACATACGTGCTCAAAATTACTACTGCTCAAATTGAGAGGCTTGCGTCAAACAATAAAATATAATACCTAGGTATTTCTTGTTCCAACTTGCTGTCAAAAATGCATGGATAATGTATGGATTTGACAATTCGTAGATCATTCGAAACATGCAAATCTAAGGATTATGGTGTGATTTCTGAACCACAATTAGGGACGACTGATAGTATAGTCAGCCTGGTCTGAATTTGAACGGCAAGCTTTATAGCTATAAAATAGGGGGCCTAAAAAGTTCACTTTAAGCAATAGGTACCTCTAAAAGCTATTCATTTCCTGAATTCCCAGTAGATCATTAGCAATTCCTCTAGTTTTCGTAAAATTTCATTTCATATTTGGTGTAAACATTGCCAGATGAAAAAAATAAAACCGTAATTTCATCGGTAAATTTTTCATTACAGTTTTTATTAATCAAATTGGTTTTTTATTTTTTATTTCTACAGTTTAAATGTTATTTCATTGTGATATGAATTGCACACAGATCATATTATGAATAGTTAGTTTGTGACCATTTTACGCTTTTTAATATGATCATTTTGACGGCACGGTTGGCACAGTGGTTAAGCGATTGACTGCTGCGCTGCGTGTCGCGGGTTCGATTCCCGCACGGAACAAATATTTGTATGACCTACATGTATTTGTTCCGAGTCTGGGTGTTTTTCTATCTATAATATGTATGTATTTACAAAAAAAAAAAATGTATATAAGTAGTTTATCAGCCATCTTGTTACCATAACACAAGCATTAGGTTGCTTAGCTTGGGACTAGATGGCGCTGTGTGAAATGTCCAGGGATATTATTATTATTATTATTAGGTTGCTTAGCTTGGGACTAGATGGCGCTGTGTGAAATGTCCAGGGATATTATTATTATTATTATTCATATTGTTATCCTATTATGATTCTGCCAAAGTGGCCTTTTTAGGCCGCCTGTTTGGATGCGACTTTGGTCTTCGCTACAGTTGTACAATATCCTTCTGATTAAATCGCATCTAAAAGAATTACTTTGGGTTAATGAAATATAGGTTTGAATATTAATTTGTATCCGAAATCAATTCGAAGACTTAATTATAATTTTCCGCATATTCAATTAAGTATTAAAAACCGTGCTGTCATTTTATATCTTAACTTAATTTATCGAGGTTATATTAACATAATGGGGTATTAACCAATTTGGATCAGATTTAGTAGAAAAACAATTAATCACCACACGATTGGACACTCCTACCGCTAACATGTATGATTCACTCTGTAAATATAGGTATTCAAATTATTATGTTCATAAATACCTAGTTAATTTATTAATGCACATGTGTGTACACGACTTAAAACAGCTGACAGCCGCGCGTCGACGCTAAAGTTCCGGCTAGCAGTGAGCTCCTAATTATAATAAAACGAGCAAAATAAATATACCTACTGAAAACAACACAATATCAACTACTGCGACAACAGTTCCCGCCAAAACCGCCATTTTTATTTTACTTTTTATTGGCAGTGACGTCAACATCCGGCTCCGTTGCACTACGGAAGCACGAAGTGAGTCACTTTAATTAAAACTACGCATAAACTGATTAAACAGAGTAAATAGTAGAACACGTAAACCTAATTGATTGAGAATCATGTAAATTATAAAGAGTCCAGTATATGCGATAGCAATGCGGATCATCTCTGATTGAGGACTTTTTCAATAAATATGATGATTAATTACATTGGTATGCTTGAGGAAATCTTATTGTAAGTAATTTACCTGAACCCTTGAAGTTAATAACAGAAGCAGCACGTGAGATAAATGATGGTAATAATTTATTAAGTACAGCGTCAATGTTGCAAAACAGCTTTGTTCGATAAACAACGATTGCCTTATAGAATAGCAAAGAGCAAACACGAGGATCTTGTTGGTAGGTACCTAATTAGAACATTTCCTTTTCTAACATTTGCTAATTACCTAATCGACCTTGATATTTCGTCCAATTTGAACAGAAGGCTTGCTCAATATCCCATTTAAAAGACTCGTAATTAAATCACTGACGCCAATTCCCTTGGTCACAAACTAAACTAAATTTAAGTTCAGTACATATTTTTCTTTCTATTTCATTACATAAAGGACAGAAGATAAATATTAGTTTAGTCCTGTCAAATTAGTCAGCGCCTGACGTAAATTGGCGTATTTTTAGTAGCCATGTTTTTAATCACGTCTAATTTGTCTATGGAGTATCTTAATTTGACAGGACTAAACTAATATTTATCTTCTGTCCTTTTCTTAATGAAATAGAAAGAAAAAGATGCACTGAACTTAAATTTAGTTTAGTTTGTGAACAAGGGAATCGGTGCCATTAGCATTTGTTTGTAGTGACTGTTGGTCATCTCTACCGCGTGACCTTTTGGTAGGTAGGGAGAGACTTGAGTTGCATAGGCACTCTTATAATCATCGTCGCGTTATCAAGGACTATTTAGCGGACAGAGCCGTAATCTACCCGGGTCGGGAAGGATAGAGCCGGCGAGAGACGACCGTCGCGCGGTGATCCACAGCGTTTTGGTCGTCGTCAATGTTGGTTACGACTGGGTGCTGCGAGGTGCACTTTCCCATGGCATCAATGTAACCTGCTACGCCGATGACACACTGGTGAGGACCCGGGGGCAAACGCACCGGCAATCGGCCATACTGGCCACGGCAGGGCTTGCGCAGGCCGTTGGAAAGATCCGGCGTTTGGGTCTCGAAATGGCTTTGCACAAGTCTCTCTGTCTCCATGGGCCTTGGAACAAGCCACTTCGGAATTTACACATAGTGGTAAAAGGCGTCCGAATCAGTGTCGATTCGACTATGAAGCAGTAGTAGTAGTAGTATCTGTGTGGACTGCGCCGACGACACGGCGTAACATACGCTGGAGAAGCGTTCAGCTTGGTCCCATCCCAACAGCGCTGTGACCTCGTCGACTCGCGACACTTAGTGCGGGTGATTTCTCGTTTCCGGCCGTGGTTTAGTCCATGGTCGGAAGCAAAAACGCGTAGGATGCTGTCGCCTCTATTTGCGAGGGGATGATTTATGCAAAGTAGATGGCGGAGAAGGAGAGAAGGCATACCTTAGGCTTAGGCTCAAAAAGGCCGCACGCAGTATTATATGCGCGCGTTAGTGGAAAGACGTGCGGTCCCGGGATCGGTTGCACTCGGTGATGAGGCCCGCAAGGCATGGCGGCTGATACCAGTCGGGAGTGTGGAGAATGTACAATTATCTCCTGGGCCCCCGAACCATGGACTAGAAAGGTTTTAGTCGGTAGGAGTCTGAAATAACCCTCTGGTAAAAAAACAAAAAAGGCAGGGAGAGACAGACGTCTTTTCTCAATTTAAATCTTTATTAGATAGATTTTCTACCATAACATGGCCATCTACCTACTTCTTCTTCGAGCCGATGACATTTACGACAATTTAGCCTAGCTGGCCTCGCTTCACCAAAGGCATCGCATCATTCCACTTAGGTCCGGAGTCGGTTCAGTGAATATTACTTTTATAGACGTATTCTAATTACTTACTCAATCAGTGGATTGATTAAGTAATTAGAATACGTTAATAAGCAGTGGATTGACATGGGTCTCTCCAAGTTGCATCACAAAACCCGTTAAGTTCATCATATTTTAATCAACGTACAACTTAGTACTGACCAGCAAATTGCAAAAAACGTAAGAAAATTTGAATTTCGTGGGCTACCTTGGAGCATCCACCTTAAGGTAATAATAATACTGCGGTGTTTTTTTCATATTTAACATCATCATAATTTACCAACAGCGAAAATTAAAAATAGGACTGGCAGTTCCTATTATCATATCGGACGCATTATCGTAACTAAACATACTTACGACAGGACAGACATATATTTTATTAAACCAGGCAGGTACTCGATGGAGTATATATATCTCACAAATCGTGTCGGTGCGAACTGTCTAATTTGACCTTCGGCAAGCACCCCCCGCTAACAAATCTAATTCAAATATAATTATAATGTCCAAAATTTTGTCTTTAGATATTCGTTTTACGTCTAAATGTGCAAATTATCTCGGATCGCGTGACTGGAAGCCGTTCCTAATTAGTTTATAAAGTTTACTTATCAAAGTTTTAAATACCATCAAGATTATTCTCTTATTGGTAATGTGTGTTTTGTTATATCGGTGAATTTATTTGGCCATCACCATTTTGAATATCCATAATTTTTCGGACTGGACGAGAATTTTTGTTCAAACTCAAAGCATTTATTTCAATTGAACCATTTAGAGGCACTTTTGAACTGTCAAATAGTTGGTCAGTTAGTCACACAGGCACATCAAGCTACTACAATCTGTCAAATTTCTTTAATAGACTTTCAACTTTATAGCTAAAGCATTAGGTTCAAAGTTGATTGGGAAAATTTGACCGTTTCGGGTAGCTTGATGTGCTGGCGTCTGTACCTTCATTGTTTGTTACTATGTAGTTGAAGCTTCTTTGTGTATGGTATCCTTTACAAACAGGATCAATAGATAAATGCCATGATATTTGAATGACCTTAAAGCTTTTACTGGCAAATTTAACCCGGATAAGTGTTTTTAGTTTCAGCAAAGGTAACGTCAAAGAGCGCGGTACTCGGTCCACCAAGGGAGTAATTTTGCGTTAGGAATGCGCACAAAAACCCGAGATCCGCCATAATTCGACCATCTCGACGTGCTAATTATAACTTGTAATGTAATACATACGCACTCACGAGCTTGAGATTTGGTACAGGATGTTGTCTTACGTAACTTCGCTTGTTATTGCATTTTATTTATCTTTCTCTTATGCTGTAGACCTATTTCAGAACGGAACACCTTGGCTGAATCACTGGCTTAGGTATTGGTCATTTATCACTTAAATTACAGACCTGTCTGTCGTATCTACTTTACGGTAGTTTTCTAGATCCGGAACCCGGAACCTAATAATTATGATTTGGCCAGATGTCGAATATCGACCATAAATTATGGTACTTATAGCCAGGTCTACCTTCAAGAGTATGAAGTAGTAGGTACTTACAATAAATATTCAATTACCTGGATAATATAATAAAGCTGAAGTTTGTTTGTTTGTTTGAACGCGCTAATCTCTGGAACTACTAGTCGGACTTGAAACAATCTTTTTGCTTTTGATAGCCCAACTCTTTTAAAAGGTTATAGACTATTTAATATCACGCTTCGGCCCTTAGGAGCTGAGCAACAAAACGCTAAGTGAAAACAAAGCACATAATGGCGCGGACGGGCGACGCAATGCGACGCAGTGGGTCGGGGGACCAAGAAATTTTCCGCGGACGACGTCTCGCGAATAAATTCCTCATCTCTTCATACTACGTCAGCGAACATCCGCATGTCATCTGATACAAGCACTTTTTCCAACCGTTTCGCATACCTTAGAGAAACATTTTAGGCTCATAAAATTATAAATTAAAATCAACGATTAGGTAAGGAATTCATATAAAAAGTTGTATATCGTAGGCATCATTTTTCACTAAGCTCTCTGACTAGGGCTTTTTAAAATATTTTCGGTGCTTAGGAATAAGTATGGGCATAATGTAACTACATACTTACATGCTTACCTACCTAGCTGCAGGATATAACATTGATGATCAACCAAAAGTCCGAGCCGTAGTGTTTTACCACAAATATAGGTATTCCCACACTCGGAATTCCCATCCAAATCTTCAACAAATAGTTATTATTTATTTAACACTTAGTGGTTTGCAGTAATTAAAGAACTTCTGAGGGTTATCAATATAATTGAACATGATAATCACGTTTTATTATATAAGTCATATCCGTTTATGACGACAAGTACCTTCCTATAGCTTAGGTATGTACTCGTAAATATTAGGGATTTTGAAAAATGTGCAACATCTTATTTTCAACACATATAGAACGAATTTCTTTTGAAGAAAGATGTGGACCTGCCGATCGATTCTGTAAAAATCTCACCGCGAAAAGTTAGGTGAAGTGAGCTTAGAGTGAGCTGTCAATAGTGTCAATCCCTTAGCATTCATTGGAATGACAGCTCACTCCACGCTCACTTCACCTAAGTTTTCACGGTGAGATGGTTACAGAATGGCACTGCTGAAGTAACAAAAACAAATGACTAACCCGAAAGACCTATTCACTGTCGTACGCACTGGATTATCCAATATCTTACGTCGTTTCAACGTCGATTACAATGCTCTATTAAAGACAATTATGTACCTATATTTTGCGTGTCTCACGTTTTCCTATGTCTCGTGAGTGTAACTCTCAATGAGTGAGTAGATGATAGTATCTAATCAAGCTACGTTGTTGAAGAACGTAGAGAATAGTAGCTATAGATAGGTTCATAAGTTCCATCATCATTTGCCTAGCCTTTCCCAACTATGTTGGGGTCGGCTTCCAGTCTAACCGGATGCAGCTGAATACTGGTTATTTTAAAATACTGGTTATTTTACATGGAGCGACTGCCTATCTGACCTCCAAAACCCAGTCACTGGGTAATACCATACTCCTTGGTAAGAGTGGTTGTCAGACTTTCGGGTTTCTGACAACCCGCAAGGACTGTCAAAGATCCACGAATGACAGCCGGGACCAAGTACTTAACGTGCTTTCCGAGGCACAGAGGGGGTCTTGGTATGTAAAGATGGTCACCCATCCACGGAACAACCGCGGCAAGCGTAGCTTAACCTGATCGATCGACCTGTGCGGCTGTTATTAATTAGCCACAAGCCCCTGTAGATTCATAAGTTGCAATAGATATAAAATTTTTTTTTTACTTTAACGCAGTCTAGAATCATGTGCTGAATTCATAGTTTCAGTTTGCGTGTCGATTTCCCTGCCACCCCGTAGGTAGTAACTCTATTTTTCTACTCGATTTGATGATGATTTGCAACAAGACAAAGAACTAGCCTTTCTTTCTGCTTTAAAATAAGCCATAAGGATGTGTCATGCAAATCATCATGGAAAGAAAAGATAATAGGTGCCAGTTGTCTGCAGCACCTATACATTGTGCCTACTATAAAAAGCATTTCTCACTTACCTAATGGTCTAAAAACAACAAGTTCGTGCATTCCGGGCTACTGTCTGTTCGTGTCGTCAGTGTTCTGCGGGGTAGTTGCGTGACGCACTAAGTATCTGTAGCAGTGAATAGGTTTCATTTTGACAGTTCAACAACATTCATGGCGTTATTTACATTGCTGAGCAGACACATTTATCGAACATATTAGGCAATGGATTAGCAATATTTTTCAAAATGATTCAGATTGAGATTTATTTATTTATTGAAACTTTTCGCACAAAAAGGTACAAAGGCGGACTTAATGCCTTAGGCATTCTCTACCAGTGAACCAAGGGTGGTGAAGAGATTAGATGGCAGGTGCTTTGGATGAGAGGGACAATAATAATAATAAAAAAACTCTTAAAACTAGGTACACAAATACATAAATAGGTTATATACACATACATATTATTACTATAATATATACTTATAATATATATATATATAGATAATCAAGGGAGAGATGTGTTGAGATGACTCTGCTATTTTTTTTTAATTTGTTTTGAAAAGAACTCTACCGACTGGTGGCCGTCCTGATATCAAGAGGAAGCGCATTCCAAAGAAGAATGTACGGAATATGAAAAGAAGTATGAACAAAGTCAGACGTATGAGGACAGAAGAGAAGATTGTTAGAAGAACGCAGAATTCATAGCGTGTGAAGAACATAGATATTGGAAGTGAGATACGAGATAAGAGGGAGGAGTGGGAGAGTTGAGAAGGGAGAAAAGCGTGGTCAAAGCGCGCAAACTTCTTCTTTGGCGAATGGACACCCATTTGAGCTCAGACCTATAGCTCGACACGTGGTCATATTTCCCGAGGTTGAATATGAACCGGATCCCATTGTTGAGCAATCTGTCGAGCTTATCCAGCAAAACCGCATTCAAGTCAAAGTAGCACACGTCACCATAGTCGATTATAGGGAAAGTCAAAGTCTGCACAAGCATGGTCTTCGTCTTAGCGGGCAAAAAGCTCCTCAAACGATACAGGGATCGCAGAGTACCGTTGACCCTTTGACTAACACTAGAGACCTGGCGTTGCCAACTAAGCGTTGAGTCAAGATGCAAACCGAGATCTTTCACAGTAGGTGTAATGGTTATTGGTGTGAGATTGATAGTGTTACACAATTAGGTTGCTGGAGCATGCTTGGACGGTCTTTCAAGGCCGTGACCCGGAACTGTGTGATGTGATAGAGCTTAACGTGGTTTTACTACTTATCGTCGCTAACTCCAACACGTAGGGGAGAGTGGTACAAAATGATCCCCCTAAGGGAAAATAGATATAAAAAGTACATAGACAATGAATTTTGTGAAATTAATAAGTTTTATGTAAGGCTAGTATATCGGCCTCTAATTTAGTAAGAGTAGAATACATTTCTATTCACAAGATCTATAAGCATATAAGTTTTTGTCAAGCTATACTAAAGGATCGTTTTGTACACCCGGATGTCTAAAATGATCCCTGGGGTTGGGGTAATATGATCCCTGGGATCATTTAACCCCGCTGTTAAAGTTAGGTAAAATTAAAAATAAAATTTCAACTAAAAGTGGTTTATTTTAGTAAAAATGTTAACCTTACAAGTACAAACATTTAAACTATGTTTCTAATAATTAAATATTTTCCCTCCAATTTTGGCGCGTAGTTTTTCTTACGTAATTCCGCGGCATTGTTCCTGAAATAAAAGAGAATCAGCGGTGCTATTCTGTAAAAAGATCACCGTGATAACCTAGGTGAAGGGAGCTTAAAGTGAGCTGTCATTCCACCTGATGCTAGGGATTGACACTATTGATAGCTCACTTAAGTTTCATCTCTCTCATCTCAATCTCACCGTGAGTGAGATTTTTACAGAATAGCATTACAGATTAGTTACTGATGTAATTTCATATAAAAACACAACATCTATGATTGATTGTTGTTAAGTATTGTAATTAACTAAATTATTGTTAACCAGTTCAATAAAAACGAATTATAAAAATATTACAACCAATAAACATAAAAATGTTGGTAAAGGGATCTTTTTGCCCCCCTACGAGAGGATCGTTTTACCCCAAATGCATAACTCTACAAAAACATCAAATCATAAACTCATGGTATTCGTTTACAACAATCGATCATTGCTAATTATATTTTTAGATAACATTGGAAATCAGCGCAAACACTCCTATTACATTATAATTACTTAAACTCAAACAACATCATATTGAATAATTGCTTACCTTACATCAAAGAACATTATTTTTATTTTGTTTCAATAAAATCTTCCGTAATGCTCACACCGCCATGACACTTTGACTGGATGCTAAAACCACTGTGGCGAAGACTATTTTAACTCAAAAAACTAGATGGCGCTACTAATATCGGTAAAATAGTAGATAATCGTTTTACCCCGCGGGATCGTTTAGTACCACTCTCCCCTATACGTTACCCAAAAATTCAACTTTTTAGGAGAGCAAGAAGTATAAATATGTTACCTATCTCTGTGACTAATACATATTCTTTCATATATTTTTATTTATTTAAGGACTTTGAAAGACGTACAGCTAAAATACAATGGTGATAAGTAACAGTATGATAGTCTGACAGCCAATTACAGGTCTTCACGTCTAGAGCTTGCCTGGTATAAAAATATTGTGGAACAAAATATACACACTGCCAAAAAGAAAACAAAAATTAATATTAAAAATAAATATTTGCAGGTGCACCTCAAATATGTACCTATGTATTTTTGAATAAATGCGTGTTCCTATTGGTTCTAACCATTGATTCCGATTAGCCAAAAGATTAGATTCCCTAACGATTTAATTTCGTGCGTAACTCAAAACCACTAGTTTTTGAGTTAAACAGTGTTAAAACTTAAGCGACACCATATTGCGCCTTTCTGTCTAAAATTCCATTCTTCCCATGACTGTTTTATTTAAATAATAAAAGAAAGACGAGCGACAGGAAATATGAGGAAGGATATTGTCAAGTAATCCTGCACAATCACGATTGCAAATAACATTGTCGATCAAACGCTAAGCAACGCGATACGGAACTGAGCCCGAGGCTATGTTTATTGTAATTGAGGCTGGATCAGAGATAATGATCGAAAGATCGAAAGGTAATCGATTAGGGTGGACTGCACATGTCGCGGCTGATAAGCTGCGATTTTATATAGGTACAGGATAAAATTTTAACCAGTGCTTTGCAAACTGTAACCATGAATTCAGCACATGATTCTAGATCTAGAGTACAAATTTTTCGTCGGTTATCAAAAAAAAATCTGCAGTTTGCGATCAAAATGTTATTTCATAATTACCTTTTTTTTAGAACCCTCTAAAAATTCTACGCTAGACTCATATGCTGAATTTATGGTTACAGTTTGCGCACTCGTTAAAAATTGTTCCTGCATAAAAACTTAACCATCACAGACAACCTACAGAAGTATCTGAAAGAAAATATTTCTTTCCCAAATCTTTCTTACTTTTGGCCATAAAGAACGACAACAACTTTGTGGTCTTTCAGAGGACCAATCTCATTGTGTCTGATTTCAAAAATGCCACAGCACGAACTTCCCTTTGTGGAAGATATTTTGCATTTTAGCTCTTTGAGCTTTGCATATTTTGCGTACCTATCTACTTAATTCGCTAACGGAATCGCGCGGTTTCAAGTCACGACTCGCTCGTCTCTGCCACGTGCCAGATCCACGAGCAGCATGATTCGTGTGTAAGGCACCTTAGAGGAATGCCGCCCACCCCCCACTGCGGACAACTGGCAGTCACACGCGTGGCTCACATTCCACACATTCTTCCGAGTTACGTTACCTTTAATATGTCTCATGTTACTGTGAACTGGCTTTAATCTGATGACAGGACTTAGCACAGATACAAGTTTAAAACGGATGTAGCTAGTGTAGGGCATACCTATTAACAAGAAGCTGCCTAGAACTATTTTTTCCACAGAGGTAGGTAATTACTTGTGCTTTGACTTTTGGACCTAGCCGAGAGATGCACTTTGATCGATAGTTAATGACCAGTATGGTTTCCCGCTTATAATGAATAATAATTCGCGAGATCATGAAGGCTTTGTTTTGCAAAAAATCTATCCCATGATGAGTCCATTTGCGTCATAGACTCCGAAATATAGTAGGACCTATTCACAGCTCTTGAACTTCTACGTATTCGCCAAGTGTTTAGAGAGTTAGCCCATCACTAAAAGTACTGTACCGAATGCAAATATTTGTACACTATTGTCATCAAAACTATGTCAATAGAATCTCATTCGTATGCCTATGCGTATTCTCGGAGATTCCGGCTCACTATCAAGTATTTATTACGTTTCGACACGATCTATGCATGTTTTTGCTTACCTACGTGTTTTTATAATAATTTCCCACGGGTACAACGGCAGAATAGCAATTCATTCGTTCATTATATAAATGGTAGGCACAATTTATGGCCTTGTAAGCAAAACATTGTGGGAGGTCAAGTAGCAGGTGTCCTTCGAGTAATTTATGTTTAAATATTTTATTCGCATCGCATCGTACCGGCAGGCATAAAAAAACTTCAACGTATCAAATCAAATTATCTCGCTGTACCTCAACGACTGCCCATATCAACAAGACATCAACATCTGACTGCGCTAATAACTTCATTACGGTTGTACTGTTCATTCATCGAATATTTCTCATTGTCGTTGCATAAGAAGACAAAGTTCACGGCCAACGAGCTTCATCTGCGGTCATTTTCACTCGAGCATCAGGCGCTCGATAAACAAGGCGTGTCTAGATTGTTAACTCGGAGGCTGCATCCGGGCCACCGCAGGGATCAAGTTACGGCGGGGGCGTGCGAATGTCAAGGAACCCTCGCGACCAGCGCGCCGTCAGTCGCAGCCGACATGTCTGCGCGCGCGCCCGCTTGCCGCGCCGTCACCGCGCTCTGCGCGCTCGCTGTTCTCGCGCGGATCAGCAGTGAGTACTTTATTTTTGATACATTTACTAATACGCAACATCATATGGGTCATGGAGGAGCGTTTACTTTTGTACTGGTCAAAATGTATAGGCTTGAAGTACCTAATCAATTAATTTCAGAACCTGATATTTTTACCGGAATTGTCTAATCAATTCTCTTTAGGCACATCCAGGTCATCTGAAGGAAGTCCATGTTAAATTAACATTTCCTTGAAATTATTTCAGGTGTCCAGGGTTTTGAGTGTCACAAAGACGGTCTCTACACCGACTATGATCAAGATTGTCAGAAATATGTGAAGTGCAGCAGTGGTGCAGTGGCCGGTCGGTATTCATGCCTCGAGGGGCGCGTTTTCAGCGAGGCGGAGGGCGCGTGTGTGCCGCGCGCGCGCCGGCCCTGCGTGCGCCGCCAGTGCGCGCCCGGCGACCAGCTCGCGTACGCCAGCCCCGGCACCGCGTGTCGCCAGTACTACCGCTGCGAGAACGGCACGGCCGTGGAGCGCACCTGCCCCTCGGGCGCGTGGTTCGACCTCGAGCGCCAAGCATGCACCCGCGGCGCCGGCACCTGCTTCGAGCCCGTGTGCGCCGGCCTGCCGGACGGCGACTACCCCGACGCGTCCCACTCGTGCCGGCGCGTGCTGCGCTGCGGCGGCGGCGAGCTGCGCGCGCTGTCGTCGTGCGCGACGTGCGCGGCGCCCTGCCCGCCGCCCCGCGCCGTAGCCGCGCCGCTGCCGGCCGGCGACGCTGACTTCTGCTCTGACGAAGCGTGCTCGTCTTTGTGTCGCGACGTACCCGATGGCGCTTACGCAGACCGCACCACCAGCTGCCGCGAGTACTTCGTCTGCGAGGCGCACCGCGTGATCCGGCGCGGCGTGTGCGAGCCGGGCCTGCTGTTCGCTCGCGGCGCGTGCGAGCAAGCAGCGCGCGCTTCGTGCCCGCCGCCGGCTCTGAGCCCGTGCTTCAACCGGCACGACGGGCTGCACCGCGACTGGCACGACTGTACCTCCTGGTTCGAATGCCGACGCGAGCGCGTGGTGAAACGCGGCTCGTGCGCGCCAGGACTTGTATTCGACGGCAGCGCATGTACGCCTTCCGACGATTTCCTATGCGATGGTCCAGCGGTCTCGGTAGAGTGCGAAGGGCTTCCGAGTGGTACATATCAAGACCTCGACACGAACTGTACCCGTTACTTCCACTGCGACGGTCTGTTGCGCACGACGTTGGCGTGTCCTCCGGGGAGCGTGTTCGACGGAGTGCGGTGCTCGCCAACGTCACAGTACCTGTGCCCGAGCCTGGAGCGCGAGTCGTGCTACGGGCGGCCGGACGGCCGGTACCGCGCCGCCGACACCGGCTGCCGCGGGTACTACGAGTGCGTGCGCGGAGAGAAATCTATCTACGCCTGCCCAACGGGCCGCGTGTTCGACGGCGAGGCTTGTGTGCCGGCGGAACCTGGACTATGTCTGCGGGAGGACTACTCATGTGAAGGTCTCTCGAACGGTTACCACGCCGAGATTGAATCAGGATGCCGAAGGTACCCACCGGTTTTTTTCTGGTTATCACTTACGTACTCATTTAGTGTCCTGAACGAAAGCTTAACCACAACTTTTTTTATTTGAAGGTACTTCTACTGCGAGCGTGGAGACCGGCTCGTCACATTGTCATGTCTCGGCGGCAAGATGTTCGACGGGCGCGCATGCGTGAAGGCGTCACAGTTCGAGTGCGGCGGGCCGCCGGCCGGCTCGGTGGAGCACGCGGGCGCGCGCTGCGTGCGCGACGGCTTCTACGTGCAGCAGGGGACTGAGTGCAAGCGGTACTACTTCTGCGTCAGCGGGACCAGGACCTACTTAACGTGCCCGCAGGACCAGATGTTCAACGGACAGGTGTGTGTTCCGAAGGCTCAGTACTCCTGTCCGGGCTGAGTGGTCCCGCCGCGACGCGAGGACACCGAGCTCACGCCTGCGGGCGCACACTGCCGGAGACAAGGCTGGGAGATACTCACGACGTACCTGATTACTCTATTTATTTCGAGGCTGTGAACTCTACACAACTAGAACACCGCTCTTATCGATGCGCGCTACTATTAAGCTTAACATCCAGTTCCACTCATCTACCTCCTATTTTATAATAAGACACGATTACTTCTTACTTTTTATTGGCATAGAAACTTTCAAGCGACCTAAATACTTCTAATAGTAATTACACATTGACTATATCTTACAGTATTACTTTACAAATGAATAATAAGCTCCGTGAATAGAAAAATAAAATCTCTTTTAACGACATAAAAGAATAGTTAATTTATTTATTTATAATATTAATATAGATAATATTTCCTCGACCTTAAATTAACAAAAATGATTAGCGAAGCTTCACAAAACAGTTGATGATACTACTTGTCATATTGAAGTAGATATATCTAATATTTTTTTACATTGGCTTGGTAATGCTTCGAGCCCTTTGATATGACAAATATTATCATGACAATAAACTAAGCTGTGAAAAGGAATATTTTAAGTAAAAAAAACTAGCCGAATATATTGTAATTAACGTGCAGTATTCGTTAAAACTGGTAAATACAAATATCTCAACAATTTTGGCATTATTCATAACTAGGAAAGCGTGTCTAAATCATTTACATAGTATATAATATAATGTTACGTACTTAATAAACAATTTATGTTTAAATTTTCGTGTATATAATTTATAAGCTGGCGCCTTAATTGTGAGACTGTCTTAGTATCGACGTGGTGGGGGAAGGACATGCGCCGTAGTCCTTAAGGTGAATGCGTCAGGGTAGCCTGCGACATTAAGTTTTTCTTTAGTTTTTTTGCAATTTGCAGGTCAGTATCACGTTGTATGTTGATCTAAATATAATTCGCGACCGTATCAAATAAAGATTTATAGAAATAAAATCATCAATACATTTCTCTAAGTTCATATTACCGTATTGAATGAAATCATAACATTTGAGGCCAATTCTAACCGATTCGAATGATTATAAATCTGTCACATCGTGTACCATATTTATTACAGTCGCGAATCATATTTCAATCAACATACAACCTGAAACTGACCTGCAAATTGCAAAATCCTAAGAAGATTTCAATTTCGCGGGGAACTTTAGCGCAACCCCCTTAAACTTGCAGAAAGCGAAGTTGTCACGAGTGTCACCCCGCACTCGCATCGCGCCTACGACGGCCTCTATCTCAAGACACCAGCTAATAATATGACTACATTTGTTTTATACATTTTTATACAACACTCAATTACAGAATTTTTAAACGATTTCCTGACCTACTCGGACACACATTACGATAGATTAACTAAGTTTATACAAGGATCTTTTAAATATATTTTTTTCAATTGGTCCACGCCGAAAATGTCAAGATTTACACTTGCTTGATTTTTAAAAGAAAAGTTTATATGATCCCAACAGTAAATTGGTAATATTGTGGGCGCGGCCAATCGATGCCTTCGAAAGCATAGCACTAAGCTGAAAAAAAGATAACTCCTTTGTTCTTTCTTTGACAAGATTGCAAATTAATGAAAACATTAGACCGGGTGACTCGACGTAAGTAAAAGCACCTTTTCTATAAAAATCCCGATTAGATCGATAGTTTTTACTATACAATAATAGTGTCGATAAATGATGACAGTGCACATCACTATTTTATATATGGGGTAGATCATATAATAACATATTTATTGTCAGATTCAATAGTGTTCATTAAACAAGTACAGTAAGGAGAATCAAAACGATCTCCGTACCTCGTAAAAATACTTAATAAAAGCAATATGCAATTAGCTCAATTTATGAAAATATATTTAGGAAATATTAAACCAAACTATTCTTATAATAAATATAATTTAAAATTTGCTTCATTACAATATCTCACAATATAAGTTAAAATAATGTTTATGATTAAAAACTTTTTTATTTTAAAATACAAGCAATTGCCTTGAAAGCAAATGTCTTTAGCAATGCCAAGTTTGGAATAAAAAATATAATAAATTGGAATTATATTTTCTTGAAATAAAAAAGTGAATAATATTTTAAGTAATACATAACTAATATAGTATAAGTAATATCTAAACGTATAACATAAAATACTCGTATGAATTCTAACAATATATGAAGTTTTCTCCCAAGGGTATATCGTGGCGACATTTTCCACATGCCACAAACGTATTTAGTATTTTAACTTAGCGTAGGTATCATTTGCATATTTTGTGGTTCCAGTAATGTGGAGACACTGACACCCACTACATTGGCTTTTTAGGGTTCCGTACCGAAAGGGTGCGGGGCCCTATTACTAAGGCTCCGTTGTCCGTCCGATTGTACGTCCCTCTGTAAGGGCTGTATCTTTTGAACCGTAATAGGTAGACACTTGAAATGTTCACAGAGGCCGCTATAACAACAAAAAATAAAATAAAGTGAAAAATTAAAGGCGGTCCCCATACAAGAAACGTGGTTTTTGTTTTCAGCCTTTTTAGCTCGATCTTCGCAATGGCAATACAAAAATGTAATGTTAAATATTGTACGGTGGTACAACATTTAACACCCTTCGTGTGCGAGTCGGACTCGCACTTGACCGGTTTTTTTTAAATACGTCAGCACGAGCGGGATGAGCTGGAGAAAACCAATGACCAGTGGTCCACTTTCACCCTGGAACGAAAGAGCTGGAAGTCACGAGGAGAGTCCTTTGCCCAGCATTGAGGTGATGCAGGCTAACAGTAACGTAAACATGATATACCCTTGATGAAAACTGAGATCTTTTGTTACACGTTAAAACATCCACATAAGCTTAGCTATATTTTAAACCAACAGACGACGCATGATCTATAAAGATTTGTCTGTTTGAGCTGCGTGACAATAATGGAGAATTATGATATAAGTGATTTTTTATGAGTTCATATTGTCGTCTTACTTAAACTGCGGTGTACTGCGACGAAACTTAAATATATACAGTCCGTTCACAATTCTTTTACCTCTGACAGCAGATACCTAAAAGCAACCTTATTGCAACGGAAATAAAGATCATTGTGATTTTGGCAGACTTGGCAATGGCAGCAGCCCAATAGCACCTTATTGCCACGATAGAAAGATCAACTTACATGATTTTGACAGTAATGCAAAATAACTGTGAACCGACTGTAGTCTGTACTAGAGCACCTCCGAATATGATTTTGAAATACTTATTTTGATGAAATAAATGTCTGTTTAATAAAGAGAGACCATGTGGATGCTGAATAGCAGCCCGTATACACAACAACGATCCGTTATTTTAACCGACCAATACGCTATTACGATCCGTTATGTTAACCGGCCAATAACTACGATCCTTTATTTTAACCAACAAATAACTACGATCCGTTTTATTAACCGACCAATAAGCTACGATCCGTTATATTAAGCGACGAATAGAAATATTCTACGACGATGGTGTAAAGTAACGGATGGTTGTCATGTCAACGGGCCGTAACATGTAACAATGGTTTAACGAAACGTACACACGGGCAGACTTCGTATCGTGAACACAATAATCAACTCATTTATCAGTCACACAACCCTCGCTCAAAAACGTTGGTTCCACATTTTATACTAGACAAACTGAAATGATTGACTGTGACCCGTCATAGAAGATGATTAAAAAGTAACTAATCGATGTAAAGACTTATGTACACCAAACGTGTGAATTTTCCAGATTGTATAGACGATTCTTTTTGATCACACATATAAAATAGTTTTGAGATCTTGGTCTCATTTTTATTTTTTTGTAATTTATATAATAATATGATGACACAAATATATTTTACTATCCATAATAAACGACACATCATATTTTCAGAAAGGAAAGTCTCAGTCTTACCTCACGACAAGTGACAGAAAGCAAAACTTTCGTTGGACTATCAACAACAAATATATTAGATACACATTAAATAATAATATTATAACGACTATAACATTAATGCAACAGCCCGATGAAGTACATCCATTAATTTCAATTTGATTCTCTTTTACGATACGCGACATATGAAGCTGAATCAATAACGCACATGTCTAATGTCTTTATGAAACAAACTCGAGATTAATATTTTACGTTACAATTGTCTTTTGTTTCATCAAAAGATTAAAGTTAAAAGCCAATATTAAATCCAACTTGTTATATAAACTTTATAACGCGAATTACTGGCTGAAGAACTGTTAAAAGAAAAAGAAAAAAAAGACACGTGACCTCTATAACGTTCCATTTTCAAAGTGGCCCACGTGTGGTTAGTAAAGAGAGCGACATACATGTTATTGATCAGCTTGGTTCAGTCGTGGCCGGCTACTGGTCGGCGGTGGACGGCTTGGGCGCGGGCGCTAGCAGCACGCCCACGTCCCACACTTTGATGACGCGGTCCTTGCCGGCCGTGCACATGCGGCCGGTGGCCTCGTCCATGTACAGTGACGATACTGCGTGCTTCATATCGTGGAACGATGCCAGAGATTCGCGGCTGAAAGTATGGATGGTATAAAGTTAGTTTTGAAGACTGTGATGTTTTAGGTTGAAGAAAGCCCTCATCCAAAAAATCGATGATTCAATAAATAGGAAAATAACAATTAACGTTTGGATACCGCAAGAACACAAAAAAAAGCCTCTACTCAAGAATATCTAGATTAGAAATAGTAGACTATGATTAGGTTAGGGCAATATTCAACTGACAACTGATATCAGTTATCACACTTTAAAGGGTGTGATTTGTCCGGACATACTACCTACCAGGTAAGTTCAAAAGTAGTACAAAGGCAAACTCAAAGTATTTATTTAAATGAAATCATTTACAGGCACTTTTGAATTGACACTTCAGTGTGGGAAAGAGATGCGAGTTGCACAGGACGTTTAGCTTCATCTCTTTCCCACACTGAAGTAAGATTAAAATAGTACTGCTATAAGATGTGGTAGTAAGCCTCCCGCGGAGTAATTGCGTGACACACTAACAGTAGCAATGGTTTTCATTTTGACAGTTCAACAACACTCATTGCGTTATTTACGTTGTTGGTCAAACGAATTTTTCGAACATATGAACCAATGGATTAGCAATTTCATGCAAAATGATTCAGATTGTGATTGGGTGCAGGTCACCATAGCTGCAGATACTCACGGCTCATGCCTCAGTGTGTCGTAGCAGCCCGTACACACGCGCTGCGGGAACTCGAAGCCCATGACCGGCAGCGGCAGGCGGTGCGGCGAGCACGCCGCGCACACGGCCGCGCCGCACCACCGGCAGTGGTGCTGGCGCAGACCTGCCATGTACCGCACCTTGGTTATAACCTCCCGTGCCAGTTCATTATCATTAGCCTACTCTTTCCCCAACTATTTTGGGGACGGCTTCCAGACTAACCGGATGCAGCTGGATACCAGTGTCTGACATGAAGCGACTGCCTATCTGACCTCCACAGCCCAGTTAATGGGTAATACGATACCCCTTGGTAAGACTGGTTATGAAACTTTCGGGCTTCTGACTACCCGTAACGACTGCCAAAGATCCACGAATGACAGCCGAGACCAACGGCTTAAGGAAGGGTCTTGATATGTAAAGATGGTCACCCACGGACCAACCGCGGTAAGCGTGGCTTAATCTGATCGGTCGACCCGTGCGGCTGTTATTACTTAGCCATAAGACCCTCATTTTGTATGACCACAGTTAGAAGATACGGGATTATGAACTCTATGCGATTCCAAAAACTTTTCAAAACTTTATACAAACGAACTATGATAAGGCCTACAACGCGCGGCAGTACACAACTTAAAGCTTTATCTCTGTGTCGTACTAATTCGGAAACACGAAGCATAACCGTAGCTCATAACCGTAGCTCGTAACCGTAGCTCATAACCGTAGCTCGTAACCGTAGCTCATAACCGTAGCTCATAACCGTAGCTCATAACCGTAGCTCATAACCGTAGCTCATAACTGTAGCTCATAACCGTAGCTCATAACCGTAGCTCATAACCGTAGCTCATAACCGTAGCTCATAACTGTAGCTCATAACCGTAGCTCATAACCGTAGCTCATAACCGCAGCGCATAACTATTCTGTCTTAACTGTGTTTTATTTTACGCATTAAAAGGAGGTTACTTTTATTATTTTCTTTGCACCTACTTTTTCTTGTGTCGTGTGAGCACGAGAAAAGCCTGAATAGGTGACAACGTGACACCGAAGAACATTTAACTAATCTGTCTAAAACTCACCAAGCTGTTTCTTCTCCATCATCGCCCGAACGTTCCATATGAAGGGGGCGCGACATATCTGGCAGAGGTCTGACTCCTTCCACGCGGGAGTCTCGCGGCGCCGCACGCCCATCTCCCATACTCCTAGCGCCCCATCCTCCCCTGCTGATATCAGTCGCTCGCAGCTACCCACGTACCATAACCCTGTGACTTTATTGCTGGAAAATAGATAGATAGATAGATTTTTTAAAATTTGTTCCCCTTTTTTACAAACATCATCATCATCTGCCTAGCCTTTTCCCAACTATGTTGGGGTCGGCTTCCAGTCTAACCGGATGCAGCCCCCCCCCCTTTTTTTTTACAAAATGAACGAAATTAAGCAACACTTTGTGAACGTAAGACCAATAGCCGCCAAACATCGTGAAAAAAATTGCGCCGCATGCGTAGGTCTCCCCCCCCCCCTGACCCTCTAACTTTTATCTAAACACGCCACCCATGTTCCTCAAATGAGTCACTATTTTTTACCTTTCACGAATGATTCAATTTAATTCAATCTTTATTGCACCCATAATGTACACATCGTAAGTACGGGTGGTAAGTATAAATCAATAGTATCAACTGATAGACCCTGCCAGGCACAGCAAAATTTTAAATAAGTAGCAGAGAGGAAGAGCGCTTTTATGGTTTTCCGTATTATTAAATATTTATTATATTAGGTTGGGGAAAAAGTCTTTTCGCATTATAGTATGTATGAACTTGTAATAAAATCTCTTTGGCTATTATACTATTTGTACCTGGCTGGTTTTGGTATCATTGAAAGTTTAAATTTTAAAGAACATAATTCCAAATTAAAATTAGGAAAATGTGTGATTTTCATTTGTTTTTCGTACTGTCAAGATGAGTGAATTTAATGAAGAAATTCGATACATTTTAAAATTTTACTACAAAAAAGGTAAAAATGCAACGCAAGCCGCGACAAAAATTTGCGACGTTTATGGACCTAGTGCAGTGTCTGCGAGAGTAGCACAAATTTGGTTTAAGCGTTTTCAATCCGGAAATTTTGATTTCAAAGATGCACGTCGCTCTGGTCGCCCTATTACGGATAAAATGGATGCCAGTTTTGAAAAAGTGGAGCAAGATCAGCATACCAGTAGTTACGGCGTAGCTGAAGAACTGGGAATTGACTACAAAACAGTTCTGGCGCTTTTGAAAAAAACTGGGTACACAAAAAAGCTCGATATTTGGGTAGCTCACGAGCTCACTGAAATAAACCTAATGAACCGTGTACTCATTTGTGATTCTTTATTACGACGTAATGAAACCGAACCATTTTTGAAGAAGCTGATAACTGGTGATGAAAAGTGAATCACGTACGACAAGAACGTGCGAAAAAAGTCGTGGTCAAAGGCCGGTCAGGCTTCACAGACTGTGGCGAAACCCGGGTTAACTCGCAACAAGGTGATGCTGTGTGTGTGGTGGGATTGGAAGGGCATTATTCATTATGAGCTGTTACCACCAGGCAGGACCATCGATTCTGAACTCTACTGCGAACAACTGATGAGATTAAAGCAAGAAGTTGAGAGAAAGCGGCCGGAATTAATCAACAGAAGGGGTGTGGTTTTTCATCATGATAACGCTAGACCTCACTCATCTTTAGCCACTCAGCAAAAATTAAGAGAGTTTGGCTGGGAGGTATTAATGCATCCGCCGTATAGTCCTGACCTTGCACCTTCAGATTTCCACCTGTTTCGGTCTCTTCAGAATTCTTTAGGCAGTGTCAGGTTAACATCACGAGACGACTGCCAAAACCACTTGTCGCGGTATTTTGATCAGAAGTCCCAAAATTTCTATAGCAATGGGATCATGTCCCTACCTACAAGATGGCAAAAAGTTATCGAACAAAATGGCACCTACATACTTTAGTTAAATGTAAATATATGTTAAAAAATGTTTTGACTTTTCTTAAAAAATGCGAAGAAACTTTTTCCCCAACCTATTATATAAATTTTAACATTGCCATCCATATATATTCTTGAAACCGTTATGTTCGTCAGGAACAATCCTAAGTTATTTCCGCGCATAGCAGATCAATTTCCCAGGAACAGGCGTGACCAAACCCAACTACGTGTACCTCCCTGTAGGACTGTACTTATGCGCAAAAATGTTTTTCATATGGCTCCAATTGTTTACAATAAGTTGCCTAAAAGTTGGGAGGATAATTTACACTTGAAAATAAAATATCTTAAGACGTATTTAGTAAATAAAGCATACTATAACATTAACGAGTTCCTAGAGGAAAGATTTGTATTGACATAGTAGCATATTTGATTAAATTCTTGTGTTTCTTAATTTACAATGGAATAGTTTAATTATTTTTGGATCTTTATTTTTTATTGTTGACATGATTATTGAATAACAGTACCTATTAATAACTTATTTTTGTTTTTAATGTTCTGTTTGATCTTTGTTCTTTTAAATTTATTACAATACTATTACTATTCTTTAATTACTTACCTAATTTATTGTTATTTTGAGAGAATGTTTTAGTTAGTAATATTTCTTGACATTTGCGCGTCACATCATGTGGCAAACATGCCTGTACCTAATAATGTTGTTACTATCTTGCATGCGTTATTTTCTTGTATGTATGACACATGTTTAAGCAAATAAATATTATCTTTATCTATGTCCTTTCTATCTGTTTTTAACAATAGTATTTATTTTTATATATTATTACTTATTTATTTACTTATTCGCTTAAATATTTTGTAGTGCACTTAGTGTATTTAATATATGTATTTAAATTATTGATTAATATGTTTACATATCATAATAACTCATTTATAATTTTTATTATTTTACTTATCTGGTAAACAGTTGAATGATTGATGGTTGTGAGAATGATTGGTATAATAAAAAGCGTATTATGTAAAATAAAAGCGCAAGTATGCGTACTATGTAAAAGTATATACTAGTAGTACACGGTCCGTAGTAACTCCAAAATACTGTGAATACATTGTTTATAAATTATCGCTTTGTAACACGTTGTGGCATTTCATTGTATTAGTTACTCTGTAAGAAACATGATATCTCGAACAATGGATAGAAGTAGCAAGTAAACAAAATATCATAATTACCTGTGGCCTTGTAGTTCGTATGCCGTGCCCTTTTGACCGCCTATGTCCCACACTATTATCGTTTGGTCGAATGAGCCGCTGAATAATAGCTGGGGCAGAGGAGCCCAGTTCAGTACCCTTACGGAACTGGAAAAATAAAATAATTCTATGAATAGTGTACTATTATAAAACTAATATGTTAGAAATATTAATATCGCATCAAAATTCACGGAATAGGGCGATAAAAAAAATTATTATCACAATTCAAGTTTTTTATCTGCTGACCATATTTTATTTTATTTTTTTCGAGACGGTAGCGAGAATAGTACCGTCAGCAACAAAAGTCGATTAACCCTTCAGTATTTCAAGACTTAATACTGAGCAAAATAATTTAATAATAATCGGAACACAAGTAGGTATTTAAATAATATTTCAACTGTTATAGGCAATGCTGAATTTTGTGTCATTTTTGATGATGTGTGAATGTGACAGTGTTATTGGACTTTCGACTCACTGTACCTGCGTGAACAAAATGTAGTGGAAAATCATTATGTGTTTAATTTTAATTATCTGTTTATTTCAGTTTACCTGAAGATAGATTTGTAAAGGTACCCAGCAATGGCCTAGGCAGTTTGCAGGCACTTTATCAGAGAAAGTTTAGTTCTTCCAAAAACCTTATAAACAAAAGCTCTTAGGTTCTCTACTCACCCAGTATGACCTTTGAGCGTAGTAACGAGCGTAGCACAATTATTATCTAACTTCAGCATCGTTATCTGGCCGCTATAGTCTCCAACAAAAGCATATTTCGACTGGGAGTCGAATCTGACGGGATACGTTCAGGAAACTCATTTTGTTATCTCTAAATGGATTTCGATATTTGTAGTTTTATTAATTTTATAATTATGTTAACGTATTAGTCTGTACGGAAGGACATCCGTTTCCAGGGTAGCGGGATCGTCCGAAAGGGTTACCGCTGCCCTGGAACATAAAGGGCTAAGGAAGGAACACGGGTGGGTTTTAGTCAGTAAGAGTCTGACACTCCCTCCTGCTCCACCCAGAGCGGGAGGAGTCATTTGATGATTTCCCACATTGAAAAAAAAAAAAAAAGGACATCCGTTTACCGACTCCAATTATTGTGACTTCGACTTACCGACTTATGGCGCCCGCAGACAACCGACTCAACAGTCGTAAATCGTAATCATAAAACGTTGGGAATGTAGGTACGGTCACCAAAGGAGATAAGTAACCAGGGTCGTCGGATATAGTTGAAGTTTAGTAAGAAACCAATTGATGTTTTCGAATGAAATTTAATTTGATAAATGAACTGTTTGTTTTCTATTAAGTAAATTAAATTTTATACGAAAAAATCCATCGGTTTCTTATTAAACTTCAACTATATCCGACGACCCTGGTACTTATCTCCTTTGGTGACTGTACATGAGACTGCGAACACGGCAGAAAAACTCATTTATATCAGGCACTATGACTAGAATTACAACAATTTCACAACTGTTGAGTCCGCTAACTGTGGGTGCAATTAGGCGGATCACAAACTACAACGCGCCACGCGACGAGGCGCGGGAAGCGGAGCCGAAACCCGGAACGTGCGGAACCGTGTTTTTATTGAATTTGTATGTAAAATCAAGCGCGGCGACGCGTTATCTGCACCCCGTGGTGTGGCGCGTTGTAGCGAGTGATCCGTCTATGACTGTCCGTCCCTTACTTTTTAATTCCTGATACCCCTTACAATACAGAATTATTTATCTTACTACTAATTACAAAAGGATACTGCAAAGACGTGCACCATGCTTCGAAGGAGTACCCGCCGATTCTGCGTCCGGTCTCACTGCAGTGATACGAAAAGAGTTTGTCTCGACTGACGGAGAGCACCCATTCGCAACTTAACGAGAAGTTGACGGCAGTCACGCGTGCTGTGTGCGCTAAGTACTCACGAGCCTAAGAATTAAATTAGTAAATTATCAACGACAAGCCTAGCTAGCAAAAGAAAAATCTGGCTTCATTTACCTACTAAGGAATATCGTCAAAAAAATCAATGAACTTGTACAGAAAATTTTCCCAATCAACCTTGAACCTTAATACTATAGGCATAAAGATCAAAATGTATTAAATAAATTTGACAGATTGTAGTAGCTTGATATGCTAGCGTCTGTACGATTTGTTTTAGATTGGGGAAAATGCTCTAAATATAAAGAATTTATCCTTGTCTATTTATCATAAATCCGATAAATAGTTATAATACAAAATAATTGTCTGGCAGATATTTTACCTGTTTGTATTCAGATGTAAATATTTGTGCTTGATCTTTTACATTGATAACTAATTGTTTAAGGTTTCAAAAATATCACAATATACAAATAACAACAATAATAGTTTGTGAAACTGCTACAAAATAGGGGATATGAGCAAGTGATGTTAGTAACTGGGAATTAAAACACTACTTATGTCATGCCATTTCATGAAAAATATAATCAATAATAACGTTAAAAATGTAATTTTTAGAGTTAAAGCATTATTTTGCTGGGGAAAGTGTATTTTAATAAAATACTTGTTTTTTTTTTTTAGAGTTTCAGTTGTTACATGGATAAAATCTGTCACTACAGTGCCATTTTTAAAAATAATAACTGTACTTTAGCATAATCAGACACAGGCCTCCTTTCTGTGAGGAGTGACTTGTAATCCACCATGCGGGCCTTAGTGCGGATTTCATGATGTCACATTTCTTCGAACTGTACTTTGAGTTTAGAACTCTAGATTTTTTTTTTATTGACAATGGGCTTACTCTTGACCTCAATCCAGCCCAGAGACAAGGATGAGATCTACGGTGAAACGAGTGGATAAAAAAATTAATTAATAAGAATACAAATATTTTAGAGGTATTGTGAAATGAAGTCGAGGTCAACAACACTATTTATTACACAATTTCACCAGGTTATTGAAAGTCCTATTCGAAAAGTACCTATTCATTATCAAAAAGGCAATTCCTGTAATTTTAAGAATGATCAGTCTGATCTCAGTCTTAATCTGTCAAGAATACATCTAGATTCCCTACATTTTTGACAAGTTTTTGACATTTATTTTCGCTTAGATGAGATTGCAACTTGAATTTTAGCATTTTTTAAGTACGAAATTGGTGTTCTGATCAGAGTCTGTCTTTTACTGTGTTAGCTTTTGTCAAATCTTATTGGTTTGACCACCTTGTTTGTAGATCCTCAATGTAATGTAATTAATATAATACAGCACAAACAATACTATGGCACAGACAATGCTTAGGCAAATTCAACCAAACTTCCACCACCCAACCACCCAAGTCACCCAACCATCTAATATTAATACAATCATCTGTACCTATAATCTGGCAAATAACTAAATCTTTCATCATTCATTCAGTTATAGAATGAATGAATGAAAAAAACCTATGAATAAATTTTGAATTTTGGACTGATTTTCCATATGATATGATTTATATTTGCCCTTGGTAAAATCAGCCCTCAGAATCTTCACAGGGTTATTGTGCATCAACAGTGTGGATAGGATTTTTGTACGGGCTTATTGTTATGATAGCATAATTCATGAGTCATACCTATTAGATGTTTGAAATCTTATCTTTAACTTGAATGAACAGATTGTATTATTGATAATAATAATATCCCTGGACATTTCACACAAAAAAAAAACTAAAAAAAATATAAACTTGTCTGACTTCTTTTACAAAGCAGACATTTGGCAGCAGGGAAGAATGGAAAGCTTTGGGGGAGACCTTTGCCCAGCAGTGGGACAGTAAAGGTTGAAAAAAACACAAACATTTTAGATGTTTATTGTTTTTGACAATTCTTTGAGTTTAAGTACTAATTTTTAAAATGATAAATTACTATTAGGATCTAAAATAGGATCTTTACCATGTTTTCCAAAAAGGCATTTTTTTTCTTCTCATGAGCTTAAAAGATACTCACAGGGTTTATTCTATTGCAGTCTGTTGCCAGTGTGAACTCTGAGACTGTGCCGTTCTCTTGACCAATGAATAGCTGCCTTGTCTCTGGTGTATAGAACATTGACGTGCACCCAGATGGCATGTATTGACAGATAGACGGCCAGTATTGTCCTGAGTCTCGCTTCAGCCATACTCTCACGGTCCTGAAATAAATGTTGTTATTAGAGTTGAGTTTTCTTATAGAGCTAAGAAAACGGTTTGCATTAAACATACTGTAACTACATTAACACAAAAATATTTCCTTATATTTTTGTTAGTTGAACCATTTAATCATATGAATAAATGAAGCTGTGTGTCTGCAGGCTTATTATTTATTTGAAGAAAATCAATTTTAACTATCTGTACTACGTGAATGTTGAAGAACAATATGTTGTATGGGAGTTCATATAAAGAGAGTAATAAAAACAAGTAAAACCAGTATAATAACAACAATAGATTCATATCAATTTACTACACATCAAAAGAGTCATGTAGCTAATACCCATCTATTTAAATACCAGCTATTAGTTAATTAACTAAAAACTGAACAGTATTTACAGCCCACGTAGGGGGTGATTTCAAAAACTTTGACAGTTCAATGAGGGTACAATACAAACATGTTTTTCGGAAAATAATACTGATAATAGAGCTCTGTTATCAAACAATGGACGAAATATGAGTCAGTACGCTTACTTATCATCACAAACGCTAATTACACCGTCCTCGCCAGGTATAACGACCGCTGCATTCACATCGTCGGTACAACCTTCCAATTTACTCAATAGAGCTGGTTTCTTTGTCGTAGAAAACCTATCGTTGGGCGTCCTTGGAGCAGGTTTAATTTCAGCAGCCATATTTCAACGTTTTAAAGCAGAATTACTAAATAAACACGATTATTCGACACTAATTCTTTCAGCGAAAAGAAAACGTCATAATAATTTTGACATTTAGGTTTGGGGGTGCTATTCTTAAAAATGTGTGGGTGTTGGTAAGTTTATTCGTGAATTTTGAGAGGAGGTTGTGAGGAGACGATTTCGATAATGTTTAATAAGTTAAATAATTATAACACAGTAAAAAAACTAAAAAAATCTATTCCAAATAGCTAAAGTATTATATTGTTACGAGAATACGCCCCTGCAATCCTGTTTACGCAGCATGTGTAAATTTTTCATCGTTCATCAGAAATTATAAAAAACTACAAAAGTTGTAAAGTTCTGTAAGCTACAAAATTATTTTACTCCTTCCTGTTACTGTCATGCTATGATATGGTTGCAGTAGCTCGGAAGCCCTTGTCTTCCATAAACAGTTTCCGCACTAAAGCTTCAAGGCTCAATAGCTTCCTTCAAGGCTGTATCTAACTTGAGAACACAGAGTACATCTTGAGAAGCAAAAAGCTCTTCTTTTATACTGAATGCTCTGCCAGTTTCCAACACAAAGTTAACAGATGCCCCCATTCCTGATTCTGAACCCATCGACTCACTCAATCTTACATTACAGGCTTAATCACGCTTATTTCAAACTCAAACTCAACTAACTACGTACTAGCTGTCAAAGTTGTTATTGCAAATCATTTTTTTTTTTACCAGTTATTATCACTTGCCTTCTAAATTTTGATTTCACTGTTTTGTTTTCCTTTGCTACATTCTCATTTATACATAATAGTCTATGTACTGCATTGCCCGCCGTCATATGGCAGTGCCGTGTATTATGACGGCGTCATAGAACACCACCGCTATTTATGACGGCGCGTTATAATTCTTTCATAGAAACTTTAACCCCCATCGATGGGGGGCACTAGTTTTGTGAAACTAATGTAATCTCGTGAAAACGGGCATTGGTTACCTATACGATTTAGACCTTTGGTTTTATAAATAAACAGCTGTGCTTTGGAAAGCTTATAAGGAAGATTGAGTAAATAGGAAATAAAATTATCAACTTATTCTGTAAATGCATCGAAGAATATTGCCGGCGCTTAAAAGGATAGCTTCACAAGCAAAGCAAAGCCGCATTTTTTTGAGTCATGCATCATGATGACCTTTCGTGACATTGGTATGTTTACCAGACGCTAGTCACTGCAAAAATGATGTCTGTTAATAATAATGTTGCCAGCTTATAAAGAATTCCCTAAAGGAAGGTAAAAAGACAACGTGTAAAAGTGGTCCCCACTACTAACGGGGCCTATGTGACTGAATAATTCTTTAAACACTAGCAACTCACCCCTTCTTCACACGGTTTTTACAATTTCATAAAATATCGAGATTTTCTTACTTCAATTTGAATGTATTATACACAAACTTCCGAAAATCTAAATGTTGGATTTAAGGGAAATTTAGATTTTGTTTTGGAAATTCTCTATTTTCATATCGGCGTTTTTCCACTAGAATGCAACGGCACGGCGGCGACTCGGCCCTTTTAATTTGCTTAGATAAGAGCCTTCTGGAATTCAACCAAATCAAATATTTATTAGAACGAAGAACACAATTCGTAATCGTTACAGACAAAACTGCTGTCAAAATCTGTTTGTGACTTAAATTCCTGCATGTGTACTTACAGTCCTTTCGTAGTTATGTTACCCCTGATTTTGCATCACTGTCAAAATCACTGTGATCTTTATTGTCGCTATAATAAAGGTTGCAGTTGGGTGGCTGCCACTGACCAGTCTGTCAAAATCACAATAATCTTTAATTTCGATACAAATATGGTGCTGTCGGGTTGCTACTGTCAGAGTTATACGTAACTGCTTCCGTATTATTATTATACTCTTTGCGTAACTGTGAAAGGACTGTTCCTAGCATTAGTCTCAATAAATATAGTGCCGCAGCAGCTATCAGGGTGGGTAGAGGCATAGTAAAAGCAAACAAGTACGACATCTTCATACATTCGCACCGCGCGCGGTTTGTATGTGAGCGCGCTCGTACGTATGCGTCGTCGCACGCACACACTGACAAAATTTATCGCTGCTAAAGGTGCGCCAGTCCTGGCTGTGACGCCGGTAATATCGCCCGCGCCCGCGCACGCTTCGCCGCTGCCCTGCTGCTCGTAATAAATAATTTGTACGTGTACCTACCTACCTCCTTTAACTACAAAGACTTCATAATCATTTAATTTTATTTGAATAAATACATGATTCAGTAAAACCACGTTTTTATTAGTCATATATTTCGATCGTAATTTTTCAAATAACTAAACAGATAACATGACGTAGGCAATGAAAAAAATGTAGTCGGCTCTGGTCTATGTACTTACACACGGCTACACGTCAAGCTATACAAAACCAGTTTGTCTTGGCCTCACTTTGCATGATATTTTCTCACAATGAACGGTCAGCTAATACTACTGGTTTTGCATAGCTTGATGTGTAGCCGTGTGTAGAAAAAATAATTTAAAAAAACTTTGTATTAAAGGTCCCTGATGCTTACCCTATAGGGGAACATTGTTTTGTATAGAGATTGACTATGCATTTTTGACGATTGAATAAAGTATAAGTGACAGCCCTACGAGTTTAGGCTATTATCGCTCGCTCGGGGCTTGAGTTGGCGTACTTGTTTGCTTTTACTATGGTAGAGGCAAGCTACTACCGCTAGTTTGGTTCGTGAATAAAAGTACATCATAGAATTGGTAAATAGGCAAAAAATCACTCATACATTTGGTTTTAGAAAAAATGGATTTATAAGTCGTACCGGGCCGTTGCCGTCTGGTGAAAAAACGCCCAACATTATTATCGGCAGACAGGGTTCTCAACCAAGGGGTTTCCCCCAAATGAAGGTAAATAAGTGGAATGGGATTTGTTTAGGGACAATATATTTTTAGAGGTATCTTTTACAAACTTTTTGTATTTGTATATTGAATTAAATATTTAGCGATTTAGTGACATCTTGTATTGTATGTACCGGAATGCCTTGTCACAAAAAATTTGGACTTCTCCGTGGCTAATGCGTTTTCCTGTTTAGATCTCTTCTCTTCTTCTTCTTCTTCTTCTCTTCTTCTTGATGATACCTTCTTGTCTAAATCTATCTATTTATATTTAGCTATGTATCTATATTCTTTAAACTAATGATCTGACTAATATTATAAAGGCGAAAGTTTGTGAGTGAGTGTGTGTGTGTGTTTGTATGTTTGTTACTTCAACTCCGCCCCTAAAATGACCTACTGACCGTTACTTCTTCACGCTCAAACGGCTGGACCAATTATTTTGATGAAATTTGGCACACAGATAGTTTATAACCAGCACCCTAATTGCGTAACACACAATCAATCGGAATCAGAATCATTTTGAAGCAAATCGCTAATCCATTGCTTTATAAGTTCGAAAAATTTGTCTGCTCAACACGTAAATAACGCAATGAATGTTGTTGAACTGTCAAAATGAAACCGATTCCGATTGATCGTTTGTTACGCAACTGGGGTGCAGGATTAACACATAGAATACTTTTTACCCCCATATTCCCACGGGATCGAAACTTGTGCGGGTGAAACCGCGGAGCGCAGCTAGTAAGATAATAAAGCTGAGGGTTTGTTTGTTTTAACGTGCTAACCTCTGGAACACACAGTCGGATTTGAAAAAATATGTTTGCATTTGATAGCCTATTTCACCTGTTATCACGCTAGGCCACTTCTTTAACTCATCTTTTAATAGTGCTACACTCCGAGCCGCATACATATTTGTTTAGTTTTCGTTTAATTTGTGTTCGACACAAAAGTAATCATCAATCCATCAATCTGCCTAACCTCTTCCCAACTATGTTGGGGTCGGCTTCCAATCTAACCGGATGCAGCTAGATACCAGTATTTTACAAGGAGCAATCTGACCTCAATAACCCAACTTTCGGGCTTCTGGCTACCAGTAACGACTGTTTTAGATCTACAAATAACAGCCGGGACCACAGCCGGGACCAATTGCTCAAAGTGCTTTCAGAGGCACGGAGGGGTCACGGTATGTTATGGATGGTCACCCATCCACGGACCAACCTCGGCAAACGTTGCTTAACCTTGAAGATCGTTATTAATTAATCAAAACAATGACGGTTTGTGGACAGGAAACAGTGCTGCGACGTATGTCGAGCTTTCAGTTATTAACCCTATTGTGGCGATATTATAGGTTTTAGAAAGTCAAAAACCCCTAAAATCGCCAACTCGCAAGAATATTTACCCGTAAACCTCTTTCAAGGTAAATATTTTTGAGCGTTGGCAGCACTTTCGGTAGATAAGAGAGAAGAATATTGTTCTGCTGGCGGAGTCAAACCTTCTTGGTCATACTTGGCATAATTGACTGCGCCGCGCATCAGTCACAGCACAGAGCACTACATAAGTCTGTGCAGCACAGTCACAAAAAGTATAAAAAAAGTAAAAATGCCGCACCTTTTAGCAAAATTATCAGTTCAAGTTCTCAGAAATAATGTAGATTATTTTAACATCGCCAGGGCAAACAGGTAATGTACCGGCAATGTGGTTATTTACGTAACAATGTTTTATTAAAAAATATGAATAAATTAAGTATATGATAAACTAAGACCACGTTTTAGATTTATTTCAATTTGAGTGATTACTTTGTAATTGTAATTTGTATGTGAGCTTAGTTAATAACCTTGTCTAAAATATTTATTATAAACTATCAGTGTGTCAACATTGTTGTAGTGAATGTTATCTGGTATACGATTCTTATAAGAACTCAAAGAAATAATTCAATTTTGGACTTCACCTCATTCTGAATAAATTAATCATTTTGCAGCACTTTTTGGGGCAATGTGCCCATGGGCCCCCCTGACGTGATCCTGGGTATCTCCGAGGCCTACAAGAAGGACACAAGCCCTAAGAAGGTCAACCTTGGTGTTGGTGCCTACAGAGACGACGAAGGCAAACCCCATATTCTGCCGTCAGTGAGAAAGGTCAGCATTATTATCTAACTAGCTGTTGCCAGCGATTTCGTCTGTTATCCGGGATCAAAAGCTGTCTATGTCCTAACCCAAGTGCCAAATTTCATCCAAATCCGTTCAGCCGTTTTAGTGTGAAAGTGTAATTAACAAACAAACTCACTTTCGCACATATAATATTATATATATGCGAAAGTGAATTTGTTATAAGTTATATATTATATTATCTAACTGTACATAATACATTGTTGTATCAACCTAGATATCTGTCATTCTTCAAATATGTGTGGCTCAGAGTTAATGAATGTTGTTATAGCAACAGAAATTTAAGTAAAAGTTATTGTGTACACTATTAGATGGATACATAACTAAAATAAGACACTTTGAGTATGTAAAAACATTGCCACAGTGTAATTAAGAAACAAAAATGATGAATACATTCATCATTTCTCAAAAGAGAGATTGAGAGAGAGAGAGAGACGGGAGAGAGATTAGAAGAAGAGATGGAGGAGGGAGGGTGTGGTGGGATGGAGCTGTTTTTGTTTAATTGATTGATTTCATGATATTGCACAAATAAATATATTAAACAATGGGTAATAATTATCTCATAATTATTCAGCTGAATCTGGTTAGACTGGAAGCAGACCCCAGCATAATTGAGAAAAGGCTAGGCAGATTTTGAATGGGTAGTAATTGTGCATAAACTTGACCACAGGCAGAAGAAATCATCTTCAATAAGTGTATGAACCACGAGTATGCTCCGATTTCGGGCGAGGCGGCCTACACTAATGCCGTAGCTAAGCTTGCATTTGGTGACAGCAGTCCAGCTTTAAAAAACAAATCGAATTGCACTGTTCAGGTGAGTTATTTTTTGCGTTATTTTATCTTGAAGCATAACATATCAATACATAAATAATAATTACACTCACTAAAAATGTATATAGAATTAATCCAAGTAGCATTTATAAGAAAATTTATAATATTGACACTCCATCATAGTAATTAATAGCAATTTTAATTTCATAGACACTATCCGGTACCGGTGCTCTGCGACTTGGTCTTGAGTTTGCAATGAACCACTATGGTGGAACTAAGGAAATATGGTTCCCCAACCCAACATGGGGCAACCACCCTCAGATCTGCAACATGCTACGCATGCCACACAAGAAGTACCGTTACTACGACCCCAAGACACACGGCTTTGACCTCTGTGGTGCCTGTGAAGATATCAAGGTAAGTTTTATTATTATACATATATATCCTATACATTTATTATCGTCCTACTGTGGACCAAAAGCCTGCCTGTGTAAATATTAAGTACCTACGGGCGTTATTTTATCTTACCATAAAATATCATGACAAATTATACAATAGGTAAGTATATCCTAATCTTAACTGTTCAGTTTAAGAGTTTTAAATAAATAAATAAGTTATTTTATTATATAAGTTAAATAGATAGTATATTAAATATTATTATGAAATTCAGCTAATCATAAATGGTTTTGGGCAGTCTGGCCTGTTATATTCTGCCTGTAAATTGTTTTCATTTGTTTCTCTGCTATGCTACTCACTTGATCTGATCGGCACATTCGATTCGCCAGTATTTGTTGTAAAAAAGCCGACCCGAATCATTTACTACATATAATTTTAATGCCCGGCTGTCCCTGTAGAAGATAGAAGGCAATTTAGAACGTCAAATTGCCGACTCAAACAAATAGCACGCCCGTAGGTTACAGTTGTGTAATAGACATTAAAACATATATTTTATTTGTTTTTAATTAACTATCATATATCGTATTCATATTAGCAAAGCTAAGGAAGCTGGAGGCGTTTCTTTTTACTGTAAAGCTGCCAATAAAAAACTCAACATCTGACGAGAAACTGTAGAATGTTAAAATTAACACGAGGACTATAAATAGTGTGTACAGGCATTTCTAGTATTACACTTTCTGCATGCAATTAGGTTTTGTTAGAATGCAGGTTAACATTATTTAAAGTGTAACACCTTTTGCCGCTAATGAGTACCTTAATGACAGAGACCAGGGGTCCTAAAAAGGCCACTTTGGCAGAATCATAATAGGATAAAAATATGAATTATATTAAAAATCGTAAAATGGTCACAAACTGACAATTCATAATGTGATCTGTGTGCAATTCATATCACAATGAAATAACATTTAAACTGTAGAAATTAAAAATAAAAAAACAATTTGATTAATATAAACTGTACCTAATGAAAAATTGAGCGATTAAATTACGATTTTTATTTTTTTCATGCGGCAATGTTTACACCAAATATGAAATGAAATTTTAAGAAAATTAGAGGAATTGCTAATGATCTGCTGGGAATTCAGGAAATGAATAGCTTTTAGAGGTATTGCTTAAAGTGGCCTTTTTAGGCCGCCTGAGATCATTATCTCCATTTATAAAATAAAATAAAGGTATGAAAAATTAAAATGAAGTTCGTAAGAACTTCATTTTAATTTTTCATACCTTTATTTTTTTGGTCACTGAGTTGTGGAGGTCAGATAGGCAGTCGCTCCATGTAAAATACTGGTATTCAGCTGCATCCAGTTAGACTGGAAGCCAACCTCAACATAGTTGGGAGAAGGCTAGGCAGATGATGATGAAATTGATGATTTGGGTCACAATATGGTCAGATAATACGTCATAATTATACATAGATACTAAGGTAGTTCTCTGACTTCACAGATATACTTATCTGCTAACCCTTTACTTTTAACTGTTATTCTTGTCAACACTTAAAAAGTTATCATATTTATTACATAACTAGATAAAACTGCAATGACTACATATAGCAACAAAATATTTATTGTTTCTTGTTTGGTAATACCACGGAACAGATACTTATTTATCTATTCCGTGGGTAATACGATAAAGGCGTTCACGAAATACACGCGTGACATTATAAAATGATCTATCTAGGTATATTTTAAAATAGTGTAACGCCCTTATTTTCAATGAATGAAGAAGATGTTAGGTAAATAAAATCGGTAGCTCCTTAATGGGGCCTGGGGCTGCAGTCTCGACATTCATTAGCGATCGCTTTACAACCGAATTCGGTCGCAAAGTCCTGTTACTCCATACATTACACCTAGGGCTGCAGTCTCGACATTCATAGCGATCGCTTTACGACCGAATTCGGTCGCAAAGTCCTGTCACTCCATACATTACACCTAGGGCTGTAGTCTCGACATTCATAGCGATCGCTTTACGACCGAATTCGGTCGCAAAGTCCTGTCACTCCATACATTACACCTAGGGCTGTAGTCTCGACATTCATAGCGATCGCTTTACGACCGAATTCGGTCGCAAAGTCCTGTCACTCCATACATTACACCTAGGGCTGCAGTCTCGACATTCATAGCGATCGCTTTACGACCGAATACGGTCGCAAAGCGATCGCTATGAATGTAGGCTAGACATGTACAATATTGTTTTAATAAATCGACTTTTTAGGGTTCCGTAGCCAAACGGCAACGGAACCCTTATGGATTCGTCATGTCTGTCTGTCCGTCCGTATGTCACAGCCGCTTTTTTCCGAAACTATAAGAGCTATACTGTTGAAACTTGGTAAGTAGATGTATTCTGTGAACCGCATTAAGATTTTCACACAAAAATAGAAAAAAAACAATAAATTTTGGGGGTCCCCATACTTAGAACTGAAACTCAAATTTTTTCTTTCATCAAACCCATACGTGTGGGGTATCTATGGATAGGTCTTCAAAAATGATATTGAGGTTTCTAATATCATTTTTTTCTAAACTGAATAGTTTGCGCGAGAGACACTTCCAAAGTGGTAAAATGTGTCCCCCCCCCCCCCTGTAACTTCTAAAATAAGAGAATGATAAAACTAAAAAAAATATATGATGTACATTACCATATAAACTTCCACCGAAAATTGGTTTGAACGAGATCTAGTGAGTAGTTTTTTTTTAATACGTCATAAATCGTAACGTAACGGAACCCTTCATGGGCGAGTCCGACTCGCACTTGGCCGGTTTTAATAGCTAGTTTTATAGGAGCTATAATGGAAAGCAATGGAAATTAACTCATTATAGCGTGGCCTTATCGTAGTTATTTGTACAACAATACCTATAGTTAATAAGTCAGGAACGGCCCTGAATATGTAGGCTAACAGAAGCATGTGTGTTAGTACTCATATCAATATGGTGCCTTGGTTATTAAAAGTACTTGTATAGAGAGTAAATAACTGCAAACACATGGTTATAACTAGCCACGATACTGTGATTATCGATAGAAATATGAAGATACAGTACCTACTTATATTATGTATTAATATTGTTTTAGAAAATGCCAGCAGGCTCCATGATTCTGCTGCATGCGTGTGCGCACAACCCCACTGGAGTCGACCCTAAGAAGGAAGACTGGCAAGAACTGTCCAAGGTAAATATTTGCAATTCTATCATAGGTATTATTTTCATTAGATGGCATATGTATGTATTTATTGTATAGGTGAATAGTTTGCCACAAACTGCCTGCAGTATTGTCTCTCCATCTGCCTTAATCCAACAAAAGGTTGTCTTTAAAAGATCGGTTTTAGCAATAAGACCGCCCATGGTGTCCTATATATTTATATGGTGTACTTATTATTCTATTCTAAAGGGTGTTGAAGATCCGTGGCATACCTACCGGTCCACCATTTTGTTTTTTTTTTTTCAAAATGGCAGCCACGCATAAAACCTATAGAAATCGATAGCTGACATTATTGCAAACAGAGACCAAACCCCGTAAAATGTCACGTTGTCAAGATATTAACGTTCAAAGTTGATCACGTATATTTTGTCTCTCTGTATCTTGTTGCATAGATGTTTGATTATTTTAAACTTTCAGAGTGATTATTTCTAACATCTACGTTCGTGCTAAGTAAGAGCATTTGTTGATTAATGTAAGAGCATTATTCGAATACGATTTTTATTCATATAACATAAGTTCGTATGAAACGCTTCGCATTAGCTTCTACGAATTTGAACATATGTGCATAAGAATAAAGTGAACATTTTTCTGAAATTCTTAGGTCATCAAAGACCAGAAGGTGTTTCCATTCTTCGACATGGCGTACCAAGGTTTCGCCACCGGCAGTGTTGACAACGACGCGTATGCCGTACGTCTCTTTGAACAAGAGGGCCATACGTTGATGTTAGCACAAAGCTTTGCCAAAAATATGGGTAAGTGTATCCACATAATAATATCATGATTTTAATGATTACAATTCTACAAGTACATATTTGTTACGGTCGCAAACACAGACTTATATTGGCTAGATAACGCAAGTCTCATCGTCTGTATAGAAACCAAGCGTGCCATTATGCGTGCGAGCGTGCGATTTAGTGATGGGAACTCCCTGTCCGCGAGTAAACGATTCAAAACGATCCGCGTTTCGCCTCGCTCGTCCGCCAGTACTCTTTGGATCGAGAGGTCGCGTGCGCGCACCCCTCCGCTTGCATGTTATTGTTTAAGTTCGCCGCTCTTCAAGTTACACGATGTATCCTCATTTGACATAGACGGCTGGTGAATGTCCTGTAACACGAAATTAACTATTAAATAATCCTAATATCAGCGTCAAGACGTCCACATTTTCCGACCCGTTACATTTAGAATGAAACGAGTACCTACTAATCGATTTTTGCAAGTTAACAGTGATAATTTAACTTTGGGATCACTTGGAAATCTGTAAATATAATTAATAATATTCTAAACAAAATCACTAAATTGAAACATTGCAGTAAAAAAAAATTACATGTCACAAAATACCCAACGCAAACATTATCATTCCTCTGTTTCCAAAATCGATTAGAATCGAGAACAAACTGTGTGTACAACACTATTTGCTTTATTTGACAGAAAAATGAGAATAGCTACTGTACCACGAAGCTGAGTGCTTACGCAAGTTTCTATATTACAAGTTTCTCTCTATTAAATATCCGAACGAAAACGTCAATGTCATGTCGCCAAGTGCCTATCCATCTATCCCTCTCCCTATCATTACGTCCATACGCGACAGAAAGAGAAAGCGCCAACCGACTACCGCTTCCGGACTACGTGGAACAAACCACCAGCGGAGGGACAGAGATTCAACTTCACTTGTAATCGAACACTTACCGCTCTCGCACCGCAAGCTAACCGCTAAGCTTCGCGACGCGCTCGCGCCGCGGAACATACCAAACCACATAAATTAAATTAAACCAATTCACGAGTGTCGGCCGACACAGAACCAGGAAGAAGCAGAGAAACAGAAGCTACCGGACGCCGGTCTGCATATCAGCACGGCACATGCAAAACCACCAAGTAAGTCCTTAACTGTTTCCTACCCCCTTGTGTGCAGGCGACATGACACTCGTTCCCAAAATAATTACACAACGCTTATTGGTCCTTCGACAGCCGCAATAACCCAACTTATTCAACATAAGTTTTTGGTCCTTCGAGCCGGATTCAAAAAATCAGCATTCATAGGTCCCATACCTAAGAATTTAGGCAAATACCTAAGTTCGTAAAACCGCCATATTAAACGAACGCGTACTAACGTTCGTTCATTCCGCTAGGTACATATTTCACTGAGAACCATTGTGCCAACTTAATATTGCTCCTACTGCATTACAATAGCATAGGTCAATATTAAAAAACCGCTTATTATCGTGAGTTAGTTCGGCAAACTTGCCTACTAACTTATTTATAACCAATTACTTCTTACTCACTTACAATAAAAATATTTGTTGTAAGTCTACCCGCTATACTTAATAATTTTTATCCGTTGTATTTTCAACAATAACCCATTATGGAAGAACTAAAAATGAAGATAAAATTACTTCAAGCTAAAAATCAAGCAATCTTTGAGCGTTTATCGTCATTGTATGAAACTTCAAAGAAAATAAATACAATTAATATTGAGCTTCGTTCGGCGGAAACGTTCATGGCGGACACTCAAATACTCTCGATCACTCGTCAGGAATTTAGTGCTAACTTAGACAAAATAAATACATATTCTTTACAAATAAATCCTGATTATACAATCGATTATAACAGTCAAATATCATTTGACGGCGTTTACACCCGTGTCGAAAGAGTTCGTTCACTTGTCGCCGCGAGGTCTGCAAGGTCAACGGATGACTCAACTTGTGATATCGTGAAACAATCTAAATACTCGATCAAACTACCCCCAATTCAGATCCCATTTTTTGATGGTAGGATTGAAAACTGGCCTGTTTTCTACGAATCATTTAAGTCGAACATCCATAGTAATATAAATCTTACGGATTCTCAACGAGTGCAATACTTAATGGGTAATCTGAAAGGAAACGCATTACAAATTACTGCCGGAATTATTCCATCGGGCGAAAATTATAAATCCATTTGGAACAGTTTGGTTCAAAAGTATCAAGATAAACGAACACTAGGGTCACATTACATGTCTAACATATTAAACATTAAACCTGCAAGTAATAATTCCACCTCTTTAAATAGTTTTATTGAAAGTTTTCACGCGTCTGTTTCGGCACTAGAACAATTAAAAATTAACGACTTAAAGGATTTCATACTATTAAATTTAGCCTTGAAAAAATTGGACCCCGCTACCTTACATTTATTTGAGATGCATATGAGAGAGGAGGAGATTCCAACTTATACGGATTTCGTTGAATTCATAAAATCGCAAGTTAAAATATTGGATAGAACTGTTTCGTCTCGAACTGTATCAGTGAACAAAAATAATTATCGTAATCAGTCACGTGATAGTACGGTGCATACCTTTGTTGCTTGTGACAATAACCAAACTTGTTCACACTGTAATGGAAGTGATCATTGGAAGCTTTATATGTGTCCAACATTTCAAGCACTATCAGCCAATTCACGTTTGGACTTTATTAAAAACAAACGTGGATGTGTAAACTGTCTTAGCTCAACACACACGGCTTCACAGTGTAAGTCAATACATACTTGCAGGACATGTAACAAGAAACATCATTCGCTTTTACATCTGGAGCAAATTACTCAACGGTCGGGATCGAGCGACGCTGTGCCTAGTTCCGCGCAGTCACAACAGGTGGCGCTGTGTGCATGTTCACGCGTAGGTACAGATTTACCGCGCACAACCGTATTACTGTCGACCGCACAAGTATACGTTGACAACAGATATAATAGATATGTTTCTGTAAGATGTTTGATCGATAACGCTTCGCAAAACAACATAATTACGTCAGCTTGTTGTAAGAGACTTCAATTAAATATTATACCGCTTTCAAATTCATTTATAAAAGGAGTAGGAACCTCTTCGCGGCCTATTATAGGTTACGTTGAGATAACAGTTACTGCTAAAAATAAAAATAATTCCTTTAAAATAACCGCTCTTGTGGTTGACTGCATAACTGACAAATTACCATCTCACTTTGTTGATACCTCTGCAGTGCAACATTTGTTCAAATTACCGCTAGCCGACCCCCTGTGGCATATGCCTGGTGATGTTGAACTACTTCTAGGGGCAAAGCTGTTCCCATATTTATTACTCAACAATAAAATTATTTCACCTACCGCGCCATCCGCTATTGAAACCGTGTTCGGTTATATTCTTATGGGTGAAGTACCCGCTAGTTTATTTAATAATAAAAACGAAGTACCCACTAGTTCGTTTAATAATAAAAATAATATCGCTGATTTAAATACCGCTTCATATTTTTCTACCGCGTTGAATATAGATGATTCTCATTGTTTTCTGTCGTTAGACGAATCTTTACATAAATTCTGGAACATTGAAGAAATACCCTCAAAATCTTTTATGAGTCCCGCTGAACGGGAATGTGAACAGCTGTACGTTTCTACGGTGTCACGTGACTCCAGCGGTAGGTACTGTACTGCGTTACCATTTTGTAAGAATCCAGATTCACTCGGAAATTCTTATGCTGTCGCTTATCGACGTTTTATTCACTTGGAAAAAACTAAGCTTCGCGACCCTGCTTTGCGCGCTAGTTATAACGAAATAATCCAAGAATACCTTAATCAAAATTATTTAACTGAAACTACACCTAGTGCGGCTGATCAGACTGTAGGTTATTATATACCGCATCACCCTGTTATTAGGAATGATAAACAAACTACTAAAGTTCGCATCGTCCTTGACGCGAGCGCCAAGTCTCATAATGGCGTGTCATTGAACGATTTGTTACACACAGGGCCTAATCTACAGGCTGACATATTTTTATTACTTTTAAATTTCCGATTATTCCCTATTGCAGTCACAGCTGATATAAAACAGATGTATCTCCGAATTGCTGTTATCGATGAGCATCGAAAATATCAGAAAATATTGTTTCGGTTTAATACCGCTGAACCTGTTCGCGAATTTCAATTTAACCGAGTGGCGTTTGGCCTTAAGCCCAGCCCATATTTAGCAATGCGGACAGTCCGTCAACTATCAGAGGATGAAAAACATCGATTCCCGCGCGCATCCATTGTCGCTTCGCATGAGTTATACATGGATGACTTGGCTAACTCGACCTCCACTCTGGAGGAAGCCAAGATTCTCTCCGCTGAACTTATCGCCTTATTTAAGGCTGGGGGCTTTGACCTTACTAAGTGGGCAAGTAATTCCTTGGAACTACTAGATTCTATTCCACACTCCAACCGCTCTTCTATTAACTTTTCTGACGGGGATAACTTAAAGATTCTTGGACTCAAATGGATTCCTTCTGAGGATTGTTTCACCTTTACTACATCTAACTTGGATAAAAGTTGTACTAAACGTTCCATTCTTTCCACTGTTGCCCGTCTGTGGGATGATCTGGGTCTCGTGGCTCCCGTGGTTTTATTCGCGAAATTACTCATAAAGGAATTATGGAAATTAAACACAGATTGGGATGAAACTCCACCCGATTCTATTGTACTTCTCTTTCAAAAGTTTAAAGAGCAACTGCCTTTACTTTCCTCTTTAAAACTGCCGCGTCATGTAGCCGTTACTATGGGTTGCGTGACAAATATAGTAGGTTTTGCTGATGCCAGCTTGAATGCGTATGGCTGCGTCATATACTTACATGTTACTGACACAAATGGCAACGCACACGTAACTTTGGTGTGTGCTAAATCCAAGGCTCAATTGCAAGAACTACTTGCTAACCGCTACCGCATAGAGTGGAAAATGATTCCACCCCGCGCCCCCCACTTTGGAGGGTTGTGGGAATCTAATATTAAATCTATTAAGACTCATTTATACCGTGTTATCGGTTCTCAGCTTCTTACCTATGAGGAACTCTCGACTGTTCTCACTGAAATTGAGGCAGTTCTGAATTCGAGACCGCTCTGTGTCCTGACTGAGGATCCTTACCCAGAACCGCTTACTCCCGCTCATTTTATAATGGCTTCTCCGTTGACTTCGTTGCCTGTCGTGAACGTTCCCGAAACAACGAAGTCTCTAACTTGCCGCAAAAAATTGCTTGACCAAATGGTTTGCAGCTTTTGGAGAAGATGGCGGATAGAATATTTACATAACTTACAAGTTAGGCAAAAAAGGTTGGATGCCGTGGACAATGTTAGGATTGGTGCAGTGGTTCTCATGCATCAAGATGATGTCCCTCCTTTACGTTGGCCAATGGGCATAATCACCGAGGTTTTCCCCGGCAAAGATGGGACAACCCGCGTTGCTATGGTGAAGACATGCAGTGGCTCTTTCAAGCGACCCATTGTTAAACTCTGCCCGTTGCCTTCCCAATGATTTCACCGCGTAATTAATATCACGTAATTTTAGTCGTAATTAATATATTTCAATTGTTTTCTTTTCTCTCTTTCTTTTAATCCGCTTTAACGCAATTCCTTTCCCTTTTTTTGAGAATACTACATATCCTCAAACCCGGGCAGGATGCTTACGCAAGTTTCTATATTACAAGTTTCTCTCTATTAAATATCCGAACGAAAACGTCAATGTCATGTCGCCAAGTGCCTATCCATCTATCCCTCTCCCTATCATTACGTCCATACGCGACAGAAAGAGAAAGCGCCAACCGACTACCGCTTCCGGACTACGTGGAACAAACCACCAGCGGAGGGACAGAGATTCAACTTCACTTGTAATCGAACACTTACCGCTCTCGCACCGCAAGCTAACCGCTAAGCTTCGCGACGCGCTCGCGCCGCGGAACATACCAAACCACATAAATTAAATTAAACCAATTCACGAGTGTCGGCCGACACAGAACCAGGAAGAAGCAGAGAAACAGAAGCTACCGGACGCCGGTCTGCATATCAGCACGGCACATGCAAAACCACCAAGTAAGTCCTTAACTGTTTCCTACCCCCTTGTGTGCAGGCGACATGACACTCGTTCCCAAAATAATTACACAACGCTTATTGGTCCTTCGACAGCCGCAATAACCCAACTTATTCAACACTGAGCGATAAGTGAAAATATCGATCATTTTGATTTTCATTGCGTGTTTTAACAGACAAGTCCTACATACTACCTTGTAACTAAAAACGGCAATGTATCATGAATTATTCGATACACACTCAGTTGCATAATGTTCATTGTACGACCACAATGAACACAAAATAATTGAATTTGCAATAAAAAACACATAATTTAATAACAAAATGACTTACCGCTGAAAGGAAACGTTTCCACTGTCTCGTCCCACTTTTTTTGTGTAGTTTTTACAGTTCAATACCGCACAATTTGGCATTTTCTAGTTTTTGTTTGACGTCTGGCATCAAGAACGTTCGAGCGCGGACTGATTAGAAATGACGCTGAAGGAAGTCAATTTTACTCCCTTTTTACACGCGAAGTACATACACTTGCGTCGTCTAGCCAATATAAGTCTGTGGTCGCAAATCATATTCAGATCAACATGGAATCTGATACCGACATGTAAATAGCAAAAAATTAAAAAAACATTGTATTTCGCAGGCTAACTTATTAACCTTAAAAAGGCAGACTTATTAGAAAGGTAGCTTTACATTGCAAGTTCTATCTGACCTCGAATTGTATAGGTTTTTCGTACAATCAGAAGTCAGCTTATACTAGTTATGTATAGGTTGATGTGTAGCCGTTCAGACCTTTTGTCAATTAAGAGATTGAATCTTTGAGCCGTGTAAGGTAGGTAGTAAGCCACCTTAGCGCAACCCGCTAAAGAAACAGTCTTTCTCTGTTATGCGAGATTATGGATTGTCATGCCAGATAAACGTGCAGAAACGGTGCAATGACGATGATAAATGATGTTAGCTATCGGAAAGTACCCAAATATATCGTCGTGACGTAATATTTATGATGTGCTTCAAACATGCTGTAAGATATGTATTACTGGATTACAGTATCGGTAAGATATACATATTTTAACTCATGAAAAAGTAATGTAGGTAGGTGTGCTAGTGGCGTAGCGTGACAGGGGCGGGGATGTCCCGCCCTTGGTGGCACTTTTTGTGGGTGGCCAAATTTCACAATACTTAATATTACGACCGAAAAGAACAATGGCCATTTTTGACTAGAAAAAAAAACAATTTGTTAACGAGATGAGAATATCACCAAAATAAAGTACTTACTTACATTGTTAATTTAATCATCAAGTAACTTAGCAGTTTTAAAAGCAAGGAAAATATTATGTCTTTTTTAAAACATACCTACTATTATCTGTGGTCGGTGTTTTGCGAATATTTTTTATTTACGTCAATTTATGTTCTTCCAAGTTTCTTTCTGCACAACAAATCTATGCAAGTTTCACCTAAGCACAGTGGATACAGAGTTCTCAGTAGGATTTTTTTCCTGGGTACCCATAAACTGCCTACCCATTTGATTTCATTTCAATTCATAATCCGTTGTAAAAGTTAATATTCCACAGCATAACTTGTTACGAAGCGAACATTCTGATTAGGTTTTGTTTTTAAAAACAATGCAATACCAGTAGCTTATTAGTCTGTTGTCAAGTCAATTGTGACGTCATACAATACTTGTTTATGAATGATGAACCACGTGTTTACAGCTCTGACCTTGTTATCTTATCCGACTTTTTTATATTACGTCAATTGGGTCGATTGTAGTTCACTCTCTAGGGATATTTTTACCAGACAATAGTGTTTAGATATCCGGAATGTACTGGATATGTTTTTTTATTTTTCGTATCATAACTTTAAATATTTCGGTCGCGTTTATCTTGAAACGGAAAATTCAATGCGCGTTTTTACTTATCCAATATAAGTAAAAACGCGCATTAAATTTTCAGTTTACAGTTAAGTTAAAGTTATACAGGGTGGCAGGGTCTTCGACGCGCAACCTGAACCCATGCATTCAGTACATGATTCTGAACCCCCCCCCCCTGCGTTGAAATGTTTTTGTCGGTTATTTAAAACAAAAGAGAGGACATCTCCCTGTGTGAGATGTCCAGGGATATTATTATATTTATTTAAAAATATTTCTTCCATACAATTTACGCGTAGGTGTTGGTTGCACTTTTCTATGTAGCAGATTTTTGATAACCGCCGAAAAATTTCTACGCTTCGGCTACGCTCGCTCGTCAATGTCACTACTACTCTGCATATTTTTTTGTATGGTGGGATTTCTAGCGCAATTGAAAGAAAGAAAATACATTTATTTGTCACAAACTAAAAGACACGCATTACACCAGATACATACATCAGACAAAACAAACAATAAAAAAAAAGATTGGTGAAATTGGTGGCTAAGGCTATCCGGTCCTTGTTACTGAATCCTAGATTTATAATGATTTAGAAAATAATGAAAGGATAATCTTGGTTTCTAGTCAAATCTAAGTGTTTGCCCGTTTATCTACGAACACAACGTAAAGGTTTCCAGTAGTGTATTTGGTACTTATATACCTACTACTAGCTGCGCCCCGCGGTTACACCCGCATAAGTTTAGATCCCGTGGGAATATCGGGATAAAATTATCGTATATGTTAATCCTTGCCAAATTTCATCCAAATCCGTTCTGTAGTTTTTGCGTGAAATAGTAACAAACATCCATTCCATTCAAACTTCACGTTTATAATAATATTAGTAGGATGACGCTTTTTATTTGCTGACCGTTAAGTCAGATTTTGTAGCATGAAATTATTTTGGCTATTCCAGGCTTATATGGCGAGCGTGTCGGCGCGCTCACCATCTTGTGCGGCGACCAGGAGACCGCCGCCAAGGTTATGTCGCAGGTCAAGATCTTGATCCGCACGATATACTCCAACCCTGCTATTAACGGCTCGCGCATCGTCACGGAGATTCTGAACAGCCCCGAACTTAATAAGATGTGGTAAGTTTTCCTATTGCTGTTTAATGTTTCAAAAAAGTATCCGGTGGCAAACATCATAGCTCAGCCGAGAGACGTCCAGTGCTGGACATAGGCCTCCCCAAGCGTCCGTCCTGACAGCATTTATAATGCACAATAGAGGGTGGCAGGGACACCGACGCGCAAACTTCTACAATTGGATTTAGTAAATGATTCTGAACACCCCTGCGTTTTTAGCTGTTTCATTCATTTTGGTCGCGCAGGTATTGCACTTTTATACGAAACAGCAGTTTCATTTTTTATAATCTACGAGAAATTTATACACGGCTAAATTGTTATAATATTAACTCTTATTCATTACGAGTTACCTTTATTTCAGATTACAGAATACATACACTAGTGTTAGTAAAGAAAACTTAAAAATATTATGCCGGATAAAGTCTGGAGCCAAACTTCACATTATCCATTTCTTGGACATGAGTAGTACCTCACTGTGCGCGAAAGAGATACCATCTGTCCTATATAGTTGCATCTCTCTCTCGGACTACTCACATACAAATTCTTAGCAAAAATTTGTACGTGTTTTCAGGTTGGCTGATGTGAAGACTATGGCTGACCGTATCATCAATATGCGCAAGGAGCTGCGGGAACGCATCGAGAAACGCGGAAACAAACAAAAATGGAACCACATTACCGACCAGATCGGCATGTTCTGCTACACTGGACTTAACCCCGACCAGGTATAATTGTACAACAAACTTAAATATTATACACTTGAACGATACACAAATACGTAACGAGACATAGTAACTCGTTGACAAAATAAACCACACTTGAACGATACACAAATACGTAACGAGACATAGTAACTCGTTGACAAAATAAACCTTCATAAACGAGCATTCATAACTGTACGTCGAACGCAAACGCACTCTGGTCCTGCCCTGCTACTATCTTGCTGGCTTATATTTTAACTTTGGCTTATAATATCGTTCATCGATGCTTGAGAGAATTGATCAAGATGCATCGATATGTTATTCAACACCCGCAAAGTAACTTGCGTTTCTTAAATTGAAATGTAGGTTTCTACATTTCAATTTAAGAAACGCAAGTTACTTATTGTAGTGTTCTTAATTAAATAAATATTTAGACTTCTGAAACGCAAAAGCTCAGGAACATTTACCCCAAATCATAATTATTTCAATAACACCTTTCATAACCTGTTCAAATGCTACAGTACTGGGCTCAAACACTCACAGAACTAAAATTACGACTGAACCAAGTGTTTACCTTTGAATTCCTGCCCCAGCAGTCTCGACATTTATAGCGATCGCTTTACGACCGAATTCGGTCGCAAAGTCCCGAATTGACAGGTGAAATGTATGGAGTGACAGGACTTTGCGACCGAATTCGGTCGTAAAGCGATCGCTATGAATGTCGAGACTACTGGGGCTGGATAGAAATGGTAGCTATAATCGTAAACATCCTGTGTATGTTCAGTAGAACATACACAGGACATACATAGGATGTTTGGTAAGGACAGGATTTTTTTTTTCTTTTCAATTCAGTTTGGGTAGATTGAACTATATAGATATAGCCTAGTGAAAACGCTGAAAAGGAACCATGGGCAAAGTTTTAAAGATTTTTTTTTTCTTTTTTTAAATGGACTTGGGTGGACATTTGGACCAAGCTCCTTAAATTTTGCCCAATGTTCTTTCAGCTGTTGACAAATTTTAAAGTTTAGCTGTGCTCGGAACATGAAATGGTGGCCTGACACTTCGAACAGTTCATACTTAGAGAATATAACACTGGAGAAGACAAGCGCAATATTCTGAACAAAAGCCTGTCACTTTTAGCGGGGATGCATACAAATAAAAATCGGCCAAGTACGAGTCAGACTCGCGCACAAAGGGCTCCGTGCCATTATCTATAAAAATCACGTCTGTTGTATGGGAGCCCCCCTTAAATATTTATTTTATTTTTATTATTTATTATTAAAGTAAAAATACAACTGAGTATTTTGTGAATATTTAAAGTGCCTACCTGTTGACATTATTGATATCGAGCAAAAAAGGGCAAAAAAATCGCGTTTGTTGTATGGGAGCCCCCCTTAAATATTTATTTTGTTTTTAGTATACTCTATTCATGCCGTGTTTTATGTTGAATTATGGTTGAATCGAATGAAAATTCTAAATGTAATTTGAGGTTAAGATTTTAAATTTAAATAAGAACGTGCTTAAATATTATAAAAAAAAATATTAACATACGGAAGGTTAATGCGTCTTTATGTAAGTTTGACGTATTTGAACGCTTTTTACAGGATTTAACAGCACAGCCAGGCATTTTCACGTTCACGGAGCTCCGCACGTCTTGAAAACGATTTACGAAGTACGTTAGGATCGATTTGGGAGTAGTTTTTAGGAACGCACTAAAGAAGAAGGGGAAGTGTTCGTAAAGCTTCTCCAGTATTATATTCTCTTAAGAGCTTATACGATCACGGCCATGGTATATTAAAATTTTAGACAACTTCTAGTAATTTTACACCTATGATTGTTACGTGATTTTGTTTGTAATGTAATGTAGATGTAGAAAATTCCAAACGTAGCAAAAAAAAAAACCATCAAATTGTTTTTTTTTTTATTTAGCTTATGGCTCCTTCCAGCGTTTTTCTCTATGCCCTGTAGTTTAGAACTTACCCATTCTGGCTAGAAAAAAAACCGCCTGTATACTTACTATGTTTCACTGTTTCCAGGTCGCGCGTCTGACTAAGGAATTCCACATTTACCTAACAAAGGACGGCCGTATTTCGGTCGCTGGCATCTCGTCAAAGAACGTCGACTACGTCGCGGAGGCAATGCACACAGTCTCCTCTTAAACGCACCGTATTATCAAAAAAAAAATGGTACTTGTCAATTTTTATTTATTCCCCTTTATTCATAAACGTTGCTTTAAGTTAAGCAGTGATTAACGGCTGTTTAACCATACGTTTTTGACGTTTGAACGTCACTTAACTTTAATCATCGTTTATAAATAAAATCCATTATGTTTTGAGTTTTTGTCCACAGTAATGATTTTGTCTTCCTTTCCCAGTTTTCCGCTTACCACTCGGACTCGTTGTATAATAGTAGTATAATCAGCCCATAATGTTCCCACTGATGGAACACAGGCCCCCTCTCTGTGAGAGGGCCTGTATCTAATGCCTTTGCTATTGTCTAATATCAAGGGCAAAAATAAACGGAACTTTTTAAATAAAAAACAAACTTGACGGTGTCTAAAAAAGAGATTGAAAAAAGTTCAATATGAAATTGCATGCTCGTGATTTTCCGCAAGTATTTATACATAAACATTTTGTTTCAGCATTTTAGATACCGAGCTGTTGTCCAAAATTAAGCAAAATTCGTTGGCTCCGTATCTATATACAAAAAAATCGTAAACCAATCGTTGTCGCGTCGTGTAACTAATCGTCACTTCTACTCCAGTGGTCGAAAAAACACAGTATTTATGAAACCAGCTTGTTTTTAATATTTGTCTTTTTTTTATTGCTTTTGTCATATATTTTTGTATGCATATTTTATTTTTTAAATTAAAAAGTAAACCCCTTATGCATAAAAATCTTTATAAATTCAACCATATGTCCTTGTCATTTGAAATGAAAATTAATGTGATAAACGTTTATAAATAAGACGTTTATGAATAAGGGGTTCAGTTTATACAGTTTCTTTTTTTTTTATTGTATGGCATACCTAAAGCTTTTTATTTTAGATTATTTTACTTTTTAATGTTATATTTGGAGTTTATTATAGAATAAACCGGGTGGATTTTTGAGCGAGGACAGGTACCATAGCTTTTGTAGCGACAGTAAAACGTTCTTATGACTTATGAGATCGTCCTTAAGGGCCGTTACATATGCCGCCGCGGCGCTTTATGTAACAGCCCTAACTTCTTGGCTCACTGAATTCACGGATTCAGCTGGGAAAACATTAATTTAAACGTTTTATTTTTATGATGTCTAATGAGGATTAAAATAACTTTAGGACCAAAAGGTTTGAGTGGGTACTTACTTAAAAGTCATAATTCGCAAACAAAAAAATGTTCACATACATACCCCTATTATTACAGTAGGTATAAAAAACTTCAAGTCTGATTAAAATTTTATTCGTTAAAATAAGTAGATCAAATAAACTTGCGAAAAAACACAGAAAATTCTATCAACGTGTTTGATTCTACGACGGTACTAGGTATTTCTACGCAAAATATTTACAGCTGACGAAACAAATAAACATCTTACTCTATGTTTACAAAATAAACTGATGCAGGTCAATCGTTAACATTGACTTAAAATTTCAACAAGAATTTTGTTTATATTACACATTAGTTTTATCCTTTAAGGACACATACATAAAGGGAACACATTTTATCCACAATTTTATTGCATCGTGGTAACAATCTTAAACATATTCACCTGCATCCAATATCGACAAAAACCTATTAACATTTCGCTAAACTAAATCAGTTTATTGTAGGACATACATAGACCTCAAAAAATGCTTTCTCGTACATTATTATGATACAAAATACATTTTTATTAGTTGACACTTGTCAATGATATTTTCAATAAAAATAGTAACTATATGTACAAATTTTTCATAGAACAAACTACTTGCTACCCATGGCACAATTTCTTTAGAATGTACCAACAAACATTCTATTTAAAGCAAGAAATATGTACCATTAATATACACACCTAATGTTTAGAGGTTCTATTAATTTTGAAGCGCCGCGCTTCTGTCAGTGAGGACGTGGCTCATGTTGACAATGATCAATATGATGCTCATTACTTTTATGGAAGAATGTTGAGGGGGGTAAAACTTTAGAAACTCCAAAATATAAGTTAACACTTATACGCGTCACATTTAAATCTATGCTTAATTCTTGTGTAAATAATTGTACACAATCACAAACCTTTTATATAGCTTAATACTTCATTTGTCCTGATTAAAAGAAATGTAAGTATCATGTAGCACCACCATTTTTAAGACAACCTGTAAATATATCTAGATAGACTACATCTTCCTTACTGCGTCTTCCTTACATTCGTGAGCCTCGACCAGTGATGCCGCATCCACGCATCGTGGCGATGGTAAGTTAACATTATTGGTTATCAATCAATATGCAGCAATTTAGTCGTAGTTTTATACATTACCTTATATTTTAAAACAATGATTTTATAGGCCTATTGTGGTTGTTTTCGCATGCTGGGCTCCACTGGATACTTTCCGGTAAAAGTTTCATTTTAAACTTATAATAAGTTACTTTTATCACAGTCAATGTGTTAACTTGACTGTCACATATATTGCAACCATAGATTTAGTATTAACAACTGAACCTAGCGTTACTGTTAAGCTGTGCTATGCATAGTACGGCTGTTTCGAAAAGTTTCAACGGTACCTACATTACACAAAAGAGTCATAAAGTTGCTTTAACCCTGTTATGAAAAACAAGGTCTGAAAACTTAACGTATTATTTTGCAAATCTTAGGGAGTGTGCACGTTACTGACCGAAACAAGAGTATAAGCGCGTTAACCTAAAATATGATTTGACAGTAACGGATACACCAGCTTTATTGGATATTTTATGTATGTAGGCACTGGAAGATACGTTTGGTCATATTTGCCATTGATCGTTTTTTTTTAGTATCTCTTAGAAAGTACAACATTTTAAAAAAAATATGTGGACATTTTACTTGAAATGTTGTACTTTCTAATGGTGGTTTTAAATGGTTCTCAATATGTGATCATTTAAATCTATTACTTTTTACTGGACTATCTATGGACGTCCTGAATCCCTACTCAATGTGTGATCATTTAAATCTATTCCTTTATACTGGACTATTTATTATTATGCTATTAAATTAAACTGTTTTTATACAATATTATGTACACCTTTTGATTTCTTAGCGGGTTATTATGAAAAATAAAAATTATTGCTATGTTTAAAATACATAAATTTAGAAACTGTTATCGCACCCTAAATAGATTCTATTAGAATAGTAACACCTTTGAAAAACTCGTGAAATGAATACTTAATGTGATTAAATATTACAGGTGACTATATATGAAAACCTAAAAGGAAATGTATATAAAATAAAATCTATATATTATTTATGTAAGTATGTATGGCTATATCAGTGAATAGCTGGTATTCATTTAGGGAGAGCGCCCACGAGCTTCTCAGTTGCCCAGCAACTTATTTGTCACTCACATCAAAAGTTTGAAAATGCTGTCTTTGTCGCGAACATGCTGCGCGCATGTTACATACAACTTGATGTGAGAGAGAAAAAAGTTGGTCGTGGGCGCCCTCCCTTATGTAACATTGTTGCTGTGTTAACTCCGCGCTGAACCACATCACATAGATAATAGCAGTCTTCTATAAACAAAACAAACCTAGATTCAAATTAAAACTAATTAAGAGGCCCTTTGCAGTTATTGCGTTTAGAATCATTGGTAAGTAACATAACATAAATAATAAACATTCGTCATCAAGAACTAAAAATCTAGAAACAATTTGTGCGTTGTGTAAAGGTACAGACGCCAGCAGGTCAAGCTACCCGAAACTGCTAAATTTTCCAATCAACCTTGAACCTTAGTGCTTTAGCGATAAAGTTGAAAATCTATTAAAGAAATTTGACGGATTGTAGTAGCTTGATGTGCTGGCGTCTGTACTTCATGAGAAAGTTGCCTTGGTAAACTAAATCTATACTTTAAATTACATTCCACGGTAAAATTTACGCGGGACCAAGCAGCACTTTACGTGAATGTGGTAACGCAGGTCCCATATTCTTTATTAAGATATTATACTTGATCGTTTGAAAACCAAACAGAGAATATGATATTACTACCGAACCCCACTACAGTACACTGCCTTTAATATGACACATCATCGCACAGAGTCAACGGGACGTTAACGAGAAACGAGATTATTCGAACCCAATGTGACGTCCCGATGACGGCGAGGTAGACACACGGCCATAGCAAATGTATGTATAGACGCTAGCAGGTCAAGCTACCCAAAACTGTCAAATGTTCCCAATCAACCTTGAACCTTAGTGCTTTAGCGATAAAGTTGAAAATCTATTAAAGAAATTTGACAGATTGTAGTAGCTTGACGCCTGTACCGCTAGTTCGGCACCGTCATCTCGTTCTCGTTGACTTGGCGGTGGACAAACGACCATAAACTACGATGTTCTAGAAGAGCGGTGGCCGCACTTAACGGCCGTTCATGACAGCTGTCAAGCTGCAAAAAGCAAAAGAAATGATGACAGCGCCAAAGATTTAGATCGTCAGATTCGACCTACCAATGACGTAGTGTCTTGACTCGATTGTCATGGAAACGCTTTTCAATGTGTGAGCTCACTCTTCTCAGTATGGGCACTTCGCGTGACTAATGGTCGATTCCTATAATTTACGGACCGTTGTTGGTTAAAATTAAGACTTGTATCTTTACCACTAATGAAAGACCTCATGCTTAGTATAGTAGACCCTTCCATATGGAAGTAGCTACCACACGTAAAATTAGCTTACGATTCGAATTATATGCCCAGTTTGGCAATAAAAAATGCTACCATGGGTAAGCAAAACGATTCGTTTTTGTTGTTTATAGGAACCGAACATAAGAAGTACGGTGAGAGCAAATCTAGCGATTTAAATCTTTGGGCAGCGGACTTTGTCGCAGACCTTGTCAAATACTGGTGTAAATGACAGATATTCATGACGGCTGTTATAATAATAATAAATGGTAATATGACGGAAACGCTCTCCTAGGAAATGAATGCTTTAGTGGCTCAGGAATGAGTGACAGAGATGGCGCTCTACAAAGCCGATCTTGGTCTTTCACTGTGTCATATTTACGGCCAGCTACTGTTGTGTACTACACTTGCATTGTCGTTACATGAACTTATAATAATATATGCACATTTTTGAATGCAGGTTAGGTACAGACCTACAGTTATATGCACGTAAAAGCAATATACTCCTAGTTACTGTAAAATATAAGTTACCGTGTGTATGTACGTAAGCAAATGCAAACTTGTATGAATTTACATGAATAAATAAGTTATATGTTATTCATGACTACTCTGTTTTATTTCAAAACTCTTACTTGAGCAGTGTACGAACCCACTGTGAAAAAACCTACTGAATATTTTTTTAAAGATAATTATTGTTTTATTTAAGAGTTGCAATTGTTGTTGTTAAATTAAATAATGTTTGTCACTCTATTTTTTTTTAAATACAAACAAAACTAAAATCCTGATTTCAAGCTCGAATGTGTATTTGCAGATGAGATTATTTGAATATCCTCAAAACTACTTCTAAGGTGTTTTTTTAACCTGTTAGCCTCTTTATTATGAAGGGAAATATGTAAATACGCAGATAGTATACAAACACCTTTAAAAAACTGTATATTTTAACAGAACAAACGAAACAGCACTATGATCACGCCTCGCTCGAGACCCACAATGTCACCACTTTTCACTTCACATTATATGTCCGCGCTTACTCTAAAGTTCATTACATTTTAATAAACATATTTTCCACAGGCTCCATCATTTTATTTAACCTAATTTATTGCTCATTTATTTATTTAAAGGCATACTTTCACTTACAGTTTGTGAGTCAGTCGAGTTAGCAGAGTCTTCGCCTAATAATCGGCTAAGTTGGTCGTCGAGCGTGTCGGCTCGCCTCGGCTCGCGCGTCTTCGCCTCCACCGTGGCGAAAACATCGTCCCCCGCCATCATGTCGCCCTCGTCCAGATACGAGAACGAGTCTAAGTTGATATCGGAAGTAGTGATTGCAGTGCTATAAATGTCTATTCTCTTCTGTTGCGATTGAGCTTCTCTTACTTTTAGCGAAAGTTTCTCTTTCGCTTTCGTAAGTGCTTCGGACTCGGATTTATCCAGTTTAGAATCGTTCTCTTTTAGTTTTTCAATTTTTGTTTTGAGAGCGAACGACGAATCGTTACTCGACGACCCCTCGTCTTGTAGCTGGCTGAGCAACGTTCTGGTCGCGAGGGACATTGCGCTCGAACTGCTGTACATTTCGCTGCTCTCACCTGAACAAATATTTAGGTTTTCTTACAAATTAATCAGAAGAACAAATAAAAATAAAGGTGGAATCAAATGTATAGATTACCGCTTGGTGTTGCCCGTTGCATGCTTTCCTGTGATGAATGTTTGTTTTTTGACTTGTGACTGGTGGACATGTATTCACTGTCGCTGTCACTGGACATGCCTAAGTCTAGGTGTAGGGAATTTAACTTGTCCTCATCTTTGCCCTTTCTCGATACTGTGTCAAGTTCCATTTCCCAGTCGGTGACGCTCGACGAATCTTTGACACCTTCTGATTCTTTAGGGTAATTTGATTTACCATCATCTTTCTCGATTAATGATAAACTCGTGTCTACCATAGGTACAATTTCCCCTATGCTCTCAACAGTAGAGTCTAAGCTGCTCGCATTGCAAGTTTCTTCTGTTATTTGGTTTTCAAACAGTACTGGTGTTTCTGGGGTGATTGGAGACAACTTCTTGCTCTCGTCGGAAATGCGAGGTGCGTTACTTCCGCGACTGTCTAATATCTCTGACATGGTAGTAGTGCGACCAGTCTGTTCGTTGTTCAACTCTAAAACAATAACATTCCCCGCACACTTGGCTGCCTCGGCTTGGTCAGTCTTCGACGCTTGCAATAGTTGATTAACATTTTTACCCATTATTACTTTAGACATGTCGTTCCCGTTTTTTGCGAATGTTAAAGCTTTGCCTATCGCTGTACCCTTTTGTACTACAATAACGCTGCCTTTTGCACTAGATGGTCGAACGATAGGATTGGAAATTTTAGGAGTAGTCACGGGTGCTAAACCCTTTACTGGTACAATATCCGCTAAGTTCGCGGTTTTTATTGTCTCTACACCAACAATTTTAGCACTAGATGGGATTGAGCTAACTGTTGTAGGTAAAGACATTACAGTCATAGCGGGCGCCTTGGGAGTTTGTGAAACAGATTGGGAACTCACTGGTACTAACTTCATAGCAGTGGGTATGCCCTTGAAATGTATTAGCGGTATCTGTCCGTCGTTCCCCGGTTTCGTTCGAGCTTTTGCCGGTAAAACGACCATTTTTTGTCCTGATTTAGGATTCAAGACGAGTGCTTTAGCTGATACTTTTAGATCAGTGGCAGGAATGCCCTTAGGTGTAAGTGTTTCGGTTAATTTGTTTGATATGCTGTTTGTACTAGTCGGGTGGTCCCTGTGCGCCGTGCTGGCGCCGGATGTGATTATTAATTTAGAGTTGGACATGTTTCTACTTTCCGACGACGGTTTCGAGACAACAATCATTTTCTCCGACATAAGGGGTGTGCTAGTATTACGCGACTTCGGTATCGAACCGATCACTTTAGTTGTCACTAGTTTGCCGGGCGTGTTCAAACCTTTCTGAGCTAAACTCGGTGCGACGACTACTTGTCTGTTAGACAATAGTTTTATACCCTCAGAGGGCTTTTGTAACAACTTGATGTCAGACATTTGTACTTTTTTGTCTGTGCTTATTTCACCACGATTCTTTATGATAAGTTGGCAAGGTTTTCCGGATATTGTCTGTTTGTGGGTGACGTACGTGCTCTGCGCTTGTAAGGACGCGGGGTCGTCGGGGTGCGCGTTCTCCGACACCTCCAGCTCGTGCGGCACGGTCGCGGGCTGTGTCAGTAGCTGCATGGTCGGCGAGTCTGTCACCATTCCCGGGGAAGACAACACTTTAGGCTTTATTTCGTCCAAATAGTCGGGTTTTGTTTTATTACCTAATATAGATTGAGCATAACTAGCTTGGAAAGTGTTAGGAGGGCCTGAATACTCCATCTGCATGGAGGTTGGATTGTACTGTTTGTTAGGAGAAGGTGGCAGTTCTTGTTTTTTCATTTGCGATTTAGATACAACAATTTGTGAACCCTTTGCACTTTTATGAGACCTGCTTTTGTGCGGCGTCGAGCGCGGGCCGTGACTTTGATTCGGTTTACTGGTTGACACTTTGCTTACTTGATTATATGAGTGTTTTGACTGCCCTGATGGTTTACCTGTGCAGAAACATTTGATTGTTAAATGAAATACTGATAAAAAAATCTGTTGATAATTTATAACACTATTTCTCAAAAATATTCTTTTCTTGTATGAAGCAATAAATATTGTGTTAATATATATTAATATGTATCGACAACTCACTTGTAGCTGGTTGTGAGAACTTAGAATAAATCTGTGATAAATTCAAATGTTTTTGGTTGGTGTTGACGGGTATGTTTCTTATATTTTTGACAGGAGTGCTGCCTTCGTCTGGTATTGCACCACCCTCTGGGACTTTCCGCTTTCGACTAACAAGCTCTGATTCCCAAACCTAGAAAAAAGTGTTATATTTGTTGAAATTTACAGTTACTATTTGTGTGATTAGAATAATCAGCATATTTATATTGGAATCCTATATGCAAAAGAGAAAGTTTGTCTTTTGTCTCGTTTGCTCAAAACTGTGCATTCATAATCAGCCTATAACATTTTCACAGCTGGGATACAGGCCTCCCCTCTCGGTGAGAGGGAGTGCGCCGTAATCCACCAGGCGGGCCCAGTGCGGGTTGGTAGAAACTGTGCACAGAAAAAATGCAGATGTTTTAAATTCAATGCAAACACGTTCTTCCTAAGTTTGGAGATTATTAGCGAGCTATATTTGTTAGCAAACTGCATCAGGAAGTTATGATAAGATTATAGAACTCATGCATTTGCATTTTTTCTGTTACCACGCACAGTTTTGAGCTAACTCAAACTTTTATGACTATACTGCTCAGTTTATTGATGTTACGTAAGTTGTTATAAGCCAGATGCAAAGTCTATTGAATAAAGATTTAGGAAATAGTTTATTCTTTGTTCTATGCATTTAACTTATTATTCTAAATTATAAACGGACAAAGAGGAATTGTATTCAAATACTCCAGAAAAAAGGAGCAGTTAGTGAAAGAACAAAATGCACCTTAGTTGTCTGATCTTCCATAGCTATGGGAGGGTACATGGTCTCATCATGGTCAGATGTGAGGGCACTCTCGGCGGTCTGGCCCTCAGCATCAGGCATTTCCTCCTCATTAGACTTCGGAGCTATGAGCTTCTCCGCTTCAAGTCTCTTCTTAATCTCCTTATTCTCAGCAGCAGCAGCTTCAGCTGCCTTATCTGCAATTTCTGTGTACATGGTCTGTGCGATTCCTCGTGGCATGAGAGGCACCCGCCTCCGACCTTCGCTGATCCATGCTATACCTGTGTTTGGACCTGATAACCTATTTGTTGAAATAATAACATAATCCATTAATGTAAAGTGACAATAGATAGTAACAATTAAATAAATATTTATAATTTGATAAAACTAAAAATACATATTATATTGAAGTAGAAAATTAATTAACCATAAATTTTCAATAAAAATAAAAGAAAAAAGTTTCAAATTATTTTTATTATGTAAATCTAAAATTGATGCAATTAAAAAGACACTGTTTGGAAAATATAGTTTACTTTTTATATCTAAAAATAATTAACAAAACTTTTTAATGACTGAAGAAGAAATTATTAAAAATTATTTGACATTTCAGATGAATAGGTTATCTGTCAAAATTTCATATTATCAAAATTACTTTCTAACACTTATAATAAACATAATATAGCCATTTATGTTTGCAAAAAGCAGTGGTCAACCCACATTGTCAAACTAAACATACATCCACAAGGCTAAGATTCAATATGTAACAATAGAAAACATAAAAAGAAGTTTAAAAATATCAAGTTTTAAAACTATCTTATAAGATTAATATGCACACAATCAATTAGAAACACTAATAAACAAGAGCAATATGTTAATACCTTTGACTTTCAGTTACTCTCAGCCATCTTTTACTTTGTGTAACAGTGTTTAAAAATAAATCAACAACCCTACACTGAAAACATTAAAATATCAACTTACTGATCAGCAATTGTAGCTAACAACTCATCATTAGACACGCGGCGCGCCTCAGCGCTATGCCGATCATCGCTTATATGCAAAACGGCGCGCAGTTCTTCCAGTAGCTTTTTTCTGTTGTCTTCCAATGCTCCTTGTGCTCTAAACACACTGATCATATTCGAGTAGGCTTCTAATTCTAGAAACAAATGAATATAGTATACATTTCTAAACATATTTGTAATACGATTGTCAACAAATTAGCTAAGACGCGCTGAGTATAATTTAAGAAAACCATAGGAGGGAAAATGAAAGCCATTTATAGGACTAAATATATACCGAGTCTACGGAGCGTGAGGCGACATTCGTCGCGCGTCAGGTTTAGGAGCATGGGCCACATCTTAGACGGCTTTTATTAAACACTAAAAGTTAACTCTTGATTATATGATTTTGAACATTTTTATAAAATAGTCAATTGGCAAATATCCATACTGTTTACTTCAAACGACAATTCGTTCATTTTGACACTTCAACTAAGAGAAGCGAAAATAAAAGCATCTTGTCTATGCTACTTAGTGATACCACTATTGTGATGGGAAAGTCCATGTTAATCTTAGGCCACTGGCCAGGTCAGAAGGCTTTTATGAATTTAGCAAGTGAATGAAATTACATATTCAGAAAGTGAAATCGGAATGTTCAGAATTGTATACTACAATTGTGTGTTCCAATCAATAGCGATGAAAGTATAATTTTATTTTACCACCGTATCAGCGGTATCAGTGATACAGGGCCCCGACTCCCCGAGCTACCGGCCCCGACATGACGTGTAAGCAAAAATTTGTAAATTATTAACCAATACTTCAATTTTTTATTGATAAGAAGTCCATAATGATTGTAATGAAAAATGAAAAAACAATGAAAATGAATGAAAATTTGTTTATGGCTTACAAAAGCTTTAAGCTACAGGCGAGGTCCAATTTTGCTGTTGCATTCATTTAACAAAATAACGCGAGTCTAATCAACTGTAAACAATCCGAGTCAGGATGCTCTAACTTTCGATCTCGCTTCGCTCGCTCTTGCATTTTCTAGGTAAAATAACAATGGCAGTTTATGTAACTTATACAAGGCAAATTGCTGCAATTTTCTAACTCACTTATTAAGAGATGTAAGAGTCCAGGACCTCCAGAGTCAGGATACTATTTTGTGAAGAAAAGAAACATCTCACCTTTTGAGGTTTGCCCCAGTAGGATAATAGGCACCCCAGTAAATTTTGATAGGAGGATTCAGAACTAGGTAGTTACATACGTCACTGAATCTAAGGAATCGCATTAGGTGTTTTTTTTTAGTACTTTTCAATTAATAAAATTGGTACGAGCAGGAACCAATTATTATATAATTATTATTGGTTGGAACTTTCAGTGTCACCCTCGTACTCTTAATGAGTTTCGTGCTTCTTTTCGCTTACCTATCTGCAATTCAGCATTACTGATAATGATTTTATGGGACTAGTTGTTGCCCGAGACTTCATCTGCCTGTAATTTGTTAAAAATACTTGCCTATGGCCTTCTCCGGCTTTCACAACAATCGGTTATGTGTGAAAAAAAATTGACCCGTCACCAAACGCCTGGCTGATGTGAAATATTGACTCCACGTACGCTTTAGGTACACGAGCTCAGCGCTGTGAGGGAGAGAGGTATTACCGAGTCGGGTGGGAAGCTTCGCAGAGGTATAAGCGCGTGGCGACGCCAACAGCCGGTGTAAGGTATAACCCACCATTACATCTTACACATCAAAAGTAGCAGATAGACAGAATTAAAAAAAAAAAACCGATTTTATTTATATAGAGTTTAATCACAAATTGATTATGCCACCCTCATCGGTACAAACAATTATTCCTTATGTTCTAAATCCTATTTTTGCTAATTTATATAAGAGTCTTGCATCCCCCGACGGACGCAAGAATGTTGTACACCTTCCAACATCCAGTGATTTGGATAACAACATGACTCTTTCGGCCTCGTTCCGGACGCACTCCATCAGTATATGGTAAGTATCTTCCACTATATTACATTCCGGACAATTTGGTGACGCAACTTTACCCATGAGAAATGCAAAACTGTTCATTGGAATGTGTCCCGATCGAAGTCGAAGAGCCATTACAATTTCTGGCCGACTTATATTTGCCTGGTCAAACCATGAACAATGAGAAAGTGCTGGCTGGATCGTCCGATACCAGATTCCCTTGCTCAGATCCTCTGATTGAAATGTTCGTGCCACGTTTTAGCGCATTCTTCTTTAACTACACACAGAAAATCACTGTGCACGGGAGAGAGTGGACAAACCAACCCATCATCACAAGCATCTTTCGCCAATCGATCCACTACTTCATTATCTTGCAAGCCAATATGAGCCGGTATTCATTGCAGTACAATATTCTTGTTCTTAGAAATAAGTTTACAAATAGATTTGATCACGCTGCAGGCAATCGGAGTACCCCGAAAACTCGAACAGACAGGATTACTTTCTCATTTATAATATTAGTATGGATTTCTATGTCTAGCGGAAAAGTATAAAAGGTCCCCTCTTATTGGGATAATTTTTTTAAATGCAACATTCAGTGTTTGTACCATAGACCTAGACGCGTTCAGTTGTCGTTTGTAAAGTAAGTAAAGAAATGACATATTTTTATATTTTTTTATATGCCGTAATCGTTTCCAAGTTGATTTTAGTTTCAATTACATTATTTGGATTAATTACCCAATGTAACATTTTTATTCTTTTAACGGTACTGAAGTAGTTTTATACAGTTATTTTATTGCCATTTTAATTTACAATATTGTGTAATAAGCAATCTCCGTAAACGACAGTGAATGTAAAAAAAATCCAAGCCAAGCCGTCATGAAAAAGTTTAAATTTTATTTTCTCAATATTAATCGTGATTATTTGTATATAAAAATAGTACTGTAACTTAGCAAGTACCATTTGAATTTACAAGAAATGATTACGAACAAAGCACACAAAACTTCTAATTATTGCCAGTTAAAAAAAGAGGACGCTCCATCGCATCGCATAGCAATCACTTTACTTGCCATCCTTTTCTAATAAACGTTTTTGTATATGAGTGAGGGGTATGATAGTTTTCGATTCATGATAACAATATCCATGTTAGCAGTACTGTTTTTAAGTCTCCGTTAGTCCGTTTGCGTCTCCGTCTGTCATTCAACAATCGTCAACGTTTTTTGAGTTTGAATTTCTTTGAACGGAGTGCCAAAATATTTTGGTATTTGAGAAACAACACCATAATTTATTAATTTACGATGGCCGACGTGGACGAGATAATTGATTACATAAAGTCACTAAAGAAAGGGTTTGACAAAGATTTATTCCAGAACAAAATCGATGAATTGGCGTATGCAGTTGATACAAGTGGCTTGCAATACAATGATTTCCATACTCTGTTCAAAGTTTGGTTGAATTTATCTATTCGTGAGTAATTATTATGTTGGTCTATGCTGTAATTACAGACCCAGGGGGCCTACTCCGAAGTGCAGTGCGAATGTTCAGATCGAATCGAATATTAGTCAAAAATGCGAAAAGTTCGGATCGGCTCAGTTGGGTCGGGACCATAGTCAATATTCGAAAGAGTCTAAGAGTGTAAGATCGGAACCGATCGAACCAAATAGTAACTTCGTAGCAGGAAACGGCCTAACATTCGGCCGATACTACTTCGGAGTAGACCCTCAGATCCGTTGGTGTATTTAAAGTGTGTGTTTTATTTCCAGCTATAACAAAATGGACCAGTTTGGGTGTTTGCCTTGTGCCTTCAGACAGAGTCGAGGACAAAACCGTGGAATACGCTCTGAGCTGGATACTTTCTAATTATGAGGAACAGTCAACTTTCTCACGAATTGGATTTTTACTTGACTGGCTAACAGGTAAAGGAATAGCTAATATTTTTATCCCTTTGATTATTATTTCAGTGAAAACTTCAGCAATTTGCATGCTTGCATGCAAATGGTGTAGTTATACCCTAACAACAACATAACATAGTGTTACACTTGTACACGTTTTGGAATGGGCAACTAGCTTCAACTTTCTGACTAACTGACCGACAATTTAATTTTGACAATTCAAAAGTGCCTGAAAGGGTTTTATTGGAATAAATGATTTGAGTTTGAGTAATTCCCTAAAGGTATAGGCAGAAGTGTACTACAAACAACCAAAACTGCAGGGTAATTGCGTAATACAATAATAGTAGGAATGGCTCTCGTTTTGACAGTTCAACAACATTCATTGTGTTATTTACGTTTTAGAGCAGACAAAGTTTTCGAACTCAACGTGTTATGCAATTACGGTGCCGAATAGTAGAGTACAACCCTCTAGAACAGTGTATATTTCAGATTTTTCAATAAATATTATATTTCAATTTTTCCAGCTGCTTTGGAATGTGACTGCATTGACATGGAAACCCTGGATATAGGATATGATGTTTTCTATGTTAGTTTGACATATGAAGTTCTGGTAAGCATCCAAAACAACCTTACTTATTTATTAAACATAACTCCTCTATCTTTCTGCAAGAGCTTATATCAGATATTTGGCTAGGCTTTCGATTTTAGTCCACACAAGCCATTGGAAAAACTATAGTTGGCTGCCGTAAACGCAAACCTTCTGTTGAAATATTCTAGTTTACAAGAGACTGCACTTAGTGCTGTAAGGCTATAGTAAGTATACAGAATGGCAGGGACATCAACTCACAACCTGTAACCATGGATTCAGCACATAATAAATTCGAGACCACCTAGTGTAGAAATTTTTCATTGTTTACCAAAAAATTAAATTCATGGTTACAGTTTGCGCGTCGAAAGTCACTGACACCGAGGATTTTTTTTTTTTAACTTTGGGTGGTCTTCAAAATCATATTAAAATTATATGGTTATACAAATAATACTTTAAACTACTTTTGATGTGTGGTTACAGACACCGCATGCGATTAAACTAGTATACACCCTGACAAAGCCTATTGATGTTACAAGAAGGAGAGTAATTGAGTTGCTTGACTATGCCAAGAAGAGGGAGGCTAAAAAGGTGAGGAAATAAGTACGGATTATTTGTTGATACATGCACATCATAAATATGGATTTGTTGTCATCGATCATCGTAATATGTATTGCACTGCTTGCATTATTTTATAATAATAGTGTACACACGGCTACACGTCAAGCTATACAAAACCAGTTTGTCTTGGCCTCACTTTGTATGATATTTTCTCACAATGAACGGTCAGCCAATACTGGTTTTGCATAGCTTGATGTGTAGCCGTGTGTACCTTGGGTTTGATAGTATGATGATCATCCTACAAAAATACTAAAATGTTTTGAGTTTGAGTCTTTGAGTTTGAATAATGGAAGAATTGTTTTAACAGTCTATTTTCAAGTTCATGAAACAGTACATACACACCTTTTTTTCTTGGAAAAACTAAACAAACATTATACAAGATACAGATAATGATCTGATTACAATTTAAATTAGGTACCATTTTGTATTACAGAACATGTACAGGCAGCTGCAGGTCCTTCTCGGCCTGTTCAAGTCATACAAACCAGAATGTGTGCCTGAAGATATACCAGCTATCTCCATTCACAGTGCTTTCAAGAAGATCAATCCTAACCTCCTTGCTAGATTCAGAAGAAATCAGGTATGAGGAAAAAAAAAAACAATAAAAGTTTTTTTTTCTTTAAAAAATAGAAAAGCTACCTCGTTGGTCTAGTTGTTGTAAGCGTTACTCCTGAACATGAAGTCCTGGGTTCGATTTCCAGGTGGGGTAAAGTATTATCGGATTGTCCCATCAGGAATTACTCAGTAGCAGCCTGGAGTCCGGATTTGTGCCTTGTTGATGAGGCTTGCTTTATTACAGGGAACTTAAACATAACAGGCAAAATGTATATACTATAGGTATAACTCTGCATAACCCTTCGGGAAATACAGGCTATTTAAAAAAGTTTCATGATTGCCAACATTCTAAAGTTTATTTTTATTTTTAGGAAAACAGGAACACAATGCGTAGGGAGAAACATCATCTGACATGGATTAATCCTATCAATTCTGTAAGTATCACTTATTTACATTGTCCTATACCATAAATTCTTGCTTTTTATCTATCTTTTTAACTTTATTGCACACAAATAGAAGAAAAGAAAAAAGAAGATAAAAATAAACAATAAAATAAATTTTATTGGGGTCTTAGCACTATCATCCTTCTGGTTCATATTAGTATTTGAATGTGGACATGGGGTTGGTACAGATCTTCAGTTTCTACACTGAATCTAAAAAAAAAAAAAAATAACTTCAAAGGCAAAGCAATTTCGTTAAAACAGATAGGACACTCTTTACCGTGTACACCACGTTATAAAAAAAAGGAATGGCATTTCTGTTTATGTTGGGAATCGAACCCAACACAACACATTGCGCGCGGCTTGCACGCGCAGGCAGCGTGATCAACATGTCATAGACAAGCTGAGGCGCCATGTCCACTATTTCATTGCTCGCCGGGGTAACAGTTATCTATCTACCTTGATGTTAACTTTATTCCTACACATCATTCTTCACACAATCTATCCGTTATTTACCTTTAAATATCATGTAAATTACAGGAGCGCGGAAGAAATAAGAAAGCCGACCCATTGGTGCCAAACATGGAGTTCTGCAGTATAGGCTCAAAGCAGTATGCAAACAAGGAACCACAGAAGAACTTCCTTGATTTTACAGAGTAAGTAATTAGACAAATAGTAATTATATAATACTCAAGCTACGGTTACCTAGGAGAGCGGTGGCCGCCATATAGCGTCAGCAATTTAACTTTTGTCAAAACGTTATTTATGAAAGTTAGACGGTAAATTCGAATCCCCGCTACTGCACATCCAGCAGCGATTGTAATGTATTACAGGTGTTACTACCTACCACAGGCACCAGCGATCCACAACCAAAAAATCGTCAGCTATTTCTTGCGTAAAATATTGTTGGTATTGTTTTTTTGGTGAGAAATAAACACTTTTTATTTATTAAAATCTTTGGGGACTCTTATGCCATAACTATCTCTGGGCAGGGCAGTGGCTTATCCTGTTATATTGGCCATTGGTGTTGCGGTCGCTGTGTTATGGTTGGTTTCTAAGCTGCTACGGCCGTCAGCCCGTGCAGGTTGCATTATGGCCACTGCTGTTCTAGAAAGTTCCGAACAGCTAGAAACGTTACTATAGCTACATAACATCACACCTTCATTTCCCGAAGGGCTAGGCAAAGGTGTATTACCTATAGTACAACACATTATGCCAGTTATGTTAAGTCTAATGTAATAGTGAGCGAGCCTATGGCCATTAAACAGGCCCAAACCAAGACCCTACTACTGAGAAATTCCAGATGGAAAACCAATAACAATGCCCAACCTGGGAATCGAACCCAGGACCACATGCTCAGTAGTAGCGCTTGCGACCACTAGACCTTCGAGACAGTATTCTCTTATAAGTAATCGAATTCTGATCTTCCACAGCCCAGTATCAGTCCTCCAATGCAGTGTGCAAAGTTCGACATCGCGGCCGGCTCGCCTGCGCGCTCTCCTGTGTAACGCGACCGGCGTCGCTCTGTTAGCGGTCGCGTCGCACGCCGAGCAAGCCTTCTTGTCGCATGATCTGCATCATCTACTCAACAGTTGTGAGTATTCATAGGACTAGCTATGACATGTAAAATACAATAGAATGTCAATTTCCGTAATTAAAAACGTTCAAAATCTAGTCGCAATCTCATCTCAGCGACGATCAACGTCAAAAACTCGTGAAAAATGGAGGTAAATTCAAAGTGTTTTTGACAGATCGAGAAAGAGATTAGAATGAGAATGTTCTTAAAAATACGGGAATACATTGTCCTTCTGAAGAGATTCACGCCAGTGTGTATAGGCCGCTTCCATCCTGCGCATAGATGCAGAGAAAGGCAAATACGCACTACGCCGAATGTTGTGTTAAATGCACAAACTCAATTTGCGTTTTCGTTATATCAAGAATCAATTCGTAATATCATGAATTAACCGTAAGGTCAATTCGTGCGGCGGATAAAGGTGACAGCACGCAAGCCAGGTGAACAGTCCGATACACGGGAATAGGCTGGAAGCTGCCCTTTTTAACTGGTTCTACTCCTACAACAAATATATCTAATATTATGTCAAAATACCTCTATTCCTTTGCAGGTTTCCTAAACATATCACCACACAGCTACATCGAGAAGCAAGACCTGCTGCACCGACTGGCGATACTGCAGCACACTCTGATGCAAGGCATACCCGTCATCACCAGGTTCCTAGCGCAATATCTGCCGCTGTGGAACGAGAAAGATTATTTTGCTGAGGTAATGAACAGGTTAAGAATGGGTATTTTGACTGATGAAACTCATGTTTCGAATTTGTCATCGGTTTTGTTGCGTGGCGCTGTTTATTGCTAGCCTGTAATTTCCCACTGCAGTGCAACGGAAGGAATGAAAATACATATATTTCTGGTAAATATGACGCAAAGAAAGAACATAACACAAACAAAAAACAAGTTAGGGGAAAATATGCGTCACGTTCACGTAAAACTGCCATCGCTCAGCATAATGGCCTCCCACTTGCTAATGGCAATAATTCTTTATAATCGTATTGTGTATCGTGTCTTGCTATATTAGCCTAGCTAGGCTTCTACAGCCTCCAGGGTATGCAGAAACCAAATAATGATCTACAAAAGTTGATGTCCTGTAATTCATCGAATTTAGTGTGTCAAATAACAGTCATCATCTTATGCGTTTGCTGACTTTGAAAACAACAAAAAAGAGAATATTGGACATCTCAATCTGTAGCTAATTACTCTTCAACTTAGCATGTTGATGGCTAATGCTCGCTTTTAGCGATAATACCGCCCATTGTGCCCCCTATATGTAGAATTTATACATTTATTGCGTAATAAAGATTATTCTATTCTATCTAGATGGAGTCCGGCTATAATCTGGCCACAACTTTACCGCCGTCAGTTTCTGTAATGTGCAGACATCAATGCTAATCACGATGATTATTTTTGGCAGATCTTGGAGCTAGTGCAATGGGTGAGCATAGACAGTCCTGAGCACGTGATGTGTGTAGTAGAGCCACTTGCAAAGATATACCATAGAGCGCAGTCCATAGAACAATGCGCTATACTCAAGAGCCTCAACAACATGTACTCTAATCTTGTAAGTATAGTTTTAATTAACATACAGCTTTCCAAAGTAGCTTGAAAGGGTCACGTGGCTAAGTAATAACAGCCGCACGGGTCGATTGATCAGGTTAAGCTACGCTTGCTACGGTCGATCCATGGATGGGTGACCATCTTTACATACTGAGGCCCCTCCGTGCCACTTAAAGCGCGCTACGCCGTTGGTCCCGGCTGTCATTCTTGGATCTTTGACAGTCATTACGGGTCATCGTGACCGAAAAGTCTGACAACCAGTCTTACCAAGGGGTATCGTGTTACCCAGTAACTGGGTTGGATAAGCAGTCGCTCCATGTAATAAACTGGTATTCAGCTGCGTCTGGTTAGACTGGAAGCCGACCCCAACATAGTTTGGAAAAGGCTAGGCAGATTTCAGATTTCACAGCTTTCTAAAGAAAAGTATGCGCTACGAGAATCATCGTCTATCCTCAGAAATTCAAACTCGCGATGATGAGATCTAATATATTTTTTTAATATAATCAGGTATACTGCAGCACTAGGACTCGCTTACACTTCATGGGCACGTCACCGTCACAACAGAGTTACTCGCTAGTACTGCGCGGGGTCGCGATAGCTATCAGCGAGATGTGCAACAAACAACTGCAAGTTGATCCAGGTATGTAGCAGGAACTATAAAAATAATAAATAAAATAAAAACTTTTTAATTTAGACTTTTTGAAATCCATAGAATGTTAGTATAATAAACTTATGAAAAAACGAAAATGAATGAATGAATGTTAGTAGAAGAAAAAAAATAGAGAAGACAAAATAAAATATAAAAAACTACAGTTTTACAAGAATTTTTGGTACAGACGTCAGCACATCAAGCTACTACAAATGTGATTTTCATGTTTATCGTTAAAGCATTAGGTTCAAGTTTGATTGGGAAAATTTGACAGTTTCGGGTAGCTTGATGTGCTGGTGTCTGTATGTAGCCAAAATACATACAAAATATTAACGCCGCCATTTTGTTTTTTCATTATATTACACAAATGTATTAGCAGTATTTTTTTTGAATAATCGATTTGCCCACCTGTACGCAAAATACGCGCATTGACGTGGAGTTGCGGGCACCAGCCCGTATTACCTATTACCAGGCAGTATTTTTGTATCAAAACTGTGTGAGTTTGGCGATGTAATAGTAGGAGTTCTAGTTCTTCTTCCATGACGGCTTGAGCTATCTTTCTTAGTTGATGCTGTGCTAAAAACCAATCAGCAAGAAGGTAGTGGTGCTCACTGCCCTGAAAGCATCGAATCTAAAGCCGAAGAAAAATAATTAATGCTTAGAAAGTTGGTCCATTTATAGTCCGGCATTTCAAAATATGTAAACAACAATGGCCGCTCGAAATTGTCTATGATTTAGTGATGTGGTTGTATGAATTTTAAGTTTTGGTGCTATCGATGTTGCGATTTTTAAGGTGGATTTAATCAGTGACACGTAGATATCACGTTCAATTCTCAAGCAAGTTCAATGTTATTGCTTTTTGCAAATTGCCACCACATCCGGTATAGATGGATTGTTACAAAGATCTTTTGACGCTTCTATAACGTTGTCAGGGTGGCGCTGTCGGTAAACATTTGTGAAATTGTTTTATGAAATATAAAAAAAACAAAAACAAGGCGACGCGCCAAAAGGACTTTGTAGTACAGCTGTACAGTCCTTTCACAGTTATATTACCTCTGAAATCAGCACCCAAATGCAACCTTATTGTAATGATAATAAAGATCCCTGTGAATTTGACAAACTTGTCAATGGCAGTAATCCAACGGCGACCTTATTGCAGTAAATTGAAATATTCTTTGTGTAAACGTATTATAATATGGTGTACAATAAAGTGTATACAGACAGCAAAAATGTGCTTCGGAAATCATCGTGTGTTGTCGGAAATACGAACGCGCCATGATGAGATCTAATAAAGAACTGTTACAAATTACAACCATAGAAGAACTTGCCTGTTTTTTATTATCTTGATTACAGAATTATAGATTTATGACTCTATGCAATTCTAAAAATCATCTCAAAACTTATGTGACAGATGACGATGAGACGGTGTGCGATCGGTGTAGGTAACCAAAACTCTAAAAAACTTTATACAAACGCGCAAAATGATGCACTACGACACAGCGCGGTAGGACAAAGCTTAGAAGCTATGGTTCTGTGGCGCGACGTTCATATTAATTCGGAAGCACGAAGATTACCGAAGCGCATAACTTTTCTGGATTATCTGTAAATAAGTAGCGTTGTGTGCACAGAGGATATGCTAGCCCTGCACAGCGCGCTGCACAGCGGCGTGTGCTGCGCGCGCGCCTGCGCCCGCGGCGCGGCGGCGGCGGCCGCGCTGGCGCCGCCGCTCGCGCTGGCGCTGCCGCTGCTGTCCGTGTCCGCGGCCATGCTGGATAGTGTCGCCGCGCTTATGATACTGTAAGTGTTTATCTCTGTCTAATCTAACTTAAGTCTATTCAAACTAATGTTTCAAATTGATGTTATTACAAGTTAAAAAAATATCAACTTTATTGTAATGGTAGATTTCAAAGTGACTAGCACTATTGATAAGGTTATAAAAATTTTTGATGTTGTAGCGTGAACTGAACTTTATTGTGTAGGAATTAAAGTTATTTTTCTTTAAACTCATATTTGTTTACATTTTTGGCAAATAAATCGCGAATACAGATTATACTTGGGCTGTTGTGAACTGAGCCATCGAGCCATAAATCTTTTTTGTCTATCTGTCTCGCTCGCACTCGCTAGGCTGCAGAGCGCGCTAGTTATGAGGGTAAGATCAGCCATTGTTTTGTTACTGACGTTTATGACCCTATGACTCAGTTACAAATCGACTGTCCACTCCAAGAGAAAGACACCCCTTTCCCTATTCCATACAATTCTGTGTTTGCTAATGCGGGCCAGTCCTATGAGTCGAGCTCGTCCTGCCATCTTCACTTTGGTCTACCGCGTTAGATACTGCGCTTCATGATTCGCTGGGAAACCTTGAGCTTGGACCTCTGCTGAAGTGACAAAGACTAAAACAATTTCTGAAAATTTATTTGAATAAACATTCACGTGTCATGCATGTTTATACATACATACTTAACTGACATGCTGCATGTCAGTCAAGTATGTCAAGCAGAAGTCATAGAATTTCACATCACTTTGTGTTGCGCTACCGCTGCATGTAAAAGCTTTGCTAAAACTGTTCACGCGGATTATAATTTTCCTGTAACTTCAACTTTTCGTCTCTCAGAAACCTTGCAAACAACGAGAAACATTACTTGGAAGCGCCCACGTTCATCATGGGCGGGTCGATTCCGAACCTGATTTTTTTCTCGCTCTAGCAAAGGATGTTTACTAGCGACAGAGAGTGATAGAACTACAGTTTTTTTTCGTCTAAAAATAACATAACTCTTATTTCCAGGTACAAAAGAATATTTTCAACAATGAAGAAATCGAACACCATTATGACGAACAGCAGTACATTAGAAAACCATATGCAAGTCCTAGAAGGGTACACTTCCGACCTCATCAATTGTTTGTACTCCGAAGAAGTCCTAAGCGGTCGAAATCAAGGCTTTGTTTTCAACAGATTACATCCACAGCTTGTCGGAAAGCTTAGGTCACTGATGCCTGACGTTGATGCTAAGTTAAGTATAAGAAATAACATAGCTTTCGCTCCGTATACTTACATACAATTGGATGCTATCGATCACCGGGATGCGGACAATAAGCTGTGGTTCAATGCTGTCATTGACCAGGAGTTTATGCATCTCAGCAGGTTCTTGAAGAAAGCGGTCACGGAGCTGCGTTATCAGTAAATATAATAAGGAGTATTTTTAGGGGTACACAGGGTGGCAGGGAGATCGACTCGCAAATTGTAACCATGAACGCAGCACATGATTCTAGACCTTGCGTAGAAATTTTTCTTTGGCTATCAACAAAAAAACGTCTGTTTCGAGAAAACTGCAATACGCGGGCAAAATGTATCGAACAGCAATTTAAAAAAAAAAAAACCGACTAAAAATTTCTACGCAGAGGGTTCCAAATCATGTACTGGATCCATGGTAACAGGTTATTCGCCGATGTCACTGCCACCCTGTGTAGTGTCTTGCGATGGTATGTTTGACCACTGTTTGAAATCTAACGCAGCAATCGCCATTCCAATCCAAATTATAACGTAGTCTATTGGTGGACTACTCTGTGTTATGTAAGCTGAACATGCAGGCATTTGCACAAACAAAAATAGATAAGAAATATGTGCATGTCTGTTCTGATGATGATAACACGTCAACGTCTCGCTCACAACGAGAGCATTGACGCTCAGAATAACTACTTTTAGAACGAGCCAGATTTTCAATTGTGTGCTCTCTCTTTGATGAATCATGTTCACAATTAAAAAGTGTCGTTTGCATTCTCTCAGCTAAACAAAGAAACTGCTTACAAATCAAATTAGTCAGAACGGGTATTCGAATATAATATTTAATTAACGTCTAACGGGCCTCTGCGAGTTAGCTTCGGCCCCTCGTACGCCTTCCAAAAGTCCGGGACCCGAGGCGAGCCCCGATAAATGTGAAAGACATTTTTAAAATAATAATACTTAAATAAATTAGGCTCGCTATAACATGGGACTTCAACATAACTGACGAAATGTGGGTTCTTCAAAACACGTCTGCCTTCCCTTTCGGGAAATAAAGGCGCCATTGTGTGTGTACATTCATCAATATTCTTATTGCTTTAATATTTTAAGATGGACCAATACAAATTAACGTTAAGTCTTGTAGAAATGTAAGTAACGATTGTGTGAATGATTATAAAACCCTGTTATTACTATAATACTTAACAAGAAGCATTTTTGTGCCTTTACCTTATTTAAGTATTGCGTAAAATAATGGAATTAATTGTGATTTATTAATTATGTCATCTCATCAATTTTTCTTATTTTAATAAAAAAAGTGACAATACTTTTTATACTTTCATTTCAAATGATTAATGACACAATATACAAAACGCGAATACAGGGTGGCAGGGATATCGACGCACAACCTGTATTCAGTACATCGTTTGTCTGGAAGAATACAGTATCATGTCAAAATTTGGCACTAACTGACTTAATAATACAGTTCGACTAAAAAAAGTACGTTCTACCTTTTAAATTAGGTCGAAAATAGCTTTCACCTTGAATGAACCAATTACGAAAGTTGCATCTATATCCTTCTCGCTCTTTCTGTTTCGCTAGAAAAAGGAAGAAAGTTTCCTGAAAAAGTACGTTTTTAGAGTTAATACAGTATTCTTGCGGGCAAGCGACATGATTCTGAACCCCAGCGCGTTGAAATTTTACGTCGGCAATTTAAAAAGAAATAGCTTCTCCATACATTTTGACCGCATAGGTCCACTTTTCTAAGAAAGAGCAGATTTTATTTCCGAAACCTACGAAAATTTTCTACGGTCTAGAATCATGTGCTGAATTCATGGTCACAGTTTGCGCGTCGATGTCCCTGTCACCTTGTATACATGGAATTTTCCTATCCGGTATTTTTTTGAGAATAGAATAGGTCTTTATTTGTTTAGAATGTAGGTAGGTACATAAAAATAAGTTGTTAAATTATATAATGGATCCATGTACATTCTGCCTTAATATAGCATGCAAATGCAAAGTAGTAGATAATAAACATAAAAAAATATCATTCAAGAAATCCTGCACAGAATAATAACATTTATCTACAAGTAATTCTGTGAAGTGCTTTTAAATTTTTGTAACGGTAAGTTTTTAAGTTGGTCAGGTATTTTACAGGAGCTATACAAATCACTTTTCTTTTTAATAAGCTAGTTTTAAATGCGCCCGTGTATAATAAGATTCTGGTATTGAGATCTCATAGCTGTATTTCGTTTTCTATTAAAGTTGCAAATAAACATCGATTTGTTGTTACAAATATTGCTAGTTCAAAAATATAAAGGCACGGGAAAGTTAACAATTTATGAGTCCTAAATATAGGTACACAACTGTCTGTTGCTTGAAGACCAAATATAGCTCTCAGGCTGCGTTTTTTAAATTGAGGTCTTAGGGCAGAAACCGAAACTACGTTAAATAAAAAATAGAGTTGTGAAAGGAACCATGAGCTCGATTTTTAAGGAAATTAAATGTAAATTTTAAGCCTTATGAGAACTGGAGAAGGGTTCTAAGTTAGTAATTATGATTCCAAACCGTTATAGCAACTGGCATCAAATAAAGCTGGCTTAGGAATAAAAGAAGGTATCCATGTTTTGAGAATCTAGTCTTCTATATAATAAAAATGAAAGGCTATTCGTTAGTCAGTGCATCACTTCAGAACGGATGGGTCGATTTGGTATTTTTTTGTTTTAAGATGTTCGTAATAGTCCGATTTAGGTTCTTACGGAAAGAAAATTTTGAGAAGTTGCTGTGAAAATTGGGGAAAGTTGAAAGTGAATTTTGTATGAATTATTGAGAGGGCAGGAAAACGTAAAATTTTAAGTATACAAAATGATAATTATTCAAAATTCAGCTGTAAATGGTTCTGAATCACAAACTACTTTTTTTGATATCCACTGGTGCATTAGTTTATCGAAATATCTATGTTTGAATGATTTTTTTGTCATACTATAGTGATTTTAAATCGAAATAATAAGTGGCTATGTCGTCGCACAAATGAAAAAAAGATAGGCACAGCACAGTCTATAAAGTGGCAGAATATACAAAATAGGAATGATATTTAAAAAAACAATTGAAGACACGGTTGGCGCAGTGGCTGACCGATCAACTGCTGCGCTGCGTATCGCGGGTTCGATTCCCGCACGGAACAAATATTTGTACTGCCTACTTGTAGTTCTACCGGGTCTTGCTGTTTGTGTATGTGAGTTTCAATGTTTGTGAACGCACCCACGATACAGGAGTAATTCCCAGTGTGGGGTAACGTTTAAAAAAAAAACAAATTGTTTTCAGCAGACTGACAATCATTCTAAAGTTACGAACAAAATAACTACCTAAACAAAAGAAAAGTCACACCCGCCGCGAGATATCCTAGAAGTGATCTGCGAAAGCTCGTCGCCGATAAAATGTGTTTATATTAGATACAAAAAACATGTGCACATAAACAGTTCTTCACAAAGATGTAAGTTACTTTTCCATTTCCTCTTGTTACGGTGCTCATTTATTTTTCGTGGTCCGCTCGAAAGCATAAATTATGGACACCGTGGCTGGAGACTGCTACGTGCGGGTGTCGCGGCCGGGGGGGACCTCCCCACGACCGCTCGCCGCCCTTCGCCTCAATGAGAAATGTTTCAGGGCCTTTTGTCCCCTTATGCCCCTTTTTGCGAGCGACATCTTCAAGGATACTGTGTTAATCGGACCCTGCGATACTTTTTGTGAATGCCGCCTACGGAAGTCGTCTGGAAAAACTGATTTTTTTTTGGAGTAGTCTCTCGGCCTCGTTTGCTTTTGATTGTTGTTCGCCTGCTGGGGGATTACCCACCTACATTAGAATTTTCATTATCTTAATTTTATTCTAGATTTTGCGAATTCCACCGGCCTGGAGTGAGAATTGTACGTTTATTGTTCCAGTAAGTGGTTCCCCTACTTCTTGCTAGGCTTATCAGACTCTTGTTCAATGTTTCTTTGTAGGAACTTTGTGAGTATTGCTAAAGTTTAGAGAATTTCATCACTAGGATTCAAGCCCACAAGATAACGTAAAACTTAACGTTTGGCAGAGCTCGTGTACTCGTAATTTTATCAGTCATCATCCAAAAAGTTCTTTATTGGCTAACGACTCATTCCCTTCGTATGTATTTCCTACATTTATTCTTACGCAAAACAATGGACCACTCTTTGTAGTTATAATAAATGTCAAGCAGGTTACTATTGCACAATAACTGCACAATTCATCATTATCTTAGTCCACTGGCATAGATAAAGTTAGTGATACCCGATACCGACTTTTAAAATAGCTTGGTATCCATTTCTCCAAGCCCATCATTCGCGCCATTAGGCAAAAAAACCTACATAAAACTAACATATTTCGTAGTCGCTTTTGTGAAAAAGGTAATGTGTAAATATGACCGAGTCCTACAATTCAAGTTAAGTGCCATCTTGTGCAACCGTAAAACTAATAAATATTTATTCAAATAAGCACCAAGCATTACATAACTCAAGAGAGCGAATATTCTCGTGTGATTTAACGCAAAACGCGGTGCGGTCTCGCTGCTCCCATCGGGTTGTTTCTGCGGGTAAAAATATGCGCAACTGGTAACAATTGATAGGGGTGGTGGCGAGAAGGGTGCACTAGTTCATATCTCGTGTGGAGAACCCTTTGCAACCCCACTTTCCTTTTTATCCCTACTCAAAAATCGTTTCGGGAGACGTGTTTTCGCTGCGAAGTAACTACTGCTCCCATTTTTTCCAAATTGTTGTTTGGGGTGAAATGGATTGTGCCGTAATCCGCGTCGTTTGTATGATAAAATGGAAGGAAGTTATTGCTTAATCATTGTTTTAATTTGATACTCCATACACAGCTACCGTGACCACTCTTGGTGTGTATGAACCATAGCTATAAGTTTTCCGTAGGTATTAATGATAGGTATACAGGTTTTTTTGAAGCCAGTGTGGGTAAATTCTTAAGTCTTTGAGATGCGAAAGGTTCGCATTTTTTCTAAATATTAATGAAAAGGCAAAATATTAATACGACAAGTTTTAAAAGAGTTCACCCGTGCAACTGTTTGTTATACGATCATGGTCAAGGTAAAAGTAAAATAATATTTGAGATAACTTTAGACCTATGTTTGTTTCATGATTTAGTTTACTATGTGTTGTAGAGGCAGAATATAAAAAAAATGGCTACCAAAAAACAACAGGTCTTTAAAATATGTGCCTAATAATTATTTAATTTTAAGAAAAATAACAAACTGAAAACACGTTTTCATCTTGGTCCCAAAACAGGACCTAGCAGAATTTTAGTACCTAAGCAAAAGTGATCGAAAAAGATAGGTAAGTCAATCACATTTAAACCAAATTAGGTATGATTCTTATGACATTTCATGGGCATCTATGGGACTTTAGACTTTTTTTGTATAAAAAACACCTTATATGCTTGAACTACTCACATAGATATCAATATTAATCGATAAAATCTAAGAAGATATGGATATAAATTATATAAGTATTTAGGTATCTACCTATTGATTTCGTAATGTTCCTATCGACTAAAATGCTTTTATCTCGAAAAGCACGCACAGAAGTACCTAATTTGCAATTTATGCGGGACTAACAGTCCGTGTATGGATAGAGAGATCCAAACAGCGTGTGTTTCCAAATGTCAAAGCCCTTATAAACCTCCGAGATCTGCAAACACGGGCGTTGAATCGTGTTAGTGTAGGCGAAAGCTCACCCGGCTGCTGTCTGTACCCGAATCGATAAAATTCGGGTCCGCGCCCCCGTGCGTTGCCACGGCAACGCGCCCCGAGTTCCCTCCAGCCACCCCCCGCCGCATCTCCGAGAACACCGATGTTGACTTAGACGGATAGGGTAAGAGGCTTATTAATGGTTTTATGTTACTTCAATGTTGTACAAGGAGCTACCTAAGAGAGATCGTCGATTTTAAAGCTGGTTTTATACCCAATTAAAAAATAAGCGTACCAAGAATTTATTGGTTATTCCAGAATTACGTATATTTTCCGAAGGCGATCCGTAGTGCTAACACAGAGTAGAAAGCGGGAGAGCCCGCAAATAATGGTGGAACATTTCCAGGGAGCGTGGCCGCCATCTTGGCAGACCGCGTGACGCCACCATTACAAATCGGGTGCGTTCACATCGCGCCTCGTGTCGGCGGCTCGTCTGCATTATTTTCATCTGAATTCACATTTCACTTACGAAGCGTGAATTATTTAAATTAGTCGTTATTCTCGGATGGCTTATTGTGTATGCAGGCGGCTCAGATCATGGTCCATGTTGTTACTAAAAGCTCAAGCAGTCGACTGCTGTAGCTGGTTGTTTTAGCATTCAGCTTATCGCATTTGGGAGTTTTTGTAGAGGACCTTTTCATCCTGCTGGCCCCTAATAACGAACCTGTGCTGAAAACATTTATATTTAAATGAGCAGGGAACTGGCGACAGCTACCTATATCTTTCACTTCGACTGCGGTAAACTAAAGAACGAGGATGCACAAAAAATATAGGTTTGTGTCACGAGTTCAAAATGTGTGGATCGAACGATTACCCAAATAAGTTGGTGGCACGATCCCGCATTACAAGTGGGAGCAGCGAGTCAGCGACGCAGCATCATAATGTGGGGCGCGGGCCCCCCGGCAGCACCCGACTCGCCGGTCGCCGGTAGGCCGGCGGGGCCCGCCACGTCCAGGGAGCGAGGGCGTGCAAACTTTCTCTACCCATAAAACTCTGTTTGCTCAGTACGAGCTTAAACATTTCTTTGCGGATCAGGATTACTTAGCGATGAATAAGTAAATTGCATTTAAAACGAAATCGTTTTCGTACCTAACATTCTCTTTGTGGAACGTGTGTCGTAGCTTTATGAATTTTAAAATGAAGGCGGGCTGCAGATACTTACGACGGCGTGAGATAAATTCTTATTAATATTCCCGAGGCGCAGTTTTAGTTCTTTTGTCTCGCGCGGCTCGGGCAGGCAATAAAGAGGTAGACGCCTGGAAATGTGCTGCATTTATACAGGTTTCAGACGCCGCGCGCCCGCCCGAGCGCTTGTGCTTTATTTTGTTCGCTCGACGTTCCTTTGCCAGCTCTCTCCGCTCTCTTATTGCTCGCAGCTAAGACTAACAAGGTTTTTAATTATTTCCTTTAATGCCACTTTCAGCGACGTTACATACGGGGCTTTGTTGTTCTAACGTCGCGCTCGTTTGCTACGCTCGCCGCCGTATCTTGTGCTAGAAAAGAGCTTATAACAGTTTAATTTATGGCGTTAAGGTAAAAGCTTTTAGGAAGATTCTTGTTCCGTCACATACATTTTACTTTATGAAATTACATCGGCTTCGATAAAAATCTTATTAGGAAGAGAGCTGACACAATGTTTCGATGAATCATCGTGAATCTCATTGGCTATTTATTGAGGCGTGCGCGGCGGGCTCTGGTCCTCAATATGGGCGACAAGATATGATGGACGCAGCTTCCGACGGGATTACGTGAGTGGAGGGTTTGACCCCATTCCTATGAATGGCTCGCTCACAAACATGTTCCGCTGACGCAACTCCGTTGTACTACCTACTTGTAATTATGTTTAGAGTCCAAGAAATTGCAAGGCATTGTTGACTTTGGCGTACAGCAGCAGCTGTGTCTGACATGATGGTCCCTGCTTAATTATGTTCCTGTATTGTGGTAGGTTATGTAGTGTAAGTAACTGTAGGTAGGTATTATTGCTACTCTCTTGCATAGTTCCTCAATATAGGTATTCAATTAAAAATTCGAAAATTATGCGTCTCTATCAATGAATGTTATGAGCGATGCACAATTTTTGTCATCAAAACATTTAAGGGTAGATTTAGTTATTGTAGGAGTTAAATAATCTACCCGCGCCCGTTTAATTACTTGTTCTAAACACCTAGATTAGCTTTACAGTCCATTCAGGGGTGCCTGAATATAAGTACCGACCTATTTTGAGTTTTGTCTCTAAAATTTGTATCGAAAGCTACTTACCTATTAGGTACAGGAAACTTGTATTTTACCCGAACACCGAACACCACTTTCGCTACAATAGTTTTAAAGTGTAGAGCTGGTAATTCTGTTTTATTTATAACATTCTGTGCGGTTTAAAACACAAAATGTCGGGAGCAGACAATTGTTTTACTCGGCGAGTCGCCAACAATCCAACATGAAGCTCATTTACATGAACACTACATTTTACATATTTGTTATTGTTACACGGGCTTGCGGGCAAATTCCATCTTATTATTGAATTTATAAAACTTTCTACAACTACGCACTGATAAGTTTACAAAATCTACCGAAACTTAAAAAAGTTAATGTTTAAGTGAAACCGAAACCCTCTGGTTTATTTTTCGGAACTTTGCACTACATACCTACCTGCTGCCATCTTGTAAAAACATAAAAAAAGCATTATTTCAAAAGTCATTCAAAGATATTTCAAACACAAAACATGTTCAGATTCAGAGTTATCATAAATTGATGAAAGGAGAGGATCTTTTCAGGTGTCTTAGATATTGTTTGTTAATTTTCTGAATGACGTCACGAGCATCATCTTAAGCAATTAGGGGTCCGGCAGCAACAGTGCGATTTTTTTTTTAAATTTCAATTTGTCATTCTAGAGAGGTTAGTAGCTACACAAAGTTGCATGTCTTCATACGGATGATGGGAAGTTGGATTAGGGCCTTATCCTATCGCTTTAACACAACTGCGGACACACATAATCTGTGTTCAGGACAAGTTAATTCTTCCCTTGACTAAGGGCGGGAGAACAACGTTAATGCGTTAATCGTATTTGGTACTTATTAACACTATTTTGGTGCTAAGTAACTTATGGTAAGCGCCTTCGGCAAGAGTAGTTTGAGACGACCCCTGCTAGATGGACCGACGATCTTAAGAAGGTGGCTGGGACTGATTGGATGCAGAAGGTGGAGGACAGGATGTTGGGACGCAGCCTAGGAGAGGCCTATATCTAGCAGTAGACTGCGATAGGCTGAGTGTGCCAGAAATTCTAGTCAAGTGTTTAGTTTTTACAAAAAAGGGTTTGGAAGATATTGCCCGTTATGCGTTCCATCATCCATCATCATCTACAGCCTGACTTCCCCCACTGCTGAGCCTAAGCCTCTCTATTCATATACCAACCCCCACGCTCCTGTGCCGGCCTCATCCAGGGTCTGGTAACAATGTCGTCCGCCCATCTCGCCGCCGGAATGCGTTTACATGGTAATAATTACTGTTCATGTTCAAATCACGCCTCACAAAGGCACCCGTAATGTGTCTATATAATAGGTAGATATAGGTACCTGATAATTGAATTCGATCATAATTACTCTCCACAAATTGCTGCCTATATACGCCAGCTTCAATTTACCTCTATAATAATTACATAGCTTCGGTTCCTGGATTTCCAACATGTCCGAGTATATATCTCGATGTTATAGCCTGTTATAGGTGGTAGTTCGATAGAATATCCAGCCCCCTTCCAGCACCCCCCCGCCCGGGCTGCGAGCTAGCCACCTCCTCCCGTGTCATGTCTGACGCGAGCTTTATTTTACTGTGGATAGTGCATATTTGTAGGTAATTTTTATTTTACTTTTTTTGTTTGGCAGTTAGGTATTTGTTGTGAAAGAAAAAGACACGTTGCGCTGACCTCAAATAAATTGGGATGACGGTAAGAGGATGAAGATGAATTAGGTGGGATTTGTTTTTGGGTAGGACAAGCTGACGGAGGTCTGCTTGATGTTTAAGTAAGTAGGTTGTATCTAATCTTACGCTGTTGAGAGCACTATGCGAAACCGCACTTCTTTGCTTGAACACTATTTTAACAAAGTTCCAAAAGATTTAATGCTAGTCTCCTAAGCATAATCAACCTATATCATTTCCCTGGGACACAGGCTTTCTCTCTGAGAGGGAGTAGGCCCTAATCTACCACACGGTGGGTCCGTGTGGTGCGTGTTGGCGGATGTCACATGTTTTCGAATTTTTGTTTCTAGGACATGCCGTTTTTCTTTGCAGTTTTGAGAGCGAAATTAAATACACAGCCTGTGTGGGTTCGAAGTCGCGACCTACAACTCGTAAATCGGGGCCATACCACTGGCTCACCACTGTCCATTAGGTTAGGCACATTGAATGCTTTCACTCTTAAAAATGGCCACTAAGATGAATCTGCTGCCTCCCTGAATTATTGTCATAGAAGAAAGTCTCGGAATATAAAACCCCATGTCACATTTCTCCCACAAGATGGATCGATGACCTGGTGAAGGCCGCAGAAATCTGCTGGATGCGAGAAGCATAGAACCGGTCGAAGTGGCGGTGCTTAAGGGAAGCCAATGTCCGGCGGTGAACGTCTTTCGGTTGAAATGATGATGCCACACTTTAATAACGCTATTATAATAGGGAAAGTTTTGTAAAGTAGTGTGATATTACGATAGTTGCTTGTCGGGAGCCACCACAAGTCATTCGTTATGTTGCCGGCGCGCCATGTGTCATGTCCCATGAAATATAGTAGCTCGTAAAACATAGCGATGCCTATGAGCCACGAATTTGATAAATTATTGTGCATTTTGATACCGGTCCAAAAGGCTGAAAAGTGCTGAATTAATTCACGGGGTAAAAAACTATCTACTATGTAATATTGTTATCTAGAACTACCGGTGTTGACAAGATTGTAATTACTGCTTATGTTTAAAATATGTGTCAATAATGTAAGGATCAATGAACTAACTAGGTTACTGGAGTCCACTACACCAAATGTAGAGTGTTTCTGAAATTTATCTCTATACTTACCTCGATTTTAAAGGCAGCCTATGATGTCTGGATGTTATACAAAGAGATAAGCTTATTTTTTTATATCTACGTTTCTTACTGTGCTTTCTTAGAACTATACTATATGTATAGCTACTGATATCGTCACTAGAGAACGTAAGCTATTGTAACATTTTTTTAAAACAAACTGCATTCATAATCTAAATATGTCACAATATGGTACATTATTATGGTCTTAAGATTAGCCAATGATATCATTACATTCTGTCAAGTCTGGAGTTCAAATATTAGATACATCATTTATTACAGGATAGAGATTATCATTAGATATATTAACATTATTAATTGCATAATTACGAATTAAAATTACAATTTGAAGTATGTCGGTTGCATTATCAATAGTTCATCTAAGCAAAGAGTACCTATCTACTAACTTTTTTTTAAAGCATTTGTGCCATCGATATCATAGAGTGCCTGCGAAGGACAAAAAACAGATATATCAAAATTGCAATATTCCAAATGAATCATCCCATACACAGATCTATCTCTGTTAAATTCCACTGTGAAGTACCTCTCCAGGCTTGCTTTATTAATAAACAGAGGGGAGGCGAACCCTTTGTGAAATTCTAGCTATTCAATATCCGACATGATTGCATCTATACTCAGTATACAGGCATCAAATTGTTCATTACGGACATATCAAAGTCGTCTACCTCGCCCCAGACAAAACGAAACCATTTTCGAAATCCCTTAATTAGTGTCCGTCCCCCTGTCTGTCTGTGTCCGCTTGTCGAATGCGGAATGCCTATCACAAAGGTAGCATTAATTAACGAATCCAATATTGAATCCCTTTGATACATGTACCTGAGCGTGTGTGTACGCGTGTGTACGTTAGGTGTCTGCTTTCGATGTAATTACTCGTCAACATGTCATATGCACACTGAATATACTTATTTGGGGTGTGCAGAGCGGCGAGGGCTGTTCAAACGTCATGGCGGCGGTCACAGGGTATTTGAATGAAGTGCAACAACTGCAACTCGATTATAAATTGTTAGCCAACTATGTTGAAGTTGGCTTCCAATCTAACCAGATGCAGCTGAATATCCGTAATTTATATAGTTAGCCTATTATGCTTAGGGCTGATTTTTCAATAGTTAGATAACTTTTATCTGAGGAATAAATATTACGAATTGGCAGCTTTTGTATGGAATATATAAGCTGTTGCAAAACAACAGCTTGTATATTCCATACAAAAGCCCTCCTCGTCAAATATCAGGAGGCTGTTATGAAAGACATAAATCTATATCTTCTATCTATATCTATACTTATAATAAATCTGTAGAAGTGAAAATTCTGTACATTGAAAATATCAAAAAAATAAATGGCAGGGGGTGTTACTAGACCGACACCGAACCCAAAAATGTGATTAAAAAAATTTTTGTCTGTCTGTCTGTCGGTCTGTCTGTCTGTCTGTCTGTCTGTCTGTTTGTTCAGGCATCACGCAAAAACTACCGGTTCGATTACAATGAAACTTGGTATAATTATTCTTTAATATCCTGGGCACCACACTGGGTACTTTTTATCCCGGAAAAGTATATACAATAAAAAACAAACTTAATTTTGCGGTTCGATCCCTAGATCCGATTACTGTACCAACCGCAAATAATAAGTTTGTCGTAGGTTAGGTCACACTCAGTGGAGTTCATTTTTATTCCTTTAACTTTTTAGAGTTATTTAGGTTTATTTTTATATAAGTCGTAGGTATAGATTTTAATTTTAAAGTATAGGTAGTATATTTGATAGTGTACGTAGTGACCGTAGGTTATTTTATAATACTGTTAGGTAGGATAGTCATTCGTATAGATATTAGTTTTTAGAGATTTTGCTTATTTATTGAGTTTAGATTGAGGGGCCCGTGGCTAAATAATAACAGCCGCACAGGTCGATCGGTCAGGTTAAGCTACGCTTGCCGCGGTCGGTCTGTGGATGGGTGACCATCTTTACATACCGAGACACCTCCGTGCCTCGGAAAGCACGTTAAGCCGTTGGTCCCGGCTGTCATTCGTGGATCTTTGACAGTCGTTACGGGTAGTCAGAAGCCCGAAAGTCTGACAACCAGTCGTACCAAGGGTATCGTATTACCCAATAACTGGGTTGTGGAGGTCAGATAGGCAGTCGCTCCATGTAAAATACTGGTATTCAGCTGCATCCGGTTAGACTGGAAGCCGGCCCTGAACATAGTTGGGAAAAGGCTAGGATGATGATTGAGTTTAGATTAGTTATCGCCATAAATAGGTTTATTTAGGTAGGTAGGTATTTTATTTTCTGTTATTGAGTTTATTTATTTTTTTAATTAGGTAGGTACTTAGGTAAAGATCATATAGGTACCCTCTTAATCACCATTAATGAGACACAATTGGTTTTCTATTGTAATTAGCCACAAAGGGCCCGCAAAATAGATGGCATCCTGGTGCACATACATTTTATCCTGTTAGCACGTTCCCGTGGGATAATTTCCGACATCCACGCGGGCGAAGCCGCGGGCAGAAGCTAGTAATCAAATAAAATTACGATGCCTGGTAAATAATGAATGCATACTTTTTTTTTTAGTTACTTAAGTTTGACAATATTTCAGAATACACCACTTTCGAAGAACAGAATCGCGTTATGGTATCGTATAAGCGGACGCGTCTTTTGTATGTGTAAAAGGGCAGTTACAGAGCGTCTCACACAGGCCGCGTTTTAAAATGCGTGTCCCGCACATGCCGATTTACGAAAATTAGAAAAGAATAAAATACCTACTTATTTTATTATTGATTCGTGTTGAGAATCAGTAAGTCATAAGTAATTTATTTCACAACAATATAGGTACCTACATTGTGTTGAAAAATTAAAAAAATAACATTAGAAATACAATTGCAATTAAAATAAAATTCATTAAATACATTTAGAGAAGTAAATAAAAACAATAACGGTCAATTAAGAATTCAAGATCATAAATAATGAATGTCAAATTAATAAAATCAATCATAAGTTACAATGTCATATGTCATTTAGGAATTCATTGATACTGTAATAGCCTTTCCCCAATAAGTAGGTCCTCAATTTGTTTTTAAGTAAGTTAACAATGGCCCTGATTCCCTTGTTCACAAACTAAACTAAATTTAAGTTCCGTGCATCTTTTTCTTTCTATTTCATTAGGAAAAGGACAGAAGATAAAATATTAATTTACTCCTGTCAAATTAAGATACTCCATAGACAGATTGGACGTGATTAAAAACATGGCTGCTAAAAATACGTCAATTTACGTCAGGCGCTGACTAATTTGACAGGAGTAAACTAATATTTATCTTCTGTCCTTTTCTAAATTAAATAGAAAGAAAAAGATGCATTGAACTTAAGTTTAGTTTAGTTTGTGAACAAGGGAATCGGCGCCACTGTATATGGTTTTGAATTCTATAGGCAACTTGTTGTATAAAACTACAGACTGATACCTCGGGCTATGTTTGACAACTTTTAATTTCGGTTTAATAGTGTTGGGCAAATCTTTCCTACGTGTGCTAGCTCTAGTTTGTCTCTGCTCATCAGTCTCAATTTTGTGCAAATTTTTAACTAAGCTGGTTATCGACACTAAAATGTAAAGGCATGGTACTGTCAAGATTTTTACTCTAATAAAATGGTCTTTACATGATTCCGTCTGTTTCATGCAGAGCATAGTCCTTAAAGCTCTTTTCTGAATCACGAATGCCATTTGTATGTTGTACTTGTAGCTATTGCCCCAAAACTCGAGTAGCATAGTAGCATAGTTACCTCTTTGAATTTGACGAGGATGCAAAACGGCACCTTGTATGTCAAACTGCCATAATTATTCTTCAGATAAAAGTTATCTGACTATTGAAAAATCAGCCCTTAGTCAAATATTGTGGTCGTGACGTTTAATACCTTTCTTCGCAATATATTTTTGTATGCACCATACTTATGTGGGCTGACTATGAACGATAGGCTGAGGAATGATGTGATAGGCAACGCTACGGTTTAAAAGAAGATGTAGTGACAAAAACTGAAATGAGTATACTTAGATGGTGTGGTCATGTTGAGAGGATGAACGAAAGGCGACTATCAAAAAGTATTTACAAGGCAGATGTGAGTGGAAACGCTGGGAGCGGACGCTTTAGGAGGACATACATATATTGACCTTATTGGTGATGTTCTTCAGAAAGGTCAGGTGCGTAGTACTCGCAACCGGCGCGCGTGCATGACCAGGGCCCCAAGTCTGCTATTACAATAGTGTCAGAATGGTCTATCATTGATTTCATAACTTATTGTTGATTTTGACAAGTTTGGTAATCTACTAACATAATGGCGTCATTATGACTTTCCAGTGGTCAACCACTGACACTCCATTGAAAGAAATGACATAGAATGGTAATCTCGTACATAATGATAAATGAATGACTGACTTAAATAAAACACTTGACATGTATAAAAGACTAATAAATAATATGTAAAAATATATATAAATGAAATCTGGCATAAATAAAGTAGTGGTAGTTTTTCGAAAATCATTTCTGCTAACGGGTTTTATAATAATGACAATACGACAATGTCATTATGACACAATTCTATTACGAGACCATTGACCGATCAATGATCGCCATTAAGAATTTAGCAGATTACGAACTTCAAGCAAAATGACAATGGGATGGGAATGGAATCGTGTTGGAATGACGAATTTATAAAAACAGCAGACTTGGGGCCCAGACGAGATGTATGGGTTTAAACGAGGCAAAAGTAGTTTGTAAGGCTTGTAGCAGGCGTTCTGTAATTTCTGCGTACCCCCATGGGAAGAAGGCGTCAGTTTATTTAATGTGGTTTTGTATTTAACAAACATGTGCACCTCAGTGCACCTGGATATTATGTCACTAATGAATAAATGATTTAAATGTATGTAATTGTTATTTAAATTCATGTACATACAACATGCGTAATATATGCTAATGTATAGTCAGCGAGCCTTTTGTTAACGAGTAACATAATATGTAATACGGTATTTGAATTTCTAAGTTGTCTGCTATCGAAGTCCACTTTATTCTAATGAGAAAACTGTATAACGGTTAATTAACTTGCCAGTAATGTTTAAAAAATGTTTGATTTAGATGTTAAGATAATTTATAAATTTAAATGAAAATTGACGCACTGATGCCGCCGTGCTGTGGTTAAGTCCGGGCCCGGCCCCCACCCGGGACGAGACCGAGAATCAGGTGGCAGAGAGATGCAATTCACCTACAAACGACGGCTGCATAGTTTAGCAAGCGATTATGGACCGTATTTCTAACAGGTTTATAGCTGTAATTGATTGTATGTAGGGCTCGGCCCGGGCAGAGCTGATGCAAGCTCCCGGTTGCCAATGGTTACAGTCGGACCGCGAGGTAGGTAGGTAGTACATAGTCCACACATGCGTTACGCTCAGTTAATATTTGAATAGGGATGTTCGCAATATTTATATTGCATGGCCAGCTCCCGACTATTTCCGGGATGGAAAATCAATAATCTTATGTACTGAGCGTTGCTGGCTGCCTAGGTGCGCTATATTGATTTTGTAGTTATAAACTTACATAAAGCTTTGATGGCTGGTATTACGAGCATGTTCGGGAATAATCTGTACTTTGCAGATCGAGCGCTGATTGGGCATTGTATACAGCTTCCTTTATCTTTCGAAAACGAGATTTTCTTTTTCGATTCAACTTTTTCTTGTTTTAAATGTGTTGCCAATGCTTCTTTATTCGTGTGTCTACAGCTTCCTATGTTGATAGTTGGATTACATTATCGAGCCAGCTCTTTGTCTGCTGGAGTGTGAATCGCTGCTCTCTGGCGCGATCGGCGAAAAATTTGAAGAATGCAGTGAATGTGAGCTTTGAGCTAAGCCTTTGTAGACTAATTCTGTGAGAGTTGGCACTTAGCCTGTACTCTGTAACAAACGATATCGAATACGTGGATAAAGTGTATTTAAATTGGAAACTTGATTGTTTAAGTGTGGATTTACGGTCCGTCTACGTTTTGTATTAAGCTAGGTCGTGTTATTGTTAACTAGTTACTTATTAGTACACATCGAAGAATGTCGGAATATGAGAGCATCTGAGTAACACAAATTCTGAACAAAGAGATCCTTCCGTAATTTGTCCAGAAACTCTTCTCATTGGTTTAGTCAGTCGGTAAATATAATTTTTGAGGGTTTTCGTCAGTCACGCCATTAACGGATGATCGTTTTTGAGCCCTTCAAAACCCCGACAGCCCCGACAACGAAAAAGTTTATTTTATAGGCATCGTAAGAAACATCTTACGATGCCTATAAAATAAACATTTTCTTGCTATCGTATTGAGTCGGAATGTGTCCTGCACTAGGATATCTAACATCCTTTAGGTAAAGTTAATTTTATGGTAAATTTAAAGGTAGTTTACCGCACTTTATTCAAATAACGATACTTCCTACTAAACTGCAAACAACACAGTTCAAAGGCAACATTTTAAGAAATACAAAATTTATTCCTCCTAACTCCCCCTCAACCCAAACAATCTAAAACTCTAAAATTTTACACGCAGCGTTCAAAGTTTATTCACGGAAATTACAATTTCGCGATCTTTCTCATGATGTCGGCGGAGCCCTGTTCGCCATTACAGTGAGCCAAATGAGCCCTGAAACCGTTGTCCGAGAACGGCGAGATAAAGCACCGCCTGCCGCCTCCGAAGAATTGATGCTATAAACTTGATTGAATATTTTCTCCTGCACGTTATGCCGTTATACTCTTTACCGTCGAGACCGGAGATTTATGGAGGTGAACCTAATCTACCAGCCAGTTTTTTGTTCAAGAATAAAGGAAATATGTTTTTGCTTTATGCTTTTACGACGATATACATACTTATGTGGTGAAATGTCTTGAGGGTCTTGTGGCCTGATTTATTTTTAACACGTTTTTATTAGAGTGGCGGGGTTTTAAAGTATGTAGAGCTACATGTTCTATCTAATTTTTCTTCTAAAATATGATTATTATGGTGTAGATGTAGATATATTTATTAATTTAACCATTAGTGTACACACATATAAAGAGATAAGATGAAAAGATCAGAAATCTACGCACAAAGGTGATGTAGGTGATGGTGGTGATGTGGTGAAGTAGTTTAGTCAGTAAAAAGATTACTGACTAAACTATAGTCAGTAAAAAGATTATTTTACCTGCGGGGTAATCGCGTAACACACTAACAGTAGCAATGGCTTTCATTTTGACAGATCAACAACATTCGTTGCGTTATTTTTGTTGTTGAGCGGACAAATTTTTCGAACATTTGAAGCAATGGATTAGCAATATCCTTCAAAATCATTCAGATTGTAATTGAGAGTGTGTGTCGCAATTTGGGTGCAGGCCTGGTTGTCATATGACATTTTAGCCTCCACAAATCTTTAGGATGCCAGAATTTTCCAGTCGTATCCATTCACCGTGACTCATTCTGTTCACAAGGAAATGAGTAGGACTAACTTTAACAAATGTTTCAACACTCAAGTCTTACAACTGTGTTTTGATACACCTCCAGAACAAATGTATTGTTCGTAACTTGCCTAACTTGGCAGACTCAGTTAGTAGGTAGGTACTTATTTAACCTTGAAGATTTACGGGAACTGATAACGTGACCCAAAGTTCAATGGCAGCTAAGTTGTTATAGAAAACTGTCATAATGATAAGCTGAAGGTTTCAGAAAGCTTGATCAAGTCTGTTCAGTAAAGTTGTCATGTTAAAGTGGATGTGCTCGGTCAACCAAACAACATTGAACAATTTGACAACGTATAAATTGAATGAGCTGTTAATACTAAGGGTATAATTAAGTTTTTGAAAGGACAAAAACTAGATGTCAAAAAAGCTGTTAGTTAAGCAAATGATTCTTTTACTCTGACAAGTTTTTTTTTTGTTATACCTAAGCCCCTAAGCCCTTAATGTGTTCCTAGCATATTGGAAAACTTTCATCGCCAGTTGCATCTTCACACATAGAATTCTGTAAAAAATCACCATGAAAACTTATGCTGAGCTGTCAAAGGTCACCTTGGTTTTCACGGATTTTTTACAGAATAGATCGGCGGGTAAGATAGTGAAGGTGAAGACAACAATAAATAATTGAGAGACATAAAAGAAACTGCATTAGGTATGAACTCGTACCTATTTCATTGAAATCAAATAAGTGCTACACGAAATCCTCTCAAATACTTCTGAAAAGACCACGGGAAAAGACCTACAACCTTCGTGAGTTCTCTTTCTAAAGCGAACAAACGAACAGCAACATTACCGTTAGCTAAACTAGACAAAGGACGTACTTTTTTTTTTCTAAGATTTTGTATGCTAGCTGTCCCAAAAATAAATAATTTTGTATTTTTTTTTTGTATCTTTACTTTTTTTTTTTTTTTTATTTATTTCAACAAAAGAGTAAACAGATGGGAATACACAGATCTTCTGCCAAACTGCAGGACAGTTTGTCGGCAGTGTATTATCCACATTCAGCTGCTCCGACCACTCGAAATGTAACGCACAGTTTTATGGCTCATCTTTATTGGTGGCTCGATAGAGGAGACATGACTTCTTCGATTTTCTTAAGCAAAAAAAAAAGTAAAACAAATGCAATTATATAGCAATTATATAGCAATATTTTTGTTTGACATAAAAAGGTACTCAGATACAGAGTGACACTTAATTTAAGCGTGTGAATGATACGGGTAAGTGATTTTCAGCGGTTCTGCTTTTGTATATTTTATCTTCATATGAGATTGAGCAAGATATAAAATAATTCCAGTATTTGGCCAAGTTTTTTTTGTTATTTTGAGCATCTCTATCTCATAATTTTTGTCTTGCTATAAAGAGGAGACATAAGACTTGTTTGATTTTCTACAAACTGAACCTAAAATTTTAATAAGTGGGAATATTCAAATCTAAGAATGTTACACAATGTATTGTACTAAGGGCTGATTTTTCAACGTGGAATAAAATTGACGTCTGACAATTTTTGTACGGAAGAACTGTCAAAAATTCAAAATTATTCCTCCGATAAAATTATCTGGCGTTGGAAAAATCAGCCCTTAATGTGTTAACTTAATTTGCTTAAAGAGTTTGTTCTGTGGTTTTGTTTCTAGTAAATTACCTATTCATCAGAACTTGAACATCTTGTATTTTTTGTTTACAATACCTACATAATAATATGCCTTCTGCTCGGATAGGCAAAAAGTACAGAACGTCACATTCTTTGTGTACAAATAAAATGATAAATAAGAATAGATTGTCTCTTCGTGAATATGCAAATTGGCGACTTACTAAAATATGTAGATATACTGTAAATAACCTAGTATTTGCTTGATTACTATTTTAGTTGTGGCGATCTATTTTAGTAGATTGCTGTCCAGAATTTAAAGTACTCTAATAATAATGTCACTGTTTCAAAAAGATCGTAATCAATTTGGAACATTTAGCTGTGCAAAAAGAAAAGTCCAACCTAACACCCACAGAACGACTGACATTTAGATAAATATTTAACTCGAGGACTGTCGGGTAGCATCGGGATCACTCGGGACTCTAATCTTTATAAAAGCGTGAATGATGTGCACAATTCGACGTAATACCTGCGTAATAAATAGCACAAACATGCCACTTTGACTGAAAGGGGTACTTTTTGTGAGCCGTGACGTGGCGTGGTCCCTCGGGCTTGTCTTGCCGTTATCGGGGACCCAGGGCCCCAGGCCCCCGGGACGGGGCTATAAATCTGCCGAGGACATGTCCCGGCATCGCACCCCGTGATGACGAGCGGGTTTGCACGCGAATACAATGTTATGTAAGTTATTCTTCTTTATTCGTGTGCTTTTCTTAGATATGCTAACATTATTATGATGGTTTTGTGTGTGTCTTTTGAATAATTTCCGCATTGATTTTTGGATTGAAACAGTTTGAACCTCTGTTTTGTAGCATTTTTGTAGACCTCGGCTACGCTTCGTAGCATCCTGCTACGACGTAGACTCTGACTACGCCGTTTGCATCGAAATTGACTTAATTATTACCATTTCAGGTAGATGGGCCATTGAATCCGTATGGACGTGGTAATTCTGCCCGTTACTATCTACAGTTTGTTCGTAGTAACAGTCTAGGTTTATTTTCTAAGATCACCTAAAACGAGAATTTCGTTTTATACTAATCCGAATTACCATAATTTGGAATTAGAAAAACTTTCAATTCTATCGTAAAGCCGAAACATAATATGCACATACAATAAAAGCCAGCACACATACCATTATTACAGGAAGTTAGCGTACGTCCCTAGACATTTGAAATGCGACGTAGCGCTCCAGATATTGTATCGCGAATAGATAGTAGAGTAGTAGTCTTTCAGCAAATAAGCGGGACGTAGACTGCAATTGTAATAAAATTCGCTTGTTGACGAAATTGCAAGTTTCAGTACATTGTCGTAATAATCCGTAGCAATGCTACGAAGTTAGGCGGCGAGCTTCGTAGCCATTCGTAGCAGTGGCTACGAAGCGTAGGCTTTTTAACTAGATTATGAAACTTGGATCTTCGAAGAGAAATTGTTAAAAGGATCTTGCATATCTTAAGATATTATTGTTGAATTAGGGTCCCCTTAACAAAGGGTGCTTGGGTTAATGTGTCGTTAAAGTAATTTGGGTCCAATTATCTAAAGTATGCTCAGTGGCCATTCAAATGTAAATGAGATGCAATAAAGAATTATAAAGACCATTTACTTTTCGTTCCGGACTCGTTGAATATTTGAATAAATCTGAGCAAATGTGAGTAAAAGCGTTCCATATAAGTATGGAGTTACGTAGGACTCTTTGTTACATAATATTCTTCATTTTCTGTTGGATGTTTCATCTTTTGCTGGCAGCCGTCGTCGTGTGGTTTCGTCAGGTAATCTAACTTTTCTAATCAAGCTCTTCCTGGATACCAAGGCTTCCTCTGTCTATACATATGTATAAGTTCGTGTTTAATCTGAGAATCCGTGTGTCGTGCTGGGAAAATTCTGTTCGAGATTTTCTTTAGGTAGTTATATTTTGTAAGGATTTCTGCAATAACATACTGTACTGGTTTGATCCAAATAAGTTTTATTGAGTATGGCATGTCTGTTAATTTATAATAAGTGAACATCCGTATCAGCGCGGTCGGATTTTATGGTGGCAAAGTAGATGCTAGCTCGAATCTGCTCGTTCAAAGAATTAACGAGTGTAACATAGTCAAGCTCACGAGCGCGCTTCTCATATTATATTACCTTTTCACTTTATTTCTAAGAAAGAAGAAATAAACAAATCTCCAGTTGCAAGCTTACGGAGAACGCGTAGGAAAAGTGCACGTTTTTCAAACTACAAAGCCAGTCGTTTTCTATTACTTATAGCAATTTCAAACGTATCAGAGAAATGTAGGGCGTATTTTTTTTTCATAAACACGCGCTTGCAACTCCCTCTGGCGTCGTATTCTAGCACTGCACATTATTACATTTCGCTGGACGGAGGCATCTGAAAAATATGCAACATTATGTTTTATCAGAATGCCTTTGTGTCGGTCCGTTCGCCCGCGCCGGTTCAGATATTCGCTATCGATGATAGAAAAGATATTTTTCGCAAGGAAAATTTTCTGGTATTTAATGGAAAAATACGATAGACCCAACGGAGTATAAGTGACTCGCGTGTCCCAACTTTCGGAATGATCTATTCGGAAATAGATATGCCGTGTTGCGTAAAACGATATCTATTTTTTCCGGTGGATATCTTCATGGGAACCTATTCGGTGCATTATTTTCTGAGATTAACTCGGCACTGAGTCTCAATCAATACTCGTGGAAGTATTTCTTGATAAGCGATACGTATTATTATTACGACAAATTGAAGTTTTGAATTCAATTAAAAATGTTGTAGTCCCTCTTTAGGAACTGAGTCCAGCTCTGTCGTCCGTCTTAGTAGACGTGTATCATTATTGGAATGAGTACAATATTATCACCGCGATTGTCAGCCTAGGTACTTTCGGAAATCTATCACCTGTAGATATTCTTTCGACCAAAGATTCGTTCTTTGTCGTTCATGACCAAGATTCTAAAGACACATATGCCAATATTCCCAGTGGTCTATTCCCAAAAGGACCCTTCGGAAAACTTCCCCTTTGTGACAATTTTAACCACACAAATTAATAGTTACTCCGACCCGACCGTGTTCTGCGGTTGCGGTAAAGTTAGAAGTGGTTCGCCTGTCCCAAGTCTCAGAACTTAATAAGTTCTGCACAGTATGAGAGGCTTCTGAAGACGTGCCTGCGAGCCCTCGTGGAGGATCATCGCTGTTTATTGTAACTGCAATCTTAATTATGTATACACAGGGCTGGTGGCCCAACAATACTTGCCGTGACTAAACCTCCTTACCTCCCCCATAATGCAACACCTTGAACAAAAGTCTAATATAAAATTAAGCCAGATTTCCCGTCATTATGGTGAATCAGCGTCAAAACCCCTACAACGAGACTAATAGCGTCATAATCCCCCGCGGAATACGTACAGTGCTGAATCGAATTGAATCATCTCGGCGGAGATTACATCAAAACGGTCTCACCTAGAGCGAGCTCGAACAAAAAACTTGTTCCCGGTGCGAGGGCAGGCTGTGCTGCCATCTCGCGCGTTGCTAGGAGACGCGCCGATCAATACAGCCTCCGCCGGGCCGCCTAATTACCCGGCCCCCGCATCCCGCCCGCCCCGCGCCATCCCGCCCGCCCCCGCAACCCCGCCGTCCTCGCCCGAGGAAACTTCTCGCCGCCCGCCCCGACCGCACCGCCGCTGCTGGATTTAAATATCGAATGATAGAATTCAAATTCAAATATTTTTCGCTTTGCGCCTTTGTTTGTTTTGGCGAAGGCTCTTATATATTTTTTGTAATTACCTTTTTTCGTATGACACAGGCGTCTGTAAATATTTTTTTTTGAAATTGCGGTGAGCGTTGCGTAGGTCGTAGGTGTACAACGGCAGTGTTTTGGGGTGCCTTTTATTACTTTTACAAATACGAATCCTGATGATTGCGAAGCACTTTTCGTTGAAAGTCAAAGAACGATCAAAGTCGGTGAAAATGGGTCTCGTGAGATGAAATAAATGTTACATTTCGTGTGTTACTACGATCATAAGTACCTAAAAAGATAGTCAAGTCATAGTACAAACAAAACAAAGATATAGACTTTAAAAATAAATTCGTGAAACAAAGCTTTTACTGCATGATTTATTAACAGCTCTAGCGAATTAGGCCGCACTCAGATTTGGGAATAGATAATGGTCATTAATAATGCAGGCTCAAAACAAACCCGAAATCTCGTAGTTTGCGTTGAAGATATTTTCTGTACAAACTGTGGTAGTCTTTATAGTAGGTAGATATAAAGCTGACATTTCCCGAAGCAGGTGCTTGATCCCGCGAGTAACGTATGTGATCATAATGCGACGCCACTCTGATATATTGGAATATGATACGAGCATGTGAGTAACAGATGAGAGTGTAGTCCCCTTGGAGTATGAATAATACAAGCTGTTTGTGTTTAGAACAATGAGAGTAAGATAAAAGAAGTAGGTATTCAAAATCAAAAAATCAAAATCAAAAGTCATTTATTCAAATTAGGCTGAGAATCAGCACTTTTCGAACGTCAAAATTACAAAAGACAGTCCCCCAAAAACGCCCGCCCTTCGCCACTTCCTAGTGCTATCGCTGGGAAGAAGAAGTGGCGGAACAAACTCCCCAGCAGCACAGCTGTCTGTTCAGTTAGAATATAGTTAGTTGCATGTATACAATACTAGGAACCTATGTTCAGTAATGAACATTACAAGAAGCTTAAATTATTTGCCATATTATGTCAGCTAGCCACGCCAATATACCAACAAATATAATAAAAACTATACGTACTCAAGCTAAAAAATAATTAATTAAAATAAAAATAAAAACTCACTACCTAAATAAAAGCCTCCAGGCATAAAGGGCGTGACAGCTTACACATTTATGCATTGCTGGGTTCGTCACCTAGCTGTCACTTGCAGTCACAGATGATGAACTAGGACCATCGATGTGAAATAAATAAGTGAGTTAATACTAATAACAGTAACCTGTCAGTACCTAAGCTAATTCTGGAGAAAGAACATGAACATTGTCTTGCGTTAATTAGGGCGACCAACTATTCTTATCGTGTAAGTAGTCGTTGATGGAATAGTAAGCCTTTGCAAGCCTTTATTACAATGTACTTAGTGTTCGTGAGTTCCAAAATTTCTAAAAACGCATGACATCTGTGGGGTAATTGCGTAACACACTAACAGTAGCGATGGCTTTAATTTTGACAGTTCAACAACATTCATTGCGTTATTTACGTTGTTGAGCAGATACATTTTTCGAACATATGAAGCAATGGATTAGCAATATCCTTCAAAATGATTCAGATTGTGATTGATAGTGTGATACGCAGTTATGGTGCTGGTAAAAATTATGAAAAAAAGCAAATTAAAATATAAGTAAAGAGTTATTGAAGGGTCTCAATGGTCCACTTTATTAAAGCGTTATACATAGATGATCTAGTCACCTAATATTTTCATTACACCCTTACAATGACATGCAGTTTCTAGTACATTGTATTTAGTATGAAACAATAAAATAGAGCTTGCATAACTCATAAAGATTGTCCCTTACAATTCAGACACCCACGCAAAAAAGGCGGACTTACTTAATTGCTGGCGTTTGTCCCCGACAATTCCTTCCCATAGCGACACCTACGCATAAATTACACGTGGCTTTTAAATCGAAACATAACCGACTCCTCTATCAGTTAGTAGCCTCTTCCATTGCTTTTCAACCCTTTTGTTGATCAGTTTCTTCGTTTAGTTTACTGAAGACAAACTACAGAACATATTGGAAATTACCCAGATTACGTCAAGTAGGTATGTGTTGCCAAAATCTATATCTGACCATTTTGAAAACAAAGTCCCGTGCACATGATGACCACAGCTGCGTCCGTAAGTAAAACAAAAGAGGATCCTTTTTAGGTCGACTAATAATATGCGCTGCAAGCAGGAATAGTCCTTACGGTGGTCAGATAAAGATTTTGGCGATAGTACGTACTCGTCTCGCACGTTACAGCGCTCTACACGTCATTCATACCTAAAAGTATAGTTTCCATTTCTTATTGAATATCAGTTGGCTCTGAGCTGTAACAATGGCGGTACTGCGACATGTATGCCCACGCCCGATCGCTTCCTTTGTTCCTTAGTGCCCTTTGATCGAGCCGACTTCCTGTTACGCTCTCTGATTAATTTCAGACAGCTCTCCCAGACGAAGGTATATACAAGTCTAGATATATTTTATACGGGGTGGGTGGGGGACGAACGTGGAGGCTGTGATTTTGTTACAGTATTTTGGCTGTATAATATTATTTTGTGAATGGTTTTGTGTTAGAATTATTAAATGCGTTGAGGTTTTGAGTTAGTGACGCTTTCATATATTTTACATGAACGCTTTTGTTTTTCATAAACAAAACCTTCTCCTTTTGTCCCCAGTATGCCTTAAAAGTGACTAAAGTATATTATCATTATTATAAAGGATGACGTCAAGTATGGTTATGACGGCCATTACGGGCTCATAACGTACGGCCAATGGTTTGCCAAACATTACCCAAAAGTTTGCCAAACATAAAGTACCAACTGATGGCTAGGGGCTTTGTGTTCCGCAGAGAAGGATATTTTTAGTCTGACAATATGATGATTCTGGAATGTGATTTCAACAGTATAGTTTAAGTTTTCAGATAAAGTAATGAGTCCGTTTCATATAACCGTTATAACCCTATTAGCAGCGCCCTGTGGTTTCACCCGCATAAGTCTCGATCCCGTGAAAATATCGGGATAAAAAGTATTTTACGACTATGTGTTATCCAGGTTATAAACTATCTGTGTGTCATTTCAATTCCATCTAAATCTATTCAGCCGTTTTTGTGTGATTGAGTAAAAAACATACAAACTTTCACATTCATAATATTCTATACGAATATATCATCATATAATCTGTGAAGTAAAGTGTATTTATTTAACTCAAGACATTTGGACTTACCCAACTATGTTAGGGTCGGCTTCTAGTCTAACAGGATGCAGCTGAATACCATTATTTTACATGGAGCGACTGACCTCCACAACCCAGTTACTGGATAATACGATACCCCTTGGTAAGACTGGTTGTCAGACTTTCAGGCTTCTGACTACCCGTAACGACTGTCAAAGATCCACGAATGACAGCCGGGACTAACGTCTTAACGTGCTTTCCGAGGCACCGAGGGGTCTCAGTATGTAAAGATGGTCACCCATCCACGGACTAACCGCGGCAAGCGTACAAAACCTGATCGATCGACCCGTGCGGCTGTTATAACTTGGCCACAGTTATCATTTGGACCTACCCATAACTTGATTAATCATTACATTACAAGAGATGATTTATTTGTGTGAAAGTTTATGAAGGTTTGAAACTTACGGGCAAGTTTCCCCCAGTGTCATGTCGGTGTCAAACTTGTAATATTACAGGGGTTTTGGTACGAATATAATATTTGTGGGTTGATAGAAACAGAGACAGGGTAAAATTATGCGAGTTTTAGAATTATTATTTTTATTCGACTTTTTGAACTACTCAGAAGGTCAATTCTCGTGATTAAAAACATTTGAATTCTAGTCGCAATCTCATCTTAGCGACAATAAATGTCAAAAACTTGTCACAAATGTAGGGATTAGAGATATTTTTGACAGATTGAGACTGAGATAAAAATGCGAACGATTCTAAAAATATGGGAATTGCTCCTTTGTTCCGTTTTTTCCGAAATACAGCCGGACATTTTTGTATAAACTAGGAAAGGAATGATACCTATCGGTGTAATAAATGGTAAATGATTCAAAAAAGGCATTTAGATTCTGATCTAAATTACGCATTTTTTTTTAGACAGTTTTATTTTTGTTTGATGTATATCTGTTGCCGCTATAACAACAAATACTAAAAACAGAATAAAATAAATATTTAAGTGGGGCTCCCATACAACAAGCGTGATTTTTTTGCCGTTTTTCGGAACACTTCGTGCGCAAGTCCGACTCGCACTTGGCCGGTTTTTTTTAAAACCCCTTTTAGAAGCTCAGTCATTCTCTATCCATTTAATTTCATGCCAAGTTACCTGAAAACTTTGAAAGAGAAAAATCTCCACCGTTCTATTTTATCACTGAATAGGCAGCCGTTATTCGGTATTACCCGCGAGGTTCCTTCTACGACACCCAGGGGATCAGATGAGGCAACCTTTTCTTAGAGAGGGTTGCGTCATCAGTTCAGTAGAAATAAGGTTACATATTGATCTAATTTCTGGGCTATATTATTGTTCTGTGGTTAGTTTGCTATCACCATAAATGTAGATAAATGTCCTGTGTTATTGTATTTATTTGTACTGTTAGTTAGTCATTTATTTTGCTTTATTTTATTTATTTATCAGGAGCAATTTATATTGTGTTTGATACATTAGTTTACATTACATACATCATAATTAATTAAATTTAATATAAATTCTAAAAGTGAACATGCACAATAGTATTTTTTAAAAAAAACATGTTTATAAAAATCAATAGCTATTTTTGTTTTCTATAGAAAATTGGAATATTAATATTAAATTACAGTTCGCCCATTGAGTACAATTTATATCCAACAGAAATGCTTTGAGCTTACCCTTAAAAGAGCTAGTTTTTAATAAAATCTACAAATCCACTGGCGGTCTATTAAATATTTGTACAGCTTGGTAATGAGGGCTATGCTTGACAATGCTAAAATTAGGTACAACTTTATTTTTAAAGTCCTTTCTACATTTAATTTAGTACGTAGTGTAAATAGTTGGAATAGAATATATTTATTGTAAAACATGAGTATACATCAAATAATATGTGCGAGGTCTTAAAGTAACAGGTAGATCTGCATGTTTTGTCATTTATGGCGTACAAGACAACATATTTTTTGTTAGTTGTGTTAAATATTGTAAAAGTTATATACATAAGTGTAAACCAATAAATAAAACTTATTACAAAGTCTACACTTGTTTAACATGCAATCACGTTTAATTAATTACCTACTTTATTGGAACACAAATTTCAAAAATTTAAACATAGTTTTCGATATCCAATGTCTAAAATAAACCTTCACCCTAATTGCGTTACACACTACTTATCAACCACAATGAGAATCAATTTAAAGGATGTTGCTAATCCATTGCTTCATATGTTCGAAAAATTTGTCTGCTCAACAACGGAAATGACGCAACGAATGTTGTTGAAATGTCAAAATGAAAGCCATTACTACTGATAGTGTGTTACGCTATTACCCCGCTTAATGGAGTTCCCAAAAAATCGCATGAAATCATCACCCCGCATAATATCCAAGTCCACTTTATGCCTAAAATGGACTGCTAGAATCAAACCTTTCCATACGTGCGCCACTGAGCTCAATGCTCCGTCTTTCGCATTGAGTTGCCACCAAAAGTAAATGGAATCGATATCGCATTAAGAAAACATACGTGTATCATTTTTAACTTATTGCCTTCGTAAGGTACCTTTCTAACATACGATAAAATGTAGCAATCACTTTACGCAATCTCAGTTGCGTGTGGCATCTGAGACTTACGTCAATACTTGGGCGTCAATAACAGATTTATACTATACTAGCTTCTGTCTGCAACTTCGTTTGCGTGAAATTCGTTGTTCCGCGACCCACCACGTGTCGCCTGCCTTCGTTTGCGCTTAGCGCTCTTTCTGATTTTTTTTTAAGTTTGCTCTCCTAGCGTGATGTTATATAGCAAATCCGACTGGTAGTTCCGGAGATTACCCCCTACATACAAACAAACAAATTTTACCTCTTTATAATATTAGTACAGAAGTATAGATAGATCTTTCTGTTACTTATACTCCGGAGTATGGATTACGTCATTACGTACATTCGTATATGGGGGAACGGATTTATACAGGGTGGCAGGGCCATCGACGCTCAAACTGAAACCATGCCTTTAGTGTCTTTTTCGTCGTCGTCATTTTTCGTCGGGTATCAAAAAACAAATCACCTGTTTTCTACAAAAGTACAATCACTACCTACGCGGTCAAAATGTACATAACAGGTATTTTAAAATCAGAATCATTTACTAAATCCATGTTACAGGTTGCGCGTCGCTGTCCCTGCCAACCTGTATGTACCTGTACCTGTTTTTCTTGTATATGTACATATACAAGAAAAATGATCTAGAATCATATGATGAACCATGAATTCACCATATGGTTCTAGACCCGCCAAGTATAAAGTACGCGCGTAGCGTAGAGATATATCGACGGTTATAAAAAAAAAAAATCGTCCCATACATTTTGACCGCGTACTTAGGTATATTGCACTATAATAATAATAATAATTTACTTTATTTCAGACCATGGATCCACTTTGTTAGTAACAATGTTCTTATAGACTAGTGTTAGTAATACTTAAAACTAAAAGTACAACTCGACAACAATCACTACTGCACCATTCCATGACAAATGGTGCAGCAATGATTGATGTACTCACAGTCCAGCCGACTAGCGATCATGCTGAGGATGCTGTTGGCGCTGCCGCGTACTCTACGCACCAGGGATGCGCATCTTTTACGCATCGTAGCGTAAAAGCAGTCTACGCGATGTTCAGCAAACATCCCTGAAGCACTACAGAATCGCCGCAGCCCCATCAGCACCCTGAACGCATTATTAAATTGGACTCGGAGGGCACTGTAAGACTTTTGAGTATAGTCGGCCCACAGGCTGCACGTGTAGAGTGATGTACAATAAGACCTAAAAAGTGTGATTTTGACTTCTGTCGAACAACGTGCAAACCTGCGCGCCACCATGCTCGCCCGCACCGCCAGCGCCCTCCGTTCCCTCTCGATGTCATCATTGTCCTTGAGGTCTATGACTGACACTATTATATATATATATTAATATATGATTGACACTATGAAACAGCCGATGAAAAATGTCTGCTCTAGGGAGGGGGTATAGAATCATATATGCTAAGTTCATGGTTACTGTTAGCGCACTGGTAAAAAAAATTGTCCTATATCGATTAGTGACTCCCTGGGGATGATACGTCCGTAGTACAATTTGGCTGTGATTGCCATATTCACTCACTCATCATCATCATTTTACCCTGGATGATTGACTCACTAAGCATTAAAAAAACATAAGTACTAGTCGGTTCTGATGTCAAATGGGTCTACATCTCTATCCTATATCTACTTTTTTGTTGGGGTTGGGGTTGAAACACTAGGGCCATGGGGTTCAATTGCCTACTTAGTTTTCGAGACATTACCAAGCGGTTCGTCGTCTCTCCACGTGACCAGAGGGCTGGCCTACTTCTTGGCAAAAACATCGGCATTGCCATACAACGCGACAATGCTGCCAGCTTTTTGGGCACCTTTCCTGTTGATAGCGATGCGGATGAATTTTTTTAATTCTCTTTGATTATTTCCCCTCCTTTTTACATACTTGTAAATATTATTATTATCAATTTAAGTTTAGTTGTGTATTAAAACACTTTATATTTTTAAATCATAATCAGCCTATAATGTTCCCACTGCTGGGACATAGGCCTTCTCTTTTCGAGAGGGAGTGGGCTATAATCCACCACGCGGGCCCAGTGCGAGTGGGTAGATGTCACGTCTTCGAATTTTTTTTAAATACTTACCGTTAACGAAGTCGATTTATGCCCTCATAGCATTACTCGTATTCAATGAAAATGTTTTTAGATTGAAGTAGAAGTTATTCATAAAATATTTCTTTGAGCTTACAACTTCATGTAAAAAAGACCTGAAAAACTAAGTTTTCTAAAGGAAATGTTCGGGATGAAGCGGAAAATAAAACTCGGAGAAGCCTAGTCAAATGAAAAGAAAAAAAATAACAGCAACGGAAACAGGACTGGCAAGAATAAATTTTATATAAAGGTGAAATCAAGTGACTTTTTCAATTTTTTATCGGATGTCCGGTACCGGATACAGTTTAACGCCGGCGACGAATGCCGTGGTGGCAAGTCAGCTTTGTGGTACTTTTTGTATATCTTTATAATGCCTGGTGAGGTGACATGGGGCAAATCGGATTTACCTGCCGGCAGACACACGAGACATTGCACATTACCGAATATTTTTGCCGCTTTTCCCGTAATCTTGTAATGGCTGGAGAGGGTTGCGATGTGTCTGAACATGGAGAGAAAAATGGATATTTTATTTTTGTGTCATTACAGATTATTTTAACACGTGTTCGTACGTTCCGAAACACAATATTAATTAGTTAGTTATAATTTGAATTATGGGGTCTGTGTGTGTTACCTCTGCATAAAAAATGAGACCTTTTATTATTATTATTTGGTAAGATACGCTAGCAGCTAATTATACGTGTGTTTGTTTATCAAAGTGTAATCTGTACCATATTATCTTTTTGTACATAACATAAAATTTAAACACAGCTTTTAAATAAACAGTGCACGCAACATTTTTCATCAGAACTTCGCTTCAAGATGATAAAAATTAATATCTCTAAGTAACAAAGGAAGTGCGGAAATGGTTCTTTAATTACTTTTCCCAGGAGCGCCACCTACGTAATATTTAATACTTGAAAAGGAATGGAAGGACACTAAGTGATAGATGAGGCTACGGTACGGTAAAGAAAGTCTCTTTCATTGAGCATGTGAGCGATGGCTGGCCAACTGTTTATTATAAAAGATGACAGTCATTTGTCTTTGTTATTTATTTGAAAGTAAACGAAAGTTAATTTCAAAAAGCTGAAATAAAAAAAATAACTTCGGCAGAGTACCAAAACATGTAACCTTTTTAGTAAAGTTGACTGCTAATAAAACCTACTGGCCTTTTTTAAAAAAAAAAAATAAGTGGAATAGCCATTTATGTTAAAGAAAAAAAAAAAAACAATTAAAAAGAAAACTTTAATGGGGTTCATAATTACTATTCTTTCATCGCCACTGGCCAGTTATCATTAGTGACAAGTTGAACCTCTTTAGAGGAAAATCCATGAGTTGTTTGTCTTTTACTTATTTTTTCAATTCTGTATCAGTTAATTTATCATCTTATATCCCGAATCTATAAAATAAAAATGAATCGCCGAAATGTACGAGTATGTGCGTGCATAACTTCCAATCGACTGCACCAAATTGGATAATTCTTTTTCTTTGTGTTTGTTATTGTCAGGACAAGGTTTGCATACACAATTGGGCCCGGTAGGTGGCGCTGCTTTTTCGGGCAGGACGACGTCTGCCGGGTCCGCTAGTTTAATATAAAAAACTGGGTTGTGTGTTTCATAAAATCATTAATGTATGTCATCATCATTCTCCTGCCCTTATCCCAATTTATTTGGGGTCGGCGCAACATGTCTTTTTCTTCCATACTTCTCTATTAGTCGTCATCTCGGTAGTCACCCCCTTTCTAACCATATCATTATTCACACATTCCATCCATCGTTTCTTTGGTCTTCCCCTACTCTTATAGCCATCGACATTCATACTCAAAACTCTCCTGACGACATTTTCCTCATTTCTCCGTAACACATGCCCATACCATGACAACCGATTTCCACACAACTTTTCAGTTACCGGTGCCACTTTCAGACTTCCTCTTATGTACTCATTTCTTATTCTATCCATTCGTGTAACACCACACATCCCTCTTAGCATTCTCATCTCAGCTGCATGCAATTAATGTATGTATTAAAGTATTTTTAAATTGATTTTAAAAAAATGAAGAAAACTTCGGTGTATGTGTCTTGTTATGTCTGTTGATTTTAATATTTTTTTTTGTTTGTGAATATTCTCTGTGGTTTATTTATACTAACTAGTAATAACATTTATTGATCAATAAATTGAGAATGTTTATGTGATGATTTTGGAATATCATAATACAAGATGTTGTACTCACTTTTATAGTAAAAAATAAGGATGATTAAAAGACGAAAGAAAATGATGGTCGGATGAATATTTCTTAAATGAATGATGCACCTGCGTAGATTTCGTGGCTGTCAAAACTGAAGTAAACAAAAATGGTAAGGGTGGGTTGCACCACGTGTTACGTTACGTTCTAGTTTCCGTCAAAGTTAATTTTAACAGTAAAACTTTAACGATTACCAATGCCTTGTCAGCCGTCGAATCTCCGGTTAAGCGAAATACGAGTTGCACCATTTTAGCAATCCTTTAACACCACACAGAGATTTTGAGGCTCATTCCAGTAATTGAAAACGTCCAAAATGTCAAAAACTTGTCAAAAATGTAGGGAGAAAAACGTATTTTGACAAATTGAGACTGAGATCAGACTGTGAATGTTCTTAAAATTACGAGAATTGCTCCTCTGATAACAATAACCAATTTGATCTTCAGTCCACGTCCTCGTACCGAACGTGTCCCGTTTTTTTTAAAGGACTAGTAAGTAGTGTTTTAATTATACCAAACATTGCATGGTCATATAATGATGACGTACGCTTTTAAGCCCCACGCAAGTCGTAATAGTCAATAAGGATTAACGGTAAACTGTTACTAAGACATAGATTATGTTGGCGTGGGCGGCGGTCTACTGACCTTATACTGTATTATGTGATTAGATGGTTAGCATATAATTACCTAATTCTGGTTTTTAATTATATTCTTCAATCATTGGTACATTACTAGTAAATCATTTTTAAAAGTTACACGAATGAAGTTTTTATGAATTTTTGAAACTACAAACTGAATGTCATACATAACAAAGTTCAAATTCCATTGCAACCAAAAACTTATTGGGTATTGGGACCTTTTTGTTACAAATGGTCACTCAAAAATCAACTTAAAATACATTATTTTTATAGTAAGTACTCGTAGATAATTGATTAAGTGGCGATGGATATTAAATTAACTGAGATCGTGAATACTGATATAGGATGTTCTGTCCCTTTTATAATGTCAATTTGTTTTGTGCAATGAAGTAATAAAAGGTTATCATTTAAAATGGGTACCTAACGAGAAAAAAACTTAGTTACTTTTATCAATATGTATATCAGAGTAATGTCAGACGGAGGAGCAGGTAAAAATAAATGTTTTTAGTTAGTGTTTAAAATTAGTAGTGTTATTTAGTTTATGCGAGTGTAGGTACTATTATTCAGACGGAATTTCGGCCATGGCATCAATCTCAGCAGAGACCAGCCTTCGGCGCGGAAGCTGTTATAGTGCACAAATGTGTGCGCAGACACATGTCCACTCTCTCTTTCTTCACTCTCATAGTCCGATGGAACGGCAATCCGACACGACCGGAGAGAGATCAGGCGCTGGACCTACGGCTTAACGTTCTTTCCTCGGCACGGGTATATCACACTCTCACCACCAACTACTTCTATACAGGTAGGTACTACTCCTTTAGGTAGTACGCATCTGCCTAACTCTTCGGGGAATATAAGCGTGATGTTATGTGTGTATATGTAATTCGTTTTCATATGACTCCTTTCTCAATACAAATTATTATTTTTATTTCATTATTTTCGAATATGTTATTAAAGACAAACTTCTTATACTAAGGCCTGATTTTTCAATAGTAAGCAAGTTTATATCTGAGGAATAAATATTGCGGTTTGACAGCTTTTGTATAGAAAATATGTCAAACTGTCATATTAATTCTTGAGGTCCCTCTATGTTATCTGAATATTGAAAAATCAGTCCTAAATTAATTAACTAAATAATAAAATAAAAATATAATAATCTAATTAAACTATTACCTAACTAAAATATGGCGTCGAAACTTATTATTGCAAAGGAACATTGGTATACCACGAACTGTGTATTAAAATTAACTTTCCACAAAGTAAATATATAGGACAAACTATCAAACGCACATGAAACAGTCAGTAATAACGGCCGCCATCTTGTCTCATTATAAAACCTCGCAGTTCCGTCTCTGCGTTATATTAGAATTCTCCTGTGTTTTGCTCTCATATATTAATTATATTGCAGTTTCTGCTTTGATACAACATACTAGCTTTTGCTCACGGATTCGACCACGTGGTCGAAAATTATAGAATTATTTCCGTATGGCATTATAGTCCCACCTAAAAAACCCTCTAATTTCACTACTTTGGACAAGTTTTTGACATTGAATGGCGCTGAGATGAAATTGCTTATATTAAAACAAAAAAATAAGTAAGTTCGAGAACTTTATTGGCCTTACCTTTTTTCCAGGGAACAAAGACAATATGCGTTATTTTTTTTTTATCCTATCATTGTCCTGGCTGCTGGCCAAGGAACGCTTGCTTACAACCGGACTTGCACTTGCTAATGAGGGCATAACTACTTTTATCTAAGAAAGGCAACTTTTTGAATTTTCTTTATACAATGTACCTACAAAACAGAGAACTTACAATAGGACATATATATACTATGTATGTGAGTGAATGCTTAATTGTGTTTGAACTGATGGGCTTATCAATCATTCTCCTATGTGCCTGCTACATAATGTAATGCAATCGCATCGAGGATAATGGTCAGCTTGGGTTCAGTCCAGCATGCACATAGGTAGATAGGCATGGTACAAATTAAGACCAATGGTTGAGCAGATACATGTATGTATGTACATATATATGTATACTAGGTATCATGTGCTATTCTTCTAATTTCTACTCTTTACCTTTTGGTTTTATGACACTACCTATCGAGATAGATTAAGAAACTATGAAAATAAATCTAATACGTACTTATTCATTAATTTCATGTTAAAAAAAACTCAGACATCGAATAAACATCACTCGCAGCGCATCATGCTATCAATATTGTGTTATGTTGCTCTGTAATTAACCATATTAGGTACTTTAGGGTGTCGCGCTCAAAGGGTCCGCACAGAACCCTTTCTCCCCTTCCCCTTTCCCCTCAGTTGTCTGTCCGTCTGGCTGTCCGCACCCCCTCACTCCCAATCTATACTCTGCGTATAATTTGAATTCGGTGTGTACCTAGATATCATATGTTTGCAATGATGGCGGACTAAAGGCTGGTGCATATTGTTGCAGAGTATTTTATTATTTTTGTTGGTGTAGATTACTTTTAAGGTTTCGTTTAGCAAGTTGCGCCATTACCGTGAATTATACATATAAGTAAAACATGCATGTTCTGGAAGCATAAATTCGCAAACATGTGACATCACCAACCCGCACTGGGCCCGCTTGGTGGATTACGTCCCAGCATACTCCCTCCCACAGAGAGGAGGTCTGTGTACCAGCAGTGGGAACATTATAGGCTGATTATGTACATAAGTAAACAAACATTTTTTCAATTGATTTTATTGATCGAGGGATCTTTTCTCTACATAATCTTCGCAGTATTCAGTCACTGTAAGTCGGTTAAGAACTCAAATTAACTTGGTTTCAAAGTAGCGCGGTAGTTTTTGTATATAGGTATGTGACTATGTAAAAAATATGTAGGCAGGCACCTAAAATGCTGCACTGGTGAAATGATTTCGTCGAAGTAATTTCGGAACCGTCTGTGTTAATGAGACGCATTTTAATAATAAAAACTAAGTAAGGTACATTTTATCTATTACAGAACTCTCGTGTTTTCAAGGAAGTATTGTAATACGGCACTCTCGCGTTTAGAAATTAGAGATATATTCCAAAGGAAGCGAACGCGAACACGAATATTCTTCCTATCTAGGGCGACGCTTCTTTACGATATTACTCTGTGCTCCGAATACACTCAGAGACTTATATAAACATAAATATCGAACGGTAACATTCAGGGCGTCTATTTGCGAATCCATTTCATTGCCTATGACAGGAACGAAAAACTCTAACGTACCATTCATCTGAAGTCTGGAGTCACGTCGTAATAGAGTGTAACATAAATAAAAAGCCTCGGTTCTTGTTAGTTCGTCGGCAAAGCTCTCGAAGTGCGCCGTCGCCCGTCCGCCATGCTGCTCTCAGTTCCTTTGAGGAGCAAACATCAATATAATTGGATTGCCTTACAATTTTTAAGTAAACAACCCATAGAGCCCTCAAAGCATGCTGCAGAATAGGAACTCCTCGAACAACGAGGAGTACCTATTCTGCAGCTGAATAAGAAAACTTTGGCTTTGTATGCTTTTCTCGAAGCCACTCCTTTGAAGACGTCTGTGCATTACGTTAATGGGGATATCCAATTTTGTGTCCGTGAAGACACTCAGTGCGTCTTCTCACTACTTTAGAAATCTTTAGTCAACGTCAAAGAACCTAGGCGGCTCTGAGAAGGAAAATATGTTTTTTGTGCACACACAGCATTTGCTGCATGTTAGCATAAGCATAATAGAATAATCACAAGCAGCCTATAATTTTCCCACTTCTGGCACACGACAGGCATCCTCTCGGTGAGACTCAGTGAGCTTTAATCCACCACGTGGATCCCAGCGCGGGTTGGTAAATGTCACATGTCTTCAAATTTTTTTTTCGGTTCTGCATGTTAAATTAGAGTTCTAGTTAAATATTTTAAAAGTGCCTGGCTGAGTTCGAACCCATGATAGGAAAGTTGCCACTGGGCCCTTTCACATAGAGGTGGTCTGTATACCAATAGCAGTCGTTATAGGCTGATTATGACACGTGTCAGCTAAATATTAGTTGTATTCGAATGAAACATTGTCTTTCAATATCTTGCGCCACTCCACGAAGGTTGAAGAGATGGTGGAGTACATGCGTGTGAAGACCAACTGAACTTTGAGGGTCGAAGAGTCACGTCACAACTCGAACTTCAAGTCAGACGCCTGATAAGATATATATAAATAAATGGATAAATAAATAAATAAATATTTATTTGATCCGATCTTTGAAATCCAAAATTCATTTTTGAAATTGCTTTCTCGCTTCCTTAGTGACTTTTTGCATTTGAATGGAGTGTTTCACCCAACAAAAATACAATTTAGAAATCAAAAATCCAAATCAAAAGTCATTTATTTAAATTAGGCTGAGAATCAGCACTTTTCGAACGTCAAAATTACAAAAGACAGTCCCCCAAAAACGCCCGCCCTTCACCTAGAAGGTACCTTTGTGATGTACCTTAAGTGAATAAATCTTTTTATCAGATTCGACGAATCTATCAGACAAAGAATAGATCAATACTCAGAAAAACCTGCCTCAAACTCGGATCAGCTATAAAGCCCTCGAGATAAAATATCGGCGCAGGATCGTGGCGAAACTCCCAACTTCTTCACATAAAGCTTTGCCTGAGCCAAAGTTTTTTTTACTTTCTTTATTATCGATGTAGTGGAAACCCGAGCGGGCGATAAACCTTTGGCACCAAAGCTGCGAATAAAATCCAATTGTCTGTCGAATTTCTCCATTCAGGTGAAATATTATTAAACCAAACTTCAGGTGAAGAAATTATATTTAAAACTACGAGAACAACACAACAATATACGAAAGGTGCTCTCAATAAATTGCACGAAGGAGGTTTTATTTTCTTTAAAACTCGTGTTGTGTTGACAGCGTTTGATAAATGCTGCAGCGGCACTTTCTTCTCACGTAATTTCGAATAAAAAGTGTAGGGGCGTAGCCGGGGGGCGAGCGTAGCGTAATGCACATTGATGATCGATGAATATTATTTTATTTGAAGTGTTGCGTTGCATCTCGCGTGCTTTGCATTCATTACTTAAATTTACTTAGGTACAGGTTTAGTTCTTGTCGGGTCTTTGAGTTACTATTCAGGAGTGTCGATGTAACGTCTTGTAATGACGATGAGCAATGGTAGTTAATATTTTGAAGTTTTGGAAATGTTTAATGCTACGATGTCTCTACCTTATGCCAGAGGGGCAATTCTCGTAATTTTTAATTAAATAGAACCTTCACAGTATGATCTCGTTTCAACCTATCAAAAATACCTGTAATTTCCCTACATTTTTGATAAGTTTTTGACATGGATTATCGCTGAGATGAGATTGCGACTAGATTTTGAATGTTTTTAATTACGGATATTAATAGCTATATAGCGCCTTCCCAACAAACCACCCGAGAGTTTAAATCCAATTTATCTTAAAATAGGAAGCAATAATAATTTCATCTACACAGAGCTAATCAAAAGCTTTTAAACATAAAAGTTAACAGGAAATCTGTACCATAATAGGTATAAGATGTTTTTCTCTCTCGTCGTTCCCCTAATGGGTATCTTGAAAAGGATATTTTCTTTAGACGGAGCCTTTCAAACGTTGTTTTTGCTTTTCCCGCGTCGCCGCCTCGGTCCCGTAAATTGGCTTTCAAACAACTATAAACCAAATAATAAAATACATTTCGCCACGCTGTTCAGTGCACACTGGAGGAAACGTTATAGCAAAGTGTACGACTTGTGTTCAGATGGCGCATGCAATTTTCAAAGGGAAACGCTACACTTGTAGTAGTCCTTTATAAAATAATCATTTACAGTTTTTCCTTCGATATGATTCTGTTTTCTTTTTGCGTGGGAGGCTTAACGCCCACGTTCGACGTTCAGTAGGCACTGTGTATAACTACTGAGCGAAGAACGTGGGCGTTAATGCTTTAAGATGAAGTTGTCACTAAAAATATAGAAGTTATTTTAGCAGAAAAATATAAAACTTACTCTTATTGACTTCGTCTTACTAACTTAACATTTACTTAAGTGTTATTTAAATAAATGCTAAGACGACATAATTATCAAGTCGGTAAAAAGTAGTTGCTAGGGATTGATATTCTAAAATATCATCTATCGTTACCAAGTATTTTATCATCCACAATAAATTTTACATCGGTTTTCATTGGCATTTGTAATACTTTCTGTTGGTTTCATTTATACACTGCAGAGCTGTTGATCCAGATGGACATGAAACATCAAATATTGTTTAAAATTCTTCTTTTATTGTACGGTTTAGAGGTAACTTTGAGATTTCTTTGTATCGAGAAATTTGTATGCAGTCGTGTTTTCGAAACAGACGACACCTCGCAGTAGTCCTCGTCTTTATTGTATATTAATTACAGAGTGAATACTGCAGTATTGTTGAAACTAGAGCCATTAATGCTAAGACAATTTTCGCAATCTGGGGTGTTTCCCAAAACTTTTCAGTTGTAAATAAGTATGCAAAATATTCGACCTACATGAGTACACGAAGTCACCTCTTCACCCTCTATAAAACCCAGACGGTCATGTGAAGTTTAATCAACATCGTAGTACACTCTAACTAACCTTCATATTGTAAAGCGGCGTAATATGAGACCGACATCATTAGTGCATGCTGCCATCGTGTACTCGTGTACTCGACAGCGTACAACATGTACTGCAGTATAGTGTAGTTATAGTCAGAACTAACATCTGGGGAAGTCTTAAAGTATGAATGGGACAAGCTGAATAAACTTGTAGTCATCTTTTTGCTCACTGTATAGTTAAACTTAATATTATAAAGAGAAAAGACATGATTTTTTATATGCTTGTTGGTTACGCTTTCACGGTAAAACGGCTGAACGGATTTGTATGAAATTTGGCATATGGATAGATCATAGCCTAGATTAGAACATAGGATAATTTTATTCCGAGCTGCGCTTCGCTGTTTCACCCGCATAATGTTTCGATCCCGTGAGAATATCGGGATAAAAAGTATCCTATATGTTAGTCCTGTGGGGTAATTGCGTAACACACTATCAGTAGCAATGGGTTTAATTTTTGACAGTTCAACAACATTCATTGCGTTATTTACATTGTTGAGCCAACCCATTTTTCGAACATATGAAGCAATGGATTAGCAATATCCTTCAAAATGATTCAGATTGAGATTGATAGTGTGTTACGCAATTAGGGTGCAGGTAACAAACCATCTGTGTGCCAAATTTCATCCAAATCCGTTCAGTCGTTTTTGCGTGAAAGAGTAACATACATCCATCCATCCATCCATACAAACTTTCACGGTTATAATATTAGTAAGAAGTAGGAAGGATATGATTTTGTGAATGTGAGAACGTTGTAGGCTTTGTAGACCAATAGATGATTTGATTTGTTGACCATATTCTATTGTATTAAGTACCTGGTACTTGTTGACAGGCGTGCGCTGTCCTCCCATAACCATTGACAATGTAATTTGAAATCATGTGTGCCATGAATTAATTACTGCGTTCACCAATCAATCTGCCAATCGTAGTAGTTACGGCTGTTGCCCTAATTAAATAGTTTTGTTTATTCATATTGTGTCTCCTCGCTGATTGGCAGAAGATTGATGAAGCTAAAATCGTAAACTGCCTAGCTTTTCCCAACTATTTTGGGGTCAATTTTGGGGTTACCTGAATATCTATATATAGTATTTAACATGGCGCGACTGCCTATCTGACCTCCACAACCTAGTTACAGGGTAACACGCTACCCTTGGTAGAACTGGTTGTCACACTTTTGAGCTGCTGACTACCAGTAACGGCGGTCAAAGATCTACGAATGACAGCCGGGACTAACGGCTTAACGTGCTTTCCAAGGCACAGAGGGTCTCGATATGTAATGGATGGTTATACTATCCACGAACCGACCGCAGCAAGGTAAGGTTAATCTTTGATCGATCCTTGTGGCTGTTATCATTTACTCACGAGCCCCTCTGAGAGTTGTTTGATGAAAGTAATATCTACGGAAAATAATTTTTTCGCTTAATCTTGTGTGCAGATTCAATCCTACATCAAAAGTGCCCTTATTAAAAAAGCATATTACAAACATAAGGACTACGTTGAAGACAAGGATGTTTGGCAATAATTCCTTCTGCACGCCACATGGCTTCCCTGGTACCTCGTTAACGACATAATCCAAGCCCAGACTTACACTGCAGGGGCTATATAGTTCCTATGAACACTTAGTACTGCTGACAGTGTACTTAAGATACCAACGTCTGCATTACCCTGTCACATTAATACTCTGAGAGTAAAGCACTCTCCAGACGACGCGCCTTCCGGACACCTCGCTCCTGCACTCTGTACATTAGCCCAGCGTAACCCGCAACACAGCATTTTCCAGCGCAGCCCAGCTAAATGCACTGACCTGTTTACCCGATATTAGACGGAGACTCAAGTCCTACCTCCTCTTTAAAGATATTACGATTTTTAAGTAAAAGCCCTCACGTACAAAGTGATTGAGTTTGTACTTGCAGTTCGTTATGAGATTGAAGTGCTTTTTTAATCAGTTTATGCGCTGAAAATATTTTTATACTGTTTTTTTTTGCAGTTATATATGTTGCTGTTAATGTAAACATAACTGGCGATGTGGGTCCATGTACATATTATATAAGTTCACCGTTGACCATTTTAGCCTCGTGATGTTATGTTAGGCGGTTCATCATCTGCCTAGCCTTTTCCCAACTTGTTGGGGTCGGCTTCCAGTCTAACCGGATGCAGCTGAATGTGTGGATGCTGTATGTGCTGTATCTTTTGCAGTTCTTGTACCTAATTATTTCTTTAAGGGGGAACAAGTATGTGTTTACAGAATTATAATAATTAAAATCATCAATACAACCAAGTTCATACAGGGTGGCAGGGACATCGACGCGGAAACTGTAACCATGGATTCAGCACATGAGTTCTAAATAGCGTCTAAATTTTTCGTCGGTTATCAAAAAAAAAAATCTTCTGTTTCATAGAAAAGTGCAATACCTACGCGGTCAAAATGTATGGAACAGCAATATTTTTTTTAAATTACAATTCAGCTGCATCCGGTCATCGGCGAGACTGAAAGCCGACCCCAACTTTGTTGAGCAAAAGGCAAATTAATGGTTATAATTTATAATTCGAATAAGGGATTAGTGGCCTGAAGAAACAAGAAGGCTTCTAGGAAGAGCCTTGACCTGTACTATACCCAGCTTGATTGATTGTCAGAACAGAATACCCTCGATAGTGGTCTCTGGTGCATCTGTAGCATATGAAGCAATACTTCCACTTAAGTTCTTTCAGTTATTTTCCCTGCGACTTTGCATCACTGTCCAAATCACAGTGATGTTTATTCTCACTCTTATAAGGATGCTGTTGGGTTGCTGCCACTGACAAGTCTGTCAAAATCATTGTGATCTTTATTCTCGTTGCAATAAGGTTGCTGTTACGTTGTTGCTGTCAGAGTTAAAATAACTGTGAATGGACTTTAGTCAGGGCCGTCTTAACCATATTGGGTGCCGGGGTGCGAAAATTAGCCTGCGCCCCAATTTTGTGTTGTTTTTTTTTTAATACTGTCTAAAATAAAATTAGGTACATTTTCAAACACGAAATTTAATTTTTCCGGCTTTAAAGTCGGCAAACTTTTTTATGATATCTTTTGTAATCAACTTTCAATTCGATATACCTACTTACTATATCCATCTTGAGTCATGGTTAATCGTAGGTAGTTTTTTATTAATTTCAAGGTTAACCGGTAAAGCGATTGCACCCCCGGGTAAAAACGGTCCTGAGTTTAGTTCCAATTTGTTGTATAGTTTGTTATCTAAGTAAGTGTCGTTCTAATACTTAGTCAGTATGTGAGATCAGTCCGTTATCTTCATCTCATTGCTTCATTCAATATAACATGACAGAACATGTCTTGGGTTAAGAAAAAGGGACTATAATCAGAGTATAATGTTTCCACTGCTGCAACACAGGCGTCCTCTTTGTGTGAGGGAGTGGGCCGTAATCCACCACGCGGGCCCCATGCGGGTTGGTAGATATCACATGTCTTCGAAATTTTGGTTCTAGGACTGATAAAGATCCTACTTGCTCAATGTGTGCACTCTAGAATTTCGGCATATGTGAAAGCTTTTCATTTATCTAAATTACGATGAGTTGGATGGCCAAATATAAAACAATACCATGTAGCAGTCGTGGCCGAGCGGTTAAGGCGTCTGACTAGAAATCAGATTCCCTCTGGGAGCGTAGGTTCGAATCCTACCGACTGCGGACACTTTTTGGTATTTAAAAGTATTTTGTGGGTACTACTTTTAGCACAGAAATGTGTAGCATTATCACAACCGATAATGTTCCCACAGCTGGGACACAGGCCTCCTTTCTGTGGGAGGGAGTGGACCGTAATCCAACACGCGGGCTCAGTGCGGGTTCGTAGATGTCACATGTCTTCGATTTTTTGGTTCTAGGACATGCCGTTTCCTCACTATGTTTTCCTTCACCGTTTTGAGAACAGTGGTGATGAAATTGTTTACACAAAGTAAAGCGCCTGGCTGGGTTCGAACCTAAGACGTACAACTCGTAAATTGCGACCGTTACCACTGGGCCATCACTGCTCAGTCCACGTTCGAAGAAGCGAGAATTCATTGTAATGACATTTCTGAAAGTCGCATGGATTTGGCTTTTCACCAACGTAGTACAGTCAACAGCAAAAGTAGATGATCAAAATCAGAAATTCAATACTAATGAACGGAGTTCGCAGTTACGAGTATATGGCAGCTGTATTAGTAGTAAATGTTTGGTATAATTTACAATCAGATACTTTTTAATCACTTCGACGCCACACAGTCCTGACGCGAACTACGTTCATTACTTAGTATTGAATTTCTGATTTTGATCATCTACTTTTGCTGTTGACTGTACTGACTGAAACTAATTAATTAGAATTTCTCAGTATTGTTGGATTTGAGCACCGGTCTGTTGTATCAATTTATTAGTTGCTCACGACTTCAGACTTGGTACTTGGTACCTCATCGGTTGCCTCATCCTCATGTTGATTATGTACGAGTATGATGCAGGGATCCTTGTTAGATTACAAGTTATGTTTGAGAATTTCAGATAATTTTCAGGTTATGGAACAACAAACTGAATGTCATACTTAACAAAGTTCAAATTCCACTGCAACCAATAACTTATTAAGACTTCCTTTTGGTCACTCAAAAATCAACTTCGAATACGTTTCACTAAAGTAGATAATGGAATGTAAATTATCTGAGATTAGAGATTATGAACACTGCTATAGTTTGTATTTTTATTATTCTTATTTTAGCGGAACTTGGAAATAATAGAATGTCGTAGATAGGTACTTAAAATTTTCTTTATTAAATATTTCAATTTATAATCACAATTTTTTTTAGCTAAGTACATAGGAATATATTATTATATTAATTAAAAATAAATCTCAAAATAACAACATAGTTTGGCATACAGGTAATGTTTCAAATGTTAAAATTTCTTTAAAAAAACCAACAATATTCAATATTTCGAGATCTAATAAATAAACATTTTGCTATTTTGAACTAAGTTAAAGAGATCAAAACTTGAATCAGGTAACGATAATAATTATAATATAACTAATTTGGTACAGTGGGATTAAATGACGATAGAAAAATAGCATTATTTTGGACGAAAGACGAACTACAGGCGAAATAATTATATAAGCCGAAATCCCACGAATAAGACCATCCCATCCCTATACCACGTTTATATATATATGTTGATGACGCAGGTAGGTTGGCTGCGTCAAGCGGTGCGACTGCCGAGTGTAGTGGTGTGTCGGATTGAGCCAGCGATGCTGAATCGCTGACGCGTTCGTTATCAGCATTCATTAGGGGTAAATGTTCCGTAACTGGCAACGCTGCGCTGTGTGCGCTACGTCAAACTCGGCTAATGGGAATGTTTGCTTCGCTTGCGGATTCACCCACGTATATTCCGTGAATTGTTAACGTTCATAATCATTTCTTTTTTCGTATAATTTGCAGAAATTTGATGTGCAATGTACAGAAATCGTGGATTTGAAGTGAGTAATATAATAAGAGAGTTAATTTTTCTCTTCAAATGTATGATTTCTGGAAAAAATCTTTTAACTTCTATTTATTTTTCAAAGTACCCTATTGTGGTGTCTGGAACCGAATAACAAAACGAATAACCCTTATAAACCCTGTGCTATAGCGGTAGCTCTTCATGGATATTATATTTCTCTAGTCTTTTTTATGTGTGTCATTATAGTGTTTGGCACACGTAAAACTGCGCACGCGCATGGCATGACTCCGTTGAAACATGTTATTTGACGCTTCTCATGACGCGCTACATAGTGTATGTACCCACTAAGTACTTAGCTTTATTATTGCACACAAAGGAAATATTGCTAATCAGAGCACCGCTACGCTGCACTTTGCCGGTGGAAACCATATTACGGAACATTTTTACAACCAATACTCAGCATTCATGTTACAGTTTGTAATAAGCATAATTAAATTTAAAATATCAGATACCGTCTTTGTAAATAGATACATCACCTCAATAGATATGTTCCATAAAAATACACCTTTCTCTGTTATCACAGCCCTTAATTTAGCAAGTTATCTTTTAGTACCATTAAATAACAAAATTTAAACTATAAATCAGATACAACTATAGACTTCGTAAGTACTTAATAAGTGCAGGACCGTGACTATGACCCGGGGGCACGAGGCAGAGCCTCCACGCACCACGGGCGACGATCCCGAATATTAACAAAATTAAATATCTAACCAAATTAAGAAAAATATCATAGGTAACATCGCAATTTTTGAGCTTAGCTCTCTTGTCCTAACTTTTGCTACAATTTTGTCCATATAAATTTAAAAAATGTTTCCAAAAAGTCATGTTCCAACTTGTGGATACGAATTGCCTAAAGTCTTGATGTGGTTAGCGGTTTTGATTACGAATGTGTGTTATTGAGCAATTTCTTGTACAACATATTAATATGAATGATTACAAGAGTGGGCATACAGTATACACAGGTTGGATTCACACATGTCATACATTAGTGTAAAGGCTCTCTCGGGGGCGAACTTGACCTTTTTACTTACAACTAGTTTCAACGTACTAAGCAGCGAGTCATCATGATAGCTGACACATAAAGTGATAGAACTGGTCAAAGTTTACCGGCTCCATGGCGACCTCGTGGTCTGACTTGTCCAGGAGTTCAGGATTCCTCTTCAAGAAGTTCCTGACCCAGTCTTCGCCTGCCATTCTGGTGTTGACGTCAAATGGATGATTCAGATTGTTGTCTTCTGCGTATTGGAAAGCTAATTCTCGAATATCTCGCCTGGAGACTCCCATAAAATACTTCTCCATACTTTTTATGTATCCAACCAGGTCTTTCTCTTGACTATCTGTGAACACTCGCCGGTAGTGGCCCATTAAAGGTTTGGGGTCGTCAGGTTGCTGGTACCTTATCTTGCTAGCGCGTCTTTGGAGGGTTGAGCGAGGTATGTGGAAGGTCCTGGCGGCCAGCTTGTACCCCATCTTACCCGATACCACCGCTGCGACAGCCTTGGCCATGTCATCTTCGTTCCAGGACTGGCGTCCACTCATTCTTTCGTATCTTCTGACCATTGCACTCTGAAAAACAAAATAAAAAATATAAACTTACTTTCATTGATAAAATGGCATACAAATGTATAAAATTATCTTTAATTCGCAAGAACAAGTTTTCACACGTATTGTAGTCAAAACAATCATATCAAATCAAAGTATTATTAGGGTTTTTGTTGTTCAAGTTGATGAATAATAATTGAGATAGAGGCCTATTAATAGATCTTGAATTGCCAAATAATGTTTAATTACGTCGCTAAATGTGTCAGAATGAAAAAGGTAGGTTAGTATCGCTATCAAATAAGGTTTAATTTCGATGGTCGAGCATGTTTGAACGTTGAGCGAAGGGTAACCGCAGTCTTACCGGTTTGTGGACCACGATCAATGCCAACTCGAGGTGAAAAAAATATGTCTAAAGACGTTCTAGAAGGCAACGTTGAATAAATATTATCATTGAAATCTTGAGGTAGTACGAGCGCCGCGTCGCATTGTTACGAAGTTACAGCTTGATTTACTTACTCAATTATGATGAAGTACCTACATTCGCATCGCTTTACAATGTGTCTAACCATTTTGAAAGGTACCCAAACAGTTTACTTAGGTCTCATTTATTTCAACGTGCGATAAACGATTTGGGATACAATATGAGTGGACAATTAAGGATAAGTACCAACTGGTGGTCGAGCAAGGCCCCGGAACCAGACAGGACAAGTTTTTAAGAAAAGTGGTTCACGAAACTTGGGCACTTTCAATTTCGAGATCACCTTTACTTTTAATGTACAGTTACTCCGTTATATTTTTATGGATCAGTGTGTTAACTGCGATATTACAAAGTTGGTGACTTAATAGTTCTGTAAGAATAGAACTAATCGCACACGTGATGTGTTGTTTGTAAGCACTGAGCCCCTTGAAGAGTATCGACTCTACAGTACAATACAGTTCGTAACTCCGCCGAGCTGATAGCGAACAACGCACGATAAAGTATGGCGTGTTTTTCCGACGCGATAACTCGGGAACATTGAGGCCCCTTGCCAACGCGTGTTAATACCGCATTTATATGAACGAGTATGTCCACAAACTAACCGCTTCTCTGGTGCATTAAATACTTTTGATATTATAGACGTTTAATCGCCACTGGCGGTCACATTCACAGGTTAAAAACGGGAAATACCTTTCGTCAGTGGTCGACCGTCCTTGAATGACCGCGTCATATTTTTTATCTGTCAAAAAAAGAAACACGTCGTCAGCAGTCAGCTGTTTGTGTTAGTTCCATAGCGCGTCTATCAACATGTTGCCGCACCGAAATAATATCTAAATTCCGTTCTCATCTTATAGTAACGCGTCCATTGCCCGTTTCGTTTGAGATTTACCGTTTCTGAGTCCGTACGGCAAGCAATGGAACAAGCTCCGTGTCGACCGACCGAGATATTGCGATAGTACCGATGGAAATGGTAGTAGCGGCGCGAGTACGGCGTGAGTCGAGGTTACTCTGACGCGTGACTTGCAAGGTCCCCGCTGCATTGCACGATGCGCCAAGGTTGACTCGCTTCTCTATACCGATATAACCTAGGCCCCATTAATTAGTAAATTGAATAAAAATAAAATAGAAATAAAAAATAAGACGCAGTCGTTAAAAAGTTAATATACCCTAGCGCAGTAGTAGGCCGAAGTGAAATCTGCATCGGATGTTATCGCGTTGCATCGTTGCAGTTAGACAATAGCTTTCAACACGTATGTAACATAAATATAATAGGGTCGTCAGTGAGTACTTACAGTGAGCGTGTGGTTCAGGATCGCGTAGGCAGCCGGGAGGGGGAGGTGGAGGCGAGCAGGCGGCAGGCGGCAGCGGCGCGGCGGCTGGTGGCGCGGAGTCAGGCTCGGCAGGTGGCGTGCGAGCGGGCTGACGGCGCGCGCGACACTGGCGCGGGGCCCGTCTTGCCCCGCCGGCGGCCCTGGCGCGCTGACGTCACCTGGCCCAGGGCCCGACTGCGACGACTATTTTTGTCCGCAACTAATTATCTAGATCCTGCCTTTGTGCGGCCGTGTAACACTGACGAGGAAACCTGGTTTTATCTTTAAAACCAGTTATGTACATAGCTTGTAGCTAATTATTGAATACGTCACTCGTGTCAATCGTTCATTTATTTATTTGTCAGCGCACCGACGTAGCGTAATGTAAATACTGTGAGTCATTGTACTCGAAATTAAATAAATTAGTTGATGTAAAATAAAGCAAAAAGATATACGTACTTATTACACCGGTAAGTACAGCTTATTGTAAAATTAATGTTAATTATACTTAATCGATTTAATATGGATTAGCTAATGACAGTCAGACCTAAAATAAACAGTAAACTATCCTATTTTATCACTAGTTTATGGATGCGAATAACTGTATGAGCACTATCTAGTATCTAACTAGAAATATCTAAACATTAACGTCCACAGCAATAACTATAAAGTTGATAATGTTTTGATAGTTGCAATTTATGATATTATGGAAAATTTTCTCAAAACTCAGTTTCACTTCTCACATACAGCGGAATGAGAGTGAATTTACTGACATTCCCTGCGAAATCGCAATCTTTTCCTTTTATAGCGCATATGGAGCACTTACTGTGTTTTTTCGTCGGATAGTTGAATAGTAGCCAAAACGTTAGCGTGTGTAACAAAGGAGAAATTCCCCGGAGATAAAACTGCGGCCAACATATAATGAGTCATCCCGGTTTGTACCGCGTTGGAAGCTCCCGGGTGTGGCTAAATAGGACAAACTATGCACGACATCGTCATAACTGAATACGAAGTTTGCGTCCACGTTTATGATAATGATATGCGTACGTATGTATGTACCTACAGACATATTAGCTATACTTTTTGGCTCTGCATAACGGACAGACGGACTGGCCAGTTTCAGCCCAGGTCTTTTTATAGTACTAAATGCAAGGCTGCTTCATGAACACATACATTTGTAGTGCTATTCTGTAAAAAATCTTACCGTGAAAACATACGTGAAGTGAGCTGTCATTCCACCTAATGCTAGGGATTGACACTATTTACATCTCACTTCACCTAAGTTTTCACAATTAGATTTTTTCAGAATAGCACTAAGTACTGTTCCAGTAACCAGATGTATCGTAATTTACAGATGTCTCGTATGTCTCTCTGAGAATTAGAAATGTTTAATGATGCCCCAAAGATGTTCTTTAGACGTAAAAACTGCAATAAATAGTCAATGTTCACGCGAGTGAGAGTCATTCAGTTTGGTTTGTTGTATCGTGCGAGGCTGCCATCTAAATAATATCAATGAACTTTTAGAACTGGAAATGTTTTTAAAATAGGCTGACTTTTACTTTACCATATTGATTGTTCAAAATGAAATGCAATTGTTTATTCTGTAACTATTTACAGAATAAACAATTGCATTTCATTTTCACTTGACGTGTAAAACTGATTCCGATATCCTATGATATCGGAATCACTTTTACACGTCATATTATTAAAAAAAATAAATAAGCTAGATGAGGTCTGTCTCACCACTCTGAGAAGAAAGGCGGAAAGAAACTCAGAGGTTACAGTCTCTTTTAAAGTTGATGTCTCGTGTGTGTAGTATTTAGGTATAGTTATTTGTAAGGTTTCTGACCAAACTCACCTTTTACTATCGTCTAGTAACACTTAACCGATGCAAAAATGAAGGGAAAATGAAGTTAGAAACGGTTTTAACAACCGTCTGCTTGGTAAAACAGCACCCTAATTGCGAAACACACTTTCAATCACAATCTGAATCATTTTGAAAGATATTGCTAATCCATTTCTTCAAATGTTCGAAAAATTGGTCCACTCAACAACGTAAATAACGCAATGAAAGTTGTTGAACTGTCAAAATGCCATCGCTACTGTTACGCAATTACCTCGCGAATAATGTCTATAATGTCCGTGTGATGTCAATAACACCCGTGACATATCCATGCAATAAACGCCTAGAAAGTTTTCTTATGATACTTCATTTTACGAGCACCAAGTTTTTTATGTTTCTTGTAATAATTGTCCTACCGTTGTACTCAACCATAAATTACCATAATCTGTTCGAACGTCAAAGAACCAATAAATCTTGTTATTTATGCACAGAATGCCACTGTAGCAGTTTTACGTATATTTTTATAGTCTTATTAAAACAGTTTAACTCAATTTATCGGTACATTTTTACTTAGATATGCCTTGAAAGTTGAAACAATGAGTCTAAAGAATTCAAGTTGATCGAAAATGACCGGTTACTAACTATGCATTAGGTATGTCGGTTCATTTCTTTAATGGGTAATAAAATAATCACATTGCATAAATATTTGCTAGTGTTTTGTACCCTATCTAAGGTTAAATAGAGTCGTTAACTTTTAGTCATCTTAATTTGAATGGGATCTCTCATAACATTGATAAAAATGTAGGCAAGAAGCCTTCACGAAGGATTGCTAGAAGATGGTCATCATCACTAATGTGAAAAATAGGAACGACAGACTTACCTACATCTTCAGCCATACCTTTTGGCTTCCATGGAGGAAGTGTACATATTAGGCTTATATCTCGTTATAGGACACCATGGTGGCGCAACCATGGTCACTCTGCCAGAAAAATATACACAGCTTTATGGTGGGTATCTCACCAGGAGTCCGATCGGGTACGCAACTAATCATACATTTTTTGGCAGTGGATGTGGATGCCCTTAAATTACCACGTTCGACCTCAATGTTCTTTGATCAACATTGTTCGTAATGTTCCATTTCTACATTTAACCAGGACGACCGTTGAGGTAATAATGTGTGATGACTGATTGTGGGCTGACGTCATCAACTGAACCCCGGTTTTCCTTGTATCCGGGAGATTAAATAATTATTCTGTATAATACTCATTTTTTTTTAATAATTCCGTCTAAATTGTAATGATTGCTTTTCCAGTTTTGTTTGTTCAAAAGGGGTTTCATATGATAATAATTATGGATAAATACTAAATTAGTTATTTAATAACAACAGTTCAAAGAAGTCTACTTTGTTTTAGACACTTCCCCCTTATATTCATAAACGTTGCTTAAAGTTAAGTAGTGATAAGCGACTGTTTAGCCATACATTTTTGACATTTAAACGTCACTTAACTTTAATCATCGTTTATAAATAAACCCAAATGTGTTCTGCAAACTTTAATTTTAAGTCAACTAGTGAGTAAATAAAATAATGGTAGCTAATGATCCAAAACTAATTTATATACTTACAAAAAAAACAACCGACTTCCAAAAACGACACTACAAAGTGAAAAATAACTTTAATTTCGGAAGTCGGTGTCGTCGGGTTCGCATTTTCGTGGTTTGCCACCGACTTCCGAAATTAAAGTTATTTTTCACTTTGTAGTGTCGTTTTTGGAAGTCGGTTGTTTTTTTTTGCAAAAAAGTTTTTATTTTTCACTTTTAAGTTGTAATTTTTACAAGTAATTTAGGTTTAAAAATCAAACTACTGAACCGTTTTTGATGAAATTTCTATGGGACCACTTCAGAAGTATCTCCTTTCGAACAAAAAAAGAATTTTGAACATCGGTCCACAATTGGCGGAGAAATCGCGTAACAAACACACAAAAAAAAAAAACATACCGTCGAATTGAGAACCTCCTCCTTTTTTAGAAGTCGGTTAAAAATATGTTGTGATTTGTTTCTAATCGAATTAACAGCAGACAAAACTGGCTATTTATATATTACATACTTATGAATAGAAATACCACTAGGTATTTTGCTTGCTTTCCTAGACACCAAAAGGAGTAGGTAAGGATCGTAGGAGGAGGCCTTCTGTTGTTTCTGCCTATTCCGACTAACGGAGCTTATGTATGTATCTAAGACTATTCAAATATCAAATATCAAAATATATCAAATATCAAAAGTCATTTATTCAAATTAGGCTGAGAATCAGCACTTTTCGAACGTCAAAATATTGCAATCTACCTAGCTTTTTCCAACTATGTTGGGGTCGGCTTTCAGTCTAACCGGATGCAGCTGAATACCAGTATTTTACATGAAGCGACTGTCTATCTTTGCTCCACGACCCAGTTACTGGGTAACACGATACCCCTTGGTAAGATTGGTTGTCAGATTTTCGGGCTTCTGACGACCCGTAACGACTGTCAAAGATCCAAGAATGACAGCCAAGACTTGGCTTAGCGTGCTTTCTGCTTAAACTTTCTGCTTAACTATTATCCGAGGTCTCTTTATGGAAATCTTGAAATGGCTCGTTGACACTTCCCGTGACCCAAAGGCTGGCTTATACCTCAGCCAGAGGCTAAGCATTGCCATACAACTTGGTAATGCCGCCAGTCTCTTGGGTACATTACCAGTTGACAGCGATGCGGATGAATTTTTCGAAGCTATATTTAAGTTTGTGAATTGGTTTGTTTAAGTTAGGATATAATTATGTTACCTATTTTTAGGTATTAGTTGTTATTTACGTACAAATTATTTTAATTCTGAACATATATGAAGTTTTATTTAAACTATTATCTGTTTATTAACAGAAAGCTCACGTCTTGATAAAATATTGAAGAAATGTTGTTTTTACGATGCACATGTTACGTACCGTCAGTGTCAGCTGTCGTCTTAATTAATTGTTTGATTGCATTTGTTGCGAGCGTCAACTGTTGTCCACATCAGCTATTTATAAACCTTCAATATATCTACAATACACCTAACACGTCAAGCTTCTTCTAAGAATAGACCTCTGATCAATGATCACATGGTGGCTAAAAAGTTGCATCAATTGAATGGACAGTATTGCATTCCCTAGTACACAATAACGGTTGTACAAATACAGAGCGTTTTTTGACAACTTTATGAATACTGGCGAACGTGACAGATTTTCATGACGACCGTTATAATATGTCGGAACCGCTCTTCTAGGAACCCGTAGCTTAATGACCGATTCTTATAATTTACGGGCCGTTATTGGTTAAAATTAAGACTCTTGTATCTCTACCAATAATGAAGCATAGACCTCATAGCTTTGTATAGTACACTCTCCCATAAGGAAGTAGCTATCATAGGTAAAATTTGCTTACGAATCTAATTCTCTTTTCTGACTCCAGAGACACAGGATCTCCTAGTTTGGGAGTCAAGGTTACTCTATCTGTATGACCTTTAATTCACTGAAATTCATGTGACCTAGTCTTTATATGTATAAGCAATGTTGAAGGTTTTTGTAAAAATAAAGATTTTTATTATTTTAATTATATGCCCATTTTGGCAATAAAAAAGGCTACCTTTGGTAAGCAAAACGATTAATTCTTGTTTGAAAAAAGAAAGTAGTTTCTTTGTCACACAAAATTGTAGGCTGATAAAAATCCATATGAAGTTGATAAAGTTGTCATTTAATTATATTTGCATACTGACCTGTTATACCACATGATATCTTATACTTAACGAGATATGCAACTTATTCCGTTTTTCCCCTAATCTTATGAAAACCAGTGCAAACAGATATTTCTAGTAAGTAGGTAATCAGAATGATCCAACAACCATGGCGTACCCTTTGTAGACATATAAGTTTATGTAGATAGTGAATGTACGTACAGACACGTTTTGGCGAGTGTGTGTAGATAAGATAAATTAAATATATCAGTCGCATTTCTTTATGGCGTTGTTATTGTCTGCGCTGATATGACACGAGTACCGCAGGTAGTGATAAATAGTAAGTCGTACACACACATGCACAATGTTCACTTGAATCGTGTTTGTTTGGATTCTCCGTAGACGACTGAGGTCATTAAATGTACCTACCTAATGATAAAAGTGACTTAGGTACCTTTACGGGTCGGTGATTTCATACTTGAGAATCACTTTTATTTATCTTTTTTTTTTACTAATTATGCAGAAGGATTTAGGTATTAGGGCAAATTGTAAGACAGACACTCAAATGACTAGCTAAGTCTTTGAATTTGTCGAATAACTTATCTATGGTAAAAGAATAACTTGTCTTTGGTAAAAGAGAAGACATTTAAAAAACACAATATCTACTATTTTTACTATTCGTAGGTGCTGCTTAAAGGGCTGGCTGGTAATAACGTGTTGCATGTAATGCCAGCAACAAGTTCGAGTGGTAACAGGTTGGTAGCCTTCCCTCGACGTCCACTTTCATACCGTGGGAAGATTAGCGGCTGGTGCTCACAACTCGCTGAGAAAAACACCACTTTCTTTTACAGACTAGAGGCCTTGTGGAAATTGTGGGATGGTATATAGGAAAATACTATGTAAGTAAAATATAGGTAATGAATATATTTGTGCAAATTTTTTCATTCTATTTTGATAAAAGCATGAGCCTATTAGCCTAAACATATTCCAAGCCGTGTTAACTGCCCCGTTGGTCTCGTGGTCGTTAGCGGGACTGCTGTGCGTGGAGTCCTGGGTTCGATTCCCAGGTCGGGCAAAGTGTTATTGGATTTTTCCATTAGGAATTTCTCAGTATTGAGTTTGGAATTGGTGGTATGATAACTCCGTGCCTTGGAAAGCACGTAAATCCGTTGGTCCTGCGCCTGATCTATCCCCGGTCATGTCGGATTGCCGTCCCATCGGGCTATCTGAGTAAAGGAACAGAGAGTGCACCTATGTTTGCGCGCACACTTGTGCACTATATCTTCTGCGTACCTTGTTGATCTGAGATCTTGAGATTTGGCCACCGTGACCGAAATCGCCTGGGGGATTATTATTATTCTAAGCCGATTATTTGTTTTCAAACTTTGTCTAAAACACGCTGACAACATTATCTTATCTGACAAACATAAAAATGTTGGTCTCAAAGACGTCAACAATAACTATAATAATCTTAACATAATAAATTGTCATTTGTGAATTATGAGTCACTCTAGATTATCACTTATCACTGTTTTATTTTAATTAATAAAGGTCACTTACATGACTGTCAATGTTTCTTTCCATAAAGGGTGAACTGCGTATTTTTCTTCCCACAAACAAAAATACGAACTATATTTTCCTTAGGGAAACTTTCCTAAGCAAAACATACGCGTAACAAATTCTCCCATTTGATCAACTTACTGCTGATTCGACTAAATCCAATTTTCCAATTTAGTAGTAAGTAGAGCCGCAATTTGGTGTTCTTGTTAGTTTTTAGGGTTATGTACAAAACATAGTTTCCGGAACATAGATTGAGTTCCGATACGGATTAGATTGGAGGGGCCATTTGTATGTTTGTAAGTAAATATACATAGTTTAGTAAGTTATCAAAGAAGTTTAGGCGGGAATGTTTAAGAACCTGCCAGTCTGTTCTGTAAAAATCACACCGTCACAACTGAGGTGAAGTGAGCTTGAAGTATACGTCATTTCACCTGAAGGCAAATTCTAGTAATTTAAAACGTTAAAGGTCTAGTTGCAGTCTCATCTCAGCGACAAACAAATGTCAAAAACCTGTCAAAATGTAGCGAAATTAGTGGATTTTTTTACAGATTGAGACAGAGATCAGAAGACTAATTTCTCGCAATTTAAAACGTTAAAAATCTAGTCGCAGTCTCATCTCGGCGACAAACAAATGTCAAAAACTTGTCAAAATGTAGGGAAATGAGAGGTATTTTTGAAAGATTGAGACTGAGATTAGACTGTGAACGTTCTTAAAATTACGAGAATTACCCCTCAGACTTTGAATGTTCTTAAAATTACGAGTGTTGCCCCTCTGATATCCTGACACTTGATAGCTTACATCAAACTTACTTCACCTAAGTTTTCACGGTGAGATTTTTACAGAATACACCGGCTGATACTAGGGATTGGCAGTCGTATATTGACAGCTCACTTCACCCAAGTGTGAACATTTTTACAGAATACACCGGCTGATACTAGGGATTGGCAGTCGTATATTGACAGCTCACTTCACCCAAGTGTGAACATTTTTACAGAATACGAGGGCTGGTTTTTATGTGTGTGTGTGTTTCTAACTCAATCTTGGACACCATGAATGAGTTTCAACAGGGAATGAAAAACATCACGAGGAATCTTGGTCTTAGTGGTCTGAAATCGCCAACACATCAAGGGTAGTAGTCGAAAATGAGTATTCCTGTGAACAAGAAAAAGCAACATAACTATAATTTTTATCTTTTATTCACACAGAACAGTTCTCTGACCTTAGCGGCTGCAGCTGAAAAAACGTCGTCTTTTAAGTTTTAACAAAGTCAATAGTTCGTCGTGTTTATTGTCAACAAAAACTTATCAATAGTCTTGTTACAGTCTATTTACTCTTTAGTAATCTGCAACTATTGTCACGATTTCGCTGAAAAAACTTGGATCTGCTTAGTCTTGGTTCTTCATTCTTCATCTTGTTGGAATATTCAGTAGCGGGCTGCTGTGAATGCAGATAAAATGCATTGACTGTGGGGAAAAAACACCATTGTGGTTAGAACTTGCTTTAGTCAAATATTATAGAGAAGAGAATACACTGAATAAGAGCTCCCTATCCTGTTTTATTTACGTTGTCGAGCAGAATTTTTTTCGAATATATGAAGCAATGGATTAGCAATGTCATTCAAAATGATTTAGATTGTGATTTATAGTGTGTTGCGCAATTAGGGTGCTGGCCTTTTGAACTGATTGCTATAACGGTATTTGATTAATTCTACGTCACATTGTTTCTGTTGGGATAACTGGCGATATGCCTAAATAAATACAAAAAAAAACCTCTCCGGCTGATAACGATTGAACTATCAACTACAGAGGTACATAATAATAGTTTGCCCATGTTTATGCTTCGGGATTTTTCAATTCGTTCCGGACACAACTGGACAATTCCGAAGAGAATTCACGTGGGTAAAAACATGAACATCAATTTATTTGTAGAGTTCTGACTATATGTCTGATGAAAGAAAACCCTACTACTTAATTATAAATACGAAAGTGTGTTTGTATGTTGGTTTGTCCTTCATTCGCGTAGCAACGGAGCAACAAATCGAGGTGGTCATAGAGAGAGAGGAGAGTGTGTGCCGGAGAGAAAATTATGCCTTTCGAATGGTTTTCTCATTCTAAATTGGAGATCAGAGGGAGGTCCAGGGTCTAAGAACAGGGTTGCACAATTCGATAAGAATGTATTGTCATTGCACTTCGGTCACGTACCGAACGTGACTCCATCGTATCATTGTATGCAGTAGCAACCAATTACTGACACAGAATTATACAGCCTTCTCGTGGATAATTCCGTTCAACACCAATTACCTACTTTGTGTCCACAAATAAAAAAATAATAAAAAAACAAGCAGTGGTGGACAAATAAAGATCTATTTTTTCCTTATATTTTGATAGACAAGAGTGGGCTTTCATAATGTCAATAATTATATCGTTTATTTTGTTACTGTTTTCCGGTTATTGATAGAACGCTGGGATTTTTGGGTTCACAGTAAATCACGAATTGTTTCTCTCTTCCTCTCTCTTATTAAAAAATTTGCTGTGCCCGACAGGGTCCATAATCGTTTCTATTATTTTTTATTTTACCACCTGTAAGTGTGCATTATGGATTGCAATAAAGGATTTGAGATTTGATTTGATTTTAAAGAAACTGTGAGATTTATACAGAAAAATGAGGAGAGGAGAGGCCTTGGCTGCGTTGAATATTTAGTGCAAACTTCGTTATTCAGAAAACATTTGCATATCTTCCTTCCAGAGTGCGCCATTAGTTTTCTTTTTTCTAGTCAATGTTATCACTTTTAACTCAGAAAAACCAAAAAACAACAAACTACAGAATGTTACCCGGAAGGTTGACTATTATGTAAAGGTATTTCGCCTTGACTGACGCTGATCGATTGTGTGATCAAAATGTTCAAAAGTGGTAATAATTAAAACTACTCTGTGGTATCTACATTATCTTTGTGAGTCTAATCTAATTGTTTTAACGAGGCTTAACGATTGTTATCAAGGTGTGAAGGTTATGTAAATATTTATTTATTATGTTTTTAGAGGTATGAGGAACAGGATGAAAAGTTCACTCATCCTCCATAGAAAAGGGACAATCCTCCGATCAGACCAGGGTGTTGTGTCTGGTGGGCTACTGCCCGACTATTGATGTCGGGGCGTTGTAGGTATAATAATAAATATGAAATATAAGCTAGTTGCGCGGTGAATTTTGCTTGCGCGATGAAGGATTTTGCTTGACGTCAGTATGATGCGTAGTTCGTATGTGGCGATGTAGATTGCGATACATGTTAAAAACTCTACTTACTTTTTGAGTTGTGTTCAGGGCATATCAAATCTCCGTGTAGTAGACGAGACTCAGAAAAGGCGACTAGACACTTGCCTCCTTTAGTTTCTTCACATCCCTAACTGTCTGTATTTTAGTAGTCTATGAGAAAGTCCACGCTATGTAGTGGAGATGCAGTAAAAATGCAACAAGTTTTTTCCTAATAAGTGCATGAGAGATTCCATTTTATACACTTTTCATTTCCTTATGGTGCTAAGATGTGACTTGTTCGTAAATGTACCTTTAATGAATTGGATATCAAGTTTCCCTTTGAGCGCGTATTTTCCTATACTAAATGATTAATTCATGTAGTAAGTTCATGCATGTAGGTACGCACGGCTACACATCAAGCTATACATAATCAGTATAAACTGACTTCTGATTGTACGAAAAACCTACACAATGCGAGGTCAGGTAAAACTGGAAAGTATAGCTTAATATGTAACCGTGTGTACTAGGTGACAATCGGAACCGGCGTAAGGACTGCAAACACATTTATTTATTTATTTACTTAGGGACAACAAACAGCAGTGTAATAATAAGTAAACAAAGGTTAGAACTTAATAATAGAGGTAACAAATACACTACTCACAACGTTATCCACATATTACTAAACAGATCTACTAGTTGTTAGAGGAACGATGTAAAAGTAAGAAAAATAAAAGTAAATATAACATTACTTAATTATTAGGGTTCTGATCACTTAAAATAGTAACAATTTCTTTTCTAAATATGGCCCTGCTGAGAAACATGATATCAGTGGAGCCAAACTGTCATCACATTGTCTGTACAACTGTGCTATCACTGCACGACCTCGGAACATATGTGCAGGCATTTCTTAGAGACGTTTCGACTTGTCACTATGCAATCTTATTATTAAATCTTCGTCTTGTTCGTATCGATAATTCCATCTATCTATTATACTAATAATAAAGCTGAAAAGTTTGTTTGAACGCGCTAATCTCTCGAACTACCGGTCGAATATTTGAAAAAATCGTTTTGCATTTGATAGCCCAATTATGAGGAAGACTTTAAGCTAATTAACATCACGCTAGGATCCTTAAGAGCCGAGCAAAAAGAAAAAAGTCAGAAAGAAACCTTACCGAGCACGTAGTAACAGAGCGGACGGGCGATGCGATGTGACGGGGTGGGTCGAGAGATCGTCCTCTCTCGTATGGGTAGCGGGATCGTCCGAAAGGGTTACCGCTGCCCTGGAACATAAAGGGCTCAGGAAGGAACACGGGTGGGTTTTAGTCAGTAAGAGTCTGACACTCCTTTCTGCTCCACCCAGAGCGGGAGGGGTCATTAAATTTGATGATTTCACATACTGAAAAAAAAAAGGGCAGAAGAATTTATATAATCTTCGACAACAGTAGCAAGCAGAGGTTTCGCAAACATTTCTTATGGTGCCGATGTTGTTGCACAGAGAGCAGGTAAATAATAAAATATGGATATTGTTAGCGGATTGCCTATAAACATAACCTTGCATGCTATTTTTCAACAGTCCACTAAACGTTCGACGCCATCGCGGCAGTCCGAGACGAAGATGGCGGGACGAGCTTGACTCAAAGGACTGGCCGGCACTAACAAAACACAGAATTGTGTGGAAAAGGGAGAGGGAGGACTTTGCCCTGTAATAGGACAATACAGGCTAGTTAGATTCAATAAGAAGGGTCTCCTAATCAGGGCCGTCTTAACCGTACCTGGTGCCGGGGTGCGAAAACCAGCCTGCATCCCAATTTTTGTGCTTTACTTTTTTATTTAATACTTACTATACAACAAAATTAGGTACATTTTGAAACATCTTTAATTTTTTCGGATTTAAAGTTGGCAAATTTTATGATATCGTCTGATTTGTAATCTACTGTCAATTCGATATACTATAGCCAAATTTGTCAATCTATCTTGAGTCATGGTTAATCGTAAGTAGTTTTTTATTAATTTCATTTTCGAGGAGGTTTGATTACGCATGGTATGTGTAAGGTATAAGGCAATTGGCTTGCGCCCCCTCTACGACCCTGCGCCCGGGTGCAACGCACCCCTTGCACCCCCGGGTAAGACGGTCCTGCTACTAATGACCGCAACAAAAGACTATGTAAAGATAAAACGTACAATTCCCTCATCATCTCACAAACACCAATAAAAATATGTTGTTCTTGTTGTGCAGGGTATTATTTGTATTTTTTAACTGTCCTGTTGGTCTCGTGATCACAAGCGCGACTGCTGAGCATGGGGAGCTGGATTCGATTCCCGATTCGGGCAAGGTGTTATTGTGTTTTTCCATTTGGAATTTTTTAGTAACAGCCTGGAGTTTGGCAGTTGGCGTTGTGATACCCCCGTGCCTCGGAAAGCACGTTAAGTGCTGATCTCTCTCCGGTCGTGTCGAGTTGCCATCCCATCCGCACTGTAGCTGGACTATGAGAGTGAGGGAAGAGGGAGTGCACCTGTGTCTGCGCACACACTTGTGCACTATAACATCTCCCGCGCCAAAGGCTGGTCTCCTGTGAGATTGGCCGCCGGGGCCAAAATACGGTTTGGAGGACTTTATTTATTTATCTATTATTTTTATTTGCTCTATATACTTAATCACCAGTCATTCGACAGATGGGATTACTAGCAGATTGAATGATTGATTGTTGAGATGTAGCAGTTGATTCTCTTCACATAAAGGCATTTGTGTAGGTAATGAGTTTACAGTCTCGTACCAAATTATTGTGCCCTAAAGTACCTAAAGGTAATCTGGCCACCCATCAAATGCAATGATTAATGAACCTCGGTTTAACCTTTCGATAAATTTAATACCTATTCTTTTCAACAATGGATATGTATTTAGTATTGACCTAAAAACGTCGCCGAGTCAAATTGCTGTGGCGTCAAATTGGTCTGAAATGATATCATAATAGCGAGCGTCAATATTGCCGATGACATGTTTAAAATGAATCTCGGTAGAATCGTGGAAAATATGATTACTCGGCTCTAAGGAAAGTATGTCTGAGATCATTTCGTTGTAACCCATTTAGAAAAGACGAAGAAGTCATACTTGGATTGGAAAAAGCGGGAATTTATAGTGCTGTAAAAGCTGGGTGAAGTATGATTTTATTTCTGTCTGTACGTAGGTTTGCACTTGATATCCGTGGTTTGCACTAACACTTTTCACTTCAACATATTTTAATATCTAATGTGTTTTCAAATCTAGACGAAGTCGGCGTTTCCTATCTGATTACTTGGTCAAAACAAAAATTAAAGTCCAGACATAATCTTGGTCAGATCATGCGAAGACCATGTAGATTGATGTCTGAAATGGTCTTTTGAGGAAAGAACCACACGGATGGAGTGGACCTGACCGGTCCATGAACGCGTTTGTTAATAATGGTGCAGCTGAACTATAAACTGCCAGTGTTGGGGTTTTTCATTAAGAATTCCTCAGCAGCAGCCTGGGATTTTAATTTGTTCCCATTTGAGGGCAATAGGCTCGCACCCTTTTACATGGGTCGAAAGATAACTGGCGAAATGTGGGTATAGTACAGACGCCAGCACATCAAGCTACTACAATCTGTCAAATTTCTTTAATAGATTTTCAACTTTATCGCTAAATCTTTAGGTTCAAGGTTGATTGGGAAAATTTGACAATTTCGTGTAGCTTGATGTGCTGGCGTCTGTACATGTCTGCCACCCATTCCGGGAATACAAGTGATATATAATATTCTAATAAGCAAAAAAAAATATCGTAATAAGTCTTCTTCTCTAGACTCGAGGAACCACGTTTTGATTTTGATGTTTTGCTATGTTGCTATAATAAAACCTGTTTCATGGGAGCGTTTCTTTTTTGTCCTCTGTGTACAATAGTATACTTAGAATAATTGTCACGTTGGATCTGCATAGTTGTTTTTGGGGTTCGCTTTGGGTGTAACTACCTGCGTAGATAACGTCAAGTGATTACGAAATATATCTACGTTTAATAAAATTAACATTAGGTTTATTTATTAACCCACGATAAAAAGCAGGAGGTTCTCAAGTCGACACGTATGTTTGTGATGTTTTTAAAATTTTTTTTTATGAGTCCTCCATAGATTCATGTTTTCACCAATATGAGAAGTCAGGCGATATACTTTAGCTGACCGTAGGATAAAAACAGTTTAGGCAGAATGGGGGCTAAATGGCCAGACATAGATGTATGAATGGTAATACCCATAAAATTGAAACAAAAATAAATTATTGGTTACACTCTGACGAAAAAGGTTTGGGAAGTTTGTCAGCCACATGGAAATTACCTACTATGTTTATGTGGTTGAATGGGCGAAAGTGGACTTATCCAACTAGAAAAATGCAAAAGACACTACTACTAGGTAATTACTAATAAAGAGTATTCTATCTATCTATCCACGTATGTACGTGAGCACCATGTATCTATCACATAATTGATTTATTTATACACAATGACAGGCATTGCTTTATTTATTATTATTTTTTACCATTTGTGTTAGAGTAATTTTATTCTAGGTGCATCTTCTTAACATTTATATAATTTATATAACATTTACTTTATTATACAATTTGTTTTATTTTTATTTTTAACTGTGTTTAGTTTAGTTTATGATCCTGTACGAGTCGCAATAAATACTGTTTCTTTCTTTCTTTCGAATGTATACAAACATTGTAAAACATTTTAAAAGAGGAACGGTGGAGTTTCTTTCCCATTCTTCTCCATACGAAACTACTTTTTGGAAGGGGCGACTAGAATCAATTCTATTATTGGTAAATTTTGACGTTCAAAAGTGCCTTTCATGTGCCTATTTGAAATAAATGATTTGACTTTGACTTTATCTATTACTGGTGTACCTTATAGTTGGTGTCGTAAAAACTAAATTCTTTCTCCTTTACCTAAACCATAATCATGTTCTCTTTGCGTCATGTTTACCGCAAATAAATGTATTTTCTTTCTCACTTTCTTTTCATTTTTTTTCAGACTGAAACAAAATATTATACTTTTCGAACCATCATACAAAAACATAGTCATCACCCAAATATCTGCCCTTCAATACGTCCTATTTATTCTAGTGATTAGCATCCAATACCTAGTTGGTAAGTTGGTTTGTACCAGATCGAATTCAGGCGCATGTAAATTGAGTGGAATTGTGTAAATTATGCAATTCCGTATAGAATAGCAAACCAATGAAACACTGACCTAGATTGTGTTGTCTTTGAAAATGTGATTCGTGTTCAGATTTTACGTAGATTGGTAGGTAGCTATGACGCCTTAAGAGCGCGCCTAAAGCCAGTAAAATTTTAGAATAGAAAAAAAACAAACGTAGTATGCGCCAAAACTGTTATATCGTAATAAATCCAAAACTAAAAGGAATTACATAAAATGCCTAAGCACAGCCTTTACTCTTGTATAAATATAATTAATTATCAAATTTTTGTCGCAATAGGCATTACCGTATTGAGTACAAAACGGAAAAATATGAGAATTAGAGGTTACTTCGTGATTTTTTTCTATCGAAGAAATGTTATTATTTCATGTTTTTGATCAAAGTGAACCCTCGGAAATATTATGTATATTCATGTGTATTCATACATTTTTATTTTAAGATTTGGTCCGGAATTTTTCATGTAAAATCAATTATAAGATTGGTAATTTTGCTTTATACGCGCTCTTAACGGAAATGGGAGGTAAGCAAAGTAATGTCCGATTCCAACCTCGGTGCGTGTTCTTGTACTTGAAAGAGTTTACACCATACCATACTACTATTAAAATCGATAACAAGATGGGTTGTTACTGTAAGATTAACTTTATAATATTGAGAAATACCTATGTGCTGATGGGCACTGACACCATGTACGGTCTCATTGCCGTACATTTTTCTGCTTACTCTGTAACCTACTTTAGGCAAACGATGCGCGTCATAATTTAGCATAATAAAATAACATGACTAACGAATTTAAATGAACTTATAACCGAGTGGCTATCAACAACTGAGATAAATAATTGCCTTTCACTCAGCACTCTATACTGTTACTTACTCTAAACTTAACTACTTAGTGCATCTTAGTAGAACATGTTCTTCTATACTAACTGAACTTACAAACCTTCGCAACATATCAGTGTATGGAGTTAACTATTACAACTCGTAAAACCTAAGCGAATGCTGACGATGATACGGTTTTTGTCTTTAACTTTGTATAATGCTTAGGAATGAATTCTATCACGTTTTCAGGCGTTTTCAGTACTCTGAAACTGTCTATGACATTTTATTTACTTATATGAAGTAGATATTTATAAAGAGTAAATCTGAAAGGGAAACTGAAACAACATCTGGAAGAAATGATTACAACAAACACATACATAAACATAGGTAGGTACAACATATAAATATAGGTAAGTAGGAACAAGTTAATCTAGAAAATCTTCAACACAGAATAGAATGATAAAATAAATGAATAATTCTTCTTGAATCTTCTGCTTCTGGCTTCACTATCTTCTTTCTTTTCTTGTTCGCACGACGAATGAGTCCTCTCTTGGCATTCACCGCGTGCCTTATGATATAAATCAACACATAATGGCAACACAGTGAACGCGAGGAGGAGGACTGCTATCTTCATATATTTTTCTTTCTTCAAATAATCTTCAAGACATCTTATTGCTTGAAGTGGTTGTTCCAGCAAACAATCTTACAAATAGGTAAATCAAATTAAAACTATACATTATCACGCCTATTGGTTTCTGTAGGCAAGATGATAATGTGAGACATTGCTATACGTTTCATGAAGGCGCCTAAAAATGATACAACTTAAACTCATATTCTAATTATAAGAAAATACATAAAATAACATACTTTAAAAGATGTCAGTTATTTACGGACACGTAAAAGTACATTATAAGGCGAAGAGTTGTTAGTTGTACCTATACCGCAAGACAGAACCATAAAATTCCCGATTTTCTTCACATACAGATATCATAAAAAAATAATAATGTTTGTGTTTGACCTTAGCCTTGACCTTTCAGCTTAACGACACCCCCACCGCTTCGAACTCATTAAGCATCCCACAGAAATAACGAGTTTGTGGGGGTTTATGAAATCTGGGCCAATAAGGGGAAGGAGGGGTAAAGTGAACGAATGTTCCTCTTCAAATGATAAGAATATTGGAAAAATTGGAATTCAAGTTCGACGTTTTATGTAAGAAATCAAACTGAAAATCGTCTCAATATTTTGTTAAGACTGTTTTCTAATGGGTAATGAGTACAGCTACAACAAGTGAACACTCAGACATAAAATACAATATAGGTACGAATAGTTACAAATATAGGTAATTGAATTGTTTTACAATCAATACATTTTAATCTCCTTTACATTCTCAGATATAAATTTGAAAACAATTTACAAAAATTGATACAAATCGAAACGCACTGGAGAGAGTCGAAAACTCTCTTCAGTACGCAGCTTCAAAAAGAGATACTTAGTTGTAGTTGCATTTTGCATTTCGTGCGCAATCGCAACACGCATAGATCGAGGGTGCATTGTGCACGCACAATGGTCGCAGGGATGCAGCTGGCAGTCCCTTTGTCAGGCCGAGAGGGGTGCGTCATGCGTGCAACCCTACGTCCCAGGCTATTACACTAGATGCAATTATTGTCTGCATTCATAGTAACTAGTTTCTAACTAGAACGCATAGTGTAATTATCTTGATACAACATGGCAATGGTGGCAACATAATGTAAGTGCAGTTAAATACTTTGAAAAGAAGAAGAAAGAAACATAAAAAACAAATGTGTAGGTAGTTGTTATCGGATATGCAGCCGGTTCTTATTAAAAATAAAAGTAAAAATAGGTTGTAGACACGAAGATTGTGGAAAAGTAATGTAATATTGACAATATTACGCATATTGACAAATATTGCTAGCACAAAACTAGTAGGCGTTAAAAAAGTGCAGATGAAATAAGTCAACCGAATGTTCAAAAGTCGTCCTAATATGAAACAGAGTTAGAAAATATTGTTGAATTTAACTAATAGCTTTTTCTTGATTTTTTTCAGTCCATCATCTTTCGTCATTATAAAAACCGAAATCCTACACCAGGAGTTACAAGTCGCACTCAATTTAATACCGTTTGAAAACCATTGTATCTCTAAGGACAGATAGACACACAAAAATAGCACGCACGTTACATTGTGATAGCATTCGTGACATGAATCACATATCGATCGGCTGATAACATCTCAACTTGCAGGTCGTTCACTTTGCTGTTGTGAAACAACTAAAAGGAATTGCATTTAGTAGAAATAAAATACGTTACTTCTGGATAGAAGCCAGTATTCTAATACTTATAGAAGAAAATGGAGGAAGTAACGCGTGAATCAATTGAAAATTATTATGATGACGCGGTACACTTGGGACTGTTGAATCACAATGTCTTAATCGAGATCATTTCGTGTCAGCTAAATGAGTTGCCACAAGCTAATTGTAAGAAAGTATAGACTGCAATGATAAAAAAGAAAGCTAATTCTCATACCACTTTTTCCACTTTTTTTAACATTCACTGTTCCTATCTTAACATAGCTAGCGTGAAGGTTACAAGCGGCGTGTCAATTGCCCGTTGAAAGAAATCAAATATGCATTTAATTTCACCACATCGAGTACAACAGTTTCAATATGCTAACACGACCTTACCGCGTTAACGTTTACGTCATCACAAGATTGACTTTCAAGAATTGAATTCAGATTGAGTTTTTAGGTTCATGAATGTGGTATCCCTCTCTTTGAATATAGGTACCGGACAAAGGAAATGATGAATTTTTCATAAATATGAAATTAAGAGTTGGGGTAGAATTGATATGAAAACATATTTCATGGTTATAATTTAAAATGTGTGACTGTCAGAGGTGAACATTGCCCGCTTTAAGCAATGTTATATTATGAAGAGTCTTAGAAGATATGGATTATAAACAACTAGGTTATAATTAAATAAAAGTGTGGCTCCAAAAAAATACACTTACAGAAGCCAAAAACATTGGGCACAACAGTAATGTGACTATGGGCTATTAGGCTAGCTAATAAAAGAAGGGGGAGTGAAAGTTGTTACGGATGAGTACGGCTTAGCTGGTGGTGCCAACCGCGGGCCGGCTCACGCCTGGCCAGCGACGTCATTCGAAGGTAAACGAATACGACCTGGTACATCAATCACTTCGGAGGCCATGAACTGATTTGTTTCTGTAAATGTGTACAGTCAACAATGTTGATTGGTAAGAATAGAATCTGACTTGGGCATATGCTCGAATGATGACGAATGTTGGGACGATATCGATAAAAATGGCAATTTAGTATTGATTTCCGTCTATAACATATTTTTTTTGTTACATGATAAGAAGAGTATAGTAAATAAGATATCTAAATGTGTATGAAGTGACTAAAGGACATATGAAGTAGCCAAAGCAACAGCCTCAAAAGTTTGTACACGAGGTAAAAGAAAACTCGATTTATTTTTCCAACGTTAAAACAGCACCCTTCAAACGAGCGGCACAAACACATAAAAAAGTTGAGAAAGGTGGGCGTTATCACGCGTAACTGTACTAATAGAGGTTTTGATTGATCGGCGTTCCCCTACGGAAAGCGGTCGCGGTGGTCGGTGGTCGGCCTGAGTAATGGCACTGCACTCTCCATGGTGAAGGAATGTAAACATTGGCTAACCTGCCACCCCCTACCACCTGCTACAGGACTTATTCATAAAACGCTTACGCTAGATTTTGTAAAGTAAGAAAACGGGCTGTTGTGGTTGCGTTATTGACGTTGAAGTTAGAAGAGTAGTAGTAGTAGTAGTAAGAAAGGTGTAAGACACTCGTAGGAGACGTCACCAGTTCTAGAATGTGATTCGATAGGAGAATTTAAACAGGTAAAAAAGGTCAAAAATATATAAACATCGGAATCCCCATTTTTTCGTATGCAACTACAGTTGGCAAGAGCGTGCAAATGGAAGACATACAGAGGAAGTTCTATGGCCCTCATGGAGTTTATTCGAGAGAACTCTTTCTGTGACTTCAGTCGGGCTGGGCACATGATGATGATGAGCAGCTCCACCCAAATTCATTCAATACGGGATACCTTCCTGAAAACACTCTGTTTATAATGGATAAAAATATTATAACAATTTGTTGTCATTAAATAATGTCATCATCGAATGGTGCCTGGTTAACGAAATAAAACATTTTCTAAATAAAGAATATCTTTCAATTCCACACAAACTCATAAAACTAAATGAAACGGTTAAGGACAATGATCTATGTAGCACCAAACAGGGAAGGTACTTAGCGACGTCAGCGCCAGCGGAAGTGTCGGAGGGGCTTCCTTCTCACAACCCTCACTGCGTCTGTTAAATGACACGGCTATGTAATCACCACTCAGCGCCGACGCCTTATTTACGTATAGTCGTAAAGCCGCATAGCCGCTAAATTGACGGGGAAATAGCCTGTGAAAATTGTAGCCCTCAATTATTACCACGGAACTGTTTGCTTCTTTATTTCCTTTCCGAAGTTTTTTGTTGAAGTTTGACGTTGAATGTAGAAGTTAGGCCTAAATGAAGTAGTTTTGTGTTTTAATTTGTTTAGTGAGTCAGTTTTGTTTGTGGTTTTACTCACGTATTTATTTCGGGGTTGCTCGATAAGTTTCGATCAAAAGGAGCCCTAACTCGTGAGCTTGTTGACGAGAATATTGTTTTAATGGCTTAACTTTACATTTTATACGAATACAATCGATTATTTGTATCCAACGCACGCTGTCAACGTAAAATATTTGTTGGGCTTCAATTTAATTTTCAATTGGAGTAGGTCGAAAATACTGTATAATAGTAGAAGTCTGTAAGCTATAAATTTTAAATGTCTCTAAAATTAGAAACAAGAAGAAAAACAACATAAATTTAATTTTATCAGCTGCGCCTTGCGGTTTCACCCGCATAAGTTTCCATTCAATATCGGGATAAAAAGTATCCTCTGTGTTAATCCTGGTTATAAACTGTGTGCTAAATTTCATCCCAATCCGTTAGATAGTTTTGGCGTGAAAGAGTAACGAACATCCATCCATCCATCCATACAAACTTTCACATTTATAATATTATAGTAGGAAGATAATTTAACGTTGAACCGGTGTCGTCCGATTAAGCTAGCATACCTAATTACCAAATATATTATATACTTAAGTATTAGAAATAAAAGTCGCTTTTCGTGTCTATCTAAATATGTGACCGTGTTGTTCTTTTAAACTATGCAATGGATTTTTCGCGGTTTTGGTTCGCCATCGTTTAGAGAATTTATTCCGTGTTACATTAATATTTAATTTACATATTATAAAGAAATCCTGATGTTTAGATAGTTGTAAAAACCGTGTGAAGCAGGGACGGGTCGCTAGTGATTAATAAACTGGTGACTGTTGAATGTTTCAATTACGTATTCCATTACGTCCCAATCGAATCGTGTCATCCTTGAGCATCCATTAACCGATTAAAATGATCGTGTACTCGCTGTACTCTAAAATCGAAAGGTAAAGTTCAACGTCCCCGGCGCCACGCGACTTCACCCCTTTGCTCCCAAACCGTTATTATTAACATAAAAAAGTTGCTCTAAAGTGTGCTAAGGTCGTCCGGTTTTAAAAAAAGAAGGGTTCTATACAATTTCGTGCTAAAAAAATAGGTGGCACGTATTTTATTGGGTGGCAATCCGATATGAGGGTTCTTTACAATAGAGGGTGTATCTGGACCTTTTTGGGGATGAAGCAATTAATATTTGAAACTAATAGGAGGATGGAACTGAGTTTAGGGACAGATGACCGGTTGATAAGTGTGATGGAGGAGCCTTTGTGTATTGTAAGTGCGTTTGGATGTAACGATGACGGCAATGAAGCCAAATAAGAGCAACGTTAGGAATGAACGCTCTTTGTCGTGTCATGTGGCATGACAACGTTAAACGTTATAAGTTATTTTTAGAAAATTCAATGCCGATATTTTTAAACGTAAGGTCAATCTTTTTGAAGTCTCATCAAGCAGTCTGTCACTAGCACTACACATCAATGTATATAGGTATATCTCAGTATTATAGCATTTTTAACAATAGTGTATCCGAGAACCAGATTCATATTATAATGGAATATGATCGTACACACGCACACACACCCCCTCACACACACTTACTCACACACACAAACTATACTTATGCCAATCTTGTCTACTTACCTATGTCAAATATGTTATTATATCTTTTTTTTTTTTTTTTTTGTTATGGAAGAGCGGAGTCTTCTAATACAGGCATTGTTTGCTTAGAAGAAGGCTCCAATCACAAACTAATTGTTGTAATCTGGTTGAAGAAATAAACAATTTAATTTTTTTTTTGAATTTTGACTTTTTTGAATTTTGAATGATGGAAGATATTTGGAAGAGATGCTTCCCCCTTTTTTTTGTTTTTCTTTTTTAATGTTTCTTACATTACGAACTTAATGTTTAGTTTATTCAATCAAGATTTAATTCTTAATACTTCAACATTAAACACCTTTTCTTATTTTTTCCTTTAGTTTTGTATAATATAGAAGCATTTTTTAAATTTTGTTAATGTGAGAACCATGGATCCGTTTTTATGATATTTTGATATTGACTTGAAAGAGCATGGCGGTTGAGAATATGTCATGCTCACTTAAATGTCTCACTGGTGGTAGCGTGTGTGTTGGATCATTCGGTTCCCTACAAAATGGTTGAGCTGGGTGGTGCTGATCCACGCGTCATGTTCGTGAACGGGCGCCGTCGTTCATCTCTTAATTGCCAGGGCTTATTTTTAATTTTATATTTTAAATTGTTTCTTTTTTACATGGTTCTCAGATATAGAAGCAATAAGAATAATGTACCCAGGATTTTTTATTATTATCTGGATTTAAAAGAGTGTCCTTGGAATTTCTTGCCCGTTCTTCTCCATAGAGATGTACGTTTTGGAATGGGCAACTAGCTTCAACTTTCTGACTAACTGACCGTCTATTTAATTTTGACAATTCAAAAGTACCTGAAATGGTTTAATTGGAATAAATGATTTGAGTTTTAGAGGTTGATGAACAAAAACTTTAAACTTCGATAAGAAAAATAGTTTGACTACTGCTTGACTCATCGTCGCTAACTGCGTGATGATATTCGAGACCGAAATTAGTCGGAAATACGTGAGTGAAACCGCGAACAAAAATAAAACCTTTATCGAAGATACTCCATTAATTTTGTTAGGTTAGCAAATTACACGTGGCAAGAAAAGCCTTAGTTATTAAAAATCCGACATCTATATTTACACATGTAGACCTTGGTAATTATATTCATATAATCCGTGTGTTGATTATACTGATAAAAAGACAATCGAATCACTTTACCGGTCGCTAGGAGACTATTTTCATAAACACGTACGGGGGAATTCCTTTGCCTTGCCCGCCGCAAGCCTTTCCATAGAGTAACACTCTACCAACCCTCCCAGTTTCGTGGTAATGCTTATAAATAAAAGTAATCATGATAACGACCATAATAATATCATATTTAGTTTAGTTGAAGGGGCTGCGAAATATATTAGTCATGTGCTGACACATACTAACTTTGTTCGTCTTTAGTACTGTAGCATGTGTGTTGCATGTTATATAGTGTTAAAATCATACAACGTTATATTTTCTGTGTTTATTTCAAGCGTACGTCTTTACATCACCGCGGCTATACTATCACTGGCTCTTCCAAACAGAAACCTAATACAAAGATTTGAAACCGCATTCGAAACTTGACTGACTGTTCGAATGCAACCACAGTTAATTTATTGCCAGCCTGTACTACATAAGGCCGACTTTTGCACACAACCTTTACAGTACCGTTATTTAAGTTGGACTAAAAAAATAAAATCTAGAAGCTATTTCTAAACACCAAACATGCAATACCACACATAATTTCGCAAGTAGCAACCACAGCGAAGATATACAAGTATAAGAAAAATCACTACGGATTTCGAAAATAACTTTTGGAGTCTACAAAATTATAACTAGGTACATAGGTATGTACGCAATATGAGACACCAACATTCGAGTCTCACCACAGTTACCACCTTGACTCCATTCGAATTATCAAAAGGTAGTGAAATCGTAACCAATGAGCCTTCGAACACTACGATCAATTCTCATGCTTCGTTTACCAAAACCTATTCAGTAAGTAGAGTAGCTGGCACGACTTGTTAGGGCTTCTTTATTGTCCGATATAAACTCGAGACAAGTACACATAAAACCTAGTGTACTAACCTCGACAGAAAGGTTAAACCTTTTTATAAATTTTCTGAAATAAATAGATACAATCTCTATTCAAATACTCGTAATATTTAGCTTTCTAAAACTTTTCAACTATACCACAAAACAAGTTACTAGGGTCTACAAACTCTCCAAAACTGGTCTCTGGCCTATTCTTATGCTATTCGTGAAATTTGGACAACAGGGGAGCACGGGACCGTGAGAGATGGGGCCCTGTCATAATTTCCAGAGCGAGCCACCCCGCGCAGCTGTCGCGAGAACTTTCAGATTCGACGGATCGATTGTTTGATTCACGACTTTCATTGTTCCTATTCGATTGTTTGCCGATCCGAGACTTTTTGTGACCGACTTGTGTAAGCATGAGCAAGTATCAAGCATTATTATTAACTAGGCGACAGAACCGTTATTGGGCGTCGTTACGGCTCCCCATGTCGAGCCGAAGTGTGAAATTATAGCTTTGATTGAATTTGGAAGTAATCACGTGAGCGTATCGATTTACAACTGAACGAATGTATTTGAAAAATGAAAGTACGATGTTTGAAAAATATATATATTTTTTTAAGATTTTGATTATAATTAAGTAAACGGTAATTTATTTGTATTCCTTAATATGAATTACGTAGACGTTGTAAAATGCCAATGTTAACGTAAAATAATAATTACGGGCCATTTACATCAAAACCAGTTGTAGGATTACACGCATCCCTGGCCGCTCGCATATGTCTACAGTACAATAGCTATGTTTTAATGCACTCTATTAAATATGCAGATAGGTTACGCATGCGAATAATGCATGAGAGTTTTAATCTTTGACAAAGCGGGTTGGATTAATCATCCAAAATATGGGGTGTTTTTTACTCGACCGTTGTGCTATTGAACTATCGTGTAGGGGTCGTTGTACGCAGCTGCGCGGGCGCGGATCAAATTGATAGGTCCGTGCATATGTCGCGCGCAGGCGCGTGCGACGCCACGTCACGCAACGTGCCGGCTGCACGGTATTGTAATGTTTTGGTTTACTAATCTTATTAATATTGCAAGTTTTGATATGAATATTTTCTGTGATAATATTGTGATTATTAAGTTAACTGACATGTCTATGATTTAAGTTAACCGTCCCTAATACATAAAAGCTTTATAAGGGCGGGCGGTCACCGCGTAAAAGGCCGGGAGCTAGTTTCTCAAAATAATATTGCATCAATATTTCGAAGAATTAATTTAATCTTTTGTTGCACGAGTATGTTTTAAAAAAGACTTTGCTAGCAATATTTGATTGTAACTGAAGTTTGAAGTATATGAAGTCCTTTTCTTCATTCTATCAGTAAAGTCTAGCCAGTAAAATAGTACTTGAGTAACTCCGTTTAGATAAGTTAGTCAAGTTAGCGGAGAATTTGACCAAGGCTTTTGTTCACGATCCCGTAAAAGTCGAAATCTACTTTTTTTAAAAGCTTGAGGATATTCAATGTAACTTCAGTATCAAGCAGGTGCCATACGAGCTTTAAAACTAAGTTTCAATCTGAGTCACCCGGTATTGAATTAACAGCAGTTAAAGTGCAAACGGGGTGGTATCTAATCGAGTGCTCGGCGATAGATAAGCGATGATAACGCTGATAAGGCGGGCACCCCTCGGTGGATACTGTCGTGTATCTACCTACCTTCGATCGCTTTGTACTAGGTACGTATACTGATCAGCTGTCGTTGTTTTCTGTATTTGTCTTCATAGTTTGGTATCAAATTTTGTCCTTTTATGGTATTTTATAAATGTGCGCAGACGCACGATTCAAACAATAAGGTACATATAAAACATCGTTTTTTTTTAAAATTAAGTCTTTCTTAAGGCTTTTAGTGTATAAATGTACCTGTAATTAGAAAGCCTTAATAAATATTATGTAAGTTTATTATACGTAACGATAAATAGAATTTGTTTCAACAAAACGTGCTCAGCACGAAATGTTTTTATTTATTGACTATACCTGTAGTAGTATACTTGTAACGTTTCAATTAACTCACTAATTTTATTTATCAGCTAATTTTGATATACATAAGTATAATGTATGTTTTTGATGAGTTTCCAGCCCGTTCTTCTCCATAGAGATCTACGTTTTGAAATGGCAACTAGCTTTAACTTTCTGACTAATTCAAATAAATGCTTTGAGTTTTAATTAGAATTATAGTGGTAGGAAATTGGATTGATGTTTAAAATAGTTTATTTATTTGTGGACTAAAAAGACCATTCCGCTTTAGATCGAAATCCTAAGAAGATAAATTAATTTTCCAGATTTTTAGTATAAGTATGTGGAAGCATGGAAGTTGAAAACGTGTTGCGCCGACCCACAAGTAACATGTGACAAAGGCAGGACGGTGATGTGTAATTTTGCAATTGTCGTGGCGTCTCAATGTATTTTTCCATTCTATATTGAAAAAACTTGCTGACCCGGTGAACTTCGTGCCGCCTCAGAATGAATAAGAATGGATGTATGAGAAAATAAATTGTATTCATTATTTTTTGTCGTGAATGTTTCCCATGTCATTTTTTAATAGTTATTCTAACATGTCATCCAACTAAATAAAGATTATAAAAATCGGTCCAGCCGTTCTTGAGTTATAAATGGTGTAACTAACCCGACTTTGCTTTATTTATATAGGGATAAGTGTAGTCTCTATTTTGTTAGGTTTGACTGGTACAAAGGTACAAAGCAATGCTCCAAAAATGAAAAGCTTTTAGACTGGAAGTACCTGTACCTGACTTTCATAACTATCTATTTCTACAGGCAAATCGAGTAACCGATAACTGCACTATCTATTACCGATATCGATAATCGCGTCAGTTAATCAATAGTGTCGTAATTTTAGTACCGAATGTGATATACGAGTAATTAGGTACCATGTGTATTGTCTGTTCCGACGCTGTCTCGAATTTATTCAGTTAAATATTACTCTTGTTACCGAATCTAGAATACAGTCTTCCAAAAAATGATATTTTTTCGCCGTGTCTATCTTATAGAAGATAGACACGGCGAAAAAATATCATTTTTATGAAAATATTATTAGTATATAGATACTAATAATGAAGCCGAAGAGTTTGTTTGAGCACGCTAATCTCTGAAACTACAAGTAGGATTTAAAAAAATATGTTTCATTTAATAGCTGTATTCTTGAGGAAGGAACCTTAACCTAGGACCCTCAGGAGCCGAGCAAATAGATACAAAGTTAGAAAGAACGCTAAGCGAAAGTGAAGTAATAGCGCGGACGGGCGATGCGATGCGATGCGATAGGGTGGGTTGGGGAAATAAGAAATTTCACGCGGACGACGTCGCGGGCCAGAGAAGCTAGTAAATAATAATGACGTTGATGAAGATATATAATTATTGTCGTTATTGTCCGTATAACAAAGCAGTGTCATGAGGATTGCTTAAAATGTCCATAAAGTTTTTTTTATTGAGGCACTTGGTAAATGAGTATCCGAAGTTCCATGTCGATAGTCCATAGGCTTTCTAAAACAAGTTGTTTTTTAAACATAAATTATTTAGTCAGCTTTACCATACGTACCAATTGTTGCTATCTTTGAAGGGATCCAAACAAAAGTTTTGCATTGTTTTAATTTTATCATTTTATTCAAAGTGTTTTCTCAAATTTCTTACACGTGTTCAATGTTCGTTTTTTTACAAATGCTTGTTTTCAAGTTTTCAAATGTTTTATTATAAACTTTTTTAAGTCCTTATCACAGTAGAAACAATTTTAAAATTTATTGCTAATAATTTAATCAAGTTAAAAAAAAAGTTTTAATTTATTTTTATTAAAGTTACCATATTTTATCATACGAATTATTTATGTAAATTTTATTTTATTATGTTAATTGAAGTGATATATTGCACCGGTGGGCAATCTCGAGCGCGATCTAGGCGGCTACGCCGGGCAGCGGCGGGCGGGCGTCTACGGCGCCGATATCGTAGCGACTGCTACGGTCTACGCGGCTACGCGCTACGAGCTCACATTATCGATAATATTACCTAGCGCGATTTATTGCCCTTTACGCTCGTGGGCACGCATTATCAATGATAAGTAGAGTTATCAAGTTTTTCGATCAAAATATACGTTTTGTTTAAAATATTTGGTAGGCACCGAGAGCCGAGCGAAATGAGACTTTTGGTTTTTTTTGTATCCTTCGTCAATTTTGCATCTCCGTGTACAATGAATTTACGACCAATTAAAGTAATTCCGTCAGATAAGAATGTTTGTATACATTCAGTAATGACGGTCGAATTAAAATGTAATTTAATGTAATCGCGTATAGGCTTTGTATGGGCGGTTAATGACATTTTCATATACCTTTACCTATATTACGTGACGTAGACATAAAAAGCTGGTGGAATAAAATACAGCAGCAACGCTGCTAAACTTTATGTTTAGCATAAAATGCGTTGTTCGTATCGTAAGTCGGATACGCCGGGGATTGGGGGTGGTTCGCGAGGGAGTCGGCGCGGGGGTGTAAGGAGGCTGGCACAGCGCCAGCCGACAAGGTGAAGTGGCGGCGCCAGTGAAAGTCCTCGCCCTCAGTTACAACCATCTCAAACCCTCCCGACATCTCGCCGACCCTACTTCTATAAGTAAGCCTACAGATGAGGGTTCCGTTTTGCGGACAGAATAGATTATAGCGAGGAATTCTCTAGAGATCTACGCAGCCTGTTCCCAACTATGTACGGGTCGGCTTCCAGTCTAAGCACAGAAATTCTCGAGAGTTATACAAGGGGTAATAAATGTGGATGTACCACTGCCTAACCCTTCGGGAATTCAGACGTGATGTTAGGAATAGAAGCGCAGCTTCAAACGTCGGCATGAGATAGAATAAGAAGGACAGATTGAATCCGTAAATGTTACTAAGGACAAGCACAGCGCGAGCGTACTTAAAACAAAATGAGGATGCAATCGCTCGCGCTGCTCACAATTATTTTATTCTTAGAATTATGAAGAAATACAAAGAAAGAAAAATATGTAGATAACCGATCTTCAGCAGCATTAGGAAGGACTGGAACTCAACCCCTAAAGAGTGGAAAATATCCTAGGACAACGTTGAAAGTCTAGAAAAGCGAAGACAATTCAAAGAAGAATGTGAAATAAACTTAGAAGTCGCCCCTCATTGAAGATTCATCTCCAGCCTCCCATATGGATGAAATGCTACGTCATCGACGATTCGAGATAAACACTATCGTAATAATACAACGTTAAGATACGACATCAATTCTGAATTTTAATTACTTGTCGAGATGGTATATGATCCGAATGACTTGAAAGATGATTTAATTTTTAAATGGAACGATGGAAGTATTAGATTTCATTAAAATTCAGATAAACGTAAAACATTTAAAGCTGACATTCTGCAAGACATGCGACACAGGAAGCAAAGTGACGGTACATTCAATCGCGACGAGTTTACACCGAAGAGCTTGAACTATCTTGTAGACTTTCGATGATGATGTAATTTGATCGAAGTGGAATAAAATTTATGTTGATAAAGTGACAATAGTTTTGATGACTTTATTTTTTTTTCAATCCAAGGCAGGAACCGTTGAACAAAGGCTAATTTAAATTTTATTACTCTAAACTATCAATGTTAACACGCTGGTAATTTTTCACTTCTAATTTATTCGCGTCACGGATTCTAAGTGTCGGAAAAATTTAACAGAGGCACATTTAATTTAAGAAACGCGTAAATTCGTGTGTAGGCACAGGCTTGAATGCGTGGCGGTACTTCATGCGACCTACCTAGTGTTGAGGCGGCGGCGGCGGCGGTGGCGGCGGCGGCGGCAGCTCGGGAGCGACGCGGCAGCGGCACGGTTCACTCACTGCACGACTGACACTCGCGGAGCGCGCGCGATAGGTACGTTACGTGCAAACACCAAAAGCAAAATGGACATACCTGAGGGTGGCGGCTGGCACGGGGCGCGCTCGCTACTTGAATGAGCTCCCGGGCAGAGCGGCGCGCGCAGGGGGCGCGGCCAGCCCGCGTGGCTCCGGCTTGCGGCCCCCGCCCGCACGCTCCTCGGCCCCCCGCCCGCCCGCGCCTGCACCGCTCAGCTGAGCCCTGATTAGCCCCCGGCCGGGCTATTCAATTAAGGGTTGTTCGGTGCATCGCCGATGTGGCCCGGCCGGCCGGGCTCGCAACCGACCGATGCCGCCTTTGAGTGCTCTTCATTACGGCCTCTCTATCACCGTTATTCTTATTGAGCCCCCGGGCGCAGCTACCTGCTGCCGGGCAAACATAGCTCAAAATTTAAAATTTTCCAACAAAGAACTTGCGATGCGCTTTTAGTTCGTGGAAACTGGGCGCATGCAAAATACTAATAGGAGGCTACAGAAAGTTACGTACGAGTATACGGCTAAAACTCAATTTTCACATGAAAAAGAAAGGCCTGAAAACATTTTCAATCCATAAAATATTGGGAGCAATGTCAAGTACATTGCGAATGTGGTACTCATTACGTACGTTGTTCTTTGTTCTTACATATAACCGCTACATAATCAGACTGTTCCAAGTAGAATTGAGAATGAAGCAACAATGTGAGCCAAGCAGCGCCAAGGGGCTCCGGCAACTCGTTACAAGCTCCTCTGAGACTTGCCAACGACCATACTATCGTTTAATTACATATACACGACAATTGAATAGAGTTGTGCAGCCCCGTCGGAATACCTCGGACATCGAATACAATCTAAATTGATAGAAATAGCTTTTGTCGACCATCATATTGGAATATAATGTAACTTTGGTGATATCTCCAGAAATGTTGGCAAATTATTCTTTATGCAATATAATTAGAGTTCACTCCTGGGCATAAAGGTTTCGTAATATAATATTGAAAGCAAACAAACGCAACAAATTAGGAACCCCTTCGATTTGTATGTCGATTAATTGAAGTTACATAAAAAATCAGGAAGTACTTAATCGAAAAAAAAACCTAATTTACGTAAGCCATAAAAACAAAGTACCAAATTAATACCAAATCATTTTATAGAAATGTTCCAAACAAACACTAGTTTTGATATAGCACCTGCAATACACAGTATATTTATCTCAATTTTCTCTTCGGCCAAAGAGCTCTGAAGAAACATTTTCAGGCTATAACTTAGGAATCAATCATAACTTGCAGTGGCGAGAAAACGTTCTTTCACAATAGAAGGATCATGACTCAGCCGGAACTGAGGCTACACAAGGTTCCACGTCTCAAAGTCAAGAAAACCAGTGACTAGACGAATATTATTATATGTGAATGGACAAAACGGTAGTAAGATACTAGCTTTATAATTCAGAATGTCTGTGAATGATTTTTGACTGTACGAGAATTAGATGGGTCGAGTAGCTCCATTATATATCCATATAATGGAGAGCTACTCGACTCGATATATCCATATCCATTATATATCACGGTTAAACCCGCGATGGTTTGTGTGGTATATTCCTTTGTCATTTACCTACTTATATATAATATGTTTTAAATAATAAATAAAATAAAAAAAAATTAAACATCACAAAAATGATATGTTGCAAGATTCAACTAGGAATGTTGTCTAAGTACTCTTTAAATGGATTTATTTTGATGTTTTCCTCTAAAAATTCGAAATCTCTCTCTCTCTCTGAAATGTACGTGTACTTGTTATTTTTTCATACTGTAAAAAATCCACGCAAAAGAAGTGGCGGTCAGATACACATGTTATTTTAGTTTTATAATATTACAGGAATGACTTAGTAAATCTGAATATTTAATATAAATAAATAAATAAATAATAAATATCCCAGGACATTTCACACAGCGCCATCTAGTCCCAAGCTAAGCAACCTAATGCTTGTGTTATGGTAACAAGATGGCTGATAAACTACTTATATACATTTTTTTTTTTTTTTTTTAAATACATACATATTATAGATAGAAAAACACCCAGAATATGAAACAGCTGTCAACAATTTAATGTCTTTTTACAAACAAGGATAAATTTATTACGGTTCTTACAAACCTTTTTATTTCATCTCCTGTCTGTCGCGATTAATTCCGGCTGCTACCAGGGTTCACCCATTTAATGTTAGGGTAAATGTCGTTAAATTAATTTTCCTTAAAATTATTATAGCAGCTACAAAATATTTCATTATAAAGAAAGCATTTCATTGTGAATTGCCTTGCGAATACATTTTTGGATTACGTATTATTATATTTAGGTTAAAACTTTGTCCTAAATAAATTGATCCGCAAGTAATACAAAGTCGGTCAAGTGAGAAGACAGTACGTGCAAAGATTTTACAAAATACGTGGGTGTGTAGACTCCTACATTAATGAATAATTTGTAAGAAAACTTTAATACGGCTCTTGAAACCTCCCGGCTTTTTAGCTATCTTCTCTAAACATAAAGGGTCTTACTACAAAAACTTAAACACTTGTTGAACGAGTGTTTAATGTCAGTGTTATGTCAAAGTCCATATAATTATGTCGTGTTTAAAAGATGTTTAGCCTAAACAACTGATAAACACTGTTTTGTGGTAGTCAGGATAAAATTCAAAGTCCTGACTGACTGACTGACTGATTGACTGACTGATAGATCAACGCACAGCCTAAACCGCTGGTCCTAGAGACATGAAATTTGGAGGGTGTGTTCTTCGTGAAGAGTAGGCATCCACTAAGAAAGGTTTTTCGAAATTCCACCCCTAAGAGGGTGAAAAGGGGGGAATTCGTTTGTATGAAAAATCTTATTCCTTGAGTTAATAAACTTGAAACTTGGCATGAATACTTATCTAATTAAATTATGAAGATTGTCAGTTTTTTTTTCTTCTAAACTACCCCCTAATAAGGGATTGGGGGGTTTCAAAGTTTGTATGGAAGAATTTTAGCGCGCAGTCCGATTTACTCGAAACTCAGTATTTATACCTAATATTGAAAGTAAAGAATAATGTGTATCAAAGTTTTTTGAAAATCTACCCCTGACGGGCTGAAATGGGGTAGTCAATTTTTCAGGGGAGGATTTTACTGCATGGCTTGATTAACTCGAAAATTAGTATAAATAATCTTTGAGTCAAGTTATGAATACATCTCAAACGATTTTTTTTAATTCCACCCCTGTGGGGGTGAAAAGCGGGGATACAGTTTATATGAAAAATCTTCTTCATTAGGTTAATAAACTTGAAACTTTTCAAGAATACTCGCCTAAGTAAGTAATAAAGTTTATCATTATAAGTTTTTCAAAACTACCCCTCAAAGGGGGATATAGGGGTGTTGAAGTTTGTTTGGAATAATTTGAATGCGCAGTCCGATTACATCGAAACTCAGTGTTTATACTTAAGACCAAAAATAAAGAGGAACATAATTCAGGGTTTTTCGAAAGTCTACCCCTAACACTTGTTAATTCCGGTCCGAGTAACTCGAAACTCAGTATTGATAGTTTTGACAGAAAATAATTAATAATAAGTATGTAAAGTTGTCGAAAATCTACCACTGACGGGACAAAAGGGGGTAATTCAGTTTTTAAGGGGAGGATTTGAACTTGAAACTGTATGTTACATTTTCACGCCTAAACCACTGAACTTCTGATTTGGCGTAGAGATAGATGGCATCCTGGGGAAGCACATACATTTTATCCTGTTAGCACGTTCCCATGGGATAATTTCCGACATCCACGCGGGCGAAGTCGCGGGCAGAAGCTAGTTCCACATATAATTAAGTACCGTAGTCTAACGTAGTATTACAGACAGAATTTCGTTTGTAAAAATCCTGGTGATCTTATTAGGAAGCAAATAGATAAAGTGGTTTTCCATGCCAAATTGGGTGAATAGGTACCTGGTACCTACTCTTTGGAATACCCACACAAAAGGGTTATAAAGGTCCAAAAATTTGAGAAATATGTATTGCGACGGCTTTTGATAAAGTCCGACAGTAAAACTAAATTGACAATTATTTTTATTGCATCCCTAATAACTACAAAACAAAGAATGTAACTTACATATCCATTTTCGAAGATAATTGAATATTAAAAAAAAGTGGGGTTGCTTTCATGCTTTACATACCTAATACGAATTGAGAAAGAAAAATATTGGAGTACTTCAAGGAAGTAGAATAAGGCCTGGACTGATCCAAACTTACTTTCTATACTGCTAAAATCCACATTAAAAACGGCCATCTTTTTAGACTTTAGATAAGAGGAACTTAGTGCATATTATATTATATTATTATATTTTGCTATGATTTTTGACGCAAAGCTATTGAGCCCGTTTCAAATAACAAAATTATGATATGATTCTAAACGAAAAGATTCTTGGATCTCTTACTTTACACGATTGAAAATATTAGGACTATGTTCTCTATTGTGTTTCAACTTCATGGATGTGGTCCTAGAATAACTTGTTGTAGGGTTTGTAAGATTGTGAATAATAAGGCAATCTAGTTCCACTATAAGGCTCACAACAAAACATTTAATTTAAGGTGTTAGTTTGTGTCGTAAAAACCAAATTAGTTTGTGCCTAAAGTCTTTCGTCTAATAAACCAATTACAGGCACTTTTGAATTGTCAAGGGGTCGGTCAGTCAGAAAGTTGAAACTAGTTGCCCATTCCAAAGCGTAGTAGATACCTATAGAGAACAATGGGCAAGAAACTTTACTCCAATCACCAACAACAACAATATTCTGCTCATAAAAGGGGCAATCATTATTTACATTTCATATGAATGTTCTGCCATTTTTATCCAAATGTATTCGCATAGAGAAGAATCCTTATATTTACTATTTAGAGTCGACTACCATAAAACGACACCAGGGAATGAAAATTCAAATAGACCAATAGACATGAATTTCCACCGGCCATATGTAAAACCAACAACTAGTGGTTAAAGGCAAAATGCAAGCAGCAGAGCGCAGCAACAACCTACAGAAGGCAGTAAACAGACCGTTAAGGGTAACTCGGCACTGTTCTTAATTGTCACTGTTCGCTGTTCAAGCACTGTGGGGAAGAATGTCGTTACCGCTTACATATCCTTATTCCGTTTTGGTATATAATATACAATTAGGTATAGGGCTAAGTATAACGAAAATAAGTTACAAACACAAACTTCTACAGCCACAGATGGACGAAAAGTAATTTTTTTCCAGATTGTCTTTTTAATGATCTTGATTGATGAATGAATTGGAAGCTTTATGTTTCAGTACGAACAGAGGTAAAAAAATGACATGTATTAGAATATTTGCATACGCAGTAAGATCGGCTTTGTACAAACTCCGCTGTGTAACTTATAGTACAGTCGACTGATAGCTATTAGTAGGTGTACAGCCAAAAATATTCATCTTTCCACTACACATCTATATTGCCAATTTTAATTTATTACTGCCAATTTATTGTGTGCATACTAACACACTTAAAAGTGTGATATAAAGACTTGAAATCTCAGCACACTCACACATTATGCACTCGTATACTTAAGTAGTTGCAAGTTATCCTCCAGTATCTCTTTTTTTGACGGCATACCAACCAAACCAAGGTGTAGTAAGATTGACTTGACCGAAGTGGAAATGAATGACCGTATTAATTTATTTTATGCCATCAGAATTTAATGTATAACTCCAGGAGAGTGGCACGTAGCACGTCACGTACATGAATTATTTACATCACATTCACATCGTGCGAGATCTACGTGATCTCATTGCTCTTGTGGTCTTTAAAGATGATGCCGTATTCTTGTTTCGACAGGTTTTTGTTTTTCTGTGTTGTAGATTTTTTGGTTAAGTAAATTCTCGTAGTTGTGTAGATTTTAGCGCGCCGCTTATTAAATTGCAATCGTATGACTAAGGAGATAGGTATGCAGGGTCGTCGGATATAGTTGAAGTTTAGTAAGAAACGGATTGATGTTTTCGGATAAAATTTTATTTAATTAATAGAAAACAATCAGTTCATTTATCAAACTAAATTTCATTCGAAAACATTCATCGGTTTTTTACTAAACTTCAACTATATCTGACGACCCTGAATGAATGAATGAATGAATTGCACCGATCCCAGCGTGGTTTGACCAGACTCGATTAATCGAATGAACCCCAAGATTCGCACTAGCTCCTGTAGCTACAGCGTTCATGGTGCTACAGCGACCATTGCATATCAAGAAGTAGACCGGGGGGCGCGGTTTTTGTAAGGAAGACGTGCCCGTAGGAAGGGGTAGGATTTAAGAGCCTACCGGATATGCATTCTAGAGTAAGCCTTTGGATTAGTGGAGAGATGGGTGATATTTGTCTATGGATGGGCATCTTTTAAAGACTACGCGGCCAGGTGCTTCAGTGCAACTATATCTGACGACCCTGCATATTTATCTCTTTTGTTGACGTACACGCATAAGCTTCTACAATGCTAAACGCGCAGCAATACTAAAATAATTGAGTACGAACTGGTAACTTACACCTACATATCAAACAAAAGTTTAGAGAGATCAAGATGATTTCTACAAATATTTTTTATCCTATTAACATTAAAGAAAGGTAGGTAAAAGGTAGGAATTTTATTAAGTAGAATGTTTCGCTAAGTTTGAACTAACGAAGCATTACTAAACGCTTTTGCAATTTCGGGTTTGGTTAATGCTGTAATTAAAAAGTGATAATCTGGTAAAAATAAAAACTATTTATGGTTTTTACGAGTATTGCATACTATGCACAATCAGTATAGTCTTTAGCTTTAATTCGTATCTCACATTCGAACCGATTTAGCATGATCAACATGAGTTCATACAAATTACTTTTCGAAATGGCTGACCACGTCCGTTGTAACAGGTGAAATTTTGTTTTGATATATTATGTATGGTATCCATACTTGACTGCTGACCTAGCTATTCTTTGAAGCCGCGTAATAGAGTTTAAGTCTAGCGATTAAGTAGACCATGGTAAGACGAGGATGATGATGTTCGGAAAGTGTGTTTGTAGCGGCTCTGGCAATGTGTGCAACATTCGACTAAGTAATTTCAGCATAAATCTTTGCGAATTGGGATTGCTCCTGATTACAATCAGTTCGGTTCTCCTGTCGATGCAAATACCCCCCTGTATTATGATTGTTATATCACTATATGCATGAACTTCTGTCTTCCAGGGGTCTTACAATGCCTAGTATCTGGTCTCAAGCCAAAGAGATATCCATCGAAAAAGCGCGCATATACCACTCTTTTTCTGCCAAATTTCTGTGTTTACAAGTCCCTTGTAAACGGGCCCTAAGCTTGTAGGCCTCAATAGGTGGTACTTGTAGCGGCTTTTTTAGGGAACGGAGATTAACTCTGTGCAAACGATATCTAATGGTTTGATAAATAAGAAACCCTGAAGACCAACAAAGCCTTGTAACGAACATCATTGCGGTTATTGTAAGATTCCGTCGTTTATTGTAAGATGCAGTGATTGGTATGTAATGATCTTGTCTGCGTGTGATGATACGAATTCGTCCTCTATGGCCAGCCAGCTTCTAACATTCCTACAGTTCTGATCATATCTGCTCGGCTCAAGTGACGTCATCTCTTCAAGATAACGTTAATTTTTATTGATTTGACAAAGAAGTGTGGTAGAAATGTAACTGATTTATTTTGTTTCAAACTCTTTACCAGATTTTATAGGGATACGATTTGACAGAAAATACCCAACTTTTTTTTTAAATGATATTAAAAACTGTTTCTTTATTTAAATTAGGAAAACCTAAGAGCTTCAATAGGAGTAAAAAAAAAAACAATATAAGAACCGTAATTCGCTAAATCGTGCTTGATCCTGGGATACTTTTGTTGTGTGTATTTTATATCATATTTTGTTATACGTATAGATTACCTATATTATAATTGCAATTTAAATGTTTGATGCAAGTGAAGTAGAAACGTATGGGAAATGAATGAAAGTTGATAGATTCACTTGCTTTGTTTAATACGAGTATTTAGCAGTGACGCTATACAGGAAATGTCTTTGGGAATCATTTATTTTAATCTTTTCTATACATACAGTCCAGACCTACATATTTTATTATTTTGTTAATGTCATATTTATAGACAGAAAGGATCTTTTTTTGCGGAAACAGATATTTTTTTGTTACTTTTTTTTTAAAGCAAATGAAACCTAGTATCTACAATTACATACAAAATATTAATAATGGTGCAATGTGCAACTTGCTTCCGTTGGCATCGTATCTGCGGTTTGCAACAGCATGAGTGTCTCGCCATATTCTTTTCGATTTCAGGAAGTTATCTACATAAATTATATGATTTTAAACCCAGACTTAGCAAAGTCAAAGCGCTATCAGACGCGATGATCTTTGTATTTAACCCCATAAATAAGAGTTAATACTTATTTCAAAAATATCGGAATCATTGAGTTTTAAAGATATTCGCAAAATCATGTTAATTTTTTCTTCTTAAAACAAAAAAGTAGTGAAATGTTCCTAAGATAAGTCCTTTCGTCTGTTTTTGTTTAAATAATGCTATTAAATCAGTCTGTTATGTAATCAGGATGTTCTCTTTAAACAATGAGGGTTTTATTTGTCTATTGCTTGCTATCGTTGAACAAAGCGTAGGAATAAAACAAGAAATATAAATGTGAAACTGTTTATTTTTAATACATAGAAAACTTCTTACAATACACAATAAATATTGAATAATATTAATTTAACTGAACCTTTGTCTTGCTATGACGTCTATTACAGTACAAGCTGCATTCTTGAAGGCAGGAAACTAATTGTGTTGTCTATAGGTGGTAGGTATCCAATCTCCATCCGGTAGACCGTCGGCTTGTTAATCAAATACATACAGAACTAGCTTCGCCAGCGAGGATGTCGGAAATTATCCCACAAGAAAGTGCTACCGGTACAAAAAACTTATGTCCTTACTCAGGATAAATCTATCTCCTTGCCAAATTTTATCGAAATCCGTTCAGTGGTGTAGGCGTGAACAGGTAACATAAAGACAGAGTTACATTCGGACTTATAATATTAGTATAGATGAGCAATTAAAAACAAGATATCTTCCACAACTCCAGCGCCGCCACCGCGTAATAAATTCTTTCCATTATGGCTCCCGTCTTCCCTAATAAGAAAAATTAGAGTGTAATTATATAATTATGTGCGAACAGCCTCCCGTAGCCACTGGTACCGCCCGGCCGGCACTAAAACGACCATTAAGGCCAACTTGTACTCTTAATGACTTACTTACTTTCCCACGTTTTTATTATGCGCTACCTTTCAGAGACAAAGACTCTCTATGTGTGAAAATATTAGCAAGGAATTGTCGAGTGGAAGTCGTCTTAAATATTGAATTAACTAATTGCACACTTATAATATTATACAATGTAATTAGGTACTTACCTTTTTTCTTAAAGCTATTTAAATATTCATTCTTTGTATATAGATTCTTAAAAAAACGAATGGGTAATCGCTATATTATGCTTAAATAAATCTAAACTAAGTATAACCACTAACTAACTTATTAAAACATCATATAAAATAAGTCAACTATAATTTAAACATATTCCACCTAGATTATATCACAGTTGGTTTCGTAAGTTGAAAAATATATGAGACTGTACTTAGTTTTTTCAAGTTAAACAAATATCAACAAACAAGCTTAAAATAATAATATAAAAAGGAGGGGAAATTATATTTTATTATTAAATAATTTCCACCTAAATTAATTAATTTATATTCACAGAACTAAAACTATGAAGCGTATTGTAACTTTTTAACAATAGGTTAAATGACTAACACCACATTATTAAATACTAAGCCGAATTTTAAATCGTATTATCTGAGCCACTGGGTCCAAGCGGTCTCTGCACAAATACTTTGCCGATGTATTCTTAGGTAACAGTGGCTTGGAACAGTGCCAATGTTTGCCAACAACCGTCTTAACATTTCCCGATAACTACATTCATAGCAAGTCGAGCGTATAAAGGAAGTTTCCACCAACCTGCACAAGAAATTCCAGCTGCTGCTCACAACACGAAGCGCGACGACTCGTAAACTCATTCGAATCGAATTTCCACATTCGAAAGCTTCTACCGAGGCCGGAAACTAGCGGCATACAAAATGCCTAAAAGCGGCAGAAATCGCGAGCACCGGTCGCCGATGCAATCCCTGAGGTGACTGCTTCGCTTCCGATGCAGTTACAGTTGGCTGCGGACGGGTTTAACGAGTGTTTCCCGGCCCGATGCCCGGGCCGCACCTCGCATCCTCGCTGTCACTCTACTATATTGTATGCCAAAATGAAAAGCTACGCCACTAACGTTGCAGTGGCGCCGCACTTTCGACTTTCCGCCTGTCAGAATAAGGTCAGTTATGATGGGCGGTACGCAGTTGCAAGGTTGTGCCGTGTGCATACAAGTGTGTAATGTTGTCGGTGTACGCTCGCTCCAGCCAGGTGAGGTGGTGGCGCTGTGTGCGTGCGCGTGCGCGTCTGTGTGCGTGAGACAGGTGAATTAGTGGCACGTCCTGGCTTCCCAGGGCGGCGGGTCCCGGGCGAGCTGCGTCGCCATAGCGACAGCCGGAATCTAATATACAGATAGATGTGAGCAAATAAAAGCAAAATATAGGATGTTCGCTACCGACATCATAGACAATTTTTAATTATAATGTTCTACAGACTTCTGCGGGAGGTGTTTTATTATATTCTCAAATAAAACGACGTTGTCTATGTACTTGTGTACGAGCTGGGAGGAAAACTTTTATGTGATTTGTCTCATTTTTATGTACGTTTTACGGCACGGTACACAGGGTCTGAATCCTACTAAAAGTTAACGCTTTTGACGGTAGATATTATCGTTATGAATAATGAGGAACCACAAAGATATGATTGATCTATAGCACAACAGAGTTACAATGTTGTTTGTTAGCATTTTCCTTTGTTCTACACAGTTTTAGATTCTGTCTTCTTTCTTTCTTCTGTCCTTACATCTATATGGGATACCTATAATATTGGAATAAGCGCACATCTTTACCGCATGAATTGTCACTTGGAACTCCTTTTGTACAACAAACTGATTTTTCAAAATCATGACGAGACTTGATAGCCCTTACGATTCAATGTTTAATGCTGGCCTGATGTTGTCATGAAATTATCCTCAGTAAATACAAAAGGGCTCTTTATCGGTTGGATGAAAAAAACATGTTAACTTTAACTATCTCCCGGATATATCAGTACACCCCATAGCGCCATATACCATAGAATACCAGCACAGAAGTCTGTATCTAAACTAAAGCAATAAATTAAACATAATAAGCAACGTGCTGTATCTCGCGAGTTGGACGCGTCACCCGTCGCGCGCTGCGTACATACCTACCTACCTAGTACATAGCAAACTGAGGCTGTACACCGACTGTAATTACATTTATTTGCACTACTACATTAAAAATGCTCTTTAAGAGGGGTTCCATAATGTCAATTAGAAACTGAGGTTTATTTTACAAGGTCCTTAATATGGCTACGAATTCGTAGCACCTCGTAGCAGTTTTCGTAGAGGATCTACGAATTTTTTGTCAGTGACGTGCTATCGAGGAAAAGAATGAAAATGAACGAAAAGATGGTAAATTTGAATAAAACAGTTTACAAAACGAAATCAACACACAACGACTGGTACGGTACTCATGAAAGTTTCAAGCAGTGTAAAGGCTTCCAAAATCACATACAAGTGCAAACATTGTGTTTCAAAACATCGCAGACAGTCTAGTGTCAGATTATCTTCACTCGAGCCTCTCGAGCCCTGTGTGAAGTATGCTTAATGTTCGGGGGTAGGTCCCATGGCCCCCTAGTCCCCATTGCATCCGCCCACGGGGGAAGGATATAAGCCGATTATTAACAGACGGCGGTCGTGTCCTTAATAAAGAGATGAGATTTTATAAATGAAGAGCACCATTTCAATAGCGGATCGTAATTTCATTTATATTTCAGTTATTTATTCATCGTAAGTACTAAGTACCCGGAAGAAAGTGAAGCCTCCATCCATTTGTGTTCATACTTGACGGTTAGAGGGAAATGGAAATTATGCAGGAGTTTTTATAGCGAAGTCGTTATGAAGTCAAAGTAAATATAAAAGTTTCTGCATTGGAACGAGGTATCGAGTGGCTCTTTATGCTGGAAAAACTTTTCAATATTTATGCCGTGTTTGAGAAAACGTCTATACCTCCATGTATTTTTAAGATTGTTTTAATATCCGAGCATGAATATAGCAGCACGAAAACTTACCTCCGAAATCGTTGTATAAACTTCTGAGTAGACTCCCTTAACCTAGTACTTAAAATAAATACTCAGAAACATGAAAGCAGTACCTTCATCATGGTCGTTGTACAGAAAGCTATTTATCTTATGATACGTCTGTGACTGCTCCTCAAAATAATCCTATTAGGCGCGGACAGCTAAGGCTCGGTGCACAACGTTGTATTGACGACGCTACGCGCTCGTTTATGCTCGGATAAATTACTTTTAAGGAGCAAGTGGCTTACAATCAGTATCTAATAATAGCATTCTTTATTTTATAAGAAGGAATTGGATTTTTTTATAAGTAACGAAGAAATCCTTGTATTCTCAGGCTCTAAAGTATTTTATTTTCGAAATTCATTTAAAACTTTAACATAGATCGACTTGTAAGATCATTCAATCTTACAAGTCGTAAAAATGAACTGCAAAATGAATTAAAATGCCGTACCGGAATATTATATATCATGTAATAACCTATACACTGTCGTAAAAATCGTCTACGTCGCAGACTGCGACGTATTTATGATCACATATCTTTCGCGCTTTATATGTTGAAAAGCTACAAAAATGCAAGCGAGTCACAGACATTGATCATCTGCAGTCATTTCACAGTTATTTTACCTTATAGCTATCAGAATAAACAACAACCTCTATATCTTAACCAACAATTACTGTTTCAATAATATTATTAAATTGAAAAATTTAAGTTTTTAAATTAACCTTAATTGTCAATTGAAAAACATCCTTACGAGTAAGTTGTTTTTTTAGATTAGAATTTCGGGTTAGAGTATTAAGATCATCAAATCAAAGTATTTATTGTTTGAGTAACGCTATAAATTGGCATCCATAGGTACATTTCCTAATACATTTGTTTACATTTGAATCAGTACTTTTGGAACAGATCAGAGATGTATTCTCTCAAACGGATATAGTATGTTTCCTCTCAAAACTGTGATGGTTTTCTCAAGAGATCATCTCGGACATTAACCTACATACCCTACAGGTCCTCATGTAATGTATTTATTTTATTTTATTATTTACTAGCTGCGCCCCGCGGTTTCACCCGCATAGGTTTAGATCCCGTTGGGATATCGGGATAAAAAGTATCCTATATGTTAATCCTGGTTATGAACCATCTGTGCGCCAAATTTCATCAAAATCCGTTCTAGTTTTTGCGTGAAAGAGTAACAAACATCCATCCATCCATCCATACAAACTTTCACGTTTATAATATTAGTAGGAAGTAGGATGTAGACACAGTAAAATACATAGAGATACAAGATAATTATAATTTTCACCATCTGAGTATAATTTAATTGTATGGACTTTGACTTTATGAGTGTTTTTTGGTGTTTATTCACAGAGTAGATGTCTATGTCTATTGTCTACATTATCCAGTTTTAATTAAAAAACAAAAAAAAATGCGTGTTAAAGTGTAATTTTTAACTCATGAAATCATTAATCTTTAAATAGCTTCTATTAATACAATGTAACAACGTGGGCAGCACGTTATTTCAAGCATTTCTGTTAGTGCCCACTCATCTTAGCCAATTATGGTGGTAGGTGTAAGAGTGGGATTTACAAATTTCCTCTTGACTTCGCTAATTTTAGTTCACAAATCCCTTTGAATTTGCGCTCAAGTATGATAAGTGGAAAATTTTACTGTGGCACAATTTTCCTAAAACCCCACATCGACAGGTGAAAAGTCAGTGTGGAATAGGCCTTTGTCTCGAGATGGCTAGACAGACAGACATATATAATGTTATGCATAATTCTCCTTTGAAGGTAATGTGACCTGACTGGGAAAAGCTTTTTCTTACCTTCGAGATTCGTCCTTTCTATCAAAGGACGTTCTTTTTATTAGATATTATAATAAAACTCTACGTACACATCATTACTCACATTTATGGTCGACGATGTAGATTTTTTTTGTCCTAAGTATTTTTAATAACGTATTTTTAATACATTCGATTTGAAATATTGTGTTATAATTTTTTTTTATAAAAATAAAATACATAAGTACACGTTTCAATCAATCAATCAAAAGTCATTTATTCAAATTAGGCTGAGAATCAGCACTTTTCAAACGTCAAAATTACAAAAGGCAGACCCCAAGAACGCCCGCCCTTCACCACTTCCTAGTGCTATCGTTTAATATGTTTTGTCAAAGCCTCACTGTAGAAAATATTAAAAAAACATATATGTCTCTTTTAAAACCTGCAGGATACATTTTTAAGGAATGTATAGATAGTTTAGCGTTTACCTACCACTATGTTGCCAACAAACTGCGTGTATGTGCCTGTAGTTTGGCAGGGGTAATACACTCGAGAGCAATGAATCCGGGTCACTTGAAGAATCCTAAAAATCTCGGAAACTAAAAATGCTAGGTTAATGCAATAAATTTTATTTAATAGACAATGTAATACTCCTTAAATGAAGGTATTAAAACTTCTTAGTTATTGTAAAGTTATATCATAAAAAAATCAAATTTGAAAAAGGGCCACTTTCGAAGATGGAAGTACGAAATTACAGCATTTGGTTTTGCTTTTGTTTGTAATCTGTCATTTATGTGGGTACATAAACCATGTTGATAGTGCTCTATATTCATTATTCAAGCTGAAATTATGTCGCTTACGCCTGAAGAATGCACCAGAATACTTACAATGCTGGAAACCGGCCGGAGTCAGCGCGATACAGCCAGGACTGTCGGTGTGTCGCTGTCAACAGTACAAAGAGTTCTCCGACGTTACGAAGAAACTGGTTCTAACCTACGCAGACCAGGAACGGGCAGAACCAGGTGTACCACAGCACGAGAAGACCGATACTTGGTGAACACCATGCTTCGAAATCGCTTTCTCACAGGAACTGAACTCACAAATCAGTTTCGACGCCTCGGAGGAAGTAACCCAAGTGCATGGACAGTAAGACGTCGGCTTGCTGAATCTAACTTAAAACCCCTTAGACCTGCAAACGGCCCTAAACTGGAGCGTGGGCATCGTATTTCAAGACTAAGATATGCCCAGAGCCACGTAAATTGGAGTATTGAAGATTGGTCAAAAGTTATGTTCTCCGACGAATCAAAATTTATGCTCTACAAGCACGATGGAAGACACAGAGTGTATCGAAGACCAGGGGAAAGATTCAAGCAAGCATGCATCGAAGAAAAAGTAGCCTACGGTGGTGGGTCTGTCCTTGTGTGGGCCGGAATTTCTTCTGAAAGTCGCACAGAGCTGGTGATCATAGAAAACGGCTCTTTAACTAGCGTAAGATATGTGGAAGAAATCCTCAATGATCACGTTGGTCCATTTATGGTCAATTTAGGTGAGGATGCTATATTTATGCATGACAATGCCCGACCTCATACAGGTAGGATTGTGAATGACTACCTTCAAGAGATGAACATTACTCGTATGGAGTGGCCAGCGCGCAGCCCGGATATCAACCCGATCGAGCATGCTTGGAACGAGCTAGGCAGATGAGTAAAACAACGAAACCCTCCCCCAATCACGCTTCGTGAGCTCAAAATTGCTCTCACAGAGGAATGGGAGAATATTCCCCAAAATCGTATAAGGAACTTGGTGTACAGCATGCCAAACCGCGTAAACGCAGTAATGGAAGCACGAGGAGGCAATACGAAGTATTAAAATTCAAGAAAATTGTAATAAAGTTCAAAAATTTCATGTTTCCTTTTTTTGTTTTAAGGAGAGATCAGCAGTTTTTTTCTTTATGTAATTTTGTGTTAATAAAATGTATGGTGACTCATATTTTTTTTTACTTTCATTTAAGGAGTATTACATTGTCTATTAAATACAATTTATTGCATTAACCTATCATTTTTAGTTTCCGAGATTTTTAACATTCTTTAAGTGACCCGGATTCATTGCTCTCGAGTGTATATATTTACTAAATATCATTTCCGTGAGTTAACAGTTTTTCATTTCATAAAAAATAAACATACGTTTTCGGGTATTTCTAGAAACAGGTCGTTGTTTACGTAGATTCTTATGTAATTATACGTAAGCCTCATATTCATCACCAGTCGGTCGCTAAACACCCCTCTCTCAGACAAAGGAGTTCCTCGTACCTCAGCTTCGCAAAATTTAATTTCCGTCACTTATCTTTACAACCTTTTGGATGACAAACAGACTGTTTTTCCTTTCATTTCCGGATTACAATAGGATTTGCATATTGGAATTAAACTCGTTGTTGCCTTGTGCTTTTAATTGTTTTTTAATAAAGGACGGAAAATAAAGGTTTTACGTTCCGCGGTATCTAATAATTGTTTGGTCAGCTTTGGAGTGGTAAACCGTGAAATGCGTGTGTTCATCCGATAAACGCCAAAAGCTATCCGCCGCAGCGATGTCGCAGCGTCACCGACAACTAACCCGCCGCCGCCCCGTGCCCTCCACCCCGCACAGCCTCCCGTCCGCCCTCGACCTACGCGTTAAAAATAATAATTAGGTACGTCAAAAACCAAAGGCACAGTGTAAAGAGGACAAAGAATTTCAGTAGCCGGCTAGTCTGCTCGTAATTAGAGACCGACGTAACACAGTCTACACAATTGTGCCTGTTTTTAAAATGTAAGCTGAGTCTCGAATCTGGATTATCTAAAGTGCGGCTGTGGGCGAAAAATAAGCGTTCACGCTCAACATTCTTTTTGGCAGTTTGGGATTTAAGCTATTGTGGGATGTTGTTCAAAATCGAATTATTTACGTCGAAATATAACATAGTTTTTTATATCTATTCTTTACATATAATAAAGTCGTAGCGAAGTCAAATAAATAAATATTAATATTATAAAAAATAGTTGCTACGAGATCTAGAACCGATATAGTCCAAGATCCCAGGGTCACCAGACGTCACGTATTTTCTGACGAACGAAATGTGAACGATTAAGTAGTGTTAGTATGTACTAAGAACGCATGCCTACCTGCTAGCTTGCTGAGACGGCCAATTCTCAGGTATCAGGTAATCAATGTACAGACGCCAGCACATCAAGCTACTACAATCTGTCAAATTTCTTTAACAGATTTTCAACTTTATCGCTAAAGCATTAAGGTTCAAGGTTGATTGGGAAAATTTTACAGTTTTGGGTAGCTTGACCTGCTGGCGTCTGTACATAAAAACATTATTTACCTCACGTAAATTCTCAAAGCTGATTTTCACGTATATTTTAGGCAATATCCTTAAAAATAATCGCCAATACTCCCAGACACTTTCCGTCGGCCGTATTGCTTTGCAGACGCTTTAAAGCTCCCAAAATAATACGGTACTTAACTTCACGTAAAATCAGATGCTCCATTTTTATATATGTCTACCAGATAACTATTTTAAAACCTTTTACAAGAAGACAGACCGATCCAAGGGGCCAATCATCCCATAAACTCAATTTTAATGCCTGAGGAGCGCGAGAGCATAATTATCAATTTCAATGACGATGATAGTGAAGATTAGAGGTACTACTCAGAAATGTTGAGAGATTAATATTTTTCTACTTTGTTTTTGTACAAGCTTTTATTTAGTTTCACCTGTCCCGTTGTCTGTCTGTCTGTAATCATATCTTGCAAGTTAAATTTGATCCACTTCCCGGTTTCCAATTGAGCTGAAATTTTGTATACATGTATAAATCGGATGACAATGCAATATTATTATGACATAGACCTGATCTGATGATGGAGCTGGAAGGTGGCCATAGGAACTCCGTAATTAAACGACGCAACCCCATCGAGTTTGGGCTCGTTTGATTCGTCTTGACGAGTACTTTGATACTACATGGTAACCAGGGTCTAATGATGGAGCTGGAAGGTGGCCATAGGAACACCGTAATTAAACGACGCAACCCCATCGAGTTTGGGCTCGTTTGATTCGTCTTGACAAGTACTTTGATACTACATGGTAACCAGGGTCTGATGATGGAGCTGGAAGGTGGCCATAGGAACTCCGTGATTAAACGACGCAACCCCATCGAGGTTGGGCTCGTTTAATTCATCTTGTGAGTACGTGGATACTACACGGTAACCAGGGTTTGAGGATGGAGCTGGAAGGTGGCCATACGAACTCCGTAATTAATTGACGCGACCCCTCCGAGTTTGGGCTCGTTTGATTTGCCTTGACGAGTATCTTGGTTGGCGTGAATATGCAACTCCAACGAATTTGGGAAAAGACGTTCGTTCCGTTTGTTATGAATGTGGATTATATCTGATTGATTAGATGGATGACCCAATGCCAAGGTGAGCACGTGCCGAGGGCTGAATGGTATGAGGGTGTATAAACATTTCATATCGCTAACGTTGCGCCTCAGGGTACCAGGGCGAACCCTGTTGTACTGAAGCCATTATCCCTCTACAATGGACCTCTGGGGGGATGGACCGTTTTTGTCCTATGCTCGTGGGAACAACATGAACAAAAAAGAAACTACTACACAAAGAAAACGACGTTTAGAGAAGGCGAAATTGAAGCGACAGGAGAAGATTGCTAATGAAAGTGATGTCCACAAGCGGCAACGCTTAGAAAAAATAAGTTTAGCAGTAGCTAAACATAGAGAAAACGAATCGTTAGAACAACGCACAAATAGGCAAGATATCATTAGAATACATACACAAGAGAGTAGGAAAAACATCGAGCTGATCTGATGATGGAACCGGAAGATGGCCATAGGAACTCGGTAATTAAACGACACAACCCTATCGAGTTTGGGCTCGTATTATTCGTCTTGACGAGTACTTTGGTGCTAGATGGTTACCAGGGACTAAAGATGAACAGGTAGCTTAAGTGCAGTAAACGCATATAACGGGAAAACAGCGTGTAGCGTGTAGCAGCGCTACGAACTACGCCGTAGTCAATCTCGGATCAAAAATAGGTACTAAAAGGTTAAAAATAAAATTAAAAGAAAAATAACCTTTTTAAAAGCAAGCTTTTCTTACTTATTAATAAAAAAGGACTAAAATGTTAAAAATAATTTAAACCTGATAAGTAATAAACAAAGGCGTGTTACATTATGTTCTAAATGTTCTTTTATGTTCCATCAAAATGTAACACGCTTTTATTTTTCTTTTTTTATGATTTTTTTTCCCAATAAATAATTAATAGAAAAAAAATAATTGAAGTTTATTCGAATTTATCAAAACAGCTTGCAGGATAAAATTCTAGAATTATTGTGGTCAAATGAGCATGTTTTTATATCATTTACCTGATTTTTTAATTTTTGGCTGATTTTTTTTAAATATTAATAATTAATTTATATAAGTAAACTGTAAGAGCGTGAGAGAGAGAGAGAGAAGTCAATATATCCTAATACATGTATCACTCAGTCTCATGCGCGTGGATAATGCCCTCGCGCTCCTACCTACAGAGGCATTAAAATTAAGTTTAGGAGATGATTGGCCTCCTGGATCGGTCTGTCTTCTTGTAAAAGGTTTTAAAATAGTTGTCTGGTGGATATATATAAAAATGGAGCATCTGAATTTACGTGAAGTTAAGTACCTACTTATTTTGGGAGCTTTAAAGCGTCTGCAAAGCAATACGGCCGACGGAAAGTGTCTGGGAGTATTGGCGACTTATTTAACTTAACTTTTTAAGGATATTGGTTAAAATATACGTGAAAATCAGCTTTGAGAATTTACGTGAGGTAAGTAATGTTTTTATGTACCTTGATTACCTGATACCCGAGAATTGGCCGTCTCAGCAAGCTAGCAGGTAGGCAAGCGTTCTTAGTACATACTGACACTACTCAATCGTCCACATTTCGTTCGTCAGAAAATACGTGACGTCTGGTGGCCCTGGGATCTTACTCTAATAGTAATGCCGGAAATATAGTTGTTAGTCTGATTGTCTGAATGCGTGTTCTAGCATCACGCAATTATTATCGCATAGATTTTGTTCAAATGTTGCATAGATATGCCCTATATGTCTGGTCAGCTTATAGGCTATAAATTATCATGCTATTTGGGAATGAGCAATATTGCCTTATGGTCGTTTCCTTCTATAGCTTACCGCAAATTGAAAAAAGAGATCATCACGCTATACCTTTATCGAGCTAAGAAGTCAATCATGACATATATAAAATAGTATACCGTGATGCCATTCATACGACTCCACGCGAACGAAATCATGGGCAGAAGAGAGTTGTTAAATAAATAACAAATACAATGTTATATTTAGACGCAATTCCCCGAACAATATACTCATTACGAGAATAATTTTGCACTAGACCCGCTGAAGCACAGCACTCGAAATATCGTGAACCATTCACCGCATCCTAATCGGATTAGAGCAATTAACAGCGGGTAGGTTATCAGCGTACCCAGTCCACGGTGAAACGCGGGAAGGTAATAATAAATTCTGTCTGTGCTACAAATCAGACGCAATTCAATTCGTCTCGTCTGAAGTATGTTTAATTTTGCACCCCCACGGATTTTGATGTTTGTGTAAATATTGAAAAAGGATCTTAATTAATTTAAAAGCTGTCGAGTGATATAATATGAATGTTTTTTTGTTGAGGAAAAACGTCAGGTTCATGAAAAAAAAAATTTGCTCGCATTTTACGGGAACGTTGTGTTATCCAATTTAGTAACTGAAAGGTTCTATTCTGGTAACTTGCAGCTTCTGCAGTAGTGGTGCAGGTGGCCTAACCAAACTCTTCCAATTTTTGAAAGGGTTTTGTCCATCGAAAAAGGTGGTGGACTTCCAATTAAGTGTAATTAGCTATAGATACTTTCCCCAAAATAAAGGTATGTACTCCACGACTTATGTGCACGGTCATAATTGAGCGATATGCTATAGGTAGGTACAAAATATAGTGAATCTAGACCCTGTAAGTGCATGAAGGCATATGGCATATTATACATAGTCTGCTTCTATTCCTGTAATCTGCTTAAATTAATGGAAATGCATTAGTGCTGTTAACACAAATGTACACTCGTATCGGTGCACGGCAGTGTAGCAGCCAAGTTCGTAAAGCAATATTGTTGTGCTTTATTATTTTTCGTTGTTTATAATTTTTATCTATTGTCTTGAAATCAATTCTTTCTCAGGTTTTTAACTTTGATTTAGTTTGATGCCTAGTACATTGATGAGTGTACTACCTAGTGAGTCATTTTAATCTCGAGGTTGCAGCTGCAATAATCATGTATACTCTCTGTATCTCGTTACGGGTCGTCAGAAGCCCGAAAATCTGACAACCAGTATTAACGAGGGGTATCGTATTACCCAATAACTGGGTTGTGGAGGTTAGATAGGCTGTCTTTCCACGTAAAATACTGGTATTCAGCTGCATTTGGTTAGACTGGAAGCTGCCCCCTTTTCTTCTACGTTCTCCCCTGTCATGCTTTCATTTACTCCCTTCTCTTTCATATAATTTCTCACACAATACATCCATATATTCGTTGGCCTTCCTCTCCTTCTCCGCCCATCAACATGTATATCCTGCACTCGTTTAGTAACATGTATTTGCTCCCTGCTCATCAAAGAGCAAGGCTGAAAGTTTAAAGGAAACCGTTTGGCTTGGTATTGGCATCAATACCAAGCCAAACGGTTTCCTTTAAACTTTTCTGTCGCTGGCGCCACTTTTAAACTTCCCCTTATATACTTCTACCTCCTCCTACTTATATATAGCTTCAATAAGTTGTATTCACGAAAGGCAACTGTGGGCATCTGAACAAACTAGCTAATTGCTAACATACTAACTTCAGCGCTTTCACCAATTATAATTTAAATCCGATAAGGAAAACTTATGAAATAAAAATAAGTAAGGTTCCACTTACTATTCAGTTCTTAAACTTTATAAATGCTACGTAGAAAATCTAGTTAATATTTTATTTGTAATGTTAAAGCGGTCGACAAATCTATTTAATATTTTCTTTGTAATGTTAAAGCGGTCGACATTCTACGTGTGCTTTGGCGCGAAATTGAACACACAACTTGGCTATGTTTATATTAATGTTTCAATAGGACTTAGCGTAATGGGTTCTCTATTATTATTCGCCGAAGCGAAGTTTAATGCTTCATAGTTTATAATATGTAGGATAGAATTGAAAGCACAATGCACAACAACAAGTTAATAAGTGAATACAATAACTTACCTACGAAACAAAGCAAGAGTGTCAAAATACATTACCCGTATATACTCGAAGCGCAAGGAATAGAAGCTTTAGTTTTCGTTATAATAAGATACATTCTTGTCAATGCAAAAAAAGAAAGTTAAATACTGAATCCCAACTACGACAAAAAGGAATAAACAAGACAGTAACAAAATAACATCGGATTCGGTTTTCGTATACTTAACCGGATTTCGTCACACGTAATCTCTAAGTTTTGTGCCTTAATTACATTACATTATTTAGTAATTACGTGTGACCCTTCTTTGGCTTAGCCGTAGTCGGGTAAAAAATATTCCACGAGTCAAACAACAAACTCAAACAGCATTCATTGAAAATTTCAATTACTTATATACCATTTACCTACAAAGAGTTTTCGGTCATTTACGTTCCTGTACAGAATTCTGCTGGAGGCAGGCAAGGCTATAAGCGAGTTGTGTAACACAGGGTTTCTGCGGCAATGTTCAAAGTTATTTGCTGTTTTGCAGCGTTTGAGGGGGCTTCACGCTGACTACATTGATCGCGTCGCTCGCCGTGCTCTGCGATGACGGGCCACAGCGGGGCTACCCAGGCAGCGGAGAGAGCAGTCTTAAAAAGAGGGAGAAAATACTTCAGCCTTATAAATCTTAAAATTACGAACCGTGTGCCCGATGGCATTCCCCATTTCCACACAAACTTTCGTCCCCTATGAAAGGGGTCACCCTTTAGGGGGTGACTATTCAAAAACCTGTCATTTGTGCTGACCTTTGTTATACGTTTAAGGAAGTTAAGGAACTCTTGTGCAAAATTTCATGCTTCTATTTCCAACGATTTAGACTGTGTGTTGCCTCTCAGTGAAGGAATGAATTTAAGATTTTAATAAGTAGAAGATCTATATCATTATTCGCCGGTAATGTTTTGATCTGGATGCAACATTCCTTCATCAAAATGACAGTTATTTTGAGATATCGTCTTGTGTAAATAAGTAGAGATCTAATCTAACCAGTAGCAGTAAAATTATGCTTTTATATTACTAACAAACTGTGTGCTTGATGTGGTTTCCCATCGGCAATGTCTCACTAACCTTTGGGTATGTATTTCCATAAAACGATGATACGACTAATTTTTACTTTACAACAGAAGATTAAATACCAACCTCTAAGTTTCTAACTTAAAAAATTAAGCACTTCCACACAAACGTTTTATCCTCTTTAGGGTTGGCATTTTCAAAAACGCTTACTTAATACTCCCTTCCGTTTTTCAGGGAAATCTCGTGCAAAATTTCGTGCTTTTTATTTTAGACTATAGGTTTAGGCTGTGCGTAGTCTGTCAGTGAATTTTAGTTTTATATTATAAGTTGATATGAACAACATAACATAATACGCTAGTTTCGAGGCCACATACTAATAGAGACGTTTTGCTTAATAATATAGCTGGCAGCGCAGCCGTCAGTCTGTAGCTGGTGCCGACACGCCTGGAAATCACTGGAACGCTCAAATTTCTCGCGCGGCAACTTTCCTACACACATTTTTCGGGCATGATGTGTTGATTTAAAAATGTGTTAAACCTGCTTGCATTCTCTTCGCTAAATAGTGCCAGTGACAGTGAACAATGCTGTTCTCATTCTAAACATAACTATAGGTAGGGTAGTAATTGTTGAATGCCTAAGGTATTAAGTCCGCCTTTGTACCTTTTTCATGTGCGAAAAATTTAAATAAATAAATAATTGTGACTGTTTTGAAATGACCACCACCAAAATCTTCATTTTCAAAATGGCCGCCCCTACTGAAGAATTTAACGAGATCAAAGAGCGATACGATGTCTACATTAGTTCCGCTCACATATCGCTCGCATCCAAGCATTCGTAATAGGTAGCTAGGGTTACTTTAAGAGTCCTATGTATCCCGCGCGCGTTCCAGCTAGACGGAAGTTCTTTGTGTAAAGATCGGAGCGGTGTCAGGTGCCACGGAACATGCTACATAATATAAAACGTGCAGTAAGCTTGTCGTGGAACGAGACTTTACGTGGCTCTAACTCTGAACTCAGCTGGTTAAGCCCGGCGGGGCGCGGGCTCCGGATAACTTTCCTACACTCTCGAGTAATATACGCACGTGAACACTTACAGTTTCACATGTACACTTGTTTTTTATTTGCAACTTTGTAAACAACGCCATTAACGTGAAACGTGACCACCCGTTTGAAAACAGACAAAGTTTTCGTATTGTTTGTACGTTACGGGATTACATTACTTTATGACAGGACCGCTTTGTGAATAATACAATTTTCGAAGTTGTATTGTACAGGGCGGCAGGGACATCGACGCGCAAACTGTAACCATGAATGAAGCTCATGATTTTGACTTCGTAGAAATTTTTCATCAGTCATAAAACAAAAAAAAAATCTGCTGTTTCATAGAAACGTGCAATAACCTACGGGGTCAAGATGTAATGCTTTAAATAACCGACGAAAACCATGTGCTGAATTCATGTTGTGTTACAGTTTGCGCGTCGATGTCCCTGCCACCTTGTAAATTTTCGATATTGAAGTTCTTTGAAAGCTATATTAATTTTTATTCTACAAAGACTTCCTCTTTTAATTTTGCCATACAATTACAGTAATAAAAAGTGATTTCGACGATATTAAATATCGCAAATTAGTCAAAGCCGGTAGGCAAGCCGGAGGGTTACATGAGTAATATCGGAGGGCCGGGTGGCGGCCGGCGGGTTCCGGCGGCGTCCGGCGGTATACAAAAGTTGACGGACGTCCGCCGTGATTGAGTGGATCCCTCCTCGATACAGGCTCTAATGGGTCGTCGGTGACTCGCGGTGGTGTGGGGTACAGGGAGGATGCCGATAAATAGCGCCCGGGGACTGCTTGATTGCGATATTAGCAATAGATTCATATCAAATTTACACATAACCATGTTTGAGCAGCATGTTTGATAAGAAAGTATTTTTATTAAGACGAAGTTAGCATTACTATTGATGACATAATTAGGAAGTACAAGGAAAACCAGTCGAGCTTACTGGTAAACATAGACAGGAATTATTAAGAGTTGTACCCTCATTATTGTTGATAAATTATCATCGTTTATCCATTACTTTCTATCATTATTTTAACAACAATGATCGAAGTGCAGCAGTAAGCTACGCCACATATTTTCCTAAATTATTTTAAATCAGAGATAACCTTTCGATACGAGGATCGATGTTTTCGAGAGTACAAATTGGATTGAAAGTGTATACTCGACTGAGATTTAACAAAGGCATATTGAAAACGGCGAGGAGACGTATGAACGCACACAGCGGATGAAATTGGATATAAAGCGGGACGTGTGATGTGATATAAGCTGCAAGATGATGGAGTTCATAAGCGTGTGCTCGGAGGCTGAGAGTACTCTCAGCCGCCTCGGCGACACGCTCGCTAACAATCTGGTAGGTAACGTGTTTGTGGATTGGAGATGTTTAGCAAATTATCTTTGTGCTATTGATAGTCCAGTTTATATGTAAAACTCGTAATGTCAGGTTTGTGGCTGTAAACGCACTAAAGATACAGTAAGTTTTGGTAAAGAATAATGTTCTGTGTAGTAAACAATGTAAAAATTCTCATTTCGTTTTCGTGCCCAATAGCTCAAACAAGTAAGAAGTAACGCTAAGTCTGCGGGATTTTCTTTTGTTACTTCAACTTGTGAGTCTTGTATTACAACGAACTTATTGTTTCAGACGTTTCGTATTTTCAATTTAAAAACGTTATACGAGCAGAGACTTCTCTGGAAAGAACTTTCATTATGTTAACAAGGAGAAAAATGTCTTCTCCGTTGTTTTCCGTCAATTCACTCGCGTTACAAAAGAGAAATTGTACGCCTTTATTAAGGGCACCTTTATTAGCCGACTCGGGTTGCTTCATGCAGGCTTTGTGAAATCTCAAGTCAGAACCAATATTCATGGTGTACAATGCAAGGTAACTGAGTAATATTTCGCTGCAGCGTGTTAGCGATCTCCTCCCTGTTCCACGAAGCGAGCTTTGAGCGCATCCACAATAAAGCTTGCTCGTTTTTTCCGCGATGAAATTAAAATCAAGAGGACGCCGGCCGAGAGCTCTCTCCCCCAATTTTTAACAGTACATTGGCTTCTATAAAAGGTTTCGGTTTACTCTTTTTATTTTGTCCACGCCTGAATATATTTTCACAACTTCACGAGAAAGGGTTCGCTGTTTTATAACAGTTAGATTATTACTTTTGAGTAAAATGGACTGGTAATAGGATTTGGTGTAGGAATAATCTCCAATGGGTTTTATGTTTATTGATAGTAAGCGATAACTTCATAGTACAATTGGAATTTAATGAATATGAGGAAACAATTCATGCTGATTTCGTTCAAATGAAAAACTCGCGGAGCTCTTTACATACAAATGAGGGTTAAAACATGATCACAACAGACACGTACGGTTCGCATTATACGTAGAGTTGCATGATATATGAGGGGCATGATTCAAGCGCGCTGGTGTCGCGGTCAGCGGCTCTTTGGCTCAAAGGAAATCTCATTTCGCGAGCCTCCCCTCGGCCCCCGCGCCCACCCGCTGTGCCACCCCCCGGACATCTATTAAAATTATTTGAGAAAACCCAACACTTGGTCGGGAACATGCTCTCGCGTCCGCTCGCTCCAATTTATAGCATGTTTTATACTTCATAGCTCTTTTGTTGTTCGATATCGACGGCATAATTGGAAAAGGCCTTTGAAGTGGCCTGCTTTTTATGTAATTATTTGCCTTTCACAATTTTGTTTTCACCTTGTTTCGAATAACTGTTTGAAGTTAAATTAGACTAACTATCCGGCTTGCTATAGAAAATTATATAACTTGATTACGACATAAAATTATCGAGTTTTATGTCAACGGCAGTTTATTATCGGGGGAATTATTAGGAACGCTTCTGATTACTGTTTATGTAGGTAACTTTGACAATAATTCGCTTACTAAGTTAAATGTAAGTGATTATTATTTAATTTGACGCCATCAATCAAAAAACACTAAACACAATTATGAGTTAAGTAATCACTTAAACGAAAATTATTTCTAGTTACTACAAATATTTTGTTGGAAAATTATCCAAACATTATTATTATTTGGCAAGCTTTTGTAACAGTCTAAATAAAACTTTTCCATTTTGTTTAATAATTGAAATAGCAGAGCATGAGCTACGGGCTACGAAAATATACCAGCTTTCATTATGTTTGCTACAGATTTGCTACGCCGTAGACTCGTAGCACTTGTAGATTCACGCTCGGTGGAACATTCAATTACATAGTTCTACTGAAATTAATTTCCATGACGGAATTTGGTATTTAATGTACTGCTATTACGTTTATGAGTAAGGGTACTGCTGTATAAGGAATTTACTTAATCATGATATTAATTAAGGGTTCATTTGTGTTGATTATTATGCAATATTTTGGGTAATCCTAATGTGTGTTGGAGAAGACAGCGCTTTTGGTTCTATCTAGCTTATCTAGCAAGAGCGCGATAGACTTACTAATATTTCAATAGTGATACCCAAGTGCATTTATAATAACAGCATCCTTAGTTTGATTTCATGTGACTTTCAATGCGATTGATCAGAAATGAACAAAGAAACAAAGATACGCGTTTCAAATATCATATATGTCATGAGATACTTTGAGCATTATTCTAATATCGGTGGGTGGGTGTAATAGGGTATTGTTACAACTTAATGCTGATCAATAGAGTCTAATCCCCGGTGCGTATTACATTATTTGATAAATTACAATTGTATCTAAGTGTACCTATGTACCTTACAGTAATCCATCAATTTCGCACCGTTTCACAACCACCATTATTCGACGGCCGCGAAACAAATGATTACAAATGAATCGGGCTGCGGAGCGCGGGCGCGGGAGCGTTGCCATGGCGACGCGAGACGATCGATGCGCGACCGCACCCCGCATCCCGCGCACGCCCCTCAATTAAACAATGATTCACACGTTAAGCGATGAGATGACAAACATATATGGCGTGGACTGAGATAAAAAATTATCGCTATCTGATGATGAATGCTAGCTAGGAAACTAACTTTAGGTAACACAAAAATGGAGCATTTAGGTCGGTATCGAATTAAAATAGGTCGCTCAATAATTGCATCAGAGAATTGTTCATGTTAAAAGTAGACTCATAGTGTAGCCAAAGCGTTTTTTATAGTTCTCTAAAAAGATACCACCTTCCAGCGGCTTCCGTCAATCGGGGGTGAACCTCCAAAAGAAGCTATTTACATACGCGCTGGGGTGAACTTACGACCTAATGGAATGATGCCAATGAGTACGAGTATTTGCTGTCTACACACAGAGTGTTGTTTATTTTGCGAGACCCTTGGAATAACAACAATTGAAACCCCATTAATGCTCACTGTAGTTGTTTGGTAATGCTGCGATAATCTGTTAGAGTAGTTCCAGTGGATAGAGGGCACGAGTACACTTGAACATATTTTTAATGGATTTTATAGTTTTGTTTTGTAACCTTGTTTGTCTCATACTGCCACGGTGCAAAAGGAGTTTCAAGAATATCGGCAACAACTTCATCCTAAATCTGTCTTAATATCGAGATGTGTGTTTGTCTTTAAAGAGCAAAGATTATTAAGATTATTTTTTTAATGATTATTATTTCAGAGCACGTTGTTTGTCAGTAAACCTTCCCGCACTTGTCTACTTATTTAATAAAGAGTCATCGAATCATCATTGCTGAACCGAAACTGCTGAAATTATCATCACTACATAAACGCTCGCCTCTTCCCCATAGGGGTAGACAGAAACTATAGAACGCCACCTGCCACGATCTTTACATACTCCTTTTGCTTCATTTACGTTCATACATCACTTATTCTAAACTAAATCATAAAACGTTATACCCATTAAAAAGACTTAAACGTTACTAACAAATCATTTTAAAGTACCCTTAACTCTAATCCCTCCACAGATTACCAGTACCTACCTACTATATCAGGCTACATGTTCTCGTATTTGTTCTTCATCAGGCACACTAATTAGAAGCCATGTCGGACGCGGGAGTCTGTATAATTTCTAGAAAGTTCGCCTTGTAATGAGTTCGCAGTTGCCGGCAGATCCGCACTCGAACTATTGACGTACAAAGCGAACTATGAGCAAACTACTCGCTTCATATAAATTGTTTCCGCTGGGAAATATCAGAGAGAGGCTCGCGTTTTGATATTCTAATTATAGTGAAACATTTTGTTTAGGGGTGAAAGTTTTGATTTATTAAGTAGTTTTCTTTATTGAAAATGCGTTCTAGATTTCTAAGATCTAGTTAGATGATGGGTGGTTATCGGCGGGGCGACTATATGTATCTATGGCCCATCTACGTTTATGCTAGCACATCTATCAATGTTTTATTGTACTTAGGTTCCTTGGCTAATTATAAAGAAATGAAAATGAATGTGAAGAGGAATAAGAAAAATCAATAGGACTTCGTCAGTCTTTTGTAGCGTAAAAATGTATTCATATTATTTAATGTTGGAATTTAATTTTGATAGGGCGGGGTGCTACCTACTGCTGAACAAAACAAAGATTCGTTCGGTTCGCTTTGATTTCAATTAAACAAAATAATTAAAATCCGTATCCAATTATGCAAATACGAATGCGTTCCAATTATAGTTTATTCGTAATTAATAACATGACGGAAACCACATTTAAATCTGAATTTTCGAACTGAAACAAGCTTTTTAATTACAACAGATCAACCACAACTCTTCGTACAGTTAAAAAGCAATATTTATTGGAAATTGGTTCATGGATCGGGTGTTTGAACTAGCGGCGGTGGAGCGCACTGCGAATTAATTCGGTTCAGTTATATGACATTAAAATTGGAGTCCGCCGGAGCGGCCGCACCGCCCGAAAGGCTTTACTTCCAATCCCAATAAGCGATTGGCTGTGAGCTCTGTGCACCGCCGCCGACCAACGTTACAGTTACAAGCCACCTAAAATAGCTCGTTTAAATACGGACTCGGAGCTGCCGGCTTTTATCGGATCAGACAGTCTAACTTCGCCAGCATCTCCCCTCTCCACAAATTAAATCTGCCGGTGTAAAATTATTATGTGGTTCAATATTTCATCCTATGAAACCAACATTGAAAATGGTTATCTGGATGAAATCTCTCATAAAAACTGCAAAGCAGAAGCAGGTGGGGTATCGTGTTGATCATTTAATTAGGCTGGAGGGTCGGTGAGGGCAGTTCGCTAACAAAGTAGGCAAAGCCGGGGCTTGGGCGATGTGTGCGAGCGGGCAGAGAGCCGCGGGCAGACGTAAGTGCTGCATTTTAATTAAATCCTCATTGTCGAGAGATAGCGCCGTCGGATATAATTTTCGTTTTTTCTTTCAGTTCGGCCGCGTCCTGGAAAATTGAAGCTGTGTTTAAAACTCGCCGCGAGTCAACGCGCTTGCCATGATAATGATAATGCTTGCTACGCCTGCATTTTAATACGACAGCCACTTGTTTCCACTCACCACACAAGTTAACTAGATGGAAATGTTACTAATTCTTTGGGAATTAATTTCATCACATCGATGACAGAATTTTTACATAAAAACAAGATTGAACAATGATATTCTCTGCTGATAACAAAGGGCAATCAATTCATCAGGTTATCGATGTACAACTACTACTCATTAGACGACAATAGTCGTAGCAATAGCTATCCGATGAAAAATGATTGTCAACAAAAGAACACTTCAAATCATGTTGTGCCTCGGTCCATACCATTGTTATTTGCTCAAGAGGCGACTTCCACCACTCGAATCAGTCGCTCTTCACATCGAGTTCGATATAAAAGTAACAAAGCATACGTGAACCATGATCAGTGATCGACGGAAAATACGGAGCATTTCAATATTCGTGTCGTTAGATACTTGTTAGTAACTAGCGGCAACAACTCAATAGAGCTCCCGCCGGGTCGGAGCTACTTGTGCCTACACTGTCTCTCGTCATAGCAACGTGGAAATTAGACAATGAACTGTGAGAGCGTTAACAGTACCTGTCTGCAGAGAGGCAGTGGGTTGTCCGGGGTGGCGTATCCCGGGAAACAAATGATAAGGCGACTACAAAAAAAAATATGTACAGTTTTATGTACAAACAATATACCCAGAGAGTTACAGGAGATAATAAAAGTGACAAACAGCTGGAGGGGGCAGCGCTAGGGATTTAATTTACAGAGAGTTGCGGACAGTATAAAACAAAGATGACAACTCAAATTCTAGTTTGTGATTATTACGAATACTATTAAGATGATATTATATTCCTTACGTTGATTGCACGACAAGCATGAATAAGTTTTAGGATTCGAATAATGTTAGAAATAATGTTTTTTCCAGTTTTTTATTATTTTTATTTAGGAGTGGTGATTCTTACTGCGTCGTAGAAATGATCACTGAACATAGTTTGATGAACACGTAATAGAACACATACCTAATACAAGATGATTGAGGTTAGGAGTCTTCGAGATGATTAAGTGGATTTGACTGAGACATGTTTCGAATACTTGGTCAAGCATACGTTTATACATGGTAACTGAACCATGTATAATGTAAATATAGCGACACGTTATGTGTTACTTCGCATGATTTTGTAACCTGCTTTACCTCAAATCGGCTACGTATGCTTGCCTCGTGTTAGCTTTAGGCACGCGTTAATAGATGGTGTGCCACTCAGCGCTCGCCTGGCACATTACTGCTCACCCACTTACGATGGGTTATGCGCTCTCCGACGCATTAAATTAGCCGCATAGCTCATGTGATCTGGATTGATCTCGTCTACATTCTGCGTCAACGAGCAACTTGTGTAGGTAGACTGTTAAAAGCTATAGTTTTAAAATTCCTTGCATACTCTAACTTATTGTAATAAGAGCACCTACGTTATGTGGTAGGACTGGCGAATGTCAAAAGTAGTTATATTTCTACGCTTGTCCTTTGTTTGATTCTCTGTTTTAAACTGTCGTTGAGATGATGTTGTGCAGTAAATCTATGATTTTGTTTCCTTGGATTTTATGAATATTCTTTCCAGTACCATCGCCTTCCCATTAACCTAATTACCTCACTTTATTCAGTGACTAAAGAGTTAACTAGTAGGTAATCTAATTCCAATGTTTTTAAATTACACCCTGAGTAACATGTAACACTTTATATTTTACTTAAGTATTACGTACGCTCGCAAGTTACAGAATATCGAGGTTAGCAGCTAAGGCATGATTATAAAGCATGAGCGAAATTTCTTCATCGGATTACGTGGAGTATGTAGTGCGAAATGTAATAAGTATTTGTAGGGGGGTGCGGTGGGGTCGTGGTGGCGGTGGTCGAGCGGCAGAATCAAGGGCGAGGGGCGCGGGGGCAAGGAGGCCCGGGGGCGCGGGACTGCGGGGTCGCGGGGGAGAACGCGGCCGGGAGGGATGCTGCGCGGGGATGAGCGCGCAGATCAATATCTCTCGTCGCCCCGGCAACGCCGCGCTAGACCGAGTGCCTCCCGTACTACAGGCACCGCGCCCCGCGGCCCCCCACCCCGGCCCCCGGCCCCCGCCCTGCCCACTACTCGCTTATTTAATACATGCCGTATCTGGGATGCGAGCTTTTTCGTGCTAAATGACAGGGCAACGTAATCGCAAAGTCACCGCTCCCGTAATGCCCGCGCCGTAACTATAGCGTTGTGGTCCCCTTGGTCGAGCATTAAACCGCGGAACGATAACGATGACATTGACCTCGTTTCCTGAAGAAAACTTCCATTTTCTTCCTGGCCCAATTTATAGCGTGAATGTTCATATGAAGAAACAATCCTTGGAATGTCATGCCTACTTGATATACGTATTACATAGTTGGCGTACACAAACAACACTCGGGAATATTAGGACAAACAATCTGAAACAAAGAGTTTACAAAACTTGATTTTATAGCGAATCATTATGCTAGATTTCACGATAAATATTCAATTTCCTGGGTTTGTGAAAAGAGCACATTGTTCTGCTAGTTAACTAAGCACCTTTTCCAAAGCATTCCACGACTAGGGAACTACTATTAAAAAAATGTAGCGATTACCAAAAAAAATGTGGCCTCTCGGGGTCTTGGCCGTAGAGCATGAGAACCATATTAAAGCTTCGCCGTCACATTACTCAGAACGTAACTATGATCCCAGAACATTACTATAAAGTTCAAGCAAACAATGCCCTCTTTGTTTCAATAACGCTCACAACAATACCACCGCGAGAAGTTAGGCTAGTTTTATTTATACTGTGGACGTAACAGGAGCTTTGACAAGGGACGTTATGACTGTTAAGAGATAGCAAAAGATGACTCTTGATGTCTTGATGCACATAATACACAAAATATCAATATTGCCCCCCTATGGACAATTTTGCAAGGTGGAAACGTTAATACGACAGTAAAATAAAACTTCGTTTATGTAATGGCGTTCCCAGTCTGCATACAAAAATGCAATCAAATATATCCGATAGTTTAATAAATACTATAGCTAGTCAAAGATTGACAATGGCGCCGATTCCCTTGTTCACAAACTAAATTAAATTTAAGTTAAAAGGACAGAAGATAAATATTAGTTTAGTCCTGTCAAATTAAGATACTCCATAGACAATTTAGACGTGATTAAAAAAACGGCTACTAAAAATATGTCAATTTACGTCAGGCGCTGACTAATTTAACAGGACTAAACTAATATTTATCTTCTGTCCTTTTCTTAATGAGATAGAAAGACAAAGATGCACTGAACTTAAATTTAGTTTAGTTGTGAACAAGGGAATCGGCGCCAATATCCATAGTCGCCCCATCACTATTATTTAGTTTGTTAGAAAAAAACACTTTTTTAAATTTCAATTTTAGGATTTATTTGATAGTTCTTAAATAATCCTATGCATTATTATTACCAGTGTTTTCATTTATTGTCGTATTGTCATCTCCACATTGTATGACACAAAACAGTGTCATTTTGGAGAACACAAACACAGAAATGTAAATAAGGTGTGAAGGAAGGTGGCTGCATAACTGGGTGGGCGGGGTTGCAAGTTGTTCAATTCTGGAACTATGATCATAATTTCTTTGTTTACGAAACTTTTAATTGTGTTGTGTACTACCTACCTATATCAAATCATATGAAAACATTATAGAAGCAGGGCACAGGAAAACAGTTAAAACAACATTATTATCATTGAATTGTTTTATTTAGACAAAATATAAATCGAATTCCACATACAGAACAAACTAATGAATAAATTAAACATAAATCGACATTATTTCTTAGGCGACTAGACCAAGTTACGACGAAAATAATTACTACGAATAAATACTTACGAGTTAACATCGAAAACAATAACCATGTTAAGCGTTGTCTATACATATAAATAAAAAAAGTAAAAAGAAGGTAGCCATTTTGCAGAAAAGTAGAGCCCATCTGGTGTACAATGTGCTACAGTAAAACATAAGATAGGTCTTAACGTTGACAGATTAGGATTGTATACGAAACCTGTCAGCAAGTTTGTCGATTTTATTATGCGGGAAGCACAGAACCGGTCGAAGTGGCGGTGTTTTTATGTCAAGCAGTGGACGCCTTTCTGCTGAAATGATGATGATGGTGATTATAGTGGTATAAAACCTTTATGAATAAGGGTATTATGAAATCACCCCTGGATTCAAAGAACAGTTCAACCGGAACATGAAGTGGTAGCACTGAGGTATTAACAAAATTATCAGTTTTAATTCAGCTAATAGTAGCAAGTTTTAGGGTTCTCTGTAGGACTGGAATACAGAAATATGTTAAGGCGATTCTTATCCGGCTGAAAATCTTTCGCAGATTCAATAAATATCATTGAATTGAGAAATACCATATAAAACGAATTCCACATACAGAACAAACTAATGAATAAATTAAACATAAATCGACATTATTTCTTAGGTGACTATAGACCAAGCTACGGTAAAAATAATTACTAACATAAATAGGTACTTAAAGTTAACATGGAAAACAATAAACATGATACCATTGTGTTTTCAAATAAATTCTAATAAGTTAAATAGTAAAAAGTAGCTATTTTGAAGAAAATTAGCGCACATCTGAAAGTCAATTCCCATAATTAAAAACATTCAAAATGTAGTCGCAATCTCATCCCAGCGACAATCAATGTCAAAAACTTGACAAAAATGTAGGGATTTTAGAAGTATTTTTGACAGATTGCGACTGAGATCAGACTGTGAACGTTCTTAAAATTACCAGAATTGCCCCTCTGGTGTACAATGCGTTATCATAAAACATAAGATAGATCATAACGTTGGCGGATGTACAGACGCCAGCACATCAAGCTACTATAATCTGTCAAATTTCTTTAATAGATTTTCAACTTTATCGCTAAAGCATTAAGGTTCAAGGTTGATTGGGAAAATTTTACAATTTCGGGTAGCTTAAAGTGCTGGCGTCTGTACCTAGGAAACCCAAACGAAAAAGTTATGGAAAGAAACATTTTAATTAAATTTACTTTAAAGCAATTTGTCAATTTTATTATGAGCTCAAATGTCACTAATGAGACAGTTACTTTTCTATTGTTGCCGAACTTGATAAACTTGCCTTACAGACGAGGGAATATTTTAGTATAACGTTTATGAATTAATCACCACTGGATTTAAAGAACAAGTAAACCGAAAATGCCCAAGAAGTGGAGAAGTAGCACATAGGAATACCTATGTAAAAATAAAAGGTTTATATCAGCTACTAGAAATAGGTAGGTAGGTATATTTAGCAGATTCTTATCAGCCCGAAAATCTTTCATAGATTTAAATCCTAGATAACATTTATTTATTAAGACATAAAATATAAAAATAATTCCACATACAGAATAAACTAATGAATAAATTAAACATAAATCAACGTTATTTCTTAGGTGACTAGACCAAGTTATGACAAAAATAATTACTAAGAATAAATAAGCTATCATTTGTAAACAATTACCATAATAAACATTGTCATTTCAATGATATTCTCATAAATTAATAAAACAAGTAGGTAAAAAAAGATACACGATACTTAAATTCCGCGTGGATATACTCTAAGTGACTCCGCGACGCATTTTGGCAGATGTGTTGCTGCACTCCTGCTACTTATAAATAAGTACGTCTAACTTGACGAATCGTGATAAGTGTCGAGCGAAACAAAATGACAGATTGTAGATGATGAAGAGAAGAAATGTTTCTTTTTTTCTCTACTGTTGACACTTGGGAGTAGAAACATTTCTTCCCAACAAGTGGCAAATAGTCTACATCTACCGACCTCTAATATACAAGTACGCTGGACTAAATATAGGTACATACTATAGGAAATGACAATTGTTTCAAAGCGCCCCGATCGACCGTGTCAGGAACTAAAATTGACACATTACCGCAATTTTTTTTATTGTTTTTATTTTATTTTTTTAGTTTTTTATGGCTGTCGTTTTGTTTTGTTACGTCTCTGATGATTTAGGTCTAAATCGTTTAATAAGACTTTTTTGTGTATTTTGCGTTTACGAGATACTTAGAACATTTTTATCCTGAGAGTATGCGTATCTTGTAAAACTCGCTATCAAAAATATTAGTTTCACGGACGCTCACGTTGCTGTCAGCGCCAGAATTACGAAAAAAAATTTCTTCATTTTGGCATTGATAATATGAAGTCCAGCGTACTTGTTTATTATAGGTCAGTGTGTTTAAATCACATTGGGCTTAGACAAGAATCTATATTGATTAAAAAATTTGCTCCCCGTTGCTATGGAAAGAATCTTGTCTTTGTCTTCATAGAAACGCGAGTCTATAGGTCGCCCCGTGCTCGTGCAGAAGAGATATCGAGTTGGATCGAAAGAAGTTTGTCTATTCTTGGTCGAATAGAGATAGAATTGGTCATGCTACGCAAGCTGGTAATAATTACGACAGGGCCCCTGAACGTACTCGTGAGAATGTTCTAGAACGGTAGCTGCGTGAGCAGGGCCACTCCGCGCATGATCCAGTGGTCCGGTTCCAGCTTGGTGGGCAGAAGCATGAAGAGGATGTAGTTGGTGGAGTGGCCCGTGGTGGACAGCACGCCGCGCCGGTCGCCCGTCTTGTACAGCGGGCAGTTGTAGAACATACCCGTCGGGATGTCCTCGCGCTTGATGGGGATCAGCCACACCTGCGGGGTAACACGCACTTTTATAGCAGGTCAATAGCATGACACAGCATAATCAGCCTACAGTGTGTGCAGAGTTCCCTCAGGCACAAGCCTCCACTCTGTAAGAGGGAGAGTGCCGGAATCCACGCGGGCCCAGTGCGGGTTGGTAGATATCACAGCAGCAGCAACAGGTTGAAGCAAGTCAATATTCGACATGATTTGGCGAAGTGTCAAGCGGTTTTGTACCATGTGAGTCCATGTACAACATGACATGCCCTATATATCACCTGTCATGCAATGATTGTAATAGGGCTCATGTGTATAAATATACGGCCAGCAATATGCGGGTCGGATGTAGCGTTCATGATGTAAAAATAAATAGTATCAGCTACGCTGATGACATGGCGTTGCTGGCGCCGACAGCAGGTGCCGTAAATGAAATGCTGCGGGTCTGTCAGGCGTATGCTGCCTCACACGGACTTATTTATAACGTTAAGAAGTGCGAATACATTGCCCTTAAGGCCGGCGGTGGATGTCCAGATACTTTACCTGACATTACCCTAAACGGCGTGAACGCCAAAAGAGCGACAACATTCAAATATCTAGGGCATGTTCTCACTAACAACCTTAAGAACAGTGTTGATATTGAAAGGGAGCGTGGGGCATTAGCGGTCCGAGGTAACATGTTGGCCCGAAGATTCGCTCGGTGTAGCAGTCTAGTGAAAGCTTTTGAGTGAACGTAACACTGTTTAAGGCATATTGCCAGAGCTTTTACAGGGGGAATCTTTGGATCAATTATACCAAAAGAACGCTGGATGACCCTACGCGTACAGTATAATAATATTTTTAGAATGCTGTTGGGACTGCTACGATGGCGCAGCGCTTCTGCTATGTTTGCGCAAAACCGAACTGACGGCTTCCACGCCGTCATTCGCAAGAAAACCGCGACGCTATTGTCAAGGTTGTGGGCGAGTGGTAACAGCATTTTAAGAACTATAGCGGAAAGTATCGACTCTCCGATTATTAAAAGTTTTGTGAGAAGAACAATCACCAAACATTAATTTGGGGATGTCCTTTTCACAATACTGTTTAGTCTGTCTGTGTTCTTCTGTGTTGTAGTTTAAGTACTAACACTAGTAATAAGTTATTTTATTGTTTACTAACACGCTGGATCATTGTTGTCCGAAAATAAAGAATATAATATAATAATAAGCTTTGTTTACTCGTAGTTATTATAAACTTAGATTACAGAGCACATATTATGCTAAGAACCTTTGTGATTTGTAAGAGTCCCGATATAAATTCGTCGCTTGCCTGTCGCGGAGGGTACTTACATACTTAGGTACTTATCCGTAATATCCCAAGAAGAATAATCAAACACAATAGAACATCTGTTGTTACCTGTCTACCATTACTGCAACAAGAGCTTATCTGTGAACATAGTGGTTAAGTTGGTGGGCAAGTAGTTAAGTGTAGATACTGACCGGCGGAAAGTCGTCGTACAGTATCTTGGGGATGGACTCGTCGACGACCATAGAGTTCATGTTCCACCGCGCGCCCTCCATGAACAGGCCGTGGATGTACACGCCCTCTTCGGGTGGCTCCTCAAGTTCCGTCTTTTTTTGTACCTGCATTACATTGTTTCAATTTAATAACTCAACTTTTTATGCACTTGTGCACAAAAACCGCATTTAAAGAAACCACATTTTAACTTCTAAATAAACTAGTTAGATATTGGCAATCCGTCTAGATTGCCAACATCTAACAACATTTTTATTTAACTCTGACCCATGGTCTCGGCCGTAATGTTAAAGTAATAAAACAATAAACAAATGGTGGTGGCTTATATAATAGTATACGACTTTGACAGTGATGCAAAATCGGAGGTAAAATAAGTGTGAAAGGAGTATCTTATAAACTTGACAATAGTTATGATATTTGGAAGCTAGTTACTTCATAGTGGAAGGCGAGCTGGTCGATGGGTATCTTGTACTTGCGCGCGTAGCTCTGCTGGGCGGCCGTGAGGAAGGCTTGCGGGAAGTAGAAGCCGGACAGCCAGAACACCACCGGCGGCCCGAACTCGTGCCAGTGCTGACAACACAATACGCTCGCTTAGTAAAGCTCCGTTTACACGATGAGTAACACATAAATTGAGATTGTAGCCTTCTGGTCTCGCATGAACAGTCTCACCGCTCTGGTTTTATTCACTCTACTTTCTTTGTCCAGGCGGTATTTCTTGGGCAACCAGTCTGTTACCTATCAAAGTGAAGGCACGTGAATATATCCGTCAACAGTTCGTAGAATCATTTCCGCGCCGATTTGCTGGATTCGTTTTCTCCTCTGTCTATCGTTATTTCTCCTGACAAAGTTTATTTTGTTTATATGTATGTCATCATCTGCCTAGCCTTTTCCCAACTATGTTGGGGTCGGCTTCCAGTCTAACCGGATGCAGCTGAATGCCAGTATTTTACATGGAGCGACTGCCTATCTGACCTCCACAACCCAGTTACTGGGTAATACGATACCCCTTGGTAAGACTGGTTGTCAGACTTTCGGACTTCAGACTACCCATAACGACTGTCAAAGATCCACGAATGACAGCCGGGACCAACGGCTTAACGTGCTTTCCGAGGCACGGAGGGGTCTCGGTATATAAAGATGGTCACCTATCCACAGACCAACCGCGGCAAGCGTAGCTTAACCTGACCGATCGACCTGTGCGGCTGTTATTATTTAGCCACGGGCCCCTCTTTGTTTATATGTATGTATTAATATTTATAATTTTTCGAGTTACTTATACCTTATATTAGGGTCTGTCCCACTAGTCCCATTGACCCAGTCCCATGGTGGGACAAGTGGGATTATATGTCCCACTAGTCCCATGGGACAACTGATACTAACATATTTTTAAAAACATGTCCCACTAGTCCCATGGGACAACTGATACTAATATATTTTTTTACACCTGCCATGTTTTGTCCAGTCCAGTCAAGTACAAAATCCCTCAAACATTAACTCCGCCTTTGTACGGTATTTTATCACTTGTGCATAAAGTTTTAATTTTTTTACAGCCTATACTGAACATTGCTCCGCAAATCCTAAATCCTAGTTTTAATTAATAAATAAATAACTCGCGTCATAATGATTCTCGCGTCTCAACGGATTAGAATCTCCTCGTGTAAGCAAGACTTACTTACAAAACACTGCTCTATAGTATGAAATTAACCTACCAGAGCCAATCAACAGTGCGGCTGCGGTTGTATAAAAAATACACCTATATGAATATGATAAAGTTCAATCGTCTAAATTTCACTAACAATGTTTATATTTACCTTAACATTCATAGCGTGATACAGAAATGAAATTACCCTAACATTTTCTGGAGTCAGCCATGTGAAACGATCACACGAGTGAGTTCAGAATCAGATGTGTATGTGCACACGTGCATGAGTATAACGCGGGCACGTCCAATTCCAAGCAATATCTGAATGTGTTCTGAAAGGAAAACTACGTTTTGTCCGGATATATTGAACCATGTACATTAAAATATTGACGGAATTAAAACTAAGCGTACCTAATAGGTAGTCAACCTATACGTTTGGTGATCGCACTAAGTAAGTTTGCCAAGCGCCAGTGGTCAAGATGTTACGTCCCGCCATTTTCGTGCCGCTGTTCAGGCCTCTTCCTTCGGCTTTTCAATCGTCAGATAAGTTTTATCGGAAGAATAAATATAGCAGTTTAAAATATGATTATTTTGTATATAAATCCAGAGCTGTCAAACTGTCATATTTATTCCTTAAAATAAAAAGTATATGACGATTGAAAAGTTGGCTCTTATTAAGATGGGTAATTAATACGATATATATGAGGATACCTGTAAGAACTCGAGTCTTGCGAGCAGGTCGTTGAAGTAGGAGGCGAAGGGTTTGAGCGAGGGGTAGCTCTTGCCGGCCCATAGCGCCGGGATGCGCCCGCGCACCATGCTCGTCAGCACCTCCTCCGTTATGTCGTTCAAAACGCTTACGCCTGTACAGTACATTTTTTTTAAATGAGAAATTAATTAACCCGGGTCAAATAAATTTATTTTCTTTTCTTCATCTTTCTAAACTTACCCTGCACAGCCCCAATGACGGCTTTAGCGCTAGATCTGACAACGTTAACCAGCCTGTCATATCGGGCGGCCTCCTGTATGACCACAATTGACATGGGCGTCATTTCCGACGCCTTAATGTCCCCCTCGTGCGATGGCCCCGACAGGATCTTGGCTGGCAGCCGCTTCAACACGTCCTCGGCGATGGACATTGCTTGCATCTCTGGTGTTATGTCTGCATCACCGGCGGCCGCCATGTCCTGTGTTAGGACACGAATATATTTTTCATGTGTTTTTTTTTTTATCAAATCAAATCAACAATCTTTATGTACATAGTCTTTAGTTTCAAGAAGCTTTAAAACGGTAATTGTAAGCGCTCATTCTCGTTTATAACTAGTCTAGGTATTAGGCCGCCCCTACACCTACAATAAGTTTGTGCAGTATTTATATTGCGCAATATGATTAAATAAGGCCCTTGCACTCAAATTATCCATTATTTTCACGTTCTTGCGTGAAAATAATGGATAATATTTTTGAGTGCAAGGGCCGCCCATAAGATTATAATTCATTTCATTTGTTTGCGAGTGCAGTTTCTTATATTACACTGTTTGATCACCGCGTTATAGACGTGTACATGTAGAAAATGTGGGAGTCTTAGTGCGTATGCGGATTTTACTGGGGGATTTGGAACTCTGAATTTGCGTTTGGCCTGTAAACTACTTAAATCACTCCTTTTCGAAGTTCTGATGTGGGTATTCGTTGTTACGTTCAGTATAGAATTTTCTTAAACTCAGCAGGGAAGCTTCTGCGAACAAGATTTCAGTAGGAAAACGGTATGGTTTATGTAACAGAGTTTTGAGCACTGCGCGTTGTGCTCTTTCGAAGATTAATAGATGGGATTTTGACGCGCCTGCCCAGATTACAATGCAATATTGTATTAGCGACTGACATAAAGCTATATAGACGAGTTTTTTTACATTCACCGGTGCACTGTCCCGAATCATTTTCATTATGTAGATTTGCTGCGAAGGTGGTGTGACGTTCAGGTAACGTTCGCAGGGCCAATATGGCCAGAGGAAGCCCAAGACAGGGAGGTTTGGGGGTAAAAAGGGGAGGCTTTTGCCCAGCAGTGGGACACAATGTAGGGTAACAAAAAAAAAAAAAAGATTTGCTTCCGAACGCGATTAACAAGTTCCCTAATGTGTGGTTTGAATGAAAAGTGTTGGTCTATAATAACTCCTAAGTATCTTATTTCATCTACTCTGTCGATGTTATTGCATGAACATTGAGTATTGGTGTTAATAAATGTGTTATGGCAATCTTCTCCGTGAAACTTTAAATTCCATAAAGGTACTTTAGTAGCCAGAGTTTTCCTGAAGGTTATGTATTTAGTCTTTTTGACATTTAGTGTCAGCAAATTCGTGTTGAGCCATTTAGCGATCCTGATCATTCCTGCTTCTGCTTTCTTCTATAAGTCTTCTCAATCGGTTCCATGAAATAGTTACACTGTCGTCTGCGTAGCAAATGAGGTCAGCATTTGGTATGGTAATTTTGAGTATATCGTCCATGTATAGAGTAAATAGTGTTGGGCCGTGTATACTTTCCTGCGGGACTCCAATGCTGATTTTCTGTTCATCGCTGACTAGATTATCACTCACTTCGACTCTTACATTAGCCATAATTTTTTCGTTAACTTTATTTATGTACACACACACATATATAAACAGACATTGAAAAACAGAACAGAAAAAATAAGTACAGAGGTGATGCTTATTTAATATATAGTAACTTATAATATTATGAGCTCAACTTTTGTTCGCTTAAACGTTTACAAGGTATAAAACTCACTTACCTGATACTTTTTCTCGAGATCCTTTCAGGCATGGAAATGAGAAATCAACATTAATGATAATTACTTTTGGTAAAATGAACAATTCTAATTATTTCAAATGTCTCACCAAACGATCCTGCCCCGTTGCACCGACGACGGATGAAACATACAAGAAATACCACATGACATAAATGGATTACATTACGGCTAACAATATTTTCAATAAAATAGCATATTTAATAATACTACTTATATGATTATGATGAGCTCTAGGTATTTTTTAAGATAATTATAAAGTTTCTAAAATAGTTTCTAAATCTAATTACTTACAATAAATCTGATAACTTTGATTATATTGTTTTACCATTTTCCAGCGATACCTAACTATCTGTCCAGAAACTTTGACCAGTCAATCCCATTATCACGTTGCTAATTTATTTATGTTTATTCGACATCCTGTCCTTTCACAGTTATTTTACTTCTGATTTTGTATCAGTATAAAGCATAAAGATAACTGTGATTTCACAGTTATTCTCATTCTAATAAGGTTGCTGTTGGGCTGCTGCCACAGAAAAACCTGTCAAAATCATTGTGATCTTTATTCTCCTTACAATAAGGTTGCTCTTAGGTTGCTGCTGCGGGTAAAATAATTGTGAACGGACTGTAACCACGCCATGGGCTATTCTAATTTAATTCGTGTCAATGCACTTTGTATAAAATTATAAAAAGATGTTCAGCATCCGATAAAATGGCGCCTAGCTTGTATAATTAAATGATATGACATAGTGCAGGTGGTGACCTGGGTCAATATAGCCGTGTTGAGCAGTTCCTCGGCCTCTCGGAAGTGCTTGGTGATGTCTGCGTTGGGGTGGAAGCCGAACACGGAGGGCGGCGTGGCGGCCGGCAATGAGCGCGCAAAGTTTATAAAGTCCCCGTGCTCCTTCAGGGTCGGGATGTGGTACACACCTGTCGAAATCATTACCTCGTATATGTCATAGGGTGCTTGCAAAAAGACGCGGGTATCCGGTAAATATGATGAAGAGGATTAGATCGGTGCGGGTAAACTTATGCGCTCACACAAAGAAACAGGTAAAACATTGTAACCGCTTCTTTTTGCAGACCAAACTGCAGCGATCGATCCCGGAAATAGCCAACGGGCGTTTTTATAACGGTTACGGTGGAATGGAATGCATTTATAATTTACATAATATAGTGGATATATAAAGCCATTTTGTGCTGCTTTTTGTACCTACTACGGCAACGGCAAAGTGTATAACCAAAGACTAACGAAAAAAATTATGACTACGTATAACGTTATCGTCCACCGACAACGAACAGAGTCTTCATACAATTCCATACATTTTCACATAAGAAGGCCAATTCTCGTAATTTAAAACGTTCAAAATCTAGTCGCAGTCTTATCTCGGCGACAAACAAATGTCAAAAACTTGTCAAAATGTAAGGAAATTAGATGTATTTTTGACAGATTGAGACTGAGATCAGACTGTGAACGTTCTTAAAATTACGAGAATTGCCCCTAAGGTCGTGTTAGTAAAATTGTGTAAAGCCGTTCCATGCTATGGTTTATAAAAGGGCCGCTTAAAGTACTTGGCTCACCTGAAGGGTCGAGAGGGTAGTTGAATTCCTTTATAGCCTTCGGGTTGTAGAACTTGAACAAGATGGTGTTGAGCGTGCGCCGGTCCCAGTCGTCAGTCACGCGGCCGCCGTAGTTGCACTCGCCCGTTAAATACCTCAGGGCTATGAATTGCACGTCCTGGGTACAAAATATTTACCATATCATTCAGTATTAACTAAAAACAATAGGACCAAAGGGTAGGACAAATGGTGTGGCCAGACTGGATGTGGAAGCCGGAGAACCCATTGTTGAGGCGCAACTAGGGAGAAGCTTATGTCCAGCAGTGGACTGTGATAGGTTGAGTAGAATAAAGAATAGAATAGAATACTCTTTATTGTACACCATACAAAAAAAAACTCAATTTTATCCCGTACCTAAGGTATAGGTAAGTAGGTAATGATATAGGAATGATCCATCTTAATTTGCGTATCGTCTATTTTTAACAAGCCTCTTAACCCTTCGTACCCGGAACGTGGATCCACGCGAGACACAATGACTTTTTAATTGTTTTTGTAATTACGGTATTCGACTTCAAGTTTCCAATATACCTAGGTTATTAACGACAGATGAGCATCGTCTATAAACTCGCACAGGCAGGGAAGGTGTTGTGCAATATACTTCAACAGATTGAAACATAACGGCAATTTGTCATATGACAAATAATTACCATAATAATTTTTAATTGAATTTACGGGCAATTTAAAAAAGTCGGTTTATTTAGCAATCAATTCACACCCTAATCCCCACTCACATCGTATTCATTGAGGAACATATAGAGTTGTGTGACGCTGATCCTGAGGTCTGTCTCGTTGAACTCGTAGTGAATGTTCCAGCCCAGCGGGCCGAACTGCCTCCTCTCCTGGACCACGGCGTGGAAGAAGCACAGCGCGAACAGTAGCTTCTTGAAGTTCTCAGACTGCTTGTTGCCCTCAAACCACTCCAGGTCGTTGATAGGATCGCTGCTGAACGAACGAGCGATGTTCGCTCGCAGTCCTGAATTTTGATACACAAAAAAATGACATGATAGGCAAATAAATAAGTAAGAAAGTAAATAAACATAATTCGCCATAAACATTACCTTGTGGCGGCTCATTGGTCATTTTGACACCGTTTTGCAGTACATACACCGGGAAATGATCAGCAGGGTATGACGTAAGCCAAAGCCTAAAGTCTGGATGTGTTGAGTCTGGAGTGAACCCTTCGCAGATCTGGAAAAGGGTCAACATTTAAAAAAATATCTAGATTATTTTTGAATGCTGCATTGACGACAGGATATGACAGCACCAAACCTAGAAACCTATAAATAGTTTTAAAGGCAAAAACGATGATGCTAAGAAATTACCTTTTCTAGCATGGGCATCCAGCTCTTAGCCAAGTGACAGTTCTGCAGCACCACCCATGTGCCGCTCCGAACTCCTTCCTCAATAAGTTTGACTGCGATAGGGCCCTGACCTTGGCCCAAAGACAGCGAAAACAGACGGGAAGAACCAAAACCCTGAGAAATATTATAACATCATTAAAAAGGGCATCAAATAAATAAACTTTTTTTTTCTTTTTTTTTTAAGCTAGCGTTCACTGTCCTGCTGCGGAGCAGAGGCCTCCCCACCACCTTTACCTGTGCCGGCCTCGGCGGTGCATGCATCCTCATGCACCTACCGTGTCGTGCTTCGCAGTCTGTTTCCCTACGCTACGTCTAGGATCCCCGGTTTTGGAGCGCAGCGTGGTTACTCGTATTGTCAATACGTTTAACGCCTAAAATGCTACGCTCCATTGCTCTTTGGCAAACCCCAAGGTGGAACTTTTGTGACTCGGTGAGCGACCAGGTCTGAGAGCTACTCATTAATACGGAGTTGAAGAAAAGTTAAAAGGGAATCGTTTGTCGTGGTTGAGCATGAGATGAGGAGGGCTTGTCACTAAAAGAGAATGACGAAATAAGAATGTTATATGAATGCGAATGGATGGAGAGGGAGAGAAATGGTATGAAAAAAGGGAGTAACTGATGGCGTGATTGTTGACAGCGTAGAATAGAATATGAGAAAAACAACGTGTTGCGCCGACCCCAAGTAACACAGGACAAGACCAGGAACATAAATTAATAAAGTTTTTATTTATGCTTCAGTTTACAAAAAAAAATGTTTAGTGCTGATGATGGTGACTTATTTCTATGGTGGATATCGTTTACCTGATCGTCTGCAAACTTCAGCAGTGTCTCCATAGGATCAGAGCCAGGTGTCAACACGAACAACAGGGGGATACAGCAGTGAGAGTCCGAATACGAAGATGCCAGGTCAAACAGTGGGGGCTCCACGAACTTTTGGCCCATTGTAGCTTAAAAATAATTACATATAAAGTATTAAAATTACTTCATTAGACTCCCTGCAAGTGCTGATGATGACTTGATACGCTTACCTGCAACGTAATTCTGGACTGCCGGTACCATCATGTCCAAACGCATGCACCGCAGTACTAACATTCTCTGTAACAATAAAAGTAATTAATATTACATGTATCGGCATGTGACACGGAGGAATGAGGAAAATGTCTTGACTTTGCTTTGGTAATAAGAGTAGAGGAAGACCAAAAAAACGATGGATTGATCGTACGTTAGGAAGGGGGAGACTATTGAGATGACGACTAATAGGGAAAAGTATAGAAGAAAAAGGCATGTTGCGACGACCTCAAATAAATTGGGATAAGGACAGGAGAATGATAATGCATGAAATAGACATTAAAGGTTTTGATTTAATCTTGGTAAAGTAATTATTAACTAGGTGTGTTTGTTACCTCGAACGAGTCAAGTTTCTTGTCCCACGGTGAAGGCAAATCACATTCGTGTGGATTAGGCAAATCACAATACTCCTCCCATACTGGAATGTTTGCCAAGAAGTGATCCAGAATTCCATGGAACGATTGTATTTCATTAAGTCTGCCGAGTAAACGAAATAGTTTCAGATCTAGATTATCAATGAACTCCGTATCGCAGTCCAGTGCTGGACATAGGCTCTCCCATGATGCGCCACAACACCCTGTCGTCCGCCTTCCGCATCAAGTCTGTTCCTGCCGTCTTTTTGAGGACACCTGTCCCTCTTGCTTTAGATTATAAATAAGGATAATTTAGCAATCGTCTCTGTAACTTTTATCTAGGGGATAAGATTATTGTGACGGTCTGAAAAGAATCTTAGTTAGTTTCTTAGACGAAAATTTGCGTTGTGACGAAAGGAGGCGCATTCAATCAACATACTTAAAACTATGTCAGCGTAATATTAAAACGATGAAATACTTATTTGGATACTTGTGAAGCTCCTAAACGAGAGTAGACAGTGAAATAGGACGAAAGCGTAATCTTTTTTTCTTTTGTTGATGGATAGTTGGGTATATAATAATGAAATTAAAAATAATATAAGCATCGTGTATCGGAAATGTGTAGTTTAAGGGTGTGGTACAGACCCTCAAAGGATCAAACTAAACTACTTTATTCATAGGACCGGCATCGTAATAGCGATAAAATAAAATTATAATAAGATAAAATTATCAGCTGTCCCATACATTTGGGTCAAAGAGGTATTTATGGTCTGTACAACATCTTTGAATATGACCACGAATTTCTGATATACGCTGTATGTACGGGATGGTTGAACATCGACGCGCAAACTGTAACCATCAATTTATCGCATGATTCTAGAAATCTATCGTCGTTTATCTAAAAAAAAATATATGTTTCAAAACTGCAAGATCTACGTGTGCTACGCGGTCAAAATGTATGGAATTGCATTTTTTTTTTTTAAATACCGACGAAATTTTTCTGCGCGTCAATGTCCCCTGCCAACCTGTATACATATTTATTTAAACAAAAGTGGTCCTTACGCATTGAATTCGGACCAGGCTTGTGGACTTAGGAACTGCACTGGGTTAGGCACGAGGGTTCGAGGCTGCGCGCCGCCCAACAGGAAAAGAACATTGGGCCTTAATATCTCCCCCTTTGCTAACATTAGCGTGATCACCAGCAATAACGAAAACACAATTTTATCCTGCAACCAAGATGATACTCTTTAGTAATTGGTGCGTGGAGCGTTTAAAAGCATCGTATAACTAGTAGAAAATAGGCACAACTATAAAATCGTTGGATTCACTCGGAAACAAATTGAGAAACATGCACGGGACTTGACGCGGGGTGTCTACGAGAATGTTGCCCGTGGAAACGCCGCTGGTCCAGAAGCATGCAAAATGTCACGTAGGACGTAGATATGCCGCACGGCGTTGCAGGACAGTGGGCAACGTTGCAGTGACACGGTAGATTCAATGACGCGCGGCGTGTTGGAGACATTTGTCTCATAGTGAATCCAAGACTTAAAAGGACATCATTCAGGTTTCGAAGATTTTGTACCCAAAAATGAAAGTGGAAAAGAATTACCTACGGGTTTCTTATGGGAAATAATACCCTCAACATTTTTTAATCATACAACGAAAGTCTCCATCAACCCCTTAGCAGATATTTGAGTTTGAAAATACCAAAAACCGTTTTTTTGCCAACAACACTTTGGACATTTGTTTAAAGACGCAAGCTGTTATTCAGAAATAGAGATAGAGAACAGATTATTCAGAATAGATGAGCGTTAAGTATACTAAGTTATGATATAATAAAAGAAATGCTGTTTTCTTATTTTCTATAAGAAAACAGCATTGATTTCTGACTTTAATTTTTGGGTACGAAATGAATGATGCCCGTTGGGATTGCCAATTTTTCTTCAAGACCTTAAAAATCGAATTTCGCCTGTTTTACCTTTTCAAACAAACTTCTGCAGATGTTAGCATAGAGAGAGTAGGTGAAGAAGTTCCTCAGTATATTCAGCCGTTCATTAATGTCTTCTACTTTCTCAGTATTGTCGATGGTAGCCACGAACAAACCTTCGAACCAGCCCAGCGAATACTGGTACATTGGATCAATATTCGCCAACGATGCTATAAATAAATGTTTTTTTTTATATTTAAAATATAGGGTACCTACATATTATTACCTATATAATTATACGTGACCCAAAGTATATCTTCACAAACTTCAAGTAAAGTCTGTCTAAACATACATGTCAATTGCGTATTTTACTAACTATATTCACTTCACTGGCAACATTTCACCAAAAACTTACCGATGAGGAAAAATAGATCGGTGGAGTGCACAGCGATGGGCACGTAGTCGTCCCGAGCCACGTCAATAGCCTGCTCCGTTATCATGGCCACCTCTTGCTTCTCTTTGATCTCATTCGACATCTCTTTTGCGGAGTTCAGAATCTAAACAATCACACATATTGAGAATAATAAACGACAACTACTAAACTAACGTCATTCACTTTAAGACGCAACGAAACCGAGGTACTGGCTAAGGAGCCATAACTGTTTCCTCAAATCGAACATCCACTTAATGACGGTAGATCTAGTGGGGCCTAATTAAAACTGTGGCTTTTCAAACACCCCCCTCCAGTTGACTATGTTGAGCCTGCATAAAAAGCTTCCAACGGGCCACCAACTGCCAAGGTCTACCTTGAAATCCCTTAACTGACTAAGAAGCCAAATGAGCCGCTGCAGGTACAACTTAGTCCAGGTTGGGGTACTTGGATAAGCCACAGTGCGACTGTGGAGTCATATCGCAAAAAATGCACCATCTCTTGTCATACGCCTCATGTATTTGTGCAAAAACACCTGCACTATGAAAGACCTTTACGATGCCAACGATAACGCTGCCGAAGTGGCGGAATTGTAGTCGAAGCTTATTTTTTATTAAAAAAAACTGCGTTGATTGTAGTCTGTCCTAATGTAAAGCGATTTAGGAACGTGTGGGCCATTTAATAAATGAATGAATTTATGTACAGCCCAAAAAGGTGTTTTGTGTTACCTGGACAGCTTCTTCATCTTCCAATAAATGTTCAGAAGTGGATAGTACTGTCAATATTTTCTTTTCAATGTCCTGTAAGAGCCTTCGATGCTCGGCACTTTGCGTGGTAAGGTCTGTCTTGGCTTGCTGCAGATCGGGCCTTTCCCGGGCGACCACTCGCGCCAGTAACTGCGCTTGCAGGCCATCCATGGCCAGCATAAAGTTGACGAGAGTCACTCGCACACCCACCTCGGGTAGGTAATGGGGGTTCGCCAATTTTGTACTTATGTATAATCTAGGAAATATAGTTTAGTTTAAAATAATATGACGCCTTAAACAGGATACTCTGGTTACTGATCACTGATTTTAAACAAAAGGTCATTCAACTACGGTTTTTTTTACATACTCACTTAAAATCTTTACTGTATTCAACAATGGTATCACCAATTTTAATACAGAGGGCTCCACCTTGCTTGAAGGTCTGTTGTTGAAGAAGTGGTTCCAACATTGGATCCAACTCTTCCAATACGTTTTCTAGCAGAACCTGAGCAAACACATCTTATTAGATAAAGTTCTAGAATTGAATTATAAAAAACCTGTGTACGATCCGGGGACCCCCGTTAGGAACGAAGTTCCTTAAGCGATACTCGCAAGCACACACACTCATATAATTATAATAGAAAGAGACAAAGAGGAAAGAAATGTTTAGGTATAAGTTTTTCAAAGCTCTCAAAGTTTTCGCCATGTTGAATTTTAATTTTGACCTCACTATTGGCTTCAGTACCCTCGAAAACCATGAAAACGATACCCATGATGAAAAATTTGTACATTTCGCAGCCGCCATCTTGAATTTACATTTTGACCACAAAATCGGCTTAAGCACCCTCGAAAACCGTGAAAACTATCTCTCTTTCTCATATTATATGTGTATAACCTCATATTATGCATGGTATGCCCTAGCGTGATGTTTTTTCGTTACGTGACGATTTCTACCTACAAGTTTACTCCTACCGCAAGCCGCATAAAAGAACTTCGTTCCAAAACCCATTAACGTGCAAACAGACTGCGGTTGACGATGTCGATCAACGTTATCGTGGCATATACTGCGATGACAGTCGACGTTCATTGAAAAAGGTGCTAGAAAAGAGGAAGTTTGAAAGTGGCACCGATAATTAAAAAGTTGTGTGGAAATCGGTTGTCATGGTATAGGAATGTGATACGGAGGAATGAGGAAAACGTCTGAGTAGGATGACGATGGGTATAAGAGTAGGGGAAGACCAATGAAAGGATGGACTGTGTGAATGATGATATATGATTAGAAAGGGGGTCACTACCGAGATAACGACTAACAGAGAAGTATGAAAGAAAAAGAAATGTTGCGCCAACCCCAAGGAAATTGGGATAGGCAGGAGAATGATAATGAGTCGACGTTAATTGACCGCAGACTGGTTGCAGGTTGCGGTCCTTTAAACAATGTGGGCATCATACCGGCTGTCCAAACTGCACTGCGTTTTCCAAGACGCGTCCCAAGTCAGCCTGCGTCATGCGCACTATACTGAGATTGTTCGGTTTTTCCATATTTTTGATCCAGCGATTGGCTTGGCCTTGAGGATCAATCATCAAAGGCCAACGTCGAGCTGTCCTGTTTCACATTACCATAAGCTATTTATGAATGCTAAAAATACTGTTAGTAAACTGAACGCTTGCCAGCTTGCCAGTGCAAGCTCCATCGTTAATTTAACTAACAGTATTTTAGACAATGTGTACAAAATAAAAAAAATATACAGGGTTATTTTAAATTGGCTAGCTAAACTCCGCAGACGCGATGGGTATCGATATCTAAATATGTATGATAAAACAAAAAATAAATCAATTTGATGATTTTATTCTGGGGTCATTATAAATAACCAGCTGCGCCCCGCGGTTTCAACCGCATATGTCACGATTCCGTGTGAATATCGGGTTAAAAAGTATCTATGTCTATGTCCTAATCCAGGTCATAACAACCAAACATACAAAAAATCAAATGTTGTCTCTTTATAATATGTATTACGTTTAGATTAATCAGAACCTGGTTCTTTTTAATAACGGATATTAAGAAACTTCTCACTTGATGATGATGGCGCTCTCCACACTGAAGTCGTCGGCAGGCAGTCCGTCAATGTTCCACTGCTGGATGGTGACGGGCTCGCCCAGTACTTTGATCAGGCTGTAGTCCAGCGTACACACTATGCCACAGTCGTGACACGCTTGTGCCCAAGATAACATCTAATAGAAAGGGCGTTTTATTTATTTATATATACACAAAACAAAAATGTAAAATACATAGAAGAGCACAAAGGTACTGCTTATTTCATTAAAAATTTCTACTAACAAACCTACGACAGTATGGTACGGAGTTGGAGGAGTGTAAAAAGACAAGAGCTCTAATAGTGTCCATGCAAACTTGCACACGCACGCGAGGCACGCGCAATACACTTTATCAAAGGTATGCATGTGTTTATTATCATGTGTACTCTGTACACGCGGGTCGGGAATTATATAAAGAAAAAGCTTATTCCGGGTGAACGCATGCGGGCGAATTCCGCGTGCGTGAGGAAACCCCCGTGACACTAGAAACGCTCTAACATTGTAAGAAACAAGTATTCGCTCTAAGCAGAAATTGTAACAGTTGTCACAGACTACGACAGACATGGCAGTTTTATCGATAAGGCGCTTAACGAGGGTAGACCCCATCCGTCCAAGAAAAATAACAACTTACAACAGGAAGTGCTCATACAGCATACACACGAGCGGCTGCCGCCCACATGTCTACGGCTGCCGTTGACAATGCCGGTCGTGTACTCGAGCACCGTACTCAAATACACGAGGGGCATGTTGTCGGCGACAGCCGCTGACGCGTGTCGACGGCTGTAGTTGCCTCTTGACGCTTGCCGCTCGTGTGTATGAGCTGTGTGCTTGGCGAGACTTGTAGTAGGTACAAGATAATAAAATTAAATGTTACACTTATATCTTACATACTTGTGTAATTCTAAAAGATGCTGTAAATGGTCCGAGATATGCGATGATTCCAGCGGCAATCAAGATATCCCCTGAAATGACAACCAGATCAACTAGGGAGAATAATTCTAAAATAATCTGTTATAATTTTATTATGTATTTTAAATCATGAAGGAATTGTTTTAACCATATCACAAGGTCTGAACAAGATTATGAAGAGAATATGACTTCTGAGTTTCGTTACGGTCTTTCTGCTCGGAGTAGAGAAAACACCGAACTCATTTAGTAAAAATATCGTTTAACCTGTAAGTGAATTGTAAGTTTCGCGCAAACTCTTAGCGATTTGCGTCCAGCGGGTCTTCTCCCCGCCGAGGCCCGAGATGAGCATTTCGGCTCGTTTTAGTTTGTTGCTGCAGTCCATCACCTCGTCGTCCAGTACCTTCTGCTGCCGACTCTGTTCGGCTAGGACGTCTACCAGTTTTTTCAGTTTAAGTTGTACCTAAATTGGAAAATTTTATTATTTACCATTTTTTTATATATAATTATAAAGGAATAACGTCTTAAATTTTCCAAATGAAAACATGACAACATATAAGCATAATCAGCTTATAACGTTCCCGCACTGCTGGGACACAGGCCTCCTCTCGTTGAGGGGGAGTGGACCGGAAAGCACCACGCGAGCCTAGTTGGGTTGGTGAATATCACTTGTCTTCGAATGTTTGGTTCTAGTGCAAGCCGGTTTGGTCACGATGTTCTATTTTACCGTTTTGAGAGCAGTGGTGATGAAATAATTTAAACAAAGTAAAGCGCCTGATAGGGTTCCAACCTATGACTCGTAAGTCGCGGCCGTTACCACTTGGCTGCCACTGCTCCTGCTCAAAACTTAACATATGGACACCGTATTATACATATCTTACGCGACATGTAAAAATTTAAGTTAGAGTTCCTCCTCTCAACATCATTTTTGTTAGCTTTTATTGACTATTCGTAGAGTAGGTGGGTGTACTGACCTCCATGAGCTGAGCCTGCTTCACAGCGAGGGCGGCACTGGCTTTGTCGTACACTGCCTGAGCGGCCGCCAACCGTTGCTTCTTAGGCGCAACCACCTTAGCCACCTTGTCGTACTTCGTCATCGCAATCACCCATTTGCACATACCTACATATATGTTATGTTGTATTATATTAATCATTTTGATATTATATCATATCATATAATTTATACACACTAGACATCGAATAAAATTGAGGGCAATGGTGAGATTGGAGTGGTGTAAAAATAATTGTTTCCATGACTCAAATAAAAGCGACCGTAGCGCAGTGCTACGCCGTAGCATCGGGCGTAGCAAAACAACATGATGGAGTCTTGTTGAGAAAAGAAGAAAACATTTTTTTTAAATCATGTTTTAGTAATTAAAACTACCCTTTTTTCCTCTTTTCTTAAGAGTTCAAACTGGCCTACACTTAAAAAAAAACCAAACCATGTTTAGCTTCTGTTGTCTCCTTGTATATGTTTAATTTTCTTCTTAACTTCATTTAGTAAAGCTCTTTATGTTTGAAGGTCCTACGTAATATTGATTTGCTTAACCCCTAAACCTGCCTCAAATAACAATCAAATGCCAAGATTGATAAACGTTACTTAGCGTGTACTTTGGCCAAGCATCATCTATATCACTGTCGCACAAGTATCGAACTGCAAGTGCAAGATAGAGACGGAAACATATCAAAGCACGTGAAGAGTCTGTTGGTCTGTTTCAAAACTATCTGAGGAAAGTGTAAACAAACCCTGTTTAGGTTAAATTCTTACGCAATCTGTATTTAGAAGGTTTCAACTTTATATCTCATAACCTTTTCCAACAATTATTATTTGTATAACATTATAAAATTGTAATTGAAAAATCATCAGCGAAAATTGAGGTTATAAAATCAATTGTCAAATGAGAAACATCTTCTAGTTGACTTATAATTTGATTTTCCGGTTTAAGTATTCTAATAATCAAATCAACGCACTTAATTTGTAAGTGACACTAGAAATTTGCATCAACATGTACCTATATTTTCTGATCCAATTTGTTTACATTTTCATTACATACTTTTGGGACAGACCATAAGTTTATCAATCTCGGCCTAAGTAATAACTCACCCTCTGCGGCCACAGACACAGTCTTGATCTTCTCTGGCACGAACCCCTCATCCTGCATGACGGTCGCCATCAGCTTCTTCATTACGGCCGGCGGGATATTGTCCTTATCGTAGTTCTGCAGGGATTCCAGGAACTTGATGTCGTTCAGGATCTTTTTCGAAGGCCCCCAGTAGTCCTCAACGGTGCCAACACCAGACGGGTTTGGAATCTTGTCTGGTTTTACATCCTGTTTTATTTTTGGAGTGAATGATTAGTTTGTTGTATCTATGGTGGGTAGAGATCGATCGATGGAACGTAACATTAAGGTGAAATCGTCAGGGAAGCCCGTGAAATTCAAATTTTCTTACGTTTTTTGCAATTTTCAGGTCAGTATCAGGTTGTATGTTGATCTAATCTGCTTTCGCGATACATTCGCCAAAAATGTAAACAAATATGAGTTTATGGAAAAATAACTTTAATTCCTACACAATAAAGTTCAGTTTACGTTGCAACTTGAAATTTAATTACCATTAAAATAAAGTTGATATTTGTTTAACTTGAAATAACGTCAATTTGAAACATAAATAATGTACAATTGTTCGATGAAAGTTATTCACTTACCGGGTCATCCCACTTAGTGAAGCGATGGAAGATAAAATATAGAATTACATGTTTTGTCTATTTCACATGTTTGTGTAACAAGCAGCATTAAATAAGTCAGTACTACTATATATAATACTATAGATATTATCTCAATCATATTGAGATATTATTGCAAGCAAAATCGTTTCCATAAGACATAGACTCATATTTTAAAGTCCTCCAGACCACATGGCGGCCAATCTCAATGGCGACTTCCCTTCAGCGCGGGAGACATTATGGTACACAAGTGCACTCCCTCTTTCCTCACTCTCATAGCCATGAGACGGCAATATAACACGACCGGAGAAAGATCAGGCGCAGGACCAACGGCTTAACGTACTTTCCGAGGCACGGGGGTATCACACCGCCAACTTCCAAACTCCGGGCTGTTGCTAAGAAATTCCTAATGGAAAAACCCAATAACAATTTTCCGACTCGGGAATTGAACCTGGGACCCCATGCTCAGCAGTCGCGCTTGCGACCACGACACCAACGGAGTTGGTTCAGGCTCATATTACAACAAGCAGTCGGGTATAGATTTTTTGTACAAAAATAGCCTTATATTCAAAACTAAAAGTTAGTGGCACCTAAAGTCGAGGGGAAAGAATGCATTATAAGAAATTATAATAACACCAGGCTATTACTGTCCCAATATAGGACCAAGGCCCCAAGGCACAAGCATTGACCACCGTCCATCACGCTTGCTCAAGACGGGTTGGCGATACGACATATATTAAAGAGTTTCCTTTCATAGTTTTCTCACGATGTTTTCGCTTCACCGATGTCAGTAATATCCAAGATAAACTCAGAAAGTACAGTCACCAAAGAAGATAAGTAAGCAGGGTCGTCGGATATAGTTGAAGTTTAGTAAGAGACCGATGGATGTTTTAGAACTTATCCACATTTATTTATTTATTTATTTAATTGTGGCACTCCAACGACTTATTCACTAATACATTTTTTCGGGTACTGTAACAATTTAACTTAAAATCTAGAGTGAATTTGTCACTTATAGGTGTGCACAGCACATACATACATATTTCAAGTTTTATAATTTTTTACATGTAGGTTAAAAAAAAAACAAATGTACATGAAAACAAAATTATAACTAAAAAAAAAAGAAATAACTAAATCTATTTTGTTGCTCTCTAAATAATAACAAAATCAATGACAAATAATAAACAAGTAAGTAGGTAATAGTATATAAGTAAGTAACAATATTAATAATATAGATATTAACTGTGACCACTGTGGGTCAATAACAATTGTTTGCGAAATTGCGATCCATACCTATGTACCAACCATCTTTGTACCTATCATATCCGACGAATAAATATGTTTGTCTTTGTCTTGAATAAAATTTAATTTAATTAATAGAAAACAAACAGTTCATTTATCAAATTAAATTTCATTCGAAAACATCAATCGGTTTCTTACTAAACTTCAACTATATCCGACGACCCTGGTTACTTATCTCCTTTGGTGACCGTACATATGAATTGAAAATCACATTGGTCCTTAAACCCACCCAACTCTCTGGCGTACCTTAACGCACGTTGACTGATGATCTTCTTTTTTAAAAAGTAAAATATAGACCTTAATTACTTCGGTAAATGTACCTTTAATATGCAGATAGCCTCCATCACGATGCGGATGCCTCTCGGAGGACTCTTCATGGTCTTGATGAACGTGATGTCCTGCGGGGTGAGCGTGTCGAGCGCCGCGAGCGCCGAGTTGAGGATCGGCATCGCCTCCGCCAGGTCAGCGTCGCACTCGTCTTTGATGCCCTGGGCCTCTCGTGCCTATGTACGGAACACTTGTGTTTATTAACGTACGACAAAAAACAAGTAATAATGGAATAAGAAGTATTTCACTTGTATGTTTGAATGGTTGTATGTCCGTCATTTTCTTAAAAAAAATCTAGTAAACCTATTAGATGATTTTGTCACTAACGTTATCTACATAATGTTAATGGATTTGTCTGATTATGTAAATACTAAAAGGAGAAAAATAAAAAAGGCAGCTTTTACTCATTTTTTATTGCCGCCGACATCCGAAACTATCACACATAAACTCACGCCTTCTTCCCATGTGAGTAAGCAGAAATTACAGACCGTCAACTGCTACGATCCTTACATGCCTACTCCTTTTGCCTCGTTTACGTTCATACATCGGGTCATACGCACGCCGGTTGCGAGCACTACAGACCCTGACCTTTTTAAGAACATCACCAATAAGGTTACCAAAATTATGATTATTTTAGAATTTAGAAGTTTTTATAACATAACATTAAAGCAAACCGAGAAAGAATGATATGCAGGGTAATACAAACAAAAAGGCACACGTTCACTTGCCTGTTCTTCCGCAGCGGACTGGTCAACAAGTACTTCGGCCTCCACAAGCGCGACCCCTTCCTTCTCCTTCTCAACGATGGCTGTAGTCTCGGCAACCGCTTTGGCGCCTGCAGCCAGTTTCGGCTGCAGGATTTCCAAAGCTTCTTGCAGCGCTGATACTGATTTAGCCGCGATCGCCAGCTGATCCAGTCCCGTTATGTAGCGCTTCTCTGCTGTTGTTAATTCCCTGATCAAGTAAAAGAATTTAAGAGAGTGCGTACTCCTATTGCAGGACATGACGGAGTTCTGTCAGAAACGAATAAAACACATATTCAACATCGACACGACGACCAATAGCATTGCTGTCTTGTAAGCTTATAATGACGGGATATATTCTTTTTGAAAATATTTATTGATTGGCTTCCAAACTATCTATATATAGAGACTTCAGGCTTTCGGAAAACCAGGGGTTCCCACTTTCAGCAACAAAAGTGGTAGACTCACCATCGTTTCTTGTTAAGCAATGCCTTAAACATGTTAATAAGTTCCAAATAGGCGGTGGGTGTGACGTAGTTGTATCTCTTGAGGCGACGCAGGAACTGTCTGGTGAGCTCCTGTGTATCACAGTGGAACACCTGGCACAGCTTGATGGCCGTGTCTCGCTCTAGGTCCGTCAGCTCTATGTCTTTCAGGAACCGGGTCGCCACTGCCAGCAACGCGTCTGGTGGCCACTCCTGGTTATCGAGGAAAAATATTGTGTAGTTCATCTCCTTTCATGTCAGCACGAACTATTCTATAGAATAGCCTGTCATCATGAATGTGCCGCGGATGGTACCGGCAACCTAATTGCGTAACACACAATTAATCGGAATCGGTTTCATTTTGACAGTTCAACAACATTCATTGCGTTATTTTGTACGTGTTGTGCAGACAAATGTTTCGAACTTATGAAGCAATGGATTAGCAATTTGCTTCAAAACGATTCAGATTACTATTGATTGTGTGTTACGCAATTAGGGTGCGGGTACTCATGCAGTCACAAAAAAGCCCAAAAAGTTAAATGTTACATTTATGCTAACAAAAGTCGGCGAATGGATCTAGCCTATAGAACAAGCAAGCTGAAGTGGCAATGGGCCGGTCATATTGGCCGTAGCGCCGATGATCGTTAGAAAGACTTGCTATTGACTAAGACCGCAAATCTGGAGACGTAAGGTAGGTGGAACAACGATCGGTGAAGATGGATAATCGCAGCTGGAGGGAAGTAGGGTATAGTCGAGGTTCGTTTTAGTGGTATGCGGTTGGAGAAGCCATGTTAGGGAGATTACTATAAGCTTATGATCATGATGTTGATGAGGATAAAAAGACACATACTTGGAACCAGTCGATGGTGCAGCAGTTGACGAGCGAGGGGAACTTGCGGATGCGCGTTCTGAGCGAGGTGCCAGCAGGCGACATGGCCAGCACGATATGCAGCTGGTCGCGCACGATGGAAACGAAGTACGCGTACAGCGCCGTCGGGCTTCCGTCCGTCTGCAGCGACTTGTCACGCTGACGGTCGATCTGAACGAGCATAAGAGAACGTATACAAACTAGAAAATCATCAATCTCTTGCTCTTATCCTAGTTTATTAGGGGGCGGCGCAACATCTCTTCTTCTTTCAGACTTATTAGTCGTCATCTCGAATATAAACTAAAAAATGTAGAAAAAGAAACAGTAGTTCCTGTAGTAGTTCCTTCGTAAAGGAGCTAATCCGGAGAAGCACTTCCACCGTAGCTATTTTTACTGCCAAGCAGCGTTGCTGTGTTCCAGTTTGACGGCCATGTCGTGTCGGTGTCGGTGTAATTACGGCCAAATGAGATATTTCAGTTTTGGCTCTAAAATGGCATTCACTAGAAACAAATGACGGTACTTACAACTCTCATTTTCTCACACAGTTCTGCTTTCTCATCAGCACCAAAGATATTAGGTACTTCTCCAGAGTTTAGCATATTATTGACGTCTTCAAGGAATCCTTCTTCTTTAATCTAAGGAATTCAAAAGAGTAATAAATTATCATATTTCCCAAGGACAAAACTATGAAAATCTACGAAAGAGTTTTCAAATGAAATCGTTATTTGTTACCTGTGACTCAATAAATAGGAAGACCATAAGCAACTCGGGTGTGCTTGACTTTCGTAGCAACGTCTTTAAGTCTTCTCGCCACTCGGTCTTTCCATACGTCCGACTCATCTCCACCTGTGCAATTAATAAAAACATTTTTTTTAAATTGAATACTTACTTGTATTTTACCTATACTTTTATTTTATTTATATTTACACAATTTACTAGCTTAAGTATACTGTTGACATTACAATATATAAGGCCGCCAGTAACAGTCACAATACCCCCTGTACTAGTTGATACTGTATTATAGTAGGGTTTTATTCCTCATTCCTGTGACCCGTAGAGTAACAAACGAGTGAGAGCTTAAGATTATAGGTTAATTTAGGCTCCGAATATAAACTTAAGCAAATGAAAAACTTAAAATAATTTTGCAGTGAAATTGCTACTTAACTTAATACTATTTATTTGGCTTCTCGTGAATGTAAGTGTGTGACTATATTTGATATTATGTATGTAAGTATGTATGGAGTTTGCTATTTCAGAATCTTAAATGTGTCTTCAGTTCTTTTATAATTTAGGCTGAGTAAATGTTAACTTACAATTTTTTTAAATGTGTGTGAATTATGTTTCCGAAACCCTAGAATTACATTAAATTTATTATAAATATACAGAGTTAGAAAAAAAAGAAATCGCTGGGCAAATTTTGTAATACCTATATACATATAGGTTGTTCGTAGACTTTGTAAACTCTTCGTATAGCATCTGGAAAATCCGGTGGTTTATTGTGTTGATTACGTAAGATCTTCTTAATGTAAAGTTGTCGAATGCTGAGAACAGCACTTAGCATGTACAGTTCATCGGTCGGACATCTAAATTTTTTTAACAGCATAGTCTCTGATAAGCTGTGTGTACGGGACAACTTCAAATGATAAAGTGTGATAGCGTTATAATTATAAATTTATTGATATAATGCTATAGCTAATTAATTGATACAGTGATCAGTAATGTTAGGATGATTTTAGGATATCGAACTGCTACGATATTATGATAATGAGTACACGCGGCGAAGACCGAACGCGAACTAAAGTATATTGCGCACGCGGTACAAAACTGCTTATTTTGTATAAAACAATATGAATTGTACGGTTGGACCGTACACTGTGTCTTAGCACATCCTCCCCAGATGGATATGCCATATGTGATAACTGATTGGCATAACGCATAGTAGGTTGTCGTAAGCAGTTTCGGGTCACAAACATATCGTAGGTTTCTGAACACATACAATAATTTTATTACACGCTTCGATAGGATTGAGATATGGCTGTTCCAGCTCAGTTGTTCATCTATTTGGATCCCCAAATACCTGACTGATGAAGTAATATCGAGACGATCGATAACAATCGCAATTTTGAGTGTTGGGCAAGTCACATGTGTGGGCTCGTACAGTTATCATCTCAGAAGATGGTTTATATCTAGTAACACAAGATGTTTTTGTAATTAGAGCATTCTTGCTTGCTGCATCGATTTTCATAATGGTTCTATCGTCGCAAACTGTCTAGGCTCACGCAGACATCATTTTATAGTCGTTAGAAATCTCAAACACGTGTCGATATAACTTTATAAACATTGAAAAATCTTTTGACTTTATCTACTATCACAAGTCTGCTACACTTTCCCAACCACTATAGTAGCTCTGAAGTGGCGACCGCGTACCGGGATGAAGTGAAGGATACGAGAATACGTTGGATGCCAAAAGCACCAGACCCATCGATGTGGCGATGCTTGGGGGAGGCCTATGTCCTGTCCAGCAGTGGAAATCTTTCAACTGAAATGATGATCATGATAGTACTGACCTGGAAGAGGTCGTACTCGTTGATGTGCGCGGCGAGGCGCGTGAGTGACTGCCGGCCCGAGCCGCCAAGCCCCACCAGCAGCGCGTGCGAGCGCGGCTGCGTCAGCACGCGGCAAATGCGCGACACGTGCTCGATCGCGAAACTGTACGAACAACAACAAAACACCTGAGGGCCTAGACTAGAATGATACATTATCATTCACTCAGCGATAACTACGACGGAAAAGTCAAAAACGTATGGGGGACTGTAAAAATAAAAAAGGTGACAAAAATATATGCGAAACGCTTTGAAAGCTATTGCCACTTCTCTAGACCCTCTGGTGTATCTCACACAACGGCAGATATGCCATTTTAGAACAGAAAACTGAACTTACTCATTGCGTAATTATTAGACAACTCGTCTGGTGGTCTGGAAAGTCTAGCCTCATAGGGATAAAAGGGATAAAACTTGATGTGTATGTCTTACGTGAAGAGGACAAGGTTCATAGGTTTCTTGGTCATATTGTTGAACTCGACGAGGAAGGCGTCAGTCGTCGAATTCAAATGTTCCATATTTGTAGTCTCCATGTAAAAGCGAGTATCCACTTTCGGATTCGCGAAATCACAGTAAATCAGTCTTCGGAGATGAAGATCGGTAATTTTCTGTTGGAAATGAAAATAAAAATCACAAGAGTAATCTAATGATTGAAAAACGTGCGGCTTTTACGGTATGACCAACTATAATGAAATGTATAATAAATTCATGGGCTCTTTTATTGAGATCATTTGGCCATTTTAAACGGTGATTTGAAATTACTCTTCCAATTCAAATCCAAAGACAAATATCTGACCTCGCCAGGTTTTGAGAGCAGTCTGCTGAGCATAACGTCGAAGTCATCATGGAGGTTGTTGGCGGTGGCGGTGCGGAGGCAAGTGACGAACCACTGCCGGTCCGACTCCTCCACCAAGCGGTCGCTGAACACGCGCAAGCACTCGTGAACCCACAGACGCTTCATAGACTGCAGGTCTGGAGTTACTTCGGGCACGGACAGTAGAATACCCTGTGAAATATTTTAGTGGAAAAACTAGAGCTAGTTCTAATAACATGACCTGTTACCATCTCTTCCTAACATTACAATATGATTTAAAAAACATCTTTAGGCAATTATTTATTTCATCAATAATTTCTTTCAATGAAAAAAAAATAACCCTTGGGCTTTCTCGAGAGGAACTTCTATTTATGGATAAAGATAGGTAAATATGCTGTGGTTGTTACTTACCAATATGACTCGGGAGAAGTCGCGCAGATTGAACGTGTAGTGCGACTTGGAAGGCGTGGGCAGCAGGTTCAGCCTACACTCCTTGTATACCTCCAATGTTCCCATCACCAGCTCGTCAATACATGGATCGAAATCTTTTGAAAATCCTCTGAAATAGGTTTTTGTATAAGGTTATTAAACGGCTCGTCTTATACAACCCGAGATTTTATCTTTATTTTTTTTAAGTTTGGTGGTTACGTCCCAAAGTATATCAAAATAATAACAAACTTATACTTCCTATTAGAATATTTTTTCAGAGCAATAAACCCAAGGTTTTATAAAGGCTGGCGGTTTCACCACCAAATAAATGCCTTTGAACTATTAGATAAAAATTTTACTTAGGCCTGATTTTTCCAACGCTAGATAATTTTATCCGAGGAATAATTTTGATTTTTTGCCATTTCTTCCATACAAAAACTGTCAGACGTCAATTTTATTCCACGAATAAAAAGTATCCAGATAATTTTTAGCTATTTTTTTTAGTTTTTTGCATCATCTTCACATATAATTAAATAATTAAAATCTTGTAAAACATTTTTAAAAAAGTAACGTTGAAGTTTCTTGCCCATGTTTCTCCATAAAAGATCCCTCCTGATCAGAAGGTCTAAGTAGCAAAATGTCCAACAGCGCGAAACATCTAATGAGCAGTAAGTCTAATTACGATTTTCCTGACAGCACTAAAAGTGCCGCTATCCCATTTTTGTCCCACCCGCAAGTTTGATCGTCTCTAACTTTTAAAATCGCCTTCCGATGTTCACGGGAACCTCATCCTTGAACTCAAGGACAGATGCGAGCGCGAGAAACACATTATTATTGTTGGCATACCCGAAGTTTGATAATAATTCTACTGTCAGGCGTAATTGTGATGACGAAAAAATTACCGAAGTTATTACGACACTATACGAAAACTATCCTAAACACAATAAATGTATGCGACTTGGTAAATATAAACCTGATCAACACCAACCTCTAAAGGTATATTTTAGTAATACAGATATCCCAGACACTTATATATAAGAACAAGTCTAAATTGCCAAGATAAGGGAATATCTTGGAAGAGATGATAATAGAGTGAGTGTTTAGGTGACTGGTTTGTTGAAGAAATTGATGGACCCTTACATCAATAATTCTGCCCTTATTTCACACACACACAATTCAACATACACATTGGTGTGTGTGTTGAATTTTGTGCCTGAGTATCCAGACATTTTGAGAATCTGACGATTTGCTAAATAGGTATTCTGCTATACAGACTATCTGATGGTTGGAAGTTTCGCGCTGTTGGACATTTTTCTACTTAGACCCTCTTGTCAGGAGGGTAAAAAATAACCTATTAAGGAGCGACTAGAATCAATTCAATTTTTTTTTTTTTTTGGAAATTTTCTGAACTGCCTTTTATGTGCCTATTTGAAATAAATGATTTGACCTTGACCTAGCGAGCTCTTTCACAAAGAACTCTACAAACGAAATAATGCTTAAGATCAAGAGTGCTATACAAACCTGGTATCAAGATGCCACAACATAATCCTGCTGAAGATGACCGAAAGAGTTTCATCATCGAACTCGTCGATACAGAAGAAGGAGAAGTGTCGTGAGAATCTCGGTGTTATGATTTTAGCGCCCGGCGTCGGCTTGCCCATGGCACACATGAACTGGAATACGTCATATTTTCCAAAGAAATCATAAAATACAATTAATTTTAATTTGAACGTGCCTTTATTTCGTAGCAGGACGGTTTTAGCGTAACTCAAATGTAAGTATAGAGGTATGTCGAACCGTCCTTAGAAATAAAAATTTAAATATTCTTAATAATAATACTGTCTACTTATTATTAAAGTTATCAAGGGGCTTCAGGAAATCTCCTTGTTGAAACAAATGACGAGCATGATCGAGATGTATCATTTCATCCCTAACAGGCACGTAAATCCTTACTTTTGGATAGGAATAAATAATTTTCTTTCTTTCTTTCCTATATTTAGAAGTAAATCTTTATCTGAACTTAACAAATTAAAGTTGCTTTTATTTTGCAAGTTTTTTGTGTATAATACATTAATCTATCCAATTTGCCTGTATTGCCCCACTGCATAGAAAAGGCCTTCCCTTCTCTTTTCCACACAATTATGTCTTTTGCTAGTTTGTAGTTTTGCGGCCAAGCCTTTCAGCCACTTAAGTTTTTTTTTTTAATTTAGCGGCTTCTAGCTTTAATATTCAATTTAAATAGAAAGCTTGATGTTTTTAAAGTTGTACAAACTGTGCGAAACAGGGGCGGATTGCTAGTCGTCATTTTACAAATAATTTTCACCTGGACATCAATGAGGTTCATGGCGACGTTGGTCTTCCGGTCGTACCAGAGGCCCAGATCGATGCCCTGTCGCAGCACTTCGATGGGAGGCTGGGCGCCGTAGGTTTCCGCCTGAGGCATCGACACGTCATCCACGAACACCACCGCGTAGCAACCGATCGGTGGGCCGAACACACCTGATAAAGCGATATAGGTAGGTTATTTGATTAACCACAAAAGAATGAAAGAACGAGGGGAATAAAATTTAAAAAGAACCAACAGTGCTTCAACATGGGTTAAGCGGGCGTAGGCTCCTAGAACAGGATAACGCCAGAAAGAATCTTTCACATAATCTATCTATTTATATAAAAATGAATCACCGAAATGTATGTACGCGCATAACTTCCGATCGACTGCACTAAATTCTTTTTTTTGTGTTTGTTCTTTTCAGGACAACGTTTGTATAGAAGAAAATTAAAAGAAAGAAAGATAGAATACTTACTTTTTATGCCGATATTCTCACGAGATCGAAACTTATGCGGGTGAAACCGCGGGGCGCAGCTTGTATTTAATAAAATATTTCAAAGATCTTTTAGGGACAAATGAACACCCTTACCTTTTCTTCTTTTGTCTAACTTTCCCATGATAATATCTTGAGTTTGATTGCAATTGGTTTGCGCCGAGAAGGCCATTATCAGCGCCTTATATACTTTGGTATCGACTTGCTTCACCAGGAAATTCTGCGAATATTTATAATTTTGGCATTAAACAGCTTGATTGTTAAATATACTCGAAACCGTAATACAATCAATAAATTTCGCGCAATTCATTTCCACAACTACACGTGGTGCTACAGAGATGTGACACAAATTTCGTCATATTCATCATCATTTCAGCCGAAAGATGTCCACTGCTGGACATAGGCATCCCGCAAACACGTCCACTTCGACCGGTTCTGTGCTTCCCGCATCTAGCGGATTCCTGCGGCCTTCACAAACTCATCGGTCCACGTTGTGGGAGGCCTTCCAACGCTTACGTCTTCCGGTATAAGTTAGTTAGTTCAAGTTCGTACCAATACTGTCTTAGAATTTGTCATTTGAAACATACGTTACTACATTTAACAGGTTACGCTACGTTAGGCTACGTTACAGGTTAACATATTTATGCAAGGCCGGCAGATCACATCTCTAATTCAGGTTGAAACATATAGGAACTTACAATAATGTAGGCAGACTTGCCGGTGCCGGTGGGGCCGACCATCATGACGAGTTTGTGGTGCATGACCATAAGCTTGAACAGTGCCAGATAGCGCACGCTGTCCAGTGTCGTCACCAGAATCTGGTTGGGAGGCGTGTCACGGCTGATGGGCGGTGCGCTTATCACGTCGTCGGCCCATGGCTTCCATTTACCTTTGCCCTTAAATGTTAGGAAAGAACCGTGTACTGCTTATTATTGCAACAACTAACAGTCCTCCTGACCGAATTTCGGCTATGGCGACTAATCTCAGCTGCGATTAGCCAACGGCGCGGGTATTATAGTGCACAAGTGTGTGCGCAGACACCGGTGCACTCTCTCTTCCCTCACTCTCATTGACCGATGGGATGGCAATCTGACACGGCCGGAAAAAAAACAGGCGTAGGGCCAACGGCTTAACGTGCTTTCCGATGCACGGGAGTATCACACCGCCGACTTCCAAACTCTGGACTGTTACTAAGAAATTAACAATAGAAAAAATAATAAGACTGCCCGACCCGGGTATCGAACCCAGAACCCCACGCTCAGCAGTCGCGCTTGCGACCACGAGACCAACGGGCAGTCAAAATTGTAGGCAGTATTGAAGGATGCTGCTGCTGCGAGAGATTGCGTTGCCATCCCGGAGGCAGAGCTGGAAGGTCTCATGAGTACCGGTAATGATAAGTTCTAAGAACCGAATGAAAGGGTGGCACTTTGGCAACGTTAAAAAACAGTACAATTATGTTAAAAACAACAGTAAGTACACACGGCTACACATCAAGCTATACATTTCCAACAGTACAATCAGAAGTCAGCTTATACTAGTTGTGTATAGCTTGATGTGTAGCTGTGTGTACAACCGCATGAAGTATTTACGGAGCATCAGAAAGTATGGTCACAAAGTACTTACTTCCTTAATAAATCTATAGTCGTAAACCGAACCCTCTCTCGGAATTGTAAAAATGTATTGTTTGTCTGGTTTGTTAACTTCTTTGGGCAAGTCTAGCGTGGTTCGAACCTAGAAAAAAAATTAAATTACTCCTTGTCTGTTTGGTATTAATAACGACTGACTTTTCTTTACAGTCTGGACAAAAACAAGGTATAAAAGGTGAACGGAGTAGAAGCCTAAGGCACCGAAATCTCTTTTTTTTTTCTTATTTGAAGTAAATTTTTGATACTAAAACAAAAAAAAAAACAAATAAGTCGATAAAAATTTAACCTATTCCACGGGCGGAAATTATCAATGAATTCGTAACGACAGAAAAAAAATGACATTTTCATTTTTGTGAAAAAAAAAACATATTTCTGTGCCTTCTACTCCGTTCACCTTTTATAGCCGGTTTTTGTCCAGACCATAAAAAGTCAGCCGGTATATATGTAGAAGCATGAAAGAAATTTTTACCTTCTCAGGAAATTCTTTTTCGAGCAAGCCTCGGAAAAGCATGTCAAACTTTGGACGACCATCAGCATCCAATGTTGCTCCAATAGACCAAATACACGAGAAGAAGAAAACCCCCTATAACATATCATACGATTAGTTAATCAGTGTTGTTGTTGTTGTTTTGTTGTGTTGTTCAGTCTAAAAGGAGATCATCCAGACTTTGTTGCTTGGATGCTCAATTTAATCCCCGTGATATAATATATCGATAGCATAATCAGCCTATAACGTTCCTACTGTTGGGACACAAGCCTCCTCTCTGTGAAAATGGGCAGTAATCCACCACGTGGGCCCAGTGTGGGTTGGTAAATGTCATATGTCTTCTAATTTTTGATTCCAGGATATGCCGGATTCCTCACGATGTTTTCTTTCACCGTTTTTAAGAGCAGTGGCGATTAAATAAATTACTCAAAGTAAAGCTTCTGTCTGGGTTTGAACCTACGCCTCATAAGTCGCGGCCGTTTCCACTGGGCCGCCGCTGCTCTCACACCGCACATATCATACCATGCTAAAGGGTTTATTGAATCTATTAAAATTTCAAGTCCGTACAGTACTTAGTAGTACAGAGCCTGGCAGAAAAAGAAAAAGAGCGGGGCTTGGTTAAAGAGCGGGGATCGATTTGCGCATTGTAAACCTGTGGTAAAAAAGTCCCCACCCTTTCATCGAGCGTTCAAGATTCATGCCGGTCAATGTAGCTAATAAACAATGTAAGTACAAAATACTTTTAGGTACTGGCAAATAATTTCGTACATACCTACAATGCTGTGAAAAAGAAAGAAAGAAGATAACTATGGAAGTGTGCTGTTGCAAACATATCTGAGGCACTGCAATAACGTGGCAGTTCGATCAGCGTCCTGCGCATTATTAAAATGTCGTTCAGGGCTCAGATTTCTTCGTACAAGTTACTCAAAACTTGCTCTAATAAAAAAATGCGCAGTATGCAATATTACGCGAAAAGAACTTGTATTTAGCAATAACCAATAACGTTCAAGTATCTACAAATGAAAAAGTTTTTACCTCAAGCTGAGCTCTGATATCAAGATCTGATATCTGTTCCAGATACTTCTCGTCGTAGAAATCATCCATGAAGCAGTCGAAGAGTTGCATGCACGCCTGAACGATGTTACTTCGGGATGTTACGTACATTTGCTGCAAAAAGTCTCTGAATAGTAAATCATGTATCAATGTGGACTACATAACAAATGAAAACGCTATTAAATATTTGAATTTGATACAGATATTATCAGAAATACGACGTCGTTAATAAAGTAGGGTCGAGTTTGTGGCGGCATCTACATCGCCACATGCGAACATACGTCTGGCAAAATAAATGGCTAACTTGTCTCCGAAGACAATTAAGTGGCCCTAATCAACACATTCTACATACCCAACGACATGCAGTATATACCTACATACGTTTTCTTGAGGTAACATTACTTGCGAAAGGTATTGGAGCCACCGCATGTGGTGTCATCTACATCGCCACATGCGAACTACACTACACACTGACATCATGCATAATCCAGCTTCGCGCAAGCAAAGTTTACCGCGCAACTAGCATATATACAACGTCCCGACATCAATCGTTGGGCAGTAACCCACCAGACACACCCGTCTGGTCGGAGGATCCCTTTTCTATGGAGCATGAGTGAACTTTACACCCTGTTCGTCATACCTCTATAAGTTCTATAAAAATATCATCACACACACAGGCCTAACTTTCAGGGATGTCACACTACAAAGCCGCATTTTTCAATAACTTAATGTGATATGAACGGCTGCGTACTGTGAAACATCAAACGTACGACGAAAACTTTTAAAGTTAATAAAAAATTACAACCAAATCATTAATGGCTTTGTCTCACAAACGTTTTGGCTGTCACAAACGTATGGCGTTTAGCAGTGCTGCGCGCAATACTGCGCGGTGATCCGCGTAGCACTGCTATAAAATTCTAAGCCTACACGTGCCCGTACAAACCGCTACGGGATGACTAGAAGGGCAACCAAACTGCTTGCGATTTGTAAGATGGTCCAAAAAGAGAATCATAGCACCAAGACTCTTAGGGCGTATATCAGTTTACCAGATAAGTATCATCTATGACTTCTACGTTATTTTCGAATTTAATATAGACTACATCCTTTTCCTCACCCTGACTAATCCAGATAATTCGACTAGCCAAAGCAGCGGCGACATGAACCGGTTAAAGAGATTGCGTATAAGGTTGCGGTTGACCGTGTGTAGGGAAGGGGGCAGCACGTTGAGCCACGACTCCATCAGGGCCTTCCAGCCGAGACCCTTCGGCTCCAAGTAGATCATGCCGCACCTAGACACCTAGTAAACATTATATTTGTTATATTTTTTTATGTCACATTATTACAATAACTTAATACATAACAAACAATCAAGCAACTACAGTCTGTTCACAGTTATTTCACCTCTGACAGTAGCAACCTAACAGCAATTTTATTGTAACGAAAATAAGATCACAATGATTTTGACAGATTTGTCAATGGCAGCAACCCAACAGCAACCTTATTAGAATGAGAATAAAGACACTGTGATTTGGGCAGTGATGCAAATTCAGAGGTAAAATTACTGTGAAAGGACTTTAGAACATATTTTTTCACAGGATTACAGCTAGAACCAGTCAGTTTTTTCCAGTGAATTAACAATAAGAGTATCAGGTTCCTCGGGCCGTGATTGCAAATGCTTAAAAACACAAGCATGCTCTAATTTAAAATAACGAAGTAGCTTAGTCAAATCTGAATGTTTCTCACCGTAGCCGGCGAGGCAGCCTCTAAGTCCATGGGTTCGAAAATCAGGTTGGTAGTGGGAGCCAACTGTATGATCTCGCCACTCATCAGACACAACTTCTTGTTATCGTCAAGCACTGTGTTCAAGTTCTCTATCCATATCGCGTCCACAGGGCCGTCGAACACCAACCATTTTCTAAAATTGCAATTGAGTTTATGATGATCATTAGGATAGGATCCATAGATTATAGTAGACCGTGCGTGGGTAAGCGTAGCGTTAATGATAAGTTTGGTCTTATTTAGTCTGGTTATCATGCATAACATAATGATATTGTGTAGTATAATTGATCATTTAGGGCCCGCCTAAGTCCCATGTATCTAATAGGGGGCTAGCCATCAACCGGGCACAAATGCACTCTGAGCTGCTGCTACGAAGTTCGTGATGGAAAAACCCAATAACACTTTACTCGACCTGGGAATCGAACATAGGACCTCATGCTTAGCAGTAGCGCTTGCGCTGTTACCTGTAAGTCTGGATGACCGATTATACACGTCAAACGTGTGATGAACGGTCGGATTATTAATCACTGTTGTTTGGCCACTAGAAAACTAATCTAACTGTTCCGAAACTGGCTGTTCTTTAACAATGATTATCAGGCTTGTAATTCATGAAGAATGAAAATGATTTTATTACCTATCAAATACCTAATTATCATCCCAGTATATATTTTACTCCTTATTTCGGTTACTTATCGCCCTTTGTACTTATACGGCACGGTTTCTTTACGATACGGCGAATAAACCGCGCCGTAGAAAAAACGTTTCTGTCAACAAGCTTCCAAAGTGATCCATACAACACTAAGGACCGTGAGAACACACGGCGAATAAACTGTAGGTTTTCACGGCAAGAAAAACGTGTGTGTACAAAGGACCTTAGACTAGTGCACATGTGGTGGCATGCACTAACATTTGAAGAACAACTTACCTGTTGTCGTTAGGGGAGACAGCGAAAGCTCGGTAGCTGACGGCAAGGATGCCGTCAGACCACTCGTGGGACACCGGGTCGAACTGTCCGTACAGCTGGCCCATCGTGATCGACTTCGGGTTTATCACCGTCCACTCCACTGCATTCTCTTCCATCGTACCCTTCAAGTTAAATCATTCCATATGTAAAACGTAGAGAAAACGTTTGCAAATAATATTTCAGAAACTTCCTCGAATGAAGATGATTTAAAACCATCAAACCTTTGATAATTTAATCTGCTGTTAAATAAACTAGCACTGTTGTAATGTGGATGTAGGTAAACCAATATTACAATGGAACATTTTATTTTCTTTCTATGGCTACATTGTCGCGATAACGCGAACTACCCTTCGCGCGCTCTGTCTCGCACACCGGTCGACGTCTAGCTGTACACAGAGAGCGCACGAAGTTTAGTTCGTGGTATCGCAACAATGTAACCGTAGCATTACAGAAACCACCGACGTTCCTTTCTGGATTTCTTGTGGAATGATATCGTTAACTAAAACGCTTCTTACTTTTTTTTTACCTACATTTACTGTTAGTTTTGATCTCAAAACGTGATCTGAAGGGCAATTCTCGTAATTTTAAAAACGTTCACAGTCTGATCTCAGTCTCAGTCTGTCAAAAAATACTTCTAATATCCCTACATTGGGTAGCGGGATTGTCCGAAAGGGTTACCGCTGCCCTGGAACATAAAGGGCTAAGGAAGGAACACGGGTGGGTTTTAGTCAGTAAGAGTCTGACACTCCCTTCTGCTCCACCCAGAGCGGGAGGGGTCATTTGATGATTTCCCATCCTCAAAAAAAAAAAAAAAAATATCCCTACATTTTAACAAATTTTTGACATTTGTTTGTCGCCGAGATGAGACTGCGACTAGATTTTGAATGTTTTAAATTACGAGAATTTTGGCCTTCAGTTAAATAAAAGCGTACCTACAAACAATATCTGCATTCACATACTTTATTAGCGACGCACTCGAGCGATGCTCCTAATGCGTGATAGCATTTGGTCTTCCCGGCGAACGGGAGACCGACCAACATAAGTCCGTGCCGCACTAAGATCATCTCGTACAGTTGCAACACCTACAGAAGTTTAAAACATAATATGACATGTGTTTAGTTAGACCATAGGTTCTCAATGTGGATGATAACTCCCCTCGTGGGCGTTTGAGACTTTCAGGGGTGCGATACAAGACCCAGAAAAAATTATATAGGTACCCATTCTATTTTACGACTATAAATACAAGGTGTCGTTTTGTATCCTCGTCAAATTCAAGGAGGATACTGATTCTCGACACGAATCAATAATAAAATAAGTAGTTATTTTTTTTCTAATTTTCGGAAATCGTCATGTGTGAGACAGCACTTTAACTGCCCTTTTACACACACATAAAAACGCGACCGCTTATACGATACCATAACGCGATTCTGTTTTTTGAAAGTGGTGTATTCTGAAATACTGTCAAACTTAAATAACTAAAAAACCGGCCAAGAGCGTGTCGGGCCACGCTCAGTGTAGGGTTCCGTAGTTTCCCGTCCGTCACAATAAGTGTTCCCACTTATGAGTTTAAAGGTGGGTATCCATTATGTTCGCGCTCCTGCAACTGCTCCCGGTACTGGGTACGTGCGCGAACACGGAGCGTGCAACATTGCACGCTCCGCGGCAGGCGCTCCGACTCGTGACAGTTTTTAGCGCGAACACAAAGGGGAGCGCAGTGTGTCAAAGGGGAGCGCATGTAGAAGTGCGCGCGACGTATCCATTGGAGCAGTTGCAGGAGCGCGGAGCGCTGCTGGAGCGCGAACATAGTGGTAACCCAACTTAAAAAAAGGCTATTTGTTACGGAACTCTAATAATTACGGAACACTAAAAACGGGCCCACAAAGGACGGCGATAACTAAAAAAAATATGTAAACGAAGTTAAAAAAAATGCTTGCATATACGATTATACTACAAACTTAGTCCAGAAATTATTTTGTACAACTTTTTGTCTTTTTTGTACAAAAACTGTTGTTTCCATCAAGTTCAAAATGATTTTCCTAGAAAGTCCTTATAAAGTTCTACTTTTCTGTTTTTTTCATATTTTCTAAACTTATGGTTCAAAAGTTAGGGGGGGGGGGGGGGACACATTGTTTTTTACTTTTGGAGCGATTATTTCCGAAATTATTGACATTATCAAAAAATGGTTTTAGTAAACCCCTATTCATTTTTAAATACCTTTCCAACAATATATCACGCGTTAGGATTGAAATTAAAAAAAAAATCACTTCCCACTTTACATATAGGGGGGCTACCCTAGTAAAACACTTTTTTCCAATTTTTATTTTACCACTTTGTCGGCGTGATTGATATAAATATTGGTACCAAATTTCAGCTTTCTAGTGCTAACGGTCACAAAGATTAAGCGAGGACGGACAGACAGACATGGCGAAACTATAAGGGTTCCTAGTTGACTACGGAACCCTAAAAAACAAGTATGTGTTCATTATTTACCAGGGATCGTAATTTTATTTGATTATGATATATTATTATCTCTTATGACAGCCTCCTGAAATTTAACGAGGATGCAAAACAACAGCTGGTTTTACGTTTAAATACATATAATCGGTGGCAATAGCTGTTTCAGATTCGCGACAGATGGTAAGTAAAAGAAATTGGGGGGGGGGGGGCTCTAGAAAAAATATATTCTTAAAGTTTGGTGTGGTGGGCAAAATAAGGTTGAGAACCTATGGGTTAGACCAATAAGTTATTCATTTAGGGAAGTAAAGCCATGTAAAGCCACGTAGTCATGGGAAACAAAAGTTGCACAACATTGTTTTAGCAACTTGTTTTTATATTGCGGGAAACGTGCTCGCAATAGTTCATAGAGTTAAGTAAGAAGACCATATTTTATTACCATGAATACCGGAGCTTTAAACACGTGAAATGTAGCCGTCATTACCTTTTCAATGAAGAAAGCGTTACATTGCAAGTTGAGTGGGACGCACACTTCCTTCAAACATTCGACCAATTCAGGCAGACCAGCCAATGGCAGCGGCAGACCAGGGAACAAGTCTCCGATGATACCCTACAACATTGATAAGGTATTAAAAGGGTTAAAGGATATTAAAAGATGAAGGTATACCTACCTAAAAATAAATTGTATACTATATTTTGTACCTATACGCGGTGGTTACAATGTTATGGAACAAAGGTTGTTGACAAGAAAATGGTACCTTGTGCACGTATACAACTTTTTGGGGATCAGTGTAGCTAAAAAATTCATAATAAGTACTTATAACTTTAAAAAAATCTAAGCAAAAACTTCCCGAATAGTTTTAATTAGTACCAATCAAAGGATCAACCTGTCAAAAACACATACGTATACGATGTAGCCATGAACAATACCGCTCGCAGCAACCCCCGTCGGGTGGGGGTTTGTTAGGCTGGACACCGCCCCGGGCGTCAGAAACAGAGAGGGCTAGACATTGATTTTTGAAAATACAAAATTGAACATTCATTTGCAGACACGCTGCAAAAACAACAATCGCTGCGGGCGCCAAGCTTCATAAAGCGAGCTCGGAATTACACACTCTCGTTACAATAGCCTCAAATGCGTGTACCTATATGGTATTGACAGGGGGATTTTTGATATCAAATAGGTTCTCAACACATCATATATTGGAAAAAAATGTATGATGCGATAAAGGGTTATTCTTTTTTTCGACAGATCTGTCTAACGCAGCGTATAGCCTCGTAGATACAGACAAATACTAAAACGTGTGTTTACGTTTTATTGTAATCAGTTCCAAAATATTCACCATAAATTAGGCTTACCATAAACAGTGGCACATCATGCTCCAAAAACTTAGGCAGGTTGACATCTTTGATGGATCGCAGTAGAATAAGGTCCTCGAGCTCATCAGGATAGCGCAGTTTCAGTGCACCAGCCGCACGCAACACTGACTTCACCGCGCGCATACCTAGCATAAGAAATACGTTTTAAGGAAAGCATTGCATTATTGGTATCTTGAGTTTCCTCATCGCATAATGCCAAAATTACAATAAACGGGTCTTTTTATTTTCTTACTTTTAAACTATCCACCAGCATTACCAATTTGGGCGAAGTCAAAGACAAAATCATACAATTTTTGACAAGAATGCAATTTTTAATGTCAAAATGTACACGATTGAATTGAATTGATTCTAGTTGGAGTTGTCCCTTTTAAAAGGTAGTTTCTTATGGAGAAGAATGGGCCAGAAACTCCAGTTACTCTTTTAAAATGTTTTACATTACTTAGATTTCTGTAAAATTAAACCACATTACCGTAATCGTAATGGCACTGTGAGGACAGTTGTTCCGAGCACAGCTTGTAAGTGGCGACGATCTTGACAGCGAGCGGCTTGGCGTTCAGATAGCCGAACGCGTACAGCTCGATCTCGGAGATCAGCACGTAATCCGGTACCATCATAGCCACGGAACGGAATAACGCCTGAAGATGAAAGCAATCGAAATATCTACAGTACAAATCAGAGTAGGTATATTGTAATCTGATTGTGAAACCAATAAGGAAAGGACAGCAAAAGTGTGTGAGGGTTTGCTTACAAACTTGCTTTGTGTTCGCATAATTATAACAACACAACCATACTGAATACGCAAACTTAGATTACGTAGGTAGGTACATGTACTGCCACTTAAAAAAAAATACCTTCAGATTATCAGGTAGTTCAGATCGTCCAGCGTATCCGGGGTTCATAGTGATAAATGTAGCACAGCTCTTGTCGAGCTGTAGCATCGTGCCTTCGAACAGCAGTTCTGTGGAGCCTGAGTTGATGCCTCGCTGGATGGATAGGATCTGCTGCGCCACCACCGAGAGCACCTCCAGGTCGATACGGTTGAACTCGTCGAAACATGACCAGGCGCCGCAAGAGGCCAAACCCTGGGTAGCAAAAATGTATAAAATATCAACACAATAAATTAAAGTCGCTTTTCGTGTGTGTCTATGTGACTGCGTTGTTCTTCTAAGCTGAGCAACGGATTTTGATGCGGTTTTCACCATCATCTAGAGAATTTATTCCGAAAGCTTTATATTTATTACTAACTTCTGTGCGCGACTTCGTCCGTATGAAATTTCTTGTTCCCACGACCCACCCCGTCGCATCGCATCGCCCGTCCACGCTATTCGTTATCGCTTAGCGTTCTTTCTGCTTTTTTTAATTGTGCTCGGCTCCTCAAGGTCATAGCGTGATGTTATATAGCCTATAGCCTTCCTCAAAAGTTGGGCTATCATGTGAAAATATTTTTTTCAAATCCGGCTAATAGTTCCAGAGATTACCGCGTTCAAACAAACAAACAAACTTAGCTTTATTATTAGTTTAAATTATACATTGCTATTAAACTTTTGTAGGGTCGTAAAAACCGCGCCAGGTAGGGGGGGTCGTTAGTATAATATAAAGTAATATATAACTTAAGGTACCTACCTACTACTTTCCGGACTATATGCTTCACACAGATGACTACTAACTATAGTTTTTTTTACATGATGTTTGTCTGCATCTGATGCAAAGCGATGCATGGTCGCATCTCTTTCTCACTTCTAAACATGCACAGATTTGAGATATAGACGCTATAAAAAGTGGCAATAATTTCTAGCCAATTAGCCTATATTTGACAATACCTTGAAGAATTTCCCGAGGGCGATATAGTCGAGGCCATCAGAACAGTTGAACACGACGCATTGTTTCGCCACAGCCTTAGCCAGATCCTTGACGGTCTCTGTCTTGCCGGTGCCGGCGGGGCCTTCCGGAGCTCCGCCTAAGGAAACCATGTTTCCGTTAGTTGATGATGTTTTGGGAAAGTTAATCATATCAAATACTCAACTAAATTGATGTATGAAGCACCACATAGAATCCGAGTGTGTACTAGCAGTGGAGAAAACGAACATAGGCTCTTACAAAAGGGGCACCAGTGAATTCCACATGTGCCGGCCACCATGGAGGTATTAGCCGAAAAAACGGCTTCGGAATACGAAATTGAATAGTAACAATCTCGGCTACTAACCTAAGTTAAGATGTAAAGCGCCGAACAAGGTCCTGAAGCAGCGATCGGTAAGCGGCGTGACGACCAGCCTGCCAGTGTTGCCGAGGTACTCATAGCCGTATGCCAGCATGGAGTTGATCATGCGGGTCAGGCACTGCCAAGACTTGTCCTCTACCTCCTACAACATCAAGGTATGATAGACGACTTTTACCAGGTGCAACGTAATTTATTTATTAATAACCAACTTATATTAACAGTTTGCACCACACATACAAGTTAAGTAATTATAACCTTTTCGTGCAAAAATACTAATGCTACTAAGAAAAGAATTGATTAGTAGGAGTTTGTGTGTCTTAGGAATGCGAAAATCGAAACAAAATAATGTATACATTGTTAAGATGAACACAGATGAACAGCCCCATACTTGTTATGGCTATCATTTATTAGAGTATTGTGGTTCATAACTAAGGCATTACAAGCTGGGGTATAATTACCTCCCAATAGTATCGTATCTGGGAGAGCCAGTTGAAATCATTGTCTTGCTGCACTTTAAGTTCTATGAGTAGCAGGAGCACGTCTCTTGCGTGGACGTCTAACACCACCAACGCCCCTGAAATTAAAACAAATAATATACTTAAGATTGAACGTGTTTTTTTTAGATTTCACAAAAAATATCGACGACTTTTATTTTTGGTGTGAAAATTCGCTGTTACGGCAGTGTACAATTTTCCGCACGCAAATGACTATGCCTATGGCTGCATGCAACGTTTCAGGAGTTGTGTGAGTATTTCAAATTAAGCTAATAAATAACATTTAACACTTGTTTTGCACCTAAAAAATTAGAACTTTGACCTTCAATATATCCGTAACCAGAACCTTCTGGTTGGTATAGGTATGGTCCAATATAAAAAAAAAACAATGGTGGGAAGAACAAGTTAGCTCTCAGCTTCGTTAAGCATCTTAATATACCCGTTATACAATCCTAGCTTCTCGTAGGGAGAGTTATGTGTAAAGAACCGAATGGCAAGTCACTCTAGAAATAGCGATATGGTGAGGACAAATTAACCCTTTAATAATAATAATAATAATAATAATAATGACCACTACAGTCACAAATAAATGACAAGCCAGCACGCCAGGGTCATGACCGAAAAGATAAAGATAGTGGCTTGCTGGACACAATTTGACTTGTCATCTATTTTATAACTGCAGCATCCTCTCATTTGTGTATTCATAGGAGAAAAATTACACATTGGTTGTTGGGTTATTTACCGAGTGTGATCCTGTTCTGCAAGTTGAGGTGACCGCGCACCAAGTCAACAATTTTTGATATTTGGAAATTACATTTATCCCAGTACGCCCTCATAGCAGCAATGTTGATGTGAATGGCTTCTGTTACTTCTAGTGTCCAGAAAGTCATCGCTATACATTGTACCTATAAATAAAAGATTTTATTTAAAATGCAAAAAAGGTTTCAACGTTCCAATAACGAAGTGTGAAATAAAAGCGTCAATAGAGACCATTTAAATCGCCACAGAGAAACGTCTGTATCCAAAATCTACTTAGGCTATTCATTCGAAGTTGTGCAAATACGGATTGTGCAATCAAGTTATTTTATATATTACCTAATATTTTTCTGCGGGTGTCTTTATCGTTGTCGTGGCAATATACATTTTAATACCTTTAAATACGAATGGAATTAACCTCAATTAGACGTGTAACTTTATTAGAGGGTATCTAATTTCGGCGATAGGTAAAGATCGGCAAGCCTCGAGTTCGGGTCCCGATCTGCAATGTGTCGCCCACATTGAAAGCACCCCAAATTGTTATGGCTATGATACTAACGGTTTGACCCGGCCAAACGAGCACCCACTCGTCTCGTTGCCGATACAGATAGTCATCGTATGATTCGGCCACTACATTATGGACAGATACTTTCATCGACTTTTCCAATTCCAGCAGCCACTTCTCTACCTGTAATAAAAGATATATGGTCATAAATATTACCCCGACTAGGTACCACAGAACTTAAAACGAAGATAGAGAGCACTTCGTCACCTGTCCTCTCGCGGCAGCAGTATTGATAGTCAAAGTGAGCAACACGATCTCTCCTTCCGAGGATCTCATGTGTGTCACCACCATGTCCTCGGTGAACGTCAGTCGCGCCATACCTTCAAAACATTTCTTGAGGTGAGGTTGTACACTGTTAAAATAGGAATAAGAGAATATAATCGATTTAATTCACACAAGTAATATTTGCACTGTTCGTATCTTTAGATGCCAAATGCAGTAACAGATTTCGGACTCAAGTTTAAATTTAAGTTAAAATGAATGATCTTTAGTTCAAAGGCACAAACCCTAGCTCATACATACTAATGAGCTAGGTTTGGGAGCATATTACAAGCATACTCGTACATCAGTATCTTCAACAGTATTCATTCAATTACTGACAGACATCGCACAGCCTAAAGCTCTGGGTCTAGAAGCATGGAATTTTGCACAAGAGTTCTATAAATAACGCTAGTGACATAGAGGAAGGATTTTTTAAAATATATTCACAAAAGGGGAATACAAGTTTGTACTTAGGGAAGTTACGATAGTCATTTTGGAAGTTCGTACTTAGACTTCTGTTTATATAATTATAAAAGTTATTTGTATCATCGTTTTATGGAAACATGTCCTAAGGCTCCTGAGAACTTCCCGATGGAAAATCTCAACGGGCACACGGCTTGTGTTAAAGATATCAGTTTCAAACGCACCGCGTAGGGTCCTTAGTTTCGGACAGGATTTCAAGCAGTTCGTCGTTGGAGAGGAAGAAGAAACGAGGGAAGTATAGACGCTTCTTCTCCAGATACTGGTTCAGGCCACGCTGGACCATGTCCAACAAGTTGTTGGACTTCTTCAGTCGGTCTAACATCTTCTCTATCTGGATGACGTCAAGTACTCGCGGCTCTTGGAATGCGGCCTTCATTATCTCGCGCCACATCTGTAGGAGCATTTTTACGTTATCAAGTTTTTGGAACACAAGCTCAATATCATTTATGACAAATACCCAATATTTTAGGGGTTTTTTTTTACAAACAGCCAATCAAAAGTCACCTTGGACTGAATTAACCTAAAGTATATGATTGATTAAGTGGCACTACATGTAAATTATCTAAGATTGGGTATCCAATCAAGCAGGTATAGCACGTTGCTACCTTTAGGTACAGGTACTCAATTTGGTCTTGCCTTATCAACAGCACTGAACCGTCGTCCTTCTTCTGGGATCTGCTGCTGAATATCGGGTGACGAGAAGATAGGCTCCAAGTACATCCAAGTAGCTTGAACTTTCAACCACTCGTCTAAAATCTCTTGTAGAAGAACCAGCTTGCCCTCCCAGTCACTGAAGAAGAACAGAAAATCAATGAAAATACCAATAGTGTGTCATCAAAATATACCTTACTATTAGTACCTAATTGTATCTACTGAATAAACTTTTTAGTTAAAAATAATTTAAACTTGATAAGAAATAAATAAAAGCGTGTTACATTTTGATGGAACATTAAAGAACATTTAGAACACAATGTAACACGCTTTTATTTATTTCTTATCACGTTTAAATTATTTTAAACTTTTTAGTCCTTTTTATTAATAAGTAATAAAAGCTTGTTTTTAAAAAGTTTTTTTTTTTCTTTTAATTTTATTTTTAACGTTTTAGTATTTTTGATGCGAGATTGACTACGGTGTAGTTCGTAGCGCGTAGCAGTGTTTTTCCGTTATATGCGTTGCGATGCTGCACTCAAGATACCTGTTCATCTTTAGTCCCTGGTTACCATCTAGCACTAAAGTACTCGTCAAGACGAATCAAGCGAGCCCAAGCTCGATGGGGTTATGACGTTTAATTACCGAGTTCCTATGGCCATCGTCCAGCTCCATCATCAGACCCTGGTTACCATCTAGCACCAAAGTATTCGTCAAGAAGAATCACACGAGCCTAAACTAGATGGGGTTGTGTCGTTTAATTACCAAGTTCCTATGGCCACCTTCCAGATCCATCATCAGACCCTGGTTACCATCTAGCACCAAAGTACTCGTCAAGACGAATCATACGAGCCCAAACTCGATGGGGTTGTGTCGTTTAATTACCGAGCTCCTATGGCCACCTTCCGGTTCAACTCCATGTCATAATAATTTTGTATTGTCATCCGATTTACACATGTATGCAAAATTTCAGCTCGATCGGTTGAAGACATCTGCTTCAAAATTGAGTTGCAAGAGTCCACCCGAACAAACATAGTTACATACATACATACGAGTACATGGCAAGTTAAATAAAAGCTTGTAATATTATAAAACTAGCTTCTGACCGCGCTTGTTACCCCGACCCACCCCGTCGCATCGTATCGTATCCCCTAAAGTCTTAGAGGCCGACCTAGCGTGATGTTATATAGCTAAAGCCCTCCTCAAGAATTGGGCTATCAAATGTAAAAAACTTTTTTTTTAATCCGCCTGGTAGTTCCAGAGACAAACTCTTCAGCTTAATTATAAGTAAAGATAACAAAACGTACTGAATAACTTCCTCAAATGGTTTGATATACGGTGAGTTCTTCATAGTCTGAGTCTTAACAATATGATCATCTAACAACAGTTGAATTTCGTCGACGCTTGACAGAATGTAAGTCCCAGTGTCCCTGAAAATTTTGAAAAAACATTTCGATTACGATTTATTACATTATACATACTCGTACATTCTTAACAAACTGGATTTTATTATAAGAATGAAACAATGTCCTAAGACATAACCGAAGTAAGGCTTACTTGTAAACGAGAATTTCGAATCTGAGGTCGGCCCATTCCTTCATCATCTTGTCTAGAGCCCTCTCGAGGTTGTTCTCTTTGGTAGCGGCTTCCGATATGCCCTCGAACTTCTCAATGTAGTCACCCAGGTTGAAATCGATCACTTTCTCTAGCGACAGTTCGTCATCCACGACAATGGGGAATCCAACAATTTCTGAGATCTTCTCCCAATGACGCAGCTTCATGCCAGGGTTCCCAAGTGTTTGTATGATTGGCATATTGTCCTTGAACTGATCCATTTTGTCTCTGAAAGTTGTTCACTATCATTTAAAAAGTCATTTAATAAGGCAAATATTTCTTTTCAAAATAATAATAACCCGTCCTACCTCACAGAAACAGCGAGGCGATGAGTGTCTGGAACTTCCGCGAATGACTTCTCTAACTTGTACACAATTTTATAGTAATAACTGACGTCACCTTCAATATCCTCTGGATCAAAACTGCCAACCTAAAATATGTTCAATTATAAGTAATGTAGGGCAACCAATTAAAAAGGACCATTCATTCTTCTGCCTGCTCTGCCTATAATCCATTCACATATTCCATGAAAATTTATATTCATCACTTCTTCATCAAACATCATTGATCTCAGTAATACGAGTGGCAGGGAAATCGACGCGCAATCATGGATTCAGTACATGATTTTGAATCCCCTGCGTTGAAAATACTCGTCGTTTTTTTTTTTTAATTGCTCTTACATACATTTTGACCGCGTAGGTATTTCACATTGCATCTATCTCTAAATTCTCATGTAGCGGCGATGTGAATTTTGAGATAGATATGTCTTCTTCAGGAATGGCACAAAATCAGAAGTGTAGTGTACTACAGTCGTATTAATTAAGATACTTACTTTAGAAGTCATCCAGGTGTTATGTTTCTCAAGGAAATCGTAGCCTGCATCGAACAGTTTCTTATACGGAACTAATTTATCGTAAACAGCCTTCCTCTTGGGATACTGTGACAACTCCCACCCAAAAGACGCTTCTTCTTCGTTAAACTGGTCTATCTTAGTCAGAGCGTTTGCTAACCTGCACGCAAGAGTAAATACAACATAACATTATATTATTGCTTTTAAGATATCGGTATTTCATCACGTGGTACAAATACATATCGTTAACCGCGCCGGAATCCGAATAAAATGGTAACGTAAGCTAAATCTGACATTCTGTAAATGAAGTTCAAATCCTTTTCCTAATTATAAACACGAGGATCAACCGGACGCAAGTTGTAACTGTGAGCCCCGAATATTTCAGCTCACGTGTGTTGTTAGGTAGGTAATAATAACAATAACTTCCCCACCGCCATATCTCTACGTTGACGTCGTGGTGGGGCTTGCGCGCTCCGAACATGAGACTTGTGCCGGAAGAGTTTACTTTGCTGAAACAGGTCTAGGGTGAGGAGCCAGACCAAGAGAGATACAGAAATCCGCAGGGCAGCATGTGGCGAGCTGTTGGGCAGTAGCGACCCCACGGACCCTATCTCCCGGGAGAAGTCTTGTTCCTCACCTCTGGCTTGCCTTTATTGGCCGGCTGGAGTGAACAATGACGAGGAACAGAGCTCCCACCTCATTCTTGCCTTTATTGGCCGGCTTGAGTGGAGATTCGCAAGAGCAAACGTGCTCCGAGGAAGGAAGTATTCCAGTAAGATGCTGGTAGGGATCTTGACATCCACCGGGATTGTCCTGTTAGCCGTGGAACACCTCTCCACACCTCCTAAGCACCTCAGGACATGTTGCCCCCTTGTCGCTAAGTCACTATGTGCTAGCGGCCGTTTTCGGGGGCCGATTATTGAGTGTGCAAGTCACCCCCTGCCATTTATCCGTGTAATTTATACAAAACATTGATCAGGCAGGGGCCATAGTTGTAGAATAGTTCTTGGTAACCAGTCAACTTTAGCCACCCAAACCCATGGTCCAACTTTTTATTTTTCCATATCCTGCAATAGTCCTACACCAACCAGGGGTTGTCCTTGGGTGCATTTGCATAGTGCTTACAGGGATAATCGTCGGTTGGTGCCGCATTTCATTCGGCGGCGGCGGCGGAGCGACGGCCGCGTCGCTCGGCGCAGTTTAAATTTAAGGCAATTTGGTGATCTTTGTTTATTGATTGTTTGGCGCCGACTCAAAATTACTTAGGTATAATTACATTAGTTTAAGAACTTAGTTATTAGAGTTAAATAAAAAAGCTTTATTATTATTCCCTTTTCAGTTTTTTCGGCGGTTGAATTTTTTGTTAAAAAGTTTTTTCTTAATTTCATGTAAGATATATGTGTACGAGTACAACGGAATGATTTTATTTATTTTATTATACATGCGTAAACTCTGAGCCAACAATTGTCGACCAAAACGACAGGGGTTTCTTTTACATACAGTACGACTCCTGGGCCCTATACCAAAAAATTATACAAGTCTACAATTTAGCAAAATTGTTAAATTGTTAAAAAAGACTACGTAAAACAGAAAATTTCGCATGACTTACTTTCCATCCAAATGTCGTGCCCGCGAGACGTACTTCGGCAATTCATTGATTTCTCCCCAATACTGAACTTCATTACATTGCAACTCATAAATATTCAGATCATCAATGAACTTGGCAATGCGAACCTATAAATAACGTTAAACAATAAAGAGTTATCAAGTTGTATGAAATAATATACTTCCCATCGGAAAATTGTTTCCAGAAGTAGCTAATAATAATGAATTGTTACCTTTAATAGTTCTTGATATTCTAGCTTCTTCTGGTCACAAATGGTCTTAGACTCTTCTATTATGCCAGGCATGCGAGCGTACCTGAAAGTATACTAAAACACTTAAAATGCGTAGCTACATGGTCGTCCTACACACAGCTAGTAGTCGAAACTTGCGTTTGTTGTTGCTATATAAGCACTCACCAGGTATGGTTCGCTTGCATAATAAAAAAGCGGTGTTTTACGGAACCTTACCTATAACCTCCCTGAAGCACAAAATATCTAATTAAGTGGCTGATAGACGAACAAACAAGTACGTGTAGGTACTACTGGAAGCTCGAGTATCTTTTTTGTCGATTTTCAACCCTAAAAGCTCGCGTACTAAGGGTGACCGCAAGGGCGAGTTGTATCGTCGAGCCATAAGATAGACGTACTGAGGCCGTATTATAAAGTGCTCAAGCCATGATAATTCCGTTGAGGAGAAGGGACAATGCCAAACATCCAGCATAGCTCCATCTCTCTTTCACTCTGGAATCATGATGGTGTTAGCACTTCTTAGTCGACCCCTGGCTTGTGCGTTTATCATCCCCTTTAAAGTGGCCTCACCAGTGGTAGGTCTGGTTGTTAGATTTGAGCTCTAACGGCGTGAAGTTAGTATAGTCTCCCAAGAAGACAATATATCTCATAACGTTGCGCAGTTTGTCCTCCATCTCAGCGAGGATGATATCTTCCACCTTCTTGACGTAATCTATCAGGACCATGAGAGCCGCTGTGTCCGCTGGCGGAGTTAGCAGTGTGTTGGCTATCGAAGCGTACTCGTCGTAAATTCTACAAAAAAAAAAAATATTCAAACAAGTTTAAAAACAAGATTAACTTAACATACTTTAATCAATACCGTGATATTTTTTAAACTTACGCTTTGATCATCACTTGATAATCATCAGTCATTCTTCTCAACAACGTGTTGGCCAACCTAGTCGCAGCTCCACGCAAAGCGGTAATGAGTTCACCCCGCTGCATTTGAAACATGCCAATAACGATGGTTCCCTCAAGTTTAGAAGGGATCTCCCGTGCCAACTCAACGTATTTCACAGCCTCCTCGCAAAATTCCTCAAAAGTTTTCTCCGGATCCGCATGAATAAAGGATTCCACTATACCTGCAGACTGTCAAATAAAGTTATTATTAATAATGCAAACCGTAGTTTCAATCATCACTATCATTCTCCTGTCATTATCCCAATTTATTTGGGGTCAGCGCAACTTGTTTTTTTCCATACTGAGAATTAAGGAAGAAAAAGTATTAGTCGTCATCTCGGTAGTCACCCCCTTTCTAATCATATACACGACATCATTCACACAGTCCATCCATCGTTTCTTTGGTATTGCCCTATTTTTTTTTTTTGTGTTTAATTGGTAGGTATATAAAAAGAATCACCTCGCCGTTCAATAAACAGACATAGTCATCAAAATCTTGAACTCTTAATTCGGGACCTATTCTTTGCTCCGCAATCAATTCTGCTATTTGTTTTTTATACTTTTCTACTAGGTCCTTGTCTATGATGGGCTGAAAAAAGAGGATTGACAGCAATAAATAACTAATGTTTGAACACTAAAACATTAACATGACTGTGTCATCGTACCCTCAGAGTGGTTCTTGCAGTTTCCGCAAAATCCTGGTATAGCAAAGTTTCCAAACGAGGTGACTGTCGACACGCATCGATCAAAAATTCGTATAGAAGACTCAACTGATCTTTGAACTGCTTAAAGGTGGGGTCGAATTCTATAGCATCATTTGCAAATCCCAAATTTATTATAAAGCCTTGATTTTTTCCCTGTAACGAAGGTATTTGGTTAAAGACTTCATGGTGCTTGAAAACTACTTCATTTTTCTTATTTTCTCATCACTCTAAATCAAAATGCTGTCGCAATTTTAGGAATATATTTCTACTTTCAAGAGGAAAGTCCTTAAACATTCAGTTATAACACGTAATAGGATTGTAGGTTTGCTTATCTTCCCCCCAATGACAGCCGATCGATTCTGTAAAAATCTCGCCGTGAAAAGTTAGGTGAAATGAGCTTAGAGTGAGCTGTCAATAGTGTCAATCCTAACCATTAGTTGGAATGATAGCTCACTCCACGCTCACTTCACCTAAGTTTTCACGGTGAGATGGTTACAGAATCGAACTGCAGGTCTGACTTTTCAAACAGGAGGAGAAAGAAAAGGGTCTCTTTTTCAAGGAAGATTAAAAGATAAATTGTTTGTCCATATCGTTCCAAACAACGCGGTACTTACGCCCACATCCATAATGTAGTCAGTGAACTCCTCCATAGATTTCAAGCATAAAGTTTGAAGATTGTAAGTCATGATACATCCCAGACAGTTATAAAAGTGCTTCATTTTCGACACTTGTTTCGGGTCTGGTATTAGCCTCTTTTTACTGCCCTGAAGAAGGTAATAAAATTATAAATTGACTAGCTTTTGCCCTCGACTCGTTCGTGTAAACATTCTTGTTCCCCCAACCCACCCATCTTCGTTTTCACTTCTTTTTCCTTGGCTCCTAAGAGTCCTAGGATGGTGTTAAATAACCAATAGCCTACCTCAAGAATTAGGCTACCAAATTAAAAAAGAATTTTTCTAATCCGACTGAAAGTTCCAAAGATCAGCGCGTTCAAACAAACAAACTCTTCAGCTTTGTTATTAGTATAGAAGACTAGAAGTATAGATTATAAGTACCTACTTAGTTTTTTTAAAGTCCCGGAACTATTAAGAGGTATTCCAAACGATTGTAGAATCGTTATGTTCTTGAATTCTGTTGCCCCTATTTCTTACCTGAAGAAACACAGCTTGAACAGTTGGAATCCATTGGTGTGCGAGCACGTTACCCGCAGCTTCTATGTGCCTCTTGCAAACAAAACAGAAGTCTTGCAACTCGTATGCCTCGTTCGTTGTCATTATATCTTTCATGCTGATCAATCTTAAGTCACTAAAACCAGTTAAATAAAATTATTTCGATTACAGGTCTCATCATCATCATCATTTCAGCCGAAAGACGTCCACTGTTGGACACAGGCCTCCCTTAAGCACCGCCACTTCGACCGGTTCTGTGCTTCCCGCAGCCAGCAGATTCCTGCAGCCTTCACAAGGTCATCGATCCACCTTGTGGGAGGCCTTCCAACGCTGCGATTTCCGTGACGCGGTCTCCACTCCATTACAGGTATATTATAATGTTATTTTCAAAGTAAGAAGGAATCATTTTGTACAATCTTACTTGAATTGTTTCCACCATATCTGTAACACCTGAGCGATACAAGGGTTCACGCTGTGCAGGTTCTTAGTAAGGTACTTCTGTGCTACGGCATAGCGGTTCCTCCAGGCGTCATCCTTCGCTGCCATCTCTTGCTTCAGCGGCGTATCTTCTTCCTCCAAAGACTCTTCCTGTGGAATTTATAACTTCTCTATACGATTTGGCATATTGTAAGGGTTTACTTTTATCTAAGCAATGTCTGCATGGGTTCTGCATTGGTCCAAACACAATAAACAGAAAATTAAAGTAGCTATGCAATCTATTTTCCACAGAACCATGTATTGGTATGTTTCCTATTTCTATGGTAAGGACGTTTAGTCCTCCAGACCTTATTTCGGTCATAGCGGCGAATCTCAACAGAGACTAGCCTTTGGCATGGGAGATATTATATTGCGTAGACACAGGTGCACTCTCCCTCTCTGTTAAAGTCAGAAGGGGACGACAATCCGACCGGAGAGATCAGACGCAGAATCAACGGCTAACGTGCTTTCCGACCTACGGGGGTATCACAACGCCAACTTCCAAACTCCGGGATGTTACTAATAAATTCGTAATGGAAAGACTCAATAACACTTTGCTCGGCCTGGAAATCGAACACAGGACCCCCGCTCAGCAGTCGCGCTTGCAATCACGACACCAACGGAGCAGGTAAAGGTAAAGAAGAATAAAACTGTACGCAAGATACATTCATATCCACTTCAATATTCTAATACGTCGTCATAATTATAATGGCCAAGGAAACTATGAGTATAGGTTTACAATATATACATAACTGAATTGGGCCTCGAATGCTCGTTGTCGGTAAATAGTGTTTGTATGGGTAGCATATATATTTGTAGTTACCGTATTAGGATCTTTCAGCACGAAATCCACAATCGCTTTTTTCATACTCATCATAAAATCCTCGCGCATCTCATCTGTGCACGTAAATAAAGTTTCTTTCCATTTCTTCAATTTCGGAGATACGAGATTGTGTACTCTGAAAAATGTGCGATCCAAATAACACAAAAACTCACAAGCAAAATAGGTTCCGAACCTAACCTTCTACCAGGAAGAAGAAGGCTAGGGGTAATCGATCCACGGACCGACCACGGCGAGCGTAGCTTAACCATCGATCAACCCGTGCGCAGAGGCGGACTATCTCTCTCTCTCTCTCTCGACAGAGAGAGATAATTTTCAGAGAGAGAGAAGAGAGAGAGATAAGTTTCGAGGATGCTAAAGCCGATAGTGAGGCCAAAATGAAAATCCAAGCTGGCGGCTGCGATTTTTTTATGGTAAGTATTTATTTTCTTCAATCAACTCAGCCTATCGCAGTCCACTGCTGGATATAGGCCTCTTTCAGGCTGCGCCACAACACCCTGTCCTCCACCTACCGCATCAAATCCGTTCCAGCAACCTTCTTTAGGTCGTCCGTCCATGTAGCTGGGGGGCGTCCTACACTACGCTTGCCGATACGCGGTCTCCACTCCAGGACTCGTCTGCTCCACCGGCCATCGATCCTTCGACAAACATGGCCAGCCCACTGCTACTTCAGTTTGCTTACTCTGCGCGCTATGTCGGTACTCGTAACTCTAATTTTCTTACCTTAATATTATTTTATTGTCCAAAGGCGCTACGTGTATTGTATCGATACCGTAACGCAGGTAATAGTAATACCGAAGCATGTTTTTTTCTTCGCCTGTAGGCATTGACACCGCCTGATTTTCATCGTCTTCCTCACTCTGACATATCAACTGTACCAGTTTTAACCTAAATTCCTCTCGAGCTTTTCTCATTTGCGTGAAGGTTTGCATTACTGGAAGGAGTCAATAGTCATTAGTACCGTCAATACCTTTAGTTTAATTATTAATGGTTTAAAAATCTTTAGCACCAAAGCCAAAATAATATCTTCTAGGTAGCTAACTAACTCACAATAATCAAAATGGCGAACTAGACAAGATTACCTACAAAACAAATAAAATAAGTACTTAGATATGGAAAGTTGAGAATAAGTAATTAGATACCGCTGGACTTCTTCTTCGAGACAAGTTTCGCCGCCTGCAGTTTTGCGGCTTTAGTAGCTGGCGAAGGTAATTTTAAAACTTCCTCCGGCAATGAAAACAAAGGCCGTGTTCGTACTTTGAAATCATCCGGCAATGCAATCTTGGGTATCTTCGGCAGTTTTATATCAGAAGTGGACGGAGAGGGTTGGCTTTTCTTTCGTGTTGGCTTGTTGTTCTGCATGTTTGGCTAAAACAAAAGTTTGATTTAGTTATAATTGCTTTTTATATCTTATGAGAATATATTTCATGCGGGCTTTCGTGCCAGAATTAATCCGACGACACGTAGCGCAGCATCCAATCTCTCAGGCACTCCCAGCGTCATAGGTGGTGTCTAGTTGCTCGAAAAAGACTGATAGTTAGGTACACACTAAACTCACTCATGAACACTTTTCCCGTTGATCCGCATTGGACGGATAGCCAAAGTTATATTGGTTAAAGAAGGGCTATGGAAGTATGGGACCTTACGTTCCATTAAAATCAAAACAAAACTACAGGCTGAGTCACCCCCTAGTGGGCACTACCTCATTAGTAGTTCATTATTCGGTCATTAATAGGGATAAGGCTCCTTACGTACACATACATTTTTCTTGCCTTGAAAAACTACGGTTTATTTGCCAAGTGTAGGCACGGTCGTCAGAGTTGTATGGATCCATATGGATCACTATGGAAGCTTGTTGACAGACACGATTTTTCTACGGCGCGGTTTGTATAGAAACAAAAATCGTGAAAAAAATCGTAAATCGTATTTTTCTACCGTAAAGAGACCGTGTCGTGTACATAGGGCCTAGGAATAAGTTCATCCCTACCTAGTACCTATAGGTACCTGCCTGGACATTCCCCTCTAACGGATCATTCTGAATATAAAAATTTTCAAGCAGACAAGGTAAAGTTTTTTAGGTGCAAATCAAAATTAAATTACTAAGGTACATGAAATGCCAAATAATGAATCTGATAATTTATAATATTTCTCCTCAGTACTAAAGTAGGGATAAATTACATATCAGCATCACGCCTGCAAGTATTTTCCGAAGGGTAGGCAGAGGTGAACGATACCTAAACCCACATTTCGCCAGTTATTTGTATATCTTTTCGGGCAGATAAAATAGAAATAGTCTGGGGCTCGAAACCAGCGCGACCACCGCGCGATTGTTGACCTCACACTCAACAATCGCGCGTGCAACCAATATAATGACTATATTATCCACAGAGCATGTAACCTTTTAAGAGACGGAACTTAGAACATTCAGTTTGAGAGAATTGTTAACCTTCTTTAGCCAACCTTATACAAAAAAACATAGCTACCAACATGAAAACTATAGGTAGCATTGACAACTTTGACAGTGACAATCATGACCTTGAAGGGTAGAACTGTTATAAATAGGGATGCGCAACGTACCAATAAACTTATCGATATCGATAAAATGCATTATATATCGATATCGACAAAATGCATTCTAATGCAGATAATAATCAGGCTCCAAAACTAATTTATTTTGAAATAAAACAGGTTTATATGATTTCAGCATTTATTAATTTATATAAATTATCAAGCAACATTGGTAATATGTGTCCATTTACTTCGGTATCAGTGAGGAAAATAGATAATAAATAAGAAACTTAAGAAAAAAAAAACTTTTGCTGGTTTTTTTATATTCAATCTCCTATAGAATCCTATCTTTATTTATCATCTATTTTATATTGGGGTAAGGGTAGGAGGATGATGCACTTTATTTATCATTGATAATAATATTACAGTATGTTCATATGTCAGTTTGAGGCTATGGAAACAAATTTAACAGAAATGGAGCAGCAACCCCATAGCTTCAATCATTTAAAAAACTTATAAATGTGCTATTTGTGAAAAATGCTTGAAGGTTGAGGATCCCGGCGATGACCCTATGTTTAATTACATAAAATTATGAGAATGGTGGCCAGAGAAACTATCTCTAACATATCCCACAAAAAACCTGTGTATGTTTGTTGAGGCAGCCTCTAAAATATTTGAAAATGAAATGTTGCCGTGTCTGCATTCTTCAAATATTTGCCAATTAACAACCACAATATTTATCGCCAACTGTGATACTTCTTTTATAATAATTATGTGAAGAGCACAAAAATAAACTAAAAAATGCAATGTTCGACCAGCTGGCTCTTCTGTTGGTCAGAAGGCAATGCCAGCGCATTAACCAGAATAAGTTGGTAAGATGCAGGGATGTCTTGAGGCTGCATTTAGTTCTTTTTAATTGCTCCATCAACTGCTGTTCTCTTGGTGTTAAATCTGTAAAGATAATTAAATATAAGCAAATTATTTGATGAGACTTGTAAACATTTCCCCGCATATAAAATGCAGGGATATTTTCTATTTGAAAAGAGCAATAGAGAACAAATTAACTCAAACAATTTGAGAATTTCTTTCTATCAAATAAAAAAAATCAATTTAAGCATTTCTTTCTATCTGTGTGTCTATTTCTTTGTAACATCATCACATGCGAAAAGCTTAATGGATTATAATGAAACTACTTCATTTATGTAGGTATTAGTCCAACTTAAAAACTAAGTTATATAGCATATCAGTTGCATTAATTTTTGCGAATTTCAATTTTTGAGTTGCAATTTTAAGTGGAATGATAACCACTTGAGACTAAATTAGATTATAATACAAGTATTACATAATAAATATGTAAGACAAGTATTACATAACAAAACATCACGCCTTGTTTCCCCGAAGGGTTGGGCAGAGGTGTACCTGTAGTACACCCACATTTCGCCAGATAGTTATACTATTAAAGTCCCATATAATAGAGGGTGATTCTATTGCTATCAACGGGGCACAAATCCATACTCCGGGCTGCTACTAAGAAATTTCTGTTGGAAAAACTCTATAATAGTTTGCCCTCCCCTCATGCTCAGCAATACAACTTGTACAATAAGTATTACTGTAAGCACAAAAATTTTAAACCATTTCTTCATTAGAGTTTCAGCTCATCTTGATTGATGGCTCGAGGATCATATTACAGAATTTGAATGATGCTATTAATTTACAATTAGGTAGTGCTATTTGGGCATAAGATCACATTAGCAATAGGTATCGGTACTCACCAGGTTGGATCCAGAGGGAACTTGGAAAAAAGCAACTTATTTTCAGTATACCAGGCCTCCTTGATACCGCAAATTTTACATCTTCTGTGACCCTTACCCATGTTGATTCACAAACTTAATAGTCACTGTCTAGATAAATAGTAAATTAACAATAACAAAAAAAACTATGTGAGGATGATACAGAGGACCAGGTACTCGTCTCAACGTTGTATATACAATCACAGAAATTATTCTGCTATGTTATATTCCGAAATCCTACAGAAAAATGAAAAAACAAACAGAAAAATCACAAAACGAACATGATACGACGGCAGACATGTTTGTTTAGTTAGTTGACTTTCATAACATAATGTTGGTTATCCTGAGTACTCTGACGTGTGTTTCTGAATGTTGGCTAAAGAAGGTTACAAATCCCTACAAAAATAATTTGTTCGGAGTTTCACAGGACTGATATTATCAACAAGGAATCAGGGAAACAAATTAGGTAGGTATCTGCAAAACTCCTGGGAGTTTTGCGTATTCCACATTCTCCATCATATTATGCGTTCTGGCTGTATTTAACTTAGTATCGCGTCATATTCGCCAAAAATGTAAATAAATATTAGTTTATGGAAAAGTAACTTTAATTCCTACACAATAAAGTTCAGTTTACGCTACAACTTCAAACATTTTTATAAGTTTTTCAAGCTAGTCACTCTGAAATCAACTTAATTCCCATTAAAATAAAGTTGTTTTTTGTTTAACATGAAATAACGTCAATTTGAAACAAATAAAATTTGCATATACATACTTTTTGGGCAGACGTTTTGTTGTTCCTACAAATAATATAAACTCCTATTAAGCACAGTTCTTCATGAAATTGACTTTATAATATTTTATCGTAATTACCGCATAAAATATTACTTTAAATATTTACTTGTTTTAATCAGAATATTGATTGTTGTTATTATTATTTTAAGACAACTGACAAAACTGTAGCATTATCCAAACGTATTTTGACAGATCGAGAGAGGTTATTTTTCGCGAAATCGTAATTAATAAGTTGTAGTGGGAATTTCGTAGAAATTACTTAATTTTCGGCTGTTCAACGTCCAACAGCAATAAATAAAACAGAATTTTACTATCAAATACCTTTGAACTGATTTATCAGAGTCCCAAAAAGGTGAGCACCGAAATAGTTTTACTTCTTGGTTATCTCTACACAGTTTTCAATTATTTAACACTTATTTATTCTACAAAATGAATAAAATTAACTGAATTACAAAGAAAATCATTTTCCTATCTATCTCAGTATCACGAATACTGTTATGTCAAGTATTGATTTCTCCATGACAACTGATGACAACGGTCTATCTTCATTTGTTGTAATGTAATTTATTTTTATGTGGCCAGTATTATCGAGTTTGGATAGGTTTTATTTCATTTCGTTGTTATGACAGTAGCTATCATTTTTATGCCTTTTATTACATGTTCTAGGTTAGAATTTGATAAATGAAGTTAAAAGTACAAGCATATTCTCAGGTAAATCGCGCTATTGTGAAGCATTCAATCACTAATCCAAACACAATAACACTGCTACAATAGGCATGTATATATTGTATATATATATGTATATATACAGCAGCTGACCTTCATTGTTTAAACACTGTATCTGTCTTGCTCATGTAAACTGAGATGATGTCATACATACCTAGCTGTATGAGAGAGGTACCACACTACTACAACTATTGTGAACTGGTTATAGGACCACTGAGGCACTGAGCATCACAGAGCTATTTGTATTTAATATTCTCATTTTTTAATACAGTTCATCCACTGGACTTTTAGATCTGCTTTGAAATTTGATTTTGTGTGAGTTGAATTTTGGGTTTATAAATGCTAAGTGTTCATTAGTTTGCTTGAACTATATATATATGTTTGCAAGTTATTGCTACTTATAAGTGCTACTGTATAAAAAAAGCTGTGTTTTCAATGTTTCCTACTTATTCTTCTCTATGCCATTCTATGTTATGAAATACTTGGCATCTGCATATTTAATAACTAACCGTTTAAATGTATCTATTCTATTACAGATGATCTTCCAGTTAGTGCGCCGGTTTCACACAGGTCCTGTGTGCAGGGCAGCTGAATCCTCCCTCCTTGCTAAGCTCAGGAAGAAAACCGGCTACACCATTGCCAACTGCAAGAAAGCACTAGAAATGCATAACAATGATGCTGATAAAGTATAACTTCATTAAATTGTTATAAGCTACTTTTATATATGAAACCAACCCTAGCATTTTCATATTTATTAGGTTAAAGAATGCAACTTTTAACATACATAAACACACCTTCGTCCTGTGGAGGCAGAAACTGCAGGACACCTGCTTCGATCCTTACATACCCCTTTTGCTTTCATTTATGTTGATACAGCTGGTCTTACATGCTAGCCAGCTGCGAGTACTACGCACCTGACCTTTTTTGAGGAACATCATCAATAAGGTTACTATATGTCCTTCTAGGGCATCCCCTGTCTGTGGTACCACACACATCTACCTTGTAAATAACTGAAGTTAGTCGGAACTTTTAAATTATTTATAATTCTGTTTATTTGCTTACAGGCCGAATCATGGTTAAATGACCAAGCCCAAGCAATGGGCTGGGCCAAGGCCACTAAGCTTGCCGGCCGCGCAGCCTTACAGGGCCTTGTTGCAGTGAAGTTTGATAAGAACCATGGAGCCCTTGTGGAGCTCAACTGTGAAACAGACTTTGTTGCCAAGAATGACAAGTTCCATAAAATGATTGAAGATGCCACCCTAGCGTGCTACAAGTTTGCTCACACTCATATGCAAGCTAAAGGACCTGTTACAAAGGTATGTCATTGTTATCATAATAATTAGAAGTTAGCTGTGTCTATGTGGTTAATTATTCTGCTTTTTTTATAGAACTTGTATACTGAGGTATATGTACTAGCTAGATCACAGACTGTTCATCATGGATGTTGGGCACACATCTATGATTCTGTGTTAGTGTCAGATCAGTAGCTCATCAGGGCCTATTTGCGTGTGATTTCAATACCAGCTTTGGGGTTACACTTATTTAACAAACCCTTGGGCCAGTTTTTATATTTCCTCAGTTTTCGCTGTTAAACCCCATCTCAAAAACTCACCTGTAATTTTTTCTTTACAAACATGTATGGTAAAACTGTTGATAATTCACAATGGTCCACCTGAAGGACTAGTGCGGAAACCAAACCTTTTGATACTTTTACCCTAAATAATATTGCGTACAGTCATAACATTAAAACTACCTACAAATCGCAAACAGCGGGTGTCGCATCAATACAAGGTTATTTAGTTAAAATGTTTCGAGATCCAAGACTTACATGCATGACAAGCACCATGTAAACCATAATAAAATGATGCTGTGTCATTCTGTTATGGCTAAATTGCACACAATGATTAGGTACCTCTTAATCAGGTACCTAAGGTAATAACTTGCAGAATTCTGGTGGGCGTGTAAATAATGTTTGTTTAATAGATTCAATTGATGCTAATCGTCAATTTATCCATTAATTCGCTCTTTTAGAAATTTTCAATTGCGTGAATTCCATAAGCGCCTATATTCTTATTCTTGCTAAGAAGCCAGCAGTGTAAAATACCACATTAAGCAAAACCTAAACTTCACACCATTTTTGATGTCCCTATTTTTTTTCCAGATGGAATTGGACAGCGAGCAATTAGCCAATCTATCCACAGAAAGTGGGAAGAAGTTATCAGAGGAGCTAGCTTTATTCATTGGAACTGTTGGCGAAAATGCAGTATTGAGGAGAGCTGAATGTTGGAAGTCAAACAATAAAGACGTCAAAATTGCTGGCTATACCCATCCTGCGCCCGCGAAGATGGCGGGATATTCTGCAGGAAAATATGGAGCTCTACTCGCATATAAACAAGCTAACGATACTGAAGATGTTGGCAGGCAGCTCTGCCAGCATATAGTAGGTATGGGCCCTAGAAAGATTGGTAACAAAGAGAAGGACCACCCTGCCAAAGACGCCGATGACGAAACCTGTCTTATTTACCAAGAATACTTACTGGACCCCTCTTATACAGTCGAGGAAGTGATGGAGCAACATAAAGTTGAGGTCATTGATTACATAAGATTCTCGTGTGGAGAAGTAATTGAAGCAAATATGCCTGGCGTGGAGAAGCAACCATTAGATACAGTCCAAACCTTACAATGAAACGTTGTTACGGCTATGCAATGGACTCAGTTATACACTCGACACACTCACCTAAAGTAGTTATATAATTTCATAATTTGTTATGTGATAACTAAAATCCATAGTTCATATTTATTTTATATTATTAAGGAATAAAAGCTTAAATATTATATACTCTTTGAATTTCTTTTACTAGAATATAAAAACATGGTTGATAAAGTTTAATCACTACAAAAAATTAATTAAGTATACACATCATTTTTTGTATGAATCGGCGTGAATTACATTCTTCATCTTGGCTTTTCCCTTCCAGAGGAACATTCGACAGTCTTTTTTCCAAAACATAGCAATTTGGCAAGGCTCGAAACAGTAGCCATGGTAGCTCAATACCTCTGGGGAGACGACGTGGAGCGCCAGTGTGATCTGCTCTCTCGTCCTGAAGGGGCCCGTGGTGGCCGGCCGCAGCAAGCACCCACACGGACAAACTGTCGCTATTTTCGGCGCCGACATAACATTTATTCTGTTACATAAATTGATTCTTTGAAAATTGCCACATAACCTAAGCTCCTCGACGGCTCCAGTGAAAGATTGCGTGGCACGCAGCGCGAGAGGCCTCGCATTTTGGTTTTCTGGATTATTTCTGAAACCAACGGTGGATAAAGATTTTTTTGTGATATTCGGACTATCTTCCGGGCTCCTATCTTCGAACTCGCTTTCTTTATCAGAATTATCATCTGTGTACATGATTGCTATAATTTACGTTTTTTTACGAATTTGAAATGACAGTTTCCGTCGTTTGTTTCCCGCCTCGGATGACATTAGCTCGGAAACGTTGATCCAAGGACAAAAAAACGTTTTTTTTTTTTATCAAAAAGTTTGTATTGACCCTGGTGACACCAAACACATTGCACCTAGTTTTATGCGGTCATCACACAGAATTATAGTAAATAATACAAAATAGGTCACTTTATAAGCATTCGACCGCGTTGAATCGATCTATGATCGCATCATGTACCGCTCATGCTGTTGCAGGTAGGTCTAATACACCGACATAACGGTAACTGAATCTAGGACAACTACTTCCGATGCTGCAAACCGTATTTCAGTGACCAAACCAAACCAATATTTATCTGACTTGAAGACAGATTTTTAAAATTGATACCTATTTTTATTTAGGTAATACCAAATCTCCCTTTTCATTTTTTGCTGAAAAGGGAGATACTACTACGTCTTTTCTTATGTTACAGTTAATTCTCCAAGAAAACACTTGAAGACGTCAAGAACTGGCACTACTACAAATCTTCAGTAGACTAGATACCAGGCGCGGTCCGAGGGGGGTCATGAACCCCAAAATCATTCAAGATGTCGAGAGTGTGAATGACTTACTTGTCATACTAACTTAAAACTGTACTTGAGCCACGGAGACCCCAGGGCATAGGCAGACATGGGGTCTGCCGACAGAAGTACACTTAAAAATATGATAATGGGTTTTATAACGCGGCTAAAAGGATTTTACTTCAAAAAGCCTGTTATAAAACATAGAATCTAGGATGCAAGAGCGAGCGAAGCATACTCGGGATATTGAGCACCCCTCTCGTACGTAAGGTTTGAATGGTTTAAGTTAAGGCCAGCAGATTCCAAAACCTAAATTGCTGTAAAAAGAGTTTAAGCTTTTCGTCATAATTCGATAAAGTAAGTTCTCTTTCTGTATGATGATCAAAAGAAAACAGAACCTATTCAAAGTAGGGTACTATAATTTTCAGGCCCGCTTCGCTCGCTCTTGCAATCTACATTCTGTTGATTCTTGAGCTTTTCTTCTTCGGTCGACAAAGCAAGTAATTCCTAGTACTTTTGGAATGTTCAAAAGAAAATCGAACCATTCCGAGAGTGTGCAAAATTTTCGAGCCCGCTTCGCTCGCGCTTGCATTCTGCATTCTCATAGTTAGGGCTTACCAGCATAAGTCGATAATTTACCTCCTATTTCTGTTTGACAATATAATAAAAACTAACCAAACCGAGGCAAGTTGATAAAATTTTGGAGCTCGCTTCGCTCGCTCTTCCAACACGTGCCTGAATGGCATAAGTAATGTGGAGCTGGAGATATACATGGACCATAACAGAACATCACCCATTGTGACCCCTCCCCAAGATCTTTTTAAGTATATTTGTAAAGGTTATCTGTTTTCAATAAAGTTATTATTATTATTATCTTGGGCTGTGACCGCGCCTGCTAGGTACGTGATAGATACTACCTACCCATTCTAATTAAACCACAGAACATCACTGATTGATCTTTGACACTGGGTAGGTGCGGCAATGAATTCTACATCCTACTGGCCTACACTTGACGGTACCTGCAAAACATGTAGAGATAAGTAGGTAGCCATAAAAAATCACAATTCTATGTTTATCAACAATTATTGAGCAAATAACAAACGAAAGTGAATGCGGAATTAATGTCCAAATGAACAATGTGCGCGTCCGAGCGTGCATCCTGCCCTGTATGGCAGATTGCCAGCTTTACTATGGCGAATTGTCCCACCATAGCATGTGCGATGTATATGTTCGTCAGTCAGTACACATCTCCGCTCTGCTATGGCTTGACGGACAACATAACTGATAGCTATCAAGTCGTTCCATACTCATAGTCATTTTAAATGAGAAAGTGAGATAAACTGCAATTATACCGTTAATGGACGAATATCAGGTGGTGCATTTAAATTCTTTAAGTATTTTAATTATTGTATCGTGCGTCAATTATACATTATTAGTAGGTATTTGATTTATACAGGATCAAATTAAATTAGCTAGCAAAACTCCGCAGACGTGATGGGTGAAGAGATATCTAAACATGATAATGAAAAAATTAATTAAGTTGGTTGAATAAGTGCGTCTAATGGATTTTAACACCTAATTATGTTTAGTAATTACCTACTGATTTTGTAATCGGTCACACTAAATTAGCTAGCGATACTCTGAAGACGTGATGGGTATCAATATCTGAACACGATAAAATGAAATAGATTTTCTCCACTCATACTTCAAGTAACAAGACTACAGTCACTGACCCCCCCCCCCCCTAAACATCAAAACAAAAACCCATCCCGTATGCAAAGTTTCACTAGCTAATTTAATATAAAGAAAGAAGAAAGAAAGAAAAGAAATAAATAAAATATGACCCTGTATATTATTTATTAGGTAGATATGATTACAGAATAGCTAAGGTAGGCAGGTAGATAATTCCTAAACCTAATTAGGTGTTAAAACCATTAGAGGCACTTATCCAACACTTAATACATAGATACTTACCTAATCTAAAGCTCATAAAAAAACGTTTACGTACCTACTTATATCGCTCTATTCATTATAGATACCGAGATAAAAGGCGAGGTAGTTAGGCAGCTTTGGTAGGTCTAGTTTTTTATCGTAGGTAGGTACCAAAAAAAATCGATGTCTGAACTACAGTTCAGACATCGATTTTTTTCCTATCCCCCAAAGTACATTTCAATCTGATTCGAGGAAATATTAAATGCTCTATCGGTAATATGATAAACAAACAGCGTTGGTTCCGCTACGTCAATTTGTCGCTGGTCTAATTGAGTTGTTAAGAGCTGCCGATAACTAGCGATGAAAACGCGATAGTCACCACCGCCACATATCAATCCGAGCAGGTTGCCGCCCAGACTTTCGCGGGAATTAATTCATTCCTCTCGAAGTTTTATTAAAATATGTAAGTGCAAGAAGCGTGAAACAATTTTCTTTTTGTGGTTCGCTCGACCGTCGTCCGAGAGCGGTTGGTTTATGGTTAGTCCGCGAGGAGTGCATGAGTGTCGCGGTCGTCTGCGCGTGTCTTTCTGTCTGTCCAAACTCCATAGTGCCGATACGCGGGTGCCAGTTGCAGTGTACGTGTTGTTATGGAACCAGGCAGCTCCTGAACATCCATAGGAAAATGCACATCCTGGAGATTGGTGCTGATCAAGTAATTACGTGATATTTGTATACAAACAGTGAAAGAAACTGAAAGTGTCCAAGTGTGTTCAACTTTGAATGCGAAGTAGTCATAACGCACATAATTGATATGATGCACATCTCTGGCATATGAATGAGCGCTAATTAGTAGATAATATGTTCAATTTAATTAACTAAGTGACTACATTTGACTAATAAATGTAGGTATTAAAAGATAGAATTATGAAACAACTACCTGCTTTTAATAGTTTCCTAACATTGTCGTATATATTTGTTTTTAATAGTGGTAACTAATAGGTACCTTGACCAGTGGTGGCCCAGTGGTAATTGACCCGACTTACGAGTTGTAGGTCGTGAGTTCGAACCCAGGAAGGCACTTTACTTTGTGTAAATTATTTCATCACTACTGCTCTCAAAACGGTGAAGGAAAACATCGTGAGGAAACCGGCATGTCCTAGAACCACAAATTCGAAGACGTGTGACATCCACCAACCCGCACTGGGCCCGCGAGGTCGATTATAGCCCACTCCCTCTCACAGAGAGGAGGCCTGTGTCCCAGCAGTGGGAATATTATAGGCTGATTATGTAATAGGTACCTTAGGTATATGTATATACCCTCCCATAGCTGTTAGGTACCTACCTATAGTATGTACTAGGTTTAAAAGGTGATACTTGAATTGAGGGTAGGTAGGTACTTAGTTAAAGTAAATTTAAGTAAAAATGCATTTTATTATCAGATAAAATATTCCATATCACCATAATCGCACACTCAGGCGCGTTGCTAATTAAGCACTTTATATATCTTCACGCACTATTTCCTTGTGGAGAGAGCAGAACCACATACGATATCAATGTTACGTTACGTGTTTAACATTTTAAAGCCCTCTGCTTACTTTGGCTATACAGAGTAAAATACTTTGGACCTCTCCTAATTGCCTGAAATAGATACCTACCTATCTGCCAAACGATCGGCACGGGATTCGAATCCGTGTGCTTTAACGCAATACGAGGACGTAAGAGAACTTGCCCAGTTGAATTTAGGTGGGTGTTGAAACTTTAAGAACGCCCCACTTCTTATCAATTTTGCTTTGAACCACCAAAAACCACAAGGTTTTAGCGTTGAATGTCCAATGTTCAAACCCATTGTGAAGACAGTTGACACTCACATAAACAGCCTATGATGTTCCCACTGCTGGGACCGAGGCCTCCTCTCTGTGAGAGGGACTGATCTGTAATCCACCACGCGGGCTCAGTGCGGGTTGGTAGGTGTCCAATGTCTTCAAACGTTTGGTTCTAAGACTTGCATACACAAAGTAAAGCGCCTGCCTGGGGCTGCAGTCTCGACATTCATAGCGATCGCTTTACGACCGAATTCGGTCGCTAAGTTCTGTCACTCCATACATTACACCTGTCAATCCGGGACTTTGCGACCGAATTCGATCGTAAAGCGATCGCTATGAATGTCGAAACTGCAGCCCCTGGGTTCGAACCCGCGACCTACAACCATTTTATGTCCAGGAAAATCACTGTCCATTCTATGGTTGCCTGGAAGAGATCGCAGTAATGCAATAAGGACGCCCATGTATATTTTGTAGTGTTTCATGTATCTTTTACGCTAATTATTTTTGTGGTGTACAATAAAGTATACATAAATAAATAAACTCTTAACTCGGGGCTGTTACCACTGCGCCACTACTGCTGTCTCAGACACTGACAGCCGTAAATTAAATAATCAACGTTCGCGTCGCGTTTGTTGTTGTATTAGCTTAAGAAATATATTAGAATAGAATTTGCGTAACCAATTCTTACTCATCTTGTAATAAGTCAAATTGAAAGAGTACATCATATTTACAAATAAAGTTGAAGTTAGAATTCGTCACGATCTTTACATTGGCAATCAACCTTCGCAGACTTCTCGACTACAGACAGCCACAGGAAGTATGTTGGTCAAAGTTAGATAGATAGAAAACGAACACACCTGCTGTTAAGGCTTTATTCCCATGAATATTATAAACAATATCATTGCACCCTCATCCAACTCATTGTGCATAAATAAATAGGTAGGTAGGTACCATTACTTCCCGCTGTTAGAAATGAATACCTAACAACCGCGTAGACCAACATGAACATTAATTATAATTACAACACGACAAAGCCCAGCAACCTACAATAGTCATTATCATGGAAATTACGTATTTAATGCCTTTTACAAGTAGGTTACACCAACTAACGTTAGTGACCACACCCAGAAGGCCTATTGTCGGTCGGCGGACGACCCACAATCCGCTAACGCAGTCATTTGTCCGACTTTATCCGTACCTGTCCTTGAGACGCTCCTTTCTCTGCCCTACCCTTTATTGCCTATGAAAATAAAGGGGTTCCGTAATTTCAGCCGTTGGTCACGCCTTTCTTTAGTGAAACAATGGGCTAGACTAGATTGTTCGGTCGCGGTTCTGATTTCCAGATCTGAACGAAACAATGGAGGTTTTATTCTCAGATGAAGTTTAGAATTTTGTGCTAGATTTTTGTTCCATACTTAGATTGGCATACTGTACAATACCAGCCTGCAGTAGGTATTTGTTGCAATGAGTAAGTATCTCTACTCATTGCAACAAGTTATAACAATTATACAAAACAAAGAAAAAAAAATTTTTTATTAGAAACAATCAGAACGAATGTCCCTACCTACCTACCTTTATAGGTCTTTGTTCTGATTGAGGAATTTAAAGAAGTAAGCATTAACTGATACTAGGTATTTATTCATAATATTAATACTTATCTATTGTTATATTTCATGGTGGCCATAGGATGGAGATGAAAGCGGCAGCGCACGCGCCGCTGAAGCAGCATTTCGCACGGTGCCGCGAGACCACACCACCTTCCTCGTGTGGAGAATCACGGTAAGTCAACTGATATATCATAACTTTCCATAATGCAAGGTGTTAGGTTAAAACGAGGAAAATCCTAAAAAAAAAAATGCTGTTCCACATTTTGACACATAGGGTTTGTCCCACGTTTTCATGAGTACCTACTACATTCCCTTAAAGTATGTCCTTCGTTTAACATAGCACTCTGTATAATACACAGGTAAACAACCAAATTGTACTCATCTACATACATTAACCAGTTTAATTTGCATGTTATATTTCAGCTTTCAGGGTTTCAGCTATTATAGGTAACTGAAATACTTGAAGTGTGAGATAACTTTATGCTCATAAATACTTAGCAGTAATTTTATTGTAAATAGAACAAATAGAATTGAAATGACAAAATATTATGTTTTAATCTTTCCAACAAACTCGTCCTTGATCAAACTCCAGTTCGAGAGCTCCACGGAAAGTGACTGTCACGTTTTACACCAAGCAACACTGAACTTAAATTGACCTATCACGCGAAACGCTCACATTCAATTACATTTGATAAATACAGATACATGCCTACACGCCACAGTTTTGCTCATACATAACAAACTTCGCTTTCACTGGCGAAGACAAAAGTCTTGACTTGAGTCATCATCTCGTGTTGTATTGTGACTTTATGAGTTCGCTGTCACTCTGAATATTGCAGTTATGTTTTGCTAATTATGACTGATGATGTTCTACGAGTTTAAATTGTCGATCTATGGTTAGCGTGTAGGTACACATCTAAAGTACCTGCTGATAGGTGAGACCTACCTATTTACATTTATTACATAACGTATTCAAAAGCTATGCCCAGTACCTAGGTACAGTTCTCCATACGAAACTACCTTTTGGAAGGGCCGACTAGAATCAATTCTATTTTCTTGTAAATTTTGACGGTAAAAATGCCTTGTGCCTATTTGAAATAAATGGTTTGACTTTGACTATAAAGCAAAATTAATTAATTCATTTCATATCTGTAATTAATTAGGCTGAGAAACAGCATTTGAAACGTCAAATGAAAGCTTATCTACTTCCCACAAAATCTTGGTTTATCAATAACTGAGTTATGCACATCGTAAGTACCTACTTAGTGTTCTTAAATTCCGTAGGTTGCTGGCTTAAATTAGACAGTGCAACTTTCAAGGAACTCGATGTAGATTGACCGAAAAGTTTAAAATCTCAGCATCATGTTTCAAGTATCTACATCATAGAACAATCATGTACAAAATGCAGGTTTAAATTAACTTTCAGATGTACCTATCTAAACATAATTTACTTACACATAAAGACAGAAAGTGACCCTAATCGATTCGTAAGTAGGTTTCATCAAGAGGCAATAATATTGGTTACCGAGGTAATTTGTACTATTTTCTTTGTTTATGTTATTAATAATAACAAAATTATATCCTACTAGCAGCGCCCCGCGATTTCACCCGCATAAGTTTCGATTCCGTGGGAATATCGGGATAAAAAGTATCCGATGTGTTAATACTGGTTATAAACTAAGTATTTGTGTGCCAAATTTCATCCAAATCCGTTCAGTAGTTTTTGCGTGAAAGAGTAACAAACATCCATCCATCCATACAAACTTTCGCGTTTATAATATTAGTTTAGTAGGATTCACAAACTAAAATATAGCGTCGAAAAAATCATCCGCATCGCTGTCGACTTATGTTATTGTTTAAGATTAATACTGTTACTGTGTAAGCAATATTTGTACGCCTTGCAAGGCAGCACATAATTATACAACATTTTTTTGTTTTATTTTATACCAGCTTTACCTACCTACCTAATTTGAATTTGTTGATACAATGTTCGTGTAATTTATATGTCTATACATAGTATTAATACTGTGTACATAGTATTATACTTTTGTTTTACCTACCTATTAATAACCAGTAGGTAAAACAATTTTACTAGAATGGGGTAGATACCTAGTGTGCACAAAGCGTGACCATAGTAAAAGCAAACAAGTACGACATCTTCATACATTCGCACCGCGCGCGGTTTGTATGTGAGCGCGCTCGTACGTATGCGTCGTCGCACGCACACACTGACAAAATTTATCGCTGCTAAAGGTGCGCCAGTCCTGGCTGTGACGCCGGTAATATCGCCCGCGCCCGCGCACGCTTCGCCGCTGCCCTGCTGCTCGTAATAAATAATTTGTACGTGTACCTACCTACCTCCTTTAACTACAAAGACTTCATAATCATTTAATTTTATTTGAATAAATACATGATTCAGTAAAACCACGTTTTTATTAGTCATATATTTCGATCGTAATTTTTCAAATAACTAAACAGATAACATGACGTAGGCAATGAAAAAAATGTAGTCGGCTCTGGTCTATGTACTTACACACGGCTACACGTCAAGCTATACAAAACCAGTTTGTCTTGGCCTCACTTTGCATGATATTTTCTCACAATGAACGGTCAGCTAATACTACTGGTTTTGCATAGCTTGATGTGTAGTGTAGCCGTGTGTAGAAAAAATAATTTAAAAAAACTTTGTATTAAAGGTCCCTGATGCTTACCCTACAGGGGAACATTGTTTTGTATAGAGATTGACTATACATTTTTGACGATTGAATAAAGTATAAGTGACAGCCCTACGAGTTTAGGCTATTATCGCTCGCTCGGGGCTTGAGTTGGCGTACTTGTTTGCTTTTACTATGGCGTGACCCAGCAGTCACACAACAATAACTAAACCAATTGGAGTTATATCGTGGTTATATTCCCATACGGCTTTTATTTTTATCACTATAATAAATAATTCTCTGTTGAGATCTCTAGATCTTTATTGCTTAGAAAATATAGAGAAAAACCAAGTGGGTATTCTTATAAGAAAATCACAATGATAAAAATTCTCATAAAAATATGGAAAACATTTTCGGTGTTTACCATAAAAATCTGTGTGATGTTGTGATCATTTCCTTAATTTAGTAGACCGTGTGAAAGGTCAACACGGTAAACTATGTTTTCTCACCGAACGCATAACAATAACGATTGCAGCGAACTTGAAAATGTCGAAACTGTGATGTCTGATGAACTGTCTGTCTGTCTGCGGAGATTTGAAGATTTCATGAGAACGAACTCTTTCTACATTTCCAAATCACACCTTTTTGCGTAACGAGTTCAAGTTAGATCATTCAACCTTTTTGCCTGCAATGATAGGTATTTAATTGTAGAACTATTCATTTTATATCGTGACAGAAATGTTACAATTATTACTTACTAATAGCTCGGTGATAGTATAGGTATAATTAGTGCGCACGAAAGTGTGTTCTCCGAACGTGCACCTATCTAATTAAAACCATCTTGTCTATAACAATTAACACTAGGTACCTATATGATTCTCTTTTGCGACTTCAACCACACCAATGACAAAACATGTAGTTAGCACAATTATTATTTTAGAGACGTATATAGACTTAATGATTTTCAGAATGCCAGTTAGAAATGATTCGTAACCTATGCTTGCAGTCTAGACACCTACCTGCTTAGTTCATTTGTTTTTTTTTTTCAGAAAACTAAAGCTGTGTATTGTAATCATTTTCATGAATACAAAGTGAAAAGAGAAAGTATACAATTCAACACAACGATAAACTGCAGCGAGATGCATGTTTAGCAACATGGACACTGCGCCGTGCGCGGGCGCACCACGCTTGTTAGCCGCGCGCAATGCGATGCAAACATTCGTCCAGCCATCATTTGCAACCATACATATTACCATTTATCATCTATTACCCACTTTCTGTTACAAAATTGAGTTTCTAGTAATCTGACACTACGAGTATAACCGCACCGACGCACAATGGCCGTCTTGATTAGACGTGACTTTCTACTCTTAGATAAATAGCTTAAGTAGGCACGCTAAGTCTCTTATTCCCAATACCTTAGAAGCCTGGAAAGTAAATACTGAGTCATTGTTAAGTTGACAAGTTTAGACATTCATCTGTTTACTGTCAATCAATAGAATAGAAAGAGGGATCCATGGACGCATGCGCACGTGCAAGCCACAGCACAACGTTCTAGCACGAGCGCATCTGAAAGTAGCATTAAATCACCTACGAGACTTCAAATATAATTAAACAGTTTATTTCGTGCCGATAAGATCGTAAACACAGAGACTATAAAAACTTTGCCTGTAATCATCTTTTAAGATTCCTATCATTTTCTGTCAGATTTCTCGCGCTGTCAAATAAATCCTTAACAAGCAGGCCGGCCGCAATTTATTTGTTCGTTCGCAGATGCACCTCTCGTGTTAACAATTTCATACAATTTCTCCAATAAATTAATTAACTAGTGTGCTCCATAAAGATAATTAATGGCCGAGTACGAGACTTGCATTGTAACGGAAGACCAGTGTCGGCACTCGACACAGATATTGTTGTCTAGCAGGGTTAGGCGAAACAATCCCGTACAGAACATTAAATTAATACCATCACATTTGTCAAGCGGTGTGTTTCTATAGTTTCCTTCGTAGAACTTGTCAGTTAAACTAATTATTACAAATTAAAATATTACTCGCTTTCTATTTTCTGTCACGGATTAAATATAACAACTTAAAGTCCTAGCTAATGTGTGAAAGTATGCCTGACTATCGTACTTTCTCACATCGCGTTAACAAAGGAACATGCAAATACCTACAAACAACTCTCAATCTCTTGAAAATATTCTACCTGTCGCTGCTGAAGATTATAGTAGGTAAAACCAGTTTTAATGTGCAGTTGAAACGGTCACTATTCCAATCTGGTGGATAGCAATTCCGAGGAATATTTTGAATTTTACTTACCTACTATATCAGTAAATAGTGTGACAGCCCTGAATGGTACCATCAGTGAGCCGAGTGAGTCACACCACATCTCAGTCCCGCTACATGGACGGAGGAACTGGGACCGCCAGACCGCGACTGAACGATTTTCAACTTCACATTACAATACAAACAAAGATGGCTATCAGTCACGGACATTGTTAGCATCGAAGAATATTACCTTACTTGGAACTTGGAAGATACACCTGGCCGACATACTACCATTGTGGAAATTACGAGCAAAAATTGTGCATGTAAAAAGATACCTATCATGTGTTTTTGCAATACTGAAAGCTTTGTGTAAGACTTGACTGTACCAAAAAGGTTAAATCAATTTAGAAACAGTTCAAGTTCTTTGACCGTTGCCGGTGACGCAGAAGTTACTAATGTTGTTATAGGTATTGTTTCCGATGGTTTACCTATTGAATCTAATACCACCATCCTGTCTTAGTCGATAGAGGTAGTAGGTAGTTCGCTGTCGGACATAGGCGCTTGGCCACTCTCATGCTACCAGCACACCGTAAAGATCATCGCTCCACCAACTGAAAGCACCGTGAGGCTTTATTAGATAAAGTAAAAGCCAATTTAATAGATACTTTACCGTAGATTCAAATTAATTTTCTGCTTAGTATTTTTATGGTGCAATAAATAAGCTGCAACTGTGAAATTATCCGTAAAGTGGAAACCAAAACAATCGTAAAGAAACATAACTAAGTTATAAAGCTCCGCTTTACCGATACAAGAATGTACTTAGAAACCATAAAACTGAGATATGCTTAATTGCCCTGACACAGCCAGTAGGCGTCGCGGCAGACCCCGTAGAAGATGGCGAGACGAGCGGGAGAAAACGAACCATCAGTGGATCACTTTAGCCCCGGATCGAAAGAACTGTGGGGAATTGAGTAATACACTGACAGTTCAAAAACATTCATTGCGTTATTTACATTGTTGAACAGACAAATTTTTCGAACATATGAAGGCTTAGGAATATCCTTCTAAATGAAATGTGATTGAAAGTCATCATCTGCGTAGCCTATTCCCAACTGCCTATCTGACCCCCACAACCCTTACTGGGTAATACGATACCCCTTGATAAGACTGGTTGTCAGATTTTTTGGGCTCCTGCCGACCCGTAACGACTGCAAAGTCCACGAATGACAGCCATCTTTACATATCAAGAGCCCTGTCTTGATATATACCTGTGTTTTACGCAATTAGGGTGCTGGAAGTCATAGGGAGAGGCCTTCACCCTAGTGGGATGATGCAGGCTAATAGTAACAGTATGTTTAGTTGCAGTTTAGCTATTTGAAGACGATATAAAGATGTTTCTTCTCCTCCCTCAATATTTCTAATTTTGATCCAAGCTTAAACCTTTCAGCCAGTTTTTGTATTTGGAACCTTATTCCGACTGAGATAAAGGTCTTAACACAACATTCATAAGTTGAATCGGGTTTAAAATTATTTTTTCACGGAATAATAAATTATTGAAGGATTCTTGGAATCCTAAACGATCCTAATTCATACCACGCCACAAGCCACATTTTCCTAACAAAACACACAAACAGCAGCACGCAGAGTATCATTATTACCACTAATTACCAGTCTCTGCAGCATGTTTGCTCGACTGAACTAATTATCGCGCAATTCCGTCAGAATAACATTACCATACGCATAAAATTAATAAGCATAATATGCGGATAAATACTCGAAAGCGTATGCACAAAAAGCAGATCGCGTGTAATTAAAAAACGTGGATTATCCAGTGTTTAGTGTCGTGATATAACGCCAGGGAGATACGCACTCACATGCCGTCGTAATTGTACATCACTATGCACGAATGGCCAATGACGTTCCATTGAGAACCACGATCGCCGCCGGCCGATAATTTATTTTTTCACTAAATATCTACTAAAAACAGCAATCAGCACATTTGAAATATCGTATTTCGCTTCGAAGAGCGTGACACATTTTGATTATGACATTCATGCATACCATCTACTTATTACGGACAATTTATAACTGCACAATTACAACCGAACACGCGTTAATAACCAGTGATTGACTAAAATCTAAATTATAGCACACCATAATAACAGTTACGAAATAAAGATAGCAATCTTTCATTGTTTTTTTTTTTTCTTGATAACGGTCGACGCCCGCGCAGATAGTCAACTATTCGGATCGAGATTAATAGCCAGAACTTATTGTAGGTGCTGATTTCTATTTATTTTGTAAGCTGACGACAAATCGAGTTCGAGATCACTGACCTAGCTTACTCGTATTTGCTACTTACTTTATTTTTATCTGGATTAACGTCGCCAATGAATACATTAGATTTAAATATTTATCTTTATTACGAATAATTCCCGCTAGATAAACACTATTTAAGGTGATTACGGTCAAGTATGCAAATTGCAAGAATATTTGTATGTAGTGACTAAGAGACAAAACAGAAGCTCGTTTTAATATAGTCCATCACAGACGTGGCTATAATATATTATACTAGCTGCGCCCATAAGTTTCGATACCGTGGGAATATCGGGATAAAAAGTATCCTATATGTTAATCCTGGTTATAAACCATCTGTGTGCCAAATTTCATCCAAATCCGTTCAGTACTTTTTGCGTGAAAGAGTAACAAACATCCATCCATTCATCTAGCAACTAGTAGCTACATCAGTGATGGACAATATTTTATTATGTAAAAGAATTTCAATATATAACGAAAGTTCGTTTTCAGGAATCGAACACGGAACTATTGCCTCGCACACACTACGGAACATTCTACGACGCTGAGGCTTACTTGGTGTACTCTTGTTCCCTGCCGGGACAGCCGGCCGGACCTGATGTTATTGTGAGTAACTGGACATAGACTAAATAATACCCAGATTCTGAGACATTTAAAATACCTAGCCCTGGGCGACCAAATCTTATAACAAGATTCTTTAATCCTAATGACGATGACGTTACAATTTCCCTTGGGCCTGATGAGGGGTAGGTATGTACCAAGCCACGGCCTCCCCTGTCGACTTTCTGATTAAGCAGGTTTACAGAAGTTTGGACTATTGTCCAGGTTTAGCTAAGCCTAATGCAAACGTTTAAATTGTGACACGAAGTAGCAAGGGCGTTCAGATATACTCGTAGATCTACTACAACACACCTAAAAATTATTGCCAGAACGCATTTTTAAGTTCCAGTAATTTAAAACCACTAGGACTAAACTGAAAATATTGTGTGGTGAACTTTAACATATTACTACCAGCGCCGAGAAATAAAAGAGAACGGCAATGGGGAGCTTCTGGAGCGCCACATCCACTCGTGGGCCGGAGAGCGCAGCGGGTCACTCGCGGGGCTGGCCTTGCGCCGGGGCACGCAACTCGCGGCCTACCTCGCCGCGCCGACGGTTGTCCACCGCGAAGCCGTCACCAAGGAGACGCCCCGACTTCTATCTTACTTCAGAGATGGGATCAGGTAAGACATGAATCACGATTGGCCTTGCGTGCTCTTGCACACGGCTTTTTTCTTTATACTATTTCGAGCGAAATTAAGTTTTTCTAAGTATTATTTATTAAAAAAACAGGATTCTCCGAAGCGGTTCAGCCAACCTGAACGGAGCAGCTCGCCTGTACCGCGTGCGCGGACGCCGCCCGGTACTGGTACAGCTCGAGCCGGTGTCGTGGGCGCAGCTCGCGACTGATGGCGTGTTCGTACTGGACACCACCTCGCTGCTGGTGCTGTGGCTCGGACGGACGGCCAACCTTGTCGAGAAAATATTTGGAGCCAAGGTTTGTGTTGTTACGGTTGGAGAGTCGTAGGAATGCGTTTTAGTTAAAAATAGTTGGTAGGTATGTAGATAGGTTCGTATTACCTAAAGTTCAATGCTACGCTTAGGAACATTTTAATTTAATTAAGGCCTTCATTAGACGCCTACAATTACGCATTCCTGTATAAATATAAGATCCAACTAACAATTATGAAGGAAGTAGTTATAGGTACCTTAAATAATCAACCTTACAAATCTAGATCGCATACCGGATGGCCCGTGGTGCAGACAAGGGCATGATGGCGCGTCGGATCGCGATAGCTCATGACGGGTACGAGCAGACGCTGCCAGCCAGTGACCGCGCACTTCTGGACGCACTGCTGGAGCTGCGTGCGCGCGCGCTGCGACCAGCCGCGCCGCCCGCCGACCCGCCGCGACCCGCGCGCCTCTACCGCGCCACGCAGCCGCCGCGGGTCACACCTATAACTGTACCCTCGCAGCGACCCGCTGCAAGACTGGAAGAAATAAAGCGCGCGCCGCTGTTCAGAGAAGACCTAGCTGATGATGTAAGTGACCTAGGACGCAGCAGTGACCGCCAAAACTCATTCAAGCGTTTCCCATTTCTTACGATTTCAATAAATTGTGTTACCGCAGCGATTATGGCTAAACCACTAAACGCTTGACGGGTTTTAAAATGTAATCCATCCTCTCTTGAGATAATAGTGCACCACAAGACTGCAATGTTATTGATTTTTTACCCGACTGCTCGACAGCACAGGCAAGGTTATGTTTAGTCACGCGTATCTTTGTTGTGGAATTCTCTACCCTCAAAGCATCTTAGCGGCTGAGTGGATTTTAATACATAAGGTGTCTATCGCCTCGATGGTTATAGGCTAGGTTATTTTTATAAAATCGAAATGGCGGATTTTAGACGTCAATAAGTAATGTTTAGAAGAAAAAGTACCATGCTCACGTGGGGTGGGTACCTATCAAAATAAGGGACCTGAGAAGACAATCCCAAAAATTTAACACTAAAGGGCTGAAAATAGAAAAGTAAGAAATCATAAACTTAGACGGCACGGTTGGCGCAGTGGTTAAGCGATTGACTGCTGCGCTGCGTGTCGCGGGTTCGATTCCCGCACGGAACAAATATTTGTATGACCTACACGTATTTGTTCCGAGTCTGGGTGTTTTTCTATCTATAATATGTATGTATTTACAAAAAAAAAAATGTATATAAGTAGTTTATCAGCCATCTTGTTACCATAACACAAGCATTAGGTTGCTTAGCTTGGGACTAGATGGCGCTGTGTGAAATGTCCAAGGATATTATATTAGGATATTATTATAAAAAATAACCCGACTGCGACTAAAGAATCAAACTAAAAAATTCAAGACAAGCTCAATTTTCAAGTAGTCTAATGCAGTTGATGGGCCTCAAAACTGAGATTTAACCAAAATAACTTTTCAGGGTGTCTACATAGTGGACAGCGGAAGTCGTGGTGTGTGGGCCTGGGTGGGTCCGTCAGCATCGGGCCCGGCGGCTCGAGGGGCCCTAGCAGCCGCACGAGGTTTAGCTCGAGCTCGTCGTATGACAGTCCCAGTATCAGCTGCTCCTGCGGGAAGGGAACCGTTGGAGTTCGCAGCGCTGTTCCACAACTGGCGCTGGTGTGATGCTAGACGCGACGGAAGACTTCGCGCCGCTCGGTCAGCTACAACTAGGCTGGATGCCGTCAGTCTGGCTACAAACGCGTGGCTCGCCGCTGAGGTCAGTTCTTGTTACTCGTTCATACTTACTCGACCTAAATCTACCTATCTAACTAGCCTATTTTGCCCCAAAACCTAAAACATATGACGTATCATATTAGGGAAAGCTTTGCCGTGGCGTGAACGTCCTTTTCACACGTAAAGATAAGTCTCAAGTTTATAAGAAAACATTAAAAAAATTACGTTTATTTATTTACAAACATCAATTTAGGGCTCACCAATCATATTGCTCTTCTTGAAGCCGTTGATGATTTGTTTTGTCACATTGGCTCCTCAAAATTTTCTCGTTTTCATAATAGGCTCAGCTGCCAGACGACGGTTCGGGCGCACTGCGAGTGTGGCGCGTTCGCCGACGCGGGACCGACGCGGAGGACGTGAACAAGGAGGCGCTGGCCGAGGTGGAGCGCCCACAAGCCGCGGTCTTCTACGACAGAGACTGCTACATTGTGCTTTACACCTACCACGCTCCCATCGGCGACCAGACCGTGCTCTACTACTGGATGGTGACAAAAAAATAATGCAATTTTTTGTAACATCTCAGTTTAATATGTATTAACTGCTCTTGCTGACAGCTAGTTTAGGTTGTTCCATCTGCGTGTTATAGCGAAGTGTAACACGACAGAAAAACCAAAATCAACTTGCATATATTTAAAGCTGATACAAGCGGTTGTGGTACGAGCTTTACATGATGTAAATGTTTCAGGGTGGCTCTTCGCCCAATGATCTGAGGAATTTGGGCGCTAAAGAAGCCAAAGACCTCTACACCAAACTGGGGCGTTCTCCAGTACAGGTTTGTACTGATTTGACTGTCGATATAGTTGAAAAATAATATAATCAATTGTTATTTCACACATTTTCAGGCATGGGTGTACCAAGGAAAGGAACCGGCGCATTTCCTTCAAATCTTCAAGGGTCGTATGATCACTTATGTCGGCAGCGCCACTGATTATGATCGTAAGTACTCGGAAGTACTATACTCATAAACTCCAAAAAAAAAGTAGCTTGTTTCAATTTGAGGTCAATAGTTTCTATTTTCGAAAGATCCTAACAATTTTTTGCACAGCCACAGGTCGCAGGCTCCTCGCACCATCACGCGTATTGATCCGCGTATCGGGACAGTACGCACGCGAGGCGCGGGGCGTGGAAGTACGCGAGGGAGCAGGTGCAGGGGGCGCGGGCGCGTGCTACGTGCTGCGCGAGGGGGGGCGCGCCTGGGTGTGGTGCGGCGCCAGCGCCACGGGGGACGAGCGAGAAGTCGCCAAGAACATGGCTGCCACTGAACACGCACTCGTTATGCAAGGTAATGCGAGGAAATGCAAGGTAATAAAAAACCAGGGGGCTTTGCATATTTTTACTTAATTCCGGATTAATGGCGCCGATTCTCTTGTTCACAAACTAAATTTAAGTTCAATGCATCTTTTTCTTTCTATTTAATTTAGAAAAGGACAGAAGATATATATTAGTTTAGTCCTGTCAAACTAGTCAGCGCCTGACGTAAATTGACGTACCTATTTTTAGCAGTCATGTTTTTCATCACGTCTAATCTGTCTATGGAGTATCTTAATTTGACAGGAGTAAACTAATATTTTATCTTCTGTCCTTTTCTTAATGAAATAGAAAGAAAAAGATGCACAGACCTTAAATTTAGTTTAGTTTGTGAACAAGGGAATCAGGGCCAATGTCACCCTATTCCCAGTGCAACATTCACTAATGTCGTAAATCGTGTTATACTTAGGTAAAGAGAAACCGGACTTCTGGACAGCACTGGGTAACCGTCGTCACCTGTTGGTGCCATCTCCACTGAAGGAGGTACAGCGCCCCCTGCCGCCGCGTCTCTTCTACGTGTCTCTCGGTGTGCCTACCCAATATTCATGTAAGTGAAACAATAGTTATTTGTTATACAAGAGTGCAAAGTTGCTTTTTAACCGCGTGTTCAATTTTGATGACCGAGCAAGCGAAGGATTCTAAAATTGAATCACGAGCGCAGCGAGTGATTCAAAATTAGAATCCTGAGCGTTAGCGAGGGAATCAAAAGAGCACGAGGTGAAAAATCTTTGCACTCGAGTGCAACACGTAACTTTTCATTCCACCTCAGCGAGGAAATGACTAAATGCAAAAAAAAAAAAAACGTTTACAATCACAAGATAGGTACACTTTTATTTCAGTTTAGGTATTAATTACTACATTATGACAGGTAAGTATTACAGAATAATCTTTAAATTATAACAAAATAATACTAAGGTATAATTAAGAAAATTTTAAAGTAACGTTGCTACAGTTATTTAAATTGAGTGTAATATTTTGGTTTGGTACTGTAATATTGGTGTTAGTCACTTGTGTACTGTTTTTCGGTAAACTATCTGTCATACTTAATAGTTGTACCGATTCATCGGATTCCCTTGGCGTGAATGTTGGAGAGAGAGGGAGATGGTTAGGTGTTTCATAACGGCTTATTTTTGATGTAGAAGGGCCAGTCCAAGGATCCGATTGAGGCTCTTTCAGTGTAATGGCTCCTACGATGCCTTCACATATTTTAGACTTATTTTGGATGGAATCTTCTATGTATCCCTCTACAACTGCATTGGACTTCCAGCCTCCGTGGCGCTTAAGGGACAGGAGATCAGCTCCGGAATCAGCCAAAAGTGTGGCTGAAGTTCGTCGGAAACAATGACCCGTGTACAACAGGGGTTCTGGAAGTTCAAGAAATGTTGCTATTTCTCGTGGGATACTGCCAATTTTATTAGTACCCATAGGCTGTCTAACACACTTTCCATTGCGATACTGTAGAAAAAATCGATTGATTGGAGTGTTAGGCGGGCGTAAGGCTTGATATTTCTCAACAATCGTTACGTATTCCTTGCGAATGACGAAGTTGCGGTCTCTTTTTGTCTTTGTATTAGGTAAATTAATTAATAGTAAATCATCTGAATGTTTCTCAATGTTTTTGACATTAAGTTGTGTTAGTTCATTAGTTCGACATGCTCCGTTTATTCCAATAATAAGAACAACCTGTAACGTAAAGAGTATTGTAGTAGATAAATGAATAAAATTGATATGAACGCATAATTATGCCTATCAACATCTACTAAGTATACTATTTAATTGAGAGTAGATACTGAATGTGCAACTGACTTACTTTTGCCGCCAAATATACGGAATCGGGTGCTTCGTTAAGAAACTTATCAATATCAGATACTGTGAAAACCTTCGATTTTTTTTGGTTGATGACCAGATGAGGCTCTTTTTAAAAATGCCACTAATTTAGGATAGGTATCGATATGTTTGTCTTTTTTCATCTTTATTGTTGCTTTTAGCATCGAATACGTACTCCATAGAGTGCTTGCTTTCTTGTTCTCGGATAATTCTATAAAATATGCCAGCAAAACGTTTTCTGAGAAAGTTTTGGCTCCTTTTGCTAGTCGCCACGTGTTGAACATATCGTACTGTTTTAGATACTTCTCGCGTGATTGTTGAGGGAGAAAGCTCATTTGCGCATTATTAACAGTTTTAGTCAATTCTGTTGGCGTCAAGCAAACTTCCTCGTCGCTAGAATCACTCATTTTAGTTTTTTCACTTGTTTTCAAGTTTCTTGTTTTTATTATAAGGTGTAACAATGACGTGAAAAAATGCCGCGTAAAGAACCGCGTACAAAGCAAATTGAAAAAAGAACACCAAGAAGGTTCCGAGTCTGAGTTTTTAACAAATGAAAAAAAAGTTGTATGATATATTCGGCACCATAGAGGTAGCAGTAAATAGGTTTAATGTTTTTTTTAATTCACAAACTTAGTGGACACGATGTTCTAAATTCAATTTACTTTATCCTCTAGAGAATAAAAACGGCTTTTCCACTCAGATATTGAAGATTAAAAATACTATTTCCGAGATGGTGGGATGAAAAATAATTAAACGCCTTTTAAAAACTGAATCCTGATTCAATTGTTTTATTTCAATTCGTGCGCCAAAAGGTCCTTATGGCAGTGAACTTGTATTGTTTGTGTACCTACCTACTAAATTATTTACGTTTCCTGTCTCCACAGTTGAGGAGATAGTCTCGTTCAGCCAGTACGACCTAGCGCCCGAGATGGTAGGCGTGGTGGACGCTCACGATGCGGTGTTCGTGTGGCTCGGACAGCACTGCTGCCCACGCGCTAAGGATGACCCCAGGTCTATCGCACTCGCCTATCTGGCGCAAGGTAACGAAAAAACTTTCATTTTTTGTTTTACTATAATGTAATAAAAGATTGAGCTCTTGCTATCGTATTGTGTACCTACGTATGTGTAATGTCGAATTTTTTGGAATAAATAAAGTTAGGTTCAAAATCAGTTACATTCTTAATTTATTGACAAATCGAACATAACTTTTCTCCTACTTTTACAATGCAGTCACTGATTTCCCAACTGTTTGCTTAGACCCAGCAGCACGGGATGCTGCGACTCCAGTTCTGGCGCTGAGTCAAGGACGTGAACCACCGCATTTCACCGGCTTCTTCCCCCATTGGAAGCAGTCCATGTGGAAGGTATGATTTTGCAGAATACCCGTACTAATAATTGTTATAAATGATAAAGTAATTCTGTCTGTTTGCTACCTTTTCACGCTTTAACGGCTGAACGGATATTGATGAAATTTGGCCCAAAGGTAGACCATGACCTGGATTAGGACATTATGTGATACTTTTTATCCCGGCAATACGTCCCCGTGGGATAATTTCCAACCTCCTCACGGGCAAAGCCACAGCCAAAAGCTAGTCAGTAATAAGTCCGTAGTAATGAAAGTTATAGTTAGTCCTTTTATGTTCGAACAGGGTCACAAAACGTTCAGTGCAATCATCAGTGCTTTGGAAGGCAAAGCAATTGTTCAAAGCGGCAACAGCGCGTTGCAGAGTGGCAACAGCGCTAACCGTTTTGATCAATACGAGAAATATCCACTAGGGGTCCTGAAAGGGCCAAAGGAGCATCTCCCGCCAGACGTCGATCCTCTCACCAAGGAGGTAAATTATATTCATATTAGGTATATCTTCAAAACATCAGCGAAAAGGTGCAATTATTACAGTAACAGTTAAGAATTTAAAGAAAATTAATGACCGTAACCAACTGATTTATGCATCAATAAAATAAATCATGCACGCACATGATTGATGATTGCTCAATAGTTTTAAGACTCGTAGAAAATGTAATTATTGTAATTAATACACGCACACTAAACAAATTTAACTAAACCCTCGCTTCAATGCGCACGACAGGGTAGCCAGCGAAATTCAAATATTAGTATCTTATGCAGGTCAGTTTCAGGTTTTATATTGATCAAAGTATGATTCGCAACCGCCACAAACGTTTTTATCAGAATTGTAATCATTAAACTCATCAATACAGCTCTCCAGTTCAAATTACCCACCCTATTGAATGACTCATTTCATGAAATCATGGAATATCATGACATATGGGGGTAAATCCAACTTGATGAAATTAAATTAAATAAAAACTTTTTAACAAAAAAATGAAACCGCAGAAAAAACTGAAAAGCAAAAATTAATAAACCTTTTTTAATTAACCTTAATAACTAAGTTCTTATACTAATGTAAGTATACCTAAGTAATTTTGAGTCAGCGCCAAACAATCATTAAACAATGATCACTAAATTGCCTTTTTAAACGGCGCCGACACAAAATTGTTTATGTAAGTATACTTAGGATTATTATTTTTTGCTTTTCAGTTTTTTCGGCGGTTTAATTTTTATGTTAAAAGTTTTTATTTTATAATTTTTTGTGGCTATAATCAACTAATTGTTTGCCAAAGGGTAGGCATATGTGGCACTGAGTAGAGTAATAAATAATACACAACTCAGCATTCAAATCTGTGAGTGAACAATAAATTACCCCTATTTTCCCACCCTTAAGGTTGGATTTTTTTTTTTCAAATTTAACCAACTTTGGGGTATATACCCTTTCCAATGAAAAAAAAAATGATCAAAATCGAACTACTCTGTAAAAAGTTATGCGTGGTCATACATAAAAAATAAAAATAAAATATACGCGTCGACTTGAGAACCTCCTCCGTTTTTTTCGTCGGTTAAAAAGACAATGACCAAAAGTCGTACTAAAGTCTCATGCATCAAGATCAAAATATTATAGTAATTATTTTCATATTTTACGACATTAACATTACGCAACGGGGATTTAATTTTTTAAATTGAAAAAAAAAATTTTTTTGAATAGAATGTTCATTTTGTTGTATTCCCTTTACGGTCCGTTTCAAATGATATGATTAATAAAACCTTGAATTTTGAAAGTGTCATGATCACGTCTTTCAAAAAACATGTAAAAAATGATGCTTTGCCGATTCTACATTATTTAAAAATAACTAGAATAAAATAGAATAGAATTTTTATTTAAACGATTATTATTTTTTTAGAGCAATAATGGCCGTTTGTGTATGACATGTCAAACAAAAGTACCTAATTTTCAGGTTATTTCGATTTTTCTGAAAATCCGAAACCCGGGTCTTGTTTACAAAAAAAAAAAAAACTTTTGCAGGAGTTAATATGATAAGTGTACGACTATAAAAATCAAAGTTTGACTTTTATGCAGCATGGTACAGTCAACAGCAAAAGTAGATGATCAAAATCAGAACTTCAATACTAATGAACGGAGTTCGCGTCAGAACTGTGTGGCGTCGAAGTGATTTAAAAGTATGCGATTGTAAATTATACCAAATATTTACTACTAGTACAGCTGTCATATAGCTGCGAACTCCGTTAATTAATATTGAATTTCTGATTTTGATCATCTACTTTTGCTGTTGACTGTACGAGATTTCATACATCCAAATGCATTGTCCCTTTCATCTCCCTTTCGACAAGCATCCCTTGGGATGTTTGTCAGCAGCTTTACGACTGGCCTTTAATTGTTATGTAACAAGGACGAGATGAAAATTTCATTACTTTTTATCTACGACCAGTTTTAGAGATATTTGCAAAAAACTCAAAAAAGGGATTCCAAATTCCAATGAAAGTTTAGGCTCTTTAAAACATTAGCGAATGTTTTCAATACACACACTGACACGCGGCACAATTCAAACAGGTGTAAATTCAGACTCCGGGCTGCTACTGAAAAATTTCTGATAGGAAAACCCAATAAAACTTTGCCCGACCTAGGCGTCGAACCCAAGATCTCATGCTCACCAGTAGGACTTACCACTACTGGAGCTACGAGGCAAGTCAGTAACTTGTAAATATTATTATTTCAGCTGTATTTGACCCACGACGACTTCGTGTCTACATTCAGCATGCCGTACAGCGAGTTCCGGTCGCTGCCTGGCTGGAAACAGAAGGATCTCAAGAAGACGGTCGGGTTATTCTGAAGATTTCAGGAAAAGTGTGGAGTAAAATGATCTGAAAATTGTGAAGCGAATGACTGCAGTTTGAATCATAGAAATGTTACGAGTAAAAGGTTTATAAGTTGTTTTAAATGTATGAAAATATAAATTTAAAATAAAATAATAAATATTATAACCACATTACTTACATTAGAAGATTTCTAAATGTTAACAAAAATGTTAATGAGTAATGTTTGCACTTACGTGTTTTTATAATAACTAAATATTTTATCAATTAAATTATTATTTGGACTTATTAATTTAAAGAAACATATAATTTTAGTTTCAGTACATATTGTCTATTGTATTTTAAACTTATAATTAATGTTATCATGAAAATATTGTTAAAAGAAATAAAATGTTTTTTTTTTTTTTAATACAGTTTAGATTTATTAACAAATAAAACGAAAAGATTTTAAAATGTTATTTTTATTTAAAAAATAGTACTTATTAACTATTGGGCATTAATTACCTTAAAATTATTAATCTTTACAATTTACAAGTGTTTCAAAATCCATAAAATATCGGTTGAATAGAAAGCGTATTTACACTAAAATAATGACAGATATAATAATTATAAGCCTACATGATATGGGGTGAGCCGTAGCTAAGGCACGTTTAATTAGTATTGCGTGACGCTAGTGAGCCGAACGCGTTCCCACACGACGCTCCTACATTACAGCAATGATTCAAACCATATTCCAAATATATTCAACATCATAATCATAGTTTATAAAACATACGGTGAATTATAAGAAATGTCCTCTATCAGCGAAAGCTACTTGAAAAAAAAATCTTTACAAAATATGAAAAGCTAGTTAGGAACTTACAATTTTAGTAGATAAATAAAACGTTACAATAAATGATTTAATTCGATAATAAATAATTTACATAATGATTTTACATTATATCAGTTATTGTTATATAAGACAATTTGGGAGTATTTCTAGAACCGCATCGGTTTATAAGGCTGCGGTTGTCGGGAAAAATACTCCCGAAAAATGTCATCTAGAATAGTAAAATCAGGTTATCAGAATTATGCATAGTAAATAACAATATTATTATTATTATATGGAATTAATATTAATGACGAGACATGGAACGAAAAACGCAGGCAGAATCCAAAATAAACAGCTCTTTTTGTTATTTTTGAAACTTCTTTGGTAATCATAAAACCGAACACATGAAACATAAAATACATCTCATGAAACAATATGGAATGAAGTGCACGAACAATACAATGCACAAGCTGCCATAATAAAAATAAAATGCATCTCAAAAATAAGCGTAAACACTATGACGAAATTGCATTTTTTTTTAACTTTTAAGTACGTAAAATTTTAAATTCGCATGTCAACATGAATGAAGAGATTGTTCCGAACTTACATCTACAAGAAAAACAAAGCAATAACTGGATATGCGACAGAACAGAGAACTTGAGTCAATATAAAACTAAGGAAAACAAAACTCAACATAGTTTTCGTTGCAGGAATGTAAACAATGTGTAGAGCAATATTAAACAGGGTATTTTATAATATTTAACAAGAACTAATAGTAACAACAATGCGTCGGAGGCCTGTTTCTTTCTAGCACCACGGGTGTCCGCAGTCCAGTGAAATTCGAAGCATTGCTCCGTTTCCAAGTGTCTACTAGTCACTTCGGTATTTTGCCAAAAGTATATTAAATACAACCTTTATTATTCATAGTATAAATATAATAATGATAAACAAAAAAAAATGTCTTTTTATCCCCTGTATTCAAAAGACATCATTAACCGAGACGACGTGGAAAGTACTACTAATTTGACTGGACTACGAACATAGACACGACTATTTATCACAGCTATCTAAAGCCTTCACACATTACACGAATCGGTCGCCTATCCCTCTACGTCACTAATTGTTTATCGATGCCGAAACTTGAGATTGCCGAACCCACTTCTACCAGTAAAACCTCTATTGTTATAAAAATTGCTGTTATTGTCAAAACGAACAAAACCTCCTCTCATCCCAGGTTTGGATGTCCTCGTATGAGTACACTGGGCATGAAGGGTTCCCGAAACTTGTTTATTGAATAAAGGTTTGACATTAAAATATGAATAGTTGTGAACAGTTTCAACTACCTTTGTACTTTATACTCACAACTAAACGAGATTTATTGTACACGAGATTATACAAGGCCTTATTTAAAATTGGTGTTTAAAAATTTGTAAAATACATTCATTATACATCTAATAATAAAGGTATAATAGGCCTAAAGATGTATTGTAAAAGATACAAAAGTTAAATAGAAGGCTTTTTACTTTAGAGCCGACTTGGTGTTAACAAATGAGAAAGTTTGGCACTTTAACAAGTCGTACCATAACGAATAATAAGACACGGTGAATTATTGCTTCAAAATTACATTTCTCAGCTCAAGATTGCAACAGAAACATTAGTGCAATCGATGATGTTATACAGAAAAATGTTTAGCAAACTTTTGTAGAATTAATTGCTTTATCTAATTAATTAATAAGCTCAGCAGCTCACTACACAATAGTCTACAATAAATTGATCTTGTGATTCAAGGAAGCCCATTCAGAGTCTTACATTATTAAGTAACGTTGCGGAATTTTGTTAGAAGAACTAGGTATTTCACTTGAGCAAATATAATTATGAGACGATTCACTAAAAACAAAAACACCTATGGCACGGTTTCTTCGTTAATTGGCAACACTTACGCGTTGTGAATTGTCTTACTTGTGTACTTAATCTAACATTAAGGGTCCCTGAATCATTTACTATAATTTTCTACTTTTCAATTAACATGATATATGTTTAACTAGATTCTTTAACAATATGTAAAAATTGGTAAGTCAATTCCTGTGTGGATCAATTCCCGTATTTTATATGTAAACGTTTTAGTAACGGTGCAACCGCATAGTAAATATGTCCGCTTGTTGTGACGCGATGACGGAGTCACTCGTGACTGATCTTTTTCTGTATCAGGATAGATCGAATTCCAATGTATACGGATCCAGTAACAGCTTCCCGATCGATATTATCTATATACAACAATAGTATACGATGCAACGTACTGAAGCATAAACATTATGTGCTGTTAAAAATAAAAACATAACAAAATACATTATAATAAAAATGCTCTACTGGGTCAATAAATTGTACAAAAATATTATTGAAAAATAACCAGTTTAATTTATGTCATTTTAAAACTCAACGATATGGACTACTAGACGTTGACAATGTTATGAACGATCAGTTATAGTTTATGTATCCCATTATTCCATGGCGAAAGCTCCACAAGCTTATGTATCACCTCCCATTTCTCAAGTTACACAACATGGTCGTCGTACGCAACATAAAACCGCTTCCGAAACCGCGATAAGTTCCCAAAAACATAATAATATCAACACGGCTACTAATATTTACATGACCCAATTCTAATGAACCAAGAAAATATTAGTTTTCGCTCATAAAGCACTTGCTTAAAGAGCTGATGTCATATAAAATGTGAATAACTTGCAACTGATGCACACGATAGCACCATTGCACCCGACTGTGAGATTTCGCCATGACAATCAGCGTCTTCAAAAATAATAAGAAAAACTACTTGGTGTTGGCAAAATTTTGATAAGTACAAAATATTAATATTTTTAATATCTATCACAGCAATCCTGCCGAAATCTTATAAAAATTTGGACAAAAATACTTAAACTTATTTAAGACTAGTTAATTTACAAGTTTAATTGAAATTTGGATAGAAAAATTCTGAAAGATTCAATAGTAAATATTGTCCAATGCCAGATCAAATGCCAGCGCCCGAGCCACGCAAGCTCCCACTTCACTTCTAACAATACTCGATGAATGATTTCCTAACAAGATATCCAGAGTACTTATTTAAAAGTACCTCGATCGATAGTACGATACCATAATTCAATTAGTTTTCCAAAATAAACAGATTATATTCTAGGTCCCATAGAATAAAATGTTCGAAAAAAGTGTTAGTAAAAAAACCAACGCGCGGTGAACAAAGCGACTCACGACTATAACCTTTAAAACCAAGTACACGCGAAATGAGAAATTTGTATTTAGTAATGGCCGCTCATCCTTCATGTTGATAAAGTGTCAAGTGCCGTAGGTGACTCACTGGCGCGGCAGCGACGCGTTGGCCGGCAACGTGGAGCTGCGCTGCGACGCGTTCATGTACGCAGACTTCAGGTTCGACCGCATCGAGTCCCTGCAAACAACAAGCGAAGGTTAGGGAACTCACAACTGGAAGATTGGATCCGGATAATACCCATTTCACAAGGAACTTAGATGGTTACATTGCGTTTTATAATGATCTCAATTGGTGATAAGCGACGATATCAAAGTTAATAATTTAATTAGAAAGCACTTTTGAACGTCAAAATGTTCAAGAAAATAGGATTGATTTTTCCAAAGTAGTTACTTTTACTCCATTTTTTGCAATATTTTGTAAACATTAATTATGATTATATTTGAAGACGATGTACCTACAATTAAATGACTATACTGCAATAGGTATTAAGCTATGACAGATAAATGAATGATGTAGACAGATACATGGTGCTCACATAGGTACAACCGTGGAGGATTTCCCCTAGTGCGACGCGATGGTTACCTGGGCGAGAGCTTGGTGTGGTCGTGGTTGGTGTGGTGCGCGGCGCGGTACCCGTAGCGCTGCACGCGGCGCGCCAGGCGCGCCACCCAGCGCCGCTGCTCCTGCGCGGCCGGCGCCAGCAGCAGCAGCTCGCGCGCGCGGTCCGCGTGCAGCTAGTGCGACGCGATGGTTACCTGGGCGAGAGCTTGGTGTGGTCGTGGTTGGTGTGGTGCGCGGCGCGGTACCCGTAGCGCTGCACGCGGCGCGCCAGGCGCGCCACCCAGCGCCGCTGCTCCTGCGCGGCCGGCGCCAGCAGCAGCAGCTCGCGCGCGCGGTCCGCGTGCAGCTAGTGCGACGCGATGGTTACCTGGGCGAGAGCTTGGTGTGGTCGTGGTTGGTGTGGTGCGCGGCGCGGTACCCGTAGCGCTGCACGCGGCGCGCCAGGCGCGCCACCCAGCGCCGCTGCTCCTGCGCGGCCGGCGCCAGCAGCAGCAGCTCGCGCGCGCGGTCCGCGTGCAGCTAGTGCGACGCGATGGTTACCTGGGCGAGAGCTTGGTGTGGTCGTGGTTGGTGTGGTGCGCGGCGCGGTACCCGTAGCGCTGCACGCGGCGCGCCAGGCGCGCCACCCAGCGCCGCTGCTCCTGCGCGGCCGGCGCCAGCAGCAGCAGCTCGCGCGCGCGGTCCGCGTGCAGCTAGTGCGACGCGATGGTTACCTGGGCGAGAGCTTGGTGTGGTCGTGGTTGGTGTGGTGCGCGGCGCGGTACCCGTAGCGCTGCACGCGGCGCGCCAGGCGCGCCACCCAGCGCCGCTGCTCCTGCGCGGCCGGCGCCAGCAGCAGCAGCTCGCGCGCGCGGTCCGCGTGCAGCTAGTGCGACGCGATGGTTACCTGGGCGAGAGCTTGGTGTGGTCGTGGTTGGTGTGGTGCGCGGCGCGGTACCCGTAGCGCTGCACGCGGCGCGCCAGGCGCGCCACCCAGCGCCGCTGCTCCTGCGCGGCCGGCGCCAGCAGCAGCAGCTCGCGCGCGCGGTCCGCGTGCAGCTAGTGCGACGCGATGGTTACCTGGGCGAGAGCTTGGTGTGGTCGTGGTTGGTGTGGTGCGCGGCGCGGTACCCGTAGCGCTGCACGCGGCGCGCCAGGCGCGCCACCCAGCGCCGCTGCTCCTGCGCGGCCGGCGCCAGCAGCAGCAGCTCGCGCGCGCGGTCCGCGTGCAGCTAGTGCGACGCGATGGTTACCTGGGCGAGAGCTTGGTGTGGTCGTGGTTGGTGTGGTGCGCGGCGCGGTACCCGTAGCGCTGCACGCGGCGCGCCAGGCGCGCCACCCAGCGCCGCTGCTCCTGCGCGGCCGGCGCCAGCAGCAGCAGCTCGCGCGCGCGGTCCGCGTGCAGCTAGTGCGACGCGATGGTTACCTGGGCGAGAGCTTGGTGTGGTCGTGGTTGGTGTGGTGCGCGGCGCGGTACCCGTAGCGCTGCACGCGGCGCGCCAGGCGCGCCACCCAGCGCCGCTGCTCCTGCGCGGCCGGCGCCAGCAGCAGCAGCTCGCGCGCGCGGTCCGCGTGCAGCTAGTGCGACGCGATGGTTACCTGGGCGAGAGCTTGGTGTGGTCGTGGTTGGTGTGGTGCGCGGCGCGGTACCCGTAGCGCTGCACGCGGCGCGCCAGGCGCGCCACCCAGCGCCGCTGCTCCTGCGCGGCCGGCGCCAGCAGCAGCAGCTCGCGCGCGCGGTCCGCGTGCAGCTAGTGCGACGCGATGGTTACCTGGGCGAGAGCTTGGTGTGGTCGTGGTTGGTGTGGTGCGCGGCGCGGTACCCGTAGCGCTGCACGCGGCGCGCCAGGCGCGCCACCCAGCGCCGCTGCTCCTGCGCGGCCGGCGCCAGCAGCAGCAGCTCGCGCGCGCGGTCCGCGTGCAGCTAGTGCGACGCGATGGTTACCTGGGCGAGAGCTTGGTGTGGTCGTGGTTGGTGTGGTGCGCGGCGCGGTACCCGTAGCGCTGCACGCGGCGCGCCAGGCGCGCCACCCAGCGCCGCTGCTCCTGCGCGGCCGGCGCCAGCAGCAGCAGCTCGCGCGCGCGGTCCGCGTGCAGCTAGTGCGACGCGATGGTTACCTGGGCGAGAGCTTGGTGTGGTCGTGGTTGGTGTGGTGCGCGGCGCGGTACCCGTAGCGCTGCACGCGGCGCGCCAGGCGCGCCACCCAGCGCCGCTGCTCCTGCGCGGCCGGCGCCAGCAGCAGCAGCTCGCGCGCGCGGTCCGCGTGCAGCTAGTGCGACGCGATGGTTACCTGGGCGAGAGCTTGGTGTGGTCGTGGTTGGTGTGGTGCGCGGCGCGGTACCCGTAGCGCTGCACGCGGCGCGCCAGGCGCGCCACCCAGCGCCGCTGCTCCTGCGCGGCCGGCGCCAGCAGCAGCAGCTCGCGCGCGCGGTCCGCGTGCAGCTAGTGCGACGCGATGGTTACCTGGGCGAGAGCTTGGTGTGGTCGTGGTTGGTGTGGTGCGCGGCGCGGTACCCGTAGCGCTGCACGCGGCGCGCCAGGCGCGCCACCCAGCGCCGCTGCTCCTGCGCGGCCGGCGCCAGCAGCAGCAGCTCGCGCGCGCGGTCCGCGTGCAGCTAGTGCGACGCGATGGTTACCTGGGCGAGAGCTTGGTGTGGTCGTGGTTGGTGTGGTGCGCGGCGCGGTACCCGTAGCGCTGCACGCGGCGCGCCAGGCGCGCCACCCAGCGCCGCTGCTCCTGCGCGGCCGGCGCCAGCAGCAGCAGCTCGCGCGCGCGGTCCGCGTGCAGCTAGTGCGACGCGATGGTTACCTGGGCGAGAGCTTGGTGTGGTCGTGGTTGGTGTGGTGCGCGGCGCGGTACCCGTAGCGCTGCACGCGGCGCGCCAGGCGCGCCACCCAGCGCCGCTGCTCCTGCGCGGCCGGCGCCAGCAGCAGCAGCTCGCGCGCGCGGTCCGCGTGCAGCTAGTGCGACGCGATGGTTACCTGGGCGAGAGCTTGGTGTGGTCGTGGTTGGTGTGGTGCGCGGCGCGGTACCCGTAGCGCTGCACGCGGCGCGCCAGGCGCGCCACCCAGCGCCGCTGCTCCTGCGCGGCCGGCGCCAGCAGCAGCAGCTCGCGCGCGCGGTCCGCGTGCAGCTAGTGCGACGCGATGGTTACCTGGGCGAGAGCTTGGTGTGGTCGTGGTTGGTGTGGTGCGCGGCGCGGTACCCGTAGCGCTGCACGCGGCGCGCCAGGCGCGCCACCCAGCGCCGCTGCTCCTGCGCGGCCGGCGCCAGCAGCAGCAGCTCGCGCGCGCGGTCCGCGTGCAGCTAGTGCGACGCGATGGTTACCTGGGCGAGAGCTTGGTGTGGTCGTGGTTGGTGTGGTGCGCGGCGCGGTACCCGTAGCGCTGCACGCGGCGCGCCAGGCGCGCCACCCAGCGCCGCTGCTCCTGCGCGGCCGGCGCCAGCAGCAGCAGCTCGCGCGCGCGGTCCGCGTGCAGCTAGTGCGACGCGATGGTTACCTGGGCGAGAGCTTGGTGTGGTCGTGGTTGGTGTGGTGCGCGGCGCGGTACCCGTAGCGCTGCACGCGGCGCGCCAGGCGCGCCACCCAGCGCCGCTGCTCCTGCGCGGCCGGCGCCAGCAGCAGCAGCTCGCGCGCGCGGTCCGCGTGCAGCTAGTGCGACGCGATGGTTACCTGGGCGAGAGCTTGGTGTGGTCGTGGTTGGTGTGGTGCGCGGCGCGGTACCCGTAGCGCTGCACGCGGCGCGCCAGGCGCGCCACCCAGCGCCGCTGCTCCTGCGCGGCCGGCGCCAGCAGCAGCAGCTCGCGCGCGCGGTCCGCGTGCAGCTAGTGCGACGCGATGGTTACCTGGGCGAGAGCTTGGTGTGGTCGTGGTTGGTGTGGTGCGCGGCGCGGTACCCGTAGCGCTGCACGCGGCGCGCCAGGCGCGCCACCCAGCGCCGCTGCTCCTGCGCGGCCGGCGCCAGCAGCAGCAGCTCGCGCGCGCGGTCCGCGTGCAGCTAGTGCGACGCGATGGTTACCTGGGCGAGAGCTTGGTGTGGTCGTGGTTGGTGTGGTGCGCGGCGCGGTACCCGTAGCGCTGCACGCGGCGCGCCAGGCGCGCCACCCAGCGCCGCTGCTCCTGCGCGGCCGGCGCCAGCAGCAGCAGCTCGCGCGCGCGGTCCGCGTGCAGCTAGTGCGACGCGATGGTTACCTGGGCGAGAGCTTGGTGTGGTCGTGGTTGGTGTGGTGCGCGGCGCGGTACCCGTAGCGCTGCACGCGGCGCGCCAGGCGCGCCACCCAGCGCCGCTGCTCCTGCGCGGCCGGCGCCAGCAGCAGCAGCTCGCGCGCGCGGTCCGCGTGCAGCTAGTGCGACGCGATGGTTACCTGGGCGAGAGCTTGGTGTGGTCGTGGTTGGTGTGGTGCGCGGCGCGGTACCCGTAGCGCTGCACGCGGCGCGCCAGGCGCGCCACCCAGCGCCGCTGCTCCTGCGCGGCCGGCGCCAGCAGCAGCAGCTCGCGCGCGCGGTCCGCGTGCAGCTAGTGCGACGCGATGGTTACCTGGGCGAGAGCTTGGTGTGGTCGTGGTTGGTGTGGTGCGCGGCGCGGTACCCGTAGCGCTGCACGCGGCGCGCCAGGCGCGCCACCCAGCGCCGCTGCTCCTGCGCGGCCGGCGCCAGCAGCAGCAGCTCGCGCGCGCGGTCCGCGTGCAGCTAGTGCGACGCGATGGTTACCTGGGCGAGAGCTTGGTGTGGTCGTGGTTGGTGTGGTGCGCGGCGCGGTACCCGTAGCGCTGCACGCGGCGCGCCAGGCGCGCCACCCAGCGCCGCTGCTCCTGCGCGGCCGGCGCCAGCAGCAGCAGCTCGCGCGCGCGGTCCGCGTGCAGCTAGTGCGACGCGATGGTTACCTGGGCGAGAGCTTGGTGTGGTCGTGGTTGGTGTGGTGCGCGGCGCGGTACCCGTAGCGCTGCACGCGGCGCGCCAGGCGCGCCACCCAGCGCCGCTGCTCCTGCGCGGCCGGCGCCAGCAGCAGCAGCTCGCGCGCGCGGTCCGCGTGCAGCTAGTGCGACGCGATGGTTACCTGGGCGAGAGCTTGGTGTGGTCGTGGTTGGTGTGGTGCGCGGCGCGGTACCCGTAGCGCTGCACGCGGCGCGCCAGGCGCGCCACCCAGCGCCGCTGCTCCTGCGCGGCCGGCGCCAGCAGCAGCAGCTCGCGCGCGCGGTCCGCGTGCAGCTAGTGCGACGCGATGGTTACCTGGGCGAGAGCTTGGTGTGGTCGTGGTTGGTGTGGTGCGCGGCGCGGTACCCGTAGCGCTGCACGCGGCGCGCCAGGCGCGCCACCCAGCGCCGCTGCTCCTGCGCGGCCGGCGCCAGCAGCAGCAGCTCGCGCGCGCGGTCCGCGTGCAGCTAGTGCGACGCGATGGTTACCTGGGCGAGAGCTTGGTGTGGTCGTGGTTGGTGTGGTGCGCGGCGCGGTACCCGTAGCGCTGCACGCGGCGCGCCAGGCGCGCCACCCAGCGCCGCTGCTCCTGCGCGGCCGGCGCCAGCAGCAGCAGCTCGCGCGCGCGGTCCGCGTGCAGCTAGTGCGACGCGATGGTTACCTGGGCGAGAGCTTGGTGTGGTCGTGGTTGGTGTGGTGCGCGGCGCGGTACCCGTAGCGCTGCACGCGGCGCGCCAGGCGCGCCACCCAGCGCCGCTGCTCCTGCGCGGCCGGCGCCAGCAGCAGCAGCTCGCGCGCGCGGTCCGCGTGCAGCTAGTGCGACGCGATGGTTACCTGGGCGAGAGCTTGGTGTGGTCGTGGTTGGTGTGGTGCGCGGCGCGGTACCCGTAGCGCTGCACGCGGCGCGCCAGGCGCGCCACCCAGCGCCGCTGCTCCTGCGCGGCCGGCGCCAGCAGCAGCAGCTCGCGCGCGCGGTCCGCGTGCAGCTAGTGCGACGCGATGGTTACCTGGGCGAGAGCTTGGTGTGGTCGTGGTTGGTGTGGTGCGCGGCGCGGTACCCGTAGCGCTGCACGCGGCGCGCCAGGCGCGCCACCCAGCGCCGCTGCTCCTGCGCGGCCGGCGCCAGCAGCAGCAGCTCGCGCGCGCGGTCCGCGTGCAGCTAGTGCGACGCGATGGTTACCTGGGCGAGAGCTTGGTGTGGTCGTGGTTGGTGTGGTGCGCGGCGCGGTACCCGTAGCGCTGCACGCGGCGCGCCAGGCGCGCCACCCAGCGCCGCTGCTCCTGCGCGGCCGGCGCCAGCAGCAGCAGCTCGCGCGCGCGGTCCGCGTGCAGCTAGTGCGACGCGATGGTTACCTGGGCGAGAGCTTGGTGTGGTCGTGGTTGGTGTGGTGCGCGGCGCGGTACCCGTAGCGCTGCACGCGGCGCGCCAGGCGCGCCACCCAGCGCCGCTGCTCCTGCGCGGCCGGCGCCAGCAGCAGCAGCTCGCGCGCGCGGTCCGCGTGCAGCTAGTGCGACGCGATGGTTACCTGGGCGAGAGCTTGGTGTGGTCGTGGTTGGTGTGGTGCGCGGCGCGGTACCCGTAGCGCTGCACGCGGCGCGCCAGGCGCGCCACCCAGCGCCGCTGCTCCTGCGCGGCCGGCGCCAGCAGCAGCAGCTCGCGCGCGCGGTCCGCGTGCAGCTAGTGCGACGCGATGGTTACCTGGGCGAGAGCTTGGTGTGGTCGTGGTTGGTGTGGTGCGCGGCGCGGTACCCGTAGCGCTGCACGCGGCGCGCCAGGCGCGCCACCCAGCGCCGCTGCTCCTGCGCGGCCGGCGCCAGCAGCAGCAGCTCGCGCGCGCGGTCCGCGTGCAGCTAGTGCGACGCGATGGTTACCTGGGCGAGAGCTTGGTGTGGTCGTGGTTGGTGTGGTGCGCGGCGCGGTACCCGTAGCGCTGCACGCGGCGCGCCAGGCGCGCCACCCAGCGCCGCTGCTCCTGCGCGGCCGGCGCCAGCAGCAGCAGCTCGCGCGCGCGGTCCGCGTGCAGCTAGTGCGACGCGATGGTTACCTGGGCGAGAGCTTGGTGTGGTCGTGGTTGGTGTGGTGCGCGGCGCGGTACCCGTAGCGCTGCACGCGGCGCGCCAGGCGCGCCACCCAGCGCCGCTGCTCCTGCGCGGCCGGCGCCAGCAGCAGCAGCTCGCGCGCGCGGTCCGCGTGCAGCTAGTGCGACGCGATGGTTACCTGGGCGAGAGCTTGGTGTGGTCGTGGTTGGTGTGGTGCGCGGCGCGGTACCCGTAGCGCTGCACGCGGCGCGCCAGGCGCGCCACCCAGCGCCGCTGCTCCTGCGCGGCCGGCGCCAGCAGCAGCAGCTCGCGCGCGCGGTCCGCGTGCAGCTAGTGCGACGCGATGGTTACCTGGGCGAGAGCTTGGTGTGGTCGTGGTTGGTGTGGTGCGCGGCGCGGTACCCGTAGCGCTGCACGCGGCGCGCCAGGCGCGCCACCCAGCGCCGCTGCTCCTGCGCGGCCGGCGCCAGCAGCAGCAGCTCGCGCGCGCGGTCCGCGTGCAGCTAGTGCGACGCGATGGTTACCTGGGCGAGAGCTTGGTGTGGTCGTGGTTGGTGTGGTGCGCGGCGCGGTACCCGTAGCGCTGCACGCGGCGCGCCAGGCGCGCCACCCAGCGCCGCTGCTCCTGCGCGGCCGGCGCCAGCAGCAGCAGCTCGCGCGCGCGGTCCGCGTGCAGCTAGTGCGACGCGATGGTTACCTGGGCGAGAGCTTGGTGTGGTCGTGGTTGGTGTGGTGCGCGGCGCGGTACCCGTAGCGCTGCACGCGGCGCGCCAGGCGCGCCACCCAGCGCCGCTGCTCCTGCGCGGCCGGCGCCAGCAGCAGCAGCTCGCGCGCGCGGTCCGCGTGCAGCTTGCACGCCGCCACGCCCTCGCCCTCCGACACGTGCTCTGCGTGAATCTTCATGCGGCAACCTGCGCAAGCAATGACGTCAGACACTATTTCCTAAGTCGATACTGAATCGCGACCCCAAATAACGGTTCCTTCAAAAATGGATGACCACTTATCAAGAGTACATGCTGACAAAAAAAGTACGCCCTTGTCATTTTTTCAAGCACTTGAAAGAAAAACTAGACAAAAGACTATCCATAAGATCGATGTTTGCGTCATCTTCTATTAAAGACGATGATGGTTTACGAGCGTCCTATAATATATCTTTACTAATAGCGAAGTCGGGGAAACCCCACACAATTGGAGAGCAGCTTATCTTACCAGCCATTGCGGAGGTCCTTAACAATGTATTGCACAAACCCGCACATGATATTTTAAAGAGAATACCTTTGAGCAATAACACCGTTCAGAGACGCATAGACGAGATGGGACGCGATGTGGAAAACATTTTATGCAAGTTCTTACAGACCAACAGATTTTCTCTCCAGTTGGACGAGTCTACATTACCCGGCAATGAAGCTCTGTTGTTAGGATATGTTCGATATATCAAAGATGAAAATATGTGCCAAGAACTGCTTTTTGCTACATATTTAGAGACTGATACCAGAGGAGAATCGATTTTTCAGGCCGTGGAACATTTTTTTACTGACAAAGCTATTCCATGGAAGAATATTATTTCTGTTGCGACTGATGGTGCACCGTCTATGATTGGTCGTCATCGTGGTTTTATAGCTCACTTAAAGCGTCAACTGCCTGATGTACTGGTCATTCACTGCGTGATTCACAGGCAGCATTTAGTAGCAAAAAAGCTGAGTCCTAGATTGCATAAGTCTTTACAATATGTAATAAATGCTATCAATAACATTCGAAGCAATTCTTTGAACTCTCGGTTATTTGCTCAGCTATGTGAGGAAAACGACGAAGTCTTTACTCGATTACTTCTGCACACTGAAGTTCGCTGGCTATCAAGAGGCTCTTGCTTAGAAAGATTTTCAGCCATTTTTGAATCTGTGTTGGAGTTTTTACAAGAAAAAGATCCGAATTTGAAAGAAAATCTGAACAATTGTAAAACAGATATTTATTACTTGACTGATATCTTTGGAATGTTCAACAAAGTTAATTTGCAGCTGCAGGGTGACGATCTTAACTTGATTAAAACAAAATCAATAATATCGGCCTTCGTGGGTAAACTAATCCTTTATAAACAAAATTTAGGCAGAAAAGAATATTCGCAGTTTCTGCATTTGTCAAAATTACCAGAAACGCTTCAAGATGATGACATTTATTATATGTCACTCACTTGGACGCATTACACAAGGATTTTATGGAGAGGTTTGAGGATCTTTTAAATTTACAAATTCCTCAATGGATAATAAATCCGTACAATACCACAGCCATAGAAGAAGCCAATGTGATAATGCAAGAAGAGTTGATTACCATCAGCACAGACGATGAGCTTAAGCAGAAGTTCAACCAAGGCTATCAGAAGTTCTGGTTGCAACGCAACATTGAAACACATTATCCTATATTGTGGAACATTGCTGAAAAATACCTTATCGCTTTTCCATCATCATACCTAGTTGAAAAAAGCTTCATTGTGGTAACAAACATTTTGACGAAACAAAGAAACCGTTTGAAAATCAACGAACGTGGAGATTTAAGGCTGCAACTCACCAGTATTGAACCGGATGTAGCTAGATTGGTAGATAGTCACCAGGTTCATCCATCGCACTGAATGTTTTATTTTCTCTTTGCGAATTAATACTTTTTTAAATATAATTTCCTACCTACTTAAGATTCTTTAAGTACCTAATTTGTAATAATCATTATAAATTACACTTGATATTTACTGAATTGTATGTCTTTTTATTTGTTACATTTTGATGAGAAAATGAAGTCAACTTTACTCACCTATCCAAGTGCTAAGTTTTCCAATTGGTACCTTAGTACCTAGGTATTTTGTATTAATAGAAAAAAACTAAAGATAGGCCCCCTTATTCATAATAGTCTGCTAACTTAAAGCATTGCTAATTCTCACTCTGTCTTCTTCTATTGACCTAAGTCAGAATGAAAAATAACACTGTAGCAGCTGTTTTAAGTTAGCGGACCATTACGAATAAGGGGGTTGATCTTAAAAGTAGGTAATTTGGCCATGGGGGTCTGAGGTAACAGTTCATTTTGGAAAAGGGGTCACTTGTCCAAAATAGTTTGGGGATCCCTGCTCTAGAACTTCTTGCTCCAAGATCTGAGTACGGCTAGATTCAGGGTGGGACTTGCGATGAATCGGTCTAAAACCCAACGAATGACCAATAGCACTAAGCAAGCGTAGGGTCGAGATAGATGAGCAGGAAATACATTATGTCGATGGCCGATGGATCTACTTGGCCGTTAGTTTTTTTCGTAAACACGCAGAAAAGGGAAAGCGATCGGCGAATTGATGACGCCTGGGAAAACCACTACTGGTCCATGAACACGCTGAAGGGTGATCTGCCGATCTGTATGAAGCGCGTGCATCCTGACCGTCCTGACATACGGCGCTCAGAGCTGGTCGCTAACCGTGTCGCAAAGGTTTCGCCTTAGAGTTTGCCAAAGAGCGATGGAACCCAGCATTCTGGGTGTAAAAAGACGACAAAATTCCGAACACCACGCTGCGTTCCAAAACGGTAATAATACAGGTAGGTAAGAAGGTTGCCATGCTCTTGCTCAAATAAGATTGGGCGGGCCATATGAGCCGCATGCACGATGACTGCAGCGCCCCTATCTCCCGGGAGAAGTCTTGTTCCTCACCTCTTTCTTGCATTTTTTTTTGGTTTGAGTGGAGATTTGCAAGAACAAACATGCTCGGAGGAAGGAAGTATTCCAGGAAGATGCTGGTAGGGATCTTGACCGTACTTCCGAGGTTGTCCTGATAGCCGTGGAACACCTCTAACCTAAGAACATGTTGCCCTCTTGTCGCTACGGCACTATGTGCTAGCAACCGTTTTCGTGGCCCATTATTGAGTGTGCAAGTCACCCCTTTGCCATTTTATCTGTGTAATTTATATAAAACATTGGTTACGCAGGGGCTAGTCTTTCCATAGTCCTAAATAACCAGTTTAGCCACCCAAACCTATAATCTATCTATCTATATTATATATATACAGGGTGGCGATTAGGTTATCACATTAAATTGTACAGCAGGTATTACAAGTTGTTATCAATCCGTTAAAATAATAAAATAAATAATTTTACTAAAATTAAGAAAATGCATTTTTCAAACAAAATAAATGGCGTTATAGTTGGTCAAAAATAAATCATCCTTTATAATATTAGTTTACTGACCTGTAAAAGCGGCAACGCCGCAGCGTTGCGCCGGCGGAGCACGCGCCGTACCTACGCGAGGTACGAGTACGAGTACCTACTTGTGGATGTAGGCACGCGCGCGTGGTGCGTACGACAGTAATTCAACATTTTCACAACATACTTACGATATTGTTTTATGAAATAATGACAAATTAACTTTAAAAATCTCCACTTAAATGCTCAATTATTACGTATTTTAATTTTTACGTTTTCAAAATGTCCACCGTGCTTCTGAACACACAAATGACATCGTCTTACGATATTATTTCGGACTCTTCAGAGTAGCCTGAGTAGGTTTCGCGACTAAAATTTTTAAATTGTCGAAGGCCCGAATTATTCGAGATTTTAAATCGTCCATAGTCGTCACTTCAGTAGCGTATACCTCATTCTTTAAACGTCCATTGCCCGAACTCCAAATCATATCGGTGTACTCCGGCGCGGCGATGCGAAATTGATTCGAGGCATCTTGTTGGAAACAATAACACAATGAAAATAGCTACCTAACAATAATTATTATTTAAGCGTTTGATTTCGCATAAACTGTCACACACACCACCTTCACTAACCTATCCTATTCCTATTACTAAAATAAAGTTAACACAAAACAATGTCCACAAAATAAAAACAATAACAATACTACGAAGGGCGCGTGCGCCAATCGTCAACTATTCCTCAAGGATTTTGGCGGCTGACTATGGGACTCATTCGTCGCACGCGCCAAAGAAATGCCTACAAGCACACCCCCGTACCCCGTAGCATTTCGCGCATAGAAATTTATACCTTAAGTCGTCAACAGTAAGAATATTTTTGCATATTTTTTTCATACCTCTCATGCGGTCCCTTTTCATCTTTTAATTTTGCGCACAAAAAACGCCTTCAACTACTAGCCGTAAGAAGGCGGTAAGGACATTTTTCGCTTGAATTTTTTACGTTTCTTGTAATAATAGTTTGTAAAATGGTAGTTTAGTAGTGCTTGTAGGTAATTCGGAATGGCAACGTTTAAAGTTTTGAACTATCTTCACCGGCCACGGGTCTTTGACCTACTTTTATTGATCAGCTGATTATGTTTATGCAATACATGATGTTGTGAAATATTAAAATGAAAAAAAGGGTCCTGCGGCTATAATATTGTTTATTATTAAATTATTTTAATTGAATATGATAAAATACCTAATATAGAGTACGTGGTTTCAATTAATGTGATAACCTAATCGCCACCCTGTATAGGTATTTTTATATAAATAAGATATATAATATATATATATATATATTATATATATATCAATTGCTGTTCGTTTGTCTCGCTAAAACTCGAGAACGGCTGGGCCGATTTGGCTGATTTTGGTTTTGAAATTTTTGTTGTAGTCCAGGGAAGGTTTAAACGGTGAGAAAATATGGAAAAAATTGCGAGGATGATAGTAAAAACAACAATTTCATTTTCCCATATAAACTGTTCTACCTACTTTCCTGTCAAACATTTGACGATCGTCCCTTCGGTACGGTAGACTCGGGGTCCACTCGAATTGAAGCACGTATTAAATTAAGGGTTTTGAATAGAGTAGGAGTAGGTTAGGAGAAGGGTAGGTGTAAGGTAGGAGTAGGTTAGGAGTAGGGTAGAAGTAGGGTAGGAGTAGGGTAGGGGTAGGGTAGAAGTAGGGTAGGAGTAGGGTAGGGTAGGTTAGGAGTAGGGTAGAAGTAGGGTAGGAGTAGGGTAGGGGTAGGGTAGAAGTAGGGTAGGAGTAGGGTAGGGTAGGTTAGGAGTAGGGTAGAAGTAGGGTAGGAGTAGGGTAGGAGTAGTGTAGGAGTAGGGTAGGGGTAGGGTAGAAGTAGGGTAGGAGTAGGGTAGGTTAGGAGTAGGGTAGAAGTAGGGTAGGAGTAGGGTAGGGGTAGGGTAGAAGTAGGGTAGGAGTAGGGTAGGGTAGGTTAGGAGTAGGGTAGAAGTAGGGTAGGAGTAGGGTAGGGGTAGGGTAGAAGTAGGGTAGGAGTAGGGTAGAGTAGGTTAGGAGTAGGGTAGAAGTAGGGTAGGAGTAGGGTAGGAGTAGTGTAGGAGTAGGGTCCCTACCCTACTCCTACACTATTAAATTAAGCACGTATTAAATTAAGGGTTTTGAATAGAGTAGGAGTAGGTTAGGAGAAGGGTAGGTGTAAGGTAGGAGTAGGTTAGGAGTAGGGTAGAAGTAGGGTAGGAGTAGGGTAGGGGTAGGGTAGAAGTAGGGTAGGAGTAGGGTAGGGTAGGTTAGGAGTAGGGTAGAAGTAGGGTAGGAGTAGGGTAGGGGTAGGGTAGAAGTAGGGTAGGAGTAGGGTAGGGTAGGTTAGGAGTAGGGTAGAAGTAGGGTAGGAGTAGGGTAGGAGTAGTGTAGGAGTAGGGTAGGGGTAGGGTAGAAGTAGGGTAGGAGTAGGGTAGGTTAGGAGTAGGGTAGAAGTAGGGTAGGAGTAGGGTAGGGGTAGGGTAGAAGTAGGGTAGGAGTAGGGTAGAGTAGGTTAGGAGTAGGGTAGAAGTAGGGTAGGAGTAGGGTAGGAGTAGTGTAGGAGTAGGGTAGGGTAGGAGCAGGGTAGGAGTAGGGTAGGGGTAGGACACCACGCGAACGAAGTAGCACCGGGCAGCTAGAAATAATTTATATGGCAAAACAACGTTTGTCGGGTCAGCTAGTTCAATATATTTTTTTGTCCATATCCTGCAATAGTCCTTTTTTATCGTGGAGAAATGCTCATGCATTCTGCACTACCACGGGGAGATAGTGCAGTTATGTGGGACTCTAACCCACTAAAACTCCACTATGAAAATTTTAATATCACTTTCATGTGCATAATAAATGCATGTTTTAGTAAAGTACTAGCGACCCGCCCCTACTTCGCGAGATTTTTACGACTTGAAAAAACGTCGAGATTTCTTCATTATATGTAAGTCTAATGGATTATACACATAAACCATTCGAAATAAATTCTCCAAATGATGGTGCAAACCTCATCAAAATCCGTTGCGTAGTTTAGAAGAACAACGCGGTTACACAGATGGCGACCTTAATAGATATAATGTAAAGAGATACTCACGTCGACACTCGTAGGCCTGCGGCGGACGGAACATGTGCCACAGCGGGCGCGTGCACACCTCGCACGCCGTGGGGATGTGGTACGTGATGCTCACCAGGTCGTGGCCCTTGTGCTGCACCGTGTTGCCTGCGGCGTACACATTATACTATTAAAACAACATTTCAAACTAAAGCTTGTATTTCCTACGACAGCGGTGGCCGCCACATAACGGCCGCAGCGACATAAAAATGATTTCACCGAGGTTTGACTTGACGGTGTCAAAAAGCGCTCTTTAGGGAAACACACTAACTTACTTTCATAAATAACGTTACAGTGACGTCATGCGACGGTAAATTGCGGACGCTATATGGCGAAACCCTAGCTTAACGGTTTATTGTAGTCTGCTGCTGTAGGACATAAGCGTCTTCTAGAAAGAGTAACTTGGAGTTTTGCTGGCCGCTTTTGCAGAACTAACGCTACCTTACGCCATCAGCCTGGGACATTTGAGGACGACTTATGTGTAGACCTAGCTGGGTCCGAGTTAGGGTGTTTTTGGTGACATACAGATTAACATTTTGCGTGTGCCCCGCATGTGTAAAACTTCCCGCATGCGGGATCATCCCGCATGCTGTAGCAAATAACCCTTAGTATGTAGTGTAATGATTATAAGAGCTAAAAATAACGCAATTCGTGCCTTGGCTCGGATCCGGCACAGCTACCATTAAATCGTCCTTCATGCTGGCTTGTTGGGTAACATACAAAGCGCATGTCCTAGGAGGCATAGCCATCAGCTTTATCTGTGAATGAGTGCGTCACATGCGTGTAGGATCAAGTTCTGGGAACGCTGTACGTTGTGTGCTTTTCCCTTGCACCTTGTAATGGTGTGCCGTGTAAGCACAGATAACAAATAATGTGCTAAAGTGCAAGTAAACGTATACGTCTGACTTCTGCACTAACTTTATACGTTACAGCGAATGCATTCGTAGCCATCCAGTGACGGGCGCCCCCATACATCAGTCGAGTTTCAAACTAGAGTAAAATTATGTGTTTTAGGTCTTCTCTGGTACTCAAGATTCTGTTTTGTTTTTTTATCATACTGTAGCTCGGGTTGGTTAATCGTTATTAGCCTTTTAAAGTTACCAATACGAAAGGGAAGATCTTTGAGATTTATTCAGTGCGAATGTCAGCCAGATTACAGTTGATCTTGGTCAATATGACGTGTATCCGAGCAAATACCAATGTGACATTTTCAATTTATATGTACTTTTTGACTTTATCGACATTAGACATCGGTAAACGAAAAAAATCGTGAAGAAACCTGGACTTAGCAAATATAAATCAGCAGTGCGATTCTGTAACCATCTCACCGTGAAAACTGCCATCATCTCAAGGTGAAGTGAGCGTGGAGTGAGCTATAATTCCGATTAATGCTAGGGATTGACAGCTCACTCTAAGCTCACTTCACCTAACTTTTCACGGTGAGTTTTTTACAGAATGGATCGGCTGATATCGCCGTCTTGAACAAGTGTAGTGATCAATGCTCGTGTCTTCTTTGTATAAGAAGTGCCCTTTGCCCTGCAGCGGGACAATACTGGGCTGGTATTATTACGATTATAATAATAATATTCTTTATTTCGGACTACACATACAAGTACACATAATCCATATAATGTTAGTGACAATGACTTAAAAAACTATGTTAGTAAACTTATACAAACTACACAATAGAAATATTGGATCAGGACCGCACTACTCGTACATGGAGTTTTGTCCAATGCTCCATGAATGAGCAATCCACATCCATTCTCCCTGCAATAAGCCTTATGCCTTGATTAGTCTGCTTCAAAATATTTTCCGATCGATGGTCGTTTATCAATCGAATTGTTACGGACGATCGTTTATTATTATCGATCGTTTATGTTATAAGGCAATCAAAGTCACCTGGTTTAGAACAATCGACCGCTACCTAGTTAATAATAATAATAATAATATCCCTGGACATTTCACACAGCACATAGCACAGCAACGATTACGATGGCAGCGGCGGCATAGCCGAGCGACTGACCGGTGTGGTCGGCTGCGTCGGGCGGCAGCTCGGCGTCGGGCGGGCGGCGCGCCTCGCCCTCGCCCGCGTACAGCAGCTGGAAGATGCGCGGGATGTCCTTGGCGTCCGCGCGGATCACGTCGCCCTGCGTCACCGAGCGCACGTGGAACACTTTGCTGGGACACGGAATTACACATTAGGATTCGAATCATTCATCACTTTCAGACATATTTGTTGCCGGTTGACTGCTGCAAGAAGCGGTCGGTTGCTATTTTACCGAAGGGATTCGTAATTTAGCATTAAGATTAAGCCCGCACGGAAAGATGATGCTGCATGGACGCTCGCATTAATTGGTACCTTTTCTAAGGAATTTTAATGCGTGACCTAAATAATACAATCAATGACATACATGCATATTCATTCTCTAGACAATATGGGAATTTTATTTCATTAGGGAAAACAAACAATGGGATAAGATCTTTGAGAACCACAGAGAAAAATCTGTATCTAAAAGCAAAGATTTGTCAAAATACGCAAGAGAGGATGTTTTACTGATATGATCAATGAACTCATCAATACGCGTCAATCTGTTGTGAATTTTTCTATACTGCTTGAAATTATCGCAAAAAGGGATGGTTTTTGTCCTCATTTTTTAATTTAGTTATGGTGTACAATAAAGAGCATGAGATGGAATATCTACTAAATATTTTGAGCACCATATTGAATTAAATTGTGTTTACTAACCTTAAATCCAAAATCATAACCGGATCTGTGGTATTCATCTTATCATTCTCGGTGTTATAGAAGATTATTTTCTTGGACGACACGACAACGTACTGTTTCTTCCAGCCATGGCGGCGAATGTTTTGTTTGAAGGGCACTGACAGCCAGCCTTCTAACGTCTGTTCTGTCTCGCCGTCTTCGGCATCAGCTGATGATTGAGATGCCGTCTCGCTTGTTAGGGCAGCTAGTTTCTCTTTTAGCTGTTCGATTTCCACGTCTTTGCTGTCGACCTAGAAATGTTATTATGGTTAATGGTTTGCAGGTTGATGATGTTTGGGAACGGCTCTTAAAAAACCAGACTAGCGTAGCTGAACCCTGAAAACCAATTCAGATCCTAATCGGTTCTTAATTAGAAAATCAATTGTGTGGTTAGCGGTCGTTATTTCGAACTGCTAATTACAACACCTAGCATGAAATTTGTCAGCAGCAAGATCAGAGATTTGATCTATCTTTCAGAAAGCAAGTCCTCAAAGTTCTATTGCTAGACTTATAACTTTCAAGTTAAATATCATTGGTATAAGGTTCAAATTGCAATGACAAGTTCCTGTTACCTCCATGGCGAGCCGCAGCCTGGTAGATTGCTCATCCAGCAGCTGTTGCTGGCAGTCCTGCAAGTCGCGCTGAAGCTTGGAGATGTGCTGGTCGAACTTCTCCTTCTCTCTGGTCAGCTCCTGCTGCAGCTTGCGGTAGTCCTTGTCTTTGCGCACTGACATCTTGCTCTTGTTCTTTGTCGTCGCTGGGTTCATGTCTTTTCTGTAAAAGGAGTACAATTTGTTTTAGTTTTTGCTGAACATACATTTGTGAACATAGATGTTAACCTCACACAAGTAAATAAAATAAATAACAGTTCTGTCCCTGCCGTTAAAGCTCATGAAGCGTGAAGCTGAAAGAGCATCTGATATGCTCTTTTTTGGTAATTTATGTCTTTCTTTTATTTGGCATCTTTCAGTCGAATGAAACGTCGAAGATAATATGAATCAAAAGTGAAAAAATAATAAGTATTGAAGCAATTGGATTTAGGCATTCGGCATCTTTCACTCAGGCTCCGATCGACAAATGATGTTTTTTTTTAGAATGAAACATAAATTAACAGTCATTCGAGTGAAGTGTCTGATAGCAGCTTTAAATTGAATGTATTGGTGTGTTCTAGGTGCATTAGTAGCAAGACCCATTGGGGGTTTTAATCGTGGTATTCAAGCCATTGAGAATGGCAATGGTACTGACATACATATGTATATGGCGGGATGGACATTCATTTAATCTCTCCATCTCCAAATGGGCTTCAAATGAGACCCCATGGGAACTATGGTGAAAGTAAAACAATAAACTGCTGGAACTATTCCATAACAAACATGAAATTGAGTGTTACCTGTTCATAATTTCAGCAAGTTTATTGACGGCTTGCTGCTTGAGCATGATCTCGGAGTTGAGCTTCTTATTGAGTCGGTCCACCTCGTCTTGCAGACGTTGCAGCGTGGCCACGCGCTCCGCCAGCGCGGTGCCGCTGCGCCGGAGCTCGTCTACCTCCTGCGAATGACCAACTAATGTACTAAACGGAAACATAATGGCTGCTAGATATTGTCATACGGCATTAAATCCGCCTTGGCAATATGTACAGACGCCAGCAGGTCAAGCTACCCAAAACTGTCAAATTTGCCCAATCAAGCTTGAACCTTAATGCTTTAGCTATAAAGTTGAAAATCTATTAAAGAAATTTGACAGGTAGTAGTAGCTTGATGTGCTGGCGTCCGTACCATCATTGTACATTAAAGTGTAAATAAAAAATAATCTTCCTTGTTTCAAATTTTGGTAAAAAATACTTTTTCTTTGTGAAAGGGAGCGGGTCTTCTCCACCACGGTACACGCTGGACCAGACCTTTACATTTTATACATACAGGTCGGTCGTACCTAGATACGACAACTCTTTGAGAAAAAGTTCGACATTGTAGAGTGTACCTGTGGTGCAGTCTCTTTCTAAAGCTTAATGTGCCATAATAACGGTCGGGTACTGCATAATTGTACGAGGGTATGTTACCTTCCGCTGCAGGTCGATGGTGGCTCTGTTCTCGTGGTCGCGGTCGCGCAGTCCCTGTACCAGCGCATCACGCGACGACAGCTCACTGCGGTGCTGAGACATGGCGTCTCGCATCTCCAGCTCTTTCATCGTCTTCTCCTTTTCTAGCTCGCCTACTGTCTCTTCGGCTATCGACCTGGAATATTTTAAGGGAGAATTAATAACGAAGCATTCGACATTTCTCTCGTCATGTCAGTCATGGGGAGAGGCCTTTGCCCAGCAGTGGGATAAAGCAGTCTAGTCTAACAGTGACAGTGATCAATCGCTGGACGACGGCTGGGTCAGCAAAGGAAATAAGTAACCAGGGTAGTCGGATATAGTTGAAGTTTAGTAAGAAACCGATGGATGTTTTCGACTGAAATTTAATTTGATAAATTAACTGTTTGTTCTCTATCAACTAAATTAAATTTTATTCGAAAATATCCATCGTTTTCTTACTAAACTTCAACTATATCCGACGACCGTGGTTACTTATCTCCTTTGGCGACTGTACATTTAGGTTAAAATATTACCACTCGTGGAAGCTGTTCTAATTAACAACAGCGCGGGTTCTCCAGTTATGGTCGCGGACAGTGAGTGGATATGTAAGAATGGAATTGATTATTATGAATTATGAAAGGACGAAGTGATATGTAGTTTCGCCTTACCCCGTGGGAAAAATGCCTGAGTTTGTGTAATGTCGTGAAACAATTATTCTACAAGTATTATGGATAGATAGATAGAATATTCTTTATTATCTACACCATAAAAATTACAGATACAAATGTAGAATTTTTACAAGGGGTGACACAATTGGCAGTCTGTATTATATTATGTTTATATTGAACACTGCACGTTTTACCAATGAATTAATTATAATTTATAATAATTGAGATTAGAAATTTACAAATGTCTTCCAGCCGGGTGTGTAAAAGTAACTCTTTTACGGCTTGTATCACTGTCACTGTTTTTTCTCCGCAACATGATTGCCGTTTCGTGAGCAAAAGTAAATAAGAAAAAACTTGTCACTGTCAGCCGGCTCACAATCACTGCAATAATTGTTTGTATGGTCTATTGTAATCAATGAATGTGATAGCACTAAGATATAACTGAAGAGAAACAGATTTTGTTTTAAAGTGAGTATGTAAGGCTACTTGACGATGATTACGATAATAGTGTATATTGATGTTTGATGGCAACAAACAAGATTACAGAAGAAAATCTAACACAGATCACTGAAATTTACTGAAATGGTTTTTTTTGCACGTTTTCTCGGACTTTTGGTTCATGGTCAAAAGATATAAAACAGTATACAGGGTTGGCATCCACGCGCAAACTTTAACCATGAATTCAGCACATGAGTCTACAAACCCTAGCGTAGCAATACCTACGCGGTCAAAATGTATGGAACAACATCAAGGGCGTTCAGAATCATGTACTGAATTCATGGTAGAAGCATGCGCGTCGATGTCGCTGCCACCCTGTATTGTACATGAAAGTGACAAGTTACGAAATCTTCAATGTCTCATAATTGACTGTAATTTCACAGGCACCAATACCATTCCTGGCACACAGCTTATTGGGATAAATGGGTCAAATTTGTCGAACCAGTACCTCTTCATAGATATGATAAATGTTGTTTTATTTATGTAAATTGGTTGTAAAAAACCCTTTTAAATGTCAAACGAAATGATAACATTTCAAAACTAGATTATGTCGGTATTTCCTAACCGACAACTCTTAGAAGAAACGAAACAAACTCAGAGGAAGTAGTGAGTGACTGAAAGTATGTGAATGTAGCACTGACCTGGCGATGGCCTCGGAGTCTGCGCGTGCAATGGCGAGTTGCAACTGATGCAGCAAGCTCGACCGCTCCTGTTCCGAGTCGCGCGCCGCTCGCGTGTTCTCCTCCAACATGAGTCGCATGTCATTCGCCTGGCTCTTGTACACGAAGCAGTAGTGTTGTTCTGTCTCCAACTGCTGGCGAAGTTCCTCGCTCTGGTTGACAAGCAACGTATCGATTAATGGCTTGAAAATAACCACATCCCACTCTCTTCCTCCCATCCCAACTGTAAGTCCCACTTGGTGGTCAAAATCCACAGAAAAACTCGTAATAACACTGTTTAAATGGCATAAAAAAATTAAGTTGAAATTCTAGTACGGACTGGACATAAACATTTCACACAACAAGTGTGTAGAAAGGAGTGAGCTCAATGACTGAATATTATGGTCGAGTTCACCACCAAAGGGGAGGGAGGCAGTTGTGTTAGAACTTGAGATAAAATGCTATTTCTTGGTTATTAAGATTTGCAATTTATTGCAGTGTACGTTTGTACAGTCACCGACAGGCTGACGTCACCTGACCAGCCTTACTTGTGAACTGGCCATTATAGCGTAAAATTAAGAGTATGTTTTCCCTCTTTTTTATACGTATGCTTAATAATCTTGATATTTTTTTCGCGAATACCACAAGCGTATTGACACGACTTAGTACTTAGATACTTTAAGATGGAGGGCATCACTTTATTATAATGAGTCTATAATATAATATTAACAAAACAAAGATATTGTAAGTAATAATTTAATATTCGCATCTAAATACGCATCTGATTTGAAAGTAGCTGTGTTCTTTAGTAGATAAGTTATAATTATAGTAGAACATAGCGCGTTCCCTCTAGAATTGATTACGCCATGTGAGTCACTATTTTTATTGTAAGACTGACATAATCGTGCTACAAGGGACATAAAGCTCTTGTTATAAATTATATCAATGATCATACTTTTCAGTTTGATATGACTCACTTTTGATTTACATAATATAATTACTTGTATTGAAATTGCGGTTTCCAAAATGTTAACCTTATAGACGAGAAATCATATATTACGAAAAACTACTACTACATACAGGTAAGCCATCACATACATCAAGGCTTTCTGTTTTTATTGTACATTTAGCAACGCACAGTATAATGTTAATTAGCGGCCTGTTTAAGTATTTCAAGTTTGTTATTTATAAATAGATAGATGTTTTCATATCGTTATGAATCTACATACAAAGTACGTATTTAGCTGTAGCATTCATAAGAAAACATTAAGTACAATTTATTGTACAGCGATACACGTCCCAGTTGAAGATGACCAGGAAATTAACACGACAATAACACATTCCTGTATATTAATGCGTGTCATCATCATAATGGAAGTGTTTTATAGGCATGTCTTCACTGCCAAGGCTCTGTTTGTTCAGCACTTGTGTTCAACAAATTCATAACTTCACACTGATTCAGCTACGTCTTTACTTCACATACATTTTGTATATAGTTATAGCATAGACTCATTTTTCACTCCTACGTGTGTTCTTATAATTCTATTTTAAAGTTAAGATTGTCATAGACAATGTTTATATTTTAGATGCGGACAAAATCCGACACACTATGTGGAATTCTGTTCTATTCTAAGAACTGTTATGCAACTCATTGAGCAAGCATCTAACCTAGGTACTTGGTGTACTTTGTTTCCAGGAAGCCCTTGGCCTTTAGATAAATGCAGCCTGACATGGGTGCTCTCTTTAGTTCAATGATACATTTTTAAATAATTGGAGAAAGCGAGGTTTTCTCCGTTAATAAGGCGTTAGTAACCCACACACTTAAAATACAAAGTTTTAATCTGTAAAGCCAATCTTAAAATGTTTGTGTCATAAATATCAAGGTCAAAGAAGAATACCTACTTTTCATACTCGGGTAATTCGTGCGACTAGCGGTACGAGACTGCAGTAAAATATATTTATTCATATTCTATCTCGAAGTGAAATATACAATAGTATCTGCTAAAATGTGTACATTCAGCTATGCGAGTGTACTTTGAAATAGATACGAGTGCTGTTACAATTTGATAAAGTATTAATGTAGTTTTCAACGGTCAGTCTGTTGTGAAATTAATTAATCTCCTCGGCTTTGTGAACTAATTTTACAACAATAGCCGAATCGAGTTCCTAACTAAGGAATGATTTATTTTCATCAGCACGACGTCGACTATTAATATTAAATTGTCAACAATAACATTCCGTGAAGTTTAATGAATAAATGTTCTATTAATTGGCAAATCACATCATAATCAATGAGTAAGGCATTCAACTCTAGAAAAACCGCTGTCTACGTAATCATGTGTTTATTTATTTGGAGAGGAGCGCACGCACAGGTTTATGTCGTATAAGGCAAAAGCTCTCTGTGTGTGTGCATGTTTGCCGTCGACAATGAGTCACTATGTTGTAATGCTGGAGGACAGTCTATTTCGGCGCGATGAGATTATGATTAATTCACAAGAAACACTCAAAGAGTTCGTTAAGTTTGTCGATCGATATGAATGTATCTACAAATACATAGATGCATACTGCATAGTGCATACATAAGTTGATATACGCTGACGAGTGTTTCCAGTTGTTTTATTCTCACTGTTGATTAGCGTGATAGTGACCTACATATTACTAACATGTTTGCAAACATGGTCAATGTTTGTTTGTTTTTCAGACTCCTGAAAAAGGTTTAATAGGTACCGAATTCTTGAATAAAGGCTTTACTGCAGTCGTAATTAAATGTTTAATTATGTCATAAAGTATTTATAAACAATGACTAAGTTGCAAAAATTGATAAAAACGTCCGACAATCTAATATTAATTACTTTCCACTCTACTCGTTCCTGTCCAGCTCTGGTCTGGATAGGCTTACAGACAGAGAGATGAAGACGGGAGAACAGAATAAACTAGATGAGGTCCAGTATGCTCTGTAAGCAGGTTGGCGACCGCAGAGCTAGTCTCTCGCACTGGTGGCGCGTTGGCAGTTGGTGGCAGTTGACGGCATCGGCATCAGGTGAGCCAGTCGGTCTGACTCATATTGAACAATGATAAAATGCAGTGCGTGCAAATTATGTATATTAAAATTTTATTTATGTTTCAAATTAACGTTATATCAAGTTGAACAAATATCAACTTTATATTAACGGTAATTAAGTTGATTTCAGAGTGACCAGCACTATTGAAAAAGTTATAAAAATGTTTGAAGTTTTAGCGTAAACTTTATCGTGTAGGAATTAAAGTTATTTTTCTATAAACTCATATTTGTTTACATTTTTGGCGAATATGTCGCGATATTAGATTAGGTAGGTATATGTCTGGGACATACTGATTAGGTAGGTATATGTCTGGGGCGTACTACGGGGTTTGGGGAGGAAATCAATATTTGACAGTTTAATGTGATGTGAAAGTATCAACTCAGTTCAGTGCAATTATTACTGTCAAATTGACCTGCCCTGCAAATAGTTATGGAACGGGCTCTGGACACTTCGGGGCTTATAGACCAGTCGGTTTATTCTGCAAAAATCTCACCATGAAACGAATTGGTGAAATAAAAGGCAATGGAATATTGTGAGAACTCCTGAAAGCATAAAGTGTGCGCACTCACCCTGGCGCAGTGCATGTCGCGCTCTGCAGACGCGGCGGCGAGCTTCTCGGAGGTGTCGTGCAGCGCGGCGCGCACGGCGTGCAGGTCGCGCGCGCGCGCGTCGCGCTCGGCCGCGGCGGAGCGCGCCGCCGCCTCCGCCGCCGCCACGTCGCCGTGCGCCGCCATCCGCGCCGCGCGCTCCTGCTCCAGGGACGCCGATAGACCCATCGCCTAGTCAAATTATGCAATTCAGAGTTAGACCAACATCATCAGCTTGTTTACTGGTACGGTCAGTAACTAAAGTCGGTTAAAATGTAATTTTTTTAATCATAACTAAACAACAAAAATTAAAAAAAAAACTAAAAATTTTAGAAATTAAACAACACATTCTTGATAGTTTAAAATACTGAACACCAAATCATCAAATAATATTAGATCAATTAAAAGTAACAGTGTTGATCGAATTTCCTTGCTGACCATACTTTTATTTCAGACTTTTGATGACTTGTAATAACCTTTTCCGTTTCCTGTCGATGTTCACCCTCGAGTTTCTGCAGACGCTGCTGCATCTGCCGGTAGTCGACGCTGAGCATTGACATCTGACGGTCTTTCTCCTGGCACACAGACTCCGAACGTTGTCGCGCTGTCTTCTCCTCGTTCAGTTTTGATTGCAGAGCTGTTGTATCACATTGCGAACACTCCATAAATAAATGTGATTCTAAAAACGGCATTCGTAATAAAAAAAATATCTTTTGAATTTAGAAGAGTAATTAGAAGTAGATATAAAAATCGAATTAGTTATCCAATTAAAACATTAACAACAACTAGATTAGAGAAGTTTGATTAATATGAAGAAGAAATAGGTACCAAGCCATATTTATTTACTATGAACACAGCATGAACAAAGATCATAGGAGGTATATTAGCAAACTGAACAATACCTTTAAATATCATATCCAATGTTCCTGAGGCATGCAAAAAGTGAAGGTATGAAATATATTTTTGGGAGCTTATACAGTTTAGCTCAGTTGAACATGACAGGATTGTAGCGTGGGCTAGATGGCAGAAAGTAACTCGTCTTGGAATACTAACACTCACCCTTAACTAGCTCCAAATTGGCTTCTTGTTTAGAGAGCAACTGCGAGCGCTGCGTGTCCTGGTGCGCGCGCACCTCCTGCTGGTACAAGTGCTGCGCCGCGCGGAGCTCGTGCGCCAGCGACGCGCACTCCTTCTCCAGCGACGACACTCGCTCTGAAAGCTGCCTGTTATCCGCCATGATCTGGTTCAACCTGGCCGACGCCCGCTCGAGTTCACCGTGAGCCGCATTCAATCTGCTAGTGGCCTCCGCGACAGCCGCATCTGAACGTTGTTTAGATCCCTTCGCGGCAGCAAGTTCTTCAGAGAGAGCGCTTCGTTCCCTCTCCAAGGTGTCGCGCTGGGCACGCAAGCTCGCCACGGTACCGTCGTTGACGGCGGCGGCTGCGGCCTGCGCAGCTGTCAGCTCTGCCGCTTGTTTCCTTGACTTAGCAGCTGACTCAGCTTCCTGCTTTAACTTCTCACGTAACTCCGATAGTTGCATTTCTAAAGCATTTATTTTGTCGTTGTAAGTCTGTAAATTGTTTATTTCTTTCGCTCGTTTGCTTTGCTCTTCGTCAAGCCGCCGCTTTGCTTCATTAAAATTAAACTCAGCTTTTCTTCTTGCCTCAGTTTCTATGTCAGCCTTCCTTTGTATTTCTTTCAGATCGTGTCGTAGTAGTGCTAATTCTTTGTCCGTGTCAGCTATTATTTTCTTATTTCTAGATTCCCTCTGTGACAATTCTTCTAGCTGACCACATAAAGTGACTTGCGTGTCTTCCAATTTCCGTCTGCCATCTCTTTCCCTTTCAAGGAGTTTCTCTAGCTGCAGTATAGCTTCAGATCCAACATTATTAATATGATTATTAGAGATAGTATCTACTACATCGGCTGCCTTTAGTCCTCGGGCGCATAATTGATAATCACCATTGTAAGTAAAGCCCACAAACGGCAAATGATTTCCAACAAAAGCTTTGGGCACAGGAAAAGATTCATCTAAAGCATCGGACTTTTCCATGTCATCAAAGTTCCTTGTATCATCATCACTAGATAATTCAGGCACAACCGGCGGTACAGAATCTCTCAAGTTTTCAAAACTCCATTGATCATTGATAAAGAATGGATGTTGCTTAATTTCGTTGACACTACTTTTACCTAATCTTTTAATTCTGTCTGTTAGAAGACCTCTGATGAGAGATTTAGCATCCTTTGAAATTTCTACATCATCAGGAAATTGGAGCGAGTTTCTATGGTCCATGATCTTACCATATGTACCTACTAAACTATCCGCATAGAAAGGAGGATCTCCAATGAGCATTTCATATAAAAATATTCCCACTGCCCACCAGTCACATTCACGACCATACACTCCTTCACCATTCTGTGACTGTAACACTTCAGGTGAGATATAATCAGGAGTGCCTACCGCATTGCTGGCCCGCACCAGACCATCAGGTCCCATTCTCATGCATGTACCAAAATCAGCCAGCTTTAGATGCCCGTGTTTGTCAATTAACATATTATCTGGTTTTACATCTCGGTGTACAAAACCCATACCATGAATTACGTCTAATGCAAGGACAATTTCCATTGTATAGAACTTAGCCCACTTCTCAGGTATGTCGTAGTTCGACATAAGACTAACAAGGTCACCACCAGGCATGTAGTCCATGACCATGTACAGATATTTATGGTCTTGAAAAGCAAAATGTAGTTTTAATATCCACTCAGAGTTAGCGTGCGCCATTATGTGCCGCTCCTCCCAAAAGAATGTGGAGTCAGATCTCTTGATCATTTCAACCTTACTGAGTAGCTTCATGGCATATACATGACGTGTAGACTTGTGTCTGACTAGTTGCACTTCACCAAATGCCCCTCGGCCAATCACCTTTATCAAATCAAAATCTGCTGCTTTCATACGCAGGTCTACAATGTCTGAAGCAAAAGTCTCATCTACAACAAACAAAACACATTTTATTAATGCCAAGGCTTGAGTTTTACCACTTTGAATCTTTAAACATTTTTACTCTACTTTCCATACCAAAAAAGTTAATCATTAATGTAATGAGGAAATCAAGGAAACCCTAAACCACACCTATAGAAGTTTGCAATCATCAGAATAACAAAGTAACATACAGTCAGCTGTAAAAAGAATAATTTTCAATTGGAATTTAAAAGGATTTCAATACTAAAATTTTAGGACAATTTTGAGAACTACAATTAGTTGTATTAAGTACCAGGAGAATTCACTGAATCATCTGTATTACATATGAATCAGAACATTTACAAACATGAAAAACATGTGAGCTGTGTATACATGCCTAAATAGAAATACCATTTAGGGCACTGCAGGATAAAACTTCAGAACCAGGTCACAGAAAATAGATATTGCTAATTACTTCAGCATAATTCAACTAAACATCATTTATCCTGGAAATGTGAAACATTTATAATCCATCTTTTACACATTTCGGTTGCTCATTGAATAATTTCTATTCAATCAATCAGATCCAAAATAATTAATAATAATAGTCTATTGTCATAGTTCAAACTGGATGTTATTCAAGTAACAACTACTGGTGACCATACAATGATACACTTTACGATCATTTATAATATTATTCGCATTGTTAGATGGTGAACAGCTGCCATGAAGGGATCACAACTTCACATGAAGTGGTTGTTCGTGTTTGTTGTTTTGACCGCAAAGGAGGATGTTTATATCCTTGAAAAGATAAAAATCAAAACAAAACCATTTAAGATATTGCATTCCTCATAAAAAGTTGTTATGATTGAGTTTCACACTCATACCCAAAATACGGTCAGTGGGTCATCTTAGGGGCGGAGTTAGGAGCACACGTTTGGAAATGCTGTTGTGGACATCAGCTCATTATGCAACACAAAGTTGTTCCGGTTCTGGCATCAGGGTTTGTTAATACACCAACAACCACAAGACAAAAATCATAAATAAATAAAAATTAAAAAACTATAGGGTAATCAAATTATGACCTAAAGAAAGGATGACCCCTATTTAAAATGTTGGTATGCGTAATCAACTATCTATCATAAATGCAAGTACCATGTTATCATTTCTTAATTGATTAGGTACTACATGCAATGTAATCAAAACAAATGTATTAATTAAACTGCATTGCACATTAGATTACATTATTAACTGTCCAGAATATACATCTTCACCATTGCACTAAACACGTTAGCATTGCATACCTAGTTGGTTTTTTTGTTGGCGTGTTTGTAAATAACAATAGATGTGAATTCTGAGCTGATATTTAATAGCATTAGAATCAGTGCGCACTTGCTTTTGAATGTTTAAATATACAAAACATTTCTGTATTCGTGAAAATATATTACTAAAAAAAATACAACCGACTTCCAAAAACGACACTACAAAGTGAAAAATAACTTTAATTTCGGAAGTCGGTGTCGTTGAGTTCGCATATTCGTTGTTTGCCACCGACTTCCGAAATTAAAGTTATTTTTCACTTTGTAGTGTCGTTTTTGGAAGTCGGTTGTATTTTTTTGCAAAAAAGTTTTTATTTTTCACTTTTTAGTTGTAATTTTTACCAGTAATTTTGGTTTAAAAACCAAACTACTGAACCGTTTTTGATGAAATTTCTATGGGACCATTTGGGAAGTATACCCTTTCCAACAAAAAAAGAATTTTTCAAATCGGTTGGCAAGCGACGGAGTTATGCGCGAACAAACATAAAAAAAAAAAAAAAAAAAAATATAAACATCCGAATTGAGAACCTCCTCCTTTTTTAGAAGTCGGTTAAAAAAATGTGGTAACTTTTCATTTTCACATTCAGAAAGAAAGTCATGCTAACACTCTGTCAATGATAACAAAATCAACAGACATTAAAAATCCTACATTGAACTACAGAAGCCATTCAGTAGTTATACTTGTAGTGGTTGCTTGCAATAAAGATGTAAATCCTTTTTCAATATTTTGTCTAAATGAAAATAAACAAGACATGTTTTCCCAAATATTGCTTAGAAGCAATTGTTTACAGTGGTAGTGAGTCTGAAAAGAGCCAATATTTAAATGTATGGGTTGATAAACATTAATGAAGTAACATAGACACAATCAGTTCAGTTGGCTAAGTTGCAAACATCAATATTGTGTTTTCATGTTTCACTGACTGTTTCCTGATAAATATTCACCAGTGCAGGTACCTACTGGTTACTTTACCCTAATGAATGTCTTAAGGGCCTTAATAACAACCAAAAACTCAATTGTACCAATTCAGTTCTTATAAATTAGTTTTGGTCTAACATGGTTTTAGATGGAACATCGTTACACAACAGTGTATTACTAAATCATATTTCTGATAACGAATTAGCATAGTATACGTACATCTGCTGGTGTATGCCTCGACGTTCTTCATGCGACGGATAGCCGGGTGATCGCAGTCGGAGACGAGCGCCGTCACGGTGTCCAGCAAGCAGTCCACGTTGCCGGTGGAGCGAGGGTCACACAACCGCTCCTCCAGGGCGCGCAGCCGCCGCAAACGTTCTTCGTCCTTCACCGATTCCATGCTGGATCCTATTTCTGACGTCCTCTGCCACTAAGGCTAAACGCCACCGCACATTCTCCCGATGACTGCTCCGTGTAAGAACCCCACTCTCATCACGACACATCAACAACGGGATACTGATTTTTTATTCTTGTACTCTAGTTCAGTCGATAACCTACCATTCAAAGGATAACTTATGTTTCATTATCGAAAAATTCAGTTGCTACAGCTCAGAATGACAGCAGATAAAGGTGGTGGTTCTCACAACAAAGCATATGCACGTTTGCAAACACAACAGGATGATTATTTACATTTATAAATATCCACGGACTTGCAACGAATTAATAACACTAAATTATCGTAACGATTGGCACAAATATGAAAAAATTAACTAAAATTACGAATTATTCGACCGCTTGATTGATGAACGATGGATGATCGAACAATAAAGTGAAGTTAGATACAAAATTTTAGGAGAAGTTTGCAATGGCGGTTCGTAAATGACTTAGGCTGCTGATACACATACTGAAAGACTAATAGTAAGATATTCATTTTTAATAAATAAAAAATGGTTTAGATACTATAATAAAAATATATATATATTTTTAATTAATAACGTGCTGAAGCCAATGACCTTTGTTTAAAAATCTGAATATGGGAGCCGAACCGAGGCGACGCGCGACGGCATATTCATACTCTTTACTAAGTAAAATAATTGTTCAATTTGTTTTGGGATAAAAAGTGTGGATAGATATTATTTCATTTCATTTTAACAAAATTTAATTAAGCTATCTAAGTATCATTTTAAATACCTACTTTCTTCTACGGCAAAACATATTTAGTGTATTTTTACAACACCTACGTTTTGCAAAAAACTGTGTTTTTGCGTCTAGCAGAAACCGGTGGGCTAATGAAAGATACCTGATTGATCGTCTAATGTACCCAGTACATAATTTCTTTAACTGATGGATGAGCACAGAACAGAACGCTATTTGGATGAGTGTAGGATGACAAATTGATCGTCACAGGTAAAACCAAAGTTAGAACTTTGATTTTATATGAAAGCGGCAAACGGCCACATAGTAAGTGGTAACGGCTGCGGCTGTCCAAATACAGAGGTTTTTTGACACCCTAATGTCAAATATTGGTGAAAATGACAAATTTTCATGACGGCCGTTAAAATATGTAGTCATATTAAAAGTTACGGTTTCTTAAAAGGGCGGTGGCCGTCATCGTCAGGCCACCGCTCTTTTAAGAAACCGTAACATTAGGGTGTACTATATAGTCAGTTGAAATTTTCACAGACTACTTGTTACTATGGCTTCTGGACAGTGGCGTAACAATCACAGAGTAACTTATAATATAGGGTAACAATAGACTGGCAGGAGGGGTAAAAACCCACGGACCCCCAGCCAGAGGGGGCCCTCGACCCGAGAGGGCCATGAGCACAGGAAGATCCTAACTTAAGTATAGAAATGCATTTTTTTTTAACTGCAAGAAATTACATGATTCAGATTTCGAACATTCTGTTCCCAAAAATTAGAGTAGACAATTATTATTTAACAATCAGTATAGTCAAAAAAGTGAAGTTGTGCGAAAAAATGAAGAGGAACACAGGGCAATGAGCCATAGGGACCGCGCGTTCCACAAATTTAAAAGGGATCGTGCTGATGAGAACTGGAAACTATTTATAGCTAATAGATGTTGTATAATCAGACGATAGGCAATGCTAACGCCGCCACATTCTAGGTATGTACATACAATCAATTATTCTTCCTCTTCTGCCGATATTTGGAAATTTCTTGGAACTCTTGGTATCGGCAAACCGCGACATTTAGACCTTCCTAATTCGATTGACTTGGACGGTATTTTTCTCTATTTCTACCATGAATCGTCTAACCAAGCAACAAACTCTGTCCCTAATTTCTGGTTTAACGAGTCCTCATATTAGGGTGGATGCTCCAAGGTAGCCCGCGAAATTCAAATTTTCTTTCGTTTTTTGCAATTTGCTGGTCAGTACTAAGTTGTACGTTGATTAAAATATGATTCGCGGCCGCAACAAATATGTATTTACAGAATTATAATCATTACAATCAGTAATACAACTTGTTAAGTTACCATAATCCTAAAATGTCAAGATTTCATGAAATAGTCATTAAGTAGGCTTACTTTATCTTAGAGAGTTGTGTTGATGACTTTTATGATTTAATTCTGTAAATACATATTTGTTACGGCCGCGAATCATATTTTAATCAACATACAACTTAGTACTGACCAGCAAATTGCAAAAAACGTAAGAAAATTTTGAATTTCTCGGGCTACCTTGGAGCATCCACCTTAATCCATTCAGTTTCGGGAGAGATCAAAGAGATAATTCTATCTACTATGTCAAAAGCGATGGGATGTGACACTATCATCCGTGGTATGATCATAACTATTCTGGATCATCTCCTACTCGCGATTACCCACATTATAAAATCCCTGTAGCGCAAAGCCTACGTTCGTCTAATAACTAAGGTTTCTATTCCTTCGCTTCCTACCAACTTTCACCCCATTTCTGTTCTTCCTTTTCTATCCAAAGTACTCAAGGCCTGCGTCCACAAACAATTCTCCAATTTTCTTCCATCGTAACTCACTCATTAGCACAATTCAATCTGGGTTCAGGCCCGGGCACGGTACTGTTTCGGCCCTTAAAGGTACTGTCGATATAAGGGTAGGACTGGAAGACACCAAAACTGTTGGTCGTTTTCTCGAATGCGTGTAATACCTGTCACGACATCCCGTTAGCCATTCTGTCCTATGTTATAAGCGTCAGAAACGTTAGCAGTCCGTTCATGTTGGGGATTCTTCATCATGCATGCTGGTGTGATTTGGACACTGGCGTTCCTCAGGGCGGTATTCAAGTTCAAGTTCTTCGATATTCAAGGTTCTCTTTGGAGTCTGAGCATTCATACTTAGAGAAGTGAGTTATGCAGAAACTTTGAGGACGTAGAATGCAACAGCTCGCTCGCAAATTTTAGAACATCGTCTTGTGTAGATTAGGTTTTCTTTTGGTTATTCATACAAAGATAGGAGTTACTTGATCAACCTAAGCATGCAGAAAAGCTTGACCATTAAGAGAATGTTGGCAAGGTCGAGTGAAACGAGCTCAAAATTGTAAGCACCGTGTTACTTTTTCAAATTATATAAGCGAATAGTTAGTTAGGAGAAAAAAATAACAAAGAGCGAGAGAAGCGAGCTCGAAAATGTTAGTATCCTACATTTATATTTTACATACGTACGGGGCCTCCAAAATGCTTCTAATTGAACATATTTTGGCCATTTTTTGGGATTTGATTAAAAAGTACTTTTCAAAACAGGGCCTAAGGTTGACCGTCACCACAAACTAACGCCCCCATTGCAATCGAAACACTAAAATTCGTAGCGATTCGAAAACGTACACTGCGATCCAGCCACTGCAGGCTAGTAAAGTGTACCATTAAAAACTTTTAAAATATTATTATATAGCATCTATCGAAATAAGGAATTTAGAAGTTTCGTAATTATAATTTATTTTTAAAATTTTATTATTTAGTAAGCAGCAAACAGCCAACTGAAAAAACAATGAAAGCATAGACAAAATATGTAGGCGATGATTCTGCAAAGGATAATCAGTCATTCGTGTTCTATTTCATTCATTCAATTTTGTTCATCGACGAATGGAACATGGCGGTGCTAGGCAGGATGTGCATAAGTTTTTGATTTTTGCATTTATTAGCGAGTTGCTTGTATCAGTTAGCTTTCTGAGTAATTTCTGTCATATTTCGGGTGTTGTAATATTTGTTATTGTGTAAAAGCTAATTCGTCACCAGAACCTCCTGTCTGGACTTTCTTAGTTCTGCAATGAAAATTATTATTCGTTGGTAGTGTAAAAATAATTGTGACAAATATATCTCTTTACCTCAGGTAAATTGTTGTTTTATGTAATTTTCTTACATGTTTAGTAAATACGGTTTAACCTGAGATCCTTTAATCCAAAGTATCATCCCACAATCAGTCACTAAAATGTTACGAGCCTGCCCCATTTTGGTTCAAGTTCATTATTCTGTTCATCTGTAGTTTTATATTTTATTGGAATCCTTTAATAGTTGCTCTCCATAAATTCATGTATAAGAATCGGGTTATAGAAATACTATCCAGGATAAGTTTTCACGAGGATACCTTTTCTTTGTGGTCCATAATCACGTGTGGTTCAGGTCGTTATGGGGTCAATAACTGCTGACTGCAAATTATTTTCGTTTTAATCACATAACGGGGAATGTATCTAATTAATAAATAAGCTAATTTGTAGGGCATACTAATTTCTATGATGAGCATAGCTTACAAGTTACAAATTAAGCTCAGGTGTGTAAATTTACATCAAGTAAAGCACAATAGTGCGCAATTTACACCTGGGGGTGATCGATGTATTAATCGGCATAATGCATGTGCAGTGCAAACTAGGCGCAGGGCGCAGGACGTAGACAGGGCGCAGGGGAAGGTGGGGGCTGGGGATAGCGCGGGGCGGGGGCCCGTCCGACAGTCAGCTGTGCAAAGTGTCATGTTGTCGCGTCGCGTCGAACCCAGCCGTGGGAAGTGGCCTAAATTGTGCCCCTCCATTGAATCTTGAAATTTGAGTCTGTTATTGTAACAAGCTCTTTCAAAAATCTTGATATTTAACAAAAAATATAAATATCAAAACTTATGTAGTGGAATGAGTGTATAAGATAAAACTATTCCTTTGTGACAAACAAGTTTTTGGTGTACATACTTGAATTTCTTTAATATTTTAAACTCCAACACTGACACTACAACATCTAGGTTTGTGTGGAGGTGTATCTTATCTATTGAAAACTAACAAGAGTATTGTCAATGATCTAGATTAATCATATTCCAGAGATACTTTTAAAAAATAGTGATGATCAGAGATTTTGGAACTATCAGTGTACCTAGTAATCATTTTATTGCTTCTTCAATTGCATTGTTACAATACTACTCTAATTAATTTCCCCTATTAATGAAAATCAATCTGTTTATGTAAAGCACTGTTCAATTTTGAGTTTATTGAGTGTAAAACTCAAATAACATTTGAACTTGCATAATTTTAGCAAAAAGTTTGCTTTGTGCAAATGTTTTCATTGTTTCATGTGTGTTGCCACTTGCCATTGTTGTGCAATCAACAATTTTCAATAAAGTCCTCTTTATGGTTTACCGCTGAGTGCTGGCGATAACAGCTATAATCACACTTTTCTTGCTCTCAATGTACAAACTTAATCAATGTTTCATTACAATTGTTGATTCATATCCTGTAATAAAAAATATTATTTTATGAATGAAATGGCATTCCAAATTTCATACCATAAGATGAATTTTTTTTTTTTCATTGGTTATCATTTTGATTTAGTCCCACACTCTTTCGAATCTTCCTGGTATTAGTTATCATGTAGCTACAATGCAACTCTAATATAGTGGTGTGGCTTGAGGGTCAAATATCTAATTTCATACTGCAGGGACTATTTATAGCAATGTACACAGTAGGTATACATAAAGCATTACATAGTTTACTTGTAAGGTTAATTTGGAATCAGATTTCATTGAAACTTACTGCTGCTCAGTGTGAATGTTTATAATTTATGTGAATGAAAAAGAACCTTAAATAAAAAACTTTTTCAGGTATCTGTCTTGCTTATTTATTTAAATTGATCTATATTTAATACATATTCTTTTAGTGAAATGGTAAAAAATCATAGACTTATTATTTTTGTTTCAGTGTGCCGTGGTGGTCATGGCTACGCTCATCCAAGAGAATGGTATTAAAGAGCTGAGCAAAGGCACACATGGGGTGGTGCCCAACCGTGGCATATCCACACATAGTGTTACAAATCACATGGTGCCCGACCATGAGTATTGCGAAGCTGGTTCGACCAGTGCGCAGCAGATGCAGTGCTCCGATACAAGCGAGCCGGTGGCGCCGCCCGTGCCCATCGAAGAGGAGGAGGATACGCCCGAAATAGATATAATGATAAACAATGTTGTGTGCAGTTTTAGTGTTAAGTGCCACCTGAACCTTAGACAGATAGCATTAAACGGTGTTAACGTAGAGTTCCGCCGCGAGAATGGAATGGTAACCATGAAGCTACGGCGCCCATACACCACCGCGTCCATCTGGTCATCGGGCCGTGTGACGTGCACGGGTGCCACCAGCGAGGACCAGGCCAAGGTGGCGGCGCGACGGTACGCGCGCGCTCTGCAGAAGCTAGGCTTCCAAGTGCGCTTCCGGAATTTCCGTGTAGTCAATGTATTAGGCACCTGTCGGATGCCCTTTGGTATAAGGATCATATCTTTTTCCAAGAAATACAAAGAAGCAGAGTAAGTATTTTATTTAAACCATGTTTACCTACATAACTTTAATACAGTTATTATACATTATACAGCTTGAATTAACCTAAAAGATAAAATTATGGAATTTTTCAAATGAAAAAATCCTTTGTTTACGTTTATGGTGTTGATCAAGTGGATGTTTGGCTCAGACTGTCCTTGCACCTAAACAATGACATTTTTCTGTAGTTTATAAACAAACATCTCTATTGGGCACATACCAATTTTACCCATTCATGACACTCGAGGAGATCCCCTTCCCTTAAAGAAATGCTAAAAATACTAAATTGCATTTTTTATGTGTTTTGCATAATTTCCTACTATTTGCAAATATTAAAATTATAGAAAGTGTAATTTTATCTTATCAACCAATGCAAACTGTAGAGTCAGGGTTCAGATGAAATTGTTTTATTTTTGTGATAAACTCGCAGATCCCTGCTTGGTTTAGTTCACAAAACATTTTGTTGATAATTTATAGAACATTTTGCATTACATTTGAGGTGGTTCATCTTGACAATATATTTTTTTAAACTACTATCCAATCACACATTAACTGGGTAACCTTGCAGCATATGAAGTGTCAGCTTTAACAACTGTTAATGGCTTGTCATTAATATCTTTTAAATGATTATACTAGGCTATTTTTGAGATATAAATAGTTACGCATTATTAACAAGGTAATAAAAAGCAAAAGTGCTGTATAAAAGTCAGACTCTACTTTAGAGAATAGTAATCCTGTGGTAGTCAGAATACTATGGTTTATGGGTATGTTGAGTTAAATTAAGTCTCATTTCATTCCAAATCTTTGTAACTGATGGTAGGATCTGCTTTAGCTGTTAATGATTGACCTTACAATTAGCCCTATTTGTCTGTAGGAGTTTTTCTATACTTCAGAAAGTATGAGAATTGAAGTAAAAAAGCACTACTTTCAAAGAACTTATTGCAAAGGGTGTGTATATCAAATAAATATGTACTAAGCTCATCTGTAGTGAGAGGTTTATCTGGATAGACACCTATTAGACTTGTAACTTGATCAAAGAAGTATCAGAGCAGTTCAAAATCTTCATTTTCCTTTCAGTTATGAACCAGAGCTTCACCCAGGAGTCACTTATAAGTTATACAACCCTAAGGCCACACTCAAGATATTCTCCACAGGAGGTGTGACTATCACAGGTACATACATTTTACTTTCCGACTACCTATACCAATTTCTTTAGAGGAAATAACAAATGTTATTTTGATAAACTGGCTCATTACATGCCATAATTCAACCATTCATTTAAAATGTCTATTATAATTGTATTTGTTAAAATAACTATCTAATAAACTAAACAGGGTAGCACAAAAACATGTACGTTTTGATGTTATCCTGCTTAGTTCAACAAGTAACAGGATATTGAATCTATAAAATTCACTTTTACTCAAGTGATTATGGTGGTCACCCAAAACTATTTGAAGGAAATCCTTAATCTGATGGAGAAAGGGTTTTTGTCTCTCAAGGCGCATGAAGGGATTAACATCCTTATACAGACGATTACGTGCGACAGACTTAAATCCCGGCTTTCTTGCAATCTATTTAGCCAAGAGCTCTAAAATTTGGCTCGAATATTCATTTGGTAGGAAATTTTCGGTTACAAGTACCCTCGTAAGGCCTACAAAATGCATAATTGAGGAAAAACAGGGATCTGTGGTGGCCCAGTGGTAACGGCTGCGACTTACGAGGCGCTTTACTTTGAGAAATTTATTCCATCACTACTGCTTTCAAAACGGTGAAGGAAAACATCGTGAGGAAACCGGCACGACCTAGAACCAAGACATGTGACATCTATCAACACGCACTGGGCCCACGTGGTGGATTACGGCCTACTCCCTCTCACTGAAAGGAGGCCTGTGTCCCGGCAGTGGGAACGTTATAGGTTGATTATGAAAAAAAAAAGGAAAAACGGAACGAAAAAAAAAACGAAACGAATGAACGACGTTATTTAGGAAATAAAAACGGAACGTGCTAGCAGCTCAGACTGCCCGTGACTCACAGTTAACTCAGATAAAGAGTTATTTCAATACAACTGATGGGATGACATTAAAACATATTTAATCAGTTTTAGGAATTTTATTCTACATCAAGAGTAAATCTCGTAAATCTTACTCAGTATAACAACTATTTTAACTGACTCCCGTCCGGTAGCCAGTAGATTGGCTTCATTATTATCTCCTTTATTTCATTTAAATACTTATAAAATACACTTTTAAATATTTTTATGAACAAAAAGATAAAAAAAAAACATTAAAAAATATAAAAAATGGTAGCCCACCGGTATCGGGAACAGGGTCCAAGCTACCGGCGGCGGCGGTCAGGGTTTCAGAGAGAGAAACCTCCTGACAATGCGAGCCTTGTGCAGAAGTACCACTTTCTGAATCAAGCCCTTGATCCAGCTGCCCAACGAGAGCCTCCTCAGGTGTTGGTCGAGGCTCTTGGCTATTAACCCATTGGCTGTCACGACTATCGGCACAATGATTGCTGAGACCACATGCTTCATAATTATTAACCTTCGTGAAATATCTATTATCAGAATAGTGAATTAATCTTGCCAATTTAATTCTACATCTACTTATTCCTGTATCTCAACTTGGATAAAATTTAATAGGATAAGGCATAAGCAGGAAAACCATTAGTAAACGATAACAACACATAACAAGCAGTGTAATAATATGTTGAAGGACTTAAACACGTCAACATAGACCATATTACAAGAAACAATAGGTTTCGTAGGGTGAAATGGTATTAATCCTTATTGTATTTACTTTGTTATCTTATATTGTCATAGTCTCGGGCAAAGGTCTCCCATGTATTTCCCTTCTCTCGGTGTTGTTATTCTTTTCGTCAATTCTTGAAGTCAATCAAAGTCCATTTTGTCAAACCGTCAATCATGATATATTCGCAACATGTCTATTTCTTCCATACTTCTCCATTAGTCGATATCCCTTTCTACCCATATCATTTTTCACACAGTCCATCCATCGTTTCTTTGGTCTTCCCCTACCTTTATAGCCATCCACATTCATACTCAAAGTTTTCCTCACGACCTTTTGCTTATTCCTCCGCATTATATGATCATGACAACCGATTTTCAAAAACTTTTTAGTTACGGTGCCACTTCCAGTCTTCATCTTATATATTTATTTCTGTTTTATGCATTCGCGTAATACTATGCATCTTTCTTAGCATTCTCATCTCAGCTGCATGCTACATTCTGATCCATACAAGACAGCAGGTCTTACTATTGTTTTATAAATCTTCCTCTTAAGTTTAAGGGGAATGCGGGAGTCACAGATTGTTCTCGTGACCTGCTCACATTTCATCCATCCAGTGATAATTCTGTGCTTCACGACCACAATACATTGTAATGAGTTTCATGGTTGTCGGCAGCCCGGAGCGTGAGTGACGTGCAGTCGGCGGTGGAGCGCATCTTCCCGCTGGTGTACGAGTTCCGCAAGCCGCTGACGCCGGCGGACGAGGAGCTGCTGCGGCAGAAGCGCGCGGCTCGCGCAGGCGCACCCGCGCCTGCGCCCGCGCCCGCGCCTCCGCCCGACGACACGCGCATGCACCTGGTGACGCTGTCGGACGACGACAACGACGCCTGGGAATGACGTGGTGGGGCCGCGCGCGCCTCCGCCGCCCACTGAAGCTCCCGACGCGACGCCCCGTGCGGGAACGAAACGAACTCTATATTGGCATCGAAGCAATAACTGTCGGTTGTTAGTGCGATCGCGTGTGACTCGTCGGCGAGCTGTTCGGTTCATGCCAAAGATATTTATTAGGGGAGGTGCTTCGCGCCCGGTCCGGCCTGCGCGCGGCCGCGACCGCTCGGCTGAACATTCTGCGAAGCGCCCGCGCTTCTTTACCCTTCGTATGTACGATTGTATCGTTTTTGTGATGACTTGTGACCTCTTTAGTATGCGTAGATGAAGTCGAATCGTTTACGTTGAAACCAAAATTGTCATAAAATAATTAAAAAAAAATGTTCAAATAAATCTCGATAACGATACTCAGTCTCGTTTTTCATTTGCCGTTATGATTGTAGAATTTGTAGTGATAATAGTGTTCAATAAGATTTGTTCTAAGAATGAGATGACTGAACGATAGGAGTTAGTGATTGTAAATATGGAAGCTTCGTCATTATACGTTTCAATAAAAAAATATGTTTGTTTCATTTGATATCACTTTAATATCCAAAACCTTGTAAGTAATAACACAACACTGTTCTTTATGAATCAGACTCATGGGTATCGTACTCGTCACTCGTGAACCTGGGCTGCGAGGGGCGAGGAGGTCGGCTGAGCTTGAATTGTGACTTCTCTATTCGCTGGTTCACGCAGCCTTTTGGTGTCCGAATATATGCGCTCATGTCCACAACAGCCAGCCGAGGGGTTTTGACAGCTGTTCCTGTAAAATAAACAATTTTCAACAAATAGTCAATTCGGAATTAAATCTCTGTCCCGTTAATAAGAATCTAGGTCGAAGAGAGTAAGGTAGTTAGGAACTAACTAAAATAGACTGGCACTGCGGTAGACATTAGTAAATTGACGGATGTTTCTTACAGCTTAGGTTGCTAAACGTAACCGTCCTGCAAGAACTGTTAAATGGGGACCCTATTTTATCCTCGAGTTTTATCGACGAATTCTAGTTTCTTTTGATACTACTACTATCTGACTATCAGTACTCTATTTTTGACATTTGGTTAAGAAAATCTTATGCACTTCCATTTAGTACTAAATTATTAGCAGTAAACCAATTTAGGACCTGCCCACGAGTGTTAAGTATTTATGTCGTCCACATTTGTAGCACGTCTATCCACCCTAAAAATTAGGTATCGTCAGCAAATAACACCACTAATTAGTAGGTACTTTAGATAAGTAGGTGAAGTCATATTGCAGTTCACAATACTGCACCTCACATAAAAGTAGAACCGGAGGTAACAATAGTATACACCGTCTTTCTTCGAACACTAAAAATTCAGACGACTGAACGATACAGTCGGCTACTATTTTAGACTTCGATCAATACTAAAACCGAGACTAACGGTGATTCACTAAGTTATCTACACCCACACGTGTGTCCAGGCGAACGTTGCCATCACACATACGGTTAGCGACGAAAGTCCAATTATAAAAATTATTCAATAAACTGCTTTTCAGCGTTTCATATAGGTTTGTAGGCCAAAACATAATCTAAAAAAAAATGTTTCGATTTTCATTAAAAAGAATTGAAAAACATGTTAATCGCCTCTTATCGGCCTATATAAGGGCATTGTTACCTGTAATTATAGGCAGTATATGGTCCATATCTGGTACAGTCCTTGGTCGAGACTTTAATATGTGTCGACGTGAAAGTCTCGCAGGTAGAGCTTGCTGCGGTGGTGGGGACACCTTGGGCAGGGATGGTGATAAGACTCGCCCCGCTAGGACCCGCCGCTCAGGGGATGAACTGGGTGACCTAAAGGATAGAGTGAAAAGTTAACACAGAACTCGAAGAGATATAGTACCTAGATTTATTTGTGCAGTTGGTCGATTTGAGAGCCGAGACGAAGCAAATAAGTACACACCACACCACCATATCCACCTACACACCTAGGTATTACGACAACACGTATACCTACTTATTCGTTGTAGTCTCGCGAGTGTCCCAAGAGTTGGAGCAACTAAACAAAGCTTATTGTTTTAGTATTTTCCTCGAAATGTTTACCTTGCCGGCTTCTCTTTTATAAAGTTCTTTGTATGTCTTCCCCTTCATAAAGGTCAAGTTTTGCATTATGTAGGTACCTATGGAAAATTTCACAAACTGCCTGCTAGTTAAGCTTCAGAAAATATTGGCAGGTTTCTGGGACTTTAAGCGTATGGTTACGGTTGTTGGCCAGCTAACTCAATCACTACAATGAGAACCTTATCATGTCGCCAATATTTTTCTTAGCGTGTTGAAGGCAATTTAAATGAACTAGGCCAAGAATTCGGCTACGTGTTTCGCGCCGTCGTCAGTTCTTGTAACGTGTAGCTGACAGGACACGCAGGACGTTATATTTAATGTCCCATCGTTTGTGGAACAGCACCACATTTACACTCCAAGGCGGAGTCGTTTTTGAATCTCCACCTGAACACGTTTTCGCCCATATTTTTCGAAACCAACATAGGCGGGTCGGGTAGGTGCCTATATTACCTATATATTTTTCGATACCAGAAAGACCATTGTTTACCTACTATTAGCGAAGAAGCTGGTACCCACCTAAGATCTGATTTCTATATTACTTAGGTACTACATTTTTGTATGACCTTAAATATGTCTGACCTGTCGCGTTCAATAACAGGTCGTCTCCGCCGACGTCTGCCCCTTTGATCTTTCTTCTTACTGCGTCCCACTCGTGGGGGAATGACCCCGATATGTCGATAGTAGTCGCACAGAGATTTTGCTAGAGATTTCCCTATTTTCGTATCTGATTAATTTGTTAAGTTATTAACCCTTTAACCGCTTGGCTAAATATCAATTGTCGTGCCCCTAGCGCGAGGCTACAAATCGACAAAATAATACCTACAATAAATAAGGAGGGGCAATCGTTGTATCGATAAAAAAAAGTCAAAGAATTTTTTATGTTTTTATTTTAAATCAGCCTTATGGCTTCTACAAACAGGCGCGACACAAAGAAACCGCTCATGTTTTTGTGTCGCGTGTCGCGCCTGTTTGTAGGACCTTTAAATTAACCACCCTAATCACTTTCTTCGTATCACAATCGTTCATCTTTATGCTAATAAGTAAATGTTTTTAACAGTTACTAATTGTTTAACCTTACTAAATTCGAATTGTTTACATCACAATAATCTCTTATTAATCGACTAGGTACTTTTTTTCTTTTCTTATAAATCTACCTACAACAGCAATGGCTAAATCTTTGTATCACAATTGTTTAATCTTACTATCTAAATTTTAATTACTTACATCAAAATAATCTCTTATTATTCGACTTTTTCCTTTTCAAATCAAACTAAGTATAATAAATCTTTGAATCACAATTGTTTTTTTTGTTTTTGCTTACCAGTTACTATACTCCATTTGTTTAGGTAATTAAATAAAGGTAAACAAAAAAACCACGTGACTTAGTTAGCCGACTAAACGTAATATCACTCACTTCACTTGTCATGCTATGTCACAGTTGTACTCTTCAATTTAGCAACATTATTAACGAATTATAACGTTGCTAAATTGAAGAGTACAACTGTGACGTAGCATGACAACTGAATAGACTGGTATTACGTTTAGTTGGATAACCACGGCACGTGGTTTTTTTGTTTACCTTTATTTAATTACCTAAACAAATGGAGTATAATACTTTACATCACATTCATTTACACATATTCCTCAGTATACTATAAAATACCTAATAAGTTTTGATTACCTATTAGATCAAATGCAATGATTTACGCATTTATAATAAGTAGGTTATAGTTGTTACAATTCACGAGCGCACTTTTCATTTAGATGTGTGTTGAACTGTTACCTATTTGTAACTACCTATGAATGACGTCCGCGCGCAACTGTTCGCTTCGTTGGGCACACACACAAGTGCAATGTGTACCTACGTGACGTGTACGTACACGAAACCTACACGCAAAGGCTTGAGTGCGCTCGTGAATTGCAACAACTATAATTAGAATTACGCAGTCATAAGCTAAAAACAAAAAAAAGGACAATTAATCAGTCAAACAGTAGGTAACAAGTAGTAGGTACATGATTCATAAAATTATTCGTTGTCTGTTTTTATCAGACGTATTATAGATGTCACAAAATGTGTGTACGTTTCTATAAATTTATTCGTGCGAGTCACATGAGTACCGAAATGTTTTTCGGCTAATATTTTTGCCGTTTTTGAAATTAGGTCAGTGCTGATCGCTTCGTATTGTGTGCCTACACTTGATATTTTTGTTAGAGTTTGTGTTCCTCTTGATACAAATAAATCAGGCGTACTATCTGTACTTCGTAAGTCACCGTCATGTGGTACATAGTAACATAACTGGGATTGTGCTACCGACGAAGGCAAACATACATCTTCTACATCTTCAAGATTCATTTCGTCTTGACTATCGCTAGTTGGATCCAAAATTGATTGACTACATTCCTGAGACTCGTCATACTTTCCTTAAAAGCAATTAAATATAAATAAGTACCTATAAAAATGGCTACAGGATGTGTATAATCAAAGGCTACAAGTATCAATTTGGCACAATTTACTTACTTTTCGATGTCATTTCGTTTTCTATCAAATTTAAATTTAATGCTCAACAAAACTGTGACGTTCAAGGTGTATAATATAACTAGGGTTCAATTCGCATAACACTTGCACTGAACCGTAAAAAAAGACGTGGGCTCGGTGTGTTTGACATGGACAAAGTGAAGTTGAACACAGACTAAATAGAGCAACGCAAGAAAAGAAATTAGTGACAGGATGATCTACCTACTTACTTAAACTATCGATATTTAGTCGATAGCTTCTATCTATGGTATTCCGCAGCACATGTGTCAACGCAAAGATAAACATTACACGTTTTACACATATACCGTGTGTGTGATCTTTTATTCTTAGTCGCGCATACTTTACAACGCTGACTTTTGCCACTGGGAATTCGTACAGGAAAATGTGCCAAATTATCGATATGTAGACTGCGAGGAGGATTGGACTGAGTACCAGAAGTGAACGCTGGGCTAGTATTTGCAATTAATCTTTTATTTTTTTCTAAAAGTTGCCGTATCACATTTAATTGAAAATCTGCAAAACTATGTTTTTTGTTATTTTTTAAGACTCTGAACAAATAAAAAGCATTAAGCATAAACAAATCGATGATGTGGAAGCCTAATTTTTTATACCACTTCCTAGTTTTCCTTATACAACCTATGCTACTCATCATCATGTCGGTGATGTCCACCGAACCCATATTTTTATTGTAATCTATTACACATTGCGGCTTTAATTTAGGCAGACCAGAAAAATGATCCAAATTGTCTGACGGAACAATTTTGTCATCATGTATGGTAGACAGCATGGTAACAGCTTTTTTGTCTTGCCATTTTAACGCTAAAAGAGGAGGAGATGAAAATGCTTCTATTTCTCCACGCTTAAGTTTTTTGAATTTTGGCATATGTTTCCTATTACTTTTGACCGTACCGCATGCATAAATGCCTCTTTGTTTTAAATAAAGAAAAAGTCGCGGACTAGAATACCAATTGTCGACATATAGCTCTCGATTACTATGATAATAACCTTGTACCAGTTCAGTGACTACTGATCCTGTAATACCTAAATTTGGTACATGCTCTATTTGTGTTTGTGAACCACAGTAAACAATGAAATCAATTATAAACCCTGATTCGACATCACACAAAACAAAAAGTTTTATTCCAAATCTGTTTCGCTTTTTTGGCAAATATTGTTTGATTACCAGACGACCTTTGAAAGGCACAATGCTTTCATCAATGCATAGTTTGCCTCCGGGGACCAATGTGTGTCGAAATTTTTGTCGTGCGTGGTCAATCATCATTTCAATTTTATATAATCTTGATAAATTACTTACATCGTGTACTTCAGAAAATGAAAGCATTGCCAGTATTGCGCAATATCTATCTCTACACATAATACTATGAAATATGGGACTATTTAAAAGGGGGTCTACAGACCAATGTTCTTCAATAGTGAGCCTTTTATTCCTTGTAAAGAGCATCGTAAGGGCTAAAAAGATATAAATGTCATGAACAGTCACATCTTGCCACCTTTTTAAACGAGCGTACACCCTTAGATCCGTATGCCTGACATAGAATTGGTGATATTTGTTAGTAAAATAACATATTTTTTCTACTAAATCATTGCCACAAAAATGTTCAAAAATATCCAGTTCCGAGGAGTCGCTGCTCAAAGGTACTGAAGGTGATACCCCCGAAATAAATTCGTCAAAGTTTTCTTTATCAGGTACAGTTATGTCTAACGTCCAATTAATGCCTTCATTGTCGTCATGATCCTGAAATGACAAATTAAAATTTATTACGTAAGTATATTATTTTTTATATTCATTAGGTAGGTATATAACTTTAACAAAAAGGAACCTAGTTAGCGTTCCTGCACACGATGCCGTCACCGCGCCGTCGCCGCGCCGACGCCCGCCGCACAGTTACACTGTAGAATACGAGTCGCGCGAAGCCCGCCACCGCGCCGCCACCGCGCGCGTTCCCGTCCCTGTCTGTTTGATTCATTCCATTGATTCCATTACCGACCGCGTACGAACGTGCACGCCGCGAGATCGCACGCAGCCGGTACCTAATGGAATGAATCAAACAGACAGGGACGGGAACGCGCGCGGTGGCGGGCTTCGCGCGACTCGTATTCTACAGTGTAACTGTGCGGCGGGCGTCGGCGCGGCGACGGCGCGGTGACGGCATCGTGTGCAGAACGCTTATTAACCCTAGCTCACTAACCTTATTTTCGAGTAACGCTGTAACTAACCTTTCGTCTCTGAGACTACGAAAAAAAAAAACATTACTTTTAAAAATCTGTTTAATTTTCTTAAATCAAATTAAAGTTCACTGTAATTAAGCTCTTAAAGTATCATATAATAATAAAAAAAATAGAAATATCCTAATCAGTGCAGGAATTACACATAGAAACTGTATGTTCGCCACAAATGGCCCTCTTGCAGCCCTTGCAAAAGTATTTGGTCATACGACGTTTTTTCGCTGGGCAATAACTGCAAATTTTTTGGTTTCTTGGTTGTTCTTGACTGGACTGTTCGTCAGAAACATCAATTTTTAGAATTTCGCCGATAATTTGCTTCAAATTACGCTGCAAAGTCACAGTGTTATATCGCTCACGAAGCCAAGGTGCCATAAGTTCATCTGTCATTGCTAAGGCAAAATCCCTTTTTTTTTATAGGTTTTTTATTATTACAGATCTCGTTTGATACGTTCAGGGCATAGGCATTAATTATAGATATGTTTAGTATACCGTAAAACAAGCACAGCGGCCATCGGTTGGTTTTACGGCTTGTGCTCATAATTGAGCACATCTGGTCCACTGTATCGACTGCTTCTTTTGTTTAATTGTAAAATTCAATAATTTCCGGTTTTTTGAGCTGTTGCTAATAGCAGGTTGGTCATGAGTCGTAGATAGAAGGTATACGACTTTATTTGATTTTGGTTTGTATGAGTCTGAAGCTTCTTCCTCACTTTCCTCAGAAGGGACATGTATTTCCATCTCAACATTATTCACTTCCTCAGAATCGGATGAATGAGGTTCATTGTCGGGTAATGATTCGGTCTCCGATTAGCTAACCATTGCACAATTTTGCCTTCTACGCTTCTCAAATCCATCTAAAATAGATGGATTTGAGAATAAATAAAATTAAGACAAGAAAAATACACAAAAATATTGTAAAACTCAGTATAAAATATAAAAAAACAACATATGTTAATAGAGTTCACGTCATAAAACCATAACAGTAATTATTCATTCGTAAATAATGAAAGTTATTAACTTTTCTAACAAATAAAAACATAAACAGAAGCATAAAAGTATGTACAACTTTACTAAAAAAACTTACAGCATTACTAACCTTTCGTCTGTGAGACGACAATCACGCGATATATGTTCACCTAATTATCGTGCATCCGCAATGAGTCCTTGCGGGTCACTAATTTCACTATCCAGGAAGGTACTAAAAGAGTGCAAGGCGGGGGGCCACGGGAAGTTGGCGAAATGGCGAAAGCGCTAGGTGCGCGTCGTCTATTATACGAATGGTTAGTGATCTAGGGTTAAAGTTATCTTTTTTTAAAGATAACTCATGCACTAGGAATAATTCCTGTGTAGCTTGGGACTTCACAAACACACAAGTCACGGACACAAAACAGCTACACCCAAACTCGAATAATGATTTATGAAAGAGAGAGAGAGAGAGAGAAAAAGAGACAAACGCGAGTGCGAGTGCCTGTCCGGCTTGGTAGGTACTGTCACAGTACCTTAATAATGGTAAGGACAACATACAACACGGTTCCAAATTTGAACAATCAATAGGATATGTAGGTAGTTAAGTAGGTAATATAGGTAATAACAGAATTACATCACAATATTTAAAATACTATTTCGATTCATCAAGGAGTTACCTAAACCCAACGAAAGTCTTATTTATACCTATACCTACTGAATAATGTGCAAATAACCTAAGAAGAAATTGAAATAGGTACTTACCTCTCCATCACTTCTAAATTCTATCGAATCGGATAATTCCAATTCGTCGTCACACTCGTCGTCGTCACCTTCTAATATTCTTAATAATTCCTCAGTAGTCGTCATTATTGAAAATTGAAATGTGACTATTTTATCGACAATGCACAAATACCAACGAACAACATTAATGGAACTTTCCATTCGTTTGATCCGCTTGTGACGTAGGCAGTGGTCGTATTAATGTGACAGCCGCGCTAGACTAACTAGAGAAATATGTTGCAAGCATAGGAGTCAAGGGATGGGAACTAACGTCAAATGTTGGCATTATACAAAGATCGTGAGGGATATTTTTCTTATGAATAATAAGGAAAAGAATTAATAACACAAGGCAATATGTTAAATTTAACTTTATTTGGTATGACACCGTTTATTTTATGCTGAATGATGCATTATACCTGATTATTTAACAGTTTGTTATTTCGTTTTTAAAATGCGCATTGCATTGTATCCCATCCCTATGGTCATATTTATGCGACGCGCGCGATAGACGCCGAAGAAAATTTCAAGCTGCCAATTACTTATTTTTGTTTAAGTTTTTTGAATGCTTAGAGTTATGACACATAATTTTAAGTAATTGTTGTAAATAATAGCTCTATTTAATAATAGTTTTAGTTGTACCACGCAATTAATAGGACGAAAATAGAACGAAAAAATCATGCATGTTCTCTGTCGCAGAAATACGACACGCGCGGTAGGGACACGGAAATATTTGTCGCATATATGCGACACGCGCGGTTAAAGGGTTAAACTTTGAATGCTGCCTCGAGTGCCTCGTTGGGCTTAGACTTAGACTTACTGTTTGTGGCCCCTATAAAAAAAGTTTGAGTATGGCTGGTCTAAGTAGTGGTCCAAAGTGTTATTGCTGAGTATGAGGTTATGGGCTCGATTCCCAGGTCGGGAAAATCTGTTATTGGGAACTTGGGTCTATACCTATTATAGGTACCTACCTCTGCCTAGCTCATCCGGGAAAACAACTGCACATCATCCTTATGGATAACAAAAATTTTAAAGTAAATACCCAATTACATCAATGTGATGAGATTGGACTCCAGTCCAGTTTCATTGATATTATTATCTTTTTCTCAACCAGTTACATAAAAAACTACTAAGTACTTAAAAGGATACATGCGTCTTCAGTATAATGGATGTAAGGTCCTTTATGGGATAATCTTCGTCCCCCTAAGGAGACCAGGAGCGTGTAGGCATCAATGGAGCCCGTGGGCAGAGCCCTGCGAGCTGTGCCGGCTAGCAAGGAGTCTGCGTTGAAGAAGCACGCTTCAGGCCGCCACGCTTCTATGCGGGTCCCCAAGAACTTCGGAAGCACTGCCTGGCGTTCAAACCTGGGTAGCAGATTAATTACATTCACACATAAACTCACACCTTCCCATGGGGGTACGCAGAAACTACAGAACGCCACCTGCTTCGATCCTTACATACTACTTTTGCCTCGTTCACGTTCATATATCTGGTCATACACGCACGCCGGATGCGAGTACCTACTAGACGTTTGTGAAGAACATCACAAATAAGGTCACTATCAGGGGTTTCGAATACCGGATTTTTTCAATACTGGTAGGTATTAATACCGCATAGAAAGACCTGTGCAAACTGCGTTCTGCTCGAAAAACCTCGAAATTTTCGGATATCTTTCAGTTTTTTACATATGAATTCTATCTAGCATCCTACGGAAAAGTCACCCAATACATTTTTAAAGTATACAAAACGTGTATCTCGAGTTTTATTGGACCTACAGAGTTATGGCTGCGCTTAAATTTTGTATACCTACCTACTTTAAAAATGTATTGGGTGACTTTTCCGTAGGATGCACCTTTTAGCGCATGGGACATTCCCCCGTCTCACCTCAGGAATCTCAGGATAGTATTTATTGTTCTATGTACCTCTTGCCTTGACGGTGAGGCAAATACAAAGACTACCTTTTTTTTAAATCCCTTTCTTCACCTGCGCAAGTAAGTAGTAGTAAAATGTAAGTAACAGTCTTACTAAACAACGAGATGAATTTTTCGACGCAAACATATACACATTTTAGTTTGTGTATAGTTTTAGTTACTTAAGTTAGGATTTAATTTTGTTATTTTTATTTATTACTTAGGCATTCGTTGTTATTTGCTTACTTATTGTTTTAATTTACAGAAATAAATCAAAACCTAAATTATTTGAATTTGAAGAAAACCACGAGATAATTAAAATAAGCAGTTTTTAAAACTTACCACAGATAAAAAAAATTGGTTGGAAATATAATATGCAATAGAACGAAATTGTGTCACTGTAGTTTCTACTGTAAATAAAATAGAAACAGCAGTACCGGGTTTCCGGTATTGGATATTTCAATACCGGTAGGTATTGAAAAATTACAAAAAATGTCTGGGATCCTGGGGATTGGAAGCCTTAGTCGCTATATGTCCTCCTAGGGCTCCCCCTCCCGACGTTTCCACTCATATCTGTATTGTAAATGCCTAATTAGAACCTAATAATTTAAAAATCCGTAAAAGAAGCCATGACAGGCACAGGGTAAGTACACAACATATATATATATTTTTCTCTTGCTTTTAGTAGGTACATATACTAACCTAGACCACATCTACCTTATTTAACTTTTGCATACCTACACAGTTAGTATTACCTAAGATCTTTAAAAATCAGGTAAGTAAGTATAATGGCGCAAAGAAACGTGCCTTTCAGCAATACTATGTACTTGCAAATGTCGCCCGAAGTTATTTTAAGGCGTTCGTTATGTATGAGTATGACGCACAATCGGGCATTAGAACAAAAAGTTTTTCGATGATTGCACAACTCGCAGACTTGTTGCTCACGCGGCTTGTGCCGTGCCGTTTTACGTCACCTGGTTTACCTACAGGATTTGGAAATACATATGTTAAAACAGAAATATAGGTAGTAGTATAGACGTAATTAAAGTATATGGTGGAGGTAAAAACCAAAAGGAACCTACAGTTTGATATATATTTATCGCTATATCAGCTTATTCACAAAATACTTACGAGTCCTTTTTTCGAAAAGAGGTATAGATGTAGTAGATAAACCTACCTGTAAACATCGTCGTAGGAGTTGCCTCGAACGAATACACCCTCATGACTTATGTCTGCGTGAATGTCGATGATAAAATCCAACTGCACGGTCTGAAACTCGAGATTTCATAGGTCGGTAAGAGGTATAGTAGATACCTACATAGGAAGTTATACATTATAGTTCATTATGATTCGCATAAAGGATTTAAGATTTTACTGTAAACTGGGCTTCTAGCACAGGTTCAAACCAACGGGGTAATTGTGTAGCACACTAACAGTAGCCGCAGCAATGACTTTCATTTTGACAGTTCAATAACATTCATTGCGTTGTTTACGTCGTAGAGCAGACAAATTTTTCGCACATATGAAGCAATGGATTAGCAATATCCTTCAAAATGATTCAGATTGTTATTGGTAGTGTGTTACGCAATTAGGGTGCTTCTCTGAAAAACTTACAGTCGTACATCAACGTACGACCCTTGACGTACTGGGTTCGAAGTATGTAGGTACTCGTACCTTCTCAGAGGCGAGTTTCTTGAGGAGATCGTTAACGGCCACTAGAGCGGGATGCGCGTAGCTGGTGGCTCGGTTCCAACTTCTGTTGAGGTCGCCGCCGAGCAAGTCCGACCGCTGGTTGCCGAGAAACACTCCGTCTGGGTTCAGCATCGGTATGACCTAGTAACGTACTTAAATGTAGTTAAAAATATATATGTGACCAAATTATAATTATACCTAATTTTTTAACAACAAACATTAAAATAAATAACATAACGTAATTACGCTTGTTTATGTGGTTTGTAAAACATATAGGTACTTTACACTGACACATAGGTATGTGTAAGGTTGGGTATAACAATTTATTTGTTACCTTCCTACTTGGACTGTGAATTGGAAAATAAACGATGTACAAGTAATTACTTGTTATGGTGTGATTTTTCTTACCTCTAACACAATATTGTTTCTCAAAGCCACTGCCTTTTCCGACGAGCCCAGCAAGTAGTCCAGAAAACCTGCTCAAGTTAAGTAATTATGACGACTTATAAGAAAGGTATCTGATGTATTCAGTAAAAAATAAATGTTATTTTATGATAGCTTACTTTAAACTTAGCTCAATTTATACTTACCAGTATAATTAGCTCTATTTCACAGGAAATAGAGCTAATTATACGAACTAACAAAAGATGTACATTACACATAAATAAAGGGCAACATCAGGTATTAAGTAGATGTACTCCTTTACTTATAGGAGACCACAGCATGCACAATAAAGTTAACTAGTGAGCAAAGTTATGATTACCTCAAGACCAAAGAGGATGGATGGACTGTGTGAATGATGATACGGTTACAAAAGGGGTGACTACCGAGTTGTCGACTCATAGAAAAGTATAGAAGAAAAGACATGTTGCGCCGATCACGAATAAATTGGGATAAGCACAGGAGAATGATGATGATACCTCAGTAAAGTTTACTCTATTTGATGATTATACTTACCTTGACAAACAAATGACGAAGGCGGTTCTCCTCCGTGTGTTCTTGCTATGATGAGAACGACCCGTTTCTTTGGCTCCGCTGGTTTAATCCTAGTTATCACAGGTTCTTCTTTAACGGCTTCTGTATTTCCTTTGAAATTGTAGTCTCCAATTGTCACAAGGTCAATGCGACGTTTTTGCTTAAACAATATTGATATATATTGATATGTATGTGCATATTAGTTTGATAATAAGGGTTGATAAAGAAGAATGTGTTTTCATTTGATTTTGGCTTGAGAATTGATCTCATTTTTAACAAGTAGCATTATTTCAAGTAGCTATACTGTAAGTACGATCTAAATACAAGGGTTTGTTGACCATTCACAGTACGCAGCTTCTGTGGGCTACTAACATAATATCTTGAATTTAATCAACTTACAGTAGTCTGAGCAATGGACTGCCTGGTAGCAAAGGCCTGAGCTCTCTTCTCCCACGTAGCCAGGTGCTTCTGTAGCCGAGAGTAAGAATACGATGCTCCTGTAGAGAATTGGTAAACGTCCTCTTCTCGATCGAAAGCAAACGCGATACTCAGGATCTTCCGCTCCTTGTGAACTAATGACCGGTGGTAGAATATCAGTCGTCTGGGAATCCGTTGCCTAAAAGTTTCAAATAAGAATGTTTGTAAAGATATATAGTCCGTAAGTGACATATTTGCATGCGACATCGTGTAACACCACTGTCTGAATTAGTTCACATCTATTCTATACTTATACTTATAATAAATCTGTAGAAGTGAAAATTCTGTACATTGAAAATATCAAAAAAATAAATGGCAGGGGGTGTTACTAGACCGACACCGAACACAAAAATGTGATTAAAAAAATTTTTGTCTGTCTGTCTGTCTGTCGGTCTGTCTGTCTGTCTGTCTGTCTGTCTGTCTGTCTGTTTGTTCAGGCATCACGCAAAAACTACCGGTTCGATTACGATGAAACTTGGTATAATTATTCTTTAATATCCTGGGCACCACACTGGGTACTTTTTATCCCGGAAAAGTATATACAATAAAAAACAAACTTAATTTTGCGGTTCGATCCCTAGATCCGATTACTGTACCAACCGCAAATAATAAGTTTGTCGTAGGTTAGGTCACACGCAGTGGAGTTCATTTTTATTCCTTTTACTTTTTAGAGTTATTTAGGTTTATTTTTATATAAGTCGTAGGTATAGATTTTAATTTTAAAGTATAGGTAGTATATTTGATAGTGTACGTAGTGACCGTAGGTTATTTTATAATACTGTTAGGTAGGATAGTCATTCGTATAGATATTAGTTTTTAGAGATTTTGCTTATTTATTGAGTTTAGATTGAGGGGCCCGTGGCTAAATAATAACAGCCGCACAGGTCGATCGGTCAGGTTAAGCTACGCTTGCCGCGGTCGGTCTGTGGATGGGTGACCATCTTTACATACCGAGACACCTCCGTGCCTCGGAAAGCACGTTAAGCCGTTGGTCCCGGCTGTCATTCGTGGATCTTTGACAGTCGTTACGGGTAGTCCGAAGCCCGAAAGTCTGACAACCAGTCGTACCAAGGGTATCGTATTACCCAATAACTGGGTTGTGGAGGTCAGATAGGCAGTCGCTCCATGTAAAATACTGGTATTCAGCTGCATCCGGTTAGACTGGAAGCCGGCCCTGAACATAGTTGGGAAAAGGCTACGCAGATGATGATTGAGTTTAGATTAGTTATCGTCATAAATAGGTTTATTTAGGTAGGTAGGTATTTTATTTTCTGTTATTAAGTTTATTTATTTTTTTAATTAGGTAGGTACTTAGGTAAAGATATCATATAGGTACCCTCTTAATCACCATTGATAAATGATAAATGATTTATTTTTGTAAGTAGGTTTGTACAAACACTTTTACACGTCAATCATATTTTTAAAACTAGATGAGGTCGGCGTTTCCTATCTGACTAGTCTGAGAAGAAAGGCCGAAACAAACTCAGACGTCACAGTCTCTTTTAAAGTCCAGACATAATCTTGGTCAGATCATATGAAGACCATGTAGGTCGATGTCTGAGATGGTCTTTTGAGGAAAGAACCACACAGATTGAGAGGACCTGTCCAGTCAGTGCACGCATTTGTCAGAAATTGTGCAGCTCAACTCAAAACTTAAGGAGCTCAACGATTCGACGAACAATACCAAAGAAAGGACATTTGGGTAGGCCACATTAATTACTCAAACTGCCAGACCATGACAAAAACTAAGAGAACAAAGAGAAAAATAATATAAATAAAATGACCCACGTAGTCTTCACATTCACAATAATTAAAATAATAGAATACTTAACAAAGTAAGCAAATGTCAGTAAGTATATGTAAAATTCATTAATGTCAGTGTATATAAAAAAAAAAAACAACAACAAAATAGAGCAAAAAAAAAAACATTCAATATGTAAAAAAAAAAAAAAAAAAAAAAAAAAAAAAAAAAAAAAAAAAAAAAAAAAAAAAAAAAAAAAAAAAAAAAAAAATTGGAAGCAGCTCAATCCCAAGCCTTTTTGTCCTCGATATAATCCTTAACGGTATAAAAGGCTTTCTGGCATTAATGAGACACAATTGGTTTTCTATTGTAATTAGCCACAAAGGGCCCGCGAGATAGATGGCATCCTGGTGCACATACATTTTATCCTGTTAGCACGTTCCCGTGGGATAATTTCCGACATCCACGCGGGCGAAGCCGCGGGCAGAAGCTAGTAACATAATATAATTAAAAGTAAAATCTGTTTTGTTACTGCATTTCCTCCTTCTATGTTTAGTGCATGCCGTGGCAGCCTTTAATTAAGGCAACACTATAAAATGTAAAAAAATATGGAATCTTTAGCAAGTATTATGGCGTATGCTTTGTTGGTTGTCCTTAAATAAATAAATATGAATCTTTGCATCTAGTTTGCAACTTGATGGCGCTTGCGAGGTGTTAAAGCATTTCATTATATAGCAAGTACATGAATTTGTAAGACAGCTCAAAGCACCAGGTACTTACCATTTCGGCCGCGACGTGGAACGGACCAGCGGGGTCATTTCTCCATCAAACAAAGTTGTTTCTTTCGCCAAATTAACAATATTTAGTATAACTCTCTGGAAAAACAAACATTGCTGTTAGTATCGGCACTACAACACTACGAAACTACACCATCTACGCTACTTATGTCTCAGCATCAGCACCGATTCAACATTCACCTGATCTTGCTTAACATTTTCGATGGTGAAATTGAACCAGAATCTTGCTCTCGGTCTGCAGGTGTCCGGTCTGACGTATAGATCGTACTCCAAGTCAGTGATGTGGTCAGCTCGTCCCAAGTTCCCGCACTCGAAGGCCGCGTCGAAACACAGTTGCCCTCGTTTGGCCTTCCCACTCTGTCCCGGCGGACGAACGATCAACCGATTCAAATTGCCCAAACCTCCCTCTCCATCACTTTCTTCACTATCTGTAATAGCAAAGTTTTTCCTATCAATGTATTACGTGATTGGCATCTTGAATATCTATGTTGCCGCCATCAAACTATCCGCTACCCTAAGCACACAAAACTGATTTGATTGCACCTACACGCTTTAGAAATCCCTAAAATCATGACTAATTCAGATATATAGCTCGAAATTGTTTTACAACTTCTTTTACAGCTCAGCTAACGCCTGCTATCCCAATGCAGCGATTTCAAAATGCCGATTGGATTGAATGAAGCTCATAAGATTTACATACACTAATAGAATTCGCTAGCCTACATGTGATAACGTTGTTCAATCACAAGGAGCATGATTTTGTACCTCACGAACACAACCATCTTGGTCTATTGCACGTAATATACTTTTTTTAAAGTTTCAAACTACTTAATAATTCCCTCTCGAAAAAATCTATGTTTTAAATACCACAAGCTGGACGTCGATATATGGAGGTGTGATCCAGAGCGTCGGTGTACGCAGCCATCGCTACACTGCTAGGGTTCCCAACTAGTGCGCCTTACTCAACTAACTTTAACAATGTAGGTGAACAGATTGGCTACAAGATTGACGGCAATACCTAGGCGATAAGTGCACGAATATGTAAGGAAAACAGCTTAGCGAGACACGCCAACCTATATTGAAAGGCTTTTTTCTTCAGTCGATTGAAATTTAAATGGGAACCTGATTCTTTATTTGATACCTCGCGAGTGTTTTATGTCGAAACTATCGGTAAGTATTTCTTTTGAAAGTTATGGCTTTTAAATGTGCTTTATCTTTCAGTAGTGTGTTGAAAAGTTCAATAAATAGCTTCCTTGTTTATGACTTACGAAAGTTAACGTATTATATGTACTTACGATTTAGTTATATTTGTTGGTAGATGCTGCCAACCCCATGTTTCTTAAGGGAATTGTTACGAGTGTCACACAGCTATGCCATCCAAGTATAAAATGAGCTTGGCTTGGCATAGTACCTATTTCTTTGTTTTATTTCTATGTGCAGCTGCAAAGTTTCTCGTGTGAAGGGGATAGGCAGTAAGTAGGCTTGGCATTTACACGGCTCCGGTTAACCAATGTTGTCCCACAGCTGGGCAAACGTCTCCCCCATGATTTTACATTTTTTTTTTTTGTGCTATGCCTTCTCCGTCCAATCGGTGGGAAGGAGTCCAAATGGTCACGCCAGCGTTTATTAGGCCTGCTTTGGTGACGATTGCTCATCTGTCTGAATGCATCCTATAGGCGTGACCCTCCCAGTCCCACTTCAGCCTCGCAGAGTTGTCGCTTCTTGTGGTGTTGCGAATTTGGTCGGTGAGTTCTCCATCGCTCTTTGGCAAACCTTGAGTTTAGACTTCTGAGCCTTAGTCAAAGACCAAGTGTGAGCGCCATAGCTTGGGATAGGCATTTTATCACCGATTGGAATGTCCCTCGTCGCCCATTAATAATAATAATATAATTAATTTATTTAGACAACCGTTGGTCAGTTTTTAATTACCCCCAAGTGTGCTGGTAAATAGTTTAGAAGAGAGCGGATTACCCTGTTTTACCCCTTTGTCGGTTTTAAATGTGCGTACGGAATCCGTGCTATTATTATAAATATTATTTAGTTGTTCTATATTAGTTTCCTCTATATCTTGAGTTCGTAAGGCTGAAAATATTGCGCTGTGTTTAACGCTATCAAAAGCATTTGTGTAGTCCACGAAAGCCAGATATTCTGTGTGTTTTTCTATGAACTGTTTTAAAGTTTGATGGTAGTCCGTGGTAGAAAATCTTAGGCGAAAACTTAGGAGAAAAAATCCGGCTGGTTTCGGTGGTTGATGTGAGTCTAGTTTTGTATCTATGCGATTGTAGATGATCTTGATGAATGCCTTATGTGAGAGTAAACTAATGGGCCTGTAGTTGTTGAAGAAGAACAAAGTTTGAGTGCCACATCTGGGTTGAGACTTTACCTGATTGTAAAATTGCATTTAATTACATGGTACATTATTTAACCTTAATTCTAACACCCAACATGATAATCACTTACATAAATCTAGTCCAGTGGCAGAATGAACTGATAAGTGCCACTTAATTGCACTCATCGGTTACAAAGTTGGCACTAACATTCTCTCGAGAGCGTTTTATCGTGTAATACTGGCACTGGATCCGTCCACTCATACTCATCGATCGAAGGGAGGACTATATGCTTTGTGTGCAAGTAGAATATTATGTAAATCATAATACAAAAATGTCATACAGGATTAAAATTCTGTATGTCGAACATTTGTAGACTCATCCTATTTTCCCCGTACTTTTGGTGGAAGTCACCGTCGACGTTGGTAATTATGTGAAAATAATACTATAGTTATTTGTTATACAAGAGTGCAAAGTTGCTTTTTAACCGCGTGTTCAATTTTGATGACCGAGCAAGCGAAGGATTCTAAAATTGAATCACGAGCGCAGCGAGTGATTCAAAATTAGAATCCTGAGCGTTAGCGAGGGAATCAAAAGAGCACGAGGTGAAAAATCTTTGCACTCGAGTGCAACACGTAACTTTTCATTCCACCTCAGCGAGGAAATGACTAAATGCAAAAAAAAACGTTTACAATCACAAGATAGGTACACTTTTATTTCAGTTTAGGTATTAATTACTACATTATGACAGGTAAGTATTACAGAATAATCTTTAAATTATAACAAAATAATACTAAGGTATAATTAAGAAAATTTTAAAGTAACGTTGCTACAGTTATTTAAATTGAGTGTAATATTTTTGTTTGGTACTGTAATATTGATGTTAGTCACTTGTGTACTGTTTTTCGGTAAACTATCTGTCATACTTAATAGTTTTACCGATTCATCGGATTCCCTTGGCGTGAATGTTGGAGAGAGAGGGAGATGGTTAGGTGTTTCATAACGGCTTATTTTTGATGTAGAAGGGCCAGTCCAAGGATCCGATTGAGGCTCTTTCAGTGTAATGGCTCCTACGATGCCTTCATATATTTTAGACTTATTTTGGATGGAATCTTCTATGTATCCCTCTACAACTGCATTGGACTTCCAGCCTCCGTGGCGCTTAAGGGACAGGAGATCAGCTCCGGAATCAGCCAAAAGTGTGGCTGAAGTTCGTCGGAAACAATGACCCGTGTACAACAGGGGTTCTGGAAGTTCAAGAAATGTTGCTATTTCTCGTGGGATACTGCCAATTTTATTAGTACCCATAGGCTGTCTAACACACTTTCCATTGCGATACTGTAGAAAAAATCGATTGATTGGAGTGTTAGGCGGGCGTAAGGCTTGATATTTCTCAACAATCGTTACGTATTCCTTGCGAATGACGAAGTTGCGGTCTCTTTTTGTCTTTGTATTAGGTAAATTAATTAATAGTAAGTCATCTGAATGTTTCTCAATGTTTTTGACATTAAGTTGTGTTAGTTCATTAGTTCGACATGCTCCGTTTATTCCAATAATAAGAACAACCTGTAACGTAAAGAGTATTGTAGTAGATAAATGAATAAAATTGATATGAACGCATAATTATGCCTATCAACATCTACTAAGTATACTATTTAATTGAGATTAATATACTTAAGTAGATACTGAATGTGCAACTGACTTACTTTTGCCGCCAAATATACGGAATCGGGTGCTTCGTTAAGAAACTTTTCAATATCAGATACTGTGAAAACCTTCGATTTTTTTGGTTGATGACCAGATGAGGCTCTTTTTAAAAATGCCACTAATTTAGGATAGGTATCGATATGTTTGTCTTTTTTCATCTTTATTGTTGCTTTTAGCATCGAATACGTACTCCATAGAGTGCTTGCTTTCTTGTTCTCGGATAATTCTATAAAATATGCCAGCAAAACGTTTTCTGAGAAAGTTTTGGCTCCTTTTGCTAGTCGCCACGTGTTGAACATATCGTACTGTTTTAAATACTTCTCGCGTGATTGTTGAGGGAGAAAGCTCATTTGCGCATTATTAACAGTTTCAGTCAATTCTGTTGGCGTCAAGCAAACTTCCTCGTCGCTAGAATCACTCATTTTAGTTTTTCACTTGTTTTCAAGTTTCTTGGTTTTAATATAAGGTTTAACAATGACGTGAAAAAATGCCGCGTAAAGAACCGCGTACAAAGCAAATTGAAAGAAGAACACCAAGAAGGTTCCGAGTCTGAGTTTTAAACAAATTAAAAAAAAGTTGTATGATATATTCGGCACCATAGAGGTAGCAGTAAATAGGTTTAATGTTTTTTTTAATTCACAAACTTAGTGCACACGATGTTCTAAATTCAATCTACTTTATCCTCTAGAGAATAAAAACGGCTTTTCCACTCAAATATTGAAGATTAAAAATACTCTTTCCGAGATGGTGGGATGAAAAAATAATTTATTATTTTAATAATTTATAGGTGTCTTGGTTTTCTTTTTTTTTTTTTGGAGGTCACGCCATATGTTGACATGCCCAAAGTGTCCATAAACCTGCACTTTTGAGGACCTAAAAACGCCACTGATGCCGTGGTAGGCGTAGCCACCTATTGGACTCAATTCATTTCATAATTTACCATCGACTCAAAAAGAAGAAGACATTAAAAAAGTGGCGGCATCTACACCGCCACATGCGAACTACGCATCACATTGACGTCACGCAAAATCATGCATCGCGCAAGTAGAGTTTACCGCACAACTAGCATATATACAACATCCCGACATCAATCGTCGGGCAGTAGCCCACCACGAGCCGTATTCTCTATGACCCAATGAACGAAACCGCGCGAAATGAACGCGAGGTTGGCATGATTATCTAAGGAATTGACGTGGTTTCAAATTAAGGAATCATTGAATGGTCATAGTGAATTAGTGCCTAGACACGACACCCGTCTGGTCATCTCCCGTTTCTATGGAGGATGACTGAACTTTACACCCTGTTTCTCATACTTCTATACTACTGCCCTGATAACAAAGAATGCAGTTATCGACATTTTTGAGATGTTCACTTTTTTCCAGAAATGGCATCCCAAGAGGTGAAAAAAAATATATTTTCATAAAAAAATTCACTCGAAGCATGTTTTTTATGTAGGTACCTAATGATTTTCGCCGTACTTGCATAATGCATCTTGCTCAGATGATATGAAAATGGTTTTTGCGTTTAGGTACTCGTAACCGCCATTTTGCGATTACTGCATTCTTAGTTATGACGGCAGACTAGTGACCCCAAACATGGACATTAGCGCAGCTTCCGAGCTGCTAGTTAAGTGTGACGTCATCATCATCACTTCTTCAAGCTTTCGAGGGGCGAGTCACACTGCCAGCCAGCACCCTCGGCTTCAATGGGTATCCTGACCACCAGCATGCAGTGGACGCGCATTCCTTTCCTGGTCATCACCTTCAGCCTCATCAGGTACTTACAACACTCGTCTAGTCGGAGGATCCTCCCTTTTCTATGGAAGATGAGTGAACTTTACCTAATACCTCCATATAAATATTATCTATTGAAGGGCCAATGTGAACTATCTATAATGCACCCACATTTCACCAGTAAAGCTGTAAGTGGCGTAGCGTAATCGTAGTGCACGCTACGGCGTAGCATAGCGTAGCGAGAGCTTTTACTCAAATTGTTACATTGTACAAGACAATGTAACAATTTGAGTAAGGATAGTATAAGGGTAGTTTTAGATAATTAAAGTAGTAACATTTGACGTATTGTACAGTTGAATATAATAGCTGACGGTGTATTGCTTAGTTCTCGTTCGTGTTGTACGAGTAGTGTAGGTAAAGTTAGCAAAATCTCTTGAGAGTGCCTTCTCGGTTTGCTTTTAACCGACTTCAAAATCAAAATATTTCGTGTGTGATGTAATTTTTCAAATATTTAAAAAAAATCTGTTTCTAGTTTTAGGTTATCGTTTCATTGTAGATTTTATTAAGATATTTAATTAAATTTAAAATAGTTTTTTTTCTTGTAAGTATTTAATTTTGTTTTTTTTTCTGTTAGTTTTTTAGTTTTGTTTTATTGTTTGATTTTATTTTCTACAATATTTGTACGCCTTCACGGCAAAACATAGCGCCCATATAATTAACCTAAGACCTTTATGTAAATACCTATGTTTCACAAATAAATATCCTGATTCTGATTCTGAATTAACTTCGCTGTTCGTTTATGTTGATCATGTTGTTTTCTACACATAGTAATAGTAATCGTCGTGGTGCATTTTTTATTTTATTTTATTTCTCTTACATAGTAATGAGACGGTGATGTTGATATATCTCTCGAGCACAAAGCTCGACCGCTTTGGTGATTATAACAATCAATGATATCACTCCGGGGTATCAAACCTTATTTTATTGATTGTTAACTTAAACAACCCAAAACGGCCTAAAAGTAAATACTTTTAGGCCGTTTTAGGTTGTTTAAGGTCGTTTCGTAGTACTTGCTGCGACTTGCTGTAAACAGGATCCCATTATCTTCGTCATCCCATTTACCATCATCGCATCCATGAACTAATTAAGTAAAATATACACATCCTTCGTGCTTGCATCAATTATGTAACTCTCGCATGCAACACTAAAGGAAAGGGGTGAACAATTTTAATGGAGGTCGTTGTCCCAGCTACATATTCGTAATATAACACCAACATAATTCTAGACTTTGGAAAAAGTCTGCGCAAATAGGTCTGAGTACTTACCTATTTGCGCAAATTTTTCCAAAGTCTATTTATTATTATATTTTTATGTATAAGTTACTGTACACCACTAAAATATTTAACAAAAAGTAGATCGAACTCTACAAAATATACAATGGGCGGCCTTATCGCTTTCTGTAATCTCTTCCAGGCAATCTTGGAATGGACAGTGATATTCAGAACTGTATTGCTCTTGTGTATTACTTAGTCGTATTTTTCAAAATTAAGTTCTTTATTAAATTCCACATATGTTTTTCATTCCAGTGCGGTGTTCAATGTTCTACAATAGCTGCGTTTACAAATGTCTACTTGTAGTAGGTACAAAGCATGTACTAATATCATTCAGGCATGTATGTTGTCACGTGTGTTTGCTATGACTACGGAGACACATGTCACTGCTTGCAGCACATATATTACTACCTATCGTTAACTACACGAACAATGTAAATATTAACATGACCTACTAAACTAATCTTATCTGGATAACTAATGTATTCATTCAAGACCGTTGAACTTATTAACTTAACACAATAATATTATAAGAAAAATTCAACAAAGGCAGGATATAAAAGCAAAGCCTCTTTTGTGATTTCAGTATTGTAGTTCTTACCTGACATTTTCAGCTAAGTCACCATCACAGTTCAATTATATAATAATTAAAGCCGGTGGTTTCGTCAAGGAGCTGCATGATCTGTTTTCGTCCTCACATCACTGTTACCGCAGGATCCTGACTTCCTTTGTGTCCTGCGAGGCGGCACGTTGCCACGATACGCCGCGATGCGACATTTTCGTCATAATAATAACAAAAAATAAAAATTATTTCACTCCAATGCGTACTTAATATTGGCGTAGCTGGTTACCGTTGCTAGGTAACCGTGGCATCTGTTTTCCTATATGCATCGCTGAAATAAATGGATGTAGGTAATTTAAGTAGTTGTAAAAGTAAGGTAGGTAAGTAATAGATACTTACTGAAACAAAAGAGAGTACAGAAACAAGATTACCTGCTACGTCGTAGCGTCGTAGCACCTTTAAGTTTGTATCTCAACAAAAATTACCGATAAAGTAAATAGCCAATAATAATAATAATATAATAGTAATAGCGTTAGTATATTTTACCAATTTAATACTGAATAAAATATTATTATTATTATTATTTATTAGATGCAGGTCATATAGGTAGCTTTTACTTGTAAAAGTATCTACATACATACAGTTTGCTGAAACTACAAAAGAAAGAGAGTTCAAAAACAAAATTGCTACGGCGTAGCCTCGTAAGCGTAACACCTCTACGCTTGTAGCTCTATGCATACATTTAATTTTAAAAGGAAAAAATGCCTCTTTTCGTGATTGGTATGAGAATTGAGCAACAAAGATACGGGTTCGATAACGAGAGAATCGATTTCGGATGGAAATAGCAGCACTGGCTACGGCGTAGCACACCCAAACAGAAAAAGAGATTACTTCACAAATTAATTAGATAACTCTGTTTAGGGCTTATTGCCAGACCTTTTATACTTGCAGTCTGTGGACCAGATACACGCAGAAAACGTTTAATGCCCTACGTGTGCAATACAACAATACGTTTAGGATATTGCTGGCGCTACCTCGTTTGTGTAGCGCATCAGGGATGTTCGCAGCAACGCGTACAGATGACTTCTTTGCGATTATTCGTAAAAGATCCGCTTCACTGCTGCGTCGGACGCGGGGTGGCGACAACAGTCTCCTGAGCGTTGTTGCTAGTAAGACTGAAGGCCGCCTTATGGGGCACCTGCGTGCAGTGCATGTACTCTTGACAGGTGTAGCCGTGAGGTGGCAAAATTAAGTATTATTAGTTGTGTGTAAATTCTATTATACTAACATAGGTTAAGGAATACTAACAAATTTATGGGTTCTACCTGAATTAAAGATAAATAAATAAAATTAATTCATAGATGCAGTAATTATGGTGTCTTCCTACTGCAGCGAACAAAAGATAATGTATAGGGTTGTGTAGTACAGCTATTATATAATACCACAATACAGTCACCAAAGGAGATAAGTAACCAGGGTCGTCGGATATAGTTGAAGTTTAGTAAGAAACCGATGGATGTTTTCGAATGAAATTTAGTTTGATAAATAAACTGCTTGTTTTCTATGTTAATCTAAGCTAACTACCCTGCATTGTCCCACTGCTGGGCAAAGGCCTCCCTTCCCCTTCTCTACACAATTCTGTCTTTTGCGAGCGCCGGCCAGTCCTTAGTGAAAAAAAAAAAAATACAACATGTCCCGGAATTAACGCACACCACCAGACACCCCCATTAGAATATTATGTTATAATCATAATACATACACTGAATTTTTATTATTATGTAAAAAACATTGTTTTTTTAATGAATTACTTATACTGATTGTGGGAGAAAATTATGGTCACATTACAAATTTACGCATACCCACAGTCGCACTCGTATAATAAGGGTCTAGCTCAGTGTGTATTTCATCCATTTTGGTTTGTTTTGACTGCACAGCGGAAGTGTGACAGTAATTTACGTAGTTTTAATTATTTTTGGGATAAAATATTACCTATATTAAAAATTACAGAAATCGATTCAGTAAACGATTCTGAACAACACACATTGACACATTGTATATATTATAATTAAATAAAATTTTATCCGAAATTATCAATCCGTTTCTCACTAAATTTCAGCTATATCCGACAACTCTTGTTACTTATCTCCTTTGGTGACCGTAAGTAGGTACATAAGCTTCTTCCGTCGAAGATTGCTACGAACTCTACACCGTAGCTTCTGATTGTTTAGGAGTAAAACTTAACCTTATCTAAGCTTTGTAAATAAAACAAGGCATTATGAATATTGTCATTTATTCAATAAATAATATGTTGTTATATTAATAATATTATTTCTGGCATTAAAACGCCTCACGCACCACAAACATTGAACAAAGCTCAACGTTTAATAAATACTGAAACAAATCATGCGTATGTTACTACTAGCTTCTGCCCGCGGCTTCGCCCGCGTGGATGTCGGAAATTATCCCACGGGATCGTGCTAACAGGATAAAATGTATGTGCTTCCCCAGGATGCCATCTATCTCTATGCCAAATCAGAAGTTCAGTGGTTTAGGCGTGAAAATGTAACATACAGTTTCAAGTTCAAATCCTCCCCTTAAAAACTGAATTACCCCTTTTTGTCCCGTCAGTGGTAAATTTTCGCTACCCCTTTTCAACCCGTTAGGGGTAGATTTTCGAAAAACCCTGATACGTGTTACTCTTTATTTTTGGTCATAAGTATAAACACTGAGTTTCGAGTTAATCAGACCGCGCATTCAAATTATTACACACAAACTTCAACACCCCTATATCCCTCTTTGTGAAGTAGTTTTGAAAAACTTATAATGATAAACTTTATTACTTACTTAGGCGAGTATTCTTGAAAAGTTTCAAGTTTATTGACCTAATGAAGAAGATTTTTCATATAAACTGTATCCCCGCTTTTCACCCCCACAGGGGTGGAATTAAAAAAAGAATCGTTTGGGGTGTATTCGAAAATTAGTATAAATAATCTTTGAGTCAAGTTACTCAAAGATTATTTATACTAATTTTCGAGTTAATGAAGCCATGCAGTAAAATCCTCCCCTGAAAAATTGACTACCCCATTTCAGCCCGTCAGGGGTAGATTTTCAAAAAACCTTGATACACATTATTCTTTACTTTCAATATTAGGTATAAATACTGAGTTTCGAGTAAACCGGACTGCGTGCTAAAATTCTTCCATACAAAATTTGAAACCCCCCAATCCCTTATTAGGGGGTAATTTAGAAGAAAAAAACTGCCAATCTTCATAATTTATTTAGATAAGTATTCGTGCCAAGTTTCAAGTTTATTAACTCAAGGAATAAGATTTTTCATACAAACGAATTCCCCCCTTTTCACCCTCTTAGGGGTGGAATTTCGAAAAATCCGTTCTTAGTGGACGCCTACTCTTTACGAAGAACACACCCTCCAAATTTCATGTCTCTAGGACCAGCGGTTTAGGCTGTGCGTTGATCTATCCGTCAGTCAGTCAGGACTTTGAATTTTATATGTATAGATAAAATCTTTAGCATTAATATTTACAATTTTATTTCTATCATTCCAGTTATAAATATACATAAATAACAATCACATAAATCTAAATAACCCAAAACTTTGCGCGTAAAAATGATCTAAAATATATTTTGCGATCATTAATATTATCCATACAAACTACTTAGTACCCGTGCTAATTCAAATTAAACATATTTATAACTAAAATATTGATCCCTAACACCGGTAACAATTACAGAATACAATAAAATTACCACGGAAAGTTCAAAATGTTAGTAATGAATTTGTGCACTTATGAAATAAGATCGAAAATGAAAGATAGACGGTTTGCCTGTGCGCGGAATATAACACAACAAGGATGACATAACTGTGGATAAAGTATTTTCTGGCTAACACTAACAATATTCGAGCAAGTTTTAAAAACATTTGAATGGTAATATCTATTAGTAAAACTTTACAAGTATTAACAATTCCTCATTTATAAATAGTCTCTCATAATTCCTTCATTGAGTGTACTCCATATTTCGATATTTACTTTCCTGTTACATCGAAAACATTGATTCATATTTCAGGAATTTCTATAAAGTGCCAAAATTATTCAATAGAATGCGTAAAGTCGTAAACTTCGATAAATTAATATAATGAGAATAGAATAGAATAGAATATTCATTTATTTGCTCACAATGTAGGTATTTACAATGAGGTGGTTACAATTATATGAAAGAATCCTTGTACATTCTACCATTTTGGCATACAAACATTGATGCAGTTCATCAACAAACATAGACATTGATACAACTAAAATTTTTCAGCTAGAAAATCCGATACAGAGTAGTAACACTTATTCAATAAAAGTGCAGTTAGTTTCTCTTTGAAAGTTGTTAGTGGTTCCTCTTTTATGGAATTAGGAATGTGGTTAAAAATAGCCGGTGCCATACCAAAAACACTTTTCCTCAACAAAGCAGTCCTATATCCACCTGTGCGTAGCAAGTTTTGGTATTGAGATCGCAAAGTTACATCTCGGTATCTACTTTCCGATAAAGTTAAAAATAGCCATCGATTACATTTAATAAAAAGAGCAATTTCTAAAATGTATAGGCACGGAAAGTCAATAAATTATGACTTTTGAAAATTGGAACACAGCTGTCAGTAACTTTCAAACCAAATATTGCTCGTAGGCACCGTTTTTGGGCTTTAAGAATATTCTCTCTTTCGGTACAATTGCCCCAATGTACAATACCAAACCTTAAAATGGAAACGACAAGACTACGATATGCTAGTAATACTGTTCTGATATTAACTTTTTTTTTAAGATTATAAAGTGGATGGTAGAGTAGATGGGGAGAACAACATGGTGCTCCTAGTCGTAAGGAAGCAGCGAGGCGGAAAGTATTGTCGTCGAGCAAAATGCCTATGTTCGACGACGGAAGTGCATGAAGCCACAGACCCGACTCCCATTTACCCACAGCCAGCAGGCGCGCACGCTCTGCAGTAGTAACAGACGTGTTAAGTAAATTATCCTGAACTACATTGCAGAGCGGCTCATCCCACCGTCTCTGGGAAAATGGATTATCGGGTAGATCTGAGTTCGGGCAAGCGAGTCTCTAGGCATCCATAGCCTCGGTGAAGCAGGGCACATCAAAATTAATCAGTGTGGAGGCTAGGATTTTCCTGATTAATTTCTCAGTACCGTGGACCGAGGATATGAAAGCCGGTAAACTAATACTAGAAATTTTGCGGACGCCGAAGCCTCCCAAACGAATGGGAAGAGTAGCTTGTGCCCAAGCTCGGTTGTCCAAGGCCACATTTAAAATCGAAGTTAATGTATGCCTGATAATTTGGTCCATTTTGTCTAAAAGGTGAGTATGATTCCATAAATGGGAAGCGCGAAGAAAATAAGTTAATTTAGGGCCGAAACAGCAGTAACGAATTAAGGTGATGGCCGAATGTATAATAATTTGGAACAATCTTTCCGAAACGTCGTTGAAATTTTGTATTTTTTCCTCAATAAATTCGGAAAAGGAATTTTCAAAGATTGGAGCCCCTAGGAGACGAAGAGAGCTTTTTCCAACAATTTTAATATTTGGAGCTATTGCGTTAAATTTGGGAAGTGTCAGTTGTCTGTCAGTACTGTCCGCTAAATATAATTCACATTTCGAAAGGTTGAGATCAAGGCCAATGGAATGTAGTTCATTTTTTAGGAAACTTAGGTCGTTTAAAACAGTTTCTACTTCGCCACCCAAGGTGCCATCGTCTAGATACCAAACATTAAATTTGGAATTTAGCTGTCGAATAATCGGGTGAATGGCTAAACTAAAAATCACTGGCCCGAGAGGGTCAGACAGTGTTGACAGCCAACAGCAGAATCCAGAAGGTTGTCCCGGTACAGTAATTTAGATGGATGATGGTTTAGGTCATTGATACGGAGTCTTTGGTAAAAAGGCATTATCTTTGTTTTTTGTATGTTTATTTGTAAGTTGTTACTATTTAGCCAATTTATTATAATTTTAATAGAGTAGTTTATATCGTTTTCGTAATTTTCATTATTGTCACATTTTAAGAGTGCTGTAGAAATAACAAAGTCCCCAGGACGCTTCCCTGTGGTACACCGAATTTAATTTCTCTATTGGAAGACACGTATTTTTGTTCTAATTTAGACTTGACACATATTTTGTAAATTTCTGTCATCTGTTTGCGATCGGATAATTATGTTTTTATTAGGTTCAGGATATTCTTTTATTCGTTTTGTGTTAGTGCTCAGACTGAACAGAGGAATTCCCTGCAAACGATGGCGTACTTTTATAAAGAGGAAAGAACATCGAGATACTGAAGACTTGTCGAATATACTCGATACTGTTAAGATCATTTACAATAGGACGTCTGCTGACACACACAAGGAGTCTCACGAGGTACAGGAAGCTATTTGAACAGCGACACATGAAACCTGATAGGTACATTCACAGTTATACGTAGTACACAAATCCTAGGTAAGTAAAGATATAAAATCACTCCTATGTACTATAAACATGTCACGGGCAATGCTAGCAGAGAGAGTGAGCCTGGGTTCACATGCAGTATCTTATTGGTGACGTTTGCAAACGTTATCTAATTAGTAACGTATGCAAACCGCGTGCTTTTTATCTAAACTAAAATCCATAGTTAGCCCAACACCCAGATGAAGATAAGATTCTTCAATAAATCTTTAACGATTGCCATTTTGTTTTCAGTCTGCCGGCTAAACGAACAAAGGGTGCTGCTAAAATCTGCAGGCTTTGTGTAAGTACCAAGAAGGTTATGCTGTCTTTATTTTCCTTTCCATTGTATGTAAGTACCTAATGTTTATATCGCACCTAATTTGATTCCAGAATAGTATTATTATGTACGTTGTCTGAAGGCAAGACGACTCAAATTGACCGGCATAATGCAAGAAAATTTCCTAAGGGTTTTTTGTTTGGAACATCTACTGCAGCATACCAAATCGAAGGAGGCTGGGATGCAGACGGTAAGTATATCAATATACTATGTAAATTATGTGCAACAATTAACCATTAAATGTTACTACTCCACTAAAGATTTTATGAATGAAAAATTGACCTCAAAATTTGACATTATGGCCTAATAATCATAATTAGTTTGACTTTATTGAATTTTTGACTTACAAAATTATTCTCTTTGACAACTCTTTATTCCACTTATTTGTAAGTAAAACTTTGTAATCCTAATGATAAATAATATAATAATGACCATGAAAATTTCGTGGTCAGTATTATAACAAAATTAAGTAATAATGACATGAATTTTGTTATAACAATTTTACAAACAATATTTGTACGCCGGAAACGGCAGAATATGATGATCTAAACACATATACCTAACAACTTTGTCACAATACCTAACAACTTTGTAACAATATTCTGACAAAATAAATGCATTCTATTCTAACAACTGATTCCAGGTAAATCGGAAAACATCTGGGATCATATGACTCACACTGATCCTTGTTCGACAGTCGACTGCTCAAATGGAGACATCGCAGGCAACTCATATTACAATTACAAAAGAGATGTTGAGATGTTGAGAGAATTAGGAATAGATTTTTACAGATTTTCTTTATCATGGTCTCGCGTTCTGCCTACCAGTTTTCCCGATCGTATAAACGAAGCTGGAGCTCAATATTACAGCAAATTAATTGATGAATTGCTTAAATATAACATTGAACCGATGGTGACGCTGTATCACTGGGACTTGCCGCAAAGACTACAAGACTTGGGAGGGTGGGCCAACCCAGAGATAGCCGACTGGTTCGCGGATTATGCGCGCATCGTTTATGGATTGTACGGTGATAGAGTTAAGTATTGGATAACAATAAATGAACCATGGCAGATCTGCTATCAAGGTTACGGAGCGGATACTAAAGCACCCAGGGTGAATATCAAAGGTGTAGCTGAATATTTGTGCGCCAAGAACATTGTGATGGCACACGCAAAGGCTTACCATGTGTATGATGAAGAATTTAGGCCAAAATATAATGGTTCTATCTTTATAGCTCTGAGCGCACAACACTATGAACCAGAAACAGAAAATGAAATTGAGGCTGCCGAAGAAAGTCATCAGTTTGTGGTATGAAAATTAAACCCAACAAAAATGTTTAGTCACTTTATGGTAGGCACTATTGTATACAATAACTATAATGCTGATTTTGTTTATTTCAGTGGGGTATTTATGCTCATCCGATATTTTCCGAGACCGGAGACTTTCCACCTGACTTGAAAGAAAAAGTAGCAGCTAAAAGTGCTGAACAGGGTTTCTTTAGATCACGGTTGCCTGAATTCACTCCGGAAGAAGTAGAATATGTCAAGGGGACTTCTGATTTCTTTGGTCTTAATCACTATTCGACTTATTTGGTGTATAGAAATGAATCAGTTGTTGGCCTTTATGACATTCCGTCATTCTACGACGACCTAGGTAATGTACACTATCAACCTGATGACTGGGAACAAGCTGCGTCGGGTTTCCTTAAGGTACTTTCTTGTGACGTTCTAAAAAAGCAAAAGCTCCAACTTGAAACTGTTTCTTTATAACATGTCGCTAATTACTTCAGGTTGTTCCATGGGGCTTCTACAAAATTTTGACCAAGATCAGGAAAGATTACAATAACCCTACGGTGTACATCACAGAGAATGGCTTTTCAAACTATGGTGGCCTGGATGATGATGACCGGATCTCCTCCCATAGGCGATACCTCGACGCCATGCTCAACGCGATAGATGATGGTTCTGACGTCAGAGCGTACTCTATCTGGAGTCTTATGGATAACTTCGAGTGGATGCGAGGATATACGTGAGTATTTTTGTGTGTCTTTTAGTCTGAGCTAAATAAATGTATTTTCTTTCTTTCTTTCTATTTAAATGTATTGAGTACATCATGATGAATTTCTAATAAAATCACATCACCAGCCAGACTCCTAAGACAGGTGACAGTAACCATAGATTATACATCATATATAGACAATGACAGTGAAAACATCGTAACCAATACATAAGAAACGTTGAATATCTTACGTTGTTCTTGAATAATAACTTGATGAACATCTTAAGTTACGTTTCTTGAATTATTCGTGTGTGTATTCATTTCTACGAGAAACTTTACATTTGATGACTAAGGACATAATTGAAAGTCTTCTTTATACGATTTAAAAATTAAACAATGCTACTTGCACCGGATTTCCATTTGAGCCCATATTTCATGTCACTTGTGTTCGTTTCAGTGAGTGGTTCGGTCTGTACGAGGTGGACTACGAGAGTCCTGAGCGCACGCGCACTCCGCGCAAATCAGCCTTCGTGTACAAGGAGATGCTGCGCACCCGCGCACTCGACTGGCACTACGAGCCCGACACCACCGTCATGACCATCGACGACGAAAACTAACACATGACGTGCAATAGAATACTCATACAATATAAAATAAATGGTTCCAATTTTAAGCGCTTATCTTTTACTGTGATTGCAGCAATGTCAAGTGGTATCGGTTGAGTAATAGTTGCATTCATGTTCTCAACAGCAGTCATTAGAAGTCCAGTCGTTCACTGCTGAGAATACTAATAAACTAGCTAAAAGGCAAACAAATGTTATATGTACCGAGAATTTACCACAATGACTGAAGTGATAATTAATGCACTACATTCAACAATCACTCATCAGTAGGTATACTAATTCCTAATTTATTTATTGAACCAACTATACACAATCGTTAACACAGTCAGAAACTACACTATCGATCTGATATAATGTTGTAGTATCTTATCTAGCGCTTTCATAATATGATCAGCTTGAGCTGTCAAACAAAGATTATCTTGACAAAACTAAATCAAATAATAATCGAAAACACCTAAGCTAAAGATAAAGCACCCAAGAAGATTCGGTGATAAAGTATAAAGATAGTATAGCAAGATATAAATCTAATCATGGATTATTTATCCCAATCTTGATCTCACGTTTTTGCTTGCTCTCTCCAGCAACCGTAGTATGGTTAGATTATAACAGGGCTGTCTAAACCAGATACGATCCCGGGCTAGATAAACGTCTAAATAGATTGGAGGTCCGCAGAAAAATGTTCCTTTACTATACCTGTTAATGGAAGTGCATAGGCCGCGCTCAAGAAATCCTGGGGCTGGGAATAGATGAACTCATGAAAGGTGTTTTTCACAGACTCATTGCCTAAGAATTGTGTTTTTTTTAATCGTCCATATTTTCCAAAAACATGGAAGTTAGTTGGAGCTAGGTTTGAAGAGTAAGGTGACGAAGAGCTTCCAGTTGAAGCATGTGTGATTTTGACAAGGTCCTTTGTGCGGTGTTCGACAAGCGTAATCTGTGGACTAAAGCCATTGACTTTTATTGGTTTTCTCTGTCATCCGTTGTATTCGAAAGACCTTACGAGTACTTTAAAAAAAATCGGATTTTACATAAATTTTACAGGGGTAAATATCATCTCCGTAGCGTTATTTTGTTGACAAACACCTTTCAATTGTTCATCGATTCCCGACCCCTAAATTTCTAAATAACGTCTAAATCAATGCACTTTTATTAAAATGGCAAAGGTGAATCCACCATAATAGCCAAAAATCGTCGATTACAGAACTTTTCATAGGTACCTACCTAAGACTTATTATGTCGCAGGCCACACAAACTCAAGCCCAGTATTAGAACTATGGCTTGATGAGTTTGGCTGATTATGTTATTCTGGCATTTCTTTGACCGTAACTTGGGTTTGAGCAAACGCTTCTTACTAACCAGGGCATGTATATCTATACTGTTTGGAGGCACACATGGTGGGATATCCTTGAACGTGCAGTTTTCCAAGAAGCTCAACAACAATAAACTATACTTTTAGAGATACCGAAATTGACGACGCAGCAACTATTTACTATTTAAATCCAATTTTTAAATATGTCACCCCACCTAGATGAAGACAGGATCTTCAATAAATGTTTAATGGCTCTTCTTCTGTTGTTAGTCAATCGCCTAAGCAAAAGCAGGATGTTGCTAAAATCTGCAGGCTTTATTTATTTATCCTCACACTGGAACGCCGAACGGCAATTACACCAATGGAGCAAAAAATCACTTCATGTGCTGCTTTATGTAAGTAAAGGGCTAACTTATACTCTGCCAAATTGAAATAATCTTTTCTATAATATGTTAATATCGTATTTGTTTTCAGAATGTTAACGTTATTTACGTTGTCTGAATGCAAGGCAATGCAAATTGAGCGGCATGATGTAAGACAATTCCCTGAGGGTTTTTTGTTTGGAACATCTACTGCAGTATACCAAATCGAGGGAGGCTGGGATGCAGACGGTAAGGATACCTATCAGTGAATTGTAATTATGTTAAACTAGCTGCGCCCCGCGGTTTCACTCGCATAAGTTTCGACCCATGAGAATATCGGGATAAAAAGTATCCCTTGTGTTAATCCTGCTTATAAAACATTTGTATGCCAAATTTCATCCAACTCCGTTCAGGAGTTTTGCGTGAAAGAGTAACAAACATCCATCCATCCATACAAACTTTCTCGATTATAATATTAGTAGGATTGTTCAGAAAGACTAAATAATTAACCATACCTAATGCAATAATTGTTTCCAGGTAAATCCGAAAACAGCTGGGATCATGTGACTCACACTGATCCTTGTGTGATAGCTGAGTGCTCCAATGGGGATGTTGCTCGTGACTCGTATAACAATTACAAAAGAGACGTCGAAATGATGAGGGAATTGGGACTCGATTTCTACAGATTTTCTTTATCATGGACTCGCATGCTGCCCACCAGTTTTCCGGATCATATATAAACGAAGCTGGAGCTCAATATTACAGAAATTTAATAGACGAAATACTGAAATTCAACCTTGAGCCAATGGTTACGCTGTATCACTGGGACTTACCACAAACTCCAGGACTTGGGAGGGTGGGTCAACCCACAAGTAGTTCACTGGTACGCGGATTATGCGCGCATCGCCTTTGGATTGTATGGTGATAAAGTAAAGTATTGGATGACAATGAACGAACCAAGGGAGGTCTGCTATCAAGGTTACGGAGCAAATACTAAAGCACCTGGACTCAATATTAAAGGTGTGGCTAAGTATATGTGCGCTAAAAACCTTTTCACGTCTCACGGTCACGGTTCACGCTAAGGCTTACCATACTTTTGATCAAGAATTTAGACCGAAATATAACGGTTCTATCTTTATATCCATATGTGCACAATTTTATGAACCAGAAACCGAAAAAGAAATCTTGGCCGTCGAAGAAGGTAATCAGTTTGAGGTATGTTAACTCTCGTTTACAAATATGTACAAATAACTATTACTTAACGGTCTCGTTAAGTTAGATAGTGCCTACCTTTCACGATAACTTTTTGTTTATTTCAGTGGGGTGTTTATGCTCACCCGATATTTTCCGAGACCGGGGACTTTCCACCTGTCTTGAAATAAAAAATAGCAGCTAAAAGTGCAGAACAGGGTTTCTTCAGATCACGGTTGCCTGAATTCACACCGGAAGAAGTAGAATATGGCAAGGATACCTCTGATTTTTTTTTTTCGAACATATTATGCAATGCATTAACAATATGAAAGTGTGTTACGCAATTAGGGTGTGGGTCATAGATTGAATGATGATTAGTAAATAAGCAGAAAACTTATACTTTGTATAAGAAGTTACCTAATGAAGGTACCTAACGAAGGTACGACTATTTTCTTAATCACAGAATCAAGCGGTAATCAAACAAATCGGAATTTTTGTTAAAAAGTTTACATCAGAAAAGTGAAGTGCGTAGGTAGTGTAGGTACTTAGGTAGTTGGATTAGTTAGTTTTATGTGGCGAGAAAGGGGCTCTACCGTGATTGTGAAGTTTGAAGACACTTTGTCACACTATCTGCAAAGTTATTAAAGAACGAAGCACCATGCAAACAAGATAACTGCGAAGATACGTTAGTTAACAACCCAGTGTTGGCTGTCTACGCCGCCTTTGCAATTCAGCCACTTAACCTGACAACTGCACACTTCAGCTATGCAATGGTTCTGTCCGTGCCAAAAAAATAAAAGTTTATTTATTTATTTTACCATTTATGTACACACATATATAAACAGACATTGAAAAACAAAACAGAAAAAATAGGTACAGAGGTGATGCTTATTTCATAAGAAATCTCTTCCAGCATACCTGAGATACTTGTAGAACAATAGATACAGAGACGTAGACAGCGTGTGATAGAGCAAAGGAGACAAAAAATAATACATAGAATCAAAACAACAATTCACTTTCAAAACTAAGCAAAAATTATGAAAATATAGTAACATACATACAAATAAACATACATAAATACTTCTAAAATAAATATTACTAGAATGGTAAAAAATTACATCATACTCAAAAAAAAAAATACGTACACAACTATGATGAAGAGGACAGATTCTAGAGGGAAGTTCTAGAGCGCAAACTTTTGTCTCCTCTTCTGTAACCATTTGTTGGTTTTCAAGTAATTTCACTGACTCCTATAGTTTTTAGGCTTTCAGTTTATATTAATTCACTATTATTTTAGCGGCTATACCCATATCCCTAATATATAGATAATAAAATAATTACAGTTACGAGTACCCTCGTAAGGCTTACAAAGTGCATAATTGAAGAAAAAAACAGGGAGCAGTGGTAACAGCCGCGACTTACGAATTGTAAGTCGTGGGTTCGAACCCAGCCAGGCACTTTACTTTGTGTAAATTATTTCATCACCATTGCTCCAAAAACGATGAAGGAAAACATTGTGATTTTATCGGAAAATATCAATCCGTTTCTTACTAAACTTCAATTATATCCGACGACTCTTGTTACTTATCTCCTCTGGTGACCGTAAGTACATAAGCTTCTTCCGTCGAAGATTGCTACGAACGCTACACCGTAGCTTCTGATTGTTTAGGAGTAAAACTTGACCTTATCTAAGCTTTGTAAATAAAACAAGGCATTATGAATATTGTCATTTATTCAATAAATAATATGTTGTTATATTAATAATATTATTTTTGGCATCAAAACGCCTCACGCACCACAAACATTGAACAAAGCTCAACGTTTAATAAATACTGAAACAAATCATGCGTATGTTACTATAAAATCTTTAGCATTAATATTTACAATTTTATTTCTATCATTCCAGTTATAAATATACATAAATAACAATCACATAAATGTAAATAACCCAAAACTTTGCGCGTAAAAATGATCTAAAATATATTTTGCGATCATTACTATTATCCATACAAACTAGTACCCGTGCTAATTCAAATTAAACATATTTATAACTAAAATATTGATCCCTAACACCGGTAACAATTTCAGAATACAATAAAATTACCACGGAAAGTTCAAAATGTTAGTAATGAATTTGTACAGTTAGGAAATAAGATCGAAAATGGAAGATAGACGGTTTGCCTGTGCGCGGAATATAACACAACAAGGATGACATAAATGTGGATAAAGCATTTTCTGGGTAACACTAACAATATTCGAGCAAGTTTTAAAAACATTCGAATGGTAATATCTATTAGTAAAACTTTACATTAGTATTAACAATTCCTCATTTATAAATAGTCTCTCATAATTCCTTCATTGAGTGTACTCCATATTTAGATATTTACTTTCCTGTTACATCGAAAACATTGATTCACATTTCAGGAATTTCTATAAGGTGCCAAAATTAATCAATGGAATGCGTAAAGTCGTCATATTCGATAAATTAAGAAAATGAGGATATTCCTTTATTCGTTTTGTGTTAGTGCTCAGACTGAACAGAGGAATTCCCTGCAAACGATGGCGTACTTTTATAAAGAGTAAAGAACATCGAGATACTGAAGACTTGTCGAATATACTCGATACTGTTAAGATCATTTTTACAATAGGACGTCTGCTGACACACACAAGGAGTCACACGAGGTACAGGAAGCTATTTGAACAGCGACACATGAAACCTGATAGGTACATTCACAGTTATACGTAGTACACAAATCCTAGGTAAGTAAAGATATAAAATCACTCCTATGTACTATAAACATGTCACGGGCAATGCTAGCAGAGAGAGTGAGCCTGGGTTCACTTGCAGTAGGTAGTTTGCGTCACTCAAGATCATTGTCATTGGATAAACAGTAGGTATACGGGTATCTTGCGTCGTTTTCTTCCAAAAGGGAAGTATGATTGCAAGAATATTAAAGTCTCGGCAGATAGTTACCTACATTTTACGTAAATACCGGCCAGAAAGGGTTCCGTAACACTGTATTATATTTGACACTACATTTTAAAAAACGCGTTTCTTGTACGATTATTCTTTGTTGTAGCGGCAATAGAAATGCACATTCTGTGAAAATTGTCTGCCTATTACGGTTATGAGATACGGCTCGCTGACAGACAGACGGCTTAGCAATAAGGTACCGTTGGCACCCTTTGGGTACGGAACTCTAAAAAGAGTTTAAATAAACAGCTAAACTAAACCTACACCTAGCACCTAAACTTGAATATCAGGAATAGTGTGCTGGGATGGGATGGTTTAGGCAGATATCTTTCTGATTGGTTAAAATCACCCAAGAATCTTGAGCTATTTTTGGCAAACCCAGGTTTACAATTTCTACTAATATTACTCGTAATAATATATACCCGCGGTACAATCACACTATCTGCTCAAAACTAGAACGATGAACACATAATATGACTATGTCACCGTATGATTGTGAACACCGTTATTTCATAATCTATCTCGCGAGATTGTAAACTGTCAATAAATTGTGAACTGTAGCATACTGCTTACAATCATCATCTGCCTAGTCTTTTCCCAACTATGTTGGGGTCGGCTTCCAGTCTAACCGGTTGCAGCTGAATACCAGTATTTTACATGGAGCGACTGCCTATCTGACCTCCACAACCCAGTTACTTTGTAATACGATACCCCTTGGTAAGACTGGTTGTCAGACTTTCTGGCTTCTGACTACCCGTAACGACTGTCAAAGATCCACGAATGACAACCGGGACCAACGGCTTAACGTGCTTTCCGAGGCACGGAGGGGTCTCGGTATGTAAAGATGGTCACCCATCCACAGACCAACCACGGCAAGCGTAGCTTAACCTGACCGATCGACCTGTGCGGCTGTTATTATTTAGCCACGGGCCCCTCCATAAGTAAGCATACTGCTTACAATGTAACGTATTAATTTTCGATAGTTTATTGTCTATCCATGTCAAACCGTCAAATTGTGAATGAATCTGCTCTTACCACGGATTTGCTCCGTGGCTCTTACCGACAGGGTTCACAATCTGTCCGATTTTATCACCCATAAAATTAAGAACCGTCCCTGATTTGTCGGTCTTGGCGGTAACCGAATTGATCGCAGTAACTAAGCCAGGGCACCCCGCCCAACTGGGTTAGGCTAGGTTACAACTGTGAATACCCTCGCGCGAGCCGAGTGAGCGAAGCGAGCGGTGCTTCGGCAGCGGCCAGCGACCGCTACTTCCAAGTTCGTGGCTATTTAGTATTCAAGTCGCATACAAGTTTGATACCGGTTCACAATGTTTCGGTTTGCTATGGACAGATTATAATCTATCGAAAAATAATGCGTTATATATATTGTAAATCGTTTGCTGCAGTTCGCAATAGTTTATAATCTCGCGAAATAGATTATAAACTAACGAAGTTCATAATTATACGGTGAAAACTATACCACCTGTATATAAAGTATAGGTAATAATAAAATTATTGTAAAACTATGTTAACTCTATGCAAAACTGTAGCAGTTCTTTGACTAGTATTTTGTATTGTACAGGTCAGTTTCATTTAGTTGTTTACAGTCGAATAGTTTGAGTATTAAATATCTTTGATCAACTCCGGCTGTTACATCACGAACATATGTTATTATAAAATTGCATCAAGATTTGAATAATTTCCCGAAAAAATGATTAATTTTCCCAACACCTAATAGTGATGTCTTATATTACAGATAACAATTCCAGATCTAAACATTCGTTTAATTCCTATTGCTCAATGGACCATTCTTTCTCAGCCATCAGTTTTATTAATTAAAATTGGGTGCATTTACTGCCAGTAAATATTAATATAAATAGTAGTTATGTACGAGTTTGCTTAAATTATTCCATAGTGGGGCAGACATTGCTGGCATAATAACTTAATACTAAACGACCCACTCTCGCATTAAAAATATAACTTTACATCCGTAACAATCGCTCTAACATCCTACTAAAATTCAACCAATTCTTACGGAGACATTTAATAGTTGCACGAATACCTACCGTGCGAGTAGATGCGCCCACGGAACCGATACCAAACAGTAAGATATGGTGTCGGTCCTAGAATACCACGGAATAGTAAACGAATGGAGTGAGAACGCGCGTATAATCATCGATCCAGTTGTCGATTGCACGTTATACACTATGGGAGATTTAAGATTTAATTAGATTGCTACTCAGTGGTCAATCATACCATGCAATACAATACAGAGTTTCACAAGCAGAGATGGTGACATGGGTAGTGTGGGACGGGAGTGCGGTGCGATCACGCTTGCGTGTCGGCGTCGGTGTAGTGGCTGGGCCCCTCGGCCGAGCACACGGAGTCCTCGGGCGTGCGGGACGCGTCGCCGGCCTCGCTCGCCTCCACGGCGCTGGCGCTGCCACCTGTCTTGCCCTTGCAGCCGCGACGAGCCTGCAGTGCCTGACCAACGACACACATCATTATAACAAGCCGATATCTATGATTGGTATAGTCATGAAACGAGTTGATTTCTGTGTAGTAGAAGACTGTAAAGTAATTAGAGAGCTTGCTTGTACACAGATCTATACTGGACTTGTATTCAGATCGCACCCAGCTACTAGTCGTCTATTATGTTATGGAACATATAGCCGTTTATCTTACTTATAATTAAAAACGTACTTATAATTGAACATTGAATTTGTAAAATAATAGACTACCAACAAGCCTGAGTAAAATTTATATGTGTAACAAAAGCGAGTGAACACTCACCCATGTGTACAAGCGCTCATAAAGCAATATGAACTTAATTTTGATTTGTGCTGTGTTGTGAAAGTCGCAGAAACAATGCTCTGATAAAAATCAAATAGATCGTTAAGATTTGACAATAATTGGATATTTAAAAAAAATCAACCGATTTCAGGTCTTAGTGTCGCTATTTAGAATCAAAATCTAATTACGATCGGGATTGAAGCCGCTTTTGAAATAACAGACATAAAAATATAAAAAAAAACACATACAGCCCCCGGCCTGAGTAAGTCAGACAAATGAACAAAGAGTGCCACATGAGACAAATTTAGATGGTGACGATCCTGCCAATTAGTAGTTGTTTAGTTCGGCACCGGGAGCACAGAGAAAGCGTATATCTGAAACATTGCGACAGTCAGGTAGTGTGGCTGGGGAGTGCAGGGCTCGGGCGCGGGCGCGGCTACAGGCGACATCCACAGGGCTCATGCGGGTGCTCCACGTCAGTGCGCATGCGATTATTATATACGTAGAAGGTAGGTATGTACTGTACGCTTCCTTACCTTTTCGCGACTGCCCTTTTTCTAAAGTCGGTGTAGGATGGAAGATGAAACATTCAATTAATGACAGTGGAGATAGAACACCGATATACGAGGGCTGAAAATACCTAAACACTAGTCACATTACTAACACTTCGGGTCATATTTAAAGCTAAAGTTTGGGTCCTTAACAAAAGTCTAGGGTAAGGGACTATGTAATCTGAATCTAAATACAGTAATGAATCAACATCGTTAGTTACTATCGAAAAGGTATTAGAAAATGATTACAAGAAAAAGTGGTTATTATTAGTAGGTGTCAAACTCGGTCATTATGAACTAAAGGTTAGGACCACACGTCAACTAAAGGTGGGGAGAGAAAATGTAAAAACACTGAACATACCAAACTGGAAACTCTGTCTTACGTATGAACTCGTTTTGTCTATTCTTATTAGTTCGAATCTCTAATTTTGAACTTATGAAACTGTGTATGCTACCTTCTTCCTATCAACTTAATTTGGTTAGTAATGGTATAGGAAATATTTGTCAAATCTGATTTTAACTGAGGTTTTCGTATGCTCGTACATACCTGTAGTGAGAACCGTCGATGCGGCGGTTTCCTGCCGCCGCGTCGCTTGCTGATGTGCGGGTTGTCTCTTCGCAGCGTCTTATTGCGTAAGATCTCGAGCTGGAGGTACAATCTCTTCAGTTCGGCTCGAACTTCCTCCGAGGTGGGCTCCTCCTCACCTTCCGCGCCGAATCCCTCCGCAGGACCGCGACGTGACACCTTCAAATGTTGTTACACGAGAGGGTTACGATCATTTATATTATTTTATACCGGTCCGGAATTGATCGCAGTTTTTTAAAATGCCAGTCTTTCCCAAATATAATCAAATATGTAATGTGACAAAGGTTTTCATTTTCTGTTATGTTTCAGTAAATAATTTATTTTTATGCTTTCAATAGGTTGTAGCAATCATATATAAATGGAATGCTAATATTGCTAATCCTTAGCAATATTAGCATTCCATTTGCTACCTACTTTATGGTTTGGCAGGATCATATCATAACTGCCTCTTTATTACCTACTTATTTTTATCTAAAAATGGTCGTATCGTTCCCGAACATAATGATTTGCAACAGTTATGACATTGTTATGTAATGTCCCTGGAATAAGTAGATATTGCTACATTATTGCCAACAGCGCAACTTTAGTCAGGTGGTCGTTGATTTTCACAATGGGACGTCACAACGCTTTTACACTTCTACAAGGATGATTTGGTGCTGGAATGACGTTGACAGGAGGGCGTTGCTGGTAAACATTTGTTTTGGCGGCTTACCTCCTGCGCGAGCGAGCGCGCGCGGTACCCGTGCCACAGGCGCGGCGCCAGCACGCAGGCGAGCGCGGCGCCGGCCGACAGGTGTGCGCGCAGCGCGGCCGACAGCGGCCAGCGCTCCGGCGCCGCGCCCGGCTCGCCCAGCGCCACCAGGCGCCACCACACGCCGCACACGATCTCCGTGCTCAGCGCCGCCGTCAGCCAGCCGCGCTCCTGCGGATACAACGACATAACGGGTGTAAAAAAAAAAGACGCATAACGAAGCCGAGAGATACAGCGCGAACGTCCGACTGCGCGAGGCTGGCGCCAGCGACGAGTCATAACTTATTAGCCCAAGCGTACAGTTGCACCATAGCGACGTACTCCGAATTGTCGCGTGCGTGCAGGCTAGTTCATGCCGTATCACTACGCGCGACAGCATGGTATGGTATGGTAGGCAATACCTGGAAGGGCACATTCGCGTTCCTGGACGCGTGCGCGATGCGCAGGCCGGCCGCCAGCAGCAGCAGCTCGGCGCCGGCGGTGACGTGGTGCCAGGCGGCGCGCGCGCAGCCGGCGCCCGCGCCGTCGTCGCACGCCGCAGTGGCCGTGAAGGCCGCCAGGTAGCACGCCGCGCCCAGCACCATCGCGCCCACCACGCGTAAAACCTGGAAGCAGACATTTTTCATTTATTTACTAACTTATACTTTTTCTACCTACCTATTACAGCAGTCCTGTCAATTCAAGAGTTATCTCAAGATTCAAATAATCAAAGAATCTAGAGTTTCCAATATGACTAGACTGTAATAATAATAACCCCACCGGCGTATCTCTACGTTGACGTCGTGGTGGGGCTTGCGCGCTTCGAACTCTGGGCCTGCGCCGGAAGAGTTTACTTTACTGAAACAGGTGAGGAGCCAGACCAAGAGAGATACAGAAACCGGCAGGGCAGCATGTGGCGAGCTGTTGGGTAGTAGTGACCTCACGGACCCTATCTCCCGGGAGTAGTCTTGTTCCTCACCTCTGGCTTGCCTTTATTGGCCGGCTGAAGTGAGCACTGACGAGGAACAGAGCCCCCACCTCATTCTTGCCTTAACTGGCCGGCTTGAATGGAGATTCGCAAGAGCAAACGTGCTCAGGGGAAGGAAGTATTCCAGTAAGTGCTGGTAGGGATCTTAACTATCTTCCGGGCTCTGGGATTGCCGTGGAATACCTCTCCACTCCTCATAAGCACCTCAGGACATGTTGCCCCTTGTTGCTACGTCACTATGTGCTAGCGACAGTTTCCGGGGGCCCATTATTGAGTGTGCAAGTCACCCCCTGCCATTTCATCCGTGTATACATTTATAAAACATTGATCAGGCAGGGGCCATAGTTCTTCCATAGTTATTGGTAACCAGTCCACCTTAGCCACCCAAACCCATAGTCCAAATTTGTATTTTTCCATATCCTGCAATAGTCTTACATTAACCGGGGGTTATGCTTGGGCGCACTTGCATAGTCAAGTGCATACAGGGATAATCGTCGGGTGGTGCCACATTTAAATGAAATTCCCTAAGGGGCATCTGCGAGTTGGCTTCGGCACCTCGTACGCCTTCCAAAGGACCGGGACCCCGTTGTCCCGTGATATGTCAAAATATAAAAATAAATAATAATATAAGGAAACAAAGTGCGCGCCTTCAGCGGTTGGGTCATGCCGGTTTTGATGTACTCTTTCGGCATACTCAAATGGACTCAGACCGAACTCGACGCCCTGGATAGGAGGGTCCATACGCTGCTGACTGCACATCGAATGCATCACCCAGGGTCATCGGTAATGAGGCTGTATATCCCGCGAAAGTGTGAAGGTCGAGGCTTTTTAAACGCTAAGGACCTCCACAATCGCGAGATATGCAGTCTCAGGGAATATTTCCTAGAAACCGACGTGGGGATGCATCGAGATGTAGTCGCGGTGGACAAGGGCCCGCTCTTCTTAGGTAGAGAGAACTGGCGCAAGCCACTAATGAACGCATGGAGGTATGGCAGAGTAAGGAGCTTCACGGACGCTTCTTCCGGGCCCTACATGGGCCCGATGTAGATCTACTAGCGTCCGTAGCCTGGCTGCGTTTCGGTGACCTCTTTGGAGAAACCGAAGGTTTTGTCTGTGCAATTATGGACGAAGTTATGATGACGAATAGTTACCGGAGATTTATTGTGAAAGACGGCACGGTTGACATCCGTCGGGCATGCCACCGGCCGGGGGAATCAATCAGGTATATTATCTCCGGGTTTTCTCGTCTAGCTAACGGAGAGTACTTGCATAGACACAACCTTGTAGCCAGGATAATCCATCAGCATTTTGCTCTGTAATACAACCTTGTGGAATCGGAAGTGCCGTACTACAGGTATGTGCACAACCCAGTTCTCGAAAATGGAAATATCACATTGTACTGGGAACGATTCATCATCACTGACAGGACTATTGTTGCCAATAAGCCTGATATAGTGGTGGTGGATCGATCAGAGCGGCGCGCAATGATTGTTGACATAACCGTCCCGCATGATGAGAACCTCGTGAAAGCCGAGAAAGATAAACAAATCAAGTATCTTGACTTGGCTCACGAGGTTGTGACATGTGGGATGTGGACTCAGCGATTATTGTGCCGATAGTCGTGACAGCCAATGGCCAAGAGCCTCGACCAACACCTGAGGAGGCTCTCGTTGGGCAGCTGGATCAAGGGCTTGATTCAGAAAGCGGTACTTCTGGACACGGCTCGCAATGTCAATTTGTCAGGAGGCTCCTTTCTCTAGAGCCCTGACCACCGGTAGCTTGGACTCTGTTCTCGATACCGGTGGGCTACTAAATGTTTTTATACTTTCTATATTCTAATATTTAAAAATATAATTTATATGTGTTTACATTGAAATAAAGGAAATAATAATAATAAAGCCGGGTATTCATTAGGCAACATTTGTTAATAAACTGTTTATGACGTGTTTATTAACAAGTTTACCATAAACCCTGTTTCTGAAACTTGGCAGTCCACAAGTGTCAGTTGTTGTTAGGATGTCGCCCGATGAGGTAGTGATGCTCTGTGCTGTTTGTAAAATCGCGCAACACACGTCCACACCTGTTGATTTTTGCTTATAAACTAGATGTTTCGTCTTGCTCTCCGCTCGAAGTGGGGAACACGGCAACATGTTTAAGAAACAATGTTTCATCACCTTTGTTTATAAACTGTTTTTAGAGGTGATGAAACATAGTGAAACACTGTTTATAAACGGTTTATAAACAGTGTTTATTAATAAATGTTGCCTAATGAATACCCGGCTTAATTCACTCACAGTAACACAATATACAATAACACACTACTTCTAGGCACGGTTTGACGGCAACACTATCGTCCTCGTCCAGTGTTTTCATATAAGACCATCAGCCCTATCCGATACGGTCATCAAGAGGATGTTGGCGCTGCTACGCACCCGCCACATCAGGGATGCGATACGTTTTCGAACAATATCATAGAAGTCATCTATACGTGCCTCAGCGAACATCCCTGATGCGCTGCAGTGTCGCGGCAACTTCAACAGTGCCCTGTATGCGTCATTGTATTGGACTCGCAAGGCGCAGTAAGCTCTCTGCGTGTAGTCGGCCCATAGGCTGCAAGTATAAAAAGATTGGCAGTATGCCCTAAACAGAGTACCCTTTACATCACTTGAACACCTCGCAAACCTACGGATCAACATATTACTCCTGACTGACAGCGCCCTACGTTCCCTCTCCATGTCAATGTTATCGGTCTGTGTAGCAGTGTCGGTGTGTGTGGGCTGTGTATAGACACGCGCTGCCACTCAGACCCTGCGGTTAATATGGTTTGCGCACAATTTTACACTCAGCATCCTACGTGTAATCTTCTAACATTCCGACAACGATTGCCAAAATAAAACGTCAAATAGGCATCATAATCATATTTACTGACGGCCGGAACGATATAATTATTTACCAATGTTGAATCAGATCCCAACGACCTTACATAATTAGCTTATACAAGTTCCCACTGCTGGGACACAGGCCTACTCTCTTCGAGAGGCCCAGTGCGGGTTGGTAGATGACACGTCTTCGAATTTTTGGTTCTAAGACATGTCGGTTTCCTCACGATGTTTTCCTTCACCGTTTTGAGAGCAGTGGTGATGACATTATGCACATAAAGTAAAGCGCCTGGCTGGGTTCGAATTCGAACCTCCGACCTAGGACTTCCAATTCGGGGCGGTTACCCTGGGCCACCACTGCTCTCTCTCAACCTCCTTACCGTCGACAAAACGCCTGACTGGTCCTACCTCTGAATCCCGCGGCGTCCACCGATGTGCTTTCCTGGTGCGGAACTCAGCGAGCAGCACCCACAGGCGCAGCACCACCGACCCGTAGCACGTCACGAAGCCGAGCTCCCGTAGCCAGGCGCCCGCTATGCACCGCCACTTGGCCATCGATATGAACTGGGATGCAGCCTAGGAAAAAAAACATAAGCATTTAAAAACAACGTACAGGGTCTAACTTTATTCGTTCCAAAAAATTATCATTTTCATATTTATTTAATTTTATAATGTTTAAATATACCCTTGTACCCCATCACGTCTGCGGGGTTTCGCTAGTTAATTTAATTTGAACCTGTATATTCTATCCACTTTTCTTTTTCTATGATGCACGGATTTAGCAGCTTATTTAGATTTTGGATTCGTATTATGGTCGAGAGCATATGTGCGTAACTACTTACTCAATAACTCATAAGGGGAGAGTTTCCCTGCAGTGCTTATGCAGGCTCACAGTACCCAGTAACTCACATCCTGTGAGGTACTTGGAGTCGCCGCTCCGTGAGCTTACGCACGGTAGACGGTACAGGTGACATTACGGCGGTCTCTTTACCGATTATGATAACGTATAATCCCGATAAGTATTGTTTGTTTTTGCAAGCAAGATAAGGCCATCCAGGCAGATGATAATAATAACGCACAGAAACGAGTGTAAATTATAAGTACACTAGCTGCGCCCCGCGGTTGCAGTCGTATTAGTCTCGATCTCGTAGGCATATCGAGATAAAAAGTATTCTAAGTCCTAATGCCAAAGTTCATCCAAATCCGTTCAGAGGTTTTAGTGTGAAAGCGTAACAAACAAACATTCAAAAATCAAATATTTTCTCTTTATAATCATCAATTGATTTGGGATGCTCCAGTACATCTTAAATAAGAATAAGATAATCTGAAAAGATATGATTCTATATTGACTGTGCTGTTAATCTTTTACAACGCGGTTTTAAGACTTCTCTAATACTTACAGAAGCATACATCAAGAATGCGCCCAGAAGTACAACCTCGAGCACTGTCCACATCCCCACCGCCACTGCCTGAAAACATGAAAATACGGTTTCAGTATTCCGAGGCTAATCAGTAAATCAATTACACTATACGGCATCGCATTCTTACTTTACACTTTCTCTTCTGAAAGATGATACCCGCGGTGACAAGACAGAGCAGCATGCCGCCGACGTTGCTGGCGAGCACGGCGACGCGGTGCGTGTCCGCCAGGCAGGCCGTGGAGTCGCTGCCCATGCCGCACGGCGTGCACGTCAGCGGACCCGAGTCGTCCGCAGCTATCGTAGCGCCGCTCAGCCACCCGTTGCCGCCTGCGTTCCAATGATCTGCCTGGCACTTGCATCGATACTGCGAAAAGTGGGTCGTAGGTAAGAAACAGTACATATCAATAAGTATAGCACAATACTGTTAAATATCGAAATATCTATGAATCACCTCTATCCTCCGATCCCCAGACCCAAACGTTGGAGCAGCTTCACAATCTGTTGTAGCAGCGTCACATAAAGGAGCCCCGCCGAGCCAATCGTGCATAGCCTCTTCACAAGGCAAGGCAGGCCAGCGCCGGAACAGAGCAGCGGCAGATCTGGCCGGCCCTGACCCACGAGCTGCTGCCACACCACCCCACCAGCCCTCGCCATCCTTATCGCAAGAGAACCAGGCGTTTGACCACACCGCTGAAGTGGCATTCCACGCTGATGCCAAGGTCCTCCAAAACTGTCTTAGAGTGATTGAGTTGTTTTGTTGGAATACGACGAGTCTTGGGGGCTCTGCGATGTATAACACGCCGAGGTGCAGCTGCGGCGCGCCGAGCGCGACGGCGGCGGGCGGCGGTGAGAGCGGCGCGCGCGTGGCGGCGCGGGCCAGCGCGGCGGCGCGCTCCTCGTCCGCCACGCCCTGCTGCACCAGCTCCACCAGCGCACGCGCCGTGTGCATGGCCGCCGCCTCGTGCTCACGAGCGTTCTGCAATATTAACACGACAAATGTTAACGTGATGAGATAAAGATAAAAATAGAGATAGAGCTATAACGCATAGCAAAAGTAAAAAAAAAAATCGGTACGTACTGATGGCATGGGCGGCGTATTTCTTAGCACGAGGGGTTCGCAAACGGGCGCGGGCGGCAGGGCGGCGGCGGCGGCGGTGGCGGTGGGTAGCGACGCGCGCGGCTCGGCCGGCGCGGCCGCTGCGCACGCCCACCACGCCAGCGCCCACGCCGCCCACCGCACCTGCATCCTTCACCTGGCTAACCACCGACCCTGAAAACATTTGTTTTGAATACTGTTAGACTATAAATCATTCCGAAAAATAAACGAATGGACGACTTTTATTAACCACTTTACTTATACCCGAAACTGGGGACAGACACCTGATTTTATTCACTCCAAAATCAATCTTGGACAGATGGGTCATCTTACAATTATGGTTATCGAACTTGGTCATGTTTTCGTAGTGCCTGCTTATAATCACACTCCAACCACACCTGAAGCTGATGAAGATAAGATCTTCATTAAATGTTTACCGTATAATGTTCCCACTGCTGGGACACAGGCCTCCTCTCTTAGAGAGGGAGCTGGCCGTAATACACCCAGGCCCAGTGCGGGTTGGTTTGGTGCGGCTTTTGTTGTTATTCGGTGGTCTTAGCGAACCCAGGATGTTGTTAAAATCAGCAGTTTTTATGTACTTAAGTAAAAACAAGAAACTCTTCTTCCTTTCTTTCGTTCTTTCTTTATGAAAGAAAATTCCGTAATGATATCAACCGCAACATTATCAAATCGAGGGAGGTTGGGATGCAGACGGTATGAATGTCACTTATTTGTTATACCTCTGTGTAGATACAATAGGGCATTCTAGGCATAAGCAACAGTAATAACGAATGGAAAGATATTTCAAACACTTACTTAAGTAAGCACTCACGTGTTAGTTAGCAATACAATGTTAACGCGAGGAAGGAGATCTAAATACCCAATAAAAACCAAAAACTTTTTCTTGAATTTTTGTTTTTATTTTATTGGTCAAACACCCTGATTGTGTAATAACAATTACATATTTAAAATAATAATAATAATAAAATAATAATAAGGGTGGTGCCACATTTCAATGAAATTTCCTAAGAGGCCTCTGCGAGTTGGCTTCGGCCCCTCGTACGCCTTCCAAAGGACCGGGACCCCATGGTCCCGAGATATGTTAAAATATAAAAATAAATAATAATAATAATATATAAATAAATAAATATTTTGATATAATCTATGAACTAATTTCTACACCGCTCCCTGGTAAATCCGAAAATATCTGGGTCACATGACTCATACTGATCCTTGTGTGATAGTTGACTGCTCGAATTTTGAGTACTTTTTTTAAATTTTGGATTTAGCCGATGTATCTAATGAGTTTGAGAGATGAAAACATAGGTATTTCCATTCAGCCGTATCATGCATTCTATGACCGCCGATTTTACGCTACTTCTTGGTCACCTGGTGCAGGTCAGACTGTTCCCTTCGTCTATTGTCACTTATAATTCTGTTCAGATAGGAATGATAGGAGGGATGTATAGTGCTGCAACTCACTCATCATATTCCTTTAAAACTATACTCAGTTATCGAAATCGGTCTTTCTTTGTCAGCTTTGTCCTGACAATACGGTCGCGATTATTTTTAACACACAGTTTTCCATCGCCATCCTTGGTCTTGGAAGTGTTGATATACATTGGTGATTTGTATAGTACAAAGATTCCCTATGTTCCTTCGTTTATCCGTATTGGTACATAATCCTAACTTTAGATTAAGTAACAATGCGGATTTGCCATATTTTCAAAATTCTCCTAGAAATCCATCAGTTATTTTAGCGTGCTCAAAAGCCCCAATCCTCAAGCCATTTGCCCAGCTCGTCCCATGTAAAGATGATATTAACAGCAGATTTCAGAAGTGGATGAAACTGCAATTCAGCATCTTAAGGTTGGCAGCCGCACAACCTGCACCCAATTGACCAAAGCGTTGCTCACGCACGTGCAAAATGCTTGTAGAATTGCTGTCATGTACACGAATTTATGGCTTAATAAAGAGAGATGTCTAGACGTTATTGATTTACCTATGACTCCGAATTCACATTAAGGAATAGGAATTAAGAGAGTTCAAGAGAGCCTCAGGCCTATAATGTATTCAAAAGTTCCATGACCTTTATGAAATCTATCGATTCACGGAGAATAACCGATGAGAAATCAAGGTTATGGTTGAATAATACACTCACTAACACCTGTGTCACTGTGAGGATTTCCACAGGATGAAAAGGAACTTAGTTACAGACATACTACTTTTTTTCAGTTCTTCTATATTGTTTCACTGCTGGGCCTAGGTTCCCCACATATTTTTCCACTTTTCTTTGTGCTAAGCCTTTGCCGTCCAATCGGTTAAGGACGAGTCCCAATTGTCACGGCAGCGTTTCTTGGGCTTACCTCGGTGACAATCGACAGACATACTCACAAAACAAAACTTAGGCTTTAGGTAAGCCTAAGTTTTGTTTAACACATGAATAACTACTAAAATGACTATAGAGTATGTAGTATTGAACATCTAACGATAAAGGCCGGAAAGATGACTCGATAATAATAACCAACAAAATAAAACAAATGCAAGTGAACAGAGGAGCATTTCTCGTAATTTTAAGAACGTTCACAATTTGATCTCAGTCTCAATCTTTCAAAAATACTTCTAATTTCCCTACATTTTTGACAAGTTTTTGGCATTGAGTGTCGCTGAGATGAGATTGCGACTAGATTTTGAACGTTTTTAATTACGCGAATTGGCCTTCAGATCTTAGTCTCAATATGTAAAAAAAAAAAACTTGAAAAATTGGCCTTCTGAATACGAATTTTATGGTGTTACGAACAAAGTATTTTCGTGAAATCATGCTATTATGAAATATGTAGGTCTTTCATGAAAGTTGTAACCGCTATTTCACGAAAAATCGATTTGAATTTTGCGTAAGTGTAAGGTGTTTATGCTTGCTAATCTTCCACATATACACTACCTAATCTCAAACGACCCTCGTATATATTGATAAAATAAGTAGGTAGTGGAGAGGGTGTTTATCATATCAGACTATTCATCTTTATGATGGAAAAGAACCAAGTGCGTGTCGGACCACACAAGATGAAGGGTTCCGTAGTTGGGATGAATTTATCCCAAGAACAAACATAACTTTGATGTTGAAAAAATGTTCTCCTATACATCGATATATCTAAGGACGTCACCAACCGAAAATTCTCCAACCGAAAATGTAAGTTTGTAATCACAATTTTTTTTAACAACGATTTTCGCATCTTTTCCTTTATTTTTGCTGTAAGATCATGCTTCTTGCCAAATTTCATGATTCTAGGTTAACGGGAAGTAGACGCGTTAACTTAGAAACTTGAGTTGTTTAGAGCTTCAAGGGACCTAAGACCAACGTACTCGTATTTGTTATAAATTTCAACTTAATATCTCCACGCGTTTCTGAGAAAAAGGGTCTTGACAAAGAGACAGACAACGAAGTGATCCTCTATGGGTTGCGTTTTATTCCTTATGAGGTACGGAACCCTAAAAATAAGTTTCTGGGCAATGCACCTAAATTGGCTAATCTTGACTGTTTTCCGCTTACGTTCATAAATAAACAAATTACAGTTATTATTTATAACTAATACACAGTAGTTACCTACTAAAGAGTCTAACAATTTCACAAAACCGGTGAGTCCAGCTCATCACTATAAGTATAACAGAGCTGCTTTAGTTAGCTGTAGAAGTTAATGAAGAGTTCATACAGTTATACAATATTACAGCAACTTAATTGATGAATTGTTTACACACAACATTGAACCGATGGTGACGCTGTATCACTGGGACTTGCCGCAAAAACTACAAGACTTGGAAGGGTGGGCCAACCCAGAGATAGCCGACTGGTTCGCGGATTATGCGCGCATCGTTGTACGGTGATAGAGTTAAGTATTGGATAACAATAAATGAACCACGGGAGAGAACTATCAAGGTTACGGAGCGGATACTAAAGCACCCAGGGTGAATATCAAAGGTGTAGCCGAATATTTGTGCGCCAAGAACATTATGATGGCACACGCAAAGGCTTACCATGTGTATGATGAAGAATTTAGGCCTAAATATAATGGTTCTATCTTTATAGCTCTGAGCGCAGAACTCTATGAACCAAAGACAGAAAATGAAATTGAGGCTGCCGAAGAAAGTAATCAGTTTGAGGTATGAAAATTAAACCCAACAAAAATGTTTAGTCACTTTATGGTAGGCACTATTACAATAACTATAATGTTGATTTTGTTTATTTCAGTGGGGCATTTATGCTCATTCGATATTTTCCGAGACCGGAGACTTCCCACATGCCTTGAAAGAAAAAGTAGCAGCTAAAAGTGCTGAACAGGGTTTCTTTAGATCACGGTTGCCTGAATTCACTCCGGAAGAAGTAGAATATGTCAAGGGGACTTCTGAGGGGCAATTCTCGTAATTTTAAGAACGTTCACAGTCTGATCTCAGTCTCAATCTGTCAAAAATACCTCTAACTTCCCTACACTTTGACAGGTTTTTGACATTTGTTTGTCGCCGAGATGAGACTGCGACTAGATTTTGAACGTTTTAAATTACGAGAATTGGCCTTCTGATCTCTTTGGTCTAAATCACTAGGTATTCGACTAATTTGGTGTATAGAAATGAATCAGTTGTTGGCCTTTATGACATTCCGTCATTTTACGCCGACCTCGGTAATGTACACTATCAACCTGATGACTGGGAACAAGCTGCGTCGGGTTTCCTGAAGGTACTTTCTTCTGATGTTCTAAAAAAGCAAGAGCTCCAACTTGAAACTGTTTCCTTATAACATGTCGCTAATTACTACAGGCTGTTCCATGGGGCTTCAACAAAATGTTGACCAAGATCAGGAAAGACTACAACAACCCTACGGTGTACATCACAGAGAATGGCTTTTCAAACTATGGCGGTCTGGATGACGATGACCGGATCTCTTACCATAGACGATACCTCGATGCCGCTCGACGCGATAAATGATGGTTCTGACGTCAGAGCCTACTCTATCTGGAGTCTTATGGATAACTTCGAGTGGATGCGAGGATATACGTAAGTATTTAAATGTATTGATCATCATTATGAATCTATATCTATACTTATAATAAATCTGTAGAAGTGAAAATTCTGTACATTGAAAATATCAAAAAAATAAATGGCAGGGGGTGTTACTAGACCGACACCGAACCCAAAAATGTGATTAAAAAAATTTTTGTCTGTCTGTCTGTTTGTTCAGGCATCACGCAAAAACTACCGGTTCGATTACGATGAAACTTGGTATAATTATTCTTTAATATCCTGGGCACCACACTTGGTACTTTTTATCCCGGAAAAGTATATACAATAAAAAACAAACTTAATTTTGCGGTTCGATCCCTAGACCCGATTACTGTACCAACCGCAAATATTAAGTTTGTCGTAGGTTACGTTACCCGCAGTGGAGTTCACTAAAGTTATGCTCTAAATGTAGTGCTGAAGGTTGAATTTGGCTTGCACCGTTCGCAGCACACGCGTGGCGCGCGGCCGCCACGAATCGCTACCGTATATAAGGATATTTTTTGAACTTTGATTTGAACGGACGTGTTGAGTGGCGAGCGTTCGTTCTTATTTTAACTGCTACTTGCAATTCTAAACCGTGTTTTTCAGTGCGACCTTTTTTATTTCTATTAGTTTTTAGAGTTATTTAGGTTTATTTTTATAAGTCGTAGGTATAGATTTTAATTTTAAAGTATAGGTAGTATATTTGATAGTGTACGTAGTGACCGTAGGTTATTTTATAATACTGTTAGGTAAGATTAGTCATTCGTATAGATATTAGTTTTTAGGGATTTTGCTTATTTATTGAGTTTAGTTATCATCAGAAATAGGTTTATTTAGGTAGGTAGGTATTTTATTTTTTGTTATTGAGTTTTTTTTTTTTTTATTATTTAGGTACTTAGTTAAGGATATCATATAGGTACCCTCTTAATCACCACTAATGAGACACAATTGGTTTTCTATTGTACTTAATTAGCCACAAAGGGCCCGCGAGATAGATGGCATCCTGGGGAAGCACATACATTTTATCCTGTTAGCACGTTCCCGTGGGATAATTTCCGACATCCACGCGGGCGAAGCCGCGGGCAGAAGCTAGTTTCTAATAAAATCACACCACCAGCAAAGACTCCTAAATCAGGTTACAGTGACAGTGAAAACATCGTAATAAATACATAAGAAACGTTGAATATCTTACGTTGTTTTTGAATAGGAACTTGATAAACATCTTAGGTTACGTTTCTTGAATTATTCGTGTCTGTGTTCATTTCTACGAGAAAGTTTACATTTAATAACTATTGACATAATTGAAGTTTTATTTAAACGATTCCAAAATCAAACAATGCTACTTCCACCGGATTTCCATTTGAGTTCATATTTCATGTCACTTGTGTTCGTTTCAGTGAGCGATTCGGTCTGTACGAGGTGGAGTCCTGAGCGCACGCGCACTCCGCGCAAATCAGAATTCGTGTACAAGGAGATGCTGCGCACCCGCGCACTCGACTGGCACTACGAGCCCGACACCACCGTCATGACCATCGACGACGAAAACTAACACATGACGTGCAATAGAATATTCATACAATATAAAATAAATGGTTCCAATTTGAAGCGCTTATCCTTTACTGTGATTGCAGCAATGTCAAGTGGTATCGGTTGAGTAATGGTTGCATTCATGTTCTCAACAGCAGTCATTAGAAGTCCAGTCGTTCACTGCTGAGAATACTAATAAACTAGTTAAAAGGCAAACAAATTTTATATGTACCGAGAATTTACCACAATGACTGAAGTGATAATTAATGCACTACATTCATCAATCACTCATCAGTAGGTATACTAATTCCTAATTTATTTATTGAACCAAATAAACACAATCAATATACAATCGTTAACACAGTCAGAAACTACACTATCGATCTGATATAATGTTGTACCATCACTTATTATGTATCTTATCTAGCACTTTTCCTAATATGATCAGCTTCAGCTGTCAAACAAAGATTATCTTGATAAAACCGAATCAAATAATCGAAAACACCTAAACTAAAGACAAAGCACCCAAGAAGATTCGGTGATAAAGTAATCACCCAAGAGATAATCCTAATCATGGATTATTTATCCTAATTTTGACCTCACGTTTTAGCTTGCTCTCTCCAGCAACCAGCGTATGGCTGGATTATAACAGGGCTGTCCAATCCAGATACGATCCCGGGCCAGTAAAAATGTCTAAATAGATTGGAGGGCCGCAGAAAAAAATGCCTTAACATTTTTAAGAAATGTTTCTTTACTATTTTAATGGAAGTGCAGTGCAGTGGAAGTGCATAGGCTGCGCTCAACAAATCCTGGGAATAGATGAACTCATGAAAGGTGTTTGCCAACGACACAATGCTACGGACATTAAATTTACCCCTGTAAAAAGCTGCATTTCTATAGAATGTCTGAATCAATGCACTTCCATTAAAATGGCAAAAGTGAATCCACCATAATAGCCAAAAATCATCGATTACAGAACTTTTCATAGGTAGTGTCGCAGGCCACACAAACTCGAGCCCAGGTCATGCTTTAGGAAGCCCCGTATTAGAATTATGGCTTGATGAGTTTGGCTGGTTATGTTATTCTGGCATTTCTTTGACCGTAACTGGGGTTTGAGCAAACGCTTCTTAGTAACCGGGGCATGTATATCTATACTGTTTGGAGGCACACATGGTGGGATATCCTCGAACGTGCAGTTTGCCAAGAAGTTCAACAACAATAAACTATACTTTTAGAGATACCGAAATTTACGACGCAGCAACTATTTACTATCTAAATCCAATGTTAAAATATGTCACCCCACCTAGATGAAGATAGGATCTTCAATAAATGTTTAATGGCTGTTCTTCTGTTATTAGTCAATCGCCTAAGCGAAAGCAGGATGTTGCTAAAATCTGCAGGCTTTATGTAAGTAAAGGGCTAACTTAAACTCTGCCGAATTGAAATCATCTTTTCTATAACATATTGTTAATATGGTATTTGTTTTCAGATTGTTAATATTTACGTTGTCTGAATGCAAGGCAACGCAAATTGAGCGGCATGATGTAAAACAAGTCCCTGAGGGTTTTTGTTTGGAACATCTACTGCAGCATACGAAATCGAGGGAGGCTGGGATGCAGACGGTAAGGATACCTATCAGTGGATTGTAATTATGTTATACTAGCTGCGCCCCGCGGTTTCACTCGCATAAGTTTCGACCCCTGGGAATATCGGGATAAAGAGTATCCTATATGTTAATCCTGGTTATAAAACATCTGTGTGCCAAATTTCATCCAACTCCGTTCAGGAGTTTTTTTGTGAAAGAGTAACAAACATCCATCCATCCATCCATCCATACAAACTTTCACGTTTATGATATTAGTAGGATTGTTCAGAAAGACTAGATAATTAACCATACCTAATGCAATTGTTTCCAGGTAAATCCGAAAACAGCTGGGATCATATGACTCACACTGATCCTTGTGTGATAGCTGAGTGCTCCAATGGGGATGTTGCTTGTGACTCGTATAACAATTACAAAAGAGAAGTCGAAATGATGAGGGAATTGGGACTCGATTTCTACAGATTTTCTTTATCATGGACTCGCATTCTGCCCACCAGTTTTCCAGATCATATAAACGAAGCTGGAGCTCAATATTACAGCAATTTAATAGACGAAATGCTGAAATACAACATTGAGCCAATGGTTACGCTGCGCTGTATCACTGGGACTTACCACAAACTCCAGGACTTGGGAGGGTGGGTCAACCCACAAGTAGTTGACTGGTACGCGGATTATGCGCGCATCATCTTTGGATTGTATGGTGATAAAGTAAAGTATTGGATGACAATGAACGAACCAAGAGAGGCCTGCTATCAAAGAGATTTAATAATTTAATGTCTTTGCCTGCTATCAAGGTTACGGAGCACTTGGGCTCAATATTAAAGGTGTGGCTGAGTATATGTCCGTTAAAAACCTTTTAATGGCTCACGCTAAGGCTTACCATATTTATGATCAAGAATTTAGACCGAAATATAATGTTTCTATATTTATATCCCTAATTGCACAATTTTATGAACCAGAAACCGAAAAGAAAACTTAGCCGCCGAAGAAGGTGGGTAGCGGGATTGTCCGAAAGGGTTACCGCTGCCCTGGAACATAAAGGGCTAAGGAAGGAACACGGGTGGGTTTTAGTCAGTAAGAGTCTGACACTCCCTCCTGCTTCACCCAGAGCGGGAGGGGTCATTTGATGATTTCCCATCCTCAAAAAAAAAAAAGGCACTGCTTATTTTTCTGCTTCTTAATTTCACACGTATCAATTTTTTTTTATTAGCCTTTAATAACCCACTGCTGGGCAAAGGCCTCCCTACTCTCTCTATCCAGAGCTGCCAAAGACCAATCTTTATGAAAGAAGTCCAGATCATCCCGCCATCTCCGTCTGGGCCTGCCGCGATGTGGTTTGCCAGTAAAAGCGGGACCCACTGGGTCGTAAGTTTGGCCCATTCATGTCACTGGGAAAGCTGCCACGCTTAAATGGAATTGAGCTGAACACATCTGCCGCATGTCACACATACCTACATAAGTACCAAAAAATATTCTGCATACACAGAGTATGCAAAATATTTTTAGTAGAACTAAAATATTGAATCGCGTGAAGCATTGATCATCTCTCCATTGACGTCGATAGAACGATCTTGGGTAAATATATCCCAACATATAATAATAAATCGCAGGTAAGTATATTTTTAGGTATAAGCTCGGTATGAGAAAAAAGTATTTTTAGGTACTCACAGTTTTGTTTACTGCCAACCGTCCTCTAATGAACCGTTACCCTTTTTGTAACACTACAATATCACTACAATGTTTAAAAAAAAACAGGTCCTAGGTGAGACAAATTTGTTAGTCACGGATTTACAAAATTAACACACAGATCACAGGGGAAAAAACAAATGACGCTCGGAAATACAAAAATCGTAATTCATCTTTTTTTAAATGACATAGATTTTACTAATTTATAGATGGCCAGTCCGTAATTCAGCTAATGAGACCACAACAACCTTTTTCGCGTAACTCTAAAACAATGAATAGGTAGGTACTGAAATCCGCAATAAAGTAGTACCTATTTAAAATTTTACTGACAGACAGTGATATGTAGTTTCCAAAGAGTCTCGTGTCAATTTACATATATAAATATGAAATGCAGTTCATTAGTAAGCGTATCACCAAAAAAATGCCAAATCAAATCAAATGGCATTTTTTTTGGTTTAAAATGTTCGTAATAGACTGAATTAGGTTTTTATTGAAAGGAAAATGGGAAACGTTTTCCGGAAAAATTTCTAAACATGCTCTTTTCTATGAGATTTTTGTATGAACTTGTTTGGACAGGGCGTCTGTCGGTTTAGCTAGTTTTTATTAAAGTAAAGAGGGCTGTTTATAGTGTTATTCATCTTTATAATAGAACTTTTTTTTAAACTCTCGCAGCAATGCTACTGAACAACACCCTAATTTTTTACTGAATCATTTTGAAGGATATTGCTAAACCATTGCTTCGTAAGTTCGAAATATGTGTCTGCTAAACAACGTAAGTAATTCAATTAATGCTGTTCAACTGTCAAAATGAAAGCCATTGACACTGTTAGTGTGTTACGCAATTACCCCACTTACTTTACTGTCTTACTGTCACTTTAAACATATAAACAAGCTGATTGAAAAGCAATTTTCCTGATTTATCTCACTATATACGTACTTACCTACCTACATTATGCAATATCTCACGTTTAGCTTCGATTTTTATTCAACGCTTACGTTCATGAATAAATAAAGAAGTAGGTAGTTACTTTGGATAATAGGAAAACATGTGACGTGCACAACAAGCTCGTCAATGTTTTACATTATGTCGATTTACCGCGGAACAGCCGACATCGAAGTTTTATTACTTACAAATGCAGATTTTGCTTAAATGTAATTCATGAAGATGTTGCACCAATACAATAGAGTCGATAAGATGCTTGCAAGCCAAGAAGGAAATTGAAAAAACATTGCATCAACATAATTATCAATGCAGGTTTCCTCACGATGTTTCCTTCACCGTTCTGAGAGCAGCGGTGATGAAATAAATTACACAAAGTAACCCGCCCGACTGGGTTTGAACCCACGACGTACAACTCGTAGTCGGGGCCACTTCTACTAGGCCACCGCTGGTCAAGCTCCGGTATGTCCTAGAATCAAAAATTCAAAGACATTTGACATCTACCAACACGCACTGGGCCTGCATGGTGGATTACGGCCCACTCCCTCTCAAAAGAGAGGAGGCCTGTGTCCCAGCAGTGGGAATCTTATAGGTTGATTATGCATGTATGTATGTAATTATTCAATGACTGACTGACTGATTAATCCTGTACCTACGTGGCACTTCAATTACTTCCTAACCAATCTTTTTTAGCATCATCCTCATATTATCACAGTGCTGTCTTCAATATTGTACCTATCTGTAAAAACTTTTTGTTGTTTTCCCACAGAATATTGAAAAAAGACAATCGACAAGAGAGGGATCAATAATTCATAATAATATCATTATTAATTCCGGTCAAACCGGAAAAACCAATCATGCTTGATATTTAATTAAATATTGGTATCTATACATACCAACTTACTATAGTGACTTTATTGGTGATGTTCTTCAGAAAGGTCAGCAGTGCGATTCTGTAACCATATCACCGTGAAAACTTAGGTGAAGTGAGCGTGGAGTGAGCTGTCATTCCAACTAATGCTAGGGATTGACATTATTGACAGCTCACTCTAAGCTCACCTCGCCTAACTTTTCACGGTGAGATTTTTGCAGAATCGATCGGCAGGTGCAAAGTAGGTACTCGCAACCGGCGTGCGATGTATGAACGTAAATTAGGTAAAAAGGAGTATGTAAGGATCGTACCAGGTGGCGTTCTGCAGTTTCTGCTTACACCCATAGGAAGAGGGCGTGAGTTTATGCATGGTTTAAATATCAATATTTATAGGCGTGCTAATGACCACCTCGCTATTAGTGCAGCCTGCAATCGAAGTTTTTGTTAAAAAGTTTACATCAGAAAACCGCGTAGGTAGTGTAGGTACTTAGGTAGTTGGATTAGTTAGTTTAATGTGGCGAGAAAGGGCCTCTAACGTGATTGTGACCTCAAAGCCGATTCGACGACCGTTGGTGATTTAATAAAATTCGCGGAGGCCTATTCAGTTTACAATGCGATTTCTCAATGTTACTTCCGCAGAGGTCAGGTGGAGAAAACTTTCAAGGTATTTTCTCTTATATGGTATCTACATATAAACGATAGCAAAAATAAATAAAAAACCTTCTCATATTAAAAATTTAAAAAGAATAATAAAATAAGATATGTAGTCGTTAGAGACTTCATTCGCAAAGCCGAAGAAATGAAAAAAGAAACTCGTATTTAAGGTTACCTTAGTGATTATTATTTTTCCCTGATAGATATGTAACCTATAGCTAATCCGTAAACAGCGTTGTGGGCTACAACACTTATTTAATTCTTTTGTACGTGTGTTTGTCACCTAACTCCTCCTAAACGGCTGGACCGTGTCGTGTAGCGACAAGAAAATCTTAACTTTAACTTTAAATTAAACTAAGGAATTAAAAGAAAGGTAAGTTTAAATCAATTAAAAATATATTTACAAGATAAAAAGATGGACTGGGCTGGCAGTGGTGTATTGTATGTGTAGGTGGGAAAGGATGTAGATGCGTGATAGGTGGACTCGAGATAACTGAAGGTGGAGTTGAAGATGGAGGCCGACGAGAGGCAGGTAGCTTCGACAGCCACGCGTGGAGTAGAGCGAGTATGTGGCATGGAGGGTACCCGTAGAGGGGCCCACGCAACAGGACCAGGACCACGGCTGCAGTCAGGCTACGCTGGCCGGTCGACAGGAACAGCGGGCTTCTGCAGGGACGCTGTTAGCCCACCAGGTGAGGCGGCATTCGGATGAGGCGTGGCCCAACAGGTACAGGAGGGGCGTTCAGGGTCTTCAGGGTCTTCCGGTGAGATGCGCTGGTGGCCCGACAGGTACCGGAAGTCTTCAAGTGAGGCGCAGTGAGGGTCCGTCAGGCATAGAAAGCCTTTAGAAGAGGCACGCTGATGGGTGTTCCCTGGAGGATCAGGCCTATTTTAAGTTATCGGTTTAGCGGCGAAACGGGAATTGCGTGAATTTATAATGTGAACTCGTAGAATAATATCATGTCGAAATTATGAATTTGAGATACGTTAGTGGCCATGTTTAATTTTGAAGAAGTATGAACGTATAATCAGCTAAAATATAACTGGCCATCAATAATTTGAAAGAAAAGTTGTCATGGCAACGTCATCAAAAACTGTCATGATGTACTAACGTTATATTGTGTTAAAAGTATAGTGGTTAAAAAAGCGCGGGAATCATCGAATTTGGCGGTCGTGATTTTTCTTTCGTTTTCTTTTTAATAGTAAAAAACGTTTGCGATTGGAGATAAGTTGTGTAGATTTATGTAAATATTAATTAGATTAGTTAATTTAATTGTTTGTAGATAAAATTCTTCATATTTAGGGTAAGTTTTTTTTATATTTTATTTTTTCTGGCCACAATGGACAATGAACCGCCTGATCCGGGGGGCACAGTCCCCTCGGTCGGTCACAATATCACAATATATGAATCCAGTATGGATACGGACTCGTCTATAACCAGATCGGAGCGGAAAAGGGCTAGGGCTCCACGCAAAATATGCAAAAACTGTAATAAAAGAAGGCGAAATGGTCACTCAACAGGAACAAATAATAATGAAACAAATTGTCATTGTGATAATGAATCAGTAGTCACATTCAGTCCAAAAATAACTTCAGACGTGCCGGTACATCCAATTTTAATTCCAGAAAAAGCTACTCCACCTTCTGTGGATGGTCCCCAGACTGAAAACATCATAAAGTCAGATCCTCCCCAGAAGGCGCCACAGGTTGCTAGGGCATTGTACGAAGCCACAGACCTGTCACCATACGTTGTACACATTCAAAAAATTTTTGATACACAAAACTCGGCTCAAACGTTACACCCAATAACTTTAGGGCACTTTCTTAAAAAACGCAGGTTCAACAACATAGTTAACGGTTCATTAAAACGCATTGGTCGAAATAGAATATCGCTAAGCTTCTCTCGTTACGTAGATGCAAACTCTTTTATAAATGACCCAAGTTTGGCCAAAGAGAAATTAAAGGCATTCGTTCCAACAATTAATGTGTGTCGCATTGGAATTATTAAAGGCGTACCTACCGAATGGTCTCCAGACGAAATAATGGAAAATATATCTGTCCCCGCTGGATGCGGGAAAGTCATCAAAGCAAGGCGTCTAAATTACAAAATACACGAACCGACCCCTGTGTGGAAACCATCCCAAACAGTCGTGCTCACCTTTGACGGACAAATTTTACCAAAACGTGTTTTTTGTTGTTACAATTCCATGCCAGTGGAATTGTATACATTCCCAACAATCCAGTGTTTTAATTGTTGTCGTTTTGGCCATACAAAGGTACAATGCAGGTCGAACCCTCAGTGTTTCAAGTGTGGGGAGAAACATTCTGCTGACACTTGCAGTATTGAAGATGAAAGTAATAGCAAATGCTGTCATTGCAGTGGCATTCATTATGCCATCAATAAAAAATGCCCAGAATTTGAGAGACAAAAATCAATTAAGCATTATATGGCCCATAGCTGCGTGTCGTATGCTGAAGCGTCACAGATACATCCACCAATTTCAAAATTGTATGCAGATGTGGTAACATCTGCCACATCACATACCACTCAAAATTCTTTCTCATCACAACCTCCGCCTCAATCACGTAACACACCAATTGTCTCCTCACAAAGGAAAACGGTATTCCTTAAACCTCGGGATCCCCCAAAAACAGCTAAGGGGTACGACCGGGCAGCTCATCAAGCATTGACCAGTAATGAAGTTTCTGTGTCAGGGAATGGTGTTGCATTCCAAAATAAAACAACAAATAATAATGAGAGTCAAATTTTAAATTTAATAATCATGCTAATTAATACCTTATCTAAAAATAATAATATTGAACCGTCCAACGTTGCCACTATAATTGATACTTTGTCTAACTTATTTAACCTTAATCATAATGGATCCAAATCTATCCAAGATTGTCCAGTGGAACAGTCGCAGCATTGTGAATAAAAAATCTGATCTGTCCTACATATTAAACAAATACGATCCCTTTGCAGTCGCTCTCTGTGAGACATGGCTTAAACCAGGGTTCTCTTTTAGAATTCCTGGCTATGCGTGTCTAAGAACAGACAGAAGCGATGGGTATGGCGGTGTCGCCATACTTATTAAAAATAACTTGTCTTTTCAATCTTTTCCTCTCCCAAGTCTCAGTGACGATATATCTGCTGTTGCTGCTATTGTAAATAAAATCTGTATAGTATGTATATATTATTCTCGTCCCACTGTAAATATTCTTTATGAAATAAGTAATCTTCTTTCAGTTTTACCTAAACCATTTTTGGTAATGGGCGACTTTAATACACAACACCAGTCCTGGGGTAGTTCTAGTTCCAATTACTATGGGGAAAAGTTATTAGAAATTCTAGACTCTAATAATTTGTGTATTTTAAATACATGTCTCCCAACACGCCAAACAAATCCAGATGAGGGAATAAGTGCCCCTGACCTCTCAATCTGCACACCTGAGTTAGCATCGACATTATCCTGGTCTCCTTTACCATCTTCTTATGGTAGTGATCATTACCCTTTAATCATTTCTTTTCCACATAAAAAATCAACTGCTTGCATTCCAACACCACGATTAAAGTATAGACTTCAAAATGCAGATTGGGATACATACAAAAATTGTGTAGAAGAAAAAATTCTTGCTTTAAATAATTCCTTACAACTACATGATCCTCAGTTATTATCTAATCAAATAACAAGAATTTTAATAGAGGTGGCAGATAATACTTTTCCTATTAAGAATGGTGCTACAGGAAAAATTCCTTCACCACCTTGGTGGGATGCTGAGTGCACTCAGGCCATTAAAAAAAGAAAAGAAGCAGAAAAAAATTATGGTCATACAATGACTCGTCACAATTTTGAGATATACCTAGAAACTGCTCGTACAACTCGTAAGCTCCTTAGGAAAAAGAAATTTGAAGGTTGGCAAAGATTCTGTGCATCTATCTCGCCAGAAGTTAACACATCTCTAGTATGGCAAAATATTAGGAGATTCAGGTCAGCATTCAGTAATACAACAGCTTCAAAACTCCCATTAGAATTAGCCAATGAGTTTATGGATCATTTAGCTCCTCCTTCAGTCCCCGAACAGAGATCTTTAATGCACTTTCCCTATGTTCCTATTACTAATTCTGAGTTGAATTCCCTGTTTACACTAAGTGAGTTGAAGGGAGTCCTCTCACATGTTAAGGATTCAGCTCCTGGTGAAGATGGTATACCATATTCATTTATAGCTAATCTGTCTGACTCTGTTCTTTTAATATATTTAAATCTCATCAATACCGCTGCGATATCTGGAAACATTCCATCAAGTTGGAAATCTCAAACAATTATTCCTATTCTGAAACCAAATAAACCTTCTTCTAATGTTACTTCTTATCGACCAATTGCACTTTCTACAGTTCTTGCTAAAATTGCTGAACATCTCATTAAGAATCGTTTGGAATGGTTTTTGGAAAGCAAAAACTTGCTAGCTACTTCACAGTTTGGTTTTAGGAAGGGTAAAAGTACGATGGACAGCCTTAGTGTGTTCACAACTGATATTCGCTTAGCCTTCTCTTCTAATAACTCTGTAATTGCTGCTTTCTTGGATATTAGCTCAGCTTACGATAATGTCCTGGTATCAATCCTAGAACAAAAGCTGAATTCATTACAAGTTCCAACAATGCTGTCTAAGTTCATAATTAACATGCTTTCAGAGAGATCTTTAAATCTTCACATTGAAGGTTATATATTTACCCGTTTAGTATGGAAAGGTCTCCCTCAAGGTTCTGTACTTAGTCCAATTCTCTACAATATTTACACTTATGATTTGGAATCCTCTCTAAATGAGTCAGTACAAGTCCTTCAATATGCAGATGATTTACTTCTTTATTTACCCGGTCATTCTGTTGCAAATATTTGTACTTCCTTAACCTCTTCTTTGTGCATACTGAAGACTTGGCTAGAAACCAATGGTCTGCACCTGTCAATTGATAAAAGCAACATTGTCTTGTTTACTAGAATGCGTAAGCCTCCTATAGTTACAGTAAGGTATAATAATATATCTATGCCCATTAAAAACCAGGTTAAATTTTTAGGTCTTATTTTGGATACACATCTTACTGGTTTACCACACTGTGATTATATAGCTGCTAAATGCGAACGAAATATAAACATAATTAGATGTCTTTCTGGTGTTTGGTGGGGAGCACATCCCTTTTCATTAAAACTACTGTACAATACCTTGATTAGAAGCGTATTGGACTATGGGACTTTTTTGCTGGAACCTGCTAATGTTGCTAGTCTTAAGAAACTGGACAGTGTTCAGTCCAAGGCACTTAGAGTGGTCTCAGGTGCAATGAAAAGCAGTCCTATTAATTGTCTTCAGGTGGAATGTGGAGACCCTCCACTTCATTTACGGCGTCAATTTTTAGCTGATAGATTTATGGCTCGGTGTTTACAATTTACATATCATCCTTTGCGAAATAAACTTTCCATTCACTCACTCTCTCTTCCTTACTGGTTGATAAGATGGAACGTTTAGGGATCAGAGGGATTGTGCTGGATATGTTTCGTTGCTATCTGACTAACCGTACTCAAGTAGTGAAAGTAGGTAACTTCTCAAGTAACAAAGCAACCCCGACTTTCGGTGTGCCTCAGGGAAGTGTGCTTGGTCCCACCCTTTTCCTCATATATATTAATACGCTATGCCTATCTGAAATACCAAATTGCAGTTTAATAACTTATGCCGATGACACTGTACTAATAGCACATGGTAAGAACTGGGACCAGGCTCGCCAAACAGCAGAAAATGCACTTGCAAAGGTTATGACATGGCTAAGACATAATCTGCTAACCCTAAACATCGACAAAACTAAATTTATTACCTTTTCCCCCAAAACCCATACTCAGCCTCCTGCTGATACATTTAACATTGTGGCACACGTTTGCAACACCCAAACAAATAACTGCAATTGTTTATCTCTAACTCGAACCAACGACATCAAATATTTGGGCATCATTATTGATAGTACCCTCACGTGGCATAATCACATTAATAGTCTAGTAGGAAGAACCAGAAAGCTATTACCAATCTTTAAAAAACTGAGAAGTTGTTCGGATACCAAAACACTAACTACTGTATACACAGCTCTCGCTCAATCATTATTACAGTATTGTATAACGTCATGGGGAGGATCTGACGCCACATCTATGCTCCGCTTAGAACGTGCACAGAGAGCGGTCCTGAAAGTGATGTTCCGGAGGCCGAGGAGATATTCCACTGCAACATTGTATAGTGAATGTAAGTTGCTGACGGTGAGACAGCTCTTCATCCTCCGGGCCATACAAACAAAGCACTCCTCTCTGCCACCAAATCAAATGTCTCAAGGTCGGAGGGCAGGATTTTGCGACGTTCAACCTCATCGTACCGCGTTAGCAAGACGACAGTTTTATGTTGCTGGCTCTCGGCTTTACAATAAAGTTAATAAAACAAAGCAAATCTACTTACTTTCATCTAGTCGTTGCAAAAATCTAATTAAATCTTGGCTACTCACCTGCAACTACCGACACACTGAGGATCTACTAAAATAACACTACACTATGATACACTACACCACTCCATACCTTACACACAAAATACTCACATATACATAAACGCTCACCATAAACATACATACACTTACTCAACTTCCTCTACATGCACACACACACCCACCCTCATACAGCACACAATCAGATAATAGCTGGACGATGTCTTTCAATTTTCTTTCATTAATATATTGTTGTTTCATTTTACTTTTTATTATTGTTTACTTATTCTAGTTTTAATTTTTCTATTTTTGTTTGATCTCTTTATTTTTTGTTTTAAATTGTATAAAAGCGCTACTGCTACTCTCACGGCGACATAAATATCAGTGTCATTCTATATAAGGTGAAGACACTGGCTCCTGTAATACAGTTAATACTAGCACAGGAGTCAGGGTTCATTAATTCGTTGTAACTACAAAACTTATGTCAATAAAGATTTTTATTATTATTATTATTATTATTCTTTCTGAAGAAGTAATTTCATCCACTTACTGGAGGCACAAAGCTACTCCGTGTTTAGTTAAAAGCTTTAGAAAATACAATTTAATTGAAGCTCCTTGTCACCAGTCTGAATTTCTTCCTTTATTTCATTGTAATTACAGTTCATTAATTATGTCACCAAATATACATTATAACCTTAACATTTACCGAGATGACGTATGTCATAACCTTAACTTCAACTTCACTATCGATAGAGACTGGAAGGGCTGTCAGCTCTTGTTTACAGATGCTTCGAAGCATGGAAGAGACTCATGTGTGGGAGTAGGTGTTTACCACTCCCAATATAATATCGTCCAAAAAATAAAGCTCCCGCCCGAATCATCTGTATTTACGGGAGAATGTTACGGGCTATTCAAAGCTGTCGAATATATACTTATGATGGGCTTACAGAATTCACTCATACTAACTGATGCAAGGAGTGCCTTACAATCTTTGGCCAGATTCCCTTTCTATTCTCATAATACGTATATTATATTTGAAACACGTGAACTCCTTTACAAGTGTTCTATTAAGGGGTATTCAGTACATTTTGCGTGGATACCCTCGCATTGTGGCATTTTAGGTAATGAGAGAGCTGACCAGCTAGCTAATGATGCTGTATTGTGTGGAGACGTTTTTCCGTACAAAAATAACACCCAAGATCTGGCAGTTCTGCCCAAGGTTTATCTACAGGAATCCTGGGGTCAGCTTTGGTCCGGGCAATCAGCGAAAGGGAAATTTTATCGTACTATTCAGCCATCCATTTTTGTTAAACCTTGGTTTAGCAAGTACAAGTTATGCAAAAAGATTACAACAATATTCATACGTATGCGATTAGGTCACGTGTGCACTCCTGCTCATCTTACCAGGCTTGGCATTGTACAGAACCCTGCGTGTGAATGTGGCGCTGAAGTGGGAGATCTGAACCACCTTATTTTTTCCTGCCCCCTTTATGACCACTCCTCACTTTTCCAAAGTCTTGTTTCCCTCCGAGTCCCTTTACCCACTTCTATCTCATGTATTTTATTTAATTTTAATGTAGATATTTATAAAACCATATCTCTTTTCCTTGTAAATAATGATATAGCTATTTAAACATTAATTTATAAACTGTTTTTATGTAATTAATTTACCATTTTGTTCTTATTTTTCGCACCGAGTCGGCCTTTTTGTTGGGCCAACTGGTGCCGTTATATGGTTAGTTTTCCGTTGTATTATATTTCTCTACTGTTATCTTGTTATATTAATATTATTGTTAATTATTTAACACCTAATCTCCTTTCCATTTCCAAATTTCCCGTTGTAATATTTTATTGTTTCGCGAGTACTTGATTCTTGCGTTTTGTTTTTGTTATCAAATAAAATATTGTTAGTGGCAATAAGCACGAATAGTGCAATGCCAAAACGAGAAAAAAAAAAAAAAAAGTATAGTGATTATAGGAAAAAGTGATATCAACCAATGTGGGCGAAATTCCCAGCCCTTTGATGTCACTAAATCGTCGTAGCCTTGTGTTAAAGTTGGGGCTGTGTCTGTGTACTGATTGTGGATTAATAACGTGACCTAGTGTCGTGAAAGAACATCCGAACAGCGCCTGACAGTAACGGAATGCTTGTTCTGACCTGCAGGAATAAATGAAAATAAATGTGAGCAGGTATGTACATTATGTTACAACCGATTTAAATGAAATTTTGTGTGTATTTTTCAATGGGTTCCTGGATGGTTTGAAAACACAATTGGACCCGGTAGGTGGCGCTGCTTTTCCGGGCAGGATGACGTCTGCCGGGTCCGCTAGTTGTCTATATGTTTTATGTATTTCTTGTTTCTATGTTTTATATTGTAGCTGATGTTTGTTATTTCTTTTAAATAAAATAATAATAAATTCGCGGTAGGTACCCCTAACGCGAATTGCTCAAGATGCTTTGTCAAACTATCTGCAAAGTTATTCGAAAAAGAACGAAGCACCATGCAAACAAGATAACTGCGAAGTGACGTTAATTAACAACCCAGTGTTGGCTGTCTACGCCGCCTTTGCAATTCAGCCACTTAACCTGACAACTGCACACTTCAGCTCCGTGCAATCGTTCTGTCGTTGCCAAAAAAATAAAAGTTCTAGAGTGCAAACTTTTATCTCCTCTTCTGTAACCATTTGTTGGTTTTCAAGTAATTTCACTGACTCCTACAGTTTTTAGGCTTTCAGTTTATATTAATTTACTATTATTTTAGCGGCTATACCCATATCCCTAATATATAGATAATAAAAAATAAAAAAATAATAATTCTAATTTTCGGTTACGAGTACCCTCGTAAGGCTTACAAAGTGCATAATTGAGGAAAAACAGGGAGCAGTGGTAACAGCCGCGACTTACGAATTGTAAGTCGTGGGTTCGAACCCAGCCAGGCACTTTACTTTGTGTAAATTATTTCATCACCATTGCTCCAAAAACGGTGAAGGAAAACATTGTGAGGAAACCGGCACTTCCTAGAACCAAAAATTCGGAAGATATGCAACATCTACCAACCCGCTCCGGGCCCGCGTGGTGGATTACTCCCCACTCCCTCTCACCGAGAGGAGGCCTGAGTCCCAGCTGTGTAAAAAAGCTTCAATACATCTATAGAGAGATAACCAGACCATAAATAGTCGCAGTGATCATTTTCATCACACAAGCCTTGAACCATTCCCAGCATAGGTGTTGTTATTTACCTACTATCGAGTAGGTATAGTACCTACGAATAGATAACAACGACAAATATTGATATAACGATATATCAATATTTACATCTTGATTAGATATTGGTTAAATGGAAAGGTAACTAACTAAGCGAGTTGGTCATGCCATCAATAGCCAATTAATACCATACATAACTGCCCTATTTGGGTCACTGTTGAACCATGTAGGAAATGTCATACCAGCCACGACTATAATTATAGACTTTCTATTAATGGAAAACTTTTTAACGAATAAATTGAGTGGCATATGTTTTGAAGTTGGGTATGAGTAAAAGTAGGGGAAGACTAAAAAAACGATAGATGGACTGTATGTATCAGCCTATAATGGTCCCACTGCTGAGACACAGGCCTCCTCTCCTCGAGACGGAGTGGGCTGTAATGTACCACGCGGGCCCAGTGCGGGTTGGTAGATGTCACATGTCTACGAATTTTTGGTTCTAGGACATGCCAGTTTCCTCATGATGTTTTCCTTTACCCTTTTGAGAGCAGTGGTGATGAAATTATGTACACAAAGTAAAGCCTGCCTGGGTTCGAACCCACGACCTACGAAGTCGCGGCCGCTACCACTGGGCCACCACTGCTCTCAATGATGGATGATAATTACGTATGGCTGGAGAAGGGGGTAACTATCGAGATGATGAGTACCTAATAGAGAAGTATATAGAAGAAAAGACATGTTGCGCCGACCCCAAATAAATTGAGATATCGACAGGAGAATGATGATGATGATCAAATCAAATCAAAAGTCATTTATTCAAATTATGTTGAGAATCAGCACTTTTCGAACGTCAAGATTACAAAAGACAGTCCCCCAAAAACGCCTGCCCTTCACCGATGATGTTTCGAAGTAGGACCGTAGAATCCACCTAATTATGACCAGTCTCATGTTTAGCGGCAGTAACGTGTAGACTCAAAATAGTCTAAAAAATGTTATTCATAGAAGAAATGGGTATTATCATACATTTGATCACATCATGACCTTTTATGAAAGATTGTTATCGCCTTGTCGTTTAATGCACGTTTGACAGCTAGATTGCCGCAATGGCCGACCGATTGGCATCTGCGCTATAAGTCGCAGGTTTTATTTTCACATGGAACCAATATTTGTGTTGTCTACGCCCTACGGGTTTGCAACTCGGTCGATCCATAATCTTGAGTTCTCGGCGCGCGGATATACGTTAGCAGTTGCTTACAACGTCTAAGTTTCCTAAACCTGAAGCCCCGCAAGGATACGGGTGGTTGTGCAACTCGGTCGATCATAGTCTTGAGTTCTCGGCACGAGAAAACCACTGAGAATGATCTTAAGGTAGATGTAGACCCTAACGGATGTTAGGATATACGTTGCGTTACTACAGTGTTTAATTTTTCTAAATCTAAGCAGTAAGGGTAGACTACAAAAATATTTTACTGCACGCCATGACCATTGTCCAGACGTAATATGATTTCCATTGAGATATAGTGAAAAGAAATAACAGAGTCATAACTGTCTGTTTTACCTCCCAGTATCGAGATGTTTTTTAATCTAGTTTTATTCATAGTAGGTAACATTTTGTTCAGTTTCAGCCAGTTCGGCCTATAAAAGTGTGGTCTACAAATAGTACAATCAAAGTTCCGCCGCGCACGCGCACCCCACGCAATCAGCGTTCATGAACAAGCAGATAATCCTCACGCGATCGCCCGACTTCGATTGCGAGACCGATAACGGCATGACCATCCACGGGGGACACTGAAATGTGGAGCACCGCTGAATATTGATCGTGTTCAATACAACATTTAAGCTAATTATGAGATTGACATTGTAGGTATTATAACATGCTGGCTATAACTATGAATTCAGACATCTGCGAGTCTCTACCTAAATATTTAAAACAAAATTGTTTTTTTTTTTAATTTTATATATAAGTTTTAACATGTAATATTTTCTTTTTTTTATGTCCTTTAATAATTTAGTAACTTTTCCATATTTTACCTATTATTAATATTTTAACTTTGTTAGCTTAGGTAGTTGTTAATTTTATTGTGCAAGCTGTGGTCTCCTATATGTGAAGAAGTGCACTTAATTAATACCTGATGTTGCCCTTTATTTTATGTGTCATGTATTGTGTACATCTTTTGCTAAAGATCCTAAGTCATTAAATAAATGACTATCAGTAATTAGCTACTTAGATAAACGCCTTTGCAGGATCCTGGGGCATGTTAACGAAAAGGGTTTTCTATGAAGGGGGATTTTTATGGAAATTAGGTTACCGGTCAAATAACACACACCGTATCGTAACTGATGCATACGATAACTTAATAAAGAAGTTTGGTAATGGTCCCTTGTGACCGGACGACGGACGAAGGCCACATTAATCCATGGATTGATGTCGCTGTTTTTGATAATCTTGATTTATTTCGCGTTTAAAACCTATCTATGTTGGTAATTGGGTTGGGACAAAAATGTGCCATAGGTAAAAAAAATCAGAGAAGCAACATAACACCGAACAATTGTAATTATACTTTAGTATAAGTTTCAATAGGTACAAGAATAGGTTACTGACCAAAACAGACTGCGGTCAAAGCAATCAAATCCTGACATGTAATAATTGTACGTAAATACCTATAGAGAGGCTATTGGAAATTGGAAAAGTACCTGCCTTATGATTAATCAAAGACTAAAAATAACAATGCTTTATAACTACAATAAACACTATCCATTTTTAAGTTATCGTATCGTAGAGATTCGTAGGCCATTCGTAGCAAACGTTGTAGCTCGTAGCGATCCTTGCACTCTGCACGTTTTTCTCCCTTGAGGGTAGCTTCAAGGGAGAAAAACTTGTTCCCAAAAACGAAAATAGGTATAATTGCAAAAGCGGAAACCAACTAGGGCATGCTCCCGGGAAATCCCGGTCTCGAAAATACCGGGAAATCCCGGGATTTTTTAAGCAATCCGGTACCGGGTCTTCATCCCGTAGTCCCGGTTCTTTCGATACTTTTATTTTTTTTTTCAATATAAAGTAACAAATCATATTCAATAAACTACTTTTTTATACAATAATGTTAATATAAAACATTTTTAATTGAAAATACTGAGAATTTTCGCGTCATACAATTTGCATGCTCTTTTGTTTAATTTTATAGTTTTTTGTTATCTTAATCTCTAAAAAGCATTTTATTTTTGTTTTGCTAAATTTCTTTGTTTAATGATAGTTTACTTTTATTTTAAAGAGAATAACGTTTGTTACCCTCTGTTGAATTTTATTTATTTTTTTGTTATTTTGATCTCGAAAAAGCATTATAGTTTTGTTTTGCTAATGTTTGTTTAATGATACTTATAGTGGAAGGAACAAAGAGGAAAAACAAAGTGATTACGTGACGAAAAAAAGCTTATTTCTAATTCAAAATATACCTCGAATTTAAGTTCTATTTGATAATTTTTCCTAATTTGATCTCAAAAAAGCATTTAAATTCGGTTGTGATTGTGTTCTGGTGATTATTTTCAATTATAGATTTACGAATAATACATAGTTTTATTAACTACGCCAACCCACATTTGTGATAAGTTCATTTTTCAACAGAATTATATGTAGTGTGCACGCACACGTGCCCTTCATACAATAAATTAATAGCGACATTTGTACGCAAGTACCGAATTTCCTGGGTAATCCCGGTTCCAAGTCCAGTACCGAAAATCCAGTCCCGGTTCTTAAGAAGGAACCGGTACTGCATCCACTAAAACCAACCCAATGACTGAAAACCTCTTAGATTTAAAATTATATTTGATCGCAATAAAAATGGACCATTATTTTACAGGTGCCGAAAAAAAGGAGAAAGAGTGGCAGGTAATTAAAGCATCTCCAGTTTCTGTTTCTTTATAATACGTAGACAAGCCTTTACAAACATAGAGTTAGTTTGAATATTTCTGTAATGGATTTGACATTTACAAATTTTTATAATTACAGTTTAGCTCCTTAAGTTCTGAGTTGAGCTACCCGATTACTGACAAATACTTGAACTGACCGGACCACTCAAATCTGTATGGTTCTTCTCTCAAAAGACCATTTCAGACACTAATCTACATGGTCGGGCTATATCAGTTACCTTGGTTCACCTGCGGATCTCTTCATTTCTGATTCGATCACGTAGGGAAACTCCAAGAATAGCCCTCGTCATACCCATTCTGAGCGACCACGTTTCAGTGGTACAGGTCATCGCTGACAACACCCACTGGTCAAATACTTTCGTCTTAGGACACTGCTGTGGGACGAGAAGATATGGCGTAGCTTCCGGAACGCTGCCCAGCCGAAACGGAGTCGACGATTGACCTCTTTCTCGAAGTTAGAACCTGGACAGTTTGTCCAAAGTAAACATAAGCGTCCACAACTTCGTGTGAAGCGTCTCCGATCTTCGTGAGAGTTGGGTGTTACATGGGCATTTGACATGTCCTTTGTCTTGGCCATGTTGTACTCGCCATTGATGTTGATGATTTACAGAATAAACAGTTTCATTTCATTTCATCACAGAAATCCTTTTACCGGAACACGAAAACAGCGTAAGTATACCGAACACTATCAAAAACAGGAGCATCGAAACTTAGGTAGTAAAACTATAAACAATTCTAATAGTAGTATTATGAGACGAAGGCTTTAGAAATCCCGCCTCATCTTTTACGAGAACAAGCTCCTGTCCCGGGAAACGGAGGAAATGTAGCAAATACGGAAATCATCCTATCGCGATCGAGGATTCGCATTTGTCCTGGCAGAAATGAACCGAGGGGTAGGTAAGAAATATAGCTGTTGTGTGTACATATTGTACAGTTTTCTTATTGAATGCTATGCTTTGGAATGGGTACACTACATAAATACGAAAAACTTTATTCCGTCAGTCACAAATACGAATTTCAAAGTACCAATTTTCATAATTCCGAATGGTTCAAAATTCCGAATATAAAAACTCCGACTTATCATTACTCCTATTTTTATAATTCCTAAATTTCAATATTCTTAACGTTTATAATTACTATTCTCAGAATACCAAGTTTCAATAGATCGAATAGCAAAAAGTCCGACTTAATGATAATTCAAACCATCAAAAATACGAATTCTGATTATTAAAATACCGATTAATAGAATTCCGAAACAAAAACGCCTTGTGCCACCAACAATAGAGGGGATCTGGCACTCGGCAGCCGCTGCCGCGCCACACTCGCTTAGCTTTCGCGCTTTAATAGTCACAGTTCTAACCTAATCTAACCGAAGTGATTCATCAATAATACAGGGGATTTGCAGCATGCAAGCAAGCATGCAACGTGCAAGCAAGCATGCACCGTGCAAGCAAGCATGCAGCATGCAAGCAGGCAGGCCTTCAAACCACCTCAGCACGCGGGCCGCCCCACCCCTCCGCGCCTAAATTACACACGGCTTAAATTACACTCTAGGGTAGGGCAGACAAGATTGCGTGAAGTCGGTTTTGCAACGATTCGTTTCTGTCACAAAATTTTGTAGCACCGACAGTTTTTATGACAGTATTTTAATTTAATATTGAAAATGCTACCAAGTAGGTAACCGGCCATATATTTGTAACCAAATAATATTCCGTAAAATGTTGTTTCAGTGTGGTGAAAATTATGGCAAATAAATCATTTGGCTAATGAAAAAATTTCAAAAGAGTAAAACGAACAAATAAAATTCGAAAAAGTGATCCAGAATCCTAATTTTAATAGTTTATTCGAAGTATTATTGAAAATCGGAATGTCATTTTCCGGACCGAGAACCCTTCGAGCATTTGATTCTTCGAACGTATGAAAATCGGAAAACTATCAAATCGCATTTAAGACTTTCGGTAAAATAAATTTTGTGATTTTTAATATTATACATTATAATTCTTAGGTATTATGAAATTTGGACTTTTAAAAATCGTAACATCGTAATTCGGAATAAAATATTTCGGAGTATTTAACTGTTCCCATTTGGAATGAGCAACTAGCTTCTAATTTCTGCAGTGCGATTCTGTAAACATCTCACCGTGAAAACTTAGGTGAAGTGAGCGTGGAGTGATCTGCCATTCCAACTAATGCTAGGGATTGACACTATTGACAGCTCACTTCACCTAAATTTTCACGGTGAGATTTTTACAGAATCGATCGGCTGATTCTGACTAACCGACCCCTTGACAATTCAAAAGTGCCTGTAATTGGTTTAATTGAAATAAATGCTTTGAGTTTGAGAATATGAAAAACATAGGTACAGAAAAAGTACGAACAAGGAAATTCGTTAAAAGAATCCAAATAGCAGCTATACATAACTTAAAAAATATTTTTATTACAAAATGCTTTTGGTACATACCTACCTTGAGTCTTTATAAACAATCGACGCTTCAGTTTTTTCTTTGATAAGTAGTTTAAATTCCTGCGGGTTAACCGGAATGCCACACGTAACTCAAGGCTACACATTCCTGGCAAGCTGCAGGAATGCCGCCTCAGATGGTATTGTTGTACTAAATGTGGATTATACGTACCTCCCTACCTCGCTTAGGGCGGGGGAGAAGCTTAGTGCCAAATAATTACCTATAAAGATTTTATTTCCTTATGGATAATGGAAAAGCGACAAACTGCCAATCAAATCGGATTCCGAATTAAACCGTCAATAAACTACTTAATTCAATTTTTGTGGTTACAATACTGAGACAACCCTATGAATTTGGAATCGTTTATGCTTACGCGTGCACATTCACGCATATTCACATAACGTAACTATGAATATTCTATATACCCAGATCGATTTGATATCCAGACTCTTGTCATCCGTTATTGTCGGTGAGATAGCTTTCTTTCTTCGACTACCTGAGCCGCCAACTGAACCAGTATATCGTGACCTGTCCAACCCTCACTATTCTGTTATGTAGTGTACAACAAAAGGGTTTTACAATGAATTCGAGAGGATCTTGTTTGATCACTCGTGTGATTTTGTGGCATTTCCAATCTTTCTCGGCGTTCGAACACCGTCCCTAAGGTGACTGTGGGTATCTTACAGACATTTTATTTTACACAAAAACAGTATCACTGAAGCTTTTCTGGTATTATCTTTAGAAATATTGGTCTTATTTTTAACTGGGAGTGAATTTGTGACAGTTTTAATTCTTTAGGCGGGTACTTTATGTATTTGTGTAGGCTAGGTCATCCATCGCTTTCCAAACGCGTAATAAATTGGTTAATCTCAACGCGTATTGTATTGCGAATTCTTTTTACTTATAGGATATATTGATAGGCACGCAGTAAAGCCAGTTTTTTTTTTTGTATATAATACTAAATTCCATGCAAATGGATGTTCACGCGACTCGCATACAAATTACCGATGTAGAATCAATTTAACGGGAATGGAGACTCGTGAAACAATACCGACATGTCTACAGCCTGTACTCTGTAGGCTACAGGAGACACCTGCCTATGTAGGTATGTACAGGTTTACTCTACAGGGCCCATTGCATACACATCACGCTACTGCGTTGTACCTACAAACTTGTATCTGCCGTTCAATTTGTATTTACAGAAGTTAGTAAGTATACTAAACAACTAATTATTTACATTTCCTAATTAACTATCGTTATAGGAGCGTTTCATTCGTGTATCTCCAGAAACATAAAGAACCATTGTGTTCACTTCGATAAGATGACAGCCAAGCCTAAAGGCTATCATGAAGTGTGATCTGGTTGCTGTTATCAATCTACGATCGACGTAGTATTAAGTTCGTCTTTCTTCAGCCTTGAGACCACTCATCCTTTACCTCCTACTTCATAATGAAAGCGCTTGAAAGCACCGCAAGCCACTTAAATCGAGGGCGTCTTGTTAATTCCTTAAAAAACTGAAGTGCCCCCCCATTGTTCAGCGGTCGCCTCGCTCGCCTGAACAATACGGAACCAGAAGTGTCGAGTCACTGACCCCACCCAAATGACTCGCGCAAAAAGCTGATTTCAACACATAATAAGGAAAATATATGGTTTAGGTACACTTCTGTTAAAATATACTTACTTATACCATTAAATAAATAATCTATTACCTTCTAGCATGAGATATATGTATAAACTGCTAATAAAAACAAATAACTCTACCTCCTGAATACAACTGTTAGTTAATATAATTTATTACAGAATTAGGGTCAGTCAGTACACAGATCCAGTAAATATTATTTGTATGCGAATGTAATACTAAGATAGCTCATTAATTGTTCCGATGATAGTAAAGTATCGACATGCGGACATAATTTATATCGTAGAACAATCCCTGGCCAGCTGCCAGCGGCTACTGAAGGGGAGTTGTATATTCAAGGCGTGCAAACAATCAACCTGTCGGATAACAGATGTAAATACCTACATCACAACAATTAATTTATTGTATAGCCCACAGACCGGCTGCAAAGATACGACAGAATCGTGGACCTGCACAAGATTACGGATAAAGGACAAAGCATGGTGAAGGCTTTGGACCTACTCAGTAGCAGTAATTAGTGAAAACAAAAAGATTGTCAAGGGCAACAATGATGGCATCGCATACGCAAGTTATTATGGTCATGATTATTATTTAAAATTCTTTAAGCTGGAGAAGCTTTTCATGGCAAGAGCAGAAGATATTCATGGTCAGCAAATTCACCACTTCTACTTAATTAGTATGTATCAAGTATCCTGCCAAGTTTTCTTCAACGTTTTAAGTTTATTTACAGAACATTGCGCTTTAAAAGTTTGTTGCTAATGAAGTTGTGAAAACACAAACAGTGCAATGAATAACTAAACAAAGCCTTTTGTGAAATTGTATTTTTCTTTACTTCGAACGAAAAATAAGGAAACAAACAAGCCTGCTATCATTACATGCTCATTACAGAGTATAAGGGCGATGGCAAGGTTGATGACCAAACTTTCATTCACGACGAACATCACGTTTCACTTCGTAATAACGAGCCAGAATGGCCCGACATTATGGAACCATGACACATAATAATCTATAAATTCGGCCTACAAGTTGGGAAATAAAAATAGTGAAGCTGCCTATACATCTAACTACCTACCAGCTATTGAGATAACTTATCGACAGATTAAATATAAAAACGTTGAGTTTATTGGAGTAGAACAACAGATATCGAGAAAGTTTTTTTTTGTTTGCTTATAAAATTTGCATTTTGAGACCTTTTGTATTTTCTCATAGTAACTAAATCAAAAACCTGTTGGACCGGATTTTAGAAAGCTAAATGGCAAAGTCTATCTTTCACAAACACTTTATCGTTTTATTCATGCGCACGCCATATGATCGCATCTGGATTTTATTCAGTTTTTACTGCAATGCCCATTAATTGAAGCTTAATGGTGTCATAAAGGGTAAAATGAAATTCATTGAATATCGCTGAAGTTCACAATGACACTAAAATGTTTTGAGTGGTTCCTACATCTTTTATATATTTCATGGTTCCCACCAACCACATAGATGGTCATCTACAAAGGGAGGTAATATTTAACCAAACAGGCTCCTAAATCCAATAGAACAGACAATAGAATTGAATTACGATTTCGGTTGCACGTATGTGGCCACCTGGTCAACGTAAACCGATATTTTTATATGCGATCGTAAATTATTCGCGGTGAACAACGTAGGATTTAGCTCGATCGTTAGCCACAAGCGTACAACTGAGCATTGCTTACATTATAAACATATTGCAAACTTCAAAGGAAGCGTCTATATCGATAAGTCATTGAAAATGGCATATCTGATATGCAGATAAGCTGATCGAGCGAGTTACTGCTTTTATATCGCCACAAATATCGCGCGTTTGAAGTGTGAAGTCAAATATACTATAGCGAGCTATCATCAACAATGAAAGCAACTGTCTTAGACCACAAGTTGTTTACCTATTTTATTTTGTGCTGTCCAGTTCGCTGCTTGGATCATGTGCCCTGACTATCGTGTCTCCATCATGCCCCCCTGCCACTTTCATAATATAGTTTTCAACTTTTCAGTTCTCTGAGATCCATTAGGATGTTATTTTTGGCTAGCATCATTTGCTGACATATGATAGATGTTTCTTGCCAAAAGCTTTCATTTGATACTTACTCAGTTTCCTAAGTTTCAAGAAAAAACAGCGAGTATTTAGTATTTCATTATCCGTTCGCAAAGATAAATAAGTATTAATCCAAAACCAACCTGTGGTTTAGCTCTATTTTTTTAATTCTACGAGAAATACTACTTACTTAATGAAGATCAATTTCATTCAATTTATAGGGCCACTTCATTAACAGTAAGAGCAATTCTCTGTATGTATGCATGCAATCACTAAATTCTTGCTAGGTTTTTCAAATAGTCACCAAACATCCTTCCTATTGATATTATTGCCTCTTAAATAAATAAAAGACGTCGTAACTAGGGAATCAAGAGAAGAAGAATCAATACTCCGTGTTGATCTTTAACCTAATTTTGAATCAATAGAAGATAACAAATATGATAAACGGGTAATTAATTATTTAGACAAGCATTTCACTTACTGATGAGTTACCAAAGCTAACTGCGAAATAATTACATGTGAAGGGAGGTCAGTAGGTACGATTAGCTACTGACAGGGAAACCTAAAATCGTTCAGAGTTGTCAGTTTGGAGGCCTGCTCTTGCCTAAATAACACAGCGTGTGTTTGTTTATAAGTAGGTTCATATATTTCTACCTACCTCAAATATAAGTATAGAAACAGGCAACTATGCAGGTTCATCGTTAGAGGGTAAAATCTGAATTTCCTGGGAAGAAGAGAAAAAGTTGAAGTCATTGTCACGACAAATCATTTGAAGACTTGTAAAACATCAAAATGTGTGGAGTTGTTGTGTGACTTGTGTGTCCCTTGGTGAGACATTTAGATTTAAACGAGTGTCCTTGGAGTTTCATGCCCGTTATTCTCCGTAGAGATCTACGTTTTGGAATGGGCAGCTTCAACTTTCTGACTAACTGACTGACTCTCTGACAGTTCAAAAGTGCTTGTAAATGACCAAATTGATATAAATGCCTTGTGTTTGAGATAATAGCTATCAAGCTGAGCTACGCCCTTGATTTCCATCACCTTTAGAAAACTTATTTCTCCAAGACAAAGTCGTTATGTGAGTCTATTCATTGTCCAGTCGAGCGCACACTGTATAATAGGCTGCCTATTTAAAATAGCTTCAGAGGCTCAGAGCCATTCAGTGGACATGGAGGACGCCAGCATCGCTCCATTTAACATACGCGCATGCTTCACATCACCAGGGCTGGGGCTAAGACAGCGCCGAATGGGGTCGACGACAACAAATCATACCTTATATTAATAACAAACGTTAGTACTTGCACAACATTCTCCCTCGTGTTATAAAACAAAATATAAACAAGCATCAATCACTCGAGCGAAATTTTTTAACACTCGCTTTATTTTCTCTATAATATTTTTGTATACATAACTTTATAAATAACCACGGCGATGGTCGTCGTTTGACCTACTAAATTAGTGGGAAATCGAATTCCATTCAGTTATTTGCCTTCTAATTTCTCATGGGGTCTCCTAAAACCAACTCCCCAATTATTAAGTTCCAATCGCCGAGAGAATTAGCGTTTGGGGTGGACAATATGACGTTATCTTCGTAATTTATATATTGTTGTATATAAACAAAAGTAAATAGGAGCAGTGTGTGTCGGCCGGAGTCCTTCAGTTATGATGTGTAGCTGCTATTATTATTGAATTGCCAATATTTGTCGCGTCTAACTCGATAATGGTTCTCATCGGGGCTGGCGCGCCGGTGGCAGAGCACTCCAGATTCACGACTTGCAAACATGAAGTTGCCCACTTTGACTTCAACCATCGGAGTTGTGATACAATGTCGCACTTGTATCGAATCAAAATATAACTAAGTATACGATTCGCATGTGAGTACCAATAGATTTTCTTTGTAATAAATTATTTGGTAAAGAGTCGTTTTACTACAGAGTCCGAGGAACATATTATAACGATCTACTTACCGTGGGTAGAAGTACCGAAGATTCTGAGCCGCCGACCATTATTGCCTTTTCCTCGGCGAATAAACTGTTAGCGCATAACACAAGTGATAATATACTTTCACTATTTACATATTATCCATTCAATAAATATTTTCATAACTATAATTACACAACAACAACACTTCGATTAGTAGTATTTATGAATGACAAGTTGTCACCAGTAACATTTAACGTTCATCTACACAACAATTACACATTCCGTGGGTGTACTTATTAATCACATGAAAGCAGATGTCCAGATATGTTCCATGACTTTTTTATAAGAAGCCGGAGTAAACGAGCGAATATTGTATCTCTAACATAATCTATGAACGGAATCAAAACCACTTGAAGATTAAAAAAATATGCTGATACTGAATGAAGGATTTTGAGTGATTGCGATTTATATTTTCAGTGAAATTTACGGATGCTACGGTGTTCAAACATGAGTGTTTGCGCGCGCCCTGGAATCGACCGGGCGTCCCGCCGCGCCACTGAGGCATCTCGCGAGGCTCCCGGCCGCGGCCGCGCGCGCATGCGTGCCCGCGCCGCCCACGCCTGGCTCCTCCGCCACACTGCGCGCCGTACATTACGCGCTAACACCCCGCCACCGCACGCACCTACTCCGCACGTATAGCAATCAGCAGCGTACGCGCTGTTATCAACGAGCACTCGCTTGCCGCGCCACGCATCACAATAAGTGGTCAGTGATAGGACAAGAATCATAAATATGACGTCACCAGTTCGCTCTGGACAACCACAATGGAAAGCCGTATTTTCGGTTGAATGTCATTACCACTATGCGATATCGTACGCGTAAAGCGGCTAGTGTAACTGATAGATCGAATCAAGTGTTTAGTTACGAATAAGTATGTACAAGAACGTACCTACATTATAAAGGTATCTCCTTACCATTGCATACATATGAAGCTATATGAAACCAAGACCATACGTGAAAATATGTCTGAATTAAGCTGCACTCTAACCGTGTCTCCTCCATGTTTCACATCCAGTACTTATGCAGTAGATGTGTGTTCACGTACAGTGTACCGCGGCTGACTTCGTGTCAGTGTCAGGTTGACTTGCCTTACTTTTATTTTCAGAAGCAATCGCTGTTTGGACCTACTACCTCTACAACTTGCTAACTCTGCAACCTGGATAACTCCCGAGCTATCGGTCAGGGTCAGTGCTTATCAACTGACTTCTAAATAACGTAGGTCATTACGTTCAGCTAGCAAGCATAAATTGTTTTTGTCTTCAAATTCGGCGATGGAAAAACATACAAATAATTAGTGAACTGAGTGTCTACTCTATGCAATGAATGGGCTCTGTACTTGGACATACAATAGAGCAAGCAGAAGCACTGCGAGTAAATAAAACTTTTCAGAACTCGCATAAAAATTGCGATCGTACTCTTAAAACAGCTGCCATAACATATAACTTCCCACATAAAGTTAATTGGTTTCGATCAAGGGGTTCAGGAAGGTCGCGTCAAAGACAATAAGAACTTCAACTAACCATAAGAAGCGCCTGTATTTCATGAAACTGTACAACTCAGCAAGTAACAATTTGAAGTGATGAATAGTGTAATAAAAGTCTATAACCATATGTAGGCAAGAATAATTAATTTAGATGTAGAGAAAAGATTGTTAACAGTATTTAGATCTCTAAAATCACATGCTTATACGTATTTCAACCTTTAACCTAAACAGGGCTAAATTAATATACCTACAAACTAATTCAACAATTCATTTACATGCCGTTAGCAAATATTTTAACCAAGATTTAAATGTACACTAGCACAGTCAGACCACTCCGATGCCCCGCGTGAGGGGTGCCGCTCACGCACTCTGCTACAAGCACACGATGCGCTCGGTGAAGGCGCCGATGATGGTCATGTCGCCGGCGAGCGCGGCACGCATTACCTGCGGCGCCACGCTGTCCCGCACCCGCAGCGTGAACTCACGCCGCGTCGGCGTCGGCAGCGCACCCCCCGCTACGTTCAGTATCCTCGTGCGCCCGGCCACGTCCAGTGGCTTGCCTTCCTCACTTGTTCCAAGAACAGTTCGAACACATAGAGCCCTACATGCTTCTCTTTCAGCGTCGTGAAGCTCTCGAGCAGCTATTTCAAATGTCCTTCGAATATCAACACCACCGAGCGATGAACTTCCGTAAGGCACACCCTCTTCGTGTGCCTTCACTGCTCCAGCTCGCAGAATAGCCGGCAACAAAAGTTCAACGGCAGAGCTCACGGTTCGCGACCGGAGGAAATGTAACACCTGCTCGGCCTCACGAGTTTCGTCGAATAATCTCCGCTGGCGGGCAGCCGGCACCGGGCGCGCGACGCTCCACGCCTCTGCCCAAGCGTTACCTGGCAACAACATGCGATCCCCTAACGCACCGCCGCCGTCTGGCTTCCAGTCCCGCGGCGAATACCAGCGCACGAAGTCGCACAGCTCTGCGCCAGGGTTGGCCGCTTTAAACGCTTCCATATCAGACAGAAGTGAAGCACTCATCATTCTCGCTCGGAGCTCGGACGCTTTAGCATCATCTCCGAGTCGCACCATTAGTTCTGCATCCTCTTCTAACTGATCTTCAGTTTTTGGTGCAGGATCCTACATTCCAAAGAGAAATTATGCAAACGTCAGTCATAAATATTACATTTAATTACAGATTCATAGTAATAATTTTTTAATAAATATCAATCAACAGTTATATCGACTACTTTTGATAACTTTCTACTTGATAACCCCATTGGCAAAATATACAGTTTTGGATATACAAAGAGTATGTATACTATGTATAGCTTCCGACACATTAAACATTATACACACCTGTGTACGGGGAATATATAGGGGCGCCCCATTCTTCATGATAGCATCACCAAAGCGACTGAGTCGACCAACCGGTCTGTCCCACGGCAGTTGTTCTTCATTTTCTTCCTCAGAGCAATCAAAGAATTCGTCGTCCGAAGAGTTGCCGGTGAGACTGCCGGTGCCTTCCAAAGCGCGTTTGATGCAACAGTTGAGGAGTTGCAGCTTTTGGTGCAGTAAGCAAGTACGAGCGTTCGGTGCACCTTCCGCAACTCTGTAGACAAGGAAACGACATAATATTTACCTGTTTCCACTAATAAAATTGAATCACCTGTTGTAATTAAATCAAAAGATGAATGCTAGAAAAATCCCTAGGAACCCACGTGATACCAGAGGGGCAATTCGTTCGCAGTCTGGACTTCAGTCTCAATCCGTCAAAAATACCTCTAATCTTCCTACATTTTGACAAGTTTTTGACATCTGTTTGTTGCCAAGATGAGACTGCGACTAGATTTTGAACGTTTTAAATTACGAGAATTTGGCCTACTGAGTTTCATGCACGACACCAAATCTATAACTCTTTTTCGTAAACTATGAAGTTATTGGAATTTCATTAGGTACTAGGTAAGTACTTAATAACGTTCTGAATTAGGTCCTCGACGTGAATATAAGGTAGGTACGTTTTGTTTGTTTACCTGTAGAGTATTAAACCCATTAACCAACTAAATTGGTCTGTCAATCAAGAAAATATCAAATAGTGAATGAAAATTCGGTAGGTACAGAAAATATTAAATGGACTGTCGACTGTGACATCATTGGTCGATAACAATATCGGGTCAAAGCTGAACGTGTTACTAATAAGAATTTCTCATAAGCGTTATTTTATCACCACTGAAATGAACTCGCAATTATGGCTGACTTCAAGCTGTGAGACGGTAAATGTGTTTGGGTATGTAACCATTGTGCCTGTAATAATTAAAGTAACAACTTAACGTTAAACTAAGAAATATCAAACGTAAATGAACGCCGTACGCATTGACTTTGTTCAGCTCCAGGAATCACGATCACATTCAAACTTCCTGGTAAAGCCAACAAGCGGAATTTGTTGTAGACTAATGTTAGATTATCACAATCTAATTAATCGTACCTTATCAAAAAGCTAGCCTAAGGATTTGATACGACGGCAATAAAGCTTCTATCAGTTCACCGTGTCATACGCAATACTCCATAAATAAAAGTTGTTTTAGGTACATTCATTAAAGAACAACTGTCACGTACTACGCCAACATGTTGCAACTTTCACTTTAAACGCAATTTTAAATAGACAAATACACTTCCTCAAAAAGAAAGCAAAATATGAATCATTCGAGATACTGAACGTTTTCGCGTAACACACGAAACATGTATTTTCTCTTTCGTGTATATGCAAATCCTTAAGTGTAGCGCAACCGCAGCACAATTGACTTAAGTGCGAAGGCATGTTCACTCGCTGCTATATTGTTACGAGTGCCGGCGAGCGCACCTGCGGCTATCCGACGGAATCAGAACGATTTGGTCTCGATTTGTGAGCCACGACCCAGAATCAACGGGAACTGAACTAAACGCGCGAACGCTCTCGGAACCGTTATCACATTGAATTACAAATGTGTTGCTGCGTGGTGGGCAGAAGGCGAGCGCCGGTGAGGCCGCGGCTCTAATATGCTCGACGTGTAATCGGTCGGTGAACCGTTTGTTTACCGGAGCCGGTGCGCCAGCAGCCACTAGGTGTAGGTCAGGAAGCGCTGGTGGGGGCTCGCGCCGCCAACAGTCCGACGCCGACGACAGCCGCGCGCGCATCCATCGCGCAGACATGGACCCACACTGGTCAATCTGTGAATAACCGGTTGCTGACACCGAAAGTGAGAGAGTTCCCATTGTTGTGATCTAGGATGAAACCCATCGGTGATTTATAAAACAAATAGAAAACACAGTGACAGTGCTAGAACCAAGTGCAATCAGCTTCCATCAATCATAGGATTATTTTCCCGGTAATCAAGATTTTTCCACAAAATGGTAAGTTTATTGAGTACAAGATTTATATGAGCAAGAATTTTCTATCGATGGCCGGTGTGCAAAGCGTGACAGAAAATTGTCTCGTCGCGTACGTTGACCCACTTGTAATGATTCAAGCGTACGTACAGCAGCCGGCACGAACAAGATGTACCTTATTGTACGGTTATCAACAGCATCTACTTATAAATTAATTAAATGGTAATTATTTACATTGCTAGAACATAAAACTACGGCATCTGCAGTGCGCCGGATCAGAAAATGTAGCCAGAGATGGAGATACACATGAATCAGTTCTTCTCGTTTATATGAATAATTTATGGTGCTTTTTATGCGCTTATGATTTTGACCCAAATGTTAAATACGTAAACATGTTTAGCTTTTAATTCATTTCTCTAATTATTATAACAGAACTGTCTTTTGTAAAAGATTACCGTATCAAAACCAACTTGTTAAAGTTCTCAGCTGTGGGGACACAGGCTTCTCCTGAAAACCAGGCATTAATACTCCATCAACACGATGGGCCTGCGGGCAGATGCGAAGAGACTTTGATGATCATATAAATATACATGTGCATAGCTTGGAATGCACGTATGTATGTCATCATAATGGAGGCTCATGAGACGCATCGTGACACTCACAGACACACGTGTGACTATGTCAATCCCGCACTTTCTCTAATACGTACTTTTTGATATTTCTGAGACTAAGTGTGACATAGCGTTAACAACTCTTTCCAAAGAATCGTTTAATTTTTTAAATGCGATTTCGATAAGAAATCGTTGGTTCGTGGCAGTCAGTTCAGCTCGTTTAATAGTTTACTCTGGTTGTTTGTTTACTTGACAAAGTTTTCTTATGTGCCGGCTTAATAGTGTATTTGTAGAGGCGGCGACGGTGAGGCGATCACCCTACGGCGACGGGGAGGCCCAGGCCCCAGTGCCAGCCGCTGAGCCGTTCCATCTAAGTCAGTTCCGGACTTTCGACTTCGTTAATAGCCACCCTGTTTACTTTTACCTATCTAACCGTGATGTTTTTCTTCGAAGAGAAATCAAATAAAACACCTTCGATCTTTCTTTATAATATGGAGATTTGGACCCGACGTGCCGACTGCCGTGTTCGCGACCAACAAAAGATGATTAGACTCGCTTGCACTCAAACTCCTTTCTTCATTATTCATGTAATCTAAACTTTTACTATCTGTTCAGACAAATACTAAAATAAATAAACGTAAAATTATAAGCATTGATGATGTTATTGACAGCAATGACTAGCATTATTATAACATTGTAATTTATAAAATAGTAGATATTACGACGTTGTTTTATAAACAACGCACAACTAGTATACTTCGTTAATTATTAGTAAATAAACCTATGAATACACTACTTATTGAATAAGAGAGAAATAACACAAAATCTAATCGCTCAGCGGGTTCGGCCTATTGTCATAATTGTGCTGTTGTCGCCTGCCTACAACACCCCCCCCCCCCCCCCCGATGTTTGTCTGTCCGGTGTACTCGTATAACATTATCACATCAATACACAATATATGACTATCGGGGAATTTTATATCTAAACATTACAAGGGGGGAAAGCGCACATTCTGTTTTCTCTTCATTTACGAGTCATATTTATTTTATAGTATACGATCGTGCTGCATTCTTTAATTTAAAACGTAAGGTAATATTGAATGATCTTCTTTGCTGATAGATGCCGCTATATGAAAATGCTTAAGTGCCGTACAAAGCCGTTGCCCCACTTTCAGTGGATAAAAGCACCTACTATTAAGTGTTACAACGTAGGTAGCTTTTTACTAAAGTGTGCTGTCAGAATGAACCTGTGTCCAATATGTAGTTCTTATAACATAAACTCTACCAACAAGGAAGGAGAAAACATAACTGCTAACTCCAACAGACACGCTAAAACTACTTGAGTGATAACTGTCTTTTGAGACAATTATTTTCGTAACTTAATTCTCAGTGTTACAAAGTTGAACTAAACATTCCGGAAGACTATGATTCCGGTTAGTAAATTATAACAAGCGGCAGGTACATGCATCCCTGCAGCCGGCAGCTTGCGCAGTTTCCACCGGCGAATGGTGTTACCCGTGAAATTCAGTAGCTAATTAATTCACGTAGCTCGCGTTGCGCTTCGGGAACACGTTTTAATTGCCTCTCGCGAATCGACGGCCCTACATAAAGAAGTTATTAATTAACAAACTTGTGTTTAGTAAATACTCACACATTTTTATTTTATTGAATGTTATTTTGTGCGCCGTATTTATTACTTTTATCGTAAATCTAAAATAACCGGCCAGTTAAAAGCTTTTATTTATAGCCTACGGTGTAGACGGACCATCCCACGGGAGCTATGATCGAGGTCCATTTCATGGTCCACGCCTTCCTCGTAATGTATGCATTCCTCTCGCGCCACGTTGATAGGCTTCTGGTGCGAAATTGAGTGCTCCCATTAAATCTTCTGGTTACACAGAAAAATAACACCGGTTTATACATATTGAAGTGACGTAAACTAGCTAAGTACGCGCACCGCGCATTTCATGTTACAATGCGGATAAATTTGAAACCAGAATGGACAAACGTTTTGTGAAATGCTAAATTTGATCTGCAGTCCACAATAGTCGAGCTGCAATGTTACATTATCCAACTCCAAATGACATTGAGTAACCTTGAGCATAATAGCATCTCAACGCGGATTTGGTTTTTACGATAGTTTTCACCCAAGATCAAAGAGTGGACAAAAAGCTTGTGGCGAGGAAGCTGAGACAATAGGCGGAGTAACTGTGTCGCAGGTTGGTTGTCGACGCACGTCCGTGGGAGGCGCGGAGTACTCGCACCTTGATTGTCTACAGACGCACAAGTCGCTGCACCTTCACGTCATTGCATGCAAACAAGCTATTCATTTACGAACTGTGTAGAAATTAATTATCTACTTAAAAAATGGCTTAAGTAGCAGTCGTAACACGCGTATCCATAGAACCTTCGTTGTGGCGGAAACGATGCTTTACGTTTTGATAGATTTCTTAAACAATCTACCTAGCCTTTTCCCAACTATGTTGGAGCGGTCCAGTCGAACTGGATGCAGCTAAATATTTTACATGGCGCAACGGCCTTCACAACCCAGTTACTAGTTAATACGATACTCTTTGGTATGACTAGTTGTCAGACTTTCGGGCTTCTGACTACCCATAACGACTGTGAAAGATTTACCACAGCCGGGACCATAGAAATGTAAAAAACAGAACAAGTGGCAAGGAGGCGTGTCTGTGTCGTCGCGGCATGCCCGAAATGACCATGCACTAGGCAAATGGCCGTCTCCGCGAACTAGTGCGCTTTCGACCGTGATCGTGAAAAAATATAAGCATGCCGTGTTGTTCAGTAGTTTCGTATAAAAACCGAAGCCAAAACCAAAATAGAATCACTTACCATATACTCGTATAAATATAAGTATTTTACTATAATTGTCTTTAAAATCATGAAAAACAACAAATTGTAAAATATATCTTGCTTTTACTACGTTAATTTTGTTTTCAAATATCGCAACGAGTGTACTATTTTCGCAGTAAATACATTGCTCCTTAATAATCTCAGATAATTTACATTCCATCGCCACTTAATCAGTTATCTGCTTTAGTTAAATGTCTTCTAAGTTGATTTTTGAGACAATCGTAATAAAAAGGATCTAATAAGTATGTGGTTGCAATGGAATTTGAACTTTTTTAAGTATGACATTCAGTTTGTTTTTCCATAACTTGAAAATTATCTCAAATCCTGGCTCTGATATACCTAATATACTTAAATAGTGCCCTTAGCAAATTAACGTAGATACAATATAACAATTACACGATTATTTTCGATTTTATGTCAGGTGTTACAGCAGCACGATTTAAACTGTTGAATTAACTCGGTACGTGTCTGAGTACTAATGTTCTGCCAACATCATTATTATTACCGTCAGGTTCACAGCGACCAGTCAGAGGACAACAACCAACAAATTGGACGCGCTGCGAATAGTTAGATATTCTGTTTATAGTCGTTATTCGGTTAGCTGTCGAAACACCGAAGAGTAACTAATCGGGTTTAACTATGCTGGCATGCGGAGTGCGGCATATACTCCGGGTTCATATGTCATGGCATTCAAAGATGAGCGTCGTCGCACTTTACGTTTGTAATACTGTTGGTTAGAGCACATTTATTTGAATAATAGCTATTTCATTCACTGTGCTTGAATTGATAAATGAAGCAATCATGCACAGTGAATGTAATGAATGAAGCAAATGTGGATAACATTTAAAATGGAACAGTTTAATGTACTCTCAGTACATACGATTTAGATTTTTTTTCATTTAAAAGTTATTAGTCAGTAGTTACTACTAATAACTATTATTAGATACCTAGTAGTTTTTGACTGAATTTAATTTAAGAATGAAACATAGACAGTATTTTTTTCAAAAAAAGTAAATTGTATATCTTATCTACATTCATATGTCAGTCGAGAGCATCCCTCTTTACTTATATGCAACACCGCGAAGCCGCAGATGTCATCATAGTCACAATCGCATAGGTATACAGGCACAGCCATAGAGACCTATAACATCTGTGGGTGTGGAACTGTGGACACACCACTTAGGTTAGTGTATGCGATGATCGCAACACAAACGGTATATGAATAGATATAGCTGGCCATGTATTGGGAAATCGCCAGTGCGAATAATCTGATAAACACGAGTAGCTTTTGTACAAAAGGGTCGTTAGGAAGGAGCTTTACAAATCAAAGTTTGATCTCGGTAGGTACTAGAAAATACGCTTGTTTACACCGCAACGAAAGATCCGCTGGTTTCTTTTGTTAAAATTAAATATGTATGTGAAAATAATTGCAAAACATAATATCAGTAGTTAATGGCTTTCATTATGACAGTTCAACAACATTCATTGCGTTATTTACGTTGTTGAGCAGACAAATTTTTCGAACATATGATGCAATGGATTAGCATTATCCTTCAAAATGATTCAGATTGTGATTGAAAGTGTATTACGCGATTAGGTTGCAGGGCAATTTCATATGCTTAAGTTGCTATTTGCGTTTATCATGATTAGCTCCCTCGTTTATGATTAGCTTCTCATTACGCCAATTCTAATTAAATATTTACAACTCAATTTTAGTTGAATCATACTCATTCGCATCATTTCATTCCGAATCATATACTTTGGACAATAATGATACTGTTTCATTAATACTTCTATCATCTCTCTCGAATGGAAGCTAATCATTAGTTATTATTTGTATTTAGGTATTTCATTGCTATGTCACGAATTCTTACAACACTGAGATGTAACTTTCTTCAATTTTGATGTAGACTACTAAAATGTTATGTTATTGCTATAATGTTTAACTGGTTTCTGTATGTTTACTTTAGCTATGGCAGTTATGGCACAACTTTCTATCATTAATCTATTGATTAATTAAATGAATGAAGATATTATCATTTTTATATAATTCTATCAAATTGCTAAAGCAACATAAAACCGGTTAAGTTGTCTTCATCTTTAATGGCACTATAATTATTGTCAGCATTTTATAAGAAAGAAACGAATGTTCTTCCTCTTTTGGTGCCAGGGTAAATCTGTTGATACTGGTATAACTTTTTTGTTAAAAAAATGTTGTGTCTGTCAGCATTAAAACTACACCATATCTAATGACGTAGAGTTACTCGTGGCTAAATAATAACAACCGCACGGGTCGATCGAAGGTTAAGCTACGCGTGCCGCGGTCGGTTCGAGGATGTGTGACCATCCAAAACATATCGAGATTCCGCCGTGCTTCAGAACTGTTGGTCCCGGCCATAGATAGAAGGAGATATGTCCTGTAGTTGAAAATGTATCAGAACTCCATGTCGTTAAGACGATCCCACTACCGCGCCACTACTACACATGTAGTTCAGTAAAAGCAATAGATACAAAGTTGCACACACACTTGCAATTCATAAATCAGAACGTACTTCGCAATCAATTATAAACCTTAACTCATCAAACATAGCGTGCATTTACCATGCACCGTACAACTTACTCACACAAAAACATCTGTCGCTATCGTTGTGCTCTGCAAGAGCCATTTATTTTACATATACGCTAGTGATTGACTAAATCGGAAAGTTATCGATTCGCCTATTTATTATTGTAATAAAAAAAAATGGGGTTCTGAAAATAAAATAAATAAAATTTAGTAAATAAAACTTTTTAACATTATTTTACATCTTCTCAAGGGTCTTCCAACCGGATTTAACACTGCTATAATATGTTAACTTCAATTTCATCGAAAAGCATCAACTAAAAATCTATAAGGAGCCATTATGCACGCCCAAAAAATGTGCCGTTTATTTTTCACAAAACCAGATCTCATGCCCCAATTGAATCGTAGAAATGAAATTAAACCGGTATCGTGTGTGATATAAAATTTGCTTTTCAAATGAAGACGGAAGAGGTTTTGCTTCAATAAGGAAATCCTTACAAACTGTTTTAAAGAAATAGGTAGTTCTTAAAGAGGTTTGGAGTCATAGTTCTCTAAGGTTTATATAGCAAAGGGATGGCACCAAATTCCTAACCATTTTCTTTGAGATTAATAGAAAAGAAAGGCTGCCCCTAGTCTTGCCAATTACTGAAAATACACGTGTTTAAGCCCTAGAGGAATTCAGCAATATCGTAACAAGAACTTGACTGATTGACAGTTTCATTCTTTATTCAGCTTCCCTTCCTACTGGAGTAAAACTGATACTTATGACCTTTGTACATATTAAGGCCTCTACTAGATTTTCATCAGCGTTAATATATCCGCGTTTTACTACGTTGAGTGAAACTGCCGGGCACTGTGATTGATTTTTGCTGATCTATTCTTAACTACAGCTTGATCGAATCGTGCGACAATTATAGTAAAAACAGCATGCGTTTCGTGTTAACGCGATATCTCTTAATTGGTAGCATCAGGCCACTGTATACAGAATCAATTTAAATTAGCTAGCGAAACTCCGCAGAGAATCTATATCTAAACTTGGTAAAACAAAAAGAAATTAATTTAATGTTTTTTTTGTAGGGTCTGTCACTTGAAAAATCAGTTTAAAAAAATTGTTTTGTGTGTAAAGTTCACATATGGGTATCGATATCTAAATACGATAAAACAAAAGAAAAAAAAAACTACCATCAGTCGTTGACCCCAAAAAAAACATTTAAAAAAATATTTTATTTTATCGTGTTTAGATAGCGACCTCACGATATTATACCGATATCACGTCTGCAAAGTTTCGCTAGCTAATTTAATTTGAACCTGTATATTTCTCAGTGGCACTGCCAGGGTTCAGCGACCCCTGGCAGGTGCAATATTCATCTAAGTCACGGTTGCCGTCACTGCGAGGCATGAAGATGGATTGGCTACCATCGGAACATTAGCGCCGGTTGATCTAACGTGATGGTAGGACGTGGGCACAGACTTCAGGCATGCCCCGCACCGGGGAATGCGACATTATAAGACTAAATTGTTTGCCTTATAACATTTTCTTCCTTTATAAGTATTAAAACACCTATTATTGCTTTTACTCGTGCTTGTGCGATGCATTTCACTTCAAGTTTTAGTTTCATGCACGGGGTCGATTCGTATTCACGATATAACTTCATAAGCTTCATATCTCTACTAGTACATCTCATCAACTTTCAATATTATCTGCCAGAAATGGACTGGTCTTATATCATCCATCATTCCACTGTTTACATTAACGACGATGTTTTCACTAAGTTTCACATAAGGTAAAAAGTACCATAATAGTCAAATTGTAGGGTCGGTAATGACACGTGCAGAGTGCACCCAACCGTGGCATATAGGTCTTATTTAGCGTAGATGTGATCGAGCAGGGAGTTGGTCTCGCGTGGTTCAGCATTGCGGGCACTCTCCACCATTCGGCACATCCGCCGCGCAGCACCGCGCGCCTACCGCGTGCCGCGTGGCTACCGGCTGTCGGCAATATCTGCGAATCTCCACATCCGATCGTTAACGCCTCACTTCATCCATTTATTTAACACAAGAATTTCACTTGCATAAAATTCAAATAAACAAATAGGACGGAAATACGACGAATGAATCATTTAAATCCAAATGACAACCTTTTTCCATTTTCAACAAATATATTTCAGGTAAGCAAGGAAATTGTTCAGCGAATCGCAAGTAATTTCGATGCATATTGCCTTTTCGAACACCCAGGAAAATAATACGCCGCCGGTCGTCGCACCTTTCCATTTTCCGCAAACATTCGTCGCAAAATGTTTAAGGCACAAAATTTTTCTCATAATATACTTTAGCTAACTATCGTTTACTGCATCCGATTAGGTATTTACAAAGCTAGCATGCAACTAAATACTATACATTCTTACACCGGCAAAACAACAAGAATGCGTAAAATTCAAAACGCATGTGATACGTAACAACTATTGTACAGCGAAGCTACTCGTAATGATGTAACATCGGAAATCACGATAGGTTTAGGTAGAGCCCTAAGTCCATAGATTGTATCGTAGACAGCTACAAGGAAAAGGATAAGCCGTAAGGCCCGGAAAACAAAAACGATAATAATTTAAACAATTATAAAACGTTACTTCTTTTTGTTACAAAATCATAAATTGGAGTAGGGAAGTTACTTCAGCGCACCCAACATCCGCAGCACAAACGCCACAAACCCACGCGTCGTTTCCCGCCAAAACGGCATTACGCTCCGCCATTATCCACGAGCTCTCTAGGATCGCAGCCATTAACAACACCCGGTTATTTTCTATTACTGAGTCTCTGCGCAGAACTTACATAGTCGCGGAGGTACCTGCCGCAACGAATAGCAGCGCAATTAAGAACACGAGATGATCAAAGCGACTACGGACGCATGGTTCCCTTCACAACAACAAAGACAATAATAACTCTACTTTGGTATCTATAAGTTATTCTACATAGCGAAAGAGGACAAAACAGTTTTCTTGAATAATATGTTAACGTGTGTAAATAACTGATCCACGTGGACGTGGCATACTGTTGACCGCTAGCCAGTCCGCCGCGCATTATGTCTAATCGTAGGGAGTGCGAGTCGCGCTTTCTACCCACATTTACGGTTAGACACAAGCCAACACTTGTCTATGTTCTGAGGAGCAGTGATACGCTTAATTAAATGAACGCAACAGATAATTGGATGGGAACTACATTACCCGATGTACACTTACCGTTACAAGGTAAACTCTAGTTTTGCCTCCTTGCATCGCTACTCCCACTTTCCTCCCCCTGCGCCCTGACGACGCAGACGTTCACATGTATATGTATGTATAGCACGAGCGAACTTTAAAGCCCGGTAAAACGATACTGATAAAAGAGTCAATGGAGATTATGGTAAAGCTGTCTGCCCGAAACTTTAATTCTATTAAGCAAGCTTTGTTGGAGTCTATATTATAGTCATGAACGTCTTCCAGAATGAACACATTTCACATATCAGTGGCATCGCCTCAAATCTATTCCACTATCATTCTCTTCAGTTTGTAGTTATCTACTTTAGGTTTAATTGTGTTTTTATTCCAAGTGTATAGTCACAGTCTAGACGAAGGATATATTATTTCCGTCGTTTGGACGTTCACTATATTTACAAGCATTTTTTTTAGACTGACGTATAGGACAAACATTTTGAGAATTCTAAGAAAGAATATATTGGTTCAGTCGGTTAGCGGGTGTTGCGAATAGGACCAGCGCGTGAGGCGCAGCTGGCGGCAACGGGACTGATGCGCGACAAATAGCTAGCATCACTGACATTAATGATACATTCTCTTGCTCAGCCTCATAACGGTCAAAGGCCGACGAATGATATGCAAACCATGAGATTGTGGAGTCATTGAAGTGGTGGACATAGTCGTTAGTTAATAAATAGACAAAATTTCGTTTTCTCAGCTACCACGCTAAAAACACTTTGCCGATAATCTTCTGAAGCATTTTAAAATAAAGTATTAGATAGATATCTAAAACTTGATATTTTAAAATCCAAGAATCCCAATTAAAATCAACCCAACCTACGAGTAGGTGCGTATTCGACTTTCTATATCAGCAAAAAGAAAGTTTTAGCTATTTCCTAATTCCTTTTTACTGAATCAGATTGTTAATTATCTGGCCGGAAATAATTCTCCATATTTTTGAAGATTAAAAGCGTTTTACGTCAAAAGACGATATCATGCTGTTCGATGTGGATTTGGCTCCCTCTCGAATAGAGGAGGCCTATGTCCCAGCAGTGCGAACATTATAGGCTGACTATGATATGCTAATGCGATGTGGGTTTTATAGAAGAAAAAGGACTCCAGCTGCCTGCATGAATATAGAAACACGTACACACTAAAACTGAGCCAGTATGCCAGGAATCTATACTAAGGCGATTCAAAACCTCGTAAGTAAAATCGAGCTCAGAGATCTGCCAATACAAATTTCACTAACAAGGATCGGAAAGTAGAACGAAATAGGAAAGCAAAATCAGGAAGCCTACCTGGCCCTCTAGACTAGAATTAACACACAGTGTACCTTATTGATATACAAGTAGAAATAAAGTAACAGTTTGTACTATTGTAGTTAGAGATGCATTACTACAGTTAATTAAAGTTGTAAACGAGAGCGCATTTTGGGGAAAATCTCCTGATAGAGAAAATACTCTTAAAGCCCAAAAAAGATGTGTGAGAAATATAACCGGACTTAAACAGACTGACTCATGCAAAGAAGTATTTAAGAGGTTAAAATTTTAACTCTGTCTTCATTAGGTATATATTTAAGCAAGGATGATAAAAAGCGATATAAGAAAATATGAAACATTTAGAAGTGCACGACATAAAATTGAGCTATCCGAAATTAAATGTAGAACAGTTAAATTTAAATCTAGTATATTTGGAATGGGAGTTAAAATTTATAACAAACTACCAAACTGTATTAAAAGTATTTCAGCCATCAATATCTTTAAACTGAAGCTCAAGGAATTCTTGATAGGTAAAGCGTAACTACACAATAAATGATTTTTTAATGAAAAAAACTTGTGTTAATGTATTTTGTTTAATTGATAATGTATGACTATTGAATGTATGAGTTTTTATTTTAAAGTATAATTTGACCAATGTATAAATATTTTTAATGTTTAATTAGACTAAAGCATATCAATTTTTATAATATTTTTTAAGGTATAATTTGATTAATGCAAAGAGTGACTACACCAACTGTAAGAATGTTTATAATAATAATAACGTGATAGAATATTGTACACCGTATAGGTATGTTACAGTGCTACTATTATAATAACTATAAGATCTTTTTCTACATACATCTTATGTAACAAACAATAAACGTATTTGAATTTGAAATGAAGAAGAATCCAAAATGACTAAACAAAATCCACAGATTCTAAACCAGTTAATTTAATGAGTAGTTTAAACTTGCATTTAGAAATTCAAAGTCATCATTAGATCTCAATCAAATTAACGTTAATTGGACGATCTTTATTACAGAGTACAGAGAATTCCATGTAGAATTAATACCGTCAACACTCAATTCCATCAGCTGAACCATAGAATAAAAACGTAGATTAAACGTACGTTACGTAGATTGTTGTAAAACCTATCACTCATGTATCCGATGTTTTTAAGTTACAAGTCTTCATGTAATACATTCGATACAATGTAAAAATTGTTAATGAAATAACGTCTAAAAGTATTTTTAGCCTATTTCGTCAACCTAGATCTCGCGCTTTTGTATGGATAACAACATATGTACATACATAAAGTAATAGGTGCCAAGCCATGCGCGTCGTTCGCCGCGGTGACCCTTCACACTCGAGTGACTCTTATGACCTGTATGGGTATCACAAGACACTACATCGGTACCTGCTTGTATACCTACTTCCTTAATTAATGCGGATGTCTATTCTGATTAGTTTCTTAAGTTCTGTGTTTGATCCGTTCACGTAGTTACGTTATGTTATAGAAATACAAGTCTGTAGACATTTTTGCTTTATTCATAAATATAGGTCCACTAAATTATCTTTATATTCATTTCTATGAACGTACACAGCATAATAAGGTCTTTCTTATTATTATTTTATCATAATATAAGCCGGTGTTGCCTCACTGGAGGGCAAAAGCCTCCCTTTCCTCTTCCCACTTTTCCCGGTCTAGTGCGATTATGGGCCAATCCTTTCTTATAGTTCTAACAAATGTAGAGGTAGAAATTGAAAGTATGTCATGCACCTACCTACACTACATATACTATCGGAATATTCAGAAAGCCTATCGAGACCGTCATATGAAAATTCTTGAAGCTTAAAATTTCTCATTAAGGCAAGAAAGCCAGACCAGTTGTACGAAAACAAAAAGTAAACTGTTTGAAAAGAAATATCGAGGACGGCTTCTCTTTCTCATGGTAGGAAAAAACAAACAGAAGCAGATATACCTATTATTTGTATTCGACGCTAATTGGGGTCTGTTGAATAACATTTTTAAAACGGCGGAATTATAGTAATAATCTCGTATTAATATTACAGTACATTATTAACACGTAGCCACGTAGCCTGGTGCAGTTTCTATCTGAATTCCTTTAAAATTTTACTCAATATGGATAGCTTATTACAAACATTTAAGACCCCAATAGGTACGCAAGCACTCGATAGCATCAGTTGATTCAAATTCTCCTTTATGCTAACAGTACGTGCACTCAATTGCCTGTGTTCAAATACGGGAGGTAGAATCGAGGCTGCATACCGCAGAACAGCAGTTCTATCGGTCCTAAGTAAACACTGCGACTGTTATTTTCCAACTACGCCCGTTTTGTATTAGCTCCCCACGCCATACTCGTGCCCTCGTGCCGTATCTGTTGACACAGGTTAGGTACAGGTATTATCGGCTTTACCATCAGAAATCGGATATTACAAATGGAAAAATCAAACATGGGAAACGCAGATTATATTTTTAATTGGAAACTGAACTTTCCAATTGTTACGATGTTCATCAGAAACATACAACAGTTAGAATATTGAACATCCATATATGAGCTGATGAGGTATCATCTGTATCTAATGAAATGTAAATGAAGCTGCGATCTAGTGAGTGGGCAAGTGTGACACAAGTGGGGCACGCATACCGCACGTTCCGGGAGTAAGGCTGGCGCGGGCGCAGCGCACGGCGACCGACATTATAAGCCGGTTAGATCACCACAACGGGCGCATTGTCGTTAAGCTCTATTAGGCAAATGTGTAACGACCGCTATGTATGATGAAAAGGAGACAAACATGCAAATTTTAAAAAATAATTATTTGTATCGAGACTGGCGTAGATATTACTGAGATAACTAATATTCCATGAGTCAGACACAAGATTTTTATGAATCATGTAAACTAGCCTTAAAAACAAACAGACATAGTTTGTGTGATGTATTAAATAATGTAAAAGTTGTAAGTATGATTCAATAGAGAAAGGTGAGGCTAAGTTTGCTAAGCTTTCGGCAGGTCAAGATAACGTTAAATCACGAACTTTCGCCGGCGGATTCCACAACACCACTTATAAAAGTTGTTAAACTGAGGATCTTTTAGCGTTTTAGCCACTTGACTGTTATAGCACTGGGCTATTAATAGCATGTGCCTTTTGCCTTTCAATTACATAGACTGAGACCATTTTAAACCAACAAGTGTCTTATTAAGATTAAATTGTCATCACTGCAATAGTTCTAAACAAAATACTAAAAGATTTCGAGTAACATCTACCTACTAGTTAAAGTGATTTCTTCGATGACAAACATGTTATTAAAATGACAATGTTAATTAATGTCATCATAAATTCGTAAAGCAAGGAATGTTCGTCGCAGACTCTAGCTAACACAATTTCTTGCAGTTTCACTGCCCACATTCCATAGACGAAAGATGTATTCAAGACGTTGTTTGAAATAAAGCGGCGAAATTATTGTATGCCGTAGGTAAGTGATTTTGGTAGTCGGTTTCATAAATTATAGGAGTATAGTGTTGACGTTAAGAATATTCCAACAGAAAACGTTTATATCAAAGCAAATCTTGACGCAGAAGTATGTACACATCGAGTTAAATCAATCATCCTCATAACAGTTTCAAGTTTGGATCCAGTTAAAACTTTAGCTGGGGATCCAAATAGCAGGCTCAAGTACACGAGGGTGGAGACGTACGAGCCGCGGCGCTCCCCAGCGTTGTCAAAAGCGTGAAACTTTAATGGCAACGGTATATCTTGGAGCGGCTCAAGATAAATTTGGCCAGAGCTTTACAACCTCGCCTGAAACTTAGAGTTGATAAGAAAAAGGTCACATTAAAAATTAAAGGGATAGATTAACTAAGGCCAACTTGAATATAACTTGCTTTTTACTCAACTGTTTCCATATCCGTAAACAGAACTCATAAACCTACTGCAACGTTTCTTGCAAACATGTCCCAAAGTAATTAAGTATTATGATATATAAATGAGTCTGCTAAATTACCTCTAAGCGCAGGATAAGTGCAGAAGCGTCACGTTATGTGAAATGTTTAAGTCTCTCACGTCAGGTTACAAACACGCTTTCTTAACATGCCAACACCACTTGGAGCAGAAAATAGTTTACCTTTGCAAAAACGTTTTCTTTGCTCTCTCCGACTTTAATAAAGCCGACAGGGTAATTAAACGACCGCTAATTACTCCCAGCAATATATTCTGACGACTATAAACAACTTTGAGAAACGATAAACAAATTAGCGAAACCCATCAAAGAAATTTCACACTAAACAGTTCGAAGAAAACTAGCGTGTAATCAATCATTTTCACATAATAAGACTCCAATTTTTACTGTTAATGCAGTAGGTAATCCATTCGATCGCCGTCGATACAAAGTCTTGACACAATATTAATCATGGCCGTCGTTGAACTAGCACTTTTCACGACCCGCAGGTTTTTCCGCAATTTATTGACATAATCATTTTTCCATAAACAACGGAAGCGGAGTGATTTATAGTTGGTACGGAGACTGACTAAATATTTTATATTATTATATTTTTTCAAGTCTTATTTTAAAAGGCTCATGATCGTAGACATGGAGAATAAAACTCATATACGGTTGTCGAATATATAATCCTAGAGAATTCAGCGCCGGTAAATATAGATTCTAAGACAGAAGAGGCTGGCGAAATTCCACTCGTAACAGATTAAAGACCAGCTTGAGGGTGTAACAATAAAAGTATTCCTCTTAACACGAGAAATGACAATCACACGAGCTAGATGGCTATATTATAAATTCAATTGTATCGAAGAAGCATTGGCGTTTTACGGGGATTTTACGATCAATACAATTATTAATTGGCATCAGTTCAACTATTATAGTTTTATGAACACAAAATATACATCCATTTATAATCAATATAGTGTTTTTTTTTGCGTTCGTAGCTTCAACGCCGTTGTTTCCTTATATGGGAAACTTGCTAACTTCCATGTTTCAAAGTGTTTTTATACAAAGAGCCAATTAACTAGTTACTTTCTAGACTTCTTAACCAAGTCCTTGATCCAGCAAGATCTTGCAAGAGCTTCATAAGATGTTGCTCAATCAACCCAAGCAATAATAAAATCCATATTCATGAAAGTAATAGATAATGTTGAAAACTTTATAATCAACGACGATATAATATTGTTACCTTTGCTTTTTCTTTTTTCATGACCATCCCTTTATGGAGAACTGAGCCGTCAATAATAATCATTACACCAAGCACCGATCGAATAGATATCACTATGTTAGGAATGAACGGCTTTATTTATGGTCTTATCAGTGATATAGATCTGGCCCAGTATAGCATCACCTGACCTTGATCGAGGACTGCCGGTCTGCCGGTCTGCCGGTCTGCCGTGTTGTCTGCCGGTAATTATTTTATTAGTCTATGAAACATTCACCACCGTCAACTCCCCAAGAAGGTGAAATTGTGTCCAAAGACACCAAAGGGAACTGGTCAATATCAGGGTTGGCTAAGATTAAGAACGGAATCTAAAAACTCTATTGAATCTGTTTAATTAACCCTCTATAAATTACTCATAGCAGCGACACTGGCGATAACACTTATTTAGTTCTAAAAACGCTCACATGGCGCTGCTTCAGTTTCTATACTTTGTCCGATACACTTTTAGTACCAAAAACGCTCACATGGCGCTATTGAAACGTACTACTATTATAGACGATGACTACTATTTCGCTTGCTGTGTCAGCTAGCCGTTCTCGAATTTGACTTATTATATTATTTAGGTCCTAGTGGGCATTTGACTTGCCACTACAATTTTACTTCACCACATTTATCTGCAACGTCAGAGATACCAAAATTCTAACTACGAAATCGCAATTAATAAAATGAAGTCGGCAAAGACACTCCTCACTTATCATCGCTTTAAAAAACGATTGCACTTTTGCTTTTAAAATGTAAATATTGTAGAGAATCATTAAAGTAATGCCAGGAGAGCCTCTTCAGTCGAAAGTAATACCGATCGTGTCTGGAATTAATTTTAGCGGGCGATGTTGAATGACGTAGTAGGCGTTGTGCTGCGTGGTAGGTCACGTAATAACAATATAACAAACACTTGTGTGTAAGTAAATAACGATTATCAAATAACTTGAATGAATTTTATGAAAACTACTACGGGTGCGAGTATGCTCCATTCTAGCAATGAGCAGAGTAGTCATAGCTCAAATACAACAAGCACCATTGTTTTAGTAGGTAAATATGGAAATCGTATAAATATTTTTTTTTATTTACTTAAATAATGTAGTTTTTTTTTAATAATTTATTTTAATTATTTATAATGTTTAACATTATTAATTATTAAACAAATATAAAAACTTATAGTTAATATAAAACTAGCCCCTTTTTGCCCCGTCAGCGGTCAATTTTCGACCACTTTACATACTCATTATTAATTATTTTCTGTCAAAAGTATTAATACTGAGTTTCGAGTTAATTGGACCGCGCGCTAAAATTCTTCCATACGAACTTTAAAAGCCCCCAATACCCTTTCAGGGGGTAGTTTGTAAAAACATAAAATGGCAAACTCCATAATTTACTTAGATTAGTATTGGTGCCAAGTTTCAAGTTTATTAACTCAAGGAATAAGATTTTCCATACAAACAAAATGCCCCCATTTCTTAGGGGTGGAATTTCGAAAAACCCTTTCTTAATTATGGACACCTACTCTTCACTAAGAACACACCCTCCACATTTCATGTCTCTAGGACCAGCGGTTTAGGCTGTGCGTTGATGTATCAGTCAGTCAGTCAGGACTTTGAATTTTATATAATCTTCTATCTTCTTAGATAGAAGATAAGCAAAATAGGGAAGGTACGTATTTACGCGACCAGGTTTTTATACCAGGTATTTGCTTCCAAGTACGCACACCAGGTATCGAACCGAAATACTTGCAAGACTTCAAAGTATTTTATAGGGCTACTCGCTCAACTACGTAGGTACTCGACTGCGTTAGTTTTTGCAAATGCGATCATGCTCCTTATCAGTAAGAGTCTACGGAACAATTTCGTATGCAAGTATTTTTTTACTTTATTGGTTTGTAAGTATCTATTTATAAACGCGATTGTGCTCCTTATTTATAGAAACTCACGGATCAATTTCCTATGCAAGTATTTTTACTTCCAACAGGACTTTTGAATACGCGATTTGTACTTATGATTGTATGAAGTCATGCTCATGGATCAATTTTCGATGCAAATAGAAAATACTTGAAAGCATTCGAGCCCGGTTTTTAAGGTGGACGTACTTGGGAGCCTTAGTACTCGATTTTGCAAGTATGACCCATGTCTAAAGCAAAATATAAATAAATAATTTAATAATTTAAAAGATCTTTCAAAAAATTTGGGGGTCAGAAGGATTTTTAGCCCGCCTAAGCGTAACATTCGGTGGCGGACATCATGCAGTCGCAAGTCCAATCCGATCATCATTCCCCGTTTAACCTTTGGAAAGATCGACTTGAGCTCGGCCGCTCCGCAACTATATACGTCCGGTGGTAACGAAACCATAGCGAGATCTAATTCGACGCCAACGCCATCTATCGAGCTATGAGTTAGTTTTTGTCAACGCAGTTTCATAGTTTGGGAAAACGAAGTTGATAATAAAATTGATATAACGATTTGTTATGAGTATCTAACTTACTACACTTGAAATAAAAAATCAATCTCACTCATCTGTAGTCAAAATAATCAATTAGATTCAAAGGTTTTTTTTCTTGTATTCAGATACAAATTATTATTAGTGAATAAATGACTATGTCTACGGCTTAAATGTGATAATAATAACGCTTTGCACCGAAGGCAATTTTGACCTACTTTCGCCAATTTTCTTAGCAATTTATCGACTCGCCACAAATCTAAAGCCCAATCATTAGATTATCATGATATAATTTTTAAACATAAAAACAAACTCATCAAAAATAACTTTCACCAAATGAACAGAAACACGTAATTACCAGCATTGAATAAATTATACTTTTGACAGTCTACCATCAAGATACTAAACAGATGTAATCTAAAATTAAGTGTCATAATCCAAGTAGATTAGGTGACAGTTGAGCAGCAGCAACTAATTTCTTTACACACGAAATCATTTCTTTAAAATGTGCCTTCCAGCCCGTCCGAGGTGCGGCGAAGGCGACATTGATTTCACGAAATTAGGGAAACTTTAATCGATGTGTCACTCAAACCGAGTGCTCGGCAACTGAGGAATTATTTTAGCTTAATTACCTGACACCACCTGACACGGAATAGATAAAGGATGAGACCTTTGCATCAATGAGTTATAGTTATAAGAGAAGTACATTTTAACGTATTCGACCAGTGTAGGAGCAGTAGTGGCCAAGTGGTAACGGCCGCGACTTAAAAAATTGTAAGTCTTAGGTTCGAGTCCAGACAGGTGCTACTTTGCATAAATTATTTCATCACCACTGATCTCAAAACGGTGAAGGAAAATATCGTGAAGAAACCGGCATGTCCTAGAACCAAAAATTTAGAAGACGAAGAATTTCCAACTCGCACTGGGCCCGCGTGGTGGATTACGGCCCACTACCTCTCACCGAGAGGAGGCCTGTATCCCAACAGTGGGAACATTATAGACTGATTATGCGTATATGAACAACATTCATCTTTTCACATGCAAATTGTAACCAGCATAAAAGCAAATGAAATATGAATGTCATAAAATGATTTACTAGCAACTAACAAATATGGAAAGTGGTGTAATATTGACTTAACTACTCTTGACTAAGACTTGCTCTTTCAAAGAAAGCATTTGGACTTAGAAATCCAAGTTTAATTCGGGATCCAATGAGAGTTACAACTTTGATATTGCAGGAAGATTCCTAGTATTGCAGTCATAGTTTACATTGGATTTGAAATTCCGATGTCTTGCTCCAAGACTAAATTAAATTGGTATGCGAAAATTCAACATAAAGTCTTGCCAGTCTGATGTTATTATAAGAAATTACAACCACTTCTATCTTTGGTTTATTGTAGATTTTATTGATCAATTTTACTGAGCAATCGTCATCATCATCATCGTCCTGCAGTCCCCTTAGCCCTTAGCTATCCCAATTTATTTGGGGTCGGCGTCATCTCCTAATTCACTTCCATAACAGTCCTCGCTATACCATCATTAAAATCAAAGAATCTAGAGACCTACACATAACAAGCAAATTCAATAATATGACAAGCAGCCAACTGTAGAAAGTTGCGAAGAGAAGAGATACTCGTTTGCAGCTTTTGAATAATTTAACGAATTTAACATAGAAACTTTCCCGACTGCTATCAAACTCCGTAACCAATCTACTAAATACTCAGGTCAGTCATCCTAAAATGAATGATTTTGGCGACGGTATTGTGGGTGTTCTCCCCGAAAAACGAATTTTGAAATGATTATATATATGAACTAGCTGACCCCGGCAAACGTTGTTTTGCCATATAAATTATTTCTAGCTGCCCGGCGCTACTTCGATCGCTTGGTGTCCTACCTCCTACCCTACTCCTACCCTACTCCTACACTACTCCTACCCTACTCCTACCCTACTCCTACACTACTCCTACCATACTCCTACCCTAATTCTACCCTACTCCTAACCTACTCCTACCCTACTCCTACCCTACTTCTACCCTACTCCTAACCTACTCCTACACAACTCCTAACCTACTCCTACCCTATTCCTAACCTACTCCTACACTATGATTTTCCCGCTTTTCTGTTGAAATTTTTCCTGAATTTTCTTTGCTATAAACCTCACGGAGCCCGAGACCTTTCCAACGAATGCAAAACCGTGGAAATCGGTTCGTGCGTTCTGGAGTTATAGCATCAGGAAGGAAAACCCGACTTATTTTTATATAGTAGATGTGTGCCAGAATCGTACATTCAGATGTAGAACTTACGTAGGACGGCTGCTCGTGTAAACGTAACAATCGATGCTGAGCTAATAATCAGCACTTGATAAGAAACACAATAGCGTGTAGTTAGGTCAGCAGCTCTTGCGCAACACGCTGCGTGTTTACTAAACTAACTGCACAGCATGCTAAAGATGTACTTCCGCACTGCCTCTGCTACATAACACATGCCAACCGTTACGCATTGGCGCTAGGCGAGCACGTACCGATCATTACATACCTTCAAGTAATACATGCGTGTACAGTACATGCATCGTGCAAACAATTATCATTAACTAGCTTGTGCCCGCGACTTCATCCGCGTGAAATTTCAGCCCCCAACCCACTACGTCACACCCCATCGCCCACCCGCGCTATTACGACGTTTTCGCTTAGCGTTTTTCTAACTTTTCTCGTTTTGCTCAGCTCCTGAGGGTCGTAGCGTGATTTAAATAGCTTATAATCTACCTCGAAAATTGGCCTATCAAATGCAAATAGAATGTTTCAAATCCGACTGGTAGATCCAGAGATTAGTGCGTTCAAACAAACAAACTCTTTAGCTTTATTATTAGGATACGGATCAGCATATGAAAGAAAAAGCATTTATTTGCGGCAAACATGACGCATAAAAAAAGGACATAAACACACAAAAAATAACAAGTTGGGGGTAAACATGCGTCACATTCACGCAAAACGGCCATCGCTCAGCATCATGCTAAGACCCTATACGAGACAGAGCCCCAGCGCTGATTTTCATATGGATTAGCATAGATAGATTTACAGGTATTCGTAGAGAAAACTAAACTGTCAAAGTCTTAAGTGAACCGAGCACTTCCAGATTAACGTCCCAACCGTTTACCTGCTGTACCAGTAGCGCTCGCAGGCTCCTTAGATTAATATCTCATCTGGCTAAGCCTGATCGGTCTTCATACTCCTAACCGGTTATTAGAATAATTAGGAATCTTCGCTGGTACAGATGGGAATCAGCTAGGATGGGATTTTTGCTGTGCCCGACAGAGTCCATGTTGATCTTTCACTTTGTATTTAATACATATGGAATAAAATAAAGAATTGAGTATTGGAAGTAAGTACTCTGAATAAAGTCAGTACTTTTACATGATCGAGGGAGGGAAGGAAATCAAGCCGGACTAAACAAGGGCAGATAAATCTTGTATAAGAATCACAAAGACCTTCCGAATGACAATCAATTCGTTATTTATAAACGAATAATAAAATTTATTTGAAAAGATCCTACTTTCCGAATATCTGCAAAGCCAAAGGCCATGAGAAAGTGAACTGGCAGGCGGTGTCTCGGCCGCAGCGAGGCTTCCGGCGCCGCGCGTACAGTACCGTTAACGGCGAAATCGGATGACTGGTAAATTTATGGAAATAGGCTAGTGGAACTTCCACCAAAACACAAGCATTCAAAGTTTTTATCAGCAAGATATTGTTGATAAAAACTTTGTAGTTTCACTTTTACATGTAACTAATAGATATATTGTAGGTAAGCAGGTACATGTTACGGGTATAGTTCACCAATTTTTTTTTTTAAATGAATCTCTCATAATTCTTTCATCATCTAGCCTTTTCCCAACTACGTATGTTGGGGTCGGCTTCCAGTCTAACCGGGTGCAGCCGAAGAAACCAACCTGAGCTGATCTTCAATAATTCTTTATTATACTGAAAAACTTTTCTAATCTATTTCATTGACAATAAGGGTCGTATTTTCTTATAAAATAAGTAGATACGAGGTCGTGAACGCGCTTGCTTTTCTGTAAAAACTCGACTCAAAACTGTTCCTATGTTCTTACTAACTATATTATGATTAAAATCTACACGAACAGTAATATGAACACAAACTCGATTAGTTATCAATGTATGAAGTAGGTACTACCAGGCCTCTCGGCAACCCGAGCCTAATGTTTGGCCCATCGATTATTTCGGACATCCGCAAACGTCGGCTGTCCAAGTGTCCACAGATCAAATGTTTGACATACCCTGTTCTATATTGATTACAAGTTACGGCTTCTCGATTTATTTCGTCAACATTGGCGCCGATTCCCTTGTTCACAAACTAAACTAAATTTAAGTTAAGTGCATCTTTTTCTCTCTATTGTATTAAGAAAAGGACAAAAGATAAATATTAGTTTAGTCCTGTCCAATTAGTCAGCGCCTGACTTACATAAATTGACGTATTTTTAGTTGCCAATTTTTTAATCACGTCTAAACTGTCTATGGAGTATCTTAATTTAACAGGACTAAACTAATATTTATCTTCTGTCCTTTTCTTAATGGAATAGAGAGAAAAACATGCACTGAACTTAAATTTAGTTTAGTTTGTGAACAAGGGAATCGGAGCCATTGTAAAGGAAACTATGTAAAATTGAGGTTCACGTCCTAGTTTCATTTATACGATTGTAGTGATTGGATTGTCTTTGCAGCACATTAGCAAGGCAAGTGCAGGGAAAGCCAGATGTTCCGGGCTAGTAGTCCGTGGCCGCCACGCTGCACTTCTCCTCAACGGTCTGTGCACCGGTTGATTACCCGCCATCTATCATCACTATACACTCAAAGCTTTTAGTTTAAGCACACCATTACCATTACATAATTAGACCGCTGCCCAGGGCAACTTAAATGAGACTATCAAAAGAAGTATTTCAAAGTTATCGAGGATTACAGCTGAGACTTTTCCGAATCTCATAACCGAAATCCGACTTACGTACGTAATGATTTTTGAGCAAAGTACTAAAGGTGAGTTTTAAGTTTTAGTTTAAAAAAACTAAAACACATCGTCACCATCATGTCATCTTATAAAACACGAACTTACGGCTAAACATCAAGCTATACAAACCTAGTATAAGCTGACTTCAGATTGTATGAAAAACCTATACAATGCGAGGTCAGCTAAAACTGGAAATTAATAGCTTGATGTGCAGCCGTGTGTACAACCTCTCACGGAATAAGTGTAACTGTAACCACATGAATGTACAATTTGTAGCTGTGTTCTTATCACAATGATTACTTATATTTTTTTCAAATGCGGTATTATAAACGGATTCTGACTGTATTTATCTGAGATGAGTAATAGGTACTATTAATAATTTAATTCAAGAACAGAGCTCTACGCTTTGCTTAACATTTACATTATGCTATAGCGTTAAGCGTACACCTATTCAGTAGGGGAGACAGCAAATAGGAAATTACAGTTTGATTGTTTTCATGTCTGTCGACCATTAAAGACCTTTAGTTACTGATAACTTTGTGTAGTTATTACTACACCTCACGAATACCTTCAACATATTATTATAGGAACCGTCTATTTGTATGTCTTCGGGGTAATCGTCACGTTAGCCGTTACTTGTATGCGTTATTACCTCCGTTTTCTAACAAGTTCATTTACAACCAACTGTCACCATCATAGGGGAAAAGATGGCGGTTGAGATATTGCATTGTAACCTACAAGTGCATTTCAGTAAAACTTTAAAAATTCCACAAATTTTAATTAATAAACCTGTATCTACCTACGAGGAGACTTGTTATATTTTCCTCAAGCCTAACCTATATTTTCTATTATTTTCAGGGAGAATCCAAGCATGCACATTCACGATCATGGTCGTGTTCAATGCTGCTGATGCTGATGGCACGCTGCGCCAGTGCACAGTGTCCGTGGGAGGGATCGCCCACGCTGCAAGCCGCGTGTGTATGCGCACATAATTTAGCAAGGGATTTGTCAGTCCAATGTGATCAGGTATAGTTCAGTTTTGTATATACAGTAACTTCATAAATGTTAGATAAATACACATCAAAAGTAGAAGTACCTAAGTACCTAACAATGTTTTTTTTATTCAACAGGTCGACTTTCCAACGCTACTATCAGCTTTAAACATGAGCGCAAAAAACATTGTTATCGATCTACTGTATATTAATAATTCAAGCATTCCCATCCTCACTCATAACATGTTCGCAAACCTTAAAATTCACAATCTTCAAATATCTGGATGTGGAATAAAGCGAATCGAAGACGACGCTTTTCGAGGACAAGGGCCATATCTCAAAAACTTGAACCTGCAAGATAACGAATTGACCGAAGTTCCTGTAAAAGCCCTGAAAATATTAATTAATCTCTCTCTTCTAGATATATCCAAAAACCGCATTGCACACATTGCCAACCATTCTTTTATTACTCTTCGCAAGCTCACGACACTGAAAGTGTCCGACAACAATGTCACACTAGAACCGCAAACGCTCACTGGATTAGAAAACTCGTTAAAAAATTTAAATCTCAAAGGCACGAAACAAAAAACAGTACCCGAATGTATAAGAGGTCTTCGGATCCTGGCTTTCCTTGATCTCTCTCAAAACAGTATTAGAGAACTTCCGGGACCCGACGGCAGCCGCACATTTGAGGGATTAGACTCGCTAACTGCTCTAAATTTAGAACGAAATCTGATTGTCCATCTTAGAGAAGATGCGTTTGCTGGGGTAAAGACTACGCTAACTTCTTTAAGTCTTTTAAACAACTTGTTGCCTGAATTCCCAACTGCTGCAATAGGAACACTGAGCGATTTAAGAGTATTAGATATCGGGTTCAATTTATTAAATAAGCTACCAGTCGACGCTTTTGTAAACAATCCATCAATAACTTTACTAGCGTTAGATGGAAATCCTTTACCCACAGTGCCCGAAGAAGCATTTTCACATCTTAACGAAACTCTCCGAGGCCTCAGTATAGGCGGCAGATTCTTAAACTGTGATTGTCGCCTGCGCTGGATAATTGAATGGATTCGCAACGGAGAATTACAAGTAACATCACGAGAAAGAAATCCGCAATTCTGCGGCAATCCGCCGCACTTCCGAGAGCGTGGGTTTTACAGTTTTCAACCAAACGAATTAGTTTGTGAATATGATTCAACTTCGACAACAGAAAGGCAATCAACGACAGTAAAAGATTTGAATGTGTGGAAAATAAGTCACGCGATCACAACAACGTCAACCACAACTCCAGCCCCGCCATCAACCAGCAGTACTCCTGCACCACACGAAACAGAAATAAGCAATAACATAGATACACCAACGAAACCAGCCATCATTCAGACCACCAGCACCACCAGCACCGCACGCCCCAGTCGCATCCCCTCCGTCCGTCCGGCCGCCCCCACCTGGCGCCACGCGCCACACCAACGTCCTCCTCTTGTCATGAGTTTCCCACAACAAAAACCAAAAGAAGACGATTCCAATGAAGTCATTGTGAAAAATGCGTACAGGCAAGACAATTCTGTAATCATACAATGGGACTCAGATGTTGCTAATATACTCGGCTTCCGCGTCGTTTATCGACTCTTTGGAGACAAAACCTTTAAACAAGGACCACCTTTGGAAGCCAGCGAAAGAGAATTCAAAATTAAAAATGTTCCTTCTCAGGTGTGTATTCTAATGTAACAAATGTAGGCACTTTTTATCAGCACTGAACACTTTACATTGCTATATAGTGTAAAGTTGTGTACAATTTATTAAAGACTGTTTTGTTACAGGAATGTATCGTGGTCTGCGTGATCTCCTTGGAGGAGGTTCACGTGAGTCCAGAGACTGTGCCGTATTCTCAGTGCCGTGAGGTGCGCACCGTTTCCGCCGCGGCCTCTAATATGGACAAGATCACGATAGCGGCAAGCGCCGCCATTTGCGGCACCATCGTCGTGGCTGTTCTCGTATTCGCCGCGGCGTCGCGTCGCCGCTCCCGCACCGTGCACCGCCTACACACGCAAGCTCCTGAGAAGATGCCCAACCCTTGTTGCGGCGGCCTCACCGGCACCCCGAGCCCCAGCGGCCCACTCTCTTCGTTAGCTACGATCGGCGCATTTGGAAAGCAGCGTGAGTGGGATCAAGTGTCGGCCTATAGCGCACGTTCGATCCCGCGTGCACGTTCCTATACTGAACCGGCTCCTCCGGACCCATTACCAGGTCGTCCTGGAAGAGCTCGTTCCCTCGCTGATGGTCAATCACAACATAGCTATTCCCATTCCGGCCGCTACGGAGTGCCTGGCTACCCTAGTAGCCTTCTAGGATCACGAGCTGGTAAGTCCGACTGTCGCTTTGATTACTTCTTCGTTTCACTTCCGGCTTTTACTTGATTTTTTCACAGTTTTGAATTGCACGGTGTTGTTCTTATAATACTTAAAAACGAATACTCTTTAACTTTTAGATCTGCGACAGTCGCGTCAGTCCTTAGGAGCAGCTTCGGAACGTGCCTCCCGTTTGTCGCTGAGCGGCGCAGCTGGCGGAGCCACGGGCGGCACGGCGGGCTCCCGCCGGAGGCCGCGGTCGAGGTCACGGCCCGCCAGCCGGTACAGCGTCGGCTCCCTAGGTATGGGGTACTGCGACACTTCAGACAACTGGACTGATCATGATATGGACATCTACATGGCACGGAACCCGACGACCCGAAGTGGACTAGTGCCTTTATAGCGTGCAAGGGACACGGCGCGGGGAGACGTGACATGTCGCGGGCGCTCCTCGCCCTTGCGCAGGACTCCGGCGGGCTATACCTCGTGGTGCAGTCATAATGCGCGCGCAGGCCAGCGCCCGCACCGACACTCTCGCCGACACAGCCATGAGAAGACCAATAGACGTGCGCACGCGCACTGCAACCGACTCGCGGCTCCGAGCCAGTGTGTCCGGTACCCGGTAGAGTATTGAGTAAAGTGTTATTATATTGTTACCCACTAGAAAACTTTGCGATCATGTACAGTTGGCTAAGTTTCGGTATACTAAGTACGTATGACAAGGACTGTAAATTCTATGGTGAATATTTTATTTGAGATTAAGTTATTGATTTTGGTTTTGACTAGTTAAATTGCGGTTCATGATCAATGATCATACAAGTAATTTGTGAATTAAAAGATTTTCTATTGGGCAATATGTGCCTGTTGCATGTTGAATTTAAGGTGGATGCTCCAAGGTAGCCCGCGAAATTCAAATTTTCTTACGTTTTTTGCAATTTGCAAATCTTGACATTTTAGGATTATGCTAACTTAACAAGTTGTATACTGATTCTAATGATTATAATTCTGTAAATACATATTTGTTACGGCCGCGAATCATATTTTAATCAATGAACAACTTAGTACTGACCAGCAAATTGCAAAAAACGTAAGAAAATTTGAATTTCGCGGGCTACCTTGGAGCATCCACCTTAAATTAAAACTATTGGTTAGTGAAAACTAGTCACAATATTTGGTTGATTCACTGTAGACAATTTTACATAAATTTACTGTGGTTGCAGAATCTTACTGACTAATATTATAATGTTCGCATTTTGAACACAGAGTGTTCTTATTACCACTGATTTGTATTGTATATTACTTTTAACTTTTATGGTGCATATTTATTTACATTTAAGATAAAATTTATATTATTAAGTTGTACATAAAATATTTTAAAATGATGAATAGATGTTAAGGTAGTTGTAATAAAAGATTAATAATTGTCACAATTATAGTAGGCAATTGATCAGCTACTAAACATTTATACACAATAATTATGATCTTAAAAAAGACTTCTTATACCATTTTTTTTTTATTATTATTATAGCCAAATCAAATCAAAGATCATGAATCCAAAATGGTGCTATTTTTATATAGACTTAGGTACATATAGCTATTTTTCTATTAAAATTGTGTATTTAAAAATGATTTACCCATTAGAAATGGAAATTAATGTATGTTTGACTATTTTGAAAACCTTATAATGTGATTGCTCAACAAGATCATAAATTAATATTAAAATTTGTGTTAACAATAATTATAACTCATAATAAGAGTATTTTTGTAATGTTAAGTATCGTAATTAAACTATAATTTGATGAATTTTAGTGCATTATAATTGAATATACCCCTAAAAATATCCTGATATTTCAATGTCAATCTCTATACACTACATACTCACCCTGGTACAAGAATACGATGTTCCCACCGGTACTGCAGCTCCTGACAGAACTCGTACCAGAGATGCGCCAGGTAGGGCAGGCCATCCGCGTCCAGCAGGCGCGCCGCCGTCACCGACACGCGCCACACCAGCCCGCCCTCCGGACTCGTCTTCACATAACTACATAGCTTCTGCTCACCATCTGCCTGAAAAAACATCATAGAAACAAATCATAAATCAATGTATTCTAAAAGTGAAACAACTAGCGCCATCTACTGGCAAAACAAAATAATACCTTACCTGCTTGAATTCCACTTCCAACTGTTCAGGATAGTTGAAAGTATTATCTTCAACTGCATCAGGAAACACATAGTACAGCAGGGGCATGAGCAGCTCATCAGCTATAGGTCCTTTAAAATCCGTCATGTTTCTGTTCTGTCTCATGGCAGCTTTCACTAACTTAGATATAGTAATGGGAGCTTCAGTGATCTTATGGAGAGGATTCACTAGTCCCAAGCTTTTGCTCAACCCCAGAGTGTCCATAAGTAGATTATTATTATCTAATAATTCCATAATTTTACTAATTGTTTCAGATAATTGACAGTCGAAAGTATCCTTCATTTTGAGGGTAATTGTCCAAATAGGAGCCATTAGTGGATCAATTTCGGAAAATGTAGAAGAATCTACTATGGCACATTCACGGAATTTTGGCCAGATAGCATTGAGCAATACACTCTGTATGGGGTTTTCTTCAGAACCAAAAGGAAGCTCTAACAGCTTCTTTACATCAAAGCCATCTATTGATAGAAACTCATTAGACTGTATAGTCTTTTTCCAGGCAAAAGCTTCAACTTCTCTTAATTCATAAGAGAACTTTGTAGAGACAACAACAGCATCCAAAGCTACTGGCGATGAAATTTTAGATTTAAATAAGCTTACAAGGCCGCTTAAATGTGAGCATTGGTTTGAAATTCTTTTCAAATGGATGGTGTCAAAACTAACTTTATGTTCACTGTCTTCGTAGAACCCTAAATATGTTGGCTGCCAGTGTTCACGTATTTTAACAAATAAAGGCACACCACAGTCTGTGTTAGCAAAAGCAATGTTTGCAGTGCTCATCACAAGCTTTATTAAATTTCCATCAACCAATGGTATACTCGAATACAGCATTATATAACGTTTTAAACCATACCAACTGGACACTGGAAAAGGACTTCCATCGAGGTCATCCATAAAATTTGTTGTGGACTCCCAAATACCATTGTGCAACTCTATCAGAAAAGATTTATCCTCTGTCTCCTCAGAGCTCTCTGCAGATTTGGCAGGTTCTAGCTTGTGATAAGATAATATAAATTTGTTGCCCTGGAAGTGAATTTCCTCCGATTTGCTTGTCCATTTCTTTGTGTACCCCCCTGATAGTTTCGTTAAATTTGATTTAGACAACCGCCATTCTTTTAATACCTCTTCTATGCGAGCAATAAACACTTCCCACTCTGATACCGTCGTAAAATCCTGATGGTAAATATCATATTCATCTATTTCTTCATTCATTTCTGTTTTAAAACGCAATGATTGTAAGGCAACAAACACAAAAAACAAACAGCTGTTGGGTTTGGCACTGACAAGGACAACATCAGAATTATCAAGTGTCTATGACATTACGTCACTCTTGCCAGAGCGTTGCAGGTCCGAATATCAAGATTTTTAACATGAATGTTAAGCGGGCTACACACAAATAGACCATAGAGTAGGTTTATTGCTCAATCGGAGTTGCCGGCTGGAGTTGGGGACTTACCACCAGTAAAACAGGGTAGAATTTGAACTGCACTGCTTTTTTGTTCTATGACTAAGTACAAAAAAGCAGTGCAGTTTAACTTTTCCCCTGCTATAAGAGCTAGTGGTAAGCCGCCTGAGGTGAAGTTCGACCAACTTTTCGACGGTTGAGTCATATTACTGGGGAGTAAACTCAAAGAAAGTGTATACCTACGGAGTTGCGGCAGTGCAAAGAAACGGTAGACACTGCTTCAAAGAGTATAATAATAATACGGGCACTGCTTCAATTATGCAAGCAAATCTAGTACTAGACTGGAAGGAAATAGTGTTTACACGACACGAGGCTAAATCTATGCGAGTACTAGTGATAGTGAGACTGGCGCACACTGGTCCATTTAAGCAAAACTATGGACATAAGAATCGATGTGAATCAGTGTGTATATTTTGAGTTGATTTTTTTTTACCGTATTCCTTTTTTGATTACAAACAACTTTTTTTAGTAGCGTTTTTTAAAAAAACTTACTATTTCCGAGAAAAGAAATATTTTGTGTTTTTTTTTTGTGTGTGGGTATGTAATGCGTGCGTGGGTCAAAATAAAACTTAGTAGGTATTCAAGAACACGTCATTCTCAAACAGAAAGGACAAAGAAATGTTATTGTATCCCTGCGGCTTTTCGAGCTACGGGCGCTCAAAGATTAGAAAAAAATAAAATATTTTGTTTCCATTTTAAAAGACCTACTGACAATGAAATCTAAAAATGACGATCAAGATAAGTTTAATTTTAAACATCGCAGCACCCAACACTCATTAAAATGTGTGTACGATATTTTAATTTAGCAAAATCTTGAACATGACCTTACAATATGTGACTTTAGGAATAATACTAATAAATACTCGATTATGTTCCTAGAACTTTTGGCAAACTGAGGCTCAGTGCAATAAAACATGACGTCATCATTATGTGAGGCTTGCAACTACAATAAATGGGTCATTAGCATATTGATTTCTGATTGGTACATATGTTTGGTGCCCAATGCGAGTCCGACAATCGTAGCAAGTTTTAACCAGAAAAACGCTACTAAAAAAGTTGTTTGTAATCAAAAGAGGAATACCTACGTAAAAAAAAAAAACAACTCAAAATATACACACTGACTCACATCGATTCCTATGTCCATAGTTTTGCTAAAGTGGACCAGTGTGTGGCGTCGCTACTAACCCCGTATGGATTCTTATAAGAAAGTGACATGATTATGATGGTTGCCATAGTTACCTAAAAGTAAATAAATAATCAGTTGCAAGGGTATATTTGTGAGTAGATTAAACAAAACTTTAATTATGTTTAGAGGCGATAATCCGCATTCTTTGAGTTATGAACAACAAGCTAAATTCATTCAAGACCGAATTACAAATGTGGAGAAAAACTTTGGGGAACTTTGTGTCGCATTTGGCGATTACACAAGAAAAACTGCAAGGTGAGATATAACGAAATATTCTTACTTAGATTACTATTCAGGTACAATCCCTAAAAAACATATTTCCTATTTGTAAAGTCCATTGTGTGGTGTGTGATACAACCAAAATATGCAAAATGTGTTTGGATACAATATGTAGGAACTGCTTCTTTGGCCTCTGTTTGTTCATAGAGGTCGCTAGTGCATGTATTTAAATATTTTGAGGTGTCCCTATGGCAACCAGGTTCGGTAAGCACAATTTGCAAAAGGTCTATACACGGATAGGTCTATAACTAGGCGTGAAGTGAAGAACTCCAATTTTTTTAGGGTTCCGTAGTCAACAAGGAATCCTTATAGTTTCGCCATGTCGTCTGTCTGTCTATCCGTGGTTTACCTCAAAAACGACTGGTACTAGAAAGTTGTAATTTGGCATGAGTATACACGTTAATGACGCCAAAAAAGTGGGAAAATAAAATTTTGAAAAAAATAATTATCTAGGGTATCCCCTACATCTAAAGTGGGGATGATAATTTTTTTTTCGTCCTTCCCATAGTGTGGGATATCGTTGGATAGGTCTTTAAAAATATTAGGGGCTTACGAAAACCGTTTTTTGATTAAGTAAACCGTTCGTGACTTATCAAGCTTCAAAGTATGTAAAAATTTTCGTTAGTCAAGTAGGTAGGTAGTCATGTTTGGGTTTCAGTTAGAGCATGGTACGAAACTATCAGTCAGCGAATACGACCCGCACTTGGCTGTTATAAAAACTACGGAACCCTACACTGCGCGTGGCCCGACACGCACTTGACCGGTTTTTTTTATGTATTACATTACAGGACCGTGGGGGTTGGCACACGGAAAGAGAGGCTTATGCCCAGCTGTGGCCTGTGGGTGAAGTTTTACGTATTTCATTAGGTTTGATATAATGTACTACCTAGTCCTAAACATTGCAATTTTTTGTAACACCGGTTTACTGAAGTATAACAGCTACAATGGAGACACCCTTGCAAACTAACTACCCTGTCTATGGGAAGTAAGGAGTCGTGGAGGGTTCCTGCGGGCATTACGGGTTCCTCTAGAGTCTAGTTCTACCTTCACGGTTACATCGCATTGTATCTTCTCGCCATGTAGGTATTAGTTTGGTTATACCTCTATACCACTACTACTAGTGTAACTATTATAGGTCTACCTATAATAGTTACAATAGTTAATCCCGATTTTTTAAAATAGATTGCGCGACATGGGAGATGAACTTATAAAAGTTATAAAGGACTACGCCAATAACGAAATCGTTAACAAATCTTTAAGTAGCGGCTTAGAAAATCTTTCTACTACATTAACAGCCATTGAGGAGTACCGGAATTGTGAAGTACAGCGTTTAGAAGCCAAGGTAAAGTTACTTGCAAACCTCCCAAGTATTGATCAATTCTTATAGGTAATACTTAATACTTACTTATGTTCCTATTCTTCCTTCAAGGACTTCTAGGAAGTAATAAATTATTCTTATACCCATTTTCACTTACACTAGGCTACACCTAAATGTACGAAAAAACAAAAGCGCACTGTTGGATTTTCCACGCTCGGCTCAGCGCTGAAAGTTGAAAATCCTGCGCACTTTTTTCGAGCATTCATTTAGGTGTCGCTTAGTTTTAGTGAGAACGGGCATTATAGCTCTTTATTTTGAAAGTATTATACTTAATTACTTAATGTAAAACCATGTAAAACTACCGAAATACCGTTTTGATATACATAAATGTGTTTACTTAGGTAATTGGTGAGCTGTGCCAATACGAGACGATTTGCAAACATGCCAGGGAGGAGTTAAAGCACACAATGAACGTTCGCGAGAAGGAGCTGGCACGCAAGAAAGTGCTCGACAAAGCCAGGGAGAGGCAGCCTTTTAACAGACAGCAAGTTGTACGTTCAACTATAGTTACCTACATTAGATCATGCACGAGAATGCGGCTCTAGCCGCATTGCGCTGCGCTATAGTCCTTATGCTTACGATTATAATGAACACCAATGGCCTTCTTCACAGGCTCATATTACCTGCCTGCATTATAATGTTGTTGTTAGCGTACAATACTTACGAGGTACCTATTGTGTTTAAAGAGGTATTATAATATTAACTTTAACACTCAAAACACAGACTCTAACCTAATCTAACATAATATGGGTACGCGCCCTTGTTTTAGGTGGAAGGCACTTCTTATTGTAATATCACGCTAATATTCCCCAAGCGGTATCAATGTAGACGTGTACTTTTCCTTATTAGAAAATAATTTGTCATGATTATGTGGGTACCTCTACCTAAACCCCTTAGGTAGATAGTAGGTACTTACGGAATATGTTCCTTGTGCCTCTGTAGGTACAAGTAACATATTCCGTAGGTACACACCGTGAGTTCCGTAAGGGCATAGGTAGGTATATGACGAGATGTATACACAATACCTAGACACCGTTGTTCCGTCATGTTTCTCATGTTTGTTTATATAGAATGTTTGTATTTGGAAATAACCGAATAAGCACCTATAACGGTTTGGCTGTTATACTTATAAGTGTTGATTCGGTTCAACTAATTTTGTTTTACCGAGGTAGGTATATCCAACAACTGGCTACAGACAGAGATATTCAAATTCTGTTATAGACGTATGCAGAATCTGAGTTACTGAAGGCTTCAGCAGAAATGTCGCGGACTGCGAAAAGCTTGAGTGAGCAAACGGAGTTCTTCGAGCGGCGCAAACTTCAGCAGCTGAAAACACTTCTGTCAGACTTCGTCATGATTGAGATGAGCTTTCACGCGAAGGCAGTAGAACTGCTCACTGTTGCTTATCAGCAGATCAGTGATATCAATGATAAGGGTGACTTGGAGGTGAGTTCGCAGCATGTTTGAACGTTATGGGATTATTTTGTCCAATAAATATTTTTAGAGAATTTAGGTAGGTCCTAATTAACTCTTGATAGAACGAAGCGCCTAGAGCGCATCCAACTCTTTGATGTTTTTGTATTCTGGAAGAGATAGTTAAAGACAAGTATATAATTGGAAAATTGTCCCTATATAACTTTCTAATGTAATATTTTTTTCTGAAGCGCTTGAACGCAGGTCTTTCAGATAACGAGGATCAAACGGTAAATATTATTTAATATTAACTTATGCAAATTGCTTCATTTTGTAACATTCATTCAATGACCATACAGAACTTCAAAAGAAAATTGCGTTCGCCGGAAAAACAAGCGAACCCTGGAATGTCAGCAAGAACATCTTCACTCGCGTCGCTCATGAACCAGCAGTCCCCAACTAATGATGAGGACTCTGCGGTTAGCATTACATCCATTTATCATCTAACACGTTGCATGCATTATCTACATTGTGCGGGTGCCAGCCAGTGCCGTGTGTGGACATAGATCATGGACGCTGACAGCTTGCATCCAAAAGGATAACGGTATAATATAGGCAGGTACCGGTATAATATACCAACGGTTGTACAGACGCCAGCACATCAAGCTACTACAATCTGTCAAATTTCTTTAATAGATGTTCAACTTTATCATTAAAGTATTAAGGTTCAAGGTTGATTGGGAAAATTTGACAGTTTCGGGTAGCTTGACCTGCTGGCGTCTGTACGTATACATAGACAGTTTTACGTACCCAACAGTGGCGTAGCTCATCCTAATGGGGCCCTGAATCAAATTTTTTGGAGGCCCTTTTTACCCAACTGTGAAGCTACAGAGGGTATTGTTTTTACAAAATAAAGAATATAGCATACTGACTTAGAAAGTGAGGGGCTCCTGGCTAAGTAATAACAGCCGCACGAGCCGATTGAAGGCTAAGCTACACTTGCCGCAGTAGGTCCGTGGATGGGTGACCATCTTAACATACCGAGACCCCTCCGTGCCTCGGAAAACACGTTAAGCCGTTGGTCCCGGCTGTCATTCGTGGATCTTTGACAGTCGTTGCGGGTCGTCAGAAGCCCGAAAGCCTGATACCCAGTATTACCAAGGGACATCGTATTACCCAGTAACGGGGCTGTGGCGGTCAGATAGCCAGTCGCTCTCCGGAGGTAAGTATAATACTGGCATTCAGCTGCATTCGGTTAGATTGGAAGCCGAGACCCAATAACACTGCCCGACCCGGGAATCGAACCTAGGACCTCATGCTCAGCAGTAGCGCTTGCGACCACTAGACCAATGAAGCAGACACAGTTTTCTTCCATACTTCTCTAGTCTTAGTCGTCATCTCGGTACTCACCCCCTTTTTAAACATATTTTTTGAACCAATTTACAGAAATAAATATCATTTATCAACAAGATTTTTAGGTTCAGGATATTATTTTAAAATTTTTTGCTTACACACGTTACGTCGGGGGCCCCTTTAGCTCAGGGGCCCCGTTTCGTTGATACGGCTGATACAGCGGTAGCTACGCCCCTGGTACCCAATCATAATGCTATACTTAATTCAGCATGTCGGTTTACACCGCTCAACTTCTCGCTGTACAACAGAGAGCGCGCGAAGTATAGTACGGTACGCGTTATCGCGACAATGTAGCCGTAGCATTATAAATTTTTCAGACACAGGGTTGTTTTAGACATGGTATGATGCAAGTGTGAAGTTTGTTATGTTGTGGTACTTAGGTAGGTAACTAAAATAACGTGTGGTCGGAATTGCTAACAATGCTAGGTAGGACGTCATCAGTTGTGGTTGTAATTGACCTATAACACCCCACTCGTTACGATCGTTTCTGATTGTTATGTAGTCGTGGTATGGTTTGAAAATTGGAAGTCTGAAAGAGCCTTAAAACTTGTAAAGAGCCGTGAATCCTTATAATTTCCTTGGTTTTTTATACTTATTAACCTTTTTGAGTTGATCACCGCGACCCTAATTCTCATTAAGGGTTCTGTCAATAGTGCCCCTTGCGTGCGTGTTTATCGGCTGGGCATCGACAGCCCAACGAACTGCGTGAGCAAAACCATTACCTAAGCATGTTCATATGAGGAGTTTCGCTAATAAAGTAACAATATCATTACAGAGCTTGCGAAAAGCGAGGTCGCCTGAAAAGTATGGTAATTCGGGAATGGCCAGATCCAGCTCGCTAGCAGCTCTCATGAATAATTCACCGACCAAAGAAGACGATGAAACATCCGTAATATGAGCCTTTTATGTTTGTTTAATAGAATTACATTAGAAAGATCCTATGCTAATCCATTTTTTTTTCACGCAGGAGTCCGAGGAAACTGATGATGAAGACACTTCTGATGAGACTGAATCGCGTTAATTTCAATTATGTTTTGTGTGTGTGTGATACTTACCAAATGTTTGATGTTTTAATTATTACTTTAAAAAAAAAATAAGAATGTTATCTTAGTCAAATATCTAAATAATACACTGTACGAATATGACTCGTTATTTTATTTAGAACTATTAGTATATACTCCTGGGTGTTTTCCCATAAATCGCTGCAAAATACTAAAACGTCGGACCGTAAAACTATTTTTACTAAGTAGCCTAGGTTACTTAATAATGGATAAGTATGGTAAATATTTTACAGACACAATCTATTTTGTACATTTTCATAGTAATTGAGCATAGTTATTTATACCTTTAGATAGTAAGTTATAGGTACCTACAGCATTTGCACAATATGCATGTAATTTATAGGTGCGAATACAAATTTTAATGCGATTATTGTGACTTATAATCTAATGAAAATCTCCAAACTGTTATTACATAGCCATAACAATATTTTTGATGAAAAGTAATGACTCCAGTTGAATATAGACAAAAAATTGTTAGTAAAACAGAATCGCATGTGAATTGCGATGTCCTTAAAATTATTTCCCTTCATGATGTGCACGCGATCTTGTGTATCCCGTACCGTTCCGCGCCAGGCACTGCGCTGATCAATATTCACCCTCTAGATACTAACCCTTGTTTATTTTAGCAACAAAAACATCAAATATGTAATACAACACAATTTTAATTACAAAATAAACAATCATACAAATAGTTGCGCAAACGCAAATACATCCACTGTGCTTTGTAAAATCTTACAAGAAATCAATTTTCCGATCACTCCATATTGCTTTGAATTTAGTTTGATATCCACTTCCCATTTGACAACTACTAGCGTACTATGTAACAAAGGAACTAATATCTTATCCATTCAGTAAATCCCAATATCTTTGAACAAATTCACAAACTTCATGCCATTATGTCTAGTTTACATTACTGTTAACTCTATTACATGCACTATTGGCTTAATTATGTCATCTTAAAGTGTAAACTAACTGGACTAAATATCTAGTAGTGAATACAGCTCAGCGCTCCATTACCAGAATTAATTAGTTCTATTACTCAAGTCCATACATGGTTTTAAAAACAAATTCTGTAATAATGAAACACCTGTCATTGTGTTACATGTGTATTGATACCATATAAACATCAATTAGCTTATTAATTGGTGTTACACTCCATGCAATTTATTGTTATTATTGCCTACACAAATATGGAAAGAAATTGGCTATGGCTCCTCTCCTGCCTTTTTACTTATGTTTAAATAATATTAGCTTATCTATAGTGGGTGGTCATATACATAACAATTATAAATACATGAGCCACATAATCATTTAGCCCCTATGGAGTGACATGACCTATATATATATGCATTTTAGTATTTACTTTGACATTAAATGGTAAAAATGACATGACTCAGGCACAAAACAATGTGGTGTGATTGTTACATCTAGGATCATTGCTACTTTATGACTACTTTTCATTCTCCACACCAGCTTGTGTCATAAGATCTGTGATGTTCTTCTCCAACTCGTCAACACGGGTGCCCATCTCATCTATCCGGTTGATGATCTGATCTGACATACTTTGGAATTTGTCTTGCATGTTTTGTAGGAGGGACTGCACCTGTAATATTAAAATGAATTAAGATTACTTGGAAGAAGGTATATTAGAAATGCATTTTAGGTCTATCATATAAAACAGGCAGCTCAGGTAGGCCAGTGAAGGGAAAGAGGAAAGCCTAATTGATTCATATTCATATCTTTATTTGCTTTCCATACTGTTCAAAGATCTTACTTAAAGCTAATGTAAATCCAATAGTTACCCTTGTAGACATGTATTAAGATGGTTAGTACATCAATTCTTCTTGCAATTTAAAACTCTATTTTTGAATATGCTCTGCATACTGGGTGATAATATTAATGCGTCTTTGAAATTCATGTGACCCCCCCTATCAATTGAGGGGATGGCCCCTCAATTGACAGGGGCCACATGAATTTCAGTGACAGATTGATGATAGATGTTCTGTCCCACTCACAACGTAAATTATAATAACTTGAGTTATCACTAAATAATTCTAATGGTCAAATATTGAGCATACTGTCAATTTTAATTGGACTAGACTGAACCCATTCAACCCTAATGAAAGACATGCACTTTAAAGTCAATTTGTAAGTCATTATTTATGTAAGGTAAAGTCAATACATAATTAATGTTTTCAAGCTGATAACCTTACTAATAAATAAACTGCAATACTGTTATATTATTGCGTCGTATGAACATCTAGACTCGTAAAATATTTAACAACTGTGCACAAGAAAACGTGAGTCTACTTACATATTGTGTCACCTCTTGCATGTTTTTAGGATCATTTCCCGGTGCTGTGTAGGTGCTATCCACGTCAGTTGGTGTTACTTCTGTGTTTGGTTCTGCCATCGCGTATATTCTTCTCTTCTACGACCGAATTGCAGCCTTGTTTTCAAATCAATACTTTCTTAGTTTACGTCTCACTTATCAAAGTGTTCAACACACAGAGAGTGCTTTCACGTCGAAATTCTAGCGATAACTGAATCGAATCGACTTTCAGTGTAACTTAAATTAAAATTCAACTTGTAATAAAAGTTAAACTAAAACATTGCCTAGCGAATTCATTGACAAAACAAAATGACAAGACGACATGACATGACACGAAGAATTCAAAACCCGGAACAACAATACTCGATTTAGCATTAACCCTAATTCAAAAACTCCGCTTGACAAAAAAGTGGATGTTTTTTTACTTTTCTTTGTTGGTAGTTAAACAAGGATAGCGCACTGTCAATATTCATGTATTATGTCATAGAGACTAACGATTTTATAAGAGATGGAAAGCTCAGATGGAAAGCCTTGTTTACGTAGACAATAATTAGAAGTTCAAGTTACTGTTAGTTACTCTGTGAACAAAAATAAACGTACAGTCAAGGCTTTTATATATTGGTCACGGTTCAAATTCTTTCCTTTTATCAAGTCAGGATCGCAGGACACATTTTATCTTTTGAAGGACTACGAAACTGATCAGCAGGCACAGTACCAGGGCGAAGGGGGTCACGGGGATAACCTCCGTGACCCCCTTTATATTTTAAATTTTGCAGTTTTCCTGCCTAAGTCGACATAATTATTAGTGAAATGATTCTGCTGGCACCCATGGTGGCGTGATGTTAAGCACAACAGGTGAAATATGGGTGTAATTAAGTATACCTTTGCCTAACCCTTTGAGGAACTAGGCGTGATGTTAATGTTATATTACGTAATACATAATTAAATTAGGAGACGTGTGTGTGGTTTTCTACCGACTGTACTTTGGCTTTGTTTGGCAAACACTGGAAACTGTCGAGTTGACGCAATTGCCTAATCCACAATACTCTTAGAGAATATAACACTTTACTCTAAGACAAAACTGACTAATCAACGAAAGTGTTGAATTAAATACGCTGACGCATGAGGGAAACTGATCAGTGATATGCGGACTCAGTCTATCAGTGTCACATTTTTTATTCGATCTGATATGTAAATAAGACGGCTTAATTCTGCGGTATCATCATTACGACGCAATATATAATGCTATCGGTAAAAAGCAGATTCTATAGTGCAATGAGCAGAGAAAAACAGCCCTTATGGTGATGAACATATTTTGGATGTGACTGTACAAAAGTCCAATGATTGTCTGTCTAAGTGTTTCTGAAAAAAAAAACAGACCCTATGTCAAAATAGTGTCAACTGTCACTAGTGTCAAGAACTGGCAGTCAATGTCAAATTCAATTTTCCGTTTTACTATTTTTCTTCCCGGTAAACTTTTTATATTATAAGTCGCATTTATTGGTTAAACGTTATACATATTAAAATATCATGCAGCCATTAACAATTAATTCTAAAGGTGATGTACAAATTGACATAAACCAAGTAAGGATCGATATTTTACATGGCATTCGTGAATGCACAGATCGGGGCCTTACACAAACTTCTAAATGGCTTGCAGAGTTAAATTTCTCCCTAAAAGATCACAAAATTACATACGAAAACCCTCCAACTACTCACGATGACGGTATTTCGTTAGAAGAGAAAGAAGCTTACACCCTAGCCAAAACATATTTTGATTGTCAAGAATACGACAGAGCTGCACATTTTATTGAGAATTGTTTGAGTTCTAAATGTGTGTTTCTTCACAAATATTCCCAGTATATGTCAAGTGAAAAAAAACGACTAGACAATGCTACAGATCTGGGCACAGAAAATACAGAATCTACACAAGTGTTGTTGGATCTACTTTCTTACTTTAAGGTACTTAAATAATTTTAAATTGACACTGGATTTTTATTATTTAATTGCACTTGTCAAAATATCTTACAAGATATTTCACTCTTCAGGCAAACCGTAACAACCTAGATGGATATCTGCTGTACTTAGAGGGTGTGGTATTGAAAAAACTAGATTTGCGGAGTCAAGCAGTGGCAGTGCTGCAGGCAGCCGTCGCTGCTGCGCCCACACTCTGGGCAGCATGGGTGGAGCTTGCAGGCCTCGCCAATGAGTATGAAGCGTTAGATTCACTTCAACTCCCTAAACATTGGATGATGTATTTCTTTGCTGCACATGCTTTTGTTGAATTGAAATTATCAGAGCAAGCTTTGGAAGCCTACATGGTGTTAGTTGCAGCAGGGTTTGAAAAGAGTACTTATGTCACAGCACAAATGGCCATTGCCCACCATGACAGAAGAGGTAATTTTTGGGTACCTTTGTTATTTACTGTCAAATGGGGTGAATAGGGATGCAGGATGAATTGGGACGACAATATAAAAGAAATTTTAACATTTAAATAGGTAATATAGTTTGCAGTCAAAAAAGACTAATGTATTTACTGTAACATTTAAGTGCCCTTGATGGCAACAAACAATAATATTTCAATGTTAAAATCCATTTTAAAGCCGTCCCCAACATAGTTGGGAAAGGCTAGGCCGATGATGTTAAAATCTATTTTAAAGTTTCATCCCGATTAATCCCTTTCACCCTGTTTGTAGGTACAGACGCCAGCACATCAAGCTACTACAATCTGTCAAATTTCTTTAATAGATTTTCAACTTTATCTCTAACACATTAAGGTTCAAGGTTGATTGGGAAAATTTTACAGTTTCGGGTAGCTTGACCTGCTGGTGTCTGTACATGAGTTTTAAAACAAAAAGTATAATATGAATCGTTTAAAACAATAAACCTAGTATACTTAAGATATGTTCTTTAAATGTTTCAGATGTGGACTCTTCACTGTGTTTATTCCGTGAACTCTACCAGAATGACCCATATCGACTGGATAACTGGGATGTGTACTCACATCTACTGTACTTAAAAGAAAAACGAATGGAACTCGCAAACTTAGCTCAAAGGGCTGTATCAATAGATAAATATAGAGTTGAGACATGTTGTGTTATTGGTAAGTTTTGTAAATTTTTGCCATCCCTTATCAACTCAGCCTATTTAATTCCGCAGATTAACAGAACCCTGAATATTATAATATACAGCTGATTACTTGGTAAAAGAGTTATAAAAGTAAAACAATTATTCATAATCCTAATCATTTATTTTTTGTGGTGAGAAAATGTTACAATTGACTTCCAGGCAACTACTATAGTTTGAGAAGCGAGCACCAGAAAGCAGTGGTGTACTTTCAAAGAGCCCTGTCTCTGGATCCTCAGTACCTATCTGCATGGATACTCATGGGGCACGAGTTCATTGAACTACAGAACTCCAATGCTGCAATACAGTGTTATAGACAAGCTATTGGTAAATATACTCATTGTATATTAAAATTATTTATTAACAGTAGCCTCCGCCTGCGGCTTCCCCTGCGTGGTATGTCGATAATAGTAGTACATAGTAGCTTAGGTCCTTCCCCAGGGTTCAAAGTATCCCCATAACAAATTTCATCAAAATTGGTGCGAACAGTAGCCGGAAGAAACAGACAAACAAAAATTATAAAGAAAAAAATTGTAATAAGTACCTTATATGCATTTATTAAAAAGCTGTTATTTTGACATTGTATTCCAGATGTAAACAGAAACGATTATCGTGCATGGAATGGGCTCGGACAAGCTTACGAAATCCTAGGCCTGAATGGTTACTGTATATATTACTACTCAAGGGCAGCACAGCTGAAACCTGATGACTCGAGGATGTTGGTCTCTCTGGGAGAAGCCTATGAGAAGATGGATAAAATCCCCAATGCCCTCAAGTGCTACTACAAAGCTCACAGCACTGGTGATATTGAAGGAATGGCCTTATTCAAACTTGCAAAGTAAGTGCAGTGTTTCAGTATTTTAAATTTGCTATAAATTGCATTCACACTGTAATTAAGGGGGATGCGCCAGGTTTAGCCGCCGCGCAAGGCCAACCCGCGAAGTTCAAATTTTCTTATGTTTTTTGCAATCAGTGTCAGGTTGTATGTTGATTAAAACATGATTCGCGACCGTAAAAAATATAACTTTACAGAATTATAATTTTCAATACAATCCTATTGAATTATTATTTCGAAATATCAATCAGTAGGATTATATGAGGGTTGTATTGATCATTATAATGAATATAATTCTGCAAATACATACTTGTTACGCTCGCGAATCATTGTTTGCTTAACATACAACCTGACACTGACCTGCAAATTACATAAAACGTAAGAAAATTAGAATTAAAAAATATATATATATATATTAAAAAGTGTTTATTCATTTATTTTTTTAAATCGCGGGCTATCTTAGCGCTTCCCCTAAAAACTGTAATGTAAACAACTCAATTATTTTAATGGATAGATGTGACCTAGAAAACCTCGTTCTCTGCACCAATAAATCAAGTGTGACGGATGGATAACTGATAACCTTTAATGATTGATGTTATAAAAGCAGAGGAATTTAGTCTTTGTGACTTTATTATTTAATTAAGTACGATAAGGATAATTAATTGTGCAGCCTATCATTGCCAGTAATCCCGTGGCTAAAAAATAACAGCCGCACAGGTCGATCGATCAGGTTAAACTACGCTTGCCGCGGTTGGTCTGTGGATGGGTGACCATCTTTACATACCGAGACCCCTCCGTGCCTCGGAAAGCACGTTAAGCCGTTGGTCCCGGCTATCATTCGTATATCTTTGACAGTCGTTACGGGTAGTCAGAAGCCCGAAAGTCTGACAACCAGTCTTACCATGTCTTACCGCTCCATGTAAAATACTGGTATTAAGCTGAATCCGGTTAGACTGGAAGCCGACCCCAACATAGCTGGGAAAAGGCTAGGCAGATAGATGATGATGATCATTGCCAGTAATCACATAAGCATAATCAGCCTACAATGTTCCCACTGCTGGGACACAGGCCAGTAATACAGTAATCACCGCTTGATTATTATTGATATACAAAAAATATAATGTTTTCAGGTTGTACGAGAAGTCTAACATGCCAAACAGTGCGGCGGCCGCGTACACAGCAGCTTGCCAGGACCCGGCTAACGCCGGCAGTAAAGAGTTGCCGGCGGCGCAGCGGTACTTAGCGCAGTACTATCTCAGGTTCTCTCTGCTGGACCACGCCGCTCATTATGCCTACAAGTGTTTGGAGCATGAGAGTGTAAGTTAATTGTTTTATTTCAAATAGTGAGATAAGTCCTAAAATTAAAAAGATGGTAACATTGGGTTCCATAGGCAATGAGCCAATGAACAGCCGTTTCACATTTATTGTACCTACCTCTGACAGCAGCTACCGAATAGCAACCTTATAGCAACGAAAATAAATTTCACTGTGATTTTGACAGTGATGCAAAATCAGAAGTAAAATAACTGTGACTGGACTGTTAACAGCCCCTATATTTGACAATGGTTATATAAATAAGCCACATTACATTTACAGACAAAGGAAGCTGGGAAAAATATACTAAAAACAATATCAGAAAAGCGGTCATCGGCGACATCTTCGCAACCGGTGAACCTACCTGAAGACTTGCCAGATGCTATCAAGAATGCATCAATTGTGTCGATAACACATGAACCCCCAAAAACACCGCTTCCGAGCCCCAACGTGACTCCCGACAACTTCTCAACGCCGGTGTTCACGCGGAAAAGCAGTAAATATAAAATGTGACATACAATTTCTAGAAAATGTAAAATGTGAAGAGACTGACTGATATAGTGTAAGTGTATCAATATCACTTGTAAAAATGTATACTTAATTAAAAAAATCTCATGAATGATGTGTGTTATTTTTTTTATCTCATTGATCTTTGTTTGGCGTTGTTTACCAAAGCTATCGTCGCGCGAAAGGAAAGCGCTTTCGCGTTTTCCAAACAAGAAGTAACCCAGGAACGATCATTTTGGTTATGACGCACTTTCTGTTTAACCGACTTCAAAAAAGGAGTTGAGTGTGTGTTCGGGCATAACTCCTTCATATATGTATAGATGGATTTGGAAAATTCTTTTTATATAAGTAAAAGAATAAACTGACTGACTAAGGGCCAATAGTTACTATACTCTACGGGGCCAATTGCCACGTGCCCCAAATGGCTTAAGTAAAATAAAATCAAATCATCTGAATGGACTGGCTTGAATGCATATCCATCAAGACATATTGGTTCAATGATGAACGCTGAAGAAGTACCTACCTGCTACCTATATCTTCAGTAACAGTGGCATAACTACTAAGTTTTATAGTGGTGCAGTCAGTTCATACTCGGGGCCTAGAGGTTTGCTAAGCCGGTGCATTGTAAAGGCCTTTTTCTTTTTTTTTTTTGATTTCGCGGTGGATATCCTCATGGACTTCGTCCATCGTGGGGGTGACGGAGGGCCGGACTCTTACCAGCTAAAACCACCGCGGTGTTCTACCTCTGCCTATGGCCGGGTGTGCGGGATTCGCATAAGCATTCACCGCTCCCCCGACAGGCCTTGACCCGCTGTACCTCAGCGGGTCCCACCTCCCCGTGCGGCCATACCCACAATGGTCGCATCCACTCTCGAGTGGCCGCGTAGAACACTGCGGCGCCAACTTAGGCCTGTCTGGTCAGACAACGGACGCCCCTAGTCCGGTCGGCGAGAGGATTTCAGGATAACAAATATAGTACTACAAAGATGCGCGTTCTAAGGGGCCTCCCACGTCCTAAGTTTATTCAACATTCTTCAACTCATGAAAAATATTTAGCAAATAGTATGAATGGTCAAAAGAAAAACTAACCAAACCAATTCGAGGTGCTAAAATTATTGAGGTCGCTTCGCTCGCTCTTGCAGCCCAGGTTCTTTTAATTCTAAAACTTTACTACTTAGGTACCTACCTATAAAAGTAACTCTTATTTCTTTGTCTATTTATTCTATCCAGGGTGCGCTTGAAATTTCAAGCGCACCCTGGTTTGTCAGAAACACAGAAATACACGAGCACTTAAAAATACCAACAGTAAAAGAAGAACTATGCGCAAAATGCAAAACATATAAACAAAGACTGAAGAAGCACAGCAATGTTTTAGCCAAGAACCTTATAGATACACAAGGGGATGTAATGCGCCTAAAGAGGTGGCAAATCCTGAACTTGGACCAGAGACAGTGAAAACTCAAAGTTAATTTAGTGCTGAACCACATAATGTGAATGTTCAATGGAACACCACAAAATTAATCTCACACGAAGACCCCATCTGATTATGGCTAGAAAGCCGATCGCAGATATAAGGAGAAAACACAAAAAAAAAAAAAAGAAAAAATTCTATCCGAGGTAGGGTGCTAAATAGTAGATTATTAACCAAGGGGATAAAGCAGTGTCTTCTGTCGCGGGTGATGATTTAAATCGCGAGCGTAACGAAGGACTCGAGGTTTACTCCCGAGCGTAGCGAGGGTGTTAAAAACTTAAAGCACGAGCGAAGCGAGGGATTTAAGACGAGTCCTGAGTGTAGCGAGGGATTTAAGTTCACCCAAGACTAAGACAGCTTTATCACCGAGGAAAATACTCTACTTTTCGTACCATTTGCGAAAAAATTAACACAATAATAATATGAGATAAGCGTTTATTAAAAATAATGACAATTAAAAGTAAAAGTTAACATTCGAAACATTGGTCCAATTATTGATAGAGAGTGTTACATTTTTGTTTGGTACATTTATTGTTGATGAGTTGATTTGAGTATTTCTCTGTTCTTGCGTCTGAGGAACTTGCGTTTCATTGTAGATAGTATACGTCGGAGATAGTGGTGGTGGTGCATCGTGAGTTACGGACGAAGATAAGATGCCGGAAGTTGATGGTTGTGGCTCTGATGGATTAAGTTTTATATTTTTGTTAATTTGACTGCTTAATATGGATTTATTCGCCATTGAGCTTTCGATATAACCCTCAGCTACTCTATCAGAGCTCCAACCACCGTGTCTTTTTATTGACGTAATATCCGCCCCTGAATCCGCCAAGAAAGTCGCCGAAGTTCTTCTAAAGCAGTGACCGGTGTAGAGTTCAACATCTTTAAGTTTTAAATATTTAGCAATTTCCTTTGGCATATTGCTAATTTTATTTTTGCCGATGGCTTGTCGAGTACATTTCCCATTCCGATAGTTTATAAAAAATCGATTGTTTTCCATGTTGGTGGGACGTAATGCTTGGTATTTATGAATGATTTTAGTATATTGTCCTTGTACAATGAATGACCGATTTTTCTTTGTCTTAGTTTCCTTTACATTAATCAACAGTAACTCATTGGAATGATTTTCAACGTCCTCCACCTTTAAGTTCACAAGTTCACATCCGCGGCAAGCACCATTGAGTCCAAAAATTAAGGCCACCTATAACAAAGATAAAAAACAGGTAAATATATAGAATAATTACCATTACTAAGATACGAAATATTCATAGTTAAATCATGTATACTTACTTTTGTGGCTAGAAAAATTTCGTCAGGAGCTTCATTAAGAAATTTTTCCACATTTTGAGTCGTAAAAATTTTAGACTTCTTTGCGCAATGCCCTTCTGATTTTCTTTTTAGAAAAGCCAGTAATTTTGTGAATCTATTTATTTCAATGCTGTGTTTGATGCTTAATGTAGCTTTCAGTTTTGAGTATATGCACCAAAGTGTATTCGGATTCTTTGTCTTGGATAAATAATCAAAATAGACAAGAAGTACTGATTCTGAAATTGATAGGCCTTTCGCACTTCTCCACGTTGAAAATTCTTCATAAGTTTTTAAATAATTTTCCTTGGATTTTGTTGGAAGCAAATTATTTATAATTGCGGCAGCATTTGCACTGATGGAATCCGACAATTCACTGTCACTGTCGCTTTGATTTAACATCGTAATGTATTTTTAGAACATTAACTTATTTATAAAAATAAATTAAAATAAACTTAACGTTTATGTATTTGAAGAAAACAAAAACGCGGCAAATTTCTACACTAATATTTTTTTGTCGGAAAAGCAAAGGCATCAAGCTCATACGGCCCCGTCGGTTTTCGTAATTTTATTTAATAATCAATGAAAGATGGATGGAATGTGTGAATAATGATATGGTTAGAAAGGGGGTGACTACCGAGATGACGACTAATAGAGAAGTATGGAAGAAAAAGACATGTTGCGCCGACCCCAAATAAATTGGGATAAGGGCAGGAGAATGATGATGAATCATAACTGCATAATAAATGCGTATTCGTTTTTCAAAAAGATGTATATTGCTTTATAATGCTATACAAACTCAATGGTGTAAACACAGATGTAGTTCAGTATAAATTTCGGTAAGTATTCCAAATTTAAATCACATTCTCCCCCTAGAGGATGAATGAAATTCAGTACAATTTTCTTTCCCTGTTTTTAACAGATTAAAAATGACTATTGTTATGTTCGCTTTTTGTGGCATAGAATGTCACTTTTTTGAGCAAGTGGTATGAAAATTGTATTATTTTGTACCTATATATTATATACTAGCTTCTGCCCGCGGCTTCGCCCGCGTGGATGTCGGAAATTATGCCACGGGAACGTGCTAACAGGCTAAAATGTATGTGCTTCCCCAGGATGCCATCCATCTCGCGGGCCCTTTGTGGCTAATTACAATAGAAAACCAATTGTGTCTCATTAGTGGTGATTAAGAGGGTACTTAAATGATATCTTTAACTAAGTACCTACCTAATTAAAAAAAAATAACCTACCTAAATAAACCTATTTCTGATGATAACTAATCTAAACTCAATAAATAAGCAAAAACCTTAAAAACTAATATCTATACCGATGACTAATCCTACCTAACAGTATTATAAAATAACCTACGGTCACTACGTACATACGGCTACACGTCAAGCTATACAAAACCAGTTTGTCTTGGCCTCACTTTGTATGATATTTTCTCACAATAAACGGTCAGCCAATACTGGTTTTGCATAGCTTGATGTGTAGCCGTGTGTACACTAACAAATATACTACCTATACTATAAAATTAAAATCTATACCTACGACTTATAAAATTAAATCTAAATAACTCTAAAAACTAAAAGGAATAAAAAGGTCGCACAGATAATACTGCGGGTGACGTAACCTACGACAAACTTATTATTTGCGGTTGGTACAGTAATCGGTCTAGGGATCGAACCGCAAAATTAAGTTTGTTTTTTATTGTATATACTTTTCCGGGATAAAAAGTACCCAGTGTGGTGCCCAGGATATTAAAGAATAATTATACCAAGTTTCATCGTAATCGAACCGGTAGTTTTTGCGTGATGCCTGAACAAACAGACAGACAGACAGACAGACAGACCGACAGACAGACAGACAGACAAAAATTTTTGTAATCACATTTTTGGGTTCGGTGTCGGTCTAGTAACACCCCCTGCCATTTATTTTTTTGATATTTTCAATGTACAGAATTTTCACGTCTACAGATTTATTATAAGTATAGATAGATATTATTCACGTTATTGAAGAAAAAATAGCCTTAGAAATAAATCCTGGATCCGCCCTTGGTTCAATATATGTAGTTAGGTAGGTAGTTTATTTTTACTACCCAACTTTTGTGGGATTCTGCCTCATTCGTACAGTGGTCGCAAGCGCGGTTGCTGAACGGGTCCTTGATTCGATTCCCAGGTCGGGCAGTGTTGCGAGCTTTTTCATCACGATTTTCCCAGTAGCAGCCCGAAGTCTGAATATGTGCCTGGTCATTGGTAACAGGCTCGCACATGGGACTTAAACGTGATATGTGTGGACATATACGTATTCTATACATCTCTGCCTATTCCCTCGGGGAATTCAGGTGTAATATTATGCTTTAGATTTCAGTCCTGTGTAGCTTTGATAATTTAATTATTTATTTAACCATTTATGTGCACACATGTATATAATATATTAACAGACAAGAAAAAAACAAAAGAATAGAAATATAGGTACATACAATCCACGTTAAGTAGGAGTCCATGGTCACCCCCCCCCCCAGGTTTTTAACCGTATGTGCGTATTCAACGTGAACTCCATTCAGACAGTGGCGACATCGATGCAACATCGAGCCTATTACGCATAGGTATATCTGCCGCCGATAATCATAGGTTAGGATTTCCTAGGGTTTATTTGCAGTCGAAAAGACCGCGACCACTCGCTAAAGTGCGATTCTGTAACCATATCACCGTGAAATCTCAAGTGAAGTGAGCGTGGAGTGAAGTGTCAGTGTCATTCCACCTGATACTAGGGATTGACCAAGCATACATTTACAATCATAATCGAGATTTTTATAATATTTTTATGCTAATTCTATTGCTCATTTTATATAATTTCAAAACTAGTATTTTAGTAGTCAAAACTTTCCTATTTTGTGGGGTTATAAAATAAAATAGAAAAACAGAAACTCAGTCAAGATCTCAATGTTGTATTTTTCTCTTTTTTTCTAGACTAGTCCTTATATAGCTTGAAGTGCGACCGTGCACAGCTACTAGACTGATGTAAATACGCATCGACATTGTTTGTTATTATGAGCGATTGTAGATGGAGTCTAGTAAAGACTGCAACGATGTTCAGCGCTGATAATAACCCAAATCTATTCAATTAGAAGAGATAACCGAGTGTGTCAAGTCATCGAGTGCTAACGGTGTGCCTGGCTGACGGACCAGACTGAATTCAACCCGACGACGTAGTAAGAGTGGCGTGATCACTTCACGCGATTCATGACATTTCGCTCGTGAATCGGGTGAAGTGATAAGATCACGCCGCGCTTGCGCGTTAGGCACTGCCATTTCCAAGAAGTGAACTTGTTTTTTTTTTTTTGCTGTCATTGATGACCATGTACATATTATTATTATGTCTGTTCGTATTCGAGTTCAGTGACATAAATTAGTTCCTAATTATTTTAATGCTTTTAGACATTTTATTGTCTAAATTCTCCTATGTCTGTAATTTAAATGTAATTTAAAATATTATAAACAACAAGAAAGTGCCTATCTCTTAGCGTCATAAACAAACACAAGTCCAATAACACGTAATATTCATTACCACTAGGTACTCAATTTACGTTCAAAATCGCAGAGTTCGCCGACTATTATTGTTTTTTATTTTTATTTTTATGTGTGATGCGCGAAAGCGAAACGATTATTATGCCAAACGATTTTTTTTATTTCAATCGATTCGAGTAATTAATATGATGAATTTTAGAAATCGATTCTTACAAATTGAAATAAATACCAATCTAATCTAATAAAAGCATTGTTTATAATGGTGATTTAAGGCGGAAACACATTGTTAAAACCCCCCGACAGGACAATATTTAATCAAAAAATTTCATACGTACTTACGTAGGGTCATAATTTCAAGGTTATTTTTTTCTTTATATAGGGTTTCACGCAGTCGGAGGTTTTTAAATTTTTTATTTAATTTTTTATTTCATGCTTTTTGTAGGGACTCGTTATTATTTCTTTTCTTTTATTTTCTTGCTTTTTAAGATTCTGGTAATTTTGTATTTAATCAGGTTTTTTTAATTCGCCATTTTGTTGTGGCGGCCATCTTGGATTTGAAATTTATCATAGTGTATAGTATTCTACTAATCAAGCCCTTTCATTTGATACCCATATTGAGGGAGTTGTAAAAAAATATGTAATCCGCCATTTTGTGGCGGCGGCCATCTTGGACCGATTTTCATCGAACATAGCTGACACTCCAACACAACTGAACTGAACACTCCTGACAAATTCTCCTTTCAAACAAAAAAAAAAAACAAAATCAAAATCGGTTCATCCGTTTGGGAGCTACGATGCCACAGACAGACATACACACACACACAGAGAGAGAGACACGTCAAAATTATAACACGCCGTCATTTTTGCGTCGAGGGTTAAAAACGCGACGCGACGCAACGTGTCGACACCCGATATGCACCGTGCACATTACCAACACGCGACGTCACGACATACTAGCAAATTCTGAATCCAGTTAGCTAACAAGCTAACAGCAGTGGAATCGTATGGACTTATGTACTATTAATTAATTGTTCGTCGGTCATTTCGCTAAATAAATACAAAAAATAATATTAAATTAGCATAAACTCCGTTTGACAGTTTGAAGAATAGGGAACGCATATAATTGCTCTGTGACAGTTCTCGAACGGCTTACGCGTGGCGTTGGGTGTTGTCTAGAAACATACCGCGCGCGCCGCGTCGGATGGCGTGTTTACCCCCACCATGGGCAACACACCGACCTGGCACGTCTGGATCGAGTGGCGTGTGCGCGCATGGCGTCGCGTCGGATGTTCATAGTGTGACTCTGGTCTATAGAAAACAATACATTTGATTCGACTCAACACGCATCGCGTTTCATCGGGTCGCGTCACGTTTTAATAATGTGTTTCCGCCTTAAATCACCATTATAAACAATGCTTTTATTAGATTAGATTGGTATTTATTTCAATTTGTAAGAATCGATTTCTAGAATTCATCATATTAATTACTCGAATCGCTTGAAATAAAAAAAATCGTTTGGCATAATAATCGTTTCGTTTTCGCACATCATAGCAATAAAAAAAAAAAAACAATAATGGCCGATTGGCCGGCGAACTCTGCGATTTTGGACACAAATTGAGTAGTGGTAATGAATATTACGTGTTATTGGACTTGTGTTTTTTTATGACGCTAAGAGATAGGCACTTTTTTGTTGTTTATAATATTTTAAATTACATTTGACACATGTTAAATCGTATCTATATGAGTGTGTGTGATATTTGTGAAAAGTAAAAAATGTAAACACGCACGATTGGCGCGAAACTTCGACTTTGAATATCAAAACACTTCATTACCACTACTTATTTAATTTGAACAATGGATGAATTCGTCAAATAATTATATGATGTATTATTCACTGCCCCTGTAGTGGGGTGTGGATGTTCGAAATCCCCAATTTTGATGTTTTTTAGCCTCAACCACCACTGTCATCAAAATGGCGATTATCGCATTTACAGAGTTGAATATTGTCTATGTAAATTAATAAACTTGTGCACTTAGTTATGAAAGATTTATAATGGCGTTAACATATGAGCTTTTTATCAACTGTCTTAACTAACGCACATGCCCGCGGAGGTTCGTGTATTAGGGTCCAATCGGAGGCGCTTCCGAATCCGAACTATACGGATAAGTAATATCCGTTTGTTGAAAACCAAATGTAGGTTGATAAATTAACTTTTTAAATGTACAAAGACAGTTTATTTAGACAGTAAAATGTCTAAAAGCATTAAAATAATTAGGAACTAATTATTGTCACTGAACTCGAATACGAACAGACATAATAATAATATGTACATGGTCATCAACAGATAGCAAAAAAAAAAAAACAAGTTCACTTCTTGGAAATGGCAGTGCCTAACGCGCTTGCGCGGCGGGAGATTTAGGTTATTCCGAATTAGGCCATCATCGCCCACAGCGCTCACTTCAACAATATATAATTTCCCTTCCGATTTAGATCCGATTAGATCACAACCGTTGACAGCGCTCACTCATAAGACTTCATCTTTTTCGATTCACGGGACATCCTTATCACACGCTACATGACACGCTAATTCGGAAGAGGTGTGAGCACGCACAAATCGATTACAGCGTAGTTCGGAATGTACAAAATCTCCCTTCACGCGATGCTCGTAACCCATGGCAACATCACTTCGGCGTAGGGTTGCCAGTGCCACGAACTACTTGTTCATATAAGGGTTACTAGCATCAAAAATACGGGTTTTATTATGTTTACGGGATACAATCTATGTGTAATGCTTTTATAAGATTAGTATATAATGCTTAAAATAAGTTTATTTCAATTTGTAAGAATCGATTTCTGAAATTCGTCATATTAATTTCTCGAATCGATTGAAATAAAAAAATCGTTTGGCATAATAATCGTTTCGCTTTCGCACATCAACACAATAAAAAAAAAAAAAAATAATAATGGTCGGCGACTTGGCGTCCGGCGAACTCTGCGATTTTGAACACGAATTGAGTACCTAGTGGTAATGAATATTGCGTATTATTGAACTTGTGTTTGTTTAAGACGTTACGAGATGGGCACTTTCTTGTTGTTTAAAACATTTTAAATTACATTTGACACATTTTAAATCGTATCTATATGAGTGTGTGTGATATTTGTGAAAAGTTAAAATGTAAACACGCAAGATTGGCGCGAAACTTCGACTTTGAATATCAAAACTGCAAAACACTTCATTACCACTAACTTATTTAATTTGAACAATGGATGAATTCGTCAAATAATTAAGTGATGTATTATTCACTGCCCCTGTAGTGGGGTGTGGATGTTCGAAATCCCCAATTTTGATGTTTTTTAGCCTCAACCACCACTCATGAAAATGGCGATTATCGCATTTACAGAGTTGATTAATGTAAGTAAATTAAACTTGTGCGCCTAATTATGAAAGGAGCCTTTTATCAATTGTCTTAACTAACGCACATGACGACGAGGTTCGTGTGTTAGGGACCAATCGGAGGCGCTTCCGAACTATACGGTTATGTAAGTAATATCAGTTTGTTGAAAACCAAATGTAGGCATTGTAGGCTGATAAAATTAACTTTTTAGATGTACAAAGACAGTGAATTTAAAGGAGGGGCCCGTGGCTAAATAATAACAGCCGCATAGGTCGATCGGTCAGGTTAAGCTACGCTTGCCGCGGTTGGTCTGTGGATGGGTGACCATCTTTACATACCGAGACCCCTCCGTGCCTCGGAAAGCACGTTAAGCCGTTGGTCCCGGCTGTTATTCGTGGATCTTTGACAGTCGTTACGGGTAGTCAGAAGCCCGAAAGTCTGACACTGGTTGTCAGCCTTTCGGGCTCTTCTTACCAAGGGGTATCGTATTACCCAGTAACTGGGTTCTGGAGGTCAAATAGGCAGTCGCTCCATGTAAAATACTGGTATTCAGCTGCATCCGGTTAGACTGGAAGCCGACCCCAACATAGTTGGGAAAGGAAAAAGCTAGGCAGATAAAAGACAGTGGATTTAGACAATAAAATGTCTAAAAGCATTAAAATAATTAGGAACTAATTATTGTCACTGAACTCGAATACGAACAGACATAATAATAATATGTACATGGTCATCAATGACAGCAAAAAAAAAACAAGTTCACTTCTTGGAAATGGCAGTGCCTAACGCGCAAGCGCGGCGTGATCTTATCACTTCACCCGATTCACGAGCGAAATGTCATGAATCGCGTGAAGTGATCACGCCACTCTTACTACGTCGTCGGGTTGAATTCAGTCTGGTCCGTCAGCCAGGCACACCGTTAGCACTCGATGACTTGACACACTCGGTTATCTCTTCTAATTGAATAGATTTGGGTTATTATCAGCGCTGAACATCGTTACAGTCTTTACTAGACTCCATCTACAATCGCTCATAATAACAAACAATGTCGATGCGTATTTACATCAGTCTAGTAGCTGTGCACGGTCGCACTTCAAGCTATATAAGGACTAGTCTAGAAAAAAAGAGAAAAATACAACATTGAGATCTTGACTGAGTTTCTGTTTTTCTATTTTATTTTATAACCCCACAAAATAGGAATGTTTTGACAACTAAAATACTAGCTTTGAAATTATATAAAATGAGCAATAGAATTACTTAGCATAAAAATATTATTAAAATCTCGATTATGATCACAGAACAGATAAAACCTCTTTTATCTGTTCTGTGATTATGATTGTAAATGTTTGCTTGGTCAATCCCTAGCGTCAGTGGGAAGACACTGACAGCTCACTCCACGCAAGATTTCACGGTGAGATTTACACAGAATCGACCGGCAGGTCACTTCATGGCAGACAGCGGTTTCCGCATCTTCCCTTAAGAAATTCTTGTAAAGCGTCGTGCGATCGTCGGCAGAGATACGGAAGTAAGAAGAGGTGACTCTGGTGACAGAGTTAATTAAAATAGAGAAGAGGAGAGATAATGCCACCCTGAGGCACACCTGCGGTAAGAGAGCACCAATCAGAAAACGACTCGTCAAGACGAACCCGCTGGGAGCGGGCTTTAAGATAACGAGTCAAACCAACTGGAATAGGAGAAATTTAAAGATTTAAGGATCCCTAGAAGGATCGAAATCATTCATCGTCGAAATCATCAGAGTTAAAAGCACTGCTTAAGTCGAAAAGTACTAGTAAAGTAAGAGATCTGTGTATCCATGGCCCAGCGGATGCCATCAGTAACCTTCAAAAGAACCGTTAGGTACTGTGCTATATGACCAGCACCCTTATTGCGTAACACATTGCAAAAAATGTGTCTGCTCACGTTATTGAGCGAAATAACGCAATGAATGTTGATGAACTGTCAAAATGAAAGCCATTGCTACTGATAGTGTTGTTACGTAATCACCCCGCAGGTCGAAAACCAGATTGAAGAGGACTAAGTAGGTCATTCGTAGAGAGAAAGGCAGAAAGTTGTTGATGAACAATATTCTCAAGAACTTTAGAGATATGGGAGGATAGAAATTGGACGGAAATCGGCGGGTGAGACCCGCACCCTAATTGCGTAACACACGATCAATAATCGGTTTCATTTTGACAGTTCAACAACATTCATTGCGTTATTTACATGTCGAGCAGACGAATTTTTCGAACATAAGAAGCAATGGATTAGCAATTTGTTTCAAAATGATTCAGATTATGATTGATCGTGTGTTACGCAATTAGGGTGCGGCTTAGGAATTTTGGGTAAGGGGATGATAAGAGCTTGTTTCTAGACCTCAGGTACAGTACAAGAAAAGAAGGAGAAATTAAAAATGTGGGTCAAGACCGGTAGTAGTGTGGGGAGGATAGGAGAAATCAATCTTGAGCAAAAATTATCATTGCTGCAATAGAAGAGACAGCACAAATATATTTTTTGACCTCAATTTTATTTCACTCACTGGACTCATTCCAAAAGAAGAACACTGGCATTGGCAAACCAGAAAGTTTATTTAACGTAGCTGATTTGACGTGCGGATCAAAAGTTACAGGGGGATGTTTGAAATGTTTGTTAAGAGCATTTATCATTACTGGAAACGACTGGAGACTTTCCAATGCCGACAGTTTTAAGAAACTTCCAGACTTCAGAGATAATGCTGAAAGATTCGGAATCAGAAATAAAAGAAAAACAATATGTATAAAAAATAATAGTGATTATTTTTATTTATACAAATTAACAGATCTTAGTGCTCAAATAGTAAAAAAACAATTATTTTAAGAACTAAATAAATAGGAAAGTGCATTGATTAGAAAATAAAAAAATTGTTCAAGTTAGCTCCTTGCAAATAAAAATAAAACTGATTATAATCACAGATGAAGCACATAATTTGAGAGCTCAATTTCTAACTGGCTAATTATAACTACATTTGCAACTGATTTCATTTAAAATATAGGAGTATATAAATGTTAAACCCTGACTAAGAAAATGTTCAGTACAATTTTGTCAAGCAAAATGTTAAAATATTAAATAACATTAAAAATAACTTACATTTCATGTGGTGATTACAAAAAAGTCAACAATACATTACTCAATAAAACTTGAAATGGTAGAATTTGTTAGTAGCATAATTCTTTGTTGGGTTCATACATCTTCATTATACATACTCAAGGCTTCTTCCCATGGGGGTAGGCCATATCTTCAATATATTTAATTGTAATGAGCCATTCATACATGGACATGAAATATATACTTTGACTGGTATTGAATAATTCAAATGACACCAAAATGCGGACTCATTCCTACTCATTAAAATACCCAATACTCTTATATATTTTATCTTACATCAATAAATTTTTGTACCATTCCATACATTTCCAAACTACTCTATCAAATAAGGCCAGTAACCTTAATCTATGACATCACGCGCGCCAGGCGCAGGCACCTCCCGGCCACTGGCTGACTCACTCGACAAAACTTACACAAGGCACGGGTTTACAAACGCACAGTTGCTGATACATCTTGATACCTGTAACCTGTGTTTGAAATTTCGCTTTACATTAATCTTAATGTAGGTAAATAGTTTCGTCATTTACTGGTCATTTCAATACAATACTATCTAAATAATTTAGAATAAAGCTAAAACCAGAGTCTTCATCAATATTTCATATTTATTATCCAACTTCACTATCCATATTCAAATACTTTTCATTTTCTAGTTTGAGATATATAATATAATTATTGTAAATACATATTGAAAAATGTAAGGCATATTGAGGCACTCAATTTTACAACCATAACAAGCGTGGTGCATTGTGGTAGCTATGGACTGTTAATGCTAAAGATACAGTAATATTCCGATTTACACCATTTTTCTCATCTTGTAAAAGTTAAATACATGAAAATTAATTAAAGAGAGCGTAATCACGAGTTGTTACTGTATCCCCACTATGGCTAAACATTAATAAATTATTCAACTACTATACAATTGTTCAATAACATAAAATTTGTAGCTTGGTTTGTGCTTTTTGTTACGTAGTTTGTTCTTTGACATCTCACTTAGTTCTTGTGTACGTAGACCAATCAGAGGAATGGATTCTTGGAATTCGTGAAACCGCCGTTATTTGTAGACTGCTAAAAACATGATAAGCCAATTAAATATTATCATCACGCTAATGAGTCATAGGATTATCCGTACATACTGCCTGCACATAGTTAGTTACACATCTATTTCTGTGAACTACACACAAAATGTAGGGAAGTAAAATTAACTATCAGTGGTTATTTCCTGTACGTTTTCAGTAGATAACATTATCAAAATAGTTCATAAATGAATACATGCACACTGGGTTAACAAAACATGGTTCATAGAAAAGAACATGTTAAAATTATTTCAGTAATTTATGAAACTAATTAAATCTTAACATACATTTAATGGGACTGTTATTATTCTTAAGGAGATGTAGATAATGCATAACTAATAATAGAACACAATAGTTGATGAGGTCCAAAAAATAATTGTTAATTCTATGCCAAATGGTATGTACATAGATGTAGCAAATTGAAGTCAGATGCAAAATACATCTCATTAATATGATGTACCTAACCATTACCAGGAAACATCTATATAATTCAGTCACATGCCTGATAGATCTGTCAATACCTAACACAAACAAATATGCTAATGTAAACAACCAACAGTTTCAAGGTCAAATCCAAATTGATATCTTAGAATGATGCACATAAAATATTCAATTAACTTCCAGCTATCAAATAATAAATGATAAAATACATTTATTATTATTATTAGCACATTTATTTATTGAGAACAGGTAAATGTGTTATCTGGAGGTTTTTTCTACATTATTTTCCTATAAAACCATGTATGGTTTGATTACATCATACTATACCTAATTCATTGAAAAGTTAGGATGTTTCTGACTGCTTGGTGCTCTACAACTGAATGGATTAGGATGAAAATGGTACATGAGTCGACTCTGACCTAGATCAACACATAAAGCTGGGACATGTAGTGTTTCTATAGGATAAAAGTAACGAACAGCTGTTACTGTTAGCCTGCATCTTCCCACTGTTGGGCAAAGGCCTCTCCCCATGACTTCCAGCTCTTTCGATCCCGGGCTAAACAGCTATTCTTATAATAAAAAGTTTAAATTCTCACCATAAATGGGTTGACTGGTACAGCAGATGTTGCGGTGCTCCATCCTCCATTGAAAAATGGGTTTTTATTGGCAAACAGATCATTGGTTGTGGTGCTTTGGAATGGATTTTTATTATTTACAATGTTATTTTCCTCTGAAACAGTTATAAATTAATTAATACGGCATAACACTATTTAAGTTACAGTAAATTATTTACAAAAAATTGATTATCTTCCACTGACTGAAAATAAGTATTATATAAATATTTAGGGTCATATCACCCAGAATAAAAAAGTAGAGTAAAGCAGGGGACTACTTGAACTGTAAAATTAGAAACCACATTACAATATTCTTACCCATATGTTTCTGGTTTTGTTGCCGCAACGCCAGATCTAAGTCTGCCAGTGCAGCATAGCGGTCATCTGTGCAAAAACAAAATCATTGAATATATTTACCCTGACCCTTAAAAAAGTATTACTCATAACTAATCACTTGTAAACTTACTTGCAGGCTGAGCTGGAGGGCTAAAAGCATTAAATGCTTGTTGTGAGGTCATGGACGGAGACGATGCAAAACTATTGTTCACATTATTGTTGAACTGACTACTGTTATAAATATTTGCTGTAGAAAAATCAACAGGAAAACTGGAAAAGAAATAGCTTTGTTAAGTAAAAAAAAATAAAGTGCTGTACTTAAGTAACATTATGCATGGTGTCACTATTCTTTTCTAAAAGACTTACTCAGGTACTGAGGCTGGTACAACAGCAGGTACAGGGGTGACAGTGTTCACAACAGGCTTTGCCAAATTGTTGACTGGATGAGCTACTCTGTAGTTAATGTCGTTAGCAGGCAGAAAATTGTTTACCACTTTCGCAGTCGGGACGATTGTGTTATTATTGACCAAGTTCTTCGATGTTTGCGGCGAAATCGATATCAAAGGCGTTGAGCCCGAAGCGTTACTTCCGGTCTTAACTTTGGGCTTATTCTTAATCGAACCATTGACGGGATTGTTACTTAGAGCAGGCGAGTCCAAATAATAGCGTTTCTTCTCATATTTGTCTGACATAAAATCTTTAACGCTTTGCTCATCAGTAAAATTCACACTTTCACCCTCGTAAAGGCCTAACCAAACGCGCCTGCAGTAGTCGTTACCTCTCGCTTTTATAAATTCTATTTCTTCCGGCGTGAAAGTGGCCATGGAAATGGACTTCACGCGGTGAGGCGGAGTAAGGCCACGCCTGAAACATAATACAGGAATCCGTTTGTTGATCTTGTTCATTTAGACAAAAGCAGAATAACGCAGAAACAATACTCACAACATTCCCGAGCATTTCGAACACACGAAAGAACCGATTGTACTGTTCACGTATGTAGGTCCTCTTTGGTTGCAGTCTAAACAATATTTGTTCCCATTGTGTGAAATAAGCTCACGTAAAGTTTCTAAATTTTTATCGTCCTGCTTGCGACGATTTGCAGCCATTTTCGTGTTCTATGTGTGGGTAATGTTTTATTTATATATAGGAATGCTACACTATTGAGTTTGTGTGAGTGCTTGAAAGTATTTTGTTGATCAATCAAAATCAACTTCAAACTTCAACTTCACAGTAATCACCACAGATAACTATACTAAGTCAGAGTAATCACAGTTCAACATAGATAGATGTTTGTCTATGGCTATAGAGATGTGAATTAACACGGAACCAGTGTGAATGAAAGTATCGACAGTAAAGTTCAATTTATCGCCAAACAATAATTTTTCTCTCTTACAGTGTGCTCGGTATATCATGCCTGGTATAAACCCAAACCAGTATAATGTGAGAGGAGTGTCGGAGAAAATAAATAAATAGGTTAAAAAAAATTATACAGATTTTTCTAAATTATATAATCTGGCATGAAATAAAATATACAAAAATAATATTAAAAAAAAAAACGGTTGAAAACTGAATTATTCAGAACTTAGCCACGGCCAGCCACGGCTGGGTGCACTCAATTTCGAGCTCGCTTCGCTGCTCTTATTGCTTCATAAAGCAATTATCACCACTTGTAAAAGACATGGGTTATTTAAAATAACATATAGGTTCGAAAACATTCAGAAATAAAAAAAAAACTGTAAAAGCCAATTTAATGATAGGGAACCTACCTACCTAACCTATTCGAGGTGAGACCCTAAAATTTTTGAGCTCGCTCTTGCATTCTCTTATTGAGGGCTATCGCACTATTAGGGCTATTGCTAGTGAGAGGAAGGTTTCTAGAAATGTCAATATCACTGAACCAAAGACTACAATAGTATGCACTGAACATTTAGTTTGCGGGATTTTTATCGCGTATTTTTACTAATTATTCATAAATTGTTGTAAAGATTGTGCCATTACTGATTAATTATGGTTTAAGATTAACTTAAGCCATAAGTAGTAACTTAGAATCTAATTTGGTAGGACTTGTAGAAAGGATAATATTTGTCTGCTTCATGCTTGACAATTTTAGGAACATTAAAATGTAAATATTACTTTGAAGTTTTCATAAGTATGTCGGAGATGGTTGTCAAATTAAAATTGTGGGTAGTCAACGGAATTTGTTATGATTTGTGTTTATTATCAATTTAAGTGATTTTTTACTATCAATTATTGTCTAATAAATCGAAACATAATTTATTGAGTAGTCGGTGTACGGCCTAGTTGATTTTTGCACAGAGTACACATTTTTATATAGGGATTTTTGGCAACATAAGTTGATAAATTGTACCCGTTGGTTTTATTCAAAACAACTGATGACTGTTACTTTGTTTTTAAAATGATTTACTTTGTGAAATCACCATTGTTTATTTATGACAATTATTCTTGTATTATTTGATTACTTTATAATGTAAGTCTTATTAGATTTAGCGTATTTTAGTGTTTTGTATCAAGTAAACACTTGACGTGCGTCATTGGACAGAGTTGTCGTGGAAGGATTGCAAAGTGGCATATCCTATAAAAGAGCGTGCACTCGTTTTACTAGTCAGTCGGTCTTCGGATTCGACTCAATACAGAGCACCTGAGGCCTTACCACGAGCTCTTAACGCGATCCAGTTTAGGCTGTTGGAAAGAGACAGAGCTATACAAGTCGTCTAACACCATCTCGATCCCTGAGCGTAAATTGAATCGCGTTAAGAGCTCGTGGTAAGGCCTCTGCTCCCGACAAAACTGTCGGTTTACCTGGTACAGCGCTGCTGTATATTTACATAGCTGTGTTGGCTTGCTAAATAGCGAGTAGATAGGTACACTTCGTGTTGGGTGGCTTGGCCGCTGTACGAACTGTGAACCTAAAGGGTTTTGTTCGATTAACTGTTTTTAATATTTACCCAAAGAGATTTAAGTGTCTTTGTATTTACCCATTATTGTCTTTTGTATACCGTCTTGTTTATCCCAATAACATGGGAACTCCAAACCCTGACGATATATATCGCTCGGCACTCCTGATTCTACATGTATATGAAGTTATGAGTAAGTACTTAAACGTATCTAAAGCATATCAAATGAAAGTACTGACAAGACCTTACTCGCCACTGGCGCCCACTGGAGAGCACAAAAACGATAGCCCCCATTCTTAAACTTTCCTGTATTAGTCGAAGAACTACCTAACTGACCTAGCACCTATTTATGTATGAATGGTCATTTAAAAATCCTGGATGGAGTATTATCATTTCTGAGCTCGTTTCGCTCGCTCTTGTATCCTACGCTTCAATCATTAGGCGCTTCTGTATAAATCTACACAGTTATACCTCTTTATGTATGAATGGACAAAAGAAAACGTATCCCATTCGAGACGTGTTAAAATTTTCGAGGACGTTTCGCTCGCTCTTGCAAGTCGTTGGCCGTTTATGGATAAGTCGACAACGTTACTTTTTGTATGAATGGACACACGAAAACCCAACACATCTGAGGTGGAGTGCACACATTTCCCCGAGCTCGCTTCGTGGAGCTGAAAATAATTCTACCAGCGCCCATGTTTAAAGGCGTAAATCAAAATCAAAAGTCATTTATTCAAATTAGGCTGAGAATCAGCACTTTGCGAACGTCAAAATGACAAAAGACAGTCCCCCAAAAACGCCCGCCCTTCACCACTTCCTAGTGCTATCGCTGGAAGGAAGTGGCGCAACAAACTCCCCAGCAGCACAGCTCTCTGTTCAGTTAGAAAATACTTGAATCGTGTTTACATAAAGACGACACAGAGGGTATCCGTACCCGGAATCAACGCCAACAGGAGACGGATCAGAGACGTTTTGGTAGAGCTATGCCGCAGAGGTCGGAGGGCCAGCTACCAACCACGGAGGCCGACCCGTCCGCAGCAGCTCCAGCATCAGCAGCACGAGACTTTGCTGCCCTGATGATGATGCTGCAGGAACAGGCCCACCGACAGGAGGAACAGGCTCGCCGGTTGGAAGAACAGCTCCAGCGGGATAAGGAGGAACAGGCCCGAGTCTTCGCCATTCCAAATTAAGAAGCTTCGACAGTTGCAGATAAATTAGTTTATGAAGCATTCTGTCGTTTTGGAGTACCTTTAGAGATTCACAGTGATCAAGGAAGGAATTTTGAATCCCAAATATTCCAGGAAACTTGTCGAGTTATAACTTGTAGTCATAAAACAAGAACAACTTCTTACCACCCACAATCGGATGGAATGGTGGAACGATTTAATCGGACATTGGAGAAGTACCTAGTAAAAGTTGTGGAAAATCGGCAACGAGATTGGGACAAACACATACAACCGTTTTTGTTGTCATATCGAAGCGCTGTTCACGAAAATACACACGGCTACACATCAAGCTATGCAAAACCAGTATTGGCTGACCTTTCATTGTGAGAAAATATCATACAAAGCGAGGCCAAGACAAACTGGTTTTGTATAGCTTGACGTGTAGCCGTGTGTACATCGGTGACACCAGCTTTCGCAAACTTTGGAAGAAAATTACGGCTGCCTGCAGACCTGATCACCGGAATACCACCTGATGCCCCACGCAGTATAACCGATTATGCGAATAACTTACGGAACAAAATTAATGACATTTCACATTTATGAGCACGTCAGACAATCGGGCCAGCAAATGTTTGAAAAGATGAAAACCCGTTATGTTTGACCGCAAAATGAACAATAAAGGGTTCGACGAAGGTTCACTAGTGTGGTTGCACAATCCAGTCCACAGCGAACGGAAATCTCCTAAGCTTCAAGCTAAATGGGATGGACCGTACCTGATTGTGACAAAGATCGATGACGTAACCTACCGGATACAGAAAGGTGCAAGTGGTACTCCTAAGATCGTCCATGTGGATCGACTGGCGCGTTATTATGGAGCCAATAATGCTCGGGACGAGCATGTCGTAGGAGGGGGCAGTGTTGCGCGCTACAATTAATGCCTGGAACTAATAGGTCCTTCTAGAAATTTCGATGCTAGAACTTTCTAGAACTATCGGCATCTGGTCAGTCGGGGCCAGAATGTACTTGAACCTTCTAGATGTTTCTACAATAAAAGGTTCTGGAACTATCTACGGCACTATAAATAAGGCCGTGATTAGCCATGAGTCACGACCAGTCAGACTTGCATCAGCGATACATGCAAATACATCGAAAGCGATCTTCAAGTGCGACTTAAGTGCAATTGTGATTTACATATAATTAGTGTGTTTGAGTTGTTATTACTGTTGCTTAATTAAAGTGTAATATTTTGGTAATTTATATCGATAGTTTAATTTGTCACGAACCCCGAAGCTCGTAACAATACCAATATCCTTAAAAACGATCTTTTAGAGAAACTGGTACCTAGCTGGTAAATTGCTCGAATAGCTCGTTTTTGAAGGACAAAATATATATTTTGTATATCAGCGGCTTTGCCCCACAGCAGAATACCGTAGGACATAACGCTGTGAAAATAACTAAAATAAACTAAACGAGCTGTATCAACGTCAGTGTGTCAGTGTCTTACTTTCCTGACGGCGGCGTAAGCAGCCGAACTGAGCCTTCCTGCTAGACTTGAAACATGAGGTCCCCACTGAAGTTTGGCATCTACTGTTAGTCCGAGCCTACAGTTTAAAACACCTCTTTATCTAAGACGATATTGGGTTGGGAAGGCGAACTTTACACATATCATTAGTGAACACGGGGTAAAACAGCAAAAACAGCAGAAAGGGGCGGTCGGGCGGCTACTGCTAGCCTGCCTGTGTGCACGAGTCGAAAAAGTAACTTATATTTCTGTACAAATGGTCAAAGAATCCAAATCTATCCGTTGGGCTAAAATCTAGCATGCTTCGCTCACACCCTCTATTCGCAGAGGCCCTTTCTGCCCTCACCTTCTTGCGTGAACTATGTATTTTCCCAATCTATCAATTTAATTTTATTGATTTTAACTGGGGTTAAACCTATGTTAAGTTTTGTAGTGATCCCCTCTTGAAAAACCTATAGGTAGCTATAATAATATTGTCATAATTTATTTAATGAGCAGATGAAGTCGCCTGAAAAAAAATCTGTCGCTGCGGCGTCGTTATGATTCAATAAAATAAATAATGTACATTTAAATTGTTATATTTTTTAAGAAAGTTTTGGATATATCGCTACCTTTATCTTTCTTATTTGCTATTCGTGAGCCAAATTGAAGGGCTCTTTTAGGCAAAATGACAGCTTCTGTTAATCCAAGATTGAATGCCACCAGCCTCAACATAAGCTTGTCTCCAATACCAATACCCAAATCTTCACTGGGGAAGCACCTGTAAATAGAAAAATTAAAATTATCTCACACTTGAAATCAGCCAAAAGCAGTTTTTTTTTTTTTTTAAATAAGCTGGTTATGTTTAATCACAAAGCAGTAAAGATTATTGAAAAAGTTTTAACCTCAGCCATGGTTTTAATTGCAGTATATAATTTGTAAAGTCTTCATCTAAATATGGCATTCTTGGTTGTCTACCATGATCACATATGACTCTGTTATCACGGGCCAAATTTCTGAATGAAATTCTTTTCCAGTCCAGTTGTAATTCTTTGCTAAGACCTAGCCAGCCATTACGTTTAAAAGAATTTCTATGCCTGATATATCCACCAAACAGTTCATCGGCACCAGAACCCAGTAATAAAACCTGAAAATAGAAAGGTTTCTTAATTAAATCCCAAAATAACATTTAATTATCCTGTTTTTTTCACCCATGTTTAGCTTACTCTGCTAGTAGAGTTGTCTAAGGAAGTCTGGCCCCTAGCAGCAAACCACAAGGCTGATCCAAGACTTTCATCTAAAATAGTTTGTCGAGGATAAACTAGATCACCTATAGTATTCTCTTGGTGTTTTTCTAGTTCTTCTTTTGGTACATTAACTTCTAGGAATACCCACTTTCTAAAAAAAAAAACATTCTGTTTAAATTATCTAAAATTCTATTTTACATTAAATTGAATAAATATAAAACATTCAGTTTTTAAACTCTGATTGATCAAGTTGAATCACCTCTTTGGACACAGTTTTTGCAACTCTTGTAATGATTGTCTTCCTGTTAGTCTATCAGGGACTTCATATGTAGCAATTTCATCTTTTTTAAAAGCAACATTTATAAGGTCTATGCTCTGTTCCATTGGCAAATATGTATCAGCTAGTAAGGCTAATATTGTGCAATCAAGACCACCGGAGAACAATACTCCAACTGTACAATGATTGCAGCTGTCTGTTCCAGCACTCAAACACATTTTACATTTATTTGGTTGTCTATTCAAACGCAGTTTAATGCTCCTTTCTAATAGTTCGGTTATTTTCAGAACCGTTTTCTGTATTACAGCATGTTCTAATAGTTTCTTCATTACTGTCAGTTTACATTTTATTTGTTTTGCTGTTGATTCTATGGATTTCACTACATCATCCTGAAACAATAATAATATGATGTAGGTTTAAAAAAACACTTCCAAATTAAAATCACTTAGCAAAAATAATAAACCTCTGTAAATTCCTCTTCTGCATACTCAAAATGAAATTCATCATCCGGTAGACTTTGTTGTGTTCTCAGTTCTTTTAACCAATCTTCAATGTCAAATTCCTTGGTTGAGCTTAAATCATCATTCCACGGATACAGCTTTATAATATTTGTGCTCAAATTTAATATTTGAATATGTGTTGCCGGTACTTCAATACAGTCATAATTTCTTCCTAAGATGTTACTGATAATAATGGAATTTTCACCTTTATGAAACAACAAGGTACTTCTTCCGATTCTGTCCCTCATAAAATATATTTTTTTATTTAGTTTGTCATAGTATATTATGGCAAATGGTCCTTTTAACGTTTTTAGTTGTTGTACAACGTATTCATCTGATGATTGTCCCTGTATTTTAAATTTAATGTTAGTTATTACATTTTTTAACAAACAATATTAATTGTAGCTGAATTAAAGGTTCGGTTAAATCTTACAGGTCTATTGTTTAGTTTTTCCATGATCACTAGCGTATCGCTGACATTGCTGGGCCATGTTTCATCAAATATATCTCCATTATACAGTAACACACCTTGTTCGGTTTCCATAGGCTGAGGTGATAGCTGTGGACCTTGCATCCACAATACTGCTCCACAGAAAAATGCATGCATGTCATCACCTAAGCCCATTTCTAAGGTTTGAGTCTTATTAGGGCCTCTGTTGTTGATCAGTTTTAAAACATGGTCGTCCTGAAAATAAGTTTTTCATGGTAAATAAATATAAAACAAGGTTATTCAGCATGGTCTTTTTTGGTAATAGTTACCTTGCTTGGTGTGTTGTTACAAAAACATATTTCACATAGTATTCCACACATTGTACAATCAATAATTCACCCAAATATTTTTGTCGAACTATTCAATGAAATGGTGAAGTGGTGAATTTTATTAATTTCATTTGAAATTGAAAGCAAGCAATATTTACGTCTCCCGTAGTATTACATACTCTTTGATCAGTGTTGCCATTCTACAAATTTAAAAAGCGCTAAATTATCTGAAAATTCCACCAGATATGAAAAAAATATAGTAAAAAAAATCCGCTAGAAACCGCTAAAATTTTTCATATGTGTGACACGACCAGTTTTATTTTTTGTAGGTACTAATTTATACATATTATAAGCATTATGTTATGCTAATGTAACCAGGTAATCATTACATAAAAGGCAGAATGGAAATAAATTATTTAATAATTAGTTTAAAACAATAAAAAATCAACAAAAACTTCAGTAAGTAATTAACGCTTAAAATGTGATTACTTAATTTATATGTTCAAATCAAATACTGCGTCCTCTGCGTCTTCAGCATCATCAGCTGCAATGATACTGGAGCTAGAAGTTCCAGCCTCTCCTTGCTCTGTAGTTACTTTTGTTGGATCACTTGCAAGCCAATGTTTGAAATCTTCATTGTTCTCTCACTCACTTCTATAGTTCTGTGAATACTGTTTTTTTTTCAATGGCACCTCCATGTTCCAAATTCTTATTAACACGACTACGACGACGACACGGCGACGAGCGAAAGAAATATTTTTTAACACAAACTTATACAAACCAGTTTTTTCCACTTGAATAAGTCAAGAAGTGAATGTGATTGATACAGTTTATAGTTAAATACTTCGGTCTCCCTCATTTTTAATATCGACGAATAAGAAAGACAATGAGTGAATGAACCACTTTGACAATCTTATCTAATAGCGGGGTAATTCCCGAGCAATCTATTCCGTTTCAGTGATACCAGCCTACGAACTAAAATTACTTCTTTTGGTTAGAAACTCATGAATTTCAATCGTCCAAAAGAATTCAAAGTTAAGTGAAAAAATCCGCCAGAAACCGCTAAATATTTATTTCCCGCTAAAGCCTTCTGCTTTCGCGCGAGAAGATCACAAAATCCACCAGTTCTAGCGGGAAAAGCGCTAAAACGGCAACACTGTCTCTGATGCTCTGTGCCTGGCCTGTGTGACATTCATTATTATACTCTTTGGTGACATTACATGAGTACCTATATTGTGTTCTGTGTGATTTACATCTCGGTTCAGTGACAGTGACAGCAAAACCATTTATAATAGTCTATGAGCCAGCAAAACTTGATAAAAAAAGTAGTGATGTAACAATGTATTTATTTTTAATATATCGATAATAAATTAATATACAGGCACGCAAACACGGGTTACAGTTGAATAAATAGTTTTTACTGAATTAGACCTCCCCAATATGATATACTAGTCTATGAATTAGACTTTATTTACCTCACCATTATCAGGCGGTGTGAGATTATGATCAGTGTGTAACGATTGAATCTGCAAGCAGCAGCGTTGGTACTTTCAAGATATACTGGGCACTCTGTCTTTGTTTTCTACTATTTGCTTGTGGTTTTTTTGACGCGTTGATTGTCATCATCTGTCAAAGAGTAAACAGAACGACACCGAAAATAACAATTTGTACTTTTGAATCAAGGGGCAACGTTTTATTGATAATAATTATGTTATTTTGATTATTGCAATCATGACGTCTACTGAAAATGATGCGGAAAAAAGTGAACAACAGCCTGAAACAGAGGGTAAAATAGAAAATGCGGAAGACGAGAAAGCAGCCCTTGATGAATACACATCTAACCTAGAATCTAGGATAAAACAAAAGTCTGAACTTAGAAATCAAAATCTGAATTGTGTACGTCCACCAGACAATCATTTCTCTAAATTAGATTCTGGACTAAAGAAGAACACAACTTTTGTAAAGAAATTGAAGTCGTTTAGCGCTATGCAAATTGATACACTTCTAAAAGATTTCAATGCCCTAAATCTTACTAAATACATCTCAGAAGTGGCAGCGGCGATCGCGGAAGCCAAGCTGAAGATGTCTGACATTGCAGCTGCTATTACTTTATGTTCTGCACTCCATCGCACCTATGCAGATTTTTCTGCAAATTTCTTTGAAAACTGGCAGAAGATCCTGACTTTCAAAGCTACAGATAAGATAACAAACTCATCAAAATTGCGTGTCGATATAAGATTCTACGCGGAGCTGGTAGCTGTTGGTATATTTCCAAATAAAATGGGTCTGCCTTTGTTGGGCAATGTGCTTACAGTTCTTATAAATATGGATAAAGAGGAGCATAACAATATACCAATATTATTGTCATTTTGCAAACACTGTGGTGAGGACTATGCTGGATTAGTTCCAAAGAAGATAAGAGAAACTGCTGAGGTAATTCTGCGTTAGTCTAATAAGTAAATGAAAATATATAGATAATTGTGGTAAAACAATATTTATGCCAATTTCTATCTTATTTGTTGTTCTGTACATTAATCTGAATTATATTAATTTTCAGAAACACAATATAACTATACCTAGAAACCCATTCTTGCCAGCTGAAAAGCAGACAGCAGTTAGAACTCTCCTGCGGGATTACTTCTCATCACTTACGAAGCACTTGCTGGGTGAGAGAGCACAACTGCAAGCCCTGCATGCGGCCAACCAGAGGACTCTTCATACCAGGGGAGAGTTGTCACAGGAGAGAAAGGACCAGTTGGAACAACATCAGGTAATAATAATAATATCCCTGGACATTTCACACAGCGCCATCTAGTCCCAAGCTAAGCAACCTAATGCTTGTGTTATGGTAACAAGATGGCTGATAAACTACTTATATACATTTTTTTTTGTAAATACATACATATTATAGATAGAAAAACACCCAGACTCGGAACAAATACATGTAGGTCATACAAATATTTGTTCCGTGCGGGAATCGAACCGGTAATGACAAGTTGATGCAAAAAAAATAGTTTCAAATTACATCCAGTTATATAATTTGCAATAAAATTAATGTAAAATTAAGTACTGTAATACTTGTACAAGGTTAGCACAAAGTAGGATGGCAATAAATGGATGAGGTATAAACCCTGCAGTGAACTGAAACAGTCATCATCTGCCTAGCCTTTTCCCAACTATGTTAGGGTCAGCTTCCAGTCTAACCAGATGTAGCTGAATACCAGTATTTTACATGGAGCAACTGCCTATCTGACATCCACAACCCAGGTACTGGGTAATACAATACCAATGAATGTTGAACACAATTAATGCAAAAAAAATTAATATAAAAAGTTAATAAGTAGGTATGTACTCAGAAATTATATAACACCTAGCTAGAGCAAAAACAAAAACAAAAAAATGCCTGCATATGAAAAATAACCTTTTGATTGATTTTAGAATCTTTAGAAGCCTAGTTTTCAACATTCTGTTTTCTTTTTGTCGACTCACTGAGTCATTATGTTACCATAAAACTGCATGATTTATTTTTATATGTTAAGTGAACTTACCTGTTCTATCTTAAAACCGAATTTCTAACAATACTTTCTTTATCCAGGCTACCTATGACAAACTACTATCTGGTGCACAGAGCTTTGCGGAAGTGTTAGGTGAAGAATTAGGAGAAGCTGGTGAACCACCCACATTGACACTGACGGTGACTGAAACACAAGGCACAGTGACAATTGGTGGCAATGAGGAGTTCACTATGCAGGCTGGCACAGATCCCTGGCAAGATGAGGACACAAGGACTTTTTACACTAGCTTGCCAGATTTGAAAGTGTTTATGCCTAACTATCAGGTGAAAGAAGTGAGTGTTGTAAGTAATCAACAAGTAATTTTTTTTTGTTCTACCGTCTCTGGGTTCTACCTTCTACCTTCTGGGCAAAGGCCTCCATCAAATTCTTCCTAGTATCCTTTTCCTGAGCTATCTTGAACCAGCCATGGTCAAATTATAGTTCTTTATTATGATTGACTTAAGAGTCATATGTAGCGACAAATGTTAAACATGATCATTAACCCTTCGTATGCGGATCCACACAAAAATAATTTTACAGAAACAATTAAAAAACCATTGTGTCATTCAATAGGGTAATATGAACTTAAAGAGATGTATTGATGATTTTTATGATCATAATTCTATACATAAATATTTGATACGGCCGCGAATCATATTCATATTAACATACAACCTGATTCTAACCTGCGAGTTGCAAAAAAATTAAGAAAATATCACGGGCTATCCTGACGCTTTCACCAAGGCTGGAAAACTATGTCTGCAATGCTTTGTAATTCGCTGCAACATTAGGCCGAAAATTACTGATAGTATGATATAAAACTTAGATAAAATAGCCAGTACAACTTATGCTTCAGTTCTCCAGTCACCCAAATCATGTCATCACCTTTTACAGTACTAAAGATACTCTGAATCTCAACCATAGCTCCAAACCATTGTTCATAATCGTAATTCCTTTCTGAACTGATTTATTTTTTCTTACAGACAGTAAAAAGTAAACCTGAGACAGTAACAGAAGAAATGTTGGATGAGGATTTGAAGGAGGATGAGCTGAGTGACAGTGAAGCACCTCCAACCGTTCCTGACATGGAGCAGGAAGAGGCACAGCCTTCTAATGTTTCCAACAAGTATGTTTATTATGAAGAATGTCTTGGTGCATAAGTTCTGAATTGAATCATTTATTCTGTGTCAAAATATGTTGAAATTTATAAAAATACATACTACAAATTTTTAAGATAAGATTATATTTATTTGCTTAAACATGTGTCATACATACAAGAAAATACATGCATGCAAGATGGTAACAACATTATTAGGTACAGGCATGTTTGCCACATGATGTGACATGCAAATGTCATGAAATATTACTAATTAAAACATTCTCTCAGAATAACAATAAATTAAGTAATTAAAGAATAATAATAATATTGTAATAAATTTAAAAGAACAAAGATCAAACAGAACATTAAAAACAAAAATAAGTTATTATTACTGTTATTTTATAATCATGTCAACAATAAAAAATAAAGATCCAAAAATAATGAAACTATTCCATTGTAAATTAAGAAACACAATAATTTAATAATTTTATCAAATTATGCTACTATGTCAATACAATTTTTTCCTCTAGGAACTCGTTAATGTTATAGTATGCTTTATTTACTAAATACGTCTTAAGATTTCTTTTCAAGTGTATGTTGTACATTGCATACATGTTTATTGCTAGAACAAATCAATTATTCAGGGTAACAGGGATATCGAAGCGCTACATGTTACCATGGGTTCAGTACATGATGCTGAACACCCTGTGTTGAAATTATCCATTCTCATAAAAAAAAAAAAAACTGTTCCATACATGTGGACCGTGTAGGTATTGCAGTTTTCTATCTAAACTGCAGATTTTGTTTTTATTGATAACTGGCCAAAAATTTCTATGCATGGGGTTCAGAATCATGTACTGAATCCATGGTAACATATAGCGCTTCAATGTCCCTGCCACCCTGTGTCCTGTAATGTGTCCAGATCCCCTAGGTCTAGATTTATGTACCGATTTCATGGTTTCAGTTTGAGGGTTGATGTCCCTTTTTTTTTTTTTTTTTTGAGGATGGGAAATCATCAAATGACTCCTCCCGCTCTGGGTGGAGCAGGAGGGAGTGTCAGACTCTTACTGACTAAAACCCACCCGTGTTCCTTCCTTAGCCCTTTATGTTCCAGGGCAGCGGTAACCCTTTCGGACAATCCCGCTACCCTGACAATCCCGCTACCCGGGTTGATGTCCCTGCCCCCCTGTTTTGTCCTTGTTTACATTAGAGAATCCTTTTTGTAAAATAAATTCATATTTTTTCACAGATATGCTCTGGATGCATTTTTGAATGAGCTACCAAACTGTATCAATAGGGAATTGATTGACAATGCTGCAGTGGATTTTGTCCTGAATCTCAATACTAAGAATAATAGGAAAAAACTAACAAGGGTCCTCTTCAGTGTTGCTAGAACTAGACTAGATTTACTGCCCTTCTACTCAAGGTTTGCAGCTATACTGTACCCAGTGTTGCCAGATGTATGTGCAGATTTGTGTCAGATGCTGAAACAAGACTTCAAATATCATGTTAGGAAAAAAGATCAGATTAATATTGAGTCAAAGGTAAATATTTTATAATCAGTTTTCTTACTTTTGTACTGGGTAAATCATAGACGGTAAATACAATATTTTGGAACGAAGTTCCTTAACGCGGCTTGCGGTAGAAGTATACGGTGTGTGAGTGGACTGGTCGAAATCGTCACGTACGGAAAAAGCGTTTGCACCTTCGATGAGTGTCTCTCTCTCTCTCTATCTCTCTCTGTGTCTATTTCTATTATATACGAGTGTATGTGTGTGCGAGTATCGCGAAAGGAACTTCGTTTCTGACGGTTCTTCTGACTATTCATTCTTTTTTTACCTTTCAGATAAAAGTGGTGCGTTTCATTGGCGAGTTGGTGAAATTCAGTCTTTACTCGAAAATGGAAGCACTGTACTGTTTGAAGGTACTCCTGCATGACTTCAAACATCATCATATTGAAATGGCGTGCAATCTCCTTGAGACATGTGGCAGGTTCTTGTATTGTAACCCAGATACGCACCAACGCACCATGATCTACCTACAACAAATGATGAGGAAAAAGGTATGAGGTGACATCATAAAATTCTGTTGAAAGTTCCAAAATAAATAAATAAAAATCTGATTGTACTTATTACTTTATTTTTAGACTGTATCAGCACTAGACTCACGGTACGTGACGCAAATTGAAAACGCATTTTACTACGTGTGTCCTCCTGAAGCACCAGCTCAGCCTAAGGAGGAAGAGCCCCCCATGCACCAGTTTATAAGGAAAGTACTCCATGAAGACCTGCAGAAGAGCAATGAGGAGAAGATATTAAGACTGATGCGAAAGCTAAACTGGGAGGAGCCAGACACTGCAGCTATTGCTATACAGCACCTAGCAGGCGGCTGGAGAGTGCGGGCCAGCGCCAGGAGAGCGCTGGCCAGACTGACGGCGGAACTAGCCGCGTGGCAGGAGGCCGTGGCCCCCGCAGTAGTCGACACCATCCTTGAAGAGATCAGAGTCACCATGGAAGACCCTCACCCCAGATATAACCAGAGAAGAATAGCCACTGTCAGATATCTTGGAGAGCTGTACAACTACAAGCTTTTAGATTCCCGCGATGTGTTCACTGTTTTGTACTCTTTTATAACTTTCGGAGTAACGAACGAGCACGGCAACGTGTCTCCTCTCGACCTTCCAGACAATGTGTTCAGAATAAGACTGGTCTGCGCCCTTCTCGAGACGTGTGGCGCATACTTTAACAGCGGATCTAGCAAAAAACGTCTAGATTACTTTTTAACATTCTTTCAAAACTATTACTGGTTCAAACAATCTGATCCGTATTGGACTGATGACAACATGTTTCCTATTTATGTAAAATACATATACCAAGAATGTTTAACCACCCTGAGGCCTAAGTTAACGTTGTTCAATAGTTGGCAAGAATGTAAAGATGCAATAGAAGACTTGCGTCAAACGTTGTTCCCAGAGCTAGGCGAGGAAGATATGGATAACGATGACCAGGGGGACGATAGTGTCAACGAAGGATTAGATACTATTATTGAAACCGATGATGAGACAGATAATCCTCAACTTCCAGAAGAAAGCTCTGATGAAGAGCCTATTACAGAGAATACTGGGAATGACGAAAGTGAAATCCAGCAGAACGACGATATTGCAAACGAACCCAGGAGACCTGCTCCGAAGCCTGTGAGTGATTTAACAAAAATACTGACATTAAACTTGTGTAGGCTTGTAATAAAACTTACTTTCTTTTAGGTTGAAGATGTTGAATTCGAATCAGCGTTCGAAAAGATGGTAATGGAAAATATAGCCGAGCGGCAGCGTGAGACGAGGCCGCAACAGCGAGACATAGCTGTCCCCATGACCTGCCGACAGACCACGAAGAAAACTTACGAACAGTTGTTGGTATGTAATGTAAGTCAATATACGACGGAGCAAAAGGAGTATGTAAGCGTAGTATGTAGTTTCTGATGCCTATGGGAAATTGGTGTGAGTTTATGCATGAATGTTAATTATCTTTTTTATAATGGAATCTAAAATAATATCTGTCACTATGAAATGCATCAGCATAAAAAGTTCAATGACCGACTGAAGGGCAAATACCGCACAGAACACAGGAAAGTAAGAAATAATTTTTCGGGACTCCAGTTAATATTATACTAAAGATGTACTTTGTTTACAGGAAGGTAAAGAAGGCGTGGAGTTTGTGCTGATGGTACGAAAGGGTACTAAGCCGCAGTACAAGTCATTCAATGCTCCGCCTGAGCTCGCCAGCAACCTACAACAGCAGGCCCTGGCTGATAAACAAGAGATGGAGAGGATGAAACTGTAAGTTCACATATTTATTTAATTTACTGCTTTGTAAAGGTTTTTGTGATAAAGCCGCGCGAATATAGTCGTGCGTTGTATATGGAGACACTCTGGAGGACATTTGTCCCCCACTCCCCCAGAGAACCTAAAACTTCACATAAACTAATTTTTACTTAAAACTTTTTAGGTTAACCCTGAATATCTCGGAAAGGCAAGAAGAGGAGGAATACAGCGCGGAGAGTGGAGGGGGCTCCGGTGGCAGTGGCAACCCCAACAGAGGGCAGCACGTGCGACAGAAATATCAGCACCCTAAAGGGGCGCCTGACGCTGACCTCATATTCGGACCTAAAAAATTTAAATAACCCATAGTCGCGTATAGAGAAAAGACCGAGGGTCTTTTTACGAATGCGCTGAGGTAGCCCGCAGGATTCAGCGATGATTTTTTTTTTGTAATTTGATCAAAATATGACCTAATAAAAACGTGAGTTTTTCGTGGGCTACCTTTTTTGTATTCGTCTGAACTTTTAAACCTGCCTGCTGTGCTCAGTGCTGCTCTGGAACTTTGTCTGTGTAGACTGTACAGTGAAATGAGATTGAGAGGCGGGACTGTTGTGTTTATGTTGTATGTTAATTAATGTATCTACTTTAATATCTCAGAAATAAATTAGAGCTTATTTACGTTTATATTTTTTATTTACTTAGGGCTGAGTTTTCCGACGCCAGATTTGACAGTTTTTGTATGAAATAACTGTCAAACAAAATTATTCCTCGAATAAAGTTAACAGGCGATTGAAGAATTAGCCCTTAATGAAATTATATTACATATTTAAATTAATTAAAAGATATTATTCAATGAACATCATAACAAAAGCACCGTTGATACTAGATTACTAGAGCATTTACTTATAACAGAACATCGATTTGCCGTTTTTTAAACCAACGAGCGTTTTGGAGTAATTTTATCCAGCCAAGGCACGAGAGATCAAGAACGCACAACCATCATTAGTGATTATACACTAGAGCATTTTCTCGAGAATTTCCATGTAATGTTCTTACGAATGGTACAATACAGGCAAAAGCTCAGGGGGCTTACCACCAGCTCTTATATAGCACCGCAGAAGTTGAACTGCACTGCTTTTTTAACCGACTTCAAAAAAAAGGAGGAGGTTCTCAATTCGGTTGTATTTTTTTTTTTTTTTTTTTTTTTTTTTTTTTTTTTTTTTTTATGTTTGTTACCTCAGAACTCCGTTGTTTATGGATCGATTTGCAAAATTTTTTTTTAACTTTGAAGGATATGCTTCCAGATTGGTCCCATTATTTTCAAAATCCAGTTCTGATGATGGGATCCATGAGGAATCGAGGGAACTCCTCAAATATTATAGGCAACTATATAGTAATTTTAATATTTTCATCGAGAAATCAAGCGTTTACAGTCAAAAAGTAACATTTGATGAAGTGGAACTGGTGAAGAAGATCAGATATGGCTAACGGAACTTGTCACTCGCATAGATATCACAATCAAGATAGTTAAGCAACTATGACAATACAAATAAACATACAACCCTGAATAGTTATATTGAAAATGTTATCATTGAACTGATCTGATGATCATGATGGAGCCGGAAGACAGGTACCGGAACTCCGTAATTAATCAACGTATTCTAGCCGTGTTTGGGCTTATTAAAATTGTCATGAAATGCACTTTGGCTATAAGTTACTATCGAACTGATCTGATGATGGAGCTGGAAGGTGGAAGGTTGGCATGAGAACTTCAAAATAAAACAATGTATCCTAGCAGTATTTGGGCTTAGAACTGTCATGAGATGCACTCTGAATACAAGGTGCCATTGAAAATCTAGTTTTGATGTTATCATCAATGTGTCCACAAAACAACTTCTGAAATATTAAAGGCATTTTGCTTACAATGTTTAAAAAAAAATCGCTTCTATTATTTACTAAAATTAAATTGTATTCTTGGTAGTATGCACACGTTTCCACGCCACCTATGAGGTAGTGTGCTGGGCGCGTTTTTTTTAATGTGGTTTCCCCGGTAGGCCTATTCCATGGCACGTTATGTGTTGTCTTGATTATCAGATGGCAGATTCCGCAACCTTGTTATCTCTGTCATCGCTCGATCATCGTGTGGTCGATTCAATAATTTATTGGCGTCTAAATCTGATAACACTATGCCTTCCAAACTTCTGACACGACTTAGCGCGACATATATTTGTCCTTTTGCAAAGTTTTTTTTACCAAGGTCGATCACAGCTCTCTCGAGGGTGGTCCCTTGTAGTTTATGGACTGTTACCGCCCAGCTCAATATTAGAGGCAGCATACGACGCATAAGAATCGACAGTATTTCAAGCGTCATATTATCATCTCTCTACGGGATCAAATTAAAGATCAGAAAGTAGACAGTAATATGTACCTATAGTAATAATATGTACAGTAGTATGATATTGGTACTTCTTCAAAATATTATTCTATGTAGAAAAGATATTAACTACGTTGCCATTATATTATAATAAAAAATACACTAAACGGCTAGAAATAAAAAAACTTTTTACAAAAAAAAATAACCGCCTTCAAAAAAAGACAAACAAAAACGTTCCTGCACTAAAAAGTAAAAAATAAAAAATTGAATTCCTGTAAAGAAACTTAATTTAAAGGTAAACTTATTTGACATTAATATTTTGCAAATATTCAAAATTGTTTACTTCTTTTTGGAGTCGGTGCCAGCCATGGCAAGGAAATACGTATGGGCAACAATACCTCGAAAAACGACCTCTAACATTTACTATAAAACTACCAAGATACCTATTGCATACCTAGAATAATTAAAACACAAATACAGACTAGACTGTACTCTAAAACAAATTGACACAATTTTCACAATAATTTCTTTTAAATAATAATAATTATACATACGTATAAAAATCCCCTGCCACTTTTTAAGTACTTTGAAATTTTTGAAGCATTAAGTTTGTAAGCATCTGTTTTAAAATTTTATAATCGCGAATTGAAAAAATAAATGGCACAGGATACAACTGCTGGCACCGACTCCAAAAAGAAGTAAACAATTTTGAATATTTGCAAAATATTAATGTCAAATAAGTTTACCTTTAAATTAAGTTTCTTTACAGGAATTCAATTTTTTATTTTTTACTTTTTAGTGCAGGAACGTTTTTGTTTGTCTTTTTTTGAAGGCGGTTATTTTTTTTTGTAAAAAGTTTTTTTGTACTTAGTCATAGAACAAAAAAGCAGTGCAGTTCACTTCTGCTCTGCTATAAGAGCTGGTGGTAAGCCCCCAGTTTCTAAATGCATTTCCATGTAATGTAACGTTCCTGCGTAGCTTGACGTTGTGAACATTTCTTTCTATCTTGCGTACATTGCTGAAATGTTGGACCTATTGGGTCGCGTGTATCTTGATGAGATTTAATAAAAACTAGCTGACCCGGCAAACGTTGTTTTGCCATATAAATTATTTCTAGCTGGCCGGCGCTACTTCGTTCGCGTGGTGTCCTACCCCCTACCCCCCTACCCTACTCCTACACTCCTCCTACCCTACTCCTACACTACTTTTACCCTACTTCTAACCTACTCCTACTCTACTTCTACTCTACTCCTACCCTACTTCTAACCTACTAGTCCTAGATAATCCGAGTAATGTTTGTATGTATGTTGTCGATTCAAAACCCTTAATTTAATACGTGCTTCAATTCGATTGGCCCCGAGTTTACCGTACTGAAGGGACGATCGTCAAATGTTTGACAGGAAAGTAGGTAGAACAGTTTATATGGGAAAATTAAATTGTTGTTTTTACTATCTTCCTCGCAATTTTTCCATATTTTCTCACCGTTTAAACCTTCCCTAGACTACAACAAACATTTCAAAACCAAAAACAGCTAAATCGGCCAAGCCGTTCTCGAGTTTTAGCCACTCAAACGAACAGACATATATAGATATATATATAGAAGAAGAAGATAGATAAGAAAAATAGAAAAGAAAAAAAGAGATGGCAACTTAAAATTTACAATAAAAGACACATTTTAGCGTTCTTTAAGGTTTGGAATGAATAGGCAGCTCTATGCAGTAGTGCATTCGTGAATCAATCAATCAATACAGAAATGCAGCATGCAAGCAATACATTCAACAGTAGCAAAAATGCTTGGTTTCAATGAAAGGAAAAGTACAGTCTGTGTTTAAAAAATTAAGCTGTCAAATCAAATCTGTCAAGCGGTTTGAGGGCGCGTACCGGCCGTTATTCTGATATTTATTGTTTTTTATTTTATCCGTGTACTGTGATGTCAATGTAGTTCTAGAGAGTTTTAATAGTGCCAATTAATCAAAGTAGATAACTGTAGTGTCAAGGTCCGTGTATAATTGTGCAAACAAACTAATAACCTATAGTGCACGATGGCAGACGATGATTTCAGCAAACTTTTGCAACAAGCTGAACAGTTGACGACTGAAATTGAGGGTAATGAAGAGCTGCCGAGGGTTGAACGATCTTTGGGCCAGGTGCTTGAGGCGTCGCAGGAGCTTTACTCAAGAGTCATCCAGTCAGGAGCGAATGATATTCAGGCGTAAGAATTTGTTGCATTTTTTACTTTACATTCTAATTTCTGGGCTGTCCTTCTTAGCTATTTACCTTCACCTATGTGTTTCGTTACAGGCATCTTTTGTTTGGCTCCAAAGGAATAGATTTGCAACAGATATCACAAAAACTCGAAACACTAAGCTCCAAACGGACTTTTGAGCCACTCCAACCTATAGCTGACTCTGATATAGAAAGCTTTTTGAGAAATGAACGAGAAAATGCTATATTGTCACTCATTGATGAGGTTAACAAAAATGTAAGTATAAATTAATTTGTAAAGATAAAAAGAATTAATTGTACTATCCTATCGCCAAAACCTATATCTGACCATTTTGAAAACAAAATCCTGTGCACATGATGACCACAGCTGTGTCTGTAAGTAAAACAAAAGAGGATCCTTTTTAAGTTGACTAATAATATGCGCTGCGAGCACCTCATGGTGGTCAGATATAGGTTTTGGTGATAGTACAGACAAAGCATGTTCACAATCAGAGGTTCTGCCTTTGATTGTGAACATGATTTGTCTGTTTTTGAGTAAGTATCTGAATTCTACTTTCACATTGCTTTAAAATAAATTCCAGTCCCTACAAACAACAGAAGATCAAAAATGGGAACACATGCTATCAGAATGGAACAGAGAAAAGATAAAGTTGATGAATGCTATGATTGGTCCTTCTCAAAACTGGCTGGACCTCAAGAGGACCCCAGAGCCACCAAGTATTGCGGACACACCTAAGAAGTTTGGACATTCCATGCTTGACAACATAGAAGCTGCTTATGCCAGACAAGTTCACCAGTACAACAAGCTAGTGTTCCAGGGATCTAAGTCAAGGACAGCTCTACATCAGAAATTTGCGCAAGTTGCTGAAGAATTTAATGATCCTGTAAGCAATCTTACCTCTTTAATTGAAAGTTTTAATTGTTTATAAAACATTACAAATCTAGATTCATGAAAATCTTACTGATTTATTCGAAATATTTTCAGAAAGTTAAAGAAATGTGGGAGATCATCAAAACAATGGCAAATATTCCAGCCTTAGTGAGGGATGAGGACCCTCTCAAGGCCAGAGGCAACTCTACCATACAACAGTGTCTTGTTGCTCAAGGGAAGAAATACTTGGAGAAAAGGTATGTATGCTAAACAAGTTATCTAGCTGGATTATATTTGTTTTATTGCCTAATATGTTCTATATTGCTATTATTTTAACCCTGCGCATTTTGTAAAAGTAGACGCTACACCTCATAAAACAATAAGAACATGAAAAGTTCACAAAGTACAGCCCAAGTCTTTGAGTAATTTTAATATATCTCACAATGGTTTTTGACTACTTTTTTAATAGTATTGAACTATGAAATCTTTATTCTAAAGCTTCATAACCTACTTCCAGATATAAACTATACATGAGTGATGTAGTGCGCTCGAACCCAGCAGCAGCGATGCGTGGTGGTGAGCCAGGCACATACCCTCTAGTGCGGGGCTTCGTAGGCCTCCGCTTACAGGGCCAGAATGTGCAGGTGTTGACTGACGGCGTCATTGATGAACGCCCACTATGGCCCATGGTGTACTACTGTTTAAGGAGTGGCGACGCCAATGCGGCGCTGCATTGCTTAAGGAAGGCAGGGTAAGCAGATAAATCCACAATGTTTTGTATGCATAAAAATATCAAATACAATGAAACAAATATGTTGCTACAGTAGATTAACAAATAAAAAGATATATTCAAAAAAAGTTTTATCCAGAAAGACAGGCACTAGACAAGTTTATAGTGTTGCAGTTAATGATATGTTTTTGTGGTTCACAGTCGAGATCATGAGGAGTTTATATCAGCTCTGGAAGAGTACATAAAGAATCCGGAAAAGCCGTTGAGTGACAAACTACAAACTGCCATCAACTTTCAATATAGGATACAAGTGCGCAACTCTACAGACCCTTACAAAAGAGCTGTAAGTACATACCACTTTATTTTCTTCAGTCAGCTAGGGAATAAATGGTATATCTCTGCCTAACCCTTCTGGAAATACAAGCGTGATGTAATATTATGTTATATCGGAAATGCAGGCACCATCTAGGTTTAGTTGACTTTTAAGGTGTCTGAAAAGATCTCTCTCTTTTACATAAAAAACTAAACATTATTTAATTTCACTATGTTAAATCTATGTGGTAGTACTTGTATTATAACAGTGTCTTAATTTTCACAGGTATACTGCGTCATAGGTTGTTGTGATCTCAGCGACGAACACTACGAAGTGGCGCGCACAGCCGACGACTACCTCTGGCTCAAACTATCCTTCATCAAATCACGCGGCAACAATGAGACTGAAACCTTTTCGTATTCTGATCTACAGAAAATGATTTTAGAGGAATATGGTAAGTAAATCAAAATAAAAACGTAGGTTGCCTCATAAAAAACCTTAAAATAATGTGTGCGAACTAGCCCTTATGCGTGGCAACGGGGAGCATACACTCCCGCTCGCGCCCCCATTCCAACCGCCAGTGATTCGGGGGTCCGTAGCCACGCTCGCGGCCCGTTCAGGCTCATAACAGTATTTCATTTTTTTTAAATATTATCTGTTTGTGCCCTTGTACTGTGTTTTATAAATTATTATATCTTACGAGTGCTAAACGTGCATTCCAATCATTTAAATAGGCCCAACACATACTCTAAGAATTATGTTCCTATATTCAAATTTTATTTGTTTCAAATTGACGTTATCTCAAGTTAAACAAATATCAACTTTATTTTATTGGTTATTAAGTTGATTTCAGAGTGACTAGCACTATTGAAAAAGTTTAAAAATGTGAAGTTGTAGCGTAAACTGGACTTTATTGTGTAGGAATTAAAGTTATTTTTCCATAAACTCATATTTGTTTACATTTTTGGCAAATAAATCGCCAATGCAGATTAAATGTTTGTTTTCGTTTTGTAGGTGAAACACATTATCATGCCTATGAGAAACCAGTGGTGTATTTCCAAATGCTGACATTGACTGGCCAATTTGAACCTGCAATAGAATTCTTGTCAAGAATACCGAGGTAAATATATTTCTGCACTTTCCAAATTTATAAAACAATTAAGAACTTAAGGACCTAAATGAATTTATTATTCCAGATTCCAAGTTCATGGTGTCCACATGGCGTTAGCCCTTCATGACGTCTATATGTTAGGCACACCTCGTAATGTCCAAGCACCATTATGTAAGTATAAGCTCTCAATATTGGGGGCATTGTCCCCCTAGTTGATGAAAACTTTCCCTGTAGGACTTGGCCACATGGCCGTGTTACTGTAACCTTTCCTGGAAAGGATGGTATAGGAGGTATGGAAGAGACGTAGCCGCTTCGGGTAGTTTGCTTTGTTAGCGAACCAAGCAGCGTGCATGATGTGTACCAAGAAACGTGTATGATGTGTACCAAGAAGCGTGGTGGCATTCCACCAAACCAACTAGTAGTTGGTGCACTTTCGTGCAAGGTGGTGCAATGGAATGTTGATAAGTCCTTGGCTGTGGTAAACTTTTTAGAAGATTTTTATATTTTTTATTTGAATGTTATTCTTTTCTTTTTTATTGCTTCTTTTTGTATCTGCCAAAAGGTTTGGTTTGTGTTTCCAATTTATGTTATACTAGCTATAGTTTGACCAAAACCGCAGAACCGCGCCTTCGGTAAGTGCGCGGCGAGACTGGGGGCAGTGCAGGCCGCTCATTCGTCATCGCTCACGGCGTCCCGCCCCCCGCCTCGCCGCGCATTCCTAAGGCGCGGTACAGCAGTTTCGGTTAAACTATAATGCGCGCAATTCAAACCTTTTTATGTTATAACAATTTTTGTATCAAATATCAAATTCGATTTTTTTGTTGCAGTGTCTGTCGATACAGACGATCCTGCGCCACTCCGTCGCCTGAACTTGGCGAGACTACTGCTCTTGTATGTCAGAAAGTTTGAGCTCACAGACCCATCTGATGCATTACACTACTACTTCTTCCTGAGGTAAAGTCCCAAAGTAATTTCTCGAGCCTTTGTTTTGATATGTTTGAGTCGCTAGTACTAATTTCATGATTGTTTGTTTTAGGAACCTGAAAGATCCCAGTGGTAAGAACTTATTCATGTGTTGCTGCACTGACCTGGCGCTTGAAAGTCGCGATTACGACCTGCTGTTCGGACGGATGGACGCTCTGACTGGAATGCGCAGCCAAGGCCTATTGGACCAATTCAACAATCCACATATTGATAGCAAGGTATGCCTGCCATCTGATATTTCATAATTTTATTTACTAAAAAGGGCGTGCATATACTACAATAATTGTACTTTATTGCAGGTTATAGCTCTGAATGTAGCAGAACAGCTAGTGAACAAAGGGCTCTTTGAAGATGCCATCACTATGTATGACATTGCTGGGGTAAGATATCAATGTCTCATCACCCATTATCTTTATTTGGGTTCTATAGCTTCAAGCTTTACATGTTCAATTCTTTTTGCAGAACTTGGAGAAGGTTCTAGAACTGTTCTGCGTACTGTTAGCTCAAGTAGTGAACAGTGGTGGAGGCGCGGGCGGTCTACGTCAGCGTCTGTCAACACTCGCGGAACACGTGTCGAGAAGACTTCGCTCGGCCGACGGCACCGCGCTGCCGGCAGCGCTGGTTGAGGCATATACCAAGCTCTGCAAGCTGATGACATTCTTCGATCAGTTCCACAGCGAAAACTATGAAGGCGCTCTTGAGGTAGGACGAAACTAGACATAATGTATGTTCCAAAAGTGTCTGATGAAATTGTAAACAAACCCTAGGAATTAGTAACAACGACAATTGTTGTTTGAATAACATTAGTAAATTGTAATAGAAAAATCGTGAACGAAAATGTAGTTTATAAAATTAACCTCTATTGTCAAACCTGAGTTGAGCCACACAATTCTTGCACTAACTGAACAGGTCCACTCACATGTGTGGTTCTTCCCTAAAAAGACAATTTTAGGCAGACACGGCACGGTTCTACACAGTCCTCGCATCATCTGACTAAGATCACGGCTATCACCCCAGAATTTGTTTCGCAATTTCTTCTCAGGGGTAGATGGGAAATGTCGATTCCATCTAGCTTATTTTAAGTGTATCCTACTATCAGAATAAACAATTTAATTTAATTTCAAATGAAAAACATTTGTAAGGTGATTTAAAGTTAGAATTTCGGGGTTAAGTATACAAATATCAAATAAAAGCACTCAATTTTTAACTGGCACTACAAATTGGCGTCTACAGGAACGTTTTCTGATCAATTTGTTTACATTTTCATCAGATAGTTTTGGAGCACACTATACCTACCTTTTATTTTCGAGTTATCATGATTTTAATATTAAAACTTCTACAGACGCTTCGTGAATGTGAACTGGTGCCATTGAACGCGAGTGAGCTAGACGCGCGAGTATCCGCCGCGCGGACTGCCCGTGGAGAGCTACTACGCAGTCTGCCAGCGGTGTTGCGAGCGCTATGTACCATCTTGCTGGCGCAACGGCAACGATTACGCACCGCGCAGGTGCAACCGCTTGCAGGACAGAACAATAAGGTGAGAATATAGTTATAGTCTGATTACACCCATAGTTCAAACTTTTATCTGAAGAATAATAATGGTAGTTTGACTTATTTTGTATACAAAAGCTGTCAAACCGCAATATAACTAATATTGCTGTCAATCGAAGATGATGTTTATTTGGGGAGCTAAAACTAATATTGGGAAATTATGGCATATTTTCTATATAAAAGCGGACAAACCGCAAGTTTTATTTCTCAGATACATGTTATCTCAAAATTGAAAAATCAGCACTTATTATATAAAGAGAAACTATTTTGAAGCTGGAATAGGTCTCCAGTTGGGTTTATGTATAGCATCTATTTTGTCAATTTATCGAATTTTCTATTCTGTGTTGTTTCCAGCAAGTGGAATGGCTGCGCGAACAAGCTGAAGTACTGAACACATTCGCTGGCAACATCGCGTACAGAATGCCCGGCGACACCTACAGCCAGCTGGCACAGATGCAAATCCTGATGCATTAGGATTAATTAAATTGTGTTCTTAGAGATAAAGTTTGTTATGATTACGTATTAAATATTTTTTTATTAATAATACTGTGTTTTATTAATACAGGAAGTAGACAATGATAATAATAGTATACAATTCATCAAGGCGGAACATAAAATAAATTATTATAGTTAAAATTAATGTGGCATCTGCCAAAATCAGTCTTAGACACTGTAGTAGATTCTTTCTGCAAGCTGCCTTCTAACTTCTATACCAATATACAAATCATTTACATTATCCTCAGGCATCTCTGTCACTTCGTTTATGACTGGCATTGGTTCTGGGTCAATATAAGGCTGAGGGTCCGGCAGACCAGCTCTTATGCAAAGATTATGTAACACAGCACAAGCATTTATTATTTTAGCTGCTTGCTGTGGTGTGTAGTGCAGTGGCCTTTTGTGCAGACACTGCCATCTTCCTTTGAGCTTGGCAGTACACCTTTCTATACATGTTCTGGTTCTGCCTTGAAAGTGGTTGTACTGAGAATCTGGCGTGCCTTGAGGGGCATGTAATATAGGCGTCATTAGCCAGGCTCTTTGAGGATATTTGTTGTCAGCTGGAAAATAAAAGTAAGTTTTAATGGAGATGACTTCTAATAAAATCAATCATTTATAGTGCAAAAAAAAAAATGAACAAACCAATGAGCCAGCTCATTTCTCCCTGACGGCTAATACTTTCAATAAAAGGTCTGATATTCATTTTATTCCAAATGTATGCACTGCTGGCTGACCCTCCAAACCTGCAGCACACTGCTATTATTTTAGTGTCTGCATCACACATCTGAAAAGCAAAAACAATATGAAGTAAACTGGCATGAGGCAGGCAATAGCCCTCTATCGAAATAGAAACTTACAATTTGTGCATGTATGGAGTATTGTCCTTTCCTATCATAGAAAGCCTCTTCATCATCTCTTGGGCAAACTATTTCAACATAAGTACTATCCAAACAGCCAATAGTTTCAGGAAAATGATATTTTCTATAGAACCTGTAACAGAGATGTGTCCCTAATAATGAACTAGTATGTCCAAATAATACTAGTTTTAGGGATGAACTCTTGTGATTGAAATTACCCTTCTTTGATTTGGTCTCTCTGCATCACAGAACTAGGGAATATGATACAGTCATCAAGCACCATGTTAAGTCCTTCAACAACTATCTTGATAACTCGGCTCACTGACTTCTGTGATATGTTGATACTGAAGTCTTTTCCCACTGATTTCTGGTGAGAACCACTGGCTAAGAACGACAGGGTCACCAGAACCTGGGATAGAGAAAGAAATGTTACATGGAATTGTGGATGTACAGTACCTACTCGGGATGAAAAGTTATTTTATAGTTATTTAAATCACCTTCAAAGGAAATGGTATACCATTTGATCTTTGAGTTTTGGGGACGACAGGTTCCAGAATTCTCAGTATGTGATGGAAAACATCTCTGTTTACACCACAGTTCTTCAACAGATAGGAATCTGGTAAGTTTACACAGTCAGATATGTCGGTGAGATGCCTTCGAGCTATTCTCTCCTTGTAAGCACTGCCTCGTAGCATTTTTAGTTTCAACAGTGTATTCATTTTTCTGGTTTTTATTTGTTTTTAAAGTATTTAAATAAGTAACTTTTCACTCCTAGGAATAAGTTAAACTACATTTTATGATACAAGATATTTCTTTTTTACGTGATCATATCAATGATGTGTTTATAAATAACATAACTTTCGTGAAAATATTATTGTGTAAAATGTAAATAAATAAACATTCACACTTATCCATACCGTCATAGACTAGTATTTTTTTGACAAATGTATTTTTTTATTCCTTATCCTTAATGAAAACGCGGCTTTTGACTATAACTTCATCATAATTTGCATCATCATTTTCCTGCCCCTATCCCGTATTATTATTATACTCTTTGCCTTATCCCATGTTACTTGGGGCTCATTTATATATAATAGTCTATGACTTGGGGTCGGCGCAACACGTTTTCTTTTTCCATTCTCCCCTGTCAACCGTCACGGTATCATTCACTCCCTTCTCTTTCATATTATTCCTCACACAATCCATCCATCTTTTCTTCGGCATCATAATTTGCATCAACATCATCATCATCGTCTGCCTAGCCTTTTCCCAACTATGTTGGGGTCGGCTTCCAGTCTAACCGGATGCAGCTGGATACCAGTATTTTACATGGAGCGACTGCCTATCTGACCTCCACAACCCAGTTACTGGGTTATACGATACCCCTTGGTAAGACCGGTATAATTTGCATCGTGGAACGGAATTTTATTTGATATTGACTGACAGCTTTGAGCCTTGACAGATATTACTTTACTCTATGCTTGACAGTTGACAGCCAGCTGAAATAAAAAACAAACTTTTGTTACAGTAATGCGGTAACAACAAATACTTTTATTTTACTTATTTCTTTGTTTTATAATAGGAAATAATTATATTTCTTAGTTATATCAATTAGCAGGAAGTTTAATTACTGTTTACAAGAGAATAGAAGCATAATTTCGCCACTTTTCATTTAAGATCACAACATTACAACAATGGAAAGACGAAAAGCTAGCCCGGAACAGCTAAACATGCTTTTGCATTTCCTTGAGGAAGACAAGGAACTAGCTATTGGAAAATTTACAGGCCTTGAAGGAAGAATTCGCCAGACGAATGCGTGGATCAAAATCACAGAGAAACTTAATGCTAATTCGGGTTTTGGTTCTGGTGCAATTAAAACTCCAGATAAATGGCAACAGGTTGGTAATATTATTCCAATTATACTGTTTATTTAATTTTTTAAATGTTATATTATTACGAAGTCAGACATAAAGTTAAAGGTGAAAATACTAAAATTTTTCAGACATGGAGAGATTGGAAATCAAATGTCAAGAAAAAAGCGTTCAAAATACGAAAAAACCGATTTACACCCGGCTGTAATGCTAACACTCAACTAACAGAGGCTGAAGAAAAAATATTAAGACTTATCTGTACAAATACTTCAGTGTTTGGCCTCTCAGGAGTGCCGGAGACTTCAGCAATGAACAACACCATGGTGAGACAGTCAGTTTGTATATGGTTTTGTCCTATAAATATTTGAATATTATTCTCATAGTGAATGAATGCATAAACCATACAATTTTGAATAAATTTCCCATGTTTTAGGCACCAGCACAAAGCACAGGGCCTACGGATGACATGTGCAGTGCTGATCCTTCTACAAGTAGTATGGTAATATTCTCTATGTATTCTTGCAGTTTATCTATTTGAACTTGGTATAGCATGTTTTATAGAATAATAAAAATGGTAACTAAAAAATAATAGTCAAATTAGTAGCCACATGTTTAAAAAACAAATTCTATCATTTGTTTTTCTATAGGTATAACAATCAGCTATTTAATAAAATTGCAGAAATGGCCATCAGATTCCCAGCACTTCACAGCAGCAGACATAGAGATGAGTTTGGGTGATGGGGTGGTGACTGACCCTGATGCTGGCATGGGACCTAATGAGGTGTCCTCTGCTCCAGTTACAGGGAAACCTTTGTGGAAAAGAGGCAGACCAGTCAGTGAGTATTTTTTATGGACAAACTATTACTTATAACTATTATTATATATTACTTCAGGTATAGTATTTATACCTGAAGGCCAATTCCTGTAATTAAAAATGTTCAAAATCTAGTCCCAATCTCATCTCAGTGACAATGAATGTCAACTACTTGTCAAAAATGTATGGAAAATACAGGTATTTTAGACAGATTGAGGCAGATCAGACTGTGAACGTTCTTAAAATTACGTGAATTGTCCCTCTGAACATAAACTCACACCTTTTTCCCATGGACAGAAACTACAGAATGCCTTCTTCTGCTGCAATCCTTACTATGTCATGTTCTTTTTGCTTCATTTCAAACTTATATATTTACTTCTTCAAGTTGAATAGAATAAATAAAACGGTTGTTATTGAATATCATGGTGTTCTTTTTTCCAGGACTTGTACATGATAGACTTCTTAATTTAGAAGAAGAAAGAATAAGAATTGAGAAACAGAAGTTGTTAGAGAAAAAGAGGTGTAATAATATAAGACTTAAAATGGAAAAAGACAGGCTCGAGATTGAAAGGCAAAGGAATGTCCTGTTAGAGAAGTAAGTCTTTGTTTCTGGTACAAATTCCCCAAAAAAAAAAACAGTATTATTAAAATTTTTAAAGCAAAAATTACTATTATTACTTTTAACAGGCAATATATAATATATTTTTTACGTTTCAGGCTTTTGGTAGCTGTGGAAGCCGTGGCGCATCGATGATAATAATTCGAAGAAGCATAATATTATATTTTTATATTGGACCGCAATAATAATTACATATTGAGCCATTATTAAGTGTAGACTTAAGTTTGTGATATTAAATATTTAATATAGTTTCATAAGTTTTATTACACACACGTATTCTCAGTACACAAAAACAACCACTGAATCCACTGACCAATATTTTTGACCTTCGCTTTGACGTTTGTGTCAGCCCTTCCTGCTTCACTGCCTCGTTGGTCTAGTAGTTGTAAGTGCTACTGCTGAGCATGAGGTCTTGGGTTTGACTCCCAGGTCGGACAGTTTTATTGCGCTCATCAATAATTTCTCAGTAGCAGTCTGAAGTCGGGATTTGTGCCCGGTTAGTGGCAATAGGCTCACCCCCTATTACTTGGGACTAAAATATGATTGGCGAAATGTGGGTGTACTATGTACACCTCTGCCTAACTCTTTAAAATGTTATTGTTTATTGGGTTTGACAACCTAACGAGAATATCAGAAGTTATGCTCTTATGCTAGAAATGCAGCATTCGTACGAAAATAATGAACGTTTGTAATGGAACGTGAAGTGTCACCTGTCATATTGTCAGCCATACATAATTGTCAGCTGGTCAATCAGGTCAATGCTTGAATGCTTGTCAAAATAAAAAGCGTGTGTTGCTGTTTTTGTTGTTATTTTGCTTTAATTTATATATCCAACAACGATGGAAAGTAATAATTTGGATCGTGAATTAGTTGGCATACAATTTCCTGGGATAGTCAAAAATGAAGACAAAGCTATTGCATGTTTGGGCGGTATTAGAAGCATTTCACAGGTATATTTTCGTTCCCCTCACGTTAATCATATAATAATAAGTACCTTGCGGGTTGTATAGGTTTGCATTAAAGTACAGCGTATTCAATAGTTTCAGTACCTATTAATTATCTGTCTTTATTTTTCAGGTGTACAGTAATTCAGCAAAAAGACGGCTAGGATTGTCTTTCCAGCCTGAGAATCCATTCGTCCGGAAAATATATGGCAATTCTAAGAGGGCAGCGGGTGTCCTATTGAAAGTGAAAGTCAAGAAAGTAAAAGAAGGCAATGAAATAAAGAGAGAAGTTGTGTCGACCTCTGTGGTCGGCTGCGTCAAGACCATGATTAGATTTGAATGTTAGTATCAATTGTTATTATGAAAATTCTGTATTGATATCGTGTTATAGGATAAGGCTAGTTCCTAAAGCATTGTTTGGGTGAGGTCTATGTCCAGCAGTCATTGGTTTTTGTGTGAAATGTGTAACATGATAATGAAATTAAGTATTGGACTGTATTTCAATTTATCATCAATCTCCTACCGCTATCCCAATTTATTTGGGGTTGGGTCATGTGTTTTTCTTACACAGATTTTTTTTTTATTGACAATGGTCTCACTCTTGACCTCAATCCAGCCCAGAGGCAGGGATGAGATCTACGGTGGAACAGTTCTCTATTAGTCATCATCTCGGTAGTCACCCCCTTTTTAACCATATCATCATTCACACAGTCCATCCATCATTTTTTGGTCTTCCCTTACTCATATAGACATCAACATTCATACTCAAAACTGTATCTTGACTACATGCTTATGCTTATAATAATCTCTTGTTTTTTCTAGCAATGTGTGACTTCCAATACTTAGCTGTGCATAGAGAAGGACCAAGTGATGGCCCTCTAACTTGCGCTTTAGAAAAAGTTCTACCTTCAGGGGTAGATCCAATCGAGTTTATGCTGTAAGTAATAAAAGATTGCTTAAACTTAATTATTCATGTTCCAAGCTCCATTAAATCAAGTTTTCTTTTTCTTTGGTAGAAAGCCATCACCACTACTGCTGGTTCCTTCAAGCTTCACAAGATTTGAGAAGCCAATATGTTACGCTTACACCGATAAAAGGTATCCAGATCGGTCCTCTCCCGACCGTGGTGAAAGTGTTCACAGCAAAACCAGAATGTTAAGAGGCTCCCAAGTGTCTCCATATATATTTAACCTGACTGATGACTTGCCAAGTGAACCACATGAAAGTTATTTGAAGCAGAAGGAACTGAAATTTGATTTACATCCTCGGTTGGTTGAGGAGTATGATGTTGTTAGGAAGGTATGTTACCAAAAACATTACATTAAACAAAGGCACTGCTTATTCCGTGCTGGGCGGCGCGTGTGTGTTCCACGCACGCCTCTAAGAAATGTCAGCAAGATTGACGGGGGCCGATAGGGCCGAAGCCTGCCAGGGTAGCGGGATCGTCCGAAAGGGTTACCGCTGCCCTGGAACATAAAGGGCTAAGGAAGGAACACGGGTGGGTTTTAGTCAGTAAGAGTCTGACACTCCCTTCCGCTCCACCCAGAGCGGGAGGGGTCATATGATGATTTCCCATCCTCAAAAAAAAAAGGCACTGCTTATTTAAGCATTCTATCTGTCTAACTAGCCTGTTTTGTCCCAGTGCAGAGCAAAGGCCTCCCTTTCCCTTTTCCACACAATTCTGTCTTTTGCTAGTGGTGGCCAGTATGTTCGGTTGGACCACCGGGAAGGGAACCACCCATTGGGCCCCACTAAACCTACGACGCCAACGCGGCAGGCCGAGACGAAGATGGCGGGACGAGCTTCACTCCTATTTAAACATTAAAGAATAATCTTCTTTTTTAGCTCCTTGAAGAGAGACCGATCTGGTCATTGAACTTGATAAGGTATAACACAAAGATCAGGCTAGTTTCTCTAAAGGTCATCATGCCTTGTTTAGCCGTCTACATGAAAACTGGACCCTGGAGGTCAATGTGGGTGAGATATGGGTACGACCCTCGAAAAGACCCTGGTGCCAGAGTATACCAAACTTTGGACTTCAGGCTGAGGCATGCAGGTATTTAAATCGGTCCTATTGTACATTTTTGCTCTTCCATTATTTCTGATATTTGCAACAAGCAACATGATATTATTTTCATGGTTCTGATTTTAGAAGATACATATATGTTCTTGTTTGGTTATATTGTATCAGATACTATTGATTTGTATAAAACGACACGAGAACACCTATAGGCACTGTTTCAGGCATCTGGAAAGTAGCACAGAAAAAAAATTGAGTATTTACTGTAAAAATACATTTGAAATGCTTTATTCACTTACAAAGGCAAAAACCAAAGCGCATAACTCCAGCTGTAACCTAATGACACCTCAATGACAGGTCTGCATCACATAAATAATTTTCGCTCGTTTTCCTAGCGGGCGTGCGCTCCATGATAATGTCTCGCGAAGATATCACGACGGACCGCGAGCGCAAGCCTAAAAGGAGCGCGACCGAGCACGCCGCCTCGGCCTCCGAGGACATCGCCGAGGGCAGCGTGTACTTCCGGCCCGGCATGACGCCCACACAGCGGCACATATTCTATCAGGTAAACAGGAAAATTGCTCACTGACATCGTTTTCTTAATTAGTACTGAGGAAAACACAATTTTTGTGTTGTGTTTTTTTTCTAATCTTTTCGCGGCTGTTAGAATAGGTTCTTTTACAACATGGGAAAAAGTAAAAGAAAATACCTTGAAGGTAGGAATTATTTATTTATTCACTTTAATTATACACAGTTAAAAAACAACTCATGCAGGGTGTGGTCAAAATTGAGTGAACTGCTTCATCTCATTAACAAACAACACTGCTTTAGGACTTACAACCAACTATGGAGTGGCTAATAATTACCTACCTTAGTTTTTATGTTAACTATCTTTATCTTAAGTTTTAAGTTTAAGAATGTATCATATTATATGAACTTGTAAACGGAACGAAGGACCCTGGATCTCACAACACAGGGAATCCTAGTGTGAGGTCTAGGAATTCAATCCACTCGAATGTAAACTTAGCTAAATAAATTTATTATTATTATTATTATTATTATCAATCATTTGTTCCTAGTACTGCGACATCCAACTGCCAGAAGTGGATGAGATCCTGGCTCCTGAACCTCCGCCGGGCTACCTATGCCACGAGAAGCGTGGCTGGCTGCCCCCCAACACCGATGAGATCTGCCGCGACCACATGTTCCGATACGTCAAGGATACGCTGTTCAACAGTACCAACCCAGATTTGAAGTTTGAGGTAAGAACTCACTTTACATAGCTGCAAATTTTTCAAGCCTTTTTTTAAATTTCTAGATGTTATTGCATTTCATGATGTCGTTCGGCTTTAGACGGGCGTCATCTTGGAATGCAGTTTTCACGATGAATTGAACTTCCACTCAATGTCATCATCTGCCTAGCCTTTTCCCAACTATGTTGGGGTCGGCTTCCAGTCTAACCGGATGCAGCTGAATACCAGTATTTTACATGGAGCGACTGCCTATCAGACCTCCACAACCCAGTTACTGGGTAATACGATACCCCTTGGTGAGACTGGTTGTCAGACTTTCGGGCTTCAGACTACCCGTAACGACTGTCAAAGATCCACGAATGACAGCCGGGACCAACGGCTTAACGTGCTTTCCGAGGCACGGAGGGGTCTCGGTATGTAAAGATGATCACCCATCCATAGACCAACCGCGGCAAGCGTAGCTTAACCTGACCGATCGACCTGTGCGGCTGTTAACATTTAGCCACGGGCCCCTCAACTTCCACTCAATGTGTAAAGTTGATTTTTCGCTTTTGAGCATCGGGCTAATACTCGGCTTCAAGGTGCGGCGAGAGAGCGTATGGCGTTTTAATAAAATGTCTACCGCCGCCTTTTTAAAACTTCGTTCCGTACGGCGGTATTATGAATCATTACAGTGATCGATGATCATTACATAAATAATGTGAACCCGATTACACAATTTCTATTAAAGTCCCGCTATGCTACATAAATGGCGCTTATAACTTTACGTATTATTGTGTGGTGTACCGTAGGTATTAACTGGTACTGTGTTGGATGTGATACGTAAAAACGAAACAATTATTTAATAGATATCCATTTTAACCATCTGAGGTTAATAATCTGTGGATTTGTAACCTTTAAATAGTAATCTGCACCCTAATTGTGTAACACACAATGCATTAGCAATGCTTCAAAATGATTCAAATTGCGCAATTAGGGTGCTGAACGGATTCGGATGAAATTTGGCACACAGATGATTTATAACCAGGATTAACATATAGGATACTTTTTATCCCGATATCCCACGGGATCGAAACTTATGCGGGTGAAACCGCGAGGCGCCGCTAGTTATATAATATTTATAAACAGTCCCTTAACGGCCTGTGGAAAGTTCCAGTCGGAATTGGAAAATTTCGTGTTGCATTTGATAGTCGAATTTTTTAACAAGGCTAGGAAACTAAGGATCCACACAAAAAAAACCGGCCAAGTGCGAGCCGGACTCGCCCATGAAGGGTTCCGTTACGTTACGATTTATGACGTATTAAAAAAAAACTACTCACTAGATCTCGTTCAAACCAATTTTCGGTGGAAGTTTATATGGTAATGTACATCATATATTTTTTTTAGTTTTATCATTCTCTTATTTTAGAAGTTACAGGGGGGGGGACACACATTTTACCACTTTGGAAGTGTCTCTCGCGCAAACTAATCAGTTTAGAAAAAAATGATATTAGAAACCTCAATATCATTTTTGAAGACCTATCCATAGATACCCCACAAGTATGGGTTTGATGAAAAAAAAAATTTTGAGTTTCAGTTCTAAGTATGGGGACCCCCAAAATTTATTGTTTTTTTTCTATTTTTGTGTGAAAATCTTAATGCGGTTCACAGAATACATCTACTTACCAAGTTTCAACAGTATAGCTCTTATAGTTTCGGAAAAAAGCGGCTGTGACATACGGACGGACAGACAGACAGACAGACAGACATGACGAATCCATAAGGGTTCCGTTGCCATTTGGCTACGGAACCCTAAAAAGAGTCGGAACGAACACTATGCGAAAACGAAGTAATAACGCGGGCAGGCGATGCGATGCGATGGGGTGAGTCGGGGGAATAAGAAATTTCATGCAGACGAAGCCGCGCGCAGAAGTTAATATAACTATAGTATACCGTACTTAACTAAACTAACCTAACCTTACATAGCATTTGATAATTTTTGAATATTTCTTTGTGTCGCAGGCGAGTGATTCCAACAATTCCGCAGGCAGCGACAGTGATTCCAACTCGGATGACGATACAACAATGAACGAAATGGATGATACCGCAACCAACGAAATGGATGATACCGCGACCAACGAAATGGATGAGAACATGGCGAATGACATGGATGAATCGTAAAACTAAATAAATGTATTGTTAGTTCATTTTCTTCTAGTTTTTCTTTTCTGTCCCTTTGTCAGTTGGTGGCACCTTGGAAGTAGGTATGTAATATTTGATAATAGTTAAATAAATAGGGTGTAGCTAGCTTGATAAATTCTGTAATCGTAGTAGGTAAACTAGTTTTGTTATGTAAAACTTGGAAACCAACGCACTCAGATAAAGTTGTTTATTTAGACCCCAAAGGTGAACATCGGGCGCCGAACCAAAGTCCATGATTACTTCTAAATGTTACAAACAACAAAATGAGTAATCATTTTGTTGCTGATCGTACAAAAGCCGCTTCATTTTACAAAATTACACTAAAGATTAGATTAAGGTGCACTTGGTTTATGTACCTACCTCCTGCCGTGCGTAATGTCCTTACAAGGTCGATTCCAAACATTAATACTTCGATATCTGATATACTACTTATTACAATCATTGTTCAAAATATGCATACTTCCATCCATACTATTGATACTTTTTTTTGTTTTTTCTTTATGGACTTTTATGACTGATAGGCATTCGCACCATGTAACATACTGGTAGGTACTCCTACTCAGATATATCGGCTTAAACTGGAAGCCGACCCTAACATAGTTAGTTTGGAAAAGGCTTGGCAGATGACATGATGATGACATTTGGTTGAGACAATTATATGGAATGTGCCCATATCAAGTCAGTTCATCCTCAAGACCAGATAATTTCTGTGAGACTCATAACGAACACAGTCCATCAATAAGTGATGTAAGTTTTCCACAAGTCCACACAATTAGGCAAGTTAGTTTTTTTCATCATAAACGCAAACTTATTACATGAACTGTGTCTAGATCTAAGTCTACGAGCTGTAACAACTAATTACTATTCATACTTAATAATAGAAATGTGAAAGGAACTGTCTGTCTCTCTGTTACCTTTTCACGCCGTAACGGCTGAACGGATTTCGAACTGGTAGACCATGACCTGTGTTAGGAAGGAGGATACATTTTCATCCCGGTACAACGTCCCCGTGAGATACTTTTCGATCTCCACACAGGCGAAGCTGTGGGCAAAAGTTAGTAATCTATACTAATAATTAAGCTGAAGAGTTTGTTTGTTTGAACGCGCTTACCTCTGGAACTACCAGTCGGATTTGAAAAATTCACTTAGGTACCAAGCCTTTTTTTTTTTTTTGTCACTGAGAAATGCTTTATGCATCCCCGCCTCCCGGGGGACGAGACGGGGTATGTGGGACTCCCTGTCGGAATGACAGTATACCCACTAAAACTCAGCGGTGTTCCGGCATCGCCGTGATGGGAGGGCCATGGGAATCCGGCATAGCCTTTACATCCACAGCCCTCCCGGCGCATGCCCGCCAAGATGGTATGGCGGGCCCCACATGCCCCCTAGGTTGGGGGGCTACGGGAATGGCCGAGAACACCTGGCCATTCCCGTCCCACAAGGTGGAGGCCTGTGCAAAACAGGCAACGGAGCCCCCGCACCCGTTGCCTGCTGGCCTCCACGCCCGCCTGAAAGGCGGGCCCCGCATGCCCCCCGCGTTGGGGGAGCTACGGCCGCAGAGGATAGGGAGAGCGGCAACGAAACACCGACACTCCTCTTCCCCTGCGGCCCCGCCGCGTCCGCCATCTCACGGTGGCGGCCCCGTCAAGGCCGCGGAAGGAAGGGAGAACCCCTCCCGCCGCGGCCTCTGTCCTCAGCCGCAATGCCTCCCTCACGGGGGACATCGCGGCCCGCCTCAGGTAGGTCGCGATGTCGCGGCACCGCAACCTACCCGTGGGCCGCTACGTCGGGCTAAACCGCACAGCCCGGACGAGCGGCCCCCGCTGGGGTTCCTCTTAGCTTCACCGTGGCCCAGCTCGCCACGGCTACTGAGCCCCCCCGCCTCGACAATGCGGGAACCCACCGGGGGGGTCACTTACCAAGCCTAATTTAACTTGAGGAAGCTATTTAACATCATGCTAGCACCTTTGGGAACCGCGCAAAAGGAAAAACAGTCAGAAATAACTCCAAGAAAAAAGGAAGTAATAGCGCGGGCGGGCGATGCGATGCAATGGGGTGGGTCGGGAGAGAGAGAAATTTTTAGCGGTGGTAGTCGCGGGGAGAATCTAGTATATATTATACTAGCGGCACCCCGCGGTTTCACCCGCATAAGTTTCGATCCCGTGGGAATATCGGGATAAAAACTATTCTTTACGTTAATCCTGGTTATAAACCATCTGTATGTCAAATTTCATTCAAATCCGTTCAGTAGTTTATGCGTGAAAGAGTAACAAACATCCATCCATACAAACTTTCACGTTTATTATATTAGTAAGATTTATAAACCGTTCCCCAACGGCCTGTGGAAAGTTCCGGTATAGTACCCTTTTATCTATTTCGAGTTAACTTGTTATCATCGCGCAAGCAATGTGTTCCGATGAGCAATCGTGTTTAATTATATTTATTCAATTACTTACTAAAGATGAGCTAATGTGTCTGATTGTAGAGGGCAGTAGGGTAGGTTATAATAGGTATGATAGTTGTGGTTGAATCAAAGTTTATAGACTAGACTTTAGAACGAAGCCGACCCCAACATAGTTGGGAAAAGGCTAGGCAGATGATGATGACTTTAGAACGACTTGAAATCTAGGCGTTGGTGATTACTTCATTGTACATTGTAAAATAGCATAATCAGCCTATAATGTTTCCACTGTTGGGACACAGGCCTTCACTCTGCAACAAGGAGTGGGCCGTAATCCACCACGCGGGCCCAGTGCGGGTTGGTCGATGTCACATGTCTTCGAATTTTTGGTTCTAGGACATGCCGGTTTCCTCACGATGTTTTCCTTCACCGTTTTGAGAGCAGTGGTGATGAAATAATTTACACAAAGCAAAGCGCCTGTCTGGGTTCGAACCTACGACCTACAACTTGTACCTAAGTCGCGGCCGAAACCCTGGGTCACCACTGCTCTACTGTAACATTATCATTGATAGCTTATCGTTTTCTTTCAAGAATGCTTGTCTTTGTCATGGCTACCTAACTAGTAGTACCATAGATATCCAGAGATATGCCTTCATTGCGGAATAGTAAGGAGTCCTAGTGCCGCCGCTAATCTCCCACCCAAATACTTACAACATTAAGGTGGATGCTCCAAGGTAGCCCGCGAAATTCAAATTTTCTTACGTTTTTTGCAATTTGCTGGTCAGTACTAAGTTGTACGTTGATTAAAATATGATTCGCGGCCGTAACAAATATGTATTTACAGAATTATAATCATTAGAATCAGTAATACAACTTGTTAAGTTAGCATAATCCTAAAATGTCAAGATTTCATGAAATAGTCATTCAGTAGGATTACTTGATCTTAGAGAGTTGTGTTGATGACTTTAATGATTATAATTCTGTAAATACATATTTGTTACGGCCGCGAATCATATTTTAATCAACGTACAACTTAGTACTGACCAGCAAATTGCAAAAAACGTAAGAAAATTTGAATTTCGCGGGCTACCTTGGAGCATCCACCTTAACAAATAGTGTACTTACGACACACACTTAAAATTTGAACACGCATACTAAGAAGAAAGCAGCTACACTAAGTCAATTTCTAACAGCACACATGCATAGAATGGGCGGGGCATTCACTTGTAAACATTTGCTATTCAATGCACACGCATGCAATTAGGGAGTCGAAAGCGATGGTCGATAATTTTTATCGATATTTAATTATAGCACATTCTTGTATTATAATAACTTCGTTTAATTTTCTTTAAATAATTTCTTTTTTTTTTTATATAAATACCTATCCGAAAATATAGTTTATTTTTATTAAAATAAAATGGGAATAGTTTTTTAATATTGTATTACCGGTTAATTTGAACGCTTATTTAACACATTTGTAAAGAAATAAAATGTTAAACCCTCAGTATTATAGACAAAGATTTGACAAAATAGCGACGGACCGCGAATTTTCTAATTCAAATTTCGAACTTTGGCGGCTGCTCGGCCTTATGATTGACATGAATTGAGTGCTTGCGATTTAGTGATCAATACAAGAATATTTTTTTTTATTTTCAAAAATATTTTTTTTTATATTTTTTTTTTTCAACGATGTAATATTAATTTAAGTTTTTACATTTCACGAGTAACTGTAAGTATTGAAATAACAATGTCTTAATTTGGTTCAAACAACATTAAATTAATAACTACTATTTAAATCTTTTACTATACATATAATACGAGAATATCCATTGAGTTCTGTAAAAAAATATTCAGCTGCAATAATAAGCATATCGATAAAATCAGTCGCACGCACTCGATTGCACCTCTCTAAATTCAAAACGTTCGTTGCGTTCGGGAAGATTCGGGCTAGTTCGGGCTAGTTCGTGTCGCTCCGGACGAAAGTTAATAAAACATTTAAAAATTGATTTAAAATTTAAAACAGTGACTTAATTGGTTACTTGCCGGTGGTAGGACACACCATTTGTTTTCAGGTTGATGGTATTTGATCTATTTTTACATATAATTACTGCACAACTCGGCATTTTGATCTTTTACGCATCAATAGTACACAGTACGCAGTTGCAAAGCGACTGAATGAAGCGTACAGCCGCCGTCCGAACATAAGAACAATTTTATAATATTGAGGCGCCACGTGCCACGCCCCCAAGGCATATCCCGTGATATCCGTGATAGCGGAGGATATACTTAGATATATTTTGTTGCACTCTGGGTGGGTTCACACTGTGGGTCACAGTAAGAGCTGTCTTTGAAATAAGTTATGGTCCTACTAGGACATTGATCTGGAATTATTAGTTAGTAATGGTGTAACTGTAGTTTGTAAGTTGTCTACATTATCGCATTAGGTGACAAACCTGTAAAGATAATAGTATGAAAACATTGAATTTTAATTGGTGGCTTGTGATGTAACGTGATGCGTATCTAAATATTTTATAAGTAATCCAAACTGACCCCTACTGCTTGTTACTAGGTACGTCAGTGCTGATAACATACCTACATAATCTAATATCGCGACATACGCCAAAAATGTAAACAGAGTTTATGGAAAAATAACTTTATTTCCTACACAATAAAGTTCAGTTTACGCTACAACTTCAAACATTTTTACTTATAACTTTTTCAATACTGCAATAGTCACTCTGAAATCAACTTAATCACTATTAAAATAAAGTTCATATTTGTTTAACTTCAAACAACGTCAATTTGAAACAAATAAAAATTTAATATACCTACATACCTACCTTTTCCCTATGTCAATTTTGACTTGATAAGCTATCGTAGTCAGGATTTCCTATCTATCGGATAATGTGTTTTTATGTCAACGCCCGAAAGAACAAAACATTTCTCTTTACGATCAATCAATCAACTCGGCCTATTGGAGACCACTGCTGGATATAGGCTTCTCCCAGGCTGTGCCACAACATCCTGTCCTCCGCCTTTCGCATCCAGTCCTTCCCAGCCACCTTCCTAGCGCGGGAGGGGGGGGGGGGGGGGCGTCCTACACTACGCTTGCCGATACGCGCTCTCCACTTCAGCAGGAGTCAGAACTCGTCTGCTCCACCGGCCATCAGTACGTTATTTTGCTATTTACAGGTCAATGTTACATTGTATGTTGATTAAAATCTGATTCACGACTGTAACAAATATGACTTTACAGAATTATAATTATTAGAATCAGTAAAATAACTCACTGAAATAGTCATTCAATAGGGTAATGTGAACTTAGAGAGTTGTATTGATAATTTTTATGATTATAATAATTCTATAATAAATATTTGTTACGGTCACGATATCATATTTAGGTCAACATACAACCTTATACCTGCAAATTGCAAAAAACGTAAAAAAACGAATTTCGCGGGCTACCCTGACGCTTTTGCCTTTATCTTCAGTACCTACCAAAGTACGTATGTACCTACTTATGTTTATTTTTTTAATAAAGAAAGCAAAATAATATTCTCTTGCGTCTTTGTGTCATTAATATGACAAATATGGTTTGGGCTAAGTCCACAAAAATACATACATATAGAATTTCCGAACAAAACCATTGTCTTCGAGTATTTATTAAAACAAAGAAATTAAATATTCTCTTTAAAAACTGAATATTTTTATTAAAACAATGCTCCCGTAATATGTCCTCGACGGAAGGTTCCAGATAGGTAAAAAGTCGTAGGTTATAAGCTGAACTACCAAACCAACAACCTGCCTGACAAGCGTAGGTTACTTTGTATATGAATTTAGATCAGATAAAGATGTTCTTGCGAGAGGACCTATAAACCCAGAGAAGTTCTTGAAAAGAGGAATTTGGCTCTGGTCCTAGATATAGTAGTCTCAGAGTCATCATTGTTTCAGTGCGAATGTTTTTGCGTCGGGGGTTAAAAACACAGGGACACAGGCAGGATGACAGGGTCAAGAAGTAATAAAAGTTTCTTTTTTCTATATTATCGGCTATCGCGGATTTTTCGTTTATTGACGTTGGACGTAATATACTTATTACGTCCAACAATACTTATCACTATCTGATAATATTAGTGAATTCCTAGGACTGGGTGGAGCATCCGCTCAAGATCAAGGTAAAGATACATCACAAAACGCTAACGTCTATTGTTTTAGCCCTTCCTTCAGACACGCCTAGGTGCATGACATGGACACGGAGACGGTTGCAAGGGGAACCAAAGTCAAAAGTCAAAGTCAAAGCATTTATTTCAAATAGGCAAAGGCACTTTTGAATGTTAAAATTTACAATAAAATAGAATTGATTCTAGTCGCCCCTTCCAAAAGGTGGTTTCGTATGGTGAAGAATTGCAAGAAACCCCACCGTTACTCTTTTAAAATGTTTTACAACATTTATAGTAGAAGTAGATTTCACAATTTCATGCAATAGTTAATAATATGTCAATAAATTAAGACGGCACATAAACAAAATAGGTAATAGGTAATTAGTCACAATTTTATAAACGATGATTAATGTTAAGAGACGTTTAAACGTCAAAAATGTATGGTTAAACAGTCGCTTATAATTACTTAACTTTAAGCAACGTTTATGAATAAAGGGGTAATTATATACTTTTAATAGAAACTAGGCGTGGAATTTTGTTTCAGCAGACATTACGAGTACCTACGAGCCCTGAGATGACGAATATGACGTCAGATAAGAGATGTATGGAAAAAGAAAAATAAGAAATTCTATGGTGATAAATAAATTGTGATATGGATGGTGGAGACATTGCGAGTAGAATTGATACTCTTTATTATGTACACCTTATAAATTACAGATATAAATGTAGAAATTTTACAAAGGGTGACGCAATGGGCAGTGTTATCGCTAACAGCGATCTTTTAATAGACAATCTGGATGGATTAAAAAGGGGAAGGAGAAACAATACTGTAGGTAGTCTGTGGTACCGTTTACATTATACAATAAATACATACATAAAGCATATACCTACTAAACTATATCAATTTATGGATGAAACAGGAGCAAAGAAAATACCACCCATTGTACCTAGGTATAAGGTTATAGTTCAATTGAGTTGTTACCAAGCGCAAGCAGCGTTGACTTTCTTTCAGCGTCCAACTTGAACAAAGGCGTTAGGGCAGCGAAGTCCCTATCGCAACAACAAATGTGTCTTTGTGTAAGTACGTCCAATATGTACTTATGAGTCACGTATATGGACATTGTTCTTTTCTTATGTATGCATGCACTTCTTTGATCATTAGTACTTCTTTGATCTGTGAACTATGGACTGGCCGGGCTCGTGATATAGATAAAGTTATGAGTCTTGACACATTTTTTTATTCATAGAATCAATCATAATGTTACTATGTTCTCAAGTGATTTAGATAGCTCAAAGTTCGATCATCAGGGGATCTACCACTTTTAATTTATTTTAGCTTTGTAGGAAAATACATTGCTATTTATAAAAATAATGGAAGGTAATTATAATTCGGCGGCATAGTTGGCGTAATGGCAGTTGCTGAGTAAGCTTTTTCTGCGCCTCTTTATGCCTAATAGATGTTTGTGATGTGAAATTTATGTCTGTATGTTAATGCACTTATGCACCCACGGTATCTACATTAGCAATTACTAGGGCGAGGATGCGTTTGTCTTTAAGTAGGAAAAGTCTATAATTTTAAGAAATCCCATAGTCTCTCTACCCCCTGTTGTCGACTTACGGGTTAGTTCAAGCAGTTCAATTGGATATCAATAATGCGGTCATCAATACGTAATCGTCAGCTTTTAAGGGGGGTGTTGACAGTCGTTACGGGTAGTCAGGAGCACGAAAGTCTGACAACCAGTTTTACCAAGGGGTATCGTATTACCCAGTAACTGGGTTGTGGAGGTCAGATAGGCAGTCGCTCCATGTAAAATACTGGAATTTAGCAATCGGTTAGACTGGATGCCGACCTCAACATAGTTGGGAAAACATAGGCAGATGATGAGTCTAAGAGGCTGCGTTCCTGAAATAATGTTGCAGGTAATTTGATGAGTAGTTATCAAAACTATTAAGGTAGGTATGTCAGTTAGTTATCTATATGCAACTTATCTAGAATATTTCTATACTCTTTGAATATTTCTTTACTCGTGCAGGCAAATACATTGCATGATGTTTTTCTAACACAGAGTGGCTGCGTGTAAGTTACTCGTAGTTACAACTTATGAGTGCTGGGTACCTATCTACACATGTGATAATTTCCTTTGTGATGGATGGATCTAATCATTTTTATATTAGTTTGTAACGAATGTCTGACGCATGTATCTAGGTGCACAGACATCTATGATTTGTCGGGTTGCATAATATTAATAAGGGGTCATTTTAAACACTTAAAAAATGTTTAGTAACACTTTTTTTGAATGTTTCGTAATGTTTTGACTAGATAGAGAGTACGTTACTTTTATGTAGGTTGATAATAATGATCTAGGTATTACTTAACTTATATCTGCAGATCGGTAACAACATTCTCCTAATGCACTCTTAAGCCTCCCCTTTTACATTTACTCCGAGGTAAATGATGGGGTTATCCATTCGATTTACCTAAGCAAGCAAAGAAAATAGAAGTGGCATCATTAGAGGGGCAATTCTCGTAACTTACAAGGTTCAAAGTCTAGTCGCAATGTTATTTCGGCGACAAACAAATGTCAAAAACTTGTCAAAATGTAGGGAAATTGAGGTATTTTTGAGACTGAGATCTGACTGTGAACGTTCTTAAAATTAGGAGAATTGCCCCTCTGATATTGTTGTTGCTAATTGTATACCTCTGGCTGATGAAGTGCTTATGACACTAGATTCTGCCTGCGACTTCGTCCGCGTGCTAATTTTTGTTCCCGCGACTCGCCCCGTCGCATCGCATAGCTTGCCCGCGCTATTACTTCGTTTCGCTTAGCGTTCTTACCGAATTATTTTTATTTTTGCTCAGCTCCTAAGGTTCCTAGCGTGATGTTATATAGCCTATAGCTGTCCTTAAGAATTGGGCTATCACATGCAAAAATAATTTTTCAAATCCGTCCAGTAGTTCCAGACATGCGTTCAAGCAAACAAACGAACTCTTCAGTTTTAGGTATTATTAGTAAGTATTATTATTATAGTATGTATATAGATAGATTGTACCTTATAATATAATATAACGAAACAACCTTCCGTGTTGATGGTGAGCGAGGAGTGCTTCGGATGTCGAGGAACCAAGGTAGTAAGATATAATATTTTTGGCATACCTAGGGGTTGCATTCTATAAATCTAGGGTTAGATATTGTGACAGGTACCTATACAATATCTACTGTGCTGCCTGCATTGTTGTGAAGCCTCACCGCTGTAATTATACTTAAGTATTGCACCCCTTGCTTGTGGAAAGAGATTGTACCAGTAAAGAATGCTGATGTGCAACGCTTGCTCAAAACAGTGCAATTGTTGAAGTTCAACAAGAAATTAGATCTGTAGCTACACATGGTGGCTTATTTTCAAACTGTTACAATACAGTGCAAGTTGCGAGGTGCTAGGCTGGGGCACAAAGTAAGCGTGTGCGCTTATCGTGTCTATATATTGGCTGGCTGCGTGCGCGCGCGCACACTCGCTTACGCCTCTCACCGCCGGACGATCGATTTTCCGCCCTTTGTTGTGATTTCCACCGGCGCGTGCACCTACGCGAGTGAGGTTAGTGCATTTTCACAATTCAGTTGTTTTATTAGTGAAAAAAATAGAGCGAAGGTTTGCAAGCGTTTGTGTTCAGACTGTGTTGTGCTCGTTTTTGTGCTTTTACGGCATTGTGGATATTCGAATGGATTTTATTGTTAGACCGAAATAATTATCTTTTTGTTGTTCGCTAAGTTTTTAATTATTTTTGAACTGTGGCAAGCTGTTATTGGATCTAAAATGTGTGTACTTATTATAAAACTAAGTTAAAATTATTTGAAAAGTATCGGAATAATTTTAAATGCTAACAAAAACCAAGCTAATACACATTATGAAAAATAAAAATAATGGTGCCTGTGCCCAACAAAGAGTTACACCCAAACTTAATTAACCAATTAGATAAGATCTTAATAAATTTTAAACGCGCATAATTAAAATCAACCCTTCGGAAATCGCACTCATTATGTTAAATTTATGAAGCATTGTTTTGATTTACGCCATAAACTGCAAATTCAAGCTAAACACCCATTTAACGAAATAAAGATAAATTAGCACGATGAATAATCAATAAGACTATTATTGCTTAACTTGCTTATTTACTACTTAATTACTTTAACAAGCTTAGTCAACGCATTACAAAAAAAAAAAATTAACGCGCGTCTAGACAAATGGGCAGGCTTACACAGACTTACACTTATGTATGTACTTACCTTTAATTATTAATAATAGCTTATTACACGTAAGTAAGCAAATTATGTAGAACAATCAGGTAGGTACTCGTGTAGAGTTGATTGAACTCACGATAAATTACAAATACATAATATCTACAAGTACCTACATACTTAGTCTAAGAGCTCTTGACTCAATATCTATATAATTTCAAACGCCTTTGTAGTATTTGTTTACATAGCTTCATTAGGTACTACTTATAGTAAATAGGTACGTAATATTTTTGTTGCTAAGGCATTTAGGATCCTTCGTACGTAATAATGGTGATTATCAAATCTGTCTAAACAAACCTAATGGGCAAATATACTATTTCGATTTCAATATTTACTTTTCGCATGTCGATGTTAATTTTACCCACTTATTCTGTTTTGCATTTTGCATATAAATTTCGTTAGGTATCAGAAATAATGCAATACATCTTAAGGATTTTCTTGAAGAAAGTTCAAGGATCTTTATTTAATGATTAACAGATAGAAAATAAGGAAAATCATAAAAGCGCTCTTCCTTTCTCCAACATACTCACCACATACCTAGACATACGTGTACATTACGGATTGCAATGAAGATTTATTGAATTAAACTTAACTTTAAAGTGAAAGCTTCAGTTAAATAAACCAACTTAGTCATTTTAACTGATTACAAAAATAACCTGCCGATTACATAAAACTACCCAGTTGCTTAACACTATCAGTAATAATACTTATTAGCAGCTTCGAGACCGGTGGGTCATTTTAGCAATGGGTATAGCGGCTGATAGATTTGTGCAATCGATCTCCAACGCAATAATGTGTTTTTAAACGTGGATCGGCGACACGTGCGCAGGCTCAGCGTGGTCTGAATCCACAATAAGTCCTTGCCTTGCGGCCAGTGTCATGTCAACACACGCCACTGCCCGTAACTTAACGATTCTCTTATGAGAATAATGAGTGTGAACGTTTTATCTGATCGATTAAGCCGGGTGATGTCTTGGAAACCTTGTTGCTATGATATATTTCGTAATTAAACATTCAAATGTTTTTCAAGATACATATTCCAGCAAGAAACCTTTCTTACAATAGATACTTAACAATTCAATTCAGTTTATAAAGGTGCCTAAAATAATGCAACCCCCTTGACTAAAGGGACCTCTAACTTATGTGACAGAGATACCTCGTATATTAAGTTTTTTTTTTTTAATTCAGGAAATTAAACAGCTTCTGTTTTTCCAGATACCAAAATGAGTTCCACCGACTTCAGACTGGAGCGTAGCGTTGAGCTATCGCCAGAGACAAGAGCTATCGCTGAGCAGGAGTTACGCGAGACCCCGGAGAGGGTCCGTGAGGCGCTGGAGAGGTTGAAGGAACTGCTGAAGGAAAACAAAGACTTGTGCTTCGGAGAGGATGATGAGCTGCTCACAATCTTCTTGCGGCCTTGCAAGTGGTACCCAGAGAGCGCTCTTGCACTTGTAAGTTTGTTTAAATATTTTGTTGGAAGTTTCGTTTTTATTTTTAAGCTGTGGTGTTTGACTGTGTGACAGCAAAGAAAGGGTTATTTTTAAGTAACTGGACTTGACTACACTGAAATCCATTACTTCATGTGTGTTAAGTTATTCACATGTGGTTAATGGTCCATAACAACTAAGACTCCGGTCGTGGACTACATTTAAGGCTAGTTTTATTAAATCCGTTTCTTTATTTTTTATCAAAAAAAGTTCTTTATAAGGTTTAATTGACTTTTTCAATTCATATATTTACTATATGAGTTTATCTTGGACATTACTGTCATTGGTGAAGGCAAACACCGTGAGGAAACCTGGACTTCTAGTCAATATAAGGCTAAAATCGCCAACCCGTCTTGAGCAAGCATGGTGATCAATGCTCGTGCCTTCTCTGTATGAGAAGAGGCAATTGCCCTGCACTGGAACAATATACTACTCAGCTACTAATAATACTCAGCCTGTAATGTTCACACCTCTGGGACACGGGCCTCCTGTCTTCGAGAGGAAGTGAGTTAATAATCTACCACGTGGACCCAGTGCGTGTTAGTACATGTTACATGTCTTCGAATTTTTGTAATTGTGTACCTAGTTTTAAGAGTTTTTTTTTATCATTGTCCATCTCAATCTAATCTCTTCACCACCCTTGGTTGACTGGTAGAGAATGCCTAAGGCATTAAGTCCGCCTTTGTACCTTTTTGTGCGAAAAGTTTAAATACATAAATTTTTGGTTCTAGGGCATGCAGGTTTCCTCACAATGTTTTTCTTCACCGTTTTTAGAACAATGATGATGAGATTATTTATACAAAGTAAAAGCGCCTGTCTGGGTTCGAACCCTCGATGCAACATTTATAAGCTGATGTTATTATAATCGAACCACTCGATGTCTTTAACAAACATACGAGTGTAAGTTAAGCGGGTCATATTGTTACAGCCTACTAAGTTTGCGCAACACAGCTACATAATGTAGCGATGTTTGGCAACTTCAATTACAAACGGTTAACGACTGATTTCGTTGTCTTGTCCTAGACCCCGGTTATTATACGATTTATACCAAGGATAATAAACAGCGATTATAATCTACTTAAAGTGAGTGAGCCTCTTGGTGAGGTTGGAACATCTCCTTGAAATGTGCCTATGTACTTTGCACTAGTATGTTTGGATTGCTAGTTTTACGAGGTAGTTTTATACCAGTTACCCGGTACCCTTATATACACTTAGGCCAGGAATTTGAGATAATTTTCAAGTTATGGAAGATCAAAGTGAATGTTTATAAGTTCGAATTCCATTGCAACCAAAAACTTATTAGACCTTTTTGTTAGAAATGGTCACTCAAAAATTAACTTAGAATACTTTTTACTAAAGTAGATAACTGATTAAGTGGCAGTTGAATATAAATTATCTGAGATAATGAACAGTGCTATAGGTTTGCGTTGTTTAAACCTTTTTGTAGGAATCAAATTAATCAATATAAATACATATCTGTATAACAAAGACATGTCTATAAAATTATTCACAAAGTAAAATTCGTGTAGTGATAGTGAAAGTGATAACTTATGAACGACATTGATTTAGATGTAAAAAAAATGACTTTTAAAACAAGTATTTGTCCTTTTGCTCATTTAGGGATCATTAGTATTAGAGTCGATAATTTGTCTAAATAATGACTAGGGACCGTATAGCTCGGTATAGAACTTTAAATTACTTTATGTCTTAGTAAGCATCGTCTGAAAACTTACACTTAAAATAAGTTTTTATTAGGTGGCGTAAGTGAGTTCTTAGGCCGAGATCCATAAACTTTATTTAGCACGTATTGTAACTAGCGTTATGCCTGTCACTGTCGCTCAACTGTCAAACTACAAGTGCAAGACAGAGACGGGAACATGTAGCCAAAGCACGAGCTAAGTAACACTATAGAAATGGCTTACAGTCAAGTTTAAAGAGCTTCTAAACTTTCAAATGAGTAAGTAGGTCGGCACTGCAGACAGACTTTACATAAGTTTCTGAATTTCTCAATTATTTATTATGCCAGTATTAAGCTTTAATTTTTATATCTGCCTTAATGTTAATATTATTCAAAATTTATAGGCAATACTGCAATAATGCGTTAAGAAACAGAACAATTCCATTTCACCTTGCAAGCGCAAGAATAAAGAGGCTCTAGGTAAAAAATGTTGCAACTTTACACTGACTTGAAACTCTCGTTGATTCTATTAAGTGAATAAATTATCGCAATCATTAAATTCATCTATTAGCGATGTAAGTGGGTATACACAGTACATGATTACATAATAAAATCGTAATGCAGTGACCTGTTATACAACAACAATTAAACTTGGATAGCCAATATTTTGAGAACGTTTACTTTTTATGGGTGTTTGTTCTTTATTCTGTGTGTGTTAATGAGCAGTAGTAAAATATAAGTGTTACCTAATGGCGTCATTGACATGTGAAGGGTTCAACGGTTTATAAGTAACGTTCCCTATGAAGGAATGTCTCTCGATTTCAGAGTGAAATATTCGTAATTTGTGTGTATTTATTTTTAATGCAAACTATCTTGTTGATATCTAATGAAAATAAGGCTGGCGGTCCCTCAGGGCAGGCAGATAAATGATAATAATTTTGGTGAACATTGTACTAATGTTTACCAAAATGATTCTCATTTATCTCAAAACATTAATAGGAATATTACGTACACTGTCTATCATAGAATAGAATAATACTCTCTCTTCTTTATCATAATAGATATCTATGGAATTCTTAAAATATGTAGTAACTACAGCAATAATAACACGATGACTGATGAGTCCAATTCCACAGTTGTATTGTCATCGAGTTATCTGTCGCTAGTTGGCTGATAGAATAATTTCCTTTGTTTATAAACATATATACGAATCTGCCCGTTTGCCGTCGGAAAGGGAGAGATAAGCCACGCAACGCAATGTCAAAGTTCAATGCTTATCACGACGAGATAACTGTTATCACCCATCATTATTTGCCGTTGTATTTTTAAATTGTAGGCGTATTACAAGCAATAGATTAGAAATTTTATTTGTCGAGCAGTTGGGGCGTCGGGGTCACGAGAAAATTGAGGTCGGAATGATACGAATCCGACATTAGAAATAATTTGATTCGGATGTGGTAATTGGTTTTGTAACACATACTTGAACACTGCATATTAAAACGTAAGGCTAACCATCGTTTGAACACTAACCTATCCTAACACGAGTTGTTGGTCGTAGGTTCGAACCCAGCCAGGCGCTTTACTTTGTGTAAATTATTTCATCACCACTGCTCTCAAAACGGTGAAGGAAAACATCGTGAGGAAACCAGCAGAACCAAAAATTCGAAGACATGTGACATCTACCAACCCGCACTGGGCCCGCATGGTGGATTACGGCCCACTCCCTCTTACCGAGAGTAGGCCTGTGTCCCAGCCAGTGGGAGCATTATATAGTGATTATGCTATCCTAACAAACAGGCCTCAACCAGATTTCGAAATAGGTATATTCTTATCACTGCCTAAAAATCACCGAAAGAAACAATCCCTTCAGCTTAGATTTTCTTTGTTTATATGACCTTAAATTTCATAATCTACGTATCATGTATAGTGTTTTTCCGATCCGTGTTATTGTTTTGATAGCTGCCGCACATTTGTTTTCGCGCAAATATCGTAGAGTGCAGATAAACAATGACTCCGTTCAATGCCACCCAGTCTATAAATTAACACATATTTGCAACTGTACATAGTGCACAGTGCACAAGTGGTCGAGCCGGTTAATCTGTCGACAACAGCTATTATTAGGTAGAGATATACTTGAGAGGTACTTGAATCGATATCTACATATCGATTCAAGTAAAAGCTTCTCCTGCCTCTCCAAGTAAACTTTGTATTTTACCGTAGGTAGTAACTACAATATGTTCTCATTCTTATTTTCAAAGAGCAATGAATAATTTATACATCTTAAATTCATTGGCATTTTTAAGATAGCAGTCAGATGTTTTCCCAGACTTGACATTCAAGTTAAACTTTAGCATTCGCCTAGTTTTTATTTTTTGTTCAAACTATTCAGTTCTGTTACTACTTACATCATTTATGTAGTATAAATTATAAAAGGTATAAGTAAGACAGTATTCCTAATTACCATCGTAGATATCTTTCAAAAGTTTCAGCAACTTCATAAACTACATCTAGTTAGCGCCATAGGAAATTCAAATTAAACTTGAGTAGGCGAGAGAATTATTATATAATGTTTATGATACGATTTGGTTACAGTCTGCACTATCAGTCTTAATGTAGCGGTCACTACTGTTACACACTGACACACTCTTCGCATTGTGCACGTATTTGTTTAACAAACTACTCGGCGCGGTTGCATGTCTCACGCGGAAGATTTGCAATAGACCAGTTATACAGTGCTGTAAACGCCGGGAAAACAGGCCGTAAGCCTGCAAGGTCTCGAAGACTGTGTGAGCACTCGAGCAAGTAGCCAGTGAGGCACGTGCGCGGCTTTCCTTTTAATGAAAATTTCGTGGCAGGCACGTGTTTCATCGCTTTCACACTAGGGAAATGCTTTTGTTTACATTTATATATCTATGATGTTCCGATAATATGTCGATGTCGCAGCACACACAAATACTGAGAAGATCCTAAATTCCTGTTAATGTTGAATTTTTGTAGACGTCATGAAGGTTCACGATAAGTAAACTCAGGAGTTCTTTAGCAATGATGAGACACGAAAACCTAGTTTTTTTAAGGTTGAATATGCAACTATCATGGAACAAAGTGTAGGTACCCTCGTACAATACTTATATGACATTGAACTATTTCGATAAACAATTAAATGTACATGAAGAACAATTAGAACAAAGGCAATCAACCCAAGACAGTAGGTAGAAGATTGACAAAGACTAGAATTTCCAAACAAAGTGAACCTTGATGTTTGATTATTATACGTAGGTATTGTCCAAAGGGCGCGTTCATGATCTGATTTGTAAAACATTGTTACAGTAACATTGTTGAGTATGAGTGATCTGCCGGACTTTACCGGTTGGTTATCACGGCACGACCCGGATATACATTATATACTAGCCTGCATTAGCTGATATCATCCATCGCTTGTTTCAACATGTATCTACAATGTACGTTTTATGTGGTTGAGTCTAATCAGTGCATGGTAACAATAGTGACTTTGTAAGGTTCGAATCTTCGGCTGTCGGTTCTTTCAGTGAAAACTATTCTTAGGTATCGCCTGAAATCAGAGTTTATCCTGAATTGTGGGGATGATAGATAGCGCGAAGATTGTTATTGTTAGTACAAAGTTCCTGTTGTTTGTATGAAAATAAACTTACAAATACCTACCGTACTAACAAAAATTTATACTTATTATCATGAATCAAGGACGAATAACTAATTCATGAACCGATAAATTGTAATACCTACCTATTGTGTACTGTGTGAGTCACAGTACTGAAAACAATGTTTTCTTCCACTTAGAGAAAAAGCAACGAATTTCGAACAATGACTAATCATGTGTTTGACGGAGCATATGATTAAAGTTAATTCATTAATGCGTAAAAATATTTTAACAACCGTGGTAGAGGTATAAATATAAGGGCAATTAAGAAAATATTTCAGAAACAAGATTCCATGGTGCACTTTGACGTGGAACGAATCAATCTTACTCAATGTGTTGCGTACGCGCATTTACAAATGCTTGTGTTAATATTTAATATGGATTGCATTTAAAATGTTATAGTGTAGTAAGGGTATACATATATGTTATACCAGTGTTAGCTTTAATAAGTATGTTTACTTTCCATAGATGTAATTTTATTTGTTCAAGACGCGTTAGATATAATTTAATTACTATGTGTATGTACATAATAACATCATTGTTTGGGTCGTTGTCTAGATATGTTTACTGCCTAGAATAGGATCCTTAGGATTGGGATAGTAGATGAGCCCCTGCCGAGGTACAGACGCCAGCACATCAAGCTACTACAATCTGTCAGATTTCTTTAATAGATTTTCAACTTTATCGCCAAAGTATTAAGGTTCAAGGTTGATTGGAAAAATTTGACAGTTTCGGGTAGCTTGACCTGCTGGCGTCTGTACATTACTAGGGTGTCAGGGGTACACTACAGGATTCTCTTTCTTGTACTGTCCCACTGCTGGGCAATTGCTATACCCGAGTCCTTCCAGAAACTCTTTCTATTTACCTTATCACTATTTAAAGGCATACATACACATAGGCTTTTGTAAATACTGGTATAGTATTGATATAAGATGGAGAAACCCTGATCTAGGACATGCAGAGCTACCCCAATATTCTCTTTTATTCTAATTTCAGAGCTATTATAAATTTTAAGATATAAACATAATTCAAACGCTACAATTTGACTTTGCATGCAAGTAATAACACATTACACAAGGTGGATGATAAAGCCTAATTACAGAACTTAGCATGCATGTAATGTATTAGTGAATTGTTAAAAATATATTAATTACCTTTGTACATATGTATATTATGTAGGTAGTGGATATGGTATATGTTTTGATAACAGTTGACCGTTGTAATAACATATATAAGATATATAATGACATACAGAGGCGTCATTTATTGATAATGATCGTGTATCAGTTATGAATGAATGTTTTGTGTAAAATAAGCTTCAGTGTCGAAATTAAAAAAAACATATGGAACAGTTACTATGATAACAATTTGTATAAATAGATCTACCGGTGTATTCGGTAAAAACATCGTGAAAACTTAAATGAAGTGAGCTGTCATTCCAAATAATGCTAGGGATTAACACTATTGACAGATCAGTCACCTAAGAACTCACGGTGAGATTTTTACAGAATAGGGCTGCTGTAACATTCTACGAGTACAGTTTAGATTTTTGTATTGGTAGAACTCCATTCATTTTAATCTTAACCAATCTATTCCATTCCATCCATTTAATTTTAACCAAGTCAAAGCTAACCCCATACATTTTAAGAGGCTCATCCTAAAATAACTACAAATGTAATCGAAATGACTGAAATCGTAGATTGCTGTGAATTGTATAAGCTGAGAAATATTGCATCAACAACATACAAGGCATCGGTAACCAAGTTAATGCTAAAGTTAGGTTAGCAAAGGTCAAGTTAAGCAATCCATCCATTTTTAGACACAGTTCTTAAAATACAATTCCATTCATTTCGATTACGTTTGCAGTAAACGTAATCGAAATGAATGGAATTGTAGATTGTAGTGAATTGCATAAGGTGAGAGTATTAGTGCACAAAGGCAGACACAGAAAGACGTTATCAAATATAATAACACTAGAGGTATTAGGCAACGCCACGCTGCGATGGTATGGTGTCCGTACGTGCCAACTTGCCTACTATGAGAGTTGCAGTTGCAATCAGTCGTTAACCGGCCACCAGTTCTTAGGCAATCAATCTTAGCACAACGATTTTGGCGGCCATACGCACTTATAAGTCAGAAATAAATATGAAGTAGCTTGCTAAACGATACAGTGTTCTATTAAGCAATGTTTTAAGTATGATTTTTCAAGAAATTGTTGACCGTGGAGTAGATAAATACCTATGCGTTGCACCGCTCAAATTGCTGCAATTTTGGGTGCAAGATTCAAAATAAAATAAAAAAGCGGCCAATTGCGAGTCGGACTCGCACACGAAGGGTTCTGTACCAAAAGCATACCACAAGGCAGACGGTAAACAAACGCTGGAAATAACACGTTTTGTATGGAGATCCCCTGTAATTTCTAAATTTATATAATTTTTATTATTTGCTTTTAAAGTGGCAATAGAAATTCATTCTCTGTGAAAATTTCAACTGTCTACCAATTACGGTTCATGAGACGCAGCCTTCTGGCAGACAGACGAACGGACGAACAGCGGAGGCTTAGTAATAGGGTCCCGGTGGCACCCTTTGGGAACGGAACCCTAAAAATTTCTGAGACGTGCGTGTCAGATACCTATTATCTTAATATCAGCAATTTTCTTAAGAAAACATTGCTAGCTGCCTCCGTATAAGTATTCTAATAGCATGTTTGACGCACATACCTGCAAGTACCTACCTACTTATTTCGTACGACCAAAATTTGTGCGCGCAATGCCAAGTAGAAGTAAACTAATAGACTATTGATTACCTGTAGTTTGTATGAGCCACGTGTGTAAGCTGTCCCATTCATCAACTTGTTACGTGATTTACATAACACGATTCACTTTATACATAGTTAGGTAAATAGCTAAGTGCTGTAGGCAACCTAGAGGGGTCCGTGGCTAAATAATAACAGCCGCACACGTCGATCGATCAGGTTGACGCTTGCCGCGGTTGGTCTGTGGATGGGTGACCATCTTTAGATACTGAGACCCTTCCATGACTCGGAAAGCACGTGATCCCGGCTGTCATTCGTGGATCTTTGACAGTTGTTACGGGTAGTTAGAAGCCCGAAAGTCTGACAACCAGTCTTACCAAGGGGTATGGTATTACCCAGTAATTGGGTTGTGGAGGTCAGATAGGTTGTCACTCCATGTCAAATACTGGTAGGTATTCAGCTGCATCCGGTTAGACTGGAAGCCAACCCCAACATAGTTGGGAAAAGACTAGGCAGATGGTGAGCTAAATAGGTAAGTGCTATAGGTACCTTCTGCACTTCTCTTCAAAAAAAATTACTCAAGCGTTGTTTTCATCACTGAATTGGTATATTATCGGAACTAACAAGGAAATGGGCTGCATTGTGTTTTGCACAGATAATGTAAACTATTCTGTTATTATGATAACAGGCTGAAATTACTGGAGTCGAGTTAAATTGACGATGTTTTGCTACAGAATATTTCCAAATTAAACGCCTTTGGCAATAACAACTAACTTGTTAGGAATAACAATCTTGAATAAATCTCACCGTGAAAACTTAGGAAGTGAGCTGTCATTCCACCCGAAGGCCAATTCTCGTAATTAAAAAAGGTTCAACATCTAGTCACAATCTCATCTCAGCGACAATCAATGTGCAAAAACTTGTCAAAAATGTATGAATATTTTATGTATTTTTGACAGATATTAGAATGTGAACGTTCCTAAAAATACAGGAATTGCCCCCCTTGTGCTAGGGATTAACACTATTGACAGCTCGCTTTACCTAAGTTCTTACAGAATAGATCGGCAGATATATTAAATTGCTATTTATTTTGTAAGTAGCTGGTAAAACCAATTTATTAAAAAAAAGACTTCCTCGTTACAGTTTTTGCCAAAAAACGTTTGAGGTCGATAAAATGATTTCAGCTTCGTAATAACTAGTATTAGACGCACGAGACTGGTTAAAATGATCTAGATCCAGACAGCAGGCAGGTAGACCGGCAAGTTATACGAACATGTCTAGCCCAGCTCTAATTATATCATTAAATATTTTCTCTTTGAAGCTAAAATTTCTCGCCAGAAAGCACTGTAAGTACATTGATAACTTATGCATAAATTAAATAAATTGAATGTACTACTGAAAGCTTGTTGAGAACTTGATTTCGCAGTGGATTGTTTGCGTCTCTTTCATACTAACGCTGTAGTTAGACCAGTAAGTCTAGATTTTAAAGTAAAAGTAACTATTCGTGTATACCTATTTTAACTTCTACCTGTTTCCAATTGATTGATTGTTTCTTGTAACAGAAACTTACGTATCATCGATATTTAATGTTTCACGACAATGTCCCAAAATCCCAAAGAAATTATATTCAAAGAGATGTCCTGAACCCAAACTGCGCCTGCGTTTGTGTCTTTTCTATTGATCTTAAACAGATAAAGGCCCAAGCCTTCGTAGCTTGCTATAGTTTATACCCATCTATATGTATAAGATTCCATTAAAAACGTTGAATTTTATCGATTTAATAGGGAAGTTTATTTTTCTAATAATAGACGTTTTATCGACTATAACTGTTGACATGGGTGACACAACGACCTACAGACTATAATGCCTGGGCCCCAAGTCTGCTATTTTTATAAATTCGTCATTCCAACACGATCCCATTTCCATCCCATTGTCATTTTGCTTAAAGTTCGTAATCTGCTAAATTTTTAATGGCGATCATTGGTCAGTCAATGGTCTCGTAATAGAATTGTGTCATAATGACATTGTCGTATTGTCATTATTATACAATCCGTTACTAGAAATGATTTTCGAAAAACGACCACTACTTTATTTATGCCAGATTTCATTTATATATATTTTTACATGTTATTTATTAGTGTTTTATACAAGTCAAGTGTTCTAAGTAAGTCAGTCATTCATTTATCATTATGTACGAGATTACCATTCTATGCCATTTCTTTCAATGGAGTGTCAGTGGTTGACCACTGGAAAGTCATAATGACGCCATTATGTTAGTAGATTACCAAACTTGTCAAAATCAACAATTATGAAATCAATGATAGACCACTCTGACACTATTGTAATAGCAGACTTGGGGCCCTGTTTTACTACCTACATACAAGCTCTTTGTAACTACTTATTTTCGTAATAAATAATAAAATGTATAAAACTAATATTATTTACAGATGCGTCGTTCAGCTGAGTTCAGACGTGACAACGCATCATTGCTCGAAAACTTATTGCCTGAGCAAGAAAAGGTAGCGTTCCTCGACCACAAGGTCGTGAATGTTTTGAAGGGCCGTGACCACAAGGGCAGAAGGGTTCTCGTCGTTAACGTCGGAGGTAAGCTGTTCACTCAACTATTGCTGTTTTTATGGATCAAACGTCGATATGTTACATCTACATATATCTGTACTAATAATAAAGCTGAAGAGTTTGCGTGAAAAAATCTTACTGCATTTGATAGGCCAATTCTTGGGCAAGGCTATTGGCTATTTAAGATCACGCTAGGTCCCTCGGGAGTCGAGCAAAAGGAAAAAAGTCAGAAGGAACGCTAAGTGAAAACTAAGTAATCGCGCGGGTAGGCGATGCGATGCGACGCGGTGGGTCGGGGGACAAGAAATTTCACGCGGACGAAGTCGCGGGCAAAATCTAGTTTGTTACTCGTATATTTGAAAGAATAAAGCTGGCCTTCAGATCAACCACATCTTTCAAATGTTCCATTATTTAATAAAAAATAAATCAAGAAAAATATGGTCATTTGTCACAGAAACACGTGCATAAAAAAAAGATAAGTTTATCAAATAAAAAAAACAAAACATCATCATGAACACAGACCAGTGGGGTAGTTGCGTAACCCACTAGCAGTAGCAATGGCTTTCATTTTGACAGTTCAATAACATTCATTACGTTATTTACGTTGTTAGCAGACACATTTTTCGAACTAATGAAGCAATGGATTAGCAATATCGTTCAAAATGCTTCAAATTGAGATTGATGATGTGTTACGCGATTAGGGTGCACGTCAGCTGCACGTTGTGACACTGACAAGAAGGCTTCCACTCAGCATGATGCTGTGCTATGGGGGATCCACAGCACAGCGCTGATATTACACTTTGGCTAATCTGTGTATAGTGTGTGCAAAGGGCTTGGAAACCGATACCATTCATGCAATATACAGGATAATTTTTTATTCAGTGCGTAAATTTTCACAGGGTGTTCTACCCATGAATATGAACAACTTTCACTATGGGACCATCTCTGAAATCACAAAAAAAAATCAGCTGTTTCTTATAAAAGTTCAATACCTACTCGACCAAAATGTATGAATCTGCTGATTTTTTTTTCGTGATTTCAGAGATGGTCCCATAGTGAATGTTGTTCATATTCATGGGTAGAACACCCTGTAAAAATTTACGCACTGAATAAAAAATTATCCTGTATAGACCTTTGAACTTAACCAGTAAAGCCTGTAATGCACCTGCCTGTAGCTAGTATAAAACTATGCCAGTAGCTTGCATGCCATTGTGACATTCACCAATCAGAAGTTATTATGATTGACATGCAAGCAACTTGCATAGTTTTGTACAAGCTACGCATGTGTATTACGGGCTTAATGTTTATACATGGTTGTTTAGAGGTCACGACGTTTACCTATATTTATGCTACTCACTTCAAGACTACGTCACTCTTTCAATATTTAGATTCACCAAAAAAATATGTCGAATGTGATTACCTACTTAGAAACTGAATAACGTTTGTTTAAAAACCAGATAACGTATTGAAAATACGAATTCTATGTAGTATCAGTCACTGGGTGAATATTTTAGATATGAATCTGAATCTGTCAAAATCATATCAATAGCGTCGTGATTGTGTCGTGCATCTTCGTCCCATAACAAAAATCGTCATAAATTTTAGCGATTTATCGCTTGCCTGTACTCTCGAGACGAAACATAGACGACGAGAACACTTTCTATTTTTTGCTCGATGATACGATATCTCCGAGATCCGTTGAGAATAAAAATGGTAAAGATTGCACAATTTTTCAGAATGACGCCATCTTTTCCTGTTTTTCTTCAATCACTCGTCACTTTGATAGGTATTACGTATTCAATTGACTTGTGGTTAATGTTAGAATTCATAACTTATTTCAATTGTGCTTTGATTCGCTTTTGCTTATATTTTTATGTGCAGTCGAGTAGAAAACAAGTAGGAATAGGCGCCAACTGTGTGACTTGTGGGATTGCTCTAAAGCGACGTCTAAGTAATTCCGTATTCGAAGCGTGTATGCAATATGCATAAATAGTGACAGTCCGCCAGTGTGCCGCATACAAAACATTACGAAAACCCATTCTCTCCAGCTGACATATAACACAAGAGGCAGGCATGAAATAATTATCTAATAGCCTTTTGTCCTGAATACACCGACATTTCTTCGGAAAATTAATATCTTTTAGCAAAGTAACCAACTGTTCATAATGTAGGTAGCGGTTTTTTAAATGTTTTTTTAAACTTTAAACAATCCAAAGAGGCCATGCTCCTCTTGTGAGATGTCCATATATTATTTATATAACATATATAGCACACCTGTATCCCCTGAAGGGTTAGCCATAGATGTACCAATAGTACACCCACATTCCGCCAGTGATGTTTAAGTCCCAAGTATAGATCGTCTAATTTAAAATGGCACGCAATCCTCTAAACTTTCTATACAAACATTTTAAATGTGTATGCAACAAGCACTGGAGGGCGTGCCATTTTAAATTAGACGATCTCTAACAGCGGGCGAGTCTATTGCCGACCCGGGAATTGAACCAAGAACCTCTTGCTCAACAGTAGCGCTTGCGAACACTAGAGCAACGAGATAGTAAATATTAATTAATATTCAATTATGTAAACTTAACTAACGAATAGTGTTATCTGACAGGTTCATGGGACCCGAAAAAAGTGAACGCTGACCAGCTATTCAGGCTGTTCTACCTGATCCACTTGGCGGCCATGTTGGAGCCCGAGTCACAGGTCAGAGGCACCGTCGTCATCATGGACTTCAACGACATGGGGTGGACACAGGTCAGTACAGCTACGATGCTTCATGAAAATACTTTTTGCAGACGGCTTTTTAACGGTATGTTTCTGTCATAATTAGGCTAACGTACCTAGGTGTGTTAGCGTAGAGGTTGCACTGCTGAAAGAATATATGTTTATTAAATTCTTATTGTATAGTTATAATTTGGATGGAGGATAGTTGTATGTAAGGATCGTAGCGGCGTTCTGTAATTTCTGCCTACCCCCCTAGGAAGAAGGCGTTAGTTTATATATGTGTATGTATGTATTTATAATTTAGCATACATTTAATTGCAATGCGCAATATCTTAAAGTAATCGAACGTAAATATTTGTTGAATTTTAATTTGTTTACGAGCAGTTGATTTACAATTAGGTAGTACAATGCGGGTTTATTTACAATTTTTGTACAATAACAACGCAGTTGCTATTTCAACTGGGCACGTACCGTAAAAGAGACTATTGCGTTCAACAAATTAAAAGTGTAGCCCATTAGGCCATTACCCATCTCATATCGTCCATCTTTTGAGTTTACGTCAAGCGCATGCGTGGGGTGCCGGCTTTTTCATGACGAAATTGTGTCGCTATTTGTGCCAACTAACATGTCGTGTCGTCATAATCATCCAACAATTTATTTGCTAAAACTAGTCTCTGCTACTACGCAGTTCCTACAAATGTCGCTGACTCTTGTAGCCATTGTATTAAAGTTCATTGTGGTTTGCACAAGTGTTTTGGCACACACAGTCCCTTGCTTTTCAGGAAATTACCAATACAAATAATTCTGTAATTCTAGGTCGTTGTTTAATCCCATATGGGTCTGCATACATAATATGCATTGTTCTTTATTATTGACGTGGAAAATGGAAACTTTAATGTTTAAAGAGGAGATTAAAGGTGAAAATTAGATACCTGCTTGAAATGCGTGCATTGTTTGAATTGTAAATGGCTTTTGAGTGTTTATTGGCAGACATCCAAAAATATTTGTAGATTATCGTATTGATAACGTCACCTCAGTGTTTATTAATAATAGTGTTAAATGAAAATATGTGTATAGAGATAATGTCCATACTCGATATCAGTGTTGGAAGTGGTTGGATCACTTTCACTGCGCGTGCGCTGATTTGAATTCATCGGCATCGTAACGCAGTGACAGCGCCTGCGCTGTGACTGTGTCACACGGCCATGTTGTGAGATACAACACCATTTGTTTAGGTTTTTTATGGTTGATGATCGATTTATTACTGACTCATTTTACTTGATTGCTGTTAAAAGGCCAAATATTTTTTAATGCGCACGCACTCATTCCTTCACATGCACACTTACCAAGTATAGTGTAAATCTTAAACTTAGTAGTCTTCTTAGACTAGTAATCTTACACTTTCTTATGATGCTTTTTTTTTGTTATATTTCTAACTAACTTCTGCCTGCGGCTTAGCCCGCGTGGATGTCGGACTTTATCCCACAGGAACGTGCTACCGGGACCAAAAGTAGCCTATGTCCTTCCCCAGGAATCCATCTATTTTCTAAATTGTATCGAAATCTATTCAGTGGTTTAAGTGTGAAAGGTAATATACAGACAGACAGAGTTACTTTTGAATTTATAATGTTAGTATGGATGTAAAAAATGAGTGAAAATTAAAAAATAAAGAACTTGTTTAGGTTGGAGATTGTACTGTAAATATAAATATTATTGTTTCTACAACCGCGAGTCTCCACGCCAGCTGGACGAGCTGATGAATCACGAAGTCCCTAAAACAAAGTGTAGGTACCTAGCTCAAAGTACAATGTTCATGTTTCTGTATGTTACGAACAAAGAAATGTGTAAAGTATGTCTTAGCGTGCATCGCTCTCTGCATTGTTCACTTATCTTTGTTCTGCGTAGTTACGAAATAATACCATGTGCATTAATACGCCGCATGTAAGGCGTATTATTATTTATTTGGCTTAACAACTTAATGTGTCGCTTAGAGAAGGTATACAACTCCTTCATTGAAAAGGAATAATCTTTTTTCTGTTTTGCGGAGCACTAATTATATTTCTAAAATGAAAGTAGCCTAAGTTACTCCTTATAACATCAGCTATCTATTAGTGAACATCCCGTTAAAATCGGTCCAGCCGTTTCGGAGATTAGCCGGAACAAACAGACAGACAAAAAAATTAAACATTCTTTTTTTAGCACCGTATATACTTTCATATGCAATTAGGAAAAGCTGTTATTTTGACATTACAATTAGACATTTCAATTTTATTTATTTGTATAGGTAATCGAATACCATAGAAAAACATTGCGATTTTACGACAGGATGACAAATATTGCGCAACCCAACCATGCAGATAAAAGTAGTCATACATTTAAATAGGAATTAGCAAAACGTTGCGTTTCTGCTGCACCATTCATTGAATAATATTATATTTAAGTATATTTGTATGTACAGACGCCAGCACATCAAGCTACCCGAAACTGTCAAATTTTCTCAATCAACTTTGAACTTTAATGATATTAGCGATAAAGTTGAAAATCTTTTAAAGAAATTTGACAGATTGTAGTAGCTCGATGTGCTGTCGTCTGTACATAAACAAAACGTGTACTTAGGTTATGGTACGTACGTCGTACACTGCACTCCTAGCTAGATTGCAGCTTTGTAAACATTGAACAGGATCTAGCCTATCAACGAATGTTTATCTTATTAATACTGTACGTAATGTAATCTATCATTTGTAAGCAGATTAGCTTTTATTCGTTTTAAAAGATTATAATTAACTTCTTCCGATATATTATATATTATTATATTATATTATATCATCTAAAAAATGTTGCATGTTTGGAAAATTGCCAAGGTCACAATGATTGTAGAGTCTCAATGCTTTATTTCTTTTTATTTTAATAAGCAGCCTATCATTGTCCCGCTGTAGGGCAAATACCTCTTCTTATACAGAGAAGGCACGAGCATTTATCACCACGACCATTTATCGCTCAGGATGGGTTAGCAATTACTGCTCTTAATATAGACCTGAAAAAAAGGTCGCCTTTTAACATACATCATATAGTCACGCCTTCCTCCTTGGGGGGTAGGCAGAAATTATGGAGCGCCACCTGCTACGGCCCTTACCTATGTATATCTATGGTCCTTATATACTCCGTTTGCTTCGTTTACGGTCATACACGCACGCCCGTTGCGTTAAGTTGCACCAGAGGGGCAATTCTCGTAATTTTAAGAACGTTCACAGTCTGATGTCAGTCTCAATCTGTCAAAAATACCTCTAATTTCCCTACATTTTGACATTTGTTTGTCGCCGAGATGAGACTGCGACTAGATTTTGAACGTTTTAAATTACGAGAATTAGCCTTCTGACCTTTCTGAAGAACATCATCAATAAGGTCACTATATGTCCTTCAAGGGTAGGGCGTCTCCCGGCGTTTCCACTCACATCTGCCTGCATCTGTTGGCATTTAAAATGACAAATCAACCGTCTCTTCCTTCCGGTATACTGTAAAGTCTAAATTCCACGAAGCAAGGAAGTGTGTTTACCAGTAAACACAATTAATACCTTTGCTAGTCACATCACGATCGGTCGAAAAGGTCGAAGCTGTGCGGTGTCGCCTGCTATATATGTTAGGATCTGCGAAATTTATGTAGTTTGTTCACCAATCACGTAGTCGGCGTCATGATTGTGAGAACATATTGATATCATTAAATCCGTGTGAATCGCCACTACCGCGTTCTTTATCACGGTAATGTAATTGTTTAGGTCGGGTATGGCGATATTAAATTAATTATTGTATCTATCAAATTGTAAACACACATCGTATTAGTTTTATAAATTGTCTTTATAATATGTGAAAAATATCGTGGGTTATACGAGTACCTACATTGACTCAGTCGGTAGCTCAAATTTTGTGTAATACTATAATGTGTTACTCATTATTTTCCCAAATTAATAAAATACTTAATACATTTACCTACATACGTCAGCGTACATATGTTATTAATTTCCTAGTTCAACAGAGTGTTTGATAAATAGATCGAATAACAATGGCTGAAATTGAAACGTATTTTTAAATTCCATGTTATATTAAGCGTAAAGTAACGTTTAAGAATGTCACGTGTACTCGGCTGATACTCTTCCACACAATAGCGTAGTTCATTAAGATAATCAGCTGGAGGAAACAAATGTAGATTATGTATGAAAAACTGAAGAAATTAGTCATCGTTGATTAAAATCACTGCATAGAGCGAAAACGTACTCGCTCAAGGTTTCCTCTCAAGGGGCGTCACGTCCGAGGCTGTTGATCACTCCGTAGATCGGAACACAGTAGATACATAAAGATCCTTCCATCTTTATCTTGATCGATTTATGGGCCCTTGTAGCCTTTATTACACTGATTTATCTACACTATTACTAATAATAAAGCTGACGAGTTTGTTTGTTTGTTTGAACGCGCTAATCTCTGGAACTGCCAGTCGGATTTGATTTTTTTTTGCATTTGATAGCCCTATTCTTGAGGAAGGCTATATGCTATTTAACATCACGTTAGCAGCCGAGCAAAAAGAATAGAAAGTCAGAAATAATGCTAAGTGAAAAAGAAGTAATAGCGCGGGCAGGCGATGCGATGCTATGCGATGGGTCGGCGGAACAAGATATTTTACGCGGACGAAGTCGCCGGCAGAAGCTGCACCCTAATTGCGTAACACACGATCAATCAGAATCAGTTTCATTTTGACAGTTCAACAACATTCATTGCGTTATTTACGTGTTGATCAGACAAATTTTTCAAACTTATGAAGCAATGGATAAGCAATTTGCTTCAAAATGATTCGGATTCCGATTGATTGTGTGTTACGCAATTATATAAGACTGCAGGGTAGAGTGCGCTACAGAGAAGAGGTTTCCTTGTGAGAGCTTTAATTATAGATAAGTGACGTTTTATGATATTAGATATAGAAGATATGGTTATGCAGGATATGGTCGATATGGTGGTGATGTGGTTAAGTATAAAACAACTAAGTAACATGTAGTTATACAGAGTGTTAAAGAAATTGCGTGCCATACCTTAGGGGGGCGGGGGGGGGGGGGGGGGGGGTAGGTTCAGTATCGATAAAGGAAACCAGGAAAAAAACAATAAAAATAAAAATTCAGTATCGATAAAGGAACCTAGGAAAAAAAATATTTCATGATCAACCTAATTTAGTACCTACCTACTAATTAAATAGCAATCGTTTAGAATTGATTAAAAAAATTGTTAAAATAAGTTTTTATTTTGTTTAAATGCTAATTAATAATTTCCTAGAGTTACCTACCTACTATCGAACGCAATGAAATACTTACGCCCGAACACTTCGATAACGCCGGGTGAAGGATAGGTAGTACGTAAATACAAAACAAATTACCATCCTGTATAAGAAATATACCCTCTTACAATGCATTCAAAACTCAACTTAGCCAGCATATATCACTTCTGGAGAAATGAATGCATTGGATGGGTAACTATTAAATTGTAATACTGATTACGAACATATTGTAATCTATATTTTTAGTATTGTTCTCAAGTAAGTGACTTATGTCTTTATTGGGAATAAAGTTTCTTTAAACCGAAACCGAAATAACAATTACAGGTATTTCTTCTTCCTACTTTAGCGTGCTTATCTGCTTCAAAATTAAAACCTACAAATTAAAAAATCTTGTTTAACTACTAGGAGTGGGTGTTTTAATATAGAAGCAAGTAGGTGGGTATTTACAATGAATTAAAATCAACTTATTTACTTACTTGTTGAAAGTTATTACAAAACAATTCTAAACGATTGCTATTTAAATTAGGTTGACCTTGCAATATTAATATTTTTATTATTTGTTTTTTATTTTTCCTGGGTTCCTTTATCGATACTGAACCTACCCCTAAGCTATGGCACGCAATTTCTTTAACACTCTGTATACTAACCGCAGTATTACAGTTCTAAATAACGAATGTTACGAAAATCGAGCGGATATTGGGCAATCTTAGCTAGCCGTGGATTATAATTGAACCTCTAGTACTGCGTCCGTGATGCCATTTAGGACAACATAAACATTAGGTTAACTGAAGATCAATATTTTAGTTAAACATCCTTTGTCTCATATGGAGGATGGGAGGAAATGGATTTTCCTTTAGGTACATATTTTGTACATTTGTTAAGGACGACGGTAAATACGACACGGACGTTGGGTAAACAGTTGATATATGTTGGTTCCACTTGTTTGCTCCTCAATTCGAAGTTCTCGACCTTCGTGGTCGGTGCAGCCGCAACTGGGTCGAGACTGTCGATATATTAAGACTGTCTATTATCTAGTAGGGATTCAATCCTTTTACTTTAGACAGGGTTAAATTAAATTTGCTAGCGAAACTCCGCAGACGTGATGGGTATCAATATCTAAAGAAGATAAAACAAAAAAAAAATGTTTGGATGATAATTTATTTTGGGGTCAACGACCGCTGGTAGTGTTGTTATATGAAGTATGATAATCTGTTTTCTTTTATTTTATCGTGTTTAGAAATTGATACCTGTCACGTCGACAAAAAAAAACAAAAATAATTTATTTTTTGTTTTATCATGTTTAGATATCGATAATAATCACGTCTGGGGAGTTCCGCTACCTAATTTAATTTGACCCTGTATAACTACGCTGCGCAGTCGCTTTTCACTACGCAGACGTAGCAAGAAATAAATATTAGAGATGCGCCGAATAGTGGTTGCACCGAATAACCGAATACCGAATAATATTCGGTTAAATTCTTACCGAGCCGAATATACTGCCGGATAATTCGGTTCCTCGTTCCATAGCTTTGTCGCGCAACAAACAAGCCCGTACAGAGTGAAAACTCTAAAAGTCCTAACTAAAACTCTAAAATTGCTGTCGAACTTGACAGTTACATATAGGAAAATCTGCTGCCCAGAATCAATAGCCCTTATGATTGGGCGAAACATAAAACTAAATATGCATATCTACCCAATCTAGCCAGAATGTTCTTGGGTGTAGCTGGTAGCAGTATATATAGCATACGTTTGTTTTCCGAGGTAGGAAATGTGTATGAGGAGAAAAGAAATAGGCTTTTGCCAGATAGAGCCGAAAGCTTGGTCTTCTTGCATCATAATCTACCGCTGCTTGATTATAAATATTTAATTACAAATTTTCTGATTTATCTATGTTTAAATTTATTAGTGCCATAGTTGAGAAAACAACATAGTTCATTCATTATGCATAAGTAAACCTTTCTTATAACCATATAATTGTAATTTGCTAGTTTAAATTAAAAATTACTGTTCTTTTAAGTTACTTGATTTTATGTAACTATTAATGCTAGGTTGTATTTGATTACTTGTGTTTAATTATATCTTTGTTTGAGTACCTTACAATAACCGATTTATAATAAATATGATTGTTAGAATATGGGATTCCTTTAATTTATTTTGCCCTAAAGGCTGATTTACAATGATCAATTTAACCGAATACATTAGGCATTTTAACCGAATGATTCGGCCGAATACGAATACCTCAAAATTCCGCCGAATACCGAATATAAAACGAATATTCGGCGCATGTCTAATAAATATACATGTGTAAAAAACATGTAAGTGTCATCATTATAACGTGTTATAATGATTTATTATTAAACTCTTTCGAGTAATTTTCATTAATACTAGATGTAGTAACTACATTATTTTATTGCGCTCAACACGAATTCTTTATGGGATTAAAGATTATCTTTAGATCCCTAGGCTTTACAAAACGAAGATAGAATTGTTACAAAATGGCGCATAATGAAACCATATAGCCACTAGGACTGTTGATTAATTTAGTATCTAGATAATATTCTTGTATAATTTAGAAGGCTTTTTGAAAATTTATAAGGACAATCATTTTTATACAAATATTTTCTTTTTCTTACGGATTTTGTCGACGTGCTGTTGCTCATTTGTTGCGGTTATTAAAAGACTTTCGTCCTTTCATCATTGTTGGATTGTAACTAAGATATATTCATTATCAGTGACTGCATTTTTATTCAAAACAGACGACGAGATATCACGACGGCTCACAAAAATCTGTTGATACCTCTTTGACTTTGCACCTTGTGGCACGTAGACGTTTAGGTATGTATCTATTAGTCATAAATTACAATAATATGTAGTTTAGAAACATGATGCAATTATTATAAAGAATGATGATATTTAATCGGGAACATCACCTTGAACGAAGAGATATAGCACTTATTAGGGATCATAAAAGGGAATATTATCCCTATATTAATAAAGAACATAAATCATTCACTTCACGTCCAGCCAGTTCGTAGGAGTCAATGAGGAATCAAGTTACTATCGAAGACATCAAGACGTATCTAGACTGCGTGGTAATTTATGCATTTGATACAGGACAGAACCATATAGTCGCTTACGAATATCATTCATCCCATAAATGGGAATACTGGGAGGCAGAGTAACGATAGACGCATACAAAATGTATTTGAGAGCTGCGATTGCGCGGATCACTGACCGACGTCACCCAAGCCGGAACCGATGCTTGGTCGCGCTTGCCAAGCCGTAGGGCGTAGGTTATCAACTATATTCGGTCACTCACCCACTAACATCGCCAAATGACGTCTAATCGAGCTGATTAAAATTACTCATAACGATTTATTGTTTGAAGAAGTTCCACGCGATATCGCTTCCATGTTGACATAATAAGCTAAAAATATGAAGAGCTTCTTATCAAGCCACTTCAATATAAAGAACGCTCAAGGAAAACTGGCTTCTATTCTTAGAAACAGTGAGTTACTTATCCAACGGTATGTTAATAGGTAAGAAGAAGAATTTCTTGCGGTGATGCGGTTACTATCGATACTGATGTCCGGAGGTCAGGTGTCAATCATTCCAAGTATGTCCAGAAAATTTACGTGTTCATGGAACAGGAAAATATAGGTGTCATAGGATCCTTTTGCGCAAAAGAATTTCGTTAAAGCGTTTGAATATCAAAACGGGATCTTTAAGGCTGACATTGAAATCTCTTGACCAGCACAGTTGATCGATGGCGTTCGTAACTTTTTAAAATCTGGTCCAAAATCCAGCCTAAATGTCTTCTTCACATACTCATTTCCTATTCCAACTTGTCCATAGACAATGGGTCTTACGCCAGCGTTCTCCAAGCGCCTGCTGACCTTCATCCAGGATGCCATGCCTCTCCGGCTGAAGGAGGTGCACTTCGTGAAGCAGCCCATGATCTTCAACGTCGTATGGAATATGTTCAAGCCCTTCATCAGGGAGAAGCTTAAGAGCAGGGTAAGTTGCATATACTTGACATCGTTCTCACATATACATAATATCAACTCGTTAATTTAATAGGTTTGCTAAATGACCGCTATACAGGAATTTATTGCCATAATCTATTGAATCAGTGACTGTAGTGTTCTCATTATTATGAACTATATATAAGGCTTTATTGCTGTCCATTCTCGTGACCTAACAAGCAAATGACTCCATCAATTACATATTTAGCTGAGATTACACAAGTTTTTTTTGGGGATGAAATATTTTGACCTTTGTGGTTTATGAATATTTTTACACAATTAATGTACTTAATTAAAACATACGGAATTGAAAACAAAGAAATTCCAAGTTCATTGAAAGGATGAGTTGTGTTTTATCACTTGGCTACTTAATATTCACGATGGAATTTCGTTGAGTGGTTCCTCAAAGCTGTCAATGAACCCAAGTTTGATAAAGTACACACGAATATGCTAATTTGTGCTTTAAGTCTGCGACATTGGGTGGTTAAGGTCACTCAATGCTGCTACATATTATTTAAATTGCACTTAACTGTGTGTAATTAAATAAGTGGTTATCAGGAAATTCATCATTGTTGCTATCAGAAATATTAACATTTAAATTGTCTGCAGTTGCTTTGAATTTCCTTGCATTGCATTAGACGCTTGCGCACTTGATTAACTTTGCGTAAAGCTGTTTGTAACGTAACTTACAAGATTTTCATTGCCATCAGACTAGGATTACTTAACGCCATCTAGCTGTAGTAGGTAGAAACTCCTTGTCGATCTATGTACTCGTAGAGTCAATTGTATGACGATTTATAATTATATGAGTACCTATATTGCTTCTTATTCGGAATGTTGTTACTATGTTGTTACTTCATAGTCAGCTTACTATATCATTAGAGACTTATTTGTGTTTTTACATTTCGATTGCTAAGGGCCATTCGCAAAGAATTTCCACACAGGTACTTTATTCGGAAATGTTGCAGCGAGCAATCTATTGTTGACTTTTTACTTATACATGGTTTCCTTCTTTCCAGATTTTCTTCCATGGCTCCAAGATGTCTTCTCTTCACAAGCACATGGCGGCCTCGAACCTGCCGTCCGACTACGGCGGCGAGCTTCCCGCCATCGACTACTCGGGTGCCGAGTGGTACCCCGTCATCAACGACGTCTTGCCGCACATCAACAATTGGAACACCTACGGATTCGCCAAGAAAGCGTAGGCATAGCCACATCTAGTAGACATGTGGACACGCAGACTTGTGACTGCCATCCGTGGTCAGAGGCGAGGATTTCAGATCAGTTTTTAGTACAACGTATTTATGACCTCACGGTTTTCCGATTTGTGATGTTCAATCTTATTTTCATATTCTGTTGTCGCGAAATAATCTAATCAATTTCCAAAATGCATTTCTTCTTCTTTACCAAATAAAAGACATTTGTAGTGAATCACGTTTGGCAGACCACACCTGTTTATACTATTCTCAATGTAATTTAGTTCTATAATTTCTTTAAGACTTAAACAAAGTGAAGTACGTGTTCGAATAGCCGTTGTTCTTAAGTTCTGGCTTGGACTGGTGATTAGGTAATCGTTAGATAATGCCATGTGCCCGAGCACCAGTAGTATAATACTTGAGCTCTTCCATAATCAGGGTTCTTTATTATATAAGTATAGATATTACCAAATTTAGAATTAAAATTAAGTAATTCAAAGAAGACGATAGTTGGTAGCTTAACGTAGTTCCAAAAATTAAGAGTGTGAGTGAATGAATAACAAATATTATGTGATAAATATTGACAAGTATAAATGTAAGGCTATAATTTTAAGGCTATATGTTAACTGAACGACACAGGCTAGATAGCTGCGGTTGAGCAATCAACAGTATGTTTCATCTATGCAGGTTTTAGGTAATTTTTATATGAACGTGCAGCGACTGGTTGGTTCATGTTATATTTAGAATAATTGTTTGTATGTGGTACATATGGGATGTTTATTTCCATGGGGTGTGAGCGAATTTCATGACATGTTGGTAGGAACACTTTGTAATGTTGGCAGAGTTGTTATTTATTTAGATATAGGAAAGGAATATGTTCCCGTTGATTGTGCACAACTCGCATGTCGATAAGGCTGTGACAGTGATGAAATACGGTGTCAATTCTGACCATTTAATCACCAAATGTAGTGTAACTCAACATTTACTGTACGTTTGATATATGATTTTTTTAGGAAATTGGATGAGCAATGATATATAAAACACAGTACACTTTCTTTCATAATTTATTAATTTCAATTACAAATTGCAATCAGGAATATGTCATTTTTACAAGTTATCGGAAGCTTTCATAGACTTGTTGGTGCACTGAATAGCATTTCGTCGCATTTAATATCCATCTAATTGCGAATGATATGTGCCTGGAGAATGTTCTATAGTTATCGACCCGGCCTATTTTCAAGTGGTTCAATGATTACGGTCCCTTTAAGAAGTGTTGATATCTTTAAATGTTATACTTTTGAGCATTCAATGAGTTACTATAGTAATTAAGTATAAGATTTTTCGGAATGTCTTCGAGAACAATGTGACATTTGTGCGTATGTCTGTAACATCATCATCGTTTCTCTTGTGATGCCTCATGTGCCTTTAGCAGACGCATTCCAAACATTAATTCTGTATTGTTTTTATAGGTTTGTAATACTTTTATTGTACGAAAGATGATAATACCTGATTTGCTCAATATACATATGTTTAATACGAAATGCATCCAATTCCTTATGCGTTTCGTTTAGGTATTAATAAATAAAATTGTAAAATTATTTTTTGTGTTTTCCTTTGAGTCCCTTACATAGATAGATTAGATAGCTTCGATTCAGAATTTCTCATCTTACACTCCTATCATCCGGAACTCCATACAAATGCAGTACCTTACATCGGTCAGTAAAATATAATATGGATGGGACCTACTATGCCACCATTCCTGATGCAAGCCACATTGTATTTGTACATAATGCTTGCGAAAACAATTTAAAAATATTGTGCAGTTATTGTAGTGTAAACTGAATAGCGCAGGGAATTCACGTCGAATTTTGGGCTGACTTTGCATTAATTTAAAATAATGTTTTTTAATCATTTATCGTTTAGAGCAGTGATGTGTGTAGTTTTTTTTAAAGTACTCTAATGACATGTGTTATAAAAAAATATATATCGTTCGCCTTCGAATTTTTGGTTCTAGGACATGCTGGCTTCCTCACGATGTTTTCCTTCACCGTTTTGAGAGCAGTGGTAATGAAATTAAATGGACAATGTGTGTTTGATGAACGTAATTAAATAATTTCGAATATCTTGTTGTTTTCTATTTTTGATAGCCTTCCAAATACACAGGAGAGTGACTAAAAATTTTAGTCTCAGTAGTTTCAATGCTAAGGTCGAGGGCGGAGGAGAGGGGTGGAGATATTATATTTACATGTCCGTGTACAAACACACGGAAAGTTATTAATTAAAGATATTAAAACGCCAGCACATAAATTATTTACGCCACGATTGATTTTCGTAAGATATTACTATATTCCAGGACCGCACCTGGAATATGTTTAATTTTCTATTATTATTTGTAGATCTAAATTATAAAACATGATTCAAGAAAAAAAATCGCTGCAAAAAGCAGGTAGTGCAGGGTTCAACCCTAATTTCCCCGGCTTAAAAAGCTGAAGTACCTAAGCACTAGGCTTTATTACATAAGAACCGAAAGATAGAGACGCGACGAGATTTTGGCTGTATTATCTACAGCCAAAATCTCGTCGCGTCTCTATCTTTGTGTTTAAGTAATAACAGCCGCACAGGTCGATCGATCAGGTTAAGCTACGATTATCACGGTTGGTCCGCAGATGGGTGGCCATCTCTACATAACAAGACCACTCCGTGCATGGAAAGCACGTTAAGCCATTGGTCCCGGCTGTCATTCGTGGATCTTTGACAGTCGTTACGGGTCGTCAGAAGCCCGAAAGTTTAACAACCAGTCTTATCAAGGGGTATATTACCCAGTAACAGGGTTGTGGAGGTGGAACAGGCAGTCGCTCCATGTAAAATACCAGTACTCAACTGCATGCGGTTAGACTGGAAGCAGACTCCAAAATAGCTGAGAAAAGTTTAGGTAGATAATGATACATAATACAAAAATGTAGCTCTCTTATTAGTAAACACGTTTTCATAGCTAAACAGTCAGAGCCACTTTTTTTTTTTTTTTTTTTTTTTGAGGATGGGAAATCATCAAATGACTCCTCCCGCTCTGGGTGGAGCAGGAGGGAGTGTCAGACTCTTACTGACTAAAACCCACCCGTGTTCCTTCCTTAGCCCTTTATGTTCCAGGGCAGCGGTAACCCTTTCGGACAATCCCGCTACCCTGGCAGGCTACGGCCCTATGGGGCCCCGTCTCTCATGCTGACATCTCTTTGAGGCGCGCGTGGAACACAACACGCCGTCCGGCACGGGCCTGGTCCTGATCGGACGGTGAGTTACCCATTACTCACCGCCCGCAGGCCCGCGCCTACGGTGGCCGGGAGTCGTCACGCGGCTCCCGACGCCCGGAGCGTCTCCCGCGGCGGCTGAAGTCAGAGCCACTCACTGACAAAACTGAAATCTCTGGACATTGTTACTAGGTAATCTGTCAATGTCATCCGAATGTCGTAACTTTGGTAATGAAGATTACCTACTGGTAATTACAGAGTGGACGCACCATTCAATGCCATTTTTAATGTGTACTTCACTATGGGGTCCATGTAAATGTAAATGATGAACACCACGGAAACCAGCTTCCGTTGCGATAATCTTCTGTGCATACAGTATTTCATTGTTGTTGCAATTTTTTAATCATCGTACATAGTAGCTTGTCAATAGCACAGCCGTTTGTGAAAGAAAGTGTTGAGAGTCGATTAAGGAGAATAGATAGTGCGACAAAGTAATCACAAGGCAGTCATTATAAGCATTTGATTACGCTACACTTGGAACTCGATATAAAAGCAACTCGTCAACTATTGTGCAAAACTTAGAACTAGAAAATATAAACGTAGACTATTTTCTACTATCAGTCTATCACTGACCTCTAATAAATAAGTACGCTGGACTAAATATATGTACTATACGAAATGCCAGTCGTTTTTAGTGCCGATTCAAAGCGCCCCGCTCGAGCGTTTCAGGAACTAAAATTGACATACTGTCACAAATGATCGTCGTGTTGTTTTGGTATGTCACTGATGGTTTGGTCTAAATCGTGGAATAAGACTTTTTGTGTATTTTGTGTTTATTACGAGATATTTAGAACATTTTGATCATGATAGTATTCGCATTTTTTAAAACTCACCATCAAAAATATTAGTTCCACAGACGCTCACGTTGTTATCAGCGCCAAAATGGCGAAAATCAAATGTCTTCATTTTGTCATCGATAGTATGATGTCCAGCGTACTTGTATAATATAGGTCAGTAACTACTATACACTTTATCCACACTCTTTATGAGGATATAGTGATAGGCAATAGATTCTCTAAATAAATATCACTATGAAAGTCGAAAGAGGTTTTCGAAAACGTGAGTTTGTTTCTCCTGAGGACACTTCAATAAGGTTTAAATTATCGTACTGCAACTCTGTCTTATTGACTTTAAAGCTGCGGCAATTTTTCATCACAGTATCCTACTAGTATTATAAACGCGAATATTTGTGAGGATGAATGTTTGCTACTCTTTCACGTAAAAACTATTGAAACAAATTTTAGTGGAACTAAACTGTTACTTGTATGCAGTACCTATAGTCCATTTATAATAGCATTAGAAAAAAGAGGCTCGTAGAAGCAGGAATGCAAAACATTTTATTTCAAAGTTATGATAAAACAATTTTAAGGGAGATGCTTAAATTCTAATTTTCTTGCGTTTTTTGCAATTTGCAGGTCAGTGTAAGGTTGTATCTTAATAAAAATAATATGATGCGCAACAATAAGAAATATGTAGGCAATAATACAATTTTAACCTTAAAAATCATCAATACATCCCTTTAAATTAGAATTGCTCCGAATTCGTCTGATTTCGCGGGCTACTGCAGCGCATCCACCTTAATTAAAATAAAATTCGGTAGAATTATAGTGAAACGAATAACGGTCCAAGTATTGTTCATCCCTGCTTCTTTTAGGTTTTTGGCATTGACACTGTAATTTTAAATTGGAGTTATATAATATAAATAAATGAAAGCCACATAATTTCATAAGATAAATAGTTAAAATGGTTACAATAAAGTGTGACAGCTGCTGTAAAAATAGATCATAATAAATTCGGCGTCTATCATAATATAACAATGTTTATTGTATTTTTGTTACAAAGTGTGCATTAAAAATAACCTCTTTTAACTTCTTTCTAATGCTATTGTAAATGGACTATACATGCTTCTCAACGCCCCGTTTAAATTCATCGGTTTAAAAAACAATTGCTGTACATTTTGACCGCGTAGGGATTGCACTTTTCTATGAAACAGCCGATATTATTCTTGATAATTGACGAAAAATATTTACGCGGGGTTCTAGAATCATATCCTGAATTCATGGTTACAGTTTGCGCGACGATATCCCTGCCACCCTGTATAGCATCAAAATAAAGATATTGTGTAATTTCCGACCTTACAAGAGAACGTAGGGAAGGGATACATCTTTAAGTACTAATTATATACCTAGAGGTGGAATCCATTCGACCTCAGCAGTATACGGTTCTTGCGTGACTCGAGGGAATTTATTATCATGTCATAGCAAACCTAGATTGGTTATATAGCGAAATTGGTAAAGAAATTGCCTTCTGTTTTTTGCGAACAAATTGCCGCAACTATTGAATATGGTGTATCCCAAGGGACCTATAAATATCATTCAACTTCAAGTTTGACGTGGGCTTACGCTTGTCTTAATAAATTAAGTTTGCTATCCGACTTAACCATTTCAGTAACAATAGTTGGCATTGTATGCATCGGAAGAGCACCTTTCTACGTTGGCGCCTAAACATTTGACCTAGCTCCGATATACCTATAAGGCTTGCCATTATAAGGATTAAGTAGAAGTAGGTTCTTAAGTAGGTAAGTGTTTCTGGTTATTATTTTTCACTCATTAATTAGTGTGCTTACTTAGGTGTGTACTGCGACAGGACTGTACTGCGACAGGAGTGTGCTGTGTACTTCTGGCGTTATTATTATCATTTGCCGAGTATCGACAAATAAGCCAAAACATGCTGTCTGTTTTAGTGCAGGCGTTTAGTTAATTGCGGTAAAGTCCTCAATAGAATAATACGTTCATCATTCATGGTCTCCTCCTCTGTAGGTCACCATACCTTTGGTTTCTGCATCCACACTATCAGGCACTGAAGTTCTTTTGCAACTAAAAGTCTGATCAGTTCTTTATGTTAATTCTCTATAGTGAAACCATACAGACTTCGATTAGTAACTGCAAAGGAATGCATTAAACCGATAAATACTTTTTTATGTGTACGGCTTCCTTATATAGAAAGGAACCGCTAAGATGTGCTTGCATAGAATTTGGTTTATTTTGATCCTGACTTCATGGAAGAGGGAACCTTTTATAAGATTTTGTGTTGTACTTTTGTTACTATGTTAACAGCGGGAAACATAAGAAAAAAATCTTTAGTAAATAGGAAATATAGAAATAATATAAGTAAATATCCTATTCAGAGCACGTATTTACATAATATACGTTTTAAATCCTATAGTGCCTTGAAAATAGGCATTTGTTTAGAGCACAAGTGAACGGCGCCGCCGCCGCCACCATAGCGTAATGGTGGGATACCGTTAAGATGGGCTTACATTGGCCTCTCCAATAAGCACAATATCGCGGCAGCCGGTGCGCGCACGGTCGTGCTTACCTCTATATAATATATACACAACTTTTAATCATTGATTCAAACGCTTCGGGAACTTAGACGTGAGCGCTACAACCACAAAGTTTTTTCTTGTTACGCTCATGTGTCATCAATGATAACTAATTATTTTAATCTCTCGCGCGTATAGTAACATTGTAAAAACGGTGTCGAGTGCCCGACTGACGACAATCTGCTGACACGCATTATAAGTCAGACGTGGATTATCTGCTAACACCAACAACAGTGCAGAGTCAGCGATTTTTAAGAAGATTATTTTGTAGTGAAAATTAATTCCAATAAAAATGGAGATACAGTTCGGATCTGATGGCGTGCCGTTTGTGACATGGGGTGGTAATAAAATAATGCTGGAGCTGAACCCGATAGATGATGAAGTTAGTAAGGAAAAAGCCGAGAAAGAACTGAGAGAAACTCCGGAAGTGGTCGAGCAAGCTTTGATAGAGTTACGACAACTTTTAAAAAGTAAGTCAACAAAATTATTTAATCTTTATTTAATTTATGCTGTATTTCCTTTTAAGAAAGGTTATTATTTATTATACGAAAGTTACTTTGTCTTAGTCTGATTACCACGTTGATTACTTTTTATCACTACTTGTGTTTAGCTATCTGTTTGTTACCTAATTAGCAAACATATAAAACAGTTTTTCTGCACTTTTTCGGGGCAATTGGGTTCAATAGTCTGATGGCTTGCATTGAAGTAGGTTATAAGAGCGTTAGTAAAAGTGACTATCGACAATATTTATAGTTAGGTAGTTACGTGTGTTTATGATGAGTACTGTGTTTGTTATGTGTAAAGAAAAAAATATCTTAAGTCCATTACACTTAAGATTGTTTTCTTTCTGTTCTATGATCGAATATTGATTGTATACCAGAATATTGTTATATTATAAAGTTAACAAAAACAAGAATGTAGAAATAAGAAAAGTTAAAATGTGTGTCATTGTAAGTAAAGCGAGAGTTGGCATAATATCAAAGTGCACTGTGCACGCATGTGTAAAACGAAAGTTAGCATTAAAATGAGATTTTAATGCTTTCCCTTTCACATCTCGAACAGAAATGTTACAAGTATAAGAACTAAACGAGGGATCGTTCGTACAGACGCCAGCACATCAAGCTACTACAATCTGTCAAATTTCTTTAATAGATTTTCAACTTTATCTCTAAAGCATTAAGGTTCAAGGTTGATTGGGAAAATTTGACAGTTTCGGGTAGGTTGACCTGCTGGCGTCTGTACATTCTCTAAACGTTTTACGCAAGGTAGACAAGAAGTTGGAAAATTACTACGTACTATATATCTCAAAGTTATCTACTATCCTTACACTAAAAAAAAAATACCGTTAACGTCCCACTGCTGGGCAAAGGCCTCCCTACTCTATTTCCACGTCTCTCTGTCCAGAGCTGCCGAGGACCCAAGCTTTATGAAAAGAGTCCAGCTCATCCCGCCATCTCCGTCTGGGTCTGCCGCGATGTCGTATGCCACTTATCGGGATATACATTAATATTTTTAAATTAAATTAATTTATTTGCTTAGACAAAAATGATTCATATTATGTTAGTTAGTTAGGTACAGAAAAACTTAAAAGCTATGTTAGCGTTTTACAATTATAACTAAGTACTAAGCTAAATTAACCAAATTGTAAGACTACATCACAAAATAGCGAAGATTTAATACTGGACACAAACTAAAGGACACAGTATTAAATTGCTTGTTTTCCGTTTATTCATCCAAACACTACATTGTAACATAACATAACATCACGCCAGTATTTCCCGAGGGGTTAGGCAGGGGTGCATCGAAACGCCTGTAATGGGTGGCGAGCCTATTGCCACCAATCACACAATACCAGACCCCCGGGCTGCTACTGAGACATTCCTGATGAAAAAACCCAATAACACTTTAGCTGACCTGGGAATTGACAACAGTACCTCATGCTCAGCAGTTGCGATTGCGACCACTCGACCAACGAGGCATTCGCGACACTCCTACATTCTCTTTTAATATTTAATAATATTATATATTATTGTACTTTTGTAGGGGCTCGTGGCTAAGTAATAACAGCCGCACGGGTCGATTGATCAGGTTAAGCTACGCTTGCCGCGGTTGGACCGTGGATGGGTGACCATTTTTACATATCAAGACCCCTCCGTGCCTCGGAAAGCATGTTAAGCTGTTGGTCCCGGCTGTCATTTGTGGATCTTTGACAGTCGTTACGGGTCGTCAGGATCCCGAAAGTCTGACAACCAGTCTTACCAAGCGGTATCGTATTACCCAGTAACTGGGTTGTGGAGGTCATATGGGCAGTCGCTCCATGTAAAATACTGGTAAGCTGCATGCGGTTAGATTGGAAGCTGACCCCAACAAAGTTGGGAAAAGGCTAGATGATGATGTAGTTTTGTAAAATTTTGTCTACATCAGACAATGTTTTATCTGATGAGCCAATTTTTTTTAATCAAATCCAAATTACGTCATCATTGTCTCACAGTTGATAATGATTTCTGTTAATTAACAATAACAAAGAGCCTGCATATACATATTGTAAAGTAACTAATTGTTTATCCTTATGATAGCTGTAAGTACCTACTACAATAAAACAATGTTCATATTTATTTAATGATAATATTACGAAACGGTAAAGTTACAATTAAGGGAATGATTTTCACAGTACCTCTAGTATGATATGATAGACGCTACAAAGATGTATAGGCTGTAAACGAGAAATATGTAGAAGAAAAACAAACGTATGTAAAACAAATTAGCCGGTAATTAATTATATTCTATAGTAATCTCACAGTGGAAACTTACGTGAAGTGAGGTTGAAGTGGGCTGTCAATAGCGTGTTGTTAGTGTGTTGTGTTACGCAATTGACACCTGCGTAGTAATTGCATAACACACTAACAGTAGCAATGGCTTTCAATTTGACAGTTCAACATCATTCATTGCGTTATTTACGTTGTTGACCAGACAAATTCTTCGAACATATGAAGCAATGGATTAGCAATATACTTCAAAATAATAATGAAGGTGCTAATCTGACCTATGTTTTCACGGTGAGATTTTTAGGGTTCCGTAGTCAACTAGGAACCCTTATAGTTTCGCCATGTCTGTCTGTCCGTCCGTCTGTCCGTCCTCGCTTAATCTCTGTGACCGTTAGCACTAGAAAGCTGAAATTTGGCACCAATATGTATATCAATCACGCCGACAAAGTGGTAAAATAAAAATTGGAAAAAAATGTTTTATTACGGTAGCCCCCCTATATGTAAAGTGGGAAGTGATTTTTTTTTTAATTTCAACCTTAACGTGTGATGTATTGTTAGAAAGGTATTTAAAAATGCATAGGGGTTTACTAAAATCATTTTTGATAATGTCAATAATTTCGGAAATAATCGCTCCAAAAGTAAAAAACAATGTGTCCCCTCCTCTAACTTTTGAACCATAAGTTTAGAAAATATGAAAAAAATCTGAAAAGTAGAACTTTATAAGGACTTTCTAGGAAAATCATTTTGAACTTGATGGAAACAATAGTTTTTGTACAAAAAAGACAAAAAGTTGTACAAAATAATTTCTGGACTAAGTTTGTAGTATAATCGTATATGCAAGCATTTTTTTAACTTCGTTTACATATTTTTTTTCGTTATCACCGTCCTTTGTGAGCCCGTTTTTAGTGTTCCGTAATTATTAGAGTTCCGTAACAAATAGCCTTTTTTAAGTTGGGTTACCACTATGTTCCCGCTCCAGCAGCGCTCCGCGCTCCTGCAACTGCTCCAATGGATACGTCGCGCGTACTTCTACATGCGCTCCCCTGTGACACACTGCGCTCCCCTTTGTGTTCGCGCTAAAAACCGTCACGAGTCGGAGCGCCTGCCGCGGAGCATGCAATGTTGCACGCTCCGTGTTCGCGCACGTACCCACTACCGGGAGCAGTTGTAGGAGCGCGGAGCGCTTCTGGAGCGCGAACATAATGGATACCCACCTTTAAACTCATAAGTGGGAACACTTATTGTGACGGACGGGAAACTATGGAACCCTACACTGAGCGTGGCCCGACACGCTCTTGGCCGGTTTTTTTTTTTAAATAGGTCGGCTGGTTGGGATATTTTTCGGTTTTCAACAAACCACATTTAATCAAGCAGAAAATCACAATAACTAAATTCTGTGTAACTTCCCACCGGTAAACCTAAAACCGACGTTTTCAAGAACTCGACGATTGTTTACAAAACTTGAAAGTCCTTCGCACATTATTTTAGGAACACCGTTTTATAATTAACACTGAAATATAGTGCTCAGTGCTCTGTAGTGAAATTAGCGAATCGTTTGCGATGAAGGAGCAAGCTTTCTCTTTGTTATTAATGATCTCTCAATTTCACAATAGGTATATCATTATAGAACATTCTACCTACTTATATAGTTGTTAGTTCGCAATTTGTAAGAACGTTTTGCAAAGCAGAGAAGATAAATCTTTATGTCATGTCATGTCATGTCAAGCGTAAGGCCGCGTTCACACCAAAGAGCATCAGCCACTGACTGTGAGACCAGTACACAACGTATGGAAAGTTCATTAGCCGCTGACTTACTGTTTTTTGTTTAACATACATTTTCACAGTAGGCGACTGACTATACGCTAGGTTTGAACGCGGCCTAAGCTTTAACACAGCGTAGACGTTGCGTAGCACAGCCGTAGGCACCGCCGTAGCACTGGCGTAGACGTCTAGTAGCGCAACCGTAGGCGCCGTCGTAGCACTACTGCAGACGTCACGTAGCACAGCCGTAGGCGTAGGTACCACCGTAGCACTGCCGTAGACGTCGCATAGCACAGCCGTAGGCACCGCCGTAGCACTGCCGTAGACGTCGAGTAGCACAGCCGTAGCCGACGCGTATCACCGCCATAGATGTCACCGTAGACGTCACATAGTACCGCCGTAGTCGTCGTTACAACGCAGCAAAGAGGCTGCTTAGAGGCCGCATGCATTACGCGCAAATTTTAAAATTATAAAGTTTCTCTACATTGAAGCCATCTACGTATACAAGTATCTAAATCATTGCTCAATTTAACTGATACTTTCCGACATTCAATAACCGGTTCGTGCTTATGTTCAATCATATGGTAGATGTTTATATTGATTGCGCTTACGCCGTACGTTCTATACCTATAAAATATAATAAACTAGTATGATTTTGCAGAATTATACTCTCGATGGATCATTAATTTATTTTCATGGTCTTGTTTCAAATTCTAAGTTACTTTATCAGTCTTTCACCTCCTTTTTATATACTTGTACATATTAAGATTTTCTTTTTTAAAAACAATATAATATACAAAAATATAATTTTTATACAATATTATGTATGTATCTTATATGTGTGTATCTTAGAAATTTCAATAAAATTGATTTAAATTATACTATTTTATCTGATTGCGTTTTGATTCTGATTGACGAAGTAGTCAAAGTGAGTTTTGATGTTACCTTGTGTTTACTTTCTATTGTCTAACAAACTGATTGACGTGATTTAGTCGGTTCCCTAAGAATTAATACAAAAAAAAAAACAAAATGAAATTTCTGTCTGTCTGTCTGTCTCTCTGTGTGTAATATCTGTTCAAATATATATTTAAGTTTCCAAGCTTGCTTTACATAATAGGTTATTATATAGTTTATAAAAAATCTGCATACTCATTCAGAGACACTGGAATTGTTGGTCTATACTTATTTCTTTTTGTCCGAATTGAACAGGTAATTTTGCAGATATATTATTGGCTTATTACCGACTAGCTTCTGCCCACGATTTCGTCCGTTTTAGTAATTTTCTATTATCTCCGAAACTATATGACCAATTGACATACTGTAAAGGGCAGATGTTATCTCTATAATGTCCTTGTGATCATAAAATAATTTATTTTGATAAGGATTCATATTTCAAAATTATGTTTTCATCCAAACGTAAGCATGTCAAAAAAATGCTTTTTTATAACATAAAAGTGATATTAAAAGATAAAATATAAAAGATAGAAATAGGTAGCGCATGCAAGTAATTCTGTTCTAAGTGGTATTTCTTTCCGACTTGCTAGACAAAAGTTGTGATACGAGTAGCTCAGCTAAAATGCACCATGTAAACATAATTTATAGCCTATAGCACTGACACATAGTGTCGCTTTCTACTAGTGAAAACTTTTTAGAATTGGATCATTAACTCCGGAGATTACCCCCTACATACAAACAAATAAACAAATTTTACCTCTTAATAATATTAGTATAGATAGTATAGACTAAATATTAACCAAGATTATATCTTCTGTTGAGATTTAAAGCCATTTAATAAATCCTATTTTAAAGCTGTTAATTTTTTTTAAGAAATAATGATAATGTGTTAGTGTCAAGTTGCGTGTTGTCCTCATAAATAAAAATATGTCGAGTTACTCTTTCAGACATGTCAAACATCTAATTGCCTCCATGAACTGCAATTCATTCTAATGGTAATTGATATTATGTAGTTAAAGACTCCATCGTTTCTTGCGGCCTTTGTCGCCAATTATTTTAATTGTTTCAGTTTCAGAAAAAAATAACAAGGTTGATCTAATTTAGAATCTGCACACAAATCTTTATTAGATTTGAGAAGAAATAGGATTGTTTGAGATCATTTTTTTCTCGTTTCAACTTGATGACATGTACTAGGCAGCTCAATGCGATGTTCATCAATCGTATCAATATTGATTACTTTGCCAGACATTTACACCGATCCATTTGGGTACGATCTGCGACATTATCTGAATGCTTCGTACGTATTTATTTATTTATTGAAGTCTGGTCATGTTACTTATATCTCACTGACTTCCATTTTTCATTTAAAAGTTAAAAAGAAATCTTTGTACTAATTAGTCCATTGCGACGGATTTCATGACATACTAGAAGCCAATACTCGAAAAAACACTCAAAAACATTTCTGCCACTGTGTGTCGTTGGTTCGACGATCGCGGAATCGCGGGACGCGTAAGCACATAATTATCTGGAAGTGGAAGGATGTCTTTCGGTTCTGGCGAAATGGTGATGATGTATCCTCTCCAAAGTAGCAAAATCCAATCATCATCATAATTATTTTAGCAGAAAGACGCCTAATGCGGGACATAGGCCTCCCCCAACCACCGCCACTTCGACCGGTTCTGTGCTTCCCGCATCCAGCAGATTCCTGCGGCCTTCACAATGTCATCAGTCCACCTTGTAGGAGGTCTTTCAATTCTATATCTTAGCTTTCGGCCCCATCGGCCATCTGTTCTGCGACCAATGTGCCCTGCCGACTGCCACTTAAGTTTTGTAATTCTTCGGGCTAAATCCAGCAAAATCCAATGTCAAAATCTATATACTTATATACTTATCTAATCTGTAGAAGTGAAAATTCTGTACATTGAAAATATCAAAAAAATAAATGGCAGGGGGGGTGTTACTAGACCGACACCGAACCCAAAAATGTGATTAAAAAAAAATTTGTCTGTCTGTCTGTCTGTCTGTCTGTTTGTTCAGGCATCACGCAAAAACTACCGGTTCGATTACGTTGAAACTTGGTATAATTATTCTTTAATATCCTGGGCACCACACTGGGTACTTTTTATCCCGGAAAAGTATATACAATAAAAAACAAACTTAATTTTGCGGTTCGATCCCTAGACTCGATTACTGCACCAACCGCAAATAATAAGTTTGTCGTAGGTTAAGTCACCCGCAATGGAGTTCATTTTTATTCCTTTTAGTTTTTAGAGTTATTTAGGTTTATTTTTATATAAGTCGTAGGTAGGTATAGATTTTAATTTTAAAGTATAGGTAGTATATTTGATAGTGTACGTAGTGACCGTAGGTTATTTTATAATACTGTTAGGTAGGATTAGTCATTCGTATAGATATTAGTTTTTAGGGATTTTGCTTATTTATTGAGTTTAGATTAGTTATCATCAGAAATAGGTTTATTTAGGTAGGTAGGTATTTAATTTTCTGTTATTGAGTTTTTTTTTTAATTAGGTTGGTACTTAGGTAAAGGTATCATATAGGTACCCTCTTAATCAACACTAATGAGACACAATTGGTTTTCTATTGTAATTAGCCACAAAGGGCCCGTGAGATGGATGGCATTCTGGGGAAGCACATGGGTACATTTTATCCTGTTGGCACGTTCCCGTGGGATAATTTCCGACATCCACGCGGGCGAAGCCGCGGGCAGAAGCTAGTATAAAATATAAGTATCTAATGATCTGATCTAGTGTCGGTGTGAAAACACAGCTTGTACAGACGTCAGCAGGTCGAAGCTACCCGAAACTGTCAAAAAACGATAAAGTCGAAAATCTATTAAAGAAATTTGACAGATTGTAGTAGCTTGATGTGCTGGCGTCTGTACATTGGATAAAGAACTGCGATTCGAGTTATCACGCAACATATAACTCGAATCGCCATATCATTGAAAAGGACTGGTTACGCGATTTCTAATTATCGCACGTTACTTCACTGTGGTCTAGCTAGGAAAGTTACTTGCATCGATCAGACATGCTCCAGTGAAGAGAAATAAAATAACGTTAACGAATAGAAGGCACTGTATGTATTCATTAAAGCAACTCTTGATTAATCGTAATTAGTGAGATAAGATTAATTAGTGTTTAGATATATTAATATGGGCCTTATCTTGTTGTTGGATGGTTTTCTATAAATAGGATTTCTACTTGTGTATTTAGTATCGATTATCGCAAAACGGAACGTGAAGGAAAATATTGTGAAGAAACCAGCATGTCCTAGAACCTAAAATTCGAAGACATCTACCAACCCGCCCGGCCCGCGTGTCGGATTTCGACCCACTCTCTCTTACCGAGAGGAGGCCGGTGTCCCAGCAGTGGGAACACGATAGGCTGTTTATGCTATGCTTGTGCCTTCTTTATAAACAAAAAAAAAACAGCTATGTATTTTATGTCGATTTGTTAAATCTTCCTTCACCCTTTGTGATTTTTCATCAAAATACTGCGTAAATAACCAGCAGGTACTTACACATAAGTGTATTTATTCTTAATTTATTGTCCCTGTACACACTCACATATGTGTTAATCGCAAATATTTCAGATATAATAAACCGTACGTTGTACCCGCAAAGGCTAATTTACTCATAACAATTGTGTTCTTGCTGCGTTTACACAATAAGTAATAAGCGATTCAAGGCCAGTTCTTTTTGTTCTAATGTGCCGAGTCTAATAGCTCTACAAAACTTGCGATGTGGAACACTGGCAGCAAGTCGACTTGCTGTTACACTTACTAACTCGCACTTGCCTTTGAACTTGTTGTACTAGTTGCTTTGTATCAAACTGGACAATCCATCAGTCCAACTCTTCCCGATATTTGACCTTGGAATTATGACTTTTACAGTGCGGCCGACGAGAGAATGCGTTCTTGACTCCTGTCAGTTTCATACAAACGAATACTTACGTGTTTGCGAATTAGATCTTTATTAGCTTCTAGAATTGTCGCACTCACTGGTCGCACTCAGCAACGAATTCTTTCGACGGCCGCACTGTAGGTTAATTTTTCAGGAGTTTCGGGAGAGAATTATGAAAATGATATGATAATCTCTCTTTTCAGAGGAGCCATCCCTTTATGTTCCCATCGAGAAAGACGATTACCTTCTGAAGTTCCTCAGGCCATGCAAGTTCTACCCTGAAAGTGCTTTTAAAAAGGTTTGTATTGACTATGTTACATACATTTGGTGGTCAAGTGGTAACGTCTTACGAGTTGTAGATCGTAGGTTTGAACCCAGACAAGTGCTTTACTTTGTGTTAGTTATTTCATCACCACTTCTCTTAAAACGGAGAAGGAAAACTGAAAAAAAAAATGAATGAAATGAATGACATCTACCAACCCGCACCGGGCCTGCATGGCGGATTACGGCCCCTACTCTCTCTCACAGAGAGGAGGTCTGTGTCGCAGCAGTGGGAACATTATATATTATATATTTTCCATAACTATAATATCTATGTATTTACAAAAAAAAAATGTATATAAGTAGTTTATCAGCCATCTTGTTACCATAACACAAGCATTAGGTTGCTTAGCTTGGGACTAGATGGCGCTGTGTGAAATGTCCAGGGATATTATTATTATTATATATAGGCTGATTATGCATGTAGTGTTATGCATACATTTTATGACATGCTTTTGTGAATAGTAATAAGTCTACACTGTATAATACCTTAATAAAACACTTACCACGGTGATGGATAGAATTTTGATGACCGTTTATGTGTTTGATTATATTTTAATACTGTAGTATGTACATTTAGAGTCATTTGTTTGAATAGGTCATGGTAATATAATGTAATGTCTATTCAAAATGTTTTCAATTGATGTCATTTCAAGTTAAACAAATATCAACTTTATTTTAGTGGTAATTAAGTTGTTTTCAGACTGACTAGCCGTATCGAAAAAGTTATAAAAATATTTGAAGTTGTAGCGTAAACTGAACTTTATTGTGTACGCATTAAGTTATTTTTTCAAAAACTCATATTTGTTTACGTTTGGTAACTAAATTGCGAATGCAGCTTAATGGTGACGCAACTCCTTACATAATAATATGTAGATGTTTATTGTGAAGGGCTGTACTTCTTTGTGGCAAATACAATACCACACGAGATACTTAAAGAAAAGAAAAAACAAAGAAAATACATTTATTTGCGGCAAACATGACGCATAAAAAAGAACATAAACACAAAAAAAAAAAAACATGTTGGGGTTAAACATGCGTCACATTCACGCAAAACGGCCATCGCTCAGCATAATATCTTATCTAATTTGAATTTTATCTGATTTTATTTGATGTGAGTTATACGTGTACTGAATGGATGTTATTTACCTGAAATAAATAAATTTATTATTATTATAATCCTAAGACCCTATACGAGATAGAGCCCCAGCGCTGGTTTTCGGCGGCAGCCGGCGTTGACGTGATGACTGAAATTATACATAAATAAATAAAAACAACAATCAAAACAAGAAATAAAATACACATTAAAAAAACTTGAGAGGTGTCAAGGGACAGCCGGATAGAACGAAGTTCCTTTCGATTAATTAGTGAAGGAATTGTAATAAATTACTAAAAAAAAAAAAAAACTAAATACAAAGCAAAAAGTGTCGTTACAACTTTTGGTCTTAATTTTTTCCGTCTAGCCTCCTTTCACAACGCGCGATAAGGAACTTCGTTCCAAAAAAGATGGTGAAACATGAAATATAATTATGATGTGGTAACATTCCGGGCAACGAATCTCGCGCCGTCGGGTATTAGTACTTTGCACCGATTGTTTTGGTTACTGTTATTGCCGACCAAAAAGGGTGTTTCAAACGTCATCAAGGATCCATCATCGTGTAAGCTTACATAATAATATGTTGCTATACTAGCGACTCGCGCCCTTGCTTTCCACGGGTGTAATGGCAACATGTCAAAAAATTGGGATTTCTATGCTACATCCAAGTTAAATATTAAAGTATTATGAGTATAAATCTTCCGGAGTAAATACCCCAAATGAAACCGCATTCTGAAGCTTGGAAGATCTGAGCGGTTATACAGACAGATACAAAAAGAGATTTTATTTTATACTATTAGAGAAGAGTACATAATCACATTTAACTCGTCTGCCTTCAAAGCAAAAGTGAACAGGCATCTTCTGGGCACGCTCGTTCCATCATAGACCTCATCCATCGCTTTCCATCAGGCTTGATCGAGGTCAAGAGCACGCCCATTTAGCATATAAAAAAAGGAGATAATAATATTTACAAGAGAAGATAATGATATTTTTTGTTGCCATTCTAGATACAAGCATACTACAAGTTCAGGCTAGCACACGCGGACTACTGTCGCGATCTGCTGCCCTCAGCCATCCAGGCGCCTTTCGAACATTCAATTGTTTCCATCTTAGCGCCACGGGACCAACACGGACGCCGCATTATTTTAGTTGAATCTGGAGGTTTGTATTAATTCCTCACTTTGCATATCGTATACTTTTAGATGCTACATATTCCTGTAGGGTGTAACCTTCCGTGGTCCACTTGGAAGTCACTGAACCGTCTCCGAACCAGAGTGGGAAGTTGTAAGTCGAACCTCGTAAAGTGTGGCAACATCGATAGAACGGCAGCAGGTTGTGGATGTGGAGCTGTGTCACAAACTATGCTCCACCTCATATCCTGCCCTTTGTATCCCAAAATATGCAGCCAAAGTGACCTCTGCGCTGGCACCGATAACGCTGTGGAAGTAGCGGAGTCTTGGGTCAACAAAATTAGAAGAAGTAGGCGAGAACCTTCTGAGGGGAATATCCACAAAATATGTGATAGATAGACCATTTGGGCTCGATATCTCCAATGCTACGAGATCGTTAGGTTAACGACCCTAACAGTCGGATAGCAAATAAAATACAAGAATACATCTTTCGTTACTAGTTTTTGTAGGTACACTCAGTACTCAGTACCTAAATGTAGAGTTTAAGCTCGGCTCAAGTTTGCGGTGAACCACTCATGATTGCGTCGGTCTGTAATTTTCATACTTGAGTACCTAATCATATCTACCTACCTACTTGTCTATGGTTCAGGTGAAGAAAAAACATAACACAGTATTAGTTAGGTATTTTGATAAAAAGATACAGATAAATAACAAATAGTAGAAAAAAAAAAAACAAATAAATTTGAGCGAGTTTGCAAAATTAAGGAGTTTCTGATTTTAATACAAACTTGTTTATATTAACATTTTTTTTTTGATTATTGCTTGTCATACAACACTGCAACAAGATGTCAATGAATCGTAAATGTCAATTATTATGATAGGTTCGATGAGTGCGCGTATCTATAGCATTGTATTTGAAATACGCCCTGAGAATACTTAATTGACGTGTAGTTCCCATCACTTAAATCATAAGCCATTATCTATTATTGTTTCTGATAACGATTAAAGAGCAATTTGTAACTTTGTAGCGTTGTATTTTTGTATCGATATTTTATTCACTTGTAGTGTCAGTGATAGATAAGCCCAGGTTCGCACGGGCGCGTTTTCCCCGCGGATATTTTTTTTCGTGCAACGGATTTTCAACACTCAAGTTGAAAATCCAACACTGTGTTTTTCGCTCTGTTAGATTCTCAACACTCGGCTCAACGCCGAGACTTGAAAATCCAGTGCGCGATTAAATTCCGCCGCGATATTTGTACGTCCGTGCAACGTGGGCTAAGACTATCTAGGGCGAGAACGGGCTGTGCGCATGAAATTGATATCTACAAAGTAGGTACTAAGTATTGATGAAATAGTGCGTGAAGTAAGGCTAACACTATTTATTGAGTATATGTTGAGGTGTGCCCAATAGAAACACGTACATATGTTAATATTGTTAAGTGTTATATTTCCTTATTACGCTAGCTTAGAGAATCTAGGGTAAACATCATAAAATAAAAAAAATCACTCGCACTTTTAATAGTCGTTCCAAGAAGCACAGCGAAAGTTAAAAAAAAAACAATATATAAATCTTTCAAGCCTTGAACGAAACCTCTTTTACTTCGTAAAATACTTAAAACCTACGAATCCGGTTGTGTTGCTAATTTGCTTGATTTCTCTTTATTTGGTTAGTTAGGATATAATAAAAATATTTTAATTATAATTAATACAATACAACAGTGAAAAAAGTTCATTATAGTTTTGACTCTAATTAAAGAAAAAATGGCCATTTGATTTTGCTTAATTTTAGGTTATTGGTTTTTACATAACATCTTGATCAAAACAAGTTTAGCTACGTGTTAAAACGAATGTTGTAACGCAAACGTGACTGCATGCCTAATGCTTATGATATCTTGGTAATTTTCCAGAGAGATGGAACCCACAAGAGGTGACGCTCAAGGAGGTGTTCCGAGGCATCCAAGTGGGGCTGGAGGGGGCGATGGCAGAGCCCAGGACACAGATCTGCGGCGTCATCAGTATTTTCGACATGAAAGGACTGTCTTTCAAACATATTATGCAGTTCACGCCGTCTTACGCGAAGATGGTGCTTGATTGGATACAGGTGAAAACTAAATTTGTAAAACAGCTTGTAAAATATCAACTGAACATGGATAGTTGTCATAATCACTTCACGTACGAACTGATTGGTAATCACCATACGATCTTGACCTTTACACACAATCAACCACACAGTCACAATCACACACAACACAACAATTTTGTCAGACAAAATTCATGCTAGGACTTCTGAATCTTGACATAGCAATATTGCTGACAGACAAACTGTCATATATTGCGAAGACCAAGGGAAATTTTCCTCATTTCTCGTGAGTCTTTTTTTTGTAATCGGTTGAAATAGGTTTGTAACGGACACCTGTATATGTTATCGGTAATCTATCTTAAGTAGCTCGATTGTTGGCTATTTACTTACAATTTTGTAATCTGGTCAACCAAGGACAGTCAAAGGTAATCACATAAATGATTCCTTAATAGAATTAAGAAAAGATAACTTTTGGAAAGTTTAAGAAGCTATCAAAGATCAAATGATGCCATCTACTTTGATACTGAACAACAATCTCTAGCGATTGACGGTTTATCAATATCATACAGATTCAAGAGTATATTTAAATATATTTTCCACAGAAGCCACTGATGAATAGTCGAAGTTGATCTCATGCGCAGAAGTAATATTAATACGAAACCAAACAATAATTATTCTTCAGATTCGCAAAACGGATGCTCCTTGTAGCGTTTTATAAATACCGAAGTAATAATTATATCTGCCTCACTCGTCAGACATTCAGACAGAAACGCAATATGTTCAATTATTTCTCGCTAGTAGTTACGATGTTGGTCAAAACTTTATTAGGTATAGCTGGTCGAACGCAGGTCGGTGACCCCTAGTGCGATTATGCGATACATTACGCAATAAAGGCAACACATGAAGTGCGCTAGCAGACCACTACCTGTTTGACCAATAAACAACATTTCTAGGTCATGTTTCTATATATTTTATTTAAGAAAATGGAAAGTAGTTTTGTAGTTCAACTGAGATCAGTTGGCTTTTATCTTACTGGTATTCTTTTAGTAAGTTTGATGTAAGTAGGTACTGGAAATACGTATACGAGTAGCTACACTGATGCTTCAGAATTTAGTCGGGTCTATAAGCATTCTAACGTTACGCTTGTGGTAGTATTCCATTGTATTAGTTTGGCTGGACATTTTATGATAGAGTAGTACATACATCCCTATCATTGGCGTAGCTAGGGATTTGGTCTAGTTGGCAGCCGTCTAGCTAAAATAATCACAGTCAATTAATGAGACATCATAAATGACGCCTCACGCCACCAAAAATATTATGTAAAGTAGGTTGATACTGTTGATTTTTGTACGGTGGGTGAATAAGTTTCTAGGGTAGGCATTGCTCACCCTTGCCCCCCCCCCCTAGCTACGCCCATGCTACTTACTCAGTCTAGAATTTTGACTTGGCTGTTTAAAACTAGTTAAGACCAATACGCAAGGGGTCAATGATGTTTGGTGCGTAAATGATGGTCACTGCAGACCAAAAGCCACGTCTCATTCGAGGGACGAATAAAAATTGATTACCGAATAACACTAACACAATAACAGTATAATTAATAATTTCAGGAATCCGTGCCAATTCGCGTAAAGGCTGTCCACATCATAAACCAGCCGTACATCTTCAACATGCTGTTCGCAATCTTCAAGCCGTTCATGAGAGAGAAGCTTCGCTCCCGGATCCACTTCCACGGCTCCAACATGAACTCGCTGATGGAACATGTAGACCCTAAGGCACTGAGGAAGCGGCATGGCGGTCTGCTGCCTGAGCCGGAGATCACTGGGGATGTACTGTGGAAGATGTTGCGGCATTATGAGGAAGAATATAAATGTGAGTATTATGAATAGTGTGAGTAAGATTGACTGTTTTTTGGATGGAGGGGGGGGGGGTGGAGTCACTGATACGGGCAAAGTACACAAATGTCCAGTCAACCTTTAGGTGATGCAGACACAAACAGTGGTAGGTGCAATCGAAAATCAACATCTGCCTTGCCTTTTCCTATGTTGGGGTCGGCTTCCAGTCTAGCCGGATGTAGCTGAATATCAGTATATTACATGAAGCGACTGCCTACAATAGGTACAATTTTGAAAATAAAGGCATATATTGTCAGTTAAGCCTCGTCCAGCCCCTGCCTCCCCTGTGTGTTTGTATGTAGTTTATAATTGTGAGACCGCAGTTATGTGTGAAAGCTTGGGTTTTCCTAAGTAAAAGTGTGATTCCCTTTCCTGGTATAATATTGTATGTAGAGTTCGGTGACTGCATACCTTTGTCTCATAATATTGGTGTAGGTACTACATTGTACAACAAATGTAACCACTTTGGTAAATCCAGACGTGACTCGTATTTTTATTATTGTTTTATATCAGCGATGTCTGTCATCAATTCGTCTACTTAGCATCTGCGTCAATTTGCGCGGTTTGTCTTTGGCGAAGACGTGTTCGTCTATTAATTGGATGAGCGAAAGGCGACATAGGACACTTGCGTTCATAAGTGTCCAATGTATTGAATACAAATGATGGCAATAAAGATACAAATGACGTATTATAAAATAGACGTTGAAAATCTTTTTTTTTTGCTTTCCTAGTGTCCAACAAGTGTGTAGAGCATAGGCCTCTCCCATATCTTTCCAGCATAGCTATTCACTACCATACGACAGTTTGTCGAATCGAAAATGACACGTTTTCAATCACGAAATTGCCATGCTCCCTTGAAGAATGGCGATCGTCTATTTGATTTAAATTGACAATAATTTCGAATGTTGTTTGGTCTTTTGATAGCATTGATGGATGTATAAAATCGTAATCATGTATCGATCGATTCTGCACGGAAGCGCATTGAACGGATGTGAACAGCTATGCTGGTCCTTTTTTCTTGCGCAACTTTGAACAAGCCTTTGAAAATCTTAAACTTTATTTTACAGTGGCGAACTCCTACGGCTACGTCCAGAACGTGAACAATAACAAGGCGTAGAACACACTTTGTCGCTATGGTACAAAACGGAACTCAAACGCTCAAATACTAAGGACTCGCGAAATATTAATTAGGAATGTAATTATTGCATTTTTAATAATAAGGCCTAGTAAGATATTTAGGTAAGTATGTATGCTCTACGATTTTATATGGATCTAAAATAATTGTATGGACTAAATAAGAAATAATTAATTAGTTAAACCGATTATTTTTGTAATGATATAACATAAAAGTACAACGTGGATGGTGTTATTAAATAAGAAACCAGTTTTTTTAATACAAAATTGTTTTATTACTTTTTCCATCTATTGGTACCTTTTATACTAACTTAATAAATAAAGGGATAATTTAAGTCGTATAATATTACCGTTTTTTAACATAATATAAAAGTAATTTAATAGAATAAGGATTTATAAAAATACATATAACTTTTCTTTGTTACCTTCATTATTACATATTTTTAAGTATAGGCTTATATAAACAGTGGCCTCCAAAAGTTAGTTGACATATTTTCACTTTAGCTTTAAATCACCACATTATGATTTAAAATTCTAGTGATCCAAATGATTGACAAATTCAACTACCTTTGACTTATCATAAATCAAGCAAACCCTTAGGACTACCTGATATTTTTTTTTAATTTTAACTCATAATGTGGCATCACAGCAGAAGTGGAAAAATATCAACTAACTTTTGGGAGGCCACTGTTGGTAGGTACATCTCATGAGTGGTGATGTTACAAACTCGTCTTACGTTGACTGCCAAACAACAGACAGAATAGAATGTTGGTGGACACCATGTGACCGCTGTGGCAGTCAATGACTTAAATATATTCATATACATACATTAGAAATTACCCTTGACGTTAAAATGATGTACTGTATTTTATATAATTAATAATTATCTACTTATTGATATAATATCATTTACTTTTGTCATGGACTCTTGTTCTGCAAGCGTTATTAAAAATACAGCTACAATTTATGGCAATACAAATTTTTAATTATTATTTTTGATAAAGTTATTGTCCATTATAGATTAATGTGCTAACTATATAATAATGTAGAAATATTTTTGAATAATTTATAAGCTCAGAATCATTTTGTTTGCAAGCCTTATCAACAATAACGTATAAATTTTAGGAAATCACAGCCTGCTTTTTACGAAATGTTTTTTTTGCTAACAGCCCTTAATATCTTGAAATCACGTATACACAATTACAAACTGCTATTAGAATTATGGTTCAAATGTTTTCACAGCTTCAAAAAGAGATGCATTCGGTAGATAATATTGAGCTTAAACGAATTTTCATAAAAATATCAATTAAAAAGTTAACTAATATTTATCCAACATACTACGAAATGCATAGGTATATGAAACGACATTCATATTTTCAGTAATCTATAATTTAAAGTATAGTGGCCCTGATTCCCTTGTTCACAAACTAAAGCAAATTTAAGTTCTGTGTATCTTTTTCTTTCTATTTCATTAAGAAAAGGACAGAAGATAAAATATTAGTTTACTCCTGTCAAATTAAGATACTCCATAGACAGATTAGACGTGATTAAAAACATGGCTGCTAAAAATACGTCAATTTACGTCAGGCGCTGACTAGTTTGACAGGACTAAACTAATATTTATCTTCTGTACTTTTCTAAATTAAATAGAAAGAAAAAGATGCATTGAACTTAAATTTAGTTTAGTTTGTTAACAAGGGAATCGGCGCCAATATCAAATATAAATCCTCGACCAATTTATTTCTACACCATGCCTACATGCACGAAAATGGCAATGGATAAGGCCTTAAAACTATGGTTTGTACGAATAATAATAATCTAAATATATAAGTATCAGTATCACGATATGCATATTCATTATCACATTGCATAAAACCGTCCATGTCACTCTGTGCGCCCGCGCAGTATTCACTTCTTCTTGTATCCATATGAGTTAATTGCTGAAAATAAAATCACGACATTAGACTAATAATATTAATTTGAAACAATATTAATTTAAAATAATATTAATTAAAAATAATATTATTTTAAAACAATATTAATTTAATTAGACTATATTAATATTATTGTCATGTTCAAACACGCAATTATAATTATATGACATGAACGACACTGTCGAACTACAACCATCTTTGGACCGCAGTTTTAGTCTACAAATGACTTATTACGAAGAATCGTACGTAAAGCTGCTCGGAGCATTTACAATTATAATTTTATTGTCTTTTTATATTGTTTGTTTGTACTTGATGATGATGATGTCTATTTCTACAAGTAGTTCTTTTAAGACACACGTACATTTTTTGGTCAGTATTTTAAATCTAGATTTTCCAAGCTGAGTAGCTGACTGATTCATGAGAAGAAATTCCGAGAAACGGTCATGGTCTCTTTATAAAGGTAAATCGACGCACAAACTGAAACCATGAATTCAGCACATGATTCTAGACACTAAGCGATAAAAAATATCGTCGGGTATAAAAAAAATCTGCTGTTTTATAGAAAAGTGTAAACCCACGCGGTCAAAATGCATGGCGGAGCAAATTTTTTTTAAAACAACTGAAGTAGGATTTCAACGCAGGGATTTCAGAATCATGTACAGGGTCCATAGTAAAAGGTTGTGCGTCGATGCCCCTGTCAGTCTGTATTATTGAGATATAATGTGAAGCTGAAGCAGGAAGTGAGCTGGAAGAGCTTTTTGAAGAAAGAGCCCTTGCAGCTTTGAGTTGACCTGTCCCGACAGATAGCATGTATGCACCACTTACCACTGAATTCCTTATCGCACATGAGCAGTAGTTCCAACCACTGTCCTCCAGTCACACTTGGAATGTTCAGGGTGCCGCCATACTTGTCGGGCAGGCATTTAGGACTGATGTACTCGTGCAGCATCTTCTTGTCGCTGCCCATGAACACGATGCGGGAACGAAGCTTCTCCTTCAGGAAAGGCTTGAAGAGTTTGAACACCATCTCGAAGATGAATGGCTGGTTAATTATGTACAGTCCTTTGATGCGGAGTGGGATGGCTTCCTGAAACATGCAAGAGCAACATAAGATGTATTTCCGAACATTTTTGTATTCAATTGGTGTTTGGATTAATGTCCCATAAGTAATAATAATAATGGCAATGGCTTAATAGCCAAGAGCCTCGACCAACACCTGAAGAGGCTCTCGTTGGGCAGCTGGATCAAGGGCTTGATTCAGAAAGCGGTACTTCTTGACACGGCTCGCATTGTCAGGAGGTTCCTCTCTCTAGAGCCCTGACCACCGGTAGCTTGGACCCTGTTCCCGATACCGGTGGGCTACTATTTTTTATATTTTTAAATGTTTTTATACTTTTTATATTCTAATATTTAAAAAATGTGTCCAGTCTTCTGAAGAGTATCCCATTTCTTGGCCAATTGCATAATATTAAATAAAATATAATAATAGCAAGACCTGCACCCTAATTGCGTAACACACCATCAATCGGAATCTGAATCATTTTGAAGCAAATTGCTAATCCATTGCTTCATAAGTTCGAAAAATTTGTCTGCTTAACACGTAAATAACGCAATGAATGTTGTTGTACTGTCAAAATGAAACCGATTCCGATTGATCGTGTGTTACGCAATTAGGGTGCTGGTAACGTTTGCAGGGCCAATATGGCCAGAGATCACACAAGACATTGGTTTGGAAGGAAAAAGGGGAGGCCTTTGCTTAGCAGTGGGGCACAATATAGGATAACAAAAAAAAAAAAATAGCAAGACCAACCTGTAGCCATTCTACGATTCTGTTGGCGAAGCTAGGCGTGAACTGCAACACGTGCTGCATGGAGAGGCCGTCCATGTCGAAGATGACGACGGCGCCGCAGATCTGCGACTCCGGCTCCAACATGGCCGCCTCCAGGAAGAGCACGCACCCCTTGAACACCTCGTCCAGGGAACACTTGCTTGGCTTCCATTTCTCTGTAAGAAAGAATGGCAAAAATGACTAACTTCACAACTTATTAGTATACATGTCATAACATAACATCACGCATGCAATCCCGGAAGAGTTACTCAAAGGCAGACCTATAGTATTACACCCACATTTTTCCAATGTCCGTGTGTGTGTGTGTGTGTGTGTGTGTCCATGTTTATGTCCCATGTAATAAGGGGCGAGTCTATTGCCATAAACCGGCCACAAAACCAGATTCCGGGCTGTTACTGGGAAATTCCTGATGGAAAAATCCATTACACTATGCCTGCCGACCTCATCTGTAACAGTAACGCATGCGACCTCTTACTAGTATATGACGAAATAAAAAACGATAGTTTTTTTTAAGACGCGAACGAAGTTAAAATGAATGTACGAGCTTGATTAAACGAAATATCTACAAAGGGCACCTTTTAAAATATGTACTCGTACCTACTTGGTTAATATTGTACAGACGCTAGCACATCAAGCTACTACAACCTGTCAAATTTCTTTAATAGATTTTCAACTTTATCGCTATAGTATTAAGGTTCAAGGTTCATTGGAAAAATTTGACAGTTTCGGGAAGCTTGACCTGCTGGCGTCTGTACCAATATTTTATTATATTAAACCAATAAGCTCAAAACTCATAGCAATGTAGATGTTCCTAGACGAAGCGTCTATAGTGGAGGTACCACACTATTCATATCTTAACTTAGAAATACATGCTCATAAAATCAGTGAGCCAAGAAAATTTACCGTGGGGTTTTCCAATACGACAAAAAACATCCGGATATTTTTAAAATTACTTAATTTTTTTACGTTTTTGTTCTGAGTTGGATCATTTGCTTACGTGGATATTGAGCAAAAAGGTGAATATGGCAATAATAAGTGACGTAGGCATGATGATGAGTTAGCTAGCTGGTATGTCCGAGCGTGGGTATTGTATGCAACATATTATTTGTTGATCATTATCTCGGGCATGGTTGCGTGACTATTTGAGTACCCAGAAATTGTAATGCGATTTTATCTTACTTATTATCTACAGGTATAGAAAAATTAGGCAGATTTTGCATTTATGATAATGTTCATTAAAACTGATAATCGTGATTACCTTGGATAAAATGCTGAGGTCGTCTTGTGTGAACTAATTTCTAGCAAAATATTGAGTTTTTTTTAGGTCGCAATTGTTTCTGCTCAGGAACTGGCAAGTGGTAGCTATTACTTCTCGTCCCGTGGTATGATATGGCTATGAATATGGCTACTTAGGTACTTCCGAACTCCAGCATTAGATCTCGCTGTACAACTTTGTTATACTGGTGGCGTGCAGGCAGTACCCCTTTTTTTTTGTTTTCGGGGGTACCTAAACCTACAAAAGGCACCCCACGTCCTGGGAGTGAGGTCGGGGAGTGTGGGATTTTTACCCCACTAAAACCACCCCGGTGATCACCATCAACACATAGAGGTGGTCCCGGTTCCACTTAAAAGACCAATTCCGGAACACCGCAACGCCTGTAAGGCATATCTCTGGCCTGACTGTAAAGGCAGTACCTACTGTCAGCAGATTCAGCGGGATAATTGCGTAACACACTACTTATTAGTAGCAATGGGCATGGCAATGGTATTCATTGCGTTATTTACGTTGTTGAGCACACACATTTTTCGAACATATGAAGCAATGGATTTGCAATATCTTTCAAACTGATTCAGATTGTGATTGGTAGTGTATTACCCAATTAGGGTGCAGGTTGAATACGTGTGCCTCTGTAAAACTACGGACCACCATAGTTCTACAACTTACTTCCTAGCTCCAGCACTAGTACACGTCGCCCGTACTGGTCGCGTGTCGGCAGCACTGTCAACACGTTCTGGTTGAACACGTTGGTCTCCTTGCTGGGAATGAGGCCATCGTAGTGCTTGGAGTGTTTGAGTTTGAAACCGTAGTAACGTTTAATCTGAAACAGTTGTCAATAATAGTTAAGAATGATATTGTTTAAATTATTCCGTCCTGTGCACAACGACAAAGCAGAAAATAATTTAGTCACTCAGGTCAATTTAGATCTTATGTTCCTTGAACTGATGCTTGTATAATCGATCTCGTAATGCATTCACCACATTCGACAGCAATTCCGAGTACATTATAAAATAATTAAAAATTCAATAAGGTTGACACTAACTGTCACATAGACAAATAAACCTTGTCGTTTAAAGACGTGCAAGTGACATTCAACTTTAGGGTGGTAAAACTATTACGAGGTCGGCTATACCTACTTCATAATAATATGTGTTGTTATATCGACATTTACGAGGTCTGATAGGAAGTCGAATATATGAAGCACATGTCATGTTAACTTTAAAATCTCGCATTAATCTACATATTAATGAATATGCGTATAAACGAACAATGAAGAACTAAACGAAGGAAGTATCTTGCAGAAATTACATTTTTAATCATTTATTTGAACTACATATTTAACTAAACAACGATGAATGTTCCTGTGTATTTTTAAAGGTAAATACAATTATGCATGTTACAAGGTTGTGGTTTATTAACATCCTGCCACTTCTAAATATTACAATTGTATGACATTAGCGACCCGCCCCTGCTTCGTACGGTTTTAACAACTTGACAAAACAAAAAATCGAGATTTCTATATTATATTTAACTTTAATATGAATATATTATACATATAAGCCTTTCGTAATTAATAGTCTAACTAAATGATGGTAAAACTCTCATCAAAATCCATTGTATAGTTTAGAACTTAGAAGATCTAACCGGTCATATAGTACACAAAAAGCGACTTATTATATTATACCTACTAGTTCACCAGACAGACGTTGTCCTGTTTTGTAGAACTCGCCCGCAGCGCTACCTACCGGGTCCAATTGTGAATCCACCATCCAAGGATCCACTCCAACACACAAAAAATTTCATCAAAATCGGTCCAGCTGTTTAGGAGGAGTTCAGTAACATACACACGTACAGAAAAATTATATATATAAAGATTTAGATTTATGAATTATACAAGAATCAATATGTAAATAGACATAAAGTATCACTTTAGGAACTTTGTCGGTAAACAAATACATAGGTGGATCTAGTTTATTAATATTATTATTAGCTTTCGAAGTTCACTAGTTCTAATAGCACTAGCAAATTATTTTCTCAGGCTGCTTGCATTTATAACTCAAGTGTTCGGGTTAATTTAATAGTGAGTGGTTGGAATACTGAGATAAAAGCGTACAAAAACTCTTTCATTCCAGCTTAACTTTGTAACAAAGTTGTAGTATATTAAAGTATCTACATAATATTATTACAGCATGGCAGGGTGGCAGAGCCATTGACGCGCATACTGTAACTATGAATTCAGCACATGATTCTAGACCCCTAGCGTAGGACTTTTTCGAAAAAAACAGCTTTTTCATAGAAACGTGCAATACCTACGCGGTCAAAATGTATGGAACTGCATTTTTTTTAAAATAACCAACCAACAATTTCAACACCCCCATTGTTTTTTCGTCAGTTCAGAACCACACTATTATATGAAATAATAGGTTTACTTACCAAATCGTAGGCGCTTTCAGGGTAGAATTTGCAGGGTCTCAGGAATCTTATCAGCCAGGCTTCACTATCAGTCGGCACTAACAAATCTTTATCCTCTGAAACAGAAAACGCACGGTCTGTTAGAAATATAGGCATGTAGGTAGGTCATCATCATCTGCCTAGCCTTTTCCCGACTATATTGGGGTCGGCTTCTAGTCTAACCGGATGCAGCTGAATACCAGAATTTTAGATGGAGAGACTGCCAATACAGTTAACGGGTAACACGATACTCCTTCGTTACTGTAGGTAGGTATAACTTTACATTCATAACGAACCCCTTTATTCATAAACGTTGCTTCAAGTTAAGTAGTGATTAGCGATTGTTTAACCATACATTGTTGACGTTTAAACGTCACTTAACTTTTTTTTAACTTGAATCATCGTTTATAAATAAATCCCTAAGTTCATAACCTTAGTCATTGTAACGTCTGTTAAACGTTACGTTTGTAGAAACAACAATTAGAAGGTAGTCAGAAAAAAAAATATTTTGACACAAGATCTCCATTAAATGTGAGAAAAATTTAAATTATATTTAATACATTATCTTAAGATCAAACAAATATGTATGTCATGTAATACATGATGACCCATGTATTTGAACATAACAATGTCCATGAAAAAAACGAATACTTAGGTGTTTCACGTAAAATCAAAATATTTTATTTCACATAAACCTACATGGGCACTTATGAAACGTTAGACTAGGTACACGGTTCCAATTGGTCGTTTCCTATGGCGAAGAGCCGGCAAGAAACTACACGGTTACTCTTTTAAAAATAATTGGTTCTTACAATGCTTTCAAATTATAGTTTTAATAGGCATGGGAGGACAGTGTAGGACTGTCAACAAGTACCAGGTACTTAATGAAATAGCAAATCGTCTACAAATCTACAGTCTACAAGGCCTACAGCGTTCTCACTTTTTCAAAATAAAATAATCTATCAAAAAGATAAATTATATATATAAACCTACTAAAACCAAATACCATTACAGGGCTTGTGGCCAAGTAACAGCCGCACGGGTCGATCGATCAGGTTAAGCTACGCTTGCCGCGGTTGGTCCGTGTATGGGTGACCATCTTTTCATACCAAGACCCCTCCGTGCCTCGGAAAACATGTAAAGCCGTGGGTCCCAGCTGTCATTCATGGATCTTTGGAAGTCGTTACGGGTCATCAGAAGCCCGAAAGTCTGACAACCAGTCTTACTAAGGTGTATCGTATTACGCAGTAACTGGGTTGTGAAGGTCAGATAGGCAGTCGCTTCATGTAAAATATTGGTATTCAGTAGCATCCGTTTAGACTGGAAGCCGACCCCAACATAGCTGGGAAAAGGCAGATTATGATGACCTCAACATTTCAATGGAACACTGAACATTAAGTATCACCGACAAACGTAGGTACGTACTGATATTTGTCTGTAATTATCTACAATATAGAGATCTGGTTTTTCCGGATCTGATCATCTATTGTTTGTCAAAGTTAGATAATGACGGTAAAAAAAAAAGATGGAGCTTCTTTAGAATAGACATATGTATTTTTGTATAGGTAATGTATGTAGCAGGGGATTGGTGGAGACAAAATTTTAATAAATATTACAAATTCGACATAGCTTACAGAATAAGCAAGATGAAGTGCAAAAAAAAAAAAAAAGAATGGGCCAACCATTATTAGCCGTAAAATCGATGACGCCCTCACGTTAGGTGGAGCGACAATCTTCGCAGGTGGCAAGTAGCAGCTAGATGAGAATTGCCGAGAATCGATCTGAATGGCATGCAATTGGAAAGGCCTATGTCCAGCTGGCTGAATGAACAAGTTCAAAAACATATTCATAACAGCACCTATCTATGAAATAAATAACTGTAATTTTTCCTCAGACATATAGCAAATACTCTAACAAGTATTCAAATTACATAGTATTTGTAGACAATAAAACGTAATGCTAACATGAGATCAATTATTATCCACTAAGATTGCAGCCTTCGAACACTGATTAGAAACTCAGCTATTGATATAGGCTAGTTATTAACTTGTAGCTACGGTTTGTAAACTTGACCTTTGTTTTCTTACTTATGAAAAACCATGTGCTATTTTAATCTACTTTATAAAAAATCTTAAATTCTCTGACAGACAACGTACTGCCTGAACTGCTGGGTCTAGAAGCTTCAAATTTTACGCAAGAATTCCTTATACATAGCTAGTTATGTATACCTATCGAAAGTGAGTACTTAAGAAGTATTTTTGAAAATACACCCCCTAAATCAAGATCACAGACGTTACCCACAAAGCCGCTCAAGTGGGTCTGGGCCACCGGACTGTCTGCCACATGTCAGATGATAAGTCCCACTAATCGTACGCCATCGCGGCAGGCCGAAACGAAGATGGCTGGACGAGCTTGACTCCTACCGAAACGACTGGCCGACTCTAGCAAAAGACAGAATTGTGTAGAAAGGGGAGAGGGAGGCTTTTGTCCTGGTGAGACAATACAGGCTAGTTAGATTATACCCCCTAAACAGGTTAAAAAGGAGATGCAAGTAGGTATGGAAGTTCGTGATTTTTGCCAAAGGGAAATCCCATCGGGCTCACGGCTTGTACTAATTAACTTACAGTGAATCAATTAACTTCAATTGTTTGTACAAGTAATATTCGTTCTTATGCTATGTTTGTTTTAGCACGTACACTATAACTGCTTTCTCGTGTCTGGTCTAATAAGGCACACATACTATAAATAGGCCAAGCGATTTCATTCTGTAAGTGTCGTGACAATCTGATTAGTTCTCAAATGATTTTTATTTAGATCTTGGGTAAAGAGGCTTAGAAGGACTTTCTATGCCACAATGTGATTGCTGAGAAAGAATTGGCTTTTTTCTATTCTCCCTCAGTGTAGTGTATAAGGATGCAAAAGCATGTAGAATAGCAGTATTCTGGGGTCTTTTTTGTTTTTTTAATCGCGATTACCAACCCGTTGGGCAAAGATGACTAAATAAAATCAGTTTTTAGGTTTTCATAGCGGTGAATAAAAAGGAACCATGTGGCTTTGTTAGAGCAGTGGTGGTCCAGTCGTAACGGTCGCGACTTACGAGTTGTAGCTCGTAGGTTCGAACCCATAAAGGATAGGTGCTTTACTTTTATTTTATTTATTTTTTTGATTTAAAAAAACGTTGCCCCCACACTAGGAATTTCTCCTGTATCGTGGGTGCGTTTGCAAACATTTAAACTCACATACACAAACAGCCAGACCAGCCAGCCAGACTTTGTGTAAATTATTTCATCACCACTGCTTTCAAAACGGTGAAGGAAAACAACGTGAGGTAGCCGGCATGTCCTGAAACCAAAAATTCGAAGACATGTGACAGCTACTAACCCGCACTGGGCCCGTGTGGTGGATTATAGCCCACTCCCTCTCGAAGAGAGAAGGCCTGTGTCTCAGCAGTTGAAACATTATAGGCTGCTTATGATGTGGCTTTGTTTGAGTTAAATAATATTTACACAATTTCTCTAGTGACACTGAAATTTTCCAAGATTTGATAATCAGTGTAGGCAATCGTGTGTCTATTATCAAGGTAAGTTTCAATTACGTTTACTTTGCGTAGATTCCCCGTGACATGTCACCGACAATCCTAACTGATGATTACCTAGTCTTACGTCTTACTGACGTCTTAATGACACTTCCGTAATTTACGAAGATTTTCCATTTGTAGGTAAACAAAAATGGATGTGCTAATTGACAGACGAAAAAGAACGAATGGTCGTTCATTTCCTTCTGACGAACAGCACTGGCCTTTAAATAACGAATACCCCATTTAAATAGGATCAGTAGGTTTTGAGAAAATCTCGGACATACAAACATACATACATACGGGTCGTTTACAGAACCTCCTTTTTTGAAGTCGGTTAAAAAGACTTTGACCTTTGTTTTTATTTCGGCATTTCTTCTCATGGGTAGTCAAAGGTAGGAAGGAAGTGTGTACTCTATCTAGCTTATTTTTTTATAACATGACATGTAAATGGGATTCCGATATTCTATTTACATTTCAAACAATTTCATTTCATATCAAATACCTGTTAGGATACTGCCTGTCTCCTTTTTCGGCAATAAGATGGGCTATAACAGAATATTGTTATCACCTGTAGTTTACCATGCTTGGTCCGGTGGCAATAACATTCATTGTCATGCCTTAGATTCGCGATCTACCGGGATACCTATGGTCAGTAGTGAACGTCAATCGGTCGATGACCCCAACGGAATAAATACAAGCGAGTGCTGCTGTGTGTTGCTGCCACCATTAATACAGCTAGATTCGGAGTCACGAATTCACAATCATAGTTTGTTTAGCTGTTTCGCGTAAGTTGCCGGAGCAAGGTACGGTTACGAAGCACAGAACTTGCACAACCTGCATTGTGTTGGGTAAATATATTTTTATAAAAAGGTTTCAAGTACGACTTTGTGGTAAACCCTTGAAATAAATCAACGCTTGTTAAACTGATATAATTATGACAAATCTGCAGGTTGTTTAAGCTTTTTAAACTGAAATCCACTTAGGCTTTGTTGAATAATAAGGCTTTTTGGAAAAAAACCCTAATTCAAAATGATTCCGTCACTGTACTGGACCGAAATGCGTGTAAACGCGCCCGGGAAAAGTGGTATTGGTTTTACATTTTTTTAAATATTGTCAGTAGCAGCCTGGAGTGTGAACTTGTGTGCCCGGTTAAAGGTAATAGACTCTTCCCCATTACATGGTACTCAAAGCGTAAGCTGGCGAAGGTATTCTTTGACTATAGGTAGCTCTGCTTAAAGTGGAAACGCAAGGGTATCCCACGAAATTCATATTTTCTTATGTTTTTTAATTATTAACTGTTTAAGTAATTGAAAATATTATACCTTCTTTTCAATTTAGCTTCTAATACATTTATTGTTGTTTTATTTTGAAATGTTTGATGTAAATTGATGGCCTGAAACACAGGTTTTTCATAAACCTAGATCAGGGAGGTCTACATTACAGTTAGAATTTAACTTTCCTCGATTGTAATTAATGTAAATCATATTTTTACTTTAATTTATACTTGAATATTTTTTTTAAATTATTTATTTATTTTTTATTTAATTTGCAGGTCAGTGTAAGGTTGTACGTTGAACAAAATATGATTTCGCGACGATAGTTCTGTAAATACATTTTTAGTTACGCAAGTATGTATTTACAGAATTATAAACATTAAAATCATCAATATAACCTTCAAGTTCATATGACCCTCATCATCTGTCTAGCTTTTTTCCAACTATGTTAGGGTCGGCTTCCAGTCTAACCGGATGCAGCTGAATACCAGTATTTTACGGAGCGATTGCCTATCTGACCTCCACAACCCAGTTACTGGGTAATACAATACCCCTTGGTATGACCCGTAACGACTGCCAGACCCACGAATGACAGCCGGGACACTTCCCCTTTAACCCTTCGAGAACAGGCGTGAATGATGCAACAATGAAAAACGTGTCAAACAAAAACTAGTTGCATTACTTATCATGGATATAATTAACAAATAGATCAAATCAGAACTGCCTTATCAAAATCAACGAAGACTTCGATAAAGCACGTCCATTGTTTAATGATTATTTTATTGTTTTTGTAATTAACTAATTATTTTACTTATTTAACTAGTGTGACCGGCACATAGACGCACAATCCGTTACCATGAATTCGGTTTTAAAAAAGCTGTTCCATACATTTTATTCGAGGTAAAAATTGTTCTTTTCATCGGTTAGGAAAAAAAAGTGGCAGTGGGCAGGGCTCATTGCTCGCAGAACAGATGGCCGATGGGGCCAAAAGGTTCTGGAGTGGCGACCGCGTACTGGAAAACGTAGCGTTGGAAGGCCTCCCACAAGGTGGGCCAACGACCTTGTGAAGGCCGCAGGAACCCATTGGATGCGAGAAGCACAGAACTGGTCGAAGTGGAGGTGCTTCGGGGAGGCCTATGTCCGGCAGTGGACGTCTTTCGGCTGAAGTGTTGATGATGATGATAGGGGGGCGGAGGGAGGATCTAGAATCATGTACTGAATCCATGGTAAAAGGTTGAGTGTCGATGTCCCTGCCACCCTGTATGGGGACTTTGATACTCGTTGTTATTTTTAACTGCTAATTAATACAATTGAGCATGAGCTTTTCTATAATTTCTAGCATTTAAATGAATTCTCTTAATTTATTATAACGGACACACACTTCCTGTGTTTATCATTCCAGCGTATGGCACCCGTGGGTTGCAGCTAAAAATCAGCGTCAGGTGGTAGGTACACTTGTGTTGTCATCTGACATTATGCTGGGCTGAGGCCCTTTTGGCATTGTAATCTTTGTTTTCTGTATTTATAGTTTTAAGGTGTATTAATTTTGTGTAATGCCAATAAAAGCATTTTTCTTTCTTTTCTTTCTTTCTTTGTTGGTATATCTATTGTCACCCACGCACACTATTATAAACAATTGTTGATTCTAATGATTAAACATAAGAGTTACCGGATATAGAAACTAATCATTAGTACCTATATGATAATTACCTACGTAGCTACTGTCTATAAACTGTAAGTAGCTGTCCTTAAATATGTACGTGTCCTTGGCATACTGGTATCTATACTAATTATAAAGCTAAAGAGTTTGTTTGTTTTTTTGAACGTGCTGATCTCTGGAACTATCGGTCTGATTTGTAAAAATATTTTTGCATTTAATAGCCCAATTCTTGAGGAAGGCTGTAGGCTATATAACATCACGCTATGGCCCTAAGGAGCTGGGCAAAAAGAAAAAATAGACAGAAAGAACGCTAAGCGAAAATGAAAAGAGGGCACGGGCAGGCGATGCGATGCGACGGGGTGGGTCGGGGGACAAGCAGTTTCACGCGGACGTTTTTCGTTTCAGTCGTCGGTCGTTCAGTTTTTTTACTCGTGCGTTAATTTGAACTGCTAATGAATACAATTGTTGGTATATTTGTTGTCACCCACGTTATTATTAAACAACAATAATAGAAGTTACCGGATATAGCAACAACTCATTAGTACCTATATGATAATTATCTACGTAGGTATACTACCTATAAACTGTCAGTAGGTGTGCTTATATGTTTGAGTGTCCAATGCTTGACATCGTCCGAAAGGGTTACCGCTGCCCTGGAACATAAAGGGCTAAGGAAGGAACACGGGTGGGTTTTAGTCAGTAAGAGTCTGACACTCCCTCCTGCTCCACCCAGAGCGGGAGGAGTCATTTGATGATTTCCCATCCTCAAAAAAAAAAAGGCCTCTCCTAGACTGCGCTACAACACCTTATCCTCCGCCTTCCGCATCCAGTCTACCCCAACCACCTCTTTAGGTCGTCCGTCCATCTGGCTGGGGGGCGGTTGCCGATACGCGGTTTCCACTCCAGGGGGTCTACTCCGAAGTAGTATCGGCCGAATGTTCGGCCGTTTCCTGCTAGGAAGTTACTATTTGGTTCGGTCGGTTCCGATCCTACACTCCTACACTCTTTCGAATATTGACTATATATGGTCCCGAGCCAACTGAGCCGATCCAAACTTTTTTCGCATTTTTCAATGAGTTTCGGTTCAGCCATGTGTTGGTCCGATCCGAACATTCGCACTTTGCACTTCGGAGTAGGCCCCCTGGACTCGTCTGCTCTAACGGCCATCGGCCCTTCGATAGACACGGCTACGTTTGAGTCTTGGCATACTCATATACCTACTTTTTTTTTTACTAGCCGTCTCTGTCCCCCTCCTGGGCAAAGGCCTCCCTCCAATCCTTCCATTCCAGTTATGACGGAACCTAGCAGCTCGTCCCGCACTCTTCTACGTGGTTTGCTGTGACTCACTGTCTCAGGGCATCAGTTCTGCGCTATTTGGGCCCACAGTTTGCCCGGCATGCGGCAGACATGTCCTGCCCAGCCCCATTTAAGTTCGGCACCCTTTTGAGCCACGTCTAGCTATCTTTGTTTTGGAGCGCAGTATTGTATTTCGAACAAGTATACTTACATAATAAAAATGTTAAAATTCCTTAATGCACTGACAGACTACGCACAGCCTAAACCGTTGGGTCTAGAAGCATACGCAGCATGGGAGTTCCTTTTATAACGAAAGTGAGAAGGTGAGCACTAAGGCGGTATTTTTGGTATAAATAGGGGCTGAAGTTTGTATGGGAAGTTTATCCTCTAAAAGGTTATGAATAGGGGCTGAAGTTTGTATGGGAAGTTTATCCTATAAAAGGTTATGAATAGGGGCTGAAGTTTGTATGGGAAGTTTATCCTCTAAAAGGTTATGAATAGGGGCTGAAGTTTGTATGGGAAGTTTATCCTCTAAAGGATTATGAATAGGGGCTGAAGTTTATATGGGAAGTTTATCCTCTAAAGGGTTATGAATAGGGGCTGAAGTTTGTATGGGAACAAGGTTGGTACATAAAAGTTCATTATAACTCAGAAATGCTAATTTAAACGTTACTACGTTAGTATTTCTGTGTCCGTACTTGTGCATTTGAAGGTTACTATTACTCAAGTTTATTGTTCTATAATTAACTAGGTACATCGCTTGTCAAACAAAGGGAGCAATGCGCAAGCGCAACATTAACATATTTTTAATTTGTAAATCGGACCCGCTCTGGTGACTTTTTTTATTTAGTAATTCCTTTGGTCTTTGGAGTTTAGGTAACCTTCGGTTTAATAATGAACAAATACCTATCACCTCTTTTTTATATTTGAGAAGGTTAAATTAATTCTTTAAATCGAAGTTAATTGCTTCTCATTTATAATTCAATTACGTGTCATTAGTTCATTACTGTGGTCATTACCAACGAATCAAGGGCCTCAGCATATTGCGGTGCACTGCTGAAAACTGACCTATGCTAAGGTGACGCCACGACTGGTTACTTCAATTCAATACAGTTTTTCAATTTAATTCAATTTATTCAGGAACAATTCACATTGTGTTTGAAATCATTAAAATTATAAAACTAACACATTCATTCATCATCATCATTCATTCATTCAATTTTTCTTTTTTTTTTTGAGTATTGAGTATTGCAATACATCATAGAAGAAAAAAGATAAAAAAATAAATAAAAAGAAGACTACTTATATTATTACTTCATCGATTAAAAGACGAAAGAAGTAAGAAGCGACTAAGCGTCCATCTTCTTCCAAGGAGAAAATTCTTCAGGTATATTCTACTGAAGAAAAACTAAACTAAGGCTAAACAAACTAAACTAAAGTTTCAAAATTCGACAAAGATGTGAACAACAATGGCCGCTCGAAATGATTTATTGATGTGGTGGTATGAATTTTAAGTTCTGGTGCTATCGATGTCACGATTTTTTTTATTTTTTTTTTTATTTATTTATTAGATTTATTTTGTAGAGTTAACAGGTCAACCCAAGGCGTCTACAAACAAGTTACATTTGGCAATATATGTATACAGTTGTTTTCAGCATAGATATTATTATTATTAAATAGGTACTAATGTTTAACTACTAACTTATAGTACACAGAGCTTGGTCTAGTTATGTAAAACATGTATTCTAAAAGATGAGTAATCAAGTTACAGTATGACAGTGTGTGAGGTGGGCATTTGTCGCAGATATAATTTTGTTCAACTTGTCAGTGAACAGGTCCACATCTTGAGTTAATAAGATTGAGTTGAGGAGCGCAAGAGTACGCTGTGTGGTTGCATTTCTTGCGGCACGGGTGCGGGAGCCGGCCGCAGCCAGCAGCGGCCGCCGCCGACGCAAACCGCACTCCCCTGCACCCCGCATGGCTCCCATAGGGACGTTTAGGCTTACATTTATCAGTGCTGAAGGATTGTCGATTTTGTTGTTGAGTAAATGGTAAAAGTGTATAATTGCCTGCAGGCTCCTTCTCAACTCTAAAGTGTCAAGTCCGAGCATACTCGTTACAAAAAGCGAGGGATAAAGAAGTGGGTAGTACCCATACTTCTTCTTGTATATGTATCTTAGTAGTGTTTCTTCGGTATTTTTTATATTGAGATATCTTTATAAGTTAAGTTTGATATATCATCTTTAGTTGTTGTAAAAACCTGAATGTATAGTTAATATAAGCCTGAAATCGTTAGCTCCTCTTGAGACGGTGGTCAATGCTCGTATGAGAAGAGTTCGTCGCCCTGCAGTTGGACAGTATAATCAACCTATAATGTTCCCACGGCTGGGATACAGGCCTCCTCTCGGTGAGAGGGACTGGGCTGTAATATATCACGCGGGCTCAGTGCAGGGGGTCTACTCCGAAGTAGTATCGGCCTAATGTTCGGCCATTTCCTGCTACGAAGTTACTATTTGGTTCGGTCGGTTCCGATCCTACACTCCTACACTCTTTCGAATATTGACTATGGTCCTGACCCAACTGAGCCGATCCGAATTTTTTTCGCATTTTTTTAATAATATTCGATTCGGCCATGTGTTGGTCCGATCCGAACATTCGCACTTTGCACTTCGGAGTAGGCCCCTTGGGTGGTAAATGTCATGTCTTAAATTTTTTTGGTTTCGGGACATGTCAGTTTCATCACGATGTTTTCCTTCACCGTTTCGAGAGCAGTGATGATGAGTGTTGGACAGTAATAGGTTGGTTTTATTACATTATGTTTAGTCATACCTTCAAGCAGTCTCTTAAGCTCTTCGACAGCAGGTCTGACGACTTCAGGCGTCTCACGGAGCTCTTTCCGGGCGATCTCCCGCACCGACTCCCGGGGCTCGTCGAGTTCGAACTGCAGCAGGAAGTCACCAAGCTGCACCCCTGGGATCTTCTCCAGGTCTGTCAGCATGTGCTGTGATACTGAAAGAGAGAAAAACACGTGCTAAAGACTTGTTGGATGAAGGACTTGCGAAGCTGGAAGTTGTACTTCCGAGTATCTAAACACATCTATTCTATACTAGAGTTTGTTTGAACGCGCTAATCTCAGGAAATACAGGCTGATTTGAAAAAATCTTTTTGCATTTAATAGTTCAATTTTTGAGCTATGACTCATGAGCCGAGTAGAAAAGAAAAAAAGTCAGAAAGCATGCTACGCGAAATCGAAGTAACAGCGCGGGCAGGCGATACGATGCGACGCGGACGAAGTCGCGGGCAGAAGCTAGTAACATATTACATATAACCTATGTTGTACTGCTCATAGTCCATATCAAATAATTGAGAACTGTGATGTACTTAAACATATTGAACACGTTAGAATAAATAAGTGTTTAAAACAATACCGTACATGTCAAAAATGAAAGAATACTTGTACGCAAACTAAACAATCTGACACATTATTTATTATTTTTAGATGAGAGGAGTTCCGGAAACTTGTTATACAGGCTGGCATGGACATCAACGCGCAACCTGTCACCATGGATTCAGTACAGTCAGCGTCAAAAATATCGGGACGAACAGACTGTTCAAAATGAACTCAACAATTAAGAAAATTAAACTTTGTCTCAATTTATTGGATAAAGTTCTTGTCAGAATGACAGTTGTCGTGTAATGTCTTCATTCTGAAACATTCCTTGTGTCATTGAGTTAATATTTCATTTTCATAGTTGCTTAGATCATTTTGAATAGTCTGTTCGTCCCGATATTATTGACGCTGACTGTACATGACTCTGACCGCCCTTGCGATGAAATTTTTCGTCAGTTATTAAATAGTAAATAAGTAGCTGTTCCATACATTTGGATCACGTAGTATTGCACTTTTCTATGAAACAGCTGATTTTTTATTGATAACCAGTGAAAAATTACAATTATGTACTCAATTCATGGGTACAGTTCGCGCGTCGATGTCCTTGCTGTATAACAAATTTTAGGAACTCCTCTCATGGTTCTTTAGGTTGCGTATACATATTCATACAAGAATAACTGAAAAATAAGTAAGGAAAGGTTTAAAAAAATCCACAGAGGTCCGATATAACAAAGGTCCCCTCAATCTTATTATTGGAATCATAAATTAAAGCAAATGCACTAAACAAATTGTTTTATGAGCAAACCGATTAGAAGTGTGAAATGCGTCATTCGATCACATAAAAACTGGTTGTTAGGTACAAAGTAATATCTTAATCTTTTGAATCATAACCTCGGCTTAATACTAATACTAATTGCAGTGGAATATTTGTCTAAAACCTTCTGTACGAGGCAATGATCTAAGAATAGAACTTTATAGAATTAATGATTATATCTTTAATCATCTAATTGATGAATAATACCCACCAGATTAAATTAGCTAGATTTGCATGTAGGTAATTGAGGTTTTGAATGGAAAGAATGCGAGAACCTTCAATTTTTTTTTGTTTACGGACACGTTGTATGGTGCAACTCTATTTTATAAGAAACCGAATGCAACGTAAATTATGCGACTTACAACTTATGCCCGTTTTAGCATAATCTGCCAATAATGTTTCCACTGCTGGGACACGGGCCTTCTCTCTGTGAGAGGGAGTGGGCATTTATGGATTACATACAGCCCACTGGGCCATGCGGGCCCGGTGCGGGTTGGCGGATGTCACATGTCTTCGAATTTTTGTTCTAAGATATGCCGGTTTCCTCACTATGTTTTCCTTCAACGTCTTGAGAGCAGTGGTGATGTCTTGAGAGCAGTGATGAAATAATTTACACAAAGTACAGTGCCTGCTCGGGTTCGAACCCACGACCTACCACTCGTAAGTCGCGGCCGTTACCAGCGGGCCACCACTGCACCTCTACGCCCATTTTGCCTCATCCTAATAAATACTAAAAATTCGTGGTTTTTTCTACAGTAGAAATGAAATAACTTGCTTATTTTATTATGCAGGTTCAATGCTTGAGTTTGCAATAGTCTATTCCACAAATGTCTGATATTTTTCATTTGACAATTATTTTGAGGTTAATTTTTTTAACTAAATTATTATCGTCAAAAACTGTTGCTTGTTTACACTTTTATCAGCACTTTTAACAGTAAAAATGTTGTGAATTCACAGTGAATTTCATAGACAGCCGTTTCAAACAGAGATAGTATGGTGGCCAATAAATTCCTAAGTAATCGTAGATACAGCTTCCTTCAAATTGGCACGGTTGAACAAATATAATCAAACATTCCAAAAGTGAGTGTTTATTTTCAAGTTTTAAATAAAATAAACAAGAGATTTGTGTTTATTCTAGAAATACCAGATTCAAACATCTATTGTGATTTTATTGCTATTACTCATTATAATATCCTGATAACTTAAAACATGTACCTTATTAAAATAATATCCAGAATATGGAAATAATGATACTTATAACAACAGATTTTTTTTTAACGAACGCGCAAACTGTAACTATGAATTCAGCATATGATTCTAGACACCTAGCATAGACATTATTCGCCGGTTATCAAAAAAAAAAAAACTGCTGTAGAAAAGTGCAATACCTACGTGGGCAAAATGTGTGAAATAACAAATATTTTTTATAACCATCGAAAAATTTCTACGCCTACAATCATACGCTGAATTCATGGTTAGTTTACGTACTGGTTAAAAAAAATCTGTATATTTGCTGTCTGTTATTATGAAATAGGTTTTACAGTTTCCTAGGTAGCTGGTCACAAGCGCTATTAGGAAAGTATACAGCTTGAACTCTAGCTGAAAGATAACAACGAAGAAATGAAAGAACGAAGAAAAGAAATGCGCGACAAATCGCACGCTCCGCCGTCCCCAAATAAATTGGGATAAGGCCTGTAGGATGGTGATTATCATTACCATTCGCAAAATATTAGTCATGAATTTCAAAATTAACATGTAGGTATGTAAGTTTATTCTCATATTATTACGTTGTTGTTTTTATGTATTTTACTGTCTCTCTTCGTAACGGTGTCTACATCTCTTTTAATCTAGTCTCCTATAGCAGTAATGCTGAAAGAAATTTCTTTAGAAATAGGGATCACATTTGTACGTTTTTTTCTGTTCTTTTTCGTCTTGTCTATTAATTGTGGGTAGATAAGTGGTTACATAAATAAATTTCTCTCTAGGAGAAAACAATAAGTAACATACCAGTAATTATAAATATACTTTTTTTTTTTTTTTTTTTAAATAGTTAATTAACTTTATTCAACATTATTTCCACAAACATTCAACAAAATTGTTCAGACATGAGACCTGTAGACATTGAGCCTTATAATAATAAGATTGATTGTCATCAGGGTCACTCAACTCACTCTTTTTCAAATATTACGATCCTGAAACCCGTAATTCAACATTTAGCTTTAATAAAATCACCCTACAGTTCCACATAATGATTTATAAAAAGGTTGAGAAACCCTGCTATTCATAGAGTGAAGCTAAGTGACTAGTTAGTAATTTTACATTCGTCAAGAACTTCAGAAGTAACATTCATAAAAAATTACACATTCAGAAAGTCTCTATTATATCAAACATCGATTTGTGATTACAGTTCTTATATTATTCTATTATTATTAAAAAATGGTGGGTTACAGTGATACTTATATTTATTTTTAACTGCATCGAAACTTTTTTTTAATTTGCTAGACCATAGGTTCTCAATGTGGGCCATAATGCCCCCTCATAGGCAATAAAGACTTTCATAGGGCAGTAGAAGACCCAGAGAAAATTATATATTCTATCTTACTACTATATATTATTACACATTCGCACACAATGGTCCACTTGAAGGACTAAGTGCGGGAACCAAAACCTATACCTATCATAGAATATATTACACATTCGCAGCAATAGGTCTTTCAGATCCGCGACAGAAGGGAAGTGAAAAGTAATTGACAGCTGGGATCAATCTTTATTTATCAACATGACAAAAAAAGGTTGATTGCAGCTGTCATTTTGATCTAGCAAATTAAAAATCAGAATATACATAATATTAAGAGACAAAAGTCTATTTTAATAAGTTTTAAGGGAGTAGATGGTTCAAAGACTACTGGAATCCTTTGGTAAAATGTCTTACTCGTAATAAAGGAATGCGAAACACAATCATTTGTTTTAACAGGCCGATTGCTCAAATACTAGATAAGATACTACTAGCTTTTGTTGACATTTTAGGTAAAAAATAAAGGGTAGTGGCGCTACTAGACATTGTTCAAGAGTACGTCGGTGCCACAAAATTAGTGAAACCCCTGAAGATGTTAGCTGAACATTCGTGGTGCATTCGCAGGCATGTTTGTGTTATTATACATTATTAGCCACCTACTTTATTGGCACCTACGCTACGTGCAATTTGATCTGACGCAGTATGTTTTATATCTGCAATATTATCTACGAATATGTTGTTACAAAGTTATTTATAGTTAAACCAACCAGAAGTTAGGATTGTTTAGTGGCTAGGTTCTACAGAATGTGAATGGATTCATTAAGCCATAGTGATCAGCGATTTAAGACTTGAATTGCCCAACAACAAGTTTTAGATTAGGTTTAATAAGTCATATAAAGCGATAAGGCCACCCATTGTATATTTTGTAGTGTTTGAATTATATTTTGTTTTGTATTTTTGTGGTGTACAATAAAGTATACATAAATAAACAGATATATTAGTACCCACCTACTTACTAATTCCGATAAATCTGAATGTTATTGTAAATGTGTCAGAAAAACCAAATTCAGTATGAGATCATTTTGGACATAATCCTGCTGGTTTTGGTTATATTGGCATTAATTTAAACGCCCCTAAGACGACCCACTGACCAAATATTTTCTCGAATGTACGAGTATCTACTTGAGTATATAATGTGACTGCACCAACGAAAATTCTCATTGCATTTGCACTATCTACGTATGGACCAGAAGCGTCAGTAAAGCCTAGAAGTTAATGAATGAAAGAGAAAGGTATGCTCATTATTGTCGGGTATGTTTGTTTATTTAGTGCTACCTTGAAAACTGCTGACTCAAAAATTACAATGATATAAAAAGGTATACATCTTTATTACGTTTCCGATTCTAGAACTAAATTGTTCATTTTTGTTACAACTTAATTGTTTTTGTTAATAAAATTGTTTCCTTGTTCTTTTTTAGGGAACTGTACCTCAAAAAGAAAAACGGAACCATTATAAGATCACTTCGTTGTCCGTCTGTCAAGACCCTTTTTCTTAGGAAAGTTATCAAGTTGATATTAATATCAAATACTCAGGGCTGCAATCCCTTGAAGCAAATCAAACTTCTAAGTTAATGCAATCAAAAGATACGGGTGCTTATGTTCCGTTTATGCCGCATATTTTGACACTCGCAAAGGAATCAAAACCTATAGGGTACTTCCCGTTGACCTAGAATCGTGAAATTTGGCAACAAGCAATGTCATGTAGCACAAGTAAAGGAAAAAATCCGAAAACACGGGAAAAATATCCGAGACGAGATTCCCGTGATAAACTATTTACATACCTACAAAGTACGGTAGGTACCCTTGGTACGCGAGTCCGGCTCGCACATTACCGTTTTTTAAATTTTATTTTAAGAATTAATTTTATACTTTTCTGTGTCCTTTAGGGTCCTTAGTTGTACCTTAGCTCACCTTTACACATTATGGAATACAAATAAAGACATAACTAGATATGAATACATTCTATCAAACTGTCCCAAATTAAAGTTATTTTAAGATCAAAAGTATTGTAGTTTTACTCACTTTTAACCATTGTCACAAAGTTATCGATGTATTTTCCACTTATTTGGTACGATTCACAATACGACGTCGCAGTAAGCGCCTAACCACGAGACTGACTTTCGGCCTACCAACAGTTGCTTATATTAGGCGTCGAGTTTGCATACGTTCGGTCACTATTGCCGATTGCTCCACGGATATTTGTCACTTACTAAGTACGTTTATTGTTCTTATTAGTACTGACATGAAGTAAATGGGGGTAGATGTGTGAAGATTCGCCATTAATGGCCGTGACGTCACGGTTATCGGTCGTGTGGTCAGTGGACCGTGACGTGTACCTACATAGTGCGAAGTATTGGAGCAAAGCGAGTGCATTATTATTTCTGTGATATTCCACTGCTGGGCAAAGTTCTCCCTACTCTCTGTTCGAAGCTGCTAAGGACCAGTTCTTGTTGAAGGAGTCCAACTCGTCCCGCCATCTCCGTCTGGGCCTGCCACGATAGGCTTGATTTTTGTTAGAGATGAAAGGCAAAGGATTCGGATTTTGTTACATTTAAAAAGGCATATTTTATAAGTAGGTACATACTAAGGTAGGTAATACATAGATACAAACTTTTTGGTACTTATTTGAGAAATCAATTTTAGCTAAGTTAAGGAAGTAATGTTGGAAGTTGATGTTATGTACAAATAATGACGCATTTTTCCCATAAAAAGGATAGATCTCTGACTACTATCCGGAATCCAAATCCTACCTAACCAAATTTTTACTATTTGGTCGGACACCGGGTGGTGGATCAAAATTTCACGGATATTTATTGAAAACGACCTTCCAAAAACTAATTAAAACCATAGTATCATTGATATTGTGTGTTATATTGGACGAACTAGCGGTCGAAATGAATTAATACTTATTATTTAATACTTTACACATAAATGTACAGAGGCGAACTTAATGCCTTATGCATTCTTTACCAGTCAACCTTGTACCCATACATCTCTGCCTAATTCTTCGGGGAAAACAAGCGTGATATTACGTATGGTTATAGAAATAAAATGAAAAGTAATTTTTATATTAATTTAATGAAATAACAAACTAATGTATTGCGCTATAATAAAAAAAAATCTAATTTAAATTGTTAATTTGAAGATTAAAAACAGCGCCATCTGTCATCGAGTAGCACAATTACGTTTGCTTCGACGAATTGTGATTGTACAGTCCGACCTTCTTAGTTAACCTATTGGATGATAGATGATGCTAATAACTTTCAGACTGAAAAGATAAAAGTGCGTGTTGGACTTGGATCACGCACATTGAAGGACTATGTAGTTGGGATTAATATTTACTCATACACTGATGCACAGCATTTTTTTCGAGATAACTATGAAAAACCAAGTTATTTCTGTGGTTATAACCTAAAATATCCCAAAAACGATTGACTTAAGTAGCAAAGAAATATCCTAAATTTTTTAAATACCTATGGGTTCTCAAAATAACCTGCCTATGTGCCACTCAATCCTAACTCTGTCTACCTCGCAAGGGATAGCGTGAACTTCTAAGTATATATAGGTAAGGTGGTATTTATTTATTTAACACTTCCAGCACACAAATGTACAGAGGCGAACTTAGTGCCACAGGCATTTTCTACCTGTCAACCTTTGGGTGATGCAGAGACAAACAGTGGTAATACAATCATGAAAATTGAGGATGAATATTATAAATATAAAAATACGCATAAACCTATTAAAACTATAAATATAACATAAGGGGCTATAATACCTATGTAGTTTTCATCATAAAATGTTTATTTTTACAGTTTACGTAGTGGATTGGCATCCACTACATATCGAGACCCCTCCATGCCCCATTGGTCCCGGCTGTCATTTGTAGATCTTTGATAGTCGTTACGGGTATGACTACCCGTAACTTAACAACCACTCCGAACTATTAACTTAAGTCCGAAACTTGACAACCAGTCTTACGAAGGGGTATCCTATTACACAGTAGGTGGGTTGTCAGATACGCAGTCGCTCCATGTAAAATATGCATTGCTTGCATTGCTTGTTTTGACGGCACGGTTGGCGCAGTGGTTAAGCGATTGACTGCTGCGCTGCGTGTCGCGGGTTCGATTCCCGCACGGAACAAATATTTGTATGACCTACATGTATTTGTTCCGAGTCTGGGTGTTTTTCTATCTATAATATGCATGTATTTACAAAAAAAAAAAATGTATATTAGTAGTTTATCAGCCATCTTGTTACCATAACACAAGCATTAGGTTGCTTAGCTTGGGACTAGATGGCGCTGTGTGAAATGTCCAGGGATATTATTATTATTTGTTTAGTATTCGGCTGCATCCGGTTAGACTGGAAGCCCCACCACACTTATGTATTTTGGAAAAAGTTAGGCAGATGATGTAGGCTAGGGAGGTGATTACTATGTAAAACCTTGCCAAATTATAGTTTTTTTGGTATCAATGGTCTCTGAGTTTTCCTTGTTCTACTACGGAACTCTAAATAGTAATTCAACAATAAAATAGTAATTTCAAGTAACCAGTAAGCAGTACCACTTACCATCACTTTTCACGTATTTTTCATTAAAATCTTAATAATTTTTTTTTAAAGATTACTGCCCTATATGCAACAGTCTAGTGGTCTGATGATAAAAAAAAAATGTACCAGAGCATCATAAATAAATAGGTTTAACTATGTGACCCATTAAATTCGGATCACCGGACCGTGATCATTATTTAGTTCATCGAACAATAACAGACTAGCTTTTTCCACAAACGTTGCCTGCACCCTAATTGCTTAACACGTTATCAATCTCAATCTGAATCATTTTGAAGGATATTGCTAATCCATTGCTTCATATGTTCGAAAAATGTGTCTACTCAACAACGTAAATAACGCAATGAATGTTGTTGAACTGTCAAATTGAAAGCCATTGGTACTGATAGTGTGTTACGCAATTACCTCGCTGAATTGTTTAGATATTGTATATTTATATTAGACTAATATTGGACATTTACTGGGCCAAAATTTCACCTTGAAGCGTACCTACCATAAAAAGTGTAAAACAAAAAACCCACGCAAAAACTTTATCGAGTGACAACTGACAATTTAGTGACATTTTTTGTCACTTTTTTGTCTGAGGAATATAAATTGACTGTTTGTCAGATTTTGTATAGAAAAAATGTTAAACCACTATAATTATTTATTCTTCAGATAAAACTTAAGTATGTGACTATTAAAAAATCAGCCGCAAAACCAAGCCAAACCTACATAGATATTTTGTTTTGTTACAAGAAGAAAGTGACTATAAGTAGGTAATACCATCCATAGTGTGGAGTTCATAAGCAACGTGCTTCCTTTGCGCCTTCGCGCTTAATGTAGACTATAAGGAAATCATCATCAACATTTCAGCCGAAAGACGTCCACTGCTGCACATAGGCCTCCCCAAGCACTTCCACTTCGACCGGTTCTGTGCTTCTCAGGTCGTTGGTCCACCTTGTGAGAGGCCTTCTAACGCGATGTCTTCCGGTACGCGGTCGCCACTCCAGAGCCTGTCGGCCCCATCGGCCGTCTGTTCTGCGAGCAATGTGCCCTGCCCACTGTCACTTAAGTTAAAGTAGTTAGTATAAGGAAATGTAAAGCACTATTTTTGTGCACATAAACATTATCTATAGAACTTAACACTAAAACTTTTAAAAAATCCACGTGGGATATAAACGTTGTCAGTCTACTATGTATCACCGCTTGGCAACTCCTTATTTAACACCAGGCCAAGTCTATTCTGTTCCTATTACAGCCGTGAACGTCATCAGCACACGTATTGAGGTAGTCTCTAGAAGCTATCTCCAAAACTATTTGGACGTTGATCGCTTTATAAATATAATTGTTACATAGTTGTTACTCATGTTAGATTGAAATATTTGGATAATGGATTGATTTGACATGGTTGTTTAACCTTCTCGTTTTGAGATGTGTCAATCAACTCAATCGGCTCCCACATTCATAAATATTATAAATTCAAATGTCAGTCTCGCTGTTTCTGTAGAGTTTCGGAATATTCCGAATCGAATTTGATGCGAGTTTGATCCCTGACAGTAGACGTTATTAGGGAAAATTGTATCCTGCACACTAATTGCGTAAGACACTATAAACCATAATCTGAACCATTCTGAATCAACTGTCAAAATGAAAGCACAATTGTTAAAAAAAGCCTATTGTTAGTGTGTTACGCAATTATTCCTCCGGAAAGCTTGACCTTGCCGTGTGCAAGGCCTCGAACGCATCTGGGTTGTTATGAAAGTATTGCTCTAGAGTCCATTATTTCTTTAGATGTGTCTATACGAACAAATTATATGGTTTATTGGTCCAGTGGCCGGCCGCGACTTACGAGTTGTGTCCTAGCACTGGGAACATTATAGACTTATGCTATATGGTCAAAAACGAAACATTCTACATGTGTAGCATCATTCTAGGTCAGCGAGTCTCGTCTGTGAAAGTGCGGCCTTGCCTTTGCTTTATTAAAATTTTGTGCAAATTAAATAAAATCTTGGATAATCTCAACGTGTTTGTAATGCAACTAGAAGTTGCCTTAAATATGGTAAATAAGTCTATTAAGAACGGTATTGTTACGGTATGTTGGAATCTGTTGCCATGAGACAGTATGGTCATCCAAGCTGCTTGATTCTTCACGCAAGTTGGACAGCACTTGCGGTCGAGGCATGGCGTCTAAATAAAGATTTTATTTTTTAACAAGAAATTTCGAACCCACGACCTTACAACTCGTAAGTCGCGGCTGTTACCACTGGGCCACCACTGCTACTCGAAGCAAAGGCTTGCTCCAAAACACCAGAACACACGAGGAAGCGATGACGTCACAACTTAAGGGAGAGTCGCAGGCTCGTCAGAGCGCATGTTTGGTCAGACGCCAAGCGATAGGTTAATGCACGAGTGCACGTGCTCACCATACGTAAACAGATACCGTCTCTAATCAAATTAATGGGTCATTGTCTAGTCTAAAAATAATATTTTTCACACATCGCTGTACTAACTTGCGGTTTAATAATAGTAAAGGACAGCCCGCAGCGGTATAACATGTTTGGATGAGGACGTAAATTTTGACAGTGATAGTGAATTGCAAATCTATACTTATAATAAATCTGTAGAAGTGAAAATTCTGTACATTGAAAATATCAAAAAAATAAATGGCAGGGGGTGTTACTAGACCGACACCGAACCCAAAAATGTGATTAAAAAAATTTTTGTCTGTCTGTCTGTTTGCTCAGGCATCACGCAAAAACTACCGGTTCGATTACGATGAAACTTGGTATAATTATTCTTTAATATCCTGGGCACCACACTGGGTACTTTTTACCCCGGAAAAGTATATACAATAAAAAACAAACTTAATTTTACGGTTCGATCCCTAGACCCGATTACTGTACCAACCGCAAATAATAAGTTTGTCGTAGGTTACGTCACCCGCAGAAGGTTGAATTTGGCTTGCACCGTTCGCAGCACACGCGTGGCGCGCGGCCGCCACGGATCGCTACCGTATATAAGGACATTTTTTGAACTTTGATTTGAACGGACGTGTTGAGTGGCGAGCGTTCGTTCTTATTTTAACTGCTACTTGCAATTCTAAACCGTGTTTTTCAGTGCGACCTTTTTATTCCTATTAGTTTTTAGAGTTATTTAGGTTTATTTTTATAAGTCGTAGGTACCTACAGATTTTAATTTTAAAGTATAGGTAAGTAGTATATTTGATAGTGTACGTAGTGACCGTAGGTTATTTTATAATACTGTTAGGTAGGATTAGTCATTCGTATAGATATTAGTTTTTAGGGATTTTGCTTATTTATTGAGTTTAGTTATCATCAGAAATAGGTTTATTTAGGTAGGTAGGTATTTTATTTTCTGTTATTGAGTTTATTTTTTTTTATTAGGTAGGTACTTAGGTAAGGATATTATATAGGTACCCTCTTAATCACCACTAATGAGACACAATTGGTTTTCTATTGTAATTAGCCACAAAGGGCCCGCGAGATAGATGGCATCCTGGGGAAGCACATACATTTTATCCTGTTAGCACGTTCCCGTGGGATAATTTCCGACATCCACGCGGGCGAAGCCGCGGGCAGAAGCTATTGATGCATATGACGTAAATAGTATGGTTAGCACCAAAACGAATAAAGAAGTATAAGATCAAGGATCACGGATATTAGAAAAAAGAAGGATATGATTAACTGTTATTGACGTAACCTGTACGCACGGCTACACATCAATCTATACATAACCAATTAACCACTATAAGTTGACTTCTGATGTGCGAAAACCCTATACAATTCGAGCTCAGCTAAAACTGGAAATGTATAGCTTGATATGTCGCCGTACAACCGGTTCATATGATAGGAAGGGTATTCTGGTCATTTGACGCAGAAAAATAATATTGACCTGATTTAACTGTAAACAATATAATTAAATGAACGAAGCATGACACTTATCTATATTTGTGGGCAGATAAGAAATGGCGGTATGAGTTATATCTAGTATATAGTAAAATGTGTCATTCTCTTGTGCACTTTGACCGAAGCCTAATGGAGTAATGGATGATGTTTAATTAGTCATTCTATCATTGTTCCACGTACTTGTTGCAGCAGATGGCCCAATGAATAATTAACTCCAGATAGATTCCGTTGCGAATAAATGAATTGATGGTGAAGGCATTTTTTTTAAATGCTCATCACATGCTTTGAGGAAGGTTTTGAAGTCAACAGGCGGGTCTGTATCATTGATCAGTAATTGAAGGACACGAGGACTTCTCTAAATTCAAGACCTATTTGTATGCTTTGGTTGGTGACGTAAGTATGTTTAACAGGTAAACCAACCTATCAGGGCTGCCAGTAGATAATTTTAAATTATTCAGCCCGTTTCTGAAATTATATGAAATTGAATGTCAGGATACAATCCATAAAAAAAAAATTCTTCACATACACAATAATGATTAGGTATTTATCGTGTGAACTTACCTACATTGATTTATTTATTTATTTAGTATGCATCAATGCATACCTTAGCACGCATCCATTCCATATGACAACATTGGCAAATGTCAACTCAAAATATATCCCCACAGATTATAACAACGAAGTTCAATATGAATATAACATTTAGGTTTACCGTATCCAATTATACATGAGGATCCAGGATACATAAAGGATACAATCAGTCACCTAATTATACATTTTTTGTATCCAATTATACAATCTGGCAGCCCTGCAACCTATGCAATCGTGCGTCTAACAAATTTAGAAAACCCTCATCTATCTTATCTATACTAATAATAAAGCTGAAGAGTTTGTTTGAACGCGCTAATCTCTAGAACTACCGGTCGGATTTGAAAAATTATTTTGCATTCGATAGCCCAATACTTGAGGAAGCCTATGGGCTATTTAACATCACGCTAGGACTGAGGAGCCGTGCAAAAAGAAAAAAGCAAGAAAAAATGCTAAGCAAAAATGAAGTAACGCGTAAGATGCAACGAGGTGGGTCGGCGGCGCCGGCGTAGCGAGAAATTTCACGCGAACGAACCCGCGGGCAGAAACTAGTCTTGGAATGTTTCTCTGTAATCGTTTTGTATAAAGTTTTGACCTACGGTTAAGGAAATATTGTAGCAGTAAAAAAGTAATGGGAATATAATCATGATACGAGAATACGATGAAATGAAGGACTTGAGCCTAAAGAGCATTCTGATGTGGTTTTCTCACAACCGATTATGCTAACCTTTACTTTCGGATTTCTTATGCGGTAAGCTGAAGGTCTTGGTCGGATACTCACCAGTAGTAATATGATATAGTCATACATATTGTGATTCGATCTTTGTAGTTAGTTATATTGGGTTTTTCCATTAGAAGTTTCTTAGTTAAAGCGTGGAGTTTGGAAGTTGGCGGTGTGATATCGCCATGCATCGGAGTTTCTCTCTCTGTTTGTGTCGGATTGGCGTTTTATTGGACTATTAGAGTGAGGGAAGAGAGAGTGAACCTGTGTCTACGCACTATAATATGTATCTCTCGCGCCGAAGGTGAGATTGGCCGCTATGACTGAAATTCGGTCTGAAGGATTATTAGTTATCTATGTATGTTTTGGTGATAAGACTTACAAATAAGTATTGCACACAAAATTATGGCGTGTTATGATAACGACAACAAATATTTAGATGAGAATAATGACAAAGAGTATTTATTTGAATAAAGCAAATGAGTTGAATGATTTGTATGTTTTTGTATTTGGTATTTAAAGTCAAAAAAATTATTCATAAATCTTGCTTTTATTGTTTATTTAATAAACTTTTGTGTCCGTATTTAGCAGTCAGAATCGATACCTGCAACCCATCCTAATGTGTTTATTTGATTCGAATGATTGATTTCAGCCAATAAAAAGAAAATCGCTTATTTTTGTTACGTATAGGTACGATAACACAGGATAGGGATAGGAATGATGTGTGAACATAAACGACGCAAAAGGAGTATTTAAGGATCACAGCGGGAGGTGTTCTATAGTTTCTGCCTACCCCCCTGGGGAAGAAAGCGTCATGTATGTATGTAAGGTCTAGTTATTTCCACGTGACTAAACAGCATTTAGTGGGTCTGCTATACCTAGGTGTACCTCTGCCTGACCTTTCGGGAAATACAGGCGTAATGTTACCATACTCTATCCATTAGGTAAACCGTTTTTTGACAGCTGCCTTAGAATGTACATATTCCAGATTTCTAGATTACGTAAAAGTTAACTTTAAAATGTGTAATAAAATAAATATAATAAACTGCCTAATCTTATTGAATTATCTTGTTTATGACTTCTTACAGACATTATAATACCGTACATGTATCAGTTTTGTCAAAAAATATATAATTGCTCACTAGTTCGATCTGTCAAAAAACGGTTAACCTACTGACACAACATGCCATAACAAACATAACATGTTTACCGAATGCTAATTGCAGATTATTAACTGTTTTATAATTAAGCCCTTTGATATAAGAGCCAAGGTCAGAGGCGTGGAATATATTCAAGAACGCAGCAAAAACCCGGGATTATTCCCGGTTTTCTGGTGTGTGAAAGTGGTGAGGGGCGGGCGATTATTGTATGTAATTTTGACGTTCGAATAGTACTGATTCTCAGCCTAATTTGAATAAATATCTTTTGATTTTCTTTATGCACCAATGTACCTACATGTACTCGTAAATAAAACAAAACAAGGGTTAAGTCTCATAAAGCATCAAAAAATTTGTCCGCATCGCTGTCAGCAGGAATCCAGTGTCCAGAAGGTTGGCAGCATTGCCCCGTTATATGGCGATGCTGGTTCCATTCTTGTTTTGTTTTATTTACTTGTACAAGCACACATTATTATCTGAAGTCTGTTAGCTTATGTAAATAAAATGCATTAATGCCTTCTAATTACATGCATTGTACTACAATTGTTCTGTAACTATTATCTAACGCAGTGTTTTTCAATCTTTTTTAAGGCGTGGCCCCTTTAGTACGGAAAATATTTCGCAACCCCCTTCCCTCCGCTGCTTCTAACTTGGAATTCACCAAACACCAAGGTACCTTTTGGTTAAACAGAAAAATAGAATTCCTACAATCAACCACTGAAGCTTTGAAGTGTTTGATTCCATTTGGAACCTCCTATAATTTTAAAGAAATGGCGGCCGCATTAAAGAGGCTTGGCGACCCCCTAGGGGGTCGCGACCCACACGTTGAAAAACACTGATTTAACGGATATAATAACAACTGTTTAACTTTTTTCTACCTCATTCATCAGACACAAGGTTACAAAGCATTTCTTATTTCCTTTATTTTTTTTTGTCTTATCGGCTGGCCGTGATTTATAAACGGAACGTGACTTTTGTTACTTCGACCTAATCTGTAGCGAACAGCTGATTGATTGTATCTAAATACGTTGTAAAGATAAGATGATTAGGGAGACTTCGTCTTGGAAATGTCACGGCAGTGCTTGCGTTTTCTTTTAGTTTAGTTTGTGTTGTAATACAGTAGGTATTTTATCTTTGAGATCCTAAGAATAGATAAGAAATCCGACTGCCTTGTTGGTGGTCGCAAGCGCTTCTGCTGAGCATCTGGTCCTAGGTTCGATTTTCAGGTTAGGGAAACTTTTGGAATGAGCAACTAGCAGTGGAATGGGCAAAAAGCTTCATCTTTCTGACTGACCGACCCCTTGTTTTAAAATAAATGCTTTGAGTTTGTTATTGGATTTTTCCATTAAGAATTTCTTAGTAGCAGCCTGGAATATCACTTGTGCCAGATTGCTAGCAATAGACTCGCCCCCTATTTATTTATTTATTTATCCTCACACTGGAACGCCATACGGCAATTACACCAATGGAGCAAAAAATATGGTACCTACTTAAAAATAACTGGTGAACAGTAGGTGTAGTAAAGGTGCATCTCTGCCCAACCCTTCAGGGATTACGGGCGTGATGTTATGCAGATAATAAATGATTGAACCACTGGAGATTTAATAATTTCCAGAGTTTCAATAGTTAATTTTACCTGCGTGTAGCTTTTTGCAAGCAATTTAGTTACAGAGAATTAAATGTAGGTAAACAGCTTGTTTACCAATTACAGTGGTACTATATTTAGAATTGAGCAAAAACATTCCTAATTGTTATTATGAATGAGGACTTTTATGTGTTGAGCACCGTCATACATAACATTTCCGTTGCGGTTGTAGGTACCTATTAGGTGAATCATTTATTATTTACTAGCTGCGCCCCGCGGTTTCACCAGCATAAGTTTCGATCCCATGGGAATATCGGGATAAAAAGTATCCTATGTATTAATCCTTATTATAAATTATCTGTGTGCCAAATTTCATCCAAATCCGTTTAGTAGTTTTGGCGTGAAAGAGTAACAAACATCCATCCATCCATTCATACAAACTTTCGCGTTTATAATATTAGTAGAATTTATGTATTACCAAATGTAATAAAGCATCATAAGAGAATACAAAGGCGCTGTTTAAAGTGTACCAGCTGTAAGCCATCTTTTACCAGTTCAATTTTCTCTGCACACCTACCGAATATGAGCTAGACCAAAAAAAGTGTAATATTTTGACCGTCATCGTCACCATTAATTATTTGTTTGTGTAAAAAAATGGAGTTGATTAGATTAAATTATCTTATACTTCCTACCCTCTTTTTTCATTTAGTAACTCTCAAACATGGTTAAAATACATTTTTTGTCAAATAAACTTGCAGGTCTAAAGCAATAAAAATCGTGATTATGAAACAAAAATGCACGAATGCTGTTTTACACATAAAAGTATACCTACACGAGGGGCAGGGACAGCAAATGTTCTCCTTTGCCGATAACCTCCTTAAGTTCAGGTTCTTAAGCAATGAGCGACAGCTGTTATGTATTACTGTAAAGTGCTACATTATACACGGGTGAACCTTTTATGGGTCCATTGTCGCCCGGACGTAGCCCATAATTCATTGATAAAGTCAGCAATAAATCATTTAATCATCATTTACTGTCATTGTTTGATTTATATCCATGCAATTTCCTTTGTAAATCAATTATCACTATCTTATTTACGTGATTATTAATAAAGTATTGTGAATAAGGTACATAATATGTTGCATTAGCCTCTTTGTGCAGTTATTCTTACATTCTAAAGGTAAATTGGCTATCTGCCACATGGCTGTGCCTTAACGAACCTCTGTGGTTGGTTTGGACATGAATATCTTTGCAAAACTATGTGCGGTATTATTTCCCGAGGGAATATGAGATTACCTACCTAATTACACTTAAGAATACCTAGATACAGGTAAAGTTTGGCAGATCTTGAGAATACACAGACCGGCCGACTAGAGAATGCATTCCTGACACCTGCCAGTGCGACACACATTAGGTAAACCGTTTTTTGACAGATGGAGCTAGTGATTGCAGCACCACACAATACATTGATTGATACACGTATGGTAGTATAATGTCTGTAAGAAGCCATAAGTAAGATAATTCAATAAGATAAGGCAGTTTTTACAATTATTTTATTACGCATTTTAAAGTTAACTTTTACGTAATCTGGATTATGTACGTTCTAAGACAGCTGTCAAAAGTTATTACACAGTTGAAGTTTCGAGTTATTGTGTCAAGTTTATTTTCAACTTAAAATAACTATTTTTGCCTCAATGAAAATAATTTTCTATGCTCTAGGGGTCCAATTGTTCTGAAAAATTGCTTAACCATGGCAACGCCCTACCCTAGGGATGTAAATAAAACAATCCTCGTTATTAATAGTAGGTTACGAAACCACCCCAGTTTACACTGACCACTTTCAGAGGCTTCACTGAAAAGAAGAAAGTGTTCGTTTATTTTTATAATAAACTTATTAAGCAATTTTGTAATGTTTACGTTACCTGTGCCAAGTGTTGCGAAATCTCGAACTTGCCGAAAACCTACTTTGTTATCAAATTAGGTAATTTTTTTATTGAGAGCAAAAATACTTAAGTAGGTTTTTGTTGATAAGCAGTATCATTCTGGAATATTCAAATGATTAACGTCACAACACTCCACTCCTAATAGGAGATTGAGTTTGTGGACTTCAAAAAGGTAGAAGGGTATTAAATTGGATCTATTATTTGTGTTATTGTTGGGGGAAAAATCTCAATTTTTAGAAAAACCCACTTACATTTCGCGATGTGGGAATCGAACCCAGTAATAGCGACCTTTAGAGTTAGGCCCGCCTCTATGACATGGATCTTGAACATAGCTGGCGATATGTGGGTGAACTAAAAAAAAAAAATATATAATATCCCTGGACATTTCACACAGCGCCATCTAGTCCCAAGCTAAGCAACCTAATGCTTGTGTTATGGTAACAAGATGGCTGATAAACTACTTATATACATTTTTTTTTTTTTTTGTAAATACATACATATTATAGATAGAAAAACACCCAGACTCGGAACAAATACATGTAGGTCATACAAATATTTGTTCCGTGAGGGAATCGAACCCGCGACACGCAGCGCAGCAGTCAATCGCTTAACCACTGCACCAACCGTGCCGTCAACGTAGGTGTAGGTCATCGTACTGTAGGTGCACCTCTGCCCATATTATGCTTCTAGAGCCCTACAACATAATTAATTTAGGATCACGCAGAAGGGGTATTTAGGTACTGAAAGCACCACTATAATTCCATGTAAACAGTTCTCACACATACAGACACAGTTCAACAGTTCTCAGTTCTGGTTCAGTTCAGTTTGACGGCACGGTTGGCGCAGTGGATGAGCGATTGACTGCTGCGCTGCGTGTCGCGGGTTCGATTTCCGCACGGAACAAATATTTGTATGACTACAAGTAGTTGTTCCGGGTCTGGCTGTTTGTGTATGTGAGTTTAAATGTTCGTAAACGCACCCACGATTCAGGAGAAATTCCTAGTGTGGGGCAACGTTTTTTTAATAAAAAAGAAAACAAAAAGTCCCGGGCTGATGATGGCACGCTAGGCTTAAACTACTTCAAATACTGGGGTGCAGTAATCAAGGGGGTTTAATAGACACAAAATTTTAACAATTATAATATAACAATACATACAACAGCACCCCAATTGCGTAACACACGATCAATCGGAATCTGAATCATTTTGAAACAAATTGCTAATCCATTGCCTTATAAGTTCGAAAAATTTGTCTGCTCAACACGTAAATAACGCAATGAATGTTGTTGAACTGTCAACTGTCAAAACTAATTGTGTACCACGTTTCTAATCACAATCTGAATCATTCTGAAGGATATTGGTAATACATTGCTTCATCATCATCTGCCTAGCCTTTTTACAAGTATGTTGGGGTCGGCTTTCAGTCTCACCGGATGCAGCTGAGTACCAGTATTGCTTGTAATCCATTGCTTCATATGTTTGAAAAATTTGTTTGCTTAACAACGTAAATAACGCAATGAATGTTGTTGAACTGTCAAAATGAAAGCCGTTGTTTCTGCTAGTCTAAAATTACCTCGCTGGATTGTGACTATTGATGACACTGCTGAATCGACCTGGTTATACGATATTTCCTGTATAGTCTCTTCCCCGAACTAGCCTAACAATGCAAATTAGTTTTTGTGACTTAAAAATCTGACGAGTTCAAGGTGTATCACCTCAGTTCGTCTGCCGCCATCAGTAATGTATCGAGCGAGTTATTTTCGGTTCTCACTCGTGCATGCTTTTTACGTCTGGCTTTAGACATTATTATTTACATTATTTATAGTCATCCATTTGCAAGCTTTACTACTTTGTATACGTAGTGGATTTACTCTACGTTTATTAATTGGGTATTTGATTTTTTGCGTTTTTATATCATATCACCCCTGTATTCCACGAAAGTTAGTACGCTTACTTTTCGCCAATTATGTTTAAGTCTCATGAGAGTACGGCCATCAACCGAGCTCTATTTAATCCAGCTTTCGAGCAGCTACTGAGAAATTTCAGATTGAAAACCCCAATAACACTATGCCCGACCCGGGAATCTAACCTACTACATAAACAACAGTAGCGCTTGCAACCATTTTGACGCCTACCTAGATGCAAACTTTTTTTAATTCTGTCTTTATCCTCTTTATTAAAACATGCCATTATATGTGTAAGACTAGCTGCGCCCCGCGGTTTCAGCCGCGTACGTTTCGATCCCGTGGGAATATCGGGTCAAAAAGTATCCTATATGTTAATCCAGGTTATAAACCATCTGTGTGTCAAATTTCATCCAAATCCGTTCAGTAGTTTTTGCGTGAAAGAGTAACAAGCATCCATTCATCCATCCATTCATCCAACCATCCATCCATCCATCCATTCATCCAACCATCCATCCATACAAACTTTCGCGTTTATAATATTAGTAGGACTTTTCTATCGACTGATAATTTTTATTTGTGGTATAAAATTAACGTCTGACACATTTTGAATGGAAGAACTGTCAAAATTTCAAAATTATTTCTTGGATAAAACTATATGGCGTTGGAAAAACATGCAGGGCTGGCATGGTAAAATAGGTATCTATTTTTCGGGCCAGATGGCCAATTCTCGTAATTTAAAACGTTCAAAATCTAGTCGCAGTCTCATCTCGGCGACAAACAAAAACACCTTGTCAAAAATGTAAGTAAATTAGAGGTATTTTTGACAGATTGAGACAGAGATCAGACTGTGAACGTTCTTAAAATTACGAGAATTGCCCCTCAATTGTCATACAACATGGCCAATAGCCAGTCATTGTAGCGATTACAAAATGAGGTCGAATGTGGTCAGCTAGAAATGGCGAGTGATATTGATAGCGACCATAATATTATTACGATGATGGTCCAAATAAATGATCTTTTATCTGAAATGTAGGTCGATGTTCGCTGTGACCACCTATTTAGCTAGTAATTCGTAAATATCGATTCATTGGCATCGTCGCCGTATTGATTATTCTCTATGACCAGTAACATGAAACCTTCAAAGAGGTTATTTACCAAAGGTTGGGTGCATCTTAGGGCGAAGTTCACCAATGAAACTGAACGGAAACAGGACAGCTATTAACAACCATTCGGCAGGCTATCCTATCAAAAATGACATATTTCGATAACTTGATTTGCCTTGCCCCCGTCAGCAAACAGCTGTCGGAAGATTTGCAGTCGTCTATTTCATTTAAACTCAATTTGTAAACAGCGTTTAGAGGAATCCAACCATTCGGTACGGAAATGTATCGAATGGTTGTGAATAGCTATGCAGGTCATCTAAACCATGTTCAAGAGCTGTCAGTGTCATAATTGCTGTAGAATATTGACACTGACAGCTCTTAAACGCGGTATAGAAAGACGTGCTGATCGCGTTCAGTTTCAATGGCGATAGATTATGTATGTATAGTTAATTCAATTGACTAGACAACACAGGCATTTTCTTCAACATCCCTATTTACCATAAAATAAATACTTAAATACGTGGGTAACAATAAACTCTTGTTTATTTCCTTATTAATAGAATAATAGATACGTGTTGAAGTTATCCATGAATGAAGTTATATCTGATCAATGAATATACGGGTAAATAATTTGCGAGCATTAATGTTTGTATTTCAAATTGCCCATGGCGATAGGTATCATAATTGCGTGTAATAGGTTTCAGGGTAAACGTGCGTACCAGTAGTTTGTTCACCCGCCATTTTATAAGCCGGTTTAAAACTAGCCTTGTAGGCTTTGCTGTGTTGAAGGGGTCTGAGGTTGAGGATATAGCATTGAAATAAAACTGGCTCTATGCAACTTTGTTTGCCGCAACCATAGAAATGTAAACCTATATCTATGGCCACAACATATAATGTACCAACGGGCTTCTATTACATTTAGGGCTGATTTTTCAAGATAACTTACACCTGAAGAATAAATATGACAGTTTGACATACTTTCTATACAAAAGCGGTCAAAGTGCAATATTTATTCCTCAGATAAAAAAATATTACGAATATACAAAATACTACGAATATTGGAATGTCAGGCCCTAGAGCTGAAATTCCAATGAAGATAATTAAATTAGGATAACATTGCCGTTAATCAAAAAAACGAAAAAAATGGCTGATTTATGGCAAAAAATCAGTAAGATGCCATTTTCAAGATAAAAAAAGAAACTATCTAATGGCCTTTCGAAATTTTTGACAGCAAACAGCTAGTACCTATAAAATTTACTGTTCAAGTGAAACAAAAAGGTTAGAATCAATTATGACGGAAAAATAAAAATACAGGGCGTTCTTCCTCAAAAACTGAACATTTCGAGACGGAAAAATAAAAGAAAAAAAACAATATCTAATGACATTTGAAAGATTTTGCTATCGATCAAAAAGGTTGCATTCAAAATAAAACAATTTTTTATAGGTACCGTAAAGCGGATGGAATGTTTCAAAAAAGATAAGTATTATAAGTTGATGTTAGTGATTTATCAGTACCTAATCGGCAAAGGTATAGAAAAATGATTGTAAAAAACAAGGCTATAGGAAAATTAGTAATATTAAAATATATACGCGTCGACTTGAGAACCTCCTCCTTTTTTTCCGTCGGTAAAAAAATACGCAATGGTAAAATTATAGGAAGAACAAGTGAGTCTCGGCTTCATTAAAAGGGTATTTTTAAACCGTTATATATCAATGCCAGGTAGGTACCTACTTATGTAAACAAAGATATCTTCAGGCATAATCTATACCTATTATAAATTACGCAACGGAATTTAATGAGGTTTTCACCTTTATCTAGATTTTTTTTGCAGAAGGTTTTATGTGTATAATACATTTAATATCAAATTAACACATACTTAACAAAGAAACCTCGATGTTTTGTCAAGTCGAAAAAACCGTGCGAAGCAGGGGCGTCGCGCGTCGTTAGTTTAATAAATAAGATTCTAAACAACTTTGTGTCTCGCAATGAGTGAGCTAGCGAAGCTCTGCAGACGTGATGTGTATCGTTTTCCAAACACGACAAAAAAAATGGATTATTATTTTTTTGGGGTCAATGCCCGCTGGTAGTGTTGTTACTTGCAGTGTGAGTTCATGAAATCTGTTTTATCGTATTGAGGTATCCCCATAACGTCTGCGGAGTTTCGCTAACTAATTTAGCCTGACCCTGTATAATATTTGGTTGTGATACTACAATAAAGGATTGTAGTATATTTAGAAGAGCCTTTAGGTGAGATTTAGACGAAACGATGCTGACTATTTTTGGTATTCCGTATTGACCGGTTCCATATCGACATACAGATACCTATAGTTCATGGCCCCTGCCTGATGAGGCCGGCCACGAGTCGAAGGTGAACTAATAAACGATGTAATCTAGTTTATTAAAGGCCTTTTAATAAATGAGGATAATTAATAACAGTTGCATATTTTTTACGGTATGTATTCATAAAATACAGGAGCGAAGAAAAGAATATAAATATGTTTATATTTTATTATATTTTTAGGATTGCGGCCCACTCCCTCTCACAGTGTGTCCCAGCAGTGGGAACATTATAGGCTGATTATGTATGTATATTTAATTTGCATGTTTTAAATATAATTAAAGTATAAACAGGAATTAATTGTACGTAGATACGACATAATTTAAAAATATAATGTATAATTAAGTGTCATTAAAATCTGCTCAAGGTTACCACTTTATCCACCTAAGTTTTTCATTACGTGACTTATGACTTTAATGATTAGTTGATAACATTTTTATTTACATGACATGTCACAAAAACCAGACGCACCTATAATTTTATCAAACACCGCCATTTATAAAAACTGTTGATTTTCTTGCAGAACAATATGTATTGACGTTTTTATGGGTTTTAAATTAATTACGTAGGTTCATTATTTTGATATCGAATGCATACAATGGACATGGTTGAAATGGACGGGAAAATGGACGGGATTGAAAAAAAAGAAGTCGTACTCTCATGTCAGAGCCAACATACAGGATTTAGGGTTAACATTTAGATATCCAGCGGGGCTCATGGCTAAATATTACCAGCTTAGCGGATAAATCGAAGGTCCATTTGCCAAGGTTGGTCCGTAGTTGGGTGACCGCCCATTACATATAGAGACCTCTCCGTGGCTCAGAAAGCACGTTAAGCCGTTGTTCCACACGATAGCGGCGGTAAGACCCCTCTTTGAGGAGTGGCTAGAGAGACGTCACGGCGTTCTCACCTACCGCCTGACGCAGGTCCTCTCCGGACACGGATGTTTCGGGAGGTTCCTGCACATCATCAGGCGGGAGGAGACGCCCGGGTGTCACCACTGTCAGGATCGCCCAGAGGACACGGTGGAGCATACGGTGGAGGTCTGCCCTGCTTGGGCAGAGCACCGCCGTGTCCTCGTAGAGGCAATCGGCAGCGGCGGCGACCTCTCGCGTCCGGCCCTGGTTCAAGCCATGGTCCGGGGCGAGAGGGAGTGGGAGGCAGTCGCCTCCTTCTGCGAAGCAGTCATGCTAGCGAAGGAGGTGGCGGGGTGGGCGAGAGAACGCACCTTGCGCACCTCACGCCTCAGCCGCCGCGGGAGACGCTCCGGGCGTTGGGAGCCGCGTGACGACTCCCGGCCACCGTAGGCGCGGGCCTGCGGGTGGTGAGTAATGGGTAACTTACCGTCCGATCAGGACCAGGCCCGTGCCGGACGGCGCGTATGTGTTCCACGTGCGCCTCAAAGAGATGTCAGCAGAAGTGACGGGGCCCGACAGGGCCGAAGCCTGCCAGGGTAGCGGGATCGTCCGAAAGGGTTACCACTGCCCTGGAACATAAAGGGCTAAGGAAGGAACACGGGTGGGTTTTAGTCAGTAAGAGTCTGACACTCCCTTCTGCTCCACCCAGAGCGGGAGGAGTCATTTGATGATTTCCCATCCTGAAAAAAAAAAAAAAAAGCCGTTGTTCCAGCTGTCATTCGTAGATCTTTGACAGTCGTTACGGGTAGCCAGAAGCCCAGAAGTCTGACAATCAGTAACAAGGGGTATCGTGTTAGCCAGTAACTGGATCGTGGAGGTCAGATATGCAGTCGCTCCATGTAAGATACTGGTGTTCAGCTGAATCCGCTGAGACTGGAAGCTGACCCCAACATAGTTGAAAAGGCTAGGCAGATGATGATGTAGTTGTCTAAGTTTGCAAGCAATTTAAGTCATGCAACAACTCACTTAATTTCTCCTGTCATACCGTCTTTGAGAGAATCTTACCTACTAAGTAAAATTTCCATTCTAAAGGAACCTCTAAAACTCGAAGCACTCATTGTTGTCAGGCATCAAACACGTTCATCGGCTTGGCCTTAAGACGTGTCGTGATATAGAATCTCTGAGGTCGTTGCATATTGTTGTGATTGAAAAGCAATCATTGATTGGTTAACTACTAAGCATTTATTCACAGTTAAGTCATAGTAGCCCTTTACCATTTGTACTGTAAGGTAAAATGCGTATAAATAAAAAATAAACAGAAAAACTGCAGTGCAGGTGCTTACATTCCCTTAAGTGAATACGAAAGACTTTTTTGGACGATTTTTTAAGTTTGTAGTTACTTAGCTGTTTAAGTTATATTTAAATTGCTTATTAATAAAAAAAAAAATGGAGCGTTTAGGTTAGATTTTTAATGTGAATAAAGTATAAAAAAGAAAAAAAAGCAATAAAGATTAACAATTATTATTTAAAAGAAATGTTGATTCATTGGCTCACGACTGTGCCTATAAATCAAGGCCCAGCATGCAATTAAACGCATAGAAAAAGTTGAGAAATAAATAAAGTTCCTTGTTAAATGTCAGTGTCAAATAACGTATTAATGATACCGATTAAAAGCAGACGCTCATAGGCTGTGTTGCCAGCAGTTTAGGCGAAAGGGAACGGGGCTCAATTTCTTATGCAGTGACCATGGTAATTAACTCCATGACTGGTTATACAAACGTAATTCGCTTCAGACTTCAAGTGATTGACAAAACCATGTTATCTCCTTGTGGGTTAAATAAAGACAAGTTAATCGATAGTCAATCTAGCAACTGCCCCACCGCTGGCGATTAACTAGAAGCGAGTAGAGCTAGCAACTGATAACGAGTTGGCGAGCAACGATTGGCGAGTGCGTGACGGCGACGAGGATTACTCTCTATTCTGTAAAAATCTCCCTGTGAAAACTAAGGTGAGATGACCGTGAGTATCGTACGGAATGATGACAGGTGACAGCACTAACGCTCATATCTTCACCTAAGTTTTCACGGCGAGATTTTTACGGAATAGCACTCTGGCGCTAGGGATTGACACTATTGATAGCTCACTTCAAACTCACTTCACCTCAGTTCATTGTGAGATTTTTACAGAATATCACTACTCGCTGGTTATGCGTATGTACAGACGCCAGCAGGTCGAGCTACCCGAAACTGTCAAATTTTCCCAATCAACATTGAACCTTAATACTTTAGCGATAAAGTTGAAAATCTATTAAAGAAATTTGACAGATTGTAGTAGCTTGATGTGCTGGCGTCTGTACAAAGCGTGAGTCTCTCAGCGAGTGTTCTGCCCGCCAAGCGAACGTTGCTGAGCGAGTACTATCTTTGATAGCTATTGTCGCTGCGATAAACGAGTACTCGCCGGCGGCGGTATACGGGACTTATAAACTATTGTACGTTTAGCATAATCAGCCTATAATGTGCCCCCTTCCTGGGACACAGCCCTCCTCTCTGTGAGAGGGAGTAGGCCGGTACGTGGGTAGATGTCACATGTCTTTGAATTTTTGGTTTTTTGACATGCCGGTTTCTTCACGATGTTTTCCTTCACCGTTTTGAGAGTAGTGGTGATGAAAAACTTACAAAGTAAAGCACCTGTCTGGGTTCGAACCTACGACCGACAACTAGTAAATCGCGACCGTTCCCACTGGGCCATCATTGCTCCTTTGTACGTTTCTAGAGCGAGACATCCGCGTCCTCGTCGGAGGTAGGACAGGTGCCTCACTCTGACAACTGCATTAGATCTATCTTAAACCTGCAATGATTGCGCATTATCGACCACATGACCGTAATTACACCTGTGTTGAAAATATTTTTCAAACGGTTTTTTAATACGACAAAATGTAGTCGGTTTGACGCAACGCGAAAATCTATAAACCATTAGTGATCATACTGATCATGCATTGTGATTATGCCTACCTACACTACGTACACGAAAATTACAGGAATCTGTGGAAATGTTAGTAATTTTGATTTCTGTCTGTTGCACAGGAAAAACCGTCGATGTCATGATGGGTAACGCCTCAGTGATTTGACAAATAACAGCTTAATCGTTCAGACACGTGGCTGTTATAATTCGTAAAATACCTACACTAATTGGAAGAAAAAGTCACGGTTGGGGAAGATACCTTGTTTACTCAGGTAAGGATCTTCCGTTCGAAAAAACCTCGTACATAATTAATCTCATTAAAATAAGCACGCTCAGCTTGAAGTATATCCAAGGGTAAGATTTTTTAAAATTTTTAGACTTGCATTTTGTTGCTTTTTTGGACTGAAGGCCGACCCCAACGTAGTTGGGAAAAGGCTATGCAGATCATGACTTTGTTACTTTTCAGGCCAACAAATATTCTGATGATGATCTTAATTACTTGGATATAATAAGCAGGCCCAGAGACGAAACAAAATGGTATCCCAGAGAAGGAAAGAGAAAACGAGGAAGACTATTTAAAAATTAGGCAGACGACTTCAAAACTACTGCGGGAGGGACATGGAGGAGAAAATTTACCCTACTCTACAACTTTGGGTTCGAACCCTCAACCTACAACTCGTAAGTCGGGGCCGTTACCACTTGGCCACTACTGCTCTAATAACAACAAGAATAACAACAACAACAACAACAACAACAACACCACCACCACCACCACCACAACATGTGTGTGTTACGCTTTCTCCTCTCGGGTTTCTTTAAAATTTATTTTATTATCAGCCGTTAATGTCCCACTGCTGAAAAATATACCAAAAAATAACAGGCATAATGAAATAAAATAACAACGTTTTACAGTTATAGATAAATTTAAAAAAAATGCAAATGTCAAAATGTTACACTTTTTTCGGCCTAGCTCTCATTCGAGAAGAGTGCAAAATAAAACGCGCGATAAGGAACTTCGTTCCAATAACAAGGTTATTTAAAGGGCGTAAGCATGAGCATACTGCATGTTCCCTCTGCTGGGATACAGGCCTCCTCTCTGTGAAAGGGAGTGGGCCGTAATCCAACTACGCGGGCCATTGCCGGTTGGGAGAGATGTCACATGTTTTCGAATTTTTTGTTCTGGGACAGGCCGGTTTCCTCTGAATGTTTTCCTTTACCGTTTTGAGAACAGTGGTGATGAAATGTTTTACACAAACTAAAGCGCCTGTCAAGGTTGGAACCTACGACATAAAACCCGTAAGTAGCGTCCTTTTCCGCTGGATCACCACTGCTGTACAAGCACCACCGAATTGTGTTCGACAATATGAAATTGTAATGATCATATAGCAAGGAGACCAATTGAATTCTCAGTGTTTTTCGAATTTTAATACGAAAATGATTGTCCTGTGTCTCCATATCAAATCACCCATAAGCACCGTTACAAGTATGCATGCACAGAGTGTAACAGTCATACTTCCTCAATTTAATATGCATTAGTTTTTACGTCACTGGCCCACTGTGCAGGTGAACACACCAGTCAATGGAATACATTTGTTTATATAGTGGTCGATTACGACATAATAATAGTGTTATAATCCTCAACTTTGTTAAACAATGACCGTTTATTTGCTTATTTAGGTTTAGAATCCTTACGTCTAATGCTCATTTCCTATAAACAAAAACTAATCGTTTTGCTTATCAATGGTAGCATTTTTATGGCATATGAATAGATTCGTAAGCTAATTTTACCTACGAGTATGATAAGTAGCGACTTCTATATGCAAGGGTCTACTATGCAAAGGTATACAGGTCTTTGCTTCATTATTGATAAAGATACAAGTCTTAATTTTATGCTGAGAGGAAAGTTTTATACTGCGATTGTCCTTTTGGTTCTTCGAAAAATGTCAGAGAAACAGGTATAGGTAGACTTGGTAGTTCGTAGAATAAAGTTAAAGGAATAAAAAGGGAAACAACTCGTTTGACGACAATTTAATGTAGCGTTTACTGTTTATGTATGTTCCATAAGACAGGCCGAGGGCAACCCTCTACCTGACAACTGAGCTGATTCGCGAATCATTTCACGATTTTTTTGTATCTTTGCAAAACGATATTTTTGCCTGATGATCACCTGTGGCAATGAAACGTGGTCGCTCACAAAGGGCCTTATTATAAGGCTATGCTTGGAGTTTTCCTACGTGATCGAATCTAAAATGAAGAGAACCGCAGGAGAACTAAGGTAACCGACATAGCCCGAAAAATTTCCAAACGTAAGTGGCAGCGTGGGCAGAGCATATTGCTTGCAGAACAGATGGCCGATTCAATTCAATTCAATTCAATTTTATTCAGGAATAATTCACATTGTGTTTGAAATTATTAAAATTATAAAACCAACATATACAGAAAGCAACAAAAAAAAAACAATAACATTACAAGCTACTACGTACTAATCAGTTAGTCATTAACTACTACCATTTTTTTTAAATGGGGCCTAATTGTTCTGGATTGACGACCGCGTACCGGATGACTTAGCGTTGAAAGGCCTCCCACAAGGTGGACCAATGACCTTGTGAAGGCCGCAGGAATCCGCTGGATGCGGGAGGCACAGAACCGGTCGAAGTGGAGGTGCTTGGGGGAGGCCTATGGCCTGATGATGATGATGATTGCAAAACGAAGAAACGGAACTATACAATAAAAGTAGTACACCTGATATAATTTAGCACACTTCTTGACTACAGTCAGGGTTACTAAATGCAAGTGGCGTAAAAATAAGTTTATATTTAGCGGTAAAGCTAAATGATATTATTATGCAGATATCAAAACATTCTAATTTATGATAAGTCGTTGTGTAGGTTGATAACTTGTTAATTTGACGAGCTGAGTCCAAAATTCAAAGTAACCAAATGGATATTATCACGTCCAACAATAAACTATTTTAACCCATTAACGCAGGTTACTGGTTCGTCGTCATTTTTGTAGTCCACTACACTCGCACTCTTTAACATATGGGTTCTTCGAGCCAAATTTCAACGACGAAAAACTTGATTATTGTCAAAATCAATCAATCAACTCAGCCTATCGCAGTCCACTGCTGGACATAGGCCTCTCCCAGGCTGCGCCACAACACCCTGTCCTCCGCCTTCCGCATCCAGTCCGTCCCAGCAACCCTCATAAGGTGCAAATTAAGTTTCCGTAATTCGTAATCTTTCAACGTCGTCTAAATGTCTTAATCTATAATTATCTGCTCAGATTACTACTATAGATTAATTACTAGAGTTAATTAATTCTCTAGTAATTTGGGTTTATTGTTTTAATAACCCAATGTGTTGCAATTTTTTTGTAATGTTTGCAGTTCAGATTTGACCCGTGCCGAATTCTAGTCGCTTCGTTCATGCAAGTTGGTGGGAGTTTTTATTCAAAAGATGTTTTATGCAAGACTAACGACCGTGAAAACGTTTTTTTTGTTGCAATGTCTTTGAAACTGACTGCTCGATTTATAGTTATGGTTTCGTCTCCATTTCGGTCGTATGGAACACAAATGACGAGTTTTTTAACATTGGAAATATCGTAAAACGTACTTGAATTGTATTCATAAGGCGCGCCATTTTCTCCCACGCTCACGTTACGAAAAATCGTGAAGTAAGTTCAAGGAAAATTGTTACGGAGTACTTTGCTAAGTGGGCCGAAGTTAAAGTTATGTTTATAAATAAATAATTATATAATTCTTCGGTACATGTGTATGTCACTGAACTTTTCCTAAACGGATGGGCTGATTTTGATGAATTTTTTATTTGAGTTCCTTGGATGGTTCAGATTCACAATGGGACCCGGTAGATGGCGCTGCGATCGAGTACTATTAAACAGGATAACCTCTGTCCCGTCAGCTAGTTAAATATGTAATTAAAGAATAAATGTATTATTTATTTTTGTAATTATATTATTCAATAGTCTTGGTGCGTAGGTTGGAACAAAAAATAAATTAATGTTCTGTGCGCATAAATTAATTCTTCAAGTGTCAACTATTTGTTTTTCCTATGAAGATAGATTAACTTTAATGATAATATGGGTGTTTACTTAGATATTCCTTGCAGAGGCTTCCCAAGGGCGGAATTAAGTTATTCAATACTCGATTATACCCGGATTAATTCACCTTGAGACAACAAACCCGAAACCTTGTGCCAACCGCATTGCCCGTATTAAGAAATATTTATAGGCCTGCTTGCATATGTTTATATTTTCGTAAGATGATTACATATAAGATTAATCAGATTCTTGAAACTCGCCGGTTTGTGGCGCAAGTCCCAATCGTACGATGACTCTGTTTTGGTAAAGTTGCTACATTGGAGGTTGATGCTTTTACATTATCGTCGGTTTTGAAACTCAGAGATCAAGCGGGGAAACGAATTGAGATTCGTGAATGAACCTTTTGTGTAGAAGTCGACCTTATACTCTAACCAATTTTGGTGGTACACACGACATATCAAGCTATAAATTTCCTGTTTTAGCTGACCTCGTATTGTATAGGCTTTTCGTACAGTAAGTAAGTAGTCAGCTAAAACTGGAAATGTATATATAGGTACTTAGTACTGGCATGTATCGGGCGAACCTTCCTGCTCGGACCACAGAAGGATCCGCTTCACGCTCACCACCCACACCAAGAAACCCGCACCGAGAAGAAATCCGCGGCGCACCGATGTGCCCGGGTACAAGCGCCTCCTGGCCGCCCTGCTAGATAGGCATCTATCACAAATAAATATAAGAGAACCAGCACAGTTGGAATACACTGTGACAAAGTTATCAGATTATCTCACCGAAGCCTACCATGCATGTTGTAAACTAAGGACGCCACGAGCCAACAGGGAGAGAAATCCCTGGTGGAACGCCGAACTTGGTAAACTCAGACATGCACTACGGAAGCAATTCAACAGAGCTAAAAACACCAGACTCCCGGAAGACTGGGAAATATACACTGTAACCCGACACACATACAAAAAGGAAATCAGAACCGCCAGGAGGGCAGCATGGCGGAAATTCTGTGAATCCATAGAAACCAACAATGAAGCCGCAAGGGTGAGGAAGATCCTATCAACCGACCAGGACCGAACCCTCGGCGCGCTGAGAAAACCAGACAATACATACACACAAACGGACCATGAGACCAGCAAGGTCCTTCTTGAAACCCACTTCCCAGACTGCAAACTCCTAGAGGACAGGACCTGGGAGGAAGCACCAGATCGGACCCCAACGGAACGGGACTGGACCTGTGCCCGCGGGCTGGTAACGGAGGACCGGTTAAGGTGGGCCATCAACACCTTCCAGCCGTACAAGTCCGCGGGACTGGATGGCATCTTCCCAGCCTTACTACAATGGGGGCTCGAATATATCACACCATGCCTGATGGAGATCTATCGGGCCTGCATAGCACTCAGACATATACCCCTAGCCTGGCGCGAAGTGAAAGTCATCTTTATACCTAAACCTGGTAAAACCGACTACACGCAACCTAAGGCGTACAGACCAATAAGCCTCACATCTTTTCTACTAAAGACCCTGGAGAGACTATGCGATCGACACATCCGAGACGGTCCCCTCAGGGCAAAACCACTCCACAAACAACAGCATGCGTACTCCACAGGCAAATCAACAGAATCCGCGCTGCACAGCGTCGTATCCAAGATTGAATGCGCAGTGGACCACAAATGCTCAGCACTAGCCGCCTTCATTGATATCGAGGGCGCCTTTGACAAAACCACATTCAAAAGTATCAGCACGGCTCTAGACAGACACGGCATAGATCCGTCTCTGAGCGGCTGGATTACCAATATGTTGAAACAGAGAGCCGTACAGGTGACCGTAAATGATACCACAAGGGCCGTCGTGGCAAAGGGCTGCCCACAAGGGGGCGTCCTTTCGCCGCTCCTATGGAATCTGGTCGTAGACAGCCTGATAAAGACACTAAACAATAAAGGCTACTTTACAGTAGGCTACGCCGATGATTTAACCATAATCATAAATGGCACCCACGAAAACACCCTATGCAACCTAATGCACCAGGCACTGAAAATAGTAGAGAACTGGTGTAGTATACACCAACTATCAGTGAACCCAACAAAAACAGAACTGATCCTCTTCACAAAAAAGAGGAAACTAGCCACACTACAACTTCCACGATTCTTTGGCACTACCCTAAGCCTTTCAACTGAAACCAAATACCTGGGCATCTTTTTGGATAAACAGCTGAACTGGGCTAAACACATCAATCACATCACCACGAAGGCCAGCATATCCCTGTGGCAATGCAAGAGAATGCTGGGGAAAAACTGGGGGATTAGCCCCAGGGTCACCTACTGGCTTTATACCACAGTTATCCGACCAATCATCACATATGGCTCACTAGTCTGGTGGCCCAGAACAGACCTGAGCACAGCCCAAAGAGATCTCGAAAAACTGCAACGATTTGCTTGTGTGGCAATCACAAGCTGCATGAGAACTGCACCCACCGCTGCCCTACAGGCCATGCTTGGACTGCCTCCTCTACACCTCGTTGTGAGAGAGGAGGCGGCCCTGTCTGCCTTTAGGCTCCAGCTATCAGGAACCCTAAGCAAGGACTCGAGGATCAAGCACATACGCCTAAAGGACGAGGCAATTAAACGACAGCCAATGATGGCATCACCCTGCGACAAAGCCCCTAAGCAATACTGCTTTCAAAAGCATTACAACGTAGTGCTTAAAGAAGAGCAGTGCGACTACTCAGGTCCAGGAGAGCTGAGAGTTTACACTGATGGATCAAAAACCGACTGCGGAACTGGAGTCGGAGTCTTCTCACACGACCTCAACATAAAGATATCCAGCCCGCTAGGAATGCTCAACACGGTTTACCAAGCCGAGTGTGTGGGTATAATACAAGCGGCCCATGCCATAGCAGCCAGGAGAGTTACGGACACCCATGTTCGTATACTCTCTGACAGCGCTTCAGTCCTCCAATCCCTAAAGAAGGGATGCATCACATCAAATTTAATACTAGAATGTCATATGGCGCTTGAACAGGTAACTGTATCGAACCGCAACACAGTGACACTACAATGGATAAAAGGACACAGTGGATCACTAGGTAACGACGCGGCTGACGAGCTGGCCAGAAGGGCATCAAGCACGCCAGTCTACGGACCGGAACCAGTCGTGCCCATCCCCTTCAATCAACTACGCAGGTGGCTACAGAAGCACACCCACACACAGGCAGAGAACTGGTGGTCCTCGTCACCGGGCTGTAGGCAGTCCAAGGAAGCCATGCCATCATTAGATGGCAAGCTAACCAAAAGACTGCTACGTCTGGACAGGAAAGGCCTGCGCCTGGTGACGGGGACCATCACGGGACACTGCTCACTGAACAAACACTTCCATACGATAGGCATAACGGACAGCCCCCTGTGCAGAGCCTGCATGGAGGCTGATGAAACCGTTGCGCATGTGCTCTTTGAGTGCACAGGCGTCACCCAGATTAGATTAAGGACCCTCGGGACACCCGGATCCTACACGGACGTTCTCGACAGACCAGGGGACCTAATAAGCTTCTGGAGGGAGGTGGGCTGGTTGGAATAACCACCGACGGCCACCATGGCTCACGCACAATGGTCCACCTGAAGGACTAAGTGCGGAAACCAAACCCATAACATAACATAACATAGGTACTTAGCTTGATGTGTCCTTGTGCGTACCAATACCAAGGTCTCTTTTATACCAAATAAAATTGCTTGTCAAAATGTCAGTAATACACTTCCTAAACTCGAATCAGATTAAATTGTTTCCGACGCCGTCCTCAATAATATGAATGCAGTCAACTAACAATAAATTGAATTGAACTGCGTGATTCACCGCTGCCGACGACAATGAAGTGACTGCTATTGGTCCTTCCGATTGTTATGTTGGTATTACTTACTCAACGATACGATTCAAATCAGCTGGAAATGTTTTCCTTTGCAATGTTTTGAAAGGAATCGGACACGTGACGATCACTGTCAGCTGTTGTTATGATACAACCGAAGTGCTTTGTGAAACAAGTAGAATATTAATCAACAGAATTTGTCGTCAAGTTCAGATGAAATAGTTTACGCTTTTATACAAAAGCTTTTCCTATATTGGACTAACTGGCATGCATGAGTTTGACCCAGTTTGTGCCGCTTGAGATCATTCGTCATTGCCCTCAATGAATGCTTACACAGTATGGTTTTAAATACCATAGTTACAAGAGACACCTAATTAATTAGCTTAACGAAAGACAAAGTACTCACTCTCCGGCGTAACATCCCTCAGCACGATTCTGGCCTCTAGTGCTTCAGCCGGCATGGTTATCACAACTTTGAAAGCTTCGCGATCGATTTGACGTTGACCCTTAAGGCGACACAGGTCCTTGACACGTTTAAAGAACTGCCAGTTATATCGCGTGACTAGAACTGAATAAGGAATGGGTTTTATGTCATGTTTTTATTAAAGAGTGAGTGTGCCGCGTGGGGAATGCGAGCGTCGTCGTACAAGGCTCGGCGAGGACTGACGGCTGATAGCGGCGCGCGCCTCTATTTTCTCCGCGTCCCTATAATATCGCTTCTCCACTCGCTACACGCTGCCCTTGTATTGTTGTTATATTAAGTTGAGCTTGCTTCGTTTGTTATGATTTGCATCATGAAGGAAACTGTTGCACTGAAACTGTCTAAGGCAATCCTGGGCTTTCAAGTGCCGCGGCGCATCGTTAACTGTTTTGCCATATGTTTCACCACTGGATTTATGATTATGTTTGAGATTGAAGTTATCATAGCGAAGATGATTTTATAGAAAAACTATAAACAAGCCGTGTGATAATACATTCTTTTCTAGGTTATCAAGTCGAATGCATCATATTTTGTTTTGTAGTGTGACTTAGTCAAGGTTACGGGGCCCAAGCCTCCGAGTTTCAAGGACTTAAGGAGTTTCGCGTGGCAACGGACACATTCCAACAGGTGGAATATATACAACATAAGGAAAGGTTAACTTAGGAGTTTCCGAAAAAGGAGGAAAACAGATGACGACAAAGTTTTTCAAGAGCGACAATTTAATTTTACAATTATTTGTCTTTGACCTTTTCTTCGATTTACTTTCTTCCAAACGTCATTATTTTCAAGTTGATCTCCGTTGTTATAATTAGCATCACAATGCCAGTTAAAGTTGAAGGTGTCAATTAATGAGCTAACCAGAAGTTATGCATGTAAGTTTAATAGGTAATTAAGCAATTAAACCATTTCCTGTAACTCATCGCTGGGTTTTCGCCCACTCTAAAAATATGCATAATATACCTACTTGTTATCAATGGCGACATAAACCGAGACAACACCATTTTGATGATTGAATGACATGTGTGTAGCGGTTCTGTAAGTGCTCTTGCGCAATGAAAAGGTTAGGCATTTTTCATAAAAGTACTGTAGCGATTATAGCCTATTTGGGGTTGAAATGCAACCTTTATGAATACTTTGAAAAGTAGATGGCTGCAGCAGTTCCATATGAAAGAAATGTCGGGCTATAAAACTTGTTTAAAATTACGTGGAACTAATGGTATAAAGTATAGTTCTACGTGGAACCAGCAACATGGAACATGGAATAAAGGAGAAATACGAGACAAACATTGATTTATAAAAAGAATAGAAAACAATAACGGCTGGAAAGAGACTTGGCTGGCAAGCCAAGTCAAAATAAAAATGACAAGGATAAAAATGTAAAACCGTAGAACCACCGTCTAGGAATAATTATTTAAGTAATATGATAAACTGTAGTTTTATTTACTCATCCCGGTTCTGAGAGATCGTAAAGCTCTCACCTGCTTTCCTTTTCCTCATGAAATCTTTGTTGACGATTGATTTTACCTAAATAGGTAAGTAAAAATTAATGACGCTAAAGAATCGGACCAATAAATATTTTTTCATTCATTTCAACGAAGCATATCCTACTAAACTTGTAGATTGCAGATCGCATCAAAGCAAGTTTGAATCGCTGCCGCTGCCAGGTATTAAGTATACCTGGCGTCGAGTAGGTGTACGGTCAAGTTCAAGTTAATACTATGCATGTTAAGTACAAAGACATCGTGGAAGGCTCGGCAGTATGATAGGTACAAAAAAAAGTTTAAGTAACTAAATAAACTGGACGAGTTTTTCATAGCACGCCTTCTTGGATCCTTTATTTATTTCTTGATTTTTTTTTTTTCTTTTCTTTTTTTTTTTTTTTTTTTTTTTTTTTTTGTTTAAGTACGGAGGCGACGCCCTAGAAGGACATCTAGTGACCTTATTGGTGATGGTTTTCAGAAAGGTAAGGTGCATAGTTCTCGCAACCGGTGTGCAATAGGTAGAAAAAAACCTAGCTAGGAGAGCAGAACTCGCCCTCACGATTATAGATATAGTACTTATTCTGTTTCATTAACATACAGACGTCAGCACATCAAGCTACCCGAAACTGACATATTTTCCTAACCTTGAACCTAATGCTTCAGCGATAAAGTTGATAGATTGTAGTAGCTTAATGTGCTGACGTCTGTACTATGTATAATCCTTTTGTTTGAGTAATAAAAAAAAAACAGTCAAGTGCGAGTCGGACTCGCGCACCGAGGGTTGCGTACAAATTTGTAGGTATGTAACAAAAAATTTACGGTTTTCGCAATTTTTCCTTTATCTGTGCTATAAGACGTTGCTTTGTACCAAATTTCAAGATTCTGAGTTCACGGAAAGTACCCTGTAGATTTTGATTCCCTTGCGAGTGTCGAAAATTTGCGGAAATTTGCGGCATAAACGGCTGTATCTTTTGATTGCGTTGGCTTAGAAGTTTGATTTATTCACAGCTCCAAGGGTCAGTAGACCTGAGTATTTGATATAAATTCCAGCTTGATACCTCCACGTGCCCCTGAGAAAAAGGGTTTTGACAGACAGACAGACGGACGGACGGACAACAAAGTGATCTTATAAGGGTTTCGTTTTTTCCTTTCGAGGTACGGAACCCTAAAAATAAAACAATGTTTACATAACAACTGCGCTGAGATAAAATCAGCTTTTTTTAAGCTTACCGGTTGGCGTTGACTTTCTACTACCAGGTACACACGGCTACACGTCAAGCTATACAAAACCAGTTTGTCTTGGCCTCACTTTGTATGATATTTTCTCATAATGAACGGTCAGCCAATACTGGTTTTGCATAGCTTGATGTGTAGCCGTGTGTACGGACCTGCTACCTACTGTACTTGCGCAATTAACCTGCCATGCTCTAGTCTTCTTCTTGTCCCTGCCCTTGTCCCATGTTGCTTGAGATCGGCACAATACGTTTTCTTGAAAGAAAGAAAGAAAATGCATTTATTTGGCACAAACTAAAAGACACACAATACACCAGAGGGGCAATTCTCGTAATTTTAAGAACGGTCACAATCTGATCTCAGTCTCAATTTGTCAAAAAATACTTCTAATTTCTCTACATTTTGACAAGTTTTTGACATTTGTTTGTCGCCGAGATGAGACTGCGACTAGATTTTGAACATTTTAAATTACGGGAATACGGGCCCAGATACATACATCAGATAAAAAAAAAAACAATAAAAAAAAAAGATTAAATAAAAAGTGTGAAGTCCGATATAAGAAATTAGCAGGAAAGTGTGCCTCACGGCTGCGTCAAAAACTTCTCTTCTTCCATTCTGCCCTGTTAACCTTCACTTCTATTTCATATAATTCCTCATTCAATTCATTCGTATTTTTTTTGGCCTTCCTCTCCAAATACGATATGTTAAAGAGCGATTCGTGTAGAAAACAAGTGCATGTCGTGTGTAGGGTTCCGTAGTTTTTATAACAGCCAAGTGCGGGTCGTATTCGCTGACTAATAGTTTCGTACCATGCTCTAACTAAAGGCCAAACATGACTACCTACCTAATTTGACTTCCTATACAAATCCTCACCTGATCCGACAATTTGGCATGGAAAGTTTAAATTTTTGTTTAGATTTGGATAAGACTTGTCATAGCCGATGTAGCAACTGTTTTTTTTTTTATAAAACTTATTTAGAAATAAAACAATAGCGTGATACAACTGACGCTTAGCGCTATCTATCGACATTTATATGGAGTTGTTCGAAATTTTAGAGTCTAAGTCTAAAATTGGTCGACTATTACTCGTAAACTTGTAAAGCCCACTTAAGTGTGATAGTTTTCCTTTGATCTTCGTTAAATATAGGTACTACTGCCGTGACATTTGAATTTCTAACTACAACCGTTTAGTTGGTAGAGGGGGCGACACTTGACTCTAACAAAAATTGGTATTTTAAAGCTTGATAAGTCACGAACGGTTTACTTAATCAAAAAACGGTCTTCCCAAACCCCTAATATTTTTGAAAGACCTATTCAACGATATCCCACAATATGGGAAGGACGAAAAAAAAATTATCATTCCCACTTTAGATGTAGGAGAGGTACCCTAAATAATTATTTTTTTTTTAATTTTATTTTACCACTTTTTCGGCGTCATTAACGTGTATACTCATGCCAAATTACAACATTCTAGTATCAATAGTTTTTGAGCTAAGCCGCGGACAGACAGACAGACAGACAGACGACATGGCAAAACTATAAGGGTTCCTTGTTGACTACGGAACCCTAAAAACGATTAATAATATATGATATATTTTTAACATTTTTAATGTAAAAATATATTCTCATGTTGTCTTTGTATACATTTTTAAAGACTTAATTCAAAGATCTTTCATAATATATGACTTCCCACAAGATAACCTTTCCGTACAATTCTGAGTAATCGTATTTATTTGTGTGCTTTTCCCGTTAACTTTAACCTTTATTTAGCCCTCAGAATGAAAACTCAATTGTAGGTTGTATAAAGTACATTACATAACATCACGCCTGTTTCCCCCGAAGGGTTAGGCAGAGATATAAGTACATAAATATTACCCAGATTTTGCCAGTTATGTTTAAGTGCCATGTAAAAGCCAAGCCAAAACAAGCCTATTTACATCAACCGGGCACGAATCCAGACTCCTTTTGTTTTTCGTTGCTACTGAGAAATTCCTGTTAGAAAAACCCAATAATATTTTGCCTGACTTGGGAATCGAACCCACGACTTCATGCTCTGCATCAGCGCACGCGACCACTGAACCAACGAGACAGTTACAAAACTGTTTAGACAAGTGGCAATCGCTTTCAGTGTTTTGTGTTTCTACAACGATTTTCAACAGGATTAACAAGCTGTTCGGTAGCTTATGTCAAGCTAATACAGTTTTAACTTTCCATCATCCTTATCGCTGATAAGATGTCACGATGTGCGTCACAAATTTTTAATGATAGTTCAGTACCGGAATGATGCAAGTCATACTCCGGAGGGATTCTATACGTATTCCATTTGCTCACTTCGGCAAAAAATATTATTCTTTTACAATATAGTAAAAAAATATTATTCTTTTCCTCTGGGTAGGTACTACTTATACTATAGTAGGAAACAGTTCTGAGATGTTTACTAGAAATAGGCCGGTGTTATGCCACTATGAGCGGTCTGGTTTTCACATCTATGTTAAGCCTTAATTATTTCCTCTGTGCTTACGCTCGAAGATAACCACAAAGAACACCGATCATCCACATGACACACCAATCTGCTCCAATGAGAAATTAAAGAATGAAATGTGGAAAATGAAATTTTTAAATAATTGGTTTTAAGTAAGTATGTTACAACTTTACGCTTCCAAAATCCTCTAAAGAAATGAAAATATATAGAATAAAATCTTTTTACCCATAAACGTCGCAACGACACCTGGCGTAAAGTAGCGTAAAATAAAATGGTGTATGGTAACCTTATACAGCGACATCTATTGCCGAGTAGCAGCACTAGCCTTCCCGTCAAGTAGAATACTGAATACAGCCTTCATGTCGCTACGCTAAGCGGCAACGGCTACGCCGTGGTTAGTTCTTAAATTTTCCGCCAGATGCGCTGTAGGTAGTTGAACTTGTTAATTATTCGGTCATTGAACTTATGTGTCTATTATCTTCGTGACATAATGATCATTACTACTACTATTTCATTATCAAGAGTACTTTTATTGTGTAACTGTTCTATTGTACGTGGAAAGGAAAGTATTGGCACGCTAATACTTAGATCTCTCGGTCTTTGGAAATACATGCCAGTAGATCATCCCAATGTCCTATATTGTAGAAATGCGACTAAGGTGATTGAAAGTCAATTTCAAAACGTAATTTTACAGATAGACACATAGGATGTGCAGCCGATGAACAGCACCTCTGATGCTAGGTACTATATCGTCTGCATATCTGATCCGTCTATGCAGAGCCTACGCAGTTTCTTTGTAGCCTCTATGCAGCTATTAAGTAGCACTACGCAACGACTACGCTGTGCATATGTCCGTTATGCTACGATGGACAAGTGTTCGGTTTAATGACACTCATTCCTATTTTTTATTCATAGTACCTATTGGTGATCGATATTAAACTCTTCAATATCATATCATGACGTGTTTTTCAACAATTAATCATGTCGGCCTATAGCAGTCCAGTGCTGGTCATAGCTATAAGATAAGCGTCTCCCAGGCCGAGCCATATCAGCCTGTCCTCCGTCTAGTAATGTTATGTACAGACGCCAGCACATCAAGCTACTACAATCTGTCAAATTTCTTAAATAGATTTTTAACTTTATCGCTAAAGCATTAAGGTTCAAGGTTGATTGGGAAATTTTGACAGTTTCGGGTAGCTTGACCTGCTGGCGTCTGTACATACCTACTTGGCGGAGGACATTAACAAAATGACATCTTATCTTTAGTAAAATTTCTACACAATGTATATTGTTTTGAAATAAATGACTTTGACTTTGACTTTGAACACCTTTTTGAAGAATAGGCTAGTATCCCATGCCATGCTACTTTATACTTACATTAACACGACTGAGGTAGTTTACACATAATTAATTTCTATTTTTCCTGTGGAAACAAATTGTCGAGATTTTTATCAGTAATTTCATGTAATTATTTTGTAAGAACATTCATTGTTCTTAAAATGTTATTCGTAAACATTGCTTTAAAATGGGTATTTCAATGACCGCGAATGTGCTTAGGTACCTGCTTATTTAGGAGTTTTATTTTATTTGGGATTGTTTGTTTTTTTAATTTATGGACAAAATGTTTAAACGTACCTTTTGGTAAATATTATTTAAGCATAAATATTTACGTCCTTTATAAGTACTTGGAGGCTTTTATTTAGGCAGTAAGTTGTTGTTTACATTTTTAATTTTGATTTATTATGTTTTTTCGTACGCATAGTTTTCATTGTATTTGTTGGTATATTATCGTGGCCAGCTGATATATGGCAATAATTTAATTTTCTGTGTTTTGTAATGTTAATTACTTTGCATACCTAGTATTGTATACAATCAAGTATTTTCTAACTGAACAAATAGCTGTGCTGTTGGGGAGTTTGTTGAGCCACTTCTCCCCAACGAAAGCACTAGGCAGTGGTGAAGGGCAGGCGTTTTTGGGGACTGTTTTTTTGTAATTGTGACTATTAAAAAGTGCTGATTCTCAGCCTAGTTTGAAGACATGACTTTTGATTTTGATTGATTTATTTCAAATGATTCAAATGATAAATGTATGTCACTCAATTTTAGTATTCATCTTGCTTTTCTTCAATAACAAATGGAATCTATATGTATACTTACTTAAATATAACTAAAATGTTTTTCGTTAGTAAGCGCATCACTTGAGAACGGTTCGACCGATTTGGCTATTTTTAGGGTTCCGTACCCAAAGGGTAAAAACGGAACCCTATTACTAAGACTTCGCTGTCTGTCCGTCTGTCTGTCCATCTGTCTGTCACCAGGCTGTATCTCAAGAACCGCGATAGCTAGACAGTTGAAATTTTCACAAATTATGTATTTCTGTTGCCGCTATAACAACAAATACTAAAAACAAAATAAAATAAATATTTAAGGGGGGCTCCCATACAACAGACGTGATTTTTATAGATAATAAGTACGGAACCCTTCGTGCGCGAGTCCGACTCGCACTTGGCCGTTTTTTTTGTTTTAAAATGTTCGTAGGCGTAGTAATAAAAATTCGCCGGAAATTTTTCAAATTCGGGAAAAACTGAACGTTCTTTTTGTATGGGATTTTTTATAAACTTTTGGACAGGATAACGTCTGTCGGGTCAGCTGGTCTAGTATAAAGATCAAAAGCCTTTGTAAACTAGTATCTTAGAAGTCATTTAATACATAGTGCACGCGCATAACTAGTACCTACGTACAACTAGCATTGAATAGAAATTATGTGCAATGTAGCAAACGCAACATTCATTTTGAACTTATTGTGATTATAATTTATAATTAAGTAGGTACCTGTAATTAAGTTATATTGTGAGGAAAACGAAGAATAGGAAAAATGACCGCAGTACATAAGGAACATAAATTATTACCTTACGAGTATTATTCCTAGAATCAACTCATAGGTGTACCTATCTATTGTATATTGTATAAGAAAGCCGCATAACTTTCTTCCTCTCATAAAGTTTTTAATGCAACACAATATTACGGAAAAGAAAATTAATAATGGGATATATTTAACTGAACCTCTTCTTGATTCTTTCTTCTTGTTATCTGCTACTAACATAGATTTTAAGTTAATTATAATACTAACACGCTATGGGCCTACGATGCCTGCTATTATTTTTTTTTTTTATACGTATTGGCCTTGTAATGATGTTCACTTTTTTAAATAATTGAGCGTCTTTTATCTTTCTGGTCTTTCCTCACAGTTGGCCGCAGTAACTAAGCTAGGGTACGCTGACCAAACGGGTTAGGTTAGGTTGGAACTGTGACCAACCACACGCGAGCCGAATTGGTCATAATAACTAAGATAGAGCACCCCGACCAAATGGGTTAGGTTAGTTGCTTGGCCTTTTATAATATTTAGGACTCCAAAATAGGAATTATAAGAGGTTCACAAACAGAGGCGCAGTCATTACCTATATTAGTGTTTTAAAATGTTTTTAGCAGCGCAAAATGGGAAGTATTAGAGGTTCCATTAACTACATACATGCCAATAAAAATGTAAGAATGGTTGCAAACAAAGTTATAAGAAAAATAAAAAATATTTTAAATCTGTAGGTGTTATCTGTGTGTAGGTGTTAGATATAAAATATTTTCCATAGTATTTTCCTGAACAAAGTCAAAACACTTTTCAAAGTATTCGGCGAATGAACCCGGAAATGTTAAGAATTTTCTTCATAGAAATCATATTACTTTGAACACGAGTTACATTTCTTTTTATCTTTTATCAAAAGGATCCAGGTTCTTAATAATTAATTACAATCTACCTCATAAGACTAATAAGCAATTTGAATCTAACTTAATTTGTTACATGATAATTATTTAAAAACTTATAATAGTGTTTATTGTACTTTACACAAGTCCGTTTCACTTTCTTAGACTCTGATATGATGATATAAGCACTTTGTTCATGTATTATTATGTGTGTCATTGGCACTATTATTTATACACTTCTTACACTACACTAACTTAAAAGGTTTTGTCCGTTTTAGTCTTCGCACTATATTTGTTTGGTCTAACAGCTGAATTGCCTCGATGTTCACATGTCGGTGCAGTCGTTGTTTAAGGGCCTCAGCAAATTTTGGGATTATGTTGGTGACGGGTTCCATTTCTAGGTCACGATGAAAGGTCGTCATTTCTTATATACCAGGGCGCATTAACAATACTCCTGAGTACCTTCTGGAATGTTTGTATACTTTTGATGTTGATCGGCTTAGTACAGCCCATAGTTGGATGCCATATGTCCATATCGGCATAAATCCTTATGTCGATATGTTTATGTGTATGCTTATGCTTATATAATAGAATTTTGTATTTTATGAATCGATAGGCAGGAGTTCCGTCCAATCAACCAATACATGATTTAAAACGCATGTCTAGTTCCTGACTTTTCGTTTTGACGTGCGCTTTCCACCGCAGTTTCGCGTCAAGCGTTATGCCAAGGTATTTGGTTGTATCTGCGTATGGCACTTGTTGGCCATTTATAAAGATTGGGTGGTAATCACAATTCCTGTTGGTGAAGTCAAAGTGAAGTGACTTCGATTCATTTAATTTGATTCTCTCGAATTTCGTTCGATCGTTATGTAACCCGTGTTCGTGCTTGTGTTGTGATATACAAGCTAAGACTAATGATGCCCAATGATTTTTCCGATGTGCTGCAATCATACATTACGGATATAATGTTTCGAGTAAGGCACGAGGATGCCTTTTCCGAGTTAAAAGTTATTAAAGCTGGCGTGCGTCAAGGTAGTGTGCTGGGTCCAGTCCTCTACCTGTTGTACACGCATGATATACCAGAGCTGGAAAACAATACGATTGCAACCTTTCCGGACGACACTGCCATTATGTCTAGGTACAGGGTCATCCCATACGAAAGCAATCAAAAAGGTACAAGTCGCTGTAAATAAAGTTCATGACTGGGCACAGAAATGGTCAGTGCCACGAAGCTCTACAAAACATTAAAAAAAAAAATGAAAATGTGTTTATTCACATAAATAAATTTTAACCAGCACCCTAATTGCGTAACACACGATCAATCGTAATCTGAATCATTTTGAAGCAAATTGCTAATCCATTGCTTCATAAGTTAAAAAAATTTGTCTGATCAACACGTAAATAACGCAATGAATGCTGTTGAACTGTCAAAATGAAACCGATTCCGATTGATTGTATGTTACGCAATTAGGGTGCAGATATATATTACCTCTGCCAAACTGCAAAGCAGTTTGTTGGCAGACGTAGCTCCTTTTTTTGCACATATTTCCATATATACATATAACTCACTAACAAAAGATATAAAAAAAAAAATACACAAACGTTATTACTAATTAAAAAACTACTAGTAACAGTAGCTTACGCGTGAAACATGATAAAATCAATAATAGGTCTAAGTCTAAGTAAGTTCAAGTGGACTTTTTCGAACTAAGTCTTCCCTTTAATCCTTTAAGTTTATTCTACCTCTTCTGACGCCCAATACTTCTCTATATTCCATTCTGACATATAAAAAGTCCAAACAATGTGCAGAAAATTAAAATGGTGCTGTACAGGACATATGTTTATTTATTTATTATTATTTATTTATATATACTTTATTGTACACCACAAAAATACATAACATAAAATATACATGAAACACTACAAAATATACAACGGGCGGCGGTTGAGAGAAAAGAAAGAGAAATGGACGAAAAATAATAACTGAATGGTACCCAAGAAGTAGAGGAAGACAGTTAAAGCGATGGTAAGATAATTTTGGGAAAGTAGCAGGCCCGTACAGCAAAGGAAAGAATTAAGTGCAAAGCTTTAGAGGCCTTTTTCGAAAGACAAGATGCTATGAGGGGAGACCAACCGAATGCCAAGAAATTTAAGTAAATTAGTTTTCTTAACCTCTATTTTCAACTCCAAACTAATTGTTTTGTAAAATAAGTTAAAAACTAAAAGCAATAAAGGCTTATTTTATGTTTTATTTATTTAGTTCAAGGTGTAATACAATTTATCTACGAACTTTGTACGCTGAACTTACTTTTAGCATTTATCTCAGACGCCACTTAAGAGGCGTGGGTGCGTCACTAAACAATGCTTTTATTACACTTTTTATTCAATAGGAGATTAAAATACTACTCTCAGGGGCTTCTTTGTGTAGACCCAGTTAACTTTCATTCATGATTTAATTAGTTTTAGCAAAACAGTGGGCGTCTTTATTTTCTATTTCAGGACGATGCTAAAATAAGCTGATACCTTATAAACTTCTACGTAGTGGGAAGCAGTAAGCTGACCTCTAACATCACACCACACGGCAACTAGCTCTGGAGTTGAGTGTATTGTAAATATCCAATTTCATAGAGCACGCTACTGATTGAATAGTTGTAACCGTCAGTGAGGAAACATTGCCATCATCATCATTTCTTATATGTTCATAGAAGCTTATTATTGTCACATCGTTTTCAAAAGAGACGCATCACCAAGCCAAAATGATATCCAAGATCAGACGTTAGCGGGTCAAGCTACCCGAAACTGTCGTCAAATTTTCTCAAGCTACCTTGAACCTATTGAAAATCTATTAAAGAAATTTGACAGATTGTAGTAGGTTGATGTGCTGACGCCTAAGAAAATAATTATTCTGCATATAATTCGATATATTATAATATTATCTACTCTTAGTCGCCGGCTAGGTTGTTGACTTTGACAAACCGGTTTCTGAATGAGCATAGGGTTCACACATTTAGCTCCGGAGCGTTGAACGATGTGCAAAGGACTTCTCCGCAATGCCCTAGACATTAAATTAGGGTTTATTTTTTTCAATCAATTAATCGTCTTTATTTGTAAACATAGGTTGAGCAAAAAGGGGGGGGGGGGCGGGGGAACAAAACAAGATATAATATACCTTGGTATTTCACTATAACTTTACTCCGATGAGCCACAGTGCGATTGTGGAGCCACATTGCAAACGATACCTCACCTCGTGTCATGCTCTCTGTGCAAAAACACCAGCACTATAAAAGGCCTTTGCGACGCCAACGATAACGCTGTCAAAGTGGCTGAATTCTGGACGAAGCTTAATTAAAACAGATGGGTAAGTAATAGATGATATAACAACAAAATCTCTAATATTAACAACATATAACAACGGAACCTATAATTTTATTTAATATAACGATTAGTTAATCTAGTGAACGATTGATATAATTTTAAAAGACCTTATTTTTATAAGCATAACATACATTAAATATAATATCGTTTGACATAACATACATTAAATATAAAATCGTTTGATATACCACTCAAAAGATATAAAACTTATTTGGTCTATCAATATGATGAAAACACCTACTTAAAACACACACAGCAAAATTGCATAGACACGGTGGTTAGTTTATTTAGTATTATTTTTATGGCCTGTGGCTAGCTCAACAAAATTTATTGTTAGTTGTCATTTAGTGTGCGTAGGTAATTTGCTCAGTTAAATAATAATCATTAAAATATTCCAAATATATATAATAGCAAAAGCCACAGAGGATTAACAATATACTGCAGCGGCAAAACGAATATTCAGAGTGTGAATTTTTACGAGCTGTAGCTTCAAATTTAAGTTTAAAAAAACAATAACTTTTTATTTTGTTTAATAAATACTTAAAAGTATATTTTATTTGTTTTATTCTTTGTAAACATAACTTTATTTAGCATAATAATAATAATAATAAGGCGTGGTCGACGGAGCCCCGCTTCGCGGGGCCCCTATTTCTTCTGCAGGGTTTAAAGGAACCTAACCGAGTCGGGGTGCCCCAATTCCCGAGCTCGCTTCGCTCGCTCTTGCATCCTAAGTTCTCATTGCCTTTTTACTAAATCGAGACATGTTAGACCTGGGGTTATATTAAACGTTAGACCTAATGATTTTCGATTAAATAAACAATATACATATTAAACGTTAGACCTAATGATTTTCGATTAAATAAACAATATAAATAATAAACGTTAGACCAAATGATTTTCGATTACGTAAACGTTATATCAAACAACGTTATACTAATTAAGTTTTAGAATAAATAAATGTTATAGGTAAAGAAATTATATCAACAATTGGTATATCTCACGTTGATTATATCTTATGAACGATAATAAAATGAAATTAGACCAAATGAGTTTATAAGTTATGAGACGCACCCAAAACAGATAAATGGAATCATCGCCGCGACGAAGCAGAAAAATTTAATTTTGCTTAGTGATAAAACGTGTAGGAGGGAAATCAATGATAAACCCATTTCCAGACAACTGTTAACAACATAATAGCAGTATGGATATAGTCAGTTGGCAACAAGTGACCAGGTTTGCTCTCTGGCTGGCCTTCAGACGTCTATTGAGAAGTAAAAAATAAATATTCCGAATACCTTTTATCAAGAGGACCCTCCTCTTGATAAAAGGTTTTTGAAAAGAATTATACTGTGCCACTAGTCCACTAGTGTATGTAACTAACTAACTTCTGGGAAAATGAAATTTTGCGATTGAAAAGGACCGATTTTATTTTTTTGTGCCCGAAACGGCATTGTCTGCTGTTATACCTTACGTGTGTCCTTTTTAAAATTTACTCACTTCATTTATTTATTTAATACTTCAAGAACAGAAACGTACAGAGGCGGACTTAGGGCTGATTTTTCAATCAGATAATTTTTATTCGTGGAATAAAATTTACGTTTGACAGTTTTTGTATGGAAGAATTGTCAAAAATTCAAAATTATTCCTCCAATAAAGTTATCTAGCGTTGGAAAAATCAGCCCTTAATGTCATAGGTATTATCTACCAGTCAATCTTTGGGCGATGCAGAGACAAACAGTGGTAGGTGCAACTACGAAACATTGAGGAATACATATTTATTTAAATATAAAGACACACATATTCCTATTACAAACTATAAATATAATATATATATATACCTAATTAGATCATAAGTATGTTGGGGTCGACTTCCAGTCTACCCGGATACAGCTGAATACCAGTATTTTATATGGAGCGAGTGCCTGCATGCAGAGAGTGCATGGAGTGAGTGATTTAATATAAGCACAAATAAATATACATATACTCGTATATGTATATTTATTTGTGCTTATATTTATTTAATTTATTGTCATCTAAATTACTGTATCGGGACAACCTTCTGGATTCTGCTGTTGGCTGTCAACAAGGTGACCCCCTCGGACCAGTGATTTTTAGTTTAGCCATTCACCCAATTATTCGACAGCTAAATTCCAAATTTAATGTTTGGTATCTAGACGATGGCACCTTAGGTGGCGAAGTAGAAACTGTTTTAAATGACCTACGATTCTTCAAAAATGAACTACATTCCATTGGCCTTGATCTCAACCTTTCGAAATGTGAACTATATTTAGCGGATACTACTGACAGACAACTGACACTTCCCGCAATAGCTCCAAATATTAAAATTGTTGGAAAAAACTCTCTTCATCTCCTTGGGTCTTCAATCTTTGAAAATTCCTTTTCCGAATTTATTGAGGAAAAAATATAAAATTTCAACGACGTTTCGGAAAGATTGTTCCAAATTAATATGCATTCGGCCATCACCTTAATTCGTTATTGCTGTTTCAGCCCTAAATTAACTTATTTTATTTGTGCTTCCCATTTATGGAACTCACCTTTTAGACAGAATGGACTAAATTATCAAGCATACATTAACTTCGATTTTAAACGTGGTCATGGACGACCGAGCTTGGGCACAAGCTACTCTTCCCATTCGTATGGAAGGCCTCGGCGTCCGCAAAATTTCTAGTATTAGGTTAACGGCTTTCATATCCTCGGTCCACGGCACTGAGAAATTAATCAGGAAAATCCTAGCCTCCAGACTGATTAATTTTAATTTGCACCCAGGCTATGGTTGCCTGAAGACTCGCTTGCCCGAACTCAGATCTACCCGATAATCCATTTTCCCAGAGACGGTGGGATGAGCCGCTCTGCAGAGTAGTTCAGGATAATTTACTTAGCACGTCTGTTACTACTGCGGAGCGTGCGTGCCTGCTGGCTGTGGGTAAATGGGGTCTGTGGCTTCATGCACTACCGTCGTCGAACATAGGCACTTTGTTTGACGACAATACTTTCCGCCTCGCTGCTTCCTTACGACTAGGAGCACCGTGTTGTTCTCCCCATCGCTGTCACTGTGGCGAAGTTGTCAACAGCCTCGGACACCACGGCCTGTCTTGCAGCCGAAGTGCGGCTCGCTTAGCGCGGCACGCAAACATTACCGATATCATTCGACGAGGTGTCACCGTCTGCGTTCCAGCTGTATTAGAACCCAATGGTTTGGCACGCGACGATGGCAAGAGACCGGACGGCATGTCTTTATTTCCATGGAAGGTGGGTAGGCCTTTAGTGTGGGATGCAACTTGTGTCGATACTCTTGTGCCATCCCATCTTCCAGGGTCGGCGTGCTGTGCTGGTGCTGCTGCTGCGGCTGCGGAAAACCTCAAGCGGCGTAAATATAATAACCTTATTAGTAATTATATTTTCAAGCCATTTGGGGTTGCAACCCTCGGGACGTGGGGTCCGAGTGCGAATGGTCTTTTTAAGGAAATTTCGAAAAGACTGGTTGACGCTTCCCATGACCCAAGGGCTGGCTTTTACCTTGGCCAGAGGCTAAGCCATTGCCATTTGGGTACATTGCCAGTCGACAGCGATGTAGATGAATTTTTGGACGCTATATTTTAGTTTGTAAATAGCTTTGGTTATTTTAGGATATAATTTTGTTATTTTAGTGTTATCTCGTATATGTTAATTTAATTACATTTTTATGTCTAATGAGTTTCTATTTTTATCTTAATGATTTAGTTGAATGATAATTTTTAAACCGACGAAAAAAACGGAAGAGGTTCTCAAGTCGACGCGTATATATTTTTTTTATGTATGACCACGCATAATTTTCTACACAGTAGTCCGACTTTGATAATTCTTTTTTTATTGGAAAGTTGATCCCATATAAATTTGGAAAAAAAATTCCAACCCTAAGGGTGGGAAAATAGGGGTGATATATTGTTCACTCACAGATTTGAATGCTAAGTTGTGTATTATTACTCTACTCAGTGCCACATATGCCTGCCCTTTGGCAAACAATTAGTAGATTATAGTCACAAAAAATTATAAAAGGAAAATTTTTTAACAAAAAAATTAAACCGCCGAAAAACTTGAAAAGCAAAAAATAATAAATCTTTTTTATTTAACCTTAATAACTACGTTCTTAAATTAATGTAAGTATACCTAAATAATTTTGAGTTGGCGCCGTTTAAATTTAAGGCAATTTAGTGATGTTTGTTTATTGATTGTTTGGCGCCGACTCAAAATTACTCGGCGGTTTAATTTTAGTATATTGTAATGAATTTAATGATTTTTTATGTAATATTGGGGCTTGGCGCCCGAGAAAATAAATAAATAAAATAACTTTTTATTTCTCTTTCATTATTTTTTTTTTACATTGTGTGAAATGTATTACATTTAGATCTAAAACAACATTAAATACAACTTAAAGACAAAAAAATAATAATATTATGAATACCTATGATATGTAAGAAAGAAAGAATTTATTTGCGGCAAACATGACGCATAAAAAAGGACATAAACACACAAAAAATAACAAGTTGTTGTTGTTGTATGTAGTTATATAAAAATAAAATAAAAGTTAACGATGTTTGTAATTATACTCACCTGTGATTTTAATGTGGTAAAAAAATAAACAATTAATATAATTGCTAATTTGGCTCTTTATTTTTTACTAGATACAGGCATATGCCAGGCTTGGCAGAGACTATATAATTGATGTAACCTTCGCTGTCCTAATCCCACCAGCGGTGCTATTCTGTAAGACTCTCGTGAAAACTTGGGTGAAGTGAGTTTGTATTCTACCTGATGCAAGGGGTTGACACTAATAACAGCTCACTCCACGCTCACTTCACCTAAGTTTTCACGGTGAGAATTTTACAGAATAGCACTGCAGTATGTTTGTTTTGTATTGGCAAGCAATCATTTTAAGTTGTGATATATTGAATTAGTTAAGTGTCGTTGCACTCTTGTATGAACGAAAAGCTAATTCTTTCAATATTGCCACAGGGATCAAGGTGAACGTCCATTGAACTTGGTTAATAGGGAGGTACTTTTGTTGCCTGAATATCACTTCGGTTTGTTTTGCAAATTACCAAAAAAAGTACCTACAGTCAGAAAAGACGTCGCTGCTGGACATAGTAGCAGTGTTGACTTGCAAATATCCGGATTTTTCCGGTATTATTCGAATATTTCAAAAATCTTATGCACAACTTGTGCATAGGCCCTCTATAGATAGAATATTCTTTAAAGTTAATAGGTACTCTCCATAGTAGGTATTAGGTAAGTAACTAACTGCCCCGTTAGCATCGTGGTCGCAAGCGCGACTGCTGGTGGCGGTGGTCCTGGATTCGATTCTCATATCGAGCAAAGTTTTATTGGGTTTTTCCATTGGCAAATTCTTAGTAACAGCCCCGAGTTTGTAAGTTGGCAGTGTGATACCCGCTTGCTTCGGAAAGCACGTTAAGCCGTTGGTCCTGCGCCTGATTTCTCTCCGGTCGGTGTCGGATTGCCGTCCCATCGGACTATGAGAGTGAGGGAAGAGGGAGTGCACCTGTGTCTGCTCACACACTTGTGCACTATAATTTCACCCACGTCGAGGGCGCGGCTAATCTTCGTTGAGATTGGCATATTAGGTACTTTTCCTGTCAATCCCAAAACATTAGTACTTTTTCTATTTTTACCTTCTTTGTGTTTTCTTTCTACCAATGGCATGCAGTTGAATGATATTTTATATCATATTTGTTGCAGGCACACCAACCCGCACTGGGCCCGCGTGAAGGTTACAATTATGGCCCCCTCCTTCTCACAGAGGAGGCTTGCGTCCCAGCAGTGGGAACGCTATAGGCTAATTATGCTATGTTGCCGAAAGTACAAGAGAAACTTAGGCAAAAAATGAGCACATTTACGGAAGTCAATACAAGGTCCAGGTAAGCTCATCCAGAGTCCAAATAATACAAAGGTTAATGAAAATAATTAGGCACTAAAATTATAACCGGACATTTTAATTAATGAAAAGGCAATTAAACAAGAAGACGCTTAATGAAGTGATGAATCGTTTTGAAAGTCGGCAGATGAAGTGATAAACACAGTCACACAATTAACTTTGTTTTTATGTGAACTTTTATGAAATTGAGCAACAGCGAAATCTTTTGTGTCCTACATGAACAGAAGGGTCCTAATTGAAACAGCAAACGAGAGTGCACTTAAATGTTTTTGGTAAGATTTAAGATTGCTACCCCAGTTTTTAGGGTTCTGTACCCAAAGGGTGCCAACGGAACCCTAAAAACTAAGCCTTCGCTGTCCGTCTGTCTGTCAGTGGGCTGTATGTAACCGTAATAGGTAGACAGTTGAATGCTGCTATAACAACAAATAGAAAACATAAAAACAGTTAAAAATTAAAGAGGGTCCCCAAACAACAAACGTGTTGTTTTAAAAATATGCAGTGTTAAATATTGTTTGGTGGTACGGAACCCTTTGTGTGCGAGTCCGATTTGCGGTTTTAAATTGTCTGAACAGTAAAATCTGCTGTCATATCTCATGAAAGCCTTTGTTGGTCAGAAACTGATCGTAGAAATGGACACGAGATCTGACAACAGATAACATCGAATAGGCTTTCCAAAATCAGGGGCGCACTGAATTCAAAATCTTTGAATTGCGTCACCTTGACTGATTGCCTAACTGTCACTTAATACCATGTCAGTCGGTTTCTTAACCCTTCCATTTCTACTTTTGAATCAAATTCTTATGCATGTCGCCTTTTTTTTAAAAATTAAAAGCAGTAATGTTGTTCCAATTTAATTAAAGTGCGCGGTTGGCACATGGTTTTCACAGGTTTTTGCCAATCCTTTGAACTAATCTCATAACAAAACCTGGGGCCTATTTAATATAACTGACAATGCGACATTTGTGTCAAAAAATTGCATAATGGTCATATTATTAGTACATAATAGATTGCTGCTAGCTATACATAGCTATAGCTAAGTGCAATAGCAAGAGCCACCTCAATTCTATAGCTTACGATATCTGTGCAACGTACGGATGCTTGGAAAACTTTGTGCGTCGTAAGAGCATTTTCTCTACACACGGAAATACAGCTTTTGACACCTTGTCCAGCTAACAAACAAGTTCATTTTCCTGATTCCTTAAGACTAACGCATCTTCATTGGTTAAAACAAATACTCTCGTAACTTCGTCAATAGTCGGACTCTGGCGTAGTTTACTAGCTTAACATCTAGCAATAGGAAACAAATTTTTATTCTGACAATTCTTTGATGTTGACCAATATAAAATATAAAAAAAGTCTTTTAATCCAGACTTGATCCCGGAGAAAACAATCAAAGGACCAACGTCCAAAAGACCGAAGAGAAGAGGATCAGGAGCTTTGCAATCTTTGCAAACAATTATTAGTATTTTAAAGCATTATTCAAGTGTGCTAGTTTTTATCATACTTAACTGGTATTATCAGGCTCGTTCTATTTGTCTGTGACCTGCTCACATTGCATAACTTGTAAAGTGAGTGGTTCACAGACATAATACCTATCGGGTTATGATACAGTTAGAAAGAAGGTTAGGAAGTAGAGATTATATTAGTTTGTCTAACGAAAAATTCGGCTACACGACTACACGTGCTCATCACGTATTCCCCGTCGAGGTCACGTTTTTCACGAGATATTAATTTATAAAAAATTTTATGCACAAGTATAAAAACTCTGTGCAAAGGCGGACTTAATTTATGCCTAAGGCATTTTATACTAGTAAAAACGTGACAGGATAATTAACACGAAAATAACTAAAAATAAACGTAGATATATTCAAACAGAAACAACTTACTAAACAGAATAAACTTGGTCAGGAGAAATACGAACGGTGGAGGAGAAAACGAATCCAGCTTCATCTGCCCAGCCAAAATACTAGGAATGGTGAAGGGCGAGCGTTTTGGGGGACTGTCTATGTAATTATGAAGTTTAATTTTGAAGTTTAGTGCTGATTGTCAGCCTAGTTTGAATAAATGACTTTTGATTTTGATTCTTGAACAATTCAGCGCTGGGCGCTATATTTTCATTGTTTTTCAGCTTTTTTTTAAGTAAAGACGCCAGCACATCAAGGTACTACAACCTGTCAAATTTCTTTAATAGATTTTCAACTTCATCGCTAAAGCATTAGGTTCAAGGTTGATTGGGAAAATTTGACAGTTTCGGGTAGATTGATGTACTGGCGTCTGTACAACATGTAACCTTTCTCTTGTTGATATTGTTATAATACTGTATTCTTAGTAATAATGGAAATCTTTTAGTTTGGAACCTTTTATTATGTTTCCCGTTGCGAAATCCAAGAAACATGACCTTAATGCCACACCTCGCCAAAGAAATCCATTTGTGTATTTACCAAAACAATGATCATTAGACAGAACGAAATAAATTTTCAATTATCTGTGTAAAACATGCATGGATAATGTCGAAATGGTTATGTACAGACGCCAGCACATCAAGCTACTACAATCTGTCAAATTTCTTTAATAGAGTTTCAACCTTATCGCTAAAGCATTAAGGTTCAAGGTTGATTGGAAAAATTTGACAGTTTCGGGTAGCTTGACCTGCTGGCGTCTGTACAAGCATAAAGCTACTTTTTCGAAAAGGTTTTTGGGTTATTCGAAATATTCTGTTGTAAGCAGGTTTCGAGTATGCAACAAATTCAGAACTTTAAAAAAGTTTATTTTAACTGCAGCCACTATGTTCGAAGAACTGGTAAAATATATTTATTTATTTATTCACTTACGAGACGGTTGCCAAACGGTTGGTTGACTCTTCACGTGACCATAGGGCTGACCTATTTTTTGGCCAAAGAATCAGCATTGCCATTGAACGTGATAATGCTGCCAGCCTTTTGGGTAGTTATCCCATTGACAGCGATGCGGATGAATTTTTTGATGCCTAATGAGCTCCTCCCTTTTTCTTAAATTTTTTATTATTTAATTTTGTTTTATATGTATATATTATATATGAAAAGTGCCCAAAAGGCTGGCAGCGTTGCCATGTTGTATGGCAATGCTGCCAGCCTTTTGGGCACTTTTCGTGTTGACAACGATGCGGAGAAGTTTTTTGATTGATTGACGATTTGATTATTCTTTTTCCTGCCCTTTTTATATACTTGTACATATAATTATTTGAAGACTGTTAGCTTTTAAATTATGTAAATACTTACAATGTAATATAAAGCATTAAAAAAATATTTTCTTGAAGGAAAACTGACAGCTATAGGTACAGACATATACTATTATCTTCAGATTAGCGAAAAATATGTTATTCTAAGAACAGAGCGGCAATTCTCGTAATTTTAAGAACGTTCACAGTCTGATCTCATTCTCTATTTGTCAAAAATACTTACCTAGGTATAATTTCCCTACATTTTGACGAGTTTTTGACATTTATTTGTCGCCGAGATGAGACTGTGACTAGATTTTGAACGTTTTAAATTACGAGGAGGTTTTGTTGTATTTCAAAATCGGTAAACCCGTTTTATGAACTAATTTATTAATGACGCCGTTTAATTTAACATTAAATTTTTTATTGGCCAAGGTTAAAAACATAGTCTGTTTTCTATAAAATTCATAATAGGTACATAATATTTATCAGCCGTCAAGGAAAAAAGGAAAATAATGGTGGGATTCGTCTACGTAGGTACGTATTTATTCTCTTATGTGATTGTAGGTAGTACTTACTGTTCGATTGCATTATGGTCAAAAAACATTATTTAATAAGTAGCATATCCTTTTACGTAACTACAAAAGTTAAGTAAATTGAGATTATAGATACATATCTACGCGTTGAATTATTATATAGGTTAATCTATTCATGATATTTGTGAGTTTCATGACTTGAAATTGCTGTTACTACCTGGCTGTATCATCCCACAAGTGGGCAAAGGCCTCTCCCCATGACTTCCAGCTCTTTCGATCTAAGTCTACTGGATCACTGGTCGTTTGTGTACTCCAACTCGTCCCGCCATCTTCTACGGCGTCGTTCTACTGCAGTCGCGGCAGACCCTGTAGGAGATGGCAGGAGCTGGAGAGACCGCCTTCTAGCTGAAAACTAACTTAAAATTAAAGTTTATGGAAAATGCTAATGTCATTTTTCTTTAGATACCTCCTAAGGAGGGCTTATTTATCAACCATCAGCTTTGTTTATTATCCAAAGCATAAATAACACATCTTTTCTTTACAAATGCTAAATTTTTTTCCACAGATCAAAATTATCTGACCTTTGAACAATCGGCCCGTAGTCCTCTGTTGTGGCCCGAAAAATGTAATACGAAATAGCATAAATGAATTTATCATGTAATTAAATTAATTCTTTTAAACATACTATCATTGTAAATTACGATTTTTACAAGCTAACACTAACATATACTATATAAAATTATATAATACGAAAAAATATAGAAAAAGGGCATCAAAAAATTCGTCCGCATCACTGTCACTGGGATAAGTGCCTAAAAGGCTGGCAGCATTACCACGTTGGATGGCAATGCTGATTCTTTGGCCTAAAACTATGCCAGCCTTCTAGTTACGTAAAGACTCAACCAACCGCTTGGCGATGTCCCGAAAAATTCGATGAGCACTCGGACCCCAAGGCCCCAGTGTTTCAACCCCAAACGGCTCAAACATATAGCTCCCAATAAGGTTGTTATATTGGCGCCGTTTGAGGTTTTCTGCTCCTGCAGCAGCCGCCCCAGCACAGCCCACCGTGCTATGAAGATGGGATGTCGCGAGGGTGTCGACACAGGTTGCATCCCACACCAAAGGCTTACCCAACTTCTAAGGCATTATAGTCATTCCATCGGGCCTCTTTCCATTGTCGCGTGCCAAAACCATTGGGTTCTAAAACAGCTGGCACCCCGGCAGAGACAAGAGCCCGACGGATGATGTTGTTAATGCTGGCGTGCCTTGTCATCTGTCCAGGCAGTCGACTGCTTCACCGCATTGACAGCGATGTGGAGCTCCGCAAGGAGCACCCAGACGCAAACATGTAGCGAGTCGGAATGTGGTGTCACCCAGCAAAGTGCCTATATTGGGTGACGGTAGCGCCTGAAGCCAGAGGCCCGACTCCCATTCACCCACATCCAGCAGGCGGGCACGCTCAGCAGTATTAGTGGACGTATTAATAGGGTTATTCCGTACCAACCTGCAGAGCGGCTCATCCCACTGTCTCTGGGAAGACAGGTTCTCGGGCTGAACCGAGTCCGGGCAAGCCACTTTCCAGGCGTTCATCGCGTCGGTCAAATACGGCAACCTGAGCAGGAACCAAGATTCGTGTGGTTAACTTTTCGGTGCTGTGGACCGAGGATAGGAACGCCGAGCTGTAGCTGTAGGCTTACACTAGAAATTTTGCGGACACCGAGCCCACCAAAATGAATGGGCAGTGTGGTTTGCAGCCATGCGCGGTCGTTCAAAGCCACATTAAAAATCGATGTAATATAATTATATTTATTATTGAAATGAAATTATCTAGAAAGGAAAATAACAAACAACTGATGCACGTAACCGTTTTTCTTAAAATCTATTTCGTAAGTAGACTTAATTGTAAGTGAATCGAATAATGTTTATAACCGCAGTGAATCGTTCAAAAGGTTAAGGATTGCAATTGTGGCTTAGACAAAGGTCAAACAACACTGGCCTTGTCCGGGGCAGCAGGCGGCAGGTAGCAGTGTTATGCCTAAAACACAATTAGTTTCATAAACGTGAAAATTACTTTCGTTTTGGTTGTAATACATTGTAATATATGTAGGTAGGTATTGACGTGATAATTATTTTCGGTGTCGTCAATCGCCCCACGTGTACTTACGCCCAACACTGCTGCTGCCAAATGTATGCGGTATAAAGTATCCGAATGGATTTGCGTAAATGTTTAGTGCGACTAAAGGACTCTGTTCGAGAGCGAGTGTTCCGTGTGCTGTGTTCTGTACCGCGTGTGCGCAGTTCTCGTCGCGCCGTACCGCTGCGCGCGCGCCTCCTTTTGCGCATTGTTTATTTTAAGGGTGAGATAATTTTGAATATTCCCATTTTCGGTGTACATACTGTGTAAAATACTATGTGAACTTTCATTTATGATTTCATTTTTATTCATTTGAAGCCAATAATCGGTGCATTGTGCTTTGTTTTGGGACTTTGTTTGGCAACATTGTTGCTAAATAGATCAATGTTGTAAACCATATTGAATATAAGTATATGTTAGGATAACTTTAATCTTTACAAGTTGTGTTTGAATTTTTAACATAAAGTTTAGTTCCTGACTTTTACGTGAGCTTTTCTAACTGAAAGATCATGAAAGTTTGCATTCATAATGTTTTTAATCATCGCACACCTGGGCTTTGTATATAACGTTATATCTTAGGAAAAGATAGTAAGTACTTAGGCTAGCTATGAATCAGTGGAGTAAACTATATTTTATAAGTACTTATAGGTAAGTAAAGTACTTAATTAAAATACTTAAATGTAAATATTTTACCAATTTTAATACTGAATAAAACATTTATTATTAATTATACGCCATTTGTACGATCATTCCCAAGATTCCTTTGCATAGTCAGGTACCTACAGGATTATGGTCACATTTTTCGATGACCATAGGAAACGGAAATGCAGGTAATTTATCTATTGAGGGCATCTAACCTTACACCAAAAACCATCCAATTTTTTTTTTACATTTATCTAAAGCTTACTATTGCTTATAAATTATTAAAAGCAGTCAATTTTAATTTAATTTAATTTGAAATGCACATGAGTAGGCTTTATCTATTTTAAAACTAACTAATCTTTTTATAGATAAGAAGTTGCATGCTAATTAATAAAAACATTTAACACAAATATTCCACGTTGTTAATCGACTTCTGATAAAGATAATGTCAGTTTATAAATAAAATTAATTGTAATACAAATCTATCAGTAGTTGTGCGACAGAATGACAGAAACAAACAGTGCAACGAAGGTATGTTATTTATGTAATATAATTATTTGTAAATGTTTCAAAGTTATGAATTTCTTTAGCTTCTCGGCTTACGTGGTAACTTCAATCTACATAGTTTATTTTAAATAAAATGGATGCACTGGTCTAGATTTTAGTGAAAATTCTGAACAATGTGTCTGGAGCTGTACTCCCTAAGCAGGGAATGCGTAGTTTCGCCCGAAGTTACGGGATTTTCCTACTCCGCATTACTTACGGATATATTTTTAGTTCGGGGCCCGAACTAAGAATGAATTACAATACGATTTGATAGTTGTCCCTACTATGTAGTATTTGCCCGACTGGTAGAGATAGATAAGTTAGATAAACCATTTATTTGGCGCACACAAAAAAGACAGCACAATACACAAAAGTACACTAAAAAATGGTAAAATGTATTTGACCCTTGTATTGACGAATCAACTACTTTCGAACGGATTAAATATCTTCGTTGACGGAGTTAGAGTAGGGAGTAGAAACCCTGATATCGCAATCATCAACTCAGCTTATTACATTCCACTGCTGGACATAGGCTTCTCCCAGGCTGCGCCACAACACCCTGTCCTCCGCCTTCCGCATCCAGTCAGGCCAAGCCACCTTCTTAAGGTCGTCCATCCATGTAGCAATGTGGTATGTCGCCATAAACGTAGCCATCTGGGCCCAACCAATGTAATATTGATGTACAGTCGTTAAGAAAAGATGAAGAAGTGACAGAATATGTACAATCAGCGAATGTTCTCGGTGGCCAAAGATTATTGTCTTATTATTTTATATCGATTGATAATAACAACGCTTACCTAACATCTTCAATGTCATCATAATTTCAATGCCACGTGAGTCATTTTGAAGCAAGGTTAATTTATGGTGAATTTTTATTAATCTTGATATTATATCATATAGTTTATTCATCAATGTTTAAAGTCGTATTACTGGTTCCAGATCGCCTAGTTTTTGATGTATTTGATGTTGACATTGGCAGCTGTCCGAAAAAACATTAAGATTTATAAAATACAACTCGGAAAGCACGTTGAGCCGTTGGTCCCGGCTGTCATTCGTGGATCCGTTAAGCCGTTGGTCCCGACTGTCATTCGTGGACCTTTGACAGTCGTGACGGGTAGTCAGAAGCCGGAAAGTCTGACAACAAGTCTTACCAAGGGGTATCGTATTACCCAGTAACTTGGTTGTGGAAGTCAGGTAGGCAGTCGCTCCATATAAAATATTGGTATTCAGCTGCATCGGGTTAGACTGGAAGCCGACCCCAACATAGTTGGGAAAAGGCTAGGCAGGTGATGATATAACATACAAATAACATACCTTTATTTCCCGAATGTTCGAATGTTTAGGTATATATGTATGCGTATACATACACCCACAATTCGTCAATTATGTTTAAATCCCATGTAATAGGGAGCGAGTCTTTTGCCATAACCGGGCGCAAATCCAGACCCCAGGTTACTACTGAAAAATCCTAACAGAAAAATCCAATAACACTGCCCGACCCGGGAATTGAACCAAGTACCACATGCTCAGCGGATAGCGCTTGCGACTACCAGACCAACGTCGCAGTTAGTTAAATTGATCACATATTTACTAATTACGTTGAATAAACATGCTACAAGGTCGCACGTGCGTAGGATATTGCCCTTTGACCTTGTATTCTTAGATCATGCTTAGGAAATAGTCAAAATGCACGTTCTCTTTCTTTCGAAACATTTTTAAAATCATCGGTTGTATCGTTTCGCGTTCGATGCATCAGGGGCGTTGCGCGCGCGCCGACCTTGGCGACGGCAGCGGCTATTCATTCGCACACGTGGGGATATAGCCTCCCATCCACTGCACTGCCAATGATGTGACCATGAATTCTGCTTTTCCCTTTTACCATTGTGTTTTTATGTCTACAGAATGTCGAGACCCCGTTGATGACATTTATGTGAGATCTTTAGATTGATTGAATATGTCTGTCTGACGTGATTATTTTGGTCTTTGCATCTTTAGATTTTATATTATCAACGACATTGATCAATGACATTTTGACGAAATGTAGCATGAATATTGTGCCTTAAAAAATATGGGAAAATTTTGAACAAACATATGTAAATCTTACACGCGTTATATTTATTTGTACTCTGAAGTATCCAACACAATGAAAGTGTAAATACTTCTCCCATGTGGAAAATAAGGAAGTGCTTGCGACCCTTGAACTCATGGTTGTTGCCTGTTCGTTCACTGACTTTAGAATTTGAGCCACTTGTTTATTTTCCTTTACCCCTTCTATTGCGACAGGATTTTAATTTGCTACAAAAGAATCGGCACCTTTTTTGTAAAGAACCATCTATTTTGGGATAAAGGAGAGTTGTCTGGCTACTGTTCTGCCAATTCGTTGCTCCCGGAAAACATTTTGTGAATTTTTCGGTAATAACAAAAACTTAGTTACGAGTGCTCGTGGCTAAGAGCTAATAATAACAGCCGCCCGGGTCGATGCCCCAGTCGGTTCGTGGATGGGTGACCATCCATTACATAATGAGACACTTCGTGGCTCGGAAGCCGTTGGTCCTGACTTAGCGTGATCTATCACGCTAAGTCGGGACCAACGGCTTCCGACTTAGCGAGATTATTAGGTACGTCTTATTTTTTTAGTCGTTACGGGTAGTTAGAAGCCCGAAAGTTTGATAACCAGTATTACCAAGGGGTATCGTATTCCTCAGTAACTGGGTTGTAGAGGTCAGACAGGCAGTCGCTCTGTGTAAAATACTGGTATTTAGCAGCATCCGGTTAGATTGAAAACCGACCCCAACATAATTGGGAATAGGCTATGCAGATTGATGGTGGGCGCTGATACCTATGAGTACAAGATATTAAGTTATATTAGCTTAGGTATCGGCTGCAACTCTAACATACAACTCTACTTACCTTAGGCCTATTTTTATTGCACACTTTGTGTTTTTACTTGAAGGTGCAAATAAACTATTTTATTTTATTATTAAAATCTTAGTTACTTCGATAATGGCGCCGATTCTCTTGTTCACAAACTAAACTAAATTTAAGTTCAGTGCATCTTTTTCTTTCTATTTCATTAAGTCCTGTCAAATTAGTCAGCGCCTGATCTTAATTGACGTATTTTTAGTAGGCATGTTTTTAATCACGTCTAAAATGTCTATGGAGTATCTTAAGTTGACAGGACTAAACTAATATTTATCCTCTGTCCATTTCTTATAATGATATAGCTCGATGCGCCTCTGGTCGCAGAGGTGCATCGATAGCTTATGTTATCCTATGTAAGATGGATGAACTTACAGAACGAGGTGTACTTCTGAGGTTGCAATGGGTTCCTTCTCATACTGGCTTAAGAGGTAATGAAGAGGCTGACACATTGGCTAAATTTGCAGCTACCTCTGGTAAACAAATGAATATTGTACCAGATTATTCAGAGTTTTTGCCTAAATACAAACAAATATGTTTCGAGAGTTGGAAGGAGTATTTCAATAAGCGCTCATTAGAAAAAGGAATATGGTACAAAACCATCCAGTGTCAGCCCCTTCATATCCCCTGGTGCGCAAACACTAAGTTAAATAGAAAACTGATTGTTACAGCTCACAGACTCAGATCTGGACACATACCATGCAATAAATTTAATTTTATGATGAGGAAGACTGATTCACCAAACTGTGAAGATTGTGGCGTCTGTGAGGATCTATATCATTTATTGCTGGAATGTGTCCGATTTGAATCTGGGAGAACATGTCTAGCAAATGCCTTTGAATTAAACAGACTGGATGTTGGCACATTCAATGTGATTCTTAGTCAACCCAATTCTAAGATAGCTAAGTGTCTGTTTGAATTAATGGCATCGAAGTAAATTGTATATATTTTAATTTTTTAGTAAGTATAAGCTATTGGCAGTCAGATGTAGTTAGGGTATAATGGGACTGGTATGCACAATGTGTAAAAGTCCTTATAATAAAATAAAATTAAAAAAAAAAAAAAAAAAAAAAAGTTCAGTGCATCTTTTTCTTTCTATTTCATTAAGTCCTGTCAAATTAGTCAGCGCTTGATCTTAATTGACGTATTTTTAGTAGGCATGTTTTTAATCACGTCTAAAATGTCTATGGAGTATCTTAAGTTGACAGGACTAAACTAATATTTATCTTCTGTCCATTTCTTATAATGATATAGAAAGAAAAAGATGCACTGAGCTTAAATTTAGTTAGTTCAGTTTGTGAACATGGAAATCAGCGCCATTGCTTTTCATTAGAGTGAAGTATTTGTTGCTGCGTGTGGGCGACTAGGATGACTCACAAACTGCACGGTCGGCGCGTTGTTTAGTAAATAAACAGCCGCGGCACACGCCGTATTATTATGTATTACATAAACGTCGCTCACATTCGCATTTCTTTTGTCATGGTAATGCTGTATGTACTTGTGTACCAATGTTGTACTTGTTATACCAATTGAGGCGTTTTACAATGTGTTGGCCTATAAAATACAGTTTTGTTTTAAAGTTTTTCAAAGGCCTCGGTTTTCAAAATACTTAAGTAGGTAAATATTTTTGTAGAACAACTGAAATGCATTAAAATTACCACTGAGTGTTTCAGACGTTAAAATAATTATCTGCGTTAAATCCTGTTTTGTGATTTATTAATGATGATTTGATTGGCCTTACCCACTCTTACTACGACATAATAGTGGAGTTAAAGTTACGTGATAAGTACGCACAAGTATGGTACAATCTTTAAAATTCTTCATGAAGAAAAGTTTTCAAGTATTCACATATGTATTTCAATCAATCAATCACATCAGCTTATCGCAGCCCACTGCTGGACATAGGCCCCTCCCAAGCCGTACCACAGCATCTAGTCCTCGGCCATCCTCGTTCAGTCTAACCTAGACATTTTTTAAGGTCGTCGGTCCATCTAGCTAGGAGGCGTCCCACATTACGCATATATTTAAATTGTTTTTATTCAGAATTAAATTGCTAGATCTAAATATAATATACTTATTAAGTTCAATGTATTTCAATTCGTGAACTAATGTATTTTTTAATTTAATTATTTGCTTGACGGCAGGTATTTCCATGAATACTCAAGCAAAAAGCATATTATATTCAATGATAATTATGTGAAATCCTTTTTATTTATTCACAAAGACAACACTACTAACAAAAAGCCTTAGTTACAATTTACTGGGATCCCTTCTTTTCGCATAATATTCTTTTTCCTAATATAGTTTGGCATAACGATTTTGGCATAATTTGTTTTGCCATAATAATACTTTGCCATATTTTTTTTGGCATACAGTTTATGTTGGCATAATTATCTTGAAGGCTAATTTGTTTTGGCATAAATTTAATTCGCATAACGATACTAGGCCTAATGATTATTAGCATAATAATATTTAGGCATACAATTAATAGAAATAACGGAAACAAATTTGAGTTATTTTTACGTTTTTAATTTCACTCGATTCTGAATCACTTTTTCCAAGAGTCGGGGTGCCCCAAGGTCTAACACATCTCGATTTAGTAAAAAGGCAATGCTGATTCTTTGGGCTAAAAATAGGCCAGCCCTCTGGTCACGTGAAGAGTCAACCAACAGCTTGGCCATGTCCCGAAATATTCGATGAACACTCGGACCCCAAGGCCCTGATGTTTTAACCCCAAACGGCTCAAATGTATAGTTCCAAATAAGGTTGTTATATGTACAGTCAGCAAAGGAGATAAGTAACCAGGGTCGTCGGATATAGTTGAAGTTTTGTAAGAAACCGATGGATGATTTCGAATGAAATTTAACTTGATAAATAAACTGTTTGTTTTCTTTTAATTAAATTAAATTTTATTCGAAAACATCCATCGGTTTCTTACTAAACTTCAACTATATCCGACGACCCTGGTTACTTATCTCCTTTGCTGACTGTACATGCGCCATTTGAGGTTTTCTACTCCTGCAGCAGCCGCCCCAGCACAGCCCGCCGTGCTGGGAAGATGGAATGGCGCAAGGGTGTCGACATAGGTTGCATCATAATTATTATAATTATAAAGAGTAATATAATTATAATACATATTAGCAATTCATGTCACTACTGCTACTATGCTGCTCTTATCGTGTTGCCTAGCACAGGATGCCCACAACTCAGTGATTCATTCGTCAGTGCAACTGGTGAACACATGACACTAAGTAGTCAGTTAAAGGCCATTTGTAAAGGTTCAATTTTTGCCTCATGTGATTAGCTAAGTTTTTTTGGTGATTTCTACCTCATTATCATTAGGAGATGTCTAATGACAGTTTTACTACGTTCAACTAAAACATTATTTGTAGGTACCTACTAAACTTTTGTTCCGAAATAGCAAATTGTATTAAAAGTCTATGTATAACTAAACAAGGTCGTATCAAGCTATTATTTATGAACCATATGAAAAACTGTGACGGCCTCGTTGATCTAATTGTCACAGGCGCTACTGCTGATCATGAGGTACTGAGTTCGATTCGCAGGTTGGGCAAAGTAGTATTGGGGTTTCCCATCAGGAATTTCTCAGTAGCAGCTCAAAAGTCTAGATTTATCCCGATTTATGGCAATAGCCCCTTTTAACTGGGACTGAAAAGTCATTGGCGAAGCCTGGGTGTACTATAGGTTATCTCTGCCTAACCCTTAGGCGAAAACGGCGTGAAGTTATGTTATGAAAAATGTTGCAAAATAAAATAAAAATGTTTAAAAATTTTTGCATATCCTAAAATAACATCACAGCTCTCAGAGGCTTGCAATTAAAGGAAAATAAAGCATATTATATATAGGATCCGGCATTACAGCTTTTTTATCTACCTAAGTTAGCGGATATAAACTTGTTTTATAGACTCAAATTGACTAATAACATCACGTTAATCACTTTATTGTGCTCAAAATATATTTTATGTTTACATCAACAGGTACCGCAAATGCCAACAATTCCTATACCTATCTGTCTAGAGATAATAAGACAACATATTATATGCAGTTTGTTGCACTTAGGTATAATAAGTCACACAATACCGCAAGACAGGTCGGGTTTAAATCGACCTCGACCACGAACCTAATGGTCGAAAGGTTTCCATCGGTAAACACTCCAAGTATAACTATTGCCTATAGTATCCTGCCCCATGTTATGACCCACTGCTGGGCATAACGGTCCTACTCTCTTTTCACCTCTCTCTGTCCAGCGAATTCTCTCTTTGCTCGAGCGTCACCAGCAGAGGTCATCTCCATATTCCTACCGGCTTCTTTTCGGCGAATCGGAACAGCAACTTTACCTACTACCGTCGAAAAATAGCATAGACAGTAGTGTGTATTGCCAAATAATATAGTTATTTACAGGTATTTAATACAATATAATATAAAATCGCCTAATCTTAGCTTTGAATTCTAACAACACAAATTGTAACGCCCCCTATATTTGGCAGTTCGGGACTCGTCTTATATAAGGTGTAGATTTAAATTGACATTCGATTAAGTAATGTATATTTTACACGAAACCGTGAACAAGGAAATGTTTATATTTACGCGTCAGTAGTAAAAGCCTCTCGGGAGAACTGCAGGAGGCCAATTAAGTAGAAACTTGTTATCATATGGATATATTATTAAAATCTTTGCACCCTGTTCGGTAATAGCTACCTACGTAACTTCTAGCCTAACACATAAAAGGTAGATTTCTATCAATTTTTTCTATTATCCAATAATAGATTTGAGATTGCTCGGAGAAGGCAACTAACGGGGAAGAGACAGAAGAAGAAAGAAAATACGTTTATTTGCGGTAAAACATGACGCAAAAAACAAAATAAACAAAAAAAAAAATAACAAGTTGGGGGATCACATGCGTCACAATCACGCAAAACGGCCATCACTCAGCATAATGCTAAGACCCTATATAATAATAATCATAACAAAAGTTTAATTCAGACTTTCTGTCCATAGGTACACTGACAAAACATAGAACGAAACATACAATAAAATACACATACTAACAAAATCTCAAAAATATACAACACATAAAAAGATACAAACAATAAAATAGCAGTGACAACACACAAGCAGCAACATATTAAATTTGACGAGGAGGAAATGTCCACTGCTGACAACACAGTTGGCAAGCGCATCCAGTGGCGCAGTAGTGGAGAGTCCCACCTGTCCGCGAACACGATTAGTAAGCTGTTGCTGCTGGATTTGAGACAGAGGCCCAGCGCTGGTTTTCAGCGACAGCTGTGAGTCGAATGGAAAGCTTTAGGGGAGATCTTTATCCAGCAGTGGGACAATAAAGGTTGAAAAATAAAATAAACAACATGTTTGAAATAAACATTATGGAGTTTGTAAACCCTGTTCCCCTGAATAACGACAAAAATATTTTGAAAGCCTTTTAGGAGTCAGTCGAGAAGGTTAGTCATGAAGGTGCACAACACGTAGGTTGTTTCGTTCCTTTCTATCAAACCGGTCGCATACCAACTTTTATATCGACGTAGGCATATAGTTTACCTGGTGCCAAAAGTCACCGGACGACCTTGGTACTGAGGATTGGTTTTTTTTTTGTATTTGGCTACTTTTTCAAGGTAGGCTTATTTTTATTTGGGGAAAATATTCATGTTTTGCAAATGGTTCTCTTAGGTATATAGTTTACCTGGTGCTAAAAGTCACCGGACGACCTTGGTACTGAGGATTGTTTTTTTGTATAATTGACTACTTTTTCAAGGTTGCCTTATTTTTATTTGGCGAAAATATTCATGTTTTGCAAATAGTGCTCTTATGGTTATATTTACGAGTCATTTTTTTGTAAGATCTTTCATAGCATGAATATGTTTGCCATTATCTAATACTAGCTCCTGCACGCGACTTCACCCGCGCATCGCCTGCTATTAGGTACTTCGTATTCAGTTCGCATTCTTTCTGACTTTTTTTTATTCTGCTTGGCTCCTACGGGTTTTGGCGGGGTGTTAAATAACCTATAGCCTTTCTCAAAAATTGGGCTATCAAATGCAGTAAGATATTTTCAAATCCGACTGGCAGTTCCAGAGATTAACATTAGGCAACCTCTTCAGGTTTATTATTTAATAGGAAATGCAACCAACCTTCCTAAGCTAAAAATGTTTAGAAACTTAATAAGGAAATTATTCAAATATAAAGTAAATCAACATAATATTATAATCGTACGTGCAGTACAAAAACGAGATTAAAGCTAATCAAAATCTATATCTATACTTATAATAAATCTGTAGAAGTGAAAATTCTGTACATTGAAAATATCAAAAAAATAAATGGCAGGGGGTGTTACTAGACCGACACCGAACCCAAAAATGTGATTAAAAAAATTTTTGTCTGTCTGTCTGTCTGTCTGTCGGTCTGTCTGTCTGTCTGTCTGTCTGTCTGTCTGTCTGTCTGTTTGTTCAGGCATCACGCAAAAACTACCGGTTCGATTACGATGAAACTTGGTATAATTATTCTTTAATATCCTGGGCACCACACTGGGTACTTTTTATCCCGGAAAAGTATATACAATAAAAAACAAACTTAATTTTGCGGTTCGATCCCTAGATCCGATTACTGTACCAACCGCAAATAATAAGTTTGTCGTAGGTTAGGTCACACGCAGTGGAGTTCATTTTTATTCCTTTTACTTTTTAGAGTTATTTAGGTTTATTTTTATATAAGTCGTAGGTATAGATTTTAAAATTTATAATAATATAATTTTAAAGTATAGGTAGTATATTTGATAGTGTACGTAGTGACCGTAGATTATTTTATAATACTGTTAGGTAGGATAGTCATTCGTATAGATATTAGTTTTTAGAGATTTTGCTTATTTATTGAGTTTAGATTGAGGGGCCCGTGGCTAAATAATAACAGCCGCACAGGTCGATCGGTCAGGTTATGCTACGCTTGCCGCGGTCGGTCTGTGGATGGGTGACCATCTTTACATACCGAGACACCTCCGTGCCTCGGAAAACACGTTAAGCCGTTGGTCCCGGCTGTCATTCGTGGATCTTTGACAGTCGTTACGGGTAGTCAGAAGCCCGAAAGTCTGACAACCAGTCGTACCAAGGGTATCGTATTACCCAATAACTGGGTTATGGAGGTCAGATAGGCAGTCGCCCCATGTAAAATACTGGTATTCAGCTGCATCCGGTTAGACTGGAAGCCGGCCCTGAACATAGTTGGGAAAAGGCTAGGCAGATGATGATTGAGTTTAGATTAGTTATCGTCATAAATAGGTTTATTTAGGTAGGTAGGTATTTTATTTTCTGTTATTGAGTTTATTTATTTTTTTAATTAGGTAGGTACTTAGGTAAAGATATCATATAGGTACCCTCTTAATCACCATTAATGAGACACAATTGGTTTTCTATTGTAATTAGCCACAAAGGGCCTGCGAGATAATAATAATAATAATAATAATAATGATTTATTTCTCTCAAAAAGGTACAAACTTTGGTTCATGTCATATTATGTCAAATCTTTATAACCTTTGTGAGAGCTGGAGTCTATAGTGGGTTCGGGACCTGTATGACAGATCTCCAGGCTCTCACCCTCTTAAACAATACAGTTTAGTTTTAATTTGAACACATCAAGGCCTTCACGTACAGAGAGGAATATTTAAAAACTAAAATAAGAAAATTTTAAAACTAAATAACAAAAAATCTGTGAGTGTGTAGTGAATGGTGTGTCTGTGAGTCTGGAGTATGTGGTGTGTGTGTTGTGTGTGTGTGGTCTACAAATTTACTATCTATTTTATTTTATAACAGCTAAAATATTTTCCGTCTCAGAATAATCTAAATCAAGAAGCCAATTTACTATTTTTGCTTTACATTTGGATTTGCACAAGGGGTATATGTTTAAAATTTTGTTAGTGTTATTATACACATGACTGCTTAGGAAACGGAAGAAGCGTTGGGCCAGAGCACAATTTGTACGAATAGAGGGACAGACCGAATGCTTACGTCGTTGGGAGATTAAGGAAGGATCGTAGGGAGTGTGGCCGTGAGTTGTCATTAAAAGATTAAGTATATATAATTTACGAACAGACAGAACCTTGCAAGTTTTGTAAAGGTCTGTGGTAGGAAAGCGATAGGGTAACTGCCAACCAACTTTCAGCAGTGCCCTTTGGGCGCGTTCTACTTTCAACATGTGGGACCTACCTGAACCACCCCAAGTAACTACACAATATTGAATGAGGGATTGGCAGAGAGCCAGATACACCAGTTTAATCACCTTGATGTCAGCAACGTAACGGAGGTTCTTAAAAACATAAATTAACCTGCGCAACCGTGTAGTGAGTGTATCAATGTGAGTACCAAATGTTAGACAGTCGTCTATCTGCAGTCCTAGATACTTAATGCAACTTACCCGAGTTAGGTGGGGGCAATCGCAGTCTATATTGTCAGTTGAAATGCAGGAGTGAGCGATTAAAGCTAGAGAAGAGGAAAGAGGCTTTCCAGCGGCTGAAAGCGAGAAGGTGAGGTACTTCGTTTTATCAACGTTCAGAGTGAGCAGGTTCTTTGCCAACCAGCTGGTGACAAAAGCAAGTCCAGACTGTGCATATTGGAACACCAGATCCCACGTATCCCCGGAGAATATTAGAGCAGTATCGTCGGCATAGGTAAAGATGGAAGCATTAGGAAGCTTTAGCTGGCAAAGGTCATTTATGTAAATGAGAAAAAGCGTGGGACCGATAATACTGCCCTGGGGAACTCCGTATGTTATTGGGAGTTCATCGCTGGTCCAATCTCCTATCCTGAGACATTGTCGTCTGCCTGTGAGGTAACTACTAAAAAGGGATAATTGAGTGCCTCTTATACCAATTCTCCCAAGCTTGGCAATTAGGATGGGGACAGAAATAGTATCGAAGGCTTTCGCTAAATCTAGGAAAACGCCTATGACCTTCTGTTTTTCATCAAGATTGGTGACGATAGTATTTGTTAGGTCTAATACAGCATTGTTAGTGGAAATACCGGGGCGAAAACCATATTGAGAAGACGAGAGTATGTGATTTTGATTTAAGTATTTCACTAATCTACTGTTCATTAGCCTCTCAAGTAATTTTGATAGTGTAGGTAAAATTGAGATGGGTCTGTAATTGTTTAAACGATCTCTGTCCCCTCCTTTATGAATTGGGTGCACTACTGCCAGCTTGAAAGCATTTGGAAAAGTGCCTGAAGTAAAGGAAAGGTTACATATGTGAGTTAAGTGCGGAATGAGTATATTTTTGAATTTTTTAAGAAAAGTTCCTGATATATTATCGGAACCAATCGCACAATCGCTCCTTAGATTCATAATTAAACGACCCAATTCAGCTTCATCTGTTTCTAGAAGGACAAAGGAATTATGGCACGCTTGGAGAACATCGGATTGTGGAGATATAGTTGCAACTGCAGGTATGTTTTCAGCTAAGGTACGTCCAATATTAGCAAAATAAGAGTTCGCTTCATTTACGGAGCTCCCTGGATCGGAGGATGACAGAAGAGCGTCGGCGTGTGTCTTGACTTTTGCAGTGTGAGTAATTGATTTTATAGCCTCCCAGAGTTTTTTATTGTTATTTTGTGCATTACTTAATTTAGCTTTATCATAGTTAGATTTAGTAGTTTTAAGTATCATTGAACAGTAGTTTCTGTACCTTTTAAAAGTAATTTGTAAAATTTCGCTATCGGGATTTTTTTTACATTTCAAATGCAAATTGTCGCGGTTTCGTAAGCATCTAAGAAGCCCTGGGGTCATCCAGGGTTTGCTCAGTCTTTTACGGTTGGAAACCACTTTAATTGTAGAATTTTGAAGTACTATTAAATTGAGAGTAGAGATAAAAAATTCTGTCGCTTCATTTACGTCTGGGGAGGTATACAAGGGGCTAAAATCTGCCTCGAGGAGGTCCAATTCAATTTTTTCGTAGTCCAATACCCGAGTAGTTTTTGGGTAAGAATAATTGGATGTAGAATAATTCTCCAGAAACAACAGAACTGTGTCATGATCGGTAATCGAGGTATTAGCGACGAAACAAAAAGCAGGAAGCCGCGTTTTTAGGATTAGGTGGTCCAGACAAGAGTTGCGATGTCGAGTAGGAAGGGTGTGTGCCGGAAGCATGCCGTGATAAGCTAAAATGGTCAAATACTCAGTTGCCCGGGTGTCATCGCTGGATTCATGTATATTTATATTTATGTCGCCGGTTAAAATAATATTTTTATAGTTAGAGACAGATTTCAGGAGTTCATTCAGTGAATCCAAAAACGCGGTGACATTCCGAACAGCAGGCGAGCGGTAAATTGTAATAACAACGGTATCATTATTTAGTTTTAGCAATAAGCAGTTAGCGTCCTGGACCAGGGGCTCAGAGACAGAAACCTGAAGATGGGAACGGAAGAATATCACTACGCCCTCATTTTGCGACCTATGCTGGTTAGTGGCAGCGGAAGTATACTCATGCATTGAAGGTAGAGGGGGGGAATTGTATAGCCAACATTCGGTGAGTATAATTAAATCCCAGCCTGTTCTACTTCTTTCGAGGAGAGTTGTCAGGCTGTCAAAGTTCTTATTTATACTTCGTATGTTTTGACAGAGCAGGGAAATAGATTTTTTGTGTAAGCTAGCAATCTGTTTACAATCTTCAATCATACAGGTGGCAGAGTGAGCTACCGAAATATTATCCAGGTCAATTTGAATATCTTCTAACTTATCGAATGATATAATAAGGGTTAGGTAACGACAGGCTAAAAGGGCAAAAATACATAATGACGTTATGGGCGTCAGGAAGGTGAGACTTGATTAAGGCGTTTCTTTGCGCATCAGGGATGAGTGGGACAAAAAATGACATATTAAGAAATGTATGAAAATAGTAAACGTTTAGTGAGTGTGACCGATGTCTGTGAGGAGGACTATCGATATGAAAGCGTGTTTTCAACATCACTATTCTGTAATATAGCTTGATGAAGTAATTGTAAATATTAATACTAGCTTGAGTGAAACTGTGTATGTGTGTAAGATGTGTTTGTTGTGTTTTTAGTTTGAGTGTTACGTACATTGACATATAACTGAAATAGTTAACAATATAGAAGTTAAACAGATTTGTAAGATACCGTCGAATACATGCATAAACGCGAGTAGCTTTAAAAGAAAATGAAAATAGTCATGGTTCAACTCGTACTGGCGCTGGTACTGGCACTGGTTTTGCTAACATGCTAAGGCATTTCTCGGATTTAATTTCAACGGGTTTATCTGCTGGGTCTTTCTTCAAAAGAATTCTTCCGTTAGAATACCAGCAGGTGTAGCTTTTTGCCTTAGCAAACTGGCGAGCGTCATACAACAGTTTTTTGGTTGAGGGAGGTAAGTGTTCGTCGATGAAAACTGGTTTCTTTTCCCCGGCAATTCCGATTAATTGCGTGTTTAGTTTGTCATTGACGGAGCGTTCTTTATTAAACTTCCTCACTTTAGCAAGGAATTCATTTCTCTTATTGACAGAGCTAAATTCAGCAACAATTGGTCTACATAAACCTGCCTTTCCAGGTATACGATATACATCCCGGAAAGCAGATTGCTGGACCTCCATGTTAATAGTCTTCCCAACGCTTGAAACTGCCGAAATTAGATCTGCAGGCGTTTCTGTTTCTTTAGTTGGAATATTGCGCAGCTCGATAGTTGCTTGTCGAGACAGAAAGTTCACATCTTGTACCTGCTTGTTTAGGCGGTTAATATGGTCTTCGTTGTCAATTCTCTCCTTTTCCAATAGCGAAACTTTGGCATTTAGGCTTTCAAATTTTCCGTTCATAAAAGACATACTGTTGTCGATTTCAGCGTTGGATTTCTCAATCGAGAGACATTTTTGTTTGAGTTCGGCAACTTCCCTGACCAGCTTGGATAAAATGGCAGCTTGTTCATCTTTCCATGACGTGAGCAGCTTTTCCTGTTCGGACTTCCAAGTCGTTAGCATGTCCATCAGTTCCAATTTAAAAGCAGAGAATGCTCCGGATCGTTCGGTATACTCTACGTTATTTGGGGAGTCGGCAAGGCGCTGTCGTTTGTTCCGGACGGTGATGTTAACAGCGTCTGCTTTTTCGGCTGTAGCAGTCGGGATGTCGGGCTCGGAAAGAGATTGTCCCTGACTCAAACCGGTTTTAGGCGGAGTTCTTTGCATGTTGTTGCAGAGTTTGTAAGTAAAAAATTGGGAGTAAAAAAATGAAATATAAAAAATTTAATTATAAAAGGCAAAAAGAATTGCAGAATGCCGGATTTGATCTTGAGACCACTAGGTTGACGCTCGTAGATTGTACCGGCGACTTGACCCACTGCGCTAACTGTGCTATTACTCTGATGGTTGAAATACGTATATGCTTTACTGTGCGTTACTTTAGTGGTCAGGATAGGTGTACGTGACTCTTTTGTGTATCTAATGAGTTCAAAGTCCAAAAACGAGCACGTTTAAAACATTTTTTAGTTCGTTGTGATATTAAAACTGTTCACACACTGAGTTGAAGACGTAATTTCACTGTTATTTTGCACTTATTTTGTCACTCATTTACTGAAGGATATAACTATATAGGTTTGTCACTGATTTGTGCACTTTTTACTTAGTTTTTTAATTTAAAACACGGAGGTAAATACAAGTACGTGAGTGCGCGGTGGCGTCGCAGAGGGGAGGGGGAGATAGATGGCATCCTGGTGCACATACATTTTATCCTGTTAGCACGTTCCCGTGGGATAATTTCCGACATCCACGCGGGCGAAGCCGCGGGCAGAAGCTAGTTTAGAATAATAAATAAACTTTGAGAACGCATGATTGGCGGGATTAGCTAAGGAATTGACGTGGTCTTAGTGAATTAGGGCCTAGCTAGTTTTGGTGTTCGTTCGATGTCAGATATTTGTGCTGCCACTTGTTATACCTTCCACAAGTGATGACATATATTTACCGTCATCTTGAAGACAGATATTAATGGATGAATCATGAAATCAGGTATTATTACCGAGCTGTTCATATGCTCGTGACTGTTCAAAGCGACACAGGACTCGAAAACTTTGATGATCGTTCTAGATCACGAATTTTCGAATAATTTGCAATTTTCTGGTTCATTTTAATTGAATTATGGTTTAAAATAAGGAAAAACTTATGGAAAAAACACTTAACTTAAGGAAAAACTTACGTTATGGTTTTGCATAAAACATGTTGGTAATTTTAAAAAATCTGGTCTTTTTGCTGCAAGTAGGATGTTAAAAACAATTTGTAAAAACCTCAAAAATAGTAATAATTCTGTCTACATTTGTTTATGAGCTGTACGAGAGCATTTGGATCACGATATGCTATTTTAATGTCAAAAGATCAATTACGTGCCTGGTCGAGTATTTGCTATTTCGCAAGCAACCGTAATCGCAGACCTCGACTGAGGAAGGTCCACATACGGAGAACTCATATTCCCGAGATATAAATATTTATCATTATTATTTATTATCAGTCATTTGTAGGAAGCAAAATTAAATCTATTCTATATATGGATAGATTTAAATCTAAAACTTAACGATCTGTACTAATTTATGAAGCAGAAAGGGAAAGTACGCTTTTACTGCTGTTATAATAACCAGTGTTTATTAATAAACATACATATTGAAGGTATAATCATTATCTTTCCCTTAATGGTTTTGTCTGTATTGTGAACGCCTGGCAATGAGAGGTATCAGGTAATCCATATATAGAGTTTTATCTTTTGAATAGAACGTTCATTTTCTTGGCGAAAGCTTTGTTTATATTGTCGACTTTGTGCCACTGGTAGACCGAATGTACAAACTCAAATTCAAAGCATTTATTTGAAATAAATCAATTACAGGCACCTTTGAATTGTCAAGAGGTCGGTCAGTCAGAAAGGTGAAGCTACACTGGCCTGTAAAACTGAGTACTACACTTTAAAAATTTCATTTTTCTCTAAACTATAGAAGTTAGAGATTTAAAATAAAAAACGTTTTATAGCAAATTTTATCAGCTGTCTTTGAAACTAGTAAACTATACATTAGTAACATTATTAACTTAAAAAAAATGAACAATCGGGTTGAAATCAGGATTTCTTGATGGCCAAGCCATCACGCTGATACCAACCTCCTGAATATACTCTTGCACGACCTGTGTCGTGTGTGGCCGGGCATTATCATACATCAGCATCGATCCATCACCCATATTTGCTAAATACGGCCCTGCATACTCGTTGAGAATCTCTTGGGTATATCTTTCCCCAGTCAGAGTGCCATTTTCTATGGCCACTAACTCTGTGCGACCTTCTGAAGATATGCCAGCCCACACGTACGCCAGTCTTGAAGGTATCACTCACCAGGCCGCCTGTACACACTTCACCTCCATCAGAAGTGTTTTGTGAGAATCGAGACTGATCTGAACATGAGATCTGTGAACAAAATTCTTGACGAGTGGTCAAGAATTCTTCATCCCGCTGTATGTGTTCATGGGCGTATCGCAGTCTCGCTACTCGATGCTCTCTCTCGAGTTTGGGGCCACTCGCTGGTCTTTGGGGTTTCAGGTTTGCTTCAGCAAGTCTTCTCCTCACTGTACTGTCACTAATGTAGTTCCTTCGGGTCTGAAGAAACTGTTGCTGGACTTCAACTGCATTAAGGTGGCGATTTCTCAACACAGTGGAAACAATATAACGGTCTTCTCGGGCACTAGTACACCTGGGTCTGCCATTACAAGGTCTCCTCTGATGGTTTCCAGTCTCTTCGTACCTTGATACCTTCGCTTCACCTTCTGGACCGTTCGTAACGTCACACCCACCATTCTTGCAGTACGACGCATACTGATGCCTAGTTCCAGAAAAGTCATGATCCTAGCACATTCTACAGGTGAAAGTGGCATGATAAATAAAATTTATGTGCTGTTGTCTAACTTAGCTTTTGTAACAAGACTCATCGATCAAGAAAAAAATTGAAACCAAAAACAGAAATAAAAAAATTAATGGTAAAATTGTAATTCGAAAAGGATTATTTTTGTTTTTAAAGCTATTTTCAGCTATTTCTTAAAAGAAGGTTCACGACTATGAAGTTTTTATATACAAAATTAAACTCTTTTTCGAGTCCTTTTTATTTCGAAACAAAGTTATCCCAATTTTAAAAGTGTGATAGTAAGTTTTGCAGGCCAGTGTAGTTGCCCATTCCAAAACGTAGTAGGTTCCTATGAAGAAGAACGGGTTAGAAACTCTTACCGAAAGCTATGAGTAACTTAAATTAATTTAGGTAGGTACATAATTAGTTTTATTTTAAGCATTTTAGTAACAAATATGCTTCAGCAAATCGTCAGTCACCGCTAGATCCTACATACCAAATAATGAAATCTATTGCGACAAGCTATCTGAAGACTAGATGTCGGTCTTCTGGCAGCGAAATGGGCGGACGACATCGTTGGCATCGCGTGAAAACCTGGATGAGGCTGGCACAGGAGCGATTGACACAAGTAACGAGAGGCATATGCCCAGGAGTGGGCGTAGTCGGGCTGTGGATCATGGTCAGTTCGCTAATAAAAGAAATACACTTCCTTCCACTTGTCTGGTGTTCTATAAAAATAAATAAAATAATTTCAAGGTTACTTTTTGTGATTAAGAATATAGCCTGGAAATTTCCAGGCTATATTCTTAATCACAAAAAGTAACCGTGCTTTGGCAAAAACTTGCTGATTTGTTGTCGGCGAGTAACGAAGCATATCTTGATTTGTTTTTTACCTGACGCCCTGTGCAGTTCTTTAAATTGGTTCCTACATACATACTCATTCTAAATAATGTATTATCAACTTAAAACTATACATAATTATAATAAAATAGCAACGAATTCAAAACTGTACACTGAATATTTTTTATTTGCATACATAATGAATGTGTGATTCTTAAACATTTTAAAAGAGTAACGGTGGAGTTTCTTGCCCATTCTTCTCCATACGAAAACTACCATTGGAAGGAGCGACTAGCACATAAAGGGCTAAGGAAGGAACACGGGTGGGTTTTAGTCAGTAAGAGTCTGACACTCCTTTCTGCTCCACCCAGAGCGGGAGAAAGGGGCGACTAGAATCAATTTTATTTTACTGTAATTTTTGACGTTCAAAAGTGCCTTTTATGTGCCTATTTGAAATAAATGCTTTAACTTTGACTTTGAGGATGGAAATATAGTTTTTAGAATTTTTATTCGTTCGTCCGTTTGTATGTATTTTCCGGATTGGAGCAAAAAGGGCTGAACGAACTTGTGATCCCGATACGTGAGCGTGGGATATTTTGCGACATCCACATGGTCGAAGCCAGGGGCAAAAGTTAGTGTATAAATACATACAAGTTTAATAAATGATATTCGTATATTCGATCACACGAAAGTAATCGTTGGCTTATATACATAAACTTGAAATGGTTATCACCGGCTGTGTAGGTCAGGGTACATACAAGGAATGTATGACTATATGTGTATTTAGCGAGGTAGGTACATATCTATACGTAACAATTACATATGTGAATAGCCTTCACAAATGTCTAGCGAGCGGCACGAGTATTATTTAAGTTTTTTTTAACCACGTCCACGAGATTTGATTTTGAACAAGCAATACTGTAGTATAAGCTATCTAGGAGTTATTATTTCCTTGATGCAAGTTGTTTTACTCGTTTGTTGTTGTTTGTTTTTTTATTATATAAATTCATTGTACTTAAACTAAAAGATTTCAAGATCATTCAAAGTTATTTAGATCATCGTAAGTATGTGTTGCTTTCGAGACACGTTCCTGATCACAACACATATCTACCTTATTAATTATCCAAATTCTTGGAAAGTGTATTATTTAGCTACTAACTTCTGTCCGAGAATTCGTTCGCGTGGAAGTCATTAGACTTCAATACAGGGTCACAGTAAATAAGCTAACAAAACTTTTAGCTATTTTAGCCGCGTACTAGATACAACTGTATAGAGTTGAAGAATTGATTTGATTGCCCTTGTCGTAGAACATAAACGTAACTACGTTAACCTTCGATGATTTACGATGGGTATTATGATCTTTATGTTATGATAGTGCTTGTTATCTGTACGTATTATGGCTAGGCCATTCAATTATTTTTTTCTCCTTCTTACAAAGGAGAGTTTATCACTCCTGGGCCAAGGCCTTCGTCCTTTCCTTCCATCTTTCGCGAGCCGCGTATTTTTAACCGACTTCTTAAAAAGGAGGAGGTTCTCAATTCGGAGGAATGTATTTTTTTTTTTTTTTTTTTATGTTTGTTCGGGCATTACTCCGTCGGTTACCAACCGATTTGAAAAATTCTTTTTTTGTTGGAAAGGGTATACTTTCCAAATGGTCCCATAGAAATTTCATCGAAAACGGTTTAGTAGTTTGGTTTTTAAACCGAAATTACTGGTAAAAATTGTCCCATAGAAATTTCGATTTCGATTCGTTGACCCGCTGCATTGATAAATGAAAAACGTTTATGTAATTCTGCGTGTTAAAGTTCAGTCATTAGGAAAAGCCAAAAAACAAAACAGCTATCGATTATGTTAAACAGCGGATTCGAGAATTCATCTGCGACATATATATTGATTTATCTCGTAGTAATTTACATTAACCTAAATTGATAAATGTAGATATAGCGATGTATAGATAAGTAAAGCCTTATTTATACGGTGCATAGTTCTGGAACGTTCACGAGCAATAATCGCATGCCATAAATAACGTTAATTATTACCATTCAAGAATTGCATGCAAGTGTTTACACACGTGCTATTTCCATTAAATGGCATACAATAATTGAATGCAAGTTTTGCCATTCAATAATTGCATGCGACTTCTGTTTACGCTAAGGCAATTCTTGCAAGGCGATTATTGCATGCAAGTTTTACCTGTCTAAACTTAGAGTTGCACGTCTTTGTACATTTATTTTAGGATTTCTTGCCACAAAAGAGCTACAATGATTAACACACCTTCACTCACAGCACTCATGTTCAAATGATAGAAAATTTTCGTGCCAGAATTGAATGCGATTTTATTGTACGTGCTATTTACACCTATACCAGTTTTGAATGGCAACAAACTTGCCCGTATCGTGCAATAATTGAACTTGTTGTTTAGATGGTGGTACCAGTCAATTGTTGGTTTAATTTTATGCATGCCACAGGAAATAAACTTGCACCGTGTAAATGTAGCTTAATTCTACATAATATTTATCATTTCGTGCATTTCACAATAAGACACCAAGTGAGATATAAAACATTGACCCAGATAATCTAAGTAAAAATAACAACATGCAACTGCATGTTAGGAAAATGCATTCTAATTTCAGTTTTACTACTGTTACTAACTATGCAATGAAGTCAAAAAGTTTTTTACTACTATTTGCCTTCGGCAAATCTTGGCCAGTAAGTTTATTATTCCAACACTGGGCTCCATACTTACTACAATTGTAAATTTAATAAGCTGTGATGCAAAAAAAGCTGGTTACAAAATGGTTTGGAAACGAAAACGAAAACAAAAGTAGGTTTGTTGAACTCAAAAACAAGTTTTAAATGTAAACAGCTGTGATCTTATTATGTAAGGGTAAAATGTATGGAAATGGTAACAGTACCTACCACATTTATGCAACAATAAAAGTTTAATGAAGGGCAAAATCGATGACCCAGATGTTGCGTGTTCTTTTACAAAGTTTTACCATACGTCGTGAGTGTGTCCTTTGTTGTGCACTTGAGTGCAGTTGTGAAAGAGTTAGTGTCGGGGTACGAAGCGAGGTGTCGGTGTTCTTGAGGAGCAACAAATGTTTATGTTGAACACTATTTATTGACTCACTCACAAACTGTTCTTAGTGAAAAAAGTTAATGGAGTGTTTGAATACACCCGGCTAACGCGGTAGACAAAAGTTGCACTGAATATAATATCTAATGTATGTATCTTTGTATGTATATATTCTCGTAATATTTGTTTAGTTTTTAAGTGAATTGTTTATTTTTGATTCTATGTATTATTGTTTGTCTCCTTTGCTCTATCACACGCTGTCTACATCTCTGTTTTTATTGTCCTATCTCAGGTATGCTGGAAGAGATTTCTTAAGAAATAAGCATCACCTCTGTACCTATTTTTTCTGTTCTGTTTTTCAATGTCTGTTTATAATATATGTGTGTATATAAATGGTTAAATAAATAATATAAAATAATAAGTAATAAAATTAGGTCAACGCTTTGCGCCGATATTGCTAACTAAGGTGTTCGGTGAAAACACCGAACAGTTAGTACTCGTAGTTTTGAAATTGTTCATTAAATATTATTACAAAAATATGGTTAGTACTCTAATAAAATAAAATAACAATAAGTTATACCTAATATACGTATGTTTGAGCCGTTTGGGGTTGAAATTTAATCCCAAGGCCTGGCCTTGGGGTCCGAGCGCTCATTAAATATTTCGGGACATCGCCGCTTGGCGATGTCAAGAGTCAACCAACCGCTTGTTTGGTTGACTCATCACGTAACCAGGGGGCTGGCCTATTTTTAGCCCAAAGAATCAGCATTGCCATCTAACGTGGTAATGCTGCCAGCCTTTTGGGCACTTATCCCATTGACAGCGATGCGGACGAATTTTTTGATGCCCAATGAGCTCCTCCATTTTCTTTATTTTTTTTTATGATATAGTTGTATATAGTATATACATATAATATATTTTAGTGTTATCTTGTAATGTACTCAAGAAACTGGCAACTTTAAACAACTCAAACAAAATAAAAAAATAATATGATAATTAATGAGCTGTTATTACATCGATGCAAGCTAGGTATTGCTTTAGCTGACGTAAAAAAATCTAATGTCTAAGTAAGGAATAATGTCTGCCTGTTACAATAAACTAATTGTAGGTAAGCATATGACTTGAAATGTTTTCTGTTAAATGATTACACGCTCTATGCAATACTGTTTGTAATTGTAACACAAAATAATAGAAATGAGATTACCCTCTTTGTTTCTCAATTAAGTTAAGATAAAACTGTACATAGTAACAAATTGAATACAACATAAAAACCGCGTTGAGAAATATTTGTACATTTTGAACCGTAGGTACTGTTATTTCATGTGAACATTTTGAGTAAGAATTGAATAATATAATCACAATATTGTAATGAAAATTTGAATGTGAATAGTTTTATGTTACAGCATTGATTGATGTTACATACAGACACACTTCGTAAAACATTTGTATGCATCTGAAAACGTGTTCTTTAATTTAATCGGTTATGTAAGACATTGAATTACTTTGTGTAAACTATTTTATCACCACTGCTCTCAAAACGACGAAGGAAAACATCAACATCGAGGAAACCGGCATGTCCTAGAACAAAGAGTTCGAAGTCATGTGACATCCACTAACCTGCACTAGGCCCGCGTGGTCGATTACGGCCTACTTGTTCTCACCGAGAGGAGGACTGTGTCCCAGCGGTGGGAAAATTATATGCTGGATTATGTACTTATGTAAAACAATTGAGGCATGATTTTACACGTTTCTCTTTCAAACAAGTAAGTAGGTACTATTATCGGACATAATATGAAAGTAATTCCCACGTAGAAACAGGCATGTCGTGACCAGTTTGTCTACTGGAGCCTGTTCCTGGCTAGCTACTAACTAGTGCGACCAGTGCAGGTACATTTCTCTGCACTTTCTCTGTAAATGCTACCCTCGCGTACCCTACGCCGATTAAATGCATCGATAACGTCGTCGTCGCCGTAGTGGGCATCACTTTTCTTATTAACAATTCTCGTAGAAAACTACCGCCCAATAATTAGAAGGTTTATGTCAATAAATGGTTTTATTTCTGTAAGAACTTTCCTTTACTAGATAAAAAAACTAATACATAATTAATTAGTAAAAATAACAACATTATGTCCTAAATTAACTAAAACTATTCACAAACTAAAATATAGCGTCGAAAAATTTATCCGCATCGCTGTCAACTGGTAATGTACCCAAGAGACGGCGGCATAACCACATTGTTTTGCAATGGTTACTGTAAACAGGTTTGTACAAAAAAAAAAAAAATTACATGTCAATCGTATTTTAAAAACTAGATAAGGTTTTGTTTTTTTTTGCGTTTCCTATCTGACTACTCTGAGAAAAAAGGCCGAAACAAACTCAGAGGTTACAGTCTCTTTTAAAGTCTAGACATAATCTTGGTCAGATCAGATTGTAGATGTGAAAACCAAGTCTGAAATGGTCTTTTGAGAAAAAAAAACCACACGGATTGAATTGACCTGTCCAGTCAGTAAACACGTTTGTCATTAATCGTGCAGCTCAACTCAACAATTCGACGAACAGTACCAAAACGTTTGGGTAGTCCACAAAAATTACTCAAACTGCTAGACCATGATTAAAACTAACTGAAAAAATAAAACCTGACGATAGTCTTCACATTCCTAATAATTAACTAAATACGTACGTAAACAAAAATACGTAAATATTCATGTCATCTATATCTATGTCGCAGCCAACTAACTTAATTAGCCTTTCAGTTACTTAACTGTCTGGTCTTTTAACTATATATATCGTGAAGTTAATCAGTGTGGGTAATCCTTTCGCTTGTCTATCTATTATTATATAAACACAATCGCTCAGTTACTGCTCGGCAAAAGTTGTAAAACTGCATTATCGTTGCGTCACTTTTATCTGCATTAATTGTGAAATCTTTATTTATTTAGGAAATTTAAAATATTATACCTAACTGTAGAAAGTAGTGGGTAGTAAAAATATTATGTAAAGTGCTGAATATACTTCAATATAATTTATAGGTACTGATACATGGTCTTAAAATAATAATTGCGTCTAACAGCGCTTGTTAGTGGCAAACTGGTTTTTAATAATCATGTAATAATTTATTAATTGCTTGGTTTAAGGCGTGGTAAGAACGAAATTTAGGTAGGTAGGTAGGTAAACGACAGTAGTGCATCGTGGCTACAAATAAGGTTTAAAACAAGGATGCGTCTGATTTTAGTTGAATCGAATGACTACCAAAATAAAAGTTATTATGCAGTTTTAATTAAATTTAAAATATATCACCGCCATGTGAAATAGTTTTTGGGTAGGTATTTCTTTTGTTATTGAATTCCCTTTATTATCATTACATAAAACATGATAGTTTACGCTTAAATTTTTGAGAATTATGCGATGAAAAATATATTTTGAGCTGTTTGACGATTGTTTTATCATGATACTATTTGTTTCTTATGAAATATTTTTTAATAAGCAAGTCTTTGAACATTTGACAATACACTCAATTTGTTTCTGGCTCCTAATATGTACCAATACGCCTAACTGCGCGACAAAAACTGAGCGTTTTACGGTGTCCTACGTTTGGGCAGCACCTTAACTTAACTTTGTCTATTACATTGATTATGTATTTAGTGTACCTATAGGTAGTATTTAGCAGTTGTGCTAGAAGTTAGGTCTGTAGAGTTTAGTTTCACTTTCTTTTCTCCCCATCTTTATTTATTCTGACGAACAAATAATTGTGCATCTGCATAGCTAAGTAAACTGTAGCTTAGGTAATAGGAAGGCGTCTGCATTATTTGTCGCAATGCACTAAGTTAAGCTTTGTGATTCCTTTATATTTCGCAACAGTCTACTGTTGCGTACTGCGTGCCGCTTTTTCTTAGCATATTTCCCTTTGAATTATTGCGAATTAATTCATTGTTGTAAGAGATTGTGTAAAAGCGTACCGCGTCACGAAGTTATAGTTATTGTATTATTAAGAATTATGTCGGTCTTTGTTACCCTCATAGAGTAGTTTAAATAATCCAAAAAAAATATGTTTGAATTCAATTGGAGAAAGATACCTATGTGAGGAAGTTAGGTTGATTTAATTAAGAGAAATATTTAACATGTCCTCAAAAACTAATTGACCTGCTAATTATGATCACTTTTTAGGGTTCCGTACCTCAAAAGGAAAAACGGAACCCTTATATGATCACTTCGTTGTCCGTCTGTCAAGACACTTTTTCTCAGAAACGTGGGGAATTATCAAGTTGAAATTAATATCTTAAAGCCTTCGGACAATAATAGTACTAGATTCCCGATAAGCACTTCAAAAACGGCCCGAAAAATAAGACCACAAATACTTTTGTGGTCTTATTTCCAATTAGCATGTGTTTAACCTTAGTACTTAGACTTGTAAGTTTCATTTTAGAATAAATGACTGAAAATTTAAAAATAGAATAATTTTATTTTCAAGCGACATTTTAAATATATTTTGCAATGGTAATTAAACTTTATGTTTGAGGGTGTTAATATTAATAAACTTTTTTCTAAGAAATGTAGATGTTTACGTGTGTGCAAACGTGGCCACTTGAGCGACTGATTTTTGTTCCTGATCCTTAATCTAGTACGAAGCTAGCTAGCTAGTTTGATCGAAGCTTAAAGCAGTGAATAAATCAAACTTCTAAGTCAACGCTATCAAAAGATACGGGCGTTTATGTTCCGTTTATGCCGCATATTTTGACACTCGCAAGGGAATCAAAACCTAGAGGATACTTCCTGTTGATCTAGAATCATGAAATTTGGCAAGAAGCAATTTTATGTAGCACAAGTAAAGGAAAAATCTGAAAACCGTAAATTTGTAATTACATTTGTACCTACAAATTTGTACCGACTCTCATTTAACCGGTTTTTTATATATTTTTAAGAGTGCAATTTTTTCTTTAAACGTTTATTAATTTCACTATCTCTCCATCATTAGCAGGTAAATACGTTTTTAGAGGATACGGTAAATATTTCCCTTTATTAAATCAATCTAATAAAATAAAAGACTGACATAGTTCATAATGCTGCAGTAATTTTTTTTTTGGGTACTGGATGCATTTAAAAATACCCTTTGTTCTTTTCTAGGAATTGTAATGTAGTGATGTTTATTTGTCACTAGTTGCTGCCTGCATGTAATTTTTTGATATAACATAAAATATCCTGTGGCACTCGGTAATACTGCAGCTTGCAATAGAGAAACAGTTTTCGGAATCCGATCAGTTGTCCCGAAGACTGCCCCCTACTTAAAAACTCACAAATTTTACCTTTATACACCGTTAAATTTTGATCGTTTTAATACCTAAAAGGTAAAAAAAAAAATCAGTTGATCCATAGATTTATGTTCGCATACCTCGACATAAGTATGGATCAACTGATTCTTTTTTCACGATTTCAGGGTTGGTCCTGTAGTAAAAGTTGTTCATAATGATGAGTACAATGACCCCTTTTAAGGATTAAAATGATCAAACTTTAATGGTGTATATGTAATATTAGTAGTATAGACGACCCTAAGAGAAAACTCATTTAGAAATCAGCTTGTGAATATAGGCAAACAGAATAACATCTTTACAAGAATAATATCTTTACACATTAGGTTCACATAAATAAATCTTTTGTGTTATTTGATGGAATCTTGGACAAACGTATAAGCTTATATCTTTTACAGTAAATTACTGTAAATAAATCGTTTTAAAGGCGTAAATAAGCGATAAATCTATAGAAACCCACCAGGAAAGAGATGCTTAGTGAAATATTGCTTACTTTAGGTAGGTATTGCGATTTCAAAGAATGAGTTTTCCGTTTAGCGGATTTTCTTTGATGTGATGCGCGCGTTCGGTGATCTTATAATTGTTTTCGTATGTACATGAACTTGATGCTTTGACTTTTAAAAATCGAACTACTATATAAAAATTAAAAGAAAAAAAGAACTTTTAAAAACAAGCTTTTATTATTGTTAATAAAAAAAACTAAAACGTTAAACCTGATAAGAAATAAATAAAAGCGTGCCAAAACACCATTGACCCGTGCAATTCGGGTTATTAACGATCTTCACGTTCACTTGAAGATCGTTAATATCCCGAATTGCGCTAATTACTGATGCAAAAATACTGATGTTTTTTTTATGTTATAGTGTAGATTAGAGTAGGCTATATTTTGTGTTTTTATTTTATTTTTAATAAATAAATAAATTTTGATGGAACATTAAAGAACATTTAGCATATTACACCTTACTTTTTTTTTCTTTTGCAATCAGAATGTAACACGCTTTTATTTATTTCTTATCACGTTTCAATTATTTTTAACTTTTTAGTTTTTTTTAACAAATATTAAAAACTTGTTTTTTTTAAGTTTTTTTTTTTCTTTTAATTATTATTTTTATCTTTTTAGTATTTTTGATGCGAGATTGACTATGGCGTAGTTCGTAGCACATAGCAGTGTTTTTCCGTTATATGCGTTTACTGAACTTAAGCTACTTGTACATCATCAGACCACCATCTAGCACCAAAGTACTCGTCAAGACGAATCAAACGAGCCCAAACTCGATGGGGTTATGTCGTTTAATTACTGAGTTCCTATGGCAATCTTCAAGCTCCATCATCAGACCCTGGTTACCATCTAGCACCAAAGTACTCGTCAAGACGAATCATACGAGCCCAAACTCGATGGGGTTTTGTCGTTTAATTACCGAGTTCCTATGGCCATCTTCCAGCTCCATCATCAGAGCCTGGTTACTATCTAGCACCAAAGTACTCGTCCAGATGAATTATACGAGCCCAAACTCGATGGGGCTGTGTCGTTTAACTACCGAGTTCCTATGGCCACCTTCCGGTTCCATCATCAGATCAGCTCCATGTCATAATAATTTTGCATTGTCAACCGATTCACACATGCATGCAAAATTTCAGCTCAATCGGTTGAAGACATCTGCTTCAAAATTGAGTTGCAAAAGTCCACCCAAACAAACATATGTAGTTACATAAATACATACATACATCGCAAGTTAAATAAAAAAATGTAAAATCATAATAATTATATAGAATCCTGCTATAATATTATAAACTACTAATAAACGGACGCAAATACTACTGAAGGGTTTTGGATGAAATTAGGCACACAGATGGTTTATAATCAGGATTAATATATAGGATACTTTTTTATCCCGATATTCCCACGGGATCGACACTTATGCGGGTGCAACCGAGGGGCGCTGCTAGTATAAATATAAGTAAACCTGCTTTGTGTTCAACATGCGGGATTTGAATGCTACATATTTTGAATGCATTAAGACGAACCGAAAATGCCTGGAAGAGTTACTGGGCCATGAAAGAGCTTTTGACAGGAAACCTTCATTTGTCACTCAAGCGAAAAATTATAGACATGTGCATCCTTGCGTTTGACCTTGACTTGGTCTTTGATAAACTTTCAAAAGTCCAAACTCAAGGTTGGCCAACGTGCAATGAAGCGCAGTATTCTAGGCGTCAAATTGACAGACCATATTCGCAACACAACACTGCGCTCCAAAACACAGATTACTGGCGTTGCTCAAAAATCCGCCAAGCTGAAGTAGGACTGCGCTTGCCATGTCTGCCGTATGTCCAATGAGCTGTGGGCGAAAATAACCACTACGTGGAGCCCTGACACAACCAGAAGGCGTCGCGGCAGTCCCCATAGAAGATGGCGGGACGAGCTGGAGAAAACAAACAACCAGTGGTCCACTTTAACCCTGAATCGAAAGAGCTGGAAGTCATGGGGAGAGGCCTCTTGCTCAGCAGTGTGATGATGCAGGGTAACAGTAACAGTAGTAAAATCATCGTCATCATTCTCTTGTCCTTATCACAATTTATTTGTGGAATCATGATTTAATATCGCCTAACATTATGTAAGTAATCAAATCTTAATACAAATAATTCTTCTGTACCTATGTTTGTTATCTAACTCCTCCTAAACGGCTGGACCGATTGGGTTGAAATTTTGTGTGTATATTCAATGGGTTCCTGGATGGACGACGTCTGCCGGGTCCGCTAGTATAATATACTTGTAAAAAACTGAATACCGAGTATATTCAGTATTTTCAGGTCCATATAAATCTTTTATGTTATTTGATGGAAACTTGGACAAACGCGTAAGCTTATAAGTATCTTTTACGATAAATTAATGTAAATAAATCGTTTTAATGGCGTTTTTTATAAATTTGCATTCGCATACAAACGTTATTGTATATTTCGCATAATAACGCGAAAGGGATAAACATTTAACTTGGAATTGGTCATTATCAAAATTTATAATAGCTATTAAGAGTAATAGCTATTAATAAGTCATGTTATGATTTAATAATATAGTAAAAAAATATCATTATCATTTCAATCCAGCTCAAGGTTGGTCTTGACTAGCTTAGACGCTTATCTAACCATTGATAAATGACTGAACCCGATTATGCTTATTTTGTAATCGAAACCATGAATGGATAAAATTATATTTACAGATAAGTAGGTACAATTTTTTTTTTTGGCACAAGCAGGAATTAAAAGATTAAGGTGAAGCATTTAAAAAGGACAAACAGGCACATTAGGGGTGCTACACACGTTCATTCATTCATGTGTGTAGCATCATTCAGCACAGGCAAAATCGAATGTATAATTTGCTGCCCGACCCGACCAAATGTGTAACACACCTTAACGACCATTCTCTCCCCGGCTAACTGCACGAGCTCTTATAGGTCGTGCCAACGTGTAGAAGACAATGAAAATTAGGCACTTAATGTAGCTACAAAATAGGGACAAACACAAAACTAAGTCCACTTTATTTCTCTCTCCAGGCCGAGATGCCGACACCAGACTACAGCGTGGACCTAGACCTGGGCGAGCCCCCGCCGGAGCTGATCGAGTACGCTCATAAGAACCTAGGAGAGGACCCCAACACCCGCCTCCAGGCCATCTACGAGCTCAGGGAAATGATTTATGGTGAGTTTCTATCGTGGTTGAAAACGTAATTACATATTTGGGAACTTTTACTCTGAACTAGTGAAAAAGTAGGTAAAGAGTACTCACCCGGCTGTAATTATGACACCGCAGGCTTTGGAAGAAGACGTTCAAGGAGCCTGTGTTGCCATTTTTTTCTAAAACTTTCTGTAATGAATCTTATCTGTGTGACACAGGTATATGTAGGTACATATCACAGAAGATTGCTGAGCTTTTCCTAAAGTCTATGATCCACATTATTTTACAATATTGGGTACTGCACATTTTTTTTTTTTTTTTTTAATAAAACGTTGCCCCACACTAGGAATTTCTCCTGTATCGTGGGTGCGTTTACAAACATTTAAACTCACATACACATACAGCGAGACCCGGAACAACTACTTGTAGGTGATTCAAATATTTGTTCCGTGCCGGAATCTAACCTGCGACACGCTGTGCAGCAATCAATCGCTTAACCACTGCGCCAACCGTGCCGTCAAATTTTCTTTCTCATTTCCTTTCTTAAAACAGTAAAAACCAATAACTGAACCGGTAATCCACTCGCTGAGCGCGAGCGCGGCGACGTGGCTTGATCAATGTGCTTTTATTTTCGTTTCCGTACCTTCGATTTATTTTCCATTTATATAAAAGGCTGCTCAACAAAAAATACAAAGCATGTTGACTATTTGTGGAATTCCTGAATAACTACGTACAAACCGAGCGTTGATGGAGTAGCCACGCAAATATGACCACCTACATCCCGGAGCCCTTTGTTGCGGTCTGTGGGTGATTCAGCGTCACGCACGTGCTAGGACGGTGAGCTGTTGCAATGTTGTGATATGTACACACTATTGAATTATATGTCATTATTTGTGTGCGTTAAAATAGCCTTTACGAGAGACGTAAATGTACGATCGGTGCCTACTGGGCAAAAAGCGTAAGTCAGTCAGTCAGCTGTAATTCTAACACGAAACCTGCCTTTGAGAGAGGAAAAAGTCATATACTTAATTAATATTAAGTATTCGGAGAAATGTTGCGCCGAACCGAAATTAGGATAAGGGCCAAAATAATGATGGTGATGATGACTAAGTAGTTGGAGAGATAACGTTTTGCATCTGAAAATACGAATTATGATAGCGCTTAACAAAAGATATAATAAATAACAACACTGATATGAAAATTAACAAATGATGGAGTATTATATCATACTAGCTGTGCCCGCGACTTCATTCGCGTTTTTTTGCGCGGAACCCTAATTCTTTTTCTAAAATAAAACTAGCCTTTATACATTAGCTATCTGCCAGTGAAAATCCCGTCGAAATCGGTCCAGCCGTTTCGGAGATTAGCCGGGACGAAAAGACAAATAGACTAAATAAAAAAAAAATTGTTATAAGTACCGCGTATGTTTTCAAATACATTTAGTAAAAAAAACCGGCCAAGTGCGAGTCGGACTCGCCCATGAAGGGTTCCGTTACGTTACGATTTATGACGTATTAAAAAAAAACTACTCACTAGATCTCGTTCAAACCAATTTTCGGTGGAAGTTTATATGGTAATGTACATCATATATTTTTTTTAGTTTTATCATTCTCTTATTTTATAAGTTACAGGGGGGGGACACACATTTTACCACTTTGGAAGTGTCTCTCGCGCAAACTATTCAGTTTAGAAAAAAATGATATTAGAAACCTCAATATCATTTTTGAAGACCTATCCATAGATACCCCACACGTACGGGTTTGATGAAAAAAAAATTTTTGAGTTTCAGTTCTAAGTATGGGGACCCCCAAAATTTATTGTTTTTTTTCTATTTTTGTATGAAAATCTTAATGCGGTTCACAGAATACATCTACTTACCAAGTTTCAACAGTATAGCTCTTATAGTTTCGGAAAAAAGCGGCTGTGACATACGGACGGACAGACAGACAGACAGACAGACAGACAGACAGACAGACAGACAGACAGACATGGCGAATCCATAAGGGTTCCGTTGCCATTTGGCTACGGAACCCTAAAAAGCTGCTGTTTTGTCATTATAAACAGACACTTCAATTGTATTTATTAGGTCAGAGTAATGCAATATCAGTGATCTACAAAACTGCATTCCACATGAGTCATCAAGATCTTTGATTTGATTTTATTGATCACATGGTAATTATTTATAATGTTTTAATATTGCACAACAATTTAGAATAATTTAGATAGTCGAACAATGGGACGTGGGCTAGATGTTAGAGACCCTGACATGAATTAAAGGACCAATGAGCTTTGTGTACTCGTCTGGAGCTTGATAGATTCATATCGCGCGCAGACATTATAGAAAAGGAGCGGTAATAGCTAATAGCTCTACCATTATAATCCAGTCTAACTAGGTGGAATAAAGCGAAGCCATAAATGAAACAATTCACGTTCAACAGAAAAAAAAACCTAGTAAAATAGTTATTTTCTAAACGAATACCATCACTGTATTTTCTGATGGCTAACGTGCTAACATTTTTTATCAGAGAAAATCGTAGGCGTTCAATCATATTTTTGTTGAAACTGATAAGTTATCCAATTCAGTGATCGCTATTTATAAAAGAAGTTGTTAAGGTACACATAATACTAAATCTAATGGTATTTGCCCTCAGTTTCGCCAGTGGGAACTTTTAGTTGAAGGACTGATTGTTTTCAAAGTTAATATATTTGATTTTGGGTTTTCTCCAAATACAACTCCAAACCATACTGCTTAGACACTGTTGTAGATTATGAACGTTTTAGATTTTTTTTCTTCATTCTATGAAGATAACTCAAGTTTGTGTTTCGTGTCAAGGTTTACTGATATGTATTGCTGAATGTGAATATACAGTTAACATAAATTATTACGAAATGATTCTAAAATGTGTTTTTGTGAAATCAAAATCAATAGGCATTTTTTGAATAAATGAATTATGCTGAGAATCAGCACTTTTCGAACGTCAAAATTACATAAGACAGTCCCCCAAAACATCCGCTCTTCACCACTTCCTAGTGCTTTCGCTGGGGAGAAGAAGTGGCGAATCAAACTGCCGCAGTTAATACACATTCATTTTACTTCGCGTCTCCTTTAGTAAACTTTTGGACATAGGTACTTTAAAATTGCCATTCTTAGTATAATCATTAAATCTTGATCAATTCGTAACTATAGGTATGACTTGAGTAACAATCTAGAATTCAGGTTTGTTCATTTAAATCAACACTTCTATCTACATATTTTTGTTTTGCCAAGAATTTATAAAGAAAGAAAGAAAATACATTCATATAGTACAGACTAAAAAACACACAATACACCAGAGACATACCTAAATTAGATAGCAACAAATAAAAATCAAATAGAAAGTGTAAAGTCCGATGTAGGAAATTAGCATGAAAGTGTGCCTCAAGGCTGCACAAAAAAAGGCCCAGTTCAGCAAAAATACCAGAGAACTAGTGCCTAAACATTAAACCCACTTTACAGGATAATAGATGAGTCTTATAAAATTTATTAGTAGATAGCAGAAAATGTGGCAACATTTCAGCTACCCAAAAATAACTACAACCTAACCCATCTAGGTTGCGGTTTCCGCTAAAATATTCAAAGGATAAACGCCCTATGTGGACAAAAAGGCGAGCCTCGTCTGTGGACGCGACTAAAATGATAAAGCCGAATTATTTAGATACATGCGCATAGTTACAAGAGCAGGTCGTTGAACTATGATATACCCACCTACTTAGTAGACAGTAGGGAAACAGACTATGTAAATGGGTAAGTAAGATATTTTGGCAGCCGGAAACGAAGACGATACAGCATTTTTGATAAGGTTTCGCGATGCTTATTTAAGCCCTATTGTCACGATACCGTCGTGTATTAAGTATCTACTCCATTCACGAACATATCACATTAACATTTTAACAATGGGTGAAAGAATCTATACACAAAACTCCCAATACCTAAGTGAAATAAACAGGGCCCAATTCAATTTACAATCTTGTATATCAGGCAAAATCAGGGAGTATTTGTAATTTATTTTTGGAACAGATCCAATCCGTTACCAACATAATAAAATACTACAACATGAAAATAACATTTACTAAAATTATTTTTAAAATAACTGAATGAATGAAAGCCTTATTAATTTCTTTCTTTCTTCAGAAAGGTCAGGTGCGTAGTACTCGCAAACGGCGTGCGTGTATGACCGTTATATGAACGTAATCGAAGCATAAGGAGTATGTAAGCAGGTCTGTAGTTTCTGCTTACCTCCATGGGAAGAAGGCGTGAAAACATGTATGTATATGTATGACTAACTTCTGCCCGCGAATTCGTCCGCGTGAAATTTCTTGTTTCCTCGATCCACCGCGTCGCATCGCATCGCCTGCCCGTGCTATTACTTCGTTTTTGCTTAGCGTTCTTTCTAACTTTTTCATTTTGTTAGGGGTCTTAGTAGCGTGATGTATAAAAATATTTTTTCAAATCCGACTGGTAGTTCTAGAGATTAGCGACTTCAAACAAAAAAAAAAAAAAACCGGACTATTGCGGGTCGGACTCGCGCACCGAGGGTTCCGTACAAATTTGTAGGTATGTAACAAAAAATTTACGGTTTTCGCAATTTTTCCTTTATCTGTGCTATAAGACGTTGCTTCATACCAAATTTCAAGATTCTGAGTTCACGGGAAGTACCCTGTAGGTTTTGATTCCCCTGCGAGTGTCGAAAATTTGCGGGAATTTGCGGCATAAGCGGCTGTATCTTTTGATTGCGTTGGCTTAGAAGTTTGAATTTTTCACAGCTCCAAGGGTCAATAGACCTGGGTAGTTGATATAAATTCCAGCTTGATACCTCCACGCGTTCCTGAGAAAAAGGGTCTTGACAGACAGACAGACGGACGGACGGACAACAAAGTGATCCTATAAGGGTTCCGTTTTTTCCTTTCGAGGTACGGAACCCTAAAAATCAGATTTATTCTTTGACACAGATAAACGGCTCAAGGTGGAGAAATGTCAAGATCACAAACAACATAATATTTATTTATCAGAACTGAACGAACGATGTTACGAGTATCTGGATGTTGTTTTAAGGTATAGACTACTAATTAAATACACGGTATAAAACTTTGATTAGGGTAATAAATTACGTGAGTTCTTAGGATATTTTTGTTTTAAACTATCCTTGTTTACCTTGAGCATATTATGAATAGTGATAAGTAAACGGTTATTTATTTAAACTTTTCGCACAATAAGGTAAAAAGTTGGATTTAATGCCTTATGTGGTAAGTTTTTAATCTTATAGTTTGGATTGTTTCTTCATTTTATTTTTTTCATTGTTCTCACATATAGGAGCAACAAGAATAAGGTATCCAGGATTTTGAATATCTTGATTGGAAAGAGTGTCCTAGGAGTTTCTTACCCGTTCTTCTCCATAGAGATCTACGTTTTGGAATGGGCCACTAGCTTCAATTTTCTGACTAACTGAGCGACTCTTTGACAATTCAAGTGTCTGTAAATGGTTTAATTGAAATCAATGCTTTTAATTTGAGTTGCATCAGCTAAGTTGTCTGTGGCCGGGAAAACTCGGGTTGGCGAAAACTGTAATTACTCTTTTCAAGCAGCAAAAATATCATCTCTTCTACCTTTAAGTCAATATAGCATTGCTTATATTATATTATAGTGTTACGGCTGGTCGAGTTAGTTCAGTTAAGTACTTATTTAAATAATAGGGTCCAATGTGTAGATGTTAATGGTGTGAAATCTTCCGGGTTACCAATTCGGTTAGGTGTTCCGCAAGGCTCAATATTGGCTCCATTCTTGTTCTTAGTATATATCAATGATTTACCATTCCATTTGAAGGGCATCTATGACGTTGTACTGTTTGCAAACGATACCTCTCTTATTTTTAAAGTAGACAGGAATAGACAAGATTTTGACGACGTAAATAGTGCACTCTCAATAGTTACAGATTGGTTTACGTCAAATAATCTAGTTCTCAACGCCAAGAAAACGAAGTGTGTAAAGTTCGCCTTACCGAATGTAGGACCCAACATCGTCTTAGATAAAGGTGCTTGAAACTGTAGGCTCGGCAATTTTTCTAGGACTAAGAGTAGATGCCAAACTTCAGTGGGGACCTCATATAACAAGTCTAGCAGGAAAGCTCAGTTCGGCTGCCTACACCGTCAGGAAAGTAATACAAAATACTGACGTTGATACAGCTCGTTTAGTCTATTTTAGTTATTTTCACAGCGTTATGTCCTACGGTATTCTGCTGTGGGACAAAGCCGCTGATATACAAAATATATTTGTCCTTCAAAAACGAGCTATTCGAGCAATTTACCAGCTAGGTGCCAGAGTTTATCTAAGAGATTTTTTTAAAGATATTGGTATTCTCAGGGTTGCATCACAATTCAGCTTTGCCAACATCTTATATATTAGGCAAAATTTACACTTGCACACTAAAAACAGTGATATTCGAAGTGTTAACACTAGAAATAAGGACAAACTACGTGCCCCCTTTCACCGGCTTCATAAGTTTCATAACTCATTTGTTGGGTTTAGTTTATCCTTTTATAACAAGAATCCCCTTTTTTTGCTAGACTTGCCCTTTTAATGCGTTTAAAGCTCAAGTAAAATCCAGCCTTTGTTCAAAGGCATACTATTCCATCAACGACTACTTACACGATAAGAATATTTGGTCGCCCTAATTTAACGCAAGACAATGTTTAAATTCTTTCTCCAGAATTAGCTTACTGACACGTTATTGTTATTAATTTATCTATTTATTTTACTTGGTCTTAGTTTATCATTTGTGACTTCAAGTGAGAGCTATGTGAACAGAACCCAGCAATTCATAAATATGTAAGCTGTCACGCCCTTTATGCCTGGAGGCTTTTATTTGGGTAGTAAATTTTATTTACATTTTAATTAATTATTTTTTAGCTTTTTTAGATTCTCAGCCTAATTTGAACAAATGACTTTTAATTTGATTTAAACTACGAGATATCCGTGGGATTTTTAAGAGCTTAATAATTTTTTCGAAGTTTCGTACGAAATAAAAATGATTAAATATAATAAATAGTGAGTCATTAAATAGTGATATCCTACTTAGGTGTCGATACATAACCAAAATATAATTTTTTCCCTTTAATGTGTACACCACAATCAACACATAATCATATTCTCTCTAAATATTTTAGCATTGATAAATGTAGTTTAAGGTCGCATGTACATGAAACAAACATTAGTACCTATGTGTTTGTGTTTATATCCAAATCAATCAATATTGTAACACGATTTAATATCAGTATCTCTGCCTCGGAAACCACGTTAAGCCGTTGGTCCCTGCGTGGACTTTAAGAGTCCCGGATCCCGGAGCCGACGAAGGTGTCCAATATAATTCTGGATGAACGTAGAATGTCGAACCCAAGATCCTCAATTCAACTTAGGTTGAAGACCGGTTTCCAATGTTGAAAATCGGACTAAGATAACCAACGGGTTCTTACAGAAACCGTATTAAGATTATAAAAATTTTATAAGCCTGCGCTATCGCTAGACGGACTCCAACAGCCGCACAGACGTCTACGCAAGAGGCTTTGAGCGGACTCGAGGTGCGGATCTCGCGTCCAGGCCCCAGACGCTCCTCTAGATCCTGACGGCGAGACGAAAGGTGCCTCTCCTGGAATTGACAATACGGAGACCGAATAATATAAACCGGCGGTCCCATTCGTGGATCTTTGACAGTCGTTATGGGTACTCAGAAGCCCGATAGTCTGACAACCAGTCTTACCAAGGGGTATTGTGTTTACCCAGCAACTGGGTTGTGGAGGTCAGATAGGCAGTCGCTCCATGTAAAATACTAGTATTCAGCTGCATCCGGTTAGACTGGAAGCCGACCCCAACATAGTTGAGAAAAGGTTAGGCAGATGATGACTTAAATGTCGATATAATCTGCCTACAATTTTTCAGTTAGATTTTACTTTTTTTGATTTTAATGACATATTTTGTTCATATTTCAGAACGTGGTGAATGCACACCTCACCGCATGGATGACGACTTCTTGATCAAATTCCTACGTGCACGCAAATTTATTCCAAAACGAGCACATAGATTGGTAAGCTAACTAAGATATTAATTTTAACAGACATTCTTTGAGGTACATCACTATCTCTCATTAGCAATGTCAGTACATTGCTAATTATTTCCCTACGGTAGTAATAGTAAGTTTACAATGTTAACCATCGGCAGTTTTCACTTTCCATGCTATAAATATGATTTATGAGGGTTCGGTGAGGTCAATTTCTATAAATCCCAGCTTTACAAAGTCTGCATTTGATCTAACATTTCAACTTTCTCTTACAAGTCTTATTATTAAGGTATGCTTGAACAGTTATTAATATTAAAACGCATTACTTATTAGCACCTGGGTGGTAGAGTGAGTTCCTGGGTTCGATTCCCGGTTGGGTAAAGTGTTGTTGAGTTTTTCCATCTGGAACTTCTCAGTAGCAGCCCGGAGTCTGTATTTGAGCCCGGTTGATGACATAAGGCTCGCCATTTTTGCATGGGACATAACATTTAGGTTACCTAGTGTATTGTTTCTGAGGGGAAACGGCGCTGTTAGCTGAGATACAGGCTCACGCCTAGTTCAGATGCGGATGCTCATACTCTTTATAATTAAACTCTAAGCCTAATATTTGTAAGAATGTACTGTACCTACCTACTGTTTTTGAGTAAATAAAAATATTATTATTATTATAACTGCCGAAATGTCTGCCCAACCCTTCGGGGAAACAAGGCAGGATGTTTTACGCATTATTTACCAGTTGGTAACTATGAGATGAAACTTAAACATAACTAACGAAATGTCGGCTTACAGTTACACCTCTGCCAATCTTTTAGGATAAAAACAGAAGTGATGTTATTATTTTTTAAGTGCAAAAAATTGTGAAACTGACTATACCCTGTCCTCTAGGTTAACTGTTTTTTGACAGCTGTCTTAGTACGTACATATTCCAGATTACGTAAAGTTAACTTTAAAATCCGTAATAAAATAAATATATAAACTGCCTTATCTTATTGAATTATTTTATTTACGGCTTCTTACAGACATTATAATACCGTACGTGTATCAATCAATGTATTGTGTGTTGCTGCAATCACTAGTTCTATTTGTCAAAAAACGGTTTACCTAATGGACAGGTTATGCCTATCTGACCTACTTTAACTAAAAAATAGAAACAAAAGCACAAGCCGGCTTCTAAAAACTAAATGGAAAAGTTACGTAACTGAAATGTTTTCCCCCAAAGAACATAAATTGTAGATCGCAAAATAAGTGAAAATATTTCACAAGATTTTTGTATATTTTATATTGTAAGAAAGCAATCGGAGTATCGGACAATCAATTCATTATTGTATGATTGAATCAATTAAAGGATACTATAAAAGTATAATACAGGTATTAATTGATAATTATGTTTAATTACCACGCCAGATGACTTTTTTATACCTACCTACTCAAATCTCGGGTAGCTTCCATCTGTTCTGGTCCTCTGGTCCTGTAATGCGCATCCTCAAATACTTCGGACATGTCTCGAGGCGCGAGGGAGACTCTATAGAGCGTCTTTTAGTGCAGGGTAAAGTGGAGGGCACTGGACCACGCGGACGCTCACCCATGAGATGGACTGACCAAATTAAATACGTAGTAGGCGATCCCTTGTATGAGTGCACAAAAAATACCAAAAGTCGGAGGAGATGGCGAGAAATCGTGAGGTGAATCACATCAGCCCCTAGACAAGAAACTACATGAGGACCACGACCGCTCTGCCACTCTTGGTGTTACGAAGAAGAAGAAGACTCAAATGTAAATATGAAACAGAAATGCATTATTACGAAATCAGTACCTACTTACTTATAATTATTATGTGCGTTTTAGGTAAAGGACATCGAATATCCATTTATAGTGATAATGAAATAAAATCAAATGAGAACGGACACAAAACTAGAATAATAATCATAGTTAATAAGTAATAACATATTTGGAAATAACAAAATACTTACGTATATAAAATCCTTGTAGGTTTCGCAAATAATCATTCTGTCATTGAAGCGATAAAAATTGATGTCATGCAATAATTTGAAACAGACGTCCAAAGTTTCCATACCGCTCGTGCTACGTCAATAACATGATGACGATATTAAGACCGTTAGTAAAAATGGTCTTAATATCGTCATCAATTAAAAAATTGCCAACAATCAATGCATGTTGTCAAGAAACTATACAAATACGCGGCCATATTAAATTAGCTGGCGAAACTTCACAGATGTGATGGGTATTGTTATATAAACATAAAAAACTGACTTTCTAAACTCTCATTACGTGCGTTAATCTGCAGCTGTAGTTAGTAGAACGTATAGAGTTCATGAAATCTTTTTTTTGTTATATCGTTTTTAGATATCGATAACTATCCCGTCTCTAAAGTTTTGCTAGCTAATTTAATTTGACTCTGTTTAGAACTAGTCTCTGTTTTAATATTAATATATGTATGCAAAGTATACAAGGTACATTAGCTAGCGAAACTGCAGACGTGCTGAGTATTTATATCTCAACACGATAAAATTATTATTATCAGCCGTTAATGTCCCACTGCTGGGCAACATGATTAGTGGAGCAGCCTATAATATCATTATAATGACAATGGAAAAAAGAATACTGAAGCCAATGACTGTCGCTATTATTATTATTATCAAGGCTAAAAAGGCCATCATTAGAAATATAATAATAGTTCACATGAAATAATCATAAAACTGTAATTACGACAATTTCCTTATTATCCCGCTAATATAATGACATCGCCAATATTATAGAACAGTGGTAAAGGCCCCGACTTACGAGTCGTAGATCGTGGGTTCGAACCCAGGCAGGCGCTTTACTTTGTGTAAATAATTTTATCACCACTGCTCTCAAAACGGTGAAGGAAAACATCGTGAGGAAACCGGCTTGGCCTAGAACCAGAAATGCAAAGACATGTGACATCTACCAACCCGTACTGGGCCCACGTGGTAGATTACAGCCCAGTCCCTCTCGAGGAGAGGAGGCCTGTGTCTCAGCAGTGGGAATCTTCAGCCTATAATGTTCCCACTGCTGGAATGCCGTCCGTATTCTAGCATTGGGAACATTATAGGCTGATTATGTATTATCTCAAAAACTTTCCTTTTTCTATGAAACAGTATTTGGTTTTTCCAAATGCCAAAGTTTGGTGCAAGTTCTAAACTACAATAAATAAACTAATTACAGTCCTTTTACGGTTATTTTATCCCGGACAGCTGCAACTCAACAGCAACATTATTACAACTAAAAAAAGATCACTGTGATTTTGACAGGCTTTTCAGTGGCAGCAACCCAACAGCAACCTTATTAAAATGAGAATAAAGATCACTGTGAGTTTGACAGACTTTTCAGTGACAGCAAACCAACAGCAACCTTATTAAAATGAGAATAAAGATCACTGTGAGTTTGACAGACTTTTCAGTGGCAGCAACCCAACAGCAACCTTATTAATATGAGAATAAAGATCACTGTGAGTTTGACAGACTTTTCAGTGGCAGCAACCCAACAGCAACCTTATTAGAATGAGAATAAAGATCACTGTGATTTTGATAGGCTTTTCAGTGGCAGCAACCCAACAGCAACCTTATTAAAATGAGAATAAACATCACTGTGATTTTGATAGACTTTTCAGTGGCAGCAACCCAACAGCAACCTTATTAAAATGAGAATAAACATCACTGTGATTTTGTCCAAATCACAGTGATGCAAAATCAGAGGTAAAATAAGCATTATGAAGGCATTAATAGAAAGGAAATTTTATTAACTTTTATGTTGTTTTTTTTCCAGATTGTAAACTACTATCAATTCAAAGAGGACAATCCGGAATTATTCGAGAATGTGTTCCCGCTGGACTTGAGAAAAATAGGAGACGCTAACGTGATTGCCGTGCCTCCATACAGGGACCAAGATGGCCGCAGACTACTGTTTTATAGAATAGGTGAGACCATACGTACTAAATTAGAATACCTAGGGCAAGATGTTGCTATTGCGGGTGCAGTGGTGGTCCAGTGGTAACGGCCGCGACTTATGAGTTGTAGGTCGAAGGTTCGAACCCCGACAGGCGCTTTACTTTGTGTAAATTATTTTATCAACACTGCTCTCAAAACATCGTGAGGTAACCGGCATGATCTAGAACCAAAAATTCGAAAATATGTGGCATCTACCAACCGCGTGGTGGATTACGGCCCCCTTCTCTCACCAAGAGGAGGCCTTTGTCTCACTGAGACAAAGGCCGAGGGTAGACATGTGCAAAACAGTGCACCACGAAGTGATGTGATATGTCATTACATTTCGTGCCGAGTAATATTACATTACACCATCATTTCAAACATCACGCGTGATGTTGTGATGTAGCGCCATGCGATAGCACACCATCGCGCGTTCTAATGTAATGCAATGTTCTAGTGTAATAGGACATCTTGTATTACCTACGACCGTACAACGGGTGGTGAGGTCAAGGAAATATAAACCCTTTTATAATAAAAATAGAGGCTAGACCTAGTTCCGAACTTCCGATATAAACCGAACATTGCCGCTGCAATGCGTTCGGGAGGGCTCGATTCGAGCGAGTCTGCGAGTCATGTCGCGAGCTACTGCGCTGCTACCGCGCGCGTAATGTTTAGTGTGATGGTGTGATGCTTATTTTAGTCGAGTAATGTGTGATGTAATAGTACGCGCTCGGGTGATATTACGCGTGATGCATCACTCGCATTACTTACAAATGTCTACTCAGCAGTGGGGACATTATAGGCTGATTACGCATTGCGGGTAGAACCTGAATGAGGCTGGCACAGGAGCGGGGACATTGGTACAAGCAAATGGAGCCGTATGTCATTCGTGGATCTTTGACAGTTACGGGTCGTCAGAAGCCCGAAAGTCTGACAACCAATCTTACCAATGGGTATCTAATATTTAATATCGGTATCTCTGCCTCGGAAACTATGTTAAGCCGTTGGTCCCGGCTGTCATTCGTGTCAGTCGTTACGGGTAGTCAGAAGCCCGATAGTCTGACAACCAGTTTTACCAAGGGGCATTGTGTTACCCAGTAACTGGGTGGAGGAGATCAAATAGGCAGTCGCACCATGTCAAATACTGGTATTCAGCTGCATAAGTTAGACCGGAAGCCGAACCCAACATATTAAAAAATCAATATAGTGAAATAAGCATCACCTTTGTACCTATTTTGCCGTCCTTTTTGACCGACTTCAAAAAAGGAGGAGGTTCTCAATTCGACTGTATTTTTTTTATGCTTGTTACCTCAGAACTCCGTTATTTACAAAATTATTTTTTTATTTGTAAGGATATACTTTCAGATTGGTCCCATATAAATTTCATCAAAAACGGTTCAGAAGTTTGGTTTTTAAACCAAAATTACTGGTAAAAATTACATCTTAAAGTGAAAAATAAAAACATTACAAGTGAATTTTTTACAAAATAGGTCGGCAGATTATAAACGTGCGAGTTTGTCTTTTTCTGTGCGTTTTTGCTGAGCAATCAGTTGCTTATCAAACGTTTGGTATTATGTTTTAAAGGCGTCTTTGGCTAACTTATATTTTATGCGACCTTTGTCTAACTTATATTTTATGCGACCTTTGTCTAATAAAAAATGAACAGTGATTAATTCGGAAATAATTTTACATAATAATTATACAAAAAAAAAAATTCGTAGCAACATTTTTTTTGTATAATTAGGTATTGAATATTTACTAGGCGTGTAGATTACCATGAGTTGTGGTTTTCATAATTATATTGTATTGACTAAAGGAAAAATATGTTTGCGAAACATGGTTAGCACGTGTTACATGATTTTTGCATCACTTACAAAAAAACGTTACCACCGTTACCACGTTATTAAAATGTCACGATTTTGCTTGAACAAAATTTACCTTCTTAATAATTCAAACTTGTATTTTATACTCATTGATTTGATCGTCATTTTCAGGTTGTTGGAACCCAAAAGAAATTCCTATGGAAGACTTATTCAAAGCTACCATCATGGCCATGGAGCTTGGTCTGCTGGAGCAGAGGTCGCAGATATTAGGAGGTGTCGTATTGTTCGATCTAGAAAACATTGGCACCCAGCACGCGTGGCAGATCACACCTTCTGTCGCGTCCAAAATGGTTAAACTTATGGTGGTAAGTGTTTACTTATACGCTCTTTTTAAGTGTGAACTTTTTCATTTTTAACCCCTGACGCAAAAACGACGGGGTGTTATACGAGGAGGGATCAAAAAGTAGTGAGAATGACATACTCCTTGCTAAGAAAAAAAAAAAATACTGGCAGGCAAAGCTCAGATACATATTTGTAATATAAAGAAAAATATCTTCGATTCTCTTTTGTCTTTTTTCTGAATGTGGTCATTTGTTTGCTTCGTGTCGGAACGTGTTCTCGAAAATGGAGAAAAACGAAGTGCGAGCCGTTATTAAATACCTCTGTTTAAAAAAGTTAACGACGCAAGAGATTCATTCCGATTTGGATGCAACATTAGGAGAGTCTGTTCCGCCGTATTCCACTGTCGCAAGGTGGGCTTCTCAATTTCGAGTAAGGAGAACGAGCACGGAAGACGAACATCGTTGCGGCCGTCCATCGACGTCAGTCACCCAAGAAAATGTTTCGAAAGTCGAGAAAATTGTATTGAGCGATCGAAGAGTTACCATCCGATACTTAATTCAAGAAACGGGCATTTCATATGGAAGTATTCAATCCACATTGAAACAATCTTTGAATATGAGAAAAGCCTCCGCAAGATGGGTGCCGAGAATGTTAACCGACAGTCAGAAACAATCGACTTGACATTTCGAAGATAGTGTTGGACAAGTTTCAAGTAGATTCTGAAAACTTTTTGTCTCCTTTCGTAACAATGGACGAAACATGGGTCCATCATTTTGATCCCGAGACAAAACAGCAATCTTCGCAATGGAAACGGCCATCATCACCGACCCCGAAGAAGTTTCGTGCCGTGGCAACGGCTGGCAAGGTTATGGCCTCAATATTTTGGGACTCAGAAGGGATATTGTTGATTGATTACCTGGAGCGTGGAACAGTGGTTCCACGCTCCTGGCCTGTAATAGTGATTACAGGCCAATATTATGCAGCTTTAATTCCCAAGTTGAGGAATGTCATCAAAGAGAAAAGAAGAGGGAAACTTCGAAGGGGCGTGCTGTTTCATCACGACAACGCACCCGCGCACAGGTCGGCAGTTGCGATGGCTGCCATTCAGCAAGCTGGCTTCGAATTGGTTGATCACCCCCCTTATTCACCAGATCTGGCGCCTAGCGATTTTTATCTGTTCCCCAAATTGAAAGAATACTTAAGGGAAACAGGTACGAAGACGATAACGAGGTGATGGATGCCGTGGAGAGCTTTTTGCAGGACCAAGACAATTTTTTTTTTTAAAGGTTTTGATGCCTTGGAAAAGCGCTGGACTCAGTGTGTAGAGAGACTCGGAGACTATGTAGAAAAATAAATTATTAAGTTATCAATAGTCATTATATTCTATCTCATTCTCACTACTTTTTGATCCCTTCTCGTAAGTTTGACGTGTCTGTGCGTGTGTGTGTGTGTGTGTGTATGTCTGTCTGTGGCATCGTAGCTCTCGAACGAATGAACCGATTTTAATTTTGTTTTTTTTTTTGTTTGAAAGGTGTATTTGTCGGGAGTGTTCTTAGCTATGTTTGATGAAAATCGGTCCAAGATGGCCGCCGCTACAAAATGGCGGATTACATATTTTTTCACAACTCCCTCAATATGGGTATCAAATGAAAGGGCTTGCTAGTAGAATATTATACACTATGTCTATGATACATTTCAAATCCAAGATAGCCGCCACCACAAAATGGCGAATTAAGTACATATTTTTTTACACAACTCCCTCAATATGGATATCAAATGAATGGGCTTGACTAGTAGAATACTATACACGGTGACAAATTTCAAATCCAAGATGGCCACCACCACAAAATGGCGAATTACAAAAAACCAGAGGGGCAATTCTCGTAATTTTAAGAACGTTCACAGTCTGATCTCAGTCTTAATCTGAAAAACCTCTAATTTCCCTACATTTTGACAAGTTTTTGACATTTGTTTGTCGCTGAGATGAGACTGCGACTAGATTTTGAACGTTTTAAATTACGAGAATTGGCCATCTGATTAAATACCAAATTGCCTAAATCTTAAAACGCAAGAAAATAAAAGAAAAGAAATAATAAGGAGTCTCTACAAAAAGCATGATAAAAAATTTAATTAAAAATTTCAAAAAACCCCCGACTACCTGAAACCCTATAAAAAGAAAAAAATAACCTTGAAATTATGACCATACGTAAGTACGTATGAAAGTTTTTCATTAAAATATTGTCCCGTCGGGGGACCGCTACTATTTTAAACTTTAACAGAACGTTAGGCTAATAATTAGAGCGGTCCCCCGACGGGGCAACATTTAATCAAAAAATTTCATACGTACTTACGTCATCATCATCTGCCTAGCCTTTTCCCAACTATGTTGGGGTCAGCTTCCAGTCTAACCGGATGCAGCTAAATACCAGTATTTTACATGGAGCGACTGCCTATCTGACCTCCACAACCCAGTTACTGGGTAATACGATACCCCTTGGTAAGACTGGATACATACGTACTTACGTATGGTCATAATTTCAAGGTTATTTTTTTCTTTTTTTAGGGTTTCACGTAGTCGGGGGTGTTTTTTAATTATATTTTTTTTAAATTTATTTTCTTTTTTTATAGAGACGAAAATACCGTTAGGAAAGCACGTAACACACTATCAATCACAATCTGAATCTTTTCGAAGGATATTGCTATTCCATTGCTTGATCACATGTTCGAAAAAATTGTCTTGACAACGTAAATAACGCAATGAACGTGTTGAACTGTCAAAATGAAATCCATTGCTACTGATAGTGTATTACGCAATTACCCCGTGGGTAAGCAGCATAGATCCAAATTATAATACCCTTATAACACGGAGCTTCGAGCCAAAATACTGGTAGTTGCGGTAATTGAACCCTTGTAGAGTCTCATGCTCTCACGAGTATCGTACCCTTATAATTGTATATAATATATTAAATTATGTATTTAGAGTTTAAATCATTGCTCATTTATGTTCCAGTCATGTTTCCCGGTATCGACGTACGCCATCCACATCATCAACCACTCGTGGTTGTTCGACAAGATCTACAACATCTTCAAACCTTTACTGAACGCCCACATGCGGTCGAGTATCTACTTCCACGGACACGACCTCACCTCCCTACACAAGCACATACTACCCGCCCACTTGCCAGAGAGCTACGGGGGAATATGGCCAGACTACTCCTACACAATCTGGCTAAACTCGTTGAAGAAGAACTATGAAGTGGCTAAAGAAGTTATCAGTTATGGGTATAACTTCCGAGAGGAAGAAGTGGATCCAGAAGTAGCGAGGCAGTTGAAGGAAAACGGCCTAAAGTTGTATTGAAACATGTTTATCCTTAAAAGATAAAACCCTAACACTGAACGTCTTGAACATTTTGTTGACAGTGCTTTTAAGATAGTGATAAATCATTTGCAGTGAAATAGTTCGATTTGAGATTCAGGTCACTGTGATATGACATCATCGCACCTACCTAGACAATATAAGTGTTGATATACACGACTTTATATTTCCAGCGTAAGCTGACTTCTCTTTGTACGAAAAGCCTATATATACAATGCGAGGTCTACTAAAACTGGAAGTTTGTATAGCTTGATATGTTCGTGTGTACGTCTTTTCTAAGCTATTGAACTTTTTCTTCTTTCATTCCTAAATTAGACTAATTTGGTTATGTATGTCTAGATTTTAGAATATTTACTTATTGACGACTTTGAGATTTGTTAGTCATTTAAGGGCTGATTTTTCTATCGCCAGTTTTTGTATGAAAGAACTGTCAAATTTTCAAACTTGTTCCTTGGATAAAGTTATCGGATGATTGAAAAATCAGCCCTAAGATATAAATTGCCGATGTTGATTCATGGGGCTTGTTATTATATAAATGCAAAATTTCGTATAGTTTTTAAGAGCCAATATTAGAACATCACTTGTTTTAATTGGATTTTTAAATTGAATTTACTAAAACTATGAATCCATTTAATATGAACATAACATTGCGTATTTACGTACTTAGACAGTAGGTTCGTTTTTTTATTTTAATTATTTTTCTATGATTTAATTAAGTGCTCATACAGGAGCGGCACGCGCTAACGGCAGAGCCAACTGCAGCCGTCGACGCGTCGCGTTCGGCGGCTGCCGGCGACGCGTCTACGGCTGCCGCTGACGAGAGTCGACGACTGCAGTTAGGTACCTCTGCTGTTGGCAACGTGCCGCTCGTGAGCATTAAACTAGTTAACTTAGGGCTGATTTTTCAATCATCAGATAACTTTATTCGACGAATAATTTTGAAATTTTGACAGTTATTTCATACTAAATCTGTCAAACGTCAATTTTAGTCCTAAAATAAAAGTTATCTGGCGATGGAAAAATCAGCCCTTAATTTATAAGGCTTAACGGCAGAATTCGTCAAAAAACCTGTGATAGAACAAATTATGCATATTAAAGCACCCATAGTTATAAGTTTTAGGCTCTATTTTTCTACTATTTTAGTATATTATGTATGTTTAATAAGTAATACAAGTTTAAAACAATTCGACTTGTTATTTACATCTCCTTCACTTAAAAATAATTCGACTCTATTGATAGGTGTTGATACCTTGACGCTGCAATTCTAATTATTATAAAACAGAACAATTGTTACAAGTATGTTTATCACACGAAGCGACATGCGCTTTACTTGCGGTAACCAAGTTTAAAACACGTTGTAAAACGTGAAGACGAGTAGCGTCAGCGAATAACACACACACACACACACGCTCGACACACACACTTCCGACTTCGCCCGTATCTCGAACGGTACAGAGAGCTCCAGCCCTTACACACACATTCATAGCGTGTATACTTGGTAACCACCAGTAAAGCACGCATCACTTCGTGAGATAAAAATACTGTGCATATCTGATAAATATTGTGTACCCCTGGTTGTGGAAGCTGCCTTTCACAAACGATTAAAAACTAATATATAAGTGTGTTTTTTCTTAAAAACACTACGAGTATGACTCAGGGTTAGTGCGTATGGAAAAGATATAATATACCCGGAAACTAAATAGACATTGTTAAATCAATAAACGTGATCGGTTGTAATTATATGTTGAGAAACTCAATGACGCCTGCAAAACAAATATTTAATTCTTATATAAGCAAAAGCGTGTGTTGTTTATTGTAACAAGAATGTTTTCCAGCCGTGTCCTTACACCTATTTATTTATAGCTAGCTGTGCCCCGCGGTTTCAACCACGTGAAATTTCTTGTTCCCCGACCCACCCCGTCGCATCGCATCGCATCGCCTGCCCGCGTTATTGCTTCGCTTCGTTTTGCTCGGCTCCTAAAGGTCCTAGCGTGATGTAAGCCTATAGCCTTCCTCGAGAATTGAGCTATCAAACGCAAAAATATTTTTTCAAATCGGACTGGCAGCTCCAGAGATTAACCCCTATACATACAAATACCTCTTAGGGATGATTTTTTCAACGCCAGATAATTTTATTCGAGATATAGTTTTGAATTTTTGACAATTTTTCCATACAAAGTCTGTCAGACGTCAATTTTAATTCCACGAATAAAAATTATATCTGTCGATTGAAAAATCAACCCTTAATAAAATAAATTATAGATAAGGGCCTATTATTTACGGAAAGGTCATTGGCCTCGCCTGGTACAAATTAAGGCTCAACCACAGCCACAGAATGTAGCACCCTGTATAAATAAATTCTATTTCTGCTTAATACCTACGTGTTTCGCAAATTTGAACTTCATAAATATTTTTCCTTCCATTGACAAATTCAAGACCTTTGGAAACGCATTTACGCCTTATACCTAAGTTTAAAGTTTTTAAAGTTTTCTACATAGAAGATGAAAAAGGCAATCTGTTTAATTTAGTAGCGGAGGCTACTCACGTATTATAATATACCCGATATGCACGAATTGTGTGTGTGAAGCACCTATTTAGCAAACCGCCAATATATTCACCAAATAATGACATATTTCAGTTCACATTTTTAACAGACTCATTTATCTATTATACATAAATAACAACTTACATACATACATACATAAACTCTTTTTCCCATGGCGGTGGGTAGGCAGAAACTATAGAACGCGACCTGCTTCGATCCTTACATACTCCTTTTACCTCGTTCACATTCATACTCCTGACGGGCAAGTCTCCTAATTTTAAGAATAATGCATATATTCGATTGAAACTAAATGAAAATCACGGACATTTCTGGGAATTGTATAAAATCCAATACACTATCGGATTTTGAGGTTATAATTAGGCCAATAGAAACATACGGTAATAACGAGTTTATTAGTGAAAATACATTGCATTTGCAAGTTTTTGACTTTGATTGTCGCTGAGATGAGATTGCGACTAGATTTTGAACGTTTATAATTACGGGAATTGGCCTTCAGGCCTTTTTTTTTTTTTTTTTGAGGATGGGAAATCATCAAATGACTCCTCCCGCTCTGGATGGAGCAGGAGGGAGTGTCAGACTCTTACTGACTAAAACCCACCCGTGTTCCTTCCTTAGCCCTTTATGTTCCAGGGCAGGGCCTTCAGGCCTTACACGCACGTCCGTTGTGAGCACCTGACCTTTTTGAAGAACATCACCAATTAGGTCACTATATGTCCTCCTAGGGCGTCCCCTCCCGGCGTTTCCACTCACATCTGCCGTGTAGTCGTACAAATACCCTTTGTTAGTCGCCTTTTATTTATCCATTAAACATGACGAAACCAGAATTTACAACTTATAATACTAATTAATCAATAAAATAAAAATATGTACCTATATAATATCCTAACTTCACAAACATAACTGATGTCACTTGGAAAGCTGTCACGCTAAAATGGATTTGGGCTGAACACTACTGCACACCTCTGCATGTCAGACAACCTCCCTTTTAACGGCAAGCGACATCGCGGCAGGCCCAGACGGAGTGCCCGGCTGGACTTCTTCAACTAGAACTGGTTCTCAGCAGCATTAAACAGAGAGAAATAGAAAGAGAGTAGGAAGGCCTTTGACCTGCAGATCACCGGCTTTTAATAATATTAATAACCTTCCCGCATGATGGGAACCTCGTGAAAGCTGAGAAAGATAAACAAATCAAGTATCTTGACTTGGCTCACGAGGTTGTCGACATGTGGGATCATGGGAACATGGGTTTATTGTGCCCATAGTCGTGACAGCCAATGAATTAATAGGCAAGGGCCTTGACCTGTTGGCCTGAGGAGGCTCTCGTTAGGCTGCTGGATCAAGGGCTTGATTCAGAAAGCGGTACTTCTGGACACAACCCGCATTGTTAGGAGGTTCCTCTCTGTGGAGCCCTGACCGCTTGCTTGGAACGTGTTCCCAATACCTGCTACTATTTTTTATATTTTTAAATGTTTTTATATTCTAATATTTAAAAATATTATTTATATGTATTTAGGGTTGATTTTTCCAACGCCAGATAATTTTATCCGAGGAATAATTCTGAGTTTTTGACAGTTCTTCCATAAAATATCTGTTAGAGGTCAATTTTATTTCTCGAATAAAAATTATCTGTCGATTGAAAAATAAGCCCTTAATTGAATAAAGGAAAATTAATAATCCTAACTTTTTTAGCTCGAACATTTGCCTTCGTCTATAGTGACTACTACTGTAATCATCATAGATTGTTGTGACAGGACTCCCACGTCCCCCTACCGTCACCAAACTGTCGAAATTTCGCCGGTGGGATGTTGGGTTAGGCCGAATTCGTCATCTTTTGAATTGTTACATAACAAACGGGTAAGTAGCCATTGGTGGGAGCTTCGACCCTGGGCCCGGCGGCGGCCCGCACTTAAATGAAACGTCAATACCTACGTAATTTACCATTTTAACTCTTATTTTAAGATTTTTCTTTCCAAACGCTACGAGGAGGAATACCTCACATTCTACTAAAACCTGTGCGGTATAAAAGTAAGATTAATGAACAAAAACATTTTTGAAGGAGTGTTAAACCGAGCTTTAACGGCGTACTTAAAACTTGGGCAAGTCTTTTGTTCAATGAAGGGTCGGCATTTCACATTGTTTTAACTTAGCAAAACAACAAAACGGATATTACGTGGGAAAATACGTAAGTACTAAGCCCACGTTCGCACGGACATAAAAATATCGCGGCGGGATTTTATTGCGCACTGGAATTTCAACTGTCGGTGTCGAACCGTGCTTTGAGAATCCAACAGAGCGCATCCCAGAGCGTCAAAAAAACCCTTGCCGACTCGTAGTCACACCAGATTATCACACCAGTATGACAAACAGGATTTTTTTTCTCGTTTGTCACACTACTGATTTTTCCACACCATGTATACGATAATTGCTAGTGCAGTACCTACTTTGTGGTAAGTAATGCAAGCTATGCCTATGTTCAGCTGTGGATGTCCAGTGGTTCATATGATAATGCAAACTTTATCTAGTAGGTACTGGCCGGTTGGCGGTTGGAAACAATGATAAATGCAATTGACAGACTCGCGTCAATAGTTTGCTCATTTAAACGTCAACGATTTTGCAAATCGTATTTTGTTCTGAAGAAGCAAAGCAATTATTAAAAAGTGTGAAAGAATATTTTATAGATGCGACTTTTAAGAGTTCGCCACGACCATTTCCACAATTACTTTCTATCCTCGGCGACTTGGGGAGCACGTCTCAAACAACTTCAGTGATACCGCTAATACATGTGCTTATGAGCGACAAAAAAGAGTCGACATATGCTGCATTATTTGACATCCTGATAACTAAATTTCCAGATTGGTGTCCCACTGTATTCCACGCAGATTTCGAGATTGCCGTAGCAAATGCCTTAAGATGTTTTTTTCCACATATATCGGTAAAAAAGTGTTACTATCATTATTGTCAGAGCTTATGGCGAAAAGCGAAATCAATTGGTTTGAAAAGTAAACTACATAAAAGATTTGTGGGACTATGTACGGCATTTCCGCTAACTCCATTAGAACTTGTTAAAAACGGATGGGGATACATACAAACAGAATCTAATGAATTTAGCGGGAAAAAGATGAAACAGTTCATAGCATACATGGCGCGACAATGGCTAAATGATGAACAATATATCGCCGACTGGAATATAGTTGGTCAAAGGCACAGAACCAACAACGTTTGTGAAAGTTGGCACTCCCAATTAAATAAAAATATAAATAAAAACTACGTTACCATACTAAAATTATTAACAGTATTATTCAATCAAAAAGAAATTAATATCGCAAAAAAAAGAAGGATCGACCAAACTGATAAAGATAATTTTATCATTTTCTGCCAATTGAAACTTTTAAATGGCGAAATATCATTGGGACATTTCCTTGAAACATTGCGTTAATAATTTAAAAAATTTAAACCGACCTCAAAAAGAAATTAACTCAAAATTATGAAATAACATTAATTTCGGAAGTCGGTGTCTTGGGATCTGTGTTTTAGTTTTTTGCCACCGACTTCCGAAATTAATCTTATTTCATAATTTTGAGTTAACTTCTTTTTGAAGTCGGTTTTTTTTTTTATTAAGTACTTTTTATATCGTAATTTTTAATTTTAAGTTAAAACTGGAATATTTATTTGTAATAAGTAGGTAAGTAATAGTTTTGTTGTAAATAAAATATTGCACTAGAATTTGACCAAGGTTTTGAGATGTTTTCCCTTTGACACTACGCCCATAGCTTGTATCACTAAGCCAGGCCGTCACACTTACACGTACCTATTAGTCCATATTTTGAAAATGCCTGAATCGATTTTGATGAAACTTACACTGTTCTCTAAGTTGAAGTAAAAATGCTCATATGTATCTATAAAATTTTGTATTTGCTTGGAAGCCCTAATAGATTGTCATAATATGTGAATATAATGCAGTTCCAATAATATTACATGTCGAATTATACGTGTCGAATTGAAACCTCCTTTTTTTTGAAAGTCGCTAAAAATATAAGCTGTTATGTAATTTTAAGGTTTTTAATTTAATTAAGGGCTGATTTTCCAATCGACAGATATTTTTTATTATTCATAGAATAAAATTGACGTCTGACAGATTTTATATGGTCTTCCATATAAAATCTGTCAGACGTCAATTTTACTTAATTTTAACTGTCAAAAATTCAAAATGATTCCTCTGATAAAATTATCTGGCGTTGGAAAAATAAGCCCTAAGTAGTATAACTAGGACACCACTAGTTAGGAATACATGGTGTGGAAAAATCAGTGGTGTGACAAACTAGAAAAGAAATCCTGTTTGTCATACTGGTGTGATAATCTGGTGTGACTACGAGTCGGCAAGGAAAAAAACCACACTTGAATTTACAACTCTCGGCGCTAAGAAGTGCGTTGAAAACCATGCGCGCGAAAAAATTTGCCGCGGAGAAAACGCGCTCGTGCATACCTGCGCTAACAAGTAGACATTCTCCATCCCTGTTATTTGTGTTTTTGGTCATGACGTATAAATGTGATTATACGAGTATACGGTACCAAATTACTTAGATTGGAGCATTTTTATGAATGAAAGTAGCACCATCAATCATGTTCACTGTCTGAATGGGGATCAGGGCATTGACCGCGACCCCTGTGACGTCACAAGACGCGCCCCCAGGCGACAAGTGTGATCGTGTGAAAACTGATGAAGGGCGCAGTGTATGGCTTCCGAGTGTTTATACTGAAATGTCAGCCACACGAGAACATTCGAGAAGCTGCCCACGTCTGTAGCTGACATCGCATGATGACACCAGCATCATTGTTCAGTCACACTTCGAGGTTTCGTAAAGTTTGTCATGTTGAACTTAGTTCGTGCGTGTGTGGGATAGCCTTTCGATTCCTTTGAATTCATACGATAGATCTATTTTGAGCAGTTGTTAATTCTAAGAATTACATGTAGGTACTGATGTATGATATTTTCGGCCTGCTTAAGGCTGTACCTGTACCTAGGTCTAGATGTTAAGGCGCTGCCTAAACGTAGGAAACCGTAAAACGCTCAGTTTTTTGTGGAACAGTTAGGCCTATTGGTACATATTACAAGCTAGATAAACATTGAGTGTGTTGTCAAATGTTCAAAGAAAATATTTCATAAAAATAAAATATTTATCACTGCCTAATTCTCGAAATCTCGTGTATGTTTTATGTAGTGATAATAAAGGGAATTCAAACTAAAGAACTGCATAAAAAATCCGCTTAGTCTTGCATTTATTTTTCAATTTAATTGAAACTACAAAATCACTTTTATTTTGATGGTCATTCGATTTAATTTGCATCAAACGCATCGCTGTTTTGATCTTTATTTGTTGCCGCGAATAAAAATTTGCTCCTTACCAGCGCGGTAAGAAACATTAGCTTAGTAAACTACAGTTCGCAACTTCGTTACCGAAACAGTATAACAATTGCCTAGTGTATATCTCTATGCTAAGTACCCCGTCTTATACCCACCGATAGGCTTTGGGTATAGTTCAAAGTGAAAGGCGTTTTGGGGGACTGTCTTTTGTAATTTTAACGTACGAAAAGTGCTGATTCTCAGCCTAATTTGAATAAATGACTTTTGATTTTGAGTTGGCATATTGTTTGTATTTATTATTATCACTTGTATGTATTTTTGTTATTTCTCTTTTGGCTTTAATAAATAATAAATGAATTAAAAGGTCAATTAATGAATCCAAATAAAATACGGTTTATAATAATATACAAAACAAAACAATATAAACAGAACTACCTTCTAGAGAGAGTCACAGATTTCTTTTCTTCTAAAAGATCACCTTTACTAATTCTGGAATGTCTTACATTAGGAGATCTTATATTTTCCTTAGACGTTTCCTCTGATATCTGTAGTAGGCATGAAGAGTGAGGGTGCCGTAGACGTGAACATCTGGGAAATTTAAAGTTTGATATGTTTTTCGTTTCAGACTGCTCCGGGTTCTGCCCAGTTACGTCGGCAGAGCGTCTGGTTTTGCGGAAAGTATTCCTCAGTCGTGCAAAGAAACCGTCTTTATTGGATTTCGGGAACGGTAGGACTTGATTCATTGATAATGAGGGCGTTGCTCCTTTTGGAGGACTTTCTAAATCTACTTTTGAAATCTTATGCACATTAGTGTTACGTTGAGTGACGACTGGTCTTGTCAAGTTGCAGCAACTTTGAGTGGCGTCTTGCGGCTTCGGAAATCGGTTGCTCTTCTCCTCCAGACGTTTTCGCAGGAAGTGTACGCTCGCCGTGTAGAACAATTGTTCGTCGTCGGGTTTGGAGAATGCCACATCGAAAGGATCCGAGGCCGCACTGTCAGGAGGCCTGGATGTTAAAGAGTTTCGCCGTTGCATTCCTTGTCAGTGTTAGTAGTCAGTCTGATGGTCGGATACATTTTTATCGATTCATCGGTGAATACTATAACGATATTATTAGCTTATTATATTTTAAGATTACAAAACAATATTAATTTCCCTAATTTGTGTATTGAACTGACGGATTGTCACTGTCATCGAAAAATTACCTAATAATGTTTTAAAAATAAAATAGTAAGTTTTCAAGGAGGTTCGTTTTCAAAGTTAGGTGTGGGGATAAACCTATAGATATAAATATTAAAATGGTAAAACCACGAATCAAACTCTACTAAAAAACAACGAAACTTTACGATCGATATTTTACGCTATAAGGTAGTTTTATTTTTTATCCGAAGTACCGGAAACAAAATTGCAAGAGTAAACAAGTTATAAGTTCCGAAAGGAGAGAATAATCAATTCCTGTTTCGAAAAACAACACTACCGGTTTCCTGATTTTTAACATAAACACATCTCTTTGATGTTGAGCATTGATGGCCAAAATAACCTTAATCTTGCCAATTCAAACATTTTCCCATTCAGCCTTATTTAACTGAGCGTAAAATAAACTTAGTATTAATACATTGCCAGACGGACATGCGATTACGACATTATTACGACTGTATACAAAATTAACATTATCGTAAACACATTTCTATTTAAGGCTAGACTAAATTAAAGGTCAGCCTCTTATCCTAACATAACATCACGCCTGTATTCCCCGAGGTGGTAAGCAAGGTGTTCTCGGTAAACCCACATTTCACCATGAATGCTTTAAGTTCTAGGTAAAGGGCGGGTTTAATGCCATTAAAATGCCAGTCTCACTAATTAATAGTACAGACGCCAGCAGGTCAAGCTACCCGAAACCGTCAAATTTTCCCAATCAACCTTGAACATTAATGCTTTAGCGATAAAGTTGAAAATCTATTAAAGAAATTTGACAGATTGTAGTAGCTTGATGTGCTGGCGTCTGTACATTATGATATAAGTGCGGTAAGTTGAAAATTACAGCCGAGGCGATGTTGCTAGCCGGAGCGGTAGGCGAGGGCTACAAGAAAGCAGAGGCTGTAATTATCAAAGCGCACGTATGTCTTACGACGTTTTATAAAATATGTGCGAGGAAATAAATAAAACTCGGACTTTCTTAAACGAATAAATCTTTAATCACTTGTTAAAGCAGTTATAAAAATTTTAACAATTTGTAAAATTGATTATTATGTTGCCAGTTGGCATTTTAATGTTTTCAAGTTATTATTATTAGTTACAATTTCACCAGTCTCTCTCTCACTCTCTTGAGTGAAAGTAGGAGAAACGATACCACAGAGTTCTGCAGTTGGTGGCGGCGACGGAGGCGGCTGCGGCGGCGGCGACATTGGTGGAATGTATGCGTGTGTATTCGTAGATGTTCGAGAGTCAACACTTGGCTCCTTTATATTCCTTGTAATGCGAGAGCTAATTTCTTCTTTATTTCTCATCGAGTCATCTATGTAACCCTCGGCTACACTGTTCGACCGCCGCCCTCCGTGGCATTTTAGTGTCAATAAGTTCGCACCTGAATCGGCGAGCAATGTAGCCGAGAACCTTCTGAAACTGTGCCCCGTGTATTCATGTGTAACATCCAAAGGACATGGCTAACTGACTGCCCCAAGCATGAATAGTAACCTCACATTAACTTGTAATATTTAAATATTCGTTCATGAATTATGAAGCGTTTAATAATTTCCTAGAACTTTCGTGAACTCTTAGACATAAAAAAGTATCTTAGTTGCTTTTTTTGATTGACATGACAAGTTCAAGGAGAATAATAATACAGTACTATCATGTCGCTTTTCTAGAATGTCAAATCAAAACTATACTTATATCGATTTTTGATAACAGGTATCAAAACGATTTATTTTCTGAAACTAAGAAGTGGTTGCTTGCAGACTGGTTGCTTTATTTATTATAAATAATTCACGTGGGTACTAAGGTCTAGGTGGGTAGGTGGGTGGTAAGTTTGTTCTAGGTTCCAAGGAATGCCAACATTTGTCATCCTTGTTATGAACTGCTGAATTCAGAAGCAATTAGTGATGTAAGTACGTTTATTTGGTAATACGTTTATTTTATACAATGCAGTGGAAAGAAACGATTCAATGTTACAGAATTTACCAACGTCACATCCATCAAGTAAATAAATTGTTTTTTAAACACAGTGTGTTCTTTTATATTTACATGCCCATCCGGTAGCATGGATCATCTTCCTTTTCAGATATTCAGTTTCTCAGCCTATAAATCATCAGAACTACTGTCCCTGACCTCTCTCTCTCTGGTTGTGTTAATGGGCTAGCATCCAATCAGAATGATTTGATCAAACGGACAGATAACCTAACTTTTTTAGATAAACTAACTTTTTTAGATAAACTAACTTTTTTAGATAAACTAACTTTTATAGATAAACTAACTTTTTTAGATAAACTAACTTTTTTAGATAATGTTCTTATAAGATTCACAGAATAAATAAATAAATCCCATTTTTGTTGTTTTATCTCAATATCTTTTATGTCCTCCCAGGATTTAACAATCACCTAAGTCCCCCAGGCGCATTTGTTTGTTAGTCTGTCTGTACGGATGTAATAGCAAACAGATTTTGATGGGGTTGTCACCAGTAGGTAGATTGGTTCTTCCGGAAGGTTTAGGTATACATTCGTGTAGGTTGTATTGACCAATGTAATTCAAGTCAGAAAAATCCTGCCGCCTGAGTGTTATTCTTGCGTGCGTTGCCCCAATCAGCGCCCAGAATCCGCCTCTCGAGTCCATTTATTTTTAGTTAATATTAATCCTTATTTTCAAATACTTCCATCATTTCAACCACTACTTATATTGTCTGTGAAAACTGTCTTTATTTCAACTCATTTGAATAAATAGTTTAGGATTTATAAGAGTTTAATACTTAAATACACGCGGGGAGTGATTTTTGCACGGATTGTAGAATGCTCGTTGTATCACGGTTTTTGGTAGGTTTTTACCCTATTGTAGATATTTACTCAAGTACCACCGTGCGAAATCAGGGTGGGTCATTAGGCAAAAATACAATTATCAATATTATCGCAGATACATCTAAACGCCTAGGTAAAAGTTCATAGCAATATCATTTATTTGCAGTTTTTGTATGCCTATTGACGTAGGAGTTACACGATTTCATTTTCAGGATTATAAATATATGAAAAGTTCCTGAAACTTTTTTTTATATGAAATACTAATATCCAGCTATTCAGAATTACATATTGCTAGGTACCATGTTTATTCATTGCTGAAAAGTCGTCCATACTTCTATTTAGCCATCTCCTTTAAGAAAGTGGCAATTTGTTTCGGCATTGCTCCAAATTTATTTATGCCAATGGGTTGGCTAGTGCATTTTCCATTTTGGTAATTTTGAAAAAATCTGTTAGACATCGCTTTTGTTGAACGAAGCGTTTAGCTTCGTATTTCTTCACTATGTTGTGAAAAGGCCCCTGTATTGTGAACGATCTTGGGGTTTTATGTTTTGTGTTTTTGACCTGGACAAGAAGAACCCGCCCATGGTTCTCGACATCATTAGTTGTGATGTTTGCCAACTCTTGACGTCTACATGCACCATTTATACCGAATATTAATACAACCTGAAAAGAGATAAAAACAACGTACAAAACACCTGTCTTGTAAAGAAATACGAAAGTGAAAGAATTTAATAACAATAATTTAGTTTCAACTGACCTTTGTTGCCAAATATCGGCAATCCGGAGCTTCTTTTAGGAACTTCTTGACATTGTCAGCCGAAAATACTTTCAACTTTTTACTCACATGGTCACTTGAGCGTCTTTTTAGAAATGCCAGCAAGTTGGAGTATGGTTTGATCAGGGCCGGATCTACCTAAGGGCTGCTTGGGCTGCAGCCCAGGGCCCCGAGGTTACAAGGGGGCCCAGACCCCGCTAAAAACAATAGGCGATAATTTGAATTGAAAAAATGGTTGTCTGTAAAGTCGGTTTACGGACGATATTTTTACGTGATAACGTCATAAGAAAACATTGATGAAAAATTGCATACTTCTATGAATTGAGTTAAGGGGGGAAATACGTGTAAAAGGCTGTTTTCATGCTTAATTTTAATTATCTGAAATAAATTATTCTATTCTATTCTAAGGTATAAAAAATGAATATTATTTACTGAAACTATTAGATTATTTAATACATATATTCATGAGTTTTTTTTTCATGTTTTACAAAAATATAACTTAAAAGTAGCCCCTAAGTAGTTTCAGCCCAGGGCCCCACAAATTCACGATCCGCCCCTGGGTTTGATATCAATACCATGTTTTGTTTTCACAGTGCTTTTTAGCATTGAATAGTAGCACCACAATGAGCTTGACTTATATTTTTGAGAAAGTTCCATGAAATAGGCTAAAAACACACTTTCTGAAAATGAATTTACATCTTTGCTTGTTTTCCATAAGATGAAATTTTGATACGCTTGTATCTATCGGTCGATTTTTCGGGCAAGAGGCTTAGAGTAGCCTTTTTCTGCCTCTGAGACTTCTGGCGGTGTCGAATTAATAAATTCATCATTAATGACGACATTTTCAAATAAAAACAATACAGCGAAAAGAAAAAACGCGCGGAATCATTTTTACTTGTTCACAAATTAGCGATGCGCGCGCATCAGCACAAAAAACAGCCAGTATTACTAATAAAGTAAATGAATATTTTTGTGTTTTTGTGACAGATAAATTACTGTCAAAATGCATTAAATTAAAGAATTAAATGTTTATTTATTATATTTTATCTCCCAAAGTTAATTTTATTCATAAAATGTTGACTATTTTTCTGACATAAAAACTCTTTGCTAAGATTTAAAATAGTAGGTACCGTTCGTTTTAGACGGAGCATCTTGATAAACCGTGCGTTTTACCTTATTAAAAAGAAACTCGTGTGTTTTACATTACAATAACGCACATATACGTAATGAGATACAATACGATATTGACATTGGTGAAATAAGAGACTCTTTACGAGCAAATGTGTTATAAAAGCAATTTTACCACTTACATATAAGGTTACTAGCTGCGCCCCGCGGTTTCACCCGCATAAGTTTCGATGCCGTGGGAATATCGGGATAAAAATTATCGTATATGTTAATTCTGGTGTACCAAATTTCATCCAAATCCGTTCAGTAGTTTTTGCGTGAAAGCAAAAACATTCATCCATCCATACAAACTTTCGTGTTTATATTATTAGTAGGATTCACTGATCCTTTGTTTAAGTTTCCTTTAGTAAAAATTACGAACGAAAAATGACATACAAACTTTCGCATTTATAATATTAGTAGTACAGTAGGATAATACTAATCTGAAATGGAATGATAAAATAAATAATGATAATATGGATATTTTGTGAATATTAACGGAGCTTTTCAGATCGCAAGTTCGAAGCGTCACCAGCAGTGCGATTCTGTAACCATATCACCGTGAAAATTTAGGTGAAGTGAGCGCGGAGTGAGCTGTCATTCCAGTCTAATGCTAGGAATTCACACTATTGGCAGCTCACTTTAGAGTGAGCTGCCAATAGTGTGAATTCTCACCGAAAACCGAAAACTCACCGGGAAAACTTAAGAGAAGTGAGCTTAGGCACACTTCACTTAAGTTTTCCCGGTGAGTTTTTTACAGAATCGATCGGCAGCTCATGCCTGCGGCCTCCGATGTAGTTCAACACTAGTAAGCGAAGGTGTATGTACCTGTGTTCTATTTACACCTATGTGAATAGAAAAGAAAAGAAAATGTGAAAGCTTCCATACTCATCCTTAAATAATTCATACACACAAAGTTTTAGGAACATATCAATGGTTATCCGAAGTGGCGAAGTTCAACAAGATCTGAGAAAAGTCATGCCAACGACTCGAAGAAGAACAATGGTTGTCCAATGTCCAATTAAACATCAACTGTCTTTACAAAACTATACTTGTTTTGGGGTTGACAGGCCGGCACCACTTGACTGCAGCTGATCGCCCCAACAGTTGAACAACCTCACAGTGAACTCTCACAATTTTCAAGGCTGTTTATTTGATTTTCTCATAGAATATTTATTCATCGATCAAATATCACGTACGTTTTATCACTTTACTTTGTAGTAAATTTAATAATTCTGTCATTTCAAAACGCCTCAAATAAACTTTCAAAAGAAATGATAAACGACCGTTTAGAGACAAACAATCAGACGAGTTATTTAGTGTTGTGTTCATTTACTTTCAGCGCTTTCAGTACGGTGACCCTAGCTTTTCAAAATAAACGGCTGTCTCTACACAATGGAAATGCCCCGAAGCGCGGTAGCTGTGACAATAAATTTACTTAGTTGCGAAAGTACATTAATGAACTCGGAACTTTCCAACATTTAAATAAACGCTTCCATTGATACTTCATTCCACTAAATCTGCAGGAGATAAGTGAACCCTTTGTGTCTCAATTAACTTCGTGTACTATTTTCAAATACTTAAAATCCTTTATTCTAAGTTATAAGAGTATTATCAATTGGTGTAATACGATTTTCGAGAGTTTTACTATACCTGAAAGAAAAAAACAAGCCTTATAATAAATCATTTCTTGAGTGTTTTGAACTTTAAGAGCGGCCGTTGACTCATTGATTTCAAATGAAAATTCACGTGGAATAAACGCTTCGAAACAAGATTTACACAATGTATTAGTCAAACGATTCACGAAGTTTATTATTCGAATCAAATCTGCTTGAATTATTGAAAAACACGAGCGCCCAATTACAATGCTTTAGCACCAGCGATTGTCCGATTGCTGGTATTACAGGCCCATCTAAATTTAATAAAGAGGGTCATTGCACTCGCATTTTAATATTTTCCTAGTTAGTATAAGCAGATCGGAAACACATTTTTAGTCATTTCCAATATGCATGCAGTTTCAGAGCTAAATAGTTTAGCCCTAGTGCTTAATAGTTATGCAGTTTCAGTGCTAAATAGTTTAGCACTGCAACCGCAATTTGGAAATGTCTGAAAATCTGTTTCCGATCTACTTACTATGTACGATATAATAATAGTCAACCAGACCGTATATCGGCCTAGGCGGTCAATCTCAATGGAGAATAGCCTTTGGCGCGGGAGATATTATAGTGCACAAGTGTGTGCGCAGACACAGGAGCACTCTCTCTTCCCTTACTCTCATAGTCTGATGGGCGGCATTCCGACACGACCGGAGAGAGATCAGGCGTAGGATTAACGGCTTGACTTGCTTTCCGAGGCACGGGGGTATCACACGGCCAAGCTGTTACTAGGAAAAATTCTGATGGACAAACCAAATAACACTACCCGACCTGGGAATCGAACCCCATGCTCAGTAGCCGCGCTCCACGAGACCATCTCGGGGCAGTGTATAATAAAGGGTGTAAAAAGAAACAAAATTAAAATCGGTTCATCCATTCGGGAGCTACGATGCCACAGACAGACATACACACACACACACACACACACACACACACACACACACACACACACACACACACACAGACACGTCAAACTTATAACACCCCGTCGTTTTTGCGTCGGGGGTTAAAAAGACACTTAACGTAGCCGAGAGTCACTTGCACTCCCCGTCATTGTAATCATTTTTTTGTACTGGACCATACCTGGGAACCTTCTGGTTACGGAGATATTGAAGGTCAAAGTTCCAAATTTAACTGACGGTTTTCTTATCAAGTTTTTAATGTTATAACACAACTTTGAATACCCCACGACCCCTGTACCGTTGCATGCATAAACACAATGTTATGTGTGTGTTACATTATGCACTACCGCAAACAGCTCACACCAATATCGATTTCCAGCAATAATTTTTGAGCTATGTTACTTAGTTTGACGTATAGAATGCGTAGTTGACGGCTATGTGACGGGTCTTTTTACAGCCTGTATATTTGGGATCTGAAACTGAGTACTGATTGATTACCACAGAATCGTTCATAGAATGTTCAAACTACGTCACGCGATGATAATACACACAGATACTTCCAGTCGATCCTTTTTTAGAACATCGGTAATTCGAACTATGACGATTTCAATTCAATTCATGTCGCACAATATATTTATGTCAACTCGTGACCTTTCATGATACACAAGTGATCCGTTTGCAGGTAATTTATTGAAGAGTCGTCTGAGTATGTGCCGTAATAGTATTTTATATATAGCTTGCTTACACGTGTTCATTATATTGTAAGACTGACTACTGCCCGAGACTTCGTCCGCGTGTAAGGTCTTGTTCTTGTTCCCCCGAACCACCCCATATCCTGAACCGCATCGTATCACCTGCTCGCGCTGTCACTTTCGCTTAGCGGTCTCTCTGACTTTTTTTAATTTTTCTCGGTTCCTAATGGTTATTGCGTGATGTTAAATAGCCTACAGTCTTCCTCATGAATTGGGCTATCAAATGCAAATAGTACAACATACAAACAAATAAACTCTTCAGCTTTATTATTAGTGTGTAGATTAGTTGGTTTATGTAAATTAGCATGCTACAAAGGAGTCAGGAAGTATAATTATTGTTTTTGATGAAGGTTCGCGGTCCAGCAGTGGTGGCCCAGTGGTAACGGCCGCGACTTACGTGTTGTAGGTCGTAGGTTCGAACCCAGACAAACGCTTTATTTTGTGTAAATTATTTCATCACTACTGCTCTAAAAATGATGAAAGAAAACGTGACGAAACCGGCGTGTCTATGTCTGTAGAACCAAAAAATCGAAGACATGTGGCATCTACCAACCCGCGCTGGGCCCACATATTCCTCTCACCGAGAGGAGTGCTGTGTCCCAGCAGTGGGAAATTATAGGCTGATAATTTATTTATTTATTTATCCATTTATTTCAGGCATCAAGGCCCATATAAACACATACAAAACAATATTAATATAACTAATAATGCTATGCTATGGTTCAATTGCACTACTAATCTGTAAATGTATTTAGCACTAAACAAATTTAAAACATCTTTCTATTTCTGCCAATCTTTTGAAGATGACAGAGACTGAATGATGTTTTAAATACGTTTAGTACTAATTGCATTTAGTGATTTGTGCTGCAAACAGGCCTGGTATTCACTTCTTTTTCTTTCATGTTAGTTGATATGAACTATGATAAAATCTGGCATTGTATATTATTATCTAGAACGTAGGAACAGGTGGGTGGTGACCGCACCACTTGACCTCCCGCTATGAAAATACATACCAATTTTTAGCATGAAGTATTTAGTGTTTTGAGTTGGTTAGTAATCTACACAGCCGTGCTGGTTTTCAAAGCCTTGTTTTCAGCAGCTGGGTGTACTAGTTGTTTGTAGTTGTAGATTTTTTTGTCATATAGGCGCTATCCTAGCGATAGCGTCTATATGAAAAAAAATCTTTAGATGTCAAACGTCAGGATACCTGTGTTTTCATTTAAGGCTCATACTTATAATTTATGTTAAAAATACCTAGATGCAAATTATGTACTGTTTCTAAATTATATTAATTTAAACGTTTCAAGCCTCTTTGACATTAACTGCTGCTTAAACCGCGACGTTGAAAATCAAGATGGTACCTACAAAATTATAAAAGAAATTATTTTACACATCTTCATGTCAAATTGTTTCCTTAACCTTATTTTCTCTAAGCCAAAAGTTAACACAACCGAATTTTTACTAAAGGAAACTTAAACAAAGAATCAGTGAATCCTACTAAACACGAAAGTTTGTATGGATAGATGAATGGATGTTTGTTACTCTTTCACACAAAAACTACTGAACGGATTTGGATGGGCACACAGATGATTTATGACCAGGATTAACATGTAGGATACTTTTTATCCCGATCTTCCCACGGGATCGAAACTTATGCGGGTGAAACCGCGGGGCGCAGCTAGTAGAGTGATAATTCAGGAACATCTTGAATTCCACACATGAAGCCAGTAATTCTGTGTTAAGCCGTATTAAGACAGGATACATGCCCCACGATTCTGTAGAGACTGTGTCAAGTAGGGAATAAGGACATTGACTCCTAAAGCGAGGTGATCATTACAGAGTTACAAACGTACCAGTTGAACCAGGAATTTGTTTAAGCACCTACTTCGTTCTAATTAAAACGATCCAGACTGAGTTATTGACCTAAAGGTTCTGGAGATAGAAACCTTGTCGAACATAATTATGAATTCGTCGAAGTGACGAATTGAAGGGCTGTATTAGATATGAAGATGATTTATATTTTAACACTTAAGTGCACCTACCTCAACCCCATTTTGTACCCTTTTTGGCAAACTGTTTTTTAAGTTATCCGAAAATTCTAGTCTAGTGCCTGGCCCAAATACAATCCAGGGCGAGCGAGTATATTACGTCTTTTACTTTTTTTGAGGATTTCTGCAAAATTTGCTAATTTTGATACAAAATTATAACACTCCAGTTATTCGAACCGAAACTTTTTGAATAACAACGTGTCGTTGACTTTATCAGGAATTTTTCATTAATTACTACAGATTTACTGCTCGGTTTTATAACTTTTTACTTTCATCGTTGAATACTATAACGATATTATTAGCTTATTATATTTTAAGATTACAAAACAATATTAATTTCCCTAATTTGTGTATTGAACTGACGGATTGTCACTGTCATCGAAAAATTACCTAATAATGTTTTAAAAATAAAATAGTAAGTTTTCAAGGAGGTTCGTTTTCAAAGTTAGGTGTGGGGATAAACCTATAGATATAAATATTAAAATGGTAAAACCACGAATCAAACTCTACTAAAAAACAACGAAACTTTACGATCGATATTTTACGCTATAAGGTAGTTTTATTTTTTATCCGAAGTACCGGAAACAAAATTGCAAGAGTAAACAAGTTATAAGTTCCGAAAGGAGAGAATAATCAATTCCTGTTTCGAAAAACAACACTACCGGTTTCCTGATTTTTAACATAAACACATCTCTTTGATGTTGAGCATTGATGGCCAAAATAACCTTAATCTTGCCAATTCAAACATTTTCCCATTCAGCCTTATTTAACTGAGCGTAAAATAAACTTAGTATTAATACATTGCCAGACGGACATGCGATTACGACATTATTACGACTGTATACAAAATTAACATTATCGTAAACACATTTCTATTTAAGGCTAGACTAAATTAAAGGTCAGCCTCTTATCCTAACATAACATCACGCCTGTATTCCCCGAGGTGGTAAGCAAGGTGTTCTCGGTAAACCCACATTTCACCATGAATGCTTTAAGTTCTAGGTAAAGGGCGGGTTTAATGCCATTAAAATGCCAGTCTCACTAATTAATAGTACAGACGCCAGCAGGTCAAGCTACCCGAAACCGTCAAATTTTCCCAATCAACCTTGAACATTAATGCTTTAGCGATAAAGTTGAAAATCTATTAAAGAAATTTGACAGATTGTAGTAGCTTGATGTGCTGGCGTCTGTACATTATGATATAAGTGCGGTAAGTTGAAAATTACAGCCGAGGCGATGTTGCTAGCCGGAGCGGTAGGCGAGGGCTACAAGAAAGCAGAGGCTGTAATTATCAAAGCGCACGTATGTCTTACGACGTTTTATAAAATATGTGCGAGGAAATAAATAAAACTCGGACTTTCTTAAACGAATAAATCTTTAATCACTTGTTAAAGCAGTTATAAAAATTTTAACAATTTGTAAAATTGATTATTATGTTGCCAGTTGGCATTTTAATGTTTTCAAGTTATTATTATTAGTTACAATTTCACCAGTCTCTCTCTCACTCTCTTGAGTGAAAGTAGGAGAAACGATACCACAGAGTTCTGCAGTTGGTGGCGGCGACGGAGGCGGCTGCGGCGGCGGCGACATTGGTGGAATGTATGCGTGTGTATTCGTAGATGTTCGAGAGTCAACACTTGGCTCCTTTATATTCCTTGTAATGCGAGAGCTAATTTCTTCTTTATTTCTCATCGAGTCATCTATGTAACCCTCGGCTACACTGTTCGACCGCCGCCCTCCGTGGCATTTTAGTGTCAATAAGTTCGCACCTGAATCGGCGAGCAATGTAGCCGAGAACCTTCTGAAACTGTGCCCCGTGTATTCATGTGTAACATCCAAAGGACATGGCTAACTGACTGCCCCAAGCATGAATAGTAACCTCACATTAACTTGTAATATTTAAATATTCGTTCATGAATTATGAAGCGTTTAATAATTTCCTAGAACTTTCGTGAACTCTTAGACATAAAAAAGTATCTTAGTTGCTTTTTTTGATTGACATGACAAGTTCAAGGAGAATAATAATACAGTACTATCATGTCGCTTTTCTAGAATGTCAAATCAAAACTATACTTATATCGATTTTTGATAACAGGTATCAAAACGATTTATTTTCTGAAACTAAGAAGTGGTTGCTTGCAGACTGGTTGCTTTATTTATTATAAATAATTCACGTGGGTACTAAGGTCTAGGTGGGTAGGTGGGTGGTAAGTTTGTTCTAGGTTCCAAGGAATGCCAACATTTGTCATCCTTGTTATGAACTGCTGAATTCAGAAGCAATTAGTGATGTAAGTACGTTTATTTGGTAATACGTTTATTTTATACAATGCAGTGGAAAGAAACGATTCAATGTTACAGAATTTACCAACGTCACATCCATCAAGTAAATAAATTGTTTTTTAAACACAGTGTGTTCTTTTATATTTACATGCCCATCCGGTAGCATGGATCATCTTCCTTTTCAGATATTCAGTTTCTCAGCCTATAAATCATCAGAACTACTGTCCCTGACCTCTCTCTCTCTGGTTGTGTTAATGGGCTAGCATCCAATCAGAATGATTTGATCAAACGGACAGATAACCTAACTTTTTTAGATAAACTAACTTTTTTAGATAAACTAACTTTTTTAGATAAACTAACTTTTATAGATAAACTAACTTTTTTAGATAAACTAACTTTTTTAGATAATGTTCTTATAAGATTCACAGAATAAATAAATAAATCCCATTTTTGTTGTTTTATCTCAATATCTTTTATGTCCTCCCAGGATTTAACAATCACCTAAGTCCCCCAGGCGCATTTGTTTGTTAGTCTGTCTGTACGGATGTAATAGCAAACAGATTTTGATGGGGTTGTCACCAGTAGGTAGATTGGTTCTTCCGGAAGGTTTAGGTATACATTCGTGTAGGTTGTATTGACCAATGTAATTCAAGTCAGAAAAATCCTGCCGCCTGAGTGTTATTCTTGCGTGCGTTGCCCCAATCAGCGCCCAGAATCCGCCTCTCGAGTCCATTTATTTTTAGTTAATATTAATCCTTATTTTCAAATACTTCCATCATTTCAACCACTACTTATATTGTCTGTGAAAACTGTCTTTATTTCAACTCATTTGAATAAATAGTTTAGGATTTATAAGAGTTTAATACTTAAATACACGCGGGGAGTGATTTTTGCACGGATTGTAGAATGCTCGTTGTATCACGGTTTTTGGTAGGTTTTTACCCTATTGTAGATATTTACTCAAGTACCACCGTGCGAAATCAGGGTGGGTCATTAGGCAAAAATACAATTATCAATATTATCGCAGATACATCTAAACGCCTAGGTAAAAGTTCATAGCAATATCATTTATTTGCAGTTTTTGTATGCCTATTGACGTAGGAGTTACACGATTTCATTTTCAGGATTATAAATATATGAAAAGTTCCTGAAACTTTTTTTTATATGAAATACTAATATCCAGCTATTCAGAATTACATATTGCTAGGTACCATGTTTATTCATTGCTGAAAAGTCGTCCATACTTCTATTTAGCCATCTCCTTTAAGAAAGTGGCAATTTGTTTCGGCATTGCTCCAAATTTATTTATGCCAATGGGTTGGCTAGTGCATTTTCCATTTTGGTAATTTTGAAAAAATCTGTTAGACATCGCTTTTGTTGAACGAAGCGTTTAGCTTCGTATTTCTTCACTATGTTGTGAAAAGGCCCCTGTATTGTGAACGATCTTGGGGTTTTATGTTTTGTGTTTTTGACCTGGACAAGAAGAACCCGCCCATGGTTCTCGACATCATTAGTTGTGATGTTTGCCAACTCTTGACGTCTACATGCACCATTTATACCGAATATTAATACAACCTGAAAAGAGATAAAAACAACGTACAAAACACCTGTCTTGTAAAGAAATACGAAAGTGAAAGAATTTAATAACAATAATTTAGTTTCAACTGACCTTTGTTGCCAAATATCGGCAATCCGGAGCTTCTTTTAGGAACTTCTTGACATTGTCAGCCGAAAATACTTTCAACTTTTTACTCACATGGTCACTTGAGCGTCTTTTTAGAAATGCCAGCAAGTTGGAGTATGGTTTGATCAGGGCCGGATCTACCTAAGGGCTGCTTGGGCTGCAGCCCAGGGCCCCGAGGTTACAAGGGGGCCCAGACCCCGCTAAAAACAATAGGCGATAATTTGAATTGAAAAAATGGTTGTCTGTAAAGTCGGTTTACGGACGATATTTTTACGTGATAACGTCATAAGAAAACATTGATGAAAAATTGCATACTTCTATGAATTGAGTTAAGGGGGGAAATACGTGTAAAAGGCTGTTTTCATGCTTAATTTTAATTATCTGAAATAAATTATTCTATTCTATTCTAAGGTATAAAAAATGAATATTATTTACTGAAACTATTAGATTATTTAATACATATATTCATGAGTTTTTTTTTCATGTTTTACAAAAATATAACTTAAAAGTAGCCCCTAAGTAGTTTCAGCCCAGGGCCCCACAAATTCACGATCCGCCCCTGGGTTTGATATCAATACCATGTTTTGTTTTCACAGTGCTTTTTAGCATTGAATAGTAGCACCACAATGAGCTTGACTTATATTTTTGAGAAAGTTCCATGAAATAGGCTAAAAACACACTTTCTGAAAATGAATTTACATCTTTGCTTGTTTTCCATAAGATGAAATTTTGATACGCTTGTATCTATCGGTCGATTTTTCGGGCAAGAGGCTTAGAGTAGCCTTTTTCTGCCTCTGAGACTTCTGGCGGTGTCGAATTAATAAATTCATCATTAATGACGACATTTTCAAATAAAAACAATACAGCGAAAAGAAAAAACGCGCGGAATCATTTTTACTTGTTCACAAATTAGCGATGCGCGCGCATCAGCACAAAAAACAGCCAGTATTACTAATAAAGTAAATTAATATTTTTGTGTTTTTGTGACAGATAAATTACTGTCAAAATGCATTAAATTAAAGAATTAAATGTTTATTTATTATATTTTATCTCCCAAAGTTAATTTTATTCATAAAATGTTGACTATTTTTCTGACATAAAAACTCTTTGCTAAGATTTAAAATAGTAGGTACCGTTCGTTTTAGACGGAGCATCTTGATAAACCGTGCGTTTTACCTTATTAAAAAGAAACTCGTGTGTTTTACATTACAATAACGCACATATACGTAATGAGATACAATACGATATTGACATTGGTGAAATAAGAGACTCTTTACGAGCAAATGTGTTATAAAAGCAATTTTACCACTTACATATAAGGTTACTAGCTGCGCCCCGCGGTTTCACCCGCATAAGTTTCGATGCCGTGGGAATATCGGGATAAAAATTATCGTATATGTTAATTCTGGTGTACCAAATTTCATCCAAATCCGTTCAGTAGTTTTTGCGTGAAAGCAAAAACATTCATCCATCCATACAAACTTTCGTGTTTATATTATTAGTAGGATTCACTGATCCTTTGTTTAAGTTTCCTTTAGTAAAAATTACGAACGAAAAATGACATACAAACTTTCGCATTTATAATATTAGTAGTACAGTAGGATAATACTAATCTGAAATGGAATGATAAAATAAATAATGATAATATGGATATTTTGTGAATATTAACGGAGCTTTTCAGATCGCAAGTTCGAAGCGTCACCAGCAGTGCGATTCTGTAACCATATCACCGTGAAAATTTAGGTGAAGTGAGCGCGGAGTGAGCTGTCATTCCAGTCTAATGCTAGGAATTCACACTATTGGCAGCTCACTTTAGAGTGAGCTGCCAATAGTGTGAATTCTCACCGAAAACCGAAAACTCACCGGGAAAACTTAAGAGAAGTGAGCTTAGGCACACTTCACTTAAGTTTTCCCGGTGAGTTTTTTACAGAATCGATCGGCAGCTCATGCCTGCGGCCTCCGATGTAGTTCAACACTAGTAAGCGAAGGTGTATGTACCTGTGTTCTATTTACACCTATGTGAATAGAAAAGAAAAGAAAATGTGAAAGCTTCCATACTCATCCTTAAATAATTCATACACACAAAGTTTTAGGAACATATCAATGGTTATCCGAAGTGGCGAAGTTCAACAAGATCTGAGAAAAGTCATGCCAACGACTCGAAGAAGAACAATGGTTGTCCAATGTCCAATTAAACATCAACTGTCTTTACAAAACTATACTTGTTTTGGGGTTGACAGGCCGGCACCACTTGACTGCAGCTGATCGCCCCAACAGTTGAACAACCTCACAGTGAACTCTCACAATTTTCAAGGCTGTTTATTTGATTTTCTCATAGAATATTTATTCATCGATCAAATATCACGTACGTTTTATCACTTTACTTTGTAGTAAATTTAATAATTCTGTCATTTCAAAACGCCTCAAATAAACTTTCAAAAGAAATGATAAACGACCGTTTAGAGACAAACAATCAGACGAGTTATTTAGTGTTGTGTTCATTTACTTTCAGCGCTTTCAGTACGGTGACCCTAGCTTTTCAAAATAAACGGCTGTCTCTACACAATGGAAATGCCCCGAAGCGCGGTAGCTGTGACAATAAATTTACTTAGTTGCGAAAGTACATTAATGAACTCGGAACTTTCCAACATTTAAATAAACGCTTCCATTGATACTTCATTCCACTAAATCTGCAGGAGATAAGTGAACCCTTTGTGTCTCAATTAACTTCGTGTACTATTTTCAAATACTTAAAATCCTTTATTCTAAGTTATAAGAGTATTATCAATTGGTGTAATACGATTTTCGAGAGTTTTACTATACCTGAAAGAAAAAAACAAGCCTTATAATAAATCATTTCTTGAGTGTTTTGAACTTTAAGAGCGGCCGTTGACTCATTGATTTCAAATGAAAATTCACGTGGAATAAACGCTTCGAAACAAGATTTACACAATGTATTAGTCAAACGATTCACGAAGTTTATTATTCGAATCAAATCTGCTTGAATTATTGAAAAACACGAGCGCCCAATTACAATGCTTTAGCACCAGCGATTGTCCGATTGCTGGTATTACAGGCCCATCTAAATTTAATAAAGAGGGTCATTGCACTCGCATTTTAATATTTTCCTAGTTAGTATAAGCAGATCGGAAACACATTTTTAGTCATTTCCAATATGCATGCAGTTTCAGAGCTAAATAGTTTAGCCCTAGTGCTTAATAGTTATGCAGTTTCAGTGCTAAATAGTTTAGCACTGCAACCGCAATTTGGAAATGTCTGAAAATCTGTTTCCGATCTACTTACTATGTACGATATAATAATAGTCAACCAGACCGTATATCGGCCTAGGCGGTCAATCTCAATGGAGAATAGCCTTTGGCGCGGGAGATATTATAGTGCACAAGTGTGTGCGCAGACACAGGAGCACTCTCTCTTCCCTTACTCTCATAGTCTGATGGGCGGCATTCCGACACGACCGGAGAGAGATCAGGCGTAGGATTAACGGCTTGACTTGCTTTCCGAGGCACGGGGGTATCACACGGCCAAGCTGTTACTAGGAAAAATTCTGATGGACAAACCAAATAACACTACCCGACCTGGGAATCGAACCCCATGCTCAGTAGCCGCGCTCCACGAGACCATCTCGGGGCAGTGTATAATAAAGGGTGTAAAAAGAAACAAAATTAAAATCGGTTCATCCATTCGGGAGCTACGATGCCACAGACAGACATACACACACACACACACACACACACACACACACACACACACACACACACACACACACACACACACAGACACGTCAAACTTATAACACCCCGTCGTTTTTGCGTCGGGGGTTAAAAAGACACTTAACGTAGCCGAGAGTCACTTGCACTCCCCGTCATTGTAATCATTTTTTTGTACTGGACCATACCTGGGAACCTTCTGGTTACGGAGATATTGAAGGTCAAAGTTCCAAATTTAACTGACGGTTTTCTTATCAAGTTTTTAATGTTATAACACAACTTTGAATACCCCACGACCCCTGTACCGTTGCATGCATAAACACAATGTTATGTGTGTGTTACATTATGCACTACCGCAAACAGCTCACACCAATATCGATTTCCAGCAATAATTTTTGAGCTATGTTACTTAGTTTGACGTATAGAATGCGTAGTTGACGGCTATGTGACGGGTCTTTTTACAGCCTGTATATTTGGGATCTGAAACTGAGTACTGATTGATTACCACAGAATCGTTCATAGAATGTTCAAACTACGTCACGCGATGATAATACACACAGATACTTCCAGTCGATCCTTTTTTAGAACATCGGTAATTCGAACTATGACGATTTCAATTCAATTCATGTCGCACAATATATTTATGTCAACTCGTGACCTTTCATGATACACAAGTGATCCGTTTGCAGGTAATTTATTGAAGAGTCGTCTGAGTATGTGCCGTAATAGTATTTTATATATAGCTTGCTTACACGTGTTCATTATATTGTAAGACTGACTACTGCCCGAGACTTCGTCCGCGTGTAAGGTCTTGTTCTTGTTCCCCCGAACCACCCCATATCCTGAACCGCATCGTATCACCTGCTCGCGCTGTCACTTTCGCTTAGCGGTCTCTCTGACTTTTTTTAATTTTTCTCGGTTCCTAATGGTTATTGCGTGATGTTAAATAGCCTACAGTCTTCCTCATGAATTGGGCTATCAAATGCAAATAGTACAACATACAAACAAATAAACTCTTCAGCTTTATTATTAGTGTGTAGATTAGTTGGTTTATGTAAATTAGCATGCTACAAAGGAGTCAGGAAGTATAATTATTGTTTTTGATGAAGGTTCGCGGTCCAGCAGTGGTGGCCCAGTGGTAACGGCCGCGACTTACGTGTTGTAGGTCGTAGGTTCGAACCCAGACAAACGCTTTATTTTGTGTAAATTATTTCATCACTACTGCTCTAAAAATGATGAAAGAAAACGTGACGAAACCGGCGTGTCTATGTCTGTAGAACCAAAAAATCGAAGACATGTGGCATCTACCAACCCGCGCTGGGCCCACATATTCCTCTCACCGAGAGGAGTGCTGTGTCCCAGCAGTGGGAAATTATAGGCTGATAATTTATTTATTTATTTATCCATTTATTTCAGGCATCAAGGCCCATATAAACACATACAAAACAATATTAATATAACTAATAATGCTATGCTATGGTTCAATTGCACTACTAATCTGTAAATGTATTTAGCACTAAACAAATTTAAAACATCTTTCTATTTCTGCCAATCTTTTGAAGATGACAGAGACTGAATGATGTTTTAAATACGTTTAGTACTAATTGCATTTAGTGATTTGTGCTGCAAACAGGCCTGGTATTCACTTCTTTTTCTTTCATGTTAGTTGATATGAACTATGATAAAATCTGGCATTGTATATTATTATCTAGAACGTAGGAACAGGTGGGTGGTGACCGCACCACTTGACCTCCCGCTATGAAAATACATACCAATTTTTAGCATGAAGTATTTAGTGTTTTGAGTTGGTTAGTAATCTACACAGCCGTGCTGGTTTTCAAAGCCTTGTTTTCAGCAGCTGGGTGTACTAGTTGTTTGTAGTTGTAGATTTTTTTGTCATATAGGCGCTATCCTAGCGATAGCGTCTATATGAAAAAAAATCTTTAGATGTCAAACGTCAGGATACCTGTGTTTTCATTTAAGGCTCATACTTATAATTTATGTTAAAAATACCTAGATGCAAATTATGTACTGTTTCTAAATTATATTAATTTAAACGTTTCAAGCCTCTTTGACATTAACTGCTGCTTAAACCGCGACGTTGAAAATCAAGATGGTACCTACAAAATTATAAAAGAAATTATTTTACACATCTTCATGTCAAATTGTTTCCTTAACCTTATTTTCTCTAAGCCAAAAGTTAACACAACCGAATTTTTACTAAAGGAAACTTAAACAAAGAATCAGTGAATCCTACTAAACACGAAAGTTTGTATGGATAGATGAATGGATGTTTGTTACTCTTTCACACAAAAACTACTGAACGGATTTGGATGGGCACACAGATGATTTATGACCAGGATTAACATGTAGGATACTTTTTATCCCGATCTTCCCACGGGATCGAAACTTATGCGGGTGAAACCGCGGGGCGCAGCTAGTAGAGTGATAATTCAGGAACATCTTGAATTCCACACATGAAGCCAGTAATTCTGTGTTAAGCCGTATTAAGACAGGATACATGCCCCACGATTCTGTAGAGACTGTGTCAAGTAGGGAATAAGGACATTGACTCCTAAAGCGAGGTGATCATTACAGAGTTACAAACGTACCAGTTGAACCAGGAATTTGTTTAAGCACCTACTTCGTTCTAATTAAAACGATCCAGACTGAGTTATTGACCTAAAGGTTCTGGAGATAGAAACCTTGTCGAACATAATTATGAATTCGTCGAAGTGACGAATTGAAGGGCTGTATTAGATATGAAGATGATTTATATTTTAACACTTAAGTGCACCTACCTCAACCCCATTTTGTACCCTTTTTGGCAAACTGTTTTTTAAGTTATCCGAAAATTCTAGTCTAGTGCCTGGCCCAAATACAATCCAGGGCGAGCGAGTATATTACGTCTTTTACTTTTTTTGAGGATTTCTGCAAAATTTGCTAATTTTGATACAAAATTATAACACTCCAGTTATTCGAACCGAAACTTTTTGAATAACAACGTGTCGTTGACTTTATCAGGAATTTTTCATTAATTACTACAGATTTACTGCTCGGTTTTATAACTTTTTACTTTCATTATAATATATTTTTATTTAAGAGAATAAAGTTAGGTGGTCAATGCCTGTTTATTTACGAGCTCCAGCCGCTCCGGGCGGTGCGGTGGCGCTAAGTCTGACAATGCGAACTGAAGCGCCCGACAATGGCTGTCACTACAAGATCGCATTAAAATACATCATCGATTCTTCATATTGTTGAACTTACCATACTCTTTGTGTTACGACAGTGTGTAATATACGCTTTGTGTCGAATCGAACCTTCGCCATGCGTGTGATTAAAGTGCGACCAAACAAACATAATTTTATGTCCTGGTAAATCACTATCCATTCCAAGGTTGCCTAGAAGAGATCACAGAAAGCGTTAAGGCCGCCCATTGTATATTTTGTAGAGTTTGATTTATTTTTTATTATGTATCTTTGCGGTGTACGATAAAGTATTAATAAATAATAAATAAATGGGGCTATTTCATGATAGGCTAATGTTCGCAAAGTTGCGGGCGAAGTAAGTATCTGGAGGTGTCAGAAGTAATGATAAAGAACAGCCTCTTACGCGAGCGGAAAGTTCGTCGGCCTGCGGCCTTTGACCCTTGCGAGCCTGCATCGTGTTTTTGAACGGGTACTGACGCTCTCTTGTGGAAAATTAACTTTTTCCCCTCGAGATTTCCAGTCTCTTATAATAATAGCACGTGGCATTTTCTTTGACGTAAATGAGGTTCAAGACCTTAGAAAATAAACCAATTTTGGAAATGTCAAACCCATGTTTTGTATTTATTAAACATTTCCGTGGGGTTCGACAGTTTTATTTTCCTTTTCATATTCCCGGTTCATGATCTGGGACTCGCTTTTATTTATAAAAAAATGGGTTTTTCTTATCAGGTTTAAATTATTTTACTTTTGATGCGAGATTGACTACGGCGTGGTTATTATTTTATTTATTTATTCATGTAATAATTCACATTGCGTTTGAAATAAGTAGTACATTAATTAATTTATTACAGCTAAAAATAATTAATTATTACCTTCAAACAGTTTTCACTAAAATAATCAATAACATAAATGATAAATATTGTGTCAATTAATTGCAAATAGTTATTATATAAATGATTGTAAATATTATGATGTCAAATGATTATAAATTTATTCTATAAAAAGCAAAGAAAAAAAAAATAATCTAATACTTAACGTGTTGATTATATTTAATGTCATAAGTAAATGGCAGGTACAAGAAGGTAAATTACTAAATATAAAAACTATTTACCATCCTTTGTCACCAATTCAGTTATAGAATATAAACATTTATTCAACAGGAATGCTTTAAGTCTAGCTTTGAATAGAGTATCTTTGTAAATCAACGATCTTAAGTCAGTAGGCAACCTATTAAATAATTCTACTGCTTGGTATTTAGAGCAATGTTTAGCAATATTAAGTTTAGGTGCTATCTTATTTTTTATAACTTTCTTCTAGTGTTCTCTCTAAGTTCTCATTCTTCTTGTGATTCGTGTTCATGTATGTATTTTGCAAAGTGGCTGGTTACCATCTAGCATCAAAGTACTCGTCAAGACGAATCATACGAGCCCAAACTCGATGGGGTTGTGTCGTTTAATTACCTACCGAGTTCCTATAGCCATTTTCCAGCTTCATCATCAGACCCTGGTTACCATCTAGCACCAAAGTACTCGTCAAGACGAATCATACGAGCCCAAACTCGATGGGGTTGTGTCATTTAATTACCGAGTTCCTATGGCCATCTTCCAGCTCCATCATCAGACCCTGGATACCACCTAGCACCAAAGTACTCGTCAAGACGAATCAAACGAGCCCAAATTTGATGGGGTTGTGTCGTTTAATAACCGAGTTCCTATGGCCATCTTCCAGCTCCATCATCAGATCAGCTCCATGTCATAATAATTTTGCATTCTAGTCCAATTTACATATGCATGCAAAATTTCAGGATCAAATTTAACTTGCAAAATTTGATAGCTATATAAAAGCTTGTAAATAAATAAAAAGGCACTTATCAATGTAATGAAGTTTTCAATTGAGAAATATGTGTATAAAATTTGATTCATATTTGAATATGAATCAAATCGTAGAACTTTTGAAATCAAAGCATCAATATTAGGTGCTATCACCGAATTTGAACTTGGTTCAGTGAAATTTAATATTACACGATTTCAAGATGCGTTGTTATGATGCTAAAGAGTTCACCTCTTTAGCTGAACAAGTAGCAATAAGTCAATAAACTCGCAACTCAACAGAGGATTAGCGTACGCACACCTATTAAAATTTATGATCTTCACTTGTTAACCCTTGATCCTGAATAATATTGTTCAGTTAAAATAAGCACATTGTTACAGTTTCATCCATCAAATCTTATTGGCTCCAGTATTAGCACGTCTTACCTAAAAAAACAATTTGGAACGAGGTATTTTGGTTCATGCGCGAGAAGGTTTATGCACGAGAAAGGTGAAGGCACTGAGTAAATACATACAGATTAGAAGGGGAAAATGACCTGATAATTTTTCACGTCTTACGTAAACGTGTTTACTGTACAGGGTTGTTTACCCCCAACCCATATTTATTTCCTACGTGAATACTACAATAACACACCCACGCACACTACAATGACATTTTTCTAAGAATGGCTGCCCGCTACGCCCTAGCGCGTAGCACTCGTAGTCTTTAATGGGTCTAGTGACATTGAAAGGCTTAAGTTGTACTTTTTAAGGTTGAGCTTATTTTCGGCAGGTACCTTTACCTTACGTGTAGGTTAAAGGATTTTCAAACAATTTGAGTGTCTTATCACCTTGATTCATTTATTTTCAATACAAGTACAATATTTTAGACCTTGTCTAGCTCATATTTTTTTTATTTTTTTTTAATGTTATAAACCAGTGCTTGACTGCGATCCCGCCCGATAGAAAGCAGTGATGCAATCGTTGATGGTAAAGCGCACTAATTTATTATGAGCCTAATCACTCTAGCGCTGTGCTGTCAAACCAAAACACTGTATTGTAAAAAACGTAGTTTTCAGAAAAGAAAAGAAATGTAATCTTCGAACGGTCGAACCTTCCATATTACCGTGTTTTGAAAATGCTTATATCTTGTCATAGAATCATCGTATCGTTAAAAGTACAGTATTATGGCATAATACACGTTACACTGAGCTCAATGAACATTATAAAGAAAAAACTGTATTCCATAATACAGTGTTTTGGTTTGACAGGACAGCGCAGCGGACGGGAAGACCGCTGCAGGCAAATTGTTCCAGTCCTTCGATGTACGCGGTATAAACGACGAGGCGAAACATTTCGTTCGGATCGTAGCGGTGTCAACAACGTAAGGGTGGACACTCGCCGTCCTACAGCTATTAATTTCAAATTTTTATATTTTGAGTTCCATTGCGTTTTAACTTTTTAACTGCCAGCGGGTTACGGAGTATCTATTACTAGTCCTTAATATTTCAGCTTTGTAATATGAAAAACCTATGACAAAATGGCCTCGTTAGTCTAGTGATGATCGTAAGCGCAACTGCTGAGGATGAGGTCCTGTTTTCAATTTAGTTAAAGTGTTATTGGGTTTTTCATGAGGAATAGCAGCCCGGGGTCTGGATTCGTACCCGGGTAATGGCAATAGGCTCGCCACCTATTACATGGAACGTAACCACGACTGGCGAATTGTGGATGTACTATAGGACAACCTCTGTCTAAGCCCTCGGAACAACAGGCATGATGTTATCTTCTATATATATAAAATTCAAAGTCCTGACTGACTGACTGACTGATAGATCAACGCACAGCCTAAACCGCTGGTCCTAGAGACATGAAATTTGGAGGGTTTGTTCTTCGTGAAGAGTAGGCATCCACTAAGAAAGGATTTTTCGAAATTCCACCCCTAAGAGGGTGAAAAGGGGGGAATTCGTTTGTATGAAAAATCTTATTCCTTGGGTTAATAAACTTGAAACTTGGCACGAATACTTACCAAAATAAATAATGAAGATTGTCAGTTTTTTTTCTTCTAAACTACCCCCTAATAAGGGATTGGGGGGTTTCAAAGTTTGTATGGAAGAATTTTCGCGCGCAGTCCGATTTACTCGAAACTCAGTATTTATACCTAATATTGAAAGTAAAGAATAATGTGTATCAGGGTTTTTTGAAAATCTACCCTTAACCGAAACTTGGCAAGAATACTTGCCTAAGTAAGTAACTACCCCTCAAAGAGGGATATAGATAGGGGTGTTAAGTTTGTGTGGAAGAAATTGAAACTCAGTATTGATACTTTTGACAGAAAATAATTAATAATAAGTAGGAGTATGTAAAGTTGTCGAAAATTTACCACTGACGGGACAAAAAGGGGTAATTCAGTTTATAAGGGGAGGATTTGAAGTTGAAACTGTATGTTACATTTTCACGCCTAAACCACTGAACTTCTGATTTGGCATGGAGATAGGTGGCATCCTGGGGAAGCACATAGGTAAATTTTATCCTGTTAGCACGTTCCCGTGGGATAATTTCCGACATCCACGTGGGCGAAGCCGCAGGCAGAAGCTAGTGTTATGATATGTAAGAGAAAAACAATCCTAACCATTTACCATGTTATCATTAAAGGTAAGTATTATTTATATCGTAAGGTGAACAACCGCGCTTCCTCCAGGGAGGGAACGCCTTGACAGGTCCATCCATAATAATTACATAAGTACGTACAAACTGCGAACAACGAGCCAATCAACAGTTATAGAAGAAAAATGAGCAAACACCAAGTTTTATCATTAGATATATTATGTAATGATACGTAATGAAACGTTCGGCGAAGGAAGTCGTTGACCTTATTGTGTACGACAACATTCAAAGATACGAAAACGAAGGAAGTAAGTATTGAGATAAATATGCGGAGTATTACGCTCAAATACTTAATTTATAAGAACATGAATAAACTTTTGTAAGATACCACCGTATTTATTTTAATGAACATTGTAGATATTTATTCTATTAAAATTTACAAGACATCTCTTTGTTTCCAATGTGACTGAAAATAACTATTTAAGAGATAGCTGTTATTTCATTTTATAAAAGATTTTTGGATCCAGATTCCTAACATTGATCACGGTTTTAGATATTGGGGATTAATGGCATCTCAATTGGACGAAAAAAAGTTATAACAAGCTATAGCTTGTTAATGGAAAATACGAATCTTATTAATAGTAAAATAACAATTAATGGAAATTGTCTTTTGGAGGTAATAACACTAGTGTACTAATCAAACGCGTTCTCCAGAGGTTTGGTGTTATACTCAGAAAATAGTTCGTTGTTTGTTTGTACCGTTACATAATAACATCCAACTCGGCTCCCCTCGAACTACTTACTAGGAAACCGTATTATGCTTGGCAGCTTGGCTTCACTATTACATTTTTTGATATTATTATGCGATACAATATGTATATAGTACTTCTCTGGTTACAGAAAAATGATAATTCAAGATGTTTGCAACTTTGCGTGCGTCTTCTGTAAACCATCAGCGGGGTATTTGCGTAACATACATTATACACTACTACTAGTGATTGCAGCAACACACAATACATTGATTGACACACGTACGGTATTATAATGTACTAGCTTCTGGCCGCGTGGATGTCGGGAACGCGCTACCGGGACAAAAAAGCGTATGTCCTTCCCTAGGATGCAATCTATCTCCTTGCCAAATTTTATCGAAATCCGTTCAGAGGTTAGGGCGTCAGAAGGTAACATAGACACGGAGTTACTTTCGAATTTATAATATTAATATGGATTGTCTAACTATTCTTGTAATATTATTATGTATTGTAAATAAGGCCTCCGATCAAGCCACTTTCAGCGTTCGAACTCCGCATGAAGAAGTGGAAAACTATTTAAAATAATCCGTCGATTGAGAAATCAGGCCTTATACAGAAAGAAATAAAAGTAAGAAAAAAGAATAAAGAGAAAAGAGTTTTATCTATACTTATAATAAATCTGTAGAAGTGAAAATTCTGTACATTGAAAATATCAAAAAAATAAATGGCAGGGGGGGGTGTTACTAGACCGACACCGAACCCAAAAATGTGATTAAAAAAATTTTTGTCTGTCCGTCTGTCTGTCTGTTTGTTCAGGCATCACGCAAAAACTACTGGTTCGATTACGATGAAACTTGGTATAATTATTCTTTAATATCTTGGGCACTACACTGGGTACTTTTTATCCCGGAAAAGTATATACGATAAAAAACAAACTTAATTTTGCGGTTCGATCCCTAGACCCGATTACTGTACCAACCGCAAATAAAAAGATTGTCGTAGGTTACGTCACCCGCAGTGGAGTTCACTAAGGTTATGGTCTAAATGTAGTGCTGAAGGTTGAATTTGGCTTGCACCGTTCGCAGCACACGCGTGGCGCGCGGCCGCCACGGATCGCTACCGTATATAAAGACATTTTTTGAACTTTGATTTGAACGGACGTGTTGAGTGGCGAGCGTTCGTTCTTATTTTAACTGCTACTTGCAATTCTAAACCGTGTTTTTCAGTGCGACCTTTTTATTCCTATTAGTTTTTAGAGTTATTTAGGTTTATTTTTATAAGTCGTAGGTATAGATTTTAATTTTAAAGTATAGGTAGTATATTTGATAGTGTACGTAGTGACCGTAGGTTATTTTATAATACTGTTAGGTAGGATTAGTCATTCGTATAGATATTAGTTTTTACGGATTTTGCTTATTTATTAAGTTTAGTTATCATCAGAAATAGGTTTATTTAGGTAGTTAGGTATTTAATTTTCTGTTATTGAGTTTTTTTTTTAATTAGGTAGGTACTTAGGTAAAGATATCATATAGGTACCCTCTTAATCACCACTAATGAGACACAATTGGTTTTCTATTGTAATTAGCCACAAAGGGCCCGCGAGATAGATGGCATCCTGGGGAAGCACATACATTTTATCCTGTTAGCACGTTCCCGTGGGATAATTTCCGACATCCACGCGGGCGAAGCCGCGGGCAGAAGCTAGTTCTAAACTAAATTACCTCAACTTAATTACTCATCATTACTCAACTTGACATCATTTAGGAACAATAATCACCGTATAACAGAATAACGAAGAAGAGAACGAACTATTTATGAAACCTAACAACTAATGGAACAACATCCGACTAATTTAACAATAATAATAATTCGAGAGGGATGACCCTCTCGAATTGATGTTGGATGTTGTAATTGAATCCTAAATCAATCAATCTGATCATAAAATAATTTATTTTGATAAGAATTCATATTTAAAATTTATATTTTCATCCAAACGTACCTAAGCATGTCAAAAAAATAGTTTTTTTATAACATAAAAGCGATATTAAAAGAATAAGATAAAATATAAAAGATAGAAATATCGTGTCGCGGACTTTCTTGTAGAACTATTTAAGGCCGACCAGATTGCCATATATTGTTTTTAATTATATACAACTGTTTAGGCAGCGCATGCAAATAATTCTGTTTTAAGAGGTATTTCTGTCCGACTTGCTAGACAGAAGTTGTGATAGCTCAGCTAAAATGCATGATGTAAATATAATTTATAGCCTATAGCACTCATACATAATGTAGCTTTCTACCAGAGAAAACATTTTTAGAATTGGATCATTAACTCCAGAGACTACCTCCTACATACATATAAACAAACAAATGTTACCTCTTTATAATATAACGTTACAATTTTAGTTGGTTATTTAATATCAAGATTATTATTTAATAAATATATTAATCGATTTCTATTAGAAGGACAAATAATTGAATTAATGCAAATTCAAATAATTAATTAAACGTCGATTAAAAGAGCATTACCTTTCCTCTATACCGTGAGTATTTGTATATTTATATATATATGTTTATATATTTTTGTATTATGTATTTATTTAAGTATACTGAAGTATTTATTATTTTTTGCGTTATATGACATGTGTAGGTATATTTAATATTTTTGTTTTAGACTTCACACGCATTCATATTTTTCTCTTCTTGTTCTCACACATTATTGTCTACATTTATTTTTTACTTCTCCTTTCGCAGGTCTGCTGGAAGAAATTTCTTAAGAAATAAGCAGTACCTTTGTACTCATATTATGCTTATGTCATATCAATATGTATTTTTCTGTGTGTACATAAATAATAAAATAAATAAATAAATAACTATAGATGAAGGAAGCCATAAATAAGATAATTCAATAAGATAAGGCAGTTTATATATTTATTTTATTATGCATTTTAAAGTCACGTTCATTTCATTATTTACGTTGATGAGTAGATGAATTTTTCAAACCAATGAAGCAATGGATTACGAACATCCATCAAAACCTTTGGATTGTGATTGATAGCGTGTTATGCCACTAGGGTACAAGGTCGTCAGGTTCTTTTCCTCCTACTGATGAGAGTTCTATCTTTTTCTAACTCTTGTACTATATTTTTATGAAACCTAGATAATTCCATGCTGTTTTAGAATTCTGCTTAAAAAAAGGTAAACAAAAACAGGATGACATAGAATGAATCAGCTGCTTCCCCAAAATTGTCACATGGGAAACTCCAAATTGTTAGTAAACAAGCAATAAAAAGACGTCGAAGATTAAAATATTTTATTTAAATAATTCCCGAGCAAAGTCGGATGACATCAGCGTGTAGTTTGTGGCAGATGTGCCGTCATAAAACTAATAAGCGATGATATAATTAGAAAGCTTTAATTCTATTCATATCGAGCTAATAATAACTGAACCAAAACTTTTCCCAGCGGCTGTTTGTTTGTACTATAAATTTTCCGCGTCATCATCTCGTCGAAATATTATCAGTTCCTTGAAATTTAATAATGTCGCAATATAATAAACAAGTCTTATTATCCGACTGTTGAAAGGCAATACACAATAAACGCTGGGCTCTTGACCGGCATCAGTAATAACGTGTATTATAATTATTATAAGTCCATTGAAACGATGAATACAATGCGTTATTCTCGCGAATACACTTGTTTAACCATTGTATTAGGTGAGTATTTTGTTTTGTATTTAGGTACGCCTCATTGTTTACTTTTTTTTTTAAGCAATTGTTTCATTTTCTTGGGTGTGACATGGTTCATTAAACGCTACATAAGCGTATAAAAAACCAGGGTATATTGACAGTTGCCTCGTGTTATTTAATAAAAGTTCTGACCCGCTTATTCATTTTATTATGAACTAGCTCCTGCCCGCGGCTTCGCCCGCGTGGATGTCGGTTTACCCACGGGAACGTGCCAAAAGTATAAAATGTATGTGCTTCCCCAGAATGCCATCAATCTCGCGGGCCCTTTGTGGCTAATTACAACACAAAACCAATTGTGTCTCATTAGTGGTGATTAAGAGGGTACCTATATGATATCTTTACCTAAGTACCTACCTAATTAAAAAAAAAAAACTCAATAACAGAAAATTAAATACCTACCTACCTAAATAAACCTATTTCTGACGATAACTAATCTAAACTCAATAAATAAGCAAAATCCCTAAAAACTAATAACTATACGAATGACTACCAGAATGAATACCTAACAGTATTATAAAATAACCTACGGTCACTACGTACACTATCAAATATGCTACCTATACTTTAAAATTAAAATCTATACCTACGACTAAACAAAAAATAAACCTAAATAACTCTAACAACTAAAAGGAATAAAAATGAACTCCACTGCGGGTGACGTAACCTACGACAAACTTATTATTTGCGGTTGGTACAGTAATCGGGTCTAGGGATCGAATCGCAAAATTAAGTTTGTTTTTTATTGTATATACTTTTCCGGGATAAAAAGTACCCAGTGTGGTGCCCAGGATATTAAAAGATAATTATACCAAGTTTCATCGTAATCGGACTGGTAGTTTTTGCGTGATGCCTGAACAAACAGACAGACAGACAGACAAAAATTTTTTTAATCACATTTTTTGGTTCGGTGTCGGTCTAGTAACACCCCCTGCCATATATTTTCAATGTACAGAATTTTCACTTCTACAGATTTATTATAAGTATATAGAGTATAGACTAGCTGCGCTCCGTGGGTTCACCCGCATAAGTTTCGATCCCGTGGGAATATCGGGATAAAAGTATAATATGTGTTAATCCTGGCTATAAGCTATTTGCGTGCCAAATTTCATCCAAATCCGTTCAGTAGTTTTTGCTTGAAAAAATTAACAAAAATGATCCATCGATCCATCCATCCATCCATACAAACTTTCGCGTTTATAATATTAGTAGGATGTCCGTTTCGTGTCCAAAGTCTATAATCGATCACGCTCAAGTTCTAAAGTGCTGCATGGCTGCTTCTGGCTGGCAGTCGTTGCAGTTTCATATCAAAATTCAGATGAAACCCTAAAATAGCTAAATTGCGTCAAAAATATTGGCATTGATCTTCGGAAACTGCCGCAAAATAATATTTGCACAGCTAACTATAATTTGTTTTATGCATTTGATATGACTTCGATTATTTGTTTGTGCTTACCCTAGGCAATTAATTCTAGCAATAAAATATAGTTATCACGTTGATGTCGAGAAATAAAAATAAACTTTGCGGGAGTAATTGCAGAAAAATATTATAAGCTCGGTGTTTTAAGACGTCGTAAACTGCTTAGATGACGTCAGATATATCATTTGATGTGTTCATGATTAGCAAGTGGCTGTCTGTGGCTGACACTCCTCAGACACTCCACGTCCGGTGGTACGAGTAGGTACTTCAACACCTCGGCTTTCAACTGCATTAAAAACGTTAGCAGACTTCGTCATAAAAATCCAAATAAAACGCCACTTCTTCGTAATTGTATTTATTTTTATTATAAGCCAGGGTATGTGTTATGATTGCTCCTCAATCGATACTTAAGATCATACGAACCAGACTCAGAATTAAAAAGAAGTATTTGAAATCTGTAGTCAAAACATGTTTTCAAGAATCGATCAGGGCGTTCACCAACAAAATCATCGATGATAATAACAAGAAAATGTTATTGTTTACATTTTTAAAATGGTAACTAAAATGTGAAAGATTTGCCTTTCTCATTCTTATAATTCATTCTCTGGCAAACAAATGTATTGAAAAAAATGTTGAATGTAAAAAAGAGGTTTTTTAATTTAATTTTTAGTGAAAATAAAAATTGTGTTTTATCATAGGCTTTTTTTACTCCGTTTTCTTTTTATACCCTGTTTTTGTCCAGACGGTAAAACATGTCAGTTATTTGACCAATCACGGTTGCCAAACTTACCTATTTTAATGCTTTGACCTTTAGCTTGACGACGAAGAACCTTATCGTTATTTGAAGAGGCCTGTCGAGTTGTAACCACAACAATCAATTATTCAATAGTAAAGGTACATAATATCGTCCATTATGTAGACCTACATAAAAGGTTTTATTGTATTTAGTAATACAATAAAACCTTTAACACCAAAGTTTTACCTTTCAATGGCTTTAAAATACTTAAGAAGAGTTTTGGGAAATCTAACCTTTTAGACAGTCAGTAGGTACTACCTAATATTTATTTATTTATCCTCACGCTGGAACGCCATATGGCAATTACACCAACGGAGCAAAAAATCACTTCTTTAATAATATATATATTTATTTCAAAAAAGTGAGGAACATACAGTCTGTTACAATAAAGATAAAAATGATACAATTTTGGGAAAAAAACAAAAGAGATTTACAATAGAATTGAATCTGGCGTCCTAGCTAGGTTACATGGTAACCTGTATTAAGGTTCGCCAGAAACTTCAAAAGGAAAGAAGTTTCCTTTCATTATGAAAGGAAACTTTTAAATTAAGTTAAACTTGACCTGTTATCGCATAAGTCACATGAAAAGCGTTTAAATTTTATAGAGACAAATTAAATTAGCTAGCGAAACGATAAAATTAAAATGAATAATATTTAAAGGACATTTCAAAAAATGGCCTACGAATAAGCACGTATGAATCCTTTAAAATAATTACAAGTTTTTATTATAATTTACATTACAATTATTACAATAGAACGAACACTTCATAATTTCGAAAATATTTTAGTAATTCATTTTGATCTTATTCCTCGGCGTCATTATTTTTTGTTTCAATTTGACGTTTTAAATAAGCAAAGGGTATTTAGCTCATTCAGCCAAGTCTTTGTGCGCAGCGGACTGTAATTACAAAACTCAATACCCTCAACGCTTGATCCATGAATAAGTTTTTTAGTTACAAATAGAATAAAGCGCTTGAAATTGCGCGTAACACGTGTAAAATGAGCAACATCGAAACTGACCGTCAATGAATTGATAGATGACACTTTGACATTTATAGTAATGACAGTCTGTTTTTTCAATTTGTCACTCGCATACCGCACCCTGTGCTCGGTCTGCGTTGGTTGAGTGTATTCGTTTGTGTTATTGCATTTTCTTGGTATTCTGTTCCGATTTTATCTAACAACTTGGCGTGAACAAAGGACTCTGATTTCTTACATTATGCTAATAGTATTAAACTATGATAGTAATATGTAATGATACGTTTAAAGATAAAATGCAATGTATTTTCACTAATAAACTCGAAGTTATTACCTTATGTTGCTATGGGCCTAATTATAACCTCAAAATCCGAAAGTGTATTGGAATTTTTACAATTCTCAGAAATGTGCGTGATTTTAATTTTAATGCTGCTTCTTAGGAAAACGATGTATGGACGCCGAATGTTCTTTCTTTTTTAAGGATCAACGACCGCTGGTAGAGTTAGGTACTTGAAGTATGAGTTTAGAAAGAAAATATTTGTTGAGAAAATATGTTTTATCGTGTTTCGATATCGATGCCCATCACGTCTGCGGAGTTTCGCTAGCTAATTCAATTTGACCCTGTACTTGCATTAATATTAAGATAACGTGACTTTCAACTATTAATTTGTCATTGTCACCTGAGCCTGTGAAATGTTCCAGGGCTCTCAACCTCCCGAAAATAATTTCTAATATGAAAATACATTTCAGGCGTTATCTCCAAGAATCTACTTATTGTTATTCCATTCCCTCGTCGGGTATACCATTACACGTTTCTACGGCGCCTATCAAATTCGGCTTAATCGATCATAGTATTCCAAAGCGCTAGTAACTAACGGTAGTAATTAAAATTCGATCAGCGTCAGTGAGATAACCCGAGGACGTTGACCCTACGAACTTTCCGTCCGTAAATCTTGCAATGAAGTGGAACGTGCCAGCACTTTCCGCTGTGTGCAGACTGTCAAGTCAGTGGTCGGTCAATTGGCTTTTGCGGGTAAATACGAGAACAGTTCACGGATTAGGCATCAATCGATTTCATCAGGACTTCTGCCTACAAAAATCTTCGCAGCAATACGTGAATAGAATAGTAATTAATACAGATTGTTTTCACTTTTGATTTTTCATATTTAAAGAAACGATTTTTCATCTGAATTGTTAATATTGTAAAGAGAAAAGATTAGATTTTTTCACGCTAAAACTTTCACTTTCACGCTAAAACTGCCGAACGGTGTACCGAAAGTGTTTTATCAGGATAAAAAGTATCCTATTCTACTACGATACTTTTTATCCCAATATTCTCACGGGATCGAGACTAGAAACCGCAGAGCGCAACTAGTCTCTAAATAAAATGCCATCAAATATCTTTCCTGGCGAAGCGAGTTGCGACTCATAATTTCAAAGGCAATATAAAATTTATCGTGTTTACTTAACAAATAAATGCATTTTTATCATCTGCTAGACCGTAATAAAAGTTTAAAATAATCAAGGTAAGTGTTTGCTTTCAGCCTTCTGAACTGACCTAGAGATGTCAAATTAAATGATTAGTTTAAACCTGATACTATACGCATTAGAGATTATCAAAAGAAGTAGTAACCAGATCGCATGACCTTAAAATGGAAATCATAAACACTTCCTGGCGCCGGCCCTGGATCATGGTCGGGATGACTCGAGTAGTTCTAATGATGAGGTCAATGATACATTACTCGGTTTAGATACGATAAATGGTTTAGAGATGATGTTAAAATAGTTATTTTAGTCTGAGATATGTATATAAGGATGTTAATTATCTCGTTAGCAAATTGGTTGTTGAACCTTCCAGGCAAATACGGGTAGAGATTAATAATTTTCTTCTTCTTTTTGTATCGATGGTACTCTTCTTCGAAGTTTTATATAGTTTCAGCCCAATAGGTAGCCACATTGATTGTGGCATCAGTGGCATTCTTTAGATCATCCAAGGTACAGGTGAACGGGCACTTGCGGCACTTCAGCAAATGGGGCATAGTATAGTCTGATTAGAGGCACCGCACTCGCATTGGGTATTGGATGGGTCAGTAATCCCCCATATTAATAAGGACAATAATATACAGTCAGATGTTGACATAATTGGAACACGTTTTCCCAGCGGTGGACACCCTTATATCAAAACAATCACGAACCTGACGGTAAATAAATAAAGTCCGCCAGATTGAATTTCGTCCATGAAGACTAATCTCAGCGGAAACCAGACTTTGGTGCGGGATGTTATAAGTATTGAACAAGTGCGTGTGCAGAAACAGATGCACTCTCTCTTCCTTCACTTTCATTGTTGATGGCACGACAATCCAACACGACCGAAGAGAGATCAAGCGCCGGAACTACGGCTTAACATGCTTACCGAGACACGGGGGTATCACACCGCCAACTTCGCCAACGACCCGAGAATTGAACCCAGAACCTCATGCTCACCAGTCGCGCTAGCGACTACGAGACCAACGGGGCAGTCAAACACACCCACACCCTTACACACCCTCATATCAACACAATATATTAGTAATCACGAACCTGACAGAAACAATGCGATACGCAATGATGGCGAAAAAAAAAGTGCTTGAAAAACACTTCTTTTGCATGATTTTCTTTTCAACCCTCCCTGCCTGGATGGAGCCGCCATTGCAATCATAATAAAAACAGGCAAATATTCCTACTAAACAAAAGGCATGTTCATAAGCTTGCTGAAGTGCTTCGCAAATGGTGTCTGTATCTGACATTGAGCCTGTCTGGAAAATTACAAATTTTCTCTCAAGTATTTTATTTTTTAATAAAAAAAAGTAGGTTTTTATCGAATTTAAATTTCTAATGTTTATGTATAAGTTTTAAATAGAGCCGAGGGGCCCGCGGCTAAATAATAACAGCCGCACAGGTCAATCGGTCAGGTTAAGCTACGCTTGCCGCGGTTGGTCTGTGGATGGGTGACCATCTTTACATACCGAGACCCCTCCGTGCCACGTTAAGCCGTTGGTCCCGACTGTCATTCGTGGATCTTTGACAGTCGTACGGGTAGTCAGAAGCCCGAAAGTCTGACAACCAGTCTTACCAAGGGGTATCGTATTACCCAGTGACTTGGTTGTGGAGGTCAGATAGGCAGTCGCTCCATGTAAAATACTGGTATTCAGCTGCATCCGGTTAGACTGGAAGCCGACCCCAACATAGTTGGGAAAAGGCTAGGCAGATGATGACTCACATATCAATGCATCCATATTGATACCCGTTAATGATATTGAATCATTACACTACTTTACTTTATTGCAATAAATTGCTATTACATTACTTACTTAACACAACCACAAGAATCCTTATTTAAAAGGTTTCAGCAAAAAAAAAAACAATTGCTTAGTAGGCTCAAGGCAAAAACGTTTTCCTAAATTGCTATTTTGCATCTAGGTATAGACTAAAAGTTATTGAGTCGTTGAGCTCCTTAAGTTTTGAGTTGAGCTGCACGATTTCTGACATATGCGTGCACTGACTGGACAGGTCCTCTTAATCTGTGTGGTTCTTTCCTCAAAAGACCATCTCAGACATCGACCTACATGGTCTTCATATGATCTGACCAAGATTATGTCTGGACTTTAAAAGAGACTGTGACGTCTGAGTTTGTTTCGGCCTTTCTTCTCAGACTAGTCAGATAGGAAACGCCGACCTCATCTAGTTTTAAAATATGATTGACGTGTAAAAGTGTTTGTACAAACCTACTTACAAAATAAAGTCATTTATCATTTATTAAAAACCACTTCATCTATTACTCTGGACAAAATTGCTCTGCGTTAGCAGAATTCTCGTCGGCAACAAGTTATGTAATCATTTGTTATTGCCCTGTTACCCAACGGAACGTAGCCTTCTCGGTAGCCTGTCACTTTCCTAATGAAATCCCGGCGAAGTCACATCATTTCATATTCACGTAATATTGGACGGGGGCAATAGTAACGTTATAATATAATTATTGTTCTTCTTGAAATTTACACAAAAATATATATCTACCCACTGGTCATCCAAGTACTCCCCTTTTTAACCGACTTCTAAAAAAGGAGGAGGTTCTCAATTCGACGGTATGTTTTTTTTTTTTTTTTTTTGTGTGTTTGTTACGCGATTTCTCCTCCAATTGTGGACCGATTTTCAAAATTCTTTTTTTGTTCGAAAGGAGATACTTCTGAAGTGGTCCCATAGAAATTTCATCAAAAACGGTTCAGTAGTTTGGTTTTTAAACCTAAATTACTGGTAAAAATTACAACTTAAAAGTGAAAAATAAAAACTTTTTTGCAAAAAAAAACAACCGACTTCCAAAAACGACACTACAAAGTGAAAAATAACTTTAATTTCGGAAGTCAGTGGCAAACAACGAAAATGCGAACCCGACGACACCGACTTCCGAAATTAAAGTTATTTTTCACTTTGTAGTGTCGTTTTTGGAAGTCGGTTGTTTTTTTTTTTTTCTTTTCAACCCTCTCCCTGTCTTGACCGATCTCTGGCCATTTTGGCCCTGCAAACCTCCACCACTTTCGCCGTGGTCTACCTCGACGGGAGAATGAATATGAGTTATAACTTTACTTATTTGTGACAAAAAACACTTATACAGGATAATTTTTTATTCAGTGCGTAAATTTTTACAGGGTGTTCTACCCATGAATATGAACAACATTCACTATGGGACCATCTCTGAAATCACGAAAAAAAAATCAGCAGATTCATACATTTTGGTCGAGTAGGTATTGAACTTTTATAAGAAACAGCTGATTTTTTTTTTGTGATTTCAGAGATGGTCCCATAGTAAGAGTTGTTCATATTCATGGGTAGAACATCCTGTGAAAATTTACGCACTGAATAAAAAATTATCCTGTATACTGAAGCATTTACAAGAAGTAGTTATATTACAGTCGAAAAAACGTATAACCCACATTATTGTCCACAAAGTGATATCGGAGTATGATAATTTAATAAATAAGATCATATTATAAATGTTTAAATAGTAATAAAATTAGATTATAAAAGTAAGTAAGTAAGTAAGTAGTGATAAAAGACTACCACTACCACTACCACACCACCACTACCACTACCACCACCACCACCACCACCACCACCACCACACCACCACCACCACCACCACCACCACCACCATACCACTACTACTACTTTATCACTACTTAGGTTTAAAAGTGATGATGATGACTTATATAATCCCAAGTATGACGGATACTTGCTAAAAGTATACTAACTTCTAGGTATAAAAGGCACTTAAAGGTATGGTTTCTAGGTATCTATTATTCTGAAGTCAAAGTCAAATAATTTATTTCAACTAAATAAATAAAAGGTACTTTTGAACGTCAAAATTTACAATAAAATATAATTGATTCTAGTCGCCCCTTCCAAAAGGTAATATTGTATGGAGAAGAATGGGCAAGAAACTTCACCTTCACGTGTGTTTGTCACCTAACTCCTACTAAACGGCTGGACCGATTTGGATGAAATTTTGTGTGTATATTTCAATGGGTTCCTGGATGGTTTGAAAATACAATTGGACCCGGTAGGTGGCGCTGCTTTCCAGTTGGAACGACGTCTGCCGGGTCCGCTAGTTAATTATATAATTATATGTGAAAATTAGGAAACTATTTTAAAAAGTACGTAATGATTTTGACTATACTACATAATGATTGTGTTTGACTTATTTTCAGAATGCACCGAAGCAATACGTAAACTATGCTTAACAATCCTATATATTTCTCAGAGTTTAAATAAACAAGGATTCCAAATGCAAACCCAAACATGCCTATGCCAAATATTTTGAAAATAAATGAACGAGCGGATGTTAGTAGACATAAGTAAACAATACAGAATGTTGACCGATTTTCCTCGAAGTGCACATTTAAGTGAACGTTCATCATTCTGACAAAGCATTCATTCGGTAAGTACTACGGCCATTCATGACCGAAAATAACGTAGGTAAAGGGACTCAGACGCATCATATACGCTTAGATATGAAGTGGGCACGTCCTTACAGTACCCACTATTACCTACCGGGATTATCAATGAAATTAAAGACTTATTTTATAACTAGCTGCGCCCCGCGGTTTCACCCGCATAAGTTTCGATCCCGTGGGAATATCGGGATAAAAAGTACCCTATATGTTAATCCTGGTAAACCATCTGTGTGCCAAATTTCATCCAAATCCGTTCAGTAGTATTTGCGTGAAAGAGTAACAAACATCCATCCATCCATCCATACAAACTTTCACGTTTATAATATTAGTAGGATAAACTAGCTTTTGCCCGCGGCTTCGCCCGCGTGGATGTCAGAAAATATCCCACGATTTTGCGCCAATCCGAAACATGCATCCACACAATCAATCACACAAACGGATAAAAATTCTAAAAACTATATTTTCAACATCAGACTCCTTCCCACACCTCGTTGCAATTACTTTTTTAACTTCGTTACTATTTTATAACATCAGCCGAAAGATGTCCACTGCTGGACGTAGGCCTCCCCCAAGCACCTCCACTTCGACCGGTTTGTACTTCCCGCATCAAACGGATTCCTGCGGCCTTCACAAGGTCATCGGTCGGTATACAACACCGACCGATGACCTTGTGAAGGCTGCAGCGATAACAAGTACAAGATACACAAGTATATGTATTTGTAGAGTTAAATCTAGGTAATGTATTTACATGATGAGGCGCTACGTCAGCTCTAATAGCTGAATCTCGTATTATTTTCTAATCTACCAAATATGAAATATTGTTTATCTCATAATATTATTCCATCAACAAATATTCGTGAAGGTCTGTTGTCATAGCCAATCGGACATAACCTCTACAGTACATTAGGAGCGTAGAAAAGCTCGTGGTGAAAGGTTAGAGTGCAGATCGATCTTGGAGATAGCTATGTTGATTGTTGACATCGTTTTTCCTTTGTGCCTCGGTAAACACATCGTTAAGTCCGGCCCTGACTGTCAAAGAAATATGAAAACAATGTCAGAGCTTGGAAAATTTCCGATAGATAATTGAACTATGGTATTGTTTAACTCTAGGAAGGATAACGAAAGATGGACAAAGCAGATCATAGAGTGGGTACCTAGAGATGGAAAAATAAAACGAAGAAGGCCGCGAAAGCGCTGGGATGATATATTTAAGGAAAGATGTGGACCAGACTGGGGGAGATAAGACAGAGATAGGGAAAAATGGAGAAAGTTAGGGGAGGCCCACGCCGCAAAGATGACTTTATAAATTATTTCACGTGCATACCAACAAAATAATAATATTTGAATCCTTACATATTTCAACCTACATTTTGCTTGTAACATAAGAATAATAAAATTATAAATTATTAAATAAACGATAACATTAAATATCAATGACATTTGTAATAATATGTAACTATGCGTGAATTAAAATGTGTAAAATAAAAGGTTTTTTTTATTTATTGTTGGACAAACAAGTATTTTTCTTTTTAATACGTAAGTGAGTATGATTGCGAGAATTCATGGCTCCAAGCTACTTTTGTTTTTGTTCTGCTTGTGTTCAGAGTTCTTAAGAAGTTCCAGTAAGAAATAATAATCCAGTTGGAAAAAACACCTCTTGGAACTTTATTGTACAGACGCCAGCAGGTCAAGCTACCCGAAACTGTCAAATTTTCCCAATCAACCTTGAACCGTAATGCTTGAGAGATAAAGTTGAAAATCTATTAAAGAAATTTGACAGATTGTAGTAGCTTGATGTGCTGGCGTCTGTACATTAGCTGCGCCTTCCACTGCGGCTTCAACCGGATAGATCTCGATTCCGTGAGAATAGAAACTATAGAAAGTCCTATGTTCTAATCAAGGTCCTGGCCTACCCATGTGCCCATTATTGGTTATACTTAATCATTTATTTATCAACGTTTAAAATAGCATAAATAAGCAAGGCTTTTCTTTTTTACAATGTGTTTAATATAATACAAATAAACCTTCCGGAATTATTGATCTAAATTATGGTGAAAACCGCATCCGTTGCGTAGTTTAGAAGAACAACGCGGTCACACAAAGAAAAGATATGAAAAGCGACTTTCATTTCTAATTTGACTTACCCTCATTATGTAGAAATATATAATACTAGTAGATCAATAAGAACAATATTACGTTAGCTTATCTTATTTGAGCAAAGTTTAAGTAAGTTCTCGTAATTAGTTTGTGTAGTGTGAAGTTTTTCGTTGTAACGTGAATTCGTTGTTCCGTGATTCGTTATCAAATGTTTTCGTTGTAACGATATTCGTTGCTTCGTGCTTTCGTCATTACATTATTCGTTATCGCAAACTTTCGGCGCTGCATCATTCGGCGTCGCATATTTCGAAGTCACGTAGCGGACTCAAACGTAACAAACAAATATACAAAATATCAAATCTTTCACTTTATACTCGTAATATCAATTTAGTCAAAGTTACAATTGCAAACTATCAAATTATACAAATGTTATTGTATATACATGTTAATTCCATAATGAATCCGTCCCACTATAAATAAATTCAATCTGACTAGCCTTTTCCCAACTGTGTTGGGGTCAGCTTCCAGTCTGCGGATGCAGCTGAATACCAGTACTTTACATAGAGCGACTGCCTATCTGACTTTCACAACCCAATTCAGGCCCCACTATAAATAACAACATAATGTAACATTAAAAGTAGACCTGCACTATTACCTAACTACTAGAACTGCATTGTAAACTGAAAAAGCTCATATTACACGAGCGTAATATGAGCTAGAGAGTTTAGTAGTTTTCTTGGTTCTTCGAAGTAATTGACTGCGCAGTCTTAAGGCTTCGATAACCGATAACTCCTAGTAATAGACTGCTCTCGATTGCAGAGCAAACTTCTCGATATTTACCTAACATGAGCCACGTAACTTTTAGCACTTTAGAAGAAGCCAAACAAGTAGATGAAAATTTTCAATTACATTTTTATTGCGTAAAATGTTTTCTGTAATTATTTCAGTTACTTGAAATTGCGAAATTGGTTCTTTAAGTAATGGGCTTTACTTTTTCAGGTACACTGTTTTTAAATACAGAATGATCCGTTGGGGTGGTTTAGTGTCTATGGAAAAATTTGAAACTATTGATAATAGAGGTTTGAAGGAACAATGTCGACGATTTTAGAGTGATCTGACTTAATACGGTTTAGGTTTATTCATAAATAATGAGTCCGTGTCGTCAAAAAAGGATCTCAAGTGGTGCTTAAAAAAATGAAGCCTCTTACAAACTCTTGTCATTCACTTATTATTTACTTATTATTGTTAACTTTTTAGGGCTCATTTTATTTTTCTCTGAAGATCTATATCTATAATATCGACGTAAAAACTATTCACACTATCTTAGTTCGCAATGGCCAAAAATATCAAAATTAACATTCGTAAAGAAACATGACTATCTTAGTATGGTTAAATACGTCAAATTGTATACATAATTGTAGGTAGGTATTTGAACGTAACATAGTTCAACCTATAGTTCAAAGTAATCACAGTTTATTGAGGTTCTCAGAGTTCAACGACTTATCATCACCCAATAAGTAAAGTAAGGTCCAGAACAATGATAATACTTTCAACTATGTATTGTAATTCGATATTGTGTTGTAACAAAACAATGTATTATACAAAATACAAACCATAAAGGTTAAACACTAGTTTAATAGTCGTTATCACACAATCGCTATAACATTTTATTCTTATTTATACGAATTCGTACCAAATAAATAGTCGTAGCGCGTGTAACTTTAACGTTAGTGTACCATATTGATATACTAGCATCATAAATTAACAATAACACAAACACGTGGAGCCATTACAGTAATTTTGTTTACCTTTCATGAAAGGGAAATTAGGGCAACTCGGGATTGAGGATAATGGAGAAAATTACCCAGTTATCAGAGCATTACATTTTTAAGAAAACATTCATTCAGATCGTTACGAAACTCGTGTAGATATAATAAATATGTTACTTCCTAGCTCTTTCTTGTATACCTACACGTTTTGGTATGAATCGTTACAAATGAAAGTCATCATCATCATCATCTGCCTAGCCTTTTCCCAACTATGTTGGGGTCGGCTTCCAGTCTAACCGGATGCAGCTGAATACCAGTATTTTACATGGAGCGACTGCCTATCTGACCTCCACAACCCAATTACTGGGTAATACGATACCCCTTGGTAAGACTGGTTGTCAGACTTTCGGGCTTCTGACTACCCGTAACGACTGTCAAAGATCCACGAATGACAGCCGGGACCAACGGCTTAACGTGCTTTCCGAGGCACGAATGAAAGTAATAAAATAAAATGTTATAGGTAAGTACTCGTATCTATTCACGTCATACGCGCATTCAATTAACAAATTAATTCACGATTGCAGACGTTGTGAAGCAGAAAAATATATTCTCATTTAATTCCGTAGTAATTTGCTGCTAAAATAAAACACATTTAAATCCGCACATCCTCTAGATTATTAACCTAATGTATCCCAGTTTACGTAAGTACTCGTAGTCTCTCAGACGTCTGTATTTGAGACTTTTCGAACATAAATCTAGATGTTGTCAATGCTATGCTATTTTCATAGCGAAGGTGATCTCGACTTCAAACCTGCTTTCCGCCAGTTTTAATGGCGACATTCTAACATTGCTAAATATTCGAGCCGAGGTCGGTTTTCGCGTAACATAATCAATTTTACAGTTACACAAGGGCGATTTTGTTTATTCTACGATTATTTCATTTGCCGGAAGAAAGTTGTCAGTGGAACTTGTAACTAGGTTAACCTTTACTGTGATATTTCAAAATGTTTGAAAACATGTTGTGATCGTCACTGTCTGCTTTATAATTCCCCTTCAATAGAAGTCATTAACATCGACGCGGCAAACAAAACATGTTTTTTCAAATTTCATGTTAGGTATACAGACAAGGTCAAATTAAATTAGCTAGCGGAACTCCGCAGACGTGATCAGTATCGATATCTAAACATGATAAAATAAATACTTGCCTTCCGATATATATTTTTTTGGGGCAATTTCTTGAGGTAGGTCAGTTACTTCACAGACGTAATCGTATTGGTAGGGAAGCCCAGAGCAAGAATATGTAGGGCGAAAGCTGAGTAGGTGCGGCATGATGAGAGAACACCGAAAATACATGTGAAAAGTTTGTGATAGGAGCCCCGTGGTCAGGAGTCCACTTTCTGATTTTAAAAAAGGGTCAAAAATAATCGTATGATCGGGTGCGGCCTAACCCATAATGACTTAAGTAGGTAAATCTAAACCCTAAAAAATTTTCTTTTTTATTAATTCTTTTTTTAACATGTAAGGTGTCGATACCCATGACCAGGCCCGGGTCGACGGCGCGTTGTGTTCAACGCGCCCCTCAAAGAGATGTCAGCACGAACTGACGGGGTCCGCTAGGGCCGATGCCGCCGGGGCTGCGGGTTGTTCGAAAGAGATACCGTGGCCCCTGGCACAGGCAACTGAAAGAACACGGATGGGTTTTAGTCAGTAAAAGCCTGACACGCCCTTCCGCTCAGCCCAGAGAGGGAGAGGTCACTTGATGATTTCCATCACAAAAAAAAAGGTGTCGATAGCCATCACGTCAGCGGAGCTTCGCAAACTATTTTAATTTGACCCTGCACATGACAGAATCATATTTTCCATTGTCATATGGGAATGTAATCAAATCACGAGATACAAAAGCTCGCACGAGAAACCTTCCAGATTCAGAGAACCCAAACGTTAAACAGAGCGGAAATTAAGAATGGGGATAACACGGATATGTACCCTATGTGTGTATATACAATAAGTACAATGAAAGCTGCGTAAATACAATTACGTGCTTCAGGTAACATTGTTTCATGTCCTTGATGTGTAATCAGCTGAGCTTCCTCATTAACAGAATCTTTACGGAGGCTCACAAGTATACTATCGACGTATTAATGACGTCATCCGGCGGATATGATGTGGTAATTGAACCTAGATAGATCAATTCAATAAAAATATATCTGTCCTCAGCTTTGTGGTTTCACCTGGCAAAATCATTTTGTTTGTTTGTCTTTAGGTGCCGATGACGTTATATTTTTTTAGTTTTATTGAATTCTAAATATAATTAACTAGCTTTTGCCTGCGGCTTCGCCTGCGTGAATTTCGGAAAATATCCCACGGGAACGTACTACCGGGATTTTAAAGAAAGAAAAAGTATTTATTGCGACTCGTATAGAAAGATCACAAACTAAACTAAACACAATAAAAAATCAAGTACTTATATAAAAAAGTAACAAAAATATTTTTTTTTAAAAGTACCCTTTGTGTTAATTCAGGTTATAAACTATCTGTGTGAGTGCAATGTTTATGCGGCGCACGCCAGTAAAGCTCCCATTCGGCATGTTTTTTTCCGACATCTTCAACAATCATCGAATTCATTACATTCATAAAACATTTCAGCGAATTTACACAAAACCTTAATGAATTATACACCTTAACCTTCCTCGTGAATCACTCCATCCATTAGTGAAAACCGTATGAAAATATGTTCTGTAAGTTTTGAGTTTATCGTGTTCAGACAGATAGACAGACGCGGTATGTTCAACTACTCCAGTGTTACCATTTTATCAGCTGATAATGCTTGCTGTTAAACCTACTCCACGTGGACTTCTGATAAGGGTGAGACACTCAGACAAAGGATAACACTGATAGTGATCCAGTGTAAGCCAGGATTTAGCTGCGACACTTATCCCTCATTGTTTTCAACATAATAAATATACTACGCAAACTACTATCTGCAATATGATGTACTCAACAACAAAACAATAACAAACTCAAACTACGTATCGATTTTTAAAAAGGTTATAAGAATCCCTGAAGGGCTTGCTGATGAAAACACCCCGTTAAATTATATTTTAAAAACAATCAACACTCCAGTAAATGAAAACAAATAAAAAGATTTTTATTACTGTTGGAGCAGGTCTCTTACACGAGCAAACACATTCAAAAGCATAATTACGTAGGTAATAAGCCAACGATGGTCACGTTATAGTAATTGCAAGGTAAACAATCGATCAAATTGTCAGTCACGTGAAAGCTGCCTTTAAGGCTTTTCGACTAAACCCCTGCAAACGAACTGAAAGGGATGCCAGACGCTCGTCACGTGCCGACATTGCGGCGGCTGACGGAAAATCCGCCTCAGTAAAGCCGCTTACCAACTGCAATATCTAATATCTTTATATATCTACCAAACTGGAAACGATCCAGCCGATTTATTCTGTAAAAATCTCACCGTGACAACTAAGATGAAGTGAGATAAAATTGAAATGTATTATTGATTGTGGACATAAATTAAACAAAAGTTTTATTGCTGAAGTCTCGTAACGTAGTACTGAAGCATAAACCTGTATATTAAGTAAGAATCTCACCGTGACAACTAAGGTGAAGTGAGCTGTCAATAGTATCAATCCCTAGCATCAGGTGGAGTGACAGCTCACTTCAAGTTTACCCCACCTAAGTTGTCACGGTGAGATTTTTACAGAATAGACCTGCTGTTCTCAATTTTTTTAATTCATTTAAATGAAGTTTATTACCGAAGTATGATGGCTCATGGTAGCAATGATAAACAAAGAGCATTATCTCTTAATTGTAAATGATTTATAAGAATATCTTGTTTATACAGAACAGCTGATATTCGAGAATCGATCTTTGAAGTCATGAAATTCTGAAAATAAATAATGCGTTGTTCCGCATTGTTCTGTATTTGCGTGTGTACTTTGTTCTAAAATCCATAAAATTGGTACTGAAAATATGCAATAGACATTCATATTTCAACGAAATGTTTGGTGTAGGAGGAGTTATAACCTCCAGTGTTATACAAGGGGTTTATTTATAAACGATTATTAAAGTTAAGTGACGTTCAAACGTCAAAAATGTATGGATAATTCACATTCGATTTAAGCAACGTTTATGAATAAAGGGGCAAATGTTTGGACATCCTTGCAACTTCGCATAAAGACATATTCGATGCACACGTCCTCTGACAGCTAACCTTTTTGTGAAACTTGGAAATAACTGTTTTGCGCGTTATTTGTGAACTGGCTATTTGATACTGTCAACAGCTGTCGCCTGTTGACAGTATCAAATAGCCTGCCAGATAGTCGTTGTAAAAGTTTCCATGCCCGTGAAGAGACCGCGTAACAATACATTTCCCAGCGCTGATGTGTTCCGGCATCTGAATAGAAGCGCCGCCGTGTGGCTCCACAAGGCCGACAGCGACTACATACAGGTGTGCTGCATACATGCACACTGCAAACTATGCCCGAAAGACCGTCATTAATCACTTTGAAATATCCGCATAATACAAGATTATTAATGAGTGTATTCAATAGTTCCTTCTCATAATGAAATTCTTTAAATATTTGGCATCTTTCAGCATCAGCTTACTGCTGAAAACGACTTAATATTTAGCTTTAGTAATGGTTCTCATTAACTGATTGAGATTGAGATTATTTATGAGTTTGACTATGATGTTCATGAGTTGTAATGTGATTCATGTTTTTATCTTCACAAAGAGCTTTGGCCTGATCAATTGGTGCTTTCAGATTATTTATCGATATTCCCATATGTTGCGTTTTCTGACCTTCTGTTGCGCTCACTTATAATCTTGCCTTTTCAGTGAGTAACCTCACTAATAATAAACCTGAAGAGTTTGTTTATTTGAACGCGCTAATCTCTGGAACTACCACTCCAGGGTCCGATTTGTATAATTCCTTTTAGCATTTACATCACGATAGGAGCTTTTGAAGCCTAGCAAAAAGAAAAAAGTCAGAAAGAACGCCCAACGAAAACCAAAAAATAAAATAATGCGGGCGGCGATGCGATGCGTTCGGGTGGGTCGGGGGAACAAGAAATTTCACGCGGACGAAGTCACGTACAGAAGCTAGTTAAGTATAAATAGTTCAAGGCACACTTCTATAAATCCAAACCAAACTAAAACACACCTTACTTCAACTTAGGGCAGTCAGACAGGCGGCCTACACAAAAGCTTTTGACCTGAAAAGCTCACTTTATTTGTTCGACTAAGTTGTCAGTATTATCCTCTCTCACGTTTCCTCTATTTAGGGATTGAGACCGATGTCACGTGCCTATCTTTTAGAGATTCGGTTAACATTGTAGGTATTGCCTAAGCCAAATGAAATTGTTGTCGCAGTACAATGACACCACGTGACAAGCTACAGAATGGCGCATGAAAGCAATCAACGTGAGGAAGAAAGACATGCCTATTCTGTCGGAAAAGATTATACCCAATAGTGTGACCGTGCCTCTGAGTAGTACATAAGTACATTTAGGATATATAGGATTACTATGCCACAACACACAACATTAAGTACCCCCACGACCCCTGTACCGTTGCATGCCCCCATAAACAAAATGTTTTGTGTGCGTTACATTGCACATTACTGCAAACATCTTTTCCCACCAAAAATAAAAGTCGTTTCCAAGAAATTATGTTTGTGCAATGTTACGAGTACCTACTTAGTTTGTACGATGCACAGAATGAGTAATTGACGGCTATGTGATGCGTCTTTTTGTAACCTGTATATCATACACGTCTGCCTAACCCTTCGGGGATTACAGGCGGGATGTTATGGTATGCTATTGAAACAGTAACGATTATACGAAAAACTGCATATTTTGAAATGTAGGTTCATTAGATTAGGTATATCGAATTTGTTATGGATATTAACAGCTGTGAAAATAAACACCTATAGATCACCACGATCAATTGAAATCAACTTCATGGCTTATAAAAATGTTTTTAATATTTATAGGCCACCATTCATTGAACGAGGTTTTTGGAACAGGTTTTGGCTGACAGCAGACGATGGAATTATGAAGGGCTCAACCTGTTCCAAGTCACATAATGAAAGTCGCAGAAAGCGATAAGGCCGCCGAGTATATTTTGTAGTGTTCGATCTATTTTTGTTATAAATTTTTGTAGTGTACCATAAAGTACCTATATAATTATTTTAAAAAAAATTGTAATAAGGTTCAATAGTATATTTGTCATTCGTGAGACAGAACAACGGGCAGTTTGATATAGTGTTAACAACTTATTATGTCGCGTATAACGAACTATAATTCTTGTTTATAATGTTCATTTATCCCGGGGGACCGGCCTCGATCCGTCAAGCGGGACCTTGTCCGCGGCTCGACGCTCATATTCATTCATAATTTCAGAAATTCTGCTGTCTTTATACACACGATTGTGTTGATATATCAACCGAATCTAATTAAATAACATTGAAATTAGACACGCGACGTATCAATTCTCAATGTTCTTCCTTTCGACAAGAAAATGTGAAGATGTATTGCGAAAATGTTATTTTATTGCAAGGTTAGTTTTCATAAACATCGCCGCCTTGAAATTAAAACAGAGCGTAAATTAATCCACGTCTTAGTTATCGGATAGGCGAAGGATTTTAATCGTTTACTTCCTACTCTTGTCGGAAGTTAAGAACAAACACTATTTATCAAGCTTTCGAACATTTGTGAAAAACCTTTGATTAGATATGTGAGGACAAGTTGTAAACATTACATACTCATAGGCTTATGCTTATGGCAACCAATCAATTTATGATGAAATGAGAAATGACGAAATAGAGCAAATACCTAATTTATCTATGTATATCTGTTTACTATACTTATAAAAAAGCTGAAGAGTTTGTTCGTTTGTTTGTTTGAATGCGCACATTGAAAGTTTGTTTCCGTAAAAAAACGTCAGTAAAGCTTGGAATTTTGACCTTCAATGTCTCCGTAACCAGAAGGTTCCTAGGTATGGTCCAGTATAATAAAATCATTACAATAACTTGGAGTAAAAGTGCTGACTCGCGGCTTCGTTAATAGTGTCTTTTTACACCCGTTATATAAATGATAATGATTTTATTTTTTAAGTAGGTATAGTACATCCACATTTCACCAGTCATGTTTTAATCCCATGTAGGTAATAGAAGGCGAGCCTATTGCATCAACTGGACTTGAATCCAGACTCTAAGGCTGCTACTAAGAAATAACAAGAATTTTATTTCAATAGATCTTTGCATAAAGAGTTTTTAAACTTGCACGTTTTCCATAAAAGAAAACGCAAACAAAACCCAATTCACCGGCACCCAGCATAAATATTGTTGAAAACAACCAGTGATTTACCTTTGTTTGACGAATCCTGCAGTTGTTGACTCCTTTCCACGTACCTGCGTGAGTTATGCATATTTTAAATACTTATAATATTTCCCTGGTCATTGCTTTTCACGAGAGTAAGTATCTACCGTGAAGTGCTTCAGTGTCGCATTGACACACATTAAGTTCATTTACCTTTTCACTTTTTATTAGTGGCGTGGCAAATTACACTTGATGTTTTAACACCTTGATGACTGATTTTTTCATGTCAACGAATCGTGAGAAACGCTTTCCTACTGCCGTATTGTAAACTTTAAAGTGTGGCAGAATTGTGTCATATGCTGACATATTTGGGACGTATCTATGCAAATAAAAAAAAATTGAAGTGTCTGTTTGTACATACTAAATGCCTATGAAAAAATATATATGGTACATATAATATTTTTTTTAATTTTGTCTATCTATCTGTCCGTCTGTCTGTTTGTTCCGGCCAATCTCGTTGTCTAATGACGTTTGTCAGACGTCATTAGTATTAGTATTTAATATAATTATCTAGAATTTGAGTACATTGAGCCTTTAAAATTTAATTTATAATTACCTACAAAGAGCATTTTGCATGTGGTGTTTGCCTGTGGCTGGTTGTGCAGTTAGATTTAAGACACAATTACTTGATAGCTGATGTTTTAAGGAGTAACTTCATCATCATCATCAGCCTATAGCAGTCCACTGCTGGACATAGGCCTCTCCTATTGCATGCCATTCAACTCGATTTCCGGTAAATCTCATCCAGCTGCTACCAGCCATCCTGCGAAGATCGTTAGCCCATCTAGCCTAAGGGCGAGACAGCGAATCGGTAAACATAAGGTGGGACCTTATGTTTACCGATTCGCTGTCTCCAGTCAAGAACACGTCTACCCCAACGGTCATCGGTTCTACGGATAATATGGCCGGCCCATTGCCACTTCAGTTTGCTTATTCTGTGAGCTATGGCGACAACTTTGGTTCTCTACCGGATTACCTCGTCGCGGATTCGATCCGAAGGAGTAACTTAGGCTTCTTTTATTTTTGAATAAAAGAATAAGGCTTCCGTGCAAAAAAATTAAAACCGTAACCGTATTAATAGTTTTCCGTGAACGAAGTCGCGGGCACAGCTAGTGTTGAAATAAATCACATAAAAGGTGTTATTATGAATGTGATTTATGATCATGATTTTTTTAGACAGAGTTATAACGCCAATTAATCCGTTGTTGCTAGGCCTACAACACAGAAACGACGGTTGATAAACGGCTCGCTAAACATATTATGTAACCGCGTGGCCGGGTGCCACCACGGCTCGTGAATTTATCGCCTCGTAAATACGTAGTCTGTGACCATCCATGTCGTGAAGCAGTGCAACACAATACTTGAATGAAGCCAATGAATTCACAGATCAAAGACTACATAAACCACACAGTACCGACATCCTTTACCTACTCATTCAAAAGTAGTTATAAGATTTAACTAATTAAGTGGTTTACTGATCCATAATGCTTATTTATTTGTAGAAATACGAGGACTGAGTGAATGAGACATCGCGATTTAATCACTTCGCTTCCTGTTAGTGTGTTTGTTTACTGGAATATGACTTATATAAAGTGTTCGCAGAATGACTGTAAACAGATCCCCATTTTTTAGAATGGAAATCTCGTTCAATTTATTTCCGATCAAAAGTAAACATTTATTCATATGAGCTATAAATAGTGAGGTTATTCTTACTCGAATTTAAACGACTGACAGTTTGCTGCGTCCGGCATCGAGAGAGAGTCAGACTAATAAAAATAATGAAGATCATCTATCAAGGTGACTTCAACAGGCCTATTCTATAAAAATCTCACCGTGAAAACTTAGGTGAATGAAGTGGGCTGTCATTCCTCCTGATGCGATGGTGGATTGAGACTGTTGACTATTCACTTCAGCTTAGTTATCTCAGTGAGATTCTTACAGAATAGACAGGGAGGTTGATGCTTGAGTATCACGTTACGAGGTACTAAAACAACAATATTTCTGTTTAATTAATGTTCACAATCAACACATTTCAATTTTATAATCTTTACAACACGTTTTTGCTAAGAACCTGCCGCCTCACACCAGCATTTTGCAAAGCCCCTAATGATAAAATAAACAAATGCCAGACCATTCTGCTAATGTCTAATCTACTATTCATAATGTCAGTCGGTAACCTCATTTTGTTTAATTTGATTACATAAGACCCGCAGAGTGAACATTTTATGAATGGAATCTGCTGAAGCATTTGTTTTATTTAAATATGTTTTCTTATTTTATAAAGACCTACATTTCGTTAAGATTATTTTCTCAAACGCGTCGGTTAACAGTAATGTAGAACAACTAGTCTTTCAGAACACTGCAAGCTTGAAGCTGGCGAATTCATGAATCAGGTCGACAGTGTTTTAAAAGTGTGTCCTATTTAAAAATTATGTAATTTCAGACATTATGTGTGTTAAAGTGTTTACATTGGGCGACTAATGTTTGACTTTTCTAACACGACTCACATTTGTAGGTCAATTACTCTGATTTCTATTTAGCCGTTGCCCTTACTGAAAACATGTACCTGAAGATAGCGCGTAATATTACAGTAATTCAAACTCAAAGCATTTATTTCAAATAAACCAATTACAGGCACTTGTAAATTTTCAAGGGGTCGGTTAGAAAGATGAAGCCATTCCAAAGCGTAGAACCTACCTACTCTTACCTGCGTACCTATGGAGAAGAACAGGCCATTGTTATAAAATATTGGTTAAATCATTCATCAATTAATAGAAGGAACTAATTACTCTTTATACAATAGTTATAATGATAGCTGTAAGGTTGTTGTACGGAGCTTTGAAGTAACATTATTGGGCGGGTTTGCTTACCCAGGACCAAGTTTCGGTAGTCTGGTAACTCTTCAGTTCAATGACACCATTGAACTGAAGAGTTACCAGACTACCGAAACTTTAATAGTACCCAAACAACAATCACTCTAGTACCATTCATTAAGATCAACAGTTCTATATTAATTAATTAAATTATAATCACGAGTATCGGAGGATTTCAAACTCAAAGCATTTATTTCAAATAAACCAATTACGCACTTTTGAATTGTCAAAGGGTCGTCCATTCCAAAGCATAGTAGGTACTAATGGAGTATAAAAGACACTCTTTTAAATCATAAAATTGTTACAAAATATTGGTTACATCAATCATGTTGAAATTATACTGTATGTAAAACGATGTAAAAATTCGCAATAAGCGTTCGCAATAAAAAGATAATACAATTCAGAAATTAAAATAAGCCATAGCAGCTAAGAGATAACCAGTCCTTTCTGACGGCGCCCGGTCGCGAACATGACGTATGGATTATCACCATATAGCTCAACCATTTTGAAGGGAACTTAATAATCTAACACACACGCCACAGTATGTGTTAGACACGCCACGTAAAGCAATCTACATAATGAGTAAGTTGACGGAATATCATGAATTATATTAAATAAACACCCCATTGCAGCCTTGAGTCGAGCGTGATCCCCAGGAAAATAGTTTTATCGACGAATTCTAGTTTCTCTTTGTTCAATACTATGTCACAATCGCTACTTTTAATGTTCGGTAAAATAAGAGTTTAAAGTGATTACAATATTGATATTGTAACAGCAATAGCAACCCAGAAAGTTTGACTTCGACGCGTGACGTATTGCGTAAACGGAAACAATTTTATTTAAACTTTTCTAAAAATAGTTACCAAGTCATAAGTAGGTACTCGTATTGTTTTGCGAACTTTTGAAGTTTCAGCCTTCAGTTTGGTTTCAGCTCGTGACTCAGTACTTAATGGGCTTTCCCCGTGGACCACAACGTGCCACTACAATAAATTATTTTTGGTTTTCATGAAAATACACAAATCAACTTACTTTTGTTCCTATCTGTAACAAAATGGACTTGGACTACACGACTGCTGTACAATGGTCGTCCTTAATACCTATCACTTCTCCATTTAGTATTATAAGTAAGTATTTTAACTAAGAGCTGATTTTTTAATCATCTGATAACTTTATTCGAAGAATAACTTTGAAATTTTGACAGTTATTTCATACAAAAACTGTCAAACGTAAATTTTATTCCTGGAATAAAAGTTATCTGGCGTTGGAAAAATCAGCCCTAAGTAAAGTAAATTTTATTCAGAAATAAAATACTGAAAATAACAACAAATACACAATTAATTAATAAAAACTTAACTTACACTATTCATAAACTAAAATATAGCGTCGAAAAATTCATCCGCATCGCTGTCGAATGGAACATTTAGTCACCTCTTCATGACTAATCTCCAACAACTAGGTCAACCCACCACCAAATAATCAAGCGTAAACAATTAAAATTAAAAATACTGAAACGTAAATCAATAAAATTTTCTTCGCTCATATGTATGTTCACACCTTCAAACTAAGAGACCTTAGAACGGACATTAGGAAGTTCATAAAAAAATTCAAATGTTATTTTAAACAACAGTTATTTCGATTTAGTGCTCTCTTAAAGCAACAATGACCATGGGAGATATTTGTGAGACCGATAAACGCCATGAATTCCGTCGGAAGGACGCTTTATATTAGAGCCTAGGAGCCACTGGGATTAATGGCTGCCATTTGATCTCTGTTGCTTTGGTATAGTTTTTCATAACGCGTGCAGCTTTTCGCCGCGCCCTACGCGGAAGCGTAGTAAAAGGGTCAGGCAGTCAGGCTATTTCGACACAACAATCCACTCATAACAGTCCCATTTGAGTGTTGTTACAGCTGGAAGTGGTATAACAATCATGTTATGGCAGTGTAAATCGTTTTTCAGTTTTCAATGTCTTTGTTTTGTAAAATGTTACAAGAAAACATGAACAGTTTTCTTAGTCTACATTATCCTACATTATACCTAATCATGGTAAATAAACATAGTAGTATTATAAATGACCTCGCCATATTTCTCAATGAAACGTAATTAGAAATAATGTAAGTGTTTTTCTTTCGTATTTTGGGTTTGTCCGTCCACCTGTTTGTGTTTTTCCGTGAAACTACGATGTCCCAACGTTAATTGAATCCAAAGTCAAAACATAACTGTTACTAGAAATACTAAGTACATAATGAAAATAACCTAACTATAGTAGTTTTAGTTACGTTATTTTCATTAGTAACTAAAATAGTTTGAGTTAAGTTTATTTCCTAACTGTAATAGTTTTAGTTAGGGAAGGGTGTTATATTTTAATAGTTAGTTAGTTAATTTAGTATAAGAAGTGTACCTATCCTTTGGTGAAAAGAATGCTCAAGTAAAATTAATGATAGTGAAAACAAATAAATAATTTAACATGAAAATGGTATATATTATTACAATTAATGTGTTTGCAACAAAGTGCTCTACATGTGTAGGTACAAAGTACTGATTCACTAGCCTTTATTTAGAAAGTCCTTCTCAGCTATTTTCATAAACGCAAATTTGAAACTTCGTAAAGTATGGTTATGACGAGAGTTGTTAATGAAGATTAATTCTCATCTGATCTACTAATTATTCTTTTAGAAGTTACACTTTATCGATCTACAAATTACAATATAGTCTTAAGCTAAACAGATTTCTTCCGTGATATATTTTCTTATCATGTCAATGTGCTGATGAGAACTGTCCTGTCTCATAGCAGGGGTCAAAAGAGTCTATTTGGATCACATTTGGATTAATGGCGAATATAAAATATAAAGATACTCATAAAAAGAGAATTTAATACGATACGAGAATTTTATTGAGTAACCCGTATTAAATGGCACATAAATATAAAAGGTGTACTCTAGTCAAATTTTGGTCAACGTTGACGTAATGTCGATACTGAATTCATCATAAATTAGATTGCTGTATCGTAATGTTATATATAAAACTTTAATCTTGCAAGTGTTGAGGATTGCTTAGCTTTAAAAAACTTGAACTTGTTCGTCGTTCGTCAATTTTCGAAGGGGCGCGTTGTTTTTTTTTTTTAATTTATTCAGAACGATCTATCATGCAAAATTCCTTCTACTAATTCTGGAATTAATTTTGCTATTATTTTGGTTCCAGTAAATGATATTTGTTTTGTAAGTCTGTTTATACAAATATTTTTACACATCCATAATATTTTAAAAACTAGATGCGGTCAAGAGTAGGAACACAAGGATGGATAGGATATAGATATCTTAACCATCATATCTCTTTAAGAGGTATTAAAAAAGCATTCTAAATATAATCCACAGTCATTTCCAGCTACATAAGTCTGTGTAGTCACGATGATCGAAAGGCTTACAAGAGATTAGAAATAGACTTCGATAGTGGACAGCTCGCCACGCCCTCGTTCTTCACTAACACCGCACTAAAGGTCACCGGTCCACATAGTTACGTAAAAACCGCATTATACACCTAACAATTTTTTGGACCACCATTTTTATCGAATTACCGTGTTACGGTTTGCGTAAGCACAGATAAACAAAGTTATGCTCAAAACTCAGTTTATCTAGCAACCACATAAATCGTAGACATCATACACTATTACCTACATTTATTGAAAACTTCCTCATCCAAAACAACATTAACATACATACTTTTCTTTACTATTCTTCCGCAAATACATTAATCTTGTTTTCGGTTAACCATCGCGCTGGAGTCATAAAGCATACATTACTACTAATGTTACTCACCTAATGTTCCCATGAGATGTTCTAGTGTAATGCATTTTGTAACACCAGAATCTTATTGAAAAACAGCAACCCAAATTAACCAGGAAACATAATGTCTGATTGTGCAACGCTACGACGAATGTTTCGACATCCGGCCGCTGAATGAACGGCGCCCGCCCATCTTGGCCGCCTGTTGCCAAACAACGCCACGCGGTGTCGCGCCGCCCGAATCGTCGATACACCATGCTTCATGCGTTATAAAAACCAAAACCATTCTGACTCACGAACTCAATACCTACGCTTTAGTTAAGCATGTATACAGTACATTGGGCAGCACCTTGACGGCGCAAATGTACTATTCTCGTTTTGTTCTGCTACCTATATTTCAAATACATTATTGACCTGAAATATTCAGTGGCATTTGTAGAGTTATTATTGGAAAGCTGTCAAGGGAATACAATGCAAGCCACTCGTGCCTGATTATGCAATGAAAGGAAAATTATCTACAACATAAATATCAAACGTTTGGTTTTATGTGGATTTCGCTGCACGCTCTCCCTCGTAATACAGGATGTTGAATCTGTGGATCTGTTTGAATCCGCTTTGCTATTAATAGAGTTAATAGCTATTGAATTTAAATTAATACAAAGCTATGTAGCTCTCATGATCACTGCTCTCAAAACAGTGAAAGAAAACATAGTGAGGAAAGCAAATGTTCTAGAAACAAAAATTCGAAGACATGTGACATCTACCGACCCGCACTGGGCCCGCGTGGTAGATTAATAGCCCACTCCCTCCCTCGAAGAGAGGGGGCCTGTGTCCCAGCAGTCAAAAAGTTATAGCCTGATTATGCTTATGCTGCGTAGCTCTGAATATATTGGACACATGAATTTCGTGTTATCAGTTTTGTGTCCGAGCTCCATATGACATAACATTGAGTTCGCAAAACAATGCAACAAAAACAAAGGACGGTGCACTCAGCCGAGTAATTGTGAATGATGCATACCACCGAGTGACAGATACGTGGTTATTCTCTTCACATTCGCAACTCTTTATACACACCTATATCAGTCACCACCAATAAAACAGAAAAAATGAAAGAAAGTAAAAAAAATGCTGTAAAACTGCAAGACAACAATATTTCAGTGATGGCGCCAAAATATTGTTCATGACTTTCAAATTAGCAAGATTAAGTGTTGACAGCAATGATGCGTTATTATTTATAGCATTTGTTTTTAAAAAGGGCTCAGAAAATAAGATTGATATCTAACAATGTTTTATTTCATGTGAATCAAAGGTTTGTGAAAATAACTACCCACCTACACAATGCCGAAAGTTACTTTTAAAAATAAAGTTTTAAAACGGCTAATGATGTGTAAGCTTTTTAAAGAATTTTATGTTCGGAATGTATCTGTTAATGGCATTAAAGCATATGTATCAACTGGGCAGTGATAAGTGTTGTAAATCTGGCAATCGGCGCCGAGCTGCGCGCGCGCCGCTCGTGCCTGTGGAAGTTCATAGTGAGGCTACTGAATATGGAGACAGCTTTAATAATACCAGTCATAAAATCTATAAAGAGCTTTCTTATGTTTGTAATTTTCACACTCACGTTATGCAGAGTGACACATACACATTTTTCTACCGGTTTCATACTGCGCATAATTAGTTGATGATGTAGGTACTGAAAGAAAATATTTGTCGGTTATCGTCGTTTCGTTTCATGGAAAGAATAACATGTTCGACATTTTATTGTTTTTGCGTACGTTCAATAAACAAACGGAAGATTTCTGAAATGTACACCTACATTACTACCGGTTTGGCCGTCACAGTTTTTCTTTGAAGATCAATGCTGAAAAATGAAAACAATTATTAGTCAATGAATAATTTCAACTTCTGGGAAAAATGGCAATGACATGTGTAAGATACAGGTTGTAAAATGATAATTTGCCGATGGGTTCCACAACATGTTAGCTGCGTACGCGCATAGTTGGCGCGGGGCCAGCTGCACTCGCTCCGCGCCGGATGCCGGCAGCCCTAAAGAATTTGAAACCGGCGCGTCGCTCGCGCACCGATCCACCGAACAAGCTACCGCCGCGTTCCGGCTGCGCAAGACCATTACAGACATCTCACATCAAAATATTGAAAGGCTGATTGCTCCTTTATTGTGTTACATTTTACAGCATCTTTATATACAAGTTTTAGATGCCGAGTCGTTTGACAAACATTTTACAAGTGTTTTTTTTGTTCAAACAATATACATCGTAAAGTGCAATATAACAAAATTTTTTTTTGCAGTATTAGAATGTTCATTATTTCGCTTTTCATCAAATCACTTCTATATTTCTTCGTTATATAGTGATTTTCACTGAAATTTTATGCATGTTTCTAGTTTTATGACAGTTCATACTAAAAATATTCAATTATTTGAACAATGTTTCGGTAAATATTTGTGTAATAATAGGTCAAGTGCAGCTGTGTTAATTGAAATATTTTGTTTCACTTACTGTCTCATTTTCGTGTAGAGTTGCATGCAAGTGCAAAATGTGACTGTAATACGTCTTTAGGCTACATACTTTTGTATAGACATTACGTACTTCATTCAACAATGTGCTTTAGTCACCAATCCATTGTCCATCCATTACTGGGAAATGTCATTATTTAAATTACTCTTAGATGACTTCAACATAATACATTCTTTACGCAAATCCAACGCAATTTTTTAAACTATTAAGCATTAAACGAACACCAGTCAAGTATTAATGGAACATGACATGATTACAAATACTGTACGATTCGATTAATTTCCAGTTTAAACTGTACTTTATGAAAATGCGGCCCAGATTCCAAATTGGCTAGAACGTATTTACTCGCTCAGTGAGAATGTGACATTCGCGGACGGATGTCCACTTCTCTCTGCCAGAGCGCCGACAGCACATCTGACATTGCAGCATGCTTTATTATGAAGAGGAACATATTCGAATTATAACTGCAGTATATCTTTCAGTCATGTGCATATGAACCTTGCAGGCCAAGGTTTACTACACTGATGGACGAACGAGGTTGTTCCCACTGAAAGTACTATTGATTGATTGATTTACACATTCAGAAGAATGCTAACGAGCTTGCTTTATGACAGTTATTAATAAGTAGAAGTGGCTAACCCTGAAATGTACAGGATGTGCAACTTTGTTGCTCCTTAACTTAGTCTTATTTCCTTTAAATATGTTGTAGTGTTAGTCAGCATATCACTTTTCGAAAACACCTAATTTTAACATACCTTTATCCAAGGTTCTCAGTTGTTGCGTTCGTTTATAACAGCATGAAAATAAGCTCAAGGAAGTTGGTTTTTATGTACCATTTCAATAAAACTGCGTGAATTTCGATGTCAATGACACTACGAGATGTTGTGGGACTTTTTAATTGACGCTGCGTGCCAGACAAAGGTCGAGGAGTGGTGAAACCCATCTGTTGGTGTTGGTTTACAGATAATTAGCGCAGTGAGCGACAGCTGCCGGTAACCGTCCTCTCAAGACCACTTGACAATGCCGTCCAGTTCGGCATCCAACGGAAAAATGTGACTCATTAGTAAGGCACTACATCTTTCAAATATTCGGTATGCGCATGTGTTTTATTCACGAAGACAGTCTAGGAGCATTTCGCGTAGCGAAGGTTTCCATGCTTCAATCTGGGATTTGGTTAACCATAAACGATCTGAAACGTTATTGCAACAAAGTTCATGATACAATTCTTAACTACCAAACTACCAACGAAGCAGAATACAACAAATTACTATAATACATCAAATCCGAGCTGATCGATGTAGCCTTAAATCTCGCGCGCCTGGCCTCAGACATTCCGACCCGTGTACGAACCTCTATCCCGATTCCAAATTCCCTGAATACATGTACACTGACGTGTAAATCCCTTGTTGTTTACAAATACTATGCGTGTAGTACACGTTATCACGGCCCGTGTCAAGTCGTTCGGCCTTCCCCGAGGCCGCGCCTGACCTGAATTTCGCCACGCGGCGCCCGCGCATGACTCATTGTTTTGGTGCGCCTGCGTTGCTACCACCTCGCGTATTGTGTTACGCTTCACTATTATACGACTCATAGTTTAGGGTTATGCTGTAAAAAAATAGAGCACGGACAGAGTTTTGTTTTATACGATCGATAAAACAAATGAGTATATTTGATTTGTAGCGCGCGAAGATTATTCAATTTTGTTACCAGTTTCTAGGTTGGCGCACACATTCATTTTTAATTGTTATTTAAAATTATACGAGCACATTATGCCTTCAATTTGATCTTCTATAATATGGAAGCGTTCCTCGAGATTTTCCCTTAATACTTCGGAAGTTTTACTGGCTTTAGAAAAGATAGTTTGTGGATGAGATTAATTTAGTAATTTTTTAACTATGTCTCTAATGTTAGCGTGGTGCTAAAACACATGTTTCTTGTGCAAAAAAAAAACTGTTAAACAGCTTGTTGACGAGGGCTCGCACTAAGGAAAAGATTACTTCTTATTGAAAAAAATAACCTGCCTCCTGCTTTGATTGCCAAAACAAAATTTCCCTGAATTCAACAAAGCCCTTATCATATATTCTGAGCAGCATAAAACGAAGTGGAGGGTGTCGACCTCAAGTGGGAACGCAAAGTGACAACATTAAAGTTTTCGAACAATCCCGTATTCTAATCGGAATCACGTTTGACTGACAAGTTCCTACCAAGGAGTTCGTCTACTCCAACCAGCGGGTCGTTACCCAGCATAGTTCAGTAACTTAGGAACAGATAACAAACTATAGACTAGAATGTCAAGATAAAGCGGAATTAAGTTTGTTAAAGTGACCATAAACTCGCTTTAAGTTTTTCACAAGCTTTGCAAATATTAGATTAAGATAAAAGTTCTTGAAAGAAGAAAAAAATTGACCCAGAAAAGTGTCGCTGACTTTTAATATCAGTAGGTGGTTTCACACAATGTTTTGCCAAATGTTAGCAATTTGTATCACAGGGGATTTATGTCTTAAAATATTAAGAAATTCTCCCCAGGTAATATTATAATATTTATTTCTATGAATAAATGAAACTTAAACGCTTTAGATTTGCGGAATATTACTAGAGAAAATTAACAAGTGTTTGACTTTATCTCAAGTCAATAAAGCGATAGAATTCATCAGCCTACAATGCATTCAAATGATTCACCATGAATGTCTGGAAAAAGTACTTTTAACGATACGATGGCCGCTGTAAGTGTGTTTATTTATGTGTACTCCTGGTCTATCAATCATTTAGATAGCAAATAACAAACAAAAAAACAAAATAACGAACGAATCAACGAACTTTTATTCGCGCTCTCCGCTAAGCTTTACCCCATAACTGAGTAATAATAGTCCTTTGGACCGAATTTTGGCCATGGCGACCAATCTCAGCAGAAGACCAGCCTTCGACGCGGGAGATATTAGGTATAGTACACAAGTGTGTGCGGAGACACAGGTGCACTGTCTCTTCCATACCATCTGAACTGAGTAATCCTCTTGCCATCGAGTATATAGAGGTGTGCAGTGATCTATCAATCTATAATAATAAAACATCAGCTACAATAAAATAGAATTCTTTCGTGACATATTCTTATAGTCATCTTGAAGAAATAAAGCAGATGTCTCATTAATTATTTTAGGTCAATGCTAGTAGACAAGCATCTGCGATTTCGCTTCTATATTCCCAACAATGCTCCATGGAGCAAACTTCCACAACACATTAGAGGGAATGGGATGTTGTCGTTAATGCTGCATAATATGTTCTACAATTCAATAATGTATGAAGGTTAGGAAAAATATGTAGGTATTACACGTGGCATTGAAATAAAATTGATTATTCTGTTAATCGGAATCCCTTTTACACTTCATAAAAAAAAAAACCAGATGGATTCGACATTTCCTAACTGAAATGACGAAACAAACTCACGGGTCAAATTCTCTTTAAAAGTCCAGCCATAATCTTGGTCAGATGAAGCGAGAACCACGTAGAATGGCCATTGGAGGAAAGATTCACACAGATTTGAGTGGACCTGTCCAGCCAGTGCACGCATTAGTACTTAATCGTTCAGAGTGACTAAACTTCTGTATATTTCTTCTGTGTGAAATGTCCAGGGATATTATTATTATTATTTAAAACTTACTTTCAATCGGGAGATCGTTAAACTGATTGAAATGTTTTGTTGTTATAATTCTAAAGCATTAACATAAATTAGACCCACTATTCCATCAACAACATAATTTGTGATGTCCTGTAAACACGTGGAGCGCACAGCACGTGGTTCTACGATGACCTCCTAACTTCTAATATTCATACCATTTGTCATTCGTTGAACTATTCCCAGGAAGTTTATGACCCATGGAAACGAGTTGATTGGCTGGTGCGAACTATGCGCACGTGACACCGTTACACCATCGTAAAACAATCCTCTATTATATCAATGATCCAACTCATAAAATAATGATCGCATACATTTATTATAGACGTAAAGTTTGTTTGTTTGGCTCGTGGTAAACCATAAATTGTTTCTTTATATGCCAATATATTACACCTTACATCCAAATGCAGGTTATGACGTATTGCTTGATGGCTATGACGACAAAAAGTGAATTTATTGGATTTAATTCATTTTATCTACGTGGATCGCAACTACTTGTCCTAAATTGGTAGATCATATCACATATCTACATAGAACATTTAATATGTCAAATTCCTTGAATATTCTACTAAATAGATGAACTATTATAGTTAAGAGTGGTTGCTAAGAAACCGCCTACTAGTGCCGTCGTATCAATTCTTCTCCTTCATCTGACTCATTCATCTAACATGGAATGGTTCGATGATGACCAATACGAGTCGATTTCATTCATGAGAAAATAATATAATATTTATTACCATTTCATATCGTCCCACACGAAGGTGTACAAGCTCTTTCATTCATTAAATATTTCGTGTGATAGTTGTAAGAAGGACGTCCTCTATGTCCCTAGTTTTTGCTCGAGGAAAATTTCAACTGCTCTTTATAAAATACACACCCTTATCTCCAAGTTGTTTAAGATAAAAATACACGCCCAGTACGTGAGCGAAGAATAGTTACCTAAATAAAATAGTCACCAAGGAGATCGTGCCAATTAGCCGGTTACATCACCGCAGTGCTTTATATCCCTGTAAGTATGTGTGTTTGTAGTGCAGACGAATTTATTCAGGCGATTCATTTAGAATAAATATTCGAGTATTTAAATAATCATTAAAGGGATCACACTGCATTCCTAAAATTCCACGTGAGGAGATATAAATGCGGTCCTGAAAGCCGACGTTGATTAATTCATGCGAAAATGCACATAGAATAGTTTGGTTTTCATAAAGTATGACTAATTTCATGACAACCTAATTTAGGGTCTGTCTGACAGAATCCTGCATAAATAATTTGAGATAGAGAAGTCTCACGATACAAGATCAAATTAAATTAGCTGGTGGAACTTCACAAATTAAATTATAATAACCTAACCTAACAAAAACTAAAATATGGCGTCAAAAAATTGCTCCGCATCGCTGTCGGCTGTTAATGTACCCAAGAGACTGGCGGCATTGCCTGCACGCTGTATGGCAATGTTAGCCTCAAGCCAAGGTGGCTTGAGGCTAACATTGCCATTGGTTAGGTTATTATAATTTAATTTTAATAGTTTGTTAGTTAATTTAGTATAAAAAGTTTATCCATTTTTAGAAATTAGATTTTCTAAAATCATAATTTCAAAGATGAATATTCTTGTATGTTCATAGCTAATGATTGGTTAATTCTTAATCCTATACAGCTTTATATAATTCATCAAGAAGTTACTGTAAAAACTGGTAACCGCATCTAATGTTGGCCCTCTCATTCTTTCACATCCCCATTTAGAAGTCCCTTAATAAAATCTATTGTCTACAATACGTCTAAAACCACCAATTACTTCCCACACAAAAGAAAGCTTATTTACTTAATGCCTTTATTAGTATGTCTTACACAAAGGTGAATGAACATTGAGGCACAGATTTATAACTTTACTTAACTTTACTTTGGCTCAGCGTTATTCCTGTCACTGTCGCGTACATGTCAAACTACAAGTGCAAGATAGAGACGGGAACATGTCTAAGTGTTAAATACCGTTTATAGATCTCGGCCTGAAGTTTTCCGCCACGCGTGCTTGACTCGAGCAAACAAAACTACTCGTCAGTAGCTACTGTGTTTACTTTTTCGAATGCTCACTTTATATTGCAATAAACGATACGAAGACGTGTCACAGGTCAACAGTACAAAGGAGACTTTTTAATTGTAGAGTGGTCGTTTGAAAGTTGACAGTGATGAGCTCGGGGGAACTGTTCCTGGGAATTCGGTACTACATTGTGTGCGGCCGGACCGCGGCGTAGTTTTTCAGAGTAGGTGCGTAGTATGTGGAGGTGGGGTATATGGATGACAATGCATGATAGGTGGGTTGAGGAGGCTGAGGTGGAGATCCAGTTGGAGCTGAAGATGTAGACCGACGCAAGGCAGGTGCCGGTGACAGAAGCAGGTGCGGGCAGGTGCTGGTGCATGTGCGGCACAGAGGCTACCTGTAGGAGGGCCCACGCAGCAGGATCAGGACGCAGCACGGCAGCAGGAGGAAGCAGGCACGGCGGGATGCTGTCAGTCCGCCAGGTGAGGCGGCCCTCGGATGAGGCGCGGCCCAATAAATTTAGGAAAGTCTTCTGAGTCCTCCAGCAAGAAGCGCCGGCGGTCCGACTGGTTCTGGAGGCCTTCACGAAGGACGAAGGCGTAGAGAGGGCCCGTCAGGTACCAGTGCGGAGAGATACGCTGGGTGTTTCCGGAATAGGTGGCCCTGGAGTATCAGGCTTTAATGCGTTCGCATTAGAGGCGAAACGGAAACTGATCCTTGCATTGCGTGGATTTATTATAATATGTCAACTCGTAGAATAACATCAAGTAGAAAATATGAATTTGAGATATGATAGTGACAATGATTAATTTTGGAGAAGTATGAATGTATATTCCGACAAAAAGTTACAGGCCGGTAAGGATTTGAAAAAAAGTTGTCATGGCGACCGCGTTGTCAAAACTGTCATGATATAATAAATATGAATAAAATACAATTCATTCTATAATTAAATTGTATTAAAAGTATAGTGTTTATAGAAAAAAAATATATCAATCAATGTAGGCGAAATTCCCAGCCCTTGGATGTCACTAAATCGTCGTAGTCTTATGTTAAAGTTGGAGCTGTGTCTGTGTACTGATTGTGGACAAAACGTGTCGTGAGGAATAATCAGATCACCGCCTAACGGTAACGGAATGCTTGTTCTGACCTGGAGGAACAAATGAAAATAACTGTGAGTATGTACAATTGTATGTACATTATGTTACAATATGTATTGAGAAATGCTTATTGTATTTATGTGAAGGTTTTTGTACTATTATTTAAGTAAAAGTACCTAAGTAAACCTACATAAAGTTTTGGATTAGCTAATGGAGTAGTACTTGCAAAAGACAGAATTGTGTGGAAAATAGAGAGGGAGGCCTTTGCCCCGCAGTCCATCTCAGTGGGCATCTAACTAGTATTGTCATACAGGCTAGTTAGATTACATTAGAATGGAGTAGTAATTTTCGTGGCTAAATTGTAACCAATATACCTACTCAGTTACGCTTGCAGCGGTTGTAACTTTCAGGATTACATCGTGTATAATACTGATTTTTAGCTTCGTGTACAAACTGAAATATAGATTATCATGGATTAATGTATTTATTATTATCTACGCACCGTTTACTTATCTGCATATTAAGATGGAAAGTTAATCTCACTCAACAAGCTACAATTTATGTAGCTTGTTTAGTGTATGTTTTTCGTGGTATTTTCCCACACTTTGGCATTTGTCAAAGTGTAGGAAAATACTATGAAAACTTTATGCAAACGATTTGGCTTACTCGTGCGGCATTAGTCGATACCAGCTGTCACTATAAGTGAAAGAAATAGCACTGTGTGTCAATGAAGTACAAGCCGCGTAGGTGTCAGCTAACCTTTGAAATAAAAGGTTGCAAACAGACTTAAGTAGGTAAGCATTGAAGTGAGATTAAAAGTACTAGAAATAGTTACTGTTGTGAAACTTATCGTACAAAAAGAATATACTGAGTGCAATTAAAAATGTAAGCGAATAAGTAAATAAAAGATATTAATATATAATTTAATACAAAAAAAAAATAGATTGACTTAGGGCTGATTTTTCAGTCGACATATAATTTTTATTAGTGGAATACAATTGACGTCTGACCGATCTTGCATGGAAGAATTGTCCAAAATTAAAAATTATTCGTCGGATAAAATTATCTAGCGTTGGAAAAACCAGCCCTTACACAAATTATATTCAGTGAATAAATAAATAAAAAAAAAACAAATAATAAAAAATAAAAAAATACTATTGTTAGAAAGGTCATGTAATAAATATAAAATAATAAGGAAAACCATAAAAACGCTCTTTGTCTCTCTTAAACATATTAAAAATTTTGCTATGGCCGACAGGGTCCATAATTGACACGATTGATTGATTGATCTATAAATCAATCTATATATATATATATATATATATATATATATATAAATAAATGGCTGTTCGTTTGAGTCGCTAAAACTCGAGAACGGCTGGGCCGATTTAGCTGATTTTGGTTTTGAAATGTTTGTCGTAGTCCAGGAAAGGTTTAAACGATGAGAAAATATGGAAAAATTGCGACGAAGATAGTAAAAACAACAATTTCATTTTAGAAAATATTTATATGGCAAAACAACGTTTGCCGGGTCAGCTAGTTATTATTTATTTATTTACATACCACCTGTATGTGTCACCTTATGGGTGTAATAAAGATTAAATTGAATTGAAGATTGTTGAAAGAGATTCATTCATGAGGGAATAGGAGGGTGCGTTCTTAAAATTTATGTTTCATCTGAATCAATTTGAAAAACCACTTAGATACTATCCAATATTTTCGTACTGAACAGTGGCGAAAAAAGGTTATTGACCAACCCTTCAGTAAATGTGTACCATACGAGAAAGGTTCGAGAGTCCGTCTGCAGGAATACAAAGGAAGTAGGGTGAAATCATCGGCTGTCGGAGCCGCTTTACAGGTGAGGTGTTTGACCGCGCACTTACAAGTCGCGGCATTCCGTGTGGCGCCCAACAAATTAAGACAAACAGATTAAGTTGTCGCCTGGCACGGAGGGGTATGTAAATGGAGTGCTAACTTGTTCCTCTCATAGATATATCTCACTGAATTGGACGTTGGTACAGTATTTATCAGAATTGATCGGAATTCTGTATAAAAATGTCTCGTTGACATTTCATTTTTCACACATACTTACTTAGATGTTTGTAGATGAGTTTCTGTAAGAATCTTTCATGATAAACTGAAAACGATAATGCTAATCCCAGGATTAGTTTGATTTTATTATTCAGATTGCCACCCGATTCAGCTATGAAGTGTTCCATTGAAGACGTGAAAATATTATTTTTCGCATACAAAAACTGTACGTACCGCTTGTTACTTGGTCTGTAATATAGTATCTCTACCGTACTTACCTTCGTCGCATTACTCCGTCTCCTTTTTACTCCATGTCCCGTAGGAATCCGGCAACACGCCGGAGGAACGACCCGTGGTCGCCGGACGGCGCGGCGCGGCGCGGCTCGGCGTCGCCTGTCGCGCGTTCGACGCGTGAACGTATTTCAACGCAGCTCTCACTGAAATAAACGATTTCCTTTATTTGTACGCTATAAAATTGAATTAATGTGACGATTTTTTTGTTCCATAATGTGTTTTTCCTAACATAAAGATTTTTACTACGCACACATTTTTATTTTCATGATCTGATAATGTCGTTAAACAGAATGTGAGTGATGACAACTATTTCGTCTTGAGTCGTAAATCTCAAATAAACATTATTGTTTCCTATAACGCATTACCGAAAGAAGCTGCATAGTTGGGTAGAAATATTCACAGAAATGATACGATTTCAATGGCGTCAATCTACTTTATCTGCGTTAGACTCATTTAAAATTACACCCAATTGATGAAGTTTGATTTGATTGACGAACCATTTCATCTATAACACCTAAATAAAAATTGTAACATTAAACATTTCGGGCGTATAGTACAGACGCCAGCAGGTCCAGCTACCCGAAACTGTAAAATTTTCCCAATCAACCTTGAACCTTAAAGCGTTGGCAATAAAGTTGAAAATCTATTAACGAAATTTGACAGATTGTAGTAGCTTAATGTGCTGGCGTCTGTACCTAGCTAGAAAGATAAATAGTCCTCCAGACCGTATTTCGGCCATGGTGGCTAATGTTAACGGAGACTAGCCTTCAGCTCGGGAGACATTATAGTGCACAAGATGTGTGCAGCAGAAACATTACTTCCCTTACTTTCATAGTCCGATGGGATGGCAATCCGACACGACCGGGGAGAGATCAGGCCTAAGACCAACGGCTTAACGAACTTTCCGAGGCACGGGGGTATCACACCGCCAAAACTTCCAAAATCCAGGCTGTTACTAAGAAATTCTTAATAGAAAAACCCAATAACTCTGTCCGACCTGGGAATCGAACCCAGGGTCCCACCGCTCAGCAGTCACGCTTACGACCACGACACCAACGGGGCAGTTCCTACCATATATGGTAGTTCATAGTACTGTAAAGGTTGTCTGCCGAAAGCAACCTTATGGAACCCGCGCTAAATTATAGCCGGAACATTCAAGCGAATTTAGAATAAGGTGTCAGAGAAGAGTCTAGATGGTCCAGCAAATGGTTTAAGATGAAAAACACGTAATATTTTTATATAGGAATAACTACCCAACTTAAGAAGTTAAGCCGTGTTTCATTTTATACGTCCCGTGTACCGTGAAGCCTCGTAAAGAGCTTCACAGTACCTACTAAGACAGTCAAACTATAATTTTGCTGTCTTAAATCATCGTAAGAAAATAAATAACAATACCTATGACAAAGCATTGTAAGTATTCAAATCTTAAAATAAGAGTCACTAGCCAAGAATTCAAACATTATTCAAACAAACAGCTAATCTCATTAAAATAGCTATTTGACAAACTACCCACAAGAAGGTATTTTGTAAGCAGTGTTAATGTCATTGAAATGTAAATACAGATACCTGGAAAAGTAATTTTTCACAACGACACATATGTCGGAGTGATTCAAACATTCGGTTCAAAACCGTGGGCGACAAATAATCCGCTTTATTTTTACAACTTGACTTGTGATTCAATAAAAAGGCTAATATTAGCAACTTAACATGTTTCTTCTTGTTACACTTTTTATTTTAAAACATTTTTAAAATTTTAAGCTCTTTTTGTTGACGAAATATCTGAAGTCTGCTAAAATTACGGACGTATACAAAACTGTTTATTGCTTATTTGACAATGTGATGCCAAATGTAGGAACATTTTTACATACTTCAAGTCTCATTTTACATACTGACACAACATCAAGAAGCTGAAAGATAAATTACATTGTATACAGGATGGCAGGGACTTTAACGCGCAAACTGTAACCATGGATTCAGCACATGAGTTTAGACCCCATAGCGGAAAAATTGTTCGTCGTTTATTAAAAAAAAATATTGCTGTTCCATACATTATGACCGCGTAGGTATTGCACTTTTCTATGAACCAGAAGATTTTTTTTTTTTGATAACCGACGAAAAATTTCGATGCTATGGGATCTAAACTCATGTACTGAATCCATGGTTACAGTTTGCGCGTCGATGTCCCTGCCACGCTGTATAAATTGTGGTTTATCAACATAAACAAGAGCTTTCGAAGCACAATATCGTCCTAAATAATATTGTTGCAAACAAAATCACTATCGGTCGGCACTTTATCAAAGTTTTAGTAGTAGCTTGCTTAGGGATAAGACCCTTTTATTTAATTATCAGTTGTTGTTTCATGTTGAATCTGAAAAAACCACAACTATACCTAGTACAACTATGTCGGTTTAATTTTAGCCCTTTAACGAGCACGAGGAATACCATTAGCAGTGTACCAAGCAAACCATTCCATGATGCCACATACCTACTAGTAAAGATTCTCGTAATAGAAACACGAACAATTTGTTTCGTAAGAAATAGTCAAGTTTGGAATTGACCCAAAAATGTGACACGGACTGTGCAAATTGCACATGATACTCGTCTTGTATGAGTAGGTACCTACTCATGTCGCAGTTGCTTGGAATACACGTCTTTGAGCTAAAAGTCGGACCTATTAGAGAAAAGGCAAATAAACAAACATTAGCATTCCGTCAGTGTCCAGCGATATTATTATTATTAGTGTTGCTAATTGGCATAATCAGGCTATAATATTCCCACTGCTGGATCACAGATCTCCTCTCTTCGAGAGGGAGTGGGCTGTAAGCTATCCTGTGGGCCCAGTGCGCGTTGGTAGATCTCACGTCTTGAAATATTTGGTTCTAAGACATATCAGTTCCTCACACCTTGTTGGTTCCTTTACCGTTTTAGGAGCAATGGTGATTAAATATTTTACACAAAGTAAAGCGCCTGTATGGTTTCGAGCCTACCACCTGCAACTTATTTATTTATTTATTATTTACTAGCTTCTGCCCGCGGCTTCGCCCGCGTGGATGTCGGAAATTATCCCACGGGAACGTGCTAACAGGATAAAATGTATGTGCACCAGGATGCCATCTATCTCGCGGGCCCTTTGTGGCTAATTACAATAGAAAACCAATTGTGTCTCATTAATGGTGATTAAGAGGGTACCTATATGATATCTTTACCTAAGTACCTACCTAATTAAAAAAATAAATAAACTCAATAACAGAAAATAAAATACCTACCTACCTAAATAAACCTATTTATGACGATAACTAATCTAAACTCAATCATCATCTGCCTAGCCTTTTCCCAACTATGTTCAGGGCCGGCTTCCAGTCTAACCGGATGCAGCTGAATACCAGTATTTTACATGGAGCGACTGCCTATCTGACCTCCACAACCCAGTTATTGGGTAATACGATACCCTTGGTACGACTGGTTGTCAGACTTTCGGGCTTCTGACACCCGTAACGACTGTCAAAGATCCACGAATGACAGCCGGGACCAACGGCTTAACGTGCTTTCCGAGGCACGGAGGTGTCTCGGTATGTAAAGATGGTCACCCATCCACAGACCGACCGCGGCAAGCGTAGCTTAACCTGACCGATCGACCTGTGCGGCTGTTATTATTTAGCCACGGGCCCCTCAATCTAAACTCAATAAATAAGCAAAATCTCTAAAAACTAATATCTATACGAATGACTATCCTACCTAACAGTATTATAAAATAACCTACGGTCACTACGTACACTATCAAATATACTACCTATACTTTAAAATTAAAATCTATACCTACGACTTATATAAAAATAAACCTAAATAACTCTAAAAACTAAAAGGAATAAAAAGGTCGCACAGATAATACTGCGGGTGACGTAACCTACGACAAACTTATTATTTGCGGTTGGTACAGTAATCGGTCTAGGGATCGAACCGCAAAATTAAGTTTGTTTTTTATTGTATATACTTTTCCGGGATAAAAAGTACCCAGTGTGGTGCCCAGGATATTAAAGAATAATTATACCAAGTTTCATCGTAATCGAACCGGTAGTTTTTGCGTGATGCCTGAACAAACAGACAGACAGACAGACAGACAGACAGACAGACAGACAGACAGACCGACAGACAGACAGACAGACAAAAATTTTTTTAATCACATTTTTGGGTTCGGTGTCGGTCTAGTAACACCCCCTGCCATTTATTTTTTTGATATTTTCAATGTACAGAATTTTCACTTCTACAGATTTATTATAAGTATAGATTAACGCACCATCACTATCATTACAGGAATTAAAAAACATTATTATATATATATATTTCATTATTATTTATTTAATTTTTATTATTTACTTGTAAGTAGCGGCCGTTAACACTAGGGCATCACTGCTCTCCTCTGTTTATTTGCCGTGAATTTCTCTAATAGGCTATTACAGAAATTCACTAGCGTTCCATCAGTGTTATAATGTTGCTAATTGATTGGGTATTACTGGATTAACATTTCCTAAAACCTTAGAAAGCAAGTCCATCGTATTTGTTAGGCAATAATGTTTTTGGATAGAGAAATAACTAACTTCTATATATTCTTCTATATCTTTTCAGTAAACAGCTTTATTTTATTTAGTTAATTTCCAAAATTGTGGAAAGTTTATCTATTATCCCAAATGCCTAGCCTTAAACGCATAAGCGTTTGAAATAAGTAGTCGCTAGCTGAAAGCAACAAGGCAAGGTCAGTCAAAAGACTAACACATGCATGGGGTATATAACTATGGCACTATATCACGACAAATAGTCATCAAAATGACTGTAGTACAATAACTAAAAATACATCGGCCTTCAGCAAAGTGCTGTGATTTAAAGGAACAGCAAAATATTCTAACTATGTTGTGACGTCTTTAAGTTAGGAATGAGGAAATCAATGACGCATTGGATACCGTTTTGTCTATATTGTGAATTTTGATAAGCTGTCTTAATAGTTAAGTATAGTGTAAAACGTTGTCAAACCGTCTTAAAAGCTCCTGCGATTGATATTTATTCGAAACATACCCATGACAATCGATACTATAATCCTCTTCAGGTTTAACACATGAATTACATAACATCATTACATCACGACTGTATTTCCCGAAGGGTAAGGTTGGGTCAGAGGTGTAGCTATGGTTGTCTATTGCCATCAACCGGGCAAAAATCCAGACTCGGTGCTGCTACTTAGAAATTCCGAATGAAAAAACCCAATAACACTTTGCGCGACCCGGGAATCGAACCCAGGACCCCATGCCCAGCATACGACCACTAAACAAAGAAGGCAGACACATGAATAAGTAAAATATAAATAGTGTTGAGAATAGCCATCATTTTAGCACACCCGGCGCACCTCGGACGGAAATTTCTGCCACTAAGAATGTTGACTGACTAATATTTTTTATCACGATTGCAGCTTCGTCGTTATAGCTTAGCTGCTCCTGTTATCAAGAAAGTCCATGAGAATTTCGTTAATAATCAGTCTATAATGTTCCCACTGACGGGACACACGAGAGAGTGGGCTGTAAACTACCACGCGGGCCCAGTTGGAAGATGTCACATGTCTTAAAATTTTTGGTTCTAGGACATGCCGGTTTTCTCCCGATGTTTACGTAGAATTTTATGAGTATTTTACGAATACGGATGTCAAATAAAAGTAGAAGAGCATTTCGTCAGTGCTACCGGTGACCTACATACTGAACTTTAAGTGAAGCTAAAATGCTCCTTACGCACGAACGGGCAAGTTCCTGAGTCCATCAACGAATACTTACCTTTATTCAGCTTACACGTGTACGAACTTTGTCGAAAGTCAGCTACACAAAAGCATAGGTACTACGATGGTGTTATAATAGCTTGCTTAGTTTACGCATGATTTATCATAACTCAAGGAATATTAAAAATAGACAGAAGTACAGCAATAAGCTTGTTATTACTCCGGTGTAAGGGTGCTTTTACACTAAGCTATTACAAAATATATGTTTTGTTACAACCGGCAATGTTAGTTATTGAACATCATCATTCTCCGCTGCCCTTATCCCAATTTATTTGGGGTCGGTACAACAATTATTTTTCTTCAATACTGTTAATTATTCATATCTTGTAGATTTTCTACTTCGAGCGATGGTAGGCCTTGTAGACTTTATATCTGTAAATCATTTTTGTTTTAAATTAAGTTCCTGGTGCTTGTTGACAGGCCTACGCTGTCTTCACATACCTACTATAATTTGAAACCAAGCGTAACCGTGGAGTTTCTTGCCGGCTCTTCTCCATAGGAAACGACCAATTGGGACCGTGCACCTAGCTTCTGACGTTTCATGAGTGCCCACGTAGTCACTTTATGTGAAATAAAGTATTTTGATTTTGGTGCATGCATGTATAGGTGGAAAAAAAAATCGTTAAAAAGATAAATCTGCAAAATTTTTGTTAATAACTTAAATCCTATTAACATTTCATCGGATAATTAGTGATAATAAGTTTATAATATGAGGGGCAATTCTCGTAATTTATAGAATGTTCACAGTCTGATCTCTGTCTCAATCTGTCAAAAATACCTCTTATTTCCCTATACTTTGACAAGTTTTTGACATTTGTTTGTCGCCGAGATGACACTGCGACTAGATTTTGAACGTTTTAAATTACGAGAATTACACACAAACTTTTGGCTCTTGCCACCGGTCATAATGACAAACGCCGATAGTAAAATGTATTCTTGCAAATGACTAAATATTTATCAGATAATTTATGTTCTACTCATGCCACATATTTTATAACATTGTTAGAAACAACATAAAATGTTGTTTCTAACTTGTTTCCTTCCTTGTCTTGTAACCTTCTGAACTGTGTCAATGACGAATGAGTGCTTTTAACATTTCTAACTTGACAATATTATCGAAGACGTCCACGGCATCGGCACACAGATTGACGATAACACAGGAAAGTAAAATCTATAGAAATAATATGAAGACGCTTTTAAATTTCCGTCCACAGTAACGTTTTAACGTGCATTTCCATACATTTTATGGACGTGAACGTACACGATAATATCTTTACGTTAGAAATTATAAAAGCGCACATTAACTATACGTATGTAGTTTTTAAAGGTGCCCTACGGATTCATCCAACCAACCAGCTAAGCCTATCGCAGTCCACTGCTGGACATAAGCCTGTCCCATGCTGCGCCACAACACCCTGTCCTCCGCCTGCCGCATCCAGTCTGTCACACCCACCTTTTTGAGATCGTCTGTCCATCTAGCTGGGGGGCAATACGGTTTCATCACTTTTCACGAAAGAGTCAAAAGATCAATTAACTAATTATAAATCTTTTTTGTTCAAAGCTATCGTTGGAAGATTGATTGATTAAGAATAAATCTACTTAAAAGCTGGTATTAAACTTAGCGCCATCAGTAGTATAGACGCGCCCTAACTTTGATATCAGTCTCTAACAGAGATTAGATACGAACTGTTCATAATATCGAGGCTAGTATTTATGTACAATATTAATATAAAGAAAAACAAATATAGGTAACACTAAAGAGATTAATATTTCATCCAAAGGGTTACGATGACCGGCTGGTAACCTAACCGATGGGTAACTGAAATAATTTCTCAATAATCCACATTTTGGACTAGTTTGCCTTCGGGATTTGGTAACTGTAGATTTAACATAGCCTGTGGCATATAAACTGGACCTGGTACAGTTACCAAATCCCGAAGGCAAACTAGTCCAAAAAGTGGAGTATGTAGGCTATCTCATCTGAATACTATTCATGATCAAAAATTTCCACGCCGGGCGTTTCAGAATCATGTACTGAATACATGGTAATGGCGTGTCGATGTCCCTGCCCCCCTTATACCATGAAGAGTATTCAGATGAGATAACCTTCATGAGGTTCATTTACATGCCACAGGCTAAGTAATCTTTCTACGCTAGGGGGTCTAGGATCATGTGCTGAATTCATGGTTACAGTTTGCACGTCGATGTGCGAGCCTGTATAACAACCATCATCTTCAAAAATTGGAAAAAAAAAATTCTAATAATAAATAATAATAATATATATAATTAATTGGAAGAAATTCTTCAAAGTACAGTCAACAGCTGCACGAGCTTTAAAAGCTTAGCTTTTTTACGTATTCAAATTAGACATACACATCGTAGACATACACATTCGTAGACATTATTTTGATTACCATAAAAATAATCATACATTTACAATGATTAGCGCTATATATTTATAAACTAGCGGACCCGGCAGACGTCATCCTGCGCGAAAAAGCAACGCCACCTACCGGGTCTAATTGTATAAACAAACCTTGTCCTGACAATAACAAACACAAAAAAGAGAATTATTCAATTTACTGCAGTCGATCGAAAGTTATACGCGGACATAATATTTCGGTGATTCATTTTTATTTATATAGATTGTTATTGTAAAGATTTTATTCATAATTTATAGCTACATAATATTCATCGACACAATGACGCTGGCTATCCAACATTTCGCCGTTTTTTCAACAACAAACAGAAAGCTATGCTCCAAAAACAGAACTCGACACCATCTTAGTCGCTGACAACTGACAGGAACTCGTTAACTAGACACACGGAGACAAGCGCCAATACTTTGTAAATTAACAAAACGGACATACTTACCTAAAGACACCATAAAATGAAATCTCATCTAGCAAAGCCAAATGTAAATATGTCATTCATTGAACACAAAAATCAACTGTCAGAGTTTTTCATCAACTTCTATTTATAACATTGAAACCAGGATGAGAACCGAAGGGCAAAATATTAAAATAACTTCCTTCATCCTGCAAGTGGGACAAAGACATTGTATGTACGCGTTACGGATGCTGTTTACATTGATTATGTACAGAATGGATTGTAAATTGTGATAATAATGATGATTCAGGGTACCACTTTGAAGAGTATTTCCACTCTGACACACATGAATTCTATTGTAAGTAGTATTTTGCTCGTAATTAGTTGATTCACGATATCGCGTCAATTTTATTGTAATTAAATGAGACTAACATATAGTATTACAGTTATATTCTTAATTTGGAGAACAGTGGTGGCCCAGTGGTATCTGCCCCGACTTCGAGTTGTTGGTCGTGAGTTCGAACCCGGGCACGTACTTTACTTTGTGAATACACAAAGTAAAGTACGTGCCCGGGTTCGAATTATTATTATAATAATTATTTTATTTATTTATTTATTTTATTATTATTATTTTTTTTAGAAAAAAACGTTGCCCCACACTAGGAATTACTCCTGTGTCGTGGGTGCGTTTACAAACATTTAAACTCACATACACAAACAGATAGACCCGGAACAACTACCTGTAGTGTAGTGTGTGTGTGTGTACCTAATTTCATCACAACTGCCCTCAGAACGGTGAAGGAAAACTTTGTAAGAAAATCCGCATGACCTAGAACCAAATATTCGAAGACATGTGACATCCACCCGCACTGGGCCCACGTGGTGATTTACGGCCCGCTCACTCTCACAGATAGGAGGCCTGTGTTCTAGCAGTGGAAACATTATAGGCTTATTATGCTATTCTTAATTTAGGCTGTTTCAAAGTGTAGTGAAAAGAAATGCCTGACAATGAGAAAGCAGATAGTTTGAAAATAATATTATGATAATAGTACCTAATTAAAGCAATGTTCTCAAAAAGCCGTCCGTTCATTGTATGTAATCACATCAGGCTTGGGCGCAGTGTTTCTTAAACGAAAGAAGATAAACCAACTTTAAAACAAATTTGATACAAGAATTTCTAGATAATATATGTATGTTTGTTTCAATAGTTGTTTACAATGATACACATAATTATCTTATTGGCTATACTTTCTGGTTACGAATAAATTAGACATCTGTACCCGAACTAGGTGAAAGCCTGTATTTCGGCTATCAGCGCAAAAACCCTCAAATAATAAACACTTAAAAATAGCCATCAAATAAGAGGAAAAAAAAACATGATATACATCAATAATAATTTGATACAATAAAGTAATTAATCATTAAAGGCAATATTAGTTTTAGAATGCTAAAAATAAAAATATATATCATAGTATTTACATAAATTAATTAAGAAACTAAGGTAATGTGTCTGCTGCTCTATCTGTGCTGACCCAAAGGCAGACTTGTTGATCTATTGGTAGCAAGCGCGGCTGCTAAAGCAGTAACAATCAGTAGCAGTCGTTAAGTCCAAGTTCCGAGTCCGTGCTTACGTCACACCCAAAACTAGGACAAAGATTTATTTAAACCAAATACATTTTGTGGGCAAAAACCAAGATAGAACAAAGTCAATTATGGTTATATTGGTTCTATAAATTAAGTGCTGGAGTGTCGGAGCGATACCCAGCGCCCACTTGACGCCGTGACTTTGCATACAATGAGATCGCCGACGTTAGGTAACTAGGCACTTCAGACTGATCGGCTTCTATTTCGGGCCATGGCATTGAAAATTATGGAGTCTCCTCAGCTCTTATTTCTCCTCTCCTCTCCTCTCTCTCTTCAGGAGTCAATGGCCTCGAGATTAAAAATATTGTTAAAATCAAGCTTCAAGGGTCATTCCTTGTATTGATGACGGATCCTAAACAATCACGACTAAACGAATCAAAACAACTTTTGAGGTCCGAAATTTATCGTTTAAGGGGGATGCGCTAAGACAGATTTTCAAATTTACAGTTTACGTTTTTTTACAACTTACAGGACAGTGTCAGATTGTATTTTGATTGAAATATGATTCGCGACCGTAACAAATATGCGTTTACAGAATTTGAATTACGCGGGTTACACTGACGCTTTCGCTTTAACTGCCTGCAAAAGATCGACGGACCATGGAGTGGTTGCAAACAAAATTTCATTTCCACGTCGAGTAAAATGTTATTATGGTTTTCCATTCGTAATTTCGCCATAGACATGGGAGTTAGCAGGAATGCCCCTTGCCAATCTACATGGTCTTCACATGATCTGACCAAGATTATGTCTGGACTTTAAAAGAGACTGTGACCTCTGAGTTTGTTTCGGCCTTTCTTCTCAGAGTAGTCAGATAGGAAACGCCGAACTCATCTAGTAAATATGATTCACGTGTAAAAGTGTTTGTACAAACCTATTTACAGAAAATAAATCATTTATCATTTATCACAAGGGGCTGGAATGTGAGTTTACCGTATACCTTTTTCTACCCCTTCAGGGAATACCGGGGTGATGTTATTTCCTTTCGTTTTCGTTTACATAATCAGCCTATAATGTTCCCTCTATGAGAGGGAGTGGGCTGTAATCCACCACGCGGAACCAGTGCGGGCACCCGTGGTTGTCACGTGTCTTCAAATTTTTGTTTCTAGGACAGGCCGGTTTCCTCACGATGTTTTCCTGTTTTCCTTCACCGTTTTGAGAGCAGTGGTTTTGAATTTATTTACCCTAAGTAAAGCGCCTGCCTGGGTTCGAACCCACGACCTACTACTTCCGTTTACGTAAGTCAAATAACTACTTATCAACTATTAAATGAAAACTAATTTCTATCTTTTTTTCTAACGTATATAGTGTACACAATAAAGAGTATTCTATTCTATTTAGCTTTTGTGAAGCTTTCTCGTCAATGCTAAACATAATTTTCCAAAAGATAAAATCTCGCTAATCTCATTCATTCAGCAGATTCAATTGAAAGTCAATATTTCAAATGACAACACTTTTATAGTCAAAAGCTTGTGTTATACCATTAACAAAGTCAAAAGGTCGTCGAACTCAACCGTCGGCTGATCAAATTATACCAATCCCTAATTAACAGGGTTGTTGGGCTTTAAACTTTAATTAATGAACAGCGAACCACGCCATTATTTTTTAGAGTCACATGTGTGATTCTGTATATGTTTTTCTAAACTTATAATTGGTGATTGGTTTAGTTAACGTATTATATGTATGTATAGTATATGTATGAACAGTGGTGGCCCAGTAGACACAACCGCTATTTACGAGTTGTAGGTCATAGGTACGAACCCAGACAGGTGCTTTACTTTGTGTCAATTATTTTATCCCCACTCTCAAAAATGGCGATTTACACACGTGAGAAAGCCGGCATGTCCTAGAATAAAAAAATCGAAGACATGTGACAACTCCCACACTGGGCCCGCGTGGTAGATTACGGCCCACTCGCTCTCACCGAAAGGACCTGTGTCCCAGCAGTGGGAACATTATAGGCTAATTATGCCATTGTTATACTTATAAGTACTTAGATAAAATCAATCAATAGGAAAAAAATCACAAGCTTTCTTCTGGGGGAGGTGGGCTGGTTGCAATAACCACCGACGGACGGTGGAAACCAAGCCTTCTAACATAGAACATAGAACCACAAGCTTTTGTGCTAAATTATCGTTTGTAAAGGAAACTTTGTATTTACTACACCAAGAGCGGTATTTTAGAACGCTGCTCAGTCTTGAATCTCGATTTAAAGCTGACAGCTCATTAATCTCGACTGATGTCAGTTTCAAACCGAGACAAAACATTGTAACACACTGTTCTAGAAAACAAGCCTTTTAACTGACAAAAACATACATACCATGCGATTTCTGAATGTCTGATTGACAATCCCGATCGGTTATACATGTATACGCGATCGATTGGGACAGTCAACGGAAGTTTACCACCAATTTCAGTCGTGCCAAGTCAATAAAGTCAAGTAACGATCATCTGCGTGCAATTATCTCGTATTTAGACAACGTCAATCGTTGATCAACCTACACACTGACATTTAACAAATCACACTGAGACGGGTCTCAGTGTGATAAATATAGTATTCGCAGGCTAAAACATAATTGTTTAACATAAGCGTGAAAATAGGAACATCAAGTAAATAAACAACCAATGTTACTTTTTTACAATTAAGTGATTAAATTATGAACTATGGAATCATAAATATGTTGTGACTCCCTGGTTCATATTTAATCATATTCATATTAAGAACCTTTGGAGGCCTTACGTTTTAGAGCAGTGGTGGCCCAGTGGTCACGGCCGCGACTTACGAGTTGTAGGTCGCAAGTTCGAACCCAGACAGGCGCTTTACTTTCTGTAAATTATAATCATCACCACTGCTCTCAGAACGGTGAAGGAAAACATCGCGAGGAAACCGGCATGTCCTACAGCCAAAAATTCGAAGACATGTGACATCTACCAACCCGCACTGAGTCCGCGTGGTGGATTACAACTCACTCCCTCTCACAGAGAGGAGGCCTGTGTCCCAGCAGTGGGAACATTCTAGGCTGAGTATGTTGTATGGTGAGGCCTTTCTGCAAGGCCTCCAAAAGTTCTTAACTTTCAAAATAAAGGACCTTTACTATCTAATCACAATTGCAAATGAATTATATATTTAACCTTATCAAATGCGAATGTACCTGGGAAGGCTCTGTGTTCTAATGACTGTAGGCGTTTAATTGTTGTCTTAGAAGCCTAACTTGTACCATTACGTAGTAGGCGGCTTAGTTTCTAATACTTTGTTACTTCTACACGTTGACTCCTGAACTTAAAGAAAGAGCAAGGTAAGTTCAGATTTCTTGCATAATGGAACTCGTAACTTGTTGTTACCTACGAGGATTTTATTTACCTCCAGACGAAAAAAAAAATTTTTCTCGGAAAAAGCTGGTCAGTAGGTTAGTTCATTAGTGTGATTTCAACTTAATTTATTAGCTTCTTAACCGACTTTTTTTGTCCTTATTTTTTTGTTGTCAAACAGAGATTTACGTAATCAAAGGTCAACTTCAAGCATTATTTCGTTATTAAAAAGGGTAACGAACAACGTGACAGCGAAATTAGAATAAAAAACCACGTGTTATATTTTGTAACAAACCTTCCGTTACTAAAAAGAATACTAAAATGGAATTATGTCACGTCTCCGTACAAGGAGAACATATGGGCTTGTCATATCGGCCACGCAACGAAATATTATATTTCATTTCGGGTCCCACCCATTATATTTTCCATAGACATTATATGGCCGCCATTTCTCATAATATAACCCTTGGAACGGAGGCTCTAATTAAATTATACGTTTTATATTACTCGAAATAAAAAGGTATCCACATTAAGCCCAGTTAATAAAAAGAGTTCTTTATTTAAAAAAGGCTGCTTCATAAAAACAGTAAACAAAGTAAATTCTAATTCAATGTATTCATTACGTTTGTCTTTGGTTAAAGAGAACTTGTAAAATGTACAATATGTTTTTAGGTTAAGTGATATTACCGAAGAAAATAGGTTTGAACTTTTCATATACTTACCCAGTCGCGAGCTTTTCGTATTTCTGAGTTGATCTAATTAGGTTTATAGTTCAAGGGATATTTAGGTCCTGAAAATTATATCATTCTGTCGGTGTAGATTTAGGCGTGCTTATACACAGCCGAGTGTTTAAAACTACCATTAAAAGGACGGCTATGTAAATCCCAGGGTTGGTGCGTGTGTGAACTGTATAGTTAAGGACCTCGCTGAAAGGATGTATGTCACTAGGACCTGCAAGTGGTGGTTGGAAATATCCGTGCAAATGTTTGTTTTTTAATTTACACGAGAGGAAAAGCATGAGTTTATGTTTGTGTGTATCTATGCCATTTTAATTTTTTATAGGTAATACTAGCTGCGCCCCGCGGTTTCACCCGCATAAGTTTCAATCCCGTGGGAATATCGAGATTAAAAGTATCCTATATGTTAATCTACCACCATTTACCATCTGTGTGGTGTGCCAAATTTCATCCAAATCCGTTCAGTAGTTTTTGCGTGAAAGAGTAACAAACATCCATCCATCCATCAGAATCAGAATGGTTTATTTGTAAACATAGGTCAAATTACAATAGTGTGCGAGATGTTTCAGATAGGTAGATCCTCTATGTTTTGCCCGAGTGTACTACGTGAGCTCGACAAATGGATGTGCGAATAACACTTGCGCGACAAAACTGTACTGCGACTCACCATAGTTGCACCGAGGCGTACAAATATATTTAATTAACATTGTCTTTTGAGATATCATAGAGTAGTAGAATTGTGTAAACTTTCACATTAGTGATAAAATCAATATTAATAGGTACATGCATATCAAGACGAATCGAAAATAGAATCAATTTCAATTCATCCATCCATGCAAACTTTCACGTTTATAATATTATAAGTAGGATCTTCCAGATAATTTATTAGTAATCAATAATGTACCCTTACGGCAAAACACTTGTGAGAAATACTTGAAATAAGAATGGATAGTTCTCTATCGTGGACTGTTCACTTGGATCATATGAAAACAAAGCTTACCTCTCTACTTGGATCCCTCCGAAACATAGGTCGATGTATTGCACATAGACTAATTCACACCATCTAAAACGCCTTACACACATATATCTGGTTGAAGTTTGGGGCAGTGCGGCTAAGACGAACCTACGAGTAGCAAGTCTCCAAGTTGCATAAAACAAAATAATAAAAATGTTTTTAAGTACCCATATTTAACATCAACATGCAAAATTTATGAAGAAACCAAAATAGACATTAAATAGGTCTGCGTAGGTTAGAACCAGTTTCTTCGTAACGTCGGAGAACTCTTTGTACTGTTGACAGCGACACACCGACAGTCCTGGCTGTATCGCGCTGACTCCGGCCGGTTTCCAGCATTGTAAGTATTCTGGTGCATTCTTCAGGCGTAAGCGACATAATTTCAGCTTGAATAATGAATATAGAGCACTATCAACATGGTTTATGTACCCACATAAATGACAGATTACAAACAAAAGCAAAACCAAATGCTGTAATTTCGTAGTTCCATCTTCGAAAGTGGCCCTTTTTCAAATTTGATTTTTTTATGATATAACTTTACAATAACTAAGAAGTTTTAATACCTTCATTTAAGGAGTATTACATTGTCTATTAAATACAATTTATTGCATTAACCTAGCATTTTTAGTTTCCGAGATTTTTAGGATTCTTCAAGTGACCCGGATTCATTGCTCTCGAGTGTATTTACAATAAATGTATTTTCATTCGTAAGGCACTCAACAAAAGTATACAGACTAACTTCAGGTAACCCTCCGTAGCAGTCGCCGAGTTAGTTTTCTGATTTTAAGATGAGAACTAAGTTTGGCAAAAAAATGTTAATTTTTGAAGGAGCACAATTATACACATAACAAAATCCTACCCTCATATATAAGAAAGTTGCACACATTTTATGCATTCAAAACTCATTTAGCTGCAAATTTATTCACAAATAACACCCTTCCTAAAATCTGAATGCAATGGATGGGTGTATCATAATAGCTACCGTGACGTCTGTGACGAACTTTATATAATTTACTTCTCATATAAGTGACTTTGTGTCTTTTTTTTTTGAGAATGTTCATGTGGTCTGCAATAAAGATTTTTATTTGTTTATTAATTTATGAAATCCTCCTACTTAAAAAGTTACCTGTAAATCGTGGTGATCGTATGACTTTTTGCTCTTTGTGTCATTGAATAATTTTGGACGGGCTGTCAATTACGATGTTGTTGATTTCACATTTACGCATAAAACTACAGACACACATGGCACATAAAAAATCCCAAAAAAACGTCATAAAAAAAGCAATTAATACGAGATTTTGCGACACAAAACCCCACGAACAAAATACCTGACGTACGGGTTTATTCCGATACTAATCACCTTCTACAAATTCCAATATCTTTCCAATATTTGGCGCAAAAACACGGTCATTCATAAACAAGCTTTATTACTTGAGAATTGACGTGAGCTCGTTCCTTAAACAATAAATAAACGAATTTGGATATCCGGGATACGGTGACGCTAATTGCCCGGGGGACTCACGCAATTTGTGCTATCGGAACCGTGTCAAACTAAGCCGAGATTGCGTGTAGGTAAACTGTGTTACGAGTACACTATCGAGGCTAGCGAACGATCCTTACTGCAAATTTATATGTTATCAAACTAAATTGCCTCCAATATTGACCTTCTTTAACTTTATTGCTTCATAGAAAGTAGGATATTTTGTTGAAGTACGTGAAACTAATAGGAACGAATTTATACCATCGCAATTTTATTTACCACACCAATGAAATAAAATGAGGCATTTTTTCAAAGTTTGCATTAGTTAAAATATGTATCTGTATGTAGGTAGGATTTATGTTGTAAATATGGATAAATCTCGGATATCTACGAATAAATCCAACAAGTGAATACCCTCCAAAATAGCACAGAAATAAAAACGTGGTAATAATGTAACGAAATAATGTAGGTTAATCTTATATATTTTATATATAAGTCATATATTATATAGCCAATCTCTTTCTACGTATTTTGCTACGAGCTACGCAGGCTGTACGGCTACGCGCTACGGCACGTAGGCATCGAATAAAGTGCTGCAAAGAACAATATTATGCCTTTTCTTTTTATACCGAATTTAAACTTCCAATGTTATACGGAGTGTTCTCATTCTCTTTTTAGTTTTCGGAGTCGTGGTAAACAAGCGTAGGTGCAGAACCTCAATTTCACTGGAATTTAAAATTGCATTGTTGAAGCTTCGAAAACGTTCTCAGTGAAACCGGATCCAAAGGGTAGAACAACAATTGGAACAGTTTTCAGAATAGCCGATGTATCCACAGCACGGTGCATTTTAATCCAATAAAGGAAATTTCTACGTTAATTGGATTTTCATTGAAAAACTATTTATACTTTGTTAGAAACTTCTATCATTTTTTTCTTTATTTGAAACAACTACCAAAATGGGGGCGGTATTTTATACGGTTTCTTCCTGCAAATATATTTTCATAGAATATAAGATCCGATAAATTCCAATACATATAATAATTTGACATTTTTAACGTATGAATAAACGAGCTACAATTTAACGATCTATCAGTGAGTACTAGTATGTGTGCAGTTAGGCGTGGTGTGTCTGTGTTATAGTGTTAAGAAAAAGAGCTGTGTCCACGAGAACACTGCCGACAAACTGTCCTGCAGTTTGGCAGAAGATCTGTGTATTCCCATCTGTGTACTCTTTTGTTGAAATAAATAAATGAATAAATAATAAATCATGCATTTCAGAACATTAAATTGCCTGGGCGTCGGATTATAATAATATAACTTTGTAAAAACGCCTACCTACACGACTTCACAAATTAAATGTAATATTGTATAGTGTATACTTATCGAATCAATAGTCAAAAAGTGTTATTTCGTAATTTTGGGCAGGACGTGGGAGGCGAAAGTGATATGGATACAAATAAATTAATATTATACAGTTAATCCCTATTCCGTAGTGAACCAATCAGCAATGACCCAGCTTAGTGCTAGAGGAGGAACAGAAATATCCCGAGCACATGCCAGTCAACCCACGCGCGTCACTTGTTTAAAGAAAAATAGGCATGCAGATGACAAGCTCCCAAGGCCGCCAGTCCTGAACAATACAGATGGAGATAACTGCTACCGCAACATCTGTTTGGATCCTTTAAGAGAAAAAATATCTTATCGTCAAAGGAAATGTTAAGGACGCAGGACAGAAAAACATGTTTACTAGTGCGCATTACCCTTGCTATTGAAAGCTCGCAAAAAGAAAACTGCGACTTTTCTTGGTATGTGATAATTCTCACAGGAATACATAATACCAACAATAATTCTACAGAAACGTATTATTGTTTTAGAACACTAAAGTTTTCCTATAATATTTGAATATTTATTAAATATATTCCGCTTAATCACCGTACGGTTGTTATTAAACGAGTGTAAACATGAAGTGGCGACGACGGGCGCCGCGCCGCGCTACTCACGCTGTTTCCCGGAACCGGCGCAAGCGCTTATCGCTCTCCGCACTTGACTCATACGGCTAGTGATCTTGAAATGTTTTCATGAACATCGTTGTCTCATTTCAAAGAATTTTCGAAGAACACTTAGTCTTACCATATTAGCGCACTACCCACGGTCACCGCGGAGACCATTTATCATAGTTTATACGCCTACGATGTCAGAAATTTTGCGAGAGATTAGATTTTATTCCTAAATCAACATCTGAAATACGCGCTCAAATTCCAGCAACCTGTAACGAGTGTTTAATACAAACTTCACTTCTACTTCTTAATGCTGGAAATGTATTTTATATTAAGGAAAGAAACATTTATTAAATACCCATAATGAAAATCAATTATTAATAAAATACCGCAGTGCAGTAGAAGGAGAATAAATGGTAATTTTAAGGCTAGCGCAGACTGGGGCGGATCCCGTCGCAACGCAAAATTTTCATTGCGAAAACCTTTATCACTTCCGTACATTTTTTATAAATCAACGCACACTGCAAGCGGGCCGCCCCGCACTTTTGAGGGTTCCGTACCTCAAAAGGAAAAAACGGAACCCTTATTGAATCACTCGTCTGTCCGTCTGTCTGTCAGTCTGTCAAGACTCATATTCTCAGGAACGCGTGGAGCTATCAAGTTGAAATGAATATTAAATACGTAGGTGCACGGTCCCTCGCTTCTAAGTCAACCAAATAAAAAATACGATCATTTAGGAGATATGTTTTGATACTTGCAAATAAAAAATAAAATATGATTACAAACTTACATTGCAGTTGGAGAATTGACAGTGACGCATATCGATGTATGGGAGACCATGTTTCTCAACTACAATGTTAGGTAGTTACAATGTTAGTTTGGTTTTGGTATAAATTCATCCCCAGCAAGTAGTGCGTGGTCCGACACGCACTTGTCCGGTTTTGCGCTGCGGCCCGTTGCGGCTGAAACGTGCGCTTGGCTCTTTGGAAGGTATAGACAATCTTCCACTAGTGAACTCTTGTAAATATTGAATTTATGCGTAGGAAGATAGTAAGTGAACCCAAAGGTCTTTGCGGTACAAAACTACCAGATAGATACACAACCAGTGCCCACAAACGTGTTTCCTTCGCTACGTTCCTAATATTTCCATAATGTTACGTGATTTGATTGGCACTGCAGTCTTTGCGTGATGTTATGACAGAAACTACCGAGCCTATACTGTGATGGTATTTGAAATAACGTAACACAAAACGTAATGAGTGTCTCAGTGTTTTAGTCGTCGCAGCGCTACGGGCAAAGTGTTATGGTATTTATCCATCTGGAATTTCTCAGTAACAGCCCGGAGTCTGTATGTGTGCCTGCTTGATGGTACTAGGCTCGCCCCCGATTATATGGGACTTTATCATAACTGGAGAAATGAAGGTGTAGTAAAAAGTACATCTCTACCTAACCCTTCGGGAAAAGAGGCGTGATGCTATGTTAAAATTGAACCGCCGCAAAAACTGAAAAGCAAAAAATAATAAACCTTTTTTATTTAACCTTAATAAGGTAAGTTCTTAAACTAATGTAAGTATACCTAAGTAATTTTGAGTCGGCGCCAAACAATCAATAAACAAAGATCACTAAATTGCCTTAAATTTAAACGGCGCCGACTCAAAATTATTTAGGTATACTTACATTAGTTTAAGAACTTACCTTATTAAGGTTAAATAAAAAAGGCTTATTTTTTGCTTTTCAGTTTTTTCGGCGGTTCAATTTTTTGTTAAAATGTTTTTATTTTATAGTTTTTTGTGGCTATACCTAATCTACTAATTGTTTGCCAAAGGGCAGGAGGCATATGTGGCACTGAATAGAGTAATAATACACCACTCAGCATTAAAATCTGTGAGTGAACAATAAATCACCCCTATTTTCCCACCCTTAGGGTTGGATTTTCTTTTTCAAATTTATATGGGACCAACTTTGGGGTATACCCTTTTCCAATAAAAAAAGAATTATCAAAATCGGACTACTATGTAAAAAGTTATGGTTGGTCATACATAAAAAAAAAAATTACGTGTCGAATTGAGAACCTCCTCCATTTTTTTTCGTCGGTTGAAAACGTAAAGAATCTTAAATACTACGGAATTATTCATAGTAGCTGTACCTGTATGAACCGCTTACTCATGATTCGTGACGGAAAGGAATAGTCAAAATGATTTTACTAACATTATGCTTTCAACACAACGTACTGCCGGTGTTAACGCACCTGATAACTCTCTTGGGGGCGACGTACTAAGATTCGAACTCCGATCAATATTTTTTAAACTATATTTCACGTACGTTTAATACTCCAACAAACTTGAAAATGTAAACAGTCCCAGCTTTTGTATGAAGACGATAAGAATATTCAAATTAGTATATTTTCGCTCCATAAATCAAGATTACTTCTAAAACCTTAGATTAAAATCTTAAAGCGCCTTTCAAAAAGGTCCACGTAAGACCTTTTTGAAAGGAAACAAAATTTGTATAGCGGAGTTTTTTAACTAAACTTTTCGCCTTCAATCAGAAACTGAGCAGTTTATAAAACTATAATACGGATTTTTACTGAACGTAATTTCATTCATGAAAGCGTTTGAAGGTCTTTCCATCGTAATGTGCGCAGGAAAAGGATGGTATGGCGCGTTTCATGAATGTTTGGTAGAAGTTGTTGAATAAACTTGTGATTATTAAACGTTGTTATGTCAAACGGAAGCCTCGATCGTTTTATGCGACCACGTTGGACAGCTTGGGGCAGCCAGTGACATTGTGACGATTATTATATTTAGCTAAGAAATAATCATATCCTCAATGTCTCATTAGGGATGCGTCTAATTTCTCCGGATGCGCATGAGTATTTGAAATGATTATCAATGACGTACATCACATGTGATTTGAGTTTTGGGATAAATGAGTGGTTCTTTATTAACGTCACTCGCTGGCATTAACTTTTTGTTGTAAGAAAATATTGGGTTAATAGGCAAAGGGCCTTATGACTTTTGCAGTAAAATAAAAGAAAACTCAAAATAGAATCCTGTAAAGACTAGCTATGTATCTAGGTAGGTAGTTAGACACATCAGATTAAAACAAATAAACGATGATAAATAACAAACAGGAAAACCCAAAATGTTATTGTATGAAATATTTCTCATATCAACAACAACTTCACTTAAAACCAATCTGCTGGAAATAGAACACTAAGACTCGTCTGTAGCGCGTGTGCATTCGTGGATCCGTTCGCAATACTAACAAATACTAGTGATTGACATTATTAGAGCAACATATTCTTAATTAAATCAATGATTGAAGCTTTATTTTATATTTTATTTTATAGAAGAACCAATACAGCTATGGACAGTTGAAACTCTACGGCTATGGGGTCCAAGTGCCGACTTAGTTTTTCGAGAAATTACCAGGCGGTTGATCGACTCTTCACGTGACCAGAGGGCTGGCCTATTTTTTGGCCAAAGAATCAGTATTGGCACTTTTGGGCACTTTTCCTGTTGATAACGTTGCCGATTTTTTTTTTTTTTGATGCCCTATGATTCTTTCCTTTTTATAAATATTATTATTTTAAGACTGTTTAAATGATGTAGATATTTTAAGATAATAAAAAATTTGGTACCAATAGGTAAGTTAACCACTCAAAGATAATTTGAAAAGTTACAGTAACTTGTCTGGAAACAAACATTCATTGTTATCGCACAAAGTAAAGATCTTTAACCGAGGTCTTTATGCTAAAACGTTACCAATGTGTACAACAAAAGGTTTCTCCATCGACCGCGACAAGGTCTAGAGGGGAACTGGCTATGAAATCCTTCACCACAATATTAATATTAGAGAAACAATACGCTACAAGTGAGCTCATGTTCTTGTCAGTTTCAGTAGCTTTCTTACTGTTTGCTGCCATTATTCCGGAGTATTACCTTAGACTGATTTTGCCAAGTTATTTTGGACGAGAATCTCAGTTTTGACGTATTGAACGCAAACTTTAAACAATGTCAATTCTACGTACAGTCATCGCACTCCTTCAGGGTTACAGAGGATAATCTGCTCTATAATGTTCCCACTGCTGGGGCACAGGCCTCCTCTCTGTGAGAGCTGTAATCCACCACGCGGGCTCAGTGCGGAATGGTAGATATCACATGTCTTCGAATTTTTGGTTCTAGGACATGCCGGTTTCCTCACGATGTTTCCCTTTATCGTTTTGAGAGCAGTGGTAAAATTATGAACACAAAGTAAAGCCTGCCTGGGTTCATACCCACGACCTACCATGCGTAAGTCGGGGCCGTTACCACTGAGACACCACTGCTACACTGGTCGAAGAAAATGCGTCAGCGTATTAACGAACCTAAACAAAAGTGGTATAAGTCTTATATTATCCTAGATCCTGCCGTAATCCTCCAATTGTAATAAAAAAGTTTAGTGACCCTCGAGGTTATGTAAGAACAGCAATATCCACTAGTATCGTAATACTTCGATCGCCGAACAGTCTGTGATGCGTAGGAACCACTTTTGTTTGTTCCCGCGGTCTATGAAACGTCTGATGTTTACTCGCCTTCAAAATCGAACGTTATATTTAATCTCAGCCTATATCGCACGTTTGTACAGTGAAAGTTTCACGTGAGTCATCGATACTTGACAAGAAGATATATGTGCCAATAACAATAAAAATGGTTCGGGAAATCCAATGTTGTTGTGTAGCATCCTTGAACTGGTTCCGTTTTATGTGCGAAAGACTTGTGATGGCGATCAAACTACTTTTTTAAATATTTCGGCGTGAAACGATTTGTTAAAGTTTGTTAATTGCTTCTTGAGACAAGCGAAAATTTAATAGTCCATTTTTCTTCGCAAAAATAACAGAAACTGCGCAGAAATATTTTCCTCAAATAAAAAAAATGCAAGCACTGCGATTGTTGAGTCTAAAAGTTTATAATTAAATGTGTTTTTATTAGGACAACTATCACCATAATAAATTGAGTAGTCGCGATAATTCAGTTCTTTTGTTTTCTACTTTATAGGTTGGCGTTTTTATACACTCATAAACTGTTTTTATTTATTGTTCGCGTTAACATGGTTACTTGCGAAAACCATCGTTTGCTATCGCGAACATTCATAAATTATATTGCAATAAAATTTTTCTAGCCTTAACAACATTTTATAGTGTGCAAGAAAATCTAGTTTTCTCCTTTTCAATTTATTGCCATGTCTGGCAGTTGTACGTGTAGACATAAAAGGCAGGATGTTGGTATCCTTAGTAATCCAAATAAATGTCGAATTATAACGAGAAACAGCTTCATCCTACTCTAATGAACACATTAATAAGACCAAAGCACCCGTATATGGCTTTGAACACATACGGGATATGAGTAAGGAACCGTTAAGCCGTCACATTAAAAGAATTTGGTCAAGTGTCACAGATGCAGGCGAGGAGATCAACGCTCTCATTGTGTAGGCATAAGGCAGTGACAGAGAAAATTAGGCTCTGAATTCCACCGATATTTTTGCATGTACGAAGAGCGCGGAGGGCGGGCGGCGTTGCTAGCTACCTACGTATATATAGGATGGCTGGCTGCGCGCCGCCCAGTCGCTCGCCGATACTCTAGCGAGCTCCACGTCGCTCTTAGCTTCAGTGACTACAGCATTACTTGATCATAAAACAATTTCTTTGACTATTCCTTGGACTCAGAGGACAGTGAATTCATAAACGTTTAGTGTTGTGTATAGACTGCTTGCTATTTCGTTCCTTGTGTGGTGTTTGCCGGCGATTCAGCCGACCTGTAGCTGTGTGCCCCGGGACGCCAATACTTTGGATCAGGTGAGCTTTCATTCAACTGTTGTCTCCTTCGCAGAATTGAAGCGCTTTTCAATAGTCGTGAGGCATGTCGTTTATTTATTTAGTTTTCATTGATTTTCAGTCAGAATAGACCATTGTGATTTATTCATTGCAGTCATTCTGTGTGACTGTAAATATTTTAGTTTAGTTCATCCCTCTCGATGATGGCGTAGTGGTAATATTGATTAGATGTTGTCTAGACAAATCATTGCATGGTTTATTAAATGAACCTAGTCTCAAAATATGCCAACCGCTTCAATCATTTTGCACATATTTTGTAGATTTCACTAATTCATTACCACTCAAGCTTCAAGTGGGCTTATCATTTTCAACATATGTGTAAATTGATTAGGCGTATCATTAACATGTGTGGTATGCAAATATTTTGTGCTTTCGATGGAAATTATAAGCTTTATGACACCCATATTTAATTTGTAAAGCACAGTAGTTATTATTTTGCGTTAGTAGTATTAGTGATACGCATGTTTTACAATAAATGATTATCATTAAGTAAGTTTGTAAACTGGAATCTATAATGACTTCCTACAAGTGGCAACCGAGGTGTCACAACCAGCACGCTAGTTATACGAGATGGTATCGAATCTTTTACTACGTTATCGGCCATCGCTCAAGAAATCCTGATACCTTGACACCTATCAGGATTTTTTCGATCACCTTAAAGGTTACCTAGATAGATGATGAGGGTACGGCATCCATCGGTAGATTGCCATGTTGCGCCGACCTCAAATAAATTGGGATAAGGGCAGGAGAATAATGATGAATGATGATGATCCATCGGTAGATTAAGAGTTGAGAATGATTGCTAGATACTAATTGAAGGTATAACCTTCATAGAGCTACAAGTATACTCTTATCGAACTTCAATTTAGTCAATATACTTGATATCGACATCGTGCTCCCGTAAATGGAGGAGTCCTAAGAACCGTGGTTCTCAGAACAGACACAGAGACCTTTCACAGCTTCTCGGAAATTTATCAATTACTTGCAATGTGATAGCGCTACAGAATCAATATTGAACGCTGCTGCATGCTGTTCAATAAAATTCTCGGGACCGGGAGAGCAATGTAATATGAAGCTATACAGTGAACATGTTTTGATTACCTATAAAATTTCGATTTCATTCTTTGGTAGAGTTATTTTTTTAAATTAATTTATGTGACGATTTACCTATTTTCTGAAAACAGCTTCTAAAGACTGCAGATAACTTTGTAGGTTATCAAAATGACTTATTTTTATGCCCACAACAGACAACTGTTTTGCATCTAATTAATATATTTTTTAAGTTTGGTCCTTTATCTTACAGAACTTAATAAGTAATCAATGTTTATACAAAGCAAATAAGTATAAGTACATACTTACAGCAGCTATGCTGTAAGTATGTACATATACCTATTTGAATTAAAATAGTTGTGCATTCGATGCACAACTATTTCACATAGAGAAAAGTATCTTATGATACTTTTTCTTTATGTGAAATAGTTGTATTTCTTATAAAATTCACATAAAGAAATAGTATCTTATGATCCTTTTTCTTTAAGTATGTGAAATAGTTGTGCCAGATAAGTAGTTTTCCTTGAAAATGACATCATACATTGGCTACTATAAATACCTTTCAATAAAAAGGACCTCGGCTCCATTCAATTTATCCGATTACTACAGAGCATTCTAGTAAGAATGTTTAAGTTTTCCATTCATGAATTTAGGTATCTATTCTATCTATTGTAAACATCACAACTACTTAACTCTATTTTCGTACCATCAGAGCTCACATTACTGTGACTAGAAAAGAAAGTACTTAAGCGTAAATGAACTTTGTATTTTTAGGCTGATTACAGAAAATAGTTATTACTCAAAAACATTCCGCGGCCTCTAACAAAACTCATGTACGTATAACATATTATGAAGGGATACCGGGTCACTCGCTGAAACCGTGTAATGAAATTCATCTTAATTAACAAACCCCGAGTATCCTGTGAATTTTTCCGAGTCTAGTAATTGGCTCGTCATAACACAGCCTTGAAAAATAGCTGGAAGCCAATTAAACATGTGCCGTACCAACTGGTTGCCATCCAATTTGGAACGAGAACCATTAATTTTCATTGTGTTACTGCCAGACTTAATACACATGTCCAGTTCAAAAGATAATTGGACAGAGTAATTTCCCCAAAATTTTTGTTTCGCATGCTTATTAAGTTTATACAGCTGACATCTCATTTCCTAAGGTCACAGTCGCGTTAATAAAGGCTACAGGGAGAATGAACACATCCGGCCGAATGTGATCAATTCCGTACTCGGCATCACTCCCAAGTATTTCAAACGTAATGATGCTCACTCATTAAAGACCGAATATAATTATAGTTCATGTTTACGTAGGCATTTGCGAACATAAATATTTGGCATTTCCAACTACCGTCAGCGTTCACTATCGTTCATTCTCACATGAATGAGAAGTTTACCATTTACACGTCTTATGGAAAGCTTCTGCTTTCCATGAGACGTGGTAGTGGTAACTTTTCCACGTTACAACTTGTGGAAAAATTATGAATGAAGCTGATCTGGAGCTTTGCGTATTCGGCACGTGCTGAATCTAAATGCAAATCTTGCTTACAGATTTCTTTATAAAACGAGATCTGTACATTGTAGACATTGATCTGATTAGAAAAATCCTTTCGTACATCGTTAATACAATGTTGCAACGGTAATGCCCAAACTGTTGGTGTACTTGACCCAATAATATTTTGTTCAATGTAAACGTTAACAGCTGTAACGATCACTTGCGAAACCATTATTGTTAAACACTGAAAAGTTCAATGTTAACCGAAAAAAGTTTATTTATTCAAGCGCGGTACAGTAAAAATGAAAACCAATGAATTGTAAATAACGCATTACGATCTTGGCTAAACTTGACCCAGTTATCGTTTTAACAATACTACTTTTAACCCAGTTATGAACGTTGCACAACGTTTGGCGACTTGCATGCGTTACCGTCGAAATGTAAATTCGGCTAATGAGGAGTTTCGAGTATCGCTTGGTCATTTTTGAAATGTCGTCCTTCGCCTACATAGGTAGCTAGTGACCGCGCCGCATACCTCCGTATGTTTTCGGAAACAGCGCAGCTTCGAAATAAAGTACCTAAGGGCCGATTTATTCTTTAAATAATTCAGCAATATCTTAGCTCTGTAATGTAGATTTTTACAATAAACTCGAGATCACTAAATCGCGCCTCTTTTCCTATTCAGCAACGCGTAGCAACAGTCATGTTTATCTATGATAAAATATACAGTGTTCGTTGAGTACGAGTGGGAGTAATAGTATTTTTCCACAACACATAGATAAAATTGGCTAGGTATCACTAGGTAGATAATAGTATACCATCTGCACAATTTCATAGGAACCTACGGAAACTTTTAAAAGCTTTTCGAATTAAATCACTAAAAATGGTCATAAAAACTATCGTTTACTCTTTCAACATAAATGAAATATAGTAACATATCACATATTGCTTTTAAAACATCATTATCAATGATTTATTGTTTCAACTAAATAGTACTTAAATGATGAACGCGTCAAAGGTTTTATTTTAACATTGATTGATTTGTAACACGTGTTCGAAATAATGGAAGCACTTCAGTAAAGCAATTCTCGTAAATAATCAAATCATAAACATAGTACTTACCAATATCTAAGTAAATACTGTTCGTTAATCATCAAAAGATTGGAAGCAGACGTTCAGTAACAAGGTCCATACGTGGCTAATAATCAGAACACGTGTGATTGTTCAAGAGATAAGGTTCAGATTAGTTGATCAGTTACATGTCCAAGTTTTGGTAAAGTGCGCGCCAGGTGTGAACGGCGGCGAGTTAGAAACAACATTGAAACTTTCCTATCAACGCACCGGAGGATCGTTTCATTGGTGCAGGCGAATTACAGCGCAATTGCAATCTGCAGGGTTTTATTAAATTTATTCATATAAATAGTTGAACATTCTGAACAATCCGCCCACTCTGTGCTGCAAAGAGCACTGACATCGTCTATTCGATAAAGTATCATGTCATAAGAACGTTCTAGAAAATCATCGTGTAACGATAAACGCATTTTGTTTAAAATATTGAAAATATCACAATTTAGTATATCATAAAACGAGTAAATCTATGTTCTCAAGTAAACAGCTTCATATATGCAAAAATATTTATGTTTCACTCGAATAAGTATAAATATTATTGTTATATACGATATCATAATGCCGTGCATTATTCAATTTATATACAGAATGAATTTTAAACAACACGGGAAATTTCCTACGTTATTTCCAATACGGTGCTGAAGTCCAGTGAGGCGTAAGACAGCAGTGCACTGGAAGCGACAGTTTAGATGAGACTTGTTGATTAACGCCCTGTGACCATACATAAAACATGAGAGTAAAACAACCTCTGTGTCGATGCAACTAGTGTACGCTGCAGCTATTAATTGTAACATCAGCCCTATTTGAGGCACGTGCGACCTTTTTTGGGGCACGCGAAAAACTGGCACGTTTTCAGCGCTGCTCTCTTTTCGTCGAAATAAAGCGATAATGATAATCATAAATCTTTATCTCAACATCACATAACAGGTACTGATATTTAAAATGCACAATCATAAATAGAAAAAGGTATCTAAATGATAGGTTCTGAGTTAGAATTCACCCAGCTCTCTCAGATAGGACATGTTAAATACTGCTGGGGGTAACTGCTGGGGAGTTTATTTCGCCACTTCTTCTTTCCAGCGAAAGTAGTGAAGGCCGGGCGTTTTGCGGGACTGTCTTTTATAATTTTGATGTTCGAAAAGTGCTGATTCTCAGCCTAATTTGAATAAATGACTTTTGATTTTGATTATAATTATCATATATAGTCAAAAATTTTAATATGAATAAATATGAAGTGCACTATTTGATAAGTCAACAAGATCATTAAATTTAAGCAGACACTTTGCACATATTTAAATAATGCGGTCTCTTTAAGCATTTCGCAGTTTTCGATACGAAAATTCCGTGAGCTTATAATTTAATAAAAATATGTTAGTGGCAATCCTTAGGTCTCAACTCACTGCTCAGGTAAGCGCGGCACACAGCTAGATGACCCGGTCACCGCTCGGAGCGGGTCACGAGAGGGTCACCGAGATCCTGAGGCTGTACTCGCTACAATGACATGAACACATTACCTTATTACCCGAGATAAAACGGAAAAAAAAAATGTTTATTTCAATTACAATTTGAGTTATAGCAAACACGATTTGGAGGTCACCTTTTAAGCAATGAGATGCTTGTGTTAGGTGACTCGGCACTTCCTCTTAAAATTAAACAGTGTATGCAATCTATATATATAAAATTCAAAGTCCTGACTGACTGACTGACTGACTGATAGATCAACGCACAGCCTAAACCGCTGGTCCTAGAGTCATGAAATTTGGAGGGTGTGTTCTTCGTGAAGAGAAGGCATCCACTAAGAAGGGTTTTTCGAAATTCCACCCCTAAGATGGTGAAAAGGGGGGAATTCCTTTGTATGAAAAATCTTATTCCTTGAGTTAATAAAGTTGAAACTTGGCACGAATACTTATCTAAATAAATTATGAAGATAGTCTGTTTTTTCTTTTTTCTTCTAAACTACCCCCTAATAAGGGATTGGGGGGTTTCAAAGTTTGTATGGAAGAATTTTAGCGCGCAGTCCGATTTACCCGACACTCAGTATTTATACCTAATCTTGAAAGTAAAGAATAATGTGTATCAGGGTTTTTTGAAAATCTACCCCTGACGGGCTGAAATGGGGTAGTAAATTTTTCAGGGAAGGATTTTACTGCATGGCTTGATTAACTCGAAAATTAGTATAAATAATCTTTGAGTCAAGTTATGAATACATCTCAAACGATTTTTTTAAAATTCCATCCCTGTGGGGGTGAAAAGCGGGGATACAGTTTATATGAAAAATCTTCTTCATTAGGTTAATAAACTTGAAACTTTTCAAGAATACTCGCCTAAGTAAGTAATAAAGTTTATCATTATAAGTTTTTCAAAACTACGCCTCAAAGGGGGATATAGGGGTGTTGAAGTTTGTGTAGAATAATTTGAATACGCGGTCCGATTAACTCGAAACTCAGTGCTTATACTTAAGACCAAAAATAAAGAGTAATATGTATCAGGATTTGAACTTGAAACTGTATGTTACATTTTCACGCCTAAACCACTGAACTTCTGATTTGGCATAGAGATAGATGGCATCCTGGGGAAGCACATACATTTTATCCTGTTAGCATGATCCCGTGGGATAATTTCCGACATCCACGCGGGCGAAGCCGCGGGCAGAAGCTAGTATTATATAAATTTTTTTCGAAAATCTACCCCTAACGGATTGAAAAGGGGTAGTTAATTTTACAAGGGAGGATTATATTGCGTGGCTTGATTAACTCGTAAATTAGTTTATATAATCTTTGAATCAAGTTATGAATAATCCCAAACAATTTTTCAAAATTCCACCCCTGTGGGGGTGAAAAGCGGCGGATACAGTTTATATGAAAAATCTTATTCATTTAGTTAGTAAACTTGAAACTTGTAATTAATAATAAGTATGTAAAGTTGTCGAAAATTTACCACTGACGGGACAAAAGGGGGTAATTCAGTTTTTAAGGGGAGGATTTGAACTTGAAACCGTATGTTACATTTTCACGCCTAAACCACTGAACTTCTGATTTGGCATAAAGATAGATGGCATCCTGGGGAAGCACATACATTTTATCCTGTAAGCATGTTCCCGTGGGATAATATCCGACATCCACGCGGGCGAAGCCGCGGGCAGAAGCTAGTTGAAAATATATAAGAGAAAACAAAATACAAAAAAATAAATGAAAGAAATATGAAAATACAAATACAAGTAGCGTGATGTGTGCGAGTGGGTTTTGAGTGCGTGTGTGGGGGGGTGTGTGTGTGTGTGTGTGTGTGTGTGTGGAAAAGCTATATGAAATAAGTAAAGCTTCATGTGGTTTGGGAGTCTATTCATGATGGAACCAAAAACTCTTCAGGAAAAATATCCTAAAGGACTCAAACAAAATAGCAAATTTATTTACATCTTCTTGTATCACAGTTTGTTTGACTGCTGATCAAAGTCGTTTTGATTTTTTCCTTGATTTTGCAGTTCAATGACCGACCTTAAATGACTTGTTTGTGACAGTTTCAGATCGTATATACAATTTAACTTCAAAATATTGAGATCACAAAGTTGCTAAATACGAAACAATGGGTTCGCAGGTCGGGCGGGCACACGTGTAAGTGAGAAATCGATCAGTTTATTTTAATACCAAAAACAATCAGTTCGTATTTTCAATGCGTTTTCTCCTCGGATATTTTTATTTGTTTGAATGGAATTTTATTTAAGAATTTGACATACCTTTCGGCGTCAATGACGACGCGCCAGCAAGATCTTATTGCAAATAATCAGTATGAGCTTTTTCGATACATGAAACTGCTGTTTTGATTACAAAAATCATTTAAGTAGCACAGTTAAATACGAAAATCTTTAAAACCCATAAAAGGGATCGTGAATGTACGCGAATTGTCGGATTACTTAATTGAATCCTAAAACATTAATGGATGTTCGTTTTAGAGAGCTATCAAATCTATTTGGCCGAAATGTCTGTCGAATCTTCGAAGCAACGACATAGAAGTCAACGGCCTCATTAAGAGACAAACAGACAATTGCAGACACTTATTACGATCGGCAACTGTCAAATCCCTGAGGCATCAAATTAATTGCTTGCAAAGAACATTGTTACTTTTCCAATCGCTTATATTTAGAGGTACCCTACACATTTTTCACAGAAACGTGCTACGCCGTAGCACATTGTTGTGCTACGGCGGCGGCGTAGCAATTTTGAAGAAAGATTGTAGAACATAATTTATTGTCATATCAATAATTTATCATTACATTGTAATGTTGTTCATAAAGTACATATTACATAGTATCTTTTCATATTATACCGCATATTCCTCGCACGTGTGGAGATCAAATAATGAGGATAATATGTATTTCAATGACAACAACCATGAACGCAGCAATTGTACTAATTATTTTAGTTATATGACCTGCGAAATATTGCTAGTAAACAATAGCACAACAGCATAACAGTAACAATGTTACAAAATAGTTACAGAAACGTACCGTAGTACTTATTTTTTATGGAAATTATGTTATCTCACTGAAAATATTCCTCTCCTATTTCAAGAACTCGGTCATGAAAATATTAGCGCTAGAGAAAATATTTTATGAAAAATGGGACTTGGTTTTGACATTATCTCACGTGATGGTAGGCTAGATAACCCGAGTAGACGTACCAGAATGTCCTCGTTATGACTCAACGAAATCTTCCGAATCTGCTCTACATAACAAACTTTGGCTAAAGTTTTCAATTACCTGCCCGTATAAATAGAGCACTTTGATCTCACATAATTCTGAACATCTAATTAACATTCCCCAGAGTACCTAGGTACTCAGCACTTGGTACTTGCCAAAAACGGGAACAATGAATAAATAATTTGAGTCATGAACTGGTATTTTAGCTGAAACTCGTTCAGTAGGTTTATTATCGAGTTGTTTGTTGTTTTTGCCTGATATACCACGAAGTGGCCAATCAAATCGTTAAATTAAATGCTCAGCTTTGTGGCAGAAACAACACCTCTTTACTTTTATGCGCAAAAATTAGGTCTGTTTGTAATAAAGACATAAGTGAACTAAAATACTTTTCTACCGCGAAAAAATAAACTAAACCAATTGTGTAAGATTACGTAACGTTCCTTAGTGCGCAACAGCTACCACGTGTGAAGCTTCGTATTTAGTGGTTACCAAACACGACTTTCTCGGAAGCCAAGGTCTCGTCCTTCGTGTAAACAAATCGCAAATACTTGTCAACGTCTTGTTTCACAGCTGCGGAGCTATTTATCATAGTCGACATCAGTGTCAACAGCTGAAGGGGTCCTTGGCAGACAACCTTCTAACAGGGAAGTTAATAGCTTTAAGCCCCGTGATCCGGTGATTTGTTCCGAAGGTCAGGTCCTTTAGGCAGGTCCCGCGGGGTGTGACCTTGTATTGATACCGGTACATGCACCATTTGACAGTGAAGGCCACAAGGCCATACTTCACATCAAGGACTCCTGTAAACGTATTATGTTACATCGGTGTAGTGCTGGATCAAGTTACAAGGACTTTTATGATTTATGACTTTGTGGAGTCTATAGGTATGGTCGGACCTCACTATATCTAAATCAATCAATCTGACTAACCTTTTCCCAACTATGTTGGGGTCGGCTTCCAGTCTAACCGGATCCAGCTGAATACCAGTAATTTGCATGGAGCGACTGACTATCTGACTTCCACGACCCAGTTACTGGGTAACACGATACCTCTTGATCAGACTGGTTATCAGACTTTCGGGCTTCTGAGTACACGTTACGACTGTCAACGATCTACGAATGACAGTTGGGACCAAAGGCTTAACGCGCTTGCTGAGACACAGAGGGGTCTCGATATGTTATGAAAGATCAACCATCCACGGACCAACCTGGGCAACCGTAGCTTAACCTTTGATTGACCCGTGTGGCTCTTATTATTTATTAAAACCACACGTAAAAAGACACTTTGTATCAAAATGACTTCAAAGTCAAAGTCAAAGTCAAATCATTTATTTCAAATAGGCACATAAAAGGCACTTTTGAACGTCAAAATTAAAATTAAATTGATTCTAGTCGCCCCTTCCAAAAGTTAGTTTTCGTATGGAGAAGAATGGGCAAGAAACTCCACCGTTACTCTTTTAAAATGTTTTACAATATTTTGCATACATTAATTATATAATTATATGTGAAGACGATGCACCTAAACATAAAATTACTATACCACAATAGGTAAAAGAATTAAAATGAATTAATGAAACCATGACATATAAATTGACTATGTGATAAGTACATGGGTGCTCACATATTTACAAACATTCCAAAAGTAGACTATTTTCATAAATAAATATTTTCATAAGGAGTAATAAGTCCGGGTGACTTTAAGTAATTACAGAATGTAAATCAATGTCAAAGAGAATAAAAAAAAAAGAATAAATTATACAATTACATTAGCATCGCTTTTCTCCTTCGTCCTGACGGATTCAAACCCACTGTATTAGATAAAATCTTTATTAAACTTAACTATTTAGCCTTGGGATGACTTGGCAACGTGATATTTCAGAAAGTTAACATTTCATCCCACACGCTTGGCTGTAAGCCTGCAGGGTTCAGCACGTGGGCAGAGCGCCCTGTAAACCCTTTCGAAATTGATTGTCTATGTATGTTTTCACAGTGTGAAATTCGCGTATTAATAGAATATAGTGCTTAGTGAGTACAAAAGATTTTCCCCGTTTATAAACATCCCATTCCATCGATATCCGTGGCAGTTGTAGGAAGTACTCGTAGCTTTATGAGGTTTCAGCAGTATGGCTATTGAAGGCAGATTATTGTTGTAATTAATTCTTCAAAGACATGAAACATTTGCTCCAGAGCCTCTTGGTTTACACAAGAAAATAAGATTTTCATTTATGAGCACTACGAACAGACAACCGCCTCAAACTCAAAATAGGCGAGATAAAAAAGTGTCACGTAATACGTAAGAAGTGCAATAAATATAACATTGTAAACCAATATTGGAGACCTTTACAGTGGGCGAAACAAAGTAAGCAACGCAGCTGATATCAATTTACCATAGTGCTCGATAGTAAACAACGGCACCAAACACTCGCCCACGGAAAGCGGTTTTTGATAAAACTCGTAACTTATTGGCTAAAAATACATTGCTTTTATCGCACAACCTTATCAACGTGACAACAAATTTGTGCGACTAGCAACTAGCCTAATTCATATTCTGAAAAAACACTCACGTTTTATCGCACCTTAAACTTTATGTGTTATTGCCAATAAACTGGACATAAGTATTTTCCACCTTATTGAACTGATGCTAGGTATAAATTCATTGCATATTTCGCTATCAATTCAAGTTTTTAACAATCCTCTTATGAATACATAAGTAAAGTATATTCTTGATGATCATTACTGAAATAATTTTAGGTTTATAGAACAAAATTAAAATAAAATGAGTTTCCACATTAAAAATTCCTGCAACGACACGCATCCCAATTATTTTTTATAATAATAACCACAGAAATTATTTATGTAACGCGGAAAGTTAATTTGAAAATGGAATATTTCTTTTGGCACCACAGCGCGACTGAACGACATTATTTGGCGCCAAACGTAAATAAAAATGGCTACGTTGTCACCACTGATACATTAATCTTGGTGGGGTATCAAAAATTTAGAATACCACGTTCTTCCACCGCGTGGGTTTACGTTTTTTCACGTGGTGATGCTGTTTCTTTGATATTTAAAATTTATGTTTTTCATATTATTCAAAACAATAAATAGATACCTACCTAAAAATATGAATGCATCGTTTAAAAAATCTTATTCCTAGTAGTTTTCATAATCTGTGATGAATTGGTAAAATTCATAAACAATCTTGCTGAGATTATTATCTCACGAATACATTATATCAACGCCCAGTAAGTAATCAAAGTTTATGGTTTCATAAAAATGCAAGAAATATCGAAATTGCTGTAAAAAGATTTCATGAATCCAATACACTGGTGTTATTGTACCAAATATAACAGTACTTTTACAATTAAACTGTGTCACAAGTTCAACAGTTTTATTTTATGACATAAAATAACGTTACATAAGCTGGAGAAAAAATATACTGCAAGCAATCGTGGGCTTTAAACGTGGTCAGTGAGGCGACAGGCGTCACCAACATTATTACATCAAGTGCTTGTGGATTGTATACTTTATTCAAAATAACACGCAGTGACGTAGCGCACGCATCTACGTCACTGCGTGTTGTTTACGATACATAGACACCTCTGACATTAATAACACCTGCTCATCGCTTATCTAACATACTCCAGACACTCATGCGTTACATTCATAACGTGTGTGTAAAAAATACACTACTTACCTACGAAACTTTAAAAAAGCTAAAAGCAATCCCACTCAAAATAAACTCTTATTCAAATAATCCAGTTTCTTGCCAAAAAGTAAATAAGAAAATTTTAAAAAACTCCCATGTTTATACTTAAGTGTGTGTGTGTGTGTGTGTTGTTTTGTGTGTGTTTTTTTGTTTTTGTGTGTTGTTTTTATTTATTGTTTGTTGTTTTTATTTTATTTATAATTCGATCTAAAAATAATAATCAACAAAGAACGGATCCCAAAAGGTATTTGCGATGAATTTATGTAACTTATAGGCGTATGTGTTTGTTTTCAATTACGTACTGTTGTCAATACAGTGGTGTGTTTGAATGGACACCGCGGTGTGTTCTATCTAGGGTTATTCAACCAGCCGGTGGGCAGCCGCTGACGTATAGCGGCGTACCAATCTATAAATATTTCAGAACATATCTACATGTCGCGCTAATGGCGCTTTTGTACGCAGTTCTTTTTTGTCCTTCCTGGGGTCAAATAAATAAAAGGGTTGTGTTCGAGTCGCACTGAGCGTATGTACTACCTAATCAAAAGGTTGTATTTTTTTCACAAGGTCAACAAATAAAACGAAGATCGACGTAGAATCGCAATTTGAGTTTTGCGTTTTATTTACCGACCATTCTTTTGTTTACCGGTCAACCGAAATCTTTGGCAGATATTAGAATACAGTGTTGTGTAACAATGTTGTTCAAAACAATGTAATTTTTCAAATGTGTTGTCTGTTTAATTGACGGCAGAAATGAGTCAAAGTAATACTTTAGGAAATCTTGCATGAAATCTAATCTAATCTTAAACAAGTGTTCCTTTCTGATGCGCTTAGCCGGTCATTAGCTGGCGGACGTAAGCGCGCGACGCGAGACGTCAGGCGTCAGTATATAGCGAATGAAACTGACGCTCGCCAACTAACCGCCACGAGAGCTGATCTCATCGTGATTTAGCGCTAGAAGGGACTCAAACTATCATTAACACCAATTTTGTACGATAAAGGTTATCTCTAAGGAAAACGTAACAACAGGGTTGGTCTTTAACAAGAAAAAGGTGCTTATTTATTAACTTACGAGTACTTGTTTAGTTTTTGTTAGAAAAGTTATTGCAACTTTCTGGACTCGTGTACCTTTCCCGCTTGAAGTTGTTTGTTACAAACTGTTTTATTAAATAAATTGTGTATTGTTTCAGATAAAACGCAAATCCCCAAGTATGAAGGACGAGCGTGCCAGTATGCCGCGCGTACGCATAGCCGTCATTGGCAGCTCCCGAGTTGGCAAGTCCGGTAAGCAGATATATCACATATATATAACATCCAACAAAATATCTTCATGGTATGCAACATTATAGAAAATACAACAATAATTTTTTTGGAACAGGAAATTATTTTGACAATAATGTTTCGGAAAATCCCGTATCTATTTGATTTAATTCTAGCGACCCAGTTATTTGACAGTCGCCTATCATCATTTGATGGATTTCGTATTCCGTGAGATCATAACTCTGATATTTTTCCACTTACTTATTTCCAATTATATGGAATCGAATAGTCCTGCAGAGTTTTCCGAGCGGAGACAACGATAATTGAAATCAACAGACCATTTTCGATGAAAACCACAAATTATTTATTTAACACCAATTCTACGTTGAACCAATCAGCTTTGGACACTTCGAAAACGTCGCAAAGCAAAGTACTAACATAACAGAAACAAACAAAACTTCAATTACAGTACCTTGACTGAATATGTTCAGGTCTCCGACCTAGATGTCGTTACATAAGCCGAGCTGGGCAACAGCCCACTGACCTGTTCTCCTTGGTGATGTAACACTAACATGTTGTAATAACACATCAATGTGTTACTGCATACATTCGGTACCTACTGCTCACAAACTGCGACTCAGATTCTGATATTCCCAACATCTAAAGGTTCCTAATGGTACACCAACTACAAACAGTTGTAAAATCTTTTGCAGTTTAACAAATTATAGTTGGTTTCCTAGAAAAGTTGTGTTTTCTAGTAAAATAATTCATACTTACTTCGTAATTTTAACAATTTATGTGTCTTTGTTACAGCTCTCATCGTCCGCTATCTAACCAGACGATACATCGGCGAATATCATTCAAACACAGGTTGGTTGCATTCCTCATTCATCACAAGATATACTCCTACTTTATATCCTTCAATATGCTTATGTTACGCCTTGGTTTCAGATCTCTTGTACAGACAAACGGTGCCTATCAACGGCACTCCGGTGGAACTGGAAGTGATAGATGTATCCGGTTCCAATTCAGATAAATTCCCAGCTGAACAGGTAAATAAATATCTTAAACACATATTTTATTTTATTTCAAATTTAAACTATCAATAAATCTTCAGGGCTAACTTTGATACGGAACACTTACAAACATCATAAAATATTTTTAAATGAAGTGTATAGTGTTCTAAAGAATATTTACCTACGTGGCTGTTCAACCTCTGCCACTAAGACTAACATAATTTTATAGTTGTGATAATAACACGGACCATCGTAAACTTCAACCTTCGCTTTGACCAAAGCACAGTAGGTATCCTCAGTTTCATAAGAACCCTAAAATAACATGTGTTCTAAGGTTTAACCAACAGCCGGTCAGTATATGAATAGGTTAATACCCCGGGACCTTGCCCATTGCCCACTAATCTTCACCTTCACTGAATTAAAGTTTAACCTAAACAACTGGCCGGCCTTTAGTTTCTAAACAATAATAAGTACACAAATCAGTGGGATTAAGGACGTCAAGTATTTCGTAAGAAGGTCACATTTTTGTAGCTATTTTAACTGAATTCCTGTATACTTTTAACTCGGTTTAATATTTAATACCAGTAGTCCAAATTTACATTTGAAACCCGTCGGTATTTTTAAACGGTATTCGACAGTTGCAAGCTTCTCCAACAAAGCAGGCCAAAAGCCTTAAATAGCCTTTCTAGTTTCAACACAATTTTAATAAGAGTATGACAACCGCAAAGGAAGCACTTCACGATAGTTTGAAACCATAACAACTTGTAAATTAGACACTGTCGCGTTAACTTCCCACTATACATCAAAGCATCAAACGCAGCAGTACGAGTAGATTCCCTTCCGCAAACTAAACGCCTTATGTTCCAACAACTGGGTTAATGTCTCAAATAATACTACTCGTGGGATGGAACAGCTCCAGGAGATACGCCGGAGACCTGCACCGAACGGTATGACTCATCATGTTTACATTTTACACATTATTTATAGCCGTTTCACCAGCCGGTGAAAGTAGTGATTGTCAGTTTAACATTTTTAAAACTCGAACGACGACCGAATTAATCTGGAACTCCCGAAGTTTACACAAATATTGTTCTAGACATCCTTAAAATAGTTGTTTTGAGATTTTGCTGAAAAGACCAGCTTTGTGAAAATAAGCAACACCATCTTGCAAATCGTAAAAGTAGTTAGGAGATTTGGGCAATGATGTGGGAAGACTTGCCTTGATAACCTAGTTAGTGAAATAATTAACAACTGTGTTGTTCATGCTAAAAGTTGGTAAAGCAATAAAGCCTTGTCGGAAGGGAAGCCTTACCACCTGCATTTCAATTAAAAACTTTTTATTTTACGCTAATTATCGTGACCAATCTTCGTGAAACCGTAAAACTGTGCTCTGGCAAATTAATTCAATCAACGAAATAAATGGCGGAATATCAGCTTATTAGTTGACTACCGTTAAGCTTCGCGGATCTTCCGTAAATACGTTGTTTTTGAACATACGGTGGGAGTTCGATTTCCGTACCCACGTAGGTTACCCATAGGTTGATAAATTCTTGACGTCAAATCGACTTCCTGTTTAATGATTTTACAGTTTCGTCGATATAAACAATTTTCTGTGGGTATGTCGACAACAATAAGTGTCCATAGCCAACGTGACGTGGGCCGCATGTCCCGGCGTGGCGCTGGCGCGTGGGAGCGCCCGTGAATCGCTACAAGGCTAATTTTAAGCCGGAATGTTGGCTCTGAAAGTCTGAAGACGCATTAATTAAACACATTCTTCTTCGTCTAGTCTCTTTTATGCAAAGCTGTAAGCTTATACTAATTTGTTTGATGAAGACTTAAAAATCGCTTTGCCAAAGTAAACAGCTTTGTTCTGTTAGATTTCGTCCAAACTTTACTCGAAAAATGATTTGACGTTGATGTCCACCTTTTTTTAACCTTCTCGTGACGCACTTTCAGTGTTATGAGAACGAAATTATAAATCGTTGAAACTTAAAAGGCTGTCGTCTATTATTTTGAAATGGGCCAAAAATGACAAGACGAACTCGCAAGCGCGATAATAAGAGATTTAATTAGCTATCAAACGTTAATAACGCTCCCAGATGTGACCCATAAAAACTTTCGGTAACGACTGGCTTTAAATTATATCGATTTATTACACTTCTTTCGAATCTTGACAAAAATTACGTAGTAGGTATGTGACATATATACCTAAATGCTTTCAGACATTTTCACCGACTACTTCCGTCACCTAACATTTGCTATTATCTTGCCAGACTGATTGAAACAGGTTCTTGGCACTTTTTAATGTTGTTGTTATTCCTTGTTCTAGATTCAATGGGCTGATGCCTGTCTCCTGGTTTACGCCGTGACAGACCGCAGCAGCTTCGAGTACGCCACTGAGGTGTTGAATGCGCTGAAGCGCGCGCCGACTGGCGGCAGCCCTGCGCACGGGCCGGCCGGCGCCGCGGCGCCGATGCCGCTTGCACTGCTCGGCAACAAAACAGACCTAGACCACTTAAGACAGGTCAGTAACTAATAAATAACCACCAAATTCGAAAACATTTCCACAAGCATTCAAATTATGTTGGCACTTATTATAGCGCATATATTCTATAATTCGCACGTTAACAACGTGTGAATTTACTCTTGCATAAAGTATCACATATATCAGATGGTAAATGTTTTGCGATCCGGACGCTTAAAATAATGTGGTGGAAACTACGCACTTTTTCTGTTATCTACATTCGTCCGGTCGTTACGTCTCGTTTACAGTCACGTTCGTACAGTTTGCGACACGAATCGCTGAAATTATATCGCTTTAAATAAGTACGTATAAGTGCGCATATTTTTTAAATATGAAAAATACATAAAATATATTTTTAAAAAATGTAGGGATCTAAATCTTGTGGGAAGCAAGAAATCATTGCTAATAAACCGACAACTTACGACTCGCGCGCATGTGTACTGAAAAAATCTCCTTTATTTTAAATTCTTTATCTGAACCGTTCTGTCGTAAATCTCTGTTTGTTGTCTGTAAACACGGGATAATAGCAAAGCTCAAATAACACCGATCTACAGTGGAACAGTAACAGGAATCTCTTACTCCTTTCTACGCCATATCTTCAGTTATTTCAAGAATATTTGTCGAGATCGTCCTTCATAACGACCTTTCAACAAGATGTCAGTTGATATGTAGGATCACTGTCACGATTACATCCCAACGCGTACATTAATAATAGGCTGGATGATCGACACGTTTCCTTTATCTCTGTTTATAAGATCTAGTCTTGGATCGTTGCTGTGACAAAAATAGAATACGGTTTCAGGGGCAAACGTTTTAACTTTACACAATGTTTTTATCATAACATCGAATTTCTTCATAGCGACTTACACATGGAGAATATTCCACTTTGACGTTATCACATAGTGGAACTACCCAACATCACTACGACAGCCTGTGTTAAAGTTTCAACGTTGTCGCCAGTAGAACAAAGACGCGAGACAGTCTTGTCTATCACTATTGAGTCTTTTGAGCTCGCATTCAATGGGAAATATACGTACACCAGACATAACTGACGGCTTTTGTCATGTGTATAAAGACGCACACTCTCTTGGTACCGTAGGTAACACAGAAGCTTATATCAGAGAAAATGTATACAGTGTTGCAGGAACATTGACGCGCAAACTGCAACCATGAATTCAGCACATGATTCTAGACCCTCTATAACCTAGAGTAGAAATATTTCGTTGGTTACTAAAAAAAAATTAGCTGTTCCGTACATATTGACGGCGTAGGTCTTGCACTTTTTTATGAAACAGCTGTTTTTTTTTATGACAACCAACGAAAATTTTCAACACTCAGGGGTCCAAAATCATGTACTGAATCCATGGTGATCACGCGTCGATATCCCTGCCACCCTGTACAGTTTCAGAACAACTCTCTAGACAGGAACACTAAAAGCCAATATGAATTACTTATGTATATTAATGGAGATTAACATTAAAGCTACGGTTTGCGTATGCGTGGCGTTGGCTTTCACATGAAAACTCAACATCCTCACATTTTCCTGGCATAGCCAGAGGTTCCGCTTTTCCATGAGGAAATTAATTCAACAACATAAATTACAAATGATAAGGATAAAGTTTTAATTTTGTATAGCGAAGACCTCCCTAGTGACAGACCAAGAGATAAAGTAAGATACGAGTAATGCTAATTTCCCCGAAATCCGATAGAAAAGTAAACTAGCCTCAACTGTTAAACTAAGTACAGAAGCTGACCTTGTTTCATTTTGTTTACAGACTTTACGCAATCTAAAGAGCTTTGTTAAGTTTACTTTGAATTAATTATTAAGTAACAAAATCATCCAATGTTCCGATTTTGTCGATAGGATCCTTGTCGTCAACCAGATAAAAATAACTTTCAGTGACGCAATCTCACCTAGATATTTAGGGCTTGGAGTACCTCTTGCGTGAAATCCCAGTATGTAGGGTAAAAGGTCTCTTGGATAAGTTTTGTCACCATGACCTACAAAAACCAACTGTGGTAAATTCTGGTAGTTAGGTCACCATGTACAACCTATCCTTTCAAGTTTTTTCAATATTTTTTTTCTTTGTCTGCAGGTCACTACTAAGGAAGGCCAGGCCATCAGTGCCGCTCACGGCGCCTCCTTCAGCGAGGCCAGTGTCGCCGACAACTCGGGCGACCTCTACCGCTGTGTGGACCGCCTATTGGCTGAAGTGCGCACCCCACAACGCACGCGCAAGTTCTCCGTCACGAAAATGCTCGGCTCCCTAATAGGTAAACATCATTTCCTGTTTGCTCAATAATCGCTTGTATATTTCCTCGATTACGCTTCGTTAATAACGTCTTCGTCAATTAACGCCCTTTATTAATGGCTATTAGAGCCAAGCTTTCTAGATCGTGTAGCAACAGAGTTTACAAATCAGATCAATCAGACCTTTCAATTAATAATTACTTATTGATTTTACGGTGTGAAGAATATTACTAATTTCTTACTTTTTCTTGTTACAGGCGGTGGTGGCAATAGCCAAGCTAACCGAAGCGGGTCAATGGTAGCATGCCCGCGCGTGCCCGCCCCGGCGCGGCCCCCGCTGGCCGCAGCCGCTCCCTGACCGGCGGCCGCGCCCGCGCATCGCGCGCGCTGATGCCTCGCCGGCGCCGGCGCAGTCTGGCTTGCCTGTCTGCCCGTGCCCGCTCGATTCGCCCCGCCAGCCCCTCTGTCTGCCACCATCATATGAACTACAGTGACTGACGTGGTGCGGCGACCTTACCGTACTGATCTTGTGTGGAGCTCGTGGACTTATCCTACCAATGACCAGATAACTAGTCAATAATATAATATGTGCATGTAACAAGCGCACTATGTGAGCTTTTATTAAAATGTATACCTGATGTGACAAAATATCAAGTGAATAAGTTTCATGAATTATGATGTTTAAGTAATTTTGACAATAACTGCTAGATTATGGGAAAGCACGATGAAGTGTTTCTACTCAGATACATGTGCCAAAGATCAGCTGATTGGTGAAATATTACTTACATAAAACTAAAATTGATGAACTTTAATTAACTCAGTAATTGAATACTCATTTGCATGCTTAGTACTCGTAATATCAAGAAATCCGTACTTTGTCTGTTGTATGTTGATGTTTATGAAATATCTATAGAAATATAAAATACAGTCAAATAATATACATATAATGCGTGTACCTTCGTCCTTGCAGAACATTCTCATCTTCATGATATGGTGCCTGACTGTCGCTACATGTGTACTGTACCTTCCTATGCGTACAGTACAGCACCTTATTACGGCCTAAAGTTTTCTACTTTTTCACAGTATTATTATAAATAAGTCTTGACGTGTAAGCTCAAAAATCTTACACTTTTTATAACTCCTATTTCACCACGTCCAAACAAGTTTTCGGGAAAGCCTAAAATATTTTAAAATCAAAATGAGACATATTTTTATTTAAATATATTAAGTAGTTTGACTTAAGGCCTAAGGACTGGTGAAGTGGGGATATATAATATCACCTTTGAATTTTGATAATTGTTGTCATAGAGTGTATACTACAGTCTTTATAAATTTCTATTGTTACTACAGATTTTACCAAAAATTTTGAATGTTTAGCATTGTTGTATACAGTATTGCTATACAAATATTATTTGTACTAAATCTTTAGTCATCTTCTAGTCATAGAATAAGGGCTGTGAAAAGACATTTTGAATGTTTGGGAGAAGATAATATAAGAGACGGTCTGAATAAACAATGTAAATGTATTTTACAAGACAGGTGTCTACGTGTATTCTGTCAAATGGGATGTAGTAATAAACTATGGATAGTATGATTAAACTTGTAAATAATATGAAGCAAAGATTTGGCTGGTGATATTGTTGTAAATTGAGAGGAGACCGCCGCACTACAGTTAATGTAACTAGTAAAATTAAGGCTATCAACACTTAAAAAAATATATATCATAAATTATGATATAAATATGTATATTAGAAATTGTATAACATTTTGTTATAAAGTATATATTATTCAAAATTTTCGTGCGGCGGGAAAGTAACGTGAATGCCTTACCTTGATTTGCGAAATTATTACTAAGGCAGGAAACGCACTAGGCAGTTGTGTTACGCGTAGCTTGCTACGGCTGCTACGAGCGCTACGGCTACGCCACCGATCCAGGCGAGCCTTCGCTACGCCACATTAGTCTTATTGATTACCACCTCTTGATCCTGGCTGCCTAGTCTGTTTCCAGTCTTATTGTTAACTATTCCATATATTATATTGAAGAGAACAGAATTGAAGAGGTGTAAATAAATGTATTGTACATTGTTAAGAGGACTCAAATGTCGGAACTGATTGGAATAAGTTGTAAATATTTTTAATTGGTTAGCTTTAATAATATTAAACGTTTATAATAATTATTTCATGTTTTATTTTATATCTTCTCATGTGCCAATTCAAATATTGGCGCAAAATCATCTTATCATACTTATTCGACTTGAATGATCAACACATTTTTAATGATATTGTGGACTACAGGTGAGGACAGTCGGAAATACACAACATTAAGAGCAGTAGTTACAGTAAATTCCACGATTTATTCATGAACATCACACGCTAAAATCAACACCATAAATCACCGAAAATACAAGTGTCTGACACTCAGCAGTAGTACGTGCACTATTAAAAGAATGATATAGCGCGCAAACATTTAGAGCATTCTCCAAAAAACCCGTATTTATAAATCAAAACACTATCAAGGTCAGAGAGCTACTTAAAGTGACCTATAATTATAATTTAAAATAACTCGTACACAAATCAAAGCTTCAGTGAATTAATGAGAGCATTGATTGATACACAAAATAAACAATTAAGTGCTAATAAAATAAAGAGGAATTGCTTGTAAACTACAAATGTAGGTAAGAGTAATAACATATCTAAAATCCTATGACTCAAAAGAAAACAGTGGTCCATTACACATACCTCGAAACAGTTTTATGACTGAAATATATCTATGAATAATGAGACATTCTGGCCTAATATCTACTTGTAATAAAAACAAATATGTACTTATGTATCTAGTTCTAGATAAAATTATTACTAACATAATAGAGGTTGATCTTCATAACTCATAGAAAATTATCTACACGAGCTCTTAATTTATACTTCCTCCATAGATAAACGGACAAGGAAATACCGTTACCTCATATAATATATAATAATCTAAATGGATTATAAATCCACTACAAAATGATGGATGCGAACGTTTTTATCTCTCGTTTGGTCGTATTTAGTTAACCCAGTCGCCGATACGCCACATAAATTATCTTTGCAGGGAATTAGGACATGGTCATAAAGAGAATAGAAAATAAACAAAAGAGCCAATGGGCATTAAAGACAGGATTCACGACGACGGGACGGGATTTCATTTCAGTCTTTTGGCTGAAATGGCCTCCCCCAAGCACCGACACTTCAACCGGTTCTGTGCTTCCCGCATCCAGCGGATTCCTGCCTTCGGTCCACCTTGTGGAAGTCCTTCCAACTCCACTCTAGAACTCCAGAACTTTAGCGAATACGTAATTTAATTGTTATATCAATAGAAAAAACGATTTTAATCCTGGTTGGTTATAATTTTTTGGTATTCAAAAGAAGAGAAAAGAATTCCCGGAAGGACTCGGTGGAGGCCTTCCTTTCAAAAAGACGTCAGCATAAGTGACGGGGCCCGAAAGGGCCGAAGCCTGGCAGGGTAGCGGGATCGTCCGAAAGGGTTACCGCTGCCCTGGTACATAAAGGGCTTAGGAAGGAACATGGGTGGGTGGGTGGTGGGTTTAGTCAGTAAGAGTCTGACACTCCCTTCCGCTCCACCCAGAGCGGGAGGGGTCATTTAATGATTACCCAAACCTCAAAAAAAAAGGCCTTCCTTTCTTCTTTCTTCCACAGTAAAGGTGGTGAAAAAAAAAATTAGGGTGATAGTATATAGTATGATAAAGCTAGATTAGTCGAAACTCTAAGAGAATCTTCGATTTCAACATTTCACATTAAAAAAATATATATTGTGCGAATATTTAGTTTTACAACAGAACTCATTATACTTGTACTAATAAAAGTGAAAAATGATAATACTTTTGTTATGACGTAGTACAAAATCGTGTTAAAATTTAAATTTTTTTAGCAGTTATATTTTAAAAAAAATAAGTTTTGAGTTATTGCTTGTAGAAGAACAAATAGAAATTATCCCTACATCGATTAGTGTCATCGCGTAGTATTTAGCACACTCTTTATAGTTTGAGTGCCAAAAACTGAACAATTTCTACAACTATGATTTATTAACGGCTATGGGGAACAAAACTATGTTAGTTTTGTGGACGCGGGTTTATGATTCAGTCGGACCAGGATTAACGATCAGCAGTCAATGAACCCTGTTCCGTTTAAGGCTACCATTCGATTTGGTGCACTACCCGAATATAATTTATGCATGTGTGTGATGTGCGCTTTTCCGGAGTAAATAAACATTTATGGATTCTAATAAAACTTGGCCAGCTCTATTTGTTTTGTCTTGATTGATACGGTTTTTTTCGATCATCGGTTGATATATTGTTTTGGATCTTAGAACACATTTCTCTTCATCATCCATTTGTATATTGACTTATCGAATCGCTATACGAGTGAGCTATCGAATTATCAACAAATATTTTCAGAGCGAAGATAAATAGAGCGCTCATTTTTTTTTAAATAGCCGCATTTTTTATGTAAATAAATGTAAAAGTATTTTAACTATGCAGCTTGGCACTGAACTTCAGTGCATCATAGTATTAATAATAGTGTCAACCTAATTATCAGCTGACATGCATTAATAATCGAATTTTACGTCGCCGGCCGATCGCACACGCGCCGCCGAAATAAATCACAATCGCATCTCAGAACAATGCTCGCTCCGGCGAGATGAGAGGGGTGCGCACCCCAGCTGCGTGGCGCGATCGATCGTGGACCACTCTCCGCCACTACACGACACATTGTCTGTCAAAGCGGCTCCAACTTCAAACGTCCCTGACACCGTCCCGCAAAAATATTTAACAGTGTTTTTAATTAGTGTTATGTGTTAATTTTATTTTTTTAAACTATGGAGGGGCGGAGGTCTTGGGATGGCGTGCCTCTGGGCGAGTCGCATTCTCCACCGCAGTCTGTTCCTGGCCGCAGGACGCCGCTGGGTGCCGTGGGGCTGGGCGGCTTCTACATGCAAGGTGGCCAGCCTCCGCCGCCTCCACAGCACTGTTACCCGGCAGACGAGAACCAGCCAGAACCAGGAACTAGCTATGGACAAAGGTTAGTTTTTTCACTCAAACTCTAATATGATGATGATCTTTCATTGCACTTTGATAATGTCAGTCGCTTCTTCGTATTGGATTCATACTAATATCAGGGCTTCTGCTGCAATCCGGCTTTTTAATCGGCCGGAATTTCTGTTTGTAAGCAAAAGCAGATGTTTTTTCGCGCATGCGCCTCGACGCCTTGACAGCTAACAAAAAAAACTAGCGATGGTATAATTTGACTTTAAAATTGATACAAACCGCTTATAGTGTTTCACTATCGTAAGATAAATGTAATGTACCTACTAAATCCAATGATTATTTAATTATTGACCTATAATTTTAACCCATATCATTTGGACCGGTTGGTTAAGTTCGTGTACAAATCGTGGATTTTTGGATATCTTGGTAGCCGGATAAAAGTTAATTGAATACATACTCGTAGGTCTCAAGAGAGGTTTTTTAACTCATAGCTCGCTTTCCACCAGGCAAGATCGAACTGGCCCATTTCGTTTTAAAAAAGGAAAAAAGTGGTACTTAACTAGGAACCAGTATAAAATCAGAACTTTTAGTGCAATCTTTTATATTAATAACATGCAAAGAGCCCTAAGTACATAATTTTTAAGTTTGAATCCTGTTGCTAATCAATAATATTCTTGTCAACAAAAGAACAATTGAATTTGTCTCGACAAACTTTATTTCTACAAAAATATTGCTCATTTTATTTATGGCTGATTTTTCTATAGCCAGATAACTTTTACTCGAGGAATAAACGACGACGGGACAGACTTGACGTTAAACAGTTTTTCTATGAAATGACTGTCAAAATTTCAAAATTATTCCTCGAATAAAGTTATTAGATGATTGAAAAATCAGCCCTTAGGGCTGATTTTTCAGAGATAGCTTTTATCTCAAGAATAATTATGACATTTCGACATATTTCTATACAAAAACTGTCAAACCGCAATATTTATTCGTTAAATAAAAGTTATCTGACTGTTGAAAAATTCACCCTTAAAAATATATTATTATTTAAATAAGACGAGGTGGTTCCTGCAACTAGTTAGTAAAACAGCACATATGGCATAAATGCAATATACTTAATCTATAAGTAATTCATATCGTGTTACATGGGACAAAAGCACACATGTTCACAATAATAATCAGGACAACACCGGCACTACTAGGGCAGCATCTGTGCACAATAGTGTGCTATAGTGCAAAATGGTGATGTATTGTTCAATCTCCCTCCCTTGCGACAAGTATTTTGCTCCCGTTGACCGCGATAATGTTTACTATAGACACTTTAAAAAGGGTAGATTTAGACGCGGCTTTATTGATAAGTAACATTCCTGGCGATGAACCCTCTTTTTTTACTTAGCATAATCAGCCGGTAACGTTCCCACTGCTGGGACACAGGCCTCCTCTCTGTGAGAGGGAGTGGGCACGCGGACCCACTTGTCTTTTTTACTTGAATTAATTTAATCGCCACTGTTTATTCCTGTTACCTAACGTGACAAAATATGTGCATATTTTTTACTAAGGGATACAATACTAAAGTTTACCAAAGTACAAACCTAGCAATCATATAAAATAAACGTGTGCGGCCGGGGACTCCCGTCAGGAGCGCGAAGTTCCTTACACGATACTTGCACGCATACACAAAGTCGAAGTGGTGTAAAAACGGTGTTGTAAATGAATATATAGGTACACTATGTTTTGCTGTTGACGGCGTACAACTATTAAAAAAATTACAGTTATGAATGAAGGATTCATTGTACTCATCATTATGAACACCTTTTACTACGGGACGAACCCTGAAATTGTGAAAAAAAAATCAGTTGATTCATACATTATGTCGAGTTATGCGAACATAAATCTATGGATCAACTGATTTTTTTGAAGTGAAAGCTTCTTTAGCGGCGTTGTGCACTTTTGTAGTGATGGGTAAAACATGTTAAACTCGCGTCAAGACACGTGACCTGATCGAAAATTCGTAAGACGGAGGGAGAGTAGACCGCATTCCAAAATATCAAAAATGCACAACGTTAATATTCAAGTTTTCACTTCTGCCGGCACTCCCGGAGTGCAACCCGATGATTTTTTTTCACGATTTCAGGGTTGGTCCCGTAGTAAAAGTTGTTCATAATGATGAGTACAATGACCTCTTTTAAGGATTAAAACGATCAAAATTTAACGGTGTATATACGAGTGTACTAAAATGTTTCAATAATGTAGGAGAAATTGTATGTTGTTTTAGTATGTACTTTAAATTTGTTCAAATATTGTGCGTAAAATTGTTAACTTTGTGTAAGTGTAAGTTTTATGTAGGTAAATTAGCATGGATAATTTGTGGCTTTAGCACCCTCGAAAACCATGAAAACTATCTTTCTCTCGCTTATAACAGATGGACCGATGGACAGATGGAGAGGAAGGAGTTTTTTAATAAAACTTAGACTAAATGAATCACTAATTTGTATTTAGTCTAAGCCTTGTCATGCTGATCCATGTAACTGGAGAGACCTCGACCCCTGTTATACAGGTGTCTTAGTTCAGGGGTCGAGACCTCACTCGTCGTGTACTGAAGTTTTGAAAATATATTACTATTACTATAATGTAAGGAATATGATGAAATGTTCGATCATGGTTGAAGAATCTGCACTCAGGCATTCAAAATACAAAACCAACAAAATGTTACTTATCACATTAAATTCCGCTTCAGCTTTTGAGAACATTTCAAAGCTATTATATTTAGCATAGTTTAAACAAATCCAAAATAAACGGGCGATTACCTCATTAATTTTATCACAGAGGAACAGATACCATTAAGGTACACATTTCATCGGCATGTACCGATGTTTGACACTGTGGATATTGGAAATGCATTAATAGGAGTAAACGTAGTTATATAATGTAAACTTTATGTATCATAAACCTGAAATAGAATGTATATTTAGCTAATACTGGTTCTAAGACTATTGGATGTTAATATATGGTGATGTGTCAAAGGAAATGGGTCTAAATGCTATCCAGATCCCATAACCATATGTAATTTATATGACATCAATACTGAAATAGCCAATCAACGTCTACAGCTTCTCTTAGAGCTGGTCGGTTTATAATACATATATTACAATGAGAAATTGTTGATTATTGCCGCGTCTAAACATTCAAAGCACCGCAGGGTATCAAGTACGCAATTCGCATTAGTATTCCGTGGGCAAAGCTCCCGAGGTTTCCGTGTCGCCCCTCTCCCTTCGTTAGCACCGTTAGCGTCCGACATACAAGCCCATTCACCGCGTACAAAGAGTATTTGCCACTTGTTCCGCTCTGCCTCACCGCCAACCCTTATCGAATCCTAACTAAGGGGCCGCTGCGCTGTACGCAACTGTACTTCCCAATTCCATTGCCTGTCAGTCAAACTTCATAACTCAACTGCTTTTAAATGCTATACGAGTCTTCGGCTTACAATACTTTTTTGAAATAGATTCTGTTGTAAATAAACCCGAAATAATTTCAAAGCACCGTCAATCAGAAAACGATAAGAATAGTGCTCTAATTTTAACACTTCTGTTAGTATATTTAATGTTCACTCTAAAAATAGTTGAAACGTGACGAAAAATCTTCTGCGATTACGTTTTGTGAATGTTTTCAATGGCCTCGTAATATTGTTGTTGCGTAATATTGTATAATAACTACACACTTCCCAGTTGTCCCGTTGTTAGAGAATTTAATTTAAACATAATTCCATACATCACTTATTTAATAATCCGCAGTTGGCTCTCAAACCTAAACTAAATATTGTTTTGACTGCAATTTAAATAATATTTAGGACTTATTTAGAGTCTAAAATTAACCAATAATTTATAAATTACAGACCTATCAACGAGTCGAAGTCAAAACAGAAGATGCGTCAAGGCAAGAACGTACGACTGAACATAAACGCACGAGAACGACGCCGCATGCACGATCTTGTAAGATACCTACCATTTGATACTTTAATTTGGCTACACTTTAAGATGTTCAGACCAACAATGTCTTTTAACGACAAATTTATACAATTTATTGTTAACAGTCTTACCGCAGCTAGTAAAAATATGATATTATTTGCACGATGTCTCACAACGCCAGGAAGTCATAGGTAGTAAATTCCATTAGTTGAACTTCGCCGCAAAACTTGCAAGTGTCAAGCATCTAGAGCCACAACAAATCAAATTTTGGCGGCTTATTGTTGTCGTCAATTACACACTCGCAAGCGCATACGCACACATACGCACCGTCCAATTAAGTCAACGTCATTATAACACTCTAGGATACTTGAAGAGCAGAACGTTTATCAACGTACTACCTATGTCCATTTTGTATAAGAAAATATTGTGTCATAATGTGCGCACCTCTCGAGAGCCGCGCTGCCGCTGGGGCGAACGTGTTAATAAATACTTACAATACAACAAGGGATAAATATAATACAAATAATTTAATTTTATATTAATTATTTCAAGAAAACTTACAGCTAGTACATTTGAGTATGCAGTCACATTATGTAGAAGATGGCCAGTTAAAAATCTCCACTCATATATCAATATACATATATAAAATTGAACTCGAACTTAAAAAAAAAACATAATACAAAACATGTTACGAAAATGAATTAAAGGAAAAAGTGGTTACTTACACATTAAAGAAACAGTTATTTAACATATTTTTCAATTCATGAGAGCTTCCGATTTGTATATCCAAAACATACTTAAGTAAACATCTATACAACTGATTAGTGTTGCCCTTAACATTGCATGCAACAAATCTGGCATATCTCAAGCGTTATTACTACACAAATATAGATCTCCATTTCTAGGTTCACAGTAATTGCGCAACGGCATTTCTAGGAAACTGATAATTTGTACTTTGCACTAAACCGTTACATAACGTGTGTGTGTTATTCCAGAATGATGCTTTGGACGAGTTGCGAGGAGTGATACCGTATGCTCACTCGCCTTCTGTCCGCAAGCTGTCCAAGATTGCGACGTTGTTGCTCGCCAAGAACTACATCCTCATGCAGGCCAGCGCGTTGGAGGAGCTCAGAAGGTACGTCCCACTTTTCAAATGCTTGCCAACGCCTTCATTCAAGCGGGTCCCAAACCATTTTAGTTTTTGTATAAACATGGCTGAATATTTCTTGGGAGGCTAAAAATAGTTTGTCTTTCATCTGCGCTTTGAACCCGCGTTTAAATATTTTATTTGATCATGGTCCAAAATCATAAAAGGAAACATCCTCCAAACATAAATGACTACACTAATTGCATAGAGCAGAAAACAAATATAAAACTTTTTTTAATTTTCGGATGCGTGACGAACATAAATTATTTGAAACTTTTATTCTTTTCAGATTGGTAGCATACCTCCAGAGTACAGCAACAGCCGCAGGTATCGTTCCACCTCCAGGTTTCGACCTGACCGGGTTCCCAGCGGCTGCGAAACTACTTGCAGGTCCTCTTCCTGGCCCACCCCCACCCCCTGAGCCACCATCTTGAGATTCAACTGTCAAACTAGAACCCTAAACGACTAGGGTACCTAGAATTAATGTCAGTCCATACGATATAAACTGATACGCAGCTTGGGACATCAGAATATCTTGAGATATGTCCGAAAAGCACTGTATCGTGTGGACTGCGCGCTACGTTTTTATCTACGAGTAATTATTTAAGCTAAGATATTTAAATACTCTTGATAAATTATTTACTTTTAGGAATTATGAATAGATCTCAAATTAGTTGTAAGGAGTGTAAATAACTCGACATTTACCTAAAAGCAGTATTATTATTCGTAATTTGTATTTATATGAAGCGACTTTCTCGTAGAACGCGATAATGATACGAGTATCTTCTCGACTTGCCACTATGTCGTATACTCGTATCTAAGTACGCCATTTTACCATATTTGGCGTGAACATTAAAATGTAAGGTGACTCCTAGTCCTACCTTCATAGGATAATATTGAAAATGAGCGAGAAACTCTATCCATTTAAATTAGGATTAACATTAAAAGATAAGTTAGTTCATAGTTACAATGTTATTTTCCTATGAGATAAACAATTGAGTGTTCTTTTGAAAATCCCAAATAAAAGTCAGTGAGAATCCCCTTCAGAGATAGTTTCCGTGTTTGTAATAATTTAGTTATGACGTTTTTATAAACAGTGCGAGTGCGAATAGAATTTATTAGGGAGGATATCATCCATACGTTCATGTTTTTTTGAGAAATCGTTGCTAGTCCATTAATATCTTTAGTTTCGAAGCCACTTAACTTATTTTAAGCAACACAGTCAATCTGCCTAGCCTTTTCCCAACGATGTTGGGATCGGCTTCCAGTCTAACCGGATGCGCTGAATGTTTTACATGGAGCGACTACCTATCTGACCTCCACAACCCAGTCCCAGTTACTGGGCAATACGATACCCCTTGGTACGACTGGTTGTCAGAATTTCGGGCTTCTGACTATCCGTAACGATTGTCAAAGATCTACGAATGACAGCCGGGACCAACGGCTGTTTTCTGAGGCACGGAGGGGTTATCATCATTATAAGCAACACAACATCATTATTTTAATTAGCTTTCGTAATTAAGTAACAGTTAAGAATAGGTTCTGGATTGATTGATTGGGTACTATACGTTTTCAGGCTTTGTTATCAATTAGATATAAAATCTTAACCCAACGTGTTAAATACGTTTCCGTAGATATTAAAAACATACTATATTTCTCATGTTGTATTGAAACCAAGGAAGAATTTCTGTATCGCCATTAAATAACAACATTTGGCAGCTTTCTATGGGCAGCTACCAGGAATTACGCAGTTATACAACTAAGGAATACGTCCCTGGGAAATGGTTTCCTTATTCATAATGATAGTTATAATTATTTATAATTTATAATGATAGGTATTAGAGTAAACTGTCAGTGATCACAGTTGTATTAAATAGAAATTAAAAATATATTTATTTACAAACTTGTAGATCGAAAATTGTTTTTATAGGTACATGTTTTTTTTCATATTCCTAGGCATTACTTTACTTATAACCCTATTTAAACTAACATGATCCCAGACATTCTTTTGGTAATAATTTAGTTTGTATTTACACAATAATATATATGTAGGTATAATAATAATATTATATAATATATTATTGAATAATAATATGCTTTCAAATAAAATAGATATTATTTAGATATAATTAATTTATATTTAGGATATAAATTACTTTTAATTAGATGTAAAACTGTAGTTTTAAGAAACTTTCTCTGTGAGTAATCCAGAGAACAATGTGAAGCATGTGCCAAAAATGAAGTAGACTTGTATTATATACTTAGGAAAATATAATATTATTTACAAACTAGGTATTTACACTGTCAAGTTCAGTGTCGATTTTACGTAGGTATATAAGAATATTGATGTTTTGTAAACTTCCTCGTGACATTTTAGGAATAGGTATTTTTACTATTAAATATTTATTTATTTACATTATATTTGTAGTGTAGTATATAGTATGTGTGGTAATGAAATCGTGTGAAATTTTATGTTATTTACGGCCATACAAATGAAAACATTTACATATGTAGATATGGCTCCGAAGATTATGTAGGTGTTTGATATTATGTGTAGCTTACCAATAATTAACAAATCATAGCTCTTTTAACTATTATTAAGCTCACTTTCCATCGATATTTTAAGAATATTCCTATCTATCCTATATTTATTATTAATATTGTAATCCTTCCTTAAACTCGTTAAGAAATAAAAATATAATTTAATGCAATTAAAGTCACAGTAAAAACCTTGTGAAGGTTTGTAAGCAGCGCTCAAGAAATAGACACACCATAATTGTGAATGAGGAATGAATCTTTTGGTATATGTTTAATACCTAGGTACATGCAAAGAAAAAGAACTAGAATGTAGATCCCAGGCATTACGGTGCAGGTCTTCAGGTAGACTTTAAATTGCTATAAATACGACAAAGTAATCTTTTTTGAAGATCTTTCTTAACAGAAAACACACATAACATTACGCCTGTGTTCCAGAAGGCTTAGGCAGAGGTTAGCGTTCCAATAAGTCTCAAGATATCGAACCAATAATACCTACCACTTTCGAACAGATAAACTCTGGCTAAAGGTTTCTCAGAAAATGGCCATAAGATGAATGAGGCTTTGGTACCTACTAGCATTCCACTGGCTTCAAGAATCAAGCTGAACATTCCCATTATTTAATAATCCAACTAGAAGTTAAGCTACGTGAAATGTGATTGTTATTAGCAATATTTTTCTTTAGGTATGTGACTGGAATTAAAGTGTAGTGCATACAATGTAATGAATTGTAATCTCATTTACGGTTTTCTAAAGCATTGCTCTAGTTTGTAAACTATGGTCAATAAAGCATACTTGTAACTACAACAGACCGTTTTTCTTTTAGTGAGAACTCCTTAGTTTGTCATTAGCATTATATCGCGTGGGTAGCGGGATTGTCCGAAAGGGTTACCGCTGCCCTGGAACATAAAGGGCTAAGGAAGGAACACGGGTGGGTTTTAGTCAGTAAGAGTCTGACACTCCCTCCTGCTCCACCCAGAGCGGGAGGAGTCATTTGATGATTTCCCATCCTCAAAAAAAAAAAAAAAAAGCATTATATCGCGTTAGCGTAACGATTTTTGTTATCAAAAATGCAACTGATAATTCCTAAAACCAACTCTCTGAACCTTTCTCACGAAAGAAGTCGCAGACACAGCGCCACAGGCATGCAACGGTATCATAAATTGGTATTTATTTCTTTATCTAAACATCATATTACAGGCACTGATTAGTAACATGCACTATCTTAAATAGAGAAAAGTGTCTTGAGGCAGGAGGGTTGTTGCAGGAATGTTGCTAACTATATAATACTTAATAAATTAGTTCCACTTATTGCCGCGGGACTTCTCTCGTGAGATGGACTCTACATACAGACAGGACAACAGAGTCACGTGTGGATATTATTTTTAACGGTTTCGTATCTCATAAACTGAAGAGGCAGTGGCCCAAAATATGTATGTACTGTGCCTACCTATTAATTTTATAATGCTTGTGTTATAGAGAACCGTGTACAGCCGTAACCATTATTTTTAGTTTTACAATATCAGCGGTTGAAGCAAGTCTCAGCTATGCCATACAGTGGTAGCAAGCGGTACTACCTACAGCACGCCTTCGCATCATACCATCAAACTCTATGTGAAAAACTGAGTAACCAGCCGTGTTCTCATGCAAAAAGTTCATAGACTCCCCAACAGATGGCGCCACCGCTTTGAATTAGCAATTCAGCCTAAAACTGCAACATTCTTTATTTAGAAAAACATTACACAACACTCTGTCAGTTTTAAATGTTGCAATAATTTATGTAATAGTACTCAAATACATCAGTTTTAAAACTGTTAGGATAGCAACACTGTATTGATGAGTGCGCGTTCTCATTTGCTTTAGGAAACCTAATGGTTCTGGCACAATGGCCGCTGTTGGCCTCGTTTCAACGTGTATGGATGGATTACTTAGTATTTTGATTGACCTCTTGTTTACAAATGGAGCGATGTATGTTGATATGTGAAATTGTGAATACACTGGTCCTCTGGCAAAAGATCTATATAGTTACCCTATACCTACGTAGCAAGTAGCCAGTGTATCTACATAATTATGTACATATTACATATGTATACGTTGAGGTATATAGGGTGTAGGTTTATCGTTACTGTAGGCACCTATGTAGACATAGTAATGTTGCAGACCGTTTACTGCAGGTACACACACCAGCCTTATGTAATTTATGCCCACAGCAGAGGTTTGAAATAAACATGTATAGAGGTAGGTATCACACACTTAGTTTAGGTATACATAATGTATATTATGTATCTGCTCAGTATTCTGGAAATAAGACCAAACTAAGTAGAGAGAGTAGGTATACTTTAGGTAATGTATTAGGTATATTTTGTCAATATTGACAATTTTGTCACGTTGGTCAGGGCGGTGCAAGACCCTGATTATTATAAAAAACACTATTTTCCTTGATGAGTATGTTATTGATCGAAGTCTATGAACCAGAGTACTTAAGTACTAAGTGCCTACATACTTCGCATGAGCACAATCAGCCTATAATGTTCCCACCGCTGGGACACAGGCCTCCTCCCGGTGAGGGGGAGGCCGTAATCCACCACGCGGGCCCAGTGCGGGTTGGTAGCTATCACATGTCGTCGAATTTTTGGTTCTAGGACATGCCGGTTTCCTCACGATGTTTTCCTTCAGCGTTTTAAAAGCAGTGGTGATGAAATAATTTACACAAAATAAAGCAGCAGTCGGGGTTTGAACCTACAACCTATAACTCGGAAGCCGCGGCCGTTACCACTGGGCCCCACTGCTCAGCACTTCTTACCTACATAGAATGAAAATTGTACAATCAACAATGAAAAAAGGGCTATAAGGGTTTCTTTTCGACACTAACGAGGGGTTAAAGGAGCTTTCAAAAATACATAAGTCCATAGTACGTAATGTTTATATACTCACACATATTATATAATAAAGTCGCTTTTCGTGTATCTGCCTTATTCTTCAAATTACGCAAAGGATTTTGATGCGGTTTTCACTATAATTTAGATTATTTAGTCCGGAAGGTTTATGTGTATTGTATTACCTTTACCTTACATATATTAAAGAAATCTCGACGTTTTGTCAAGTCAAAAAAACTGCTAGTTTAGGTACCTATATAGGAAAACAAGCATTACTTATGCTTTCCGAATGGCGACGTAAAACAGAACGCATTTATGGCTAGGTTAGTTTTAGTACCTACCTTAGTTCAGATCAATCAATCAATCAAAAGTCATTTATTCAAATTAGGCTGAGAATCAGCACTTTTCGAACGTCAAAATTACAAAAGACAGTCCCCCAAAAACGCCCGCCCTTCGCCAGTTCCTAGTGCTATCGCTGGGAAGAAGAAGTGGCGGAACAAACTCCCCAGCAGCACAGCTGTCTGTTTAGTTAGAATATAGTTAGAAAGAAGTATTTCCCCAGCAACGGGATGTCACATAGAAAAATGTTCTGAAGATTGATAAAATCTAGAAAGCATAGATATACATACATAGATACACATACATAGATGTACATAAAGACACGTCTCCTTCCCATGGGGGAAGGCAGAACTACAGAAGGCCACCTACTACGATCTTTAAATACTACTTTTGCCACGTAATACGTTCCTACATCTTGACATACACGCACGCCGGTTGCGAGTACTATGCACCTAACCTTTCTGAACAACATCACCAATGAGGTCACTATATTATGTTCTCCCGGCGTTTCTACTCACATCTACCTTCTTAGTCCGCTTCATTCATCCTCTCATCATGACCAAATCATCTAAGCATACTCTTTTAATTTTTTGTCACTACATCTTCTAAATTAAAAAAAAAACAACGTCAAATAAAATGATGTACAGGAATAAAGGTCATCGAAAATTAAGCTTCAAAAATAAGTACAAAAACAAAGCCTCATTTGCTCCAAGTTGTCATCTAATCAATATTCGTACGGCTTATTATTCAAAAACTTTCACAGTTTAAACGGCTTCGCTGAAGCCTGTATTTATTCTTATTTACTCTTATTGTTTATAGTATAACCAAAAAGTACCCCTTTTGTAGAAAAATTATGGGCTACCTACATAAATCTAATGGGTACTTTGTTGTTTCTTAGTACTGGCGTAGCTAGGGATATAGTCTAGGGCCAGCTGTACTACCAGTCATTCTTATATGATGCCATGAAATAAATGATCTCATGTTCATCATGCTTTTTTAATACCTTACGTATTTGATATTAATTTAAATTTTATACCTCCACGCGTTCTTGAGAAAAAGGGTCTTGACTAACAGACAGACTGAAGGACAACGAAGTGATCCTTTAGGGAGAAGCCTGCTTTTCAATACTTTCGATTTTTATAAGCGCCCATGTTTCTTAGGTTTATTTTTCCTATACTTTTCATATTTAGTAAACAAGTAAGTACAGAAGAACAAGTAAGGGTTTCAAAATTAATTGAACACAGTTACGGGTAGACAAAAGCCCAAAACAGTCTGACAACCAGTCTTAACAAGAAGTATCGTGTTATCCAGTAACTGAATTATGGAAGTCTGATAGACAGTCGCTCTATGTTAAATACTGGTATTCAGCTGCATCCGGTTAGACTGGAAGCCGACTCCAACATAGTTGGGAAAAGGCTAAACAAATTGAATTGACTGAATACAGTAGTTTCTTTGAAAACTCGTGATTAATGGAAGATCAGACACATGTAAGAAACACATGTGTTCGTGTATACATATTTATATTTAGCTTGTGTGCGTGAGCTGTTCATACCCTTATTTACACGCGGACTGAACCTTGACCTGATTCGATGTTTCAACTTAATTTTGTGGCTTAAAAAATCGCATCCTGCCGATCGATTCTATAAAAATATCACCGGAAAAGTTAGGTGAAGTGAGCTTAGAGTGAGCTGTAACTAGTGTCAATCCCTAGCATTAGTTGGAATGACAGCTCACTCCACGCTCACTTTACCTAAGTTTTCACGGTGAGATGGTTACAGCATTGCACTGCTGTTCTGTAGGGTGGTCCCCATCAGTAGAGAAACATTTACTTCCTTCAAAGGAATATGAAATGATTAAAGTGAAAGGAAGACATATTGTAATCATAGGTATTTCCACTGAAAAAAATGTCAGCAGCGTCCTTTAGTCTGTTTTTAACAATCACTGATCTTGGGCCAGGCAACGTGTTTGCAATATCTCCCATAACCAACTATTGTCATAATCCAATCCATCTTATCTGTACCATCTTCGGAGATTATTAAAAAGTTATGCCATTTAACTATGGTCCTCTACGAATAACTCTAAGTCATTAACCATTAAAAATACTATATTAATTTAAAAGGGTACGATGGGGCTGACATATCTTTGATAAAAGCCCCCAAACAAAATTAGGTTAAAAAAAAAAACAACTATTGTAGCGGTCAATGGATGAATCATGTACCTACTTCAGCAGTTGAAATAAAGAGTACCAAATTACCTAAAACCTACAAAAAAACCTTAAATTCATAAGTCACAAAACAGCTATAAAACAAGATATGACAAGCCATATGCGTAAGCAAAGACAATAATAGTAATTCTTATCCATTATCACTATTTATTTTCAACAAAAAACAGTTATTATCAAGCAACACAAAACAGTTTCAAGTTATCAATCAATAAGCTACGTAACTCATAACAACTGCGTATAGAAAAATCTCTTAATGCAATAACTCGTTATCAGTGTTCGACACATATTTGTGTGCATATTTTTATGATAATATGTATGTTTCTCTATCTTTGTATATTAGTGAGAAGTGTGGTAATTAGTGTTGTAAACATTGGCAACGAACTTGAAATTGGCATCAATAACAATACAATCACAGCATTCATGAAATAATTAATCGTTCACCAAAAATTAAGCGAAGTAGCAAGAGAATGCAGAGATTCCCCGTTCGATTTTGACTTAGCTCACCCTAGCGATAATTATAAAGTACCCTAGCGATTATCATAAGGTACCCTAGCGATCATTATTTCGCTGATAAGTATCCTTTAGTTAATCTGTGCTGCAATATTGTCTAAAAGTTTTGTATATTTCTTATTTCTATGTTCTATATTGTAGCTGCCTATTGTTCCTTTTGAATAAAAATAACTTCCTTACTGCATTTTCCGGGCTTCGACTTTAAAGCGACAGTCAGTTTTATTAAAGGACCCTACGCGTTGAAACCGAAAATAGTCCTCTAGAACCTGAAAGCTCTGAACATATAATATAAAGTTCCCCAAGGCTACTCACTTCCTGAAATAGAAAGCATTTTTGTGTAACGAGTTTAGAAGTTATAGCAATTATGCATAATAAGTGGCAGTGTTGACAATACCTTTCCCTCGTGACCTCATCATCATCTGCCTAGCCTTTTCCCAACTATGTTGGGGTCAGCTTCCAGTCTAACCGGATGCAGCTGAATACCAGTATTTTACATGGAGCGACTGCCTATCTGACCTCCACAACCCAGTTACTGGGTAATACGATAACTCTTGCCCCTTACCCCTCGTGACCTATAGGTACCTAAAACGTATCCAATTAATTCCAAGAGGTGCATATATGACACAAACATACATTTTGGATTCAGTTACTTCATTTACATTTTGTACAGACACAGTTAAGTCAGAAATAGTTTTGTTTCCATAAAGTGATTAATTTTGTTTTTTTTTTTTTGTCAAAAGCGATCTCTTTATCTAAAGGATGATAAAAGCGGATTGATAGAGGAGGAATTCAATCATGGCTGATTCCTATGATTTACGGACCGTTATTGGTTAAAATTGATGGACGGACGACCTAAAAAAGGTGGCTGGAATGGACTGCGGAAGGCGGAGGGCAGGGTGTTGTGTCGCAGCCTGAGAGAGTCCTATGTGCAGCAGTGCACTGCTATAGGCGGAGTTGATTGATCGATTGATTGGTTAAAATTAAGACTCTTGTATCCTTACCTTTAATGAAGCAAAGACCTCATAGTTTTGGATAGTAGACCCTCCCATACGGAAGTAGCTATCACAAATAAAATTAGAATCTTGTAATATATAGATTCGTAAGCTAATTTTACTTTTAGTAGCATTTTTTATTGCTAAACTGGGCATACTTGCCCAGTTTGGCAATTACTATTGGTAAGTAGAACAAGTCCTTTTTGTTTATAGGAACCGAGCATTCGTCGACAAATGTTACGGAATTAAATGCTAAAACCGGAACCATGCTGCAAGCACAAAAGAAAAAAAAAACATTACTATAAATTGCCAAATACAGTGAGCAGAAACCCAATTTTCAAATACATCTATGAAAAGCCTCCCCGAAATTAATTAATCTATCCTAGTTAGATCCCTATACTAGCAGCTCTGAATGGTACAAAATGGATTGAATGCGTATACCGTACAGTCTAATAAAGGCAACGTGAAATAGCAATCTATTTTCGCGGAAGTACCTGCAGACTTCCGCATAAATACAAGGCTACATAGGTAGGCATAATACACCCTGTCTGCGTACGAAGGGGTTGAATGCGTTGCGATGCGCCGCACCCCTAAATCTCTGCCGTGATTGAAATTTCAGAATCATACTCGTGATTTATACATAATTTTCTTCTGGATTTGCAGATGTTGAAAGGAGTTAAGGGATAGATTCTTGTTACGCCGAATGTATGACGAAAAGGGTGTGACTTTTAACAAGCAATATTTACTTGTAGTCCTTAATTAGTCACTTCCCTCTGATTTCCTCTTTGACTCGCAAAACATTCTATTTTCATTTACATACCTCCCCGCATCCCATCGTCATGACATCAGTCAAGCCTTAACCGCAAGCCTCGTCAGCTCAGCTTACTCGTATGAATTGGCCTCAAACCGTTACGCAATTTTTCCTTGCTTAACTTTCAGCCTGAAGTCATGGTCAACTCATTAATTAAGTATATCTTTCTTATTAGGATGTACGGTTAACTTGCCTGATTTAGATTTATAATATGTCTTAACTATCCTTATTGTATTGTAGTTCACTGATCATACTACAAATAAATTAAATAAGACTTCGTTTGTTTCCTAAATGACGATAGTTAGTCCCATCACGCTATACAGCATGGCAGGAACGTCGACGCACTAACTGAAACCATGAATTCAGTACATGATTTTAGTTTATATATACGCTAGAGGCGCATAAATTTTTCATCGGTTATCAAAAAAATCTGATGTGTGTGAAAAGTGCAATACCTACACGGTCAAAATGTATGGCAGAGCAATTTTTTTTAATAACCTATGAACAATTTCAACGCAGGGTGGTTCAGAAGCATGTACTAATTCCATGGTAACAGGTTGTTCGTCGATGTCCCTGCAACCCTATTATACACTTTGTCAATTAAGGGTTGGTCAACCATCGTGGATAAACTAGAGAAAATAATTTCAGGAAAAAGCAATTTACTAGCGGTTCCAAAGTAAAAGGACTGTACTTAGGGCGTGGCTCTTATACCTCGCTCGTCAAATAAGCATGACAAGTACGTAGTAGTAAGTACGAAAACTTAGATAGGTACTGAGTTAATCATCGAGTGGTAAAAGTGTATGTATAAATAAATATGAAATGCTGTTCGTAACTGGTAAGCGCATCACTTGAAAATGGCTGGGTCGAATTGCTTAATTTTCTTTATTGAGTTCTTTTATTGGGTTTTAGAGAAAGAAAAATGGGAGAAGTTACTCGGAAAATTGGAATTTTTTTCTACAGAAAAAAATTGAGTGAAATTTGGGCAGACGTCTGTCGGCTCAGCTAGGTCTATATCTATACTTATAATAAATCTGTAGAGGTGAAAATTCTGTACATTGAAAATATCAAAAAAATAAATGGCAGGGGGTGTTACTAGACCGACACCGAACCCAAAAATGTTATTAAAAATTTTTTTGTCTGTCTGTCTGTCTGTCTGTCTGTTTGTTCAGGCATCACGCAAAAACTACCGGTTCGATTACGTTGAAACTTGGTATAATTATTCTTTAATATCCTGGGCACCACACTGGGTACTTTTTATCCCGGAAAAGTAGTCATTCGTATAGATATTAGTTTTTAGGGATTTTGCTTATTTATTGAGTTTAGATTAGTTATCATCAGAAATAGGTTTATTTAGGTAGGGTATTTAATTTTCTGTTATTGAGTTTTTTTTTTTTAATTAGGTAGGTACTTAGGTAAAGATATCATATAGGTACCCTCTTAATCACTACTAATGAGACACAATTGGTTTTCTATTGTAATTAGCCACAAAGGGCCCGCGAGATAGATGGCATTCTGGGGAAGCACATAGGTACATTTTATCCTGTTAGCACGTTCCCGTGGGATAATTTCCGACATCCACGCGGGCGAAGCCGCGGGCAGAAGCTAGTTTGAAATAAAAATACAAGCTTCTTGAATGAACAGTTGATAAGAGCGGGGCTACATTGAAAGGGGTTCGTAACGATCGGAGCAAGTATACCCAGCATTTTCTAGCTACGAGGGAAACATTATATTATGAAAATACATATTAAAACACATGATGAACAGAATTTCGTATTTCTGTAGTACAACCGCCTCCTTCGCATAATTACTACAATCATTGAAGCATATTAATAGAAGTCATGTGAGTCAGTCGCTATAGAATGCTGCCGTGCGCTTGCTGCTCAAAATGACGTGTCTGGGCATAAGGAGAGCTCGGAAACAATAGAGGAAGCGACTGAAATAATTCAATATGTATTCACAAAATTTTGCACAATATTGACTCAAAATCGTAAGAGGCTTGTGGCTAAGAAATAATACCCACACGGGTCGATCGATGAGGTTAAGCTACGCTTGCCGCGGTTGGTCCGTGGATGCGTGACCTACTTTACATACCAAGATCCCTCCGTGCCCCAGAAAGCACGTTAATTGGTCATTCGTGGATCTTCGACAATCGTTACGGGTCAACCAGTCTATCACCAAGGGATATCATATTACCCAATAACTGGGTTATAGAGGTCAGATAGACAGTAGCTCCAAGTAAAATACTGGTACTCATCTGCATCCGGTTAGACTGGAAGCCGACCAAAACATAGTTGGGAAAAGGCTAGGTAGATAATGATTGACTCAAAATCGTCTTCACATGAAGCGAGTGAATTATTAAAACAAACTTTGAAAGAGGACTTTCAGTGGAATTATCCTCCTAGGTGTCCTTAAAGCTGAAACTTCCGACATTTCACTTCATCCACAGGCTCTCTAAAATCCAAAAACATGTTCCTAGATAATTAAATTTAATTAATTACACAACTGTACGAGTGCGTTGCCCAATTCACACATTTCTACATGAACGAAAATTATATTTTTGAAAGTCAATGCTTGAGCCAACTTAGAAGGCAACATCACTTGATTATACGTCATAATTGTCACCATAACAGTCGTAAATAAAATAGTCCGAAACGCATGCCTTCGCCATTAGTTACCATAACTTATGGAGTTATGGCCCTGTGAGCATATGGCGAGAATCACCGCACTTGGCCACTATATACATAGATTTATGCATATACAGTATACCACATGATCCATATACATAGGTATTGGTTTTCACCCCTTGGTATATGCCCATTAGACTTTGCCTGCGGCTTAGCCCGCGTGGATGTACGTAAATATCCCATTTATAACTGCATTGTTTTCATAATTATAACTCTTTGGCTCACGCAGCGCACGTGAGTAAAGCTCTCCGTCGGCATGATTTTTTTTCCGACATCTTCAACAATTATCGTCATATTTCAGCCAATTTATACAAAACATTAATGAATTATACACCTAAACCATACCTATTTATTCTATGCCTAAACCTTCCTCTTTCCATTGGCAAAAACCCTATGAAAATTCTTTTTGGGTTCCGTACCCAAAGGGTAAAAATGGGACCCTATTACTAAGACTCCACTGTCCGTCTGTCTGTCATCAGGCTGTATCTCATGAACCGTGATAGCTAGTCAGTTAAAATTTTCACAGATGATGTATTTCTGTTGCCGCTATAATAACAAATACCTACTAAAAACAGAATAAAACCACTGTCTGTCTGTCTATCTGTCTGTCACCAGGCTGCATCTCATGAACCGTGATAGCTAGACAGTTAAAATTTTCACAGATGATGTATATCTGTTGCCGCTATAACAACAAATACCTACTAAACACAGAATAAAATAAATATTTAAGTGGGACTCCCATGCAACAAACGTGATTTGATTGCCGTTTTTTGCTCGATATTAATAACGGCAACAGGTAGCGGCGCTTGAAATATTTACAGAATATATTATTTATATTTATTATTCACTTTAAAAATAAATAATTTAATTAAAATAAAATAAATATTTAAGGGGGGCTCCCATACAACAGACGTGGTACGGAACCCTTCGTGCGCGAGTCCGACTCGCACTTGGCCGGTTTTTGTAGTTTTTGAGTTTATGGGTTCAGACAGACAGATGCGGCGGGGGTCTTTGTTTCATAATACGTTCGTTACAACTCGAAAAGCAAGCAAAGCAAGGCATGAATGGTACTATCCGAAAATTCTCATAGTAAAAATTTTAGAAAGTTACGTATATGTAGGAAAATATGCCAGATTCCAAACCAAAATGCATTACCAAGTGTAGGTAAGTCGTCCATCATAGTTTAAAAGCTTCGCCCCAGATTCCAGTGTTGTACCATAAATGTCAGTAGGTACAACCTCTAGCTACGGCACCTACGTTTACGGAGCTGAATAATAATAATAATATCCCTGGACATTTCACACAGCGCCATCTAATAGCGAATGGTTTAGTGTTGAGATGTCCTGAATCTGAAACCTCTTTTAAGAAAGAAATAAAATAAGTTATATTATTACAAGGTTGAGTAAGGCACATAAAAAGAAAAAAAAGCTTAAAATAGTAGATATTATGTGCCCATAGAGTAAAGTAAAATATATGTATGTGCCTCACGGTTACACCAGATAGGACCAGTTCAGCATAAATGTCAGACACTTTTCACGTTTTCATTAATGAGTTTCCACTTTATTTACCAGATATTTATGATTTCCGTATTTAGGCACCTACCCTTACTTCCTTACTTTCAGGTTACCCAAAGTTTACCCAACCTTTTAAGGTCTATATACTTAACTTTAACAAGGTCTTATCTCTAATCAACCTTGGCTTAAGGCCAGGCCCAAAGGTAGATACCGTAAAACGCTCAGTTTTTTGTCACACAGGCGTATTACAAGGTACCTATTACAAGCTAGAAAACATTGAGTGTATTGTCAAATGTTCAAAGAAAAGACTTACTTATTCAAAAATATTTCATTATGATAAAACAATCGTAAAACAGAGCTAAACAATATTTTTCGTCACATACTTTAGTTCTTAAAATTTTAAGCGTAAACGCTATTTTATATAATGTTAATAATGAGAATTCAATCAACTAAAGAAATACCTAAAAATGATTCCCCTTGGTAAGACTAGTTGTCAGACTTTCTTGCTTCTGACGAGCCGTAACGACTGTCAAAGGTCCACGAAAAACATTCGGGACCAACAGCTTAACGTGTTGCCTTTTGAACATACATAACCGGCAAAATGTAGACACTCCACATCTCTACCTACCCCTTCGGGGAATACAGGCGCATAATTATATAATGTCACCAAGAACCTTATCAACACATACCTTAGGTACATACATTAGTTCCACATATCAATTATCGATATACAGTGTTCACAGAAGAGAACTTGGTAACTGAATCATTCTAAACTAATTGAAGCCCATCTTGCCTAGTCTACGCGAGCAGCGAGTAGCAAGCTCGCGCCGTAATGATTTATCGATCGATACTTTTCTGTAAACATTCACATATACGAACCTACATAACTATCTAATTGATACCACATTATGTTGTGTCTATCAGAGCCGCATGACATAACCTTGTCTTTATGTGACTTCTGGATATGTAATGATTTTACCGCAGTAGCCTGGGTTGTTTTTTGTTGGACAGGGTTTTCGTAACTTTTTTGTTAGGTATGCAGTTCTGTGAAGAGCTGAGGAAAGTGACTTGTGGAGACTGCAATCACATGATAATAATAATACAATTACTGATTAGGTACAGGCAAATACTTTAGTACTTCTTGTTCTAAAATATTGATCCAAAGTAGAAAGTGAATAGTTTTCCTATACTGACTACCCACCTTATACACTTGTTAGTAAATGAGACATTTGCTAATGATACGAAAATATAATTAATGAAAAACAAGAAAGAACACAAAATTATTGATCCATCCTGCGGTACTACCTAGTAACGAAGTATACCACAAAGTTCACAGCCGTTTGAACCCTTCTAAAAAAACTGATTCATTCAGTTCCCAAGACAATCACAAGTACAACATAAATTAACCTTGTATTGTATATACGGAGTAAACACAGTGTAGGGCGTGGTTGTGTTTTAAAAGCATGGCTGTAGCGACCAACGTGGGAGAAAAGGGCACGCCAGACTGCCAGACGAGAAAGGACGGATGTAAGTACCTCGAGGAGTCGTGGTACTAGCGACCCGTGGCGTTGAGATAAAACCCGAGATGTTAAGCTTTTATTTCAGTCCATTTTAGACCCTAATAACGACGGGCTATCCTTCATTTATGAGCAACCAAGTAATCAGTTTCCTTTGGCAAAATGAGGTTTTATTTATAGTTTGCAGATAACGAGAAAAGTGTTTGGGTTTCACAACAAAATCAACACGAACATTTCAGTCGAAAGGAAAAAATGCTGATGAGAAATCCAAAAAGGGTACGTAGGTTCTTATTTTTTTTATCCAAGCTGAATGACATAGATGTACGAAACAAGGAAAAATGGAATTAGTACTGGATCTATAAGAGTTTCAAAGGGTGTTTTTTTTAAGGCGGAGAACTTTAAATTGAAATATAACACAGTTTTAATGGCGCGTACTTGGCGTAAATTGGAGGTAAAATTTTCACACACTGCGCAGTGAATCAGGCTGTATTTCGGCAATAATGCCTCGAATCTAAGTGGTCAAGTGCTCAACTGTTGCGACGTGGTTTATCGGCGTAAATAATATAATAGCATCAAATCGCACGAACGAGGTGGCCAGATAACAGGTCCGATTTGGTGAAATTAGTCGTTCGCCAAATGTTTCTTTCATTGACTCACAAAATTAAGCTTTCAGAAAAATAGGCTTTCGCTTCAGTCGCGGCGGCCACATGAATGAATGAATGAATGAATGAACTTTATTCACATAAAGAAATCCTTATCACTAGGTACATTGCCCCACAAAACTGCTTACGCAGTTTAACTGTGAGACATGCCCGAAACGTTAATGTCTTAACATAATGTGTCAAATAAAGCCAATTTCGTGAATATTGAAAACATTTTTCTATGTTTTCTTTCAATTTAAAGTTCTCCGCCTCAAAAAAAAAACCCGATACAAGCTCAATTCCGTACTTAGTTCTGCTAAACACGAAATATTCGCAATTGGAAGAAGCCTACAGTTGGCTCATCCATCTAAATCAGCGGGGTAATTGCGTAGTACACTAACAGTAGTAACAGCTTTCATTTTGGCAGTTCAACAATATTCATTTACGTTATTGAACAGACAAATTTTTCGAACATATGAACCGTACCTATCCTTTAAAATCATTCCGATTGTGATTTGAAGTGTGTTACACAATTAGGGTGCAGAGTACTGAATATAATCAACATTATTATAAAAAGGAATTAAAAAGGAAAAATTGTGTTGTGAATGTCTTAGGCATTCTCTACCAGTCAACCAAGGGTGGTGAAGAGATTAGATGGCAGGTGCTATGGTTGAGAGGAACAATGATAAAAAAAAACTATTAAAACACATAGGTAACAAACATACCAACCCCAACACAACACTTACACAATACAGTCAGTCAGACCTTCCTCTACCGACCCACAGCCATGAAATCAAACGGATGGCATAATCACAGAACTTGTAAAAAAACGTCTATATAACTATGCGAAAAAGGTACCAATTCCAAATAACAGAACATGCTCAGCGCTGTACCCAATAGCGTTACCTTGACCGATAGACACTAGACTGTTACCTGACCGAACCAGTCAGTCATAGGCTAGCTCACGTGATAAATAAAACTGAGCCTAATAAACAGTTCCACAAGTCTTCCAATTAAATAAATATTATAGTTTTTGGACGATCACAAATGTGCCTGCCTATAGTGAAATCGAAGATATCAACAATGACAAAAGTAATAAATACCTAGATATTTATTCGTTTTCGTTTCGTTTACTGAGACATATTTTCATTTACTTGGTAATAGGACTACCTAATTCAGTAATAGTGCATCAAATGGCTATCCAGGGCAGCAGCAGTGGCAAAAATGGATTAACAGTTCAGTTTTTTAAATCTTAACTATTGAGCTAATCATTTAATTAAAATCGGAACAGAAGTCACATTAGAAGAATATTAAATCTTAGCTATTATTCAATTCGTCTTTATTGTGTATCATAGGATAGTGTACATAATACAGCTGGTGTTCATTTAGTGTTTTGCGAACAGCTATGTCCTAAAAATGTAGGTACATAAAGTGAGTTTACATGCATGTCAACAATAATATTACTTATAACAAATTGCTTTATAATACAAATTTCAAATTACATTACAAATTTTAGACCATTAATTATTTGTTGGGATAACAAATTTCAATAAATAAACAGTTCGTAAATGAAAGGACTCTCTTCTTCGTCATGCTTTTCGGAGTTATATACATATATACACATATGCATACGTAAACTCACACCTTCACACGGGGTAGGCAAAAACTACAGATCGCCATCCGCTACAATCCTTACATACTCTTTTTGCTTCGTTGACGTTTATATGAAATTCTGAAATGTACCTATCGAATAATTTTGTGTCAATTTGATGATGTGTGCAGTGTTTATCGACGTTAGTCGCTAACCGTACCAGAGAGCGGGTTCCCAGTGCTGGTTTTCAACGAAATCCATAACGAACATAATGCTGATACTTGAGTCATGGTTCCTACTACCTATTGAAGGTCCAATAACCCTTGACACGCGATGAAAAAGAGAACTCAGTGTAAAAGTACTGATTTTGATCTCATAATCTTCTCGTCCTTACATGCAGCGCTGCCATAAACAGCCAAAATATACTGGACGACATAATTACTAGGTGCATTCCCGATAGATACCATTCCGGTGTTGCATTATCTCTTTAATTAGTTTACACGTTGTTCATTAAACACAAGTGACTCACTGTTTAAACATGTAAACGTTATAGTTGCCTACTGCGTCTTCTGCTTTAAGGCCCCCGCAGACAAGCGCAACGCTACTCCAGCAGAACAATTTCTATGAAAACTTCAAGGCTCCCGCAGACAGGCGCAACGATACTCTAGCAGAAGATTTTCCATGAAAACTTCATGGAAATTCTTCTACCAGAATCGCGTCCCACCGTCTCGTTGCGCCTGTCTGCGGGGGCCTTTAGTGTTTATCTTTATAAAAGTCTGTGCAAGGCACGCCGTGATAACCGATCAAGTCTACTGACTACAAACACGCATATTCAACTGATTTCTTCTTTTTATTCAACACGCATATTTTAGAAACTTCTTACTCTTTCTTTGAGAACACGTGAAATCTGTTTTGACTTCTACTGCAGATAATGCTTCTTTTTTGTAAGCGACGCTGTTGATTGGCTGAGCTGATTGGTCTCATTTTAAGTGGAAACCTTTTCCCTTTTCCCTCATAGGTCACGTCCGCATTATACCATCTGACCTAAGTCCCTTAGACCCGTCATAAAAGACATGCCTGTAATTTCTTCCGAATCCCCTTAAAACCGGAATACTTACACATTGCTTGGTAGCAAAATTGGGAATAGTAACCCACGGTGGTTGGTACACCCATGTAATTTGTTTGGACGACCTACATTCATAAGTAGCACATTACACCTACATTCATTCTACTGCCCGGCTCTATCTAATGACTGCTACGACACCCAATCATGGCGTAGCATATACAGTGTGTTAGGGTACCGTGGATAATCTAAAAGAATTCAGAGGTCAGACTGGTTTTCCTGTTCAATACGAAAGTCTGGAGCAAGAGTAAGCGTTTTAACGAGTGACATATACTTTAAGGGAGTTCTCATGATGATAGAATGAGTGTAGGAGTGTAGTACAAATGAACAACTTTGAAATATATAAAAAACCTGCTGTTCCATACAAAGTCCAATACTAATACGAAAAAAACTGTGAAACCGCTGATGTATCTGGCGGAATCATAGATATAAGAAATTCTTCAATGGGCGAAATACATACAAGTTTCGCATGCACCAAAATCTCTATATATTCATGAACTAATATCGTTCTAGAGACGTTTTATTCGAAAATATATATTTTTTTTTAAACTATGGCAGCTGGTAGCCTTGGAATTTGCAAATACATATCCACCAGTAGAAAGCTGTTACTTTTACACAAGGCCACTCCGGCCTTGTGTCTCTAGACTTTTGGGACCACTTAGGCATTACATAATAATGAAAGCACACAATCATGTAAATGAACTCGAAGAATACTACATAGCCTTCGTTAATTCACATGATTCGTTCTGCTAAAGCTTTTAGCTTCAGTGAATTACAATCTATCAGACTACATGTGAAGTTATCGAAATAATCACTACCATTCATGGCGATTGATGATATTTATTTTATTTATTTATTTATCCTCACACTGGAACGCCATACGGCAATTACACCAATGGAGCAAAAAATCACTTCTCATGCTGCTTTCCATCCATCCTGTGCGTGGACATCGAACGAGTGGCGATGGATCACGGTGCGCTAACGCAGCGTGCAAGTGCAGCATGTCTCTATTACCCATCACTCCTTCCATATTGCGCACATTCATTGCGAATTATTGAAACTCAATGATTTTTCAAAGTAAATATATTAAAATTGAAAAACACGGACAATTTTGAGGTGTCATCCTGCCTGACAGATGATGCGTTATATATGAGATGATGAGGGATATCGCCATAAACCACACATGGAAGCAGGTCATCATCATACTCAATACTTAATATATTTGTTGCTTCCACATATGAACTTAGGCGGTAGGTTTGGTTACGTTAGGTTTTTTTTTGTTTTTCATCTGACTAGCCTTTTCCCAACTACGTTGGACTTGGCTCCCAGTCTAACCGGATGCAGATGAATACCAGTACTTTACATGGAGCGACTGCTTATCTGACCTCTACAACCCAGTTACTGGGTAATACGATACCCCTTGGTAAGACTGGTTGTCAGACTTTCGTTGTCACACTTGGAAGTAGGTATCGTAGTAAATAAGTTAACAAGCGAACGCTGCTAGAGCGCTGCCTAGTCCCTTTCTACAACAACAACAGACATTTTTGCGAGAACTTTACAGAATATCACAATGGATTTTGCTTTTTTTTGCATTAGTCCTCTGGTAAATCCCCTCAAGATTTGTTTTATAATTGGGTTAAGTAAATGTTTCTTTTGCGTCAGATATACAATCAAATTACTGTGATAAAGATTAAATTGGTTTGTAATAATTATTAATAATAATTAAGTTCGACTGACGTTACATATTACACAAGGAATTCTTCGATTTACGCACATTATTCGATTTGTTAAATATAATTCGTGCCAAGTGATAGTTATGATCAGCATCCTTGGCAGAAAACTAGTAAACGCTGCTACATTGCTGCCTAGTCCCTTTCTTCTACAACAACAGAAATCCTGGGGGTGGGCTAATCTTTGCCGAGAACTTCACAAAATGTCATAATGGAATTTGCTTTTTTTTGCATAAGTCCACTGTACTGTAAATCTCCTTTAGTTTTTTTTTTTTTACAATTAGGTAAAATGTATCTTTTGCACCAGCAATACAATCAGATTACGCTGATAAAGATTAGATTGAAATTAAGTTTGACAGTTTCATAAAGGGGCCCCCGTACGAAGCCGGGAGTCACGTCTTGCTCTTCCCGTTTTTATGTTTTTTTTTTTTGTACTGGACCATACCTAGGAACCTTCTTGTTACGGAGATATAAGGTCTTACTAAAGTCAAACTTTTTTTGATGTTTTAAACCTAATTTTCAATACTCCTACAATGCCTGTACCCTTGCATGCACAACCATGCACAATGTTTTACGTGCGTTACTATTTTTTTTACTTTTTATTTAAATTTTTACAACAAAAATTAGTCGTTTCCTAGCAATTATTTTTCGCAAAGTTATTACATTGCTGCCTAATCCCGTTCCAGAACAACAACAGACAGGAGGTGGGCTAATCTTAGCTGAGAACTTCATAAAATATCACAACGTTTTTGTTTTTTTTTTTTTTCATAGTCCCCTGTACTTACTGTAAATCCCCCCATGTTTGTTTTTAAATAATTTTTTGAAATGTTTGTTTTGCGTCAGAAATACAATCAGATAAGTGTGATTAAGATTAGATTCAAATTATTATTTTGACTGACGTTATATTTACGGAAATCTCCGATTTACGCACATAATCATTGATTTATATTCACATTATTCAATTTGTTGAACATAATGCGTTCACCACGCATTATGTATATAAATATCTAATTATATTGCCTTGATAATATCTCACATTCAATACGTTACGTAGCCATGAAATAAATAGTAGGGATATTTTCATTTGGTTGGTGAAGAAAAACATAAAAACAAACCGATGATGCAAGGCCGTCGCATACTATACATGTGCTCGAGTATATTGTGGGGCTGAAACACACCGGGAAGCAATTGCAGCCCTAACGCTGATGAATACAAGCGAGCTCGAGGCAGCTAGCGGTGTGCTGCGAAATTTAATCTACCCCAGTCTGCCACCCGGCGCCCCCACGCCCCTCCTCCGCAGCGCTAAGCACCTAGCTACCTATGTACACTCTACACATAGGTATAGCCAACCTCATAATTGTACTACCAAAGGTTGTATGTCACTTACACGTCATAAAACGACAAGGTCTATTTGTCTATGTGACAGATCATCATAATCAGCCCATAATGTTCCCACTGCTGGGACACAAGCCTCCGTAAGAGCGAGTGGGCCGTAATTCACCACGCGGGCCTGGTGACGGTTGGTAGAAGTCACATGTCTTAATTAGAATTAGATTTTTTGGTTCTAGGACATGCCGGTTTCCTCACGATGTATTCCTTCACCGTTTTATGAGGGCAGTGGTGATGAAATAATTTACACAAAGTATAGCGCCTGTCTGAGTTCGATCCTACGACCTACAACCCGTTAGTACTGTGACAGATACATAGTTTCAACCTCAGTAAAGTTCAAATTACTAGGAATTCTTGTCAATAGTGGTAAAGCAATAACAAAGTCGACTGTACCAACACCAACAAATAATTTATTCATGCTAACGCGCATCTTTGATGGGTATACACTCGCGTAATGACTATAATATAGCTGGAGTTTGTTTTTGACGTTACCATGTGAACCATTACCAATACTCTATATCCTATAGGTAGTCCGGCAGTGCCTAGGTACGGCACGACACCACGTTTACCTACGTAGACTACGTACTAGGTAGTATATAGTCTACACAAGGACCGGCGACGGCGCCGGCGTAGCCAACCGTTAGAAATGAGATAAAAAACTGGTTACACACAATATGAACAAAAACACGTTCGATTGTTGTTGAGCTGGTCTGCCTCTGTGAATTAGACTGTTGTTAGTAGTACAAGAGTATGATTAATACAATTTGTTACCTGAGCATCCCGAGATTGGGGTCTTCGCAAAAAAAAAGGGAGCTAAAATGTCTTGAACGAAGTAGATACTTGACATATTTGCATTTTTACCTTGAAACGTTTCCTTGTTTTACTGCTATTGTCAATAAGTAATGAAGTATTTTTGCCTAAATATGAATACAAATAATTAGCCAGCATAAATAGGATTTCGCCTTGCGACCATACATTTCAGATTAGAGTCCTATTGTAGAGCCCAAACTATAAATGGTTAAGTTACAATAGATATGTAAACTTAAGTCTGTAATGTATATTAAAAACGTAAAAATACTGAAGACTTAAATTAATAAACGACAAACTTTCCAAAAGAAGACTTAGGAGAAAATAAGGAATACAAGATTATTTTTATCAGTTTTACTTTGGCTAGTAAACTCTATCGCAACTATCTTCTGTCCATGATAACGATGATATAACAACGTTATCATTAATTTACTGTTGTTGATGTTACAAAAACCAACTTTTAATCCACATCGTGCTTTCCACCGTATGCTATGTAAATTACAGGGCAGAGCGAGAGCGCGATATACTGCCGTCTCTATCGCTCCCAACGAAAGCCTCCTGAAAATATCTATTGATTATCGTATACGTGCGGGTTGGTACGTATAGTCTGCCACCTCGCCCTGTATTATGTCGACTGGCGTCGAGTGCCAATTTATTTGAAGAATGCTCGTAGTGAAGCGAGCAAGCTGTGCTCGTTGCAGTGACGCGAGCACATCACACGTCATGCCCACCTACGTACACCTGCTCGGGTAAACAGACCGCCAATGTGTATACTACGGCAGATTTTATAAATAGTAGCCCCGGACGATTAACTACAGACACTACAGTATCCAGTACTGAAAGTATCCAGCAATGTGTATTTATGAATAGATTGGAAATACGCATCGCGTGGTTCGTTGTTTCGAGTAAAAGATTCGTTGTCAGGCAGAGTATAGTTGGATATATGGTTTTGAGGCTGCAAGAGCAGGCATGTATCATCAGCTAGCTGCAAACGTATACATTCCCATGATGACATGACGCAGACGTATGTCGAGACCTGTCGGGCTGGCCTGAGAGCAAAAGGTTGTGAACCTGGGTTGCCAACTTTTGCACTCCCATGCTTTAGGGGAATTTTTATTTATTATTTTATAACACTTCCAAAAAGTCACTTTTAAATGGGTGCTTTGAATTTCTCAACCTTTTGATTTATGATTTAGATCTACACGTTGTTATGGAATAATGTTAAAAAAAATAAGAGGAAAAGTCCTTCTTTTTATCAAGTTATTTCTACTTGAGATATGTAGAATGAAAAAATAAATGTAGATTTAAAAGTACAAAAAAAAAACTTGTGAATAGAATAGTGGTGATGCTATACATTGAGCACCAAAGAATATCTCATTGAAATGAAGACCTGTGGGGGCAATTCTCGTATTTTTAAGAACGTTCGCATTCTAATTTCAGTCTCAATCTGTCAAAAATACTGATTTCCCTACATTTTTGACGAGTTTTTGACATTGATTGTCGCTGAGATGAGATTGAGACCACATTTAGAACGTTTTTAATTACGAGAAATGGATTGCAGCTATCAGATTGAACTAACTTATCGATCAGTGCAGAATACGAAGTGCTATTGTTTGCAGACAACATTATGGGCTCGATATCTGGCCCGATTCGATTGCCGTCTCGAAAGTACTTGTACTACAGCTATTATGCCTAAATGTTTGAGCTATAATACATAATCATATTATATTTTTTCGTTCGGAAGATATGACATGAGCAGCTGGGGTGCCGTCACTCCAGCTTACACATATTTATCGGTGTAATAACTCATAGAGTATTTTGACCAGAGATTTGAAAATGTTGCTGCCGATGGCAGCTATTAAGCCTTCTTTTTTAAGCTACATAATCATATCTTCTTCCGTTTGGAAGATATCAATGAGCAGCTGGGATGACGTCACTCCAGCTTACACACACGTTTTTGATCGTAGTTTCAACACTTTTTAAGTATTATCATTCAGTTTTTTCCTTTCTTGTGCAGCTGCCTTATTTTTCCTACTATAGTCCAAAACCCGAACCTCACTGGTTTGTCTGTATTGAATGAGGAAGCTGGGGTGACGTCACTCCAGCTAACACACACTTAACGACTCATATTAACGAAGTTTTGTGGCAGCTAAATTAAGATTGCGAACTTTAATTGCAGCTATTATGCCTTAAATATTGGCATAGGTAGAATTATTCTATTACATATGAGGAAGCTGGAGTTATACACACGTTTCAAATCACTGTCAATCATTGTCAAGAGGAATATATTATTTAGCAGATTGACAGACTAGGTACTGTCAATCTGTTAAATAATATATTCCCATAACTGTACGTACATACCTATGGCCTGGTCCAAAAGTATCTGATGAAAGTGTTAACAAGTGTTCAAGTTAAATTCTTACGCAATCAATCATTAAAGTGAATTAGTAACGCATTAATCTGTATTTAGAAGGTTCCGACTTCATATGTCACCACCTTTTACGATAATTATTGTTTAAATACCATTCTTAATTGAAAAATCATTCATGAAAATGAAGGAAAGAAATTAACCTTAAATGACAAATAAAAAACTTCTTTAAAGTGTTTTAAATTTATAATTTCGGGTTAAAGTATTCAAATAATCAAACCATAGCACTCAATTTGTCACAACAACTTGGCATTCTCAGGTATGCTTCCTATTCCATTTGTTTAAATTTTTGTCAGATTCTTTTGGAATACAGTATAATTAAGGTTTTTATAAAAAGGTGACGGACAATGCACGGCTTGGATGTTCCATTCTATGAAAAAACGGAAACTTTATAGGATCACTCGTGTGTATGTCTGTCTGTCCGTCTCTCATGGCCAATTTGCTCCGAATCTCATGGACCGATTAAGTTGAAATTTGGTACACAATCATAAATAATTGTGATCCAAACATGGACATGTAACGTAGGTAAATGAATTTTAAATATGTTTTAATATAAATTTTTGGAGCCAAATAAGAACATTTGAGGGTGGAGGCAAACTGTTAGGGTCTCAAATATTTTTTTTTATAATTTTTAGTTATTTAAGAAAATTGATAGAATAAGAATGACGTTGGCAATTTCAGGCCTATTTCTATTTTACCTGCATTTAGCAAAATATTTGAAAAGTTAATACTCAAGCAGTTGCTTTTAATTTGCATTACATTTTAATTTAAACAGCCTCTTCCACAATGAGCAATATGGCTTTACAAAAGGTCGTTCAACTACAGACGCGGGTGTTCCTCTGCTGAGACACATATTTGACGCATGGGAGAAATCGCAAAATGCTATTGGAGTTTTCTGTGATCTCTCCAAAGCCTTTGATTGCGTGCACCATGACACGCTTTTGCTTAAGTTACGTAATTACGGTGTCCGAAACGAGGCTCTCAACGTTAATATTTTCTTATTTACATAATAGGGTCCAATGTGTAGATGTTAATTTCGTGAAATCTTCCGGGCTACCAGTTCAGTTAGGTGTTCCGTAAGGCTCAATATTGGGTCCATTCTTGTTCTTAGTATATATCAATGATTTACCATTCCATTTAAAAGGCATCTGTGACGTTGTGCTGTTTGCAGATGATACCTCCATTATTTTTAAAGTAGACAGGAATAGACAAGATTTTGACGACGTAAATAGTGCACTCTCAATAGTTACAGATTGGTTTACGTCAAATGACCTAGTTCTCAATGCCAAGAAAAAAAAATCTGTCAAGTTCGCCTTACCGAATGTCAGAAATCTAGGACCCAACATCGTCTTAAATAAAGAGGTGCTTGAAACAGTAGGCTCGGCAATTTTTCTAGGACTAACAGTAGATGCCAAACTTCAGTGGGGATCTCATATATCAAGTCTAGCAGGAAGGCTCAGTTCGGCTGCCTACTCCGTCAGGAAAGTAAGACAATACACTGACGTTGATACAACTCGTTTAGTCTATTTTAGTTATTTTCACAGTGTTATGTCCTACGGTATTCTGGTGTGGGGCAAAGCTGCTGATATACAAAATATATGTGTCCTTCAAAAACGAGCTGTTCGAGCAATTTACCAGCTAGGTGCCAGTTTCTCTAAGAGTTTTTTTTAAAGATATTGGTATTCTCACGGTTGCATCACAATTCATCGTCGCCAACATCTTATATATTAGGCAAAATTTACACTTGTACATTAAAAACAGTGATATTATCAGTGCTAATACTAGAAATAAGGACAAACTACGTGCCCCCTTTCACCGGCTTCATAAGGTTCATAACTCATTTGTTGGGCTTGCTATAACCTTTTATAACAAGATACCCTCTTCTTTGCTAGCTTGCCTTTTAATGCGTTTAAAGCTTAAGTAAAATCCAACCTTTGTTCAAAGGCTTACTATTCCATCAACGACTACTTACACAATAAGAATAGTTGGTCGCCCTAATTAACTCAAGACAATGTTCATGTTCTTTCTCCAGAATTAGCTTACTGGCAGGTTATTATTATTAGTATTAACTTATTTATTTATTTTACTTCGATGGTCCTAGTTTTCATCTGTGACTTCAAGTGACAGCTATGTGACCAGAACCCAGCTATGCATAAATATGTAAGCTGTCACGCCTTTTATGCCTGGAGGCTTTTATTTAGGTAGTAAGTTTTTATTTACATTTTAATTAATGATTTTTCAGCTTGATTACGTATAGTTTTTATTATATTTGTTGGTATATTGGCGTGGCTGGCTGACATATTGCAAGTAATTTAATTTAATGTTCTGTGCTTTGTAATGTTAATTACTAAAGCCTAGTATTGAATACAATCAAGTATCAAGTATTTTCTAACTGAACAGACAGCTGTGCTGCTGGGGAGTTTGTTGCGCCACTTCTTCTTCCCAGCGATAGCACTAGGAAGTGGTGAAGGGCGGGCGTTATTGAGGGACTGTCTTTTGTAATTTTGACGTTAAAAAAGTGCTGATTCTCAGCCTAATTTGAATAAATGACTTTTGATTTTGATTTTGATCATTCCCGACCTTATCTCCGAAACTACTAAGCTTAAAATTATGAAAAAAAAAAAACAGAAAATAGTACAGGAAAAACTATAAAAAGTCGATGGTCTTCTTAAAATAACATGGTACAGACGCCAGCACATCAAGCTACTACAATCTGTCAAATTTCTTTAATATATTTTCAACTTTATCCCTAAAGCATTAAGGTTCAAGGTTGATTGAGAAAATTTTATGGTAGCTTGACCTACTAGCTAGCGTCTGTACATCTGTCAGTATTGTACAGACGCCAGCAGGTCAACCTACCCGAAACTGTCACATTTTCCCAATCAACCTTGAACCTTAATACTTTAGCGATAAAGTTGAAATTCTATTAAAGAAATTTGACAGATTGTAGTAGCATGATGTGCTGGCGTCTGTACAAACTTACATTAGCATTTGGAATGTATGGGAGAACATGTTTTTCTAATGCAATGGTTCTTGGGATAAATTTATCCCAACTACGGAACCCTTCGTTGTGCGTTGTCCAACACGCACTTAACTGGTTTTTTTTTTCTTATTTTATCGCTCTAACTAAAGAATAAGCAAAGCTTTACTCTGAATAAACTCTTAAGTTACGACCACGAATTCATCGATAAATATAAACGTCATTATCTCATATCGAAACCTCTAAACGATTCGACCCAAAAATATAATAATAACAAAATGGGAATTTATAATCACCACGTTGTATCATTGCATTCACAAGAAACGGAACGCGCTTGCGCGAGCTCGGCGGGTGGACGCGGCGAGGAGGGTCGCAAGGCCGGGGCGCGGTGCGCGGGGAGGGGCGACGTCACGTCGAACAACGCAGCCCATACGCTACCAAATTCAGAAGTCCCCTCCGCATTCGTCGCTCGCATCTGCCAACGGACTATTCCTTTGTTCCGGGTTAAAATTTGCCTGCGTCGCTCGAGTCGTCCAACGCGATTACGCGAGGTGGGAACTGTGAGATCGGTAGTAAAAGTGGCCTCTCTCTGTGGCTCTGTGCTTGTGCAGTGATGATTTTACGTTAAATATTTTGTGTATAAACTAGGGTGAAGTTTGGACATCTTAAAAAGTGAATAGACTTAATACTGGCTTGAAATAAGAATAAAACGCCCTATATAAAAGACTGAAACTCAAAGAACGTCGCTGTCAAAATAAGGCGGAAAATAAATAAATAGGGTTAAAACACAACGGCGCGCTGCAAGTCGTGATATAAAGAGAACCTTATTCAGTGGTGATTTAGAGTGAATTTTGTGCGGCAGAACTACGTGGATGACCGAATTGCTGAAATAAATTATTATGCTTACTGATATTTCGTTGATCACAGTGAGAAACTGGTGATTGTGTTGGTGTGTGATCATCATGGAACAAGGAATTCGTTGGCGAGCTCGAGCGTACCGGTGGAGTTAGTCGAGGACACTGCCTTTTGAAATAGGTACCGGTTTTGAATTATCATTTTGTTTGATTTATAATACTGCTCGGTTCAGACGGGTGCAGGTGGCTTGCGCTCCTCTATCGCAACGATTACTGCTAACTTATTTACAGACATGAACGAAGATAGCAACAACAAATTTAGTCATTGTTAATAATCTACTTCATACTGTTCTACATATTTGTAATAATAATAGCTGGCTTCCTTTTCAAACCCACCAAACCAAAATCTTAAAACTTTTAAGAATACCTCAAATAAGGCTTATTAATTCATGTATTTTTCTTTTTTTACAGATTTTTGTAACAATCATGGACAGCGCAATATTAGAATTAGGCGTACAGCCACAAGAGCAGCACGACAAGGACGTAACTGAATGTGATAAAAACTCAGTTGAAGAACATAGGGAGGAAAACGGTTTCCTTGTGATCAAAGACGAGAAAAGTAGTGACAGTGATGCTCACAGTGAAGATCTTAGCTCTAATGATGAACAAAGTAATGTAATCAGTAGTAGTAACTCTCAGTTTTATGAGATCAGTGACAGTAAAATAAACTATGCAGTAAAAATAGATGACAATGATACTCTTAGTGACATAGATGATATCAAAACGGACAGTGCTTCAGCTGACAGTGAAGACTCTGCTCTCGGTAGTCTTCCGCCGGATAGTGCTCTTAATGATAGGGAGGAAGAAGCTCAAGATCGGTCAGAAGGTAGCGACTCAGGTCTTGGATCAGAAGTTATCGACGATGTAAAAATGCCAAGCTTCAACCTTGCTCTTCCATGCACAAGCAGCCTCAAAAGTGACAAGTCATCAGATGATTTAGACCATGAGAATGATAACTCAAGCAATAGTTGTATTGAGAACAGTGTAGATAATGGCCATAATTCCATAGCACAAGTTAAGCCCCTAAGAAGTAGTCTTAAGAGAAAATATAGTGACGATAACAAAAATGAGCCACAAACTAAGAAGCGGAAAGAAAGCATAAAATTCGATAATGTTACTGTATTTTACTTTCCTAGAGCCCAGGGATTTTCATGTGTTCCATCACAAGGGGGTTCAACGTTAGGAATGGAATGGGAACACACTCATATACAAAACTTTACTCTAGCCGAGCATGCGTTAGAGCAGAGACGATTGCATAGACAAATATTGCAGCAGCTGAAGAGTGAGCGTCATTCTTTACAAGGCGTATCACTTTCCTCTAGTGAAGACAGTGACACTGAAGAAGAAGCGAGCGACATTTCTGAATCTGAACTAGATTTAGACAGCTATTTTTTCTTGCAACCTGTTCCAACCAGGCAAAGAAGAGCTCTATTGCGTGCAGCCGGAGTGAGAAAGATTGAGGGCTATGAGAAAGATGAATGTAGAGACATAAGGACATCGCGAGAATTCTGCGGTTGCGCTTGTAAGGGTACTTGTAACCCAGAAAGTTGTTCGTGCAGCTTAGCTGGGATAAAATGCCAAGTTGATCGATTGAACTTCCCCTGTGGATGCACTCGAGATGGGTGCGCTAACACGACGGGCCGAATAGAATTCAACCCTGTGAGAGTGAGGACGCATTTTATTCAGACTCTTATGAGAATAGGTCTCGAAAAGAAAAATGAAGAGAATCAGGAAGCAGCTAAGAGACAATGGCTAGAGGCGCACAATAATTCCACATCATGTTCATCAAATTCGTCGTACGAAAGAGAGCGTTGTCTTAGTCATGAAGATGGAATGTTACGTGATGTTAACCTTACTCCAAGAGTGGAAGTTGAATCTTGCGTCAATACAGGAAGTTTTAACAATGTTCATTGTGATATGAATAATTCCTCATCACAGAATAGTGATATGTCATACGGCTATAGGACGGAGGCTTCCAATCATAATGTAAATGACAATAGTATCATGCACTTTGAAAATGCAAACAACCATCACAGCCACACTGACCCTTACACATCCAGCATACTTCAAGGCAAGGGTCCACCTTACGCGACAGCAAACGCAATGGGTTTTAATACTATGGCAAATAACATACAACGGTTTCCATGTGACCTAAACTACGCTTACGAGCAGCAAACGGAACACCATTTCAAGGGCCTGCAGAGCTTCTCCGCCACTAGTTTTGAGGAGTTCGCCCACAGCTCCCAGATGACTATGTTTAGTCATTATGGTCATGTTTATGTACCAGATTACTTGCATAAATCAAATGTACACGACCACAGTTCGCTACAATATCATAGTGCACCACATAATCACTATGGGATGTACAAAAACACTTCTGATTGTGTAAATAATGACAACAAAAGTGATACTCATTATACTACTTTGATGACATTGCCATATCAACCTAGTAATAAGATGCAAACTGTAGAAAATGATGAGAACTGGTTCAGTCATAATACGCTGCTGAACTTGGATCATTCTGACCAGACGACCCAGGACGCGGCGGACTCACAGTCTCAACCCGCGGGGACAGCAACAGAAAGCAATAATGCAGAGACTACGGAAAATTTTGGTGAACTTATTAAAAAAACTATGGTAGAGTCTGTTACTGTGTAGATGAATTACTTGTTGTATTTTAATCGTCTTAATTATCATGTTATGAAATTTTTAATTATATTAATTGGTAAATTCAACGAGTTGCTTTATTGAAAATCTTTGGAACGGCTAGCTAGGGTCACCTATAACGTTGTTTATCTCCGTAAATAAACAAGAGTAATCAGTAAACTGTATTATCTATGCGCGTATCATAGATGTTGACTATTATGTTATTATATCCGCGTCAACATTTAAAACGCTTGAGTTTAAGAAAATAAAGAAATGACTCAAGTTTTCAAAGACAAATAAAAATATAAGGCACTTGTTTTCATCTCGCTGACAATAGGTAAATCGCATCGAGATTTTATCAATGATATAGAAAAACAACAAGCGATCTAGTTTTTTTATTTATAACATAAACTGTTACTTTTAGGTCTGTTTTAGCATGATGATTGTTGAGGCTGACGTCATTTAACAAATGAGTATAGTATCCTGTCATGCATGTAATGTTAGGTACTCGCACCTGTGACTCGTGGACACAGCCTTAATTATATAGGTAAGTAGGGTCGATACATCTCTAGCCAGTTCTTTTCCCAGTCTTTACCAGTTGTCTTTAAAAAATTAAGTGAATAGGTACTATCGTCAAAACCTATATCTGACCATTTTGAAAACAAAATCCCTTACACATGATGACCAAAGCTGAGTCCGTAAGTAAAACAAAAGAGGATCCTTTTTAGGTCGACTAATAATATGCACTGGAAAAATCCTTACGGTGGTCAGATATAGATTTTGGAGATAGTACCCAGGTTTTTTTTATTGTTGAATGGGCCTGTGGAACAAGCCTGTGCCCAGAAGATGCATAAGGTAGGTATCATTATCATTGGCGTGGCTAGGGATTTTGCCTAGAGGGGACAGCCGTCCAGCGAAACTAACCACAGTATTTAATGAGACATCATAAATGACGCCTCGTAATAAATAATCCCACCAAAAATATTATGTAAAGTAGGTGGATACTGTTAATTTTTCTAGGGTGGGTGGGCAAAGAGGTTTCTAGGGTAGGCATTGCCCACCCTTAGAGCTACGCCCATGGTCATTATTCACCCAACTAAACAAACACACAACATTACGCCTGTATTTCCTGAAAGGTAGGCTGAAGTTACACGTCCATTTCGTTATGTTTAACAGATGCAACAACTGTACTACTTTTGTCATCAGACTGTTTGCCTATGCGAGAAGACGATAAGTTAAAAATAATAACATTTACTTAATTGAGACACCAGTTCATGAAATACGAAAAGTAAAATAAAAAGTGAAATGTGTAAAAAAAACAGTACTTAATTGAAAAATATGTAGGTACTCCCATACATTCCGATTGCAAATATAAGTTGGCCGACTATTACTCGTTAACATGCAAAGCCTACTTAGCTGTGACAGTTTTTCTTTTAACTACCTAAATATGCTACTGTCGTGATTTTTTCAAATTCCCAAATTAGCACTTTAAAGCTTAATATTTCGCAAACGGATCCCTGAATCGAAAAATGGTTTATACCCCCGCAATATTTTAGAACGACCTATCCAACGACTCCCCACACCATGGGATAGACGAGACACACAGACAGACGGACGGACATGGCAAAATATAAAGGTTCAAATTATAAGGGTTCAACCCTAAAAAAGCGGCCACGTGCTAGTCGGACTCGTGCACGAAGGGTTCCGTACCACTACATATTTCTATAACACGGTTTTTGTAGGGGTTTTTAATTGTTAACTTTATTTAAGCTAACATTTAAAATAATGATATGTACATGTGAAAAAATAAACAACAATATAAATAAATAAAATAATCATAGGGCATCAAAGAAATTCGTCCGCATCGCTGTCAACAGGAACAGTGCCCAAAAGGCTGGCAGCAATGCCACGTTGTATGGCGATGCAAATTCTTTGGCCAAGAAACAGGCCAGCCCTCTGGTCACGTGAAGAGTCGACTAACCACTTGGCGAAATCTCGAAAGACCAAGTGAGCACTCGGACCCCATGGCCCTAGTGTTTCAACCCCAAATGGCTCGAACATATAACTCCCAATCAGGTTAGAATATTTTCGCCGTTTGAGGTTTTCTGCACCAGCAGCAGCCGCTCCAGCACAGCTCACCGTGCTAGGAAGATAGGATGGCGCAAGGGTGTCGACACATGTTGCATCCCACACCAAAGGTCTGCCTAACTTCCAGGGCATAATGGTCATTCCGTCTGGTCTCTTCCCATCGTCGCGTGCCAGGCCGTTGGGTTCTAAAACAGCTGGCACCCCGGCGGTGACAAGAGCACGACGGATGATGTCATTAATTCTGGCGTGCCTTGCTATCCGACTGCGCTCCTACTGCAGGATAGGCCATGGTGTCCGAGGCAGTCGACAGCTTCACCGCACTGACAGCGATGCGGAGCCCCAGAAGGACTGCCCAAACGCAGACAGGTAGCAAGCCGGAAGGTGATGTCACCCAGCATAGTGCCTATGTTGGGTGGCGGGAGTGCTTGAAGCCAGAGCCCCGACTCCCACTCACCCACAGCCAGCACGCGAGCACGCTCAGCAGTATTCGTGGACGTATTGATAAGATGATTCCGTACCAACCTGCAGAGCGGCTCATCCCCTGTCTCTGTGAAGATGGGTTTACAGGCCGATCTGTATCCGGGCAAGCCGCTTTCCAGGCGTTCACCGCGTCAGTCAAGCAAGGTCAGAGTCAGGGTCAACCACGCAGGGGGCTAAAATTTTCCCGATCCAATTTTCGGTGCTGTGGACAGAGGACAGAATACTGGTAATTTTGCAGACGCCGAGGCCACCAAAACGGATGGGTAGTGTGGCTTGAAGCCACGCTCGGTCGTCCAAGGCCACATTTAAAATGGTTGTACAGACGCCAGCACATCAAGCTACTACAATCTGTCAAATTTCATTAATAGATTTTCAACTTTATGGCTAAAGCATTAAGGTTCAAGGTTGATTGGGAAAATTTGACAGTTTCGGGTAGCTTGACCTGCTGGTGTCTGTACAAACCTACTTACAAAATAAAATCATTTATCATTTATCGTTGTTAATGTGCTGCGAATAATATGGTCAAATTTGTCCAACAGATGTGTTTACTTCCATAAAGGGGAAGAACGTAGAAAATATATAAAATTTGGGCCAAAACAACAGTATCTAATCAGGGTGAATGCCGAATGTAAATTAATTTTGGAGAGTCTGTCCGAAATGTCGTTGAATTTTTAATTTGTTCATCGTTATTAGGAGAAAACTATCTTCTAAAATTGGGGAACCTAGGAGGTGCAGTGAATTTTTGTCTAAAATTTTGATTCGTGGGGATATTGCATTAAATTTATCTAGAGTCAATTGTCTGTCGATAATGTCAGAAAGGTAAAGTTCACATTTTGAAGGGTTAAGGTCCAAGCCAATAGATTGAAATTCCTGTTTGAGGAGTTGTATAATGTAAATATAGCTTATATAATGTAAATATCGTCAATAATTAAATAAACAAACACTTTATTTTATTTTTATTAATTTTTTGTATACCAGCCATAGTAGTAGGTACACACTGCCTACCTACGGGTCAAAGGATACAGCGCTGTAAAAGACGGACGAACGGACAGCAGATCCTTAGTAGGTAATAGGGTCCCGTTAACACTCTTTGGAAACAAAACCCTAAAAATGATCAATTCCGAATTCGATCATGATCTTTCATACCTACCTACCTAATGTTCTAGAAAATTACACAGTAGATAATATTACCTAAGTAGCCAGATACAGTAACGCAGTCATCACTACAAAACATTTTAAAGGTGAACTTGGATGCCGCGGACTACCTATAGGTAGTAGGTACCCCTGGTACCAACTTACCTACTTCACAGCTGCACTCGCTTTGACTTTTATCGATCTTCTCATGTATATTAGGCATTCGGGCTCGTAGCCTCCTCCGACCTTTAGGTAACTGGCAGAACCACAGGCATGTAAAATAATGAATTCACACCGGAGCTCGGGTCCGGCACGGATAACACGGTAAAGCATTACAACCATAACTTTCATGTACAGACGCCAGCAGGTCAAGCTACCCGAAACTGTCAGATTTTCCCAATCAACCTTGAACCTTATTGCTTTAGCGATAAAGTTGAAAATCTATTAAAGAAATTTGACAGATTGTAGTAGCTTGATGTGCTGGCGTCTGTACTTGCTCTAACTACTCTACCCATAGACTGCTGAAGGTTGGATCCTGGGTTCGATTACCAGCTTGGGCAGGGTTACAGGTTTTTTATCAGGAATTTCTCAGTAGCAGCCCACAGTCTGGTATTATGCGCAGTAAATAACAACAAACTCACCTCCCATTACATAAACTGAGGAAATCTGAATGCCCTATAAAACTCTGCCTACCTCTTCGGGGATACAGGCGTGGTCATCATCTGATCTGTCCCTAGCCTCATCCTAACTATGTTGAGATCGGCTTGCAGTATTTTACATAGAGCGACTACCTATCTGACTTACACAACCCAGTTACTGGATAACACGATACCCCTTGGTAACCTCTCTGACTACCAGACTACCAGTATAGACGGTCAAAGATCTACAAATTATATTCGGAACCAATGGCTCTTTTAACGGATGAACGTGCTTTCTCTGCAAGCGTTCTTTTCACAACAATCGTTGCTTACCTTGAAGATCGACGCGTGCTGCTGTTATTACTTAGCCTCGAGCCCCCCTCCGCCAATACAGGCGTGGTGATAAGTATAAATGCAAAAAAAATAACTCATTCATTAAAAACCTTCAATATGCGAATAACAAAAGTCGTTCCGCTAGTTATCATAATCCCATACTTCCGTCACTGCAGCTTGCCATTATTAAATAAAGCCTTGCCATATTTAGTGTTACAATATTGTTATAAGACGGTCTGCTCCTCCCGGTGAACCGTTCAGAAGATAGTGAACGTTTTCGAGGTCACCCAGTTTTATTTTTCTACACTGTTATCGTTATTAAATGTATGCAGCGTTCTGCTAAGCATAACCATTATACGGTGGGACATATCATTAGGCAGTGAGCGCCTACCACCTTGTTGACAAGCTAATCTATTCACCACGGCATATGATACTCTTGAATTCATTTTGACAACACCACAACAAATAAATCCTTGCCTACTTGTCTCTTAATTGTTACTTGACATTTCAGATAAATGTTTCTGGTAATAATTAGCAGCTGTGAGAACACTATTGCTAGCATATTAAATATCCAAGAATAAATCAGTTACAAAAATACAAGTTCATGCTAAAAAAGAAAGCTTTAACAGAAATCCGTTCCATCGATAGTTTATTTTGCATATTTGCATGCATACGAGCGGAATGCTATCGTCCTTGACTTCTAACTTGAAGGTAATGTAAAAATTCTACGAGTACCTATATGCTACGGCTTTGTATCTACCTACGGCGGGACGTGGAGAATAACGTTCGAAGCAGACACCGCCCTTTCATTCTGGGGCGGTCGGGCGACGGGCGCGTCGCGCTCCCCTAATTGCTTAGTAACGGAAGTTACGCAATAAATATGCACTTTTCAAGCGACCTACACCTACCAGCTGCCAAATATAATGGATAATATATGGGTAATGATTTCTGATGAAGTTAAACCACTATTTACCAAAACGATAAATCTTTATTAACATAGTCTAATTTCTGTCTTTTATATAATAACACAAATACATCTTTATTTTTACGTATTACGTATTGTTCGAATATCACAATTTTTAAAAGGTGTGTTATCTGTCATGATTCTTAATACTGTATGTAAGCGAGCACGATACATATCCGTCAGGAAGTTTGCGTAATTTCCCAGATCTTGATAATTTTGTCTTCACTGGCAGTGATCAGTGTTTTTGAGATCGCGTCCAAATAGACGTTGTTGATAGAATCTGAAACAAAACACATTCTTGAATGAAAAACATGCTGCTAATGCTAGGCAGACTTCAACGGTGAGTTTCAAAACTATAACTAGGTACTGGAAAACTTGTACTTAATTGAAACTGAAAATTTACAACATACGTAACAAGTTACAAAATATGTGATATTGTTTCCTTTCAGAACTTCCTAATCATAATTTAATTTTACCTACCTATTTTCCTGGCAATCTTCAATTTCGAATACATAGATATTTTTATTTGCATGTTTGTTTGGCCAATTCGAGTAAAAAAATATTTTTACTCCAATTGGCCATTTTATTTCAAATCAGGTAAAAAGTTTTTATCTATAATCTATCCATATAATCATAGCCAAATTAACTACCGCAAAGAGGACTAACTAAAAACCTCACCCGAAATAAAGATTTTGTCAAAAGTAATTATTGCCACGGTTAGTTAGCGGCATGAGCCAGGCACCTCGCGCCGACGCAGCACTGACTGCAGCCTTATATAACCATGTACATGTTAATAGTATGTACCACAAATGCTGCTAAATTTCTGCTATAGAGCCCTACTGTAGCTGCCAAGATGTAGGACTCCGAGTATCCCACCATTTCACCAGCTGCAGAAATGCTTAAATCAACGGCAACGTGTCTAGAAGGCCTTTGGAATAGTCTTTTTAGAAGTTGGACTTTTGAAACTTCCCTTTTACACCCTTCTAGTCTTACTATTGTAAATGAGCTGGCCATGTTGTTGAAGAACCGATAGCTGGTGCAGCAGGCGAGTTCTGGAGTGGAGACCGAGTATCGGCAAGCGTAGTGTGGGACGCCCCCCAGCTAGATGGACCGACGACCTTAAAATGGTGATTGGGACAGACTGATATTGAAGGCAGAGGACAGCGCGTTGTGGCCCAGCTTGGGAAAGGCTCTCTAGATATGTTCAGCAGTGGACTGCGATAGGCTGAGTTAATTGATTGAGTGATCGATATTGTAATTAGCACGCACAGAATACTTAACTTCAATTCATTAAAACAAATTCCAAGTTTCGATCTTTATCTACACTTAATAATTTTAAGGGCTGATTTTTCAATCGACCAATAATTTTTATTCGTAGAATAAAATTGACGTCTGACAGTTTTTGTGTCGAAGAACTGTCAAAAATCCAAGATATTCCTCCGATAAAGTTATCTGGCGTTGGAAAAATCAGCCCTTAAATGAATTAATTATTCATTCAGACAAAATATGTGTGTTAACATATTATTTCAATATAGATACTTCACTATCCTTTCCGCTTTGTAATATTTTTGCAGTAGAAATACTATAGGTACACGCTTCAGTTTTAATGGTATTTCACCGGCACGTGTTTACTCTCTCTATATCTACGAGTACGATGAATATTATCGATTTTTAGACCTAGATTGAAATAGTAATAATCATTGCATAACATTATGATTTTTCTAGAATTATGCAACTGTTGGTCTAGGAACACGGCTCATGTACTCTAAAGAGATTGCTGATTATAATGCTACAGTAGGTGTACAGGATGGCAGGGACATCGACGCGAAAACTGAAACCATGAATTCTGGTCATGATTCTAGTTTCTCTAGCGTAGAAATTTTTCGTCAGTTATTTTTAAAAATTCTGCCGTTTCATAAAAAATTCAATACCTACACGATCAAAATGTATGTAACAGCAATTTTGTTAACCGACAAAAAATTGCAATGTCGGAGGGTTCAGGATAATGTACTGAATTCATGATAACAGGTTGCGCGTCTGTGTCGCAGCCTCCCTGTATTTCTTTCTTATAAGATATTTTAAGGGACACCAGAAACTTCAAAAATACTCATAGAAACACTTATAGAAACTTTTCGGCCCGCCTCCGCCAATAGCTTTTTTATAACCCGAAGGCTTGAAGCCACCATCCTATCAACCAGTAAGTCCTGGTAGAGTCCGTCGAACTTATTTATATCCGACGTACCTATCTTTATCTGTTTTTGCTGTAAACTTCGAAGTTTACCGTAAAATAGTATAATAAAACGGTCGCATCATTATAGCAGGCTACTAATCTTAAGGATAATATTTTCACCTCTCGCTTAGCGTTGTTATTTGTTAGTTCTGGACAATGGCTTCCTGGATATGTGATTTTTTTATTTGTAGACTTAATATGTACCTAGTTTAGCGAGTGCGAAGCTATAGATACTTACGGGATTTTCAAACAAATACCTTTCCTACAAAGCGGCCGCATGTTACTTTTTTAAACTGTCATTATCATTCTAAACGTAGTCGGAAAAATATATATGTAAAAATTAACCATAAGGTACTTATTATATTCATTCCTTGACTGTACAGTTGCAAGAGCTCAACTCTGCGGCAAACAATTCGCTTATCTAGCGTAGTGACTGCGATAGCCTAGCATCCGCTACGCAACCCCTGCCCGATTGCTCTGCGAAGTAATTCGCGTCCGCGATCACAAAGAGGCATCATGGAAAAAGAGGTTTTTTTATCGTTGGACGGCTGTCGTTTGTAGTCTACTTATGGAAAAGAGGGCCCCAAGTCTGTTATTACAATAGTGTCAGAATGGTCTATCATTGATTTCATAATTGTTGATTTTGACAAGTTCGGTAATCTACTAACATAATGGCGTCATTATGACTTTCCAGTGGTCAACCACTGACACTCCATTGAAAGAAATGGCATACAATGGTAATCTCGTACATAATGATAAATAAATGACTGACTTACATAAAACACTTGACTTGTATAAAACACTAATATATAATATGTAAAAATATATATAAATGAAATTTGGCATAAATAAAGTAGTGGTAGTTTTTCGAAAATCATTTCTACTAACGGATTTTATAATAATGACAATACGACAATGTCATTATGACACAATTCTATTACGAGACCATTGACCGACCAATGATCGCCATTAAGAATTTAGCAGATTACGAACTTTAAGCAAAATGACAATGGGATGGGAATGGGATCGTGTTGGAATGACGTATTTATAAAAATAGCAGACTTGGGGCCCTGGCCTAATGCCACATTTGCACATGCAACTAATCTTTTGTGTGTCTAATAATCTAATAGACTATCCGACTCAGTTACTTGTGTAGGTAAGTGTAAACTACATTGTAAGTGCACTATCTTCCAATGCTAAACGTTCCTTTTTAGTTACTATACTCTTTGTCTAAGCGAGTCTGCCGCCTCTCACATGTTTTGTCGCATATGAAACTATAGCCTTACAATAGGCGGTTGATGGATCAAAGCGTTACATCAGCAGTGTGGCCCGTTTTCTGTAATTAACTTGCTAAGTGGCAGATGATCATGCGAGGACCTAGAGGTTTGACGACCTTTTAATTTCTGTCTTTTAAGTCGCGCATCTGTCGCGAGTCGATACTCGTACCAATCAAAATTTCTGAAACACAAGGATTCGTCTATTTGTAATAGTATGAGCATCCTTGTCATTTATCAACCGGGAACAGTAGCAAACTGTTTACGTACCTCGGTAATATTAGTTTTTTTGAATTTATGAACTCCACCAAAGTAAAAATTTTGTTATCTATTAGAACTTATGCTCATTGATTACTGCTAAACAATGGGCTACCAACAAGTTACACCCTCAGACCCGTCAGTCGCCCACGCATGTCCAATTTCGTCCTAACTCCTACTGTAAGTTCATCGAATTTCACCGCAAGGAACTGAATTAAGGTGGGGCATACTTACCATTATGAGCGGTGTGTACACTGGTCTGTGTGACGGTGAGCATATTCCACTGCAGCAGGGTTCCGTCGCCGCAGCCCAGCCATAGCACGGTGGACCCGTCCCAACATAGTGACGTCACCGCCTCCGGCAAATGTTTCTGGTACACCTGAGTATGACAAATGACGTAGTTTAGTGACGATACATAGAAAATATTTTATTGTGCAGGTATTATAGCAAGCAGGTTCACAGGGCCCCAAGTCTGCTATTACAATAGTGTCAGAATGGTCTATCATTGATTTCATAATTGTTGATTTTGACAAGTTTGGTAATCTACTAACATAATAGCGTCATTATGACCTTCCAGTGGTCAACCACTGACACTCCATTGAAAGAAATGGCATAGAATGGTAATCTCGTACATAATGATAAATGAATGACTGACTTACATAAAACACTTGACTTGTATAAAATACTAATAAATAATATGTAAAAATATATATATATATATACAGGATAATTTTTTATTCAGTGCGTAAATTTTTACAGGGTGTTCTACCCATGAATATGAACAACATTCACTATGGGACCATCTCTGAAATCACGAAAAAAAAAATCAGCAGATTCATACATTTTGGTCGAGTAGGTATTGAACTTTTATAAGAAACAGCTGATTTTTTTTTTGTGATTTCAGAGATGGTCCCGTAGTGAAAGTTGTTCATATTCATGGGTAGAACACCCTGTGAAAATTTACGCACTGAATAAAAATTTATCCTGTATAGATGAAATCTGGCATAAATAAAGTAGTGGTAGTTCTTCGAAAATCATTTCTACTAACGGGTTTTATAATAATGGCAATACGCCAATGTGATTATGACACAATTGTATTACGAGAACACTGACCAACCAATGATCGCCATTAAGAATTTAGCAGATTACGAACTTTAAGCAAAATTACAATGAGATGGGAATGGGATCGTGTTGGAATGACGAATTTATAAAAATAGCAGACTTGGGGCCCAGGTTAACAGCTAGTTAAGATTACACGAGTAGCTTAAAATACTACCTACAGTTAGGCTATGATATATTATTTGCCAGTGAATCCCAAACTAGACATTTAGTCTGTATCTTGGGGATCCGGATACCTACATCTGGCAAAGGATATAACATCCTTCTCTGTAATGACTGGTTTCGAAAGTCTAAAAATTTCTACTCTCTAAAAACCTATTTCTGGGAATGGTTGTTACGCAACTTTAAATCGATATAGATCCTAAACGGTCAGTCTAATCGAAAAATGTTGAGAGAAAATTAAAAATGATTTTTAAATACCTATTCAACAATACCCCACTTGACATAGTTTCTTGACTTTTATTTTTTTCATTTTCTCAATATGGCGTCCAGTAGTCGCCATATTGAATTTTCACTAACGTCATGTCTTTAGTGACACTAGCCGGACTAAGAGGAATCGATTGATGTGTGAATCATAAAAATCGGCCCAGGCGTTTGGTCTGTATAGTGCTTCAAAGGAACATACATACATACATAGGCTGAAAACACATTGCCACTCCTTTGCGTCGCGCAGTCGGGTAAAAACATCAGAAAGACTTCTGAACATGCCAGGCCAGGCCATTGGCTAAGGATTGACTCAGGTGATATTCCACCATGATCAACATCCAATTTGGTGATAAGTAACATTACGAACATGAATTCAAGGTGATGCTTCGATTCCTGACCTTTCTTCTTGACCCTGTTTTAACGTCAGACAAGCTTGAGAAAATTAAGGGATGTTATTCTTAATAGAGGACCCCTCACTATCTAACGATGGGTGCATAATATAATGTAACCTTTTTGAGACAGACGGATAAACTTAGTTTAACTTTTATCCTAGGGAATATGCGAAAGCCACTAGCGTTAACTATATACAACGTCAACTATACCAAAAGAACACTGGATGACCTACGCGTACAGCATAATAATATTTTGAGAATGCTGTTGGGACTGCCACGATGGTGCAGCGCTTCTGCTATGTTTGCGCAAACATTCGCAAGAAAACCGCGTCGCTGTTGTCAAGGTTGCGGGCGAGTGGTAACAGCATTCTAAAAACTATAGTAGAAAGTATCGACTCTCCGGTTATTAAAAGTGAGAAGAACAATCACTAAACATTAATTTGGGGATGTCCTTTTCACAATACTGTTTAGTCTGTCCGTGTTCTTCTGTGTTGTAGTTTCAGTACTAACACTAGTAATAAGTTAATTTATTGTTTACTAACACGCTGGATCATTGTTGTCCGAAAATAAAGAGTATAATATAGTAAATCTATCTATATATATATAAAATTCAAAGTCCTGTGACTGACTGACTGACTGATATATCAACGCACAGCCAATTTGGAGGGTGTGTTCTTCGTGAAGAGTAGGCATCCACTAAGGGTTTTTCGTTTTTAATTCCACCCCTGAGAGGGTGAAATGGGGGCATTTTGTTTGTATGTAAAATCGTATTCCTTGAGTTAATAAACTTGAAACTTGGCACCAATACTAATCTAAGTAAATTATGAAAAAAAAAAAAAAAAAAAAAAAAATGTATATAAGTAGTTTATCAGCCATCTTGTTACCATAACACAAGCATTAGGTTGCTTAGCTTGGGACTAGATGGCGCTGTGTGAAATGTCCAGGGATATTATTATATTATATTATTATTATTATGAAGTTTGCCATTTTATGTTTTTCTAAACTACCACCTAAAAGGGGATTGGGGGGTTTCAAAGTTTGTATGGAAGAATTTTAGCGCGCGGTCCGATTATCTCGAAACTCACTATTTATACCTACGATCGAAAGTAAAGAATAATGTGTATCAGGGTTTTTCGAAAATTACCCCTGACGGGCTGAAAGGGGGTAGTCAATTTTACAGGGGAGGATTTTAATGCATGGCTTGATTAACTCGAAAATTAGTATATTAATAATCTTTGAGTCAAGTTATGAATACATTCCAAACGATTTTTTTAATTCTACGCCTGTGGGATTGAAAAGGGGGGATACAGTTTATATGAAAAATCTTATTCATTTAGTTAATAAACTTGAAACTTGGTAAGAATAATCACCTAAGTAAGTAATAAAGTTTATTATTAAGTAGATTTTTTTCAAAACTACCCCTCAAAGGGTGATATAGGGGTGTTGAAGTTTATGTGGAAGTAATTGAATGCGCGGTCCAATCAACTCGAAACTCAGTATTAATACTTTTGACAGAAAATAATTAATAATAAGTATGTAAAGTTGTTGAAAATTGACCCCAGACGGGGCAAAAAGGTGTAATTCGGTTTTTAAGGGGAGGAATTCGAATTTAAAACTGTATGTTATATTTTCACACCTAAACCACTGAACTTCTGATTTGGCAAAGAGATAGATGGCATCCTGGGGAAGGACATACTTTTTATCCTAGTAGCATGTTCCCGTGGGATAATTTCCGACATCCACGCGGGCGAAGCCGCGGGCGAAGCTAGTAATAATAACAATTTGCAAACTCATGGGTTTATTTATAAACGCTGATTAAAGTTAAGAGACGTTTATACGTCAAAAATGTATGGTTAAACAGTCGTTAATCATTACTCAATTAAGCAACGTTTATAAATAAAGGGTCAATGGGAGACGTTTTTATACTTGTGCACAATAGGTACGATCAGCAAGCGATTATGAACCGGAAGCAAAACACTTATTTACATATTCCGTGTTCTTGAAAACCAACACGTAAAAACCTAACTTCCGTAGGCTGAAAGGCATTAAGATAAAGAAAATAGCGAGCAAGGAGAATTTATAAAAACTAATTAAAACTCGGTTAACAACTTTACGCAGAAATATTAAGAACTAGAAAATAACAATGCACACTCATTGTGTTCTTACGGCAAGATAAGCAAGGCGAAATTAAAGGAATTGTGGTAAACAGGTATACAGGGTGTAAAAAGACCCATCACATAGCCATCAACTACGCATTCTGTACAGTCGCCAGCACATCAAGCTACATCAATTTCTTTAATAGATTTTCGACTTCATCGCTAAAGCCTAAGGTTCTAGGTTGATTGGGAAAATTTGACAGTTTCGGGTAGCTTGATGTGCTGGCGTCTGTACATCAAACTAAGTAACATTGCACAAAAATAAATGCTGGGAAACGACTTTCATTTTTGGTGTATAAAGCTGTTTGCGGTAGTGCGCAATGTATCACACGCAAAACATTGTGCTTACTGCTGCATGGAACGATATAGGGGTCGTGGTTAAGGAATGCAATCCGAATTATCCGTAATTCGAAAAATCCAGATATCCGCACAGTTTTACTAGACTTCCAATTCCGGATTCCGGGGAGTACAAATGACTCTCGGCTTCGTTAAGTGTCTTTTTACCCCCCGTTATACAATAAATTATCATTATTATTATACCGTAGCCGATAGGCCCAAGGTTAGAAAAACCCCTCACTATCTATGAGAGCGTTTTATTTACATTTGCATCAAAAAGACAAAGGCGATTGTTATTTTTATCTTTAGTTAAAAAGCTGACACTAGAAATATTTGCTGTAAAATGTGTGTTTACCGAAACAAATTCATAGGAGCATAGACCTCGTCTACAGAATATACATATATACTCGTAGAATACAGTTAAACCAGAAAAGGTATGCGCTTCGATAATCTTTGTGTTTCCGAAGAAGCACGAACGTCGCGCCACATAGTAACCTTCACAAGCAAATCTTCTAAGTTTTGTAATGCCACGCTTTGTGCTCTCATCAAGAATAGGCCCGTGTCCCAGCAGTGGGAACATCATAGGCTAGTTATGCTTTGTCGTCGTGCACCTATTATTGCGCGTGTGTATGATACTTTCTCTGTTGGGTTACCGACTCTGGTCGCACCTTGTCATAAATATCAAATTAAAAGTTTTGGAAAAATAATGTTACCTCAAGCTTTGTAACCATGTTCATACAAAATAGGTAAGTACTTCCGTGGTTGTAAGAGCTCTGTATTAGATCTAATAATCACGCGTTCGTATTTCTGAACAATTGAAGATCAACGATGATTACCGATGAAGCGCATATACTTAGTATCTAGCAGATCAACTTCACCGCAGCTTTTGTACACAACTTCAGATAAAACTTACGGAATCTAGCACGCTAAGGTCAGTGACCCGCATATCTCCGTCATTGCACGCAGTAACGACCCTGTCCCCAGACAGCACGAAGCACACGCCGCACACGGACGAGGAGTGCACGGTGATCTTGTTCACCAGCTGCCTGGACGTGTAGTCCCATATGAACACCTCGCCGTCGCCCGTGCCCGCTATCACGTCGATCTCGTGACGACGCCGCCTAAGCAGACATATGGGAAAAATATTATTAAGCTCCTGGTCCTTATGACACGTGGTAACGCTGTAACGCGACTGGATTACTTGATGATTACAACAGTAATAATAACCCAAGGTAGGAACAGGACTTCCGGCAGCGTATTGAACTTCAAAATTAATGTAATGAAACATATATATTATAGCAGGTCATAAGATGGGATCTGTTAACAGTTTTGCTTACCAGCCGTTCTGGTTTTTAAAAGCCATTGGTGGACTCTTAAGGCTTATACTATCGAACCCACCTTCTGTCAACCCTAGCAGGCAAATTTCTTTTATCTACTTGCTGGTACTAGCCAACCTCAAACCCATTGTTATTGTTCTTTTACATATTTATACTGTATCAACTCAAAATCTATCTGTGGCAACTTTCTAAAATCATCGTTTGCCTTTGTAGCTGTGATTAGGTAACATCGGCGCTTATGCATAAATATCAATGTAGGTATAGGTACTCCGCGATAGACAATATATAACTGACCTAGACAAGAATATTTGGCAGACCGTTCACTTCACAATATACAGTAAGTAAATAAAATAATTTTCTGTTGATACAAATATGATATGTTTGAATTGAAGCTGCTAGTAAAACTAATTTTCCTTTATGCAAAGTGATTGTGAGTGTAGTGACCTCTATGCGTGATTGTTTTCCATATACATCAGGGGCCAGAATCCTCATTAAGTAGTCAGAAAAGGAATTGGTAACTAATCATATTAATACGTTTGGCGACAATGTTTTAATCACACTTATTAACATAGATATTACATTATTATGTGGACATATATCAACATGAACGATGTGTTTACGACTACTGGACATTTAGGTCACGCTAGTCGTGGCTGTTAACCTATTGCTTACCTATACGTAAGGCTGGTTACTTTGCCATCATGATCGAATTCCGCCTTCAATCCACGCAGGGCCTGCCCGGTCTTGCCGACCATGCCCCACACGCGAACGACGCCATCCCATCCGCCCGATATCAACAAACGTTCTAAAATACAACCCAAACAGTTAACTATCATTACAAAGTATTTAAAAACACCAAGCAATGTCAAGGCATTATTAGCATATAAGTACCTATCATTTCATTGTCAGCCTTAAAAAAACAACGTCAAAAATCTACGAAAAACAAACCTTTTTCGAGCCACAACAAACAGCTGACGGAATCGTCATGCGCGCGAAAACTTTCCACAACTCGGCCGTATTCAACGTCATACAAATATCTGCAAGTTAGTAAGTATTACAGTTTAGTACAGAAAGCATTTCATACAACAGTCATGTCATCAGATTTATTATGAAGAAGAAATTACATTTCATTATCCCAGGAACCAACTGCTACAGTATTATCGTCAACCATCACACACGAACTTAAAGGAGTCGAACTCAGAATAACACTCCTTATTTGTTTCTTCAGTACAGTATCATATACTTTGAGAGTACCATCCTTTCCAACAGATATGATCCTGTTCCCTTGTCGAATAGCACAGGTCACAGCCCCTTTATGGAGTTGTAATACATCTATACATTCCATTTTGTAGGAAACATAGGCGTCTGAATGAGATAGAGGTCTAGCAATGCGTGGTATTGTTTTTCTAACGTGCGGTTTTGTGAACAGCTGTTTTGGCACTTGTCCAAATTCCATTATTTGCACCTCTAGCGCGTGCCTGTCATTCATGTCGTAAATACGGTCGAGATTCACCGCGCCCTCGTAGCACACATGGTGGAACACTGCAATCAAAATGTTAACAAGTATTATTTTTTTATTACGACATTCTTAACACAAAATAGCTACTAGCACACTGTGCCAGTAAACGAAGAAGCCAAATAGTATAATTTAAAACGCATTGATGCGTGTCCCTGACACATCTATTTTTGTTTTCTTATCAAAACATCAATTCTGCAACTGTTTTAGTCTTTTTTATTGGAATCCAATCAAGCTAAAACGCTGGCTGATTCATAGTGATTGTATCTGTACAGGCGTGTAGTTAGAAGCTAAAACAAAACCAATCGATACGCAGATAAAGCGAGGCTTGATCAACGTAATCAGGGTTCTTTTTATCTACATATTTTATCTTCCTAGGTTCAACAATTTTTTTTAGAATTACGCTCAAGATATTCTATGACGCATCATGAGAACACAGCTGATGACATGCATATGAAATCGAATTGCAACATCAGCCTCGACAGTATTTCAAACAAAGTTAGAAATGAATGTTTTATTTATGTGGATTATCTATGATCCAACCTTCACCAACGTACCTAACTTTTAAAGCATGACAGGTGAAACCTACAAGGTCGTTTTTTTATTACGTGCAAATGATCTATTAGAACAAACCATTGTTAGCCTTAACGGCCTCTTCGCCTCTTTGCCTGTACCCAAATATGAGATCGATCCATAAATGCAAATGTCTGGACACATATTCTGACTCCAGGGCTTCCCTTAGTTTTACGACGAAGTCTTCAGGCGACGAGGCCCACCGCGGGAGGGCCACATTGTTCACTTTACTCCCATCGTGACGCTCACCAAAATTGATTTCATACTGGTTGAGCAAAAAGTCGCCTTTACCCTCTATGTCGTAAAATTCGGGAACTAATTCCTGAAAATCATAAAACTAGAGTTGAGCCAATGTATTAAAGAATGTTGAATAGGGAAAGATAAATCAATATATAATTGAACATTCAAAAAAGATTCATCTACGGTCTAATAGTCGACATAGGCTATAAATTAATTTCAATATCATGAAATTGCCAGTTACCTTAAAATCCGACATATTCCGCAGACAATTATTATAGACATCTTTAACTGAGTTGAACATTCTGTCTGGATGATCGAATCTACCGTTTTGTAAACACAGCATATATTTAGGGTATTTTCGAACCTGAAAATTAAGATCTAAATTATGAGTTATTACACAACACAGTTAGAATGTCGGTGGTAACAAGAAAAGTAGGTACACATTTTCAATAACATTAATTGGATAACTCTTTTATTTCAAATATTTATGTTAGTGACTAGTATTCATTTATCTGGAATCAGGTAGCTGACCATGAAATTGATTGTAAGGCAGTTTAATTGTTCTATAGATGAAACATCAATTATTTATTTGAGGACAGCATGGGAATTAACTGGAATTTAGATTTGATGGCAGGTATAGACATTATATTTTAAGAGAAACATCTATTGGTGGTAAATAAACCATAGCAACTAAACAAAAAGTTGATCAGTGTTTTTTTTTTTAAACGTAATTAAAGTAGTAATTACAAACTTACCAAATAAAATAAAACAAGGCCAGGTGCAGAATAATGAGATCCATATAAAAACTTGGGTTCACTCATTTCATAGTATCTTTCTTTGAGTTTCTCCAATCTGTCAGGGTTTAGAGCTCCCATTGGCTTTGCCAGGTCCCTGAATGTGTCAGGGTTTGTTAGGTCTAAAGTTTCTGAAATATAGTCTGCCACTACCCAAGGAAATACTGGATACTGAGTGAGATCATTCTTACTCCTATCTGCTAGACTGGAAACGAAAATTGGTAATCTTTAGTAAACTCACCGTAAGTTTATAAACTAGTCACCAAGTCTCTGGTACATACCAATTTAAATACATCAAATAGTCATAGTTAGATACAATTCCGTTTTGCCACTGTAGTGTCATCTCTTCCGTGTGTACTTTCTCCAGCTGGACATTTGGAGACTCTTCTAAGATCATGTATATCCTGTCTCTAGCTCTTTCTGATTGGAATGTCACATATATGTGAGGTACTGAGCTCTCCTCTGCACTGTATATTTCTAGCCCCTGAAACAAATATCATTAATTATTTACAATATTGGTATATTACATAGCTGTATTATTAAATAAGCGATATGTTTGAAATGTTGCAACTGAAGACTGAATACAAAATATTTTTAATATTTATATAGACAATTATGTACTGTATTCATACAACTAGAAAGGTCAATTTACAGGCATACAATGTCTACCATGCACAAAGTCATTCAATGCTACTATTATACAATCTACTGCAAATAAATAAGTACATAAAACACAGATACATACAACTTGCCTTAGCAAAAATCTTCTTTTGTACATCCTTCGCAAATGGCCTAGTTTTAACTTAAGAATGGGGCTCTGAAAATAATATAACATATCATGAGAATAGAATAGAATACTCTCTATTATGTACAACATAAATACAGACATAAATGTAGAAATTTTCATCTCTCTAACTATAGTTTCATACAACAATGGAATATAAAATCTTGAAATATACGCACATAACTATTGTTAAGCAAACACTCAATGTTGATAGTGATATCTAAGTCAACAGCGATGAAAACATGTGTCACCAAGGTACCTTTTGCACTACTTTAACATAAGTATGATATAATACTTTATTTCATTATATTCATATAAATTATATTTTCAAATATTAGAATATAAAAACATTTAAAAATAGTAGCTCACTGGTATCGGGACCAGGATACAAGCTACCGGTGGTCAGGACTCCTGTATAATTAGATTTCCTTATAATCACTATATTTTATGTGTAAAGCGCTACAGTAGATGTAATATTTGATATCCTGTTTATCAAAATGAGTTGTTCAATAAATAAATAAAGTGTTTTTCCTCTTTTTATCATGCATAAAAACAATCGCCAGCTATGTTGCTATGTAAACTGTAATAACTGCAAGTTGGTTGAATTCAAATTAAAATCAAATGAACAATAGCTTTGCTAAGTAATTCAATAATCTATATTATTCATTATTCATAATTTGAATTCATCCTTGTTAGTGTTTATTACACTCAAAAAAATACCTACACCTATTCATTGAATTAAAATACCTACACCTTCAACGTTACTGAATGGCTGGAAGTATATGGTGGTTGGTGTTAATGCCAGCTTGCCCTGATGTCTCACGAGTGGGGATATCTTCTCAGCCTGCAGCTCACACACTATCTCTTCTGTGAAGTCGTCCATCATCACCGGATCAAACTCCATCCTCATATATCTTGAATGGAGGATTGTGGCTATCATGCTGTTGTGTTCAGGAGCATGCAGAGTGGAAGCTCTTTGCAACTGCTGCATTTGACACAAACATTCGTCCGCTGAAGCAAAGTCAAAAAACACATAAAAGTCTCTATCTTCATAAATAAATTTGTATGGTGCCAGTATGTTCTCCTCAAGCATTTCGGCATACATCTTCATTCTCACTTTAATGACATTTTTGTTTTCATCAACATAGTCAACCACTGATATATCTGCACAATCCTTGAACTGCATTTTTATAAGAGGGTGGACCCAGTCCCTGGGCTCAAACACCAGGGACTTGGAGCATAGTTTCAAGCGCCCCTGCTTAGCATTTTCTTTCTTAAATTCTGTATTGTTTAGGGTACATGAGTAGTCTTCAAAATAAATTTCTCCTGGTTCCAATAGCAACATTGAAAATCTATAACAAGCAAAGTGTATTTAAGAACAAAATTTAAATTAATCATGAATGAACTTCAGATCAGAATCCTTAGATTATTAAAGCAGAAAGTGTAAATATAAATAAATAAATATAATAAACACATCTAATTTTGATGACCCCTTAATTAGAGCGAATTATGAATATGAGATTTCCGGTTAAATCCCTAACTAAAATAGGACCCTTGCATACATAATATTGACGTGTTTGAAATTTATAAAGAGATTAATTTGCCCTACAAAAAGATCTGTAAGACTGCTTTGCATTGTGACCGTTACGAAATTGCACAATGCCGAGTGAGTCATTTCGTTCAGAAGATACTTCAGTAAACCATAGAAACAAATGTAGGTAGATTATTTAGATTCAGATCTTACCTCGATTTGTCCATTTTAAAAACTGATTCTATCGAAAATATTTACTAATGTGTAAGTTTAGATAATAATATCTGTCTTTACTTAATTTTATATGACGAATATCCTTGCGGTACAAATAAACAGACAAAACTTTCACCTTCTTGTTTATTGTTTACCGCTTTGTTTGATTCCAGATGTTGAAATGTAACACCAATGTCAAATTCTGCCTGCATGACATTGACAATGACAGTACAGTTTGTAGTGGTTGGAGTACCGTTTTTAGTTTTGTTATGTTTAAAGCCGGTTCCACATGTGCGGCACCAATGCACCGTAGATATAATAGTTATGTAGGTATACTAAGAATCTCTCGGCACTTGCCGCAAACAACAAATCTCTAAAGTTAACATCTCTGAAGTTTTGCAGGGCACGATGTCAGGAAGAACATTCTCGAGTAGGTCTTCAACTCCGATTAGGTCATTCCAGTCGTACGCCTCTCTTCCCCAAAATTTAACTTAAGTTAACAAACACAAAATGTTTATATTTTATTTACTTTTCTAATATAGCTACTCTTTTATAAGTGGTAGACGCTTCCCTTTTCCTACGCTCCTCTTTTGATAGTGCTATACTCCATGTTAGATCCATTTAACTAGTTTTGTTTAATTTGTGATCGACACAAAATATACAAAACAATGGAATTTGTGCATGGATGACAGTGCTGCCACCTAATTGGCTTTTATAATAATATTTCCAAATTACAGGGTTTCTAATAAAGACAAACGCTATTTAAATTATTTAAAACATTTTTGCAAAAAAAAAACAGACTTCCAAAAACGACACTACAAAGTGAAAAATAACTTTAATTTCGGAAGTCGGTGTCGTTGGGTTCACATTTTTGTTGTTTGCCACCGACTTCCGAAATTAAGGACGCTTTTACATTTTTCTACAAATAACAGTGCTTTTCAGGTACCATTTTAACGTATAAGCAATTACAAATGTTAACATATCATAGTCTTAATTTAAAGGTAATATATTCATCTCCACATTGGCATCACAAAAATTGTATGACGTCATACAAAATTTTCGCACAAATACTTTTTTCCCTACTCAATAATCGCAGAAAATTTAAAAAATAGGTGTCCGAATAGGTACCAGTTTAGGTAAATTTCAGCATATTTTATCTTCAAAATTATAATAAATTGCGGTATATACAGGATAATTTTTTATTCAGTGCGTAAATTTTTACAGGGTGTTCTACCCATGAATATGAACAACATTCACTATGGGACCACTGAATAAAAATTTATCCTGTATAGTCCTTTATAGATTTAGCTAATTGTTTTGTATATAAATCAATATATTTTTCAATTATTAGCTAAAATAAAAACACTTGCAGACTTTTTCATACATTTTGCACTCACGGTTCATCATTCCGCGCTCAGAAGCGCTCATGGAAGGACGGGTATATCGCTCTCTCGCAAAAAATAAATACGATAAAAGTAATAGAAAAAGATTGTTGTGTGAGTACCGTCGTTGGTTATCGTGATCGGAAGGAGTTGATACTTTTGGACTGAAATAAAAGTAAGTACGAGTTTCATACTTAAATTATTTTTATTTTGTAAGTATAAAAAAATATTATTATGTTGTGTAAGATCGGGATTTGGATGGGTGGGGTTAAGCAGCTGTGGACAAGGTTGAGAAATGGATGGGTTTAAGGAGCTCTTAGTAAGGTTAGGATTTGGATGGCTAAGGTCAACCTGTCGGCGGTGAGGTCTGGAAGTGGATGGGCGGGAGGAGAGTTATGATTTTAACTGGTTTGTATGTAGTTATGTATGTATGACCAATGTGCGGCCAAAACCAAGACTATGACAAAAAGTGGTCATTTCATGGTTTTTGGGGTTGTTAATATCGAAAATGGGGTCAAAACCAAAATGCAAGATGGCGCCGATAAAAATTTTACAACTTTTCGTCATGGGTCTCATTTTTATGGTTTTTGGGGTCGCTAATAACGGATATAGGATCAAAACCGAAATCCAAAATGGCGCCGACGAAAATTTGACATTTTTTCGTCATGGGTGTCATTTTCACGGTTTTTTGGTTAGCTAATAACGAATATGGGGTCAAAACCAAAATCCAAGATGGCGCCTACGAAAATTAGACATCTTTTCGTCATAGGTGTCATTTTCATGGTTTTTGGGGTAGTTAATAACGAATATGGGGTCAAAACCAAAATCCAAGATGGCACCGACAAAAACTTGGCCACTTTTCGTCATGGGTGTCAATTTCATAAATATGGCATGGTAGATGTCACAAATAGCGTTTGACAAAAAAGACAGGCCTTGGCAGCGGAACTTTGTAATTTGTACTTTGTGAGCTCTGCCACCAAGTGTAGCATTTAGTTTTTATGTAGGTTATTTTGTTAATATATTTATCTTTATTTTTTAGGTGCCCCGTATTTGGAAATTTGGATATAGACCAAAAAATCTACAAACGTAGCAATAAGTTGGTGTACTTTTGTAACATGCCTTTATTAAATATATTATAGATTTTTACTACTTCCGTGTGTTTTAATTTTCATGAAAAATGCTGAGCCTACACCACAGTCACAAAGAAGATCATTCGGGAGTGGAGATTTATTTTACCAAAAATTTTAACTAAATGCCCAGGCTAGTATGTCATAACTCATTAGCTCACTATGTAATACTCGTAAAATTTTAGATAATAATATTTTATATGTTCCATGTAATAGCAATATCGATGGTCGTTTTTAATCCTTATGAACGGAAATTGTTTTATTTTAAGTACCTACTTATTTCACATAGCGTGCTTTACAAAATGAAAATAAATTTTCTTTTCGGAAGTCGGTGTCGGTATCTATTGTTTTTTGTTTTTCGACACAGGACAGTTTTTTTCCTTTTAGTTTTGGTTGGTACTCCATATTGGGTGTTGACATCTGTTTTCCCGCTAAAACCGAAACAGTGATAAAAACTTTCTCACAAAAAATAAAACAGTCTTCAAAAAAAAAAAAATCACCACAAAGTGAAAAATAACTTTGATTTCGGAAGTCGGTGTCTTTGGTTTTGTATTTTCGTTTTCTTGATGACGATACTAATAGTAACAGTTACCAAATGCATTTTCAAAGATCCAAGTAATCTTCCGGAATCAATTTCAATAAAATAAAAAAATAATATCAAGGACCAAGATTATATGTGATGTATAAAATCGAGGACTCAATGTGTGCGTACGTGTGATGTTGCTGTGTGCGACTTTAGATACCTAAATTTGAGTTCGTCGAAAATGTAACAGCGTCCTTAAAGTTATTTTTCACTTTGTAGTGTCGTTTTTGGAAGTCGGTTGTTTTTTTTTTTGCAAAAAAGTTTTTAGTTTTCACTTTTAAGTTGTTATTTTTAACAGTAATTTTGGTTTAAACACCAAACTGCTGAACCATTTTTGATGAAATTTCTATGGGACCATTTGGGACAAATGGACCCTTTCCAACAAAAAAATATTTTTTCAAATCGGTGGGCAAGCGACGGAGTTATGCGCGAAAAAACATTAAAAAAACAATACAAACATCCGAATTGAGAACCTCCTCCTTTTTTTAGAAGTCGGTTAAAAACAATACGAGGGCGGAGTGATAAGCCTGCTAAAAATTAAACAAGGAGTCAATTTTATTTTATTATTATTATTTAGGTAACCCTTCGAAATAGGCATTGGTTTCGTGCATGATCTCTTCTTTTAGCCAAATCCTTTCCCACCAAGGCATTTTTTTAAATTCGGAAAAAAATAGTCGCAAGGGGCTAAATCTGGCGAATACGGTGGGTGAGAAAGGAACTCATAGCGCAACTCATGAAGTTTGGCCATGGCAATCGCGCAGGTGTGCACTCGTGCGTTATCTTGGTGGAAGAGGATTTTCTTCTTAGCCAAATGCGGTCGTTTTTCACGTAAAATTTTGTCAAATTGGTCCAATAAATTGGCATAATATGCGTCATTAATCGTCTTACCCTTCTCTAAGTAGTCAATATAGATTACCCTACGTGCATCCCAAAAAACACTGTAGCCATCACTTTATTGGCCGATAAAACTGCTTTGGCCTCCTTTGGAGCTGGTTCGCCGGTAGCAATCCACTGTTTCGAAGTTTCGTCTACAGTTATAAAACGACGCAAAAATTCGGTTTTATCCCGTTGAAACAACGCCAAACCTGCCTCCGAAGTGGTCACACATTCGCATGCGTTTTTGATCAACAGTCAGTAAACGCGGCACCAATCACGCGCGGATCGCTTCTTATATCTAAATGTAAGATATTGCCAACACGTTCGTCTGAGATGCCTACTATTTCGACTATCTCCCTCACTTTTACTCTTCGGTCGTTCAACACAATATCGTGGATTTTAGCGATCATCTCTGGAGTAGTGACCTCAACTGGGCGTCCTGGACGCACAGCACCACTTGTGCGACCACACCGAAAACCGTTGAACAACCTATGAATCATTTTAATCGACGGAGCAGAGTCCCCTTAATATTTTTCAAGTTTTTGTTTCGTTTCCGTTATCGATTTTTTGCGCAAAAAATAATGTTTAATCACGACACGAAATTCAGTTTTCTCCATTTTTGCAAAAACGTGTTTAATAAACTACTGGCAGTACTGGCTGAAAATTTTAATTTAGTCCTTCAAAAGAATTGTGAACAAAGAGGTTGCCATTTGCGATCATTTTAATTCAAAATAGATTTTTACCAGACTGCAAATTATATAGAAGATAATATTTGTCATTCTATAAATTATACTAAAAGTTAAGTTTGGTATGCGTGTGGAACTAACATGTTTTCAGCTGCATACACCGAACCAATACGGATTTTTAACACTTGTCTGAACGCCGAGTCATCGAGACGGAAGAAAATTCAACAGTGAATGATTGTGAGCATCCATGCATACCACCCCTTGTATAAACCCTCTTTATTTTATCTGTGGTTACATATTCTATATTTTGACAGGCGTTAGTGAGTGACATAGCAATTTAATTGATTTGGCGCGAATTTTCAATTTGTTTCCTTCAATTTTGATTTTCTTGTGCGTGACTGAGTTTAAGCAATTTTCATGATAAAATTAAGTTTATTCAACATGCAAGAAGATAAAAATGCAATATTTCAGATGCGTTTTCCACAAAAATTGTGGTATTTACTAAATTTACGAACAGATGCTATTCTATGGGGTGGTACTGGAAGAACAATTTTGTTGAATTATCGTATCCTTCATAATTATTTGCAATGCGATCACTCAATTTTTAAAACTACAAATATATCAAGCTTTGTAAGGCAGCTTAACCTATACGGGTTCAGAAAGGTTACTTCCCATTTGCAAGATCCTCTGTGTAATTCTAGTAACCCATACATGCACGAATATGTTCACGACTATTTTCAATACGGTAAACCTGACTTACTAAATAAAATAACACGGAAAGCTCTAGCTATGAAAAGAACTTTTAAACCTAAGGTATGCCCTTGTAAACCTACCAAATGATTATCATTTTCAGCAATAATAACGAAAAAAGTTCTTGACCAAATAATTTATTTGTTAATAGAATCTTTACAGCAATGTTGAACAACTGCTGTACTTGACACCACTACAAAAGGCTCGCCGAGCTCTACGCATGGCCCTGAAAAAAGCTGCTCAGGATTTATTTGTACAAAATTCACCAAAGCAATTTTGTAATCTTAAGTTTGAATGTGAAGGTATTTACTCCCAAAAACTTAATCTGCTTATCACTAAACCAATAAGTGCTTATACACACGGGCGGCACGCGTCAACGGGGGTGGGAACTGCTGCCCTCGACAATGCAGCTCGTGTATTGAAGCACCATACTCAAATACACACAAGCAGTGGTGGCCCAGTGGTATGGCGGCCCCGACTTACGAGTTGTCTGACCCACTCCCTCTCACAAATAGGAGGCCTGTGTCACGGCAGTGGGAACATTAAAGGCTGATTATGTATGTACTCCAGTACACGAGCGGCAGGTTATCGACGGCTGCAGTTGCCTCTGCTGTTGACGCGTGTCGTACGTGTGTATGCACACTCGTGCACCGGGTCGTTTTTTTCTAAACTGTCCAATATTTCAGATTCACAAGACGACTACTGTGAAGATGAAGAAAATATTGAATTTGATTGGATGATACCCAATGATGCAGAAAAAGTCCTTCCAGAAACAGGTTTTTTGTCCTTACTCTGTAGCTTCCTATTTGTTTCCACTCCATACATCCTGGTGATCCTTTCCTTTTCACAGCTATTGCCCAAGTTCCTCAGAATGAACCAACATTACCAGAAGACACTGCTACGTACAGGTAAGTAAATGGTACCCCTATTGTATATAGAAATTATATTTGTTTTATTCATAAGTATGCAGTTTCACTTGCATCTTAGGGAACCTAAATCATTCTTATAGTCTACATCCAAATCCAGTTAGTCATTACAACATGCTTGAGTACAAAACATCTCTATATTCATATCATTAATAGGATACTCTGTTACAGAGATACGTCTCAGGATACCTTGATGAATTTTACTGAAGAAGTATGTCAACAAAGTAGTGATAACTTCCCAGCTCAGTTTCTGAGCATGCCTGATCTTGACCCAGAACCTCAGGAAGGAAACTCAGGAGTTGAATTATTGGCTGAGTTTAATATTGACCAAGACACAGATCAAGGAATAGCAAGGAAGATTGGGGATGGTCAAGAAATTGACCACAATTCTTTGAATTGTGTCCTACCCTCAATAAGTAATGACCATATTGATGATGTGTCTATGGCTGAGGTAAGAGCTTTTCATACTGGCTGTATAATATTCTGGAAACATTTATAAAAACCTGTCTCTCTAAATACATGAGTTATCCTTTACCAAGCTAGAACTTATTCATCTTCTTTGTTTCAGAAGAATAATGAAAATTCGGATCATTACCATGGGGAATGGGACCAAATGTTCAATGATATTATGATAAACAGAGGACCTAATCAGGAATGTGGATCTGATTTGAAGGAACTTTATTCTCAAATATCTAAAACTATAGATTTACTTAACTCTTAATTTATTTAAATGTAGTCAAATAAAATAGTAATTAATTTCCTTAAAAAAACATGTATTTGTTATAGAAAAGATAAACACAGGACTAAGTTATTACTTCTTCTGTTTTTTCTTCTCTGCTTCCTCCTCTTTCTCCTTCTCAATGATAGACACATAGGAGCTGATTGTATCAGCATCAAGCATCTGCATCGGTTGGCCACGTCTCATCACTGCTATCTCCAGGTTCTTCTGTCCAGACTGAACCACTTCCAGGAGAGCACGAATAGCAAGCTAGAAGAAAATATTGAAATATTCAAAAAATGTAAAACTTCTTGATGGACTCATAGGTGAATCGATGCTATGAACTTGTGGAGCATGTAACTTTCTTCATAAATAGATATGAATAGATCATTTATGACATTATGAGCTCAACGTCGGACTTTAATCAAGTAGAATTCTCTAATTGTGTACACAATAAAGAGTATTCTAGGTGCCAGAGTTTCTCTAAGAGATTTATTTAAAGATATTGGTATTCTCACGGTTGCATCACAATTCATCTTCGCCAACATCCTATATATTAGGCAAAATTTGCACTTGTACACTAAAAACAGTGATATTCACAGTGTTAACACTAGAAATAAGGACAAACTACGTGCCCCCTTTCACCGGCTTCATAAGGTTCATAACTCATTTGTTGGGCTTGGTATAACCTTTTATAACAAGATACCGTCTTCTTTGCTAGACTTGCCTTTTAATGCGTTTAAAGCTCAAGTAAAATCCAACCTTTGTTCAAAGGCTTACTATTCCATCAACGACTACTTACACGATAAGAATAGTTGGTCGCCCTAATTAACGCAAGACAATGTTCATGTTCTTTCTCCAGAATTAGCTTAGGTACTGACAGGTTACTGTTATTAGTATTAACTCATTTATTTCACATCGATGGTCCTAGTTCATCATCTGTGACTGCAAGTGACAGCTATGTGACGAACCCAGCAATGCATAAATATGTAAGCTGTCACGCCCTTTATGCCTGGAGGCTTTTATTTAGGTAGTGAGTTTTTATTTTTATTTTAATTAATTATTTTTTAGCTTGAGTATGTATAGTTTTTATTATATTTGTTGGTATATTGGCGTGGCTAGCTGACATAATATGGAAAATAATTTAAGCTTCTTGTAATGTTCATTACTGAACATAGGTTCCTAGTATTGTATACATGCAACTATATTTTAACTAAACAGACAGCTGTGCTGCTGGGGGGTTTGTTCCGCCACTTCTTCTTCCCAGCGATAGCACTAGGAAGTGGCGAAGGGCGGGCGTTTTTGGGGGACTGTCTTTTGTAATTTTGACGTTCGAAAAGTGCTGATTCTCAGCCTAATTTGAATAAATGACTTTTGATTTTGATTTGATTTGATTTCTATTTGATTAAATACATCTGCAAACCTGGCCTAGTTTGTTCACAGTGCATTTAGTAACTGTTATTTTAGTAACAATTATTAAATGCACTCTGAACAAACACCATTTTTTTGCACAAGGTATAAAATGCAAGTCATGGGCTCAGTAATGACAAATATTCAAGAATTGCATTATGTATTGTAATAATTACCTTAACAGCACCATTTTCTGTTGCAACTTCATCACCAGTATAGTTCTTCTCTAAAAATTCTCTGACAGTCTTGGCTGATCTTCCCGTTGCGTTAGCCTTCCATTCGTAGTAAATTCCTGATGGCTCAGTTTGAAACAAATGAGGGAAACCATCATAATCAAAACCACCAATCAGACAAGAAATACCGAAAGGTCGTCGTCCATTACTTTGAGTATACTTCTGTTTGAGTCCTGCTATGTATCTAGTGATGTATTCCAAAGTAACTGGGTCCTCAACAGTCAGCTTATGCGACTGGCACTCAATTTGAGCCCTGTTGATTAGAATTCTGGCATCTGCCGTCAATCCGGCAAATGCCATTACGACATGGTCATCGAGAAGACAGATTTTTCTCACAGTTCTTTCTTCTTGCAACTTAGCAACTGATTTCTTTTCAACTCCTAACACGACTACGTCGGCACCTCTTACACCAACCTGTAATAAGAAAATACATTTGATTCTTATTTTAAATAGAGTAAATCGGCAATTTACTTGAATGTAACCAATAATTCATTACATACCGCGGTCGATCCTTTGCGAACGGCCTCCTGTGCATATTCCACTTGTAGTAAATGGCCATCGGGTGAAAATACTGTAATAGCTCTATCGTATCTTGCAGACATGTTCTATTTTGTTAAAATACAAATATTTCACGAATCACTCTTTGAAGTTGATGAACTAGGAACTCGCCGCAAACCATATAGTGATGTGACACTTGTTACCAGTCAGTGTCATAAAACTATCGATGTGTTTCTTGTCAGGCTCGGCAATTCGGCATTGGCAATATATCTGTGGTTGTGGGAGCGGGAGCCGCACTAAAATATTATTTAAACTTATGTACTGTGACAATAAGGGTATAGGCACTGGTATTATCTGTATCTAGACCAATAAGACAATATTTACATTTAAATATACATTGTCTTAGCATTATAATGAAATTAAGAGACTTTCTATCTTATGCTCCTTTTATTGAGTTATTTTAATAGGAATCAAGAGGGAGAATTTTTCATCATGCTTTCTTTTGTAATTTTGTGTGCGTTTACTAGACTCTTCTCGACTAAAACTAATATCCGGGAGTTCCGTGACCCAAAAGGTCGAAAGCTTGTGATCTTTACACTGTTATGTTAATTATTTGTTCCCACGTAGCAATAGAACACGCCACATGACGCACGTAGCGCTAAAAAATGATTTAGCCAGAAATCGTATTATCAATTATTTAACTATTTTCATCGAACTACAAAGTGTTTCGATAACAAATTACATCACTTAATTCACGATGACAACGGTGTTTCGATAAAATATTCGTTCAGAAATATCACAGTTTTCGATGATTGGCGTCTTTGTGATCGTCCCCGTTTTTGTCTTGATTTGCAGCACTGACGAAATGATTTGATTGGCATGAACTCCACATGGCAAAATGAGCAATACATTTTCTGAGGTCTATAAGGTTATAACTTTTAATATAGTAGCTCTGACAATTCGCGGTATGATCTCCACTTTATTTTCATATGGGGACCAATAACAATTTACTGGGGGCTTACCATGAGCTCTTATAGCAGGGCAGAATTTAAACTAAACTGCTTATTTGTACTATGACGTCTTATTAGCAGGACCGCAACAGGCCTGCTAAGCTGACGTTTACAAAAACTGTTCACCTTCTTTTTTGTATAGAATTTCATACCATGACCTGCTAATTGACAGCAACAAAACGAATATTGAACGACTGTAACGTCAAAATAAACCATCTTGAATAAGTTACTATTAGACGAGCTTTTTCAACATTGTTTTGTAATTCAGTGCCCATCACACACGTTTTTTTACTAAATCTCTGTGTGACGAGTACGTAATATTTGGAGTGAATATCGAATAGAAAAAAGAAACCAACGGGGTCGCACTAGGGTAGGGCTGCCATACGTCCCGGTACACCGGGACATGTCCCGGTTTGAAGCGTTGTGTCCCGGTGTCCCGGTCATCAAGTTATTTGTCCCGGTATGGACACAATTCGCAAGCTACCCCTGTGTAGGTAAGTCTAAGTACCGTCTATGATCGGCGAGCATCGATCACTAATAAAGAACTAGACTATACACAATCCCAAGTAAAAGTTCTCTTAAAACTGTCACCAAATTGTGTTTAGGTAATGCTAGTTATAATAAACATACATTAATGTAAATTCAACCTTAAACGCAATGCTTAAAGTTTATTTCACAAACCTTTGTACAAAAAGCAATAAATTTTTACGACCGATACCCACTGATCAAAACAAATTCAACCTTACACGCATGCCTTAAAGTTCGAATTACAAAGTGCTAAAAAAAAAGCAATAAAGTTTTACGATCCAGGATCGCCGCTAGGACAAGGAATGTGTGGAGTCGAACTGTCGAATACTTTTTTATTTAAACTGTAATATTTTATTTTTTTAACTTCGTTTGTATCACGTATTAAAAATATTGTATATGTAATAAACCATATTTAATTCTATTCTATGGTGTATAGGATGTGTAATGATTATAATTTACCTGAATGAATGTTTTTAGATAGGGCACCACATTTATTTATTAATGAAAGTAATGATATTAGTCCTAATCATTTATTTATTTTTTGTCTTTTTACACATGTTTTCATATTTCCAAAAAATGCTTCGAACATACAACGCTTCCTTGAGTCGGTTTGAAGAATTCTTCCGATCTTGGACGTGTTATAACTGATATCCATTCTCCACACCTAAATGGATCTCGTGGAAAGCTAAAAAAAAACTTAAATCTTTAATTTTATTACATGCACTTAGTCAAAATTAAATCTATAAAATGTTTCTATAATATTGATAGAAACAACAAAGAACTCTCATTAAAAAAAAACTATCATTCTTTAATATTAAAAATTAAAAAAACAATAGCGTCTCCAACAAATGGAACAGAATCAACGCGCATAACCCAAACAATTTAAGTGGGCATGCGATAGTATGATTAATACGTTTAGAAAGAGTCTTTACAATTGAGATGCTTTATAACTCCTGCTGTTTAAAACAACTTAATTTAAAAAATGTTTTTACGATGATTTAATGACAAAATATCAGCATTTACAATAGGTACAGTGATAACAATTATATAATGATAATATTAATACTTACCGAAAATATGAAACACCATCCTTTTTTAGCGTCCTAGATGTGTGATATTTTCAATTTTTTAACGAGCACTGAGGCATGTTTACCGTCGGAGCGTTCGAATGCTACTAAATTAAAAGCGCACCCAAATGTTCAAGTGGTGCTCATTCGGTGAGGACATTTTTTGCCGTTGATTGTGTTAGAATTTAGATACATAATCAGCGGCAAAAAATGTCCTCATGTTCTTTATTAGTGATCGATATCGGCGAGTTATCTATCGAAGTGGAGCGGAGGCGAGCGCGCGCGACTGCGACTGCCATTTCGATGATAAGTATGATAACCCGCGTCGGCGCGTCCCGCACCGCGCGCCTCCGCTCCCGCGCCCCTCCACCCGCGCGTCTGCGTTTCATTATTGCAGTGTTTTGTTTAGTTGCTTTAGAGAACAACGTCCCTACCTTGCGCTGCGCACTGTCCTTTACTTTGAAGTTTAGTTAATTGCCAGTATCTTGGTAAAAAGTCATGCCAAAAAGAAAGTGTTTGTTTTCTGACGATTATACTAAAGAGTGGTCATTCATTAAAAGAGGAAGAAACGATTATGAAGCCTTTTGTTCCATTTGCGGCTTGTCTATATCTGTTAGTCATGGCGGTAAGTCAAGTGTCAAAGACCATATTCAAAGTAAAAATCACATGACCAGATTATCAGTTGCATCAACTTCTAAAGATATATCGACATTCATGATCAAACAAAATACCACCGAAGACATGTTAATATGCGCTGCCGAACTGACCACTGCTTATAAAGTTGTAAAGCACCACCAATCGTTCAGTTCTTTAGATTGTACGACAAAACTGAATGCCGTAATGTATCCTGATTCAAGAATCGCGGCAAAACAATCAACTGCAAGAACAAAGGCTACTGCTATCGTTAAACACATTTTGGCTCCACACTCGATCGCGCAAATTAAAACAGAAGTCGAAAAAGTTCCTTTTTATGGTATTTCTACCGATTCTAGCAATCACAAAGCGGAAAAGTTATTTCCACTGCTGATACAGTACTTTACGGAAAAAGAAGGATTGAAAATTAAATTACTAAAATTAAACTCATTGCCGAATGAAACATCTGATACAATCACTTCATTTTGTATAAAATCGTTGCAGGATCAAAACATCCCTGTGCAAAATATTGTTGCTTTCAGTGCGGATAACACAAACGCTAACTTTGGAGGAAGAGATAGGCGTGGAGTTAATAATGTTTTTTTTTAAATTAAAAGAGATTTTGTCTAAAGACAATGAAGGCATTGGTTGCCCAGCGCACATTCTGCACAATACAGCTTCCACTGCTACCGATGTGATGTCGATAGACGTGGAGTCTATTGTTCTGAAAATTTTCAAGTATTTTTCCATATTCACTGTAAGAGTGGAACGCCTTAAAGATTTTTGTGAGCATGCAGCAATAGACTACAACAACATACTCTCACATTCTAGAACTCAGTGGCTTTCACTACTTCCAGCAATTGAACGGATACTAAAGTTATGGCTGCCACTGAAAGAATTTTTTGCTAATGAAGCAAATGCCCCAAAAGCTGTAGTAGATTTTTTCGCTAATCCCTTATCAGAACTTTACACTCTTTTTGTGCACAGTCAAGCATTTCTGATTGAAAAACAAATAAAAAAGATTGAAAAATCAGTTATTACCATCGTTGAAGTGAAAAATGTTTTAGAGGATACAAAAAAACAGTTGAGTGACAGATTACTAAATAAATATTTAGGCAATCAAACAAGACAACTTTATAACAAACTAAAGAATGAGCCTTATATCTTCCACCAGGCTTTATAGTAAATATCCATTTACTCGAAATTACTTTCCTATTATTTGCTTCACACTTGTTAACGATTTCCCAAGTCTTGTTTCTCTCTAAGGAATCTTTTTCCTCATTCATTGCTTGTTTCCATAAATCTTTATCAAAACTATTAAAAACATCTGTATAAGTCAAAAACGAAGTCTCTAAATCATAATCTTTCAACCTAGATGGCAATTTCCTTTCTCTATTCGGTAAAATCCGCAATCCATCATTAATAACTGGTTCAATTGCATCCTCAAACTCATCACTAATCTCAACTACTGTATCATCTCTAACTTCCCCTCTCAAACTATTATTTTCTTCAACACCAACTATGTCTTCAACACTATCTTCAAAAATCTCATTATCTTCATCACCAACTCCAACTATAACATCTTCAATACTGCCTTCAAAAACCTCAGCATCTTCATTACTAACTTCACCTCTATTTTCAAAAACTACTTTATCACCAACAACTCCATCACCACTATCATTACAAAAATCATCACCACCTTCACCACGAAAATCATCACCACCTTCACCACGAAAACCATTACCACCAATATCGACACTAACCTTTTTAAATAAATTTTCTAAATCACACTGTTTCACTCTACAATTACACATTTTCAAATAATCTGCAACATCACTCTTATTATTATTAAACACCACATCTCTCGAATAAACAATTCTAAAACTTGAAGGATCCCATATCTTATAACCGTTGTTAGTAAACCCTACTAAGAGCCCTTTGCTACTCCTGGAGTCAAGTTTATGTAACTGAAAATTATTTTTATAATATGCTAAAGATCCAAAAATGTTCAAATGTTTTAAACTAGGTATTCTATTAAACCACATTTCAGCTGGTGTTTTTACATTTATTGTATTTGCACTCCTGTTCAATAAATAAGCAGAAGTTAAAACGGCTTCACCCCATAATACATGTGGTAGCTGCATATCAAAAAGCAACGCTCTGGTTCGTTCCATTAAAGACCTGTTTAATCGTTCAGCTTTACCGTTCAGCTGAGGAGTATAAGGAATAGTGTAATCAATATTAATACCTTTGTTACTACAATACATTTTAAATTGTTTGCTAGTATATTCACCCCCATTATCACATCTGAATGTTTTAACTGTTGTTTTAAAATGATTTTCCGCCAAATTAATATAATTAGTTATTTTAGAAAACGCCTCGTTTTTATTTTTGATTAGAAAAACTTTAACAAAATGAGTATAATCATCCAAGAACGTAATAAAATATTTGTAACCATCCCATGTTTCTGTTTCAATAGGACCACAAATATCACTATGAATAATTTCTAAAGGCTTACTAGCTCTGTGTCTATTTGTTTTAAAAGATTTCCTACATAATTTTGACTGTATGCAGACTTCACAGATGTTTTTAATAGTTTTGATAAAGATTTATGGAAACAAGCAATGAATGAGGAAAAAGATTCCTTAGAGAGAAACAAGACTTGGGAAATCGTTAACAAGTGTGAAGCAAATAATAGGAAAGTAATTTCGAGTAAATGGATATTTACTATAAAGCCTGGTGGAAGATATAAGGCTAGATTAGTGGCGAGAGGTTTTTTACAAAAATACAATATTGATTATAAGGAGACATATAGTCCGGTGGTAAATACTACTAGTGTTAGGTTGTTGTTGGCGATTGCAGCTCAAAAAGGTTTTAAAATTAAGCAATTTGATGTAAAGACAGCATTTTTATATGGAGAATTAAATGAGGATATTTTTATGGAAATACCTTTAGGATATGATATAAAAGATAGAGAGAATAAAGTATGTAAATTAAAGAAGAGTTTGTATGGATTGAAACAAGCACCACTTATGTGGAACAAGAGATTAACGGAATTTTTGAAAAAAATGGGTTTTTTACAATTAAAATCAGATCCATGTGTGTTTATAAATAAAGATAAAGAAATATATTTGGCTATTTATGTAGATGATGGCATTTTGATTGGTGAAAATGAGATTGATTTAAATAAAATTATTAATAAATTAGAAACAGAATTTGAAATGCGGAAATTTGATAAGACTGAAAAGTTTATAGGGTTTGATATTAAAGTAGAACGAAACTCTATTAAGATTTATCAGGAAAGTTATATAAATCAAATTTTGGAAAAGTTTAAATATGAAAGCTTAAAAGATAGTAGTCATCCAGATATTTTAGTCGATACACATCAAGAGGGGAAAGTGGGAGTTGATGATGTGCATCGATATAGACAATTGATTGGTTCATTGTTGTATTTGGTTAATAAAACAAGACTGGATCTGGCTTTTCATGTTGGTTATTGTAGTAGACATCAAGAACATCCTAACTTGAATGATTTTACAAATATTAAGAACCTTTTTAGGTATATTAAAAATACAGTTAGCAGTGGTATACAGTATGTTCGTGGTAACGATTTAACTTTAAAAGCGTATTGTGATGCAGACTTTGCAGGTGATCCTGATACTAGAAAAAGTACGACTGGTTTTATTATATTTTATGGTGGTGGTCCAATTCATTGGTGTTCACGTAAACAGTCAGTCACTGCTCTTTCCAGTACTGAGGCTGAATATATTTCTGCAGCCGAGTGTATTAAAGACCTATTATACATTCAGAGTTTGATCTACGAGTTGACAAATAAATTACCAAAAACACAGTTGTTTGTTGATAATCAATCGGCTATAGTATTGATTAAAAATGGAATTTTGAATAGAAGAAGCAAACATATTGATGTTAAATATCATTTCATTAAGGAAAAAATAGATAAGAATTTGTTGGAAATTCATTATTGTTCGACTAAAAATAATTTGGCAGATATATTAACTAAACCACTGGACAGAACAAAGTTTTTGAGATTGAGACAGTGTATAGTGAGTGATACGTAAAGGACATTCTGTAATGTGATGAGTTATGTAGGTTTATTAGAATATAAGGTTGTTTGAGAATTAATTTGAAATGTTTAATGTTTAAGTTAGTTAAGTAAGGTGTTTAGACTAATTAATTCAAAAGTTTGTTTGTTGTATTTAGTTATGTTGGGTGGGTTAATTAAGCTGGGTTTTATTTTGTTTAATGAGTTGATGGGAGTTATATAAGAGATGTTATTCTAATTGTAAGAAACATAAAATTCAGAGGGGATGTTGTAATAGTAGCTTAATAGAATTTTATGTTATTGAATTACTGGCAGGTTTTATGTCTATGGTTTATAAAAAGATTATGTTGATGAAGCAGTTTGGAATAGATTCGAAAGGGGTGTCTCAGGGCTATGAGTCGAATGGAGTTTTATATATTATGTTAGATGTTTAGTTTTGTGTGACCTTATTTTGATAGATAAGTTATTATTGGTTTGATATGGGAAGTACATAATAAAATGTGATGTGTTAAAACAAAAGTGTAGTTTACTTGAAGGGTCGCCTATTCTCACAGCATGAGGTTTGCAAGAAGGGTCGGTTTTTTCAACATTGGAGAATTAAATGAGGATATTTTTATGGAAATACCTTTAGGATATGATATAAAAGATAGAGAGAATAAAGTATGTAAATTAAAGAAGAGTTTGTATGGATTGAAACAAGCACCACTTATGTGGAACAAGAGATTAACGGAATTTTTGAAAAAAATGGGTTTTTTACAATTAAAATCAGATCCATGTGTGTTTATAAATAAAGATAAAGAAATATATTTGGCTATTTATGTAGATGATGGCATTTTGATTGGTGAAAATGAGATTGATTTAAATAAAATTATTAATAAATTAGAAACAGAATTTGAAATGCGGAAATTTGATAAGACTGAAAAGTTTATAGGGTTTGATATTAAAGTAGAACGAAACTCTATTAAGATTTATCAGGAAAGTTATATAAATCAAATTTTGGAAAAGTTTAAATATGAAAGCTTAAAAGATAGTAGTCATCCAGATATTTTAGTCGATACACATCAAGAGGGGAAAGTGGGAGTTGATGATGTGCATCGATATAGACAATTGATTGGTTCATTGTTGTATTTGGTTAATAAAACAAGACTGGATCTGGCTTTTCATGTTGGTTATTGTAGTAGACATCAAGAACATCCTAACTTGAATGATTTTACAAATATTAAGAACCTTTTTAGGTATATTAAAAATACAGTTAGCAGTGGTATACAGTATGTTCGTGGTAACGATTTAACTTTAAAAGCGTATTGTGATGCAGACTTTGCAGGTGATCCTGATACTAGAAAAAGTACGACTGGTTTTATTATATTTTATGGTGGTGGTCCAATTCATTGGTGTTCACGTAAACAGTCAGTCACTGCTCTTTCCAGTACTGAGGCTGAATATATTTCTGCAGCCGAGTGTATTAAAGACCTATTATACATTCAGAGTTTGATCTACGAGTTGACAAATAAATTACCAAAAACACAGTTGTTTGTTGATAATCAATCGGCTATAGTATTGATTAAAAATGGAATTTTGAATAGAAGAAGCAAACATATTGATGTTAAATATCATTTCATTAAGGAAAAAATAGATAAGAATTTGTTGGAAATTCATTATTGTTCGACTAAAAATAATTTGGCAGATATATTAACTAAACCACTGGACAGAACAAAGTTTTTGAGATTGAGACAGTGTATAGTGAGTGATACGTAAAGGACATTCTGTAATGTGATGAGTTATGTAGGTTTATTAGAATATAAGGTTGTTTGAGAATTAATTTGAAATGTTTAATGTTTAAGTTAGTTAAGTAAGGTGTTTAGACTAATTAATTCAAAAGTTTGTTTGTTGTATTTAGTTATGTTGGGTGGGTTAATTAAGCTGGGTTTTATTTTGTTTAATGAGTTGATGGGAGTTATATAAGAGATGTTATTCTAATTGTAAGAAACATAAAATTCAGAGGGGATGTTGTAATAGTAGCTTAATAGAATTTTATGTTATTGAATTACTGGCAGGTTTTATGTCTATGGTTTATAAAAAGATTATGTTGTCATAAAGCAGTTTGGAATAGATTCGAAAGGGGTGTCTCAGGTCTAGGAGTCGAATGGAGTTTTATATATTATGTTAGATGTTTAGTTTTGTGTGACCTTATTTTGATAGATAAGTTATTATTGGTTTGATATGGGAAGTACATAATAAAATGTGATGTGTTAACCAAAAGTGAAGTTTACTTGAAGGGTCGCCTATTCTCACAGCATGAGGTTTGCAAGAAGGGTCGGTTTTTAACAAGTGGCGCAGTGGAAGCGTTCTGGGCCCATAACCTGTTAAAAACCGACCCTTCTTGCAAACCTCATGCTGTGAGAATAGGCGACCCTTCAAGTAAACTTCACTTTTGGTTAACACATCACATTTTATTATGTACTTCCCATATCAAACCAATAATAACTTATCTATCAAAATAAGGTCACACAAAACTAAACATCTAACATAATATATAAAACTCCATTCGACTCCTAGACCTGAGACACCCCTTTCGAATCTATTCCAAACTGCTTTATGACAACATAATCTTTTTATAAACCATAGACATAAAACCTGCCAGTAATTCAATAACATAAAATTCTATTAAGCTACTATTACAACACAGTCAAGCATTTCTGATTGAAAAACAAATAAAAAAGATTGAAAAATCAGTTATTACCATCGTTGAAGTGAAAAATGTTTTAGAGGATACAAAAAAACAGTTGAGTGACAGATTACTAAATAAATATTTAGGCAATCAAACAAGACAACTTTATAACAAACTAAAGAATGAAGGCACAATTAATACAAATCAATCCGAAGCATTTGACAAAGAAACGGGAGATTTCTTTAGCACTGCTATCCGTTATCTCGAACAGTGGACAGAACCTATGACAAAATTTGATGTTTTCGCTTGGATGATTTTAAATGATATTCCTCAATGGCAACAAGTAGAAGAAACTACAAGATATTTAAATGAAAAAGATATAGCAGTGGATGATTCAATGTTTGAAGAATTTATGTACTTAAAATCGTTTATGGAATGTGAAATGACCGATGAATGGAAAGCTAAAGATATGCAAGAAAAATGGAAATACTTTTTTGAAAAAACTGAAGAACTGGAAAGAAAAGCGAATCTTCTTAAAATGTGTCAATATATTTTTGCAATCCCTGGCCACAATGCTCACGTGGAACGAGTGTTTTCGTTAATTTCAGCGCAGTGGACGAAAGAACGAAATTCACTCAGTGTAAGCACAGTGGAAAGCATCATTCAATGCATTTATAATTATAAAATGACGTGCGTAGAATTTTATAATTATGTTAAAGGGGAAAAGGAGTTACTGACAAAGGTCAAATCTACTGAAAAATATGAGTGGGCAAAGAAAAGTGTAGTGTAAGAAGACTTCGTTATTATTTTAATAAAATTTTCTCAAATATTACTACTGGTTTTTTAATAATTCATGGTTTGCCCTACCTCTATTCTAAATGTCCCGGTCGGCGTCTCCGAATTTATGGCAGCCCTACACTAGGGAAATAAATAAGCCTGTTGAAATGAATACGGGGAATTTGTAAATAAATATTTTTCTTATTTTATCTAGTAATCAATATCATTAGTTGCGCATACTGCACATCAATGCTCAAGGATTGAAAGGTAAATTCTTCGAGCTAAAACCATTAGCCGATCGTTATAAACCTCTTATACCTAATCGTAGTCAACGAGTGCCGTGCCGGGTCGACTTTTCCAAAATCGTATGATTCTCCTGAACTACGACAAGATCACGTCGCATCTTACTACAGCCATGTATGTATGTGATGTGAGGAATACGCTGAAGTGGGACCGACGCGTAACCCCAGGTACCGAAAAAAAGAGACCGCCTATTCAAAGGCGTCGCTATTAACCTCACTTATGATCATCTGACCGGAGATTCCCTAAAAATTAAGGGGATATCTATACCATACCGCACTGATCAGCTCCAAACATCACATTCGGGGACCTCAACCTTAAAATGACCGCACTCAACCAGACGAGAGACGAAGGGGTGGGAATATTATGGGATAAGACCACGCACTTACCAAAGGAAATCATAACAGACGCAGAATGCGAGGAATATATACTACTACTAGAAAAAGCCATCACAGAAACCTTGGGTGAGTATGCGCCGCTACATGAAAACAACAGAAGACATCAACTTTCAGAAGAGATTAATGAATAATAATTGAACCTCACTACTCTGGGATATGCTCGATTGGGATCCTTGGCACCTCCGTGCACAAGACTTAAATAAGGACATGCTGCGCCGAAATAATGTAACATAAGATGCAGGGAATCAGGGAAATAAAACATCTTCTATTCTATAGGAAAATAAATAACAGGAAATTTGTAAATCAACCTTTTTTTATTTTGACATAATACTAAAAATAAAATAATAGTTATCACACATAGTATAAATAAGTACCTAACACCTAGTGCAATCTTATGCTCAAATAAGGATTCAATGGCCAATAATATTTTATGAAACCAAACTCTTAGCTTGCTTCTCAGTAGCCTTTTTTATCATGCATTGCTTTGATGTAGGTATTTATAATAAAGCTACACTATGAGAACATTGTAGTGATATGGTAAAAATACCTTTGACCATTTGCATGCAGACTTAACTACTCCTTTGCCAACAGAATGTAAAAGGAGATTAGGTCTTCCAATTTTGGCGTCTATTAATGAAACGTATGTTTATTTGTTCCATAAGATGTCTAGATTACAATGGTACTTATAATTAAACTTCGTATAACGGGAATACTGAGAAATACGATCATGAAATCAAAAATCACTTATTAAACTGAATATTTTTATTACTACTAAGTAGGATATCAATATTTTCAATCAATAGTCAGACGACTTAGAAGTAAATACATAGTATTTCATCTTAAATTATGCAGGTCGTTCCAGTTCTCATCTTGATACCGTGTCCAAGATAAAAATACTTGAATACCGCACGCTCAACATTAGGTGTACACGTGCAGAACAGCCAACAATGTCTTCGCACATTGCGTTGAAATCTTACTGAACAATTAACACATCATCCTTCTGGACTAAATGCTGTACCGTCTTGAATATTCCATATTCATTAAAACCCTTCAATTACACAGGAAAACAGAAATATCAATTTCATACTATTCGAAAGAAACGGACTAAATATAATGAATGAATGAAGTGTTGTTGTCACTAAACTTGTCTTTCTGACAGTGTCAGATAGTGCTGCGGCTTGATTTTATGTAAGTAACTCGATAATCTAAATAAAATAAAGGCTTGAGTTCATTTTCTCTCAGTGTGCCAGTTGATGTAGTCGCGATTAGCACAGAGCATGTAACCTTTGCGATTAGATAAATATCACCAACATGACCAACACTGCCACACTAGTTAAATACGTAGGTAGGTAATAAACTACTACTAAAAATAGGTAAATGATACACTACATCAACAGCTTCTATTTATTAATATATTTTAAGTAGGTACTATAGATCACAATAGTCTTGGTCTTACACAGTCGCCAATTAAGTATAGATTTACCAGCAATCTCAGTTATAAATGATTATATCGTGTGATATCAACGTGATGGTGATATTAACCGACATAATACTGTGATGAAAATACAGTTCTGTTCTGTGGGTTAAAGTGCTGTCAGTTGATAACGTGTAGGTTGTTTTTTTCTGGATCTTGCTATGATTCTTTCCTTTAAGTTTTTTATTGTGTGCGTTTCAAACATAAGAAGCTGCTAGTTTGAATGGAATGGATTAGATTCAACTTGCAATTGAATTTTCGAATTATGTAATCGAGACAATCGAGTGCCTGACCGTTTATGACTGAGTAACAACACTAGAGTCAAACTGACAAGAAACCAAAAACTACAATCCGTTTCACGATGATTTTTACACTACTTTAAGCAAGAGTAAGCAAACTTAAAAATGAGATTAAACACAGGAGGACCTGCTGCAGCGTCAATGGTAAATTGTTTTACTTAATAAAAATAGATTTGGTTACCACCTCGAACTGTAACTATGTATATAATTCGTTTTTTTTTAATGTCAATCGTTAAACACGCTTCAATACACGTATTTATTACATTAACAACCATAGCGGGAATTGAATCAATTGAGTAAATTATCAATACATTTTCTTTTTATAACGATTTTGTGATCCCGGTTAGGCTTTATTTTAAAAAAATGACCATTTTAAATTATAAATTCGTTACTTTTTTTAAGGTTTACGTAATACGATTAGACTTACAATACAAGGGGGGGCACAAATACTATATTCTCTCTGCAACCCTTTTCCACATTAGCTTGCTATATTCCCGAGCTTGGGTGAATTTTTTATGTACTTATCTGTTATTTCTCTATGATTATTTAATTTAAGAACTCCCGGCGAAGCAGTTGGGTCATACTAACACGACGACTTGTACGTGTTTCACTAAAAATAAATTCAGTACCTTTCATCTCTGAAGCAAGTAAGTATACCATTATGATATTGTCATGTAAGTAAACAAACTTACGAAGTAACGACATTGTGAAGAGGTACCTATACAAACATAAAACATTTTATTTGGCGCGTAAAAATACTTTTTTTTTTAAATTGCTGCTTGACTTATCACACACGTTCAAAATCACGTTGAATCCTACAAAGTTGTTTTGAACGGGAAAATGAGCTTTGTAGTGCTTTTAGATAATGTGTCAAGGTAACTTATTATACATAATAATAGTTTAAATATGTGTATACCCAAGAAACTCATGTTTCTATTATTTTCAAAAAACCGGTAAAGTGAAAATAGAATTCGATTTAAGTTTCTGAACGATGCCTATTAAAAAGTCAATGGCATTACAGCAGGCCACAGACAAGCATTACCATTCAACTTCGGTGAACTTCGTTCAATAGTTGTTCACTTTTATGACTCTCATAGTACGATTATTAGCAGAACTAAATTAGGCCTGCTTCTGAACTGAATGAACATTGAACGTTTTCTTAAAAGGTCATAGTAAGCCTCCTGAGCACAAGGTAAGATATCTAATGGGCAATGTTAAGCACGTTAAGCTTGTTTTGGCGTGGGGTATCCTTCAAAAATGTTTTATGAATGTTACCTATTTAAAAATTTCGCAAACTTCAAAAGCAAAATGTCAAATATTTTGAAATCTCAAGAAACCTAAGCAATATGGCGACGGCTACGAGTGACTTTGAGCCGTGGCTAACTGAAAAGCTGAGATCACTAAAAACTGACGAAGGAGTTTTCGGATCGTACATATCAGGTATTTTAGAAACCGAAGATAGTGTGGATGAGAAAAAAGATGCTTTAGAAGGCATATTATCTGAGATAGTGGTAAGTATCAACTGGTTGTAGGCTGGAATTAGTTTGTTTTTTCTCTAAATAATATTTCTTTTTTAACAGGAAAAGGACATTTCTACTCACATAGATGAGATAATAGAGAAATGGGAATCATGTCGGGTATTGGAAGAATCCCCAAAGCTTGTTACGGATGTAGATGTTCGGCTAGCCAAATTGTTAGAATCTCAAGCTCCAGCCACTACGACACGACGAGAATATACCGATGAAGAGAAAAAGATTCGTGAAGCAATATTGTCCCAGTATAGTCAGCTCTCTGATAATGAGGTATGTCATTCAAAGTGATTATTGTACAAACAGTTGAACACTTTCATGAAAGAGGTTATGATGACAACTTTACTCTCATACCATGACACATTTGACTCGTTTCAATAAAACTGCTCTAAATAAGTATTTAATTATAATATGTTATAGGAAGACGTTGTACAAGAAGAGGAGGCTGTTGGTCCGGACTTAGTTAAGAACACAAATGCAGCCGATGTCCATGCTGCAGCGCGCGAGCGCCGTGAACAAGCCCGACTTGACGCCCAGAAAAAAAAGGAAAAGGATAAAGAAGATAGGTAAAAATCTTGCAATATTTCAATCCTCATAGACCACCTTAAAATATGTTGTTGATTCAGTCACTTATTCATCCAACACTTCATTCCATTTCACAAATTATTTCAATATTATGTTAAATTTCATTAATCTCTTGTGATTTCAGGGAAAAACAAAAACAGCTAAAGGAGGAGAAAAAAGAAAAACGCAAGACACAAAAAGGCGAAAGGAAGAGGTAGCAATCTAAACTGTAACTGAACATGCTTGGCTGTTCAACATTGCTTTGTGAATATGATATTAAAATCTTGTTAATATTGCTCAATATTGCACAAATGCAAGCTGGACATTCATATACCCATGTGTCTTAGTATATTTAATCCATTTTTACATGAAGCAATAATATCAGTACTGTTTAGATTAAAGAAAATGGTCATATGCAACAGCTACTACTGTTTTGTATTAATTCTGCATTAATGCCATGTCATTTCTTTTAAATACCAACCTACATCATCTAAAAACTCACTTCAGAAGTTTCTAGTTTGCTGCCTAAAGTAAGATAGCCCAAAACTCAGAGGAATATGTATTAACCTGACAAATGTATGAACATATGTAACATACATTCATAAGAAAAATACACTCAAAACAACAAGAAATATTATACCGAAAACTGTTGAACGCTTACATGCAAACGGCTTCTAGTAGGTGGTCATATGACCGGTTAATATCCTATTAGACAATGAACACTGCCAAGGCAATATCAAGGGCCTCATAATATCCTTAAAATAAAACCTAACAGCAGCAAAAAACATAGTGATGTGAAGAAATATGTTAATTATTTAAACATGTGTAGTTTGACATTGTCAATCTGCATTAATTAACTAATGTTCCCTCTATTGTTAATTGTAATTGTTGTAAAGTTTTTCTAAATTTTATTATGAAATCATGTTAAAAATACAAACCAAGATTTTCAACCATGTGTTAAACTGGCATCTAGCTTATATAATACCAGCCTTATTGATCTGGGATCAGTTCCAAACAACCGTCTGATACAGAAGAAAAATCACTAAAGCTACTTAATGTAAAAAATCTATGTCTGAGGAAATTGATGGTGCTTTATTTGTTCCTATGTAAACCTCCATTGTGATAGATATTAGATAGCTATTAGTAAAGTGCTGTTGCATTGATCATTCTAAAATTTTTTATATAACCTATTGGTATTATGTCGAACTGGAGTATTAGTATAGAATTACTTCAATTTTTCTTTTCAAAATTAAGTAAGCACCAATGTGTCTAATTGTTTGGAATTTTATTTTTTTAGTAAATTTTTATGTAACAATGTGGAAAAAGGATTAATTAGGGTAGGTAATAATTTTTGGAATTCATAATTTCTTGCAATCTCTATTAAAAAAATGTTATTAAGTGTGAAGTACCATGTTATTATTAAAAATTATATTTCATAAAAACAATATTGCCTTCATACAGTAAGTGCTGTAACTGCAGTATTTTATACCTCTACATTGGAATAGTGGATGTGTACAGTAAAAGATGAATATAATACATTGTTGTCATGTCATTATTAGCTCTACTACAATAACTCTTGCGTTTTCTTTTTTTTATTATTAACATCATATTTTCATATTTCACTGTACACAATTTTAATATGCTTTTAGTCATTATTATAGTTGTTATTTATTATGATGCAATACAATACATGTGTAATATTTCAATAAAATCACATGTGTGTATGACATATTTTTGTTTTATTTATGTAATATGAACAGGTAGGTATACTTTTAATATTAGCATCATATTGTGTTCTGTAGTTTATGTCTACCCCATGCCGAGAAGACTTGAGTTTATGCATGTATTAGTATATTGCAAATTTTAACAAAATCAATCAAATAATGCAACGGTACACAAATGACATAGCACCTACTATTAAAATAAAAGTAAAAAATACCTTATAGGCGTTAATAAAAACTCGTTTAAATTTTTAGCAAGGGAGCAAAAATCAGATCGGTATAAATTATTGTGGTATTTCAAAATTCCCATCAAATGAAAATAAATGTATAAGTAATAAACAGTGACAATTAACATAAGCATTGAGAAATCGCATCTGCCTTTCTTAATTTTATAAAAAGGAATTAGTTTCAAAACTTGGAACAATAATAAAACGATTTTACTACTACAACCTCATAAATCATGCAATCCAGTAAAATACGAATATGAATGCACGATCATTGTACACATAACAAAGTATATAAGTAAAATTGTAAATATAACAAAATATATAAGTAAAATTGTACATAAAACAAAGTAAGACTATTATAATTCACAATACATATAATAATATGCAGTACTTGCTGACTAGCATGAGTCATCTATGATGACATGATGATTTCATTGTTACAGTCTACTCGCAGTTATTTTACCTCTGACAGCAGCAACCTTATTGCAATAAAAATAAAGATCATTGTGATTTTGAGACTTGCCAATGGCAGCAACTCAATAGCAACCTTAATGCCATATCAATAAAAATCACTGTGAATTTGACAGTTGATGCAAAATAACTGAATGGACTGGAGGGTGTCACTGGCCTATCACAGATAGTAACATTTAATTGGTCTTTATTAACAATTTTATCACAATTTACTTCTCAGTTACAACAAAGTTGTGAGCACCACCAGCATAGATTTGTGTAATTTTTGGATTCTTATCTATTTCCAAAGGCACTAAAGTAGGCTGTAGGATTTCGTTTCCTAAATTAATTCCTGTATTGAAATGCTCATTCCACCCCCACGCCCAGAGAGTATTGTCTGTTGCTAAACAAATAGTGTGTTCTGAACCTAATGCAACATCTTGTACTTGTCTGCCATCTGAAAAATAAATTAAAATGATAATATTATAATTAGGCACTTAATATAATACTATATTATAGTTAATACCACACACAACAATATTCCATTATATTTTCAGCAATCACACTGGCTATGTCACCACACCACACTGCCCAGGAAATATATTCTGATTGTCTAAATTCGATCATTGACAATAACAACAAACATCTTAAGGTCTTGAGATGAGGTGGTATCTATATAAGGGAACGCTGAAGAGTTTACTAACCTGGCAGCTTGATATGTGTAAATGTTCCCGGCACCACTGTTTTATCAGTTCCCAGTTGTCCCCAATTATTTCTGCCCCAGGATAAAAGTGTCCCATCTTCCAACCACAATAATACATTTGTCCAACCACTCAACAACTTTTTAACTTCTTGTTTTACACCTATATCTATTTTATTGGGTTTAAATACTTTTTTATATTTTTCAGAACAAAGCAACAACTGGCCATGCTTGTTATCACCCCACACATATAAGGCTCTCTCCTCCGAGCACCATGCTACAGTGTGGTTTTGTCCACAAGCTAAATGAGATATTTTACCAACACCCTGAACCTTCTGAAACCTATCAGAGGATAAAATGTCATTCCCCAATCCAAGTTGACCATGCCTGCCACATCCTGAAGTCCACACCTCGCCTTTCGAATTGACTATTGCTGTGTGTCGTAGGCCCATAGATACCAAAATAGCATGCACTGGAAGTCTAATTGGCCTCATAATTTCTGAGAAATATTCTTTCGGTGTTGTTGGCATTCCCAACTGGCCATAAGCATTGGAACCCCAAACAACCATTGTTTGGTCATCTGTTACTCCACAGCTGAAGTCCCATCCACATACTATATTTGTGAAAGTAACACCACTCAAAGACCATGTTCTTTCAATATTATGTACTTCTGTGTCTCTTGCTAGTTGGAGTTTTGAATTCCATCCACAAGAATAAAGCTTGCCTTCATTGTCTATCAGAAGACTATGACCACCTCCGCATGCAATTTTCTTTATTTTGTTATCATACAAATGCAGTTCAACACTGCTAGGCGTTTCTACTTGTTCACTTACAGTACCCACTCCTAACTGCCCATGTGAATTAGCTCCCTGAAAGTAACATTCACGGTATTAAAGATATTAGAAAAAAAAAACAAGTTTATACAAATACATGTACATTCATCAACAAGTCGGGAAGTCAATTGAAGTTTATAGTAAGGCTATGTGCTACTTACTACTGGGTACTTACCCAAGTCCATAGTGCCATATTTACGTTTAGTTGATATAAAATCTTGATTAATTTCTAAAAATCTCAGTTGCCTCATAGGTTATGTTATGTATTTTGACTGGTATACTATAATAAAAATGTACTCTGTGCTGGTGTATAAGATCAGTGATTAAAGATAGATAGATAATAACAAGATAATAATGATAATATTGTCAATGTCATTGCGAGTGACACACAGCCACAGAATACCAATTGCCATAGCTGCTTGTCCTGTGGGGTGTGTAAATGTGGCTCGGACCAGACTGTATAATCTATGGCTCGGACTATTTGGTTGCTTACGGACGTAAACTCGGTTGGAAGTCACCGTAACACGGCCGGTTACACGGAATGCACCCTAGGGGTTTGACATTTCTCCAGCAGTACAATTTTGTTTTGTAGTCTGTGACAACTTTTGACATTTACAGCTGAGCAGAAAATGTAAATAGAGAGCTGAAAAACTCGTATTCTAATTGAAATTATTTAATTGAACTGTAAAATAGCCTTGAACCGGAATACAAAATCAAAAGCATTACTAAATGTTGCACTCCTTAAAATGGTAGGACAAATAAACGTATTACTGTGTAACTATTTCATTTTATAAATTTAAGTCTTGTATCGAAATTGTATTTTCTTAAGGTAAAGAGGCAATGGATTCATCTAAAAGACATGCGACTGCTGCTCAAGTGACAGCATTGATGGATTTCATGCAAGAACATTCCAATGTCGCGAAGGGTATTCTTAATTCAGGGCTTGAAAGGGAAGACTTGGAGGCACAGTGGCAAGATCTTACAACCACACTTAACTCCATGGGAGGAGCTGTTAAATCCGTTGATAAATGGAAGCAGGTACATAAACTAACATTAGTATATTAGGGGATAAGAATTTAAAGACAAACCGTTACTAAACGAAAATATAAAATTTTACACAGGAGCACACAGGTGCACACAGGTGTGCATATTAAAAAAATGCACACCTTTTTCACAATAGAAATTAAAATCATGGTGATTTGAGCCATCTTTTGAGGTGATATTGGAGGTGTATTTATTAGCACTATAACACAAAATTCAGAAAAGTTTTTTTTTTTTTTAATAGAACATTGTTATTGAAAACATTCGTTTAGTAACGGTTTGTCTTTAAAGGTGCGACGAGTAATTTTTACAACAGCTTATAGAATAGTATCAATAAAAATGTTGATTTTCAGACTTGGCGTGATCTCAAATCAAATACGAAGAAAAGGGCTATGAAACAGCAGCAATCATTGTGTGACACTAGTGGAGGATTGAGTTCAGAAGGGAGTGGGGACACCTCACAGAATATAGACAGTGAAAATTATGTGCCACCTCAGAAAAGATTTGGTAACTACTTACATTCTGAAGGGTTATAAGTACAGTTTCACTGACATCTTACCCAAAGTATTAAGCGAACTGGCCAGTATTATACAACCTTTCTCAAAACTCAAGCATTGGTTAAAACTCGCCTAAAGCAGTATAAATATGAACAGTATGGAAACTAGTCTATTTGTTGAAATTAAAGAATGTAATATTTAAAAATATGTATAGACGCCAGCAGGTCAAGCTACCCGAAACTGTCAAATTTTCCCAATCAACTTTGAACCTTAATGTTTAGCGATAAAGTTGAAAATCGATTAAAGAAATTTGACAGATTGTAGTAGCTTGATGTGCTGGCGTCTCTACAAACATCTTTATTCTTCTCGCAATTATAAATTATTTACCGAAAAATACTTTCGCCGGCTACGACATGTTCGAAATGCTTTGTTATTAAATTTTACAGTGTAAAATATTCTCATTCTAATAAATAGTTGTTTTTTTAAGAAGCCAAGTTCAAACAGCCTGATACTAGGTATACAATACGCTCGAGGCATTTTTAAAAATATGGACGGTCCGTGGCACAAGGAATAAAATGTATTACGCGACTACTCGTTCCAACGCGGCGCCCACAGAGTACATTTGCGGCGCCCGTGACTGAGAGCCACAGAACACTTTTACCTAACGCTGAGAGCCGAGTCTTATTTTATAAGTGTATAGTCTTTGGCTGAGAGCACCGCGACTATCACAAATAGGGGTCTCGTAAATGCGCGCGTCTGTGTGTGTGCCGTTTCGAACGTTTATACGTAGTTTCTGTACTGTTCATATCTTTACTGTGCCTTTTCCCAACTATGTTGGGGTTGGCTTCCATTATAACAGGACACAGCTGAATACCAGTATTTTAAGAAAACAATTGTTCAAACAATCTTTACTAAATCTAGAATGCAAAATCTTAAATAGAGAATGGTGTCTGAGGGGGGGTTGGGAGGAGGGACCTGAATGACAGATCACAGAGTGCTTTCTTATACCCTGTTCATTAGGTAAACCGTTTTTTAACCCCCGACGCAAAAACGACGGGGTGTTATAAGTTTGACGTGTCTGTGTGTGTGTGTGTGTGTGTGTGTGTGTGTGTGTGTGTGTGTGTGTGTGTGTATGTCTGTCTGTGGCATCGTAGCTCCCGAACGGATGAACCGATTTCAATTTTGTTTTTTTTGTTTGAAAGGTGAATTTGTCGGGAGTGTTCTTAGCTATGTTTGATGAAAATCGGTCCAAGATGGCCGCCGCTACAAAATGGCGGATTACATATTTTTTTCACAACTCCCTCAATATGGGTATCAAATGAAAGGGCTTGACTAGTAGAATACTATACACTATGATAAATTACAAATCCAAGATGGCCGCCACCACAAAATGGCAAAATACATTTTTTTTTTACAACTCCCTCAATATGGGTATCAAATGAAAGGGCTTGACTAGTAGAATACACTATGACAAATTTCAAATCCAAGATGGCCACCACAAAATGGAGAATTACAAAAAACCTGATTAAATACCAAATTATCTGAATCTCAAAACGCAAGAAAATAAAAGAAAAGAAATAATAAGAAGTCCCTACAAAAAGCATGAAATAAAAAATTAAATTAAAAATTTAAAAAACCCCCGACTACGTGAAACCCTATAAAAAGAAAAAAATAACCTTGAAATTATGACCCTACGTAAGTACGTATGAAATTTTTTGATTAAATATTGTCCTGTCGGGGGACCGCTACTATTTTAAACTTTAACAGAACGTTAGGCTAATATTTAGAGCGGTCCCCCGACGGGACAACATTTTATCAAAAAATGTCATACGTACTTACGTAGGGTCATAATTTCAAGGTTATTTTTTTCTTTTTATAGGGTTTCACGTAGTCGGGGGTTTTTTAAATTTTTAATTTTTGACAGATGGAACTAGTGATTGCAGCAACACACAATACATTGATTGATACACGTAGGTACCTACGTGTATATCTTATTGTCTGTAAGAAGTCATCAATAAGATAAGGCAGTTTATATATTTATTTTGTTATGCATTTTAAAGGGGGGTGACTGCCGAGATGACGACTTATAGAGAAATATGGAAGAAAAAGACATGTTGCGCCGAATGAATGACGCATTTTAAAGTAAACTTTTACGTAATCTGGAATATGTACCTACGTTCTAAGACAGCTGTCAAAAAACGGTTAACGTAATGGATATGGTATAGATAAGTTTACTTTGATAGTCATAAATCTTAATTTTATAACCAACTTACTTAATTATGTACCTGTGACTGTATTATAGGTTTGCGTTACGATTATTTGTGAATAGATTTTTTGCTAAGTACTGATAATTATCTTTTGTGTACAAAATTTCAGCTTCCTTTGATGAAGAAATTATTAAAATAGAAAGAGACAAATTAGAATTTGAAAAAGAGTATAAGATACAGAAAATTGAAGTATTATCCAGGTAATAAATGACGAATTTTATATTTTGATTAATAAAGAAACATAATGTATAATAATAATGGGAGCAGTGGTGGCCCAGTGGAAACAGGCCGCGATTTACGAGTCGTAGGTCGTAGGTTTGAACCCACTTCCTCTCACAGAGAGGAGTCCTGTGTCCCAACAGTGGGAACATTATAGGCTGATTATGTTATGATGTATGCACATTAAACAAATCTGTACTTAATGGTTTGTTTCGTTTCAGAATAGCATCAGCTTTAGAAGAATTAGCTAAGAAACAATAAATACATAATTTAATACGCACTGTTTCATTGATAAATCTCTCTTTACCTAGTAGGTACTTACCAAAAAAAAAAAAAAATAATAACATTATTGAATTTTTTTTGTAAATCAATCAATACAATATTAATACCTACACAACCAAAAAAGCCCGAATTTTGCTTGATATAAAAATATTAGATGTACCTACGCACGGCTACACATCAAGCTATACATAACCAGTATAAACTGACTTCTGATTGAACGAAAACCTGTACAATGCGAGGTCAGCTAAAACTGGAAATGTATAGCTTGATGTGTAGCCGTGTGTACAGTAGGTACTGCTGTCTTTTAACAATAGATGGCGCTAAGCGGCTAAGCGATCTTCAATGAGAAGGCGTAAGCTACGAGAGCAACACTGAAAGTTTTTAGAACTGGCCACTTGTAAACGATATAATAAAAAAATAAGTTCAAATTTTGAAAATGGAACTCTTTGCCAATATTATTGTGTATGTATTATATTCATTTGTCATTTGTTTACGATTTGGCGGCAAATTGAAAATTGTCTGCGTCACGTCAACAGGAATTTAACGCGTAAAAATTTTCGTACAATGATTTTTTATGAGTTTCGATGTGATTTAAGTCAACAAGAAAGTTATGATAGACCTCGATTGGCCTTTCACGATGAAGCCCCATCTCGTGCCACTGTTTACAACTGGTACACATTTACTGCGGCCAACGCGCCCGCGCGTTTTTCAAGCTTTGACCATGTGCTAGCGGCGCGCATGCGCGTCCATACAATTTACTCAATTTTCTTCGAGTGCGGCGCAATGCACAATGGACGCACGGGTGCGTCCATTGTGCAAACTCGAAAATTTTCAAACGCACAGAAGCGTCGTGCCGCACTCGGAGCCGCACTGGGTAAAACTTTCTTCAACCGCGCATGCGCGTTCATAGCACCACACGAAAATTATTTGAACGCGTGTGAGCGTTCGTCGCACAGGATTAGTGAGCTATTTTATTAGCATTTGCGGAAAATTCGCTAATAATTCAGCAGTTAATGCGTTAATGAGTTTAAACGTGGACGCACTAATCTCACCGATGATCTGCGTGAGGGATGGCATTCTACGGCGACGACTGGATACGCGGCGTATGATAGAAACTGACAAAAGAGTGACTTATTAGCAGATTCGGACAAGCTTAGGCATCGGTATGAGTCAAGTGCACAAATTCATCTATGAACATTTAGCGGTCAGGAAGCTTTGTGCCCGGTGGCCCATAAGCTCCGTCGTGTTGATTGGTGTCGTGAAATGGTTCAAAGATTTAACGGATTTCAAATGCTGTGTTTGACATATTTACTGGTGACGAAAGCTGGATTTATTGTTATGATCCTGAAACTAAGAGACAGTCTGTTGTCTGAGTGTTTCCTTCCGAGGAGTTGCCAACTAAAGTGAAGAGAGGTCGAAGCGTGGGAAACAAGATGGTGGCCTTGTTCTTCGGAAGGACAGGTCATTACGCAACAATTGTTTTAGAGGATCGAAAAACAGTTACTGCAGAGTGGTACACTAACAATTGTTTGCCACTTGTCTTGGAAAAAGTTTGGGAGACGACCTAGCAGTAGGATCCACCTTCACCACGACAACGTCTCGTCGCACACCGCCAAGCAAACAATCGACTACTTGACGACATCAGACGTGGAATTACAGGGTCACCCGCCCTATAGCCCCGACCTCGCACCTTGCGATTTTTATTTATTTCCGAAAATAAAAGAAAAACTTCGAGGAAAACGTTTCATGGACGCCGAGGAAGCAGTGGCTGCGTTTCAAAATGCCGTCGAAGAGGACGAGTGGGTAAAGTGCTTTTCTCAGTGGTTCCATCGGATGCAGCGATGTATTGATGTAAATGGTCACTATTTTGAAAAGATATAATAAAACTAATAACTTGCTAGTTTGTTCATTTTTTGATTTTCTAAGAACTTTCAGTGTCACCCTCGTATATGGATTGTAATCAGCGCTATCGAAAGGGCTCGGAATTACTCTTAATTTGACAAGAAATTGAAATCAAATCTAAACCAAAACTAACAACCATTTCTAGTCTCAATTAATTTTGGGTCAAACGCCCGCCTTTATGCTTGTATACCTAAACAGCCCTCGAACCAACATTAAAAATGAAATCAGGTACCATTGGGGTGGCAATCGAAGCCTACATGCACTTATTGACAAAAATTCTGAGCCGATAGGTACGTAACAAATCATGAATGCCTACTATCTATAGTACGTAACGTACGTAAGTACCTACCTACTCATCTTTTTGGCATGAGTAAACTGGTAGAAATCGTCACGTAACGAAATATCGTCATGCGACTTTTTGCGAGAGAGATCGTTTTCATGGTTTTTGAGGGTGCTAAGTATCAGTTGTCCCATGGGACTAGTGGGACATGATTTTAAAAATATGTTAGTATCAGTTGTCCCATGGGACTAGTGGGACATATAATCCCACTTGTCCCACCATGGGACTGGGTCAATGGGACTAGTGGGACAGACCCATAGCAAGGTCAAAATGAAAATCCAAGATGGTGACTACTTTATGTGAGCTTCTAAAAACTTATTTTTCTCTCTTTATCTGTTTGTTCTGACGGGGGTCCCCCGACCGCACACGTTTTTTTTTCTATGTCTTCAGCCGAGCGATTCTGTGAAAATCTCTCACCGTGGATTAAGTATGCCAATAGAGTCAATCCCTAGCATTAGTTGGAATGACAGCTCACTCCACGCCACAGAACACTTTTACCTAACGGTCTCCACGCTCACTTCACCTAAGTTATCACGGTGAGATGGTTACAGAATTGCACTGCAGGTCTATACGTATCTAATAATATTTTCATGTATTTCATGTAGCCAATGTTGGTTGTGTGATTAATTACGCCTCATCCGCATCTGTCGAGTTGCGAACTTTCTGCTTGTTTGTGGGATTTGTTCGCGAACTTGAGTCGGGACCAGGGGCGTAGCTGCCGCTGTATCAGCCGTATCGACTATACGGGGCCCCTGACCCCTGAGCTACAGGGGCCGTCGACGTGACGTGTATAAGCAAACATTTTTGAAATAATATCCAGAACCTAAAATTCTTGTTGATAATTAATAATACTTATTTATTTTTATAAATTGGTTCAAAAATATGTTTAATAAAAAAGGGGTGAGTACCGAGATAACGACTAATAGAGAAGTATGGAAGAAAACTGTGTCTGCCTCATTGGTCTAGTGGTCGCAAGCGCTACTGCTGAGCATGAGGTCCTAGGTTCGATTCCCGGGTCGGGCAAAGTGATATTGGGTCTCGGCTTCCAATCTAACCAGATGCAGGTAAATGCCAGTATCTTACGTCCAGAGCGACTGGCTATTTGACCGCCAGAACCCAGTTACTGGGTAATGCGATGTCCCTTGGTAATACTGGGTGTCAGACTTTCGGGCTTCTGACGACCCGTAACGACTGTCAAAGATCCACGAATGACAGTCGGGACCAACGGCTTAACGTGCTTTCCGAAGTACGGAGGGGTCTCGATATCTCTTCAATCGACTCGTGTGACTGTTATTACTTAGCCACGAGCCCCTCATTTTTTATTTTGTTAAAACAATACCCTCTGTAGCTTCACAGATGGGTAAAAAGGGCCCCCAAAAAAATTTGATACAAGGCCCCATTAGGATGAGCTACGCCACTGTCGGGACCTTGAACTTGAGAAAGATTATTTCGTAAATAACTCATTGATATAAACGATGAGTAATTAGGTGTTAGTCTGTGTTTGTAACGCCTCCGCGCTTTGAAGAAAAACAAAAATTTTGAAATTCGTTAAGTAGGTATGTAAATAGGACCTAAGTAAAACCTTAGGGCCTTTTTATTGTCGTGCGTGTTTGCGCCCGCGTGCAGGCCAGGCACGCATGCGTGCTGCGGGCCGTACGCAGAGCATTATTTTCGTCACGCCGGCGCCGCCATAGTATTGTGCGTGTCGCCAGGAAGAGAACATATTGATCATACAACCTGCGTGCGACCCGCTTGACAGTAAAAACAACACTGTCTGTCAAGGTTCGCCACACGCACACGGGCGGCACGCATCCGTGCGAGCCACCCGCGATCCGCGTGCGTGTGGCGCGCATGACAATAAAAACATGTATGATACGATAGGTTGCGCTTGCGGGCAGCACGCATGCGTGGCTGGCCTGTACGCGGGCGCAAACACGCATGACAATAAAAAGGCCCTAATGTATGTATGGAAATAGGAAGTAGGTACCTACCTTCATGTAGGTATAGAAAAAGGAACTACCTACCTTTATGTAGGTAGATATCTATGGAAATAGGAAGTACCCACCTTCATGTAGGTATGGAAATAGGAACTACCTACCTTTATGTAGGTAGGTATCTATGGAAATAGGAAGTACCTACCTTCATGTAGGTATGGAAATAGGAACTACCTCACGTAGGTATAAAAATAGGAACTAACTACCTTAATGTAGGTACAAAGTTTAGTACGTAGGTAAACGCATAATAACGAAGTAAAAAGAGTAAACTCTAGGTTCAAAGTTATTTCGGAGATTTGTGGTTAAATAATTTCGCTAGAGTTACGCATTCTATTTGTCTTAATAGGTACGTGGGGCTTAAACATAACTAATTGAAATAGGTAGGGTAGGCATGTGTATAATAAACTCTGTAGGTCGCAAAATACAGGCGTGATGTTGAGAGAGAGTGAGTGTCCGGTCTCATCAACCGTACATTTACTTTGCGAATGCAGCAACCTACTTGGATGTCGTGCGGCACAAATATTACGCTATAATTGTAACTTTTTACTCAAGGCGTATCGAGTCAGACAACAACTGTGGAACTAACCCCTTGTCAAGAGAAAGAATGCTCTGAATCTCAGATCCATCTTCACCGACAAGAACAATGTCAGCGGCAAACAGCATGCACCAGGTTGCCTCCAGCGACCATAATGAACAGGAAGAGGTAAGGACTTAAAGTCGATCCCTGGTGCAAGCCTACAGTCACACTAAACTCGTCGGTAGTGCCAGCAGCCAATCGGACGTAGGTACGAGATCGACTGTAGGTACATAGCACGAATTAACACATTCCTACCAACATCTTAATATTAAAAATCCATAGAAAAAGTACCTAGTTAGTTAATGAAGATATCAATAGACTTGGCTTGGCCAACGTCAGCCGTTTTGCACAAGGGTCGTTAAGTTCCAGTAACTTAGCAATTAATTGCCAATTACGGCACTGGATGCAATGTGGTTCAACAGATAAGTAGGTAATAAATATTTTTGTTGGCAGTAGGTAATAAAATGAGCGATATCTGTTATAAATTTACATTTTATTTTTCTTTATTTTATAAGTAGGTTTAGAATTAACAAAATTATGGTAAAATATCCGAGTAGGGATTAAAGTATGTACAGACGCCAGCATATCAAGCTACTACAATCTGTCAAATTTCTTTAGTAGATTTTCAATTTTATCGTTAAAGCATTAAGGTTCAAGGTTTATTCGGAAAATTTGACAATTTCGGGTAGCTTGACCTGTTGGCGTCTGTACCTATAATTATTTTTGAAGATTGTCATTATTGTATCTCATCATTTAAGTATGTAGATAGTTGATAGTTAAACATAATAATTGGGTAAGTACCTACCCACGCAAGTGACAAGTCAAACATTTCCCAGTTAGAAAATAATCGTTCATTAAAGGTTGGTAACAAAAACTAATCTACTCACAGTTATATCCAGTAATTACCACAATAACACTCCGATTTCACGCAATTAGTACTTATACGTATCAACCGCTTGGCAGGTCGCAACTAGCGCAAACTGCATGCTCAGCCAGACGTTATGTCATTGATGTGGCCTACGGATGGGTATGCAACTATGAACTATGCATAGCGCAGGAATTTCGTATGCCGAAACCGAGGCGGTTTGAAATATGAACTTCGTGGTTAACTAACTGCTTGGAAAATGGAAAAGTTAACATTTGTTCAAGAATTCAGGTACATTTTTGTGTCAGGAATTCGGAATAAGTTTTTAGTAGATATCTACCTCATTTAGGCCCCGTTTAGTTGTGGTTTTGATGAAGAAATAAAGATGAATGTTAACACTAGTAGTTAGGAATTAAAGTAGGGCTGTACGAACATCAAAACGCACATAAAAGTAGTGTAGTCATCTACCCACGATAAAAGTAGGCTATTACCTGGGTAGGTATAGTCGCCTAGTTTTGATCATAAAACCCCCCAGGGTCATAAAACTAGGCTAAAAAAATAAATAAAAAAAATGAATGCTTGCATAAATTAATGCTTGTTTTGTTTAACAGGAACTAACCTTCCTGTTAAACAAAACAAACACTAATTTGGCTGTTTACTCAATTATTTAGCCTCACGTCTAGGAATCTAGACCATGGAGTTTAGTAGTCCGGTTTACATACTATTTCGCTATAGATGGCCATCCTACATTTTTTATAAAAAAATGTCATAGGTGGATAAATTACAGAAAAAAAAAACATTATAGTGAACGGTTCAAACATTTGAAACTAGAATGTTAAATCATATAATGTGGCATCACAGCTGAAATGTAACAATGTCAACTAACTTTTGTAGGGCACTGTAGATACATAGTAAATAAGCGTGGTGTGTTGTTTTTTTATATGAAACACATACCCACTGTACAACGTATTCATATCGTTGGTTTGGTAGGTAACGGCACAGGCAAAGCTTTAAAAATCACCAGTCAGAATTTAACTTTACACATACAAGTTGTCGTTTTGCATTCTCGTCAAATTCAAGGAGGTAACTATGCTACTGATTCTCGACACGAATCAATAATAAAATAAGTAGGTATTTTTTTTATTATAATTTTCGGAAATTGGCATGTGTGGGACACGCATTTTAAAACGCGGCCTGTGTGAGGCCTTACTGTAACTGCCCTTTTACACACACATAAAAACGCGGCCGCTTATACGATACCATAACGCGATTATGTTCTTTGAAAGTAGTGTATTCTGAAATACTGTCAAAAACTTAAAACTAAAAACAAAAAAAATTAGTAAGAACTACAAAAACTAAAACTTAAATAACTAAAAAAACAAATATGTATTCATTATTTACCAGGGATAGTAATTTTATTTGATTATGTATTTATGTCTTTCATAACAGCTTCCTGTTTAACGAGAATGCAAAACAACAGCTTGTATAAAAACTTTCGGAGAAAAAGTTTTGTTTGTTATGTGATTTTGTTTATTCTTTTAAAGGTAGAAGTTGGTACGGGTTACGGGTGCGACCTCGTAAGCTGCTTTGCTGCTTTATGATACTGTTAGTTGAACCTAAAGCCAATAATGCGCACTGCTTGTTCAGACTTGACCTGTTTATATGTGCTGTAACAGGCGATGTTACTGTATTACGCGGGTGTTGGTGTTGCCACTAATAAATAAACAATTGATGGAAGAAAAGTACTTTTCTAGTAACATTCTAGAAAGGTAATCATTTGTTACAGTAAAATAATGGATTTGGTATAAAATAGAGACGTAGCTAGGTATCATCAATTACTGAAGTATATTCAACATTAATCTTATTTGTGCTTCTGCCCGCGACTTCATCCGCGTGAAGCAACTTTCTTATTTTTTTTTCCGTCAGAACCTTCTACAAAGTATTAGAAAACTTAAAAAAAAAAATGGATGAAATCGGTAAAGTCGTTCTCAAGTTATGGCGTGACCAAGGGAAATAGGGATTAATTTATATATACAAGACTAGCTTCTGGCCGCGACCTCGTCCGTGTGAAACTCGTTCCCGCGACCCACCCCGTCGTATGCATCGCCTACCCGCGCTTTAGGCGCCTTCCTCACCGGATCGGCGCGTTTTCGTTTCTGTACCGAATCTGTACAAATTCTTTACCGAGAATCACTTCTTGACTGGCTTGGTTTGCTACGGTTTTTGTCATTTGTTATAGTGCCATCGCGTCAATATGATCATCTTCAAAAGATGATCTGCGGGGTGGGGCGGCGGGAGTGACGGCGGAGTCGGGCGAGTCGAATGGTTCGGTAGTACTCGGTTCAGAGACGTGTGAATGCGATCGGTAAAGAACCTGTACCGAAACTACTCAGTGAGGAAGGTCTCATTTAATTACATGCACTCGGTAAAGAATCTGTACAGATTCGGTATAGATACGAAACGAAAACGCGCCGATCCGGTGAGGAAAACGAAACGAAAACGCGCCGATCCGGTGAGGAAGGCGTCTTCGTCTTCGCTCAGCGTTTTTTTGACTCTCTCATCTCCTAGCGAGACGTTAAATAGGTACCCATAGCCTTCCTCAAGAATTGGGCTAGCAAATGCAAAAAGAATATATACCTACTTCAAATCCGACGGGTAGGTAGTTCCAGATATTAGAGTGTTCAAATAAACTCTTCAGCTTTATTATTAGTATAGATATACTTACGAGCTAATTTTTTATGTTCAGTTGTTTTTCTTAAGGTGCGTACAGACTATGTAACATATTATATAACACGTCCACATTATGTAACCTTGTTATTCAACATTACAACATAAAACAATACTGTACACATTAGAATAACAGTGCAATATAACAATGTTATATAACCATTGTCGTTTGTCGTTCTTCAGTGCTATCCATAATGTCGACACGAGAGGAAGTTTTGCTGGCTGCGGCAGCGACTTGTATTTTTAAATAACAAAAGAAAAACAAAAAAACGTTGATGCTGGGTTCGTCATAGTTTATTGACCAGAGGAAAATACTGTGGCGAAACTATGTTGTACGTATCAATAACATGTTATTATAACATGTTTTATAACATTCAGTGTCCACATTATCTGAAACATGTTATATAGCAATGTTGTATAACATGTTATGTTATATAGTCTGTACGCACCATTACATAGCATCGGCCCCTACCTACTCGTACCTTCATAGCTTGTCGGAAAGTGAACTTAATTACTAACTATCGAATTTCCCTAGAAATTGGAATTATCTTTGAAGTGAGCCCTGAAGCGCTCTGTTTAGTGTTTAGTTACTTAGCTAGTGACCGTAACGTTTTGGATAAATTTCCTGTGGGCCCGGCGGGCACTCGCGGGGTTAACGTAAATTCGAAACATTTTAAAATTGAAAAATACACGTTTCGCACATAATATTAAGCATTGGCTGTGTGAAGTATGTTCTACATACATACTTTCTTATTCTTTATGACTAACTCTCTATGGCATACGTTGCCATGGTAATAAGATTAGGAAAAATAACTTGTGTGTTAAAAACATATTTTATTGTATTAGGATTTATTAAACTGTAATATAAAAATGCTTCAGCTTAATTACTTCACAGGCTGCAACTCTAACATACAACTCTACTTACCTTAGGCCTATTTTTATTGTAATCCAAATGTTTTTACTTGGAAAGGTGCAAATGAACTTTTTTTATTTTCTTTAATTTAGTTTTAAGACTTTATTCAAATCTATGGTAGTCTTCTTCTTCGTGTCGTTGGTACGACAGTTATTAAAATTTGGTTGGCCCAAAACTTTGCCAATTTTTTTTTTTACGGCCTTATTGAAGGCAGCGTAGATATTACTTTGGCTGCATGTTTTGGGACACAAAGGGGAGGTGGAGAATAGTTTGTGACACAGCTCCACATCTACACTCTGCTGCCGTTCCGTCGAGGTAGCCCCACTTTAAGAGGTTCGACTTAAATCTTCCCACTTGGGTTCGGAGACGGTTCAGTGACTTCCAAGTGGACCACGGAGGTATGGATAGTATAATTTTTTTTGTCGCAAATTTTCAGTCAAAATTTATGTACGTTACGTTTACATCGCGCGCTCGTGCTGGACCTCTGAAACATGGCGCTGAAAATGTAATACTGTTGCATCGGTCGCCGGTCACTGTCGGTCATCCCGTCATGGCCGTTATGCACCGACACACGGTTATTTAATCAGTCGACGACCGTATGGTACGATCCTGGATGCATTTTTCATTGCACTTACCGACGCTGCAGTGAACAAATTGTTAATAAAATCGCGTCCTCTACTTTTATGAGATTGATGAAAAAATCGGATGGTTTTCGCTGTTGAGTAGTTTTGTTATTCGGCACATGATTAAACCAATATAAGTAGAGCTATAAAGAAAGATTAAATTAAACCCAAATATACTTAGGGTACTACTTTCGTTTGGCTTCGGATAAAAATCTTTTCATAAAAATGATTACGGTTTAGATGGATTGGCGCTTATCTGATGTGCGAGAATACTAAAGTGGGATAGGTACTGGTTAGACGTAGATGGTTTTAGTCCTCGAGATAGCCAGTTCTGTGGTTCGTTTGACCTCCCAGATTATCCCTTATGTGGATAATTTGTACGCGCAGTGTTTGGCGAGGGATTGCGGTCCCTCCCCGCCATTAATTAACATAACCACGGCTCCTTCTAAATTTGAATATATTGACAGCCTCTGGCGGGATTAAGGAGACCCTTATTACTCTTTCCACGGAGTTTTGTTAAGTCAGTGCTAAGCTAAAAGGTCGAGTTGGGTTACAAAATGCAAAGCAACATTTTATTTGTGACTAAGTTTTTTAATTACCAGTAATTTTAGGCTTTATTTACGTAGGTATTTTATGCCCGACTAGTTTCGGAGAAGACCGGAGCCCTTAGTGATCTTGCTTCGTGACTACGGTGATTAGCTCACGACGTTTACAAACTGCCATTTATGAATTTCACTCTTAAAATATATTACAAAAAAAAAAAAAATTATAAAAAATACTAATTTAATTCTTTAAAAATTAATTATATTTTATACCTATTATGATATACCACAGGTAATAAAACGTGATAAACAAGAGCTTCTTACCTCAGTAGCCAGTGAGGGCGATTCCGCACAGGTCGGCGAGCAATAACCCGCATGATTGAGTTTAAGCACACGTGGCTCGTCCCGCTCTGCTCGCTCCAAACCACCTTTATTCTAGCCTTAAATTTGATATTCATTATCGATTACAATATGACCTTAGCTTTTAATGGAATGATAAAAGTTATAAAAGTTAACAATTGAGGTAGGTTATCAAAGCTTGAGTAGATACTTGGGTAAGTATCTACTCAAGCTTTGATAAAAGCAAAAAAGGCATAAATTTTGTTTATTTTTAACCCTCGACGTAAAAAGAGGGGTGTTTTAAGTTTAACGGGTGTTTCGCCTACTTATGGCTTTCGTAACAGTTGAGTACTTATACATTTTCTCAAAAAGTTGGGTAGGTAAGATACTGCTGGTTAACCAACTTTTTAATATTTTTCTTTCAAAAAGTTAATAATAGAAAGAAAATATATAAAAGTTGGTAATATTAAACCTCAATTAAATTATACGTAATAATAAACCTCAATTCGAGTATCTGCTAAGTGTGGTAATTCTAACTACCTCCTGCAATACCTCCTCCTCCTGTGCGATCCGCTCTATTGATTCGCTTGTATTTTAGGAAGCCTTTCGTAAGAATGCCAAGTTTGTGTTTCAAGAGCGACCACCAAATCACTCTCACCTTCTTCAGAAGAACGAATAACGAAAACTACGAATTAAATGCAGGTCCTTAGATGCTGTGGCTGACTAAAGAGGTTCTTTGTTCCACCAATGAGGCGACAATATTCATTATTATTTTTATTTGCTCAGGTAAGTGCATACTTAATCGGCGCCGGTGGCGGGATTTATCGTCGGCAACCCGCGGAAACAATTATGAGATGAAAGGATGTGTAAACATCGAAAATTATTATGTAGCTTTTGCCAGATTTATTTATTTGATTGATGATTATATTATGCTATGCATGCTATGCTACGTTAACTGAAAATCAGCGCTGGGGATCTGTTCCGTATAGGGTCTTAGCAGTATGCTGAGCAATGGCCGTTTCCCGTGGATGTGACGCATGTTTTCCCCCAACTTGTTATTTTTTGTGTGTTGTGTTTGTGTTCTTGTTATGCGCGTTTACAAACGTACCCACTTAAAAATCGGATCAAAGTCTACGTTAGCCAATAGCTCCTATCAAAACAAACTGCTTTCCAACCGTGTCGTATAAACTTGCTACATGTAGAAGTAGCTCTAAAAATACCACAGTGATGGATTAATAGGCATAGGGTAGTTAGGAACATAGTTTTGTATGACCTATCTACCACCACCATCTTTTCGCCAAGCGTGGTGGTCATGTTGATTTCGTAGATTTGGTAAGGAGGTATTTATTTGGTGTAGCGGTCGCCGGGAGGACGCTAGATACTGGGTTGATGATGTGTTGGTTGGTGATGGTTTTCTAGTTGCTAAATAGTCATGAAACACGTCCTTAAAGACAAAGTGCAACTATGTTAAACATGACTTCTACACCTACTCACAATCGTCAGAAGGTAGTTCTAGTTTCACGGCACAGTATACACCCACACTAAAAAACTCTGAAGTGACGACACTGACTCCTCATCCGACAAAACGATATGATCTATCGATTTTCTTGTCTGTATTTTACCGACTTTCATAAAATTGTGCCGTATATCTTGTTCAGGTCGTAGGTATATAATGTATGTTGCGAGTATTTGTTACCATTGGCATTTTACACACACGTCGTAAAAGTCAGATGAAAACCACAAAGTGCCCCATTTTGGCTATCATTCGTTTTATACCCTTTATAAGCGAATACGTAAAACACGCTCCCGGTTATTTATTGACTCCCAGTGAAATAGGTGATACGGATACAGTTGGTGGAGGTACCTATGTAAAGTTTGTATTCAAGTTTAATTTATTATCAGTAGAGTGAAGTAATCGCCGATTTAGTGCTGATAGTACCTACCTGAAAACTACCGGCGAGTTGTAGGTCGTAAGTTCGAACCCAGGCAGGCAATTTACCTTGTGTATTTAATTTCAGCACCACTGCTCTCAAAACGGTGAAGGAAAACATCGTGAGGAAACCGGCATGTACTAGAACAAAAAATTCGAAGACATCATCGACCAACCCGCACTGCGCCGCGCGGTGTATTATGGCCCACTCCCTTTCACAGAGAGGAGGGCTGTGGCCCAGCATTGGGAACAGTATAGTCTGATTACGCGTGTACCTACCTAACCTTCATAGACAACCGAACAAAACTGTGAAGGAAAGCTTATTTCAATAATAACTTCCTATGAACCAATTAGGTAGTAGGAAAATGGAGGCATTTGTAGTACGTACCCCGTATACGTATCGTATTATAATAATAAGTTAGGTGCGCAAATTGGTATAGCTTTTCTTCAATAACGAAATATTATTCACGAAAACATACCACGTTCAAGGTATTTGTTACATAAGATTAACTTCTATGCTTACATAGAACTTTTCCCTTTGTCAGAAAGTTACATTCATGTCCCATTCGAACACAACGTACAAAGAAGGTCGTACAAAAGTTGCCTTGTTAGGGATGTGCGTTTGCGAAGGGATGTCACAGGCTAGGTAAGTAAAAACGGTGTCAAATAGTCGGTGTCGTGCGAAAAAAGGTAACACTCCGTCTCAATGGTCGTTACTAAATATTTCAACGGGCCGCACTGCGCACCACCTTAAATAAAACATTCCTGCCGACCGAACTGAATTTTTCACGCGCTCTGGTGGTCCCATACCCTTAGAGACTGACTTGGCATGCCCAACTAGTGCTAGTCAGGTATTCGGATTATTTATATCTCGTAAATCGCGCGCTACTCAATTTGGCAGTGATTTTATGAATCGTATTTTGTTTCTTATTATGTTAGGGCGCTAGCAGCTACGGGTTTTTGTTAGCGCATAGAAATTACTACTTACCTTAAGAAAAACCAGCTATGTTTTGGAAAATAACTAACTAAATCCTAAATATTGTATTAATAACTTGGCTTGATTTTGGTATTTTATCCTTATGCGGAAAATTTGATAAACATCTGAGTATATACCTATCTATGCACGTTGCCGACATAACATTTCGGGGGCACCATAAAATGTAGGTACCTATATGTGTATACACTTCTACAACAAGTAGGCACAGATAGTATCCTTGAGAATTCCCGCTGTGTTGTGCCGCTGGGATTTCCTAAAAAGGCGATTTGCATTATTTTTCACCAAGTTAAAATAAAGAGTCCTATCTACGTAAAATGTAAATTTGGGGCTCTCCTGAATGTAAAGTTCACGGTTGATTTTATTTTCATGGAGCAAACGCGGCTTGAATTTTAAAATCACAATGGGCCCGAATGAAATTTCGTATTATTAATATATTTTCGAGTTTAGGCGCGGATTACAGCAGATATGAAATATTATGGCGGGATTTTCATAATTAATGGTTTAAATAGCATAAATTTGTCTACCAATGTGCTTGAAACGGAACTAGGTATAGCTATGGGCTGATACAATTAACAGGCCACTGCAGGTGCCTTGTAAATCTAGAAAGAAGTGAGTTTTCTGAATCTGTTTTTATGTACAGGTACAGCATCTAATTGCTACCTAATAAGAAAGAATAAATCATGAAAGCTGTGGAAAATATGTGGAATTAAAATACCCAAGCTACATAAAAAGTATAAAGACTTCAGTTTTTGTTCAAGTTCCAAGGAATGATTAAGTATCCCGTCTCGGAAAAAATATTTTGTCTTCAATAACATTTTTATTATTTATGAAGCGGCCAGTCTCCTTTGACTTGTTTTAATATCTTTGAACAGCCGGACTCTGAGCTCCGATTAAATTAAACTTTTTCCAGACAGAAAGGCTACTAAATGTTTCATGGCCCCAAACGTCTTATTCAATTGAATTTTTTAGAGAATGAACTGAATCCCATATTCTATATTATTTTTAGTGGCTTTGCGTTTCTGATGAATGTACAATTTCATACCACTGTGAGATATATTAAATTGAGTGATTAAACTTGACGAGAGACAGACTTTGATTAATTATATATTACGGAGCGTTATTAGCGGTTGATATATGTAGGTATAATACAGATACCTTGTTATTTGGAAACAGACGCACACATGACAATATTGCAGACATTGTTAACCATCCAGCCTTGAAATTATAAAGGCGTTGTTTTCAGATTCTCATAAAATCAGTAATGATCTGAAACTTACGTTGAAAGTATGAAAACATCCCAAAAGCTAGCTTTTCTTCTGTTACTCATTGGCGTAGCTAGGGATTCTGCTTAGGTTGGGCAGCCGTGCAGCCGAACTAACCACAGTCATTTAATCAGAGATCATACATGCCGCCTCGTAATAAATAATACCAGCCTCTAACTCTACCAGGCCTAATTCTACAAACCTTACATCTTGGTCAATATGTACCTACGACTCTAATAAAAAGCGATTAAACAGTAAGTATGAAGGATTACTTAGGTACTGTTTAATCTCTTTTTAGGGTTCCGTAGCCAAATGGCAACGGAACCCTTATGGATTCGTCATGTCTGTCTGTCTGTCTGTCTGTCCGTCCGTATGTCACAGCCGCTTTTTTCCGAAACTATAAGAGCTATACTGTTGAAACTTGGTAAGTAGATGTATTCTGTGAACCGCATTAAGATTTTCACACAAAAATAGAAAAAAACAATAAATTTTGGGGGTCCCCATACTTGAACTGAAACTCAAAATTTTTTTTGTCATCAAACCCATACGTGTGGGGTATCTATGGATAGGTCTTCAAAAATGATAGGATTGAGGTTTCTAATATCATTTTTTTCTAAACTGAATAGTTTGCGCGAGAGACACTTCCAAAGTGGTAAAATGTGTGTCCCCCCCCCTGTAACTTCTAAAATAAGAGAATGATAAAACTAAAAAAAATATATGATGTACATTATGCAGCATTGGCAAATGCTACATATTAATTTTATCGCGAACAACCTCCTTTTATAACAAATTCTACCTTATTTACAGTCAGAAAGGTTTTTTTCTTCTTATTGGTTTTTTTTGAATTTTGAATCGGAAACTGTCATTGTCTTTTCTCTTGCCGAGATTTTTTATTGGAAGCTTTTATTTGGGCACAGGACGGTCGTCTATATTACTATTTTTCCCGTTTGACCATATAATTATTTGCCACTATAAAGATTTGAACGACCGAGTTCGTCCGTTGTGCGACCGGATCAAAGGTAACTGTTCCCGAAATTACAGCATCTAAAACTTGCGAGTCAGGTTTCATCTTTCAGGACTTGATTTATCCGAAGACTATAGGCGAATCTTGAATTCGCCCCCACCGCTAGCCTGGGACCAGACGGCTGCAAGCTTTTATTGGAATTCGAACCCCACGCTGGTGGTTTCCAGTACCAGCCAGTCAGCGAGCCTTCCAACTGCCAATCTGGAGTCTAGGACCGGATTCACGTATTTTATTTTTAGTAGTTTTTTTTAAATTTCTCGTTATATTGTCTTATTTAATTTAAAATTTTCTTATAAATTGTTGTCTCGCTACCGGATAACAGATTGACCTGGTGTGTGTTACCCATTTTAGGATTTGCAAATATTTTTTAATTGCGGAAGTTATAGGAACGTTTGCAAACGGATCGTGACCGACGCGTACCTAACAGTGGAATTTATAGGGCTCTAACACCAGGGACGTCGCCTTCAGAGTTTAAGTTAATCTTTTTAATCGTGCTGTGTCCTACATAAGGTTTTGTTTACAATATTTTTTTACCACTAAATTAAACGTGTTTATGTGAACATCAGGATTTTATTTCGCTACAATATGGCGCCCGAACTTAAAGTAAGTACTTTTAGTATTCCTAAATAATGATTTAAATATTTTTTTCGTTATTTCGTGTGTGGTTGCTCTTTCCGAGCAAATTATTTTAATCATCATTTCTTTGCTGACATTTTCAGGTTTTAGAATTTGACAAATGGTGGAATTTTTTTCGTTCCGTCAAACAAGATGGTTACCATGGATACGATGGAGTAGTCAACCCTTTCAATGCTGTTGGGAGTTATTTTCTTTAGTGTGGTGTGTTGTTGTGCAATTTAAAAAAGCTTTGTAATTATTCTAAATAATCTACTCTCTTATTTCCCTCCCCAAAAATATAATCTTTATCCCGAGTTTTATTTTACTCCAATAGTTAGTAGTATTTAGTACCCTGTAGTGTGTGCTCGGTGTGTGAATGTGTTTAGGCGTCGTGACTAAGGTAAGCGTTCTTTGCACGGTTGTTTGCTAGTTTCTGACTTATTTTTGATTTCTTAGCCCAGCTTTTCGTTTTTTTGAGCAGATGTTTCCTAGTACCTATCTATTTGCCTCTTTTTTTATTCTTAGCCCAGCCGTTCCTGCGACGTCGCGTCACCGTACTATTCTTCTACCAGCCATATTACTCCGTATCTAACACTTTTCTGCTACGTGGAATCTGACCCATATATTTTTTGGATTTGTTTTTATTATGGTAGTTGAAGGTGTGATTATTTGGTCGGTTTCGAGACTGTTTAGGTTTGCTATTTGTTCTACAGCCTTGCAGTCCATTTAGGGTTTGTTTGCCTTTCGATTCTCGATTAACTATCTTTTCCTTGCCGTTATGTTGCCGTACAATTCTCCGTCAGATTTATCACTAAATTTCTAACTCTTTCCAACTTCATACATATTAGCAGATTTCGTATTTAATTTCGTTTTATCTTTATTGTATTCTAACATAGCAGATGAAGGGTTATTTCTATCGACGACATCGGTCCATTGCCAATTGTTTGTTTATGGTTAGTTAGTTTTTTTTATGGTTGGTGGTATTTAGTCTGATCTATTTTTTAACCGACTTCGAAAGAAGAGCTTCTAAATTTTTAATAGTTATTTGTTATACAAGAGTGCAAAGTTGCTTTTTAACCGCGTGTTCAATTTTGATGACCGAGCAAGCGAAGGATTCTAAAATTGAATCACGAGCGCAGCGAGTGATTCAAAATTAGAATCCTGAGCGTTAGCGAGGGAATCAAAAGAGCACGAGGTGAAAAATCTTTGCACTCGAGTGCAACACGTAACTTTTCATTCCACCTCAGCGAGGAAATGACTAAATGCAAAGGCGTCAAGCAAACTTCCTCGTCGCTAGAATCACTCATTTTAGTTTTTTCGCTTGTTTTCAAGTTTCTTGTTTTTAATATAAGGTTTAACAATGACGTGAAAAAATGCCGCGTAAAGAACCGCGTACAAAGCAAATTGAAAAAAGAACACCAAGAAGGTTCCGAGTCTGAGTTTTTAACAAATTAAAAAAAAGTTGTATGATATATTCGGCACCATAGAGGTAGCAGTAAATAGGTTTAATTTTTTTTTTTTTTAATTTACAAACTTAGTGCACACGATGTTCTAAAATCAATTTACTTTATCCTCTAGAGAATAAAAACGGCTTTTCCACTCAGATATTGAAGATTAAAAATACTCTTTCCGAGATGGTGGGATGAAAATTAAATTTTTCTTTAGTTATTCTTTGTTAAAACGATGGTTTGTAACCAAGTTGTTTTATTAGTCTTCAATTACCGTTTTTCTTTGTAGGTAATCAGTTTTTAAATTTTCTTACATTCTTTAATATCGATTGTCCAACACAAACTTGTTGTTACCTATAGTCCTCAAGCCAACACGGTTGAACGCTTTATCCAGTGTCGTTACGTGTTTGAGCATATTAGTCAGAGAAAACCAAAGAAACTGGGCAAAACTTTTACCCAAAGTCAAACTCTATCTAAACTCTTGCATTAATTTAGCCACAGGTTTCACTCCTAATTTCCTAATCTTTGGTAGGGAAGTTGTTACTTCTGGTCGTGCCAGTAATCAGACTCAAAGCGTAAATTTAGCTGAAAGTCGGGTTCAACACGCCTCGAATCTTTCTTCCCTTGCCGGGGTTTACGCAAAAGTCGCTGATAATCTTTCTATGGCTTTCCTCCGTAATTCTCGAGTGTATAATAGGAATCGTTCGCCTGTCACTCTCAACGTTGGTGACACTGTATGGAGACGAAACTTTTCTAGGTTCTCTGGGGCAGATTATTTTTCAGGAAAGCTTGCTCCGCGCTTTATTAAATGTCGTGTAGCTAGGGTTATCTCTAGGTCCACTTAAGTTCTTCAAGACTGCGAATCTGTCCATTCTGGACAATATCACATTAAAGATATTCTTAAATATTTCCCTTATGATTTAATCATTCTATGTTCACTTTATTTATTATATCCTTTCTTATTTTTACTTTTACGTATCATTTGTTCTCCTGTAATATAAATTCGCATAATATTAACATAAATTAGTAAATATTTCGACAGCTAAAAAGTTAACAACGACATCTAGTAGTTCCAAGTGGAAACAATTTGTCGACAAACTTTTGTTATTTGTCAGTTCTGTCATATGCGCTCAGATGACGTAGATTCCTTCATAGAGTTAATGACGGGTCTAGTGCTGGGACACTGTCGATAAACTTTTATCGATTATTTAACACTAGTGTGGGTTTTTTTAAACTCATCGATTTAATTAATAATTTCCCTATTATTAGGTTGTTTGCTTATTGTTATTTCCTTTTCTTTTGAAGTCGTTACTTCACCTTTTGTTCTTACCTTTGATTATTATTACTTTTTTTTTCTTCAATAACTTAATTGTTTTTTCTTGGAAAGGGGGTACTGCAGCATTGGCAAATGCTACATATTAATTTTATCGCGAACAACCTCTTTTTATAACAAATTCTACCTTATTTACAGTCAGAAAGGTTTTTTCTTCTTATTGGTTTTTTTTGAATTTTGAATCGGAAACTGTCATTGTCTTTTCTCTTGCCGAGATTTTTTATTGGAAGCTTTTATTTGGGCACAGGACGGTCGTCTATATTACTATTTTTCTCGTTTGACCATATAATTATTTGCCACTATAAAGATTTGAACGACCGAGTTCGTCCGTTGTGCGACCGGATCAAAGGGAACTGTTCCCGAAATTACAGCATCTAAAACTTGCGAGTCAGGTTTCATCTTTCAGGACTTGATTTATCCGAAGACTATAGGCGAATCTTGAATTCGCCCCCACCGCTAGCCTGGGACCAGACGGCTGCAAGCTTTTATTGGAATTCGAACCCCACGCTGGTGGTTTCCAGTACCAGCCAGTCAGCGAGCCTTCCAACTGCCAATCTGGAGTCTAGGACCGGATTCACGTATTTTTTTTTAGTAGTTTTTTTTTAATTTCTCGTTATATTGTCTTATTTAATTTAAAATTTTCTTATAAATTGTTGTCTCGCTACCGGATAACAGATTGACCTGGTGTGGTTGGTGTGTGTTACCCATTTTAGGATTTGCAAATATTTTTTAATTGCGGAAGTTATAGGAACGTTTGCAAACGGATCGTGACCGACGCGTACCTAACAGTGGAATTTATAGGGCTCTAACACCAGCGACGTCGCCTTCAGAGTTTAAGTTAATCTTTTTAATCGTGCTGTGTCCTACATAAGGTTTTGTTTACAATATTTTTTTACCACTAAATTAAACGTGTTTATGTGAACATCAGGATTTTTTTTCGCTACAATTACCATATAAACTTCCACCGAAAATTGGTTTGAACGAGATCTAGTGAGTAGTTTTTTTTTAATACGTCATAAATCGTAACGTAACGGAACCCTTCATGGGCGAGTCCGACTCGCACTTGGCCGGTTTTATTAGAGTCTACTGACGACTCGACTAGAGACACTGACGATTTAAATATTATATTCAAATGCAGCTTAAACAGTAGGTACTGACCCACTAATGGACATGGCTACTGTTGGATCAGAAGTATTTTGCCAAGTCCATTATCATACATAACACACATTTCTAATTAACACGCAAACGCCCGCTACTAAACATTGGCCTCCTAATACTCCGTAATACGAGTGCAACGAATGGTCGTTGAGGCATATTGTTATAATTTGATATCACGTTTGCCAAATGCATGAACGACCATAATGCTTATTACTGCGGATGCCACAGCCTATCCCTGAAAACACTACAGCAGTGGTTTGGCAAGACATTCTAAGGAATTTAATATAATAGGTATATTTATAGAATATATGACCTAACAATCTAAAATAATAATTCTTGTTTAGACAAGAATTAAGTATTATTTTAAGATTGTTAGGGGCCTCAGCGAGATGGGTTCGGTCCCTCGAAAGCCTTGTAAAGGAAACATTTAAAAATAATAAGATTATGTAGGAGAGGAAAGAATCATAGGGAATCAAAAAAATCGTCCGTAATGCTGTCAACAGGAAAAGTTCCCAAAAGGCTGACAGCATAGCCACGTTGTATGGCAATGCTGATTCTATGGTCGCAAAATAGGCCAGTCCTCTGAAGATTCGACCAACCGCTCGGCGAGACGTTCTAATTGTCCTAATGTACTGATATTCGGACTCGATTTTCTTCCATTAACTAACAAGCATGCACATTAAAATTCAATTTAAAAAAATGACTAAAATAAAACGAATATAAACACGTTTGGCAGCACGAGGTTCAACGGTAAACGTTAGTTTTTCAACGTGAGCATTTCACGTTTTCTCGGCGTTCGCTCGCTGCTTGCACATCCAGCAAAACGGTTCGTTGCATTCAACTTGTTTCGCCACCCAACTGAAGGTGCTGGCTCTGGAAAAATGGTTAAGAACATGAATGTACGTTTATAATATGAATGTATTCAAACGCAGAAGTCGCCGTGGAATTTTTTGCTGAAATTCGTGGTATGAATATTAGTACTTTCTTGGTATTTTGCTGTAAAAGTTGACATAGTAGTGACAAAAGTTTTTTTTTCTTTGGTTAGCTTGTCAGTAGGTAGGTTGTTTTGGGTAAAAGACATTGTTTTTATTATTTCTCGATCTTACGCTATCAAGCGTATAGAGATAGGTAAATATTTTGTTTCCTTGTTTTTAATTGAGGAAAGATTTTCAGATTTCATTTTTCGCTAAAATGTTAGAAAGCTAGGAAGAAATTGTTTACTTATGATATGATTTTTTGAAGTGCTTATAATATAACTCACTTTGTGAAGATACTGCGTAATTTAAAATGGTATATTATAACTTGTAGCTACCAGAACTTACTTTGTCCTTGACTAACAAAGTTTCTCTATCGTTTATAGTTTTCAGTAAGTATTATTTTTTACTATATTTTGATATATTCTATTTTGATTAGTTTTTGTGTTTTATGTAATTACGTAAAAAAAAATATTTATTTTGTTAGATGTATAGGATGTTTGGTAGAAGGACTAACAAATATTTAAAAAAAATATTTTTATAAGTAATCTAATGTAAAATTGTTTTTTTTTTCGTATATATGCTGAAAATACATAATTAGGTAATTTTGTAGTAGATACCAATTTTAGGTATAACAAATGTGCATTGCAGATATAACACCAAAGTTATTACTTTCTATTACAATTGCAAAAAAAAGTTATGACGACATGAAGAAAATCATAATCATAGATGACTCCGCCTGTCCCTAAGAAAATGGTACTATTCCTTTTACCAAACACCCTAGTTATTTTTGATTAATCTTTTTGTTATCTATACATATAATAAAATCGTAGGAAAGTCAAAACTGTACATTGAATATTTTTTAAAAAGAATACTTGGGGCGTGATCTACAATCAATATCGAAGCCAAAAATATAGTTTTTAGAATTTTTGTCTGTTTGTCTGTTTGTCTGTATGTATGTCCGGGATAAGCTCAAAAAGTACTGCATGGATTTACTTCAAATTTTGTATGAATATTACTAAGAGGTCGGGTCAACATATAGGCTACATATTATCACGCTATCACCTACGGGGGAGGAGCTGTGAATCTTTATTTTTCTTACGCATTCTGTGACAGCGTGTAATCTAACGACGCATATTTAAATGTTGTTTTTGAGTAAGCCATGCTATTATCAAGCTTTACACTATAAAAACTACGCCATTTAAGTAACTTGGGCAGAGAAACATAGTTTAATGAATGTTAGTAGTATAAATACAACTTTAAAGCAGCGCCATCTATGAGATTTCATAAAAATCAAATCAAGTTACATGTTGACACTTTTTGGAAATTAATTTAAATTTGATCATGTTGGCGAGGTTAGTAGTTAGTTATTCTTAAAATTCATAGATGGCAATGTGCATTTTCTTCATAAAAGTTGCATCGTTTAGTTCATTTTGACAAATTCGAGTTCCAACAAAACCCTCAAAATCTTGAGCAGAGTAGAGGAAGACAATTTAAAAAAATGCGGTGTTAAGTAGTTCATTGATGATGATCATTTCTTCATCAATTTCATGTTGTTAGTACAAAATAAACATTGACTATTAATACTTTTGTTCGCGTTGGGCAAAACCAGGGTTTTTCTTGGATGCTCCTGGTGGAACAGGAAAAACATTAGTTATCACTGGCATACTTGCAGAGGTCAGGATGCAAGGCAAAATTGCTATTGCTGTAGCGTCGTCGGGAATCGCTGCCACACTGCTTCCGGGTGGCCAGACAGCACATGCCATGTTTAAAATTCCCATTGATTTAGAGAGCGCCGAAACGCCTGTTGGTGGTGTGTCCCGTAACAGCGATAAGGGACACGTGCTCAAGGATTGCTCTCTGATCGAATGGGATGAGTGTACGATGGCCAATAGGAAGGCAGTTGAGGCCGTGGACAGAACCCTGCAGGACATTCGCAGGAACGAACATTTGATGGGTGGTGTCACAGTTCTGTTCAGTGGCAATTTCCGGCAAACGCTTACCGTGGTGACGCGGGGATCGAGAGCTGACGAGGTGAATACTTCGTTAAAACGATCTTCGTTGTGGTCACGAGTTCGTACGCTGCGCTTGACCATTAATATGAGAGCTCGGCTCGGCGGCAATGCACGTGCTCAAGAATTCTCCAATGCCCTTCTAAGTCTTGGTGAAGGCACTCTACCAGAAGAGAGAGATGGACAGGTGGTGCTTCCAGAGTCTCTCGGTAGAGTGGTATCCAGCTTAGAAGAACTCATTCGCTGTGTGTACGGGGACATCAGTCGTATACCGCACCAGTAGAATTCTTGGGTGTGTGAGCCATTCTCAGCCATTTTGACGCCCAAATATGATCACGCTGCAGCAATTAACGAATGCATTCTCTCGGAAATTGAGGGGAATGAAGTGGTCTACACCTCGATAAACACTATTGTCGAGCAAGATGACGCCACACATTATCCCGTGGAATTTCTGAACTCCCTGTCAGCAAGTGGACTTCCAGCGCATACCATCAAGCTGAAGGTCGGTGTCCCGATTATGCTTCTTCGGAACCTATCTCCTCCGAAGTTGTGTAATGGGACCCGCCTTAAAGTCATCTCGCTCCACAGCACACCATTGAGGCGGAAATTTTTACGGGTTGTGGCGTCGGCGAGGCAGTATTTATACCACGCATTCCCCTCATACCTCATAACTTCCCGTTCCAGTTCAAGCGCGTACAGTTCCCCGTGAGTGTTTGCTTCGCGATGACCATCAATAAGTCGCAGGGGCAGACTCTGAGGGCAGCGGGTGTCGACCTCAGGACGAGTTGCTTCTCAAACGGGCAACTGTACGTCGCTTGCTCCCGCGTCACCAGTCCTGACTCTCTTTACATTTTGGTTCCTGGCAGCATAACTACCAACGTAAACTACGTTGGTAGTTATGCTGCCAGGAGCCATATGGAAGTGTTGTAAGGTATGATACCTTTGAACGTATTTGGACTCTTTTGTGCCCTGGAATGTATTCCTGTATTATTTTCTCTATTTCCTTCAGTCACATCTTATGACTGAACGCAGCAGGATTCCCATAACTCTCTTCACTTGCTTTGCTTGCAAAAAAAACTTATATTTTAATGCTATTTTAAAAGTTGTTTACATAAAATGCTATAGCGACACTGGCATCTTAGGTATTTTTGGTGCTGTAGAGCCTTCACGCAGACGACGTCGCGGGCAGCAGCTAGTACCTAATAAATCATAACTGCCGCAATTGTCAAAAAATCGGATTTGTGGAATGACTTAGGATTCAGATGAAACCTAAACACTGGGAGACAGTTTTGGTGACATCATCAACGGTCGAACCCAATAACCTATTGACAGATAGCTACTGATGGTAGCCAGTATAATTATAACTATCAGTACAACATAATTATACAGATCGCTACTGATTTAGATTATTGGGACGTTAAAACAAGAGATAGGTTTTTCTACCTCCAGTATGCCAAAACTGGTGATAGATATAGGTAATTGGGTTCGGCCGTTAGTTGAACAGCCCTTACTTTATGACATCGCAGACACGATACGAGTCATAATCCTGTATTCCAATTGCTAAGAAAGAATTATTTCCAATATACCAACAGAGAGATAATAGGTATGAGTAATAAAGGAATTTACACATCGCCTTCGAAGGCAGAAAGTTGAAAGAAGCTCCATTTCAGTATAGCACTTGAAAGCAAGAGAATCTCGAGTGCCAATATATTTGTGTAGGGCGAGCTCGGTCCCTAACTAAATAGGTACCGTACATAAACTGAGGATATTTTAACACCTTTTGTTCATTAAGTCGTTTCGTGAAGGAGAGGCAATAATTGCGCCTTCACGCCCCTAGTCGCCGCAGGAGACGCCCTGGACGGGAGTCAACAGCCGACTCCCGGCCGCCGCAGGCGCGGGCTTGCGGGCGGCGAGCCCAGGCCCGGGTCGACGGCGCGTTGTGTTCCACGCGCGCCTCAAAGAGATGTCAGCACGAATTGACGGGGTCCGCTAGGGCCGATGCCTGCCACGGCTGCGGGTTGTTCGAAAGAGATATCGTGGCTCCTGGCACAGGCAACTGAAGGAACACGGGTGGGTTTTAGTCAGTAAAAGTCTGACACGCCCTTCCGCTCATCCCAAAGCGGGAGAGTCATTTGATGATTTCCCACCCAAAAAAAAGGTATATAAACTTAATACCTACGATATCTATCTACCCAATCAGTCAGTTTCAGGGCTGATTTTTCAATCGACAGATTAGTTTTATTCGTGGAATAAAATGGACGTCTCACAGATTTTCTATGGATGAACTGTCAAAAATCCAAAAGTAATCCTCGGATAAAATTATCTGGCGTTGGAAAAATCAGCCCTTAATCAGTTCAATTCGATTTTTTTATTTTGGTCATTGATCTATGATGGTTTTATTTTGAACATAACACCATACCTATAATCCTATAGGTGTATGTAGCTATAATACACATATAAACATTCGCTTCTTCCCATGGCAGGGTAGGCAGAAACTTCAGAACGCCACCTGCTACGATCCGTACATACTCCTTTTGCCTCGTTTATGTTCATACTCGTACAGACGCCAGCACATCAAGCTACTACAATCTGTCAAATTTCTTTAATAGATTTTCAACTTTATCTCTAAAGCTTTAAGGTTCAAGGTTGATTGTGAAAATCTGACAGTTTCGGGTAGCTGGACCTGCTGGCGTCTGTACATCGGATCTTACACGCACGCCGGTTGCGAGTACCCATCACTACGCACCTAACCTTTCTGAAGAACATCACCTATAAGGTCACTATATTTCCTCCTAGGGTGTCCGATCCCGGTGTTTCCACTCACAACTGCCTTGTAAATGCATAACACCACTACCTCCTATAGTAACACCCACACTCGCCTAAATGACTAAATTTTTTTTTTGTTTTGTAAATATTATTCCTTTAGATTTAAGTTTATTGTTAGTAAATACTTGTTTTAAGTTTTACTTTATTAAGTATGTAGGTATCTTTATAATTTATTGTTTTTTAATAAAATAAAAAACTATTAAGTTTTAGATTTTTTATTACAAAATCAGCATACATTTAGTAAACTATCCATACATTTAGTAAACATCCAGACGATAATCGATACAGTAATATGTTACATTATTTAATATTTTTGTAAACATTAACAATCAAGTATTGTTCTAAATGTTCAGTGGTGAGATTAGTTCTTCGATCATCTATACTTATAATAAATCTGTAGAAGTGAAAATTCTGTACATTGAAAATATCAAAAAAATAAATGGCAGGGGGTGTTACTAGACCGACACCGAACCCAAAAATGTGATTACAAAAATTTTTGTCTGTCTGTCTGTCTGTCGGTCTGTCTGTCTGTCTGTCTGTCTGTTTGTTCAGGCATCACGCAAAAACTACCGGTTCGATTACGATGAAACTTGGTATAATTATTCTTTAATATCCTGGGCACCACACTGGGTACTTTTTATCCCGGAAAAGTATATACAATAAAAAACAAACTTAATTTTGCGGTTCGATCCCTAGACCGATTACTGTACCAACCGCAAATAATAAGTTTGTCGAAGGTTACGTCACGCGCAGTATTATCTGTGCGACCTTTTTATTCCTTTTAGTGTTTAGAGTTATTTAGGTTTAATTTTATAAGTCGTAGGTATAGATTTTAATTTTATAGTATAGGTAGTATATTTGTTAGTGTACGTAGTGACCGTAGGTTATTTTATAATACTGTTAGGTAGGATTAGTCATTCGTCTAAATATTAGTTTTTAGGGATTTTGCTTATTTATTGAGTTTAGATTAGTTATCATCAGAAATAGGTTTATTTAGGTAGGGTATTTTTTTTAAATTAGGTAGGTACTTAGGTAAAGATATCATATAGGTACCCTCTTAATCACCACTAATGAGACACAATTGGTTTTCTATTGTAATTAGCCACAAAGGGCCCGCGAGATGGATGGCATCCTGGGGAAGCACATACATTTTATCCTGTTAGCACGTTCCCGTGGGATAATTTCAGACATCCACGCGGGCGAAGCCGCGGGCAGAAGCTAGTTCAAAATATTTTTATAGGTCGAAAATGATCGCTTCACATCTACTGAGGTAACTGGGCATGTGCTGAGTGCGCTGCGCTCGAAAAATACTGTAAATTATAGCTATAATATGCATCATCACTAGATCTTAGGAAAAATATGCTATTAGCGCTGAAAATGGCTTAAATATGCAAATGCATATGCAAATATGCAAATGCATATTATCCGGTCTCTAGTCATCAATCACGACGAAAAACCCAATAACATTCATTGGCCGACCTTACGCTCAGCAGCAACGCTTGCGACTACTAGATCCACTTATTTTGAACTCTAGAATTATGTCTGTATGGATGTCAGTGTGTAGTTACTCGTAGATACGACACTAACCCTCTGAGAGGGTTTATTAGCATATGCTCTAAATCAAGACAGAGTCATACATGAATCATACGTTGTTGGTCTAACTTTTAATAGAGTTTGTAGACAACTAGATTTAATTTAAAACGAAATCCTAAATAAACAGTGGTTATACTTATGTGTTTACGTAGCAAGTAATTACCCAGCAACTTTGATTGGTTTCTTGTTAACCAAATTAATAAAGCGTCCCAAAACAAACAATATGTTTTATTTATATTGTTGACACAATATTACTTCATTCCTGGTAGATACCTACATGTTGAGGGTCTACCTAACTAGAACATTTCTGACGAGAAATGAATCAGACATCGGTAGGTAGACTTGAAGGATCTTTATAGATCTTTTATATCAGGCAGTACTACTCTACAGTCCATATCTTCACAAATTATTTAAGAACTAACTACACCCCGCGGTTTCATCCACATGAGTCTCGATTTCGTATGAATATTGGGATAAAAACTATCCTATGTCCTAATCCAGGTCATGGTCTAGCCATGTGCCAAATTTTATCCAAATCCGTTTAGACGTTTAGTGTGAAAGCGTAACAAACAAACATACAAAAATTTTTATAAAATTGACAATAAAACAACTAAAAAAAAAAAATAATTAAGAACAGGCAGTGTAACAGAAAGATACCGGCCGAGTCGCCGAGCGACTACGTCAAGAAAATATTAGGAAAATGTCATAATTAATCGTCGAGAGAAATAATTACAACTGTCCTTGGCGCAAGTTGAGTCAAGTTCAATTACTTAAATGTCGTTAACAAAATTTTTAAATGTAGGTTTGAAATTTATACTACTCGGCAATTACCATGGAGTACCTAAACACAAATCAATAAACAAACCAATAACATAAATCTTTATTAATGATTTGTAATCTTAAAATATGATCTCTTATTAAATAAGTGTTTGTTATAATATTCACTAAGTAAATATAACTCTATCTAAATCTAATAATAGTATTTTAAGAAAATAGCTACCTACTTACCTATAATAGGTATAATTATTTATGTTCTTGTTATTAACTTTTTATGCAAATGTTAAATTTTGTTTTCTTGTATAATTTTATTTTGATTTTAGTTTCTACGATTTAGACTTTTAATTTTAAGAAATTAGTGTATCGAACAATATTGTTTGCTGTACCCTGACTGAGTCTACAACGGTTCTTAGCTTTAAGCCTTTTTTTAACAACTTGTTTTACCTTGTGGAATATGAATATGAACATGGTTTTTCGCAAACCTATAGTTTATAGGTTATAATAACATGACGATGTTCAATTTGTTTTCCCAAATCAGCGTCATCAAATCACATTCAGGCCAAATGATTTCACAAACTTCAAGCAGGCTATCAAATCAATACCGATTCTTTAAACATTATACATATCGATGAATAGCTAGTTAGTGGTCGTTGTGTTAATTGGATTTTATTGTAATTTCTTATCAAATCAATGGGTCGCCTCGTGAACACCGGACGCTGATTTTCAGCTGTATCGTGACGTGTTTAAGTGATCTTAGTTTATTTGCGCGTGTGACGCGTAAAATGGCGCGTTTTTATTTAATTAATTTGATTTTGAGTTTACTAGTTCTAGAAAATTTTGGCCGGGATCTTGAGTCAGCTGCTCTTCAAGAAGCAGGTAAGTGTTTTATTTAATTAGTTAAGCGCTAAAATGCGCTGACTCCTAATGTATTGGGATAAAGACTGCCTCCTTGGTCAAGTGGTCGCTAGCTAATGCTGAGCATGAGGTCCTAGGGTCGATCCCAGGTCGGGTAAGTTAGGTTTTATACCCACGTGTAGATAATATTGTAAACATTCGTATGCTGCTTTTAGCAGCGGATATGTCCTGAACATAACTATACTAACCAACTTTAAACCCACCATATCCGACGAAATTTCAGCCTTTGTAAAGTGTTATTGGACAAACTGCTGATGCCATACCTCTGTCTAACCCTTTGGAGAAAACAGGTGTGATGTTATCTTACTACAATGTGTACGAGTAAATTGTATCAGTATTGTGGCTATCTGTTCGATTTTGTAGGTAATGAGGTTATCCCTATCATCCCTATGCTTACTTGATCATTCCAATCCTATAGGTACTAAGCAAAATATATGACTCGCCAAACTTCACAAAGCCAAGGAATTATATTCTTATAAAAGTTTGAACGTAACGTAATGTAGAATTACACCTGCAGAGTTTACGACGGAAGGTTTTATCAGAAATCTGAACTATGCCCGAAGTTTCCCTCTGACGCTAAATAAACGTGGACTTCGTTCGATTTTTCAAAAGTAACGGGACTTTTGGCATAGTTATAGATTGTACTTGCCCGCCCCTAGACCATTTTTCATTTATTTCAGCCCGGATTCATGTTCTGGATAACGGTATTCGGTTTCGGACGAAACTTTGGCTATATTTTAACGGAAGCAGTTTCGCCAAGTCCGCCATTTTTAGCGGAAGATGGCCCAAGGGTACGCTTAGTAATTCGCACGGAGTAAAATAAAAAATTCAAGCAGATTATAAAATACTTTCGAAAATACCATTAATATTTCTTTCCTTATAACAAAAAGTAACACTAACTACTACATTTTTATCTTACATATAAAATGTAATCTCCGACAGACACATCAGAACCCTAATTGCGTAGCACACTGTCAGTCTCAATCTGAATCATTTTGAAGGATATTGCTAATCCATTGCGTCATATGTTCGAAAAATGTCTGTTCAACAACGTAAATAACGCAATGAATGTTGTTGAACTGTCAAAATGAAAGCCATTGCTATTGATAGTGTGTTAGGCAATTACCCCGCTGTCCCCTATATGCCAATATGCACTGAGTACTAACGGCGCGAAGTACTAGTGCTAAGGCTAGGTACAAAAGCGACCCATTTTTGCGCGGTTGACACAGTTCGCGCTGGAAAACGTCTCGTAGCTGATGCTCGGCTGTCGGTAATCTACATGTGTTATGGAAAACTGTGCAAGACGCGTGTCGCAACGACACAACGTGAGTCGCAGCGACACTTTATAAATATTCGTATGTAGTTATGAGGTCGAGGTAGTAGGCTCGAACCCAGACAGGCGCTTTACTTTGTATAAATTATTTCATCACCACTGCTCTTAAACCGATGAAGGAAAACTTGGTGAGGAAACCGGCATGTCCTAGAATAAAAAAATCGGAGACATTTGATATCTACCTACCCGCACTGGGCCCGCGTGGTGGATTACGGCCCACTCCTTCTGACAGAGAGGAGGCCTGTGTCCCAGCAGTGGGAACATTATAGGCTGATTATGATGGTATGCAGTTATGAAACCATCGGTAATACAATACAACTAAATACATGTAATATAACTGATATATTTTGCTTTCTTTCCGATAACCTTACAATAACCCTTATTACTGGGTTTGCTAGAATACCTGGAAATCTCGATAACGGATTCGTACTTACGTACTAGTTCCCTGGAATTTGGCATAAAGGTAGAATGTATCTAAATTTGCGTGTATAAAGGGTTCCAACGAACTGAAAATAAAACTTTTTGCCACAGGTAGACCTGCGGTACAAAAAGTTTTATTTTTAGAGCTCTGGCCCCGCAGTACAAAAAGTCCAATTAAATGATGTTTTATGGTATTTTGAGCAGTGGTGCCCAGTGATATCGGCCCTGACTCGAAGTTTTAGGTCATGAGTTCGAGCACAGGCAGGCACTTTACTTTGTGTGTTTAAATTTCATCACTACCGCTTTCAAAACGGCGAAGGAAAACTTCGTCAGGAAACCGACATGTCCTTGAACCAAAAACTTCGAAGACATCCACCAACCCGCACTGGGCCCGCGTGGTGGTGGAGGTGATTAAAATGGTGCGAATAGTCGCATGACTTCCTAGTCATCGAAACAATCGACGCGACACGCGCAGTCGCATCCCGCGCAGGATTTGCCTAAGTTTGATTAGAGCTTTAGTTCCACGGGACTGAAATATTTTCTGTTAAAAATCAGTCACCAAACATATCTTATTACTTTCGGGTATACTAACATTATCCTAGTCGATTTGACGAAATGACATACGGAAAAATTAAATATTTTTCACAATTTCCCGACAGTTTGTGATGTTAGTTGATGATCTAGCTTCTGCCCGCGACTTAGTCCACGCGAAATTTCTTGTTTCCATGACCCACCCCGTCGCATCGCGTCACCTGCCCACGTTATCTTTCTGTCTTTTGTCTTTATGCTCAGCTCGGCGATTACGCTATTTGTTCCATGGAGAAAGTTGTTCCGCACCCTGATTGCGTAACACACAATCAATCGGAATCGGTTTCATTTTGACAGTTCAACAACATTCATTGCGTTATTTACGTGTTGAGCAGACAAATGTTTCGAACTTATGAAGCAATGGATTAGCAATTTGCTTCAAAATGATTCAGATTACTATTGATTGTGTGTTACGCAATTAGGGTGCAGTTTGATGGTTTGTACCACATCCTTAAATTTGGCTGGTTTTGAAAAATAACCCTGCATAGACCCCAATGAGTGCTACGCCGAGTTTTTACACTATTAAACACGCAATTTAATGACACTTTTCCACTGAAAACTAAAAGTATTTACACAATGTAGGGACTTCAGGTAGCAGTAATGCTAGCAGTGCAAAATTCAATGTTCCCCGCGCATGTAGTTTAGCGGTAAGGCCAGTCGTTTTCCCAGCGCCATGGCGCTTGGCGCGTGGAGTTTTTATTCAGTTTTTCCCTGCTTTTACGAATACGGTAACTTACGGTAACTTTTTAAGGTTTATGGCTTAAAGCACCATATGAATAATACAAACTTTCATCAGTATGTTGCAAAATATTCAAAAACATTTAAAAGGGTGTGCCAAAGAGCTAAATCTTTGTATTAGCATAAAAAAAAACACCTGATGATAAAATAAAAACTACCTGGCAAATAATAAATAATGAAACTGGTAGGAGAAAACAGCGTGCATGTAGAATTAGCTCAGGAATTTGAAAACTTCTTTGCTAATATTCCCCATAAAACTACTGAAGCTTTAAATTCTTCCCCCACGCTTTCTGCAGCCTTACTTAAAAAGAATGTAAAGGCATGCCCTTTGGAGCTTAGGTTTCAGCATCCAAACCCCCAGGCTGTTATAAGAGCTTTTAAAGATCTTAAAATTAAATCAACAGAAGATCTCTGGGGAATGTCTGTAAAAGTATGTAGATTTCGCATCAAAACCATTGCAATAACCAACCGTAACACCAGTGTTGAACAAGGAGTCTTTCCGGATCTTACGAAATACTACCTGCGTCCCACCGTTTCACCCGCATAACTTTCGATCCCATGGGAATATCGGGATAAAAAGTATCCTATATGTTAATCCTGGTTATAAACCATCTGTCTGCCAAATTTCATTCAAATCCGTTCAGTAGTTTTTGCGTGAAAGAGTAACAAATATCTATCCATCCATACAAACTTTCACGTTTATATATTAGTAGGATAGGATAGTAGGTTAGGAAGTAGGATAGTAAAGTAGAGTATGGCCATTTTAATAGGTAACATTTGACAATTCATAAAAATTCAACAACGTAACCTTATAACGGCGGGCATAAAATAATATATTTTTTCGTTTTTTTAGAACTGCACAATTGCTTAACTTTTTTCAATTACAATTCAAGCCCGTATCGATTCATTCACTTTAATCGATGTTTTTAAGCAGGTCACCTCACTATGAAGATAAAACTGACAGACGTCAAATGTTACCTATTAAAATGGCCATACTTTAGTACCCTTGTTCAAATCCGGTGATAGTAAAGAACCCAACAATTATAGACCTGTGTCAATTCTGCCAGTTCTCAGTAAGGTGTTTGAAAAGTTGATGCTCAATCAATTGTTACGTCACTTTAATAAAAATTACATCTTTCATGAACACCAGTACGGTTTCACCAAAGGGCGTTGTACCACTGACGCCGGTGTTACCCTAATGAAGAACATTTTTAACGCCTGGGAAAGAGCACAAGATGCTATTGGAATCTTTTGCGACCTCTCTAAGGCGTTCGATAGCGAAAACCATGAAACATTTCTGATGAAATTCGAGCACAATGGGCTAAGGAAAACAGCACTTCTTGTTAAGATCATACTTGAAAGATAGAAAGCTTAAAGTTCAAGTAAACGGCGTAAACTCATTGTGGTCTGAAATGATAATGGGCGTTCCTCAAGGTTCGTTTTTTGTCCATTCCTCTTTTTAGTTTATATTAATGATTTACCCCAATTATTTCAAAATCAACCGAAGATGGCGTTATTCGCAGATGACACATCATTGATCTTTAAAATAGACCGACGGTCACAAAATCTGGACGACGTGAATAACTCTATTCTTCAGGTCCAAGACTGGGTTATGGTAAATAATTTAGTACATAATGAAAAAAAAAAACAAATGCGAAATTTTAGATTAAATTTGACTTAAATTAGATTTAAATTACCTAATATTAGAAGTAACGAATGGTGACATCATATTGAATGGCCAAAAACTAGAATTTGTTAATGAGACAGTTTTCCTAGGAATCACGCTAGACGAGAAATTACAATGGGGGCCTCTTAAAACATCTATTGCGGGGCGGCTAAGCTCGGCCGCATATGCCGTTAGAAAGATAAGACACTTAACAGATGTAGAAACCGCGCGTTTGGTCTATTTTAGTTACCTACTTCGACAGTATTAAGTCATATGGCATTTTACTGTGGGGTCGGCCTGCTGACATTGAATCCATTTTTATTTTGTAAAATAGAGCTATCAGAGCAATTTACAATTTACGTTGCCGCGAATCTCTTTGGGAACTATGTAAAAGGATTAATATTATGACGTTACCTTGCCAATTCATTTATGAAAATATTATGTATTTAAGAAAAAATCAACATTTTTTTAATAAAATAAGTGATAGGCATAGTTTTAATAGTAGAAATAAAGATAAATTAGATCAAACTTTTTTCAGATTATCTAAAGTACATACATCTTTTATGGGATACTGTGTTAAATGTTACAACAAAATACCTTGTGAAATATTGCAATTAAATGAAAGAAAATTTAAAACTTATATTAAAATTACACTTTGTAAACAAGAATATTACAAATTAGAGGATTACATTCAAGATAAGAATGCTTGGAAACATGCTGGTCCTGCTCCATAGGGCAATCTCTAGAGTCTAGACTAAATCAAACTGGTTGCCTCTACCTAATTGTATTATTTATTCTTTTTTTTTGACATTGATTTACATTCTGTAATTACTTCACACCCGGACTTATTACTCTTTATTTATTTATTTTTTATGAAAATCGTCTACTTTTAGAATGTTTGTAAATATGTGAGCATCATGTATCTATCACATAGTTAATTTATATGTCATGGTTTCATTAATCCATTTTAATTCTTTTACCTATTGTGGTATAGTAATTTTATTTTAGGTGCAATGTCTTCACATATAATTATATGATTAATGTATGCAAAATATTGGAAAAAAAATTAAAAGAGTTATGGTGGAGTTTCTTGCCAATTCTTCTCCATACGAAAACTACCTTTTGGAAGGGGCGACTAGAATCAATTTTATTTAAATTTAATTTTTGACGTTCAAAAGTGCCTTTTATGTGCTTATTTGGAATAAATGATTTGACTTTGTGCGGCTATTATTACTTAGCCACGAGCCCCACATTATTAGTATAGTATATAGTATAGATAACTATTATCATCAGGCGCGTGCCCTATCTGTTGAGCGTGTTCTCTGGGCGCGTGTACAAAGGCAAGTACGTAACGTTGCTAATTATGAAACGCTAATTTGCTTATCCACAGAGCGGAATCACATCAAGGCACTGTGAACACCAAAGGGAATAGTAATTCTTTTATATTCTCGTTAGTGTGTTCACGTTAATTCTTTGTTTGTAATTGTTCTTTTGTGAGGATATATTTAATAATACACATACATAATTAATCAGCCTATACTGTTCCCACTGCTGGGACACAGGCCTCCTTTCAGTGAGGGAGTGGGCCGTAATCCACCACACTGGTCCTGTGCGGGGTGGTAGATGTCACACGTGTTCGAATTTTTGGTTCTAGCTCGTTTCCTCACGATGTTTTCATTCACTTAGAAGTTCAATTTCTTCACTTTTCAACTTGAAAACTCCACGCGTTCCTGAGAAAAAGGGTCTTGACAGACGGACAGACAAACGGACAATGAAGTGATCTTATAAATAAGGGTTCCGTTAGTTTTTCTGATATAAAATCGTTTTCTTTACAGCTCGAAAAGTTTCACTAATACAACACAGACCACACAAGATGAACGGGCCCAATCAAGGCGTGGGGATAAAATCCGAGAGACTTCACGCAAGACCGGCCGGTTTGTAGAAGGTCGGGAACACCTGCCTCACGTGAGTACATGGTAGTTGACGATGCAAGTCCCTCAAGCGGCTGCAAACCAAAGTAGGTCCCGCAGACGAAATGAGAAAACAAACCCACTGTGAGTATGGTGTTCCCGAATAAACAATGTCACTCCTGAGTCCTTTGCGCATGCACATATAGTCACTATAGAATCATTTCATGGTGTGGTTACTTAATAACATAATTCATCATAAGAAAACAGTAATTCAAAATAACGGGTCCTTTCGAAGTGTGCAAGTACCAGCGGGGTAATTACGTAACACACTATCAGTAGTTAATGGCTTTCATTTTGACAGTTCAACAACATTCATTGCGTTATTTACGTTGTTGAGCAGATAAATTTTTTTGACATATGAAGCAATTTAGTTTCGCTGGGCATCTAGCGCATTCTCTCTTGAAATCGATTAAAGTATGACCTAAATAATTAAATTTAATAATTAAATTTTGAGGCAAGGGATTAGCAATATCTTTCAAAATGATTTAGACTGTGATTGAAAGTATGTTAAGCAATTGGTTCTGCTTATTATTATTTTGAAAAAAAAAAAATGAGCAACAAGCTACTGCATACCTTTTTACTAAAACATTTTCTGATTTAACATAAAAAATGTCTATCAATTTACGCAAAATACGTTTAGAATCTTTAAACCTTGCATTCGTATAAGTGGGACGCGTCGGCATTGCAATCAATCATTAATTCACAACTGAGCTACGAATACACTTGACAAGGTCGCAAGTGCTTGCCATACTCGTAGTTCTTAATTAAGATGTAGGTATTAGTTGCTCTTGACAAAAAGCCAACAGTTATTTTATTCAAGGGACTAAATATATTCCCGTTAAATCACATTAATACGTAAATGGAATCGAGTCCGCTTGAGATAATGTTAGCGACATCGGTCCGATCCGATTGGTTAGCGGACCGACGAGCCAGCTAAACGAGTTTGGTTCTAATTAGCATTCTGTCGATGTCGTCGGAAATGTTTGAAAAAACCCGACCGGTATCGTACCGGTATTTGAATCCGAAACTCCTTTATTGCATAAAAAGGAAAATTCTTTGAAAATCAGTGTGACGGTGAGTTTCATTTGATTCGCCATTGTTTGATTTTTGGACAAGAAAGACGAGCACAAAGGGAAATATTTGGAAATTCGTTTCTGTTACCTATTGCCAAATTACAAAAGTGTTGGTCCTAAAGGAATCGTCAAACGACTGTTTGGTGGGGTTAAGTGCTACGGCGTAGTAAACGACATGACAAAACGGCTACGATTGTTACGCTGTGGTAACAGATGATCGCATGTTAATTGGCCAACTTGCACGTTTTTGGATGTGGGGAAATAAATCGGAGTTAACTAACTCAGGGTTAATCAAATTATTTGTCTTGCGCCACAAAGAGTTAGAGGTAAACCGAGGGTTAAATAAAGTGGGAGAGTTAAGTCGCTAAACTATGGGTTGGGTTAGAGTAAGTAATGACTACTTACACTAATCTAACCCAGAGTTTAGTGACAAATCTCTCGCAGCCACAATTTATTTTGACGTTAATAGTAATATGTCAAAATTGATGTTATGAGGTACCGCTGATAACTTGTTTTGTACATTATATTGTTCGATGTTATAGTAAGTGAAAATTCGGAACTAAATAACACATTTTTCCATAACTGACATTTTCGTGAATCAATAAAACAAATCTCCAGAGAAATCACATACAACATGATTAAAATGAAATGTCATGTTTTAAAATTTAAAAACTAGTCGCAATCTAATCTCAGCGCCAATCAATGTCAATAATTTGTCAAAAGTGTAATATTTTTGACAGATTGAGACTGAGTTCAGATTGTGAACGCTCTTAAAATTACAAGAACTGCGCCTGCCGGTCTATTCTGTAAAAATATCACCGTGAAAACATAGGTGAATTGGGCTTGAAGTGCCCAGAGGGGCAATTCTCGTAATTTTAAGAACGTTCACAGTTTGGTCGCAGTCTCAATCTGTCAAAAAATACTTCTAATTTCACTACATTTTGACAAGTTTTTGTCATTTTTTTGTCGCCGAGATGAGACTGCGACTAGATTTTGAATGTTTTAAATTACGAGCATTGGCCTTCTGTTATTCCACCTTATGCTAGGGATTGACAGCTCACTTCACCTTAGTTTTCACGGTGAGATGTTTACGGAATAGCACTACTGGTACCATTCTTAAAGTAGGAAATCGAATGAAAGTTACTATGTTTTATTTGAATTTCAGCTGCGATCATCTCCCGCTGTCGGTCAGGCGGTCTGTGCATTAGCAGCGGCGGGTGTCCCACTAACCGGGTCTTAAAGGACGAGATCAACTGTATGATGGAGCATAACAACTTCGTGTGTTGTCACGTGGTTCGGAAAAAAATGCCGGTCGACGTGTTCTTTGATTATCATTAATAACGTATTTCATTATATTATATTAAAAAAAATACTCAATTATTTTTCACTTACACCACGATAAACACTTGTCTAGTTTTGTTTTACATCAAAGAGCTCTTGGTTAAATAACAGCCACAGTGGTAAATTTTCAACGTTAGGCAACGTTTGCCAAGGTCGGTCCGTAGATTGGTGACCATCCAAGGTAACATGCCAAGACCCCTCCGTCCGTCCCTCGGAAAAGCACGTTAAGCAGTTAGTCCCGGCTGTCATTCATAGATCTTTGACAGTCGTTACGGGTAGTCAGAAGCCTGAAAGTCCGACAAGTAGTCTTAACAAGGGGTATCGTGATACCTAGTGACTGGGTTGTAGAGGTCAGATAGGCAGTCGCTACATACAAAAATACTGTTATCCTGCTGCATCCGGTTAGACTAGAAGCCGACCAGAACATAAGTGGGAAAAGGCCAGGAAGATTGATTGACAACAAAGAACTTATCTTTCTTTTGATACATTTTTGATGTCGTGTCGCTCTCACGTCAAGCGAGATCAATATCCATTGAATATAATATGAAGATATTCAGGTGCCTCCAACAAAGCGTAGTTTAGAACGCTGCCATAGTTCGTGTCTATCAAACCGTATGAATAAGACAATATGCGCGGCTCCGTTTAAGTGAGAATCGAGGTATCTGCTCCTTCGAGACTGCTTTCAAGTGCTACCTGTCTACCAACCTTGGATATACCTATTGAATATGTTTTTGTTTAGGTACACTCTACGGCAACCTTCGGCATCTACTGGTTTTGTTTTACATATCCAAATTGAAATTCTTCGCTTCATAGCTACGCAAGATTTCTGAGATAACAGAAGTCAGAACACACGCCGAACAATACTAAAATCTTTACGGAAAATTTCTAACTGTAATACATAGGTCGCTAGTCTTACACAAGCTCGTTCCGCGGCTGTACGTTTGTAAATGTTTAACTCAATGCTTAACGACATAATCTGACGTCGCACTGTTATCCAAACCTGACTAATGAAGTTTAGTTAGGCTGGCTCGTGCGATCCAATCTCCCACCAGGCCTAATGCTGAGCTATAAAGAATTCCACTGGATGTGTTTAGAAGCGGACACGTACGTGATACCAGGAGATGACATTTAATAAAAACAACGTCAAGCCAAAAAGGCTCGTCAGAATTACTTTTAAATTGATTTTTGCGAAAATTTTGATTAAATCTGCTCTGACAGAGGTTTTTTCTGGGTATATTTTTTACGTTCTTTTTGGTCTGACATAGTCGTCAATAGCAACAATTAATCCGATAATTTAGAGGCAAGGCATGTCCGGGTATAAGGCACGCGTCTCTGGAGGCACGTAGAACAAATTACAATCAGTTCTGATTGTTTGTGGGTTTCGTAAAGGTCAAATGAAGCAAACTCGGAAACTAGAGCAGGTACGTTTATATTTTTTGTTTATCAATGATATACTATGTTCACGGCTTATAAAATCCGATTGGATTATTCCCTTCAGCAAACGCTTTCACGGATGAAATTAAATTCTCTCCGCTACTTCAAAACATTTTACGGTTTAAATTCATTTTTATAAAGTTATAATACAAAAGTCACCATGCTCGTGAAAGATGAAAAATTGTATTGTGTCTCCAGCTGGGGCGGTGTCGTTTCTAGTTAGGTAGAGTGTTGGCTCTAATTCAGCTCGCTCGGATATTGCAATTTCCATCCAGCTCACGCCCACTGCGTCTCCCTTCCATTTCGTTTCATATTGCGCTGCAGTAACAACACTTGACGTTTATGAATCTAATTTCGCAGGTAATGCCACAATCTGATTATCAAACTAGTGCTATGTAAATTTCCAGGTAAAACGCGCCTGGAATTACACCCTGACGTTTCACTACGCGCTGTTTCCTAATAGTTATTAGTGGGAATTCACATATACTCAGAAGATGGAAACTGTTTGCTTCCACTAGTTCAAACATCGCCAGTATTTGTTTAGGATTCGTACAACATAGGTTTTCATACAATAGGTATGGACGTTCCATTGCCCCACAAAAGATTTTCCTCAACAACCGGCCACTGCCGACCCTTTTAATGAAAAAAAATTAGATGCTTTGTAATATTTTTAATTTTATTCACAATCCGTGTATTGTTCTGCGAGGCGAGGGTTGGCCGGAGGGCACACCGCTGTTATAATATTCAGCCTCCATATCACAATGTTTTATTTAGCCATCTCGGCGGCTTCAATATTCATCACTGTACTCTGAGCCCTCTTAGTTCCTGAATAAAATACTCTAGGCTTCTCCACGTCTACATTTAGGCTTTTGGTTTATTTTTAATATGGCGCGGAATAAAGGTAGTTAAGTAGCAGAACATTAATAACACTATATTTTAAAATACAACGCTTCGAAAAGATGTATAAGTAATGTAAATTGTTAAATAAACGCCGCATTTAAAAAACATTCACAGTCAGCTTCGTGAAAAATTACATTAACCCGGAAAGTAGTGCGACATTTTAAAGATAAAAATATTTAAGCAAATAGTGCCCATTAAGAGACAGTAAGCACAAAACTTATGAGAACAAGAGTCAGTTGCCGAGCAAAATGGATATTTGTTGAGTCCGAAAGCCGTTGAGCGCCGGGAGAGGACGACGGAGCGCGGGACGTGACCGCACTTTTCAAGTTATGCCTCTTTTACATCTTCATCCTTTAATATTAAATGTGTTTGAGCTAAAACGACTTATTTCCTTAATTTTCTTTTAAACTTTTTCCTTGAAACTTGATAGGCACGCAGTGAAATAAATTCGATTAGGATGATGACCCTTTAAAAAGGTTTTTGCTTCTGTTTTATAATTCCATCAGTAAAATTTTTTGGTGCTTTACTTTAACGACTCAATTTGTGTCGTGGGCCATTGGGCTACGAGTTCATTTCGCGTGGTTCGATCTTTGAATGGAACAGTCTGGGTCCCTATTTGTTTATAGGAGGTTAAATCCTAGAGCGATGCCATTTAGAATAAATTCCCAGAACACCAAAGCTTCCGAGAAGCTCTCTGACCCGTTACATTTATTTCATATTCCGCACGGCTTCGTTCTGATTACTTTACGTTCGCGTTAAATCACTTGAGGTGATGTCTGCTGCTGATGTAGGTTACCCCACAAATTTTGCGAACGAGCCTTAACTTGTCCTCACAATTCCTTCAGGACTTCGCTAAACGCTATTGGTATCAAAGTGTCAGCTCAACCGAGCAACCGCAAGCCCCTTAGCGTTGGAGAAGTTAGTGTCGGCCCGACTTGTACCCCTGTCTACGTCGCTAGTTGATTACTATTCCACTTCGAAACCGGCTGCACGTTCCATCTCTTAATTTGATAAGATATTTCACAGTGAGCGCACAGTGTACAGCGTTTAACGTTTTCGGTTGTTTGAGGTGGCGCGCTCGTGTGCTGAGGTCTTTACCGCAAACAACGGCTGACGTAGCGAAGATGTGGCTACACGAATTGACACCATCCCGTCGTTAACAAGATGAGATGAACTTTATAGTTCTTAATATCAGATTTATACCGAGAGTTTGCAACCACAAAGTGTTTCGAAAGATAGAGAGAGATAGAGTGTAAGGTTTTTAGCGCGGGTTATGATCAAAACCATCATAATAAAATGGCGTAAAATTCAATGTATGTTAAGCAATTAAACAGAGGGATATTAGATGGGTTTTAAAAGATCTGAATGTGAATTTGAAGGCGTCTCTTCATAGCTCTGTGAGCTAACCTAATGTGGCTTTGACAATGTTCGCGCAGTAAGACATCCACGCGACGACAAAATACAGACATGCGTACAATGACGTACATACAATACCTAAATACACCTGTTAAACTTAGCATCCGTCACAAAGAAAAAGAACGGTCAAAGGTGAAAGGAATTTGGAATAAGCGGCACCTATAGGCGCAGATCAAAGAGCATGATCACAAAGAGATCGAAGGACACGAGGCTTTGGTCGGAGGCTTTCAATCGAAATCTTCTGAAGAACGGTGAATTGCCGTGATCGACGCTTCTCAATACCAATCACGAATCTGAACAGATTTTATCGCAGATAATATTGGTTAAATGGGTATCTTTTGTGTCAAAGGACGTTTGATGTGACGCTAATTAGTTACATCGATTTTACGTATTTCTATATTTACAACTATTTAATTTCGTTGATTCATAACGGGTGGAAAAAGTCATTTTTACTCCCCGTCATTGTGATTAATTTTTTTGCACTGGATCATACCTGGGAATCTTTTGGTTACGGAGATATTGAAGGTCGGAATTCCAACTTATACTGACGTTATTTTACGAAAACAAGTTTTTGTAATGATATAACAAAATTTGAAATACCCCCACGACCCCGTTGCATGCACCCCATAAGCACAATGTCTTGCGTGTGTATATCCTTCAAATGATTGAAATTGTGATTTATAGTGTGTTAAGTAATTAGGGCGCTGTGGTCCTAGCTAAGACATAAAGTAGGTATTTGGTCAACATTTAATTACTGTCAAAAAACAATGTCGTCAGAGGGTGACAGAGCAGCTTTTGTTAGGTCATCACGACGGTGGAAAGTTTGGCAACGGTCGGACGACGGGGCGACATCAATCATATTTTGACATTCGATTTTTTCCGTCCGCCTGCCTGCGGGATGATGTAGGGATAACTTTTTGAAGTATTGTCACTTTTATTATACGAACGTCGGGCTTATGTTCTGACAGGACTCAGGATCAAATTGAGGCAAAGTATTGAAAAAGTATTCTGGAGATGTTATTGTTACATCTTGTCGATATGAGTTCCATTTAGTTAGGAAACTCGCGGTTACTTTTGGTAGGTAGGTTTACATATAAAAAAAAAAAAACATCTATCATCTCTAAAAATAATTTTTTTCTGCTACGACGTAATTAGATGCCAACATTTTTAGAAAAACGCTCTCTAACGTGTCAATTTCGCGGAACACAATTGTTTACTGAAAACATTCCGAAAATTGGAAAAAAAATACTCGTGCGCCTTTGGTGCTTACAAGATCAAGGGTTTAATTATCAGCCATGGGAGCATACCTAATTCAGTATTTAATAAAATGATAGCAGGGGTAATCAACAAACGAGCGGGCCTGTAATCCGGGCCGTTCTGGGCACGCCCGTAAATCACGGGTGCGCGACGCAATTTATCGTTTTGGCTCCACATTCGCGCACGCACACGCATAGCTTTTTATTGCGTCATAGATACCAGTATTCACGCATAGTGAATATAATTTACTATCCCTGAAGCGAAAACCTTTAAGACATCCCGCGATACCAATAAAATATTAGTTCTCGTCTCTGATTTTCTGGAAGACAAATTTTTGTAAGGATGAGAAAACAAAATGTATAACAAAAAAAAGGAAAGAATACATTTCAGATTACTCCGGAAACCGACAGACAGTACATAAATTACAGGATACAAATTTAATAATATAAATACACGTTTCATCCGTTTCGGTGTTGAGATAAAAAAAGATTAAAAGAAAGAATATTTCGTAATGTATATTTTTATGACAAACGACCTGATATCTAAGGATAAAAGCGTTGTAAATATTTGTAAATGGAACGACATTCTTTAATCTCTGGCGTTTGGGAAATAAATAATTGCCTACAGGTAATTGTACACCTGTCCTGAAAAGGACTTTGGTAGGAAATAAAATACGTTTAAATTTTTATATAAACAAGATAAGCTTCTTGTCCATAGAAACCAGCATCCAAGGATGAAGATTAAACTAAGATTAAACGCTAATCCAGGGGTGAAAACTGATCAGATTATTTTTAAATAAAAAATAAGTAACCATCTTGTGTTGGTTTCGCTGTAACTACCTACAATAACAACATTTTAATTCCTTAAATGCTCTTTTAGAGTCTCTATCTTTTTTGAGAGCAGTGCGTGATGGGCCGGTGTGAATGGCCCCCGACTTACGAGTCAAAGGTCGTGGGTTGTACCCAGGCAGGCGTAAACTTAGCACCGTTTCGAGAGTAGAAATGAGATGAAATTATTTACACAAAGTCTACGCCACGAAATTTGTGTAAATAATTTCACCACTACTTTCAAAATGGTGAAGGAAAACATCGTGAGAAAACCGCTATGTCTTAGAACCAAAGAAAAAAAAAGACATATGTCTACGAACCGGCACTGGACCCGCGTGGTAGATTACAGCCCACTCCCTCTCGAAGAGAGGAGCCCTGTGTCCCAACAGTGGGGATCTTATAGGCTGATAATGCATCTATGACCTATGTAAATCTTTATAGTATAGTTCTATGTATAAAAATATATAATTTAAATCCCAATACAAATATTGTAATCGTCTATCAGTGGACAGGCACTTACCTATCAAGTATTTTACACTTCTGCTAACTGCCGCATGGCATATCCCCTAGGTCCGCAGTATGCATAAACAAACATAAAAAACCTGGATTTACGAGCACATACACCTCTGGGAGTTATCCTGCCCTCAGCATCCGGCTTCCGAGCTACGGAACTGGCCAACATTTACAGAAACTGGATGAGCTACGTCCCGCCGTCCGAACCGGAACAGAATGAAAAATAAACCTATCAAAAAGTTTGACGATGAATAAAGGGGAGAACGGGCCACTCCGAACAAATTTCTCGCATTCCGTCCGCCATATTTTTTAAGGGGAAAGTTTACGCAGCGGCCATTTTTCTCCATAATTCCAAGAGAACTACAATACCTACGTTTGTGGGGCGAAACTTTTGAAATTGTAATTAGCGCACTCTCGTTACTCGGTTTCCTCTATTGTGTATATTGTACTGGGTTTTGAAGAGGAAATACGGGAATAAAAAACGCTTGTTTGGAGGGAGAAATATCCATTTTAAAATAGATTTGTTTCCGCTGGGAGCTGTACTGTTAAATAGAACAATGAGTATTACAGTGGCTAGTGAGGAGCTTGTTTATTTCGAATGTTTAAAACAATTTTATTCCACTGTTTACCGCAGAAGAAATATATCTGCGTAAGTACTTCAGTTGAGATCGTTTATGTGGGAATATATCGCCGCCGCTTGATATAAAATCGAAAACGCTTGGTGTCCGTAATAGTTCTTTTACTACGATTTTATGGGTTGGTTAGGTAATAATTTATGCGCCAGAGCCAAACCCTTCCGTGGCCTCACATCAGTGTGTAAGAGGAAGATAAACATACAATGTGACACCTGCGCGACACCTGCGAAGATATGATGGAGTTGGGTAGACGGGTTCAACGCCGTGATTTACTCATTAATTTTTAATCATTCCCAACAAAAACCATATTTCAAACGTAAATATAGTGCGCATACATTCAGTTTAAAAGTAGTTCACTTTAACAGTAAACATGTTATCAAATTGCAGGCGAAATTAAACTCATCAAGCACCACAGGGGTAAACACGCGAGCGGGTAGGTAGAGTCAGCCAGTCAAACTCAGCCAGCGTCTAGGCAAGTAACAGGTAACTTTATGTGGAAACTTCGTATTGGTAGCGCGTTGTTCTAGTTTTTGTGCCAACGGTACGTGTATGTGTGTTGACACTGCATAATAAATGTGGAAACGCTAAGTTCGCTGTGAAACTTTGAAAATAGAATTGAATTCGTGTATGCCGTCATTTATTTTCAGTGCTGGCAACACAACGTGGAACGTAGCTCTTCGAGACAGGAAACAACTAGTGTATTTGTAGAATAAGAAGGTACTTTAATTTAAAAATGTATAGTAAATATCTTATTTCATTAACTTTTCGATTGCTTTACGTGAAGTTAAATAAAATGTTGTAAAATCCCAATTTCACTTTATTAAAAATTCTTATGAATCTCGTGCTCAAATCTAACCCTTCCTTTTTTTGCAGTGACTAGCTGGCACGTCTAAAAAGCTATAAACGTAAAAAGGCATGTATTCGAACAACGCGAGTTTGAACAAGCCCTGCCGTGCCGGCTTTATTCGGAATTTTGTAATTGTCCACACAGGCGGAACAAAAAATTGGGCCAGCACAAATGCACGGAATGGGTTCCACGAAAAATATTATAGTCTACATCATCCTACACGACCCTCGTTACGAAAATATATATACTTTTCTTCCTTTCTCCATATTAAGAATATTAAAATGAGCAAACAAGACGAGCACGGGAGCACGCATAACTTGCGAATATTCATGAGCAGAATGTGGGACAAGGGGGAAAGTTTCTACACTTTGAAGTGTTTAGAAATCTTTGATTAGCTTCCCTTGATTATGTATAAGAGATGGATATTGGAAGCATATAGTCTGTTCCAGAAGTATGTGATGAAAATGTAAACAAATGGATCAGATCACGTAGGTACGTGTTGATGCTAATTTGTTTGCCACTTACAAATCCAGTGTTTTGATTTGGTTATTTGAATATTTAACTCTGTGAACAGGGACACTTTGTTGACTGAAGTCAAAAAGGAACTAACTTTATTATGGTTTTATGTGGCAGTGCTACAGGCAAAATTATTCTACAAGGACAATGTTTTAGAATCTGCAGTTGGATGCCAACAAGGTGACCCTCTAGGGCCAGTCATTTTCAGTTTAGCTATTCATCCAATTTTACAGAAACTAAATTCAAAATTTAATGTGTGGTATTTGGACGATGGAACGCTAGGAGGTGCTGTAGACACTGTTTTGAAAGATTTACAACTCTTCAAACAGGAATTTCAATCTATTGGCTTGGACCTTAACCCCTCAAAATGTGAACTTTACCTTTCTAACATTACCGACAGACAATTGACTCTAGATAAATTTAATGCAATATCCCCACAAATCAAAATTTTAGACAAACGTTCACTACACCTCCTAGGTTCCCCAATTTTAGAAGATAGTTTTTCACCTTTCATCGATGAAAAATTAAAAATTTCAACGACATTTCGGACAGACTCTCCAAAATTAATTTACATTCGGCATTCACCCTAATTAGATACTGTTGTTTTGGTCCAAATTTTGTATATTTTCTACGTTCTTCCCCTTTATGGAAGCATCCACATCTGTTGGACAAAATATTATTCGCAGCACATTAACAACCATTTTAAATGTGGCCTTGGACGACCGAGCGTGGCTTCAAGCCACACTACCCATCCGTTTTGGTGGCCTCGGCGTCCGCAAAATTACCAGTATTAGCTTACGGGCGTTCCTGTCCTCTGTCCACAGCACCGAAAAGTTGACCGGGAAAATTCTAGCACCCTGCCTGGTTGACTCTGAAGTGCCTTGCTTGACCGACGCGGTGAACGCCTGGAAAGCAGAATGACCCTAATGCCCTGCGCCATCCTATCTTCCTAGCACGGTGGGCTGTGCTGGAGCGGCTGCTGCTGGTGCAGAAAACCTCAAACGGCGAAAATATTCCAGTCTGATTAGGAGTTATATCTTCGAACCGTTTGGGGTTGAAACACTAGGGCCATGGGGTCCGAGTGCCCGATTGGTTTTTCGAGATATCTCTTCACGTGACCAGAGGGCTGGCCTGTTTCTTGGCCAAAGAATAAGCATCGCCATACAACGTGGCAATTTTGCCAACCTTTAATTTTTCAATTATGTACAATTTAATAATGTTATTCAAAGATACATTTTTGGTAAAAGTGGTGAGATACTTATAAAGTTGAAACCTTCTGAATCCAGATGAATGTGTTACTAATTCCCTTTAGTGAGTGATTGCGTAAGAATTTAACCTGACAGGGTTTGTGTTTACATTTTCATCACATAAATTTGGTACAGACCTTAGATAAATATATGAAGTATTTCTGAGAGTTACATACGTCCTGTTTAATTGAACAAACATACTGCACTTTCAGCAACTTTTATTTCACAGTGTAAAAGTTTACAAGCAAATTGATATGTTGTGTAAAGAGAATTGATATGTTGTGTAGTATTTCGTGCGAGTGCAAGGAATAACAAAAACTTGCAAATGTCTGTTATAACAGTTGCGCTACGTAAAGAAATCACGTCGCTTTGTGTACTGTCAGCTCTCCAACTTAATTAGAATTTAGAAGCTGCAAGAGTTGAACGAACTTTAATTTCTTCTTGTTATGATTGGTTATATTTATATACCCTTTCCGTTCGGTAAACCGTTTTTTGACACATGGAACTAGTGATTGCAGCAACACGCAATACATTGATTGATACACGTGCGGTATTATAATGTCTGTAAAAAGCCATATATAAAGCATTTTATATATTTATCTTATAACGCATTTTAAGGTTAACTTTTACGTAATATGGAATATGTACTTTCTAAGACAGCTGTCAGACCGGATTTCGGTCATGGCGGCCTATCTAAGCGGAGACTAGCCATCGACATAGCAGATATTATAGTTCACTAGTGTGTGCGCAGACACAGGTGTACTCTCTCTTCCCTCACTCTTATAGTCCGATGTGACGGCAATCTCACATGCACGACAGGAGAAAGATCAGGCGCAGGACCAACGGCTTAACGTGCTTTCCGAGGCATGGGGTTATCACACCGCCAACTTCCAAACTCTGGGCTGTTACTGAGAACTTCCTAATAGAAAAATCCAATAACACTTTGCCCGACCTGGGAATGGAACCCCACGCTCAGCAGGCGCGCATGCAACCACGAGACCAACGAGGGGTTACCTATGGTATATATACACAGGAGACCACTACTAAGTGGTCTCAAAGATAAAATAAAAACAGAAAGGTGATTGAATTTTTTCTATAGTAATTTGAACTAGCGCGGTTATTTTATAACCAAGTATTTCAGTCAAAATATGAATAGGCATGAGCTATCCTGAATAAAACACTTTCAATCTACACTCGCGCCAAGCTGTGAATAATTCTGGCTTATAACTCGCGTGTCTCTAACAATGGCCGGCCCCATCCGTTTACACACTGGCTGGCTGTAAATAACTAAATACACAAAACTGAACGTTTATATCTCTTTGATTAATTACTGCAGAAATAGTTAATGTAAATTACCTATTATCGAATTTAATACTTGTTATATTAACACTTTTTCAGTAGGTAAGTATAAGAAGAATCTACATGAGATATTTTTAGTGGGTACTTGTAAACGTTTGTTGTTAAATCATGGGGAAAAAGGCATTATCACTATAGCAACCAAATTGCTAATAGGCGATATAAAATATACTTCCCATTAAAAGAGCAAATGATGCTGCTCCACATCTTTGAGAATATTATCCCCTATCTTAAGTGTTATTGAAAGCATCAGAATCTCTTCCACTATGAAAAAAGAAATATTATTAGGTAAGTTTGGTCATAATACGAGCGCTGCGACACTTATTTTTAAATGTCGCAGCATCATGATGAGATTGGGCCTTTTGGCCTCGTAAAGGTACGACTTGTCTGTGTTTGTGTGACTGTTTTTATTTTCATTTTACTTTTGTTATTTTATTTTTTATTTATGTCTGTGTTTAGTTTAGTTTGTGGTATTCCTAAGAGAGTACCAATAATACTTTTTTTTTCGCTATTTTTAAAGTCTAGCGGAGTACCTATACATTTTTATCTTTATTAATTAGCAGCAACCAAAGAACTTTTTCCCCTTTTTGCGTTGCCCCTGGACGGGATACATGTCTTTTAATTTTATTACGGTTACATGAAAAATTCAACCAACTTTTCCGAGTTAAAACACGCCACCAATGTTTTCACTGGTACACTAATGAATAGCCTTTTTCTTTTACGTTACCTAACCCTTTTTGTGAGGGTGTATTTAAAAATTCGCTTTTAGAATTCTGTGGAAATCTAAATAGAATGCCGAACTTAACAATGGGTGTATGAATACTGAAATGTGTAGGTATTCGAGCAATATCATTGATTTGGAAATTATTACATAGCGGACCGGTTTATGTCGACAGTTTGGAATGGGAAGTCATGGTTGAAATATAATATGAAGCCAACACTGGGCTTGAATACCAATCGGATATTAATACCTAGGAACCTATATAATATAGCATATAATGTTCTCATTGCTGAGACGCAGGCCTCCTCTCTGTGAGAGGGAGTGGGCCATAATCTATCACGAGGGCCCAATGGGGGTTGGTAGATGTCACAAGTCTTCGAATTTTCGGTTCTGTGAAACTGTGAAGGAAGCAGTGATGATGAAATAACTTACGCAAAGTAAAGGGCCTGCTTGGTTTCGAACCTGCGATCTAAAACTCGTAAGTCGCGGCCGTTACCACTGGGTTACCGCTGCTCCGATATAGCTTATTTATCAGAAATGATTAGTTTGTGCCTCGATATCCATCGACAGTTCAAGGTTTTGCTATAGATTACCATAAATAAAAAAGAAGACGTTTCCTTACCAAAAGGGTTTCTGAAAAACATGCCTCTGTATTTCGAGAGAAAATAATAAGGAAAAGATGCCAGCCATACAAACATATTTGACCATAAACTTTCATCGAATCAGCCAACGCTGATGGAACCCGGATATTGGGAACAAAATAAACTTCGCACAGTATTTTTACGCGCCATATAGTGTAGTCCGTATATCATTGTATAAGGTAGTTTCCGTGTTGATGTAGTAATGGAAGAAAAACAAAAAGTATCCGCCATTTGTCATTGTTAGGAAGTTATCGCGTACGTTCACAGTTATTCAATCTCTGATTTTGCATCACTGTCCAAATCACAATGATCTTTATTCTCATTCATGTAAGGTTGATGCTGAGTTGCTGCCATTGACAAGTCTGGCAAAATCATTGTGATCTTTATTCTCGTCTCAATAAGGTTGCTGTTAGGTTGCTGAGTCAGAGGTAAATTAACCGCGAACGGACTGTACCGCCCGTTAGTGTAGACAGCGCTGATTAGAGAGGGCCAAGTTTGCGAAACCTTCATTTTTCAAACTGATTGATGACTTTTAATTTTTACACTGGGTGTTTTCTTTTTGACCAGGTAGGTTACAAGTACTTATGCCCGTTATACATGTAATGTAGAATGATCACAATCTAGAATTATCCATATCTATTCCATATTCACATTTGAATCAGATAGGTATGCAGGTTAATTTAAATAAGCACTCTATCCATTGCAATGTGTGTTTTAGTACCTACATTCTCGCAATGTAGGGTTATTTAGTTAGATTTGATAATTTCGGATCATTTCACGGGTTAATTTCAGGAAATAGTCTACTGTAGAGAAATTTTAGCCACTGCTTTTATTTTTGACGGTGTAATTTAATTTTAAACAAGATACTATATTCACATAATATGCTAACACTTATAAAAAAAGAAACCGCTGCTTTTTTTTTAGCATGATCTGCCTTTAATGTTCCCTCTGCTGGGACACAAGTCTTCTCTCTGTGAGAGGGGCCGTAATCCACCACGCAGGCCCAGTGCGGGTTGGATGATGTCACATGTCTTCGAAGTTTTTGCTCTAGGACATGCTGATTTCCTCACGATATTCCTTCACCGTTTTGAGAGCAGTGGTGATGAAAGAATATATTTAAAGTAAGTGCCTACCCCCCAACCTACAACTTGAAAGTCTCGGCTGTTACCACTGTGCCAACATTGCTCGACTGTTTTAGAGCTAGTCTATAAAACTATATGTTTTGCTTAAAAAACTGCGAACAAAATGCTGTGTCCGTCAGAAGGTACAGATATAGGTTCTCCACAACTAGCTTTTCAATCAATTAACAACAACATCAGTTCATTTTACTTTATTATGAAAACATAATTTCTTGCCAAATGGCAAACGTTAGTGCATATATCTTAATTGACCAAATTATGTAGATACACGAGACAATTAAATATTTTAAAGGTCGTAATAAAAATTACTTTTACTCGTTTACTTATACTTGGCTTATTTCCATTTGATGTTGCGATAATTACAAGCGAACATTAATAATTTTGTTTATTTTAATGGATTCCATTATTTTAATCTTGTAAAATTCAGTTTCATGTTTACTTTTAATTATGTTGTTTCAACTTCATAAATGATTGTATTAAAATAATTGCCTGCCAATGATTGCGTATGAACAGAATTCGTATTTTCACAAAATGAAAGTTGAATTTTGTAGTAGGCACGTTTTCGTATTAAAATTCGTTTTAATATTTGAAAAGGCAACACCAAAATGGATTGGTTCCATTTGAAACCTGTGTGTACTACAATTTATTTTCATATTTACAGAAAACGACGAAAATACGAGGAAGTGGTCTGCCAACGAATCGTTTTTAATTTGAAAAGTGATAAATATTGTACGAAAAATGAATAGTGATAGATACAATGTATTGTGTGAAACACGAAATCTTTTATTGAAATACTTATGTTTTTTTATATTTATTTTATAAAAAGATCCAAGGCCCTCACGGTTGTTCTGCATCATGAAGATATATCGCCTGAGATTAATCTGTACTTGTTGCGGTCAGCGTGTGAACCGGTGCACATTCTTTACACAATCTCTCTCTCTGCCTCGGAGAGCACATAAGGTACGTACAGACGCCAGCACATCAAGCTACTACAATCTGTCAAATTTCTTTAATAGATATTCAACTTTATCGCTAAAGCATTAAGGTTGAAGGTTGATTGGGAAAATTTGACAGTTTTGGGTAGCTTGACCTGCTTGCGTCTGTACCATCAATCCTAATATTGGAATTGCCGTAACTGGGTGCAGAGACCTGAAGGGCAATTCCCGTAATTAAAAACGTTCAAAACCTAGACGCAATTTCATGTCAGCGCCAATCAATGTCAAAAACTTGTAAAAAATGTAGAGAATTTAGAGGTATTTTTGACAAATTCAGACTGTGAACGTTCTTAAAATTACGAGAATCGCCCCTATGGCGCTTATGCCCCTATGGCGGCACATGATTCATTTAAAAAAGTTTCCACTGATTTCAGACTCATCCGTACGAACTGAAAGTCTACCCGATTCAGTGGATGATGATTTAGTAACTTATCAAAACGGAGGAACAGTCAAGTCTTCGTGTGACGTAACTTTAAAGCACTTAACTATCGCCATCCGCCATTTTGCTATTATAGCGCAGTTCCCGATAACGTCTTTAGGTAGAAAGTTTGCATATTATGGGGCAATTAATATGGAAATAGCTCTGTCCGTCGGACCGATCACGAGTTTTATTAGCTCGAACTTATTCGCCGGTCGAATTATTTCAGCCATCGTTTCAGCATGTTAATAAAGTATATTTTATACTATACTAACTTCTACTACTAACGTTGAAAAAGGCAAAATGGTAATCACTAATATTATGATTAATGAATATTTTAAGCTGAATAAGAACTTGTTCAGTCAGATGAAACTATTGAAAATGTTTCCTTTTGAAAAGATTTCCGATCCAGCCTCTATCAGCGTCAGCGCTTCTACCTCGTCAGCTTGGCTATCCAACCGTAACACACTAAAAAAACTAGATAAGTAAAACTTTAATATTTTTACAGAGCTCAGTTTGGACAGCGTCGTGGTTCCTAGCCCGTCGCTTGTGAAAAACACGGTACTTATACTTAACTTGCTTCCTCTAAGATGACATAAACTTAAACTTGTCCAAGATTGTAAAGAGTCGACTTGAAGTTTGCCTTTCATTTACAGATTAGCAAAGAATGTTACTGCATCGTTTGTAGAACAAACTACAAGGAATTAAGTGAAGAAAATGTCAACGGCAAAGTGTAGCGTAGCTGTATGCTTTGTTTCAGCTTGAATGTCTCTGAAAGGTGGGAGGCGGTAAAGGAAGTTCTGAAATCATATCTTTACAATAAATCTAAGTAAATAGATAAAGAAAAATGTGATATGGACGAGTACTTCGAGTCCTAAGTAACCTAAAACAAAAGGATTTTTTGTATTTATTTACAAATATTTAGTTAGTCATTTAATTTAGGTCCTAGTGCAAATAGTTAGTTGCGTTATATATTATGTATTTAATAATCATTTTAATGTTTAAGAAATAAAAACGTAAGAAAAATATGTAAGTATAAGTTATGATTTCACAATTTCGGTAAATCTTATCTCATGTAGGTAAGCAGGTAAAGCAAATACGTTCAACCCTCTGCCGCAGTCAGCGGGTTGAACGTGCGTTGCCAAAAATCGGAAAGACTTAGGCATATTACGAGTGACTTTTTCATTCCTACATATTCGTGTATTCAATATTTACTCGCCAAAAAGGTGTATTCTGATAACACGAAATTTTTCATAAATTATTCAGTGAGAAAATACAGATTTTTTAAATAAAACGCTGGCCTTTTTAATAGTGTGCGGCTTGTTGGGCTTCACGGAATGATTACAGAAAACTGCAGCACTCCAGTTTAATACCAGTCACGGAAGAAAATTTTAATTTAAAACTCTGCGCTCTAGTAATTTACACAGTTAACAGGCAAGATAAACATAATATTACTTTGAACAAAACTTTAACGTTAAACGGTTTTATTTTTTTAAATTGATCACATAAATTTACGATGGAATAATGGGAGCAATTTTGTTTCAAATGCTTACATATGGAAACATTCTATTGTGATGTCATGAATAAATAGCCTTAAGGCGGAAGCGTCAGGGTAGCCTGCGAAATTCAAATTTTTTCTTCCGTTTTTTGTCATTTGCAGGATTGTATGTTGATCTAAATATGATTCGCGGCCGTAATAAATGTTTATATATAGAATTATAATCATAAAAATCGTTATACGTCTCTCTAAGTTCATATTACCCTGATGACATTTGAGGCCAATCCCAGCTCAAGGAGTTGTATTGCTGAATTGCTGATTTTAATGATTATAATTCTGTAAGACGTTGACGCGAAATTCAAATTTTCTTAGGTTTTTATCGGCTACCTTAGTGCATCCCTCTTAAAGAAAAAGGTGAACCTATTACAATTATGTAAGATATATGATTATAGGTTTATATGAAACCGACGTGCTCTAATAAGGTTTAATAGTAACAATAGTCGGAGCGATATATCAGGCGGCAGAGAACTGAGGCGGAGACAGGGTAATGAGCGAACTTAGTGTGATTAGGAATATTATTGTTCTGCTGCGCTTCGCTATTATTGTAACAGACTTGTAGTGGAAACCTCTAACGATTTTGCGGCGCTCATTTAGTTTATCATTTTGCTGTTGTTCGCCTTTGAACGTAGATAAGGACTGTTGGATTAAGATATTTATTGTGTCTGGTTATATTTTATTGTTTCAGAAGGTTTGTGAAACACTTTGTTGTTATTTATACTCTGTCCACTAGGTAAACCGTTTTTTGACATTCCAAATTACGTAAAAGTTAACTTTAAAATGCGCAATAAAATAAAAATATGAACTGCCTAATCTTATTGAATCATCTTATTTATGACTTCTTACAGACATTATAATACCGTACGCGTCTCAGTTTTGACAAAAAATATAATTATAATTGATCACTAGTTCGATCTGTCAAAAAACGGTTAACCTGGTGGACAGAGTATAAAGCTGCTATATCAAAGACCTATTAATTAATTTTAATTATGGTGTATTAAGAAAAGGTCCTGAACTGAACAAAACTCTTAGTGATTTTTTATTATTATTGTCGTTTTGTGTTTGTAGGTATTTGTATACAATCCCTTTTATTCATAATCGCTGCTTAAGGTTAAAATATGTTTAAACAGTCGCTAATCATTCCTTAACTTTAAGCTACGTTTATAAATAAACCCCCCAGTGTAAATAGTTAGTTGTGTTTTATATTGTACTAGCTGACCCGACAGACGTTGTGCTGTCCAAATTACAATAAATCATACAAAAAATCCATATAAAAAAGGTCGTTCACATTTTTCCTAATTCGGCCTAATGCGAAGATTTTAAATAAAACAAAAAGGAGCTCACCGACGAATAGCATTTCATTTTCATTTATAAAGATATAATCATTGTAATGTTAATTAAGTATAAAAATAATTATGAAGAAAGTAAACAATAAAACGATTATATACACTACCGAGCAATGAAAAAGTTCCACCCACAAAATGACCTTAATATCTCTTAAGACATATAATTTAAAATTTGAACACAATATTTTGGTTGTTAGTTGGTAATATTCTGATGCGCTGTTAAATGTACTTCAATATTGCAGATTCCCGTTAAGGAGTAATTTGGTGCTCTGTCACTGGAACTATTTCATTGCTCGCGAGTGTATAAGTAGTTAAATTAATGACTGTACTCGTATACCACGATTGACTTAGTGAGGTTGGTAATAAGTCCGAATTAGGTTTTAATGGAAATAATTAATTAAGAAATCTTAAATACAATATACAATCTAACACTCATTATCATCTGCCTAGCCTTTTCTCAACTATGTTGGGGTCGGCTTCCATTCTAACCGGATGCTGAATACCAGTATTTTACATGGAGCGACTGCCTATCTGACCTCCATAACCCAGTTACTGGGTAATACGATACCCCTTGGTAAGACTGGTTGTCAGACTTTATACAATCTAACACTAAACTATATCTATGTACAAGTATATAAAATAAAAGAATTTAAAAAAGGCAAAGAAGAGTTCATTGGGCATCAAAAAATTCGTACGCATCGCTGTCAGTGGATAAGTAAGATAACCCAAAAGGCTGGCAGCGTTGCCAAGTTGGATGGCAATGCTGATTCTTTGACTTAAAAATATAGGTACTAGCCCTCTGATCACGTGAGGGTCGACCAACCGCGATGTCCCGAAATACTCGATGAGCCCTCGGACCTAGTGTTTCAACCCCAAATGGCTCAAACATTTAGGTAGCTCCCAATAAGGTTGTTATATTTGCGCTGTTTGGGGTTTTTGCATCAGCAGCAGCCGTCCCAGCTCAGCCCACCGTGCTAGAAAGATGGGATGGTGCGAGGGTGTCGACACAGGTCGTATCCCTCACCAAAGGCCTACCTAACTTCCAAGTCATTATGGTCATTCCCTCTGGCCTCTTCCCATCGTCGCGTGTCATGGTTCAAAACAGCTGGCACCCTGGAGATGACAAGACCGCGACCAATGCTGGCGGGCCGTGCCAACCAACCAGCGCTCTTAATGCAGGAAACGCCATGGTTGGCAATTGGTAAAAATTAAGGTATTGTGTGTTCATCCTGACTCTTTTTGATAATTTAGTCAACTTTTACAATCCAATCTAACATGATTGTAGCAAAAAGTAGTCCTCTGCAGTCTGTAGATACACTGCGACCACAACACAATAATTATTCTACTATTAACCAAACCATAAAGGCTAATTACAATAGCAGCACATAGTACCTACCTACTAATCCTAATATCAATTCAATATCGTTTCCGGAATTACACGATATTAGGCACGCGAGAGTACCTCAATCGGCTGTAGGTAATCCCATTTGGTATATTTTGTTGGTATGTGTGATATGTATCGGTTTTACCGTGTTGATTAATTAATATGGACATTCATAAGGGCTGGGTCGCACGGATATTATGCCATAATAAAACTAGGTGTAGCTGCACTATTAAGGGTAATGTGAATTTAGGAGAGTTAATAATTTTGACGAGTGGAGATAGTTTTGTGGAAAAATTTATGCAATATCCGATAATTGCTCGGAGCAACAGGGGACTCGTCATCTTCTTGTCCTTATCCTATGTTACTTGTGGTCGGCGCAACACGTTTTCTTCTTCCATTCTCCTCTGTTAACCGTCACGCTATCATTCACTCCCTTCTCTTTCATATCATTTCTCACACAATTCATCCATCTTTTCTTCGGCCTTCCTCTCCCTCTCCATCCATCAACATGTATATTCATCACTCTTTTAGTCACATGCGTTTCGTCTCTTCTCATCACATACCAAACCAAACGATTTCCTTTAACTTTTCTGTCACTGGCGCCACTTTCAAACTTCCTCTTATATACTCATTTCTTACTTTATCCATTCTCGTCACTCCACACATCCATCTCAACATTCTCATCTCCGCTGCATGCAATCTTTTTTCATCCGTCTTCTTCACAGCCCAGCATTCAGACCCATAAAGTATGACAGGCCTTATCACGGACTTATAAATTTTCCCCTTTAACTTGAGGGGCATCCGTGGGTCGCAAGTTGTTCCTGTGACTCTCGGCTCGCAGCAACAGGCGACTCTGAACAGTTTTCATGTCGATGTTGTTCCGCTGCCTACTTTTGGTTTCCTATTTATTTCTAGTGACCCTTAAGATAATCAATTCAAATAAATAAATCATCATCATCTGCCTAGCCTTATCCCAACTGTGTTGAGGGTTTCCAGTGTAACCGGATGCAGCTGAATACCAGTATTTTTCATAGGTCGACTGCGTATCTGACCTCCTCAACCCAGTTACTGGGTAATAACTAAATACTTCATCATGTTTTTAGTTTACCCACAGAGGAAATATCACTGTTACAGCGCAGCGGTGACATTAATTAAAAAGAGTTATTTGCAGAACAAAGTCAGGTTGTTTCCGAAGGGTTGGTGACGCAATGGACGCTCCAGTAACAACCGCGTTCAGTTTGCTGAGCAGCCGAGCATCAATGAACCGGGCCTGTTCATACGCTCCGATAGTTTTCATGCCCGGCCTACTTGTAACGTAAATGTAGGTATCGTTTCCATACGTTTTCATGGACCTAGGTGGCCTGTCCGTCCAATAAAATAGTCGTGGCGGCCTAGCAAACAACCCGTTACTGCGTTATATGTATTTTTGAAACTACCGAGTTTGGATGTTGCGTAAGCTAGCTACTGTCTGTGTTAAAGGCTTATTTTAGGGCTTTTGTTTGCTCAAATTATGTTCGAGACTGGAAATTGGATCCTGAAACTGTTTACAAAGCTTTTAATACAATGTCATTCATGTACATGTCTTTCCTACGCACGCACGCACCCCGAAATAACGAAGTCTCCATGGTCGAATGCGTCTAAAACACATTCATATAAAATGCATGTCTCGAGTCCCAGGGCCTCATGTCACGTGACGTCACTAACACGGCATCGCGTGATACTTGTTGTTACCCATGATAAGCTAACCTTCTGGATCATTGTGACACTCTTGACAGCAGGGTAAGCGATACAGAACTTTTGCGACACGAAGGAAACAGAAAACACGTCGTTATACTGACGAAGACTGTGAAATAAAGCAGTGTTGTGACATGCTCTCCAAATAATGGTATATGTCTTACTGTGTATAAAGTGACAAATCTAATTCCTAGAACTAAAGCTACAGAATGTAGGTTAATGAGTAAGTTTTCTTTTTATTTCAAAATGCACACAGCGCGGTGCTGCTATATTGTCGCTACCCTAATTTCTGCTGGAAAATTAACGAACTTTCAACACTAGTTAATCCTCACTGAAAAACAGCAAGGATAGTTAGATAAGTAAAACAGCGTGGGTCGAGGGTTCAACGCTAATCTGTTTAAATTCCGCTCCTACTCAAATAAATCCTGTTTAAATAACCGTAAAACTGTCCGTGTGTGGATCCTTTTAATCCGTTTGATGTGAATCGCACCACGATCGAATTTTATTCATTCTGCTTTTAAAGTTATTGGCTTGGTTTTTATTACGGGCACAATTATACTGAATAGCCACCTGATTGAAATAATAAAACCTTTTACTATTGGTTTAGGATACACTTATGTACACTTTTTTCGGGCAACGTGGGCGTCAAAACGTGTTCGGTATTAACGTGATATGTTAGGATTCTAATTTCGTAGACTAAGTATATTGTGTGATTCGGAGTTAGAATGAAAATATTTTTTGATGTTAACGTAATAATTCAAGTTTAACGGTAAATTGAACCGGGTACAATAACAATGGATTCCGACCTTTTTGTGAGAGTCAAGTACTAGATAGCGTCCGGAAGTCCTCATGCATACAAATAAATTTCTAAAAAGCTTAATATAACCTCTCGACCGATTTCGGTCACGGTGGCCAATCTCAGCGGAGATTAGCCAGGTACGCAGGAGATATTATAGTGCACAAGTGTGTGCGTAAACACAGGTGCAATCTCTATTCCTTTAATCTCATGGTCCGATGGTACGGCAATCCGACACGACTGGGGAGAGATCAGGCGCAGGACCAACGGTTTTACGTGCTTTTACGGGGTTATCATACCGCCAACTTCCAAACTCCGGACTGTTACTAAGAAATTTCTAATGGAAAACCCAATAACACTTTGTCCGCCCTGGGAACCGAGACCAGGACCCCACGCTCAGCAGTCGCGCTTGCAACCACGAGACTAACGGGGCAGTTAAAAAGCTAAAAAGCTTACTAAACCTACGTACACACAAGCAAAACTAAAACAATACGAGAGGGTGTAGGTACCAACCAAGATCTATTGAAAAGCCAGAAGAGATATATTGTGAGAAGGAAACTTTGAAAATGCCATTATGTTTAGGAAGAACAATCGTTTACGGGTTAATGAGGCGTATGAAACAAATCGTTAACACTTAGTAGGTATTGTGATAAACATTAAAAGGACCCCTAAATCTGATTTGAAATGTTGAATCAAGATACTGAAGAAATTATAATACTTTTGGCTGATAAAAAGAGAAGAGAGGAGGCCTGTGTCCCAGCTGTGGGAACAATATAGGCTGATTATGACTGATAAAAGCGAGTTTATTTCGTTTGTTACGTATTGTTGTCTTTGTCCAATCTAGAAGACGTCTTACAGAAGTTATAGTTAGCCAGAACACAGAATTCAAAGGGTCGTTAAAACTTCCGTAATAGGTAGCAACATTTGAAATTGTAACTTCAGTTCAAGAGGTAACGAGAACTCTAATCTTCATTAGTTTTGTTGTTCAATTGGATATCTTGGAGCACTGTTATCTATGTACTTTATGTTAACTTAGCAATTGACTGCTTCCGCATATATTAATTATAATGGAATTATACCGTATTTACGATAAAGCTAAGCCGCACCTCAAAATCATTATCATCTAAATCAGCCTACAATATTCCCACTGCTGGGACACAGGCCTCCTCTCGGTGAGAAGGAGTGGGCTGTAATCTACCACGCGGGCCCAGTGCGGGTTGGTAGATGTCACATGTCTTTGACTTTTTGGTTCTAGGACATTGCAGGTCATACCTCAAAATAATGAAGTTATATTTTTATCCAAAGAGAGAAAAAAGAGAAAGAGTATTGAATTCTGACATTGGTTGACTGATTCCGCCGAACCCAACAACCTATTTTCAGTTATTCAGGTAGCCAGTATAATCATAACTGCCAGTATAATATTATAATCATATATGTAGATCGCTAGTTAAAACCAGAGACAGATAGGTGTTTCTACCTCCAGCATGCCAAAACTGGTGATAGATGGGTAATTGAGTTCGGTCGCTAGTAAGGTGGCTTTGATTGTAGAAGTTATGGCTGTGTGGGTAGCTATTCTGTATCCATATGAGTTGTGGCCATAGTCTTTCCTTATCTTGTCTTGTTTTACTCTTGTATTAGTTTTAACCCAACCTAGTTTTAATTTTTTTTTAGTGAGTGGGAAATCCTCATGGACACCCAGACTGCTTCACTAATGAGCCAGTCTGGGCAGTGCCGGACTCTTACCGGCTAAAACCCACTGCTGCTTTTGCTCAGTGTCCCTCTGACGTAATCAGAGCCCTTTTTAGACCAATGATTTGTGATTCTGGTCCGACTTTTAGTTCTTATTTTTGGCCAGTCCCGTAGTAGGAAGTAAGGGGTTCCTGGAAGCACTCTTCGCCTCACTTTGTCTAATTTTGCCATGTGTTGTGTAGGTTAAGGTGGTTTTAACAACTAACGTTTTATATATCTAATTATCTTACTTTCCTATATTAATTTAGTATTTTTTGGGTTTTATTTGTTTCTTATTTGAGTATACCTAACTAATTTCTATGATATTTATATCTTCAACTTAATCTATTCTATACTTATGCTATGGCTATTCTATTAGATACACAATATATAATATAATAATAATATATGTCAATATATAATATATGTCTGTTTATATATGTGTGTACATAAATGGTTAAATAAATAAATATATTATTTAGACATAATATTTCTTATACTAAATATGTACTTGCTATTATTTCGTATTTTACTGTTACTGATTTTCTATTTAATATCCTAATACTATGTTTATTTTCAGATAATTCTGGCGAACTCGCAGCTGCTACTTGAACCATAGTTTTAACCTCAACGAGCTCGTCGGACCACAACGGTAAGGTAAGGTTTTTAATAATTAATAATAATAATAATATCCCTGGACATTTCACACAGCGCCATCTAGTCCCAAGCTAAGCAACCTAATGCTTGTGTTATGGTAACAAGATGGCTGATAAACTACTTATATACATTTTTTTTTTGTAAATACATACATATTATAGATAGAAAAGAACCCAGACTCGGAACAAATACATGTAGGTCATACAAATATTTGTTCCGTGCGGGAATCGAACCCGCGACACGCAGCGCAGCAGTCAATCGCTTAACCACTGCGCCAACCGTGCCGTCAATTTTTGTTCTAGTATCTAAATTATTTATATTACTGTACAATCTACTTTCTAAGACAATTTGATAGGTAATTTTTTTACTGTTACGTGGATTTGTTTTAGTTTCGGCTTTTAATTGGGCCAGTTTCTCATGATACTGGCTCCAATTTGCTATTTTAGTATTTTTTTTAAATCTTGTGGCTTTGTTAATATTTCTCAATTTTCATTTCTGCTTAAAAAATCTAAAATCAATACCGTTGTGGTTCTTTCTTCCAGGGAGCTTTAATTCCACCTCAGCAATATGCCACCGACAGGCGTGCTAATGCGTCCCACTTGCTGCGCACCGGGCACTCATTGTCGAAGGCGTTGTGGTCGATCTTGTCCATCCGTGCTGACAGGCAGTTGTGGCACCGCGGCGCCTCCGCTGCCATGCGTGACGGATAGTCAGCCCGCAGGTGGGGGTCGCCGCAGTGGATGCAGAGGTCAGCGGGCTGCGTGCACAATTTTCGGCTATGGCCAAAGCACAGACAGCGAGTGCACTGCACCAGTGGGGACTGATCCAGCACCCGCACTCGCTGTAGGTCGTTGTGCACGCGACCCGTCGTTGTTAGCCTCTGCCACACAGTAGGGGACACCTGCAAGATGACGTGGCACATGTGGGGGTTCCTCGTCCTTCGACGGTACTTCACCCCCAACCTCACACCATCCGCAGGAATGTCCCTGACCAGGTGGGTGTTTTGCTGCCGCAACGACTGGAGGATCTCGGCATCCGTGTGGCAGGAGAGGACGTCCCTGATGATGACAAGAGGGTCCTTGTTCTTGACCTCTTCTACCACAAGATTGCCTGTCCTCCTCATCATCTCCTCTTTGGTCTTAAACCCGACCACTACCTTCTGGTAGTTTTAATTTAGAATTTAATCATGTTTAGAAGCAAATTATTCGACAAGAACTTACTGCCGGACAAATAGTTTTGCAGTCTGGCAGGTATTACATTTAAGTAAAACTTTGTAATAGTATGGATCAAATAAATCAATAAAAATAAAACTATCTGCTGGCAAAACTGCGTCAGACATTCTTAAGGAATTACTAGCATTAACGGAAGGTCCAAGGTTCCATATAAATTCCCACTTAACAAGGGTGTTGCTCTGTACCCTACAATTACGATAAACAGTCTTTATTAATGACTAGTTTCAGGCCGTTACTTCGTCAGTGTGAAATTTCTTGTTCCGCCGACCCAACTCGTCGCAGCGCATCGCCCGCCCGTGCTATCACTTCGTATTTTTTGTTTTTGGTCGGCTCCTTAAGGTTCTAGCGTAATTAAAAAGTATCCTATAGACTTCCTCGAGAATTGGGCTATCAAATGCAAAAATAAATTTTAATATCCGACTGGTAGTTCCAGAAATTAGCGCGTTCAAACAAACAAACTCTTCAGCTTTATTATTAGTATATATATATATATATGTCGGAGATGGTATAACTGTCTCTCGTTAGCATCAGGCATATTTTAATTACTGTGGGCGTACTATGGGTAGTGTTGGTTATTACACAATAGAAAAACGGTTTGCACTTCAAATCAGATTATAATTTACGAACAAGTTAGTCACACTAGTGAATCACGCACTATAGGTACACATTCAACAATACGGAACGCTGACAGTTTCTGAGCACATGTTGTTCGTACGATGTCCAATGATTCGATGATCTCGAGAGCTCTGCTCACACCGTTCTTGTAGCAGCTGTTGCTCTCGTCCCACCACGAACTCAGGCTAGACTCTGTCCAGCGCCACGAGATGGCGCTGGCGTTCCGAATAGTCAAACGAATGACTCCGACATACATATGTAGAAGATTATGACAAAATGCACGTACAGCTGTACTTTAATAATAATATGATTTTCTATAAAGAAAACTGCATTTAGCATTGTAGTACCGCTAAGCACAAACAGTTTAATAGTTAACAACATCCTATTACCATCATTAATATGAATTTGTATATCTTTGCCTAAATTATTCGAACTCCTAGCCCCTAGGTCGGGCAACACTATAAATAACCAACAATTTAATCGTCTTCATGAGATTAATAGTCACATTGAGCTCCAATTAAACGGTAATATTAGGTTTCGAAGTGGGTTCCCAATTATAGAGCACGGAGCTCTATGGAGGTGTAGCAAACATTGGGTAAGTTTTAAGGTACATAATTTTAATCTCATAATGATAACATTTGTTTCTAGTCTACTATATAAAAATAAGTCGGGTTTTCCTTCCTGACGCTATAACTCCAGAACGCACGAACCGATTTCCACGGTTTTGCATTCGTTGGAAAGGTCTCGGGCTCCGTGAGGTTTATAGCAAAGAAAATTCAGGAAAAATTTCAACAGAAAAGCGGGGAAAATCATAGTGTAGGAGTAGGTTAGGAATAGGGTAGGAGTAGGGTAGGAGTAGGTTAGGAGTTGTGTAGGAGTAGGGTAGAAGTCGGGTAGGAGTAGGGTAGGAGTAGGTTAGGAGTAGGGTAGAATTAGGGTAGGAGTAGGGTAGGAGTAGTGTAGGAGTAGGGTAGGAGTAGGGTAGGAGTAGTGTAGGAGTAGGGTAGGAGTAGGGTAGGAGGTAGGACACCACGCGATCGAAGTAGCGCCGGGCAGCTAGAAATAATTTATATGGCAAAACAACGTTTGCCGGGGTCAGCTAGTTGTTTATAATAATATAGTTGAAAATTTAAGTTTTATTTCATGTTTGCTCCTCTATATCTATTAGTGACTCAACAATTACAATTTACAAGCTGACAATAAAATAACAAAATTATATCCTAACTTAACTAAAACTTAACTTTTTAATTTTTGGGTACGTGTGTGACTTCATTCTTCAGCAGATAACACTGAACTGATTACTTTCTTATAATATCACCGGATACATAAAGAAAAGCATAGAGATACTAAGATTTCTTCTAATATAAGTAGATGCCTAGTGGATGAATACTGCTCACAAAGAACATTTTGTTTTTAGGAATTTGAATTAAATTGTCAAAAAATAACTGTTTTGGCGTTTGACAATGCGTTCTTGACACCTGTCAGTTTCATACAAACGAATACGTGTTTTGCGAATTTGATCTTTATTACCTACTAGAACTGTCAGTGTCAAAACGGGCCTTTTATTTTTTGACAACTTTAGTATTACTTATTCATTAAAAAAATACAGTTTTATCTAACCTAACTCAAATTAACTTTCTTAACCAGCACCCTAATTGCGAAACACACAACCAGTAACAAACTGAATATTTTTGAAGGATGTCGCTAATCCATTGATTCATATGTTCGATAAATTTATCTGCTTAACAACGTAAATAACGCAATAAATGTTGTTGAACTGTAAAAATAAAACCATTCCTACTGTTAGTGTATGACGTAATTACCGAGAACGAAGATTTACGCAAGAAAATCTTTTGACTTTTCATGTCCCACACACTCAATGTTGTGAGGTGGAACATTCGACATTCCGTGTCCTTTAAAAAGGGTATTTTTAAACATTTCGAACTGAACTTATTTCTATTACCGCCAGTGAATTGGCAACAGCCAAAAAAATCTGTAAACAAATTAAAACTTTTTTGGGGAAACATCGCCCACGAATTTTATTTGAACAAAAGAAGTTATAAAACAATATCTATCAGAGAAAATGTATCGGAAAAATCTGCCTTGTTAGTTGCACCTCGCTTACAAACTTCTAGCAAGGGGGTAACTTTCAGATAAGGTTTTGCGGAGCTTCTAACTTTCTTTCGGTTTCTGGTTTACCCTTTGGGCGTGCTCGAAGTGGGAGATTGTATTGTCTTTATTAACTTAGGATACTGAACGCTTCGCTACAGTTGGATGGGAGTAAGAAAATGGCGTTTAATAAATAAAAGGTACCCATCTTCTTATAAAGATTCGGGTAACTTTACATACATATATCGTTGTCTATTCATCTTAATTTTAATAATCTGTATGTAATATTCCGTATACTTAGATATTGCAGCCAACTAGCTTATTTAGCATTTCAGTTAACTGCCTACTTAGCCTTTTAACTGAACGGCGTAGTTCAACTAGCGGTCTAAATAATATACAGCCAAGTAGAAACTTGTAATTGGCCATATTTTGTATAAACTATTATTTACTGTATCTGTTTAGCTGTAAGTTTTCCTAAAACAAATATAATAAAATATTCAGTTGGTGCGTCTAATACTTACAACACTTAATAAGCTGGCTGGCTGGTGCTTAGGCTATTTATACAATAGGGAAGAGACCTTCATGCAAAAATATGCAGGGTGGATCGATTCAGTGCCCGGAGTGTATTATCAAATTATTATTTTTGTACCAGCTATTGCCCACGACTTCGCCTTCAAGTACTTTTTGTATTTCATCATTATTTAATGCAGGATAAAAAGTAGCGTATTTTCTTCTCAAGGTCCCAGACTGTCAATCTATCTGTCAGACAACATCTGCATAGCTATTCTCAACTATACGATACGTTTTCGTGCTGAATCCAACATCAATCAATGTTATCAAAGGGTTCTCTAAAGGCGGTTCACAAATCCGAAACCCGAAAATATTGACAGTATCAAATAGAGGACCGATTTTCTTCCAACAACTATTTGCTATCGGGATCATCGGTAATCAAAACTGTGTCATTTTCGGTACGACAGGCAGTTTTTCCAAGTTGGACAGTCCAACGGTTGTGAATAGTTATGCAGGTCTGTTCATAACGATCGGTTCAATGGTTTAGGTATAAAAGGTAACAGACATACCGACATAGTTACTTTCACATTTATAATATTGGTGTGAATGAGGTTTAAAAAGTAGGTACTAGTTTGAATTCATTCAAATTCATTAATTCATCCAAATGCTTCGTTGTGAGTTTTACTCGAGCACGAAATCCTATCACCTTTCCTTATAAAATGAATAGCTGTACTATTACTAGAACAACTGGAATGAAGGGGTGGGTGTCACATTTGACAACAAGCTTACGTTTCATGATCATATGGTATCGGTAGCAAAAGATTCAATTAGACGATTAGGTTTCATACTCCGCAATGCTAAAGATTTTAGCAACATCAGCGCAATTAAATCTATTTTTAATGTACTTGTTCGTAGTAAACTGGAGTCCAGTGCATGCGTCTGGAACCCGCACGAAAAGAAGTACACTTTACGCTTGGAAAAAGTACAAAAAACTTATCTTAGGTACCTTTATAAACGTTTCAGTGGTTATTATCCGTTCCGTCCGGTATGTACCCTTCAAACTTTCTTTTAGGCTGCTTAGGGTACAATTCTCTCGAGGTCAGAAGAAATCATGACCAAATTATTAATATGGTTAAGATCCTTCACGGTAAAACAGATGCTCCTGAACTGCTTGATGAGTTGTCCCATCTTTTTGCTCCGGTAAACTACAACCGTGGCAGAAGGCATAGATTGTTCGCCGTGCCTTGGAGTCGAACCGTCGCGCGAGCCCAATCTCCTGTACCTCGCACACTCTCTGCGCTTAACGCGCTCTTGGACGCTAAGCCTGACTGTGATGTGTTTGCGGATGGATGGAAGAAGATCTTGTCAGTATGTCTGGGGTTTTGTGGGATGAGCGTATGACTGGCGAGTAGTTGTATATTTTTGTTTACTGTACTTTTAAAATGTGTTTGTGTCTTTGTCTTTAACTAATGTAATTGGCCTTGGCCGTTTTATGTTAAATAAATAATAAATAAATGCCACCATTGTTTGAATGTTTCGTGTAACAATAGTTACACGTAAGAAAGTTTACCGCAGTCAGCAACTAAATGAAAACTACGGAGTTAATACGTTTTTGGTTCTCAGATAACATAGTCATGAATATTTCTCGTGACATGGATTTCACCTACTCTATGTTTGTATTACAACATAAATTTAATGACACTTTTTCACGAAAAGCTCTTCACATACATTGTGTGGGTGTGTTAAATAGGTTAATGAGTTTATGACGTCATCCGAGCTATTAATACCTACCTACAAATAACCCCGTATTATTATAGCGTGCACGAATTACTTTGAAAGGGAGTGTTTCACAGTAGATCATTCTATGACACTGGAAATCCTAATTATTGAAAATGGATTCAAAATGTTCACCGGAGTGAAATATCGATTCTATGAAGGCTTATTCAACTCAGTGAAATGTACAGCATTGACAAGAACTAAGCCACGATGAGGACCGACTGTGAAATATACGCAGCCATTTTGCTGTGAGTAAATAATTCTACAATATCGACCCCAGTGATTAGATATTAAGGTACTTAACGTAGTCAATAAATAGAGACAATCAATATTTTCTATATCAAAGAAATGAATTCAAATGCTTATTTGTGTAAGTAGTTTTTTTTTTTTTTTGTAAACTTTGCTCTATACTAGGAATTACTCCTGTATCGTGGGTGCGTTTACGAACATTTAAACTCACATACACAAACAGCCAGACCCGGAACAACTACCTGTAGGCAATACACGTCAAACACGTCAATATTTTGTTGGTCACTATTTTAAAAACCAGATGGCGCCGGCATTTCCCTTTCCCCTGGACCGCCTCAAGGTGTAAACGTGTTTACTGCCTGTATTTATCTGTCCCATAAATATTTAAAACAAATTAGAATCAGTTTAATAGTACGCAAAAATAGGAGTGCATCACCCACAAGGAGATCTGAGACGCGCGAGTGTCGAAGCTGCAACGACCTCCACCGAACTCATAGCATCCTGGTACTACTAATCGCCTCGTCCACTACCAAGGTACGGAGTACATCTCGTTCTTACACCTTTGACCTCATCGGCAAATCAGCGCACGCGCAGGCCCAACCCCTTACATTACGGGTATTAAAGCACCGCCTGCTTACCTGTGATTGGTGACATAAAGCTCCGCCCACTGCTTACTTCAACCTAATTAGCACTGAGAACATCCCACCCGGTGAAGGAGAGAGTGCGGTGTATTTACATATCGCTTCAACTGACCCGGAGCACCACCATCCGTTTATAATCTCCTGGTAGCTGCCCTTACTTACCAGAGCGATATTGTATGGTTCAACTACATTGATACGTCAGTTCCGTACTTGTATCTCATATTATAAGCAGGGAAATAAATACCTCCTCTTACGTCATTATCTCCTGGTGATCGGAGTTGTTTTGACAACTGAAGCAGAGTCCAAGCAGAAAACCTAAGGTTTAGCCAGTATTATAAACGAAATCCATCTGTCCAGTCACACCCTGTCAGCTAGACCTCTATACTCATATTCTCCTAGTGCACAAAATGCACGAAATGGGAAACAAGTCGCTGTCTGAGTCAAATATTTCGGTGCAATCGGACCAGCGTACCCCGCCAAATTATGTAATGCAACGAACAAAAAGGGCCAGGGAGCCTGACTATGACAGTGCCGACTTCAGTGCTCTCAAGGACGAAATCAAAGAAATGATCTCAACCTTGATGGCAGCTCAAAAAGAAGAACTCAAAAAGATTTACCCAACGCTTATGGAAATAAAAAGCACTAATGCTAGCATCGAAAATGCAATGACCGCACTCTCGGAGCAAAATAGCGAGTTAAAAAAGAAGATTGAACAGCTGGAAGTTCAGTCAAAAAAGGATTACGACTATATTACTTTGCTGGAGGACAAAATTGAGGACCTCCAAAGAGGTAGTCGGAAGTCAAACCTCGAACTAAAAAATGTTCCAAAGGTAGCGAAAGAGACCAAAGAAGACCTGGTCAAAATGGCGATCAGTTTATCTGAGACTGTGGACTGCATTATTGAAGAAAGGGATGTCAAAGACATATATCGGGTACAGGCAAAACGAAATATCACTAAGAATAGCACAATTGTAGTGGAACTTGGTTCAACGCTTCTCAAAACGGAATTACTGAAGAAAACCAAGGAATTCAATAGGAAAAATAAGGAAAAGATCTGCGCTAAACACCTTGGATTTAAATCCGAAGAATATAGCCCCATTTTTATATCAGAACAGCTGACTACAGCAGGTGCGAGATTACACTTTCTAGCCCGCGACCTTGTAAAGTCCAAAGGGTATAAATTTTGTTGGACTGCTTACGGGAAAGTCTTTGTAAAGAAGGATGAGAGTTCGCCTACCATAGTTATCAAGACCGAATCGCAAGTGAACAGCTTAATGCAACAAAAATGACTAAATGGTAACACGCAAAAACGTTTAAAGTTAATATACTTTGTTTATATTTACGATTGTCTAAAGAGCTCAAGTTACTGTAATAACGTTAAACTGATTTATTTAAGTTATAATTATGTACAATTACTGCGCACGCACATACTAAAATCACTCACAAACACCACGCACAAGCACACCCTCAAGCATACGAAAAATAACACACACACAACACCCCACCTCAAGCATACGGAAAATAACACACACATAATACCCCCCCCTATCACACAATCTAACGCGGCACTCATACACCTACATTTCCACTCACAAACAAATTGTCAGTTTGGTAGCGCACTTCAGTCCTTACATAAACATCTATAATGGATAACACCCTACAAACTTTGAACAAAATTGACAACACAGAGATCGCACAAGTTTTCAGTTGTTTTCCAGACGAATTTAATAGCCTAATCAGAATTAAATCAACGGATTTTACCATAGCATCACAAAACATTCGGAGTATCTACTCCAACTATCTTGACCTACTACTAAACCTGTCAAACCTGAAGATAGAGATCGACCTAATCATTCTAAGCGAATGTAGAATAAATCCTAACAAACAAATACCTCAAATAAATAACTACACGTCTTACCATACCAGAAAACAATTGAACCAGGCAGATGGAGTGGTCGCCTATATTAAAAACACACACAAAACTAAAGTAAAGGAGGCAAAACTAAGACATGCATCCTGTCTGGAGATTAAAATATCTCCAGACCTCGTAGTTATGGCTATCTACCGGACTCCCTCCTTCAATCAAAATCGATCAAAAACCGACGAGTTTATTTTTTCGTTAAATGAACACTTATATACTATCGCATCCAGTAAAAACATCATAATCACCGGAGACATTAACATCAATCTCATATCTCATGAAGAAGAATACTCTTATGAGCGCACAAATAGACTAAATTATTTGAACATGTTGGCTATGCACGGTCTACTCCCTGGGCATTCGCTGCCTACTAGGGGAAATAATTGCCTTGACCATTTCATTATTAAACTTAGCCCTACAAATAAAACTGCTACCATTGCTATTCTTAACTCAACTATCACGGATCACTTCATGATTTTCCTAAAAATTTCTAATCTATCAAATAATTATGAAAGGATAAAAACTAGAACAACAATTAACCTAGACAAAGCGCTCGAATGTCTACAGGAAAGTAGGCTGGGTGACCTGCTCAATATAAATGACCCTAACTTGCTTACTGACCGCTTAGTGGCTATTCTACAAACATGTCTTGCTGCCAACACTCTAACATCAATAATTCCCCAGAAATGCAGATTAATCAAACCATGGATGACCATTGGTTTACTCCGTTGCATCCGCAACCGAAACAACATGCAGAAAAAACTTAAACTAGACCCGTTCAACGATATATTAAAAATTACCTATAGAAGGTACCGAAATTACTGTAACAGTATTATTAACAAACAAAAGCGCAAATATGACCGAGACCAAATAACTAAGGTACAGGGAAATCCAAAAAAACTTTGGGACAAAATAAACAGCATTACTCAACGTAAACCAATCAAAACGCCTAACGTTGACCTTTTAAATCATAAGGCCACCCCTCAGGACGCTGCTGATGCAGTGAATAGGTACTTCTCCAATATAGGCAAGATTCTTGCTAATGAAATTCTTCTAAACCCCACGGGAGCTCTAAATGCTAGCTCAGATATACAGCAAAATCTGCCAACCTCCTCGTTTGTACTATTAGACACAGACCACAGCGAGGTCCACGACGTACTAATGAGTTTGAAGTCTGACAGCGCCCCTGGCTGGGACGGAATACCAGTCAGTTTCTTGAAGGCTGCACACAAACTCATCGTCCCTTTTATAACCCACCTGGCAAATATTTGCTTTGAGCAATCGACTTTCCCGATGGCTCTAAAACTTGCGTTAATAACTCCCGTGCACAAGAGTGGCGACAGGAGTGATCCGTCGAACTACAGGCCTATATCAGTATTACCATCCTTGTCGAAAATTTTAGAAAGGCTAATCAATTCACGACTGCTAAGTTACTTCAATAAGACCAATCAATTATCACCTTCACAATTTGGCTTTCGGCAAGGAAGGTCTACTGAAGACGCGGTGCTGGCACTTACCTCCACTGTTACCAATAAGGTGGACAGTGGAGACAAGTGTCTTGTTGTCTTCCTGGACCTGAAAAAGGCATTCGACACAGTCTCTGTCCCCCTTCTTCTGGACCGGCTAGAAGCAAGCGGTATAAGAGGTCCACCTCTGGCCCTCCTCGCGGATTATTTAAGCGGTCGCAAACAAAAAGTTAAAATCGGTAAGGTCGTTAGTTCGGAGGAAATGGTTACCTACGGAGTTGGCCAAGGAACGGTTGTCGGCCCGACATTGTTCCTTCTTTACATAAACAGCCTTTGTAATTTAAAAATACATGAAGGTCAAACTTTCTCATATGCGGATGACACCGCCATAGTGTTTAGTGGCACAACTTGGAACAATGTCTGTAAATCCACTGAAGACGGTCTGAAAAAGGTTGCTACTTGGCTCGACCTTAATCTACTAACCCTAAACACTTCCAAAACTAACTTCATCTGCTTCTCCAAGTACGATACCTCCCAACCACCAGCAGATTTCAATATTAAAATTCACAAATGCCACTACCCTGCTCACTCAATATGCTCATGCGAAAAAATTGAAAAAGTTAAATTTACAAAATATCTGGGCGTAATGATTGATCAGCGCCTGACCTGGCATTTTCACACAGAATTGTTAATGAAGAGAGTTAGAAAACTTATCTGGACCTTTAAAACACTACGATACGTCACTTCCAAACGCCTTCTGCTTCAAATATACACATCGCTAGCACAGTCGGTTCTTTCTTATTGTCTCCCGGTCTGGGGAGGAGCAACAAAAACCAAATTCCTAGAGCTTGAGAGAGCTCAGAGGTCGCTACTTAAAGTCATGCTCTTCAAACCCTTTAGACACCCGACGGAAAGCCTTTATAAAATATCTGATGTCCTAACAGTCAGAAAGATGTACGTACTCCAAATTATTCTAAAACACCACAAATCCCTCGTTTTTGACCCCTCGAAGCTGAAATGCAGAAGAAGGAATAATGTTGCCCCAGCAATCACGATTAAATCAACATTTGCCAAAAGACAGTACGCAAGTCAATCGTCTCGCTTATATAACCTGCTTAACAAAGAGCTGGATATTTATCCCCGTACACATCGCGAGTGTAAAATTATTATGACGAAATGGTTAAAATCGAAATCGTACGATGAAGTTGAATGTTTAATACAAACATTAAACACCGGTTAGTGGAAGATGTCGTTATGCAACATCTTCCGATCCCAAGACATGTCGTAGGGCTAACAGCAAAAAAAAAAAAAAAAAAAACTGCAAAATCCAAACTAAAACGTCAATCTCTTGTCCCAATCGCACCCCATAGTACAATCACTTTTAAAATACATCAACACCTACCGCACCAACTCTCTCTCCTCACTCATACACGCATACCCACACTTACTTCATAGCCTCTTACTCACACAAATAACACACACACTCTCACACACACCCCTGCATTCACACACACGAACATACACACAATCACTAGCGCACACATTTAAATTACCCAATTTGATTTGTTTTGTTTAATTTAGACTCCTATAAAATGAAGGATTTGTCTTCTTATTTTTTACTAAGTACTTTCACTTTCATTTTCAATAACTTGAATACAACACTGTACTGCAGTTGAAGGGCGGAATGTCCTAACACAAGCATTTATTTTGCTTAAAGGGTCATTCCTAAAAGTAAAAATGTAACTATTGTAAGTTATTGAAATAAACATTTTTATTTTTTTTTTTTTTTTTTTTATTTCCTAGCTGACTGATCCCAGAGAACGAATGCCTAAACAAACTCAGAGGTTATGGTCTCTTAAGTCCAAACATTATGTTATTAGGATTTAATATAAGTCTAACAATGCAAGGCCATGTCTGGAAGGACCTTTTTAAGAAAGAGCAATTGCAGCTTTGAGTTGACCTGTCCCAACAGACGGCAGCATGCATCAGTCGTCGAGTAGCTCAACGCCATTTAGGGACCTCAATGTGGAGACATACATTTTGTATTTTGATAAAGATTCGTGACTCTAACTTTTCCGCTTCTACAAATCCTGAATAAATCTCCCAGATCCGTACAAGCCGTATAATCGCTGACTTGTGTATTGAAACTTTTACTTAAAGTTTAAGTATCTTCAACAAGTAAGTACCTGATACTTACCGAGGATTTTTGCGGATCCCCTATCCGATACGACCGTGCAAGATCTAAATGTTTTTACATAATACAGGGCAACGCTCCGTCGCTCTCACAAGTCTCACTGTCTTTTTTTACCTACGCTTAATAGAGGTTGACGACACATAATAACCCCCCTGAGTCAGCGACTTTCCGCTGTGATGTGCGAAAGTGTTCGTCATCGGAAAAATTGCGAGCGGGAATTATTGCTGACTCGAGTTACGCCGTGATGAATTGAACACGTCCCGCTGCCTCAGCCGCTTGTTCGCTTGCTACACTGTTCATTTGTCGAGGAAAGCTAGAAACTTAATGTTCAACGGCTTTGTAAAATCGCGTGGTTCACACGTTCCAGTTTAGCTCGCGGGTGCCGAGAGTAGCTTCATTTGAACACTTTTTTGTACAATGAGTCGCATTTACTGGATTATGGGAACGATGGAATCTGATTCAGTTCGCTTTTTTGTTAAGTTCGTCACGGACCCTTCTTGATTCATCTGAAATCCGTGCTTATTCAGGTAGGAAAATTATATGATGCATGCGTCGTGCATCAAAAGGAAAGCACAAACGTGAAAAAAAAGATAACTGCACCAATATGTCATTATTTTTATCTTACATCGTGAACACAGCTCAACAGAAATAATGAGTTGACGTCAAACGCAATCCGATAAGATCTAGTGGCACACCGCAGATATTTGAGAAAACGAGATTGTACCGTGGCGAAGAAAATTGTGACAAAAATTGGGGAAAGCAGAACCTCGAGGCAATTATCTGTGTCTACCGCGGTAATTACTGGTGACCCGAGGTTACAGCCAGATAATCGACGGAGAAATAATACCTTATTTTATACTTATACTGCTTGTGAGTAGCCCGAGGGCGCGCCTGGTGTAATTAGTTATCATTGGTGGGCGAATGTGTTATCTGGCAAAAGATAATGTAATTATTTATATTTAATGCTATAATACATAGGCTAGCCTATAGCCTTCTTATATAATTAAATGCAAAGCATTACATTAACTTTTCGCGACGATTTCCGTTTGACGGTTGCAAAAACATGCTAGAAAAAGGATGGACGACAGTGAACGAGGATCAAGGGTTGGCCAATTAGTGTGGCTTATGTCCAGTAGCGAACTGTTATTGGATATTTATTAGTTAGTTTATTTATTTCTCTTTTTGTTCTATGTATGATTTTGATCAACATATGTATAAACAAATACCGTTTCCAACATACCATTACCATTTTTTTAAATTCTACGTTTATATCTGTAATTTATATATTAGGTCCTTACCTATGAATGAGCCATAATTTTATAACATAGCACGACATTTTGTTTTTCAAAATCAGTTGTTCATTTGTTTTCCCGCAGTTCGATTTTTTTAAAATATCGCTGTTTCTATAACCATGGAAAAATCGAAATTCCGCCCTATTTTCGAATACGAGTTTCGTCGTGGCACTAACGCAGCACTGACAGCACGCATACAATAATAATAATAATTCATTTATTTATCAAGTAACAAGGACTCATTAATACACAGAAATTAAATATAGCACAAATCTTACACTAGAACACACTGAATACATTATACATTACATTACAATAGGTACAACACAAAACAATAACCACACAAAACATTTTCATATTGACAGCCGACGACTGTAGGTGACAATACATAATTTTCTTTAAAGAACGCTGCTAAAGTAGTTTTCACTTCAAAAATCAACGGGCTGCACTCCGGGAGTGCCGGCAGAAGTGAAAACTTGAATATTAACGTTGTGCATTTTTGATATAATGGAATGCGGTCTATTGTCCCTCCGTCTTACGAATTTTCGATCAGGTCACGTGCCCTGACGCGAGTTTAACGTTTTTTACCCATCACAAAAAAGTGCACAACGCGGCTAAAGAAGTTTTCACTTCAAAAAACAAGATTTTTTCTTTGTAAAACGGCAATTTCATTGGTGAGGACCTAATACATAATAATGAGTATTGTATTTTATTTTGTTCTACCATACGCTCCCAGTTTACATTGTCTCATCCCACAAAAAATACATCTACCTTAGTACCTATATTAGATTAGCCTTATTTTTTCTTCAAACCCATTACAGGCAGTTAATCGAGTAAAAAAGAAAGGACCTTAAAGCAGGCAAGCCCCGTAAATAAAGCGTTACGAGAGAATGGAGACAAAATGTGAGACGACAGCAGACATCCGTCCTTGTCGGACATGATCCAACGGATTGATGCGCCACTTCTTACAGTAAAGGGGAGTTTACATGACAGTACTATAGTTTCAAGTAAGTAACTAGTCGCAGACAGCAATTTTAGTGGGTAGGTATCTATTTAACCTAAAATTTAAATCATCTCTGTCAAAACGGTTTAAGGTTAGTTAAAGATTATGTACTTGGATGACAAAAAGGCTTGCTACTCCAATAAAAATAAAAATAAACTCTTTTTTTTTAACTAATGACTGAAGTAAATCGCTTGCCTGGGTCCGAACCTACGATCTACAACTCGTAAGTCGCGGCAGTTAACACTGAGCCACCACTGCTCTCTGTTTACTTTACAATGGCTTAGCAAAATTTAAAAGCAAAAATTGTATTGTACAGACGCCAGCACATCAAGCTACTATATACAATCTGTCAAATTTCTTTAATAGATTTTCAACTTTATCGCTAAAGCATTAGGTTCAAGGTTGATTGGGAAAAATTTGACATTTTCGGGTAGCTTGACCTGTTGGCGTCTGTACAAAAACCTAATCTCCAAACACGTTTACACTCTTGCGAAGATAATATATTTTCGACACTACACCTCCATTATGTAAGCCGGGCTTTAACATTATGTCCACATGTAGGATTTTATTATAGTGGGGAATTGCTCTTAGATCTCATCTAACACCATAAAATATATACTCAATTGTAATGCTCGATTGGACACGTTTTTATAAGCACGTAAACAGATGTTTTATCATTTGGTAGTCGTAGATATTTTATTGTGTCTTAGATTTGTCAATATAAACTTATTTATTTTGGGGAGGCCAATATTTGAAGCGTCACCACTGAAGTAGAAGATTTTCCGCACTGGGTAATATTTTATTAATCATCACCTTTATTTCATACACAGGTCACGTTGCAGTATCAAACTGATGTACATCCGTCACCTCACGCATCAGGTCCAGTTAAAAACCAGCGTTAGGCACTAGTTGACTGGCATTTTCATTGAGCTGGGTTTTTTTAGCGCAGCCGTGAGGCACACTTTCCTGCTAATTTCTTGCATCGGACTTATCACTTTTTATTTGTTTTTAACTAATCTGATGTATTGCGTGTCTTTTAGTCTGTCCTAAATAAATGTAGGTATTTTATTTCTTTTATTTCCTTAACCACTGGGCCATCACACAAAATTGTATTGCCTCAGCTAATTTTAAATCAAGTCTATTAACTTGTCGCTACAGGCAATGAAAGTTAATTATTAAAACAATATCCTAATATCATCAAATAAATCAACCGACAAGATGTCGACACGGTACAAGCTCATAATTTTATTACAGAGTTTATTATTCCTTAATTAAAATCATTAAGATTTTGCCGACATTCATTAAGTTAATTAAACGAAATTCTTAATTATCATCAAATCTTATATTATTCGTAGAGACAAAAGCGACCCGAATTCTTTAGTTTTGTGGATTTAAAGCATTAGTAGGCAGTAGTATATATGAGGGGCTCGTGGCTAAGTAATAACAGCTTACGGGGCGATCGAAGGATAAGCTACGCTTGTCGCGGTCGGTTCGTGGATGGGTGACCATTCATTACAAATATCGAGGCCCTCCGTGCCTCGGAAAGCACGTTCAGCCGTTGGTCCCGGCTGTCATTCGTAGATTTTTGACAGTCGGTATGGGTAGTCAGAAGCTCAAAAGTCTGACAACCTTGGTAAGACAGGTTGTCAGATACCTTTGGATATCCTGTTACCCAGTAATTGAGTTGTGGAGGTCAGCTAGGCAGTTGCTCCATGTAAAGTACAAATACCATGTAAAATGTATGGCAGGGCTAATTTTTTTTTATATCTGACGAAGAATTTCAACGCATAGGGGCTCAGAATCTTGTACTGAATTCATTCACCTGTAGTTGGGAAAACGCTAGTCAGATTGAGTAGACAGTAGTATAATATGTATAGTTGTTAAATCCGGGGTTCCTCAAGGATCAGTATTAGGACCTTTTCTTTTTGTATTGTTCATTAATGACATTAAATATTGTTTTGTCAACTCACATTTCTTGATGTACGCGGACGATATGAAAATTTATAAAACCTGTAAAAATATTCGTGACTGCTATTATTTACAACAGGACCTTGACAGACTTTATGAATACTGCCTCAAAAATAAACTCTTTCTTAGTCTTCCTAAATGTTACACAATTTCATTTACCAAAAATATAAATCAGTTCAAATTTAATTATTCAATAAATAATATGAGTCTTAATGAAGTTCAATCTGTCCGAGATTTAGGTGTTATCCTTGACTCTCGTCTGCATTTTGATACTCATATTGACCATATAGTTAAAAAGGCCTTCAGATGTACGGAGTAGTGATGAGATCTTCAATTGACTTTGTGCGACCCTCTACATTCGTAATGTTATATAAAAGCCTGATTAGGCCGCAATTAGAATACGCCGTCCAAATTTGGGATCCTCTATAATGATAAGTACAAAGATAGGCTAGAAATTGTTCAGGAAAAATATCTACGTACCATGAATTATAGATGTTATCGCCCTAAAGTCTCCTAAGAACAATTGCTGATTTGTTTTATTGTCCTTAGCTTGGAATCGAGACGATTACTTCTGGGTGTAATGATGCTGCATGGTATTTGTAATAATAGTTTCGACTGCATTCCGTTATCCAATAGTCTACATTATATAGTGCCTAGATCTGTCATGCTTCGTGGGGTGCGTGCGCCTCGACTATTCCACACAAACTCGTGCAGGACTAACGCTGGCACACTGTTTTCTTTTAACTTTCTTTTTGTGAATTCGTGGATAATGGAGTAGGTTACATGTGTAGTAACACAAACATAGAATAGATTATGTATAACTGTATTCTAAGTACTAGCTTCTGCCCGCGGCTTCGCCCGCGTGGATGTCGGAAATTATCCCACGGGAACGTGCTAACAGGATAAAATGTATGTGCTTCCCCAGGATGCCATCTATCTCGCGGGCCCTTTGTGGCTAATTACAATAGAAAACCAATTGTGTCTCATTAGTGGTGACTAAGAGGGTACCTATATGATATCCTTACCTAAGTACCTACATAATAAAAAAAAAACTCAATAACAGAAAATAAAATACCTACCTACCTAAATAAACCTATTTCTGATGATAACTAAACTCAATAAATAAACAAAATCCCTAAAAACTAATATCTATACGAATGACTAATCTTACCTAACAGTATTATAAAATAACCTACGGTCACTACGTACACTATCAAATATACTACCTATACTTTAAAATTAAAATCTATACCTACGACTTATAAAAATAAACCTAAATAACTCTAAAAACTAATAGAAATAAAAAAGGTCGCACTGAAAAACACGGTTTAGAATTGCAAGTAGCAGTTAAAATAAGAACGAACGCTCGCCACTCAACACGTCCGTTCAAATCAAAGTTCAAAAAATATTCTTATATACGGTAGCGATCCGTGGCGGCCGCGCGCCACGCGTGTGCTGCGAACGGTGCAAGCCAAATTCAACCTTCAGCACTACATTTAGAGCATAACTTTAGTGAACTCCACTGCGGGTAACGTAACCTACGACAAACTTATTATTTGCGGTTGGTACAGTAATCGGGTCTAGGGATCGAACCGCAAAATTAAGTTTGTTTTTTATTGTATATACTTTTCCGGGATAAAAAGTACCCAGTGTGGTGCCCAGGATATTAAAGAATAATTATACCAAGTTTCATCGTAATCGAACCGGTAGTTTTTGCGTGATGCCTGAACAAACAGACAGACAGACAGATAAAAATTTTTTTAATCACATTTTTGGGTTCGGTGTCGGTCTAGTAACACCCCTGCCATTTATTTTTTTGATATTTTCAATGTACAGAATTTTCACTTCTACAGATTTATTATAAGTATAGATTATGCTAATTTAAGAATTTTTTGCTAAGCTTGGCATGTAACTGTTTTTTGTCCCTAACAAATAAAATAAAATAAAAATAAAATAATAGAATATAATTTTACGCAATCTCAATACGTAGATAAAAGGAAACGTCTGAATAAATTACATTCGAAGGAGATTTCCTACGAATGTAATTCATTCAGACGTTTGAGACCACCTAGGTATCTCTTTTGATATTTATTCCATTAATATCTACATAGCTCCTAAAATATCTTGGATATCTTTTCTGATTGCATTTTTATGTCGAATTTAGTCTAAATCTATATCTAAATATAGGCAAGCTGCTAGCTTGCCTATATTTAAGAAAACATATGCTTAGTGAAGATTTTATTTAGTAGAAAATAAAATTAACTTTAAACGGTTTTTTTTTATTTAATTTACAGTTTAAAATTTTTAATTTACAGTAGAAAATAATAATTTTTATGGTCACCGTCCTGTATGGACAATATATACTCATAGGTACTAAATTAATATAAATTAATGCATTGCGCCTACTGGTGGGTTAGATTAGACAATGCTAGAAAGACTGAATTAAGGTTCCCGCAGACACGCGCGACGCGACGTTGCGGTTCTGGCAGAACAATTTTCATCGATTCGATTCGATCTTATAATGACAATCGTCTTTTTGGCCTTTGTAAAAGGTCTTCGTAGTAACTAAGTTAACTAACTTAATAACCTCAATTTACCTCACTTATGGAAGAAACCTTAATAGGTACTAAAGTTAAAGTGGTCGTGTCGATATAATTCACTAGCCTAGGGTCCTTACTTTGACAGCTAGTTACGTCCAAGTTATTTCCCAAGAGAAATATACACATTTTACAAATATCGATATCATTACCTAACCGTTGTGTTTTGTCACTGAAGCCGGAAGCTTTATCGTTCTGTGATCGAAAAACTATAACTGCGTATTGGGGACAAGTTTTTACGATAGGTTACGATAGTTTTAACAATGAACCTAGTTTTAGTTTTCATAATAGCACAAAAATGTCAATCACAACACTCAGTTTTAAAGATCGGTTTTTTAAACTATTAACTAGCAAATAAGTATTACTATTGATTTATCATTAAAAACGTTTAAAATGCTGACCGTTAGCACCTTTTTTGTGGTGGTAAACCATGGAGGTGACTAAGCATAATAAGACGGCACGGTTGGCGCAGTGGTTAAGCGATTGACTGCTGCGTTGCGTGTCGCGGGTTCGATTCCTGCACGGAACAAATATTTGTATGACCTACATGTATTTGTTCCGAGTCTGGGTGTTTTTCTATCTATAATATGTATGTATTTACAAAAAAAAAAAGTATATAAGTAGTTTATCAGCCATCTTGTTACCATAACACAAGCATTAGGTTGCTTAGCTTGGGACTAGATGGCGCTGTGTGAAATGTCCAGGGATATTATTATTATTATTATTAAGACTATAAGTAATGTCCCCACTGCTGGGACACAGGCCTCCTCTCTGTGAGAGAGAGTGGGCCATACAGGATCCGGCCTGATGCGGGTTGGCGGATTTCACTTGTCTTCGAATTTTTGGTTCTTGGACATGACGGTTTCCTCAAGATGTCTCATTCCTTCACCGTTTTGACTGCAGTGGTGATGAAATAATTTACACAAAGTAATGTGCCTGCTTGAGGTTCGAAACCACGACCTACGACTCATAAGTCGCGGCTGTTACTGGGCCACCACTGCTCTACAAGGGTGACTAAGGCCATTAGCTAATTACCTTGTAGTTAACTGAAATAAAATAAATCGAAAATCCATTCAAAGATCAGTGATAACGTTGACAATAAGGACAGCGTTAATTACCTAAGTATGGTCCAATGTAGGTAGAATATACAAAGTCACTACATAATAGTCACCTCTGCCTAACCCTTCGGGGAACACAGGCGTGATGTTATAAATGATTTTTTGTCTGTATGTAGGTTTGTACAAACACTTTTACACGTCCACATTATAAACGCAAAAGTTTGTGTGGAAGGATGGATGTTTGTTACTATTTCACGCAAAAACTAATAAACAGATTTGGATGAAATTTGGCACAGATATAGTTTATAACCAGGATTAAGACAAAGGATACTTTTTATCTCGATATTCCAACGGAATCAAAACTTACGCGGGTGAAACCGCGGGGCAAAGCTAGTCAAGCATATTTTTTTATAAAAAAAAGAAAAGAGAGGCCGAAACAAACTCAGAGGTCAAAGTCTCTTTTAAAGTCTAGACATACTTGGTTAGTTCATGTGAAATGCAGTTCATGTGTCTGAAATGGTCTTTTGAGGAAAGAACCACACAGATTGAGTGGACCTGTCCAGCAGTGTGATTCTGTTTCCATCTCACCGTGAAAACATAGGCGAAGTGAGCGTGGAGTGAGCTGTCATTCCAACTAAGGCTAAGGATTGAGACTATAGGGTAGCGGGATTGTCCGAAAGGGTTACCGCTGCCCTGGAACATAAAGGGCTAAGGAAGGAACACGGGTGGGTTTTAGTCAGAGTCTGACACTCCCTCCGCTCCACCCAGAGCGGGAGAGGTCATTTGATGATTTCCCATCCTCAAAAAAAAAAGGATTGAGACTATTGACAGCTCACTCTAAGCTCACTTCACCTAACTTTTTACGGTGAGATTTTTACAGAATCGATCGGCAGTTATGTTATGTTATTAGTCACATGATTCCCTATGCATTTTTTATCTCAGTCGGTATAGCTCAGTTTCAGTTTTAGTTTCTCTCATCAAAATATCAAAGAAAATTGTAACTAATTGAATTGGATTTGCCAGAACGTTTAAAATTTCACATGTAGCGCCTAGCTCGCATGTGAGTGGCGCGATACGGCTCTGAAGGAAGCGAAATCAATTATATTAAGTGGGTACAATTCCTGTAATTATTTAATTACAGTCTATAATATTATCGTGTTGGATGTCTCGTAATTGTTTCGTGATAAAAAATAAATTAGCAATGAGAAACAAATGATGTGAGTCCACACTCACATCATTTGTTTCTCATTGCTAATTGTTTTTTTACACACACACACACATCACATCACACCACTGTGATATGATGTTGTGTGTGTCTGTGATGAGTGTGTGTGTGATGTGATGTGATGTGTGGTGAGTATGTGTGGTGAGTGTGTGTGTGATGTGATGTGATGTGTGATGGGTGTGTGTGGTGTGTGTGGATGCGATGTAATGATGAAATGTCCGTTATTGTACATTAGCTATTTTTTAGTCTTTTTTTAGTCTTAGTTATCTTTAATTATGGAATGCTGTTATAATTATTTCTAAAAGAAGGACTTGTGCTGCCATCTATAATAACTGTGTATAACTATGTTCCGTCATTTCATGGTTCGTTCTATATAATAAATGTGTTTTTTTTTGTGCAATCCAAAACAAGCAATTTTATTTTAAATGCAAATAAAGATATGAATATTAATATGAATATGTATGTTACCTTTATCATTGGATTTATTTGTGAATCAAAGACTCTTTGCTGAATGTTCTTTCGTAAAATGGAATTTATTTCATTTAGTCCTTTCACAGAGATAATCCAACATGATTTTTTTACCGTATTTATTAATTCACCAACAATTATGGTTCACACCAGTTTTATGCTAAAGGTTACATGCAAAATATGTTTAATTATGTTTATGCACTTACAGGCAAAACTCTGCATGCATAAAGAAGTTGTACAAAAAACTGATTAAACTAGACTAGTTTTAAAGCACTTATCTTCTAAGTCTAAATAATGGATAGGAAACCTATAGATAGTATCACACTAATATTATAAAGGCGAAAGATTATGAGTGAGAGGGTGTGTGTTTGTGTGTGTATGAGTTTGTATGTTTGTAACTTCTTCACGCTCAAACGGATAGACCAATTTTAATGAAATGTAGCACACAGATGGTTTATAACCAGGATTAACATATAGGGTACTATTTATCCCAATATTCCCACGGCATCGAAATTTATTCGGGTAAAACCGCGGGGTGCAACTAGTCATTAAATAAATCACAACCGAAGATACTACTTTTCTGACAAAATCTGCATCTCTCAAGGTTGAAAATCGATATCTAGAACGCCTAAATAAAATCGGTTTATAAATACATCCTCAGCCACGGTCCCGCTGCAAATGCTTACCATCCACATGCACTCACCGCTTGTTTCGGCGCCGCATCCGAAGTGTCCTCGGCTCGAGTCGCGACCCACTTCCGAACCACCCGACAGCGAGTCCGTTTTTCTCCAACCGGAAATGAGATTTCCCGACAGATATAATGGCTTTCCACGGATTACGTCATGCGAGCTTTGAGTTTAGAAAATTCACTTGAATAATTCACTCCCTAAGCCAGTTTAAGCACCTTCAATAGCTACTTAGTTCTTTGCTTGAGTGTGAGAGAATATCATTGTTTTAAGGTGAGAAAATAAATGTTGCAGTAATTTGTTTGAATAAGGCCTCAGGAACACATATCGCAAATTATGCCATAAAATTATTATTTCCACAATAATACGGCACCAAGAGCCCAGATAATCGAGATCAAATTGACCCAACCGATCGGAAATACTGTCAAAATAATTTGTTTGAAGTAATAATTGGATCATTACTGTTTATTGGGGTTTAACCGCACGCGTCGGTAATGGTTTGGGAGTTACTCTTATTATCGCTATAAAATGGCGCCTATAAAAATCATTTGTGCTCGTAATAATTTCCAACTCAGTAAAAAGTTTTAGATTAAGAGAATTTTGTTATGGAGTCATTATGAGGAGTGAAATGCGAGTGGTATGGGAAATAAAGTGACTTGTGACAAGCTGGGGTCCATTAGTCGCCGGTGACTCGCGACAAATGGCTTGAATAATGACCATCCCGGTTTAATCGCTTGACTAAGTGCTATTTGCGGTTTTCATGCTGAAATATGACTGAAGTTTTAATGTTTACTTAATTATTGTCTTATGATCCTAATTTTATAGTGGCTCCTTTAATTTGCATACTGAATCAGGAGAGCGCTAAAATTATTCTGGTTGGCAAATTAATTTTTGGGCTCAAAACTTTTCTTTATCCATAAATATAGATAAGATGTGTGCACAAAAGGCTAAGAATAACTTCTGGTTAAATTATAACAAGAATCTATTCCGACATCAAGGTTAGCCCCAGGGAAGTTGGGAGTAGCACGAATTTTCGATGTTCCTTGTTTTATCCATCAAACTTGGAACATTTGGTGTTCTCGAACACAAGGCGAAAACTTCATTATTAAGGAGGAATTAATAATTAATTGCAAAGTTCAGCAATAATTCCACGTTGTTGTTTTAATAGTAGGCAGCGTTTGAACTTCAAAGGGTGCTTTGAGCAGCTTTGATCTCAGTGGAGGCCAACGTTCTAATAAAGGTAATTATAGAACAGGTAAGTGATACGCACACATTTTAATTAATAATCAGTCTTACTAATAAGTGTTTTACTTAAGAAAACCCCTCTACAGAGAGTAGAGGGTTTTTTTTCCTCTGTGTAGTTCTATAATTTATTGTCCTTACCTCTATTTATACAGGGTCAAATTAAATTAGCTAGCGAAACCCTGTAGACGTGATGGGATACCAATCACGGCTACGGAATTTCACTAGCTAATTTGATTTGACCCTGTATAGGTTGTTACGGGCAGGTACGTGTGTATCTATGACTTTAATAGAACAGGGCGGACAGCTCAAAAAAAAATATTTTGATGAAAACGTTTTTCACGCTGCAAAATGAAGTTTTATTTTGTGTCCGGGTTAGTCACTAGTAAAAAATTGGACATTCAATATGGATAATGTGCGAAAACCCCTCGCATGTAAAATGTTGACTCTAACATCGACTTTTCAATTCATCCTGTTTGAATTTTAAATTCTGTTCCACTTAGCGATATGAATAAGTGAATATGTATAATTCGGAATGTTTTGAGAACGAAATATCGACTAAAGTAGTTTCAGTTGAAGCTGAATCTATGGAGGAATCGACTAAGGTTAGCGGAGTTAAGATTCCCGCAGGCAGCGTGACGCGATTTTGCTAGAAAAAAAATGATAAAGTTTTCATAGAATTTGTTCTACTAGTCGCGTCGTGCTTATCTGCGGGAGCCTTTACTCATCTCTGACAAAAAAAAAACACACACACACACCTACATAGGCACTTATGAAATGTCTGAAGCTAAGTGCACGGTTCCAATTGGTCGTTTCCTATGGCAAGAAACTCCACGGTTACTCTTTTAAAAGTAATTGGCTTTAACAATGTTTTCGAATTACAGTGAGAGGACAGCGTGGGACTGTCAACAAGTACTAGGCACTTAACGAAATAGAAAATGGTATAAAACTTCACCAAAATTACTAACAGCCGGTTTTAGTAACGACGAAAAATTTCTACGCAAAGGAGTCTAGAAACATGTGCTGAATTCATGGTAACAGTTTGCGTGTCGATGGAGTGCCACCCTGTATTAATTAATTAGGGAGAGGACATCATTCACGCTTCATAACATCCACTTAGTACAAAAACAACTGAGAGCTTTATGTAAATATAATAAGAAATCTTTACTCAAAGCTTCACATTCCATGGCTGGTTAACCACTTATAATTAAAGCAGAAACACTGAACAGTTTTGTTAATAAGAACTTCTTCGTAAATTGTTCGCCATATTTCGTTTGTACCCTTCTAAGATGCAAGTTCTCAACTATAAGTGGCTCCCAAAGTTTGGAGGATCCTGCATCACTAAATATATTTCACATACTTCGCGAAATACCATGGCTGTCTTCTCTACATAATTCTTGAAAAATAGTTGCTTGGAATAGTTGTTCAGACACGAGATAACCCCCCTTTTGGTTAAGACGTTGTTGAGCTAGTTACCAACTATGTTCTAATGGCCAATTATAGTATAACGTTGAATAAGTTCGAGGAATTTTATAATTACCTTCTACAAAGGTCGGGTGGAAGACGAAACATGGAATTTGAAATACTTTAAGCAGATTTTCAGTGCTTTGATGATGTTTTAAAACTACGAGAGGACTCACTTACCTAATGCTTTTTCAAAACCTCAAGCGGCGTTAATATAATAAACTTATTGATAATTATATTTTCGAGCCGTTTGGGGTTGAAACCCTCGGGCCGTGGGGTCCGAGTGCGCATGGTCTTTTTAAGGAAATTTCGAATAGACTGGTTGACACTTCCCATGACCCAAGGGCTAGCTTTTACCTTGGCCAGAGGCTAATCATCGCCATACAACTTGCCAATGCCGCCAGTATCTTGGGTACATTACCAGTCGACAGCGATGCGGATGAATTTTTTCGACGCTATATTTAATTTGTACCTAAATAGTTTTAGTTAATTTAGGATATAATTTTGTTATTTTAGTGTTATCTTGTACATTCATTGCGCTTTACATAATTAAATACTTATAAACCTGGGATAAATAGAATAATAATTATGAAATAAATATATTAGGTAGATAAGATTATTCTATATAATATAGATAGTAAATGTATCTAATCAGTAATGATAAGATTGTAATCTGTTTCCTTATCAACTGTTTGTCGTTATTTTCAGAGCACAGCCTAATTGCGTAACACACTTCAGTCACAATTTGATTCATTTTAAAGGATATTGCTAATACTCGTACATTGCTTCACATGTTCGAAAATTTTTCTGCTCAACAACGTAAATAGCGTAATGTTGTGGAACTGTTAAAATGAAAGCCATTGCTACTAGTACCTACCTGCTGATGATTTTCGTATGACGAAAAAAATAAAAACTAAAGCCAGCGCCTTCCTTATAGCAGGTACTTCCAATAAAGTAATGTAATATATTTCCAATACACTTTATAAATACATGCATCTATATTCAAAATACGTTCATAGGCGCTTGGCAATCAAGTTCGATCTCCGGCAGGATTTGCTTGGTGGCAGATAGCATGAATAAATTGAACATCGATACATTTCAGTGCGGGGCTCTTCCGACCGTGTATGCTTGCACCGGGCCCCTCAGACTTTACGAGTAAGCATGCTCGAAACGTTCGACAAACGATGTTATTCTCAAAACACTCGAAACAACGAATACGATAGAAACTAGTACTGAAAAGTTTTCTTCTATTAAGTACGAGGGACCAAGGTTTTGTGCGACATTTTCGTCCACATTTTACCGCATTCATCACTCTTCATCAATAACAGTTTTGTTTCCTCCACGTGTATCGTTTGTGATTAAAACAATATACATATACATACAGTGTCCTCTAATAGTTACTTGACATTTTTCCATTTCAGCTGTGACACACTACATTATGACGTATAAAATTTTAGTGATCCAAATTTTTGAAGAGCTATAATGTTTTTATTGACTAAGGGCTGATTTTTCCAACGCCAGATAATTTTATCCGAGGAATAATTTTGAATTTTTGATAGTTCTTCCATACAATTACTGTCAGACGTCAATTTTATTCCACGAATAAAAAATACCTGTCGATTGAGAAATCAGCCCCAATTTAATTACCTTTGACTTGTCTATCATACAAAATTATCAAGTAATTTAGTACCTGATTATTTTTTTTTTGTTTTAAATCATAATACCTATGATATCACACCTGAAGTGAAAAAATCTCAGCTAACTTTTGGAGGCCACTGTACATTGCCTTTTCACGTTGTGACAAAAACACAGATTTGTATCACACAATTTAACATATTCGCGTGACAAATGTGTAGACAGATTGACATTGTATACAAATGTTTATACTCCGAACCCTAATCGCAGATTCTTTGCGCGTGTTGCCTTATACCTACCTCACATAAATATGGAGTGATAAAGTGATAGGACCCCTCTCTAGTTTTATGGGCTTGTCGTCTGACGTACAGAAAGGAGTTGCGCCAAAATTTCGTATTCCACTCAAGCGCTAGATAAAATGTATACGTTGCTTTAAAATAGTCCATGCTATATAACTTTGCTGAGAGGTCACCTTATCTGGAGCCCTGGGTGCTTCACGTGGGTTTATTGTTGTTGCTTTTTTATTTGTGATATATTTTGCAGAATAGGTTTCTGCCGTTCAATTCTATTTTAATACTTTGTATCACATTTAGCCTTTTTGATTATGAGGAATGTCGCCTTGTCTTCTGTTTTTACTTTACAGGAGGTAGGTACCCATCTAAAGTTGTTTTTACTCATTTAAGACCTACCGAATGTAGGGTTTAATTATAAACGTTATAAATGTATGGTGAACCGCTCAGGGACGGGTTATTAAACAGTCACTAATCATTACTTAACTTAAAGCAACGTTTATAAATAATCTCCTGTATGATTAGTGGTTACGCAAGGCAGCCGTTTAAGTATTCAACCATTTATTTTGTTATTAAATAACATTCACAAAGAGCTTAGACGCAGACGCACACCTCACAGACGCGACCTTGAAGTGAAATCCGTTAAATCCAACTAATGATTCTCTTGTATACCAGACCTTATACCTCTAATTACCCTTATTCAAGGTTAAGCCTGGCTAAAGTCTCCTTGAATACATTTTGAGTGAAAGTGGGCCATCACGGAGAAAGCTCTAGCCCGTAACTTGCTTAAGGGGGAAGCTACTCGCTTGCGAAATTCAATTTTTCTTAAGTTTTTTGCAATATGCAGGTCTGTCAGCAGGTTCTATGTTGAACAAATTGCGATTAGCGTCCGTAACAAGTATGTATTGACAGAATTTAATTCATAAAAATGATCAATACAACCCCCTAAGTTCATATGACCCTATTGAATGACTCTTTCATAAATATCACTGACCTGCAAATTGGAGAAACCTAAGAAAATATGATTCGCGATCGTAACAAGTACGTATATTTATTACAGAATTTTAATTATTAAAATCATCAATGCAACCCCTTAGTTCATGTAATTCTATTAAATGACTATTTCATGAAATATCACTGACTTGTAAATTGCAAAAAACGTAAGAAAATTTGAATGTCGCAAGTTACCTTGGCACTTCCCCCTTAACTCCTTTTAGGGAAAAAATACTTAAGAGAAGATACGACTTCGGAGTACATAAGTTCCTAAGTACATAGATTCATGTACTAAGTTATCATCGGTGTAAACGGAAAGGTAGTAAATCCTGGGAAGTCATAAAAAGTTGTTTGTTTTTTACGAGTATGAATATTATATTAGGTAATGCTGGAAATGAAATTGCTGCAGGTTATTTCAGATAAGCTGTTCCGACATGTATCTTTGGTGGAAAGGATGTTGGTAATTTATTAGCCTTTAATGTAACCTACACGTCACAGAATGAACAACTTATAATTAATAATATGGAGTATGGATATAGTATGGATTGCTATTTCTATTTTAAGCTATCAATAATGTCTCTCAGAATAAGTATTAATTAAATTGTAAATAGAAAGCCATGCATTTTATCATGTTTGATTAATTGATTGATGATTTAATTAAATCTTTACTTAATAATTATCTGCCTAGCCATTTCCCAACTATGTTAGGGTCGGCTTCATCCACGGCCCATCCACGGACCAACCGCGGCAGGTTTAGCTTAACCTGATGGATTGTCCCGTGCGGCTGTTATTGCTAGCCAAAAGCCCCGCTCAGCTTTAAAGGTACCTACCATACTTACCATAATTTAGATTTTATCTAGTATCTACATACACATTGTTCATTAATATTTCGTCAACATGTTAGTCATGATTCCAAATCGAAAGGTCAATAACCTGGCGACAGTAACTGGGAGTGTTATATAAATGCTGACGTATTGACGAAACAATACTTATTGTTATAGTTGTCAAAAAACAGAATGCCTGTTTTGAAATTTGAAAATGAAAATGCGTTCTTGACACCTCTCACCTGTCAGTTTCATACAAACGAATACGTGTTTTGCGAATTTGATCTTTATAACTACTAGAACTGTCAATGTCAAAACGGGCCTTTTATTTTTTGACAACTTTAGTTGAATGACGATAAATAATTTGCCATAACAACACGTTTTTACACATACTAGCTTCTGCCCGCGACTTCGCCCGCGCTGTAGTCAACTATAGCAGTGTTCATAATCTTGGATAGTTTACAATCCATCGCCATTTAATCAGGTTGTCTACTTTAGTGACACGTATTCTAAGTTGATTTTTGAGTGATTTGTAACAAAAATGTCCTAATAAGTTTTTGGTAGGGATGGAATTTGAACTTTGCTAAGTATAACATTCAAGTTGTTGTTTAATAACTTGTAAATTATCTCAAATTCTTCATTGTAAGTATATCTAAAACATACCCTGTGGCACTCAGGAATAGTGCAACTTTCTACGAGTGAAACAATTCTGATAGAAATTGGATTAGTACCTACTTCCAGAGATTACCTCCTACATCGAAACTTACAAACTTCACCTCTTTACAATATTCGTGTAGATGTAGTACCAACATAAATACATACGAAGAGTAGGTAAGTACTTACCTAATATGAACGTTTTGTTCTTCTTTAAGCCGCTTCACTACGATTACCGTTACAGGTTTGATGAGATTTTTATTAGTTCTGGACGATGACGTCACTTAAAACAAAGATAATATTTTGTATCGGTGTAACACTTCGATTGCAAATTGAAATTTGATGCATTGCCTGCAGGTGGCTCGTTGGTCTAGGGGTATGATTCTCGCTTTGGGTGCGAGAGGTCCCGGGTTCAAATCCCGGACGAGCCCAATTTTTTTATACTTTTGATATACCGTTTTTGTTACTGAACTATTATTTTATTTGTTTTATTAATATCCACTGGATATTTATATTTTTTTTTTGTATGCAAAATATCAACACGCCAATGTTTTGTGAGAGTAAGCAGGCAAGTGCCTTCTGCTGATAATTTAAAACGACGCCCACGGTAGTCGCCATTTCGCAGCTCTATTAATAAAATTATAATTAAAGATGGTACTGATTTGTAGTTTCTACATAGCTTAGTTTAACTTAGATTAAATGATAGTTGTAACTATTGTAATTAACAAGGATACGTAATAATTAGTACGTTATTATTGCCAATGGCTGTATTTATATCGTTTTACGTTTCGTCTTCAATAAACATATTTTGGTAGACGGATCTGCCCAATTTTTATCATGATCGTAGACCGTAGTCAAGAGTGGTCAAACACCTTTCACTCACACGTTCACGCACCATACATTCTAATAAGATAAGAAATTTCAACACTCTTACAAGCGGCTCGTTGGTCTAGGGGTATGATTTTCGCTTAGGGTGCGAGAGGTCCCGGGTTCAAATCCCGGACGAGCCCAATCTTTTTGTTTTTTTTAATAGTTTTTTTTTTTTACAAACTATGGAAAAGACAGAACGCGGCAAATATGTAAATATACTTGAGTGCTTGTTTATTTATACATTTTAACAAGAGCAAAAATGTTTCTAGGGAGAATAAGGAGGCAACTGCATGTCTCATTGAATTGCAAATTGTTTTGAATTTCATTATGTACACAATACCTTTTTATGAAGAGTGTGAAACAATAGCGAGGGGAAATATGGGTTTATGAAACTGTCGGTGAGCATCACATGAAAGAGGTGCTAAGGAAAATGCAAATGTAGCTCCTGGCAAGTGCAGTTATGAAAAATAAACGTTCCTTACTAGATGCAAAATGTTTTTATAACATTAGTAGAACTAGGTATGATAACATTCTTTAACGGATTCATCAATATTAAACTTAAGTAGGTAATTTCTTCACGATTCGTGGTGTAGTTTTTTTTCACTAGATGTCTCTGTTTTTAACCGATTTCAACAAAAGAAGGAGGTTATGCATTTGGCGCTAAAATAAGATACAACAAAGACACCGGCTCCGAAATAAAGTTATTTTTCACTTTGAAGTGTTTTTTTGGAAGTCGGTTGTTTTTTTTTTAATACTAGTTTTTTATTTCGTATTTAGGTAACTTTATTTCGTAGTGACATAGGCACATTAACAGCGCCCTCTAATGATTATAACCTGTCAAATTATAATAAAAGGCCATAAGTTGGTCATACGAGTGTTATAATATAATTTATAACTCTTATCATTAGTCTAATGGAGTGTATAAAAATAGACCGATTGATGACGTCATACTGTTGTCACAGCGTTGTTTGTGACGAATATGTATTTTGTTATAAGTAGTAGTTTATTAATATATATTTCATTATTAGTTCTTTATTTACCTTACTACTATTACCTTGCTACTTATCTATCCTTGTCCCAAAAACATTTTAACTTAGATATTAGCTGTGCCCGCGACTTCGTTCGCGTGGGTATCGGAAACCTATAATGAGGCTCTTTACTAATTACTCGTTTTTTAAATAATAGTAACCCGTTTTACTGCTTATAACATCAGCTATCTGCCAGTTAGTTCCGTCAAAATAAGCTCAGTCGTTTCGGAGATTAGCCGGAACAAACAGACAGACAGAAAAAGCTCTTAAAATTGTTTTTTATCATAGGTAACTTATAAGTATAAGTAACGAATCAACTTTCATATGCATTTAGTAAAAAGCTGTTATTTTGACATTACAAACAGAGACTTCAATATCATTTATTTGTATGTATAGTATAGTTGTATTTATAGATAACAGGGCCCCAATTCTGTATTATTCCCCGCGAAATCTACGTGCAAACCACGTCAGCATCGTGTCTTGTTAACGGCAAGGAATTAAAATGTCAACCGTACGGACAACATGTATTTTAACAGTTCAAACCGGCGTGGTTTGAACTGTCATTGTGTCATAGAGAATACGTTTTTTTACGTGGTTTCGAAGTAAGGAATCGTTAAGTGCTCATAGTGAATTAGGGCCCAGGGGAACTAACGGAGACTGACATATTGATTACACAATGGTGAGCGTGACACACATGCAACCTTGAAGGTCTAAGGGGGAAATCTCGTGTGCCAATATGTCAAAAAACCTCTAATTTACCCACGTGGTTGATAACATTTTCACATTTTTGGCGGTCTTCGTAGCGTAAGTGTTCCCACTGAAATGCGTTTGACTGTACCCATTGTAAGGTCTACCACCTTAGAATGGGCTCAAATCTATTTTGTACCAAGTAAGTACTTAAGTGTAAGTTTTCTTCTTAGATATGACAACGACAGAGGATAAAGCGTAGGTTTATTGAACCTGAAATTCCTTCTACAAAGTTAGTTTGATCTCGATATTATTTTGTGATTTTCTCATACGTAGGTACTAAAAATAAATTGTACTTTATTACACCATTTTATTGGAGACCTTTATCAAATTCACATTTTTATTAGATACGCTGGTGTTTTTATATTTGTAATACCTTTAAAATAACTTTATTGGTAACCTATATTACGGTGGAGTTCAAATAAATATAAGTAGGTTCCTCCAATTGGGGGTCCATTTGGAAGTGTGTTACGTAATGAGGGTGTTGCTATTGTTATAATGTAGGTATTCGGTATCTTGTAGATCAGGGCTGTCCAAACCAGATACGATCCCAGGACTATATACATTTCTGGACCTCCTATAAAAGTGTAGGGCCACAGAAACAAATACCTTAACTTTTTTTATGAAATGCACCGTTGTCATTTTTAACCGACTTCTAAAAAAGGAGGAAAAGGGTATACTTACCAAATGGTCCCATAGAAATTTCATCAAAAACGGTTCAGTAGTTTGGTTTTTAAACCAAAATTACTGGTAAAAATTACAACTTAAAAGTGAAAAATAAAAACTTTTTTGCAAAAAAAAAAAAAAAAACAACCGACTTCCAAAAACGACACTACAAAGTGAAAAATAACTTTAATTTCGGAAGTCGGTGGCAAACAACGAAAATGCGAACCCAACGACACCGACTTCCGAAATTAAAGTGATTTTACACTTTGTAGTGTCGTTTTTGGAAGACGATTGCTTTTTTTTTTTTTGCAAAACAGTTTTTTAAATGATGTGCATCGTGGCTGCGCTAAAGAAATCCTGGGGATGGGAATCGATGAACTCATGAAAGGCGTTTTTCACAGACTCACTGCCTAGATATTTTGTTATTTTTATCGTACAATTTTCCAACAAAAAATTAAGTCACTTAGAGCTAGGTCTGACGAGTATGATCGGTGACGAAGAGCTTCCAGTTGAAACATCTGTGATTTTGACAAGGTCCTTTGTGTGGTTTTTGACAATCGTAATGTTAAAAAAGGAGTGGACTTAAGCCATGACTTGTATTGGTTTTCTCTGTCACCCAATGTAATTCGCAAGACCTTACATAAACTTACATAAAAAAACGGAATTTAGATAACTTTTTACAGAGGTAAACTTCAACTCCGAAGCGTTTACTGACAAATGCGTGCACTGACTGGACAGGTCCACTTCATCTGGTCCCTTCTTCAAATGGCCATTTCAGACATCAATTTACATGGTCTTCACATGATCTGACTAAGATTATGTCTGGAGTTTAAAAGACACTATGACCTCTAAGTTACTTTCGGCCTTTCTTCTCAGAGTAGTCAGATAGGAAAAGCCGACCTTATCTAGTTTTTCAAATATGATTGACGTGTAAAAGTGTTTGTGGAAACCTACTTACAAAAATAAAATCATTAAACATTTATCGTTGTGTTCCCTCAATTTCTTCTATAGAAAGTCTAAATCAATGCACTTCCATTAAAATGGCAAAGGTTAATCAACCATAATAGCCAAAAACAGATGTTTGATGTTTGTTGATGTTTGTGAAAAGACCTATTATGTCGCGGGCCGCACCAACTGTGCGGGCCGTGCTTTGGACAGCCCTGTAGTAGATAATTGCAGTTCACCTCCGATGATTCCTCAAAAGGAGTGTAGGTTGGTAGTACTAGTTTTCGCAGTTACCTCGTTACTGCTGAAAACTATTGTATACAATCAAGTATCAAGCATTTTCTAACTAAACAGACAGCTGTGCTGCTGGGGAGTTTGTTGCGCCACTTCTTCTTCCCAGCGATAGCACTAGGAAGTGGTGAAGCGCGGGCGTTTTTGGGGGACTGTATTTTGTAATTTTGACGTTTGAAAAGTGCTGATTCTCAGCCTGATTTGAATAAATGACTTTTGATTTTGATTGAAGCTCCAAGTTACAGTGATCACAGACGAAGTTCTTTCAAAAAGATGGTCATAGCCAGACAATGGTATAATCATTAAGTATCTTGGCCTATCGCACAGATAGGCAGAATGTAGATTCTTCTTTTTGTAGCTGGATTTTAGAAGAGTAAGATCTTGATCACCACTATATCGCCGACGACTATATGAAATGTGGATATATGCATCCTACCATCGCAATTTGGTTGAACGACATCATGCCACATCAAAAACACAAAAGTACCGACATATCAGAAATTGGGATATGGACGGCCATCGTCTACCGACGTCGCCGCGTCGTGGACTCTGGCATTGATTTATTATGCAAAATAAAGGCGCGATCGCCGTCGGCCTATTCGACGGTTCGGCTGTCCGGTCTTATATCCGTTGTGGACAGTATTGTTACAAGGGCGATTTTCTACGAGTCACGATTTGACGATAAACATAATCAAAAACAAATCCTGAAGTAGGTATCATAACATCTTCAACAGAGCGGTTGCCTTCGATGCTGTTGTCGTTTCGATAAAGCTTATTAGAATAAAACAGCAAAATATTTAGAACAACTGTAAAGAGAAACAATTGTACCTACTTATCGAGAACATACTCCATTTATTCGCATTGTTTTCGAAGATATTTTACTTATAAGTGCCTACGAGTAGATACTTTAATATGACATCAGAACTGTGAACAATGACACTAATTCTAATCAGATCATCATGAATCTCCTGCCGTTATAAGAATGTATTTGGGGTCGGCGCAACATGACGTATTTTTCTACCATAGGTGCTTTTCTATTAAAATAAATACTGGTATTCAGGTGCATCCGGTTTGACTGGAAGCCGACCCCACCATAGTTGGGAAAGGGCTAGGCAGATGATGAGTTGCTTCTCTATTAGTCGTCATCTCGATAGTCACCCCCTTTCTACCCATATTTTTCACACCGTCCATTCATCGTTTCTTTGGTCGTCCCCTACATATATAACCATCCACATTGATACTCAAACTTTCCTCACGACATTTTCCTTATTCCTTCGCATTCTAATTCCAATCGAATAATATCGTAATTAATTCTGATTAACTTAAAGTTTGTAATCTAATTAAATTCCTTCTGTCGGCTCTAATAGTCGCATCTGTGAGTACATAGTCCTCCCTAGCAAACAATCCATTGATTAAATCGTAGAGATGTCTGGGAATTCTATTTATTCTACCTAGGGTTTTTATTTTCAAACGATGTATATAGCGACACTGATTAATTAAAGGAAATAAATGAATATAAGACTATAAAATGAGGAGTTGGTGGCCAAGTGGTAACGGCCACGACTTACGAGTTTAGACAGACAGGCACTTTACTTTTGTAAATTACTTCATCATCACTGCTCTCAAAACGGTGAAAGAAAACATCGTGAGGAACGGTATGTCCCAGAACCAAAAATTCGAAGACATGTGACATCTACCGACCCGCATTGGGCCCGCGTGGTGGATTGCAAAGCATGTTTATAATATTAACATAATCAGCCTATCATTTTGCCACTGCTGGGACACAGGTCTCCCCTCTTAAGGGGCGGCCCACTCCCCCTTAAGAGGGGAGACCTGTGTCCCAGCAGTGGCAAAATGATAGGCTGATTATGTTAATATTATAAACATGCTTTGCAGGGAACTGTTTTTCCCGTTGGTTTGTATCAAAAGTGGCATAAGATAGAAAAATAGGATATTAGAAATAAAATTCAATCGTCTGTTCCTTTGATACCGCACAGTAACCTTTCAAAACATCAAAAGCCTGCACAATATAAAAAAGTAACAAAAGTGTAACATGTTTAACGCGATGTGAACGAACGTCTATACAATTTGGAATAAGGCATGGGAAGGGACAGGACATGTCAATTTGTCCGCGTCAGTGTCGGGCCGGTCGAGCCGGTCAAATAGATGGCGGCCCAGTGACAGCAGCCACATACACAAACACAATTATACAAACGAGCCGGGTACGTTCCGGAACGAGGACACCACCTAGCAGAAATTCGAGAGAGCAAAATTTTTTACCTTCGAGCGAAAATTTTAAATTGCATTCTACTTTTTGCTTGTTTACTCCAGCAAGCCGAATGCAGCTCGCGGTTTTGTGTCTACGAATTACGAGTATTGTACGGTAGACCGTGAATCGGGAGGATCGATTCGTTAGTCGGGCCTTTATTTGTTTATAGATCGTTACAAATAAAGTGAACTTTTTCTTTACAACATGAATGATGTAAAAAATATTTTGATTTAAACGAGTGTCCGTGAAGTTTCTTGCGCGTTCTTCTCCATAGGAACCTACGCTTTGGAATGAGCAACTAGCTTCATCTTTCTGATTGACTGATCCCTTGTAAATTCAAAAACGCCTGTAAAAATTGGTTTAATTGAAGTTTGACTCCTGACTCCCATGGTACTTCAGCATTTAACACTGTGCAACTTATATAGCAATTCAAGTAGGTACTTACCTACACATATTTACGGCCCATTAAGGTACATAAAACTCTTTCTTTCATATTATTCGTGCCCATATTTTTGGAGTTTGCGCCAGGTGAGGCAACTATTGTGAGTGACCTAAGGAGAGCAGGTGCGAGGAACGCCGACCCTCCCTAAAAGCTGGATTACTCTTGAAATGGACGCGACAGTTGACTTACAATACAGAGCTGCTACAAGTGGGGTCTTTAGATACTGAATGGAAGTATATAGGCAGAGTTCTGCTCAAAAGATTCAATAGTCAGTTCAAAAAACCAATTGTTAACCTTAAAGGGAAAGTCAAAACCTAAGTACCTATTTAAGAAAACTGCTATTGATTAGTGTCAAAAGCTAGTTTTTCACCGATACTGCTTTGAAACATAGTACCTACCTTAATGTATCAAAGTAGTGTCGGTGAAAAACTAGCTTTTGAGACTCTAAATATGAACATCCAAATTCTTGAAAAAAAAATCTATCGCCAACATTTTGAAATGTTGTAACACGAAATCTGTTATTATTTAAACACATTTTTCAAAGTCTGAGAGTGGTATTTATTACCATAAAGCTGTGTCAGGGAAAGTTTCAACGTAAGATGGTGTGATGGAGTGGTTTTAATTTATTCGCCTCTTCATTCGCTGTCGCCAAATTCAATGTAGACTGGTATTCAGCCACAAAATTACTCGTGAATATTCATTTGTCGTATAAGAAGAGCTGAAGGCCTGAATAAAAATCGTACTTTTTAAACCGCTACAGATCAGTCAACTTCAAGAAGTTGCTTACATTGACAAGAATTCATTTGATTGTCTACAATTTCTGTTCACTGTCAACATAAGTCAAAATTAAGTACCCAGTGTGTGTGTATTTTGTGGCTACACATGGATACAATATTATAGAACAAAGATTGTAGACAGTAAAATTAATTTCTGCCGTTGTATACATCTTTTTGAGGCTGTATTGTACCACGTACCATACCTGGTTACGCACTTTCTGCATATACACCTCCTCTCACCTTTATCGATGTATAATCCAGTTTCATTTTGTATGTAATTTCCTTTAAACAATGTTTGTGCTCTGAGCTTCCAATCCCCGTCCAATTTATCTTAATTTTGCCCAATTTGCGGTGTGTACCTAATGTAATCCACAATAACTTAATTTCTTGCTCATTATTTTAATGGATCTTAGATGGGTGTTGCCAAATACTAATATGGCTGAAAATGAAGATTAGTTTGTTCAGATAGAGGTGACCGCAATACGTCACTGGCTCTATGCTAATGCACTCACGCAGGATCATAGCAAGAGACATTTTAAGCCGTAGCGTGGAAACCTGGACGCTGCTCTTAAATCTTACTTGACCGATTTTTAGAAAGATTTATTGAAGTCTGAGGCAGAAATAAATGCTTTCAGGAGCTTTTTGTAATTTCTCACGTAAAGCCTCGCAGGCTAGGCTAAGTAACAAATGAGGTCACATAATTTTATTAGTTCGAGCTGTCATAATAGCGCTCGGTGGCGTCAGTTACCACCGCGTCAATTTCATAATATGCAAATGAACTTTCTGTTTAAATGCTTTTGTACAATGTACATGGTAGTGTAGGAATGTATGTATATTACAGCGTTTATTCTTGCGTACATTTTAACACAATTAATCATGCTGAAATTAAATACGATGTAGCCTGTTCGTAACATTTACAATAAATTTAATCGTGGAGCATGTTGTTTTACTAATTTATTGTACATTTGAGTATTCTAATGCCAGTATCAATATATATTTCTTACATGCCAGTGTGTTTCTCTGACAGTGGACTTCAGCACATTAAGCTAATGCTCTTACATGAAGGTCGTTTGCACGGTGCCAGGAGCTCACCAAAGTATTCGGATAATGTCCCTAAATGTGTAATAGCATCGTCTTAAATAGTCTACCTTCACGGAAAACATTCCCAAAGTATTTTACCGCACATTAGTATGTGAACCGGAAAATTTACTTTTAATATTCAACCGGGTCCCGATCAAAAATAATTACAGATTCCTTCTGCGGAAGTTAAACGCTCGCTCGCTGTATGTACGTGTCGTAGCTTTCCGGTGCGTATTTATTAATAATTACTTGAATGAAGTAAGGCAGAGACCGAGTGTGAGACGATAAGTCGGTCGTCTGGCGGCGAGATGGCGGACGACATTGTTACCATCGCGGGTAGAACCTGGATCAGCACCCTATTTACGTAACACACATTCAATCGCAATCTGAATGATTTTGATGGATGTTGCTAATCCATTGGTTCATATGTTCAAAAAATATGTTTGCTCATCAACGTAAATAACGCAATGAATGTTGTTCAACTATCAAAATGAAAGCCATTGGTACTGTTAGTGTGTTACGCAATTGCCCCCAGGCGGGCTCAGGGGCGGGAGGATTAGCACATGAAAAGAGAGGCTTATGCTTAGCATTGGGTGAAGTCAGGCTGTGGATGATGGTGATGAATGAAGTAAACACATTTTGTCTGTTTTATTTCACGGGAATGTAGCAAGCCTGTGAAAACAAAACTAATACAAGTCTAGACAGATAATATCCGTTTATCGGAATACGTTAGGGCTTCCTAGAACCCTGCCATGTTGATAAATTAAATTCGTCTGTCAGGATCAGCAATCCTGATTGAATCATATGAATGTATACTGTATCCGACATTGTGGAGATCGGATTACCGGCCGGATTCTGGTGATAAGGTAAAGAGCACTGCCTGAAACCGTTTGTGATTAAATATCAAAATTATTAAATATTTTATATTATATTTAAGTAATATGTAAGTAAATAACAACTAATACCTAATTAATTAATAAAAATAACAAAATGATATCCTAAATACAACCTATACAAACTAAAATATAGCGTCGAAAAATTCATCCGCATCGCTGTCGACTGGTAATGTACCCAAGAGACTGGCAGCATTCATATCTTTTTAATATCTAAGTTGGATATTTTGCCGATTTCAAAAGGTCATCAAAATTCGAGATATCAATTCAACTGTACCATCCACAGCTTTTTAAATGATATATTTTATTTTGTAAGTAGGTTTGTACATACAAACACTTTTACACGTCAATCATATTTTAAAACTAGATGATTTCCTATCTGACTAGTCTGAGTAGAAAGGCCGAAACAAACTCAGAGGTCACTGTCTCTTTTAAAGTCCTTTGTCTCTCCTTCTATTTTTTAAATCCATTCAGAGGTAGACTTTAAAAAAAAGATCGCTTTTAGCGATAAGACCATCCATTGGGTCCCCCATGTATAAATTTTCTACATTCATATCCGTAATTTGTATGGTGTACATAATAAAGAGTATTATATTCTGAACCTTTTCGGTTTATAAGTATGAATGCAGAGTCCATTTCATTGAGGCAGTAGTAACCGACTCGTATGTGGCATGTGGCATGTGGATTGATAATGACAGATGACTGTTGGTAAAGTAAAACCTTTGTATGAAAGTAATGTCTCGCGTATGATTTATGGTTTTTTGAAAAAGTTAGGATTAATAATAAAAGATGGATTTCTACATTTTATTACTTCTGTAACGTGGGTTTATTAAACCAATTTCTTGGGTGAAATTCCGTTGGCATTAATAGGTTGGCTAGAAATTGGTGATTTTGCACTTTTATTATACCTAGCCTCTGAGAATTATTTATTATTTGCGCACTCGCCCGAAGCAAGCATAGCCTACTTAATCTAACTCCGATCAGCATTGAATTAGAACGAGTGTAGTCAATTTAAATGACATTATTACGTAAATCAAATTACGCGCAAGCAATATATCACTTCAGGAGTCAGAATACATAAGTCAAACACTACTCGTATAATATTACATACGTTATATAATGTGTTAAACTTACACGCAGCCATCTTAATCTTGATGTATGAAATGTCAAAGGTGCTTAAACATTTATGCCAGCGGTTGAAGCAATTCTAAAGTTAGAAGTGAGTTTCTGATATATAATGCTCTTAAATCTTGCTAACATTCACGCTCGGATACACTCGCGGAATAGCCTGAATTGTGCAGTGTTAAGAATGGAAGCTCCCAAGTTCGTAGTGTTAAGACTTTCTAGTCTTTGTCTCTCGCCTGTGGTAATTTTAGAGAACTTTTTAATATGTATGTAATAGAGTACAGGATATATGGCTGAACCTTTGGTAAGAAAATACGTGGTAGATATGTAACATAGGCTATCAGTACTATAATTTGATAATCTCGATGGTAATTCAATTAACTCTGTCGGCTAATCAATTATCATTATCACACACTAGTGTTACTATGAGTATAGATTTCTGTAGGCGCTGACTGTGTTATGAAACAGGATATTTGAAGATTTATTAAACTACAGATTTAAATTAAACTCCGAACTGAAACTAACAGCTTTCAAAATCGAATTCATTTATTCATCGTGTTCTCATTCCGTCGCGTCGTTTACACGCCAATATAAAAGTAGTCTCTGTACTATTCGATTGGTGGTAAAGCACCATTAGTTTCGATTGAATCGATTGACCCGAAATCAGCAATTTGGGGCAATTTACATTACAACCGAGTACAGACGCCAGCAGGTCAAGCTACCCGAAACTGTCAAATTTTCCCAATCAACCTTGAACCTTAATGTTTTAGTGATAAAGTTGAAAATCTATTAAAGAAATTTGACAGATTCTGGCGTCTGTACATTACCTTGTTTTATCAACCTGCACTGAGCCCGCGTGGTGGATTACTGCCCACTCTCTCTCACAGGGAGGAGGCCAGTGGTGCCCCAGCAGTGGGAACATTATAGGCTGAATTTGACATATAAACTACGATTCTGATTTTTAACTTTATGTAATAGCTATTTATCAAACAATAATTTTTCTGTCAGGGCTGACAGGGTCTGCAACGGTTCTTAGGCTCTAAGTTTTTTATTAACATCTTGTTTTACCTTGTGGAACGCAAATATAACTTATTCTACCAACCCGCACTGGGCCCGCGTGGTGGATGACGGCCCACTCCCTCTCACCGAGAGGAGGCCTGTGTCCCAGCAGTGGGAAAATATAAGCTGAGTATGCTACATTATCTTGTTCTACATACACATTGTAAGTGCGTTCTCCTGTAAGTTTACAGTTTAATGTATCAACGTGGTGAGGCTCAGAACTTTCTAAGTGTTGTGCATTAAGTTCTTATCCAGTTAGAAACTTTGATACTAGACTTAATAAAGTGATAAAGTTGACAGTGTTGATAACTGGTGTTTCGGAGTTATTTCCTGTCGGATGTTCGAGAAAATTTAGTTTATGATAGTTGTGCGGCCTCGCTTAGAGAGGACCGACTGATCATTTACAGGAAGTCTGTATGCAGTCTAGAAATACTCGTATGTAACTGTTATCAATTCTTTGTATTTTTGGTGCTGTTCGTATTGGTCAGTTTATGCTTGTTTGAGGTCGAACATTATACATTTAGTAGGTGATCACATTTTTCAAAAAATGTCCTTAACTTGCCTTCGTCGTCATAACTAGCCTATAATTATCCCACAGCTGGGACACAGGCCTCCTCTCGGTTAGAGAGGGAACCATGCCTTAACAGAATGGAAGCGAATGTTAAGTGTAGTGTAGTGTCTGAGGTCCCAAATAAATTGCGAAACTAAAGGTGCAAAACTCCGAATTTGACCTAAAAACACAACAAACCGTACCTTTCCGAAAGGCTAAACAGATCCCAAATAGTCTAACACTCACACAACACTCACTTGGTCATATACCTCACGCCGTGTGACGGTGTGAGGGACATTCGGTGTCATTAGCGACGTGGCTCAGTCTTCTCTATTTACGGCGCAACCCGACCCACTACATAAAGAATAGCCCGAACAATGGCTTACGTATTTAGGAACCACTCGGATTTGTGACGGTTTTAGGAACTTTGACCTTTATGTCACTGAAGATAAAATTGTGGATTTTATTTGGGTTAAGTGGTCATAAAAAGCAGGACTATATGTTACATTACTTGAAGGACTCTTTCATAACCTTATACTCGTATCAGCTAATATTATAAAGGGAAACAATTTGATTTTTTGTATCTTTGTAACGCTTTCACGCTAATACGGCTTAACGGATTTGGATGAAATTTGGCACATGGGTAGAACATGTTCTTGGTTAGGACATAGGATTTTTATCCCGATATTACCACGGGATCGAGTGAAACCGCGGGGTTCAGCTAGTCATTTAGGTCCCTCGATTGTCAGATTTATCTTTTGCTTTCATTTAATGTCTCCTAAGAAGCTAATTGACAATCAAAAACATACTCGTAATGGTGTCACGAAATCCACATGCCATTTTAATTTTGAACTCTTGTATTTCCATCTAAGAAGCCATGTCGAGCTGGCCTTATTAATACGGGAATGTTTGATACCCGGAATGAGAAAATAAATTCATATTACATCGAGATACACATGAACTCTTCATTACCCTCATCATTGTTGCTCCAATATGTATTTTCCGCCTTTGGCCCGGTTTTCTTAACCAATACAAACGATTTACTACAGACAATTTCTTCGTATTCGTACACCATTTATTTGCTTCCCATTGTTTACTTTGTTCGTTTATGATATAAAAACAATAAAGCTTGCCAGCATACTGTTGTGATGTAGACATGTTGATATTAAACATTTTTCGCGTGCATCTGATGAATTTTCTCGGAGACAGCCAAGTTTTACGTTGTTGACTACCGAGACACTGATAGTATAGTGCTATCTTCTATTTATGCAAGCGTTTTGAATTTAAATCTGAAGGTGTTGTAGCTGTAGCTTTTTTTTTATTGTTTATAGACAAAGACGTGTGGTTTCAGATATATGACGAATATGCCGTAAAAAGTGAACGAAAACAACAAGCGACAGATTCCTCGTATAGGTTAACAACATGCATAATCAGCCTATAAGGTTCCTACTGCTGGGACACAGGCCTCATCTCTTCGAGAGGAGTGGCTGTAATCTACTCACGGCCCCAGTGCGGGTTGGCAGATGTCACATGTCTTCGAATTTTTTTTTCTAGGACATGCCGGTTTCTTTATGATGTTTTGCTTTACCGATTTGAAAGCTGTGGTGATGCAATTATTTACATAAAGTAAACCGCCTGCCTGGGTTGGAACCCACGACTTCCAACTCTTAAGTCGGCCGTTACCACTGGGCCATCACTACTCTTGTTAACAACATAGGTGTAGCGAAGCACATTGAGAATATCAATATCACAGACCATTCTCGATTGAGTGGCACCTAAATAGTAAATGGCTCTTAGTAGAATTTGAACTCACAACAGTAGTGTTGTGAGGTCGAACCTTATAACTTCATAAAAACAAAATTAGACCCAGTTTCAGTATGAAAATTCTTATCCACAAATAGGTACAGCGCGCGACACAATTAATGTCCGGGTTTCCGCACTCATGGCTCGATGAGGAGCGCTGTCACCAGCGTATAATGAAGCTGACAGCCGATGCGCTTTGTTCGCTCTACCGAAACTAGTGCGGGATTTATGCGTGGCTGAATGCAAAAATGGGTTCCCAGTCGACAAACGCGGGAAATAAGAAGTAGTGTTGCACTTCGCCAAAAGAAACAATATAAATTCGTTAGTTATTGTTTCAGTGGCATTTTATGATGGCGCAGTAACAACTTATAAAATATAGCTATAAATTATAATTCCAGCAGTACGTCATTATAGCAGCTCGTACAGAAATGGGCCACCATGGCCGTGACTTACGAGTTGAAGGTCGTAGGTTCGAACCCAAACAGGCACTTTGTGTATTTATTTTTTATATTTATTATTTTTTTATTTCATCACCACTGCTCTCAAATCGGTGGAGGAAAACACCGTGAGGAAACCGGCATGTCCTAGAACCAAAAAATCAAAGATATGTGAGATCTACCAGGGCCTGCGTGGTAGATTACAGTCCACTCCCTCTCACCGAGAGGAAGCTTATGCCCCAGCAGTGGGGATATTATAGACTGAAGGCTACAAAAATGGTGTATCTATAGAATTTATTCCCTCACATTTTGCAGTCAATATGAACGGAAATTCATAAAAACTTGCAAACATCACAAGCCATCATTACAGTGCCGTTGTTATAAAAAATTTCGTTGAAAGTAACTATTTTTTCATAGACCAATAATATTTTCGCTGTAGCAATAATAAAAAGCTTCGCGAATTCTAGATGCAAAGCTCGACATAAGTAGGTCCGCGACAAAAGGAGGATACCATTCAAAGGATTACCTTTGTAATAGAATTCCTCTTATTCAGTAACTGTTTCCAATAAATAACAAGTACATGGCAATGCTTTTAGCTCGGCCAATAGCGAACCCGAAATTTTGCATCAAATCACAATACGTAGGCAATCAATATTGGTTTAATAATGGATTTATTTTACATTTACTGGGACAAAGAGATTCCATTATAATTTATTTTGTTGGTTGACAAATGAGGGCGGTTGTGACAAAATGATAACCCACATTCGTTTTATTTAGACTGTATGTTTTTCTGATAACTTTTCATAACTCGAGAGCCTGCTGCAAAAAACATGTAGGTATAACCAAATGATAAATGACTTTATTTCTGTAAGTTGGTTTAAGTACAAACACATTTACATGTCAATAACTTTTTTTTTTAAACTGAATAGGTGAGGTCAGCGTTTCTTGTCTGACTACTCTGAGAAGAAAGGCCGAAACAAACGCAGAGGTCACAATCTCGAAGTCAAGATTATAATAATTATAATCATGGTCAGATCATGTAGATTGATGTCTCAAAATGTTTGGAGATATTCGTCGATGGTACCTACGAGTATATGTAGGCATGTGCCTGTAATAACTACTTATTCTACTACTAAATGCAAATACCTATAGTTTACGTTGTAGAAAGAATATGGTCATGGTTGAAAGTGTATTAATTTATACAATGATTTTTGTAGGTACTATAAATAGAATGATTATATTTTAATTCAGCAAAAAAAATATTGTAACGAACTAGTCACTAATCAGGTTTACACAAAAAGGCGGCGTTCACCTTCCAACCTCCAACTCAGCCTATCGCAGTCCACTGTTGGACATAGGCCTTAACCCAAACAAGACCTCAATTTCAAACCTGAAATAAGTATAAGTAACAAATGTGTTCATCAAAATAGCTTTTAATTTAATATTTTCGCTTTTAGTATTAACGCGATGTCACATTTTAAGGCTATTAAGTAAATTGTGTTAAGCCTTACTTTAACTGACATTTATGACCTTTTTACATCTTATCGAACGCAACGTCTCTCCATTATTTGCGATATTAACTGAAGAAACACTTAGTAAATTAACGTAATTACAGAATGCAAATTTTGTTTTATTAAGGGCTGATTGTTCAATAGTCAGATAACTTTTATCTGAAGAATAAATCTGACAGTTTGACATATTTTCTATACAAAAACTGTCAAACCACAATATTTATTCCTCAGAGAAAAGTAATCAGACTATTGAAAAATCAACCCTAAATAAAATAGAAGTGTCTGTTTGTAATGTCAAAATAACAGATTTTCACTAAATGCATACGAAAGTATTAAGGTACTTATAACAAAAAAACAATTTAAATAATGTTGTCTGTCTGTCTGTTTGTTCCGACTAATCTACGGGACGTTCACTGACATAGGCTAATTTTATTTTAGAAAAATAATTAGGGTTACTCGCCAAAAAATTATAACCCAGGATTTCCCCGAAGTGCGGCCAAAAGCTAGTAAATAATAGGTTTTGTCGGTGACTAGGTTAATAACAGATTGTTTTGGCACATTAATGTCTATATTGACGTTAGTGACTATGCCGTATACAGCTACAAAGGACATCCTATTCCCAGGATACATTTCTAGTTGTTTACTAGTTCTATTGTGGTTGAATGACATATAGGGTCGAGAACATGAAATACGTACACTCAATAAAGTTGTCGTTCACAAGTTGGTGGCACGCCAATTCACCACGACACACAGAACGTTTCGCAGGTCACACTGCCGGTTAATTTATTTGCCGACCGCGTTCCTTTGACGAATTTATTCCTCTTTGGATTTAAAGGAACTTGATAAATTGCTCTTCGGGCGTCTGGTTCCCTCACCACATACTACTTATCCCAATATTTTCCACAGATAAGGTTGGCTGAATATTTCCATTCCTTGATCTCCCTTAAGCATTGTGACGAGGGTAAAACATTGTCGGCGAATGTAACTTCGTAAGCCGTGTAATCGAATTTTAATCTCATTAGCGCGATAATGGAAATTGGAGAAGCTCCCTTTATGAACACATTTACCAGGCCGTTTAAATCACCGGATATTTATTTATTTATTTAAACTTTTCGCACAAAAAGGTACAAAGGCGGACTTAATGTCTTAGGCATTCTCTACCAGTCAACCAAGGATGGTGAAGAGATTAAATGGCAGGTGCTTTGGTTGAGAGAGACAATGATAAAAAAAACTCTTAAGACTATGTACATAAATAGGTTATATACACATACATACTATTACTATAGTATATACTTATAATATATATACAAAATCAAGGGAGAGAGGTGTTAAGATGACTCTACGCTATTTTTTTGAGATTTGAAAATAACTCTGAAATTTCCGCTTAAATGCATACCGACTGGTGGCCGTCCTGATATCAAGAGGAAGCGCATTCCAAAGAAGAATGGACTGAATATGAAAAGGAGAATGAACAAAGTCAGACGTATGAGAAGGACAGAGTAAGAGAAGATTGTTAGAAGAACGCAGATTCTTACGTGTGAAGAACATAGATATTGGAAGTGAGATACGAGATAAGAAGGAGGAGTGGGAGAGTTGAGAAGGGAGAAAAGCGTGGTCAAAGCGCGCAAACATCTTCTTTGGCGAATGGACATCCATTTGAGCTCGGACCTATAGCTCGACACATGGTCATATTTTCTGAGGTTGAATATGAACCGGATACCATTGTTGAGCAATCTGCCGAGCTTATCCAGCAAAACCGCATTCAAGTCAAAGTAGCACACGTCACCACAGTCGATTATAGGAAAAATCAAAGTCTGCACAAGCATGGTCTTCGTCTTGGCGGGCAAAAATTTTCCAAGCAATACAGCGATCGCAGACTACCGTTGACTCTTTGACTAACACTAGAGATCTAGCGTTGCCAACTAAGTGTTGAGTCAAGATGCAAACTGAGATCTTTCACAGTAGGTGGAAAGGGTATGACGGTACCATTGAAAATAAGAGGTGAAAGAGAGCTAAGAGTCACCCTACCCATCATGCGTGAGCTTCCAATTACAATGGCCTGACACTTCGAGGGGTTTACTGACACCCCGAAACTATTAGACCACTTTTTGATAGCATCTAAGTCACGGTTTACATCTGCTATAGCGTTCGACAAACCTACCCGCTCAGCTGTATATAATTGAAGATCATCAGCATATAGATGATACGAACACCGAAGACGGTGAGTTTTAAAATTAGTGAAGATGGAGAATAATAATGGAGAAAGAATACCGCCTTGTGGAACACCAGCATCCAGGTCACGCCAACTCGATGAGCTCTTATCAACGCGAACCCACTGCTGCCGTCCCCGAAGATAAGAAGAGAACCATCCCAGGGCCTCCGACGAAACCATAAGGTGAGAGAGGATAGAAAGGAGAATATCGTGGCTGACAGCGTTAAAGGCATTGAAGAAATCAATTAATACCAAAACGGTAATTTTAGTATCCTCCATCGCCTCTCTAATGTCACCAGTCACTTTAAGGAGATCGGAGGCTGTACTGTACCCAGGCCTGAACCCGGACTGAAAGGAGCTAACGAGGTTGTTTCGATGAACAAACCCCGTAAACTGCTTGTGCTCGCAGGCCTCGAGCACTATAGACAGGAATGGGAGGATGGAAATAGGTCGAAAATGACTGAGTAGGGAGGGATTTGAAATTTTAGGGAGTGGGCGGACATAGGCCATACGCCACAGGGATGGGAATTATCCGGAATCAAGAGAAAAGTTAATGATGTGGGTAATCGGAGGGAGAAGGTTATCAAGGATCCAAACGACCATACTACGACTGATGCCATCATAGCCCACAGCCTTGGATTTTATGGACAGGATAATCTTTTTAATTTCGTTCAAGGTCACCGGAGAGAAGTGAAATGGTTCTATGATGGCACTCACTAGGCCAGTAATGAAATCAACCGTCTGGGACAACATTTGGGAAACCAAATGACAAGTGGTTGTAAAGTGACGGTTGATATCATCAAGGCGTATTGTATTAGGAAAATCCACACGCCGTGGTCTGCCGATACCAAGAGTACCAAGGAACTTCCAGATATCAGCAGGTGAAGAAGAAGATATGTTCTCGAGAATATGGCGGCGTTTAGCGTTGCATATCATCTGATTACACCGATTCCTAGCAGCTTTGAAAAAGTTTTGATTTTTTTCTTTTTTTTTCTTCACTGTGATCCTTTTTAAATTTACGAAAGGCCCGATCCCTGCGCCTCGTCGCCATTCGTACCCCTGTCGTCATCCAAGGAGCAGGGGGACGCCGAAGTTTTATCTGTTTAACAGGGGCGTGTTTGTCGTAGAGAGCAAGAACCGCCTGATCGAAAATGCGTAGTTTTTCGTTTACAGCTGTCGCCGCTGCCAGGTGTTCCCAATTGAGGTCTGACGCATCCTGACGAAGCCTTTCAACGTCCACATGCGCAAACACCGCATGTGCAGAACCTTTGGGATAGGTTTAGATGGTTTGAGGACATATGAGACGAAAATGAGGTCATGATGGGAAAATCCAGGCGCGGACCATGTGAAGAAACAAGGGAGGGTGCGGAGGTGAGGATTAAGTCGAGCCAAGAGTCATCGCCTGAGGCAAAATGGCAAATGGGTAGGTTACAGTGAAAGAATATGGAGACTAACGGATTCAATGATGTGAAGGAGTTTACGGGATCGGGGAGTGTGATGGGCAGGTCAGTGTTGAAATCGCCCATGATGACGCAATATGCATACTCTGAACCTATGGATTCAAGCGCCAATTCGAGGTTGGAAAAATAGTCAACGGCGGGTGGACAATAGACCACACCAAGAAGGGTCTTGACGCCTTTGACATAGACCTCCAAAATGAGGTACTCAGCGGAAGCATGGTATTGTGAGGGAGATGAGGTAATGATTTTAAACGGAAAATCGCTACGAAGATAGATAGCTACACCAACCCCTCCCTTTCCAATTCTATCATTGCGGATAAGAGTGAAGCCTGGGAGAGAGTAGGTGGTGGAGAGAAGATAAGGTTTGAGCCAACTCTCAGAAACCAGAACGCCATGGACATTGGTGTCAGTAAAGGCGTCCAACAGATCACTGTAGTGACTTTGCGCGTTTATATGGCAAACATTTAACAAATGACCTTTCTGCTGGCTGAAGCACCGACGCACAAAGTCACCAAGTGTGTCAGTTAAGGAGCAAAAACTTGCATAAGCGATATTGTTGCCAGTTGTAATAAATTATGCAAGTAAGTAGCTCAATTTATACTGCACTATAAAAATAGGGCAATGAAAGTAAAACTGTCTCCGTTTCTCTCGCAAAACGGTCACAGTTTAGCAAAAAATATATATTTGTTCAAAGAAAGGAAATGGTTGTATTCGCTTTACAGATGAGAAAATGGGATGCATTCGGAGCGCGTGGAGAGGAGGAATTTTTCTGCCTTGACGTCCTCTGACTGCCTGTACCTACAGCGAACGATACGTGTAACAAATGTTTCCTAACGAATTAGGCATGTGTATGTTGAAATAGGTTATTTTTAATGTTGGTCTGTCAGTTTGAGTACTTTTTGCGGACTACCCAAATGTCCTTTCTTTGGTAAAGTTCGTGGAGTCGTTTAACTCCTCAAGTTCTGAGTTAAGCTACTCGATTACTGACAAATGCTTGCACTGTCTGGACTGGTCCACTCAAATCTGTGTGACACTTTCCTTAAAAGACCATTTCAGACATCATTTGGACTTTAAAAGAGACTGTAACCGCTGAGTTATTCTAGGCCTTTCTTCTCAGAGTAGTCAGACATCGACCACATTTAGCTTATTTATTTATTTATAATTAGACGTGTAAAAGTGATTATGATTTCCTATTTATTTACAGAATAAATGATTTCATTTTATTTCAATTATTTTTATTTATTTATTTCAAAGTTTATTTTTAACCCACGTGTGATAACTATTTAACACGACTTGGAATTGACAGTGAAAAATCAAAAATATTATTCAATGTATAAAAAACGACTTTTACCTATCAGTATACTTGAGCTTACAACCCACCAATCCCTAAGTATTTCATTAATAAACAACTTACAAAAATTTTAACCATTGAAACTCCGACGATAAGCTATATAAATTCAAATTTAACTTGAGCTGGCGCACACAAAATTGTTTTTAGAATTTTATAAAACCTTTTTGTTTATCTGTTCTGTGCGAGCACAGCCAGCTGCGGCTCGGAGACGGCGCGGCGGCAGCGGACGGACGGACCGTGTTTACATGGAGAAATGGCTGAATTTCAACTTCAAACACATACACCACGGCTCTACGGAACGTACCACACCCTTATCTCCCCCTTAACTGCAAGTGGGTAGTTCAAACTGTCCTCTATGACTTTTTATGACCGCAAATGCTTTAAAATAGACATACCAAAACCCATTCAGACTTCAAAAGCGGAAATCCGAGCAATAAAAATAAATGCAGTATGAAAGTTGTCGTATTTGGAATAAGCCAGTCGGCGCTTTGCTGGTACATATCCGCGTTTATGGCGTGGGCAGGGTAGGTAGGCACCTAGGCACGAGTGCACGGGCTACGTCTGGTGAGAAAAGCTTCGTAAAACTGGTGTTACCTATTCCCATAAAAGTTTGAAAGTTAATGCAAGCTGTTTTGTGCTTGTTATTTCGCCCATAGAGCTTTAAAAAACCTATTTTGTTTCCTAGTCATGGCTACAAATTCAGAATAGTGAGACAGAGTGAGGCCAAAGCAGCCTAAGTGTCCTAAGTGCCCGTTCACCTGCACCTCAAATGACCTAAAGAATGCCACTGATGCCGCAATCAACGTGGCCACCTACTGTGCTCAAACTATATTAAAAAAAAATCAACGGCTTGTACTCCGGGAGTGCCAGCAGAAGTGAAAACTTGAATATTAACGTTGTGCTTTTTTGATATTTTGGAATATCAAAAAGAACAAAGGTGCACAACGCCGCTAAAGAAGCTTTCACTTAAAAAAAAAAAAAAAACAAATGGGAAGAGTACCATCGACACGAAAAGAAGAGCCTGATTGAGCCCAAAACTGCGGAATCGCGCTGCAGGAGAACGCTCCAAACGTAATCAAGTGATACCAAAACAGGAAATTGAATGGAAAAGTAAATAAGCTATAAGCTACCACTATCCTCCGTTACTTTATGGTAACGCGCAGTTGATTCTGACGCATAAGTCGGTGTTTGTGTCAATATTTGCGGGAGTCGAGGGCGCAAACAGTGGCCCTACCCGGGCAAACACAACTTACTATAGTACCTTATTGGAACGCGTCATGCGTCTTATGACTACAATCTATTACGCCAAGATGTGGCTGGCTTTCCATTTTGCTGTCGAATTTTCGGGAATTATAATCCAATGATTGATTCGGAATTCTCAATTCGGTAAACATGACGCTCGACTACACGCGTCTTGACATTGGAGAGTCAATTAGGCGACGTGCTTCAAGTACTTCCTAGTTGACGCTGCGAGGCTCAAGTCAAGTGGAATTCCCAGTTTGATTATCTAGTGTAGTGGAAGTTCGTTAAGAAGAGGACGCCACTCTAATATAATTATCAAAAATGTTTATTTTTGTGCTATACCCTCTGGTCCGAGTGCATCATCATCTTAGATGTTAAGATATTTCTAAGAGGTTGGTTAGCACTTTCCGGAACCTTAAAGGCTTAGTTTTACTTTGGCCACAACATGGACTCAATGAAAAACTATTATCCCACCATCAAATTGGTGTTTAAACTAAAACCTGTACAAGGTTCATGTTTTAAGGCAGGGTGCAATACAATCAGGTAAGGTTTTCATTTCAGCAAAATACATAAGTATAAATTAGTAGTACTTACCTATCAGGTAAAAATCAATATTTCGCCGTAGCCCGTCAAAATTAAATCCCAGCGATGATCCAGCCAGGTAAACATATTACCGGAATACCGGTTTACCGATACCGCGGTTTACGTACATATATATATAGGTAGTCAGTTACACAATGTGGTGGGAACACTTAATACTCGATAACAAACTTAATTCACTCCACTCTCATGGAGTTTAAATTTTAATACAATTATAGACCGGTCACCCTGGATCGGGTTACAATTAATTTTATTTCGCACTATCTTTTGCCTGCGGCCTCGCCCGCATGGTATTCGGAAGTTATCCTGCAGGAACTGCTGCCACTGGGATAAAAGTATCTTATTTCCTAACTAAGGTCGTGGTCTATCCTGTGCCATTTTATACAAATCCATTCAGCCGGTAAAGCGTGATATAGACTATACAGACAGATAGACAGAGTTACTATCTATATTAATATATACATATATAATTCTTCTGTAGGTACGTGTGTTTGTCACTAACTCCTCCTAAACGGCTGGACCGATTTGGATGACATTTTGTGTGTATATTTTAGTGGGTTCCTGGATAGTTTGAAAATACAATTGGACCCGGTAGGTGGCGCTGCTTTTCCGGGCAGGACGACGTCTGCCGGGTCCGCTAGTAATTATATATAATATAACTATTTATAAGTACATAATAAAGTATGGATATGGATTAAAACTATAAAAACACTCGTTATTTAAAAGGCAAAACCCAGCACGTTTTCATCATAATTTATGCTAAAGTTTAAGAAGTACATTATTCCATTATATCTATCTGAACGATCTTATAAACGTTCTCATTTCATAGTTTATTTTGCTTCGAACTGGGGCGTATCGTTCTTCGTTATTTTATTCTAGAAATAAACCTTGAATGGTGCCTAAGTGCCTACCCAAGTAGGAACTCTACATACTTCTTAATATTATTATACCGATAATATTTAAAGTACTTACCGATGTACATAGTCATCTCAACCAAAATTTGAACATCAAATTACTAAAGGCACATCTGCTTGTCGGTATACGTGGCGTGGTATACTTGATTGAAACCCTACATCCTAAATATACAAATTCGTAACTCCACGGCCACATTGATGTCTTAGCTGCCTTCAGTAATGCATGGATGCCTTAGGGACTCGGAGACTTAGTGAGCAGTTTGGTACTTCTCGATGCATACGTGATATACCCGTAGATAGTGCTATATAATATTCATGTTCACGCTAGAGAGGGCATCGGGTGGCGTTAACGTGGCGTGACGGAGTGGCGCGGGCTAAGTGCTCCGCTAAATTGCTCGCAACGACTAAACACGCTCCTGAAGCTGGTGGAGTTAGAGGTGGGCCATTAAAATAACCACACCAGTCTTCATTCCTTAATTAATTACTGTCTTATTGTACATTTACTACAGCACACTTATCGTTATCGAAAGAACCATTAGTAACCCACAAAATGTAGCGGTTAAAAAGCTTTTCCACCTTCTCCCCATTCTCGTGTTATTACTTTATAGCGGTTAACACTGATATAAAAGCAATTCCCGTATTAAGGTAGGGACAAGTTAATAAAATAATCATAGTTGTAATTCTGGCGAAAACCCGCTCGTACCGGAGTCGGGCCGTCAGTCAGCTTAAAAGGTACGCGAATTAATTCATATACAGCCTACCACTTACATACCTACACATACAATCGAATTTGTAAAGGTTCATTCACAGTTATGTTGATATGGTGGGTGGGGGTGTGCCCTTACCTGACAGAGCATTAAGGCCCCCGCAGACAGGCACGACGCGACAGCGCGACGCTTCTCTAGTAGAACAATTTCTATGAACACTTTATGGAAATTGTTCTACCAGAATAGCGTCGCATTGTCGCATCGCGCCTGTCTGCGGGGGCCTTAATCGAACGCATGTTTGTCAAAAATATCCATTTCCAAGCATGATAATGTTAAAAGGTATTAGATACAGATGCAGCGCATCGTAACTTCAACTAAGTACAGTCCGGCCTGTCGAGAGATTGCACCTATCAGTGTGACCAGTCTAGTGATAATAAAGATCAAATTCGCAAAACATGTATGAAACTGGTGGGAGTCAAGAACGCATTCTCTTGTCGGCCGCACTGTAGGTACATCCACTTACACCCTGTCCATTAGGTAAACCGTTTTTTGACAGCTGTCTTAGAACATACAGACGCCAGCACATCAAGCTACTACAATCTGTCAAATTTCTTTAATCGATTTTCAACTTTACCGCTAAATATTAAGGTTCAAAGTTTTCGGGTAGCTTGACCTGCTGGCGTCTGTACATATTCCAGATTACGTAAAAGTTATCTTTAAAATGCGTAAAAAAATAAATATATAAACTGCCTTATCCTATTGAATTATTTTATTTATGGCTTCTTACAGACATTATATAATAACGTACGTGTATCAATCAATGTACTGTGTGTTGCTGCAATCACTTGTTCCATCTGTCAAAAATCGGTTTACTTACCTAATGAACAGGGTATAGTATTCTGCCATTGTATACCTATTAGGTAACTAATCTTGTCATAGGTGACCCGTGAGTGGCACTTAAGCACTAATGACTAAAGTTGACGAGATTATGAAGGTACTCATGTTGTAATCAAAATTAATTATCCTCTTAATTCAATCAAATATACCTAAAGTAGAGGGCGCACTGGCGCAGACGCTTTCACAGCGACAGGTGAGGCGTGAAGCAAACGCGGGGAGACTAAACCCGAGATAAATTGTCGTCGTTACTCAGCTTAAGAAAATGTCAACTTGCCTTACCTCCTTTCAGCTTTTCAAAATCATCCAATTTGGGTCATTCGAGGGTTGGTGGAAGTCAAAGCTGCCAGTTGTGGAAAAACAAGTTCATGTTCTAATATTTCATTCTTTATTTTTGATGTGTCAGTTGAAGTGCTTCTATCGTGTGAATAGCATTGGAATACTTGGAATATATAGCAAGTCTTTATTGAAATTGAAGTTCACTGTAACCGTAACGTTGTGGGTTCTCATGTGACCCGGCTGGGCGACAGTTCCTGGAACTTGCCAGTTGCCGTATGACCTGATTTCTAACTAGTGATAGGTAGGTCAGCGTTATTACCAAAGTCTTCCCTAACTTATTTAATGTTCAAAAGTTAAAAGTTCTTTAGACTACAAGTTCAAATTAAATTAGCTGGCGAAACTTCACGGGTCTGACTGGTATTTCTAAATATGATAAAAGAAAAAATATTTGATGTTTTTCTTTGGTGAGTCTACGACCGCTGGGAGTGTTTGAGTTGAGGAAATCGGTTTTCTTTTGTTTCATCGTGTTTAGATATCGATACCAATCAATTCTGGTATTTATACACAGAAAACACAGATTTTTATACTGATATAACAAATGCGGTTGATGACCCCACAAAAAAGTCATCAAATTTATAACTTTTTTCTTTTATTATGTTTAGATATCGATACCCATCATGTCTGTGGAGTTTCGCTAGCTAGTTTAATTTGACCCTGTATATGTATACGTAACGTTATTAAATTCTTATTAATCATTAAACAACAAGTAACAACAACAAAGAAACTCATCGAAAGTTGATTGATGTATAAACACATTTTCTACTTAGAAAACTTTTTTAACTATTAAAGTTTACGTTAGTTTGACAGCTGGTTGATGCAAAAAGTGCTTATGACACTTTGATTTATTCCACGCTCCCTAGGGGTTTCACTTTAGAACAAAATAATATTATTAATAGTAGATATATACAGTTTATATGTAGTTTGGGAACCCTGTTCCCTAATTGCTACATCTCTGAGTAGGTTGTATTGAGCAAAAACGTTTGACGGCACTATTTCGGGGTAGTTTTACACTGAAGTAACGATGCTTGAAAGAAGTTTATGTAGAGGTCTTGCTGGGCTTAATATGTAGTAGATATAAATTAGAATAGGTACCTACTGACTGCCTCGCCTGCCTGGTCTAGTGGTTGCAAGCGCTACTGCTGAGCTTGAGGTCTTGGGTTCAATTCTCAGGTCAAGCAAAGTGTTTTTCATCAGGAATTTCTCAATAACAGCCCGGAATCTAGATTCGTGCTCAGCCGGATAATTGCGTAAGTTACTATCAGTAGCAATGGCTTTCATTTTGTCAGTTCAACAACATTTATTGCGTTATTTACGTTGTTGATTAGCAATATCCAAATGATTTAGATTGAGATTAATAGTGTGGTACGTAATTAGGGACCAGCCGATCGATTCTGTAAAAATCTCACCGTGAAAAGTTAGGTGAAGTGAGCTTAGAGTGAGCTGTCAATAGTGTCAATCCCTAGCATTATTTGGAATGACAGCTCACTCCACGCTTACTTCACCTAAGTTTTCACGGTGAGATGGTAACAGAATCGCACTGCAGTTGATAGCAATGGGTTCGCCACCTAACATAGGACTTAAAACTGGCACACCTCTGCCTAACCTTTTGAGGATTGCGGGCGTGATGTTATGATATGTGACTAAAGTAGGTACTAAGAGCCAGCTTTAGTTGTGAACAAACGGTCTCGATTCACCAACTACGTAGGATTTTCTTAGAAAACGCATTCTCACGACACGAAGCGGTATACATGGCTGTACTGTTCTGTACAAAGACGCTACATCGCTTTTTTATTCACCCGCTTCCAGCTGCTTTCTAAACATTTTTCACCTTTTAAACACCAACATTTTCTAGTGTTAAAAAGGAAAATTAAGCTAGTTCTATTCCAATTAGCAGTATAACAAGAGGAGTGGTTTCAAGTAATTTCCACAGCTTCCTCGCAATTTTTTGCCTGTTTTCAACAAAGGGGAGAGTAATATTTTGAGCGCGAATTTTCCACTTGGCCACCGCCGCGCCGAAGGTAAAGTTTAATAGATTTTCATGCACATATTATTTTAGCAGTTTTAGTGCTAAACTTTTATTTGAATAGCTTCCACAATATATAGATTGCCCAAATATCTGTATGTGGGTTATTCATATTTTAGTATGTTTTATTATTTGTATTTGATTTTGGTAGTAAATATCGAGATCATTGTGTATGTCGCACATGGATTGTCGAATACGCTGTTTTACTTATATAAAACGTATATAAAACTTATGTAAAACAACTGAACGAAGTTTAGAGGTTTTTAATCATTACTGTAATTTAACACACAGCGGGTCAACGATTAGAGGTTATCTCAAACAGCGTAAAATGAAACTTCAGATTGTAGATTTTAGTTCTAAATTTTGTTGCTTATGGCTGTGTCATAACAATAATAATGGCGTCCGAAGAAGAAATACATAAAAAGAGTACAGTGAGTAAAAATTACTCTAGCTCAAGTGTAAACAGGACAATAAATAATAAATGAGGACAATAGTTATTAAAAGTAATCCGAGTTTTATGAAAGTCAGTCCTAAAAATACTAAATAGTCTAGTAACTGCGACTAATTTGGAAATAGCGCAGGGAAATGAATTAATTGATTACCAACTTAAAAAGTCCGTATATTCAAACAACACGACTTTACACGGCGTTGACGTAGGGTGTCCATTTCCCCGTCTCTACATAAACATGCAATACTGATAGGTAGATACTCGTACTATATGTATACCTAGTATACAGTCCGTGACCTGATTAAACCCATTTGTTAACTTCATTTCACTAATTTATAAAATTATGCATTGCTACGGCAAATAATTGATGCTGAAGCGAGTAAATTTTTGGTTTTCATTAACGGGAGCTTGTGGCACTGTGGTCACATTCGTGCAAACTGTTAGGCGATAAAATTTGCATGCCATTACATGAATTTATGCGCACCGCCGTATCTCGGTCGGCAATTAATGTTATCATTACAACTACACGGCCATGGCATGTTTTCATATTTTATTCAACAATAATAAAATTAAATATAGCGGCAGGTAACCGTATCTCATTTTTTAAATAAAGGAGACAGTTCCCTCTGATAATAAATAATTAAGATAAGAGGGAGATAAAGAGCGAGTTGCTTGCTCACAATTAAGTAAGTCTCTTAATTTAAAAAGTACCCTTTTACGCCTTGAAAAAGTCGAGAAATAAAATACATTAGAATACGGAGATTCATCAATCTTAGAAGTTGTAATCACTGTGTCTCCGAGTGGAGGTAGAAAGTTTTTCGTGCGACACCCTGTCGGGTCGCAGGATACATAAAACGTATATTTAAATAAAGCTGCTCCACCTGCAAGCAACTTTTAATGAGCAGGTTATTAAAGGATTTTAAAACTACCTTCATTCCTTCCTCATATATTTTCGACTTCATTTTCTTTTACATTGTTTGAAGTTGAATTAAAAATAACTGGTGGTTTTGTAACGCGTTACTTGCATATTTTTATAATAAAACTACCTTGCTAAGATAGAATATTACTTAATAATACGATTTTCCCTTTACCAAATAATTATTTTAATCAAAATAATTTGTCGAATTTCCGGCATTCAACTGTATTTGGAATAACGAAAGGCTCGTCTAACAAGCATTCAAAATGCCAATAATTGGAGAGCTCACGGCTATAAATAATTACCAAAGAGTTCAAAGGCCAGAGCGTCTTCTGACGGACAGACGGCAGATGATAGTACTTGACGAGGGTTCTTGAAGTCGGATCTTTTGAATTGGCTAATTTTGGTCCACTTTTGCTTTTATTCGATTAGACCACGCCAAAAAATTTATATTACATTTTATGTAATCAGAAGGTTTTTGTTTTGAGAAAATATGGAGAAAAATATTTTTGGGCAAAACGACTCTTTCTCAATGTTCAGCGGGATAAATATTGCAAAAAAGTGGGTAAAAACAATACAGACCTGTCATAATTCAATTCTGTCATTGTTCAAAAATATGGACTCTTCCGTTCTCTCTCCATTTACAGAAACGATTTCGTAATCATTCAAAAGAAAATATTTAACACAAAAAGAAAAATTTACAAAACGTTTCGAACATTAAACACTTTATCCTTTACGTACGAAGAATATTCAATCAGTATTTTTATCATTCATCGACTGCTTATACATTTGGCAGCGTTTTGTTATTTAAGAGGTTCGTCACATCTTCGGCACAAAGATTTAGGCACAAAGGACAAATAAGAGGGTATTGTCGTCCAAATAATCGAAGTTGACGAAATGACAAAGGGCCCGTCGCAAAGGAAATGGATTTGTGAAACCTTCAAATTCATGGCACCGCTGGTTTTAATAAATAGAGATTATTGGGTGTTTTTTCTCCCGTTATATCTTTTCAATGGCGCCTTTCATTGGATAAAGCTTTGTTGTCTGTCGTCTTAACTTTTTAATAATTTTCAAGGTTTTTACAAAGAAAATGTGTTTCGGGACACATTAAGCCCTATAATAGAAATATTTTTTTAAGCAAAACTTTTTAACTAAGGGTAGATTTATCAATAGTCAGATATCTTTATCTGATGAGTAAATATTGCCGTTTGACAGCTTTTGTATAGAAAAAATGTCAAACTGTCATATTTATTCTTCTGATAAAACTGACTCTAGAAAAACCAGCTCAGTAAATACTGCTGCCTAACCTTTTCCCAACTATGTTGGGGTCGGGTTTAAAGAAAATGTCAAAATTACTACTAAACATTTCAAAAGTGTGTCGAATTACTCTGACAGCGTCTAAAACAAAACATTTTCATTTATTTAATTAGTTATTTTTAACAGAACTGACTGAACGAAATGTTTCCAATAAATACTCCTTGGCTCGAACCATGAAACGCCTTTATAATGATATTGCTACTAAAAAACTGGGACTCCGCTTTAATTAAATTTTCCCGCCTTTTTGTTTTTAATTTCCGTCAGACTGGTTTCGTATTTTATTAGTATTCCAATTTTGAAGTCCAGAATATCAACATAAAAGGAACAGAAAACAATCACAAACGACTGTAGATACATTGGGTACACTTACAGTTTATTCAAAGTTACAAAGAAAGATTTTAGTAAATGGTTTTAATTTATTGTCTGCCGCTAGAGTTGTGCTAAAAATGGAATATCCTATTTCTATTTCTGTTATTTTAAGTAATTTTCATATTTTACAATTTAACGAGGACTGACTTTCCGAGCCACGCAAGCAAAGTAGAAAACCAAAGTAATTATTTAAACACCTAATTCTGAGTGTCTGTAAAACTCGTCTGAGCATGAATGAGTGCGGTATCGATATCGTCTCGATGCGCCGCGCCGCTCGCTCCGGAACGCCAACCCAATTATTGGGCCACTTACTCGATGCATTCCACAACTCGATAAATTCTCGAGTGGGGCTCGCCGCGGCACGGCGTGCATGCCGCCGAGCGCGAGCTGAGCGAGCGGAACTTGCAAAGCCCCATGTTGATTGATTTTGTATTTTCAATATAGCTGAATTGAAAGCGGATGATGCAAGTTCATGTCTATGCATCTTTATTTAGTTCGTTTTCTAGAGCACATGTGCCACAAAATGGCTTACATATGAAACTCGATAATGAAACTTGTTGTGAAGTATTTAAGTATTTTATGTTGTGGAGCCCGGTTAGGGGCTGATGGCTATATTTTTGTGATAATGTTTATGACGGTTGTCTTCCAAATGGGAAGAAAAGAAGATACAGTTTGAGTTTTTCTGTTGCTTATGGATATAAGGAGAAATATATGTGGTTAGTATATAGTAGGTACCGTGTACCTATGTATGTAGGTTGTCATGCACGTTCACATACCTACACCTAAAGTCATAATTGTTCGCTACACAACACGGGGTACAGACGACTTCAGCGAATGATCCTGGGGGGATAATGTCATAGTCACTTCGCTTGGCAGGCGTGCCCTACCTACCTATGTACATGACACAGGTGGATGCTCTCAGCACGTTAGTGACTCGGGAGAGAATAGGGTGAGGGGAGCTCCTATCTACATGATCTGATGTTCACGACAAAAATACCTTTTATAGCAAAGTTTCTTTTACTTTATATATTTTCTCTGCTGTTCTAATAAATGGTTTAGGAAAACATTTCAATAAAAGGAAAACTACTTCATTTTCTTAGAAAACCTTGCTTCTGCTGGTACTACTAAATAAAAGTGTATAAAATTCTAAGCATTTAATCATTTCAATGAAAATAAATATTGAAACGCCAGAAAGCAATAATTCGTTTGTCAAAACCTGAGTACCAAGTGACTTTATAAAATTAAATACCTTGTCGTAGATAATCATTTAATCAAACTGTTTTCGGGTACCGTCGTACGTACCCCGGCCTCTCCGGTATTTACCTTAGGATTAATCCAGTAACAATGTTGGCGTAGGTAATCCTCCGGAGAGCTAACGCAAAGTGATTTGTGCTTAACACGGGATGGGATCACCGAGGTAGGCCGGCTGCCAGGTAATCGCAGCCATTTACATAATGTGCGCTTGCAGCCGCCGCTGAATCGTCCTGTAGGTATCACCAACAGTCGTGGAACAACTAACTTCACGATGTTTGCCCTCATAAAGCAAGATTTATTCCTCCATGTTATTCAAAATCCCCAGCAGCTATTCAAAAATATGATTATTTTAAATTGCGTAACTAATGTCGTCAACTTCATTTCGTAAAAGCAATTTCATTTACCAACTTAAACATCAAAATCAAAGTAAAAAAAATCGTTTCACTTTATGAGATTCTTAATTAAACCTTTTCCGTAAGAGATTCTGATATAATATTCCATTTTGATATAGTAAGCTACAAGATTTCAGCAGCCACAGGGGAATAGGAAATGTCAATAAACACTTAATCTCCATTAAGAGAATCGAGTTGGACGCCGATGGTAGGACGACCGATAACTCTGAATAATGGATGAGACGGCCCGAGGACCGTGTGACCTCTGCACCTACTATATTTTGGTAGACAAGAGACCGGCCGAGGAGAGCTACATCCCGCAGCATTAGGGTCCCACCAAATGTGGACCTTTTTCTGTTTACGCGTTACAAAACGTGCAAATCACCTGTCTCGATAAAAATGTAACGGACGAAGATCCGGGAAATATCTCCTCTTAAAAATACAATAAATCCTTTTCCTTGTAAATGTTTTTTTTCTACTTACATCGCGAGGTTTCCCTTTATATTACTTTCGTAGTAGATTGTTATGTACTCGTAACAATGGCTGAACAAAAGTCAAAGTTCTTGGAACGGTTTTCAAATACAATATAATTTCTTGGATTTTTCTGTTTTTATAAGAACAAAATCTAAACCTATTAAGAGGGCAAGTAAGCTTTTGTTGTTTGTTTTGTTAAGACAGTTTTGAAGTAATTAGTCTGATGCTTACGAAACAGAAAATCATAAAGAATTAAGGCTGACGTGCCGGAAAACTGTGAAAGTAGCTTATATTTAGGGATGAATGTACGCCATGCTTTTTATGGGTACAATGTGAACGTGCCTAGCGAACTAATACGGACGGTATACCCCTAGGGTATACGTAGAGTATACAAATGTAACGGTAATGTTGTGAATTTAAATAAAACAGTTCCAAAGATACAAATCTTATGATCCCTCGTTTTTACCATTATAGTGTTTCCACTTGTCTTCCTTATCCCTATGAAAAGTTTTTATTATATTTTCTTGGTAAATATTTCCACTTTCAGTAACTAGTTTACCTTTTAATAAATTACTTATTGCTTGAGTGTGCTCACAGCCCATTACTCAAATGAGTCCAAACAATTAAATAGAGTAGTCCACGTGAAACTTCCTGGGAGTGGGCGGGGCCAATAAAAAGTATAAGTTACCCCCCACTAAGTCTAACAAGGAACAACACCCGTAATAGATTGTGTTCAATATTCTTATATTCATTTCCTGATACATATTTCCTTAGAATCTGTATCCGCTGACTACGAGATAATAGCACCTTTCTGGATTTTCCTTGTACTTAACTCGTTATTATGTTGGAAATATCCCTATTCTTGTAATATTAGGAGTTTAGGAGGCAGGAAATACAGAGCAATAAAGTACAGATTTCTACTTCACCCTCGAACTCAGAAGGAAGTAAGTATCGATCTATAACTACTTGATTTTTTACGCACTGTCTTTGTCATTTACCTACTATTTTCTACCTTCAATCAAAGCTACAAAATGTTGGCTTGCTTCGAATCGATCAGTCATCACTGACACATTTAAATATTTGACGGCGCAGCAGGTGGCGCCGTTTAGTTTTGTTACAAAGTTACTGGAATCACCGAAGAGGTCGGATAAGAGTGACACTGGCTGATTACTGTCACTCTAGCAGAGCGTCGCTTGTTGTGTGGTAGCTGTCTTCTGATAACCACAGAGTATACTTATTAGAGGAGCTGATAACCGAGGATGTCAAGGGAGCCACTGTCATACCACGTCCACAATGAATTCACACGGCACAATTCTGATGATATTGAGGCTACTGAACCACTACTATGATTATCACTTCTGGTAAAGGCAATCCTGCGCCATTGTATTTATTCAGGTGCAAAGATATGTACCTATGTACAAAATTAGAAAGTAATTATCTGGTACAGCTGACGAATCACGAAAATACACGATACACGGGACTATCCCGAAATTATAAACCGAGCTTTACCTACAGCGGGTTAATTGCGTAACATACTAACAGTAGCAATGGCTTTCATTTTGACAGTTCAACAACATTTCTTGTTCACAATTTTTTGAACATTATGAAACAACGGTTTAGCAATATCCTTCTTTTCTTTCTTCAATATTATTCAGATTGTGATTGAAAGCTGTTTACAGCATGATTCATTCATAAATCAATTAGTCTATTGTAACACAATGCATAAGCTAGCACAGTCAAACGACGCACACTTCAGCCACAACCTATGTAAAGCTGACCTTTGTCATAGTTAATGGTTGTTTCTCCACAACCCTTTGTTCGATTAAGCTGTCAAACTCACAGTTAATGGCTATTGAGTGCCATTCATAGTACAACTGTCACTAATGGCTGGTATCATAGTTACTGAGAATTTGTTGCTTAGCTTGACGCACGCGCCACCCTAACTTTGCTTTATTTATTCTTATTTCTGAGCAAATTTCTGAAATTTATTCAAAATGGTTGGATTCATTATTTAATTAGTTATGTACCTACCTACGTATAGGCATTATTCCTTTCTCTTAGTATTTAATTAACAGGTACACGAACACATACTTACTTCGTCCGCCATGTGGTGCGGTATTACGGAGCTAATACCATCTGCTAATTCCGTTACATCTTTCCTTGAGAACCGCATTTTATAATTAGATTTATAATAAGAAAATAGAGTCCACATGATTATGTGGTTTTGATGAAAGATAACAAGTTCTTATCATGTGGTAATAAATAAACTTCTTCAAATTATTGCTTTGGAAGCCAAATCCTGAGTGAAACAAGATTCAATTACTTTGACAATGGAATCGTTTATAACGGAAACGTAGGTATTCGTCTCAATAGGTGACAAAAAGTGAACAGCATAAAGGTAATTCACAACAAAGTTTATATTGTAATTCAACTTTATTATTCCCTAAACTGGTATTACGGCGTAAATAAAATACCTTAGCAACTTTTCTCATGAATAGAGCCCAGGTCCCTCAAAATTAATCACGTTTTCAATTTCTCCTTGCGCATAGTATAATACATATATTTTTATTAAACTTGGGTTCCTTCTATTTCGGAAATCACCTATACGATTTCGAAATTGCAGATTAAATACGATTGGAAGGGGAGGAACCGAGGTCGGGGCGAAAAACTTATATTATGGGAGATGGCGGAGGAAAATATACCCAAACTGAATTGTGCCGAACCTGAGAATTTTATCGAAGTTGATATAAGTAATATTGATAAGCGGTCTCGAAGAGAAAATTGAGTTGGAGTTGGGCCCTTGAAGAGCGAGCAAGTTGAGTGAGGTGGCTGCAAAGTGCTCCGCAAACATTGACTGCGGTTGAGTGTCTCGAAACTTGCGAATTTTCCCCAGTCTTATATCGCGCTAGAACTTTCATATTAATGCCTTCGGGGAAAGTAAAAACTTTTAATAGACTAGCCTTTCGCCTCTCGGATTTACTCATGAACTTAGTTTTTCTTTGGAACAATCATATAGCTTGATAACCTTTGGGAATTTGGGCGTCGTTACATCAATAATCAAGTGTCGTGTGTTGTACACGGGATCCTGCCGTTTTGCCGAAAAGATTTTGCCAAAATTTCACTACCCAAACAAATTTTTGCAACCTTTTTTTATACCAAAGCAATGTTTGGAATAATTTTAGTACGCACATTTTCATTTGGTCAAATTTTTACTTGGCAGAATATTATCAAGGATAATGTCATTCAGGCATTTGGTCTTTAATCAAATGATTTATTACAGCAAACAATCTTTAGATAATAAACGTTTGGATAAATGATTTATTATGGCAAAAAATATAAAGGCAAAAATAAGAATTTTTGGGAATTAGGTATATACTCGTATTATTTTATTTTAATATAATCATTTATTTAATACAAATAAGGAAAAAAGAGGTTATTGTTAGCAGGCTATCAAGAACCAAACTAGTTAGACGGGGTTAATTAAAAAAAAAATGGATAGGTTAGGTTAGGTTAAAACTGTGACCTCCTACGCACGACCCGAGCGATCGAAGCGAGCGGTGCCGCGGCAGCGGCCGGCGAGTACCAGAAACGACTAGATTGTAAAGAAAAAAAATGGAAAAAAAGAGATTATTTTTAGCAGGCTGTCGAGAACCGAACTAGTTAGACGAGTTTATTTATTAAAAAAAAATGTTTAGGTTAAGTTAGGTTAAAACATTGACCTCCTACGCACGAGCCGAGCGAGCGAAGCGAGCGGTGCCGCGGCAGCGGCCGGCGAGTGCCAGAAATGACTAGATTATATAGAAAACAAATATGGAAAAAGACAAGCTACCCTAGACTGAACTATAGTCCATTTACAATAGCATTAGAAAGAAGTTAAAAAAGGTTATTTTTAATGCACACTTTGTAACAAAAATACAATAAACATTGTTACATTATGCTAAACGCCGAATTTATTATGATCTATTTTTACAGCAGCTGTCACACTTAATTGTAACCATTTTAACTATTTATCTTATGAAATTATGTGGTTTTCATTTATTTATATTATATAACTCCAATTTAAAATTACAGTGTCAATGCTAAAAACCTAAAAGAAGCAGGGATGAACAATACTTGGAACGTTATTCGTTTCACTATAATTCTACCGAATTTTATTTTAATTAAGGTGGATGCGCTGCAGTAGCCCGCGAAATCAGACGAATTCGGAGCAATTCTAATTTAAAGGGATGTATTGATGATTTTTAAGGTTAAAATTGTATTATTGCCTACATATTTCTTATTGCTGCGCATCATATTATTTTTATTAAGATATCTACAACCTTACACTGACCTGCAAATTGCAAAAAACGCAAGAAAATTAGAATTTAAGCATCTCCCTTAAAATTGTTTTATCATAACTTTGAAATAAAATGTTTTGCATTCCTGCTTCTACGAGCGTCTTTTTTCTAAAGCTATTATAAATGGACTATAGTTAGATTATAACAATTGACTGAATAGAAATGGTAAATTGAAAACTGGCGATACTAAATACACTCGAGAGCAATGAATCCGGGTCACTTAAAGAATGTTAAAAATCTCGGAAACTAAAAATGATAGGTTAATGCAATAAATTGTATATAATAGACAATGTAATACTCCTTAAATGAAAGTAAAAAAAAATATGAGTCACCATACATTTTATTAACACAAAATTACATAAAGAAAAAAACTGCTGATCTCTCCTTAAAACAAAAATAGGAAACATGAAATTTTTGAACTTTATTACGATTTTCTTGAATTTTAATACTTCGTATTGCCTCCTCGTGCTTCCATTACTGCTTTTACGCGGTTTGGCATGCTGTACACCAAGTTCCTTATACGATTTTGGGGAATATTCTCCCATTCCTCTGTGAGAGCAATTTTGAGCTCACGAAGCGTGATTGGGGGAGGGTTTCGTTGTTTTACAAATCTGCCTAGCTCGTCCCAAGCATGCTCGATCGGGTTGATATCCGGGCTGCGCGCTGGCCACTCCATACGAGTAATGTTCATCTCTTGAAGGTAGTCATTCACAATCCTACCTGTATGAGGTCGGGCATTGTCATGCATAAATATAGCATCCTCACCTAAATTGACCATAAATGGACCAACGTGATCATTGAGGATTTCTTCCACATATCTTACGCTAGATAAAGAGCCGTTTTCTATGATCACCAGCTCTGTGCGACTTTCAGAAGAAATTCTGGCCCACACAAGTACAGACCCACCACCGTAGGCTACTTTTTCTTCGATGCATGCTTGCTTGAATCTTTCCCCTGGTCTTCGATACACTCTGTGTCATCCATCGTGCTTGTAGAGCATAAATTTTGATTCGTCGGAGAACATAACTTTTGACCAATCTTCAATACTCCAATTTACGTGGCTCTGGGCATATCTTAGTCTTGAAATACGATGCCCACGCTCCAGTTTAGGGCCGTTTGCAGGTCTAAGGGGTTTTAAGTTAGATTCAGCAAGCCGACGTCTTACTGTCCATGCACTTGGGTTACTTCCTCCGAGGCGTCGAAACTGATTTGTGAGTTCAGTTCCTGTGAGAAAGCGATTTCGAAGCATGGTGTTCACCAAGTATCGGTCTTCTCGTGCTGTGGTACACCTGGTTCTGCCCGTTCCTGGTCTGCGTAGGTTAGAACCAGTTTCTTTGTTACGTCGGAGAACTCTTTGTACTGTTGACAGCGACACACCGACAGTCCTGGCTGTATCGCGCTGACTCCGGCCGGTTTCCAGCATTGTAAGTATTCTGGTGCATTCTTCAGGCGTAAGCGACATAATTTCAGCTTGAATAATGAATATAGAGCACTATCAACATGGTATATGTACCCACATAAATGACAGATTACAAACAAAAGCAAAACCAAATGCTGTAATTTCGTAGTTCCATCTTCGAAAGTGGCCCTTTTTCAAATTTGATTTTTTTCTGATATAACTTTACAATAACTAAGAAGTTTTAATACCTTCATTTAAGGAGTATTACATTGTCTATTAAATACAATTTATTGCATTAACCTAGCATTTTTAGTTTCCGAGATTTTTAGGATTCTTCAAGTGACCCGGATTCATTGCTCTCGAGTGTATTTGGTAAATTTTATTTCGCGTAAAATGAGTTATTCCAATTGAAATATTTAATTACATAAAAATTGGTAAAAGTACTATTTGGTAAACAAGTCATTGTTTAAACGTTTACTTGCCAAACATTAGGTTTGCGTTACGATTATTTATGAATAGATTTTTTGCTAAGTAATGATTTGGCAAATGAAATTATGCGGATAATTTTTTGGGAAGTGATAATTTGGTAATTTCTTTTCGATGAAACAAGGGAGACTCGTTGTACACGCGTTTCTTTTCACTAAAGGTTAAATTCTTGAAATTAAAACGGCCATCTATTATTTAATCAATTTTATTAAAAAAATCTTATTATATAACCTGGAGACTACATATACAAAAAAATAATACAAAGAGTTACAGCTACATGACTGTTGTTCAAGAAAAAGTTATTTGTTGTCAGATCCAATTCCATGTCATGTAGCGCGGACCTTTGTCATTGATTCACTTGTGCATAATCTTACTAAGTACCTTAAGTTTCATAAAAAATAAATTTCACTAAACTAAGTCTTATTCTAACATGATATGGTTTGTGAACTTCGTTATGCATAATTCCATTACGAACTAACCTACTATTTAAGTACATCGATTTTTTTAATATGACCCATGAGTCGGTTAGTTCACTCCTCACCTGCTGCATTATGTATCATTATGAGTATTTCGAAATTTGGCAAATCTGAAAATCTATGGGTACCTAATTGTTATTATAAAAACAAGTTCATTAAGATAAATAGCTATGCTATTAAAACATGAATTGACTAGGTTTTAGACTAGAATATATAATTGAGTCTATTCTAAACAATATTTAAGTATATTTGAAATGAAGCGCTACACGTAAACATACATGGCTCTATGAGTAAATATGTTATGAAACTACGAAGGTATCACTATTGATGTATGTACTCGTAAATAGGGTAATAACGGAAATCCGTACCCGAACTGACATTCTTAATGTTCATGTTTGTGATTATGATTTGCATCCGATCCGTCGGTAATATCCCTACACGTTAAAACATAATAATATAAATCAACTACGTGCACCGTGCCATCACAATTTATAATGTGACCGTGACCCACTATAACTAATTAAGTTAGATGTTAAGATTTTTGTCAGTCATCACCAGTAATCATTATCACGGTAATTGAAGTGTGATATTGTATATCTAACCTAATATGCGTAATGGATTAAACCTATTTCGATTCGGCTGTTGAGGTCTTCGAGACCTGTTGGGTCTGTGCACAGGTTCATTTGCTCCAGAAAGTAATGGTGACTGGAAGTCATCTATGGAATCTGTTGAATTAGAACCAAATTCGTCATGAGTTTCGTCGCTGAATTGTTCAATTTTCATGTCGTGAATCAAGTCAACTTCAGCAGGGGCAGCAGTCGTTGAAGCCTCTTTCAGGTCAATATTGTGGAAAGTCGAATTGTTAATCACTTGGGTCGTAGTTTCTATGGGCACTACTTTCATCGTAGTGGGTGTTTCTTCAGTATTTGTAGTGTGTACGAGTACTGCGGTATCATTTGTAATAGTAGAAACATCAGCGATGCTTGAAATATTGACAACAGATTCTGTTTCAAAATGATGTTGTGTTGTATCAGTATTCGGCTGTGTAGTAGACAATATTTCACTTTTGTTGTGGAAGTCATCAGCTATTTCTTTATGAGTTGACAACGCCAGTGAACTTACAGTAGCGTCCTGGAGAATTGGTACTTTAGTAGTAAGTTCAAATGTCGTTGGAGTTACTGTTGAGTGACCCTCAGAAATGATAGTAATCTTTATAACTTCACGGTTTAAAGTTATATTTTTAGTGCTCTCATCAAATTTCCTAATAGGATTTTCATGTTTTATCTCTTCAGTGGCCTCTACGTCAACTAAATTTATTTCTGTCTCATTATTTAGAGTGCTATTATTTATGACCTCCAATTTAGTTACATCGCCAGCCGTGTAATTAGTGTAAAACATTTTCTCTTCACGAATTTCTGGTTCATCTTTTAAGAAAACGGTTAGATCTAGAGCGGAATCCTCATCCATTTTACCTAAATGTGTCATAGCTGTCGTCTCGCTTTGTTTGACAACAATTGTTGTCTGTGTGGAAGATTGCTCGGCTTTTTCGAATTGCCCTAGTTTGATTTCCACTGCTTTTAGACCTTTATTTTTAGGGTCATCGATTTTCTCATTGTATTTTTTCGGCATTGTAGATTTTACCTTTTCTTTTTTTAAAGCGTCTTTATTTTTCATGATGGGCATCAAAAATTCTTTTTCCTGTGGAACTGGTTTAGGAGCTTCTGTGATTGATTTGATTGTATTGCTATGGTAAACATGATCATTTTGTCCATACTGAAAACCTTGTTTGTAGTAATGTTGTTCTGCCAATTGTTGTGCATGTTTCTCTTGTAAAGATAAAACGGTCATGTCATCACTAATTTTAGCCTTAGCCATTACTAGAGGAGGAACAAAATGATCTGTGGGTTGCGTAAATATATTTTCAAGATTACCAAGCCTCGCAATTTCTTCGTGCAACATTTTATGTTGCATGTGTTTTTCATCTTCAATTTTCTCCAATTGCTCATTCGTTACGTAGTTGTCTCCGTTAGCGATTTTCGGAATATAATTACTTTGTAAATTATTATTGTGGACCAAACCTAAATCAAAGGTCTTATCGATATTAAGTCGGTTGAATTTATTGGCGTTTAGGAGAGTAATCGGTAATTTATGACCCGTTACTAGATTAAGATCATGAGCTATAGAAGTGGATGTTATGGTAGGAGACTGATTTATATCATCTTCGTGTTCAGTTGTAGCATTGTCTTCTGTAGTGACCTCTGTCGTCGTCGTATCTTGATCAGTAAATATCGCGTCAGTTGATACCGGCCATGTGTTACCCAAAGACGTTAAGCTGGGAGTGCTTGTTATTTCTTCTTCTTCAGCACATGCCAAGTCTCTGAGTAAATCTTCGCGTTTCTGTGAAAAGCCAAAGGAAACCTAAGAAATCAAGCTTCATGGTAGAAGTAATTTAGCTTAACATTTTTTTTTTATATCTTACCACATTGCCTGTGCACTGCACTCGTTTAACACCGGCAAGTCCGCAGTCAGCGGTCAGTTGCACAGCAGCACTTTCTGGCAAGTACAGGATCGTCAGTGCAGGTAAAGCTCGAACCATACATCCCTCATTCCCAAGAGCCCATTGCGGTACTGCGAACAAAAGGAAATAAATTTAAAATGGTCTTACTATCTCGTAACTAAGGTAACTACTATGTATTACACTGCGCAAGATCCTAAGCTATCGTAAAGTTACTTTACGAAGCAACTACTAAACTAAGATGTTTAGCCCCGAGCCTTTATTTGTCTTGAGATTGTAGCGAACTTTCATATACAGTAACATATGTATTTATGTATATACGCGATCATATAGAATGTAGTCTATAGGCACTATTAGCATAAAGTTTCGTTTATATGATCAGGTGTACACTTTTCTTTTTTTATGCGTATATCAATTTCATCTTCATTCTGGTGTCTCTAAAAAATTATTGTTTAGGCTGAAAGAAAAAGGAATCAAACAAATTATAAAAATCGTCTGTTTGACTAAATGGGGAAGAAACGATTCGCGTCACCCCTTTGAGAGTCACAGTATGATTACCATTAGCTTTTTGACGTTCGAAAAGTGCTGATTCTCAGTGTAATTTGAATAATTGACTTTTGATTTTGCTTGTCTGCATAAAATAATAATTATTATTGATGGAGTTTTAAAAAAAAAATCAGCTGTTTCTTATAAAAGTTCAATACCTACTCGGCCAAAATGTATGAATCTGCTGATTTTTTTTTCGTGATTTCAGAGATGGTCCCATAGTGAATGTTGTTCATATTCATGGGTAGAACACCCTGTAAAAATTTACGCACTGAATAAAAAATTATCCTGTATAAAAGGGAAAAAAGGGGGATATAGGGGTGTTGAAGTTTGTGTAATAAACTTTATTACTTATTTAGGCGAGTATTCTTGCCAAGTTTAAAGTTTATTAACCTAATGAAGAAGATTTTTCATATAAACTGTATCCCTGCTTTTCAACCCCACAGGGGTGGAATTAAAAAAAAGTCGTTTGGGATGTATTCATAACTTGACTCAAAGATTATTTAAACTAATTTTCGAGTTAATCAAGCTATGCAGTAAAATCCTCCCCTATAAAATTGTCTATCCCTTTTCAGCCCGTCACTGGTAATTTTCGAAAAACCCTGATACACATTATTCTTTACTTTCGTAGTAGGTATAAATAGTGAGTTTTGAGATAATCGGACCGCGCGCTAAAATTCTTCAATACAAACTTTGAAACCCCCCAATCCCCTTTTAGGGGGTAGTTTAGAAAAACATAAAATGGCAAACTTCATAATTTACTTAGATTAGTATTGGTGCCAAGTTTCAAGTTTATTAATTTAAGGAATAAGATTTCAAAATACCCCCATTTCACCCTCTTAGCGGTGGAATTTCGAAAATCCCTTTCTTAGTGGATGTGTCATGTCTCTAGGATCAGCGGTTTAGGCTGTGCGTTGATATATCAGTCAGTCAGTCAGTCAGGACTTTGAATTTTATATATAGATTTAAATCTAAAGTTACAGTCTTGAAACGTATTCAAAAACCAATAAGGTAACATAGAACGTAGTCAGTAATTAAGCTAGGTAGTAGCTAGCAAGTAGGTATTAGAATGATCGGCATTGCCGATTAGTCGGCTAGTCGATTAGTCGGCAAATACTATAGTCGGCCCATCTCTAATCTTAAGATAAAATATTATAGTATCTTAGCCGTGTGCAGCGCCCCTCAGTGAACTCCACTGCGGGTGACGTAACCTACGACAAACTTATTATTTGCGGTTGGTATACTAATCGGGTCTAGGGATCGAACCGCAAAATTAAGTTTGTTTTTTATTGTATATACTTTTCCGGGATAAAAAGTACCCAATGTGGTGCCCAGTATATTAAAGAATAATTATACCAAGTTTCATCGTAATCGAAACGGTAGTTTTTGCGTGATGCCTGAATAAACAGACAGACAGACAAAAATTTTTTTAGTCACATTTTTGGGTTCGGTGTCGGTCTAGTAACACCCCCTGCCATTTATTTTTTTGATATTTTCAATGTACAGAATTTTCACTTCTACAGATTTATTATAAGTATAGATAATGTTGGTATACTAACCGGGCAGTTCACAGATGAAGGATGCCACTGTCGGTCCTCCACAGGCGCGGGCCTCCCAGCGGTAGTCGGCAGCCGGGTCCGCGGCTGCGCAGAGCGGGGCGGCGCGAGAGTCGGGCGCAGAGCTCCAGTAGCCGTCGCCGCTCAGGCCGCGGTAGTCACTGACGAAGAATAGGTCATTTAGAAGGATGCCACCTCGATTTTTATAAAAAAGAAGGATATTAAAAGGATCCTTAAGATTTGGAAGTAGATATTATAATTTGCTTATTCCTGGAGAATAAACGTCATCATGATCCACAGACCGACTTTCCCACTGCTGGACATAGGCCTTCTTTGCGTGTGCCAATCCCCACGCCAGCCTCATCTAGGTTACCCCCAACAGCAACAGTGAGTCTACCCAGAATAAATACGGAGTTGAATAATCAAAAATATTTTACTCACGTCCAGGTAAAGTCTCCATCAGGATTACTTCGAATCAGTCCGACCCACACGGCGCTGGAAATGTCCAGCTCTTTGAGGTAGGCGCGCACTGCGTCGTACTGCGCCGTTGTATCCACTGCACAACACAAGGATATCAATGTCAAAGGTACTCCGACATGTCATATTACACACAAATTATAGACGCATTGGGACAGTTCAAATAGGCCATTACTGTGTAGTAATTGAGTCGTTAGCACGGTCGCAATATCTAGATATTATTATACACTAGCGCTAGCTAATATATCCGATAGTAATATGAACCACGTCTGTCAGGTCAGACGTAGTCCTGTCCATACAAAAACCCATAGAAAAAAGCACATATTTTCCCGAAATTTCAAATTTTCATTTTCCTAAAAACGTTATTCTGACTATAACGAACATTAAAAAAATAAAAATAACCGAATCGCTCAAGCCGATCTCAAGTGATGCGGAAGTACCAACGAGCAGCATTTACCTAATTATTTTGTATTATTTTATACATAATTATGCTTAGTTGGCGCTTACAAAATGTCAAAACAGACAATGTTTCACAAAAAAACAAAAGTAAAAAAAAACAAGTACGACCTACGAAAATAATGAAAAATGAAATGGAGTCTTTCTTCCGTATTTTGTTAGAATATTTAATGGACCGTTAATATTACAAAACGATGAAATATTGGCAGAAGTTCCGGAGTAAACAAGTAACGGTTTGTTGTGACGAATGGAACACGAAACTGGTTCACCAAAGGGAATATTGAATTTAATAACAAACTGATTCGATCTTTCGACCTAAATATATAGCCTACTCACTAATGACTCAGAAACAATGAAGTTTATAACACAGTGTTAAGCAAAGCAGAATCAGCACATGAAGTTCCCACTGTTGGGAAACAGGCCTCCTCTCTTTGAGACGCAATCCACTACGCGGGCCCAGCGTGGTTTGGTGGATGTCACATGTCTTCTGTTTATTCATTAAATCTGAAAACCATTCTGAAGTCCCTAGATGCAGATAATGTAAGTACCTATGTACTCACTTCAGTAAATGCCACTGAAAGCATTACTTTACCTGTAACCTTAATTCTCTCTCTGTAGCATAACCTCAACTCTGTTGAGCAAAGAAACAAAGCTGCTTAAGAGATCTACTTAATTATGTACATTAGGAAAAGGAAAACTCAACTAAGTGAATAAAGAATCTTTCTTTTGTACCCACTGAATACAACGGAACATGAAGTTTGTTGAGAACTCGAACAAGAACAACTTGTGTCAAAACACGCGGCGGTAATGTGCCTATATTAGGTACGTAACTGAAATACGTACATTATGCCTTTGCGTATTTTTCGTATATTTTCTTTTATATAGTCTATTTTCTTAGAAATACATTCAAGAATAGCTCGGCTAAGCGTCACGTATTTCAGGTAATCGACTCGGAGGCAGGGCTGCATGAATTACCGCGTTCGTTCATGTTCCATATAAACGATATCATAAATTTACGTCCGACGACTGGCGAGCACAGCCAGGAGGCGTGCTGTGGTTTATTAGAGAGCTCCCTATTATACAGAAGCTGTCTCGACTTTTCTAAGAAACGTTCTAGAGGCTGCGGCCTTAGTTATGCGCCCGAGCGCGCGGTCACGACACCTATTTACGTAATAGGATTATTTTACACGACTGAAATAAAAAGCAGTCAACAGTATATTTCGTATCTATGGAACCTTTTAGCTCCAACAAATTTCCTTTTTTAATGCCCATTTAGCCGCGCTATAAAACTCGATATCTGTAGCGTTATTTACGGCGTATCGCACATAAGGCTCGGCTGAACGAAAATGTTAGAAATTGTTTCGCAATATCCACCAGTACAGCAAGAAAAGAATTTTTGTACTGAGCAAATGGAAAAACGTAATTCTTGTCCGGCGAATGCTCACGTAGTGCAGGTATGATTCGATTATTTCGCTCTGTGGGACTCTTGTGGCCCACTCTTTTTGTTTACGTCACGTTTCTGTTAAACGGGTCCCGGGAGCTTCCTCATACCCCGTAATCTTATCAAATGATCTTTAGTAGCAAGGAGGGCAACGTTTATGTTCTAGTAAAAAGAAAACGTAAAAGATGCGCACGTGGTGCGTATGTAACTTATATGGGTGTCATCAAATCTTCAATAAAGGAAAATCAGACCAAAAAATATCAAAATAGCCAAGTGAACCATGGTGTAGAGCTGTATTATGTTAATCGGCCTTTGTATGCAGATCGTTCAATGCGCACAATTAGTCGGTGGTTAAGACGGCAGCTAATTAACGCCTGGCCTGTTAAATTATTATGGAGATGGATTAAGACACCTGATACAGGGCTCCCACCTTGAACTTTGGCTAAGCTGGTAACCTTAAAGAATATTTTTATTTACCCTTCGTAAAAACTTGACTTAAATTGTCAGTTGGGTACCCATCAACTTCATATCATACTTCAGTAGTAAATATAAGTATCAGCACGGATTATATTCAAAAGTAAAAAGTTTCAGAAATCCAGAATCTGGAGATGGAAAAATAAGGGCTGATTTTTCCATCGCCAGATAAGTTTTATTCGAGGAATAAAATTGACGTTTGACAGTGTTTGTATGGACCACCTGTCAAAATTATAATAATCTTATAATTTTAACAGTTAGTTCATAATTCCTCGAATATATCTAAGGGGGAATTCTCGAAATTTTAAGAACATTCACAGTCTGATTACGGTCTCAATCTATCAAAAATACCTCTAAACTCCCTAAATTTTTTACAAGTGACATTTGTTTGTCGCCGAGATGAGATTTTGATTGTTTTAAATTACGAGAATTGGCCTTCTGATGATTGAAAAATAAGCCCTAAGTTTAGTACCATACTTCAATCTTTCAAAAGTAATGCGTTTTAATATTGACGTAACATAAAAATTACTCTTCAATCTGGCAATCAAAAGTTTATGAGGCTTGTCCTATTTTCCTTAAGGACCTTTTATTACTACAGGAGCTTTGTAAATGAAGATGAATTTACCTGCCTGTCGTTTGAAGATTATGTTAATGGAAATGTAATTTTATGTTAATGTTTCTTTTTTTTAATAATAAGGTTCCCAAGTAAGTAGTCAGGCTTTTTCAAAATTAAAATGTAATAAATTACAGCTACCTAAGTATCTAAACACGAGCATGTAAATGCCTATAAACCAGTATAATCACGGTCCTGACATCAGTAATTATGTATGTAACCCAAAGGGGAGCGCCGCCCTCGCAAGGCTTTCGGGCCATTTTCATATTGAACGAAACGTACGATACGCGATAATTGTCCTGACATTTAAAACCGATATTCAAATAATGTTCATTCCCCGTTCGAAATCCCACATCCATTTATCGCAAGGTTACGTCGAGCAATACATAAATTAACGCTCAAGTTCCACGATCGCCAAATTGCTCATTCGGATCAGTTCGATACAATTGCTCCCTGATTGACAGCCCATTTTCGCTGTCAAATAATACTAGGAAACTATGCCTTTCAGGGCTGACACAAGCGGGAAATTTACATTACCGTGGAGTGGAGTGGAGCTGAGAGTGGAGCCGACAAGTCGGTCGTATTCAAATTGACGTCATTAAGGCGGTTACACGCCGCTAAGACGAAAGCACTAATAACATTTACCTGAGCTGGAATAACCTCGTGTGCGGCCTTGGAGTTGAGCGGGAACTTCGTCATTAGTCAAACGACGCGAATACTTATAACGACGTTTAGAAGAAATATTTTTTAATTTTCTTGTAGCTTTCAACTCAACCTTCAGCCTACCGACAAGATTCACATAACAGCTCGTGATGCCTTCCTCAACCCTCCAGACCAGGTCCAGCAGGTCTGTTGAACACGCTGTTACGTCAATGAAGCTAGTGTATGACTCGCCACCCCTGATGGTGTCGAAAGGAAAAACTAATTTCCCAACAGTCTTGATTATTATACCCACTCATCGCATTGATTGACTCTCAGTGGCGGTATTGAGCCAAGAATAAAAGAAAAGACACAAAGCCCGATAAATCCTTTCAGAACTCATAACAAAAGCGGATTAACTCGGTCTGTAATAACACATTGTGGTATTATCCGTCCGTGAAACCACTTTTTACTTAGAAGTAATTTCTCAACGAGGATGAGAAACGCAACTTTTAATTAATATTCTCTTCGTATTTTATGACCCTTCAGCTTTTCTCTTATTGAATTTAGAATAAAGTTACGAATTATTCCTTAGTAAGGAGAAACTGACGATAGTTTTTTCAGCAGGATTGTTTCAATATTCGAAGCATGTAGGGAAAATTCTGTTCAGTGACAATCATGAATTGAACGACACCGCGGGGGCGTTACATCTTTGCATATAAATTGCCAATGAAGATTAACGGTTGTTCTATAGGTGGAGCGGTATCTATAGGGCTATGAAATTAAGAAAATTTCCATAACACGTCTCGGGGTTGAGTGTAGTGTTGGTACACAAATGGCGAGGTCGGTTGGCGTCGCGCCAGGCGGCTCCCGCTCCTGAAACTCGGGAAAACTCCCGGGAACCGCCGAGTCAATATTTGTGATGCCATTTAACTGTCCCACCACTCGCGTCTTGCGATATTTTATTGGTTGCTTATCTTGCTAACTTTTAATTTCACGGTTGAATTATTTGGTATGGGAATTGATTGGGCAGGAAAATGAATACACGGCCTGCTATTTATTGGACGTAAATTTGAAATATCTCATACTGTTTATATTAAATTTGTAAGAAAATCAAGAGGAGAGAAACGTGGTAAAATGATTCATGTTGAATTAACTGAAGTCTTTGTTAAACACAAATCCAGCCATTTCACTATCAACCTGAATAAATCTACAAGAACAGACAGAATAACTAATGATGTAAATATTTTACCAGTACCAGCGCGAAATGAAGACCTTTGCTTGGAAACTGTTAAACTAAAACTCGTAAGGTTAACAAAGCAATCACGAGATAGCAACCGCTTTGAATTACAACGTGGCATTGTTTAATCTGTTTAATATTTAACTATATATCCTTGAAGAAATCTCAGATAGGAACGCTAAAAGGTCGGATCACAAACCTATTAAATCCGTGTAGTTGAGCCGCTTGGCGTTTATTTCTAATCCTGAACCATAACATGTGAATTTAAGGGAACACGGAATCAGGAAATTTATATTAGATTGTCAGGCACCAAGCCCGCCGCAATTTAGCCTCGGGGATCCCAATAACTACATCTGACGCCATTTGTAGGTACACGGAGCAGGCGCCTTGTTTATCCCGCAGGCTGCGGCCGTGCAGGCGATAGGTAATACCACCTTTATTGCCAATAACCACCACTTATTTTAGGGTATGAGATTTTGGTACGTGACACGGATGTGTTCAGGGTTCTATTTCGAGAAATACCTATTCGTAACATATTCTTTTTAATGCAACTTTTCTTGATGTTCTTATTTCTTTTGTGAGATTTGGTAATGAATTCTGGTATATATTGATTTCCTATGTGTAATTAATTAATACACTCGATAATACTTTGATGAACACACGTTTAATAATGAATCACAAAATACAATAAAGGCAAGTGTTGCCCTCTCACTAAATACAACTTATTTATTGGCCAATATAATATAAAACACATTCATTGGCCAATCTTCATGTAATTGGAATCCCCCTATAGAATTATTTTTTGTGGCATTAGAGATGTCTGGGTACTACAAGAATATTGGATCTTAAATAGATTTGAAAGTAAACTTTAACAATGTATACAAATTGTTGATATACTTCTAAATCTTACAATAACCTCCTCTTCAATTTGACCGAAGTCGATCTCCAAATAACATTCCTCATTAGCATCTGGCACGTCGTTAGACAGTGCACAAATTGCTTCAACTACGTAGCATGACTAAGCGCTAGATTACCGTGAGATGAGGACGTCAATCGATTCCGCCAGTCGTTGAAACACATCAAATCACGTACATCGATACATCGAACAAATCGATGCATCGAATGGCGCTAAGCTCGGAGATCAGCGTTCTTTGAACGTCACGTACACGATTCACCACTATACGCTGATTGGATATTTTATAGCGGAAGATACTTCTTCTTTGTGTATTTAGAAGCGGCACCCTGATGCTTTTTTATTGGCAAGTAGGAAGGTACTATTGTTATGTTTTTAGACAAGGGTATTTTCCCTCGGGTTTTGCCAGAAACAAGACAGCTACGTGCTACGATCCCATGTAACTTGGAAGCTTTTGTGTATATTTTGTTCTAGTTCCGTTTTTCTGTAACCTCGTTGGTTTGCACTTAAAGATATTGCTTTTCAAATACAATGAAAAATCTTATCAGCTGAAATCTTTTCATCGCGTTACAGCGAAATAATTCTTGTCGAAGCTTATACAAAATTAATAAAAGGAAATCATTGATACAACGGAGAAGAAGAAGCAAAATAATTTCAGATGGCATTGTGAGATTGTACATGCTGCTTCAGAATTAAAACGACTTACTTTACTGAATATATTAAAACTTCCTCTTGCTCCATGATAAGAATAGATAATCTATTAAAGTCTGTAAAGAACACGAAATACAGGACCGCTGAGAATTCATAAGTAGCTGAATATTATGAATTCAGGATTATCTACAGTATCTTACATAAAGAACTTATTCAAATAAGTGAGTTCATGAAAAACCGTTTCGTCTGCGATGGAGGTCCTAAATGGCACCTACATAAAATATTTTCAGTATCCACGAAACAGACCTAGAAGCTTTATCCTCAATACAAGCAAGAGAAGTTTTCTGATTTGTGTGCAGTTAAATTACCATTTCAGGCTTCTGAAAGAATCGGAAAGTCAACACAACTAATCAAAAACTCTCGGACTTTTTTCCTTATTCTGCATACATAGGTACTACGTTATTGGAATACCTACTCCCATTCTTTATAAATGAAACCCCGAAACCACAGTAAATACATGAACGGAAACAATCTCATCGACCAGCCAAAACGAACTCATGCCAACCGACACTTGCTACATAGGTATTTAATTAAACAATTCCAAGAATCTGCGTATCCGAGGAGCAAGTTGTGTAGCCAGAGGCGTTCGATCCGAAGTGAAATTAGCTGTTAAACAGGCGGTCGTGCCGAAGTCAGCCTTTCATTAATCAAGTGGTAATTCGAACGGCTCGGATTCCTCGGAGGCACTTAACGTAGCTAGTTACAGAGGCCACTTTATGCGAGTGCGTGCATCATGTACGACGTTTGTCGAATACGTGGTGTGTCAAGCGGTGGACACTGTGGACCGCCCGCATTCTGTAGATCTTGACTGATCTTGTTTACCGAATACATGGAGTGTCGAGCGCAGAACGCTGGACCGGGTGATCTTAACTGTGTTCTTGTTCTGAAGTGATCTGGTTGTTGACGTAAACTAAGTTGAAGTTTGCTCGTTTGTGTTTAGAATTTGTAGGTTTCCGTCAGTTGCACACTTGGAAAACGATTGAAATCAAAGATTTAAAACAAAAGCACTGTACATGTGTAAAGTCAACAAAAGAGATAAGTATGCAGGGTCGTCGGATATAGTTGAAGTTTAGTAAGAAACGGACTGATGTTTTCGGATAAATTTTTATTTAATAAACATCCATCGGTTTCTTACTAAACTTCAACTATATCCGACGACCCTGCATACTTATCTCTTTTGTTGCCTTGTAATAGATAGGTACTTAAGTTTGTATGAACCGTATATTATTTCGTGGAACAGGGAGGTCTGGCTGAAAACTCAAAGAAAAGTAAAATCCATTTATATTATAACGGTCAACTGAACATTTTCAAACATTTAATTTTGAAAAGTCTGCCCAAAAGTTGTGCCTTCTTTCTAAAAGCCTGTCGTAAAATCCTTGACACAGGTATGTGTACTGGGAATATACCGAGGGTGTACGAAACTGATAGTTTCCTCAAGAGATCGATTACGAAGACTTCTTATACTTATCTATTCACGTTTCTAACCCCAATAACCTACTCAACTACAGTAAAAGGTATTTGTAGGTACCATGTATTTGGAGTTTCTTGCCCATTCTTCTTCATAGGTACCTACTAGTTACTACGCTTTGGAAGGGGCAACTAGCTTCATCTCTCTGACTAACCGACCCCTTGTTAATTCAAAAGTGCCTGTAATTGGTTAATCTATTATATATATATATATATATAAAAATCAATTGCTGTTCGTTTGTCTCGCTAAAACTCGAGAACGGCTGGGCCGATTTGGATGAAATCTTAAATATATAAAAATCAATTGCTGTTCGTTTGTCTCGCTAAAACTCGAGAACGGCTGGGCCGATTTGGATGAAATTTTGAGTGTATATTTCAACGGGTTCCTGGATGGTTTGAAAACACAATTGGACCCGGTAGGTGGCGCTGCTGTCGGTACACGATGACTCAATCGGACAGGACGACGTCTGCCGGGTCCGCTAGTTTCAAATAAATGCTTTTAGTTTGAGTTTATTTGGCCAAGTAATTAACTGAAACCAAATAGAAAACCTGCGTAGCGTAAAACTTTTATTGGTCTATAAAACTGCAGGGAAGCACAAAATTAACGATACATTTTTTATTAAAAAGCTCCGCGCTGATTGAAAAACGTATAAAAAAAAACCTCGAACATTCCAAAGTTAATTAAAATGTTCCAGGGGAAATAAAAACGCAATTCACTGCAAAAGAGTTATAACTTATAGTAATATCAGAAAATTTCTTTAGTCGAGACATCAACCAATGCTAAGATAATGTCAAACTGCTCATATCAGGCTTGAGCTTAATCAAGTTTAGATTTATACCTAATCTCCGTGAAATCTCGGCTAATTTTATTGCAACCACGTGGCTCTTTTATGTGCAAACGCATTCAATAGAAAAGATCACATACATTTATTACCCGTTGAGTCACCCCGCAACCAAAGCGCTGTCTTATTCCCTCATTTAACTTCTAAAATGTAATTAAGAACAACAGTCCCAACTAAGCACATGTAATTATAAACACCCTTGCCTGGAGCTTGGAGGAATATTAATAATGTGTTCTTAGTCCTCAAAGTAATAGGTTTGCGTGTGCGACGCACCGCTCTTGAAATTGAATGTAAACATACGCTCCCAACGCGCTATTTTATCACACTACGTAGGTACACACGGGTCCTAAGTCCTCCCTGCATACTTAAATATGTATTAATTATTTTTTTAATATTTGTTTAAGACGTCTTTAAACAGAAAAGAACTTCGGGGCCATTAACATACTTTCCTTTCGCAGAAAATTTTGATGAGAACCAAGTACAATGCGGCTGTATGGAGATAAAAGGATTTTTCATCGGATTTAAGTCTGCTACTCGGAAAAAGCAAACTTTTTAACGTAAATAAATTGATGCCTTAACTCTCCGTTCTTATTTTTTGTAATAATATCTTGTAATGAGGATAAGGGTATCGTATCGTAGGAGTATCTACTTAGGTAAGTACTTACTAAAGTTACCTTCACCCACCTCCTGCTGTTAGATGGTGTTATGTAAATTGGGAGGATTACCTTTATCGCGTTACATCCTTGAAGCCAAGATGACGCCCGAGGCGATATCGTTAAAGAGGTTATTATAATATTTATAATCGAATACGGTTTACTTACAGCTCTAACTGAATTTACATCTCATCACATTTTGGAGCACACGTGTCAAAATCTGAATCACAATAATGAGAGTATAAACAACGGGACTCTACGTGAAAATGAACATTTTGATTTCATGTCAGACGGTGAACTTGCGTATTTTTTCAGTAATCAAAAAGCAATGTATTTATAGCAATACGCATCCAATCAAAATACGTCCAGTTAGCTGCTAAAATAAACAAAACGCTCCCATGAAACTATATTGCTGCGAAAGCAAATAAAAACTAAAAGATTTCAATTAATTTTATTTGCGCCACATACAGGCAAAGTGAACCAATATCTGTATGTGTTTACGGATGACAGCAATTAAGGGGCGCATGTTGTTTGCGTCCGGTGTCCGGCGTCCAGTGTCAAGTGTCGGACACGGCGCGGCGTGTCACCCGCACACCCCGCGCCCCGCAGCCCCGTCCCGATCAACCGTCATTTCTTGCCAACCAATTTTTGAAAATAGTTTCCCTAATTGAAAAGTTAATATTGGATCTGTTTTCAAAACGTATGCGTTCAATTACTACCAGTGAACTGGGCTGGGCCGTTAACATAGTTACTACTATCAAATTAAATAGAGTGGAATGAAAAATTCATTTGAAAGTAGAGAATGCTGTTGGAACTGTCTCCAAAGCTAATGCACGTTTATGGTTATTTGGCAGCTGAAATTGTTCGGAAATATTCCTATTATTCCTTAATTTATAGCTTTAATGGTATCCGAAATAATGATTTGAGCAGAATATCGTGCCTAATAACGCTCGTATATTTGCCATTCGCTACATTCGCGCGATCACATCGACTCTGATACGCATCTATTGATTTTCAATAAGCCTTGTTTAGTCGTTGTGCACTGTTCACTAAATACTCATGTTTAATAAGCTTGCGTTTAGGCAATACATCGACATTAATGTGGATGTTACAAAAAACTTGAGAGGTGTCAAGGGACACCCGGATGGATCGAAGTTCCTTTCGATTAATTAGTGAAGGAATTGTAATTTTTTTTTTTTTTAAGTTATAATAATATTTTTTTTATTATCTATACTTATAATAAATCTGTAAAAGTGAAAATTCTGTACATTGAAAATATCAAAAAAATAAATGGCAGGGGGTGTTACTAGACCGACACCGAACCCAAAAATGTGATTAAAAAAATTTTTGTCTGTCTGTCTGTCTGTCTGTCTGTCTGTCGGTCTGTCTGTCTGTCTGTCTGTCTGTCTGTTTGTTCAGGCATCACGCAAAAACTACCGGTTCGATTACGTTGAAACTTGGTATAATTATTCTTTAATATCCTGGGCACCACACTGGGTACTTTTTATCCCGGAAAAGTATATACAATAAAAAACAAACTTAATTTTGCGGTTCGATCCCTGGACCGATACTGCACCAACCGCAAATAATAAGTTTGTCGTAGGTTAAGTCACCCGCAATGGAGTTCATTTTTATTCCTTTTAGTTTTTAGAGTTATTTAGGTTTATTTTTATATAAGTCGTAGGTATAGATTTTAATTTTAAAGTATAGGTAGTATATTTGATAGTGTACGTACTGACCGTATGTTATTTTATAATACTGTTAGGTAGGATAGTCATTCGTATAGATATTAGTTTTTAGAGATTTTGCTTATTTATTGAGTTTAGATTGAGGGGCCCGTGGCTAAATAATAACAGCCGCACCGGTCGATCGGTCAGGTTAAGCTACGCTTGCCGCGGTCGGTCTGTGGATGGGTGACCATCTTTACATACAGACACCTCCGTGCCTCGGAAAGCACGTTAAGCCGTTGGTCCCGGCTGTCATTCGTGGATCTTTGACAGTCGTTACGGGTAGTCAGAAGCCCGAAAGTCTGACAACCAGTCGTACCAAGGGTATCGTATTACCCAATAACTGGGTTGTGGAGGTCAGATAGGCAGTCGCTCCATGTAAAATACTGGTATTCAGCTGGATCCGGTTAGACTGGAAGCCGGCCCTGAACATAGTTGGGAAAAGGCTAGGCAGATGATGATTGAGTTTAGATTAGTTATCGTCAGATTAGTTTTTTGTTATTGAGTTTATTTATTTTTTTAATTAGGTAGGTACTTAGGTAAAGATATCATATAGGTACCCTCTTAATCACCATTAATGAGACACAATTGGTTTTCTATTGTAATTAGCCACAAAGGGCCCGCGAGATAGATGGCATCCTGATGCACATACATTTTATCCTGTTAGCACGTTCCCGTGGGATAATTTCCGACATCCACGCGGGCGAAGCCGCGGGCAGAAGCTAGTTAACAAATATAATGTAATATAAACTTAATCAGTAGGCTCAATTTTAGTAATAATCACAGAGAAACACGCGCACGCCGCACGGCTTACAACTATAACAAAAAGTGTCGTTACAACTTTTGGTCTTAATTTTTCCCTTTCGCAACGCGCGATATTTTAAGGAACTTCGTTCCAAAATAAAATTTAAATACCTGGGTACCCTACTACGGTGTTAGTGGGAACGAAAACATAAATTGGAATGGGGATCAATAAATTAACGTAGGTATAATTACTTAAATAATTTGTTACGGGTCAAATAAAAAGCTTTTGAAATTTCTTCTATTACCTAATTAAATGGATCCTGAATGATAGTCCAAAGATGGCTGAACCTCGAATCGGATCAACAATAGGGTTCGCCATAACTGCTGTCTTCGCCGCGACTTTTCCAACTGGGAGGAAGGACATTATATTTTAGGGCCGAAATTGTCGGTTTAAGTGCTCATAAATTTTGATGAATATTAAAGTGATACTTAAAATCTAAGTACCTAATAGTCGCTTAATTGTATAATATAATTTTGCTTCTAAGTGGACAAGCATGTTTTGAATCGTAGATTTTTCTTTTTTATTATTCTTTTCCGTTACGTCAACACCTCGATGTTGGAATCCATACGTTACGGTAACGATAGCGTTAACTGTCGAAATGTGTCACATATTGCACACACTGTGCGTACATCTAATACGTATTGCGACCAACGAATACGGGTATTTTTCCTGAACCCGATCGTAAGACAAATGATCGCATAAAAATACGAAATTGCCAACATTTTTTCGTCAAATCATTTCGATTCCGGAGCAAAAAGAATGTACATTATTTGTACCTTTTTCCATTAGGTATACAGACTTACAAAGAGATAGAACAGTATGTAGGAATATTACATACATTTTTAAACTTACCCATGGCTGTACCTACGCAGAATCTACAGAACGCCATGTGCTACGATCTTTACATAATCCTTTTGCTTCGCCCACGTTATACCTATTTACGGCTTGTTAATGCTCTTATTTCGTGTAATAGCATTTATATAAATATGAAAAACCTTTTTCGCATTCCATGTAAGAGTTATTATTGCAAGTCTGTACTAATATTGATTACGGCATTTTGGGGAACTGTCTAATGCAATTTTAACGATCGAAAAGTGCTTAGTCTCAGCTTAATTTGAATAAATGACTTTTGATTTTGATTATGGAATATCACGAGCCTAGTATAATACAAGGCGTGTGCCTTAGTTTATATACAAAATAATGTATGTAGGTAGGCAAACGCCTACCTACATGCATTATTCTATATGTTGTAAAGTCACATTATTCCCCGACTATCGCGGTTCACTTCCTAACCGAGGTGGGTAAGAGATGATGGATCACACAATTTATATGGAATTCGTATTGGTATTACTTCGTTTAAAGGCTATCATAACCCAGTGCGTGATGGATTGTTCTTCGTAAACTATAGATTATCGCGGTCATCGCATAAATGTGTTTTGGGAGGCCTTTATTTGGGGATATTTTTTGCAATAAAGGAGTATATTTTCTTCTACTACTATAACTTAGAGTTAATTAAAATATGGGTGTGCCCTTTGGGATATACAGCAGGGTAATTTCGTAACACACTAAGTAGCAATGGGTTTCATTTTGACAGGTCAACAACATTCATTGCGTCATTTACGTTGTTGAGCAGACATATTTTTCGAATATATGGAGCAATGGATTAGCAATATGCTTCAAAATGATTCAAATTGAGAGTAATAGTGTGTTACGCAATTAGGGTGCTGGTGCGGTTCTATATGTTACAAAAATAATATCATTGTCGTTTACTTTTTGTTACGAAGCGTATAAAATTGAATAAAAAACTACGTGGAAAAATGTTCGGTGTATTTTATGCAAAATTTTAACTTTCTCACGTTTTAAATTCGATTTAACAGAGAAACAACTACGACATCACCCATCAATATGTTTCAATTTCATTTGTAAATTGCAATAGGACCGCACCCTATTAAATGGATCCAAGTTACGTGCACGAATTCAATGGGAATACCAAACAGCGATGGATATTTGAAATTTCCTGTTCAATACATGCACGTCATAGAATTTTTTCGGCAAAGTCTACCAGCGTCTGTACTCCAATAAAGCTGTGGCTTCAAATAGACACGGGTGTTGTGTCGGCAGACAATGACCGACCGACACCGCGGGACGGTATTATACCGCACATGACACGAATCAAGTGCGAAAGCGAGAGTTAAACGAGGGTTAAGTGCTCAAATATACCTTAAATGTAATATTTTCGAGGGATACTTAAATAATTTATAGAAATTACATAGTTTTGGTTGTTGATTATGTAAAGGGTTACTGTAAGGTCGCGTTATGGTACAGTCACGAGCAAAAGTATGTATACACTCGGCTTTATTCAAAAGCGATTTACTCCTTTATTTTTTAATTAAATTTTATGTTGTTACGAACATGGATTTTCGAACCTATAGGTTTATGTAATGTGTCGTATTTTAACGTTGCATTCGATATTTCACGAAAAAATCGCAATTAAAAGTTGCCAAGTGTTGACATATTGGTGCTCGTGACTGTACTTTGTTGTAAATTACTTATCTATTTATAAGTAGGAGAACCAACAGCTAAACCAAATTAATACCAACTGTGTAAGCGATACAGAGCCAATTGCAGGTTCTCACGAGTAGAGGAGTATTTAGTTATGGTTTCAGCTAGGCGTAATTCAACCTCGTATTCACAGCTTCTACCATTATTTTTACTACTTCCTTCGACCTTACCTACCTACCTTGAAGATTCTTTTTCCACTGCCTAACCTCTTTTCATGGTAGGCAAGTTTCCTTCATAATCTCACATAGTTAGACATGCTGCTCTTGTTTTTTCTAAAGAGTCTACGTATTATATCGGTGAATTGGAATCTGAGTCCTTTTCCTCATTTTCCGGTTGGGTAGATACTTACCTACTGTGTTTGAGAGAAAATATATTGACTCTACAAGCAGTCGAGGGACCAATCTTGAAATCGCCGATACAGCAAAAATCATTTCTTAAAAGAAGCAAAAACAAACAAAATGTCTTGCTTCATATAGGTCCTATTTATACCTTTATCTACCGTATACGGTAAGACCGTATCAAATTCGCAAACATACCTACACGTTTTCAGAAACTGTAATAAGGATAAACGGTGTCTTCCTGGTTGTACGAAAGTTAATATGTAACAAATAGCTGGGCGGCATTCAAAACGACATCAGCGGCTCGATTGCGGGTCGATTCTTAAGTCTCATTTTCCTCCGAATAGCCCCTTAAAGTAATGGCGTATCGTTAAAACTGCTTCCAGCCATTCTCATGTCTTTGAATTAATGAAGTGTAATAAGCCAAGAGATAAGGAAGCTTCTGATCCGCCGATGTGACCTACTTTATAAACCGAAGGCCGACAGTAAAATAAAAATGTCCCTAAGTATTGACTGCCTAAATCTTGTACAAAGTGTAGTAAAATCAACATAAAAGCTCAGTTTGCTCGCACAACAGAGCGTGACTAACTATTTATCTAATCCAATACACCTTAACCTTCGTGTAAATTAATCAAACAAGGAGTTCCGAGTCTATTTCGCAGTATCCAGGGACTTAATTGGCTATTAACCCCGTATTGTTCTCAGCTATTAAATAACCTTTAAAATGGGCATGAGGGCTAGAAGATACTCGTTTCGTGGAACTTCACGCCTCGCTTAACTTTAATGAAAGAACCGACTAAAATAGGCGATCGATAGCGGACACACCTTCCAGGCGGGTGGACAGGCAATACATAACGATAATAAAGCCGCACCTCGCCTTATTCCACTAATAAACCTGATTATGTCCGCTGAGTGCCCGTATACCGACACGCTCAGGGCACACAATATAATTATATCGCATTTAACGTGATATCTCAGATCATATCATCCCTTTGAAATGGGGAGTAGAGCGAGCCCTGCCGCACAGAACAGAATAATAGATTTTTCATAAAACTACCCTACATACCGTGAATGGAAATTCGCAACAAAATCCGTGACAGCGCCAGCGCCCGCCGGGCTGCGGGACTAAATTGAAAAGCTTTTGAAAGCCTATTGCCCGAGCCTATTTTCGTATCGGCACTGATCAATGAAATGATTTTGCAGGCAGTGCAAATATTCTTTCACATATGTTTCGAATAAGCGAGAGGTCGGTGAAAAACGATGTACATACCTATGGGGGAAATACGTTGCTTTAAAATTACCTCGCTTCGTCAGTCAATTCAGTGGAGTTTCGGCATAATGTATCGGAGGAGAGTGTTCACGGAAATTGCTCACAAACACAAGTCATCTTGCGTATAGTCATGGTGTGTGCTGCGTAAAACCCCTTTTAAATATTTAGACGTAAGTATAAGTGAATTTTCTTGGAAAAAGAAAGTAAACATAGGTACTTTTTATAGATCGTAAAAACCATGCATCTTAAATTTTGTAAGTGTTCGCTCTCGGAGCTTTTCTTATCTCCTTACAAAATAGATAGGAGTATCATGTGTGTGAGGTTATTTTAACACTGATGTTCTACTTTCGTTATCATCACATTAAATGCCATCTTAGGCGATGTGTTTAGGTCCCTATGTAATAAAATCTACCTACTTAGATTTAACTCAACTATTTAACAAAAGGACTAACTGTTACGAAACTAACAAAGTCCGTTCTATATCCTGTTTATTACAATTCTACAAACTACTCCTGTACGGCGGTCATATCAATAGACTTGTCGTCGACGGGAGCAAAATTGTCAAAGGTATAACTACGAACCCTCAACTACAAAGCGCATTAGCATCGATTTACATAAACGGATTGGAGTTCTTAGTCCAGTCGGATTTAAATAATAAATGGCTGCTATTCGAGACTGTGTGGCGAACTGAGAAGTTTATACAAAAGTAGACACATCATTTATTAACATCCGACTTTCCTGCGGACATCGCCCGCCTTTATGGCGAGATTAATAGATTATGACCTCGATCAGGCACATTGTGTCCTCGATCAAGCACATTGTGTCCTGTCAATGATAGAAATAAACGACTCGACAAATATATATTCAGGGCGCGTGTATCAACTTATAGTGAAAAAATATTGGAATGGATATGTTCTCTGTAGGTACAACTAGACAGATTAGGTTGTCTATGCTACAACTTTTTGGGGTCAAAACCGAAATTCTAATTTCCTCGAAACATAAAATTAAAATAAATATTGTTTTTGGTTTACATTTCCAGAACCGCTTGGACAAAATTAGCATAAAAATATCAAATGAAACCGTTTTATTGTTTCTGAGGCCTCAAAAGGTCGATAGTTATTTTAAGCCGGCTTGTTTCTTATTTTTTGCCAAAAATAAGAAAAAAGTATGAATGTGCGTTGGTAATTTGTATAGTTTTGTATAAATTGGAGCTAGACTTTTACGATCAGTGTTTCAAACTTTTTATAAAAGAGGTTTTTTTCTAAAAATGTCTTAACGACAGGCTGTGTTAGCTATAAAATAAACCCAGCCATTAACCCAATGCAAAAACAAATAAAAGAAAAAAACTTTATGCCATCGCTACATTATTTTGACAACTAATGGTCAGCTATGCATAATTTTAAGTAATGAGGTTAGAAATGTATTATCAAGTAACTAAGTACTGGCCGCAAAAAGCAAAAAAAATAATAATATGGAAAACCTAATGAAAAAAAAAACATAAATGGCATCACAAAACTTTTTGAACTAAACTGGCCAATGATTGCTCAAACATGGCTAACCAAAAAGGTTGATTGAGCACGTTATATTTTTTAACTGTTTTCAGCAGTTTCGAATTGAATTGGTTACATAATCAGGTATTATTACATAAGTACTGGTATTCAGCTGCATCCGGTTAGACTGGAAGCCGACCCCAACATAGTTGGGAAAAGGCTAGGCAGATGATGATGATGACATAATCAGTCTATAATATTCCCACTGCTGGGACACAGGCCTCCTCTCTGTGAGAGGGAGTGGGCCTTAATCTACCACGCGGGCCCAGTGCGGGTTGGTAGATTTCACAAGTCTTCGATTTTTTGGTTCTAGGACATGCATGTTTCCTCACGATGTTTTCCGTCACCGTTTAGAGAGCAGTGGTGATGAAATAATTTACACAAAGTAAAGCGCCTGGCTGGGTTCGAACCTACGACCTACTGCTCGTAAGTCGCGGCTGTTACCACTGGGCCACCACTGCTCTTGAATTGGTTATTGCTATTTAAATCATAATGACATTAGATTTTCAGTTCTTCATATTTTTATTGCATGTAGTAGGTAACTATAAATTTTCCCATGGCTGATGAAAACAAACTTTGACATAAGAGAGCAATCATACTCATCATAATTATTACAGTTCTTCTTAATAAACTTTTATTATCACGCGAACTCTTCGCGAAATAAATTGGTCCACCCGGATTCTCTGCAGAAATTACATGAAAAGAAGTTCAAGTTGTAGTGTTGGGCACGCTTGTTAACCATAGCTAAATAAACGAATACAAAAAAGTTCTGTATTTCTTCTAATCCTGGGTTTAGTCGAACATTTCACATAAGTTTTATTTATAGCTTTTGCCCGCGGCTTTACCCGCGTGCAGGTCGGAAATTATCCCACGGGAACGTACCTACCTACTATATGCTATATCCTATGTGATAACAAGGTTATAAACTATCTGTATGCCAAATTTCATGCAAGTCCGTTAGTCGTTTTTGCGTGATTAAGTAAGAAACAAACTCACTTTCGCATTTATAATTACGCAGTTAGGATAGTTAAGATTTCAGTAAAAATGCTGTAATTGCAATGTTGCAAAGAATAATTAAGTGAAAATGAATGAGAACATATGAAACACAAAGGAATTTTGTCAACACTTAGGTACTCGTACGTGACAATGGAATTATATAAATGCAATTTGATATGTTGGATTGGATGGAAACAATACATCCAACACGGACCACTAAGGGATCCAGGAATTGGATATGTGAGTTCGGTTTATAAATATGTTATTATCTCTTACTGTAGTATTTCAGTCCGCTACGCGAATAATAATAGGACCCATATCAATACTATTTGTAACAAATATTACCTATGGCAACTTTTCAATACTTCGAAAAGTAATATCGAACTTCACAGAATTAATCAAACATTTTACGAGTATTTCAATTTAAAATAATATTAACCTCTGCCTATATTTCATCAGAACTTTCAATCACAAACGAAAATGGCCGAAAGAAATATAATTTGGAGTTTTTCCTCGCAGATAAATGGTTGTTTGCAAGTTGCTGCGTTACAACAGTGACGCGGATTCAAGTTTCAAGGTTTCGGGAATAAATTGATGTAATTTTGTGAGTTTCAAGATGTGGATCGAGGAGCACGTGGTGTTGTGGAATCATACATAAGTAACCCTTTAATTGTAACTATCCATAGAGATAGTAAATGTAGTGTATAAATTTAATAGATTTAAGTACTTAGTGTATAAATGTAAACACTCACACATAAGTGTCAGGTAGCTGTCACTAAAGAGCTGTCAGTCACGATGAATGGCGGGAAAGTAGACGTGAAGCGTAGATCAATGTACTAACCTAAATAAATCTAAAATCAGCTACGTTATGTATTTGTGCTTGGTACACATTTGAAGAACAAAGTTTTTATAGGTAGTCAGTGTACCTCAACCTACTTGTACCTATTATACCTATGTATATTTCTAGTTTAATATTTAAGTAAGATAGGCTCAAGTATATTTCTGAAACATTTGAATTCATATTATTAGACACGAGACTAAAGTTACGAATGATGACAGTACATGTATAGTTTGATTCTCAGTACGCAGCTTAACATTAAAAATAAAATAATACTTACCTATCGTTTAAACTAATGCAGACCACACACGTTATATGTGCGCAAAAGTGGACAAGTCTCCGAGCCATTCAGTGTAACGCCAACTTGTGCAAGTCTAAGCTACCATAACCAATGTGGTGACACTAATCTACGCTGGACAAAAAATATCAAATCAACAGCTCAAGAGGCTTGATGAGATCAGTCCTATATATCTGTGGCACTTGGTATTCGAGTCACATATCCGGTGGGGTCCGATGTAACCCCACCCCCGGCATGATCGTAGGCCTGGGATCTTGCGGACGTGATGTGCCGCGGGTTAAAATACACCCCAACGTTGAAGAACGAAGGTTTACCACGAGTATACAAGAGGAAAATTACCACATTTAGGTAAGATGTAAAACAAAACAACACTAGGGACTGAACTTTGGACTGGAGTGTTAAATATATACTATTTTGGCATGTGGTCAAAATCGGAACTAACACCGCCATTTTGTTTTGTGAATACACAATGACAGTGACAATTCAATAAACTTTTCAGGAGCCAAAATATCTATGTCCCTTGTAGATTTTTTTTACTTTTAAAACGTCAAAACTTCTCATTTTCTCAAGTACGTAGCATGTAGTCTACGTGGCATTATGTAGTCAAACATACGCTTGCATGCAAGTTGTCATTAAATTATGTCCATATAGTTACAGCCTCGGAGTAAGTGACTTTGGGAAGGTAATTGCATTATGACACGCGGTTTCATCGTGACCTTTGGCATAAAGCCAAATAACTTTTTTTTGCCTTCTTCGGCAAATAAGTATTGTTAAAACACGTGTAACTTAACTGTTTGAGTAACTAACAAAATGGCTTCAAGCTCTTTCTAGGTTTTTCGTGTTTGGGACATAAAAACTTTGAGTTCGTTTTGGCATTTTTTCTGAGCGATCAGTCAGCTAGGAAATGTCGACGCCTTCTAGTTTTAAAATATTGACGGAAATAATTACGTGTAAAAGTGTCTTATAAGATCTACTGACAAAAATAAACATTTAATTTCAAATAAATAAGTAAATATAGACAACGAGACGCGACGAGGTAACTAGCGAACCTTATGAAGCTGGTGAAAGGGGCACGTAGTTTATCCTTATTTCTAATATTAACACTGAGAATATCACTGTTTTTGGTGTACAAGTGTAAAATTGCCTAATATATAAGATATTGGCGAAGATGAATTGTGATGTAACCATGAGAATACCAATTTCTTTAAAAAATCTCTTAGAGAAACTCTGGCACCTAGCTGGTAAACTGCTCGAACAGCTCGTTTTTGAAGGACAAATATATTTATTGATATGTTATAAAGGCAGAGTATGACAATGGATTTACTGTACTTTCTTTCCATTTGACATCGCTGCCCGACGCACCTCAGTTTACGACTGTAGCAGTCACTACGAAATGCGATTCAGTTTTATATTCGCATTTATTTTGTTAATAAAAAATGTTAGGGAAACAGTTGTGCTAGTTTATTTATAGATTTATTTCCTTGTTTAGTTTTGGACATAAACCGTACATATTTAAAGCCGAGAAAACTTCAAACGTGCTGCACGACTGCTGATCATATAACGTGACAATACATTTAGAACAAGACAAACAAAGACCACCCACTTCTTTAACGTTTTGACCCAAATATTCACTGACCCTCAAAGAGCTGATGTTGTCAAAGTCTCCTCCGCTCAAAGGCATCCCTTGCGAAAGTTTTTTAATGAGATAGATATACCTGTAGATGTCGCGTCAGATTGTGTGCAGTCAATCATATCTCCCTGCTTGAGCCCTGGATAGGAGCAGAGACGCAATTTAAGGGACGCTTTTATCAGTTTAATTTTGCATCATAAACGTTACTTTTCTCGCAATACCAGCGGGGTCATTGAGTACCTAACACACTTACACTAGCAATGCTATTCATGTTGGCAATTAGCGACATTCATTGCGTATTGTACGCTGTCGGCGAGATAAATTTAAAATGAAACAATAGATTAGAAATTTCTTTCAAAATCTTCCGGATTGTTATACAATGTGTGTTACGCTTTGGGGAGCAGATTTACTCCTCACTCCTTCATATTTTGTCCATAAAAGTTCCCAAGCTTACTTACAAAAAATAACCTAAAAACGCTGAACCCAGCAAATGACATCACAGCGTACCCTATTACAAGGAAAATCATAGAAAAAACGTCACACTATTTGCCTAGATCATCGACTAAAACCTATTTACCGAAATCCCTTGAGATAGATATTATTTTGCATAGAAATTTGTTCGAGGCGTCGGCAAATCTTCGCTTTATCTTATCTCTTTTAGTACGTGATTGTGGGTAATATGGCCGGGGGATAGAGGTTTTTCTATTTTCATGTTATTTGGTACAAATATATTTTTGATAAAATGAGTATTGGATACTTAGCCTTAATAGCCATATTTTGAATTAAAATATAATAAATTACTGTAATAATTTATTTTGTGGTGTATTGTGCGGTGAAAAAAAGTAGGTAGGTAAAGTTATGAAATCAAAATATTTTTAATTGGACATGGCAGTCGATAATTTTTATAAATGGTACACGAAATTTTACAGTAACAGCCATTCAATAGTAAATACGATCTGCCATCGGTTCTCTATTACCTCCTGTTATATAAAACTTCATCTTGTTTTCCCTAGCGAGGAAAAATAAGAAAAGTTTGTGAACGAAATGCGGAGAAGTAAACGAATAGGTTTTCAGGAGCGCTGAAATCTGTACGAGTCGATGTATTCGTGTGATATACGAGCCAGGGTCAACTGTCGCCCCCTCCCGGCTGCCGACTAGGTATAATAACGCTCCGGTAAAATGAAAACCTTCAACTTCCTGCTGCCATTTTTCACATTCATAATACTGTGTATGTATAGATACATAGGAGGTAGTCGAACATTTAAAATAGCTGGAATACGTAAGGAAGTTCCACACTTACGAAATTAAAAAATATGATTTTTTTAAAAATATGCGTCCAGGTGCATATACGAAACGAAACATACAAGAAAGAAACTTATTAAAAAAATAAGAATAAGAGAGATTTAGTGTGAGAGAAAGAGAGTTATATCTTTATTCCCTCTCATGTAATGTAATGTGCCAAAACGTTTCACTTCAAAAACTTGTGACTTCATAATCATTTAGATATGTATAAATTATACAGTGCGTGTTACACACTGTATAATTTCCATTATCATCATTCCAGAGACCCATCACATAGCCGTCAATGACGCATTCTGTACGTGTACATCAAACCAAGTAACACACATTGCACAAAAATAATAATTGCTGGGGAATTTTAGACTTTTGTTTTTAGTGTAAAAAACGCTGTTTATAATATGGTAGCGCACCATGAAACGCATGCAAAACATTGTGCTTATGGGTATATGCGACGGTACAGTGGTCGTGCGTATTTAAAGTTAAGTTATAACATTTAAAGCATGGTTTCGTAAAAAAAAAACACAGACAATCTCGAAACTACGACCTTCAATATCTCCATAACCAGAAGTTACCTGATATGGTCCAGTACAAAAAATAATCCACAATGGCGGAAAGAACATATACCTATCTTCGTTAAAAGCGTCTTTTTACACCCTGCAGCATTGGCAAATGCTACATTCATTGGAGGTTGTTCGCGATAATACAATTTTATCGCGAACAACCTCCTTTTATAACAAATTCTACCTTATTTACAACCAGAAAGGTTTTTTCTTCATATTGGTTTTTTTGAATTTTGAATCAGAAACTGTCATTGTCTTTTCTCTTGTCGAGATTTTTTTCATTGGAAGTTTGATTTGGTCACAGGACGGAAGTCCTTGTTAATATTTTTTCCGTTTGACCATATATTTATTTGCCACGATATAAAGATTTGAACGACCGAGTTCGTTCGTTGTGCGACTGGATCAAAGTACAGAAAGCACAAAATTACATCATCTAAAACTTGCGAGTCTGGTTTCATCTTTCAGGACTTGATTTATCCGAAGACTGGGCGAATCTTGAATTCGCCCCCACCGCTAGCCTGGGACCAGACGGCTGCAAGCTTTTGTTGGAATTCGAACCCCACGCTGGTGGTTTCAAGTACCAGCCAGCCAGCGAGCCTTCCAACTGCCAATCTGGAGTCTAGGACCGGATTTACATATATTTAGTAGTTTTTTTTAAATTTCTCGTAGTATATTGTCTTATTTAATTTAAAACTTTCTTATAAATTGTTGTCTCGCTACCGGATAACAGATTGACCTGGTGCGTGTTACCCATTTTAGGATTAGCAAATATTTTTTTAATTGCGGAAGTTATAGGAACGTTTGCAAACGGATCGTGACCGACGCGTACTTAACAGTGGAATTTATAGGGCTCTAACACCAGGGACGTCGCATCAGAGTTTTACTTAATCTTTTTAATCGTGCTGTGTTCTAACTAGGGTTTTGTTTACAATATTTTTTATTTCCACTAAATTAAACGTGTACAAGTGAAGATCTGGATTTTTATTTCGCTACAACCCGTTATAAGTAAGTTTGTTTGTTTACAAATTCAATATTGTTTTAACATGCTTGAATGGTAAACAATCCAAGAAATTGATGAGTTTTATGAGTAAACTTTCCTCTACATAATCTCCATATCGCTGTATTTCAGCTCAACTCACACAATACACCGCCATCTCCCCGGACGTGTGTATGAACTCATCAGAGAAACTTGGTTTACTTGTTGTTCATGTTCCAAGTATTAACATCATTTTGATGACAGGAGATACGAAGAGCAGTCATAACTACTTGAAGTATATGAGTGAGATGAGCGAGCTAGCACCATTAACAGAGGATCCTTAACATGACACCTCAGACGATCGACGAGAGAAGCTATGCCTTCATGAATTTGAAATAAACGTTTTTAATTTTTAAAACATAATTTCAAGACAGGGGTAATAAATGACATATAACAGGGAACTCTTTAAAGGATCGCGTCTTATAAACTAAACAACTTTCTCCGTGGGACCAACATCGTAATCGCGAAAAAACTCATAAGTGCCATACATTTGGGTCGAATAGGTATTGAAGTTTTATATGGGACAGTTGACCATTTTTTGGTCCAATGGAGCAGGATGTTCTGTCTGTGTCCCTTAAATATGACCATACCTTTCTGATGCATGCTGTATAGGTGTACGAACAAAAGTATGTATACACTCGATTTTATTCAAAAGCGATTTACTCCTTTATTTTTAAAGGAAATTTTATGTTGTTACAAACATAGCATTTTCGAACCCATAGGTTTATGTAATGTGTCGTATTTCAACGTGGCAATCGTTATTTCACGAAAAAATCGCAATTGAAAGTTGTCAAGTGTTGACATATTGGTGCTCGTGACTGTACTATAAAAGAAAAAAAAACGGTCCTAGGTGAAAATGGGTTGAAAATTGGCAGTCAAGCTAACCTTAGTTAACTGCATTTAATAGAAGCTATTTCATCGAGAACCAAACTGATGCTGTGTTTGCAACTTCGCCCAACAGTTTCCTACTCGAACAGATTAAGTAGTATGAGTGTAAATTGCTAATAGTTTCCCGCTTCTGTAAGTCCTGTCTAGCCACAGCTTAAGAACAGGACAGTATGGATATAATGTATCCTGATTTAGACATTATGACATTAGACTTTAACCCAGGGTCACTACAAACGTGCAACGAGTAAGAAATAAATAACAGAACTGTTGTATACTTTATGTTTTATCTATGGTTTTTTTATGTCACCTTGACTTGAAAAATAAACGTCAGTGTGCTTCTACGGGTAGCTATACATCAGTTCATTTCTCCTTCCTAAGTTCTAGGCCTTCGCCCTTATACTTATCATTGGCGACGAGGATGGGATAATCATGGAAAAGGATTTCTTAGAGAATTCAGTATGTAAAGGAAAAAATTCCTGCGCTGATTCCAAAACAATTTCGAGCTTTTAAGTTTCTTAACCTTATTTTTCTATTTTTAGCGCTAAAAATTATATGACGGAGTTTACTTTAACATAAACACATGAAACCACTTGACTTTCATTTGACCTCCAAATGACTTCAAAAGTAGGCAGATTTGGAATATTTTCGGTGCCTCCCAGGATAAAAAAATCAAGTCAAACGTCAACTTTGGGGATGACCATAATAATATAATGCAGTCATGCGAAAAATTCGGCTTTTGAATTGATTCAAATCAAACGAATTATTCGAGTATATGAAGCAATAGATAAACAATATCCTTCAAAATGATTCAGATTGTGATTGAGAGTCGATGTGGCGACTCTTGGCCCCAGGCCTGCATTCAGAATAGCAGTGCGATCTGTAACCATCTCACCGTGAAAACTTAGGTGAAGAAAGAAAGAAAGAAAAGAAAGAAATAAAATACATTTATTTGGCACAAACTAAAAGACACAATACACCAGATACATACATCAGACAAAACAGACAATAAAAAAAAAAGTGAGCGTGGAATGAGCTGTCATTCCAACTAATGCTAGGGATTGACACTATTGACAGCTCACTCTAAGCTCACTTCACTTAACTTTTCACGGTGAGATTTTACAGACTCGATCGGCAGTTTCTTTTGGCAGAAATTATGATGATGGTTGTCGTTCTTTAAAGCCACATAAAATGGCTACAACTCATATGCCGAGTGCTAAACAATACATTCCCTTGACTATATTTTGTACAAACTTTTCTTGTTTACTTTCTAAAATTTAGGCTTCCATATTCATGGCTACGTCTGGCCGCACTTGCTTGTAAAGAATTGCAGTAGTAGAAATACATAATGTATGTAGGCCGTTTCGTCGGTCTGCCTCAGTGACTAACGGAGGTACTAAACTATAAAGTGCCAGCGCTGTGACCTGGCCTTTGAAACTACACAGGTACGAGTTTAATAACATGTTGAGTTTTAAGAACACTTCAATTTTACGCGCATATTTTATCCTCTGGTCTTGAACTTATGTTTTCGTTTTCTTCCATCCCTTGAATCCCAGTTCTATCTGGGGTCGGGTCTTCTTGTACAGCGGCGCCAGGACGATTTCTATGTTGTCATATGTAGTTGTTACGTTCTGCGCTTTTATCTAACTCTCAAAACTGGATCATCATGTAGCGGGGGGTCTTCCTGTTCGCAGGTGTTTCGATATTATATTATTATATACAGTCTTGAATATCCTTAATAAATAAGGATATTCAAGACTGTTTTTACTTAGAAGCTATCATCTTCCTTATTACGTGGCCGTGCCATCTAAGCATGCTCTTTTTTAGTTTGTTTTGAACTTATATATTATGAAGAAACCGGCATGTTCTATAGTTTGACCAAAACCGCTGTACCGCGCCTTCGGTATGTGCGCGGCCAGACGGGGGGGCAGTGCAGGCCGCTCATTCGTCATCACTCACGGCGTCCCGCCCCCCGCCTCGCCGCGCATTCCTAAGGCGCGGTACAGCAGTTTCGGTCAAACTATAGAACCAATAATTCGAAGACATGTGACATTTATCAATCGGCACTGGGCCCGCGTGGTGGATTACAGCCCACTCTCTCTTGAAGAGAGAAGGCCTGTGTCTCAGCAGTGGGACCATTATAGGCTGATTATGCTTGAACCTATGAGCATGTTCCATGCCCATATTGCCACTTCTGGTACTAAGTTCACATACTTTGCAATCAAATTATAAACGATATTTTTTTTGTACTTAACCAAAGGTTTCTTTAATACTTATCTAGCGACCCGCCCCTGCTTCGCACAGTTTTTACGACCTAACAAATATTCAAGATTTCCTTATTTTGCAGGGTGGCAGCGACATCGACGTGCAAACTGTTACCATGGAATTAGTACATGATACTGAAAATCTTTCGTTTGTTATTAAGAAAACTAAAAACTGTTCCTTACATTTCGATTGCATTTACATTTCTCTTTTCTATGAAAAAGTTGTTATTTATTATACCCGACGAAAAATTTTCCACGGTAGAGTCTAGAATCATGTGCTAATTTCATGGTTACAGTTTGTGCATCGATGTCCCTGCCACCCTGTATGTAAGTTTAATATGTATGTATTATACTAATAAACCTTCCAGAATACATTTTCTAATTCTAAATGATGGTGAAAACTGCATCAAAATCCGTGGCGCAGTTTAGAAGAACAACTCGGTCACACAGGCAGACACGAAAAGCGACTTTATTTTATACATAACATGTCTAGAATATAGATTTTCTAAATACTCATGTTCGTGCTCGTGGTTAGAAAACTTTCCAGACAACTATAATACGACCGGCGTTATGAATATCCTTTCAAAATAAATAACTTCGTATAAAAAGGCCTGAAATGAAAAGTTATGTGAGTGAATCTCGCCGAACAAGCTGATTCTAAAAGTTAATATTCAATGTCGGAGTGGCAATTTACACAAGTATTTCTCTGAAAGGCCCAACTGTTAACTAGAAGCTTGAATAATGTAAGCAGAGGAAGGTTCGTAGAGGACACTTTCTAATTTGTATAAAAAGAATTGATGGTAACGAACGATTGTATTTCAACTTCTTTTCTTGCGGGCCGCTTAAAGGTTTTTATGCAGTTTGGAAATTATCAGTCTATTAAGGCTTCGCTATAAATAATTTCTGCTCCGCGAAGTTCCGCCTAATAATATTTTAACAGATGATTTTTGTCTTCATTACAAATTGAAACTTCTTAGGAACTTGTAAACAAAAGTCCAAAAAGTCAGAAATATTACAGTTTCTGCGAGTCATTCTCAGAACAGGCTTAATTTATTTGAATTTAAATAATTATAAGGCTTATCAAAATCGTCTTAAAATACTCATAACACTTGATATTCAGTGGATCAGGTTCTGAAGTCCCGAGAATTGTAAAGCGTTTATTGAAGTGTACAGTGTCTACAAGAAAATAATTTTATATAGGGCTTTAATTAGACCCTTGAATTTCAAATAACATAGAAGGAATTATTTCGAGTCAGCATTTCGAAACTAATTAAAGTTTTCATTCTCAGGATAAAAGCGTCTTGTATTACAAAGGATTTGTTCGACAACATCCGCGAGGCCTACGGCCTACTGGCTCAGCGCGTCACACTCATTGTGCACAAAGACGAATAAGTAGGTATTGTTTTGTTTTCAACTGCCGCTCTCGAGGGTATAAATGAGACGCGGCCTGGATAATGGGGACATTTCATCAGCTCTTATAAAACAAAACAACATCACACTGATGTAGTTCAATTTTCTATAGGTAGATACTTCTTTATACTTATGTCACGTTTTCTTTCCCTCTTTCGTGTGGGACAGAGTAGGATCCTCGTCTCCATGCCTCGTTTGACTGTGCGCTAGTACCTCTTGAGACGTGAATAGCAGGCGTCTCGTTTAGAAAGTGCAGAAGTAGTAACATGTTACTGGGCCATTAAGTCATTCGCTTCCCTCCATTTACTCTTACGACTTGCGACGGAAAATATGCGCATGAACCTGCTATTACGTGGCATGTGTTTCTTTTTACCCCCATAAGCTTGAAATTGCCTGGTATGCTGGTAAATTCAGGTATTCTTTGAAATACGACGAAAATATAGACAAATCGTTTGCATTTCATAAACAGAAAAATCGAAAATTATGATTGCAAATTAATGAATCGAAATGGAAATACATTTTAAATTATCGTTTTCAATTAGGGACCGATATTGAATGTTATCAATCGCGTACCCGAACGTAATCGGGGCAGGAATCAGTCTCGGAAAGGGACTGGGCGATTCAACTGTCATTTCTGTGAGTTAACCGACCTAGTAGTTCGCTTAAGGATACCTAATGACTCGTCCTTATATAAAGATACTTACTGGCAATAAGAACATATAAGTGGTACAAATATACTCGTAGCAGACATTAAATGAAATACGTTCCAGATTGAATGCCTCATTAAGCTTATTTGGAGTGGATATTCAATCTCAGTCGAAAAATACCCCTTACTGACGGGGAAGTACCCCGTCAGTAAGGGGTATTTTTCGACGTTTTTTTTGTTTCGGGTTTTTTTTGTTACAAATTATTCTGTATCCTTTTTTGGAATATTGCTGGCACTCTTTATATTTTATGTACTTCCCACGTAAACCTGTTCAGCTTAGTTGCTTATTAAATTTGATTATTAAAATATAATCATCATCATCTCCTAATTTGTTCGGGGACGGCGCAACATGTCCATATATTTCTCTATTAGTAGTCATCTCGATACTCACCGCCTTTCTAGCTATATGATCTTTCACAAAGTCCATTCAGTTTCTCGTTTCTTTGGTCTGCCCCTACTCTTATAGCCATCGATATTCATACTCAAAACATTTTCCGTTTCCTCACGACATTTTCCTCATTCCTTCGCATCACATGCACATACCATCTCATACTCAATACCACAGATAGCTGTCTTCCTTATTTTAAATCTCTGAAAATATACTGGAAACGGCTTTATTTGTGAAAAATAATCCACATCTGTTTTAAAAATTGTCGGCAGTCAGAAGCAATCCAATACGAACTCAATATATACATCAATTGTGCCAAGTTAAATGTAAAACCGCACTAATGCAAAAACGTTTTTTTGGCATAGCCCCACGCATTTATAACAAAGTAATAATAGTAATAGTAATATTATTAAAACTACTGTATTCAAATTTAAAAGGGCACTAATCAAAATATTAATTAAAAAAAGTTATTACACAATTGACGACTTCCTTAATGATGAATCACTGACTGATTTATCTGATATTATACCATTTGACTTTTTATTTTTATTGCAACCTAGATGACATTTTTTACTATATTACTGTGACATTTTTACTGTTTTACTGTGAAATTTTTAATTTGTTGTAATTCAAACGATTTGACATTAATTTGTATTATTTTATTCTACTAATTGTTTTTTAATATTATATCTTTTGTGTAAGTAAGTTAAATAATAATATGTTTTGCATGCCCATGTGACGGTAGAGCATGGAGGACTCTTATAATAAAACATTTTTGTACAAATACCCATGTTTGCAAACCAATAAATGATTTGATTTGATTTGATTTGACCATGACAACCGATGTCCGCACAACCTTTCACCTATTAAAATATCTATGTGAGTATTTGTATTAAAAACGTAAACATGCCATATATTCCCTTCCCTTCCCGAAGATGTTTCCCTAAAAAAGTTAATGTAATATACAAAACGACAAGCCGTATATTTACATTTTCTTATCGGCACGTACTTATATGTGACGGGGATGTATCTCGCTAGTGGCAGGGTCGAGGGCGCTATCAACTGTAATGGGGGACTTGGCTGGATTGCCGCCGATTAGACCTAACGGCCCGTGGGAATATTGAAATATATATACCTCTTTTTGTACTCCCACAACTGGTATCTTCAACGAACAATGTAAGAGCAATTTAGAGATATCGTGATCGCTGACAATAACGAAGCCTTTTTAGTGAATCGTATCTCAGAATGTATTCATTTTACTTATCTTTACGAAAGGCTTTGTACTACCTTCAGATAAGCTTCTTAAGATATTTTAAGAGAAATTTGGAAATGGCGCTTTTCTTTTTCTCTTGCTGTAATAAGATGGTTTCGTCGCCTGCAGAAAACCAAAAGAATGCTCAGCTTTATTTTTCTTTTCGTGACTGCTAATTGGCAAGATCTGTCCAAATGTAACTTCGTTTTTAAAACCTTGAAGTAGGTACACCACAAACTCACATGTTTAGGTACTAGGCATACCTACCTACCTTACTACATATAATGCGGTATCTACTGCAGAAGTTTTAAGTTTCTTTATGGCGGAAATTATTCACGGGTCCAGATTTAAAAGAGTAATGTTGTAAAAGCCATTTAAACTTTTCATAATTTTAATCTGTGCAGGTCACTCGTGACGTGCAGAAAATTATTTTTAAAAAGTTTTGAGAGAAGTTGGAATATATTGGAATATTACTAATTAAAATGTATTACTGACCTGTAACAAGGTTGGCATGATGGAACTGGCAGACAGCATCGGCCTCGTACCAAGAGATGCGGTCCCTGAAGTAGCGGTAGAACACTGGGAACCCTTCCTCAGGCAGGACCCAGGTATTGCTGATGTTCACCTGCACACACATTAATAGTGATAGTAATGAATAAATAAGTAGGTACAGGGTAAATAACGTCAGTTCCTAAGCCGAGCTAGATAGCCGAAAGTAACTAAAATTGATTATCTAACCACAGAAGACATTGTTAAACATTATAAAAACTGCTAACTTCTTTTTGTGCAGCCCCAACAAAGCAATTTGTCACAACGCCTGTCTATTGCACTCGTCAACTATTTATCTTGTGACCAGTGACACGTACGATCTTTGACTTTTTACAAAGATGAAACATTGTTATTCCTTCACAGTTGTAAAGTTTCCAGTCTCTACCAATATAATTCTGTCAAACTTTGTTTATCTATAAAAGACAGCAGAGCACAGTCAACCACGTCAAAACTTCTCTCCAAGAAGGAAGTTTTAAAAGTCAGTGTACTGCTCCGAATATATTCGAGTATTTGAATTGCATGCATAAACTTGTGCAAATTCTATACAAAAAGCGTCAATATTTGCGGAGGATTGCGCCGCACGCCACTCTAATGAACTTTTCCATTCGGTACAATCGTCGCATAGAAGAAAATCCGCATAACAACAAGTGCAAATAAAAATATACTTTTTCTATTGTTGCAGACGTCGGTTGCACGGTATTCAAAGATGCACATGAGGCAAAGTAATATTTACAGTAGAACCCGTATATTATAGTACTAGCTTCTGTCCGCGACTTTCCCATCCGGTCGCATCGCATCGCCTGCTCGCGCTTTTACTTTTTTTTCGTTTAACGTTCTTTCTGACTTTTTTTTCTTTTTGCTCAGCTCTTAATGTTAAATAAAGCCTACAGCCTTCCTCAAAAATTGGCCTATCAAAAGCAAAAACAATTTTCCAAATCCGACTGGTAGTTCCAGAAATTAGCAATTAACGAACGAACTCTTCAGCTTTATTATTAGTAAGTATTAATATAGATTTTGAAAACTATGATTGTACTTGTTCAAAGTTGTTGTAGATAATTCTGCCATCCAACCATCCGCACCGCTGGAGTAGCTACAAATTAGGTACGTAGTATTTAGGCAAATTAACATTTATGTTCTCTAAATTAGTAGAGTCGCTTGTTTTGTAATGAAACGTGAAATCTGACCGCCTCCATTCGGGCCTGATTCCGCGAAATCTCTGTAGATTTAAAGGTAATTTCGTCTGCAATCATCCGTGAAATTTCCACGGGTCTTGTTCAATGTTGTTAACGGCAAAAATAAATTGAAACAAAGGCCTACTTTATTTTAAAAGGGTACATACTTTATTTATCTCTTTTCTTTATAGTATGAACAGTAAACTACAGAGCTACCTATGAAGGTAGCTCATTAGCGAAAACGTATTTACCCGAAAAAAATATCTGTAATATTTTTATTGTAATACTTGGGTTTTGACTCATGCTTCAGCTTCATTTAAACCGGAATATTTATATATAATTTAACGAAGAACATTCCAATAATTGGTATTCCGGTGTAGTTTGGGCGTGCGCAGCGAACTTGCAAAGCAGCCTTCGAACAAGCTGTTCCCGATAACTAAATTAACATGCTGAATTCTCAAGTCTCATCTGACTTCGTAATTCAAACAATCTCTTGTTCCCTCCGTGTTTATGCGTACCAATTGTTCAGTTCGATTCAATTGATAGGTATATCATAAATCTTGATGATACTCCTCAGAATTCCGTTAAGCTCCATTGTATTGACGAGTACCATCTTAAGTTACCCGAGGTTCAATTAAAGCTTTGAATATTCGTACTCTTTTGTCATTTTGTACGAGACTAGCTTCTGCCCGCGACTACGTCTTCGTGTTATTTTTTTGTTTCCCCGCTTCACCCCGTCGCGTCGCATCGCATCTCCTGCCGGCGCTATTACTTCGTTTTCGCTTAGCGATCTTTCTGACTTTTTTTCTTTTTGCTCGACTCCTAAGAGTTCTAGCGTGATGTTAAATCGTCTTCCTCAAGAACTGGGCTATCAAATCCAAAAATACATTTTTAAGTCCGACTGGTAGTTCAAGAGATTAGCGCGTTCAAACAAACAAAAAACAAACAAACTCTTCAGCTTTAAAGCAAATACAGATTAAATAACATATTATCGCCAAACGAATGCCATTCTAAAAGTACTGCATCTTTAAAACCTCCTTGACGTAAGTTAACTTGAAAGTCGTGTATTTAAAGAAGAAAAGTAGGTAGGTAGGAACCTGTCGATTAATATAGACGTTACTAATAAAAGAGCTTATCAAACCAGACTTTTGATCTCCAATCCAAATTCGAAAGTGCTTACAAACAGTGTTGTTTATTTCAAAGCCATTCATTGTATCAAACATAAAGACGTTTCGTTTGTATTGTGAGTTTCAATACCTAATTGTATTTTGTTGTGACCCTTGACATTCTATCTTTTGTCTTTATCAAGTTTACAAATAAATCGTGGTTTGCGTTTGACAGATGGACAAATCACAAAGCTCTGAGGGGTAATTCTCGTAATTTTGAGAACGTTCACATTCTGATCTCAGTCTCAATCTGTCGAAAATACCTCTAATTTCCCTATATTTTGACAAGTTTTTGACATTTGTTTGTCGCCGAGATGACACTGCGACTAGATTTTGAACATTTTAAATTACGTGAATTGGCCTTCTGACTGTGTAACATTGTTATTGGGTGCGAGTCCTTATTTTGTGTTCAAGACTGGAAAGGTACCGCACTCAAAGTCCTTTATATTAATTTTACGGGTATTTTGGGAATTCCCCTCCCCCTTTTTTGAATATATATGTGGCTTCACAATCGGAGAATCCCCCGTGGTGGGTTGTGGCCCACTCCCTCTCACTGAGAGGAGGCCTGTGTCCCAGCAGTGGGAACATTATAGGCTGATTATGATGAATCGTAGAATATCAGTGTACCACAGGAGATACTAATCTTTACTTTACAATCGCTTTTTTCAGTTTTCACAAAAGCAGGCGTTACGTTTTAATACCGACGGATGATAACATCATAGTAACATATTATATGCATTAGTTATTAATGTACAGTAGTTATCCCATACGTGTACATTTTCTTTGAATAAACTTTAAATCCCAGCTCAAACGCTAACGCTAGCTAGAAAGCGCTGAATAAGCTCTTTCATCCAGATACAGTCGGCTTCTAAATTTATGCAGAACGACTGGATACGTAATATGAAAGTCCTTTCAACCTCATAATTATAATCTTTTAGAATTTTGAAAAACTTACCACGTCAGCCGACGCCGACGGCTGAGGCGTAATGGCTTCTGCTTGCAATGTGGTTGTAAGATCTTTAAAATATTCAACACCATGATCGGCGAAATTATTATATTGATCTTTTATTGAAATGTAAAAGGCAGCTTTGAATCTACAACAAAGTCACTTTAACAGGACCATTTTGATATCTACTGATACTGTTATGATATCGGAGCCGACGGAAATCGAACTAGCGTCGCTTCGGTCGCTTGAACCTCGACAAACAATAAAATATAGTTTAAAAATATTATCGATAGATATACGGGGATGCACGTTGTTTTTCTTTCATTTCAAACTAGCAGCGAAATGAAAAGGAAATAATTTTTAAAAGCTCGTATACTACGTATGAATACCTCTTTTATATTAAAGTTATAAAGTTTAAAACGGAAATGTGCTGAGTGTTTATTTCACCTTTATCGTAGTACTAGGTTCTTTCTGCCAGCGACTTTGTCTACGATAAATTTATTGTTCTCTCAAACCACCCCGTCGTATCGCATCGCCCGTCTGCGCTATTACTGTGTTTTCGCTTAGTGTTCTTTTTTAATTTAATTTTTAAATGCGACTGGTACTCGTAGTTCTAGAGAATATATACCGCGTTCAAAAAAAAAAAACACAAATTCTTCAGCTGTATTATAAGTCACATAAAACAAAAATACTGATACTACACTAAAAGTGTTGCTACGGAATAATTAGCAATTGTTCCTGTGTGTCTGCGTTTGTCTTCAAGAACGAATATTTATTCATTTTCCTAGGTTAACTTTAAACATGGATACCTTTGCAATTGAACTTTAAATATATTTTTTCCTAGTTCGACTACTTTTGTTTGTAACTTAAATCTTGTAGTTTTTACTTGTACTGAGTTGGTCGAGTAAAATTTAGTCAAACAATACACCGCATATTACATTTACATACATCGAACAACGAACGTTCAATGGAACTTGGAAACTTTTAAAATAAAAGGTGTATGAAACTTTTCCACTGCCTCTGTAACTTCTTATATAACATAAGATACCTGTATAACAGAACAGTTATATCAAATAGCTCAATTTGTATAAAAAATGGCCCCCATTTAGGTAATCGTAGCGTCAGTGTCTCCCTGACAGAAGACGCAAGAACATTAGGAACAAAGCGGCCCGCGATAACATTGAGGCTAATGCCCAACTCCAACTTGTTTGTGTATTCAACCGTTAGTAGTTTAAGATGGTACTTAAGACGGTTATATTTGCACCCTCCGAACATAATGACGCACAGACACACATGTGGAGCAATCCTGTAGAAATTAACCCCCCGGGTTATACCAGTCCGAGGTGAATTCATTCGAGGGTTAAGTGCGATGAATGTATAATTATATGTTGTATTAATTTATTTAATGAGTACATTCCTGGGTCTAATGTGATTGTGACACGCCGAAATTAGATAAATAAGTTTCGCTAGAGTTATATGTTTGGGTAAATTGATTAAATAAGTTTCGTTAACCGTAATCTATTAAAAAGTTTTGGAGCTGTCAATTTTAGTTAAGTTTGAGAAATGTGTTGTTTTAAAATAGATTGAATTAAAACACGTTTTCCTATGTAAGAGTTTTAGTAAGACGTAGATATTTTTGACAACATATTTGCATTATAAAATAATACTGCATCTTTAAATAATACATATAGAAGTTGCTGCACAAGGTAAGACAAAAAATAGTAATTGTTGAAAAACTTTTAATTGACAATAAAGTAATTCAAAATTGTTGCTAAACAAACTAATAGGTATAGGTAATGTTCGTCTATTTTAAAGCATGAACGTTTAAAGTAAAGAACTGCGACTACTTAAAATTCGGCGACCTTTCATCTTCGTCTTAAATAGGTATCACTGCGGCACCAAACTTTTAAACTAACTACCGCAAGTAATCCGGCCAAGTAAAGGGGGTTATAAGAATAGAAGCTTAAAAGTGATTCTTACCGCACGTCCTTGGACGGAGGCGAACAGAGCCAAGAGCGCGACCGAACACCACAACATTACGTGGCCGCGAACACTCGTAGCGCCGCGTAGCGACCGACTGCAGCTCTCGCTCGCCGTAGCGTGACTGCCGCAAGCTACGACTCCGCTACGAGACTACGAGGCTACGCTGGTCGCGTGCCGCGCCATACGGCCTTATGCTCGGACCTTCGTAGTACATTATGTAAACAAAGTATTTGACAATAACATAGAAGTAACGATCAACCTTTTTTGTTTACACCCGACTGTCTGTTTGTAGTAAAATAAGGTCAAGGATACTTATCAATAATGAAATCTTTGATGTTAGTCCCAGATAATACTTTCCCTTTTACTTCAAAAGACATTAGTCGCTACCCGGAATAAAATAAAGCTAGAACAAAGAGGAAGACCCTCTCTTATTTAATAACTACAGTAAACGACGTCCAACTTTCAGCACTCGAAGGTTACTATGTAAATACGAGACTTTCCTGATTAAAATAATTATTTTTTAAACTAGATAAAAGTGGGACAATGAGCACGGTATTGCGTATTCATTGATATCTAATGCCAAATTCTTGAACGACTTATTAAGATTAAGACGCGCGGAGGAGAATTATGGCTCCTTTTTGCATAACAAATAAAATCCCTATATAAAAGCCTAACGTTATTGGTCATTCTTTGAGTAATAAAGTGATGTATTGTATATTTAGCTAAAGTATATAGGTACAGTCAACAAAAAGAAATAAGTATGCAGGATAGTCGGATAAAGTTGAAGTTTAGTAAGAAACGGATTGATGTTTTCGGATAAAATTTTATTTAATTAATAGAAAACAAACATTTATCAAACTAAATTTCATTCGAAAAAATCCATCGGTTTCTTACTAAACTTCAACTATATCCGACGACCCTGCATACTTATCTCTTTTGTTTACTGTACATACACATAATGGTCGATGTATAACTAGTGTGCTTGCGCATAAGTTTATAGCTGTCGTAAAACTATCTCTCGACTCATCAACAACTATCGTATGGGAGTGGACAGTACAAGACTAACAACACATATACACCTACTGGACCTTTTATGTCCTCATAAAGAAGCAGTAAACCCATGTTACTTAGCCTAATTGAGGAAATACACACATCAGACAGCCCGACCGTAAATCATAAGTAAATCATTAAAAAGTTATGAAATGCTTTCGTAATTAGTTTCAAAATAATAAAGTCTCACTCCAAGTAATTACAAATAAATTCAATTTCGTCTACTGGTTTGGAAGATTAAAACAAGAATATTAATAATATTTCCAAAAGTTTTTACAAATTCTTTAAAGGGAACTCAATATTTAATTTGAGGGTTGTTTGATCGTCGGAGGTAGAAGGCTTAGCAAACCGTTTCCATGGCGGAAGGTTAATTTCAAAAGTTGGTTCATTGCCTTTTTAAGATTTAAAACAAACTTTACCGGATCAAGCCTGGCTTCCAATTAAAAAACCGTTGAATATAGTGTTTAAGTATTAAAAGAAAAATAAATTGGAATTTGTCGAATTTATTTTGATCGAAAGTGAAAAAGTTCATTAACTAGACCTTCTGATTGAACAAACTGAGTTAGAGTTTGTTTGCAATTTTATTAGGTAACGACTTATTATTTATTTATTAGTCAAGCCCTTTTCAGAAGAATAAAACAAAGAAATAGTTTTGTATAACTGGCGATCTCGTCACCACATTACTTTTTTATAGCACACTTAGCATTAGGTTATATACAGGGTACCTATATAACATCAGCTACGAATAAAAAAACCCTCGTTGTTCAACGTAAAATAAGTATTTTAAAATATTGTTTATTGTATTTTACATAGTTACTTCAACTTGCGGCTTTTTTAAATCAAACTTCCCGTCCACATAATTTATAAAGGCACGGAGCAGGCAAAAATGCAAACCTGAAAGTAATTTAGAGTTGATAAGCTAAGCAACAAAACCGTACCTACAGACTAGTAATTTTGTTGAAAAATCAAATGAAAATTCTAACAAACCTCGTGAATAAAACATCAGCAGTGTAACTGCACGTGAACTTTTTCAATTAATCCCCGTCTCTTGTACAAACAGAACACCTACACGCCAACGTGAAACAATTTTAATTACGATTGCTTCAAAACATTCATCAAAACTCGAAAATATTTCAATAAAACCAAATATTTTTTCGAACTCTGTTATTAGTTGTTTTACAAATACCCGTGTTTTAATTTGCAAGCCTGGGATTGGTAGATAAACGTGGTGTACAGTACGTTACAGCTGTACAGGCCCAGGCTTCTGCGGAAGACGTATTATTATGGTGCTGCAAGGCTTAGTTGGCAATCTTCTAACACAACAGATTGATGGTACAGTTCCAGGCTCCTGCCTCTTAAGATGTTACGTAAAGATACGTGCATATTGCTTCCTATTGTGTGCCTCTAAATCCTGTTATAGGATTGCAAACGCTGTTATAAATTGCACGTAAACAGTTTGATAAAACAAATTACTTTGTTACTAAAATCATATGATGAGATCATTATTACCTACACTGAAAAAGGAGAGATTAGACCACTGATACACCTCCTAAAGTTTAGGTTACGAGAGATTATATTCAATCTAAGTATGTTCAATTTTTAATCAAAGTAAAAGGTATCCTTCAAACACAAAAATACGGAGAAATATTCCTATTATATATAGGTATCGACATCACAAAGTAACATTAAGCCTCCTGGTAAAACCGTTTGAGATATAAGCAGTTACTTACACACGAGCGATATCCGCAGTGTTTCCTCAACACACCACCGCAATTCCTGACTCAGCAGTTCAGGTAAATAAGGAAAAGAGTGGTGCTGACGAAACCAAAGTATACATATTAGTATACAGTATTTCAACTAAGAACAAATGATCGAATCGACTACTCTCACATGTAAAAGCGTTTACACGACATATAAGCATGCCTTAGGTAACCAGATTCGGGGTTGTCTCTTCGAGACACGTTTTATACTTGCATTTTTATTAACAAAGTTTGGTTGACAACCCTAACACCCGTTGAAGCGTAGCTTTTGTTTCCACAAAAACGGCCTAAGTTGAGGTACTGGTCTTCTTTATACTGTGACGAAACTGAGGCAGTTTCTCCAACGCATGTTCCGGTGAATCCGTTCGAGTTGGTTCAGCACGTGACGATCATGCAAATGTACCATAATATACCAGCCAGTCCGCCAAGTCTTTTATTGTTCATTTCACAAGCTCGTTCTTCACAAAATATTTTCCTAACAATAACTTTCGTGTGTAATAATCGAATATGTAATGTTACAGTCGTGTTGGATGGAATCCTAATAAAATATACTTATTTGTTGAACGTAATAAATTGTATTACCTGTATGTGCGTATACATTTTTAGTCGAAACACGATACACGGAATTAAAACCTTTCATACCGAGTCATATACTCGTATAATAGGTAGGTGCACGGTCGACGGGTACATAAAAAATTACAAGTTGTGATTGCAATTCGTAATAACTCTATAGGTATTTTTCATGGAAAATATACCTTGCCAGTGAACCGTATAATAAAGAATGAACAAACATTTCAGAACTGGCGTGTATATTTTTATGTGCAACTCATTCGATGTTTTACGAAAGCGGTAATAACTCGGTATCGGCTATTCGGCTCGACAAACTATGATTGCAAATTTCACTCACAAATACGAGTACGCTTTATCGGTTTGTTACTATTCTCTCTTTGTTTATTGTTGTTCCTGCTTTATTACTTGAGTTTCGAGTCTCGGCGCTAACAAGCGTCGCTCTTGAAAATATTTTCCATTATGCAGGACCCGCGGCCGGATTCGAATTAATTTTCATACTACTCACACTGAAGCGAGATGATTGTGTGAGTACTCACGGAATTTCCGTCTTCACGGGACAGTGTTTGCATGGCTGAGTCCACGATCGGAATTTTAAATTACTTAAAATATCACTAAGGCAAGAGCGCTCTATGGGAATAAAACGTTTCAAGGTGCTATATTTAGTAAGTACCTATCCATTTTCCTTTGAGAGGTAGCTGGAGTATATAAAGCAACGTTTTTACTTAATAAGTTTTTCGTTATAACTGTATTGACGTGGGTAATTACTTAGCTGATTGTCTTTTATTAACGTCGGCACGTGTACTTGCTGTAGCTAGGTAAGTACTAGCTTTTAATATATATCTTAGCATTAAGCTAAACTATCGTATTAAGATAAAAGTTGGACTCATTTTCTAGAACACTCAGTAATAAAATAAAAGAAGACAGACCTAAATCAGTTTACTGGTTTCTACGTGATTCGAGTGTAAAATGAGAGAAGGAATGCAAACGCCGCCAATTTCTTCTACACGTAGCTTATTTATGGTCCCGATAAGTTACGTTCACAGACATTGTTTAGTTCAGAACGTGTGTTTGGAAAAAATATATATCTTGAAACCAGCCAACTGAAGAGATACTTTAAAAATCGTTTCGGTTCTTTTATTGACCCTTAAATTGAGTCATCTATTGCATTTGCTATACATAGATACACGTACATGTAAGTAACTTTCTACATTCCAATACACATACGTGTTAAGTAGTAGGATGTTATTTATTCATCCTCAAGAAATCTGAAATTGCCTTGTCATATATTCCATTTATTCCCCAGATTACATCTGACATGGCTACTGAATTCTTTACACCTCGCCGCTTCGTATCGATACCTGCCGAAGAACGAGCTGACTTCATACTCATACGGGGCTAAAACCGCTTATCACAAGTACCGAGCCACTCTATCAGACGTACCGTTCCACGTGCTGATAGTTTATAACAACCTATACTGTTCTGGGACCCTGGTAAGGAGCAAGATTGTCATCACGGTTGCCAGTTGCTTGCTCACTGATAAAGTTAGGAGACCTATTGTCAAAGCTGGAGCTGACACCATTACTGGTCCTGGGTGAGTATTGTGTATGAGTTTTCGTCAGAGAGATTTTAACTTAGATTTGGAGTGCTTTCTATATAGCATGAGCATAATCAGCCTATAACGTCCCACTGCTGGGACACAGGCTTCCTCTCTGTGACGGCCCACTACCTGGCCGTGATCCACCACACGAGCCCAGTGCGGGTTGGTAGCTGTCACAAGTCTTCGAAGTTTTGGTTCTAGGACATGTCGGTTTCCTCACGATGTTTTCCTTCACCGTTTTGAGAGCAGTGTTGATTAGTTTACACGACCTACAACTCTAAGTCACGGTCGTTACCACCACTTCTCCCACTGGGCCACCATTTCTCTTCCGCCTTCTACATACCTAGTACTTTTCAGGTCGCCCATTTTTTTTTTTTAGACAAAAACTTTGCCCCCCACTAGGAATTTCTCCTGTATCGTGGGTGCGTTTACAAACCTTTAAACTCACATACACAAACAGCCAGACCCGGAAATACTACTTGTAGGCCATACAAATATTTATTCCGTGCGGGAATCGAACCCGCGACACGCAGCGCAGCAGTCAATCGATTAACCACTGCACCAACCGTGTCGTCCAATTATGACTTTTGATTTTTTTTAAATAGACAGGTTTATTTTATCATTAGCTTCCAAAGCCTTTAAGTTGACTAACCAAGACTTATAAATATTTATTTATTAATAGGGTACCAATTACAATTTACAAGCTAACACTAAAATAACAAAATTATATCCTAAATTAAAAAAAACCTCCTAAAACTATTTACAAACTAAAATATACGCTATATTTTAGTTTGTAAATAGTTTTAGTTAATTTATTACGAAAAATTTAATTTAATTTAAAGACATAAATATAATGTCTATAATGGATGAAGCTCCGAGGCCGTGATCTTTAACATAATAGCTGAAGGAGCAACGAGTATTACTCTTAGTTTAAAAGACATTATTTATAACTAGCTTGCCGCCAGAGCGCTGCACTAACATTTTAATGAATGGCTTTTAATTTTAAGAGTTAACAGTCCTATTTAGTTTATGGAATACAGTTGATAAAATAATAAATAACAAGTCTGGAATATCAATTCATGTAAATTAGAACAACTAGTTTTGAAGCCTTTTACAATTACTTATTTTTGATATCTTAAGTCGTAAATGACAACAGGCTTTTCAAAAGAATGAAAATGTCTCGCTTTAGAGAAAAAGACACATTTTTATTTTAAATGTTACGTAATTTAACTAATTGTTTTCAGGCAAATAATACCAGTTGTGGACATAAAGATACACGAGTATTACAAGTACATGAGCCGCATAGACAACGACATCGCCATGCTCATGCTGAAGGTAGGTACTCATCCAGTCATCCGCTCATCCGCTCATCCCCACTAAATTTAATTACAACACGTCGGAGTAGAAGGTGTGGATAGTAATGTATTTGACACAGTTACACGCTTCAGTAAGTCATATGAGTAGGTATGTTCGGGGATAGAGATACCAATAAATAAATACGAGATATTTTATATCAGGAAATTCTCAAAGATATTTTTTTACTAAACACCTACCCCATTCATTCTGCTGCAACTGTCGTATCATCAGCGTATTTAGTTATGTTAGAATTCGTAAGTTGTTAATGTACTCAAACAGTAGCAACAAGATTTAATAAGTATGTGTGTAAGTGATCAGAGTCTGGAAGAAGCTTCCAGTTTGAGATTATCTAGAAAAAAGTTAGTATCCGACTACAAAAAGAATTACATAACGTTATGTGTATTGCTTTTGGAAGCCAGCGATCTATTTGTTTGACCAAAGTTGTTTTTGGCACAGGATTCTGGAACGCTACGTAATGTGTAGCAGCGTTGCACATCATGTTTCAGGCACCTTTAGATTTCGACTTACCTGCTTACAACCAGCTGCCCCCAATATCTACGCTCATATTTATATACTACTAGCCTTATGTACCTACGTACGTACTACCGGGGTAACAAGTATCTTATGCCCTAACCCAGTAACACTATCAATCACAATCTGAATCATTTTAAACGATATTGCTAATCCATTGCTTAATATGTTAGAAAAATTTGTCTGCGTAATAACTTAAGTAACGCAATGAATGTTGTGGAACTGTCAAAATGAAAGCCTTTGCTACTGTTAGTGTGATACGCAATTACCGCGCTGGTCATGGTCTATCTGTCTGTCCGGATATGGCCATCCAAATTCACACAGAGTGTTTTTGCCATTTATAATATTAGTATGGGATACACATTAGTAAGTATAGGTTAACGTACCGGCTTCTCGCTACGTGATTACGTGTCTTTAAACTTAGAATACATCCTCTCTCACTATTCCGGAGGGGATCGTGAGGGGCTCTTAAGGGATTAAATAAAATTGAAAATAGGAGTATCATCTACCTGAACACCGCATCTAGTGTGAATTTATTAAAATTGAATAAGATCTCAAAATTGGATTTTGTCAGGACTTTGGTAGAAAATAAAGGTCATAAAAATACCGAAGTAACTGTTTACTGGCGTAGGTGCAGAATGATGCACTATCGCCTTTTTGACAAGGTCTATCGGGTCGACTTTCAATAAAATACAAGCCTCTTACAATCCTACTAATATTATAAACATGAAACTTTGTATGGATAGATGGATGTTTGTTACTCTTTCACGCAAAAACTACTGAACGGATTTGGATGAAATTTAGCACACAGATGGTTTATAACCAGGATTAACATATAGGATACTTTTTATCCCGATATTCCTACGGGATCGAAACTTATGCAGGTGAAACAACGGGGCGCAGCTAGTTGTAACATAATGTACATACTCACAGTTATTTTCATTAATTCCTCTTGGCGCTGATCTGATTATTCCTCACGACACGTTTTATCCACAATCAGTACACAGACACAGCTTCAACTTTAACATAAGACTACGACGATTTAGTGACATCCAAGGGCTGGGAATTTCGCCTACATTGATTGACATCATTTTTTCCTATAAACACTATACTTTTAATACAATTTAATTATAGAATTTATTGTATTTGATTCATATTTATTATACCATGACAGTTTTGATAATGCTGTCGCCATGACAACTTTTCTTTCAAATCCTTACCGGCCTGTATCTTTTTATCTGATTATACATTCATACTTCTCCAAAACTAATCATGGCCACTATATCATATCTCAAATTCATATTTTCTACATGATATTATTCTACGAGTTGACATAATAAATCCACGCAACACGTGGATCAGTTCCCGTTTCGCCTCTAAAGCGAACACATTAAAGCCTGATACTCCAGGGCCACCTATCCCGAGAACACCCAGCGTACCTCTCCACTCCGGTACCTGATGGACCTCTACACGCCTCCATCCTCCGTCCTCCGTCCTTCGTCCTCCGTCCTCTGTGAAGACCTCGAGAACCAGTCGGATCGCCGCCGCGCGTCGCAGGAGGACTCTGAACTCCTATTGGATCGCGCCTCATCCGAGGGCCGTCTCACCTGGCGGGCTGACAGCACCCCGCCGTGCCCGCTTCCTCCTGCTGCCGTGCTGCGTCCTGCTCCTGCTGCGTGGGCCCTCCTATGGGTAGGCTCCGTGCCGCACACACCAACACCTGCCCTCACCTGCACCTGCACCTGTCACCGACACTTGCCTCGCGTCGGTCTACCTTTTCAGCTCCATCTGCAACTCCACCTCAGCTTCCTCAACCCACCTATCGCGCATCGTCACCCATACACCCCACCTCCACAAACCACTGTCATTTCTCCATCCTTATCTGGTAAATAAATCTTTAATAGTTTGTTTACTTACCTTTCATTAATTTAACTACCTTAGTCTTTAAAGTTAAGCTTTTCTTGTCGCTACACGACATAGTTTACTATAAAGTCCAGGTTTTCTCACAATATCTTTTTCTTCACCGGAAATATATTGTGAGTGTCAGTAATGTCCAAATTAAACTCACAAAGTAAGTACATATGAATTGAAAAGAGAGCGAAGGGAACAGAGCAGACCACTGCTCTGTTCTCTTCGCTCTCTGAGCCACTAGGCTCAGTGGTATCGGATCCGACTACGAATTATAGGTCCTGAGTTTAAACGCAGACAGGCACTTTACTTTGTATACTTAATTTCATCACCACTGCTCTCAAAATGTTGAAGGAAAACATCGTGAGGAAACCGGCATATCCTAGGACCAAAACATCGAAGACATGTGACATCCACCAACCTGCACTGGGCCCGCGTGGTGGATTATGGCCGATTTTCCCTCTCACAGAGAGGAGGCCTGTGCCCATATATGCATGTGTAATTAATTTACAGAATAAACAATTTTATTTCATTTCCCAGCAGTGGGAACAGTATAGGCTGACTATGCTGTATGAATTGAAAAAGTCACAGTCATTTACTTGCGAGGGTTTGAAATTCGGTAATATACAAAGAAAATCGGTCTGTCCCCAACCACCTTCTCAAACAGAGAGGAAACGATCATAGAGATTTTCTTATATCTACAAATAATGCCTATTAGATACTGAGTCGCTCCATGTAAAATACTCCAGGTATTCAGCTGCATCCGGTTAGACTGGAAGCCAACCCCAACATAGTTGGAAAAAGGCTAGGCAGATGATGAGGTACTGACCGCAGAATCACTAGAAATCACAAACTAATTATGTTTGAAGCAAAAACAGAGATGCTTGATTGAACTGAAAGTAATAAAGTGAAAATAATAAAGCGAACTGTTCGAATGCTTGTTGCAATAGCAGAAATGCACAGGTAACTTATTTCAGAGGTCTTTGCCCCCAGAGTTTAACTTTACGACCAGCAATAACCATTTCATTTCAACACCAGAGAATGGAATGAAATGCATTTAATTATTGAATAGAATGTTATTACCAACTATAACGATATAAATAATTATATGTGAATAACTACCTATTCGTTATTGTTCCTCTCATCCAAAGCACCACCTAATCTCTTCACCACCCTTGGTTGACGACTGGTAGAGAATGCCTAAGGCATTAAGTCGCCTTTGTACATTTTTGTACGAAAAGTTGAAATAAATTAATTTTAAGGGCGAATTTCACCAAACTTTTAGACCTAGAATAAGTCTTATCACGAAAATAAATTTTATTTTTTTTATAATTTTCCCTTATTAGAACTGCCAGTCAGACGTAAATTTTATTCCACGGATAAAAGATATCTGACTTTGATACAATTAACCCTAAGTATATTCCCAACTAGACTATAATTCGAAACATGACTAACCTAACCATTCTCTAAAAAAGTTTTTACAGTCTGTGTTTTTTTTTAACTAATACTCCGCTTTTTTATTGTTGTATACATATTTATATTGTATGTGTGTATACTTTGTTGGAGATCCCCAATAAATAAATAAATATGAAATTCCGTGCAAAGCAAACATTCACGCACCTTCAAAATCAAAAAGTCTTGACAAATTAACATGCCAAAAGGTCAACAGTACCCTAATATATTAAACGGATCGCTCTGCAGACTGGGTGCGCCACCTATACACTCAGACATGAATTACAAGCCGTCCATCGCATGCCAATTTCAACTAAACAGCAGCAGTGAGTCGTGCCAACTGCCAATATCTAACAGCCTCTTAATCCTGAAAATGAATGACATGGGGTTATTATTCATTTCATAGCCGGTTAGTATATGTATTTGTCGACAGAGACGAAACTTTTTTACGTTTTACGCTTCGATCTGTCAATATGGTTTTGTCAGGATGAAGTGTAGGTCTACGCTAAGTTTCGTTTCTATGTCTTAGGGCCGTTGTTTTAAGCGGTTGGTTATTGTAACATAAGTACGTCGTACGTCAAATAATAACGATTACGTACTCGTTATTATTTGACGTATGGCAAGGCCATTATTATGTAATTGTAATTTAAAACAAAGCTTTTTTTGGTTGACGATAGTTAGCGCCATTTTCAAGTAGATTTGAAACAACCCGCCCTAAGTATCATACTCCCTAATACTCGGTTCCTTTAAAGTTTAAACAAAAACGAATCGTTTTACTTACCGTTGGTAGCATTTTTACTGCCAAACAATAGGCATATAAATAGATCCATATGCGAGGATATACTATGCAAGTCTATGAGGTCTTTGCTTCAGTATTGGTAAAGATACAAGATTCTTAATTTTATCCAATAGCGGTCCGTAATTTATAGGATTTGGCCTTTAGTGCCATGCGATTTTGTATCATATGCGCACCAAGTTTAGTGTTGACCTACCCTGCACATCACCTGTCCTGCAAATGATCGGGGCAAGGTATGCTAACCTCAGGGACCGCAGGTAAGGAGTTCCTGGAAGGACTTGGACTTGGGGGAGGCTTTTGCCCAGCAGTGGGACAGTATAAGCTAAACAAAAAAAATGCTGACGTGTATAGCGCTGCAGGTCGAACGATGTCTCACTATGTTCTGTTTATTTGACAGGAGCACGTGACGTTCAACACAAATGTCAAAAAGGCGATCCTTGTAGAATCAGAAGTGGCTTTGCGGCCTGGTGTCTCCATCGAAGTATCAGGTTTTGGAAGCACGGTGAGGGTAACGCGGTCCTATGAAACTACATAACATACATTACAAACGCCTCATTACTGAGTTATCCTTTCGTATCTGGGCAGTAGGTACCTCTCGCATACTAATATCTTTAGGCTTAGATAAGGGATAGTAGCTAAGAAACACAATGTCAATGAATATCGTGTCGGAACGGTACTGAAAACTTACCTAGTCTGTAGTAGCTATAATTTTAGGACCGATATCAAGGAGCGATAAAGTTCACGTACAACACTGCATCAATAATTCAGCTTGCCGTAGTCCCCTAGACGTAGTCTTCCATAAACTTATGTACTCTGGTGACAAATAATGAAAATCTAAGCAAATAATGTACCCACCTTACACTGATACTCTAATAGAACTGTTACAAGGCGAAAATTCACCCAAAGGGCAATGGAGACATAAGGCTGATCCGGGGCTACCGCACGATCTCGGGCGAGGCGGCAAGCCTCCTTGCCGGACTGCCGCCATGGGATCTGGAGGTGAAAGTCCTCGCGCGCCTGTTTGATTGGCGCGCGGAGGCACTACGCCGGGGGGAAACTCCTTCTGCGAAGCAGTCATACTAGCGAAGGAGGTGGCGGGGCGGGCGAGGGAACGGACCTTGATGATTTCCCATACTGGAAAAAAAAGGGCAATGGAGAGAGTTATGCTTAGAGTTTCCCTACGTGATCGATTCAGAAATGAAGAGATCCGCTGGAGAACCAAGGTAACCAACATAGCCCGAAAGAATAATCAAACCGAATGGGAAAAACAGATTGCCGATGGGGCTGAAAGGTTCTGGAGTGGAGACCGCGTATAAGAAGACGTAGCGTAGGAAGGCCTCCCACAAGGTGGACCGACGATCTTGTGAAGGCCGCAGGAATCCGCTGGAAGCGGGAAGCACAGAACCGGTCGAAGTGGCAGTGCTTATGCCTATGTCCAGCTGTAAGCGTCTTTCGGCTGAAATGAATGAACGAAAATAAACACCGGTAGATGATGTCCTTTAGGATACTATTATTCTAGCAGTGAAGTATCGCATCCTGAGGAAAACCCCAAAGATGCGAGTGAAACCGCGAACAAAAGGAGCTGGTATTATAATACTTTTAAAATCTAGAAATGTTATAATAGTTATCACGTGTTATAATTTAATATAGTGGCATCTCTACACTACCCGGAACAGTGTAATATTTTCTCGTTTACATTGTTCGCTGCAAACGCCATCTGTCTTCCGTGTTGCAAACTATGTAAATACGAGCAACACTACCAGACGGCATTTTCACTGACCAAGCCAATGTGCTCTCGTTCAACACCTCTTACGAACGAATATAGCCAAGTTTTGGTAGATGGCGTTTTCTCACAGTATCTATCAGTATATTGGTCCATTAAGTTCTATATTATAATTAAGAATTTGAGATAATTTTCCAGTTATGGAACAACAAACTGATTATATATTATTACTCTTAACAAAGTTCAAATTCCATTTCAACAAAACTAATTAGGACCTTTTTGCTACAAATGGTCACTCAAAAATCAACTCAGAATACATTTGACTAAAGTAGATAACTGATAAGTGGCGATGGAATGTACAATCAATCAATATAATTATGTTGTACTACTTGCAATCAAATATTAATCATACACTCAAACTAACGCATCAGGCTTCACGTTAATATTATATGATCTGTCTCAAACTATCACAAATAGTAGGTAAACTTTACTAATCTATCTCGAAGAAGATTTCCCGAGAGATTGGCATACATAGTTACGATATTTATACCCGTTTAAACGTAAAAAATCAAGCAGTCCGCTTTTGCATAGGCATTCATTTAGGTGGCTTTTGTATACTTAGGCATTTATTTAGGTGATGCTTAGTGCTACTAAAGGAGTCATTACAATTAACCAACGTTGGCATATGCTATTGCAATCTTTAGGAAATATAAATAAATTATTCACATTTCCTAAGAAAAACTTATAATTTTTAAATGGGTCTTTAATTGTTAATGAAGGACTATTTTCGCTTACAGAAGTGTTATCTTCCAAATTATAAATCAAAGTGTGTTAAAAACGTCTCTCTTTATTACAGAACTTGGCTCAGGCTTTCGTGAACCAGCTGATCTGGACCGAAATGATGGTCATAGACAAGGAGGAATGTAATGAATTACATCGACATCTTACAACCCCATCAAATTTCTGTGCAAAATATTCACCAGTAAGTTTTTTTTTTTAATTAATAATTGGATAATGATTTTATTTCTGTAAATAGGTTTGTACAAATACTTTTTCAGGTCAATCATATTTTAAAAACTACGAGTAGATGAGGTCGGCGTTTTCTATCTGATTACTCTGAGAAGAAAAGCCGAAACAAATTCAGAGGTCACAGCCTCTTCTAAATTCCACATAATCTTGGTTAGATCATGTGAAGACCATATAGATCTGAAATGGTCTCTTGAGGAAAGAACCACACAGATTGAGTGGACCTTTCCAAACAGTGCACGCATTTGTCAGTAATCGTGCTGCTCAACTCAGAATTTAAGGAGCTCTACGATTTAACGAACAATAAAAGGGCATTTGGGTAGGCCGCATAAATTACTCAAACATTGTTATCCAATGTATGTAGGTAGCGATATCACGTTGATATCAGCGGGGTAATTCTCGTAATTTTAAGAACGTTCACAGTCTGATCTCAGTCTCAATCTGTCAAAAATACATCTAATTTCCCTACATTTTGACAAGTTTTTGACATTTGTTTGTCACTGAGATGAGACTGCGACTAGATTTTGAACGTTTTAAATTACGGGAATACGGGCCCAGGTGTAGGGGCATCGACTTGTGAACTTTTATCAAACCGTTGTACGAGTAGGTACTTATCCCTAGGGGGCTTCCCACACCGGGCGTGGTACGGTTCGTTCACGAGGTGGTTGTGTTGTGTTTGTTTTTTTTCTTGCCCTCCCTACGTTTCATATAAATGGGACAACAAAATAGGAAGCGAAAGCTCTGTGTGCAGTATGTCATCACCATAATTAGCCTAATAATGTTCCCACTGCTGCGACACAGGCCTTCTCTCGGTGACAGGGAGTGGGCCATAATCCACCATGCGGGCTCAGTGCGGTTCGTTAGACGGCACATGTCTTGGAATTTTTGGTTTCCTCACGATGTTTTCCTTCACCGTTTTGTGCAACCGTGTAGTACTTTAAACTTTGCACATGAGATGCAAAGATGATGATGAATATTATGATCTTTGCATGATGATGATGACATGAGATTTTTTTTGTGGCGATTGTTAATGACATCTTCGATATCATAGGGCGATATTCTGTCTTAAGCCATTCTTAGATCAGCCGAGCTTTTCTGTAAAAATCTCAGGGTGAAAACTTAGGTAAAGTGAACTTGAAGTGAGCCGTTATTCTACCTGTGGGGTAATCGCGTAACACACTAACAGTAGCAAAGGCTTTCATTTTGACAGTTCAACAACATACATTGACTTATTTACGTTGATGAGCAGACAAATTTTTCGAACATATGAAGCAATAGATTAGAATGGATCGCTTCAAAATGATTGAGATAGTGATTGAAAGTGCTACGCAATTAGGATGCTGATGCTAGGGATTAACATGATTGACTACTCACTTCAGCTTTACTTTCCCGATCCGATTTTTACAGCAAGTTTGCGCACCGACCAAAGTTAAATATGCTACATCATGGAAGAAATAAAAAAGTAAGAATGAAACATTTGCCAAGCGCTCGAGCAGTTCCTTCGTAAGCGGAACTTGGCTGCAGGCCAAGATGACACTAGGATGAAGGAGAGAAATTTATATCGCAATTTAAAATAGTATATAGGTATTCCGGTTCCTCCATAATCTGCCGGACAAGGTAGAAACCTTTTGAAATGTTTGTTTCACATTGTCACGAAACTTTGCATTTTATAGAGGTTTTAAGCCTCTTATGAAAAGCTGCCATGCGCGTATCTGCAAGTCTAAATCCTTACTAATTGGTACGACTAGGTGAGAATACTCAACGCAAAACCCAAGCTGAGCATTTCACATCGCAGTTTTTTATCTTTTTTTAACGTTAGGCACCTACCTACATAGATTTTAATTTGTGGGAGATTGTAAATGGCAATTGTAAGCTAATTGTGTTAATCATTTACCTATACATATATTATGACACTGAAGAATAAATCTGCCTAGCCTTTTCCCAAATATGTTGGGGTCGGCTTACAGTCTAACCGGATGCAGTTGAATACCAGTATTTTACATGGAGCGACTGCCTTTTGGGGCCTCCACAACCCAGTTACTGGGTAACACGATACCCCTTGGTAAGACTGGTTGTCAGATTTTTTTTGGGTTACTGACTACCCGTAACAACTGTCAAAGATCTACGAATGACAGCCGGGACCAACGGTTTAAGGTACTTTCCGAGGCAAGGAGGGGTCTTGATATGTACCTACTGGATGGTCACCCATCTAAGAACCGACCGCGGCAAGCGTGGCTTAACCTTCGATCGAACCGTACGGCTGTTATTATTTAGCCACGACCCCTCCTAAATATGAGACTCCCCTAAAATAACACCTTAATGTAGGTAGATGAAAAAATTTTGAATTTTGTGTCTTTCTGCTATTCATAACCTCAACACGATCAATTCACAAATCTTATCACAATTTCGTAAAACATCATCTCTAACGGAAAATATTTTTATGTGCACGAAGCTTTACGAAATTAATCTGTATACCTCCACAAAGGGTCCCACCGATTAGGAGGATATTCACGTGCCAAAGTCCCGAAAAGTCACATCAGTGTCTAAGTACCTCTTACACGTAGGTCTCTAACCGCTGTAGTGTCCCAGGAGCGTCGTCTGAGCGACAGCGGAGGCCCGGCCATGTATAATAGAGAGCTGCTCGTCGGGATTCTGTCCTATGGAGGCACGAGCAGTGATGACCCTCATGTCGCCATCTTCACTAATATCTCCTACTTTCACAGGTTTGTATATTTTGTTTCTTTTTTAACCGACTTCTAAAAAAGGAGGAGGTTCTCAATTCGGACGTTCGTATTTTTTTTTTTTTTATGTTTGTTCGGGCATAACTCCGTCACTTGCCACCCGATTTGAAAAATTCTTTTTTTGTTGGAAAGGGTATATGTACTTCCCAAATAGTCCCATAGAAATTTCATCAAAAATGGTTTAGTAGTTTGGTTTTTACACCAAAATTACTGGTAAAAATTACAACTAAAAAGTGAAAAATAAAAACTTTTTTGCAAAAAAATACAACCGACTTCCAAAAACGACACTACAAAGTGAAAAATAACTTTAATTTCGGAAGTCGGTGGCAAAAAACGAAAATGCGAACCCAACGACACCGACTTCCGAAATTAAAGTTATTTTTCACTTTGTAGTGTCGTTTTTGGAAGTCGGTTGTATTTTTTTTATAAAAAAAACATTGAAGACAGCCAGCAATTTGGATAGACAATTCTCATACTAAATTAATTCTCTCGCATGTGTGCTTTTGCCCTGGCAGTTCAGATGGAAAGCAGAGGGATAATACCGTAACAATCTAACAGTAGCAATACGTTATTCATTGCGTTATTTACGTTGCTGTGCAGATCAATTTTTTGAACATATGAACCAATGGATTAGCAATATCCTTCAAAATGATCCAAATTGTGATTGAAAGTGTGTAGGGTGCAGGTTGTAGTCGCCACCGATAAGTCTTTAATTTTCTTTAACTAAGGACTGTGACCAAAATGAAGTAGCAGTTAAATTAACAACAGAACAGTTACTACTACATATTAACTAAGTTAGTAGTTATAAACAGTGATAGGAATAGGTAGTGCCTATTTGCCTAAACTTCGAAGAACAGAGACAAGAAACGGAGATTTCCTTAGGACTAAATTTTTTCCGGGACATCTGTCCCGAAATTCAGGACAACACTTTTAAGTACATTAAAAAAATATGTTATTTGTAATAAGTAATTCGTCTATATTTACCTAAAGTTTGCGACTAGACATAACATTTATAATTTATAACTCCATAATAATAACGAAAAAAAAAAAATGAATAAATTATAAATGTAATTTTCCGTCCACCTACCTACCGGTTGTTGTAGCAATGCATCATTTAAATGCAGGTACGGTCACCAAAGGAGATAAGTAACCAGGGTCGTCGGGTATAGTTGAAGTTTAGTAAGAAACCGATTAATGTTTTCGAACAAACTTTAATTTAATTAATAGAAAACAAACAGTTCATTTATTAAATTCAATTTCATTCGAAAACATCCATCGGTTTCTTACTAAACTTCAACTATATCCGACGAACGTGGCTACTGATAACTAGCCAGGGTCGACTAAAAAACGCAAACAACCTACAAGCTATTTTAATTGAAATAATCGGTTTTTCCAGTTTTATTAAAAAAACTTGATGCGTACGGTGTTAGAGGGAATGTTCTTGAACTTATAAAGTCATATTTGCACGACAGAAAACAAATAACCGAAATAAGTAGGCTAAACACTAAAACCAAACATGAAGAAAACATTCCATCGGAGGAACGAACCGTTACCTACGGAGTACCACAAGGAAGTGTTTTAGGACCTTCTCTTTTTACACTTTACATAAATGACTTTCCAAAGTCAATTGACCATCCTGTAACACTTTTCGCGGACGACAGTACTATAACTATACCCTGTAATAATAAAGACCTATATAAATATGACATTACTAATACATTGATCAATACTATACAATGGTTAGACAATAATAATTTAAAAATTAATTTAGGTAAGACAGTAATTATGCATTTTAGCCAGCGTTTATTGACATTTTCCAATCTTGACATTACATATAATGATATAACAATTGATATAGTTAATTCAACTAAGTTTCTGGGACTAATTATTGACCGACATTTAAATTGGAAGGATCACATAGATTCTCTGAGTAAAAGAATTAGTAGTAGTGCCTATGCATTGTACTTGCTGTCACGAAATATCAATAGGGAGGCGATATTAACAGCTTACTACGGTCTGGCTGAATCCATTCTCAGATATGGTGTTATCTTTTGGGGTAACTCGACTAATAGAGAAGTAGCATTTAAAGCACAGAAGAGATGCCTTAGGGCAATGTTTCATTTGAAAACCACGGACAGCTGCAAACCCTATTTTATAATGCATACAATTTTAACATTGCCATCTATATATATTCTTGAAACCGTTATGTTTGTCAGGAACAATCCTAAATTATTTCCACGCATAGCAGATCAATTTCCTAGGAACAGGCGTGACCAAACCCAACTACGTGTACCTCCCTGTATGACTGCACTTATGCGCAAAAGTGTTTTTCATATGGCTCCAATTGTTTACAATAAGTTGCCTAAAAGTTGGAAGGAGCTTAATGTAAATAATGTACACTTGAAAAGAAATCTTAAGACGTATTTAGTAAATAAAGCATACTATAACATTAACGAGTTCCTAGAGGAAAGATTTGTATTGACATAGTAGCATATTTGATAAAATGATTAAATTATTGTGTTTCTTAATTTTCAATGGAATAGTTTCATTATTTTTGTATCTTTATTTTTATTGTTGACATGACTATTCAATAACAGTAATAATAACTTATTTTTGATTTTAATGTTCTGTTTGATCTTTGTTCTTTTAAATTTATTACAATATTATTATTCTTTAATTACTTCATTTATTGTTATTCTGAGAGAATGTTATAATTAGTAATATTACTTGACATTTGCACGTCACATCATGTGGCAAACATGCCTGTACCTAATAATGTTGCTACCATCTTGCATGCATGTATTTTCTTGTATGTATGACACATGTTTAAGCAAATAAATATTATCTTATCTTATCTTATCTTATCTTATCAGTATGTGTACGACAAAGTATTTTCCTGTCAACCAGTTTCTCAGTTTTATCTGAGAAGTCACCTTTATGTCATCATCATCTGCCTAGCCTTTTCCCAACTATGTTGGGGTTGGTTTCCAGACTAATCGGGCGCAGCTGAATACCAGTATTTCACATTCCAGTCACTGGGTAATACGATACCCGTCGGTAAGAGTCAAGTCACTTTTATCTGTATGATGACAAAAACATTTGCAAATCGGAAAAGAAAACTTATTTTCGGTAGATGTCTTTACGGGCATCATCTTTATCTCCATAATTTACTTTGTTTGCAGGTGGATTCTACTCAACACCAAGAGATTTTTAGAAAAGTATTGCGTACCGAAAACAGATTCGTCTTCAGACTCCGGAAGTAACAGTGGCGACTCTAGCTCTTCGTAATAAAATTCGATAATAATACTCAATTGTGTTATTAATTGTTACAATTTGTCCAACTCGAGATTGGTTCTGCTGTCTGCAGTAATGATCTATGAAGTTCTGCACTTGTTTCTTTATCCAGCCTCTTAGATACCAAATGTTTGTGTACACGCTTGGTTTTCCTTTTTTTGCGCATCCGTCGCCGTGTGACGTCAGACCTACCAACCTCCTGCAAATAACATGTTTATAATTACGATAACAATTGTGTCAGACAAAACACACACATGTCGGACACGTGGCGGGATAAACCATGGCCCATGGACCTCTGATGTCTGATAAATAAATATATAAACGGCAGAAGGGGAACTTGCTTGTCTGAAGTCTAGACACCCCGGGCTGCAGACATTAGAGAGCAACGCTTCGCTTCCCTGACGTGGTAACAGTACGGCAAGTGACAAAAGTCGATAAATACTGCTACACATCATGGATGCGGATGGTGGAGGACAGGGTATTGTGGCGCAGACAGAGAGAGGCCTACGTCCAGCACTGGACTGCGATAGGTTGAATTAATTAATATTTGATATTTCAGCATTTCAGATTAATTACCTCTGTTCCAATTTTAATGAAATATTTAGCTCAATAATTAAGAGCTAATCCCTAACTTTTTCGCTGACTGTACCTATGTAATTTTCGTATTTTTTTTCCGAAAGTTTAAGCAGTAAGGCAGAACCTACATTAGTACGTAACCAGTAAGGCCCTTTCATTATTATATAGGCTTTATATATATTCCTATTACTTGTGTACCTATTTTATTTATAATTCATTATGATATATTTTTATCATTGTTCATCTCAACCAAAACACCTGCCATTTAATCTAGTCACCACCCTCGGTCCACAGGTAGTGAATGCCTAAGGCATTAAGTCTGCCTTTGTACCTTTTTTTTGTGTGCGAAAAGTTTTAGTAAATAATTAAATACCCTAAAATCCTATCCTATCCTACTTCCTATTCCTACTAATGATATAAACGCGAGAGTTTGTGAGGATGGATGGATGAACAAACTCAAACTCAAATCATTTATTTCAATTAAACCATTTACAGGCACTTTTGAATTGTCAAAATTAAATAGTCGGTCAGTTAGTCAGAAAATTGAAGCTAGATGCCCATTCCAAAGCGTAGATCTCTATGGAGAAGAACGGGCAAGAAACTCCATGGACACTCTTTTAAATCAAGACATTTTTACAAAATCCTGGTTACATTATTCTTATTGCTTCTATATGTGAGAACAATGTAAAAAAAAAACAAATTAAAATATAAAATTTAAAATTTAAAATAAGCCTTGGCAGTTAAGAGATGACCAGTCTCAACTGATGGCGCCCGTTCACGAACATGACGCGTGGATCAGCACCACCCAGCTCAACCATTTCGTAGGGAACCGAATGATCCAACACACGCGCCACCACCAGTGAGACATTTAAGTGAGCATGACATATTCTCAACTGCCATGCTCTTTCAAAATATCATAAAAAACGGATCCATGGTTCTTACATTTACAAAATTTTCAAAAATGCTTCTAAATTATACAAAACTATAGTTTGCAATATAATTAAGATGAGAGAAAAAAAAAATAACTACCAATCATGAAGAGGTATTTAATACTGAAGTATTAAAAGTTAATCCTGATTAAATAAAATAAACACTAAAAAAAACAAAAAAGGGAAGCATCTCTTCCAAATATTGAAATTGTGATCAACTTGTAAGCCCAACTGCCTGTGGAGCAGGACCAGCATTAAGCCAAGCATTTTTATCTACTATATACTCGTCCAACTTATAATATGCTTGTCTACATAGTGTGCGTTTAATGCATGTTTTAAATTTCTTCTCATTTAGTTGAAGAATATCGAGTGGTATTTTATTATAACATTTTACACAGTACCCCATAAAAGAAGTTTTTACTTTAGACAATCTGAAGCGCGGTTGATCTAGTTTGTTCCTATTCCTAACGGACGAACGGATGTTTGTTACCCTTTCACGCAAAAACTACTGAACGGATTTCGATGAAAATTGGCACACCGATAGTTTATAACCAGGATTAACACGTAGGATACTTTGTATCCCGATAATCCCACGGGATCGACACTTATGCAGATGAAACCGCTGGGCGGTGCTAGTATGAATATGAAAGTAAGCACCACGTACCCGTGCCAAAGCACTCCACCGCCCGAGTCTCCTCTGCAGGTGTCCCGCTCGCCGTTTCCGTACAGACAGAACATGTCCGGTGACATTGTTATGTTGTGCAGCCTACTGCACTTCTCGACCGGCACATACGTAAGAGAGGTCATCATCAGACTCAGCTCTGATAGGGAACCACCATACTGAAACAAATATGTTTTGGACTGAATGAATTTATTGTGCAAAAAGTTGCAGATGTATCTGTATCGATAGTATCTACAGTGGCCTCTGACATTATTCAACTAAGCTGAGACACACCACATTATGATTTAAAATTCTAGTGAAACAATTGTTTGAACTGCTTTAACGTTTTTATAGACTAAACCTACTTACTTTACTACCTTTCAATCATCATAAAAAATAATCAAGTAATCCCTTACTCAGGTACTCCACCTGATTATTTTTTTATTTTACATCTTAATATGGTAAGTACCAGAGCTGAAGTGGAAAAATGTAACTAACTTTAGGAGTCCATTGAATGTGTACATCGTCAACCATGACACGCAGGATTTGCCGTTTGTAGTATTTTGCAGCGCATCCCTAGCGCCTATCCTTGTCAAAGTGCAATTTTTGATACGGTGAAGTGGTCAGAAACCCTAACTAGAAACAAGAATATTTGACAAAGTAGCAAAGATAATGAGAAATCTCAAGCGGACGTAGTCGCGGGCAGAAGATATGTAGTTTAAAATAGAAAATTTAAAGAAACTAAAGTCTAGGCCCACTGCCTCGCAGCCCTATCCATTGAAGGAAGCTTAAAACTAGGCATCAAAGTTTCCACGCCCACTTTTCGTATTAATTACAAAGCGCCGCGTCTATTAACAGAGGAAGTTTCTACAGTGTGTTTCAGTTTCTATGTAAAAGTTACCTTCACAGAAAAACTTTTCACAGCGGAAGACCTAAGAGTTAAGTACAGACGCCAGCAGGTCAAGCTACCCGAAACTGTCAAATTTTCCCAATCCACATTGAACCTTAATGCTTTAGCGATAAAGTTGAAAATCTATTAAAGAAATTTGACAGATTGTAGTAGCTTGATGTGCTGGCGTCTGTACATAAACTTTAGTGTTGCCACTAGCAAACAATATTCCGTCGTGTTGAGGTGTTGATAACTCTATTATTCTATTACCTCAGATGCATAGATCTTACAATGGCTGGCGGGCTCAGCTAGATTGTAATTAATGTCCTTGGTAATCTGATAAAGTGCTGTGCTTAAAGCTACCAAGATTAAACTTCATTTTATTCACTATTAATTAACCCATCAGATGATGTGAGGGGTATAAAAGCAAAACCGCTTCAGTCCAAAATTGCAATTTTTTAAACTGGTATAGCCATTATGCCATAAACGATAACATGCAAATCCAACTTAGTTAATGGTAAATTTACTATAAAAATAGCGTTCACTTGCAAAAACGCTTTGATCCAAAATTTGTTAGAAGCAAAACCGCCTCTGTCACAATCGACCAATCAGAAGGCGCTATTTCAAAATTTCTAAGATGGCGAATATGTTACTTTTCGTAGTAAGTCGACTGGAGACAGCGTCTGTTTGAAGCAAACATGCTTCAGTCCAATACTTAAATGCAAACACATCTTAGTCCTAAAGTACATATTTCTTAATTATTATGGAACTGATGTAAATTTGATTAATCCTAGTTACTGCTACTTATCATAAAAATTATAATGAATATACCAATAACATATTGTATTCAAAAATAACAATTTCTTACGACACAGTACAAAATTGTGAATTACTCAGTTTAGACGTTTTGTGACTGCGCCTTTGCTTTTATACCCCTCATGTCCTATCCAATACAAAAATCCCATAGACAAAAGGACATTCAGTTTTTTACAGATTTGGGTTTTTCTTCATATTTTTCTTTCCCTAAAAACCTAAGTAGTTCAGACTATTACGAACATTTCAGGAGCAGTGCTAGCCCAGTGGTAACGGCCCCGGCTTACGAGTTGTAGGTCGTCGATTCGAACCCAGGCAGGCGCTTTACTTTGTGAAAATAATTTCATCACCACTGCTTTCAAAATGGTGAAGGAAAACATCGTGAGGTAACCAGCTTGTCCTAGTACCCAAAACTTTGAAGACATGTGACATCCAGTAACTCCCAAAGGGCCCGCGTAGTGGATTATGGCTTACTCTCTCTTACAGAAGGAGGAGGCAGGATGATTATACTACGAATATTTTAAAACAAAAAATAGCCAAATCGGTCCAGCCGTTCTCAAGTGATTCGCATCCAGTTTTGACTCCTAATAGACTAGACTAAATTTGTTGCTAATGACCTCTAGTATAACATCTTTCAAGGAATACGTCGAATTTTCCTGTCACCTATGCCTATATACCTACGGTAATAGAACTCTATTAAGGAAGCCATATTTCCTTTCGCCGCCAGCCAGCATTACCTTGTTCCTGTTTGAAGGGTATAGCTACCGGTAAAATTACATGGCACGTAGCACCACTTTACAACTTTGTTTCCGACACACACACAAGGTATCGCACAAACCGGTTAATTCTTTCCACCTGTTGTAAGTAATATCAGTCAATCAATCAATCAATCATTCCTTATTTGTGAACACAGTTATTACAATAAGGGTCTTAAGTATACATTTTAGTTGAGCTCTATTTATCCTATCAATGAAATTGGTGTACAAATATATTAGTTTTTTCAGTAAGAAGTCTAGATCTGTACAATATAAAGTCACGTTCGTGTAAATAATGTCAATTAAATGTATCATTAATAAATAATCAATTCATTATAATTTATTTTTAAATGCATGCCAATGGTAAATTATTTTTAAGGGCTAGTAATTAATGATATATTCTATCATATTGTAAATAATGTCAATTAAATATATTATTAATAAATAATTAAGTATAATAAATAATTAATATAGTCAATTATAATTTATTTTTACTTGTATGTTAATGGTAATTTATATTAAAGGGCTGGTAATGTCATATTTTATCATTTAAAAATAGAGTAATAAGTCTTATTTAATAGAAATAAATACAATTTACTTTTGAACTTGCGGACACTGTCTTCACTCCTTATACGTTTTGGTAATTTATTATAGACCTTCGGGGCCATTACAAAAATGCTGTTCCTGTATAGTGCGGTACTAGATCCGACTGTTTGTAACCGATCACAACGACGCTGACTCGAGCAAATTTATGTAAATTATTTTTGATGAACATAGACGGTTCATAGATGTACAACAACGGCGAAGTAAATATTGTATTTTTTTAAAACGGTTTGCAGCTGTCGGCAAATTATGTATAGCTCTTATGCACCTTTTTTGGCACCATCAGACTGTTAGACAACTTATTATATAAAAACAAGAGGTTGCTGAATCCACAGCCTCACACTCACTCATACTCAGTAGATTATTACGACAGTCCCACTGTAAGGCAAAGACCTCCGTTCCCTCTTTCCACTTTTCCCGGTCTACTGCGATTACCGATCAATACTTTAAGAAGAAGTCAGCTTTCTGGCCCTACCGCTTAGTCGTTTCCTGCTATTTGGGATCCACTGAGTGGTGGTTTTTGCGTATTGCTGCTCCGACATGCGACATACGTGACCAGCCCAGTTCCACATTAGTCCAGCAATTGTGCCGCCAGCGTCCGCTATTTGTGTTTTGGAACGAAGTACTTATTGAGTTTCTAATGCGGTCTGTGACTTTTACTCTTACTTAGTTATACTCGTAAGTAAACATAATGAAAGTTACCTTTTGCCATCCCCAGCCGGTGACAATAAAGCGCTTCTCTTTAGCGTTCATCCACTTGTTGTGGTTGATGAGTATCGCTTTCTTGGCAACTTCACTGAACTTCATCGGAATCTTAACAAATAATATGGCTACGTCGTTCTCGAATGGGATCTTCTTGTTATAGTTCTCATGTACTACAAACGAATGCAGTTCATGTTTCTTAGCGCTGAAGTCGTAAATGTATTTTGAGCCTGCGGAATTCAGTGGTTAAACAAAAACATTATTATTTGATATTATATCTCAGTTTGAATAAATAACTCACGTAACTAAATGATAATGATGTCATGTTCTTATCATTCTGCATTGTGGCAAAAATTCTTAGTAAATATCACATGATTTTGTGACTGAAAGAACACAATGTCAAGTCACACGTCGACTTAAAACAGGAAAACTGCAGATACAATCCAGTGTGGGACGCTTTTAGCCGCCGACATTTCTATTTCACGCTGGACGTTGTATTCTGAATAAAATTTAACACTTTTTTGAGCATCAACTTCACTTAAAATACACTACTTACTTTTACAAATCTTTAATCTAAAGCGTTGTAATTCCGATGACGGGCGATTACTGTGTTTTTTTTTTCAATAACATTGCTTTAAATATACATACATATATGTCTGATACGCTGAAAGCTATCTTATAGTGATACATTTTTCAACCAGTGTGTTTCAGGATATATTGAATCATAGTTCGTGAAAAGAAATTTTTGGCATCAGATAAAATTTGTTTTTGCCATAACATATTTACGATGTATGAATTGCTGTTGGCCATGCTATCTCATGTTATAAACCAGTCTTTACCAACAAGAATCGTTGTAGTGGGTTCCAAGTTACAGTAAGCAGGCAATTTAAGTTAAAGTTGGTTGGGTATTATAACCTTCCCGTCCCTTAACGTTTCCGTCAGGGGTAATAAATCATGAGTAATATGCCCGTCGGGTTAAGTTAAATTTCAATTAGTACCATGCTGAAACTAGGTTGCCAAACCATGAGTGACTATAGACATTCACAGTTAATCTCCTGTAGGTAAGGATGACAATAAGAACTATACGGCAGTCGTTAAAATTTAGAAATATATTTGAATATAGAAACAGTTGTTACGGTTGGCGGAAAATAGAAAGGAAAATGAGGAAATGACCTTCGTATCAAGGTGCCATGACAGTCTAACGTCTATCTTTAGGCAAGTAGGCAACTGACCTTAAAACTAAGCTTTCAATAACAACATAAATAAACTACTCTATATTTTTATGGTGTACATAATAAAGAGTAGCTATTCTATTTACCAAACACACCGTCCCCTTCTCCCCCCTCTTTTTACTATTTACTTAACTCTACCATAAGGTACACTTTTACTCCACTTACCAATTTGTACCCTCATTTCATCGATATCTTGGTTAACTTCCAAGCAGTGAGCTGATGTCAATGCAGACCAGCTGTTCAAAATGACACCACCACATAGCGCACCCAAATTGAAGAACTGAATAGCATATGGATATTTTTCCAACGCCACTGACTTTCCTCCAACAATTTTTGGTCCAAATTCTTCATTCTTCAGTCTGTGTTTTGTTTCACTAACCATTATATTCGAATAAACAAATATGAAAATAATGAAAATTTTCATTTTAAAATCCTTTGTTAGCATATTTATGAACGTGATATTGACTCAGTGGTACGTAGTGCATAAATAAATGAAACTCTAAAGAAAGCAAATGATTAGGTTTTTATGAAGCATATAAAGATTAATAAGTGCTCGTATAGGATTTTATGTATGTACGTGAGTAGATGTGTGCTCAGTCTAAATTATGTAATGCGAAACAACACATTACATACATAAGGTGAAAATTCAGTTTTTCTATTATTCATGCATAGAAGCAAACTTCCATAACGTGTTGTGGTGTTCCCAATGAGCTCAGCAATCGCTCTATTCTAATGTTCTTGAAGGTTCCAACAAACATCCAATAAATTGGACTGAATGAAAGTGTTTGCAAAATAAACCCTTCACTAAGTCCCGAGCCTATTTGTTTCAGTAAGATGTGTGATGATGCGAATGAATAGAATAAGAAATGAGTACATAGGCAGGAACTCATTTCTTATTATGAAGTTACACCGGTGACTGACAAGGTGTGTGGAGTTCGGTTGTCATGGTATGGGCATGGACATGTGATGCGGAGAATGAGGAAAATGTCGTAAGGAAAGTTTTGAGCATGAATGTGGGTGGCTATACTAGTAGAAGAAGACCAAAGAAACGGTAGATCTGAAAGATGATATGGCTAGAAGGGGCGTGACTACCGAGATGATGACTAATAGAGAAATATGGAAGAAAAAAATATGTTGCGCCAACCCCAAATAAATTGGGATAAGGACAAGAGAATGATTGATTGTACTAAGTTGTTACACTGAAGGCTAAGAAATCGCTGTTCATCCTAATATTACTTTTGCTTTCATAAAATCCCAAAAAAAAATATTATCAATACCTATTACATAAACCCTTAAACCACGTTGCGCATAAATGTGGTTGGTTTAAAGTTAATAAAATTGAAGCACTTTCTACTAGGTACCTACGGGGAAGCTGGCTCTCTGCCAGCCGTCGCCATCGAGTAATATATGTAAACTATTTATGTACTTAATTGGGTAAGTTAGTATGTAAATATCTACTTTTCGTGAAAATAAACGTCCACTGCTGAATATTGGGTTGCCGTAAAACTGGCAAAATTACTAAAATTATTTGGTGATACCTATTCATGTTGATAACAATACGAAATACAATATTGTTGCTCATTCACTTACCTATTGTCAGTCTAAAAAACATTAATGAACATGAAAACAAATTCAAATTCCCTGAACCGACTTGAATTTCGACTTTCATTTGAAAACATGACAAGCAGTTGATGTTCACATTTTGTTTCTGTTTTTAAGTACAAACATAGCATTTGCTATACATACATTTACATAGGTACACTTTGGTTTACAAGGTTGTTTGCAAGCAAAAAGCATCCGCGCGGTGAGTCTAAAAACGTACTCTCGTAAAAGCTTTTCAGCTTCAGTGTCGTTTGACGCGAACTATAGGAGAGCTTACAGAAAAAATATGTAAATATCAGCCAAATACATTTGTAAATAACTGAAGGAATACTGAAACTCTACATAATATGAGTTTCAGTATTCCTTCAGTTATTTACAAAGTTTTCGATTTAGGAAAATGAATGTGTTACAGTAGTATTCATATACAATGTGTGACTCAATTATGAAAGTAGTTTGTTCAGAATTGTTTACTGAATCGATTTCTGTAAACAATTATTATTAGATAGTAAATTTTTATCACAAAAATAATTAAAACTATGTAAATTACAGTCACACTTTTGCCGTCAGTCAAAACAAACCAAAATGGACGAAGTACCTACTATGCCAAACCCTTAAACGAGTGCGACTGTGTGCGTGCGTAGAGTAATAGACCACAAATCATCAGTAAATTAAATTGAATAAATAAACAATGTTTTATTCATAAATAAAATATTTATTTCAATTAACATAGTTGGTTTGCTTTATATGGTTTGAAGACTCCTTTTAAGCAAGGAAATGCTTGTGTTAGGAGACCCCGCTCTTCCACTTATCATTGTCCAAAAATATATATAGAATTGAAAAACATGTATTTAAAAAAGAGCATGCAAGTAGATTTAAACAATAAACAAAAAGGAAAAATAAGCGCGATTGAGTGAAGTGTAGTGTAGTGAGAGGTGTGTGTGAATGTATGAGGGTGAGAGAAGGTGTACAGTGGTGCAATGTGATTTGATTAATTTAGGTATTGTGGTTAACCCTGCGACAGTGCATTGGAATCGGAAGAAGTCACAGCCTCTTCCATTAAACGTAAACACTGCGGAATGACTTGCAGTCCGGAATTGAGAAGAGATTAGTCTGTAAGTGATCGTTTTTAGCGAAAAGTTCACCCATTGTGTCAGCCTAAGTAATTTTTACGGTATACAATAAGGAGTATTCTATTGAATCGTTGATACCATGGACTCAACTTCATCATAGCTTTTAGTCTTAAGCCAATCCAATACCCTCTTTTTACAATCATGCAGCTTCAGAGAGTATATGCTTAGTTCTTTGTTAAACAGGTTGTATAGATGGGATGATTGCCGCACATACTGTCTTTCAGCAAAATCAGATCTTACTGTGACGGTTGGAGCGACTGCGTGTTACCTTCGTCTATTGCCCAATGAGGGATCATACGGTAGGGATCTGTGTTTTCTAAGAATGAGTTGGAGGATATAAAGCTTTCTTACAGAGAGAAGGTCAGAACATAAGTGAAGGTTTTGAGTAGGGAATCTGAAGGGTTTGAAGAGCATAACCTTAAGAAGAGATCTCTGAGCCCTCTCTAGCTCAAAAAACTTATTCTTAGTGGTCCCACCCCAGCATGTCAAACAGTACGTGAGAATCGATTGGGCCAGAGAGACGTACTTAAACTAGCCTAAGAAATTCATAGTAGTAAAAATTCAGTGTATGTATTATTATAATAGTATAATAGGTATTCTAAATGGGGTGTTTGGTGGTGTGCGTCATTTCCGGGACATGTTATATAGTTGTACTAATTATTGCGCTGCAATTTAATTTTAAGAACGTCATAAGTCACTGTATTTAGTGTGACACTGCCCAGTTCCTTAATTCACGCCAGACTGAGTGGAGCTAGGTTCTTGCTTCTGCATGTCTAGAGTGACTTTTAAACATCAGTAGACTTTTTTTAACTTATATGTTTTGCCACCGTGATTAATAATTTTCATATTAAATAATCAATGATATGCTTGTAGCTCGACGTTAGATAAATTATACTCAAAATTAATTCAACGTTTCCTAATATTCATGTAAGAAACCTTAAATTCGTGTGCTAATGCGATCAAATGTATTAAATAAACATCTTGTTTCTCAATGTAAATCATATTGCCATCTCGACCACACCGTAGGGCCGAAATAATTTAGGAAGGAGACAGAAAGTTTTACTTTGGCGAGGTGTAGGCACAGCTCGTGTAGAAAGGCAGGCGCCCGCCCTCGCCGCGCACTCAGTCGCCCATCGCCGGTCGCCGAAAGCGCCGCGCGCGGCCATCCCACGCACTAAACATAACCTGCAACACGGCCTACTCACATAAACATCAAAAATTACTATTACCAACCCACAAAATGATAATTCTAAACGATATTCTAAACATTAAACTATATGTGATGTGATATAAAACTTAATTTCCCTATGTGCAAGTCATGAATTTTGGCAAATGAAAGAGGGCGATGGAATCAAAACAAAGGTGTATATCGATTGTGTGTATGCGGTTGTTTTAAAGTGATTAGGTATGTACGATGCTTGCTATCTTTTACATCAATCTTAGATTGATATTGACTAACTTATGAATAGGATAATTAATGAAAAGCTATTAAAGAAATATTTCAGAATAAAAGAACACCTGTTTGAGTCACTAGTATAAGTATTCGGGTACAAATGATTACTAGATCACTTATATCTTATTAAAAGAGGATATAATTTTAACGAAAAGAAAACAAAACAATTATCTATGGTTGTTTTAGTTATGTGAGAAAAAAAAATTAAATACAAAAGAACAAGTTGACAAAGAGCAAATCTTTTACAAGTAAAACCGATAATAGACTGTAAGGTGAACAATGAAATGAAATAAATTCCTTACCTAATTGTATCTCGTCGACGTCATGGGCAAAATGAGCGGAGAAATAAAATCTGAAACGAGACAAGCGACTGAAAGTATAATAAATGTCAGTCTGTCTAGATGTTGATACACTGTACCTACCTATCTACCTACTTCCGCGTCCATAATGCTATGAAATAAGTTTTCAGTGTCCAAGGATTTCACGATATCGCAGTAAATAAGATTAGAAACTCGATCTTTCGCAGCTGACCTACATATTTTAAAATACGCACACTTACTCGTACATACACACGCACACATAAACAGATATAGGTATAATACGACATGTTCATTGACATTCAGATGAATGCTCTGCTATTGTTAGCATTGAACTTTTGTTTTTCGTTCTTCTCTTTTATTAGTTAATCAACTTTTCTTTTGTTTATGTAGTAATGGTGTGGTGTAGATACTGGCACACGCTTTATATTTTAGAATGCTTGTTAGTTTCAGCACTTTATATGAATTAAGCTTCGTAATTCATATAAATTGCTTAAACTAACAGCTGGCTTATATTCTCTTAGGTGAAATTAATTTACATAAAGAAACAATTAACTGAAATTAAACAAGTAGGCCTTTACTTAAATAATTAACTACAGACCAAGTCTAACACTGACAGCAAGTCTACGCTATATAATTCCAGATTGTTCAGTATCGAGGTGGGAATCTATGAATAATTCAAGTACCTACGGGCAGGTGAGCACGTGGCGCTACGAGCCACGGTCACAGGAGCACGTGCTCGCATGCCCTTACTTGCTATGTATGCCCTTTAATACAATACGCTGTCCTACTTTGATAACAACAAAAACTGGGCTCTCACAAATCTGAAAAAGTGAAACCTGGCATGTAGGTATAAATTATACCTACAGGATTACATTTTAACCAGTGCGCTAACTAATCACCTTCAAAAATTAAAATTGTTGTTCCATACCTTTTGACCGTAGTGGCACACTTTTCTATGAAACTGTAGTTTTTTTTTATAACGTGCTGAATTCATGCTTAAAGTTTGCACAGTGGTTATTTTTTTTTCTTGTACACAATAATGTAGGTGACTTATTAAGTCAGAGATACTTTCTAGGTTAATCGCGTAGGTAGCCCGCTGTTTAAAGATGTAGGTAAAGTCATACGGAAACCCGAACTTAATGATCTGCAATCGTTACTTCTCTAGTCAAGAAAAGCCAGTGAAATAACTCAAGGCTTATATTATTTACTCAATACTTTATAGGTACTTTTATCTAATAAATAACAACAAAGTAAGACTCCATAGTTAGACTTTATTACACAGTAGACACTATTAAGTTATGTTCCTGTTACAAAGACACAATAGTTCTCGAAGAAATTGCCCTTCGAGGGCCATTTTCTTATATCTGGAGAACGACATTTTATTTCCTTCTATCTTGGTATGTTTCTTCGGTTTTGCAATAAGAGTTAAATAAACTTATAACGTTGAACTTTCTATTATTATTATTGTTCTTGAAGAAATTGCAATAACCAGATTGCGGATTCGCAATGACAGTTACAGAATAGGTCGGCTGTTCTATGCAGCGCCCATATATTGACACTGTAAACATATAATAATAATAATAATAACACACGATCAATCGGAATCTGAAGCATTTTGAAGCAAATTGCTAAATGCAATTAGGGTGCAGGATAATGATGATGATGAGTTTTAATTTATTTATTTTACTAATTTATTTATTGAGCGATTATTCGTCGAGGACACGTCTTTTATTAATTATTTATTTAACACTTAATGCCATATGCATTTTCTACCAGTCAACCTTTGGTATTAATTGTATAATATGATTCAAAATGAAATATATCTCATTATATTACCGCTACGTTTATAACTTGCCACTAAATGTTGTTTTCCGACCTCCACGGACACGGAGTCGCCGTCACGGCTATTTATTTACAAAATAATTCGTTTCAAATTATAATTCCTACAACAACATATCGTTGTTATCACAAACAACACTAATTTAGCGTGTTAGTCCAACAAGTTCCCATTTCTATTGAGTTGTAAACTCGCCGAGTACGCAGCTGTATTGTGAGAGAACCCAATCATCCGACTGTAATCGCGTTACTTGCCGCGTTGCCTCTCTACGCAAGGGTTGGAGCCTTCAGCAATAACAAACGACAGTTTTATCGTGTGATTTTAAGGGAGTATCCATTGCTGAATAAGGAAAGAAACACTTTTGCATCTTATGCTAAACAAATAAGTGTTGTGTCGAGTGTTTTGCGAAACAAAGGAGGACAATTAAGGAAGTCTTTACGGCAATGCGGGAAAAACATGAGTATTGCTGTACATTGGATGATGATGGTAAAATTACTTATGTTCTCTATTTAGTGTTTTGTTTTCTAATTTGCAAAAGGAGTATGTGAGGATCGTAGCAGGTGGCGTTCTGTAGTTTCTGTCTACCCCCCGTGAGTATGTTATGTTTTCTAATTTGTATGTACAGTTAAAAAATATTCTGTAACTTTCTACTAAATATATTCCTGTTCTTTCTGCTTCAGTATACCGAGATGAGGTTTCAATTTGATCAGAGACTGCTGAATTTCAGTCGCAAAGATTTCAGCTGAAAGATGTCTACTACTGGGCCTAGGCCTCCCCCAAGCACCTTTACTTCGACCGGTTTTGTGCTTCTCGCATCCAACGGGTTCCTGCGGCCTTCACAAGGTCGTCGGTCCACGTTGTGACCAGTCACACCCATCTCATAATGATAATGAGTCCTCCATCGTCCACAATCGCCTTAAAAGGCATTAGTAGACACCCACACAAAATAATCACAAAGGCAGGAAACTAGCCCAACTCATAAAGAACAGAGGAAAATATGACATGTTTTTGTTTTTGCTTACAAGAAAAAAACTGTGAGAGACAGAGAGAGTTATATCTTTCTTCTCTCTCAAGTAACGAAATGTGCCTAAAAGTGACGCGTCCTTGAAATTTCACTCTCAAATGAAATTTCAAAACTCTTTTTAGGAACGTTTTTGTGTATCTGTGTAATATATCTACCTAAGCTTAAATAAACAAGGCGGGTGTCTTTTTCTGGGTATATAACGCAATTCAGTAAGCTTAACCAACAAATAAAAAAGAATAGAGGGAAATATGACATAAGCTTGTGCAAAAGTAACAAGAAAAAATCTTATCAGGTAAGATCAGGTGTATCTCTGTAATATACTTGCCTTAGCTTAACTAAACAAGGTGGGACAGTCTTTTCTGGGTATGTAACACAATTTAGTGAGCTTAACCAAGATCTCAAAAAGAACAGGGGGAAATGAGGGAAATGTAACAAAAAAAAATAAGGAAAATTTTCATATATCTCTGTAACATACCTGACGCGCTTTGACGTGGAGTTGCGGACACCAGCCCGTATTACCTACCTATTAACATACCTAAGCCAAAATGAATAAGGTGGGTGTACATTTCTGGGTATATAACGCAATTTAGTGGGCTTAACCAAGCTTTTAAAGAGAAATAGAGCTTAGACAGAAGAGCCAACGAAAGAGAGGTAAACACGAACTTAGGTATGTGTGTGTGTACATACCTTTTTTCGTCGAATCTTATTGAGGTAACATTCCTGTTCCTAGCCATGAATAATAAGGGAGGTGTCCGAAAATGTTACGCATATCCGTCGAAGGCTTATTACGCTGCCGTACGCTAAGCTTTAAACGGATCTGACAAAGTAAACAAGAAAAAAACAGAGTATCTAATACACCCACGAGAGTAAACAAAATGACACACAGGTATTAATATCAGAGACGACGCTATACAAGAATTCAGGGAGAAATTAATTTAGTTAGAGAACCTTAAAGACGTAATGGGTATCGATATCTAAGCATGATAAAGCAAATTCAAACTTGGTTTGATTTTTTTCGGGGTCAATGAGCGTATTATTACCAAAAACAGTTTGTGTGAACTTCGCAGACGTAATGGGTATCGATATCGAAACGCGAAAAACAAAAAACAAAGTTTTTTCAACTGCGTTCTGCGGAGTTTCGCTAACTAATTTAATTTGAAGCTGTAAATCTGCAAACTTTTTATTAAACCCGATGTGCCATCTTAACGGCCGGGTACTGTAGGTTTGATTCTTTAGACACCCAAACCTCGTGCGTGAGACAGCCCTATGGGATGAGCTGAGCGTTGTTCAGCGGTGGCAAATCAATTGTGTGAATATTGTTTCGATAAACGATGTGTTTATTCGCCCATTTTTACGCCTCTCCATTTCATTAGCCTTACGTCAGCGCTTCAATGAGATTATAAGACTTTCCAAAGAACTGTATTATTAACTTGTTATTCTGATCCACTTTGAAACAACTGTGTTCAAAGAATGAGTTATTATTTATTGTTCTTCTTCATTCGACTGCTCTCAACGAGGTGGAAAATTAATTTCTTGATTTACTATAAAAAGCTTTTAGTAAATTAAATTGAACACGAGAGTAACTTGTAAATAAAATTTTAACTACATAAGTAAACGGGCCATCGTAAACCTATCAGCTAAAGTTACTGTTGTTAGAGTTTAAAGATAACTACATTCAACCAGTAAAAACGATAAGACGAACATTGAACCTCCTGCTTTGTTTAGAATTCACAACGAAACAGCTGTTAGATATTAAATCTCTACGAATCTAACTGTGGAGTTAATGCACTTTTCTTAAGCTCCTAAAATTATTTTCTTAAAGAGACATAAGAAATTTAGGACTTTTCTGCTACAACTAATAAGTCCGTTTAGGGACGTCAATGGGTAGGTATAAGAACACAAGTGACCACAAAATCGAGATAGAAGTACCCTACATCACAGAGAAAATTGGAACCACTTCAATAACTTTCGAACGTGGAACTGCACCAAAACCTGGAATGTTACCAAATGCTCGCGTAAAACAAAAAATGGCGAGAATACGCCGCTGTATAAAGAAAGAATTTCAGGACAAAGGGACGTCTTTCTTTCTTTGAGGGAAAAAGTAAACTCGTAGGTATAGTGCTCGCACGGCACTGACCTTTACCCATATACTCGTAATGTCTTCATGAACATACCTATATATGATGCATGTATATGTATAATGAGGGACACTAAATGCACCGTCTATTGATATGGCATTATGTATCGTTCTTTGTTTCGGCCAGTGTGAATGTACTCGGCACGTTCATTAATTCCAATACCTACCTACCTAAGTACCTACTGATACTTTGTGTACTACTCTGTATTTAAATAAATATAAGTTTTGTTTACATTGTCACGAGCAGTGGTGGCCAAGTGGTATCGGCCTCGACTGTCGAGTCGGGTTGTCGAGTTCGAAACCAGACAGGCTCTTTACTTCATGTACATAATTTCATCACCACTTGTCTCAAAACGGTGAACGAAAACATCGTGAAGAAACCGGCGTGTCCTAGAACCAAAAATTCCAAGACATGTCACACCTACCAACCCGCACTGTCCCTCGTGATATATTACAGCCCTCACTCTCGAAGAGACGAGGCCTGTGTCTCAGCAGTGGGAACATTACAGGCTGATTATGCTAACATAATACACTAGCTTCTGCCCGCGTGGATGTCGGAAATTATCCCACGGGAACATGCTACCAGGATAAAAAGTATGTCCTTCCCCAGGATGCCATCTATCTCTTTGCCAAATTAGAAGTTCAGTGGTTTAGGTGTGAAAATGTAACATACAGTTTCAAGTTGAAATCCTCCCTTTATAAATCGAATTACCCCTTTTTGTCCGATCAGGGGTCAATTGTTGACCAACTTTACATACTTATTATTAATTATTTTCTGTCAAAAGTATTAATACTGAGTTTCGAGTTAATCAGACCGCGCATTCAAATTCTTCCACATAAACTTCAACACCCCTATATCCCCCTTTGAGGGGTAGTTTTGAAAAACTTGTAATGATAAACTTTAGTACTTACTTAGGCGAGTATTCTTGAAAAGTTTCAAGTTTATTAACCGAATGAAGAAGATTTTTCATATAAACTGTATCCCCGCTTTTCACCCCCACAGGGGTGGATTTAAAAAAATCGTTTGGGATGTATTCATAACTTGACTCAAAGATTAATCATAGTAATTTTCGAGTTAATCAAGCCATGCAATAAAATCCTCCCCTGTAAAATTGACTACCCCTTTTCAGCCCGTCAGGGGTAACTTTCAAAAAACCCTGATTCACATTATTCTTTACTTTCGATCGTAGGTATAAATAGTGAGTTTCGAGATAATCGGACCGCGCGCTAAAATTCTTTCATACAAACTTTGAAACCCCCCAATCCCCTTTTAGGGGGTAGTGTAGAAAAACATAAAATGGCAAACTTCATAACTTACTTAGATTAGTATTGGTGCCGAGTTTCAAGTCTATTAACTGAAGGAATAAGATTTTCCATACAAACAAAATCCCCCCATTTCACCCTCTTAGGGGTGGAATTTCGAAAAACCCTTTCTTAGTGGATACCTACTATTCGCTAAGAACATACCCTCTAAATGTCATGTCTCTAGGACCAGCGGTTTAGGCTGTGCGTTGATATATGAGTCAGTCAGCCAGTCAGTCAGTCAGGACTTGGAATTTTATATATATATAGATTGTCACGCATTTTTAGTAGCTATACCTATCATCAAAACGAATATAAATAGCGTTCAATGAAAACGTGTACCAGAAATCTAGATAAACATCAAAATATTCAAGTGCTAGATAAATGCTTGACATACTGACAGAACTGCGTATAAGAACCTCTTCCCTTCTGTTGTATCTGACATGTTTGGGCATGATAAGAAGTAGTATAAACAGTGCCCTGTTTATCTCTGATTCCCAGTACGAGAATTAGATTTTATGTAGAGTAAATATTAGCAATAGGTTTACAAAAAAGAAAAGCTGTGAGGAAAACATTGCCTATTTATATATGTATAAAATATTGACCAAACACCAGTCTTTTTACCCGACTGACAGCAAAGACAGGACATGATTATTTTTCACATTTTGATAGGATGTTTTTTTACAAATGCAACGAATTCATCTCAATCAAATTAACAAAGCCTATCACAGTCCACTACTGGACATGGGCCTCTCCCATGCTGCGCCACAACACCATACCCTCCGCCTTCTGCATCCAGTTTCCAGTTCATCCAGTTTTTAAGGTCACGATCTATCACCTTTTAATTGGCTGGCCCAAGATGGATAACAACGATGAATTGAAGGAAAAAGAGGATTTCATTATATAAGGGGTTAAAGTATGAAATTGCCAATTTGTACTGAAAAATTGAAATTCGTTTTTTTTATTTAACATATTTATTTAATCAAAATAATTACCATTATTATCTATACATTTCTGCCATCTAATAGGAAGGTCATTTATGCCTTTGCGATAGAACTCTCGTGATCTAGATTCGACAAACTGTGTGAAAGGATTTTGTACTGCCTCCTGAGAAGAAAACTTTTTATCACTAGAAAATTGTCCATATCACGAAAAAAATGGTAGTCCGTTGGATCAAGGTCTGGCGAATACGGAAGGTGACGAATGGTTTCTAATTGCAGTTCCTGTAGAGTTAAAACGGTTTCTCGTGCTGTATGAGGTCTCGTGTTATCATGGAGCAATAATGCTGAAGATCGATTCATGAGTCGGGCCTGTTTCACTGCTAGTTTTATTATCATTGTTCGGAGTTCGGCACAGTAAACATCTGTCGTTATTGCTTGACTAGATCGGAGAAAGCTATAGTGAATAACACCATGCTGAGACTACCAAACAGTTACCATTACCTTTTTATTGGTAAGCTTTCCTTTAGGACACTGTTGCGGCTTTTGACCTGGGGTCAGCCATTCCATTTTTCGCTTACGGTTATCGTAAAGAATCCACTTTTCATCACATGTCACAATTCGATCCAATAATTATTCCTTCATTTCTATATCGATTCAACAAGGGAACACAAGTTTCAACACGCGTTTCTTTCTGCAGATCAGTCAAATCATAAGGCACCCATTTCTCATATTTTTTTATCTTATTGATTTGACGCGAATGAGTCAATATTGTTGGTAAGGTAATGTTAAACCATGCCGCTAATTCCTGGGTAGTTTGGCTCGGATCGGCTCCCACCATCTCTTTCAATTCATTGTTATTCACCTGTGTGGGCGGTCTTCCACTGGTTCTTTCTTCAAATAAAAGTTTCCATCACGAAAGCGTTTAAACCAAAATCGCACGGTGCGTTCATTAGCAGTCCCCTCTCCAAACGCAACATTGATATTGCGAGCTGTTTCTGCCGCATTAGTTCCGCGTTGGAACTCGTCTTCAAAAATAACTCGAATTTTCGAAGTATCCATCTTTCTTGTCTAAGCTAAATAAAAAAAAACAACTGAAAGTCGATAATCGAATGTTGTACATTTTTTAAATGAAGAACTTCATAGGTACCATGTGAAGAAAGTTTCACTCAAAAATCTCAAACCATGAAGGTTCTATGTCAATTCGAAGTACATAATCTATAATAAATTGAACAAAAGCTTACACATCTACCCACTAACCAAGAGCAAATGCAAAATGAAACTTGACTCCTGGTTAAAATCGCAAAACTACGATGAAACAGAGACACTCGTGGAAGTGTAAAATACTGACCCCTCCCTCATTATCCAACAAAACCACACATATCACATAACATAACATAACACATACACACAAACAACCCTCGCACACCTCTATAACACTCATCCACACACCCATTCACCTTACACTCAGCGTATAAACTAAGTTAAAATACATCCCAAATCTCTAATGTCCTGTACTGTTTATTTTTGTCTTATTTTTTTTTTTTTTTTTTAATTATTTTTTTGTTTTATTATAACTAAGTCTAAATTAATTTAATTACCTTTTAAGCACTTTTTGCATGGAACATCATTCCATTCTGTATCTGGAGAAGGGCGTTGTTAGCTGCGCTACAGTTTATGCTTTTGCAGCTATCATCGTTTTACTTGTTACTTATTCTTGTATTATTGTTCCAAAATAAACTTTTTTTTTTTTTTTATATTACAATAAAACGGCAATTTCATACTTTAACCCCTATTACATTCTACGATGTTTCGTTCTAGGCGACTGATTATACCTGATTAAAAATAGTTTAAGCAGGTATAATCAGTCGCCTTGATAAGTGTCTTTACTGGCATTTTATAACTAAGCAAAACATACGCCGTAGAGGTTGAAAACAAATCATATGAACGTTTTCTTACCATTCAATTAATTTCCAAAGCAATTAAAGTCAAGCAAGCTCAACGATTGGTATGTTTGTCGACCAGTCGACCTCCGCCCGATATGCCGCCGATCTAAACGGCAAACTGCATCAGAATGAGGGCATGCTGAATCGTAGTAACGAGTCACATAGATGCATTTAATAAGTCATAACTTACGACTATAACTTGTGGCCATAACATTTTCAACTCAAGTTTTCCATGTACAATGCTAGATGCCGACAATTCTGTGTCAATGCCGCACGCGCTACAGCAATATGCGTTAAAAATAAAGTATTTACAAGAAGAAAATGAAAGGGCTAATTTAGGGCATTATCTTTATCATCAGGTCCTGGGTTGGATTCCCAGGTCAGGAAAAGTGTAATTGTGTTTTTCCATCTGGAATTTCTCAGCGGTAGTCCGCCGCGGATTCCGGATGTATGCCTAATTGATGACTATAGGCTCGCCCCTTACTAGGTACATGGGCGAAAACATAACTGGCGAAATTTAAGTGTTGCGAAGTGGCGAAGTGTTTTGTTGTGTTGTGTGTGTGTAAACCTCTGCCTAACCCTACTGGGAATACAGGCATGATGTTATGTTTAAAATAAAATTATTTGGAAATGTCACCCTATTTATAGAAGAAAGCAATATGTGCGACGACAGACTGGGAAAATTAAGTTACGACGAACGTTAAAGATGATCCTAGTAAAGCAACAGCTTAACGATCCCGGAGATATTCCACATTAAATGGGATTATCTAAGAACTTAGTGACTTTCATAACGGAAATGATGAAGAGCCTTCCATACTTCAATATTTTCAATAAAATACAGCGTGTAATGACGGATTATTTTATGAAGGAACTCCATGTTCTAATTGCTCTTTTCGTGTCGATGGTACTTACTCTTCTTCGATATTTTATATTGTTTGAGCCCAATAGATGGTCACGTTAATTGTGGCATCAGTGGCATTCATTAAGTCATCCAATACCCAGCTCCATGTTTATGCGTATACTTATGTCAGCAAGTTTGTAAACTAAGTAGTTTAACTATTTCTTCTGAAGTTGTTATTTTCCTGTTATATTAATTGTAACCTCGAAGATAATCCAAGTAAACTCAGGAACAGGAAAATGTTTGGCTCATAACTAAATTATTATTATTATAATTTTTTTTTTTCTTGGAGGGAGGCTTCCAAGAAAATATATAAGTAATCAAGTACTCAGATTACCAAGATGAAACATAAAGAAGCCGAGCTAATTTAGTTACATACTTTGTCAGATAATGAGGTTGTATAGCTCGCCACCCAAAACAATATACAGTATAAACAGTGTTCTTAAACAGTATGCAATTTAAAGCCATTTACATGTTTTCACTGAACTAAAAATTCAAGGTCAGTACAAAATGTCTAGATATAACATAAATTAGGAAATAAAATTACACAATCGACTATAGACTAAAAATCATTTAGACGCAAACAAATACTTTGCCGTAAAGAAGCTATTCACCAACAAATACTTAAGCCTATAATAAGCTTATAATCAACTTAATATGTTCTCAGTGCTGGGAGACAGCCTCCTCTCTATTACTTAGAGCGAATGGTCCGTTATCTACGACGCGGGCCGAGTGCGTGGTGACAAAAACAATAATTATGGTCAACAGCAAACACCTACGTAAGTACGTCGAAAACAAGTCCATTAAGTATCAAATATTTCTACCGTTATCATTACCTATGACCCTTTCAATAATGTAACATATTTACCCCACGTCGACGTAAAACGATCGAAACACGCAGTCGTCGTGCCATTTACAAACCATTGTTACACACTTACATAACCATAGAATTTTCCATTGCAAAAACATGAAAAAATAAAGACCATAAATGTTATATATTTATTGTAAACTGCCAGCTGCGTTAGGTTTTTCTAGGCCTACAAGAAATCGCTTGGATATTAATTTTATCTGACCTAGTAACTCAGACGAGAAATACCTTTGATGCAGGGGCATGCGTCGTTTTTATAATATGTACTTAATATAAGATACGGGATTGATTCATCATTCAAAGGTAGGTGCAATAAAACTTGCAACTACCTATCGCTGTTTTTTTCGTGGAGCTGGTATTTTTACAGAAGAACCTCGCTACCAGAAGCTAGCATAATCAGCCTGCAATGTTCCCACTGCTGGTAGACAGGCATCCTCTGTTCGAGAGGGAGTGACGGAACAGGAGGTGATTGCCCGAATCTGAATACTTTTGTTTCAGAAATACTATTTTAGTTTATGGATTACCTACACGCCGCTAATACAAAAATTTACTATAATAGTGTTCAACTAATTAGGAACCAAAAAAATGCAAAGCTGATTAGCTATTTTCATTTACTTAGTAGCTAGGTACAAAGAAGGTTGCATTTACATTATTATACCCACGGTATTCATAAAATATTTTTAATTAGTTTTATCGAAAAGGAAGGAAGGAAACTCTTCAAATTCAAGTGAATTTAATAAAGTGACTACTTATTTCAAGAGTGAAGAAAGTGATTGTTAATAATAATAGGTACTTTACGATTTGCATGTGTTACCAATACTTTCCGCGATAAAACTAAATCAATTATTTATGGGCCGTGATAACCGTTTCAACAAGTAGTTATGTAGGTAGAGGTATCTACCTACTGTATAAAAATATTATACTAATTTCCATGTCCTTTCCAAATGACAAACATTATGACAGTGTCAACAATGTTCCAAAAATATTCTTTACACGAATATCAAAGAAATATTTATCAAATAATACAAGACGTGCGTTTCCTCGATTATCTGCTATTTTGTATTTTCGTTGTCAGTCAGAGTGCGGGAGCGCGCGCGATTGGACGCCCGGTCAGTCTATACGTCGTCACGTCAGCGACGAGCGTGTTTTCTTAGTTTTTCTACGTTCCGTAGTTCAAATAAAGAGTGTTTTAATTTTACAAACAAATAAAACTGCATTTCTATACGGTTTTAACTTACAGACTTTATTCTGTGACAGTAAGTGAGTGTACCTAGTTTCATTAATTAATTTTGTTTTTGTTTTGATTTTGAAGACATCGAATGTTGTTTTATGTTAGTATATTAATGTTTTAAATATTTATCGAACATGTTTGACCGTGAAATAGGTTTTCAATAGCAACGCTTGTTTAATTTCATTGAACTGAATGCTTCAAAAACATGGAAGCACGTGCGCCAAGTCTTATTTTTGGCGCGCAACTGACATGCAGTTTTTTAAAAACAAAGACGGGCTAACCGGAAGACTTGCAGCTTATTTTATGTGTTTAGTCATGCCGGATGTTTTATATGATAAACATTGCAGAAATAATAGTAATGTAAAAAACTATATGTATGGTTAGTAGAGAGTAGACACAATCGTTGATCACATTAAATACTCAATATTTACTTAGTTCTTTGTTGTATCATAAAACAATTTGAATAACAATGCTTATCATTTCTGTTACTGTGTTTTGCGCAGTAAGCTGTGTTAAATAAACAAACGTAGCTATTTAATATGTATAAGTAGCGATGCACAAATATTCGTAAACATGCATTGTGCACCAAATCCATCTTATTTACTTAATTGGAATCAGTTCCTTTGTTTAAAGTTTGTTTGTTTAGACTACTTAATTGGCTCATTACAGCCATTACTTACTAATGACACACAATAAGGCCACTGATGTTTTACTTGTTTCGTAGTACTACGCCTGGCACACTGTCTTTCTGCTCTATTTGTTCAATATTCGTTGCTAATTAGTTGTTTGGGGGCCAATTGTTATTATATGGAATCTTTGATCTCAGACGCCTACTTATGTCTCAATTTGCTGTTTGTTCATCAAGATTTATGGTGACCGTACCACAGGACATGAAGACTTTGTTATTTTATATTGCTTTGCTCGAGTTCGTAAACATTTTATAAAGTTACATTGAATTGAATGGTATAGTAGTAGTTAAATGGTTTTATTTATTTTTAGCAGGTTTACAGTGTGTTTGAAAATAATTCATTGTTGTTTCGTAGCTGTTTTTCTCTGGAACTTATACAAATGCGAACTTTTCTTATACTTAATCTTCTTTGAGCTGTAACATTTTCTTGTAATTTGAAACTCGACATATTGTAAGAGTTGCAAGTAGGTAACAATGGTGTCCATTGTATAATATACTTCATTTTCAATTGCCTATTAAATATAATCTCACATAACAAGATAAACCTGCATTGTAATCTGATACAAAAACAATGTAGTGACGTTTCAACTTTATCGGTAAAAAAGAATAAACGACTTTGCTAGGGATCAAAAATGTTCGAAAATAACAAATATCCGGTTGATTCCAACGTAAACTTCTCTGACATTTCGGTATAAAAAACATTAGGTATCATTAAGTCTAACCTTTTCGTAACTAATTTGGGGTCAGCTTCAAATCATACACGATACGCCTGAATATCATAAGTTCGACCTCAAATTGGTTGATGACATATAAAAAATATGATATCGACAATGTTTTGGCAAATATAACCCACTTTGTACTATTTATGAAGATAAAATTCGGCACAAGAATAAGATACCTACTTGTAAAAGCACACGCAATTTGTACCACGCTACCCAAAAGTAATGTTGGTAATGTACGATATACAAAATAAAATAAAGCGGTAGAGATTAGGGACACAAAAACATGTAGTAAACCCAGTATCAAAGGATAAGCCACTTTAATAATATTGTGTAACTTTAAGGTCCTGCAACTGCGAGGGACATTTGACCAAGTCACCTTTTCGTCCAGGTTGGCTCTTGGAACTGAGAGATAAGTCACAGATATTGGGGGCCCTGAACTCAAACATCTGCATAGTTGTGTTCCAATGACACTATGTTTCTCATTAGGTTTATTTACATAAGGGTCAAACTGCTTAGCGACAAATAACCTTTCTTATCGTAGCGCATGGAATTAATTAAAAAAACTAAAAATAGATAACGGAATTACAGAGCAAGGACTGATACACAAGAGCAATCCGAACGGACATAAAAAGTTTTAAAAAAGTGACAATAATGAAAGTGATGTGTAACCAACTGTGGGTCACCAATTAATAATGCTAGGACCTATACACCTGCGAAATATTTTCATTTCCAATATTTTTTTCCCATGATCAGTCACTGCCATAGCAGTGACTGATCATGGGGAAAATCAATCCGATCATAGATCGATGTGACAGACCCTAACTCTGAACTCGGACACTGTTGTTCTAGAAAAATCTCTTCCAGACAATTCCCTACACAAGAACTCACAATATTAATATTTACATAACCATATTAGAGTTGAGAATACGTAACTACAGATACATAACAATAGTGATGTAACAACGGTTGGTTTGGGGTGTAGCAGGCAACGTAACCGACCTTTTATCATTCGGTGATAAGGGACCGCCGAGCTACTGACAACTCTATCGTCGTGTGCGTCATCTTCACTTGGTCTTACACCACAGCGGAACTTTCAGTTAATAATAAACATGTCAATTCCGAATACACGTGATTCCTTGAAGCATATTAAAATAATTATTCATGATTTATCGAATACGGCGCTACTGGCTTTTACCCGTGACTTTGCTCGCGTTTACTTTACTACGTCGATTGTAATTGCATTTTTGGGGATCATTTTGCGGTAACTGCGTCATTATCATGATCATCATGATCGTCAGCCAGTCTCGTAAACTGGATACTAGTAGATACCTAAATATAAGTTGAAAACGTCTTCCTCAAATACATATACGCGCCAGGAAAACCAATTTCAGAAATCAAAACATACAAGGTGCTATCCGAAAATTCAGCGCTGAACATGTTCTTAGTAAGTAATAAATAACACATCTACATATTTAATGATACTCGAAACAAATTCCTTAGTAGAGGCGGTCCTCACAAATGTGAGTAGAAACCTTTGAGGTGTGGATAATTTCAACATTACCACGTATTACGCGTAAATGTGCAGCACCAGTCCACACTTGGCGCGTAATTAACTACATACATTGTTATGAGCTTACTTCTGAGAAACTGTTTATTGCAATTACTTATTATAATATCAGGTTGTTAAACTTTGCATAATTTATTTATACATCTACTATTGATTGATTTATTGATTTATTGAGGGGCCCGTGGCTAAATAATAACAGCCGCACAGGTCGATCGGTCAGGTTAAGCTACGCTTGCCGCGGTTGGTCTGTGGATGGGTGACCATCTTTACATACCGAGACCCCTCCGTGCCTCGGAAAGCACGTTAAGCCGTTGGTCCCGGCTGTCATTTGTGGATCTTTGACAGTCGTTACGGGTAGTCAAGAAGCCCGAAAGTCTGACAATCAGTCTTACCAAGGGGTATCGTATTACCCAGTAACTGGGTTGTGGAGGTCAGATAGGCAGTCGCTCCATGTAAAATACTGGTATTCAGCTGCATCCGGTTAGACTGGGAGCCGACCTCAACATAGTTGAGAAAAGGCTAGGCAGATGATGATATTGATTGATTTATTATTAAAGACGTCGCTGGCGTCCTCAGCGCTATTACTGAGCATGAGGTCCTAGGGTCGGGCAAAGTGTAATTGGGTCTTTACTTCAGGAATTTCTCAGTAACATATTTTAACAGCCCATAGTCTGAATTTGTACCCGGTTGATGGGAATAGGCTCGCTATTACAATAATAATAATAATAATGGGACCTGATTCAGAAGGCAGTGCTCCTCGATACGGCTCGCATTGTGACAAGGTTTCTGTCTCTGGAGCCCTAACCACCGGTAGCTTGGACCCTGCTCCCGACAACGGTGGATCACTATGTTTTTATATTTTTAAATGTTTTTTTTTATACTAATATTTAAAAATGTAATAAAATAAGACAACTAAATAAATACACGACATAATGAGAATAATAACTTTATTTTGGGTGGCATAGACCCATAGAAACCTTAACCTAGTACACATTACATATTACATAAACACACCTAATAACTGGCGAAACCTGGGTGTACCTCCTGTAGGTACATCTCTGCATAACCCTTCGGGGAATACAGCACCCTAATTGCGTAATACACTGTCAGTCACATTCTGATTTATTTTGAAGGATATTGCTTATCCTTGCTTCATTCGTTCGAAAAATTGGCCTGCTCAACAACGTAAATAACGCAATGAATGTTGTTGAACTGTCAAAATGAAGGCCATTGCTACTGATAGTGTGTTTCGCAATTACCCCGCTGGCGAGATGTTCTGTTATGTTATGTATGTTACTAAATTCTAGCTTTATTAATATTGCTATGTTAAATGCACCTAATTGGGTCGTTTTTCACAGGATGTGAAATACACGTACACGTATCAATATTATGCCTAATCTCCAAAGCAATCGCAACGATAAAAGGCAGGCAAACGGTTAATTAATATGGTAGAGATTTCAGAGCCGGAACAGTGTCTTGAGAAAAAAAATATCTTCAGAGTCTGAAATCGCTAACGCGCCTTTTACCTCCGACAGCAGCAACCTATTTGTGACAAGAATAAAGATCACAATGATTTTGACAGACTTGTCAATGGCAGCAACCCAACAGCAACCTTATGAGAATAAAAATAAAGATCACTGCGATTTGGACACTGATGCAAACTCAGAGGTAAAATAAAACGGACTGTAGTGACCAATGCTTGTTGTTTCTCTAGATGAAAGAGGCCTTTGACCTCTTTACTGCCAGTAGTTGTCCCACAAATACTGGCTGATATTATTATTTATAACCACTCTATAAGTAAGAAAGAGCTCTTATGTTATCAAAATGTCAGTGACAGATTTATCGATAATACTTACTTTATCGATCGTACACAGACAACGTTTTTAATAATAAAGGCCTTACTATCTTGACAGTCGTATCTCTATCTATCATATTCATAAGTTACATATTAACAGATGTATTTGTTTTAAGACATGTCCTCTCAACGGGTTACTCATACAGGGTGTATCAGACAGGTGTGGTGAAATTTAAGGGTGTAGTACGTTGGTCCCATGGAGAAACTTGTTTAGTTTGATGGTCTGCACCCTTAACTTTGACCACACCTTCCTGATACACCCTGTATACGCAATTAGTTGTTTTTTTAGTCATATTTGGCCTTAGTTAATTTGTATATATTATATTTATTATGTATATACATAGTTACCACCAAAACATGTTTATACCTACACTTGAAGTGATTATACAGAATAGCCATTTCATATAAAGCCATATCTTTTTTATATTAATATTTACCTACCCATGCAATATATGTTATCTACAAAATAGGCTATCTCTACTGATGGGTGACGTCAAAGGTTCCATAGAATTGTTATCACAATGTGGGTTGGAACATTTTTCTAGAAAGTCGGGAAGGCCGTTGCGCCGCACAGAGCCAGATCAAATTCCTTAATACAGGTAACCTACAGAATAGATTACTGAATAACAGTGATGTATTTGAAAATAATTATTATCCATAGAAGATGTCGCCACGAGCGTAGACGTCCTCATAATTTCAAGACCACTGCATTGGTACAATTATATACATATAATACTAGCAGCGCCCCGCGGTTTCACCCGCAGCCCGAAAAAAGTATCCTATGTGTTATTCTGATGTATAAACTATATTACTGTAAAGTTTCATCAAAATCCGTTCATTTGTTTTTGCGTGAAAGAATATCAAACATCCATCCATCCTCACAAACTTTCGCATTTATAATTCTAGTAGGATTTATTGTTCTCTCATAATCACAAACATAGAACAAAGTCAAGGCAACACTTGAGAGACACTGGTGATGTCTGAACCTGTATTACACATCACCAGGCTTACCCTCCATCGGAAAACTCACTTATGACCTGTGACTGTATTAAATTCTGTATCAAAACAAAATGGTCATCACTTATTGAATCACTTCGACGCATCGTCCGGTGCATGCCGCGTCGGGTCCGCTACTCCATATACATATAACTCCCTTGTGAAACCACACCTGCTATACTTAATCGAAATTTGGAGTAATGCCACCAAAACTAGTCTAGCCGATCTCCAAATCATGCAAATAAAATTATAAAGATACTCTTTCACTATCAATTTTTAACACCTACTTACAAAATATATGAACAAACAAAACTAATAAAACAATTATTTATTTATCATACTTGCATGCTTGTCCGAAAAATATTAAATAAATCTCTCCATACTAACTTATCCTTTGTACGGTTGAAACAACCAGCGAAGTTCACGCCGAGCGAGTTTTTTAGTTCTACCCAAGACAAGAACGAAGCTCGGCAAAACAATGTTTACCTATGCAGGCGCAGATATTTACAATAAGCTACCGTCGACCATTAAAAATGTAAGCTCCAAAGTACAACTTGCTCGACATGTAATCGAAAAATATCGATGATAAGTACTCCAATAGCAGCCAAGTAGTACTGGATGCATTATAGAAGTACCTGCTTATACAGAATAAAAACGACGAACGACGAAAATTCGAGTAATAAGCACTATTATATTGTATTTCTCATGTAAGTGACTGTAGTCTTTTATGAGAATAAATTTCTTTATACACAAATTAACATACAAGTTGTAGATAATAAAACACTATTACAAATTAATAATAACAAAAGTGAAACAAAATGGAAGTGAGCCCGATAGGTGATGGTGTGATGGCTCTTTGAGGAGTGGATAGAGAGGCGCCACGGCGCCCTCACCTTCCGCCTGACGCAAGTCCTCACCGGACACGGTCGTTTCGGGAGGTTCCTGTTCAGGATAAAGCGGGAGGAAACGCCAGGGTGTCACCACTGTGTGGATCGCCCGGAGGACACGGTGGAGCATACGGTGGAGGTCTGTCCGGCTTGGGCGAAGCACCGCCCTGTCCTCGTGGCGGCGATCTCTCGCGTCCGGCCCTGGTCCAGGCCATGTTACGGAGCGAGAGTGCATGGCAGGCTGTCACCTCCTTCTGCGAAGCAGTTATGCTCGCGAAGGAGGAGGCAGAGCGCGTGAGGCAGAAGCAATCTCTGCGCCCTCACGCCCCTAGTCGCCGCAGGAGACGCCCTGGACGGGAGTCAATAACCGACTCCCGGCCACCGTAGGCGCGGGCTTGCGAGCGGCGAGCAATGGGCAGCTCGCTGCCCGGTGAGAACCAGGCCCGGGTCGACGGCGCGTTGTGTTCCACGCGCGCCTCAAAGAGATGTCAGCACGAACTGACGGGGTCCGCTAGGGCCGATGCCGCCAGGGCCGCGGGTTGTTCGAAAGAGATACCGTGGCCCCTGGCATTGGCAACTGAAGGAACACGGGTGGGTTTTAGTCAGTAAAAGTCAGACACGCTCTTCCGCTCAGTCCAGAGCGGGAGAGGACACTTAATGATTTCCCACCCAAAAAAAAAAATGGGTACGTTTTAATAAACGTTCTGTTGCATTGTAATCAATGCCTTGAAGCCACGAACAGACATTTTTCTTGCACTTTGCCCTAGAAAGAGGATAGATTACCAGAATAGTTCATATCATTATATAATTATGGATCCAGGAAACCGTAAAAATTATGTGCCAGACTGAATTTATATCTATCGGTGGTTCTACTCTCACCGGAGATTGTTTTGGGGCCGTAACAAAAGCTCCAAGTGGTTCTTAGTAACTGTCAGTAGAACAAAAAGTTGTATATCGGTCAGTACCTTACAGCGCTGATATAGATCAAACGTAGGTATCGGAAACGGTACGTATCGTACTTATCGGAAGGATAGAACTTACTTTTAATATGGCTATTTGGTTTCTCTCCAGTTTCAGTAAGTATCTAAGTTTAAGCGGCATTGTTTAACTATCGGTCGGTCGGTTGTGTAACTGTCCGTCGGTATTATATAACTTCTTGGGGTAGAAGAAGTTATACAATAAAACAGTAAGGATTGGCAATGGGGGATGAACAGTTTTAATTATAGAAGTGTCGGCAATATATTTTTTTGTTTTTTAGCCACATGTACCGCCACTATAACAATTTTGGAATGTTCTTTTATTGCACTCGTTATCTCGTTCTACCGTTTTGAATTTTAAATATCACTTGTAGGTACCTACTGTTTATTTTTTTTATTTTAATCTTAATGTTTTAATTCAAATTTAGTTTAATTAAAATATGATTTTGTGTCTTACTTAATTGTTTGTTTTTTGTTTCTTCACTACGAGTAAAAAAAATTGTTAAAACGTAATATTTATGAAGCTATTTTTTATGTAAGTACTGTGTACGCCCGTAAATGACTAATTCACAATAACTCAATGCTTATGTTATTTTTTTATCATGTTAATGTTTTGTAGTAAATAGGTTGTTGGTGTACCTATCAAATAAAATAAAATAAGTTTCCAAGGCCTCAATGTGATGTTGGAAATTTTATCGGTTATCCATTACAACTACGTGCCCCCTTCACCGGCTTCATAAGGTTCATAACTCATTTGTTGGGCTTGGTATAACCTTTTATAACAAGATACCCTCTTCTTTGCTAGACTTGCCTTTTAATGCGTTTAAAGCTCAAGTAAAATCCAACCTTTGTTCAAAGGCTTACTATTCCATCAACGACTACTTACACGATAAGAATAGTTGGTCGCCCTAATTAACTCAAGACAATGTTCATGTTCTTTCTCCAGAATTAGCTTAGGTACTGACAGGTTACTGTTATTAGTATTAACTCATTTATTTCACATCGATGGTCCTAGTTCATCATCTGTGACTGCAAGTGACAGCTATGTGACGAACCCAGCAATGCATAAATATGTAAGCTGTCACGCCCTTTATGCCTGGAGGCTTTTATTTAGGTAGTGAGTTTTTATTTTAATTAATTATTTTTTAGCTTGAGTACGTATAGTTTTTATTATATTTGTTGGTATATTGGCGTGGCTAGCTGACATAATATGGCAAATAATTTAAGCTTCTTGTAATGTTCATTACTGAACATAGGTTCCTAGTATTGTATACATGCAACTACATATATTCTAACTAAACAGACAGCTGTGCTGCTGGGGAGTTTGTTCCGCCACTTCTTCTTCCCAGCGATAGCACTAGGAAGTGGCGAAGGGCGGGCGTTTTTGGGGGACTGTCTTTTGTAATTTTGACGTTCGAAAAGTGCTGATTCTCAGCCTAATTTGAATAAATGACTTTTGATTTTGATTTTGATTGAACACCTAAATATTTGAAGGTGTTCGTTTTTGACAAACGCGGATAAAATTACTTATATGAATTGTTGGATGGCAAGTTGCAATTGTGTGAGAAAATGGGAAGGTTTGGTAGGTCTTGCTTTCTGAGTGTATAGGTCATGAACTTAATTTTGTCTACATTTAAGATGAGGATGTTGTCTTTAAGCCACTTAGACACTTGATCGAACCCATTTTGGGCGTGTTTATAAATTTCTTCCCACGTGTCACCATAAAGAAAGTAATACAGTATCATCGGCGAATGTACCTAATTATGTTCCCATTGGTCAAATCTATATTAGGTACATAGGTTGTTTATGTAAACCAAAAAAGGTCGGGCCGAGGATACTGCCTTGTGGAACGCTATATTCTATCGGTAGTTCATAACTGGCCCAACTATCCAATGTACAAATATAAATGTAGGTACATTGGATATAATATGACCATAAACAACACACATAGCTTAAACTGATTAATGCATAGGCTTATTCAAATTCCGGTCGGCAACATTATGATAATAGTTAGTAGTTATGCTGTTATTGAAAATCACGCCCACAATACTAAAATTTATCATATGCCTTGTAAACACATAATCCCTAGTGACCATGAACATATCAAATTAATCAAATGTAACATCCTAACAGTGAAATATATGACAGAATAAACCCGAAATCATATCGTATCTTATCAACAAATCACTCCATCAACAAGGTGCGATATCATCGATCGAATGAATTGTGTATAATATACACGTTGTAGATATGTTTTCCCTCAAGGTACAATTTATGTGAAGTATTGAGAAATCGACAAACTTTCTTCATAACCCTGCTTACCTACCACACGCCCTTAGGCGGTGTCTTTTGTGTCAATTCCCATAATATTCTTTTTATACACTTCTAAAACATTTTGAGTTCGTTGGAACACGCCAAATTTCATGTTTGTTGCCCTTTATTTTTGTCTGCTCTAACCGGAGCTCCATTTATTATTTAACCAAAACAAATTGGTATAGCCATCAAATTAAGCAACATGATAGAAATGGGCTCTGTTCATTTTACGCGCAATCGTTCGCAAATAAAAGAATGTAACATAATGTACATACTCACAGTTATCTACATTCATTCTTCCAGGTCAGAACAAGCATTCTGTTACCGTTAGGCGCTGATCTGATTATTTCTCACGACACGTTTTATCCATAATCAGTACACAGACACAGCTCCAACTTTAACATGAGTCTACGACGATTTAGTGTCATCCAAGGGTTGGTAATTTCGCCCACATTGATGGATATCATTTTTCCTATAAACACTATACTTCTAATACAAAATAACTATAGATTTTATTGTATTTTAGTAATAATATATTTTATTATGACAGCTTTGACAACGACGTTTAATACGTCGCCATGGCAACGTACCTTTCTAATTCTTACCGGCCTGTATCTTTTTATATGCAAACTTATGTCTGTACTATGTAAAAAAACCACTGGCCGAATTCTCATCTCAAATTCATATTTTCTACATGATGCTGTTCTACGAGTTTTCTTTAAAGATTAGCGGAAAGCAAGGATCAGTTCGAGTTTCGCCTCTACAGCGAACACTATAAGGAGCCTGATACTCCAGGGCCACCTATCCTGATACTCCAGGGCCTCTTATCCTGGAAATACCCAACGTACCTCTCCGCTACGGTACCTGACGGACCCTGCCTCCGTCCTCCGCCCTCCGTGAAGGGCTCCTCCATCTACTAGGCCGCGCCTCACCCGAGGGCCGCCTCACCTGCGGGCCGCCTCACCTGCGGGCCGCCTCACCTGAGGGCCGCCTCATCTGAACGCCGCCTCACCTGGCGGGCTGACAGCGTCTCCGTTGTGCCTCTCTCTCCTGCTGCCGTGCTACGTCCTGGCCTGTTGCGTGGGCCCTCCTGTCCTCACCTGACGGGCTGACTGCGTCTCCACCGTGCCTCTCTCCCCTGCTGCTGTGCTGCGTCCTGGCCTGCTGCGTGGAGCCTCCTACGGGTGTCCTCCGTGTCGCCACGCACCAGCACCAGTCCTCACCTGTTCCTGCTCCTCCTGTTTCTGCTCCTGTTCCTGGACCTCCAACTGTATCTTCACCTCAGCCTCTATCACGCATCGTCATCCTACACCCCACCTCCACATACTACACACCACTCTTCAGACCATCTCCATCTTTACTTCTAAATATATCTCTAATTGTTTTCTACCTCCTTTAATTTCATTTTACCTCTAAAGCATAACTTTCCTTGTCGCTACACGACAAGAAGATAAAGATATTAAATCAATAAGCGAATTTAATTACTGAAATCAAATATTTTCGGGCTTTATCTAAATAATGCAATATTGCTTTATCGCTTCATGCTAATTTCGTTATATATATTTTTAGAGTGCTAACTTTTGTAATATCAATGTTATAACATTTTATCTTGCACAAATCAAGTCGATTAGATATAATATTACAAAGACCACGTTTGTGTAAGAAAATGTCGTAGCTTAGGCATAAGTGTGATCAAACATGCGTTTGTGATGTAAGCATATCTAATCACGCGCTAAGATTTATTATACAGGGTGGCATGGACGAGCAACCAGAGGGGCAATTCTCGTAATTTTAAGAACATTCACAGTCTGATCTCAGTCTCAAACTGTCAAAAATACCTCTAATTTCCCTACATTTTTGGAAGTTTTTGACATCTGTTAGTCACTGGGATGAGACTGCGACTAGATTTTTAATGTTTTAAATTACGAGAATTGGATTTCTGATATCATGGATTCAGAACATGATTCTGAAACGAATATGGTTATAAAAAAATAATTGGTCGTTCCATACATTTTGACCGCGTATCTAGGTAGCACTTTTCTATGAAACAGCTGTTTTTTTAATAACTGACGAAAAATTTCTACTCTAGAATAATCTAGAATCATGTGTAGAATTCATGGTTACAATTGTCACGTCGATGTGCCTGCCATCCTGCATATTTACTTATATCATCATACTTTTTCCCCAAAGTATTGACAGAGGATAAACACTCACATTTAAGTAACTGATAACGATGTTTACCGTGTCCTATCTTTTACTGATATCAAGAAAATCCCGACATCATTATAAAAAATAAAATAAAAATCGTTTATTTTGGAACAAAAACAGATACAATCATAAAAATAGTAAAACGTTGATAATTACTGCAAAAGTTTATAACTGTGGTGCAGCTATCAACGCACGGCTCCTAGTGAGAGGGTAGTTCGTTCCAGATAAGAAAAATATATTATAAACTAAATATAAGTAGTTAAAAATAAAAAGGAAAAAAAAGAACAAGCAGCAAAGACAATAAAATTACGGGATAAGTTTAGTGTAAGTAAGACCTGATGTATGTGTGTGAGTGTCTGACTTTCAGAACTGCTCTTTCTCATTGCAAAAAAACTCCTAACAGAAAATCCAATTAAAACAGCAAAGCTGGAAATCGCACCCATAACACACTGTAAGCATCGAAGAAAAGTTACAAATTCCAGCGAAGACATGCGATGGAACAAACTGTTGAAAGAAAACCATTGTTACAAGTTCTACATTCCGCTTGAAGACCTACTATTGATTTATTTGGCAGAGATTAGGTAATGCGGTGGTAACCATCGACCGACTGAGACTAGGCACAGTTTTTCAAACAAGATTTCATAAAAATAACCCTTAATGTTCTTACAAACTACCGTGAGAAAGATACAAACTAGCGTGAGATGACGCATAAGACATTATTTATATTGCCTATCTGTTCCAAGAATTGATATATTTGACTGAATATGTTACTATCTTGAGAAGTAGGTACGTGACAAGCAGTTCTCTTTCAAAGTAAATCTTCGTGGCGCCAGATAGACCCTTTCGATCGTGAACTTTCGCGGAATGACGTCACTAACTTATAATGGATGCCGCCAGAATATTAAATCCAAATACTTGTCATCATAAAATACCCGTTACGCTTATTAGGATAAAAGATATTACCGAAAACTGACTTAAAACAAGTTTTGTACATTTATGGTCAAGTTATTGCAAAAAAACGCACTTAATTTTATGGTCCTTGTTTATCCTTGGGTATCCGTGCAATATAAAAAAGGTGATCTGCATCCTTTTATTAAATTTTTATTCAAGGGTCCTTGCTTCTTTACTCCTCTGTAATTTTATACGGTTTTATGAACTTGTTAAACTTAGTTGCGAATTTTCATCTATCCACCATAAAGTTTATGTTGCCTCGTAGTTAATATTACCTTTGATTTTGTTTCAGATAAAAAATTGGAAAATAAAAAAGATGTTTTGCGTATCCTGGAACACACCGATATTTGACACAGAAGTCTTAAACCGAAGATAATTGTAAAAACCATGGTCTATGACCACACGTAGGGTTTAATACTTATAATTATTTCTATCATCTCTTCCTTAATCGTTTCCCCTGCTTTTTTAAATACAAATCTTTTATTTAGGGAATATATTTATATGAAGTAGAACCTATATCAATCATATAATAATAAAAGCACATAATAAATCAATAACATATCTTAACGACAATATACTAAAATAACGTACAACATATTTTTAATATTAAAGCAGATTTTAACAAGAGAAGTTATATTTAGGGAGTTTTAAGAATCCATATCAAGCCTTAGTGCCAGGAAACAGCAAACTTGCGTTATACCGTGCCAAAGAGAGTGATAGAGCTCGGTACAGAAGATGTCTCACGGAGTGGTGCAGAAGAGCGAGAAGAACGGCAACGGTGCGCCGGCGCAGGAGTCGTCGCGGGGCAGCACGGACAGTCCGCCCCCGCCGCCCGATGGGGGATGGGGGTGGATGGTCGTCTTCGCCTCGTTCATGATCCACATTGTCAGTGAGTATTTGCTTGCTTTCTATAAACATAAGTCCAGTAGGTACCGGTCCGTCCATATGGCACGTCGAGCGTTAGAAAAAATATGCGGCATTCTAGGGCTTCATAATGTCACTTATACGCCATATTGACAGCTATGTATTTAGTATAAATTCATGGCGTCGGACGCCTGAAAATATTGTCAATTATCTACGATGAAAATGCGCTATATACTTTTTCGTATTTAATTTACATCGGTGTGGTAATAAACAAACTGATGAACTCACTTTCACATTAAATATGATTAACACTGTTTCAGTATGTAGAAAAAGCTCAGTCTTGTTTATCGACGGGCCATGGTCCTTTGATAAACAAAGGACAGAGCCTTAACAGAGCTATCTGTGGCTCTAACTAGATAGACCATGCTCAATCATCATTCATTGCATCTTCCATCAATCTTTACGTCTTTGAATAAAATTTGAAAGCACTTTCGTAGGTTTATTTTTAGTGTCATGCATTCCTGAAAGTCAAATCAAATCAATTTATATGCCATAAGTGTTGGTACGATTTCTGTCTTAACATAAATAATTATACAGATCCATAACACCTAGTCATAATAAAGTAACATACATACATTTATGTTTATACTTAGTTATAATATTTGTAGTTATAGTTCAATTAAAATTGAGTAGTATTGTCATATATTTAAATACTATTAATGTCAGAGGGTAAATAATTATGTACTGTCGCATGTTCGTAAGACGTACTTCCAGGATCGGTAATATCTACTTCAAATTAATTTCAGTCGCAAATAATAATTGTTCAATGTTCGTTACGACGAACATTGAACAATTATTATTTGCCCTCATAATACATAATACATAATTATTTACCCTCTGACATTAATAGTATTTAAATATATGACAATACTACTCAATTTTAATTGAAAGATTCCATGTAAAAAGTTTGAAAAAGACGTATCTTTTTCAAACTTTTTACATGGAATCTTTTAATTAAAATCTTCTTGAGTTGTTTCAGCATTTGTCTTTACTAAAAATAGAGTCATTTTGTCTAACCTTTTACGTAACTAAAACATCAGCAAAGGCGAGGCATAGCTAACAATAAGTCACACCGCATTCTGTTTTCGCTAGTAACAGTGACGGAGCAATGCGCCTTTATTATCATTTAAGACAGGCAGGAAGGCGAGGTTTCTCTTTGTGCTATTAACGCTATTTTAGAACCATTAACTGTTAAACGAATCAATGTTCCTGACGGCCGTTATTTCTAGACCTTACTGAAATATTCTATAACACGTGACGATTTAAGTAAAAGTATTTTATATAAATAAATAGGTAATTCCAGTCTAATCTTGGGTATACAGACGTATTATAGGTACCTACATATAGCACTAAGTAGGTACTTAATTTTTCGTGTTTTGTACAAAATATATAATTCCACTTTTCATAGGATCTACCGAGGTGTGCCTTTCTGGGTTTCATTCCATAATTTTATAAGTCAGGATAAATCTTTTATATCGGTACAAGTGCCTTCTTGAATTATCGGCAAAAATGTCGATCACAAACTTTGATAACACTTGGCACTTGGACTCTAAAGTCCATTTCAGTTCAGTTTTAGGCATGGTTGCCTTGGTTACTGAATTACTTAGTTCAAAGAGCTAGAACTGCAGGGTAGTTGAGTAACACATTAAAAATAGCATTGGCTTTCATTTTGACAGTTCAACAACATTCATTGCGTTATTAACGTTGTTGAGCAGAAAAATCTTTCGAACATATGAAGCAATGGATTAGCAATAAACTTCAAAATGATTCAGATTGTGATTGAATGTGTGTTAGGCAATTAGGGTGTTAAACAAAGATTTGCTTGTTATCTTCGAAATTGATCGAACGTGTAAAGTTTCGGTTGAATCACCCCTTTGGCACGCTGACACCTGCGTCTATTTATATTGACAAATTGCTAGCCAAAACATATGTAGGGTCTTATAGCAAAATCTAATCTTCTGGAACTATTATTGTATGTAGGTAATTATTTCTTAGAATGCCTATCACAAAATTAATTCATGCGCAGTAAGTTCAATTCGAAACAATGGAACTTTTCTGAATTAGAAATTGAATTGTAATATTGACACAAACACATAAAAGTACAAAAATATCTATTAAACAGTGTCGTACGAACTAAGTATATTTAACTATTATAAATAGATCAGGTAAGTAACTGTTTAATTTCACACTACTCAACGATATCTGGTGTTGACACAACATTATGATAACAGCTTCTGTGATTTGACTGCAAACGTTTACGACTGCGATATAATTTGATGCGCGTGACTACATGGAGACAGCTCTTATCTACAATTACAATAAAAATATACTTAAATGTAGAATCTAAGGGGGTTTATTAGAGTAACTAAATGAAATAAATACAAAAGGATATTTAGGCGTCAAAGTACTCATCCGCATCGCTCTCAAACATGCCCAGAAGACTGGCAGCATTGCCACGTTGAATGGCAATGATAATTATTTGGCCAAAGAACGACCAGCTCTCTGGTCACGTGAAATGTCGATCAGCCGGCGAGAAATTTCTTTAAAAAGGGGTTTATTTATGTTTATAAGAAACCCCCTTAGATTCGCACACAGTTGCTAATCATTGCTAATGATTAGCTACTGTTTAACCATACATTTTTAACGTTTAAACGTCTCTTAACTTTTGCAACGTTTATAAATAAACCCCTTTGTGCTTGAGTACTTAAAGTACGTTTACGTGGGTACATTTTAGGACAACAAATTAAAATATTAAATTGCTCCTGGCTAAATTAAAATGTTCAGAACAGAGACCATATTTTTCAAAATAAACATTAAATCGCCCACATGAGCTCACAAGAGTTACAACAGATCCGTTTGTCACGTCCTATATTCGCCGACCCCAGATTTACGTGTATATCTGCGTGACGTGTCATCGCTTATATGTATAGTCCCGACACCTACTTCACAGTTCATCCCTTCACAAATAAATAATCAGACCGTGGCGATGAATGTGAGTCATTCATTAACTCTAGTACTGTTCTAGTCGCTCGCAAAGGGGGTGTGAAATATGGTTGTCTCAATTACGCGGTTTAGAATGGTTACAGTCTCGTTAATTCATCGCTGTTAGAGGCGTTAATTATATCTTAATTATTTTCTGTTTAAATTCGTCCGAAGGCTTCATAAATCTTACATTTTTAAATTGATCCTAGCAAGAAATGTCTGCATCCAGAATAAATTGTGAGATTGCTTCATCGTCCAGAACGCGTTGGGGCAAATGTAAAAATAATCCTAAGACATATTTCATTTTGCAGCAGATTTAGATTATTGCACAATGCAATGTGGCGCATGCATAATAATATGTCAACTATCTCGTGATTTTGGCCTTCCTACTTCCTATCCTCTCCTACTAATATATTATTAACGCAAAAGTTTGTGAGGAAGGATGGATGTTTATTACCCGTTCACGCAAAAACTACTGAACTGATTTTGATAAAACTTTACAGTAATATAGCTTGTACATCACAATAATAAATAGAATACTTTTATCCCGATATTCCCACGGGATCGACACTTATGCGGGTGAAACCGCGGGGTGCTGCTAGTTTACTATAAATTGGAGCAACAAACAATTTACTACATTTTCATGTGTGTACAGAGCTATATTTGACTGTAGTAGGTACTTATCAATGGGTATTAATTTTGACATGTTTGTGTTTGAGCAATAAATAGACGCTACTTGCATAAGCTCTATTTATTTATGACTCAGAGAGTGTAATTGTTGGTAGAACATGATTGTATTGAACACATATGTACCTACATAGGTAATTTTTAGATATTCGTCAGGTATCGGGTGTCCCGGGCGTGATAAATGCTTTTGACGTGAATGAGTTTCGCGTGACAAAGAGAATAAAATTACTTGGCTCACACGTTGACGTCACTTCCCGTCGGATGGCAGATAATTTGAGTTATCAGAGACCTAAATGAAACCATCTTTTATCTAAGTAGATCAGCACCCTAATTGCGTAACACACCATCAATCGTAATCTGAATCATTATGAAGCAAATTGCTAATCGATTGCTTCATAAGTTCGAAAAATTTGTGTGCTCAACACGTAAATAACGCAATGAATGTTGTTGAACTGTCAAAATGAAACCGATTCCGATTGATTGTGTGTTACGCAATTAGGGTGCTGGACATTTACGATAATTTCTGGACAAAGGCAGATTACTGTTTCAACCATGTTTCAACACGCAATTCCTATTACACGTTTAGTTTACTTACTACATATGATCGACATGACTGTGAGCCTCGACAATTTTCTTATATGGAATATCGTTTCGAATACTTACAAATTAACCTAGTTTTTGTTTATCATTTATTGATGTAGGTACTTCCGTAACCCGGTGTTTTCTAACGACTCATTTGTTTTCCTACACACATTCAGTCTTATTACAAAACGAAATCTAACTTAGCACCGACCCGATTTATGTATATAGGACTGCATTTCTACATATAACAGTTAGTTTCTTAATTCAATAACAGGCTCGGTGGTTTAATCATCAAAAAAAAAAAAATCGTCGGCTACGGTACTCCGACAACAACCTGTCATAACAAGTGATGGTCACTGAAAAGGAAAACACTTTCAGTGGCGACGTAAATGTAAACATAACATTGTAAAATATTTTATCAATATAGTCCGAATATTAAATAGGGTGTTGATAACAAAGAACAGTCATAAAGTTGGCTGATTGCCACCCAGATAGTATCATATCGTGTGTGTGGGTACACCCACTAATCGTTATTGCATAGATTATTTATAAATAATATTATGTAATCGATCATTACAACGGGCTTAATACTGTTATATCATAGGTTTATTTTTATCACAGGATAAGTGCGATCATTAATTTTTAGGTACTTATGTCACGTGGCAAATCTACGCGTGATAAATAATCTCTGACAAAATGAAAACAAATTGAGTGAAAAACAATGATAGACTAAATCTACTTTTTCTAGCAGAGCGGTGGACGCCACATAGCGTCCGCAGTTTACCGGCAAATGACGTCACTGAAAAATTATTTATGAAAATAAGTTCGTATGTTTTCCTAGAGAGCGTTTTGTGACTCTGAAGAGTTAAACCCCGCTGCCATCATTTTCATGATAGCCGTCAGTTACTGCGGACGTTATGTGGGGGTCGCCGCCCTTCTAGGCAGCCATAGCTTTAGGTATATTTACAACGTTTTGGGGCTGATTTGAAAAAAAAGTCTATCTTTTATCCATGCAATAAAATTGACATCTGACAGTTCTGGTACGCAAAAACTTTCAAAAATTTAAAATGTATTTTCAGGCTAAGACTTAAATATTCTAGACATAAAAGTTTGATGAAATTTGGCCAAAGTCTGGTAACTTAGCAACCAAACCTAAAGAAAAAATAACGTTGTCATAACAATGTTTGGTCTAAACAACATTTCAAATGTGATTTAAATTATTTTCAAAAAGTAATACGTTTCTCATTTGGAAGCAATTTGTAGTTGAAACAAACTGATTATTTCATTAAGCACCGCCTGGTGGGTTTCCGAATTCGATTTTTTACGTCTTTAGCAATCAAGCCTTACATTTAATTAAGTTCTCCAGTTATATGACCAATTAGATGTAGGGACGTTTAAAAGGATGCTTGGTTACGACTACAATTAATCAAATCGTCTCACACTTGTGTGGGTGGTAATTAATTACGTTCTTAATTAGATTATATATAGTAAGTATAGGTATTTGAGCAGTAAGGGCCCACTGGTAACAGCCGCGAAACAGTAGGTCGTAGGTTTGCAACAACGATCGATATGATATGAATACTACCAATATCCCGCTAATCCCGAAATAGACTGGCGATTATTTTCTCAGCACCTGCGGTTTACCACACTTTGGGGATTGCAAAAATACACTACACACGGTATATTCTACCCAAAAAAAATAGCTACTATACAAAAGCGCCGGGTGTTAAAGTAGGTACACAAGAAATTTTAAATTGGATTAAACTTTGCCGTCGACTTCGCATAATATAGTTGTATAGTCGAAGCACAATTGAAACGCATTATGATTACCAAGTTGTTTTCTCAAATAATAACTGTGTAATTGATATTGATCGATATAATTTAACAAACAGATATCAGGCTTAAGGACGTTCCCGATCGAATATCAGATCGTTTAACTAGATTCTAACATTCCATCAATACCAGTAAGTACCGAGGCCTACGATCCGTCAGACACGAGCAGTAGATCCCTTTAACACGTGCTGCTTTACCCGGCTTAATCATGCACATAAACACGTCGATACATAACACGCTATTAGGTTTGGAATAGCAGATAATCAGCCATAAAATTGCTCCTTGACTATAGTACTTACTTCAATAGCCATTCATTATCAAGTCTTGTTATTATGGGTAGGTACAATGCCCGGGCGATGATGTGACTTGACACTTCGAATTTTTGAGAGACTATGAAACGGGTAGGTATGACTGACAGAGATCCTAAGGTCAATTCCTGTAACTGAAACCTACTTAGTCGCAATCTCATCTCAGCGACATTCAATGTCAAAAACTTGTCAAAACTGTAGTGAAACTAGAGGTAGAGAGGTAGTCAGAGGTATTTTTGCTTATATAAGATTGAGACTGAGATCAGAGGGGCAATTCTCGTAATTTTAAGAAAGTTTACAGTCTGATCTCAGTGTCAATCTGTCAAAAATACCTCTGATGTCCCTAAATTTTTGACATTTGTTTGTCGCCGAGATGAGACTGCGACTAGATTTTGAATGTTTTTTTTACGAGAATTGGCCTTCAGACTGTGAACGTTCTTAAAATTACGTGAATAGGCCCCCTTCTTCTTAGCGTGGCGGTGGCAATCTAAATAGACTCGGCCCAGGATTTTGCGACGTATTTGACGCCATCACTAGCGTCCATCAGTTCCTGTAACGTGCAGCTGACAGGACGCGCACGACATGATATAGTGTCCCATCGTTTGTGGAACAGCACCACATTTACACCCCAAGGCGGAGTCGTCTATGAATCTCCTGAATGAACTGACAGAGATGACACTCTCCTGAGCCGATCTTTCTCTAAGATACTTTTTCATATCGAAGCCATCGGTAAAGTACCTAGCTGTTACTAATTTCAATTTCATTTCGTTTTCGAATTCATTCGTTTACATACCATTTGATCCATTGAGTTTAGGGGTGGAATCGGCATCCGCTGGACCCGAGAAGCACAGTACTGCTCGATATGGCGACACTTTGGGCAAAGTCCCATGTGCAGTGTATTTTACTGTGGCCTTCTTTCGGCTGAAATTATGACGATTATAAGTTATGATTGTCATAATATCAGCCAAAAGACAGGTTATGATTCTTAACATATCAGCAAGCCTGGTTTCCCTGACGGGTTAGGCAGGGAGAGGAATACCTAGAGTACCCCCACATTTTGCCAGCTATGTTTAAATACCATCTAAAAGGGGGCCAGCCAGTTGCCGTCAACCGGGTACAAATATAGACTTCGGGCTGCTACTCAGAAATTTGAGATGGAAAAACCCAATACCTAACACTATGCCCGACCTGGAAATCGAACCCAGATCCTTACGCTCAGCAGTAGCCCTTGCTACCACTAGACCAACGAGGCATTATGAAGATAATGTGTGGAAAAAAAGACACTTTAGTAATACCTGTTAGAATATATATATATATGTATTTACTACTTATACACCTACTTATACAGAAGACAATGAAAATGTATGTATTGGTGGTTGGTGGAATGAAAGAAAACTAATGCTCAGTGTGATAAAAAGATTTTAGTGGGAAAAAATGAAAAATATTACATAAATTGACACAAATTGAAACGCAAACCCAACTTTTTACAGATACAAGAAGCAACAATAAAAAAGAAAAGAATAACATTAAAATAAAAAAATATAAAAATCTTTTAAAAAGTTAACCCCTGCTAAGGACTATACAACATATACCTACCTAAGGAATTAAAAAATGTATATGAAATGTGTATGTGTATGAATTATTATTATTAAAAATGTTTGAATTTGTTGTGTAGGTATTATACCTAACATATAATCGCGACATATTCGCCGGAGATGTAAACAAATATGTGATTATGGAAAAATAACTTTAACTCCTACACAATAAAGTCCAGTTTACCCACTCTGCTCGACTAGATTTTGACATATGACATATCAGCTGACTCGACGGAATGTTGCGAATTACGTCATGAAATTCACTAAATTACATCAACTTTCAGCATTCAAATTTATTAAGAAAAATATGTTTCCGCGCTTATTTTATACAATATATTTGTGGCAAATATCTTTAATTATTTGTTGAGGTCGGTCAAACTTCGTTAGTCTACTACGAAAGTTGTATAAAATAGGTATTACTACACCTATCCAAAAGGTAGGCACCTTAAACTCGCTGGAAATATGTACATAAACAACCCATTCTCTAGCTGAAAATATGCAAGAGGGAAAAATAAAGATATTATCATTCTCTCCGCGTTCTTACTTTTACCATTTTTCTTACATATACTACTTATAAAACGCAATCAAGTCTTGATAAAAATTACAAAAAATTGTGTTTCGACATGACACTTCTTAGTGCTGACCATCCGTCCAGTTTTCTTATTTCGATTCAAAAATTGCATAATGCCTAATCGATAATCGGAATTTGCAAAAAAAAATAAAAAAGGCGTAGAAACTATATATATCCTCTTTGGTATATTTTTCATGAATTAATTTATTTTTGAAATTAATCATTTTAATTACCGTACCTACACGTACGGTGTGGTTAGGTGTGTAATTTTTTATGGTTCCGTACGTCCAAATGAAAAAACGGAACCCTTGCAGGATCATTGTGTCTGTGGGTCTTGTCTTTTCTTATTTGCTTCGAATCTACTGAACCGATTACATTGAAATTTGGTACACATATGAATTTCTGTGACCCAAAGACGGACGTGTAACGTAAATAAATTAATTTTGAAAATGGGGTCACTCTTGGGGGGCAAACTAGAAAAAAAAAAAAATCTTTGCTGTACCTCTGTGTGACATATCAAATGAAAGGGCTTGTTGTGGGGTTTTAAATATATTTGCTTAGTAACTAAAACAAAAGTTATGTGGCCGTCTGTCTATGTGCCGGTCGGTCTGCCTCTCTGCCGTCTGTACAAACCTACTAACCGTAAAATCTAGATTTTGACCAATTTGCACCGGCAAGCCTTTCTTACAGGGTTAACGCGGGCGTTTTCGTGGACACGCGTTGTGAGACGAAGTAGGCACTCCTTATGTATAAAATTTTAAGAATTGTAATTGTCTGATTTCTAATTTAAATGATCTGAAAATACTTTTACGGAACCCATAATTTCGTCATGTCAGTCTGTGCGTGCGTTCGGATGTCAATGCCATTAACCATTTTACTCGTAGACGTTAACGAGTGTTAATAACACTATATCGTATTCGTATTCTATGCACGCAAAATGGTGTAGTAAAATTACGATAAACATAATTAGAGGTAGCATTCCCCATGCATGTACCCGAGGGTTGAAAAAAATCTATGCACACAAGGGTGTGGGGGGTATTGTTGGAACTTATAATTAAAATTATAAAGATGTTTCTAATTGACTTAACTTTTAAAGTCAATCGTTTTTGAGATATGGGACATTTTCGTTTAAAACCGCAGAATTAACTTGGTTTTTTACAGTTTTTTTGAGAACTTTTATGAAATACAAACTTATGTCTGCAATCGATCAAATTAATGATATGCGCTGTGCATGCGTAAATATTCATCCCAAGTACGGGACCTTTCGCTGTGCATGGTCCGACATACACTTGGCCAGTTTTTTTTTTAATTTTGTTGGGAAACTACCACAAAAAGTAAACAATTTCTATTACTCAAGTAAAATAATATAAATAAAAACTACCAAGTTCATACAGCTAACAAAACATAATAAAATGTAAAGTGTTTGCGGAATACTTAATTAATCTATCATCATTTCCCAAACTTTTGCTAAGCCTATCTAAAAATGTATACTGGGCATTCTGTAGCAAACTATTAGAAAGTATCAAAAATTAATAATTGCACAATAAATAAAAATAATTTTGAATAGCAAGCGCATTCCGAATATAAATTCAAATATAGAATCAATTCGGCGCGAAATTGAATAAATGACTATGGTCATAGGTCCTCTGTTATTGACTCAGTTTCAATATAATGTCCAAAAAACGATTAAAATTACATTAGGAAAGCATAAATCATTATTATAAATAATGTTTGTTGTATTTAATGCTTAAAATAATTTTATTTCAATTTCTGAGAATCGATTTCTGACATTCGTTATATTAATTACTCGGGTCAATCGAAATTAAAAAAAAAATCGTTTGGCATAATCGCTTTCGCACATCATTACGATAAAAAAAAACAACAATGGTCGGCGATTTTGAACACAAATTAAGTAGTGGTAATGAATAATACGTGTTATTGGACCTGTGTTTCAATATTACGTTAGGATTTGGGCATTTTCGTGTTTTTTATAATATTTGTAATAATATTTTTCACATTTTACATCTTATCTACATGTGTGTGTGTGACTTTTGTGAAAAGTAAAAATGTAAACACGCACGATTGGCGCGAAACTTCGACTTTAGATATCAAAAAACTACATTATCACTACTTATTTAACATGAATAATGGATGAATTCGTCAAATAATTAAATCATGTATTATTCATTGCCCCTGTGGTGGAGTTTGGATTTTCAAAATCCCCAATTTTTATGTTTTTTAGCATCGACCACCACTGTCATCAAAATGGCGATTATCGCATTTACAGACTTGAATTTAATAAAGGTAAATTAATAAACTTGCGCGCTAAATATGGAAGATTGAATGGCTATAACATATGAGTTTTTTATCCACCTCTCTTAATTAACGCACATTCATAAGATTTGATGGGTAGCATAATCAATATTTACATTATCATTAGGGGTGTCGTATGTCGTCATTTCAAGGTCCAATGGGACCCGTTACTGAGCCAGCGGAGGTTCGTGTGTTCGGGTCCATTCGGGGGCGCTACCGAACTATACGGTTACGCTACAAGTTCAAACATTTTTATAACTTTTTCAATAGTGCTAGTCACTCTGAAATCAACTTAACTACCATTAAAATAAAGCTGATATTTGTTTAACTTGAAATAATATAAATTTAAAACAAAATTTGAAAATACATCCCGACGATAAGTATTTACTTTCTTTATTGTCAATCATTTACATAGAAACGAAACTGATGTTTACTTCTTTGGCTAAAATAAACAGGAAAATTGATTGTATTTATTTAATTAAGCCCTCTTTGGATGCTTACAAAATCAAAATAATTGTGAGGAAAGTCTATTGATCTTTTTATAACTTCCCACGAGTAAGGGATTCGCGAGAAAAACTTCACGTTTCGTATTTATTTACCTACGTCTTTATTTTCAGCCCTCTTATTTCGTGACTATGATAAACACTTTTATAAGGGCTGAATTATCAATCATCTGATAACTTTACTTTTATTCGAGAAATAATTTTTAATTTTGACAGTTATTTCATACAAAAACTGTCAAATGACAATTTATTCCTCGTTTATAAGTTATCTGGCGATGAAAAAATTAACCCTAAGTCAGTCAGAGTCCTTTTTGTCTTTTGGATTAATTATTAGGTAATAAATCATGCGGAAAATGAACAGCCATTAAACTAATCAGAGGATGATTAAGACAATTAATTCCCTTTGTTGTGCGACCATTAGAACCGAAGGCGGAGTAAGTAGTTGGTTGGAAGAGATGGTTGAATTCCAAATTATTCTGTATATTTACTAAGTGGACATACTTTATGATGATAGCGCTCTTTGTTTGTACTAAAAATACTTACAGTAGATAATATAATGCTTAGTAGGTATCTACCTATAATATTATTATGTTATTGTTGAAAACGGAGAACCTGTGAGTGTGACTGCTACTTACAGCAATCAAAATTGCGACTGTCAAAGATTGATGATTTTAACAAGGAGGGTTAAAAGAGGCGCATTAAGCATTGAAAGAGGATGAATCTGAGAGCACATGGAAATAACATTATGGATGCAAAACCTTATTTCGTTTAATCGAGAAATCTGTGTAAATAACCGACTTTACACAATCCGAATATGGCTAAATTACAAAAGGATATACAAGTATTACATTATGACAACACACTTCATATGTGTGTCTGTTTTAGCAAGCTTCGTGTGCAGACAATGTGACCTCCTTGTTGATCTATTATTGTTATCACAGCAGACATTGGCCGACGACCTCACGCTATAATATTTATCAAAACAATAATACAGTCGTGACATTGCCGGTTCTCATTATACTCATCATTAAATATTTCAGCAGGTTTGTAGTGAGGTAGTGGCCTGATATAGTGGCATATATAATACTAGCGACTTCCCACGGTTTTTAAGACTTGGCGAAACATGAAGATTTCTTTATTATGTCTACGTTAAATCTACTGGAGAAAAAAATCTAAATGATGGTGAAAAACAAATAAAAATTCGATGCGTAGTTTATAAAAATAATACGACACAGATAGACACGGAAAGCGACTTCAATTTATAATAAGATTTCATGAATTGATGGCACGTGAAGAACAATTTTCAATACTTACCTATCGTAGTCCGTACCTACTTTATTTCTCCCAAGAGCAATAATTCACATTTTGATGGCGGACTACAAGACGATAAAAAATATATTGCTCGTTATAATTCTCTCATTTAATATGTAATCATAAGAACTAGGTAACATCTGACGGAATGTTTCTAAACAATAATTTACCCACGTGTTACTTATTTTTTTCCATCTGTTAACGTCTCGTTTACATTGCGAATAAAGTAGTCTCATTCCACGTAATTTATAAATTTATTTAGAAAATACAGCAAGGGTTGAATGTTTTTATAGTTATAAGAATAGCGTAGCAAGGAACGGTTCGTGCTGATTTCTTTCAGCAGGGTTGCGGGGTCAAAGTTTGCAACATTGGTATTTTGCGATAACTTGCATGATATGGAACGGAAGAAATTTCAAGGTTCTATCGACAACTCTCTTAGATGTCAGGAACTACACTATCCACATTTATAATTAACTACGCGATAAGTATTTTCCTAGTTATTTATAATCAGAGATTATAGTAAACAATCTGTTCTGATTTTGAGTCTACAATCTACATTATAATCATAATCTAGCAAACACTATAGACTTAAGTCATCCATTTTATTATAATTTGATGTTTGTCTAGGTAAATTTAAAACAATTCATTTACTGCTAAAATTAAGAATGTCAAGTTTTTTAATTGAAAACTATGAACTATGTTCTTAATTGACATGTAGACAATAGATAGACAAATTAGATAAATATAGGTAATAGGTCATAAAGTCATTATAATCACAACTGTGTACATACTACATAGTATACATACCCATTACCATTGAAAACAATACAATCATTACATTTATAAATCAGGTAGATGTAGGTACCTATTATACAAGAATGAATGCTATCATTAAATTGATTGCAGTATATTTTTGAACTTTGTACGTACATAAGTGCATAATAATTACAACAAATATGTATTTTCATACCACTTGCTCAAAAAAGTGACATTCTATGCCACAAAAAGCGAACATAACAATAGTCATTTTTAATCTGTTAAAAACAGGGAAAGAAAATTGTACTGAATTTCATTCATCCTCTAGGGGGAGAATCTGATTTAAATTTGGAATAATTACCGAAATTTATACTGAACTACATCTGTGTTTACTTACACCATCGAGTTTGTATATAAAGCATTATACATCTTTTTGAAAGCGGAATACGCATTTATTATGCAGTTATGATTATTAAATAAAATTACGAAAACCAACGAGGCCGTATGAGCTTGATGCCTTTGCTTTTCCGACAAAAAAATATTAGTCTAGGAATTTGCCGCGTTTTTGTTTTCTTCAATGTATATAAGTAGTTTATCAGCCATCTTGTTACCATAACACAAGCATTAGGTTGCTTAGCTTGGGACTAGATGGCGCTGTGTGAAATGTCCAGGGATATTATTTATTATTATATTATTATTAAATACATAAACGTTAAGTTTATTTTTTCGCAAATGGTACGAAAAGTAGAGTATTTTCCTCGGTGATAAAGCTGTCTTAGTCTTGGGTGAACTTAAATCCCTCGCTACACTCAGGACTCGTCTTAAATCCCTCGCTTCGCTCGTGATTTCAGTTTTTAACACCCTCGCTACGCTCGGGAGTAAACCTCGAGTCCTTCGTTACGCTCGCGATTTAAATCGTCACCCGAGACAGAAGACACTGCTTTATCCCCTTGGTTAATAATCTACTATTACAGAATTATAATCATTAAAGTCATCAACACAACTCTCTAAGATCAAGTAATCCCACTGAAAGACTATTTCATGAAATCTTGACATTTTAGGATTATGCTAACTTAACAAGTTGTATTACTGATTCTAATGATTATAATTCTGTAAATACATATTTGTTGCGGCCGCGAATCATATTTTAATCAACGTATAACTTAGTACTGACCAGCAAATTGTAAAAAACGTAAGAAAATTTTAATTTCGCGAGCTATCTTGGAGCATCCACCTTAAACGCTTTCGTGATGAAAACTTTGATTTGAAGAACGCACCACGTGGAAATCCACCCACACAGGTGAATAACAATGAATTGAAAGAGATGGTGGAAGCCGATCCGAGCCAAACTACCCAGGAATTAGCGGCATAGTTTAATGTTACCTTATCAACAATATTGACTCATTTGCGTCAAATCAATAAAATAAAAAAATATGAGAAATGATTTGACTGATCTGCAGAAAGAAATGCGTGATGAAACTTGTGTTGCCTTGTTGAATCGATACAGAAATGAAGGAATATTGGATCGAATTGTGACGTGATGAAAAGTAGATTCTTTACGATAGCCGTAAGCGAAAAATGCAATGGCTGACCCCAGGTCAAACGCCGCAACAGTGTCCTAAAGCAAAGCTTACCAATAAAAAGGTAATGGTAACTGTTTGGTGGTCTCAGTGTGGTGTTATTGACTATAGCTTTCTCCGATCTGGTCAAGCAATAACGGCAGATGTCTACTGTGCCGAACTCCGAACAATGATAGCAAAACTAGCAGTGAAACAGCCCCGACTCATGAATCGATCTTCACCATTATTGCTCCAGGATAGCACGAGACCTCATACAGCACGAGAAACCGTTTTAACTCTACAAGAACTGCAATAAGAAACCATTCGTCACCCTCCGTATTCGCCAGACCTTCCTCCAACGGGCTACCATTTTTTTCGCGATTTGGACAATTTTCTACGTGATAAAAGTTTTCTTCTCAGGAGGCAGTACAAAATACTTTCACACAGTTTGTCGAATCTAGATCACGAGAGTTTTATCGCAAAGGCATAAATGACCTTCCTATTAGATGGCAGCAATGTATAGATAATAATGGTAATTATTTTGATTCAATAAATATGTTAAATTAAAAAAAAAAACTAATTTCAATTTTTCAGTACAAATCGGCAATTTCATACTTTAACCCCTAATATCTCATTTTATAGGATTATGTATACAAAATTTATTTATTAATGACAAAATGCTACATGTTTCACTAATGAATAAAAAGGTAGCGGGACCATGGAAACTACGTACCTATAAAACACAAGCGACATAGTTTTCTAGGAAGTAATCGCTAATTGATTTATAAAATTAAGAACAGTTAAGTTACAATAATTGATTATTATCGATCTCTATTACCGATAAAAGTATTTATTAATACCCAAATGTATTAGATGATAATCTAAATGATATTTAACAATGTGATAGGGTTTAATAGGGATTATTATAGTAATTGTAGGAATATGTTTTTAGATTATATGATTACTGTTGCCGTGACTTCTGGTCAAGATAACATAATGTACTGAGCTAATTGTAATAATCCAGATAATATATCTAAGTACTCTAACTAATACGCCGTGATTTATTTATTTATAGTATTTTTGTATGTGTTTTAGTCGTTTATCGTGTCTGTCTGTGTGACCGCGGTGTTATTCTTAACTACGCAACGGATCTAGATGCGGTTTTCACCATCATTTAGAGGCTTACAGAATTAATTCCGGATGGTTTATATAATACATGAATACTAAACTTACATATAATAAAGTAACCTTGGTGTTCTTTCAAGTCGTAAACACCAAGCGAAGCACGGGCGGGTCGCTAGTTATCTACTAAAAAGATACTTTTAATACTTATCATGTTTATAATACTGTCACATAATTGAATGGGTGATGATGTATTAAATATACGAGTATATAGCAAAACTTTGCCCTTTTGAAAGCAGAAGCCTAATTCTCGTAATTTCAAACGATCAAAATCTTGTCGCAGTCTCATCTCAGCGACAAACAAATGTCAAAAACTTGTCAAAATATAGGGAAATTAGAAGTGTTTTTTGACAGATTGAGACTGAGATCAGACTGTGAACGCTCTTAAAGTTACGAGAATTGCCCCTCTAGTTCATGAACCGTGCTTTCAACAAATTCTTATCGAAGCTTAGGGCATCATTTTAGAAAAGTTGGAATCGATTCGAACTCGAACTTTACTCATCAAAGAACACAAATTGAAATTATTCATAGCCGAGTCGAAATTTTGAAAAAAAAAATATTGTACCTACGTATTGGTTCCTAAATGAGATCCGTGTCACATGATATTACACAGGCGAGGGTGTCGATGCGTTATACCGAATTACCGTGACTTGGCGTGCGAAATTTTCGCGAAAATTAACAGATCACGGAACCCCAACGCGCCCATCAAATGGCGCTCCGAGCTAATTCGGGACTGACGATATATCGGCAGTCAAGGCCAAGGTAGCATTTAGAATGGCACTCCTGTGTTTTATTAAATATCTGCAGAACTATAATAGGTGTATTCTGCAACACTGCGGATATTTTGCTGCAATGCACACGAAATATGTTTGTACACTGTAGTCATTAAATTTTTCTGAGCACATGCACGATTTATGAATTTAAAAAGGTACCTTACTGAAAACTTTGAATTTATCATACTCATCAGCTAATATATAGTGTAGGACAATAAAAAAGAAATTAATGAAATGAAATTATTTATTGTGTAAATGTAAATAGGATATCGGAATCACTATAACACGTCATACCTGTTATAAAAAATAAATAAGCTAGATGAGGTCGGCGTTTCCTATCTGACTACTCTGAGAAGAAAAGCCGAAACAAACTACCTACTTAATTTAGTTATGTCTTCTAATTGGAATACTTCTTCCAATTAGGTACCTATAATTTTGCATCCCCTACATTTAATAGCCTTATATAACTTTTGGTACCAGTAACTACGCACTTTTGAGTATACACCAGTTAATTTTTTATTTGACGATTGTCGTCGCATCGCGTGTAACTCGAAAGCCTCACGAAATGACAAGACCGTGTCTTGCGTGCGTAGGCATTGGCGCAGGAATTTAATAAACTTATTTATTTGTATTGGAGCAATCTGTACCAATTGACATTATTTACATGTCGAGGGCCGACGGCCTCGGCGTCTGTAATTAACTCACACAGGTCTGCTGGTTCATTTTAATGTCGCTATTTACACAACTTCTGACTTAATAATCTAATATTAGATACAAATACTTGAAGGGGCTCATGGCTAATGATAACAGCCGCACGGGTCTATCGAAGGTAAAGCTCCCTGGTAAAGCTTCCTGTACGAGTCGCAATAAATACTGTTTCTTTCTTTCTTTCTTTACCCTTGCCGTGGTCGGTTCCTAAATGGGTGACCATCCACTACATCCCCGCCGTGTCTCGGAAAGCACGTTAAGCCGTTGGTCCCGGCTGTCATTCGTAGACCTTTGACAGACGTTATGGGTAGTCAGAAGCCCAAAAGTCCAATAATCAGTCTTTCCAAGGGGTATCATGTTACCCAGTAACTGGGTTGCAGAGGTCAGATAGGCAATCGCTCCATGTAGAATACTGGTATCCAGCTGCATCCGTTTATAGGACTGGAAGCCAACCCCAACATAGTTGGGAAAAGACTAGGCAGATACAAATACTTAAATAACTACCTACTTTGAATAACTTATAGCAAATACGAGAAGCAAATGTATGCATAAATGCGTCGTCTAACTAAAGAACGTGATGACATGAAACCTTTCGGAATATTAAATGCCGTAATTGAAAATCATTAATGGTGAATCCGTGACATCGTTTTAACGTGTAGCAAGGTCAGACGTTCTGTTGCCGGTGCCACAGCCACAATTTTCGTCGGTGAATAAATAATCACGAAAACATAATAATGTATGTCACGAACAGGATATTTTCGCTTTGTTTATGTGGAGCAGGCTGAAAAGATCCCAAAAATCGACACCATCATCATCCACAGCCCGACTCCACCCACTGCTGAGCAGATCATTTCATATGCCAATACCCCGTTCCTGTGCAAATCTCAGTCAGGTCTCATTCTCATCTAACCGCAATGGTAACAATATCGTCCGCTCATCTCGCCGATGGACGGCCAACTTTTCGTCTTCCAGTCCTTGGACGCACTCGGTCACTGCCTTACTCCACTTGTCATCACTGCGCCTTGCCAGGTATCCTGCCCAACTCCATTTGAGTTCCATAACTGGTTTTCCGATATCCAAAAACCTTCGTACGTCCGCGGATCACGACGAAAATCGACTGAAACATCTGAAAAAAGGCACATTATTTTCCGGAAAATCGAACAACTTAAGCTAAGCTCTTGTAAGAAACAACACCAACTTTGAGATGTTTGAGACTAACAATAAAATATCTATGTGAGTTGGATGATATATCATAATTTATTCATTGAAATAGGACAGTGAAAAGGAATTGTATCAATTTCCAAGAATTTTCACGTATGAAGAAAAATTACTATTACCAAAGTGTCAATATATCATTCGGCATCGACCTCCCTCATATTGTTTTTCTTTTCTATTATTTATCTGTTCTGTCACTTCAGAGCACTTTTCCGGGAAGGAAAATATCATTTATCTTTTTCTACCAAAATGTCTTCTGTATGAGTCACAAAAATTATACATCACTCAAGTTACTGTGAGATTTATTACACTAACACCTACTTTCAAGTCCCCGAAGGTGAGACTGACAGCTGTATTACATGATTCGGTGTGAAAGCTTGAGGATAAACTGTAATCGTGAAGATTAAGAAAGAATGAGCCTGGATTAGCTCACAAGTTAATCAAAGTAACAACCAAGTTACATCCTCTTACAAGCTCTTAATGTGATATTGGCAAAATCTCTAAACTTCGCCAATGCCTCTTTATTACAAAGCTTAAGCTACTTTAAGGCGCTACCCAAACATAGGACACCGTATAACGCTGTTTTTTGTCGCACAATTAGGCGTTACATAATATTACAAGCCAGAAAAAAAAATGTTTTGTCAAATGGACTAAGAAAAGACTTATTCAAAAATATTTTAAATGGATAAAATATAGTATCATCATAAAATAATCGTAAAGCAGAACTCAAAAAAATATATTTTAGCGTAAACTATCGTATTTTACGTACCTAATGATAATAAAGGTAATTCAATCACCTAAAAATGATTCCAGTGAACCGTGAATTTTATATAATTTTTATTAAATCTGCACTTTTATTTTTGTAGTCATTCGATTCAACTAACATCAAACGTATTGCTATTTTGAACTTTATTTGTTGCTGTGATGCGCCACCCAAAAATTAGCTTCTCACCGCGCCTTAAATATATAGTATATTGGGGGAGAAGTTTGGTCGCTTCAAGCACATGTTCCGCAAGAACAAGCATCTTTTCCATTACCTTTGAAATAAGTAGGTAAATTCGTATTCCCTATTTTCAATAAGATTTAATATTTGATAAGGAACAAGATTACTTCAAGATTACACACCATTTAAGCTCGTACATTTTTAAACAAAGTTTGTCTAGCAACAGATTCTTAGCATAGAAAGCCAAAAAACAATATATAAATAGATCTAATCTTCACAATCTACAATCTTTTTGACAATATCACCCGTTATCTTCGATTGTGCTACTCTTTTTCGTGGATGTCAGATATATTGATTGATAATATATAATTGTGCCATCACGTAAAGCTTCTCTTGTTTAACAAGGACAATTCTCGTGCTTATAACGTTCAAATTCAAGTCGCAATCTCACGTCAGCGACAGCCAATGTCAAAAACTTTTCAATAATGTATGAAAATTGATTGTATTTTTGACAGATTCAGACTGAGATTACAATGCGAATTGCAACTCTAATATGGTCACATGATAACGAAAATATACATTCTTGCTATGATCAGGTGACCATAACCAGAATGCACATTTTTTTTTTTTATAAAAACGTTACCCCACACTACGAATATTACTCCTGTATTGTGGGTGCGTCTACAAGCATTTAAACTCACATACACAAACAGCCAGACCCGGAACAGCTACCTTTAGGCAATACAAATATTTGTCCCGTGCGGGAATCGAACTCGCGACACGCAGCGCAGCCACTGCGCCAACCATGTCGTCGTATTGGTGTAAAAATATCATAATTATAATAATACATGCAAATCATAACATACTTGCAATAGCTCTTTCTCGTTCGTTGCAATACTTAATCAAAAACTCTGGCATGAATGCATCTACTCGAATAATTTGGCTTGAAATTGAAACTGCCAACGTTGAGCATATAATGAGTAACATGAAAACTCATTTTCCTCAGCCTTCTCTTGCAATAAAAGCAAAAACACGAACAGCTGATACTCGTGCTTTAATTTTAGCACTCAAATAAAATACTTACCGCGATCGGCTTCTATTTATACACAGAAAAATACCAACGACAACACGCGACGTCGTATTTTGCATAACACTCTGGATAATTTTCTCTTAAAGTTGTGGAAACATAAAATTTGTAGGTTGTGATAACTAAACCCACCTCGCGGTCGGTTCGGTCGGTTGACTATTATTTGTTTTGAAATGATCCTGATAGTCCGAATTAGGCTTTTACGGAAAAAAATTTGTTAAAGAGGCCTATTCCGGGAAAGTTGGTCCATGTTCTATGGGAGTTTTGTATTAATTACTGAAAGGCGGGACAGCGTCTGTCGGTTAGCTAGTTAAGGGTTAAATTAAACTTGCTATGAGTCTCTATTGTTTCATTTGTCACATGGTTCCATCTGAAAACCTTTTAATCACAAATTCATTAGCTTCTACTTCAAACATATTTATTTTTTTGCCATCATTTTGGTGCAAATTTTCAACCGACTTCTAAAAAAGGAGAAGGTTCTCAATTCGGATGTTTGTTTTTTTTATGTTTGTTCGCGCATAACTCCGTCGCTTGCCAACCAATTTGAACAATTTTTTTTGTTGGAAAGGGTATACGAGTACCTAATTCCCAAATGTTACCATAAAAATTTCATTAAAATCGGTTCAGTAGTTTGGTTTTTAAACCAAAATTACTGGTAAAAATTACAACTTAAACGTGAAAAATAAAAACTTTTTTGAAAAAAAAAACAACCGACTTCCAAAAACGACACTACAAAGTGAAAAATAACTTTAATTTCGGAAGTCGGTGTCGTTGGGTTCGCATTTTCGTTGTTTGCCACCGACTTCCGAAATTAGAGTTCGTTTTTGGAAGTCGGTTGTTTTTTTTTCAAAAAAGTTTTTTATATCTTAATGATGACAGCAGAAACAGAATTTCGTTTTATACTTAGTTCTTAAACTGTAATGAGGCATAACGAGCCACAGGTTTTAGTATAAATCGCCTTTGCTAAATCCAGTTTCTTTGTTCATCTTTCCGAGAGTGCTGTGTGTATTTATAATGTACGACGATGCTCTGACAGAGACAACAATTTCGTCGCTCAAATAAATTAGAATAGTACCAACAACTTACTTTATACATTTTTCATCTCAGCAGCTATCTCGCTATTCCTGAAGCGAGTCCACGCGCAGGGTCTTTAATTTCTCTTATCGTCGTAAAGATTTTTTCTCTCGTGTCATGAATGCGAAAGGAAGCCTCTTTGACGTCGACTCTCGTCCCATTGTCAGCGCGTGCCTTTGTTTAGTAGTGGTCGCATTCTCCTATTTCCATACTTCATCGATATTGTACCTGCATATGCCTATCATGTTAACCTACTTTGTAGTAAAACTGTGACGTTATTGTACACAATCGGACGATAGATGGTCGTTGACAGAGTGAGTGGCTGTGGACTCTATAATTGTGAGCTTCGGCCACTCTAATGAATACTCTAGATAATACCTACTTTTTTTAAAGTGTGATGTCATAGTTGGCGCTGAAATGCATAGTGCACTACGACTATTTTCATAATAGGTCATGTAGCCTTTAGGCATATGGTGTAGATACTGTCGAAGACATATATCGAATTAATAGCGCAGCATTTCCCTCTCTACCACCGTTATCTACGTATCTATCAATGCTCTACAGAAGTATTTCTGACTACGAGAACTATTTTTAATTTTCGATCTGTTCTTTTAACTTTTCCGTCTTGCTTCACGAGTCTATAACGACGTGTATGTTTTTCGTTTCAGCCGATGGCATGACCTATTCGTTCGGCGTGTTCTATGCAGAGTTCCTGACCTACTTCGAAGAGGGCAAAGGCAAGACCGCGTGGATCGTGTCTATCCTCGTAGGGGTCACACTTAGTTCGGGTAAGTAATCAATTTAATACAACGCAATTCGGGCTTTGAACATTAATGTCGGCCGAAATAATGATGCCATCAACGGCGTTCTTATGTGTACTCAACCGTGCACGACCCAAATGATGTAGTGTCGAATCCGAAATTGTATCTTTGCATATCTACGCTGTTTCATTTAGAAAATTGGCTGCACAATGTAAAGGAATTATTAAAGAATTTACTTCATTATCATTCAGTCAGGCGAACATTTACGTTCCAATGAAACATTGTAATAAATTTTAAAACAGATGAATCATTTTGCAATTATTCATCTAGCTAGCTGATATATTTCGTACTCTGGTCCTTTGCAGCATGTGCGAGATAACAAAAACAGCATGATACCAAATACCACGTTTATTCAAAGGCATAAATCTAGGCTAATACTATACGTTATAGACAAGAAACTGTGTTTCTAAAATTATTCATCCCAAAGCAATTAGTTTAATTCCCTAAACCCTGAACTAAACTCATTAATATTGTTTTACTCAGGTATTAAAGTAGGTAATTTCATTAATTCAGTAGAGTCGGTTTATGTCAACAACCTTTTAATGATTTCAGGTCCAATATCGAGTTCGTTAGTGAACCGCTGGGGATGCCGCGCGGTGACGGTGGCAGGCGCGCTGCTTGCGTCGGTCTGCGTGGTCCTCTCGGCCTTCGCCAACAACGTGATCACGCTCATCGTCACCATCGGCATTGGCACAGGCTTCGGCTTCGGCCTCATCTACCTCCCCGCCATTGTAAGCGTCACTGTATGGTTCGAACGTTACAGAAGTCTTGCCACGGGTAAATATTTTCTTAGGAATACTTAAAAAAAATCTGACGCGCCTTCGGAAATCACAGTTTTAAGTTTTATGTTTCTCTTTTCAGGTATCGCAGTATGTGGATCAGGACTTGGAACATTCTTGTTTGCACCAATAACATCAATGTTAATAGAAAATTACGGTTGGCGCGGTGCTATGGCTATCATCGGTGCCTTAATACTGAACTGTGTGCCATTAGGCCTTATATTTAAACCCGTTCCTGAAATCCGGCAAACACCAGTCACAGAACCAATGCTGCCGAAAAAAAATAAGTCTCCACTAAAAAGATCTCAGAGTACAGAACATGTCCTCAGAGCTAATGGAAAAGTTGATGACAATGATGTTGCAAGACTGACCCTGTCCCAGCCTGCCTTAAACAAACCTCATGAACAAAAGCCACCTCACTCGCGACATGGCAGTGGGATCATGCAAAGGCCGGACGTTTTGTATCAAGGCAGTATGACTAGTCTAGCCAGATTCAGATCGACGTCACCTGAAAGAGTATTCACCACCGTCGTCAGCACGAAAGAAGAACCAGAAGTGAAATGTGGCTGGTTGCCTTGCTCAACAGAATTCAAAGCAGCGCTCGGAGAGATGCTCGATATGACACTCCTCGTGGACCCTATTTTCATTTTGTTCGCTGCATCCAACTTTTTAACTAGTATTGGTTTTTATATACCGTATGTTTACACTGTGCCAATGAGCGAATCGCTAGGAATTGAGAATCCACCATACCTTATTTCCATAATTGGGGGATCAAACTTGGTGGGGAGAATAATTCTTGGTTACATAAGTGATAAGCCGTGGGTAAACCGCTTGCTGGCTTATAATGTGTGCCTTACAATCGCGGGCATTGGTATGTATATCGAATTGATATTCTTTAATAACCAAGGATTTCATTTTATTCAAATGATTAAACAACATATTGTTTTCAGGTACAGCAATGGCCATGGCCTGCTGGGAGTTCTGGGGTCTTGCTTTATATGCTACCACATTCGGCTTTTGCATCGGTGCATATGTAGGACTAACTTCAGTTGTTCTTGTGGATCTACTTGGTATCGAAAAGCTCACAAACGCATTTGGTCTCCTCCTACTATTCCAAGGAATTGCTTCCCTAATAGGACCGCCATTTGCAGGTAAAATATCTATGGTGTACAATATTATAGGCATAGCTTATCACCTATGCCTATAATACGAGAACGGAGTGATAAGTCTGGTAAAAATTAAACAAGGAGTCAATTTTATTTTATTATTATTATTTATTTTTCAACGTAGTTTCCTTGTAACTCAATGCACTTCATCCAGCGTTTCTCTAGCTTTTCGATCCCTTCTATAAAGTACGACTTAGGTAACCCTTCGAAATAGGCATTGGTTTCGTGCATGAACTCTTCGTTTGAGCCAAATCTTTTCCCAACGAGGCATTTTATTAAATTCGGAAACAGAAAATAGTCACAAGGGGCTAAATCTGGCGAATATGGTGGGTAAGAAAGCAACTCATAGCGCAACTCATGAAGTTTGGCCAGGGCAATCGCGCAGGTGTACACTCGTGCGTTGTCTTGGTGGAAGAGGATTTTCTTCTTAGCCAAATGCGGTCGTTTTTCACGTAAAATTTTGTCAAATTGGTGCAATAAATTGGCATAAAATGCGCCATTAATCGTTTTACCCTTCTCTAGATAGTCAATATGGATTACCCCACGTGCATCCCAAACACTGTAGCCATCACTTTATTGGCCGATAAAACTGCTTTGGCCTTTTTTGGAGCTGGTTCACCGGTAGCAACCCACTGTTTCGATTGTTGCTTAGTTTCTGGGGTATGGTGGTAGATCCATGTTTTGTCTACTGTTATAAAACGACGCAAAAATTCGGTTTTATCCCGTTGAAATAACGCCAAACCTGCCTCCGAACTGGTTTTTGATCAACAGTCAGTAAACGCGGCACGCATCCCGCGGATCTCTTCTCCATATCTAAATGTTGGTGTAAGATATTGCGCACACATTCGTCTGATATGCCTACTATCTCGACTATCTCCCTCACTTTTACTCTTCGGTCGTTCAACACTATATCGTGGATTTTAGCGAACATCTCTGGTATCTCAGTGACCTCAACTGGGAGTCCTGGACGCACAGCATCACTTGTGCTTGTCTTGCTTGTGCGACCACACTGAAAATCGTTGAACCACTTATGAATCATTTTAATCGACGGAGCAGAGTCCCCATAATATTAATCAAGTTTTTGTTTCGTTTCCGTTATAGATTTTTTGTGCAAAAAATAATGTTTAATCACGACACGAAATTCACTTTTCTCCATTTTTGCAAAAACGTGTTCTGTTGTTTTTCTTTAATGTCTGTCAAAAAAAACTGACCGGCAGTACTGGCTGAAAATTTTAATTCAGTCCTTCAAAAGAGTTGTGAACAAGGAAGTTCCATGCAATTTCCGATCATTTTTTCCAAAATAGATTTATACCAGACTTATCACTCCGCCCTCGTAAGTTCCATCGCTTTAAATAAATAATGAATTTATATTTTATCGTATAGGGTGGTTGTATGACACGCTCCATTCGTATGCGCCGGGCTTCTACGTGGCAGGCGGTACGATATCGCTGAGTGGGATGATTCTGTTCTTCATCCCCGTGATCGAAAAGCGACAGCAGAGGCGGTGGGAGGAGAGCACGGCGCTGGAGCAGATATAGCAGGCCGCGGCGGGGGGCGGGGGGGCACGCGCGTGCCCGCTCATCGTGCTGTGCAGCCCCTCCACGCGCAGTGCCTCCAGCTCCGACTCCTACAGCAACAGGGTATACAAAACTACAATAATAGATGAGGAAAATAATTATTATGTAAATGATGAAGAAGATTGTGAATTTGTAAATATCGATACGATGGATGAATGCGACGAACGTTTCGATGAAAACCATCGAACCCATTCCAGAGGACATGTTGTGTGTGCGTGCGAGATGTGTCAGTAGTTAGTCATAAGAAAAACGGTGCAATATAAATATATACTTTCATCTTTATATCCATTTGAACAATTTAAAACTTAGAATATATGAAGTGCCGCTATAATATCTACTTTTCCTATGAAGTGCAACCGATTGATTTAAGTAGTTTTAAGTAGTAAGTAAAGTAAGTAAGATATATCTATGTATAATACAAATAGTTATTATATTAATAATAGGATTACTGTAAAAAAAGTACATGGTAGTCCTAATTTTCGTGAAGTGCGATATGTAAAATTTAACTTGGCTGTTATTTGACACTATCAATGGACAAATTGGAATAAATTAGTATCTTGGAAGTGTCGACTAGTCGTGCTGTATTGTGTGCGTGAAACTTTACTCCATAATGTATGGCCTTACTGTGGACCAATCGTGGGTAGAATGTGATGTCATCTAAAGTACCTAGTAAAGGCAAAAGTGCTTTTTTGTAAATTTAGAAATTATGAATCAACAACATGGTACGGCGGCTATTTCAATTTCTTGATAGGCTACTGTTGTTTTCTTTTAAGTAGAAATATTTTTCCACGTTGTGTTCAGTAGTATAATTTGTTGATTAGGACTTGGGTTGAATTCAGTTTCTTCCTTCACTAAAATATACATGTAATGTACATTTCGACTGAATTAGGTAACCATACAATGTATCATACTATGTCACTGGACTGCGCGATATTCTTCGTACAAATCTTTTTCTCTTTGTATTATATTGTTGGCAATCTTGTAATCGTATTTAATACGGTTCCATACATTATTTAATGTTACTATTATGTATACTATACATAAATATCTAAAATTATAATATATTTAAACCATCTGTGTCTTTTATATTGAAATCCTGAAGTTCCTGATAGTAAAATATTGATAAAGTTATAGTAATATGATCATAAACAATAAATAACTGCTATTAATAAGTTATCAAGGAAATTGTAAGTACAAACAATAAATACAAAGGCATATAATTACTACAATAGTCACACGTGCAATAAGACCTTCACAGTCAGACCTTCATTATTTCCTATGCGGTAAATGTGCCATGGTGTGTATACGATTTAAAATTAATAATTTCGTCATAGAGCTGTGTCACAATAAGGCTGGTTGAAAAGTTCAAATATTTCTGAGTAAGACAAGTTGTATGGTGTAGGAAAAAGGTGTTAATGGCAATTGCTGTCATGAAGAGATCTATAATAAGGCCTTGCCGAAGGAGAACACATGAATGAGACAAAATTGACAAAAATATCCCACTTTACTCATTGAAGACATGTAGCATTGATATTCAAGTTTAGATTTGTGTAGATGTTCAAAAACCGACACTAGTACTTAGGTGTGTGTGTATGACACATAACAAAAGCTATCAAAACAAGTAACTACAATAATAATATAATGTGTCAGTTAGTCTTTCTTGTCATCATTTTCGGCTTCTTGTCCCGTAGTGGCGCACAAATTGAACATCTTGCCGCGCACGCGATCGTCGACGAGGAACAGTGCTATAGCTGACAACGCAGGCGCAACCTGGAATAAAATGTAAGTAAAATTTAATTAAATTACTATAAAAATACAAAGTTTGACTAAAATCTACCTTATGTAAATTAAGTATATAAAGGCCGTATTACGGATAATAATTGTCACATTTTCACGACTGGTGCTTTTTAATAAAGCTGAAAACTTTGAAAAATTGTCAGATTGTTGGATTGTCGCCTGTCGGTTTTATTAAATAGGACCCTGATCATCATAGCCAGTAGTAATATTGCTGAAAATATAGCTGTAACAGACTCCTCTGAAAACACAGAGACAATCTGATTTTAGCATTTTGAATGAGTAAGTACTTCACATGTAGGCATGTGAAGTACTCAAGAAGAATCCAGTCACTTCAACATTTGAAAGAATCAATGCAATTACTAGGTACCTAGTGGATTTTTAATCTACATTCCTTTGATAAGCTTCTCCGTATAAGTTTATAATGATCAAACACAATAATTATCATCTTTAAAAAGTAAAATAAGCATGAAACGGCTGTATAAAAGTAAAACAGTGCGTCTAATTTACTTCATGGTTTCTTGTAGAGACAAGATAACGTTGATCATGGACACATTCAAAAATACTGATGTCAGATTGAGTACCATTAAACGTATTCACATACCTATAGATTTATCATTCTTAAGATCAAAGCGTTTAATAGAATGTTAGCGATTTATTTGGCTTTGGCAGACGCATCGTGAGTCACGTCTGAATTGGCGTCTGATAAGTTGTGGCCACTGCACCGTTTCGCAATAACGTCACTCTTCATAAAAGCTTGCACAACATTCAAGGCGTACGCACTTACTCGTACTATTTGCTACATCATTAACTACGCATGGGATACACGAGTTCGTAATTATAGCGTCTGTTACGATACAGAAGCCATATTCTTTTTTCCGTTCATAATTAACTGAAGTGTCATTACTAGGATGCCATCACAAATCTTTCTCAAGCCACCCTGATACCTTTCTGAATGTAAATTTAACGCACTCTGGGCAAACTACGCCCATAGTACCATGAAGTTCATACCGATATGAAGAATGAAATTATGTTCAAATTATGTATATTTTATAATGTACCTACCACCTAAGTTCACATTGTGGAATGCAAATAAATGTATTGAGTATTGAAGGCAGGACATTCTAGTCAGTATACTGCAAGACAAGAACAACCAACCAATAATGGCTATCAACAGGCTTTAGGGACAAAATATTATAAACGGTATAGGTAACGTTGTTATTATCTGACGGCACGGTTGGCGCAGTGGTTAAGCTATTGACTGCTGCGCTGCGTGTCGCGGGTTCGATTCCCGCACGGAACAAATATTTGTATGACCTACATGTATTTGTTCCGAGTCTGGGTGTTTTTCTATCTATAATATGTATGTATTTACAAAAAAAAAATGTATATAAGTAGTTTATCAGCCATCTTGTTACTATAACACAAGCATTAGGTTGCTTAGCTTGGGACTAGATGGCGCTGTGTGAAATGTCCAGGGATATTATTATTATTATTATTATCTGACAAGAAGACGCTCTGTCCATTCTATGAACGTAAACACATCGCTACTTTATGACACCTACGTATGGAAACGAGTTCCAACGTGTGGTTGTTTTAACATTTTATCATACACGAGCCCTGCCTTGTTCCCGCGAACCATTCTGTCGCATCGCATCACCCTTTCTAACTTTTGGAACGAAGTTCCTTATCGCGCGTTGCGAAAGGGGGCTAGACGGAAAAAATTAAGACCAAAAGTTGTAACGACACTTTTGGCTATAGTTGTAAGCCGTGCGGCGCGTGCGCGTGTTTCTCTGTCTGTCTCTCTCTCTCTCTTTGAACTTCGTTCCATCCGGGTGTCCCTTGACACCTCTCAATTTTTTTTATTTTGGCTCGGCTTCCAAGGGTCATAGCGTGATGTTATTGTCTATTGCATTAGGCTATCAAATGCAAAAATATTTTTTCAAATCTGACTGATAGTTCCAGAGATTAGCGCGTTCAAACAAACCAAAAAGCAAACAAACTCTTCAGCTTTATTATTAGGTATAGCTTGTCACCGTAAAAGAACAGTCGTTTAACTTACCCAATGGATCCACATGGCCCACATAATGTAAGCCCCTGAAGGTAGAGGCAGTATGTCCACATACAACAAGTGTGACATCACCACGCTTCCTCTGATCAGTGCGATGGGTGTCCAGCAGAACAGGTTCACCACCGTTATAACTGTTATACTCTGAAATAATTTTAAATCATATTTTTTACACCTTGTTGATCGTAAAGAATACCTGCAACATAATGCTTTACTGACTGTAAGTTACAGTTTATTAAACAATCTACATTCATTCATTTTCTTTTAAACTCACCCGAGTAAAATTTTGGTTCCTCATAGAGCACGGCAATTTTCTCTCCAACATACGAGCCCATATAAGCATTATCGTCCTGAAATAAATATTAAGCTTTCATTAGTAGCATAGATATGTTCTTCAAATGTAATTTTTCAGATAATTTATTTTTATTTTTGCGTACAATATGGTATACGTAAACAGTTATAAAATATATTATTACATCAACTATTTACACTTGGTAATCAATCAAATAACTAACTTCATGCATATACAGGGTTAAATTAAATTAGCTAGCGAAACTCCGCAGACGTGATGTGTATCGATAACTAATTACGCTAAAATAAAAAGATTTAATGTTTGTTTTAGGGGTCTTGGACCGCTGGTACTTTTATTACTTGAAGTATGAGTTAAGAAAATATGTTTCATCGTGTTTAGATATCGATACCAATCACGTCTGTGACGCTTACACAAAAAATTACAGATTTTTTAAACTGATATTTCAAGTAAAGACACTAACAGCGGTCGATGACCCCACAAAAAATCACCAAATTAATATCTTTTCTGCGGAGTTTCGCAAGCTAATTTAATTTAATCCGGTATTTATATACCGGATTAAATACAAAAAGCCGTATATGTTCTTTGGAAAGACCATGCCCCGACATCCTTGAATAATTTTCTAGCAAATCTTTTATGGTGTTTAGTAAATTTTTCTTTGGTTACAGAAATTGGGTCAACTTCGAGTGAGAACAATTAAAATTGTATCGTTAATAGCTCCTGTGAGTGTTAACTAGGTAGACTGCACTAATTGCGTGCCACTATAAATCGAAGCTGTCTTCTCCCTAGGCGAATTGTTATTTAATTGACGTGACTAATTTGTATTCCAAGTTAAGTCTTTCTAATTAAGTTTAGTTAGTTTACTCAAGTCAACTTGATGCAAACGCAAATTGGTTTGATTAAAGAATGATATTGACCTACTTTGGAATACAATAAGATTTGATCATAATATGCTTTTGATAAATACACCATACTTACATGACGATGGTAGGCTTAACGCTTCGAAGAACAAAAATAGCTACGATAAAAGTCCTCTGCCAAGTCTCTGGTAACACCATGTCGAAGGTGCATGACGTGCATTGGAAATCAAACCCATACTTTCCAACTCCGAACAGTGGCGGGATAGAGTAGAGGCAAGAAAACAACACACACAGACAAACATATAAGTAGTAGTGGTTCTTTTGTATCTGCCAACCTTGAAAAATATGAAGCAAGTATAATTTAGTAAAGTAATAAAAATACAACGGCATTTAATAATGAAACACTTACCGTTAGTAATGTATTTTGCAACAACATATCTTTCAATACAGACGTGAGTTAGGCATTCGACCTCGAACACTGCCAGAAACGTCTCCAAGAAAGCAAAAAGTTCACAAGAGAATGTTCCAAATCCATACAAACTGAAAGATCAGTACACTTACAGACACTAACATTAACAAAGAATTATAGTCCAGATTAAATATACTTTAATGATGAACATAATGGATAAAAATAAGTTACTGTGAGCACGAGAACATTAATAGTTGGAAAACAAAAGAAAAGAGCCTAAGAAGCTATGTTGCATTCCGAATTAACCAAGGGCCAGGGCGTAGAGAATATATAAAGCAATTAATCAGCTCCGAACTGATTTGCATTTTTACTGCATAACAAACAACCTTCACGATCTAAATGTATCACAATGACCAAATGAATAAACAAAAGGTATTCAAATGCAAATAAAATGCTCCCTTCCAACTCACGTTTCCATGTATTTGACAAGCGGCAGGTGCAAAAACGTCGGTACAATACGTCTGATACAGGCTACCATGGTACAATTAGCCACGTTACGATAACTCTCATCAAATCGAAGGTTTGTAAACAGAAGAGTTACGCTTAACCAAAAACTGAATATGACTGACAATAGGCCTGAAAAGATTAAGTACATATTTCAACCAAAAATGGATCATATAACGAATCAAAGTTGAAATGAAGACACTGAAGCGATTGACTGCAATCAATAAAGTAAAGAGTTAATTACCTGTGACAAAAAAGCCTTGTTGCAAAATGATTTTCTCGTCATTACCAAATACTTCTTTCCAAACACAAATTTCTGTGTGGTTGTCACTATATCTTACCAATGTCATCTTTAAACACTGGAGTATATCAAAGATCTTGTAGTACCTACTGATTTTTTTAGGTTTGATGTCTCCAGATTTACAAAGCAGGTAAAAGAAGTCAATGTTATGCACTATACGAGTCTTAAAGACGTGTGGCAAGACTAGTTAAGAGCCTGATGTGTGCAGTGTGTGAAACCTCAATCTCAAGTTGCATCTTGGGACTTAAACCAGTTACTTCATGCTCTGCCTCACCTATTGTTTTACCAGAAGTACTTTAAAGAATAGTGCGTGAATGTAGGTACCTACTGGGCAAACGACAACGCAGTTAAACGTTGAAGTTTTAAACACAAATAGTTCGTGTCTCTGGAACTTAAACTTTTATTATAAGCGTAGGGATATACATTTCAAATGTGTACACAATAATTTTATAGCATCATGGACTGCCGCTGATCTTTTCTCGGGAGGGCGCCATTTGAATTACCTCCGGTACCCTAAGGACATGAAATATACTAGGACTCTCCTTCCTCTCGCTAAGCTCTGTTGTACCGCTTGGCACGTTCTGGTTGAAGCAGGGCGTAATGTCTTCGCATGCGTCCAAGAAGTGCAGCGCGCAACCTCTCGTCACCCGCAATGAAACATAGTACTGGAACACTTGTTGCCGCCTGCAAAAAAGATATTCTGTAATCGAATCGTGAACTAACTCCTTAGATTAAAATAAATTCATCTTTTCAAACATTAAATCTAACAAGGTACCATCCTTACCTCTGAAGCAATGGGTGCAATTACCGCCAAAGCAGATGGCACATGTGGTCTGTATCCGTATATAAGTAATGGCAGCCACTGCCAACCAACCAAAATGGCAGCAGGTATCCATAGTGCTAACGTAGCTACACACACGGCGTGAATACTCTGGAAATTATATCAATTTGATAAAGTAAAAGAGTTAAACACTAATTATAACTTCTCTACATATTCACGTGGAAATATTTCCATGAAATGTCGTGGAAATTCCAGTTGGCTCAGAAATCAAATTCTTTGGAATATACTTGCCAACTATGGCTCGTGATGAGCAGTTTATTAATTTTACTTCTATTTATTTATTTATTCATGTAACAATTCGCATTGTGTTTAAAATAAGCAGTACATTAATTAATTTATTACAGCTAAAAATAATAAATATAAATATTAAATAAACCTTCAAACAGTTTTCACTAAAATAATCAATAACATAAATGATAAATATTGTATCAATTAATTGCAAATAGTTCTTATATAAATGATTGTAAATATTATTATGTCAAATGATTATAAATTTATTATATTAAAAGCAAAGAAAAAATCACATCTAGAATCACCTCTATTTTATTTATATATATTATTTTGGATAACAAATTTATTCTACTGTAGGTAAATATATCAATAACCTTATAAAAAATCTAAGTTGTATCAAAATCAAAACATAAGTAGTTGAAATGAATGAATAGCGTATAATTTGTATACCTGCGTCAGCCGAGTTTGTTCCTTTTGTTGTTCTCCTTTGTAGAATATTCTTTCCAATCGAACCGCCTTTCCCATATAGTAGAATCTGTCAACAATACTAACCTGGTTAATTCATCTCAAATAATACTATTTTCAATGTGTACTAGATAATTAAACAATATCCACTTACATAGCAATCACCGGTATGACCCCACATACAAGGATGTAAGGAATGCTGAATCCTATATGTTTAGCTCCAGAAGATACCGATGGCCAGAGGAACGTGCAAGTTGTTCCAGTAGAATCACAAGAATATTTTCCATAACCAAACAGTGGAGGAGTAGCGAATATAACTGAATTAAACCAACTGAGGCCAACCAGGGACCAATAGAATCTCGTGTAAAGTGATCTTTCTGAAATATAAACAAACATAAATTGCAACAAAAACAGCTGCGAGAAAGAACACTACATTATATTTAATTTGCATACATACCACGTCTGTAGTACTTTGCTAATAAATATCGCTCCAAAACTGCCACAAATAAAGCAGTCATTTGAAAGACACCAAAGAATTGATTCAAAAATGCAAATAGTTGACAGCACGAAGGACCAAAGAGCCATCTAAAACAATAATATTTTCGTGGTGGTATTGGATTTGCGCTCTGATAATATTTAAATTACACAACATAAAGAGAACATTTACCTTTTTGCTACGGCCGATGAACCCGCAAATGGAAATCCGACAAGGTTTCGACCAAGTGACGCTGTGCACAGATTAAGTACCAGAATATGACTCCTAAATACGAGCAGGTGACTGTGGATGAATGTGGCAAAAAGCCAACCATTGAGCAGCACCCCGAACACACCTATTGAATTTATAACCCACGTTAACATAATATATTGCAAATACACAGACACTTCTCTCGAAATTTATCGATTCACGACTTGTTTAATTAACGTGCGAATTATGATTTGGAGGACAATTGAACTACATAATTAGAAACTAACCGAATACAAATAGGCAAGCTCCCAGTAGCAGTTTGTAAGAACCATCGAAATAATACCACGGACACTCATCTTCGAGATCCTCAAACAAGGTTTGCATATCTGAGAACCAACCACTTGCTGTAATCACTGCGCGTCAGGCACCGCGGAAAATGTTCGGGAGGTGGTAGTGATGTTTATTGGGCATTTAGATTATTTTTTCATAAACACATAAACGTCCACGTAGTTGAAGTGGTTACAGAGACTGGTCAGGTTGTCGAACCACCGCGTAGGGACTCGCTACGACAAAGGGAGTGGATCTAGTTACATTCCCTGACGCCACTTTGTGTGCGCCATCGAGGGCGTGAACGTGCCGTGTGTCCTGCTACCGTGAACAAGCTGAAGTAGGTACTCGACGAATCATGGAAATAAGTCGCCTGTTGATGTTTCTAACAGAATATTTTTACACCTTCTCATCAACTTTATTATTTGTGATCAATGTGATCATAGATGTTGTGGTAATCAGTAGTTTCTTTTTTACGGAAATGCATGCTTAAATAATTCCAATTTAATTTAGCTATAGTATGTATTTCTTTGGCCATAATTATTGCAAGTGCTGAACACTCCTATAAGTGACAAATTCAACTCCAAAATTGAAACTGTATATTTATAGTGAATAAGTCGTTGGAGAGCCATAATTGAATGAATGCCCATAATTACCAATCAATAACCTAACCATACGGCAATACCACGATATTAGGCCATCTTCTGTGTTTTGACTACCTCGTTGTTCTAGTGGTCGCAAGCACTACTGCTGAGGTTCTGGGTCCAATTCCCAGGTCGGGCAAAGTGTTATTCGGTTTTTCCATCTGGAATTTATCATTAGCAGCCCGTAGTCTGGATTTGTGCTCGGTTGATGGCAATAGACTGACTTAAACATAACTGGCGAAATGTGAGTGTACTTACTATTGATACACCTCTGCCTTACCCTTCGAGAATACAGGCGTGATGTTTTGTTATTTTCATTTTTTTTCCTAATAAAAGATTTAAAAAAAAAACTACAACAATATAAGGTCTAAGAATCATATTGTCATTCATTACTAGGATTGCGGAAACGATTTGGAGAACAGTGGGTTGTTATTAGCCTAAAAAATATTGTCTTCAAAAAAAAATATTCTGTAATTATTACCTACCCATAAATATTAGCCTATATTCTAAGATATAAATTATTGCGATGTCAATATAATTATAATTACCATATTAATTCAATTATTCAACTAAAGTTCCAATTTTCGCTCATACAACGGAATTTCAACATGCATATGTCGCAGTAAGATAGATGAAGCCGTAATATAGTTATATCCCTAGGGATATAATTATATACCGTAACATAGTTATACGAAAGCGATTCTTTCCTATCTCACTAGGAATATAGTTATAAAACGGTCCAAGTTTAGTGATATACTTATATTACTAGATTAAGTTTAGTGATGTACTTATATTACTAGATTATGTTTAGTGAAATAGCTTTCGGAGTGTGCGGCGCAGGCGGCGCGCCGCCTCCCCCGCGGCGGGGGAGGCGTTCGTTGTGTTTCCTCTTCTTGTCTGAATAAAAATTAAAAAATACTTTTAAAGAAACCAAGATCTCAACTTGTTGATAAGAAATAAAGATATCTCAAAACTGTTTGGCTTTAAAAGATTTTTAATGTTTGATTAGTTTTATTGTTAATGTTTAAATTCCAAAAAATATGATCGTTTTAATTATAATTACTTTAATACGTGTTAATGTCACAAAGTATTGTAACTAACTGCAGGATACATAAAGTTGATTTATTAATAAAGATAAAACCAATAAAATTTTGTTTTATTTAATTATATATGGTAGATTTCTATTTCACTAAGCTTAATCAAGTAATGGGTCTGTCTCAAAAAAGTGGCAAACTTTTGAAATTTTTTAAATTTTTCAAAAATGTTTGAGAATAAATAAGCTTTAATACACTACAATATGACTTTTTTGAGACAAACCCTAATATATTTATAACACTGAACTTAATCTAGTAATATAAGTATATCACTAAACTTCGACGGTTTTATAACTATATTCCTAGTGAGATAGTAAAGAATCGCTTTCGTCTAACTATGTTACGGTATATAATTATATCCCTAGGGATATAACTATATTACGGCTTTATCTATCTTACTGCGACACATACATATATTTCATATTTAATGTCTGTGTACTGTTTCTTCAATTTACAGACACCAATATCTAAAAATAGAAAGAGCTATTGCAGCTCGAACTTTATTTATGAAAATAAAAGTCTACCAAAATGTGCCTAAAGCATTCATTTGGAACCATTAAACTGTAGTTTTTCATCAGGCAAATTAAATTAATCTATAGTAAATAATTCTCCCGGTAACTAATGAAACGCCGCTGCAAATGTTATTGTATATATTTAACCTGAGCACTGAGCTGTTAATATGTATATTTCATTTTACACTGACTTAAAAATAGTTATCAACCCGGTCTATATTTATATCATAGACATATGAATTCTTCCCAGATGTCACGTCTTCGTCTTTCACATGGTTGTAGCACGAGCTCAGGTAACCGCTGAATAGTGTGATACGAGAACGTCGAGCGACGCACAGAACTTGTACGTAAATTACCTGATAATCTATACGTTATTGGCAACTCCCGGGAGGAATACGTCAGGTCCGTCTACGTAGTTCACGCGGCCGGCACACTTCTATCGGACTCAGATAATTGCGGAGAAGATCGCGTACGTTTTTGGCTATGTTATACTTATAACCGATCATTACCAAGCTGTTATCAAACTCGCTGATTTGTATATTCGCATTGAGCGCGCAGTGCCGTCATCGGACGGGTCGCGGCAGGATGTTGTCGTTGGAGCAATTGTCGCAAATGGTGAAGGAACACCTCGGACTGAGCGACTATATCGACGGCATACAATATACGTGTAAATGGGCTATCACCGAATCGCTCCTGAGTGGCCGAGGCCTCGTCGCCACCGAAGACATACTGCCTGGTGAAGTACTGTTCGTCGACCGGCCTCTCATCTATGGCCCGCGAGCTGGCGCCGCCGTCGAACAAGGATGTACGGTGTGCGGCAAGCTAGACAGTGATACTTTTTATAAGTGTTCAAAGTGTTCATTGTTGTTGTGCTCAGGACAGTGTCAGAATTCAAACGTTCATTTTAACGACTGTGGTATCATTTCGCGCTGGAATATCAACATGCCGGTTGAGGATGTCGATGGCAACGTACTGTCTCGCGCATTAACACCAATAAGGGCGCTGATGTTAAATAAAGACCAAAGGATATTCTTGGCTTCACTTGAAGCACACACTTTACCTCAACATGGTTTGGAAATTCGTAACTTGAAGCAATATTACGAGATACCAGAAGAAGAAGAGCAGCTAATGTTGTTGGCCTGCTGTGCTCTAGACACTAATGCATATCAAATTGCCACTCCGTACGGTAAAAAGGAAATGAGCTTGCGTGGATTGTATCCTGTGTCAGGATTGATGAATCACAGCTGTGTACCAAACACGAGGTACTACTTCAACAGTGACCTCCAAATGACAGTAAAGGCTGTAAAGCCTATACGAGCGGGAACAGAGATATTTTCTTGTTACTCTGGACTTCTATGGGGAACGCCGGCTCGTCGGACTCACCTGTATAAAACAAAACATTTCTTGTGTAAATGTGAACGTTGTTCCGATCCCACTGAACGAGGGACGCTCCTCGCTGCTCTGAAATGCTTCTCGACAGATTGTCCAGGATATTTACTTCCTATAGACCCATTGAAGTCTTCAAGTGCTTGGCGATGTATGCAGTGTGACATGCGAGTTCCTAACGAGAACGTTCGTGCCATACAGGGGGCCCTCGGAAGTCTCATGGGCTCATTGAATTTTGAAAGTGTGCGAGATTTAGAAAGTTTTTTAGTTAATCGAATAACGAAATATGTCCCGAAGACGAATCAAATTGTGATCGACCTCCAGTGTCGTTTGATATGGGCATTCGGCGAAGTTGAAGGATATCGCTGGCACGGTAAGCTATATTGACAAAATTATTTTTAACTAACAATATGTTTAAACCTTCTGATGTTTTTTCAATAACATTTTGATTTAGAAAATAGTAAAAGAGTAAATCATTCGTTTTTAGGTTAAGATCAATCCAAATAATCAGTTACAAAGATAGTTTATCGTTATCTCGTCTATGTTTTAAAACACACCGTGTTTTGACATTGAAATGTTTACTAAGACTTCTATAAAAAAGTAACTAAACTGGAAAATATTTTGTTACAAAATATTTTGCGTGCAACTAATCAACGATCGGGAGTGGATGACGTCAGAAGCTCTCAAATGTTCCTTCAACTGTGTCGATAAAGGCTGACAGTACATATTTTTGCAATAATTATATTCAGCTCAAGTACAGGTAACATTGCAATCTCGTTTAGACTGCGTCACTTCCTATAGCACGTCAGACATTGTATGCTATTAATGGCCACCGACGTCGCGCGCCTACCTGCCGAGTGTAATCTACCTGTAAAGCGGGAAGCTGAACTACGGATTACGTAATAGTACTTCGTGACTGAAGCACAATGCATGTTTTGTACCTACAATAATATTAGGTCGGTTCAGGAATTTTGAGAAACAAAGGACGTAGGACAAGATACGATCGGGCTTTTTTTTTCGTAAGTTGACGTAGAGTCAGAGAAAATCAAATACTTAGCTGCGAAAAGTCTTTTTCCGTTCCTATTTTTCAAAGACCGGTTGATTTGTGATAAATGTGACGATACCATAGATAATCTTGGACAGATTTTTGCATTAGAAACATTTATGCATTTCAAAATTAACCTATTCTCATCTCATTTAGCTTTTTTTTTTTTGAGGATGGGAAATCATCAAATGACCCCTCCCGCTCTGGGTGGAGCAGAAGGGAGTGCCAGACTCTTACTGACTAAAACCCACCCGTGTTCCTTCCTTAGCCCTTTATGTTCCAGGGCAGCGGTAACCCTTTCGGACGATCCCGCTACCCTGGCAGGATCTCATTTAGCTTAGATACACTTAATTATATGGAGAAAACTTTGAAGAGATGAACGGCGTAAATCATTAACACAGGTAGACGAGTACATTATGTGCTTACTAATTTATTCGAGTCAGACAGCTCCCATTGCATGGCCAGTTCCATGAGAATAGAGCCGTAGGATAACAAGGATTCAACCAATTACGTGATAACTACGTCCCGCGCCATCTTTATAGAGATATGTAACCCGAAAGTCTGACAACCAGCCCATTGGTGTAATTGCCGTATGGCGTTCCAGTGTGAGAATAAATAAATAATAAATAAATGTACTTCTAGATAGTATATAATAATATGTACCTGCCAATATTGTTCCTGAGTGCAGTTGCGCTGAAACAATGTCCGTTACTCATTTAAATGATTTATTAGGTAGGTACCTAATTATTTAAAAATTGTACAGAGGCGGACTTTATTCCCGTAGTGTCTATGGCAAACTACAAGAGAGTAGAGACAAACAGTGATATGTGGACTGTCGGGACTTGTGGATAACCTTGATAATAATAATGTACTTATAAGAACAGTGTAACATAACTTTAAAAAAAATCTTGTTCTTGATTCTTTATTTCACAAAAAGCCCGATTTTGTACAACACCCTTATAACAAAAAACATAAAAGACTTGTGACTTCTTTTAATTCGAGGTGGATGTCCAAGGATTTCATAGTAAATGTCTTCAATATCTGTAGACACAAAGTGCATTCGTAGACACGTGTCTCAAATGCTTGAAATCGTAGACTCAAAAGAATTACCCATACGTAAGCCATATAAATATTTTTTCTGTGTAGCAGCCAATTATGGCATCAATTTACACATAGCTCTGCAATAAATTGCAATAAAGCTGCCAGGTACAATTTTTACAGAAAGTCGAATAATTATTAGGGATGTTCGTCACAAGAAAAATAATAAGTACCTACTTGCATTTTGACTGAAATTCAATAGAAATAGAATAGCATTACTGTAAAATAAAATTATGTCTTTTACTCAGTCATTGTCATTTATTTATTTGCTAATGACCGGCCAGCTCCGGGTCACGCGGTGGGAGCGCGGTGTGGGGGCGGGGTACATCTAGCAATAATATTGAAGTAAATGCGTAAACAAGTCACGACGTGTCGCTCTCGAGAAAGCGCTTGAAATCGAACCGAAGTTCGGCCGAACTTTTCATTTTAACCGAATGTTCGGCCGAAGTTCGGATTCGGTTCAAACCACATTCGGCACATCTCTAATAATTATATTAACAAAGTATTTTGATAACGTTAATGTTAGGAAGACATGACTTCCGTTTTTAACGACTAACCATTTTAAAATCAGTCACAATATATATGACAACCATTCGTGGCTGAAAGTAGCTAGTAACAATATGACCTATATTATGTTATGTAGGTACTTTCTTTTCCCAGAAAGAATAATTATGCTACAGTTATTTTTTATAGTAAGTACAGTAATTTTATCTTAGCTCATAAACAATATCGTTAATGTTAGAAAGGGAAGGTACCTAATGTCGTTCCATATGAGGATATAATACATACTTATTTCCAAGTTATATTGTTTTTTTACACCAGCTTCGAAGAAAAACATCCATTGTGTAATTGCACCAAGATTTACAATCAATTGTAAACTTTAGCGCACTGATTAATAAATAACACAATGTGTTATTTATTAATCAGTGCGCTTAATACTGACATGTCATGTCAGTATTAACCGGTCGCTGCCAGCGAATATGTAAACATCCTGGTCTTGAATATCTTACTGTTGACGTAAAACAGTGTAAGTACAGCGGTAATTATACGTGAATATAGACAGTACATCGACCCACATAATAGAAGGAAGGATTGCGAAAAAACAGCTATTGAAAATTGTTATTAAAACAGTGTTTTTCGCTGACATGGGAATGAAAAGACAAAGCCGACGCACCCATTAGTCAAACCACTCACGCTATCACGCAATCTGTCAACTAAGGAAATGGTTTGCTATACAGCAATGTGCTGAGTAACTGGGAAACTATATTGATAATTATGAAAGCATAGCGAAAGCGTAGAAGTTTATAAAAACAAAATTGGATATTAATAACTCAACTCAACAATAAACACACTTAAGTATGCACTTTTGGGATGTTATTACCTTTGATGGCACCATTATTTTGTCTGTAATTAGGGACACTAAACAATCTATTTATTAACAAACTGCACACAGAAAGCTTTCAATTACACAATCCGTGATTGTTCTCTGGCAGCTACAGCGAACGGTTTTTATTGATACTTAAACATTCTGACTCGGTTTTTAGGTCGCAACGTGCAATAGTAAACTAAACATAAATCGCTAAACCGACGAACATTACGTCAGATTAGACACGTAAGCTGGCTCCATGGAACAGATGAAATTTATTATTTCCAGTGGCTATTTTCATAGCGGGTCATGGACTTTGAAGTCAGCCACGGCGCGCTGCTCCACGCCATGCTTTCCAGCGCACTACCTCTCCAACGGTAGCCCCGACATGGCGCATCCAGCCACCGACGAAACACCATTGTTGAAGGCATACCTTGAAGAGCCTATACAACCCATCTGGACCATCAAACAATCCGACCTCGGTGGAAGAGGATTATTCGCATCTCAAACAATCAAGAAAGGAACCCTCATCTTCAAGAACAAGCCGCTAGTGGTGGCAGCACGCGGTGACCGTGTCAGTGACACTTACTGCTCCGTTTGTTACCGAAACAGTGATTCTTGCTACACGTGTGAACGATGTTCCCTAATGATCTGCTGCGAAGAATGCAAAACATGTCAAGATCACGACGTAGAATGCAACTTTATTACAAACAATTGGAAGCTAAAGCCTGATGGCGACGGATATTTAGGAGTTCTAGCGCGAATGCAGATCTATTTGCGTTTTTTACTTTTATCGGAAGAACACAAGGTGCTTTTATCTATCTTACAAAGAAGCACTATTGAAACAAAATGCGAAGAGCTTGACATGTTGTGTACGAAATATGAAATACCAGAGGATCAGATCTCATTTATTAAATTCGTCCACTCTATAAGTAAAATCAACTCTTTCAGGATTGCCAACAACCCACACGACAGAAAAATACCTTTACGAGGACTGTTCCCATTATCAGCATTCTTAAATCACAGCTGTGTGCCAAATACTAGAAATGTATTCAACAACGACTACACTATGGCTGTGTACGCTACAAGGGACATTGACGTCGGAGAAGAGATCCTGACGTGCTACACAGGACTTCTATTGTGCACTCCGGCACGAAGATGTCAACTTTATAAAACCAAAAATTTTTGGTGCAAGTGTGAACGGTGTAAAGATACTACAGAGATGGGAACAAAACTGTCTGCGCTGAGATGTTTCAACAAGGAATGTGTGGGGATCCTGCTTCCGATGTCGCCGTTGGACCCAAGAGTGGAGTGGTGTTGTGACAACTGTGCTTCTAAAACTCCTCCTGACGAAATATGTACGATTCAGAGCATTTTAGGAAGCTTGGTTGGATCCCTGGACCTGGATGAGCAATTTCGCCTGGAATCGGCTATCCTAGCAAGATTAGCTAATTTTATCCCTTACTCCAATCATATCTTCATCGATTTGCGATTGAGATTAGCATTGAAAATCGGATTCACAGAAGGGCTGAAACTTAACGGTATCTATTTGAATATAAACTCAATTTGCTTTCCATGTGCTATAATTATTATCAATATTAATCTAACAACTAGATAGATGTAACAGCATACGCTAAGTAAACAGTTAACATAATAACGCTGGATCCCGCTGGAAGTAATATCTACCCCTTAGCAAGTTAGAACATTGCTCATTCTGCAACGTTTTCCGCGAGAGAAGTTTCTTGTACTTAGTTGTTGATGTTTTGCAACTATCATGAGAGCTGCAAGTACTGTAAACGGCACCCTAAACTGCCCGGGTCTTGACACTAGCTGTCACGAAAATCAAATGCATCCAGCTTGAATAAAGTACCGGTTTTAACTAACATTAAGCTATAAGCAATGCAGAGATACTTAATTGTTATGCCTAAATAATATTGCACTGTTGGATTTACAGCTCTCAGCACCGAGCTGAGCGTTGAAAATTCAACAGTGCGCTTTTATTTAGGTATTCAATTATTATTTAAGACATCGGCTAATGTGAGTGAAAATGGGGCATACCTAAGCATTGTAGTAAAAGTTATGAAAATAACTCTGAAAATATAATATAATTTGTAACAAATATGACTTCTAAGAGACCATGTGCTTCTGTATTAATTACTTATAGCATCTTAAAAGCAGTCTTTAATTATTCGGCACCTAATTAACAACTGCTCAAAATGTTTCGTTCCGCAAGACCGCTGCAATTAAATATCCTGTGAGAAACTCGGTTATCTAATATCATAGTCAGCATGCTTGGCAAGTGTCTTTGTGTATGTACCTAGTACACATAATATTTATATGAATGTTAACACTTGTCGCAATTTTTAGGGTTCCGTACCTCGAAAGGAAAAACGGAACCCTTATAAGATCACTTCATTATCTGTCTGTCAAGACCCTTCTTCTCAGGAACGCGTGGAGTCATCAAGTTGAAATTAATATTAAATACTCAGGGCTACAATCCCTTGAAACAGTGAAAAAATCAAACTTCTAAGTCAACGCAATCAAAAGATTTAGGCGTATATGTTCCGAAATCAAAGCCTATAGGGTACTTCCCGCTGACCTGAAATCATGGAATTTGGCAAGAAGCAATGTTATGTAGCACAAGTACCTATAGGACAAAATCCGAAAACCGTAAATCAGCTGTTACATTACAAAAACAAATCATTTTAAAAATATTTACATACCTACAAATTTGTACGGAGCACTCGTTGCGCGAGTCCGACTCGGACTTGACCGGTTTTTTTAATAAATAGGTTCAATATTTACCTTCCTAAAATTAGTGGGGTAATTGCATAACACACTAACAGTAGCAACAGCTTTAATTTTGCCGGTTCATTCAACAATATTCATTGCGTTATTTACGTAGTTGACCAGACAAATTTTTTGAACATATGAAGCAAAGCATTAGCTTAATTCATCATTATTCAGATTGTAATTGAAAGTGGGTTACGCAGTTAGGTGCCAGGAGGTTGGTAATTAATCGATGCAATGCAAAGAGCGCACCCTATTTACTGTAATTGATCTCTAAATCTCTAATGGATTATCGGATGAATTGGGGAGACGCTACCAGGAAGTTCCTTCCACACGCGCATTTATAACGCAACGTGCGATTTGTTGGAAAACGATAGATACTTGAGAAAAACGCAACGGCGGAGTTGGTATCTATCCTCACTTTATTGAAACTAAATTTTGAATAGAATCGTCCACCTTGTACCTTTTTGTGTGAAAAGTTTAAATATAAATAATCGTGGAAACCGGCTGGAAATCAAACAGCCATTTAAAAAAAAAATAAAGTGCATTTCAAAATAAGAAAAAAAAACATCTCTTTTTTCGTTCGCAAGTCATGTATTTTTAGCTTAACACAAACAAACAGAATCGTTGAATCGTTTGTTTTCATCACATGTCAGAATCGTTTTAACGTAATAGCTTTAACGGTTCCTATCAATTTATTTCATTTTCAAGGCGAAAGAAAGACCGGAGACGCACAATAGGTATAGCAAAATGAGCTTTATTTATTTAAACTTCTCGCACACAATAATGTTGTACAAAGGCGGACTTAATGCTTGTAATACGTCATACACACCGTTTACCCAACCTCACTCGTCTCGCTTCACATTCTTACTTCTCATTCAAGCTAGCTTTCAGTTTCAGTTAGTTACTCAAAGTCAAACTTTTTTTTTCTTAGCATGCTCTTCCTCTCCTGGGCAAAGGCCTCCCTCCACTCCTTTCACCTTCCGCGAGCCCACGCGTCCTCCTTTCAGTTCAACCTGAGAGTCCACCAAAGTCACGCTTAAGAGTATAAAAGTAATGGGACTCTATTTGCTATTTTTCATGATATTCGTTTTATTTAGGCTTGTGGCTACGTAATAACAGTCGCACGGTTCGTTCGATCAGGTTAATATATGCTTGCCGCGGTTGGTCCGTGGATGGGTGACCATTTTTACATACCAAGATCCATCCGTGTCTCGGAAAGCACGTGAAGCTGTTGGTCTTGGCCGTCATTCGTGGATCTTTGACAGTTAGGGGTGGTCAAAAGCCCGAAACTCTAACAACCAGTCTTACCAAGGGGTATTGTATTACCCAGTCACTGAGTTGTGGAGGTCAGATAGGCAATCGCTCCATGTAAAAAACTGGTATTCAGCTGAATCTGGTTAGACTGGAAGCTGCCCCAACATAGTTGGGAAAAAGCTAGGCAGATGATACGTTTTATTTGAAAGGTAACCAACAGCGCAATTCACTTTTACTCTTACGAAAGAAAAACTTTTTACACTCAGGTGAAGTCGCGATCACGGCTAGTTTCAAACACTTTGAAATAGACAGCTCGTAAACCTTTAACCTAGTAATAAATAGGTACAAACACTATGACTGAAACCAACTGCGTCCGTCTAATGTTTCTGGGACATGTTGCGGTCTCTACTATGTCAAGGTGCACTTTAACAATATGCATCTGTCATAAATATTTTAAAATAGCCCGTTATTAATTCTATTTACTTCTAGCGCTTTTTAAAACACGTACATGCAAGACTCATAAAAACCGTTTAATAATGTAAATTCTGATTCTGACTCTATACAACGTGTTTTTTTTTTATATCCCATAACTCTAGGGGGTCATTGTACTCATCATTATGCACAACTTTTACTATGGAATCAAACCTGAAAGCGCGAAAAAAAAATCAGCTGTCTCCTACATTTATGTTCGTATAACTCGTCAAAATGTAGGGAACACCAGCACCTTAATTGCGTAACACACAATCAATCGTAATCTGACGCATTTTGAAGCAAATTGCTAATCCATTGCTTCATAAGTTCGAAAAATTTGTCTGCTCAACACGTAAGTAACGCAATGAATGTTGTTGAACTGTTAAAATGAAACCGATTCCGATTGATTGTGTGTTACACAAGGGTGCAGATTTTTGTTTCACGATTTCGGGTTTGGTCCCATAGTAAAAGTTGTTCATAATGATGAGTACAGACGCCAGCACATCAAGCTACTACAATCTGTCAAATTTCTTTAATAGATTTTCAACTTTATAGCTAAAGCATTAAGGTTCAAGGTAGATTGGGAAAATCTGTACAAGGTCTGTACAATGACCCTCTAGAATTATGGGATATAAAAAAGGGGTTGAAGAGAAAAGGAGAAGAAGGGTTTCTGTAAGGGTTCGATTCCCAGGTCGGGCAAATTTGTTATTGGATTTTTCCATCTACAATTACTCAGTAGCAGCCCGGAGTCTGGATTCGTGCTCGGTTGATGGCAATAGGGTCGCCCCTTATTACATGGGATTCAACCATAACTGGCGAGATGTGGATGTACTATAGGTACACCTCTGCCTAACCCTTTTGGGGAATACAGGCGTGATGTTATGTTATGAGAGGCTTGTGGCTAATAACAGCTGCATGGGTCGATCGATCAGGTTAAGCTACGCTTGCCCCGGGGATTCGGGGATGGATGACCAGCTTCACTTACCAAGTCCCTCGTGCCTCGGAAAGCACGTTAAGCCGTTGGTCCCGGCTGTCATTCGTGGATCTTTGACAGTCATTACGGGTCGTGAGTAGCACTAAAGTCTGACAACCGGTACCAAGAGGTATCGTAATACCCAATAACTGGGTTGTAGAGGTCAGATACGCAGTCGCTCTATGTAAAATACTGGTATTGAGCTGCATCCGGTTAGACTGGAAGCCGACCCCAACATAGTTGGGAAAAGGCTAGGCAGATGATGTTATATTATGTTAAAAATATTAATGTTCTTAGGTAATACATAGCAATGGGCGTTATCTATGGGAACGTTTTTTTTTCGCTATAAAGTCACATCTTTACTTCGACTAACAACTGACTTAGTATATATATAGTCATTGTTCATGAGATACACAAAATTTAAAAAAGAATGACCGACTTTTCACTGTATTATTTTTATTTTAACCTTTGGAACATTGCCAATAATGTAAATCGATTCAATTGTCAAACTTAAACGAATAAAAAAGATTCTGATTGAACCGTAGTTTAATACAAGGTAGCAGTTAAAGTTCTTGGAATTACTTATTGTTTTCTGTAGTTGGTTAGCTGTTAGCAGCACCTTAAAAGACAGACGGAAGACAGACAGATCAGATTTACAACAGAAGATGGACGTAACAAAAATAATATTTGTAGTTTCCATGCATAATTAGGTATTTACGTTACGTTAAATAGCTGTATTGTTGATACGAATAAATACTATTACTATTTCTAATAATTAAAAAGATATCCCTAAGTCTAAGGCATACAGGCAGGCAGGCAGGCGGGCGGCGAGCAATGGGTAGCTCGCCGCCCGTAAGGACCAGGCCCGGGTCGACGGCGCGTTGTGTTCCACGCGCACCTAAAAAAGATGTCAGCACTAAGTGATGGGGTCCGCTAGGGCCGATGCCTGCTAGGGCCGCGGGTTGCTTGAAAGAGATACCATGGCCCCTGGCACTGGCAACTGAAGGAATATGGGTGGGTTCTAGTCAGTAAAAGTCTTCTCCCGCTCCGGCCAGAACGGGAGAAGCGATCTGATGATTTCCCAACCAAAAAAAAAGGCAGGCAGGCTTTATGGCTTATGCCAAAGGCATTAAGTTCGCCTTTGCACCTTGTTTGCGTGTGAAAAGTTTAAATAAATATCCAAAAAACGTAAAAAACAATGTATAATCAGGAAAGTTTTCGAAGTAACATTCTCTGTAAATAAATATCCTTAATAAAAAAAATTAAAGCATCCAAGGCGTATTTATTGTATTACCCAGTAACTAGGTTGTAGAGGTCAGATAGACAGTCGCTCCATGTAAAATTCTGATATTCAGCTGCATCCAGTCAGACTGAAAGCCCCCATATCCCCAACATAGTTAGGAGATAGGCTAGGTAGATGATGATGATGATTTTTTAAAGCAACCTGAAAACTCTGATATTCATGGCTCCGACGGACAGCTGCTTGAAACGTATGAACAATTTTAAATTGGTGGTGATACGGACCTAATATTTCAGCAATAATAGGCACATCTTAATTTTTTTTTAAACACATATTAATTTACCTATTTACAGTAATTAAAAGCCATACATTTTGTGTTAATTAAAATTCCTTATTCATACTTAAAATATAAATAAATAAGGAAAGGCGCTAATTGGTACGTTAATCAAAAGTGGTTAAAGAAATGTTATGTCATAATTACATTCTTGTTTAGATCTCCTTTCGAGATATTTTCACTAGCTCTCTGCCTCTACGGAAATGAAGCTATCCGTTTACTTTAAGATGCTTTACTGCACATACGTATACAAGGTGTAATCAAAATAAATTAAAACCTGAAAAGGGGTCATTGTACTCATCTTTATCCCATAGAAAATGATGTGACCAACCCTGAAATCGCATAAAAAAGATTATTCCAGATGTTTTTGATTTTTAGATGTTCCCTACATTTTCTTGAAAGATTAAACTATAAGTAGGTACCTACTGACTTAATTTTTGCTCACAAATAATATTAAAAGTTTTACTTTTATTTTAGCATATAAATTATGGCACCTAATAATCCTTTTTACTCATTCACGCCAAAACTACTGAGCGGATTTGGACGAAATTTGGCATATAGATAGTTTATAACCAGGATTAACACAGGATTTTTTTCTTCCGATATTCTTTTTTCCTTTTATCCTGATATTCCCACGAGACCGAAAGTTATGCGGGTGAAACCGCAGGGCGCAGCTAGTAATTATATATTTTAATTAGTAAAGGCTGCCCGCTGGTGGCTCATGAATAAGTAGGTACCTACTTGCAAACGTACGCGTTTCGGTATTATGGGCATGCTGGTTTGTTTCCTCTACCTATAGGTTCATGAAGTCTAGTGAGAAAAGAGATTCTCTACTCTTACACTCTCTACAAAACTTTAGAAAATAAGTCAGGGAAATTGGGTCTTTTTGCAAATTAGAAAGAATTTTTTTTTTATTAGTACATATGTACTTAGATTCTAATTGAATAAGGAACGATAATGTAATATGGCAACGTAAACGCAAACGCAACTCCAAACCAAACGTAATCGTAATATCGCGTTCGCGTAAATACGTCACAGATGATGAACATTTAGAGCAGATAGCACTCCTGCACTGTTATGCATGCTTCGCAAAATGCAACTGTCCAAAAAGTTAAGTAGCCAAATGGTAAAAAAATAATTAAAGAAGACGCAAGTACCTACATATCCTATAAGAATATGGTCCTCTGTACGAAATGAAAAACATGCACTACCTTCATACACAGATTTCCTTTTTAACGGCAATATAATTATATTATTAATTATGCTCCTCCCGTAAATGCGTCAAGGCGCCCATACGCGTTCAGTAAACATGTACAATAATATTTAAGGAATGGCATCTATTTTAAGAGCCGCGAGAAGAATTATTATACATAATCATGTTCCTTTATTTTATTCGCGCAGTTGTAACTGCGTCATTCCGTAAAAGCAAATACGTAAAACTTTAAAGGCTGGTGTCGAACGTAGTTAGTATTGCATTGTGAGTTCAGAGTAACGTGTAGTGTGCTTCATGCGACGAGTAGGTACTACGCAACAAGTGAATAAAATCGGGGACGATATTATCGCGAGGGGCAGTAGTACGATTGACCGCCGATTGACATGGGCGCCGCGGCTAGGAACGCTCGTCCTCACGTCGTCACCAGGTGGATCTGTCTACCTGTACCGTTAGTACATACCTATCACTCATAGTTCTAACGCACAATTTATTTTATCCGCTAATCACTGCCAAACATGTGAGAAATATTATTAAAATGTTCTGGCATTGACAATGAACTGCATCTCGACGGTGCGCCAGTGGTTGTGGAGACGACTTGTGCTGTGCATGTGAACGCATTATCTTATTTATGTGACGTGAGATGAGACATGACAGATATGAGTGCCCTTAAAACTGCTACTCAGCATTCGCTCCGTGCGTCGGACTTGGCGTTGTGCCGTTACACCGATATCTATGAAGGTCTGCAATTTCTCTTCTGCCAACTATTTCTATTTCTTCGCCAAGTTTTGATGTATTGAGAATCAATTTGTTAGTTAGTTTTAAGCCAACTGTTAAAATACGTTTAATTGTCTATTAATGAAGACATATTATTGGTTAATTAGTTAGTTTATAAAAGTATTGGCAAAAGGCTGGCTTTGAGTTCGTTCGTAATTTTTGTCAACAACGTTTGTTTATTGTTTATCCATATGTACGAGTATATTCGTTTCTGAATATTGCTTTCTGTAGATTTCCATCACAATATTCCAAGCAAATCAAAAAAGCTTACCTATTCAATATTTTGTCCGCTTTCCGGTTAGGATGCGGACCAAAATCAATGCCCGCGCGTGGACCGCCCGGCTAACTTCTCTCTACTACAAAGACTTGAGACTTGACTCATTGTCGAAGCATGCCCAAGAGAAATCTTTAAAGTCCTCAACACTATGCTATCTGTAGAGAGAGCCTAGTACGCACGGCTACACACCAAGCTATACATAACCAGTATAAGCTGACTTGTGATTGACCTAAGTAGTAGTACTTAGTTAGGGTACTACTCTTTAGAGTAGGTACTTGACATCTGAGATCCTTATACGGTTCTGGATAGATACCTAGGTGATAATTATGTTCTTGATGTAAACCTAGAACCGCGTTGCTCCCTAGGGGTCACAAGAGCGACGGTTTACTCTAAACCTGTGCTCTGGGTCACCCTGTGTGTCACATTACAAATATAAATTACTTGTAGGTACAAACATCTCAAAGTCTGTACAAATATCATCCTCATAAATATTCGGGATTCGGTCATGGTCCACCTGCTTAGTTCACCCGGGTGGACCACGGGCACTTTTTCTTGCCGGTGGATCACCTAAATGATGAGAAATATGCAATTAAAAAAATGTGTATTGGCCACGGTCCACCTATTTTTTTGTTGCGTAAATTAAATCGTAGCTTCAGAACTTCAGTGTTTTGGACGTTTCGAATTTGGTATCACATTTTATAACATCTGATGGCGTATTTAAAAAGCCTTCACGAGGAATAATACGTCGAAGATTTGACTGCTTTCCGTAGGTTCCTAAGTTCGATGCCCACTTAGGTCAGGTCGGCTATGGTTGACCTGAATTTCTCAGTATTTCAATAGCAGCTAATAACTAGCCAGTTATTTATGTGCAGCTATTGAATACTGAGAAAATAATTCATGTCAACCTAAACTGAACACCTCTGCCTTCAGAGGGTACAACACTTATTTATTGTTATGTTATTGTTGTACAGTTCCCAACATCCAAAATATTGTCTGGTCATTGCACGATAGACTCTGCTTTATTGACTCAGCATTATGTCTCCTGACTTTGATAAAGAAAAGAAATTCAAAACTGAAGAAGATTTAAAAGAATTTATTGTACATTTCAGAGCTGTCGGAGTCCCGGCTGGCGCTGAAAGAGAGCCTGTGCCGCGGCACTCTGCGCACGGTGGCGGCGCTGGGCGTGGGCGACGCGCACCTGCGAGGCCTGCTGCTGTACCACCTGCACGCCGCGCTGGCCGAGCGCGCCCGCCGCTCGCCAGACCTGTATGAGGTAACTCTAACCCCGAGGCCACGAGCTACACGCTCAAGAGACGCGTCTTGGGACAGCGACTGCGGATAGCACAAATGAATGAAATCGATTAGACTTTGGAGCATGTCCACGAGTGACCGCGCGGCGAGTTGCGGAGCGTCGCGTCGGACGGAAACATGGGATGTGCGCGCTTGCCGCTCGTCGCAAGTCGAATCACTCGAGGCTGTGAAACGGGGCCCAACCTCTTCTGTACCACCTGCTAATCTTTCATTACTGGGGTCGTCGATCATTTTTAGACCATTGTAAGACCCACTTTCAAAAAGTCACGGCATAAGTAACTGACCTATCAACAACCTACGTGATCTGATATAATTATAATATCTACTTAAATTAGGTATACGTAGGTACGTACCGCAGTTTTTAACAATCTTTGCATTGCGCCGACCCCAAGTAACATGGGACAAGGGCAGGAAAGAACAATATTTAAAATCTTTACTTTTTTATTTATGTTAGTAGGTTAGGTACGGATCTACGCTTGTACGAGTATAGACGCCTACTTTTCTGTTACAGGAAATAAAATCTGAAATCGAGAGCACCATAGAACAAGCCTACATTATTCTCCAAGGCGACATATCCGCGCCACCTGACCTCGAGCTGAGGCGCCGTTACCTTGGCCCAGGCTGTGATAAACCCCAAGAAGAAAGATTCTTCATCCTTGATGCTTAAAAGTGCTGAAAATGTGATACTTAGATCATTATTTTTATACTTATGTTATTTACCTTATTATGTCTATATTTTATTGTAGAACCTAAAAATGGTAGTTTAAGTGATGTTATAAAAGTTAGCCACGAATGGAACTATGAATACAGCGATGATAATAATCACCATGATTCATTTCTTCGACCCGATCCTGCTTCGCACGGCGACATGTCTAAACATTGAGATTTCTTTGATATACCTAACCAATTTAAACTCATTAATATGTAAATAAGTTAAGTTAGTTTAGTAGGATTAGTTAGGTATAAGTAGATATATTTATCTATTTACTAGCTGCGCTCCGCGGTTTCACCCACATAAGTTTCGATCGCGTGGGAATATCGGGATAAAAAGTATCCTATGTGTTGATCCAGGGTGTCAGCTACGTCCATACGAAACATCAAAATTGGCCTAGCCGTTTGAGCGTGAGGAAGTAACAAACATAGAAGCACACTCACTCACAAACTTTTGCCTTTATAATATTAGTGTGATATTCAAACGGACTAAATGGACGTCGTACGGTGAGCATGTATGTGATCGATCTATAATTCTTGGGTTCTGCAGTCAGAGGGACAATCTAGTAATTTTAAGAACATTCACAGTCTGATCTCAGTTTCAACCTGTCAAAAAATACTTCTAATATCCCTACATTTTGACAAGTTTTTGACATTTGTTTGTCGCCGAGATGAGACTGCGACTAGATTTGTAACATTTTAAATTACCAGAATTGGCCTTCTGGTCTGCACCTTCGATGAATCAATACCTCCGATTTAGTTGCTTGATCGAAGCGCAGTACCTACCTACTACCAGCGGCGTAATTGCGTAACACACTACCAGTAGCAATGGCTTTCATTTTGACAGTTCAATTGTCTGCTTCAACAATTTTTCGAACATATAAAGCAATGGTTTAGCAATATCCTTTAAAATGATCAAATTGAGAGTGATAGTGTGTAGACAATTAGGGTGGCGATTTATAGAGAAGGTAAGTTTTCCTCAAAAGGAACGCGGCCAGTGACCCGAGTTAGGACCTTGGTCTGGTCGCTCCCAAGCTTCATAAACTCAGTCCCCGAGAACGCCCACAAAGCACAAAACCCTTGGGCAAGTAGGTACCTATTGCACTCCCTGAAGCAGATTAGCATATGAGTGGGCCGCCGAGTGATCTGCAGCTATACTTTGGCCCTCCAAGCTATACCTATGTTTAGTGTTGCCACCTGTAATATTAGGTAGGTATTATTTTATTTTAAAACTCCATAGATTCGTCCACTGGTGCTAGCACCAGTGTAGAAATCTATGGCTCAGTGCCGGTTTTTCCATAAGGCGAACTCCAGGCGTCAAACCGAAAGGGGATGTCGAGCCAGAGGTGAATCAGAGCCACTATGGAAAAAAAAGGATTTTTGTTACTATTTTACATCGCTGTCACGCAGACACCTGTAATACAAGTGCATTGCGTATTGTATTTCCGCGGCGGGGTGCTAAAATTTGCAAGTGGGCGTGTAAAATATTTGATGAGAAATATTTAATAAAAAAATATTATACTGAGAATGCTTCTTATTTGGTCCCAAACATTTTGCAATACCTGTAACGAATGAGGATAAAAACTGCCATTTGGTCACTTGATATCGCTATTGTTACTAGTGAGAGACATCCAAGAAATTGACAATAAAAAAATATACACAACAATGGTTGTTTCTAGACTAACAGCAGTGCTGCCACCTATCACGAGCTTTTAGCTTTTAACGCCATATAAGGGGATGAGCTAGGTAGCCAGCGAAATTAAACGTTTCTTACGTTTTTTGCGATTCGCAGAACATTCTCAGGTTGCATGTTAATTAAAATAAGATTTGCGAGCAAAACAAATATGACTAATTTTATGATAAATAACTGATCTCATGAAATAGTCATTCGATGATAGGATTACATGAACTTATAGGGTTGCATTGATGATTTTAATGATTATAATTTTGTAAAGTCATATTTGTTTTTACATAATATCTCATGATTTTATTTTTTAAGGGTTCCGTAGTTCAAGTCTCGGAACCGTTATAGTTTTGGTCATGTCCGTCCATCCGTCCGTCCTCGGCTTATCTTCCAAACGGTTAGTGGTAGAAAGATGAAACTTTGCATGGATATGTATATTTACCACGTTGGCAAAGTGCTAAAATAAAATCACGAAAAATATTTTTTTTGGAGTACCTCCCCTGCAAGTAAAGTGGAGATGATTTTTTTTCACGCATTTATCCCAAAGTGTCGAGTATCATTAGATAGGTCTTTTAAAAACATTGAGAGGTTGCTAAGACGAGTTTTTGATTTAGGTATCCATTTGCGAAATATTCAACTTTAAAGAGGATTTTTTTGTTAAAATGCTCCCCCCCTCCCCCTCTAAAAGCTAAACGGCTGGCTCGAAAAATCTGAAAAAAATCATGATAGTAGTCCATGTGATGAACTTTGAAGGAAAACTATAACGGCTTAGATAAATTTGTTAGTTCAGGAGTTATAGAGGCCTAACTTGTAAAATGCGCTTACTTGGAAAGCTTCGTATGTACAAAAATAACGAGATAATAAGTAAACATGGTTAAACCGTTTCATTCATTAAATTAATATATTTATAGTAATAAATACCAACTACGCCTTGTAAACCCACATGCCATTATGGGTGACTACGGAACCCTATTCTATGTGTGGCCTGACACGCACTTGGCCGGTTTTTTTTATAAATGGCTTTTCTTTCTAGTGTTACAATGAAGTGTACCTACAAACGCCAGCACATCAAGCTACTACAATTTGTCAAATTTCTTTAATAGACTTTCAACTTTATCACTAAAGCATTAAGGTTCGAGGTTGATTGGGAAAATTTTACTGTTTCGACCTGCTGGCGTCTGAACATAAAAATAAATAAATCAATCACACCACAAGTGCCTGTTGGTAATGAAAATAGACTGTTCTCTTAGGACATGTATACAAATTTCTCCCATAAAAGTTTATGGTTTCAAAAGAAGAAATATCGCATTCCAAATTTTTTTCGCAGTGTTTTCTCACACTGTTTTTGTCATTTAACAACTTTGGGGCTCCACAAGCGGGATACGTTTGTAAGATAAATATAAATTCGTTTTTGACTTCTAAATTATTTAACGGCAATGCGAATGACGGCGCGCGTCGAATGTCGGCGGCGATGGTGTCGCCGAGCACCCAAGCGCTTCCGTCGCTGTTCAAATCACGACTGACTTACGCGTGACTGACGACTGATGCGTGAGTGACAGTATGCCATTACACTCGCAGTCATCAGTTACTGAATGCATGATTGAAGACAAAAATCAAAATATTTATATTCGACGTCAGTCAGTCAATCACGTGTGGTCACGCCTACTTACACACTCAGTCAAGCGTCCAGCAGACGACAGTCTGTCAGTCATTACATCAGTCAAATTGAGCGTCTAATGGCCGCTTTAAATCAGTGGTAGATCCGCGTATCAATCAATCGTCAGATCACATTTCTTTATTATGTTAGTTTAATATGAATGAAAGCTGGACAAGGATCTTTCGGCGTGGCCAAAATCGGAACTAACGCCGACATCTTTCAGTACAAATATTTACCAACAAAGCCTTCCTGTCAATGTCATTCGGGAATCGGGAGCCAAAAGTTCCTTGTAGCACTTTACGTCCAACTCACAAGAGCTATCATATCTATTACTAGATATTAGTCAAATATTAATATGCATATCTGCGTAATATCGGTAATAGTCTCCATAATAATTAATATGAAATACGAGATTCTGCACGTTTATTATTCACGTATGCCTATTATAGAAGTGAAACGATGATTAAATCCTTGGACAAAAACCTCCAACAAAAATAAATAAAATATTAACCCAATCACTAAACATTAGCAAAATAATGAATAGTTATTGCTATTTATTAGTTATCAATAACTGCGTGCTGCAATAATATGGAGTCGCTGAGCTTTGGTCACTGGTCACCATAGAGCGCTATAGTCGCCGCGATCAGTCGCCTCGCTATTACGCGTCCCTATTATTTGATTAATGCCTGGTAACCTATTATTCTATATTCGCATATCCTAATATGAATATACATGTGTTGTATTATTATACCTGTACCTATTACGAATATATTAGTCACACCTCTAAACAGCTGTGTAGCATAGAGAGCACTTTATAATCTGTGCAGCCAGAAAGTAACTTGACACTTATCTAATCAAATGTTTTTGTTGTATTTTTCTTAATGTTTTTGTTGTATTTTTCTTCGTGCTTTGCTAGTCGATTTCCTGCCCAGCTGCTGTTTCTGTCAAATAATCTGACAGCAAAGTATATTTTGCTTGCAAACAAATGGGTTATTTTTATTGTAATATTAAAAGCTCTAGACGATACAGAATCAATTGATGTTTTAATTTAATGTTGTTACTGTTGTTCACAACTCTATTAACTGATAAGAACTCAATAAATTGTTCGTTCGATAACAATAATAAATTTGCAAAGATAATGCACTATTAAAAGTTGTTTTATCTCCTTTTTAACAGTATCGCCTTGGTATTAACAATCTCAATACTCATTTGAAGACATTCAAGCAAAGAAACTTCACTACTTCGTACAAAATGCTTCCCCAGCGTCAGGCATTGTTACTTTCTTCATCAAATTGCCATGGTTATTCCACATTGGAGTTTGCTAAAGAAGAAATATGCAATCTTCTCACTAAGTAAGTACTTACAATCTTACAATACTGCTTCTCTTGCTTTTTTTTTAATTATTGTCTATTATTTCAGAAACGGTATATCCGAGTTAGTCTTCATCCCATATGCTCAAAACGACTATGATAACTACACAGCTAAAATGAAAGAAGTCATTGAACCATGGGGAATTACAGTAACAGGTTTACATAGCTATCCTAACGTTATTGAAAGAATTAACAGCTCTAAAGCAATATTTATGGGTGGAGGAAATACATTTCTCCTTTTAAAAACACTCTATGAAAATAAGCTTGTACATTTAATAAGGAAGAAAGTTGATGAAGGCAGCCTAGTATACATTGGTAGCAGTGCTGGAACTAATGTTGCCACAAAAAGCATTCACACTACTAATGATATGCCCATAGTTTATCCTCCAAGTTTTGAAGCAATTGGTATTGTGCCATTCAACATCAACCCCCATTATATTGAAGTATTAAGTGAGACACACAGGGGTGAAACAAGGAGTCAGAGAATACTTGAATATTTAACACAGAGTCATGCCTCACCTGTATTGGGACTAAAGGAAGGGTCAATGTTGCATGTTGATGGATATAAACTAACAATTAAAGGAATTTCTGGTGCTGTTCTATACAAGAAGTAAGTGCCTTGGTACTTCTGTACCAGTTGTTATCAACTGGCCTTTTATTTTCATTTGCAGTAGCATGCATGTAGTGAATAAGCATTTAACTAATTAAGTTCTAATTCTTACTCAAACTCAATCTATCTCTGCTAGAACAACTGCTTGTTTGTTCTTTTCTGAAATTTCATTTGTTGTAAAATAGGTACTTATACTATATTTAATTTGTTTTTAGGAATTGCATCTTACCAGAATATTATGAAGCAGGTTCAGATGTATCATTTTTGTTTGGACAAGACCAAGAAATTTAGGTTTTTCAGATTTGTAAAGGAATTCAAAGAACAACAATAAACATGTATTTTTGTTGAGTATAATAATGACCAATTGTGTTTATTCGCCGATTATTATTAATAATAAAGTATTTTAGATAAAAGAAATATATTTGAAGTTAATACAGGAACACAAATAATATGTCATTGCCTTGAAACACTATGCACTTATCCTATATTATCCAAAGTCAGGTCCTAATTGGAGTAGTTCATAAAACATATGACTGTTTCACTTTGTCGGCTGTATAAAGTAGGTATAACCACGGAACCACGTAAAATCCACAATTTTCACTACCAGCTGCAATCAAGAGCTGTATTAAATCCACCAGTTTTTTTTTTTACTATAGATTTTAAATTACCACTTTTACAAACAGCATTGTGTCTGAATATTGCACTTGAAGTTCTTTTCTTGTGTAGTCTAAACTCTGGCTAGCCAAGTTTAAACTCTATGTCAGCCAGTGACCGGAGCATGCAGTAACAGAGATCTAGCTGCATGAAACAAAGAGGCTTGTGGAGTCACACGGGACTGGCCAGTTCTTTCTGCTGTAGGTAAATGACATAGATATCGCCTTAAAGCTAGATCTCGTCGTGCACTCAAGCCACGAGTAATTTCACAACCAGATCCAAACAATACAGCACGCTGTCTCTTTCTCTTTTGTACTGCCACCTAAAAGTATTAAATAAAAAAAATCAGTTTAAAAGACTACGAAACAACAACTGTGTTTACTTAAATTCATAAATACAAACCTGAATAGCAGCAACTGGATGCAATGTTGAAACATCAGGCACAGGTTCAGTTCTAGCATCAATCTCATGTGTACCATTTTGTTCAACCTTATCTTTCTGGTCAGAATCATCCAATAAAGTCACTTGTTTTTTCTTATCTGACTGCAAGCTTTCAGCATTTTTCTGTAAAACACTTTGTACAATTTCCGCCCCCGCCATATGTAGGGAAAGCCCAAGACGTGCGAGAACTCGCTCGGGTCTCCAGCGATCTCGAGCGCCTCCAGAAGAGACGCTAGTCTGTTCACGTCGACGGACATCTGCCACTAAGCTGGCCCAGTCAACTCCGAGAGCATCGCCTAATCCAGCTGAAAAATAATATAATTGTGATCATATTACTTTTTTTTCTATATTCATGGTACAGAATATTATTATTTTCTGTGTTTTAATTTACCTCTTGTACGCTCCTCTTCAAGTTCTCCATCAGATATTTCCTCAAAGTCCAAATTAGTAACATCTTCATCATCCTTAGCTTCTTGTGATTCCTTTTCTTCACCTGCACCACTTGTATCCTAGAAAAACATTGTATATTTTTGAACATGTCTTCCCAAAAAAACAACAAAAAGAGTCCCGTTCATCCACATTGTGGACAATTCGGATAATATATATGAATGGGAATATTCGGTTTAATCAAGAGGACCAAGTTATTTCATTATTTCAATTAACTTTCTAACCTGTGTTGACTCCTTCTCAGAACCTTCTGGCTTGGATACAATTTCATCATTTGGTAACACAGTTTGACTGTCTTCATCCATAATTTGATCAGCCATCTAACAAAAAAGTAATGAATTACTAAAAGGTTGGGAAGAAAACTAAATGTGTTTTTGCTATTTATTCACTTACATCTTCCCTGTTGAGTATATCATCAGGATCATCACTTATTTCACTGAGATCATCAGGTATTGGTTTATCATCAATTTCGGTCTCCTGACGTGGTGGTGCTGTTGGTGCTGTTTGCGTAGCTGGCGGGGTTTCCTTCGCGGTTTGTTCTGGTTCATTTCTAGGAGCCCGGCGCTTATTACCGTCGCCTCGAGCTAGATCCATTCTCATACCACGTCCATAATCATCTTAAATAACAAATTTATACCAGTAGGTTATTATGACAATCATAAAACAAGCGTCAACATGGGCCTTAACATGAAGCTCTAATAAAGAGCTCTGCATCAACATGAAAAAAGCCCTCACTAACATAAATACACAGCTCTAATCTCACCATGCATCCGTCCGCGGTGAGGTCCTGGGGGATGGCCCCGATGGTGCCAAGCATCCACATCAGGTTCTTTATCACCCCACTCGTTCATCTGAAATCACATAGTTAATTATATACAAATATAGATTGAAAGAAGAAAATATTTAAAAAAAATAAACTTCAACATACCAAAGTGAGAATAAGGACAGCCAAGGAAAATGTGGGATAGAATAAGGCAAGGATTTTTATTGTCTTTACGATAATCAATTGGTTCATTCCGATACCAAGTCTGATAGTAGTATAAACTCACCTATAGCAATAAAGGAGGAGAAGGATTAGGAACAAAGAACAAATCATATTATTTTATAATTCAATCAATTAAATTAAATGTTATGTTTAACTGATATATAATAGTTAACCTGTGGGTCATGCATAGGCCAATGTCGCTCTCGGCCCCACTGGTCTCCTGGGCGGTAGTCATCATTATCCCATTCTTTATGTGGATGCATATAGCCACGCTCACGGTCCATGGAACCAGATCGCCCTTCCCAGGAACGATCTCGATGGGGTCGGCGGTCATCATAACCTTAAACACACAAGCACACTTAGGATAGAAAGCTCTGATTTCATTTCAGGTGATGAATTAAACTTATCTTACCCATATCAACACCCCTCCGTTCGCCCATATGTTCACCATACAACCTATCATCATCTTCAGGATATCCCCTTGGGGGTCCTGACATGTCATAACCAGTATCATAGTGTCTATCCCTTCCCTGCATATTGTAACCTGGAGACCTCTCATCTTCTCTAGGACCATCTTCATAACGATCATCCACTCTATCATAATGATCCAAGTTGCGATCATTGTCATACTGACGTTCCATACCCATTTCATAGTCACCTTGATCTCTGTCCATGCTATCCAATCTGTCTCTTTTTGTAGAACGGTCCCTTTCAAGCCTGTCCTGCTTACGACCACCTCTTTCAGAATGTGAATCCTGTCGGTCTTTAGATGTGGAAGAATTTTTATCTATATCTAGTGCTCTATTTGAAATAGCAGCTAAAGCCGCTAAACGCTCCTCAGGTCTGGGAAGAAGTCTTTCCATAGGCTTATTAGGCTTTTCTAATCCTTTGTCAGCCCCTCCTCTCCCACCTAAACCTCTATCTCGGCCTCTTCTCTTACTGTCATCTCTTTTATTATCTTTATTCCTATCACGCCCACCTCTATCCTTTCTATCATGTCTATCTTTGTCATCATGTTTATCTTTTCGTCTCTCCAATGATCGGTCTTTATGATCACGGCCTCTGTCCCTATCTCTGCTTGCAGATCTCTTCCTATGTCTCTCTGCACTTCCATCTCGACGTGTTTGTTTCTTAGGTGAAACAGGTCTGCTGCGCTCTGAGCTTTCTTTCTTCCTTAAATCCTTTGAATGTGATGCATGCTGACGGGGAGATCTTGATCTTGCTTTCCTTGGAGATCTACTTCGGACTCTGGTTCTTTCCCTTTCTTTGTCGCGTTCCTTTTCTCTTTCTTTCTCTCTCTCCTTTTCTTTTGTGCGTTCTCTATCTTTGTCTCTCTCTCTAAGGCTATGAGGAGAAGCACTTCTGTTTCTATCTCTCCTTGGTGGAGATTTTCCATGTTTGACTGTACTTTTTGCAAGACTTTTTGTTGTTATAGGAGGAGTTCCACCAGATTTTTTACCTGGAGACAATGATTTTTTTCCAATAGTAGTTTTAGTAACAGTTTTCTTTTTAGTGGCATCCTGTTTTTTTAAAAGCCTGTCATCTTTTTTTGCAACTGTTTTCTTAGGTTCACTTTTATCCCTTTTCAAAGTATCAGTTTTAATAAATTTCTTTTTAGATGGTGCATCCCCATCTGATGATGAACTGGAATTTCTTTTAAGCTTTCCTTTCTTTCCTTTTCGTCTTGCTTCTCTGAAATAAAGATAAATTTTGAGATAGGCTAAAATGTAATGAGGTTATTTATAGCATAAAAGTTATGTGAAGTGAAATGACAAACAAAATAGATTTTCCTAATGCCATATTAATTACAGTTATGATTTAAAATCAATAATTTTGAAGATTCTAAACTTTCCATACCTGCCAGATGATGAAGATGATGAGCTATTATCTGATGAAGAAGAAGAGACGCTCGAAGAACTAGAACTTCTTGATGAAGATGTGCTTGACATAGTTTTCTTTTTGTCCTTGCGCATATCTTTGCTAGAGTCCATTTTCAACTGCAACTCTAATTCACGTTGCAGTTGTTGTCGCCTTTTTTCAAGGACGTCTGTGTCTGCGTACTCTAGGTCATTTTGATCCCAGTTGTCGATTTCACCATCTGGACTACGTCCTGAGCGCACGACCACGGCCGAATGCAGTCTACTTTTAGGGTCATCTTTCACAGCACGTTTATGTTCACTATCTTTGTTTGCTGCGCGTTGTTTCGATGGACTTATTAATGTATGGGTTGATGCAAATTTACAACTTTTACCGTAAGCGCAACTCCCGTTTTGTGCCCACTGTCTACAATGTTCAGTTGTTTTTTTAGCGCTGGATTTCTTGGTACCAAGGCGCTCAAAAACACTAGGCCTATTAGCTAGATCTTTTGACTTCGGTAATTCGACAGTAATTTTTCTTTTTCCTTGTTTTGACATTATAGAGGAAAAACATTGGTCTCGCACAACTAAAAGCGATTAAAAACACACATTTCTACCGGCGCTGTTACCGCCGCCATTGTTGTTTATGGCATCGGAATCATAAACAAGAATTTCTTGGCATTTTACTTTATTTTACTATCATTGGTTTACAAGGTATCATTTTATTACTTAGCCAATCGAAACGGTCTTTAATCTTATTCAACTAGAGTTCAACCAATGAAAGTGGTCCAAAGCTATAAAAAAAAAAGTTTTATTTAGAAGAGTTCAACGTGGATATGCAATAATATATGATTATGAAGGTCATGGACCCATTACGTCGGGTTTGATGCATGGAAGTAGTAAGTGGAAGAAAGTTCACCGGGGCCTCAAAAATTGGTTAAAAAAAATAAAGCCGTCTATAACATTCGGAGGGAGCCGATTATTGAATGTTATGGCCCGGTTGCTTGTCAGGTTGAAGGAATAATTCTAGAATACCTTCCTCAGAAGTCATAATCACAGTCATAATAAAAGTTTCTCTGGACAAAACCAGCTCAGCAGGGCAGAAGTTGAACTGCACTGCTTTTTTATACAGACGCCAGCCAGCACATCAAGCTACTACAATCTGTCAAATTTCTTTAATAGATTTTCAACTTTATCGCTGAAGCATTAAGGTTCAAGGTTCATTGGGAAAATTTGACAGTTTCAGGTAGGTTGACCTGCTGGCGTCTGTACATACTATGTCATAGAACAAAAAAGCAGTGCAGTTCAACTTCTGTCCTGCTATAAGAGCTGGTGGTAAGCCCCCTTGGGCTTCCAAAAATCGGTGTCGAACTGTTTTAGACTTACGTTGCTGTTAGCATCTTCATCGTTTTTAGATGAGTGCAGTAACTTTTAAATGAAAATGCCCCAGGATAGTACTGAAATAAAAAACTTGAGAGGTGTCAAGGGACACCCGGATGGAACGAAGTTCCTTTCGATTAATTAGTGAAGGAATTGTAATAATTTTTTTTTTTAGTGTCGTTGCTAGTTTTGGCCTTAATTTTTTCCGTCTAGCCCCCTTTCGCTACGGGCGATAAGGAACTTCGTTCCAAAAAAAAACGAATCTTGAAAATCTTTTGTGCGAACAATAATTGGTTGACCGAGTCTGTGGTGGAGTGGAGTGGATCTCTAACTAATTGTCAAATTTTGTCAATAAGCGACACCAGCGTCTGCCAGCGTCAGTGTCATCGGTGGTCATCGGGTAACCTAGAAAACGATATTGTTTTAACTGTTTCAATAAATTGATTGTATTTCAGTCGTCACCGTTATTATATCTGAAATAATATAGAAGTTAAGGCAGTGACATTAAAATAGCCTTATAATACAAAATGCCTCTACTCGACGGTAAAGAAATCGACATATTTTTTGTAAGTATACAAACTATTCGTACTTTTAAACTTTCGTCTTTCGACTAATGAGGCACAATTACTTATATATTGTTGCTTCAAGAGTTGAAATTCCTTCTAATCCGATGTAAAAATTATGAAAAATGGGTGATTGTCTTTTTACAAAGCAAAGGAATTCTAACACAGTCCAACCTAATCTTATCAGATATTCAACAGATTCAATCTTAGTTCTAGTGGGTGGGGTGGGTAGTGCTCCATAACATACACCCCTCTATCAGATTAGGCTACATGAAGACACTATTATTTAGGTTAGCTAATTTATTTTCTGCACACAAACAGTATGCGAATAGAATTCCGTCTTTTATTCCATACGACATTCTCTTCAGAGTTTTAGAGACTTCACAATAGATTGTTAATTACGTGATGAACCTAAATAAAAATATTTTTTTATTTCAGAGTGAAGAAGATTTACCATATGAGGAGGAGATATTAAGAAATCCATTCTCAGTTAAACACTGGCTAAGATACATTGAACATAAAAAAGCTGCACCTAAACATGAAATAAATATGATCTATGAGAGAGCTCTAAAAGAGTTGCCTGGATCATTTAAACTGTGGTATAACTATCTTAAATTAAGAAGGAATCAAATTCGAGGCAAATGCATCACTGACCTTTGTTTTGAAGATGTTAACAATTGTTTTGAAAGATCTTTGGTGTTTATGCACAAAATGCCTAGAATATGGATGGATTACTGCACGTTTCTAACTGATCAATGTAAGATAACAGGAACCAGAAAAGCCTTTGACAGTGCTTTGAGGGCTTTGCCGATAACACAACATCACAGAATTTGGCCCCTTTACTTAAACTTTCTGAAGAAACACAATATTTCTGAGACAGCAGTTAGGGTATTTAGAAGATACCTTAAACTATGTCCAGAAGATACAGAAGAATATATTGATTATTTAATTTCAATAAATAAATTAGATGAAGCTGCAGTTAAGTTAGCTCAAATAGTAAATAATGAAAATTTTCAATCAAAACATGGCAAATCAAACCATCAGCTTTGGAATGAACTTTGTGAATTAATATCTAAGAACCCAGATCAGATCCATACTCTAAATGTGGATGCTATTATTAGAGGTGGACTAAGGCGCTACACAGACCAGCTGGGACATTTATGGAATTCTCTTGCTGATTACTATGTAAGAAGTGGTTTATTCGAAAGAGCTCGAGATATTTATGAAGAAGCTATACAAACAGTAACCACAGTAAGGGATTTCACTCAAGTATTTGATGCATATGCTCAATTTGAGGAGCTTAGCTTAAGCAAGAAAATGGAAGAAGTTGCTAAAAAGCCTAGCCCCACTGAAGATGATGACATTGATTTAGAGCTAAGACTTGCAAGGTTTGAATACCTCATGGAAAGAAGATTATTGTTGCTTAACTCTGTACTTCTGAGACAAAACCCTCACAATGTTGCTGAATGGCATAAAAGAGTTAAACTTTATGAAGATAAACCTCATGAGATTATTGATACCTACACTGAGGCTGTTCAAACAGTAGATCCTAAGCTTGCTGTAGGCAAACTATATACTTTGTGGGTTGGATTTGCAAAATTTTATGAAAAAAATGAACAAATAGAAGATGCAAGACTTATTTTTGAAAAAGCAACACAAGTAAACTATGCTAAAGTTGATGATTTAGCTTCAGTGTGGTGTGAATGGGCAGAAATGGAAATACGACATGAAAACTATGAAGAAGCCCTGAAGTTAATGCAAAAAGCCACTGTTTTACCCAGCCGAAAAGTTGCATATCATGATGATACTGAAACGGTACAAATGCGGTTGTATAAGTCTTTGAAAGTATGGTCTATGTATGCCGATTTGGAAGAAAGTTTTGGTACTTATAAATCATGTAAGGCTGTTTATGATCATATTATAGACTTAAAAATTGCTACTCCTCAAATAATCATAAACTATGGCCTTTTCTTAGAGGAACACAATTACTTTGAAGAAGCTTTTAGAGCATATGAAAAAGGTATTGCATTATTTAAATGGCCCAATGTATATGATATTTGGAATACTTACCTTACCAAGTTTTTAAAAAGGTATGGAGGGTCGAAGTTAGAAAGAGCTAGAGATTTATTTGAACAGTGTCTTGAACATTGCCCACCAGAATTCGCAAAATCTATATTTTTACTATATGCAAAATTAGAGGAAGAGCATGGTTTGGCAAGGCATGCTATGGCTGTCTATGAACGAGCGACAACTGCTGTTCTCACCGAAGAAATGTTTGAAATGTTTAATATTTACATTAAAAAAGCTGCTGAAATATATGGCGTGCCAAAAACACGTCAAATATATGAAAAAGCCATTGAAACTCTTCCTGACGAAAAAGCGAGGGAAATGTGTGTACGCTTTTCTGAAATGGAAACACGACTTGGCGAAATTGACAGGGCTCGGGCTATATACGCGCATTGTAGTCAAATGTGTGATCCCAGAATTACAGCCGAGTTTTGGAACACATGGAAGGAGTTTGAAGTAAGACATGGTAATGAAGATACAATGAGAGAAATGCTTAGAATTAAACGCAGTGTTCAAGCTACATATAACACACAAGTCAATATGATGTCTGCCCAAATGTTGAGCTCAGCTGCACAAGCAGCTGGTACTGTTTCAGATCTTGCACCAGGTATGAAGGATGGTATGAGAATGTTGGAAGCCAAAGCTGCTGAGATGGCAGTTCAAAGTAAAGGTAATATTTCATTTGTACGGGGTGAAACACAAGGTCTCAAGGAAGCTGATAAAGTGGTTAATCCTGATGAAATTGACATTGATGAGGATTCAGAGAACAGTGAAGACGAAGGAGAAGTTGCTCCCGTTCAGAAAAAAGAAATTCCAGCTGCTGTGTTTGGTGGACTTGTTAAAGACACTGACTGACCCTAATGATATCTTTGTTATGAGAAATAATTGAATTAAATATATTTTTAGTAATAAATCAACTTTTAATCATAAGCTTAGTTACATTATACAATAAGCCATATTTACAACAGAAATCACAGAACACATTTTCATTCATTATTATTAAGATATAAGATTGCAGTTTTATTAGGTACACATTGAACTGGACTGTGAAAGTGAGACATTGAGTTTCATAAAGCGAATATTTTTACTTTGCAACTATAACATGATAAACAACAAAAATACTCATATTAATATAACTGAACAATTTTTCAAACTTAATAAGTCATTGTTTGTCAGAGAGACTGCAGGTATAAATAACTAAAATATCACCTAAAAAAATATACACAAAGTAAAAAAGGAAAGACAAGCAAAAAATTATAATCAGAAGACCAATTCTCGTAATTTAAAACGTGCAAAATCTAGTCGCAGTCTCATCTCGGCGACAAACAAATGTCAGAAACTTGTCAAAACGTAGGGAAATTAGAAGTATTTTTTGACAGATTGAGACTGAGATCAGACTGTGAACGTTCTTAAAATTACGAGAATTGCCCCTCTGAAGTTTATATGATATCTCTGGGTGGCGTTATAAAATGCAATGAATTTGAGTACTTATTTTGATGTTCAGAGTAATTTAAAATACTGATATCGTTGTGAACACCACCAAACATAATGAGCTCCCCATTCCCTTTGACTAACGAATACATTACTAATTCCTCTGGTGCCCCAGTCATTTCTCCCAAACGAGGACAGAGCCATGCTACATAATTTAGTGAATTTCCATCAACAACAGTAGAAATATCTAAAACATGCATCGTCAAAGTATTTCGTTTAACTTTCTTTACTGCAGGTTGCCTCGGCTGAGGGTTTGGTGGAGAAGGCATTGGTTCTCTTCTATTTTCTAAGTGAGCTATCTGTCTTTGATTAATGAGATCATTTTCAGGAGACGTATTATTCTGGGTTGTATCACAAGCAAATGCTGCCATCCTGTACTTATTAGCTTCTTGCAACTGTCTTACTATTTTCATCCCCTTATTCTGGAAAAAAATATTACAAAACAGAATTTTAAATTGAGTCTTTCTTACACACAAATTCAACTGTATATATAGTGTGTTGTGTGATTTATTGTGGCTTACCTTATTTTTATTCCTTCTCATTGCCAGGTCTTTCTTGCCCGCATCTAGTCCATTGATTTGTTTTCCATCTGAACTGGTTCCAGCAAGAAGTCCATTCTGATCGGGATTATTTTCAGTCCCCATTTGAATTTGAGGCCTTTCTTGTTCATTACTTGGGCCAGCAACTGGCTCATCATTAGGGTTCAGTTGTTCTTGCCTTGGAAGATTCATTGGTCGCCTGGGTAGTACTCCTCTCCTACCATTAATATTCTGATCTCTATCCAGAGGCCTTTGTAAACTTTGCTCTACTCTAACTGACACTGGTGCACCCTCAGGCCTACTTAGCGCAGATAGCCTGACAGCTGATGTGACTAAAGGTTTTGCACTATTCCAACCATTTCTACTTCTACTTAAACTCACAACCTTATCTCCAACCCTACAAGCAGGATTGCACCATATGTTGGCAGAAGCCCACTCTTTATTTTTGACTGCCAGTTCTTTCCAAGTCCACGTAGGACCTTTCATTGTCAGTACCCAGCAGTCACTATACACAAAGCGGTTATGTAATGTTTGAACTCCCCCTAGAAGCATCAATCTGTCAGAGTCCAGACAGATTAGAGATTGTGCATATCTAGGCGATGGTCTTGGCTTGGTGGTTGCTTGTTTCCTCCAAGTAAGTGTAGGTACATCTAGTACCCACACATCATTAGAACACTGTATTTGATAATTTTGAGCAGCTGACATTACTAGTCCTCCAAACACAACCATTTCATCTCCAATCATGCAAGCTGAATGTCCCGCCATAGGAGGGGGGCAATTTGTTGCATTTATTAAAATCCATTTATTTGTATTCACACAGTAAAAGTGTATTTCATTAAACATAGTAACATTTTGATAATATTGAGAAAGTGAAGGATATGTCCAGCCACCAAAAACTATTAAACAGTCTTTATAATGAACCATTGATGTATATGCTTTTGGAACGGGATACGTGCCAGTAGCCAGGGGTCTCACCCACTGTCTAATGGATAAATCAAACCTCCAGAGATCATTGAACGAAGTAGCATTAGTGGTACACCCGCCAAATATGTACATGTTGTTCTCAAGAACACATGCAGCATGTGAAAATCTTTTCGTTATAGTGGGCATCATGTCAGTTGGAGCTATATTTTTCCATAATATATTAAACTCACCAACGGCTTTTATCAATTTTATTGATGTTTTGTGTAAGACATCTGAAAGACAAAATAATAAATAATTAAATAAGTCACACATTCGTAATGCATCTACGCGAAATACGAAAAATTCAACCTACTTTGAGAGCAATTATACCATCGTTTGCAAACTATCATACAATTCTGTAAATCTTTATACGGTGGCAGAAACCCTAAAATAAATTCCAAGACTTCATCTGGAAGATCTTCAATAGTGCTTTGCAAAGTTTGCTGACTCAAAGATTGATGTATCACATCCATTTTTTTTTTTATAATTAGGTGAGATATTTACTAGACTTTCATCACATTACTTTAAGTAAAAAATATATCGGCAAAATGCTTGGACTGGAAATTGAAAACATTGAGAATTAAATGAATTATTTGATTGAATTTGATGACAGAATTTGTTTGTCAGTTGCTTTGCTTGCTTGTTGAGTTGACATTGACACAGACAGACAAGCATTGACATTACATTGCAATGAAAGAACGATGTTCTTAGGCAAGTAAGGGTGCGTTCAATTATTTCGCTTGTTCAGGCACGCCCTCGGTCTCAGTCGGACAAACGGAGTGTATGTATGTACAGACGCCAGCACATCAAGCTACTACAATCTGTCAGATTTCTTTAATAGATTTTCAACTTTATCGCTAAAGCATTAAGGTTCAGGGTTGATTGGGAAAATTTGACAGTTTCGGGTAGCTTGACCTGCTGGCGTCTGTACAAAGAATGATTAGCCATCGTTTACACTATAAGGGAGGTTATTTTAACAAAAAACGCGCTCACGTGTGGTTGAACGACTGATTGCCCGAGTCCCAAATTTAAGGACATATTTTGGGACTCAGGTAATCAAGCGGATCTCGTACTGCTAGATTGACGGTAAAGTAATCACGTGTGTGCCTATATATTATTATCTATCAAGTTATTCTTACGACCAAAATAATTATGGCCCACATGCGCGTTTAGTCGGATTAAATTAATAAATGAAGAGTTTGTAAACTCGGAGATAAGTAATAGTTTTAACTCTTATTACAAATTTTGCCATTATAGAGTAACACTGGGTTAGTCCTGTTAATAGTGTTTTTCGAGTTGGGAACATTGCAGTTCAATCAACAAAACATAAAATAGAATGGGGTTAAAAACTGAAAGCTCGTCATAGGTAGCAGCACTGCTCAAAGTCTACAAGCCGCTATTGTTTTGTTTATGTTTACTTTTATGTCGATCACAAATAAACCGAAAACTAGCTAAATAAGTTTAGTGACTTTATTGACTGTCTTACTGACTGAGTGTAGCACAATTACAAAAGACGAGCTAAGGAAAAGCGAAGCGTCTACCACTGATAACAAAGCAGCTTTAGTGGAAAAGACAAATATTATGAATGTTTCATAATTTAAAAATTATGTTTCATTTTTTCGCGAAGACTCGACGCGTACGACAGGAATAACATCAGAGTTGAAAACTAACTCGACTATGATTTTTCTGACTGAAAAACTTTAGAGATGTTAATTCTAGCACTGATCTAATATGATAATATAAACACACACACCTTTACTATAATTTACGTAATACTACACACAAGTGCCTGTAGGCAATAAAAACGGACTTAATATTCTTGGGAGCATCACCTGCACCCTAATTGCGTAACACACGATCAATCGGAATCTGAATAATTTTGAATCAAATTGCTAATCCATTGCTTCATAAGTTCGAAACATTTGTCTGCACAACACGTAAATAACGCAATGAATGTTGTTGAACTGTCAAAATGAAACCGATTCCGATTGAACGTGTGTTACGCAATTAGGGTGCTGTATACGAATTTCTACCATAAAAGTCGCCAAGTTTAAAAAGAATAGCACATAGTCTTGACGAAACATCAGCTTTCCAAATTTTTTCGGAGATCTTTCTCCCGCAGTTTTTGTCTTTTAACATTAACATCTTTGGCACATGGGTCCTAGTACTTTAGCAACCAACACCTGTGCAACGGAGCATATTAACTAGCTTGTGCCCGCGACTTCGTCAGTGTGATTTTTCTTGATTCCTTGACCCACACTGTCGTATCGCATTGCCTGCCCGCACTACATTATTCCGTTTTCGCTTAGCGTTCTTTCTGACATTTTTATTTTGTGCTAGGCCCCTAAGTGTCCTAGCGTGATGTTAAATAGCCTATTAGCCTTTCTCAAGAATTAGGTAACCAAATGCGATAAAAAAACAATTCCGACTGGTAGTTCCAAAGTGTCCTAGCGTGATGTTAAAAATAGCCTATTAGCCTTCCTCAAGAATTAGGTAACCAAATGCGATAAAAAAACAATTCCGACTGGTAGTTCCAGAGGTTAGCGCATTCAAATAAACCAACTCTTCAGCTTTATGATTAGCGTAAATTATTACCACTATGGCCCACTTGCATGTTCATGGGTTATCCTAAGGCCTACGTGCACGTTAATGGTTATTCTAATAACTCGCGAGTTAACAGCTAACTCAAAATTAATCAAATAATTCATCTTGCGCCACCAACAGATAGAGGGTTGAGCTAGGGTTAAACTTTTAAATACATATTTAACCCATTGATGTGGGAGAGTTAAGTCTAGCAACTTAACTCTCTCACATATCGGTCACTTAAGGTTAGTGTTAATAATAATAAGGTACCGCTGATAACTATTTTGTATTTTAGGCATGCATCTTTGTCAAGCCTAGCACCTTATCCCACAAGGAGATATCGATTACCTCATTTTGAGTATGAATAATTGTTGCAGATGCGTTATAACAGAGGTGATTTATTAGATTATTACTTTTTAAAACAGAAGTACGTTTTTATTACATTGTTAGGTAACTTTTTTCATTTCTTAGGATTTTTTTTTTTTTAAGTTGGGTTTTTATTTAATTTCGTATTAGAGTATAAAATACTGCGCATTTTGATATAAGGATGTTATAAGATTATCTAAGTAGCTTCTTTTCAATACATGAATAACTTAAAATATCCCTAGATTGTGTTGTGTGTAGGTTTCGTATTAATTTTATTTTAGCTTCTGCCCGCAACTTCGTCAGAATTAAATTTCTTATTCCCCGACCCACCCCGTAGCATCACATCGCCCGTCCGTGCCATTACTTAGTTTTTGCTTAGTGGTCTTTCTTCCTTGGCACCTAAGGGTCCTTGCGTGATGTTATATAACCTAAAGCCTTCTTTAAGAATTGGGCTACCAAATGCAAAAAGATTTTTTCAAATGCGACCGGTAGTTTCAGAGATTAGCGCGGTCAAACAAACATACAAACAAGCTCTTCAGATTAGTATCTTATAGAATAGAAGAGTATACTATTGTAGTCTTTGAATAGAAGTTAAGTAAAAATGTTTTTTGTAGGTTCCGTTCAAAGAGATTTAAAATTTAATGTCCTTGGTTGCTTTAATGATGCTCAAATAAAGCCAACAACGTTCAAATATTTTTGTTTTAATTGCTTTCGTAATTAATGCAGTAGTGTTTATTTGCAAACTTAACCAACATAGTCACGTAGGACACGAGCCCGCCAAGCTAATTTTTATTTCACCTTCTTTTTCAAGTCATAGTAAATTCCATACTTTTTCAATCGTGTATACACATCTTCCTTCCTACATGTCATTTCCTTGACTTTGACATTATTTTCTTGTCAAATGTTATGACAGAAGAAAGCGCGAATATTTAAATTGTCTTTAGTCTAATATATGTTATTGCATATTGTGATTGTTTATTTAATTCGAGGGATTTGAATAGAACAGTTAACTTCGTTTAGAATACTAGTTATGTTAATGTAAAGTGTTACAAAAAAATTTAAGACAATAGTGGTGTTTTGACAGATAACCTAAAAGAGCTGATTATATCAGCGTTGTAAATATTAGGATAATAGAGGCATTTTACACAGTGTATATTTAATTAAATATTGAACAATGCAGCTATTAATACAAGCTAGCCCGTTAATTGATAAATTAAAACATTGGCATCGAGCAATATCTTTCAGTGAAGTGCAGTTAACAACTTCACAGAAGGTCAGTATTTTGGTTTAAAATTATATCATAACCAATTGTATTTATTAAATTTTAGTCAAATAAATGATCTGCTATCGATCAAGATTCTAATTCTCTTGATGAAACGTCGATTATACAAGAAACAATAATTCTATTTGATTTTTTCTTAAATAGAAACTACACAGAAGATGTAAAATAAATTCAAACAAATTGTAGTGATTTAAAGGTCATTCGTGATTGCTATTAAATTACATAGTCAGATTATGTTAAAATATGCGTGTATGTGTAGTTTAATATGAATGAGTATTAAAGCAAAAAATATCTCAAAGTACTATTCTTTTCTTGATTCAATGACCTAATTTGCTAATAATACATTTCCAGGTGGTGTTATGGAGTTTAGGAGTTGTGGGTACAAGTGCAGTAGTTGTTGGAGTGCTGTCAAGATACTTAGCAAGGCGGCGAGCTAAACCCATTATTAATCCCCGGATTCAAAGGGCTATTAACAAGAGAATTTCTCGAATGAGGAGCCCTAATGGAGGTGAGACATAAATCATTTGTTTAATTAATATATACTTTTATGTAGCCCCACTTGTGGGCAAGAGTGTCCATCTACAAGTCTCTTTCAACTGCCTACTTTGGCCAATTCGTTGAGAACTATTGCAAATGGTCACACAAGCAATTTTTTAATTTTACTTTTGATGTGTGAATACTCTCAGTATGCTTACAAATATAACACACACACATCCTCAATATTGTACAGTTTATTTTTAACTTGTGCATAATAAAAAACAGGCATTTTTAAATGAGTAATTAAAACAAGTATAATTCTCTGTTTAGGAATGGGGTCAGTTGCAAGTAGTGGTGGTCGCAGTAGTCCTTTGGGCTTTAGTGAGCGGCTGTCCATGGCGTCGGGCTCCATCGGCTCAGGAGCTGGAGATGCCGCGCCGCTATCGCCGCAGCAACTGGGCGTTATGGGTAAGTTTTAGCATGTCTTATACCAGCGCCATCTATTATCGAATAGCGAAACTAATCACCGTAAAGAATACAAATAATTAAATGAGATGTTTAAGTCTGAATTCAATATTGATTACTATAAGTATTTGTATCATTTTATGATAATAACGTTTATAGATATACATAGTAACATAATATTTTGTGAAGTAAACTAAATCAATTTTTATTCTAGTTATTTTTAATTACACTTTGGAGTCGCATCACACATTTTTTTCATGTTATCGTTTATTTAAGTGATTGCTATTAAAGTTGATTTCATTTAATGATTGTGAATCTTAAGAATGGGGTTGTAACAAAAATTTTAGAGCGCCATCTCTTATCGAGTAGTGGAAGCAAGTGGTTACGTAGTTGTCTAAGCTTCGTTATTGTTCAATACATAAATCCTAGATGTCGCTATTCCAACAAGTGATAACACAAAATAGAATAGTTTAGTCGATTGATAGGGATTCGTGTAACTAATGTCAGTGTACACACGGCTACACGTCAAGCTATACTAAACCAGTTTGTCTTGGCCTCACTTTGTATGATATTTTCTCACAATGAACGGTCAGCCAATACTGGTTTTGCGTAGCTTGATATGTAGTCGTGTGTACCACAAAGATGATTGTAAATCATGGAAGAATTGCCGCCTAGGTTTAGGAGTTATTTTATGTAAATAATTGGGTACTAACCGTGAGATTAGTTTTTACTGCCATGATTTCATGACATTTGCACTGTAATACCTATCCCAAATTGGGAAGTATCAATTGTTAACGCCATGTATGAAGTAGTAGGATATTCTGTGGCAGTAGTCACAAACTGAATTGGGCAATAGGTAATTAAGCAAGCCGGCCAGCTAGTTCCTTCTTTTATTGGATCTGTCAAACGTTGATGATGATATATGTGTATGTCTTGATTTGGTCTTCTTTAGGTACATTTATGTGTGACGTAATCATATCTTAACTGAGGTATACAGACAGGGACATCGACGTGCAACCTTTTACCATGGATTCAGCATCTGTTTCTGAACACCTGCGTTGATATATTCGTCGGTTATGAAAATGAAAATCAGCTGTTTCATACCTACGCGGCCAAAATGTATGAAACAGCCATTTTTTTTAAAAAAACCGACGAAAAATTTCTACGCAGGTGGTTTAGAATCATCATGGTGGTTACAGTTTGCGCTTCGATGCCATATAGTATATAAAAAAGAAAAATAGTTGAAATGAATTTACGACAAGCTATTTTGAAACGCGATGCTGTCTACTTTGAGACACTTTGAGTAGATTCTATGGTAGCACGAATTGGAAATCAACATAAAACATTCATGCTAACTTTCTTGTCTTATATCGACCCGAACTCGAATACTATATTCGAATTTTATTACAAGCTTTTGCCCGCTTCACCCGCGTGGAAGTCGGAAGTTTTTTCACGAGAACGTATTACCGGGATAAAGAGTCCTACATTCTAACCCAGGTCATGGTCGACCAGTCTGCCAAATGTCATCAAAATCTGTTCAGCCGTTAAAGCGTGCAAGGCTAAGAGACAGACTATTAGTTACTTTAGCATTTATGATATTTTTAAGTATGGACGGATGTGCTTAAAAAGGAAATTCTTCTACCATGACCATGGAAAATACTTTTACCACGCATATGATGCATAATTATACCCGTCAGTAAGATGCTAGCAGGGTTGGGTGCCCAGCGTGCTCTTAATTAAAAAATTAAATGTATATAGGTTGCTTAGCTTGGAACTAGATGGCGCTGTGTGAAATGTCCAGGGATATTATTATTATTATATATCCGCCTTCAGGTGTTCTTACATCTATTTGCCAATCTATCTCCAATATGTAAGTTCTGGTATCATCTATCGTTATGCCAATAGCTTCTTATTCCTACAGACCTTATCTCCTAGGCTAGATCTCCAGTGAATTTCATATTATTCAATTTACCAACACCGGTACCCAAATAATAGAATTTATAATGTTGTCAGCAGACAATATTACCTATTCAAATTCAAACTCGTGACTTGCGTGATCTCAGTCAAAAGGTATGATTATGACAGTAGTCACTGTAGTCACATGGCAGTAGGTCTACCTCATCGCTTAAATCACATCAAGATCTTGTGAACCTTGACTGGGGAGATCTGTAATTTAATAATAGCTCGTTATGGCTTCAATCAAGTCGTAATTCTGTCTCTGACCCCAAATAGGTGGGATTCCTAGCCTAGAGGCATAACAAGCTTGTCGGCTTTTGTCAGTAGTTTTTAAACTAAGTATTTAATTATTAATTTTCTTATCCTTCTCATAGATTAACCAGACCGGACCCAAAAAAATATTAACCCATGATATAAGCCCTTGGGTTTATCCCATAATTCCAGTTGTAAACGTCCCTTTGTGCCTATTGGCTAGGTTAGGTAGCCTAGCTCTTCCTGCTTAATATGGTAGGAAATGGAAGTTATGTTTTTTTACTCGACTGCTGTTCGTTTAATCAAGATAGTTGCATTGCGTTGCATCATTTCTCCGGGACTTCTGCGTGGTGGTAGCCACTGCTGATTCTGACTCTCAGGTGTTGCAGCCTGCAGCCTACACCACTTACCATCAGATGGGCCACCAGCTTGTTTGCCACTCCATGACATAAACAGCCTAGTCTCAAAAAAAGAAAAGCCAAATAATAATATGCTTACCTAAGTACACTCGAATCCGTTCTTAAATTCTTACGATGAGAATTTCGGACAATACAAGCCTTGTTTAGTTGCCATAGAAAGATCCTAGGAAGTTATTACGCCTAGATACTATGACCAGCGAGTTAGGACGCAGTTTAATGACCGCACTATTTACGATTTAACAGGCGGGATTTACTGTTCCTCATTAGGTCCACGTTTTACTACAGTGTAGGTTCGCGCAACGACATATCAAGCTACAGGTACATTTCCAGTATAAGCTGACTTCTCATTGTATGAAAAGGCTAAACAATGCGAGGTCAGCTAAAACTGGAAATGTGTAGCTTCATATGTCTTCGAGTGTGCCACCTTTAAGTAAAGTAAATACGACACGGTTTCTTATTAATTACGTAGGTACCGGTCTTAGCTACAGGTATTAAATAAATAGTTACCTATGTCTGTCTCAAGGTGGCATTCAGGAATGAATAGAACTAATTGCTGCATTGATACATTTGATACCTATGTATTATTAATTCACCCGCGTCACTGATATTACACGATTTCTGATGTCAGCACTTAGAGGTAAGATCAAGTTGTCCTTGCCCTGACCTACTAAAACTATACGAGCAGGTAAACAAATAAAAATATAATTTTACTGCTGTGCATAAGGTTTCCTTACCACTACTTACTACTTTTAATCTTTATTTTTTTACAGTCGGGAACATATAAAAGTTAAGTGTCATGTGTCTGTCATTTAACTTTTTTTATTTTCCTATAATCCCTTATGTCGAAAAGTCATGACAAAGACTGCAAGGAGGGCCAAAATGCCGAAAATGTGCGGACAAATGCGGACGGATGGTAACCCTAGCTTTGCTGAACTTTTGATTCTTTGCTATGGTTACCTATGTAGCTACCTATTCAAGATTATTATGTGATAAAAATAACAAAAACATTATATACTTATTTACTTGCCCTTGGCGTCTTGCTTGTTTTGCTTGCAAGAGGTACTCCTCCTCTTTCTCACTTAAAACTCTTAGCAAGTCGCGTGACAAATAAATAGCTATGAATACCCAGTTCTACCTACCGGCTGTTTTTCTACTCGCTAAAAGGTTTATTTTTTCTGATAAAACAGCGGATTAAAAATGTTTACTCACAAGAATACAATAAGTACTTATTTATCAAACAAAAGATTGTTTCTAAACGACATTTTAATGATTTTACTTATTTAAGTAAGTAAAACTTAGAAGATGAAACAATGTTGTAGGTACACGTAACAGGAAATACCACTTTCCTCCCTACAGACCTACAACCAAGTTGAATGTCAAGGCTAGCTCAGATAACGAGGCTACCAGTTGCCTTTTGGAAACAATCTGAAGCATTTGATAATAAACTGGAATATTAGTTACGCTTTGTATACTGTGCACTTGTGTTTGAGAGCATCGGTCGAGTCTTCGGGCCTTTCACCGGAGGCTCCGTTATCGTAGATGACGTACTCATACGCCGCTTGTACAAGGCCAGGCCCAATCACTAATTTCGCCATTATTCTCATGTGGCTCGTTGGTCTAGGGGTATGATTCTCGCTTTGGGTGCGAGAGGTCCCGGGTTCAAATCCCGGACGAGCCCGTCTTTTGTTAACATTTTTGGGACATATAGAAATATTTATGGAAAATTCTATTGAATTATGTAAGGTTTAAATGGACATACTTTGATGTTGATCTCGGTTGTTTTTTAAATAGATTATTTGGTAAGTCAATAAAACGTCCTTCAACGCTATTGAATTATGTAACAATAACTCATAGCTGTGTTGTCACGGCATATTATTCATCTTCCTTCACTCAGCTTCAGCACCACAGCGACATCTATTTATACGGGGGTACCTATGTTACAATGTCATTTACCATTGATACGGATGTTTTAACTTACTAGAGCGACTACAACAATCTATCGATAAAAAACGGCACAAAAAACGTTTTAAACAAAGAGATTTAAGCTAGGTACAATAGAGAGGCTATGCAAAGAAATGTCATAGAAAAACTGTGATCCCATGTCTCAGTGACGCCATCTAGTATAATATAGCAAAATTAGAGCGGCAAAAATTGCAAACATGAATTAAATTTAGTAAAATATATTCAGCTATTGCTCGGTAGGTGGCCAGTGTGGTCAGTGTTGCCAGATCCGATTTTCAATCCGTGGGTTAAGCCTGAAAAACCTAATATACTTAGTTCAAATGGTAAATAGATTAAAAAACTAAACAAATTAAGCAAAACTTGTTTTAAATAGTAAAAACTATTTTAGAATTTTATTCGCTACTATCCATTGTCCGTGTCACCGTGTATGACTAGGTATCAGTTTCCGTGTGTGTTTATGTACATTTTAAAATAAAATCATTTTAAATGTGCCTGCTTGGCCGTTGGATTATTATAGCACTCAGTTTATTACACTTTTTCTGTAAAGTAGACCTATTATGTCACAAAGCGCATATTTTCTTTGCAATTGTCGGTTGCGTTTCGGTTTTAGCAAATTTTTTTTTTTTTTCACTTTGTTTGCAAATATTTGTAAATCTTGTATCCGTATGTATACGTATATCCGAGGCGAGGTCCAAAATCCGTAGATCTATAAAAAAAATCCGTAGGTCTGGCAATAAATGGGGTGACACTAAGTAGACAGTATAAAACCTGTGGTAGAGATTTTACCATTTCGATATAAATGTATCGATAATATTGAAAAAAGTGACTAAGACTATTTTTTTTTCGCGTTTGAATAGATTGAACCAAGTGCCAAAAGATTATGAAAACAATAAAATGATTAGCCGTTTAAAAGTTATTTATTTATAAAATTATTTTAACATACAAATGACTAATAATTATCGTTATTATGATCTAGTAATCCAAGTGTGAGACTGCAGCTGATCACGAGGATGTGAGTGCGATTCCCACAGGACACAAATATTTATGTGATGGTTGTGTTGGTCTGGGTGTTTCTTATGTACATAGTAGTATTATAGCATAGGTAATAGTATTAGTATATAAGTATTATATCCATTGCTTAGTATCCATAGTACAAGCTCTGCTCTGCTCTGGTTTGATTTGAACCTACATGAATAAATAGTACTTGTTCATTTATTGATATTTAAATAAAATGACATGATTATCTTCAAACAGTATTATATTTTGTGTTATTTATTTTTTAACTTAATAAATATTATCGATAACCAAATCGATAAACAAAATTGCATCTCTACAACGCAGTAGTAAAGCTACTCAGCAATAGAGGGCGTTTATTACAAAATTAGCAAATTTTCTAGATCTATCTATGAAAATTATTTAATTTTAATTACTGAGTAAATATAAATAATTCATACGAAAATAAACTGAAGTTAGGTCCAGCCATTTTACCGTAACGAGATTTACAATATCTCAATGCGCAACTTGGCATATTTCCTTAGAAAATATTTGTTTTTGGTGGACACAAATACGACTTGACACGCAGGCGTACCACACTAGACTGAGTGACTTTTGACCACTAGGACAAAAGTATTGGATTACGATTTTGTTCGTGATGTCCTGTCTATTGTCAAGTAGATAATTTAATGTCTTTGGTTTTAAAGCACAAAGACAGGTAGGTACTCCGTGAACTAAATCGTGCTCCATTCCATTACGTGCATGTACAGTACCTACATTAACAATTACGCACACGATTGGTATTACTTAATAGGCCACTTCGCAGTATCCGTACAAGGTATATAGAACAATAGTTAGCTGTAATCGATCCCCTAGGGATTGACTTGGTGTGACTGTGTAGCAAGTCCTTATTCCAGACACGCGCCGACCTACTGACACGCGGGATGACGACTGATTGCGAGATAAGGCGCTCTATATCGCCGTCTGTTGTGAAATGTCCTTAATACGAAGGCTGCCATATAAACCGAGGATTATTGGCGGTTTAAACAGCTGTCATATCTTTATGCGTACATTAAAAGCCACTGAAATCACCATCAATGCGAAATGACGCCAAATGTTTATCGTTTGGGTAACAGGTACCTACTCAAAGTACCGACGGAAGACCTTTCTAATAAGTTTTCACTATTATAGGTATGGGCATCGATTAGAGTGTAGTAATTACTTCTAATAACAACAATTTCTTTTTAAATGATTCCGTGACGTTAGCAGGAAAAAAAAATATTAAGTATAGTAGTCTATCTTTGGAATCCATCTTATGGACTAGTCATTTTGTACAATAACAGGAAAACCTACCATCATAATGCCATTATTCCATTAAACATAGGCAGTTTGATTACACAAGAGATAAATTCTTCGAACTATTGCCCAATAGATGGCGCTGTTTAACGGCACGGTAGAGCCCACTTCACACCGTTCATTACGAAAGTCTTTATCATTATCGTGTACGCTAGTGTAATCTTACTGAATTATTTTATCAGTTAAAATAAAATAAATAATTAGTAAAAAAAAACAATAATTCTGAAGCGTTGTTAGTATAGAACAACTATTTTGACATATTTCTCAGTGGCTCGTTGGTCTAGGGGTATGATTTTCGCTTAGGGTGCGAGAGGTCCCGGGTTCAAATCCCGGACGAGCCCAAATCTTTTTGTTTTTAATCTTACAGCGAAACATTCTGTTACTTTGCTTTACTTTTTTTTGTTCTTATTAGAGTTTGTGTGCAATTTCAAACACCGTAACAACCATAGATCTATGGTAACACGGTAACATTTACTATTTTTACATATTATAGGAAAAAATATATAAAATTTTAAATACGCAGTAAAATATTCATAGTTCCAAGTTTAAGAAAACATTTAAAACATAAGTCCCTGATCCCGACGATTGCACCCGTTTAGTAAACAAACGTTTCCTGGAGGGATCTCAAGGGAAAGCTTCTGTGATCCCTTCCTTGTTCCGTAGTTCCCGTACCCTTACATGTGGGGAATAATTAAAGCGCCTCCAACCTACCTTTGAGCGTGGCTCGCGTGGCTCAGCTAAAATGTCTCCACAAAGGGTCGTGAATGCGCCTCGGGTGAAAAGGAACACCCACTATTTATGCAACGGGTTCTTTTTAGCTTCTGCGTCCGACGTACCTAGTCTTTATTGTTTCCAATGTCTTCGCTCAAAACATGTTAGTAAGCGTAGGTAGCAATTCATGAATAAGGTGGTTTTTCAACGCCATTCATAGAGAAGTTTGTGGAAAATCCCGCTATAAACCGCATGGCGGCAATAGTTATCATTTTGCGTATTCATTACATAATTTCTTATTATTTTTACAATACAGTATATATGTGGTAGATATTTATAAAAGCAACAGCTAATTATAGGTAAAAAATAAATAAAATACAAATAAATAAATTGTATTTAAAAACTAGCTTCTGGCCGCGACTTCGTTCGCGTGGAAGTCGTGAAACACACTTGTCGTTGGGATCTCAAATTGTTTTGAAAAATAAAATCCCTAGCCCATGTTACTCGCTGATAATGCAGCTTTCTCTATTAGTGAAAGAATTTAAAAAAACTGGTTACATACTTGACTTCATCCATTACAAACAAACACGCTTTATAATATTGATTTAGAAAAATACATATAAGGTTCACAAAAACAATTATCCAAGTAAAAAATGAACATTACAGAAAAAACTGTAGGTATCGTTAGTACCTGTACAAATAAAATAATGGGAATAAAAAATTGTATCGCAGACACCATTTCCTGCTTATTATGATGATTTTGTGAATCTATAGAGGTATGAGGAACAGGGTGTAAAGTTCACTCATCCTCCATAGAAAAGGGAGGATCCTCCGACCAGACGGGTGTTGTGTCTGGCGGGCAACTGCCCAACGATTGATGTTGGAAAGTTTTGTGTATATGCTAATAATGCAAACTCTGCTTGCGAGATGCAGGATTTGCGTGACGTCAGTATGAGGCGTTGTTCGCATGTGGCGTTGTAGATACCACTACATCACTCCCCTCCGGAGACCGGAGGTCGATAGTGGGCTGTCTTGTATCTTGAGATGCTTGCCAGGTCAGCTGAGATTCTAGTAAATCAGAACCGGTTGCTACATAGTTCACGGTGGGTCGGAACTGTCTGCGGAAATGTCCCCAGTGAGTCGGGGTGGCGCTGCATTATTCTCCAGTGCGTCGGATGTCGTACAGCGCCGGGTTGAGGCTGGCTGCTGCGTCGACCAAGAGAGGGTGCTCTGCTTGTTGACCGGCCGAAAGTGCAGTGTGCTGTGCCAAGGTTGCTGATGGGGCTGAGGGTGATGACCAGGTATGCGCGGGTGCTGCATGCTGGTGGTCAGGATATCCGTTGAAGCCGTGGATGCTGGCTGGCTGGGTGACTCGCCGCTAAAGCTTGCGGGATTGATGATGATGACGTCACATTGAAGTAGGTGCACGAAGGCTGCGCTGACGTTCATGTTCGGGCCCGGGGTCACCAATATAGAGGTGTGAGGAACAGGGTGTAAAGTTCAATCATCCTCCATAGAAAAAGGAGGATCCTTCGACCCCATGAGTTAGGTGGACCCATTGGAAAGAACCATTATTACCATGTCCAAGTTGCGCAAGTAAATTATGTATTACGGTGCGCTGTCGACTAACTGAACCCTTCCGTCTGATTTATGTGACATCATAGCCATTACATTAAGCCATTCTGCGAATTTTTTTAACCATGAGCCCATGATACAAGAGACCGGTTACCGGGTTTCTCCCGACAACTGTCGGCGGGGATTTCGGGAGTAAATAATATGTAGTAACTATTAGGATAATAGGCATGTGACCTACATGCTGATTCATTCACAACGGGTCGATCCTGATTCACTAGGTATGACCACTTATCGATTCCTTACTTCGAAACCACATCAATTTCTTAGCTAATCACTATATAACTGCTAATAACGTATTCTCTATGACATAATGAACGAATCCGCGCGAAAATACGCGTAATTAGCGTGGTTTGAACTGTCGAAATACCACGCTTGATAACCGTACGTGGTTTGCACGTGGTGAGTTTACGCGGGAAATAAAAATTACCACACAGAATTGGGGCTCTGGATGAAAGTTTTTTTATTCAAATGTAATTAGTTACGTGCACTAGAGTACGTACTACACTGATACCATAAATTTACGGAACATAGTTCGAAATCGAATGTAGCGATGTTTTAAAAAAATCATGAATAAACAATACCCTTCTTCTGGGATATGAAGCATAAACTCTAAAGCTTGATTCATATTTCCACCCTAGTTCCCACTATGATATTGGTATCTTATTGTTACAGCAAGTATGGTTTTTCTTAAAGCTTGTATAAGTTTTGTTAATTGGCAACGTTTCTACTATCTATCCCGTCTAATCTCAAAACATGTGCGAATTAATAAACTCAACAATATGGTATTGTTTACGTTTAATGTCATGTTAGTCTTACGTTCTTTATTTTATCTCGGTCAAGTACTTACCTAATACTTTAAATAATAGAGGATAAAATTGAATCTTTTCACTCTTCAATGAAACCTAATGAGACTTCCTGCAGAGTCGGTAGCGTCATGCCGGCGCTCACGCTCATGGTATCCTTGGAAATTCTCAAGCAACGGTGCCTCAGAGAAATGGACGTTTTATGGGACTTTGTGGGCGGATGACTACCGGTGCAAAACGTACCCATTCGGTGTTAGGAAGAAATGTCAGTGCCGTGAACTTTCAAACTGACGGCATTTGCAATGATAGGCTATGTGGAGATCTTTATTCAAATGTCAAGGAAAATAATCACCACTGGTAATATTCTTTTTATTTATTCTTACTGAATATGTTTGTCACTATTGCTCCCCTGCGTTGGCGATGATTATAATATTAATTCTTTTAATACTTATTAGCGATAAGCTTTTGCCGCACTAGCTTGCGTCAGAGTTATAAATAGCTTTTTCAACGTTTGTCTTGATGAGTCATCGGAGCCCATCCCAAACTTGTAATTTGGACGACTTTTTGCGATCTGCACTCCCCTGCCTAAATTGCATTTCACGACCTAACGACTGACTGTCTTTTATTTTTGGTGCTTGTCTGACTACTGCTTGATTCGGTGGTCTCGGTGATAACAATTTATAAATATTATAAAATTATTCATGAGTATCAATTTGTTACCTATTCATAATTCGCTAAACTGGTTTTTTTAAGTCAAGGTTTACATAGTTAGAGCAACTTTAATTGCTATTAAATTCCGGTAAAGGTTATATTAAAGTATATTTTATTTTGCAACATTTCAATGTCTCTGCGACTTACATTGCAATTTGCTTTCGTGGGAACGACATTTGTTTCGTATCTAATTAAATCCGTCATTAGGTATGGATGCAAATCCTAAATAAAACTTGCGTCACAAATCCTTGGATGTTTAATTTATCTAGAAAAAATAAAATATAGCAGCTCTATTATAGTTTCATCTTTTTAGCCGGAAAAGTACCCAAACGTTTAGACAAATTTTATTGTGGTTGATTGTTTATCAGTGGAAACTTGTAAGGCCATTTACAAGTTTTCAATGTAATATAAATTAGCTGTAAGTTTCCTGAATAGAATAAAATGAACTTTTTGTTCACTTTTTCCTATAACAGATAGGTAGGTAAACTATGTAGACCTAAGACTTTTACTATCACCATCTGAGATTTTTGCTGGATTAAGTAGGTATACACCCGGTTTCTGATTTGAGAAAAGTAGCAAATCTCAACTGATTATTCTCAAATACATAAGTATGCGCTTAAGTTTTTTACGTTTCACAAGTTGAAATCGAGTTTTGTCAAACCTTAATCAACTGATCATTTACCTAAGTATTCCTGATCAAAGCTAACACGTTCCAATTTACATTCAAAAACCGGTACTTTTCAAAAGCTCATAATATTAAATCATTTTATTCTTATAAATTTAAAACAGACCTAAAAAGTAAGTTAATTTTAAATAACGGCATTAATTTCAACAAATTCATGTTATTAGAGTTGCTAATGCATATTTTAGCAATTTAATATTTGACGTGTTTGTATGAACGAATCGTGAATGTCAAACTGCAAGCAAGTAAATAAACACAAGTTTTATTGGAATTCTGTTCTGTTAGTATTTTTACTAAAACTACCTATTGTATCAATTAAAATGGATAAAGATAAGAAAAAGAGATCACCTAACTATACTCTAGAGGATAAAGAACATCTTCTTTCAATAATAACAAAGTACGTACATAATAACCTATAATGTTTACCATAATATAATTTTACGTTTCACCAAATTAGTTATTTAGATGTTTGTGATTATTATTGCTTCAGATACCAAAGTGTAATAGAGTGCAAAAGGACAGGGGCTTACTATATGCAGAAGAAACAGGAAGCCTGGAAGTCCATCACTAAAGAGCACTAGCTTCCCGCGGCTTACCAGGATAAAAACTATGTCCTTTCCCAGGATGCCATCCTGTTGCTTATGCCAGCGACAACGGGGTCGTCAAAATCGAAGATCTGAAACGTCTGATGTCGAATTCTAAGAGCCAGGGGACGGGAAAACAGCGTCATGCGCGAGATGATTCGCGACGTTCTAAATCTTTCATTTTTGTAAAAAGTCGGCATGAATCCAGATTCAGTGACTTGATGAGCTCCAAATGAAGTCATCTGAAAAGCACTGTTGTAGGCTCGAATATTGCTTAAGAAATGGCTGGACTTGGGATGCTCGCCATTCAAAAGAACTCGTAAGATCTCCGGTAGCTCTTGCATAGAGTTTAGTCGTAACTTTCTAGACGCACAACACTTGGTCTCTCCCTTCCACTTACGCGCGTGACAGTGTGCACACACCTCAGACATGGTGCCAATGTCTCCGTGTTCGATGTAATTAATAAGTGGGTTATAGGAAAACGCGCTCCTTTCTTTATTGTTCCACGGTTGCTCTTCAGGATCATAAACCATAGACTCAGTATCACATGAGGATGAATTGCGAAGATTGCGACGTATACGGTCTAGATCAATTTGGGCCACACGCTGTTCGACTGACTGACTTGCCCGAATTTCCTGAATCCACTCACGTTCTTGCGTGGAATGAACAGACACCTCAACACGCATGTCGTGATTTCTTTGACGAGCAAGTGCGTTGCGTTGCTCGCGCTGCTCGTCTGTCTCCAAAGACCGAGCTAGAGCATGCTGTGAGCGGTCTGCACTAAGGCGCGTCTCATGCTTCTCAGGATTCTCAAGTGATCGAGATGTGGCAGTGCGAATACGCTGGCAGCTTAAACGCGAGTCTCTCTGCGTGTAAGTCTCCGAAGCGCAAGATACTGCGTAGCGTTCGCGATCGCTTGCTTGGCGTGTATCGCGCTCCTGACTGTTCTCGAGTGACCGAGCAGTCTCAGTGCGGAAAAGCTATAAACTTAATCTCTGCTCTCTCTCTGTATCCGTTTCGGAAGCGCAAGATAAAGAATGACGCTCTCGGTGACGCGCAAGTCGTATGTCACGCTCCTGACTGCTCTCAAGTGATCGAGCAGTCTCAGAGCGGATATTCTGAAGACTCAACCTCTGATCCCTCTGTGTAACCGTTCCGGATGCGTGAGAAAGAAAGAATGACGATCCCGGTCGATAGCTAAGCATTTCTCGTTTTCCACACTTTCCAGAGATCGAGAAGCAGTACCCTTGCAATTTATAATATTACTGCCCCGCTCCTTTATAACATTAGCGTGATTATTATGTTCCCAGAGTTAAATTATTATTAACTAAATAAATATCATGTCATTTTGTGCATTCAATTATTTTGTGCATTCAGATACGAACCTTTTAAAATCAATATTGCTTACCTCCCGTAACATACGGCGTGATAGTATGTAGCCTAAAGCCTTCCTTGGTTTACAAAGAACATTTTTGCTGAATTTCAATTCATTCTATCCAGTAGTTTTGGCGTGAAGCCGTACCATACACACAGACAAACAGACAAAAATTTTAAAAAGTCACTTTTTGTCATCAGTTACGTTTTTCTAACAAAAGCCACTTAATTTTTCTCGAAAATTCTCAATGGACAGTTTTTCTTTCGTTACTGTTTTATTATATGTATAGATTATAAATACCTACCTATCTGTAATTTTCTATGTAACTGATAAAACTAGGAGTAATTAAAAACATTACAATATCAATTTTTTTTATTGTTTTTATTGGATATTTACACTTTTATTGAGTAAAATAATTTTGTACTATGGATGTTCTAACCGCAAAGTTTTGGGTATTTGACACTTGAGGTAATGGTTCATCACTTTCTTCTTGTACTGTATGTTCCACGATGTAGTCATCAAGATGAAGAGTCATATTATGAAGAACAACACACGCCACAATCACCTTCAATATTTTTGGAAGTTTTAGTTGCATTCCTGAGTGTAGGCATGGAAATCTTCTTTTTAGAACTCCAAAACACCTTTCAATTGTGTTTCGTGATGCTATCTGGGCTTTGTTATAGGCTTCTTGGGATGGAGAGGCAGGGTTCAAAAAGGGTGTCATGAGATACCTAAGACATGGGTAACCACTATCTCCGAGAATAAGGTATGACCCAAATCTGCCAACTTCAAATTGAGCTGCAAGTGGTGAGTCATTCCAAATAGTAGTGTCGTGTACGGAGCCTGGCCAACGTGTAATGACACTAGTTATTTGTAAATTGGCATCACAGATGGCTTGGCATTTATAGAAAAAAAACCTTTTCTGTTCCTATAGAGCTCAGCTCTGCTCCATCCTGGTGAATTTATTTTTACATGTGTACCTATGACTCTAGGGAATCCAGCTATGTCAAAAAATCGTGCCGCCACTGATGGTCTCTACTGTACAGTAGGCATACGAACATATTGTCGTCTCAATAATGCTATCGCACCAGTCACCCTCTACTACGCGACACACCGTCGCCTTGCTCACATTCACGCTGTCTCCCACAACATCTTGAAAGCTACCAGTCGCGTAAAACCTAAGAGCTATTAGTAGCTGCAACATGGGAGAAATGCAGTCCCGCCGTTGAATACGACAGGTCAGTTTAGGCTTTATTTTGCTAAAAATAAACCTAACCGACTCCTTCGTAAAGCGGAACTGACTCTTAAATTGTTCATCGCTTAGCGTGATGAACAAGTTAGGCCGTTGTCCTGCTATTCTTCTACGTGGTTGTCTGCGTTGAGGCATCTCCAAAGACGACAAGGAAGTATCGTCGTCACTCATTATGAAGAAATCGCTCACAAAATCACTAGGTACTATAGCTGATTACAGTTTGAGTAGCCGAAATTGGTGTGTCAACTTTCAACTGCTTATCTTGACGTTGATAATGCTTTGAGTATGGTCAAACACGTTTTTCTTAATTCAAAAACGCAACTGACGACTTTAAGCATGAGTTAAGCATGCTTTCTGTCAAATTTGAGTAAATGATGTTAAATTACTCAAATCTTGATTAGAGTTTAAAAAAACTTAATTCAGAAACGAAAAAATGTTTAAATTAAACTTAAGTACAGATTAAGACGTTCTCAACTTCAAATTCTCAATTCAGAAACTGGGTAATAGTCTAGTAGTGTAAGGTAGTGCTCTTGTGTATAATTTAATATAACTATTTTGGAAACACAGTTTCAATCAACAATCAGTTCAGCCGATCGCAGTCCACTGTTGACATAGGCCTCTCCCATGCTGCGCCATAACACCCTGTTCTCCGCCTTCCGAAGCCAGTCTGTCCCAGCCACCTTTGCCACCCACCACCAGCCACCACCTTTGCCAGCCACGCCTTTGCCGCCTTTGCCTGCCACCTTTTGTCATCGGTCCAATTAGGAGGGGGGCCTCTCACTCTACGCTTGCCGATACGGGTCTCCACTCCAGAACTCTTCTGCTCCATCGGCTACCAGTCCTTCGACAAACATGGCCAGGGGGTCTATTCCGAAGTAGTATCGGCCGAATGTTCGGCCGTTTCTTGCTACGAAGTTACTATTTGGTTCAGTCGGATCCGATCCTACATTCCTACACTCTTTCGAATGGTCCCGACCCAACTGAGCCGATCCGAACTTTTTTCGCATTTTTCAATAATATTCGGTTCGGCCATGTGTCGGTCCGATCCGAACATTCGCACTTTGCACTTCGGAGTAGGCCCCCAGCCCACTACCACTTCAGTTTGCTTACTCTGCAAGCTATGTCGGTAACTCCGGTTCTTTTCCGGATAACTTGGTTTCTGATTTAGTTCTTCAAAACAAACTCCGAGCATAGCCCGCTTCATACGAGCGCCAGCGCGCTGAGCGCCCTAAAGTGGACCAAACCGAAAGTTAGTGTCCACGGTTCGGCACCGTATGTTATAACGGGCAGAAAGAAGACCTCAGTCTTTCAACATTGCGGGATTAACGAAGAAAAGACTTGACGAAGTATTCCAAATGCTGCCCAACTGCCCAACCCAACAAGATCCTTCTGGCCGCTTCTTTCTCAAAGTTATGTCTACCGAGCTAGATGACATCCAAGTCATCAATACACTTTTCTGCTAAAAATTAACAAGCATTTTAATCTACAGGTACCAAGAATAGTTATCCTTATTCCGTTTTGGTACTTATATCTAAATCTTGACCAGTTTATAGACAATCTTGGCAGTGTTTATCAATATTTTAACGAACTGCCTTGTTAAATGTTAGCTGTGGGCGGGGAAAGTCTAGCTAATTTGATGATATGTTGACGTTAATGAGCTCTACTGAGGCTCGCTTTGATCTATTTCGTATATTACTGTTATTTTATGGAAGAAACATAGGCATTAGATATAATTTATATTCTAATCTTGACAATACTTTCTACTATGATTTTTAGGGTTCCGTAGCCAAATGGCAACGGAACCCTTATGGATTCGTCATGTCTGTCTGTCTGTCTGTCCGTCCGTATGTCACAGCCGCTTTTTTCCGAAACTATAAGAGCTATACTGTTGAAACTTGGTAAGTAGATGTATTCTGTGAACCGCATTAAGATTTTCACACAAAAATAGAAAAAAAACAATAAATTTTGGGGGTCCCCATACTTAGAACTGAAACTCAAAATTTTTTTTTTCTTCAAACTCTTACGTGTGGGGTATCTATGGATAGGTCTTCAAAAATGATATTGAGGTTTCTAATATCATTTTTTTCTAAACTGAATAGTTTGCGCGAGAGACACTTCCAAAGTGGTAAAATGTGTGTCCCCCCCCCTGTAACTTCTAAAATAAGAGAATGATAAAACTAAAAAAAATATATGATGTACATTACCATATAAACTTCCACCGAAAATTGGTTTGAACGAGATCTAGTGAGTAGTTTTTTTTTAATACGTCATAAATCGTAACGTAACGGAACCCTTCATGGGCGAGTCCGATTCGCACTTGGCCGGTTTTTGTTAAGAAATCGACATGTTCTAGTTTAGAAAATGACCCCATAAAGATTTTAGAGAGGATAGGGAGCTGTTAAGATGGTAAAAGTAATCCCATAAAGCTATTTGGCTCACATAACGCTAAGCACCTCGTCTAATGTCATAAACACACATTACTTACAGTTTGCACTTACAGCTCTACTTATTACTTGATGTAATAAGCGGAAACATACTTAGTAGACTTAAGTACCGTTAAAATTATATTATAATTTATAAGCCTTGCAAGCAGCGATGCTATTGTAGCTACAAAATTCGAAATGGGAGAGCAATTTTTCAACTGCCACTTCATTCCACGACTCTGGATACCGATACTGCCATTATGTATATGAGGGAATCCCTTGACTATTCTGTTTGTTTAGGTCAAAATTCGACGACCATTAAATTTGTTTATTTTGAAGTAATTTCCCCTACTTTCTTAATAGTTATTTGATAACTGTACTGACGTTCATCATCATCATTATTATCCACAGGCACAGCCACAGGCTTTATCATGTCGCTGAACAGCATAAGCTTTACATTATTGTGACTAATCTGGAAAACCATGGATTAAAATATTGTTTTATAAATTAATTCCACATAAAAGAAGGCATTAGCAACTTAGATAATGACGACGTAACATGTCATACGTGTCCTCATAGACGCATATTTGTGTCACAACAAAGAAGTGTCACACAATTCTAGAAATGCCTACGCGATATTGAACGTCTGGTCCACTATAAATTAAACCGACGACCCGGCTTTACAGTTACTTTACTGGCAAATAATAACTGGGTTCTCGTTAAATGGTTAGGTAAGTGATGAGTGTGATGGTGATGACGCGTGTAGTCCTGGTGCCGATGACAGATTGCCGCCGTCAACCAACTTATAATGGACCACCATTTGCCTCACTATAAATAAAATATATTGCATTGGTGTTTACCAACTCTATATGTCAGACTGTTTACAAAATTAAATAATTATTTTTCACAGAATTAAAGTTCGCCACAAACTACGTAATATGCCTATATCTAATGACGATATCTTTATGAATAATTATTTGTTTGTACTTTCCCTATGTAAATTTTAATTTAGAAAAGAATATAATAAGTAATTAGTCAAAGTCATGTAATTAATATACACCCATCATGCCATGTGCCCATCGTGTCATGTGTGCCTATTTTTTCTGTTCTGTTTTTCATTGTGTTTATACATATATGTGTGAACATAAATGGTAAATAAATAATATTAAATGAGTCAATTTCTAATAAATCAACTGTATTATAGCGATTTATGGCGTTAAAACCTACAAAATATGTGTAGGCATTTCGCTATTCACCTTCAGTTCCTTATCTACGACTACGAACTACTTACGTTATTATTGAATTATGCAAGTCAAGTGCCCTGAACTGAACTCATAATATATAATTAAAATGAATTATTATTGTAACAGGCACGGAGCCAATTAATCATAGGCAACTATACAATTTTTTATTTATATTTCCAATGTTGCGTTAGTACCTAATTAATGAACCACGATCTAATACAACGATTAAATTGCTACTACAAAACATTGTAATTATTTCAAAAGCTTAAAAAGAGTTATATTTAAACACTATCACAGAAATATTTGCACAAAACTTCAGCAAATTGAAATATCCGTTTTCGTTTTTACCTTGGTCTAACCCCTAGTGTCTACACAAACTACAACGTATATAAATGTGTGCATAGTACCTACCTACATATAGGTAGGAAAATATTGAGTGCAACCCCGCCCCAGCCCTTGTGAAGGCCATGAAATACTTCCACGGGGGGAGTTTCCTAGGCCCCGGTATTACTAGGGTACGGACAAATTTACTTTTTATGATCATATCAACGCTATCTCAGCATTTTATGTGTTTTGTATACGTATCCTTTGACAAGACGAAGTGCGTCCATGTTCATACCATTTTAATATGATTTACATGTATTTTCCTTGCCCCTATCAGATTTTGGAAGCAATTTGTATTTTTAGGATTAAAAAATTGATTCTATAGTCACTATATATCCAATATGATATCCAAGAATCAACACATATGTTGAATGATACTGTGAAGAACATATTTTTCAGTAGCTACACATTTACTCAAACAAAATAACCATGCTTTTGTTAATTGTTTAGGTTTTCATGATTAGGTACTTACACCACATTTACCTAAGGATCTGTTCTATCTTTCAGAGACGCTGGCATCTTGTTGAAAATTATGTAATTCAACTAGTCTTTGACCATGAAATCGGCGGTCTTCTAATGTCCGTCGTTCGTCTTCATCAAGTCCATCAAACAAAGCAATGTACCTAGCATCTTCTAGTCCCTCACCTATCGAATCTTTTATATCTCTTTCATCATAACCTTGAGGTTGTATATTTTAACAGGAGTTATATCGAACATCCTTAATAGTCTTATCCCATAGTAATTTTATCTTGATATACAACCTGTTATTCAGAATCTACCTAGACCTACTCATAGGTAAGTTAATACTTACTTTTACTACTGTTAAAGCTGTCTTCCTGAATGTGTAAAGACTTAAACCGGTTCTCGTTATTTGTTATGTTTTTGCAAGTTCACAGAGAGTGGTTTTTCTTGCATGGCTAAGTTCATTGCCCTTGCGAATCTGAGATAAAAAGTGCTAGTCTCATCATGCAACATCTTGTCTGTAAAACCATATTGAGATTGAATCATGAGATCTCTTCGACTCTGAAAGCAAGCACACGTCGATATGGCCTACAATGAACGAAAAATTAGCAGCTGTAGCTTAGCTGCTGTTAAATAATTGCACTCTTGGCATCTTCACTCATGGAATCTTGGCAAGTAATTATGTTTATTTACCTTTTCAGCATTTTCCAGCCACTAAAATCCCATAAACCAACGGAACACTTTAAATTGAACGAATGCACAATTTTTTTGGTATTGCTATAGGCGGGTCTCCCTTGTTTCATCGAAAAGAAATTGCCAAATTATCACTTCCCAAAAAATTTTCCGCATAATTTCATTTGCCAAATTATTACTTAGCAAAAAATCTATTCACAAATAATCGTGCAAACCTAATGTTTGGCAAGTGAACGTTTAAACAATGACTTGTTTACCAACTAGTACTTTTACCAATTTTTATGTAGTCAAATATTTCAGTTGGAATAACTCATTTTACGCAAAATAAAATTTGCCAAATATTTAGTATCGTCAGTTTTCAATTTACCATTTCTATTCAGTCAATTGTTATAGTCTAACTAGTTCAGTCTCGAGTAGCCTGTTTTTTCCATATTTTTTTTCTATAAGTACATATAATTTAGTCGTTTCTGGCACTCGCCGGCCGCTTAAAATAAATGATTATATTAAAATAAAATTGCATTTTTGGGGTTCTGTAGCCAAATGGCAAAAAATAGAACCCTTATGGATTCGTCATGTCTGTCTGTCTGTCCGTCCGTATGTCACAGCCACTTTTTTCCAAAACTATAAGAACTATACTGTTGAAACTTGGTAAGTAGATGTATTCTGTAAACCGTATTAAGATTTTCACACAAAAATAAAAAAAAAACAATAAATTTTGGGGGTTCCCCATACTTAGAACTGAAACTCAAAAGTTTTTTTTCATCAAACCCATACGTGTGGGGTATCTATGGATAGGTCTTCAAAAATGATATTGAGGATTCTAATATAATTTTTTTCTAAACTGAATAGTTTGCGCGAGAGACCCCCTGTAACTTCTAAGATAAGAGAATGATAAAACTAAAAAAAATATATGATGTACATTACCATGTAAACTTCCACCGAAAATTGGTTTGAACGAGATCTAGTAAGTAGTTTTTTTGAATACGTCATAAATCGTAAACCACAATTTACCTTTCATTCAATCAACTCAACGGAACCCTTCATGGGCGAGTCCGACTCGCACTTGGCCGCTTTTTTAATTATATAATTCCCAAAAAATCTTATTTTTGCCTTTATAGTTTTTGCCATAACAAATCATTTGACCAAACGTTTATTGTCTAGAGATTGCTTGCTGTAATAAATAATTTGATTAAAGACCAAATGCCTAAATGACATTATCCCTGATAATATCCTGCCAAGTAAAAATTTGACCAAATGAAAATGTGCATAATAAAATTATTCCAAACATTGCATTGGTATAAAAAAGGTTGCTAAAATTGGTTTGGGTAGTGAAATTTTGGCAAAATTTTTTCGGCAAAACGGCAGGATCCCGCTATGGGCACCTAATTCCTTCACGCTCCGTTAAGCCAGATACAATGAGACCCGTAGGCGCCGTGTTCCCCCTGGCTCCGTTGTCGAGACGTCTCACACTAATGCGTCTGCAAATCCTATAACGTTTGCCAACACCAGGCAACAGACAAAATAAAATTTGAAAGCATGCAGGTGCATACAATCTGATACGGGAAAAGTCAAGGCGAGACTTAGAATTTGATAAGTTGATTGGTTTTCCGGGGAAAGTAATAAGGAGATATAAAAAATACCGTAATTACTTACTAGCTCAAAATAAATGAAAATGCTGACTTTTTGTGGGAAAACGTTATCCGTGAAATAGAATTTTTAATAAAATCTGAACTGCGGCTATTTGCGTCAAAGAGATTCCTTTTCAAGATTCTATTTAAAATATAATGGAAAAGTTTAATCAAATTCCGAGTGTGTTTAAAAGAATTTTGAATTCATTAACCTTTCTTCTTAGGTATTGAAGATGTGGCAAGGCTATTTTATTAGCTTATTAACTTAATTGGTTAGGAATTGCAAACTTAATTTAGTCATCATGGCAACAGATTACTGAACGAATAATTAAAGGTCAACGAGTGAAAGGACAGTTTTCGAAATCTGTAAGTATACAAAAAGCCGTTGGAATTCTGGAGTAACTAACCATACACTTGCTGAATGTTAAAGTAAAGTTATACGTGCACTTCTTCGAAGATTATGAAATCTGCAGCTACAGCATTTGATGTAGCTGCCAAATTGAACTATGTGCCTATAAGAGTAAGGCGCATAGATATGACCCTTGACTGAATTGACATAGAGGGTTTTCTGAGGCTTTCCTTTCACTGAGGCCGAGATTAATAACGTTACTTAGCACGTAATTTGGCAACACATTTAAAAAAAACATTATTCCTGTGACTGTTGCAAAACTGTCAATCTTTAAGTCGACCCAATACAATATAAAGAGTAATTGTAGCAAGCCTCGAAGATTGTAGCTACCTAAAGGCTTTAGTTTCCAGAGTGAACGTGTTTGAGAATATGGTCGACGACATTGGATTTGTAAATAGCAGTTGATACCAAGCCAGCCTAATTGCAAATACTGGATGAATTGTATTGTATGTATAGTCGTGAGAATATGTTGAACAATTCAAATATCAGTCAGAGGTGACGTCGCCATCACCACTTATTTGCATATGGGTGCGGCAAGATAACCATCCTAATTATAGCTTAGATCATTCTTTCTAAGTATGAAAATAACGATCAAGATATTGATGTACTTGTCATATATATTTTCATAATAAACAGTGAGATTTGTTTCTTCCATCATCAGGTTGTGGGCGGTTAGAATGGAATAAAATAAAATCACTAAGTCTTTTAGTTACACTTTAATGAATTTAAACAAAGTAAACTTACATGGAACATCACAATTATGCTTCGCAAAACAATTTTGATGTCTTGAGATTCATTGTTATAATATCTACCCAATTAGCAGGATCTATTTCAATTACATATAGTTACAACAATCGAACATGCCATAATAATTATGGAATAGATTTTCAAAGCAATTTCCTTAAATATTAGACGTTGAACATACAGGCCTTGACTTTCTTTTGTAGATATTATTAAATGTTTCGCAATAAGTTCTAACATTAATTTACGACATCAGAGACAAAAATATTTTGAAGCTGAAAAGTGACCAATAAATATAATTATATTTTTGTTATAATAATATTTTAAGTCTTATCCAATAATGGTACGCTAGGTGGGACGTTGATTAAACGTTAATTAAAAAATATATATTAACCAAGATTATACCATTTACGTCAATAAACTTAAAAAAAAATGTATTCCGCGAAGAGGAATACTGACGCAGTTGGTCAGTGAACTACAGAAATTAAAACATCGATAATAAACATAAAGAGATGAAGACAGTTCACTTACAATTAAGGCGAACACTTACAATCGATTTCAATTCATACAAAAATATCATCCATTTATTTCTTTACACATTGACAAAAGTCCGCTAAGCATACTACTACCAAACGATGCCAAATCTATTAGTCTACTCGTTTCTACGAACTAACAAGAATGATGAGTTGATTTGACGGAGGGATGCAATTTTAATGGATTTAATGCCTTAACTAACAAAAGTAGGCAATCTTACAAAGTATAACTTCGGCTTACGAAACAAAGTCATCTTCAGCTAACCTCACGCCTCATGCTGAGTTTTTATTTGTATCTGAAGGGTAATTAGAATTTCATCTGAACCAAGGCTTATGTTTAAATTGAAAGAATAAAAACAAAATAAATTATTTGTGAATAGACGCTATCGCTACACGATTTTAACTAATAATATCTCTTAATTCTGGATTTTTAGACTCTTGTAACTTAAAATTATAAATAACAATTAAAATTAGGAAATACAAAATACTAAAATGTAAGAGGTACTAAACAATGTGCTTACTTACTATTGCGCGGAAAGAAATGAACTGTGCGTCAAACTGTTCATAACCAAAACCTATACAAATGTAGTATCATACTAAAGCATACTTAGGAAAGTGGAAGCAATGAATTCAATGCAAAACAATTGCCGTATTGTACAAAGCAAAACCAAGCGGGAACAACAATGTTGGACAATTTTAATCAATTAATTCTAAAGTGTATTAATATTAGGTAACGGAATACGATAAAAATAAATTACTTAAAACTTTATACATAACTTTTTACGGTGATTATATATAACAATTATTCAAAAACATGGCTATAGCCTTCAAGCAAAAACAAATATGTATCAAACGAAATTCATTATTCAAAATATAAAGAATATCTAAATATTGTGTTTTGTACATTGCAACATTTTAAATATTGACGGTAACGTATTTTCTCTTATAAAAGTGATTTTGAATTTTGAAATTCATTCTGATATCACAAATGTGAGTTTACTGTCCTGTGAATGTCCAAGGTACATATTATGTGTGATTTTATTACAGCTTGTCATTGGTAACAGTGTCTTACTTCACTCGCTATCATTATCCCTATCTACGATGTTTCCACTGTCATTACATTTAATGACAACCTCCTCGCGCCGCTCTGCGACTTCCATATCAGTTAACTATTTACAGATATATCTATTTACAGTTATGCGATCAATTTTGGCTCCTCAATTTACACATTGGAATGAAATCACATAACAGGAATGTCAAGAAAACAAAATATTTATATTTACATAATTTTGCCGAGGAAAATGGTATTATCCGAGCACGTATAAACAACAGCATAAAGCTCAGTTGCCAAAACGTACATAAATGTATAAACGACCAAGCATCTATAATTTTAATGATATTTTTCTCGCTATTTACAAAGAATTTAACTTGTCATTTTAAAGTAGAAGAATAAGCGCAGGGATAAATAACGTGAATGTAACAGTCCTCATAGTTGCTCCATTGGGGTTGCTGCCGAGTCCACCGACTACAGATTTTTTTATATCTTCTTTTGGCACCGAAGATTTAACCATGCCTTCACCGCTTTCATTCATCATTTCATTGCTGTCCATCTGAGCAGGTTGGTCTGCCTTCTTCATGGCAGCTACATCATTTTCTTCAGGTGCTGGAGGCACAGTCTCTGGAGGTGCAGTCGTCGTAGTTGTCGTCGTAGTGGTGGTAGTGGTTGTGGTCGTTGGCACCAAAGTATTGTTTGCTAGGAAATATATTTCTCCGTAAATAGCTTCTACCTCTAGAGTATTTTCAATTCGCTGCCCTCTCATTTGCCTCGACCGCGGAGGATCATTATCTTTATAGAAAGTTACTAATTTAGCTGTATACTGTACGTCACGGTCTGTAAGGTTCCCCCTGAATGTTACATTACATGCTGTGCCTGGTTCTAAATATTGTTCGAGTTTATAAAACTTCGTCCTCCGCTCTGTGAATGGGTTAGCCCACTGTATGTGCGGAAATACAGTACCATCATCTGATTCAATCTTCGTGTTAAGACCAATGGCTATGCCATGTCCATGACCCCAAGACAAAGTGTAGTTGAAGTCGTATTCGATTTCTGTAGTGACAGTAGCGCCAACCTCGTCTTCATTTCTTAGAATTCGCTCTTCAAAAACTTCAGGTTCTGTTTGACGAACGTGTTCCGTAGCTCGATCTAACACAACATTCTCTAACTTGTAACTAATGGGTTCAATTTCTTTTAGGATTTCACCACTGTTTTCTATCCTTTGGTTATTCTTGTCATCAAAAGTGATTAACTGTCCGATAACGTTTTCATACGCAATCCTTCCGATATAATGTGAATATCCGCTTTCGGCTTTCATTCTTCCAATAAAAACGGAATCAACAGAGGAATCTACTACTACACCTCCGCTAGGTTTGGCAGTAAACCTAAACCAAGGTATCCAATTGATTAAAGAAGCGTTTTCAATATTTTCCAGCACCTCGAATATGTTGTAACTCTTGCTTGCGGATACAGCGCAGGACGTATAGTCCGGTCTCAGTTGTCCTAGAATCATGTCACCTTCGTGACGTGCTCTGCAAAGGTATATCGGACCTGAAAAGAATAAAAAAGATATATCTAAACTCTCCTCTAGAAATGTCTAAATTGTAAAACTTGGGAATTCATCTTATACCTTGTTCAGATTCCGCTCCAACGACATAGTTGCTCATGGCTTCTTTCTTGAGATTTGTCCACTTCAAAGTGCTTGAGGTTGTGACTTGCTTTAGCTTCGAGTTGTACAGTCCAACTCCAGCTTCTGCCGCGGCTTGAACCGCCAGAGTGGCAGTCAATAACACCACCCACCACCCACTTTGACAATTTCTGTTTTTCTTCATCTTGGCACTGCAACAAAGAAAAATCGTTTGTTCATAAAATGTTTCAACTTTCTATTAGATTTCAGTTACACTAGCTAACTTTGATATTCTTAAAACTGATTTTACATTACTAACGTGATGTAATATTTTATCCAATGATTACCAGCTATCTATTTTTAACGATTGATAATGATTATGTCCTACTTGACCTCAATATTTACACTGATGGATTTTAATTTCTAGATTTAAATAAGTTTGTATGAAAGCACGTATTTATAGCGCACAGCATCAGCTACAATATTTCTGATAAAGTAAAAAGCAAAAATAACATTCGAGTCGTAAAAGAAAAATTAAAACTTGGCACCATGGGTAAACAAAGAAAATTGAATGTGGCGCGTCTTTGTTTTCCAACCGATTGCTTTTTGATAGCTTTACAAATCAGAGGGTAGAAAACGTTGTACAAAGGGTATAGTTGCATAATCCAGAACAAATTGAGATTTGTCTGATATAAGATGTCATTTAAAATTTCCTTTTATTGTCCTCGTGGTTTATTTTAAGAATTTTGTGAGCTAACTCCGAAAATAGCATCACATTCGCCCGACCCTCCAGTAATAAATTGCTACGACTACGACCCCCAAATTTTATCTAGATGTACATTCACAAGATATAAAACCAGTCGTTTTTCCCTGCTTATTGCGTTTTCTAATTGGCAGTAAACATGTTAGAAATGAATTTAAAAGTATAGCAAAAGTAATATATGTCTGTGGTTACCATGCACCTGAATATAAGTATATCGACTAAAAAGGCTGTGGTGGGTTTCGATCGCCCGGACATTCAATTTCCTTGACAAAGTTACGTTACTGAAAGCAGATCGACCTGAGCTAGACGATGTCGCCCCTAGCAGTGTTGATACGGGAGACGGGAATCTTATCAGTGATTGTTTTGATTCGATTTTGCAAATTTTCTCATCTCAAGGATACCTTTTTATGGTTAGGTTAGTTTACTGTATCCTACTAACATCAGAGCCTATGAGCAGATACAACTATAATTCGTTTTATGTTAAAAAAAAATAAACGATAGGAGGCCGATGCAAGCGACAGAAAAGTTATGTCAAACATAGTAGAACGAGCGCGAAAGGTGAAGGTACTTAGACGGCTGAAGTAGGTTGTAGTAGACAATCGATTGAACACGCTGCCTTGAAAACCTTGTGAAAACTTGCATTTGCTTTAAGCTATCTTCATTCACTACCTATATTCTAATATGAGATTTCGTTTGACTGTTTTCGAAAACATACATTTGTAACATTGTAAACTAGTGTCTTAGCATTTCTTCCGTGTATGTACATTATCTTTGGCATTTCAATTATTTTGAAATCGTCATTCGACTATCAAGATCCAAGAAGCACATTCAAAGTATGAGCATTTAACTTAGAAACGATTAAACAAAAACCTGCAGTGGAATGATGATAAACAGAAAAACTAACACTCGTACTTGCTGTAATTATGAATTTCTCACGAGTCCTATACCTAATGAAGTAATGATGCTCCGTACATAATTAATAGATCCTAAATTACAAGACAGTCCATATAATTGTACTTATGATCCAAGGCACTATGATCCAAGGCTGTATGTATACTAAACGTTTTTTAATCATAAGGTTTGAAATAAATAAACCTAACTGTTAATCGGCCTATCGCCGACAACCGGCTTAATACTGAGGAACTATTAGGTACTATGATATTGTTAAATTATTTAGTTATTTATCTCCATTTCCTTTTTTTCAGGTAAGTTGACATGTGACAGCCTCATTATATAAATATAAGGTATGTATGTTTGATTAATGACTTTATCTTTAATCTAAAATATATTCTGCAATAAGATATTATGTTCTTAACCAAAAAAAAGAAAGCAAGAATCCTAAATTTCACCTCGCTTAGCCAAACGACATAAAGTTTATTGCAGATTCATTATTCAAGATAGGTTTATAGTTCTATTGCTGTATAGTTTAGGTCAAATGGGATATTGAACCCACATTTTGGAAATTTACCCGGTTCTGCTTTTTCACAAGGGTTTGGATTCCTTTTAATAATAAATCTACTCGAAATTAGGATCCAATAATTCATCGTTAGTGCCGCTACAAATGGAGTAAATTCAGTTTAATAAGTTCAATTGGAGATTGACACGGACCATTTTGTGTGGCACAATCCCGAAGCCCTGTTCCTTTGTTATTTGATTAACTTGTGATATATTGCTTTTCGAATAGGGATCTTCCTTCATAAAGTAGCTGTTATTAGTCACAGTAGCTTTATGTATTCAACTTTAATTTTGGACAGACGGGCTTTATTCCGTATCGCCAGATGTGGAGTAATAATTAAATTCGGTCATAGGTTACACGATAACGCTAAAAAATATTCACCTTCCAAGACATTAGAGTGTGGACATGGCATGAAAAATTATAAAAATATAGAGATGATAACAAATTATCAAATACTTTTAAGACTAGTATTTGGAGTAGGTGAGTAGGTAATCAATGAAATGGTGGTTTTTGAAATACCATTTTATTTTGGCCATTCATTTTGGCTGGGTCGCATTCCGGCCGCCCGAGTCAATGTGACTCCCTTTGTGTCGGTGCACATAGCGTGTCCAAACGCAGCTTTTGTGTGCCCGCCAATATGACACCTAGCAGAATCGATTAACTGATTTCACCGTAGTTATGTATGTATACGCTCTACATAATAATATATTGTAGCTTCGGCCTATTTTCAACATTTAATAGTTCTTTTTTTAAACAATCAACCTATAATGTTCCTACTGCTGGGATACAGGCCTCCTCTCGGTAAGAAGGGGTGGGCCGTAATCCACAGCGCGGGCCCAGTGCGGGTTGATGAATGTCACATGTCTTCGAATTTTTGGTTCTAGGACATGTGAGGATGATTTTTTTTCTGAAATTCAGATTTCCACAATGCTAAGAGAGTTTTAAGGTTTTATTCCTAATCTGATCATCAAGTAATTAACAGTAAACCACAGTCTCTCCCTCGTGGAACTAGATGATAGAATGATAATGTGTACAAAGGAAGCTCAGACAATTACTCAGCGGTGGCTTTAATGAGTCGATTTAAACACCCCATACGTTCCTTCCAACACAATACCTTCTGTATGCGTGTTTTAGAGCAACTCTCGATGCGACGAGGGGAGACAAACTACAAACAAAACAGGGAAATCTTTCGTCTGAGTTACCTCACTTCACTGAATCATCACCACCCCCTCTAACATTTTTTTTTTCACTTCACATTTTTCCAAGTAGGTACGAACAGGGGTTTCATTTATTTTTGTGTTCGGTCGGAAGTTTAGAACTTATTCAAACAAAACGGCTAGCTAATTTACTTCAGGTCTCATGTTATGCTTTACGGACTATAAAAATAGCTCTCCTCTATGCTTCATTATTTTACCCGGTCGAAAGGACGACCATTGAAAATGATGAAATCCGAGTAAAACGCTGCTGGCAATGTATGTACCATAAACGTTATTTTTCAAACATGACATCATGTTGGTAAAGGCAAACTTGTATTTTGTAACAATATTGTGGGCAATAAAATTTTATGATGTTCAGCGACGTGGTCTGTGGTGACTGCACCATTCGAGGTCACATTTTATGAATAGTGTGCCGTTCCTGTAGTGCCGTAACTAAATTGCAACCATGTATCTCAACGGCTCTATCAATGTCAATGCTGTTAATATTTTGCCGGACGAAGGGGATCAAGAGGTCACGGTTGTTAACGGAATGTTCTCTTTATCCATTGCGTATAAGCCTATTAATTAATTAATGATAGGTACGATGAAGTTGGTAGCGTAGGTACTAGGTATCTCTTAAACAATCTCTTATTTAGAATTAGTTCAAGTAGTCTTCGTTGCTTCTATTATTGCATCAGTGCACCGCAGACATAAATAGAAGCAGTAGTGTCAACTAGAAATTATTAAGTTCTTAGTCCAAAACCGAGTACCGAATGACCTAAAGAAAGTTCATCCAAGAAGTGAACCGATGAACCTTTGAATACGATTCATTGAATTGTTGCGCTTATATTATTTATCTCAGCACCGAGTACTTGGGATGGTACTTGTTTATCTTTAGTTCCGACGCATCATTGTCCCGGCAGAGATCATTAATCTTGTCGTTAACTATGAACTCTTGCTATAACCATATCTCTTAGGTGTGAGTCACAATTTTAAATAGCTTCTATACATAGATCATTACGATTACATTTTCCATACATGGCATCAGTATAAAAAGCCATATTATCTTAAGCACGTAAAGAGATCGTCGTTTAATCAATCGATTGAAGTTACTTATTGTAAGGAGGTAAGCTCCCCGGGCAATAGCTCGCGCACTAATCGCATTACACACATGCAATCAATAATACTAGACAGGATTACTGTCCACTGCAACGTATAAACATTTCTGGGTAATATGACGAAAGTAAAAAAAAATAACTCGGAGCAATCATTTGAAATGATATAGGTCTTTAGTTCTTAGTCTTAGTGCGATGCAAAAATGGGGCATACCTACATACTTGCCAGATATACTGAGACTGACAAACTGGGGAAGTATAATATCATGTGCAGTCTCTTGGCAGGCATAACATTTTGATGATATATTTAAAGTTAGTACCGTATTCTCTTAAACATTAATAGAACTTGTGAAATGTCACACACACGTGCATGTTTTGTGAAGCATGTTGAGGGTCACCAGAAGCAAATAAATGTCAGCGTTGCTGAACCGAACACACCTTTACCGTTCATGATTAATTTTAGCAAAGTACCTACATACACGTTTGATCAGTAATACATTGAAATAAATCAAAGTTGACATATAGATGATATAGAAAACACGCTCGCTCTACACAAGCTCTATGCATGACTGTTGTGCTGATCCGTCTGCGAAACAGCACTAAGCTTTTAACCCAGTTGTGCTGCTGCTTACAATGCAAATATTCCGTTAACGTTGGCGCAAAGCCTCTGGGGTGAGTCGGACACTGTGCTAATTTAATATCAAGCCTTACTTTAAAAGGAACTTTCTGTAATTTCGCTGCCAGCATTGATGAAGTTTTTACTATAACGGTGCATAATTAGTAGAGAATTCTTCAATAATTGGACCTCTGTATCGTATCTCGACCGTTATTACACCTCTATTAAAGCCTGGGTACCTACCGACACAATTGAATTGAATGACAATTTCCAGCAGCCATGAATAATTGTTAGTTAATGCAGTTATATCAACGTCTTCTTTTGCATTCTTGAAGAATAAATAAAATGGTTTCTAGTTGAATTACGCAGCTACCACGGCCAACAGTGCCAACCAATTCATTCTATGAAGCACGCTGCACAAGATTATGTCCATTTGTCGAGGGGTCCCATTGACCTTTCTTCATATCTTACGACAGGATAAAACCATTAAGCATACGCTTTTATTGTATTAAGTACGAACAATAACATTCACTAGTGCTTTGCGCAGTTTCCTTCTATATTTAGAACCCCCATTTGTCATGTCAACGTGGTTTGAACATTGCAGTACTCTGAGTACTATAGTATCGCAATCGGGTGTTAGATGGGCGGTCCTCATTGGGAGGCAATTATCGCAGTAATGGCTTCGTTATCAAACGCTGTTTCATCTTTGTAGCTCTAATGAAACGAGTTCGGCTTTCTTTAACCACTATCTACTTAGTAGGTTTATATCCGTTCATTGTCAGCTCAGTGAAAGCACGGACAAGGTCGCATTTATGCCGTAACTACTTTTTTTTTCAATTATGTCTCTTCAGAGATACCATGTTCTACATTCACTATAAATCAGTGCCACTTGATTATCGTCGGAAGTTGGTTTTTCAAGTACCGTTAACAATTTTGTGGTTTTTCTTTAGAGATACAATATACAATTATCTCAATATAATAAATAATTTGTAGTTCATTGAACTGAAAGGGTTTCCCATTAAACGCAGTAATGTTTATTCATGAAGTGTTCTGTGTAGGTACTATGTATTTCTTTACTTGTAATCTTTGCAAGTAAGTTAGCGGTACACGTGGAACAATGCAACATACGTAAGTCCAGTGAATGCGGTGATAAGTTTTTGCGGCGCAGTGAATTACTCTCCCGGGCGCCATCTTCTCTCGTGTACCGCTGCTAACTGTCAATAAATCATTCTCTTTATTATTAGTCACTGGCTCTTCCCTCGGAGCTGCCAAATTGGCGACTGTAGTTTTTTTGATCGTTTTGTTAGCTTCGCCATTTTATTTGATTGTGTTTTTATTTTATTTTTTCCACTTTGATTAATTTTTGCTCTCGGTCAGCACGGCTTGTTATCGGGCAGGCTGGTGACGCTAGTGTAGTTGCGGGCCGTTGCGCGTGCGCGCTGGTGCGTGAACCAGCTGATAGCGTGGGAACAACTTCATGCATGCATTGCCTGCTTCACATATTGGAACACTATGGCGCCTCAGATTCCTATCTTGTTCGCAATGGACTGTAAATGGACCGTAAATTCAATGATTCAATGCTTTTCAAGGAAATATTGGTGAAATTAACAAATGAGTAGAACAAAAAGTGATGTTACTTTATTTATGGATGAGACATAATCTGACTCCTTTTGCAGAGTTGTTTGTTATACAATGTATCATTGCACCAAATTACGTTGACCGAGCCGTGAGGGGTGTCGTCGCTACTTTCTCTACATATGGCGTACTTGTGTATCTCTTTAAAGCTTTAAAACAATAGGATGCGGGCATTGTGGCTTGTTGACGATGTCGCCTTGAGCTCGTAGACGTAGTTGACAACACAATTAAGTGCTCAATGAGCGCCAATCAAATGAATTTGAACGTTGTTTTATCACAGACATTGTATGGTTAAAGGGTGCTTTTGAAAATTGTCACAAACAGTTTGCATAACAATTTACGATTATTTATTATCGTTTGCGACAGGAAGGGTGGGCTTATCTCGTTGTTATGTTTACGATGTCTTATTTTCTCTTTGCATACGAATGCTTTTCAATGAAATCTGCATATAGTTCGTAGAACTGATGTAAAAGACTGTAATTACACTGGTGTAGTAGCAATGGTGAGAACGGTATGTCCACATTTGTCACGCTATGGCCTGTTTGTGCCCCACATGCTATCTCAGGTACCTTGCTATATCTTCCATTAGACACCATTAGAGGTTATTGGCAATGTACCCATACCTAATAAAGTATATTTTTTGCTTGTTGTAATGGCTTTGTAGAACAGTTAACTTCCGGTAGTTCAAATTATGAATGAGATAGTTCCGTTCGGACGGGCATATAGTATTTGTTCTCATTGAGTTCGCAGTGCCATGCGCGAGGCGTGACGGTGTCGGGAGATGTCCCATGATAATAACGGAAAAGCTGTTTTAATCATAATTACAGTTCAGGTTCCTGCAGTAATTTCCGTTCCGAGTTCGTTGTACTGTCTGTAAAAAGTTTGAAAGGGTTCTGTAGACTTATGTTATCGTCAGATTTAATCAACTTTGTTTAATTTGGGCCAATTTTGTCTTCTGTATTTTTCAATCTTATCCTTTTTGTGTTGCTATTTGTCTTACTATGCAGTGCGTGAGTTAATTATTCAGATTTCAATATTTCACGAAGAATAACTGGTTGGTTGAGAGTGCTATCCTAGTAACCTGTTTTCCACAGTTTATTCACACAGATTACGCGGGAGTGTAACCTGCTGCATTGCTCTTATTCTTATCTTAATCAAAGTGAATTGCCTAGAGATATTCTTTAAACGCTGCATAATTTATTATATCTAAACGGACATTCACAATTTTAGCACGTCATCGGGCGTAGACCGGAGTTTGCGCTTAGATAAATTAAGCACGGTTTATCCTAAGACAAAGTTAGGCTATAAATCAACCGGCAAGGGGCTAATTAACACCAGCTCGGATAGAGTCCGTATCATCGCACCTGCCGCCCGCGCCGATCCACGGACCGATGCTAGAGGTAGCAATTTTCCATGTCAAACGCGGTTAAATGAAGGAACGAAAGATTTATTAGAAACTAGCTTCTGCCCGCGGCTTCGCCCGCGTGGATGTCGGAAATTATCCCACGGGAACGTGATAACAGGATAAAATGTACCTATGTGCTTCCCCAGACTGCCATCTATCTCACGGGCCCTTTGTGGCTAATTACAATAGAAAACCAATTGTGTCTCATTAGTGGTGATTAAGAGGGTACCTATATGATATCTAAAAAAAAAAAACTCAATAACAGAAAATTAAATACCTACCTACCTAAATAAACCTATTTCTGATGATAACTAATCCAAACTCAATAAATAAGCAAAATCCCTAAAAACTAATATCTATAAGAATGACTAATCCTACCTAACAGTATTAGAAAATAACCTACGGTCACTACGTACACTATCAAATATACTATCTATACTTTAAAATTAAAATCTATACCTACGACTTATATAAAAATAAACCTAAATAACTCTAAAAACTAAAAGGAATAAAAATGAACTCCATTGCGGGTGACTTAACCTACGACAAACTTATTATTTGCGGTTGGTGCAGTAATCGGGTATAGGGATCGAACCGCAAAATTAAGTTTGTTTTTTATTGTATATACTTTTCCGGGATAAAAAGTACCCAGTGTGGTGCCCAGGATATTAAAGAATAATTATACCAAGTTTCAACGTAATCGAAACGGTAGTTTTTGCGTGATGCCTGAACAAACAGACAGACAGACAGACAGACAGACCGACAGACAGACAGACAAAAATTTTTTTAATCACATTTTTGGGTTCAGTGTCGGTCTAGTAACACCCCCTGCCATTTATTTTTTTGATATTTTCAATGTACAGAATTTTCACTTCTACAGATTTATTATAAGTATAGATTATGTAGTTAGATGTTGGCTTACAATTTACTTATTAGACGCTCATAAAGTAGTGATAGCTCGTGTATCGGACGGGAACAAACAAGTGTTCAAGCCTTGTAAGTGGAACCTGGGAGTGTACGAATAGGAGCATGTTTTTCACACCTGGATGTGGCTGCTCATATAAAAATTTCAATTTAGCACTAGAAACATCGTGAGGGGCGTTCAGAATACGTGATATACAATACATGCATAATTTATTATATCAACTAGCTGCGCCCCGAGGTTTCATCCATCCATCCACCCTTCCATCCATCCATCCATACGAACTTTCACATTTATAATATTAGTAGGATAATAAAATGTGTGTGCCAGTGTGAATATTACATATCAGCATTATATTCAAGAATTACATCGGTATACCGTTTGTATTCATGTTATGATATGTAATAGGTAGGTAATAGCGAGTAAGTATATAGATTTAAATTATCGTTACCGGAAGTTTTAAACCTGCACAAAGCAAACATATCGATGAATCTTCATTGTACACAACACACCCGACAAAACATTACCCACCGAAGTTGTTGGTCCAATCCAAATAAAGTTTGTTGGACGACAACTTTTTCAACGCTATTATTTATCTGAGTACTGAACCAACCAGTTCCTTAAATGACATTATGTGGACAGCAAAAAAACAAATTACTTACAAACCAGTGTTAGATAAGTATGTAGATTGCACTGTCAAATGTGACAGCGCTGGGCAAAATTGTTTCAAGTTTCTGGAGAATTTTAGTAAAAAAATGTAGCCCATCTATGGATGTGTGCTATCACTCATAAGGGTGAAATGATTAAGTTATCAATAATTTCCAACAGTTAAATAATTTTGAACCAAATGAGATTAAAGTGGATATTTCAAAATTCACTGATGAAAATCTTCATTCAAAACTACGTCAACAACATGAAACAAAACAGTCTGCAACATTATGGACTACAAACATTAGAAAGTATAGTGTATTAGATCGGGTGAAAACCGACACCTCAATTGCTGAGGATAAGTCATATTGATTACGGCAATTTGTTGAGCCGCACAGACAAGTCGTTGTCCATTTTAGAACGTGTCGTGTTCGAGCGTCCGCGATATATACGCACACGACTGACAAACGTGTTTTAAAACTTTATTGAGTTGGACAACCGTATAAACATCTAAACCTTTGGGAACTTAATGGTTGTCAATGACATAAAGAATTAAGAAGATGACATTTTGTGGAAAATCGACCATGCATACTTGTTTATCTAACCCAACGAGTATGAAACACTTGGATCTAGGGTATTATGTAATGAAGTGCAAAAAGCGGATGCCGGAATGGAGAGGATGACAATCTGGGGCTCCCCACGATTTGCGCGACAACGAGCAGCAAGGTCGCCGTCTGATTGTCGGTAATAGTGCCACTTATGATTTGCTGACGACACATTGGCCCAATTTTAGCTGCACTTTTTTACTCCCAATTTTAGACGGTTCGATAAACTAACAAGATTATTTCATATTACTACTTTCATACTGCTCGTAAAACTAGAAAGTAAAATGTGCCTATTAAGAAACCCACAAGTTTCCAACCTGAAACGCTCTCTAAAGTTTTCCAGGCGTATTCAGTATTTCCCTATTAAGTCGTTAGGATAATGGTCATTTGCGTAACTCGCGATGCAGATCCGGCACTTGTTTGATACTGAGAGGCCAATTGTGGTCCGTCCTGACTCTTGACAGGATGATAGTGGGCTCTCGAACGTGCTCGTCGTGACTATTTTTAGGTCTTAGATGGCATCACCGAAACATTCCATTGAATTGTCAATTTCGTGTGCTTTTTGCCTCGAGTGCGTCTCGCTTCAGTTGTTGACCATTGGGTATGTTTGGTATGTCCACTACAAAATTGCGCCGTGACTGCGTTACAAATTGTAATTGACTTTGTCAAGTTCAAACTGATTACCATGAAGTACGCGTAATTTAAATGGAAGATCATAATAACGAAGTACAATCCCAATGGTATGTAGAAATACCCATATGGTTTACATTATACATATTTTAACTTTTTAGTTTTAAGAAAAACAATTACCTTATTTGGAAAGGCTATAAAATTTCCAGGTTTACAACAAATCTTAGCGGGTACACCAAATCTGAAACAAAAAATATTTCGTTATCAGCATTTTCTCATGTTGCTTCGCCTAAATGTATTCAATTGTCATTTAGGTTAATCGATACTATTTTGGTCCAATTCTCAAACGCCAAGACCTTGTCCTTAATTTGTTGAGTAAATTAAAAATATCTTCTCGTGACTGACGTTACTGTGTAGCTGTTAGTTTTATAAAACCTAGAAATGTTATAACCCGGCCAGGATGTAGTACGAATTTCTTGTGTATAATCGTGTACACTAATGTATTTGATTACTGTGTTCTTCGTATCAGGTATATAACAGTGTTAACAAGGAAGATAATTATTTAATGGTCGCGAACGTGGAGAATCTTTGCAATAAAAACTAGTTGCAGTAAAGTGGTTGCAGCTGTCTATTATGTTTTGTTAGTCGTTTTGCAACAGATGTTCGACAATATAAAGTTAAAGCAGCTGCTTAGATTAGTCATAATTCATAAGTAAAAGTGCATGAGTGTACACAAAATGTACGTACGAGTAGTTATGCCAGATTTTAATACTTTTGCATAAAGTTTACTGTCGATTACAAACAGTTAGAATTAAAATGATAATGTTCAAAACCGCAAAACAGTCAATAGTAAACACGCGGTTAACCGTAACAATAGAATGGAAATAAAAATATACTGTAAGTATGGCGTTAGAATATATTTACATTTAATATTAATATTGATGAAGATAATAGAGTAGGTAATATCATTCTGGAAAAATCCGTGATTATGCATTAAGTCATAAGAATGCGTGTTAAAGTTGATGCAACTGGGTTTTATAATGCAGTCGTTATGCGGCGTTGAGTCGGCCTTCGCCACGGCAACGGTCCCATTGTCTGCGACTGCTACAATGAACACTTGGAAACCAGATACCCGCGTCTTATGTCTTGTGTCTCCGGTTTAATAATTACAGTGTACACGGGAAGTGCTTGGTTCATGCGAGCGCTGAAAATTGTCACCCGACTGCACTTAGTTCCGTATCTGCAATATAGCGAGTGACCGAAACGTTTTTGATCGATCTATCCATTAACTAGTAGATTCGCTGACATCCGGATGAGCGGCCTCGGGCTCTTCGTTAGTTAATGGGTCATTATCTGATACAGCTCTGAAGCGGATCAATTTATACGAGTCCGTTTGTACTTACTCTTTTTTTTCCTCACAATATTGGTTTTGTCAACTTTTGTCTAGTCATAAATATCGTAATTGAGATGTTATCGTACAACATTTCTCAGATCCGTGTTTTCCTATTTCATGTTTGGTTTGTATAGGCAATATATTAAGAATAAATTCCGCATTGTGTATGTGGTTTATAGTCCCATTTTGCAGATTGCTCAGTTAACCACAAGAGCGCGCGAGGTAGCCGGGATTTCCAATAACGCTAGGGGAAGCCGATGGACAGGCAATTGTCTTGACAGGGGTCAAATAACCAAAGAGGCAAGGGACTAGGAAAATACGATCAACCTTTGCGTTTTATGTGCTTTGTTTAAACGTTTTTGAATACTGTTTCGTGTTCCTGTTTGATACTGTCGTCGGTTTCGGTTTTTTGAGTTGGTGATCCGAAGGTTTTGCCACAAATAAGAAAAATTCTTCTACATTCTAAAATGTTTCATATCTTCAATCAGGCTGTGATATCAAATCTCTTTGTCTAGCATCAGACCCGCCTATACAATGTGTCGCACGTCTTTTGACGCGAGATATGGCTGTTCATGCAGACCGCCCCCACACTCCCATTCTAAATTGCCTGACAAAATCTCGCATCCCTTTGTGTAATAGAGTTATTATTACGGGCCGTTGATTTGATGAGGATCCCTCAGAAGTATATATTTATTTTACGATACGATACCTTTTATATTCTCTTTAGGATTCTACAGCTCTACATTGAGTTTCTAGTTTCAATTCTAATGTAATTTAAAAAAAAATCTTATCTTAATGTACGTAGTTCAAGGTTTTCATACAATTTAAAGGAAAAATCAAGCCCAAGAGGATAAATAATAGCCTTATCCACACGGCTGACTTGGAAATGCCGGGACTTTAGGTCGTTCCCGTAGGGTGGGGGGTTGTGGAACTGCGTAGTTTCCTCTGTTGCCATGGCGACGCCCCGCACGTGGCCCGTCCTTTTCGCAACCTGCCTCCGAATTAGCAGACTGAAACACGACCCATCAACTCATAGGTTATCCCATTATGGTGGCCGGTTTCACCCAGAATGTCCCATCACATGTAATCGCGCGTGTAATATAGGTATCAGACAATTTAAAGCCCTTCGCGTAAATGATTCACTCGCTTTAATCATGTTGGCCTGGAAAAGTGGATTGTACAAACATATTACATTTAAATTGATAATCACACCTCCCCTTTTTGTTGTGCGTTCTATTGAGATATTTCAAACGTTTTTATTAAATGGTTTTCTCTCAGAGGCGTGTTATGTGTTACTATGAGGCAGCACCCTAGTCTAATTGCATTTTATTTATTCAGGACTCTAGTACCCTTGAACGATCATAAAACCGACATGAGGGTTGCAGCCCTAGTTGCTCATTAGTTTATGCTTTTGGATAGAATTGAATTATATATCACTAAATGAAGTACTAAGTAGGCACATGTTCATTGGCAACATCTTTGAGTTTATGCAAGATTAAATTTTAAGCTTTAAATAGACTAAGGTAGGTTATTATTAGATGACGATTGTTTACAATACAAATTCCTTTAGGCAGTCAATTATTTGCTTCTAGGGGTAAAAATAGGTTAAAAGCAATTTTTCCGAGCTTTCGACTAATCCCTCTTTTATCTCGGACACTTTCGACTTTTAATTGAGGATTGCGATCCGCCATCATTTGCCGAAAAAAGGTTTTATTAATCGCTTGGTCGGCATCGAGGTTCCCCCACGAATAATGCTCTGATAAACGGTTAAAACACAATTCGGTTTGAAATTCAAATTGGATTCAATTTCAAGATAATCCCAACTTATGGTCTGATAGTACCAGTAGTAGATACCAACGCCAATTTTTTATTTTCATTTCTTTAATCAGTTTCCGTTACACTCTTAATATTTTTGTTTTTTATAAATTGTTTGACTGATTTCTAAGATACCTAATATTTTTCTAAAAACTAATATTGCTGAATAATTTTAAAAACTAATTACTTTGTAAACTAAATACCTAGAAACGCTTCTGGGAAACGTCTAACTAAAAACAAGCTTGGAGTGTTTTCACTAGGGATCGCCATAAAATAATAACTCCACATTAATATTCGTGCTGACACCAGAATATTACAAAGAGTATGTCATTTAACAAATTGTTGCTGATGTCATGCTTGTTCTGTAATAAAAACTCCCCTCTAGTAATGCAATCGATACCGGGTACCTCCATTACATATTTATTGCAAACAGGGTCTCGGGACTGCTGAGGAAAATGGAAATGGTCTCCTTACTTTATACGGCCGCTAACAGTCTTCTCTAGATTTTATCATAATTGCGGAACATTACAGTTCCAACTCTGAACATTATAGACTTTTCGGAATCGTCAAGTTACTTCGTAGAGCTGGGTCAAAGTTTAAAAAGTGAGTTATTTCTGGAAAGTCACCTTTTTATCGCTTGGGTAAGTTGGTCACGTAATAAAATCAAAAACTCACAAATGTGTGTCTCGCAACTTTTGGCGTTTGTAAGTGATGATAGCGAGTGACAGGTTGTGAACGTTGTGATCGATGACTAGCATGGACATTTTATAAGCATTGGCGTGATATGAATGTTAACCCAATTATAAAACAGTAAAACAGTTACAGTTTAAATCGCCTGTATGAAATATTCAAACAGTGTGCAATAAATTAGTTTTATGCTCACACTAAACGTGCGTTGGAAACGAATCGATAGTTCTTTACAAAGAAATAGCTATTCTGAACACTTCCGGTTATGTTAATTTAATACCAACGTCCTTGGGCATTCTATGAATTTTAAATGTTTACCATTTTTTGTCATCATTAATGGCTTTATTTCTATAGATAGCACTCAACATCAACGTATTTTAAATGAATCTTAACGAGTTGCTTAGATACCTGTACGATTAGCAACGAAAACCCACTAAAATAAATTATTCCTCTATATTACGGTGACGGCACGGTTGGCGCAGTGGTTAAGCGATTGACTGCTGCGCTGCGTGTCGCGGGTTCGATTCCCGCACGGAACAAATATTTGTATGACCTACATGTATTTGTTCCGAGTCTGGGTGTTTTTCTATCTATAATATGTATGTATTTACAAAAAAAAATGTATATAAGTAGTTTATCAGCCATCTTGTTACCATAACACAAGCATTAGGTTGCTTAGCTTGGGACTAGATGGCGCTGTGTGAAATGTCCAGGGATATTATTATTATTATTATTATTATTACAAGTTCGCATACGTATAATACTCAATGGCAGTTAACTTTGCGTTTAAGTATATGGGCCGGGAGCTTTCAAACTTTGCATTAATTACCGCCGAGCAACTTTGCCCGCTGAACAAACTGTTCGGGCAATAAACATTGTGCAATATCTCACTAATTAAGTTCCCAGTCCTGAAGTTAGCGCAACACGAACGAAGTTTAACGAATGATAATTATGTATAAGTATAGAAATCCTGTACCCATTTACTGTTTAAAACTTCAAGATTTTTCTAGAAAATGTATTGAATCAGAAATTGTGTGGGAATGTTAAAACCTTCTAATGTTGTCATAGAAAAACTGTTGGTATTTTTTCTGTGAGACAAAATGTATTTTTATTCAGCCTCAAATGATTGTAAATGGACCAAGTTTTCGCTCCCCTAACGAAAAAGTTTTGCGCTTTGTAAACAGAACGCGGGCAGAGTTTGCCGTTTGCATATGAAATGCTGTTAGTAGTCCGGCCTGGGGATTAAACCACACGCACCGGGTACTACATTTCTATAGGGACATGTTGCAGGGAGAAATGAGTCATCATAATAGTGATACAGTTCTGACTTATACGAGTAACTTACTACGAATTACTCACAGATTCAATGCGTCATTTTACAATCCTTCGATGAGTCATTTGATCTTGCTTTAAGATGAATGATTCGACGTCTTTATTTGATTCAAAACACTCATTTGAATACTACGAAATGGAATTCAAGGCTTTAATAGTAATTGAGATTGACTGAGACTAAAACGTATTTTAACGTAAAACCATATTCTCGTAAGTTTTATGTAGGACCGATAAAGGCTGCTGTAAATTACAGGAGGTCAACGAACTAAGAGCAGGGCAAGGATGAGTCATCGGTCACCGTAACATTTCGAATTCACCATTCGCTTGCAAAAATACGTCTCCAGTTGACGATGAGACGCAAATGAACTCGCTTACTTCTCGGTCACGTATGGATGGTAAAATTCTTGATGCATGTTCCACTCACACGCAAACGCCGCATAGTTATATTTTTGTGACGGTACTTATCACATTCCTCAGAGAACCTCTCAAATCTAACAAATAGGAGTTAATTGAAGTACTGGAATATACTCTGTACTCGACGGGAAAGGAACAAAGCGTACGTATTGAATATTCATTAATGAGCGCCATAATAACGGAAGGATTCGAGAGCCCTGCATTCCGCGTGGTGAGAGCCATTCACAATGCTCTGAGCTACGGACAGAATGAACCGGGAGGGAACGATAATTTACCGGACTTTTACTGTAATAAATGAAGTGTAATGGGAGACCGTATCAGTGTACCTACACACGCACAGAATTCATTGGGTTTATGCATGGGTTTGGGTAGTCATTTTGTTGCGATTTGCTTTTTGCTCACAACTTTTGTACAACAGTACAATTATTTACTTTAATCATATCTGAAGGCCACTACTCGTAATTTAAAATGTTCAAAATCTAGTCACAGTCTCATCTCGGCAACAAGTAAATATCAAAAACTTGTCAAAATGTAGGGAAATTAGAGGTATTTTTAACAGATTGAGACTGAGATCAGACTGTGAACGTTCTTAAAATTACGAGAATTGCCCCTCTGATATCCACCCATGCATAGATACTATAAGCCCTTATAGCCTATACAATTTTTCCTTACAAAACCTTTTCCTGAGCTTATCTCATTTCCAGTAACAAAAGTCTGTCTATCTACTTCGATACTTTAATTAATAGCTTTTTCTATACAGAAGCCTCCTTCACATTTCCAGTTTGTATAAACTTGACCCAGTTACAATATGAGGGCAACTAGGAGAGCATGGCCTTCATCCAGTTTCCAATGCGAGCATGTAGAAAATTTTGCCGAGAGAGAGAGAATACGTCAATTATACCGACTACACGACCTGTAGCATGTTTTTTCCCGACGTGAACAGCTCTCGTGAAAATTCATTTCGGAGTTTCGCTTCCGAGCATGTTCCATGTTGTTTGTTTGAATCCAATCAATTTGTTTGGTATTACGTTTTCTTGATCCCCTACTTATATGTTCTTTTTCAGTTTGTCTTTATGGTAGTAAAACCAGTAACTAAATCACTGTTTTCCAAATTGAGAATATTCTACAACAGTCAAACAAGATTGGGGTGTTGAATCCCACACTTACAAATTACTGCTCGTAATCTAATTAACACCTATAAATGTCTCATGATTTAGGTGTGGAGACTATTACCGAGTTACTGGATAATGTTTTTCGCCTTCAATAACATTAATTTGGAGAATGACGTGTTAACGATTACGAGGCAAGGTCGTCGATTAATTTCCGCGGTCATTTCAACAACGCGTGCCACAGATGACACAAACATTACATGTTTGCTATTACAGAACGAATGTATATTTAATATTATGCTCATGTTAATTAGCCCCAAAATACGATTTGCTTATCTCAAAACATTATTTAGTTTGACCTTTATCGAATTAGTTGAGACAAGATTTAAATCATCTTTTAAAGAGTTATGCAATTCAAGGCGTTTCTTCAGACTCTTTATAAAGTAATCCATAGATGTAATCTTGTAATTCTTCCGCTCCTAACCCTGTTCTGGATTGGTTATAGAATTGCACAGTGATGCAAAACCAGGATGTAATATGTTGTTTCTAGATAGGTATTTAATCATTTTAATTATATCTCTTGACGACGTCTAGCGTCGAGTGCAATCCAGCACTATGTACTCCTTTAGCAAGTGTAGTAATGAGAGATGGATAATCAGTGGACCGTGCACTAACGGGAGTCACACTTCAAGTGCAACGGTCATATGATATATTGAAACAAAATATCTTTAATCTCGCAGTATTAAATTTATTAGGAGTCTAAAATAAGTACTCACATATACATACTATTAAGAATGCAATTGATATGCAGTGAAAATCTGATGCAAAAATACTAAAACTAATACAAATGTTATAGAGAAACGCATAAAGGTTTGACGTAGCAATAACGAGCTTTATTATTACCAGTCCTAGCAATAAAATGGTACAGTTTATTGCTACAGACGGTGGACCGCGATCAGGCTCTCCAACTTCAAGTGGAGCGATTTTACGATCAAAGCTTAAATAAATAAATCATTTTACCCACTTTGACAAGAGTTTCATAACAATTGTGATTGATATCGTCGTCAGCAGTATGAATAGCCATAAATTAAATGGGTCTGTGAATGCGAATGCTATAATTACATTGAAAAGGTCTCCATATCAAAAATAGATTCAATGATTTGGTTGATTCATTGTAAACAAACATTCGTTCGCATTCTTTGTTCTCAAACAAAGAACAAAGTTTACCGTAGACTGGAGCACTCTCTAGTGAAGTTACGTGCGGTGGCTTCAACTACAAGTCGAGTGGAGTGCTTGTTCAACATGTCTCCTGTGAAGATGTCGCAACGCTCTCGCTGCCTGCGAGCAGCCTGCCACTTCTGTTTAGACTACTGTATATCGTCACGCTTACTTACATAGACTTGTATAGCATTCAGTACAATATTTTGAGACCAAACTACTTAAAAAATTCTTTGATGACTACCAAAAATACCTGAGTTTTGTTTGTTTGTAAAAGTCGAAGTTTATGCTTAGCTTGCTACTCTTCCAGAGAGCTTTAATTCTCAAGTCAAATAAACAGCGTCTTTTCCATAAGAGCTTTTATGAAAGTAATGAATGTAATGATTAGATACTTATTATTTAAAATTGTATACCTCTTATTAAACAAACAATAATACCAAATCTAAAGGTTGGTTGTAGGTTTAAAATAATATTAAGTTTGTTCAATAAAAAATTTAATTCATTTCTTCCATCTTCTGAATTGAGATTATTGTAGAATACGTAGGATAGGACGTGCGCGTGTTCCGAGTTCGTGACCAGCGAGTATGATAAACAAATTCTTCGACAGTCTCGGCACGTTCATACTGAACTACATACGACTTATTATATTAATTCATTCTCCATATAATAATGTATTGCTTATGTTCTATTACTTGGGGGGAATATTATATGCCACTCGTTTTAAAACAACCTACTTTCTTGACCTTCTATATATTACGCAAACAAGAATGTTTATCTCTACGAGCATCACATCAGACAATGATTTCTCGTCGTGCTCGTGACGCTGTGAATTCAAAATCATGTATAACGTTATAATTTTGTGTTCGTTGTATGGAGGCTGACGCTGAATACCAGAAAAGCATTTGGCTAAAAACTTGGAGCACTTTTGCGAAATTAAACTGCTCGTTTTTTACATCGGCTACGTGGAATGACTTGTGGTTTTGTCATGTTTTAAAAATGTTTCGCATTCAGATTTTGCCCAACTCTGATGGAAAAATCCATTTATTATTCTGGTCCATGGTTGGTCGGTTTACGTTTTATTTGTCTAGTTGTGTCGCGTGTCGTTTGGTTGTTGTTCCCGGGAGACGGTTGTGGTGCAGTGGCGCAGCGGGTAACGGAAGACTTCGGTTCTCGCTTCACAATTAGTGCCTTGTCCCGTTACCTACGCATTGTCCGCTTTAATACTCCACCGGTTATATTCCTTTGTGCATTCTTAATGGAAAGTTTCAGATTGTTTGTTTTACGTTGAGTATTTTACTAGCAAACTGCCTATTGTGGAGGAAAAATGTTATGTATACTCCAATATATTTACATGAATCTGTGTAAACCTCATTGTTCCATGCAGTAAGCTGAAACTCGAAATCATGCTTATGTGAATTATGAAAAAAATGAAATATTATGAAAATTATTAAAATGAGCAGTACTTAAATGAATGAACTGGGTCTGAAGTGGATGAACTCATCCCGCGGGATAAGTTCAGGCGGCCTCAGTTGACTAAAGAGCCGATGTCGTTACGCTTGATATTTATAAAGGTGCCCTAAACACATATCTTACTGCTGCCATAAACAATCTCTGAATCCGATCAGCGCTGAAACGTGGGGCGTCTTTCAGTGTTATCTAACGTCCCTATTCCTATCAATTTGTCATTAAGGGCTCAATTACATCCTTCTGTTTGAATTTGAATATAATATAATTCAAATAATGCTCGACCGTTAGCAATGGCGTGCGCCCTCGAAAAGGGACCACCGGAAATGTATCACCGTGAAACGCAACGGCTTCCTGAATTCTGATTAAACTAATTCAGCATTAATAATAAATTAGAAAGCTATATAGAACGTATTAAGAGGCTTATATTTTAATTTATAGTTATCGTTCGTTAGAATTATTTATCCTTTCACAAATTCTCAATTGTTCCAATATAAAATGATGTATTATCCCAAGTTCAATGAGAGTATAAAATATTGAAACCTTCAATCAGCCTTCATAGAAAGCCAAGGACACCAGCCATCCGCCCGGGCGAGACCTTCCTTTTAGCCTTGGACGATAAATGTGCGTCTGTGCGTCATGCCCTTGAGCCTCACTGGGGATTCAGTATGATTGTGATACCTTTGTATTAATGAGATTGCTATGTTAATCTCTTATCAGAGTCGATTCTTTGAGAGAATCTCCAATTTCGTTTGAATATCACACGAAAACGTTAAAAAGCTTACAAATGGTCGCCTTTGGCCCTGACTAATGCTTACTATATTCTGCCTGCTGCCATAACATTCTGTTAACACGAAAATGTTTATGAATGAGCTCAGTATCCTCGTCGATCGACAAACATTATATCTGTTTCTGCTTCATTTGTCTTCATGTATTATAATTTATTATTCCACGACACACACATTTTAGCAAGGTATTTTTTTTTTTGAATATTTTATACTTTGTTCTTCTTCCATAACTTGTTTAAAACTCGTATATAGGTTAGTTAAGTACCTTCGTTTCTAATACTTTTCCGATTTGCCATTCCCACAGGAAAGTTATATTCGTTCACAAATAATACGAATCCTCTTATACGTCGCATAATCCAGTTAGAAATGGATAAAAAATTGAGCCTAGTACAGAGAAGTATAGAGCCATCTTTTTTTTATTAAATACAGAGTAACCGACGAAAAACTTCTACGGGTTTAGAATCATGTGCAGAATTCATGGTTACAGTTAGCGCGTCGATGTACATGCCACATTATAATATGACTGAATTTGTAAGCATAACACACAACAGCCTGGCTTCCTTTTCAATTTTCAGTGTCCAGTCTATAAATCATTTGCATCGCATGATCCATCACAGGTCGGACATGGGAACGTTTCATGTCGGATATTTCGACTAGCTTCGGATACTGATTTGATATTAATCAAACTACTTCCCTACTAGATTTATAGTCCATAATTATACTACTAATATCCCGAATATGTACTAGGTACGTACGAGTATATCCCATATATATACTTACTAGCTTCTGTCCACGATTCGTCTGCGTGAAATTTCGCAAATCGCGCGCCCGCTTTAAATGAGCCTTCGTCAAGAATTAGGCTACGAATATAAAAAGAATTTTTCAAATCCGACAGGGCGTTAGAGAGATTAGTGCATTCAGACATCCGATTCAGACAGACAGAAAGATGCGGCGCGAGGACTTTGTTTTATAATATGTAGTGAATGATATCTAAATTCGGAATTTCACACTCTGAATTACAAAGGTATCCGGACGGGAAGTCCTAGAAAACTGTATTTCATCAATGTCAAGGACATCAGACATGACCCAATACAGCATTAGTGGTATGCTGAGGAAATGGGATTATTTTCGGGCGGATATTAAATTATAGCCGGTGAGAGCCGGATTACGTGGTGCGGGTTCCATTGTAGTCGAAACTTTACAACCCAATTATCAATGACGAAGAATAAATCATGGTATCACTAAAAAGGATAGGCTCAAGTGGCTATAAATTATTCTAGAGGCACTCTAACGCCTTTTAGAGTGTGAACAACGATAAACATTTCCTCTAGATGTAATAACATGACAGTAAAAGGCCCATAACATTTATTTGTAATTATGCGTGGACACAACACGTGGTTGCGCACGCGCCGGAAGCTCGGGATAGTCGATACTTGCGTGACATTGTTTAACTGCCGACACCTGCCACCTCCGATCATGCGGAGAATTTCAAATAGATGACTCCGAAATAATTAATTGGAAACTAAATTGAACTTAATAACGTAGTTACAAACGCAGGTCAGTCTTCGGGTCTACTTAATCAAATACAGCCTGCAGGTGGTCACAAGAATGAATGTGGTGAGTTAAAATTGACTGACTCAAGAACACAAAATGCTCTGGAAGTGATCTAGCGACTGACGATCTAGCGGATGGCGACGATGATCGGTGATTTATGAGTACGAAACTATTTCGTACTCATAAGTCACTGATTTTTGATGTACCAATTTACAAACCTAACATCATCGGTGCACTCTAATAAGTAAAGCCCACGAAGAAGCGTCCGCGCGTGTTCATTTAATTTCCTCGCGGTGACCGCGATAGCCGCTTGTTGGTTCAATGTAAGTAATTAATTTTACCGAGCTTCGTTAATGTGGTCGGGACAACTTAATAACACCGCTCTTCGCGTTGGCAATAGCAACGAGAATGTTCGTGGTGCACTAAAACACATCATACATTCTGAAATTGTATTGTTCCACAACATCGTTGAATGTTCCGCCGTTGTGTTGCATATTTGTACCTCATTGTATTCAGCAACAATGTGATGTAATTCAGTTGCTTTTTAAACATTGTGGTGTGATTAAACAATGCATGGTAAATTTTTCATTACTACAGTTATTTATTAAAATTTTGTTTCTAAAGCCTGATTTTTTTAAACATTGTCATGAAGTTACTTGAATTCTAAATAGTTTTAGCAATAATAGGCATAATATGAATTCAAATGATTCAAATAATGTACATTCGATGTTAATTGAATTCAAGATTCTCCACAGCAACGAATTGGATAAATGGAAATTATACTCCAGTTGTATTCACGGTATTGATTAACATAGAGATGATATAGGTGTATGGTAAATATTTGACTTAGTCAAGGTTGGCAGCCGCCACTAAATGCGTCCAGCCAGCTACCGGAGCCTGGTACGCACGCAGCTCGCTAACAAATCTCGCCAATCGATTGTTCTCGAACCTTGAACTCGAACCTCGTCTCGCACTACGCCGGTGTTCACAGAAAGTACTCAGAACAAGTAAAATAACATCACGTTTCTAAATCCGATTCAAGAACAACACCCACTTTTGAAAAATTACGAGCTTATTATTACAATCCTTCGATATGGGGTAACGTGAAACATTATAAACATACTACACAAGTTATGAAGTTAATCGAAGCCGGGAAAATTAACACTATTCATGAAGGAGAAACTTAGTAGGACTGTCGTGACAGCAAGGTGTCGCCATCGTCTGGCGCCTGAGGAAAAAGTTGCACACTTGCAGAATGGGGACTACATTGCGTTTCACGTTGCGTCATATATGTTGGAAACAGACGCATCTCGACCACTTTTTACATTGCTGAGAAACTGTCTCAATCAACTTTCAACGTACTAAGTAGGAAGGCAAAGAAACCCCAACAAATAAATGCAACTTGCCTTTATACGAGTAAATGGATGTATAGCTCAGTCATTGACTTTTTTTATCTTCTCCTAGTCACTATGCCTAGCTTTGAAATACATATTGGCAGCGTTAAATGAAACTGTGCAGTAAACGTATTTTGCAGTCTAATCGGAGAAAATACAATTGGCCTCATTTCGCGACCCAGTTACTTCCTTCAGCGAATATTAAAAAAAATATGTTCTAAAAGAAAAGGAGCAGCTGCATCTCGGTCCCCTCACTCTACTCTAATCATTGTTCGTCCAAAGGGTCGTCCGAAATGGGGAGCAATGGCCGCGTTACAAAAAAAAACTGTAATAAAAGAACGCATCCAGGTACCCACGCATGGATCTATTAACTTTATCTCATAACGGATGATCAACTAATCATAACATTTTTTTCCATATTTTGACCAAATAAGTAGATTTTCTATTCCATCGTTTCAAGTCTCAGCTACTACCCTTTTGAACAAATTATTTGTATTTGCCGTCTCTTACAGTAGACAACCCAATTGAAACGTAGACAAATTGCAAGATATAGTTACAAGTCATAGTACATCTGTAGGTGAAAGCATGCGAGCATGCAATAACAACTAACAGCTCGCAATGCGTACAATGTTTAGTGCATTGCGGACTTGTTCAGTTATGACGATGACGTAGCCGCACTCCTGTTCATCTGCTAATTGAAATTCATTGATTCATACTGGCAGCTGTAGTTATGTCTACCCTATCGAGCTAAATTCCTAATTAACATTTACTCAATGATTACTAATGCTAATTACGGACATTTAGATGTTTGATTAATCGGCGTTAGCTATACCTAAACATACGAGTACATGGTTGGATTCAAACTTTTTTTTTCGGAGAAGCTTTATTTATAGTTTATACTTACAAAAAATCTCAAATTCTCATGATCATATAGGTACAGTAGATTTGAAGACTGTCATTTAAACAATGCTCATATATTCCAGAATTCCAGACTAACATCTAAATCATGCTCATTTATAAAAATATTTCCTGCAATAGATAAGTACTATGTATAATATATATAGATGCTATGTATAATAAACGCCAGGATCCCTTCATTGATAGCTCCCCTCAATATACGTCGGACTGCTATTGGAAGTGCATTAAAGCTATTAGTAAGTAGTTAGCGCATTCCACACAAAAAGGGAGACCCCTTATAGGGGAGAGATTCTGAGCTCAAATTCACTATATTGAGTTTCTGTTTACTCGCAAATATTATAATGTAGGTACCTAAGCACAGAAGAATATGGACTTATACAGAAAATACGTGCTGTTCTAAACTAAACAACCTCGTTCGTTCCTACTCCATGGCACATGGCACTGAATACCCACGCTCTTTTGTTATGTGAATCATTTAATAAGCTACATAGCTTCACCATTTACGGCGACAAATAAATCACGATTAAGGTACTTCGACCTGTTAACAAGTCATAATACGATATTAAAGTGGCTGTGATATAAGCGGTCATGAGAACATGGATAATTGTATTAAGGTAGTTGGTAAACTTATGCTCATGCGATTCTGTTGGCAGTCCACATCTTACACGGTCACGGAAGGTCATCACCGAGCTTGTTCCGTCAAGATCAGGGCCACGCGGTCACCGGCCGAGCGTGTTCTACGCCTCACTGATCGGTTACTTCATGTCAACAGTTTTTTATTCTCTCCCTTGGTCGATCCTGTTGATGATGTCATTTTCTTATCTTTAGAATACTTCGCCCGTCGCGCTTTGATGGTTAAATAATTACAATTGCAAATACTCTGTCAAATAAATTTCCATACTTTGTTATCGCTGTCAGAAATACGTTTCTAAACAATTTGTTCACGAAAACATGGCATTATATTATATTCTGAATTCATGAGTTACACTTAAGTGAATATGGTAGTAACATCTTGGAGATTAAGTAGCTGTAATGTAGCCCTTCCAGGATATAGCAGCACTTAAAACCAATGATCGCCTTACAATTATTTCCGTCGCATCAAACCTAAGGAGTGACGACGTAGAGGAAGCCTTGCATTTCAGTTGAATTGGAAGATTTGTTCACTCACCAGTTATTGATGAGTTGTCGTAAAGAAATTTAATAAGCTCAAGTATTTGTTGTAGCAGACTTGTGAGTCGTATCGCGGGGAGGCGTCGCGCGGGCGCGTATCGATCGCGCCGCTACCGCGCGGCCTGCATACGAATACCAGAATCGCCCTCCGTTCAGCCCCTTATCAACCACTTCCACCTACTAGACCCCAAGCCCTTCGTTAGTGTCGTGACCTGCTTGATTGTTGTGTCAACTCTGCGCTGAGTCGCTGACTCGACACGACTTACCAGGCTACTAAACATGAACTGAACACTGCGATAACATTCTAACAAGAAGAGCCATAAAAAATATTAGCAGTAGCGTGTCTGTTCAGGCACAATGTTTGACTCTTGGATGTAATGACGCTAAATTACAAAAAACTTTCCCTGTATACCCTCGGTGCGAAGAATGTGACCTCGTTTCGTGCAAATTGGACGAGCAACATTTACATAGACGTAACGATGAGGTCACAGATACAACTCATAGGTACACCTATTATCTCTAAATCATTAGCAAGCGCCTATGCCTATGAGCTAATCGAAAAATAGCAATAGCAAAACAAAGTAAGTTACACCTTTATTCGGATAACGTCGTGGAATTGTTTATAAACATCGTTTCGAACACAATCCATTTTAGTAGATGTTGGCATCATGAATAGTTAGTGATTGTAGTTACGACACTCTGTCTGAATTTTAACAAGTGCTAAGAAAGGGAACCTGAAACTAAACAAAAAGTCCTCTAGTAAAACGATCCAATTTGCATTTTTTGTACTTCGTTTTATTTGCAATCTAAAACACCCATGTAGCAGAATATTGATGCACTTCATGCAAATCTGTATCAATTTAAATGATACAACAAAATTAGCAGCTGTTTTGACAAAAATCGGCATAACATTTATATTTTTATCATGATCTGCAATTTAGAAAGTTCCTTGTCTGGGCTATTTAACTGATTATGTTGCGGGGGTGCGTTACACCCAAAAATTGGAGCAATTTTCCAGCCGAGAACTCGCCTGCTTATAGAGCGTCGCAAAATGTCTCCGTGACGCCTGCACACAACTAAGTGGGGCAGGCAAGCTGTGGGGTCCATAGATTTATACTCGTGTAAATTTCATAACTGGGGTTTCGAATCCAGAATAATAACTTTGAATTAATGTATACCGTGAACATATTTTAAGTAAAGCTTGCTATAGGTTCCGGGTAACTTTAATTTAACTGCTCGTATACATTCTCTCTGCACACATAAGTATTAAACTAATTTGCGACGACAATTTGCGATAGCCGATTGTTATTTTCTCATTACACTTTTCTCTTGAAGTGGGTCGAAGTAATGATGAGACGGTGAACACTTAATATTTTCATTTGTAAATGAAAATAAACTGTACAGTATCGATGCATAAACAGCAGCAACTTGATCGAGCAAACGGAAATGGCCAACTAGAAGCGGAGGCAACTCGATGAAGGCAATTTAGCGAGACTTCTCCCGGGGCATCGTCTTATTAACAATCGCGTTATGATAATCGCCGGCTACTAAAATAATTCACGATTTATCCCAATAAGGCATAAAACTATAATTATAATTCGTTAAATATACTAGCATAACATATATAATTTTAGCGAGTCTTTTCAGACTTTCAGGAGAGTTCATAATAGCCAAATTGGATTTAGATGTTTATTTTAGTGTGTGGAAAGTGTCCCGATGACGTAGTCGCTAGAATGAACTCACAGATCGATACGACGACGCCAATTGGTCGTTGTCGCGACTCGCGACAACAGAGGGTTCAACAATCGAAACATTAGAATCTGTTGCTATGTTTACAATTGTTAGCATCGCATGGCTAGAAGGTTTGACTATGAGAATGAAATCTACCAAACGATCTGTGAATTCTATGATAGTGACTACAATCAAAAACCCAATCAATATCTCTACCGGCTCGTCCCAAAAGGTTGGTAAGGTTTTTTTGTGAAATCTGTTTGCCCGATTTCGACACAATGTGATTTCCAGCAATTGTGTCGGCAATTTATTTGTATTGACAGTATACACGTGGAACCACAGCTGCAGCTTACGTTACGATGTAGAATAACAACACTTACAATACACCTTCAGTGTCCTCTGCCCCTAGCAGATGTTTGCGCGATTTTGCACTTCGATAACAAACGCGTCTTATAAAATGCAGTGATGTTATCAAAATACACGAAAATAGCGATGAGATCAATTTCTAACAATGTGTTTACGCGAATTAAAGTGAACGTAGGTCCTATGCTCTTATGTGTTATAGGCGCCTAAATCTTAAACATACAAATAATCTTTATGATAATTTTTATGTTAAAGAGTCTCATTGTAATTGAATAGCAATTGGCATTCCTACATATTTTCAAATAGTTATTTTTACTGATCAACTTACGCCGTAATTAGATGACATATATGAAGTCATAAAGATTATATTTGATCCAAAAATGATGTGCTGTAACAGATGAATGAAATTCACATCAACCTAATAGTAACCTAAGTACACTCGTATTGATAATCCAAGTTAAAACATTTACTAAACAACGTTTAAATACACAGTGATGCCTCTAACCTGAACCTCCGAATATACTTTCAAACATATTTTGGACATTGTTCATTCGATTAGAGTTACGATTGCATAAGTCGTGTATCCGAGTGAACCGGTTTATAAGAAACGTGTCAGGAGATTCTCTTCTGAGTGCTCACGTTCCAGAGAATGCTTGGAGCGCTTGAGACCTCCTATAGTGTTCCTCGGTTGATAATCTAACTGTTCAATGTCGATTACGTTGAATCTTGAATCTGCTATTACCCACGGAAAGATATAAAACGAACTTCTTACCTGGCATATCGAACGGCTCATAGAAAATAAAGTATAGGAAGGTAGGAAAAACGGGATAGGGTCCACCAAAAATTACAATATTAACTTATGGATAGCTAGTTCTACAAATTAAATTAGGTAAGTAACTCAATGTAAATAAATAATATAAACATTAAATAAGACTTCATAATTAAACTTTTAGAAAAACACATTGTTATTAAGTAGGTAAATGTTTTATTGAAAGTCCAATTAATTAGACTCTTGCCTTACCTGTCAGAACGATACAAATCGGCGTCAATATAGCCAGGAAGAGCAGCGAAGCCTCTAAGAAAACACAGAATTCGCGGTTTTTTATACACAACACTGTAACAATGTATTAATCACTTTGCAGTTAATAATTGGATATGTATCCAGTTATTTGTAGTTGACGATTAGAAAAAGAACGCTTCGGATAGATGTAGCACGGTGATAATACTGAGCTTAGCGATAGGGCACACCGCCGCAGTGCGGAGTCTCGGGCAGACTAGCGCGACAAGCGGGAGGAGGCCGGCCAGAGACCATGCTCGAATGACGCTCGGCGCCCCGCGACCGCGCCGCCTGCCATGCGCTGCTGCTCGCTGCACCGACAGCGTAGTGTCCGTCCAGTGTCCACCATCGGACCTGACGCACTTAAACCACTAATCTATATCCCTAAATTGACCAATATATTTTTATAAACTGCATTGTTAGATGCTTCACATAAATTGTTTAAACTTGTAAGATATTTGGTCAAAGGGTCATTAAGAACGAGAAAGTTCATGGTGTACAAGTTCCAAGCCTATTCAGGCTTAGCCAGCGAGTTCAGATATTTGCAAAATGTTGATCAGGCAGAATGTCTCGTCATAACTCTTTTAATAGGTCTATCTCTCGCTCCAGTTCCATCCCTATCAGTTTCTCACTTACCTATTTAACTTTTTGCAAAGGTACTCTTCAAATGAAATAACTGGATTTATGGTTTTCAAAATAAAGACTGTTTTGCAGAAAGTGCAGTCTCATTTGCTTCTTATTAACTTGGTTTTATTTGTTTCTGTTTACAAACTAGTCGTTCATTTTTAGGGTTCCGTAGCCAAATGGCAACGGAACCCTTATGGATTCGTCATGTCTGTCTGTCTGTCTGTCTGTCTGTCTGTCTGTCTGTCTGTCCGTCCGTATGTCACAGCCGCTTTTTTCCGAAACTATAAGAGCTATACTGTTGAAACTTGGTAAGTAGATGTATTCTGTGAACCGCATTAAGATTTTCACACAAAAATAGAAAAAAAACAATAAATTTTGGGGGTCCCCATACTTAGAACTGAAACTCAAATTTTTTTTTTTCTTCAAACCCTTACGTGTGGGGTATCTATGGATAGGTCTTCAAAAATGATATTGAGGTTTCTAATATTATTTTTTTCTAAACTGAATAGTTTGCGCGAGAGACACTTCCAAAGTGGTAAAATGTGTGTCCCCCCCCCCTGTAACTTCTAAAATAAGAGAATGATAAAACTAAAAAAAATATATGATGTACATTACCATATAAACTTCCACCGAAAATTGGTTTGAACGAGATCTAGTGAGTAGTTTTTTTTTAATACGTCATAAATCGTAACGTAACGGAACCCTTCATGGGCGAGTCCGACTCGCACTTGGCCGGTTTTTAAGGCATATGCTGGTATCCCATTAAGCTGAAGCTTGGCATAATTATGTAATAATTAACGGACTTTGGTCATATTTTAATGTTTTGCTATCGATACGCTAAAAAGAAGGAGAATTAACTTTGGTCAGCTTAAAAAAACGTAGTAGGTAGTACGTTGGCGCCAGTTTATGAGTGAGCGGACTATAAACATTCTTAATTTTATTTTAAGTTGGACGTACATTACTATAATAATATTTGACAAGTGGGCGGTGATTTCCATTTGTTTTTATTTCCAAGGTTTATCTACCATAAGTATTAGGTATTAATAATGTACCCAACGAAATTGTGATAAAGAGCAAAACTTAGTTGACCTGCTAAGGTTTCGCAGAAAAAGCGGCTTACCCTTTTCATGTGAAACCTTCGCTGTCGGCGTCGGACAGTTTGGTGTCGGTTATGATTAAACTATTTCGGAATTAAACTACCAAACGTTGGCATCTACTTTACACTCATACAGGATATTTTTTTATTCAGTGCGTAAATTTTCACAGGGCGTTCTACCCATGAATATGAACAACTTTCACTATGGGACCATCTCTGAAATCACAAAAAAAAATCAGCTGTTTCTTATAAAAGTTCAATACCTACTCGACCAAAATGTATGAATCTGCTGATTCTTTTTTCGTGATTTCAGAGATGGTCCCATAGTGAATGTTGTTCATATTCATGGGTAGAACACCCTGTAAAAAATTACGCACTGAATAAAAAATTATCCTGTATACTTACATTAATAACTGTATCTTTGAATATACATGTAGGTACTTAACAACTTCAGCTAGCTATGCATACAAGAATTTCAAGCAAGTCAACAAAAAACTACATACGAGTAGTACATACAATCAACGCCAATATATTACTATCAGTTTCTTAGCTATAATCAATTAAATAGCAAACTAATTTATCTTAGGTGCTGTCGATCGATGTTATCTTCAAGTAATAATAAGAGAGTGTGGTTAGTTAGCTATTATTGATCATGTAACTTCTCGGAACCGGTCGGGGGCTCCGAATTCGCAAGGCCATGTGACCATGGCAAATCCATAGCTGTGAAAAAAAAGTTACGCACGTATAGCTAATTGTATACAAGTATTGAGAGAAAAAATGTACTAAGTGTCGTCTATGTAGGTAAGTAATGGAGGTACCTAGTTGGAAAACTGATTTGCTAACTTATACGAATGAAACGCCCATCAATAAATAAGTGCCGGATTTGCAACGTAAATGAATACCTATCACCAATAGGTAAACTAGACGTCATTCTACATGCAGTTTGTGATTATGCTAGCTAGATTTATAAAAAAAAAACTCACAAACATACATGAACCCTGAAAACATAACACTCCTTCTTTTGGGCAGTCGTGTAAAAATAGAATAATCGGCGTAGCTGCGTAGCCTATGCGATGTAGTAGGCTACGCCGCGTAGGCACTAATGAATTTAATAATTATTTGTATCTGATTCGAAAGAGATCTGAAATCTGAATGACATAATTATGATGCGTTCTTGTACTTACTTATTCGTATTTTGTGTAAGATCATAGATACACCATATCAAATTGATAGTGAAGAAGATAAAGACCAAACTCTGAATATTTATGGAGCACTCGGAGTAATTATTGCACAGCACGGTTTTATTTTAATCGTCATATCTAATGGAAGACTAAAATGATTGTAGCGTTTACTCATGAATTTATTAAGTAAAATTCCGGGTAAATTAATTAGTGTGCCGGTCGTAAGCCGGTAAGCTGACACTTGACTGCTTCGCGACGGAACCCACAGACACAGATTTGCATGTTTTAGCGGTCGATTTAAAAATATTAAAACTTGTAAAACTCAATATGAAATGCCAATGCTATTTTTACTAAGTATAGGTAAGTACATAATATTCTGTTTGTATGCATAGTGTCGTGCAAGTGCAAACAAACTATAACGCTTCTAAAATAAGTCGTATTGTAATAATAAGAAGTCTAATCTTTTGGGATGAGATTACAAAATTATCTGAATACAGGGTCAAATTACATAAGCTAGCGAAACTGTGCAGACGTGATGGGTATTTATATTTTAGATTAGCCAGCAATTGTTTAACAAAAAAATAAATAGTGATTTGGTGTTTTTTTTTTGGTTAAGTACTTGAAGTTTGAGCTAAGAAAATCTGATTTGTTATATTTTATCGTGTTTATTATTTATTTATAGTTAATTAAAACGGCACAGGTCCAATTACATATCGAAACTCATCACTTCTGTGAAATTTAAAAAAAAAACAATTTTTAACCTGATATTTCAAATGACTACACGAACTGCGGTCGATGACCACACAAAAAAAAATCAGATTTTTTTTTTTGTTTTATCATGTTTAGGCATCGATACCCATCACGTCTGCGGAGTGTCGCTAGCTAATTTAATTTGACCCTGTATAGGTACATATTTCAATGCCTTAAGTGATCTAGGACCCTATCCACACATTACCGTGCCCTAAGGGACCTTACGTACCGTGCCCTAAGGGACCCTACGTTAGGCGCGGGCCTGCGGGCGGTGAGTAATGGGTAACTCACCGTCCGATCAGGACCAGGCCCGTGCCGGACGGCGTGTTGTGTTCCACGCGCGCCTCAAAGAGATGTCAGCATGAGTGACGGGGCCCGATAGGGCCGAAGCCTGCTAGGGTAGCGGGATTGTCCGAAAGGGTTACCGCTGCCCTGGAACATAAAGGGCTAAGGAAGGAACACGGGTGGGTTTTAGTCAGTAAGAGTCTGACACTCCCTTCTGCTCCACCCAGAGCGGGAGGGGTCATTTGATGATTTCCCATCCTCAAAAAAAAAAAAAAAAAAAGGGACCCTACGTACCTATTTGTTGGGCAGTAAACGACCATAGCATCCGAAGGTTTATTACTACTTGTTAAACAAACAATTAAGTAGGTCTATGTAGGTTTTTTTAATTTAATGAACCGCAGTATTTTTTTATATAGGTCTATTCATTTCTTGTAGCATAGTTTAGAAATCATAGTGTTACTGACTTGTTCTTGATCACTAACAATCACAAAATGTTACGCATGTTGCAAAAAGATTCCGCTATTCGATACAAGATGGCGCTCTCATATCTTTTATTTCAAAATACAAAATAAATGATATAGTAGACAAACCAATACTAAAATTAGATACAACGATTGGAAATTATATGAAAGTATTCTCCAATTTTTTTTATCAAAACCCGACTTTATATTTGAAAAATTCTAAAACCTACTATGTAATAAGAATTGAAATTAACGCCATCTGTGCTTGATTAGGTGCGTAGCCCATAAACCTATTGTTTTGATAAGTCGTGTCAATTGTGGTAACATTAGATTAGAATGATCAATAAATAACTAAACTGTGCTAAAATTTTCGACACTCGTTATAATTATGTTGTATAAAATTCAATAAAAATATATTTTACAAAATCGATAAAGCAGGGGTTGTCGAACTCTCGAACGCGCGCCGCGCCTCATAACAGACAGAAAACACCGCAGTCGCCATTACATGTTATTATTGCTTTTGAGAAGGAGATTCCTTATGTCAAATAAACAGCGCGCGATTATAATTTTCTTGAAGTAAACATTCTTGAGTATGTTTTAAAAGTTGATAAATTTGATATTCGAGGAAGGAATCAAGGTATGTAATAACATGGATAAATAGCTTCTATGAAACACTATTCGTTTATTTATAAATATTACTTTGACAAACTGTAGTTACAAGAAAGTTTTATTTGTATTTATTTTTAGATGGCACCGCCTCGTCGCATTCTAAGGCAGCAATTGGAGATTCTGATGGACTTTCTAGAAGAGAATACATATATGTCTAAAGGCCTCCTACCTGGTGCGCCGGTGTCTCATCAGAAAACTCGGCACAAGTGGGCAGTGCTGGCCAAACAACTAAATGCGGTACAGTCAGGGGCACTGAAGACCCCTGATGGCTGGAAGAAGGTAAGTTTCATATTTTGGTCTAAATTATTTTATAATGAATTACTAAACTAAATACTGATGATAAATTGGTATTATCGGTATGAATTGGTGGACATACAAATATATTAAAATAATAAAAAAGAAATCAAACTTATCATCCATTTAACATTTCAGTATTGGTTTGAATGGAGACATAAGTGTAGAAAAAAAGCAACAAATGCCCGAAGATTCCGGTCAGGGTCCGAGGGAGGACCAAACAGATGCATACCACTCAATGATTTAGAAGTGAGAGTTCTGGAACTAAGTGGAAAAGGCTCTGTTGCAGCTGGTGACTCATCATCCAACCAACTTGATAATTTTTTGGCAGAAGACTCGGATTCAGAACCTTTGGAAAACCTCAAAGTACGTTGTGCACCGGCCAGTGAGAAGATTAGACAGTCTGTCACTAGTGCCCCTAGATCACCTATAGGTAATAAAAACAAGTGAATCATAATATTATAAATCAATTTTACTTTTCTGGAAAGAAAACAGAATTACTTAAACTAATTAATGTTGACCAAAGTACAGTAAAATATTTTTTTGTATATTTCAGATGATGAACTCCGTGGTGTTTCTCCACCACCTAAATGGGCGATAGACTTCGAGGAACGAAGAGTAGCAGCTGACGAGAGAATAGCGGATGCACTGGAGTCAATGGCAACCATAATGAGGACTCGGGAGGAAAGACGAGCGTTGCTAGAGGAACGGATAGCAGATGCGCTCACAGCCATCGCAGGGACAGTGCAGGACTTAAACAGTGGCGTACAAGAAGCTTTACAACACCTGCATCCACTGCAAGCTAACAGAACAGAGTTGAAACAAGATGTATTTTATAGACACTAAATGAATTGGTTTATGTGGTACTGAGTGTGTGAAAGCTGTATGAGAACATTGTATAGAGTAGGTCTATCTAAACATGATTTAGGACACATCACACAGGATTGTCATGTGCAACTCATAATGACTTGTAGGTAGGTGCATGTGTTTTGTTTGACACATTATGGTTGGCAAATTAGCCCCAATTATGAATAAACAGCTATTAATCATTAATTAAATGTAATTTTATTAAATAATATTTAACAATGCAAACTTACATAATGTAAAAATGTATATTAGTTATAATTTATTAAACTATTTATTTCTTAAGATTCTTTTTATTCTACCCAAAAAAACATATGTACATTATTCGGTATGAAATAGCTACACCTACATTGTATAAAAGCTATTCTTAGAAAATAATTTACTTATATTCACATATTCAATTTTCTGTTCCAGGCATGGAGGCGTTAGAGACGAGTATAAACTATTGGGAGGACGCGCTGGCTGCGTTCTCGCTGGGCGCGCGTGGAGGCGTGTCGGGCACACTCGCGCTCACGTCGCCGGAGGAGGCCGAGTTCTGCCGGGAGATACAAGACCTACTGCAAGACGCCTACCTCTTACAGGTACCTACCGTACCACCACCGATGATGGCAACAATGTCGTACTTACTTATAACTTAGATGAGGTTACTACGATGAGCCAAAGTGCGACTGAGGCGCAGAGCTAGAGTCACATCACAAACGGTGTCTTTACTCTCTGTTTTGCTCTTTGAGCAACTGTGTGTATCACAATGCATGCGTGGCAAACCATTCGTGACGTATGCCTCGTGATGTCTTTACAATGCTACAAGATTATTTTGGGACGTGACCAGTATTGTTTTGTCAATACGTACGCAATGATTATTATGGTGACAATTTCACAAGTGTTTACCAACAACGGCCCCCTGTCAATGTCATTCAGGCGCCAAAAGATCCTTCGCGGCTATAACAATATTGAAGTTACTTTAGTTAAGCGGTAACATAAGTTTATGTGTAGGCATTACAGTGTCTTTTCGTAAACCGTGTCGTTGTGCGCTCCAGGAGCGGTGCGAGCTGCTGTTCCTGGACCAGCGCTCGGTGCTGTTCCGCTCGGAGAGCGGCGGCGCGGGCGCGGAGGGCGCGGCGCCCGGCCCGCGCGCGCGCCTGCTGTCGGCGCGCACGGCGTCCGAGCACACGCGCCGCGACCACCACTCCAGCGCCGAGTCCTTCGCCTCCGCAGAGGATCAGGTACGGGCCCATAGGTATTACTTTCTTATTCTATGCCTATACAGGGAGGATTTTTTGGAACGGGCAGTAGAGCAGGTAGCGTAAAAGCCTAACGCAGCTTGAGGCGGGCCGCGCCGCAAAACAATGCATTGTAAAAAAATCCTTCCAATCGTCGCTTTCGTACATTTTCTATGAACTAACGCATACTACAGGTGGGCCATACCATACTTTTATGTATGAAAATACGTTGCGGTGCGGCCCGTTGCGACTGTAATGTGCGCTTGGCTTAATATTTGTTGTTACAGGAAACTGTTCTTAGGAGGCTTGTTATCAACATTCACAGATTTTTGAAAGAGGTTAGAGTACTACAAAAGCTACTTTCTCTTGCTGACTGAACAATATTCCCAAAATCTGTGAATATTATTAGCAAATATGAACGTTTTCCTGTAGCTACAACGATTAAGATTCCTGCTTTTACTGTCCTATTTCAATAATCCATCCTACACCTATATACCTACCCTCCTAGCACGAGTGCACCACCCATGCAAAATAAACTTGGCATTGTCATCGTAGATCGTCTACAAATTTGTGAGCGGATTTAGAAAACATTTCGTAAAACCATTGATTTTCATAATAGATTGTCTTTTCTCATATCAATCAGAATAGAACATGCTTCTCGAGAATAGCATGGCCTAATAGAATGCCATAGCAGGAGAATAGGATGCCAGTGTAGTGAAAAAAAAATGTCCAATAGAAAAGTTGTGAGCAGGATTGATTGTCCAGGGTGCGCTAGTCCGTATCCACTTATTAAACGTTTATTTTAATTTCAGGTTGCTGACCTACGAGACTTTGACGATTTAACAGAAGCACTACCAGAATTAGAAAACTTGGAATTATATCAGGCTGCTTTAAAACAGTTTGAAATCGGCATTCCTTACAGGTAAACTTTTTTAGGCATAATATTTTTTCTTATTTACATTTATTGATTTGCTGCTACTATAAAACCCAATTAACACTACTTAGTTAGGAAATCGAAAAGAAGTCCCTCAGCTATACTTGCCAACAAGTAGCAAACCGGTAAAACGGGGTGAATAGGGATGCAGGGGTGAATCGGGACGAAACTTTAAAATGGATTTGTACTTTAAAATAATATAGTTTGTTGCTAACAAGGACACTTAATCTTTAATTAAAAAGCTGTAAACTTATTAGAGTATTTTCTGGCAACGAACTACTTATATTATTTCAACGTTAAAACCCATTTTGAAGTTTCGTCCCGATTCACCCCTGCATCCCTATTCACCCCGTTTTACGGTACGAACTTCTTAGGGTCAGCACAGACAGAGCGGTTCCGCCGCCGGCAGGTGTTCAACCATCCGCCGCGTTCGCATGTTCGCGCAGTTACCGCTCTGCCTGCGCTGACCCTTAGTTCCTACTCATATTTTATTTACTAATGCTAGGTATATCAAAATCTGTGTGGACGTGATATTTTGAAATCGCCAGCGAGACGACAGCGAACAAAGTCGCTGCGTGTAGAATTATGAAAACTTGGCTTTTGGTTACATTTCACTATTGTTTAGTTTGTTGTATTTGTGCAAAATAAACAATTTTCTTTCTTCTTAGTTATTTTCTTGACCTAGGGCAGAAAAGTCCCCTCCACACGTATGTTATGCTATAGTGGCAGTTGTCGGGCAGAGACTGCTGAATGAGATAAGTTCCTTTACTCTCGTAGTCCGATGGAACGGCAATCCATCATCACCAGGGAGAAATCAGGCGCAACACCAACGGCTTTACATGCTTGCCGAGGCTTAGGCAAATACGTATCTGTCTGAAACGGAAAGCTTGAAAAGCCGTTGTCCTGCGCATGATCCCTCCCCGGTCGTATATTCCGAGGAACCCAAGTGCGATTGAGGAGCTGGACTCTGGAGCCACATCACAGCCGATGCCTTTACCATCTGTCATGCCCGCCCAAATATATATCGCCCTAGTTTTTTGTTTCCATTATTTGGTGTGCAATGAGTATTCTGTCCAGGACGCTGCGCACGGAAGTGGTGCAGTGCGGTTCGGACTCGGAGTTCCTGTGCAAGCTGCACTGCCTGCGCGTGGCCTTCACGCAGGTTTTCAAGGACGCTTCCGTGTGGGCGTGGTTCGTGGACGCGGGGAGGCAGGTGCTCACAGACCTACTGCTGTTCGCTGATAAGGTACCAAATATTCTCAACACCAGCTAATGGGGATAAAAACTGCCCCTTGCTCATTTCAGATATCACTACTATCATGTCTATTTTGACTGCTACCAGTCACTATCTATACATTATTTAACTAATTTTATCATGAATAATTATTTACTACGACCCTTTACGCAGCTGTTAATTGCAAAAATACGGGAATCTATTTTTTTTATATAATAAAACTATGGGAGAAAGCTTTGTAAAGAGAAAATTGGAAAGCCCGTATTTTGCTCTTTTACCAATGCTAGACACTTTTCTTTTCCTTAACATATCTCACATCACTCATCAAGACGCACACATTTTTAACGTTTAATTTGTAATTGAAAGTAAACAACCACAGAAACACTCATTGACAGATGATGACAATAAGTAACTTTTCAACAGTGCTGTCATCGCACGGACGGGCTTTCAGTTTCTAACTCCATTCAAGTATTAGCTCAGTAATTTTCTTGCTGTACCGTTGCTTGTACCGTCCTTTCAGTTATTTTACCTCAGATTTTGCATCACTCAAAATCCGTTATCTTTATTATCATTCTAATAAGGGATTGCTATTGGTTTGCTGCCACTGACAAGTTTGTCAAAAGAACTGATCTTTATTCTCGTTACAATAAGTTTGCTGCTGTCAGAGGTGAAATAACTGTTAAAGGACCGTAGGAGAGCTTAGATGTGCGGGGCAAGTCGAGGAAACCGTTAACAGGTGTACCGCACATGGTTCAAAATCGCTTGAAATGATTTGACGTCTAATTGTGTATGGTCTTAACCACAGAACAGATAAAAGAGGTTAGAAAGGAAATAGTTCCTGATTTGTATTAAAACGCGCGTCGCCGCATGTCTCCCACTCTGTTTCTCCACTACAAGCAAGACATCAATACGTACGCGCATTACGCACACAAATAAACCACATGCACTTAGATCGCGTGTTTGCTATTGGTTGTCACACTAACGCAAATACTGCTCTGGACGTACACTCACACACGTGTAAAAGCAAATAGTTACGGTGACCAAAAGGTCGATTAATCATATCGATAAAATGACTGTAATTTTGTTAATTAAAGTTTTAAGACTTACCGGTGATAAGAAATCCCTCCTCGGGCCACATTACACTCCTGACTTCTTTTCCGACACGTTATAATAGCGCAAGACGGCATAATTATTTTTTTACGCGGAGCTTCGAACGCTGTCACAACAAGAGCGCGATTGTTGAGCGGTGATTCAAATTTCGGTTGACTTTGAGCGTCTGATCAACATTGCGGCGCGCCTGCCCCGCCCACAAGGCCCTTCTAACCTCTTTTATATGTTCTGTGGTCTTAACTGTTACAAAAAAAAAAACAATTTTGATGACGATTCTTATCATGTGGGCAATTAATGTTGACTACTCATCGTTTTATTTTACTAGGAACCAAAGGAATTCTTGGTGGCGTACGAAGAAATGGTATCATGGGCAACAGATGGAGCAAACTGGGCAACAATAGAAAGTGAACTTACAACCAAGGGTGTTAAGGTACATATTATTTTTTGCCATTCCATTCAATAGTGGTTTAACAAACTACTTCTGTATTATCTTATGTATACGTATCTATTAAGGCCTGGCACATCGAGTTTTAGAAAGAGACCGTAACACAGATATCAACGACAGAGCCGACGTTCTACAAAGCCAGGAATACACAAGCCAGTAACTTGCACAGAAGTATGCAAGTAGCTTGCATGCCATTGCGATATAAACTTGTAACATGTAAACTTCTTGAATACTTTTGTGCAAGTTACTGGCATGTGTATTCCTGGCTTAAAGCCAAACTGTCACATATACCTGTAACTTGCATACGTGCCAAAGTAACGCCCTAGTACCTCATTTGTATTTCTTTTTAATTACTATCATCAACCTATTCCATACGGCAATAGATCTGAGGGGTAATTCTCGTAATTTTAAGAACGTTCACAGTCTGATCTCAGTCTCAATCTGTCAAAAATATGTCTACTTTCCCTACATTTTGACAAGTTTTTGACATTTGTTTGTCGCCGAGATGAGACTGCGACTAGATTTTGAACGTTTTAAATTACGGGAATACGGGCCCTGTTGCTAACATGATTGTACCCAAATTGCTTCACTACTTTCAGGCCTTGACTTTCTACGATGTGGTGCTAGACTACATTCTATTGGATGCATTTGAAGACCTCGCATCACCGCCTTCCTCGGTCCTTGCCGTCGTACGCAATCGATGGCTGTCAGATGGTTTTAAAGAAAGTGTATGTGGATTCGCTAAAAAAAATTACTTGTGTGAGCCATGAAAGTTATAACCATTTTAATTTGTAAACGATTATTTCAGGCATTGACGACGGCAGTGTGGTCTGTTATAAAGGCTAAGCGGCGTTACCTGCAGTATCCAGACGGTTTCATGGCGCATTTCTACTCCATATCAGAGCATTTACTGCCAGTTCTCGTGTGGGGATACCTTGGACCTAACGAGCGTCTTCGTGACGTGTGCGAGTCCTTCCAGTCAGAAATAGTGGGATTTATAGCAGACTTATTTAACTTCCAAAAATGTCGTTACACTAATGTAGACGATCTCTCCGCTGACATAATGCAACACGCTAGATTACGTTCCGCTAATATTACTGATAAATTAGCTGAAAGAATCTAAAACTATACCGCGGCTATTATTGGAATGTAGTATTTACGATCCAGTTTTTACGTGCAGCTTGCATGTCTCAAGTATTTGCCTTTTTACCTCAAATTTTCATCTTATAAAGGAATTTGATGTTAAATAAGCGTCATCACGTTGTAAACGTTATTGTTTATGCTAAAGTTTTTAAAGGAATAGTAATATTATTATTGTAAGAGAAGCTAGTACATGTTATGTATAATTTAAGCAAATGTTCACAGCATGTGATACCAAGGCCTAAGTTTTGGTTGATCCTAACAAGCACATTTCTTAAAAGGAGTTAGTTACATGGAATATAACATTCCTATGGTCATTTAGTTTTGTTTTATATTGTTAAATGGCGCATTTTTACTCAAATCAATACGTATAAGTCTATAAATGCTTCTATTATTTAGTCGTAAGCTAAAAGTGTTCATTAATCTGTCTTTAAAAATACGAAATATCACCCTAATTGTAGCATATTGTGAAAGCTGCTGAGCAATTATCGTCATTGAGAACGTATAACGTACTTACGAGGATCTTATGCCGCGTGGCCAATATCCTAACTAACGCCGCCATTTTGTTTTATCAATACATTTCACAAAACAATTGCACAAATGTTAACCATCAGCGCCCCCCTGACAACGTCATTCGATCGCCAAAAGATTTTTGACAGCCACGAGCTTAATACCTTACACTTACGCAAGATTCAAAAGCGATTTTCTCCTAAAGTAATGATAATGGTATTAGGTATTACGAACATAGAAAAACGCTTTTACACTTAGCCGAGTCCGACTCTCGAGAGGTCCCGCGGCAATAAGTGGAACTAATTATATTATAGTTGGCAACATTCCTACAAACCTCCTGTATTTAAGGTTGTGCATTTTATTAATCAGGTAAATAAATAAAGATTTATGATTCCTTCGCATGCATGTGGCGCTGCGTCTGCGAGACTTCTTTCGTGAGACGGACTCTGCTAGTCCACTAAGGGCAGATTTTTCAATCCACAGATAATTTTTTCAAAGCAATAATTTTGAATTTTTGACCGTTCCTCCATACAAAAACTGTCAGACGTCAATTTTATTCCACGAATAAAAATTAACCCAAAGAAAACTAGACTTGTCAGTCGTGAAATGTCGACGGCAAATATTTCTGGTATGGGTAGCGAAAAATTGTTAAAAGGTACGGGCGTTTGGGTAGCCGAAATAAAAATTTTCTTCAGATAAAAAAGCTATCTTGCAGTGATCAAAAAATTAATGATCAATGTCGACTTTTCCATTTTATCAATTTTTATTGTCGCCGTACCCTAAATATTTACGGTTCTGTCTATTTTTCATGGCAGAGGTGTAAATCCAACCCAACATTAAATCGATTTTAGAAGTTGTTTTGAACTTAAATTGCGCGTACGCACCTCCCCGCCCCCATCCACTACATGTACGCATACGATATATACAGGATAATTTTTTATTCAGTGCGTAAATTTTCACAGGGTGTTCTACCCATGAATATGAACAACTTTCACTATGGGACCATCTCTGAAATCACAAAAAAAAAATCAGCTGTTTCTTATAAAAGTTCAATACCTACTCGACCAAAATGTATGAATCTGCTGATTTTTTTTTCGTGATTTCAGAGATGGTCCCATAGTGAATGTTGTTCATATTCATGGGTAGAGCACCCTGTAAAAATTTACGCACTGAATAAAAAATTATCCTGTATATATAAATATCTATTTGTATTACGACTGCATCATTGCTCATCAGCTAAATATTGAACGTGGGAAATTGTTAAATTGGTGCAATTATACTCGTATTATTAATTCACTGGAGAAAATTGACAGGTAGGCTAGCTGTCACTTTAAAAATATGGTCTTCTACTACTTTTTCAGACAGTGGCGCCGATTCCCTTGTTCACAAACTAAACTAAATTTAAGTTCAATGCATCTTTTCTTTCTATTTAAATTAGAAAAGGACAGAAGATAAATATTAGTTTAGTCCTGTCAAACTACCTAGTCAGCGCCTGACGTAAATTGACGTATTTTTAGCAGCCATGTTTTTAATCACGTCTAATCTGTCTATGGAGTATCTTAATTTGACAGGAGTAAACTAATATTTTATCTTCTGTCCTTTTCTTAATGAAATAAAAAGAAAAAGATGCACAGAACTTAAATTTAGTTTAGTTTGTGAACAAGGGAATCAGGGCCAGTATTTTTTTGCATTGTCTTATTGCCAATTTATTTTAAAGATTTATACAATGTCAATTTATTTTAAAGATTGTACACGACTTTCAGTGTCAATCATCATCATTCAGCCGAAAGACATCCACTGCTGGACATAGGCCTCCCCCAAGCAGTGTCAATAATCCATAACAATTTGGACACACAGCTCTTGAACACGGTTGGTGAAATTCGCCACGTGTATACAAAAAGAGTGCTTGTGAACAAGCACGCTACCTAATCACAGGCTCCGAAGCTTAATACCAGAATCGCAAATTAACAGACTAGCGAAACACCGGATTGGCCATTTACCAGATATGCAAAATACCAGAAATGCAAAAAACAAATTTTGTACAGTTGATGTAGGTATTACAAAACTTTTGGTTATGACAGCGACAATTCGTAGATCGGATTCATTTTTCAAAACAAAATTATAGCGGTATCCATCATAGAGTAGTGCAGGTTTTCCCTTATTACTTTTTATAATAAATTCCGTTCACTATTCATTTTTATAATTAATTAGCAGAATATGTAATAAATATTTGCTAATTACGACTTATGTTGAATGCAAGTCGCCAAAAATAAATGCCATCTCATCTATCAACGCATAAGTGACCAGTGCAGTTTATAATTAGGTAAAAATAGTTACTAATACAGGACAGTCTATAAACAGAACTCAATTGTTTAGGACTGTACTTTTGATATTTTGCGTAGTTATTAAGTTGTAACGACGTATTCCTTGCAGGACGTCATAGTAGGGTGAAAATGCAACAAATGAAGCCACCAAATGTTCTACCGAAGTTCAGTAGTTTTTGACCACATTTTGCGAAGTTGCACCCCGTGTCGTGCCATAGAACAATAGTGACCAATCACAAAGCTTGCCGAGTGTTTAGGGTTCAAGCGCAGGTAAAAACTACGAATAATAGGAATACGAAACAATAGGTTGATCGTCTCGCAATTTTACCGGCTCCCATAATATAATAATATATATATATAATATCATATACATAAAACTCTTTTCTTCTCTTTACACGCAAATGTATTTTAATGCAAAAGAAAAAAAATATATGCAAAAGTATTAACAATCATACCTTTCTGAATAGCTGATAACATTTTCCTAGTAATTTGTACATCTGGCGTAGTATATACAGGATAATTTTTTATTCAGTGCGTAAATTTTCACAGGGTGTTCTACCCATGAATATGAACAACTTTCACTATGGGACCATCTCTGAAATCACAAAAAAAAAATCAGCTGTTTCTTATAAAAGTTCAATACCTACTCGACCAAAATGTATGAATCTGCTGATTTTTTTTTCGTGATTTCAGAGATGGTCCCATAGTGAATGTTGTTCATATTCATGGGTAGAACACCCTGTAAAAATTTACGCACTGAATAAAAAATTATCCTGTATATTTTTTTTGCACTAGACAACATTTTTGATGAAGTAATAGCAAAAATTAAAAAAAAAAATGTTTGGTGACATTTGACGGCACGGTTAGCGCAGTGGTTAAGCGATTGACTGCTGCGCTGCGTGTCGCGGGTTCGATTCCCGCACGGAACAAATATTTGTATGACCTACATGTATTTGTTCCGAGTCTGGGTGTTTTTCTGGGTATAATAATGTATTTACAAAAAAAAAAAATGTATATAAGTAGTTTATCAGCCATCTTGTTACCATAACACAAGCATTAGGTTGCTTAGCTTGGGACTAGATGGCGCTGTGTGAAATGTCCAGGGATATTATTATATTATATTATTATTATTTGCCAAGGTTTTATGCATTTTTGAACTTTTAATTACTAACAAAGATTTGCTACGGCATCAACTATGATGATAACAGAAATTTCAATAGTCGCTCCGTAGATAATTTTCAAATTAGCTTCAAATGATTTAATCTGGGATTTTTCATTAAAAAAAAAACTAAAAATCTTACTAACTCAAAAACTACTGAACTTCGGTAGAACATTTGGTGGCTTAATTTGTTGCATTTTCACCCTATTGTGACGTCCTGCAAGGAATACGTCGAGTTACCAGTGACCCTGTATATGTATTTTAATTTATTAACTTATTTATCAGAAAGATATGTAAGTATCTATTAATCTTGTTATTTGCTAAGAAATTTATGGCAAGCGCATTCTGATAAAACATTTACATGTTACTAAAAATTTGTAAGTATTTATCTAAAATTGTAGATGTTATCTTGATTTACAGTGAATTACAGTGAGTAAAATTTACATTGAATAATCAGTGTGAAATAACCGTTTTTAAAGTGGTTCTGCTGGAGAGTATGCTCTGTAGCTTGACCACTTTGAATTGACATTTTCCAAGAAACTAACAATATACAATTTTTATATTAAGCTACAAAAATATAGACATTATCTACATTTTATCCTGTAATTTTTACATAATATAGTCAAATGGTTCTGCTGCGGAGCATGACACGCGAATCCGGTGTTTTGCGAGTCGAATTTGCGAATCTGGTATTTATCGATTCTGGTACTTACTAAGCTTCAGAGCCGGTGGAGGATTTTGTCACATAATCTCTTTGTGAGTATCCTTTAATATTAGCATGTGTATTCCAGGCGTGCTAGTAAGAAGTATGCTTCTTATTAGGATTGGAGGAACTTCATTTCTTTCAGAGCATCTTTATTATTAGTATGTGTATTCCAGGCGTGCTAGTACTGTGTTTTCACTAGAAAATTAATGAAAACACTCATAATATTAGAGCATACTACGTACAATACGGCCGACGACGAGTGAATGTTCTTCACAACTGTCAGTTTCATAGAAACGAATACGTATTGCGAATTTGATCTTTATTAGCTACTAGAATTGTCGGCCGGACTGTAGTAAACTAGCATGCTTTTTAATAGCCATACCATTTCAGGCTAATGCGAATATAGTACTTGATTTCACATGTATAAATAATAGATATTTAGTTTGAATGACGGGTGTATTGTTGCAGAAATGAATATGTTATATATGAAAGGAATGTACCAGCATTGTACTTGAATGTACCTTTAATTAAATTCAATGTACAGTCACCAAAAGAGATAAGTAACCAGGGTCGTCGGATATAGTTGAAGTTTAGTAAGAAACCGATGGATTTTTTCGAGTGAAATTTTATTTGATAAATGAACCGTTTGTTTTCTATTAATTAAATTAAATTTTATTCAAAAACTTCCATCGCTTTCTTACTAAAATTCAACTATATCCGACGACCCTGGTTAGGTACTTATCTCCTTTGGTGACCGTACCTCCATGAAACAAGAACAATTATAATAATAAAGTGAATCGCAGTCCTGACAGTCAGAATGACGGGTGAATACTGATAATTAATGTAATAGATATTCTAAGGTTACCTAATATTGACCAGAGGAATGTACAGACGCCAGCAGGTCAAGCTACCCGAAGTTGTCAAATTTTCCCAATCAACCTTGAACTTTAATGATTTAGCGATAAAGTTGAAAATCTATTAAAGAAATCTGACAGATTGTAGTAGCTTGATGTGCTGGCGTCTGTACCTTACAAAAACAATCTGAAATTATAATGTGACTAGTAATTAACGAGAAAATCAAGAAAACAAATTTTGACGCCAAGATTTTTTCATAGCAATATCGCACCTCCGCTCAAATAGTGTCGTAAGTCAAAAAATCAAACTTTCGAGAAAAAGGTGTTTATAATTTGATTTTGAAGTTTTCTGAAACAATTTTTTTTTGTAAATAGGATGATTCGATTAGTTATGGTACACCCCCGCCATTTTGACTCTCGCGATTCTCTGCTGCTGCACTTTACAAAACTCGAGGTTTATCGGGCACTCATTTTGAAGCAGAATTATCCTTATGCTTATTTTACTGTCTGCTCGATTCGGTTTATCCATACTACGGTGGATACGCGGAAAAACAAGTCCGGGAATCCACAGCTTAGGGTGGATAAACGGATTACTAATCTTTTGCATTTCGTGCCATTTGCCATAGAGCTAATCATGCATTCCACTTTGGAAGTATGTATTTATTTAGTTTACATGTACGGACGCCAGCAGGTCAAGCTACCCGAAACTGTCAAATTTTCCCAATCAACCTTGAACCTTATTGCTTTAGCGATAAAGTTGAAAATCTAATAAAGAAATTTGACAGATTGTAGTAGCTTGATGTGCTGGCGTCTGTACTATTGAAGGCGTTAAATTTCTATCGATTTCAAGCTTTTAATTCCATACTAAACAATGCTTCCATAGGAACCCAATAAGAACAGTAATTATTTTATACTAAGATTAAAATAAATTATTTTGCATTTGTGGAGACGGTAGATGTTGTTGTTATAAGTTATTAAATCAAGTGTATTATTATCTTTGTAAATATAGATTAAATTGATTACATAACACGGTTTTATTTTAAGTTTTATGTCATTTATATGCAGGTGTGATTTAGGTATAGCATACTTGGCAAGACTGACCCCGCACAAGTACCTACCCAGTTAAAATTAGGTACCTACATTTCGAGATTTTCAACATGTCACTTGATGATTAAATTGCATAATTTAAATTGTTTAGGTTTAGAAATAAAACGCTTCTATATTAGAAAATTTAGTATATCAATTTTCACAATTATAGCCATACGTCTATGATATAAAAACAAATGTGTAAACATAAATCTTTAATTACAAATTCAACGATAATACTTCCCCAAGGAGCAAGCACCAATTATTTTAAAGTTTTTTTTCAACTGAAGATAAATGAAATTGTGAAGATCACTCGCTAGCCTCATCAAAGTAAATTAAATTAAATAACGTAGTCTTTTATAATAATACCTGCACTTGAATTTTTTTTTTTATAATACTTTCGGTTTACATAAGGTGAGCGAGTGATGATTTTATTATTTTACGTCGGTTGAGCCGACGATATTATAACCCCCGAATTTTTGCAACACGGAGATAAATTCTTATCCTTTAGGATAGGATACTTCGGAATTATACTAGGTGTTCGAGATAGCTTACTAAAACCGTTTATAGGATAAGAAAGCCTGGCAATCGAATTCACGAAAATTACGTTAGTGTATAAATATATTTTAGGACTCATTACAGTAATTATTTGGTTTAGTGCACAGCAGTTTATTTAAAAGCTCTAATAGTACAACAAAAATAGAATAACAATACATAATATCTAATCTCTTTTATAATAATAATAATCTATTGATTGGCAGGCTTCCTCAGAATTATAAAAGCTTAAGATATAGTGAGAATCGACATCTACTCGTCAGGACTAGACACTAGAAAGTCTGAAAATGAGTATACAAACACACGAAAGAAATGCATGCATTCATCTTATAATAATAAATGGAATCAAACTATGATATCCGAAACTAACAGAGTCAATATATACAACAAAATAATTAATGAAAATATCAATATTGTTTTTAAGACGAAATGGACATAGTCAAAAATGTTCTGTTCAGAATGTTTTATGTAACGTTGGAAGTAAATAAAAAACATTGAGATGGGAGATCAACGTAACACTGTGGATTTGTGCAAATTGTAATATTTGTTTGTTACATGATTTTTTTAGGTTTTATCACATTTTTTTCATAATCAGATCCACAGATAATTTACGAAATAAATATTCACAAAAATGAGGTATACTATACCCACCACTAAAAAAATAAATATTTTGGTGTGCTAATACTTTTAAGATAAATCTGCTAAATTAGTTCGAAGAGTGAAGCTCGCTAAAATAAAGACTTTTATAGGACGGACACGTCGCGAAGCTCGTGGCAAGGCGCTCACACGTCGCTCGCGTCTCCCTCAATTAAGGATCGGCGACGCGTCCGCAGCGGCCTCGGGTCTCAGCTGCCATATCGTGCGTATCAACCGGTTCGCTCGCGTGAGTGCGTATCGTGTAACAGTTGTTCGTGCCTATGTCACCTACCTATTTCGTAAGAATTTTGTAGTGTTGTGTGCGATGTGAAGGTTGCGTGAGGCGAGCGAACCTGGCGAAGAGAGTTACTCGGGCTCGGGCGAGTCGGGCGCGTCTACGGCGGCCACGGTGGTGCCGCCGGCTGCGCGCACCTTCTTCAAGTAGCTGACGCTGTCGAACTCCAGGCAACTCTGTCGGACACGATAGCACATTTATCGACGGACGCCTTCCATGTTCTACATCGAATGAGTTAGTGCTTGCGAGTGTTTGTGTTAGTTTCTTCTGAAAGCGTACCGCCTCTGTGAGGTTATTTACAAGAGAATCCCGATCACCGCAGGGTTAAGAGTTTTATGTAGATTAGTTAGGAGGTAAGCGTAAGAACAGGCAAAAGACGAAAATATTTTGAAATTTTTATATTTTTAAACCATAAATTGACAATCAATAATTGTAAGGAAATAACACTGAAAATTTTAATGCTTACTCAAATTAAAAACAATAACAACAAATGAACACAACAGATAATCAACAGATACAATTTAGAACTTCACTCAAGTTAAAGGCGAACAGTCTACCTGTAGCGATCCCCTCTCGAATACCCATTCTGTCCGAGCAGCATGAACAAAGAGACATCACAAATTTATATTAGCATTGTTAATAAACTCTTAATAAACCTTTCAAAACTGTTTACTCATGTAAATAACGTTGCGTAAAAGATTTATCAATATTATTCTGTCAATAAACACCTTTATATATTAGTAATAAAAAATTCTTCCATTAATTCAATAATGAAAAATATTTTTTTCTAAAACGATAAAGAATTTCCAGTGCTGTAATGGTCAGATTCTTATCCTTAGTCAGTCTTCAGTTTGGCACGAACGGTTGGGTAGTCTACGGTGAAAACTTGTCAATAGTGGCATTTGAAATGGTGAGCGGCAAACTTCGTCGCCACCCTCGAACTCTGGTAGGAGGCCACTCCCCACATAATACTAGGCGTCAGTCTTATTATTAACTTACAACTTACGCTACTGAGATCAACATTTTTCCTATTTTAAGAATCGCTTATAATTTAACCTAGCGTTACGCTTAATCGGCTAATGGTGGGCCGGGGCTAAAGCCCGGAGACTGATGAGATGCGTGGGACTAGAATTTTCGACTAACCTAACTATAAATAGGAGGTACCTCGAGATACTTGGAATATAGATTCTTTCATGCACCATCATGCACAAGCATTAGAAGGCGGGTGAAAACAAAAGCAAGCCGGGACCGTGCAGGTCGCAAGTGTCGAGACTCGAGGGAGATAGTGAGAGGGGCGGGCTCAGTAGAAGTTGCGGCACAGCAGCGCGGCCAGGTAGTTGGGGTGGTGCAGCGGCGCCCACACGCGGAAGGGCAGCACGCGCGCGGGCGGCCGGCGCGCGCTCAGCGTTACCTTGCGCGCCAGCTCGGGCGGGAAGGCGGCCAGGCCGCTGGGCGGCAGCTTGCTGAGCGGCGAGTCGGCGTACTGCACCAGCGTCTCGTACGTGTACGTCTGCCGCGACCCCGCTCCGCCTGTAACGTGCGCACCAGGTCAGCGCCTGCCACACCAGCCGAGCCGGCGAGACCCTTCTACTATAGACATATGCAAATTTGTAGGTATTGTTTATTTGTGATCAGTATAAACTAAACACACTGGCGTTTTTGTGTTGGTGAAATACCAGTCTTAACAATTTTTAAGACAAATTCAATATAGTATAAGGTTATCTAATCATACCAGAAATATTTCAAGAGATACACCTGTAGGTGGTAAGGAAACCATAAAAGGTTTTTTTTTTTAAACTACGTTTATTATTTAAAAAAATAAATAATTTAAAGTAACTTACTACACATAATAAATATTGGCTCCTTATTTTTTAACACCCACTACGCTGTCATATCTTAGGGAGGAACTAAGTACCTGCTTCGCGAGTGCCGATCGTGATAGGCTTCCTCCGATACCCAGGTTGGGCAACGACATTGGGTAAGGAACAGTGTGTACCTACAATAGTACACGACTGCCTATCTCTGGCAAGATTTTTGATAAAATAAAACACGCTGCCCGATAGAGAATAGCGAGTAAAGCCCCGAGGCGTCATTCATAGAATAGGGAGTAAAATTTTTATGCAAAATGTCTCGAGCAATTTAATAATTATACTTATTACTTACGTAGAAGAAAACACTTAGATATTTTTAGGGTTCAAGGAAAAACGAAACCCTTATAAGATAAATTATTGTTCCTATAGATTCTTTACCACCTATAGATTTTTCTCTGAAAATATTTAGTGGATGAATAGATATACCTTCTATACTATCAATGAGTTTATCTTACAATCATATTATGCAAGCCGAAAAACGCATACACGTGCAAATAATTTTTAAATTGTTGCAAGCTGTCATGAAGTTAAAGCACATTCGAATGCATTCTTATTATAATTATTATTAGTGTTTCCTTTTTATGCAATAAACGAATAATTATTAGTACTGACCATTTTTGACTGACTGCTGCATTTTAGATATTTTTATGGAACGGTATGGGCATGAAAAATATTAGCACAACATGAAATGGCTTAAATGTTATACGACAGAAAGTCTTACGAAATAATATTTAGGTATGACTTATATGGACATGCACAACATGGTCGAATTTATGGAAACAAAATAAATGAATATGCAGGTTAACACTGTTTATAAAACATTTTGGAATCTGTAAGGATTTATCAATATACACGACCCTTGGAACTAAGTGCTTACGTAAGGCACATCGTGGTGTTAAATCAAAATCGATATACTAAGCTTGTGGTAATATTAATAAATAAACATTATGTCATATTTATATTTGTACGAGGGCGACACTGAAAGTTTTTAGAACAGGCTACTTGTAAACGATATAATAAAAAAATAAGTTCAAATTTTGAAAATGGAACTCTGCCAATATTATTGTGTATGTATTTTATTCATTTGTCTATTGTTTACGATTTGGCGGCAAATTAAAAATTGTCTGCGTCACGTCAACATGAATCAAACGCGAGAAAATTTTCGTACAATGATTTTTTATGACTTTCGATGTCATTTAAGTCAACAAGAAAGTTATGATAGACTTCGATTGGCCTTTCACGATGAAGCCCCATCTCGTGCCACTGTTTACAACTGGTTTAATGAGTTTAAACGTGGTCGCACTAATCTCACCAATGATCTGCGTGAGGGACGGCCTTCTACGGCGACGACTAAGATAACATCGGTGTTGTGAGGCGTATGCTAAAGACTGACAAAAGAGTGACTTATCAGAAGATTCGGACAAGCTTAGGCATCGGTATGAGTCAAGTGCACAAAATCCTCCATGAACATTTAGCGGTCAGGAAGCTTTGTGCCCGGTGGATACCTCATAATTTGACAGAGGCCCAAAAGCTCCGTCGTGTTGATTGGTGTCGTGAAATGGTTCAAAAATTTACCGGAGGTGACTCAAATGCAGTGTTCGACATACTTACGTGTGACGAAAGCTGGATTTATTGCTATGATCCTGAAACTAAGAGACAGTCTGCTGTCTGGGTGTTTCCTTTCGAGGAGTTGCCAACGAAAGTGAAGAGATGTCAAAGCGTGGGAAAAAAAGATGGTGGATCGTTCTTCGGAAGGACAGGTCAATTGTTTTAGAGGATCGATAAACAGTTACTGCAGAGTAGTACACTAACAATTGTTTGCCACTTGTCTTGGAAAAAGTTCGGGAGAAACGACCTCGTAGTAGGATTCTCCTTCACCACGACAACGCCTCGTCGCACACCGCCAAGCAAACAATCGATCACTTGGCGACGTCAGACGTGGAATTACAGGGTCACCCGCCCTATAGCCCCGACCTCGCACCTTTCGATTTTTATTTATTTCCGAAAATACAAGAAAAACTTTGAGGAAAACGTTTTATGGACGCCGAGGAAGCAGTGGCTGCGTTTCAAAATGCCGTCGAAGAGACCCCTAAGGACGAGTGGGCCAAGTGCTTTTCTCAGTGGTTCCATCGGATGCAGCGATGTATTGATGTAAATGGACACTATTTTTAAAAGATATAATAAAACTAGTAACTTGCCAGTTTGTTGTTTTTGATTTTCTAAGAACTTTCAGTGTCATCCTCATATTGATGTTATTTTGCCAAAGAATGAAGATTTCCCATAGGCACTATAGCAACAATAAATATGTAAAATAAATCTTCCCCATTTTTTTTTTTATAAATTTCAATGTTTCTTGTGTGCGAAAGAGCCACGTCGAGCGCACGCGCCTTGTAAAATCATCTTGTTGGCATAACACAACATTCAGAACAGTGGTTTAAGTTTTACTTTGATATTTACTGAGCCGTGTGTTTGGAGAATTTTCAAGGTCTCGTGTAAAATTTAGTAAGAAAGAAACTTGTTTTAACACAAATTGATATTAAATCAATATTTTACGAAATATTCGCAAAAAAAAAACTGACATTCCGTATTTTTTTTCGCCCAAGTTATTGTAAAGGACTTTTCACACAGTACACAGTAATTCTAATATCTGGATAAAGATAATCTCGGAGATAAATCATCACTAGGCGAAATAAATTCGCAGATTTGCCTTCAAATTTTCATATTTTCCTGGGCTAAAACTAAGTTTCAACATATAAAATAGACAATTGTAAAATGTTATGTGGGCCTATTGATGAAACGCGTGCGCTGACAATAGCTCGAAATAGTGTGTGTAATAATTCAAATAAATAACCAATTTTGACCAATTCATAACCGTTACTAATTCATCAGTTATGATTATATTAGTTACTGTTGCATATTGATCATTAACGCATTATTACCTTCGAAGGGGCTGCAATGAAAAAAACTGACTCGATCGTGAGATGGCAGCACTGCCGAGTGTTCCTTGACAGCTAGCATTACTGTTTCTAATTTATACAAAAATTAAAATGTTAAGCGATAAAAACGTATGCGTCTTGGAGTAAGCGTCTATCATCGGTAAAAAGAGATTCAAGTGGAAAATTACTGGCTTTGGCTTTGCCATATTTTCTTTGCAGAGCTTTCTCCCATAGTTTTCTTCTATTTATTTAAGGTATGTTTGGAAAGTAAGTGTATTCCCGGGTTTTGCAAACAACAGCTTTGCAAATGGCCGTATTAAGTAATTATTTGTAAAAGAAATAGCTAGCTGTCAAATTCACGGAACACTAGACAGTAGTGACATCTGGAGTGAGCAAGTGACAGTGACGTTTATCCCCAATTGCTAATTGATGGGAGATGGGCCAAAATAGTGTGTAATTGAGTAGATGTGAGTTACCTTGATTCTTGTCAATGCTGGTGGCGCGCGAGAAGCGCGGGCGGCGCGGCGTGTTGTCCGAGTCCCCGGCCGCTGCACACGTCACAGTCACGTCACACACGAGCACGGCCGCCTAACTACTCTATACCGACACAACACCCGCACCACGCGCCACACCATCACCGCACCACGCCCTGTTCGCTAATACCTACTATCGGCTTCGTTTGCCACACTTATTCAATATTTAAATGAAAAAGTAACTTAAAAAGATTTATTGATTCAAATGTAATTGTATAGTATAATATTTTCAAACAAGGAAGTGGTACAATTATAATGGGGTGAAGTTGCTTCAGTATAGAATATTTTAGGTTAAGCATTTATGGCAGATAGTAGTGATTACTAATGATTTGTTACGAAATGTTCGATGTTAAATGATTTAAAAAAATACTCTGCCACGACCGTGAATCGAGGTGATTTGAAGATAAATATAAAATATCAGTAACATAAATATACATAATAAATATTTTCTTTTCTCGTACACTCCAAAATTAAATACTTGAGAAGATGAGTCTAAACACTGAGTCTGAAAGAAATGATTTCAAATTCGATGTAATGAGGATGTTGAATAAATATTTTAAAGTTAACATGCTTCAGTCAGTCTAATCCTCCCTATGTAGTCCTGCCTAACTGTCTGTTAAGAAACTGCACACCATCGCTGTAAGTGCGTTCATGCTACCAAATTGAACTGTAACTCCTGCACTAACTACTGCTTCATGCTCTTTTAAAACATTATAGTACTTATATAAAATGGCACTTCGTGATACCTATATTTGTGTGAATAGAAGGAGGCAAATCATTCAATAGCCAATTTTTCAAAACAAAACTTCAGAAAGTTTCATGCGATGGAGAACAAACGCAAGGCTCGTCGACCACTATGCTTACTGCTGGCAAAAAGTTATAAAAGCGCTAGAAACTCCTAGAGCAATCTTTGAAACGTTAATATTAGCTTCCCAGAAATTAGCAAAGTAAATCGTTGAGCGCTGCCGTCAACTAGTCGAGATCGTCCTGCGGGCGCGGCCGACAGTGCCGTAGTAGGCTAAGGCGGTGTTACCGGCGTGGTCGTGGTCCGCCACGAACACGTCGTCGTCGGCCCCGTTGAGCGCGGCGTCGTCGCGCAGCAGCAGCGCGGCGGCGGGGCGCTGCGACAGCGTGAAGAAGTCTCCCGAGCCCGCGCCCATCGCCTCCAGCGCACCCGCGCTCTCGAAGTACTCGTCTAACACTAACTTCGCAGTCTGCAATTCACCAAAGTACGATCTGTAGCACACGTTTATACAATAACCACCGGTTCTATGAAATACGAATATTGGTTAGCAAAGGACTCACCTTTACAAGATCCAAATTTTGGCCCGTGATCTTAATGGAATGTTGCCCGAAAGTGACAGTGTACTTATACTCCCCCAGTGCGGCGTCATTCGTCGAGAAGCTATGAAGTAGAGCCCGGGCATTGTGTGGGGATTTCTAAAATTAAATACATTATGACAAACTGTAGGCTAATCACAGACTGACTTGTCCATTGGAACAAGTACATGTTGTTTGAATTATGAATTTAGAATGGCAATAAATATTATAACAAACTATACAGCCTTAAATTTTGGTCATTTTAATCCTTAAAAGGGGTCATTGTACTCATCATTATGAACAACTATTACTACGGGACCAAACCTGAAATCGTGAAAAAAAAAAAATGTCAGTTGTCATCAGTTCATTGTCGAGTTATGCGAATATAAATCTATGGATCAACTGATTTTTTTACAAAATTTATCGGTGTATCTCTTGTATCTCTATACACCGTTATATTTTGATTGTGGGATCGATAAACCAACTACATCACGCAAAAATATTGGAGAAAAAAAAACGGTAAGTATACACGATCATAATGTCAAGTCATGCGTGGTAAGGACTTAGCGACTGTGACCTGTGAGTTTGTTTCGGTCTTTCTTCTCAGAGTAGTCGGGATAGGAAACACCACAGACTTATATTGGCTAGACGACGCAAGTGTATGTACTTCGCGTGTAAAAAGGGAGTAAAATTTACTTCCTTTATGGCCATTTCCATTCAGTCCGCGCTCGAACGTTCTTGATGCCAGACGTCAAGCAAAAACTGAAAAATGCCAAATTGTGCGGTATTGAGATGTAAAAACTACACAAAAAAAGCGGGACGAGATAATGGAAACATTTCCTTTCATCGGTAAGTCATTTTGTTATTAAATTATGTGTTATTTATTGCAAAATCAATTATTTTGTGTTCATTGTGGTCTTACAATGAACATTATGCAACTGAGTGTGTATCGAATAATTCATGATACATTGCCGTTTTTAGTTACAAGGTAGTATATAGGACTTGTCTGTTAAAACACGCAATGAAAATCAAAATGATCGATATTTTCACTTATCGCTCAGCTTCGTGGTACAGTAGCTATTCTCATTTTTCTGTCAAATAAAGCAAATAGTGTTGTACACACAGTTTGTTCTCGATTCTAATCGATTTTGGAAACAGAGGAATGATAATGTTTGCGTTGGGTATTTTGTGACATGTAATTTTTTTTTACTGCAATGTTTCAATTTAGTGATTTTGTTTAGAATATTATTAATTATATTTACAGATTTCCAAGTGATCCCAAAGTTAAATTATCACTGTTATCTTGCAAAAATCGATTAGTAGGTACTCGTTTCATTCTAAATGTAACGGGTCGGAAAATGTGGACGACTTGACGCTGATATTAGGATTATTTAATAGTTAATTTCGTGTTACAGGACATTCACCAGCCATCTACGTCAAATGAGGATACATCGTGTAACTTGAAGAGCGGCGAACTTAAACAATAACATGCAAGCGGAGGGGTGCGCGCACGCGACCTCTCGATCCAAAGAGTACTGGCGGACGAGCGAGGCGAAAAGCGGATCGTTTTGAATCGTTTACTCGCGGACAGGGAGTTCCCATCACTAAATCGCTCATGTGACGTCACAGTAGGTAGAAAAATAATGGCACGCTTGGTTTCTATACAGACGATGAGACTTGCGTTATCTAGTCAATATAAGTCTGTGGGAAACACCAAACTCATCTTGTTTTAAACATAATTAATTTGTGACGCGCAAACGTGTTTTACCAATAAGATTTACAGAAATAAATGATAGATGACCGACCTCCTGCGCGCGCGGCGCGTCGTCGGAGCCGGCCGAGTCGAGCGAGGCGCGCGAGCCGGCCAGCTGCGCCTCCAGCGCGCCCTCCAGCCGCACGGGCGACGCGTTGCGGCGGATCGTGTCGCCGATCAGGTGCTTGGCGTGGCTGCGACACACGCGACAAATCACACATCAATTCAGAATCGGACAAGTATTATGTGAAAATCGTGTGGCGACTTCCTTTTGTATGGAGGATAAGGAACTTTCCACCCTGTTCCTCCACACTTTTACATACTATAATCAGAAGAATTTTCCAGTTATATCTCTTAGTCAAATAAGTATAAACTAAAAATGTGTAAATATACTCACTTTACATTCTCCTCGTTTGGCCCAGTGATCTGGACGAGACGCTCCTTTGCACCGGGACTCACTGAAATCATTAACATCCCTGTGACTGACAAGCTCACACAAGTTGACATTATTAGTCTTTATTATTAGTATGGAGTAGATAAGCTCATAGCTAGTTGCGATTAATAGGCGGTGAAATGACTTTATTATGAAAATTAATAACTCATGTAAACCATTCCCAAACAATTTATGCATGTGGTAACATTAGTAAGAGATAAAGTTTCTAAGGGAAAATATGTAACCTAATGTTCAATTTAGTTTCAGACTGATAACAGTACGATTGTTAGGATGATTTATGTGTTAACATGATGGATAATAAAGATCTTTTGGTAGAGAAAACAGAGGAAATGGGAAGAGCCCGCCACACCATGCGCAAGCGCCTCACAGCACAGCCCGCACCGTGCGTTCATACCTCGCTGAAACGATATAATCGTGTCACTTAGCTCCTCGATCATGTGCACCCTCCTGCCCTTGATACCCATCACTGTAACACCACAACACAACTTCAGATACGCCGCCAGGGGGCTCTCCTGTAGCGACCACCCAAATTCCTTGTTTTCAACTTCACTTTATACTAACCCAATCAAACAATACATTTAGTATTTAATTGGATGCTGAGACATGTTGATAGCAAGATCTAAGGGCACTTTAGAAATTGAAATAAAGCATTTAAATCATTTTTTATAAAGTATACAATACGTAATATACAGTTTCGCTTTCTTCTTATCGTCATGCACTATCGAAGTACATATATAATAGAACTAGTCTAAGTAATAGACTAAGAACAGATAAGCGTAATATCGACCTCAGTCATGCATCGTTTGCTCCCGATTTATCGACAAATAATCGCAAAATATTCAACATGCAAGTCCCCATTTAGAGAGATTGTTTCATAATGTAATAGGAATGTATTTCACCTTTCCCGGAGTCGGCATTCCTGATAACAACTTCGTCCTTGGAGTAATTTTTGCCAGGGATCTTGGTGGGCTTGGGGAACTTGCCCGACGGCTTGATGATCTCGCCGGGCCCGAGCAGCGAGGGCGGCTCGGCGGGCGCAGCCAGCGTCGGGGACACCGAGCCGCCCGAGCCCGAGCCCTCCATCGTCGGCACCAACAGTGGCTGCGCCGCAACAAGTACACACTTACAATACGCTACTAGCAAATCCATTCCGGATGTGTATTATTACTTAACTAGGTCAGCAGTACGTTTATCGGAAATTGGTTTTAGTATAATTGCACATATTACTAATTGTTTGGGGTAAGTCACGCCTTGATTATTGGATTATGAATAAATATAAAACAAAACGTTACCTCGGCATGGGTGCCGCGGTGTCTATAATATTGACTCATGTAGTCGGAGCCCTGCCAGAGTTTGGCGCGCAGCTCAATCAGCTCGAGAAGATGAAGTCTAGTTTTCTTATCCAATCGTTCGTCCTGTGAACCATTACGGAACACAACAAAGTATCTGAAATATAAAGAAAGTTTCAAACAGTTCTTCATAAAATATAGTCAGCTATACAACTAAAGATGTTAAAAGAACCAATTTAAGTATGTCCCTCATGACAAGCAAGAAACAAATCTTTAATGTGCACTAACCTATCAAGAAAGTCCTTGTATAGAGCTTCGAGCTGAGCGCCGTAAAGTTTCAGATTAGAGTACATGGTGGCCACATTGCTTTGAAGCGCACGGTCATAGTTACCCTGCATCATTTGGTACGCAACTGCTTCTGTCAACACTATGAGGTCATCAACTGTAACAAAGAACAAATTACATGAAGATATTTTTAATGTCGAAGCAACTGTATGATTAGGACTGGGTGGGTGCAAAAGTTGAGCGTTTGGCTCGCCTCACCGTCACTAGATTTAGAGTGTGTTCTTTAATAATGAATCTGAAGGCTTATTCTCGTAATTTAAAACGTTCAAAATCTAGTTGCAGTCTCATCTCAGCGACAAACAAATGTCAAAAACGTGTCAAAATGTAGGTTAGACAATGTAGTTAATAGAGGTAATTTTGACAGATTGAGACTGAGATTAGACTGTGAATGTTCTTAAAATTACGAGAATTGCCCCTCTGGTTGTAAATAAAGTAAAATAATGCACATAAAAAATAGCGTGAAACTTGCTCTGTTTCTGTCTTGTCATGATAAACCAACTGCTTAGTTTTCAATGAATACACGGCTTTTATACAGGGTGGCAGGGACATCGACGCGCACACTAAGCACTAATTCAACACATGATTCTAGATCCCCTAGTGTAGAAATTTCGGGTAGGTTATGTTTTATCGGAAAGTGAGACCTACGCGGTCAAAATGTATGGAAAAGCATTTTTTTTTATATCTGACGAAATTTTCAATGCTGCGGGGTTCAGAATCATGTACCCCATGGTAACGGGTTGCGCGTCGTAGTCCCTCCCACTCTGTATAATAATAAAGAGCCGGTGCATAAGGAATAAATAAGTTGGTAACAATTTCAACATTTTTATGTTGACCAGATGGGCTGAATGTGAATATGTTATAATTAAGAACTTCTCAGTAGCAGTCCAGGGGGTCTACTCCGAAGTAGTAACGGCCGAATGTTCGGCCGTTTCCTGCTACGAAGTTACTATTTATTTTATGTATTTATACTCCTACACTTTCGAATATTGACTATGGTCCCGACCCAACTGAGCCGATCCGAACTTTTTTCGCATTTTTCAATAATATCCGTTCGGCCATGTGTCGGGGTCCGATCCGAACATTCGCACTTTGCACTTCGGAGTAGGCCCCTAGGTTTTGGAAATTGATGGAGTGACACCTTCCGTGTCCCGTTAAGCCCTTGTTCCTGTGCCTGATCGCGTCAGAATGCTGTCCCATCGGCCTATGAGAGTAAGAAAAGTGGGAAAGCACTGTTTTTTTTTTTCTACTTTGACAACTGAGCCAATATTGACTACTCTGCCAGCGTAATGTGGTGACGACTGTGCAGCCAAGTGAGTCATCGAATTGTGCACTATTATATCTCCTACATGCTCTGTTATTCTTCGTTGAGATTATTTTGGATATTATAAATATATTTTTAATTTTATTTAAATCATAATCTTAAAATCTTGATATGTTTTGTACTAATGATAGATTATTTGATACACCTTTTTAAACATGTCATTGAATTTTAAAGAAATCTCTATGCTTTGTCAAGTCATAATCGTGTGAAGCAGGGGTGGGTAGCTAGATATATAAATACATGGGACAGTGGCTTACATAAATTGCTGCTAAGGACAAACTTTTTCACTATTACTTACTTTGTCAAAAGGATCATGACGATGATGATGCTGATAATACTTACAGTTCAGATCTGTTGCATGTAATTAAAATGGTAAAATTAACAAAACAATAACCAATCTCTCAAGAAAGTGCATTCTGAAAGCTGGCAATGTCGCAAAATATTGCCAATAGCTGTCAAATATTTTGCAACAATTTGCGACTTAGGGCCGATTTTTTGATCCGTAGTTAAACTCAACTAATAATTGTCAAAAGTAGTAACTAATGGTTAAGTTTTTGCAAAATGTGTTTTTTTATTACTTTTTAGTTTATCTAATGGTCACTAATGGTTATTTTTTTAACTAATAGTTATTATTTGACCATTAGCAATGTTATTAATAGATAAACTAAAAAATGATCAAAAAACACATTTTGCAAAAATTTAACCATTAGTTACTATTTTTAACACTTGGTTGAGTTTAACTATGGATCAAAAAACTGGCCATACGTCAACTTTCAGCCTTAATATAATCCGATTACCAGTTTTTGGAGTGCATGTCATTAGTTTGCAAACTAGTGTGTGACTTGTCATCTGGTCAACAGGTTGTTGGAACGACAGGTCTTATGTTTGAGAGTTTGTTAGTACATCAGGCAATGTATGTATGTAAGAAAAAGGACATCTAGGTTATCTGGTTCTCAATAACAATGGAGGTACTGTATATAAATATGTTAAGATAAGCAGATATTTATAATAGCCAATTTAGTATTGCAAGAAAAAGAGTTATGTTATTTATATTTTACTAGATACACAACAAAATGCAAGCAAAAACCCAATCAAAATTAAATTGTTTAGGTACTGAATAACAGAAAAGTTTGTGAACTAACAACATCCAACATACCTGTGCTGTGTAAATTCAAAATATCATACATTTCACATTTGCCAAACAATTTTCTTGAAGTCACAATAACAATACTGGAAGAGATGACTTACACAAAATGTTTGTGTTCCAATTAGAAATTGTATTGTAACTAAATAATGAAAGTTGGCAAACAGAATGGGAAATTGACCGATCTCATAGAATTCTTACCAGAGTTTATTTTGACATCCAACACAGAGTTGCGGTTGTGTGCGGAACTGGTCGTCGATTTCAAGGGTCTGGGCACCTCCAGTTTTTTAACCGTGCGGGTCATTTTCGTTAGGGTCGACATGGTGCTACAAACAAACAAAACTTACATTATGAATACTTTATTATTATAGATTATTGTGTTGTTGCCTGTTTACCAACACAGAACAATCACGAACAATGATTGTCACATTTTTGTTTGGAGGGTATGAGTAACCTTGTCTTATTTATTCACAATGAAACTACCAAATACGGGGAAAATTATCGGGAAACTCACTCATCCATGGCGACAGCGCCTCGATGCACACTAGAACCACTCTAAACGTCGTGAAAAGTGAAAGTGATGACAATGAATGATCCTAGCGAATAAATTCTGAACAAATCCAATACGTGTTCATTACTCGTAATATTGGTTTTTCGTGTAATAAAAACGGATTAGCTGGAAAAATTTTGACTTTATAGAAGATTAAATATTTTGCTCGATGAAAAACATTTAGACAAAACAATTGAAAGCCATGGAACACTATGAAATAAGAAATAAACAAGAAAACTCACCTGGCTACGCCATTAATTCGCAATAAAAATAAATTCAGTCTAGTGCTGAGCAGCTATGACAAAAATCGAACTTTACAAATATATTTTACAAAGATAAATAAACTTTCAGACCTATAAAAAATAATTTAATTTATGTAACAATAATTTAAAAGAATTGAACTTAAGAAATCAAATAAAGATAATAAACCGATAATTTCCAGTAATCGCAACGGTGCCACGCAACTCTAATAATGTAAAATAAGATTTCTACCATTAAAGTAGTAACATTAAAGCAAGGTTGACTGTAATTTTGAGTTGATTTGTGGCTGGACTGCTGGAGAGCTGATTAGTTTGGGCCAATGTTTTTTGGCGGCTTTCCCAAGGAATTGGTTTGACAAGGAACTCTTTTTTCCCGACAGCGCGACAACTTTTTTTTTATTTTTTCACTTCTGTTGTCTTCTCTAGTCCCGACAATTTGACTAGTCAATATAAAAATATCACAAAGAAGAGTTTCTGTCTCTCTAAATAGTTCTCTCCATGCCTCAAAAAGCACGGTCCCGGGTGTCATTCGTAACCAAAGAGTATAATAATAATACGGGAGTTCGTAACACTTTGACAGTACTTACGGGCAGTCAGAAGCCTAAAAGTTTGACAAGTGACAACCAATCTTAATAAGGGGAATGGTGTTACCCAGTTGTTGGATTATGGAGGTGAAATAGGCATTCGCTCCATGTAGCATGCTGGTTAGCATTCATGCTAAAATGCATATTATAAAATTTTCATTTTGGAACGAAGTTCCTTATCGCGCGTTGCGAAAGGGGGCTAGACGGAAAAAATTAAGACCAAAAGTTGTAACGACACTTTTTGCTATAGTTGTAAGCCGTGCGGCGTGCGCGTGTTTCTATTTGTCTCTCTCTCTCTCTCTTATAGAAAGTAAGCCAGTTATTTTCGTTTCGTCTTTCTATTTCACATTAATAAAATTTTATTACAATTCCTTCACGAATTAATCGAAAGGAACTTCGTTCCATCCGGGTGTCCCTTGACACCTCTCAAGTTTTTTTTTTCTATTTTAATTGAATAACTATTATAGAGTGCTAAAAGGATCTATTGGCGCCTAAATGCCAATGAGAGGGTTGTTGGTAAAAATTTGTGAAATTTTCACAGAAATTGTATTCACAAAGTTGGTTCCGATTTTTGGCCATGCACCAAATGATAGACTTTAAACTGTAGGTGAAAAAAAATAGTAGTTTTTTCACACAAAGGTTTGGCAACTCTTTTCTTTTCACTTAATTTTCTAGTGTCAATGTGAATGTGTCACTGTCAAAGTGTCAATTTTAATAATAGTGTCAGTCAATTGTTAGTAGAGTGTGTGGTCGTGTTTTTGTTTCAAGAAATAAAGCGATGTCGTAAAATGTTTGAATGCACTAATTTTATCGTACAAAGAATAACGAATCTTGACTTACGTTTAAAGTGGTGTGTTTTTGAAATGTCTTGATAATTTAGTTCTGAACTCATAAAAAAAGGTAAGCAGAAAAATTCTGTGTTTTCGTTACTCGGCTACGCAAAATAAAGTTGCTAATAATGCAGTAAATCTGTCTTACCTAATTGTTTAAACATTTTCTGAAAATGTTTATCTGCCGTCGAATTGTCGTAATAATAAGTTTGTGAGAATTTATCATTTTATGAATTAGCTTTGCGAGCTAATTTTATAAAATAGAAGCATGTACTTGACTCTTGAACTTAGTTGTGTGAAACACATATTTACTATTTTTTTTTTTTTTGTATAATACTGTTTAAATTGAATTCTTAATTAATTTATATGAAGAAGTTTAAATAGCCTGCCAGAAAGTCTAATCGCCTTACGCATCACACATAGAAACGTCCCTTGAAATAAATACTGAATGAAAGCCTCACTATATTTTTCAGGTTTATATATTTCTTATTAGAAGAGATTTGGTCAGTGGGTCATCTTAGGGGGATTTTAACAATTTATCATCAAAATACACAAAAGATATTGTAGCTGGTTATCTTTTGGCTACAGGGATATTTACTTATTCCTTCCTTTTGCAAAAAATAATGAATAAAAAACCCATAGATTTTACTTATTATTTTTAGGTTTTATTTTTATTGTTGTTTAGGACACAAAAGCTGTTGCCTAATTCACAATTTTTATAAATTTCGTATGTCAATTTATTTTATAAATCAGCTATGGATTTTAACTCTTTATAATAATATTTGTGGTACCTTTATACACTGATTGTTTATGGTTTGCAGTGATCAACATGGCCCAGCACTACTTAACGTTAGCACTTGTGCGGCTGGTGCTACCTATTAGTCTCCTTCTATGTAAGTATAAGATGATTTTATTATTTATGTAAAGAAATTAGATGTAACTTATATAAAATTTCAGATCATCTATAGGATTCTTCACTATAACAGCTATTTTTTTGTGAAAAAGAAACTAATCCCGTTTTAGTCATTTAATACTGTTCAACACTACATGTATTGAGCCAATATTTGATTATTGAAGGAATATAGTTAATTTAATCATGTTTATTTGGGACAAAGTCATGTGGTTGCAATTTGCAAGGAAAGTTCCATTTAATTTATAAATAATAGCTTTGTTAACACTTTGCGGGACACTAAATACCCCCAGACATGAAAACAATAAAACTTCTATTGTGTCTCGTTCAGTATCCTTCAATGGTTTAACAAACTTCATTTAAAGAGTTTTGTATCCACCGAGGCACCTACATCAGACTTCCAGAAATAGTAGGCACCAAAGGGGCAATTCTCGTAATTTTAAGAACATTCACAGTCTGATCTCAGTCTCAATCTGTCAAAAATACGTCAAATTTCCCTACATTTTGACAGGTTTTTGACATTTGTTTGTCGCCGAGATGAGACTGCGACTAGATTTTGATCGTTTTAAATTGCGAGAATTGACCTTCTGGTTGTAGGCTTGATTTTATAAGTAACTAGCTTCTGCTCTCGACTTCGTCTGCATGAAATTTCTCGTACCCCCGACCCAACCCCTCACGCATCGCATAGCATCGCCTACCCGCGCTATTACTTCGTTTTTGCGTAGCATTCTTTCCGACTTTTTTCTTTTCTAGTTTTGCCCTAGCGCGTTTAGCCTTCCTTAAGAAATGGACTATCTAATGCAAAAAGATAATAATATTTAATCCAACTGGTAGTTCCAGAGATTATCGCGATCACACAAACAAACTCTTCACCTTTTTCTTAGTATAGATATAGATAGACAATAACTGGTTTCTGTATGCATTAGATGCTGAAAGCAGTTTAATTTTTAAATTAATGAAATCCAGAAACGTAGAACATTTTCTTTCGAATAAAAATATTATCTACCTACAGGTATATTATTCATCAAACATCAAGCAACATTCTTGTGATGGCACATGTGACGCAATTCTCCGGAACCGGCCGGCCGGCGCGTGGCGGCACCGCGTTTATCGCCGCGCCTTTAATATTATGTATTTTATTTTCATCACTTCAGTTCTGCATACTGCCGAAATAAATCTTACGTCACCGTTGCGCCCGATAAATAGTAGATTAGGAGTTTTTTAACTACCACAGATACAGCTCATAATAAAGATCCCGTTACGACTTACAGGGAAATGCCTAAAAATGTTTTTGACCTACAATCAAAGTCCGCTAATTTAGAATTCCAATTCGAGTTTCGAAGCATGTACCCATTGAGGTACGCATCGTCGCATTGCGGGAAGGAGTAACGTCCTCATATCCTCCCTCCCGCTGGCTGGGCGCGCCGGCTCGTTCAGGGTGCGTCCTCACGATTCGTACTATGACCCGTTGACCGACTTGTCGTGGCCTTGTCAATGGACCCTTTAATAGGTAGATGTGTCACAATATTTACATGAGATTTGCATCATGCAACGCCAAGAAGGCATGCCTAATATCACGCTCCAGTGATTTGTCCTCGTTGAGGTTTGTTGAACTGCGTGTACTGAAAACGTCGGATTTTAGGTATAAATAAGATCTTTATTATCATTATATCAACCCGCATGGACAGAGTGGTATCTGCTTTAAAAATAGGCCTCCTCTCCCTTCTACCATTCATGGGTGAATACTATAAAGTCACAAGTCAACTATAGCGCTTTCAAAATCTAGTCCTTTATATGTTTTATCATCAAGTGGTAACAGCAGCAAGACTCAACTTTCATAGTGTCTACTTACCGCCAAACTTAGCTACGGCTGCACGAAGAGGTCAACTTCTAACAGTACCTATGCCTCTATAAGTCAACAGTAAAAAGTCTGTTGAAAGTTGTTGTTGTTTTCAACTGTACGGTACTGATAATTTTTGAAATTTCCTGCTATTTATTACCTACCTGCAGTTGTCAACATCCCTGCGTAGGTAGAACATGTTCTAGATGCTTTTTAGTGCCTCTTCCATTGTTTATGACAAATCAAGCCGAGCTTACGCCCGAAGTCCCGATACATTCAAGTAGCTTCAACAATTTGTTTTTGATCGGGTTTCATAGAGACTATTCTTATTTACGTACCTACCACCTAGTGACATGCATAATGCAACCTAAATTATTGGCATAGATAACAATTTATTGGACGTGATTAGGAAAAATAGAATGCAATCTGTTTTGGGTACTTGCTCTAATAAAATTTCTCTTTGGCTTGTATATTTACATGTAAACCTTGTTCTAGACTTGCCTATAATACCATTTATTTTTAGCACACACATAAGACTCCACGTGTTCATGAAAATGTGTAAAAGCAAATGCGTGTCATAGTCGTAAAGGACACAAGTCCTGACCCTAATTCCCTCATGGCCCATAAATCCGCCAATGTAGAGCATTCTGCTCGACCCTCTGTTTGCACCTCCGCCTATTATATCATATTTGCACGCAACAAACACGCGCTTTTCCTCGAAAAATAGTGATTTTATCATTACGTTAAGTAAACGTAAAAATTAAGTAAACCACATAAATTGTAACGGAGTTGAAGGTCGTCGGTTTAACATGTGAGTGCTGTTATTGCGCAAGGGCAGCGTTGCTCTCATTAACACCCGCAGTTTACACTTTACGGACATCGAAATGGTAAAATTTGAGTTGATTGCAATTTCATTTGTATTGTAGCGTAGCCTATTAAAATCATTAATCTTTTAGGGATTTTAGTTAGGATACAAATTATATTTGTTTCTGTAAGTGGGTTTATAGGTACAAACTCGTCACTTATATATTTTTTAGGGTTCTGTAGTCAACAAGGAACCCTTATTGTTTCGCCATGTCATCTTAGGTATTATTATTCATCAAATGTATTATTTATTGTAAAAGCAACATCTATTTGCGTGGTATTTCATGGATCGTACTTACTCATAGCTGGGTTTCTTTATTTTAGTGTCGAACTAATGATACAGTTAACCTCATAAAATGGCTTGCCCTTCCTTTGTTAACCAAATTATAGCCTATCCCATCACAATATTGCCAGTTAGAATCAGAATAGCTGAATTAGCTATTCGAAAGGTACGAATCTGGGCTAGATGTGAAACTATAATTTTATTGCGCTACTGATACAGACAGGAAGTGCACCGATAATAAAGTGCTACTAAAACAAAGAGTATGTTAAAGTGCACGTTAACGTAAGCGAGTAATGTACAGTGGACATGTTAGAGGATGTCGTGAGCCAGCAATGTTTGCACAGCTAATGGGCCACACCCGCCTTCACAAAATGCCATTAATTAAACCTCTCTACCCTTTTGTAAATCAAATTGGTTCCCGGTACCTTTGCGAAGAATACAAGTCGTGATAACCTGCCGTTATCGTGCACGACACGGTTATCAACTGCCGTAGTATGCTGTAATAAATAGACAATTCGTTCTTTCATCACTCGCTTCCCCAATTTCCATTGTCGATAAAGCATTTATTTTGCCATATATATTATTATGGTTACTAAGTGCTATAAAGTATTATTTAATAAGTCGCTCCCACCTCTAACCTGCTAGACACGCCAGGCAGTTTATCGTCGACCTCTATCATCAAATGAATCACCATTATCCTGTAATGTCGTAGTTTTAAATTTTTAATTCAATATGGTGTGCTATTACAAACCCAAATGCTTTAAGACACAATTCCGAGGGCGATGGCAGACCGCAGACCGCAGATGGTAGCGCCTTCATCACCCAACTATGTATTTCTATAAAAAACGTTTTGCGACATCAGAAGTGCAGACGATATACCAGTAGTGCTGTCAGTGGCTGTCACTAACAGAACAGAGCGACAAGTTCACAAGAAGTATTTTTGTTTGACGTATGAGTTTCGCGAAACTGAAGAAAATAAGTGTCGCTGCCGTCGTAGATGTGACATCAAGATCGAATTAAAACCGCAGCAGCACAGTCTCATTTGCGGTTATTGTCAACCACAACGCCGCTGCCGTCTGCTGGCTGCCGCACCATTCCTTTCGGAAGTGTACCTTTAAGGAAAACTTTGAGAATTAGTTGCGAATTTTCCATAGACCATACAACAATATAGGTGCTTATATTCCCAGTACACACCCTGATGGACAATCGCGTTTCAGTACACGCACTGGTCGCCCGCCCTGTCATATCCAGTGCTCTTTTAATTACACGTGATAGAAGCTCACCTCGTACAGCACTTAACCATATTAAAAACAAAATCTAATTCCATGAAACAACAGAACCTAACATTCACAGCATATTGTTATGAATTGGGCGGTGGCTTTTAATTAACTGAAACACTAATTAACAACTTACTATAAATCTGTCCTGATACACTTTAATTAGCGTGAATGAAGAGGTTATAAGGTTTTGTTACCTATTTAGATAACGATGAACCATAGAACCCTGCTGAAATTCAATACACACACACATACATATACTCGCACTCATGATTAACACATTGCTACATGTTTACCTAATTATAAAAATAAATTGCATGTGTTATTTATGGAAAAGTAACTTTGGTTTAAATAATTTTAATATTTCCTCAAATAATTTCCTGTCATATTTGTGTCATCATTGCGGTTGTGAATGCCAATCGTTACTTGGGTATGGTGCCGTGTTGTTGCCCGACCTTCGTTCTGTTGTAGACCGTGTGTAATTTTATAACTGTTATAAGGAAGGACCAGGTGACCAGGTTGAGCACTGAATAATTCATCTACATCTGATCTTCATAAAAGTATGGTCTTCCCATCTGTATCTATCTATACTATAGACACGGTAATATTATTACCGTGCTACAGATATAAGAAAAGAGTTACATTGTTTTTTACATTTCTATGATCTATACTATACTAATAACAAAAGCTGAAGAGTTTGTTTGTTTGAACGCGCTAATCTCCGGAACTACCAGTCGGATTTGAAAAAACATTTTTGCATTTAAAAGCCCAATACTTGAGGAAGGCTACTTAACATCACGCTAGGAACCTTAGGAGCCGAGCAAAAAGATAAAAACTCAAAAATAACGCTAAGTTAATAAAGCGAAGTAATAGCGCCGGCAGGCGATGCGATGCGACGGGCTGGGTCGGGGCACAAGAAGTTCACGCGGACGAAGTGTCGCGGACGGAAGCCAGTTAAATTATAATGATGGAATTTAATACTTTGTCCACTATCATATACTAAGTAGTTTAAAATAATAATTAGAACATTTAGCTGTTATTTATCAACATTCAAATTGAAATAAACAGGACTCCCGTAAATTATGTGTGTACTAAATTCATACATATTATGATGTCATTTGGGGTTATCGTTTGCACGGCATTCATCACAACAATCAAGGCGATATTTTTTTAAGTTCGGCTCGCAGTAGACACTTATTATGACTATTATGTTATGAGTTTAACGCTTACGCATTGCATTAAAGTAAAGACATAGTAAAGGTCTGCTTTGTTTATGAACCGGTGTTAGTCAGTAGTCACGTAGTTGAGCAACATATTCGGCGCCCGGCGTCGGCGTCGGTTGGTGCGGTAGGTACCTATAGCATGGCCATATCGGAACGTCTGATTCACAAGGTCACGCCACAGTTCAACTGGTTAACTAGCAAGTGCCAACCTACATTAACAGTGATCTCATCGACTTTTAACAAGTTTTTGGTAATTACAAAATGCGAAATTTTAACCTTTTCAGTAGATTGGAACTGGAACCGGCTTTCAATTCGATGCTATTTTCACACCGAAAATACAATAAGAAAAAAATCTTCAATCTCTTGACTTGATGCTATCCGTGCTGACCATGAACTCGGCGCATTTATTTCCACCAAATTCTAAACTAGCAAATATGACTGACATTCTACTCTATCGGTTTTATAAATTAGGTACATACATACAAATAACATAATACAAAGTATTTTTCAGTAATTTTAAATGGACATGTAATTATGCACCCAGCTACTTGAGAATCTTGAAATTAGATCATTCTTTTGTCCTTAATAATTTCATTATACAGGCCCAGCTACTTGAGAATCTTGAAATTAGATCATTCTTTTGTCCTTAATAATTTCATTATACAGGGTGATAAAACGCATTCTGCAGTTCCGCTGTAAACGAAATTAAGGTACTATTTTATACACCTTTACTACCTGATACCTGCCCAAGTAACCACAACCCAAACTATAGTCGCTGGTCGTTCTCACCTGTATAGGGGACATGCACAGAAAATTTTTCAGCTTTTATAAAATAACGAAGGTCTGGCCGTCGTGGGCTCTTGGGCTATATTGGTTTATATATAAATGCGCACGGCATGGTAAATATTTAAAATACTCCTATTATGATAATAAGACTACTTATACAATACTTACATCGTCCACAGAAGTACCTAATTGTATTTCCATCTGAAATCTGAATGTTCCTCGTGTTTATATTTCCAGACTTATTTTTAACTTGGCTTGTACCTATTTGTGTCAGCAAAACTGTACGTACAGTTGCACAAACACAATATCGGATCTTGAGTTTGATGATTCAATGAAAAAAACATTTTGACAGATTTCATTGAATTCATAGAACAATGATTTCATTGTCGGAGTGATACACGTTTTTCATTTACCATTAATTTGTGTGTAGTAAACTTTCAGGTATAACGTTTATCTGTACCGAAGTAAACGTAATAAACCTCGTCATCTCTGTTTGAGTTATTATTAGGAAACACGTTTTTCTCCCATAGCGTCACTCACTAGCCGCGACATCGTTTCCTCCACACCATTGTTCCACGGAAACAAATGAATTGCTTGTTTCATTATGCCTGTTATTATCAACGTTAGATATAAGCTTGATATTTAATTCGTCGTTTGATTCCCTGTGGATAAGTGGTAACTAAAATATATTCGCGTCACGACAGAAACCAGTTTTTTACATGGTTTTACAAAAAATATAGGTTATTAACTTTTTCTACTTGAACAATTTTATAGTCTATAAAATAGGTTCACGTTCTTGCTAATAGCCTTAGTTGGGTCCCGTAGTGGGTCCAGGGTCCTACAAAGATTTTAAGCAGATTATTAAAAAAATATATTTGTTATATATTCGTTTAGATAAATAAAATGAATATTATTTTTAATGAACTTCCGCACATATTTCCACCGCTTTGGCAGCGCTATCTCGGCTTAATTAGGAATATTTTATAGGTTTTGATGACCACGTAAAACAGAGTTCTCAAGGTTATCTGGTATTTCGTGGGCAATGAACCACGCGTCTATTAGATGTAGATGTAGAGAATATCGTCCGGTTTCTGGAACGAAAATTAACACAAAATTAACTAACAAATTGTAAATCACGCGTAACCCGCTGTGAGTGGTTGTCTGAATTATCAACAGCCAATCGGATCACGTGGTTTGCCGTTTATTTTGATACGTTGATAATTTTCGTTCCAGAAACCGGGATTATGTGTGACTTGTTAGGCTCTATAGCTGCCAATAACAAAACTATGCACTACAGTTCAATTTTATATTTCTATGACTAAGCCTATCCGCTTCACTACTGGACATAAGCTCCTCTCAAGTTGCGCCATAATACCCGGCTCTCCTCCTTACGAATCCAGACAGTCTAGTTTAATGTCGTCACTATGTCTAGCCGGAGCGTTCCTACGCTGCGTTTGCCGATTTGTGATCTCCACTTAAATATTATTCTGGTAATTGGTCTGGTCAAGAGGGTCGTCTGCTCATGGACATCGGACACCCACTGTTTATGCAGCTTCCTAGAATCCTAGCTCAGGAAGCTATGCGATGACTCCTGTTCTTTTTGGGATAACTTATTAATATTATTATATAAAGAGTTTCTTGCTCTGAGCTTCTATCGGTAGCGTGTGCGCGACCTTGAATTTATGGACGAACATTTTGTGAAACTTCTTTACCTACCTATACCTACATAATAAGTTTAAACAATTTTGTCAATAATTACAGAGGCAAAATGAAAGTGGTAACATTATTATGTTATAAGGCGAGTTTTATGCTACATTAGCCGTCGTTGGGTCAATCGTTTTTAAGTGTTCGCTATCGACGATACAAATAATCGACCCATTTTATGCGTAGCATATACAATGTGGAGACAACAATACGACAATAAATGATAAGTATGATAACACTGGCAATACTAATGCACTACTAGAGTATTTTGGAACTATCAAATCAATCCGCAACTTTAAAGACAAACCTAAACGAACAATGTTCTATGTAACATGTAACTAAACTATTGGATATATTTGATTGAATTTTCATATGCACACTAGGAACGTCATTAGATATACGCAGTTTAATTTCTCTTTTTAAATTCAAGGAATAGTGATGTGTGGATTTACATGAATGGATAGAATAAGAAATGAATATAATTATAAGAGGAAGTCTAAAAGTGGCGCCGTTGACTGAAAAGTTGTGTGGGTTGTCGTGGTATGGCCATGTTGCGAAGGAATGAGGAAAATTTCGTAAGGAAAGTTTTGAGTAGTTATGAATGTGGATGGGTATAAGAGTAAGGTAAAACCAAAGAAACGATGGCCTGGACTGTGTGAAAGGTGATATAGAAAAGGAGTGACTACCGAGATGAAGACTAATAGAGAAGTATGGAAGAAAAAGACATGTTGCGCCGACATTAAATAAATTGGGATATGGACAAGAGCGAAAGCGAAACACTGATCACTTCCTTGTTCACCCGTCCGAGCGTCTGTCATAGGCCACAGGCCCACAGGCGACTTAAAATTATGATTTATTAATCTATTTTTTCACCAATTAATATTAATAGACTTCTCTAAGCTTCTTACACCCATATTCCAAGACGTTTCCTCGAAATTTCCTCGACTCCACTCAACCTCATTCAAGGAAATCGGTATTCACAGTTGTAAAAAATCACCTCCAATTGGCGTCCCTCGTCATTTTTCCTCAGTCGAGGTGAGGAAACAACTGTCAAACTCAAGGTACATCGCGACGTACATTCTTTACGTTGTTTTCGCTCATGCTTTAAACAGAACTGATTAATTTATTTGAATAGTTTTTCATATAGTGATTTTAATGGATTTCAAACAGTTTTTGAATTATCTGTATGTTAATCCGTACGATTACCCTGCACGCCGTTATTTGCGGAATTAATATCTTGTTGTAACTTGTGGAACGCAAATAAATGAATATGAATATAAGTTCCAACACTCAAAGCATCATCAATTCATCACTCAACTACTCAAAGAACTACAATGTTTGTTTTTTTCGTGTCGATGGTACTCTTAATAACAGCCGCACGGTTCGATCTATCAGATTAAGCTACGCTTGCCGCAGTTGGTTCGTGGATGGGTGACCATCTTTGCATACCAAGACCCTTCCGTGCCTCGGAAAGCACGTTAAGCATTTGGACCCGGCTGTCATTCGTGGATCTTTGTCAGTCGTTACGGGTCGTCAGAAGCCCGAAATTCTGACAGCCAGTCTTACCAAGAGGTATCGTATTACCGTACCGTAGTACCGTAGGTATGGGTTGTGGAGGTCAGATAGGCAGTCGCTCCATGTAAAATACTGGTATTCAGCTGTATCCGGTTAGACTGGAAGCCGACCCCAACATAGTTGGGAATAAGTTTACGCAGATGATGATGGTACTCTTCCTCTTTGTTTTTTTTAACAGCTTTCAACAATTAACAACTAACCACAATAAAATTTTGGACTTTATGGATGACCTGAAAGTCGCAAAATATACGAATGGTTTACTTGTGTAATCTTTCGCTTAGTATGTCGATGTCGATTAGATAAGATATGAGCTGCAAACTGCAATATTTATCATTACATACATACAAATAAATAAAATTGAAGTGTCTGTTTGTAATGTAATGTCAAAATAACAGCTTTTTTATGACATTTATTGGGAGCATTTATGCTTCGATAGACAGTTATTCAAAACTTATCATCCTGCGGGGTAATTTCGTAACACACTATCAGTAGCAATGGCTTTCAATAATTTGACAGTTCAACAACATTAATTGCGTTATTTACATTGTTGAGCAGACACATTTTTAACCCCCGACGCAAAAATGACGGGGTTTTATTAAGTTTGACGTGTCTGTGTATGTGTATGTCTGTCTGTGGCATCGTAGCTCCCGAACGGATGAACCGATTTTAATTTTGTTTTTTTTTTTTTTGTTTGAAAGGTGAACTTGTCGGGAGTGTTCTTAGCTATGTTTCATGAAAATCGGTCCAAGATGGCCGCCGCCATAAAATGGCGGATTACATATTTTTTCACAACTCCCATAATATGGGTATCAAATGAAAGGGCCTGACTAGTAGAATACTATACACTATGATAAATTTCAAATCCAAGATGGCCGCCACCATCGAATTACAAAAAACTTGATTAAACACCAAATTACCTGAATCTTAAAACGCAAGAAAATAAAAGAAATGAAATAAGAAAGAGTCCCCTACAACATACATGAAATAAAACATTTAATTAAAATTTTTAAAATCCACGACACAAAATCATAATAAAAATAGAATGAATGTAAAAAGCCTAAAAAAAAAATATTGAAAAAATAGCCACAAATAGAACAAAAAAGGTATAAACGTGAAACCCTATAAAAAGAAAAAAATAACCTCGAAATTATGAGCCTATGTCGTCTCGTCGTAATTATGTTGTCTCGTCGGGGGACCGCTACTATTTTAAACTTTAACAGAACATTAGGCTAATAATTAGAGCGGTCCCCCGACGGGACAATATTTAATCAAAAGATTTCATACGTACTTACGTAGTAGGGTCATAATTTCAAGGTTATTTTTTTCTTTTTTTAGGGATTCATGTTTATACCTTTTTTGTTCTATTTGTGGCTATTTTTTCAATAGGTTTTATTAATTGTTTTAGTCTTTTTACATTCATACTATTTTCGAACATTATGAAGCAATGGATTAGCAATATCCTTAAAAATAATTCAGATTGTAATTGATAGTGTGTTATGCAATTAGGTAGGGTGCAGAGCTAGTCATAAAAATTGTCTGAGAGAAAAGGGTTTCCCTTTACTGTTAGAACTACCCATATAATACAAACCTGCCGAGCGATTCTGTAAAAATCTCACCGTGAAAAGTTAGGTGAAGTGAGGTTAAAGTGAGCTGTCAATAGTGTCAATCCCTAGCATTAGTTGGAATGACAGCTCACTCCACGCTCACTTCACCTGAGTTTTCACGGTGAGATGGTTACAGAATCGCACTACTGTATGCCACTGGTGTTTATTAAAATTTCAGGTAAGTGTCTAACTAAAAAGTGACAACTCAATTATCAAAGCTTTATAAATGCAACCATAACCGTTGTTATCTGAGCATGCAGAATAGGTATTAGATAATGATTATTGGAATTAATTAAGTACTTGTTTATTTACATTTTGTAGTCGTGACAAAATAGTTAGGTAGCCACATGACATGCATGTCAGTTCGCATTAGAAATTCATTAATAATAATATTGCATGTAAAAGGTTGGTAGGGTGTGTCTCAAATTGTCTAGTTAGGTGCATATTTTTGTGGCTGGTAGGTAGCTTGTTATTTTTTATTACATTCATGTTGGCGAAATTCTTCTCGCGTAGACAGTATCAAGAATTCAAGGAAGATTGCAGAAGTCAAGAGGTTATGCTAACTTTCTCCATTTTTATGGTTCCGTACCCAAGGGTGCCTAGTACTCAGCCTTCGCTGTCCGTCCGTCTGTCCGGTTATCCGTTTGTCTGTTAGCGGGCTGTCTCTCATGAACCGTAATAGGTAGACAGTTGACATTTTCACAGAGTGTGTTTACACACAGTTTACATTTTTATTATTTGTAGTTATAGCGGCAATATAAATATATTGCCTCTATAACTACAAATAATAAAAATAAAATAAAGTTAAAAAATTTAAACTATACTACAAAGTACAAGAAACGTGTTTTTTTCGTTGTATTTTGCCTTGTGATACGGAACTCTTTCTTTTTTTTTACGATTTACAGCATGAAGGATATCTTTGAATAACTCGTGATACTTATCTTCCTCGTCAGATTTTCTTAAATACCATAAAATACACATGCCTATGGCTATTAAGATTATGATTTATTTTATAGTCTTCTAGCTTTGCGTTACAACAATGGAGCAATATCGAGATGATAATGTAGGTACCTATTCCAATTTCAGAAAAATATGTGTATTAGTGATCCCACGAAGATCACATAAAAAATAAGGAATCATTTATTTTTAGTCTTAAACAATAATCAACCAAATTATTATCTATTATATAAACAATAACTAACTAAATTATTATATATTGAGAACAATCATTGGGCGCTTACTTAACTAAATTTACAAAAATTGAATTTAATCACCCTTTGCAAAAACTCTAAAAATAATACTTTTTTTGCCGTTAATATCCCACTGCTGGGCAAAGGCCTCCCTACCCTCTAAAAATAATACTAGTGCATGATAAAAGAAAGAACAAAAAGATCTGACCTTGTATTTAATTTTATTTTAGAAAAAAAACTATACACACATTCTTCACGATACACACTAAAAATACACTGATACTTTCATTAATTAACATGTAGACACGATTGACATAAGTACTTAGGTATATCTTTTTATCACTCCCCATACTTGTTTTTGCGATTGACACATGCTATGCATACTGTAACGTATTCGTGCGTAACATAATTTCAAGTTAAATCAATATTTACTTTTTAACGAAAGTGATGGTTGATTTATCTTCAGCATCCATCATATTTGTCATAACTAATCCTTTCCATCAAATTTGAACGTTTATAGATTGTTTGTTTATATTATATGGAACCGGTTTTATAAGCAACCCTACTTTTGCCTTTATATGTTTTGATAGCTAATCCCACCTTATAGGTATAAGAAAATATTAAGCATGGTTTTTATGACAGTGGTAGGACGCGAGAGGAATTGGGGCAGGGTATAAAACGAAGTGGAACAAATTCTAAATGTTACTGTGGCATTTGGGGCCGCCATAACAAACGGGGCCCCACAATATTGTGTTCTCTTCTTTCATTATAGCGTTTTACAACTCCGATCCTGTTTTATTTTTAACAAATAAAATAAATTAAGACACCATTAATTAAATACTGTTACGTTACTAACGAGAGTCACGCGTGCATATATTAATAAGCCAAACCAAAGTTAGTTACGGAATACATTTATTATTAATGACTGCTATTGAATTATTTAAGTACGTTACAATAGGTATGTGTATAGAAAAATAATGGCAAACAAGACTATACAAAATTACAAATAAGTATGTATAAGTACCTACTTATCTAATGTCCTCGTGTAAATCCCAGAATTTTGTATAAAATAGGTATGTTTCCTTCCTACTAAGGAGCATAGCATACTTCTAAATATTTCCTGTCCACGTAACTCAATGAACAAATTGGTGTTAGTCTCACAAACACCAAGGCTGTTCAATGTCATTATTACCTACGTAAATACCTGTTCGGATTTTAGAGGTGAAGTGGATTCATGTAATTGCCGAGTTTGATAAAATACGGGGTTAACCTTTTATAGTCACAATATTAGAGACAAATAAAGAAAAAAAACCGAATATCGAAACTAAAGATTGCTTTTTAGAAATAAATGACAAAAAATCTTGTTTTTTTCTAATATACTTACTTATTTTTTTAAATTATACTTATTAATTACACTCAGTATAATGAGGTTAAATTGCGTTCTACGTATTACAAAATGCTTAAAACCAATTTTTCGTAGTAAGTAGCTAAAGATGGAGCATGAAAAATTGTTTATCACCATACAAAAATTTGTTGTGAGTTAAGCAAATACTTTATTTAAAATCTCAATTCAGGCTAATCTGCGGGGTAATTCCGTAACACACTTACAATGGCAATGCGTTTCATTATAACAATAAAAAAATCACTGCCTTATTTACGCTGTCGAGCAGAGGAATTTTTCAAACACATTGAGCAATATTTCTTCAAGATTAAAAATGTGTCACGCAAGCGGGGAGCTGGTGTGTTTAAAAAAAATATACAAGTAAATTTAGAGATGGCTGCCTAGCTAGAAGTTGGAGCGCGTAGAGGAGGCTAAAATAATTCTGGTCGTCCTATTGCCAGCCGGCGCACAGTGTGACGGTTCGAGAATCTAGCTTGACAAAACCCTATTTTACTACTTGTTACAATAAGCAATATTTTGGTTTAAATAGCAAGTAAACAAGTTACATTATAATAGGATTCATATACGCGGAGGGTACGCCCAACAATAGCAGGTAGAAAAAGGTCGAAGTGTCGACTACCTGCGCCTGCACGAGCAAGCGTTCTCAGAGACCGTTTCATTCGTCTGAGTTCGCTCGATGAATACGCTCTTGTGCTGTGTGCTATTTGTGATTGTGTTTCGGTGTTGTGTTATTGAAGTATTTAGGTAAGTTTACAAACCTTTTTTATAAAGATATATTTTTAAACTGACTTATATCACTCATGGAAAGTCAGAGAGATTTATGTTGAAAGAAAAAAAAAAGTTTTCAGTTTATATTAAACTTTTAGTTTACTGCAGCCCGTTTCCGAGTCCTTTGGCCGTATTATTCTTAAAGTTTGGTTTCTAAGCTACAATTATAATGTTCATTTGTTTGCGAAAGTTTGCGACACTCATACATTTTTTGTTCATTTTCAGAATGTCGACGTACCGAACGTTTTTCGATATATGGTTTTCCAACCCCAAAACATCAAGAAGCGATGCATTATTGCATTATATTATGCAACAACTCGATGACTCGCCTATTTCTGAAGACGTTTTAAAGAAATTGAAAAAACGAATATGTTATATTAACCAGAAAATTCAACAAAAATGGACGAAATCGGGGAGACATCGGGAACGTTTCTTGAACGCGAATTGTTCGTGGTTGGAAGAAAGTATTTCGTTTGCTGATATGTTGAGTGAGTCTACAATTGACATGTCACTGCCTGGAACTAGTAGGCAAACTGGAAGACCCCGGAAAGACTTCGCAACTTGTGAAAGAACTAAAAAACGGCGAGTTCAGCATCTTCTGGATACAACTAGCAAAGAAGAGATATCGATGGCAAATGAAACACATCTTCGCTAGTCAGGAAAAAGAGATTCAGCAGCAATCGTTAAAGAGCTTTGTCTCTTATCTTTAATTTTAATAAATACAGAGATGTCTTTTTATTTCACATTGTGTTTTATTTATTAAAAAGATAACCGATTTCTAAAGAAAATCCTTGTACGGCTGGACCTTTTTGGATGAAAATTGGGATGCAGATAGCTGGAGACTTGGATTAACATATAAGATCCCTTTCATCCGGAAATTCCCATGGGATCGGGAAATCGGGAATTACGCGAGTGAAACCGCGGGGCACAACTAGTTTAGGTTACGAAAATATACTTTACAAATTGTTTTACGAAAGCTAAAACGATAAAAAGACTTTTGTCAAGCTAGTTTCTCGAACCGTCACACTGTGCGGCGGCGCCTTGTGCCTGTGATTTATAGTGTCTGCGACTTTCCCTTTATTGACTTTCTTGCCGTGTTTCGAAGTTTTTCATGTTTTCTTTTTTGTGATTTAACTTTCATCACATCCAATTTACTTCACTATTAAAGGTTTTGTTTTTGTTGATGATATAAATGATTAATGATTTATAAACGTTGCCAAAAAGTTATAACATAAATACTTACCTTCTATTTTTTTACCTTAGTTATTGCAATTATTATGATATCATCTAGTTTTATGTCGTGTCTCCCTATAATAATTTATTTTATTATTGTTTACAGGTATAGCGCTCCGACCGTTCGGCATCTCAATAGTATACCTCCTGCTATTTTTAATAGCACCACTAACAAGCGTACCAGACGGCAGAACATTCAGAGGTGAGAACTGAGTGCAACTTAGTGCACAAATGAAGTCTAATATCCTAAATAGATCGTGTTACTCAAAAATCGGTAGATCTCCACAATTGAAATATTGAGATAAAAACAAGAAAAAAAAGTAAAAATATTAAAGTGCTTACCATTCCCATACCTCTGTAGCACTACTTAAGACCGTAAAGGCACGGTATAATGTTACATTACCGTGGTAAAGGGTCCCCGAAACGATCAATTACAATTATAGTAATATTTTCAATCGCTTTATTTATTTTTTTATTTGCATTTGGTAGACGGATCAATTTGCGCATCAATGTGTAGGTATCAAACACGTAAAAATTTACACATGCATTTGATCGTTTCAGAGACCCTTTATCTGATTTGTATTCGCTTTTTAGTGTTGCACCCAAAGTAAAACTCCCCATAATAGAAAAAAAAATACTTTAACGGATACCTTAGAGAATTTCAAGTTTTTTTAGAAGACATTTCGTAGAAATCGATATTGACTTCGTGTTCACGAGTGCCTTATCTGGCCTGTAACTTACCGTACGTAGTCAGTTGGATTGTGGAAAAAATATGATTATGATAAGTATGTAGTTTCAGGAATAACAAAACTAAAGCCGACTTTTGTACTATTTTACAAATATGTTATATTTATGTAATAGAGCAGTTTAATATAGGCACAGTACGTTCCAATGTGTGTAATTATTATTAAATACTTAATTTAAATAAAAAGTTTTTGTTATTATGTTAGTCTGATCCGATTTGAAGGAATCGGCTATCAGATTATGGCTTTTTTTTTTTTGAGGTTGGGAAATCATCAAATGACCCCTCCCGCTCTAGGTGGAGCGGAGGGAGTGTCAAACTCTTACTGACTAAAACCCACCCGTGTTCCTTCCTTAGCCCTTTATGTTCCAGGGCAGCGGTAACCCTTTCGGACGATCCCGCTACCCTGGCATCAGATTATGGCTTGGCCTCAAACTTAAAAACCTCTTCAGAAAATTAAAAGTATGGTCATTTAGAAAAAAAAAGTCTGACCAAGGACAAATACTGTAATATCATGATAAAAAGAACAAAAACCTTTACTTACCATAAATAATGTAGTAAGGAGTACCCGGGTACCTATTACAAAACTAAATCAACCATTTTATTTCCAGGATGGCGCGGCAAATTTTTGTTATTGAATGTGGTGCTATCATTCCTGCTGCTGTTGATGCACATTGCATGGCACACGGCGCTGGGATCGGTGGCACCTTACGGCTCCTTAATAGCCCAGTACCCTATCCTAAGTATCATAGGCCACAATCTAGGCTTTGTGGCTTATACCACGATAGATCCCCTTATGGCCGTGCATTATATGCTTCCCGAGGTAAATATGAATTTAAATTTTATTTAAGGTTAATAATTTAAATTGGAATTATAACTACTAAGAGCCGATTTTTCAATCGACAGATATTTTTTTATTCGTGGAAAAAAATTGACGTCTGACAAATTTTGTATGGAAGAACTGTCAAAAATAGAAAATTATTCCTCGGATAAAATTATCTGGTGTTGGAAAAATCAGCCTTTAGTTAACTACTTAGCAAATAGCTAAGTTTTAATTTAATTTGAGTTGTTTTCTCTCCTTCTCGGCACATTAAAAATCAACGATAAAATAGTTGAAATAACTGCCTACTTAAAGTATTAATTCTTACATTTAATTTCAGATTTTAAATAGTTTAACGTCGCTACTAGTGTATATGGTAGTGAAAAGATTGCTACTAGGCCCGTCGGCACAACCGGAATCTTCGAAAACGGAAACTAAATATCAACAGTATCCCCTTGTGACAAGCGCAGGTAAAGTTTTAGGCTTTCTCTGGCTTATTTTCACTTTGTCATTGGCCATTGACATGCCTGGTGGAGTCTGATAAATCCACCTAAGCAGTCAAAAGTCTCGCCGATGTTGGCGCGATTGTTGGACCGTTCGGGATATGTAATTGAGTAGGACGATAAAGTTTAATTCCCATTCTCCTTTATCCACACTTTGGAACGAGAAAATAACTTCCTTACTATTTTTTTTATCTGATTAAGGTCTGATTTGTCCATAGCCAGATAACTTTTATTTGAGGAATAAAATTGACGTTTCACAGTTTTTGTATGAAATAACTGTAAAAATTTCAAAATTATCCCTCGAATAAAGTTATCAGATGATTGAAAAATCAGCCCTTACTGAAACAAATAGTATGATGAATCGTCTTTTGACTATTTTAAGAACACTGCACTATCCATATTGTTGGTATAACAAAGCAATATCTACATGCAAAGTATCCTATTCTTATTTTTACTCAAATCCTTGCTAAGCTCTGAGCCCGTATTTTTTTTTCAGGAAAATATTTATGCTTGATGCTGATAATGTTCTCCGGCATAATGCGTCCGAGCGTCACGTCTGGTATCTACTACCTAGTGTTCATGGGTGCAGCGACTGCGTGGGCGCTGGGTCAACCGCTCAACCGGGGCTTTGCAGTGGTGTGCCGCTGCGTCATGGCCATCATGGCCATCCACGTCGTCGTTGAGATAGCTTACCAGTGCACGATACTAGAGGAACTCTATCCACCGGATAGGGAATTTTCTAGGTAAGGGCAATTATAATCTATCGGTTTGGTGAGACCAAGTTTATGGTAAACGTGACCAATAGCAATAATTGTAAAAACATTGTAGTTATTCTTAACTTATTTTTACACTAGAAGAGTATTAATCCGACCTGGTATAATGTTCTAGCTTGTAGTCTACCTTCGCGAGAAATGTTATTTAAATTCGTTCAGCCGTTAATACGTGATTTTGTAATAAACATCCAAACTTACAAATATATTAGTACTACATCTATGAGTAAGAGCGTAAATTAACTTTAATATTTGCAGGTACTTTGGCTTAACAAAATTAGTTGTTATCAACGACACAAACCCATCACTTTTTACGTATGAAGTAACAGATGACCACAGGTGGGCATCGTTAGCGAGTCCGTTTGTCATACTGTTAACTTATTTCGTCCTCGCACTTGAGACCCAACAACTGTTCAAGCCTAAGGTATGTTGTATGCATAGTAATGTAGTAGTTTAGTATAATATTGTGATTTGATAACAATGATTTCTATCTTGACTAACCTAAAGACTGCTGTAAGCTTCCTAAAATAACACGACATTGGTAACTTTGAAATATGTTTCTTCTAATGCTAAGATATAGGTAAGGCCTACTAATTACTTACTGTAAATGCGTCTATGCCTTTTGTAATTCTAATCAACACAAATAATATAATTATTATAAAAAATTACACTAATATGGGATATTAGTAAAAACAACGATGTCTTAGTATAAAATTACAACACTTCAAGCAAGAGAAGTGTAAAAAAAAAGAATTGGATTGGTATTTAAAACTAACTACTTAACTATTGTTTTTACTAACAATTCTATAAGTTGTCATCGTGCCCTTTTAAAACTAGAGCCATATGAAAGTCTTTAGCAACTAATATTATTTGTGCTATCAAACTGGGAACTTAGGCGAAAAAAAAGATCGCCCTTTCCGGCTTAGAAGAAGGCATGCTGAACGGTTCCCTGACGCGGGGCATATCCTTCCACCGCGGCAGCCGGCGTATCGCGCGGGATAAGTGGAAAATTGCTACTAAAAGAGTTCGAGTAAGCTTAAGAAAATTATTCACGGGACCCTTTTTATTCAATATTGCACATGCTGTTATTGTCGTAGTCATTTATTGGTTGTCACATTGACTCTGAATACAAGTGTAAAGTTTCTAGACTTTATTTCTGACGTGGCTGTTATATCCAGAATAGTTGCTGGTTTCTGTTATTTAAACAGTAGCTATTTGCATCACTTGTATTTAGTTTCAGGCATCCATGTTTATATTGATAGTTTTACGTGATATGTAACATGTTTTATTGTTAAGTAGTTCTTATCACTTTGGTAGAGCACTTAGAACTTTGACCACATTGTATATTAGCTTCACTGCTCAATTTGTTAAGTAATTCATAATGTTCATAACTGCATGGCACGTTCTTGTAGATTATTTGTATATACAAATTCACCTAAAATTATTTTTACTCAACCACTGAGGACAAGGCATGGGCGATTCTGCTGATCCTGGACTGGAATTTAATTTTGGTTTCGTTTGGGCACTTCAAATATTCATTGTAATTAAATTTTGTTTTTGCAAATGGCATTCATTCTTTTATAGGGTGCAATTCCGTACGTTAATTCACAAGCACACCGCAGTGACGCCAGAGAGACTGATCCTGTAGGTATCTTCTTTTGTTTTATTTCTGTTTTGTTTTTGAGGGAAACCTTGTGTGCATCCAAAAAAAAAAAAAAAAAAAAAAAAAAAAAAAAAAAAAAAAAAAAAAAAAAAAAAAAAAAAAAAAAAAAGCCAAGAAATGCCTAGTTTTATAAGCGAAACTATTAACACTTATTCCTATTCGTTTATTTTATTGCTTGATAACTAAGTTGATATAAAAACTCCTCTCAGGTATTTCTTGGTTCGTATACTGATGGCGTAAAAAACCTAGCTATGACTGGCAAATTACCTGCGTAAGACAACAATTCTATGCTTGGTTATCACATTTAACCAGCTCTTCGACCTAACACGCGTCTTGTGCACATCCACTAATACTCTGTGTTGTGTGTTAGCAGTTATAACATACCTAGTCTTCTGTGTATTGTATGTGTCATTCGTTGTTTGTGTATAACCATCGCTACAAAGTATCTTATTTTCAATAACTTTTTTTTTATAAAGTCAAAGTAAAACATTTTTTTCAAAAACATTACCTGACAGGCATTTTGGAAAAGCCAAGAATTACTTACAAAAAATTATACACCGTTAAATTTTGATCGTTTTAATCCTTAAAAGGGGCCATTGTACTCGTCATTATGAACAACTTTTACTACGGGACCAACCCTGAATTCGTGAAAAAAAAAATCAGTTGATCCATACATTATGTCGAGTAATGCGAACATAAATCTATAGATCAACTGATTTTTTTTTTTCACGATTTTAGGGTTTTTCCCGTAGTAAAAGTTGTTCAGTTGTTCATAATGATGAGTACAATGACCACTTTTAAGGATTATAACGATCAAAATATAAAGGTGTATTAGGGGCAAAAATGTATTGGGATTGGATCAAATATCCACCAATAACGCCAGTTTTGTCACTGAATAATAGTCTTAAATAAGCAGTACAAGTTACTCCATAGAATACCATTAAAAATTCTGTCAGTGCAAATATATAATTACAGATAAGATAATATGATAAGGTAAGATTGATTTGAACAACTCTTGACACCAGAAGTGACACTGGCAAAATGGATTTAAAAAAAAAAAAAACAACATGGATAATTTCAACCGCCATTGTCGCTGTATATGATACTACCATATTTTTGTGATATAAGCCTTTAAGAACTGTTTCTGACATTTTTATCAACGTACAGCTAATACGGGCGAATTCATCAAAACAATGGTCAGTTGAAAATCCGTCCGGGTCCGCAGCGAGGCAAATGCGACAAGACTCCACGGGTTCCGTCGTTCTTCAGGAAGCTGGTAATCCTCCTTTATTATTTGTAAAAATAAATAAGAAATAAATTGCAATTGAGTGTTATAATAGACTAGCTTCTGCCCGCGACTTCGTCCACGTGTTGTTTTTTTTCTGGGTTCCTATTGGTTTTAACGTGATGTCAAATATAACCTAGCCTATAACTTTCCTCTAGAGTTGGACTATCAAATGATTTTACTTTTTCAAATCTGACTCGCAGTTCCAGGGATTAGCGCGTTCAAACAAACAAACAAACTCTTCAGCTTTATTATATTACTAGCTTCTGCCCGCGGCTTCGCCCGCGTGGATGTCGGAAATTATCCCACGGGAACGTGCTAACAGGATAAAATGTATGTGCACCAGGATGCCATCTATCTCGCGGGCCCTTTGTGGCTAATTGCAATAGAAAACCAATTGTGTCCCATTAATGGTGATTAAGAGGGTACCTATATGATATCTTTATCTAAGTACCTACCTAATTAAAAAAATAAATAAACTCAATAACAGAAAATAAAATACCTACCTACCTAAATAAACCTATTTATGACGATAACTAATCTAAACTCAATCATCATCTGCCTAGCCTTGCCCAACTATGTTCAGGGCCGGCTTCCAGTCTAACCGGATGCAGCTGAATACCAGTATTTTACATGGAGCGACTGCCTATCTGACCTCCACAACCCAGTTATTGGGTAATACGATACCCTTGGTACGACTGGTTGTCAGACTTTCGGGCTTCTGACTACCCGTAACGACTGTCAAAGATCCACGAATGACAGCCGGGACCAACGGCTTAACGTGCTTTCCGAGGCACGGAGGTGTCTCGGTATGTAAAGATGGTCACCCATCCACAGACCGACCGCGGCAAGCGTAGCTTAACCTGACCGATCGACCTGTGCGGCTGTTATTATTTAGCCACGGGCCCCTCAATCTAAACTCAATAAATAAGCAAAATCTCTAAAAACTAATATCTATACGAATGACTATCCTACCTAACAGTATTATAAAATAACCTACGGTCACTACGTACACTATCAAATATACAAACTATACTTTAAAATTAAAATCTATACCTACGACTTATATAAAAATAAACCTAAATAACTCTAAAAAGTAAAAGGAATAAAAATGAACTCCACTGCGTGTGACCTAACCTACGACAAACTTATTATTTGCGGTTGGTACAGTAATCGGATCTAGGGATCGAACCGCAAAATTAAGTTTGTTTTTTATTGTATATGCTTTTCCGGGATAAAAAGTACCCAGTGTGGTGCCCAGGATATTAAAGAATAATTATACCAAGTTTCATCATAATCGGACCGGTAGTTTTTGCGTGATGCCTGAACAAACAGACAGACAGACAGACAGACAAAAATTTTTTAAATCACATTTTTGGGTTCTGTGTCGGTCTAGTAACACCCCCTGCCATTTATTTTTTTGATATTTTCAATGTACAGAATTTTCACTTCTACAGATTTATTATAAGTATAGATATAGATTACTATAGAAATGGATATCAGGTATCCGGCCTCATTCAAGTATCCTGCTACCGGAATTTTAATCTATACATACTCGTATAATAAATGAAAGCCGCTTTTCGTGTCTGTCCGTGTGATCGCGTTGTTTCACTAAACTATGCAATGGATTTTGATGCGGTTTTCACCATCATTAATTACATAAACAATATTAAACTTACATAAAATAAAGAAATCTCAATGTTTCGTCAAGTCCTAAACATCGTGCGAAGTCGAGGCGGGTCGCTAGTAATCTTTAATTTTAAATAAAATTCCTTCTATTTATATCTCCTAAAAAGATTAATTTTTTTGGAAAACAATGTAAACTGTATGGTTCTATATTGTATTTTTCAAAGACAGTAAAATAAAGTTTTTACTTATTACAGACTCCGCAGGAGACGATTCCGAGCCTACCTTGATGGATGATGTTATTACAGCGGTCATCGACTTGTTTCAAGTTCTAGTCAGGTCAGTAACAAAGAACCAAACTATTGTGTGTGTTAAATCTACAAAAGCGAGCATTGATCGCTAGGGTAAAATTGATATTTTATAAAATGGTCCAGTGATGGCAAGCGCGGAGCGTAGGGCCTTGGGTTGGATCCCCGGGTCGGGCGACTTCTTGTTAGGTTTTCTCAAGGAAACTTTCTGCAGTAGAAATGAGGGATGTGTGTCAATAGATATGTTAATTTGATGTCAATTTATTGCCTTCTTCTATTACAGGGACATACACACAACTATATTAGAGCCAGGAAGTTGAGATAGTTTTCAAGTTATGGAACAACAAACTGAATGTCATACTTAACAAAGTTCAAATTCCATTGCAATCATTGCAAAACTTAAGTATTAGGACCTTTTTGTTACAAATGGCCACTCAAAAATCAACCTATAATACATTTCACTAAAGTAGATAACTGATTAAGTGAGGATGGAATGTAATTATCTGAGATTGAGGATGAGGTTCCAGCGCATTGTTGCGCTCTCTTTTTTCGCATGTGGAAGTAATTGACTCTGTCACTTTCTTATGCCCCTCTCGAGCTATGATTTATTTTTTACGTATCACCTTAATGTGTAAATTGATATTTGCAGGTCATCGTACATAGCTACGACGATCACGATGATGGCTTGGAGTATAATGTTCCATTCATGGCTGACGTTCGTGTTTCTGATGTGGGCGAACATAGTGTGGCTGTGTCATGACCAGCGTGGGTTCATGCTCAAGACCAGTCCTGTGCTGGTCTGCTACGCCATGCTGCTGCTCATCGCACAGTACATCTACGGCATGAACCTTCTCGAGTCTGAGCTGCCTAGTAATATCACGGTTAGTATAACACAGACACCACTAAGTAACTAGTATAAAACAAATCGTTTATCAAGCATGTGGATATTTAATAGGAAAACCCGTTGTTAGAAAACCCAATTAAAATCGTTTATAATTTTAATGTTTACGTAATTTAGTAACACTGGTACTAAAAATAAATACTGGTATTCAACTGGTCTGTGCGTGTCTCATCCAACGACGTCACGGTTGGCGCAGTGGTTAAGCGATTGACTGCTGCGCTGCGTGTCGCGGGTTCGATTACCGCACGGAACAAATATTTGTATGCCCTATAAGTAGTTGTACCAGGTCTGGCTGTTTGTGTATGTGAGTTTAATCGTTTGTAAACGCACCCACGATACAAGAGAAAATCCTAGTGTGGGACAACGTTCAAAAAAAAAAACATTGTTGCAGTGCAAGAGTGATAAAATATACACACGAATAGCACCATCCCTTTTTCACGATGGAACAATTATGGCTTTAACACATCACATAAGTTATGGCGTTACTTTGCGGAAATCCATGACAGTATAACGTTGTGTAAAAATATTTTGTGTTAATTCCCCCTCCACGGGGCATCCTCAGGAGATGCTGACTCGTCGGTCATCAATATCTCATGAGGATGCCCTGTACAGAGGTGAAATATGGGTCGAATATAGGTTTATGTTGCAGCATAATAAACACTCTTCTTCATGTGAATATTTTTTCTGTATACTGCATTCAAACCTGGGTCTAGTTATTGCGGAATCAACAATAAATATGTTTACATAACATTATGCTTGAACAATTCATGAAATGGACCCTTGTGTATGGTGATATAATGATGTATGTTTTCAGGAGGTGAATCTCCGACAGATAGGTCTGGGCCGCGTGGAGGGCGAGTCGTGCGTGCCGCTGCTGATCAAGTCGCTGTTCACGTGCATGTTCTGGGTGACGCTGCGGCAGCGCGTGCAGGACATGCGCCAGCGCCGACAGTCCTCCGTCATCGCCGACATGGCGGCGCCCTTGCAACTCACGGCCTCAACTGCAGCCAGTGGTGAATATTAAACTCTTTATGCATGAACTATTTTTTTTTTTGTTTTTTATACAGGTAAAGGGAGGAAGGGAAAAGTGATACTAACTACGTTATTGTATATACAGGATGTTCGGTAATTGAAACAGCTGTTTTCTTTTTCGCGATTTCATGTTTGTTCCCGTTGTAAAAGTCGTTCATAATGATATGTACAATGACCCCTAAGAGCTTATCCATTAATTACCGGACATCCTGTATATAGCAGATCCTGAATTAATAATAACAAATTATTCAAATATTTCCAGCATTCAACAGATTCAAGCAATCCTGCCGATTGCTTGAATTTGTAGATATAGCGTTAAGACTTTTGCAAATAAAAATATTTTAATCGTTACTATTTTTATTACCTAGCCTTATCTTAAAAATATAATAATTTGTTTTCTATTTTATCTCTACCCTGGGACAGGTCTGGTTAACGGTAATCTGATTAAACATTCTACACGTTGCCTTATAGAATGGAATTACAAATGGCGACTTGGCAATTGCCTTGACCAAGAACTTATAGTTCGCAAACAAGGTACAACCTTATTTCGAAAAAAAACGACACTACAAAGTGAAAAATAACTTTAATTTCGGAAGTCGGTGTCGTCGGGTTCGCATTTTCGTTGTTTGCCACCGACTTCCGAAATTAAAGTTATTTTTCACTTTGTAGTGTCGTTTTTGGAAGTCGGTTGTTTTTTTTTTTGCAAAAAAGTTTTTATTTTTCACTTTTAAGTTGTAATTTTTACCAGGTTTAAAAATCAAACTACTGAACCGTTTTTGATGAATTTTCTATGGGACCACTTCAGAAGTATCTCCTTTCGAACAAAAAAAGAATTTTGAAAATCGGTTAACAATTGGCGGAGAAATAGCGTAACAAACACACAAAAAAAAAAAAAAAAAACATACCGTCGAATTGAGAACCTCCACCTTTTTTAGAAGTCGGTTAAAAATCACCGCCATTTTTGTATCCCATTCTATAAGGAATAATTTTTCATATTTGTTTCAACTTTCTGATACATCTTCTTCATTTCAGCTGAAACTCTTGACCTGCTTATCACACTAAACAATCTAAAGTCTAATTTTGCAATCATTTATGAACTTATGTCACATTTTGTTAATTAACAATCAAAACTGCAAACTGTTTTATTTCGATTCGGGTCTCACTCGTGAAGATGAGTATGTATTAATCCGTATATGTTGAGTTTTTGAGATGGGAGTTCGGTTATTTTTTATTTATATAAATACTTTGAGATGATGGTATTTTCAAACTAACAACAAATTCTCAAACTGTTTGGTTCTTTCCTCAAAAAACCATCTCAGACATCGACCTACATGGTCTTCACATGATCTGACCAAGATTATGTCTGGACTTTAAAAGAGACTGTGACGTCTGAGTTTGTTTCGGCCTTTCTTTTCAGACTAGTCAGATAGGAAACGCCGACCTCATCTAGTTTTAAAATATGATTGACATGTAAAAGTGTTTGTTCAAACCTACTTACAAAAATAAAATCATTTATCATATTAGTTCGGGTTCGATTCCTGGCTTGACCATAATAATTAAGTATATTTTGGAGTTCTGTCTCAAAAACTCGCCATGTATTCACATTTCAATACCTCTGCCGATTTTGTACTGAACCACAGCAATTCGTTTTATTATCGTCTATTTCTAACACACACATTTGCATTACATAGTAACACTCACTACACTCTATTTGACATTAAATCCAAACTCTAACCTGTCAAACATATTTCCTATACTAGAAGAGACAAGAAAACTTGAAGTGACGTCAAATACTAATAGTCACACTCTAGAAGGCCGTTGTTAAGAATATAAGTCAGTAAAGTGTAACCATGGAGTCTAGTTTTATCAATAACCTTGCTATTCTTGGTAAAAACAATTTCGTTAGTTCTGACAGCGCGGCGCGAAGAGGAGAACCGCTCTCGTCTCCTGCGCGCTCTCGGCGATGTGCTGCGAGCGTTGTGTGCGCGCTATTGGATCTACGTCGTGGTCATCATGCTGTTTGTCATCGGCATCACCGGCGAACGCATGACCATCTTCCGGATCATTTACATGTTCCTCTTCCTCGCGTTCATACTCATGTTCCAGGTAAATAATAATGATCCTTTTATTGTATACACTAGTGTACCCATTCCCGTGCAGTTGTTTCTACTAAAATATTGATTATTATCACACACACTTCTTACCTACTATAATGTTGTTTCCGAGATTATCTTTTCAAGTCAAACGAATATTTTTTTCTCACACGAATCTTTTGTTTTCAGATAAGTTGGTATTGGTGCCGAAAATTAATGTACATGTTTTGGATAGTGGTCATCATATACTCTATGATAAATCTTATTCTACTATACATTTATCAGTTCGACAATTTTTCAAAGATAATAGAAAAATATTTAATGATCAACGAGAGTTTGTAAGTAAAATCTATCGAAGAATGTGTAAGAAAACGAATTTCTCCAATTAAATTTATTTATTAATTGTGATTTAATTACAGACAACAAGACTTGGGATTGGAGCCGTACCACCCAGCGGATCTATTCGTCAAACTATTAACACCCACATTATTCCTAATCATAACTATATTGCAAGTTCATTATTTCCATAAGGATTTTATGGCGCTATCGGACCCAAAGACAAGGTTAGTATCGAAAGCCGCGATGTATGCGGGCTTGTGCTCGTATGCGGGGAAAGGCATGCGGACAGTTTTAAGTACGAATAAAATTATACTTATATGTTGATATTGTTTCTAACAGATCAAATAGTTTAGCAGCTAATCGACCAGAGTCGGGTAAGCCAAGTCAAGATGGGGCATCCACAATGAGAGATGATGTAAGTATTAAGAAAAGTGTAAGGCGGGTATCACATCTCCTTCGCGAAACTGCAGTCTGTAGTTCCGCCTTGACTTGTCCGTTGTACGACAAGCAAAACAGAAGCGAAACTGTCTGTTCTAACACACAGATTTGATTATGATTCTATCTCTTTCCCGCGTGAATTCGCTGATCTGCTCGGAAGGTGGTTACACCTACGCGCTCAACCTACTACACTCGCGAGCAATGAAAAAGTTCCAGTGACATAGCACCAAATTACTCCTTAACGGGAAAGGCTAGCTTAATGACGCCGTCTGCAATATTGAAGTACATTTAACAGCGCATCAGAATATTACCAACTAAAAACGTAAATATTGTGTTTAAATTTTAAATTATATGTCTTAGGAGATATTAAGGTGTTTGTCGGCATTTTGTGGGTGGAACTTTTTCATTGCTCGGCAGTGTATTTTGTTGCGATGCCGCGTTTGTTTCGCACGTGTCTGTGGCAGTCGATAAGTTTATAAAGGAACTAAACTTATTTTGTTTTTGTAAAATGGATGTTGATTTTACGGTTAACTGACTCCCATGATGTTCTGCTACACGAATCGCGACATGATGTAGTAATGTTTCTTAGCGGAATTCGTTAAGCGGTTTCCCATAATTATTTTCGCGTCGGAGGTGTGCTAGGGCACAAAAACTGTCGATTGACCTGACATTTGAACGTAATGTTATAAAGTGACATTGGTGTTGTCAGTTCAGCGAATCGCTTTCAGTAACGTAATGTCAAGTAACGATATAATTTTTAGTCATTCGCCAGCTTTAAAGCTGCTCGAACTGAATGCTCCGGTTTGTGCAGTCAAGACTTATTTATTTGACAGTTTTCAAATTATATCTTTTGAAGCTATGCCACTGAACAGACTTTTACATAGAATATTATATTTAAATACTTGATAACACGTATTAAAATAGCATACACCAACGACCAATGTTGAATTGACATCAATCTAAAATTTTTTTCAATTTATGAAATAAAAGCTTTTTTCTTGAGTCACATTCAGTCATTGTCACATTTTTAATTCCGTCTGACATGTAAAGAAGATGACTGAATGTCTTTCTGCGGTATTGACATGACGACGTCATATACAGTAGCTCACAGTTACATATTTTGCATCAACCTTATTAGAATGAGAATAAACATCACTGTGATTTGGACAGTGATGCCAATACAGAGGTAAATTAACTGTGCACGGACTGTACTGCAGAGTCAGTAAAGGAGATTCTGTCGGGCAATGAGCAGACAAAAATAGCCCTTAAGGTGACGAACATATTTTGGATGCGACTGCGCTTATCTTATTTAAATCAAATATAAAGTTTAAAAATGCTTTTTAGTTGCCACAGTTGCCATCTGAAGATACAAATCCACGTTCACAAGCCGGTACGGAACCGGATCAGTCAATCGAGCTGTCTTCAATACAGCCAGCTCCAGCTCCTACTCATGTCCCTCAAAGGTTGGTAAAAAAATGATTGCTTAATTTATTAGAAATTCAGAACAACCAGAACGAGTACGAACCTTTAAAAACGAAGCGTGCAACAGACAATTAATTAGTATCGTCGTAAACGCAGATATGAAATTAATTTATTGGCGAGGCCATATTGCCTTAATAAACTTGCTTAGTAAACAGATTGGTATCAGCTGCCTATGTTTTAGTAACTATTTACAACTACGGATTACGGTGAAGTTTTTGAGATTTAGAGTTTTGAGTTTGTTTTGGGTTTTTCATTTGGAAGTTTCTCAGCCATAACTAAAAACGTGGTTTTACTATAAGTATACCTCTGGCTAACCCGTCGGAGAATACAGATGTGATGTTTTTAAGATAAAAAATATAAATTAACTTCATCACATCCATGTTGACATAATATCTAGTTCTCGGCAAAAATCAATAGAGCATAGGCTTACAGGTGTACAACCCCAGTTGTGTGTTCGCAGACAAGTGTCGAATCAGTACTCGGAGCGCGCGCTGCGGCCGGAGAAGTCGTCCGCGGCGCTGTGGGCACTGATGCGGCGCGGCTACAGCGCCTCGCGCCACACGGTGCAGGGCATCATAGACTACGTCTTCATATACCTCGACATACACCTCATCAAGATCGTTTTCATTTCCTTGATGCTCCTCTGCGTTATGAACGTTAGTAAACAACACTTCATTGCATGCAGCGGAGATGAGAATGTTTAGATGGATGGATGGAATGTTTGAATGTTGTGTGGAGTGACGAGATTGGATAAAGTAAGAAATGAGTATATAAGAGACTTCCTCTTATATACTCATTTCTTACTTAATCCAATCTGAAAGTGGCGCCAGTGACAGAAAGGTTGAAAGGAAATCGTTTGGCTTGGTATGGGCATGTGATGAGAAGGGACGAAACGCATGTGACTATAAGAGTGATGAATATACATGTTGATGGATGGAGAGGGAGAGGAAGGCCGAAGAAAAGATGGATGGGCTGTGTGAGAAATGATATGAAAGAGAATCCCTTCTCTTTCATATCATTTCACAGAGGAGAATGGAAGAAGAAAACGTGTTACGCCGACCACAAGTAACAAGGGATAAGGGCGGGAAGATTATGACGTTTCGGAAAAACACGCGCAGAAGACGCGGCTTTAAGCAGTGGAAACTATATTGACGTTCTTTGTGTGACAAGAATAGAATAGAATACTCAAGAAAACAAAGATAAGAAAATACAAGAAGAAGAATACTAAGATTATCTTAAGATGATGATATTACCATCGTCATCTTTCAACTTTCAGTTTTCATTGGAAGAGGCTGTATTGGGACATTTGCAAGCTTTTCAATACTCAATTGTTTTCATTATTACAGGTGTGCGCGATGCATGTCCCTATTATGTTAATGATCGCGCCAGCGTTGTGGTTCAATGCAGGGAAACAACGAATATGCGTACTTCTAATATCGACACTAATAAGTATCTATTTCATGGCTAAAATGGTTTATCAGATAGATTATATCAAACATTCTACTTTTGATGTCAAGTGTTCGGAAGAAAACGTAAGTACTGAACCAACGAATATAAGATGAAACATTGATACTTATTTGGTTTTTTTAATGTTTTATTTTCATTAAATTTTCAGAATTATGAAAACAGTACCTCGAATAGTACCGTATTTAATAATGCCGAATGGCTAGGATTTGTAAAGGCTACAGCAAAAAAACCGCTAGTGTCTATACTCAAGGGATACATTGGCCTTTTAGCCGTTTTCACTTTTCATTCTCTGGTGACATACAGACAAGGATCGCTCAGGTTTGAAGACTGACCAATTAAGTAATTAAATTGAATTTTCTCGACATAAATATTGATTAAATGTAAATTTCTGTTAACAGATTGTCCGGGAGGTTACCAAAAGAAAGAACTAAGACAATATTTCCTGAGATAACGCGCAAGGAAGCGGATGTAGACTTGGTGCATTGTCTCAAGTATATGATAAATTACGGATTCTATAAGTTTGGCGTAGAGGTTAGTTGTTTAATCTTCAATTTTCATAAAAACAACACCTGAGGGGAAATTCTCGTAATTTTACGAACGATCACAGTCTGATCTGTCTCAATCTGTCAAAAACACCACTAATTTCCCTACATTGACTGTCGCTGAATTGACCATCTGATCTTACATTCTGGATTTAGGCAAATATTTTTATTTTAAATAACAAAAAAAATATTACACAAATACAGTTTTGTTGAAAGCTTACGCCATAGCACGCAAACGCAAACGCTAGCGTTACTTGATACTGGTAGTAAAGACCAGGAAATTCTCCTTTCAACAACGTTGAAGTTGGTGTTGAATGAAAGTTCTTGAATTTTCCATAGCTCTATATAACTATACTATTCGAGTTCAGACTCCTTGGCCGGGTCGCATCAATAGTAGTTTTGCTTTAAATTCCTTGCCAAAAGTTTTATTTATATTTAAGCTACTTTTATTTTAAAGACGCTTAAATAAGTTGTATTCTATAGCATGTTTGTTTTATTACAGATAACTATGATATGTCTAATGGGCGTGATTGGTTCTCGTATGGATCTTTACGCGGTGTTGTACGCGGCCTGGCTGCTCATATTGGTGTCTCTCAAGCGAGTGGCGCAGGCCAAGCTGTGGCCCGCGTTCACAGCCTGCATCACCGTCCTGGTTCCCGTGCAGTATATGATAGCTGTGGGATTCCTGCCGCAGTTCTGCGTTACTTACCCTTGGGAGGCCGACGATCCGGTAACTTTTAAGTTCTTGTATTTAATGCCAGAAAGAATCAAACTTTATGCTGTGTGCTTCCTTAGTTTATCGACTAGAAAAATAAAACTCTAAATTTGTTTAATTTTTAATATAGTCAAACTTTCAAACTCGATTAATCGGACGAATCTACAAACTTAGTTTTTGTTTACCCTAAACCTCTTAAGGAGTCATTGTACGTAATCATCATTATTAACAAGGTTTACTCAGGGAAGACGCTGCCGACATCGAAAAAAAAAAAAAAACATCTTTAAAAATGTTGTTTTCTGAATTTGGTATACGTATTTTAACTAGAGGGGTTGCTGGTTATTTATTTATTTATTTAATACTTTAAGCACATAAATGTACATTGGCGGACTTAGGGCTGATTTTTCCAACGACAGATAATTTCATCGGAGGAATAATTTTGAATTTTTCACAATAATTCTTCCATACAAAAACTGCCAGACGTCAATTTTATTCCACGAATAAAAATTATCTTACCCTAAATGTAAACACGATTTACTGCCGACACGGAAACGGCTTCAGTTCGGAAGAGAGAGATAAAGTAGAGTTGAGTGTGACGTTGACTGTTTTATGTTATCGGAACCATTCTTTAAACCGTTTTGACTTCTTATTTACACCCCTTTAATGTTTCATTCCTTAGGAGCCCTTCAGAGATTTATTCAATATGGTGAGGATATTTACTATAAATGTAGATTTGTATTGTAATATTTGTAATCACAACATTAAGCTCTAATAGTTCGATGTAGTTTAGCCGCATACTTTAGTTTAATTTCCGTACTCATCCTAAATTAGGTGGCTCTCTAGCTTCATCGGTAGGTTGTCAGCGCTTACGTAATTATTATTGTCCTTCGATATCGAAGACTATTCAGATAATTTGAATAATTTTGCAAGCTCTAATTCACCCACAAGCCCTCTACGTTCATCATCATCATCATCAGCCCGACTTCACCCACTGCTAAGCTTAGGCCTCTCTTTTCATGGGGCATTCCCCACCAAGATACACCCCTCTACGTTAGGAAACTCTAAATATATTTTTCAAACAGCATCATCGTTAGAAGATATTTGTTAGTAAAGCAAATTTAATATATCTCTCACTAAACAGCTTGTTGAAAACTTGTTGGTGATTACAGGCCACAGACACTTTGTAGAAAAATTAGGAAACGTCGAGATTAACCTTGCAGTAGGATCACCTGGGCTAGACAACGGAAATCTCACCAAAAACATTAAAAAATGTAAAAAGATAAAATTCTCAATTTGGTTGGCTTTAAAAAGTACTGAGATCTAAAAAGGCCAACAATAAATAATACCGACTCTTAAAAATTAGTTTTTGTCTGTTATCTCGAAATATTAGGAAACCTAAAAAAGGAGAACAGGACAAAATGGTTTTCATGACCGACAATAGCCACACAAATGTCATTAGACAGATATTATATTCAATGCAATAACCTACATTTGTGCGGCTCATTTCAACTCGATGAGTTAACTAGTAGGCATTTAAGGGTTTCGTTATCTAGCGTCCAGGTCCATCATCAGATAAGCTCGATGTTACCTCATACTATTATATTATCATCGGATTGCACACATTTGCAAATATATTGCATAATATTAAAATACCTGTCTAATGACATATGTGTGGTGGATATCGGCTCTCAGACCCGCTTCCAATTTTTGTCGATTCTCCTTTTTCCAGCAAAATATTATAAGCACTAAATGCCAAGACTTGTAACAGTTTTCTCTCACAAACATGCGTATTTGTTATTGTTGGCTTACAAGTATGCTAAATCTGATTTCAAAATACAAAATAATATTTTTCAGCAAATGAAACATATCCGTACATGGATGTTCCTTCCTTACGCCGAGTCGCCGCCCCACGCGTTCAAGCTCATCTTCGATTTCTTCCTACTAGTGTTCGCCACTCGACAAATGAAAGTGTTCCGTATAGAAAAGGCTGCGAATCCAAATTATCCCGGAGGATCGAACAGCGAAAATATTGGCAATGATTGGGAGACGCCGAACTTCGTTAATCCTGTACCAGATTTCCTTAGTTACGTTGGGTAAGTTAGTTTCGACAATAGTGATTAAGCCCTTGTTGGTTCAGCTTGAATTGTAAAAGTGTGTGCACCCGACTTTTTTGCAGTTTGACACTGAACTGACAAGATATATCGTCGATCTTATGAATATTGAGCGAAGCCGTTCAAATGACTATTGGTGAATTTTAATCTGCTCCATGATTTTAGACTTAACTTTATAACTCCAATTTAACCAATTTGTCACTTTCGTGCTTTCAATATTACCACCATTGTTAACCCACCTCGTATTTTTGGCCAATCCCAGATTTAAGAATTATAAATAATCTGTGTTTGTTCCAGGACATGGCTTGATGTGGTCAAGCGCATGGTGTTCTTGGGAATGCTTTGGGTAACGCTTGCGATCATGTTTATGACGGGCACCAACCGCGTCAACCTGTTCTCTATGGGATACCTCATCGGCTCCTTTATATTCTTGTGGCAAGGAACCGACTTCTATTTGCGCCCCAAAAGCGCTATATTAAAATGGTAAGCGAAGTCATGAAAACTTACTTCATTTTTCTTTTGTAACTTTTGAGACGTCGTCGTAACACATGAGTTCGATGATAAGTATGATGTTGGTACAGATTCTAAAATGCTTATAAAATAATGTTATTACGTATCGTCAGGAGTTTTGAAATGATAACTGACTGAGAGCTTTTTTGGCGGGCGAGGTTCAGCTTTATTTTCATAGTCTGTGGTCTGTTTTGTAAAATGATGGAAGGCCGGTACGGTCATCCGCACACAAGTACGAAAACCGCCTTTACTGTTAAGTAACTGTAACTGTTACACTCAAAAGATCTTTTCCGTGCTGATGTATTAACTTTTTACATGGTGTTACGTCATTAGGTGGTCGTGGCTGGTGCGTTACAACGTAGTAGTGGTGGTAGTGAAGACCCTGCTTCAGATCCCGGGCTGCATCTTTAGCGCGTTGATGCAAGAACATGCGTGTTGGCTGGTCCAGCTCCTAGGTATAGGCTGTGTCGACAAGTTCGCCGGCGGAAACATAGCGCGGTTTCTTAAGATGCAGTATACTAAGGCAAGTAAACCGTTTTACTTATTGTTTCCTTTATAAAGTAGTACAATTGGTGATACTTTATTTACATTACAATCTAGCCTATTATCTAATAAATAAATATAACTTAAACTGTTAAGTATATATATAAACCATATACTCGTAAATGTCCGCTGTCGTGGCATTCTCAAATGCAAAGTGAAAAAAATCAATGACAGTCTTTTTTTTTACGTCTCCAACCGGTTATAGGTGTTATGTTATGATGGCTGTTGACGATATTTATTTTTTATTATTTTGTAGGAGGCAGCCTGTTCTGTTCCCCAAGAAGATATAGGGTTGGCGTGGGACGGAGTTTGCTTTGCCTTCCTTATACTGCAACGAAGGCTCTTCCATAGCTTCTACTTTTACAGAGTAATAGACGAAAGCAAAGCTACAACTGTGCTCGCTTCAAGGTAATGTCAATCATTTTGTAGGGAAAAAAGTCTTCAGGATTATTCGAATTGTGGGAGTTAAAAGATCCAAGTGCAGTGAAGCTAAATAAAACATGTGTTTTTTTTCTTGTAGAGGAGCAGAATTAATAGAGGAGCTCCGACAGAAACAGATGTATGTGCAGGAGGAACAAGAGTCGAAGATCTTAGACAAAATCAAAGTAAAAATGGAAAGAATAAAGGCAAACCAGAAAAAAATACAAGGTGCCGTGACCAAGGAACCGGGCCACCACGATATAGGTATATTGACTTTTATTTTATATTGAGTATGGCCGCGTTCACACCAAAAGTACTGGCGGCCGCCGGCTGTGTAGTTGTATGAAAGGAAGGGACTCAGTCGGCGGCTGAAGTTGTTTTTTTACTGGACGGTCACAGTCGGCGGCCGACAAAAGTCTATCCGAATCCTTGTTTTCAATTGATGTTATTTCCATTTAACGGAATTCAACTTTATGAAAATGTAAATTGAGTTTATTTTAGAATGACTAGTACCTACTATTGAAAAAGCCATAAAAATTATTGAAGTAGCAGCGCAAACTGAAATTCATGTGCGGTATTATATGGTAATCTTCCAAAAACACGTTTGTTTACATGTTTGGAAACTTAATCACAATATTGTGTTAATGTCATAATATTAATACCTGAATATATTTTCTCCCTTTGATTTGTCGATCTAAATAACAGTGTGGTAATTAATGTGGAAGATCAACACTTTGGTCAATGCGATGTTAATATCATAATGTATCGATTATGTTATAAGAAATTTTGGGACAAGAACGCGTCATTGGCCACACAAACAGACCAATAGCTCCGTTCGTTAGGATCTAGTGAGGTATAACACTTCCGTGATCGTTTCCCTCGCGCACTCCCGGAGCAGACGAGGAGGAGGAGACGATAGCGGGCGAGTCGGAGCACGTGCCGCTGGTGCGCGGCGACTCGTCTTCGCGCGGCTACCACACGCCCGACAGCCCCGCGTCGCCGCGCGGCTTCCACACGCCGCTCAGCGAGCCGTCCGCGCCGCCGTCGCCCGCGCGCGCGGCGCCGCGCCCGCTGCCGCCCGCGCTGCCCGCGCCCAGCCTGGCCGCGTCGCTCGGCGGCCCGCCCTCGCCCTCGTCGGCGCTCATGACCGTCTCGCTCGACGCTTACCTGGAGCCGCGCCGCATCTCGTTCGAGTCGCCGCCGTCGTCGTCGCTGCTGCGGCGCGCGCCCAGCCCGGAGGAGTCGTACCCGGTGTTCTCGCCGCCGCCCATCCGCCGCCGCCACACGGTGGCCAGCCCCAGCATGCTGCAGCGCCAGTCCATCGTGTCGCAGTCCAGCCGCGCCGAGCCGCACTCGCACCACACGTGTAACCGCTCCCCCGCACGCCTGACGTGTCGCAGCGGGCCTTTGTTGTTGAATCACGATCAGTTGAACATACACCGACTGTTGCACTTTGTATAAAATGTAAAGCATAATTTTTTCGTCATAACTTATTTTACATATGTTTTTCCCTTCCGTTTAGGGATAGAATCAGATCCTGAGGATCTGCGTAGACGCCGCGTGTATACAAAGAGACACGATGGTAAATATCCGTGGCGTTCTCTCGGGTGTTGGAGGTGTTTGTTATTTTGTCCTATCACACTGTGCGCTGGTCATTCAAACTAAACCTGAAGACATAACATTTCTTTTTGTAAGTGAATGACTCCCACGTAGTCATTTATTTACATATCAAAAATACTCTTTCATGGTTCATTTGACTATAGTAAAAGGGACGCCAATTATGTCAACTGTGTTACAGGTCTCATGAACTTCGAATTACAACGATAAAGTCATATTCACAATTAGTTACAAGTAGACCTAACTCCTTGAAGGTCAAATCCGGCCATATTTATTATGTCTTGACCAGCTGTGATATGTCTATAACTACCAAATACAGCTTTATTAATCATTTCCTGATTTTGGGTGGTTAACTGTTTAAAATGTTGATATTAATACCCGTTAATGAAACTCACGGAAACTGTGATAAATGTGGATGGTGTGCGAGCTGCTGTTGAGTAATGCTTTTCTCTTGTAGTGCGGGACAAACCAACGTATAGGCCGCCAGCAAGCCATCAAAAGGGTAAAGTTCTTAAACCAGGCTCGCTATGAAATCGTAATGCGTTACTAACCCCTCCTCGGCTTGTCGGTGATGGTATTTAGGCAAATTGCATCGCCATGGCGGGAACTGTCTTAATTGTTTAAAATAATGTATAAAACATGTACATTTTGTATTACAGTTGAACGTTGTAAATAAAGAAACCTAAGACAGAATGCGCCGGTTGTCGGCTTTACTTGTGTTTGCGCGCCTGATTGTGCCATAGTCGAATGTCTGCATGCTATGCTATGTTTACCTCTAACCTCACTACGTGCATGTTGCGTGATTACGTTTGCAATAACACTTTGTTTTGTATTACTAATTTGGTACAGTTAATTTTACTATTAAAGATACGATCTACTACTGTAGTACCTATTCATTTTTATTTTTTTTTATTTGTTTGTATATCTTCTTTTACTCTTTCCACTAGTCAAAAAGCATGGACTTCATAAAAATATTCACTTGTGTAATTATGTAAAAAGCTTGCGCTAAGTAAACGTTACTATGTAGCAGAGCTTAATGCAACTTCTTCAAATAGGCGTAACTAGAGATTGTTGCTGTAATTTGAAAAGTTTTAGAACATTTTAACTTTTTAAATGTGACTCAGGCTGGCTGGACAAATCTTCAAAATAGCTCGCATTTAACTAGGTCAATAGGGCACTTTATGTGACGGCTAAACACCCTTATTTCAGAATTTGTAACGCTACAGAATCTTAGATAATCGATCGTAAACGTGTCCAGCTAGCTTGAAAAACCACTTTTCGCTGGTCTCTCAATCTCGGTAACGGAAGTGATTTTGACGACTTTTTGCATATCAACGGGCGTTATATAAATTTGTAACAGGCATCGAGCTAAAAGTTTTGTGATACGTACAGCGGTTTAGTAGAAAAATGCAAAAATCTGTGTCCAGCCAGCTTGAATTTACGTATAAAACTTCTGGCTGGCAGTTCCGAATCTCAATAACGGGAGCGTTTTCGAATATGGTTACTTTACTAACATTTAGTGACGCAATGTGTAACAGTAATAACGTTTGATTTATGGCGTCACATGTAAGGGTTTACGAGAAATCAATAAAAACTTAATGTCCAGCCAGCCCGAATTCAAGCTGGCTGGACACATGTATCTCCGCTGTCTGATGATCTACGACCTTCGAAATGTGTTCAAAATTTTGTGACGGGGACGATAGTGATAACCTGAATTTGTAACGGAGAAATTTTGCGTAATTTCAAAGATATTGATCATTTAAATTTTCCTATACAAACACTGCAGTAGGGTTACCAATTTATGTAACGCCCGTTGATATGCAAAAAGTCGTCAAAATCACTTCCGTTACCGAGATTGAGAGACCAGCGAAAAGTGGTTTTTCAAGCTGGCTGGACACGTTTACGATCGATTATCTAAGATTCTGTAGCGTTACAAATTCTGAAATAAGAGTGTTTAGCCGTCACATAAAGTGCCCTATTAACCTAGTTAAATGCGAGCTATTTTGAAGATTTGTCCAGCCAGCCGGAGTCACATCTTTTTAACATTCTATAAATTCCCGCTAAAAGTTACGCCTATTTCATTTTAAAACGGTGTTTTCATATATTTTTGTACTTACAGCTATACGTTCCGGGGACTATTACATGTTCGATGAATTCGATGATACGGAGATTCATATGAATGATGACGATTCGAGCTCCGACGAGGAAGCTCCCCGACAAATGGGAATTGGCAAGGTCAGTTACTTTGTGATAATTGGGGTTCTTCTTGGGGGTAATCAGCAGGATTATGGAAGGTACCTCTTTTTCGGGGAAAATTTTCATATTTTAGAAGTAAAAGTTTTGGATAAGGAAAACGGTGTTATGGAAATATTTACTCTGTAGTGAAATTGGTGTCTGGCTCATGAATTGCAAAGATATCGATCCCAAAAGTTGTTTTGCTCCCATAGTCGTGCTGGTGACCATTATAAGAAAGTATTGCGGGTGAAGGTATATGCGTTGTGATTTGTGGGTTATGCTATATCTAAGAGAACATTGTCATCAGTATTCGTGCTTGCGCCTATCACAATGCACAAACAAGTGCTTGTACTCAACCTTTCGGACTTTTCAGTAGCGTTTTAGCCACATTAATAACACAAAATTATGGGAACACCAGACAGAAATACAAATTTAAGGGATACTGAGAAAGACAATGTTTTAAAATGATGTACTGTGTTTTGGTTATAAGTTACGCATGTTTGATATTAGAAGTATTTATTGGTGACTGTTACTATACGTAGTACGTCTTGGGTGTTCCCGCATGTTTGCTTACCCTGGATACTTTTAGATAAGCGGAATGTCAAGCTCTCCGACTTAGTATAGAAGTAAAGGGAATATAATTTGTTGTAGTACAAAGTTCCGTCCAGTCCGCTTAAGGTGACTAACCATATTGCCCGGTATTAATTATTGCACCACCATGCTACTCGAATCGGCACACGTTGTTACACTTGCAAATCACATTTTAAACGATCAGACTCGACGACTCGAAAAAGGTATCCGAAGGTAAACCTGTAGCGAATAAACGAAAGAAAAACAAAAAAGTAGGTAAGGCTAGTTAAAGCAACGTGTACTGGATTCGAGTGCGTGTGAGCTCACGATTGTGTCGCGTGGGCCGAGCAGCTGCTGTCCACGATGATCAAGACGGACTGGAAGAACGCCGTGACGCTCCGCCGAGCCTCCGCGCCCAACATTCGCTCACCCAGACGCTTCTCCCTCAGCGACCCGATGTCCTACCCGCAGGTAATGGCCCCCAATGCAATCATCACACCAATAGTGTTCACAGGTTTGACATCACGGGTACCTATGTATATAGGGAGTTCACATTGGATACAGTGGAATAGCAAGACACAGGTTCAACGGACTCTGCTAAGACACACGCATTTTGCAAGCCGTGTCTGAGTACACACGATAAGCGTGCTAAACACGTGCCATACGGAAGCTCCTAAGGCACAATTACACTAGGTCAGGCTCTTAACCCGGGTAGTCATTCGGGTACACATGAATTCGTGCACCCGACATATTGATTACACTGGAAACCTTGACGAATTCGGGTGGTCATGGGACTGCTTATCGAAGGTAGACAAACTTGACCGCAACCAAGCATCGTTCATTTAAACTTAATCTCCAGCCCGGATTCGGTTACCAGATCCAGTGTGATTGCGCCAATACTGTTAATTTTGGTGTGTATTTATTATAGTTTGTACTTTTGTTTTGGCTTTTGCATGTATTTTTATGTTTGCATGTATTTTTTTTATTTTGCTTGTTATTTTATAAATACGAAACTTTTCTAACACGATTTAAATTCTAGTTATAAAAGCAAAAATTTCAAAACGTTAACTTACTTTTGTTTTGTAGTACAGCCAGGGATTCGAACTTAATTGTTTATAGAATTGACTGATTACGTAAATCTTCCCTGGTATAGCCATTTCATACAACTGTCAAAGAATGACAGTTATGATTTTATTATTTGATTTTGCTTGTTATTTTAAAGTTACAAACGTTTTCTAACACTATTTAAATTCCGGTTATAAAAACTAAAATTTCAAAATTAAAATTTGAACTTATTTTTGTTTTCTAGTACAGTCAGGGAAATTAATAAAAATAAAATAAATTGTTTATCAAATTGACACACTACGTCAATTTGCCTTGTTATAGCCATTTCATACAACTGTCAAATGGTAACAGTTGTGATTTGATTGTAAACGGCAATTCAAGTTGGTGGTCAATTTGATAAAAAAATAATTTCTCTGACTTTACAATCACTATTTCGCATCTTTTTTTTTTAACATACTCGTATATATGCTTTTTTCTGTCTAACTTTGTTTCTCACGTTGTTATTACAATAAAAGCTGCTGTTATTAGATTCGTCGTAAGCCGTCCATGCATCCAGCTGAAACGCAGCTGACTGAACAAGATGAGGGGCAGCTGACGGAGATGGACGAATACGCACCGTTACCAGGTCAGTTCAGTTAATATCTTGGAAACGTGACACTTTACGGGGTTTGATCTTATTATGTTTTCTGTTCTGCATATATGTCAGCTATTGGTTTATAAAGGATTCAAGCGAGGCAGCGATTTAGAAAAAAAAAAATAACGGACAGCTTAAGTCTATTCAAAGTAATATTTCAAATTGATGTTATTGCAAGTTAAACAAATATCAACTTTATTTTAATGGTAATTAAGTTGGTTTCAGAGTCACTAACACTATTGAAAAATTTATAAAAATGTTTGAAGTTGTAGCGTAAACTGAACTTTATTATGTAGGAATTAAAGTTATTTTTCCATTAACTCATATTTGTTTACATTATTGGCAAACAAATCGCGAATGCAGACTAGGTATGCTAAACCTTCAAAGCCCTGTAATATGTCAAACTAAAATGTCGATAAAATGCCTTTTATTGACCTCAACCGGTTCACCCCTTACCAACTACCAAAACATTCCGAAGATTATAATGTGACTTGGCACACAGAAGATCACTGATCTAAAGTTAGTTATATCATCGTTTTATGGAAACTCATCCTCTAAAGGCTCCTAAGAAGTTACCGATCCAAACGGACACAGCGTATTTAACTGTCACATTAATCTTGCACGCAAAAATGCACCTTATCGTTTTGCTGAAGTGATAAAGCACTGAAGAGGGTGACTATACACTCATCCGGACCAAGAACAAAAATTCTTAGGCCAATAAATCATTTTGCGTATTCCCAATAGTATGTAGAGCTGAAGCGCAAAAGCTGAGGTTTCATGAATATTGCTTTGTTTCAGAACATGAGACACTTGTGGACAAAATAAAGGCATATATAGAGACGGCGTGGGCGTTCGTCTCGAGTTTCCTAGTGTCTCTGACGCGACACGTGATGAAGTATTCCCGGGACTATCGATACGTATCGAAAACGCTTTCCATTGAAAAGAAAATACTTAAGGTATGACAGCAGGTAGAAACTGACGACTATTAATAGTTGCCACCCTCCGTCCGTTATATCGAGTTTAGTGTTGCTGCTAATTTCCACGTCACATTTTTCTCACGGCTAGGTGCATTAAACATAACAGTTTCGGCTATCGCCTGAACCTCAAAAATTCAACTTGAAGAAAAGAAGATCCTTCGGTATGCTCCTGAACTATCGTGCAAATAAGAGCTCGTGCGAGAAGAAGGAAATTATTAACATTGCAACTATATTTTTCAGGAAAAAGAGGGCTTCGGCATCGGTTTAAGAGAAGGATCGCAGATGATATGGGAACCACTACCAGAGACACTAGCGAGGCAGTGAGTTATGATCTAACCTACTAAAAACTTTGAACACTTGCAAACTTTTTCTTATAACTGGGCCTGCAAGTTATTACGAGTTTGTCAAATGTTCTCTTAGTTTGTATGAGTAGTCGTTAGTAATTGGCATGAGTAACCGCCCATGCTTTCTGCATGCTTAGTTTAGATTTAGTTATAATATTTCTTAAGTATGTAGATGTTGAGTACTTTTCAACGTTGTTTAAAACAGTTAAGACTAGAAGAAAATTACCCGGATAGGGAAAACCTCATTTCAGTAAAACATGTTTTATTGAAATGCTGTTGTCTACAGCTTTTTATTTATTGCTGTAGGTATACAACTTCGTTGGTAAATCCATTTTAAAAGTCATAACTTCATTGAACTGTTTATTTATACGTTCATAACCAAATGGTTATCTGCATAAAGTGGAAACATAAATATTACTTTATATCGCCCAACTTTCTGAACACTTTACAAAGCTTTAGGATCCGCGTAAATATCGAAAATATTATACTAAAGTAATTTTTTTAAAGTCAAATAGATTTAAACAACGTTACAAACATCAAGCTGCTAGATTTTTAATTATTTAGCAAAATACTATCATGTAGCCACCTAGGTTCGATTAGTAAGTAGTGTTTTATTTGCATGCTGCCTAGTACCCGTGAAATGGAATTAATTGACGAAAATCTACTCGCACCACCAGTAGAGATGGGGTTTGTATTGCTATGACTTACATTTAAAATGGCTGAGCCGTTGTAATTCGATGTTAGTAAGTTCTTAGTAAAATTTAATTTGAAAATCCACAAATCAGTTCAAAATTACCACTTGATTTCCAGAACTGGTAATAGTAGTATTTCATGATTATGGTAAAAACTTAGCATCATTCACATTCATATTAGTGCTTACCCAAAGGTTGGATAGACCTCGAATATGATCTCGACTGCCGGCACCAGGAACTGTAACACAAAGGTACCGTACGTATGACCGTGGTGGGTGTTTCCAGCCGTAAGTTAAGCGAGATAAGTGTTCCCGAGATCCGGATTTTGGCGCCTAGTATGGAGCGCGGGCTGGACGCGTCGCCGCCGCCGCGCCGCCCGCCGCCCCTGTCGCTGTCCAGTGCGTCTTCGCACCACCTTTCCGTCGACGAAGACGACACGTCCGAACATGAGAGCGCCTTTTCCTTGCAGTCGTCCCCGAGGTGCAGTGGCCCGCTAACAACGTTCACTTGTACTGTCGATCTTGCCGTACTCACAATAACGTATAGAATCGAACGATGTCCAGACAGTCTTGCAAAGACAAAAGAAGTCGACCCGATCTGGTATAACCTTCTAAATTGTGATGAACGATTTGCAGTACAAGTCTCGTTGAATATTATCGTCGCTTGCGATGGGCTTTTGCTATACTTTTTGTTGATTTATATATCAACTTATAACTTATGTAACAACTTAAGTATTTCTCTCACTTATCAATACGTCACGTTGTCGCAGCTTTTATTGTATTTTTATTACGTTTTCATCTTCCGAAACGGTAAGTGTGATTTAAATGGAATCAATACGTTTGTAACGTGTACTTGTCAATGTAAATATAGAGAGCACGTGAAAACTATGCATATTAAGTTGCACGGACCTTACATTTTTTTTAAACACAAAATTATTCCGTTATTTTTTTCAAGCAGTGTTATTTTCTTATAAAACTACACTAAGTACCTACATATCGTTGCCTTTACGTTGTGACTAGGTCGCATGTCGTTTCGTAAACAAATATGTTTTTTGCCTATTTACATGAATATAATTTTACCTAAGCAATTTTTATTTATCTACTACATATTAGTTTCCACAGATATATTATTTTTAAAACAACTTCCTTGAACGCATTCTATTTATTAATCTGTTTATTTATTAATTTTCTTTAATGAAATGTATTAAAAATTAAATGTCTAAAAACTTATGTCCAGGATTTAATCCTATCCTCAATCTGCCTATGCTGGATATAGGCCTCTCCCAAGTCGCGCCACACCCTGTTCTCCGACTTCTGCATCCAGTTTGTCCCAGCTTTTAAAGTCGTTGGCCCATCTAGCTGGGGGCTTCCCACACTTCGCTTGCCGATACGTGGTCTCCACTCCGGGACTCGTTTGCTCGACCGGGAATTGGTCTTTCAACAAGCATTTTAAGTTTATTTATAAAAAAAATTCGTAAATATTACACGTACATTTTAGCTATAATGATGGTAACCATTACAGCTAAAATGTGCCAATAAGATACTATAGGTACCTAGTTATACAAATAGTGTTTATAAATGCCACTTTCATGAACCTCAGCAGGCTGCGTTAAATATACCTACAGGATGAAATTGAATAGTTGCTCCAAATTAAAATATCTAATTCGACATGTTACAAAGAAAATTTAGGGCATGTCATTAAGGAAAGTGATGCACATTATATGTACGTGCGCATAGACAAGCGATTTGGCTACGCCGTCCCACGCCCTTTTTTTTTGTAGGAATGGTAAAAATTAGGTCAATGACAGCTAGTTCAACGCTTTGCCAACTTGCTTCATGTTGTGAACTCTGCGTTGAATGGAGTGCTTATCGGAGGCGCGCTTATGATACTTGTATTTTGTTATTTGTTTTGATAAATTAAACAATTACTGGAACGCCGATAATTCGTGATTACTTGAAGGCAATAACTTTGTACTATCTAAGACGATAATTACACGATTTTTTTCAAGAATTTAGATTTGGGAATTGACAATTTATAATGATTACGTAACAGTTACTGTACCTCCTATTTCGAGTTGGCGCAAGTTTTCAATTTCTTTCTGTGTAACAACAAGCTGACCCGACTGACGTTGTCCTGTCCAAATTTAAGAATCTCATAGAAAAACGAACGTTTAGTGGTTCAACTTTCCGGGAAACTTTTTCAATTTTTCTTTCCACTAAAACCTAATTCCAATAAAAAAAAATCTTCTGTTTCATAGAAAAGTGCAATACCTACGCGGTCAAAATGTATGGAACAGCAATATTTTTTTTTAATAACCGACGAAAAATTTCGACGCAATGGGGTCTAAACTCATGTGCTGAATCCATGGTTACAGTTTGCGCGTCGATGTCCCTGCCACCCTGTATAGAATCGATCCATCTGTTTACAAGTGATGCGTGAGCGCATCAATAAAAATAATGAAATGCTGTTCATTGGCTTACCAACGAAAAGCATTTAATTTTTATTTATATAGATATGGCCATCTCACTGCCACTTCAGCTTGCTAACTCTGCAAGCTGCAAGTAACTCCAGTTCTTTTCCGGATAATTTAATTTCGGATCTTTTCCTTCAAAGAAACTCCGATCAAAGCCCGCTCCATAGCGCGCTTGAATTTGTGAACCAACCCGACTGTCGGTGTCCACGTTTTGGCACCATATTTTTCGCACCCGCCGTCCCGCCGTTACCGTGACCCCCACCTTGACCAGGATTAGCGGGACCGGGAACTGGGGCCATTGTTTTGGCACTTTATTCATGGGAAGTTTAATGCCCATAGTCACCACACTAGGCAAACGGATTGGTGACTGCACAGCCAATCCTTTCGCAACGATGACGCTTCCCATCAGCTTATATATATATTTTTTTATGTTTATTTACAGCAGCACCGTGACTGCACTGGAGGACCAGGACGACTCGGTATTCAAACAGGATCGCTCGCCATTCGTGCACCTCAGCTACGCGCTGTGGTACGCCGTGCTGGCTCATACAGACATAGTGTGCTATATCATGGTTTTTATTAATCAGGTAATGTGGACATACTATTGGTTAGTGCAGTTTAAAGTAGTGTGAGAAGGGTAAAGTTGGAAATAGGTCAAATTAGTGAAGATTTCTTATAACACGACAATCAACTGATGCGCTCGCGAAATTATTGTTTTTTCCTATAGTAACTTCAGCGCTCAGCACTTTCCGGAACCCGTCTCATCTCACTGTGCTGTATTAGTAGCATAATCAGCCTATAATGTTCCCACTGCTGGGAAACAGGCGTCCTCTCTGTGAGAGGGAGTGGACTATAATCTACCAAGCGGGCCAGTACGGTTTGGTAGATGTAACATGTCTTCGAATTTTTGTTTCTAATACAGGCAGGTTTGTTGTTTTTTCTCAGGGTGTTTTCTTTTACCGTTTTGAGAACAGTGGTGATGAAACTATTAGCACAAAGTAATGGGCCTACCCACGAGCTACAATTCGTAAGTTGGGGACGTTACTACTGGCCACCACTGCTCTGTGGTATTAACAGCGTAGCTAATTAGTAAATTATAATTCAAATTACAGATACAATCAGCAACAATATTATCAATACCTCTCCCTCTGATGGTGTTCATGTGGGGAACGCTCACCATTCCGCGACCTACAAAAACGTTTTGGGTAACGCTGATCGCATACACTGAGGTATGTAATACAAAAAAGAAAACGATATATAAACGTGTTCTCTTCAACTTATCCGTCATGTTATATTCGCAGGTAATCGTCCTCATAAAGAGTATGTTCCAATTCGAGATTCTCCCGTGGAATCAGAAGGTCATACCTGCAAACATGCCGTTCACTGCGCCACGCATCATTGGTATAGAGAGGAAATTCAATTACGCTCTCTATGACCTACTTTTGCTGCTCATTATCTTTTTGCATCGGTAAATATCCAGATTTGTTACAAGTTAGAGCAGTCTATAGGGTTTGCAGAGTATCGCTATATAAATAGCGGTAATTAAATACAATGAAACATCACCCCACACACTATAGCTTTGATGTGTACAGTCACGAGCACCAATATGTCAACACTTGGCCACTTTCAATTGCGATTTTTTCGGAAAATAACGAATGCAACGTTGAAATACGACACATTACATAAACCTATGGATTCGTAAATGCTATGTTCGTAACAACATGAAAATTTCTTAAAAAAATAAAGGAGTAAATCGCTTTTGAATAAAGCCCAGTGTATACATACTTTTGCTCGTGACTGTACCTTCTATACAGCTATTCCGATGGTCTGCCTTGACCCCTATAATACCTCTACAAGTACCTAAATAAATATATAACATAAACTCTAATCCTATCAGGACAGTGCAATAAATAATATTGCAAAATACATCGTGTGCTTTTGTATTCAGATTTATGCTGAAATCGCTGGGGCTATGGAAGGAATCGTCGCCAGAAATTGAGTTAAGAGAAGACATGGAGTATCCACTGAATCCTGAAGATACTCAGTTAGTAGCAGAAGGTAACATCAGTGAAGTAGGACGGAAGTATGTCAAGTTGCACGACCAGTCAGGCCCGTGAGTTTCCGTTCATAGCTATTTACTTTACTCCCCTGAATATTATACAATGCGGGGATGACAATAAGGCAATAAATTAAAATATTGGCAATACCTAGTGCAGAAGTATTCTGTAACTATCGAATAAATCTTAGAATCGAATTTGAAGGAGAATATTTCATAGTTTTGCTTTGATCCACTTAATGAAAAACAGATTGTGATAATAATGTGTACGCTATTTACTGCATTTTAAGTTAATAATTCGCTGATATCGGGATTAATTCTCAGACTAGTTCGATGTGTTTGGCAAGTGTCAAATGAATTAGGCGAATATTTTTGAAGTGCGCGAGTTGGCAACAGGTTTTTATACCGAGAATACATCATGTAAAAACTGAAAAATGAAGTGCCCTGTGACTAAACTATTGGTTATACTTGAGAATTGATTTTTTGAACGTAGACTGGGAAGAACATTAGATAGATGATGTTTAAGCTATTGTTATCCCCACATTGTATATCTTCTGAAGGAAGGCCGTAATTTAAAACGTTCAGAATCTAATCGCAGTCTTATCTCGACGACAAACAAAAGTTAAAAATGTAGGGAAATTAGAAGTTCTTATTTTTGACATATTGAGACTTAGATCAGGCTTTGAACGTTCTTAAAATGAAATTATAGTAATAAAACGACGATAAGCTTGCGCCGTATTCAAGAATAAAGAGGTACTGCAGAAGAGCAGACGTCGGATACATATTTTACAATTAAACTTGAAATGTGACCAGAAACATGTATCACAAAAAAAATTGGTGGAGTTGTCGTTTCGCACGAAAATTGAATTGACGTTTTCAATTTTAATAGTTTTTGCGTATTTGATTCGAACGAAAGTAGTTTCGTGGAACAAACTGGTGGCAAAAACGACTAATATTGAAAGTGGCGATTCGCCTGAAATCCAGGCTAAACATTTCGTGTGAAACGAATAATGAGCCAAAGATGGTATTGTAGAAATGTTATGCAACTTTTGCTTCCTAAAACACGGGCCTTACACCCCATTTACACGGTGCAAGTTTAATGCCTGTGGCTTTCAATTAAATTGAAACAACAATTGACTGACATCGTCTAAACAACACGTATAATTGTTGTACGATGCTTTATGGCACGCGATTATTGCTCTTGAGCGTTCCAGAAATCTGCAACGTGTAAATGGGGCTTTAGTGATAAAAACGGGGCGAATCATAATGTCATCATTCAATTTGAATATCTGTGATGTCGAGGGTAGCAGTGTGTTGGAAGCAGGTGGTAGAACATGTAGTAGTGCGTAGTGGGTGTTCGGATAGTACATAGCGGGGTGTGCGGATCAGACAGTCGTCACCGGCTGGTGGACCGGCTGTACCACGTGCAGGCCACCATCGCGCAGGCCATGCTGGAGCTGGAGGCCACGCGCTCCGACCCGCGCGTGACGCGCCTGGTGTGGCAGCGCCTGCGCGCGGCGCCGCGCCCGCCGCGCCGCGCCGCGCGCGCCCGGCCGCCGAGCGTGCTGGGCGCGCTGCTGCACGGGCTGCGCGCGCGCCGCGGGGCCGCTAGCCCGTACGTCACGCGCCACTGCGCTACTATATAACTTGCGATGTGACATTGTAAAGTGTATCTAGAGTACACCTATAGCGTAATCTGTACTTTGTAAAATAAAAGCAGATCCTTCTAGTAAGTAAATGAATGTATCCATTATCGTTGTTAGTAGGTATTACGTAGTTCATAAATTAATGCCTCGTTTGATATAACTTAAAAAGTTATAACGGTTTTGGAAGTCAGTCTGCACAGCCAATCATTCATGGAAAAAGTGCGTTGCAAATTATCATAATGATTTTAGTCCCGATTGTTAAGTATCGATTTTAATTTTGTTTAAAATCGCTTATTTTGGCAGACTGGCTTTTAATTCCTTATTATATTTAAAGCCCATGTAAAATCAAAAAGGCATTAAAGCTAGCATTGTAAAGTCGAATTAAAAATTAACGAAAGTATGTACTTAGGTAATTAGTGTAATTACAGTTAACACTTTGTGGGACACTAAACGCGGTGACGCAATAACAATAAAACTTCTATTGTGTCTCTTTCAGTGTCCTTCAACTGTGTAACAATACTTTATAAAAATGTATGTGTATAAATATAAATATGTATGTTTTTAGAACACAAATTATTAATACTTTTACTATATAGCATATTCTTATTTTATAGAGCTGAGGAAGAAATGTCCGATAGCGCTCTTAGGAAAGAAGGTGGCTACGACAACAGGCTTCCTATCCAGCTCGGTGAAAATGAGCCGGGGCCCTCGAAAGGGACGGAAGACGATCACTACAAGTATGTACCTAAATCTGAATGGCAGCAGCTTTTCTATTTCCATGTTTACCTAACTTTATGACAACACAGTGGCATTGGAGCTATGAGAAAATTGTTCTTAGCAAGCACGTCGAAGATTTTGACTTTATTTATAAAGTTATTTTGTCAATATATACTAGTGATTTGATGCGTATGTCGTTAGGTACACTCAACGAATTGTGCTTATGCTGTTTTCCGACTTCCACGCAGACCGAGTCGCGGGCACAGTTAAATCTGAACTTATTCTAATTTCATGTCGATTTCTTTTCAGCGTAAACGATGACCAAGAACCGATTATTGCTGTGTCAACGACGCTAGAGGATACGTACAAGCATTACCCGGAAGTGATGCTTTTGTCGTAAGTACCGGTTCTACTGAACTGCTCCAAAAGCTCGTCGCCTTCGTCAAATAAATGTTTTGATCTGATATACTAATGGTATAACTAGGTAGAATAAAACTGCTAATTTGTAAAATGTTTTATCTTTACAGTATAAAGCGCTACCTGCGTCCGATGCATCGTTTCTTCCAGCGCATGTTAGCGCCGGGAGCGAGAGTCACCGCTGACATATACGCTTATATGTTCCTGTGTGACTTCTTCAATTTCCTTGTCGTTATTTTCGGATTCGCCGCGTTTGGGGTAAGCCTATTGGTTCTATTATCGGAATGTAATTAAACTTTTACTGTAAAAAATAAAATTACTGGCTTCTTCTAGATCAACCATCTACTTTTGAGCTATAGTCCGTTCGCGTTAAGAAAATAGTGAGTCATTGTTGTCCGCCGGCCTAGTCCCGACCCTCGACGAATTGTGAATTTGCTTTCTAATTTGTTGCGACCTAATTGGTCGAGGGGCGGGGCTGAGCAGTACCTCACAGGTACTATTCATTTAATTTATTTTTCCTTTAACAAGTCTTGATATTCGTTCTCCAGACGCACCAAGGCGACGGCGGCGTACAAGCGTACTTGGAAGAGAACAAAGTGCCGATTCCCTTCCTCGTGATGTTGATCCTTCAGTTCGCACTGATCGTCATCGACCGGGCGCTGTACTTGCGCAAGTTCATGCTCGGCAAGATTCTGTTCCAGTATGCGCTTATCATAGGAGTGCATATCTGGATGTTCTTCGTACTCCCTTTTATTACTGAGAGGTAAGACCTGATATCATGATGAGAAATGCATACAAATGCGATCGCTTAAATTCGTGCCATTAAAGAAACGAATTATAAATTGCGGCGCTAATCATTCCCTTTCACTCACACACATACTGTGCATGATTGTGTGTTTTAAATTAGGCGCGAGTTTTATGTTTTTTGTGTATTTATTTATTACTTTAAGCACTCTATTGTATAAAGGCGGACTTAATGCCATAGGTATTCTATCTAATGGCCGAAACTTTAAAAACAATAAAAAACTACTTTTCTTCAATGTATAGGCTGCTGTTGCTGTAGGTTAAAACATTAACCTCAATATTCTAACAATTTAACCTGCTTTTTCTATGAAAATGGTCAATGAATTGAATACCTACCTATCTTCTATTTTACTTTAGGTACCTTTGATACTATCCAATAATACTCGTGTTCAGGACATTCAACGCCCTGCTGCCGCCTCCAATGTGGTACATGCTGAAGTGCATCTACCTGCTGCTGTCGGCGTACCAGATCCGCTGCGGGTACCCGCGCCGCATCATCGGCAACTTCCTCTGCAAGTCCTACCGCTTCCTCAACATGGTCTTCTTTAGAGGGTAACACAACGAATATCAAAAAACGATAATCTATAAAATAATAATAAACGCTGAAGACATGGCAACGCAAATGCGGGTTCGATTCCCGGGTCGGGCAGTGGAATTTGAAAGCACTTTCCAGCAGGAATTTATCCATAGCAGCCCGAAGTTTTGATTTGTGGTCAATTAGTAGCAATATGCTCACCCCCTTTAATTTTACACTAGATGCGCCCCTCGGTTTCACCTGCATAAGTCTCGATCCCGTGGGAATATCGGAATAAAAAGTATCCTATGTCCTAATCCAGGTCATGGTCTACCCAAATCCGTTCAGCCGTTTTAGCGTGAAAGCGTAACAAACATACAGAAAATCAAATCTTTTGTCTTATAAGATGACTCCTAAACATTACTGGCGAAATATGGCGAATATACTTACACTTTTAGTGAACCCTTCGGGAATATAGGCGTTATTTAAGTTATGTTTTGTTTAAGATTAATTTAATTAAAATTCGCAGTTTCATGGTAGTACCGTTCTTATTCGAGCTCCGGACACTTATGGACTGGATATGGACCGACACGTCTATGACCCTCATGGATTGGCTCAAGATGGAGGATATCTTCGCTAGTGTCTTCCTATTGAAGGTATTTAAACTATTAGTTCAGCCTTACCACTTATCCGGCCGGTAACAGTAGCAAATACACCTTTTTTTTTTGTATGAAAAAAATTAAGCTGTCATCTTCAATATATTCAGAACCAGTGGGTTCCCACGATAAAATAACACGGTCCAGGACAAAAAATATTCACAATAACGGGAAGAAAGGATGAATCTCACTCTTACTTGATGCTGATGGGTCTTTAAAACCCGTTATAACACAGGCACGTTATTTCAGTGTTCCCGGTACCTGGAGGACGAGTTCCCTCAGCCGCGCGGCTCCAAGAAGTCCAACATGTCGAAGTACTTGCTGGGCGGAGGAGTGCTTGCCTTCGTCATCGCTATCATATGGTTCCCGCTTGTATTCTTCGCATTTGGGAATTCGGTAATTATTACAGCATCACATAGCTATAATCTCTCATGACACAGATTTTTTATAAACCAACAACAGTAAAATGATCGATTAGCACGATTAAATATTTATTTTATTTCAGGTCGGCCAACCCAACCCTCCCACTGACGTGACGGTTAAGATACGTATCGGTCCTTTCTTGCCTGTTTATCAAATGTCGGCGCAATCACACAATATTTATGTGTAAGTATAATACGTACGCGCTAAACGTGACATTCATGTTAGTCAATAGGTAGTCACTGTTGCTAATCGCTGCCCCACTGCTGAGGATCGTGACTACGTTTTAATTTGTCACCGTGTGTTACGTTCTGCAGTGCGATTCTGTAACCATCTCACCGTGAAAACTTAGATGAAGTGAGTGTGGAGTGACCTGTCATTCCAACTAATTCTAGGGATCGATACTATTGACAGCTCACTCTATGCTCACTTCATCTAAGTTTTCACGGTGAGATTTTTACAGAATTGATCGGCTGGTCTGCCACTGGGTGGAGAGTGGCGGGAATCTTCTAATGTTTAGATACTGGATCCGACCTTTAAAGGACCCTTTCTTTTTTGTATACAATGTGTAACTGAATTAATGCACATTATGAAAGTAGTTTGATCAGAATCTTTTACTGAATCGATTTCTGTCATTTTTTTTCTTTCTTTTTCTATGTAGTCTAAAAGGCTTAAATTATATGCTGGTTAATTATTTTCCAGTTTCAAAGAACAAGACTACACTCAGCTCAGCAACATGTACGCGCGGGACCGCACCGCGCAGACGTTCTTGTCCAACTACATGTACAACGACGTAGCCGTCATCAGCATCAACCCGAACTCCACGCTCAAGTGGGAGATCTCACCGCCCGAGCTCGACCGGCTCAAGAGAGAGGCGGCCTCTAGTGAGTACCTACAGTACTATCGACGTGTTTATACCCCGTAGGATCTTTAAATTAACTTGAAATATTACTGTCAGATATTTTTGTTGCCACTTATTAGCACTCATTGCTATGTAGGAGAAAACGGCTCGAAACATTGTCTTCCAGATACTTATGCTTCCTTGTCAAATATTTTAGAAATATAAGCGGCACTGATTGCGATATAGAAGAACACTCGAAACATTATGCTGCCAAACTGATGTCAGATATTTTTTATCACAACGAGGTATCACATTCGTCTGAACTGGGCTGAGTATGCAGATATAGACATGTCCAATATTTATGCATCGTGAGAGGTGACACATATTTTTGAAGCCGATGCATATTTTTTTTGTTTCTTCGTTATCACATATTTGCCACTACTTTTATATGCCTTCCACAGATGATCACATATATTTGCTGTCTTCTTAAGAACAGATGCCGAACTATCTATAATAATATATTTATGCTCGTGACTCTACAGGAATTTGCCGTGTTATAATAACCATTTCATACAACTGTTAAAGAATAACCGTTATGATTTTAATATACGAACAATAGAAGTTAGTAGTCAATCTGCTTAACAATTAATTTCCTTGACTTTATAACGACTTAGCTGTCACCAATAAGGTCAACTTTACCAAAATACAACACTAGAAAAATGTTTAGCTTGATTCACCATGTAATTACTTACATAATTCGTTCAATCACCAACAGATGCAACATTAGTGGTGAAGTTCACATACGTCATCACGCACCCGACTAACGCGGTGCCAAACCCGCCGACCATAGAGAAAGACAACGAGGTCCCCATCGAAGCGTTCATAGACGGCCGGCCGAACCCCCAGAGGGAAGTACTCAGGAAGCTGTTAGACGGCACCAGCGATCCAGATACCTGGTGAGTCAATCATTCATAGTTTCATACGCTAAGACCCAAACCATATTCATGTGCAGTATAAGACAATAGGCTAGTTGACAATAAAAGGATTTTGTATTGTAGAATGTGTTGTGAATTAAAAATTTATAAAACCAACTTAATTTTGTAAACGATTTTAGATTAATATTTTTGGGATATATTCGCGTATAAATAAAACTATTGGTCACGTGACATTGAACGCGAAGTAAAGCGTGTCACGTCAGTACTTCCAGACGACAGTTTCAAATTGTAAATAGAAACAAACTTTATGCGTCAGACTTGAAGTTTCTATTACATTAACAATAGACGTACGAAAGGAATGAATAGAAATGAAATTTTTTGTGTTAATGTTACCATTTTGCCGAAATATTCCATATTTTGAGGGAAATGAGACCACAAAGAACTTTTATAATCGGTTTATCAAAAACGGTCACCTAGCCTATTAATTTTTTCTCAATAGTAAATTATGTTTTTTGCAATTTATAACAATTCGTTAGATGTTACTTTTAATCATTCAAACCGTATTATTATTTCCTTATTAATATGCTATAACAATTAATCGACAGGTTAAACGTACCAGACTTGTTCCCGAAATTTTTGAAAGTATTCAATAAGGGTACCACAAAACCGGCATACCAACTAATTCCGTCGTCGTCGGCAGTAGACCCAGTCGACACAACACCATTAGGTGAGTTCTCTTGTCTAGTTTATTTGGCTTTATAAAATAAGCTCAGTTTTCAATTAAACATTGTGTTATTTCAGATGAGGATTCACTTGTCTTCCGGGACGTACTACTCCGATTGGAGAGAGATAAAGGTACAGACGTGATGTACTGGCGCGTTCGAGAGTCTTGTTCTCTGCGGGTAAGTTACGATACTTTCCTTTCTTAAGTTTGCAAATAGGCCAACCGGCCTCCGGATTGTACTGTGTATAAAAATTAACATAATGCATGCATTTTAATTTGTGACAGAACTGAAAACGTTTTGTCACACAATTGAAGTGTTCAGAAATACCATTCCGTTAAATTGTCACGAAAATCTAAAACTACAATTTGGCAGTCGTAAAACACTCGGTGTAGCAATAAGCAACAAAAATTCGGTTCTCGAAACGAAGTAATATAAGTAATATTTTTTATGTTTCCAGGATCCACTGTTGTCTATCCCGCTCAACAACTGCGACATGCTCGTGATGTACACTTTCAACGATAAACTGTTCCCAGAAACACTTAACTTTATATCTGGTAGTGGGTAAGTGTTAATAACCCTTATTCTTACAATTAGTTCATTTTACTTTGGAGTCAATCCATAAAAAAAAACTTTTTACAAAAAAAAAACCGCCTTCAAAAAAAGACAAACAAAAACGCTCCTGCACTAAAAAGTAAAAAATTGAATTCCTGTAAAGAAACTTAATTTAAAGGTAAACTTATTTGACATTAATATTTTGTAAATATTCAAAATTGTTTACTTCTTGTAAACAATTTTGAATTCTTTTAAACGTTTTTGTTTGTCTTTTTTTGAGGCCGGTTTTTTTTTGTAAAAAGTTTTTTTATTTCTAGCCGTTTAGTGTATTTTTTATTATAATATAATGGCAACGTAGTTAATATCTTTTCTACATAGAATATTATTTTGAATAAGAACCAATATCATACAAGTAGGTACATATTACTGTCTACTTTCTGATCTTTAATTTGATCCCGTAGAGAGATGATAATATGACGCATGAAATACTGTCGATTCTTATAGTTACAATAAAAAAGTTAAATTAATCTTTGGTATAAATTCAACAGACAGGTAAAATTCAAAGACCCCCAACGGAATGTAATCTATTTTAGCATTATTCAATACACACGTGCATAGATAAGCCGGTAAAATACAAAGAGACTGACGCAATTGTTACTTTAAAACCAATTCAATATAAAAACCTATTTTATCATTATTAGGAACATTCAACACAGCAAGTTGGAAATACAAAGCGACCAACGCTATTGTTATTTTAATGAGTCATTCAATGTAGGAACCTATTTTATCATTACTAGGAACATTGCACAAGTAAGTCGGTAGGTACCTACATAGCACAAGCATATCGGTGAAATACAAAGCGACCGACGCTATTGTTATTTTCTGACCCATTCATTTCATATTTTTCACCTTATTATATCATTATTATCTAGGAACATTCAAACAAATGACTTGCATTTGAGTAAAAGTAAAAACCACATTAAAAAAAACGCGCCCAGCACACTACCTCATAGGTGGCGTGGAAACGTGTGCATACTACCAAGAATACAATTTTATTTTAGTAAATAATAGAAGCGATTTTTTTTTAAACATTGTAAGCAAAATGCCTTTAATATTTCAGAAGTTGTTTTGTGGACACATTGATGATAACATCAAAACTAGATTTTCAATGGCACCTTGTATTCAGAGTGCATCTCATGACAGTTCTAAGCCCAAATACTGCTAGGATACATTGTTTTATTTTGAAGTTCTCATGCCAACCTTTCACCTTCCAGCTCCATCATCAGATCAGTTCGATAGTAACTTATAGCCAAAGTGCATTTCATGACAATTCTAATAAGCCCAAACACGGCTAGAATACGTTGATTAATTACGGAGTTCCGGTACCTGTCTTCCGGCTCCATCATGATCATCAGATCAGTTCAATGATAACATTTTCAATATAACTATTCAGGATTGTATGTTTATTTGTATTGTCATAGTTGCTTAACTATCTTGATTGTGATATCTATGCGAGTGACAAGTTCCGTTAGCCATATCTGATCTTCTTCACCAGTTCCACTTCATCAAATGTTACTTTTTGACTGTAAACGCTTGATTTCTCGATGAAAATATTAAAATTACTATATAGTTGCCTATAATATTTGAGGAGTTCCCTCGATTCCTCATGGATCCCATCATCAGAACTGGATTTTGAAAAAAATGGGACCAATCTGAAAGCACATCCTTTAAAGTTAAAAAAAAAATTGCAAATCGATCCATAAACAACGAGTTCTGAGGTAACAAACATAAAAAAAAATAAAAAAAATACAGCCGAATTGAGAACCTCCTCCTTTTTTTGAAGTCGGTTAAAAAGGCCAAAAAATAGGCCAATGGGCCAGACCGTGATGGTAGCCATTACACTAATTCTAAAACATCCTGTATAATTACGTGTATTTTAACATTTGTGTGAATGTTTGTAGCATCATCGGATTGTACACCACGTTCGTGTTCTTGGCGTCTCGAGTGCTGCGAGGATTCTTCTCGGGCATTTACACAAGGATCATGTTCGATGACCTACCGAATGCTGACAGACTGCTGCAACTCTGCCTTGACATTTATCTGGTAAGTTTGTTTCTTCTTACGACTGCATCTTGTTATTTTTTTGAGTATAGAAAATAAAATCATTAAAAAATAAACTTGATTTCCTTTGCAGACAATATATTATTTTACCTTTTATTATTTTATAGGTACGCGAAGCACTCGAGCTGGCCTTAGAAGAGGATCTATTTGCTAAATTAGTATTCCTGTACCGATCCCCTGAAACCATGATAAAATGGAGTCGACCCAAGGACGAGGAAAACGTGGAACAGCAGGCGCTGCCACCATCGCGATGAGTTCATTAATTTCAAGTAGCTTTACAGATAAATATTGTAGGACGTGAAGTCTATTTCTATACAAGAGTAAGGCTAAGCCAACCATGGCATCTGAATCGTCGTCATATGTATAGTCGACCAAGTAATTCCTCTACCACTCTAAGGTCAATTTCAGTTGCACGTCAAGGTCTAGTGTTGCTTTAAGACCAACTTTTCAGTTAGGTTCAATGAAGTTTTAATTTACTGGGAGTTTTTGTCAAAAGTGATAAAGCAATTATGAGATCGACTATAACTATACTTCGCCACAACATTCAGCATAGTTAGTTTGGAAGTAGCTTTATTTTTTATACTCTAGTACATAATTATGCCAATTTCTGGAGTTAATTTTAGGCAGGTAGTCAGATATATAAGTATGTGTATCATAAAACTATTAAAAAATCATAGATCTAATATGAAAATTAGAGGCAGGAAAGTACAAGGTTTTAGCCGATGTTCTGTTTTTTGAATACTGTCTTGAACGTCCATATATTGTAATTATGTATTTATAATTGAATTACGACTGCATTCAGTATGCAACACATTACATCGATCATAGATACGTAAGTTGTACAGTAAAATAGTTATAATTTAAGAATAATCATGGTGCATATATTAACTCAATTCAGGAAATTTCTGAAATTGGCGAAATCTTGCTATGTTCCTACCTTACCTACCAATAAAATTAGTCTGAGAGACAAAAATACCTTGCAAGATAGTCTTATTTTCGTTTATTATAAATTTACATCCAATAAGTTAAACGGCATTACCTAATGCTACAAATATGTTTCTGTACTGAACTTATTTCCATCAACCGCACAAACAGGCTGTTGTTGTACTTAAGCATTAAATTGTGCAGGAACGCACAGTTAAATGTGTTGGTGATCAAGCCAAAAGCTCTCTTATCTGAAGTTTTATAGACAGTGTTACTGTACTTAGTTATTAACTTCCTATTGCAAGCTCATAACTATACATATATTGTTATTTTATTTGCTGTTTAGAATTTATAGGTATTCGCTTATAACCAGATGTTTATGTTAAAAATATTTTAGTCTATGTGAAAGTTACCAGTCAAGCAAGGTACAAGGTGACATTACCCACTTTGTACTGATAATTTAAAAATGTTTTATGTGCAATGTTTAAATATATGGATTTCGTTATTTGTAATAAATAAAGGGTTGCACTTTATATTGTAATCTATACATAACTGCACAATATATATGTTATCTAGTAGGTGCATTCATATAATTATGTCTTTCTTAAAGTGACGTCAAATAAACACAAGTTTATTTATAGGTACCTCAATTTATAAAACCTTATTGCATTTGATATTACTTAATTAAATTATTGGAGTAAGAGAATTATACATATTGTACACTTTTGTATTATGGTTGTTGTGTTTAAGCTGCATTTAATGTTGTCTCGATTTTTGTGATAATAAAAGTCATATGAAATGTTGCATGTATTTTTATTAATTGTATGAATACATTACACAAATCCAAAATTGAAGTTTACAATGTTCATAGCATTTAATTTTACTTAAATAAAGGAAACTTTATCATTAATTTACTACCATTAATCTTGGTGATATATTCATAGACATCAGTTCCTGGAACAGTAATTTGGCAGCGTATGGCAATCGTATTTGCGAAATTTGTGTCTTGTTCTTGCAACCTTTGCATTCAAAAGTATTATTTCGTAAGTTTGCAATTGCAATCAGTCCGCAGAAATTGCAAACATGTATACGATAGGGATCAGATACTTCAAAAAGCCGCTCACGCAAAAATTGTGCAGCGCCATGAGCAATTTGACAATCCCGTTCCATTTCTCCAAAACGTAATCCACCATCCCTAGCTCTGCCCTCCATAGGTTGTCTCACTAAAATTTGTACAGGTCCTCGGGCCCTGGAATGAATTTTGTCATCCACCATGTGCTTCAAACGTTGATAATATGTGGGACCTAAGAAAACTTGGGCATTTATCTTTCGTCCTGTGTGTCCATTATACATGACTTCATTTCCACGAAGATGATAGCCGTATTCTTGTAACAGAGAAGAAATTTTCTGCACATTTACAGCATCATTGAATGGTGTAGCATCACCAATTTCTCCTTTGTTAGAAGAGACTTTGCCTTGAATGCACTCAATCAAGTGACCAATTGTCATACGAGATGGGATAGCATGTGGATTAATAATTATGTCAGGAGTTAATCCCTCACAAGTAAATGGCATATCTTCTTGCCTATACTGAATTCCGCAAGTTCCTTTTTGTCCATGACGTGAAGCAAACTTGTCTCCAATTTGAGGAATACGCACAGATCTGACGCGAATTTTGCAAAATTTGTATCCCTCGCTGTTTAATGTTAACATTACCTGGTCGACAATACCGGTTTCACTGTTACGTAAAAATGTTGAAGCATCACGTTTCGTGTAGCGTTTTGTTGTGCCTTCTAATTCATCATCATTTTCAGGCAATGTAATTGTTTTTCCAATAACAACATCATCACCAGATACTCTTATACCAGGTGCGATAATACCGTCATCATCTAATTTATCATATAAAGCATTTCTCATGCCTTGACATGTTTGTCTGGTTGGTTTCTCAAACTGCTCCTCTTGGTCACCAATTCTTTTGGACTCAGCATCCTTATAAGACCGATAAAACACAGATCGGAAGAAACCTCTTTCCACTGCAGAAGCATTCAAAATGACACTGTCTTCTTGATTGTAACCAGTATAGCACAGGATTGCAACTATTGAATTTATACCTGCTGGCAATTCTCGAAACCGTAGATATTCCATAGACCTTGTAGTTACCAACGGTTTGTGTGGATAGTATAACACATGAGCCAGTGTGTCCATTCTCACATGGAAGTTGGTAATGTAAGTCCCCATAGCTTGTTTACCCATGGCACTTTGATAAGTATTCCTAGGACTCTGGTTGTGATCAGGGAATGGGATAATAGAAGCACACACACCCAGGATCATAGCAGGATGAATTTCACAGTGAGTGTATGTAGTACAGTATGCATATTCTTTTACTTGAGCTAAGTCATCTGGGCTCATTGCTATCATTACAGTCTCCTCCTCCAAGGTGTCTATATATTCGACAACCCCACTTGCTACCAAATTTTGCCAACCATAATTATTGAAGTCACGCTCTTTAAGGTCATCAATATGCTTTTTCTTCAATAACAAAGCTCCATTTTCTACAATCAGCAAGGGGCGACATATTCTACCAGCGTCTGTGTAAATTCTGATTTCTCTGTCTCTGATATCACGGATCATGCTCACTTCAGACACAATGATGTCCATTTGACGCCTCAATTTCCTCAAGGTAGCCATCAACTGTTCGGGATCTCTATGAATACCAACCCAACAACCGTTTACAAATATTTTTGTAGCATCAGCTATAGCTGAAGGTGCAATTTCTTCCAAATTTTCCATGGACCATTCTTCCAAGAATTCTAGAATTGGAGATGGCTGACTGCCCACAGAGATATAGGCCATTAAGGCAAGATTTTTCACCAAACCGACAGCGGCACCTTCAGGTGTTTCAGCAGGACAAATCATACCCCACAAAGTATTGTGTAATTGTCGAGGTTTGGCTAGTTTACCATCACGACCAATTGGAGAGTTGACACGTCGCAAATGTGATAATGTTGAAGCAAAAGTTAATCTATTCAATACTTGTGACACACCAGCTCTAGCCTGATGAGCTTTCTTTTGATCACCCCAATTTCCAGTAGCAAGGGAGTATCTGAGACCATCTGTTATTATTTTAGTCTTAATAGCTAATTCCAAATTAAAGTCCTTTCCTCTGTCAATGAATTTCTGAGCATACATTCGGACTTCTTTCAATAGGTTTTTAAATAAACCCCTGAATAAAAATGCAAGAAGAGGGCCAGCCAAATCCAACCGTTTGTTGCCATAGTGATCTCTGTCATCTAGTTCACGACGACCCAAAGCAGCCAGTAACAATCTGTGTACCATATAACCCAAAAAGTATGCTTTTTTAGTTTCACAAAAATCTGACACACCAACATGTGGCAACATTTCTTTTTGTAAAATTTCTCTAGCATATTTAATACGCTTTTCTTTTGTTACACCAGGGCGAGCTCCACGGGCACCGATGAAATTAAGAGCCACATTTTGTTCTTGAATTACAAAGGCTTCGTCAAGGGAGGGTTTTACCATTTCCATCATTTCTGGATCATCAAAATCATAAATAATGTGTTCCAGTATATCTCTATCAGCTACAAAACCAAGAGCTCTGAACACAATCATGATTGGAATTTCTTGTTTGATGTATGGGACAATTGCAATAATTCTTTGCCCAATTGCAGATTTTTTTATGTTTTGTCCACCACGAGCCATCATGTTAACCCATAAAGTAGAAGTAGGCCTAGAACTATGTTCCAGACAAGATCGTATTTCCGTTTTGTAAGCAAATTTACCATCTTTCATACTGAATACATATACGGTATTTGTTGCCATTTTTTCCTGTGCAATTAATACTTTTTCGGATCCATTGATGATAAAATAGCCACCAGGGTCAAGTGGGCATTCATTCAATTCAGACAAATCTCTGTCAGTCAAATTATTTAAAAGGCAATAGGTAGATCTAAGCATTATAGGAATTTTCCCAATAAATGTTTTTTGATGCTGTGTTTCAACAGGGTCTTCATGTTCTTTTACAATTGTTTTAGTTATATCTACATAGAGTGGTGCAGAATAAGTCAAGTTTCGAAGACGGGCTTCGTTAGGCATCATAGGTGACGGAGCACCATCTTTTTCCCAATGCGTAGGTTTAGATAAATAAATTTGATCGAATTTCAGAAGATATCTCGGCGGAGTTTCAATTTCACCTGATGAATGTTGAGCTTCCGCTTGCAATTCTATAGGTGGTGAATCTTCTACGATACGCTGGACAGACATTTGGATGAATTCATCAAAACTGTCCAATTGTTGGCGTACCAAACCTTTTTCATCAAAGTAAGCGTTGATGACAATCCAACAAGCTTCCTGCCAGAGTTCAGAGGAAATCTCTTCCACGTCAATTTCTTCATATTGATCTTCTTCAGTATCGTACATAATCAAAGAGGAGAACTAGAAGTTCCCCTCAATTATGTTAGATATTTATAACAAATGATGTTAAAGAAATAGCACGCACAAATTTGTAGACTCGTAGTACCTACTTCGCCACCGTTTCGTCACCACAGAACATATATTCTAATATTCGTCACAAAGTAGCTAGCACAGATTGCATACGATCACAGCACAGATTACTATAAACTTTCTACGTAGGCTTGTAGAAAAAATATCGATATTAAATACCAAGTAACGAAATCGAGACAACAGAACAACAATATTTCTTAAACACCTATTTTTTTAAATCGGCCGGCCTCAAATGGCCTGAGCTTAGTGAGCTTAGATCCGTGAAAAAATACAGCATCTATGTACACCACAGAACATTTATATTTATTATTATTTCTTTTTTTTAAATTTATTTATATATAGTATAATTTGATTAATGCAAAGAGTGACTAGACCAACTGTAAGAATGTTTATAATAATAATAACGTAATGGTATACAGTGCTACTACTAAACTCGTAATAACTATAAGATCTTTTTCTACATGTAACAAACAATAAACAAAGGTATTTGAATTTGAACCCCGTCGCGTCGCATCGCCTGCCCGCGCTATTAAGTATATAAGTACTTCGATTTTGCTTGCTTTTTAACTTTTTTTGTTTTGCTCGGCTCCTAAGGGTCCTAGCGTGAGCATAATAAGTCTACAAAGCACAAAAACTGATAAGAGAAGTTGGGAGGTGCACCGCGCGTGCGGTGTAGATCAAAGACTAAAGTACTAAAGAGGGTGTAGATCCTTAAAAAATATTATAAAAATGTTAAAAAATATTATAAAAATGAATATGCTATAGTCAAATTATATATTAAAAATATTTATACATTGGTGAAATTATACATTAAAAGAAAAATTCATACATGCAATAGTCATACACAATTAAACAAAAGACATTAACCCTAGTTTTTTTCATTAAAAAATCATTTATTGTGTAGTACGCTTTACCCACGGAACATTCTGTTCCGTGGCTTTACCAATCAAGAACTCCTTGAGCTTAAGTTATACCGTATATTGATGGCTGAAATACTTTTAATACAGTTTGGTAGTTTGTTATAAATTTTCACTCCCATTCCAAATATGTATACTAGATTTTTTAACTGTTCTACATCTAATTCCGGATAGCATTTTTATGTCGTGCACTTCTAAGTGTTTCAATTTTCTTGTATCGCTTTTTATCATTTTTGCCGCTTCCCTAAATATATAATGAAGGCAGAGTTATAACCGACGAGTTAATGACTATTTCATATAACAATTTACATGGGCTTCACATAATCTGACCAAGATTATGTCTGGACTTTAAAACAATTTAATTGCCATGTAAATGTTTCATCTTTTCTATCAAGATCAGCTTTTGTGCTTTCATGTTGTATGTACAGACGCCAGCACATCAAGCTACTACAATCTGTCAAATTTCTTTAATAGAGTTTCCACTTTATCGTTAAAGCATTAAGGTTCAATGTTGATTGGGAAAATTTGACAGTTTCGGGTAGCTTGACCTGCTGGCGTCTGTACTAGTTAGTACTTACTAATTCTATGTCTATAGTTCACTTCCATTAGGGGGTTCTTAGACGACCATAGCTCAATCCAGATTTTGAATAGATTGATTTAAAGATGATTGATCTTGACTTGTTGTGTTGATACTAAGAGGCTCCACGGCTCCATACATCCCCATGTGTCCGTGCTACCAGGATTTCTTTTGCGTTTTTTTCATAGCCCGAAACCACACTGCGATTTTTTACCTCGCTCGGATAGTTCTCGCAAAACTGCTAATGTGCACGCTTTGCGGTACAAAAATCCGTTGCGGCACAAAACCGCCCCTGCGAGTACTTGCATTGCTTTGGCTGCTGCCGGTTGCGGTTGCGCCACAAGTATTTACCCACATGATTTTGTGACATACTTTTCTTCTTTTACGTATATCATAATCAATGCGAGCGCACGTATTGATGTTTTTTTCTGCGCTACGGTTTTGCGGGTTCCGCATGCGCTAACAGACAATGCACTCAGTACCTACGGCTAAATTAAATTCAAACATAGTTTTTTACATATATTTTTAATAATTTATGCATGCTATACCTGAGGGTAAATATCGATACAGACATGTGGCTTTTAGGTCAACGTTAAAAAAAATACTAATACTATGCTAATAATAATCAATTATCGATCTGTGTCGTTAGATCATCCCTAGTGGATGTTTTGTTTGAGAACACAATTTGAGAGTTCAATTTGACGATTTTTGAGATGATTCATTCGAACTCGGGTTGAAGTGCTAAGAACTAAAGTTTACTTTAATTTTTAGTAGTTGCATTTATACCATACATAACATAGTGGTTGTATACTCTCTGAAACATAACATGGATTCATCACGCAGAAGTAACTCAGACGAACAACGGTGTATTATTGGTCTTCAAGATTTAAAACTATCCAATAAAGTTGAAGATGTTACTGAGCAAGCGCACGGCGCCGTAACATCGAACACAAGTTCTCTCGCCAAAACCCGGCCTGTGGGCGCAATAGAGAGCTTTGTACTGGATAATAGCCAAAACAGTCGTCAAGATTATAGTTTTTACGAGCGATCGAATGTCATAGCCGCTTCAAAGTTTGCTACGCCTAAACGAGTTGAAACTATTGCGTCGATCAATAAACGTGATATAAACACTGCTGCTCTGCCTTCAAGTCCTACACGTTCCATCGATTCTATATCGCAAAGGTCGCTCAGTTATCAAACTGACGACCTATACGAAATTCCTGCCATTCCGAATGCTCAATATCCACCACCAGTTTATGAAAATATAGATTATTACGGTGAACAGCGGTCGCCGCAGCCGCCCTATTACCACCAGCTATACCAGCAGGCGCCGCCGCCGCCAGTGTCCGACGGTTATTACGACACTCGCTACAGCAAAGCCCAACCTCAAGTGCCAGTTAATTCCAAGACTAAAGTAAATCCAATAGTGTATGAAAATATGTTGTGTTCAGATAACGATAAGAAAAGTGAATTTAAGCCTCAACAAAACCATGATCAGCGATTTATACAACAGGGCTCAGTTCCTGGTCCACAAGTGCCAAACACTGGTGTTACTAGGAATTTGGCGCAAATGATAACAAGTGAGAAAGTAAAAATAGACAAGGCCCCACCTCCACCTCCATACAACACATCTCATGAGAACCCCGGCAGTGACTACACAGTGATGAAGTCCGCCCCACCCAAGTACACAGATGTGAGTGCTCTCCTGAAGAATGATAACAGTATTAGTTTTGATGATAAAATTGTGACTATACCATCTACAGCAATATATGCATCTATAGCTCCAAGTGCCCAAAGACCTAAAGCCAACATTGCTACTGAAGTACAAACCGCTACAGCAAGTCCTAAATTCTTTCATCCCAAACCAAATATTGGGAATAATATTGCGAAAGAGAAACCATTAATTAATGGAGGGTTTAATTCAAAGTCCACAGTTGGTAGTAGAATGCAGATAGTGGAAGATACTAATGGTTCCGACTATGTGTGCATGACTGGTGGCTCCCCTGCTGCAACGGTGGCAGCAGCTAACAGAGACAATGTCTCCCTTGCTTCCGAATCTATTGCTTCTAGGAATTTAGTATCAGGACTGACATCATTGTGTTCTCCGGCTCAGTCCCCAGCTCCCAGTCCTACTCCAAGCTCTGTGTCCCAAGTGTCAGGTGGTTCTCGAGGCTCTGGAGGACGAGGCAAAAGCTTGCTGCCATACAGCATCACACCGCCACGTCCACCTGGCCCCAGTGAGGCTCAACGTAAGATAGAAGAACTCACTAGACAACTTGAAGAGGAAATGGAAAGGCAAGATGAGGAGGGTGAATATTTTGGTAAGATAACATCATCATGTTCTTAACCAATGAAATCCCTAGTAACTTGCTTTAAAAATGTATCCGTTTAGTTAAATTCAATTAAAATTTTAAAAGAACATTGGACTATCTATGAATGTTCAATGATTTTGCCTATGTTAGGGTATGAGATGGTGTTGGTCAGTTTTCAATTAATATACATGTTAGTTCACTTTTAAATATTGAATTCAGACTTCCACTTGTCACCTAGGCATCTGCCATACATGCGGTGCAGGAGTTACGGGGGCAGGCCAAGCTTGCCAAGCAATGGGCAACCTTTACCACACAAACTGTTTCATCTGTTGCTCATGCGGTCGTGCATTACGAGGCAAGGCATTCTACAATGTACATGGCAAGGTTTACTGCGAAGAAGACTATTTGGTGGGTACTCAATGTTATAAATATATGTGTTATGTACATACCTAAGAAAACATTGCATTCTCCATGTTGAAAATAATGAGGTAACCTTTTGTATCTCAATGTTACAGTACTCCGGATTTCAACAAACTGCTGAAAAGTGCGCAATATGTGGGCACCTTATTATGGAAATGGTAAAGCAGTTTTTTGTTGTTGCATGACTATCGCGTTTTTGTTTTGTGTAATGCAAACTATATTGGTACTTATTGTTAACAGATTTTGCAAGCAATGGGGAAATCATATCACCCAGGATGTTTCCGTTGCTGTGTGTGTAATGAGTGCCTTGATGGGGTGCCATTCACTGTGGATGTTGACAACAAGATTTACTGTGTCAATGATTACCATCGAATGTTTGCTCCTAAATGTGCTAGTTGTGGAAAGGGTAAGGACCTTCTCTTATTTCTAAAATTGTACTATTCATCATCAGCCTATAGCAGACCACTGCTGGACATAGGCCTCTCCTATTGCACCTCATTCAACTCGATTTTTCGGCAACTCTCATCCAGCTACTACCAGCCATCCTGCGAAGTTCGTCGCTCCACCTAGCCTGAGGGCGTCCCACCTTACGTTTACAGATTCCCGGTCTCTCCACTCAAGAACACGTCTACGCCAACAGTCATCAGTTCTACAGCTAATAAAAAATTGTATGTACTATTAAATCCCAATAATGATAAATTAATCAAAATCTTTGATTCCAGGTATTACACCAGTTGAAGGGACGGATGAGACAGTGAGGGTTGTGTCAATGGACCGGGACTTCCATGTTGACTGTTATATGTGTTGCCTATGTGGGATGCAACTGACTGACGAACCTGACAAACGTTGCTACCCCCTAGCTGGTAAGTTGTGGATTTAAAAGATACATGGCCCCAAAACAATTGAGGATGAAGTAGGATTTGAATATGGCCCTCCTCTCTTTTTTAGGGTTCCGTAGCCAAATGGCAACGGAACCCTTATGGATTCGCCATGTCTGTCTGTCTGTCTGTCTGTCTGTCTGTCTGTCCGTCCGTATGTCACAGCCGCTTTTTTCCGAAACTATAAGAGCTATACTGTTGAAACTTGGTAAGTAGATGTATTCTGTGAACCGCATTAAGATTTTCACACAAAAATAGAAAAAAAACAATAAATTTTGGGGGTCCCCATACTTAGAACTGAAACTCAAAATTTTTTTTTTCATCAAACCCATACGTGTGGGTTATCTATGGATAGGTCTTCAAAAATGATATTGAGGTTTCTAATATCATTTTTTTCTAAACTGAATAGTTTGCGCGAGAGACACTTCCAAAGTAGTAAAATGTCCCCCCCCCCCCCCTGTAACTTCTAAAATAAGAGAATGATAAAACTAAAAAAAATATATGATGTACATTACCATATAAACTTCCACCGAAAATTGGTTTGAACGAGATCTAGTGAGTAGTTTTTTTTTAATACGTCTTAAATCGTAACGTAACGGAACCCTTCATGGGCGAGTCCGACTCGCACTTGGCCGGTTTTTTTTTGTTACTGTTGTGTACCGTTTGCCCTGAAGAGCCATTTTTTAAGATAAAAACCCCCCCAAGAGCTAGTTGGGCTCACACAATTAAGCTTCCGAACTGAATTACACTCAGCAGTCTGTGGAATGGTTACTGGTGTGCCGTAAATTAATAAACTAGCTCCTAAACTATGCATCTTATTGACATACGAAAGAAAACACGTTTATTTGCGGTAAACATGACGCAGGGAAAGAACAGGAACACAAAAAAATAACGAGTTGAGGGAAAATATGCGTCACATCCACAAGACAACTGACATAGTGTTAAGGAAAAAACTAATCTGCACTGTTGCAACCTGCTATGTTTCTTTAACTTAAGAATCAATGTTTAATACATGTACCTACCTACTAAAATCTAACTTTTAGCTTTAAAAACCTAGGATATAAGGAGGGGTGAATTTATAAAATTTTAAATTATTGATAAAACCTTTTTTTTTTTAGAATATTTTGCATAGATCTCAGGAAGTTTTTTGTCGTCTGTCACAAGGGTTTCTGTGACAGATGGACAAAAAAGTTATGTTATAAATGTACCTTTTTTTAAGTTCGTTACCTTAGCAATATTTAAATATATTTGTAACCTTTAGAAATTGGAACGTATGATCCACAAATACGACGTTATAATACCCCTTCTTTGTTTCTTTATGGATTTTCCACTAACAGTCTTAATACCAGCCGTCTAGATTAGAACTCAAATAATGGCCCATTTGTTATTGCCCTAGTGAAAAAATCATAACTGGCGAAACTGACTGACTACCTTTGGGGGAAGTACAGGCGTAATATATTGCTATTGATCTGGTTTAAAAAAAAAACTTTATGATATGCTCAAGTTACTATTTTCAATATTGTATTTATAAATATGGTTTTACACTCTGGTTATATAAAATATAATGTGAAATATAAAATACTATGTATGTTAATAACAATTAAAATATTTCAGGCAAGTTAATGTGTCGCGCTTGTCATTTGGCCACGATCGGAGCGGCGTCGGGGCCGGGCCAGTCGCCAGCGCCTCATCTCTCCCCCGCTTCTTACCAGTACATGGGCTGAACTTCATTCTTTCGGCGGCGTCTAGTGTTAAAACAATTACATTACATCAGAATGTGTAGTTGACAGGCTAATAATTACTATTAGGTATCCAAGTATGTGCTCAAAATGATTTTGAATAGCCAATGTTGCATCTATTAGCATTTAATGTAATTAGCTTTAATATGCATAACATAAGTTATGATGATAAACTCAAGTAAAACATTTTTACATGTGTTGTTACTATTAATAAGATAATAATCAAGGTATATGTGATTAAATGTAAATGTCATGTTACAAAATCTATCTATTTGATGAGCATATGGGAAGAGTTCATTAATGTTATTCTGCATAGAGGTTAGTAAGACGTATTGTATGGTTACATTTTGTAAGCAAACTATATTTTTTAGCAACAAATAATAATTAAGAAATTAATGAGAAATGTGATTTGTTTTAGCCAAGAACAGGTTTGCCTATTATATTTTGTGATATCCAATAATTTTATTCATAACGTGATAATATTTCAATAATTATGAGAACACTATGGAAGGAATTGATTTATGGAAAGTGGAATTGGTTTTAAATAAATTATTAAGCTTATGTCTGGTTTCATAACTGCATTTGTAGTAGCTATATTTCTGTTATCGTGTATGTAAAGTTGAACTAGCTATTTGGTATACAGGCAAAAATATTCATGTTTCCACTACACTGCTAATATTAATTTACATTGTGTGCTAAATAAATTTGTGGCACAGTGATACAAGAGTGATGTAAAACAATTGACTAATCAGCATACTCACAACATTTTTAAAGAATAATTGCATCAGCTGCCTGTATACCAAATAGCTTGTCCAATTGTATATTTACAATGTGCATTGGAAAGATTATTTGACCGAAACTATGAATAGAGATTGTTTACCACAAGCTATTCACCCATGACTCTTTCCATTACACATTGTATATGATATAAGAAATAATACATGTTACAACCCCCTAGTATTATGGCTGCTAGTAGTTCTGCCATCAATGTGAAATGCATTTATTAATTTAACGCACTAGACTGGACAGCACTCCTGGTTGGCGTGTATGCTATATGTAACATTGTGCAACAGGCCCCCTGATATTAACAATAATAAATATATAATAATCATAGTATATATTAATTGTTTTTGGTCACAATTTTAGAAATATTTTAGGATGAAAGGCGCAATAAAACATTCCAGTAATGTGCTGTCTTGTTTTGTACTTAATATAATTAGATTAAGCTGTTTTTATATGTACATTTTGATGAAAAATGATGTGATTATTATGTAGCTAGCTATTTTATATGAAATAAACATGATTTTGTTGTGTAGTTCTTTTTATAAATATGTAAGTAATAAATACTACAAAATTTAGAACTGTATATAATTTAAATTACAACCTATGGCTTTTTTCATTATAACTAGCAGATGGTTTGGTTTACAGCTAAGCAAGGCCAAGTCAGCCATGAAAGGCATTTAATCATCATCTTGTAAATTTAACAACCTTAGCCGTACATGGGATCTTTGAAAATATCACATTTTCTTCACCTTATTTTTCAAATTCCTCATTTCAGTTTTGTAACGTTTCATTTCCCTCATGACCTGAGTGTGTCTTTCTTTCATCTGTGCTTGACTTTCCTTGAAGGCATCTTGAAGATTGTCTTTTTTCTCTTGGAATATTTCTTTCATTCGTTCCCTGGAAGGAACTGGTTTAATGAAACCTATTCCTTTTAATTTTCTAATAGCAACTGTAGTCCCTCCTAGAATTATATTAAATTTTTTAATAATATTTTATTTAGTATAATAAGCATTACAATTCATTAGAGTCCTTGTGTTAAAGCTTGGAACTAGAAAAATTTAACACGGTTCTGCAGAAATGTGTACTTTTACACGGTTCTGCAGAAATGTGTATGATATGCCTAGTAAAGTAATTATATGAATTGGACTTTAAACCCAATTGATCTGGCCAAGACTCTTAAAAACTGTGCATTAGTGTTACTACATGTTACATATGCATGCAGGTATTACCTATTGTGACAGCGTACCGTAGAGGTGTTACTAACTTGTACATTGCTAATGCAATGGCAAAATATCCTGCATGTGAATCTCGTAGGGGACCAATTATTGATTCACTGACACCTATTGATTGTAATGCCGCTAAAACATCAACACCACTGCAATAAAGTTAAAATAGAATGAATGGTTAATGTAAATTAAAGATTTAAAAGAACCTAATATTATTTACAGTTAAAAATTTCTACATACCTTCTGACAGTATAGTAAAAGCTTCCAAACCAAACGATAGATGTAGCGACGTGGACAGGTATCAACACATACCAGTAATCCCTGTACATTAATTTAAACTTTTGTATAAGCCCCTGCTTACTCTTCGTTGAATCTTCAGGTGGCGTGGCATTAGGGGGACAGCTTGGAGTAGAATATAGTCTGGAGTTTCTTGATTGGAAAGATATCACTTTTGAGTCAATCACGGGTCTTTGAGCGTATGGATTTTGATAGCAAATACCACTTGCCAGAGTTCTTATTTGATATTTATCCCCGACACTCCATTTTACCGATTTGGTTATATTTTGCAAGTAATGATATTTGTTAAACAAAGTCCTATAAGTAAGGGCCATTTTTATTTATGTGTTATTTTTATTGCACAAAAATCTTATGAACACTTATACCATTTTTTATAACTATTCGGAAAAAATGTGTATCGAGTTAAGATTATTGTTGACAGGTTGAGTTGAGGTCACAGGTGTGACAGTGACAATTTGACAATTAGGGTAGGGCTACCTTATGAGTTAACTTATACTGCTGCTGCTATATACCAGAAATTATACAAAATGAAATCTTATTGGCAAAAAAGTCGTGAAAATAATGGTGGCGCCACTATCGTGCATGTTGTAACCCTATATGTGTCAGTCCAAGCGAAAAGGGTCCAGTGCGCGGCATTTAGTTTCCGAGATATAAGAGGTTTTGTAAAGTTGGGTATAAAAATTGCATTTCGCGATTTTAATTGGTTATAAATAAATGCTCAATTATCTACAATTTCATATAGTAAATGACTATATACGATGTTTCTAAGTACCAGAAACTTTATGAAAAAAGTTTACTAAAAAGGTACCAGTGGGTGGCATGTCGATATTCTGGGAATAAAATACGTTTCAATACCCCGTACTGATCACTTCTAATAATTTAATTATATTTTAAGATTAAAATGTTGAAACTACGTGTAAAAGGTCCCTTAAAGCGGGGAACTCCCTGCTACTATGCAACTACTAAGGGGATTTACTTTGCTTCACTTCGACATAGCGGGGATTTCCCTGATCGTTTTTTGCTACCTACGTGTCCTATAAATAGATCTGCCTGTGATGCAATAATTTATTTGTCATTTGACACCGGAAAGGAAACAATATCCGACAGTCTTTGTGTAAATATAGCAGTTTTTATTATCTTAGCTGTTTTAAATTGAGTGAGTGAAAAGTGCGCATAAAAATGAATAAAGGTAGACCTGATTGTGTAACTATTAACCAACTTCTGCATTTTAGTCATTTTGAAACAAATGAAGATAATAGAGGGCACATGTTATGTTACAAAAAATATACTGACAGTCAACCAACTGTATCAAAGGTTTTGAACCCGAATAAAGTATACGGTTTTCCTTTAGAAAAATCCCCTGCAGGCATGACGTACGAAAGAAAATCGTATCTTTATAATAAGATTCGTGAATTTGTACGTGAAGAATCTAAAGACATTTTATGCCCGAAACCCATTCCAAATGTTGATGTTGACCACAACTCTGTCCCAACAACATCTGTCGAGTACTCTTTTCAGAAACCATCAATTGAAAAGAGTATTCGACAAAAACCAACATGTTCGTACTGCAAACAGGTTGGTCATAGGAATCAGGTGCGAGGAGGAATTTATTTTTGTCCAAAACGTAAGTTGGAGTCCCAAATAGAATAAGTTTTATTTTTATGTTTGTATTGGCTTTTTTCAAATATTATTGCAACAGAATAATGATTATTTTAGCCACTGGTACCTTTTATGACATTACATAAAAGGTACCAGTGGCTAAAATAATCATTATTCTGTTGCAGTAATGTTTGAAAAAAGCCTGTCTTGTTATTTTGTTAGTTCCTAAATAGAGTAAGAATACTTAATTTTAGTTTTTTATTGTTAATTACTATCGCAATAACTAACTTTTTATTAAATATCGGCAAGTGGACCTTTTTTACTAGACTGTGTATCCTTCTTTTATTTTGATAATAATTGTTTTAGTTTTGATGTCAAAAGTATAATTATAAGTTGATTCTATGGAAAACATATCAATCTACAATAATGAATAAAAATCTACGTAACAAGCAAGTAAAAGTGTGTTTTTTTTTCACTCAAACTTTCAAAATGCTTTTTCTCAAATCAAGCTTTTTCAGAATTTCAACTTCAAATGTCTGATAAAAAAAAACGTGTGCTACTTTTTGATTATTTTTTCAATCCATACTATCAATTGACTATTCTAGATACCGAATCCAGTCTTAACTCAATACCCCACTACTGGACCCTTTATGCCTGGACTGACACATATAGTACGACTAAAACGGTTTTGATACTTAGTTTTTTTTTTTGAAAATTAATGTGAATATTGGCGGGTTTTATGAAAACACGAAAAGCTCTGAAACGTTTGTTCAGCCACTGCCTAGAACGATAACGTTTTGCAGTTATTTAATTTAATTAATTAAAAATAAAATTATTAGGTATTTCAAAATACTTTGATGTCAACTAATCTCACATTATGTGAGACAATTTTATGTTTTACAAAACCTGGGGTCTTGTAAAACACTTGGCACCTTGTCCTTCTATCGCAATTCGCCTTATAGTACTGATGGATTTATCTAAAAAATACTATAGCTATTTTTGTTGTGATTTATGCAGTATTAACAAAAAGTATCAAAGTTATACGAACGCGCTGCATTCCGAATGTGTTTTGTAAACATAACCTCAAATTCGTGAATGTACATTTCAATAATTGTATGAAAGGTTTATAATAGATATTGCACCTTGAAATACACACATTAGATCTAATTACACGCATAAAATATAATTCTATCTCCAGCATCGAGTTCCGCCAAACATCTCACGTATACTTTATAAATTGTCGCTCTTGCGGAGCTGCGAATAACAGATCTGTTCATTATGAACACAGTGGGTCACTAGTATCACCACGTTATAGCAAATAAATAAATAATAAACACGAGAAGCAGTCACCGATTACAAGAAATGACAGAAAATGTACCTTACTCGACAAGACGACAAGGCAGAGCGAGTGTTGCCAATTATTAAATATTTTAGTTCCGTTTCAGGACTTTCTTGCCAAACTGTAATCAAATTTATTGTCTTATGCTGAGAGCAGTTGCGTTAAATCTACCTTATATTACAGGTGATCTGGACAATTCGATTGTAACTCAAATTGTCAAAGTCTCTCAAAGTGTGGAGTAGGCTTTACTTTGCCCCGTATTCTTCTTCACTTTTATGGGTTTATTTATAAACGATGATTAAAGTTAAGAGACGTTAAAACGTCAAAAATGGTTGGCTTAACAGTCGCTAATCACTACATAACTTTAAGCAAAGTTTATGAATAAAAAGGGTTAAAGTGTAATTTAGATTTTCTTTTCTTAATATATCGTCCACCTGTCGCTGTATTAATAAGTTTGTTACGTTTGTTTCGTTGTTGCGGCTTATTCCACATTCTCGTAAAATTCGAAATAACCTTGACTATTATACATTTTTTGTATCCAATTATACTATTTGACAACTCTTTACAATGACAACTATGACAAGGTACTTACGTAGGAGACGAATAGGAGACGACAGAATGAGGCAATGTTATGTCAAATTATGAAACATTACGAATCGAACATTACTACAGTATGGCCATTTTAATAGGTAACATTTGACAATTCATAAAAATTCAACAACGTAACCTTATAACGGCGGGCATAAAATAATATATTTTTTCGTTTTGTTAGAACTGCACAATTGCTTAACTTTCTTCAATTACGATTACATATTTATTGTAATAATGACCGATACGAGTAATTTTACGATTTGCTTTCACTAATAAACCATTCTAAACATAATAAACAATTTCTGATTTAAAGAACTGAACGTCGTTACAATGTTGCATCATCAGTTAACCCTTTTTCTTTTTAAACACTAGGGATGTTACTCTAAAAATCGAAAGCTGATAAGTTGAATCGAATGCAATGATTACTTGTGTACTAAGTTGTACGTTAATTAAAATATGATTCGCGGCCGTAACAAATATGTATTTACAGAATTATTATCATTAAAGTCCAGAACCACCCTTCAGTACTGCTAAAATGATCACTCTGCTACAAACTGCGTGTGCAGAAGTCACTACAGAAGACTGGAGAAAAGTCGTAGAGAAAACAAAGAAAATAATTTTACATGATTTTGAACGAGATGTGAGAATAGACAATATTATTGAAAATGAATTAATAATATCTCTATATCTATTGTGCTGACAGCAGTGATGATGATGACAATACTAATAACAGTTCTGATAGTTCAATTGAATAAATGCATTTTTTTTGTTAAATTATGTACTTGTCTTATTTTGCTCCTTAAATTTACGAAAGAAAAAATATTAATCGGACAGGGAGTCGCCTGATGATTTTTAAAATTCACATATGTTTCAAGTCCGTATCGATTCATTCACTTTAATCGATGTTTTTAAGCAGGTCACCTCACTATGAAGATAAAACTGAAAGACGTCAAATGTTACCTATTAAAATGGCCATACTTTAGTTTATGGCACCTTTATGGTACAGGTGCACAATTATGAAATTGTACCTGTCTAAGCACAGACGCCAACAGGGCAAGCTATCCGAAACTGTCAAATTTTCCCAATCAACCTTGAACCTTAATGCTTAAGCGATAAAGTTGAAAATCTAATAAATAAATTTGACAGATTGTAGTATCTTGGTGTACTGGAGTCTGTACTATAACTATACAAACTAATTCCATAGAATGGCCCATGAAACCTGTAAGTAAAGGTGTTACAAGGATCCTTTGGCGCCTGAATGATATTGACAGAGGCCGTTGGCCGTAAAAATTTGTGAAATTGTTTGGTACTACGTCTGTGAAGAATAAGAACTGCTTTACGCACTTTGGACCTATCAGCATTTAATACGAATTTAAACACTATTATTGTATTCTTTTGTACATACAATACGTATGCACCTCTTCCTAATCCGAGAGCAGAAGTGTAACTATACCTAGTGTTTACCCTCAAACACCAGTCATATTTTAAGTTCCATGTAATTGTGGGCAACCCTATTGCTATTGCTCTGAAAATTTACTGATAGAAAATCCCAATAACAGTAATCGATCGGAATCAAACCCGCGTTCAGTCACACTTGCGAGGACTAGTCCAAAGATAAAACAAATAATGTTACCTTTTCTATGGAAAAATAAAAAATAATAGTGTGTGATAAGAATACAATATAGAATATGTGTATAAAAGTGCTACATCTCGGATCTATTGGCACTTGAATGACACTGACCTTTTAGTTACTGCAGTCTTTGAACCACATTTCTTCTTAGCGAAAGTAATACACAAATTGTATTCCAATTTGTTTGCCCCAAAATTCACACAATGACCACACTGACATGGGGGCTTTGTCGGTTAAACATTTGTGAAATTATTATTCCGTGAAAATGTATAGAAAAAAATAGATGGTTAGTTCCAATCTTGGCCACGAACAATGAAGGGTTCCGTAGTTAAGCCTAAAACCACCGGCACATTACTGTATTGTGTTGTGTCGTGACGCGGAGTACACCAATCAAACGTATCTGTTCAGGGCTAAGTCAAATCACAACGAGTTTTGATTGGTTAAAACTGCGTCAGAAGGCGACACGTCACATTAATGTAAACCCGGCTTTACGCTAAAACTTGCGCGGGTGACCGGAGCGGGTATCTGCTTCGGCCGTCCGACGCTGGCCTCGGTGCGCCTGCCTCATGCTGCGCCCTAGCACAATTTTGGCCTAGAATGTGAACAGTTATGTTAGATAGACTGCCACAATGTCATTGTTTGCTAATTTATTATTAAGCAGAAATTGCCCGTTTGTGACAAGTAGGTTACTAATACTATGTGGAGATTTCGTAACCAGGTTTTCGAAGTTGTGGGAAATTGAGCTCAAATTTCTCACCTTCCGACGCGTGTGATCTGCGGCACTTTTAGCATTAGATCTTAGGATGAATTATCCCAAGAACAAACTTAACATTGAAGCTGAAAAGCATGTTCTCCCATACATCGATATATGTCACAGTCAACTCTTCTCTCAAACGTAAGTTTGTAATCGCAAACATATTTTTTTATATGATAAAACTACAAATTAACGTTTTTCGGACTTCTTCCTTTACCTGTGCTGTGAGCTGCTTCCCAAATTTCATAATTCTAGGTCAACGGGAAGTACCTTGTAGGTTTTAAGTTACTCGCGAGTAGAGGTGGGCGTCGGGTAAATACCCAAAGGGAAAATATCCAGGTAAATTCCCATTTGGGTAAGTACCGGGTATTTACCAGGGTAAATTCCCAAACCTACCTAACCTAATAAGATATCTATTCTATACTTATAATAAATCTGTAGAAGTGAAAATTCTGTACATTGAAAATATCAAAAAAATAAATGGCAGGGGGTGTTATTAGACCGACACCGAACCCAAAAATGTGATTAAAAAAATTTTTGTCTGTCTGTCTGTCTGTCTGTCTGTCTGTCTGTCTGTTTGTTCAGGCATCACGCAAAAACTACCGGTTCGATTACGATGAAACTTGGTATAATTATTCTTTAATATCCTGGGCACCACACTGGGTACTTTTTATCCCGGAAAAGTATATACAATAAAAAACAAACTTAATTTTGCGGTTCGATCCCTAGATCCGATTACTGTACCAACCGCAAATAATAAGTTTGTCGTAGGTTAGGTCACACGCAGTGAGTTCATTTTTATTCCTTTTACTTTTTAGAGTTATTTAGGTTTATTTTTATATAAGTCGTAGGTATAGATTTTAATTTTAAAGTATAGGTAGTATATTTGATAGTGTACGTAGTGACCGTAGGTTATTTTATAATACTGTTAGGTAGGATAGTCATTCGTATAGATATTAGTTTTTAGAGATTTTGCTTATTTATTGAGTTTAGATTGAGGGCCCCGTGGCTAAATAATAACAGCCGCACAGGTCGATCGGTCAGGTTAAGCTACGCTTGCCGCGGTCGGTCTGTGGATGGGTGACCATCTTTACATACCGAGACACCTCCGTGCCTCGGAAAGCACGTTAAGCCGTTGGTCCCGGCTGTCATTCGTGGATCTTTGACAGTCGTTACGGGTAGTCAGAAGCCCGAAAGTCTGACAACCAGTCGTACCAAGGGTATCGTATTACCCAATAACTGGGTTGTGGAGGTCAGATAGGCAGTCGCTCCATGTAAAATACTGGTATTCAGCTGTATCCGGTTAGACTGGAAGCCGGCCCTGAACATAGTTGGGAAAAGGCTAGGCAGATGATGATTGAGTTTAGATTAGTTATCGTCATAAATAGGTTTATTTAGGTAGGTAGGTATTTTATTTTCTGTTATTGAGTTTATTTATTTTTTTAATTAGGTAGGTACTTAGGTAAAGATATCATGTAGGTACCCTCTTAATCACCATTAATGAGACACAATTGGTTTTCTATTGTAATTAGCCACAAAGGGCCCGCGAGATAGATGGCATCCTGGTGCACATACATTTTATCCTGTTAGCACGTTCCCGTGGGATAATTTCCGACATCCACGCGGGCGAAGCCGCGGGCAGAAGCTAGTATTTAATAACTGTGTACTGCATAGCATAGCATGCACAGCATAGCATGCACGGCATATCATGCACAGCATAGCATGCACAGCACAGCATAGCATGCACAGCACAGCATAGCATGCACCGCATAGCATGCACAGCACAGCATAGCATGCACCGCATAGCATGCACAGCACAGCATAGCATGCACAGCATAGCATAGTATGCATAGCCTTTATTCAAATGGGTACAGAAAAGGCACTTTTGAACGTCATCTTCTATCTTCTATCTATACTTATAATAAATCTGTAGAGAGGTCAATTCTGTACATGAAATATATTTCCAAAATAACTATCAGGGGGTGATTATATATTATATCAGTAAAATGTTTGTCTGTCTGTCTGTCTGTATAACCGTTATAGAAACAAAAACTACTCGACGGATTTTAACGAAACTTGGTACAATTATTTTTCATACTCCTGAGCTGGTTATAGTATACTTTTCATCACGCTACAATCAATAGGAGCAGAGCAGTGAAGGGAAATGTTGGGAAAACGGGAGAAGTTACTCCATTTTTTAAGCTTCCGTCGCGTGTAAATCATGTATGACGGAAATGTTCTCCTTAAAATTATATAAAAAATATCCCACGACAGCATATGTCTATCTTTTATGGTTGACTCACAATAACATGTGTAACTCCCGATAGCTTAGCAGTTCGAAGCATTCTGATTATATTTGTCTACTCTTACGTTTATAACACTCTCAGTCATCCCTAATTAAAAAAGTTAACATTATTAACTAGTCCATACAAAAAATCATAGAAATCGGTATAGAAACACCAAAGTTAAACATGAAATACGCTAATAATAAGCCATCGCGCGTGAATACTGAATCACGCTCGACGCCTACCGGTTCGATTACGATGAAACTTGGTATAATTATTCTTTAATATCCTGGGCACCACACTGGGTACTTTTTATCTCGGAAAAGTATACACAATAAAAAACAAACTTAATTTTGCGGTTCGATCCCTAGACCCGATAACTGTACCAACCGCAAATAATAAGTTTGTCGTAGGTTATGTCACCCGCAGCGCAGTGGAGTTCTGCACACGGCTAAGATACTGTAATATTTTATCGTAAGATTAGAGATGGGCCGACTACATATAGTATTTGCCGACTAACCGACTAGCCGACTAATCGACTAGCCGACTAATCGATTTTCAAAATGCCGATCATTCTAATACCTACTTGCTAGCTACTACCTAGCTTAATTACTGACTGATTAATACGTTCTATGTTACCTTATTGGTTGTTGAATATGTTTCAAGACTGTAACTTTAGATTTAAAATCTATAATATGTATATTATATTCAAAGTCCTTTTTTTTTTGAGGATGGGAAATCCTCAAATTACCTCTCCCGCTCTGGGTGGAGCGGAAGGGAGTGTCAGACTCTTACTGACTAAAACCCACCCGTGTTCCTTCCTTAGCCCTTTATGTTTCAGGGCAGCGTTAACCCTTTCGGGCGATCCCGCTACCCTGGCAGAAATTCAAAGTCCTGACTTACTGACTGACTGATATATCAACGCACAGCCTAAACCGCTGGTCCTAGAGACATGAAATTTGGAGGGTGTGTTCTTAGTGAAGAGTAGTGTTGAATAAGTTGGGTTATTGCGGCTGTCGAAGGACCAATAAGCGTTGTGTAATTATTTGGGAACGAATGTCATGTCGCCTGCACACAAGGGGGTAGGAAACAATTAAGGACTTACTTGGTGGTTTTGCATGTGCCGTGCTGATGTGCAGACCGGCGTCCGGTAGCTTTTGTTTCTCTGCTTCTTCCTGGTTCTGTGTCGGCCGACACTCGTGAATTGGTTTAATTTAATTAAAGCGGTTTGGTATGTTCCGCGGCGCGCGCGCGTCGCGAAGCTTAGCGGTTAGCTTGCGGTGCGGTTAACTGTTCGATTACAAGTGAAGTTGAATCTCTGTCCCTCTGCTGGTGTTTTGCTCCACGTAGTCCGGAAACGGTAGTCGGTTGGCGCTTTCTCTTTCTGTCGCGTATGGACGTAACGATAGGGAGAGGGATAGATGGATAGGCACTTGGCGACATGACGTTGACGTTTTCGTTCGGATATTTAATAGAGAGAAACTTGTAATATAGAAACTTGCGTAAGCAAGTAGGTATCCACTAAGAAAGGGTTTTTCGAAATTCCACCCCTAAGAGGGTGAAATGGGGGTATTTTGTTTATATGGAAAATCTTATTCCTTGAGTTAATAAACTTGAAACTTGGCACCAATACTAATCTAAGTAAATTATGAAGTTTGCCATTTTATGTTTTTCTAAACTACCCCCTAAAAAGGGATTGGGGTGTTTCAAAGTTTGTATGGAAGAATTTTAGCGCGCGGTCCGATTATCTCGAAACTCACTATTTATACCTACGATCGAAAGTAAAGAATAATAATGTGTATCAGTGTTTTTCGATAATTATCAGTGACGGGCTGAAAAGGGGTAGTCAATTTTACAGGGGAGGATTTTACTGCATAGCTTGATTAACTCGAAAATTAGTATAAATAATCTTTATGTCAAGTTATAAATACATCCCAAACGATTTTTTTTTAATTCCACCCCTATGGGTTTAAAAAGCAGGGATACAGTTTATATGAAAAATCGTCTTTATTAGGTTAATAAACTTGAAACTTGGCAAGAATACTCGCCTAAGTAAGTAATGTTTATTATTATAAGTTTTTCAAAACTACCCCTCAAAGGAGGATATAGGGGTCTTGAAGTTTGTGTGGAACTAATTGAATGCGCGGTCCAATTAACTCGAAACTCAGTATTAATAGTTTTGACAAAAAATAATTAATAATAATTATGTAAAGTAGTCGAAAATTGACCCCTGACGGGGCAAAAAGGGGTAATTCGGTTTTTAAGGGGAGGATTTAAACTTGAAACTGTATGTTACATTTTCACACGTAAACCACTGAACTTCTGATTTGGCAAAGAGATAGATGGCTTCCTAGGGAAGGACATACTTTTTATTAGGATAGCACGTTCCCGTGGGATAATTTCCGACATCCACGCGGGCGAAGCCGCGAGCAGAAGCTAGTTTACAATAAAATAGAATTGAGTTTTAGTATGGAGAAGAATGGGGGAGAAACTCCATCGTTACTCTTTTAAAATGTTTTACAATATTTTAGATAAAATAGTAGATACAATAATTAAAAATGAAGCCATGACAGATACATTAATTATGTGATGGGTACATGGTGCTCACTTATTTACAAAGATTGTAAAAGTAGATTGTTCCCGTGGACTTCCGCCATTTCATCCATCAGTCCGATATACTTGGCCATCGCACTGCATGAGTGACCCCAGGTTACCGACATTTTGCAGTAGACCGGGAGAAGCGCGCCAGCTAGAGCTATGGCTGGACACTATCAAGGATGGGAGCGACCGCCGAAATAGCAGAACATAATCATATTCAGTTTTGGTTCTGCTGATATTCAAGCCAACATTCTCCAACTTCTGTTGTTATTTCTACAATCTAAGGTCCATCGTCACTGATGCGAATAATGTTACTCCTGTATGTCCTAGATTAATAATGGGTTAACCAGCTACCTAACCAGTAACAACTTTTGAAAAACAAAAAATAAAAGTTACATACATTTTTATCCTGTTATTGCACTTTTTTTAGGTAGGTATGCAGCAGCTGTCTTTTCATATTTGTGAGTTGGTTCCATAGTATAAGGCATTTTCACTTTATATACTCCCATATATGTCCTCGTTTAACCTCTCAGGCCTGGGTTATGTAAACTTAACTCTTAAAGGATGCAACGGTTCATTTACTATCTTGTAGGTGCTAAGAAGGTAGAGACGATCTGCTACGCTAGCTACGTCGTAGCTCGTTGCACCCGATTCCGTAGGCGTAGGCCGAGAAGATCGAGCCTATTCCGGCTATTCCTACACACAGGAAAAGGTATCGGCGAATGATAACGGATGGCTCAAAAGCATGTGGAATTTTTGTGACAAAGCACGCAGACTGAAAATTGTATTATTCTTTATATCTCTGCTGCAACTGAAGTTGAATGTAGCTAACCTAAGTACAAAGGGCTTCAAATAGGTATAAAAAAAAACGTAATCCAAAGTGCACTCCATTTTAAATTTTATTTCCTACAAGATTTAGCCACAGTAGCAATAAATTTTAACGGAATCGTTAGTAACACAATCACTTTGATTTCTATAAAGATTTAGGCGGCTTACTGTTCCAGAGACCACCCAATGCGATCTGCTGTGTACAAGAGTGCCATCAAAAATACCGCCTCCCGGTCTTGTTTTCACCATTACTGTATAAATTCGCCATTGCTTGTTACTTTCCACTAAATAAACATCATATATACGACCAAGGATTAGTTTACGGCACTGTGGGTAATCGTGTAATAACTTGTTGATTTGCTCAACAAGTTTGTGTGCTGCTATCGTTTTGACTTTGCTTCCAACCTTAATCTTCTGCCCTCGGTGACACGGGCACCAATGTTCTGCTATACCAACTGATGTGCAATTTCTTATTGTAGATATAGGAAGAAAAAGACTGGATTTACTCATAACAGAACTATTCGTTCTCATTCTGATCATATTATCTTCTAGTGCAGACGGATTCAGTAGGTCTAGAAGTGTCTCATGGATATCATAAGGCGTGGTTAGCCGATGGACATTATGTTGGATGTTCTCAAAGGCTAGTTTATAACGGCGTCTAAACTCTTCAGGAAAAAGAATTCCCAGTAAAGGCAAAACTCCTTCCAGCTGGCCTTGTTCTGTACGTACTATGTCCCCCCATCTCATTCCATGATCACTTAGTAATATAAGTATGGTTTTACTCAAATAATTATCTTGTTCTAAATTTGTTAAAAAGCTGAAATAAGACTCATCCATGACGTGTGGGTTATTAAGATTCTCGTGACTTATAGATTCCTCCCAAAACATACCAAACAATCTATTTAACTTTACATGTTGCGTTAACCCATATATATATTTTAAAAGAACTTTGTAATAATATCTAAAGCTCATGCACTGGTGATATTGGTAACTTTGGTTTTTGAATAATTTTCTCGTTTCAAAAATAAATGGCTGTAAATAGTAATCGGTCGGTAACTTAGACAGGCGGTACTCGTAATTGCCTAGTAGGCCAGCAATACTGTCGGAGCCGAGTGCTGTGTGGTATCCTTTCTCTTTGAACTTATCCCAGATAAACGCATTGGTACACTTGTCTAAATTAAATATGGTATTACGCATACATTTTTGTTTTACATACTTGAAAGAGAGTCCTGTTATTACGGGAAACAAGTTAGGAAATGAGTTATCTCCTAATTTACCATAGCCGAGTAACTCAACAACACCTCTTTCCTTTAAAAAAAGTGACGTTAAAGGCATAGTGCGATGAAAATTGAGTCGTGACATACTTTCTATTCCAAGTATAAGTATATTGTATGATTCTTTGTTAGGAGACGTATTAGGCACAATATTTTCATGGTAATTGAATAAAAAGAAATCACTATAAATTACACTGTCAAAGTGATAACATTCAATATGCACAAACTCGTGTTCCACTCTTACCTCTGTTAAAAATTCTTTGCAATCGCTATAAACAATATTATCTAGGTTTTTAGGTGCTGAAAAATATTTGTAACAACAATAAAAAGTATCTTCATTCAATACGTTGTAGGAGTCGAAAGCTTGACGCTCCACCCAGATATGTGACGCATTGTTTGTGACGAGAGGGTCGACAGAAAAACAGTTACGTATTTCAGGGGGTGCAGCCACTATCTTTTTTATACTTTCACTAACTTCTGACAAACCAGCTATGGAACATCCTTCCGTGCGGATTGTGTACAGTCCACTAGTATTAACTGCAAGTGTTTCTTTTAAGACAGTTACTGAAAAACAACACAAAACTGCCGAAAAATGCATTGCAATTAAAATACCTACGTAACTAGGTATATGTATTCTTGGTACCTATTTTCTGAGCAGGTGAATATTATTGCAATGCACCATTAAAAGCAAGCTAATCGAGGTAAGTGCGACGCATTTCAAAATATTTACTCATAGTTACTAAACATTCTGATAATTTCAGTGGCATGAATGTTAAAACCGCGTCCACATCTATGAAATCACTATGCCTATTTCCTTACGTCTACTATTAAATAACTGTAAGCCTCAGCATAGTTTTCACTAAATAAAGGGCACCATATAATTATGAACATAAACGATAATCCGTGCTTCTAGCTTCTACTTTCTCTCCTACCATTTCACTCACAGCGCAGCAGTGTCCCCTTAATGAGACGGCCTAAAAAATGTGCGGCTCGTGCGTAGCACGGCCTACGCAACGTGCGGGTCGTGCGAAGCACAGACCACAAAACGTACGGCTCGCGCGTAGCACGGCCTACGAAATGTGTGGGTCGCACGTAGCACGGCCTACGAAACGTGCGGCTCGTGCAAAGCACGGGCTACAAAACGAGCGGCTCGCGCGTAGCACGGCCTACGAAATGTGCGAGTCGCACGTAGCACGGCCTACATAACGTGCGGCTCGCGCGTAGCATGGCCTACGAAACATGCGGCTTGTGCGGAGCACGGACTACAAAACGAGCGGCTCGCACGGCCTACGAAATGTGCAGGTCACGCGTAGCACGGCCCACGGAACGTGCGGCTCGTGCGTAGCACGGACTGCGAAATGTGCGGGTCGCGCGTAGCACGGCCTACGAAACGTGCGGGTCGCGCGTAGCAAGGCCTACGAAACGTGCAGCTCACGCGTAGCACGGCCTACGACACGTGAGGCTCGAGCGTAGCACGGCTTACGAAATGTGAGACTCGCGCGTAGCACGGCTTATGAAACGTGAGCCTCGCGCGTAGCATGGCCTACGAAACGTGCGGCTCGCGCGAAGCACGGCCTAGGAACCCTCGACGCGCCCGTAGCATGGCCTACGAAACGTTTGGCTCGCCCATAGTATGGCCTACGAAGCGTGCGGCTCGTACATAGCACGGTCTCTGAAACGTGCGACTCACACGTGCTACGTGCGAGTCGCACGTTTCAGAGACCGTGTACCTACCTGTGACGAAGTACCTACTCATATATACGTACAGTCACGAGCATGAATATTTTACCATGGACAGTTCGGCAATAGTATCTGATGTCATATTTGTTCATTTTATGAATGAAATTTCTGCACTTAAGAAGGATAGGAAATATATGTGATCATAATAATTATGTGGAAGGCACATACAAATAAGTAGCAGTAGAAGGCTTAAAGAAAAAACCAAAACTATCTAATGGCAAAATATATTATAACCCGCCACATATTCAAAAATGTTTCAAAAAAATGTGCTACCTCAGAATGCATACACATATTGGACATATCTTGCGCTCTAAATATCTGACTACTCAGTTCAGTTACAGAAGAATGCGATACCTCATTGTGATCAAAAATATCTGACATCACTTTGGCAGCAGGCAACCGTTTTCTTCTTTATCGAAATCAATTCCACTCATATTGCAAAAAAAAATTACATTCCACTACCTGCATAAATATCTGAGTTCAACAACATTAATTGCGTTATTTACGTTGTTGAACAGACAAATATTTCGAACATGTAAAGCAATGGATTAGATCCTTCAAAATGATTTAGGTTGTGAACGTGTGATTGATTGTGTGTTACGCAATTAGGGCGCAGGATTCATAATTTGACTGTGTTATGACGTTGAAATGCATACAAAACGTTGTCAACAATTTAAGTTCTATATAGTTTCCCGTTTTCTACGCTCAGCAAGTAATTTGGCGTGAGGAGCCAACGTCTACGTGAAGATAGACTGATCGGGGACTGAAGACATCTATCGACCACTTTCTTCTATAAAGATTTCTTTGTACAATGACTTAACTAATTATTTCACCAAAGAAATAGTCTGATGTTTGTTTCTCCGGTTACTTACACATGCATATGTAGTACCTACTTAGCTGCAGGTGTGCTATTTGACTAGCTACATTGAGCACATAGCTGGAATAGGAAGATAAAATTATAAACAACAACAAGTTTAAATTTATTAAAAAAAAAACAATATTATACTGTCATTTCTTCTTATTTTAACAATTTAATTATCCATAAGTATACCATAAAAATATTTACAGAAATTTAAGACATTACTAAGTCTTACAATAAAACTAGATATGTAAACAACAATATGTATTTTTGATATTGTAAACAGTTACAGTAGGTACCTATAGCTAAAGTTATCGTTTTAAAATACATAAGCGTTCATTGAATATCGCAGCGTGTACTTATAGTTTGATTACAATTAAAATTAACTTCCTTTAAACACAATTTGATATCATTGTGATATGTGATTATTCTCAAACTAATTTAGGCTAGGTGCAAGCCTGAGCGGAAAATCTCCTCGGGATTCGGCGCACGTAATTTCACTTATCGTAGCAACTAGCAACATCACAGATGCCAGTTTTTCTAACTGTGCTGCTGGGGAGTTTGTTGCGCCACTTCTTCTTTTCAGCGAAAGCACGGTAGTGGTGAAGGTTGGGGGCTGTCTTGTGTAATTTTGGCGTTCGAAAAGTGCTGATTCTCAGCCAAATAAATGACTTTTGATTTTGAAAGTCCCGCAGCCACGTTTTCCACCCAGTGCTTTCTGACATGGCATTTTCTGAGCATTTTAACACACTAATATTTAGGTAACTACTTGAAAGTAATGGAATTATGAGCGCGTTTCTCTGCGTTTTTCCGCACACATTTTCCCTTAGCTTAAAGCCTATCTTTCCTAAAATTCGCTTTGGCACCTTGCTTTATTGTTCTGATTAACTTATAAAATAAACCATCATCGTATACCATTCGTTTAGTGTAAATAAACTTAGTTTTTTAATATCCTTTTCTCAAATTTTCTTGCAAATGTAATTCAATGTGCCTATTATCTACCATATGAAAATATCTATGTACCTAATTATGATTTACATAACATTTGCTATTTTACCAGACACACAAAGCATTTAGATAGGTACAGTCAAACCTTTAACTTATCTCTGAATGATGAAATATCAAGGTAAAAATACAATACTGACGGCATAAAACAAACAAGGGAATGACCTTCGCATATGATATCAACTCGACACCATTCAAACATCATCTCCACTTCAGCGAGAAAGAACCGTCAACTCGACGTTAAGGTTTGGTTTCCTAAGAAAGCGGTGAACGGTCACCACACTGTCCAATTACAAAGCTTTTTTTGACACCTTTATGTCAAATACTGGTGAAAATTACAAATGGCGGTCGACTAAGCGTTCACTAGTCGACCCCGTAAAGTCTATTCATGTACGTACAACGCGTTGGCAACGATGGGGCCTACCATTTCTTAGTTTCATAACAGCGTGCTGCTCTTGAGGGGCAATAAGAGATATGCGGGCCGTACATAGTTGGTCTTGAGAAGCCCCAGAACTGCCGCATCAGCGCTGCGTTGCCTTGCAACTGGTTAGAAGTGGCCGATGCGTTCGTAAAGTCAGCAACGCATACCTACCTAGTACCTACTCATCGCGCCTTCATCTTCTTTCACTCATTTTTTGATTACCTAGATATTGAAGCTCATATTTCTACACTTTACTTTGAGTCGAGTCGTTAAGGTGTGCGAGAGATTATACAAACATGACACAAACATTAAAGTTTACCGATATTTAATATGTACTTTATGATATATTGGTACAAGTTCACAAGAAGGGAGCTTGTAACTTCAGTTTGCCTAAATTACATGAATAGAACAACTTCGGAAAGGCGTGATATCAAAACGTCAGATAGAGAGATATGTTATTTAGGTAAGATATGTCCTACAATAAACCAACGCTGTAGATTTTAAAAGCAAAGTATTTAAAAATCTACAACATACCAGGTATATAGATGGGTACGTATAATGTCTATTAATTCGTATATATTCTAGTTTTCTAGTGTAGGTAGGTAAGGTACTATAATCGTCTAAAAAGTATAACGTTCCAGGTCAAACATACCTATTCTTTGCATCATTGGGCCTGGATTTTTCCATCAATATCTTTCCTTGTAACTAAAATATTTGATCTTATACAGCTAAGTTACCTGTCTATTAACATTTCGTAGAAACAACTCTTGGTAATATCACAGCTTTTTAACGTGATTTGAATTGTGATCACATTTTTAGAACTACCGACAGTAGCAATACAATTTGAGTTGGTAGTGGTGCACGCAGTGGCTCTGGTCTCCGTAAAGGTTGAGGCGGCTGATGGTGCCGGCCAACTGCCATTGCTCGTTGCGCTGGCGCAGCGTGCCCTCGAACACGCCGTCGCCAGGCGTGGTGCGCACCACCGCCATGAACTCGCGCCACCCCACCTCTTTCTCTCTCGGCTCCCCCGCCATCATCTCTGTGACGTCCAGTACTTCAGCAAGTGTCAGTTCTGCACATTGGCGGTGTTCCTTCAAATATTCATTTACATGCTTCACTAGTTGTCCGGCTGCGTCACGAGCGTCGAAGCTCTTTGGTGATATTTTTATACCTTTGTGGCAAGTACACCAGTGGTCGTCGATCCCAGCCATCTTACAAGTTCGATTTCTGGGTATCGGCAGAAACAGACTCATACTTCTACTTTGACTATTAGGTGATTCCGTTCGTTGTTTTATATTTTTATTATTTATTACTTCCAAATCGATCAAGTCGGATAGTGTCGCATATATGTCGTATGGTGTTGTCAGACGCCTGCTGTTCTCTCGCAAATTATCGTAAGCTAAATTGTAATTGTTTTGAAATGATGGTGGCAGCATTATATGAACGAAAGGCAGACGTTCTTCTAACCGGCCTTGTTTAGTATATCTTATTGCACCCCACCTTATCCCATGATCACTTAATAGTATTAGAATAGTTTTATCGAAATAGTTATCACTATCAAGTCTTTTCAAAAATCTTTCGTAACTATCGTCCATAGCCATCGGGTACGTTAAGTAATCATGACTCATTGACACCTCCCAAAAAAACCCGAACAGCTTGGAAGATTGTAAAGTTGATGTTAAATCTTGAATATAGTCCAGGAGTACCTTGTAAAAGTATTTGTTGCCCATACAGATATACGAATTAAAATCCTTGGTATTACCCACGTTAACTTCTGCTTCATGTATAAAAGTTCTAATGTAGTAGTCAGTTGGTGTTTTGATAAATCCGTATTTTGCAAAATTAAAAGTACCCAATTTTGCGCTATCTTCACCCAAAGCTGTATAAAATCCAGCTTCTCTAAACCACTGCCAGATAAACGGACAGTTGTCAAAGTTGGCATCATAACGCGGCCAACAAGTTCTCTTCAAGTCGGTGTCTTTGATGCCGAGCAGCATAGGAGTTAAGTTAGGAAATGTATTGTCACCCACTTTGTTGTAACCTAGTAATTCAATAGCACCTTTCTCTTTAAGGTAAGCCACAGTTTTTGGCATGGTTCTATGAAAATTTAATCTTGAAATGGCGTCAATACCCATCACAATCACATTGTAAGATGTTTCGTTTGATTTCTTTTTTGGCTTGTGGATTGTTTTTTTGTGTGCAAATAGAAAGTACTGTTGGTAGACCTGTTTATTATTATATTCGCAAGTGACCATCACAAATTCATGCTTTACTCTGATACTATCAGAGAAATTCTGACAATCTTCGTATTCAACTCTGTCATCTACATGCTCCGAATAAACATTTTTGATCGATTTCGGTCTGTAAAATGATTTGTAACAACATGAGATATATTCATCTTTAGGAACATTATAATACTGTAAAAGTTCAGGGTCGATCCAAATATGTGTTTCATTACGTTGTAGAAGAGAATAGTTGGCATTGGGGCAACTTTTTAACTTTGTTGGAGGTTGATTGAACTGTTTCATAGTTTCGTCTAAGGCTATCAAGCTGGGTATCGTACAACCTTCCGTTTTGATTGTGAAACTTGCTTCAGGCTCAATTTCGTATTGGTGAAATTGTAAGGGCGAAATGGGTTGTTCATTGTTGACGAGAAATATCTCGGTGCGATTGGTGATGGAAATAATAATGAAACTGCTGCCAAACACCATTGCGAGTAGGAAGAGATATCTTAACCGCACCGGCACCGAGTGCAGCCTACCGCTGCCCTTCAAAAGCTGGGCCATTCTGAAAAAAAAAAGTGATTATTCAAAAAAATAAACTTACCACACAGCTCTTACATACAATTAGTCTACCCAAAAGTTTGTTTAGCTCAACACCCGCGCAAGTGACGCCAAAACTTGAAAATGTTTTTGTAAACAAATTCGCGTACAAACAAAACGTATTTCCTTCTTCGCCTCAACACAGCTCATGCGTTGCGTTAAACAAGCATTATGCAGCTTGTATTTAATTTACAACTTGTGTGCCCAAAAACTTCTTTATCACAACCCGTAGCTAGTGTTGGCATGGAGGAGCGTTTGTAAACACGCCAGTAGTAGGTCCTTATTATGAACAAATTTTACTATGGGACAAACCGTGAAATCCTGATGAATAAAAATGTTTCCATACATTTACACAAGTACCTACATACATTAAAAACATAAAAATCTGCTGTTGCATATATTTTGTCAAAGGGATTTATTTATAAACGATGATTAAAGGTAAGTGACGTTAAAAATGTATGGTTATTAATCTGTTACTAATCGCTACTTAACTTAGGCAACGTTTATGACCACAGAACAGATAAAACCTCTTTTATCTGTTCTGTGTTTATGACTATGGGGGAAAATGTATGCAACAGCAGATTTTTGTTCATAATGACGAGTTCAATAACTTTTTTCGGGTTTTGAGTTATTTCGATTACAACTTGTAAGACCACATTTTTTTTTTTAACTTGTACTCAATTCAAAGGAAAAGGTAGCAGACAAAAATGAATGACCTTTGCGTAGCAGTGGGACAGTGCCGGTTAGAAAAAAAAAATTCTAAGGGCGAATTTTACCAAACTTTTATACCTAAATTAAGTTTTATCTTGAGAATAAATTTTGTATTTTTGACAGTTTTTCCATGACTCTCAGATGTCAATTTTATTCCACGGATAAAAATATTTGACTTTGGTAAAATCAGCCCTTAGTATATTAAAACTAGTAAAACATTACTAAGGCAAGTTTTCCAAGGCTTTGTAGTAAGTAGACAACTAAAATGCCTATTTCATTAAGTCCGCCTCTGTAAATTTGTGTGCCTATAGTATTAAATAAATAACTAAGCTGGCAGGTCTAGATACTTTTTATTGCTTATGTTTTTACGGAGTGGTATTTAAAACAGGATATTTCGATATTAATTTAACTTAGTTAATATCGAAATGCAGGTAAATAAATTTGTTGTGAATTAGTTTTTAGACTTTTAAACGTGTATTATTATCTCTTGCGTGGATTACAATAGCTTTCATATTTTTGTCAACACATAGGTACATAAACAGGAATGTTGAGTTTCGTACAAGTTTGAGTTAAGGAATGGATGGTAGGTACCTATCAAAATATTTTCTATCGTCTAAATCATTATCTTCGGAATTTTGACAGCTGTATCGTAACATTACTGAACCAATTCCGGTTGAAAAGAATTAATTCACTCACCTTGGAAGAAATTGACTTAACGTCGGATAAATACGAAGTGACAAAAACATTGGAAACTGAAGTTACAACAACACAAGAAGCGTAATCGGTTGGTCATTTTTCATTTATAAACAATATTTACGTTCACACTGATTGAATCGAATGTGTTTTGACATTAAGCGTCAGCGGGGCCTGTGTATGTATGTACATGTTTCATTATAATGTGATTGAGATGTGCAGCGGCCGCGAGTGTACGGGAGCGGTCCAGACGCCCGGGGGATGTTGTGCCCGGATTCAATACTGACTGAAAATGTCTCAGTATGAAGTTCGTCCTAATGGTCGCCTTATGAAACATGTAAGCAAGATAGCACTAGTTAGCCGAGTATCGCACAGGGAGACGGAATAGAGGGGTTGGGGCGGAGGCTGCGCGCATGCGCTTTCAGGCGCGGTGAGCTTTGTGACTCTTGACAGCACACTCGACGTCCAGCAGCACTCGCTACGGCGCTACACATGTGTACATCAAAAGATAATTATAATAAGTACTACCCACATATTAAATATAATGCGATTTTTAAGCAGCTTCTTTTATTTATAAAATATACTTAATTAAACAAAATACTGTTCCTCTTTTGTTTCTGGTATTATTTTCGAGAATTCAAACCTATAGAAAAAAGCGGCCAGAGCGCGTCATTTCTAACTACACTGGGCCGAGCACTCTCTGGAACGGTCGCTGGTCTGCCGATTACCTGATAGGTTATGGGCGTTATTAATAAACCTGAGCTAGCTCCTTTGGTATTTTTGCAGGTATTAAAATAATACTATGCTCATATGATTCTCACCATAATTTTGGATCATGCTAAAGCGTTTGACAGTGTTTCCGGCGTTCACCCGTCTGCTCAAGCTTCAGGCTGTGAGCACGAAACCAGCAATTTTGAAACCACAAGTAAGCCTCGCCTCCTGGTTTCGTGCGCGCAGCCTTAAAGTTTAGTTTTGTAGATTCCTTTCAACCAGCCACTACAAATGTAAAACCTTTCCATTCATATAGTAGCATTTTAAGGGACATGCAACCAACTCAAAAAGTCCAAACGCCAGAATAACTCCCTAGATGATAACTAGATAGTGCATAATCAGCCTATAATGTTTCCACAGCTGGGGCACAGGCCTCCTCTCTGTGAGAGGGTGTGGGCTGTAATCCTACTGTATGTCCATAATCCTTATATAGATAAAGTTAAAGTTAGTCTTAAAAAAACTAAACTAAAAACTATCGACGACGTCCTTTATTAATATCATTTGGGCTTGTAACATTTAGGAAGCATTTATTATACCGAAACTTCTACAATAACAAAATATTTTTATATGAGGGTCTTCAACACATATACTCCGGAAATCGAGGTTATTCAGACGTTTGTGATCGACAATGGTCCAATTTTTTTTGTAATATCGCAACTTTGTGTCGAATATCCCGCCTCCAGGCGCCATACTTACTACTATATTAAAGTCACGCCATTCGGTGCTTCTTTCGTATACGAGCACCATTTCCTTTGCCATAACAATATCATCTACTATGAGTTTAAGGCATTCAGGATAGGGCTTCAACATATCATTTACTTGATTGATTATAAATTGAACAGCATCTGCAAGTATTGGGCTGCTAGATGGGAGTGTCACAACATTATAACAAGCGCACCATGTGTTCCTTATGTCAGCCATTTCACAGGTTCTATTTCTGGGAATTTCTAGGAATAAGCTGATACCTCTATCTTGCGTATAACATTCTGTGCTTCTTTTTAATATATTTTTCTTAGATAAGTCAGTCGTTTCAATAAGATCAATTAATGTTTTGTGCACGTCAAAAGCGGTTGTGAGGCGTCCCACATTCAACTTCAAATTATGGTAAGCTAATCTATATTGTTTTCGAAATGAAGGTGGCATCAAAATAAAGAGTAAGGGCAGTCTCTGTTCTATCCGACCTTGTTCGGTTAAGGCAAAATCTCCAATATCCATACCATGATCACTAATAAAGATCAATATTGTGTCATTTAAATAACCAGTGGATGCCATATTGTTTAGTAATGTAACATATGCATTATCCATTTTTACAGGATCATTTAAATTATTATGACTCATCGATTTTTCCAAAAAAACGCCGAACAACTTAGATTTTTTCAGAGTTGTAGTGATGTCTTGAACATAATTCAGTAGAACTTCAAAATAGTATTTGTCTCCCATACATGTTATTGATTCGTTATGTTGTTGTCTGGCCAATGTTTCAGTCTCATAAATAAATGGGTGTAGATAGTAATCTGTAGGTTTACCTCTAAAACCAAACTTTCCTCTATTAAACATACCAAATCTGGAAGTATCTTCCACCAATGCAGTGTAATATCCCACGTCTTTAAACCTTTCCCAAATAAAAGGGCAGCTGTCCAATGTAGACCATGTTTTCGTCCAACAAGTGGTTCTCAGTTCGGAGCTATTCATACCAACTAGAGCCGGTATCATATTCTGAAAAGTGCCGTCTGCTACTGAGTTGTAGCCCTTTAATTCTATCGCGCTGAATTTTTTCAGCAATTCTACAGTATTGGGCATGGTTCGATAAAAATTTTGCCTTGACATAGATTCTATTCCCATTATAATTATGTTGTACACTGATTGGTTAACAGGCATCTTAAACGGATTATCTCTTATTAAAGTAAATGGCTTTTTCGGTGTAAATACGAAATATTGTTCATATAAATCTCGGTTATCATAGGAACAGGTCACTTTCACGAACTCGTTTTTCACTTCTATGAAATTATGAAAGAATATGCAATCGAGATACTGGATTATGTTGTCAAGCCGTTGAAAAGATTGATAACAACAATCAAGGTTTGATTTATCATTGATTTTATAAAGTTCATAATTACTTTTTATAATCCATATGTGGGTTTGGTTGCTTCCTAACAAACGATTGTTATAATTTTTACATAACTTTGTTCGCTTTTTGGGTTCATATAATTTGTTTATCGAGAAATCCTGGAAATTGACGGCTGGAATAACACAGCCCTCAGTTTCAATACTGAAACTTTCAGTGCTATATCGACTTTCAAACGAATCAAAAAGAGTAATGTTAGGGTCTTCATCTTCAAGGAACAGAGCTCCGCGTGGGATGGCGCACAAAGTCAGTCTTCCAAATATGACAACTTGCATAAAAACAAGAAAAATTGATTCGTTTTTCGTTCTTTCTGTTGCGTATCGACGAATCATAGCGATTTCGACAGTAATATTGCTATTCAAACTTGCTGTTTTTAAAAACCTTTTAAAACAACGTTGCCAAATTTATTTTCAGATCGTGTGTGGTGGGAACACTATACAATGTTTAAATAACATTTGAAACTGTTGAAAAACGTAGTATTAACGGTGGGGATTAGGAATAAAACATTCCTACAGCAACACCATGTTTATATTTTGAAACCCACTTTGTAATAATGCCTTTAGTTTTGTATCTTCAAAGGTATAGGTAAAGGTAAAGATAGCTTGTGATTATATTAGATATATAAAGCACTAGCTTCTGCCCGCGGCTTCGCCCGCGTGGATGTCGGAAATTACCCCTCGGGAACGTGCTACCAGAATAAAAAGTATGTCCTCCTTCATTAGGATGCCATCCATCTCTTTGCCAAATCAGAAGTTCAGTGGTTTAGGTGTGAAAATGTAACATACAGTTTCAAGTTCAAATCCTCCCCTTAAAAACCGAATTACCCCTTTTTGCCCCGTCAGGGGTCAATTTTCGACAACTTTACATACTTATTATTAATTATTTTCTGTCTGAACTATTAATACTGAGTTTCGAGTTAATCGGACCGCGCATTCAATTACTTTCACACAAACTTCAACACCCCTATATCCCCCTTTGAGGGGTAGTTTTGAAAAACTTATAATAATAAACTTTATTACTTAGGCGAGTATTCTTGCCAAGTTTCAAGTTTATTAACTAAATGAATAAGATTTTTCATATAAACTGTATCCCCACTTTTCACCCCCACAGGGGTGGAATTTTGAAAAATCGTTTGGGATGTGTTCATAACTTGACACAAAGATTATTTATAAGTACCAAATTTTGAATTAATCAAGCCACGCTGTAAAATCCTCCCCTGTAAAATTGACTACCGCTTTTCAGCCCGTCAGGGGTAGATTTTCGAAAAACCCTGACACATATTATTCTTTACTTTCAATCTTAGGTATAAATACTGAGTTTCGAGTAAATCGGACAGCGCGCTAAAATTCTTCCATAAAAACTTTGAAAACCCCAATCCCTTGTCAGGGGGTAGTTTGGAAAAAAAAACTGGCAATCTTCATTATTTATTTAGATAAGTATTCGTGCCAAGTTTCAAGTTTATTTATTTATTTAACCATTTATGTACACACATATATAAACAGACATTGAAAGACAGAACAGAAAAAATAGGTACAGAGGTGATGCGGTGGTGGTGGTGGTGATGAAGTTTATTAACTCAAGGAATAAGATTTTTCATACAAACGAAATCTCCCCATTTCACCCTCTTCGGGGTGGAATTTCGAAAAATCCTTTCTTAGTGGATGCCTACTCTTCACGAAGAATACACTCTCCAAATTTCATGTCTCTAGGACCAGCGGTTTAGCGTTGATATATCAGTCAGTCAGTCAATCAGTCAGGACTTTGAGTTTTATATATATAGATGATTAAGTAATTGGTATTAAAAACTCAAAGCATTTATTTCAAATAAACCAATTACAGGCATTTGAATTGTCAAAGGGTCGGTCAGTCAGAAAGATAGTTTAAAGCTAATAGTTGGTTTAAAATTAAATATATTATTGATTAAGTAGTTCGATTAAAATGGATGGGTAATCTGCCTTTTTACCCCGGTTTAGCAGTAGTTACGATATCGAGTTTCACACAACTAATTAAAATCACTAAATCATGGTGCTTTTTATTAGTTGTGTGTTATTTGATTTTTTTTGTGATATAGATTTTTCGTGTGCAGTAACTTCACAGATTCACGGTTATTACTTACTAACCTGTATATTATGTAAGGACAATTCTCTCGTAAAGTGAGGAGGTGTCGGCGTGCACGGCAGTGGCACTGCTCGGCGGCGGCTTTACGACTGTTATCAAATAAAAACCAATTGTTAATTGCAATTTTAATGACCTGTTAGTATGCACAACTGTAACAGTCCCATACGACCGCTTCTGAAATTAACACAAAACACTGTTGCGTGCTATTGATTGCATCGCAAAAATACAGCGCCAGCAACAAAAGTTTGTTATTTAAACGTAGCAGTTTTTGTACTGCTACACTGATAAGCTGCATTTCTTAAGTGCCCCCTTCGAGCTCACGAAAAGCGTCTATCTACTTTGACCTAGTATGATGGTGGTGCATGATTTAAATAGTACTTAATTTATACAGTTTTGTAACACACAACGCACCTGCTATACCTGAATTAAATTATTAATATTTTATTACCTTAGCATTTTATGGCTGCCGTGTGGTTCCACGGATATACTGCGCTTTAAGGGATGGATGTCTGGCTTTTTACAAATCGTAAAGCTTGGAGAGTGCTTCATGCTAAACTAAATCAAATTATGTAGTTTTTTTCTTGTAACTAAAATAAAAATATAAAAAGTAAAAGGGGACGGTTCATCAACTACCAGAGCAACTATAGCGCAAACCAGTGGGCCCGCACATACACACAAACGCATACACTCACACACTCACCCTCACACACGTATACATGTTGCAGCCAACTGGTCTAATTAGCCGTTTAGTTAACCGCCTAGCCTTTTAACTATACGGCGGCCGTTCAACTAACGGCCTGAATAAATAAATAAATAAATTATAGTTTAGGTTGGAACTGTAACCAATCACGTGCGAGTCGAATTGGTGGTAGTAACTAAGCCAGGGCACCCCGACCAAATGGGTTAGATAAGAACTGTGATCAACCGCGTGCGAGCCGAGAGAGCGAAGCGAGGCGAGCACTTCTTCCAAAAGCCAGGCGTTTGACTAAACTACTAATTTAACCAGTTGGTTGCGACATACACACTCAGAGAATGGCGACAGTTTATAGTTTTAATTTTTTTTCAAGAGTATTTTTTATAAATTTTATTCTATTTTTTAATTTTTGTATTAAATTAACCATACTGCTTGCTCCGGCAATCGTTAGTAAAACTAATGACTATCTAACTCCGAACTTTTTTATATATCTTGGTAAATGTTTAAAGAGAGAGCCCTAGGGCTCTTAACACAAGTTTCATCTGAGCTTGGGTGCCAGAGGTTTAAACTCGGTGGTATTCTTACATTTCTTAAAATTTTTAGGTTTATATAGTCTGTTCTACATAGTGCCATTCTGCTAAATTGTAAACTTGGAAATAAAGCATTATTATTATTAACTACCGTTCACGTCGCCGAAGGAGCTAAGCAGAAACAGTAGCAGCGGGAGCAGTGCTGATATTGATCGATTTTGCAACATTTAGGATTATTCCTATCCATGGTGTGCCTATGGATAGGAATAACCATGGTATCCAACCTGTATATTTACGAAATACAAGACACAACGGCGTGGTCAGAAGTTAATAGTCAAGTCAAGAACAGAAATGAAATAAAATAATTCATTTGCTATGAATGTAGGTACAAATGTATGGTGTTAAATAAGAGAAGGATCCAGTACATTCTACCGTGAGGCATGCAAATTTTTTTTTATAGGTAGTAGAATTCATTATGAAATAATCTTAAAAAATCAAATATTTAACGAGTATCAAATTATTAAAATAGTTAATTAAAAAATATAAATCATTCGATTTGTAAGTTCATTCAGGGGTAAACAATGTCAATAATAAGTTAATAATTAGTTAAAAATGCAATGAAATTTGAAAATTAAAATCGCAAAGAAAATTATAGGATATAGGTAACAAATATGGTGTTTATTTATGGAGAGTCCCAATACATTTTGCCTTACGGCATGCAAAATTATTTAATTAATTTAATCATTGCTTAATTGCTACGTTAACATTTAAATAACATTTCTAAACAATTGAGACAACATAATGACTTAGAATTACATCTAACATTTTTCGCTTACCTACTTATAGCATAAAATAATCATCATATTATAATGGTTTTAAAAAAAATATATAAAAAACAAAAAATTACACTATTATTGATTAAAAAAAATACCACACATATAATTCGGAATTAGGCACTTATCTACTATAGAAATGTCATAAAAATAATTATAATTTTACATCAAGAATCCGATTAGCAGAAACTTTTATCATCAAAAAAATCTTTAAGCGAGTTTAACATTTGTCTAACAACAATTTTGTTAACTGTTTTTTAAATTCGGTGATGGGTAAGTGTTTTACACGTATTGGAAATCTATTACATATGAGAGGACCTATAGAAAAACTATTTTTTTTAAGTAAGGACGTTTCGTAGCCACCTGTTAGTTGGCTTTTATATTAGACAGAAGCATCTGAGTGCGGTTCATTTCTACGTGAGTTGTTTAAAAGTAAGGCGATGTAGATTGCTATATCACGTTTAATTAATCTGTACGAATGAGTAGAAGTCATAAATTATGTAAGCTGAAGACGTTTCGAATCAATTAGTTGTGCCTGTGTTGTTTCTTCTATCCGTAGATCGTATCGTACTTCTACCTTATCATATCTTGTGTAAATGAATTCTTAGGGGCAGTGCAAACCGCAGACGGGACGGGACAACAGAGGTGGAAATAGTTAACGTTACCATTAATAATTACCGTCAATAATTATGACTTTATTAAAAGCAAAAAACTCCAGCTAATACACACTAAACGACTCATATTAACGAAGTTTTTGTGGCAGCTAAATTAAGACTGAGAACTTTGATTGCAGCTATTATGCCTTAAAAATTGGCATAGGTAGAATGATTCTATCACATATGAGGAAGCTGGAGTTATACACACAAATCAAACTTAACATTTTAGATTTGTAGTTGAAAAACATGTGCGGCCATACATCGATATACGACACGGTCAATTCTCCAACTGCAAATGTCAGTTTGTAATCGCAATCGCATTTCTTTTATGTGAACAAACTACAAATTAACGGTTTTCGGACTTTTTCCTTTTCCTTAACTTTGCTGTGAAACCTTGCTTCTTGCTAAATTTCGTGATTTTTCGGCAACGGAAAGTACAGACGCCAGCACGTCAAGCTACTACAATCTGTCAAATTTATTTAATAGATTTTCAACTTTATTGATGAAGCATTAAGATTCAAAGTTGATTGGGAATTTTGACAGTTTCGGGTAGCTTGACCTGCTGGCGTCTGTACACGTAAGTTTTATTGCGTTGACTTAGAAGCTTGATTTTTTTATAGCTCCAAGGGACCTACGGTAGACCTACGAATTTGATATTAAACTTGTTACCTCCGAGAAAAAGGATTTTGACCGACTAAGCCAGACAGACAGACGAGGAAGTGATTGTATTGAGGTACGGACCCTAAAAACGACTAATAAAATGATCGAAATATTATTAAAAATAGAAAGTAGAAAGCAAGCAATCTGTTTGAAAATAAAGTGGTGAACGCATGTATTAAACAGCCATAGCATGCTACGAAAATAGGACTACAGGTCTCGTAGCGGGCTACGGGCTACCGACTACGAGCACGTTTGTCACGAGGGAGTCTGGCTACGATTTCTGCAGTCACATGACATTCGCTGCATAGGTATTCTGCAATCATACTATATTCTAAATACTTTTTTAATTAATCATAATACTATTTATTTAACAAATGTACAATTTTTACTCGAACCATCTCTTAGGTATTGACTGAAATGCATCGAAAATTACAAATACAAGTTCATCAAATAACAATAAATAAACACCAACTTTTTTAAGGTCACAGTAATTAGAATTCCAAGTTTTGTCGAGAGGGGAGACCGGGCGTTCAGTACGCAAGCGCGGAAGAACCGGTGATGGCAACGCATGTAGAGGCTCCTGTACTTAGTGTCATAAACTAGCACATTTCACGATTAATGTAAACAGTTTCCTTGACCATCTGCCGTATAAGAGATATGAATGAGGACCACTTCGTTCTCCCTCGAGGTAAGCCTTTGTTTTTTTGAGGATAAGGTTAACTCTGACGCTCGAAAATCGATAGTTAAATAACACAAGCATAACCTTAATTCTCATTGTGACTGCTAAAGTTCTACGGGTATCGTGTATAGTCTAGTATAAGTGAAATTGTGTATCATGTTGTGTTTCCGTGAGTGTTCATAAAAATAAATATTAATTTGTGAAGTGACAAATGAGTTTTTTACCAAAAGTGATTCTCAGAATGTCAGGGTGAAATTAAGAATTCAGGAAAAGTTACTTGGTCACATTCCTTTCATGAACGTTTATACTATCCATTTTACAAGCCCAGTATGTGATCATTAAACATTGCTTTACAGGAAAAAAAGGGAGATGATTCCAAAATTCAGGTATACTTGACCTAATTTTACAGGTATAGGGATGCTCGTTTAGAATGCCAGTACTGGCAATATAGGAGCACACTTTTTTTAAATGTTACCCCCATGCGTTGCATTACAACCGCAGAAATTGCAAGCCGAAACTGCATCGTTATTAAACCGTTTTTATTTACTGCAAGAAAATTGTTCCGTGGTAACCTAACCTAGCCTAATAATCAGTGTTTCAGCAGTACATCATTGAAACATGGTGTATCATGTGATAAAACGCGACGCAAGCCCCACCACATAGACAATTATTTGTGTCTCATTAGTCTACGCTTGAGTAATTAATCATAGTAATTGTTTTGTTCACAGGTCCTGGCCTTACTCTTCCTCACACTGATCCCTTGGCCGGGGCCGTCAGTCTTCAAAATAACTTGCTCTCGTGACAACTCGAAAATAGTAAGAAAAGTTATAGAAAACAAATGGCTCCCAGTGTTGGAGAGGTTTCAGGTAACTACTACTTCTTTTTTCCCATAAAGTACCTTCTTTGTACGCATTGTGTCCACATGACTATCGGCACATTAATCGTTGAGTGTACATGCCACATGTCGACAACCTTCACGAGGTTCTTGTCATTGGTTGCATCACCAGCAGCTTATTGCCTACAATATTTGCGTCAGAGATGAAAAAATAGGGCTTTCGATTTTTTAAACTGTTTTATACTTATTTAGACAGTAAAATGAAAAAACACACACTTACCATTACATAAATGTACGTGTGTTACTGATGGATACTGGCTACAAGGTTGTACCTATGCATGTACTCTCCGTTAGCTAGACGAGATCACTCTGAGATAATCTGTCGGCGCGGCGGATTGATTCCACCGGATCGGTAGCACGCCAGGACAGAATCATTCTTCATATTTTTAAGTTATTAAAATCCACAACTACACAAAAAAAAAAAAAAAACAAATTAAGTAACGATAAAATACATACTTATCGTGTTATGATAGTTGTAATAGTAGAGGAGACTATGGAGATCGGCCTTCACCCATCAGATAACTCGATGAGACTTATTTTTTATCAAATATAATTGATTGACAAACATGCCTAAGATAACTTGCCTATCGAAAAGTGTACCTACATAGCTATTTTTTATTGAATTAATTTAAATCCATTTTTTTTTCATCACCTTCACTCTTTTCATAACCGAATGAATTTCATCTCAACTGATAGTTTTTAACACACAGAATATGCCTAGATAGGCTTGCCTACTTATTTCTGTGCATGGCTACCTGGCAAGCAGATGTGAACAGGTAAGTCAATATAGGTAACTACACTGATCTTTTAACCAATCGCAATTGATATGAGATTTTAATAAATAAATAAATAATATATAACAGTACGCAGATACACAAACACGTACCTACTGAAAAACATAAACATCATTTTGATTGAACATTTAACGTAACGTGCCTATTAGGTAGGTGATCATCTGATTTTAATTATGAGCCCACTGATTAAACTCTCAAAGTATGCCTCCACAGAGAGAAATATTGATTTATGTACGTTAAATATGCGCTTGGACGTGGTGTTGCGGACGCCAGAACGGTCGATATACAATATTTTATACGTGTATTTTTAATCCCGAAAACTTCATTAAGACGAACGATTTTTGTCCACCTCTTCTTGCGTATAGGTACCTTTCTAAACAAGATGATAACAGTAATTGTATCTACACCTGATATGTCATATCATGTATAACAAATTGGCAGGTTTTTTCATAAACAACTGTGTTACAGGTGAAACTACCACTGGAGTGTCCATTCCACCCGGCTCGCGACATATTCGCGCCACAACACGCGGCCAAGTTGCAACACCGACCGTCGCAGTGGACGTGCGCATTCTGTGGCAAGTCCTTCTACGAGGAACGACACCTCGACACGCACTTCGACCAGCGACACAAGAACCAGATTAATAAGGTGACGTAGCAAGTGGCGTTTCCATGACTCGCAACATTTGCTGGATGGTATATGATGATGAAATATGGATAAGCAAATTATAATCAACATAAATTGTCATTCTTTGAAAGTTGTATGAATTGGCTAATAACATGACAAAGTGACATGAATTAGCTGACCCCGCAAGCTTCGTACCACCATCGAAATCAGTCAATCCGCTCTCGAGATATCATCAAAAAAGCCGTTCCATACAAAATGTATGAGAAAAATAGTTATCGGTTTCTTTTTTCGTGAATTTTCCCATGTTTTAATAGTTATTCCGCTATTCCGGGCGGAAACAAATCCAATAAATCAAATATCATAAAAATCGGTCCAGCCGTTCTTGAGTTATAAATGGTGTATTATGTAACTAACCCTTATATAAACAAAACAAAGTCTGTTTTATCTATATAGATTAATTTCATTGGCTGTATTTTACCGATGTCCCTGGAGATATGTCGCCGGACCTGTGGGACATTTGTCCCGTGAGATTACCTACAAGGGTTTATTTACTTTACTAACAAAAGGTTCTCATACAATATCATTTGTCCACAAGTCTCATCATTGTGCACTAGTTTTAAACGTGTTTGTTCATTTTGTTTTATGTGGAGCACAATAAAGTGTTTAATAAATAATAAATAAATACAGGCAGAGGATGCAGTGTGCCTGGCAGACTATTGCGATATTATGCGGTGCCAGGTGCTGGTCGCTCACGGGTTACTCAGCGGCACGGGCGGCCCGAGCACTGACATTGAGGTGAGTCAAGGCAGATCCAAGTGTTTACCTAGTTTACGACAACTATTTATGTAACTGTATATCGTAAAAATACGGTTTCGGTTTAACGAAAGCCTCCGAAATACCTACGACAAATGAATTAGAGGATTAATTTGTCCAGTAGAAGTATTGACCATAAGACAAGCACGTTTCGCGCTGCTTTCACAAAACTTGACATCCACCTGATACATGCGTTTACGTTATTAACTTTTATATTACTTAATCAATGCAGGTGTGGCAAGACGTAGAAGCAGTGAAGAAAGCGTTAGCGCCGCCCGCGACGCGGAGCGTGGCGCGCGTGGCGACGCGCAGACGGCACCGCCCGCGCACCGCGCCCCCTCCGCCCATCGCCGACTGTCCCCGAACAGATGCCGATGCAAGAGAGGAAGAAGCCGGTACGTGCTTTATTACCCAGAAGAAGAAAACCCTTACTCACATGAATGAGTTTCTAAATCCCATTGTAACGACTTATTGGGCCTGATCCACCAGCGAGCTTACCCGCAATCTTGTTGGCTCGGCGGTAAAGGTTGTTGATGTAGCATGGCCAGACCGCGGTATTATAAAGCGCGACATGCCTCACTAACTTTACAGAAAAATTGTTTGGCTCGCTCGCGTAACTGGAAAGACGTGCTGCGACTAAACCGCGGTTTTGGGCTCACTCGTCGATCATGTTTAGGTTTGAGATACGTAAACGGATTGTCAATAAGTAACAATGGGACACTTCAATGATCTTGCGTTGTTTGTTTAAACAACGCCGGAGGCATTATCAGCAGAACTGAACTCTCTAAAAATCATGGAAAGGACTACATAGTACTTATAATTTTAGAGCCAGAAGAGAAAAGAACAGAAGACAGTGACGGGGACGCAAATCAAACGGCAGAGCTTTGCGACGCTGACACAGTAGAGTCGTCACTTCCTCCCGACAGCAGACAGAAGAGGCTGGCAGACCTGCAGGCCGAGCGAGCGGCTTGTGACCCCACCCGCCTTCAGACACTCAAGGTCATTTGCCTTTATTAAACTCCTGTTTGGTCTTTAAAAACCATGACCATGGGGGTGCACGGTTCTTTCGTTTTCAGCCCTCCAAGAAGCCATTTCTAGTGCAAACGTATAATTCAATAACCATTTCAATGTCTATTTCTGTTTTTCAGGTTCGCTGCGAAAGGATCGTGCACTCCTGCATAGCGACGCTCCTGTTACACCTTACTCAACATCAGTTCACCGAGCTTGAAGGTTTTATACGGTTTATTTTTATAATCTCAAACGTTGGCTATGCAATGATTAACAACGTTCTATATTTTCTTCTTAACAACTACTACAACACATACTACTACTACAACTACTTTCCCAATTCCTTCTTGTCGACGGGATTGTGTCTGCAACGCCCGACCTGGGGTTTTGGGGTTATTTATTTAAACTTCTCGCACACAAAAAAGGCATTCCTACCAGTCAACCAAAAGTCGGTTGGTCATAACAATTGGTCAAATTTCCTTGGACCAATTGAAATTTGACTTTGGTCTACCAAGAATGGTGAAGAGATTAGATGGCAGGTGCTTTGGTTGAGAGGAACAATGATAAAAAAACTATTACACATAGGGTTTTTAGGTTCCTGGTTAGATTATTCTGATTCTTATCAGTTACTGTTTTAGTGCTGGTATAATGCTGGCGATGTTGATGTTTGCTGCAGCTAGATGTAAAGGTGCAGTAGAGTGGACAGTACATGGACCAGTCGTTACTGAGCGCCCGAAAATATGACACGATGTCATCGATTTACCGCAATCTAGTGAATGGTAGCGCCATAATACATTTTCCCCATTTGTGTAGTAAATTGTCTCACGATCTTGGTGACGTTGTTGTCAGAGGAGATGCAGCGCGCCGTATGCTGGTACCTGAGCTGCGACCGCTACTGGGAGGACACGGCTCCCTCGGCCCGCGCTTTCCCCTGGCCCCTTCTCCTGGCCCTCGCCACCGGCCTCGCGCTGGCACTGTGCATGTGCTATTACATCATCTGGATTGTGTTTGAGTAAGTGTTGTCCGGGGGCGAGGTAGGCGGATGACATTGTGGCCATCGCGGCCGAATGGGTGAGACTAGCACATGAGTGTGGAGATTGGCACTAGTAAAGAGGCTTATGCCCAGGAGTGGGTGGTGGATGGTGATATTGGTGATAGATCTTGATGACACAATGATTTTTGATGAGAAAACTGATGTCAAATTGTTTTTCGTCATCGCTTTTAACCAATGTCTTCCTTCAATTGGTGCCGAAAGAGAATATTGAGGCTCAAGTATCCTACAACAGTGTAGCGGCCCTGGTTATTCAGAAGCCGCGTCTCTAGCGGTACAGTCAGCAACGAAAGTCGGTTACACTTCAGTTTTTTTTATCTTAACTGAATACAAATCGATACAGTTGTACCTAACATAAGTTTTGTCTCATGTGGGCTAAAACACAATAATAAACATTGATAATTTTGTGTCAATTAAGAAGTATTATTAACACTGTAAAGTGTAAACCAATTTTCTAACGTTGCTAACCGTACTCAGATGCTCATAGATGACCTGTTTTTGTTTTGGGAAAGGTTGCCTTCTGTACAGACGTTTCTGATTAATTCAATGGTCCAACATCTTTACCGTCAAGACGTCGAGGATGAAGACTTCGCCGAGCCCTTCATACCGCAAGCAATTAGGTACACACGTTACTTTACTATCCTATCTCCTTTCTTTTCCAAAATTGAACTTATCAACAACTGTATAGTTCGGAGGAAGGCAGCGTGGCGGGCAGCGCGTCGGTGTCGATGACGACGCATTCGTCGCCGACGCGTGGCGAGCGCTCGGCGGCCGAGGAAGCCCTGCTCGACGACCCCGACCACGACGACCACTACATATACGTCACCTACCCGCCTGAGCTCAAGCGCAGGCTGCTCGAGAGGTACGAAGCGAACAAAGTCACCCTTATCATATTGTCGCCGTTTATAAGACAAACGCGAGTAGATTAGTAGGCTCTGTGTATTATCAGTACTCAAGAAACTGCTGAATGATTTATGACATTCTTTGAGGTTTCATACAGAGGCTTAATAAAATTAAGAGCCATTTCCATATTTTTCATCAGCCTAATTAATTAATGAATCTAGACTAACACTAGCAAGGACATCGACGCGCTACCTGTTACCATGGATTCAGTACATTATCCTAACCCCCCCTGCGCTGAAAATATTACGTCGGCTATTCAAAAAAAAAAATCTGCTGTTTTCAATAAAAGTGCAATACCTACGCGGTGAAAATGTACGGAACAGCAATTTTTTTTTACCGACGATAACTTTATACGCAAGGGGATTCAGAATCATGCACAGAATCCATGGAAACAGGTGGCGTCGGTGTCCCTGCCACCCTTTAGGTATATCTATTTTAATGTCTAATCTCTATCTCTATCGGGAATTCAAGCTCTTCTGGACCAGCTAACGCTAAATGTAAGCCAATAGCAGTTTAATGGATTCGCGACATTTTACTTTATACGTAATTATCATGAAATAGGTACGGGTTTTTAGAATTATTCTGTTGATACATAGGCAACTGAAACGTTTATCTCGTCAACGAATTTCAGTTAACATTAGCTCTAGAGATCCATTAGTTACTCGTAAAATACCCATAGAATTGTTTTATGTCACATTTATAGCAAGATTTTAAATTGCACAGGATGGTTTTTGAAGTAGTAGGTAATTGAATTTTTTCGATGTTGTTTGAGCGGTGGTATTCCATGCTCATCTGAGTTTTTGATTGTCTATGTTCATTTAGGGAAATGAGTTGTTTACCAAAATGACTACCAACTACTATCGGTGTTTTCACATCACAATTATTATTCTTTATCAATTAAATGTCACGGCAAATTAACGTAGTGTTTTAATCTGCTCAACAATACATTTCCCTGACTGTAACTAATTCAGCACATGATTTTAAGCCGTTAATAACTGACGAAAAATTTCAACGTGGCTGCGTTGAACTTTGTTGCAAAATAAGACCACAACATTACTTGTAGTTTAGTTTCCGGCCGTTTTTGTTGCGTTTATCGAAATTTCAACGAGGCTGCGTTGAAATTTTCGTCAGTTATTAACGGTTTTTAACGGTATATCCATGTCACTCTGTATATCGTACCTATACTAGGTGCTCATGATTCATAAATTGATTCAAAACATTGATATATAAATTCAAAACGAAAAACATCGCTCAAATAATATCTACTAATATGTAGGTAGGTAGGTAATAAATACAGTAGTCCAGGCACCCTATTATGAAAATAGAAGGTCAGATAGTAGATTTAATAGACAATAAATATCAGTTTTTACCGGATCCTTATAAATTGTTTCTAATCCCCGTCAGTCTAGCTTTTATGATACATTATTATAATGTATAGCTGTATACAAACAGTTCTATACAAATGACTAAAAAAATTGCCACATAGATTAGTGAGCAATTTTTTTGTTTTAATATTGTAATTATTAACTACTAATAACAGTTTATTGTTTTAGCTGCTACAATAGAACGACTCGCCTCTGAGATCCGCATCCATGCCATTGCGCCGCGCATGCGTACTTTGTACCACTACAATAGATTTAATACTTAGATTTAGTGGCAACTTTAAGATTTTGTTATAGAGAAAACGCGGACGTGTTCTGTTCCTTATATCAATAAAAAAAAAAACTGAATTCTGAACACTGCTTTATTTAAAATTATTTGAGACATATTTGTGATCTGAAGGCGCGGTAAGAAGCAAATTTAAAAAAAAAAACGTCAGTAGCGCATCGCGGCAACAAATAAGGTTCAAAATAGCGATGCGTATGATGTTAGTTGAACCGAATACACTCAACTACCAAAACGACTAACTGTGTGTCCTACGTTTGGGCAGCGCCTTAAAGACTTATTTAAACTAGTTTACACCTAAAATTGTGTTCAGAAAAAAAAAACAATAATATAAGGTACAGAATCACATAAAAACTTTTACAAAATTTTCACGAATTTTCAAAGTAGATATTAGAAATCAATCATGAAAGAATCTTTTTTGATATTGTTGTAATATTATTTTTAATTCAATTTAGTTGAAAGTATTATTATTCCTTTAGATGTAGTTCGCTTGAAACAATTGGTGCCTAAACCTTTCCGTTTTATATTGTGCCTACTTAAATGTTTTTTTTTTCTCTTATAGGTAGTTACTGATAATGCAATAAGAAATAATTATGTACATACGACATATTAACATGTATTAATAATAGAAACCAGCTAATCAAGAGATATATTTTTGTCCTAACAAACGCATTTTAACCCCCGATTGCTAACTAGACCCAATATACATAATTATTTAAAATACGGATATATTTTTATGTATAATCTTATAAGCCTCTTCATATAAAAAAATTTGCCTGTAAATAATTTGATATCTGAGTATATTACTTAGTTTAAAGGATATACAGGGTTATTGGAAAAACCGCAACAACCTATTAAGAGGTCATTGTAGTCATCATTATGAACAACTTTTACTATGGGACTAAAACTGAAATCGCGGAAAAAAAATCAGCTGTTCCCTACATTTTTGTTCGTATAACGATTCGCGATTTCAGGTTTGGTCCCTTAATAAAAGTTGTTCATAATGATGAGTACAATGAACTCTTTTTAAGAGGTTGTTGGTGTTTTTCCAATAACCCTGTATAATACTCTTCGATCAACAATAGCACTTGATTAAGGGTTAGGAAAAAAAAAACACATCGCTTAATTGGGCGCGATTGCATATAACTTGAAACTATAATAAACTTTGTGTGTGAAAGTTAAGGTTTATAAACTTTCACACACAAAGTTTATTATAGTTTGCAATATAAGAACAAAAAAGAGAGTAGTGATGGGTAGTGGCTTACATTAATAAAAATACGTTTACTTTTCAAAGTGTTAAGAGTTACCACTGGGTAACTGCCGCCCACGACCCAGACAGGACAGTTACTTTGTGTAAATTATTTCATCACCGCTGATCTCAAAACGGTGAAGTAAAACATCGTGGTGAAACCGGCATGTCCTAGAACCACAAATTCGAAGACATGACATCTACCAACCCGCACTGGGCCCGCGTGGTGGATTACGGCCCACTCCCTCTCACAGAGAGGAGGCCAGTGTCCCAGCAGTGGGAACATTATAGGCTGATTATGCTAAGAACAAAAATACTTATGGAAAAATAAAACAATTTCTAAGCAATAAAGTCGAAAAAACTTTGTTGCAAAATAAGACCACAACATTACTTGTGGTTTTGTTTCCGGCCGATTTTGATGCGTTTATCGAAAATCTAGTACTATTGTTGATCGAAGAAAATAGGTATTCATTTTTTTAACCCATTGTGACTGTCCATGCTAACTTACTTATATTGAAATTTTATTACTTTTTTTGTGATACTAGCCATAATATCAACTTCATTGTTTTTTATAATTATTAGACTGCCTTGTTGGACTAGTGGTCGCTAGCTCTACTGCTGAGCATGAGGTCCTGGGTTCGAGTCCCGGGTCGGGTAATTTATTATTGGCTTTTCCACCTGGAATTTCGCAGTAACAGGCCGGCCTTTGGATTTGTGCCCGGTTAACAACAGGCTCGCCACCTATTACAAGTGACTTCAACATAACTGGCGATATGTGGGTATTACTATAGGTACACGTCTGCCTAACCCATCGGAGATTACAGGCGTGATGTTATGTTATTAGTTGTATTATTATAATAATTTCAATGATCTTGCTACCACTAGTCATCACCATTACTTTTTGTGTAATCTTGAACTAACTTATATATATTTACTTACCTTAAACTTGCTACCTGTATAATATTAACTGCTTCTAAACTTCGCATAAGTAAATGCTTGAAAGAGACTGAAGTAAAGCATTTAAATTATACTTTCAAATATTATACACTCACTCATTTTAAGATAATCAAGAGCACACTTTTGTTTGTTTGTTTTAAAATATTTGTATTATAAAAGTTTGTTAAATAAAATTCTTGATAAAAATTGTTTAATTATTTATTACAATGGATTGTATAAAATTGCCAGTCTTCATAATTCATTACTTACATAAATATCTTATACAAATATTTGTAACGTACAGTAATATTTGTTACGTTATTCGATTCGAATGGTTTATGAGTGTGTACAGAGTATTAGGTAAGCCATAGAGCTTTGTAGAGGTTTTCAGATTACCATCGGTCTGAACCAGACCTTTACACAGTGGTGTCACACGCCTTAAGTGTTCATACACACGAGCGGCACGCGTCAAAATAAAAAAATCAAAATATTTTATTTCACATAAACCTACATGGGAATTTATGAAACGCAGAAGCTAGGTGCACAGTTCCAATTGGTCGTTTCCTATGGAGAAGAGCCGGCAAGAAACTCCACGGTAACCGTCAATAACTTATTGCCGGCGGACGTCGACGGCTGCAGTTGCCTCAGCCGTTGACGCGTGCCGCTCGTGTACATGAACACGAGTTCACCGTACCGTACAGTACATACTCATAAGCACGAATTTTACATTACACCCGAAATTCACAGTATAAACATTATCAAAAAGCCAGTACGTGCTCTTGCATGCTTCTGCCAACATTAAAAAATCTACTCTACTCTTCCTAATAGACATATAATTAAACTGAGATAATTTACATTACGCTTAAATATAAGTTAGTAACATACGTCGTTCGTGGCTCACACGTACTTGACGCCTTTCCACACGGAGTTGCTTTCCATGACGCACTTGCAGCCGCAGCCGGTAGGACACGTGTCGTGCTGGGAGAACCTGAGAAGTGAGGAGTGACTGGTGAGAAGTTGATCTCAAACTAGGTCACAATATTGTAAATCATAATTTCAAGTAAAAACTTTATTACTGGCACCACTAACTTTATTATTGAAATTATGATTTAAAAAAAGACTGTGAAGTTTCGACAACTTATTTAAAAAAAAACCTACTTTAAATCTTCGGTTTGTGTCGTTGATACCTACTTCGCCTTTATATTGTTTGCATCCAGTAGGTGGGGCATGGTGATTACAACATCACCGGCATTCTTTACATAACGTAAAGAGTGCCGGTGATGTTGTAAAAGTGCAAGTGAACGGAATTTAGGACGTTCTAGCAAGTGGTACGTCGACTCGCAATCGGTGCTGGATGGGTCAGTGATCCCCCACTTCGATAAATTGTGTCCGTAGCGGCCTACTTGGGTACGCTATAGATTGAAAGCTTTTCATATAGGCCACTGCAGTTCACGCCCTGGAGGCAAGTGTTCCTGTTGGAATACATTACCAGTGCAGCATGTGCATGGCGTGGCCGGCGTGCGCGCAGTAGTGGCAGGCGGCGGCCAGGCCGCGCACGGGGCGCGCGCACACGGCGCAGCGCAGCGCCAGGCGCGCGCACGGCCGGCACACCGCGCCGCGCGCCGCCGCGCCGCAGCGCGCGCACTCCGCCGCCAGCTGTTGGATACATTACCAGTGCAGCATGTGCATGGCGTGGCCGGCGTGCGCGCAGTAGTGGCAGGCGGCGGCCAGGCCGCGCACGGGGCGCGCGCACACGGCGCAGCGCAGCGCCAGGCGCGCGCACGGCCGGCACACCGCGCCGCGCGCCGCCGCGCCGCAGCGCGCGCACTCCGCCGCCAGCTGTTGGATACATTACCAGTGCAGCATGTGCATGGCGTGGCCGGCGTGCGCGCAGTAGTGGCAGGCGGCGGCCAGGCCGCGCACGGGGCGCGCGCACACGGCGCAGCGCAGCGCCAGGCGCGCGCACGGCCGGCACACCGCGCCGCGCGCCGCCGCGCCGCAGCGCGCGCACTCCGCCGCCAGCTGTTGGATACATTACCAGTGCAGCATGTGCATGGCGTGGCCGGCGTGCGCGCAGTAGTGGCAGGCGGCGGCCAGGCCGCGCACGGGGCGCGCGCACACGGCGCAGCGCAGCGCCAGGCGCGCGCACGGCCGGCACACCGCGCCGCGCGCCGCCGCGCCGCAGCGCGCGCACTCCGCCGCCAGCTGTTGGATACATTACCAGTGCAGCATGTGCATGGCGTGGCCGGCGTGCGCGCAGTAGTGGCAGGCGGCGGCCAGGCCGCGCACGGGGCGCGCGCACACGGCGCAGCGCAGCGCCAGGCGCGCGCACGGCCGGCACACCGCGCCGCGCGCCGCCGCGCCGCAGCGCGCGCACTCCGCCGCCAGCTGTTGGATACATTACCAGTGCAGCATGTGCATGGCGTGGCCGGCGTGCGCGCAGTAGTGGCAGGCGGCGGCCAGGCCGCGCACGGGGCGCGCGCACACGGCGCAGCGCAGCGCCAGGCGCGCGCACGGCCGGCACACCGCGCCGCGCGCCGCCGCGCCGCAGCGCGCGCACTCCGCCGCCAGCTGTTGGATACATTACCAGTGCAGCATGTGCATGGCGTGGCCGGCGTGCGCGCAGTAGTGGCAGGCGGCGGCCAGGCCGCGCACGGGGCGCGCGCACACGGCGCAGCGCAGCGCCAGGCGCGCGCACGGCCGGCACACCGCGCCGCGCGCCGCCGCGCCGCAGCGCGCGCACTCCGCCGCCAGCTGTTGGATACATTACCAGTGCAGCATGTGCATGGCGTGGCCGGCGTGCGCGCAGTAGTGGCAGGCGGCGGCCAGGCCGCGCACGGGGCGCGCGCACACGGCGCAGCGCAGCGCCAGGCGCGCGCACGGCCGGCACACCGCGCCGCGCGCCGCCGCGCCGCAGCGCGCGCACTCCGCCGCCAGCTGTTGGATACATTACCAGTGCAGCATGTGCATGGCGTGGCCGGCGTGCGCGCAGTAGTGGCAGGCGGCGGCCAGGCCGCGCACGGGGCGCGCGCACACGGCGCAGCGCAGCGCCAGGCGCGCGCACGGCCGGCACACCGCGCCGCGCGCCGCCGCGCCGCAGCGCGCGCACTCCGCCGCCAGCTGTTGGATACATTACCAGTGCAGCATGTGCATGGCGTGGCCGGCGTGCGCGCAGTAGTGGCAGGCGGCGGCCAGGCCGCGCACGGGGCGCGCGCACACGGCGCAGCGCAGCGCCAGGCGCGCGCACGGCCGGCACACCGCGCCGCGCGCCGCCGCGCCGCAGCGCGCGCACTCCGCCGCCAGCTCGGGCCCGCGCCCCGCCGGGTTGCCGCTCCCGTCTACTACCAGCTTCAGTACCTGTGTCGATCGATCGAGATGAGTTTCAATACTGATTTCTCCAATAAAACTGAACAATATTCCCCAACGTTTCATTGGTGAAATTCACTCTCAATCATTTATTGCATTTCACAATGTGTTCTTGGGTGAAAACTTAAAATATTATGAGATCATTATTAACCCCTGTCGGGCACAGGAGCTTAGCGTTTAATGTTATTAGGGTTCCGCAAGATTGTCGACTATTATTGTGAGTCGGCGACAAAAAAAAAAAAAACAGATTGGAAGTAAAATTTTATGTCAAACAAAAAGAGGGTGAACTGGACAACTCTCAGATGACTGACCATAATACCGGCCCGATTCCCATGGCGTGTTTGCCAAAAGTAACAAGAAATATTGACCAGACAACATTAGTAATTCTCTTAAAATCATCCCCACAAAGCCTTTGCCAACTTCACTCACCTCGGTCTTCTTATAAATCAACTGCCAGCGGTGTAAAATATCCGCGTACACTCGTTTAAAGCAATGATACAGATGTACCGTGGCTTCATCGAGCACACACGACGAGGCTCGCTCAGACTTGGAGACGGAGGAGTCCGTATAGAAGTTCTCGGCTTCTGAACATGAGTTGCTGCGGACGATGGGGAGTGTCCAGCCGTCCGCACTGATCTCGCTGTATTGATTCACTGTGCTGTATGGGGATGTGCCGTTACCCTGGAATATGAATGGATAGCATTTATTTCATACAGGTGTAATTTTAAAACAGGCTGTTGTTTTTTCATCTGTCAATTTTGAGGGAGTTACCCCTCATTTACAGATGAAAAAACAACAGAACAATTCTCTCCGATTTTTTTTTACATAAGTTAATATGTATTACAGAGATTACCTGCATTACAGAGTGGTTCCATAGCCGAGAATACTCACATAACTAGATGTGCTGATTGTGGACTGTGCACTAGAATTGCTGGTATCATTGAAGATGGAGAAAGCACATGCTAACATTGCTGCCATCTGCAGGTTCGACGCTTTAGCATAGTGAGATATTCTGTAACAAAGACGATGTAAAATGAAAACCCTTAAGATGTAAACTAACTTTTGAAAGGTTTTCCAAATTGTGAATTTTGAATAGTGATTTGTGGTGCATGCCTAAGGCCCTATGCTCAACGGTCGCGACACTAAAATTAAAATATTGATCTCAATAATCACAATAGAATTTTTACTAAATTGAATTAAATCTAGAAGTAACAAAGTCAAAAGTGTACATTAACTATAATAGTTAACAAAAAAAAAAAAAAAAAAAATGCTACAAGGTGAGGCCTGGACCAATGAGGTAAATTAATTATCTATTATTGGTGGCTCTTTAAGGAGTCTTGTAGGTCACGAAAGCTCAATAATTAACAAATGGACTCACAGCGACTGCAGCAGGTTGCAGCACAGCGGGTGGCCGACCCAGCCCATGCTCTCCTCGCTGGACGCCAGGTGGTCGCACACGCGCGCACGCAGAGACCGCGCGGTCAGCGCCGCGAGGTTCCACGCGTGCGCTATATCGGTCTCACCCTCTCCTGTTGCCAACTTCGCGTTTGTTTCGCACATTTCTGTTGTATAAGTAATTTTTTAGCGAGAGGTTCATTTATGGGGCCACACATATGTTCGGATCGGTATGATACGACACAGGCCGGGCAGCAAAATCGAATGTATGTTTTGCCGCCCGGTTGTCGTGCCGAATTATGCCATGCAAAAATATCGCAATTAGGAACCGTAAATTAAGGAGTCAGTTTAATAAATATGATAGGTAGTACATACCAACAGGATTGTCAGCATTGATAACGTATTTCTCAGCGAGGTTACGACTCAGCGGGAACAAGTTAGGGGCGGCGTACATGACGACGCGCGGCGCCATGCACCCAGATATACTACCGCGGCTGCGCATGCTCCCCGCACGCCGACCTTGCGCTTTCTGCCAGGAGAAGATTTAATATTACCAATAGCAATTGTATCATTTGAACTTCACATTTTTTGGCTACCACTACCCTCTTATACGTATTGTAAAGGAACTGTATCATTTAAATCGTGAAAGAACGGTATAATTATAGCAATCAGGAGTACATGCGGTAGAGATCCCTTCCGAAGTGTCAGTAGAAGTGCACCTTCCTAAGGCAGAGTATCTAGAGGGATATTCACACGATAAAAATGGTAACTATAACAAACTTACCCATCTATCTTGAAAATAGAACGTTGTAATGGAATTCGACGGATGTCGATGATGCAGCTGCGGAAAACCGGACGCATTCGTCGGGGAAGGCGTCGTGGTCGCGTGGGGCGACACGGAGTTGTACCCAGCAGTGCCAAATATTCCCGGAGTTAATGACAACGATGACATCGACCGCGGGGTCCCCGTCTCGTGTTTCAGGGACAGTCGCCGCGCGTTCGGCGGACGGTTGAAGACAACGAGTGTGCTAACTCCGCACCACTTGGCCCCACAAGTTCTAGGGAATGGTATGCACGAGTCACCAGCGTTCTCACTCTCCGATTGACTTCTTTGACTTGATTTCATTGAGTCGGTATCGTCACTGGATTTCACTGGTATCTAGAATGTGAATGCATGAGGCTTTTCTAATGTTTGGAATGTTGTGTATTTTTGTAATGATAAGTATTTAAATGTTAAACTATCTAAAGAATGTAGCGTTGTTTAACATTTCAGGCATGCATATTTTATGGCTTTTCTATTCAAAATTGTCGAACTTATTGCAATGAAAAACAAAAGTAAGTAAATACCTCGTCAATGGATGTAGCTAATGTTTTCAAACAGTGCAACAGACATCTGTGCCCTTCTTTTTTCTTTCGGTAAGCAGTTCTATTGATAGACTGTAGAATTTTGATAGTAGTGGGGCTATCGACATTTGATCCTGATAGCCAAGAGAACTTTGGTATAGTTTGTTCGGTAACGTTTCTAGGGAATGTAACTTGCAGGTTGGCGACGTATCCGTTACGTTCGGAGTGTATCTGACACGTTCGCGTCTCAATGTTCATGTCCGTAACTTCTATATTCGCCATCTCTCGAATAGATTCGAACTCCTCATCAATCGAAGTGTTTATTTTGTGCGGGAGTTTGTTCTGAAATAATATTTTATGTTATCTTTAGTTATCTTTGAGGTTTTGGTATCTCTAAAGAATGTTGTGTAGTTACAAAATTATTTTGATTGTAAAGTCAATGCAACAAGGTTTGCGCATCATTATGCGTGATACATTGGGCAACATGACAAACCAACAAACTATAAACTATCATTTAACAACTGTTTCGGCAAAATAGTGCAAATCAAATCAAAAGTCGTTTTTCAAATTAGGCTGAGAATCAGCACTTTTCGGAACGTCAAAATTACAAAAGACCCCGAAAACGCCCGCCCTTCATCACTTCCTAGTGCTTTCCGTGAGTCATATGCTGCGTTCTTTAAAGAGTGAATATGGAACTTAAATCTACAGCTGATTAAAGCAATGAACTTTTTACTCAAAACCCTGGTATAATTCTATGTTGGAGGCTTTGGTTTCCGCACTTAGTCCTTCAGGTGGACCATTGAACGTCGGCCATGGCGGGCGTCGGTGGTTATTCCAACCAGCCCACCTCCCTCCAGAAACCCATATGTTAGACAAGAACTTTTATGATAACTGCTTACCAATGCAATATCTTGACCTTTATTATCTCCCATTGAGATATCATTCGTAGATTCTGCTGTAGAAGCGTAGCTTACATCTGAAATACAACCATTTTCATTTACGATTTAAAAGAGTATCCTTGGAGTTTTTTGCCAGTTCTTCTCCATAGGCACCTACTATACTTTGGAATGGGTAACTGGCTTCATCTTTCTGACTGACCCACCACTTGATAATTCGAAAGTGTCTGTAATTGGTTTTTTTAAAACAAATGCAGTGAGTTTTTTTTTTTTTTTGTGTAATAAGGATTAATTTCAAGTTATGATTACTATAACAATAAAGAAACGAAACTACTTACTGTCACTATTATTGTCCTCATCATTTTCACCATCATCAGGAAGATAATGATTGCACATCTTTAACAATGATGGGTGCATGGTCCAAACTCTGAGTGATTGGTCTCTTGCCCATGTCACCAGTTGATAGTTAGATGGTGAGGTGTTTGGTCTCCAAACCATGGTCTGGACTGTGTCAGTGTGCCCTACAAGCCTGTGCGTTAGTGCCCCGCCTACCCAGATGCCAATGACTCCTGCCTGTTCTACTCTGGGCATCCCTCCCCATCCCACTCCTATGGTCAGTAAACCACTTCCAAATGGCGTGTATATTGCGCGCCACACGGGGAAGTTTGTCATTATCACATTCTCTGGTCTTCTTGCATTATTAATGTCAAAATATTTGATGCTGCCATCATGACTTGAAGTAACTAGCTGGTATTCATGGTGAGGACTCCAATCAACTCCATGGATTTTGCACAGATGTGCAGAGATGTAGTGGATAGGTGCAGAATGTTTGCGGTAATCCCAAATTTTTATGTCACCATCATGGGCAGTGGCCACTATATGGGTTGCTACCTTGTTCCATTGTACTTGTGAAGCACCAGCTAGAACCATTAACAGTTACATATTACAACATAACATTATAACTTTCCAGTTTGATATAAAAAATAATCTATACTTGCCTTTTTGTTAATAAAAAGCCTTGTTGTAGTAATCCATAGTGACATCAAGCATAGTACAAATATAACACACTTACCAACAGCACACAATGAGACCACAGGTTTCCTTGCATCTCTTAAGTCCCACAAATGGGTGAATGTATCAATAGAGCATGTGGCAATCAAATTATGATCTTGTCTATGGAAGTGGGTGTCACTGACCACTCTAGTATGTCCGCGCAGGGAACAGATGCAAGTTAAGTCATTTCCTCCACGCCATTCATACACATCAACTCTTTGGTTACTCTGGAATTGTGTTACACAATTATTTACATTAGTATGAACTTTGGAATAGCAGGATGGCCTACAAAAACTTCATTACCTACGCATTTAGTTAGCATTTGTTTTTTACAAGCTAAAGGATATTAGTACTTATATGGATTCCAAATAAATTTTAACATGATGCTTTTTTTTAACAAATAAGAATGAAAGAAATAATAATGATAATTTGATGCATTTATACTTTAAGCTGAACAAAAAAATGTTTGTGCCTACCGCGATTGCGCAAAGCTTCCGTCCATGGTACGACTGGCACCACTCGGCGCCGGCCGCATCATACTTGCTGTGACGAGGGTACTTCTTCACGATATCTCCCGAGTCGTCGTCTTGCGTGAGCTGTTTAATCGCTAGCCAGCGTCGCCCTGCTAATAGCACGTTGTTGCCCGAATAATCCACGGACATAGCCGTGGCTTGCAAGTCGCGATACTCCCATTTCATGATTTCTGAACTCCAGTGTATAGACATACTTAAGAACTATTTTATTAAAGTTATTATATTTATCCACCGACTAGTTATTATATTATTGAAATCATGGTTTATTTATTTTTAACTTTGTTCCAAATCTCGATAATATTGACAATTTGATTTGACATTTTGACAATCGACAATCAGCTGGAGATTCGTTACGTTCTACTTGGAGGATATTTTTCTATTGTGTAGTTTTATCTCTTTATTTCAATGTAAACACATATTAATAAATATTAGAATATAAAAAGTATAAAAACATTTAAAACTATAAAAAATAGCAGCCCGCCGGTATCGGGAACAGGGTCCAAGCTACCGGTGCCGCCGGTGGTCCGAGCTCTATAGCTCTCTATATATCTTGTGTAGTTTATTATTAAGATAGATAAAAGTCATCAGCCACTTTTTTAGGATATAAACTATGTTGAAAAGCTTTTCAAAATTTTTACATCATCAGCTTTTCAACATTTTGCTTAGTACTAAATGTAATAAATTACTTATTGCTACTTTGAAAAAAAATCTTCTAAATAGATTTTTTTTTTGGATTTTTCCTAAATAAAAAAAGGGATTATGTGGTTTTATGAAACCACGGTAAAAGTGAAACTTTTTTCACATTATAGACATTTAACAAAAAAAATTCGGAATAATTCACTTTATCCCAACTGCGCGGCCGACCGTCACGCGACATGCAACACACAGGCGAAAAAGTTTGAGACGATGTAATAAAAGTTTCACTTTAATAATAATAAATAATTTGCAAACATCTAAATACCAACTCCAATAGCTCTGCCTCTCAAAATGGGTGTAAGAATGGGTCCCGCGGTACTAAGGAGCTACTCCTCATTGATATGGCCATTTTGCCAACAGGTTCGTCGTTCCCGAAAGTTATCGGCTCAGGAGAGGTGGTCAGGTTATATCGCACCTCCTCTACCTACATGGATGACCTAAAACTCTTTGCTCCCAACAATTTGCAACTGATGGAGCTACTAAAAGTAGGTAACTCAAACTTTCAGTAGCGCCATCAGGATGGTATTTGGTGTGGACAAATGTGCGGTCATGCATGTAAAGCTTGGGACTTGTTCCCGATACCGGTGGGCTACTATTTTTTATATTTTTAAATGTTTTTTTTATCTTTTTGTTTAGAAAAATATTTAAAAATGTAATTTATAAGTACTTAGCTTAATTATAGGACATAATAATAATTTGAAATCGTGAAAATATTGTAGAACCTTGATTTTATCATCAGTCTTCGCTCACACCAGCAAATCAGCTACTTGACCACGTCATGCTGTGTCATGCTGTGAACTTATTTTTTTTGGAAAGTATTTCCATATTTCAACCATTCTGATGCAAAATTGTTTTTCAACCTGTTAGGGTTAATGGATGAACACCAAGAAAAGGCTTGTTATAAGGATTTATATAATACGTTTATTATCCTTTTATATTTATATATTGGAAGGTGTGTTTACTACTATTTTAGGTACAATATTTAACCATAAAAAGCAACACTCATGTAACAACAAGTGTCAGTGTCATACTTAACAAGTGTCATTATAAGGTCATTATTATCTATGATGAAATTGACAGTTTGCATACAAACCGGGTATTTGTGAATGGTTTCGACATTTCGTGATATTCTGAATTGAAACTATATTATTGAGCTAATATGAGAGAAACAATCAACTGTATTATTAAATTAGAAGATTAAAGAATCATGGCACTAATGTTACGAAGATTGCGACGAAGTTATATTAGTAATTTAATTCCGCGCTTGTTTATCGGTCTAGTTGTGATATATGTTTATTGTGAATACTTAATTTATTATGTTACGCAAATTCAGGTAACTCTCTTACATTGATAAGTCAGTATAGTAGTATTTTACTAACTAATAACACGTATAATATTAATTCCAGTGCGGCTGGTCAACGTTAAGTAAAGAGCCAACTGATGAAGTGGAGCCAGTATATGCGATGGTTATAGCTGATACACACCTCCTTGGCTCCCGGAATGGACACTGGTTTGATAAGTGGCGGCGAGAATGGCAGATGCATCGTGCATTTCAGTCAGCTATGACTCTTCATAGGCCAGATGTTGTCTTTGTTTTAGGTACTTTTATTTAATTTTAGTAACCCAATCAAACAGAATTACACAGCATAATATAAACTCTTGGGATGGGCTTTCTGCCATTATCAAATTAAATGCCTAGTACCTGCTGACCTGAGTTTCATTTTGTAATTGCTCTTTTTTGTGATCTTGTAACAGTAAAACTTCAGAGTTTCTGATAAATATTTTGGGCTAGGCTCATCTTCTTTTAGTTGAAAGACCACAGCAGAACAGGTTTATTTATCACTAAAAATCTATTGAATCTTTCCCCTTGCTAGTTTCAAGAAACTAAATAAACTATTTCAAGCAACTTTTCTCATAGTTTTCTATTTCTGTGCTAAATAAAACATAGTTCTTTTCTAAACTCTTAATAATTAGAGTAGAGGCTCTTAAATAGTATGTTGTTTTCAGGTGATCTGTTTGATGAGGGTCTATGGTGTCCCGAAAAAGAATTCAATGATTATGTTGAAAGATTTTATCAACTATTCAAAGTTCCTGATGGTACTGCAATGTACTCTGTGGTCGGCAACCATGACATTGGCTTCCATTACAGGTAATAATTTTAGATTAATTAATTACTGTACTTAATCGAAACTAATATTATACTAATATTAATAAAGAGAAAAGCTTAGATTTTTTGTATGTTTGCTTGTTACACTTTCATGTCAAAACAACTGAACGGATTTGGATGAAATTTTGCACATAGGTTGAGACCTGAATTAGGAAGTAGGATCTTTTTATTCTGTTATTCTAACTATAATAAGACCTGCATATCCCAAACCGCTAAAGATAGAAGAACTTGAATTTTGGATTGTAGTTTAATACAAAGAGTGTATTAAGGAAGGATTTTGCGTAAATCAACCCCTAAGAGGATGCGAAGGGGTACTGATTGCTCCTATTAATTAAAAAATCGATCAAAATAATCAAGTAAAAAAAAATGAAAGTGATACAAATGGTTTCTCAAAAATCAACCCCTGTTGGGGTTTGTTTAGAAGATCAAATTTCTTCGGTTTACATACTTGAAACTTGGTAGACAGAAATAATTCTTTTGGTAAATCATTAATATTCCAAAACTAATGTGGGTTGAGGGGTTGTTAAAGTTTGTAGGGGAAGTACGAAATCTGCGCGGACAAAATCGCGGACGATGTCCTGGGCTTAAAGTTGTTTTTTTGCATTAGCCTTAATATTCCATTACTCTTTGCTACTTGCACTCACCTACAACAGTCGACTTACCGTTATAAATGAACTGCAGTATGTTCCAAGGATAACGCCGCAGCTGGTGAAAAGGTTCGAGACTCGGCTGAAGTCGCCGCCCGTGCAGTTAGTCAGCATTAGGGGAAATCACTTTGTCCTTATCAACTCTATGGCGATGGAAGGAGACGGCTGCACACTGTGTGCTCGCACTGTTGCCCAAATAGCCAACATATCAAGTGAGTTGTGATTTTACTGCATAATGAGTTACGGTTCTTATTTCGCTGTGTGGATTTTTATTTTGGCATGGTGCTTTCTTGGTAATAACAGCCGCACGGGTTGATCGATTAGGTTAAGCTACGCCTGCCGCGGTTGTACCGTAGATGGGTGGGTAACCATCTTTACATACCACCACCCGGGTTCCCTGCCTCGGGAAGCACGTTAAGCTGTTGGTTCGCGGATCTTTGACAGTCGTTACGAGTCGTCAGAATCCCGAAAGTTTGACAACCAGTCTTACCAAGGAGTATCGTATTACCCAGTAACTGGGTTGTGGAGGTCAGATAGGCAGTCGCTCCATAGTATACTGGTATTCAGCTACATTCGGTTAGATTGGAAGCCGACCCCAAAAAGACTAGGCAGATGATTATGGTGTTTTAGGTTTGGATATTAAAAGTTCGCACGAAAACGAAAGGCTATATAGACATGCATAATACTTAGTTGGTCTAGGCGTTACATCCCGCTGACTAGTACTAAGTGTTGATTCCGCTGCGTGGCAAAACTGTACTATTTATTGTTATAAATCCAAATAACTATTTCAAAATTTAATTTTTATTTACCCTAACAGATATATTAAAGTGCAGCAGTGGGTCAAGTCTATGCAAAGGCAAGAAGAAATTGGAAAGATATAGCAGACCAATCATTATGCAGGTGAGTCTTTACGAATAATTAGTAATTACCAAGTATTTGGTCACAATATCGCAGATATTCGTCTTCTTTAAGTTGTGCAGAAAAAGCACCAAATCCTTGTACAGACGCTAGCTGGCACATCAAGCTACTACAATCTGTAATATAAAAAAAAATAGATTTTCAACTTTATCGCTAAAGCATTAAGGTTCAAGGTTTATTGGGAAAATTTTACAGTTTCGGGTAACTTTTACCTGCTGGCGTCTGTACTTGGTCGTTAAACAGACCTTTGCGTATGTCATAAAAATACAATAAATAAACTTTTCAGCACTACCCTCTATACAGAGAATCGGATAGCGGTTGCACGGAGCCAGACGCGGCCCCTTTGCCTGAAAGGAACAGTTTGTTCGAGGAGCGTTGGGACTGCCTGTCCAAAGAGTCTACAGAGTATTTAGTAGAAAGCCTGCGCCCGCGCACCGCTTTCGGTGCGCACACGCATCACAGCTGCGTCGTCAGACATAGCTTCGTGCCAACTCCCGATCACAAGATTGAGTTCGTTGAATACACAGTACCTTCCTTCTCGTGGAGAAATAGACTAGACCCCAAGTATTATTTGGTAAGAGTTGTTTTTATCAAGGTAATGTCTTTAGACCCTTATTTTAGTAAACTGCCCCGTTGGTCTCGTGGTCGGGTTCAATTCGAGATGAGTCACAGTAAATCCTGGAGATTGCAATAGCGTTATGTTGGTATGATTTTCTACCCTGTCTTGCTCCTGCAGGCGATCTGCCAACCTGAATAAAAAAAAAAACTATTCGTAATTTCCAGTTGACGATAACGCCGGAAGAAGTGAAAGTGTCTAAATGCGGTTTGCCGCGGGAGTGGACGCTGCAGATCACGGCGATACTGATGACCCTCGCGCTCCTAGTCTACTTGAGATATTACGCTAGTACAAACAATCAGCTCAGCTACAAACATTTGTGAGTACTTATATTCAGTCTTATCCTTCGTGACATCAGTTCATGGCTCGAACATTCAGTTCATGGGTTCAACATTCAGTTCATAACCTGGTTAGATGCAGTCTGAGTAGCCAGCTATACCAACCTTGCTGTCTGGTCAAATGCTGGCTAATCCTTTTCATCATCATTATTTTAATTAACAAAGGTATAATTACTGCGGCTAACTTGTGCCAAAAGAAAGAAGTCTCATACCCATCATGGAATTTATCGTTTTTTTTACATTTAATTAGTGCATGTGATCCTTGAGATTATAAACGAATGCTTTTGGTTCAGTTGTGATTGTGAGAATTAGTTCGATTAAGAAAATGTAATTTGATATCACGGAGCTAATAATGTCAAAATAATATAATTGTCGGTTGGCGCAGTGGTTAAGCGATTGGCTGCTGCGCTGCGTGTCGCGGGTTCGATTCCCGCACGGAACAAATATTTGTATGACCTACAAGTAGTTGTTCCGGGTCTGGCTGTTTATGTATGTGAGTTTAAATGTTTTTAAACGCACCCACGATACAGAGGAAATTCCTAGTGTGGGGCAACTTTATGTTAAAAAAAAATGATAAACTCTTATTCAGTTTAAACTCGATAATCCAACTATAAGGTGGTTTTCGTTGCATAGAAAATATGGGCTCTCAGCAAAAATAACGCCACCGCGACCTTCTAAAACGTCTCTATCTGCAGTGGTTCAGGCTGAAAGTTGTCTCGACTGTACTATTTCGATAAAACATTTCTACGGAGACATGCCTTGTTGTGGGGTATTTGTCCCCTAAACAACGCAACTGCAGGAGCATAATCGCCCGCTTAGACGACCCACTGACCCCATAATCAGGTTATAACGTCCCCACTATCGGGACAAATGCCTCCTTTCTGTGAAAGGGAAAAGGCTATAATCCACCACGCAGGTGTCTATTGCTAGTTCCATGTAATAGGGATAAGGAGCAAGCTTATTGCCATTAACCCTGTACAATGTAGAGTCTTGGCGACTACCGAGCATTTTTATGTATAAAGTATATTTAGCTCTACCTGGGGATCGACCCATGCTCAGTAGTCGCGCTTCGGACCACTAGACCTACGTTGCAGCGAGTAGAGTTTCGATTTATTAATGACTAGCTGTTGCCCCCGACTTCGTCTGCGGCCCAGAATGAAAATTAGCCTATGTCCTACTCCAGGTCATGGTCCACCCATGTGCCAAATTTCATCCAAATCCGTTCAGCCGTTTTAACGTGAAAGCGTTACAAACAAACTTACTATCGTATTTATAATATTAGTTAGGATTTAAAATGATAAGAAAAAGCATTTTAGATATTGCTTGAAGCTAATGTAGCGAGTTTGTGGATTGCCTTATACGTGGTCACATATTTGCACTCGTGACATGGGTCAGACAGATAACTGGTACTATTACCGGACTCCAAGTGTCTAGTCACACATGTAGAGATACACTTAAAGTATGGACCTCCCTTACAATAAAAAATGTGTAACAATAAAACATTTTTTTATCGCATAATATTCCTTATTAAGGGGGAAGCCCCCCTTTACCGACTATTGTTGCAGAGTAGCAGTAATTTAAAAGGTTGTATTGAACTTGAATCATTTAATATTAACTTTGGCACCTAGAAACAGTCTGACCACAGTTTAGGTACCTAAAAGGCTTTTTTATACTTTCCATTAAGTATCCTTGAACTTCCATTAACAGTGTATAAAATAAACCGGTCAAGTGCGTATCGAACCGCACACGGTGAAGGGTTTGGAATGAATATTTACTAGAACAGTATTGATTTTATCGACCGAATAAATTTGTTTGTACTTCACGAAAAAAATATGGAATACAATTTCTGCGGTTGTAACCGGAAATATCTCATATCTTAAAAACTATCGACTTAAATAGTAAAGTCACTTTACACAACAAACAAACACAACAATTTTTTTTTTTAAATTATGGAATCCCACTAATATCACACATTTTTGCCAATTGCATTTTTTTTCACCCCTCGTTTACATATTGTTTACTGGGGCAATTACGACAACGGGTATATTCCGTTGGATGATAATTTCTCCTAAACACATTGGCATATTATTTTATATAGCAAGCGAAAGGGACGGTGGGAGACAAAATGTTGTCTAATCAATATGTTTCCAAAGTAAAAATGCCGCTGCGTTTGAGGGAATTTATCATTCAACGGAATATACCCACTATTGTAATTACCCCAGTAAACTATATATGAGAAATGTTTTCCCTAATTATGTTTTTCGTAATTTCACTTCACCAGTTTAGTAGTGCACAGAATAATAATAATATCCCTGGACATTTCACACAGCAATGCACCTGCTTTCCAATTTTTATCGATATAGTGCAAGTAGTCTCCGAGTAAAATGGCAGTGTGACATGCGGAATTCCGGATCAGTCAGACGGACAGACAGACATGACGAAATTATAATAACTCCATCCGTATTTGCCATTTGGCTACGGAATCCTAAAAAGTAGTAACATCATTATAATTCCTACACATAATAAATTTTCCTGGATGTATGGATTCACGTACCATGCTGCATCAAAATCAAACTTTGTTTTTTATACTACACTTATCATATTAGCTCCTACAAAAGTTTTTTTTTTGTAAACAAAACCCGTGTTTCAGAGATTTTCAAAAAACCCGAAATAACCTGAAAACTAGGTACTTACTTTATTTTGTTTGATTTGTCATACAAGAACGGCCATTATTGCTTTAAAAAAATCATAATCGTATAAATAAAAAATCTATTCTATTTTAGTTATTTTTAATTAATGTAGAATCGGCAAAGTATAATATTTTTACATGTTTTTTGAAAGACGTGATCATGACACTCAAAATTCAAGGTTATATTAATCATATCATTTGAAAGAGAACGTCATGTAAAGGGAATAAAACAATATCAACACTTTTTTACTTTCAATTAAATTCCCTGTCCAAAAATCAAATCCCGCAGAATGACGTATAAAATTATGAAAATATTTACATATTTTGATCTTGATGCATGAGACTTTTTGGTACGACTTTTGGTCCTTGTCTTTTACTAGAAAATCCTTTTTTTTTTTCAGATCCGGTAAAAAAGTGTGACACTGCAAAAAAGGCATAATCAGCCTCCTCTCTCGGAGACGGCCACGCGGGCCCAGGGTACTTATTTATTACTAAATCATCTTGTACTATAAATGTTAGCAAATTTGTAATTATATTATGTAATTATTGATAATAACTATACTAATTATTTATTAAAATGCGACTGTATTTACTAGCTGTTTCAATTCAATATCCGCTTTAACTAGTTGTCGGAAGCGAGGTCGCGGGTTCGAGACCTTTACTGGTAATTATCATGGCTTGTGATAGAGGTGATCGTACATATAAATGATACTAGCTGTGCCTCAAGAATTTACGTGTTTAAATAATAATAATATTGTAACCAATTGAATGCCGTAATTACAAAAACAATTCAAGCCTTTGTGTCCCGCGTGGATCCACGTTCCTGCGAAGAAGAATATACGAAGACGAAGGGTCTCTTCTCGCACAAAGCTCTAATTCTCAACGATTTTCTTGTCTTCACGTCAATTCTTAGCTAATCCCGCCAATCTCGCGTTGATTTTGCGCGTTTTCGTTCATTGTGTCATAGAGAATTACGGCCCTGAGAAGGAATAAGAATTGATGGCCACCACACACTGCGGTTTATGTTGACTATTACAAACAAAGATTCGTCACAATGTTTTTCTTGATCAACTAAGTGTCATGTCACTTATTGGTTCGTGCCAGGATTCAAATTCTTACGATGCAGGTGTTTCGGGTGACCAATGAAAGCAGCGCTGTGTTGTGGGGCCCCCACGATTCTCAATTCGTCTGTATATATATTATATGTATATAATTTTTTATTTTGTATATTCATCGATATTTTCTTTCTTTCTTTTTTTTTTTTGACCTTATCGCTAGACCATGTCAACCAAACTTACTGTAAAAATTTTCAAATCTCTAGGCCTTGTAGTTTCCACGTAATACTCGTGAACAAAAAAACAGTTTTCGCGCCAAAAACATCAAATTATTGCTTCGGGGAAGGTAAGGAGCGGAGTTGCCGTTCCGTGCGCCACGTTAGTAGTTTGAACTAGATTATAGACAGGGAGCCGACTACACACTTTAATCGTACTATGTAAGTATTGAAGTTTTTTATAGTCATATTGTGTGTACATAAGAATAAAGAAAAAAACTAAGTGTAACAATTTTGTATATTTTTATCATAAATCACATTTTGAATTATTCAGATCAATGGATACATTCACCAGGTAAAATATTGTTCAGATAAATGTAACCGTTTTTTTAGGCATTGGGGCATTGGTCTTTCAGCCATCTCTTTTTTTAATGACATTATTGTTCTGATTCGATGTTGCTTTAGATTTGCTATAGAATTGTTCTCAAATGTCACGATTTCATGAACCAATAAACTTCATTTTCGCGGGCTACCTTTGCTCATCCACTTTAACCGAACTACAGAGAACAAGTCTCAAAAAAAAAAACAACAGTAATAGTAGGTAGTTAGCTCGTCGTGTAAAGTTGATATGAATCTATTTTTTAATATTACATTCATAGTTCAATTAAAGTTCAGTCGGCTCTCAGTCTATACCTTCAATATACAAAATTAAAATAATTTTGAGCGCAAGCTAAAATGACTTCTAATTGAATGCCTCCTAAGTTCAAACTTAATTGTAATAATGTAGCGCACGGAACGGCAACGCCGTTCCTTACCTCCTACGAAGCAATAATTTGATGTTTTTGGCGCGAAAACTGTTTTTTTGTTTATTACGTGGAAACTACAAGGCCTATAGAGTAGAGATTTGAAAATTTTGCTGCCTATGGCAGCTATTATGCCAAAATTTTTGAGCTATAATACATAATCATATCTTCTTTCGATCGGAAGATATGAATGAGCAGCTGGGGTGACGTCACTCCAGCTTACACACGTTTTTGATCGTAGTTTCAACACTTTTTAAGTATTATCTTTCAGTTTTTTCCTTCCTTCTGCAGCTATTATGCCTTATTTTTCTGACTATAGTCCAAAACCCTAACCTCACTGGTTTGTTTGTATTGAATGAGGAAGCTGGGGTGACGTTACTCCAGCTAACACACACTAAACGACTCATTAATGAAGTTTTTGTGGCAGCTAAATGAATACTGGGAACTTTGATTGCAGCTATTATGCCTTAAATATTGGCATAGATAGAATTATTCTATCACATATAAGGAAGCTGGAGTTATACACACTATCTAACGAGATACAAAAGTTTAATAAATATTTAGAGGTGCTGAAGAAACAGTCGATAATGCTGGCAAAGGTCGAATTTGCAAATTGTTGAAATATTTAAAAATGATGTGAAACGAGTAATCGAATTAATTAACTGGTTTATGTTATCCCTTTACCTCCTTACCACCCAGCAATCATTCCTACGTCATGTAGCCTGATTCTCGCGACCAGGTCGCAAGAGAGTCGGAACTTTTGAATGGCTACTCGTAGTCGATGAGCTAATCACTGACCACTTTTCACTTGGTTCGCATGTTATTAAGCTGCTGTGCCCGTACAAACTCATAATTGTTTTATAAACAAAATTTTGAGACTTTTTGAATTAAACAGTTATTTTCAAAGAAATAACTGTTTACTAAAACGTGCACTGGCAGTACCAGACGAGTTAAGATGCTCTAAGTAACCAACAGCAACCACATTCATAATTTCTTAAAGGGCTTGAGAAGCACATCATTTTATGTGATGCAAGTAGCTCGAGTGAGGTCAAGGTCCAGCTGTGAATAGCGATAGATTAAGTTAATTGATTGGAGGGTTGGACCATTACTTTGTGAAAAGTTATCATAGGCATAAAGTTGGCAGCAGTGAACTCTTTTCTACTATTAACAACAATCACCAATCCGTCGTCAAAGATTAAGGCAATGCTTTTTCTTGACCTTTCCCTAAATGACAAAAATATGATATGAAGAGTCTATATTGTAGGCGAATGACATGATAAATAAGAGATTATTTGTCAAAAGCCTAAAAAACCGAAGTATGATCAAAATTTAAGAGTTTGTACGTGCGCAGTAGTTTTAAAATACGCGAACTAAGCGACAAGTGATCAGTGATTGGCTCATGGAATACGAGTAATACTAACCACTTGAAAGTGGTGTGTTAACTTGCAACCTGGTCGCGACGGCCTGGTTACACGACGTAGGAATGTTTGCTGGGTAGTGAGGAGGTAAAGGGATAACATAAACCAGTTAATTAATTCGATCATCACACATTTTTTTTATGTTTAAACAATTTGAAAATTCGACCTTTGCCAGCATCATCGACTGTTTCATTGGCACCTTTAAATATAATTTTAATTTTTGAAACTCGTTAGATAGCTGATTAAATGAAGATGTGTTCCCCGTAATTTGTACGCTTAATGTCATAGCAAAATTTTGAGGTAACTGCTGTCTAATTTCGTGTACGTAGATGATTTTTGAAAAAAGTTAATTATCTTCTTCCTTTAACTTTTAACTGTTTGATGTTTTAGAAAATCTGGTTACAACAAAAGGTGTGCTAACGTCTTAGGTACCTGACGGAATGGCAGTAAAAGCGATTCAATCAGAGAATTTAGAGAAAAGTTATATTTAGTGATCAAAACTAGGAAATTCGTAAAAAAAAAAAAAAATGTTAAAATTGGCTTTTCTCGAATCCCATGAATTTTCCATTTGTTCCCACTAGTACCTCCGAACTGAACCACCAGTGATACTAGCGTGAAATCTCGTTCTCTATAGTACCACCATTTATATTAATTAGTATTAGTGGTACTAGTGAGACTGTTTGTTCCATAGGTATCCGAGAGATATTGTTTGTTTTTATTTTTTATTATTTGTTCAAGTTCAAGTGTCGTCACATTTTCGCCACTCCGGAAACTCCCACAAAAACAAAAGAAATAGATACGGCACACATGATCAAAAGGGGGCGGCTATTTTGCAACGCACACAAGAAAATAAGCGTAACACTTTTGTGCTATCATATTGCACACATTCTCAAAAGGGGCGGGCACTAGAAAATATCGATACAGTCACTGAATGCACACATGCAATTCTTGCATCAACTAGGGAAGAGGGGTTAGTATAAATATTTGATCGATAAAAATATCGATAGAAACCATCTACAAAAAAGAAGTGTTTTTGGGTAGTGTATTTGGTATTGTTTATTTTTTCTGCTTTTCAATGTGGGATATTAAAAACCAATAAAACCAAATCATGTAAAAATTTAATATATTTGTTTGCAAATGACATTTAAGTAAATCCCAACGATTTGTCGTGATTTTAGCTATTGCCCGTTTAAAAACTAGGAGCTGGCTCCTCGCCCTCTACTGTCTCATCACAACATTCGCTAATAGTAGCATCAATACAATTCTGGGCAAGGTCAGGCTGGCACTGTTCACTATGTGGCTTTTTATTTATAACATTATCTGGGTTCTAAAACAAAAAAGTAGGTACAACCAGTTAAAACCTGACGTTACGCCAAAACCATAACAAGTAACAGCATGAGAACGACCCAGATTTGTTAGGAATTGGAAATTTAGAGTGCCATTCATAAAACGGACTCAGGTTGGACTCAATCTTGAGCAGCTGATTTTAACAGAAAATTTATAGACGATCTGTCAAAACCGGCTACTCAAGATTAAGTCGAACTATGGTCGAACTTGAGCCCTTGAGATCCTTTTATGAATGCCACGAATGTCTCTTTTTAAAACTATCCCGAGGACTGGTATAGAGTAGGTGCACTGGTCTGTGACGCTATATAAGAGTATAAAGAAAACAGTTACCTTACCTTCGATAATGTTACCGATCCTTTACATTTTAAATCCAACTTGTATTGTTTACATCTCCAGATGTCACTTTCATTTTTATATTTTTTTATGGAAGTAATATTGGTAACCTTCAAGCAGCATTTTTCCACGGCCTTTTTTTAATTTTTAGGTTGGTTTCATTCATAATTGCGTAAATAATATGCTAGATAACTTAAAAACTTTAGTTACACCAGTACTGGGGATTTTTAACATTTTGTTATTGTTGTTATTTGCAATATATGTTGAAACATATCAATTGTGACAAAACAACAATGACAACTTACTATGATTAATGATTTGTCTGTGGTTTTATACGGAGTTTGTGTGAGTGGATATCTCTCGGATATCTATGGAACAAACAGTCTCACTAGTACCACTAAGTAAATGGTGGTACTATAGAGAACTCATTTTCCCGCTAGTACCACCGCACCGGTGATACAGTTCGGTGAAACTAGTGAGAACGAACGGAATTTTCGCCTAGGCATTATGGGGTCCTTAATTGTTGCAAATGAGTCCCACTGTGACGCCCTGGAAGGAATACGTCAAATTACCAGTCACCCTGTACATTCAAGATTTTTTATTGTTTTGTTAGATGGTAAAACTGAGAGAAAAAGGGGCGGGTCGCTAGTTTTTCTTACAAACAAAGAATTAAAAATTCGGGAGTTTTGTGTTAAAGGAAGTATGCAACCGGTACATACTGATTCACTTTTTCTTATTGAAACATAACATCAGCCTGTATTCCCCGAAGGGTTAGGCAGAGGTGTACCTACCTGTAGTACAACCACATTTTACTACTATGTACAACAGACGGCGAGCCTATTGCCAAGAACCGGCCACAAGTCCGGGCACCGGGCTGCTGCGGGTTTTTTATATTATTAGCGTGGATAGCATAAGATAGGTATCATAATATCTATTCATAATTAGGTAGTTTGGTGTAAAACTTAGGTTATCAATGAGGAAAACTGTTATCGACCGTAGTACGTTTTGCGGAGGGTAAACCCATTTTTTCACTAGATGAACTTATCAAGAAATAAAAAAAAATAATGTGGTTTGGTGGGTGTGGTGTGGTGTGGTGTGTTTATAAACACGCGGGTGTACTATTAGCTTCACCTGTGCCTAACCCTTGGGGATTACAGAAGTGATGTTATGTTATTTGTAAACTTTTCACTTTTTATTTATTTATTTTATTATTTATGTACACACAGAAAAATACATATTATCATATTTATTATTTTTTTTTATTTTATATTATTTATTTATATTATATCTTCTTCTTCTTCTTTCTTATATATTTTTTTTGTGATATGTTTTAGGTTTTTAACTATTTTATATAAAACATGTATAGAGTTTGGGTAGGTAAATAAAATTTTGAAAGTCAGTGTTAATGCAAAAATTATATTTTCTAATTAAAAATAGTAGGAACATAAGATAAAGCTCATATTGCTAAGCGAACAATTACAATACATCTCTTTTACGATGAATACTGAGTTATATCTAAAGTAACTAATACAAACAAAGGACGTCAGTTTAGCTTTCTAACGAATAATATTGTTCTCATTCGGCAACAAGTTCGGCCAAATTTGGCCAACAAGATAATGTTATCAATGCCCAGAAAGTATGACGTACAACAACGAACATAAAAACATATTAAGATAGCTCAACCATTGTCTTGCAATGTCAAAAACTTAATAATAATATCATATATTAATAAGGTACTTAAATAAATGCAAATATCATACAATACTACGGGACATCCACCACTTGGCAACAGAATGATGTATAGTGGAAAAAGTACACTTGGCAAGTTCGTTTTCACAAGACTGCGCTTATCAAAGCTCTGACATCATTGGCTGGGGTTAACAGTAACAATAATTATTATAAAGTACAAATTGGATAAGCAAGTCATGGTTAGCAAAATAATTTATTATCAATTTATCGTACGTACCTACATAATACCTACTCTTACTATCTCGGTTTAAGAAACTGTTAATGTGACATTTTCTCAATATACCTATTTAATTCTAATATAAAGCTGGTTGTTTGATAAAACTAAATTAAATCCTAGCTATAGAAAACAAAACGTACAGACGCCAGCAGGACAAGCTACCGGAAACTGTCAAATTTTCCCAATCAACCTTGAATCTTAATACTTCAGCGATAAAGTTGAAAATCTATTAAAGAAATTTGACAGATTGTAGTAGCTTGATGTGCTGGCGTCTGTACAATGTCGTGTCAACTAGATTGGTTGAAAGAAATTACACCATTATAAAGGCCACATTTTTTCCTCTTTTGCCCATGAATACCGATTTTAATTCGCCTCCAAGACCGGTCACTATCAGCGGATTGGAATTTAACAGAGACGGGGGGATAAAATACAAGTTTAGTGGGCGGGTCTTAAACTTAATACTACTTCATCTTCTTTTCTTTTTCTTTATTCTCTTTACTTCGACAGTGCATAAGCTGGTGTAATTGACTGTCTCATTCTGGTAGGTCACTGAGACGGAAACCCCCGGGTCGTCGGTACATGCGTTCTTGCATGGGTAGCTCTCCGACGAGGAATCGCTCCAGGGCTTTGTTAGCCATGCGCGAGTGGCCGGAGCTACGGAACGCGGTACTGGCGTCGTGGCCGGCGTACTCGAACATAATGTCCGCTCCACCAGGGTGCTGTAACAACAGAAAATATCATTATAGCGACATGTTTATTTGAAAAAGCCGTAGTAGATGTAAGTGGGAGAATATTTTGTTTGAGAATGTTTAATTACAAGGGAACTATTAATTGCTCAAGTCTTGAACTCACCTCATCAAAGAAAGTAGTGATGTCATATACTCGATCGTAGATGACCACCCAGCAATCTTGCGGCGAGTCGTGAAGCCTCACTTCCGCGAGGGTGATCGTGCGATCTTTAGCCTCCGGTGCTCCCGGGACTATCTGGTCTTCCCATTGGCTCGGTTTGGTCTCCACCGACCAAGGGTTGACGAAGCGCAGCGCCGCCATAGTTAGCGCCATCAGATCTATTTCAGATTGCTCCTGCTGTACCGGCAGAGATGTCGAAAGGCTCATCTCGGGAGCGGTCTGTACAGTCGCCATCTTAATTCTTCTCAAACTTGATTCTTCTCAATATATTCTTCTTCTGGTCTCGTACCGTCTAACAGACACGTTAGCTCGTTCAGGTGATCTAGACTCGATTGATTGATCGACCGCTTGTCACTCTGTAAAGTAATTATGAAACCATATTAGTGCCCGCATATCATTCATTGTTAGGGGTGTCAAACATCCCGTGTAAATTCTAAATTGATCTTAGTTTTTGTGTCAAAAATGTTTAAGGTCAAGGAGGTGCTATGTGTTTGTAAATATCAATAAAATGATTTATATATTTTTCTCACGTTTTCTGGATTTCACACTAAACTATTGTTGGACTTGTGCAATCCCTGAGCGAAAGCAGCAGAGCGTGAATAGTTAAAATACGATACCGTTAACTCGGATCGGTTTACACGTCTAGACAACCCACTACCTAAGGATTTGCAACACTTTCCTATATAAAGTAAAACCTAAAGGCAGTTGGCTGCTTCATTGTTATACGACAGTGTCTTAAAACAAGTTATCCCGACATTGAGGTGACCTCGGAATTTTTAAAGCGGCTGACAACTTAACAATTGTTTTTGTCTTTTATCAAAATAAGTTTTGGCAATATCGCCAGCGGCAAGTTACTTATCTCCCGCATGTGACGTAAACGTAAAGTTCATTGATAAAAAACTGACTGTCGTTAACATATATTTAAAAAAAAAATAACAATTAAGATAATTGAAAATATTAGTGACAGAAACGGATTAAAACTTTTATTTTTACAGTGAAAATTCGATTATATCAAACTTTTTAATTTATTTTAATTTTATTCCAGAATTAATTTTCCGACTCTGTTTACTTATTATGCTTGGAAACGTAAACTGCACTATTATCAAAACAAGTAATATTTTCAAAACAAACAATATTTACCTTTTAATCACTGCACTGGACCTGAAGGACTCTGGGTTATCTCTGTTGATGCTCGAATCGAGGGGAATGACTATCACACCAATTGTCACTATGCCACAGTTGTTCGTATTTCAGGTTATTGTTAATCGCGATAGTAGGATAATGCATGCGAGCGTAGAACATTGCCACAAAACTAATATACTCTTGTCATCTATTACTTGCGATTAGCGAATGAGTAGCTCCTCGAAGCACCGTAACTTATATAGCGGCCGCGCACGCGCCGTGGCTGTTCGATCTGATGTAACTCTGCGCTATCTTGCGCGCGCGCTGGCACGGGCCGCGATTCGCACGCCTCCATCGTTGTCGTGTGCTGCGAACACCTCTGCACAAGTTATCAGTACCAACAGACGGTGGCGGGATCGCTCAGATAATCTGACCTTAAGTCATGTTTGAAATTGTACACAAATATTGAGTTATTAGGTCATTGTTTTTGCATAATTGTTTTTATTAAAGAATTGTTTTTCTATGCCATAAAAAAAACCCTGTCAGTTATTTCGTAAATAACATACCTTATATCTAACGACATACGTCGCTGACCCGGCGTACTTCGTACCGCCTCAGAATCAAAAAGCCGTTCCATACAAAATGTATGAGAAAAATAATTATCTTCATTATTACTTTTTGTGAATTGTTCCCATGTTTTAGTAGTTATTCTGGGCGCAGACAAACCCAACAAATCAAAGACGGTAAAAACGGGTTCAGCCACTAAAAAAAAACCAAATGCATTAGGTTTAAATTACCTAATGTTAGATGTAGCGAATGTGACATCATATTGAATGGCCAAAAACTAGAATTTGTTAATCAGACAGTTTTCCTAGGAATCACGCTAGACGAGAAATTACAATGGGGACCTCATATAACATCTATTGCGGGGCGGCTAAGCTGAGCCGCATATGCTGTTAGAAAGATAAGACAGTTAACAGATGAAGAAACCGCGCGTTTGGTCTATTTTAGTTACTTCCACAGTATTATGTTATATGTCATTTTACTGTGGGGTCGGGCTGCTGACATTGAATCCATTTTTATTTTGCAAAAGTGAGCTGTCAGAGCTTTTTACAGTCTACGTCGCGGCGTCGCCGCGAATCTCTTAGGGAACTATTTAAAAGGGTTAATATTATGACGGTACCTTGCCAATTCATTTATGAAAATAATATGAATGTAGGAAAAAATCAACTTCTTTTTAATAAAATAAGTGATAGACATAATTTTAATACTACAAATAAAGATAAATTAGATCAACCTTTTTTCAGATTATATAAAGTACATACATCTTTTATGGGGTACTGTGTTAAATGCTACAACAAAATACCTTGTGAAATATTGCAATTATATGAAAGAAAATTTAAAACTTATATTAAAATTACACTTTGTGTGTAAAATACTGGTATTCAGCTGCATCCGGTTAGACTGGAAGCCGACCCCAACATAATTGGGAAAAGGCATAGGCAGATGATGATTAAAATTACACTTTGTAAGCCAGGATATTATAAATTAGAGGATTATATCCAAGATAAGAATGCTTGGAAACACGTTGGTCCTGCTCCATAGGACGATCTCTAGAGTCTCGACAAAATCAAACTGGTTGCTAATGTAATTGTATAATTGATTACTTTTTTTTTTACATTAATTTACATTCTGTATTTACTTAAAGTCACACCCGGACTTATTACTTACCCTTTATTTATTTATGAAAATCGTCTATTTTTAGAAGGTTTGTAAATATGTGAGCACCATGTATCTATCACATAGTTAATTTATATGCCATGGTTTCATTAATCCATTTTAATTATTTTGCCTATTGTGGTATAGTAATTTTATTTGTAGGTGCATCGTCTTCACATTTATAATTATATAATTAATGTATGCAAAATATTGTAAAACTTTTAAAAGAGTAACGGTGGAGTGAGTTTCTTGCCCATTCTTCTCCATACGAAAACTACCCTTTAGAAGGGGCGATTAGAATCAATTTTATTTTAATTTATGACGTCCGAAAGTGCCTTTTATGTGCCTATTTGAAATAAATTATTTGAATTTGACCTTGACCTTGATTGTCATTTCGATGAGAGATGACGTAGGTAAAGGGCGGTGAATGACAGCCACAAACAACCGAATTCACGTCATTCCGTTATCAACCGCCAGATTTGCAGCGTATTTCTTTGACCAAACAAACGTGTGACCTAATTTCCGTGAAATGTTATTATTTTGATATAATTCATGACGCGAGCGCTTCTTCCCGTCCCGCCCACTCCCCTCGGGCTTCATTACATTAATCATATTATGCATAGTTACTTATTTAGGTATTAACTGATAAGGCGGAGTTACCACTGAAAGGGCTGGCCGCAAGATTGATTACAGGACAATAGATTGACTTCCATCTGCACGTGACATGCCTCTGAGGATTTTCATAGATAGATATGTTTGATATGGACAATAATAAAAGGTAGGTAGTGTTTGATCCTTACTGTGAAATTAACTTTTTATTGGCTGTTTTTAATAACGTACAGACGCCAGCAGGTCAAGCTACCCGAAACTGTCAAATTTTTCCAATCAACCTTGAACCTTCATGCTTTAGCGATAAAGTTGAAAATCTACTAAAGAAATTTGACAGATTGTAGTAGCTTGATGTGCTGGCGTCCGTACATAAGTGTGTTACAGATACAGATCTAATAAAAGTAGTACCTTACACTCCTTCCCAACTTATGAGGCTATACCAATGAATGTTGCCAACCAAAACTAATATCCTCATCTTCATTTAAAGTTCGGTTCCTAATTTATGGAGATTTTATCTTATTCAATTAAGATAAGATTATAGGTAGGTGTCATTCGTATTCGTGTGGTTTTTTGCTATTGTACGCAAACAGACGGACACGACGACTAGCGATGAGAATATAAAGAAATTATTAAACAATAATGTACATTGTTATATAACGTTCGATAAAAAATACGACCTTTTAAAATTACAGGTGCTACAATATTATAATAACTAAAACCTGAATAATATGAATCTGCCAGTCCTTGAACAAAAATGACATATTAGTTGAATAACATATTAATATCATCTGATGAAAACCGTTTTCGCGATTGCGTTTGCGTCTGCGGTGACAAAAACATCACCTTACCATCGATATGTAATTAATTTTGTTCTTTACAAACAATGACGCAATATTTCTAACTTCTTGCTTATTTACGCTCTTTCAGCATAATGTGTTAGGGTCAGGTGAAAAGTTTGAATACCAAGAATGTATAATTAATACATACGTAATAATATCATATTATTTTGCTTTGCGTTTTCATGCGTCCGTGTCGGGCAGAAACCTTTTTTGTTCAATTTGTTTGTTTTAGTATTGTCTTGGCAAAGAAAATAATTATGAATATTGTTGTATGAACCCACGGCGACATGGACATTTGCATGTATACGCATGTTTTGACAAATAAACTTATCTTTATCAAGCTATACTTTTCCAGTTTTAGCTGACCTCGCTTTTTATACGTTTTTCATACAAGGAGAAGTCAGCTTATACTGGAAATGGCGTCTGGCGTGGCGTTGATATGGCGTCGTGCGTACCTAGACTAGACTGCAAAACCTTTCTTCGTAGACGAATTAACTTAGTACACGCATAAAAGAAACTAGAATCGGAAATGAAAATTTCAGAGTTTGGTCAAGTGTGATCAATGCCTACCCTAGAGACTTTCTTGCGCACCCTATAAATAATTTTTAGTCGGCGCCGTTTAAATTTAAGGCAATTTAGTGATCTTTGTTTATTGATTGTCTGGCGCCGACTCAAAATTACTTAGGTATAGTTACATTAGTTTAAGAACTCAGTTATTAAGGTTAAATATACAGTTACATTTTGACCAAGACGTAAGGTTTGTAGAGTTAGGCCTGTTAGAGTTAGGGGCCTTGGCAACCTACTTTACATGAAATATTATTGGTGGGATTATTTATTACGAGGCGTCATTAATGATGTCTCTTTAAATGACTGTGGTTAGTTCAGCTGGAAACAGACAAAATCCCTCCAAGACAAAATCCCTAGCTACGCCAATGTCAGTGTAGAGTCCTTGTGATATGGTGTGTATAAAGTATGTAGGAATGCAGGACGATTAAGGGAACATTATTACATAGTACAACATCACGTCTGTATCCCCCGAGGGCGTATGCAGAGGTGTAATAATACTTTTTAGGCCCATTACTTTCGCCTTCTATGTTCTAGAGTCTAGAGTTTGTATTTTCTAAACACTTTACCCGAACTGGGAAGGGTATCCAGGACGCCACGCTCAGCTACCAAAACGTGGGTTATTCCACAAATCCTCATTGAAGTCTCATAGGGTAAGTACATAATGGGGATTTGTGGACAAAAAGTTCACAAATCAGGGTGCAGTCAGGGACTAATATTCTCTTCTGAATCTATATTTACATAGGTATTATCAATTTAAGTCGGTTTTCATGTCTGTCTGTGCGTTGTTCTATGGTTTTCAACTTCATTTAGGAAATGTGTTCCTGGAGGTTTTTGTGCATAATAGGTACGTTCATATTTTACTTACACATAATAAATATATAGACTCGATTCTTTGTCTAGTTGTAAAAACCGAGCGAAGCAGGGACGGGTCGCTAGTCTAAAACAAATAGGCGTAAATGGTGATCCTTAGTTGTATAAGATAATTCTTTTTAGTTCATGAATGACAGAAAATTTCTGTATTTTTTGCGACATTAAGAAAATTATTCCAAGGAGTTGATACCTACTAAAAATCAACTGGTACGGTTAGCAACGAAAGGCCAACTTTGAATTCCGATGTTGAAGTATTCAAATTCAAACAAAATGATCCGGTTTTCAGCTTTTTACTACATCTGTTTCGTTTTCTTTAAATATTATGCAAATAAAATATGATTAAAATAAAATAAAATGATGTCATCATCTGCCTAGCCTTTTCCCAACTATGATGGGGTCGGCTTCTAGTCTAACCGGTTGCAGCTGAATACCAGTATTTTACATGGAGCGACTGCCTATCTGACGTCCACAACCCAGTTACAGGGTGATAGATACCCCTTGGTAAGACTGGTTCTCAGACTTTCGGGTTCCTGACTACCTGGCTAAACTGATGTTTTTTTTTTTATTATAAAAAACGTTCCTATTACTTAGGGAATGAAAAAACTGGTCAGATGTGGGTACACTATAAGTAGGTACTCCTCTGCCTAACCTATCGGGGAATACGTGTGTGTTGATATGTTAAGTTATTTAAAAAATCAATTTTGGTGACTGTACATTGCATAAATGGTTTGACCCGTCCAACCCGTTGATTTTATAACAATAGAAACAATTAAAGTCTTGATTGGATTAAAATGTTTTTTTTTTGGAATGATGACGATACCTACCTGTTTACCTTTAATCACATAATTATTGTCACTATTCAATTACGATTCTGAGTACATAATTAAAATTAAAGTTTTCGAGAAATCTTTATTGTTACAGCATTTAGACTAAAGTGGCTGACCAAGGTACGATTTTTTTTAAACCGGTTCTCTAATTAGAGTTTAGGTGATCTTGATTGATCCTCCCTCTGTATTAGCATAACTAGCTTCTGCCCGTGACTGCGTCTGCGTGAATTTCTTGTTCTCCGGATCCACCCCATTGCATCGCATCGCCTGCCCGCAAAACTTCATTTTTTTCATCATTAACATTTCTTCTTTTTGCTCGGCTCCTAAGGGCTCTAGCGTGATGCCTTAAAGCCTATAGCTTTCCTCAAGAATTAAGCTATCAAATTATAAAAGATATTCTCAAATCCAACTGGTAGTTCCAGAAATAAGCGCGTTAGAAAAAAACTCACAGGTTTATTATTAGTATATATTTTAGTATAAATATATTGGAGGCAGATAGGTTATTTACTTCTATACATTTCCGTTCTGAAAAGGGGCTTATTTGTCTATTGTTATAATAAACAGATTAAGGGTAAGTATGTGCTAAGACAGCCTTCTCCTTTAGAAGAAAATGCGAAAACCTCCACTGTCCGTCCATCTGACTGTCAAGGGGCAGTATATCATGAACCGTGATAGGTAGACAGTTGAAATTCACACAGTGTGTATTTATATTGCCGCTATAATAACAAGTAATAAAAATAAAGTAAAGTTAAAAATTAAAGGGGTTTCCATACAAAAAACGTGTTTTTTTCGGCGTTTTCGACAGCGGGCTGTATCTCATGAACCGTAGATAATAAATAGGTGGACAGCTTACATTTTCACAGTGTGTATTTCTGTTGCTACTATAACAACAAACAATAAAAATAAGTTAATACACATTAAAAGGGGTCTCCATACAAGAAACGTGTTTTTTTCGTTTTCTTGCCTTGTGGTACGGAACTCTCCGTATGCGAGTCAGACTCGCACTTGGCTGGATTTCTTATTTACAAACAACGATATATGGGGTGATGTACAGATGCCAACAGGTCAAACTACCCGAAACTGTCAAATTTTCTCAATTAACCTTGAACCTTAAAGCTTTAACGATAAAGTTGAAAATCTATTAAAAAATTTGACAGATTGTAGTAGCTTGATGTGCTGGCGTCTGTTTTCGTTTAACTTTTTAAAACAATCTGCTATCATTTTGTTTTGGAAAGGGTATCAACACATGTAGATACTTCTATCAAATAAATAGCATGACCAGCAAAATTTTGTAAAAACATAAATATGGAATACCTACTAGCGACCCGCCCCTGTTTCTCACGAGTGAAATGGCGACATGTAAAAACTTCGTGATGAGTGCAATATGTCTAACTTAAATGAGCAATGAGCATGGTTTATGTGTGTTCCGGAATATATTACTATAAATTATTTACTTAAAAAAATAAAAAATGTGTGTGTGTGTTATTTAAATTATGTTGAAAGTACCTACTATTTAAAATTCTTACCAAAATCGTAAACCCATTAGATAACACTTTTATTTGGTGTCACAAAGATACAAAAAAGTGTATCTTGAAACTATACCCCTAACCCCTTTTGCCAGGGGCTTCGCCCGCGTGACGTACTACCGGGTTAAAAAGTATCCTGTGTTAATCCAGGTTATAAACTGTGTGCCAAATTTCATCAGTTTCTGCGTGAAAGAGTAACAAACATCCATCCATCCATCTTCACAAACCTTCGCGTTTGTAATATTAGTAGGATAGGATATTAGTAGGAAGTAGGATGTTAAGTTATCGATACCCGTCACGTCTGTGGAGTTTCGCTAGCTAATTTAATTTGACCCTTTATACAATAGCGATAGAGGAGCTGGACGTTCACTGGTTGTCCAGCTATGACGACAATACTAAAGTTACGAAGCTAAGATTAGAATCAACAGATAACGTAGTGACGCTCATATCATATCTCTACATTATCTCGATTGTTATGTTGTGAAGGTCATAATTTGATGATACATTAAGCGTACATCGAATCGTCATCCATTCACTTGAATAAACACATCTTCATCAAAATATTATGTGACGTGTATAGGATAGGCACTCAGTATTGACGTCACGATGTTTTTCATTTTATATGTAAATAGATCCCGTGATAATGTCATCTTACGTGCGGAACGAACCTTTTTTCGCTTGAATACTAATTATTAGGCGATAACGGCTATCTATTCTGTAAAATCTCACCGTGAAAACTTAGGTGAAGTGAGTTTGAAGGCTGTCATTCCACCTAATTCTAAGGATTGAGTCTATTGACAGCTCAGTTCACATAAGTTTTCAAGGTGAGATTTTTACAGAATAGACCGACAGTTTGGTAAGTGCGTACTTACTTATGCTAAGATATTCACCGATCTTAAACATGATCAGCATTATATTATTCAAATTCTGTCGCTACCCGGTGCTAAAATTGTAGAATGATATTCGGTTAGGTAAGATGGTCCGGATAGCCGTATGGTTCCAGCAAATAATAATTTGTCCACGCAATCACTGTCCATTCCAAGGTTGCCAGGAAGTGATCGCAGAAAGCGGTAAGGCTGCCCATTGTATGTTTTGTAGTGATAGTTGTATTTTTTGTCATGTATTTTCTGGTGTTCAAATAAGAAGGGGATCAGAACGGAATGACAAGTTTATAGTGGATCAGAATTAAAACGTAATACCAACCAGCAAGGGATCAGTTCAGGGGATATAAAGTATATATTAACTTATAAACAATTACCAATTGTACTTAACAACAGAGATGTTTACCAAACGGACTATCCATTAATATCGAAGTGTCGAGCCTTCTCGAAGACGTTGAACTGAGGAGGATAATATTTTCTTGACATTCGTACCCAAGATCAAGGCTGATATGAATGTTTATAATTTTAAACCGTTCATAACATTCCTATGAGTGTTTGTCTCTTTATTATAACGGAGGAGAAAATATTTGAATACCTACCTACATCATAAAATTTATTGATTGATGTGATTTTTCTAAATAGATGTGGCTTCGAAGAGGTGACTCTATACCTAAGATGACTCTAGCAAAAGGTGACTTTGATCTGCCGAGCTTTTCTGTAAAAAACTCACCGTGATAACTTGGTGAAATGAGCTTGAAGTGGGCTGTCAATATGTCAATACCTAGGGATCCTTATCAGGTGGAATGCTAGCCCACTTTATCTAAGTTTTCACGGTGTGATTTTTACAGAATCAACCGGCTGATCCTCGTTATGGATGCGTAAAGTTTTGGTTATTTATGAAATCGGTGAACGGTCACACAATAACGTCTACTCAAATACAGAGACAATTTTTTGACACCATTGCGTCAAATACTGGTGAAAAGGAATCGCTATCCTAGGAAACCAAAGTTTAAAGATGATTGCGAATTGCTGGGGTGGTCCTTTTTTTTTTTTTTTTTTTTCAGGACTCTGGGTGGAGCAGAAGGCAGTGTCAGACTCTTACTGACTAAAACCCACCCGTGTTCCTTCCTTATCCCTTTATGTTCCAGGGCAGCGGTAACCCTTTCGGACGATCCCGCTACCCTGGCAGGCTTCGGCCCTATCGGGCCCCGTCACTTCTGCTGACATCTCTTTGAGGCGCACGTGGAACACATACGCGCCGTCCGGCACGGGCCTGGTCCTGATCGGACGGTGAGTTACCCATTACTCACCGCCCGCAGGCCCGCGCCTACGGTGGCCGGGAGTCGTCACGCGGCTCCCGACGCCCGGAGCGTCTCCCGCGGCGGCTGAGGCGTGAGGTGCGCAAGGTGCGTTCTCTCGCCCACCCCGCCACCTCCTTCGCTAGCATGACTGCTTCGCGGAGGCGACTGCCTCCCACTCCCTCTCGCCCCGGACCATGGCTTGAACCAGGGCCGGACGCGAGAGATCGCCGCCGCTGCCGATCGCCTCTACGAGGACACGGCGGTGCTCTGCCCAAGCAGGGCAGACCTCCACCGTATGCTCCACCGTGTCCTCTGGGCGATCCTGACAGTGGTGACACCCGGGCGTCCTCCCGCCTGATGATGTGCAGGAACCTCCCGAAACATCCGTGTCCGGAGAGGACCTGCGTCAGGCGGTAGGTGAGAACGCCGTGACGTCTCTCTAGCCACTCCTCAAAGAGGGGTCTTACCGCCGCTATCGTGGCGTGCCCTGCGCTGGGTTGCGATAGTCGCTCCCTCCATGCCGCCATGAGATCGCACCCGAGGTTCGTCCGCTCCGCCGCGGTTTGCCGCGGATGCGGAGTTTCCCCCCGGCGTAGTGCCTCCGCGCGCCAATCATACAGGCGCGCGAGTACTATCGCCTCCAGATCCCATGGCGGCAGTCCGGCAAGGAGGCTTGCTGCCTCGCCCGAGATCGTGCGGTAGCCCCGGATCAGCCTTACGGCTTTTGGGGCGCGTTCAGGTAGTGTGCGGCTCGTAGCCGCAGTGAACGCGCCCATACCGGGGCCCCATAAGGTTTCGTGATTGACGCAATCAAATGCCTTGGAGAGGTCACAAAAGATTCCTATGGCATCTTGGGCCTCCTCCCACGCTGTAAAGATTTGCTTTAATAAGGTTACACCGGCGTCAGTCGTACAACGTCCTTTGGTGAAACCATATTGCTGATCATGTAAGATTTTGTTGGTGTTAAAATGATTAAGCATTTGATTGAGCATTACCTTTTCGTACACCTTGCTGAATACGGGCAACACGGATAGGTACTGGTCTATAATTGTTGGTGTCTTTGCTGTCCCCAGATTTAAAAAGCAGTATAACCTTACTGTATTTCATTAAATCCGGGAAGGACTCCTTGATCTACACACAAATTAAATATCAAAGCTAAGTATGGCGCTATAGTTTCGATTATGGATGTACAAACTTTGATAGACATTCCCCATAAGTCTTCGGTCAATTTGATTTTGATTTGCCGAAAAGCTTTTATAACAATCATAGGGTTTATATGTTTAAATTGAAATTCAACCGAGCAGCCTGGAACGTTAGCTCTTAATAGATCAATTGAGACAACGGGTGAGGAATTTAAAACTTCCGTCGTTTTACATGGTATATTAGTAAAGAAATTTACAAATTCCTGAGCTACTTCTAAGTTAGAGCTTATGGCCCCACGTGAAGTCTCCAATGCGTAATCATTGTTTCGTATTTTATTCGCACTAGTTTCGTTGTGTATAACTTTCCAAACAGTTTTTATTTTGTTATATAGGGCCATGGACCGCACGACCGCGGGGGTGGTCCTTAGGTACACATGCATAGTGCGAACAGGGATAATCGTCGGTTGGTGCCTCATTTCATTGAAAATGTCTAACGGGCCTCTGCAATTGGGCTTCGGCCCCTCGTACGCCTTCCAAATCATGGCAAAAATAGAATAGAATAATAATGCAGCTAAAATGTTTTGATCAAATGTTGGCGAACAATCAGCCTCATGTCCAATTTTGCTGACTAGCCAGGTTTTTGTAAGTAGAAACGGCATTTTCTGATAAGTCGATATAGCTCTTGCCAAAAAGACCGACAAGGAAAAGTGAAGAATCAGTTACGTAGGTACCTACACAGATATCATTGCCTTATTGGCTACAATAATTATTTTTCTTGTAGGTACAGACGCCAGCACATCAAGCTACATCTGTCAAATTTCTTTAATAGATTTTCAACTTTATTTATAAAGTATTAAGGTTCAAAGTTGATTGGGAAAACTTGACAGTTTCGGGTAGCTTGACCTGCTGGTGTCTGTACCTATGCATGACGTGCAAATAAATTCCCAGTCTGTTTTTTTTTTTCAATGAATCTTATCTGTGTGTTTATAAATATCGTTACGGGTTACATACATCATGTATTTTTCCGTAAATGCTTGTTATTTAATATGTTACTCAAATGCACAATGATCTTGAATGAATACAGTTCAGAGCAGGAAGTGCGTCAGTCATTTTGTTTTTTTTCTTCTTGGGCAACCTTGTGGAAAAAGTGGAGTTTCCTAAGAAAATGTGATGTAATCAATAAATTAATTAATGTAATTATTAATTAATTGAGCTTTTTTATATTGATATCAATATTTTGATTTTTGTTTATTTATTTTGACTAAAATTACTCATAGTAAGTAATGAAATGGTAATGAGGCAAAAGATTAAGTATATTTATTTACCTACAGTGCTCGGAAAATTACCATAATGTAGGTACATTTTGGTAATTTTCCGAGCACTGCAAGATATTTCATGATGATTAAATAGGTAGGTACATCGTTGAAATGTATACGCTATAGAAACTGGGACTTTTATGGGTATTCTATTTCAAAATCAGGATACTTACCTACATCAAAAGACCGCGGTAATAAAAAATATTTAATGCCATCGAAAGCAATCAGAAGCAAACTTACGTTTACATCAATGGAGGAAGGTCTTATCGATACTGCGCCAATTTTGTTCAATGGCAGGCGACGCGATACGCAATTATTGATAAGGCACGTCTAATTTTTTCGGCTTCTTAAGATAATTGGTAAATATTGTGTAATATAAAATAAAGGTTAATATACCTAGTTACTATCAAGGGTACTCATTCTATTAAAACTTATTTCGCAAAAAAATAGGATTTTTCTTTCATAATTTACGATCGTTTTAGCTTTCATAATGTATATCAATGTTTTTAGGTAAATTATTAACTGGATACTTTTATTGAATCTATAATTAGCATCGGCATTTGCATCTGTCCATTCCAAGGTTGCCTGGAAGAGATAGCAGAAAGGGTTACGGCCGCCCATTACCTATCCTATGTTTTGTAGTGTTAATTGTATTTTTTGTTATGTATTTTCTTGTATAAACTAAAGTGTACACCGTTAAATTTTGATCGTTTTAATCCTTAAAAAGGGTCATTGTACTCATAATTATGAACGACTTTTACTACGGGACCAACCCTGAAATCGTGAAAAAAAAAATCAGTTGATCCATACATTATGTCGAGTTATGCGAACATAAATCTATGGATCAACAAATTTTTTTTTCACGATTTCCCTTCGATGACCCCTTTTAAGGATTAAAACGATCAAAATTTAACGGTGTATACAGGGTGGGTAACTTGGAGTACCTATATAACTTTTTTTTGCCGCCATTTTGTTTTGGCGGCAAATATAACAGTTGTTTCATGAAAATTATTTTGTGTAGATACGGACAATTTGCTATGGAGCATTTTATGATTGAACAAAGTGTTTTAATTATTAAAACATTCTACTCAACCCAATCATGTATTGCGGAAATTGCAGCCAATTTTTGGTAGAAATCACTTACCTTCACGGCTAACAATAACTCGTTTAGTGATTAAATTTGAGCAGCATGGCAGTGTAACAGATAAAGCAATTTTCTTACATCAAGTGAATCAGTTGGGTTACACGACGGGGCCACCATGTCATACGGCACGAGCCACAATCGAGACATTGAAAAGAACGTTTCCGGGTCGATTAATTTCGAGAAACGGTGACATTGATTGGCCCCCAAGATCCCGGGATTTAACAGCTCCTGACTTTTTTTTTGGGGCTATCAAAAGGGACAGCTAACAGGCCAATAAACCTTCAAGAATTAAAACCAAATATCCGAGACACAGCCACTGAAATAACGCAGGAAATGTGTGAAAATGTCATTAAAAATGCAGTGAAAAGGGTTCACATCTGCCATGCTGCTAGAGTTGGACATTTGTCTGAGATTATTTTCCATACTGAGTTGCCGGTACTAAATACTATATTTAAATAAAAATACTTAATATTTTTTATATTTCATAGAATAAAATATTAAAAATAAAGTGTATACCTCTTATTTGCCCACCCTGTACATACATAACATACATAATCAGCCTATAATGTTCCCACTGCTGGGACACAGGCCTCCTCTCCGTGAGAGGGAGTGGGCCGTAATCCACCACGCGGGTCTAGTGCGGGTTGGTAGATGTCACATATCATCGAGAATTTTTGGTTCTAGGACATGCCGGTTTCCTCACGATGTTTTCCTTCACCGTTTTGAGAGCAGCGGTGATGAAATAATTTACATAAAGTAAAGCGCCTGTTAGGGTTCGAACCTACGACTTATATCTCGTAAGTCGCGGTCGTTACCACTGGGCCACCAGTACTCTCTGTATAAAAAAAAGTATATAGTAATTAATAAATAATAGGCACAATATCAAACAAAGAATTTTTTGTAACACTTGCAAATGTAAATAGCTTGTTCAGCGTTCCCGACGTCGCGTCACATCATGACGTTATAATAGCAACGTGTCAGTTCCACCCGTTCACCTGTATCTGGGCATCCTGTTACTAGGTTTTAGTATTACATAACAGATATTTCACACACGTACAAGCTGTCCGCTACGTTCTGCCCCAATCCAAAGATCAGGCGCGATCCGGATGAAATTGGAGCAAATATCACGGGTGAACTTAGGTCAGGAGTCAGATGACGACCATACGCTGAGGCCGTGACCATGCGGAAGATATCGAAATTTTTATGCGTCTTATCAAAACTGAAATAACGACCTATTGCAACAAGTAGATCACCAGTATGTCTAACTAAGGTTACTTAGGGCTGTTTTAGAAATTGAATGTACCTAATTTAAGATCTCGCTTGAAAGTACAGTTTTTGTGTCCCACGTAAGAGATATTGAATATTTATTTATATATAGGATGAACAACAGCTATAACAGAAGAATAACAATTGCATATGAGACATAAAGCCAATTACAGGTTCTCACGGGTAAAAACAGAAAATGTAGTAGAAATCTTAGGATCACTAACAAGCACGATAGAAAAGAATACATATATAAGGTATATAAGCACTATGCACTTTAAAAAAAATCAGCAAATAGCGTTCAGGCGATATTGAATATTTAGAAAACAAGGCAAAAATAAGTCACATCATCCTGTCAGCTCTAAGAGTTAATTCTCAAATTGTCGTAGTCTATTAAGTTCCTTAATAATTCAGGTCTAGAAATGATAAATAAGAATATAATTTTTATATTGGCAATGACTGGTTTTTACGTTGTCCTGTGTCTGGGTGTCGCCAATCCTGTTAGACATTCGCAAAGGTGATTATGTATCATAGCTATAGTGGACACGTGATATCACGTGACATCTGTCTGAGTGGTTTGACTCAAACAAACGAGTTGTAACTCAAACAAAATTTATTTTTGTTTTATGCTCAGCATTATAATTTAAAGGCGATCCCTCATCGTTATATTACAGGCGAATGCTCCCGTTCGCCTGTAATGTTACTATCCAAGACTCCACTGTAACGTCTAGGGCTTCGCAAGGTAGTGTAGACATAATTAAAACCAGCAGAATAAGCTAATATGTACATATAATTAAACAGGTAGAAGTAACACGGCTAGATCGTGGGTATTTACCTGTAGGTTACATGGAAGGTTAATGAATCACGAAACGAACAAAAAGAGGCACTATTTTTTGTCACAAATAGAAAATACTTACCTACACGCGAATAACATTAGAAACAGGTAGGTATTATAGTTTCCATTTAGGTTTGAAGTTTCTACTTTTTTAAATTCATCATTTAAGCCGAAAGACACTGGACATAAGCCTTTCTGAAGCTCCTGAGCGCATCAGGCCTTTCCCAAGCTCCTGAGCGTATCTCGCGGCCTTCACCACCGGCCGTCAACCTTGTGAGGGACCTATAAGAACATTTTTATTAATTAAATCATAATGTTAAGCCTCTTTGGAGGAATTAAGAATTACAAAACTGGGTCACAAAAGTTTTTTTTTTACAGAAATATAATATTATATTTTATGTTTTTCTTTCTGCTTGAAAACAGGTAGGTACCTACTTATTTTTAGAAAATCGATACGACGAAAAAGAAGATTTAAAAAATAACAAGTGTTTAAAAAAAGTTGAAATTTGCTGCGTAGACACTTGTTTGGCTTAGCAATAGTTTGCTAAAGTTACAACTGTTCTAAATTTAAAAGGTGTGAACCGAAGACCTCGCACGCCCCATGTGGCGGCTGATGTAATGTTTTTATTGAATGTCGCGCACCGCGGCTTCTGCTCGCCGGGTCGTCGGCGCTTCCGATCTGATGACAACAAACAAATCGATTGCGGGTCTACCATGTCAACAATCAATTCTCGGAATTTCGACATTTTGATTTTTCTACGTCTAATAAATGCTAACAGGATATAAAACTTTAAAGTCAAAATATAAAACAGCTAAAAATTAGAGGCTTTAGCTAAAATACCGGTACAAAACAACCTGTGTTAGGGGAAAAGGGCTGAGAAAAGGGACACCCATGCTTCCCAGTTAGGCTCATCGCGGTAGTTAGGTTTCACTAATTTATTAAGACTTCAAACTAAAACTTGCCTAGTTTCTTTTGTTTTGTCTGCTAACCTACCAACCTTTAAACATACCAGTCTTAGCCTAGGATTATTTAGGCATCAAATAAACAGACAAGCAAACATGAAGCATGATGTGAAAGCATGATGCTATGTGTTTACTTTTCCCTGTAACACAGTGAAATCAATCAATGAAAATAATCATACTGGGCACATGCCCGGCATGAAATTCATTGATTGATTTCGATAATTATTTCCAGAGAGGGTCCAACTAAAGGGCAATGATAAACCAAATAGATATATAATAGTCTCTTACAGTCTAATCTATCAAATAGTGAGTGACCTTCAGATTCGCCGGTCGTAGCAGAAATATATATAAAAAAAAGAGTTTATCATTTGGAGTGTTGACAGATCACCTTATTAGAGGCTGTTAATAGTTTGTAAACATAACGATTGATGTGTATTGAACACTGATATCATCGCACGTATCGACCCAGACGGTCAATTAATTTAATTCAGCATTCAATCGTTGATGCTATGTAGGTATGATTCCTCTTTCTATAGTTTTTTTATAAGTCAGTCTGGGACAAATGAATGCAGGTGTTTTGTCTTCATAAAGCGGCATTCAAAAGAACGGCAGGATGTTCTGGATACATACCTACTGCTGGGTCTGGTGCCCACAGGCGAAGAACTCCCCCGAGATTAGACGCTTCGCACCATCCACGGACGCGTTCCACTAGAAATTTTGGAGAAAGACTTTCGTGTTTACAGTTTGTGTTAAAAGTTTTTAGAGAAAAGTATGACTGCATAAACAGTTCTATGTGTTTCCACAGAAATGTTCCCTTTTGCAGGTGTTCGACCACAACCCAGCAAGCATGTCAACGACAGGTGTCTATGAAAGGAGCCTTCACTCATAGCCACACCATGGAAGCAATTAGGCAAAGTAACACATTGTCTTGGCTGACTAGTCCAGCCAGTCGATCTATTCTGAAAAATCTTACCGTGAAAACTTAGGTGAAGTGAGCTTAAAGTGAGCTGTTAATCCCTAGCTATCCCTAGTTTCAGGTGGAATGGCATACTTCACATACATTTTCACGGTGAGATTTTTACAGAAATGCACTGCTGCTGATACTAGGGATTGACACTATTGACAACTCACTTTAAGCTCACTTCACCTAAGTTTTCAAGAGAAGTTTTGGTAAGATTTTTCGGAAAAGATCGGCTGCTATCGGATCTTAGATACTCTGCTACTGCTCATGAAGCTAGATACTTTATTTTCTCCAGCCCTTATTCTTTAGAAAAACCTACTGAGATCCTATTAAAAAATTACTCAGCAATATTCGATTAGAATTACAAATCTCAATGAGTGTTAGTGCTAACCCGTACAGTCACGAGCACCAATATGTCAACATTTGGCAACTTTCAATTGCGATTTTTTCGTGTAATAACGAATCCAACGTTGAAATACGACACATTCCATAAACCTATAGGTTCGAAAATGCTATGTTCGTAACAACATGCAATTTCATTAAAAAATAAAGGAGTAAATCGCTTTTAAATAAAGCCGAGTGTATACATACTTTTGCTCGTGACTGTACACCGCCACAATATGTCTGATGATGATTATGAATAGCACGATATACCTCCGGACTGACCTCTTTCTAAGCACGCGCGAATTATTATAATGGGCATGATAGTTTGTTATATTATTGAAATAAGGCGATATCAGAGGAAAGTACATTATTAGACGAGTATCTTTGTATCTATTTTCTTAGTTCTAAGTTTACCTATAAAATAGTTCCATGATTGAGTGTCAGCCTCAAACGCAGAACATAGAAACATGAATTCAGGAAGAAATGTTTAAAAAAAAATTGGTATAAGTAGGTACCTACTATTGGGTGGCAGGAGGCATCTTTATTCAGCTTTGGTCTCCTTGAGTAGTTTTTATCAATATTTTTTGTAATATTTTTATCAATATTAGTTGACTTAAAAGTTCAGCAACAATCTGAAAATTGGTAGGTCCTTACGCAATTGTTATAAACAATTTAATGTTTATGGAAACAATTTTGTAAGTCAAAGTGCATGCTAAAGAAAGCATTGTACACTGCTACTGATTGTATAAGCAATGCAACAGTAAACACGTGTGGCGGCTGATGCAAGTTACTACGCTTGTATCGTGATCATGGACACAAGACACGCGCGGCCGTGCGCGTACCTGCGCGTGCGTCTGGCGTTGCCGGCGCGACGCGGGCACACGCCGACCGTGGCTAATGCTCTGACGCGGCCAGCGACACACGCGGGGGGCAAGCGAAACATTCTGACGTTTTAAAATAACACGCTGTGTTTATGATATCCGTCCGCAAATTGTTGCATCAGAAATAAATTTAAGCTATGGCTGATATATATAGGAATTATTTAAATGTAGAGGTCTTCATCTTAGCAGGTGTAGAGAATCCTAATGAATATTATAAATGCGAAAGTAAGTTTGTTTGTTACGCATTCACACTAAAACGGCTGAATGGATTTGGATGAAATTTGGCACACAGATAGACCATGACCTAGATGAGGACATAGACTCTTCATCCTGGATCGCAGACGATGTCGCGGGCAAATCATGTTAGTATCGACATCATTTTTGGATACGTTGGCTGGCTATCTCAAGGTTATAGCCGCATTTATCATTGTTATCTTATGAGACCATTTTATAATTAAACACAGTAAGCAGTGGCGGCTTCTTCTAATCTTCCTACATGCTCGAACAGATGATGATGATCGATTATTATTTAGATGTCAACAACGAATTTGTTGACATCTAAATAGCGGGTAGCATAGAAATTTATATCTATGGGCATGGCGGGTACCTACCCTTTCATTCTGATTTGTTTGTTGAAATCACGGTTGAAATCCAACGAATGAATATGCTAATAAGGTAAATAACATTTTAAAAAATCATGTGATCGTCGTGACATTTCTTTTCTTCTGGAGCTAATGTCTGTAAATAATTTAATAATAGGTAATTAATGTAATTATGCAGAACTTAATTATTGGTTATAATAATAAACTTTAGTTAATCAGACTACGACCCAGTGTTAGTAACAAAATAAATACCAAAGACGAGGTTCCCTTGCCTCACCCCGCACTCCGGCCTGCCTGTCTCCGACAGTTCACCTGTCACTGCACCCGAGTCTCTTGGTTCAGGTACCAGTGGTTGCGAAGTAATGCGAACTCTGGCGGCAGAGTTCTCTTCTAGGTTTTGCAAAGAAGATCGTATAGGACAAGGTGAATGGCACGTACCTATATGCGGGTTTCCTTGAATTGTCCAGAGTCGAGGAAAACCGCATATATCTAAGTGTAGATACTTATTTTTCTATTCGTGTAATTCCTGCCAGCGTGCTTGAAACTAACGATAGCTGTCTCTGTTGACAACTCAGGCCGGAATCCAAACTGGGTATCACAAAACTGCAGCTGAACATGCTTTAAATCAGCCAAATAGTAAGCAACACCATAATCGCACGTACCATAAACAGACGTAAGAATATCGCGGTGGGATTTTATGGCACACTGGATTTTCAACTCTCGGTATTGAGCCGTGAATTAAGAATCCAACAGAGAGCATCCCAGCGCGTTAAAAAAACACTGTTGTATTTTCTACTCTCGGCGCTAAGCAGAGCGTTGAATGTCCAGTGCGCGAACAAAATAATCGGCTCAGAAAAAACGCGCCCATACGTATCTGGGCCTAATTTATGCTCTTATTTCCTACTGGTAGGTAGGTATTAATGATGATTTATAACAGAATCAGCAGTACAAAATTCCTCTGGTCTCGCCAGTTTTTCTTTTCTGTTACTTACTTAACTAAAGGTATTTAAATAACAGTACATAATAATTGCAATGGTAGATACTGCAGACTGTTAGTCACTATTGGAATTCAGTTTTTCCGAAAGGAAAAACCCTCATGTAAATAAACGGATTACCTACATAATTACATTAGTATTGTATAGGATAAAAATAAATAGATCTACCTACCAATAATCATTTAAATCTATCTACATGTTATTATAATGGTTTTCTGTAGAGAGTGCAAGAACCAGTGCCGATTAACCGTGGAAGAATAACAGATCTATAATTTGTGAAGAATTAAAAGATATACCTACAGTACTGTTGTTATAAAAATAACTGCCATAAATCAATCTATCGAGCCTATTCCCAACTATGTTGGCGTCGGCTTTCTGTCTGGAAGCAGCTGAATACCAATTTTATTTATTTATTACTAGCTGCGCCCCGTGGTTTAACCCGCATAAATTTCGATCCCGTGGGAATATCGGGATAAGAGTATCCTATGTGTTATTAATCCTGGTTATAAACTATCTGTTTGCCAAATTTCATCCAAATCCGTTCAGTACATACTTTTACTTTTATAATATTAGTAGGAAGTAGGATAACTGTTTTTTACATGGGAGCGACAGCCTATCTGACATCCACAACCCAGTTACTGGGTAATACGAATACTGGTTGTCAGACTTTCGGGCTTCTGACGGCTTAACCCATCCACGGACCAACCGCGGCAAGCGTAACTTAAGCTGATTAATCGACCCGTGCGCCTGTTATGACTTAGCCACAAGCCCCTAAAATAATATAACTGTCATGAAAATAATGTCATACAATAGCAAATAAAATAACGACCATGTAAGAGTATAACACAAGGGCTTTCTGCTGAATGATGACGAGTATAATTAGATTTTAAAATAGCGCAACAATTCCCAAAAAAAAAAAAAGTTTAGAACAAACCGTGCCCGCCCGATAGGTTTTCCCATCGGTAAAAATAATCCATACAAAAGTTCATCCACTAAGCAATGGATTTAAAAAAAAACTTCCTTCATACTTGTTTTCGTTATCTAACTCTTGCGCAAAGTCTCATGCTTCTAGCCCACCCTCGATTTAGGCTGTGCGTTATCTGTCAGTGAATGAATTTATGAGTTCTTAAACACCAGCGGCACGCGTCAACGGCAGAGGCAACTGCAACAGACGTCTCGCGATGATAAGATTTTCATAAACGGCCGAACCCAATAACCTATTGACAGATAGATCTACTGATGGTAGCCAGTATAATTATAACTGTCAGAATAATATAATCACACAGATCGCTTCTGATATGGATTAATGGGACGTCAAAACCAGAGATGATAGGTTTTCGTACCTCTAGTATGCCAAAACTGATACAGTGTGATTGGGCCGTTAGTAGTCAAGCCTGCCAGCCAATGACTAACTTCCATACAGACTTTCATCCCCTGTTTAACCCCTTTAGGGGATGAGTTTTCAAAAATCCTTCTAGTGTGCTCACTTTTGTTATAAACGGTAGTCTTGTGTAAAATATCAAGCTTTACACCCAACAGTTTGAGCTGTGGGTCGTCTGTTAGTGAATGAATTTGTTTTTTTTTTTAAGTTGGTAAGTAGGCATCAATTTAACGTTACTACGAGCAGATAAAATAAGAATTTATATGAAATACACATTACTTGGTATCTTGGTTTGGATTAATTAGAAACAGAGCAGTATCATCCGGTTTTTAATCTGTGCAAGATTATTGGAGCACCTTTACTTACTGGGTACGATATGACAGATGTTTTTCTGCTCTTCTAAAACCAGTCAAATATCAGTTGATAATATCTAAGATTATTTTACTGTTGCTATATTTTTGTCTCGTAATTTTTTTTATCTCAAAACAAGATAAAATAGTTCATAGTTCATCAATCATGTCTGAGCTTTGAGCTGCCTCGTGTATCAAAAAGGCTGTCGTAAAAGTCCTTGTGTTATACAACTATATAATCTATTTACATAGACTTATGCCCGCGGCTTCGCCCGCATGGATGTTGGATATTATCCCACGTGAACGTGCTACCGGAACAAAAAGCAGTTATGTCCATCCCCAGGATGCCATCTATCTCCTTGCCAAATTTTATCGAAATCCGTTCAGTGACTTGAAAAGGTATTGGATTTCATAGGTTTTATTTTTTTTTGCGTGGAACCCTAATTATTTTTCTAAAATATAAGTAGCATAAGTTCCTATAACATCAGCCAATGAAAGTCCCGTCAAAATTTGTCCTGTCGTTTCGGAGATTAGACGGTACAAACAGACAGACACACAAAAAAAAAAAATTTTTATTATACCTAAGTACCGTACATAATTTATTTCTATTATTTTCATTTAGTAAAACTATGTTATATTGACATTAAAACAGACACTTCAATTTTATTTATTTGTAGGTACCTACATGCCTGCCTATGTATAGAAATAATACTTACATACTATAATAATAATAATTACATACAATAGGTATATAGGTAATAAGTAAGAGAATATATAAAATTTTGGTAAACGACGTAGGTATGCGAGATAAAGGAATCATTACACCATCAAATAGGCGAGGTACGTACATGATAAGGCTGAATCTGGATAGACAGGATGCTGGCTAGGTATGGTAGGCTGCTCATCAATGGAACAAAACTAGTATAAGCTGGCCTCTTATTCTGTTGAAACTCTGTACTACCTACGCTAGGCGGAGCCCCGACTTACGAGTCGTAGGTCGCGAGTTCGAACCCAGGCAGGCGCTTTATTTTGTGTAAATAGTTCCATCACCATTGCTCTCAAAACAGTGAAGGAAAACATCGTGAGGAAACCGTCAAGTCCTAGAACTAAAAATTCGAAGACATGTGACATCTACCAACCCGCACTGGTCCCGTGTGGTGGATTAAGGCTCACTCCCTCTCACAGAAAGGAGGCCAGTGTTCCAGCAGTTAGAAAATTGTAGGCTAATTATGATGATGATGATGACTACGCTAGGCCAGGTTAAGGTCAAAGCGTTACCATTGACGTGCGACCGTCCATGCAATGTGAAACTTGCGTTGATGATAAAACATAAGAAAGTCTAAAAGCGTTATCCCATAAATTAAGAAGAAGACGGTAACGATGGTAACAACACTATACCTTATTGCTGTAAAGATATGTAAAGATAGATAAACGTCCACATTTCTAATGAAAACGATAAGAGTAAAGATAGTATCTGGTTATTTCCGCTTGTAAGCTGACCGCTATTTCATTTACCTATTTCCTTGACATGTGCTCAGCTCAATATGTACACAGATAAATTGATGATTGTTGAAACGTTAGGTATACGTAGAGCCAACGTCATCAAAACCATTTTACTGGGTCGCCTGTACAACGTGACTGAGTCCAAATTATACATTTTGTGTCATTTTAGCACAAAGAACTTTTGTGTGTGTTATAAATATTCGATAAAAAAAAGATAATTTCTTCATTGGTTCAAAAACAAATATAAATATGTGATATGTGAGCAGTGGTGGCCACTGTTAGCCCAGCGGTAACGGCCGCGACTTATGAACTGTAGGTCGTAGGTTCGAACCCAGATAGGCGCTTTACTCTGAGTAAATTATTTCATCACCGCTGCTCTCAAAACGGTGAAGGAAAACATCGCGAGAAACCGGCATGTCCTAGAACCAAAAATTCGGAGACATGTGACATCTACCAACCCGCACTGGGCTCGCGTGGTGGATTACGGTCCACTCCCGTCCACCGAGAGGAGGCCTGTGTCCCAGCAGTGGGAACATTACAGGCTGATTATGGTAGTGACTGATTTGCGCACCACGGTTGTGCCGATACAATGACCTACAGATTTAGGTTGCTCGGTTACAATAAGGCTGTGCCGTAGCTATCTTACCGCATTAGAACTCGTTTGAGAAGAAGGATTCTTATTTTTTTTGGAAAGTCATAGAATAACGGTTAGTTTATATTGAACGCTGAAAGGTCAGGAGGTGTAACACCCATTTGAAGAAACTCGCGACTCATTTCTTCTACCGACCTTACCGCTGTCATTATCATCATCATTTCAGCCGAAAGACGTCCACTGCTGGACATAGGCCTCCCCAAGCACTGCCATTTCGACTGGTTCTGTGCTTCCCGTATCCAGCTGATTCCTGCGGCCTTTTAAAGGTTATCGGTCCACCTTGTGGGAGACCTTCCAACGCCATGTTTTCCGGTACACAGTCGCCATTCCAGAACCTTTCGGCCTCATCGACCATCTGTTCATCAGTTCATCTGTTCAGCGAGCAATGCGCCCTGCTCACTGCCTCTTAAGTTTGGCAATTCTTCGAGCTATGTCGGTTACTTTGGTTCCCCTGCGGATCTCATCATTTCTGATTCGATCACGTAGGGAAACTCCAAGCATAGCCCTCTCCATTGCCCTTCTCATTCTTCTTTATTTTAGTTCGTAGAAAGTATTTACCTCTCTTATTCACGTGTACCTAATCCACATATTTCGATGACTCATGCAACTAGCTACAGCATCTGATAATAAAGTAGGCACTCGAACGTTTTGTAGATTATTTCACATGTGTTTTGTTGTGACAGCCAACACAAACATTTTTATAGTAACTATATGTAGATAAGTGTTGTTTTTATTGGATGAACTCAAACCTGGGGTGTTGTATTTTGTAGATACTCGTAGCTCTCTTCAGTAAACACGGGTACCTATCTGATGATCTGTGTTATTTAATTTTCCCTTTGAAGAAACAGAGTGTAAGCTACCTAATTAGGTATTGTAGAAACAGCATTGCCATACAACGCGTGGCAAAGCTGCCAGCATTTTGGGCAGTTTTTCTGTTGACAACGATGCGGACGAATTTTTTTACGCCCGATGTTTCTCCCTTTTTTATACTTGCGTATATTATTATTTTAAGACTTAAAGCTTTTAAATTATGTAAATATTATTGTACCTAGTTAGGTATATTATTCCAATGATTTAAGTCCGGCAATATTTGAAAGAACAAAAAAGTCTAGAGCTCACAACACAGAATCTTAGTGACCCAGAACTTGGACTTAAAACCGACACTCACACTTCACAGTCACTTGGACTTATATCTGTAACCAGCGGAGACAATACACAATAATGAATAGGGAATCATAATTATCCTATTGTAAAATGGTATCATCGAATATGGAGATATTGTGGTTTCATACTGGCAGCCTTCAATAATACTTACTTATGTTCATTGTGTAATACACTATTCTCATACACAATTCTAATACTAGTCTTCAATTGTTGTAAGGCATGGGTTACGAACAAATGAATTCATCTTACTCCAAAATCAGCAAGAAAAAAAAAAGTAAAACATGTTTTCTACGTTTAGTCAATAGTTTATGTTTATTCAGCATAGCATGATTATGTACCTATATTTTGGGGTTATGTAGGTACCTTAAGTGATTATTTTGCTGTTTTAATTCAGATACTTTGTTCAAAAAAGTCAATGACTCACCTACCGTACCATCATTGTACCATCTCTGTAGGTATCTGTATCAAATGACGACAATAAATTAATGTAAAAAATATGTTTACTACCCTATAAACATATCTAATATTGTGCAATATATTTACCTACGATATTGGTGAAAAATATAATTAGGTATTGTAATATTTTCTTTGCCTGTGGAACTTTCCGGAATAACTGAAAAACTGGGGTCACTTCAGACCCGTGCGTAAGATTAGATAATACTCGTAGGTCATACGCGTTTGAGACATTGACGCTTGATATAAAGATGTTTTTTTCAGCATTTTTCTAACCTTCTTATCAGCGATTTAAATAGAATAAGTTTGTAAGCAAACGAAAGATGAGGAAACTTCATTGTGTTACTGAATTATGTTTATTTATTGAAGCATTGAATGCAATGTTTTTGTATTTTCTTTAATAACATTTTTCTAGAATTAATCGGTCATCCATACGATTTTTAGTGCCTCATTACATAAATACATTGCTTATATAAACTCCCCATGTTTAGTAATTGAATCTCGAGCCCCAAGATATAGACTAACTGTCAAGTTTGAGGCTCACTGGCAACTAACTCAAACTAAAAGCATTTATTTCAAATAAACCAATTTCTGACACTTGACTTGTCAAGGGGTTGATCGGTCAGTCAGAAAGATAAAGCGTAGTAAGTATAACTACGCTTTGGAATGGGCCACTAGCTTTATTCATATTATTTAGCTTTATTTATCTAGCTTCAAAAAAAAAAAAGGAAAAGCCACAAAGGAAAGGAAGCTCAAAGACATTCTTTTAAATCATAAAATTGTTACGAAAATATTGGTTAGGTACATCATTCATGTTGAAATTATACATGTGAGAACGATGTAGAAAGACGTGCACGTTAAAAGCGTCCGTACCAAAAATTTAAAAACAAAAAAGAAACACAATTCAGAAATTAAAATAAGTCGTGGCGGCTATGTGATGACCCTCTGGCGAGGGGAGTCTACTGACGGCGTTCTTTCACGAACATGACGTATGTAAAATGTATAAATAAGCACTTTTATCATTTAGATATCTTCTTTGTGCCTCAAAGCAATAAAAAAAAAATGATTGACAGTTTGTGCGATGGTCAAAAACAAAACCAAGTGTGATTAATAACTAAACTATAACTTCAAGATACCTACTTAGTATTTAAATGTAATTTGTACTTCCCTATCAAATTAATAATGTACACAAGTAATCTATGGAGACGTCGTTGATTGTACATTTACCCATATGTCTAAAGTCCGGCGTTTCAAAATTCGCCAAAGATGTAAACAGCAATGGCCGCTCGAAATTGTCTATGATTTAGTGATGTGCTGGTATGAATTTTAAGGTGCTATCGATTTTACGATTTTTTTTTAGTAGTCTTTCATCAGTATTTTTTATATTGAGATAACTTCATAAGCAGTGATAGGAATAGGTAGTGCCTATTTGCCTAAACTTCGAAGAACAGAGACAAGAAACGGAGACTTCCTTAGGACTAAATTTTTTCCGGGACACCTGTCCCGAAAAATATTTTTTTTTTTTTTTTATTATTATTTTTCCTTTAGAGTCCATAGAGGATAAGTTATTATTATGGAGTTATAAATTATAAATGTTATGTCTAGTCGCAAACTTTAGGTAAATATAGACGAATTACTTAATCCAAATAACAGATATTTTTAATGTATTTAATAGTGTTGTCCCGAATTTGTGTTTAACCTGTATACCTGCTCATAAGCAAGTACGCGAGTTTTAAAATAGAAATCGATTTATATTTTATATTTCTTTCTCTAATTAGGCACTCCTTGGGAACTCAGCTGAAAAGCAGTAGGAAAAACAGCCCTTGAAAATCTATTTATGTTTTCAGCATACAATGTATGTGGGTACCTACATAAGCAGCACGCAATCGCACCTTTATAATTACAAATCTTTTACGATATACATCGGTCTGTATGAAAGAGAGACAGATGCCCCATTCGCCCCGCCTGGCTCTGCCCATGACAGCGAGTGTTTATTTGCAATGCAATATCGTCAGGATCTGTACCCTTATCGGATAGCAATAACTCCAGGCGGAGTCAATAGGATCTGCAAATCGTAAACCAGGCCGTATCTACACAGAGCGAGGCATACGTCGTAAAGACGATATCAGATTTAAGCATTGCAACAGTACCTACCCGAATTATTATAGCAGACAGTTGTACCTAGCAACAATTATGTAAATGTGGCTATTGTTTGTGACTTACGTATTTTTAAAGACGATAAGAAAGAGATAAAATTTCTTATCCTGAAATCACCATAGGAACTGAAGAGTTGTTATTTGGTTTTTATCGTAATTTTTACAAAAAAAAAAAATGTTACTTATAAATATTTTGGCGTAGGTACTTAATTATCAGCAGCATGTTTCGTTTTAATGTAACTTAAGAATTTAGGTACGATTTACATTACTTTTTAGTTCTTCAAGTGAGAGTAAAAATGATCCATCCATTCCCAGTCAGGTTATTTTGAACTTTTACCTAGGTTATTTAATAAAACCTTATACAGGCTGGCAGGGACATCATCGCGTCATAGACTCCGTACCGTAGAAATTTTTCGGCGGTTATCAAAAAAAAAACTGCCGTTTCCTAGAAAAGTGCAATACCTAAGCGATCAAAATGTATCTTCGGAACAGCTGATTTATAAACGAAGAAAATTTCAACATAGGGAGAATCAGAATCATGTACTAAATCCATGTTAACGAGTTGCGCATCGATGTCTCTGCCACCCTGTATTTAACACGCCAGAAAGTATTTTATAAAACCTACTAAATTGAGATTTATTTGTACATTATATTTTCAAGGTAAATATCGATTCTAGTTCACAAAGGACATTGCGTAACCCAGAAACAACATTTCAATAATAATTCAAATATATGGCCATATTGACTTGAAATAACAATAACAATTAACTTATTTGAGTAATTTGTTAGTAATAATACGTTTGATGCCGTTGTATCTGCTAATAATAGTGAGCCACGCAAGTGTTTGCTCAGCTCTCGACGTCAGGCGTACCGGTTTAATCAAACACTACAGCTACACATAACTACACAGCATCACTCCTACAATTTGTGTAGGAGTTTATTTAGTATATTCTTACGATGTTTTGGTTCCTAATAATAAATAATTGGTGTAAAGTACTGTCTACGGAATAACATGAAATAAATGTATGTTTTCGGTATCTTTGTTTTTTATATCTATTGCACTCCTCGCTGTAAACTTTATTTTGTACCTTTCAATACCCATTATGATAAGCAGTAATAGGAAAACATACATTTACACCATTTGGAATATTTTTCCTGGATAAGTATAGTCCTTACTCCCTGCTACGCCGTAGCGCTACGCCGTAGGCCTTTCATCTAGAAATAGATTAATAGTTTTTATGATGACTTCGCAGTTTTAAAATGCGGTTTTTGGTTTACAGGGCTGAAATCTCAGTGTTCTTAATCAGGATATATTCATCTTATGGGAAACATAGTAAATAGAAATCCTTGCTTGTCTACGCGAGAATTTTGAGTAAAGGGAAGGCTATGAATATTATATAAACGGGATTATTTATAAAGATAATCATCATTCACTATCATAATACTCAAACAAAGAAACGGTGGGCTCTTATTGGTGTGGTAGATAGCAATACCTACTGAGCGAGAATGACAACATAATCCATCTATATTACTATTATACTCTTTGACATAATCTGATCATCAATCTGAGCTGATTATACGGATTATGTCAACAGCACCTCACTATTGTCATAGACTCAGTTGATTGTCAGATCCAAGTGAAGCTGTACTAAAATGTATGTACATACTAATACCATGTGCAGCAGATAAGGTACACGTGAAAATTGAAATGTGTAGCATCACTCAGACCCTGGGCCCTAATTCACTCTGACCACTTAACGATTCCTTACCTCGAAACCACGTCAATTCCTTAGTTAATTACGACATCTGCTATTAACGTATTCTCTATGACACAATAGCATGGTTTGAACTGTCAAAATACGGTACGGTACGTACGGTTGACATTTCGATTCCTTGCCGTTAACAAGACATGATATTGACATGGTTTGCACGTGGTAAGATTTCACGGCGAATAATACAGAATTGGGCCCGTGGTGGAACTAACCAGGAGCAATAATAAAATAAAACAATATGTAATTATCTAGATAACAATATATTTTTGTCATCAACGACAAACTTAACAACAGACTACAACATAGATCTTCTCAACGAAACACCTGCGCAAAGTTTAAACATCACCTGAACACCTGTGAAATGTTTACCAACACATTGAGATTAGCTAAGGTCCATTATACAGATATAAATCCACGTTCACCTCACAGCATCCGAGGACGAAATAAATGCAACATAAATGGACGGCTTACAATATTTAGGATAAATAGGTTGCCAATAACGAGAGGCACTGCGGGATTCAAAGGCGTAGTGCTGGAGACGCATCTAAATAACAACTGCAAGCTGTTGGTAAACAAATCTACGAACAAAACAATCTGCAGGTTTGCGAACTCATTAAGTCATTACCACAAAAACACATTAGGTAACCTAAAATAGTTTGTTGTTAAAATAATATCTTATTCCTACTTACATTGCTTTTGGTTTGACGTGTTTAATACGTACGTAAATGATGAATTGACTCAAATAGAAGGCTGGCTGGTCAGACGAGCCTGCCTTTACATACATGAACGCTTAAGTGTAATCATAAAAACTTATAGGTACTTTAAATACAATTAGGTATAAGTTTAAAATTAACTATAATTACTCGTACAAAATATATTTGTTTCAGTGCACTTCTGCTCATTGTTATTTTTGTGGATAAAACAGTAATCAGGAAAGGCGGATGTCTTTGTTAGTGACACAATTTGAACTATTCACAAGTGTTCTCAAAGGGAACTGAAGTAATCATGCCGCCATATCATGTACAACGTGAAAGTATACAATTTTAATAGATATTTTATATACTTGAATACGCTATGTATTGTAATGATACAATCAAAGTATATGTCAATCATGATCAAATCCTAATATTAGAAGCGTACTGAGTGAGATTAGCAATCGATAAACTGTAGTAAGTAATAGATACCTGGATGTCAGCAGGGGACTCCACCAGCACGCGCAAGCGCACGGCGGCTCTGCGATACTTATACTGTACACGCCTAGTGTGGGAATGTAAAATGCTTTTGGCACTAACTTCAATAAATATTTATAATAATTTATATTACAATACATTCAAATTGATATTTACAGCTTATGAGTAGATACAGGTATATATATTTACAACGGTCGCTTGTTGAGATAATAAGGGGTAATGAGGTTCAGTTATAGCATGTTACATTTATACAAATACAAGTTATTATTGTGGGAACGTGTACAATATCTACAGCTGTAGCTGTACATTATAGTAGAAGCTCTAGCAACACTCACATCGATACCCGGAGCCGGGAACAGAGCGGCCATCCCGCGGCGCGTCTCCCGCACGACGCGAGCCCACGCCGCGTGATCGCCTATTACATCGACGCCGAACACTGTTTATTGATTCTAACATCTAACATTTGATTATATTGCACACATTCACTTATTTCTACGTAAATATCCATATAGAGTGGGCTAAAATCCCTCTCCGCCAAATTTTCGTAAACTCACCGCTTAACTACCTGATGGAATGACATGTTTGACGCACCTTCTATGTGACACTCTCTAAGCAAACTAAACGAAGCGATACCGAGGACGAACCGAATGTACAACTTTTTGCGTTTCAATCAAGAGACAGCTGAACGTAATCAGAACATGGGTTTTTACGAAATGGTACTTAATTTTGATTTGAAACGAATGGTTTCTAATTGGAACTAAAGTGTCGGTTTCATTTCTATTAGAAAATGTATGAATAGTTTAAAGCTGACATAATGAAAGTACAAGCAATGACGGAACCGACGAAACCATAAGTGAGCCTGCTTAGGAGCGCGCCGACCAGGCCGCGCTGGGGCCGAACTTGCGATCCTTGCGATGTGCCGACCGGAAGCACTCTACACGAACACTAGTGACAACTACTGATGGGGACATGACTCTGAACTCGAGGACGATACTTTACTTGAAACATGATATCTTCTCGTAGCACCGTTGCCGATCCATTGAATTTTAGCACGATTCAAAATGAAATTTGATAGATCTATGTTATCGTCATCTCTTTACAACTCTAGTTCTATTAAATTAGTCGCGGAATTGATCGATCTCTCTAATTTTTAAAAATTGTGATTTTAAAATTTTGTGATTTTAGTTTTTAAGATGAACTTATAGTAAACGGTAAAAGTAGGAGATTCTTTTTATAAAATTCAGTCGCCGCCTACTGTTAAAATCGGATTAATAGCTACTCTCCTAGAAAACTTTTTAAAAAATTTCATCACTCCCGTAGCGTCCATCGTCAGACGGTCGCATCGCGGTCTCGAGAGATTTCATTCAAAACCCGTCGGGCGGTGCATGTAAGGTTCGTAGTGTTGTTCCGTCACTCCGGACGGCTCGTCGTCAGCGCGTGGTACATCGCCTCCCTGTGCCAAGTGGACAGCCCTCGTCCTGCGGCCGGTCACGTCACGTCATGTCACGTGTCACGCCGGCACTGCCGCTCAGAAGAGCATGTGGCAGCGCAGGTTGGAGTTGGCTATTCCGTGGTGTGCGCGGTGAGGGCGACCCGCGCCGCCGCGCTGCCCTGCGCGGCCGGCGGGTCGCTGGCGGGGAGGGACAGTAGATGTTAGGCCTCCAAAAAAATCAGCGCGGTTGGCTTCGGCTCCAAGTTGGACTTCTTTGCTTCCACAACTAGGAACTCGATCTCCTGCGGACGATCAGTTACGATGCTTATACTTGTTTGTTACATACAATGTACCTACAGGAGATTTACCCTCGGTAAACATGATTATAGCTAATTAAAAGCAATTTGTCATGCAATATGTTATTCTACTTTGGGGGATGACTGATGTCTATTAACTATTAATGCAATATTCATTGATCTTAATTAAGTTGGTATCTTATTGATTGTGTAATGTTGTGACGACACGTGGATGGCTCACCGGTTTGTCCCTCTGTGCGAAGGACTCGGCGATCAACCGCGCCACATCTTGGTGCTGCAGGCCCTCTACGCGGTGTCCATCCACCGCGAGGATCAACTGGCCTACCTCCAACCCGCCAGCTTCATAAGCAGCCCCGTGCTCCTGGAATCATAATAATTTTATAATTAAAACAACAGTCTGAAATTGGGTTATTGAAATAACCAGCTCATAATGCAACTTCACCGATTTTGATGTGGTCGCAATTATCAGTTATTGCCACCTTTTGAATTGAGGCTTATGTCTACTAAATGAACTGCGACAGACTGTTGTTGAAATGCCGAGTGGTAGCAACTTACATGAATATTGATAATCCTGGGCAGCGGGTGCTTGGTGTTGGCGCCGCCCTCGATGGCGATGCCGAGGATGGGCTTGGTCTTCTTGACGGTGATGTGCAGGTTGCCGTGGTGGTCGGACACGACGCGCGCGGCGCGGGCCTCGTCAGGCGCGTCATGCTGCAGCCGCTGCATGGACTGGTGCCGCCGGATACCGCCCCGCTCCTCCAACAACGCACCACTATCCTCTTTCATGTCGAAACTTCGTGACAAATTGTGTGCTAACTCCTATAAAAAGTTACCACTTTTCCATAATGTTTGCTTTTATTTTATTGCTAGCTAAACAATAGGTCACTTTCGATTCTCTTGTGTTAAATTGACATCATAAATACGGATACAAATTACTTAGGTATATGCCTCCAATTCCTAAGTCCTAGTAACTAATTATACACATCCACACTAAAATTGTTACTCTACTATGCTAATAAATAGCAAATTCAATTCAGCCTCTAAGTACAAGTTAGTGCTCTAAGAATATTGAGGAGACGTGTAGCTGGGCGGCAGAGGGCAGTAACTCAGCGACGTGCTGCAGCCGCGGCGGGGCGACTGGTGGGTACATCTACAGGTAGACTTGATTTACGACCTTGTGCCTCTCAGTTACAAAATGTACAGTGAGTATAATACGTCGAATGTATTGAGAAGCTGTAAGTGAGATGTGTGCTAGAGGCTTGGATTCATGCGTTTCGATCACTCGGTGGCGTGGTTCAAAGTGGGTATATTTTACAAGTGTTACAATGTATTATGGAGAGAGTTCTTATCCCGTTTACCTACCTGAGTAGGTGAATTTAGTTACAGCAAAAATTATAGCAGACACGAACTGAATAAGAAAACAACGGAAATGCAACAAATAAATGAAAAAAATCTAGAAACCAAATAAAGATTTTTGAACGCATTTTTGTCCTGATATGCTTTTACGCCACCATGCTCTAATTGTAAATAAATAAAACTTGATTTCAATACAAAATAAATGAATTAGAAATTTAATTTATAATGCACTATTCAGGTACTTTATTACATTAAGGATTTGTGACATGATCTTCAGTTTATACTAAATTTTCATGCAGCACGTTAACTCGATCCATTCAAGACAATAGTACCTCTACAGGCTAATGAAATAACCGGAATGATAAATTAAATCACTGAGATGTGCGTCACTACTTCGAAATAAATTCATGGGTCAAATAAAATGTTTTACTAACAAAATTAACACCGAAATGAAGTGCAACGATAAGAGAAGTGAAAACATACAATAATTGAATAATTCACTAACACCAAGCAATCGTTTTGAATTCGAAGCAAGAACTTCCAATAAAAAAAATTAAGTTTTTTTTTTTAAATTTCGTGCAAATGTAAGAATCTTTAATGTGCTAGGACAGTTCGCTGGTCATTCCGGCGGCGAGAGGCCGGGCCACTTACTAGAGGTCGTCCCCAGTACCATGATTTTACTTTCTGCGTCCAGCCACCGAGTGATGAGCGCAGCCCCTCGAGATAGCCGCACTGAAACATCACACTCACTCAGGACCAGATCGTTCTCCCTCCGATACTCATCTATCTCGCGACTCCTAACACCCTGAGTTTTGCCACACAGCACCCGCTTGTGTTCTTTGTCATGTTCAATGTTCAAGTGACTGTTAAGCATCTAGCATAAATCTAGCTGAAGACTCTAGCTATAGGATTCAATAGGATATATCCTACTTAATAGATTTAAAATTCAGTCCGATGCGATTATGCTACGAAGTACATAGGTTCACAAAACACGTAATCTGTATACTCGAACAAAGTGTAAGGTAACATCATAACATCTATATTGAGTAAGTAGTTGTTCTATCAAAAACTGTATAAGATGCTAGAAAAATTAGCAAATACTACAAATTGCTAGCTATCTACAAAACATTACATATTATGTAAAGGTGAACTTATTTGCCAAGCCTTAATAATTAATATTACTTACTAACCCTGTACTCTATTTTGTTTGGACTGTTACAGGGTTTTACACCGCACGCTGTCATAACAAAAAATAATCTTTACAAGTCTTAGATATAAATAAAAATACATACCTGATCCTACATGTGAGATTTGTCAGATAGCATGAAACAAAAATGGAAAGGTTGTATCACTGTTCCTCTAGCGCCAGCCGAGCTAGAATGTAGTTGGTAACTTCAAGTCATGCAACAATTTGTGCTATTGTGCGCCTCGTCGTCGCGTTAACTTTCCATCAATTGTGCTGTCTTGGATGTGTCAAGAAATTCAGCGTTTGTTCATAGAAAAATTTCGTATTATTTGGAAAAGAATACTTCTTTTGTTTGTTTTTCGGGGCATTGTAGTTTGTAAGAAGATAATCAATTTGGTTCACCTTCCTACAGGTAATTTTACATATCACGTTATACATATATTACGGTAAAGAGCATTTTAGTTTTGCCAAGTATCCAAAATTAATTCCTATAAAAACATTTAAAAACTTCATATTCATGACTTTGCACTAAACATGGCTTTCTGTACATTCTTGTGCTCGTACGATACGATGATTCAGAAAACTTGTAAAACCAAGGGTTGGGCGAAGCTTTGTTGGATCGCGATAGTGATTGTTTCTACGTGTTTACCTAAAGTTGGCGTTGAACTTGTTGAGTATCTTAAGGTGGTTTACTAAGAACAATCTTAAGGACATGTAGAAAATACAAATCGCTAGGTTTGTCATAACGAGGCTGTTTGTTACAAATCTAGCGTGTATCTAGGGGCCGTATCTAGAAGCAGGCGCGACATGCTGCGTCTCGTTAGCGTCTTCTATAAATAATGAGATAACATCGGCCGATGTCGTCCGACACGCGCCGATCCGATGAGATGTACGACGCGCACCGGCCGCCGATATAAGCACCCGAACCACTGCTATCTATATTTTAGTATCGGCGACTCACAACCCCATTTCACATAGTTAAATATTTGCCGTTATACTTCGTATAAATAAATATTTTAGAGATTAAATTGAAAGCGAAGAGCTGTCGCTGAAAGTAAAGCTGACGTTTGAACTTTGTAACGCCGCATATAAACATGTGGAAGGTGTTGATTCGGATCTTGAAAAAAATATAATTACAAAAATACGTCTTAGCTTTACCCGATATCAATAAAGAGGCTTGATCAAGTTTACCCGGCCCTACCGAGGTGTTTATTGACGTTCGTTTGGTCTCTTTGGAGTAAGAATCAGATATAAACTATACCTCGTTAAAGCGTGCCTGGCGTCACATAATATACTCACCTTGTATATTATGTACAATGATTAGCGCTTGTTTCAGTTGTCGTGACTACACGCATGGACAAATACTTTTTTAAATACTTTTGTAGTTCGCGGTGACCTTTCCCGTAGTTTTATTGTAAGTGCACGCTTACGTACAATCTTAATTCGTAATCATACGTAACACACATACGGAGCAAGTGTATGAAGTCCGTTACAATAGAGGCTACACACATTACGGGTTGAAAGTTTTTAGGACGTGACGTTTACGGCTCTTTTGGAGTTATTAAGTAAATACGTGTTATCTGACTGTTACCATTATAAGTTTAGAGTTCTCATACTCAAGATATACATCTCGAGTATGAGAACTCTAAACTTATAACACGCGGCAAGTACATCATGCGGCGTAGACATTTATAACCTCAAGCAAGTACAGATACGAGTTTTAACCGCTTCCGTGACAATAGAGGATTATTAACCTGTTATTATAAACTTCAAGCACCGTTAGCTTATAAATTGTAAAGATAACCTCGTATCGTCTCATCGAATAACGATGCGCACTCATTGTCAATCGTAATTACAAACGAAACTTTTCCATTATCTATGTTCCAAATCTCAATATCCGTTAGATACTTTATGATTTCAGCAAAATTTAATTTAGCCATTGGATAACGTATTGTATGAACGGCAATGTATGAAGGCTTGGTGTTACCGTTGGATGTGTGCCAGATGAAACTAACAGCTCTATATGTTGGTAACTCTTTATCTACTAACATGAATAGTAATTGCCAATTAAATCGTAGTTACACGTGCTTGCCACAAATATTACAAATAGCACTGTATAATAAGTAATAGATCCGAATCTGTGTTGGATTCAGTTACCTACGTATCAAAATAACAAGTTCAAACTGTAATCTATCTTCCTGGTTCGTCTGGCAGACTATTCATAAAAGTTTCAGATAAAAGAAAATGTATTAGCGTTTCCTTTCATGGCATCTTTTTTCAACTATGTTGGTTTCAAGACTTTCAACTCTATTGAAATATTATTATCAATAAACCTGGAACCGTTCAATGGACCAACGTAAAAATATTATGAGAAGCTGTTTCACTTAACTTTAAGCAAAAGTTGAGTGAAATTCTGAAACTGAGCTCGGTCGCTTATAAATCATCTATTATGACTGTGTTAAGAGAGCCAATAATATCGTTGATGAATGAACTGTAATCAGGGCGATGAATAACAGCGTCCATCTTTTGTAGAAAATAATTCTATTGAGGAATAAAAGGCTTTTATGTTTAATTTTTAATTTAAACCTATTGAGATTGCTAATAGTAATTGGATTCCCAAGAGAGTGTGCTATTATGTAGCACACCCTCTTGGGTTTGATTTGATCACTTCAAAGGACTGTTCTCTGTATGGGTCCGACATTTATTGTATAGCATGATAATGTTGAGAGTGATTTAGTAGATTCGTGTCATTAATACCAAATATCATTTACTTAAAGTAGCTATAGCTCATTTGCACTTTCTAAACGCTAACACTAAAAAGACAACCCCACAAATCGCTCACTAAACGAAATAAACTACTAGTTATACTAGTCTCGCTATTAAAAGTAGGTATAGCGCACTGAAGTAGTAAGTAAATATAATTTCAGTTACACGTTTCCACTATGTCCACATAAAAAAAATCCTTTCATACATAGTAACAGGACCTTTCCGCACTTATTGATTTCGATTCCATCATATCAGACGACAACTCTATTTCGTTCGATTCTCTATTTATAGAGCGGGAATAAGCCGCCTTACACTACGGGTTTAACTCTTGTGTAATACGCTTAAGTCAACATACAACTATTGGTAAGCTATGTATAGTGAACCGTGAAAGCTTCTGGAGACAAAGCCACGCCCTGTTAGTGAAACCCGCTCTAATACTGTAACCGTATCGAACAAAGCCGCCATTAATTTCACTTTTGCCAACCACCGAGTACGCTTCACTAATCGGTGTAAACACCTCGATAGATTGAATTACAGACTTTCTTCGCGTGAAATATGATAGGTAGGCATGTGTCAGACACGTGTGTGGTCAGTTGAGAGGTGTCCGATAACCACCATATTCTACCAAGACAGAAAGTTGTACGTACGGAAAATAACACGACAAGTTGCTATAATATCAATTTTATCATACGTATGTATTTGTCTTCAAATAGCAGCTTTATAAATTACATTCGCATGGATGGCACCTGACTGCGACACAGAAAATTCTTTCATTGAAAACGTAATCGTGTTTTAGAAATACATAAGTGATTTGATACAATGGACAAAAGAAAGAAATCCGTGACAATTGAATTAGAAACTGGAACACGTAGATTCGGCAATGCATTCGTAGAGCGTAACCCTGAACACTTAAAAAATAATCCTATTATAAAAGGAAGGTTTATGAATCTCACTGGCTACTCATATTTGAATAGGTTTGTTATCTCGTACAGCCTGAACTACTGAACCGATTTTCCGGAAATTCAATATTGCGAACACTGGACGAATGAATTGCGAATTCCATACGAAACTAATTTTCCTGTTTGAAATTATAGCCATGGCCGCTTTATGTCCCTCAACATAAATAAGAAGAATGATAGGTACCTGTAAGGTAATTACGTAACACACTTACAATGGCAATACCTTCAGTTGTGACAGTTCAGTAACATTTATCGCATTATTTACGTTGTTGAACAGACGAATTTTTCAAACATAGGACGTAATGTCACAGATTACTGAATAGTTACTACGGTAATGTATTAGCAATCTCTTTTAAAATCTTTTGGATTGTGATTGAATGTGTTACGCAATTACGCTGCTGGTCTACCTATTATTACGGCGACATGCGACCACGTAAATAATCATAATATTTTTTTTTTTTTCTTTAAAAATATAACTAAATTAAACTTCTTTTGTACTGCTAATCCATTTTACATAACAAACGCATAAAGAATGGAGCGTATAACAAAGATGTTTAATTAACTTCGCTTTGTTATACATTTCCTGATTAATTTTCAAAGGATTTATTATGTATTCAGAGTTTTACCTGTTATGACCGTTAGGTACCTACATGCCATGATAATATCGGACCGGAGTGGTAAATCATCATTCTCCTGCCCTTAAAGCCCAGTGTGGTAAATATTGGTTTTTAATTTAATAGACATGAATAATACATGATGCTGTGTGAAAAATCACGTAAAAAAAAGTATACGACACGTTTATAATTATGGTTTTCGATACGTGGTAAAGGACAATTGACTAAGATTTAAAATTCTGCAAATTACTGAGTTAGAACTAGTACTTAAAATTTATGCACATAGGTAATGCGTGTGTCAGTGAATCATAGAGCACCTGAGCGTGTAAATAATTCAAGCATCCAAATTATACGAATAACTTTTAAATTAAACAAGATTAATAGTCCACTGAGCTGCGTACTTACGCCTTATTCTTATTATTACAACAATGGCGAATATGTATGTTAATCGTTACTTTAATTAGGTTTTATCGGGCGGCGTGATTGAAGTGGTAAAAAAATAAATAGTGTTCACGAGACATGGGAATCGCAGGTGGTTGGCTCGGTTGTTTCCGGTTTGTCCAGTTTTGGATGATGTCCGCGTGGGAACTAACGGTGCGGCTGGCAAGACCATTTGTTCATAACCATTGTGTTTGATTAACACAAGAACATTAATCTTTTAGTTATATGCGTCGACGCGGACACGACGCTGTTGGTGATTGGTATCTCAAGCGCCAATCGTAAAATATGGTTAAAACAAAAACACTCTCATATTCATAATTATTATGCGTAGGATGAAAATGAATTGTAATTTTTGTATTATTTTTATTTCAAAAATATACATTAAGTAGATAAGATTTCCTAATATATTTTTACTTCTTTGTCTTCAGTAAAAGACCATTAATTATACTAAAATCTACTTTGGTGACCACGTTGTTTGCGTAACGCTCGCTTTCACACCGAACCTCGCACTTCATTCATAAATCCATCTCGAAAATATTCGCTTTGACTGGTTTAGTCTGACGTAATTTATTTTTAGTACCTTTCCTATATGATGTTCGATTATTCTGTCGGGCCAGGGATGTTATTGACTACAAATCGAATCAATGGTGTGCGTGGGTGGCCATAGCCATTGCCTATGGCATACAACCAATTCTACCTCAAAGCGACGCGATGCGGCTTGCGTAGCCAGTCGAGTATCAAGTGAACTCGATTCGCACAGTGGCCGCGCTAGGCGCTCGCTTTGCTCTTGCGGTCAGTTTCGCTCCAAGCGTCGACACATGTGCACGTTTAACTAACTTTACAATTACTAGCTTGTTTACAAATAGAAGGTAGTGCAATCTCGCTGTCAACAGGATAACCGTGACAGGTAAGTTAAATATTAAATGGAGGCCAGTGTGCCAAATATAGTTTTATGCATCGGTACTCGAGAAAGATCCGCTTACAACATCGCAGTTAGTTTACTAGGGTGTAAACAAAACAATACGATTGTGTATCTTTTGTTTTTGGACATTATAATGTGATGTGTGCAAGTACCTAGTGCGAAGATCGTGGATTGTTTTTTTGTGTATCTTGCCCACATTTTATTTTTTAAATTCTGGTGACTAAGAAAAGACAGCTTTAGTAGCAACACTGTCTAGTAGGTCAATATTGATTTTTATATAAAGATTGTAGAAATCAAATAATTTTGGCTTGTAGGTAGGCCAAAATTATTTGATTGCCAAAACATTTGAGTGCCTTGTGGCACTTAAGTTTAAATACAAGTAGTTAATGCATATAGTCCACAATATGTGCTAACATTCACCATACGTAGGTACGGTCATGTGGTTTTACTCAGTTCGTTATTATCAAAGCAAGTTTAGCTTGCATTCGGCCGGTTCTTTTCGGGCCATGGGCAGAAAAAATGGTCCTTGTCTCACTTCGTTGTATAATATTATGTGCCGCGCAATTCGCTTTAGATTCAGTTTTTTTCTAAAAATAAAAGCATAATCTTTGTAATAAAAACTGAATCATTAGTATACTCGTTGTGTTTTTATCTTGTTTTATTATAATTTTGGTTACCGAGCAGGTCACGACTCGAGTTCCTTGACATATAAAGTACCCAGTGCATTTAACTTATTTTCATGAACTATTCATTTTACCGAAGGTTACGCTTACGTCTATCTATCAATCACTTCGTGATAAATATTACCTACTTTATTATATTTAAAAAGTCAGTCACTTACAATTCCTGCTTGACGACTTTAAAAAAAAACATGATATTTGGTTGCTTATTAATTTGTTTACTTATTGGTTTCGATGGGATATTGAGATTAACAGTCGTAGAGAAAGTAGATTATATAATTAATTTGTCTCACTCGATGCTAATATTATGAAGCAATGGAACCAAGAACCAACCCAACCACAGCCCTTTAGTTTTCGAAGCTCAGTTTACCTGTTAACAAATTTTCTATGTTTTTGCGTTTGGGGCACCTACTAAATATTGATGCCTGCTGTTTTAATTGTCAAAGATAAAGTAGCTGATTCCAATTTGGCAATATAAGTAATATGGAAGGTTTGTTAATCCTCAGTATTTCGTAAAATATTATTTTTCCTGCGTTTTATGGCGCTACGCGTGACTGACTTGTTGAATGCAACAAGGACAGCACAGCTCGACAGAAGGCCTTCAAGAGATGTCTGTATTGCTATTGTGTTATCGTAAATTATGCACTTTTTTATCTATCCACAACACAGCCGGCGAAGCTCCATGACACGCTTTCTACGATTGGAATGGAATGGTAGACTATACACCATTTGCTAAGAGAGATTCAGAACCAGTGGTATAGGCATCTGATAGCTGGCGAGGTGGCGAGCACTATTGAGATTGGGCTAAGTGCATTAGACTATCAAAAATATCAAGGCTGCTATGTTTGAGCACTTCGTTTCTATTTCTGAATGTAATGCTCCAATACTACTTAGGTACTTTTAAGCTTAACGATGGTAATAAAAGTGCATTGCTTGATTTCAGTTTTTATCGTGTTGTTGAATAAATATGATATCGCAATCTACTTGCTGCTTTTGATCAGTTCTGTGATACATAACATCATGTATCTAAGTGATAGGAAAAAGAAGCGCTGTTTCTACATAATTTTGTGTTATCGTGCGGAATCGACAAGTCTTTATTTTCTATTGTATCGCCGCTCACGAGATAACACTACACGAGAAATATTGTTGAGATCACGAACCGGAGCCGTGCCGTGCAAAGGGGTTAATGTTACAGTACACCTTCCTTATACAGTTTGTTGGACAACTTTCCGGCCCTTTGAAAAAGAACCGTTCTCTCGTTTACTTGATTTATATTACCGAATTACTGGTGTAGTCAACTGGCGTAGTAGTTAGTCGTTTACGTAAATGCGTTATTATTATAGTACAGTACGGAAACATTTTCCACGATCCGGCCCCATTATTAATGCAGTGTACGAATGGGGAGACAGGCATTGATTGGGCTAATGTATTAGGTTTACGGTACGCGAAAGCTGTGTAGGTAAAGATTAATGTCGACCCGCAGGTCACAATAGCGCACGACCAACATGGAGAGATTGCAGCGAGCCCTAGAAACTACACAGAACATTACAACTCGGTTATTTAATACACGTAGCACTTGCTATGGTGTTCAACATTTTTGAACAGGAATAAAAAGGCTTTCTTTTGTAAAACAGTCTAGCTCGTAAATTATTGATACAGATAAAAAAACATTAAACTTAATTTAATTTGATAACCCAAATAGATATGATTTTCATCGCCCTAATTCAAACTTAGTTTTTAAACCGAACGCGTCCCATTTCATTCAAATTGACCACACTGATACTTTTTTTACAAGCCAACAACGATCCAATATATCCAAACCTTGTCTTTTCCGTGGACAGAATTAATGAATCACAGACGATAGCGGATAAATAATAAATAGGCGGTATAGGCAAATGAGCATGCATCGCTGAGGCTCGCGAGCTCTTGAGCAGGTTTGTATGGACAAACAAGGCTGGCAATTAGCGAGGTGGCGTGGGAGAGCGCTCGTGATAGCATAACGTCGCAGTCCCGCTAGCCAAACAAAGCGGACGTTCATCGACTGACGGGGCCATGGGGCCGTCTTAAAACCCTTGCACTATTTCACCATCGAACGGCACATAACCATATGATTTTCAATGGATAAGTACCTCCTTTCTCCACCACTAACATACTTATGCAAATTCGTCTTCGTGAACTCGCTACATGAGCCACAAGCGTTCCTTCTAAAATACATTTTCTAGTTTAAATATGTTTTATACTGTGAACGATCACCATTTTTGTGCAAATATGAAGAAAACTCAACTATATTTTACTGAAATTTTTCATATTACAGCGTTAGGTAATATGTCAGTTTCGTGTCCAATTTTATGAGTGACAGTATCCACTATATCATTCATGCCTAGACATTTATGTTTTGCGTGATGTATAGAATCGTCTTTAAAGTCCTGAGTGTGTAGGTACACGAAACTGTTTTCATTTTAATTAATGAACTAGCACTTAGATTACTTTTTAATAGATTAAATTCTTGCACGAAATACATTTAATCCGTGAAGACCACCAGTATTAACTATAATTGCCATGCACTCAAGTAAAAGGAAGAGGTTCTATTTTAGGTTACTTTTTGGTGACTCATCTCATATTATTTAGTTTTGTTTGGAGCTGGAAAGATTAATAGGAAGTAATAACCGCCTGTTCAGAAGTAGCTGGCAGCAAGTTTTGAAACCAGTTAATCTCCTTTTTACAAAAAAGTTAACCAAAGTGAATAAAGTAACAACTTTTTATGCTCAGTATCTTTATACAACTTGTTTGGCCCAAGTGAAGTAAATATAAACACTTGAAACATTTCGAGAAACACGAAGTAGAAAGTGGCACGACGAGTTTACGGGAAACGGCAGGTAATTGCAGGAAATATTGGGTCAGGCCATACAAGTACCCCCCTGCTTTTCCTGTTTAGACTCTCAATCTTTTCAGTTTCCTGCGTTTAATTGATCAACATAATGCAAATAACGTTTACAATGTACTCAATTTTTCCGCTATAAGAACTGTATTATTGGTTCATATCACTTTATAATATCGCGAAGGCGCTGCGTTTTAGTTATATAATTTGCTTTTAGCAAAACGGCATTGTGCTATATTTGGTAAATGTCACGCGATATGCAACAAGCCGGTGCATGTTATGCATCCAGATAGTTATGTATGCAGAAATGATAAGATTACCAAATTCTCTGCACAAGTCATTTCTGAGGAACAGAAAAAATGAGCCAGATGTTGCGGCAATCTACAGTAGATTTGTGATGAACACAAATGAAATTCTGTCTTGCTGTTTCTTAACTGAAACAAGCGATTGACACGGACATACCAAGGCCCACTTGCACAGATACGGCGACCGGCGACGCAAAGGAATTGCTAAGTGGGACGTCGGTGTATTATCACTAATATCGCCAAAGTAACGGTATCAAAATGTCATGACAGGTACATTAAGTACAATTGCCGTAGACATACCTAACACACTCACCTAAATGTGCGACACTTTACCATAACATTGTTTTTGTAGCGAAAGTATCCTACTTGTTGGCACCTTACGATTTATTTGGTCTACTGGCCTCAACTAAGTGAGAATCTCAAAATGTTAATCACTTATTTATTGACTAGTTGAATATTTTATTATAATTGGACAAGTACGTATCATTTAGATATCGTATCGTTTTGATTAAACCTTATGGATTTGTCATGTCTGTCTGTCTGTCCGTCCGTACGTCACAGCCACTTTTTTCCGAAACTATAAGAACTATACAGTTGAAACTTGGTAAGTAGATGTATTCTGTGAACCGCATTAAGATTTTGACACAAAAATAGAAAAAAAACAATAAATTTTGGGGGTTCCCCATACTTAGAACAGAAACTCAATTTTTTTTTCCATCAACCCCATACTTTTGGGGTATCTATGGATAGGTCTTTAAAAATGATATTGAGGTTTCTAATACATTTTTTTCTAAACTGAATAGTTTGCGCGAGAGACACTTCCAAAGTGGTCAAATGTGTGCCCCTGTAACTTCTAAAACAAGAGAATGATAAAAGTAAAAAAAAATATATGATGTACTTTACCATGTAAACTTTCACCGAAAATTGGTTTGAACGAGATCTAGTAAGTAGTTTTTTTTAATACGTCATAAATCGTAAAACGGAACCCTTCATGGGCGAGTCCGAGTCGCACTTGGCGGCTTTTTCTTAATTCTAGGTTGATGTATATTGCAATTTAAGTATATATTTTGATCCCTATAAATTTTAGAGCAAATCTAGGATGTTATAAATGGACTTTTACAAATTATATAGGTAATCATGGTGATGATTAGAATTCTGTAGGAACTTCAACATACGGCCCTCATTTTAAATTCTGCACCATATTAAAATCCAACCTTATCCGAAACCTATCAGCTACACTCGAAAGAGAAAGTACCATACTAAAGGCCCCATGAGTTACTTACGATGTCACGTACCAAAGTAATTTGGAGCATCGTAAAAGTGTCACTATCTCCCCATTACACCATGGTTAACTTAACATTCCTTGGAGACATTATGACATATTTTCCCAATGAGTGATAAAAAACGTCTAAGTAGAAAATGTGGCACTTGAGTTACTAACTCAGCTACAGTATGATACTCATAATGTTTCATTATTGATGTACTTTCCTCTATTTACATGCACAAATTAATATGGACAAACGACAAAAGGCGTGGGCGATGCGCACGCGACGCCCCACTTCCGGCAAGTCTGAGCTCTTCTCAAGCGCAACATGTACTCGTATTGTTATTAACGCAGTTTGTTTATATTAAACAATTTTTAATGGATAATATAACTTGATTATTACAGGAAGTATGGACCAGTATTGCTTGAAGTTTTTAATCCAGTTATAGAAAACTAAAAAGTTTTCCTACAAAATTCCGTTCCAATACATTAAAATTACTTTCCAATAAAATTGGTGATTGGATTTATTGTTTTATTGTTGTAAAGTAATTGCATAAAACTATTATATGAGTATCAATCGTTTTCGCAATCATGCAATGACTTCATATGTTTATCGCACACCAATATCTTATCTTATTTTTTCCGATATCATTATCATCGTTACTGAGTCAGAAGTTTCTGAGAATTTGTTCTCAGTGCTTCCTTTGGGTGTCCGCTTGTCGTGTCGAATCTCACCCACGGTAGGTTACAGTGAGTCACGATTTGTACCAACTACCGGACCTGTAAATGCATTTGATTCTGTCGGCCCGCTTTCTCGGATATTACGTGTATTACGACACCATCTCACATTAAGTTCCATATGACTAAAATGTAATACTCAATATCCTATAAGATAGCGAAACTTTTGGATAACTTACTTCCTATATCTGTAAATTTTTATAAAATTATATTAGTTATCAGAGATCTTAAGAACTACGCATACTTTGAATCTCTTCTCACTCCCCCCCCCCCCCCCCCTATTCCAAACGGTTTTGACGTGACAATCTTTGACTACCACAACGCAGAGAGCATAAATCAAGTGCCTATTAATAACGACGCAAATTGTATTTGAAAGCGTCACAGAGAAATAATGCCACCGCGTTTAGCAACACTTTCGCTGGAGAAAGCTATTCGTGCAATAAAATATCTTTGTCTTACGCTTAAGATGCGCGGAACGACTGACTAGTTATTAATCACTTTTATATTACCCAGCGAGCGAGCACGACTTACATAGATGCGATTACCATACAACTATATCAGTTAACGACGCCTTCTTATAGTAATATGTATATGAAGATACTTGTTTACTCAAGACAAACTAAACTTGCTATTAATTTGGTTTTATTGCGTATAATGCTGTATTCGTATGTAATAAAATTTGCATTTCGTATATCTCTTATCGAACGTGACTTGACTAATATTTGTAACAAATTAAATGATATCAACCTATTATTAATGTCAGATTCTATATCAGTCGGCCTCTCTTCCGGGACTAACGATTGGTCCCCAGGGGCTCTTAATCACTACGAACGGCAGGTAGAATTGTGATTGATGAGGTCATTGGATGTTGAGATATATTTCGATTTAATCATTCTTTAAGAAATCCTGCGCCAAATGAACCTACTTCACTTTTTGCTAGCCCCGTTTTCTCTTGGATCAACTGAGATTACTTGTGTAATCATTTCAAAATGGTTCTGTGTTGCCTTACCATAAAATAATGTCTCGACACTACCTGACGGCGGCACCCACGCCTGGCGCCGAGATGAAACCGCGCTTATTTAGGATTTCACCACTCCCAAATGACCATCGTTACTTACACAACTATTGACCAACGGCGCTGCGCCAAAGTAGTGCGTGTTGCCACTTTTTGCGCGGTCTGTACTTACTCGATCAGATATGATTGAATGTGTTTCAATTAATGACTATAAACAGTTTCCTACTTAGGCAATAGATCTTGTATCAAGCAGGCTACACAACTACTAAACTGTTCCGTTGTTCATGAATTGTTTTGTGGTACATTGTTATTGCGTTAACTATATTTTTAGGCAATGAGCGAGACCTTAAGAATAATAAAGTTGGGCACTTGCTAGATTTGAATTACTTGTAAACAATCATATTTATATTAAAAAATAATGTCTTATTTTTTCAGAACAGAGTATTCAAAACTCGAAAATGGAAAGCTGGCTGGGCGATGTCAAACGCGTCAGAATCCCGCGGCCGAAATTCGGGAGCAAATATCCCGCCGAACCGCCGAAGGATTACCTAGAGGATTGTGGAGGGGATCTTGGCAAGCAACGCCGCCATGACAAAGACCTGACTAAGGCGACAGAAGAGCTCCGCCGATCACTGCAAGAAAAACTATGACCTCCCAACAGATCATTAGGTCTAAATTAGCTTTAACCCTAGCCAATGGCATAATGACCCATACGCGCCCGTTTAAGCGATTACACAAGCACTTTGACGGACATTATTCGATATAAATGAACGTGATTTGCTAAATTTACGAAGTGTTACGGACACGTGTTACGCGTGTTAATCGTCCGGGTTATTGTTATCATAGCTACTAGTTATAGTGTTATTATTTTGTTAAACATTCAATTTAGTGATCGACTTTAAATGTACTTCATCGACGGGATAAAATCAAATGGTAACGTTAAAAAGACAAATTCAAATCACACAATGAGACTTCTTGGTATAAAATATTAAACCATAAATCGTACCCATGTCATGATATAATTCCAGATGTAATTTTGAATGTCAAATGCCCCTAGTACGAGTACCGATTTTAACAGAAATGGCAGGTGTGACGTGCTTTGTTACAATATTTGTGTTAATAAGTTGCTATGGTCGGAAAGACATTAGTATTCTTATGTAAAAAGACTGTCAGTATTAATTTGCATACATTTGTTCTCTTGTTTAACTAAAAACTAATAACAATTTTAAAATTTGCTTTACTTGCCATAAAGCAGAAAAAAACATGGCTTATTCTCGTGTTACTGAATCATGTTTAGCTACGAAACCAGTAATATTGTTAGCAACGATTAGACATAGTTATTTAGACTGACATTATTTTAGAATAAGTTTATTGAATCTCGATGAGTATTAAAATACTTTTATAAATAAATAATGATGTATCGTTTATTGTTGTTTTATGTGTTAGTAATGGTGTTAATGTATCTAGCGCAGCAATGCAATACTGATTTAGAACAATTTATTTACCTAGTAAGAAAGAGAGGGAAAAACTGCTCTGAAAGAAATATTCCTAAAATATTTCTAAGGCGTCCTTCGTTTCTATGTAGGTATGTATATCTATTGTAGACATATATAAGCTACTCTACTAATATTTCATACAACGTTTTAGATGGACTTGTGAGATCAAGATGGCCGTGTCAGAGGGCTGGCACGGTGCCAAACTATTCAGTTACAAATGAGTTTTGGTGGGTATCCACTGTGTTCCAAGAAACATACATATAAACAAGAGCTTCTGCTTATTCCGACGAAATTGTTCGATAACTTAAGTTATACCTACAGTTATGTAAACTATATTTTTATTCTTTCTTGTTCTGCTATACTTTTCCTTGTGATAAATCAGACTGGGCATTTACCGATGTGATCTTTAAAGGTAGTAGTTCCTACAGAAAAAGTTGCTGTTAAATGTTAACAGCAAGATTGGTATGAAATGTCAAAACGTTTACTGTTGTAAATACCATCGCAAGTTTTTCCTGTATTATTGTTACCAAGCGTATAATCAGCTTTTGTTCATGTACATAAAGCATATACTAAACGTATTGAAAAGATCTGTAATTTCTGATTTTCGTCCGGAGTAACAAGAAATATATTGTAGGATATTGTTGTCCGAAGTTTCAGAAGTTCGTGATTGGATAACATAAAATGCTTCGATGGAACGAGAGTTTTAAAGCACTTTATGTAACCCGTCCCAATTTTCTAAATCGCAATTTGTTTTGGTCTATTTAAACGTGTTATACGTGGAAGTCATGTCGCTAGTTAGCCGCATTTTCCATAAAACTAGCTAAGTTCGCCTCACAAGAAAACCACGTGTAAAGGAGCTTAATTCGTGTATCCCAATATTGGTAAGAAACATAATGTTAGGGATTGCCCATAAGTTTAGCACACAATTTTTCTAACAAGATTCTGTGGAACGAAGTAAAAATCAATGGATTACTTACGGAATCATCGTAGTGTTGTGTGTGTAGCGCGGTGGTGCTGCCCTCTCGCGAGTTGCATGGGGACGAGTGTCGCCTCGAACGCCGCCCCTCCTCCTCGTACTCCTGCACATGAACGTGCGTTATATCCTTACATGCCGAACAATATGCAAGCTTACATTACACGTCACAGACCAACCAATGTGAAACGCAGTAGAACTACAAGAACAAAACACTAGACAGGACCGTGTCACAAATCATAACATGCATCACACTTTACACGCAAGAAAGTAATACAAGCAAACTACGTAACTCTATGTAGCACACGATAAAGTTCCGTCTAGACTACAACCTACATACAAAGTTGTTTATTAGTTATAAAAAATGTCTAAGACATAAGGAGGAAAGTTAGGGGAATGTGCAACAGCGAAGACTCGCGGTTAAACTGCAGGGCGAGGGATGACCAACTAACGTTCTCGACGATTCAATTGATTTTTCACGCTATTTTTGCATGTTGGCACAGTTTCGACTAGCGCCGACGCCGCGCGGAAGTGCTAGGTTGTTAAGTATTGTTATCGCTCTAGTAACACCTAAACTATGCTGAAAATAACAAAAAGTCACATAACGCAAATACATATGGTAATTTTACTGGCAGAGCTTTGTTCTATGCTTGACATGTAGTTCAGCAAATAAAAAATTAAACTCACAATATTATTTTTATGAAAGAAATTTTATTACCTGTCCTATACTACAGACTCATGCTATATACTCATATTGATATTACTAGCCTGAATAAAAACCCAATTAAATTAAAGATCATGCCCCATCGAAGTCGCAAAAAATGGCAGATCAAGTGTGCAGTCTCATTTGAATTGGCTTCGTTTTCAGTAACAAAATGTACAGTAATAAAAAACAGATTCCCACGAAACGTAATAATGTATTGTTTACTTTTCATATCTGTTGCATAACAAAAGTGTAACATACATAATGGCTGCTTGTTAAAGGATAAACTTCCGTGTAGACGCAGATACACACGGTTATCTGAAAATTCACAACTTAATTTCGGTAGGTACCTATATCGTGAAGGAGGGAAAGTAGTACTCTCGGTTAGATGGATACTTATCATTCTACACTGACTATTCTTAATTATTTAAAAACAAAAAGTTATATCATTTAAAACTGTAAGTGAAACTTACAGCAGGTGTGAGCTTATAGTTGGTCACCTGCGTGTGTAATGTCGAATCGAACTCGTTCGCTATTATCGCTTAACCGGAGCCATTGAACGCAATACATTTATGTGTAACTACAATAAACAGTCACGCAACGTATAAAAGCTAAAGAGTCCCATAATATGAAATAAAGTCGACCCAAATCCTAGTTCAATTTGAGTAAACAACATTATAGTGTTTTCGTTTTCATATAAAACTACTTAGTCTGATTGGTTCTGTGTCTGGTGCATTTTGGTTTCGAATTCACTATAGGTTTTACATTTTACATACGAGAACATACCTACGTCTCCTAATTAAGCAGGAATTTAAATACTCCCACTTCTTATCTCCAAAGAAAAACACGTAAATACATGGTATATGGACTGCACAGTCGTAATATGCAATATCTATTCATAAATCATAGTACGCAGTGTGTACGTAACCTATCAGCGGCATGTTCCCGCGTTAATCTTAAGTGTCAACACAGGAAAATAGGTCATTCCAACTCTCGTAGCAGTCGTAGCCCACTGACACAACCGGTAGTTTTAAAAGAGGACTTTATCGTAGCACCTGACTGCTACAGATCGTAGTTATTGGCGCCGATTCCCTTGTTCACAAACTAAACTAAATTTAAGTTCAGTGCATCTTTTTCTTTGTATTTCATTAAGAAAAGGACGAAGACAAATATTAGTTTAGTTCTGTCAAAGATGTGATTCAAAACATGGCTACCAAAAATACGTCAATATACGTCAGGCGCTGACTAATTTGACAGGACTAAACTAATATTTAACTTCTGTCCTTTTCTTAATTAAATAGAAAGAGAAAGATGCACTGAACTTAAATTTAGTTTAATTCATGAACAAGGGAATCGGCGCCATTGTCAGGTTTTTCTTCGACCGTTTACAAAAAGAGATCCTTGAGACTACGAGTCTACGAAACGCTACGCGTGCTACGTGCTACGAAAGTTACATTGCAAGAATGGAAGTCAATTATTTATTATTACAGTAGGTGATATAGGTACCCACTTCAATTATCTCTCAGTATTTCAGTTAATTAATTAAAACGCCACAGATAACGCTATCATAGATGGCATGACAACGGTTGAATGTACTGCAACAATGACTCCCCAAAGAGAAGACATCAACGACCTGGTTAACATATTGCTAATTTAATTAACTTTATTGATCAGTTGTATGTTGTTGGGTTATTACTTTTGATTAAAATTACAAAGAAGATATGAAATTAACGTATAAGAGTCGCTGTAAGCTTTAACCTAAGCTTTAGCTTTTTTTTTTTTAATTGATAAAAAATGTAATATGTTGACGTTTTTGCTCCCTTTATTCACCGCCGCGTAGAATCGATTAGGGAGAGGGCTGTAAACAACAACCCCGTTAATTATGCAGGACAATCTGTGGTCTGCGTAGAATTTGCTTACACCTTTCTAAATAAAAGCCATACGGGAATTTATGCATAATGTTTAAATTATTAATTTTAAGCGCACAAGGGAACATCTTTGAGCAGCAAAATGTTAAACATAAACAATGATTTTTATAGATCTATTAAAAGAATATTATTATAAAAAGAAAACTAATTTTAATTAAAGCTTCAAGTTGAATGTTAATCCTTCGTAAATTTAAAAATGCACGTTCTGTTACTGTTGCAGCTTAAAAAAATTCAGGCGCTTAACAATCGTTTATTTTAATTAAATTACAAATGTAAAACTGTATACACCCAACGACTAATTGAATATTAATGTTTGTTTTAACGGACTCTCTAATTAGATATTAACGTTCATTATATTCCTGTTAACTTATAAATACATTGCATGTCTATGTAGGAACACGAAATTTACATTAAAGAGCGGGTACCTACAGTTTTTACACAATGAATCACACGTAAATGAACAAACATATTATGAAGTTGATACTAAGATCGAACAAGCATTTTAAATATTCTTTAGAAATGTCACGTTTCAAACTGCTTAAATAACAAAACATTGGAACTAAGACCAAAACTGTAAGCTAGCCTGAAACTTCGAACCGAAAATAGAAAGCAATCTCATTACATGTCTAGGGTTATATCACGGAGAGGGTGAGAATGTTACCGAACTGTGTATGAAAGAAAGTATAGAGAGTACCTTGGCCATGGCGCGCACGTCCATAGGTACGTAATCGCGAAAGGCGACGCGGCGTCGCCGCCGCGACGTCATGCCGAGCGGCCGGCGCGCCGCGCACTGATAAAGTCAACCGCCTGAAGTCACCCTTGCCGCCATTACCGCCCTTACCGCCCTTACCGCCCTTGGGACGCGCCCGTCCTACGGTTTGCTTAAGAGGCTCCCTGTTAACTTTACATTTTATGGCGCACCCGCGGCAAGTACGCCGGAAATATTTTTAATTATCTACCCTACTCAGTGAAATACTGTGCGGTCAATAACTGTCGCTTTAATAAATTTAAAAAAGTGTATCATTTAAGAGCTTAATTAGCAATTGGCCGTGTTGAAAACGTTTTATACGGGACAAAAAGGATTTATATTATACATCACCACTAGAAGATTAGTTAGGTAGTTGTAACTGATAAATAGTACACAAAACCCTGACAACTTTTGCTTAGGTAAACATAAAATAAACATTTTGTTGTGAAGAAGAAGCCTGTTCCATTTATCTTTGTCTATTTCGGACACAAAGGTAAAATACAACGATACTTGCGGCTGAAGGTTGACAAACAAGATAAGCTTACATAACAAGCTTCTATTGGACCAATTTTAGTTTAGGAAGTACACCTGCTCTATGTATAGTTACTTATATTAGCTAATTAATTACACTGAGGGAGGATAAAGCACATTGCCGACAAAGAGGCCTTCCTTGCTCGCTTTTATTGAGCGTCATTTATAAAAGATGTCCTATATTTATTAATGAACGCTTTCTTGATTAATGCTATAAGTAACTTATAATAAGATTTCTCAAGAGTTCCGTGGCAAACCGCTTCAGTTATACTCGCATGTCTCATTTATTTCTTTGTAATCGCCATTTTATTTTACCTTTTAAGATAAGTTTTAACAAAGACAACTGATTAGAGGCAAGTTCGTTATCCTAGGTATAAGCTCGCCTTACCTTTATGATGTATCAAAATGGCGCTTGCCGCGACTTACTGACGTTTACAATATTAGATTGTTTAGCGTTTAGCCTTTAGAACTCATTAATTTTAACAAGAGAAAACGCGGTGAAAAGTACACCTTTAATTAAATCGATACTAGCCTCGCCGAAGGTTAGTTAAGGTTATGGAAACAGCAATTTTTTTAAGAAGAATTTTCAGCGAAACAGTTAGTTTGTTCTTCCAATTACTCTTAATTAAAAAAACAGTTTTAGTAGATATAAAATTACACTGTTTTTTTTTTTTCTGTAGGTACTTTCCTAACTACAATTTAATCTATCCAAATTAAGAATAAGATAAAACAACGCTTTTTCGATACCGTAGACGGTATAAGAAACTTCTGATATTCGAAACCAGAAAATCTTGGCCCGTATAAATAAACTACTTCCAACGTCCCGTATATTTATGTAATGCAATACGTCATCTGAATTTCATACATACAATCAACATCCCAAGAGATATGAAAACGACACAGAAAAGAGAATTCTCAAATTGGGGCGATTTATTAATACGTGAATGTATGATGTAGGTAGGTACGTTGTACCTACAGCCAGCAACAGAGATAAGTATGTATAACAGGTAGGTAACTGCAACTTCCTTTTAGGTAACCCATTGTGCGAGTACTTACTTAGTAGTAAAATCTTTGACATGGTATGTCTGAGTGTGTATATGCATAAAAAGTTTTATAAAAGGTAAGGTAAGTTATTATAAAAGGTATAAATATAACCTGCCTGGCATCGTAGAGAAAAGGTGTTTGTTTTTTGCCTGCATAGGTAAATACGGTCTACACTCCTTTCATCTGAAAACTTCAGCGCTGTGACATATTGACAATCTGACAGACCAACGGACATGACGTAGATGTAAAGTTTCCGTTTTTGCCATTCGGGCATAACCTAAAAATAGCTTTAGCAAAAATTGGGTTCCATTCAAAATGGCGGGGTTATTTAAGGGTAGACAGGTAGACGGGTGGACAAAGGTGTTCCACAGATAGGATTCTATTGATACCTTTTTGGCACGGAGCCAAACTTCCTATAAGTATACCAAATAAGTTCATTTATTTAATTATTTGGTTAAGGGCTGATTTTTCATTCGACAGACAATTTTTATTCGGAGAATAAAATTGATATCTGACAGATTTTGTATGGAAGAATAGTCAACAATTCAAAATTATTCCTCGGAAACAATTATCTGGCGTAGGAACAATCAGCCCTAAGTAAAGTAAGGTAAGTAGCTTAAACGAAATCTCACATGTATCGACTTATAAAATGTTGCCTTAAAAATTAAACAAAAGAGTATACTTTATGTGTCTTTTGTTTAACAAATATGCAACATAAACTAATATTTTTGTGGATTACCAGAATTTTATGCCAGTCATTAGACATAGATACAGCCAACAAAATAATTTATTAAAATTATTTTGTTGGCTGTACCTCTATCCTAAAAACTTACATTAATGTAAATACCACCTGTCACATCAAATATTAACTACATAGTAATACGTAGCAAGTAGCACTTCACGTCGCGTAAAATAGGCAAATTAAATGTAACATAATTGGTTCCTTAAAAAGTTAAAAATTTATTAACAAAAATATTGTTAAAATTATTTCTGACTAAAATAATGACTGTATATTAAAAAGTGCCCATAAAAGGTTGTAAAAGAACCTAGACACGTTTATCATAAAAGCATGTTGTTGTCTAATTTTATCTTTATGTGTGATTTGGTCGACATAATTATTTTTATTATTTTTAGCAATTAAATAGACACACTGATACACAAATAAAAAGCTACAAAATAAATAAATATTACGCAAAAAGAAATCACTTTGGGCTCGTCCGGGATTTGAACCCGGGACCTCTCGCACCCGAAGCGAGAATCATACCCCTAGACCAACGAGCCGATGCTTCTCGATGCTAAAATAGTACTCTAAACAAACGCCCTATATAACAGTGTTATCAATGACGTCATAATGTTTTAAATTACATTGGTCATCTAGATTCCATACGAGTAGAAACGAATTAGTAACTTATAAACTATTTTCTTTCATGAAACACGTGAGGTTTATTTTTAAATGGTGATCGCCCTAACCGGGATATTTTAAGTTACTAAGCATCGCACACACATTGGCAGATAAATGAAAACATTTCCCAAGATAAGAGTGCTAATCTATTCTATACTAATAGAGTCAAAAGAAAACACTGTTATTGGCCGCTATTGCCGAATAGGTATTTTCGCATAGTTGAATTGCCAATGTTCCCCATACACCTCTTTGCGAGGTAAAAAATATAAAAAGGTAACCGAATTTTGCCAGATTTACCCATGGAATGCAATATACAGGAAATAACGGCCATAATTGTGAGCTGTTTTAGTTCTACTCGCTAGCCGTTATCGACTCATGCAAGAAAATGTGAGATACATAGTTATAGTGGTAGTGCCGAGGTGCCACTCCAGCTACGCTACTCAATGAATTAGCAAATTCCAAAGTAATGCAAAAAATATTTGTTATTTTTGCTAAGAAAAGAACAGATGCAATGAAAGCGATGCAGCATCACCTGCTTCCGTAATTGTTCAGTGTTCAATTTATTATGACTATAGTTAAGTATAAGATCAAGCTTAAAGTAGAACTTGAGCATGAGCTAGAACAGCTGTTGGTAAAGATCAGTAGAAAATATCTATAGTAAGTGTGGATGGTCGGTGATGAGAACGCGAGTGACACCCAGGACACTGCTATAGACAAGGCGCAGAGAAGTGAATGTGGTCGACAAGATAAGTGAAGAAGGTAATTCTGGCAAAATCACCTCGTGCGGGGGCTCCAGTTCGTCGTCCGGGGCCGCCGCGTCGCTGGGCCGCCACGCGCGCCCGCTCCTGCCCCAGACAACACCACCGTCACATAACGCCAACACAGAGCTACACCAACTAGTTCACACATAACACCATACGGAACACACAAACTCAACCATCAACCGATTTGAACGAGCAAAAATTTTACAGGGACGCACTGGCAAGTCCGGGGGCCTAATTTAAATGTTTGTGTTTTAATCGGTCAATGTTGTTTCCTACTCCTAATGGATTTTTATTTTGAAAGAAGAAAGAAAGAAAATGCATTTATTTGCGGCAAACATGACGCATAGAAAAGAACATAAACACATTTTATTTACAGCCTCACAATAAATAATGTCTGTTAAATGTTTTAATAGTAAACAGACAATTTTCGCGAATTTCAAATTACTCTAAATAGTGTAATGTCAAGTTTAGTTACACTTGTGCAGGTGTAACTAATTAATTATTCGAGCCTTCTTTATTTTTTAAGACATACCTACATTGTTTGATCTTCTCATTATTATCATAATAACACCATGCAACAAAACCGTTAAATAACTTTTCTAAGTGAATATGGACTGCAACAATAATAAATCTGAATTGTTTATGTTAAAACAATTTGACAAAATTGATCTTCAATAAAAGTTTAAACGTCGCTCTCGCATCGATTTTAGTGGCAGTAAATTGAAAGCAACCCTTACTTACGGATGCAGGACAATGGTACTAAACCGCCGGTGACAATAAATGGGAACGTTTATGCCGCCATAAAACAATCGATTCCAATACTGAATAAAAGTGGAAGTGCTTGGCGAGCAGCCAATGAGATGCTCGGTTCGCAAGAGTGAGCGCTGACAAGGGCTAGTGGAAAACTGTGGGTTATTTTCGCTGTGAGATGTAAAAGAGCGGACGAAAGCGAACGCTCGACGAGGACTCAGCCTTTGCTTTCGCACTTTAATGGTACTTTAGCATTTAAGCGCCTTTATAAGAGGCCCCGCCGGCGATGAGGGATTTACGCCTCGCTCATTAGAGAGGTGCGGTCTGTCGCGCTGGCGGCTCTCTGATCTCGCACGGCCTCAGCTGAATGACAAATCATTTTTATATCCTTCCGCTTTTCATGAAAACCGCTATATCGTATTTAATCCTAGTGTAAAGAGCTCTAACTATGTTAATGTAAGTGTGGTCAGTCATATAATGAGGTCACCTGTAAGCATGGTCATGCGGTGGCAGGCCCAGGCCGGAGTCCTCGGAGGGCGAGCGATGGTCGGCTACGAGAGGTGCCTCCGCCGGTCCCTCCTATAACAATAACCCGCAACCTGACCCGAAAGCCCCAACACTTTCAACCACTTCTCACGTAACTTTACTTACGTGGAAGAGTTTCTAACTTTTAGTTGATTAGGGACTTTGAACTCTAAAGTACTCTATAAAGTCCATGAACTGAGATAGACAGATTAACGAAAGACATTGAAGACGTTGTGGTTGACATAGTGTTCAGAAAAGTACGCGTAAACTCATGGGTCACATTAAGTTTGCCACAGTGGGAGTCTTACATTTGTCAGGCCTGACCTTATGGGTGTATCATTGATGTTTTATGATGCCTACGTGTTATTAAAATAATACATTTATGAACCATTTATAAACAAGCTCAATCTACTATAGAAAGCAATCAAACTATGACATCGATGGAACATGCAGAGACAGGGGCGTACTCGGCAATGCTTAATCCTTTGAATTATTTAATTTTATTGGTGAGTTCTTTTGTATTTTGATAGAAGATGGGTCTATTGTTTGGAGCAGCTGTGTACGTCCTTGTGTACAGTCAAGTGAATAAGTAAAGCGTGTGCACTTACCGGGTCGTGCAACTCATGCATCGTCGAGGAGGGTAGCATGTGTCGCTCGGGACCCCGCTACCAACAAATCGTAAGCATCAACTAAGTTTTGTGCAAATGATTTTGCACTGAAGTGTACACACTTTCGTGTGTTCTATGTATGAATATTTATGCATTCATCCATGTTATGTATTTTAAGTACTCTAGTGATGTGGATGTACTATTTTGTACCATAAGTACTAAATAAAAATCGAGTCTTCTCCTCAACTGAAGTAATCACAACAAGTTTCATTCGTTTGTTAAGTTAATAAAAATCATTATTTATCAAACTAACTTAGTTATCTTGTAGCGACAGAAAAACGTCGTTTAAATTAAGTTAGTTCAAGCAATCCTGCAATGAGGACGGAATCCTAATTAGGTACTGCAGGTGGAGCACAGATTACAACATTGTAAGACGAAAGCCTGCCTAATAAACTCAGAGAAAATACACCTTTTATCTTTATTTTTCGCTGAAGAAGAGATTAATTGTGAAAACGTTGCGAATTACTTTAAATTTACATGATTATTTTACTCTACAATTTGCAAAGCTTCTTTTGTCGTGTTTGTGGTAGGTACTCTGTGTGCAGATGTGTTTAGATGTGTTTTGGGTCTAGTGATACAAGAATCACACCCATAATATGAACTACGTTCCTATAGGTAGATACTTTTTAGGAGATGAAAAGCGCTAGTTTGCACCTTTTAACTAATCCACACCACGGGAATAAGTGATGGGCATGTAAATTCTGCGCTCTTAAAAAATCCGGGGGTGAAAATTTCAACGTTACCAAATTAAATCTGACCATCGACAGTAGTCTTCGTGGTATGGATGAAGTATTACTCTGCGGTTTCACTTTTATTACGAAAAATTGGTAGTTGTGTTATTTTAGTTACAACAACGTTATTTACCTTAATGTGATGGTCACCGGGCTCCTCACCTCTCCTATACACGAGCTCGTCGAACCTCGTCCTGTCCTCCGGCACCATGAACTCTCGTATCTCCGTCAGAAGCGTGTACTGCAAACGAAACATTCGTTTATTATTTATATAAAGAAATAATACTGGAAAACTAGCACTGGACCGAAATTGTCGAGGTTAAGAGCAGAATGTAGGTTAAACAGGTAGGTAGGAAAACAAAGGATACGGCCGTATATGGAAGATACGCTGCTATACGGAATAATTTAAGAACATCTTGCATACATTTCAAGTAGACCCCTGAAGCCAAAGTTCAATTAAATGAAAATACCTAGCCTGAATAAGGGGTAAATAACACAATAACGTTAAAATACTCATAAGCACAATTGAACGTAGTCTCGTGCATGCTGGCTGCTCCAAAAGATAAATTGCTGTTTGGTAATGTGACGAGCGTGTCTCAGAAGACATAAGTTATACCGCGTATGATTGATGATAATGTATTGATATAGCGTCTACACGCGCACTTCATGACGTCCCACTAATTACTTTAATCCTATAAATAAAACGAAAGAACTCGCGCGGCGAGACGTAAAATGCGATAGAAAGAGATGTCTCGGTGAACAAAATTCAGAGGCTATTGAATAATGCAATACGAGACGTCGAATTAACCCGTGTCTACGTGCCTACTCCGAATCGAATAGCCGCACAATGAGCGTTTATTATGATCTATAATTCTGTGATCTAAAAGAATGATCTGTGAAACATTTCTAAAAATATTCTAAACCTAAGTAAGTATATGTAGTTGAAATGTACTAAAACAAAACCTTATGTATTTAAGCTATAAGAATATGTATTTCATGAAGATAGTTAAATAAATTTATTATTGAGCTAATCATATTTAGTCAGTAGACATTCTTAATCAACTGAGTGGCCTATTTTCGAACCCTACGGCCCTGTCTGCTATCGGGAGATTGGAATCGAAATAAATTGGATTTTTATTTATCAATAAAAACTACTTTAACGTAGAGCTGAAGTTAGCGAGCAACCTGACCTATCGCGATAAAATTGAATAAGTTTTCACGGAAAGTAAAATGTTCTAGCCGCGGTAAAAGAAAATACTTAACTAACTTAACGCAACGAAACAATACGTACAAAACTGTGAAATAAAATAGACAATATTATAAATCTGCACAGTGATCTCATTTAGAATCAATTGAAGTACTAACTATGCTGAAGCGCTGAAGCTAAGCAATGTTTGCACATAAATTAGCCAGTTGTAATACTTGTAATCCGAACCATTATCTCTAGAAGCCAGTTACAGCTGATAGTTTTCCCTATTGCTAAAACGAGAAAAGCCAAGCTACACACGCACACACTTTCATTAGTAGATGTAGGTAAGTATTAATGCGGAATGTCCCAAAATAGGGATCAAAGGGGCCAAGATAATAGGGTCGATGGAGCACAATCTTGAATTCGACAAAAGTAGAAAGAAGTCTTTGAAAGTATCCGAAATCGGTTAACATACATTACACTTATATGAGGTACTTTAGATGGTATTATTTGGGGTGTATATTTTATGTGTTACATATATTCGTAGAAACGGGAAATCCTCACGCGTTTGGAATAGTAACAAGCCTTTTCGAATTGCTGATAAAACCGTCCAACGGCAATCAAATGGTTTGTTTCTTCGTAGCACTCTAATTTAATAGGGAATTTTGCCTATTACCTAATTATCTTTATAAGCTGTCAAGTCGCATATTTGTGTGATGTGACCTAAATGCCGCGGATGGCGGAGCCACCGCACCGACTGCACTAGAGGGATTGGGATCGATTCTTGCAATGGCACAAGTTTGTATATGGGTAGACATTAGTTTACAGTCGTAGCTAAGTTCTGGGCTGACCTAATCTAGATTGCGATCAACACATTAAGAAGAAGAAGAGATGTACTGTGAATATATAATATACATTTGCCGTAGAATGAAGCTATTAGGGCATATTTTTGGACACATGCTAACGAATGGTACAAATAATTTCGACGTACCTTCTGCGGCGTATCGAGAAGGTCCCTGACGACGGTGAGGAAGGAATCGGGCGTGAGTCTCCTGGCAGCATACTCCTCCATGTAGTAGGCGATGGCGGGCAGGTCGCACTGCGGCAGCAACGAGCGCGCTTTCTGCTCCACCGCCGTCGACGCCGCGCCTCGGCGCTTGCCCCAACCGCTTATTCTAAAGCACATAATATTCAACATCATTAAGCTGAAACTTGACCACGGCTAGGCATAGCTCTTCCGCAAGCTTAACGACAGCGGACGGTCGTTGTGGAGTTATTTGGAGGAGGCCTATTAGCCGCTGGACACGGAGGGGACAAGGCCGTCCTGTGCCCTAAGTGTCCAGTGGATTCTCACGACCGTTACCAGGCTGTGGGGGACCTACACGCATTATACCTTCCGGATTATTTATAACTACACCATAATTTCCATTTGCCTTTCTTGCATAGACTTCTCCGTTAAACTAACCAAGGTTGAAGATCTAAAATGCACGCTTCGAAAACAATTAACGGCCGAACTCAATTACCTATCGATCACAAGTTTTGACATACTTACTGGAGGTAGAAAAACCTATTTATCTCTGGTTTTAACCCAGTAATCTATATCAGTAGCGATCTGTCTTTAACTGAACATAGGTTATTGGGTTCGGCTGTAAGTGAATAACGTAATCGCGTGTTAATTCCTCAATGTCTGGGATTTCTTTCATAATGTCAGAACCAGTACGGCATTACACTAAATAAAAATGATCCCTATATAACCACCTGCTTATTCGGACGATAATGAGACTGCGTTACACGGGGTTTCTCATTATGAATAAGGGCCCTGAATGGAGTCTAGGTCGTCGTATGATAACGAGCGAGAGAATCCGGTTGAATAAAGTTACACAAAGTCGTATTCGTGGGTACTTCCTGTGTATAATACTCTGGAATCTCGGTATATGTGTTAATGTATATGATATTTGTTTACACAGACCTAAATTAATTTAACGTTGGCTTTGTAAAGGATATTAAGCTAAAGTTTGAGAGCCTCCAATAAGTTTGGTATAATATAAAACATAATATCTGATGCCATTTCCCGTAAATTCGACGGCACGGTTGGCGCAGTGGTTAAGCGACTGACTGCTGCGCTGCGTGTCGCGGTTCGATTCCCGCACGGAACAAATATTTGTATGACCTACATGTATTTGTTCCGAGTCTGGGTGTTTTTCTATCTATAATATGTATGTATTTACAAAAAAAAAAAAATGTATATAAGTAGTTTATCAGCCATCTTGTTACCATAACACAAGCATTAGGTTGCTTAGCTTGGGACTAGATGGCGCTGTGTGAAATGTCCAAGGATATTATATTATAATTAAAAAATATATCCGAGGTTATCAGAATACCGAAATGCCTGGCTGTAACAAACTGATCGTCGAAGCCGAAAAGGAAATCGAATACATCATTTGATTAATCAATGTGCCTTGGGCTGACAGGTGTTCCCCTTACGTGGCCGTGCCAAAAACAATTTTATAATGGTTTTCGAGAAAGCAGTCGCAGACTCAATCTATTATATTGTTTTTTTTTTACCCTATGAACGAGTTACAAGTCATGTAATTTCATTTAATATTGTAGAGAGACTACATTGTTCCAGGAACAATGTTAAATTAAAATTATTTCACGCGAACGGAATGGCTTTGTTTTTCTACTCGAATAAGAAACATTTTAATTAACATTATTGAAAACTATGCACATAAAGCTATCCAGAAAAGATGTAGGCACTTTACGGTGCCCAATGCTGATTAAGGTTTTATAGTAGTACGGCATAACTTGGTTCAGCGATTTCTTTAGGTTATCGAGCGGCCATCTGCCGCTCCCACGCTGAGACAGCGTTTGCTAATTTGCGGTCAAGCTAGATGAGTTTCCGATACACCTTACAAAATACGACGTCATTCGTGAAAATTGAGTTTCGTGATCAGCATAATATGGTTACAATATGAATGCTATAGTTACCTTGGTGTCGCGTCCCGTTCTCCGTACGCAGTGCACGCGTGAGGAACCTTCCCGACATCCTTTACAACCAAAGACATTCGTTTGTGGTACTTGAGCTGAGCGACGGCCTCGTCGTGCGTCACGTCGATGAACGACTGGTTGTTCACCTCCATGATCTGGTCTCCAACCTAACGGACAAATGAGAACAGTTAGTGATGTTGATTACTTAGCTCATATTTTACAAAAGTAATCACAAGTTATAAATTATAGTTTCAACAAAAATTCCAAACTTTCATCTATAGAATTTATCGATACCTTTCATAATACTAATAGGTGGTAGGTGTGATCGAGCAATAATTTCAAGTGCGGTTTGATAAATGAAAATTCTTGGAAAATTGTTACTGCAGAAGTTTCAAATGTAAGTTACGAGGTTCGGATGTAGCTAGGTAGCGTGCAGAAAACGTGGGAGGGGCGAGAATCAAGCTCAAACGCTATAAATTTGCCAACACACCTCGCATCGCTACCCACGACACGAAAATTTAATAATGTTTGTTCAATTCGGTAAGCAGCAACATTGTTGTAAAGTCAACCAACTCGTAGAGAATAAGTTCTGGATACACCGCTTCCAAAACTAGGGCTTCATTTAATAGCAGCTATGCAAAATGTCATTTCCATAGCGCTGCAACTGCTGCAAGTTTAATGGGAAACAAACCAGTAATTTAGCCGACTATGAAGCGCCCTCGGCACAAACTTCGATGCAATTGCGTCTCGAGGGCCTCTTGCCTGCCGCCTCCGCAAGTTTCCCAGAGTTCGGTGTCGTGTTAATTAACAAGAATTGCAGCAAACTAAGCGCACTAAATTGAGATTTATCTATATCTATACTTATAATAAATCTGTAGAAGTGAAAATTCTGTACATTGAAAATATCAAAAAAATAAATGGCAGGGGGTGTTACTAGACCGACACCGAACCCAAAAATGTGATTAAAAAAATTTTTGTCTGTCTGTCTGTCTGTCTGTCTGTCTGTCTGTCTGTTTATTCAGGCATCACGCAAAAACTACCGGTTCGATTACGATGAAACTTGGTATAATTATTCTTTAATATCCTGGGTGGTGCCCAGGATATTACTGGGTACTTTTTATCCCGGAAAAGTATATACAATAAAAAACAAACTTAATTTTGCGGTTCGATCCCTAGATCCGATTACTGTACCAACCGCAAATAATAAGTTTGTCGTAGGTTAGGTCACACGCAGTGGAGTTCATTTTTATTCCTTTTACTTTTTAGAGTTATTTAGGTTTATTTTTATATAAGTCGTAGGTATAGATTTTAATTTTAAAGTATAGGTAGTATATTTGATAGTGTACATAGTGACCGTAGGTTATTTTATAATACTGTTAGGTAGGATAGTCATTCGTATAGATATTAGTTTTTAGAGATTTTGCTTATTTATTGAGTTTAGATTGAGGGGCCCGTGGCAAAATAATAACAGCCGCACAGGTCGATCGGTCAGGTTAAGCTACGCTTGCCGCGGTCGGTCTGTGGATGGGTGACCATCTTTACATACCGAGACACCTCCGTGCCTCGGAAAGCACGTTAAGCCGTTGGTCCCGGCTGTCATTCGTGGATCTTTGACAGTCGTTACGGGTAGTCAGAAGCCCGAAAGTCTGACAACCAGTCGTACCAAGGGTATCGTATTACCCAATAACTGGGTTGTGGAGGTCAGATAGGCAGTCGCTCCATGTAAAATACTGGTATTCAGCTGCATCCGGTTAGACTGGAAGCCGGCCCTGAACATAGTTGGGAAAAGGCTAGGCAGATGATGATTGAGTTTAGATTAGTTATCGTCATAAATAGGTTTATTTAGGTAGGTAGGTATTTTATTTTCTGTTATTGAGTTTATTTTTTTTTTAATTAGGTAGGTACTTAGGTAAAGATATCATATAGGTACCCTCTTAATCACCATTAATGAGACACAATTGGTTTTCTATTGTAATTAGCCACAAAGGGCCCGCGAGATAGATGGCATCCTGGTGCACATACATTTTATCCTGTTAGCACTTTCCCGTGGGATAATTTCCGACATCCACGCGGGCGAAGCCGCGGGCAGAAGCTAGTATTCACATAAACTTACTACGTATTCCTTTTATATCGCGCGGAAAACTATTTTAGGTGGATTTTATTGAAACTTAGTTCTCTTTTATTTAAATCTGTAAGTGGAAATGTGCATTCCCCATCGTTTGATAAAACATAATTGCCTATACTTAACCATTTTCTAAAAATACATTCCTGATAGGAAAGTTCCGCAACCTATGTATCTAGCATTATTGAAACACTAACATTTACTTATTATCTTTTACAATATTTAACATAAGTAACTATTTCTACTAGGTACTAAATTAAATGACTATACAAATAAAAAGGACACTTATCAAAGGCTTATCCTATACCGACCAAATTGCCTCTTATACTTTTTACGTGATAAATAAAAGGGACACGTGACATAGATACAATATAAGTGCGGCCACATAACACAAAAAGGACTTTTATCTGATATAACTCTTCCACTAAGTTCAGTAAAGATCTTATATGTACCTACTGGAAAAGCCATAACTTTATTAGAATTTCCAATACCATTTCCAAGCGTCATTAGTTAAGTTCCCCAAATGGGTGAACTAATCAAGTAGTTGAACATGAATGCATAATTACCATAAGTCCTGCTCTATCTGCTACGGAGTCCTTGTCGACCCCTGTGATATAGATGCCGAGGTTGTACTCCAGCCCTCCTCTTATCATTAGTCCTAATGACTGTCCCGGCTCTATACAAAGGTCAACCTGCACACAAATTCATAAGATTAACTATTTATTACGGTACATTAAGAGCTTCGCTACATAAAATGAAAATGTGTTGTACTACGAAAATTCATGGCATTCCGGATAGAACATTACGGAAATTGCTATTAGGGAAAGCTTTGGCACCGTACGTGATTATAATACATAAGGGCCCATAAACACGTAATCTGTGCGCACAACAGCTTCAGAATGGCTTCATTCACCAAAATGTACTTTATTATGATCCAACTCATCGCGCGGTGATGTCACACAGATCGATGAGCGCTGCGGCCCAACGTCATTACAACCGCTAACGACAGAATTCTGTGGTTAGTTGACTGCGATTAGCATACCACAAAGCGCTCCGACCTCTAACCCCAATATGCAATGACATAACATATTTACGCGTAACGGAATTGACCATAAAAATATTTATGATGTCATAAATTAATTTACGTAAATATAAGTAACTGCCCTTATCATTGGTGAGTACTTTTGGCATATGACGTTTGCGTAGGCCGTAGCTTGGCATGCGACATAGACGAATGGGGTGTTATAATAAATTGCATGCTTTAATAGGTACTATAGCGTTAGTATTGGCAGTCGTTCAACAAAAGTAGCTGCTGTTTAGTTTACTCACCCTCCGTATGGAGCGGTCTTTGCTGTTGGATCGCGATGAGCGCTGCGGCGGCGGCGAGGCGGGCCGCCCGTAGCGGTCCATCCACGAACACGACGCGCGGCCCACCAGCGCGCCCGCCGTCCGCACCGTCATCGTCAGCTGACGACATGACTTTAACATCTAACAAAATAGGTAGCTTTAGTTTAGAGACCAATGATTGCGATGTAATAAGAAACCTAAACGTTTCATCTAGTTAAACATGCATCTGTTTTCAATAGCCGTCCCGTGTTTTCAATGATTTAAAGACACAATTCTTGTACTGGGCAATCGTAACCAAAATAAAATTCAATATCAAAACATATTGGATTTTCCTTCATGCTCATAGGTATTCAAGGAGAGAATTTTATTTTCTGCTGCATAAAAGTTTATGTTCCACATAAATGTATTTATGCTATCCAATACTCGTAAAACTAACATAATGTTACGTAAATCGTAATAGCACACACATTAGAAATATAATCGTATTCGGGTTCTGAAATTGGGCCAGGAAGTATTTAAACCAAATTAATTTACCTGCGCTGACATTGCCAGGTATATTAAAAGCTCTTTATTATAAACTCAGTGAAATATAATGTAGAATCACATTTAGTAAGGTGCGATATGAAATCAGTGACTCAACAAATAGCCAGGAAGTAGGAATCTACAAAACATGTTAGTACTAGGGTTTGGGAATTCCCGACAATTTCAAAGTACCGGGACACGAGACAGCCTACAATCAAAGTCCCGGAATTAAAGGAACTTCGAGATTTTTAAGAAAAAAATTTTTTTTTGTTTTTTTTTTTAGTGTGGTAGGTAAGCCTTTTTTGAAGAATTTTAATTGAGTTAATTTCTGGTGAAAAGTATTATAAAAGGCACTTTTTTGTAAAAATCAACATTTATTAAACAGAAAATTAAATCTTAATAACTTTAATGTTTTATTTCTTTTAATCACACACAGATTCACTTTTAAGTAGTTAAATCTTATAGTTATAAAACGAACATAGTTAAAAATCATACTAATTCTTAATAACTTTACTATTATCTAGTAATTCTAGTATCTAATCTAACAATTTCGACAATCTTGTCTCGTCTCGAGTCTCGAGCCAAAAGTCCCGGGACTCGAGACAACTAAAATTACGAAAAGTCCCGGGACTTCGAGACACGAGACGTCCCGGGACCCAAACCTTAGTAAGTACAGTTTGGTAGTCCCTTTTCATTCCCGTCCTTGCTTATGAAGGGTTGGGTTTGGAGTTTTGGACGCTCGGCCGAGCAAAAATAGCGGAACTGTATCAAGGCCAGGGTACTTCATAGAGAAGACAAAAGGGCTTCAGAAATGAAATAAATCTACGCGGAATATCTTGGAAAATATGCTGTATTCCTGAAATCGGCGACGGCGCCTATCTAATGAAGGTAGGAACGACTTTTCTATACATTTCCCTTCTATTGTTCGAGAACCAATGGTAAATACTAATTCATGAGTAAGTAGCAAACGAAGTTATTGAACGATAGACCATGCCCAGATCTTTTTACGACAAAAGTTACCCGTGAAGGCACTAAAATAACTTGGCTCCATTTCTACATACATTTTAAGTTACAAGGTAAGTAAATATCTAGTTTGAGGGGAATTTATTTTATAACGGGAATGAAAACGACTATCCGCGCGACTACTTTTATTTGTGTGTAATAAAATCACGTCAGCTGATGGGCAGGGGGACGGTCGGGAGCTCGGGACAGCCCGGCGACACGCGGCCAGCCGGCGCGGCGCTACTGCCCACCCTATCTGACATATAGGTGCACTTGTATAACTGCCACATGCTTTTACGTAATATGTATAACCATTTAAGAAATTAGATCTGAGCGAGAACAATATTTTTTCAGATTAAGGTTTTCTACTTGATTAAAAGCTCTTTCGTGCAAAGTTTCTGTTATAAGTTTAAAATGTATGCAAGTATATTACACAAACGGAAGAGTTCTAAAGATAAAAGTTAATAATATAACACAATGTCTTTGTAGCGGAACAACTAAAGTCGTGTTTTACAAAAAGATCTCAGTAAATGTCAGGAAGCGGCATCGTAAATCAAGCGATATCGTCAAGTGCGGAAGGAAGGAAACACCGTCTGCAAAAATAGTACCGCTCACCTGACCCACCCACTATCCACTATGCTACCTAACCGCTACCATAAAAATATTTGCAACATACCTATATACCTTATTTGTATACTTCGTATGTAAAGGACTTTACGTTGTATACTGTCTGCACTGTTTATGAAATATTGAAAAAGAAAACAAATAATGAAACTTTCGTTCAAGGCTTTCGATACAAAATTAGAAACACATAAGTACTTACAAAAATAATAATTATAGAAGATTGGTACTTACTAAATGAGTGCCATAAAAACTTGGGAACAACTGAAATATAACTGACATAGCCAATATCGTTCCAAGTCTAACACTGACTTGTACGTTCAGAGAAACAAAAGGAAGACAAACTTTCCCGAAAAGAAAACAAAACTTGATGTAGACTTAGGAAATTTCTCCTCGCTTCTCTTAGAAATGTATACGAGCTACCTTTATTCGCAAAGTCAATATTGTTTACTTATCGAAGTTCTATACGCAGGCCATTTGGGTATAAAGTTGGATGACATTCTGAAATTTCTCAGTAGCAGCCCGGAGTCTAGATTTGTGCTTGGTTGAATGCTCGACCCTTGTTACATGGGCTTTAAACATAAGGCAAAATGTGGGTATTCTACAGGTACCTCCACCTCTGCCTAACCCTTCGGGGAATTCAGGCGTGATTTTATGTTACGTAATTCTGACAATCACTTAAAACACACTTTCAGGCTTATATATCCGATTGGAAAATAAACGTCCAGTTAAGTTTAGTATTCTCAAAGTTCAAAGTAATCAAATGAAGAAATAACAAAAGAAAAGCGTAATTAAATTGGGTTTATATAGCCTGAAAATACGTGTTTACATAAACAAAAAACAATCAAACACGGCTATCAAATGCATAAGGAGTGCCAGCCATGTGCCAACAGCAAAATTAGCCTTCCAATAAAAAGAAAATATCAAACGGAAAAGCACCTTCCGATTCTTGTTAGCTTTAAACGCTTCCAGTCACGATACACTGAATGCAAGATTAACGAGCAAATAGGTATTTCCTCTTCTAAAAAGAAATAGTACCTACATAAGTGTTACGATTTAATATTTTCAAAATGCTGGAATATGTTAGACATCATAATCATATCATCTGTTATTATGAGAAAAAGTTATAATAAACGCTCATCGATTCCTATATAATTCAGGACAGCTGAAGTCATAAAAATGCTTTGGATATGTTGGTCAAGCAATAAAATGGAAGAAATATGATTTTTCATACCACTTGCTCAAAAAAGTGACATTCTATGCCACAAAAAGCGAACATAACAATAGTCATTTTTAATCTGTTAAAAACAGGGAAAGAAAATTGTACTGAATTTCATTCATCCTCTAGGGGGAGAATGTGATTTAAATTTGGAATATATACTGAACTACATCTGTGTTTACACCATTGAGTTTGTATATAATAGTAGATTATTAACCAAGGGGATAAAGCAGTGTCTTCTGTCGCGGGTGACGATTTAAATCGCGAGCGTAACGAAGGACTCGAGGTTTACTCCCGAGCGTAGCGAGGGTGTTAAAAGCTTAAATCACGAGCGAAGCGAGGGATTTAAGACGAGTCCTGAGTGTAGCAAGGGATTTAAGGTCACCCAAGACTAAGACAGCTTTATCACCGAGGAAAATACTCTACTTTTCGTACCATTTGCGAAAAAATAAACTTAACGTTTATGTATTTGATGAAAACAAAAACGCGGTAAATTCCTAGACTAATATTTTTTTGTCGGAAAAGCAAAGGCATCAAGCTCATACGGCCTCGTCGGTTTTCGTAACTTTATTTAATAATCATAACTGCATAATAAATGCGTATTCCTTTTTCAAAAAGATGTATAATGCTTTATATACAAACTCAATGGTGTAAACATAGATGTAGTTCAGTATAAATTTCAGTAAGTATTCCAAATTTAAATCACATTCTCCCCCTAGAGGATGAATGAAATTCAGTACAATTTTCTTTCCCTGTTTTTAACAGATTAAAAATGACTATTGTTATGTTCGCTTTTTGTGGCATAGAATGTCACTTTTTTGAGCAAGTGGTATGAAAAGTATTATACATCTTTCTGAAAAAGGAATATGCATTTGTTATGCAGTCATGATTATTAAATAAAATTACGAAAACCGACGAGGCCGTATGAGCTTGATGCCTTTGCTTTTCCGACAAAAAAATATTAGGCTAGGAATTTGCCAAGTTCCTCAGACGCAAGAACAGAGAAATACTCAAATCAACTCATCAACAATAAATGTACCAAACAAAAATGTAACTCTCTCTATCAATAATTGGACCACTGTTTCGAATGTTAACTTTTACTTTTAATTGTCAATATTTTTAATAAATGTTTATCTCATATTATTATTGTGTTAATTTTTTCGCAAATGGTACGAAAAGTAGAGTATTTTCCTCGGTGATAAAGCTGTCTTAGTCTTGGGTGAACTTCAATCCCTCGCTACACTCAGGACTCGTCTTAAATCCCTCGCTTCGCTCGTGATTTAAGTTTTTAACACCCTCGCTACGCTCGGGAGTGAACCTTAAGTCCTTCGTTACGCTCGCGATTTAAATCGTCACCCGCGACAGAAGACACTGCTTTATCCCCTTGGTTAATAATCTACTATTCCATACACGAAGCAGAGTTTCGCAGCAATAAAATATATGTTTAGATATTAAGGCTGGGAACATTTCTGTATTATTTGTTGCGTAGATGCCTGCGGTTGGTATTAGCACGGAAATAGAAAACGTCTCTCTGTCGTGTCCGCCTGTCATTTCCAAACCCACAGCAATGCCGTTTGCATGTCGAATATTCAGGTTAAAGTAAAATGTATTTATTCAATGTGCTTGAATAAAACCGGAATATTGTGGAAATTTAACAATTATTATAATTTAAACTGTAAGTGTTAGTTTTTATAATGTAAAAAATAAATGTATGAAACCTAACTAAGCTTTTGGATTAAATATAATGATTTTTCAAGTATTTATTCAACGTGTTACTATATTAAATAAAGAATGTAAAATAATGCTTAGCAATCATTTAAACTTTAATTTTATTCAAAGTCATTACAGGTTTTACGATCCCATTATGACAACTAGCGTAATATTTATTTTATTCGGACACTGTTTAACTGTTTCTCTTGTTTGTGATTCGTGTTACTCCCAATTGGCAATCAGTGCTTTTACGTACAAACTAGTCGCCAGCTCGGTGAGGCTGTTAAAATACATTTTACATCATTCTCTCTCATATCATTCGGCACAATAGTCTAAAATAAGAACACACTGCCATATACCTTAGTAGGTTTTATGTAGTCCTAATCTATATGAGAGGACCACGACCGCTCTGACAAGAGTGCTACGAAGAAGAAGAATCTATCTACATAAATAAAAATTAAATGCTGTTCGTTGGTAACTTGTTCTATAGCCTTTTTAGGGTTCCGTAGCCAAATGGCAACGGAACCCTCATGGATTCGCCATGTCTGTCTGTCTGTCTGTCTGTCTGTCTGTCTGTCTGTCCGTCCGTATGTCACAGCCGCTTTTTTCCGAAACTATAAGAGCTATACTGTTGAAACTTGGTAAGTAGATGTATTCTGTGAACCGCATTAAGATTTTCACACAAAAATAGAAAAAAAACAATAAATTTTGGGGGTACTTAGAACTGAAACTCAAAATTTTTTTTTTTCATCAAACCCATACGTGTGGGGTATCTATGGATAGGTCTTCAAAAATGATATTGAGGTTTCTAATATCATTTTTTTCTAAACTGAATAGTTTGCGCGAGAGACACTTCCAAAGTGGTAAAATGTGTCCCCCCCCCCCTGTAACTTCTAAAATAAGAGAATGATAAAACTAAAAAAAATATATGATGTACATTACCATATAAACTTCCACCGAAAATTGGTTTGAACGAGATCTAGTGAGTAGTTTTTTTTTAATACGTCATAAATCGTAACGTAACGGAACCCTTCATGGGCGAGTCCGACTCGCACTTGGCCGGTTTTTGTATGAACAATTGATTGTACAGACAACGTATGTCGGGTCAGCTAGTCTACTCGTATCTACATATATGAATAAAAATGAAATGCTGTTCGTTGGTAAGCGTGTAGTGGTATCTACAACGCCACATGGAACAACTCACTGGAATCTCAACTGGCCTGGCAAGCATCGTACGATACAAGACTCAGCCCACTATCGACCTCCGGTCTCCGGAGGGGAGTGATGTAGCGGTATCTACAACGCCACATGCGAACAACGCGTCATACTGACGTCACGCAAATCCTGCATCGCGCAAGCAGAGTTTACCGTGCAACTAGTATACATACAACTGCACGACATCAATCGTCGGGCAGTTGCCCGCCAGACACAACACCCGCCTGGTCGGACGATCCTCCGTTTTCTATAGAGTATGAGTGAACTTTACACCCTGTTCCTATTACCCTTGAGAACGGCTGGACAGATGTTTTTTTTTTTTTAATGTTCTAATTCTATAGTCTGAATAAGGTATAGGGTAAGCTATAGTCTGAGTAAAGTAAGGGCTAAAACCCGGAATATTGAATTCGGGAAAAAATGAAAGAGCTATTTTCTTTGGGCTTTTTGTTTATATTATTGACATTTGGACAGGACAACCTCTGTCGGTTCAGCTACATTTATTAAACGGTCCTAATAACGCGATTAAACCATACACAAAAATATAAATTGGCTTTGATTTATATCTGTAACATGGGAATTCAAATGGATTAGATCTTGCAATACTTTTCACTCCATATAGCAACTTTAGATAGAAATATGGTCTCTATTTCCCGATGTCACACACTGCAAAGTCGATATTAAACACGTCCGCCCCGAATTGGCTATAACAGTTGGATAATATAGCTAGGTATATCTCGTGGGAGACATTTCTTTCTCAGAAATGCTATGAGCCTTCAAACTCAAAAAGTCTTTAAATTGCACTACAAAGTTTGAAAACGTTACCTTAAAGTCTCTGATTAAAAATAACAGCTAAGCTTTGAAAGATAAAGATGTTAAAAAGCTTTTAACGCTCAACACCATTAGTACTTCAAATATGCATAATGTTAGCTTCCTAGCCAGCCTGCCACATAAATCACATGATTATCATCCGTTAGTAGTGGTGCCACCGAGTGTGAGCCGACGAGCTCGTCTCCAATTACGAACACTTTGTTTAATGCTAAAAGCGTCACTTGAATTTCCCTTTGCATTTACAGTTTATAATTGGTCTTTCCTCTGTTTAATGTAACTTTTACAAATATGTATAATGTAAAAAAAATATGTATGTTAAAAGTAGTGATTGTGACATAGTATTGAATAAAGAGAAACTAGAATTCGTCAATAAAACTGTTTTCCTGGGGATAACGCTCGACTCAAGGATGCAATGGGGTCCTCATATACATCTCTTGCAGGACGGCTAAGTTCAGCAGCATATGCTGTAAGAACAATCCGTCAATTTACTAATGTAGATACCGCGAGGCTGGTCTATTTCAGTTATTTTCATAGTATCATGTCTTACGGTATTTTATTATGGGGACGGGCTGCAGATATCGAGTCTATTTTTATTCTGCAGAAAAGAGCCATCAGAGCAATATATGGCCTCCGCAGGCGCGATTCTCTAAGGGAACTGTTTAAAGATATTAATATCATGACGGTACCTTGTCAATATATCTATGAAAACATCTTGTACAAAAGAAAATGTTTAATCTTTTCAGTAAAAGAGGTGACAGATACACCTATAGAACCAGAAATAGGGACTAATTAGTTCAGCCAGGTTTCAGACTGGCTAAAGTAGACTCGTCCTTCATGGGGTACTGTTTAAAATGTTACAATAAAATACCTCCCCACATACTCCAACTCAATAAAACGAAATTCAAATCTTACATAAAACGCACATTATGCAGCCAAGTATATTATAAGTTGGGGGATTACATCGCTGACAAAAATAGGTTTAAAGAATTTATTCTCTATATAGGTTCACTTACAATGAGATACAAAGTAATTGCTTAAATCTAAATGAAATACATTTTGCCTCTGGTGCGTGTTGGTGAAGTTATATAAACAAATATTGGGTAGGTAAAAAGTTGCTAACATTATTTGATAGGTATGCGGTATGATTACATTTTATGAATATGATTTTTTAGTTTCATTTTGAATGAGTTAATGTTGTTACACTCCTTTACGTCATTTGGCAGGTCATTAAACAGCTGTGCTCCTTCGAACAAAATGGTTTTTTTACCATAGTTAGTACGACCTTGTCTCCGTTGTAGTTTATTTTTATTTCTTAGGTTGTGTGATATTGTTTTTTTGTGTAATTGTAAATTGGATTGTATGCAGTTTGTGGTGATTTTTTTAATTAGAATGCAGGTGCCGTATGTGTATAGTTGTGCGAGATTTAATAATTTAGTTTTTTCAAATAGTGTTTTAGTTGGAGTAAGATAGTGATAATGGTATAGGGTTTTATAAATGCTTGGCTAAACGCTGGTCCTGCTCTACAGGACGCATAAATAAATTGATTAGCATTTGAAAATACTTCACACACGCCTACCCTACCTACATACTGTTGGAGCTGCTGAAGATTTTTAAATACTATTTTTGCATTATATAAATTCAATCTCCTAGTATTCTATAATTGCATTGAACGTATGTGAGTACTACTCGTATGTACATAGTATAAAGCTACCATTTACTGGGTAGGTCTTTCATTGACTTGAATGTGCCTTGGCGGCTGAAAGTATGTCATGCTCACTCTAATGTCTCGCTGATGGTGGCGCATGTGTTGGATCATTTAGCTCCCTTCAAAATGGTTGAGCTGAATGGTGCTAATCTATACGTCATGTTCGTGAACGGGTGCCGTCAGTAGGGACTGGTCAAATCTTTGCTGCCATGGCTTATTTTGATTTAATTTAATATTTGAATTGTTTTTTTTTATCTTTTCATTACGGACGTTTTTAACATTCTGCATCGTTCTCACATGCATAATTTTGAACATGAATGATGTAACCAATACTTTGTAACAATATTATTAGGATTTAAAAGAGTGTCCATGGAGTTTCTTGCCCGTTCTTCTCCATAGGTACCTACTACGCTTTGGAATCGGCAACTAGCTTCATCTTTTTGACTAATCGACCTTGACAATTCAAAAGTGCCTGTAATTAATTGGCTTATTTGAAATAAATAGTTTGAGTTTGTAACTCTTTAGGGGCGGAGTAAGTATTTAATTTCAAATAGGCACGTTTATAGTTTCGTTGGGCCACAAAAGGGACGAATGAACAGCAATTGCATGCAGTTGAGATAAGAGGAATGTGTGGTTTTACGCAAATGGATAGAATAAGAAATGAGAAGGTATAAAAGAGGAAGTCCGAAAGTGGCACCAGTGACTGAAAACTGTGGAAATCGGTAGTCATGATATAGGCATGTGATATATACGGAGGCATGAGCACGCATATGAGCAGGGAAAGACCAAAGAAAAGATGGATGGACTTGGACAGTGTCGAAGAGGATATGGCTAGATAGGAGTGACTACCAAGGTGAGAGAAGACTAGAGAAGTATGGAAGAAGAAGACATATTGCGCCGACCCCAAACAAAGGATGATGCAAGAGAATGATGACGTTTATAGTCTTATCTACCAAAGGTTATAAATGAATGCAAAAATTAACGGCAGGAACACAAAGCTAGACAAACCAGTGTCAGAACGACTGTTTAAATTGACATTAGGTAAGTTTCACGAAAAGTGAATCATAAAACGAAACCGAATTTCTTTTGGATTTTGGCAGGTACACCGAAGTTAACTGTTTAAAATATTCTTAACAGCGAAACTGTTTGGTAGTGAAGGCATTTGGCGCGCGTCACTTACGGTCATTTGGCTTACCGTCAGGACAGGCTGCCAGCGACTATGGCAGCAACAGGTCTGACTGCAGCCCTCATCATATATGTAATCACCGTGTAATTCACAGATATCAACATCCCGCCATCATTATGTAAATCAAGGTTCTAGCTTTCGAGATGTTTGACTCCCAAAGGTTTACAAAATGGACGAGCGCCAGATAGAGGATTTTGGGGGCTGATTTACTTATCTAAACTGTCAAGCTTAACGACCTTAATTACAGAGGAATAATGCCTGAAATATCGAGGAATCGAAATTGTAAAACAGAAGTAACCTACAGAATTTAGATTAATGCTTTACAAACCAAATAGAATATAGTATCCTTACGTATTTTAGGTAACGTATATTGGTACGGTACGTATGACATTACTCAAACTCAGTTTCTTCCATTACATTCATACATAAATATTCTACTAGAATATCAGGGCCACCTTACGCGACCGAATATCTTACCTTAAGAGCATCTTCGTGAGAGATCCCGGAGAACGGAGTGCCATTGACTTGCAGAATGGAGTCCCCAGGGCGAAGGCCCGCGCGCTCCGCCACCGAGCCCTCCTCCACTCTCGATATGTACACACCTACGCCTAAATATTATTAAATTAACTAAAATTTATACACCTACAGTACAACTAGCCAACGTAACAAAATGCAAAATAAAATTAGAAAATTAATAAAAGCATTTTGAAGTCCGTTCTTCAATTTTGGCGCCAAAAAATCCATAGACAATCGTTGGACTTTCCACATCTTCTCGCTTACCGTGTTATGTATTATTATGGCTACTGAAAAAAGTAATATTAATTTTACATAATATTAAATGAAAGTTTTTTATTTTTCAAATTCACTTAACTATGTAGGAAAACGTTGCGTCTCCAAACATTGCTTTTGTCTTAATTAAATATAAAATGCATGAATGCACCCCAACTATCAGAAGGTTCTGTTTGGCCAAACTTTTACAGCATATTTAGCCTGAACAAATTTAGATATGAAACTCGCATAATTTGAAACCGTGGTCGCAATGTAACCTTCACATGGAGGCTTTATGCAATATAAACCGAGGAGGACCTTATCTTGTCTTTGTGGGTGAATATTAAACTTTACTTAGCAGACTTACTTTTGAATGTTTATACAAAGATGTACAAGGTCTTAGTAGCTACACGTTAATGCCGCTTTATTCACGTGCTTCCGAAGTAGACCTTTTTTGATCCGTACATTGTAATCTGAGTAGTATAATAAAAATAATCTCTCGTGTACCCTAGGGTTTATTATTTTGTGCTTCACAAACAGTCAAGAAAAAATGTGTTTTCTTTTTTCCCGTCAACGTATTGTATTCTCTTGGTTTGTGTATTGCAACGTATTTTCCTGTGTGGCTCATGTATAATAGGCGTACTTTCTCGTAAGAGATTTTATGCAATTTAAATAACCCACCGCGCCGTGCCGCCTGCCGGGTTCACTCGAGTGGGATTATCATTTAAAGTTGCCACAAGCGACCGCCTATCCTACTGAACAAGACAGAATATCTTATGTTATTTTAAAACTTAAAAAAAAGGTTCTAATGCTTGCGCACGCCAACAAACTAAGTTAAATCGTATTTTGACTACTGATTGGCCACTTTAAAACGATCTACTGGTTGAGTTTTAAACAAGTTTCTCTTTTGCTAAAACTAACATAATTTTCATGAAGGCACAATAGAAATCTAGCAAATAGTAATTAGAAACCTCGACGTAAGTGCCTATTATGAAAGTGGCTTATGAAATCTGAACCCCATATTATTTACTAAACGAGAAATTAATTACAGATTAACAGTTACGCAGAGACCCGTATTCATCACGTTATACACACGATTGTATTCGACACACAAAGGGTTGCCAATAAAGAAAATTGTTATGATACAAATAGAACACGTAAAGCATGTATCACAAATAGCATTGGGTCATTGTTTAGGTACTGAGCGCTCTCGGCGCTATTTGCCTGCCTCCCACGCTTTTGCTCATAATCGATAGGATAGCCTCGTTTGCTGTGTGGCTTACGGCTATCGGCTAATGGTAATGCGTACCTAATAACTTTAGCTAGTTACTGCGAGGTAATGGTGGTGTTTTTAAGAAATCTATTAATAGTATTTCTAGACTAGATTTGTCTAGGGCGCCGGTTCAGTAGTAAAAAAGCTCTACAATGAGTTGATACAACATGGAGACGGCGAAACGACATTTAATGATTCCATGTATTCTACGATGTTTGTTTATGTTTTAAATAAATTAACAGACAGCGAACCTAGACGTGTTGGGGTGGTGAATGTATTTTTAGGTAACCAAGCAAAAGTTAGGGGCGTTATCTTAGGATTTGGTCTAAATTCGAAGACAAATGAAACAAATGACCGTAAAGAACTTTAACAAGGTTTTGAATGAACTGACTACTAAGCAGTTATTTCTACTTCTCCAACAGCAAAACTAGTAGTAACAGTCGTGGAAAACTGACAGTTGTCTGGCTTTAGTGAAATAGTATAATGAGCACACTTCGCTACACTTTCTGTTCACGTGTTGTGTCTAGCAATTTAGTAACGTTTCGTCCCGTGTTCGCTGTCTGTGTGACAAGGGTAACTAGAATCTACACTAAGATGTTTTAGTTATATACAAGGAAGGTTCCCACCTGCCTCCTTCCCGCCTTTGACACAGATGCCAAAGCCATGCGAGTCGGCGGGGTCCCGGCTCATGGTGACGGTGCGCGTGGCGGGCTCCGCCGGCGGCGGCGGCGCCCCGCCCGACGAATACGGCCTCTCCCGCTCACCCCCACGGTATATTGCCTGCCAACAAATAATACAGTTAATAGAGAAATGAAGCATTAATCATTCTGACGTGGACATTTGTCAGTACCAAAATAAGAGATAGTGAAGTTATCTTCCAAAGAAAAGATATATATCTATCCATTCCATTCTTATTTATTTTGGAAAACTCATTATATTGATGAATGGTGACTATTTATTTATAAGCTTATAGTTTTGGTGGTTGAAGAGCGTGGCTAATGCACTGCTAAATAGCTTAGAGTACGCATAGGTATTTAAGAGCAGGATCAATACGGACGCCAGTTCGGCTTTGGCTGCCGTAGAATTTTGGCGCTGGAATCATGACTAGTACGTTTCGGTTTGAAAATGTTTAGAAACCGGAGCTGCATTAGACTTATAATCAGTTAAAAGAGACATTTTATCTGAAATCTCGTCATATGAAGATAACGTGCATGAAAAGATTATCCCTATTATATGCACGACGAATTTGCAAAAGCTAATGTACGAGTACTAAAAGACAGAGTGGCAGAATGTAGACATATGCATGTAGAGATTGTAGCTAATGTCACTCGCTACAATCTCTTTGAACTCTGACGCTGCTAACTTAAATTATTGTAAGTAAAATCTTCAATGTTATTTATCTTACTCATAATAAAAGTCTTTCTTCTGTTGCCATACTTTAGAACAAATAACTCATAAATATCTATTATTCTGGGCCTTTAACTCGTAATTTTTGGTTACGTTTAAAGGTTTGTCTATGTTTAAACGATGAAAGGCGTGCGCGATGTGCCTGTTAGCTCCTTCAAAAAAATGGTGTTTGTCTAAAAAATGAGTGGCGCGTCCCCTTTGTTGTTCAACAGAAGCTTGTCAAATTATGCTCGTTGAAATATCGTTGTGCTCCTTATTGTTTGTTCTGTAAACATTTTAGTTCTGGTTTAGAGACTCGATCTTAAATCACTCATTAAATTATGATGATATAAAGTAAACAACGTCTGATCTAAAGAAAAAGCAATTAAGTTTCGTACCTTCTGCTCCAGAATATTTAAATATGTAATCTGCCTTCATGTTCCCTGTCGATAAAATAAGTAACCTCGTTGTTGCAATTTAACTTCAGGTTACTCGGGTAGCCACCGCTTCGGAAAGTTTATGTTCAAATGTATTCCTAAATTCGTTCCACAACGCAAAAACCTCATATTCGCTACACGCTCGGGGGCTTTGAAAAATACATGTATGTAAGTAGCAAGCTTTATTGGGTTAGGTACAGTCGCCTTCCGCATTTATTAATTTTTCACTAAGTGACGTGTTTTCTTTACATTACAGCGTGACCTGGCATGTTTGACGGCGTTTTCCAAAATAATAATATAAACACATACCTACCCTGCGTGCTCGCTAGTAATAAAATTCTAATTCTTTATACTTCAATAAGGTGCAATACAAAAGGAAAGTTTGATCCAAATATAGCGAAAGGAAATGATTTCTAGAAACGCGAGTGACTGCTCAAACAATTGTTTCCCTCAATATTGTACTCGACGCGGCGTTCATAAGCAATAAAACGCGCGCCCCTCTCTTGCGTAAACAATGTTTCTCGAGGCAAACGTTTAACATCTCAAAGAAGTTGTATTTGCCGGCCGCCCTCGCGCACTGGGCGCCGCCCCACGCTCGCCCGCCTGCCCGGGCCGCTGCAAGCGATACGAGCCGCGAATACTTTCATCCAATCTCGCCCGAGATTTACTTGGAAACTATGCTTTCGCTTGCATTGTACAATGTTCGTGCATATTTTATTCCACGTCTATTTAAGTGTCAGTTACATAAATTGCCAAAGGCTCGGTGGAGATGGAATAACTTGCTCTTTTTTGCTTGACGCTTTTGTTGTTACAAAACAACTATTTTAGGTTTTGTTTAGCAAACGTCTTTGGGGCTGGGGTATGTTCAATATTTGCATAAGTATAATACAATCGTAACCCTTCATGATAGCCTCGCGGAACGTTTGAGGCCGCTTCTTCAGAAGCAGTTAGTACCTAATGAAATCAACGATCAAGACAAATTTTATTTTTGGTATTTTTTTAAACCAAAACGAAAAACATTTTCACCAACATTTTTATCATACAATTTACGGTAATAACCGCGCACACATGCCGATTTACATCAACAAGTGTATCCCGGCTGTAAACGCTCACTCGCTCAGCGGGGAATACGTCGAGCTGCGCCGCGCGCCGCTCATACAACTTTACTGAAGATACCTTACACTTTTCAACAGTGATTAACTGCTTGCTTTCAGTTTGCGATGTTAATAGCCCCTAAGTACACTTTAATTGATTAAAACCGAAAGTTCAAAAACAGCTATTATTGCACACAAGTTTTTAGCTTTAACTTGTTCGTTTAAACAAAGCTGGTGAGGTGACTGTTATCCTAGTAGGTACCCGTATGTACAAAGTGGAGCGAAAGCAAAGTCATAATGTCATTTGGCTGCCATTTGGTTGGAAAAAATTAGGCTCTTTTTTCAAGGAAAGTTTTTTTAAAGGTGTAATAATTATGATATTAAGATGAAAAAAATATATGGGTCAAACGACCACCAGTTGATGCACATTTGCCCTCGTTTTAAGGCATTTTGAATTGTTGCTCGCAAAACATCCTGCAAATTGATGATTTCTTCTTCAATGTTGGCTTTCAATATTTTCAAGGTTTTTAGTTTATTGTGGTAGATGCGAGATTTCAAAAAGCCCCAAAGAAAGAAGTCTGGCGCCAAAATCTGCATCGTTGCGTGGCTGTGTGTATCGCTCCATTGCATTGTCAACTAATTCTCTATCCGTCTACAACATAATATGTATCAAATCACAATGACATTATAACGCTATTAACAAAAATGATGGCACATTCACATTATGACACTACTTTTGCCCCACCTTGTATATCTAAGTCGTTGGTAACCTAGCAAACAAAGTTTAGTGGAATTGTATGAAATTCTAAATTACCTCATTATTCTCGGTGGAATCCAATTTGGAACGTCAGTTAAGAATATGTTGTCACTAAACCAGCTTACACTGAGACACATCACGCACTGTTTGAAGACTATTTAAGAACTCATTCTTCAGCTTTCTTTATGTTCCAGAAATTACAACAATCAAATAACCGAGGATACCGTCTATAGATAACTTATGAGCAAATGTCTTTAAACTTTATACGGCTGAAAGATAACACAATTTACGTTCACCCGTTTCTATCTATTTACTGTTATTAAATTTGATGTCTCCCGACTAACCACATCAGTTACGAGGAAATGAGACCTTCGCCATCGTCGGTGAGTCGTCAGTCGTTCACAAATTGAAATATTTATCGTTCCCGCCTTGGAAAAAAAAACAGTGTAATTGGGTCAAATGGCACGACACCGCCCTAACGATTTTACGATTAAGTTAGGAAAAGTTCGCGTAAAATTAAGATTTGTTGTATTTTACTTTTACAATAAATAACGGTTAAATAAAGTGTGAGCTGGGCTATCGGGGCTGTCTCCTGACAGCGACTGAACGTGACGATGACAGCTGCGCCGCCGGTGACCATGACACCATAAGCTTTGTATGGACACTCCTACATCAACCGATAACAATATTTCTCGTTGTACATGTAAATTATTTTCAGCCATTCTGACCAGTACTCGGGTCAGACCTACACCGAATTTGAAATATTTGACCTGGTCCAGTAATTTATTAGACAAGTATCCTATGTACATATGCGGATAAAGCAAAACCCATTCATTTCTGTGTAGTCATGTCCATACTGTCGGCACCTAAACGGTCGCCGCTGTGGTCATGAATAAAGTAGTGGTATCGACTGGCGAGCGCGGCCTCACTCTGGAATAATTTACACACGTGACACCCCTTGCCCTGCCGTGCCTCATATTTAGCTATTTTTGGAACTTTAATTCACCCAGTGCCATCCTTGACGATACTAGTATTGATTCAATAATTGCTGCACCGCAATTTCAACAGCTGTTGAAATTCAAGGTTCCATTACTAAGAATATGAAATATGGATGATTAATCGGTATTGTTGTGTAACTGTAGCGTCGGACGACTTTAGTTTAATACAGAATATTAACTAACAACTAACTGTGAGGTAAACAGGTGCAAGTTATGAATAACTGAGTAGAGAGTTATACGACGATTGAAATCTAATTAATCACGAATGTTCTCGGAATTAACCTGAATTACTGGCTTGCGTTGTAGCAGGCTAATTTAGTAGTGCTCCAGTTGGGTCGTAGAGTCGAAGCATCATCTAAATAATGCAATTAGTGTTGCATTAAGACCACTTACATGATGCGTAGTGCTGCTGGGGCTGCTGGCGGGCGAGTGCCTGCGCGCGGGCAGGGGAGCGGGCAGCGGCGCGGGCGGGTGCGAGGGGGGCAGCGCCTTGCCCAGCGCGGCCGCCCCGCCCTGCCCGAACAGCCGCAGCACCTGCTCCGGCGAGATCGGCCGCTTCTTACCGTTCGCGCTCAGGTGGTTCGTACTGTTCCTCAAGCTCGTTGCTCCGGCTACACACAAAATAATACAGTTTAGACATTTCTGCATAAGATATTTTGTCACTTCTATTCTCCAAGCTAGCAATTTCTAAAGTAAAGTTATCTGTTTCCACCTGAGACCTCCAGAGGAATGGCAACAGTGGGACTCACAAGGGCTTCTAATCAATATCATAAGAATCACCTGCACTATTCGCTATGGTAGTGGAGCCGAGGTAGGGTGCCCGGGACAGCTTGCCCGCGTAGTGGTGTGGGTACGAGGTGTGGTGGCCATGCGAGGAAGCCGGGCGCTCCACGATGGTGTACGAGGTGCCCGGCGGCGAGTAGTATACCCCGCCCCGCGCCCTCCCCCGCGCGTCCTCCGCCTCGTAACTTGTGTGCCGGTTGTCCTGCAACCACCGCTTGCTTACAACGGAACCCAAAACTCATAAAGAAAGACTGGATCATATTGATGATCTTCAAGGCAAGTAAATAAGACAAGTTGATCGATGACATCAATCATGTATCAACCAATCACATCGATCCACACGATCATGGCAACCGGATTACTTAGGTATATCGATCGACCATCAGGCGATCAATAGCGACTGGACAAACTCAACCGACCGGAATCTAGTTGCAAGTTAACGTAAAGCAACCAAAAAGTTTTCTTGAAAGATGTTTACAAATATTTTAAAAGTCACCTAAGTTTGTAACCTTATATTTCCAACACATTGTTAAATTGAAATTGTTTAGGACAATGTTCTTTTAACTTTTACAGTAACCATGCAGTTTGAAAGTTGAGTCGTTGTTGCAATTATTGGTACCCATTTTAACGCTGGACTGCATGTTAAAGTGGTATTTAAATATTAAAATGGTGGCAAGGAGCCAAGAGCCTGCCTCAAAAAGTAAAGTTGGGCAAAAAGTTCACAAACTAGGTATTGGCCGCGTTGGCGACTGCGTAGGAGGTCGAATTATGCACTTTTATAAGTTGCGTTGCGGGACTTTCCAGAAATACAACTAGAAATTCAAGATTATCTTTTCATCCAAGCGCTGGAGTGGTATTTTCCCACTTCTAAGTGGGAAAATACCACTCCAGCGCTTGGAGCGCTTGCGCTTGGCTGTGGAAAATTTCCACTTTAGAAAGTGGAAATTTTTTACAGTACTGTTCAAACGACTTTTTTATACTGTCCTAAATGATATGTTAGTTTTACATTTCTTGCAGATAATAAAAACAGTGTCTAACCCGATTGAGAAGTTTCGGACAAAAGCAGTGCAATAAAGAGCAACCGCTTGCGACCCGACATACAGTGACCCGTTTAGTTTTTTTTTTTTAAGCCACTTCTCTTTGCTGTAGCTACATAATATTATGGCAAAGTATCACAAATCGGACCATTTGTCTTTTAGGTGAAGGATTCCATACTTTGAAGGAACATTGGGACACTGCAGTTAGTTCACATAAATGTAAAAAAGGCTATCCTTTCTCCCTGGAAATAAAGATACAGATCACATAGGATAAAAGCCTTTTACGCTACGTACAGGGGCCTTTATTAAGAACCGACAGGTGCTGGGCGACAATACGACAATTTTACATGTTTCTTCTATACATTTTCTACTGTAATATACAGCACCTGTAAAGAAAATAATTATGTCATTCTTGTCTCACGTTGTCAGTATATTAAATAGGGCCTAAGAAGTTTTCTTTCTTTGTCTTATTCAATGTATTCGTTGCGAAATATCTCTGGGTAGTTGTGTACCTGGTGGCTCCTGGAGTGCCGGGCGAGGTGATGCGCGGGCGGGTGCTGCGGCGTGGCGGAGCGTGTCCAGCCGTAGCCCTGGTTGTAGGGCGGGGGCCAGCGCGCGCCGAACTCGGCCAGCTCCGAGCCCTCGCCCGCCTCCCCCGACCTCATGCCGGGGGTCACGATGCTTTCTGGAACAACAAAAACAAAACATTACATTTGTCGCTCAAGGAAAACGTTCATATACATTTTTTAAGCTTTCCTTACGATAACTTAGGGTTAATTTCACTAATGAAACTAACGCGATCAGAAAATCTAAACTGCGTTCAAGAACTCAACAATGGTGAAACAAACAGCTTTCAAACGCGGTTTAGATGTGCAAATCGCGTTCAGTTTCATTGGTAAATTGACTCTTATTCAGTTAAATAACCACGGTATTTGCTGCTAAGGCGCTTTTCTTATTTTAAGAAAATAACAGTCAAAATTCCAGACCATACAAATAAGATATCAAATCCACGACGGTTTGCTTATTAGTTTCGTGAAATTAAACTTTCTAAAGTGTATTAAAATATTTCTCAAGAAAACAACCAATTGAATCCAGGTAACTTTAAAGAAATATTTTAGACTATAAAGCTTCTAACTACGTTATAAAATATTTCTGCTCACTTCGGGGACAGAATCCACTAGATATTAAAAGAGTTGCTCGATTTTGGGCTAGTTTCTCCGAAGGTGGAAAAAGTAGTTGGTAGGGAGCATAATTCGCAGTACCACAGTCCTAGTCAATTTAGCGAAGGAAGTAGTAAGCGTACCACCTGGGCGCGGCCCATTTTGTGGGACCGACGACTCTAGCTTCGATCGTGAACCACAACATACATTTTTTATGGATACTAGTTCATTCATTGTTTTCAATTATTTACAAGCCGTTGCCAAGAGTAGTTTTGCATTTTAGAGACACAAATGTCTTAAATGAATAAAATTCGCTTTCGAGGTAGTTCTTTTGACGACTTTTTAACGTGAGCTGGAATCAAAGATGCTTTATTAATTATAGGTTCATTCTTCTTAGGATATTATTATATTATTATTATTATATTATCATATTTTTTTCTGTTCACACCGTGTATCAGTTTCTGGTCATATTTAAGCGTGTGGTACAGACCATCAAACTGAACAACTTTCTCCATGGAACCAACATCGTAATCGCGAAAATATTCTCAGCTATCCCATACATTTTGATCGAGCAGGAATAAAGTTGTGGTTAACAGTTTCATACATTCTATCTGCTTAGAATAATCAGCCTATAGTATTCCCACTGCTGGGACACAGCTCTGTGAGACGGAGTGGGCCATAATCCACCACGCGAGCCCAGTGCGGGTTAGTGGATGTCACATGTCTTCAATTTTTTTTTGGTTCCAGAACGGTTTCCTCACTAAGCTTTCCTTCACCGTTTTGAGAGCAATGATGAAATTAAATAAAAAAAACGTGCCTGCCTGCCTGGGTTCGAACTCACGACCTACAACTCGTAAGTCAGGGTCGATACCACTGGACCACCACTGCTCTCAGTTTTTCAAGCCGCTTCTTGTTTTACGAGTATTTGAGACAGTTGATTATTTTCTACGACACTTGTGACAGTAAAGGTTAAAGTCCAAGTACATGGCGTAAACTCATTGGGGTCTGAAATGACAATGGGCGCTCCTCAAGGTTCGATTTTAGTTTATATTAATGATTTACCCCAATTACTTCAAAATCAACCGAAGATGGTGTTATTTACAGATGACAAATCATTGATCTTTAAAATAGACCGACGGTCACAAAATCTTGACGACGTGAATAACTCTATTCTTCAGGTCCAAGATTGGTATCCGGTAAATAATTTAGTACTTGAATGGCCAAAAACTAGAATTTGTTAATCAGACAGTTTTACTTGGAATCACGCTAGACGAGAAATTACAATGGGGACCTCATATAACATCTATTACGGGGCGGCTAAGCTCGGCCGCATAAGTTGTTAGAAAGATATGACAATTTTATTAACAGATGTAGAAACCGCGCGTTTGGTCTATTTTAGATACTTCCACAGTTAATACTGTGCCCGTACTGTGGTACTGTGACATAATATTGTCATATGGCATTTTACTCTGGGGTCGGGCTACTGACATTGACTCCATTTTTATTTTGCAAAAGAGAGCTGTCTGAGCCATTTACAATCTACGTCGCCACGAATCTCTTAGGGAAGTATTTAAAGGCTTAATATTATTACCTTGCCAATTCATTTATGAAAATACTTACGATGAATGACTACTACTGAGAATGTACTTATGTAAGAAAAAATCAACATCTTTTTAATAAAAATAAGTGATAGACATAATTTTAATACTAGAAATACTATAAATTAAATAAATAACATCAACCTTTTTTAAAATTATCTAAAGTACAGACGCCAGCACATCAAGCTACTACAATCTGTCAAATTTCTTTAATAGATTTTCAACTTTATCTCTGAAGTATTAAGGTTCAAGGTTGATTGGAAAAATTTGATAGTTTCGGGTAGCTTGACCTGCTGGCGTCTGTACATACATTTTTTATGGGGTACTGTGTTACTTTAAATGTTACAAAAAAATACCTTGTGAAATATTGCAATTAAATGAAAGAAAATTTAAAACTTAAAATTACACTTCGTAAACAAGGATATTACAAATTAGAGGATTATATCCAAGATAAGAATGCTTGGTAACATGCGGGTCCTGCTCCATAGGACAATCTCTAGTCTTGACAAAATCAAACTGGTTGCTAATGTAATTGTATAATTAATTCTTTTTTTTGACATTGATTTACCGGAACACAACCGAAAAAAAAATTAAGAGTACCTAATACTCTTTATTTTTTTTTTATGAAAATCGTCTACTTTTAGAATTTTTGTAAATATGTGAGCACCACATGTTAACTTACATATAATGTCATGGTTTCATTAATCCATTTTAATTCTTTTACCAATTTTATTTTAGGCGCATCGTATTCACATATAATTATATAATTAATGTATGCAAAATATTGGAAAACATTTTAAAAGAGTAACTGTGGAGTTTCTTGCCCATTCTTCTCCGTACGAAAACTACCTTTTGGAAGGGGCGAATAGAATCAATTTAATTTAAATGTAATTTTTGACGTTCAAAAGTGCCTTTTATGTGCCTATTTAAAATAAATGATTTGACTTTGACTTTGAGTAGCTTCTAGACATTTTATTGTACGTCACTGCAGTACCAGTAAACTTTCAGAACTGCCATTAGTTTCTCGTTTACAGGACGCTTTCTTCAGCCATCTAGTGAGCGAAACATAAAGCTTTACGTGGCTCTTAAAGTTTGCCACACCATAATGAGTTGCGGCGGCACTTTTTACTTGAAAGCGATTGCGGTACAACCCTTTGAGCAGACACGGTCTGTTGTCGTGTTTAATTACTGTGAGTCCTAGATGATTACCACTACGTTTTTATGTATCATCCAGTTACTGAATACAATTAAAAGTCGAAGTATAGAAAGTACTGTGCACAACAAAAGTCCATTAACAGGGTCACTTTTACATATTATCATCAAAATTGACACAAATTGATTTCATAAACTGCTTTTTAGCTTTTCGTCTAGTAGTAGTAGTTCTTTGTAGTTCCGATTTACAATTCGAATTACATATTTATTCAACAGATTTAAATAATAATCGATCGTTTGTGGCTGTCTGTACGTAATACACTCATGAATGTGAAAAATACCATATATCATACAGATAGAAGCAACAATGAAACAATGACCACTCTATAGTGCTGTTACAGTTATTTTACCCCTGACAGCAGCAACCCAATAGCAACCTTATTGTAACTATAACATAGATCAATGTGATTTTGACAGCCTACAAAGACAGCAACCTTATTACAACGATGATAAAAGTCACTCTGATTTTTGACAGTGATTCAAAGTCAGAGGTAATATGTATATAACTGTGAAGGGAATGTAGAGTAGTAATTGTTTCATTGTTACTTTTATCTGTATGATGTATGGTATTTTTCACACTCATGTGTGTGTTAGATACAGTCAGCTACAGAAGTCGATTAATATTTTTTATTAAAATCTATTGAGCAAAAATTTAATTAAAATCAGAACTGAAGTATACCTGAAAGAATATTTACTCTTAGCTACTAGACGAAAAGATAAAAAGCAGTTTATCAAACCATTTTGTGTTAATTTTGATGATATTTAAAAGTGACACTGTTATGGGACTTTTATTGCTTACTTAGTGAAGGGCGGGCGTTTTTGGGGGACTGTCTTTTGTAATTTTGACGTTCGAAAAGTGCTGATTCTCAGCCTAATTTGAATAAATGACTTTTGATTTTGATTTTGATTTTTACCGTACTACCTAGGTACAATTGTACTTAATCCTTGTTAATCTGGAATAATTTCCACAATATCATGGTGTTAGAAGCATTCAGGTAGTCCATGGCAGAACCAATTAAACATAAGTGTGATATTATACTTACATTCACGAGAAGCCAAATAGTATTTAAGTAAGCGTAGCAATTCGCTGCAAAATTATTTAAAGTTTTTTATTTGTTTAAATTTATATTCCTAAGGAGCCTATATTAACCTATAATCTTAAGTTCTCAGTCGTTTTGTTGCTGTACGGGTCACAGGAATGAGGAATAATACCCTACTGTAATACAGTATCAACTAGTACAGGGGGTATTGTGACTGTTACTGGCGGCCTTATGTATTGTAATGTCAACAGTATACTTAAGCTAATAATTGTGTGTAAATAAATAAATAAATAAATATTATATACTCGTGTTTATGATAAGAGCAATTATCTCCAATGACCGTTTAATATAGCGATCTACGAGGAGATGAAGCAAACGATGCTGATTATCTTATTCTTCTTCTGCTTATACAAAGTGTCGCTACAATAGCAACATTAATTTAACAAATGACGACACGACTTGTTATTTTTTGTGTTTGTGTTATTTTTATGCGTCATGTTTACCGCAAATATACGTATTTTCTTTCTTTATTTTTCTTTACACGAGTAGGGCCAATGGTCAGTAATCATAAACATTAATATTATCAGCCTGATGTCCCTCCGCAGGGCAAAGGGTTCCCTACTTTTTTTCCACTTCTCTCTATTCAAAGCTGTCAAGGATGTTCTTATTGAAAGCGTCCCGCACCCTAATTGCGTAACACACAATCATCTTGAAGCAAATTGCTAATCCATTGCTTCATAAGTTCGAAAAATTTGTCAGCTCAACACGTTAATAACGCAATGAATGTTGTTGAACTGTCAAAATGAAACCGATTCCGATTAATTGTGTGTTACGCAATTAGGGTGCAGCTCATAAATATAAAAATTATAATAACAACATAAAATAATTCTTAATTTGAAAACTACTGAATAGACAGTAGGTACTTTATCTTTATCAAACTACTGTCTTGAGACCGAAAATCCTATAAAGTAAAAGAACCTACAGTACATCTTTGTCGTAAACTGTCATAAAGTCCGTAATGGGGGCTTAAGTACAAAATAAGCTTCCGACCATTGGGCGCGATGTCCGGTGGCGTGGCGGTCCACTTCCGGTCACCTCGGCCCTTTCAACGCACGCTTGTTTATAAGCCATTTATACACCAAATCTAGGGAAATACCCTCCAAATTACATGTAACGCGAGAAACCGCTTACAATGTAATTTATAACCTTTAATTAAACTATATTTCTTATATTCTCGCCCTCTATTACTTGGATCCTAAACATGTAAACAAGCATATTATAAATTAGAGGATTACATCCAAGATAACAACGCTTGGAAACATGCTGGTCCTGCTCCATAGGACAATCTAGAGTTTAGACCAAATCAAAGTGGTTGCTAATTTAATTGTAAAATTTATTCTTTTTTTACATTGTGTTACATTCTGTAATTACTTTAACTCACACTCTGACTTATTACTTGTTAATTTTTTTTTATGAAAGTTTTCTACTTTTACTATGTTTGTAAATATGTGAGCAACATGTATCTATCACATAATTAATTTATATGTCATGGTTTCATTTTGAATTGTTTAACCTATTGTGGTATAGTAATTTTATTTTAGTTGCATGGTCTTCACTAAATATATATAATTCTTCTGTACGTGTGTTTGTCACCTAGCTCCTCCTACGCTGGACCGATTTGGATGAAATTTTGTGTGTATATTTCAATGGGTTCCTGGATGGTTTGAAAAGACACTAGGACCCGGTAGATGTCGCTACTTTTCCGGGTAAGACGACGTCTGCCGGGTCCACTAGTATCATTATATAATTAATGTATGCAAAATATTGTAAAACATTTTAAAAGAGGAACGGTGGAGTTTCTTGCCCATTCTTTTCCATACGAAAACTACCTTTTGGAAGGGGCGACTAGAACAAATTCTATTTTATTGTAATTTTTGACGTTCAAAACTGCATTCTATGTACCTATTCGAAATAAATACTTTGACTTTGATATGACTGTCGAAATGTAGTGTTTAATGTAGATACACCTCTGCCTAACCCTTCAAGGAATATGGGCGTGATGTTATGTTATCAATACTATGTATCTACACTAATATGTTAAAGAGGTAAAGTTTGTAAGTTTGGATGTAGGAATCTCCGAAACTGCTCATCCGATTTCAAAAATTCTTCGACTGATAGAAAGCTACACTATTGCCACTGGGCAATAATGTAGATTTCTTCATGAAACTGGCCCTAGGATATATTTTATGGTATATTTGGCTTCCACATGGACGGAGTTGTGAGCAGAAGCTAGTGTTCTTATATATATTTCCGCACTGCCACGTTGGTCTAGTCTAGTCTAGCTTCAACTTTCTGACTAACTGACTGACTTTTTGACAATTCAAAAGTGGCTGTAAATGGTTTATCTGAAATAAAAGGTTTGAGTTTGAGTGATCGCATGCGCGACTGCTAAGGATTGTAAGTTAGGAATTTAGCAGCCTGGATTTGTGCCCTAGCTAGGACCTTACTTACATAACTGCCGAAACGTGGGTGTTCCATACAAATGAGCCTGAGTATTTGAGGAATACGAGTAGAGCGCTTACCAAATACAGTTGGGTGGCCGTAGCAAGTCTGATAAATGTGGTGGTCACTCGGGGCGCAGATTAATGAAGGTGTGTCTGACGGCGTTACTACCGTTTATTTAGTTGAACCGGCATCATAGGCTGGCATTCATTATCAGGCTAGGGTTCACAGTAGCGAGTTAAAAAAGTACAACTGTATAATATGCATCTTTTGACACTTGGCCAAAATCGGAGCCAACGTCGCCATCTTGTTTTTGAATACAATTTCTGTGACAACTTCACAAATTTTACATCAACGTCAACGTCTTCCCTTTCAATTTCATTCAGGCACCAAAATATCCTTGTAGCGCTCTAGGTCCCCTTCGGAAAGAGCAGTTGTTAGGTACCCTATGACAAAAACAAGATTGACTTGAATTGTGAAGGTACGTCTGCGCAAAATAATGCTGATTACTTATAGCAAGAAATGGGACTCCTCATTTATATGGTCATTGAATGTCAGACAAGTCTACCGTTGCATAATTCTCGGGAACTTATTTTATTTCTCCCGTAGGTGTAATAAAAGTAAATAAAAATTCCGGTCGTGTGCTTGCGGAGCTAATTAGGGAAATGTAGGGTTTTTTTTATTGTTCCCAGCACAACTCTCTGCCATTTCATAGTCGAAAGTCAGCTAGATTTACGTAAAATTATTCTCCGTGCGGTAGAATTTAGCTGAGATCAACGGTTCACAATAAGTATTAGGGGTTAAAGTATGAAATTGCCGATTTTTACTGAAAAATTGAAATTCGCTTTTTTTAATTAAATAATTAAAAAAATAATTAATTTAATTTAACAAAATAATTACCATTATTATCTATACATTGCTGCCATCTAATAGGGAGAATTTATGCCTTTGCGATAGAACTCTCGTGATCTAGATTCGACAAACTGTGTGATTTTGTACTGCCTCCTGAGAAGAAAACTTTTTATCACGTAGAAAATTGTCCAAATCACGAAAAAAATGGTAGTCCGTTGGAGCAAAGTCTGGCGAATACAGAGGGTGACGAATGGTTTCTCGTGCTGTATGAGGTCTCGCGTTATCATGGAGCAATAATGGTGAAGATCGATTCATGAGTCGGGGCTGTTTCACTGCTAGTTTTGCTACCATTGTTTGGAGTTCGGCACTGCCGTTATTGCTTAACCAGATCGGAGAAAGCTATAGTGAATAACACCATGCTGAGACCACCAACCAGTTACCATTACCTTTTTATTGGTAAGCTTTGCTTTACGACACTGTTGCGGCGTTTGACCTGGGGTCAGCCATTGCATTTTTCGCTTAAGGTTATTGTAAAGAATCCACTTTTTATCACATGTCACAATTCGATCTTCCGAATATTCCTTCATTTCTGTATCGATTCAACAAAGCAACACAAGTTTCAACACGCGTTTTTTTCTGCAGATCAGTCAAATCATGAGGCACCCATTTCTCATATTTTTTAAATTTTATTGATTTGACGCAAATGAGTCAATATAGTTGGTAAGGTAACGTTAAACTATGCCGTTAATTCCTGGGTAGTTTGGCTCGGATCGGCTTCCATCATCTTTTTCAATTAATTGTTTTTCACCTGTGTGGACGGTCTTCCACATGGTTCGTTCTTCAAATCAAAATTTCCATCACGAAAGCGTTTAAAACAAAATCGCACGGTGCTTTCATTAGCAGTTCCCTCTCCAAACGCAACATTGATATTGGGAGCTGTTTCTGCCGCGTTAGTTCCGAACTCGTATACAAAAATAACTAGAATTTTCAAAGTATCCATCTTTCTTGTCTAAGCTGAATAAAAAAAACAACTGAAAGTCGATAATCGAATATTGCACATTTTTTAAAAGAAAAACTTCATAGGTACCATGTGAAAAAAGTTTCACTCAAAAACCTCAAATCATGAAGGTTCTATGTCAATTCGAGGTACCTATTACAATAAAACGGCAATTTCATACTTTAACCCCTATTATTATTGCGAATTTGGAAGCCACTAGTACTTAAAAAAATACTAGCCAGTCCCAGACGCATCATAATGCCAAATTTTCATGAAAAAGGAATTAAAAAAAGGAAATATTTTATGGCTTCTCATAATTATTTTGACTGAAAGCAGCTAGTAGCTATCAATTTACTGTACGTAATTTGCTGAAAAGGTTTCACTAAAATAGAACGTTCTTTGTTTTTCATAACAGTTAATACTTCCACCTAAGAGTTGGCAACTCACACGGCTCCTATTTACAATTGCCCACTTTGGCCCATTTTCAATTGCACCTATCAGCTGAATTATAAAACACTTTCTGGTTGGTAAACAAGAAATGAATAAATACATGTGAAATTATACATATTCTTTTGTTCGCAGTCATGAACAAAGGAATATATATAAATATTTAGGTAAATATTTCCATACCAACACATTCTCTGTATGCCAAAACAGCAATTTAGAGAATTGAATGGGCATTATAATAAAATTACGTTGTTGGTTTGAAGTATTGTCCATTAAATTATCATTTTCCTGCTATCGAATAACTTTTTTTTGTCCTAAAACTAGTTTCCCCTGGTTAGCTAATATGGAGTGCATTGCAGTGGCACAGATGACGTGACGTCGTCAGTTGATGACCGGTGACCAAACGCTGGTCCGTTGCATAACGTCTGCACTGCAGTCACGTGATACATATCTAATTGAATAATATAACAGGCACGATACGATAAAATGGTCGTAACTATTGACCACACTTTTTGTACGGATTTAATAAAAAATAACTAAAGAAATCTATTTGAGGAAAATGTGTTCTTTGTATTGTATGTTCTTTATGTATCAAATAGTATACGTATACACTATGTAGTCTCCCTTGTGTGACCTTTTTACTTTATCAGACTGTCTACTACATTATAAAAAAAGAACCTTGAGGAAACGAAGAATGACCCGTAAATAGCCTAATTACGAATAGTCGAGGCTATGGCTAAGGCTTTGACTGCCTACACAAAGGTTGTGAGTTCAAAACCCCATTGAACTTGTAGTGAACTTAAACATGAACAATTTGTGTTCATAGAGGTTGAAATCGTAGCACTAGTGCTACGATAGCTACGAGTGCTACGAATAACTTTGTGATCTTTGATCGTAGCAACTGTTTATTTTATGGTATTAAATAAATATAGATATCTAAGAGTAAAATAATTGCCTACGTTCGTAAACTAACAAAACCAATAATAAAATCCTATCCCCGTTATTCCTCATCCAAACAGTTACAAATCAACGCAACAGTTGACAATAAAGCTACTTAGTCTTAAATATTATTGAAAGAAATTGGCCAAACGGATGCAATTTCTTTGTGATAATTTATCTCGGCAAGTTCCAAGGATGGACGGATGAGTCCTTGGCTCGGGGCCAACCCCGGCGACTGGCAACTGACTCGCATCCTACAACTTTATATCACTTTTACGTCGTGCCACTTCATGTCTCATACATTTTTACTGCCGGTGGAACGTTTCAAGAAACCTATACAACAGAATTCATTATACTTTATTAGCTTTTCCGAAGAATTCTTGATAAGAATTTGCATGTTCTTTTTAGATACCTTGAGAGGAATTATGTTTTCACTATTACAGAAAAGTCAGCTAAGTAATAAGGTTTACACTAAAACGGTTTGTTATGCAGTCTGAAATAAAAAATTTTTGAAGCGTTCTCAATATTTTTGCAGAAAACTGAGGGCGATTTATTTAATTACAACAGTCAGTACCAAAGTGGCTTTCTTTGTATCATTGCACAAAATTCACAATATTAACCCATTCCCTGTCCCATGAATCATATATGATTCATGTTGATTGTTTAACTATTGTGTCTACTTTGTGAACAGTGAAACTGTTAAAAAGAACATGTCAGTATATTTATAAACGTGGGACCAACATCTACTCGCAAACCCACACACAAATTTGTTCATTCATAAAACCCACACGTATCGTAAAGCCTCGTAAACAAAACTGCTCAGCATCGCACGCTAATTGCGCCTATGCGCCGTAACTTAATAAAAAACCTTTTAGACCTGCCGAAAGTACCACCGTATTTTTTTTTAAGTTCACCCGCTCCTTTGGGAGATAGGCTCTGTGTGCTCTGACCTTATAAATTCAATTCTGCAGTCGCTACCCCGAAAATAGCCTCGCAGATTTTTTACAATTTGCCTACTACAGTGAAATAAGACCGTAATTCAGCTACTGAAGAAATACAGAATACAATAAGAGTTTATTTCTTTTGAGTTGAGAATAAGAAATGACCTTTCGTAAAACTTTTTTCTTTGGTCTGTATTGTTACAAGAACTTTTTAAAGAACAGAACCAAAGGAGAAAAGCAACCACGGTCGTCGGATATAGTAGAAGTTTAGTAAGAAACGGATAGATGTTTTCGAATGAAATTTAATTTAATAAATGAACCGTTTGTTTTGTGTTAATTAAATTGAATTTTTATTCGAAAACATCCATCGGTTTCTTACTAAACTTCAACTATATCCAACGACCCTGGTTACTTATCTCCTTTGATGACCGTACAGTCACCAAAAGAGATAAGTAACCGGGGTAGTCGGATATGGTTGAAGTTTAGCAAGAAACCGATAGATGTTTTCGAATTAAATTTAATTTGATGAATGAACCTTCTGATTGGTATTAATTAAATTGAATTTTATTTGAAAACATCCATCGGTTTTTTACTAAACTTCAACTACATATATCTGACGACCGTGGTTACTTATCTCCTTTCGTGACCGTACCTACATGCAGAATTTTGCGGAGTCACTTGGGAACAGTCCATTCACACAGTTATTATACCTCTAATTTTGCTTCACTCTCAAAATCACAGTGGTCTTTATACTCCTTGTAATAAGGTTGCTGTTGGATTGCTGCTACTGACAAGTCTGTCAAAACCACAATGATCTTGATTCTCGTTATAATAAGGTTGCTGTTGGGTTGCAGCTGTCAGAGGTAAAATAACTTGGGAAGGACTACGTTCAGCTACAGGTAGGTTGAATAAACTCACTAAGATACTTACTGAATCATTATGTTAGGTACTCTATTAGTTAGATTAAAAAGATAAAACTTCATACATACATATAAGCAATTGATTAAGGCCAAATGAGAGATAAATCTTCAGTTACTCCTAGTTTTGTGAACTGTTTACTTGTCTAGATACTAGTGCTATCCTTCCATCTTAATCATTATATCTCTTGAAGCCGAGGGCATCCTGAAACTCTGCCGGAAAAAGGCAAAGAATATTATCCCAGAAGCTTTTATCTTCAGGTTATGTTTAAAAAGGAAGTCTTGAGGACTTTAATTTTTTTTTCTTTTGATGAAATCCCTACTTATTATCTTGTTTTACTTGTACTCTTCTACTGATCATCCTTTATATTGACACAGGTTCTACTGAAAGTAGATTGTACCTATAAACGTTACTTAGCACGTACGTCGTACAGTGACAGGAATAAAACTTAGCCAAACTACTTTGGCTAAGTGTTATTCCTGTCGCATAACTGTCAAACCACAAATGCAAGATAGAGACAGGAACATATCTAAGTCAAAGTACGAGTTAACTAACGTTTATACAGAGTAAAGTAAAATTAGCTAGCGAAACTCCGCAGTCGTGATGGGTATCGATATCTAAACATGATAAAATAAAAAGGAATTAATTAGATGTTTATTTTTTATTGCGGCATCATGGATCGCAGTTAGTGAAGCCACTAAAACAGTCAGTTTGAAAAAAAAAATAGTTTTTTTTTGTAAACTTCACAGACGTGATGGGTAACTATATGTATATAACTTAACATGATAAAACAAAATTCAAGTCACAACACTAACAGTTCCAGCGGTCGTTGACAGCCCAAAAAAAAAAGCATCAAATCGTCTTAAAAAAGGAGGAGGTTCTCAATTCGGATGTTTGTATTTTTTTTTTTTTTTTATGTTTGTTCGCGCATAGCTCCGTCGCTTGCCAACCGATTTGAAAAAATCTTTTTTTGTTAGGGCATACTTCCCAAAAATGATCCCATAGAAATTTCATCAAAAACGGTTTGTAGTTTGGTTTTTAAACCAAAATTACTGGTAAAAATTACAACTAAAAAGTGAAAAATAAAACCTTTTTTGCAAAAAAAAACAACCGACTTCCAAAAACGACACTACAAAGTGAAAAATAACTTTAATTTCGGAAGTCGGTGGCAAACAACAAAAATGCGAACCCAACGACACCGACTTCCGAAATTAAAGTTATTTTTCACTTTGTAGTGTCCTTTTTGGACGTCGGTTGTTTTTTTTTTTTGCAAAAATGTTTTTTATGTTATCATGTTTAGATATCAATACTCATACTCATCACCATCACATCTGCAGGGTGAGCTAACTACGAGTAATTTAATTTGAGCGTGTACATCTCAGCCGTACAGTCTTGCACTTACTTTCAGTTCATTCTTATTATTATATACTTATATTATTCTATTATTATATATTATATTATTCTTATTATTTTATTCTTATTTACTGCGTGTCCTAGTTACCCACAGGTGCCCTTGGGAGTCGTACAGGACCACTAACGGATTGTACCGAAGGGACACACACTGTCCAGATATATAATAATAACAACACACTGCAATGAACGACCCGAACTGTGTGCCAAGCATGTGATCATGGCAATAAGTAGCTCTCTGGGGGAAAAACTTATGGCAGAAACGTTATTACGAGAACACGCGTTAAACGTTTAAAGTTTTTCTTATCAGCTATTTAATTATAGAGTAATATTGTGCCTACTACATATAACCTAATAACATAAACCACGCCTGTGTTCCCCGAGAAGCTAGGTAGAAGTATACCTATAGTGGTTAAATAATAACAGCCGCACAGGTCGATCGATCAGGTTAAGCTACGCTTGCCGCGGTTGGTCCGTAGATGGGTGACCATCTTTACATACCAAGACCGCTCCATGCCTCGGAAAGTACGTTAAGCCGTTGGTTCCGGCTGTCATTAGTGAATCTTTGACAGTCTTTACGGGTAGTCAGGAGCCTGAAAGTCTGAAAACCATGTCGTGTAGCGACAAGGAAAGCTAAGCTAGGGGTAAAATGAAAGGGAGGTTGAAAACAATTAGAGATATATTTACAAGTAAAGATGAAGATGGTCTGAAGAGTGGTGTGTAGTATGTGGAGGTGGGGTGCAGGATGACGATGCGTGATAGAGGCTGAGGTGAAGACACAGTTGGAGGTCCAGGAACAGGAGCAGGAACAGGTGAGGACAGATGCTGGTGCGTAGGGACACGGAGGACACCCGTAGGAGGGTCCACGCAGCAGGCCAGGACGCAGCACAGCAGCAGGAGAGAGAGGCACGGCGGAGACGCTGTCAGCCCTTCAGGTGAGGACAGGAGGGATCACGCAACAGGCCAGGTCGCAGCACAGCAGCAGGAGAGAGAGGCACGGCGGAGACGCTCGTCAGCCCGTCAGGTGAGGCGGCCCTCAGGTGAGGCGGCCCTCAGGTGAGGCGGCCTTCAGGTGAGGCGGCCCTCGGGTGAGGCGCGGCCCAATAGATGTAGTAGCCCTTCACGGAGGGCGGAGGACGGAGGCAGGGTCCGTCAGGTACCGTACCGGAGAGGTACGCTGGGTATTTCTGGGATAAGTGGCCCTGGAGTATCAGGATAGGTGGCCCTGGAGTATCAGGCTCCTTATACTGTTCGCCTTAGAAGCGAAACTCCCACTGATCCTTGCTTTGCGTGAATCTTTAAAGAAACCTCGTAGAACAGAATCTTGTAGAAAATATGAATTTGAGATAGGAATTCGGCCAGTGGCTTCTTTACATAGTACATACATAAGTTTGCATATAAAAAGATACAGGCCGGTAAGAATTAGAAAGGTACGTTGCCATGGCGACTTATTAAACGTCGTTGTCAAAGCTGTCATAATAAAATATATTATTACTAAAATACAATAAAATATATAGTTATTTTGTGTTAGAAGTATAGTGTTTATAGGAAAAATGATATCCATCAATGTGGGCGAAATTACCAACCCTTGGATGTCACTAGATCATCGTAGACTCATGTTAAAGTTGGAGCTGTGTCTGTGTACCTACTGATTATGGATAAAACGTGTCGTGAGGAATAATCAGAACAGCGCCTAATGGTAACAGAATGCTTGTTCTGACCTGGAGGAATGAATGTAGATAACTGTGAGTATGTACATTATGTTACAACCAGTCTTACCAAAGGGTATCGTTTTACCCACTAACTGGGTTGTGGAGGTCAGATAGGCAGTCGCTCCATGTAAAATATTGGTAAACACCTGCATCCGGTTAGACTGGAAGCCGACCCCAACGTAGTTGGGAAAAGGCTAGACAGGTGATGAGTAGGTATACCCATATCAACACTAGGTTATGTCTATGACACTAAGGCCCATATTACAGAACCTCACTCAAGTCTCGAGCATTACTTAAAACTATGTAATTTCAACTAATCGTTGTAATTGGCGCACAAATTAAATAGACAATTCTGTGTTCCTGTGTGTAAAATTTTGAACCCTTCTAAGTCTTGTTTATATACCTACCATGCAAAGTCAATAAGATGCAAAATTGTTCACTAATTGAATTTTAGAAGACGTTTGGTTCGAAACCAGCGATTTTCCAGTCTTATCGCTGAACACAGAAATAAGCGCCAAATGGTTCCGAAGCAATTGTAAAAATGGAAACCACTGAAAGCAGGTTAATAACAGTTAACCGAAAATGCGCTGTTCCTAAAGTGTGAATAGCTAAGTAATGTGCTGAATACTGAATATTGGTTGTTATAGTAGGTACATTTGAGGCCCTTCCCTCTAATATTATTTTACTACATCGACTACCTATAGTTATTTGAGAAAGCCCAACTAAGCACCAGTAAGTAAGCTATAAGCACAGTACCGTACGCACAAAACATAGCCACAGATTATATAATAAACCTTTACGCTATGTTACCTGGTACATACATACACGCTTTGCATACTTTTTATTACGTAAATGTCTTCACAGCAATAGATTTAAGCGAGCCACTGACTCGGAAAACAAACTGCAACCACAGACAACCAAATGGAAAATTTGCCTACAACCGCCACGAGGCGCCAGTGAACTGAACTGAGCCACTATAGCCGTTATTTGCCACTAAATTATTCCGTTGTTTTGAAACTATAGAGATTCATAGTAACCACAAAAAATAACGAATGGATATTCGACTTTCATATGACAACATATTTTTGGCAAACAAAGAGGATATATGTAACATCCATTGTTCCACTTTTACCTGATAAAGTATTAAAAAAGCTATTTCCTAATGGACCAGTTATAGCCAATAAAAGAGCTGTTGAATTTGCGTATAAGTTGTTTTTTAGAGACGAAACATGTTACAAAAGGGTACGCATCTCGGTATCATAAATTAAGCATCTGCGTATCGTTAATTTATTTCAAGGATTTCGCCCTTGGAAGCTTTCATAAGATATTTTGAATGATGGTAATTCCTTTATCTCCGATACTTGTACAACAGTAGCGAAACAAATGACTCTAGCAAACATAACATTTTTCTAGCCCTCCCTCCTCTATAATAAGTATTATTTATCTTTATTTAGGTACAATAAAGATTAATAATACTTCACAAAGAAGTAATTATACGAAATTACAATAAATATGTAGGCAGGTAAAGCACTTCATTAAGCACTGCTGTAAAGCGTGAACCTGCATTCAATAAATTGCAGTCATTCGTTGAAGTGTAAATATCAAACATGCAATTTACTTGGCTTGAAACTTTATTCGTTGATTGGCATTGTTGCACATGTTTACTAGGCATAAACAAGCATTCATTACTACTGCGAAAGGTACTGCAGCATTCTGAAAATATCATGAACATTTGCACTGATAGAAATTTAGTGTTATTTTAATAATATTTTTTATTCATTCATGCGTCTTTTCTTCAGCTCATATGTTCTTCAACGGCCTGGTGCTAAGGTCTTTGGCAAAACTCCAGCTCGTAGAACCTATCTGGTATTTCACATCTTTGATTAAAGTCTAATCTTCTACAAATTAGGGAGTTTAGATTATTTGATATGGTAGCAGGAATAATTTGTTCAAGTAGATTTACAAACACGTATCTTATAAATTCTATCCTACATCAGCTGTGAGCTGCTGCAGTCTATCATCCCTGTGACCTACTAAAAGAGAAGCTTAAAATCAATAGTATCCTGTTCGAATAACAAACAGATAATGATAACGTAGCACTTTGTTCCTTTGTGTCATAATCCAAACAATTAAATAGCTTTGTTGACATACAGTAGAGCTATCTTTTTTTAGAACAAAACAATATACTTAAAAGACAATGCTTGCGGAGGGCATTTATGACGTCACGGGAGCGTGCGGGTGTCGGAGCGGAGGGCTGGGGGGGTCGGGGTTCAAGGGCGCGAATCTAGGTCAATGGGACACGGACGAAGTTGGGCTACCGGATTTACTACAAACACTGGCTCACGGACGGCTTACTTCCTGATTGGTTCTGCCATATTATTGCATGCCTATATACGGTCTATCAAAGATATTGACTTTTATTGCTCAAACTATTTGTCTTACCTAATCCGCTTGGATGTTATTCATCAGTTCCTTTGTTTCTTACATTAAAAAAAACAGGTGTATGTTCAGGATCGATTTTAAAGGAGCCTATAATTTACGGCCCAGCGGTGTCTATAGAAATTATCCGGTTCAAAGCACAATCTGTTAATATTTTCCACCTGGCCGATAACTGACCGAAACCCGACACATCAAAAGGAGCATTCAATTAGATCAAGAATGCTTTGACAGAGAATTTACTTTTAATTTTGCACGAATAACTCAGTCATGAAGCTAATATTGGAATATTGGAAAGGCAAAAAAAAGAAAAAGGAGTCTTTAAAGAACAAAGCGTCCTTCGATTTGATAACGAAATAACTCACCGCCACCGGTAATGAAATCATTTGATACGAATTTATATCAGACGGAAAAAGAATAACAGAAATAAACATAGAATTACAAAAATAAACATTCCTAAGCCCATAATGGAAAAAAGAATCAATAAAGCTCTACAAAATCCAAGCTAAGCTAAATAAATCAAAACATTAGTCTCTAAAAGCAAGTAAAGTTTAACATGGAACCATTGTTATGTGGCTAATCGACGCGTGATCTTCTGCTAGCGTGTCCGATAGTTCCACAAAGCATGTTATTATTTGAGGGAAGACGGCGGCACACCCTTTTCATGCAATTCGACCAATCACAATAAAGCTGATGAAAACACGAACTTCGTAAAGGACTATGAACTCTAGAAAAATATTCAAATCAACTGTTTTGTATTCAGCATTTACACAATGTCAAGAAATTATCTAGACGTCATTACGCAACACCATGTTCGATTAACTACTTATTATTCAACATAAAAAATGTAGAATATTACTCGATAAAAAACGAGACTAGAGTAAAAACAATTTACACAAAACAAACCGAAATAGAATCCAGCCTTCAATCATCGCAACATGATTCTAAATAATGTCTTATTTGTTCTAAAAATATCTTCCGTCATAATGTTTATCTCTTGTTGATGGCATCATTTTTCATAAGAAGTAGATCCAGCCTTGCGACCGGCTGAGAAGCCTTTTATTACGGATAGTGTTTGGTTATTTATAGTTTCAAGGTTTTATATTATTTCCTTTAAATTCCAACTTCTTACATCTACATATTAGATAGAGTGGTAGGCAAAAGTAGTTTCAGAACGTAAATAGAATTGCTGAATGTGCAAATTGCGAGTTTCGCGCAAGTTATTACAGCTAACTGGGGAGAAATTAAAACTTTGACGTATTTATTAGCAAACTCTTACTGTGAAGTAAGAGTGTACCGTATTCCGAATGGTTGTTTTAACTCAGAGAAAATATAACGTCGTAAACATCTAGCTCGTTTATTGCCATGCAAGTTGTGCTTATAGTGTCCCACCTACATACCTTTAAGACTGGTAATCAAGTAACATAAGAACAGACAGATTTTACACTACTAAAATAATGCTGGGCTGGACTATGCTCTTGAAACCTTTAACACGTCACATCAATCGTGCTGTGTTAAAGGGCCGTGAAAAATTACACCGTGTAATGTGTTTAATGCATTTTATTTTAATATTTGTGTCACACATATTCCGGAAGAAATAACGCACTGTGACAGTAATGGCTGCACGAAAAGGGCATGCCATTTCGCGAATAACAAAACAAAAAGCCGGTAGCAATAAATACTCTTTTACCCATATTCACATCCGAATCGGAAAGTCCGTTAGCATACAAATGGACTAATTTGCTTCGAGCCGATGAAACAGTCGAAACTAATCGAACAATTCTGTTCTACGGAGGTAGGACGTGACACAGACGGACAGCTCGACACGGCACGCCTGCGAAATACTGACATGAAATGAAAATTCTTCTCTGCCGCATCTGATTATTTTAGTAGTTCCCTACTATAAACAATATTCATTAACTTCTTTAAAAGAATTCATTCCTTCCTTTTTCTAAAATAATAAAATTTACCGTCTGTCACATAATTTGTTCTTATAAGTGCTGCTAGACTCAACAAAGCGCTGTATTGCATGCTTAGCAAGCGGTCCCGCTGCAATATGTTTGCATGAAGAAGTATAAAAAAGTGGCAATAAGAACAGAATGGACCCATCATCGTTTCAACAGTTCCCGACTGCTGCGCAAACAACTACGTCCTTCAATTTAGTTTATAGTTAAAGAGTGAAAAACAACCTCTCAATGAGAACTGGAGCGAGAGTGGGCGGAAACTGACAGCAAACGAGTGAAGTTGAGCGAGAATTTCCTTTAAGCGGGCGCGCAGGCATTGTCTGTGAGCGCTAAACGCTCCCCGTCACCTAACACATTCATCAAGAGAGCGTTCAGCTTACGAAGGTATTTATACCTATAGAAATACACACACTGACACTTGACACGCGGCAGGTCTTCTCATCGCAACTATATATTATTAAATCATTTAGCACAGGAAATGATATCTAAGTTCCTGTGTTATTGAATAGACGTGTCAACTAGATCCTACCTACACTACACATACACAAACCAAGGACACAAACAAAACAGTAGACTGAAAGTTTTCAACGCGATGTTACATATACGAAATATTAACCTTTCTTAATAAAATAGACTCAAATATTACTTACCTACATGTGTAATTAGGATGATTTCTATTCCACCAACAACAATAGCTGAATTTTCACCAAAAAGTTTTGGTAGTCGGTGGTAAGAACTAGACACTGAATTAAAGTATTTTTTACGTTATACTGGTTTTTTGCAAGAGCGGGTTTTTGCAAGTGCAAAGACCAGTGGTGGCCCAGCCTGAGCAGTGGTGGCCCAGTGGTAACGGCCACGACTTACGAGTTGCAGGTCGTAGGTTCACCGCTGCTCTCAAAACGGTGAAGGAAAACATCGTGAGGAAACCGGTACGTCCTAGAACCAAAAATTCGAAGACATGTGACATCTACCAACCCGCACTGGGCCCGCGTGGTGGATTACGGCCCATTCCCTCTCACCGAGAGGAGGCCTGTGTCCCAGCAGTGGGGACATTATAGGCTGATTATGTACTGATGTACTGGTTTTTTGGAAATTGGTTGTTTTTTTTTTGTAAATATCTATTTATTTTTTAGGTGGTCCACAATTGATGAAAAATATCGATGAACATACACACAAAAATACATAAAGACGAACATAGAACCTCCTTTTTGAAATCGGTTTGAATAGGGACTGAAACTGCCTGAATTATTGATTGAACCGTCAATACTTCGCTACTTCAAAGTATCGTGAGCCGCTTACGCTTACAAAAGGTACTTCAATGCTTGTCGATGCAAACTGAATGTAGGTTATTGTTAGTTTATGGAAGGCACAAAGGCTTTCGATCAAATTAACGTGTCTCCCGTGATTTACGAGCCCGAACCCTCCACTGAAAAGCTATTGTTTATTCAATTAAATGCGTGTTACAGGTTTAACGGGACTCATTGTCAGACTAGAAATGACTGTATATGTAAACATTAATTCTGTTTCAACTATTCATTCCATCATTCCATATTCATTATTGAACCGTGACCATGGATGGGGTCACAATTGAAATACACATTTTGCCATGTAAGCTAAATAATTAAATGAATATAAAGCACTAGCTTCAGCCCGCGACTTCGTCTTGTCCCCCGGCCTGCATCGCATCGCCTGCCCACGCTTTTACTTCTTTTTCGCTTAGTGACCTTTCTGACTTTTTTTCGTTTTGCTCGGCTCCTATCGTAGCGTGATGTTAAGTAGTGTAGCGGTATCTACAACGCCACATGCGAACAACGCGTCATACTGACGTCACGCAAATTACGCATCTCGCAAGCAGAGTTTACCGCGCAATTAGCATACCTATATACAAACTCCCCGATATCAGTCGTTGGGCAATTGCCCGCCAGACACAACACCCGTCTGTTCGGAGAATGCTCCATTTTCTATAGAGTATGAGTGAACTTTACACCCTGTTCCTCATACCTCTAAACATCATTATAGGCTTCCTCAAGAATTGGGCTAACAAAAGCATAAAGATTGTTTGAAATCCAACTGGTACTTTCAGAAATTAGCGCGTTCAAACAAACACTTCAAGTTTATTATACTCGTAAGTTTAGAAGATAGATATAAATGTGTATTCTCCATATTAAATGTCATATTCTCTTGCGATAACATCGTACGATAACGCTCACATACAACGCTCATTTACAACTCAGTCATCGAAAATAGAACTTTTATTTCCGATTGAACTTGCATTATCTCCTTCGGGGAAACTCATTGGTATTCCTTTCACAATCAAATATTCCATCTACGCGCTGAATTCACTTACAGGCACATAGGAACACTGAGGAATGCCAAATATCTTCTATCTTCTATACTTAGCTGCAGGTTCACGTAAAATCGATGAGATAGTTCAGGGACAAAGAAATTCTTCGAATATAATTAAATGATAGTTCGTAATATGTGCCAACTTGCCTGTCATGTCGTGTCATGAATACTTGGCAGGGTCTTTGCGGCTTTTGTGGGAAAATAATGTACTGTGAGAATATGTTGCTCTTTTCTTTTCTAGTCTTTGTAAGTAAAACAAATGAATTCACTCTTTTATGGTACGTCGTCTGATTTTTGTTTATGCCAATTAATTCAAAACAAAAACATAAGGATCCTAATGAGACTATTTAAATAAGTAAATTACTAATTAGCTGAAAGTGTACCTAATGCAAAGTCTAAGTATTTATTTCAAATAGGCACTTATAAACACTTTTGAACGTCAAAATGTTCAATAAAATAGAATTGATTCTAGTCGCCCCTTCCAAATGGTAGTTTTCGTATGAGCAAGAAACTCCACCGTTAGAAATATTTTACAATATTTTGCATACATTAATTATATGTGAAGACGATGCACCTAAACCTAAATTACTATACCACAATACGTAAAAGAATTAAAAATGAAGCCATGATAGATAAATTAATTATATGCATTACATGCATTTAGATCATAGTCCTAAAATGAAAAACGAACGTACCTATACATTTTAATATTTGGGTATAAAATTACTTGAAGAGCAAAGGCAACGGTAATTTTACATATAATATATAAGATTTAGAACCGACATGAACCTGAATACGAAACGAGTTCGCGTGTCAAAAGACCTTTAAATATTTCCGTTTAAAGTTATGTGCTTATTGTTCGGGTGCATGTATACTAAATATTTTAGTAAATGCAAAATTGCTCATGATTCTTACGTACCTAAGTAACTGTTATACGCTATATTTTTTTTTTTTATTTAACCTGGTTTGTCCCACTGCTGGGCAAGGAACTCCCCCATACTATTCCAGTTGGTCTTATATTGTGCCTTCTCCAGCCAATCGGTCAGGAACGAGTCCAAATCGTCACGCTAGCATTTCTTAGACATGCCTCGGTGACGACGCCCGCCTTCGGACACCCACTGTGAGTCGATCTTGGGCCATCTGTTTTGATGCATCCTATAGGTACGTATGCCCCGCCCAGTCCCGTTTCATAATATATGCTGAAGTTTTATAACGTTTAGCTCATCGATCACTGCGCAGCCACCTTTTATTATGACAGCATTCTCTTATTAACAACTATAGTTTTCCCGTTTACATTTTAACGATTCGAGTCTATTTGTTGTTTTAGCCAAAGAATCAGCATTGCCATACAACTGATACAATGTGGCAATACTGCCATCCTTTTGGGCACTTTTCCTGTTGACAACGATGCGGGCAAATTTTTTGATTCCCTATAATTCTTTCCTCTCCCTATTTCATATACCTACTTGCACATGTTATTATTTTAAGACTGTTAGCTTTTAAATTATGTAAATATTATACAGTAATTATTTCTATACACATAACTTTTATTTTTTCAAAATTAAATATTATTATGATTGTAGCCAGTTTTATACATTCATACTTATTATATTTATGTATGAATGCATAAAATCGGCGGCTTTATTATATTTAAGTAGTATGTACCTAGTCTATATTTCGTCTATATAGTCATCATGGAGGTGGAGAGCCCTTGAGCAAACATGAAAATCCTCTTTGGCTCGCTCAGCTTGCGAGTGTGTCCCGGTTTACAACGGGTGCACATTCCACGGGCATCGTAAAGGAGCCTGAGGGTAATGGCCAGTAAATTTTTACTACTCGAACACAGATCGCATAAAAAAGTCAAATAAGCCTGTCTAGAGAGTTTATGGGATAAGAAACGACACTAGAAACCTAATTTAGTCTCGATTAAACAATTACAACAATCCTTTTATTGTTTTTCGTTTATTCATCCCATAATGTATAAGCATAGTAACAGCTTATATGGCTCGAATAAACGATAAGGAACGCTGACAAGCTGAATTGTCGAAAAAAGGAGTCTTTCCGTTGTTCAATGGGCCCAAATTAATAGTACCTAATCCCTAGCCACTCTCTGTACCTACTCGTACGTACGTATAAAACATAAGAAAAGCTTTGGCTTTTCTTAAAAATACAGATCATATCTTAGTCGATATGATTTCTGAGACATTTCAGAAGGTTTTCTTTACCTATATCTCGAATCGTAGGTAGCACTTGTGACAATAAAAGCTAGTTTCTAAATTACATTTAAATATGCTGTATATAAATGTTATATAAACTTCAGTCTGTAGGTATACGTTCAAGGGTATACATGCTACTATTAAAAAATTGCCTTAAATCAACTCGTTTTCAAATCTCTGTGTGTGCAACATCGGTGAAATAAAACTGTTTCTTACAAAATAAACAGACGCCATATCCGAGCCATTAGCGAAATTCCATTTTATACATGGTTTTGAACAATTTATGTCATCAGCTGCCTAGACTTTTCCCAACTACATATATTGGGGTCGGCTTCCAGTCTAACCGGATGCAGTTGAAGTCCAGTATTTTACTTGGAGCGACTGCCTGTCTGACCTTCACAACCCAGTGACTGGTTAATACGATACCCGTTGGTAAGACTGGTTGTCAGAATTTCGGGCTTCTGACGATCCGTAACGACTGACAAATATCGACGAATGACAGCCGGGACCAACAGCTTAACGTGGTTTCCGAGGCTCAGAGGGGCCTTGGTATGTAAAGATGATCACCCGGTCCACGGACCAACCGCGGCAAGCGTAGCTTAACCTGATCGATCGACCCGTGCTACTTATTTACATAAGTACAGAAATATTGGGGAAAAGGCGTGTGTTTATGTATGTATGTACAGATATCATGTGGATAAAATCATAACAATTCCGTAACATTACTGCTGAACAAGGTTTCATAGACCGTAAGAACGAACGGTCGTCGCAGGGAATATTGCCATAATCAGCACGCTTGATAAACATTGTGCTCGCAATATATTGTTATTAGTGTTTAGGGGAAAGCTGCTACCCATCGTCTCACCATTATCCCTTAGTCACCTTTAACGACACCCACGGGAGCCTTATTCTTTGCCAGAAAAGACACGCCAAATGAAATGAAACGAAATTATTTGACCCTCACTTCGCCCAAATAAAAGGTATACAATTATTTCTTCTTCAGATCTTTTTTTGCTTTCAATAGATAAGTATATAATATTAGTAGATACATTGGATTCTCACACTTAGTGCCCCAACCATTGAACACTAATTTTGTCTATTTCATACGACAAAATTAGTAAAAAGGGTTATTGTCCTATATAACACTGCCATTTATTTACAAGTCGTTTATGAATAAGGCGATAATACTATAACCTTGTTATAAATAACCTACCGCTATTAATACGCCCTGCGGAAAGTTAATGAGCGTATGACACACCTACACTTAACGAAAAATGTACTCTTGATGTAACTTTATCCTGTGTTTTTGGTATTAGTAAGAAGATAAGCGTTTATTTCGAAACTTACCTAAGTCTATACGAATATTATTAAGAGGTATTTGTTTGTTTGTAAATTTGTACGTAGGGAGTAATCTCTGAAACTTTGCATTTTATAACCCAATTCTTGAGGGAGGCCTTAGGCTATTTAACGCTATGCCGAGCCGAGCGAAAATTCGGAAAGAATGCTAAGCGAAATTCGAAGTGATAGCGCGGGCAGGTGATGCGATGCGACGGGTAGCTCGGGAGAACAAGAAATTGCAGACGGGCGAAGTCGCAGGCAGAAGCTTGTCTTAAATATAAGTATCGGTGATCTGCCTATAATGTCAGGTGAGCGTATCCAACTTCATTATTTTTAACCACATATAATTTAATAAACAACACTTAATTGAATCGTTCAGCCTCATACCCGGGATTTCACTCACGTCGCTGTGAGTCAAAACAGAGGATAATTTATATCTCTGTTTAATTAACGTGGCTCACAGAGTTACCTTGATGAAATTAAATAAATCCGCACGATATTTTACTGCTACCGTATTTTTTAATAAAAACGTAGTAAAACTGAAAGCGTTTTCCCGTTTTCTGGTGAAGTATCGTTGTGGGTGCAGTATCGATAATGAAAACGTAGATAACAGAGATTTCAATGAGCCCGCATCTGACGCAACTTCACAAGTTAGGAAGATCTACTTGACATGTACAACTAGGTACATATACATATACTGGTGGTACTCTTTGTCTTTGGTCTCTCTTTCTCTCTTGGTTTCCTAATATGCAGGGTCAAATTAAATTAGCTAGCGAAACTTGAAGTGAAAGTGAAGCTTGGGTGTCGATATCGAAATCGAATGAAACAAAAAAAATGTTTTCATACCACTTGCTCAAAAAAGTGACATTCTATGCCACAAAAAGCGAACATAACAATAGTCATTTTTAATCTGTTAAAAACAGGGAAAGAAAATTGTACTGAATTTCATTCATCCTCTAGGGGGAGAATGTGATTTAAATTTGGAATACTTACCGAAATTTATACTGAACTACATCTGTGTTTACACCATTGAGTTTGTATAGCATTATAAAGCAATATACATCTTTTTGAAAAACGAATACGCATTTATTATGCAGTTATGATTATTAAATAAAATTACGAAAACCGACGGGGCCGTATGAGCTTGATGCCTTTGCTTTTCCGACAAAAAAATATTAGTGTAGAAATTTGCCGCGTTTTTGTTTTCTTCAAATACATAAACGTTAAGTTTATTTTAATTTATTTTTATAAATAAGTTAATGTTCTAAAAATACATTACGATGTTAAATCAAAGCGACAGTGACAGTGAATTGTCGGATTCCATCAGTGCAAATGCTGCCGCAATTATAAATAATTTGCTTCCAACAAAATCCAAGGAAAATTATTTAAAAACTTATGAAGAATTTTCAACGTGGAGAAGTGCGAAAGGCCTATCAATTTCAGAATCAGTACTTCTTGTCTATTTTGATTATTTATCCAAGACAAAGAATCCGAATACACTTTGGTGCATATACTCAAAACTGAAAGCTACATTAAGCATCAAACACAGCATTGAAATAAATAGATTCACAAAATTACTGGCTTTTCTAAAAAGAAAATCAGAAGGGCATTGCGCAAAGAAGTCTAAAATTTTTACGACTCAAAATGTGGAAAAATTTCTTAATGAAGCTCCTGACGAAATTTTTCTAGCCACAAAAGTAAGTATACATGATTTAACTATGAATATTTCGTATCTTAGTAATGGTAATTATTCTATATATTTACCTGTTTTTTATCTTTGTTATAGGTGGCCTTAATTTTTGGACTCAATGGTGCTTGCCGCGGATGTGAACTTGTGAACTTAAAGGTGGAGGACGTTGAAAATCATTCCAATGAGTTACTGTTGATTAATGTAAAGGAAACTAAGACAAAGAAAAATCGGTCATTCATTGTACAAGGACAATATACTAAAATCATTCATAAATACCAAGCATTACGTCCCACCAACATGGAAAACAATCGATTTTTTATAAACTATCGGAATGGGAAATGTACTCGACAAGCCATCGGCAAAAATAAAATTAGCAATATGCCAAAGGAAATTGCTAAATATTTAAAACTTAAAGATGTTGAACTCTACACCGGTCACTGCTTTAGAAGAACTTCGGCGACTTTCTTGGCGGATTCAGGGGCGGATATTACGTCAATAAAAAGACACGGTGGTTGGAGCTCTGATAGAGTAGCTGAGGGTTATATCGAAAGCTCAATGGCGAATAAATCCATATTAAGCAGTCAAATTAACAAAAATATAAAACTTAATCCATCAGAGCCACAACCATCAACTTCCGGCATCTTATCTTCGTCCGTAACTCACGATGCACCACCACCACTATCTCCGACGTATACTATCTACAATGAAACGCAAGTTCCTCAGACGCAAGAACAGAGAAATACTCAAATCAACTCATCAACAATAAATGTACCAAACAAAAATGTAACACTCTCTATCAATAATTGGACCAATGTTTCGAATGTTAACTTTTACTTTTAATTGTCATTATTTTTAATAAACGCTTATCTCATATTATTATTGTGTTAATTTTTTCGCAAATGGTACGAAAAGTAGAGTATTTTCCTCGGTGATAAAGCTGTCTTAGTCTTGGGTGAACTTAAATCCCTCGCTACACTCAGGACTCGTCTTAAATCCCTCGCTTCGCTCGTGCTTTAAGTTTTTAACACCCTCGCTACGCTCGGGAGTAAACCTCGAGTCCTTCGTTACGCTCGCGATTTAAATCATCACCCGCGACAGAAGACACTGCTTTATCCCCTTGGTTAATAATCTACTATTTTTTTATTATTTGAACTTTGTTCAAAACTTTAAATGTCACTGCGACATGTAAATTAATTTGTATAAAATATTTAACTAGGTATGTTGTTAGGTCATGTAAGTCTTTCTATTTGGAGATACTGTTCCATCTTAGGACACCGTAATGAGGAAGCACAGCAAAGGTCCTGTAATATTTTGTTGAGTGAGATTTACAATTTAAAGCTAACCATTCGAAAACTATTTCTTTTTTGCTGTTGTATTTATTCCATAGAGGTAATACTTAAATCATAATATTATACATACTGCTGGCATACAAAATGTATCAACTCGTTTACGCTGCTAGTTTTGCTTATAACACACTACTTTATTTATAACTTGTTCCAAAAGAAATTACATACATACATATATATACATGTTTAAAGGAGGACCTTTTATAATGTAAATAACAGTGGTCCGGCATACGACTACTTTACATGAAACAACTCTTACAATAACCCTGAGCAGTCGACAAAAAGACTTAAGAAAATAAATATAAGAATGAAAACATCAAGAATGCTGACAGAAATATTTTCTTTTCACATTCTTCAAGATGGCGGAATAACTATGCAAACTTTGCATGCCTTTGAAGCTTATACTCTGATAGCAGATAAATTGTCACTCTAAAATAAACTTTAAATACGTATATACTTTAGACACAAACTCGTTACTTGTTCGTCGTGCAGCATTATGGTTACCAAAAACGATTTCGGTATAAGTTGGTAATAGTAGATACGTATGGTCAGCGTCGAAGGTGTGATGAGCTGGCTGAAAACAGACTGCTTGCCCATGACGACTAAAAGCTACTGGATAGCTATTTCTCAGCAAGAACATACATAGTTCATGTAAATATGAGAAACTTAACAAAATATCTTAGGCAATAAACATAACGTCGTTCGATCTATCGAGTACATTATTATTTATTATTGTTGGTTAGCCAAATAAAACTAACCTATGTTTGAAAAAGTTCACTGATGAAGAATCTCGTATTTGTTTCGCTAACTTGTTATAAAGCTGCGCCCCTCAAACTGAATAATTCTTCTTCCGTACAACGTCCTCACCGAAAGCACTCTATAAATCAAAATCAAAAGTCTATTTATTCTAATTAGGCTGAAATTCAGCACTTTTCGAACGTCAAAATTACAAAAGACAGTCTCCCAAAAACGCCCGCCCTTCACCACTTCGTAGTGCTATCGCTGGGAAGAAGAAGTGGCGCAACAAACTCCCCAGCAGCACAGCTGTCTGTTCAGTTAGAAAATACTTGATTGTATACAATACTAGGTATGCATAGGTATAGATATGTTATATTATCCTTATTCCTAGTGTAGTATTGCTAAGTTTTGCGCTTGAAAGTGATTTGTGAGTGTATTTTTTTTTTAAATTTTCTTTATAGTATGCAAGTGAGATAAGTCTATAATTTTTGAAGGTAAAACAGTTTAGTTTTAGCGTAAATTGTATAGTTATAATTTAGGTTAGCAGAATAAACCATTATTGAACATTACTTAGGTATTAGGTGGTACGTGCAGGGATTTTAAAAGAAACATAAAATGAAAGCACCTTTATTATTTGTAATTTCCTCTACTACTATCTCTGTAACTATTCCTTCCGAAGTTTCCCAATGTTCTGAGAATGTAAGGAAATTATAGAGTATTATAGCCCGCCTTCCGGTGAAACTCGTTGGAATTGTCTCGGAGAATGCATTTCGTATGTATGCACGGTCGTAAGCGATGAGCACTCGGTCTGTTATTACCGAGGGTACAATTGCAAAATTCTTGCTCTTGCAATCTCATTTCCACGCTATTTATTCACCAATAAAAGGTGTGACCCCGTTACCTTTACGTAGGTAGTACTACCGGATATAGAGAATGTTGGTAATAGTAAGATCTTCGTATCCGAACCAAAATAAATTTGAAGTTTGTGTGTAGGTATTTTATAGAGGTAGGTACTTTTTTACCTGTATATTCTCGTATCGTCAATCAGCAGATAAATGAAAGAAACCATTTTTTCTTAGAAGTCGTACAAGTACAACCTAATATGCAAATAAAGGTATAGGCACTGAATAAATGTACTGTACCCAAATAAATAACGCTGTACCTACGCTCGACTACGAACATCCCGGGGGTGTCGTAAGATACGACTCTAAGATTGCTTCAGATAGAGAGTAGGTACCTACCCAGCTTACTTACAATATGCAAGTGCCATCACCATCCTTATAGTAAAACCCTTGTGTTAGTATTAACGATCAGGGTATCACCATAAAAAAAAACACCCACTTTAGCTTTGAACTGAAGACATTAGTCTAATAATAGAAAGCCGAGAGTTGGACAGTTTATGTCTTAAACATGATAAGTTTTTTTTATTACTTAGTTTTTAAGTATCAGCCGATCGATTCTGTAAAAATCTCACCGTGAAAACTTAGGTGAAGTAAGCTTAGAGTGAGCTGTCAATAGTGTCAATCCCAAGCATTAGTTGGAATGACAGCTCATTCCACGCTCACTTCACCTAAGTTTTCACGGTGAGATGGTTGCAGAATCGCACTGCTGTAGTTGAATATGAATGATATCCTTTTAAATGAATCAAAATCATCAGCAGAATTTCAAGTGTTGGCTAACAATGTTCGGTACGAGCGCAAGTAGATAACAAAAAATTGCCCAACTACAAGAATATTTCATAATTCAAAGAGCAGGAACTCACAAGAAAATTACACAAGTTTCAAAGATTCTGTTAATCTACTTACTTGGTCCGCGTAAACTTGGATCCGCAAGTAAATAGCACATTGTAAGGTGCTCGGCGCTCCAAATAGCATAATTACAGTCTGCGTGAATGAGATAATTGTATAATTAGCGGATAACTTGCTGCTTAGAGTTTCGTTATGATGATTTGATACAGGATATGAATTCGTTGTTTTTATAGCTGACGATTTTATCTATACAGCCAATTTTTCCGTCTTTATTGTAATTGTAATGTAGGTAAGCTGGTCGACCTCCTGATAAACAGAGGTCTATCAATAAACACTATAGGATATATTTATTTGTAAGAATGTAGTTTTACATAGTATGAGGTTAATTTTTTTTTTAAGTTCTATACATTCTACCATAACATGCTATACTGGATAGTTAAAAAGAAAAATGAACTATTCCCATGCTCGGTACAATTGATACTTGATCGCAGATTTTTAAATAAGCAGACGCAGGAAGAAATTACTGCCGATCTTCTTCTCTATCTATATCCATAGCGGCGTGAAAGGGGTTTCACGCCACTACGGATATGGGGGGCCTTCTCTCTTTGGGAACCAGACGAAACAATAAAAGAACCATTATTTTTATTAATTAGCAGTCCTATTCCATTCCCAAACCCTGATTGCCAGGATCGATGAGAACAAAACGTGAGGGGGCTGAGTTATTGCATCGTTTTGAGCGACTTGCGTGCACGCCGCGCCCCCGACACGCGAGCCTGCGGCACGCCAAACTATATCTAATGCTGATAATATAAGCTTATTAAAAACGAATATTCATGATTTCCCTCAAATTATGTTGACGACTATATTTCGGATTCAAAAGTGTAGGTTGACCTATTGCCCTAATATTTAAAAAAAATCAAAACTTTGTACATTAAGATATCATCATAACATATAAACGTAATGTAGCCAAAGATTATAATAGGTATAACCTGTAGTTATGAGATTCATGGAAAACCTCCAAATAAATATCTATAAACTGTTTGTATGGTGAATTACTGAATCCAGAATTCAGCTAGCTTAATAAACAAAATACTGCTACGAGCTGCTACGAAGGTGCTACGAAAACACATGTTTGCTAAGAATAGTCAACTTAAGTGTAAGTAATAGGTCATAGACATATTTCCTTTATGCCAGCCCTTAATATGTAGGTTATTACTAAAAATATCGTTGAATAAATATCTTGTAGCTTAGTGGGTGTGCCATAATCAGATTGCGGCAGTCGTAGAGCTTCGCTGTACGGACGGACTTCGGCCGCTCCCACCACACAACTAGCTTTGTAGTATCAATTTGAAGGTACGTCCTATGGCAATATTCTGGACAAAAGAATTATGACATACATTAACTCTGACCTTGATCATGCAATATGGTACATACATGTAGGTTAAAGTACGTCTTTGACCTAATGAATACATTAGGCTTATGAGAGAAAGTTACGTCAAAAAATTAAGATGCAATTTTTATTTATTTTCATTTGTGTCACTAAGTTATCAATCACGAAAGCAAGAGATGAACTGGCTTCATCGAATAAGGATTTAAGTCAAAATAACGCTCGTTCAGCTCACCTTATTATTTCATTTTGTGCGTAACTCTGGCACACCACATGCCGCTGGCCGGCGCTGTCACAAAGGCTTTGTTTTTCACATATCGGGCCGCGGGGCCCGGGAGCTGGTCACGTGGCACGACCACTGCTCACCCGGCACTGGAGGAATCGGCGCTCGTGTAAAGACGGTAGTGTGGAGGTCGCGCGTGTTGTTGTTGTGAGCCGGGGTCGGCACGGCAAGGTTGTCACAGAGCGAGTGTCGGGGAGCAGCGTGCGAGGCGCTCGGGCGGGCGGCGCGGCGCGACTGCGCGGCCGGAGCGCGCGTGTCCGCTCGATACGCTGGCCATGAAATTTTCAGCCGAGCCGCTGTCAACCGGTGGCGGCACACAGGTGCGCCACCACCACCAAGCCCAGATCCTCTGCTACATAGACCTGGATTCCTTCGAACTAGCGGTTGTCGCTCTAAAAGCATAAGGCACTATATCTTTCAGTGCCCCTAATGACCTGTAGGTACTACAAATTCAAACCCACATGCTAAACGCTTACTTTTAGTCATTTCAGCCTAAAACAGTGTCAAAGTTTTTTTTTACGAATAGCAATAAATAATATCCCGAAAAGTAATATGTCCATGCAATTTGATTGAGAAAATAGATGGTTGGTCAGCAGTCTGCTTTATTAATATGTGCCAAGCGTGAATATTATGGCAATATTTCCTCAGAATCGTCCATGTGGCCATTAGTAAAGAGGTCAAAGTTCAAGGAGGGAGAAGAGAATATGAAGACGCTATCTGGCAGAACACCCACGAATTACAAACCTCAGAGTAGTAGCGAAGCACTATATTCCACAAACTCATGTGTGGACGAATTTTTGAACTCCCGTTATAGGTGGCACCACTAGGATTGATACACGCACGATCAATAACCTCATAAGCACTTCACACACGACATCCCATCGGCGTGTAACTTCAATTTTATTGTACAGTGATCACCTGCTGATCTTACTAAGGCTGCAGATATACTGAAGGCTTTCTCAAATATGTATCTTTTGCATGCACACTATTTTGCACACAGGTCTAGTTAATTAAAACTATTCATAAAAGGTTTCGTTAACTTTTATTATACGAATATAAACATGTTACAGCGACACTGGTGGAAAACTACAAAATTACTCTTTATTACATACAGATATTTACAAAAACAAAGTATTACTAATGTCATTCTGAGTTTAATACATAGGGTAGATAACATACATATAGTTACAATATAATGCAGAATAAGATATATGAGTTAAATACATTATGAACGATACTATTAAAATAATAATTTATATTAGGCACACCGTGAATCTTATGTTTATCGTATGCGTATGGTCACGTCTAAAGAATTTGTATTTAATACCACGGCGTATAACGTGTAGATAAATAATGGTATATTGTCTTTAATTATACGATACTCGTGAATATTGGTACATTTGATGTAAGTATGGCTGTAAGTACGTAGAGCTTACGATCTACACATTAACTTACTTGTGTGCAAATAATGGATTTGACATAATTATTATGTTTATAAAATGGCCTTTGATTTGATGCCATTTCGAACAATGAACACATATATATAGTTACCGACAAGTAAGTTGGCAAGAGATTTTGTAGAGGGGGAACTTCGCGCAGGCACAATTTCATACATTTTTACATGCGCGAACTTCCCCACTACAAAATCTCTTGCCAACTTACGTGCCGGTAACTATACCTAAAGCGACATTTACTTCTACTGAAACTACAAGACCACTTCAAGGTGAAATATTTCAGGGATAAAACGGTTAAGTACAAAATTTTTATACATCAGGTAAAACATTACTAAGGAGAAGTCACAAGGAAAATAAAATTCAGTATTAAAATTTAGTATTTAAAATGGATCCTAATCTGAAAATTACCTTGCCATCATTAGGTGTATATTTATCAAAAACATGACTTATAACGACTGGCGTAGTGAACATCTTTTGAATCACTTTGATCCCGTTTTTTGACCCTTCTTTACTTTTAAACATATACACTCTATAAGTATGAAATACAATACGAAATTCAGTTTATAAAACATGTTCACATTAAAGCTTCTAAAACATTATACAAAAGTGGTACAGCACCTTGCTATTAGACGTATATTGCCTTTGGCTCAGTATTATACTACAATATTATTTCATGAGATTCTTATTTACAAAACATTATATACAAACAACAATCCACATATACTAAACAGTTAAATTCACAATACTATGCTAAAGGTGGCATTACATTAAGTTATTTACATGAGTATAGAATACAAATATTACATCGTAGACACCGTGAAATGCACGTTAGGAATACATTGGAACACAGTAAGTCGTAAGAAACGAGCTAGACCGCGTTAACGTTAGGTAGTCACAAAATGACCAAAGGAACTTCCAAATACAAGGCTAGGTGTAGCTGCGAAGCGATATGTGATTAGATTATACGTGGGACTTTGGTTGAGTAACGAAGCTGGAATGGAAAGGTTTATGAAGCAGAAGTCTTTCTAATGAAACAAAAACTCATTTTGCAGATCTATCAGAAACATAGGAAATACGTGTAGGTACAATATCTTTAAACAATAAATGCGAAATTCTTGAAGTCTATTTTATTCCCTGAGTATAAGAGTTCGCTCTAGCACCGAACTATCGTCGCTAACCATTGTATGTAGGTACCTGTAGGAGTCCTATAAGCACAACTGTCTATCGAATCATCACTGTGTGCGATCAAGGGCGCTTGCCACGCGATTTTCCGTTAACCACCGGTTCTAGCTGCTGCGTCTTACGCGGGCGCAGTATAAAGTTGAGGTTGTAGGCAGTATTTACTGCATAATACACGTTCGCGTTAGCAGGAAGCAGCATTTCTGTAACAATAAAATTATTTATTGGAACGGCAATTAACTCCAGTGCATACGAGGGATGGTGACTGTGGTTCTGTCTCGGCATAAAAAATAATAAACCATTATTTACTTAAAAACAACACTGCTGTTTAATGCACTTGCCAAAGTACGCCCGTTTCTTTTCAACGTTAAAGACATGGGACAAATTCACAATCAGATAAAATATACTTAAAGATTGGTGAACCAACTACCAACCTTACAGACAAAAAATTGTATAGCGAACGGATGCTTATGTAAAATACAAAACATTTACCTTTTTCGGGGAGAACCTGCGCCAAGGTGTATCCATCAGGATCGCCATCGAGGTTGAGCTTGAGCATCGAGTTGCGGATGACCTGCGGCGTGCGCTCGTTGTTGCACAGCATAATAGACTTGTACAGCACCACGCCCTCGGTCTCCGCGCAGTCCGACTCGTACGTTACGCGGATGATGTAGAAGTCTGGGCCCGACCGCACACCCGGGGCCGCCGGGGTGGTGCCGCCCGCCTTGCCGTTGGCGGGCTTCTGACCACTGTTGGCGCTCGACAGCGAGACATCCAGCGAAGGCAGCGACGAAGATGATGAGCCGTGCGACAGACGCGTCGGCGACACCCGCCTCTCTAGACTATCCCTCTTCCACGCTGTCGCCGTACCGTCCGTCTCGCAATAGAACTGCGAGCTATTACTCGAGCTGGTGCTGGCGATGGAGTCGTTCTTTCTGTGCCCGTGGCTATTTGTATCGTTTATTTTCTTTGGACGCCTCTCCTTGGGAGGATTTGTCGGCGGTTCGATCTGGCATGATAGCTGGTACGACTCCCGGTCATCCAGCACAATGACCGAGTCGAACCACCTATCGAACATCGAGTCCTGAGGCAAGTGGTAGGCGTTAGCAGCTCCCTGCAATAACTTAATTTGCGCAAGAACTTCAAATTCTTTGCGTCGCTTATCGAAATTAATTAAGCCATCAGCTACCGTGTCCGGAATAGCGGTATCGATCATAGTGAGATCTGTTAAAAAAGTTCCAAGGTAAGGGATGGTCCCGTGACTGACCCCAGGGGAACCCCGTTCGTGTAATAGTTTTTGTAACTGACGATCGTTTTCGCCCACTGTGTCTGCAAATTTCGCAGTACCCTCGCGCATCAATAGCTCTCGCTGAGCCCACCTATTATTGTCTTCACTAAAAATACGCGCGAGTTCATCGAATAATTCAGCTTTTTCTTTGGCTAGTATCGCCCACGTCTTTCTCAGTCTATAAACAGGGTTGCTCTGTAGTCCGGAGATGATCGCTTTTAACGAAGAAAAGTTTTTGAGCACTCTTAGTTCCCGGGCAATATCGAGCCAGGCCGCTAAGATTTCGGCGCGTTCGAGCGGCCTAAGGTTCGGTTCAACCAGGACCGTCGAAATGACTCGAAACGATACAGCGTTGAATTGGTTAACGGTTGCTAGTACGGTAGCTGCGTCGTGGTTGCGGTCCTTGTCCCGGCGGGACCAGACGGCGCCGAGGCACTGGTGTGGCACGAGCTTCTTGAAAAGCTCCATGTCCATGCGCGTGAGCTGTTCGGCGAAGTGCCGGTGCGGCACGTGCGGCAGGCGGTAGGCGCTGGTATGGTGCGCCGGCACGCGCATGCCGGCCGCCAGGCACAGCCCGCCCACGCCGCAACCGCCATTACGCTCTGCACTGAATACAGCTAACTTCTGTAATACCTGCAAATAATCACACCCAAGATTGGACATTGATACAAAATAATTAACTTTATCAACGTACACAAGGTGTACAAGACGTTTCAAGGCATACCTTCGTGTGTAGTTCCGTCCCAGGTAGATGAACCTGTGTGAAGGCGAGTAGCTGTTGCAGTGCGGGGTGGTGCGGGGGCTGGCGGAAGTCTTCCGGGTACGTGTCCAGCCACACGTGGAGACACGCCACCAGAGTCCTGAAACATTTGATGTTACAGCATATTTGGCACCTGAAAGTGATCCTGCGAAGATCTACTACTTTGAAAAAAAAATAAGTGCAATGATTATATCTGCATTTTATAACATAACGGGTGTAAAAATACGCTTAACGAAGCCGTCAGTCACTTGTTTTTCCTGACATTATGAGAATGTTTTGTACTAGACCATACCTGGGAACCTTCTGGTTACGGAGATATTGAAGTTAACTTTTTTTGACGTTTTTTAACGAATCAAGTTATAAATGTTATAACTTAACTTTAAATAGTCACACGGTCACTGTTCCGTTGTATGCTCCCATAATGACAGTAAACAGCGAATTTTGACACCAAAAAGAAATGTCGTTTCCCACCTATTATAATTGCACAAAGTTACTATGTTTAGATGTACATAATGTGTGTATGACGGCTACGTGAAGGCCTATTGACACGACGGACGGACCCATTTACGGTAACGATCACCGGTTTTCAAAACAAATGAAGCGGTTCCAGTACTCAGATATTTGACCATAAGACTCACTTTCGGTGTTGCAGCGACGTGTCGACTGCTGTTGGATGCACGTCCTCCGCAGCCAATGCTTCATATCGTCGCAGGAGGAGGTCCAACACTCGGCTGCACTCCGCGAATGAACTGAAAACGTTAACAACAACGATATAAATAAAAAGAACTAAGTACATAAACATATCTCTACCCCTGCAGCGCTGTCGCGAAAATGTTCGGTGAAAGTGAAAATATCTCCATATTTTTTGTCTTTCTTTTAACGGTATTCGCGAATCAGTCTGCAGGCGAACACGAGAAATGACCGATGATAAATCGGAACATGGGATATTAATTAGAATTTCTGTAGAGACGGTAGAGATCGTTCAATTTTAAATTGCACGCGCCCCTCTTCTGTTTGTTGCATATGCTTTTCAAATGTTTGAATAGAAATTTTGAGGAATGGCGTGCAGTTTTAAATTCGAGGATATCTACTCATTTATTCGTCTGGCGCCTCCTGGGTAAACCACCCTCGAAACCGACTGCATCTTTTACGGACATAAGAAAATAATAATCATTTTATAACTCACCGATATGTAGCTAGGAACACATTGACGTATGTGGACTCGAGTTCACCATCGTCGGTGGCGAGCGCCTCCACCAGTCGCTCGACGGTGCCCGCCTTCACGAAGCGCACGCGCACTGTCTCCCATTCCAGATGAGAGATTTCGTCATCTGACTCCTGGAAACAATATTAAAATTACATTGGTATCATCATCACACCGACCCAACTACGGGCCACGGGCCTCCGGGGCGGCCTATTTTCCACAGGCTTTTGAATTTTTCTATACATTTACTTACGAAAAGATATGGGTGACCATTTGTGTGCTGGAAACCACACATACAAATAAATAATAGCTAATCAAGTTTATTTTTGATTCATAGTAGGTTACATAGTACTTAGTTATGTTCATTAATTCTAAAAAATTATGTCATGGTTTCTGTCTACGTTTGTTTTGTCAAAGAATGCCTAAATGTGAAATGTTTTTGTGAAAAAGGATAAACCGTAGATACATGTCGTAGTAACTACATCTCATCCGATGAGTAACTACATTCAGTTTGCAAAGTCAATATGACTCAATTGAGAGTTGTGGTTTTATAACATAATGAGGAAAACTAGTCCCAAGTCAAATGCCTACCTATGTGAATAAAGTATGCGTATACTGCCCTTCTGCGTCATTCACAAAGCTCCCACGATACACATACAATAACAATGAATTTAGAAATTACGGTAAATAACCTATTATTGTTATTATGCTCATACCACCCTGCGATAGTCTTGCCATCAGAATATAACGTAAGCTACCTTGATCTAAATTGTTGACAGAGTAAACTTGCAATGGAGTTTGCTCAATCAATTTGGCTTTTTATACATTAAAGAGCCTGATATCAATTTAGAAAGAAACAACAAAGACATTTATTTAGCACAAACTAAAAGACACAGTTCACCAGAGATATACATCAGATAAAAACAAATAAAAAAGTGTAAAGTCCGATGTAAGAAATTAGCAGGAAAGTGTGCCTCACGACTGCGCCAAAAACGCCATTTAGTAAATAAGTAATTCGAATATCTAGGTACCCACAAAGGAAACATGGTGATTTCCCTAAAATGTTAATTTAATGGCCTACTTTTCACTATAAAAAGTGGCCAAGTATTTCATACGTAAAATAAATATTTAAACTAACTATAATAAAACCCCAAAAAAATAGATTTCAATTCAAGTTTAAACAGTGCGGTGAGAGCCTTTTGCGAGAACCACTGAATAGTTAAGAAATCTACTTGAACACAGAACAAAACCTGCTTCAGACATAATAACACACTGTATCAAGTAACTATGTAAGTATGTAGGTACATATAGATATGTAATTTTATGCAATTTAGTCGTCAAGCTATTGTGAGATCAGCGAACAAAACTAAAGCTACTAATGACTGCAGGTTCCCACATCTCACACTACTATTACCTCTTGTGTTTCGCTCATTGTATCCGAGTCCGAATAATGTGTATATTGTCTTTAAACATGTTTTGGGCTGGGGATAATAATGTATATTGGATTAATTAGGTATATACAGTTATGTACCGTACTCATTCATAAATCGCGGACTACGCCACTGCTACATCTGTCTCAATTTGGTACTTACACATTTCAGCGTTTCTTACATCAACGAGATTTTCGACAACACTTTTACTTATGTCAGTCAATGAAGTATATTTTCCCAGAAGTCTTTACGTAAACAAAATGAAGAATGGAATAATTATGATGAAAGGAAAACATTTTGTCGTTTATTCATTCAACCATTGTTTCCTTAATATTTTTCGTGTAAACGCATTAATTCTTATCTCAAGTAATGATTATAAATAATTTCGTAATAATTCGCAAGCGTACGACCTCTTGGGAATGTTAGCAGGAGGATAAGTACCGAATGGCAACAATGTAAATGATTCATGATATTTACACCGCACTGCATGCCAGTGTCTTTGTCATCAACTGTGTACCTGCACTGTTTTGATTGCTATCTGACGACATTGAAATAGCGTGGCCTCGCAGTACTGAAAATCAATATTATTGCAAGTCGTAAAAATGAAGAACCGATCTGAATTTTTCACAGAGTATAGGTACAGTTATAGGTAGGTATGTCTTTAAGCGGTAAGAAAAAAGTTGAACAGATTATTATATACAGCGACCCTCCCCTGCTTCGCACGGTTTTTACTACTTGACAAAACATCGCTATTTCTTTATTTTATCATGACAATTTTAGCATAATACGAGTACATTAATTTAATATTAATTTATTATGCACATAAACTTTCCGGAATAAATTGTCTAAATTATACTGAAAACCACATCAATATCCGTTGCGAAGTTTAAAAGAACAACGCGGTCACACGGACAGACACGAAAAGCGACCTTAATTAATATTATTTATGTATAGAAGAAGTATTCTCGATGTTTTGTATCAATTCGGTCTACCATCCATATAATGGGGACTCCCAAAGTCGCGTGTAACTGACTTCTATTAGAACTATAACTAAAAATTTATAGGAAAATACATACTCATTGCTGATGTCATTTAACATGTCATGTGTATGACACAATTTTAAGCACAATATTTTAAAAACGTCAGTTTGTTTAAACTTATAGTGAACTAAAATGATGAATGAATAATGGAATTCAAATACTCACATCCCTAAACAAAAGCGATCAAGTGTCTCTCGAGTGCCTATTTGCTCAATCAGCGGTCAGCCTGCAATGTACCGCACTTGAAAAGCATTTTCCTCAAACTAAACCAACTAAATTAATAACAATAAACAGAACTTCTGTATTACCTAAGTGATAAAGAATATAATATATCTTGTTGAAAATTTTTGCATTGATATGATCACAGTCACGGATATCTATGATCACAGTAGTGTTTTCAACGCAATATACATAGTTTCAAGTCCCAAGTATGGACTTAGACCAGACCAACGTATATGTACAGACGCCAACACATCAAGCTACTACAATCTGTTATTTTTTTTTAAATCGATCTTCATCTTTATCGCTAAGGCATTAAGGTTGATTGGGAAAAATTTACAGTTTCGGGTAGGTTGACCTGCTGGCGTCTGTACTTTCCTAAAGTTTGTGTGCATGGTTCATGCGTTTTAATCGTGCTCGTGCATTTTAATCGTCGCCACACCGCTCTATATTATATGGCAGATCGTGATAAACCATACATTACAGTGCGGACTAATTAAAAGATACACGGTAATAAAGAATTAAAATTGTATGGTACATGCCAAAATTACATACAGTTATTGTCATATACAACCTTGTACACCATTGTCGGTCATCCGGGAAGTGAACAGTATACAGCGAATATATACATGAATATTATAGCTCTGTCGGATTGTGATTGTGACTGATCCGCGATGTTTTATAGCCACTTTGTACTATACAAAATGTTATCGCATGCCGTAAATCGGAACTGTAACGTACTGCGCAAACGAACACAATAGAAAAAATATTGAACTAAATAATATCACAAATGTTTGGAGATATCAAAATAATAATTATGAAGGTGAGAATACACGGTGGAATCAGCAATTACAACGTTTAATGTGAAATAGCTGTAGTTGTATATTCCCCATCTATTAGCTCACAATAAAAGTAATTTCTAAACATTACTTACTGAATTACACTAGTGTAATCAGAACCTAACTACGTAATTGAGTAATAAACTCGACCGAGTAAATAAAATTAGTTTATCGAAAACATTTATAGTTTACCTTGTCGTTATTATGTAAGAAAGCATTGCAGTATTGTAAGTAAATAGCAGCTAAGTATGTCTAATGTATATAATAATAGGTACTCTTTTCACGCTGTGAAAACTGAAAGTTAGATAAGTGACAATGTTCGTGTAATTAACGTATAAAATGTTTATACAAATCTACTTACTCAATTAAAATCATTTATCATTAATGTAAGTACTAGCTTATGCCCGCGGCTTCGCCCGCGTGGATGTCGGAAAGGATAAGAAGTATGTCCTTCCCCAGGATGACTATCTCTTTGGCATCTGCTGGCAGGCAATTTAATTGAAATCTGTTCAGTGGTTTAGGCGTGAAAATGTAACATATAGACAGAATTTATAATTTCCTTTCTTTCCACCCCGGTATGAGACGATTTTTGAAAAACCCTTAAAACACATATTTTTTGTTTTAAGTATTAGTACCGAGTTTCGAGTTAGTCCGTCCGAGCGGTTTAATATTTTTTCTTACCTATTAACTTTTTCACCCCCTGAAGCCTCTGTGAGATTTTTTTTTAAACTAAAGTGACCATCTGTATTAATTAATGAGGCAAATATTGCTAAGTATCAAGTTTATTAACCAAAGGAACAAGATTTTTCATATTAACTGTATCCCGTCTTTTCACCCCACTAGCGTAGAAAACACAAAAAAAAACATTGGGATGTTTCCATAATTTGACTCAAAGATGATGTATCTTCCATACAAACTTTGAAACGCCCCAATCCCTTGTTAGGGGGTAGTTTAAAAAAAAAAAGCTGGCAATCTTCATAATTTATTTAGGTAGTATTCGCGCCAAGTTTCAAGTTTATTAACTCAAGGAATAAGATTTTTTTCATACAAACGAAATCCCCCCATTTCACCCTCTTAGGGGTGGAATTTCGAAAAATCCTTTCTTAGTGGATGCCTACTCTTTACGAAGAATACACCCTCCAAATTTCATTTCTCTAGGACCAGCGGTTTAGGCTGTGCGTTAATATATCAGTCAGTCAGTCAGTCAGGACTTTGAATTCTATATATATGTATAGATTTAGTATCGTTTTAACATAATCGATTTATTGATTCATCATTGGCAGCTTTGTCCACCCACTGCTGAATACCTATAGGCCTCCTGCCTTTTGTGCCATGCATCCTTTTGTTTCCTGGTCTTTGCGAGTCTCATCCAGGGAGCCTAAAAAGGCCACTTTAAGCAATACCTCTAAAAGCTATTCATTTCCTGAATTCCCAGCAGATCATTAGCAATTCCTCTAATTTTCGTTAAATGGTTACACATACTAGTTTAATCACCTACAATTCATTTCACATAAATCATATTTGGTGTAAACATTGGTGGACATTTACGAATTTCCATACAAAACTGTCAAACAGGTAAATTGCGTGATATGAATTGCACACAGATCAGATCATATTATGAATTGTCAATTTGTGACCATTTTACGATTTTTAATATGATTCATATTGTTAACCTATTATGATTCTGCCAAAGTGGCCTTTTTAGGCCCCCAGGTCTTCCCCGGAATTGATTGAATAGTATAACAACATTATACTATGTGCTAACTGAAACTTAGGTATGCTGTAAGCAAGTGCCTACATAAGTGATTCCTCATAGGTCATCAAGTCACGGTAGTGAGTATGAAATAAGCATACTTAATTATAATTACATTGTCTTAGTTACGTATATTGTGTAATGTTCAATGTAACATGCAATCCTAATTAACATTTAAAACCTTTTCGATTAAATATTTCTAAATTCACACCTAGAGCCGTATACTATACGCGTGATACAAAATCATTGCAATGGTGTTGTTTTACTGGCACACCTTATACAGGGTTGCAGCGATATCGACGCGCAACGTGTTACCATGGATTCAGTCATGATTCAGTACATGATTCTGAACTCCCTGCGTTTGTGACGCTTTTTTTTTTTTTGGGTGGGTAATCATCGCTCTGGGCTGAGCGGAAGGGCGTGTCAAACTTTTACTGACTAAGACTAAAAAGGAACACATGTGGGTGTTCCTTCAGTTGCCTGTGCCAGGGGCCACGGTATCTCTTTCGAACAACCCGCAGCCCCGGCGGCATCGGCCCTAGCGGACCCCGTCAGTTCGTACTGACATCTCTTTGAGGCGCGCGTAGAACACAACGCGCCGTCAACCCGGGCCTGGTCCTTACCGGGCGGCAAGCTGCCCATTGCTCGCCGCCCAAAAGCCCGCGCCTACGATGGCCGGGAGTGGGCTATTGACTCCCGTCCAGGGCGTCTCCAGCGGCGACTAGGGACGTGAGGGCGCAGTGATGGCCTCTCCCTCACGCGCTCCGCCTTCTCCTTCGCGAGCATTACTGCTTCGCAGAAGGAGGTAACAGCCTCCCATTCACTCTCGCTCCGTACCATGGCCTGGACCAGGACCGGACGCGGGAGATCGCCGCCGCCGATCGCCGCCACGAGGACGTGGCGGTGCTCCGCCCAAGCCGGGCAGACCTCCACAGTATGCCCCACCGTGTTCTCCGGGCGATCCACACAGTAGTGACACCCTGGCGTTTCCTCCCGCTTGATCCTGAACAGGAACCGTGTCCGGTGAGGACCTGTGTCAGGCGGAAGGTGAGGGCGCCGTGGCGCCTCTCTAGCCACTCCTCAAAGAGGGGACTTATCGCCGCAATTATGGCGTAAGCGTGAGCACTGGGTTGCGACAATCGCAATCTCCATGCCGCTATGAGATCCCGCCGGAGATCTGTCCGCTGTACCGTGATTTCTCGCGGCAGCGGAGTTACGCCCCGGCGTTTTGCCTCCTTTCGCCACTCCTATATGTGGGCGAGGACTTTGGCCTCCAGATCCCATGGCGGTAATTCGGCAAGGAGGCTCGCCGCCTCAGCGGAGACCGTGCGGTATCCTCGGACCAGTCGGACAGCCATGATCCTTTGGGACGCGTTCAACCGGCGGGCTGGTCGCCGCCTCAGGGAACGTGCCCCGTAAAGCGCCATGGACCGCACGACCCCCGCATAGAGCTTCCGGCAGGAGGCGTTTGGTCCCCCTAGATTGGGCAGGAGCCGCCTCAGGGCAGTCCCAGCCCGCTCCAGTCTGGGAGCCAAACGTCGGAAGTGCTCCATGAAGTTCCACCGGCTGTCGAGGACGAGTCCCAGATACTTCATCGTCAGCTCGACGCCGATGTGAACCCCTCCTACCGTTATTTGTGAACCCGATGGTGGCGCGTCCCGAGGACCATGAAAACAGATGGCCTCAGACTTGTGCAGGGCCACCTCGAGTCCCAATTGCCGGATCCTCTTGACGATTGTCGCAACTCCGCCTATCGCTACTTCGACCACCGCCTGGTGCGACTTCCCCTGCGCCAGGACCAGCGTGTGGTCAGCGTAGCAAACCACGCTGACGCCGCTAGGGAGGTCGGCGTGCAGCATCCAGTCGTACCCGATATCCCACAGATGCGGCCCCTGGACCGATCCCTGTGGGACACCGCACGACATCTCTCGACGGTTCCACTCTCCCCGGTGACCGGGGTAGATGACGGCCCTGTCCGTCAAATAAGCCTTGACAATGCCACAGAGGTCGGCATCCGGTGATACCGGAGTGCCTCCCTGATGTAACTCCAGGGCAGGGTATTGAAGGCATTGGCGATGTCTAGGGACACCGCCAAGATAACCCCACCCCGGGCCACAGCCTCCCCCGTCGTGAAGGCTCGCACGCGCATGATGGCGTCCACCATAGAGCGCCCCCTGCGGAAACCAAACTGGCTTTCCGCCAAATCTGGCCCCACCCGCACCAGCTGCTTGACAAGGCGGTCTGCAATGACTCTTTCAAAGAGCTTGCCCACCTCGTCGAGCAGCGCGATGGGCCGGTAAGCCGTGCGTTTTCGACCCCTAGGGGGTCTAAAATCATGTGCTGAATTCATGATTTCAGTTTGCGCGTCGATGTTCCTGCCACCCTGTATAGGATGCTGGAACTATGGGACCTAATACAATTCGCGAAATATTGGTGCCGGTGCAACTGTACTCTATGAGAGTGAAGAAGGAATAGTGAGTGCACTTGTATCTGCACAAACAGTTCTGCACTACTTATAATACTTTTTTTTTATTTTTCCTATTACTGTATCAGCTATACAGCTTTACCTGAACAGGAGCATTTATGAAGGGTCACATACTGTGCTAGTAACATGTGTTAATACTCACACTATTAGAAGCACTCCGCGTCGGTCGGTGGTAGCGAACTTTCTTGAGGTAGACGGTGTAGATGGCGCCGTCGACGCGCTCCTCGCCCCACAACCGCCATGTCGGCTGCTGGAACACACCACGAACAGGTCAACATAATAGTTCAAACACCAACATTTACTCATATAGCATTCGCTAAGTAAAACACTGTTCTTTTCAGCCTACTTCGTCCTGAAGGTTCAAGTTGGAAAGGTAATTAATTCCATTTATATTGTCAGCATCGTTGAAGGTATCTAACGACACAAGTGATGAATGTATAGAGTTCTTCAGAACCGAATATTTTGAGGTAGAAGACATTATTTGTTTATCACGTCAAATGCATAATGACACCTATTAAACGTATGCGCGCAAGTGCATACTTACAGGTTCAAGTTATAGTTTAGTCATCGTTTTTAGGTACATTACAACAACGTATTTAGCTGTAAAGATAAGGAACATGTCATAATAGTGGCGTTGATTGTAGGTAGGTGTTGTTTGTAACACGGCAGCTTACATAATCATCGTCTAGGTTACGAGCGAACAGCACGGGCTCGGCCTTACTGACGCCGCAGATCCTCCACATGGCCCATGTCCGCGACGTCACGCGACGTCACCTCAGCTGAGCGCCTCCCGCATCACGCTCACTTTCACTACTGACTGCACACCGCGCCGCTACGATACATCCACATGCAAATCCAGTAATTCAGTAATTGGATCAATCAGCGGCGAGAGACGCGCGAGTATGCGAGCAGCGCGGACGTGCGTGACGCGGGAGAAATCGCAGCGGGCGCGGACAGCGGCACACTTGTCCACCTCGGCATCCGGCTCCAGAGCCGACACTACGCAACTTTTAATCGATTCACGCAATTAAGCTCCACTGTCACCTCTTAATCACTGGCACTCGGTAAATGATCCGAAACGAACTCTCCCTCGATAACAACAAGTTTTCTACTATTAAGTGCTGCGATACAGTCTAATAAACTGTGTAACGATCGTCACATTTTACTACGTTGATATTATGAAATCGTGAATTTGCATATTACATGGACGTCGCATAACTAACACAATCTATCAAAAACTTTCACGTATTTAATATTGAGACTGTTACCTACGGCTTCTACTGGATTTTGAAAAAGTATTGCATAACTGTACGATACACGTAACAACCACAATCAATTATATAGAAATAATAATAAAAAGTTTGCAAAATATGTAATGTAGGTAATATAGAAGCGCTGGCGCTGCAGCGCGGGCGCACGGCGACTGCTCTCTTCGTGGAGAGATCGCGTGAAAAACTCCGATAGAGCACGTCAATGACGCGCCCGCGCCGTCCCGCCGCCCCTGTACTAGGTGTTAGCTTCATAACACGACCACACGTGCCGCCACATATGAGTCGAATCAAACAAGCTTAAATATACGCAACATGACCGCTTCGTATTATAATCCTATTAACGAACAACTACAAACAAGTACTCGCACTTCCAATAGGTTTACCTACAAATAACTTTCAGTACCTAATTGCAGAAATATTACTGTACACATTGCGGACAAACTGCATTGAACACAAATACTGCAGTATTCTACGTGCGGTTCGTTTCAACTATTACAAGCTTAGCCTTTGCGGTCTCAACAGCAACAGACTACACCGCGTACAGACAAGGTTAATGTTTACGGAAATTGCTGATTGTGCACTACCCCTTCAGATTAAACATTGCATTCAATTTACACGCTAAAGTGTCAGCCCTTACTATCTGCGCGACACTGAAGTTGTAACATAACGCAATTTCTTACTCTCCCAATATTTACGACATGACCTATAAAGTTTAATAGAGCTTCATAATCTAACCACATACTACTAAACTGAACCTTTCAGAATAAGTGCCCACATCTGTCTAACACACATGGAAGAAAATGTAGTAGCACACATTGAGAGTATTGAGACCTACGAGAACAAGCAAAGGGATTTGGGATAGTATTTTCGTACATAGGGAAAAGTTTGTTTTTAATCGAGAGTAAGATAGTTCATCCAATAATTTAAAGGTGTAAGTTGTTATTGTGTACAGACGCCAGCACATCAAGCTACTACAATCTGTCAAATTTCTTTAATAGATTTGAAGGTTGATTGGGAAAATTTGACAGTTTCGGGTACCTTGACCTGCTGGCGTCTGTACATTTCATTTTGATACTACTAACTTTGTATGGCAATTAAGCATTATTTTTGCATTGTTGTTAAGAAGACTGTCGTTCGATATGATTGAAATTCGATATATTTATTATACATACTACTATGTGTCAAACGTTGGCATATATAATTAGATCCTGATATAATATATCTGGGCCACAAAACCACAAAGATTACAGTTGATTCAAGAATATAACACCCTTTTCAAAAACCCTTTTAAAAATCACTAACGATTTGGAATGTTTAACGTTAAATAAACTATGTAAGCAAGTATTTTCACATCTTTCAGGAAAATCAATAAAGAAAATATATTGCGAGCAATCCGAGCATCAAAACATTAAATACTTATACTCAAAATCAAACAAACTTTGAGTAGTTTACCGCTAAGCTAACCAACTAGTTTGATGTCGCCATGCCTAATTCTAAAATAAACATTTACCCATCGATAACATCTCTTTTAAAGTTTTTACGAGCAAACATTAGCGTAGTTTAGGAAAAGTAAATAATTTTATCGTAAGTACTGGTCGAAATGAGTCGTGAGTCGTGAAGCGATATGCTCGCGCGCACCCAATGAAGCGATTGATAACTTGCCTGCTCAACTACGAAGTTGTTGCTGTCAATTGAAAATTGAAATGAACACCTAACTCACTACACATTATGTTATACATGTATGTACACACATCACTTTTTGCGAGCTATAGCGTAAGTAGAGTATACTTCAAATCGTTAACAAGGTTGCCTGGCGTTATATAACAAAATACCAATTTTAATTCATCTTTAAACATTGCCATTTATTAAATAATTCCATCATCATCACCATCTGCCTAGCCTTTTCCCAACTATGTTGGGGTCGGCTTCCAGTCTAACCGGATGCAGCTGAATACCAGTATTTTACATGGAGCGACTGCCTACCTGACCTCCACAACCCAGTTACTGGGTAATACAATACCCCTTGGTACGACTAGTTGTCAGACTTTTAGGCTTCTGACTACCCGTAACGACTGTCAAAGATCCGCGAATGACAGCCGGGTCCAACGGCTTAACGTGCTTTCCGAGGCACGAAGGGGTCACGGTAATGATGGTCACCCATCCACAGACCGACCTGCCTGTGCGGCTGTTATTATTTAGCCACGGACCCCTCTTATTAAATAATTGCATACTTACACTAATAGCATTGTTTTAAGTGTGCCTAGGTTTCAGAATACTTAGGTACAGTAAACTAGTAATAATTCAGCTACAGTAAATAACTTTCCTCTACTGAGTCCTACGAGGGAAAGAGTTCAAACACGCGCAGGTTCGGTAAGCTCCACTTAGGTATGTAGAACTACACCGGCTAGCCAAATAATTTAAGTGCAATTTTACGCTAAAATTAAAGATCACATTTCTATAAAGCTGAGCTTTAGCGCAGAAAAGGATAATTAGCATGTGTGAAAGGCAATTATGACTGAAATGTAATTCCAAAACATAGTTAAGTACATGAAATATACAAATTGTGCGGTTTTCGAGAGTTGACAACGCGCCAGCAGCCAGCCGGCGCCGGCTGACCTCGCCTGACCTTTCTTTTCTAATGTAACAACTGCGTACTACTACTTTAGTTATCTCCTGAATAAACAATTTTCCGAGATGCTATCCTTTCAACCATAAACTCTTTTGAATCCTGTCGTACCAAATTAAATTGAGTCTCCATTATACAGTAAAGAAACGCTTATTGTTCAGTGATGCCCAAATTATAAACATGATATTGATCGCACCGATTCTTTCGTTGTACTGTATCAGGAATTCGAAGCCGGTGGGATCTTTACATAGGTATTAGTTGTATATACAGAAAACACATGACAAACGAGCACGTATTTAATTATCAATTCTTCGCAGAACGTTCCAGCAATCGATGAGACAAGCAACAATATACTCAATTGATTTCGTAGATTGCCGTCCCACGCATTGAGCCCATCTGGAGCCCTTCACAAATGCGCAATTGCTTGAAAAATTTCTCAAACATTGGACCGAATGGACCCTTCTAACAAAACCTTTCAAGAATACGACGAAGAATTTCGGACTCAAGCCGATTTACGTCCGTTCAATCCAATTGTTACGAGTATTACTACGAGATTTAGACTAACGAAACCTTAGAAGACAAAATAAATCGTTTGGTTTAACAAAGTTATACCTGTCAAACAGAATAATTGTAAGTTGGAGTTAATCAAAATTAGTATTAAAGGTAAAAGACTAATTGCAAAGTTTAAATTACAGTGAAGAACTAGCACGCTATCCACTGCGGGATGCCAAGGCAATTCTTTTACTGCATAGTCATCGTGATGAATAGTCGGCATTCAATGTATATACACCACGACGTATATTGTGAATCGTATTTACGAATATAGGTCGTGGGGTAAACGTCGATTTTATTCTAGTTTAACCTGTAGTAGAGTTGTTAGCAGTAAGTGCTAATATCGATCGGGCATGCAATTTACAGCGAAGCAGTCTAAATATAGCAGAGGAGACAAGTCGGGTGACTTCCTGGCCACCCCGTGTACCCCTAGTCCCTAGCACCATGCTAGCCCAATTACCGCCAACTGTCAGACTGCGCTACGCCGTCATATTGAAATAATTGGCCTTATCAAAATGAATATCAAATTGTTTTTTTTTTTATTCAGGGAACAAAATAGCTGCTAAGCCTCGCAAGTATTTTTCAAATAAAGTGCGAGGCTTAGGTATGAGATCGTGATTGACAGCCAGACATTACTTTTATTTGTGTTCATAATGAAGTTTTTTAAATAAGGCAACCCAAGGCAAACGCTAAGAGATGTCAGCATGAGTGACGGGGCCCCATAGGGCCGAAGCCTGCCAGGGTAGCGGGATTGTCCGAAAGGGTTACCGCTGCCCTGGAACATAAAGGGCTAAGGAAGGAACACGGGTGGGTTTTAGTCAGTAAGAGTCTGACACTCCCTCCTGCTCCACCCAGAGCGGGAGGAGTCATTTGATGATTTCCCATCCTCAAAAAAAAAAAAAAAGGCAAACGCTAAACATTTTCATTTTGTCTGCCCCTGTATAATCCATTGCAGGGTTACATATGAGGTATTATTATCGTTTTAATTTATTAATTAACTTATTGTTTTTTGGTAAAAAAAAATATCGCACCAAATCAGTATTAAAAAAAAAATGTCTGCTACGAATTTCGTAGCGGCGCTACGAAAAATATAATTTCTCAAAACAAACAAACAAAATCAATATTTCTGAGAATGACAAAGGTATTAACTCGGGTATTTTATCTCATAACATTGACATTCCTCATCACCTGTAGGTACCAGTTTGATAAAACTATTGACCTGGCGAAAGTACTAACCAGCTGAAGATATCTGTATCTCCCTACGTTTATGACGTAGGTTGTTATGTGAACGCAATAAAACGTGAAGAGGCTGGGATGGTAATAGCGTCGGAGCCTGAAATAGAACGGCAGTTGGAGCAGGCAGCAGACATGACGGGCGAGCGACTCTCCCGAGTGACGCACTCCCACTGTCCCACAACTCCCACACCATCGCCTAGCGCCTGTATAATGAAGAGGCGTCTGTAACCCCTATGCACATACGTATGTACGTCAGTACCCACAGCCACACTGAGATATTTATATACATTTATTAATATTGATTTATTAATTTGGTTGTGGCACGTATACACTAATTGAACACTTATGAGCATTACTACAAACATTGAACGTTCTATAAGTCCTGAAAGGTTTATGAGACGATCTCATTTAGGATCGTATACTTTCGTCGAGTGAAAAAGCCATTATGCTACTAATCCATTTACTTATTGAAGTATTCGAGAGATTCTTTGTACGTCCTTCCACGCAGACGTACGACACTTTGACACGTTCGCGCCCTCTCGCCACCTTTTAATAAACCCAAAGAGTACACTCACTCTGAATCAAAGGATGGCTTTGAATCAGAGTGAGTGTATAAGACGGCTCTTTGGCTTGAATACCTTTGACTTTTCCGATAACTTTCCTTTATTTCTTAAAACTTCTTTACCAACGTTGGAATTTTTTTTAAAGAAAACTTTTTCTGCAAAAAAATACAACCGACTTCCAAAAACGACACTACAAAGTGAAAAATAACTTTAATTTCGGAAGTCGGTGTCGTTGGGTTCGCATTTTCGTTGTTTGCCACCGACTTCCGAAATTAAAGTTATTTTTCACTTTGTAGTGTCGTTTTTGGAAGTCGGTTGTATTTTTTTGCAGAAAAAGTTTTTATTTTTCACTTTTAAGTTGTAATTTTTACCCGTAATTTTGGTTTGAAAACCAAATTACTGAACCGTTTTTGATGAAATTTCTATGGGACCATTTGGGAAGTATACCCTATCCAACAAAAAAAGAATTTTTCAAATCGGTTGGCAAGCGACGGAGTTATGCGCGAACAAACATAAAAAAAAAAAAAAAAAAAAAACATCCGAATTGAGAACCTCCTCCTTTTTTAGAAGTCGGTTAAAAATAAGACTTAGGTAGTACTTAAGTATTTGTATATTGAATCGATTATCCATGTACATAGGAAACAGAAATAACTAATAGACAATATTCTACTTATAACTCAAGCTTCATAAAACATTGAACCGTGTCTTCGGGCAAAAAGTGGTCGTTGCTTATTAGAAAACTGTTGTTAAACAAAGGACAGCGGTGAAGTCGGAGGGCATTGTGCGACGCGGGGCAGGCGTGTGGCGTGACGGACGCGCTTGGCCGGTGGCGCGCCCTGGCCGCGACTGATGATACCCGGAACAAACCCCACCAACTATTGGGCAAGACGATGCCATCGTTGGCAACCTTAAGCAAACTACTAATACTCTACAACTACATTGCACTTAGCTTTCGAACTTGGCACCGAGTACACGACGTTACATGACTATTCATTTGAATGCCGCAAGAAACATCCCTCTGCGAATGCAGAGGGAGCAAGCAAAAGCTGACACCGATGTTAGGAAATGTCGGTCATTCCTTTTGCACCGTGCGCCACGGCTTTAGAGAGGCAGCTCATAAAGGCGAGTACTCGCACCATTCCTTATTTGAAAAACAACACTGCACATATTTTCTTACTTTCCACGCTCGTTTCGACGTAAACACCACAGTTTACATACTAAGCAGTAAGAAGCAACTACTTTTATGGTGAAAACTTACAAGAAACATTTGAAGCACGTACTTTGAACAGACTCTCTCTATGTTTACGACAATTTTATTCAAATAACATAAAAGAATATTCATGTAATTGTATCCCGAAAACAAGGCAACTACATACATACCTGCTCAGTTGTCCTAAGCGTAATGAATATGATGTAACCTCGGTCGTGTATGAATGGTAATCATACTGGCCGCGTGAGCATTCAACATCGTTATAATCACGCGTCCTGCAACCATCACAATCAGAATACAAATACATAGTACTTCACTTCAGTGTAAAATTATCACGGCTGCTAAGTAATTTCAAAACCATGATTCGCGTTAAAAGGGGAGAAAATTAACTATAGTGCAATGTACTTGACGACTTATGACGACGATAAAAATAAGCAAGTCTCGAGTTCGTCGGCACTTCTGCAATCGATACGTATCGAGCATCGAACCGAATAGTCACGGTGACAACGACCTCAGGCCACCTCAGACACTGGGTGACCCACTACTCACTGTAGCTATGCAATACAGTGATTAGCATCAGCCTAATTAACTTATCAACTTGCAGAAATTCACATAGGTACGGACTGTTACATTTTCATTCCGTAACGTTGATGATAATGAAACTGAGAAGGTCACAGAAAGTCAGCTAGAGATCACTAAATCTGATTTTAGACAAACTCGTCAAGTTCACTTTCATCGATCTCAGATTTCAAAAATATCTCTACTATAGGGTATCTGGACCCCTAAGACCCCTCTTTGAGGAGTGGCTAGAGAGACGTCACGGCGTTCTCACCTACCGCCTGACGCAGGTCCTCTCCGGACACGGATGTTTCGGGAGGTTCCTGCACATAATCAGGCGGGAGGAGACGCCCGGATGTCACCACTGTCAGGATCGCCCAGAGGACACGGCGGAGCACACGGTGGAGGTCTGCCCTGCTTGGGCAGAGCACCGCCGTGTCCTCGTAGAGGCGATCGGCAGCGGCGGCGACCTCTCGCGTCCGGCCCTGGTTCAAGCCATGGTCCGGGGCGAGAGGGAGTGGGAGGCAGTCACCTCCTTCTGCGAAGCAGTCATGCTCACGCCTCAGCCGCCGCGGGAGACGCTCCGGGCGTCGGGAGCCGCGTGACGACTCCCGGCCACCGTAGGCGCGGGCCTGCGGGCGGTGAGTAATGGGTAACTCACCGTCCGATCAGGACCAGGCCCGTGCCGGACGGCGTGTTGTGTTCCACGCGCGCCTCAAAGAGATGTCAGCATGAGTGACGGGGCCCCATAGGGCCGTAGCCTGCCAGGGTAGCGGGATTGTCCGAAAGGGTTACCGCTGCCCTGGAACATAAAGGGCTAAGGAAGGAACACGGGTGGGTTTTAGTCAGTAAGAGTCTGACACTCCCTCCTGCTCCACCCAGAGCGGGAGGAGTCATTTGATGATTTCCCATCCTCAAAAAAAAAAAAAAAAAAATGTAACTTGTAAAAGTAACAATAGCACGCAATTAGAGGCCAGGTGGCTGTTAGTTAGAACTGAAGCATCCTCCATGCATGAAGCACCATGCTGACCTATTTTAGTTTGTTGACTGTCACCGCTACGCCAGGAAATAGCTCTCGGCATCCTGTTACATACAGGTATAATAGACAACAGTAGGTTATCCATCGAACAAGAAGGATTTATTGAAAAGCTGATAAGTATAATCCAAATTAAACCATTATTTGCTAATAAGTTTTAGATAAAGGAACAGGGTCTACATGATAAGCTTACGGGAAAACGCCTATGTGGGCCATTTCATTTCTTTGTAATCACGTTATAGAAATGTACTGTGTCAATATTTGAGTCAGTTTATTTGCCAAGAATGTATTCATTCGCGTTCATTCAGAATACCTGCTGATCATTGCTTATCTTACTAATGTTTGATGATTTTATAGCCGAAATATTTATCAATCAAACTTTTTATTCTTTTGAAATATGTCCACTAGAGAAGTAGGTACCAGTAGCAATGGCTTTCGTTTTGACAGTTCAATAACTTTCATTGCGTTATTTACGTTGTTGAACAGACAAATGTTTGGAACATGTGAAGCAATGGATTAGCAATATCCTTCAAAATGTACTTCAGATTGTGATTTAATTTAATTTATTGTTTATTGTTAATTAACACGGTAACACCAATTACATTAATTAACATAAAGATATGGTAGGTATACAAACAATATTTCCAATACTAACATATAATAGAGGACACCCTAGCATACTTCTTCTCACAAAACGTCAGACATACACGCATAATTCTACTCCATTCATCGGCAAACAGGATCACATTCAGGATTGGTGTTGAAAGCCTGTTACGCAATTAGGGTGCAAGCTTTTTTTTTGGGTGGGAAATCATCAAATTACCTCTCCCGCTCTGGACTGAGCGGAAGGGCGTGTCAGACTTTTACTGGCTTAAACCCACCCGTGTTCCTTCAGTTGCGGGGCCACGGTATCTCTTTTGAACAACCCGCAGCCCCGGCGGCATCGGCCCTAGCCGACCCCGTCAGTTCGTGCTGACATCTCTTTGAGGCGCGCGTGGAACACAACGCGCCGTCGACCCGGGCCTGGTCCTTACTGGGTGGCGAGCTGCCCATTGCTCGCCGCCCGCAAGCCCGCGCCTAAGGTGGCCGGGAGTCGGCTATTGACTCCCGTCCAGGGCGTCTCCTGCAGCGGCTAGGGGCGTGAGGGCACAGAGATTGCCTCTCCCTCACGCGCTCTGCCTCCTCCTTCGCGAGCATTACTGCTTCGCAGAAGGAGGTAACGGCCTCCCATTCACTCTCGCTCCGGCCCATGGCCTGGACCAGGGCCGGACGCGAGAGATCTCCTCCGCCAAAAGCCGCCACGAGGACACGGCGGTGCTCCGCCCAAGCCGGGCAGACCTCCACCGTATGCTCCACCGTGTCCTCCGATCCACACAGTGGTGACACCCTGGCGTTTCCTCCCGCTTTATCCTGAACAGGAACCTCCCGAAACAACCGTGTCCGGTGAGGACCTGCGTCAGGCGGAAGGTGAGGGCGCCGTGGCGTGGTGCAAGCTTAAGGTGGTAGGTTGAACCTACGGCTGTGAGCCTCCTTTTACATATGTTTCAATAAAATATATATATATATATATTTTTTTTATAAAACGTTGCCCCACACTAGGAATTTATAAGACTTACAGCTAAAACTAATCTGTGATGAATATTGACAAAATAATTGCTAGTTGTGGTGACAGTTAAAGATGTCACCCTGTATGTTGTCACGCACAAACTCTATAAGTATCTATAGTACCACATAGTAGATAAACCTTCTTATTTTAACTACATCACAGTTTCAAAATACATTTAGTTTTTACGGTTCTAAGGAAGGCAGTGTTGCTTATGGAGTTTTTATAGTGATTATCATATTTTCCATAAAAATTCTACGAAGCCGAAGAATGACTTAGTACAGTGCCTATTATAATTCGATCACCTTTGTACGTCCACAAACGATTCGTCACTTACGAAGTTATGATTCATATGAACTCACAGCTAAAGTACTTGTGCTACAAACAAGTCAGTCACAAATACGCTCTTGTTCAGACAATTATCGCCACACTAAACAAATATTCAAGATTTGATCTTTGGAACTTACAGGTACCTACTGAATTGTGCCCAAAATAATTCAAACCGCAAAATAGGAGACCACTTAATTATTCAAATGTTTCGGGTCACAAAGTGATAAAGATTCTCTTCTCTCAAGGACGTTCTTCAAGGCGCTTCATTTGTGAGCCCAAAGCCCACCCATTACCTATTTCACCTCACGTCCCAATTCTTCTATAATAATAACAGATTAAAGACCTGCCACGACTAGATAGATGTAATGCCTCTATAATAGTCCCCAAACAAATAACATTTTCAGCAAAACTTTTAGGCATATACCTTAGACTATGCATAAACACACTGACATCTAATTAAATACATATACAACCTAGATGGGTTTATTGTAAGGTTGCTTTAGCTCATTTGAGTAAAATAATTTTAGACTTAAAAATACAACCGGATTGAGAACCTCCTCCTTTTTTGAAGTCTGTTAAAAAGAGTTAAACAATTTTCATTCAGTATCGTTTACAAAACAGAGCGGCGATAGCACGCTTACTAGGAAAATGCCATCAATTTGCATGAGTTACTGGAAAAATTGCTATCAATATAGGATAGGATAGGGTTTATAGGAACAGCTTTTGTAAACATTTACCAAATAACTGAGTACTTGTATCCAGGGCCCGCATAGCAACCTGCCGCATTCTCGAGTGCAATTCACGTGCATTCCTATGTGCGTGCGCCGCCACTGACGCTCACATAACTTAAGCCTTGACCTGCATTGCTAACGAAGCCTGCAGACGTACCCGATAAGACGATTCACTGACACTGATTGCAAAATTAACTAAACTTTAAACACATTGCAATTGCATTCTATGGTAGTTAACACAAATGCTACCTGCAAAACAATTATGACGCAGAATGAAATTAGCACAAACAAAAACTTTAAAAAACGTTTCGTTCACCAGTTTTCGACCGACTACCCAAGGAAGTAAGTATTTACTGAATTCAGATTCGTAATAGCATGAATCAAGAATCTAAATACCAATGACGTCAGAACATAGTAACGCATACAAAATCAATACATGTTTAATAAATCATTCATATACGTGTTCTACTACATCCAAACCGGCTTATTCGTTCATCGAATTTAGGCGAAAAGTTATAATAATATATTAACCAATTTTCCGCTTTTCATTTTCAAATGTCACAAGGACGGGTTATATGATTTTACTTACCAACTTCGTGTACGCGAAGGACTTTGTAGATACAAGATAAATAAGTATATTATAATATGTATGTAGGTACACAATTGTACATAGAGTTACAGGATTCATTCACAGAGATGTGTAAATTGACAAATCTCTAAATATTTTACAACATTGTACTTTAAGTATTTTACAACGTTACTTGTGCCCATCATATCTACAAAATAGTCTCACTGTAACCCCAGACTCCTGAATATGTTAATATTACTTCGTCATCTTCTCTATGAACTTGCTAATTTACAAACAGTTTTAAATTGTAGATAATAGCTGGAAATAACTGATTGCATTAATTATCTAAAACAGCCGAAGTGTTGAGGAAAAGAACCATCCGCTATAGGAAAACTTTGGTTGAGAACAAAAGTGAAGAAAGATCATATTATTCTATTGCATTTGTTTGTAAAACAACTGTACGATGTGACACTTTTCTATTGCCCAGAGAATTTAAATTGATTCGATGTAACGGTATTAAATGCCTTACACGTATTCGTTTTTTACATTAATAAAATGTATATTATACCTATGTATTTACATTATATAAGATGGGTAATGAATGAGTCAACGAACGGCAAAAGATCGATTGTCATGTAAATATCATAGAAACCATTGATTCATCCATTGAGATGATTTGTAACAAACATCAATATCCGGTGTGTAATACCTACATCCTGTGATGTTATCGTTGTGACTTATCAATAAGACGTTAAAGTGTAGCTGTAGATGAAGCTGATTTAGAAGGAGTGACTCGTGTTCTCAGAATTTGACTCCTGCGGTGCATCATTCATTTTGCATTTTGTTTTTTTATCAAATACCTTTAACCAACTTCAACAACACATCTTCTAAACACAACGAAACTCGTAATATTACGTATAAATGAATAATTAAGCAATACATTACACCAAATAAGGGTCTGCAATTAAAATCTGTAAATTTTCAGTGTTTTCTGTGAATTTCCTCTGCTTTCAGGAATATCACAGTAATATTTCTGCATCACAACCGTTCAGCATGTTCTGACGAATGCGTAGGTATAGCATGTCATGAGGTCCTGATGCATGTTCCTAACAGAACATGGCAGAATCAAGGGCTTGGATTCTCAAACTAAATAAAAGTCCCAGATTTAAGTTCTTGATCCAAACTTACTTTGACATACCACCGCGTTTGTGACTTTCGGTGTCTGTTCCGGCGGCGCTCGCAGCTTCGCTCAGCGCGCGCCGGTGAGCGCAGCGCGTGGCACTGCGCCGCCAGCGCTTTGGTGCGCTCGGCCAGCGAGTGCCGCAGCTCGCCCCCCACGCACCCCCGCACCAGCATCTCAACCGACCTCCACTTGCTCCACCGAAATACTGTCGTCATCTACGATATCACTCATCGCGACTCCTTCAGACTACTCTTGCCAGTTTGTGCTGCAGCGGAGCCTAATACAAAGAGATAGTGCTATAGAAAACATATGATTTATCCATTAAAAACCCATTCTACTAAACGGTTATGTAATTAATGCCAAGATAGATGTCAACTGCAATCATCAATGTTTACAGAGATAAATGAAAACTGTCGCACCCAACAATTACATTCTGTAGCTAAAAATAAATTGATTGTAACTGTTTTAGATTAGATGAACGAGACGAAGCATCAAGGTCTAGGTCGGAAGATAAGGTCGCGCACGCAACAAGCTATTTGTCATTTGATAACTTAAACTAAACGCATTCTGCCAGGGAACGGCTTGTAATCACAAACATGTGTCATTGTATATTTTTATTGAATAAAATTCCGTTTGAAGCGGGGATCAACAAATTGTACTCGTACAAAACGTAAAGTAACAAAAAGACAAATATGTACTGCAGTAATGTTCTGTGTGTCAGTTCTTTGTACGGTGAAATGATTCATGTTCTCTAAAAGCTAAAAAACTGAGAACAGCTGATTAAACGATTTAAATTAGCTGTTATTGTATGATTTGTAGGGAAAGGTGCGACATGAACGGTCAGAGACAGATGTAGGACATCCTCTTTGTCATGCCCGCGCTGCCATACACCTGTGACATGCTGTGGCCGATATTTGTATTCACTGTTACGTATTACTATTTGTTTACTTGTATTCAATTAGGTAGGCAGTTACAAGCCATTCAAAAATTCAAAGGTCTACGTGAAGGTTGAATAGATTGATTATATGTCTGAATTTAGAGTTTCATAATATTTTCTAGAGTACCTACCTACCGATCTGTGAATTACTGAAATCTTTTAACTTCAATGCGAATAGTTCACCCTTCCTCCTTTCCTTTTCCACACGACCACAGGATTAAAGTTATATTATGAATCCCAGATGCATATGGAAAAGCTCACTAAATTGGATGAATAAATTTGTACTCATATTGTTGAGTCACATCATCAATAAATTAGTTTGTCAAAATTGTGATTTATTATAAAAGTAGTATATAAAAGTGACAAACGATTGACTTGTGACTGGTGATAACGATAATGTAGCTACAATATAGTATAAAACATTCTTCACATTGTAATAATAATATGATTTGATTGCAACTGTAATAACGAACACTATTAAATAAGCCAACTATGTAGTTCTAAAGCTTACAATCCCAGGACTCAGTTAAAAATAACATTAAGCATTTCTGAGAACTCTACTTTTCAGTTCGGAGAAAAACAAGTACTTCTCCTATACGTCGGAAATCCCGCAAAGCTTTGATTATCGATTTTCCACAGGAACCATTCAATTTCCCAGAAACTACGTTCCACAGATAGAAGTTGTATTTTAATGTCATCCGACTTTTATTTCAGAGGATTATCGTGGAAACGTTAATTTATACGGCATCCATGTAAATATTTTTTTTTACATTTGCACAGTTAATCCGTTGAAATCACGTAGACGCTGTGTAAGCCCTGCGTAAGCCCAGACTATACCCTACATAGGCCTTACGTGAACGCGTAGACAACTGATTTAGTTTGGGTACAATCACTAAATTATTTCAACGTAGAAACACTACTGTTGGCTTTGTTCCTTCTATTTCAAAGAAATATATTCTAAAAACAATAGAAGAGAAATAAGAAGTTACGGTTATCAGTACTGACGAAAATGATCGTCGATTTTGAGGTTCATTTTATACTTTTTATTACCCAGTCATTTGCAACCCGTCATGGTTGCAAAAGGCGCGAAAACGTTGCACACCCGCTGCGCTTACGCGGCTCTAAAGCACAAATCGAATTTTATTGCAAAAATACGATATGTTCTGAATAACTACGGCACTGGAAGTTGTGTGAGTAGCTTAGTCGTAGAATACATGTCTGTAGAGTAGGTCGATATCTGACGAGGAAATTGGATAATTGAGGAAGGGAGCGGCCGCGCCGACGAGAACTAGGTACATTAACGTCTTTTTACTATGGATCATATGTTGCACAATAACAACGCTGCTGCTTTGGCATTTTAAAAAAAAACAGGATACAGTAGGTAAGTACTTGTTTAGTACGTACTAGGACTGAAACTTGTGCATTATTTACCTATTCTCGATCCTATAATCTACTAAATGCGATGACATATAGACTAAGTACTTAGGTACTTCAAGATTAGCTTTCCTTTTAACCTCAATACTGATTTCAACATGCACAAAAACGCTAAAAATGCAATAAATTGCAACAGAACTAGTGGTCCGCGCCGGAACGTTTTCTGAGGAATTCTAGAGAACTCCTTACTGGGTCAGTGCGAGTGTATTTTGAGATATATGGCTCGTAAACTAGCATTAAATGCTGCTCAGCTTGTGAATTAAGTCTTCTTATAACAATTGTGTTTATCAAAGATAAAGCAGACTTAACGAACAGATAAAATAAGTAATGAATTTTAATACAGTTTACTGTATTCGCTGTCATTCTCATTTCACACCAAATTGATGAAAAGATTAGTTTGTTTTGACTAGTCTCGTCAATTTGATAACATGACAAGTAGCTTTAATAAAAAATCATTATTCTTCAAAAGTTAAGTATCCAACAATAAAGAATAATTTATACAACTTTTTAAACGAGCACTGAGCACAAGCCGTGCCCTCGCCAGGTGCGCTTCCATAAATGTATTTAATGCCCCGAAATTTCGCCCTTAACGCTTGTAAATACGGCAAGAGCACCGAATTCGAGTGGAAACGACAGGTGGCCGACAGCGACGGTCAGGTGCACGTCGTACAAAGAACCGAAAAGGTTTTTAAAATCCTACCTGGCTTCCATATGCGTCCCCTAGTAATTTATTCATCTGCTCATATGAATCGCTACTTTTTGCCTGTGCGCCTTATGTATGGCTTTGTGTTCATAGGTCATACAGTCATACTCATTATCTAGGCAGTAGACTAGCTTATTATCAGTGAATGGCAGAATTACGTTAAACAAATCTACTAAACACTTTGTTTATGTACCTACAACGCGTTTAGTCTTTCACTTGAATATTTTACCAGCGGCTGTCTGCGTTTCTGTGTTACTTGATTATTTAGATATGATTAGATAAGTTTTTTCTTGATAGAAATGATTACATAAAGTAGGTAGGTACCAATTTATTCAATAGTAACAGCATTTGCATTTAAAACAAGGTACACGACGGAGCAGTCCGTAAGTTTGACCACTTGATTTTAACATCTTGGGATTTCAGGCCTGAGACATAATATTTTGGTACTCGATACCATACATTTATTTTTAACTATATAAGCAAGCGAATTAGTCAGCTGTATCAATTCCATGTTGCCCCTTTTGTAAGTAAGTACCCAAGTAAATTTAGCTCATCGGTCTACAAACTATGAAACAAGGTTTCAAGTGTGGTCTTATAGCTGACTATGTATGGATTATAATTAAAAAATGATAATTGTATTTAATAAAAATAACTACATAGTAATTAATGAATACATTAAGACAAAAATACGCGCAAAAAGTGTCATCAACCTTAATAACTTCTCTTAACGAACAGTAGATATAGCGCACTTATGTTACTGATTATGGGTACACACATGGATCTTTGTTAGTCACACCCAGACTAATGAACATCTTTGTACCTTCTCAGGACTCATGGTAACATTGAGTAATATAGTTTGTGCGAAACTCTCAGCTGATGAAACCACTTCACAGTTGACACAAAACATCCACTTCAGGATTAATTTTATTACAATAAACGAGGGACTCTAACTCTTGGCATAAACTACATATCCGATAACCAACTAATTGGTATAGCAACTAATTACCATGCAAATTACACTTGAACTTAAAACGCGTATAAAAAGACAAAAATGTTATCTCACTGTTCACAATCACATAAATCTTTAACACACAAGAGAAATAAACAAACTGATGATATAAAACTTATGGGTTCACTGAGACACACTTCATTAAAACTATTGAATCGAGATTTTTCGGAAGTGTTTGGTGTCACTGAATGTAAAGTAAAGGCATCGAACGTTGACAAGTAATGGCCTTCCGCACTCGACGCGGGGCGCGCGTCGTCTGAGCCCGAGCCGGCGACGAGTTCTATCGCACTACACCATACAACGAGGACTGACGCGACAAGGAAACCACGCATGTGCAGGATTCTCTCGGGTTTTCCGACACGCCACAATCATGACGTCGCAAAGAGACGTCATTAAATCAAATAGATAATATTTCTGCAATATTCGACCGCAGACACATTGTAAATGAGTTTAGCACTGTAATGTGTAATTTTAATGGTCTATTAATTTTGTTGATTTAACCTGACTTTAATTTGTCTTAAACCCGTTTTGCATAAAACTTCATTTAGAACAAATTACTGCGGTAGTAATTGCTTTTGAAAGAGAAATTTTAAAAAATCGCAAACTAGGTATCGTTATGGGTGGAAATGGTGGAATCGAAAGATTTCCGCATTGTCATTGTTAGTAAAACTGACGGCAACCTGATGCATCTGTGCGCAGTGCATGTATTGTTGCCAGGTGTCTCCAGAAGATGATATTATTACAGATATACTCGTGTATATTTATATATGTATATATACATATATTGTTCCTTAATTTATAATATTCCTATATAAGTTTCTTATTCAATTAAGTATACTAACATAGTTTAAGCAATATTAACAAAATTACGCATAATGAGCCTGAATTTAATATTAATAAATAAATAAATTACAGTAATCATTTGCTGATTTTAGTAAAGATTCCTAATAGTTAGTGTGTACATACCAAAAAAGTTGAGCCATTTTGTTGATAACCATAACAAAATTGGTGTTCCACAAGGTAGCGTTCTGAGACCTGTACTTTTATTAACGAATTAGCTTCTGCCCGCGACTTGTTCTGTTCCCCCGACCCACCCCGTTTCATCGCATCGCCTGCCCGCACTACTACTTCGTTTTCGCGTAGCGTTCTTACTGGCTTTTTTCTTTTCGCTCGGCCTATAGCTTTCCTCAAGAATTTTCATCAAATGCAATTATTTTTCAAATCCGACTGGTAGTTCCAGAGCGCGTTCCAGTAAACAAAAAATAAAACAAACTCTTGAGCTTTATTATTGGTTCTTTCTTAATGAATTGGCATTTTGTCGAACTGGCCACTTTGATCCAAAATATCAGGCGTTTGGTTAGGAAATTCAAATTAAGGCTTGTGCATTTGTGTTTCGAGTCATTCATTTATTTTCGCGCCACTTCATATTTCTTTGACATCTTCTACATCTTCAGTCTTCGGCCGCAGTGAGCACACCACCTTCGTCACGGGCCTGTTGGGGTAATGGACTTCCTAAGCGCTCTGCCGCCTACAGCAACACAGTGCAGCAGTATGTCATAGTCATAGAAACACTTTGTCTTTAAAATGATTTTTTTTTTCTTTGGAAAAAACATAAAAAAAACAATAACAAAAACAATATAAAAAAACTAACATAACTAACTTTCTAAACTAACCACAATTTCTTAAATTCTATGAAGTTTAACTTATTTTAAACTCCTGTGCTAGTAAGAACCCCTCATTTAATTGAAGGTGCAATGAAGGCCTCCTCTAGAGATTTCCATTCCTCCCTAACCTCTAATTAATAATTGTTTTTTTTTTTTCGAATTCACTACACCATAGTTTAGCGGTGCACAAAATACCTTCTTAACAATCTTCATCGATATAGTGCAAATAGTCTCCGAGTAAAATGGCTATATTATAACATTCGGACACTTGGGCAGACAGTTATGACGAAATATAAGGGTTCTGTTTTTGCCATTTGACTACGGAGGCCTAAAAAGCAGATTTGCGAAAAAAAAAAGTATGACAACACGTGAACCACAACGACAGTATGTTCGTTTTGTATATTTCGCTGAAATATTCATATTTTAAGGAAAATAAACTACAAAAAACATTTCTAATTGGCTACTCAAAATCTGTCAACTAACCTACTGTGGGCGGGAACCTTATAAAATACGTTTGGTGTAAACTTGGCCTAAAATAATACCCAAAATGGCAGTGGCGTATTACCTGCTGTATAAACAATGTGTAGAAATAGCAAAAAAAATAGTCAGTATATGAAAAATTTATTCTATTCGATATAATCTATATGAAATTCATGAAGACGATGCCTATTTGTTAGATAGTTATTGCTGTAGAATAGTCACGAATAAACGAAACATTACACCATCATAGCTTGGTGTGTAAAAGATCTCAACGCGCGATACTATACAGACATTGTTTTGTTGCATACTTTTCCATTGACTTATTGTTTATAACGTCGTCGTTACATTCATGATGATGAAGGAGAGAAACACACAGACAAACAAACAGTAAAAAATACACTAAGTTTTTAAAAAATGTATTTGTATTATTTTGACGACACGGTTGGCGCAGTGGTTAAGCGATTGACTGCTGCGCTACGTGACGCGGGTTCGATTCCCGCACGGAACAAATATTTGTATGACCTACAAGTAGTTGTTCCGGGTCTGGCTGTTTGGGTATGTGAGTATAAATTTTTGTAAACGCACCCACGATACTGGAGAAATTCCTAGTGTGGGGCAACGTTTCTTATAAAAAAAATATGAGTTTTTAACATGTAGTATGTATAAAAAAGTGTACTTATCTTGGGTGAGTATTACAGTTTCTTTTAGGTATAGATATAGTCTTAAAAAAAAGAATAACAATAATTACGCGAGCTGTTACTTCAAGTTCTATGGAACGCAATGTAACGTGAAAGCGTTAGTCGAAGGTCCGGACTCCGACCGTTTCACTTTCTACAGAAAAATGCGATTGTCGAAATGTTCGCGCACCGTCGTCAACTATCCAAATTATAAAACAACTATCTTGTCTTATATGCATAGGAATGTTAAATGAGAGGTATTTTAACTCAAGAGCTTTTCAACAACTTAAATATCTAACAAATACCTAACGTATTACCTATCACATTAATGGGTCAGGGTAGGTGTACTGACGGATACTGAGATTACTTCAGGTAATATTAGAAGATGTTTCGCGAGCCAATTCATTAGGTACCGTGTCTAAGGCCGCCTGAGCATGCTGTTCAGTTTCTCTCCAGTCCGTGTCATGTATAAAAAGTGGTGTATCGTCAGCGTAGGTAAACACGGAGCAATTAGTGAGGGTTAGAGACTGAAAAGTGTTTTTCGATTTCACATAAAGATCACCTATGGACTTTTAAAGGGTTAAGCCTGTCAGTTCCGGAAGGTTATTTCAACTTATCCTTCAGTAAGGGAACTTATCATAGCGTCTGATGCATTCTTAGCCCATGCAAAGGAGAACAAGAGTTAAAGCTAAGTTTTAGATGAATCAGACAACGTTGCTATCAATCTAACTCGGACAAGATAACTTATGTAGGTAGGCATTACTTAGTGGCACTTGATCCATCTCATGCTGTTAATAAATGCTTCTTAAAGATGTTGATTAACAGCAATGCATTGGTGGCGAAACTTCTGAATCATTAACATTACCGCAGAGCTGCAAGTCTGTCGGTGTTTTATCTTACGCATTTCGGAAAGTGTGCGCCGAAATTGAATAATTTAAACGCACTCCTCCAAGGCCTTTCCAAAGTCGGACGGCTAGACATACAGCGATGTTCCACCGTAATAGGTGGACATTCCACCAATACATATTCGCGTTCTGACAGCGGAATTCTTTTCCGTGTGAGTATTTGCTTTTCGATACCGTTAAAAGCAACCTTTATGTAAGGTGAGTGAGCAGGTTGCTTCAAAGGAAGCGTACTTACATTATCGTCCATGGCATCGTACCTTTACAGCAATTGCTTGTGATACATGGCCAAAAGCAAGGCTATGATGCCTAACATAACCGATGTCGATTTCTCGTTTCACCTTCTACACCACTCTATTTATCATAGAACAGAAGGAAATCTGAAAGTTAACAATGGTGCAGAAACTGGAGCAAGCGCGCGTGTAGCAAGCCACTGCCACCAGTCCCACGAACACTTTCAACATTTTGCGTTATTGCTAGAATAACAAAACAAATATCGCAATCAACATCTGCGCCATACTTTTTATGCAATTGAGAATGTATGACTTCATGTTAATGTTTTACAAAAGTCAATCAATTGATACTGTTTTAGTATTATATAGCCAAGGCTGAGGCAACCTAAGATAATGATGACGGGAATTATACATAGGTGATGATATTTTATTACAAAACTTTCTGAGTAGATAGCCTGCTAATCAAAGTTTTTTTTATTGACTTTTTTTAGCTGGACCATGGACAGCAAGAGTCAATAACCTTTCCGATAAGTCGAGACATATGTATAGGTTCTATGTTGATCTCTACACCTCTGTGGGCGAGAAATAGCACCCACGACGCATTGAATCATCGCCCAACCAAATAATATTTCCAATTAGGAGCGTATCGATCGAACTATCGACCATGCAAACAGCTAACATTTAACCAGTAACTGTTTAAAGGGTAGTGATTGAAAGAGGACTTAATTTTGTTCTAGTGGATGATGTTTGTAGTGTAGGTATGGGTTCCAGTTTTCCTGTTGTGTACACATAAATAGTATTGGTGTGTTTCTACACACCAATACTATTTTTGTTTATAACAGGAAAATATCTATCTACTTCACTATCTGTAACAGCAGTTTTAGGAAATATTACATTTATAATAACTAATAATTCGTTGACTAAGCAGAATGTCATGTAGCCAGCCTTGACTGTCGCCAGTTTAAGTAAATACACACGTATTAAGCAACGTTTACTGTCTATAATCATCATTATAAATAGCCAAACTGAAATCGCCTCTGCAGTTATATCAATAGTGATCTAATAGAACTTGTCAGTAGTCGTGAGTATTCGTGAGACAGCTCATCGCGCTATTCGCCCTTGTAGAAGAGGCTCGATGAAACTTGGTACTCAGTGCCTGTATTAGTAGTGTTATGTGGAACTACAAAAATGATATTACCAAGCTCTCAGCATCCTGGCTCATCTTTTTCTACGCATGGTTCCCGTGGAGGAACCGCGCTGTGGCGGCGTTGCGGCTAGAATCCAGGTAATCCAAGACACTGCACCATCGCACGTCACCATAACAACACGCCACATTCCATCACTGCATCCGCGTCCAACATATGATCGCGGTGGCCGGTGTCTCTGACGTCACGCGCTTTCTCACTACTTCACAAGGTTGTAACAACGCATTAGGTGCCTTTAGGTCCTGTGCACTCGATCACTAAAATTCAAACAATGATACTCTTGGCTGATGAATTGATTCGTTTCGCTTTATCGTGCTGTAGAAATAGTGTTCGCGTGTGGGCAAGTGGTATCGTGTGACGCAGGTAACGACTTTCGCGCACGAACTGAGTGAAGCACGTCCGCGTCGTGGCACCGCTGCCGTCGCGCGCGCACCACGTAACGGCACAGCGCCCCCACACCCCGCCGCCGCGCGCGCCTCCCCTCGGGCTGGCTCCTCCGGACCTGCCCTGTCTCACTATCGCCTGCATAGCCGTTTTCATGTGTAGGAATCACCACAATATTATAATATAACACCATCAATGCGTTTCGTATCGTATCGATGTCTGTCTCCGTATGCATTATTGAAGCAACGACTATCAAAATTGTGTAGGTGCTCTGTGATCACAGAGATTTTAACAATTATTATCTAAGTAATGGGGCTGCTGGCTCTGCCACAATCTGAGATCATAAATAAAATTGATAAACCTAGCTAAGTAGATGGCTATACCTAATATCTATTACATTTCATGGTGATAGGTTAGGTACCGGTGATATCTAGGTACTCTACCTAATTAATCGTTCATCAGCCACTCTGCCTAGCCTCTCAGTTCCATTTTAACCGGATGCAGCATGCAGCTGAATACCAGAATTTTACATGGGGCGACTACTTATGGTAACATGGACCCTTTGGTATGACTTTACAGACTTTTGGACAGACATTAGAGCCGGGACCAAGACCCAACGTGGTTTCCGAGGTACAGTACAGAGGGGTCTCGATATCAAGTAATGGATGGTAACCCATCCACTAACCGACCGCGACAAGTGTTGCTTAACCTTCGATCGACCCGTGCGGCTGTTATCATGTAGCCACAAGCCCCTTGGCTCATTAACCGTTTATGAAGTCAGGATAAACGCATGCTTCATCACACAAATTGCTAGAAATCTCTAACAGCATTGTTAGGAATTTCTAACTATTGCAGTTTGTGGCAGCAATCTGAGATTGAACTAAAATAACTGACACTAACTACACCAGCACCAGACTGCTTGCAAAATGATCTTGTTTAGAACTTTTTAGTTGCAGTCTAGTTTTTTATTTTTTTAAATTATTTTGAATCATGGCTGGTTGACCGACATGACTTAGGCTGAGTTCCCCCCCGGTGGGTTCCCGCATTGTCGAGGCGGGGGGGCTCAGTAGCCGTGGTTTGCTGGACCACGGTGAAGCTAAGAGGAACCCCAGCGGGGGCCGCTCGTCAGGGCTTGGCGGTTAAGCCTACGACCGACGTAACGGCCGGCGGGTAGGTGGCGGTGCCGCTTGGGCGACATCGCAACCTACCCGAGGCGGGCCGTGATGACCCCCGTGTGGGAGACATCGCGGCTGAGGATTGGAGGCCGCGGCGGGAGAGGAGTGCCGGTGTGCGGTGCGCCGCTCTCCCTACGTTCCGCGGCCTTGACGGGGCCGCCACCGTTTGATGGCGGACGCGGTGGGGCCGCAGGGGAAGAGGAGTGTCGGTGTTACGTTGGCGCTCTTCCTATCCTCTGCGGCTGTAGCTCCCCCAACCTGGGGGGGCATGCATGCGTGGGGGCCAGCAGGTAACGGGCGCGGAGGCACCGTTGCCTGCATCGCACAGGCCTCCACCAGTGTGGGACGGGAATGGCCAGGTGTTCCTGGCCATTCCCGTTGCCCCCCAACCTGGGGGGCATGCGGGGCCCGCCATACCATCTAGGCGGGCGTGCGCCGGGAGGGCTGTGGAAGTATAGGTTATGCCGGTTTCCCATGGCCCTCCCATTACGGCGATGTGGGAACACCGCTGAGTTTTAGTGGGTATACTGTCATTCCGACAGGGAGTCCCATATACCCCGTCTCGTCCCCCGCGAGACGGGGATGCATAAAGCATTTCTCAGCGAGAAAAAAAAAAAGGCTTAGGCTGAGTTAGGCTTCTCCGCTTCTTCTTCTTCTTAAACTGCCTCACACTTTGTTGAAAATGAGTGGCTAATTATGTAATAGACACACAATTCATCACCTAAATGAGCTATTTGGAGCAGCTTTGTTCCATATCACTTAATGCCAAACATAAGTTTAATACCAGGCCCGGACTTACGGACTCAGGCCTCAGAGCACTTGACATTTTAGTAATTAAAATCCACTGAGTAGTACAGGAAATATAATTTTTAACCGTCTTTAATGACTTACTACGACTTTAATAAACATCATAAAAAATTGCAGCCTATGATATGTATGTCAACTTACTTCAACGGTCGTCGTAAATCGACGTTTCTGAACAAAGACGTTAATTTCATATTCTTTAACACTCAAGTTACCTACCTTGAACCAGCTTAATTGTGGTACTTACTTTTGTAAAAACCTACATTATTGATTTTTGGCATAGCTGATGCCGAGTGATTGTATAGTGGCCTTTGTATGAGTACCTACTTTCGATGGAAGAGCGAGCAAACCGAGCTCGAAAATTTTAACACTTCGGATAGGTTTGGTTTCTTTTGACTAATTCCACAAAAAACAAATATAAAAACAATATAAAAGAAAACTTCTTTCTCATATCTATGGACTAATTCATACAGTAAAAGGAGTTATTTGTCGATTTCTGCAAAAAAGTTTACGAATAAAGACAGTGGCGTAGCTTGTCTTAAAAAAAAAATGGGGACTCTGTATAAAAAAATGGGGCCCTGTATATAAAAAAGCAAAGATGGGTATTGTTTTTGCAAAATAAATAATATAGCACTGAAGCTGTGGCGAGACAGTGCTTCCTTACCCAAAACATTTGTTCCACCCGCTGAAGACGTTGGCTTGGCTCCCATCTGGACATGAGTTACCTTGGGTAACCTGGACGTCTTTTAGTTAGTCCCGATGTATCAATAAGAATTTTAGGTTTTGGATATTAATTTACCAATTTTTGCTTACACACATCGCGCCGGGGGGCCCCTGTAGCTTGGAGGCCCCGTATCATTGATACGGCTGATAAAGCGGTAGCTACGCCCCTGAAGAAAGAGTACCTACTTATCTATCATAGATAAGTAGGTACTCTTTCTTCAGGGGCGCACTATCGAGCGTCAGCTCGAAGATTTTAAGCACCCCGCCTCGGAAAGATTAGATTTGTTTTGTCAATTTAAGGCGGAAGCGCCAGCCTATTGAATGACTATTTCATGAAATATCAATCATCAAATATCTAATGATTTATGATGATTTTAATGATTATAATTCCATAAATACATACTTGTTACGATCGCGAATCATATTTTCTTCATACAACCTGATTTATTGCAAAAAAACGTAAGAAAAATTGAATTTCGCGGGCTATGCGATTTCCTTAAAAGGCTGGGTTCCAGATCTCCGAAAACATGACATGGAATTCTGAATTTAAAAAGTGCTGACAGTCAGTCGACTCAGTCGGTCAAATCTTCAGAAATCGTGACATGCGTCAATTCAATCCATGTATTTTTTTTATTTGGATTTGAAATTTCGTATTTTTACGAGTTTACGAATCATCTAACATAAGATTAAAGTGAATCACGCTAATTAAAAGGTAATGATCATTTAACATTCACAAGTATCCAATTAAATCACAGAACATGTCGTGTACTTCCCAGAATTCAGAAGAAATTAACGGTGATTCTAAAGTTGACGAAGAGCAGACTACTAGAGTTGTAAGAAAACGTCATGCTGATCAAGATGACGATAGTAACGTTTTAGCAAAAGAGAAAGCTGGTTCTGAAGAACACAGTTCTGTGGTGGCAGCACACTATAACCACTTGGAAGAGAAAGGCTTGAAGGAAAGATTCAATTCGCCCATATATTACCTCAGAAATTTTAATAATTGGGTCAAAAGTGTACTGATACAAGAGTACACGGACAAAATTCGAGAAAAGGATTATGGTAGATCCTTGAGAGTATTGGATATATGCTGTGGAAAAGGTGGCGACTTAAGTAAATGGCAAAAAGCCAGAGTGGAACATGTTGTTTTTGCTGATATTGCAGAGGTATCAGTGCAGCAGTGTCAGACAAGATATGACGATCTTCGGTCTCGTTCACGGGGTAGTAGACTTTTTTCTGCTGAATTCATTGCAGCTGATTGCTCTAGAGACACACTGAGAGATAAATATAAAGACCCCTCTATCAGTTTCGACATTGTAAGCTGCCAATTTGGCTTGCATTATAGCTTTGAAAGCTTACCTCAGGCAAAGCGGATGCTTACCAACATATCTGAGTGTTTAAAACCAGGTGGCTATTTTTTTGGAACTATTCCTGATGCAAATGAAATTGTGTCACGAGGACAAAAATCTCCTGATGGCTCATTTGGAAATAGAATTTATAACATTAAATTACTGTTTGATGTTGAGAAAGGCTATCCACTCTTTGGTGGAAAGTATGATTTTCACCTTGAGGGAGTTGTAGATTGCCCCGAATTTTTAGTGAATTTTAAATTATTTACTAAGCTTGCTTCTGACTTTGGTTTGGAATTAGTATACAAAGCAAGATTTGCAGACTACTTCAAAGATCACTCAGAAAAGTACAAACAACTATTGCAAAGAATTGTATGCTTTGAAAGTTATCCTCCACCTCCAGGGAAAGAGCTTATTGCTGATGAGGCAGAGTATGAACATGCTAAACAGTTATGGGAGAGCAAGGATAACAAGACTGAGCGAGATAGAGTTGGCACTATGAGTTCATGTGAATGGGAAGTTGCCAGTAAGTATTCATTTAATAAAGTAAATTTATTAAATTAACTTCATGACATGCTAATACTATATTCACTTTTTTTTTTTAGCTGTATACATGGCTTTTGTCTTTAGAAAACTGAAAAGCACCTGGGATTCAAATGGAAAGCCTGTGTATTCAAAACCGAAAGAAGAAAGTCAATCTACAAACAAAAATTAGCTACCTAATTGAATATTTTTCCATCCGAATATTTATTAGAAATTCTAAATGAAATGGAAAACTACACGAGGAAAACAAACTTAGTACAATATGCAAACAGCACACTCTTGTGTACGCTAATTATGCGTAAAAATACATATATCTGAAAGGATAAGACTATGAAGCTTGAAATTACATCCTTATACCAATATTAGTATTGGTATAAAGATGTAATTTCAGGCTCCAGGCTCAAGGCCTGGGATTGACAGAGACATTGCATTTCATGGAATTACTAAGTTGTTTTTCTATATTATTTAATAATTTTGTGTGCTAGTACTAATTATATAGTGTTATTAATTTACTCAAATGATTTAAAATGAATGGTGTAAAAATATTTTATATTTTTTTAAATAGCCCAGAAAAATAAGAACAATTAAAACCAAACAGCATAAAAAAAGTGTAGGAAAAGTTTTGCCTGACATGTTTATTACAATAGTGGCATTGCTGTGTGAAAAGGCCATAAAAAAAAAATGTGCGAAAAAAATATCAGTATATGGTTCCATGAATCAGTTTTATGCTTAAATTATATGGGTTTACTTAAATTGATGCTTCAACAAGTTTATTCCATAATAAATTCTGCACCAAAATATCTTTTGTAACAGTCACTTAGGACTAAGAGAGAGACGACATCTAGAGATATAAAATGATTTGTTATGTCAGTCAATGTTTTAAAAGTCCTATGCCTCATGTTGAATGCTTAAAATACATAAGAACCAGGAATTATTTATACTGAAATATACCCAATAACAATATGCAATGCAGACATTAAACTGGTATAAGAAATGGGAAAAATATAAAATAAGCAAATGAACCATAATTCATAAACTGCAGTCATATTTCAAAATCCATGCGTTAGGCCTACAATATCAAACAAAGAAAATAACTTTTTTTTTTCAGACATATCTATACAGGGTGGCAGGGACATCGACGCGCAACCTGTTACCATGGATTCAGCACATGATTTTAAACACCCTCAAGTCCAGTTCCCAGCCCCGGATTTAGGGGGGGCAAGCCGGGGCCTATGCCCCGGGCGGCAAGTTCAGAGGGCGGCCAAATTCACACTTTACAGACGAATGGACAACTCATCATTTACTTAACTTTGACCACGGAATAAATAATAGTACAAGTACAGAAATTTCATGGCCATATCAACTCGACCGATACCCAGAGCGCGGAGTGAGACGTGCTGCACAAACATTTATTATTCGCGAGGCGCGTAGGCATAGTTCAAAATACACGCCCGCTCGCCCGCAGGAATCGCAGATCACGGTAGCACGCGTCTGCCGTCTGGTTATCGTGCGTGCGAAAGAGAGCTTTCAGTTTTTGCCCCGCCTAAAAAAAATTGAAGATCCGGGGCTGCCAGTTCCATACATTTTAACCGCGTAGGTATTTCATTTTCCTATGAAACAGCATTTTTTTTTTTTTTGTTAACCGACAGCAAATTTACACTACACTAGGGGGTCTAAAATTATGTGCTTAATTCATGGTTACAGGTTGCGCTTCGATGTCTCTGCCACCCTGTATATCTCGAGATATATTAACACAACATAACATCACGACTGTATTTCCCGAAAGGTTAGGCAGAGTTAGGTGTACCTACCTATTACCTACAATTAAGACCCTTGTAATATGGGACGAGCCTATTACCAATAACCAGCAAAATTTTCGACGGAAAACCCAACCCGAGACTATTAATATCGTTAAATTTGGATGATGCCCGTAGTAGGGTGGAGAGTGAGTATAAAATAGGGGATTCGTGGATCGAGACGAGAAATTAATTTCCACATTGAATACTGGATGTTGTTCATTTCCTACAAGGTTTACTACATTTTATCAAATAAAACGAAACTACTTCAGATCAGGTGCAGCCAGCTAGCCTGAGTCACATTTTAGATTGAACATAACCGTAACATTTAGACTTAAATTGGTGTATGCACAAGCACGTAGATCTACAGTTTTTAGGGTTCCGTACCCAAAGGTTAAAAAGGGGACCCTATTATTAAGACTCCACTGTCCGTCTGTCTGTCACTACACTGTATCTCATGAACCGTGATAGCTAGACAGTTGAAATTTTCATAGATGATGTATTTCTGTTGCCGCTATAACAACAAATACTAAACAAAACAAACACAATCAAATAAATGTTTAAGTATTAGTATTTATATATTTTATATTTCCCGTACAACAAACGTGAATTTTTTGCTCTATATTAATATCAATAAAAACAAGTGCGAGTCAGACTTGCGCACCGAGGGTTCCGTACAGACGCCAGCACATCAAGCTACTACAATCTATAATTTCTTTAATAGATTTTCAACTTTATCGTTAAAGCATTAAGGTTAAGGTTGATTGGGAAAATTAGACAGTTTCGGGTAGCTTGACCTGCTGGCGTAAAAAATTTAATTGGACCTATTCAAATTTCATCAAAATCGGGTCAGTTGTTTGGTTAAAGTCGGTTTTTCATCAGTAAGATTATAAATTATTATATTACATAGATTTAGAGACAATCCACGAACAGAGAAGTATCTTTGTCCTGTGATACAATCTAAGTACCTATGTACTTATTTTACTAAAGTTCATAAACAAAGAAAGTACCGAACATTGCCCTAACGAAAATATAAACGGTTTTAAGGGACAAACGAAGCTTTGCCGTTGGAAAACTTTTGTTCCCCATACATCGATATAGGTCGCAGTTAGTTTACCAACTGCAAATAAGTTTATAATCGCAAAAGTATTTTTTTTTTTGTGGTTACAAATTAACGATTTTCGGATTTTTTGCTTTACTTGTGCTACGTGATCGCCATTTGATCGCGTCGCCTTAGAAGTTTGATTTTTTCACTGCTGCAAGGGACCGCAGACCTGAGTATTTGATATTAATTTCAACTTGATACCTTCACGCGTTTCTGAGAAAAAGGGCCCTGACAGACAACGAAGTGATCCTATAAGGGTTCCGTTTTTGGTACGGAGTACGGAACCCTAAAAAAGTTATGATATTATAGTGTCTAATGTTGTCTAAAACGTGTCCCAGAAATCAACGTCAAGCCGAAAACGGGCAATAGGCCAAGTCGTGACAGTTATTAGAAAAATATTTAAAAAAAATCTTGGTCATGCAGGTACAGACGCCAGTACATCAAGTTAACACACACGCATAGACAGATTGTAGTAGCTTGATGTGCTGGCGTCTGTACTTTTAAAATTTTATGGATTCAAAAATAAATCTCAAAAAGTGACACCTTGTGGTGATCTTTCAATTCCTGTGACTACAAATGTTAACTTTTCGTCAGTTTTTTTTTTTTCTGTGACGTAAGCATGAATAACCCTTCTGTAAATTACAGTTAAAAGTTAAAACGTAACTAAAAAACTAAAAGTTAATACTTTAAAAGATGGCGCGTTTAGTCTGGATTCCAAAATGGTATGCCACTTACTAATTGAGGAAAAAAGTTATTTGTTAGTTTTAGGTACGTTTGAAATAAAACTTTTTGTAAAAAAATACAACCGACTTCCAAAAACGACACTAGAAAGTGAAAAATAACTTTAATTTCGGAAGTCGGTGTCGTTGGGTTCACATTTTCTTTGTTTGCCACCGACTTCCGAAATTAAAGTTATTTTTCACTTTCTAGTGTCGTTTTTGGAAGTCGGTTGTATTTTTTTACAAAAAAGTTTTTATATTTCACTTTTTAGTTGTAATTTTTACCAGTAATTTTGGTTTAAAAACCAAACTACTGAACCGTTTTTGATGAAATTTCTATGGGACCATTTGGGAAGTATGCCCTTTCCAACAAAAAAAGAATTTTTGAAATCGGTTGGCAAGCGACGAAGTTATGCGCGAACAAACATAAATAAAAAAAATACAAACATCCGAATTGAGAACCTCCTCCTTTTTTAGAAGTCGGTTAAAAATTCAGTTGTTGGATTTCTTTGTTATAATTTTTATTAAATCAGATTCAGAGAATCAGATCAGCCGATCGATTCTGTAAAAATCTCACCGTGAAAACTTAGGTGAAGTGAGCTGTCAATAGCTCACTTCACCTAAGTTTTCACGGTGATATGGTTATAGAATCGCACTGCTGAGATCAGAAGTGCACAACCAAGATTTTTTTGTATATTTTTCTAATAACTGTCACGATTTGGCCTAATGCCCGTTTTCGGCTTGACGTTGATTTCTGGGACACGTTGTAGATAATGGTACGGAACCCTTCGCGCGTGAGTCCGGCTCGCACTTGGCCGGTTTTTTTTCTTTTGGCTCATCTACTGATTTTACCATTAACATAGTAGTACACACCGACTCCTAAATCGAGCCACCATGCATTTTTATTACCTTTAAACAGAAAAATGCATGGCGGTTCGATATCTGAGAAAAAGTTTTTATGCAGTTTTGAAGCTGACTGCATACAAGAGCGGCACCCGTCAATTTAGACGCGTCGGCGTCTGCCGTTGACGCTTGCCGCTCGTGTGTATGCACACTTCCTGGCCATTTCGGTATCACTATTGTACCAAATTTGAAAAAGATTAGAAAATCAGAGAGCATCTTTAGGTCAGTCAGTCTTGCTGGCCGAATACAAGCCGAACATATGAATCCAAAAGAGCACTTAGGGGATGAACTGAAGACGTATGTTCAAAACTGCGAACTAACCAACCAGTTCCAGAAACTTTGCAGGAACTGGAAACTGCCATCTTGGAAGCATGGGAGACTTCATTCCAGAGCACATCTTAATGGCATTCATTAATTCCATGTCGAACCGCATGACGGCCGTCGCAAATTGCTCTTGAAGGTACCTCACACGAGTTACTACATAAACGTTTTCTCTGTTTAAACCAATGTTTTCTTCAAAAATTCCACGCTCATATTGCCCCTGAGAAACGCGAAAAGATGACTTATTGAAATTCAACTTATCATTGACGTTGCTTTTAGTATTCCGATTTCTCTTTTGGAATAATGATAAACTGAAATGATAGTTGGTGACTGGCTTCATGATTCACGTTTTTTTTTTTTTTGTATGTATGTATTGTACATACACGCCAGCAGGTCAACCTACCCGAAACTGTCAAATTTTCCCAGTCAACTTTGAACCTTAACACTCTAGCGATAAAGTTGAAAATCTATTAAAGAAATTTGACAGATTGTAGTAGCTTGAAGTGCTGGCGTCTGTACTTACCATTATTTAAGAAAACCTATAAACAAAAATATGCAGGGTGCATTCATTCAAAAAAGTTAATAGCAGGGTGACTCGATTCAGGTGTCCGGAAGTGTATTTTGAATGGCAAGAACATTTTTTCTATTTCTTCGAAACGAACGGAAACCGCCGACAAGCTAGTCTAGCTCTCGAAATTCAAATTTTCATACATAATTTGCAAGTTCAGTATAAAAAACAGACGCACCTGTGACAAATATGTATCTATTTACCGTGGGATTAAAAACTGAAAGCTCGTCATAGGTGGCACCACTGTTGCCCGTCTACAAATCGCCATTGTTTTATTTATGGTACTTTTGCGTCGATCACAAATGAAACGGAAAACTAGATAAATATGAATACGACAGAGTGTAGCACTATTAAAAGACGAGCCAAGGAAAAGGGAAGTGGAAAAATAAATAAAATATGAACATTTTATAATATTTGTATTTGTCGAGTTCATTTTTTTCGAGAATGATCTTCCTGACTGAAAAACTTCAGAGTTAATTCTAGCACTGATTTTATATAGTAAATAAACACACACACCTTTACTATAATTTACATAATATCACACTACAAATCAAATCAAGTCATTAATTCAAACTAGCACCTCCAGCACTTTTCGAACGTCAAAATTACAAAAGAGGCATTTTGGTGGACTGCCACCAAAATGCCCGCCCTTCACCATTGTCGGTATAAAAATAGACTTATTATAATTCCCGAGCATCACCAGTATAAATTTCCAAGATAAAAGTGTTCAGGAGGATAGCACATAAGACTGTCTCGCTGAAAAATCGGGTTTCCAGTTTTTTTTCGGAAAACTTTCTCCCACAGTTTTCGTATTTTATCATCTCTGGCAAATACATGGGTCCCCGTATTTTGGTAGGCAACTGTTGGTGTATTCTGTAAAAATCTCACCGTGAAAACTTAAGTGAAGTGAGCTATCAATAGGTAGTGTCAATCCCCAGTATCACGTGGAATGACGGCGCAACGGAGCATATTAATTAATTATGAGTAAAAAAAATCACTTGTGTACAGACCCCAGCAGGTCAAGCTACCCGAAACTGTCAAATTTTCCCAGTCAACCTTGAACCTTAATGCGTTAGCGATAAAGTTGAAAATCTATTAAAGAAATTTGACAGATTGTAGTAGCTTGATGTCTGTACAAAGATGTACGGATAGTGACAGCTAGCTGTCAAATTCTTGGATACTTGGTGGTAGCGACATCTGAAGTGAGGAAGTGGCAGTTTTTATCCCCATTGAATGAATCCATACTGTAATAGCCATACATAAATGCGATAGTGACTCTCATCTGTTATTTTTTTACGCTTGATTGAACGGACTTTGATGTTTAGTACACAGGTAGACCATGGCCTGAGTTAGGACATAGGATACATTCCTGGCAATACAGTCCCGTGGGATAATTTCCGACTTTTATGCGTGCCAAGCCGCGAAAAATTTTCCACCACATATTTGCTGCCCGCCGCTGCCTCTATCTCAACAACGTATAATAAATTAATTTGTTTTTCGTGAAAAAGTTCTCGCCTCATACTAGACTAGTCCCGCAAGATGAAAAGAAGATTGTGTTTTGATCATAGGTTTTGAACGCTGCAACACTACAAAAGTCTGAACAACGTCCAATTAGGCACGTTGAACCGATTCACCTGAAGTTATCAACAATCTTGGGAGGAACGGCGCATGCGCATTCGTCACTTCTCAGCACTTAGAATTTTGCGTTCGCTTGACCGGCCTCATGTAATCGTACATCGTACTTTTTGTACAACGTCGGTCGGTAATACGTAGGCAAAATGAGTGTCGAAAATCCCGCTAGCGACAATGATTGTGAATCAGTAAGTGATTAAATAGATTCGTATATTCAATATCTATCAGTTAATATTACATTTATGCCATATGATAATCTGAATTGTGCTGTTTACTGGCGAACACAAGTCTCCACGAAGCGAAAATTTTCTAAGTCCCAATATGGCGTCAACTACAGTGTTCGAACAAACCGAAGCTAAGCGTCGGTTTGGAAAGTTTCGGGAATAATAATCGACATAATTATAGTGTTTCATAGCGCTTTTAATAGTTTACTACTTATTGACGATTTGATGTCAATTATTTTGGTAATGTTAAAATGTCGTAAATTGTTCTCAGGGAAAGGTAAATGGTAATAAAAATGAACACGTGAACGGTGTTCACAATGGCTACAGTAGCTCCGAGAAGCACAGATCCAGCCACAAGTCATCAAGTTCAAGTAAGGACAAGCACCGAGACAAAGATCGGAACCACAAGAGCTCGTCCAAACACAGCAGGTTAGTTTTTCCAGAAGGTTCTGTGCTACATGCATTCTGCATTGTTGATCTGATGGAGTTTGTTATTTAAGTATTTAATTTATAGCGATAAAGACAAGAACTCATCTAGTAAAAATCACAGCAGCTCACACAAGTCCTCTAGTAAAGACAAAGACCGCAGCGAAAAAGATAAAGAGCGCGGTGATAGAGAGCCCAGCAACAAGGATAAAGATCGCGACAAGGACAAGCACCGCAGCGAGAGAGACAAGAACAGGGACAAGGAGAGAAGTGACCGTGAAAGGGACAAACACAAGAGCAGTAGTAGTGACAAAAAATCATCATCATCAACGTCTAAGGATAAAGACCGAGATCACAAGAGTTCGTCTAAAGATCACAAGTCAAAGGACAAGGATAAAGAACGTGAAAAAGATCGCCATAGAAGTGACAAACACCGCAGTGATAAAGACAAACATTCAAGCTCTAAAGATAAACACAGGTTGGTTGCAAATAATGTATTTATTAAATGTATAATTTCTATTTCTCCTATACTACATAGATTTTCTATTAATAAGCTCATTTTTTTTCTTTTTCATTCTAAGGTTATCCAATAAAAGTTAAAATCAAAATATTAAAACAATTTGGCTTGTCATATTTTAAATGTCAACTTTGTCAAAATTATTCTGTGTATTTCAGTATTTTTATGTGTTATTGGCAAAATTGTGGTGTCTCTCCACAAATGACAATATTGAAGAGAAAAGACTGAAGTTCTTTTAATGAATGTCAGCTAACAATGAAATGGATTGCTCTAGAAATTTGCTCAAGTTAATATCTCATCACAAATATAGATTCTGTATTTCTTAGTGTCTGTGTGATTACCAATAGGTTAAACTTGAATTACTTACCTGCAAACAAAAAGCATTATGTAAAGAATAATAATTAATATAACAATCATAGCCTAATTTGCATAAAATGTAGAAATAATGCTTATATTATAAGAGGTTTTATAGCTTTTGTGAAGCAAATTATATGAATATAAAATACAAGTTATTGATTAAACTACAATGTGTATGAGGTGTCTACATCATTTGTATTTATTGACAAAATTACAATAAATTAATTTTCTATAGCTCCAGCAAAAGCAAAGAGAAAAGCAATAGTGAAAAACATGATAAAATCAAATCTGAAACAGATTATCAAGATTCTCACATCAAGGATGAGCCCATGCAGGTAATTACTTTAAAATATTAAAAATGGTACATCATATTAGGGAATTTAATTTGAGAGACCAATTTTTTTGTATTTTTTTTTCCAAACTTCAGTTTATTATATATATATTTTTTTAATTAAAATAGATACATCAAGTTGATGTCAAGCGAGAATTGAATGATGAAAGCAATGATTTTGGAGGACTCAACACAACAGCATCATCATGTGATTATTCTCTATCACAGTTTAAGGATGAGCCATTGGCAGAACTCCCACCAGAAGATGAAAGTGATGAAGATTCTCCATCGGTAATCATTTGATTTTTATCATTTAATTCCTCAAGTTGTTAACTACTGAAACCAAATTAATCTTATTCCTCTTCAAACAGTCTGAGCCTATTGGTAAAAAACGACGGGCGCCCAGTGAGAGTGAAGAAGACATTCCATTACTTCAGCGTAAGAAATCTAAAAAGAAAATCAAAAAAGGTTTGTGTATTTATCATGTTTTTTTATTCTTGTCAACTTAAAAATGATTTCCTGGATATATCTACAGTAATAATATTTATTCAGAACCTGTTTATGACGATGATATGGATGAGGAAGAAGAGGAAAAGCCAAAAAAGAAGAAATCAAAGCCAGCAATATCAAAACCAAGCAAAGTGAAGCATGAGGCAAATGATGGCCCCAGTCCAAACAAACGCAAGAAGAAACAAGAAGATGAACAAGAAGTCTGGAAGTGGTAAGTTTAATTTCAGAAATAAGGTCATTAGACACCATAATGCTAAAATAGCACACTAACCTCGTCGCCTTAGTTACCTAGGAAACGAATAGATGGCGCTTTCTTACAACAATTTGACATTACTGTTTTGAGGTTAAGTTACTTGAAGATGTTCTTTAGAAATGTGTCAAGAAGAATTTTAGAATTAAAATCGGTTTTTAGAGTAACACCTATAGTTATTGTGAGAAAAGTGCGATGTCGCAGGCCGAAGTGTGTGTAGGTTTTTTGATTATAAGATTCTTACCACCTAACCTACACATGCAGGTAATATCTTGATGTAAACTATATTAAACTTAAAATGTTTGACATTATCATTAAATTTCTTTCTTAAGGTGGGAGGAAGAAAAGAAGGACGATGGAACTAAATGGAAATTTTTGGAGCACAAAGGACCTGTTTTTGCGCCAGATTATGAACCCTTGCCTGAAAATGTTAGATTCTTTTATGATGGTAAAGAGATGAGACTTTCTCAAGATGCTGAAGAAGTAGCAGGATTCTACGCTCGAATGTTAGACCATGATTATACAACCAAATCCACGTTTAACACGAATTTTTTTACTGACTGGCGCAAAGTAATGACACATGAAGAAACAAAACAAATAAAAGATCTCTCAAAATGTAATTTTAAAGAAATGCAAGCTTATTTCGCAAGTGTTTCAGAAAAAAACAGGAACCGAACGAAAGAAGAAAAAGCTTTACTTAAAGCCAAGAATGAGGAAATTCAAAAAGAGTATGGTTTCTGTACCATAGACGGCCATAAAGAGAAAATAGGGAACTTTAGAATAGAACCCCCTGGCTTATTCAGAGGGCGTGGTGAACACCCGAAAATGGGAATGTTGAAAAGACGTGTAATGCCTGAGGATGTGCTTATTAATTGCTCTAAAGATAGTAAAATACCTAAACCACCACAAGGGCGTAAATGGAAAGAAGTTCGCCATGACAACACGGTTACTTGGTTAGCTTCATGGACAGAAAATGTCCAAGGGCAAGCTAAGTATGTCATGTTAAATCCTAGTTCTAAATTAAAAGGTGAGAAAGATTGGCAAAAGTATGAAACTGCCAGAAAACTTCACAAGTGTATTGATGTAATAAGAGAAAACTATAAAAATGACTGGAAGGCTAAAGAAATGCGTGTTCGTCAACGTGCAGTCGCTCTATACTTTATTGATAAACTAGCATTGAGAGCAGGTAATGAAAAGGATGACGATCAAGCAGACACAGTAGGTTGTTGCTCATTGCGTGTTGAGCACATTGCTTTGCATAAAGAAAAAGATGGTAAAGAATATGTTGTTGTATTTGATTTTCTTGGTAAAGATTCTATCAGATACTACAATGAAGTTCCAGTAGAAAAACGTGTATTCAAGAATCTCGAGTTGTTCATGGAGAATAAAAAAGATAGTGACGATCTCTTTGACAGACTTAATACACAAACTCTAAATGAACATTTAAAAGATTTAATGCCTGGACTAACTGCAAAGGTTTTCCGTACATACAATGCATCTATTACACTGCAAAGGCAATTAGATGAGCTTACTGATGCTGATGCATCAATACCAGAGAAAATACTGGCTTACAACCGTGCAAACCGTGCAGTTGCTGTCCTTTGTAACCATCAACGTGCTGTCCCTAAAGGTAATTTAAATTTACTTTTTTGTCTTTTCATAGGTTTAACAAATCCTTTGAGGTGGTCACCACTCCTTAGCTATGTCCAACATGCGAATGATCTCGATTTACTACATAACATTATTATAATTTTCAGGTCATTCAAAATCTATGGAAGCTTTGAAGGAAAAAATCCAAGCTAAACGTGACCAAGTCGATGAAGCAGAAGAAGACTTGCGAGAATCAACAAAGGCGGCCAAACGAGGTTCTGTGAAAGAGAAGCTTGCTTGTGATAAGAAAAAGAAAGCACTAGAACGTCTGAGAGATCAACTAAAAAAACTAGAACTCCAGGAGACCGATCGCGACGAAAATAAAACAATTTCGCTTGGCACTTCTAAACTGAATTATCTTGATCCGCGTATCTCGGTAGCCTGGTAAGTGCAGAACAATTTGATGAAATTGGACATATTATTATACATTCTTATCATAATCATTAAATTTCGTTAATTTTGTCTTTGCAGGTGCAAAAAACATGGTGTACCGATTGAGAAGATCTACAATAAAACTCAACGTGATAAATTCCGTTGGGCGATTGATATGGCCGGTCCGGAATATATCTTCTAAGGTCAATGTTAGCATTAGCTATTGCTATTTTATTATTTTCGTTAAATCTGAAAACGTTCCACTTCCTACATGTTGTTTACATGGAATTTATTTTATGGATTTCTGACGTAAAATTTTTATTCAGTGATTTAGTATTGATTATGATAAAACATTTGGACCCAAACTGAATAGTGTTCCTCCCAAGATTAGGATCCAAATTAGAAGTCTGATTCTAATTTATTTTATTAATTTAATTACAATGTTCTCTTTAGCTTAATTAGTTGTAGGCTAAGACTAGTGTTAAATGGGAATTTAAGAGTTTCTTGTATAGATTTGCGAACTTTTGGATGTTAAAAGTAGTTTTTTTTTTCTTTCTAAATAACTATTTAAGCCTCTATCGAAAATTACTATACATACAATTGGATCAAAATGTACGTAGACAGTGATTTCCTTTGAACTTTATTTTATATTTATGAATGGTGGCTTATTTAATAGTTCGCAGCACATAGTGAAGAATGTGGTGTATGCAGTTTTAATATTTCGAGTGATTTGTATATAAAATGAGGCTCTTTTGTTTACATTATAAACAGTGAAGCGCCACCTACTTAATGCAAACTATGATTTACTAATGGTCACTAAATTAATCTTAGAAGTATTTGTTAACAAACTTGAGAACCCGAAAGAATAAAGCCGCATCAGATGTTATGTAAATTGTGCACAATGTGTGCAGTAGCAAATGTTGTAAAGTAAGAAATAATGTTATTTTATTTTTATAAAATTAGGATCGGAAATCGTGGCAAGCGCCAGTTCATCTTACGAAAGGTACAATGCTCTAGGTAAATTTGTAATATTACATACATTTATGTGTGCGTCTTGTATATAGTAAATTTTTACCTTGTCAAACAATTGTGTAATGAGATTATCCCAAATAAATAAAACATTGACACTAGTAATTCAGTGATTTTATTTCAATAACATTTCATTCACTAAAACCTAATCATCATTACCATGGAAAAAATCATTATCCTCCATTCCCTCAGGCATATAGCTTAATCCAGACTGGTCTTTATGTAACATATTGTACCCACTTCCATAACCTGAAAAGCAGTAATATTGTACATTAGTTATGTAGAGCAGGTACTGCTTTTGCGATGAATTTGATACCGAATAAATTTCGTTTTTAGTTACTGAACACCACGATTGTATTCCCCGAATTGTTAGGCAGAGGTGTAAAACAGCACCCTGTTATTATACTAATCGATAGTGTAGCTGGTATGGATCAAATGCTGTTAACAAATATAATGTATGTGACAAATCAAAGAAAATGGCCATTTTTCGTAAAATATGAAACAAAATTGCAAAAAATGGCACTTCATACAAAGTATTCTTTTCCAGCATTTGATCCTTATCGCCCAGTATAAAACAGGATGATTTTTATAATTGGGAATGGCTTCGATTCCTGGTTCAGGAGAAGCTTTTTCAAAAAACGAAACTTGCAGTTTTATTTTCTTTCAAAGTCCGTCAGTTACCATATAACAACCATAGTTTCGAATTTACCTCTCATGCGTCTTCACAACATCAAACTACACGACTGACAAAATATTCCGCTGACTTCCATGCAGCTGACTTTTTTTTGGGTTGAAGATGATCCCAAGACCCGTCGCAAAAGTTATTGGCGCGGTAAGAAAATACTTTTTGGTAAGATTGGCATGCATTGACTGCTACTGGAGCAGCTAACGCACAGATCTCTTATGCACTTAGGAAAAAGTATTATAGTTATCATATTCAGCCGGTCCGGAATAACTTGTTCAAAGTAACCGCCGTACCTATATACTACTATGTACTAGCTCCTGCCCGCGATTTTAAACGCGTGAAATTTCTTGGTCCCCGACCCACCGCGTCGCCCGCCCGCGCTATTACTTCGTTTTCGCTTAGCTTTCTTACTGACCTTTTTTCTTTTTGCTCGGCTCCTAAAGGTATTATAAATTTTAATAACCTTCCGCAAAATTGGGCTATCAACCACAAAAAGATATTTTCAAATCCGACTGGTAGTTCCAGAGATTAGCGCGTTGAAACAAACAAACTCTTCAGTTTTATTATTTCGTTCGTTAAAAAATAGTCATACTAATAGTGTTTTGTTTGTATAATTTTCACAAGTTTCCATAAACGTCCAGCAGCCAAATCATAGTGAGTTTCAGAATACATCCTTGTATTGCCCAGAAACGGACGAAACGTATCTAAAAAATTTGTGTAGTCCCTCGCGGCCGCAAGTTATTGCAATAGTATACAACCGCCATTCTGACGTTGGTGTGTTTTTGTGCAGTCAAGATTACTGGGAAATTTAGTACCGGTAAAACGGGGTGAATAGGGATGCAGGGGTGAATCGGGACGAAACTTTACAATGGATTTGTACTTTAAAATAATATAGTTTCCTGTCCTCATTCCTCATTTAACATCTCTTGTAGGGCGCCTAAGTGCAGCAGCAGTGTAAATAGACCCAACTTTCATGGGATACTCTTTAAAATGTTAGAATAAAATACCTCCCCCCACATAATTCAACTGAAAGGAACAGCCAAGCATAATTATCATACGAGTAACTTGGTAGGAATTGTTTACTATGGATGCCTTTACCGCGCATGTCTTTCAACATCGTTCTCACATGTGCATGACGTGTAATTTAAACTCGACTCGAATGATGTACACTATTGCCCAGTAATCTTGGCTACACAAAAATATATCGACGTCAGAATGGCGAGTGTATGTTAGTTACATAATTCAATAACGAGGTACAATTAGGTAAGTAGGTACTCATTTTTGTTCACAGTCACGGTTGTTGTGAAAATCACGGTTTCTGGGTAGAAAATCAACACAAAAAATTGAAAAAAAATGTCGCGCGCGCGTAACCTGCGGTGATTGGTTGCATGAATTATATAGTATATACCTAAATATAAACATACTATACATACATATACATGTACTAACATATAAATATATACTATATATAATTTTCGTTCCAGAAATCGGATGTAAGTCTGCCACAGTGATTTTCTCTTCTAAAAAAGTAGAAAAGTAGCTACCCCTTTCCTCACTTTGGTATTTTTTACAGATAGCATTATTTACCTAGTTGCTTCATAAGCTTCGTAGGAGCATTGCGTAAATGAAGTGGCACTGGTGGCAGAGGACCCTTTGCTTCCACCAGCGACCTTCGACATCTTTTCATAGCACGGTATACTTCTGTGCTTTTTGGTGCTCTTGCAAGTCTAACAGCACATTGTGCAAGCAAAACGTCGCATTCCGGCATTCCAATTTGCTGACAACCTTGTAAACATGCAACAGCTTCAACGACGGCAGTTTGGTCTGCTAAACCTGTGTATTTTACACGAAAAATTCTCGAATAAAAATATAATATTATGGAAGACTACACAAATAAATAGAAGTGAAGTGTCTGTTCCAGCTAATCTCCGAAAAGGCTAGACCAATTTTGACGAGACTTTCACTGTCAGATAGCTGATGTTAAAGAGTAACTTAGGCTACTTTTACTTTAGAAAATTAATTAGAGTTCCGCGCAAAAAAATTAAAGGGGAACGTACGTTACCTGATCACAGCGCGCGGTCCTACTAAACTAAGTCCAATGGACGCAGTGACACTCACACGCAAACCATCTTCTAAACAGCACATAACAACACAATAATTTGTTTTTTTTTTTAAATATAAATACGCAACAAATGCCTTCTTGTGTATTTGTTACCGGCAATGTGTATAATTCAGGTATTCTATACAATACCTAGGCAATGTATAGAATACCTGAGGCGTCCAGGCAATTTATGAAATATTATGAATATTATTGTCCGTTACATACTTTGCCTAGGTAATGTATACATTTCCTAGGGATTGTATAGAATACCTGCTGGTTCACCGGCAATGTGTAAAGTAAATAGATTTGGTCTATATTTATCAATATTATGTAAGTACCATGGGAGAAACGACCATCTATACACCGTAAGGACTGTCTTGCTTGAAATACACGGCCGCTATATCATAGTATAAAGAGAGGAAGTAGGCTATCTCCGGCACAATCCGCGACATAATTGCCTACTGTCTCAGGGTTGTCACTTTTTGTTAAATTTTAATTCAGTGCCAATAAATGGGCAAGGGTCGGGATGTTGTACTTTTTACTTGTATTGTCTGGGTACCTAAACGATGATGAAACCTTTCACGATGAAAGAAAGAGCGACGGGCCAGCAGACGGGCGGCGCGGGGCGGTGATGAGCACGAGTAAACGTAAACGGTACGTTACTGATAGCACTGTCACCAATTCATTAGTTTAAAGCCCGGCCCTTGCCAAAGATAACACATATCTCTGTATAACTAATTCAGTGATCATTAGTCAATAAAGTTCAACAATGGTTTTCCTAACAAACACAGAAATTTATTCAAGATTCATCGCAGTATTATTTATAAAAAAAAAACAAAGTAAAACAACATAAAACTAACGCCTGTCTCTTGACTATAATCAAATTTTTATTCTGCTGTTATGATTCGAACTTTGCTCTATTTATCTGATTCACAATTAGTCAATTACTTATTTTTTAAGTACGATTTTATAACTGTAAGTAGGTACTTAGTTACTATACCTACAATAGGTACTGAGAAATTGGCATGACTAAATATAAACAAAGCAATAGCGGCAAATCAATTGACAGATCAAAAGTACCTATAAGTACATTCTAGTGGGAAATTAGGCCTACCTACTTCCTCTGTCTGATAGAAAACTAATACAACAAAAAATAAGTAAGTAGGTAGATATCTCATCATCAAGTAAAAATGATATGCTAGAAAAAGTGACTTTCTTACCTTTCCTGTTCAATAGGTAATTTGAACAGAGACAATTCTGGAATCGATGAATTATTAAGACACCCAAACACACAGCAATACGTTCTCCTGCGATTATCACACCTTTTTCATTCATTTAGCGGTGCCGAAAAGCCGTGACGCGCGAACCTCGTGCGATGTTAGCCCCGTCTGGCGCGCTGCGAAACCCGCCGAGATTTGTGTAAGTGTGCGTGCGGCGACGCATAGATACTTTGGCGCACACATACAAGCCGCGCGCGGTGCGTTTGTATGAAGATAACGTACTTCCTCTCTTTATACTATGGCTATATTAATCAGATGTGTTCAACGTGTGCATGTGATTTTTAACCGATGAAAATAAAGGGAGAGGTTCTCTTATATTTTGTTTTCAAATTGGTCAGATGTAAGTTTCCTCTATAGTACTGGCTGCTCGCACGTCTTCCCTTTCCCCGCTTTCGTCTTTTTCACACATTGCCGGCTGCGCATTCGATACTGTATAGAATGCCTAGGCAAAGTATAAAATAAATAATATTTCATACATTGCCTGGACGCCTCAGGCATTCTATACATTGCCTGGGTATTGTATAGAATACCGGATTATACAGATTGCCGGTAACATATTTATTAAGTGATCTAATTACTTAAGACAGAAAAATAAAACACACGAGATTACTTATGACACATAAGTAGGTACAGCCAAAAATGTTAATTTTTGAAAACTATATTAATAAATAGTTTTCAAAAATTAACATTTTTGGCTGTCATCACAGCTGTATGAGTTTCTTTGCATGTAGCTGTGCACCGAGCCCAGGTTTAGGATGCTTTTCCACCCGAGATGTGCTATTCAGATATGCTGCGAGGATGTGAAAGCTAAGCTACGAAACTGTGCGACGGTTTCCACTATTGCTAAGCTGTCTAGCGGGGCGAGTAAGATGTACTTTGATGTTGCGCTGCCGCCAAGTAGCTGCGAGGAAGATGCTCAACTCGAGCTATGCGATGCATCGATAGTAGGGAAGGCACGGGGAGAACTCTGCTCTGCACATAGCTACACCACTCGCGTATCCATAGCACGCATCCTTCCGTATAAAATTATAGTTTAGTTGAACCAGTTTCCACCAGTGCTATGCTATGTGGACCAATGAATATGATTGGTCTATATCAAATGCATCCATAGCAACGTAGCATAGCACATATCTGGTGGAAAAGCAGCCTTATTGATTGCGATGTTACAGCGTAACGTATCGGCCCCTTCTATGTTGATATAAGGTAATTAGGTAACTCCCTATTTATGCAAACATGGCAGGGCCCATGGACAAACACCTACCAATTTTGTGTTACCATGGATGTATAAAAAAGTGAGTTACCAATATCTTCACAAGCTGCCCGCACCAGGCGTCGTGCAATATACAAAGGATCCTCGCCACCGTGCAATGCTCGCGTGGTCCAGTACAGAGCAGCGTTGTCGTCGCTCGCTCGAATTGACTTGTGGATCGCCGACACGGTATTATAGTGCTCCTCACCTTTTCGATCAAAAATCATGTGTGATCTCTGTAATAGTAAACAGTTATAAAAAAAAACCGGCAAAAAGTGAGTCGGACTCGCGCACCAAGGGTTCTGTACCTTGGTAGGAAAAATAATTTTCCATTATCACAGCTAAATTATAATTTTTTGCGGCCGCATACCTAAGTTAGTATATTGGGTTCCACAAAAACTGTGCTAGATAGAGACCTCGTTTTAGTATTCCTGTAACATTTACATGAACCTCCATCAACTAGATTTATTTCAGATTTTTCACTATGATTTGGAAATAAGTGAGGTGTATTATTAGGACATTTTTCATCATATAAGTCAATCCGATTTGCATGTGAGAATAAATTTTGATAGCCCACTTAACTTGAATGTCAGCCGCACATTTCTGTTATTATAAGCCTGTGTTGTCGTAGTATAGGGCATGGCCTTCCTTCAGTCTTTCCACTTTTCCGCAATTGTCAATAGCTCATCCCGCCATTTCTTTCTGGGCCTGCCACGCGGTCGTTTCCTACCATTTGAGATCCACTGAGTGATGGCTTTTGAGTATTGCTGCTCCGACATGCAACAGATAATTATGGCCAGCTCAGTTCCACTTTAGGCTGGACTAAAGTGGAACTGAGCTGGCCATAATTATCTGTGCAGCCAGCGTCCGCTATTGATGTTTTGGAACGAAATATAGAATTCTTAATGCAGTCTATGAGTTTGGCACCTAGTATACTTCGTTCCATAGACTGTTGGCAGACTCCAAGCTCCAAATGAGGATTTTTGACGCTTTGTAGGTGAGGGTGGGAAGAATGCACATGTTGATTAAATTTCGTTTTAGTGAAAGCGGGAAAGATTCTTTCATGAAATGTTTCATCAACCAATAGTTCTTCTGTGCGTCGAGCGACTTCTTTGTCCTGTCTCGCCTGGAATGATACTATTTGGCCGAGGTGCCCATGCACATATCCAACCTGCACACACACAATTTCTACGTTGCGTTCAGTGCTATTCCCCATCAGCTTTGTTTTTGACATGTTCATCATAAGTCCGACTTGAAGACTGGCGTGGCTCAGTTGTTCGAGCATTTAGCCTTGCTCAGCTGCTACGGGAGAAACGAGGTCAATGTCGTCAGCGAATCGTAGATGGGTCAATCTCCTTTCCCCGACGACAATACGCTTGTCCTACCAGTGCGGATTTAATTTCTGGAAAACCTCGACTAGGTTTCTATTTTACCATTCTGGTACCTATAGAACCCTACAAAGATACTAAAAAAAAAAAGAAACAATATGGCAAACCTTTATGCCGTCTTTAATATCTTCAAGTGTAATTATTGCTGGCCCTGTCTTCAGCAGATCAATCCCAGGAGCTCTTGCTGCAAGTGCCAGTTCCAAGGCTCCAAGCGCAACCCGTGCATCTCCATCACACACTTCTGCTAGCCACTGCAGTGATGCTTCTTCTACAATGTATCTTAAAGATAACATTGTTAGTGCTTAGTGTTTATTAAAATATGATTATTGATTTAGATTGTGTGTGTGAAAGACAATATAGCTACCAACCTATATTGTTCTACCTAGAAAGGAAGTTCACACTACAATGATGACTAATGAGATGCAAGGGTAAAAATATGTACTGTGTCAACCAAAACCATTTACATCCAGTTGTGTACTGCTGTTTTACAGTACACGGCTAGGTGTAGATTATTTTGGGCACCAAAGACCATATCATTGCTTAACAATTCAGCATCAAATTAAAGTAGAAAATATGTTTACAGAACTTACTCTGGAATATCAGTTTCAGTTGATTCTTCAGAGTCTTCTGTGAGGTTTCCAATAATTGCTTTTCCACTCTTTTTAAGAGCCTGCTTTAAAATGATTAATATATCATCTACACTTAATTTTTCCATAACAACCACCCGACATCGGCTCAATAGTGCATTATTTAAACTGAATGAGGGATTTTCAGTAGTAGCACCAACCAGAATGATTGTACCATTTTCTACATGAGGTAAAAATGTGTCCTGCTGTAGTTTGTTGAACCTGAAAAGTGGAATTGAATCCACATATAATTTTTGTTCCACTAACATTAATAACAAATTATTATGTGGACACAAGTTTACTTAGTTTAAAAATGGGTCTTTGACTTACATAATTGGTACCATTACTAGTTGAACCTTTTAAATTAAACATCATAAAAAATCTAAAAATATTTCATAATACAGTACCTATGAATTTCATCCATGAACAGTACAGTCTGCCTTTTGAACTGGGCTTCATTTTTGGCAACTTTGACCACTTCTTTAACATCATTTATTCCAGCCATGGTAGCAGATAACTTGACAAATCTCATGTTATTTTGTTCTTTACAAATATTAGCTATTACATTAGCCAATGATGTCTGAAAGATTTTTTTTTGGATATTATAACAGTTGCCAGATTGATCATCCTTGTATACACTTATGAGATTTCTATGCTGCTCTGTTATGACCAGTGATCGGAGTAGGTAGATTGATTTTTGGTACTTGTATCATAGATGTTCACAGAAAGAATAACATGGATAAGTCATTTTCCCGGAAAGTAATTCCGGTGTTTCCGGATCCAGTTAAATATTGTTAATGTTGGTAGTGATACTATTACTACTCAATTCATTTAAAGGAACGAGTGAGCTACCTGGTATCGTCGCCGGGCGTACGCATTGTTTTGATAACCGGTTAGTGCATCACCCATGATCCTTTGCTCTGATTGGTCGTTGGGTTGTGTCAAATCGTGACTGGATAACGTTTAAAAAAATTATGAACAATATAATATTGCTCATTTTAATACAATTCCTACCTAAGTTCCGTTTTTTTTTTAATAATCAAACAATTCCAAAAATCCGGAGGAATGTCCATATTAATATATACGTTTTGGCAGTTTCGGATCAATGACCCCAATTCAATCTACCTACTCCGATCTCTGGTTATGACACATGATTTGAAAAAATATTTGTATTACTTGCCAATCTTCCTTCAGCTGATCGGGTTAGACTAAGACTAAACCTGACATAGTTGGTAAAATGCTATAAAAAGATGATTAAATTTGACAGTAGGTAACAAAGTTCAGGAATACCTTCCCACAACCAGGTGGACCCCAAAGAATCATGTTGGGTATTATTTTCCGTTCTATTGAAGACCTTAACATTGACCCAGAACCAAATGCTTGCGTCTGCCCAACAATGTCTTCCAGGTGTAGGGGTCTCATGCGTTCAGCCAGAGGCATACTTTTGACTTCCTTTATTTGGGTTTTTAAGCTAGTTTCGGGCAATTGTGGTTTCTACGGAAAAATACATTTCTTGAATATATATATGTCAAATACGCGGTGCGGTTGCTTATATTTTAATTATCAATGTATTTACTCATGTTACTCACCATATTTTTGGTACAACTTGGGCTTGTGCTTATTCGTGCACGTTTTTCATGTAAAGTATTGTTGAAGTGTGAACTGCTTCTTTTAAAATTCGGTTGGTCTACTTTATTTTGTTTTAAATTACTTTCTTCCGATGCATTCAGAAATAAACATTTATTAGCATGTTCTTCTATCACGGTTTTCTTAAAATATTTATTACAAATAGGACATGATATAGTGGTTTCCTTAGGATCTGGATCGTTTTCAACATCAATCGAAGCCATTGTGGCACTTAAAATAAAAGTTAACGAGATTCCCAGACAAGTTTTAACAAGAATTAAGAAAAGTAAAGTGTTTAGGTAAGTACCTCTTGAATTGACACTGCTGACTGACAATTTATTTTCCCGCGCCTGTTTTTTTTCTTTTTATTTAACATAGACTAGAAATAACGGCCATGGAATTATAAAGTACTACACACAAAAATGTCTAGGGTTCGATCAGTTTTTTTAACTCCACTATGAATACTTTTAGATAAGATTCGTCATTTGAAAAGGGAATAGTTTTTGATTTTCGGTCAAAAGATGAAAATCTTCTCTCAAGTAGTATTGCTATATAAGCCCGTCACAGACGTAGCTATAAGATATATTAATAAGAATCAGAGCAAGGCATATTACAACATATTTTCTATATAAATTAACGAGTGACCGCACACGCAGCTATAATATATATTTCTATGACGTCACCAGAATATGTCGACATATATATCTCGGTATATTTTGGCATTTAAAACCGTGCACTTGCAAGGAGGATCGCAGACCGAGAGAGGGCAAAATATATATTATGGTATAGCTCCCGCGTGTGGTAGCTTGCTATACTTTAATATATATCTCGATATATTAATATACAGGTTGATAGGGAAACTCGACGTGTTCCTTCCTTATATATATGATTCATATTAATATATATATTATAGCTACGTCTGTGACGGGCCATAATCTTGCAACGGGTTTGAGGCCAAATCAATAAACTGCCACAGTTCCAAGTGAAATCAATACAAAAGAACGTTATTATGGAGAGAAAGCGTCATGTGAGCCAAGAAGAAATGATCTAAGCCGTGGAATTGTAGGAAGCTGCTTCTCGGCAACGTGCGGTGGCAATAGCTCTAGGCACTACGCAGAGTGTTATAAGTCGACTTTGGACACGTTATCGCATCATTCTCACTGGTCACCATAGGGCGCTATCAGTCGCCTCCATAGATTATACAGTCTATTATTGGTAGTCGCCTCGCTATTACGCGTCCTAATTATTTGACTAATACCTGGTAACCTATTATTCTATATTCGCATACCATAATATGAATATACATGGCTTGTATTATGATACCTGTACCTATTACGAATATATTAGTCACACCTCTATTATTTACTATTGGAAATAGTACATACTAATTCCATGAGTACAAGTGCTTCTGGTTGTGACACAGGTGACACTGGCACTGACCCTAGTGTGACGTCAAACGTCATTGTCATGTACGCCAAATCAATAACGTAAATTGTAAAAGTTTTATGAAACGACGCGAATACGAAAATAAGTTTTAGAAATTAATTTATTAGGTATTTATGAATGAAACTCAATCATAAAGAGTGGTAAAAGTTGAAACTTAAATATGGATCTATCCAGAAGTGTCAAAAGACGATTCATCAAAAAGAAAATTAAGGAGGTCAGCGAACTTGAGGGAGACAGTTACTTAGAAGCGCCCGTAAATACCGAAACAGAAGTCGTAAGTGCCTATCATAATATTAGCGGTACCCTTTCCGTCATCATGATTATCAAATAATACGTTTGATGTCTTGGAAGTTTTTTTCAAGCATAGGTGCTTGTTTTTAAATTATTTCCTGACTGAAATTCTTAGTATGGTGTCTCTAGATAATACATAATTAAAAGATCTTTCAAGAGGATGAGCTAGATAGATATTAGAGATTGCAAACTGGGCCCGGCCATTCCTACCGGGCCCGGTCACCGGTAAAAAGATTAGTCGTAAGATTTCATAACAAGTTCTTATAGATAAACAGATAGAGACTGCTGTGAAGCTCCCTAGGAGCAACTTGGGAGCTTTTCACAATACTGTTTCTTAATTTCTTTCCAACTCGAAACACTAGGAAGTGACAGGTCGATATTTTTGGGTTGATTTGTGACTTCGAGATTTGCTGATTCTCAGCCTAAATCCAATAACCTTTATTTTGTAATAGCTGCGCACTTAATAGCCAAAGTTTAAGATAAAACATAACACTTTATTTTTAGCAAATAAGAATTTGTTTTGTTTAAATACCAAAGCTACAAAAGTTTATCTATCTATCTAATCTAAGTTGTTATGACACGTTTATTGGTCTCTTATTTTAATACTATGCTTTCAAATAGACACTATAAGCGGTAAAGAGCCTACCTACTTGTTTAAACTTATAAAAATGAATAATTACTAATATTAATGTTACTTTTCTGTCCATAAGTAAAAGTAGGTAATCAATTCTGTATTAAGTGTGATTTTGAGACTTGAGTGAGACTGATTATTGTGATAATTGTTCAGAAGCCAGTTTGAAATAAATATTAACCTTGAATCATTATCTTTTTCCATGCATATATAGAAAATTTTCATAAAATACTTACTAAAGGTTTCATCGCTAACACAACCCGGCCGGGCCCCACCGGGTTGAGAAACGTACTGGGTTGCAATCTCTAATAGATATATTATTATTTCCTTTTGTCAATTTGTATACTCATTTTCAATATTCTATAAATATAGTTATTATCATTATTTCTACTGTGTACATGTACATTTATTACGTTAAGTTGTGAAAGTAATGTGAACAGGACACATTCACTATTTTTGTTAGTCTTACATCTTCCTCTACAGTCTATAATCTTAAAGATTCTAATTGCTTGCACCTATAATGAGACATATTATTATTCCAGCAAAAATATAGTGCAACAGCTGAAGATGAAATAGAGCCAAGAAAAGAAACAGCACTATCCAAAAACATAGACCAGTCACCATTAGGTGTGTACTTACATTTGGAAATAAATCTGGTGTTTCTTGGCCTACTAGCATTAGCACTATGTACTAGACTACCCAACCTTGATGATCCTCACTATATTGTGTAAGTAGCTATATAACTCCTTATTATGATAAAAGATCAAATATTTATTTGTATAATAATAATAGATTTGATAAAAACAAGTTTGATTTGATCAGTCATTAGTCATTTATTCATAAACAATAAATTGTATCTGAAATTACATGGAAAATTAAAATTACAATTTTACAACAAAGCATAAATTTAAATACAACAACAAAATACAACATAATTATATAAGAATTTCATTATAGATCTTCAACAGCATAAAGACACTTATTCAGTAGGAAACCTTTTAGTTGGTTTTTAAAGGAGCTTGAGTAGATAGCGCTTTTTATATGCAGAGGCAACTTATTAAATAATATAACTGATTGATATCTGGGACTGAGCCTCACAATATTCAAATTAGGCTGTACTGTCGTTCTTCTCATGCATATATTTGGCCATGTTACTTTTAGAAGTACAAATACATAAATGCTCGGCACTGTAAGTATATTCAGTTTAAAAAATGTTCACGGCAACTCCCTCTTTGCGGGATACGGACTATTGTGTGAATTGCGCGTTTTTGTAATACAAAAGCTCTTTTGATATTATACTCATAACTGTGTCCCCAAAACATTATGCTATATCTAATCATTGATTCTACCAATGCGAAATATACCATCTTCAATTGCTCAATGCCAATTTCTGTTCTAAGAGCATTTATAGCATTTAATTCGGTTTTCCAATTTAGCTGTTCGTCTATATGTATACCTAAGAATGTAACTTCCTTGACGAGAGCAATTTTATTATCATTCAACACAACCTCTAAATCGTCCTTATTACGGGCTGTCGTTCTAAATAATAGGATGTTGGTCTTTGCAGTGTTGATTAACAATTTGTTCATAATTTATAGTCTCTATTAATTTATCTATGTTGTTTGCTGCTACTAAGATGGCATTTGTGTCATCTGCAAAAATTACTAGGTATATCAATGTCAGGTAAAATTGTATTCATGTAATTGATTAAGTCATTAATAAATAAAATAAATAAGATTGGTCCCAATATAGATCCTTGTGGGACGCCCGTCCCGTAAAGTCCCGTCGAAGTAAAGTCTTGTCGGTGTTCAGTCTGTCGGCGTATATAGTGTCTGTCGGTGTTTCGTCATAATGCGTCATTTTTGTAAGAAGTAATTCGTGGTCTATGGTGTCAAACGCGGAACTTAGGTCAAGAAAAATTTCCGGCTACTCTCATTTTGTTATTGATTTTTCCTATAACATCATCAAGTAAAGTATATATGGCGTCAGAAGTACCAACACCTTTTTGATATCAGAACTGTCTTTGGAACTGTCTTTTAACACTGTTTACACGCAAGTGAGCTAATAGTCGTTTTTTTATGATCTATTCAAATATCTTTGACAGGACTGGGAGATAGGCCTGTAATTTTTAGGGTCGGCTCTACTACCTTTTTTGTAGACCGGTATTACTTTGGCTATTTTAAGCTGGTCTGGGAACATAGATTCCTCAATACATTTATTATAAAATTCTCATAGAGGCTCAGCTAGTATGGAAATATGTTCCTTAATTACGGATATTGGGATCTCATCATAACCATTAAAATACTTGTTCTCCATACTTTTGACTATGGATAAGACCTCATTTGGTGTGACAGAAGCAATTGTCATTTCATCATTATTTTCAATTGCATACTTTTGTAAGAATGCTGTGTTTTGGTCTCTTTCTACTACCCTAGAGATACATTTATAGTTAAACTGTTTTGCTAAAATGTCAGATATTTCCTCTGGATCCACTATAATTTGGTCATGGACTTTGAGGCGAATTTCCGGTTTTATCGTTTTCTCCTTATTCGTACATTTTCTTACTACTTTCCACACCTCTTTACTTAGATTTTTGGAACTATTTATTTGCGTGTTTTTTAGCCTTAACCACAACCTGTCTATACAGTTTGACATACATATTTTTATACATTGACACTTGAATCAAGGTTGTTACCATTACGTGTACATAAGAACCGTTTCATTTTACTTGATGTTCGAATTCCTCTAGTGATCCATTATAATTGTCTATTTTTTTTAGGCTTATTTTATCTTTCTTTTTATAGCTGTATTGGAATACTTCTTGAAATGTTTTGAGAAACGTATTTATACCCATGCTATTCCAATCTTTTTCACGGATGTGCCTAATCTTAATTTATATGTAAACCACTCTGATTTGTGTCTTATAAAGTTGTTAGTTGAACGTTTATGAGTCTGACAAAATAGATTAATGTGCATGTGTGTATACTTTATGTACCTACAGACGCCAGCAGGTCAAGCTACCCGAAACTGTCATAATTTCCCAATCAACCTTGAACCTTAATGCTTTACAGATACAGTTGAAAATCTATTAAAGAAATTTGACAGATTGTAGTAGCTTGATGTGCTGGTGTCTGTACCTAAATGAAAACAGTTTTTATTTTTTGAGCACTGCTTGAGATTTTTGTCTCAAGTCTCATGGTGAGAGATGTATAGTAATATAATGTTTCATACTTAACATTATATAAAATATTCTTACAATATAGCAAAATATTTTTTTTTTGCAGGTTTGATGAATTACATTATGGCCGTTATGTGTCTTTGTATACAAAGGGAGTTTTCTTTTTTGATGCTCATCCACCTCTTGGGAAACAGATGTTATACTTAGCTGGCCGCGCTGCTGGCTATGATGGAAACTTTACTTTTGACAGAATAGGCACACCTTATACAGAGAATGTGCCTGTGAAGGCTCTGCGATTAATTCCAGCCCTAGCAGGCAGCATGTTAGTCGCAGTTACATATCAATTAATGTTGGAGATATCTTTTTATCACTGGACTGCTATTCTGGCTGGTCTTCTCGTCCTCTTTGGTGAGTATTAAAGACCATTCTGTAATGGTAATTGCTAATGTATACTAATATAATAAAGCTAAAGTAGTTATAAAATAAAGCTGAAGAGTTTTTTTGAAAGCACTAATCTCTGACTTTACCGGTTAGATTAAAAAAAAATCTTTTACATTTCATAGTCCAATTATTGATGAAGGCTACAGACTACTTAACATCACCGCCAGGACCCTTAGGAGCCGAGCAAAAACAAAAAAAAAAAGTCAGAAAAAACATTGAGCGAAATAAAATAATAGCGCGGGCAGGCGATGCGATGCGATAGAGTAGGTCGGGGGATAAAAAAAATTTCACACTGACGAGTTGCGAGTGGAAGCTAGTAATTTATATATTTACTGGAGTCTTACAATATTAAGCACAAAGACTGCAAAAAGGGAGGATATAGTTCAAATGATCATACAATGTCTATTTGGCAACTGCTTTGTAGTCAAAAACCAATTGTCTGGCTAGGTTACACATTTTGTAGCTATGAATATGAGTCATGAGTGTCATGACCTTACTCATACAGCATTCAAGGTTTAAAAAGTTAAAGTAAAAGTGCATTATTTAATACTCTGCTTCACAAGTGGCAAGTTCTTAACTGCTATTTATTGCATGTTTTCAGAAAATTGTTTTTTAGCACAGTCAAGGTTTATGTTACTAGAAAGTATACAGATACTGTTTGGACTGTATGGAGTTTTGTGTGCCATTAAAAGTACTCGCCGCACGGGCCTTGCGAGCGTTGTTTGGCTTTGCATGGCTGCACTCTCACTTGGTTGTTGCTTCTCGTGAGTATAATTTTGTAACCATTTAAGTCTTTATGCATCGCGTAGACGTAGAAAACGTCGCGTTTACGCCACGTCTACGTTAATCGAACGCGCTGGATGCGAAGGAACATTTAACTCAAGTTTCCCTCTTCTATTTGATATCCTTCTGCTACAGCCATTAGAGGGCCAAATACCCATCAGTCAGCCTTTTAACGAGAATTTTAACTTTGAAGAGCTGTCAGTTCAAGAATTGTGGATTGAAAAAAAGTTGTGCAATCAACATTAAACATCTGTTTACCCCTAAAACTGTACTGGCGTGATGTTATGTTGTGGAATGGTGTAAACAATACATATACATATGATAGCAGCCATCGCGGGTCATTTACTGTGAGTTCCATTTCTGTCTTCGAAGATCTTTATCAGATCCTAATGTATTATATACTAAAACCTTCCCTGATAAATATGCACTTAAAGAACGAAAACCCCATCCAAATCGGAACAGTAGTTTTTGAGGAAATCGCGGACATACATACATACGGGTCGAATACAGAACCTCCTTTTTTGAAGTCGGTTGAAAAAAATCAAGAGGTAACACCTAATTCCACAACGAGTTTCTTGCAAAAAAATAGTTTCTGATGCATTTTTATATGTCAGTCGTCCTCCCGTGAAGGTATTATTTTAAACGTTTGCGTAATACCACAATAGGATACTAAGGAATCTAGTGGTAGTAATTGTATAAGGCAATATCTATACGATTTATAGCAAAACAAAGTTTGAAAAAGCTGACTACTGGGTGTTTTACCGTACATAGCGCAGAACGAAAGTGTCCCCAGACCCACACAAATGGCATTATTTGATAGAATCATACACTAATATTATTCGTTACTTTTATCGTTACAGAGTCAAATATTCAGGCGTATATTCGTACTTGCTAGCAGTTTTCCTCGTTGGAAGACAGATTTGGCAATGGATTGGTCGTACGGAATCCGGATTTCGCCTTGCATTGTCAGCACTATGGAGACTGCTTATACTCACCGTTATTCCGTTTGCGGTGTATGTGGGTGTATTTTATGCTCATTTGATGATGCTGCCAAAAGCTGGCCCGCACGATAGCGTCATGACAAGCGCTTTCCAAGCGTCGCTACAAGGAGGACTCGCAAGTATAACCCGGGGACAACCTTTACACGTGGCACACGGCTCCCAAATAACTCTGCGGTAATTATTTATTATATTCTGTATCTTATTCGTAGTTGAATACTGATGAGTCAATGCACTAGATTATAATAAATTTGGATTCTTTTTAGGCACACACATGGTCGCACTTGCTGGCTTCACTCGCACGCCCACGTGTATCCGGTGCGGTACACAGACGGGCGCGGCTCGTCTCACCAGCAGCAGATCACGTGCTACAGCTTCAAGGACGTCAACAATTGGTGGATAGTGAAGCGCCCGGATCAGGCGTCGCTGACCGTGTCGCGGCCGCCGGACGCTATACGACACGGAGATGTTGTACAGTTGCTTCACGGAATTACTAGTCGCGCTTTGAACTCGCATGATGTGGCCGCACCTGTGTCACCACAGTCTCAGGTATGGCAGAGAGAGTCAGGATGTCCTTTTTTAGGATTCCGTAGTCAACAACGAACCCTTATAGTTTCGCCATGTCAGCCTGTCCGTCCGCAGCAGAGACTCTTAGTACTAGAAAGCTATAAAAAAAAATGAAATCTAAGTAGTTTATTTTTATGGTTCATCCTCTACACGTAAAGTGGGGATTTTAAGCTTTAAGGTGCTAATTTGGGTTAGAGTCAGGTCTCCAATTCCAGCTAAATGGTTGTTTTTCAATATGTGAAACAATTCACGGTACCGTAGTAGTATATAGTATAACGAAGTTAAAAGGAAAACTATCACAGCTAAGTAGGTTTTTTTTTTATTGACAATGGGCTCACTCTTGACCTCGATCCAGCCCAGAGGCAGGGATGAGATCTACGGTGGAACGAGCTTGCCCAGAAGAAGCCTATTCACTCTCGCCTTGAAGAGATTCGTTTTACAAGTTTACGAGTAATAGTCAACCAACTTGTATTTGCAGTTGCAATGTATGGGAGAACATGATTTTCAATTTCAACTACAATGTTAAGTTTGTTCTTGGGATAAATTCATTCCAACAACGGAACCCTTCATTGTGCGTGCCGACACGCACTTGGCCGGTTTTTATTCTAAAGTACCTATGTATAATACCTACATTCATGTTCTTAATTTTTTTTCAGGAAGTTTCTTGCTACATCGACTATAACGTATCGATGTCGGCACAGAATCTCTGGCGAGTTGATATCGTGAACCGTGACAGCGAAGACGCGACATGGGACAGCATCCGGTCTATGGTTCGGTTGGTGCACGTAGACTCTGGCTCTGCGCTACGTTTCAGTGGTCGCCAACTACCTTCGTGGGGCTTCCATCAACATGAAGTGGTTGCTGATAAAGTACTGACACATCAAGATACAATATGGAATGTTGAAGAACATCGATATACGAAAGGTAACGTTTTAAAAGGTTGAGCAGTGGCTTCGGCGCCAACTTACGAGTAGGTCGTGAGTTCGTATCCAAGCAGGCGCTTTACTTTCTGTATTTAATTTCATCACCACTGCTCTCAAAACGGTGAAAGAAAACATTGTGAGGAAACCGGCATGTCCTAGAACGGCTAGAACCATGCCATATTTGACATCCACGGTCCACCAACCCGCACTGAAAGAAAGAAAGAAAAATGCGTTTATTGGCATCACAGCAAAATAAATACACCTTAAAACTATAAAAACAGAAAACAAAGATTATAATGCCACTGGGTCCGCGTGGTGGATTATGGCCAACTCCCTCTCTCAAAGAGTAGGCCTGTGTCCCAGCAGTGCGAACATTATGGGTTGATTATGCAAGGTTGTAAACAAGATCGTCATTCTCATCGGCCAATGTACTGCTGGACATCTAGAGTCATTCGCCATTTAACCAAGTCCCATAGATCATACGAATTATTATTGTTTCCTCAACAATTGCTAACTCATTTTTATTCTTTTAGCTGAAGACAGAAAAGAAAGGGAACGCGAACTTGTATCTGCCGAAATGATCCCGACTGCTGTGACTCAGTTAACATTTTGGGAGAAGTTTGCGGAGTTGCAATACAAAATGATAGCACACGCGCCCGACGCGCCTCATGGTCATATGTTCGCGAGTGAGCCTTCCGAGTGGCCACTGCTCGTCCGGTCCATCGCATATTGGCTATCACCCAATTCAAACGTAAGTTGGGGAAATCTGTTCTTACAATCAAATTATAAGATACTAGCTATTGCCCGCGTAGAGGTCGGAAATTATACCACGGAAATGTACTACCGGGATAAAAAGTATCCTATGTCCTATCCCAGCGGGGTAATTCTCGTAATTTTAAGAACGTTCACAGTCTGATCTCAGTCTCAATCTGTCAAAAATACGTCTAATTTCCCTACATTTTGACAAGTTTTTGACATTTGTTTGTCGCCGAGATGAGACTGCGACTAGATTTTGAACGTTTTAAATTACGGGAATGGTCATAGTCTACCCATGTGCCAAATTTCATCCAAATCCGTTCAGCCGTTTTACCGTGAAAGCGTAAGAAACAGACTCCTTTTCGCATTTATAATATTAGTTAAATTATTTTATAGCTAAATAGTTAATTATTTTTAGTTAGGTGTTTGTTAGTTATTTTTTTAACCGAAACTTTATTTTCAGGCTCAAGTACATTTAATCGGCAACCTAATAACTTGGTACACCGGATCAATTTGCGTTCTTCTATACAGTGTTTTCCTCGCACTGTATGCCATCCGACAGCGCCGTGCCTGCACCGACCTACCACCGCTGGCATTGCAAAAGTTTTATGATGCCGGCTATATTCTCTTCTTGGGCTACTGGATCCACTACTTACCTTATTTCTTTATGGACCGTACTCTGTTTCTTCATCACTACTTGCCCGCGTATACATTCAAAATCTTACTCTTATCATTTGTCATGGATCACATATACTACATTCTTCAGTCGCAAGAAAAAACTCGCCCACTGACAAATATATTCATTTTATGCATTGCAGTATGGTTAGGATATGTCGTAATAACTTTCAAAAAATTTAGTGTTCTCAACTATGGGAACATTGATCTGACTGAGCATGACCTTTTGAATCTCAGATGGAAAGATACTTGGGATTTCATAATCCATAAAAAAGGGTGACAGACGTTACCAACCTGAATTTCTACTTCAGCTGCCATTTTAAAGATCTTGTCACTTTATCTTGTGTATTATCAATATACTAATTATTAAGCATAATCAAAATAAATGTAACTAGGGACTGCATTAATTACCCTTAAGTTATACCTTAATAGGGTAACACAATCATGTTAGTTACCTACCTTTAAAGTGTGTTAACATCAAACCTGTGGTTACTCAGAACAAGTGATGCCTTAAGCGTGTTAACATCATACCTGTGGTTCTATTATCAAAGAGCAGACCTAGCTTATAGACATTGTTTCCATACAATTATGAGCATAATGCTATTTTATGCAATCTAAAACGGAAAGCATTCTCGGCAGCAATAGTGAATGGTAATCTTTTAGTAGAATTCCACATATTTTAAATAAAGTTTATATCTTTTTGTAATTGCAGTACCTTACTATTTGTTTCAACTTCAAATTACGAATGAATGTTTAAGGGAAAGTATTTTCTTTTTTTTATGCAGTTATTTATATGTGTCAGTCCAAGCGAAAAGGGTCCAGTGCGCGGCATTTAGTTTCCGAGATATAAGAGGTTTTGTAAAGTTGGGTATAAAAATTGCATTTCGCGATTTTAATTGGTTATAAATAAATGCTCAATTATCTACAATTTCATATTATAGTAAATGACTATATACGATGTTTCTAAGTACCAGAAACTTTATGAAAAAAGTTTACTAAAAAGGTACCAGTGGGTGGCATGTCGATATTCTGGGAATAAAATACGTTTCAATACCCCGTACTGATCACTTCTAATAATTTAATTATATTTTAAGATTAAAATGTTGAAACTACGTGTAAAAGGTCCCTTAAAGCGGGGAACTCCCTGCTACTATGCAACTACTAAGGGGATTTACTTTGCTTCACTTCGACATAGCGGGGATTTCCCTGATCGTTTTTTGCTACCTACGTGTCCTATAAATAGATCTGCCTGTGATGCAATAATTTATTTGTCATTTGACACCGGAAAGGAAACAATATCCGACAGTCTTTGTGTAAATATAGCAGTTTTTATTATCTTAGCTGTTTTAAATTGAGTGAGTGAAAAGTGCGCATAAAAATGAATAAAGGTAAGTCTTTACGTTGTCTATTATATCTACTAATACTATGTTTGTTGTTACGTGTTGTGTTATGTATCGAATAAGCTCCAAAAGTACTGAACCGATTTTGAAAATTCTTTCTCCAATACAAAGCTGCATTATTCAGTCATAGGCTATAATATTATTAACGTTATTACGCTTAGCGGGGCCGAGGTCGAAAAGCTAGTTCTATAAACCGGGGTATCGGAATGTTACGGAGTTCTTGTGTGTATCTACAGCTGTTACCTACTTTTCATATTTAGACCTCGACAGGGGCGAAGCCTCCTACAGACAGCAGTCGTCTTTAAATTCGATTTTTTATGGATTTTAGAGATTTAGAGATTTATGGATTAAGCGTAGATTACGTTACGTTCCTACTTATTTATTACATTTTAAAAGAGAGCAGCTTTAATCATAATAATTCGGCTGCATCCACATAGACTGAAAACTGACCGCGACAAAGTTGATAGGCTAATGAATCTCAATTAGTCATAATTTCATCCCATTTATACTAAATTCAAATTTGTTTTTAGGTAACATAATTATTGAAGATTCAACCGAAGGTTCCAGCTCTAGTGATGAATCTAAGCATTCTGATGGACCTGTACCACTTTCTATGGAGGTGGAAGTAAACACACTACCTGTTTTGGCCTCGACCGCAACAACGCCGGATTTACCAACAGAAGAAGAAACCGTTGCACCTTATTCAGGTACTTACAACTTAGAAAATAATTTCACAGAGTCGACATCTGAGATGGATGAAACGGATCAGTATTATGAAAAAAGCACTAATACAGAAGCAATCAGTGAAGATGAAATACATGAGTGTTATGATTTTGCTAAAATAGTTAGCCGAGCCTTGTGTAAAATCAAAAAAGATCGACGTGATCATTGTATGCATGCAATAGTACATATTCTTTATGACTACAGCAAGGACTCTAATACCAATTAAGAAGTTGTGTTAGGTACCTATGTCATAGACATAGTATGAAAAAATGACCTGTGTAGTATGTATATTTCAACTATTTGTTTTCAGAGTTTAGCTATTCAGCGTCTGTAGAACATGAAGACTATGAAAATTTTAATTTAGAGTTCAAAAGTCAACGGGGTACAGAATTATCGTGTGACATCGAATTTAGTGCTTGTGAGCCGCTCGAAGAGCGGCAAATTGGTAATATTTTACTAGATGATGATCCTTTAATTCTAGACGATGTAACTCAGGCCTCATTCTTAGATACTGGCTGTGGATGTAATAATAATTGTGTGTCCAAATTTCAAAAAGATGTAATATTAAGTAGTAGGTTAGATTGTATCGAATTAAATTCACGTTGTAATGAAGGAGTCAATCATCATCACTTGGTCTTGAAAGGAGCTTTAAATGCTCTCTTACGTACAAGTGAAAATACATTACATTCAAAAAACAGAAACTTGCAACGAAAAGAATACACGGTAAAGTATTTCTTTCGAGGTGTTTCAGTATGCAAGATTTTTTTCCAATATGTATATGCCACTGGTTTGAAAAGGTTAAAAAATGTAAAAAAGAACTTTCTGGACAGCGGTGTTGCTCCAAAGGTCCACGGGTCACGTAAACGACCTTACAATTGTATTAATTTGCAAACTAGATCAGACGCAATCACTTTTATAAGACAGTTTGCTAATGAAAACGGTTTAGTATTGCCGGGCCGATTACCAGGCCACCAATTTAAATCTGATTTAATAATTTTACCTTGTAGTATGTCTAAAGCGTATGTGTACAACAAATATTTGGAAACTATAGCTTTACTCGATAAAACTCCTATTAGTAGAAGTAGTTGGTATGATCTTTGGGAAGATTTTTGTCCATATGTCGTTATACAGAAACCGAAAACAGATCTATGTGCAACTTGTCAGAAAAACGTGACCACGTTGGGACGAATGGGTGGTTTAGATGAAAAGGAAAAAATACAGCTTGTAGAAAAGTCGAGGCAGCACCTTGATTTAGTGCAAAATGAACGAAAATATTATAACAATGTAATCAAAGTTGCGACTGATTCAATAACGGACTCTACTCTTATTCTTGGACCTCATGAACCATGTTCTTATGATGGCGTCATGCATTACTCTTTTGATTTTGCCCAACAGGTGCATTTGCCGCACAGTTCACAACAAATTGGGCCACTGTATTTCTTGACAGGATTTAAAGTCAGTTTATTTGGTGTTGCTGCAGAGCCTTTGAGAAAGTTCGTTTTGTACGTAATTCCTGAACCCTGTGCTACTGGGAAAGGAGCTAATGTAATAATTTCAATGCTACATCATTTTTTCGAAAATTTTGGTATAGGCGAAAAAGATGTTGTTTGTCATGCAGATAATTGTGCTGGACAAAATAAAAATAACTATGTCATGCAATATGCAACATGGCGAGTTTTAACAGGCAGACACCGAAGTTTCCGTATATCTTTCCTTCCCGTGGGTCATACGAAGTTTGCACCCGACATGTATTTCGGTCTATTCAAAAAAAGTTTTAGAAAATGGGAATGCAATAACTTAAAGGATATTCTTGCAGCTGCTGTTCAAGCTTGTCCGAAAACAAAATCTATAGTAGCTGTTCTAACTGGTGATGAGAAAGGAGAAACTTTTGTGAAAACTTACGACTGGGCCAATTTTTTTCAACCTGATTGTGTAACTATTAACCAACTTCTGCATTTTAGTCATTTTGAAACAAATGAAGATAATAGAGGGCACATGTTATGTTACAAAAAATATACTGACAGTCAACCAACTGTATCAAAGGTTTTGAACCCGAATAAAGTATACGGTTTTCCTTTAGAAAAATCCCCTGCAGGCATGACGTACGAAAGAAAATCGTATCTTTATAATAAGATTCGTGAATTTGTACGTGAAGAATCTAAAGACATTTTATGCCCGAAACCCATTCCAAATGTTGATGTTGACCACAACTCTGTCCCAACAACATCTGTCGAGTACTCTTTTCAGAAACCATCAATTGAAAAGAGTATTCGACAAAAACCAACATGTTCGTACTGCAAACAGGTTGGTCATAGGAATCAGGTGCGAGGAGGAATTTATTTTTGTCCAAAACGTAAGTTGGAGTCCCAAATAGAATAAGTTTTATTTTTATGTTTGTATTGGCTTTTTTCAAATATTATTGCAACAGAATAATGATTATTTTAGCCACTGGTACCTTTTATGACATTACATAAAAGGTACCAGTGGCTAAAATAATCATTATTCTGTTGCAGTAATGTTTGAAAAAAGCCTGTCTTGTTATTTTGTTAGTTCCTAAATAGAGTAAGAATACTTAATTTTAGTTTTTTATTGTTAATTACTATCGCAATAACTAACTTTTTATTAAATATCGGCAAGTGGACCTTTTTTACTAGACTGTGTATCCTTCTTTTATTTTGATAATAATTGTTTTAGTTTTGATGTCAAAAGTATAATTATAAGTTGATTCTATGGAAAACATATCAATCTACAATAATGAATAAAAATCTACGTAACAAGCAAGTAAAAGTGTGTTTTTTTTTCACTCAAACTTTCAAAATGCTTTTTCTCAAATCAAGCTTTTTCAGAATTTCAACTTCAAATGTCTGATAAAAAAAAACGTGTGCTACTTTTTGATTATTTTTTCAATCCATACTATCAATTGACTATTCTAGATACCGAATCCAGTCTTAACTCAATACCCCACTACTGGACCCTTTATGCCTGGACTGACACATATGTGCATTACAATTAACAGTCTGATGACTAGTTTGCTTATGCCATAAGAATGAGTTAACACAGTAAGGGTTTCTATTTTAAAAATTCCGGGGTCCAGAAGGTATATGAATTGTAATTTAAGTACAATAAATTATAGAGACTGAAAGGAGTATAATACTCAGAAATAAAAAAAACAGTGGCACTATTGACCCTTCAATAGTGCCACTGTTTTTTTTATTTCTATATGTAGAATAGAGGATATTTGATTAGGCCACCTGTTGAAGTCATTCCATCCATAAATATGTTTATTTTTGTATTGAGAATTTATTAAATTATTATTTTATATTATTATGGTCGTTTTTATTTAAATAAATAAAAATTTTGTAAGAAAAAATTACATTTATTTTATATGCATTACAGTGCAAAACTTTATGAAATTAACGACGACTGCTGGTTGGTTCTACTTCCATTGGCTGGGGACTGCTGATGTTAACAGATGTAACCTCCAGAGGAATGACACGCTGCTTCAGCACAGCTGTAGTGCCCAGAGCATATCTGTAAGACCCTTGCTTCTTGCCCTGAAAAAAATTACATTTTAAAAGTTATTATCAATTAATAATTTTATAATTAGGATTGATAAGCTGCTTACTTCTGCAAATAATTACCTTAACATTAGCCTCTTCATATGTTCGGAGGTACTGAGCAGGTCCTGTGTTGCGAATAACGCAAAGGTCAACATTGGAACCTGATCCCAAGTCATTGAAGATACCGGCAGCAATAGCATCACGAACAAGCTTCTTGCCTTCTTCTTCACTCATGTTTGGCTTCCAACCAGATTCAAACACTGCCATGGCAGCCAAGGAGCCAGAACCTAGTTTAGAAAAAATCATTACAATACAATGTTCATAAAATATATTGAACATAACATTATGAAAAAAATCTTACCCATAGTTGCATAGGGTAATTTGTCTACAGACCCATGAGGGTAAATGCAGTAGATGTGAGGCCCAGTTCTATCAACACCGCCGAGAACCAGAGCAGCACCGATGTGGCCCTGGTAGCGGAAAAGCATACGCTTCAATAGGGTGGCGGCAGTCTCAACGGGTACCGTGCGCCCTGTGTGCAGTCTCTGTAACTCCAATTGCGATGCAACTGTTTGAGTAGTCATTTCGGTATCAGCGGCAGTGCCGGCACCGCAACAGTACATGTTGCCAGCTAGGTAATGTATTTTTTGACAGTTTTTATCAGACACGACAGTGTTTTCAGTCGCTCTAGTATCAGCACCGAGAATGACCCCATCGGCGTATATTATACCCACAATGGTGGTACCAGTTTTAGTAGCTTTAGGAGCCGGAAATCCTTTCTGCGATAAGAAAGCATTGCTGTAAAAAAAGAAGAAAGTTATTGGGATTGTACAGCAAGGAATTAATAATCCGTTTGTACAAAGGGTTTGCTTACCGCTGGCAGTTCTCAAATGAGAACCCTGGAGCTGGGACTTCTGGTACAAGAATAGAAGCCATGTTTATTTACGTATTATTTGTTGAATTCAACGGTTCAGTTTTATTTGTGTTGATAGGAATTTATGAGAAAGCCGAACTGTATTACTGCAAGCAATGCTGCGAAACGTCACTGTCAAGCGATCAATTTCAGAATCACAATGACTTTTCAAAAACGCGACCATGCCACAGATAAAAAGGTATTACAAAAATACATAGAGGTTTCAAATTCGAAATCGACTAATAACTTAATACATATTAGAGAATAACAATCTGTAATGTTGGTTTGCATCATGGAAATAGTATGTACGCGCCAAGGTGCAACCTAAATAAAATCATCAATAATACAGATTTTCAGGCGTAGGTCTGCATGACCTAAAAGCCTCACGAGGCCTTGTTTGCAACGCGGACCCATTAAGGCACGTCGCGTCCCCGCTGCAGGCCGCGCGACCTCAAAGCCTCGCGAGGTCCTGCCTCGTGAGGCTTTTGCTATTGTTTGCAGCGCGTCCCCATTATAAGACCTCACGAGGCTTGGCCTCACGAAGCCGTGCGGCCCTAGTGAGCACGCGCCTTTATGCTAGATACACACGCAGCGATATTAGGCAACGGCGACTCGCTAGCGATTTCAAAATCTCTCGCCCACACATTTTGACAGCAGATTAGTCGCTAGCGATTTCAAAATATGTGTGGACGTGAGAGTATGAAATCACCAGCGAGTTGTTAGTCGCTGCGTGTGTACCTAGCTAGATATAATACAAACCCAATAACACTTTGCCCGACCTGGGAATCGAACCCAGGACCCCACACTCGGCAGTGGGGCTTGGACCGCGAGACAAACGGTGATAACTAATATTTTTCGAATCGCACACCAATAAAATTATTTTTATAATTTGGTAACATTACGACTACGAGTCTTCAGATGATTGGATAATATTTTATTAAATCTTTATGCTATTATAAACTTTATGCCATCGTATTAGACGATAGGTTATTGATTTATCAATGTGCTTACGACTCTTTCGTTATAAAAGGTCTCAGACCAATCGCAAGCGGACGAATTTGTCTTCGTATGCCATTTGTCAAACTACAACTAGTACTACAGTTGTCAAAAGACGAAATGTGTTGAGGAATACCTCCTGATTTCTACTTGAATTTTAAGCTATTTTAGCTTCTAAATTAGTTCCTAGGTGTAAAGTTAACAAAATGCTTAGTAACACTGCCTATATATGTTTAATTTATCTTACGTCTGCGTTAGTGCTGACTTTGGCCGGTCGGGACTTCTATCAAATTCTCGGTGTAACTCGTTCTGCAACCACAAATGAAATCAAAAAAGCTTACAGAAAATTAGCAAAAGCTCTGCATCCAGATAAGAACCAAGATGACCCCGACGCGTCCCAAAAGTTCCAAGATCTTGGTGCAGCGTATGAAGCTCTTTCGGATCCCGAAAAGCGAGAGCTGTTTGATCGTTGCGGTGAGGACTGTCTTAAGAAAGACGGTATGATGAATAACAATGATCCATTTGCGAGTTTCTTTGGTGATTTCGGTTTTCACTTTGGTGGCGAGCCACAACAGCACGAAACACCGCGCGGGGCGGATGTGGTTATGGATCTCACGGTTACCCTTGAAGAGCTCTATAATGGAAATTTCATTGAGGTTAGTAACAGTAATTAGAGATAAGAATAGCATTAAAAGTGCGTGAAATATATTTTTAATTAATTATATCTTTATTTGTAGATAACTAGAAACAAGCCTGTAATCAAACCTGCATCAGGTACACGTAAGTGTAACTGCAGACAGGAGATGGTGACCAGGAACCTTGGTCCTGGCCGGTTCCAGATGATGCAACAGACAGTGTGCGATGAATGTCCTAATGTCAAGTTTGTCAGTGAAGAAAGGCTGCTTGAAATAGAGGTAAGTGAATCTCTCATAACATATGTGGATCATTTATTTCGAACTTATAGAACTGCTTCTAGATATCTAAAGTTGTTTTTTAATGACAGAAGTAGTGAACATTAGAATGATTCTGTGAACTCTTCATTGACTATAGGTATATTAGCCTTAGTTTTGTTGCTTTGTACATTTATTTTAATGCCAAAGAGCAAACTGTATGTATTTTAATGTCTTCATGCCTGTTGTTGTGCGTATTTTAATATTTTTAGATATTTGATTTCATTACAGTCATAAATAAGGAGTTTAAAGTTGCCACCTTTTCCTTTGTTTATTTATAATAAGGCAAAAGCGCTAGGGCAGATTGAAATTAAAATTGTATTCAATTGTTTTGCAATTTGCAGATTGTATGATAATTAGAAAGTTATGTGTCTGTTTTTTACAGGCACATCTAACTGTATATAATATGTATTTAGGGAAGTATGATCATTTAAATCAGCAATATTATATTATCTATTCTAACTCAGAGATTTGTATTGATGATTCAAATAATGCTTATTCATATCATCATCATCATGTGCCTAGCTTTTTCCCAACTATGTTGGGGTCAGCTTCCAGTCTAACCAGATGCAGCTGAATACCAGTATTGTACATGGAGCGATTCTTATTCATATGCAAATACATATTTGTAACAGGCGCATCAAACTTTTATTTTATTACAATACAACCTGGAAATTGCAAAAAAACACCATTGATACTTTTTTTCTATAACAATTAATGAAAATTGTTACTTATTCCAAGACCCATGAGATATGTAAATGAATATAATAGGCAAAATAAATTTAATTATAATTGTATTAGTTAATTACTAATTTTTACAACAGAACTGATAAGTAATGATAATTAATCCAAACATGATACATGCTGTTATCATCATTTTATATACATTTGTTTCTCCAGTGGTGACACTATTCTGTGTTATTATTGTTGTTGTGATAAATAAGTTAAAAATGAACTAAGACAACTTCTGCTATATGAATTGTTGTAAATAAAACGACCAACTTCTCATACTTGCTGCACATGGCGATAAAATTAAAATGATATGTTTTTTCCAGGTAGAAGTAGGTGCACCAGACGGTCATAAGTCTAGATTACGAGGAGAGGGTGAACCACACATGGATGGAGATCCTGGAGACCTGATCTTTGTGTTCACAACTGAGAGACACCCACAGTACACACGTAAAGGAGATGACCTCTACACCAATGTCACCATAACTCTGCAGGTAGGTTGTAGTCTCAGCTATGTCTGTGTATTGTATGTCTCTGCTAATGATTTTGTGATAAAAACATCACACCTATTTTCCTCCGATACATGATACATTTTATACTCTTGCTAATCTAATTTCACTGATGATGCTCTATTGGTCTCTGACAATGCTCAGTTTAACCAACCCATCCATAGACAAGGTCAAAATAAATGGGAGGGGAAGCCTATAAATAGAGAGTAGTAGAACCTTTTATTATTTTTTCTATTGTTGTTAAAAGCTACATTTCTTACCATCCAATTACAGTCCATGGTATGAGTAATATACTACATAAAATAGTTTTTATTATGTGTAGGTGTAGATTAAATTCTTATCTTGAGTAGCCAATCATTACATGGTTCCACACTTTCATGGAAAGGTATACAGTATAACAACCATGAGCATGGTATGATTGAAAATCTTTATTATTAAAATTTTGATTATTTTTAGCAAATCTTTCAAAGATGACTTACAGTTTAGTTAATAAGCATTGAAATCTAGTTGATTTCCATTTTTTGTATATTAATATCATTTTTACAGGATGCATTAGCTGGTTTCACAATGGAATTGGTACATTTAGATGGTCACAAAGTCTCTGTATCTCGTGACAAGGTCACTTGGGCTGGCGCCCGTGTCCGCAAGAAGGGTGAAGGCATGCCCAACTTTGAAAACAATAACCTTCACGGAAATCTTTACATCACTTTTGATATTGATTTCCCAAAACAGGACTTCACTGATGAAGATAAAGAAGGTATTTTGTTATTACTTAGTAAAACTTTACTTGATCAAAGGACAACTTTTGACGTTTATTTTATAACTAACTTTTTTATTTTATTGTTTCAGCACTACGGAAAATACTTAAACAAACACCAAATAATAAAGTATACAATGGACTATAGTAGCCATACTGCCAATTTAATTTATTTAAGTAGTGAAATGAGTGCTATGGGATGAACAAAAAAGTCTGTTTTGTGTGAAGGATTTTTCGTTACCTGTGAATACATGTGATTGTTTTTATATAATAAAACATCCTAATTGTAGAAAAGAGTTTATATTTACGTTTTGATTTTTTTATGTCTTAGGCGCCTAAAATATCATTGTTAGGCGCCATCTCCATGGAATCGCGGCGATAGTCTCGCCGTGATGATATCGCCGTGTGTAGTCACGTTCTAAGAGAGTATACAAATACGTGGCACGACCATAATATCGCCGCGATTCTCTCGCTCGTGGAGACGGCCCCTCAGACATCAGATATGAAATTACGAAATTTTACCAACGCCTGCTTAATCACAATTTCACATCAGAAATTAATAAATAGGCAAAAGCAAGCCCTTTTTATTGTGTTAGGCAGAAAATCAGAATCTAGACCGAGCGCCAATCCCGCGATTCACTTCGAATGAATTGCCTGTACATGTGACCAATGAACCAAACAATCTGGCTTATTTGAACCGTTTTTGGTTAAATAATCATAAATTAGGTAAAATGTAGTTACAATAAAACAAAAATAATAATAACATAACTTTATTTTCATAAAAAATATACTTAAGTAACTGTAATGTGACATAGTCTAAATTCTGATAGGAATTTCACAGCATAACAAACTTTAAAACAATATAATTAGGATTTTTTCATTAAGATGGGTTGGTAGAGCGAGTCTTTATCCATTGTTCGAAGGAACCATGGCCTCGATAATAATAAAAGTTTAATCTAGTTTCTTCTAAACTAATTCCCGTAGCGTAGCTCTAATAGTTTAAAAGAGACTCGCCTTCAAACCGACTCATCTCAAGTAATATCTCTGTATAAAAATCCCTTAACATCTGTTGACGAAACGATTGTCTATAAAACATGGCATAGGTAGAGGCCTTTCTTAGCTGCTTCATTCAAAATAATATTGTTTAGATTTAATATGACGTCAGTCAGTCGGATGTTACGACTTTTAAGGACTAATACATAAGAAAAACTAGTAAAAGAAACAAACAAACAATAACAGTTTGTCTTGTTTGCCTGTTGTGTATGAACGACAATATGCAACAGCTTAATTCATCATCTGCCTGGCTTCCAGTCTAACCGCTTAATTACTATTGAGATTTGAAAAATATTATTTTGTATGCAGCATAGCAGCTTCGGAATGCCCTTTAAGAGTTGATGCAAACTTGGTCAAAAGTGGTCGGACCGAGCTACTTGCAGACATTACAGAAATGCATGTAGATTGTAGATGTCTTTTTTTAATGCCCTATATTTAATAAAAATATAACAATGAGAATGAAAAACAAATATGTAAGGAATATACTCGCATTCAGTTTCGTGTTTCTACAGATAAAAAACCTACTGATTTTATATTTTAAACATGGTCTATTCACAAAAATTGAGACGCCTAGAAGACGACGCAAGTATATTTATTCAATATAACAACCTTGTAAACTAGCGCCTGACTGCACCACAAATAACTAAATGCATTTAGCGCTAAACGAACTTAAAACATCGTTCAATTTCTGGGAATGACAGACAGAAATATAATTAAAATAGGTTTAGCTTTAAATGCATTTAGTGATTTGTGGTGCAAGTGGGCCTAAATATCAGTCGCGCTCATAATATTTTTAACTTACATCTAATTATGGCTGTAACGTTATTTGTGGCTGAGACAACTGTTACAAGTACGATTAAATATTCGGTAATATCGCTAGTCTTTATAAGCTCACGATTCAGAGTCTGAGAGAAAGTAAGGAAAGAAGTGAAAGCTAACGACATGGCAGGATTTGCCTGGTTGAGCTAGATAGAATTCATTTAAAATTGCTTTTATCATTTATACCTGTAGCGGGAAGGTATTGATTCCCATAAAAGTGAGCCACTAGCTTTAAAATCGGTCACCGAGAAACAGCAACATTGCATGATGCCGAGTATAAATGTAACCTTGGCCTTTGACTTATGATAGAAAATAATTTTGGCCTTTGAGATATGAACATCATCGTTGGTCGCGGCGGGCTTTTCAAGAGCTGGCAGCGCGGGCACTCCACGAGGCAAGAGGGCAGTGCAGACACGCCGAAAGGCAGGATTGCAGCGCGGTCACGTTACGAAACGAGAGGGCAGCGTAGTCACGCCACGAGGCGGGAGGGCAGCGCGGTCACGCCGCGGGACAGTAGTGCAGCGCGGTCACGCCGCGGGACAGTAGTGCAGCGCGGTCACGCCGCGGGACAGTAGTGCAGCGCGGTCACGCCGCGGGACAGTAGTGCAGCGCGGTCACGCCGCGGGACAGTAGTGCAGCGCGGTCACGCCACGAGGCAGGACTGCGCGGTCACGGCAGGAGGGCTGCGCGGTCACGCCGCGGGACAATAGTGCAGCGCGGTCACGCCACGAGGCAGGACTGCGCGGTCACGCCAGGAGGCAGGAGGGCTGCGCGGTCACGCCACGAGGCAGGACTGCGCGGTCACGCCAGGAGGCAGGAGGGCTGCGCGGTCACGCCGCGGGACAGTAGTGCAGCGCGGTCACGCCACGAGGCAGGACTGCGCGGTCACGCCGGGAGGCAGGAGGGCTGCGCGGTCACGCCGCGGGACAGTAGTGCAGCGCGGTCACGCCACGAGGCAGGACTGCGCGGTCACGCCAGGAGGCAGGAGGGCTGCGCGGTCACGCCGCGGGACAGTAGTGCAGCGCGGTCACGCCACGAGGCAGGAGGGCTGCACGCCGGGCTCCAGGTTGGCGGCGGCGCCCTGCAGAACGCTGTTGACGACGGCGCGCGCGAGGTAGCCCACGGACACGCCGGGCGCCGCAGAGCCCAGTGCGTTGCTGTCCGTCGGGCCGCCGTCCTGCAAGGCAGAACGATACTACACTTCACACGTCGCCTCTCATACACTTCTTAATGTTTAAAATTATTACAAAATTGTTGCGGCGGCTGTGGCTGCGTAAGCCGATTAGTCCATACAAACGTAGAAAGATGATTATTTCTCCATGATGTTGTACAGTCACGAGCATAAATATATTACTATGGACAGTCCGGAAATTATACCTTATTTAATGATTAATTCATAAATATGCAGATTAAAATTTCTCAAAAAGTTAAATAGTCTCGTAAGACCGTTTTCCTATAGCTACAGCGATTAAGGTCCCTTACAACCCCATCTCAAAAATCCACCCTGTATTTATGAAAACGGCTTGAAACCTTATCTGTCAGATATTTATGCTGTCAAAGTGATGTCAGACATTTTTGATCACAACGAGGTGTCACATTCTTCTGAACTGAAGTATGCAGATATTTATAGCGCAAGAAATGTCCGATATGTATGCATGCTGATGGACATGCTTTTGAAGTCAATGCAGACAGCCTATATTTTGGCGTCATTTATCTCGTCAGATGGTTTTGGTGTTTCTTCGATGTCATATAGGTATGTCTTTGCGCCGCTACTTGAGTCGGCATACAGAGTGGCAGGGACAGCGACGCGCAAACTGTAACCATGGATTCAGCACGTGAGTTTAGACCTCATAGCGTCGAAATTTTTCGTCGGTTATTAAAAAAAAAAATTGCTGTTCCATATATTTTGACCGCGTAGGTATTGCACTTTTCTATGAAACAGAAGATTTTTTTTTTGATGACCGACGAAAAATTTCGACGCTATGGGCTCTAAACTCATGTGCTGAATTCATGGTTACAGTTTGCCACCCTTTGTATCCACAGATGGTCACATATGTTTGCTGTCTTTTTGGGAAAAGATATTTATGAATGAAACAAGAAATCAGATATTATTGCCGATCTGTCCATAGTACTCATATATTTATGCTCGTGTAACCGACTTAAAAAAAGAGGACTTCCTATATTCATCTGTAGGTATATTTCATATGTTCATCGATTTCTTGATGGGGCCAATTTACGTGAATAAGCTTCAATAATACGTAGGTAGTTATTTTATTCCACTTTGTGTATGGTAATGGTGTTATGTATAAAACTTCCTGTCAATGTCTTTTACGTAGCAAGTAGGTAGTGGCAGTGGCGGACTAACCCCGTCAGAGGCCCGGAGCGGCAAAGTTGAATGAGGCCCCCGCTTTAAAAAAAATTTAGTTTTACAAGCTTTTTTTTCAGTTCACATTTGTATTATAAATACTTAAGTATTTCGTTAAAATCTGGCAAGTTAAATTCGAATTAAATTATTTAGCCTAAATAAACATACATACCTACAATATGGAATAGTTATGGGTGATGAAAATAAAATACGAATCGATCGACAAAAAAAAAAGATAAATAAATTAAAGATAGTTTATTTTTATTTTTTGTAGCGTATTATATGTGTTTTCGTGCCTTCAATACTTCCTCCAGTATAGAAAGCGCATGTTTAAAGTTTAAGCACATTTTTAAAGTCTTTTTTAGGATTTGATCAGGGAAACGCGAAAGCATTTGGGGGCCCCCCAAGACCCTGGGGCGGGCCGCCCCTTCCGCCCCCCTGTTAGTCCGCCACTGGGTAGTGGTATACGAATCTGTGTGGGATAGTTACATCAACTACAGGGAAAATATAAAAACATTACATATAAAAAAAAAAACACTACAAAAAACGAAAATACAAAACCAAAGACCCCGACTTCCGAAATTTTTATTAATAAAACCGTAGAAATAATATTGATTTAGAAATCGTGAGACTATTCATATCGCACCTTTGGTTGTAAATAAATATACAGGGTTAGTTTTCAAAGACCAGCCAAATTTAAGGATGTGGTACAGACCATCAAACTGAACAACTTTCTCCATGGCACAAATAGCGTAATCGCGAAAATTTTATTAAATGTCCGATAGAAAACTTCAATATCTACTCGACCTAAATGTATGGGACGGCTGAATTTTTATTCACGATTACGATGTTGGTCCCATGGAGAAAGTTGTTCAGTTTGATGGTCTGTACCACATCCTTAAATTTGGCTGTATAATAAATGACGCAAGTTTATTGTCGGTGACATACTATTAAGTTGAAGCAACAAATGCTTGACTTTTATTGTTGCTTCAACTTATTATATGCCATAGGTAATTAAATCGCAACATTTTAAATCAGGCATATAAATAGCCAGATTTACCAATCCCCACGACGGTAAGAGAGAGAGAGAGATGTTCGCTGACCTTGGCAAAAGTGAGCTGTGCGTCGTCGACGAGGCGGTCAACGTACAGCGGCTGCTGCAGGTACAGCTCGGGGTTGCGGCGCAGGATGGTGGCCAGCACGCACAGCAGCTCCACGCACAGCTGGCGCCGCGCCGGCGCCTCCACGCGCACCAGCGCCTCCTCCACCAGCAGCGCGAAGGCCAGCTCCGAGCGCGACATGTTCACCAGCGTCGGCTCCGCCGGGATCGAGTGGCCCTGTGGACGTGCAGCATGCCTCACTCCAGGTTTGATCACAACATACAAAGGTTCACAGCTTTATCAACTAAGTAGGTACCCCAGCAAGTTCAAATCCGACAATGATGCATAACAGCTATTTTTAATGTTACAAAAATATTTTTTTTACATTTAAGCGATGTTAGTATCTGCCTAATTAAATCGGAGGTTATAAGCTAGCTTGTAGCGGATATGATTGGAGGCTGAATTCCCAGTTTTCTATTTGACATTACAAACTTGAATGTTGTTTAATTTATGGTCTTCTTCTCTACTTTATTTTGCAATATTTATTGAAAAAATGTTCAAATATCCACTAATAAATAAGGAAAAAACCGTTTACTCGATAGTATTTGTTATTTATTGCTGCATAGTATCACAAATATTTTGATCAATAAAAACTTTTTCGGCGGTTTAATTTTTTTGTTAAAAAGTTTTTGTTTTATAATTTTTGTGGCTATAATGTACTAATTGATTGCTAAAGGGCAGACGTAATTATGTGGCACTAAATAGAGTACAACTCAGCATTCAAATCTGTGAGTGAACAATAAATGACCCCTATTTTCCCACCCTTAGGGTTGGAATTTTTTGCCAAATTTATATGGGACCAACTTGGAGTATACCCTTTCCAGTAAAAAAAGTATTATCAAAATCGGACTACTCTGTAAAAAGTTATGCGTGGTCGACATAAAAATATATATATATATACGCGTCGACTTGAGAACCTTCTCCGTTTTTTTTCGTCGGTTAAAAACAACCATTTTTGTTCTTGGAATTAGAAATAACTTAATCGTGATTCGTGTGTGCGTTTAAAGAGGGAGAGAAAGGCTACATTGCAGGGCTTTTCCGCGCTCAATCCTGTACGCTAAATAACTTCTGAAAAAGCATCAATCAGAGAAACATTGCAATACGTTCCTTCACACGTAAAATATTAAACGAACATATGATATCGCGAGGGATAACAGATATCGCGGTATCTATTGTGTTTCAAAAAAGAATTAAATCGTGCAAAAAATGCGTCAATAATGGCTGAATTTCTGCTGTGACAAGTGTTTTGGGTCTTCAAGGTTAAACTTAATTATTTTACAGAAAAATCAATTGGCACCGCCAAACTATTATTGGCTGCAAACTTCAATCGAAGTCAAGGTAATATCACGAAAAAAACAATTAAATCAGCTGCCGTTATTTACAAGTTTCACAAGTACTAACCTGAATTATAATTCCTTTTGGTGTTCGCAGCAATATATCCCAGACTAGTATATAGAAGTGTTTTGGCACGCGACACAGGCAGCCTTCTAATTGTCGCCGTTGTAACGGTGTCAACCTGTTATAAAAGTGGTAGGTTTTAAAGTTGCGCTGAAATATCAGCACCTTTCAAACATCAAGATTAATTTATGCAGCCCACAAACGGGTCAATCTTCATTATTATTCTTATTCCAGAAAATGCATGGCTCTTTAAGGATAAACGCGGCAGTAAATAGTAGAATATGCGGTGAAATATTTAAAACATCAACCGGGCACGAATCCAGAAACACATTGACATGGGCCTTAAACATAATTGGCGAAATGTGGGTGCACTTCTGCCTAACTCTTCGGCGATTACAGGCATGATGTTTATGTGTTATTTAAAACAAACGAAAATAATAAAAACATACCCTCTCTCCTCCGCCCAGTCGGACACGGTGAGCACTCTCTGCAGCAGCGTGCGCAGCTTGTACGGCGACAGCGCCTCCAGCTCGCCGTCGGCGCGCGAGTCGTCGGGGAACAGCTTCAGGTAGATGCGGATGGCCTGCAGCACCCAGCCCACGCGGATCTTCAGGATGCCGCGGAACATGTCCGGGCTGGTGGCGATCAGACGGCCCGAGTACAGCACGATTTCCTTATGAGGGAAGGTAGCTGTTTATTTGATATCCAGTAAATTGTCGCTGGGAACTTTCGTTCCCAGACTTTTTATAGGGCTAACTATAACAGGCATATCGTAGCACATTGCGAAACAGAAAAACGGTGCAAGCAGTATTTAATTGTGATTATTTATGAATGTATATAGTGACGAAATGTATTTATTGTACCTTTTTTACGATTTAATAATATTGCTAGTATTGTAATGATTTATTAAATGAATCTATTAATTGTTTACTTTTTAATAAGATTGTTGTGTACGCCTATAAGTGACGCATTTACAGGGTAATGAAGATTCGTGATGACCTATTGTTAGTATCCTTGTAAATATGTCTTTGGCGTGCCTTATAAATGAATAAAGATCTTGTAATATAAATACTAACCTGTTGTAACACTGCACCAATAACATCGTAAGGTTGTATAGTTGAGTACATGACAGACTGTATTTCGCCGGGCGTCATGGGTTTGTCAAAAACGGTCTCCTTCTGGCCAATCACTCCCACTGTTAGCTGTTTATACAAATGAAAATATTGTTAAAACTAGATGAGAATTAAATAATAAATAAATATTATAAAGGCTTATGAAAAAAAGGTAATGTATTGTATGTGTATAAAAACTTGTAAAGATGCGTATTAACTGAGCTTCTCTATTTTCTACATTTGTATAATTTTGTATTTGTCATAATTCATATGATTCATAATAAAGAGTATTTATTCTTGTATATTCTTTTTGATTAAGAAATGCAAAAGGAGTCAAGAATATACATATAATGTGTGTATACAGGGTGGCAGGGACATCGACGCGCAAACTGTAACCATGGATTCAGCACATGAGTTTAGACCCCATAGCGTCGAAATTTTTCGTCGGTTATTAAAAAAAAATATTGCTATTCCATACATTTTGACCGCGTAGGTATTGCACTTTTCTATGAAACAGAAGATTTTTTTTTTTGATAACCGACGAAAAATTTCGACGCTATGGGGTCTAAACTCATGTGCGGAATCCATGGTTACAGTTTGCGCGTCGATGTCCCTGCCACCCTGTATATACATAAACTGTGGTACACTGTAGTTCCTATCGAACTCTTGCGAAATGGCAGTGATTTTTTTGAAGGACTCATTATACGATCAAAATACTGTAGTAGGGATAGTTGCTGCTTCAAGAGCTCGCTTAAATCATTGAAGATTAAATGTTACGTGCGTAAAGACTCGAACTCGACAAAAGTAAACTACAAGGCAGATATAAATGGAAACATGGGAAAAAAGCGTAGGGGATGCATGTATATCGGGAAATAAAAGGGCGGTGTAATGACCTGTTTCCCGTTGACCAGCACCGTGGTGATGAAGGGGCTGATAGAGTCCACGGTGTGGTTGAGCAGCGACGAGCAGTAGCGCACGGCGCGCCAGTGTCGCAGTACGCCCGCGCTGTGGTACAGGCTCTTCAGTGCCTCCAGCGCCGTATTACCGCTCACCTGTGCGGTACAAAGAAAATAAATTCATTTGACTTAGGCATACAATACAAACAAATAAAATATAAAAAATGAGATATAACAGATTCGGTACGAGATTTCGTATTAACACGCAGTGTTAATCTTTGTAAGAAACAGGTAGAATTAGAATTATATCAAAATCGTATTTTAAATATTTGATCACCAAGTAAGACAGATACACTGTAAATGCATCTGGTTCCGGACTTTAGATTAGATACCGATAATATACGCACCTCAAACATAGGTCCCTCCCTTTCTATTAAGATGCCCCACAGCTGACATTGGGCAAAGATATTGTCGAGTGACCTCAGGGCGGCGACCACGTCGGGTGTGGAGCGGTTTTTGAAGACTTCGTAGGAGATGTTCTCTTCGCAGTACGTGAGCGTGCGCGGTACGTCCGTCAACGACTGGTAGCCGATGTACTCATGCTCTAGCTGACGGAACTGAGTGAACATCTCCGACGGGAACTCGCCTTGGCTCATGAAGTCCAGATGTTCTGTGGGCAATTTATTTTTTTGTTAAACAGCACAAGTCAAAAACTGTGTTCATTTTTATGTCGGCGTTGGGTCATGGTGCGCCAGAAAGATACCAGTTCTATACATACATATATTTAGTATGGTCAGATTGATGTGGTCGATACAAATATATTGATACCTCATTTGTTAATAAAAATCAATCAAGCCGTTTAGGACTAATAATTTTTATTTAGCTATAACTTTTCACTGACAGATTGTTTTTTATGGTGTCTTATTAAAAGTTACTCCTAATTGCATAGCATCTATTTCATTAAGAAAAGGACAGAAGATAAATATTAGTTTAGTCCTGTCAAATTAGTCAGCGCCTGACGTAAATTGACGTATTTTTAGTAGCCATGTTTTTAAACTGTCTATGGAGTAGGTATCTTAATTTGACAGGACTAAACTAATATTTTATCTTCTGTCCTTTTCTTAATGAAATAGAAAGAAAAAGATGCACAGAACTTAAATTTAGTTTAGTTTGTGAACAAGGGAATCAGGGCCATTCACAACATATCTTAGTTTTATATACATAATTATGTTGTGTGTTTAGAGTTCTGTAAACTACCTGTGGTAAAAAAATATACGAGTTTGTAGTTGCTATTATATGATTATGTCGTCAAGGTATAAGAAAAAGAATAAGATTACTTGCCCATGCATGAGCTAGAGATCAAGTTCTGGAGCCTCCCGAGGCGCACTTTGACGCCGTCGCAGTGGCCCTTCTTGAGCATCGCGAACAGGTCCAGCATGTGCGTGAAGTGCGGGTCGCGCATGTGCTCCTCGCGCACCAGCAGGCACACCGTCGGCCGCCCCGACAGGCGCCAGTATCTACGAACATGTTAGTGACACTACTGAGACAAGACACATTATGTACTTATTCTTTTAGGATTTCTAACAAAAGATATACACAATACTTGTCACTGTATTTGAGGGAAGGGGGGGCTGAGGTCAGAGGAAAAGGAAGAAGTTAGAATATCTCAAAACTAGTGTAGTATAAAATAACATCATATTATGTAAAAAAAAACCTCTTTACTGCGTCTTTCTCTCCGTCATTCAAATCAATTGGTAATCTATTTTGACAATGTATTGAGAATGAGGTACAAAGTCAAATACTTAATGTATTATAATAAGGCACATAAAATACACTTTTGAATGTCAAAATTTACAATAAAGTAGAATTGATTCTAGTTGCCTCTTCCAAACCATAGTTACTCTTTTAAGTTTTACAATATTTTACAAAAACTAAATACCCAACAAACGAGTTTAAATATCATTGAAACGTACGTGAGAATGTAATGATTAGTTAAATATTTCGGACAGTTTCCAAAAAAAAAGAAAGATATTCAGATCGCACTTGTGGTGTTAAATTAACAGTGTTTAGTTTGTGTCTTACTTGCCAACGAACTGCAGCTCAGTCTTAATGTCGTCGATGAGCAAAGCCATGTCTCTGTACAGGTAGAACTCCGACACTTCGAATATGAGGGGGTAACACAGCACGGTCATGCCGCACACCCTGTATATCTGAAGCAATGTATGACTTCTTAGCATTTTGATTGCAGTCTTAACTGTGTCAACGCAGAACTTATCTACGAATTTAGCACTATGAGTAGCATCCATAAGTTTATTCAGCGTGAAAATATCAGGAACAGGAAACCATATTTATTCATTAGGACGAGATTTGGGATGGAACCAGACTGCTCTACAGAATAGACCGACGACTTGGTTTTACGCTATTATGAGCTATACTTATATGACTACGAACTAATACTTCATTGTGTAAAAGAGGAATATCAGACATACCTTGCTCGTGCCGAGAGAGCCCACGGGTCTTATGGGACGTCCGGTGAGCTTCAACTTCGGACAGACCCCTAGCTCTCGGTACACATGCACCAGCTGCGTTGAACTGCACACCTTCGGAAATAAGTTATTTATGCATTATGCTTAGACTAATATTTTTTGTTTCCGTATGAATATAAATCAGTCCGAGAACTTTACTAAAACGAAATTTTCACTCCATTATCACTTTTCACGACATGTAAGGATAGCTGATGGAACTTCATTCTTTTCGGATGTGTTAGTAGTCACGAGCAAAACTATATTACTATAGACAGATCGCCAATAATATCTGATTTCATGATTAATTAGAAATAAAAAAAAAAACATTTATTCGCTTATAACGTAGCTAGGTATGCAGATAAGATGGATTTTTTATAATAATAGATCACAACACATAGACACATAGGTAGGTAGATATTTATGCTTCCAGTGAGATGTCACATATTTTTGCAATATGAGCGGCATTGATTGCAATATAGAAGAAAACTCGGCCGATATTTTGATGACAACGAGGTATCACTTAATGCCTGGTACATGGCGACATTAGTTACCACTAGCGCCATCTAGTATCGAGTAGCAGAACCAATAGAGTCAAGATCCTTCTAGAAATTCCGATGCTAGAATTTTCTAGAACTATCGACATCTGGTCAGTCGGGGTCAGTATGTACTCGAACCTTCTAGATGTTTCTACAATAGAAGGTTCTAGAACTATCTGCGACACTATATAAGGCCAGGATGAACTACGACCGAAGCAGAGTTGGATAAGCGATACAAGCGAATACATCGAAAGCGATCTTCAAGTGCGACTTAAGTGCAATTGTGTTTTATAATTAGTGTGTTTGAGTTGTTATTAGTGTTGTTCAACTAAAGTGTAATTTTTGGTAATTTATATCGGCAGTTTTAATTGTCACGAACCCCGAAGCTCGTAACAATATTTTGGCGTTGCTTGTCTCGTCAGATAGTTTCGGTGTTTCTTCGATGTCACATATTTATGCCCCTAATTGTGTATGCCTTCCACGGATGATTAAATATATTTGCTGTCTTGTCTTTATAAATGAAATCAAATATTATTGCCGTACTGTCCATTGAAATATATTTATGCTCGTGACTGTAGCTGTTACTTACAGTACGCGATCGTTGATTTGACACAATATTGTCTCTTTTTTAAGTTTGACTTTGTAGAGCGTCATATGTCTACTTATACCTACGCTGCTACGTTCGGCTATACGCGTATATTAAGGCCCGGGTACATAATTATTATGTAAATCTAACCTGGACAGGTTCAACTTCGTGCGGCGTCTGCGTCTGTATACCGTACGTGCCCATCATGGCCTGCAGCCGCATAGACTCTGCTATTAACACCACTTGAACTACCAGATCTGTTGCTATACCCTGCGACAAAAATCATCATGAAATATATTTGTACCTATACTCAAAATGAATTATTATTTCTATGCGTATTGCGTAGGTTGGAAAAAGCACAATTTAGGTGCGTAGATCATTTAATATAAATGCAGCATGTAGAAGTGAAGTATAATTTCTGATCAGCGAAGGGCAAACAGGCGCGAAGCGACTGCGTGACGCGACTCTATTAGAATAATTTCTATTTCATGGGAATAGTTCTACCAGAATCACGTCACACCGTCGCGTCGCGCCTTTCTGCGGTAGCCTTTATTATTCAAAATTAAAATGTAATTTACGTAAATAGAAGAAAATAAGACTGTTCTTTCCTTTTTTACCATAAAAGTGAATTTAATAATGCCTTGGCATAGCTGCTCCATGCAAGTGTAATGCAAAGAAATTATTTCACAGAATGCCGTGCAGTTTTTGTAGCTGATGCCGACATACATTTACTCAATACTTACACCAGTTGGTTTGCCCTGCGTGTAATACATGAAAGTAAAATAATTTTGAATTTTAAACCAATCAATACATACTATAATAAAATAGTAACGAAGTCAATACTGTATATCGAATATTTTTGGAAAAAAGTTAATGCTACCAAGTGTGGGAAACGAGTCTGATGACGAAAATATAGTTTTTAGAATTTTTGTCCGATTGTCTGTTTGTCTGGATGTATGTTCGGGATTACCGCTAAAACGGCTGAACAGATTTGGATAAAGTTTGGCACACAGATAACCCGAACTTACACAGAGGGTAATTTTAATAAGTACCGTTAGGACGTTCCCGTGGGATATTTTCCGACATCTACTTACGCGGACAAACGCTAGTGATACACAACGAGTACAAAACAGATAATTTCGCTATGATTTTGATTAGAAAGATGAATATCATCATCATAATTATTTTAGTCTAAAAACCACCTCTGTTGAACATAGGCCTCCCGCATCCAGAGTGATGCAAACTTCACGACTGGGTGAAGTTTGCAGGATCCCTCTGGATGTGGGAGGTATAGGTAGGATAGCATACGCTATTTGAACGCGTAAACCTCAATTTGTACAGACGCCAGCAGGTCAAGCTACCCGAAACTGTCAAATTTTCCCAATCAATCAACCGATAAAGTTGAAAATCTATTAAAGAAATTTGCCAGATTGTAGTAGCTTGATGTGCTGGCGTCTGTAGTAAACTTGAACAAGCGCCGCACCGTCTAGTAACAGTAATGAGAAACATAATTATTTCTGTTATCGCGCAGAGTTAACGCGCTCGAGTAAGTGTGGTCACTCAGGTCGTTAGTCTACACTGCCCGCCGCCCTTCGGGTAGGCGTAAAAAAATACAGAATTATAATAAAGCATGGATAAACTTGGAACTTTCTAGTGCCATGAGTGTATACCTGAAAAGCAGAATACCGTCCAGCGCGTCGAGGTCTGTTGTACGAAGGCAGGTACCTCCTGATGGGGTCCAGTTCGTTGACGTGCAGCAGTCCACCGGTTAGCAGCTGAGCCAACACGAACAACGATTGCGCCCAGAGGAACAGACCACCTGTGTCTAATACATCAAGTTTATATATATAATACACATTCATTAAATGTACTTTAGTTTACATTATGCGCGGTAGCGGCGTCTCTCAATTATTCTGGCAAAGCGTGTTTTGTTCTATTTAAATATATAAGCAGTTGTTTTCTGTCACCAGTTCTCCAAAACCCGCCTCCTCTTAACCCGTGCTACACCCTCCCACCTCCACAATTTGAACAAGGATCACCATGAAATCAAAATCAAAAGTCATTTATTCAAATCAGGCTAAGAATCAGCACTTTTCGAAAATTACAAAAGGCAGTCCCCCAAAAACGCCCGCCCTTCATCACTTCCTAGTTCCTAGTGCTATCGCTGGGAAGAAGTGGCGCAACAAACTCCCCAGCAGCACAGCTGTCTGTTTAGTTAGAAAATACTTGATTGTATACAATACTAGGTATGTTCAGTAATTAACGTTACAAGACACAGAAAAACAAATATAATAAAAACTATACGTACTCAAGCTAAAAAATAATTAATTAAAATTAAAATGTAAATAAAAACTTACTACCTAAATAAAAGCCTACAGGCATAAAGGGCGTGACAGCTTACATATTTATGCATTGCTGGGTTCTGTTCACATAGCTGTCACTTGAAGTCACAAAAAATGATAGTCATGTGATCATCATAATGATAATCCATCGAAGTAAAATAAATAAGTAAGGTAATACTAATAACAACAATTGGTCAGCAAGACGACCAGTCACCACAAGCAGCACCCGTTCACGAGCATAACGCAAAGATCAGCCATTACCCCCTCGCCATATTTGAGGGAAGGTGGCAAGCCGACCCCCGACGCTACCGCAAGCAGTGATGACGAACTTGCTGCCGGTTGTTCAGGCAAGAATAATATAATCAATCGTTGAGGTCACTAGCTAACCACATATTGCAATCAACTCATCAAAAAACATTAAAATGAGTCGATTAGGTATGTCAATAATACATTAAAATAATATTAAACTGAATTGACTTATACGGTCAGATAAAAATAAATAATTATATGAACTCATATAACCTGTCAGTAAGCTAACTCTGGAAAAAGAACATAATAAACATTGTCTTGAGTTAATCAGGGCGACCAATTATTACTATCGTGTAAGTAGTCGTTGATGGAACAAAGGTTTGATTTTACTTGAGCTTTAGTCTAGCAAAGAAGAGGGTTATAAAAGTTTATACCAAGCCCAACAAATGAGCTATGAACCTTATGAAGCCGGTGAAAGGGGGGCAGTTACTGTTTGGCATTGGCAACTATGCCAACTATTAGAGATGTTTTAATCTTTTTTCGCCATGACATCACAGGATTTGTAGTGTGTTCGTATCGTGTAGGCATGTCATTTACAGAACGACACATGATAGAGTTGCGAGTAATAATAATTATCAATTTAAATGTTGAGGAACGATTTCATAGAAAATCCTGTGTTTAAAAATGCAATCGGTAGGTACCTACTGACTAAAGTTTAATCTATCGGGGAAAGCATTTATGCGGAATAGTTTTGCAAAAGGAAGCTACTACTCAAAGATACAAATGAAAAAGTGTTAGATAATCGCGTTAAAAAGCGTATTAGTTACAGTCGAAACTTAAAAAAAAAAAAGTTAGTACGCACATTGTACTAATTTTTTCATCGTAAGTAAATAACGAATTACTCTAGTGAGAAAAAGCGAAATTCAAAGAAATATGGAAAATATTTATTCAAGAAAAATTAAACGCATTTAGATCACCGAAAACTCGAGAAATATAAGTAGGTGTGGTTAAATACAAAAAAAAAAAAAAAAAATACGAATAAAGTGTTAGACAAGAAGAAAACAGTCATTCTCAATGTTGTTACATTGTTACCTTTTTCATTACCGTCACTGGGGTGACCTGGAATTGTTGAATTGATTTTTAAATATCGATATTTATACACATTCTTTATTGTACCAATTTAGCTGGTATCTACCCAATATTTTTTTAATTCCCAAACTCATACGCCGTTCATACATTTTTGTTTTTTTGAGTACCCCATTAATAGGTTCTTAATAAGAAACCAAGCAAAAATACAAATAAAACATATCAACTAAAATACATTGTTGTATCATCATCATCATCTACCTAGCCTTTTCCCAGCTATGTTGGGGTCGGCATCCAGTCTAACCTGGATGCAGCTGAATACCAGTATACATCGTTGTGTATCGTTGTAAATTTGATTGTGTTCTTTTGGCTTCCTATTAGATCTGTAGGTAAATGATTTAATTGAAAAATACATTAGAACTTACTTGCAGGTAATCTGCGCACTGAATTTGGTTCATTGCGCTCATTTTCTATACCCTCGCGAGGAACGTAATAATACCAAGGAATAACAGGATCTGAAATAATTACATATTATCATTAAGGAAGGAGTAACAACAGTAATTTTATTTAGCAAAATATGAGTTAGGTGTAGGCTCTGGTCAAACTGATGCGAACGCGGGATGCAACTGCGTGCGTCTGTTATTTTACAGACCAGGGTGTCACGCGACTATTCGCGCCAGTCTAATCACCTCCGTACAAGTCAGTTGACACAATCGGCGCGAGCGAATTTCGTCACGCTTTCCGCGCAGTACTTGCCTCACTTTGGAAAGAGCTTAAAAAAACCGGCCAAGTGCGAGTCGGACTCGCCCATGAAGGGTTCCGTTACGTTACGATTTATGACGTATTAAAAAAAAACTACTCACTAGATCTCGTTCAAACCAATTTTCGGTGGAAGTTTATATGGTAATGTACATCATATATTTTTTTTAGTTTTATCATTCTCTTATTTTAGAAGTTACAGGGGGGGGGGGGGGACACATTTTACCACTTTGGAAGTGTCTCTCGCGCAAACTATTCAGTTTAGGTTTAGAAAAAAATGATATTAGAAACCTCAATATCATTTTTGAAGACCTATCCATAGATACCCCACACGTATGGGTTTGATGAAAAAAAAAAATTTTGAGTTTCAGTTCTAAGTATGGGGGACCCCCAAAATTTATTGTTTTTTTTCTATTTTTGTGTGAAAATCTTAATGCGGTTCACAGAATACATCTACTTACCAAGTTTCAACAGTATAGCTCTTATAGTTTCGGAAAAAAGCGGCTGTGACATACGGACGGACAGACAGACAGACAGACATGACGAATCCATAAGGGTTCCGTAGCCAAATGGCAACGGAACCCTAAAAAGGGTAACACACCTCCAAATTCGTCCATATAAATCCTAGTTTTCAGTAGTTTCTGGTACTCTTCAACTTGATCAGGCAGGGTGCGGAACACGCCGTCAATAATCATCATTACATAGAACAAAGGCCACTCTGACTCGATACCATCAAACTCCTTCAGTTCTCCTTCATGGTAGTACCTCCTGTGCGGATCTTCTAGCACGCACTTGTACCCATCACGGCTGAACCTTTTGAACCCACATTTGCCTTGCAAACGTCTTAAAATATTAGTTTTTGTTAACTGAACTAGGTGTTCCTCATGCGTGGCAAAAGCCGGGAATGATATTGTTGGTAATAATGCAGCATCAACACCCTAAAACACAAATCTAAGTTTCATTATTCATTTCAACTAAGTTAGTAAAACAGTGCATATTTTATCGCTTATTGCAGATTTATAGTTTAAAGAATTCTTTGCAGTTCATCAGGCAGTCCCAGTTTTTATCAGTAAGATGATACAGTAAAACCCGTTTAAGACGATTTCACAGGGAACCAACCAAAAACGCGTCTTAAGCGAGAAAGCGTATTATGCGGGATAGGGAAAATAAAACGTACTACATGTTATTATTTATTATGTTCTAATTTCGTATATGTAGGTATTAAATTATACATTTATAAATAACATTAAACACTAACCCCCTTATTACAAAACAAGGTTTTTCTTTAGATCAGGTTTAAACCACCGCGCCAGTTATTGAATTAAGAGGAGGCTCCCTAATTTCATGTAAATTTGAACTAATATTCTGGGACAGTCACACATGCAATCAAAATTGAACTTTATTAGATAATATAATGGATCTTTTATCTTTGCATGTATAAGACAGAAACGTAATTGTAACATTTTCGCCCGATTCATTATTTATTCGAAAATCATGTGTTTTTTAAGGATTATTGCATTTTTTTTCAAGATGGCTCAGCCTTTATGTCTAAAATAAATGTTCACAGTAAGAAAATATACTTTACTATCGACCCATAAGACATTTTTTCTCTAGATCAATTATTACTTTAGTTATAAACGAAATAAGAATTGAGACTTACGACATTTAGTTTCGAGCTCCAACGCGATCAAGGAGTGCACGCGGTATTCAACTTTATTACTGATGTGTTAGCGGCCTAACCCGCTTAACGGCCAGCCGGTTCGTCAGTGCCGCGCTGTGCGCCATCGTGAGAGGGTGTATCGCTCGCGCGCGCGTTCAATACGTATTTTATTTGGGAGTTATTTTAATAAAATTCACATTATAACGCTACCTATACAATGGGAAACAAACACAATAAAAGACGTCATGAACAGAAGAGAATGAAAGACGAAAGCTTAAAAAATATTGCAAGAATCATGAGAAGCAAAGCAGTATTTTTTTATTAGTATTTTTTTTTTAAATACGTATATATTATTTTGACGAAACGTCTAATCTAAAGTATAAAATTGTATGACACAGTCAATCGATATTCATACAATTTTATACTTTAGGCTATGGTAATACGGTCCTATTTTCAATGGAGCCAGTAAATTCCGCGAAGATTTTTCCGCTGTCTGAACTTCGCCAAAAATGTAAACAAATATGAGTTTATGGAAAAATAATTTTAATTTCTACACAATAAAGTTTAGTTTACGCTACAACTTAACACATTTTTATAACTTTTTCAATAGTGCTAGTCACTCTGAAATGAACTTAATTGCCATTAAAATAAAGTTGATATTCCTTTAACTTGAAATAACGTCAATTTGAAACAAATAAAATTTAAATATAGATATCTCTATGATGATCAGATAAATTTGATTTGATTGCAGCCGCCCTATATCATAACTACTGCTAATAATTATTATTGCATGCAACTACAACTTAGCGCGTGGGTTCAAGGCCAGATTGTTACAGTTGTGTTGGAGATTGTGAGAACATAGGAAGCTATGGAGGCGATTTGATTGTATTAAGTACCTATATAACAATATTATAAGTAGTATAACAATTATGTTGTTTATGCTTATATATAAATTGTTGAAGATGTTTTATCCGAATAATGACTAATAAGTATATACTCTCTTAGGAAAAAAAAATTAAGGCAAATTTCCCGAATTTGAATGTCATCCGGAACAAGGAAACTTATTGGAGACGCCTTCTCAGTTGCATAATGTAGTTTCTGTTCCTGCGAAATCATGATGCAAGTTGTTGCAGTTTTTGTCTGGCTTGTTAATTTTGATGGCGTCACAGATGTATTTGCGAGCTGATAAAATTTTTATTTTACAAAAAAGCTTTTTGTCTTTTATAGGGTAACGTGTGTCGGTCATGAGTTTCTGCATGTTATTACAAAATCGGCGCAAAATATGATTTCTACAGTTAATCTTTTCGACTGTAATGTTTGCGTAGGGCCGTGACTCAATAATTTTTGTGTAGGTACTGCTATCGCCATCTGCTATAAATCGTCCATAAATAATGTTGTGCATTTCAATCGATTTTTTTAAACCTGCTATGATTGTTGCTTCCATGCCTGTAGATGGGACGTCATAATTTTTGTAACATACGAGGGCGACACTGAAAGTTTTTAGAACCGGCCACTTGTAAAGGATATAATAAAGAAATAAGTTCAAATTTTGAAAATGGAACTCTGCCAATTTTATTGTGTATGTATTTTATATAATAATAATAACGTTTATTTATAAACATGCTGCAGATTTACTATAACTTATCTTAAAAAAAATATAGAGGACACAGTTGCTCATTTGCCTGAACTAGGTGGAACCTGTTTCAGGCTAGAAAGGTGCAAAAAAAAATTAACAACTGAGAAGACTAATTAAAAATTAATATTACCTTAAAAGACTAACATGTTTTATTTACAGACAACGAGTAAATCCTCTGTCTCACTGTATGATATGCTAAGTAAAAATTGCAGAATAACCTTTTTACAGTCGCAATTATTTAATTTATAAATACTTTTTTTCCTATTTAATTTATTGTATAGAAATGGACCTAAAAATGTATAAAATCTGTTTACAAAGAAATATTTAGAGGATGCATTGGACTTACATGCAATTTACAGACAGAATTTTATTCATTTGTCATTTGTTTACGATTTGGCGGCAAATTGAAAATTGTCTGCGTCACGTCAGCATGAATTTAACGCGAGAAAAATTTCGTACAATGATTTTTTATGACTTTCGATGTCATTTAAGTCAACAAGAAAGTTATGATTGACTTCGATTGGCCTTTTACGATGAAATGCCATCTCGCGCCACTGTTTACAACTTGTTTAATGCGTTTAAACGTGGTCGCACTAATCTCACCGATGATCTGCGTGAGGGACGGCCTTTTACGGTGACGACTGAAGATAACATCAGTTTTGTGCGGCGTATGATAGATACTGACAAAAGAGTGACTTATCAGCAGATTCGGACAAGCTTAGGCATCGGTATGAGTCAAGTGCACAACATCATCCATGAACATTTAGCGGCCAGAAAGCTTTGTGCCCGGTGGATACCTCATAATTATTTCCGAAAATAAAAGAAAAACTTCGAGGAAAACGTTTTATGGACGCCGAGGAAGCAGTGGCTGCATTTCAAAATGCCGTCAAAGAGACCCCTACGGACGAGTGGGCAAATTGCTTTTCTCAGTGGTTCCATCGGATGCAGCGATGTATTGATGTAAATGGACACTATTTTGAAAAGATATAATTTTCAGTGTCACCCTCGTATATGGTCTTTTATAGCATTTCCACTTTTTTGACAAATGCATCATTACTTTTTTTTACTAAATTGTTTCAACTGAGCATGACTACCACCACTTGCTTGTATTCCAGCTACAGCGTCTTTATGTTCTGTTCCGATGCCTCTTTTGAATTTCTTATTGCACATCATGCACTGCAAATTTAGCCGAGAAAAAAGTCAAATTTTGGTGTTCAGAAACCAATTGAATCGAGTTTAATCCCCAGTTAAAAAAGAGATTTATGATCAGCAACCACTTGCAACTTATCATAAAAAATCGTATATCAATAATACGTCTTCCAGTTGAAAAGAAATGAAGTTTCAGCCATAAATGTAAAAGTAAGTAGATATCTGAACTATTCCGATAAGCTGTTTTTGACTTTAAGCATCTCGAGCTGGCAACGAATACTTCTGTATTAAATATGAGCCTTATTCTTACCTCGTTACTTTTATTATTGGAAATGTTGTTTTTGTACCAGTTTAAAAAACATTTTGTTTTGTGTTGTTTAACAGACGTGATGGATATTGATATCTAAACACGATAAAAAAAAACAGATTTCTCAACTCATACTTCAAGTAACACCACCAGTGGTCATTGACTCCAAAAAACAAACAATCATCAATTCCAATCTTTTTAATTTGTCGATTTTAGACTGCGGAGTTTCTCTAGCTAATTTAATTTGACCATGTTTTGAGTAATGTAGTAGTTAGTATTAAATAAACTATTATATTTCATAAAATAAAATATATATAATAATATAAAGGTGTTTCTATTCCATCCATGTTCGCTATTCTAAAATCAAAATACGTAAAGTTAGAATTTTGCGTCGACGGGGCGACCTTCGGCTCGCTCGCGGAAGCGAAGCGCGGCGTGGCGGGGCGCATGGGGCGGAGCTTGCGTGGAAATTATTTCAGAGTGCCTGGTCTTAAGAACCTAAATGTTATAGAAATGCAGTTCTTTATACAATAATGACAACTTAGTTCGGTGCTAAGTTGTCATTTTTGTATAAAGAACTTTATCTAAATCGAAATAAAGTTCGAAAAACAAATACTGGCTCAGAGGTTTAGGCTAGAACTAAAGTTAGGTTTCGTTTTGTAATAAGACGGATAGTGTAGGTATTTATAATTACGTGATTTAAAGTAATCACTTATTTTGGTTTGACAGAAAGATTTTGATCCATTAGCAATTATGTTGGTACAAGATTTTCAACATACTTAATTTAACTTTTGCAGTGCGTCTTCGTTTTGATTCAAGATATATATAGGTACGTGTTGTTGGCGTATTAAGCGTATTAAACGGAATGACGAATCGTGGCGGGATATGATCGCGTACTGGATTTTCAACTCTGGATGTTGAGCCGAACATTGAGAATCCAACAGAGCGCATCCCAGCGCGTCAAAAACACACACTGGTGGATTTTCAACTTTCGGCGCTAAGCATAGCGTTGAAAACCCAGTGGTCGTAAAAAAATCGCTGCAGCAAATAGCACCCGTGTGACAGGTTCACACGGGTGCTATTTGCCGCGGCCCACCATTTCAATTTAAAATTCAAATTTCAATTGAGTAAGCTGCAGGTTAATGCGTGCAAGTGGTGTATAGGCTCCTTGCAGGCTCTAGCTCAATATTCATAAATATTTACGAAATACGACGTCATTTAGAAGTTGAACTTCATTTACCTTGGAACTTGATTCGCGCGGCAGCATAGTTTCAAAAATACTCCTGTTGCGATTATGAGCATCAATATCTACATAAACTACACTCCATGACGCTCCTTTGTCTCCGAAGAGATTGCATCCATTGATGGCTTCCAGAGCCGCCTTAGCCATGCCTGAAATTTAATTTTATGTATAACATCACTTGTCCAAAATACCTGCTAAGTGTCTATGTTGTTTTCATGCATTACATACCAATTGAAGATGCATGAATTTCCGGCTTTCCATCATTATATTTAGATCCTCTTTCCCACATGCCATAGTCTGGTGTTCTGTATGCACGCTCCACATAATATACTAAATTTTGGACAAATGCCACCTCATCCTGTTAAAAACATAAGCCAGTATTATGGATACTTAACACTTTAAAATATTCTTCAGTAACTGAATGACAACTCATACTCCTTTACCTGGGTATAAATAATCTGTAGTCCAGATGTGATCATTTGTACAAGAAACAGTAGATATAGGGAGACAACATCTATCTGCAGATGATGATACTGTTCATCCGTCAGCACAGGTTCCCCGGTAGTGAGGTGGAACTTGACATGTAGTGCGTGAGCAGTGCTCTGGCGCGTTTTAAAGGCCTCCACCCGCGCCGACTGTTTCACCCAGCACTCCAGGATGCCACGCATGCACTTGACAGTGCTCTGACCCAGCTCATACGATTTTCCTCGGTCATCATCAATTCGTCTGAAATATTTTATAATTCAAAATCAAAATGAAAATATTTTATATTTATATATTTTTTAAATATTAGTTAGGCCTCTAATATAGCAGGATACTATATTATATAGTAGGGTTGGCAACCCTAGTTGCAATACTATGTATTTGGAAATAACATCTTAATCAGATCATAGACATGTCTAAATCTTAAATTTTAAAATACTAATTACCTGTATGCCTGATGTAAGCCCCATACTGCTGATGCACAGTAAATACTATCCCTCACACTGCCTATGTGGAGGTCTGATGACAAAACTGGAAATAGGCCAGTGATAGGGCTTTGAAACCTTAATAACTGTCTTTTAACTGAAAAAAAGTAGGGCTCATTAGTAAAACATTAGAAAAAAAAACAACATTAATATTTGTATAGGCCAGGTGTTTTAGTCTGCTGAATGTTTTTGAATATTCTCAACTTAGTATTTGCAAAGAAACAAATTTTAAGATATTGATAAAAAAAGGCAAGTAGATATAACTGTTGCCTATTTTGAGAAATGACTTCTCCTTTTACTAGGCAAGTACCTATGTTTTTTTTTTTGTACTAAGGTAAGGTATACATACAAATTCCGGTTTAGTTAATAATGGTGAATTCTCTGTGGTATTATACATACCTATGACATAATATATATCCAGTTGGCGGACCGTGTCTTCATAATTAGATAGCTTTAAAAATTGTTGAGAATTTATGTCATCAATACTTCCTTGACGGATCATTATTTCTGGAATAGGCTGTAAAATTATAAGTAATAATAATTCATGTACGTAAAATACAACAATTTTTTAACAAAATTTAAAACTCTTAGTATGTTGTTGCTTAGCTTTCAGATACAAGATGAAATGTGTAAGTTTAGGCAAGTTTATAATAAGTAAGAAATATTAAATGTAGTGCATGTAAATAGAAACGAGAATTGACAAAAAAGTACCTGTGATCCCACTCTGTATGTAGAAATTGAAATATTTCAAAGTTCTACAGAAACAACGTTCGGACTCCTAACATCATGACTATTTAGTTCTTAGCATACAATTGAAATTATTTATATTACACAATTATTTATATTCCAAAAATATTCAATAGTTCTAATGATATTTACAATTAACTTTGTATTGTATTTATTTTTTTGACCACTATTTGACATTGGTTGTGATTGAAACTTGAAAGAAAGGCAGTGTCAGTGTCAGTGTTGTAGTAGGGCCACAAGGTCACGCACCATCATGGAATTAGTAAGTACAGACGCCAGCAGGTCAAGCTACTACAATCTGTCAAATTTCTTTAATAGATTTTCAACTTTATCGCTAAAGTATTAAGGTTCAAGGTTGATTGGGAAAATTTGACAGTTTCGGGTAGCTTGACCTGCTGGCGTCTGTACCAAGAAATTAGTATCTTGGAAATACTTTTAGAATTTTATAAATATTTATGATTCGTTCAGAAATAGCTTCTACCCGTGACTTCGTTTGCGTGAAATTTCTTGTTCCCCCGATCCACCCCGTCGCATCGCATCGCCTGCCTGCGGAACTACTTCGTTTTCGCTTCTCTAAAGTTCTTTCTTACATTTTTTCTTTTTGCTCGGCTGCTAAGCCGCGCGTTTTTAATTTTTGACGTTCAAAAGTGCCTTTTAAAATAAATGATTTAACTTTGGCTTTAAGAGTTATGGCCACAGAACACATATATACTCTTAACGGAGGTTATGGCGTGATGTTAAATAACCTATAGCCCTCGGTGACATTATACATTTCCAGTTTAAGCTGACTTCTCACTGTACGAAAAGCCTATACAATGTCGAGGTCGTATGCTGCACTGGTTGGCGTCATCACGTCAACGCCGACTGTCGCTGAAAACCAGTGTTGGGGCTCTATCTCATGGTCTTAGCGTTATGCTGAGTGATGACCGTTTTGCGTGGATGTGACGCATATTTACCCCCAACTTGTAATTTTTTTTAGTTCATGTTGTGTATGTATCTGTTTGCCGCGAATAAATGTATTTTCCTTCTTCTTTTTTTCTTTCTAGGTCAGCTAAAACTGGAAATGTATAGCTAGATATGTCGTCCTCGTCGTGTTTTAGTTTAGTTTGATGTTTTAGAACATTTAGATATGTACATCGAAATGTCTGTTAAAGTATTGGGTACACAATGAATGCTATTCAATTTGAGAGTTTAGAGAAAAGTGATGAATTCTGGGAATTATTTTCAATAATACATAAAACATATATAGGTTTTCTCGAATAAATTACATGAATTTTCGCCTAGGCTTTATGGGGTGTTTATTTGTTACAATGGGTCTCACTTTCACAAACGAATACGTCAAAGGTGATTTATTGATCCTTTTCACAAGTTTTCACAAGCTATTAGTTCATACTAATTCCATGCAATCCACAGGCACAGCACAATCGCGAATGTAGATTAACGTCAAATTGACAAATGTCAACGTAACACTGATTAAAAAAAAAAAACGAAAACTATCAGAGATCAATCAAACAAAACCTGCAATGGAATATATTTTGTCTGATGTGGACAAAGAGTAAACTATTATAGGATGTGGATAATAAATAGATCTCATTTATGTCTTATTTGATTGTCTGATCAAAACAGATATACAGGTTGGTTATTTTCTGCGTGCACCTTCCAAATAAACAAGCAATGATCGACAAAACATAACATTTATTTATTAGGCATTTTATTCTTTATTAGAAGGTAGAAGCTATTAGATTGTGTGTGAATACACTTCGTCAACGAGTATGAATAATGACACGAGGGAAATATCTTCAGAAAGTGATAACAATCACAGCAGAGACACCCAACAGGTTTTGATCAATAATATTTATATCTATGGATTATCACACTAATGTCACAAACACAGAACTTACCTACTTATCTTATAGGGTCACAAAACTATTGTGTGTTTATGGCACCTTTATACTTTAACATAAAAATACCTAACTGCTAACATCTGTTGTGGTTTAACCTGAATATGTATGAATGAATGTATGAAACTATGAATATGTGTATTGTTATTATACTTGGTACTCAAATATTTTATTGACAAGTTCAATATAATATTTATTTGGGAACTTTGTCCTGTAATTCAACCTGGCTTTTATTTTGTTTTTAATTGTTTTCTTAAATATAATTGTGAATAAGTATTTATTATATTGAAAAAAAAAATCAAGTTAGGTAATATTCATTCAAATAAAGGGGCAAAGTTACACATTATTAAAACCATTTTTTTTTTGTGATTAACAATTGATTGAATAAAGCAAACTTGCATGTACAGACGCCAGCACATCAAGCTACTACAATCTGTCATTTATAGATTTTTTTTTCTACATTTTTTTAGTGGTTTTGGAAGAGTGAATAGCGTTTTTTATTACATTTATTCATTTTACATGATATTCTAAACCCAAATCAACGATATTTTCCATACTTGAAAAAAAACTATCCAGTAAGTATTTACTGTAATAAATCGCAATATCACATACTTAGCCATTGAATTTATTAGTGATATATTTACACAATTATTTCAATAAATATCACTATCATTCTCAACCACATCCTGTATCTGTTCGCTCTGGGTTTTTAATAGATTTTCAACTTTATCACTAAAGTATTAAGGTTCAAGGTTGATTGGAAAAATTTGACAGTTTCGGGTAGCTTGACCTGCTGGCGTCTGTACTTATTATAAACTTGCAGAGCATCTTTTTCAATTTGATTCAATCAAGTGAATAATAATGATTGCATGGAACATAGTCTGTAACACAAGATACAATCATCATTATAACATATTGCATGATTTCAGGTAGACTTATTTAATTTGATCGGAGGTAGCTGGCCACCAGCACCTCGTGAGCCAGTGCACACTGATTATGGAACATTGCAGCATAACTACAAACACACTATGCAGCGAACTTCACACAATGAGCGAGTCAAGTCTGTAAATTTACTGGCTCATTTAGCACCAGATCGCCGACGCAACAAAACAAGTACTCAACCACTACCTTCAACAGTTAGTGAAGACTCACAACTTAAAATGGTTCATGAACCTAAGAAGATTGAGACTGGAATTTTAGTTGGTGGGTATTTTAATGTTTTATCACACTAAAATTATTCTTTTTCATTGCAGTACAGTCTTACATTTTTCGATTGCGTATGTGGTCGAGATTTTGTCACATGCCTAAGCCTACAAAGTAATTATAGGAATTCAAAAGTTTGAAAGATTTTTGTAAGTTACATAAGCTTTCGTCAGTTTCGTCGGCAGTTTCGTCGTTGCGTCCGGCGCGTACGCATGTCATTGCCGTTTGCCGCGATGGAAAAACAGTCGAGTAAAACAATGTCCTCGGATATTGTCAAATGTGTTAGTTGTAACGTAGTGATTAACGAAGTACTTGCTTTTATATGTAATAAGATCGATGTGATGGATGAAGAAAGTATCAGCCGCATTTGTGTTAGTGCTTTCTCAGAGAATGATATTCTGAACGCCAAAAACTTGTTGTTTGAGTCAATAACGACAACGAAGCGAAAAAAGTTAAGGAAGAAACAAGGCAAAACACTACGTAATATTGACGATATAGTATGCCTATTGAAAGAGACTGATCCTGACGATATTCCTATTTTTGTTGCACGGGACCTGCAAAAATTACCTCCAGTACTTTTTGACCATGTAGACGTGACTAGGATACTTAAGGATATTGTAAAAATGAGAAGCGACTTGGATCGCATTTTCGAAGAATACGCCACGTTGGATCAAGTGAAGAACCTTCGGGTGGAGGTAGAATCTCTTAAAAACGCGTCGATTGTAAATAACTTCCAACGAAGTGTCAACATCAAAAGGGGTGCTGCCTCCGTGCTGTCCAGTTTTGAGTGTGAAAGTGGACCCATGGGATTGTCCCCTCTGTGTAATGCACCAGTAAATCACAGGAGAAGTCCAACAGTCTCTCCTGCAAAAAAACGCATAACTTTTTCTGATGAGGGTACTTTGAAAACTACGCCAAGCCGAGTGTCTAACGGTTTACGTTTCGTCGGAGAGCACGCAACTGCTGATACCAACACGTCATCGGAGTGCCGCCCCCCTGCCGCCACCGCTGCATCAGCTACGGCAGAGCGTATTATTATCAATACTCCGATACACACAACTCTAAAGGATACCTCACAAAAAAGTTTTTCCGAAATTTTAAAGGAGAATAAAGGCGAATTCAAGTCACAACCCCTGGAGGACGGGTTCATACGGGTTCAAAAAAAGAGGTTGAGAAACCGTTTCCAGGGTAAAATTGGAAAAGGTAATGTGGACATAAGTTCAAACTTTAAAGCCGCTGACATTAAGGTTCCGATATATATCTACAAGGTGTCAAAGGAGACAACTGAGTGTGACATTAAAAAATACGTTACAAGTAAAATAAACTTAGACATTGACCTTCAAAAAATGAATATGAAAACTACAAAGGACTACAATGCTTATAAAATATTTGTACCCAATAATAAAATCGACGTATTTTTAAATGATGATTTTTGGCCAAATGGAGTGATGTTTCGTCGTTTTGTTGACTTTACTCATAACCCAGTGAGACGTGAGTATCGGGATATTGATAAAACTAACTTAACATATGGATCTGACAACCAAACTCATATCGTTTAATTGTAAAAATATCTCGAGGTCAATTGAATGCGTGAGAAGACTGTGTAAACAAGCAGACATCATTGCGCTGCAGGAAACGTGGCTGCTGCATCACGACATTCCTATGCTGGGCAACATTGATGGTGCATTCTCCTTTACTGGAAAGTCGGCGGTAGACCTGTCTGCGGGTGTACTTCGCGGGAGACCGTACGGGGGTGTGGCCCTGTTGTGGAGATCAGCTGTGTTCGGGGAGGTGGTCGTTATTCCGTGCAGTAGTGTGCGTATCGCTGCTATAAAAGTAATGTGTGAAAACCGGTCTTTGCTAGTGATAACGGTATATATGCCTACTAATTCAAATGAGAATCTATGTGAATTTACGGAGTGTTTGAGTGAACTAAACGCCATTATTGAAAGTAACGATGTTAACTCAGTGATTATACTTGGGGACTTCAACGCTCATCCGGGTAAGCTGTTTCATTCAGAGTTGTTGTCATTTTGCACGGAACAATCGTGGTCGTGCGTAGATACGGAACTTTTACCTAATGACACTTATACTTATGTGTGCGGTGCGAGTGGCAGTCACAGCTGGCTCGATCATTGTGTAGTGACGAGCGCTGCGCGTTCGGCCATATTAAGTGCGTCTGTACTTAATAAAGATGTTTATTGGTCCGATCACTATCCGCTATTGCTTGTTTGTAATTTTAATTTTATCCGCTCAAGCTGCCAACAGCCGGCAAAGCTAAGTAATATATTTTATAATAGTGTAAAATGGGGAGAAAGAGACTCTGATCAAATAGATAAATATCATCGTATTTGTAATTCTAAATTAAAGTTAATTGACTTTCACCCGGGATTCCAGTGTTGTGCTGACGGTATGTGTGATAGTGACGAGCATAAATTGTTATTAAATGACATGTATGACAAAATAATCTGTATTTTGACAGGGGCTGCAAAGGCTAGCCATTATGTACCTAAACGTAACAAGCATAGGTATGTTACTGGTTGGAACCGATATGTCAATGACGCTCACGGGAGGGCACGATCTTGCTTTCAGACGTGGGTGTTGGCTGGGAGACCAAGGTCTGGGAATCTGTATGTTGAGATGTGTGAATCTAGAAAAATATTTAAATCGAAGTTGGCTTTTTGTCAGAAAAATGAATCACAGATAAAAATGGACATTATAGCAGAAAATCATATCAATAAAGACTTCAGTGGTTTTTGGAAAAACACTAAAAAGCTAAACACAGGGTCGGGCCTTCCTGCTAGCGTTGGTGGTAAACATGACCCCCATGATATAGCTTGTGCATTCCAGCGGCATTTCAGGGTCGAGTCCCCGCTTGGGCCTGCGTCTGGGGTGCCCGCTGCTGAGAACCACCTCACCGCACTTAATGTCAGATTTTCTGCGAAGACTGTTGCTACGGTTATTAAGAAAATGGTGAGGGGTAAGTCTCCCGGCCATGATGATCTCAGCATCGAGCACCTAAAGTATGCAGGAATACACCTGCCTAGAGTTCTATCGATGTTCTTTAACCTCTGTATAAGTCACAGTTACTTACGCGAGAGCCTTATGTACACTACAGTGGTACCGATCGTAAAGAATAAAACAGGTGACTCATCGGATCTGTCAAATTATAGACCCATCTCTCTGGCTACTGTTATAGCAAAGGTGCTGGACAGTTTGCTTGACAAGCAGTTGGAAAAGCATCTTCAACTGCATGATGCCCAGTTTGGGTTCAGACCGGAACTTTCGACTGAGACTGCTATCCTCTGCCTCAAGCAAACTGTTCAGTACTATACTGGTCGGGGCACACCTGTTTATGCATGTTACCTAGATTTATCAAAAGCCTTCGACTTGGTGTGCTATGACAAGCTGTGGCAGAAGCTGGAGGGTGATACGGAGGTGCCTCGGGAGGTGATTTCATTGCTTAGGTTCTGGTACGCCAACCAACGCAATAGAGTGCGGTGGGCGGGTGCATATTCAGATGTATACGGTTTGGAATGTGGGGTTAGGCAGGGCGGAATTAGCTCCCCCCACCTCTTTAATTTATACATGAACCGGCTCATCGGTGAGCTCAGTGACACTGGTATTGGTTGCTCTATAGACGGAGTAAGTGTTAACAACATAAGTTACGCGGACGATATGGTGTTACTGAGCCCATCGATAGCAGCGTTACGGAAATTGGTGTGCATCTGCCAATCGTACGCGGAAGCCCATGGGCTCAGATACAACGCGAATAAGAGTGAGTTCATGTTGTTCAAGTCAGGAAGCAAAGGCTACTCCCATGTTCCTCATGTAACTCTATGTGGCTTGCGTTTAAAAAAGGTAAGTGCCTTTAAGTATCTGGGTCACTGGGTGACCGAAGACCTGTGTGACAATGAGGACATCGAGAGGGAGCGCAGGGCGCTGTCCATCCGGTGTAATATGTTGGCTCGTAGGTTTGCACGTTGCACTACTCAAGTAAAGATAACATTATTCAAGGCATACTGTCAGACCTTCTACACGTGCAGCCTATGGACTAATTTTACATTGCGGGGGTACAGTGCTCTGCGTGTCCAGTATAACAATGCGTTCAGGATATTGTTGGGGCTGCCACGTTTTTGTAGTGCTTCCGCTATGTTTGCTGAGGCGCAAACTGATGATTTTTTCGCTATAATCAGAAAAAGGTGCGCCTCGCTGTTGAGGCGTGTGCGTGGCAGCCCGAATGGTATTCTTAACGCATTGTCCCAGAGGTGGGACTCACCAATGCTGATGAGGTGGATGCGACTGCACGCTAGCGGCCCCTCATACTTATAATAGGTACTATGAATATCTTATATGTGTTGACTATTTATCTTTTTTAAATTATATTTGATTATTATTATTATTATTTGGCTTGAATTATTCTTTTATACATGTTTAGACATTCATGATTAATTTTTATAATGTTTTGATTTTTGTATTTTTTTAATTTCTATTTTTCAATTTATATTCTTCTTAATGTTTTATATTGTTTTTATGTAATATTATGGATTTTTATCATCTGCAATAAATAAATTGAATTGAATTGAATAAGCTAGGAATGTACTGCTGAACCATCAAAAGTAGATCCAGAGGGGCTCCTCTGCAGTAAAACCACTTGACCACATTTGACAAATATATTATGCTTCATTATCTAATTATTATGTTGTCAATAGAAGTCCAACAACATACTGGCTACACTGGCGGACAAAATTGATGGGCCTTTCATTAGGCACTGGGCAGCTAGGCATGTGCGTACTGGTGTACATGTCGCCAATTAATTTAAGTTTTTTTATTTTTATGTACGCATCATATTTACTAACAATAGGTTAAGATTTTACTAACACTATATGGATCAATGGTCTGAAATAAATAAAAAATAATTATTATTATTATTAAGTTGGTTGATGGCAATAGGCTGACCCCCTATTATGTGGGACTTAAACACAACCGGCGAAATGTGGGCTACTATAGAGTATAGATACACGTCTGCCTAACTTAACCGTTGGGGAATACATGCGTTATGTTATGTGAGTTTCAGTTCTAAGTATGGGGACCCCAAAAATTTATTGTTTTTTTTCTATTTTTGTGTGAAAATCTTAATGCGGTTCACAGAATACATCTACTTACCAAGTTTCAACAGTATAGCTCTTATAGTTTCGGAAAAAAGCGGCTGTGACAGACAGACAGACAGACAGACAGACATGACGAATCCATAAGGGTTCCGTTGCCATTTGGCTACGGAACCCTAAAAAGGAATGACCATAAAACAATTTATTGCAGTAGGCCCTAGGAAAGGCACCCACAAGTTACAGGTATATATAATTTTGCCAAAACTTTGTTCTTGTCTTGACTCCTGGATTTAAAAAAAAATCATCACACAAGCAGAAACAGTCAGACCCAGAACAACTATTATTTGCAAAAAAAAAAAAAACCATCTTTAACTTACAAGAATCTCTGGATTCAAGATCTCTAACTATTTTGTCTTCTGAATCTTAAGTGATTAATGTATTTGATGACAGCATAATTATGTTTCTATTTATACCTATAACTTTGCATGTAATAATAAATCCCTATCTTAATGCAATGCTAGAACCATTCCAAGGACCAATTACAAAATTATCTAGCTTGGTCTTAGAGGCAAATAAATTTTGAAACAGACATTTTCTCTTTTTAATTATTTTAACTTCAGATAAAAATAATAAGGTGACTTTGCAAGATGTCAATGTTATCAGGTTCATCACTCCATTAATTTTTAAGGATATAATTATTACACTTTCACTGTTATTGACATACAGGACTATACTTTACCGGTTTATTCATGGTTGTGGAGTATATTAATTGTATCACAGATTATTTCTTAATTTTATTTACAAACACCACAATATTTTGCTAGAGCACTGAGCGTAGAACTCGCGTCTATCTATAGGTCAATTATAGCTTTTCAGGATCTAAATTTAGGCATTAGTGAGGTAGGGGGGGTGGCCGGCCGGCTGGCACGCTCGCGCAGTGCATCGCCCGCCAACATGTCGTATTTACGTGACTTACCTATTGATGAAATACCGCTCTGTGTGCTTGAATGTGAACAGTGTATGGCCTAAACTATTTAAAATATCTGTTAAACCCATTTTTAATTTTGCTATGTAAGGACTTATTGTGGGAAACTACGTACAATAGTTTCCTGGTGACGAAGTAGTGTCCTAGATTCAAAATTTACCAAAATATTGCTAGTTTGGGATTTCTGTTTCTATTTAAATTATTGTAATTCTATTGGTCTTTTTATTTACAAACAGTATAATACCTTTTTATTGTATGATTTTTAGACATATGTAACCCGGAAATTCCCCCTGAGGAGTTATATGATTCGCCGACGCTGGGGTCGCCTCGGGCGGCTCCACCGGCCTGCAGACCCTCACCCGTACACGTCGCTGAAGACATCGGAGTCGGATCACTGGTAGAAGTCGCTACAGACGTCGACCAACATTACTATGGCGTAGTCAGATGGATAGGAGTAATTGATGGTAAGTGACAAGCTTTACCGCGGTCTTAAAAGTCCGCGTAAAACTCGCTGGTGGATCTTTGCAACACCGCGGAATTGTTCACCGCAGTGTCCTTCACGGCAAGCTTATGACTCGCCCGTTAATCACGCATCCAACAATTTGTTGGTCATTGATTGCTGATAGGTGTTTGGGAGTGGTGATAACTGATAAACGACAGTATATAGATTTTTGGAAAGAGAAAGGAAGAGATGGCGGGATGAGCTGGACTCCTTATAGGATTGGCCCACAATCGTAGTAGACCGGGAAAAATGGATAAAGGGAAGGAGGGCCTTTGCCCCGCAGTGGGACAACACCGGCTCATAATAATAATATAGATTGGTGTAATGATAATGTAGCTTAGGCTCAGGATATTTTTTTCTGAAAAAAAAGGGTACCAGGGTCAGTGTAACTCCTTGGTGATTTCAGGACTAAATATCCTAAGCCCACACCACATCACTCGATTAAGGTTCATGATTCATGAACCGTGTAATGCTTATAAGAACTAACGGAACAGCGTCCATAACCGAATGTGGAAATGCAGGCCGCATGTGGGCACGGAAAAATAAATACAGTACCGTGAATCTAATCTTTAAATTGGCAATGATTGTAAAATAAATGAGTGTAAACGTAGACACAGCGACAGCCGGCGTGGAGCTAGAGCAGAGCGTGTGTGGGCTGGGCGACGGGTCGCGCGGCGGCGCGCGCCTGTTCTCGTGCGCGGCCGGGCGCGCGCTGTTCGTGCCGCTGCCGCTGTGCCGCCGCGACGCGCGCTTCCGCGACACGCCGCCGCCCGACCGCAGCGACCTGCACGATGCCGACCGCTTCGACCAGGTATGGTATGAAACCGCCTTGTCGACCAGCACCCTAATTGCGTAACACAATTTGATCACAATCTGAATAATTTTGAAGGATATTGTTAATCCATTGCTTCTATGTTCAAAAAGTGTGTCTGCTCAACAACGTAAATAACGCAATGAGTTTTTTTAACTGTGAAAATGCCATTGCTACTGTTAGTGTGTTACGCAATTACCCCGCTGATTTCGTTGATACTAGGTTATCTTTATATTTTTCAACTCGTTATATTTTAGCCAAAAAGCCCAAAATTTTTAAACCGATGAAATAGCAACAAGTTATACCACAATGCAGCACATAATCTGTCTTTAATTTCTGTATAAAATACGAAAAAACTTTTTCCTCGTCCTATTATAATGACAGCTATGTTGACATTTTTCTATGACGACAAAATTAACTTATAATATAGTAGCGGCCGTAGCGTAAATTTATACAAAATATTTCAGCCGGACTGTCCCGTTGTCCCTGGTGTGGTGGCGCCGCTGAGTTCGCTCGGAGAGCTGGCAGGCAAGAACCGCGGCATTCAAGGACATCACAACTCTTGTTATCTCGATGCCACACTGTTTGCCATGTTCACCTTCACAAGCGTCTTCGACGCTCTTTTGTATCGTCCGCCTGAGCCCGAGGTAAAATATTCTAATAATTTTAGCACAAAACTTCTCGTATTATGATAAGAAGATTTGCACGGTTTTGCACGGTTGGCGCAATGGTTAAGCGATTGACTGCTGCGCTGCGTGTCGCGGGTTCGATTCCCGCACGGAACAAATATTTGTATGACCTACATGTATTTGTTCCGAGTCTGGGTGTCTTCTATCTATAATATGTATGTATTTACAAAAAAAAATGTATATAAGTAGTTTATCAGCCATCTTGTTACCATAACACAAGCATTAGGTTGCTTAGCTTGGGACTAGATGGCGCTGTGTGAAATGTCCAGGGATATTATTATTATTCTTTATTATTATTATTATTTGATGTTAAAAACAAAACACGCATTTAAAGATAAAAAAAGAACTGTTTGTAAATCATATTTGTGTGATATGTTAGTAAGCACAATAACCTTACGAAGACTTTAATTACTTTTAGACTTTGTCACATTAAAGTCGTCTTGTTCAAAGGTTATATCGTTTTACTTCGGAGGAGTGCTAGCGGACAATCAACCCTAGTTATAATGGTGTATAAGATACTGCTGGTGCTGTCCCGTATGCGACACATCAGAGAGGCTATATGTTTGCTCAAAATTGTCTTAAAACAATCTGTTCTTGCCTCTGCATCGCGTATGCAAACTTCTTGTCTGGCCTCAGTTTTAAGAAAACAACTGAAGCCCTACGAGGCGAGGCTGTCACGGTACGATTGGATAGTACCAGTTTATAAGTGACTGTTAAAGCCTATTAATATCACATGCGCATACGCTGACGGCTAATATATGTGTGCTATGGTATAGATAGATGTTTTTGACGGTACATACCATCTGCATCGCTTAATATGACAAAGTTCTAAGTATGTTCAAGGTTTTCATAGGTTGATTATACTAGAGAATTAGGTCGCATATGTGCAGTTAAATAGAACATCCTTTTACAGGACTCACCGCATTATTCCGAAGTCCAGCGGGTTCTTCGAGAAGAAATTGTAAACCCACTGAGAAAGCATGGTTATGTGCGCGCTGACCGAGTCATGAAGTTACGTACTTTACTTGAAAGACTCTCTGACGTGCCTGGTCTGACATCCGAAGAAAAGGTATAACTTACTGCTGGTAGCAAACTTTTAATGCTTAACACAGTACCTACAATTATATAATTAGTTTTGTATGTAATTAATCATCATAAATATTTTTTCCTTCATTTTCTTTATTCAAATGGTGGTCAAAACTGTCACTTGCTCTTGTTTCCAATTTCCTTAATTTATACCACACAACATCACGCCTGTCATCCCCGAAGAGTTAGACAGAGGTGATGTGTATACTACAGTGTATATGTATACTGTAATTATTATTTCAGGATCCAGAAGAATTTTTGAATGGTTTAGTAGCGCAGTTATTGCGAGCTGAGCCGTTTCTGAAGTTGTCTTCGGGACAAGAAGCGTACTGTTATCAACTGTTTGTAGAGAAAGATGAACATGTTTCGTTACCCACCGTACAGCAGCTTTTGGAACAGTCGTTTACAACATCCGGTGTGAAATTAAGTGAGGTAAGATTTGAATAAGCTAGAATTAAGAAAAACCAGTATTGAATACAAAGAGTAAATCGTAATAATACTTGACTATAGATAATAAAAATTGTGCACTATCTTTACAGGTTCCAGCAGCTTTCATCATTCAAATGCCACGGTTCGGCAAGCAATACAAGTTATACCAAAGAGTATTACCGTCTCCTCTTTTGGACGTCACTGATTTAATAGAGGGCTGTGAGTATTGTTATTGAATCAATAAATCTAAATCAAATAATCAATAATCCGATTATTTCCCAAGTAGCATTGCAAGCTGTATACAAGCTGTATTTAAGTTGGTTTTTATACTAGAAGCTGCATATTCAGGCTGTATATAGGCTGTTTAAGCGCTTAAACAACCCCTGTAAGTAAAAAAAGGGCCCATATTATACAGCTTTTTTCGTTAGTAGAGCTGTATAGTAGCTGTAGAAGCAATAGAGAAGCTGTACAATAGCTGTATTAAAGCTGTTATTCGGTGTACAAAGAAACCATTATACTACAGATATTATCTTATAATTCTTTTGTAAAGAAAAGTGTTCTAAATAGGTTTTTGAAGAGGATTACAAAAGAATAAAAATAAAATAAAATTATTTTCGATGACATTATGCGTGTAGTAGAAACGGTCTAATAATGGCGACACTATTATTTAATATTTATTACTAGAAGTAAAAGATAACCGTAGACTTGTATATCTGATGGTGTTATTTGGTGAATTGAAAGTGCAAATTAAATTTATTGTGAACCTGTGTATGTTTTCCTTCAAAATATTCACGCGCCAGCAAAATAATCGAGCTGACATAAAGAAAAATATTAAATACGGTAAGTAAACGTTTGTTTTTAAGGTTAGAATAAAACAATAATTTAAAGTAATAGATATGAGGGCACAGTGATCATTATTCAAGCTGATTATCATGATGCGGCTTTAGGTTTTGTAAAAAAATCCTTTAATTATACTTTAAATTTTGTTTTTAAACATTCGAAAATGGCGACAATTAGCTAAGCAGCCTACACGATATTTGGAGAGTATAGAGTAGTCTGAATAACTGTAATAAGTAAATTATGGATTACATTGTTCAGCTATTGGCTTTTAATCAGCTTTATAATAGAATATGTTTATTACTTAGGCTGTATATTAGTTCTCTATGCATAACTTATAATGGTCTTTAGAGTAACTTAAAGAAATGAAAAACCCTGAGCTCAAAATTACTTTGATCCGTTCCTCACTTTATCAATAATATTTTATTAAAAACGCACTTGTGATTTGGCAGTATAGTTCTCCTACACACAAGCCTAATGTTTATTTACTCAGGTAAAAAAGTTGAAAAATTGTTCCAAAATTTGTTAATTTAAACTAAAATATATGTTAACTTGCTATATCACTGTTTGATTTACTCGCAATCGAAGTGAAAAGTAGAGTTTATAACTCGTTCATATAAAACACATTGTTTTGTATGAACATTATTATACCTACGTAAACTTATTGTAAAGTATTATTAGTGTGTTGTGTATATTATATCTGTTTTACTTTATTTTCAGGAAAATATGCTGTTTAAAATCATAGAAACGTCTTGAAAAATTCTGTGAAGAGGAAACTCAGTAAGAATGAAAGAGCAACTAAAAGGATGAGAACCAAAAAAGATGCGCTTAAAAAAAAATATAGCTGAAAATGAATCAGATCAGGGAAATCGAGACGAATCAAAATAAAATGGATACAGATGAAAAAGGTAAAATCGACGAAAACGCTACAGGCGAAAAAGAAATTATTGAAGAAGAGGAGGAGGAATCTCTTTGTTAGTTTTACAATAATGAACTTTTATAGGGTGATCTTTTCAAGTGGTTAATTTACTTTTTAAACCTTTCATAGAGAAACACTTAATAATCATGTTAATTTGATTGTCCAATGTCCTTAAGTCACAACGTTTATGTAAAGGTTATTTGTTATTAAATTTTGTTTATACGAGCTTGTTAGTATTTAAGAGAAACACGTAATCTCGTGGTTGAGGTTGTCCCGGAGACAAAAAATTCTATTGTTGTTTTTGTAGCCTTCCTATTCATGAAAGAGGAGAATCTTCCACCTCTGAAGTGGAGACTAGGAAAAGTCATCGCCATACATCCAGGTACTGATGGAATTGTCCGGGTAGCAGATATAAAGACCTCTACTGGAGTCATCCGGAGGGCCTTCAACAGGATATGCCCATTACCAGAATCGAAGTCTGGTTGAAAGCTCGACTTTCAACGCTCGGGGGAATGTTGGAGCGCCTACGAAATTGATCATAGCTCTAAGTGTTCCGTCCTACCTAAATTATGTATTATGTTTTTGTTATGTGCTCGTACGCACATCATTCATTTGTCACTTTTACTTGTTATTAAAAACTCATACACGTTACATGTGCCTGTTGCCTTTTTATTTAAATCACACTAATTTCCGCACATAATGAAAAAACGTCATTATCAGGTTCCAAAGGTTGTACTAAATCTACACATTTGATATAACTGTTATGATCATTATTATCACTGTTTAATGTTTTTGCTACGGAACCTTCTTCGTTGGATGTCGATGGAATTGACGCTTGACTGTAGGTTGTCCGATTTATTAATGATTCTCTTGCTTCCTCAATAAATGATGGTTCACTATCATAACTGTTATTTGGTTGATAATTTGTAATATTCAAATATTCCCTTTCAATCCTCCTCTTGACTGCACCAGATCTTTTTCTTTTTTTCCACATGTTGCATTTCTTCGCAATGAAAACATTAATTTTATTCGTCATGCAATCAAGCGACTGTGTCAGTAATACAGACTAAAGCTGTACTATAGCTGTCATTTATTTTTTTAGTTTTAAAACACCCTCATAGACAGAAGTCATAAAACCACTGTATTTACAATAGTGTACAATTACGCCATAAAAATAAGTTTGAGAACGGAGTTTGCATACACCATTGTACAGAAACAAGTATCAAGTGATACTGTAATAACACTTAGAGCTGTAATAAGTAAGTGATCACATGTAAAATACAGCCTGTATACAGCTTTAACGATGAAACCAGATTGAAGTGTCACAAAATACTTAAAGTTGTATAGTAGAGTTTTAATATTCTGTTTAAGCACCCCAAGCTTACGCAGATCCCTCAATAAAGATTTTATACAGTTTGAACTGTATAATAACTCATAAATCACTCTTATAAAGACAAAATCATTTTATGACACTCTTGTACGTCTCTAAAAGAACTCTAAGTTCTAAATAGGTTGGTATATTGATGTTGAAAACGCTTGTGTGCTGCTTGGGTTTGAATTAACTTTTCGAAGGCTAGCAAGAAAGCATGTAGTTCAAGCCGCGTTTTAATTGGGAAACAAAGTTTCGCAACATTGTTTAATGCTGCTGTCTATCTGACCACACGACTACCGCGACCGACGACGTGTAGCCGTCCGTCTCTGACGACCGCCAAATGCTATGGTCGTAAATACATGGACTAGGTCTCGCTCGCACGCCGCCCACGACGACGGTCAGTTGCAACGGCGCGCCGTTGCAACTGACCGTCGTCGGCAACAATTGTTTTCGTTCGGCGGCAACGAATGTTTTGTCAACTGGCGTCCTGTCGGTCGTCCGTCGTGACGTCACCGCACACTGTCGGTATGGTGTCGCGTTTTAAAGAGAACGTAGCCTAAGCAATATGGAATTTAGACATGCTGTTTGGATCATAGTTGCGTTCCGTATTCATAGTAAAGAATAATTTCCGTCAGTGCCTCGCCAGTGCACGGTGTGCGGCTCGCTGGCGCGCTGGGAGTGCGGCGCGTGCGCGGGCGCGGCGCTGGAGGCGGGCGCGCTGTGCGACGGCTGTCGGCGCGTGGCGCACGCCGCGCGCCCGCACCACAAGGTAAGGGGCAGCTGGAGGCGGGCGCGCTGTGCGACGGCCGTCCCGCACCACAAGGTAAGGGGCAGCTGGAGGCGGGCGCGCTGTGCGACGGCCGTCCCGCACCACAAGGTAAGGGGCAGCTGGAGGCGGGCGCGCTGTCCGACGGCCGTCCCGCACCACAAGGTAAGGGGCAGCTGGAGGCGGGCGCGCTGTGCGACGGCCGTCCCGCACCACAAGGTAAGGGGCAGCTGGAGGCGGGCGCGCTGTGCGACGGCCGTCCCGCACCACAAGGTAAGGGGCAGCTGGAGGCGGGCGCGCTGTGCGACGGCCGTCCCGCACCACAAGGTAAGGGGCAGCTGGAGGCGGGCGCGCTGTGCGACGGCCGTCCCGCACCACAAGGTAAGGGGCAGCTGGAGGCGGGCGCGCTGTGCGACGGCCGTCCCGCACCACAAGGTAAGGGGCAGCTGGAGGCGGGCGCGCTGTGCGACGGCTGTCCCGCACCACAAGGTAAGGGGCAGCTGGAGGCGGGCGCGCTGTGCGACGGCTGTCCCGCACCACAAGGTAAGGGGCAGCTGGAGGCGGGCGCGCTGTGCGACGGCCGTCCCGCACCACAAGGTAAGGGGCAGCTGGAGGCGGGCGCGCTGTGCGACGGCCGTCCCGCACCACAAGGTAAGGGGCAGCTGGAGGCGGGCGCGCTGTGCGACGGCCGTCCCGCACCACAAGGTAAGGGGCAGCTGGAGGCGGGCGCGCTGTGCGACGGCTGTCCCGCACCACAAGGTAAGGGGCAGCTGGAGGCGGGCGCGCTGTGCGACGGCTGTCCCGCACCACAAGGTAAGGGGCAGCTGGAGGCGGGCGCGCTGTGCGACGGCTGTCCCGCACCACAAGGTAAGGGGCAGCTGGAGGCGGGCGCGCTGTGCGACGGCTGTCCCGCACCACAAGGTAAGGGGCAGCTGGAGGCGGGCGCGCTGTGCGACGGCTGTCCCGCACCACAAGGTAAGGGGCAGCTGGAGGCGGGCGCGCTGTGCGACGGCCGTCCCGCACCACAAGGTAAGGGGCAGCTGGAGGCGGGCGCGCTGTGCGACGGCTGTCCCGCACCACAAGGTAAGGGGCAGCTGGAGGCGGGCGCGCTGTGCGACGGCTGTCCCGCACCACAAGGTAAGGGGCAGCTGGAGGCGGGCGCGCTGTGCGACGGCCGTCCCGCACCACAAGGTAAGGGGCAGCTGGAGGCGGGCGCGCTGTGCGACGGCTGTCCCGCACCACAAGGTAAGGGGCAGCTGGAGGCGGGCGCGCTGTGCGACGGCTGTCCCGCACCACAAGGTAAGGGGCAGCTGGAGGCGGGCGCGCTGTGCGACGGCCGTCCCGCACCACAAGGTAAGGGGCAGCTGGAGGCGGGCGCGCTGTGCGACGGCTGTCCCGCACCACAAGGTAAGGGGCAGCTGGAGGCGGGCGCGCTGTGCGACGGCTGTCGGCGCGTGGCGCACGCCGCGCGCCCGCACCACAAGGTAGCTGGAGCTCACAGCCTACGTAACGTGTTAACGGCCGGACGGAACGGAACAACAATTTTTGGAAATATTGCTTCATAGAAAAATAAACAAAAGTGCATAATATGTCATGGGTACACGGGCGGGACGGCGACGTGGCACCCAAGGAACGGGAAAAATATCGTCGGCGGCCATGTTAAGCTCGCCTCGCCCCGCGCGTGCCACGTCTCGTCCGTGGTTCGACTGCACAGTCGCTCCGGTCGCTTCGGAGAGCTTTTATTTTTTGCTCTCCACAGTCACGTGAAACTAACGTGCTAGCCGTAAGTAAGTTTCGTTTTCATTACACCACCTTCCGTCTCCGCCTCGTGCATGTCCTAACGCCGTCCAGGATGCAGCGACCTAAGGGTGTGCTAAAGTTTATATGAAAAAAAAACCGGCCAAGTGCGAGTCGGACTCGCCCATGAAGGGTTCCGTTACGTTACGATTTATGACGTATTAAAAAAAAACTACTCACTAGATCTCGTTCAAACCAATTTTCGGTGGAAGTTTATATGGTAATGTACATCATATATTTTTTTTAGTTTTATCATTCTCTTATTTTAGAAGTTACAGGGGGGGGGACACACATTTTACCACTTTGGAAGTGTCTCTCGCGCAAACTATTCAGTTTAGAAAAAAATGATATTAGAAACCTCAATATCATTTTTGAAGACCTATCCATAGATACCCCACACGTATGGGTTTGATGAAAAAAAAAATTTTGAGTTTCAGTTCTAAGTATGGGGACCCCCAAAATTTATTGTTTTTTTTCTATTATTGTGTGAAAATCTTAATGCGGTTCACAGAATACATCTACTTACCAAGTTTCAACAGTATAGCTCTTATAGTTTCGGAAAAAAGCGGCTGTGACATACGGACGGACAGACAGACAGACAGACAGACAGACAGACAGACAGACAGACATGACGAATCCATAAGGGTTCCGTTGCCATTTGGCTACGGAACCCTAAAAATATTAACGCACGTTCCGGTTAACTCGAAATACAGTAATTACACAGAAAATGACATCTTCCAAGTCGATCGTGAAACGTCCCAAACGATTTACCGTATTTGTTGAATTATTGTGCGAAGCCTGTAGTACACCCGCGAATATAAATAATAGCCACTTATGCTGCACGCTGTTAGACTAGTTTATCTATTAACGATGACCTAACTCGTAAAAATTTTTTTTCAGGCCATACCACTCGCTGTGTGCGAAGAGTTCGCTAACATTCTGGAATCCTGTCCTGTTCCACGAGTGTATATGGAACTCTTTGCAGTCCTGTGCATCGAGACAAGTCACTACGTAGCCTTCGTCAAAGCAGGGGTCGGCCATGACGCCCCCTGGTGCTTCTTTGATTCCATGGCTGATAGAAAAGGTGAGATCACTGTTAATTATTTACTATTACTGGATTCTAATTATTTAAAGACAATTCTGATTATAGGTAGATATTGTATTTTACAATAAAATAAAACTTTCCGTTAAATCATATAGTAAATGTTTACATGGTGAGAAGTGGCTCATCGAAACTGTCAAAGGCAAAGTCTTGCTTCAATAGGGTGCTGTAACATTAGCTTTAATTCCGAAACTAATTGAAAATTGGTCAATGCCTACGGCGGCAAAGCGAAGTCACATAATTCGGCCTCGGCGATGTTTATCTAGGTATACTTCATGCGCTGTGGTACATACAAAAGTAGGACTTAATGCCGTAATGCAGTTTCTACCAGACGACCGGAACAATGTAGGCGAATATTTAGCGCTAACAGTAATGATGAGTGGTGATTGTATCTCTAGGCGAGCGCAACGGGTACAACATCCCGGAGATCGTGTGCATCTCGGAGCTGGGCGCGTGGCTCGGCGAGGAGGGCGCGCGCGGCCCGCACGCGGCCGCGCCCGACCGCGCGCTGCCCGCGCACGCCAAGCGCCTGCTCTCCGACGCCTACATGTGCTTCTACCGCAGCCCCGACGTCGCCATGTACCGATAGCGAGCTGGTATAAGATGTTTGCGATTGACTGTTCATAAGTGATGTGACAAACCTGCTGAAAATACGTCGCGTTAGTCGGCGCAGAAATGTACACTTCGTCGTATTCGTTTGCTATGACACACTATGACGAAAATTACGCGGCGAAATGCAAAGGCCGGAGGAAAGTTCCACCCGACCGTTTACGCCCACACTGAAATTGCTTAGTCAATAAATAAATTCATATCCGTTTGATGTGTTTGTTGCTGATTATTAAAGGTATTGCAGGCGTAAGGACGCATAACTTTCGTCACGTAATTTCGGCAGGCGTGACATACATAACATTCAAAATAGCTATTTAAAACTTGTTATAGGATATGAGAATATTAAAATGTTTAATATGGATCGTGCTGATGTAAAAGGTTATTTATTTTAAAGACTTCAGAACTAAAAAGCTCGAAATAATGTTCTGATCTATACTTATAATAAAATTAATGCGAGAGTAACTCCGTCTGTCTTTTCACTCCTTAACGGCAAAGCACACAGGTAGACCATGACCTGTGTTAGGACATAAGATACTTTTATTCCTATAGCACCCACCAGTGGGACAATTTTCAACCACCACCCAGGCGCAGCCGCGGGTAAAAGCTAAGCTAACACGTTTTTATTAGCTTCACTTGTAACTATGTAAAAATCTTAGAAGTCAATTTCAACCTACTTCTAATATTGTCGTATCGAAATGAAACTTTGCGTGGATATGTAGTTCGGTAGACAAAACTATAATTTGGTACCTTGGAGCTGATCTGATGATGGAGCCAGGAGGTGGATAGTGGAACTCTTCAGCGGCCACTAGTAAACCCCTCAAGTTTGGGCTCATATGATCATATATGATGATGATCACTCATCAAAACGGATCCGTTTTGATGAGTCCAACATATTGCACTTGGTGTCCAGGGTCTGATGATGGAGCCAGGTGGTGGATAGTGGAACTCTTCAGTGGCTACTAGTAAACCCTCGTGTTTGCTAGTTGAAGAATATACTATGCGCAAAGTTAAAAATAAATATATGTTGTTTAAAAAAACTAAAAAAAACCCAATTTCAGCACGCACTAAAAATTTTAAAATAATTAAATTGACTTAGGGCTGATTTTTCCAACGCCAGATAATTGCTTGGAGCAATTTTTGAATTAATTATAAGTGCGTTCCACTCTTTTTGAATTTAATTTAAGTCTATTTAATTATTTTATCATTTTTATTTCGTCTTAATTATACGTTCTCAAAAACTAAACACCTTAATTTAAAATGATATTCCAGCATAAATTCCGATTCATCTCCCTCTCTCTGGTTTCGACGAACCGTAGATCAACTCAGTCATTTGTTGCCCTTCGCTAGGCAATAATTCACAGCAAACTGCCATATGATGAGCCGCAACCGACAAGAGTTTTGACGACATCTTCTTTTTTCTTCATAAGAGTCAGGTTCCCGGTCAGACAAAGTGTTATTGGGTCTCAATGGCAACCCGGAGTTTGAATTTGTATCCGGTTGATAGCGACAGATACATTATTACATGGAACTTAAACATAACTGGCGAAATATGGGTGTACTAAGGTACACCTCTGCGTAACCCTTCGGGAAAAACAGGCGTGATGTTTTAGCTTAATGGCGATATTGCAGTAAACCGTGATCGCATTGAACTTATATAAGACAGACAATAGATTCTAGAGATACCGAATGTAAAGTCAGGGAACTTGATTGTTGACCAGTTTGGCACACTAATTTGCAGTAAAATACAGCCATTTCATACGACTGATAAAGAATGACAGTTGTGATTTGAATTTACGGACAATTTAAGTTTCTAACGCTGTCGACGTGGCTGAATTCTGCGGGGTTGTGTTACACACTCATAGTAGCAATGGCTTTCGTTTTGATAGTCCAACAACATTCGTTGCGTTATTTAGTTACGTTGTTGAGCACACAAATTTTTAGAATAGGTATATGAAGCAATGGATTAGCAATATCCTTCAAAATGTGATTGAAAGTGTGTTACGCAATTAGGGTGCCGATCGAAACTGATCCTAATTGGAATAGGATGCTTACAGATAATTTGAAAAAAGTTACAGTTAGACCACATGAATTCTCAAGAACGTAGAGCCATCGTTTGCCTATCAAGTTCCCTGACACATGAAGAGTGAGACAAAATAAAATACAGAGTACGGATACATACTAGTTACAAATAAATAAAGAAGCTCATCAGAGAAACATATTCAAATCAAAAATCCAGCAAATCAACCATTCCATCACGAACTCGACCGTTAGGTATTTAAATTTCGAAGCATCCAGCATTTTGTTTGATCATGCATTTACAACCAAGCCAAACGTTGCACGACAACATTAAACAAATTGTTTCAATGCTTTCAAAGTTAATTAACATACCTAATCAATTAGTTATTATTTTGTTAGTGAATTGTTAACGTTAAAACACAAAATAATTTAACAAATAAAGTAGTAGATACACAATTTTTACAAAAATTTTCATGAACGATTTACTTACCTATTTTTAAATAATTTAAAATATTCAGTTTTACTTACCCCTAACATGGAGGGTTACCAGACGACACTGCTGATCAAACCAACGGGTCACTAACGATTTTTCCCGCCGACCGTTGTTATAAACGACATTTTATCTAGGTAAAAGGAAAGCAGCGTGTTGATTTTATGGAGCCAAAACATATTTCATGACTGCTGCCACAGAACATTTATCTGTTCTGTGTGTTTTTTCGCCTTTTTGTGCGGATTTCTATATTTGAATGGCACATTGAATTAGGCATTTTCCTGATGTCAGTATCCAGTATTATATTAAATAGTTTGGTAAGGTGAGGCAACAATGTGGGAGAGCCGATTTTTAAATCTTCGGTAGTGATTCCATCCTCTCCAGGACTAATTATTCTTTTAAATAAATAAATGGAAAACAAGATAGACTGAATATTATTATGCTTTATTGTATACCATAACAATAACAAAGATACATACTTGCATAATGCTTGTACAATACGGTATTATCGCTCACCAGACAACTTAGCATCTGTGCAGTGTGCTAGAACCAAGCGATCGTTGCTAATAATGATCAAATCTTGCAGTTAGCTCAAAATAAGATGAGTAAAGATATAAAGCAATAAAAATAACTTTTATAAAAGTTGTACTTATGATAAAATTAAAATAAAACGTGTTACTTTTACTATCTACATTATGACGAGATTACGACTTTGATCTTTTGTTAATTTCAATACCTAGGTATTATTATTATAATTAATATCACAGATCTTCATGGTTATTTGGCTTTAGGGATTTGCAATTGCAAGCATTCTTAGGCTGTTGAACGTGGGTCATGCCTTCTTCTATATTCACTTTGCTTTTTACAAGTTTACTCCATTCCTGAAAAAAAAAGTTTGATTATGAACTTGATCTGGACCACCAATCGTGCTCGATGCTGAAACAATCATTAACTTCATTGACAGTTCCATTTTGGAACGGGTGTCAGTCATTTGTGCTTAATTAAATTTAATGGTTGACTATTTTATTTTTTTTTGGAACAAACTGCCGCACCGGCTCTTCCAACACGTGTTTATTCAGGTATGTTAACGGTCAAAATCCAGGTCAACCTATGAGGCTGTCGGCTGCTCAAGAGGTCATATGGTAAAGCTGTAAATAATTATGATAATATTAACATACCCAAAATAATGCCGCATGGTAACAAATAACATGCTGCGGCAATAAGTGTTCATTTCCGAAATTCTTTGCATTCGTCGCAATTTGTTGTGCCTTCTGATCGTTTTCCCGCGCCCATTTCACACGATCGACTAAATCGGACAAATCCCGTGCTACAGGTACAAAATGTTCCCAAGCAGTGAGTTGCTTGTAAAAATGTTCGTGATAAGGGGAATTCTGTTTAAGAACCAACCCTCCGCCAGCTAACAGGTACGGCATACGATACGCGGCGACCGTACCATCAACATTAATTTGATATTTAAACTGAAAAAAGAAACAACACTGTTCAGGTCCTCGCTCCCCGTAAATGTAAATCAATCACTTCATTCAAAAAACCTTTTTTTAAAGGTCAAAAATGAATGTCCATCGCCTTTTAAAAAGACCCCAAAGCCGTCCATTGTCTCTTGAAATAGAATTGGTTCAGGATATAGCTGAACAAGCCTTCTTCATCATCAGACTACAGCAGTCCACTGCTGACCATAGGCCTCTCCAATCACACGCCATTTATCTCGGGCAACTTTCATGCAGCTACCCTGCGAAGATCTTCGCTCCACCTAGCCTGAAGGCGTCTTACCTACCTTAGGTTTGCCGATTCGCAGTCACCACTCAAGCGCACGTCTTCCCTAACGGTCCTCGGTTCTTTGGCTAATATAGCCGGCTCATTGCCACTTCAGCTTGCGTATTCTGTGAACTATGTTGACAACTTTGCTCCTTTGCTGGTTCACTTAGTTTCGGATTCGATCCTGTAGAGACTCCAAGCATGGCCCTTTCCATAACTCGCTGAGCGACCTTGAACTTGAGGACCAGCCGTAACATGAGTGTCCACGTCTCGGTCCCGTTAGTCAAACCTAACAGGTAGGTAGGAGGCAGTTGTTTTAAGCGAAAGTACAAAAAAAACTTACGTCGAAAAATTTAAAGAATGATATGTGGGGCTGTTTTGGTCCATATTGAGTCTCTTTATCTCTAAAGAAAAAGAAATTCGTAAGAGAAACATTAAACAAGTCAGGATTGGCGCGTGCGATATCAACAAGCTTCAAACGTTCAGCACGCGAATCTCGACCACGCCAAACAGCTCGCGGCTCGCGCTCTTCCCATACAAGTTCTGCACCACTTTGAACCGATAATGTATCTAAAGTGACTCTGTAATCATGAAAAAACAATATTAGAAAATATCTGCATAAACATAAATTTTAGTATCTGGACATTAGTTTAAGAACTAAGTTAATTTTTGCTTTTCAGTTTTTTCGGCGGTGTAATTTTTTTTGTTAAAAAGTTTTATATTTTATCATTTTTTTGTGGCTATAATCTACTAATTGTTTGCCAAAGGGCAGGCATATATGGCACTGAGTAGAGTAATAATACACAACTCAGCATTCAAATCTGTGGGTGAACAATGAGTCACCCCTATTTTCCCACCCTTAGGGTTGGAATTTTTTGTTCCAAATTTATATGGGACCAACTGTGGAGTATACCCTTTCCAATAAAAAGAATGATCAAAATCGGACTACTCTGTAAAAAGTTATGCGTGATTATACATAAAAAAATATATATTCGCGTCGACTTGAGAACCTCCTCCGTTTTTTTTCGTCGGTTAATAAAATAAGAAACACGAAATTATTCATCAAAGTTTCTTGTAAGAACCAGGCGCGGTCGCAGCCCAAGATTTTGGGAGGGGGTCACCATGGGTGCCGAGGAATATTAATAAGGGAGGTACATCTCCTCGTTGGTCTAGTGTTCGCCAGCGTTACTGCTGAGCATGAGGTCCTGGGTTCAATTCCTAGGTTGGGTACAGTGTTATTAGGTTTTTCCATCAGAAATTTCTCAGAAGCAGCCTGATTTATGCCTGGTTGGTGGCAGGAGGCTCACCCTCTATGGCATGGGACTTAAACATAACTGGCGAAATGGGGTATAAGTACTACATGAAGGTACACCCCTGCCTAACCCTTCGGGGACTAAAGATTACGTAGGGTGGGAAGAGCGAGCGAAGCGAGCTCGAAAATTTTAACAATCCGCCTCGGTTTGTTTTTATATTTTCAAGCAGAAGTAACTACGAGAATGTAGAATTCAAGAGCGAGCGAAGCGAGCTCGAAAATTTTGCACACTCTCGGATAGGTTCGATTTTCTTTTGATCATTCCAAAAGGAGTAGGAATTACTTGCTTTGTCAACTTATGAAGAAAAGCCCAAGGACCAACGAGCCCACCCTACGTAAGGGTGGGAAGAGCGAGCGAATCGATCTCGAAAGTTTAAACAACCGGCCTCGGTTTGGTTTTATATTTTCAAGCAGAAATAGGAGTTTCATTGTCGACTTATCTAGGCAAGCCCAAGTAACTACGAGAATGTAGAATGCAAGAGCGAGCGTAGCGAGCTCGAAAATTTTGCACACTCGGATAGGTTCGATTTTCTTTTGATCATTCCAAAACGAGTAGGAATTACTTGCTTTGTCAACTTATGAGTTATGAAGAAAAGCTCAAGAATCAACAGAATCTGTGCGAGCGAAGCGAGGCTGAAAATTTTTGCACCCCTCTTTGAAATAGGTTCGGTTTTCTTTTGATCATTATACAGAAAGAGAACTTACTTTATGGAATTATGACGAAAAGCTTAAACTCGTTTTACAGCAGTTTAGGTTTTGGAATCAGGCCTTTCGAACTTTACGTATAAGTGGAGTGCCCAATTGCTTCGCTCGCTCTTGCATCCTACATTCTATATTTTATAACAGGCTTATTAAAGTAAAAACTTTTTTAGGCGCGTTAAAAAACCCACTGTCATTTCATAGTTAAAGTTTCCACTTCTGTCGGCGGTCCCCGTGTCTCCTATGTTCTTAATGTTTTTGTATATGCCCATCGGGGCATAAATCATTCAGACTCGATAGCTTGAATGATTTTGCGGGGGGTCACGACACCCCCCCCCCCCCCTCGGACCGCGCCTGGTAAGAACTAAACAACCCTCAAAGGAATTGAAAGCGGAATTGAATTTTTATAAGAAATTCATGCTACGAAGTCGCGGGCAAAAACGTATTATTGATAATTATTATATATGGCCAAAGAAATAGCAAGAATTTAAGTAGCTAATGTCAAAATGATTTAGTGCTTTACCTTCCCATATTTTCTAAAGTAGACTCCGTCAAATCATATGTTGGCATTACAATGTCATAAGTTTCATCACTGCCACACCATGAAAAAACGGGTAATGGTTTGTCACGCTTGTTAACCAAGGGCCAATCACCAAGATTTATTATCAGTTCCATATCTGGTAGTTTTACTTTCCTCGTTAAAGATAACAGAATATTATCAGAAAACATATTAAAACCAATATGCTTCCCATAACAATTACGATACATTTCATTTTGTTTTATGGCATAGTGGCAAAAACTGGTACTTTCCGGCTGATGATACTTTTCTATAACTTTTTGTACTTGCTCTTTCATATCTAAATTATGAAATGGCTTAAGATCTTTTGTAATTTGTTCATGTGTTTGTTTGCAGCCATAATTATTGAACCACTTTTCAAAGTCTTTTTCTGGACAATCACACTGATCCGGATAAATTGGCCCTGAAAAAAAAATGTATTGTGTTATTTTCCTATTACTAATACTTAGATAATATAATTACTTAAAACTGCTGTACAATGACTGGATTATTAGTTGAGGTTAAAGTAGGTCACGTATAAACACTGCCGTAAGCTCGGCAGATGGAGTTTACTAGACTAGATGATCCCGAGCAAAGACGACGCCGTTACGATGTTTTTAGTTGTACGTTGCAGCACTAAGTTTCATAAAAAGAAAGCTCGAATTGAGGCGATGATGCTGATCCCGTGCCTAAAACTGTGCGTTGAACTTTAATAGACAGCATTATTATTACTAAACTTAAATTCAGAAACTTAGATACTTAATTATAAAGTTTGGAAACACAAACTATGTCATACACATGACGCGTGACGGCACGGTTGTCGCAGTGGTTAAGCGATTGACTGCTGCGCTGCGTGTCGCGGGTTCGATTCCCGCACGGATCAAATATTTAAATGACCTACAAGTAGTTGTTTCGTGTCTGGCTGTTTGTGTATATGAGTTTAAATGTTTGTAAACGCACCCACGATACAGGAGAAATTCCTAGCGTGGGGCAACGTTTTAAAAAAAATACAAAACATAGCTCAAATTCAATTGCAGCCGACATTTTTTGAACCTTTAAATATCGCTCATCTAACATAATAAATCACAATGTGAGGGTGCCGCACATTCAATTCGCCAGTATTTGTTGAACAACAAAGTCGACCCGAAGCAATTACTACACATATTCGACTTTCATTCGCTCGTGCCGATCGGTAAACTCCGTTCGGCATCTACCCTCGTTGAATCATGTTCCAGGTCAGCAAAGAACAATGCGGCTTTTTCTCGAACATGAAGTCTACATATTATATTCGATTAGGCCACCCGGCTTTGAAGAATCAAGCTAACCCGAAAATGGGTGTACGACAGACTACGTGTAACTCTGGAAAATAACATTTTGTCTGCGAAAAAGATCCTAGCGAAGAGACAATGGATTGCATACAATATTCTATACCGTAGGAAAAGTCCATTGCGAAACGGACGAAAAAAAATTTTTGACTGTCAAAGATCCCAAAAGTCAATGTTCAGCAAAATACTGACTTCCGGGACCTTTTACAGTCAATATTTCGTGAAGTACCTATTCGTTTTCCGTGAATTTTATATTACTACAATTTGGGAGAAATTTGGGAGTAAAGCACTCCCAATGTTTCTGCACCACCATACGATACAATAGAGTAAAAGTCGCCTGTTTCTTTGCTGGCTATAGTAAATCTAATAACTTAACCAACTTAACGAAACTGGTTTGCTAGACCATAAATAGGATTTTTTTTTTTCGCCCTTTATGAACTTTTCACATAGCATTGCTACCATTGTAATAAAAATAATTCCAACGGAAAAACTATCACTAAGACTATATTTCTTCAAATCTTTTCTTTAAGTAATTGGTATTATTTTCCCAGGCTGTACAAATCACTTTTTATCCACCAATAATCTACCCAGCGGTAGATAGTTTGTTATCTTAAAAAGTAAATTATTATTATTGCTTAGAATTGTATAATTGCATAGCACACGTGTGAGCACTATGTACTTTCTATAAAGCTACCATTTACTGGGTACGTCTTTCATTGACTTGAATGTGCCCTGGCAGCTGTGAGTATGTCATGCTCACTCAAATGTCTCGCTGGTGGTCGCGTGTGTGTTGGATCATTAAGTTCCCTCCAAAATGGTTGAGCTGAATGGTGCTGATCCATACGTCATGTTCGTGAACGGGCGCCGCCAGTAGGGACTGGTCATCTCTTAGCTGCCTCGGCTTATTTTAATTTTTAATTTCTGAATTGTTTTTGTTTTTTTATAACGGACGCTTTTAACGTGCACGTATTTCTACATCGTTCTCACATGGTTAATTTCAACACGAATGATGTAATCAAATATTTTGTAACAATTTTATGATTTAAAAGAGTGTCCATGGAGTTTCTTGCCCGTTCTTCTCCATAGTTTGAGTTTAAACTATAAAAAAAAAACAGTCAATGGCAGAAAATATACAAACCTTTAAACTTATATGGTGACTTTCCCAAATCTTTTCTATCATAGTGCACATGGATAGACAAATCTAAGCATGTTTCATATATCTTGTAGCGCACAATGAAAGTACCATCTTTCCTGTCTAATTTGTTAACCCAGACACGACAATGTTTGCTTGTAGTAGATTTTCCATCTATTTCAACAACCAATTTTTTATTTATTTCCGGAGTATATCTGTAAATAATTTTTTAATAATATAGTATTTACAAGGCATACTAAGAACTTGCTTTTAAGGCTATTAGCAAAAAATCCAGCCAAGTGGGTGTCGAACTACACAGATTATAGGGTTCCATAGTTGGGATTAATATTATTCAGGTATGCACACACGGTAGGTATTGATTTTACCAACTGCAAAAATTAGTTTTATTTCTGCAGTTTTAATTGAGACTAACAAAACTTATTGACATAAATAATAAAGTCACCTAACAATACCCCACACACTTATATGCCTCTTCAATCCTCTCTGCTTATCCCAGTAAGGAGAGTGTAAAGTTATAGCAGTAGTAGTTTCATCATTTTCCCCTTTATTTTTAAACATTGCTTAAAGTTAAGTAGTGTGACAGGGCAGTAAGAGTACCATAAAACCTACAGGAAAACGGTATTAGGACACCAGTTTACTCACAAAGTTTAGGACACTTTTTGAGAAACTTGTACCGGCATTCGCAGATTTTGTTTTTTTTTTACAAAACCAATCTCCTTACTTTTTTATAATGGATAGGAATTAACTGGACTAAGGAATCGAGCATAGAAAATAAGGAAGGACCCCACGCTCAGCTCAGCAGCAGCATTTGCAGTCGATTAAACCCCATTAAAAGATAAATAATTTATAACAAAATAATTATTCAATCATCTGCATCTGACATAGTTTTGTTAAGTTTTATAGGGCATATTGTAGGTACCGTATCCATTTTAGAGTGGAAATCCTTTAGTATTCCCCCAATCACCACCAATTTTGATCAATTATTATTAGTATGAATTCAAATTGCTAATTTACTCACGATTCAGCACTAATATGTGTAAAGTTAATAAAAAAGTATCTTGCCGGCATTATTATTTCTACTGGTTTGAGTCCTGGGCCTAATATAATTACATCATCGCTCTGCGATTGTGTAAGAACACATAAACATAATAAATATAATATTTTTTTCAAATGCATTTTGGGTTCACAAAAACAAACATAACCTCATTCCATTCAACAAAACAAACAAAGAGAAGATAGATTTTAAAAGCTGTGTGTGTAAGGATCTTTTGGCGCGTGGCCAAAATCCGAACAAACGCCGCTGTCTTCCGCGCCATAGATTATATTCAGCGCAGCCTTGCGTCACTGATCCGCTAAAATATACCAACAATCGTGACAATTTGAGGCCAACGATCTCAAATCTGTGTAGTCGTGACATTTTGATCGCCGGCGACTAAATTAACTGCGTGTGTATCTAGCATTCGCTATGAAATGACGACTCATTCAAATCTCTAATGGTAGCTACCTACAAGTATGTAGTGAAACGATTTCGCCTTGTTGTTATGTTACATTTCATGTTGCATTGCACTAACCTATTTGGATTATGTTCGTTTCATCTTATATTTACATTTCATGTTACGTTTCAAGTAAGTTTACCCACCATATGGCCCGCGGCGCCCACTATCGGTGGGCATCGGTGCGGCTCGGTACAGCTCGGGCGCCTTACGGCGGCTTCGGGCGCCTGAGAGCTGCTTCGGGCAGCTTCGGGCTGCATATGCATACCTAAGGACGCCGAGGCTGTCTTCGGGTAGCTCGGGTGGCATTACCGTGGCAGATACGTCGCAGAACAGTCATAACGTTCACCGCGCGCGCCTCCATTAGCTTGGCAACACCCAGAGGAAAATAAAAGGCAACAGCCTCATTAATTGCAAACAAAATGAACAATGAGAACTAAGTCCCAATCCACCATTATGCATACATACGCCCAACTGTTTTCACGTATCGTTACGACTGCTCTGCGACGTGTCTGACTCTGCCACCCGAACTATTCTTAGTTTTGTCGAAGCTACCCGAAACCAACCTCGGTGTCCTTTACTACTGCCGAGGCAGCTCTCAGGCGCCTGTAATGTATCGTATTTCAATGTTGCATTCGTTACTCGAAATTGAAAGTTGTCAAGTGTTGACATTATTGGTGTTCATGACTGTACCCACCACGAATAGATTTGGAGGAGTTGCTTTGTCGACTAATGCAGAAAAGTTCAAGATTTAACTGAAGTTAGGCGATGCAAAAGAGAGCGCAGAACATTTAGCACTGTCTCAGTTTAAAAAATAGGAATCTAAAGTAAAGTTTAATTTAGTTGTCACTGGCCACTCGACCTACCAGGAGCATACTACAACAGCAATGCTCTCCAGCCGAATCCGTCCAAGACCGAGTCTTGAGTATTCCATCTTCGCAACAGGAACTCAAATCGGGCACTTAATTCTAGATACACATGAAGCGACTTACTTCCACACAGTTACAGACAGCAGATTTTTCGGTGGTAGTTATATTATTTCATGCTTATTGATGTTTAAAATCTCCGTGTGGACGTGAGATTTTGAAATCGCTAGCAAGTCGCTGCGTGTCTAGCATCAGACAATCTCGGGTTGTTAAGTTGTCATACTTTTGTCTGGCGCTGCAGAACGTATGTACAGACGCCAGCAGGTCAACCTACCCGAAACTGTCACATTTTCCCAATCAACCTTGAACCTTAATGCTTTAGCGATAAAGTTGAAAATCTATTAAAGAAATTTGACAGATTGTAGTAGCTTGATGTGCTGGCGTCTGTACATACATACACGGCCGCTACTCAGCGGCGGGGAGGCCTACCTTGAACTTACTAATTCCATCACTCGGCAGCAGCTGATCGCAACCACAGTCAACCTAGTATTTTATATGTGGTCGAGAATTTATATTGAATAGGTACCACAATAGGTACCTAGAAGGGTACTTTAGTCTACTCTATCTACTACCAATAATAGACTGTATAATCTATGGTGGATACCTAGATTGAGGACCAAGAAAGAACCACAGAGTACATTGGTACATTTTTTAAAGGTGTTGTGGACGTGAGATTTTAATAATTACGAAAAGTTAAATGGTTTTATGAGCTAAAACATAAATTTTGTTATTTTCACATGTATAAGTATCAATTATGGCTTCTGGAAACTTAAACCTTTTACGCAATTCTTTAAGCAAATTGAGGTTATAAAATAACACTTTTCAATTCCATTTCGTGTTTTAAGACCTAAATTCCCACCGTTTTGACACATTTTTATCATTTTATTCCAGAATAGATCATATCTTCACTCGGTCTTACCAAAAACCTAGATTTCGACCTCCGTATTGGTATGCACCTAAAGAAAGAGTGGTATGTATTTATGTATAACTAGCTGACCCGGCAAACGGTTCTTTTGCCTTATAAATTATTTCTACCTGCTCGGCGCTACTTCGTTCGCGTCGTGTCCTACCCCCTACCCTACTCCTAACCTACTAATCCTAGATAATCCGAGTAATGTGGATATATGTATGTTGTCGATTCAAAACCCTTAATTTAATACATGCTTCAATTCGAGTGGACCCGAGTCTACCGTACCAAAGGGACGATCGTCAAACGTTTGACAAGAAAGTAGGTAGAACAGTTTAAAAATGAAATTGTTGTTTTTACTACCTTCCTCGCAATTTTTCCACATTTTCTCACCGATAAAACCTTCCCTGGATTATGACAAACATTTCAAAACCAAAAACAGCAATATCGGCCCAACCGTTCTCGAGGTTTAGCCACGCAAACGAACAGCAATTGATTTATATATATATAGATAGATATATAAATAGGTAGATATATTTATTGAGGATCTCTAAAAACTGATGATCAAGTACCAAAAAATAAACAAAATTTTTGGTTAGTTTATTCTTTCAGTATGTACTCATGAATATGAATATCTTACAAAATTTCAGGCCTCAGAGGAATTTATAACTCAAGAAAATAAACATTTTATTGAAGAGGTAATGCAGGATAAACTGCTACGTCAAACCTCAGTGCAGTCACCTCTGGAAAATATTGACTTGAACAAAACGGCTGAGTGGAACCCACTAACCCGCAGAGTAGGGCTTATAGCTCGTAAAATAGGCAATTATCCTCTTTGGTCCAAGGATGGAAGGAAAATGCAGACAACATTATTACAGGTACAATGTAACATAACTTTTAGGTGTATAAGACATGGACAGGGTCCTTGCCTTATATATTATCCAAAAAAAATAAGGTTCATAATATTGCTATTTATTTTATGTAATTACTGAATTTATGGGTACTAATTTTAGGTTGTGGACAACCATGTTATAAAATATACCCCTCCAGAAGAATTTAGCCCAATGAAGACCTCAGGGCAAACTCTGTGGAAAGAAAAAAAGAGATTAGGATGTATGTTAGTTGGGTCTGAGACCATAGATCCTAGCACTGTCACGAAAGAGTACTGCGGATTATTCAATAATGCTGGCATGCTGCCTAAGAGACACTTATGCAGATTTATGGTATCACCAGAAGCTTATATACCACCTGGAACACCATTGCTTGCAACTCACTTTAGAGTTGGCAACTACATTGATGTACGAGCAAAAACGTAAGTGAAATGGAAATTATATATAGGATAGGGCAAAAAACCATGGGCTTTCAAAATTGGGCAAAGACATATGAGGCTTATATGTGCAAATCTTCTCCACTAACTAGACCTATGTCACTGAATAGTCTTAATATTAAATAAGGCGGCACATTAAGTACAGTGGGATTACAAGCGTGATGTTATGTTATATAACATTTTCTAAGCACACTCGTTGGTGAAAGGTTATAGATGAATAAAAGTTGTTTGTTTTTTTAATGATTTTAGCCCAAACGGCTTGATTTAAAAAAAACATCATATTATTATTAAAAATAATAATTGCATATTAATATCATTCGATTTGTCTTGACCCCATGAGTGACAGTTCACGCAGTCAAAAAGGCGATGACTAAAATGTATGGAGTAATTGTGCCTTTTAGGGTTCCGTAGCAAAAATGGAACACTTATAATATCGTCATTCCCGTCTAGATTTCACTCAGCTTATCGATGAAAATTGGAAAGGTGTCTTCTGTGCACTGCTAACCCTGGCTTGACGCGTCAAGCAAACGTGTCGACGAATGATAATTTAATTTGACTTTTCCTCATAAACGCCATTAAAATATATTTCAGAATGGATCGTGGTTTCCAAGGAGTAATGAAGCGTTGGGGATTTAAAGGAATGCCAGCATCACATGGTGTCACCAAAACTCATAGAAGACCAGGAAATATTGGTGCTGGAGGTGAAAAAGCACGAGTATGGCCTGGTACTAAAATGCCTGGGCACATGGGAAACAGGTATGTTCATATGTATCACAGGAAAATAAGAGAGAACTCTTTGCTTTAAAATTAAAACCTAAGTAGGTCCCTGTTAGGGTAGTAATATTGTCGAACAATTTTCTAACATTTGATTCCCTCATCATGGCAAGTTGTTACTTTTTTGAAACTGTTAATGCACAAACGCGACTGTACCAAATAAATATTCACTAAAAATATTTATTTTGAGATTATAACACACGAGGATGAGTTCTTTTCTTTCAATCGGGACTTTTCAAGTTCCATAGCAAAATTGTAAAAAAAGCAACAAGTATGGTGTAACTGTCACTTCGTCTGTCACAGCTGCTTATTTCTGGAACTATTAATGCTGAAGATTTGAAATAAATATAAATAATGTTTCTCTATCTGTATAACAAGTGTATGAATCAAAAAAAATTTTTTAGTTTCATTGGGCCTAAAAAATCAGCCCAAAATTCAATAGGTAACTAGATCTTACTTTTCCAAATTTTTATATTATTTCACTTCCCTACTCCTCCCCACTATTACATGAAAATACCCCCAGAGATATTAACAGTGTTTTATAAGTCTATTTCAAACCAAATCCAGCCAGCCCCATCGATCTTTAAATGATTTATTTGTCTTATTTAATTATTGAATATTTATTTTTAGATGGCGGATACTACGTGGCGTGAAAATTCTACGTATAAACACAAAGTACAATGTGATCTGGACATTAGGTGTAGCTATACCCGGCGAAACAGGTGCAATGTGCTATTTATTTGACACAGTGCTTCCATTGAAGAAACACACGACATCACCCGCTTTTCCTACCCAACCATTTATTGAAGACTTGCCGTTGGAATATTATGACGATTCTATTCAACCCTTTGAGGAACAGTCAGTTTCTTTTGAAGAAAATTAAAGTTCTGAATTAAATCATAGGAAAAGAAATAATACTATACACAAATAGAATCTAAACTGGGCGTATAATACGTCCTGAAGTCGTAGGCTAATACTTAGAGAGTTTGCGCGTTCAAAGCGTATGCTAAGTTCAGCTATTAAATTACAATTCTGGATGGTTGAACGTAAGTAACACGCCCTGAAGCGTTTATAACTTTTATAAATATAAGTATCATTTCCTTTGTTATGGTCCGGATTTCAATGTTAAGTGAACATTTCTACTGTTTGTGTGCCACCCAAGTGATCATTTAGGATAATATAACAATGAAATACATTTTGACGGAAATATTTTTTTATTGAATTCATCATTTTCTAAGTTTAGTCTTAATTAAAAGAATCACTTATACATACTTAAATTAGCACAAGTGTTAATCATACATAACACGAAAAGTGTTTGCTGAAGCTTTAATTCATTAGTCGGAGGACGCATGCAGCACAGTGATACACCGTCAAAGTCATCTTGACCAGTTCTCTTCACTCACGCACGCACGAGGGCCTTCTTAGCTCTCAAACAGAGAACCAATTTAGATGTGGTACGCACGAAGACATATCAAGTTATACATTTCAAGTATAAGCTGACCTCACATTGAACGAAAAGCCTATACCTACGATGCGAGCTCAGCTACACGTATACATTTCAAATATAATGATACACACACGCAGCGACTTTAGTCATCGGCAATTTCGGGATCGCTAGCTACAAATCTGCTGTCAAAACCAGTACGCGGACGAGAGATTTTAAAATCGCCGGCGACTAAAGTCGTGTGTTGTCTACCCAGCATTAGCTAAAGTACTCGTGTGTACCTAGTTTTTGTTCGAATGGTAGTCAGGTAATCCAGATGGTTCTTATTTTGTTGATTATAATAACTAAGCGATTTACCATCAGCTCATAACAGAATTCATTAGTGTAGGAGGACCATTTATTGATATGCTTCTGCAACACTAATGTCGTAACATCTAAACCAAACCCTTACCTATAGGATTATTCTACTTTGCCCCACCAGTGGGACAAAGTGGATATCTCACAATGTTGTGGTCTACTGTGTTCCACTAATTGATTTTGATGGGACAAATTACACTCGCATAAACTCCTGCGTTCACTTTTTCTGGCTTAATACAAAAGTATGTTTTGGATGAATTACAAAAGTATTGTGGCGAAAATAAAAACAGTTTTAATTTCAAATACTTAGAAACTATTACGCGATTAGGATGACTGACGCAGCTTTAAAACAACAATACGAAGGTTGATGACGGAATTACGACCTAATTTATTCATTTTTATGTCAACGTCAAGCATGTTACAACGAATCATCTGTTAAAGAGAGTAAAATAAGTAGTAGCAACTTAGTGGCAGAGGACAGGTCACATTCCTCGCAGAACGGATGGCCGATAGGGCAGAAAGGTACTGGAGTGGCGACCGCTAACCGGAAGGTGCAGCGTTAGAAGGCCTCCCACAAAATGCAGAAACGATGACATTGGCGCCGATTCCCTTGTTCACAAACTAAACTAAATTTAAGTTCAATGCATCTTTTTCTTTCTATTTAATTTAGAAAAGGACAGAAGATAAATATTAGTTTAGTCCTGTCAAACTAGTCAGCGCCTGACGTAAATTGACGTATTTTTAGCAGCCATGTTTTTAATCACGTCTAATCTGTCTATGAGGTATCTTAATTTGACAGGAATAAACTAATATTTTATCTTCTGTCCTTTTCTTAATGAAATAGAAAGAAAAAGATGCACAGAACTTAAATTTAGTTTAGTTTGTGAACAAGGGAATCGGGGCCAGAGTCAAATTACAGGGTATCCGCTGGATGCACAGGACTGTATCGAATGTTCCCGATCAGTAACACCCAAGTCGTTTTTATAACATTATCTTTTATTTAATAGTCTATGAAGTTACTTGCCCGTTCTCTACTTCTCCATAGGAACCTACCACGCTTAGGAATAGGCAATGGGATACGCGCGATAAGGAACTTCGTTCAAAAAGGATTGTGTGGTTTTATGAAACCACGGTAAAAGTGAAACTTTTTTTCACATTATAGACATTTAACTAAAAATTTTCGGAATAATTCACTTTATCCCTACTCCGCGGCCAACCGTCACGCGACATGCAACACACTGACGAAAAAGTAGAAGATGTAATAAAAGTTTCACTTTAATAAAAAAGTTTTAAATTACTTGCACATTCTCTTCTACTAGAGTACAACAAAAGAAAAATATGCTGCAACTCAGCGTCACAGGTTTTGAGACAGTAAAATCACATAATTATTTTCATGATCTCAATCGTTACGTGGTGGCCAAGGCATATTGGATAGATACGCTCAAAGATTTTCGGAAATGAATTCTGGGGTATGGCATGGACTGACACACAAGCGCGGCATTTCTGTCTTGACTTGCATGACAAGACGGTAACGCACAACTTCTTGTGTCGTGTCGCGGAGTGCTCGTGGCTGGTGCAAGGTAAATACTATCAAGCTCCCCCAAAATTCCTAGGCGCCCATTGCAATATAATTTTTGCCCGTGGAACCAATCTTCTTATTAAATATACATATTTTTATTTTCCGTGATACCCATCCCAAACATTTCAATTTGACATTAAAAAGATCATTAAAAAACGAACTGTTGCTTGACAAATAAAGAAAGAAATAAATTGTTTTCCCAATTCATTAGAGATTTTTCAAAAAAAATCATAATGTTGACGCTGGAAGAATTTAGAAAAATTAAGAAAGAGTGAAGGGGAAGTTTTTTTTTATCGTAGATCCATCACTTAATGCATTAGGCAAAGAGATTGTATTTGCATTTTATTTATTTGGCGATTAGCGGGGATACCACGGGCCAAATAATTTGCCCATGGTACCCCTTTGTCTCGCCTTGGGGGTTCCACAAGCAAAAATATTTTTTTAACTATGGACAAGTACCATTATGATTGTCGATAATATAACTACTTACTCAAGTATATTTAGATCTACAGATAAAGGCCTATCAGTACAGAACCATTTTAATATCATTTAGGATGCCTTGTTAACAATAATTATCAGTAAGTCAGCTTTACCACTGTCAGACCCCGCAGACTAAAAACAAAGGGAAGCCGGCGGAGTTTTGCTAAAAAAAAAATTAGCTCTCGTACAGTAACATGGGAACCGCGAGGCTGTAAACAAAGTTACTACCTACTTAGATAGGTACTTCTATCTAAAAAAATATTTTATTTCATAAAAAGATATGCCTATAAGCCAAGTAGGTATATATTTTAAAAAATAAAATATTTTAAATTAAGAAATAGTCTTGCATAATAACATTACAGTTGCCTTATCTTTTACTGTTGTGTAGGTGGTTGGAACCCATATCCAGGATAAGGTTGTGGAGCACCGGGAGGAGGGGCACCAGGTGTTGGTGCACGAGCATATGGGTACGGAGACGGAGGATATTGAGCTGGGGGATATCCTTGCTGATAAGCATGTGGGGGATAACCACCTCCTGCTGGAGGATAGTTTTGTGGATTTTGTTGGTATGATGCTTGTGGAGGTGGCGCTGTAGAAACAGATGGTGCAGGGCTTCCAGGTTGAGATGATGGATTAGAATAAGGAGGCTGTGTCGCTGGAGGGTAAGGTGACGCTTGTCCAGGAGGGGGATATTGTTGGCCAGGTGGGCCACTTGATGATGGTGCCCCAGAAGCCACGGAAGTAGGAGGTGCATTATTTCCATGAGAACTAGAATTATATGTTGGGGATTGCGCGGATGGAGATCCATAACCTGAAGTGGGTGGATTTTGCGATGAATAACCAGTAGGCGGAGGTTGAGGAGAACGATTTGGCTGTGATGTGGGAGTCGTACTATAAGCTGATGTAGGTGTAGTATTGGGGAAGGGTTGCGACTGGTAGGGTTGAGGTTGCGATCCAGTAGAATTGTTATAAGTACTAACCCCAACATTAGAATAATTTGAGCCAGTTTGTGATGGTGGATAAGCTGAGTTCCCAGTATAAGCTGGTTGCGTTGCTCCACGTACAGGGTAAGGGGTACCAGCAGCAGCAGGACTGCCAGGAGGCGGGGCGTAGGGTTGCTGTGCCGATGATGGAGGATAACCTGGGCCTGGGTGTGTTGATGGTGGATAATTACTAGGTGAAGTTGTTATAGGGGGACCATAGTTTGAGTTTGGAGGATAACCCTGTGGTTGTTGAGGAGGATTAGGAGGCCCATATCCTTGACTAGGTGGTCCATACCCTGGTTGTGGAGGGTAAACACCTGGTGCACCTTGATACTGTCCTTGATACTGGTTCTGTGGGTATGGTCGTTGACCATACGATTGGGTTGGTCTTGTTGGTGTTGTTGAAACCCCAGGCGGCCTGTAGGATGGCTGAGCTCCGCCAGAAACCTCACCACCACTTGGAGAAGGCGAATTGATAGGAGGTGCTTGCGAGTTTCCAGCAGCTAGCTGATGAGGAGGCTGTAAAAAGCAATTTTGTTTTAGTGTTAATAAATGGACATTGTCAGCAGCTATGTAACAAAAAAGATTTAGGTTTTTTTTATTTATGATAAAAAAAACCTAAATCGTTTTTGTTATTGTGAAAATGTTTATCAGCCTATAAACATTTTCACTGCTGGGACACAGGCCTCCTTTCTTTGGGAAGGAGTAGCTATTCAACAGGCGGACCCAGTACAGTGTTTTTTACAAAATATTTAACAGAATAAAAATGAAACTGAAAATCTAAAACTGAGAAGCCATTTTTAACCAACAAATTAAAAGGAGGAGGTTCTCATTACAAAAAATCTTGCTGTAGGTATTAATGCACTAACCAATAGCGAAGAAATAAAATGGGTATGATTATTTTTATATATTTACCCAGAAAATTGGGTGTTTACCAAAGCAGCAGGTTTAAACCCCATGGATTGCCCATCTATAGGTATAGCTAGTAGAGGTACCCAGGTATATTATAAGTAATTAAAGCTTACAGAATAGAAACAATGTTCTGTAAGCTTTGACTACTTATTTATTATTACATTTTGAGACTTCCAAGTTAACACTATCATCAGAAATAAGTAGGGGAGTTGTTAATTCATATATTTACCGGAAGTATGCTTTGAATATTTTGGTTGACATCTGCGACCGAGGCCAAATAGACCAAATTCCTGTGTAATACTTGTTGATACTGATGGCACTCCATAAGTTGACCTTTGGATTGATATTCTTGAATGGTTTGAATGAGATGAGCGTTTTCATCTAACATCTTTTGAATTTGTGCCGGGCTCAAAGGAGGCCGATTGCCGCGTGCTGCAAATGCTACAGACATGTTGCTCTAGTTTCCCACACAAATAGTTCAATGATGAAAAAGATATTTTCGAAACAAAGTAGAATTGTCTGAATGTAGATTTCGGCAAATACGAAGGAAACACTTTAACAATATACAAAACAACGCGGATTAAACTGAAAACACATCAGTCCTCGTTAGTATACACAAAACCAACAAAACACAAGCAAATTGACCGGACTGCTTAGTTGTATCCACAGAATATGGTTGTATCTTAGTTAGTATGTCACAGATTACCACAGAATTTCATTTATTTATTTAGAGTAGTCTATTCTATGGCTATGATGGATGGCCGTTTTGACATCGTCTATACAGATCGTATTTTTGTAGACTCAATCAACAAATTTTATGTACGGTATCGAAAAAGTTACAGTCAAGTGTGAGTTGTTTAACTTTTACATTATGAAGTAATAATGTAATAATTTACTCGTATTCATCCATTTTACTTTATTCATTCTCCATCGAAATTAGAACGAAGAAGCTGCTGTTTAGGAATGTGTAAGAGTGATGCATCACGCGTAATATCACCCGAGCGCGTACTGTAACATCACACATTACTCGACTAAAATAAGCATCACACCATCACACTAAACATTACGCGCGCGGTAGCAGCGCACACAGAGCATGTAACCTTTTGCAGCGCAGTAGCTCGCGACATGACTCGCAGAGTGCAGGACTCGCTCGAACCGAGCCCTCCCGAACGCATCGCAGCGGCAATGTTCGGTTTATATCGGAAGTCCGGAACTAGGCTAAACTTATTTTTATTATAAAAGGGTTTATATTTCCTTGACACCACCACCCGTTGTACTACATACGGTCGTAGGTAATACAACATGTCCTATTACACTAGAACATTGCATTACATTAGAACGCGCGATGGTGTGCTATCGCATGGCGCTACATCACAACATCACGCGTGATGTTTGAAATGATGGTGTAATGTAATATTACTCGGCACGAAATGTAATGAATGACATATCACATCACTTCGTGGTGCACTGTTTTGTACAGACGCCAGCACATCAAGCTACCCGAAACTGTCAAATTTTCCCAATCAACCTTGAACCTTAAACCTTTATCGCTTTAGCGATAAAGTTCAAAATCTATTAAAGAAATTTGACAGATTGTAGTAGCTTGATGTGCTGGCGACTGTACATATTCGTTACTATTTTTTATTTGTCACTAATTTATCTTATTTAAGTATGCATACACACGTCACGTTGCAGTTTAAAACTGATTTACATCCGCCACCTCACACATCAGGTTCAATTGAAAACCAGCGTCAGGCACTATCGTCTGGCATTTTTGCTGAACTGGGCCTTTTTGGTGCAGCCGTGAGGCACACTTACCTGCTAATTTCTTGCATCGGTCTTTACACTTTCTATTTGTTTTTTTATTAGTTGTTATCTGATGTATGTATCTGGTGTATTGTGTGTCTTTTGGTCTGTGCTAAATAAATATTTTTTCTTTCTTTCTTTATCTTTAAGTTCTTTTATTCTTCAGACTGGAGGCTTACGTCAGGAATACCTGATTGGAGTTGAAGACCAACTCGAGTATGATCTCCCTAAAATTCTGCACTGGAAAACTTCGAAATGTTAATTTTAGCACTGATCTAACATGATACACAAACACACACAAGTAGCTGAAATTAAAACAGGCATGATTCTCTGTTTTATAGAGCATCTTGCAGAGCACTTGTTTACGAATTTAAATCAGCAGAAAAGTTAAATAGCACTGGATAGCACATAAGTACATAGTCTCGACAGATTATCGGGTTTCCATTTTTTCTGCGGAAAACTTTCCTTCACAGTTTTTGTCTTATAACAGCTTCGGGAAATATATCCCCCATAATTTTGTACGTAACAGCTGAGCAACGGAGCATATTAATTAATTATGCGTAAAAGAAGTAGCTTGTTTAAAAATAATGTATGGCTAGAAAAGTTTAGTCAAACATCTAGCTGTCAAATTCTTGGACTAGTGATAGTAGCGACATCTGAAATGAGCACGTAGTAGTTATTATCCTCATTACCACACTGACAAGTATCTCTTGTCAGGACTACGCAGACGTCGCTTATTTTGTCCATGAATAACCGTCAAGCAACATCACCTGGCAAGCATCGGCGGTGCGTTCGTTTTCAGCTCCGTGTGCGTTATTGCATAGATGTCCATACGTTCTATTGTCGCGGACAAATTGTCCATCGTCTGCTGAATGCCTTACCTATGTTGACTAAAATATGATTCGCGAAAAGTCAAATACAAAGAAAAGAAAGAAAAATTAGTTATTGCGACTTGTACAGGAAGATCACAAACTAAACTAAACACAGTCAAAAATAAAAACCTACATACAGTTATTTTAATGGCTATTATTCTTTAAATACTTATGTTTATAGAATAATAGCCATTAAAATAACTTTGACTTTGAATAAAAGGCGATCGTCACGCGAGTGCAAAGTCCCGGAATAACAGGTGTAATGTATGGAGTGACAGGACTTTGCGACCGAATTCGGTCGTAAAGCGATCGCTATGAACGTCGAGACTGCAGCCCCTGATCGCGTCATCGCTTCGACAGATGGCGCCTTCCAGTTTTCTGATCAATAATGATTGCGACGATCACGACATCACGTATTTCGCACAACGATCGCGTCTATACTATAGCAGCCACAGAAAGCATAGACTATTATATATAAATGAGAACAGAAAGCGAACGCCGCGCCGTGCGAAGACGCAATCGATTATAATAATACTAACTATTGACCACGACTTCGTTTGCGTGTATTTTTTATTTCAACCGTTACCAATTATTATGATGAAAAGTAACATTAGTCGTTCTCAGGTCCCAGTCCAGACTATCGGTTTTCCGAACAAATGAGTGACAAGACGCCGATCGCGTCATCGCGTGATGATCCACGGCCTAAGTTAAAATTGGTCGCGTAAAATTTTCATAAAATGTCACACATGGTTATGAATAGTTAAGAAAATTTTAATTTCGTGGGTAGCCCTACCGTTTCTGACCTTTTGGTTTCATTCTTTTCTGACCAGTCCGGGTAAAACAGGTAGGTATGTATGTGAGCCATCACGGTGGAGATTCGGCAGCGTGTCGAATGGTTATGAATAGTAATGATGCTAATAAAGACTATTTATACTTTTGTTGTTGTACAGACGCCAGCAGGTCAACCTACCCGAAACTGTCAAATTTTCCCAATCAACCTTGAACCTCAACACTCTAGCGATAAAGTTGAAAATCTATTAAAGAAATTTGACAGATTGTAGTAGCTTGACCTGCTGGCGTCTGTACAGTCACGAGCACCAATATGTCAACACTTGGCAACTTTCTTTTCGCTTTTCTTTTTGATTTTTGTTGAAATACAATACATTGCTTAAACCTATGGGGTCGAAAATGCTATGTTCGTAACAACATACAATTTAATTAAAAAATAAAGGAGTAAATCGCTTTTGAATGAAGTCGAGCGTATTCATACTTTTGCTCGTGACTGTACTTGTACAGACGCCAGCACATCAAGCTACCCGAAACTGTCAATTTTTCTCAATCAACTTTGAAGCTTAAATTATAGCGATAAAGTTGAAAATCTACTAAAGAAATTTGACAGATTGTAGTAGCTTGATGTGCTGGCGTCTGTACATACCTAAGCCACACATAACACGGGCAACAACGAGCGCCTACCTTGTTAATCGTCATCAAACAACTGTTTTTTTTTAAATATCTTTTTATTATTTAATCACACACACATTATCAACTAGATTGACGTATAGACTAGATCCTGCATTGACTTATAGCCGATCCACACACACAAACTTAGTCTGCACAGTTAAGTACTCTCCAACACATTTATTTACAATTTATCTTTATTATATTATTCGTCGATCTGCGAGTAACTGCCACAATTCTACGAGTGCTACAAGGATCTTTAGGCGCCTGAATGGGGTATATATGTTCTGTGCCTGAATGACATTGACGGGGGAGTATTGTTGGTAAACAATAGGGAAGATGCAAAATTTTTATTTTAGTATTCATTTTAAAGAATTCCATGTAGAATAGACCACAAGTATATAAAAAAATTAAAAAACTGTAATTTAATGCAAAAAATGCGGTTTAAAACTGAAAATTTAAATTTTCGCGCGAAAGCGGACCTACAGTCGAGGCGATGACGTCATTCCTGTCTGTCACCAGTGTCACCGGTCGTACTTGTTCGTCGCTGGCGTTTAAATTTTGCGTTTTTCAGTTTTTCCCGGCTTTAGGGATACTTTTTTGTAAAAATTTGAAATGGATTATCCATCAACTTCAGGTGATCATAACTATAATATATCACCAATACTCCAAAAAAAAGGCGCGTTGACTCATGTTTTGTGCCCAATGTGTCCATCAACTTCTACAAAGTTTCCAAACAAATTATTTTTGACTGGACCTTCTGACCCAAAACAAAATGGTTTAAAGCTGCGAAGAGGAAAGACAATTATATTATTCCTCAAAGACCATAATTTGATGCTGTGAAGACCACTTTGACGTAAGTCGGCGAATATACTTGTATACGCTTAGTTAATCTGCTTGTACGCAAAAGAAACAAGTTACCTACCTCATACTTATCAAACTTGTCTGAAGATTGTTCTGTGTATGATTCTGTGTGTATGACATATTTTTTATTTTACAGTTGGAGAACGACGTCGAAAATTGGATGAAGTTTGAAATGATTGGAGGGAAACTTTTTCTGACAAAAGATGTGGTACCACATATTTTTGTCAACATTAACTTTTGGTAGATTCCAGAAGGCCAATATTCTCGTAATTTAAAACGTTCAAAATCTAGTCGCAGTTCATCTCGGCGACAAACAAATGTCAAAAACTTGTCAAAATGTAGGTAAATTAGATTTAATTTTTGACAGTTTGAGACTGAGATCAGACTGTGAACGTTCTTAAAATTAGGAGAATTGCCTCTCTGGAGTCTGCTTTAATAAACCCAACTTCCATTTTTATTCGAAAACGCAATTAATTTTCGCCTAAAGTAATGTTCACTTTTACTACAATTTTTATAACAGGACTGACGTCACTAAACGCTGATTGGTGTTTTGAAATCCGTTCCGTTTCAAGTCACTTATAATTCGTAATTATTGTGAAACAACATTATATAAAATAAAAACCTTGCAAACCTTTTATATTTTTTTAACATTTTAGTCGCAAAATTTTCATAAATATTATATTTATTATATAAATACTATTAAGTAGAGGTACTAGAGGTGTGACTAATATATTCGTAATAGGTACAGGTATCATAATACAAGCCAAGTATATTCATATTAGGATATGCGAATATAGAATAATAGGTTACCAGGGACGCGTAATAGCGAGGCGACTGATAGCGTCCTATGGTGACCAAATGACCAAAGCTCACAGCGACTCCATATTATTGCTGCACGCAGTGATTGATAACTAATAAATAGTAATAACTATTCATTATTTTGTTTGTGTTTAGTGATTGGGTTGATATTTTATTTATATTTGTTGGAGGTGTTGGTCCAAGGAAAATTTAATCACCGTTTCACTTCTAGAATCTCGTATTTCATATTAATTAATAAGGAGACTATTACCGATATTACGCAGATATGCATAAGTATTAGATTGAGTAGCTATAATGAATCGGTAATATTTGACTAATATCCAGTAAAAGGTATAATATCATAATATGCGTTAACTAATATATTCAATAATAGGATTACCTAAAAATGACCCTACATCTCGTAAGAGGCACACACTTTAATTCCACGATAGTAAAAAATCGTCTCAGATAATGTATTGAAAATACAAGATGGCGGCGTTAGTTCCGAATGGGAACGCGCCAAAAGATTATTTTAGTATTGTACTGTACGATACGTGTCATTTGTGCGAACATCTGTGTAAATACTTAGAAACTCTTAAAATTACCTACATACAATAAGAGAAACGGTATCGAAATACTTTGTACAATTAAGTCTCCACCTACCACCTAGTTCGGTAACTATGTGTAGGTACTAAATGTTTTAGTCAAAGAGATTTAATGTCAAGTAAATAATTTAATGTCTTTGGTTTTAGTATAGGTACGCCGATTGTAACAGATGTCGCTACCGATAATGACTGATAATTAATTCAGTTTGTTCGTTCCTCATTTTGTCGACTTTAACCGGAGGCATTAATTTGGAAGTGCGTTATTGCAATGTTTTAGTAGAGGTACACTTTTTTGTGGTAAACAATAGCACATAGAAGTAAATTCTGGGTACGTAACTACTACAACATTCTGTATTTCTTGAACAGTTTTCTAGCATTCATTTCTGGAATTTGTTTAACTAAATCAAGGTTCATACAGCATAGTTATGTTGATTCTTCTAGACTACTTACGGACTTTTAATTATGTAGATTTTGATTTACTTAATTATATTTACAATACCTAAGTATTTTTACATTGTATTATTCGAAACTTACGCACATTTTTTGTTGTGTAATTTTACAAACTAAGTATCTGTTTGCCGCAACTTTGTCTGCGTATATTTAGTGTTTAATTTTATATTATAAATATAAAGTACGTGCGACGACATATCAAACTATACATTTCCAGTTTTAGCTGACCTCGCATTGTATAGGCTTTTCGTACAGACGCCAGCAGGTCAAACTACCTGAAACTGTCAAATTTTCCCAATCAATTTTGAACCTTAATGCGTTAGCGATAAAGTTGAAAATCTATTAAATAAATTTGACAGATTGTAGTAGCTTGATGTGCTGGCGGCTGTACAATGAAAAGTCAGCATATTCTGGGAAATGTAGGTATAGGTTGATATGTCGTCGTGCATACCTATTCTGAAACAGTTCAACGACGACGATTCACTTGATGAGTGTTTCGCCGATGGAACTTTTCATCGGTGAGCTAGTGTAATATTTATATTAAGCGCAGTCTAATCGTAAATTCAGTTGTACGCACTTTTTTGAGCTTGTAGATATCCTCATGCTTGTCCTCCGCTCTGGGGCGGGCGCAGGGATCTATCCACAGACTCACAGAGTACCGTGGGTCTATCAGAATTTTACTGACTAAAACAGTACGGTGCTCTTAAAGTACCTGTAAGTGTGCATACACACGAGAAACTCGCAGATTTCACAACGATTGATCGTAAGAAATGAGTATAAATGAGGAAATCTGAAAGTGGCATCCGTGACTGAAAAGTTGTGTGGATATCGGTTGTCATGGTCTGGGTATGGCGGAGAAATAAGGAAAATGTCGCGAGGAAAGTTTTGAGTATGAATGTGGATAGCTATAACAGAAGGGGAAGAACAAAGAAACGATGGATGGACTGTGTGAAAGATGATATGAGGGGGTTACTACCGAGATGAGGACTAATAGAGGATAAGAGGAGTACCTATGGTTAAAAAGACGTTGCGCCGGGCCTAAATAAATTGGGATAAGGGCAAGAGAATGACAAAGCTTCTTTCTATTACTTATTTGCTTTTGGATTTATAATATTATTACTAGCGACCCGCCCCTACTTCACATGGTTATACAACTCATTAATAGCTTCTGCCCGCAACTTCGTCCGCGTGGCCTCCAACCCACCCCGTCGTATCGTACCTGTCACCCGCACTGTCACTTTGTTTTCGCTTAGCAATCTTTCTGACTTTTTTTCTTTATGTTCGGCCCCTAAACGTCATAGCGTGATGTTAAATAGCCTTCCTCAAGAATTGGGCTATCAAAATGCAAACATACTTTTTCAAATCCGACTAGGAGTTCCAGAGATCAGCGCGTTCAAACAAACAAACTCTTCAGCTTTATTATTAGTATAGAGTACCTATAGATTAATGTACAGACGCCAGCAGGTCAACCTACCCGAAACTGTCAAATTTTCCCAATCAACCTTGAACCTTAATGCTTTAGCGATAAGGTTGAAACTCTATTAAAGAAATTTGACAGATTGTAGTAGCTTGATGTGCTGGCGTCTGTACCTAGTAGTAGGAAAGCACTAGGAAGTGGTGAAGCGCGGGCGTTTTGAGGGACTGTCTTTTGTAATTTTGACATTCGAAAAGTGCTGATTCTGAGCCTAATTTGAATAAATGACTTTTGATTTTGATCCATCATTACAATAATTAGTGTTTAAAATACAAACGTTCCAGTACCTATAAGGATTTTTTATTGTTCCAGTACCTACCTATACGGATTTTTTGAAATGGCACTTAAAGGAGTAAGAGTCGTAGAAATGATGGGTTTAGCTCCAGGCCCATTGTGCGGAACCATATTAGCAGACTTCGGGGCCAGTGTTACTGTCGTTCAAAAGGTTAGTAAGTAGTCGCCTAATTCACCACCACCACATTAGATAGTACCTATTTACAGTAATTGTCATTTTTGTACAATTTTGTCCTAGTAAACTGGTTTGATACCATCTTCAGAAACAGTATTTTATCTGTAGGTAAGTACCTATCTAAGTTGTATCTAAACTTTATTTTAGACTTATGTATGCAAAAATTATCGAATTTGATTCCTGGTAGTGGTAATAACCCATTTGCCTATAGATATTTTTTTCAAAATCATGGTCATGCATGATCCTTAGATCATTTTACTCTACCTACTCCTCATAGTTTCGGATTTCGCCTCGAAGACCCATCTCAAAAAATCCTTTTTATAAGGCTAATAACGTCAGGAATGCAGGTATCTTGGCTACTAAAAGGGTCGCAAAGATACATGCACTGCTGACGTACAGAAATAGCACTGTACAGACGCCAGCACATCAAGCTACTACAATCTGTCAAATTTCTTTAATAGGTTTTCCACATTATCGCTAAAGCATTAAGGTTCAATGTTGATTGGGAAAATTTGACAGTTTCGGGTAGCTTGACCTGCTGGCGTCTGTACCTTACTTTACATAATATTATAATTAAGTTTTTTTTTTCAGATGAATCCAAGTCCATTCGACGTAATGTCTAACGGAAAACGAATGATATCAGTGAATTTAAAAACCCAAGAAGGAGTCAATGTGTTAAAAAAGCTTTGTGCTGATTCGGATGTTCTTTTGGATACTTTTCGACCAGGCGTTATGGAAAAACTGGGCCTAGGACCTGACCATCTGGTGATAGGAAACTCTCGCCTCATCTATGCAAGATTAACTGGATATGGCCAAAATGGATTCTACAAAAACAAAGCTGGACATGATATAAACTATGTTGCCATGTCTGGTATTCTTTCATTACTAAGCAAAAATAAACAACCACCAACACCACCTCTTAATCTTTTGAGCGATTTTGCTGGAGGAGGAGTACTATGTGCTTTAGGTATATTATTAGCCTTATTTGAAAGAACCAAATCAGGGAAAGGGCAAATTATAGATACAAGTATGACGGAAGGAGCTGCTTACATTGGTAAGTGGTTATTTAAATCAAGACAACTGCCAATCTGGTCAGGCGAGCCCGGGACAAATCCTTTAGATGGGGGATTTGCATGTTATCAAACATACAAAACGAAAGATGGCAAATTTATGGCGGTTGGAGCACTTGAACCACAATTTTATTCAAATTTTCTGAAAGGGTTACAACTTCCTGAAGATGAATATGTTCAAGCAGGTGATAATGAACATTGTAAGAAAAAATTTCAAGAAGTTTTTTTGGAGAAAACCCAAGATGAATGGTGTCAGATATTTGAAAACTTTGATGCTTGTGTCACTCCCGTGTTAAATATCGACATAGTTGATAAACATAAATATCGCGTATCAGATACGGCTTTTGATAGAGATATAAATAATATGGTTGTACCTGAACCGGCTCCGAAAATGTCCCGCACTCCAGGGATATCCAGTAGTCATGGACCTTTACCACAGCCAGGACAGCATACAATAGAAATATTATATGAATTGGGATACAGCAAGATTGAAATTGAAGAACTTATTAAAAATGAGCATGTATATGCAATTATAAAGTCAAATTTATAGCATCTTTTTAATGTAATAAAGGGAAAACAGCTCTCAGTTCCTTTCTTACTTGTATAAATTCATCCTGTTTTGATGACAATATATCTGTATTTAAGAATACTGGATGTACACAGATTGCGTTCAAAACTTTTAATATATTTTTTAAATCAAACTTGATTATACTTATTCCAAGAGAGTATTGGTTATAACATACTTGTTCATTCCCTTGTAATTGTGATAGCCTTTTCTTGGCAATATAACACAGAAATGTCACAAATGACTCAAAATCCATGCCAAAGTGAGATTTTAGTATCAGCTGGCATTCAGCAGGAAATTCAGGTGTGCCCTTGCACTCTTCTATTTGATGTTCTACTATTACCAAAGATTTTTCCAATGCCTTCCATACTTTCTCTATATTACAGGCATTTATCCAATTATGATTAACCGAAATTGTTTGAGCTTCATTCATTACTTGGTGATGCCAACCAGATGGAACAAATAGAGCATCTCCTGCTTCTTGTGTTATCTCACAGTACTTGATATTTTGATACTTTTCTGGTTCAAATACTAAAGGGAGATTACCCAATCGATCTTTTAATTTGTTCTCTTCTCCAGGAGGAAACAAAATCCATTTTTTCCTTCCAACAACGTTAACTGACCAGCTGTAAGAACAGTACACATCTTCATGCAAAGGGGTCCTGGAACAATTCATAAATCTTTATATGCATAATATTAATAATAACAAAACACTACATTCGTAAACACAGTAAAGGCCGAAACCAGTGATTGCCTAGGTTCCACAGCGAAACAACAAAAATTTAACATTTATATTTTCATCCTATACAACTGGCTTAGTAATCACTCCCTGAAGAATGCTGGCACTTCAGCTGCATTCAGTTAGACTGGAAGCTAGCCCCAACATACTTGGGAAATGGGACAGCTAGACGTCAACTAAAGCAAGTCGTCAGCAAAATGTGTGACATGGTGTAGATCTACAGTATGTCACACATCATAATTATTTATTATTGACATTATCCTATTTCATTAAAGATTGACATTACCTAATGCATTTTGATTAAAATTGATGTTGACATTACTTACTAATTAACCTTTTACCTTTTTATAATACTATAACCTATAAAGCTAATTTATTCACTTGATTGGCAAAAGCCTCCTTTAAATGTATATTTGTATGCCAAATGGCAAAACATAGAGAAACTATAATATGAATAACATTGACTGTAACATCTGTACTGTTGTAACCTATGTTTACAAATAAAGATTGATTGATTGACACTATTATTAGTAAATCTCACTGGTGTTTCATTGAAAGACTACAGTATTGTGAGTTAGCCAGCCAGGTTTGGGGCTCATCAGCATGATGTGTTTAATAATGTGGCGCATCACACAAACTATTCATAAATAGCTGAAATAATTATTTGGCTCACTTACAAGTTTTATATCTAATTTCCATGTAAATTAAAGTTTATTATAATTTCTTACCACGATCCTTTAGGACCAATGTACACAAACATAAAATCGTCTTCTTGATTATCAATTGAAAATTCATTTAGCCAGTCCAGAATAAAATATTGTGGAACCTCATAAAATTTGTCATGAGGTCTACTTCTTCGTAGGTGCCAGTCTTTTAAATATAATATTCTGCTATCTGTTGTGGTCTGCAAATACTCTATGTACTGATGTACCTTCATATCAGATTTGCATTGAGCATTAAACTGTATGTTTTTACAATCGGCAACAGGAGCAATTAGATCACCATATTCTTCAATTAAATTGTCATAATTGATTTGGTCACCTTTGACCCACTGACTGGCACATTTCCAGTTGTCTGTTACATTTTTAATCAGACAAGGTAAATTCTTTAACATGTAATTATTAAAAAAGTCTATGAAATCCAAGCTACCCTGCTGAAAGTTCGCACCATTAATACTCCAGTCACTATAATCGTACTCAGGGATTTCTGTATCGAATGGACACTGAATTTCAATTTTACTCTGCGTCATTATTGTTTTGCTTGAAGGTCTAGTGATGATAACACTACATCTTTCATTGTTTCTTGTACAACTTAGGTAAAACTATGTTCTTTCTAGGTTTTTTATTATCTCTGGATCTAGCTTCTGATGAAAAAATTTGTTTGTCCATAATATGCATTGTTAGTTTGTTTAAGATTTTGATTTCAACAAAATGTAATCTCTGCAGCAGTCGACTGTTGTGCAGCAGAGTTAGTCGGTCAAATAATGGACAGAATTTCAAAAAGATCAGAAATTCGGAGTATTTCGGAGTTTGGCTCGGTACTTTCTTAGATTATGCAGTAAAGTAAGCCCGGTAAGCCGTAAAAAGCCCATAGATTACAGTCAAGCAAGGAAAGCAAATTTTGAGATACGGACTAGACTTGGGTAGTTCCGGAACGAGTCATGAAAATGATATACTTCCAGTCCCGGTACTACACCACTCACTCGTTCACTACCAATTCGAATGTGTCCTTTAGTTCCTCTAGTACCGAGTAGTCCCGACTATTACTCGTACCAAAGCGCTCAGATGGGAAGACATCGTATGTTCGTAATAGTTTTGTACTCGTATTCAAATTCAAATTACAAAAATTATTATTTCTCCAACATAAATTAGTCTAAACAGATTAGTTATTAGTGATAGTATAGTCCCGAGGTAATAATATATCAGTTTTGCTTTGATAGTTCTGAACTACAACGGTACTGGAGCTTTTCTGTGGTACTAACGAACTGAAAGCGTTTCCCGGTACTAAAGGAACTAATGAACTAGGTGAGTGAACTAGTTCCGGAAGCAAAAATATACATATCACTCCTTATCTTTTGTTGGACACGTTTTGCGCAACTCTAATACGGACATACGGAGCGGACCATCTATTTAGTTGTTCTAATGTTCTCCTTCTATATGATGAGCGGACCGGAGAATTTCACTGACAGACAATATGAAATAATGACAGAAGTGGCTTTTTTTGGGAATTTAATGTTCTGGCTACTGTGGCTTTTAAGTCATGACAGAAAATGACAGCGAAGCAAAGAGGATAGTTAAGTGGACCATGATTGCTCTATAACATAGTATTTTGGAAATCAAACCCCACACCTTGCGTGCGGTCTGCAGAATTATAATTATTAGAATCAGTAATACAACCTGTTAAGTTACCATAATCCTAAAATGTCAAGATTTCATGAAATAGTCATACAGTAGGATTACTTGATCTTAGAGAGTTGTGTTGATGACTTTAATGATTATAATTCTGTAAATACATATTTGTTACGGCCGCGAATCATATTTTTACAACTTAGTACTGACCAGCAAATTGCAAAAAACGTAAGAAATTTGAATTTCGCGGGCTACCTTGGACTACCTACGATATCGGCGATAGTTCTGATTAACGTAGGTACTTATTCTAATTATTTTTTTTAGTTTTTTTTTTCCTGTTTAAAAATGTTCTTGTTAAGAATATTACGAAAAGAAAACAATGAAATATGTCGATTTGTTTGAATTTTAAAGTTTCTATTCTAGCTTATTTCATCGGAATTTCAACCCAAGTTTATGAATTTTTGTTTAGAAAATGGATGCATGCGGGAATAGCATTCAGGATTTGGAATATCCACTTTTTTTAATTAATCCCTTTGCTAGGTATCACTTGTTAATAGGAGACACAATAACGCTTCTGTGGGTAAGTTTTAGAATTAAAACCATCACCATAATGTTCAGCTTCTGCCAGAAGCTTTGTCCGCGTGTTTTAACATAAAACATATCCTATGCCACTCGGCAATAGCGTTGCTGAAAAAATAGCTGGAAAGATTCAGTTAAATATCTTTCCGATGCCGCGGTTTTACTATATTTCCTATTAACTTGCTTAGTAAATGAAAAAAAAAAACTTTTTTTCATATTAATATTCTTAACTTTTCATCGTGTTCAACTCTATAGCTAAATGTGTCGTTACTTTAGAGGACTACTACTAAAATGGTTTTCTTTTTCTTTCAAGGCCGCCTTTTCTTCCCGTGTTCTTTGCAAGCCACTTTGTCCTAAAAGGCACTTACCAATTCCATGCCTGAGAATCACAAGTGTAGATTTTAGAATACTATTAGGATCCTAAGGCGTGTTATACACTTGTTCAGGTTGATATATTGAATTCGGTAGTATTGAATAGCAAAACTTAAAATATTCGGCTTCTATTCGGCTCCTACCGATCGGCATCTATTTTTGCTGAATATACATGTTGCAATAGATTTTTACCGCCAGGCTCAGCTTAGCCGCTGTGTGCTGCCTGTTGCCTTTCTCCGGAACACTTAACTACATGCATTCGAATTTACCACCTGGCTGTGTCGATTAATGCCAACTCGAATTCTTGTTCTGGGTGGCACACAATACACACGTGTAGTACGCCCAAGATTTCGTGCGAATTAGTCCAGTATTGCTTTTCATTGCTACAAACTATTTAGCTCTCCTAAATGTTGGCATAATATCGATAGTTTGTATTTTTTTCGGAGATGAAGCAGTATAACTGAGTACAACATACTTTATTAGTATAGAGGTACAACCCTAGCGCCAAATTCAGTTCAGTTGTCATTTTATGATGGCGGCGCTTGGGGAGTTACGCTACGGTTCTTAATCATACGCCGCGGTGTTTTCTTAGTTTTGATAATGAGATTTTTGTTTATTTTGAATTATTTTGTATAAGTGATTTTTAAATATGTGTTATCATGTGTGCTGTTTGACTGAACATCATTTTTCTGTGTTCATTACTTGGTGGTATCAATACTGTGTTTCCAAATAAAAAGTATACTTACCTATTGGAACCTTATTGGCGTTTAATTGGTTTTCTACTTATTATAATTAATATAGTAAGAAGAGGAAGAATATATAATAATATATAGACAATTGAGGTGAAGACAATACATAGTCGTACCAATAAACATCCAACATGAATGATGTTCGTGACAAAGTCGTCGCTGGAACCTCGACGTGGGAGAGTAATGCAACTCAGAGTGACTCCTCACCTGAACTGCAGTCTTCGCCGAGTGGAAGTGGTGAGACGCCCCATACACCAGGAGCACCAGTGCCATTGGCCCCACACCTAGCTGCTGAATTGCATCCAGATCTATTACAACAAGGCTGGCGGAAGTATTGGTCCAAAAGAGAGAACAGACCATACTTTTGGAACAAGCTGTCAGGTGAATCAATGTGGGAATTACCAGCAGTTAAGAGAGATTTTGATCCTATAACTGACCCATTAGGTATTTGTCATACGGGGCCATCAAATGCGGGTAATATGACTCCTGGAGCAAACAAACGTCGTCCATCTGAGGATAATGGACCTCCACCAAAGAAATTTGTACTTGCTGGGCCATGGGACATAGAAGTGCCAACTAATGTTGTCATTTACGAAAGGCCTCCTACTATTTGTCCACATCCTCATCCAGAGATAGAGGGATTTAGATTTACTTTGGCTAATAAATTAAGACAGTGCTACCAAGAGCTTTGCCACACAAGAGAAAGCATTGATGCTCCTAAAGACTCTTTTAACAGATGGTTGATGGAGAGAAAAGTAAATGATCAGGGTGGTTCAGACCCACTGCTTCCTAGTCATTGTTTTCCAGAAATATCACATTCAATGTATGAGGAAATTATGAATGACATTCCAATTAAGCTGACTCATCCAAAGTTTACGGGCGATGCAAGAAAACAGTTATCAAGATATGCAGAAGCAGCAAAGAAAATGATTGAATCAAGAAATGCGTCACCAGAAAGTCGCAAGGTAGTAAAATGGAATGCTGAAGACACATTTCAATGGTTGAGGCGAACTGTAGGAGCTACATATGATGATTTCCAAGACAGACTGGCACACTTGAGAGTAAGTAATTCTCCTAATTTTATTCATTGTTTATTATGTATTGCTAAGTTTTTGACTGTACATAGGGTTTTTTTTTATATTTATTGTAGAATGACCTGCAGTATTAAATTCGCCAGGGTCCAGGAAACTACCACCTTTACCTATTATTACCATTAACATTTCCGAGTTTAATACCTTAATTCTAGTCAATCTTTAACTGTGAATGTTTTTAACGGACTTCAAAAAAAGGAGGACATTCTCAATTGGGATGTTTATAAGTTTTATTTATTATAACGGGCATAACTCCGTCACATATAGACGTTTTTGCAAAATTATTTTTTTGTTCAAAAGTGGTTTATTCCAAAAGGGTCCCATTTAAATTTCGTAAAGATCTGATGAGTTTCAGAGACAGACAAGGGAACTCTTCAATAAATGCCAGCAAATCAACTGTGATTGCTGCTATGTATGCATTGTTTATGCAATCACACAACATAACATCATGCTCGTAGCTTCTAGAGGGTTACGCAGATGTGTTCAGTATACTACAGCACATCCTCATTTCTGTCAAAGTTGTTATTGGGGTACCTCTAATTTATGTGGGGTACGTACAACTAAAAAGTGAAAATAAAAACTTTTCACAAAAAAAAAAAAAAAAATAACGAACTTCAAAAAAAAAAACAACAGTGTAAAATAACTTTAATTTCGAAAAACAGAACCAACAACACTGACTTTTGTAAAAACGTTTTTTTTTTTTTTTTTAATGGGGCAACTTAGGTAATCTTTATGAGATAATATTATGTTTAAAGCCTGCATAATTAAGAGGTAACAATTGATTCCCTAGTTTGTAAACCAGTGTAACAAAGATTTGCCATCCTAAAACTTCTTCAGTCTTCTCGTATTCTCTTTACATTTTGGCCATTTTACTTGTCCTGCAACTATGTTTTTTATCATTTTAACATTTTATACTCAATTTTGGATGCTATTTTTAATAATAATAAATTACATGACATGTGTTGTAAGTGTAAGGGCTGATTTTTCCATTGCCAGATAACTTTTATTCGAGGAATGAAATTGACGTTTGATAGTTTTTGTATGAAATAAATAAAAATAACTGTCAAAATTTCAAAATTATTCCTTGAATATTATTAGATGATTGAAAAATCAACCCTAACTGGAATATTTCTTTTTTATTTCCCGACAAAATAGCTGCAGGAATTTGAAAAATTCTGTTTAAAAAGATTGACCAGACATATTAATTTGAAAAGAAGGTTGTAACTGCAGAGCTCACGCAGTATCAAGACAAAGTACATAGCTACATAATACACTGCCTACCAATAATATTGTTTCATTATTATTAATGTCAGGCTGAAACACGATTTTCAGCTGAAACTGTAAACAAGCTTTCGGCTCCTCTTCTAGTTTCGGCTGAAACCAAAACTTATGAAGGTATGAAAAAGTTATTTAATTAAATAACTTTTTTTTTTCTGAGACCCGTCGTTTTTAGTAGATTTGTAAAGAAAGAAGATTTTATTTTTTGTATGTTTGTTGCGTTAAAACAGGAGACGGGATCGAGACTTATAGGGGTGAAACCGTGTGGCGCAGCTATTACAAATAACTTGATTAAAGGCTGATTTTGCAATCATTAGATTTCTTTTATCCAAAGAAAAAAATATTTTTGCCAGATTTTTTGTGGAAAACTGTCAAAATTTCAAAATCACGATTGTAAAATGAGCCCTAACTTAAATAAGGGCCATGGCAGATATGCTACTGTTAGCTTTTACGATTACCAATTTAGTAATTTTTCAGATGCACGAATCAACTCTTAACACCGCAAACGTTTAGCATTACCAATCAGCGATTTAATCGCTTTTCGGAAGCTCGATATAGCGAAAATCCATCTTCTATATATAAAAATCAATTGCTGTTCGTTTGAGTCGATAAAATCGAGAACGGCTGGGCCGATTTAGCTGATTTTGGTTTTGAAATGCTTGTCGTAGTCCAGGGAAGGTTTAAACGGTGAGAAAATATGAAAAAATTGCGAGGAAGATAGTAAAAGTAAAAACAACAATTTCATTTTCCCATATAAACTGTTCTACCTACTTTCCTGTCAAACATTTGACGATCGTCCATTCGGTACGGTAGACGTGGGTCCACTCGAATTGAAGCACGTATTAAATTAAGGGTTTTAGTGTAGGAGTAGGGTAGAAGTAGGGTAGGAATGGAGTAGGAGTAGGGTAGGAGTAGTGTAGGAGTAGGGTAGGGGGTAGGACACTATGCGAAAGAAGTAGCGCCGGGCAGCTAGAAATAATTTATATGGCAAAACAACGTTTGTTGGGTCAGCTAGTAAATAAATAAAATGCAATGCTTTATCTCTGTTTTTTGTTTTTTAAGTGGACTCACTTTAAAAACTATGTTCCTAATGATGCTGAATTCTTTGACGGATTCTTTCTTTAAAATTGCATCGCGTTTTGGCTCCTTGTTCCGTATGAGTCCATACAGAACAAGGAGCCAAAACGCGATGCAATTTCTAAGTAATCGCTAAAACGTATGGTTTTGCTAATTTGCTCGAACGCACAGTTACATATGCATCTGCTGTTGCACTTACAGTGTTAATCATTCAGAAACCGAATAAATCCCTACTCGCTGATACTAAAACTATTTTTTTTTGGGTTTTATACAAAAAATGGCCGAAAACGGGACCACATTACTAAGTCAACGCAGTCTGTCTATTAGTCAGGTTTTCGTATTCTATCAAAACCGACAGCCCACAAACGCCCTACGCAAGTGTCGGTCGGGCCAAAGGTTCGGCCTTTGGCCGAAACCGAAACCGAACGTTCACACGCTAATTATAATGTTCTTGCCATGTTAAAAATAGAGAAGATTTGGTATGTTATACAAGATTTGATTTTTTTTTTTGTTAATTTATTTCAGAGACAGTGTCAACCTCACCTTGCCGAGACTGTGAAGGCATCTGTTGAAGGAATATGCCTCAAAATCTACCACCTGTCGGCTGAATATGCTCGGAAAATAAGGGAAAGGCATAGTGGTTTACTCAAAGAAAACGGGATACAGGTAAAAATAGTTTACACAGTCAAAATGATGGATTAAAAACATTATCTACCCTCCTATTGGGCTTGCCGCAGTCAGGTAAACCCATATAGCATTGTATCATTAAAATAATTGTCTTGTACTAAACAATTTCTTACTGAGTAATTCAGATTTATAAACCTTCTGGAATAAATTATTGTGAAAACCGCATCCATCAAAACCCGTTGCGTAGTTTTGAAAAACAACGCGGTCACACAGACAGACATGCGAAAAGCGACTTTAATTTATAATATGTAAATATTTGTAATGACTAGGAACTTCAAGCACCGTTGCAGCAGGCAGCCCTACGCAAGGTGTGGTGTTACCCAGTGCAGTTCGCGGTGCCGGCGCCGCGGCCTCCGCTCGTGGAGCACTTTCTCGACCGCGATCAGACGCTGTTGCGCTATCTCGGCGAAACACAGGCTCTCAATGCCGTGTATTTACAGAAGCTGGTAAGCCTTTAAATTATTTTGTTCGCTATTATGATTAACGAGCTGACCCAACAGACCAAATTTCAGTAATTTATACAAAATTCCCATGGAAAAAAGGATTTTCAAGGTTTCCTGAACATCCTGTCCTGTTTAAAATTTGCAGTAATATATTCTAATGAAAAGATAATAAATGACAATTTAATAAAATCATTTGAAAATTTGAAGTCGCATTGGGACTTGCCCGGTGTCGTACCCACAACTTCGTGCATGAGAGCTTAACCATTGGGCCATCACAACTTCATATTACGAATCTGTTGTTAAAGGCATCAAATGAAGCACGTAGTAAAAAAAAAATCAAAAGAGACTATGTTAAGTTCATCGAACTAGAGCCTCGTGAAAACAATAAAGACATATATAGCGTCAAATATCTACTACACTGTCGCATATCATTTGAAGCACCCAGACCAAGGAGAGTAATCCCCCAATGCACTAATTGCCAAGATTACAACCACAGACAAAAGTTTTGCAATAGAAAGCCCAGGTGCGTCAAACGTGCAGGTTCGCATCATACTTCAGCTTGCCTACGGAAAGACAGATCAAAAGAGGTTAAATGTGTCCTTTGCGAGGGAAACCACCCAGCTAACTACAAAGGCTGCACAGTCTACAAAGAGCTGTTGAAAGTCCGATATCCCCCTCCAATCACCAAAGCTAGAAAAAACCCTGGATACACTAGAAAGGAACAAGAACCTACAAAAAAACCAACAAATAACGGAAAGTCGTATGTCCAAGCCACAAAAGATGTCCCTGAACAACCTATGGCACAAACAATGAACACAAAGGATGAAAATCAAAAAACTAATGAACTCAAAACCATTACGGAAACACTTGTTGCCCTGATGAACCAAATGTTAATTATGACCCAAACGCTAACTGATTTAATTTCAAAAATGTCATCACATTCACAGCACAAAAATTGTGTGTATGAAATGCTAATGGCTGGTCAAACCACTCGGAAGAGTTAAAAATATTCATTAAAATACACCACAGATGTTTTACTAATCTCAGAAACCCACTTCACATCCAAAAGCCACTTTAGTCTACCAGGATACAACATGTACTGACCACCCAGACAACAAAGCACAGGGAGGATCGGCCGTTCTTATCAGGTCAAACATCAAGCACCATGTACAACATTACTGCAGAAACTACATCCAGGCAACAAACGTCGTGATAACAGACTGGATTAGTGACATTACAATATCAGCCCTCTATTGTCCACCTAGATTTACTATCAAGGAAACGGAGTTCAGTAACTTCTTTCAATCACTTGGGGGCAGGTTTATTGCAGGAGGTGATTATAATGCTAAGCATTCGTTCGGCTCACCAGAAGATGCAGCAGAAATGACTAACCATCTAAATAGTCCAAAAGATACGCAGGAAATGCCTCTTAAATTTACAAAAACAGAAGTTGCCCGAATTATAAAAAATCGGACCCAAAAAAGGCTCCAGGATACCACCTTATTACAAAGCGTTTATTACTAGAACTACCAAAATCTGGCATAACTTTCCTTACGTCACTATTTAATGCCATAACCAGACTGCAGTTCTTTCCCCTGGAGTGGAAGGTCGCACAAATTGTAATGCTGTTGAAGCCAGAGAAACAACCTGAAGAAACAAAATCGTATAGGCCCAGTCTGTTACCTATTCCATCCAAGATATACGAATCTCTACTGCTACAACGAATCTTGCTTATACTCAAAGAGAAGGAGCTAATTCCTGGTCACCAGTTTGGATTTCGCAGTAAGCATGCCACTATCGACCAAGTGCACAGACTAACAAAACATATCATGGAATCACTAGAAGTTAAATCTTACTGCACCAGTGCATTCTTGGACATATCTCAAGCTTTTGACCGCGTGCGGCATGAAGGATTGTTATTCAAATTGAAAAATGGTCTACCAGATCACCTTTACGGAATATTAAAATCATTTCTCCAGCAGCGCCATTTCATAGTACAACAAGGGGAAGCACTGTCTGATCTCCGCCCTATAAAAGCAGGAGTTCCGCAGGGCAGTGTATTGGGTCTTATACTCTTCACTGCGGATCTGCCGACATCTGAATCCTTAATTACTGGAACTTTTGCTGATGATACCGCTATACTAGCTACACTGGGTTGCTATGACCTAAAAATAGACTCACAAATACTCCAAAAAGGGATAAATGACATATCCCACTGGCTCAAAAAGTGGCGGATAAAAATAAATGAAACAAAATCAGTCAACGTAACATTCACCTTAAGAAGAGACTTCTGTCCTCCAGTCACACTTAAAAACATTACAGTCCCACAGGCAGATCATGTTAGGTACCTTGAACTGCACTTGGACAAAAGACTTACCTGGCAAAAACATATTTTCACTAAGAGAAAGCAACTTGGTATTCAAACGCGAAAACTTTACTGGCTCATTGGACGAAAGTCTCAATTGTCTCTCGAAAACAAAATACTTCTGTACAAGGCAATACTGAAGCCCGTCTGGACGTATGGAATCCAACTATGGGGTACTGCATCCCATTCAAACATTGAAATCATACAAAGGTTTCAAAATAAAGCACTCCGCATGATAACCAATGCCCCCTGGTTCGTACCCAACGAATTATTACACCGTGATCTATGCCTGCCCACTGTGAAACAAGAAATTGTACGCCATACCAGAACCTATAAAGAGCGTATCGAACGACACCCAAATACTTTGGCCCGGCCACTTATGGCAAACCACAACAAAGCGCGACGTTTAAAGCGTAAAATACCTCAAGACTTGTTACAATCACAGTAAACACAGCTACTGTTTTGACAATAAGGATGTGACACAGGTCACTTACCGAGCGCGCCAGCGATAGCACTAACCAACATACTGCTGAATGTCCCACAGAGGAGACAGATTGTAGTATATAAAGAAAACAAAAAAAAAAAAAATGTTTCTTTTAATAACTCCTGATTATATTTTTTTCACTTAAAGTTTTAGATCTGCCCTTTTATTCTTCATCATCGTCATCATTGGCAGCCTTGTTCAACCCACTGCTAAATATAAGCTTCCTCCCTTGTTTTCCTTTCTTTGCGAAATAAGAGGAACAACCAAAAATAATCAATTCTTATTCTGTTCCTCAAGTACAAAATAATATCGATATTATTTTGTGTTTGAAGTTTCATCACTTTGCAGCAGTGTGCGGGGTTGTGGTCGTGTGCTTTGAGTCGGTGTCTCGCTGAACAATCCACCGCGGACTTATTGTACTCCTCGTAGATTTGTTGTGCACCGCTTGCCGCGCTATAATATCAGCCAATCAAACCATAGAAATAAACAGTAATCACGATGATTGCTTGTGCCGCAGGAGTGTCTGTACCGCTACAGCTGCTTCGACGACAAGAAGTTCGAGCAGTTCCTGTCGCGCGTGTGGTGCCTGCTGCGGCGCTACGCGGCGTGGGTGGGCGCGGGCGGCGAGGCGCACCTCACGCAGATGTCGCTGCCCGTGCCGGTACTCGAGTGCCTGCACCGCTGTTTTGGCGTCACCTTCGAATGCTTCGCCAGTCCGCTCGACTGCTACTTCAGACAGTATTGCTCAGCTTTTGCCGATACCGACTCCTACTTTGGATCTCGAGGGTATGTATTGATTTCATAATCTAATCCTTGCGGCTTTGTGATTTGGAGGAATCGCTATTAATGCAAGTATTTAATCGAATTTTAATGGATACTCTAAATGTGCCTCTTTTTGTGAGCCTCAAATAATTCTCATTTTGGTGTCCTAAAAAATTAATAGCCAAGTAACTGCGATCAACTTGGATGTAGCGCTCCTGCGCTCGCCGGTCGGTACCACCAAGTCTTTCTTATTTGAACATTAGTAAATATTTTTAGATTACTACTCAGATACTATTATTTTATTTAACCATCTGACCTTTTAATTTAATGTTAAAAGATTTGAAATTAATTAATTAAATTGTGTACTCGTAAACAACGGATATCGACATTAAAAAGACTTAATTTTGGACAACAAACAATAAGCGTTCTTCGTATTTAAAATTTGTTAATAATGATTATCATTGTTTTCTGTGCATATAATTTAATACGCAAATGTGCGAGCTTGGCGACAATGCTTCCCGTACTAAGGAAGTATAGAGACTAGGAAGGAAGTATAGATACTATTGAATGTAACGAAAAATAAATCGTACGTAAAAAGACCCAATTTAGTTGATCAACTGCAAAATTATATTTTATACTGTGTCATGCATTTGCCGCGCGTAGGTCGGTTACATATCATAATACGTTGCGCTGAATTTGCGGGGGTGGTAGGGTTTCAAATGCCTGCGGGACCGAATATCCTAGCCCGAAATTGAAGACTTAGGGCTGATTTTTCCAACGCCAGATTTATCGGAGGAATAATTTTGGATTTTTGACAGTTCTTCCGTACAAAATCCTTCGACGTCAATTTTATTCCACGAATAAAAATTATCTGTCGATTGAAAAATCAGCCCTTAATTATGTATATCTATGTATGATAGAAATTGTCGTATTTTCGTTAAAAAATACTTGCATAAGTACTTTAGTCCATTTAAGTTTGCATTAGTTCATTTGTTCGAACTAGGCCTTCTTTACTCGCATTCGTAAAAGCAGTTTTCGTTGCATCACATTAATAAAAAAATATTTGCTTAGGCCATTTCTAGAGCTACGTCCAGTGTCCGGGTCGATGGTGGCGCACCCGCCGTATTGCGAGGAGCTGTTGGAAGCGGCGCTGCGGCACATGGAGCGACTACTGCAGGACTCCGCCGAGCCGCTGAGCTTCGTCGTCATCCTGCCCGAGTGGCCCGACAGGCAGACGCACGCCTTACACAAGCTTCAAGCCAGCCACTTCAAAAGAAAACAGGTTCCTACTTAAAATAATTTCTAGCTATTCATAATATTTTAAAAAAACATAAATGCTATCACCATAAAATAGCGTGAAAAAAAAGAGGCTGCTCTTCCTACATTTTGTCGATTTATGTGAATACAAATTGGAGTTTCGTCCGCATAGTCATCCTAGTGGACACGGTTCGAGCGCGGACGTGCCGTGAAAATGCAGCACAATACATTTTTGAATGTTATCAATTCGCAAAAGTTCAAAAATATTTGTGTGAACGTAGCATGAGGCAGCACTTCGCTAGATGGCCCTATATTCTAAGCAGCAATTCAAACATGTTTGTCTGGTCCCTTACCAGACACGTTTGAATTGCTGCTGAAAGAGATCAGCAGACGTTCAAAGAAAGATAAAATATCTCTATTGGCATTAAGATGACCGGAACAATATTGAGGTGAAAAAGATTTTTTTATTATAGTGTTTTTTTTTATTTTAGGTGGTTATTCCAGCTTTTGAGCACGAGTACCGCCACGGATTTCAACATGTCCTTACCAAGTGAGTCATTTAAATACTGCATACACATAGACGCACATACAATATACATTCAGCGGCAGTAAATGTAGCCCAAGCCCTAAACGCTAATTTGTGAGCAAACTAAACCTATTTTTCTACATCTTTTTTTAATGAGAAGAGGTGCAAAGCAGCTTCTTTAGTTGGTTTGCTAGTAGGAAGCTAGTTGCCCATTCCAAAGCGTAGGTACCTACGGAGAAGAACGGGCAAGAAACACCATGGACACTCTTTTAAATCATAAAATTGTTACAAAATATTTGATTACATCATTCGTGTTGAAATTTACCATGTGAGAACGATGTAGAAATACGTGCACGTTAAAAGCGTCCGTTATAGAAAACATAAAAACAATTCAGAATTAAAATAAGGCGTGGTAATATCTCATAGAATTGTTTGTTCATAAATTCACATTTAGGTTTTGGGCCACATTTACTGCCGCTGAGTGTATTCACGCATGTTGACATCTTAATCTTAATTAGACTATTACATAATCAGATTTTAAATATGTGATGCCAGATTTAATCAACACTAGGCGACGCCTAAATGTAATCTGTACTTCTATACTAATACAGTGACCTCCCCCAGTCAGTTGAAAGTAGTCACTTCAGGTAAAGTCACACTATCATTTAAAATCCTAGTTTCAAATGTTAGAACTGTAACACTATAACATTTATATTGACTAATCCAACGATGTACTGTCTGTACTATGGCAAATAAAAAATTGTTATGGAATTACCTGATTTATTTGATAGCGGCTTTTGGTTTTCAAATACTGGAAATCTAGCCGTCAAAAGTCAGTTAAAGTTAATAACTTTGCTTTTGCGCAGTCGGGTAAAAAGAGTTTAGAACTCTCTCACTCACTATTTTTTTATTCTTTAGGCAGATAGACTTCGGCCTGGGCATCCTTGAGTTACAACTTTATTTGATAACTGACAAATAGTGCGCCAGTCGAGTGGGGTCAGTTTGTGGCAGCCCGAAATTATTTGACACGTTACGTTTAGGACAATGTAGTCTTGCTTTGCATGAGCAGAGCGGTGCCACACTGGGCAGGCTGAGGTACATAGAGACATACCGGTTGTGCGAAAATATCCGAGTGCTGCTCCCCAGTTGTTAGAAATAAGAATCCATAGCAGGTTTTTCCGAGTACGACTTTCTATTTTGTTTTATGTCACTGTGACTTATAGGTTGTGGATAAGTTAATAAAAAAAAAAAAACTTATTCTCTGCCGTAGTCTTTGATAACCCGAGCGAAGCCGAGGCGGGCCGCTAGTTTATCGCTCGGTTCAACGCTATTGAAAATACAACTGTTCAATAATTAGGCATTACATTTAGGTGTCGCCTAGTGTTAGTGAAAACGGGCATTAAAGTTTTAAATATAGTTGACCCCTTGGAGAAGAACCGAACGTGAAAGTAAGCGTCCAAGATGATAACCTGGTAAATGTGCCGCTTACTAATTAATTTCAGTACCTATAATGATTGTTTTGCGCGAACTGTATAAACTAGTAAAATACTTATAATTACAGGTCTATACTTAGTTTTGTTGTGTACCTACGTGGAATATTATGAAATTACGAAAACAAATCCATTGAACCGGATACTCGCTGTGAAGCGAAGACAATAGAACATGTAATTAATGCGTTTGATTATTAAGTATTACTATTGTATTGTACCCCTGTCCACATTTATTACCTAAGCTAAGTATCGCATAGCAACGTTTATCATTTCCTTTGAGAACATTAGGTATCTTTTTGACCAACGTAATCATAGTCATGGTCATTTTGTTACCTAATTGCTTATTTCGGATGAATGCGAAAGCAACAATCAACATATTATTTGGAACGGCAGTAAAGGGACAAAATACCACAACGTACCTACTTCTTACAGGGGTCCATCGTCCATCATTATACGAGTACTTAGACTTTTAATCGTATCAGTATTTTTATTTTGCAATAGCGAGTCGGACTGACACATTTAAGGTTCCGAACCAAACACAAACTGAGCAGTGAGAAGTCTGTCTGCGGCCCACAAGCCATACAGAGCGCGTGTGGTTCCAGGCAGGTACTCACCTGAAATTTAATTTGTTACTAGTAATTTCTTGCAATAAATGCTTTTATTGTCGACATCCAGCCAGCGGATTACTTCTTTAATTGGCGGCTAATAGTCCTGAGATCAGTCTCGAACTTTAAATCTATTTGTGTGCTTTTCGTTTTACTATAAACCTACGTGTCACGAACGGTTTCATAGGAAAATTCGGCTATGGCATCTTCTGTGGTATATTTATTTATTCACTTCGTGGCAAAAACGGTCACATTGACTGGCTGTAAGGTGATCCATATATTTTGTTTAGACTGTGGTAATTTATGTTGATAATTATTGTTTAGGGCTTTGTCGTTCGTAAATTAGCTTTCCATTCGAAATATTTATAACCACACACATTTCCTTCCGAAATATTCACTTTCTTATCAAAAAATCGAAATTAGGCGGCAGATGTGTAATTTGACGGCAATAAATTAATTAAGTCTAGCGACACTACAGAAAAAAGGCTTGCTTACGCCTGAAAATCTTGTTGACTTAGGTACCCACTATTTATGTGCCGCATAACTCGCATTTTCCGTAGATGTGTCGCTACACTAAAAAGAGGTCACAAGTAGAGGCGGGAGATACGCATATAGCCCACATAACACGTGACATGTCACAGGAACGAGGTGTACTTCAGATGGGGCGGCGGCACGGTGGTGGTGTGGCTGCAGAACGCGGCCGGCCACGCGCGCTGGGGGCCCACCGAGGAGCGCGTGGAGGCGCTGCTGGACGCGTGGCGGCCGCGCGCCAAGCTAAGGGACCCCGCGCCGGCCCCGCAGGCCCCGCCCGACCCCGAGCCCGCGCCGCCTCCTGCTGCTGACAAGCGCTAGCTTCTCGCTCTGTAAATATTCATCGTGTACATAATATTATACATAGCTAGATATATTATTATATGGACGATACGTATGATATATTTTTATTTTTAAATCTCCCATCTCTGTTGTATAGTTCGATAAAAGTTTATTATGTTTTGATTGTTCATTATATTTTTTGAAAAAAAAAAACAAATAATGAGTTTTTATACCGTGTTTTTCCTTTCGGACTGTAGTAGTATTAATAAAATTTCGTTTTGTTTTACTATTACTGCTACTCTCAAAGACGTAATCTCTATCATTATCATATTTTCCGAAGATGTAAACAACAATGACTGCTCCAAATTGTCTATATGGTTTAGTGATGCGGTAAAATGAATTTTAAGTTCTGGTGCTATAGATGTTACACATAATTTTCGCACATAGAGTATTGGATCATTTGAATTGTGTCATTATCAGTTTGCTTTTATTATTTTAGTATGAAGTTTATTTAAAATTGGTAGTGTAATTGACAGATTAATTTATACGTAAAATATATTTTTATTAAAAAAAATACAAGCTTTCTACTGCGTTCTCCTTTTATACCCTATTTCTCTAGACGGTAAAAGTCGCCTGTTATACACTTACGACCTTATATATATTTTTAAATAAACGTCTTTGCACTTATCATCATTCTCTTGCCCTTCACAATTTATTTGGGGTCATTGCAATATGTTTTCATCTTATACAGGGTTACAGGTTAAGTCGACCTAGATCTTTTAAGAGGTTTTAGTTTTCATCATTCCTAGCTGATTTGACTATGAAACGCCCCACCCAAAACCTAACCCATATTGAGAATATTGGATTTTGATTATTTTTTAAATAAAATGAAGTTTTTTTGTATAATTGTCCTTTTTTTCGGATTTTATGCCTCTAATCTAATTGATAATGTTTTTGCTATTTTTGTGTAGTAGATTAGTTTGTTTATTACTCGAAACACAAAAAAAAAAACAGGTAACTGAACGAACTGAAACGTAGATTTTATTTAGTACATCTGCAGCATAACTGTTATAGACATTTTTTAAAATATTCTTAAAAGAAAAAAATGTTTATACAAATTTGTTTATTTTTAAACTTTCAATCGTCGACTACTACCCAGTTGGTTCAGTTACCTGTTTTTTTTTTGTGTTGAGAGTAATAAACTAATCTATTACACAAAAATAGCAAAAACATTATAAATTAAAGGCACCAAATCCGAAAAAAAGGACAATTGTACAAAAAATCTTCATTTTATTTAAAAAGTAATCAAAATCCAATATCTCAATATGGGTTAGGTTTGGGGTGGGGTGTTTCATAGTCAAATCAGCTAGGAATGATGAAAACTAAAACCTCTTAAAGGATCTAGGTCGACTTAAGCTGTAACCCTGTATACTTCTCTAGTAGTCGTCATCTCATTAGTCAGCCCTGTAAATAGCTATATCAGCTTTCACACAGTCAGCCTATCGTTTCTTTGGTCTTCCTCTACCCATATAGTCATCCACATTCATACTCACTTTCCTCACGAAGTTATCCGCATTCCTCCGCATCATATGCCCATTTTTAGACTTCCTCTTCTATACGCATTTTTATTCTACCCGTTCGCTAACACCACGCTTCCCTCGTAGTAAACTCATCTAAGCTGCATGCAAAAAGTTAGTTGACAGTTTTTGAGAAACCAACTAGTAATATTGCTTGTGGTTTATTTTACTCAAAATACATCGCTGGAGTCCTAAATCGCCACCTTGTATTTTTATGTTGAAAGACCTAAAACATCAAAATCAACTCAGCCTATCGCAGTCCACTGCTGGACATAGGCCTCTTCCAGGCTGCGCCACAACACCTTGTCCTTCGCCTTCCGCATCCAGTCTGTCCCAGCCACCTTCTCAAGGTCGTCCGTCCATCTAGCTGGGGGGCGTCCCACACTACGCCTGACGATACGCGGTCTCCACTCCAGGATTCGTCTTCTCCACCGGCTATCGGTCCTTCGACAAACATGGGCAGCCAACTGCCACTTCAGTTTGCTTACTCTGCAAGCTATGTCGGTAACTCCGGTTCATTTCATTCCTGATTTTATCCTTGAAAGAGACTCCAAGCATAGCTCGCTCCATAGCGCGTTGAGCGACCTTGAATTTGTGGACCAGCCCGACCGTCAGTGTCCAATGCAAGGGGCCGTAAGGGGGAGCATACAGCAAACGGACTCCCCAAACGTCAACCTCACCTGCGCACGGTACCCCCTGCCACTGATAGACGTGGCGCTGGCGACCGACCGATGGCGGTATAATCGTCCCACAAGCCAACCTAAATTTTCCAGAACGATGACGGGCAGCAGCGTCATCGTTGCGAAAGGATTGGCTTTACGGTCAGCAACCCGCATGCCCAGCGTAAAAAAATAATTAAGTTACAGTAGCCTATTCCTTATAACATCAGCCAGTGAAAGTCCCGTCAAAATCGGTCCAGCCGTTTCGGAGATTACCCGGACCAAACATTTTAAAAATTGTTGTTTGTTGTAAGTAGTGTACACGGTAGGACTTTCATATACCTTTAGTAAGAAGCTGTTGTTTTAGTATTGTTACAAGCTTCGGGTTTGTGACAATAAAAACTGCCGATATAAATCACCAAAACTTACACTTTAAAACAACACTAGTAACAACTCAAACACTAATTATAAAACACAATTGCTCCTAAGTCGCACTTGAAGCATCGCTTTCGATGTATTCGCATGTATCGCTGATCCAAGACTGCTCCGGTCGTAGCTAATCCCGGCCTTATATAGTGCCGCAGATAGTTCTAGAATCTTCTATTGTAAAAACATCTAGAATGTTCGAGTACATACCGGCCCCGACTGACCAGACGTCGATAGTTCTAGCATCGAAATTTTTTGAAGGATCTATTAGTTCTGCTACTCGATACTAGATGGCGCTACTGGTAAATTAGTTCTGCTGCTCGGTACTAGATGGCGCTAGTGGCAAATTAGTTCTGGTACTCGATACTAGATGGCGCTAATGGTAACTAATGTCACCATGTACCAGGCATTAATTGTGGCGCGCAACAGTATTTTGACATTACAAACAGACACTTCAATTTCATTTATTGAGATGTGTTCATTACGAGCTAGTCGGAGACTAGTTCGGGCGACGCCGCGCTCTCGCTCATTGTCGTTATTACTACAAGTTGGTCTTATCGAACGAGCTAGTAAATTAAGAAGCAAGGGATCTGGGAACTAGTTCGCGTAGTTCGTCTGTGAGAGCGCTATTACGACCTAGTTCGTTCGCGAACTACACAAGACCGGGATAGGGATCGTTCAAGTATTACGTAAGCACTATAGGGGGGCGTGGGGTCTTTGCTTTGCTTATTTTTGATGACATGGGGGGTGGGGGGATCTAGATGGTGATGACGTCAGCATTAATTATTTACTTTTTTACACATATGGCAACCCACACATTGTCTATGCTTGAAAACGAAAAGCATTTTCGGGGATTCCTACAAATAATGAATACGTTTAGGTACTCGCTTAGAATTGAGTAGGGGAATTACCGCGCGCTATTCACTTGTCTATTTTTTTTCCGTCAGTTTATTTATTTTAGACTGTTAATTAAGTAATTGAAATTAATATGTATACCAATTAAAAGAAATTTTTTTTGTTCGTAATATTACATAAGATATATATATATATTTGTAACTTACTCTATGTTGAATTCCGTGTCAGTAAAATTTAAATGAATATTAAGTGCGTTAGTCCTCTATTCCAAACCTATTCCTTATTTCTAGACTTCTAACTGCTGCTCATGAATCAATTACTTGTACCAATGTTTACGCATGGGGGGGGGGGGGAAGGGTAAGAGCTTTGCTTACTTTTGCTGACAAGGGGGAGGGGTGGGTTAGTTGCAAAAAATCTGCTTACGTAATACTTGAACGGCCCCATAGAGTACGCTAAGGGTGGTCGCACATCTGACGGAAGATGCATCAGGAGTAACTTCGTTTACTTACAGTTAGTACGCTCGACGCACTAACGCACCATCGGTTGAGCGTGTAAGGTTTAATCATCAAACCTTACACAGTTACAGTTACACGCTCAACCGGTGATGCTTTGACACATTAAACTTTAATGTTATTATCTACTTGTCTGTTCTGGTGTTACGCGACCGACGATACGCGATGCGTCTTTCGTCAGATGTGCGCCCGGAATAAACAAATAAAAAAGGGTTCAAGAATCTGGCCCTCAAGTGACACGTTGCCAAGACAATAGGGGTTAAAGTATGAAATTGCCGTTTTTATTGTAATAGGTACTTCGAATTGACATAGAATCTTCATGGTTTGAGATTTTTGAGTGAAACTTTTTTCACATGGTACCTATGAAGTTCTTCTTTTAAAAAATGTGCAACATTCGATTATCGACTTTCAGTTGTTTTTTTTTTTATTCAGCTTAGACAAGAAAGATGGATACTTCGAAAATTCGAGTTATTTTTGAATACGAGTTTCGACGCGAAACTAACGCGGCAGAAAAAGCTCGCAATATCAATGTTGCGTTTGGAGAGGGGACTGCTAATGACCGCACCATGCGATTTTGGTTTAAACGCTTTCGTGATGGAAACTTTGATTTGAAGAATGAACCACGTGGAAGACCGCCCACACAGATGAATAACAATGAATTGAAAGAGATGGTGGAAGCCGATCCGAGCCAAACTACCCAGGAATTAGCGGCATGATTTAACGTTACCATACCAACAATATTGACTCATTTGTGTCAAATCAATAAAATAAAAAAATATGAGAAATGGATGCGTCATGATTTGACTGATCTGAAGAAAGAAACGCGTGTTGAAACTTGTGTTGCCTTATTGAATCGATACAGAAATGAAGGAATATTGGATCGAATTGTGACATGTGATAAAAAGTTTATTCTTTACGATAACCGTAAGCGAAAAATGCAATGGCTAACCCCAGGTCAGTGTCCTAAAGCAAAGCTTACCAATAAAAAGGTAATGGTAACTGTTTGGTGGTCTCAGCATGGTGTTATTCGCTATAGCTTTCTTCGATCTGGTCAAGCAATAACGGCAGATGTCTACTGTGCCGAACTCCGAACAATGATAGCAAAACTAGCAGTCAAACAGCCCCGACTCATGAATCGATCTTCACCATTATTACTCCATGCTAACGCGAGACCTCATACAACACGAGAAACCGTTTTAACTCTACAGGAACTGCAATTAGAAACCATTCGTCACCCTCCGTATTCGCCAGGCCTTGCTCCAACGGACTACCATTTTTTACATGATTTGGACAATTTTCGTCAAGTTTGTGAGGATGGATGGATGTTTGTTACTCTTTTACGCAAAAAGTACTGAACCGATTTTAATGAAACTTTACAGTAATATAGTTATACAGGAATATTTTTTAAGCAATGCGCAAAAAATTTTTGGTGGTTCAGTATCAGTAATAGAACACATTGCCATTATTTGTTCAAAACTTTTTTATATTTTTTTATCCGACTTTAAATCAGCAAAATATGGACACTATCTATTCGTAATAATATCAATGAACGCGGGCGCCGTGCGGCTTACGAGTGATGTTGCAGAGGGGGTGAAACCCCCTTCCGGGCGGCAGGGTGGCGCCAGGCGGCGGCGGCCGGCCGGGCGCTCAACAGTCTGCTCAAGGCATGCGCTTGCGCTGTCGTTACGTCGCGTCTAGTCGCGTACTCGTGTGTCGTACATACTTACGATGTCGGATTTTAGTAACCGCGAGTTCTATGTGATGGTGCGGGTCTATTTATTATGTGGTGAAAGCCTACGAGCAGCTCGCAGAATGTATGCTAGGGGGTAAGGGGTAAGGACCCCACGGTCCCTAATGAAAGGACCATTTTAGCAGCCACGCAGAGGCTGCTTGATCACGGTCAGTTCAGGACCCCAAATCACGCACTAGGGTCTGGCAGACCTCGACTGGCGGTAAATGTAAGTATTAAGTTTTTAAAAGTGCCTTAATTTAATTGATTATAATGCGTTATTTTCTGCATTTTGATGGTCCTAAGCCCATGAAAGTATGAAGGAAAAATTGGAATTACTCTTCAAATAACTTCAGATCACGGCCTAATCTTAAAAAAGTCTAATTCGGACCTGATAAAATCAGCGATCAGTACATTGTATGTAACCCACGTAAATATCTATCTACCCACGCCTATGCACGAAAAACGACCGAGCGCTGCCGCGCCGGGCGACGCGTAGTGGCCAGAAAATCAATTTCAAAATAGACATCTTTCGTTAGCGATAACTTTATTTTTTTGTACTAAGACTTATCAAAATAAAAAATAGGTGTTTAATAAAACTCATTTAAGTTTAATTTGTCAAAGTTTGCGCACTGAATAAAAATTATTCCTGTATAGCTTATACATCAGAATAACACATAGGATACTTTTTATCCTGATATCCCACGGGATCGATACTTATGCGGGTGAAACCTCGAGGCACTGCTAGTCTAGTCTATGGCAATTAAGCGACGGACCTGCTGCAGATGAGAATTAATTCCTGGAAAGGAATGTTAATATATGTGGAAAATCATAAAGAGCTCTTTTACGCAAATTATCTTTATTTTTTACAACTTTTGTCCAGTGTTTAACCAAAAATACATAAAACTTTCAAACATAAAGCAAAATTGATAGCCGTCTCATCATTGAACGATTCGAAATGAGTTTATTTGTAAGAATTAAAAAGTAACTAATAATATGCAGGTAGGTAAGTTAAAATTGTATAAACTACCTTAATTAAATCACGGTTCTATGCCTATATTTTTTTAATAAACATGGTTTCAGTGTTAAACGCTCATTAGTTTTGGGTCGTCATAACTGTCTTAGACGACAAATTAATGGCGGCTAAGGAACCTAATCATTTTGCTGCCAAACGACGATGATTAAGTATCTATACAGGGTGGCAGGAACATCGACGCGTAAACTGTAACCATGGATTCAGCACATGAGTTTAGACCCCATAGCGACAAAATTTTTCGTCGGTTATTAAAAAAATATATTGCTGTTCCATACATTTTGACCGCGTAGGTATTGCACTTTTCTATGAAACAGAAGATTTTTTTTTTTATAACCGACGAAAAATTTCGACGCTATGGGGTCTAAACTCATGTACTGAATCCATGGTTACAGTTTGCGCGTCGATGTCCCTGCCGCCCTGTATACGATTTGTATCGTCCACTTCGAGTTTGGCGACACTAAAGTACAGTTTCCACCGGCCGGGCCGCGCCTGAACGCGGCGGAAGCCGACTGTGCTGTGCGACTGTGTCCACCCGACTGCTAAAGTCAGCTGCAACCTAAGCGCGTGAGCGCGCATCCGCCGCCGGCACGCTATCATGAATAGAGCGACCAATTGCGATCGAATCATTCAACTTGCTGGCAGACAATAGTCCCGAGCACATGCGACCGTAGCCGAGCGGAACGGACCAAACGCGACGGCAGGCGAACGCAGCCGCCCGTCTACCGCGGCGTGTGCACGGATCTGACCGTGTTCCAAGATATGTAAATTCCACGCAAAATAACGTTCAACTTTAACGTTTGGCGCCGATTCCCTTCTTCGCAAACTAAACAAAATTTAAGTTCAGTGCATCTTTTTCTTTCTATTTCATTTAGAAAAGGACAGAAGATAAATATTAGTTTCGTTTAGTCCTATCAAATTAAGATACTTCATAGACAATTTAGACGTGATTAAAAACATGGCTACTAAAAATACGTCAATTTACGCCAGGCGCTGACTAATTTGACAGGACTAAACTAATATTTATGTTCTGTCCTTTTCTTAATGAAATAGAAAGAAAAAGATGCACTGAACTTAAATTTAGTTTGTGAATAAGGGAATCAGTGCCAATTTCGTTTAACACATTGTAAAATGCGTTCCAAAGCAACCCAAAGCGCGCCGGTCGGTGTAAATCGTATATTATGCCTAGTCGTAGTCATTAAAACATTTATTATATTCTATGGGTTAGTTATTATGTGCAAATAGTCGGCGAATGCCTCAAGTGCAGATATTGCTCATAAAATAATAATCAAATTGTTATGTTATCTCACAACTTTCTATTTTACATTCTTAGAATAGGTACATAAAGGATTTTAAGTAATATTACTACACATATTTTTCCATATCTAATAAATAAAGGTACTAAGTATTTATATACCTAACTACTATTTCTGAAAACGTGTTAAAATAAATAAGTCGGAGAGCTCAGACGAATTATTGATTGTTGTACTTTGATGATGTACCTAAGGAGGTCATCATTAGTGCGAAACCACCAATTCGTTTGAGCATAATGAATAAGATACGCTTAGTTTGTACAACGACGAATACAGTACAGACGAGGTCGAGATACGAGTGTATCTATAAGACACTGCAACCCAAAATGAAAAAGTGGAGTAAAAGAATAATTATACAATTTTAATTTTCTGCGGAAAATGCGTGTTCGTATGACATCAGACTTAAAAATCGCCGTAGGGGCGCCGTAACATAGTACGGCAAGGCACATCGGAATAGGTGCTGCGCCCGCACTGCGTTTGGTGTGAAGCTTTTCAAAATGCTGCCAATTGTGTAAATGTTTGAAAAATAGACAATTTCAAAACTACCTCGAATGGTAAGTAGTTACCTACCTACAATTATGTCATAGGTATGCCTCTTATAGTGATGATCTGTATCGTCGTCGTACATTTCATGCCGTACAGTCGACCGCACGTCGATGGTAATACTTTGACCTTCAGCTGACTTGGCGATGTACGTAGGTAGTTTCGGTTTTTTATCCACTGACGTGCGGTCCACTGTGCCGATATCCCCACTTTGTATGTACTTACAGCAGGCTGGATAAACGGAATTCATAGACATCGATGGGGGACAAGCTTAGGGTGAGATTCACAGACCGCTTTTTTATTTTATTTCTTAAGAAAACTTACAGCTAGGATACAGATAGTTGACAGTAAAAGAAAGCCAATTAAAAGTTTTCACTGACAATAATATGAGGGTAGCACAAGAAACAGTAGACAGGCAAGCGAAAGCAAGAATAAGTAAGCACTCGGAGAGAATTAAGAAAGACGAAGGTTTTAGTGATCTTCAAAGAAGTTTTTACAAAGATTTTTTTTTTGTTTAGTAACACTGGTGGACAATATTGACACATCGAGTTGTACGCCGTGCTAGTTCTTATCATATAAGAGTTTTGTCGATATATGCACCGCACAGAAGGAACATACAAAGGTTGATGATTCAAGGATGGAACACGCAGCCCAATTTTGCTCATCAATTCAGAACAGTCGGTTGAACCATTTGCCAAATTGAACAAGAATACCAATTGTCGGCAATTTTTCTCCGCTCAATTAGTGGATGAATTTGAAACTTCCTGCAACGGCTGTAATAATTAGGCAGATAGGTTTTGAATCTAAACTGAATGTACAGACGCCAGCACATCAAGCTACCCGAAACTGTCAAATTTTCCCAGTCAACCTTGAACCTTAATGCTTTAAATATAAAGTTGAAAATCTATTAAAGAAATTTGACAGATTGTTGTAGCTTGATGTGCTGGCGTCTGTACCTTAAGAATTTCTTTTGAATACTTTTGATGCGATTGACATAGGTATTATAAATAGGATTCCATACTGGTGAGAAGTATTCGAGATGCACAATAAATAATTTTGATATTTTTAAAATGGGCTGATATCCTCAATATGAACCTTTATATTCGAATTAAACACTAACTTTAAATAACAAAGTGCGGTCTGTGAATCATGCTCTTAATATCCAAGTTTGTAAATTGGCCCAGTGCAGATTACGTTTAAAATTAAGAGGAAGTATATCAGTATTTATAAAAACCGACTGTATGAGTAAGAGAACTGACATTCGTCAGGCCCTGGAACAAAAGTCGATTCATCATAATCTTCGTGCCCTTGTCTCAGGAAAAAGATTTCGATTAACACAGTTAATTTTCCATATAAACACCGACACAAAAGATTTACAGGTTTTCGTTTACATTAAAACATTTTTTAACTTAAACAGTTTCTTTTAATGTATGGTAAGTAATTAAATAATGTGCAAGTTACAAAGTAGGAAAACCAATAAAATAATTCTCAATAAGCTTCACAAAAGGAGATGTCCGTTTTTTATAAGGACGTTGGTTTTTATTCCGAGAAAAATCTAACCAGAATCAAACTACACCCAAATAATAGCTACAAAAATATGAAACTTGGAACCACTGAAATAATATTTTTAGATCTCTCCAATTAAGAGAAAAATTATAAATTATTTAATGTTAGTAAATATATGTGTCAGTCCAGGCATAAAGGGTCCAGTAGTGGGGTATTGAGTTAAGACTGGATTCGGTATCTAGAATAGTCAATTGATAGTATGGATTGAAAAAATAATCAAAAAGTAGCACACGTTTTTTTTTATCAGACATTTGAAGTTGAAATTCTGAAAAAGCTTGATTTGAGAAAAAGCATTTTGAAAGTTTGAGTGAAAAAAAAACACACTTTTACTTGCTTGTTACGTAGATTTTTATTCATTATTGTAGATTGATATGTTTTCCATAGAATCAACTTATAATTATACTTTTGACATCAAAACTAAAACAATTATTATCAAAATAAAAGAAGGATACACAGTCTAGTAAAAAAGGTCCACTTGCCGATATTTAATAAAAAGTTAGTTATTGCGATAGTAATTAACAATAAAAAACTAAAATTAAGTATTCTTACTCTATTTAGGAACTAACAAAATAACAAGACAGGCTTTTTTCAAACATTACTGCAACAGAATAATGATTATTTTAGCCACTGGTACCTTTTATGTAATGTCATAAAAGGTACCAGTGGCTAAAATAATCATTATTCTGTTGCAATAATATTTGAAAAAAGCCAATACAAACATAAAAATAAAACTTATTCTATTTGGGACTCCAACTTACGTTTTGGACAAAAATAAATTCCTCCTCGCACCTGATTCCTATGACCAACCTGTTTGCAGTACGAACATGTTGGTTTTTGTCGAATACTCTTTTCAATTGATGGTTTCTGAAAAGAGTACTCGACAGATGTTGTTGGGACAGAGTTGTGGTCAACATCAACATTTGGAATGGGTTTCGGGCATAAAATGTCTTTAGATTCTTCACGTACAAATTCACGAATCTTATTATAAAGATACGATTTTCTTTCGTACGTCATGCCTGCAGGGGATTTTTCTAAAGGAAAACCGTATACTTTATTCGGGTTCAAAACCTTTGATACAGTTGGTTGACTGTCAGTATATTTTTTGTAACATAACATGTGCCCTCTATTATCTTCATTTGTTTCAAAATGACTAAAATGCAGAAGTTGGTTAATAGTTACACAATCAGGTTGAAAAAAATTGGCCCAGTCGTAAGTTTTCACAAAAGTTTCTCCTTTCTCATCACCAGTTAGAACAGCTACTATAGATTTTGTTTTCGGACAAGCTTGAACAGCAGCTGCAAGAATATCCTTTAAGTTATTGCATTCCCATTTTCTAAAACTTTTTTTGAATAGACCGAAATACATGTCGGGTGCAAACTTCGTATGACCCACGGGAAGGAAAGATATACGGAAACTTCGGTGTCTGCCTGTTAAAACTCGCCATGTTGCATATTGCATGACATAGTTATTTTTATTTTGTCCAGCACAATTATCTGCATGACAAACAACATCTTTTTCGCCTATACCAAAATTTTCGAAAAAATGATGTAGCATTGAAATTATTACATTAGCTCCTTTCCCAGTAGCACAGGGTTCAGGAATTACGTACAAAACGAACTTTCTCAAAGGCTCTGCAGCAACACCAAATAAACTGACTTTAAATCCTGTCAAGAAATACAGTGGCCCAATTTGTTGTGAACTGTGCGGCAAATGCACCTGTTGGGCAAAATCAAAAGAGTAATGCATGACGCCATCATAAGAACATGGTTCATGAGGTCCAAGAATAAGAGTAGAGTCCGTTATTGAATCAGTCGCAACTTTGATTACATTGTTATAATATTTTCGTTCATTTTGCACTAAATCAAGGTGCTGCCTCGACTTTTCTACAAGCTGTATTTTTTCCTTTTCATCTAAACCACCCATTCGTCCCAACGTGGTCACGTTTTTCTGACAAGTTGCACATAGATCTGTTTTCGGTTTCTGTATAACGACATATGGACAAAAATCTTCCCAAAGATCATACCAACTACTTCTACTAATAGGAGTTTTATCGAGTAAAGCTATAGTTTCCAAATATTTGTTGTACACATACGCTTTAGACATACTACAAGGTAAAATTATTAAATCAGATTTAAATTGGTGGCCTGGTAATCGGCCCGGCAATACTAAACCGTTTTCATTAGCAAACTGTCTTATAAAAGTGATTGCGTCTGATCTAGTTTGCAAATTAATACAATTGTAAGGTCGTTTACGTGACCCGTGGACCTTTGGAGCAACACCGCTGTCCAGAAAGTTCTTTTTTACATTTTTTAACCTTTTCAAACCAGTGGCATATACATATTGGAAAAAAATCTTGCATACTGAAACACCTCGAAAGAAATACTTTACCGTGTATTCTTTTCGTTGCAAGTTTCTGTTTTTTGAATGTAATGTATTTTCACTTGTACGTAAGAGAGCATTTAAAGCTCCTTTCAAGACCAAGTGATGATGATTGACTCCTTCATTACAACGTGAATTTAATTCGATACAATCTAACCTACTACTTAATATTACATCTTTTTGAAATTTGGACACACAATTATTATTACATCCACAGCCAGTATCTAAGAATGAGGCCTGAGTTACATCGTCTAGAATTAAAGGATCATCATCTAGTAAAATATTACCAATTTGCCGCTCTTCGAGCGGCTCACAAGCACTAAATTCGATGTCACACGATAATTCTGTACCCCGTTGACTTTTGAACTCTAAATTAAAATTTTCATAGTCTTCATGTTCTACAGACGCTGAATAGCTAAACTCTGAAAACAAATAGTTGAAATATACATACTACACAGGTCATTTTTTCATACTATGTCTATGACATAGGTACCTAACACAACTTCTTAATTGGTATTAGAGTCCTTGCTGTAGTCATAAAGAATATGTACTATTGCATGCATACAATGATCACGTCGATCTTTTTTGATTTTACACAAGGCTCGGCTAACTATTTTAGCAAAATCATAACACTCATGTATTTCATCTTCACTGATTGCTTCTGTATTAGTGCTTTTTTCATAATACTGATCCGTTTCATCCATCTCAGATGTCGACTCTGTGAAATTATTTTCTAAGTTGTAAGTACCTGAATAAGGTGCAACGGTTTCTTCTTCTGTTGGTAAATCCGGCGTTGTTGCGGTCGAGGCCAAAACAGGTAGTGTGTTTACTTCCACCTCCATAGAAAGTGGTACAGGTCCATCAGAATGCTTAGATTCATCACTAGAGCTGGAACCTTCGGTTGAATCTTCAATAATTATGTTACCTAAAAACAAATTTGAATTTAGTATAAATGGGATGAAATTATGACTAATTGAGATTCATTAGCCTATCAACTTTGTCGCGGTCAGTTTTCAGTCTATGTGGATGCAGCCGAATTATTATGATTAAAGCTGCTCTCTTTTAAAATGTAATAAATAAGTAGGAACGTAACGTAATCTACGCTTAATCCATAAATCTCTAAATCTCTAAAATCCATAAAAAATCGAATTTAAAGACGACTGCTGTCTGTAGGAGGCTTCGCCCCTGTCGAGGTCTAAATATGAAAAGTAGGTAACAGCTGTAGATACACACAAGAACTCCGTAACATTCCGATACCCCGGTTTATAGAACTAGCTTTTCGACCTCGGCCCCGCTAAGCGTAATAACGTTAATAATATTATAGCCTATGACTGAATAATGCAGCTTTGTATTGGAGAAAGAATTTTCAAAATCGGTTCAGTACTTTTGGAGCTTATTCGATACATAACACAACACGTAACAACAAACATAGTATTAGTAGATATAATAGACAACGTAAAGACTTACCTTTATTCATTTTTATGCGCACTTTTCACTCACTCAATTTAAAACAGCTAAGATAATAAAAACTGCTATATTTACACAAAGACTGTCGGATATTGTTTCCTTTCCGGTGTCAAATGACAAATAAATTATTGCATCACAGGCAGATCTATTTATAGGACACGTAGGTAGCAAAAAACGATCAGGGAAATCCCCGCTATGTCGAAGTGAAGCAAAGTAAATCCCCTTAGTAGTTGCATAGTAGCAGGGAGTTCCCCGCTTTAAGGGACCTTTTACACGTAGTTTCAACATTTTAATCTTAAAATATAATTAAATTATTAGAAGTGATCAGTACGGGGTATTGAAACGTATTTTATTCCCAGAATATCGACATGCCACCCACTGGTACCTTTTTAGTAAACTTTTTTCATAAAGTTTCTGGTACTTAGAAACATCGTATATAGTCATTTACTATATGAAATTGTAGATAATTGAGCATTTATTTATAACCAATTAAAATCGCGAAATGCAATTTTTATACCCAACTTTACAAAACCTCTTATATCTCGGAAACTAAATGCCGCGCACTGGACCCTTTTCGCTTGGACTGACACATATTTTATTTGTTGATGGCACCCCAAATTAATTCTCCCACACACTGACAATGTCTTAATTGACAGATGGATTCCATTCATCTGTCAAATATGACAAAGTGTTAACCGTCAATAAATATTTCAATAAATGGTCTAGAAATCTTATGGAATTATTTAAAAATTGCAGGAGCCATTTTAAACAATCGGAATTTTCATTTTGACAGTTCAACAACATTCATTGCGTTATTTACGTGTTGAGCAGACAACTTTTTCGAACTTATAAAGCAACAATGGATTAGCAAACGCTTCAAAATGATTCAGATTCCGATTGATCGTGTGTTACGCAATTAGGGTGCTGATGCCCAAACTACTGAAAAGAGCTAATCAGATAATTAACATGCCAAATTATTTAGCTGACCATGTGATTGGGCATCAGCTTAATAGACGCCGACCCAGTTTCGTCTAGATAAATGCATAAATACCTCAGATCAATGTTATCCACGATATGATTTAGTTTTATTTAGATTAGGAATTTATCAACTTATACAGGCTCGCTATTATTATGGGGAACATATTTGGCCGAACGGTACCTACTGTAGAAGTACTTAAGTCAAAATTTACAACCAATCATTTCGTTATCACATGCGACAGCTTTGATCAGAGTACGAATAAAGTTACGCCATTGTAGCAATAGAGTTGTGTCTGGTATCTTGGATGGGCTCGGCATCAAAATAATATATCTCCACCTGCCCAGTTTCTCAACAATGTTTTAATAAGAGAAGACATAGAAAAAAATAGGCTTATAAAAACGGAGCTAAGCAACCCCATGTGAACTATGCTAAAATATGCACTTCTTGATAATCGGGGTCTTAGTAAAATATTGCAATTTGCACATGAACATTCGACGTAGCCATAATCAATAGAGTACGCTTTCAGTTCTAAAAGAATTATGCTTTACATTTTTCACTGAAAATATCCCATTTCATCATATTTCTTACTAGCTTCTACCCGCGGTCTGCGTTACGATTACTTCGCTTTTGCTTAGCGTTCTTTCGGACTTTTTCTTTTTGCTCGGCTCCTAAGGGTCGTAACGTGACGTTAATGTATTCGATTGCCCAATTATTCAAATCCGACTGGTAGTTCCAGAGATTAGTGTGTTTAAACAAACAAACTTTTCAGCTTTATTATTAGTATAGATTATATTCCTAAGGGCGGAATTCCCAATCGACACATAATTTTTATTCGCGGAATAAAATTGACGTCTGACAGTTTTTAGATGGCAGAACTGTCAAAAATTCAAAATTATTCCTCCGATAAAATTATCTGGCGTTGGAAAAATCAGCCCATAAGTAAATAAATAATCTAAGTAATTAGATTCGTTTCGTTCATATTGACATACTTATAAATATTGACATTCATCGCAGTACCATGTGTCAATTTTGACAAGTTATTTAATTTTAGTCAATTTGACATTATTTTTTCGAGTGTACTCACTTTATTATCCTAGATAATTTGAGTTTCGTTCGTTTTAGAAGTAAATTCACACTAAATAAAAAAGGATTTTTCTCAAAACTGGAGGTCTTTATAAATGTATGATAAATAGTTAGAACCACTAGTTTTTGGGATGTCTATCCAAATATATTTAACTTATTCTGGTTAGAATTATTGAATAATAAAAAAAACATTTTTGGACATGTCCTTTATCTATATCTATTGTCGACATTACTTGCCTCTGTCCCATCATTTCCATAATAAAACAGAACATTCTTTGAAAATATTTTGAAATTGCCAATCATAGTGCACCTGTGTATTTCCCTGCATCCATTCCGCAACTCGACAGACCAAAACTTTTAACAAGCGGAATATAGAGGTTATCTGTTTGAGCTACATTTGCCTTCTTTAAGATTTGAGAAAGGTTTTCCTGATTTTCGTATTTTCCAACCTGTGTCATGGAATAATTTGATTAAGTAATTAATCTCTGTCTTTTATTAGGCTTAAGTTTTATAACGAACAATAACATTAGAATACATACATACCATCTTTACATACTATTAAAGTATAATCTGTAATTATATACAACAACCAATGGTCATAAAAAAATCAAATATTTGTTAGAGCTTAATAATTATATCAATTAATTTTCCTCCAATTATTTGAATTATACACTTTTCCACTTTACATGATCGCAATGGTGGACGAATAAAGAACTTGCTTTCATGAAAATCAACATAGTGAACACATTAATTCAAATAAAATACATATAGAATATAAACTACTATACATTATAATAGAACTGTATATTGAAAATTGAATAAATCTATGAAAAGTGGACTGTTTTTGCAATACCAAGGTAGTAATTTATTTTCTCTGTTTAAAAATAAACTGCATGTTTTTTTTTTGTTTGGCAAGCAATTTGGAAGAGAACTGACAAATTTTGCCGTGGGTGTTGTTTGTACCTATCTATTGACTCACAGAAAATGTCATTAGCTGTCAAATAAAAAATTAAATACAAAACTTTTTAATTTTAAACTTTGGGACATCTGACAAAGAATTTTTTTAAAGAAAGTGTGTTGTAATCGGTTGAAATAACAATAGAAATCATTATTTGCCTAAAGACTTACGATTTAAAAAAAAACAATGGGAATGAGCGACAAAATACGCAACTTTACAGCCTCCAAAAATTAAGTACCTAGGTATGAAAGCTATTTATAAAATAGGGTACTTGTCATCAATTATAATTGATATTGAGGTATTTACCAACTGCTGACCAGCACCCTAATTGCATAACACACGATCAATCGGAATCGGTTTCATTTTGACAGTTCAACAACATTCATTGCGTTATTTACGCGTTGAGCAGACAAATTTTTCGAACTTATGAAGCAATTTGCTTCAAAATGATTCGGATTCCGATTGATTGTGTGCTACGCAATTAGGGCGCTGATCTGCTTTTGACCTAGTGAAAACCCTGATAAATATTGAGTGATAAAACTGACAGAGCGATATACTGAGTCAAGAGATAGCAGCCACAGCTATAGCTTTGCGTTTTCTTCCCCATTAGGCGTTCCCCCTGATGGTCAGTAGTCACCAAGTTATCCTAAGTTGGAATCGAGACATGACTATTACTTAAACAAAAAAAAAAAACAATCGACGCAACATTTCGTATGTTGCGTCGATTGTTTTTTGTCCGTCTTTTTGTATAAAAAAAAAAAAAAATTGTAATCCGCGATCAGCTTATACTTTTATCGGATAAGTTGGGGTAAACATTGGACATACATATAGCAACCAAGACCGTCATAAAACTTTTTCCCTGACTTGATATTTTCTGTATTTGACATGTCAAGTTGATTTTTAAACAAGTAAATTGTCGGTTCAGCAGCGTATTCACAACCATTGCATACGCTGCCGATTGAAATTGCAAGGTTTCCATTTCGAATTAATCACCCAATGTATATTTTATAATAGCTTACTTAACTGGTTGCATGCCGTAATTACAGAAACAATTTAATTAAACCCGTTGTATCTCGCGTAGATCCACGTTCCGGCGGCACAGGAAGGGTTATGTTACAAAATACATAATAATAATTTATTTGCCACTTTACCACTAACATTGTCTATCATTTTGTAACAAACCTTACAATGTCGATTCGGTAGCATATCAAGTGGTTGTAAATAGTGTGCAGATTTACTGTGATAGATGGTTTTAAAAGCTAAATATGTTTAAGTGTCTTATGATTATAATGGAAGTACATTTCTTTTCTCCATTTAATTGTATTCGTCATCTTCATCCATAGCAAAATCGACGCCAGTGTCGACAGCACACACAGGACTGAAAAACCAGATTAATATCAAATTAAGTGCTGATTGAATCAGTTTTATGCTAGTGACAATGCTTGCTGTAATACAAATTAGCTTCTACCAGTGACTACAGTGACATAAAATATATCCTATAGCATCTTATCGCCCGCCCGTGCAATTATTCGTGTTCCCTTAGCGTTCTTTCTGCTTTTCTTTTTGCTCAGCTCCTAAGGGTGATGTTAAAAAAAGCATATCACCTTCCTCAAGAATTAGGCTATCAAATACAAAAATATTTTTTCCAATCAGACTGTTACTTCCAGGTATTAGCGTGTTGAAATAAACAAATAAACTCATTGAGCTTTATTATATTAGTATAGTATGTATAACTTAGGTACCTCATTGCTCTACATGTGAAAAAGACAATCCGTTTCAACTTTCTGTTGTAAAAGAAATAGTTGAATGCCCACAGACAGCCTGGTTCTCCAAAAGGGTCACTGGCAAGATCCGGGTTGTAGCTGTATATGCGACACTCTGGCAACACCACCTCCTCATCGACGGCAGTCCACAGCGTCGGGCGCAGCTGGCGCCAGCGCACGCCGCCTACTGCCGACAAGTCCGCATCAACTGCGGTTTGTACCCAACTTAGTGATGGCTCCGCACTAAATTCACTGCTCTGTGAAATTAACAAAGTCATATGTTCAAAAGTTATTTATAAATGGTTTCTAGAATATGGGTATTTATTACAAATATTCGTTAGCCAGAATATGTAGTACTAAAATGAAATAAGACATATTTTCACAAAAAATAAAATTTTATACTGTAAGTAATTAATTACGATAACACTGGCCATTCAACTAATTGGTGTTGTTGTTATGTTTAATAAGCTGCGTACCAACCAAATTTTATAAGAGTTTCTAAGTCAAAGGAAAAAATGGAAACCTTATTATGTATTTCGTTCTGTCCGTCTGCCCGTATGTCTCCATTTTACTCGGAGACTATTGACACTATGCCAAGTGCGAGTCGGATCACGCACAATGAAGGGTTTCGTAATGAATTTATCCCAATCGGAAACTTAACATTGTAGTTAAAAAACATCGCCCATACATTTCAACTGAAAATGTAAGTTGGTCGACATTTACATATTAACTTGTAAAGCCTCCTTAGCTGTGATAGATTCGATGTAAGTAGTGGCAAGTACAGCACCCACCACTACCCGATTTCTTCGATCCCAGAAACACGTGCCAGTCGGACGTGACCTACAGTGACCTGTATAGAAAATCGTCACACCCAGAAAAATTCAACTGGCGACAAATTTAGTTAAAACATCCGGCGCTAGCGCACAATTGCTCATTGAATTAAGGAACAGCTGCCGGTTATATAATAGTTCCTGGTTTTGCTACGGAACCCTAAAACTGGTAAGCCAATCGTCACTTCTGACATCTATTGTCGGTATTTTAATATTAGTAGGGGGTTCAAATAACTATTTTTTCCATTCGTATGTCGGAGGCGATTAGTCGGAGCCGAATTGTCGGGGTCGAGTTGCCGCGGAGTCGAGTTGTCGCGGGGTCGAGTTGTCGTAGAAACGTCGGGATTGCAGCCTCATTGATTGATTTTGCATCAATTGCAATAATTACATTTAAATTATGACTTGTGTTGTTCCAGTCATAATAGTAATATTTTATTTTATTGAGGCTCGCTTGCACTACAATAATCAACAAAAATATGTTTAGAGCTAAACCAATTTCAAACATTTTCCAGTTTCTGTCAATTGAGTGGAGATGGCAGACAGAATGAAGTTTTCAATAAGTTTAACTTATAAACTTATTGAAAACTTCAATAAGTTCAACTTATAAACTTATTGAAAACTTCATTCTGTCTATTATCATTAAAGACCGGATTATAAGCAACATTTAAAAAAAAAAAACAAAAAAAAAATATGCATGAAAAATGCTTGAAATATATAATAATAATAATAACGTTTATTTATAAAAATGGTGCAGATTTTACAATAACTTATCTTAAAAATTATAGATGACACAGTTGCTCATTTGCCTGAAAGGTGGAGACCTGTGTTTCAGGCTAGAAAGGTGCTTAGAATTTTAAAATATATAATTAACAAATGAGAAGACTAATATTAATATTGCTTAAAAAACTAATATTACCTTAAAAACTAACATGTTTTATTTACAGACAACGAGTAAATCCTCAGTTTCACTGTATGATATGCTAAGTAAAAATTGCAGAATAACCTTTTTACAGTCGTAATTATTTAATTTATAGATACTTAATATCCTATTTAATTTATTGTATAGAAGTGGGCCTAAAAATGTATAAAATCTGTTTACAAAGACATATTTAGAGGATGCATTTGACTCACATACAATACCATTCCGTCTCTTATTAGTAATTTTAATGTTATAGGAGAGTGTGGTGTGCTGTTTTAAAACCAAGTGCGTTATGAAAAGCTGGCGAACAGTCAGCACGTTACAGGATTTGTATAGCAGATCTGTAGGATAGAGAAAGGGATGGAAGTTAGCTACTTTTAAAATTGCTCTCTGTGCTCTTTCAAGAGGCAGTAAGTAAGTTTTAGGTACTCCACCCCATGAAGTAATACAGTACTGTATTACAGATTGACCTAGGGCCAAGTAACCTTGTGACACAAGTTTTTTATCTGCAATTGCTCGCAATTTTTTAAAAACAAAAATTAACTTGCGCACTCTTTTAACCAAACTGTCAATATGTGGTCTAAATGAGAGCAACTCGTCTATTTGAACCCCGAGATATTTTATGTTACTTGTTTTAAGGATAAGAGGACACTTACATATGCTGACTGAACGGAGTCCGCAATGATGGGCATACAGATGAGAGTTAGTAATATTTAAATGCGGTTTGTGGATGGAGAAGTGAATGTATTTTGTCTTGTCGGCATTTAATGTTAGTAAGTTACTTTGGAGCCAGTTAGACACAGTATTGAAACCTATTTGAGCATATTCGTACAATTCGCTACTTGTTTTAGCGGTAAATATTAACGCCGTGTCATCTGCATATAATATAATTTTGCCTTGATTAATATTTAAACTACACAAATCGTTGATATAAATCAGGAAAAGGGTGGGGCCCAAAATACTTCCCTGGGGAACACCAAAACCTGTGTTTTTTTGCTCGTCGCTACTAATATTGTCAATTTTAACACATTGATAACGATCGTCTTAGTAGTCAGCAAAAAGTTTCAGCAGCGTTCCCCATATTCCTAAGGCTTCTAATTTGTACAAAAGCGTCGAAACGGAGACTGTATCAAAAGCCTTTTATATGCACGAAAACTGACAGAATATGCAACATTAAATGACAATTTTTTTTTTGTTTTGTAAATATTATTCCTTTAGATTTAAGTTTATTGTTAGTAATTACTTGTTTTAAGTTTTACTTTATTAAGTATGTATCTTTATAATTTTTTTTTTTTTTAATAAAATAAAAACTATTAAGTTTTAGATTTAAAATTACAAAATCAGCATACATTTAGTAAACTATCCATTGATAGACGATAATCGATACAGTAACATGTTACATTATTTAATATTTTTGTAAACATTAACAATCAAGTATTGTTCTAAATGTTCAGTGGTAAGATTAGTTCTTCGATCATTCAGAATATTTTTATAGGTCGAAAATGATTGCTCCACATCTACTGAGGTAACTGGGCAGAATTAGAACTTGGGTGCTATGTTAGTGCTTATATTTTCTGGCAAAATTTCCCCCGGCCCATTAATGAAACTATCAATTTGACACAGACTGATGTTCAAAGCCTGGATTATTGTTCAAAATGTTTTCAAACTTTTCTTTAAGTTTATGCGGCAACGTAATTGGCAACGTGGAGTCATTTTACTATCGTACCAAAACAAAAGACGCACGTCTGCTGAGTGCGCTGCGCTCAAAAAATACTGTAAATTATAGCGATAATATGCATCATCACTAGATCTTAGGAAAAATATGCTATTAGCACTGAAAATGGCTTAAATATGCAAATGCATATTATCCGGTCTCTAATTATCATTAAACGCATTTAACAATTTGTGTCGCAAGCAGGTCTTAATATTACTTTACTTACCTTTGCCATTGAAAAATCATAATCTGGAAAAGCAGCATTCAGTGTAGCAATCAAGTAAAACAAAGTTTTACGAGATATGGTATCACAGAGCACACCGTCTTCGTCACCAGACAGACTTCGGCTGTAGATTTAAAAATAAAAGAAAATGAATATGTTTGTCCACCTCATAGCTGTAGGGAGAAAAAATTCAAGGTTTTACCTGTACATAACACTCTCTGGGGGTGACAATGCTTCGAGTGTTGTTTCGCCTATAGCTGTGAATCTCTTATAGAAAGACTTCTCAGCCCCAGCCATTTTGCAGCTGTAGCTTTCCACACGACCCTGTACGGCACTATCTCCATTCAAGATCGAGAGAGCTCTGCTCAATGCCTCTAAGCGGCCACTCTCTAGAAGTTTCATTTTCTCTAATGATGTCTCCCTCAGTTTACCCACTAAAACTACTTGTGGTAAACGGTGCCTGTATTATAGTGCAGCACGGAACACTATTTCTGTACATAGCCGAGGGGTGTATGAATATTCCTTTTCTCTTTGAGTGTAGCAAGTTTACACTCGGAATCAGTTTCGTCTTCTGTTCTTCTTCCGCGCTGATGGAATGCGGGAACATCACAAATAAGAAGAAAAAATAGATCTACCAAATTGCTGAACGGATCCAAATTATTTATAGCTTGTTTTGCCCTAATACAAGGGGATCGCGTCACTTCACTTGTCGTCCCACAAAAATGTATAGTATTAAACACCAAAGCAATGTACAATTACAGATCAATATCCATAGAAGACATGGTTACGAGAAACGGTAAACCAGAAGTCACAATTTCCTAATAAGAACGAGCTGCGAAATCAAATAGCTCAAAATTAAGAATGTACACAACCACAACAATAATTTACTTCAACAATCGTCAATGGCGGATGACGGCGGATCACTCACGGTCACAAGTAGTGTTGCCAAAAATCAATCTGCGTAGCTTTTAGTAGTGTTGCCAACCGTGCGATATACTTGTATGGAGTGTATTCTTTTGCATTGCGAATAAACGTATAGAAAGAATGGTCGTGAAAAGGACAATTCATCGGGTTTCGAGACAAGACGGCGGTATTATAAAGTGCTCTGTGCAAGGGGGCTTACCAACAGCTCTTATAGCAGGGCAGAAGTTGAACTGCACTGCTTTTTGTACTCAGTCATAGAACAAAAAAGCAGTGCAGTTCCTGCTATAATAACTGGGGGCTTACTATGAGCTCTTATAGCAGGGCAGAATTTAAACTAAACTGCTTATTTGTACTATGACGTCTTATTAGCAGGACCGCAACAGGCCTGCTAAGCTGACGTTTACAAAAACTGTTCACCTTCTTTTTTGTATAGAATTTCATACCATGACCTGCTAATTGACAGCAACAAAACGAATATTGAACGACTGTAACGTCAAAATAAACCATCTTGAATAAGTTACTATTATACGAGCTTTTTCAACATTGTTTTGTAATTCAGTGCCCATCACACACATTTTTTTATTATTTCTCTGTGTGACGAGTACGTAATATTTGGAGTGAATATCGAATAGAAAAAAGAAACCAACGGGGTCGCACTAGGGAAATAAATAAGCCTTTTGAAATGAATACGGGGAATTTGTAAATAAATATTTTTCTTATTTTATCTAGTAATGAATATCATTAGTTGCGCATACTGCACATCAATGCTCAAGGATTGAAAGGTAAATTCTTCGAGCTAAAACCATTAGCCGATCGTCATAAACCTTTTATATCTAATCGTAGTCAACGAGTGCCGGGTCGACTTTTCCAAAATCGTATGATTCTCCTGAACTACGACAAGATCACGTCGCATCTAACTACAGCCATGTATGTATGTGATGTGAGGAATACGCTGAAGTGGGACCGACACGTAACCCCAGGTACCGAAAAAAAAAGAGACCGCCTATTCAAAGGCGTCGCTATTAACCTCACTTATGATCATCTGACCGGAAATTCCCTAAAAATTAAGGGGATATCTATACCATACCGCACTGATCAGCTCCAAACATCACATTTGGGGACTTCAACCTTAAAATGACCGCACTCAACCAGACGAGAGACGAAGGGGTGGGAATATTATGTGATAAGACCACGCACTTACCAAAGGAAATCACAACAGACGCAGAATGCGAGGAATATATACTACTACTAGAAAAAGCCATCACAGAAACCTTGGATGAGTATACGCCGCTACATGAAAACAACAGCAGACATTAACTTCCAGAAGAGATTAATGAATAATAATTGAACCTCACTACTCTGGGATATGCTCGATTGGGATCCTTGGCACCTCCGTGCATAAGACTTAAATGAGGACATCCTGCGCCAAAATAATGTAACATAAGATGCAGGGAAATAATACATCTTCTATTCTATAGGAAAATAAATAACAGGAAATTTGTAAATCAACCTTTTTTTATTTTAACATAATACTAAAAATAAAATAATAGTTATCACACATAGTATAAATAAGTACCTAACACCTAGTGCAATCTTATGCTCAAACAAGGATTCAATGGCCAATAATATTTTATGAAATCAAACTCTTAGCCCTTGCTTCTCAGTAGCCTTTTTTATCATGCATTGCTTTGATGTAGGTATTTATAATTTAAGCAGAAAAGCTACACTATGAGAACATTGTAGTGATATGGTAAAAATACCTTTGACCATTTGCATGCAGAATGTAAAAGGAGTTTTTTTTGTTCGGCGATTAGGTCCTCCAATTTTGGCGTCTATTAATGAAACGTATGTTTATTTGTTCCATAAGATGTCTAGATTACAATGGTATAATTAAACTTCGTGTAACGGGAATACTGAGAAATACAATCATGAAATCAAAAATCACTTATTAAACTGAATATTTTTATTACTATTATGTAGGATATCAATATTTTCAATCAATAGTCAGACGACTTAGAAGTAAATACATAGTATTTCGTCTTAAATTATGCAGGTCGTTCCAGTTCTCATCTTGATACCGTGTCCAAGATAAAAATACTTGAATACCGCACGCTCAACATTATGTGTACACGTGCAGAACAGCCAACAATGTCTTCGCACATTGCGTTGAAATCTTACTGAACAATTAACACATCATCCTTCTGGACTAAATGCTGTACCGTCTTGAATATTCCATATTCATTAAAACCCTTCAATTACACAGGAAAACAGAAATATCAATTTCATACTATTCGAAAGAAACGGACTAAATCTATTGAATGAATGAAGTGTTGTTGTCACAATGTCACTTGTCTTAGCATTTGTCTTTCTGACAGTGTCAGATAGTGCTGCGGCTTGATTTTATGTAAGTAACTCGATAATCTAAATAAAATAAAGGCTTGAGTTCATTTTCTCTCAGTGTGCCAGTTGATGTAGTCGCGATTAGATAAATATCACCAACATGACCAACACTGCCACACTAGTTAAATACGTAGGTAGGTAATAAACTACTACTAAAATAGTTAAATGATACACTACACCAACAGCTTCTATATAATAATATATTTTAAGGGGTTGGTATCAGAATGACTGGATCGCAAATAGACCACGTCGCTATAGATCACAATAGTCTCGGTCTTACACAGTCGCCAATTAAGTATAGATTTACCAGCATTCTCAGTTATAAATGATTAGGTATATCGTGTGATTATTTATTTATTTATTTATTCTCACACTGGAACGCCATACGGCAATTACACCAATGGACTGGTTGTCAGACTTTCGGGCTTCTGACTACCCGTAACGACTGTCAAAGATCCACGAATGACAGCCGGGACCAACGGCTTAACGTGCTTTCCGAGGCACGGAGGGGTCTCGGTATGTAAAGATGGTCACCCATCCACAGACCAACCGCGGCAAGCGTAGCTTAACCTGACCGATCAATCTGTGCGGCTGTTATTATTTAGCCACGGGCCCCCCTGTGATATCAACGTGATGGTGATATTAACCGACTTATTACTGTGATGAAAATACAGTTCTGTTCTGTGGGTTCGAGTGCTGTCAGTTGATAACGTGTAGGTTGTTTCTGTTTTCTGGATCTTGCTATGATTCTTTCCTTTAAGTTTTTTATTGTGTGCGTTTCAAACATAAGAAGCTGCTAGTTTGAATGGAATGGATTAGATTCAACTTGCAATTGAATTTTCGAATTATGTAATCGACACAATCGAGTGCCTGACCGTTTATGACTGAGTAACAACACTAGAGTCAAACTGACAAGAAACAATCCGTTTCACGTTGATTTTTACACTACTTTAAGCAAGAGTAAGCAAACTTAAAAATGAGATTAAACACAGGAGGACCTGCTGCAGCGTCAATTTTAAATTGTTTTACTTAGTAAAAACAGATTTGGTTACCACCTCGAACTGTAATTATGTATATAATTCGTTTTTTTTTTAAATGTCAATCGTTAAATACGCTTCAATACACGTATTTATTACATTAGCAACCATATCGGGAATTGAATCAATTGAGTAAATTATCAATACATTTTCTTTTTATAACGATTTCGTTTAGGCTTCGATCCCGGTTAGGCTTTATTTAAAAAAAAAATTACCATTTTAAATGATAAATTGGTTACTTTTTTAAGGTTTAAGTAATACGATTAGACTTACAATACAAGGGGGGGCAAAAATACTATATTCTTTCTGCAACCCTTTTCCACATTAGCTTGATTCCCGAGCTTGGGTGGATTTTTTATGTACTTATCTGTTATTTCTCTATGATTATTTAAGAACTCCCGGCGAAGCAGTTGGGTCATACTAACACGACGACTTCTAGGTGTTTCATTAAAAATAAATTCACCACATTCAGTACCTATAATTAATCTCTGAAGCAAGTAAGTATGCCATTATGATATTTTCATGTAAGTAAACAAACTTACGAAGTAACGACATTGTGAAGAGGTATACAAACATAAAACATTTTATTTGGCGCGTAAAAATACATTTTTTTTAAATTGTTGCTTGACTTATCACACACGTTCAAAATCACGTTGAATCCTACAAAGTTGTTTTGAACGGGAAAATGAGCTTTGTAGTGCTTTTAGATAATGTGTCAAGGTAACTTGTTATACATAATAATAGTTTAAATATGTGTATACCCAAGAAACTCATGTTTCTATTATTTTCAAAAAACCGGTTAAGTGAAAATAGAATTAGATTTAAGTTTCTGAATGTTGTAATAGTAGCTTAATAGAATTTTATGTTATTGAATTACTGGCAGGTTTTATGTCTATGGTTTATAAAAAGATTATGTTGTCATAAAGCAGTTTGGAATAGATTCGAAAGGGGTGTCTCAGGTCTAGGAGTCGAATGGAGTTTTATATATTATGTTAGATGTTTAGTTTTGTGTGACCTTATTTTGATAGATAAGTTATTATTGGTTTGATATGGGAAGTACATAATAAAATGTGATGTGCTAAACAAAAGTGAAGTTTACTTGAAGGGTCGCCTATTCTCACAGCATGAGGTTTGCAAGAAGGGTCGGTTTCTAACAGGTAATGGGCTAGAGCTCATGTTGTGAGAAACAACAAAAGAAGAGCCCAAGAAAATGTTTTGGAGTAAAAGTTAAAATTCAAAAAGAAATTGTTTAAAAAAATTCGCAAAAATGACTGACGATTTAAAGTTGTCAAAACTGACAAACGAGTCAGAATACTTGTTATGGAAACAAAAATTATTGCTATTTTTGACAGCTAAGGAGCTCGATTCTGTTTTGGATAACGACGCGGTAACAAAGAAAGATTTTAATAAAAAGGATGCAAAAGCTAAATTAATGATTATATGCGCTATTAGCGACAAATATATGGTATATGCAATTAATTGCACAACAACCAAGGAAATTTTGGAAAAATTTGATCTACTATTTCTAGGACATGAAGATACTCAAATTTCACATTTATTAGAGGAATATTATAAATTTAAATTCGAAAACAAAGATTTGATGACGGACATAGCAGAAATTGAACATAAAGCGACAAGAATAAGAAATTTAGGATACAAGTTTGATGATAAAGAAATAATGTCAAAAATTCTTTCAAATTTACCAGAGAAACTATATCATTTTAGAACAGCTTGGGAATGTACAGCATCAGCAGAGAAAAATTTGATTAACTTAATATCAAGATTAAATTTGGAAATAAGGATGAGACGAGAATCTACACATAATTTTGAAGATCAAAAACCTACAACATCTGACAATGCAGAACATACTGGAAACAGTTTTAATGTAAGGAGTTGTTTTAAATGCGGTAAGAAGGGACATTTTGCAAGATTCTGCAGAACAATAACTGGTGACGGAAAAGCTAATAACAACATAGCTCAATGCTATAAATGCATGAAGAGTGGACACAGACATGCAGATTGTAACATAAAGTTTAACTGTGTGAACTGTAAGAATGACTCGCATTTCACAAAGTTCTGCCTAAAGCAAAATGTATGTAACCTTGCAAATAATAGTGCAGAAACAGAGGTTGAATTTGTAATTGATTCAGGCACCAGCAGTCATATTGTGACATCCGATAGTTATCTTAAAGATACAAAGAAGATTAATTATAAAATTATGACTGCAGATGGAAATATTCACCATGTCAACACTATGGGCAACATTTATACGGAAAACATTACTTTCAAAGATGTTTTATGTGTTCCCCAACTCAAGAAGAACTTAATATCTGTATCTAGCTTAGCTGATGATAATTATTTACTAAAATTTTTCAGAACGAGATGTCATATCGTAAGTGAGGGCTCTGAATGTATAGAGGTCGGTGAACTGAAGCAAGACGGTCTGTATTACTTGAATATTAAAACCAAGCCAGTCATATGTTCAAGGTCAGTAAACATTTGTCAAATAAATGCTGATTTCTGGCATCGTGCATTAGGTCATGTACCTATTAACAGGACAAAGGATCTTGTCCGTGGTATAGATAGAGGCCTGGTAAAGGAGATTGACATCTGTGAAGTCTGCATACAGTCAAAATTATGTAGGAAATCTTTTAAAACAAATAGACACAGAGCTAGTAAGCCTTTAGAAATTATTCATAGTGATATTTGTGGTCCTATTGAAACAGAAACATGGGATGGTTACAAATATTTTATTACGTTCTTGGATGATTATACTCATTTTGTTAAAGTTTTTCTAATCAAAAATAAAAACGAGGCGTTTTCTAAAATAACTAATTATATTAATTTGGCGGAAAATCATTTTAAAACAACAGTTAAAACATTCAGATGTGATAATGGGGGTGAATATACTAGCAAACAATTTAAAATGTATTGTAGTAACAAAGGTATTAATATTGATTACACTATTCCTTATACTCCTCAGCTGAACGGTAAAGCTGAACGATTAAACAGGTCATTAATGGAACGAACCAGAGCGTTGCTTTTTGATATGCAGCTACCACATGTATTATGGGGTGAAGCCGTTTTAACTTCTGCTTATTTATTGAACAGGAGTGCAAATACAATAAATGTAAAAACACCAGCTGAAATGTGGTTTAATAGAATACCTAGTTTAAAACATTTGAACATTTTTGGATCTTTAGCATATTATAAAAATAATTTTCAGTTACATAAACTTGACTCCAGGAGTAGCAAAGGGCTCTTAGTAGGGTTTACTAACAACGGTTATAAGATATGGGATCCTTCAAGTTTTAGAATTGTTTATTCGAGAGATGTGGTGTTTAATAATAATAAGAGTGATGTTGCAGATTATTTGAAAATGTGTAATTGTAGAGTGAAACAGTGTGATTTAGAAAATTTATTTAAAAAGGTTAGTGTCGATATTGGTGGTAATGGTTTTCGTGGTGAAGGTGGTGATGATTTTTGTAATGATAGTGGTGATGGAGTTGTTGGTGATAAAGTAGTTTTTGAAAATAGAGGTGAAGTTAGTAATGAAGATGCTGAGGTTTTTGAAGGCAGTATTGAAGATGTTATAGTTGGAGTTGGTGATGAAGATAATGAGATTTTTGAAGATAGTGTTGAAGACATAGTTGGTGTTGAAGAAAATAATAGTTTGAGAGGGGAAGTTAGAAATGATACAGTAGTTGAGATTAGTGATGAGTTTGAGGATGCAATTGAACCAGTTATTAATGATGGATTGCGGATTTTACCGAATAGAGAAAGGAAATTGCCATCTAGGTTGAAAGATTATGATTTAGAGACTTCGTTTTTGACTTATACAGATGTTTTTAATAGTTTTGATAAAGATTTATGGAAACAAGCAATGAATGAGGAAAAAGATTCCTTAGAGAGAAACAAGACTTGGGAAATCGTTAACAAGTGTGAAGCAAATAATAGGAAAGTAATTTCGAGTAAATGGATATTTACTATAAAGCCTGGTGGAAGATATAAGGCTAGATTAGTGGCGAGAGGTTTTTTACAAAAATACAATATTGATTATAAGGAGACATATAGTCCGGTGGTAAATACTACTAGTGTTAGGTTGTTGTTGGCGATTGCAGCTCAAAAAGGTTTTAAAATTAAGCAATTTGATGTAAAGACAGCATTTTTATATGGAGAATTAAATGAGGATATTTTTATGGAAATACCTTTAGGATATGATATAAAAGATAGAGAGAATAAAGTATGTAAATTAAAGAAGAGTTTGTATGGATTGAAACAAGCACCACTTATGTGGAACAAGAGATTAACGGAATTTTTGAAAAAAATGGGTTTTTTACAATTAAAATCAGATCCATGTGTGTTTATAAATAAAGATAAAGAAATATATTTGGCTATTTATGTAGATGATGGCATTTTGATTGGTGAAAATGAGATTGATTTAAATAAAATTATTAATAAATTAGAAACAGAATTTGAAATGCGGAAATTTGATAAGACTGAAAAGTTTATAGGGTTTGATATTAAAGTAGAACGAAACTCTATTAAGATTTATCAGGAAAGTTATATAAGTCAAATTTTGGAAAAGTTTAAATATGAAAGCTTAAAAGATAGTAGTCATCCAGATATTTTAGTCGATACACATCAAGAGGGGAAAGTGGGAGTTGATGATGTGCATCGATATAGACAATTGATTGGTTCATTGTTGTATTTGGTTAATAAAACAAGACTGGATCTGGCTTTTCATGTTGGTTATTGTAGTAGACATCAAGAACATCCTAACTTGAATGATTTTACAAATATTAAGAACCTTTTTAGGTATATTAAAAATACAGTTAGCAGTGGTATACAGTATGTTCGTGGTAACGATTTAACTTTAAAAGCGTATTGTGATGCAGACTTTGCAGGTGATCCTGATACTAGAAAAAGTACGACTGGTTTTATTATATTTTATGGTGGTGGTCCAATTCATTGGTGTTCACGTAAACAGTCAGTCACTGCTCTTTCCAGTACTGAGGCTGAATATATTTCTGCAGCCGAGTGTATTAAAGACCTATTATACATTCAGAGTTTGATCTACGAGTTGACAAATAAATTACCAAAAACACAGTTGTTTGTTGATAATCAATCGGCTATAGTATTGATTAAAAATGGAATTTTGAATAGAAGAAGCAAACATATTGATGTTAAATATCATTTCATTAAGGAAAAAATAGATAAGAATTTGTTGGAAATTCATTATTGTTCGACTAAAAATAATTTGGCAGATATATTAACTAAACCACTGGATAGAACAAAGTTTTTGAGATTGAGACAGTGTATAGTGAGTGATACGTAAAGGACATTCTGTAATGTGATGAGTTATGTAGGTTTATTAGAATATAAGGTTGTTTGAGAATTAATTTGAAATGTTTAATGTTTAAGTTAGTTAAGTAAGGTGTTTAGACTAATTAATTCAAAAGTTTGTTTGTTGTATTTAGTTATGTTGGGTGGGTTAATTAAGCTGGGTTTTATTTTGTTTAATGAGTTGATGGGAGTTATATAAGAGATGTTATTCTAATTGTAAGAAACATAAAATTCAGAGGGGATGTTGTAATAGTAGCTTAATAGAATTTTATGTTATTGAATTACTGGCAGGTTTTATGTCTATGGTTTATAAAAAGATTATGTTGTCATAAAGCAGTTTGGAATAGATTCGAAAGGGGTGTCTCAGGTCTAGGAGTCGAATGGAGTTTTATATATTATGTTAGATGTTTAGTTTTGTGTGACCTTATTTTGATAGATAAGTTATTATTGGTTTGATATGGGAAGTACATAATAAAATGTGATGTGCTAAACAAAAGTGAAGTTTACTTGAAGGGTCGCCTATTCTCACAGCATGAGGTTTGCAAGAAGGGTCGGTTTCTAACACTGAACGATGCCTATTAAAAAGTCAATGGCATTACAGCAGGCCACAGACAAGCATTACCATTCAACTTCGGTGAACTTCGTTCAATAGTTGTTCACTTTTATTACTCTCATAGTACGATTATTAGCAGAACTAAATTAGGCCTGCTTCTGAACTGAACGAACATTGAACGTTTTCTTAAAAGGTCATAGTAAGCCTCCTGGTGGTAAGCCCCAAGATGGGGAATTTTTGTGTTTTAAGTTGTAGAACATTTTAATCAATGTAATTGGTGTTGTACCGTTTTAATTAACTATAAATAAATAAATCTTTCCCTATGTAGTATTCTTTAAAGTCTTGTCGCAAACGCGACTGCTGAGCGCTCTCAGCAGTCGCGTTTGCGACAAGACTTTTAATTGTTGAAAGTAACTTTTGTTTGTTGATTGATTGTTGAAAGTAGTGAAATCACTAGCTACCAGCATGCCACCAGCGACGTCTTTTCAGGTTCGCAGCAATTTTCGCCGCGTCACGTAGACAGCGACTTGAAATCACTGATAACAGTCGCATCCACACACAGGTTTTGACGGTCGATTTGTCGCCAACGTTAAGTGAAAGTAGGATTCCATCAATTCATCAATCGATTTTGCACATTACATGATAGTAGCGGTTGATGAGTTCAATGCATGGGATTAGTATGTATAGCGCGACAAAGTTTTTTTGATGTATGGTCAAAATTAGAACTAGTGCTATACCTTTTTGTATTCTCTATCTACCGTCGACAGAAAGTACATACGGACGCCAGCAGGTCAAGCTACCCGAAACTGTCAAATTTTCCCAATCAACCTTAATGCTTTAGAGATAAAGTTGAAAATCTATTAAAGAAATTTGACAGATTGTAGTAGCTTGATGTGCTGGCGTCTGTACTACGAATTTTTTAATACAGTTCTTTACCAACAGCGCCCTACTGTTAACGTCATTCGAACGCCAAATAATCCTTTATGGCATTTGTAGTAACCACCACAGACTACATACTGATATAGTATCTCTATGTAGTCTGTTCTTTTTTACAAGCTTTTATTTAGTTTCACCTGTCCCGTTGTCTGTCTGTAATCATATCTTGCAAGTTAAATTTGATCCACTTCCCGGTTTCCAATTGAACTGAAATTTTGTATGCAGTATAAAGTTACTTTCATTAATTCTCACAGATTCTCACAAATTGGCAGCATGTCAATCGAAATTCGAATGATCCAAACTGTCAGACGTCAGTGTCAAGTCAATCAACTGTGAAAGTGAAGGAACTAGGAAGCACCAAAGTACTGACTGTGTGTGTGGAAGCATTGAAGAACGAACTTTAGCTAAGTTGCGGTTATTAGAAATATTTCAAATAATATTACAATATGTTACTTTTATCGCCCACTGTTACAGGATTATTAAGAACTAGCTGTACTAGGTGCTTTAGATATCAGAATTATGGTAAGCTGTAAATAATACATCATAATAAAATTGTACTTTATAGCTTTTTCTACTCAAAAAGTACGTGAATATTATATATTACATATTTATGTAAACTCACCTTAAATAAAGAAATAATATGTATATATTGCTGTGTTCAATATTTTGTATATCTTGTCTTTACAGCTACACGTAAGAGATTTTACCGTGGTACGGGTATTGTACAAAGTGACAAGAAATGGGAGATCACTTTGGATCATCGTCGTTTGAAAACACCCAATGGCCATGTATTGGCAGTACACAGTGAGCCGCTAGCTCGTGCTATAGCCGCTGAGTGGGATGCTCAAACTGAAATAATAACACAGCCAACTATGCACCTGGTTTGTATAAATTGTTTTATAAGTCCTTATTGACCCACTGCACAGGCCTCCCTACTCTAAATTCAAATTCAATTGTTTATTGCTCAACACAGTACATCTCCTTCTACTTTCTCCTTCGACTTAACATTGCACATGATTTTTACTAAGCTATTGTAATATAATTATGTATGTATGATGGAGAAGGTTTGTCTGTCTCTTGCAAACATCAGGCATATTGTCATTACTGTGAGCGTACTATGGGTAGTGTTGGTTATAGCACAATAGAAAAACGGTTTGCAGTTCAAATCAGAAGGCCTATTCTCGTAATTTAAAAGTTCAAAATCTAGTCGCAGTCTCATCTCGGCGACAAACAAATGTCAGAAACTTGTCAAAATGTAGGCAACTTAGACGTATTTTTGACAAATTGAGACTGAGATCAGACTGTGAACGTTCTTAAAATTACGAGAATAGCCCCTCAGATTATAGTTTACGAACAAGTTAATCACACTAGCGAATCACACACTGTAGGTACACAACTCAACGATACGGAACGCAAGACAGTTTCTAAGCACATGTTGTTCATACGATGTCCAATGTTTCGATCTTCTCGAGAGCTCTGCTCACTCCGCTTTTGTAGCTGTTGCTCTCGTCCCCCCCACAAACTCAGGCTAGACTCTGTCTAGCGCCACGAGATGGCGCTAGCGTTCCGAATAGTCAAACAAATGACTCCGACATGATGTATTATTCTGCACCAAGTAACAAGCAGATTTTAATAATATTATCTCACAAGAATCATAACTTTTTCTTTTCATTTTAGACTGCACTATGCAACACTGCTTTAGACAACCCTGCGAAGTTGACTCCACATGATATTGTTATGTATTTCCTAGACTACTTCTCTACAGACACTCTTCTTTTTAATTCTGGGGTAAGTATACATGTATATTTAGTATAGGATCTGAAGTCAGATCAAAAAATACTGCAAGTAGTTTTTTTTTCATTTTCCAAACAAATTAGCAATTGAAAGTATAAACATGCAGATTTTGTAACAGTTAGGATGCCTACCTTTTTCTGGTCCCTGCCACTGGGTTTCCAGTAATAAACAGGTGGCGTAAAAGGGGACCAGTAAGAGGTAGGCAACCTAACTGTTACATGTTCTGTATGCTTTATATTTTCAATTGAAATCTTATTTGTTTGGTAAAAAGTCATTGAAGTAATAAAATACAGTATTTTTAATATTTCGTTTATGCAACATAACTGTGTGAATGTTTCATTGCATTAGTTGATTGCCTCGTCATGACTAACAGTGTTCAGTTAATTTAATACTAACAAAATATATACAAAAATTGTCTGAAATAAACAATTTTTATTTTATTTATTTATATCAATTGGAACTATCAAAATTTTCCGATTTTCAATTTACGAAATAAGAAAGACATAATATTACATTATTTTATAAAAAGTCGCAAGGGTTTTCACAGAGGGACGCAAGGATTTTCGTGTGCAGATCCCAGGCCGTAGTATTGCCCCTAAATACCATCCAATTGAATGGTTCAAATCCATCAAATGGTTATGAATAGCTCTGCGGATCATAAGTATAGTACCTATTGTGCCAAGTTTCAGTAAGTGAGGCCATATCCGACATATACATAAGGGGCTAGGGAGACCAAAATCAAAATCAATCAATATTTTGCACAAGTTTTATTTTTGTTTTCTAAAATGTTGTTTTTTTTAGGAAGACGAAGACTTATGTAAACTACAGGAACAGGAATGGGGCCCTATATTGGAATGGTTCCAGAAGAGGTTCAATGTAGTTCAAGAGGTAGCCAAAGGCTTAGAACCACCGCCGGTATCTACCGACACTAGAGCAGTTTTAGCGAGATACTATTTATCGTATGACTTTCCTGCACTTAGTGGTATGTATCTGGCATAACTTTGCAAAGAATTGAAATAAACATTTGTAAATCGTGCGAGACCGAGGGTCAGAGGGTCACATTAAGAGAGAAGAGTATGATTTGGAATATGAGCAAACAAGAGCACACATGCTACACTAAACTAAAACAAACATTACTTTACGGCCCTGAGATAAACAAAAAAAAAAATGTCTATTTTTGGGGTGTTATGTAAAGAACAGTTCTAAAAAAAAAATATTTGTAGGTCTTGTTTAAACAACTTACTCTTTAGCTCGGAAACTATTCTCCTATGAAAAGTCATTTATCAACAACATTCCTTAAGGTTTGGGACATAATTGAGAGATTTCACCGAAAAAGAGATAGCACTATTATTGTCACTGGATGAAAACGAGACAAAACATAAACATACGACCGGCGCCGCCCCCCTGGGACACCACCGTCGCCTCACCGTGCCGGCATTATTTTCGTAATTTGGCTAGTTAAAGGACGTCTAGTGTTTTGATTTGTCTGATTCAATCAAATCGTGATCACAAGACAGCAGTAGCCAACCATCTGATTCACCTATGATTGTATATGCAACCTTATCTCAGAATCGTCTTTTTTTTATAAACTTCTTCAACAGCGTCCGGCTAACATCGAAATTTAGATAGGTTTCTGTTTTTAACATAAAATTACGTCTTGTTTTTATCGAAGAGTTGGGCAGAGGTGTACACATAGACTAATATATACTATAAAATGAGAGGTGTACCTGTACATATAGTATAGGTACTCACATTACACCAGGCACGGTCCCCCAAAATCATTCAAGCTGTCGAGAGTCTGCATGATTTACTTGCCTTGCTAACTTATTACTTGGTGACCCCCAAAATCTTGGGCTGCGACCACGCCTGCATTACACGTTACACTATTAAGTAAGTAAGTACCTACCTCCATTACGATATACTCGATTTATAGCTATAAAGACTCATTTAACTATATAACGTATACTAATCAAATAAACTCAGTGCCAAATAGTCTTTTTTTTTTTTTGAGGATGGGAAATCATCAAATGACCCCTCCCGCTCTGGGTGGAGCAGAAGGGAGTGTCAGACTCTTACTGACTAAAACCCACCCGTGTTCCTTCCTTAGCCCTTTATGTTCCAGGGCAGCGGTAACCCTTTCGGACAATCCCGCTACCCTGGCAGGCTTCGGCCCTATCGGGCCCCGTCACTCATGCTGACATCTCTTTGAGGCGCGCGTGGAACACATACACGCCGTCCGGCACGGGCCTGGTCCTGATCGGACGGTGAGTTACCCAATACTCACCGCCCGCAGGCCCGCGCCTACGGTGGCCGGGAGTCGTCACGCGGCTCCCGACGCCCGGAGCGTCTCCCGCGGCGGCTGAGGCGTGAGGTGCGTTCCCTCGCCCACCCCGCCACCTCCTTCGCTAGCATGACTGCTTCGCAGAAGGAGGTGACTGCCTCCCACTCCCTCTCGCCCCGGACCATGGCTTGAACCACGGCCGGACGCGAGAGGTCGCCGCCGCTGCCGATCGCCTCTACGAGGACACGGCGGTGCTCTGCCCAAGCAGGGCAGACCTCCACCGTATGCTCCACCGTGTCCTCTGGGCGATCCTGACAGTGGTGACACCCGGGCGTCTCCTCCCGCCTGATTATGTGCAGGAACCTCCCGAAACATCCGTGTCCGGAGAGGACCTGCGTCAGGCGGTAGGTGAGAACGCCGTGACGTCTCTCTAGCCACTCCTCAAAGAGGGGTCTTACCGCCGCTATCGTGGCGTGCCCTGCGCTGGGTTGCGATAGTCGCTCCTTCCATGCCACCATGAGATTGCGCCGGAGGTTCGTCCGCTCCGCCGCAGTCTGCCGCGGATGCGGAGTTTCCCCCCGGCGTAGTGCCAAATAGTCTTATATTATAAAACATATTTAGGCCTTATTTTCGGCGTCTTAAAAAGTAAGTTTTTGTTTAAACGAGCCAAATGGTATTACAATGACGTAAGACCTATTTGTTAGATTTTTTTTAGAGGAAGAAATGTCATATCTATACATACACAACATAAACAGCCATTGAAATTCTATTTGTCCCGAGCCATAGGGTCTGTTGTTAACATACGTAATAGATATTTTTAACACAAATTATTTATGTTTTTGAACCAATAGTCGGATTTATACATCATCCAGCATATTTTTTTATTCAATTGTAAAATTTTAGACCCAAAAGGACTGATAATAACATAAAAATATTGATTTCAACTGGACCTTAAAAATTGGGTCTGATGTAACTACCCTTTGACATAAAATGTAGTTTTTAGGGTTCCGTAGTCAAATGGCAAAAAACGGAACCCTTATGGATTCGTCATGTCTGTCTGTCTGTCCGTCCGTATGTCACAGCCACTTTTTTCCGAAACTATAAGAAGTATACTGCTGAAACTTGGTAAGTAGATAGTAGAGTATTCAATAGAAAAAAAAAAAAAAATTTTTGGGGGTTCCCCATACTTAGAACTGAAACTGAGAATTTTTTTTTCATTAAACCAATACTTGTGGGGTATCTATGGATAGGTCTTCAAAAATGATATTGAGGTTTTTAAATATCATTTTTTTTTCTTAACTGTTTATTTTCCGCGGGAGACACTTCCAAAGTGGTAAAATGTGTCCCCCCCCTCTAACTTCTAAAATAAGAGAAAATGATAAAACTAAAAAAAAAATATTATGTACATTACCATGTAAACTAGTCTACCGAAGATTGGTTTGAACGAGATCTAGTAAGTAGTTTTTTTTTAATACGTTATAAATCGTAAACCGCAGTTTACCTTTCATTCAATCAATTCAACGGAACCCTTCATGGGCGAGTCCGACTCGCACTTGGCCGCTTTCTTTTTCGGGATTTATTGGAGGAACCGCTTAAGAATTGGCATCCCTCAAATCGCAAATAACCAAGCATAAACAATTATAGCCATGTTCTCCTTAATCTTCAAAATTATAGAACAAAAATGATTAAATCACAGATTATTGAATTTTTGACAGTTTTTCCATAGGTACAAAAACTGCCAGACGTCAATTTTATTTCGCGAATAAAAATTACCTGTCTATTAAAAAATCATCCCCTATGTTATTAATTTAGCCATTACTGACTATAAAAATAATCATACCTCTATAAGAAATAACGTCTTCGCGATTCTTACATAATACTTGTTGATAGCATTTTATTTTTAAACTGATGGCGATTTGTATAAATTTTTTCCATAAATCCCCATTAGGAGCTCTATAAGTTCACAAATCCCCATTGATAGGGATTGTCAATGGGGATTAGCGGAATAACCTACTTTTCAAATTTACCCCCTTAGGATGGGGTTATTAATAATAATAATAATAATAATAATTTATTTAATAAAAACGTTTACAAGAGGTGTACATTTATCCAAGAGTGGCAAATTTCCCATATAATTATAGTGCCTAAAAATAAACTACAACTAAAATATTTTTTTTTAAATTACAGGTGCAAGTAATGATAGTTCGGAATTCGAGTGTTAGGTAATTTGAAAGTTTGCATATTGTAAAATGTCCGACTCGCTCTTTGCCGTTTTTTTTTTAAATGCCCCTATAGCATACGTTAACAAACCCTTCGTCTTAAGTATAACCACCAGTCGTATTATAAGATATTATACTTTACTAAATCCTGTCAGGGTAATCTTAACCTGATCGAGTGTTAAATGCATGTAGGTAATTATTGTTTTTATTTATTTTAAAACAGCTATGACGTTCGGCGTAGATGCGCTCAAATCGCCACTGCTAATGTTGGCCTGCGTGGAGCGACGACTTGAACCAAAGCAAGCTGTTTTTTTAGCTCGACTCGAGGAAGAATACCAGGTTGGTAAATCTTGCTACATATAATTTTTTTACATGGCTACCTTGGTACTTAAGACTTGAAATCAAAGATTAGCTTTGATTGGCTAATAGAGGATGTATAAAGACCACGGAGTAAATACAAAGAGGAGACGGCCTAAGCAACTGTGCATTGTGATTCTCAACAAGGTCCTGACGTCATCATGTAGGCCTAATTCAGTGTATTGTTGACGTTCATACTGTGCACAACTTTGTAAACGTTCCCATTTTACAGCATTATTTGCGCTAGAGGAAAAAAAGAATGAATTGTTGTGTTTTATCTTGTAAAAATTACTCGGATGGACGTTCTGATGCTTTGGATGGCATCAAATTTCATTTGTAAGTAATTTTATGCGTAATTTATTAAAATAGTCCTAGAAAAATCTCTTAACGTCGGCGTTTCCAAACATAATTCTACCCGACACTAGATGGCGAAACTTGGTGTCATGGAAACTAAAAATGTTTAGGTACTCATACGTAGAGCTCAGAACTAACATATTTTAATAATATTAATACTGAAGTTTGTTGAACATTCATTTCTAAAGACCCTTTAATGGCCAAAATATTATTTTTGTAGTTTTTATATTATTTTGTAAACAGGCCGCCATCTATCGTCAACTATGAACAACAAACATAAACCTAACAGAAGACAGGGCCGCAGGTAATCTATACTTATAATAAATCTGTAGAAGTGAAAATTCTGTACATTGAAAATATCAAAAAAATAAATGGCAGGGGGTGTTACTAGACCGACACCGAACCCAAAAATGTGATTAAAAAAATTTTTGTCTGTCTGTCTGTCTGTCTGTCTGTCGGTCTGTCTGTCTGTCTGTCTGTCTGTCTGTCTGTCTGTCTGTTTGTTCAGGCATCACGCAAAAACTACCGGTTCGATTACGATGAAACTTGGTATAATTATTCTTTAATATCCTGGGCACCACACTGGGTACTTTTTATCCCGGAAAAGTATATACAATAAAAAACAAACTTAATTTTGCGGTTCGATCCCTAGATCCGATTACTGTACCAACCGCAAATAATAAGTTTGTCGTAGGTTAGGTCACACGCAGTGGAGTTCATTTTTATTCCTTTTAGTTTTTAGAGTTATTTAGGTTTATTTTTTTTATATAAGTCGTAGGTATAGATTTTAATTTTAAAGTATAGGTAGTATATTTGATAGTGTACGTAGTGACCGTAAGTTATTTTATAATACTTTTAGGTAGGATAGTCATTCGTATAGATATTAGTTTTTAGAGATTTTGCTTATTTATTGAGTTTAGATTGAGGGGCCCGTGGCTAAATAATAACAGCCGCACAGGTCGATCGGTCAGGTTAAGCTACGCTTGCCGCGGTCGGTCTGTGGATGGGTGACCATCTTTACATACCGAGACACCTCCGTGCCTCGGAAAGCACGTTAATCCGTTGGTCCCGGCTGTCATTCGTGGATCTTTGACAGTCGTTACGGGTAGTCAGAAGCCCGAAAGTCTGACAACCAGTCGTACCAAGGGTATCGTATTACCCAATAACTGGGTTGTGGAGGTCAGATAGGCAGTCGCTCCATGTAAAATACTGGTATTCAGCTGCATCCGGTTAGACTGGAAGCCGGTCCTGAACATAGTTGGGAAAAGGCTAGGCAGATGATGATTGAGTTTAGATTAGTTATCGTGTCATAAATAGGTTTATTTAGGTAGGTAGGTATTTTATTTTCTGTTATTGAGTTTATTTATTTTTTTAATTAGGTAGGTACTTAGGTAAAGATATCATATAGGTACCCTCTTAATCACCATTAATGAGATACAATTGGTTTTCTATTGTAATTAGCCACAAAGGGCCCGCGAGATAGATGGCATCCTGGTGCACATACATTTTATCCTGTTAGCACGTTCCCGTGGGATAATTTCCGACATCCACGCGGGCGAAGCCGCGGGCAGAAGCTAGTTAGAAATAAATTATCTTACTGAATGTCCCGCGGCTGTCTCATAAATGAAAAGTACTTAATTAAATACGCTGAACATAAAAATACAATCTCCTATAAATTGAATATTCTATCTACAATAATTTGATTTACTTAAAGTACTTAAAGTCCACCTAGTTTATTTAGTTAAATTTTAAATGAAATAAGTTTTAGATTTCCACCCGAAGATAATCTAAGACAGCAATGGATTACAAAAATGAATAGACTAGGCTGGTCTTCGACTAAATATACAAAAATTTCTTGCCATTTTAATGATGAAGACTTCATAGTGACAAAAAAAGGCCTTAGAAAATTAAAGAAGGGAACTTTGCCTTGTTTAAAACTGGACATATCGATCGGTTCGTTTCAATGCAGTCTGTATTTATCAGTTTCAATTCATTTGGTAAAATGAGTAAATTTCATGTTTGTTTTATACTTTTTCACTATTTCAAAAAAAAAAAAACGCATCAAGATGGTTCGCAAAATTAATTTAAAAAAAATAACAATACTCGCTGGTTCGAAAATTCTGAGTACGACCCGGTCGCAACCTGCATTTAGTGACATCTAGTGTGAGATAGTTACGTAACTACAAAGTAAAATCGACAGAACGAGCGAATAGTTTTGCTATTGACCGGTAGGTGAAAATAAAGAAGTGGGCGGGATCTAACACCCCCTCTCCCGTAAAGTGTCACGCGTTGTTTCCTAAGGAAATCTTATAAGAACATCTTTATATTTGCTCCGTGATAAAGACCCATCACAAAGCCGTCATTACGCATTCGGTAAGTATATCAAACAAGTTGCTGCGACACGATTTTTATGTTATGTGTGAGAAATCGTTGTTTACGGATGCGGACAAACATTGTGCTTGAGGGTAATACTCGTAAGAGTTAAATTATAAGAAACTTGTTTTAGTTAATAAAATAAAAAAGTTTAGACTTTAAATAATAGGGGTTAAAGTATGAAATTGCCGTTTTTTTGTAATAGGTACTTCGAATTGACATAGAACCTTCATGGTTTGAGATTTTTGAGTGAAACTTTTTTCACATGGTACCTATGAGGTTCTTCTTTTAAAAAATGTGCAACATTCGATTATCGACTTTCAGTTGTTTTTTTTTTATTCTGCTTAGACAAGCAAGATGGATACTTCGAAAATTCGAGTTATTTTTGAATACGAGTTCCGATGCGTAACTAACGCGGCAGAAACAGCTCGCAATATCAATGATGCGTTTGGAGAGGGAACTGCTAATGAACGCACCGTGCGATTTTGGTTTAAACGCTTTCGTGATGGAAACTTTGATTTGAAGAACGAACCACGTGGAATACCGCCCACACAGGTGAATAACAATGAATTGAAAGAGATGGTGGAAGCCGATCCGAGCCAAACTACCCAGGAATTAGCGGCATGGTTTAACGTTACCATACCAACAATATTGACTCATTTGTGTCAAATCAATAAAATAAAAAAATATGAGAAATGGGTGCGTCATGATTTGACTGATCTGCAGAAAGAAACGCGTGTTGAAACTTGTGTTGCCTTATTGAATCGATACAGAAATGAAGGAATATTGGATCGAATTGTGACATGTGATAAAAAGTGGATTCTTTACGATAACCGTAAGCGAAAAATGCAGCATGGTGTTATTCGCTATAGCTTTCTTCGATCTGGTCAAGCAATAACGGCAGATGTCTACTGTGCCGAACTCCGAACAATGATAGCAAAACTAGCAGTCAAACAGCCCCGACTCATGAATCGATCTTCACCATTATTACTCCATGCTAACGCGAGGCCTCATACAACACGAGAAACCGTTTTAACTCTACAGGAACTGCAATTAGAAACCATTCGTCACCCTCCGTATTCGCCAGGCCTTGCTCCAACGGACTACCATTTTTTTAGTGATTTGGACAATTTCCTACGCGATAAAAAGTTTTCTTCTCAGGAGGCAGTACAAAATGCTTTCACACAGTTTGTCGAATCTAGATCACGGGAGTTCTATCGCAAAGGCATAAATGACCTTCCTATTAGATGGCAGCAATGTATAGATAATAGTGGTAATTATTTTGATTAAATAAGTATGTTAAATTAAAAAAAAACGCATTTCAATTTTTCAGTACAAATCGGCAATTTCATACTTTAAACCCTAATAATATGTTCGTAAAATCAGAAGGCGTAGTCCAGTAAAAATAAATAGCACAATGACGGGAAGAACAAGTGACTGTCGACTTCATTAATCGGTATTTTGATACCCGTTATACACGAGAATTTTAAAGTCTTACTAACGAAGGTAAGGTAAGGAACTAAGGAGCCTAAGGCATAGTACCGGAATTAGTAAGTTTCATTTTAGTTTTGAAAAACAAACGGAGCTCTATATAAAAATGGCCTAATATAGGAATAAATTGGAATTGGAACACAATGAAAATAATATTGAGCAAGATTTCTTTTGGAATTGCTTTATTTTAGTGAAATAAGACACATAAAAAGCATGACATATGACCTTCGATCAAGAATACACTAGATTCAGGGGGGGTGCCTCGACAACGGCGCGAAAAATAAGACAACGTGGCCTTATGTTGTGCGATCATAAATAGAATAAGCACCAACAAATTTTTTCAACCCAATGCCTCTTAGATTTATATATGTTTTAGAATAAATATACTTACTTAATTCAAAATGACTTTATTTTTAATTAAGCTTCAAAATATTTGTATATTTTTTTACATTTTCTCCGACGACAGACAGTCCTGAGCATTAATATATCGCAAACATAATTTAACTTTATGTTTGCGTGTTAAGATTGATAATAATCAGAATTTCATGATATTTAAACAAACCCGTCTATAATATTTTAATGAAGACTAAAAAAATGTACCTATAGGCAGTACCTACTATCAATCGCGGCCAGCTGAGCAATGAGTTTTTGTTCGTGATACTGTATCTTGAGTTCATTCTTGATCGAAACATATAATTATGACAGTGACGGAGAAAGTAATAACCCTACAAAACCGACTGGTTGCCGTCGGTATTGCAAAAGATGTTACAGTTTTTTGGATCATGCTTATAATTTCTTTCTGTATAATATGACTACTTAATTGAATTTCAACGTTAATCGACACTACAAGAAAGAGGTGTTGAATTTTACTAAATGTGCACCATTTTACACGTGAATGCTCAGTACCTACTACGTTGTTGAGATACAAAATCTTATTTTATTTTTTGTTCTAGTTAAGGCAGTGGGGGCGCGTCGAGTGGGCTCATGAGTTAAATCAAGCGGAGCTAACTGCACGTGTGGCCGCCTCTTTGTTAGTCATCCATAGCTCTGTCGAAGGGCACTCTGCGAAAGCGAAAGCGGCGCCTGAAGAAATAAGTCAATAAATACCGTAATCCACGTTAGGATATCACTTTATTTTAAGCCGAAGAATAAACCTTAGTTATTAGGTATGCTGTAACTGTTTCCAAGACGGAAAGAGAAATTAAATTATTGCAACAACATTTCGATAATTTTTACTATGTACGGTACTTCGGTAAATCCTTTGGTACAATAATAAGTTAAGTACCAATAAGTAAATTAGGCAGCCAATCCATGTTTAATGTATAATATAGAATAATATAAGTAAGGGTGTTTCTTTAATTGATAATATTTCATTTAATTGTACTTATATAACTCCCTACATCGCGTAAATGCGCTGTGTGTGGGTAGCACATAGGTAGGTACTCGTACCCATATCTTACCGATGATGATGCATTCAATTTATTATTGGTCACCTCAATTTATTATCATAACCTGTATTGATTTGACCTATTTAGCAAGTGATATTACAATCAAATAGTTTCTATAAGATAATTGATCAAATAACGCCAGGAAGTTCTCGTTTAAAAGAAGTGAGGTCGGAGCACCTTTAGTGTAAGAATGAAATGAAAATAGCAAAAACGAAGTCGCGAAGTTCCTCTAAATATAGCTGGGCGGGCGGAGTGCGGCGCAGTCGCAGCTAATCGCCAGTGCCCGAGTGCGACCTCGCTTTGTTCACAGTCGCGAACTGAGTGCGATCACTGTTTATACGTTTAGTCCACAAATCAACGTTCGGTTCCATTTATTGATAGTCTATGTTGATATTCTTACTGATTTCTACCAAATGTACCTATGGATATTTTCGGAAAAAAAATCATCAAGTGAATAACGAAATAAGTCTACTTTTTGCTCAATAAAATGTTGAAATGAGGTTAATATGTTCTAGTTTGCAGTAGACACGAAACTTATGAACCCGAATTGATTCACCACTACGTAAGTACCCACTGTATCTAATTGGTGCATAGTTAACCTATCTAGCGATCTAGCAGTGTCGTCATGTAGACAAACTAGTCATCAGACTGCGGTAGATAATCATAGAAGGTACCTAATATGTAGTCCTGAAATATCAAGTATAAGCTTAAAGCTTCTTTTATTTGGTAAGATCGTAAGGGGAATTAGGTATATTTTGTTTTAAATTAAGGTGAAAGCGCCTGAGTAACTCGCAAAATTCAAATTTTAGGTGAAAGCGCCTGAGTAACTCGCAAAATTCAAATTTTCTTACGTTTTTTGCAATTTGTATTTTATTTTATCAGTATCAGGATGTATACCTATTGATCAAAATAACATGACCGCGACCATAACATACTTAAGTACTTAACCATTTACAGAACTATGAAGTGAAGTGATTAAAATCACCAATACAACACTCGTAAGTTCCAATTACTATATTGAAGACTATTTCATGAAATCATGACATTTGAGGCCATTTCTAACTTAAAGAGCTAACAAGCTATTTATTTGTGTAATTGCATAGTAATAGTTTCTGTGCCCCTCGGTTCCCCATACAGGGACAGCCTATTAGTCACACGGAAACTTACCGGCCTGACTATCTCAGGTCTTGAGGTGCCTTGAGTTAGCTAATCAATCATAAGTTAAAGTGTTAGCTTATTTTTGGCACGAAGAATTTTTGAGTTACTTACTACTACTACTTAGTCGACACTCCCTTGAGGTGGACGGGAAAAATGAAGCAAAAGATCCTCCTAGTGATTCTGAAAAACTAGTGTAAGTTTTATTTACAGTGCACCTAAAAATAAATAAAATATTACAAAGCCGATTGAAACAGGACAAAACGTTTATTTTCGAATGCGTTCCATTTCAGGGGTGATGAACAACGACGTAGAGGTAGAGGGTCGCCCTCGTCCACTGTCTACGGGCTTGTGGACGTTATTCTCTTGGCTCCGTCGCGACGACCGCTCCGTTTCCAGCGACAGCCTCTCCAGCGCCGGCTCTGACAGAACAGTGGCAAGCTTCGCGTTCCTGACGCCAGCACGCTATCAACCTGCGAGAGGACCACTAGTAGTGCCACCACCGGGTCCACCCACAGACTCATACAAAAAAAGAGTGCATGATAGAAACCTACGACGTCACCACGACCGTGATATTACGCTTCACCGCAAATACGGTTTATTCAAGAGTGAAGGAAATTGCGGTTACGACGCCTTTAGTTTACCGCCAGTACGAAGAATAAACGCTGAGTCTGGCAGTAGATGGGATCGCGACAGGAGAGCTACGAGTGAGTGTTATCAACGTCGGTTAGCACACGTTCCTGGCAAGCGGCGCGCACCTCTGCCTCCTGTATCGGCCGCGGGCCCATCTGCATCTCTACCGCGCAGCTATACAAGAAAACGACCTGCACCACAACCACCTGTAAGGCTATTGGAAAAGAACAAAGACATCTTGAAAAACGTCGAAGTAAACACTAGTGCTGCTCAAATGAGTTCTAACGCTTATCAAGATAAATCCAAATCAAGACATAATGATGTAACGATGGGTTGTAAATCAGAAAAGTATAGTAAGAAAGATGCAAGCACTAAAGACACAAAAACAAAACCCGAAAAAAGTTTCTTGAAACAAATATTTGACGGTAAGAAAAGAAATTCATATATAGATACTTCTGCTGTGAAACTACTTCCGAGTATTAGTGAATTAGATAAACAGGCGGCTGAAATAATTGAAACATGTAAATTAAAGGCAGCGGAACAAAATAACAATAATACATTTCACAAGTCCGGTGCACACACTTCTGACCAAGCTGAGTCTTGGTTTTGTATTCGTTGTTTACGAAAATATGAAGCAACAGTAGTTACTTGCGTCTATTGTGTATCAAAGCATAAAGTGCAGTCCTCTGAAAATGTTAAAGATAACAAAGAAGCACTAGCTAAAACTTCTAATAAAGCTTACACACAAAGAGGAAAAGACTTGTTACCGAACAGAAGTTATGATGCAGAAGACAAACAAAAACTCAAAGAAATGCTAAAAGAGATGAAAGATTCACTTCCTAAACGACCGAAACATGATTTATTCAACAAATCAGAAAAACAAACTTCAGTGGAACCAAGAAGCTCAGGGAAGACATTTTATTCGACAGAAACTCCTACTCTTCGAGTCGGATCAACAACGCGAGATGAAAAGCAAGCAAATTCAGTTTCTCAGCCATTTACGTCAAATGTCGATTTAAAATCTGGGCCGGAGTCGACGAGTTCACAAAAAACCCCGTATCCAGTCTCTGCACAAGCTGCATTAGTAGCACAAGTTATATCAGCCTATAAAAAAAATACGAACAATAATTTGAACTTGGCAGTCAAGCTTGCAACTGAGAATGAAAGTGTCGCGCAAGCTGAAGTTGTTGATAGTCGCGTTAAGGTTAGAGAACCTGAAAAAGCGCCACAAAAACAAACACAAGATATGAAGATTTTGAATACGCCATTAAAAATATCGTCGCTGTTGAATCCAATGTATGTACCTAAGAGTTCCGTCTTGGTTAAACCGCAGTCGACAAGCATTGCCCAAAAAGAATTAAAAAATGTAATATTAAATCCTGATACAGTAAGTTCAGACAAGGTACATCAAATCTCCCAAAAAACAAGCATTTCAACTCCATCGTCTGATGTGCTGGCTGTTCCTTCTACATCTCAAACAAGTGCAGCCTTTGAAAATATTATCAAAATAGAAACCAAGCATAAAACCAGTATAGAGAAATGCACCAAAGGAGTCCTAAATATATCACAAAAAGACAAACCACCAATTATATTACCAGAGGCTAGAAAAGTCCCAGAATCAAATAAACCTCAGGAAATAATATCAAAGTTGCCGTCGTTAGCAAAAGAACATAATTTAACGAATAATACGGAAACACAAGATCAGCATTCTAGACGTAGAGATCTAATCAATCAACTTGAAAGATCGATAGCTCGAGGAGACGAGCGTGCAGCAGCAGAAGCAGCTGCTAAGCTAGCGCAATTACGTTTATCATGTTCAGTTCTGTCATTTTCGTCTCAAATATTATCTCAACCATCGACATCATCATCCAATAACGAAGAGCTAAAGGGAGGCAATGATGAACCAAATATTAGAATATCCACTACAAATAACGGTTCTAACCAAAAAGAACACAATGCACCTCAAGGCCCAATGTCAAACTTGGTTAAAGAAATACCGTCATCAAGAGTTCCAGTTGTTAAAGTTAACACAAGTGCTGTTGTTGTACCAAACAAGGTAACTACATCGTTAGTTTCTAAAGCAGACACCTCTAAATTGAAACCTGTTCAAAATAAAACGGACGGAGATATTCAGCGCAAAGAAAAGGACACCCCTAACAAGCACGATGACAACAAAGTTACGTAAGTATAACGCTAATAACTAAATTGATATAATTTGCTTTCTTCAGGATCAAATACGAACTAAGAACAATAACCGGCCAATAATATGGCCCATAATGCTTCAGAAAGAGACATATGTATGACCACGAATATTTTGAGCGAAAGAGACAATGATTCACAATTCTACAATGTCGAACTTTTTCTAAAACTCGTTGTACCATATAACGTTATCTCATATCGCTGATATCACAGACGTTTTGCCTAGAGAATACGCAGAATACTATCTAACTTCAAAAGAAAGTCTATTATTATAAACCGAAAAGGAATTAGTGCTTACTTGCACACGCTTGCTCATTGTACGATGAAATCATGTACTGAGGCCAATCTCTGTCTTGTATGTCAATCTCTGTCGTAATGTACAGACGCCAGCACATCAAGCTACTACAATCTCCCAAATTTCTTCAATAGATTTTTAACTTTATTGCTAAAGCAGTTCAAGGTTGCTTGAGAAAATTTGACAGCTACCCGAAAGGGTAGCTTGATGTGCTGGCGTCTGTAGGTACATTTTCTTAAATTCTAAAATCAATATTTCCCTTCGGCTGCCCCTATAATTTATTGTATCTAAGTATATTTTAGAATAGCAGTAATGGTCGAGGACCGAGAAGCGACAAGGGGCCCTGTACACCTGCGAATAAACCGCCAAGCGTGTATACGAGACCTTCGCCGAGAAGCCGAGACATCACTTGGCCTAGCAACGAATCTGCAACGCTGGATTGTTGGTCGTGCTCTGTGTGTTAACGACACCACACCCATCATATCGCTCGCTGGTCCGGACTTCAGCGCACCGTTTTATTTATGTGTAGTAGAATCAGGTAGGTACGTAATTTAGTTGTTATCTTACAGAATAGCTACTTACATCAACCTTGGACCATTAGGTAATAGTACATTACTGCAGCCGCCTGCAAAAGAGGCGTTGATGGAGTAACGTGAAAATGTGGGCCGAGGCACACAGAAATTTTTAGTTCTAAAGTTGATAAAAAATAAAATGCCCGTTTTGACATTTGAGTATACGTTCTTAACACCTGTCAGTTTCATACAAACGAATACCGTGTTTTGCGAATTTGATCTTTATTAACTACTAGAACTGTCAATGTTAAACGGGCCTTTTATTTTTTTACAACTTTAGTACATTCGGTTTCCTCACGATGTTTTCCTTCACCGTTTTGGAAGCAGTGGTGATGGTGATTTACACATAGTAAAGCGGAGGGGGGGGGGGGGTAGTCTGGGCCGTCACAACTGGGCTAACACTAACTCATTTATTTCTTTAGTTAGAATCTTCGCTTCGCACTAAGTATAGTATAGGAGACTGCGTTGTATAACACTTGTTGAAATGATGAACCAAATTAATGTGCCTTGTTTGTAATTTCAGAAACTAAATTGGAAACAAACTCACAAAAGCACAATGATATAGCGAGTAAGGACACAAACGACCAGCAGAAAAAAACAGGCGACGTTTATACAGAACTTGTACAGCTGGAGCAACAAGCACTAGTTCTTAATGCAGAAAACTTTGAGTGTGGAGTTTGCATGGAAGAGTATCCACCCGGTCAAGGAGTAGTGTTGCGCGAATGCGTACACATTTTCTGCAAGGATTGTTTGACCGATGTTGTGCGTCATTGTGAAGAACCAGATGTCCCCTGCCCAGCTATGGGTTGTCGGGGAATGTTGCAAGAACGAGAAATCCGCGCCCTCGTGCCTGCTCAGGACTACGAGCGCTGGCTGGCGCGGGGGCTAGCTGCGGCAGAAAGCGGAACTCGAAATGCCTTTCATTGTCGTACTCGTGATTGTAAAGGTTGGGCGCTTTGTGAACCGGGCGTCCAACGTTTTCCGTGCCCCGTGTGCAAATGCATCAATTGTGTTCCATGCCAGGTAAAATATATTATATTAATTTGATCTGATAAGCACAATACTTACTACACAGCTAAATAATGTACCTGACAATCATATTCGTAACATACAATTAAAACTTGAGCAAGCGTGGTGATCAATGCTCGTGCCTTTTCTGTATGAGAAGAGAAGAAAGATGCCTTTGCCTGGCAGTGGAGCAATAATCTGCTGATATTATTATTATATTACAATTAAACCAGGGGGCCTACTCCGAAGTGCAAAGTGCGAATGTTCGGATCGGACCGACACATGGTCGAACCGAATATTATTGAAAAATGCGAAAAAAGTTCGGATCGGCTCAGTTGGGTCGGGACCATAGTCAATATTCGAAAGAGTGTAGGTGTAGGATCGCAACCGAGTGAACCAAATAGTAAATTCGTAGCAGGAAACGGCCGAACATTCGGCCGATACTACTTTGGAGTAGACCCCCAGAAATGGTATGCGCACGAACGTCCCGCCACAGAGTCACCCCTCACAGAAGCAGTTTCCAAGTATGGTACTGTGTAGTAGTGCACGGTACCTATCATTACTCTGTCACTCAAAAGCTTTTCGGATGGTAATATAGAATAGGCAAGTAGGTACATACTTCATGGTTGTAACAACTATATATTATATTTCATCATCGCGCTTTCGTATTTCCAGAGATAGGCGTTGATTCCCAAACCGCATACTTCTCTTGGGATATATGTATGTAGGTACATAACTAATAAATATTGTTTCCCTAATTAGACGGACCAAAACTGACTTTGGTTGTAACTATTGATAAAATGTGCGTAAAAATGAAGCATGACCCATTTTGTGCCGATAGTTTGTCGAAACTTTCAGTCCACTATCCAAAAGATGTAAAGGAAAACATTCAAACTGGGCCATAGGTACTTAAAAACATTGTCGTGTCGGCAATATGTTGCAGCCACGCAATCCCGGGAAAGTACCTATTATCTTAGGGAGTGCCTTTGTTCGTTTTAGCAAACGACCCATTATGAGTGTAATTCAGGCCCTAATTTCTGATTATCCAGTAATATTAACTAGTTTTTTTTAATTCTATTTAAGGCTATTCACGATGGACACACTTGTGAGCAGCATCGCGCTAAACTTAAGCAAGCGGCGAGTAAGAGCACCAATGCAAACGAAACTGATGATGGTACACGAACACTACTCAATTCCTTAATTAGCAAGGGAGAAGCTCTAGAATGCCCTCAATGCAGTGCCATAATAACAAAAAAATGGGGCTGTGATTGGGTGAAGTGCTCAGCGTGCAAAACGGAGATATGTTGGGTAACACGCGGACGGCGCTGGGGGCCGGGCGGCAAGGGTGACACCAGCGGCGGCTGTCGTTGTGGCGTTGACGGGAAACGGTGCCATCCATCTTGCGGTTATTGTCATTAGGGAAACTCATTTTATTTCAAACCTCTTTATTTGGTGTTGAAATAAATAATATAATATAATAATAAAAACGTTTATTTTCTCCACCACACAATGAAACGTTAGTACAATACATAATTGTGTATACAAAAATACATTGATGTTGTGGAGACTGGAGCCTGTACTAGGAATACCTGTGTTACAGGTCTCCAGGCCTCCAAACATCACAAATCAAATTTACATAAAAGTGCCAGTGGCGGATTAGCCATATAGCAAGAGTAGCAAATGCTATGGGCCCCGCGCACCAACGCTTTCTGACCGTAATAAAATATCAATTTAGATAGAAGCGTAAAAATATTTTTTCAAATCAATGTTGGTACAATACTTAACACTCAAGAGATGGTATCAAAATGTTCAATAACCATGTTGAAGGTTAGGACCTTCAACATGGTTATTGAACATTTTGATACTGAAATGAATGTAAATGTGCAATGAATGTAAAGGAATGTATTCTGCATACTTATTTATTTGCTTAATACATGCTTGTATGGCTGTATTTCCCACTCATATTGCTAGCGTTATCATAACTGCCTCACGACAATGTTTGATACCAATGCCACTCTCATTTAAGAAATTTAATAAGCCTTGAGCGGGATAGGTCCCGCTCAAGGCTTATTAAATTTCTTAAATATTCTCCTTGCAAATAAATAAGTATGCAGAATACATTCCTTGTCTTGCACATTCATAAAATTTGGTTGTTACATGCGCAGCAGGCTGCTGCAGCAGTACAGAAGCATCAATAGTCTTAGATTTCATTGAAAAATTATATACATTTTTTTCCGCTTTTACCAATCAATGGGGCGCCACTAGGGCGTCTAGGCCCGGCTCCGCAAGGCTTGTGTTTTTTTGCAGCGATTATAAGAGCCGAGCGTTATTTTCGATATGTACGAAGAAGAGGAGGCGCTTCTAGCTTCAGGAGCATTTATAGTAATAATCATGTAGCAATCTCCAACAGGCGTAAATGCTGCTAAAGCTGTTTAGATACGTAAAGGTGTCATGCTCTGCTGCAGAGCCACCATTTTAGAAACCGGGCAATTATATGTTAAAATAATGTACGTCAAACGTACATAATGTACGTATTACCGTTATCGCTGTACGTGCATTAGGTAATGATAAAATAGACATTGATTGTGGCTCTGCTGCAGAGCATACTCTCTAGCAGAGCCACAAAAAACATGTACTCAGGAAAGATAAACGCTACTGTTTTTTGATGAAAACTGTTGTACGAATAGCGTTTATTGCGTACGTGTTGAGAAATATCATTATTAGACAGTGGTTTTATTTATTATTTATTTTAACTTTACTAAAATTTTACCGCTTAAGTGTCCTTAGAACTGGTACCCTGAGACAGTGAGGTTGGGTCGCGGCAGACCACGTAGGAGATGACGGGACGAGCTGGATAGGTTCCGTAAAAACTGGGAGGAGGACGCGCTGGCTCGCTAAATATGGAAGGAGTGGAGGCCCAAGAAGAGGGAAAGCGTTGGCTAGTAAAAAAAAACTTGATAACCAAAAGCAAACCAAGGGGCCCTTGATAAAATTTGCTACAGGCCCCGCGCTGGCTTAATCCGGCACTGAACACTACAACCACTACAACCATCCATTGTAAAAGCCCCTTAAAATCAATTAAAGCAAAATCTATTACCTGCTAGTGTCCCTATACATATTGTAGTCTTTACCTGCTAGTGACTCGGCCTTGATACGCACGGGTGCAACAATGTACAGACGCCAGCAGGTCAAGCTACCCGAAACTGTCAAATTTACCCAATCAACCTTGAACCTTAATGCTTTAGCGATAAAGTTGAAAATCTATTAAAGAAATTTGACAGATTGTAGTAGCTTGATGTGCTGGCGTCTGTACCTACTGATGTGCAAAGGTTGTCAAAACATCGAGATTTTCTTATTTTATGTAAGTTTAATATTAATGTATTATACACCACGTCATAAACCTTCCCAAAACCGCATAGATGTGAGGAATAACGCGAAAAGCGACTATTTAATCATATGTATAGATATTTAGGTACCTATAATAGATGTATAGATTGTTAATTTATTGTATTTCTAAGCTTTTGTTGCTTACAGGTAATGTTTATATGCATTTGCATTAGATATCTACTGTAATTTATACCTTTCCTTCTTTTTTATTTGTAGACCTTTGTTATTAACAACTATAGACATGTAATTAGTCTGCAATAAATGGATTCATTTATTATATTCATTTAAATGCATCGCTATTGCAAATACTTACATTAGATACCAAAACTACAAATCCAGGAAACAACAGATTTACTTACAATAGTAGATTTAGGTACATCAATGGTAGACGATACTGCTGATGTACTTACTGACTTACATATCTTTTAATAAATAGTTCTAATTAGCTAAGTTTATAAAAATATTAGATTGCAATTAGACTAAAAAATACTTAAAAAGTGGAGTGGTTGGGCATGGGATTTTTTTGTTGAGTTCCTAGACGTGAGGAGGTAACATAAAACATTTTTGAAGCGCCCAGTTTTTTTCTATTTCCCCTTGTTCTTGGTATTTTATTTTCAGTTCTAAGCATGAAAGCCATACCGAGACCGAGATCTATAAACGTTACTTATCTTTACCATGAACAGTGAAGGATTCCACAGTACCTACCTGTGGAATCCTTCACTGTTCATGGTACTACACTTAGGCGGTTTTTTTAAGCTAATTGCAGGCAACTAGAAGACCAGTGTTCTAATTTTAGTGAGGTGCATAATATGTACCTAACTATAATTCTATTGTAATAAGTATGTATTTAATCATTATAAATTACAACATTAATTATTGTTTTTTTTTCACCTTGACACGTCAATCAGCCTCGGCAGCGGGTCATAAAAATGTAGATGATGAAAAAGATCAAATAAAAAAAAGCATAGGCAGTGATAGCATGGACATTACCGACAGAAGTGAAAACTTGAAACTATGAAATAATAAATGCTTTTTTTCTTAATCTACTATATAAAAATAAGTCGGGGTTTTCCTTCCTGACGCTATCACTCCAGAACGCACGAATCGATTTCCACGGTTTTGCATTCGTTGGAAAGGTCTCGGGCTCCGTGAGGTTTATAGCAAAGAAAATTCAGGAAAAATTTTAACAGAAAAGCGGGAAAATCATAGTGTAGGAATAGGGTAGGAGTAGGTTAGGAGTTGTGTAGGAGTAGGTTAGGAGTAGGGTAGAATTAAGGTAGGAGGTAGGACACCATGCGATCGAAGTAGCGCCGGGCAGCTAGAAATAATTTATATGGCAAAACAACGTTTGTCGGGGTCAGCTAGTAAAAAATAAAAATTAAAAAATAAAATAAGTAAGTACTTACATTTATTTCGAGCAACATTAACTCATATGTGGAGCACACACAAATACAAATACAGACAACATACAAAGGCTAATCAAAATAAAAAGGCAACATCTAACGGGCCCTGCTGACGGCAACATGCCTATCACAACAGTGCCGTATGGGCAGTCCATCCGGACCGCGATCATCGCCAGTACAGCATTGGGGCTGCCCCACACTCTTCACACCAGGGACGCGGTACGCTTGCGCATGGTCGCATACAAGCAATCAGTGCGCGCCTCAGCGAACATGCCTGAAGCGCTGCAGTAGCGAGGCAGCCCCAGAGCGCATTGTTGAACTGGACGCGGAGGGCCCCGTATGATGCTCGCGTGTACTTCGCCCACAAGCTGCACGTGTAAAGGGACGTGCAGTACGCCCTGAAGAGCGTAATCTTCACCTCCCTCGAACAGCACGCAAACCTACGCGCGAGCATGTTCGCCCTCACCGACAAGGCCCTCCGTTCCCGCTCCATGTCAGCATCGTCCTTGAGGTCGGTCGTAATTAAATGCCCTAGGTACTTAAATTTTATTGATCCACCCTTTCGAGTGGAACACCGTTTAGAAAAATGGGTGGACAAGTTTGCAAACGTTTCGTACCGGCCTCAAAGACCATGCATTGACTTTAACTGTTTGTAGTAGGTATCAAAAATAAAATCATAATTTATAAATTAAAATATACATTATAATTATGCTTTCACTGCTGGCCAAGCGCTGAATGTCCTAAACATAGCTACAGTTACACTGTTTTACTAGATGAGGTACCTGCTGCCCGATTTTTGCTGTCAATTTTATCTATACTTCTATACTATAATATTATAAAGAGGAAAACTTTGTTTGTTTGTTTGTAATGAATAGGCTCAAAAGCTACTAAACCGATTTAAAAAATTCTTTCACCATTCGAAAGCTACATTATCCACGAGTAACATAGGCTAAATTTTATTTTGGAAAAAAATAGGGTTCCGTAAGATATTTGGGTTTTTCGGACACAAGGTGTAAAAAATCAACCAGAAAAGTTACTTATTTTGCGTACGCTGCCTAACCTATAAAAGATAGAACCATAAAATGTTCAAATTAATTGTAGATCTTATAAATATCTACAAAAAAGTCCGCGACACACTATACCTATCTATGTCGAGTGAGGCACAACAACCATTTTTTAATTTAAAAATCTTGAATTTTTTTTGGACTACATTTAAACGCATTTATTTTACTCATGCTATTAATCCTTATCAAAATAAATTATTTCATCAGTAAGTACTGTTTTTGTAGATAATATTTGGTCTTTGAATGATTAAAATCGGACGTTTAGTTTGAAGTTAAGTTAAAATATTACGATTTCTGCTGCACGGCCCGTTGCGAAGTGGGCGTCACCAAGGCCGTGCACGTGCAGGAATAAGTTTACAAAATCAAAAATCAAGTCATAATATAACTATTTACATCACATCCATGATCAGTAGTGCGATTCTGTAACCATCTCACCGTGAAAACTTAGGTGAAGTGAGCGTCGAGTGAGCTGTCATTCCAAATAATACTAGGGATTGACACTACTGACAACTTACATCAAGCTCACTTCACTTGAGTTTTCACGGTGAGATTTTTACAGAATCGACCGGCTGTAGTGTTATAAAGTTTTCATAATTTTCGCAAAGTTTAAAAAAATCATCTTCTTACTTCTATTTATTTTAAAAAAAAATATTATGTATCTTTATGGGTTATTTTGATTTCCTTTTTCGCAAAGTTTAAACTGATATGACTGGAGTTTTAATATACAATAAAAAACAAACTTAATTTTGCGGTTCGATCCCTAGATCCGATTACTGTACCAACCGCAAATAATAAGTTTGTGGTAGGTTAGGTCACACGCAGTGGAGTTCATTTTTATTCCTTTTACTTTTTAGAGTTATTTAGGTTTATTTTTATATAAGTCGTAGGTATAGATTTTAATTTTAAAGTATAGGTAGTATATTTGATAGTGTACGTAGTGACCGTAGGTTATTTTATAATACTGTTAGGTAGGATAGTCATTCGTATAGATATTAGTTTTTAGAGATTTTGCTTATTTATTGAGTTTAGATTGAGGGGCCCGTGGCTAAATAATAACAGCCGCACAGGTCGATCGGTCAGGTTAAGCTACGCTTGCCGCGGTCGGTCTGTGGATGGGTGACCATCTTTACATACCGAGACACCTCCGTGCCTCGGAAAGCACGTTAAGCCGTTGGTCCCGGCTGTCATTCGTGGATCTTTGACAGTTGTTACGGGTAGTCAGAAGCCCGAAAGTCTGACAACCAGTCGTACCAAGGGTATCGTATTACCCAATAACTGGGTTGTGGAGGTCAGATAGGCAGTCACTCCATGTAAAATACTGGTATTCAGCTGCATCCGGTTAGACTGGAAGCCGGCCCTGAACATAGTTGGGAAAAGGCTAGGCAGATGATGATTGAGTTTAGATTAGTTATCGTCATAAATAGGTTTATTTAGGTAGGTAGGTATTTTATTTTCTGTTATTGAGTTTATTTATTTTTTTAATTAGGTAGGTACTTAGGTAAAGATATCATATAGGTACCCTCTTAATCACCATTAATGAGACACAATTGGTTTCCTATTGTAATTAGCCACAAAGGGCCCGCGAGATAGATGGCATCCTGGTGCACATACATTTTATCCTGTTAACACGTTCCCGTGGGATAATTTCCGACATCCACGCGGGCGAAGCCGCGGGCAGAAGCTAGTACTGAATAAATTCAACTGCTAGTACCTAGTTGTTTATTATGCAATAATCATCAGCATGAGTCAGTCGCCGCAGACAAGGTACCGCATGTCAAAGTAGTAAAAAAATATATTTATGCACCAAAACCTTTTGGGATCATCTACCCAAAAAACTAGTCAGCTGCACGGTGTCTGTCGCGTAAATAAACTTGATTTTGCGAACATGATAATTCCACTCGTTCAAAGCTTTTCGCAAACATTCTTGTAGGTGATCAATAATTAATTCAATTTTCATTTTATTTATTTAAACTTTTCGCACAAAAAGATACAAAGGCGGACTTAATGCCTGCATTCATTTTAACGGCAGATTCGCTAAGCATGAGCCTCGCTGTACAGGGGGCGCCTTAAAAGCTGCATATAATAATCTCTTCAAGTTATTAAATTATTTTAGCCATGGTTAAAAATGAATCTCCAATCTACTATGAACGGTCAAAAGCAAATCTTACCCATCCAAAACAGAAGTGGTGGCCCAATGGTACTGTCCCTGACTTACAGGGTTGTAGATTGTGAGTTTGAATCCAGGCAGGCGCTTTAGTTCGCCACCACTGCTCTCAAAACGGTGAAGTACGTCATAGTGAAGAAACTGGTATGTCTTAGATCCAAAACATTCAAAGACATCTACAAATCTGCACTGGGCGTGTACATTACTCCAGCAGGAAAGGGCCCGTGTAGTTGATTACAGCCCACTCGACTCCATCTCAAACAGAGGAGCCATGTGTCCCAGCAGTAGTAAAAACCTGGACAAAGCCCGCAGTCCTCAGTAGGTTAGGTTCAAATAAAAACAAATTGAATTGCTTAAAAACTATAATAGGTATGAATGAAAGTTTAGACCATCTTTATGTATGGTTGTCATTAGACAATATTAGAAAAGACTGACTACATATAATTCGCACCCCTAGATGAAGACCGGCAACACAAAATACCACTTTTTTGAGTAACAGCAAAAAACGTTTTCCTTGTTTTTTACACATGTAGTTGAAGGTAAGTAATTGAGCAAATTAATATCTTAGTAAAATAATATACAACAGCATACAATAATATTTTAAATCGGTCATTGAGTCTTCATAGAAGGGTGTGATTATGCTTAATGCACGGTTGTCATTAGACATTATTAAAGAGTACATACATTAATTGATTATTGATACAATAACTACCAATCTGAGGATTGTTTTAATGGTATAGGTACTTCAACAAACATGACTTATCCTATTGCCAACAAGCTTTTTGGTTTTCCTACCATACATTGAGGAGCTTATCTGAACAGGACTGGATATGTGTACATATGCAAAAAAATCAGGCTGATAAGTCAGAGAGTTGTCTTAGGTTTGGAATGATTTTCTCCAACAGCCAAAATATGCATGTGCCCATGCACATTTTGGCTGTTGGAGAAAATCATTAAGGCATTAATGTAAGGCCATCCTTAGGTATTGAAATTCATTCCCACCCTACATTCATTTTTGAATTTTTAACCGATAATGTTTATGGGTAGTAAAGTGTTATCACAAATGAACAACACACAGTGATTATTTCACTTGATGCGGTGTCACACATTGCAGCATTGATTTTAATAGCGTCGCATTCCCGGAGGCCCGCGGCCTCCTGGCCCACCACGGCCCATTCCCGGAGGGGCTCCCATCATGCCTGGAGGTGGTCCTCCCATCATGGGTCCTCCGCGCATTTGTGGTGGGGCAGACAACTGCCCTCGAGAGCCAGGGGCCATATGTTGTTGAGAAGGACCACCAACGCCTCTGGCAGGTCCTTGTAAGCCAGGTGGAGCGCCCGCCGGTCCAGCCCCACGTCCTGCCGCACGGCCACCGCCGGGCCCTCCTATAGCGCCCGGAATTGGCACGCGAGGCAAACCTTCTTCTGGTGGAGGCGGACCTTCAATTGTTAATGAAACAATGTTTTCACCGCGTAGCAGAACAAATCCCAATGTTCTTTTCTCCTCTCTATCTGCAGTTTTGCTATTTTTGGATTTAATTTTCCTGAATTCTTCGCAGTCTCCCAAAATTAAATTCATGTGTTTATCAAACGCCTTGAAAGTCCCAATGAATGTTCGTGAATCTTGTAGTATTACTCTAACCCTATAGTTAATATGCTGTTGCATTTTATTATTCTTCCCGATTGTCTGAAAACAAACATTGCTATTGTTATTTTTCTTACACTTGAGTAGATTCATGTATTTCTCACAAATTTCGTGTCATCTTGTACAGTATATTTTGCCGGCTTTCCCGGTATCAAGCACAAGCTTGGGAAATAAACGGTAATAACAATTTCTAATCGTAATCATATAAATAATATGTATGAATAAGACAGAAGAAATGAAAAAATGAAAAACAATGTTTACATACCATTTTGGACGATTGATTTTTAAACAAATCCTGGATTAAACACTTAAAGCAATCCTTCTCAAAATACACAAGACGCCTCCCTCCAGAAGTAAACTATCGATCGAGCCGGTCAAACAAACCATAGATTTTTCAACAGATGAACATAATTCTCAACTCCATTTTGTAAATATTACCACAGATAATTGATAAACTAGGTATCAAATCAAATCAAGGTATTCTAGACAAAGACTAAACCAACCACAGACAAAGTAGAAACCGACATAATAAAATTAAAAGAAAAAAACTTTTTCAAAACAAGCTTTTAATACTTATTAATAAAAAGAACTAAAAAGTTAAATACAATTTAAACCTGATAAGAAATAAATAAAAGCGTGTTACAGTTTGATGAAACATTAAAAAAACATTTGTATGAATATTACATACATACACCTTCATTATTTTTCTTTTGCAATTAATTTTATTTTTAACTTTTTAGTATTTTTGATGCGAGATTGACTACGGCGTAGTTCGTAGCGCGTAGGTTTCTTTAGCAGTGTTTTTCCGTTATATGCGTTTATTGCACTTAAGCTACCTGTACATCATCAGACCTTGGTTACCATCTACCTAGCACCAAAGTACTCGTCAAGACGAATCAAACGTGCCTAAACTCGATGGGGTTATGTCGTTTAATTACCGAGTTCCTATGGCCATCTTCCAGCTCCATCATCAGACCCTGGTTACCATCTAGCACCAAAGTTCTCGTCAAGACGGATCAAACGAGTCCAAATACAATGGGATTGTGTCGTTTAACTACCGAGTGGTAGTTAAACGACACAATCCCATTGTATTTGGACTCGTCCTATGGCCACCTTCCGGTTCCAACATCAGATCAGCTCCATGTCATAAAAAAAAAAAACGGGTGGCACTCCGGGAGTGCCGGCAGAAGTGAAAATTTGAATATTAACGCTGTGCATTTTGATATTTTGGAATGCGGTCTACTCTCCCTTCGTCTCACGAATATCCGATCGTGCCCTGACGCGAGTTTAACATTTTTTACCCATCACAAAAAACTTTCTCTTCGTCTTACGAATTTTTGATCAGGTCACGTGTCCTGACGCGAGCTCCGTCTTACGAATTTTCGATCAGGTCACGTGTCCTGACGCGAGTTTAACATTTTTTACCCATCACAAAAAAGGTGCACAACGCCGCTAAAAAGTTTTTACTTCAATAATTTAACATTGTCATCCGATTTACACATGCATGCAAAATTTCAGCTACATCGGTTGAAGATATCTCAAAGAGTAATATAATAATACGGAAGAGATATCTGCTTCAAAATTGAGTTGCAAGAGTCCACCCGAACAAACATAGTTACATAAATACATACATACATAGCAATCGCAAATTAAATAAAAGCTTGTAAAAAGAGCGGTAGAGTGCTCCAAGGATATTTTGGCGCTTGATGGACATTGTTCTTGTTGGTAAACATAAACTGCCACTTGCTCACTTCAGATGTCGCTACTATCACCTTTTCAAGAATTTGACAGCTAGCTGGCGGTAGTAGAGTGCCCAAAGTCTGCGCGCGGAAGAGTATTGTCGATGGTGGCGTCGTGGCGCGAAATTTAATTTCACTTCGCAAATAAATTAAGTTTTTGTGCTTTAATATAACTTATATTGGTGTGCGTGATTGTGGTTGACGATTACAAGAAAATATAACTTTTGCTGAAAAAGAAAAGGAAAAACAAAATATTTGTGTTTACATACACAGTGCTATCTAAAGTGACAACTACTAAGTGACGTTTACGATTTATCATAGACAATAATAATTTTGCTGACGATCAACTAGAAAATTTTTCTAAAGATATTACCCGACATCCAATATGGATACCAAAAAAGCCCCTGACCCTCCTGATCCATTTGATTACACTCCGGTGTTAAGTGTTACTCTTCCCGACGACAATGTAATTACTATGGACTCCGAATTTGCAAACAGAAAGAGATCCGCTGCTTCCCCCCCGGCTGTTTTAATCAACCCTCCTAAGCTAGCTAAAAACATTATTGGAAGACAGATAATAATATATACGATTAGAGAATACCCCCCGTTTATCGTATACGCATCTTTAAAAGATGGTCAGACCCCAGGTACTGTTCTGCACCCTGTCAAATTTAGTATGTTCTTGACGCAAAATAACTTCAGCAACATTATCCTGTTCAGTGTCAAACGCTTAGGAAGAAACAGGGTTTCAGTCGAATTCAAATCTCACCAGGATGCTAACAGTTTTCTAATCAGCCCAATTTTAGCTAAAAATAATTTTGTTGCCTCAATCCCCTAATTTAACATCACTCGTTTAGGTCTTGTCAGAGACGTTCCCATTAAATGGACTGAGGAAGAAGTTATAGAGAACATCAAGGTTCCCACTGGATGCGGCCCTGTTATTAAGGCTAGGAGAATGAACCGTAAGGTGACTTCTCTGGGTGTTACCGAATGGAAACCCACTCAAACGGTAGTGCTAACCTATGACGGCCAAATTTTACCCCAGCGTGTTTTTTGTTTTTACTTTGCCCTTTTAGTCGAGAGATACATGTACCCAACTATCCAATGTTTTAATTGTTGTCGTTTCGGTCACACGCGTACAGTATGCCGCTCTAAACCCCGCTGCTTTAAATGTGGTCTAGACCACCCAGGTGATGGATGCCATTCAAGTTCCCATTGATTGTCCCCTCTGTGTATCTGTTCTGGCAATCATTCATTATGCTTGCCCTGAGCTTGGTCGCCAGAAGGGCATTAAAGCTCTTATGGCAGAGAAATCTGTCTCTTATGCGGAAGCAAGTCAGGTTTTCCCTTCAGATTCAAGATCGTATGCTGAAGTGTCTAGACAATCCCAAAAATCTAAACCAATACCTAGCTCTCCCCAAACATTTCAGTCCCGCTCCCCAAACAAAATCATACCGTAAAACGATCTTTTTAAAACCCAAATCTCATGCCCCACTTTCACTTAGCTATGACAAGCAGGCTCATCAAGCCCTTACTCAAGATTACTTCTTTTCTCCTTCCCAAAATAGCTGTGCTTTCCCCAGGGAAGGTACAAGCAATCCTGATATGTCCGAAAGTATCCTTAATACTATAGCTAATATGCTAATAACAGTATTAGCTAACCCTGCACAATCTTTACCTGACCACGTTGCCTACAAACTGTCATCAATTGTCAAGTATATTGGTACCAATGTTCCATCCCCTGACATTCCTTCAATGGAACGTGAGGAGTATTACTCCCAGGAAATCTGACCTACTCTTTATCATTAATAAATTCAAACCATCGATCTGTAGCATCGCTGAGACATGGCTTCGTTTTGATAGTAATTTCAGGATTCCATGTTTCAGTGGTGTTCGACATGACAGACCGACCGTATATGGAGGATGTGCTTTGTTAATTAATAATAAAGTACCATTCGCCCCAATTCCTCTACCCTTTGTTGGTGACAACATCAATGTTGTTGCTGTTAAGGCTGAGGATATAAATATCTTTAGTTTTTATATTGCACACCCATTAACTGAAGACCTCATTACAATTAAAAGTTTGCTAAGTAGTGTACAAGGTCCACTACTTTTTTGGGCGATTTTAATGGTCATCATTATAGATAGGGATCCGAAACCTGCGACAACTATGGTATAGGCTTACTGGATATACTAGATGAACTTAACTTATGTGTGATCAATGATGGCAGTCCTACACGTAGGTATGTACCAGGCAGGACAGAATAACAGCTGTGTTGATTTGACATTCTGCTCATCTAATATAGCCAGCTTTTATAATTGGAGTCGCTTGTCAATGACTTATGGGAGTGATCACACTGATCACTATCCCATCATGGTTGAAATCCCTTTTAAGACTTTCCCTGAAAAAATGTCCCCTCCTTTGTTAAAATACCAGTTGAACTCAGTAGATTCGGACCTCGACTCAACAATTTAAGAATTACGTGTCTCTTCTCTTCCATCCATTGATACTGAGACTGCGTAGGAATGTTTTTCGTCATTCTCACACACAATATCCGCTACAGCAGAGCTTTAGAGAGCTCTAGAGCTTCCCTCCTAAAAAACCGCCAACGGGCAAAATTCCATGCCCGCCATGGTGGGATAGGGACTACTCTGCCGTGATCAGGGCTAGGAACGAGGCCGAAATGAAATTCAACTCCGACATGAACCTGGAAAACATCATTGCCTTTCAACATATCTTGGCTAAGTCCAAGAAAATTTATCACTCAAAAATAAGAAGAGGTTGGCGGAAGTATTGTAGTTTACTGAATCCTTCCACTCCAGCGTCGGCTGGGTGGCATAAATTGAAATCTTACAGAAATAGTTTGAAGCCTCCCTCCGGGAGCACACTGTCTGCAGAACTTCGTAACCAGTGTTTATCTAATCTCGCACCAGTTTATGTCCCCGATATGGAAGAATGTGTTAGCGGACTCCCCTGAATTTCAGATTCCCTTGCTTAAAATTTTGTGATGACCGTGTTAGTTTTAAATAAAACGTTATCTTTGGCTTATTAAGTGATTCTTTGAGTCGAATCAATCAAACTCACCACGACTAACCCTTTTGCATTAGATCCTGAGTTCAATTCCTAGGTTGGGTACAGTGTTGTTAGGTTTTTCCATCAAAAATTTCTCAGAAGCAGCTTGGAGTCTGGATTTATGCCTGGTTGATGGCAGGAGGCTCACCCCCTATGACATGGGACTTAAAAATAACTGTCGAAATGGGATATAAGTACCTACTACATGAAGGTACACCCCTGCCTAGCCCTTCGGGGACTAAAGATTACGTAGGGTGGGAAGAGCGAGCCAAGCGAGCTCGAAAATGTTAACAACCCGCCTCGGTTTGGTTTTATATTTTCAAGCAGAAATAGGAGTTACATTGTCGACTTATCCAGGCAAGCCCAAGCAACTACGAGAATGTAGAATTCAAGAGCGAGCGAAGCGAGCTCGAAAATTTTGCACAATCTCGGATAGGTTCAATTTTCTTTTGATCATTCCAAAAGGAGTAGGAATTAGTTGCTTTGTCAACTTATGAGTTATGAAGAAAAGCTCAAGAATCAACAGAATGTGAGCGAGTGAAGCGAGCCTGAACATTTTTGCAACCCTCTTTGAAATAGGTCCGGTTTTCTTTTGACCATTATACAGAAAGAGAACTTACTTTATTGAATTACTAGCTTCTGCCCGCGGCTTCGCCCGCGTGGATGTCGGAAATTATCCCACGGGAACGTGCTAACAGGATAAAATGTATGTGCTTCCCCAGGATGCCATCTATCTCGCGGGCCCTTTGTGGCTAATTACAATAGAAAACCAATTGTGTCTCATTAGTGGTGATTAAGAGGGTACCTATATGATATCCTAACCTAAGTACCTACATAATAAAAAAAAAAACTCAATAACAGAAAATAAAATACCTACCTACCTAAATAAACCTATTTCTGATGATAACTAAACTCAATAAATAAGCAAAATCCCTAAAAACTAATATCTATACGAATGACTAATCTTACCTAACAGTATTATAAAATAACCTACGGTCATTACGTACACTATCAAATATACTACCTATACTTTAAAATTAAAATCTATACCTACGACTTATAAAAATAAACCTAAATAACTCTAAAAACTACTAGAAATAAAAAAGGTCGCACTGAAAAACACGGTATAGAATTGCAAGTAGCAGTTAAAATAAGAACGAACGCTCGCCACTCAACACGTCCGTTCAAATCAAAGTTCAAAAAATATCCTTATATACGGTAGCGATCCGTGGCGGCCGCGCGCCACGCGTGTGCTGCGAACGGTGCAAGCCAAATTCAACCTTCAGCACTACATTTAGAGCATAACTTTAGTGAACTCCACTGCGGGTAACGTAACCTACGACAAACTTATTATTTGCGGTTGGTACAGTAATCGGGTCTAGGGATCGAACCGCAAAATTAAGTTTGTTTTTTATTGTATATACTTTTCCGGGATAAAAAGTACCCAGTGTGGTGCCCAGGATATTAAAGAATAATTATACCAAGTTTCATCGTAATCGAACCGGTAGTTTTTGCGTGATGCCTGAACAAACAGACAGACAGACAAAAATTTTTTTAATCACATTTTTGGGTTCTGTGTCGGTCTAGTAACACCCCCTGCCATTTATTTTTTTGATATTTTCAATGTACAGAATTTTCACTTCTTGAGATTTATTATTAGATGACGAAAAACTTAAACTCGTTTTACAGCAGTTTAGGTTTTGGAATCAGCCATGCTATTCTCTAAGAAAACAGCCTTGCGGACAGCGCTGTCGCAGCGGTGAAACAAAGTTTGGTATTCCCTAAGCTGCGTACAGCTACACTAGCGCTCAAGGCTGTGACGGCCGTGAGTTAAACTACTCAACGGCACAGCCACGGGAGGGCCAATTGACAGTTCTTCATACATTTTGGTATTCCCTAACAAAAAACAGCGTCGAAGTCGCTTACAGCCTCGCCCACAGCCTCGCTTTTAACTGTCAAATCTAAAAGCTACTATTAATCGTGCGTAGTCTTGACAAAAATAATAAACTGTACTTAAATTATTTCGATTCTTTTGATACTTCTTTGAAAAAATGGCAGCTCGGTTAATTATAAAGCTATATCTGTTAGAAGAAGCTAAGAAAAGTGATGATTTGAAGAAAGTTCGGCAGGCGAAACAAATAAGAAAGTTTCAAACAATATCCCGTGATATAGACTTTATCCATATTTATAGGCTTTCTGAGGATTTAATTAATATATTGGAAAATGACCTAACTCCATATATGCGTCCGCGAGTTCGTTCCAGTGGTTTAACCAAGAGGCTAAAGGTTTGTTTACAGCTAGGTTTCTTGAGATATGATGGGTACCTCACCACACCAACCAAAGCTGTACCTACTCCTGTATTCCTGATGTTTCAGATATTATGCACACTATCATTTTTGGCTAGTGGAAGTTACCAAAAAATCATTGGCAAGAATGTAGACACATACATATCTCAGACTTCTGCCTCTAGGGCAATCCACGAAGTTGTTAATGCTCTAAATAATAAGAATCTAATTAATAAGTATATTAGATTTCCGCAAAACCACAATGATCGACAAGTGCTAAAGTCAAGGCAAGTATCAAAAATATCTACATTTTCTTGCTAGTCTCTCAAGTCTTGTTTGAACAAGAGCCATTGTTTTAAATTTGAATGCTTATTACAGGTTTTATGAGAAATTCAAAATTCCAGGGGTGCTAGGTTGCGTTGATGGCACCCTGATTTCCATGATACGTCCTAAGGAACACGAGGAGAGATATTATTGCCGAAAAGGTTATCATGCCAGGAACGTTTTAATTGTAGGTAAACTGTTGGTCTTTCTTAATTAAAATTATGTAGAATTATAAAGAATCCCTATGCATGTAATTATTATACTTATTCCAGATTAATGATGCTGATCTAAACATCTTGCATGTGGATGTGACTTTTGGGGGTGCAACACATGATAGTTTTGTGTTTTCAAACACTAGAGTAAAGGAGCATTTGGAAAATTTAAATAATGAAGAAATAGTGTACTTACTTGGTAAGTTGTTATTTACAATACCTACAATGATTAAACACAAGTCAAGATTGTGCTTAATTCCACCTTCATTAATTGATTTCAGGTGACTCAGGATATCCTCAAAGGCCTTATTTAATGACTCCCTTTAGTAATCCAGAAACTGGAACCCCAGAGAGCCATTACAACAATTTACACAGCAGTGCAAGGAACAGTGTGGAGAGGACCATTGGAATACTGAAAGGGCGGTTCAGATGTTTGTTAGTTCATAGGGTATTGCACTATGATCCTATAACAGTGGGAAAAATTGTTATAGCTTGCTGTGTTTTGCACAACATGTGTAATCGAGCCGGGTTACCAGCTCCTATGTTAGACCAATGTGATTTAGATGAAGAATCTAGGTTACTTGGAATCCTAACACATCCGGCTCCAACACATGATGACTTAAACAGTGGGCAGATAAGTAGGCGAGATTTAGTTAATCAATTATGGCGAGCACGACATATCTAAAATTATAATATGCTTTTCTTTTTTTCCGAAAAAATGTTTAGATAGAACATACTCACCATTATTGATTAGCTAAGCATCACTAAATAGGTATTTAATTTTTTTATAAAAGTATAATTTGTGAATGTTAATGTAGATATAAGTGCATAGATTTTTTTTTTTTTTTTTTTTTTTTTTTTTTTTTTTTTTTTTTTTTTTTTTTTTTTTTGTTTTGGCAGGAGTGGGAAATCCTCATGGACGCCCAGACTGCCTCACTTGTGAGCCAGTCTGGGCAGTGCCGGACTCTTACCGGCTAAAACCCACTCCTGCCCTTACTCAGTGTCCCCCTGACATAGTCAGGGACCTTTTAATGTTGTTATAATTTTGCGTTTACTATTTATTTTAAAATTGCTCTTTTGTTAAGGTTTTTGGTATGGCCTTTTTTATTTATTTACTAAATTTTTTGTAGTTTCCGTTTAATTAAATTTCCTTTTTTAAAATCTAAATATTTGTTATAGGCTTTGTAACAGTATAAGTCTAATTTTATATTAAAAGCATATTTTTAATCTTCCTTATTTATTTTTATTATTTTTGTCGCTATATCTTTACTATAATTTATTAAAATTTCCCTATGTTTTCCGTTGGCCATTATTTCCGCAATAGTATTCTGCTTTATTTCCGCCTCAATTTTCATCTCCGCTGCCAATCGCTCCACTCCGAAGGCAGGACATTCCGTCAGGATATGCGAGACCGTTTGCAGCACACCCGGCTCACAGATGCACGATGGGCTCCCCTTACGCTTGAAACGATGCAGGTATTCGGAGAACCCACCGTGCCCCGTCAGGATCTGTGTTACCACACCGGTTGGCTTCAGCTTACGCACAATCTTGAAGGCGTCTATGGCGTCCGGGAGGAAGATTTTTGTGACGGAGGCTGTTTCACCGTTCTTGTATCTCCGGTTCCATTCGTCGAGCGACCCCATACGGATCTGCCGCTTGACGAATGAAACCGGGCAGCGGTCATAGTCCGGCTTCTTCTTTGATCGGAGTGCAGCCTCTTTCGCGAGTTGGTCCGCGCGTTCGTTGCCTTCCAGCCCTGCGTGCGCCTTTACCCAGAACAAGGATACATCTTTGCTCTGGGATAAAGCTGCGGCAACGTTCGCTCTCGCTTCCACGGCCAGGGCGTGGAGGGAACCCTGGTTTGTGACTGTCTGCAGTGCGGCCTTCGAGTCACTGTAGATACCAAAGGTTCCCTCTTTGCTCTTGAGGATTTCGCGCGTGGCAACGCATATGGCCAGAAGTTCAGCCTGGTAGACCGTGCAGTAGGACGGCAAGCTAAGCTTGACGGACTTGATCTCGGCATCGCCGTCCCAGAGTGACAGCGCTGCTCCGACCTTGCCCGCAATCTTGCTGCCGTCTGTGAACACCCTGACCGCTTGGGTATTGTGGGTGTCCACGAGCGTCCGGTCCTCCAGGCACACGAACTCCATGGCCATATGTTTCGCCGGGTGCGGAGTCTCTGCAAATGCCACCACCCGCTCTACCTCCCTGCCCGCAAGTGCCGGCTGTGGTATCCCTCTCTTCGCCTCGTACAGAGCGGCTGCTTCCTGTATTCGGAGGTCGAGTGGGAGTATCCCAGCCAGCACCAGGGACGCGTTCAGCGAAACGGTGCGGTAGGACTTGCAGAGCTTCTGCGCGAATCCTCGTTGGACCGTGTTGAGGCTTTTCTGCACTCCGATTTTCTTCGCGGCCGGTGCCCAAGCGCTTGCCGCGTACAAAATCACAGGCTCCACTGCTGCCGTGTAGATTGTGTGGATGATCTCCGGGTGAAGGCCCCAGCTCACTTTTGCCGCACGTGCCAGCTGCTTATAGATGTTCACAGCTTTTCTGCAAACGTTAGCGACATGGGAGTTGAAAGTGAGCTGGTGGTCGACGGTGAGTCCCAGCACCTTGATTTCCTTGGACATGCCAATGTCTACCCCGCCCATGCTCAGGAGCGGGACATCGTACTTCAGCTTCCTGGTAATCACCATTGCACAAGTTTTTTGCGGTGCAAACTTCAGCTTGTTTCCGATGCCCCACACCCGAACATACTCGAGGGCGGCATTGGCATGTCTCTGGACTTCCAGCGCTGTCTCACCGTCGAAGATCATCACCACATCTGTTTGGGAGGTGTGTTCTTGTGTTCTACCCGCACGCGTGCGCTGGATTGGAGGAGACCGCCGTGTTCAATAAAACTCCTGGTTGATTGAAGTCTATTTATTTCCTTGTTGTTCATGCGAAGTCTTGATTTTTACTGATTACAAATTTTCGAAATCACTCTACTAATATACAATTTTACGTGGGCGCAAGTAGTGGCAGGGGCTATTACTTTTATAATTCAAAAAATCAATCACAATCATCTTCGATCGTGCTCCACTATCGATCCACCAATCACGATCGTTTGCCTGTATGCAGGTTCAAGACAGGTTTCGACAGGTTCGAACCTGTCGATAGTGGAACACGATCGTACAAAAACGTAAGTACAAATCACAACTAAGATAATCTTATACGCTATTTACATGTTATCTTATAATTATGACGTTATGTGTGTGGACGTCCTGCACATTCCTCCCGCCGTGCGTCGTCATCTGCTGCTGGCGTCGCAGTCGTAGATGGTGCAGGATCGTCGCTCTCGATTGGTAGCACTATTATCTTCTTCACTGGACGTCGTAGGGTGCCTCCTTTCGTGGTGACGTCCACCGTACGCACAACTCCATCTGGGCCGGGAAATGTGGCACAGATGCGTCCTCTGACCCACATGTTTCGTGGGAGGTTGCCGTCCACGATGAGCACTAAGTCGCCAACCTTGGGGATCTGGCCTTTGGTGTGCGGTTCTCTGCGGTTCCGTAATTCTGGAAGATATTCCTTAAGCCATCTGGCCCAGAATATATCGGCGAGTCTCTGAGCTGCACGCCAACTGGCTCGTAGATGTAGGTCACTGTCGCAGAATTCTCCTGGTGCCGCGACGCGACCGGGACCACCCAGAATGAAGTGATTGGGTGTTAGAGCTTCAGGATCTTCGGGGTTCACGGACACGTGGGTAAGTGGCCGGCTGTTTACTGTGTGTTCGGCTTCGGCGAGTAGCGTGTGAAGCACTTCCTCGCTCGGGAATCGTTCATTTAAGGTGGCGGCGAGTGCGTTCTTTACGGACCTCACCATGCGTTCCCAGGCGCCTCCCATGAATGGGGCACCAGGTGGAATGAATCGCCAGTCGATCATTCTTTTTGAGGCTTCTTCTGCTGTGGCTGCGAAGATGGCGACTCGTAGTTCCTTTTCAGCGCCGTGAAAATTAGTCCCGTTGTCGGACCATAATTGTGTTGGGCATCCTCTGCGTGCTATCATACGGCGCAGTGCCATGATCGCCGAGTCTGTGTTGAGCGAGGCTACAAGTTCCAGGTGAATAGCTCGCGTCGTGAGACAGGTGAACAGGGCAACATATCTCTTTTGATGACTCCGTCCCGACGTGATGGTCAACGGTCCGAAGTAGTCCAGCCCAACGAAGGTGAATGCTCTCTGATGGTGTGCTAGTCGACAGGAAGGGAGGTCTCCTGTCATTGGCTGTGCTGGAGAGGCTGCTCTTATGCGGCACCGTAGACATTTGCTGATTATGTTCTTGACTGTCGGTCGTAGACGGAGTACCCAGTGTTGCTGGCGGCATTCGTTGACTGTTGTCTCGGTGTTCGCGTGATGCAATTGGCGGTGGATGTATTCGATCCACAATCGCGTCGCAAGGTGATCTCCGTCAAGAACCATTGGATTTTTCAGGTTCTCTGTGATGTCTGTCATGGCGGTTATTCTGCTTTTCAGGCGAATCTCTCCTTCTGAGAGTTGTATGCTGATTGCGTGCAGGCGACTGCTTCGAGGTAAGGTCTTCTTGTTCTTCAGGGCTTCTATTTCTTCCTGGAAGGATTGCTCCTGTGAAGCTCGTAGAATCAGACTCTCGGCCTTACGTAGAAACTCAGCGGTGAGAGGAAGGTAATTGTTCGTGGTTTCTCGCCTCTCTTTCGCTTTGATTGGCGGTGTTTGTTTGTTCTTTTTCCAATCAGGGTCTGCGCTGCTATTTCTTTTAGTTCTTTTGTAGTTGACGTTGTGCCTTGATTGATGGCAGAGGTGTAAGAATTGCAGGATTCGCGCAGTAGCTCGCAAGTATCTCTCCCAGCGTGAGAATCTATTGACGTTTGGTATTGCTTCGCTGATTTGTTCGCTCTGGATTTTGGTGGTTACGCTACAGGTTCTCTCTTCCCCTGTGATCATGACAGGGTTCTTCTCATCGGCTGGCCACGTGTCTGGGGGTCCGAGTAGGAAGTCTGGACCTTTGAACCATCGATGATGTTGACTGTAATTCTCTGGAACATCTCTTGTAGCGTCATCTGCTGGGTTCAATTTGGTCGGTAGCCAGCGCCATTCGTTGGTCGAGCTGTGCTCCTCGATTGCTGCGATGCGATGAGCGACGTATGGCTTGTAGGACCTGGCTCCGGTTCTGATCCACGACAGTGTAGTTCTGCTGTCGGTCCAGAATGTGGTTGACTCTGGCGTTCGTTCGTGTTCTTCTTTGACCGCTGATGCGATGCGTGCGCCAAGTACTGCCGCTTGTAGTTCCAGGCGTGGAATCGACATTAGCTTCAGCGGGGCCACCTTGGCTTTGGCAGTGATTAAGCAGACGTTGACTCTTCCATCTTTCGTGACTGTTCGCCAATAGATTGCAGCTGCGTACGCGGACTCACTCGCGTCCGTGAACACATGCAGCTGTAATGATTCTGCAGCACTGAAGTCTGGGTAGGTTCGTGGAATGGACATGTGTTCCAACTCTCTGAGGTGGGTGAGCCATTTCCTCCAGCTTGCGGCTAGGTCGCTGTCCAGGGCTTCATCCCATGATGTTCCACGTCGCCAAACTTCTTGTAGTATTTGTTTAGCTCTGATGGTGATCGGTGATACAAGTCCCAATGGGTCAAACAGGGACATTACTATTCTGAGAGCTTCTCTCTTGGTAGGCGTGTCGTTCTGTAGAATGTTCTGAGGTACGCGCGCCAGGTTCAGATTGAAGGCAAGCGAGTCTATTGTCGGCTTCCAGATTAGGCCGAGGACTCGTTCTGTCTTGACGCTGTCTTCTAGTTCGATTGAATCTTCGGTCTTGGTATCTTCCCCTAGTGCTTCAAGAAGGGCGGTAGAGTTAGATGACCACTTCTTGAGTTCAAAATGTGCTTCTCTGTGAATGTCGCGCACGGCTTGTGAGACTTTCACTGCTTCTTCTATTGTGTCAAAACTGTTCAGATAGTCGTCCATGTAGTGTTTTCTTTTGATGGCTGTGACTGCTTCTGGATGTTCATGTTGGAATCTCTCAGCGTTCGTGTCTTTCACGTATATTGCCGTGGCTGGTGAGCAAGAAGCTCCGAAGATCAGTGACTTCATGCGGTATTGTTCCGGTGGCTGGTCGTCTCTTCGGTCGCCTCGCCACAGGTAGCGAAGGGCGTCTCGATCTTCGGGTCGTAGTTCTATTTGCAGGAACATTTCGGTGATGTCAGCGGTCACGGCGATTGAGTGTTGACGGAAACGCATTATTACTCCTGGCAGTGATTGTAATAGGTCTGGGCCAGTGAGTAGTTGGTCGTTCAAAGAGATTCCTCTAGTCTTGGCCGCAGCGTCGCAGACGATTCTCAGTTTCTCTGGTTTCATGGGGTTGAAAACCGCGAAATGAGGCAGGTACCATGTTCGATGCTTTGATGTCGTGACTGGAGCTGGTTCGGCGTATCCTTTCGATACTAGTGCTTCCATTTGTTCAGCGTACCTCTTCTTCAGTTCGGGTTCTTTGTCTATCTTCTTCTCTACGCTCATGAGTCTGTTCAGAGCGCTGTCATAGTTGTCTGGCGTCATGACGTTTTTATCTCGCCACAATAAGGCAGTTTGATATCTTCCTTCTGGAGTTCTATTTGTGTATTGCTGAAGGATGCGAAGTGCCTTCTCCTCAGGATCATTGATGGGTTTCTTTGGATTGATTTGCATGTTGTCCATCGTGATGTATTCCTTCACCAGTTCATGTAGGTCGTTGTCTGTGTTGGCATGTCTGATGAAGTTCACTCTGTGGCCAAGTGTTCGTGTGTGGCTACCATGCAGGACCCAACCTAGTGGTGTTAGTGAGGCCACTGGTTGGTTCTTCTTTCCTGTTCTGATCTCTGTTGCGATGAGTAGGTCCCAATTGTCTTGGCCAATCAGAAGCTTTGGTCTTGCATCTTCAGTTACTATGTCTCTGGCGATGTCATGAAGATGTTCACAGTCCTTGACTGCTTCTCCAGGGATCTTCTGTGCAGCCAATTCTAGCTGCTTGATCGTTCTCGCATGTAGCTTGCGTTCAGATGTGTGAAGTCCTTTGATGAAGAAGTTCACTCGTTGAGATGACACGTCGACTGTGGGTTCGCCGTCGAAGGATGCTATTCGAAGTGGTTCATAGGATCCTTCTGCTCCTATTTGCTTGGCTAGGCTCTCGTCGATTAGTGTTACGGTGGAGCCGTCGTCCAAGAGTGCGTAGGTATCTGCAGCTCCCGCCGGTCCAGAGAGGTGCACCGGTATTATCTTGAGGAATGATACCTTTGGTGTCCACATCGAATGGACCTTCTCTTGTTCTGGTTTGGGGCTGTCGGCTTCTTCTTTCTTCTTGGTTGCTGCACCAGTAGCGTGTAGCATTTTGTGATGTAAATGCACACAGTTGTCTATCTCGCATTTCTTTGGTTTACAGCTGTGTTGTTTCGTTCGGAATTTGAGGCAACGAAAACACAGGCGATGCTTCTTTGCGATATCCCATCTTGCGTCAGTAGTCGCCTTCTTGAATTGGTCGCATTCTACGATGCCGTGTCCTTGTTGTTCACATAAACCACACTTTGATTTGTTTGCTTCTTGTGTGGCATGTACCCGCTGCTGACGTCGCTGCGTGTTCTGATTGGTTTGAGTTGTTGCAGCGATGTTCTCAGGCAGTGCATACGGGCTGCAAATCTCTGCTTCGATCTTGATGAATCGGGTAAATTTCAGAAGATCAGGTTCTGTTCTGGATTGTGCTGCCGAGAACTGGTACCACTGTCTTTTCAATGTTGGTGTGAGTTTTTCAACAATGGCTTTCGTGACTTCTGGATTGAAGAGGTAATGTTCGCAGTTGAGTGCTTGCAAAGTCCCAACGATGTTTTCCACTTTGGTAGCGAAGGTGCAAACATCACGCGGAGATTCTGTGAGGCGTGGTAGAGTTCGTAGTCGTTCTATTTCAGCCATTGCGATGGAGTCTGGTCGGCCGAAACGTAGTTCGAGTGTCTTCATGACTTCGGTCGGGTCTGCGTTCACGATTAATAGACCCTGTACAGCCTCTTTTGCTGTACCTCGAAGGCTTCTTCTAAGTCTTGACATGTTCTCCACTGTTGTTAGTCGATGCGCTGTTTCACAGTAGGCGGCGCGGAACGTGAGCCAATCTTGATGAGCTCCGTTGAAACAGGGTAGTTCTGTGTATTTCATGGGCTGCTGATACTGTGCGGCGTGCACAGCTTGCGTGATTGCGGCAGCAAGTTCCTTCATGTCTGTCCTTGTTTCTTGGACAGCCAGTGTTGTGGGCTGTTGCATGACATGGGCTGTTGTTGTAGACGGCGGCACCCAGGGCGCGGCGGTAGTTCTCGTAGGGTAGCTGTGATGCGGCGCCGTAGTGTAGATCGGTTGCCATGCTGTGTTCGATGCCATGTTCATAGAGTTCTGTGGCCAGGATTCGCTGTAGTTCACCGGTGCTGGCGTCTGTTGCGGCTGTGCAGGCGCAGAGTTCTGTTGCCAGGCGGCGATTACTGGCGGCGGTTTCGGATGCGGCTGTTCAGTCGCAAGGTTCGGCTGCCAGGGGGCGGGGGTGCTCACTGGCAGCGTAATGTTCATGGGTTCAGGTTCGGTGTTCGGGTTTTCAGGTGGCGGGTCCATGGTGCTGACTCCCGCCGGTAAGGTCGCTGGGATGTCCCAGGCTATGGCGGCGCTGGTTACTGGAACTGCTGGTTTGCTTGACGACTTCACCTCGGATTGATAAGGTCTGTTGGCAATGGCGAGTAGTTGACTTGATTGGAGCCAAGTAGTTACTCGTTGATCGTTTCCGTTTTCCGAGGCGACGGAGGATACATCTTCATCTGTAGATTCAGCTTCAATTTCGGCGAGGCGTGCGGCCGCTAACTCTGCTAATCGTTTTGCTAGCTCTGCCTTAGCCTTGGCTATGCGGCGCGCTTTTGAAGTTTTATCACTCTTCTGTGACGTAGGTTTGCTGCGGCGACCACTTTCTTTGCGATCAGTTGTGACGTCTTGTTGTGGCGCGGCACGTTTGACTGTAGACGTGGTAGTAGCTGGTGCTTCTGAAGTCGCTGCTGTAGTCGTCTCTGTGGTAGCTGTCGTTCCAGTAGCTTCCGTAGTACTCGTGTCGGTCGTAGTCTCTGTAGCGGTTTCCGTAGCAGTTTCCGTAGCCGTTTCTGTTCGTTCTGTAGCTGTTTCTGTTCGTTCTGTAGCCGTAGTCGATGCCTGGCCACCCCTTTTACCCGTAGACCTCGTTACCGGCATTGTTTCGGTAAATAATTCTTCTAAATATTCTTCAATAAGTTCGCTGGAGTCTTCTTAATAGTGATCTTCCTCGAATCCGGCTCTCGAAGGACCAATGTTTGGGAGGTGTGTTCTTGTGTTCTACCCGCACGCGTGCGCTGGATTGGAGGAGACCGCCGTGTTCAATAAAACTCCTGGTTGATTGAAGTCTATTTATTTCCTTGTTGTTCATGCGAAGTCTTGATTTTTACTGATTACAAATTTTCGAAATCACTCTACTAATATACAATTTTACGTGGGCGCAAGTAGTGGCAGGGGCTATTACTTTTATAATTCAAAAAATCAATCACAATCATCTTCGATCGTGCTCCACTATCGATCCACCAATCACGATCGTTTGCCTGTATGCAGGTTCAAGACAGGTTTCGACAGGTTCGAACCTGTCGATAGTGGAACACGATCGTACAAAAACGTAAGTACAAATCACAACTAAGATAATCTTATACGCTATTTACATGTTATCTTATAATTATGACGTTATGTGTGTGGACGTCCTGCACAACATCATCGGCGAACGCCTGGCAGTGGACGCCTCGCTCGTCCAGCCCCGTTAGCAGAGGGTCGAGGATTAGGTTCCATAGGATCGGACCGCCAATGGACCCTTGCACACACCCCTTGTTTGTGTCCTTTCGACACTCGGCACCTGCGTATCTTAGTCTGACACTCCTACCAGTCAAGTAGCTGTCTAGCAGCCTCCTGAGGTTCACCGGGCACTTTTCCTCAGCCAGTCTGGTCCTGATGGCCGGCCACCATGCGCTATCGAAGGCTCCCTCTATGTCCAGTGATACAACAGTGATTAGCTTCTTTTCGCTGAGCTTCCGTTTAATATGTTGTATCATGGTGTAGAGGGAGTCCTCGGTGCTCCTCTGTGGCATGAAACCAAACTGGCGAGTACTGAGCCGCGGAATTAGGTGCCACCTCAGTCTTGCTACTAGCAGCTTCTCTAGCGTTTTGCCTAGGACTGGCAGGAGGCCGATCGGCCTGTACGATTTGGGGGTGGTGTAGGACTCTTTGCCGGGTTTTCGGAGGACTACCACTGTGGCTACCTTCCAGGCCCCAGGGAAATGTCCGTGCTCGAGGCACTTATTTGCCAGTGCAAGGAACGTCCCTGGGTCCTGGGATATAGCCTGGGCACAGATGTCGGCTGTGAGACCGTCTGCCCCGGGTGTCTTCTTCGGGTTGAAGCTTTCCACCGCGGTTTTCAGCTCCTGAAGTGTAAACGGTGGGTCATGTTGTTCATCATGCGCCCAGTCGTTTACACGACAGGCCGCTTCACGTGTCCGACGGTGGTCAGCGGATTCTCCCTCTTCTAGGTCTTCCGGGTAGAAGGTCTCGGCCAGCAGCTGAGCCGATTCCTGTGCACTCAGTGGCACTCCATCCTTTACCAACGGCAAGTCCTCCTGTCTTTTGGCGGTCCGTCCTATGATCCTATATATCCCCTCCCACATTCCTTCCCTGTCCTGTTTTTGACAGAAGGCCTTCCATCCTTCTGTCTGTGCCTTTTTTGCAAGGGACTCGTAGTTTAATTTTGCTTGCAGGTACTCATCGACGACTTTTTGTCTCCGGACCGGTGCTGCGCATCGAATGCGACGCCTCCGGGTGTTCACCTCCGACCTCAGCTCGGCGAGCTCTTTGGACCACCACGGTATAGTAATTTGTGTGTTATTTTTAATTTTATCGAAAGTTTCTTCACAAGATTCTATAATTTTGACTATATATTTATTTATGTAATGTTCCAAATCTATTTTATTTTCTATTTTGCCTATTGCTTCTAAATTTAAATTTGATTCTGATTTTAATTGGGCCAATTTCGAATGAAATTGGCTCCAATTAGCCTTCTTAGTGTTATATATTCTTGTGGTCCTGTTTATGTTGATGCCTTTAGATTTTTGAAGTTTGATTTTAAATACTATACCGTTGTGGTCCGAGCTCGTGAGGCCTTCCTCGACCCGCCAGTCCTCCACCAAGTCCAGCAGCTCCGTTGAGCAGGCTGTGACATCAACGAAGCTGCTGTACACGGTGTTACCTCTGACGGTGTCGAAGGTCGGAGTGTTGCCGACGTTGAGTATCTGCAAGCGCATTTCCTCCAGGGCTCCCGACATGTCCTCACCCTTTGCGTCGGTTACCAGGCTGCCCCACCAGGTGCTTTTGGCGTTGGCGTCGCCGCCAATTATTATCCTAGTGGGGCCTATTTCCTTTCGAATCTGCAAGAGTTGCTCCAGGTATGGCCGTATGGGCTGGTCTGGTTCAAAGTAGAAGGAGACTACTGCGATTTCCCAGGCGCTGGTGCGGATCCTCACCACCACGATGTTGTTGGTGGTGAGTTTCGGACACTGTGTCACGTCAAGGTCGTGATCGAAGACGACTATTGCCGCCTTCACAGTTCCACCTCCTTGTTCAGCGCACTGGTAGACTCTCGCTCCCCGGTAGTCTCGCATCCTTTTAACCCCACCCACATACGGCTCCTGGAGCAATGCGAACGCAACCCTTCGCTCGCTAGCCAAAATCATGAGCTCTTGGGTTGCTAGGTTCTTCCTCTGCAGATTCGCTTGGATTACCTGGTAGTTCTTGAGGGCTCTCGAGTGTGTTCGGGAATCCCTGGATGAGTCCCTGGAGTCAATTTCCGCTGGCTGGCCCTTAGCAATACGCCACCGACAGTCGTGCCAATGCGTCCCACTTCACGCGACTTGGGCACTCACTGTCGAAGGCGTTGTGCTGGGTATTGCTCAGCTTTGCGGAGACGCAGTTCCTACACTTAGGAGCTTCTGCAGCCAACCTTGAGGGGCAGTCGACTCTAAGATGGGGATCGCCACAGTGTGTGCAGAGGTCTGCGGGCTCCGTACACAGTTTACGGCCATGGCCGTAGCGCAAGCAGCGGGTGCACTGAATCACTGGCGACTGGTCCAGCACACGCACCCGCTGCAAGTCGATGTGCACTCGACCCGCGTGCGTCAGCCTCTGCCACACAGCAGGGGACACCTGCAGGATAACGTGACACGTGTGGGGGTTCCTCGTCTTGCGACGGTACTTCACCCCCATCCTCAGATTATCCGCAGGCACGTCCCCTAACAGGTGGCCGTTTTGACGCTTCAGCGCCTCGATGATGTCCCCATCCGAGTGGCAAGTGCATAGATTAACTAGTATTAGCTTTAGATAAAAAATTACAATTACTTATGTCATATATTTAAGGTGTGTGTTTAAAGTGTGGTGTTTAAGGTGTACATAATATGATTGTTATAATATCAAAAATTATTAGCCTTTATGTGCGTCTTAACCTTTGTCTCTATTTTTACAAAAAAAAATCAATGTGTATACAGTATGGTATAGGGCATGAGAAATTAAATAGATATCTCCATAATAATGTTTTCTTTTTTTATTTACCATTAAAAACAATCAATCAATCAAATCAAAAGTCATTCAAATTAGGCTGAGAATCAGCACTTTTCGAACATCAAAATTACATAAAACAATCCTTCAAAACGCCCACTCTTCACCACTTCCAAGTGCTTTAGCTGGGAAGAAGAAATGTCGCAACAAACTCCACAGCAGCACAGCTGCTGTGTTCAGTTAGAAAAACTTGATTCTATACAATAGTAGGTATGTAAAGTAATTATTAACATTACGAGAAACAGAACATTAAATTAAATTATCTACTATACGTGAACTAGCAGCCCCCCGTTAAACCAACAAATACAATGAAAACTACTCAACATAAAAAAAAAAAAAAATAATTACCTAAATAAAAGCGGCATAAAGAGCGTGCCCGCTAATAAACTTTAACATTTACTACAGAAAACAGTTCTTACACTTAAATTTCCATTTAAATTTCTTAACATCTACTATAAACTTGATACCATCTAAAAAATATTAAAATTCTAATAGATCCATGTTGTGGATTTAATTCCCTCGTCTGATGGATGCACATAAATCCTGCAGTGCCTGGGTCTGCCTTGACCATGACTCACTTATTTCTTTAAAAGTCTCTATAAGGAGTCTCTCATTTTCCACACGCCTCTCTTCAATGACGATAAAACGTTCAGTCAAGCTCGCCATTTGTGAACGCCTTTGAGAAGGTGGTGAGCGCTGGATCAGACGGCGGCGTGCCGTTCGACGCCTACGAGGTGCTATGAACATAAAAAATGCAATAAATTACTAAACAGAGATAAAGCAACCTGGGAATCAAAATGAGACCACTACTATGTAGTGCTTTTTACACTAAACCAATAATTAAACAAATTATAATTAAGTAAACCTTACATGAAGAGGCAATTGGGGCATTACTCCTATGAGGCACTGCAGGTGGTGATCTAGCCTCAAACTGTAATACAAAAAAAAAAAGTTCCTTATCTAAATATCCATCATAACATATTGTAAGACTTTTATTTAAAACCTCACCATTTGTTCCGTACTAGGCTGGTTTTCCATTGGCATATTGTCCCTATGCCATGAAGGGCCTGGTTGTACGTCCTGCAAATATATTTTGTATTGTAATCTGCATCATCAGCCTAATTTAGAATTTAACATCACAATATTATATTTTATTAGAATTAACTTACTGGTATTGACGGTGTGGACTGTTCAGTCTGGAGCATGCCTCTAGTAGAGTGTTCTACAGGCAATTGCACATGACTCTACAAAATCAAATTTCAAAATTGTAACTTCCCAGTATACAGTTTTTGTATATAGTAATGTAAGCAATTTAAATCTAGTAATACCTGAAGTATGCTCTCTGACCCTGGTGTTGCATTTGCCTCCTCTGTAACATCTTGTATACTCTGCAAACAAATTTTGACTTAACAATGCTTTGGGAAGTAAAATAGGTACTTATTTGTGTGAATAATATTTCATTAAACATACCAAGAGCATATCATCTGATACTTCAGCATTTGGCACGTCCGGAGTCAAATTAAAACTTGGCCCAGGTTCATTAGCAACCTAAAAAACAAATGATTGAAAATTATAATATTTCAGGAAATATATTTTATGCACTATAATAAAGTTTTCTTAAATAAAATTAAAACAACCATAACTAAAAAAACCATAAATACATGAAGGTCAATTTCTAGCTCCCTATCACCAGTAACAAAGCTTTCGCCACCCATTATTGCAACTATTCTTTCTTCTATTGCAGAGAGAAACCCTTCCTCTAGTTCACCACCACCTGTTCGTTGCCTAGCCATCCGTATTTGACTAGCTTTTTTCCTTACCGCTGACTTCTTATCCTTCCAATACTGAAACAAATTATTCTATGTCTAAATATCTACATTTCGCATAATCATAACACAATACTTATGTTATACGTAGACCCAATGTACATAGGTACTGGAACTTTATTCTTAAGAAACAGTGAAAGTATACAAGCTGACGAAGCACACCAGGAATACCTAGGTACATTTGTTAACAAACCTTTGACCATTGCTGCCAACTTTTAATGCAGCCACTTCCATCACTGTTTAGTTTACCAGCTACTTCTTGCCATGCCGCTTTCGTGCGATCTCTGGCATGTGATGTCCGAGAGTGCCCTGTGGCAAGCCAACGTCGCTCTTCCAAACTCTCTACTAACATCTCTACTTGCGCACGGGATGGGATAGCACTTCTTGGCATGCTTAAAATACACAATGTTACGTTACAACAATAAAGTTATAGGTACATATTATTGTAAAACTACAGTTAAATAAGTAATTTACTTAAATTTTATTAATATCTCGTACAATATTATTGAGACACATTAGTTTATCCATGTATTATCAGTGAAAATCATCATAATACTCACATTTCAGTAGGTAGGTATATATCCTTTTAGTCACGAAACTTCTTAATGTTCAAAGCACTCGCTGATACAAATAATTAGTTAGATAGCACCCAAAAGTTTAAAAACTAGAAACTCAAGTGGTTTGTTAGCGTCGCGTCGGTTGTGATTGTTTTTGTTGTGTGTTGACTTTTTTGCATTCATCGCGTTGCTCGAAACGAGCAAAGGAATCGTCATTCAGCCTTAAAATGTAATAAGAAATATGTAATAAACTCTTTTAAATTATGATACTGGTTATAGCTTTACTGTATTCCTTAAAATACTTAAGGATAGACCTTTAATATAAATTTTAAACCCATAAAACTCTCAGTCGAGATTTATCGATTATGATTTATACAGTTTGTTTCAAGCCCTACGTTCGTTCACGAAACAGCGACGGGAGGTTACAGCCTTGGGTTCGTCGACGACCACAACTACGTTAGGGAATACGGTTTGAAGCAGCGCTGCGCGCTCGGTCGATCTCAAGGCTGTCTCGTCGACGAGCTCGTCGCAGCTTACAGCCATGAAATTGTCTTTTAGAGAATAGCACTGCAGCCATGCTATTCTCTAAGAAAACAGCCTTGCGGACAGCGCTGTCGCAGCGGTGAAACAAAGTTTGGTATTCCCTAAGCTGCGTACAGCTACACTAGCGCTCAAGGCTGTGACGGCCGTGAGTTAAACTACTCAACGGCACAGCCACGGGAGGGCCAATTGACAGTTCTTCATACATTTTGGTATTCCCTAACAAAAAACAGCGTCGAAGTCGCTTACAGCCTCGCCCGCAGCCTCGCTTCTAACTGTCAAATCTAAAAGCTACTATTATTCGTGCGTAGTCTTGACAAAATTAATAAACTGTACTTAAATTATTTCGATACTTTTGTTATTTTTTTGAAAAAATGGCAGCTCGGTTAATTATAAAGCTATATTTGTTAGAAGAAGCTAAGAAAAGTGATGATTTGAAGAAAGTTCGGCAGGCGAAACAAATAAGAAAGTTTCAAACAATATCCCGTGATATAGACTTTATCCATATTTATAGGCTTTCTGAGGATTTAATTAATATATTGGAAAATGACCTAACTCCATATATGCGTCCGCGAGTTCGTTCCAGTGGTTTAACCAAGAGGCTAAAGGTATGTTTACAGCTAGGTTTCTTGAGATATGATGGGTACCTCACCACACCAACCAAAGCTGTACTCCTGTATTCCTGATGTTTCAGATATTATGCACACTATCATTTTTGGCTAGTGGAAGTTACCAAAAAATCATTGGCAAGAATGTAGACACATACATATCTCAGACTTCTGCCTCTAGGGCAATCCACGAAGTTGTTGATGCTCTAAATAATAAGAATCTAATTAATAAGTACATTAGATTTCCGCAAAACCACAATGATCGACAAGTGCTAAAGTCAAGGCAAGTATTAAAAATATCTACATTTTCTTGCTAGTCTCTCAAGTCTTGTTTGAACAAGAGCCATTGTTTTAAATTTGAATGCTTATTACAGGTTTTATGAGAAATTCAAAATTCCAGGGGTGCTAGGTTGCGTTGATGGCACCCTGATTTCCATGATACGTCCTAAGGAACACGAGGAGAGATATTATTGCCGAAAAGGCTATCATGCCAGGAACGTTTTAATTGTAGGTAAACTGTTAGTCTTTCTTAATTAAAATTATGTAGAATTATAAAGAATCCATATGCATGTAATTATTATACTTATTCCAGATTAATGATGCTGATCTAAACATCTTGCATGTGGATGTGACTTTTGGGGGTGCAACACATGATAGTTTTGTGTTTTCAAACACTAGAGTAAAGGAGCATTTGAAAAATTTAAATAATGAAGAAATAGTGTACTTACTTGGTAAGTTGTTATTTACAATACCTACAATGATTAAACACAAGTCAAGATTGTGCTTAATTCCACCTTCATTAATTGATTTCAGGTGACTCAGGATATCCTCAGAGGCCTTATTTAATGACTCCCTTTAGTAATCCAGAAACTGGAACCCCAGAGAGCCATTACAACAATTTACACAGCAGTGCAAGGAACAGTGTGGAGAGGACCATTGGAATACTGAAAGGGCGGTTCAGATGTTTGTTAGTTCATAGGGTATTGCACTATGATCCTATAACAGTGGGAAAAATTGTTATAGCTTGCTGTGTTTTGCACAACATGTGTAATCGAGCCGGGTTACCAGCTCCTATGTTAGACCAATGTGATTTAGATGAAGAATCTAGGTTACTTGGAATCCTAACACATCCGGCTCCAACACATGATGACTTAGACAGTGGGCAGATAAGTAGGCGAGATTTAGTTAATCAATTATGGCGAGCACGACATATCTAAAATTATAATATGCTTTTCTTTTTTTCCGAAAAAATGTTTAGATAGAACATACTCACCATTATTGATTAGCTAAGCATCACTAAATAGGTATTAAATTTTTTTATAAAAGTATAATTTGTGAATGTTAATGTAGATAAAAGTGCATAGATTAACTAGTATTAGCTTTAGATTAAACATTACAATTAGGTACTTATGTCATATATTTAAGGTGTGTGTTTAAAGTGTGGTGTTTAAGGTGTAAGTATATGATTGATCAAATATCAAAAATTTTAATACTAAGTAATTAATTATTAACAAAATTTTATTAGCCATTATGTGCGTATTTATACCTTTGACTCGTTTTTTACAAAAAAAATAAATGTGTATACAGTATGGGGCATGAGAAATTAAATAGATATTTCCATAATAGTGTTTTTTTTTATTTACCATTAAAAACAATCATGTAAAGGATTGGGACCAAAACACCCACCCTTCACCACTTACTCCCCATCAGCACAGCTGTCTGTTCAGTTACAAAACTTGATTCTATACAATAGTAATGTCTAGCAAAGTAATTGACATTACGAGAAACAGAACATTAAATTAAATTATTTACTTTAACTATGTAAGCTATCAGACGCCAATATACCAAACAATACAACTCAAACAAAAAAAATAAAAATGTAAACAATATTAAATAATTACCTAAATAAAAGCGGCATAAAGAGTGTGCTTGCTTACAAACATTAACATTTACTACAAAAAACAGTTCTTATACTTAAATTTCTTAAACATATATTACAATTCTAGTAGATCCATGTTTTGGGGATTCAACTCCCTCGTCTGATGGATGCACATAAATCCTTCAGTGCCTGGGTCTGCCTTGACCATGGCTCACTTATTTGCTTAAAAGTCTAACATCCTCTACTGGTTGTCAATAAGGAGTGTCTCATTTTCCAAACGCCTCTCTTCAATGGCCAAAAACCGTTCAGTCAGGCTTGCCAATTGTGATTGCCTTTGAGAAGGTGATGAGCGCTGGATCAGACAGCAGCGTGCCGTTCAACGCCTACGAGGTGCTATGAACATAAAAAATGCAACAAATTACTAAACAGAGGTAAAGCAAATATGTAAGCATAAGCATCACATCACTCTCTTTCTGAAGGAATAGATATTATAATGTAGTACCTCTACATAATAGATCTAGTACATAAACATGTTGATTGAATAAGGACCGCTGTTGAAAAAACCTACAGAAAATCCCAACAAATTGGCCCAACCTGGGAATCAAAATGAGACCACTACTATGTAATGCTTTTTACATTAAACCAATGCCTAATTAAACAAATTATAATTAAGTTAACCTTACATGAAGAGGCAATTGGGGCATTCCGCATTAGTCTTATGAGGCACTGCAGGTGGTGATCTAGCCTCAAACTGTAATACAAAGAAAGTTATCTAAATATCTATTATAACATATTGTAGTAATAAGACTTTTATTTAAAACCTCACCATTGTTCCTGGTTTTCCATTGGCATATTGTCCCTATGCCAAGATGGACCCTGGTTGTACGTCCTGCAAATATATTTTATATTGTAATCAGCATCATCAGCCTAATTCACAATTTAACATCACAATATTATATTTTATTGAATTAACTTACTGGTATTGACAGTGTGGATTGTTCAGTCTGGAGCAAAGAGATTTAAGATAGGTACAATAGAGAGGCTATGAAAAGAAATGTCATAGAAAAACTGTGATCCCATGTCTCAGTGACGCCATCTAGTATAATATAGCAAAATTAGAGCGGCAATTGGGAACATCTTAACACAAAAATTGCAAACATGAATTAGATTTAGTAAAATATATTCAGCTATTGCTCGGTAGGTGGCCAGTGTGGTCAGTGTTGCCAGATCCGATTTTCAATCCGTGGGTTAAGCCTGAAAAACCTAATATTCAAATGGTAAATAGATATAAAAAACTAAACAAATTAAGCAAAACTTGTTTTAAACAGTAAAAACTAATTTAGAATTTTATTCGCTACTATCCATTGTCCGTGTCACCGTGTATGACTAGGTATCAGTTTCAGTGTGTTTATGTACAGACGCCAGCACACCAAGCTACCCGAAACTGTCAAATTTTCCCAATCAACCTTGAACCTTAATGCTTTAGCGGTAAAGTTGAAAATCTATTAAAGAAATTTGACAGATTGTAGTAGCTTGATGTGCTGGCGTCTGTACATTTTAAAATAAAATCATTTTAAATGTGCCTGCTTTGCCGTTGGATTATTATAGCACTCAGTTTATTACGCTTTTTGTGTAAAGTAGACCTATTATGTCACAAAGCGCATATTTTCTTTGCAATGATTGTCGGTTGCGTTTCGGTTTTAGCAAAAAATTTTTTTTTCTCTTTGTTTGCAAATATTTGTAAATCTTGTATCCGTATGTATACGTATATCCGAGGCGAGGTCCAAAATCCGTAGATCTATAAAAAAAATCCGTAGGTCTGGCAATAAATGGGGTGACACTAAGTAGACAGTATAAAACCTGTGGTAGAGATTTTACCATTTCGATATAAATGTATCGATAATATTGAAAAAAGTGACTAAGACTATTTTTTTTTTCGCGTTTGAATAGATTGAACCAAGTGCCAAAAGATTATGAAAACAATAAAATGATTAGCCGTTTAAAAGTTATTTATTTATAAAATTATTTTTCCATACAAATGACTAATAATTATCGTTATTATGATCTAATAATCCAAGTGTGAGACTGCAGCTGATCACGAGGATGTGAGTGCGATTCCCACAGGACACAAATATTTATGTGATGGTTATGTTGGTCTGGGTGTTTCTTATGTACATAGTAGTATTATAGCATAAGTAATAGTATTAGTATATAAGTATTATATCCATTGCTTAGTATCCATAGTACAAGCTCTGCTCTGCGGTTTGATTTGAACCTACATAAATGAATAGTACTTGTTCATTTATTGATATTTAAATAAAATGACATGATTATCTTCAAACAGTATTATATTTTGTGTTATTTATTTTTTAACTTAATAAATATTATCGATAACCAAATCGATAAACAAAATTGCATCTCTACAACGCAGTAGTAAAGCTACTCAGCAATAGAGGGCGTTTATTACAAAATTAGCAAATTTTCTAGATCTATTTATGAAAATTATTTAATTTTAATTACTGAGTAAATATAAATAATTCATACGAAAATAAACTGAAGTTAGGTCCAGCCATTTTACCGTAACGAGATTTACAATATCTCAATGCGCAACTTGGCATATTTCCTTAGAAAATATTTGTTTTTGGTGGACACAAATACGACTTGACACGCAGGCGTACCACACTAGACTGAGTGACTTTTGACCACTAGGACAAAAGTATTGGATTACGATTTTGTTCGTGATGTCCTGTCTATTGTCAAGTAGATAATTTAATGTCTTTGGTCTGGAGCATGCATCTAGTAGGTATTACATACATTTCAGTAGATATGTATATTTATCCTTTTAGTCACAGAACTAACTATGTTTTCAAAGCACTCGCTGATACAAATAATTAGATAAATATTATTTTACAGCACCCAAAAGTTTAACGTCGCGCCGGTTGTGATTGTTTTTGTTGTGTTGACGTTTTGTATTCATCGCGTTGCTCGAAATGAGCAAAGGAATCGTCAATCAGCCTTAAAATGTAATGTGAAATATGCAATAAACTCTTTTAAATTATGATACTGGTTATAGTTTTACTGTATTCCTTAAAATACTTAAGCATAGACCTTTAATATAAATTTTAAACCCATAAAACTCTCAGTCGAGATTGATCGATTATAATTTATACAGTTTGTTTCAAGCCCTACGTTCGTTCACGAAACAGCGACGGGAGGTTACAGCCTTGGGTTCGTCGACGACCACAACTACGTTAGGGAATACGGTTTGAAGCAGCGCTGCGCGCTCGGTCGATCTCAAGGCTGTCTCGTCGACGAGCTCGTCGCAGCTTACAGCCATGAAATTGTCTTTTAGAGAATAGCACTGCAGGCTTTAACCTAAGCCTTTCGAACCTTACGTACAAGTGGAGTGCCCAATTGCTTCGCTCGCTCTTGCATCCTACATTCTATATTTTACAGGCATAGTAAAGTAAAAACTTTTTGGGCGCGTTAAAAAACCCATTGTCATTTCATAGTTAAAGTTTTCACTTCTGTCGGCGGTCCCCATGTCTCCTATGTTCTTAATGATTTTGTAAATGCCCATCGGGGTCTCTGTGGCTCAAGTATAGTTTTAAGTTAGTAAGACAAGTAAATCATTCAGACTCTCGATAGCTTGAATGATTTTGGGGGGTCATGACCCCCACGACCCGGCCCCCCCTTGGACCGCGCCTGCATGCATAATCAGCTTATAATGTTCTCACTGCTGGGCACAGGCCTCCTCTCGGTGAGAGGGAGTGGGCCGTAATCCACCACGCGGGCCCAGTGCGGGTTGGCAGATATCACGTCTTCGATTTTTTATTACAAGCTTTTATTTATGTACTAGCTTCTGCCCGCGGCTTCGCCCGCGTGGATGTCGAAAATTATCCCACGGGAACGTGCTAACAGGATAAAATGTATGTGCTTCCCCAGGATGCCATCTATCTCGCGGGCCCTTTGTGGCTAATTACAATAGAAAACCAATTGTGTCTCATTAGTGGTGATTAAGAGGGTACCTATATGATATCCTTACCTAAGTACCTACATAATAAAAAAAAAAACTCAATAACAGAAAATAAAATACCTACCTACCTAAATAAACCTATTTCTGATGATAACTAAACTCAATAAATAAGCAAAATCCCTAAAAACTAATATCTATACGAATTACTAATCTTACCTAACAGTATTATAAAATAACCTACGGTCACTACGTACACTACCAAATATACTACCTATACTTTAAAATTAAAATCTATACCTACGACTTATAAAAATAAACCTAAATAACTCGTAAAAACTAATAGAAATAAAAAAGGTCGCACTGAAAAACACGATTTAGAATTGCAAGTAGCAGTTAAAATAAGAACGAACGCTCGCCACTCAACACGTCCGTTCAAATCAAAGTTCAAAAAATATCCTTATACGGTAGCGATCCGTGGCGGCCGCGCGCCACGCGTGTGCTGCGAACGGTGCAAGCCAAATTCAACCTTCAGCACTACATTTAGAGCATAACTTTAGTGAACTCCACTGCGGGTAACGTAACCTACGACAAACTTATTATTTGCGGTTGGTACAGTAATCGGGTCTAGGGATCGAACCGCAAAATTAAGTTTGTTTTTTATTGCATATACTTTTCCGGGATAAAAAGTACCCAGTGTGGTGCCCAGGATATTAAAGAATAATTATACCAAGTTTCATCGTAATCGAACCGGTAGTTTTTGCGTGATGCCTGAACAAACAGACAGACAGACAGACAGACAAAATTTTTTTTAATCACATTTTTGGGTTCGGTATCGGTCTAGTAACACCCCCTGCCATTTATTTTTTTGATATTTTCAATGTACAGAATTTTCACTTCTACAGATTTATTATAAGTATAGATGTATGTAGGTATGTTTGTTCGGGTGGACTCTTGCAACTCAATTTTGAAGCAGATAACTTCAACCGGTTGAGCTGGAATTTTGCATGCATGTGTAAATCGGATGACAATGCAAAATTATTATGACATGGAGCTGATCTGATGATGGAACCGGAAGGTGGCCATAGGAACTCGGTAGTTAAACGACATCACCCCATCGAGTTTGGACTCGTTTGATCCGTCTTGACGAGAACTTTGGTGCTAGATGGTAACCAGGGTCTGATGATGGAGCTAGAAGATGGCCATAGGAATTAGGAACTCGGTAATTAAACGACACAACCTCATCGAGTTTGGGCTCATATGATTAGTCTTGACGAGTTCTTTGGTGCTAGATGGTAACTAGGATCTGATAATGGAGCTGGAAGATGGCCAAAGGAACTCAGTAATTAAACCACATAACCCCATCGAGTTTGGGCTTGTTTGATTCGTCTTGACGAGTACTTTGGTGCTAGATGGTAACCAGGGTCTGATGATGTAAAGGTAGCTTAAGTGCAGTAAACGCAAATAACGGAAAAACACTGCTAAGCGCTACGAACTACGCCGTAGTCAATTTCGCATCAAAAATACTAAAAAGTTAAAAACAAAATTAAAAGAAAAAAAAAAACTTTTTAAAAACAAGAACTAAAAAGTTAAAAATAATTTAAACCTGATAAGAAATAAATAAAAGCGTGTTACATTGTGATTGCAAAAGAAAACTATCGAAGGTGTAATATGCTAAATGTTCTTTAATGTTCCATCAAAATGTAACACGCTTTTATTTATTTCTTATCACGTTTAAATTATTTTTAACTTTTTGTTCTTTTTATTAACAAGTACTTAGTAAAAGCTTGTTTTTAAAAAGCTTTTTTTTTCTTTTAATTTTTTGTTTTTAAGACATGCGGGTTTCCTCTCAATGTTTTCCTTCACCGTTTTGAGAGTGAGTATGATGTTATACGAAAACGTAATATAGAGACAGAGCGAATTTTGTGAGATTATTTTTTTTTTCTTTTTGGTATACCTACTTTTTGGTATACAATCATGTGGAGGGTACCTGGAAGCCAATTCTCGTAATTTTAAACGTTCAAAATCTAGTCACAGTCCCATCTCGGCGACAAACAAATGTCAAAAACTTGTTAAAATGTAGGGAAATTAGACATATTTTTGACAGATTGAGACAGATCAGAAGGCCAATTCTCGTAATTTAAAACGTTCAAAATCTAGTCGCAGTATCATCTCAGCGACAAACAAATGTCAAAAACTTGTCAAAATGTAGGGAAATTAGAAGTATTTTTGACAGATTGAGACTGAGATCAGACTGTGAACGGTTTTAAAATTAAGAGAATTGTCCCTCGGACTGTGAACGTTCTTAAAATAATTATACTATACCATTTGAAAAGGTACAGTATTCATCACACATGTGATCACATAGACATAGGTATTATGTAAATAAAAAAAGTTCTTAATAATACCTACTAATGAAACACTATGTTGAATTCACGGAAGCCTAGTATTTTTTGTTACTGCTCAGAGCTTGTGCACTACGTGTTGTGAACAGAATACCGTCTTCAGAATGTAAATTGCACACGCGCGAAGCCGAGGCGAGTTGTTAATAATATTATCAAGCCGAAGAGTTTGTTTGTACACACCAATCTCTAGAACTAACAGATAGATCTGAAAAAAATTATAGGATATTTAACATCACGCTACGCCTTAGGAGCCGAGTAAAAAGTTAGAAAGAACGCTAATCCAAAACGAAGTAATGGCGCGATGCGATGCGACACGCAGTGTCGGGGCCTAAATTTCACGCGGACGAAGTTACGGGCAGAACTGCAGAAGCTAGTCTTCTATATATATAAAAAAAACCGGTCAAGTGCGTGTCAGGCCTCGCGCAGTGTAGGGTTCCGTAGTTTTTATAATAACAGCCAAGTGCGGGTCGTATTCGCTGACTAATAGTTTCGTACCATGCTCTAACTAAAAGCCAAACATGACTACCTACCTAATTTGACTTCCTACACAAATCCTCACCTGATCCGACAATTTTGCACTGAAAGTTTTAATTTTTTTTTTTTTGAGGTTTGGATAAGACTTTTCATAGCCGGTGAAGCAACTGTTTTTTTGTATAAAACTTATTTAGGAATGAAACAATAGCGCGATACAACTGACGCTTAGCGCCATCTATCGACATTTCTATGGAGTTATTCGAAATTTTCGAGTCTAATACTACTCGAATATTACTTGTAAACTTGTAAATCCCACTTAAGTGTGATAGTTTTCCTTTAAACTTCGTTATATATAGGTACTACTGCCGTGACATTTGAATTTCTAACTACAACCGTTTAGTTGGTAGAGGGGGGGGGGGACACTTGACTCTAACGAAAATTGGTACTTTAAAGCTTGATATGCCACGAAGGGTCAACTTAAACAAAAAACGGTTTTCCCAAACCCCTAATATTTTTGAAAGACCTAACCAACGATGTCCCAAACAAAGGGAAGGACGAAAAAAATAATGATCATCCGCACTTTGATGTAGGGATGTAATTTTTTTTTCAAAGTTTTATTTTACCATTTTTTCGGCGTCATTAACGTGTGTACTCATGCCAAATTACAACTTTCTAGTACCAATAGTTTTTGAGCTAAACCGCGGACAGACAGACAGACAGACAGACGACATGGCGAAACTATAAGGGTTCCTTGTTGACTACGGAACCCTAAAAACAATGCTGTTCGTTGGTAAGCCCATCACTTGAGAACGGCTGGACCGATATGGCTATTTTTCGTTTTACACTTTTCCAGTCCGAATAAGGTTTTTATGGAAAGAAAAATTTTTTAAAGATTCGGAAAATTTTAAAATTCGGGAAAAGTGTCGTTTGCCACTCAAACAATTTTCTAACATAAAAGTTACCACTGTGTAGCGTTCCCCCTAAATGAACCTTGACAAACAAATCCAATAGCGAATCGAACAGTTGTGAGTGAATAGCGCTGCTGAACCACCTGCGTTGACCAGCGCTGATCATCTTCGTGAACCAGCTCCAACAAGTGCAGGTAGATCGACGACGGCTGTCTGCTCTCAACTTGGATGCGGCCAAAGGGTAAAATGTCTCCTAGACTAGATACTAGAGATTCAGGAATTTAGGATGATAAACTGGCCAAGTGCGTGTCGGATCACGAACAGTGTAGGGTTCCGTAGTTGGGATGACTTTTACGCATGCACAATATTGATTTAATAACGATGAAAAACAAAGTTATTTCTGTGGTTGTACTACGCACTTGTGCCACCCACCGCCGACGAGGCAGCGACTAGCTAGCTGTATCAACGATTTTCTAGCCCAAGAAACGTACAATAGATTGTAGATCCCGTGTAAGTAAAAGAGATACATATAAGTAATAACGGTTCACACCTCCAGTGAGTATCTATTCGTTTGTCGCAGCGATAAGAGCTACGAAAGAGAAGAGTACTCGCTGTCCATAATCAACCCTAAACTGATCCCCAAGCAGGCTGGCCTTAGACCAAGTAAGTCTCAGGGCAAATCCCCTGACTGTCGCAGTATATGGGTGGTTATCAGAGGCACGAAAGATAACTGGGGTCGTCCTTGTCGAGTTTTCATCGGCATTTGATACTGTCGATGTCAAGAGACTATTGGCAAAACTATCTGTCATGATCGATGACGAGGGTTTTATTCAGGTTCTGGGTGAGATGGTACCTACGCAATAGACGTTACCACATGGTAATGCATCTCCATCTGCTTTTTTTTAGTTCAAGAGGATGACCTCATGAACGAGATCACAGAAGAATGGTCTGCCCCAGGGAAGTATTTATTAGGCACCCATTCTCTTCAAAATCTACACGACCAACCGACGACCAACTGCTGAACACTGCGAAAGGTTGATGACCTCGACTAACATTGATTTTTATTTCATCCCTCGTTTACGAGTATAGAGTGTTCCATTTTTTCGTAATTTCACAACACCCATCGTTTCACCTGGTAAAACATGGTACTCCTCTCCTATTTTCATCGATATAGTGCAAAATAGTCTTCCGACATGACATGACATCCGTTCCGGACAGATGCATAGATGGACATGACGAAATTATAAGGGTTCTATTTGTGCTATTTGAAAGCCAAGGGAAAAATAAATAAGTATTCGATATATTAATTAAAATCATTATTGTACTTTATTGTAACCTATTAATATAATAATCTTTAAAAATACCTACAAGATTAAATATAAAAACTTATTTAACAATAACAGCACAAATGCACTTACCTACCTATTAAGTAGCTTTTAGTCTTTTCCTCAACTCTTAAATATTAGCATTTTCTCATTCTATTGGTTACAGATATTCGTGTTTCAATAGACAATCTCCACTGTAGGTGTATACTCTACATACTACAGGCCATACACACTCAATTACTTACTTACACAACACAATTTACCTTAACCTACCGCTACAATCTCATTCAGAGACAACAAACAGCCAATGAATAAAATTGAAAGAAGCCTTGGAAAATTACACTAATACAATACTACATTCAGGATGTAATACGAATACACGATACATTTTGTAAGCATTAAATTAGGTACCTAATTATAGTACATAACATCCTACATTGCTATTTCTCAATCTGATGCGGCAGCTGGAGCAAATTGTATTACCGACGTGTGCCGGACAGCTGGCACCTCGGTATCAGGTTGGGGAATAAGTTTCCGTTTCCGTGGCGGCAATGAGGATGGCGCAAAGGTATATTGAACTGAGGTAGTGAGTGCCGGTGAGGGAGGTGACGGGGAGACAGGCGGTGACGGAGAGGCCGCCACGGCGGCGGAGGCAGCCGGGGCCGCAGGACACTGTGGAGACGGTGGAGAACTAGGAGGAGTCGGAGGTAATTGCTGCAAAGCAGCTTCTACCAAATCACACATAACATTACCATTAACCACTAGTGAACCCGTAGATGACATTTGTTGAGTGCGCGGTGTATCTGCGCCGTGTTCTTTATAAATGTGAGCTTCCATTTGTTTTTTGGTGTTAAAGGTGCCATCGCAAACAGTGCAACGATAACATCGCTCGCCATAATGTTGGAAACGGTGTAATTTTAACACATGATTGTAGCCAAAATCGCGGAGACATATGTCACAAGTGTAGGGCCGTTCACCGGTGTGTGTACGCGAGTGTACTTTAAGTTGTTTCGAGCAGGTGAACCCTTTCCCGCAGCCGGGCGCCGGACATCGGTATGGTTTTTCACCCGTGTGGGTCCGGAGGTGGATGACCAGCTGTCCTGATTGAATGAAAGTCTTGTGGCAATGGGGGCAAGCGTGCGGCCGTTCTCCGGTATGTATGCGAGCATGGCGGTGCAATTTCCCCGAGTGCTCGAAAGCCGCGTCGCACACTCCGCACCGGTACGGTCGTTCTTTAGTATGGATCCGACGATGCACTTGCAGGTTCTCCTTCACACTAAACATCTTGTGGCAATATTCACATTCAAAAGGCCGTTCACCAGTATGGGTCCGATAATGTCGCACAAGTCTTGCGGGCACAGCGAACGTCTTATGGCAAACGTCGCAGCGATGGGCATCAGCAGTAGCACGGTGAGAGCGCGCGTGAGCTGTTAGCGCACTGCGGGTGGACAGCGTAAGTCCACATTCGCCACATTGATGGACCCGTTCCTCTTCACCTGTCGAACGATATTGGTTTATTTTATTATGCGAAAAAGATTCCATTATTGATGTCGACCGCGATTCGTTTAGCGCCCCGATTCAAACGCGACGACCGTTCACAGTACAATGTCTGTTGTGTATGGCATGCAGTGACCAGGAATATCAGGATGCACCAACATAATACGGCCACGCAGGGGTGCGAGCGGTAAGTGGCGAGCGGAGCATAAGCCGAGTGAACGTCCTCTGACAACACGTGGAGGCCTGCACCGCGGCACTGTCGCGTCGAAACCGCGGTGCAGGCCTCCACGTGTTTGGGCCGCCGACCCCGCTGTTCGCACTCACTCAAGAAGATATCCCTCTCTCGCTCGCCCCACCCCGCCCCATTTACAAGCGTAATATTATGTAGGTACATGGTAAGTAGGTAGGTATTTCTTGGTATTTTTTTGTTTACATTTTAATTAGTCTCCTTACAAAGATTCGAAAGTACAAGTTACTATTTTTATAATAGGTACCGTACCCATAAAAATCAAGAAAAAATTGAATTATAAATGTTTAAAGATTAGAATCATCGATGAGGATGACAATAAAGACAAACGTTAACACTCAGGTATTAGTTTCAAATATTGTCTTTGTAATAATATTAAAAAGACCTTGATTAGTGATAAGTAAAAGAAAAGTCAGGAAATGTTTTGGGACACAAGTGATAAGTAGGTTCCAACTTGAAGTGACAATACTGAGTACTCTCCGTGAGCGTATGGTATGGGCTAACATTATGTAAATTGAGGAAAGATTCACTTAAATAATTAAGAAATTGTTCCTGCCCTTGATATTCTCATGGAACAAACAATTCGGTGTAAATAGGTCACATTACATAGAAAAGTACATAAAAAAAATTGTTGGTTTACGATTTTACTATATTCAGTGTGTTTTGATTATTAACTGAAAGTATACAGACCTATCTATAAATATTATAAAAAATAATTTTCACTACGGACACACGGGTAAACAGAATGTAAAATTATACAGTAATCATTTATGTTATAAATAAAAATCCTTACCTATCATGTTATGAACGATGATGATTTTTCTAGCGAGGTCAATGTTGTTAATGTTGGCGTAGGTTGTGTACAAAGGTCTAACAGCGAGTAACTCTGTAATACAACGACACACTCACTCGACCGACAGCAGCCGAATGCCGCGCTGCGGAGCTGGCCGGATCGGAATAGGTCGCGTTATAAGGCAGAAGCGCCAGCGGGGACAATAAACAAACGCCATCTTACTAAACGCTTAAATAATTCATCACTAAGTACCAACTTAGGCTTTTCTATTCTTTCTATGTTATGCCTTTTCTCTGGTGCAGGCAGGTTTATGTCGCTGAACGTTTCAGTAGATTACAATACAATTCTTACCTGAATTAATCATTACAATTATTCATAAAAATAAAAATCGGTTTTCTGTCTCTAATTACATAGTCTGTTAAAACCTGTCTAATAAGCCTATACTTACAGCAAGAAATAAGTTTAATAGGTATGAAAGGTCTTTTGTCTTGAAAATCTTCTCCTTAGTTAATCAGCACCGATTAATTTACTAACACTGGGGTGCGGGCTTTGATTTCTGCAAAACTAACACCTTATAAAAATTGAAAACTGGGTACCCGCTACCAGGTTGCTTCTTGGGACTAAGTGCCCACCCAGCCCAAAACTGAGGTCTACACTTCGCGAGAGCAGTTTTTTTAAAGGTTAAGGACCTTTGCTGGATTAGGTAGGCTAAGGCAGGCACTTGTGTATCCTTACATGAATAAAAACAAATTATTTACCTACCTATTTAAAAAAAAATGTAAGTAAGTACCTAAGTACCTATATTTCAGTAGGAATTAGACCCATCTGTATTATCTGTGTACCTCTACCGACCTAATTGTTCCTATATTTTCTAGGTTCATTAATTATACATTTTTAATTCTACGCCAATATTTTGGATTATCAATTGTTTTCATACATAAGTACTTATTTTATGGTATTTGTAATTGTTACACAAGCAAAACGCTATTATAACGTATTATATACATATATACCTACCGCGCGATAGACTGTGCGCGTTTGTTGAAGGTTGGTTGGAATGTCCGAACGAACCGCGCGCGGGACGTGGTGAGCGGGTGAAGGAGGGCAACGCTAGCGTACACGTGGAGGCCCACCGCGGTTTCGAAGCGCGCGTGTGAACTCTCGACAACACTGCGCGTGCGTAACTCCCTTACCCCCCTGTCCTCTCTGCCTTCCGCACTCTCCCTCTCGCCGATACGATAGATATCTGTCTGTCTAGCTAGGACAACAACATAACGCGAACTATGTTAGGTGGGTCTGGTGACCCGTGGAATCGTTCTCAAAAGTAGTTACTTCCTTGAGTTACCTAAATATAATAAATTATAGGTAAAGATATTTACTTTACGTTAGTTTTAGTATCGTAAGTAGTTTACTTCCTACTTACTGCTAAGGTTACCTAGTACCTACGGGTAGAAATTTTATTATGTAGGCAACCCATTTACTTAAGTAAAGTCCTTTTTTAAACCTAGATATTAATTTGTCAGGTGTATGTACAATAATGTCCCATAAAAAAGTACAGACTGGCGTCTGTACTTTTTTATGGGACATTATTGTTAGGCACATTATTGCACATCAAGCTACTACAATCTGTCAAATTTCTTTAATAGATTTTCGACTTTATCGCTACAGTATTAAGTTCAAGGTTGATTGGGAAAATTTGACAGTTTCGGGTAGCTTGACCTGCTGGCGTCTGTACCTAAACACAAAAGACTTAAATGTCAGATTACTAGGTATCTGGAAATAAAAAACGAACTTAGCTAACTTCGTAATAGGTAAAGTGGAATTTATCTATTGGCAAGTATTAGATCTCTAATGTATTATTAGTCGAGATTTAGCACACTACGCTTCTTGAGAAGCCATTTTCAATCATAATTAATGGATTTATATGTAGTTTGCGTGATGCATGAATGCTGATTTGTGGCGTTATGTAGGTACCTACCTATGCGTAGTAAAAATGATAATAACAAATGACGTTGATTTTTAACACGCTTTTATTAGCTTCACGTGTAACTAACTAACTAACAAACACAATGTAATTAAATCTTGGAAGACAATTTAAACCTAAGTACTACTTTGTCGTATCGAAATGAATCTTTGTGTGGTATCTTGGATCTGATGATGGAGCCAGGAGGTGGATAGTGGAACTCTTCAGTGGCTACTAGTAAACTCCTTGAGTTTGGGCTCATATGATTCGTTTTGTCGAGTCCAATAGATTTTATTTAGTAACTGGGGTCAAATCATGGAGTCAGGAGGTGCATAGTGGAACTCTTCGCGCACTAATAATGATAAAAATGACTTGTATTAGTTACGATATAAGTTAAGTAGGTACATACCTAAGCAGCTTGTCACTTTTAGCGTGGAGCGCTTTTGATTGTGGTGTACTTTTAATTAATTCCAACAAAGCGCTCCACACTCTTTGAATGAATAATTGGACGTGCTTACAACGAAATAAGTAGGTAGGTACCCTATTGTGAAAAGAAGTTTTTTTTTTTAATTAGGTGTTGGTACAGACGCCAGCACATCAAGCTTACAATCTGTCAAAGGATAAGGGGCATTAGTGTATGAGTTGCGTCACAACCCAACCCTTGTATCAGAAGGACAATTCTCGTAATTTAAAACGTTCAAAATCTAGTCGTCAGAATCTCAGCGACAAACAAATGTCAAAAACTTGTCAAAATGTAGGGAAATTAGAAGTATTTTTTGACAGATTGAGAGTGAGATCAGACTGTGAACGGTCTTAAAATTACGAGAATTGCCCCTCTGGTTGCGAGTAGTATAATAAACATGTTCATTTAAGCTTTTTTATGATTAAAAATACAAGTTTTTATTATTTATTTATTTATATTTATTTATTTATATATACTTTATTGTACACCACAAAAATACATAGCATAAAAAATACATAAAACACTACAAAATATACAATGGGCGGCCTTATCGCATTACTGCGATCTCTTCCAGGCAACCTTAGAATGGACAGTGATTTTTCTTGACATAAAATGGGACTGTCGTTGGTGCAAACATAATGTATACAATTTACTAAATTAGATACACAAATATATACATATCCAAAATTATAGATACATAAATACATACATACCATATATACAAGCAACGAAAAATAAAAGAAGACTGTAGATGATTGCAGTTAGGACAACAAGATCACAACGACAAGTAGTGCTCCTTTACAAGTGTTTTGAACACCTGTAACGACTGCGCGCGTTTTATTTCAACTGGCAATGCATTCCACAAACGAGCGACCTGGACAGTAAAGGATTTATCAAGGAAAGTTGTGGAATGCATTGGCATTTTGAGCTTCAAGTTATCTGATGATCTTAACAATTTCGTGTGGGAGTCGCAAAGAAACTGAAAACGTTTCTTGAGATAGAGAGGGGTGGAAGGGGAAAAGAGCACATTAAATAGAAGGGAAAGAATATGAGCATTCCGGCGAAGGCGAATTGGTAACCACTTGAGCTTCACACGAAATTCGGAAACATGGTCATATTTGCGCAAACAGAATATGAACCTTATACAAAAATTTTGAAGCCGCTCAAGTTTATCCAGTTGGTCTTGGGTAAGATCAAGATAGCTGGCATCAGCATAGTCAAGGATGGGTAGAAGAAGCGATTGTGCAAGCGCAATCTTGGTGGCAGTCGGTAGAAAATTACGAAAATTATTTTTCTATCTCTTGCTCCAGTCGCATATACGGGCCAGATCACGATTAACCGTTTAAATAGCCTCGACAGATTTCCAAGAGGCGCTCGCGAGTAAATTTGTAAATCATCTGCGTAAAGATGGTAAGAAGAAATCAGTTCATCGGAGATTGAGTTAATAAAAACTGCGAAAAGTAAAGGGGATAGAACGCCACCCTGAGGTACACCGGCAGACGTATTACTCCAGGAAGACAAGGTCTCTCCGATGCAATGCGAGCGCAAGTACTTACCTACTGCTTTTTCCAGTTAAACATGAGCAATAATAATGATCAATTATTGCATCTCTCGCCGTTTCTGCTCTATTTATCAAAATATACGAATAATAAATCCTACTGGATACATGCCGCGATTTTATCCGCCCCCTCCACAGAAAACCTTCTGAAATATTTATTTACATTATATCGCACAAGGATAGGAATAGCTCCTATGCATATTTCGATTGTGTACATGCCATTTCTTAAGTGTTCACTTAAATAAGACCGGGCGAGTTTTATTGGTAACAGCCTAATCTATACTTATAATAAATCCCGATTACTGTACCAACCGCAAATAATAAGTTTGTCGTAGGTTACGTTACCCGCAGTGGAGTTCACTAAAGTTATGCTCTAAATGTAGTGCTGAAGGTTGAATTTGGCTTGCACCGTTCGCAGCACACGCGTGGCGCGCGGCCGCCACGGATCGCTACCGTATATAAGGATATTTTTTGAACTTTGATTTGAACGGACGTGTTGAGTGGCGAGCGTTCGTTCTTATTTTAACTGCTACTTGCAATTCTAAGCCGTGTTTTTCAGTGCGACCTTTTTTATTTCTATTAGTTTTTAGAGTTATTTAGGTTTATTTTTATAAGTCGTAGGTATAGATTTTAATTTTAAAGTATAGGTAGTATATTTGGTAGTGTACGTAGTGACCGTAGGTTATTTTATAATACTGTTAGGTAAGATTAGTCATTCGTATAGATATTAGTTTTTAGGGATTTTGCTTATTTATTGAGTTTAGTTATCATCAGAAATAGATTTATTTAGGTAGGTAGGTATTTTATTTTCTGTTATTGAGTTTTTTATTTTTATTATGTAGGTACTTAGGTAAGGATATCATATAGGTACCCTCTTAATCACCACTAATGAGACACAATTGGTTTTCTATTGTAATTAGCCACAAAGGGCCCGCGAGATAGATGGCATCCTGGGGAAGCACATACATTTTATCCTGTTAGCACGTTCCCGTGGGATAATTTCCGACATCCACGCGGGCGAAGCCGCGGGCAGAAGCTAGTGAAATTAATAAAAGGTCTTCTTCTGTTAGTACTGGAAACTGCAATAATAATAAATCGTTTCAGCCCTTTTGTCATTAAAATACTAATTAATTAAGTTTTATTGAATATTTTATTAAATAAATGAAACCACTGTAACAGTTTCCCTGCACGAGATACAGAGTTACGCCCACACAAAAAAAAACATAACACTGATTGAGATCTTTCAAAATAATTATATGTATAGGTAGGAATATGTTACAACACTTCCGACGAAACCGCTCATTGTTCTTTCTTTAATAGATTTTCAACTTTATCTTTAAAGTATTAAGGTTCAAGGTTGATTGGAAAACTTTGACAGTTTCGGGTAGCTTGACCTGCTGGCGTCTGTACATATTTTTATATTAGGTTTAATTTAATTTTTAATGAATAACAGCACCTACCACCTACAGGTGGGGTACCTACCCAAGTAGCAAAATTATAACTTACAAGTGTCCCAAGACCTATATTTTTTAACTCTTTTAGCATACTTACAAACAACTGTTAGTGTCGATTTAGGCGCACTTTATAAGAGAATTCTCACTTAGAGTCAACTTATAACGCTCTTACTGAAGATTACTTTACACTTACAATAATCTTGTTACTGCTGTTGTAATACCAAAATAACTTATAATGATTTTATAATGGCATGGTTTGAGGGAAAATGGGACTTAGAGTGTTCTTACGACTGCTCTTATAAGTGTAATTCCCCTTATATTGCTCTCTGGAAGCTCAATAAAAGAGCATTTATAACAACGGCCAAAAAAGTGTGCGCGACCGCTGCTGGAAAAAAAAAAGTTTCAATTGTCAATTATTTTCTTTTATTGTCATTTATGTATTATTTGTATTTAGTACCTAGTATTTTAATGTCCTGTAATAATTTAGTTCATTTGCTCGATAGTTATGTGTTTATGAACTTAAATAACTTGCGGTGTACATTTCTTCGAATGTTTTGTGGAATAAAGTGAAATATTTTCACAGGCCCACTTCATTATGTATTTAGAATATTAGTAAAAAAATATTAATTAACTGTAAAAATAAAAACTGACGCCATTAGAGATTGATAAAACCAATTAATCTTCTCTAAGATAAGCTTAATACTAAAATGTCATATTTCACACTACCTAAGTTAATTTTAAACCTTTTGGTCTTATTGAGCACTTACCTACATAAGGTAACTACTTGCAGCCATTTAATAAATTTAGGGTTCCTTTTAAAACCATACTAATTACCATTTCGTGTTTTTAAATTAAATTAATTACAAACTTTTAATTTTTAATTACAAGTTCGGGCATCCTTGGGTAGTATGTGCTCGATTCTTTTATTAATAATCACAGAAAGTTCATTAAACGCCGAGTGTGGTATATTATTCTGAACAGCCCATATTTTGATTTCTTCACGAAATTGTATATTTTTTTCGTAATCCGTTGTATCTGTTTCACATTCAAAGAAGAAAGAAAGAAAGAAAAAGCATTTATTTGCGGCAAACATGACGCATAAAAAAAGGACATAAACACACAAAAAATAACAAGTTGGGGGTAAACATGACATAACACATTCACGCAAAACGGCCATCACTCAGCATAATGCTAAGACCCTATACGAGACAGAGCCCCAGCGCTGGTGTTCAGCGGCAGACGGCGCGTTCACGTTTATCGCTATCGTCAGAACCAGAATTAAGAATAGAATCTGCTAGTTCAAAGTCTTCGGAGCTGCTATCTTCTTGTTTTTGTACGGAACCGTGGAACGATTTACTGGCTCCATCATTTTATATCGTAGTTCTTCTAGTACCAAGTAGCTTTTTTTGTGTGTGTGTATTTTTGTTTAATTTTATTCCTATATGCTCCACTTCTTTTAAATCTTTTCCATTTTTCAAACTCCATGCTTAACTGTTACAAACACTTAGCGTTGTTTACACGAATATAATGGCCGACATTCTTAATAAAGTGTTCACTAGTCTTTCAAAAGACAAAATATTCTAATAGCGCTCTACTATTATTCGTCTTCTCTGTAATTTGACTCAGAGAAGACAATTCACACTTACAACTTATTGGCTTTATAGTAGTTTTATGCGAAAGTTTATTAAGGTCATAAGTTTTATAAAACACTCAATGTAGACTCTACTAAGAAATAATGTACTTTTAAGATGCTTTTTTAAGTGCAAATAATATTCAAGAGCAATTGCTCTTTAAAAATGCACTTATAAGACAACTGTCCTGATAAATGTGTTACATTGATTCTATAAACACGTCTATAAGAGCACGTACTAAGTGTTAGTATTCTTTTAGTACTAAACGCCCTACATCATGCTTTTATAAGACGTACTGTCATAGTCTAGACACATGTAAGTCTGCTGTAACACCTTAGTTCTTAAATCAGCATATCCGCAAGAGAAAATTACTAGTTGGGTAGTGCTACATAGTTAGCACGCTCATAGTATGTGGGACACATGACACACGCCACTTGCAAATATCAACTTTACTTTTATTATTTTCACCAATGAAACTAAACGCGGTCTTTTTGAACGTCAAAATTACAAAAGACAGTCCCCCAAAACACCCACCCTCACCACTTCCTAGCACTTTCGCTGGGAAGAAGAAGTGCTGCAACAAACTCCCCAGCAGGTATGTAATATTGACACTGACAGTTCTTGAACGCAGTTTAGATATTCTCATCGCGGTACATCGCAATTAGTGTAATTTCATTAATGGAACTGAATTCAGTTCCATTGATGAAATTGGTCCCAAGAAGCTAGATAAAGGTGCCGCGTCGCCGTCCCGTCCCGCCCCGCCCCGCCCGCTGTGTGCAGAGACCTTTACACTAATTGCGATGTACCGACTCGTTATTAGGGTTCCGTACCAACATTTTAAAAAGGACCCTTGTACAAACGCCAACAGGTCAAGCTACCCGAAACTGTCAAATTATCCCTATCAACCTTGAACCTTAATGCTTTAACGATAAAGTTGAAAATCTACTAAAGATTTGACAGATTGTCGAAGCTTGATGTGCTGGCGTCTGTACATACAGTCCATATTATTACAGTTTTCAAAAAGGTATAGTTACACTACAGACTAAGGATAACATAACAACGATATCAGTTGCACAACGTAATAAATGCAGGGAATGTTGTTGGACTGGCAAAATGAAAGCCATTGCTACTGATAGTGTGTTACGCAATTACCATGCAGGAGCCATACAGATTTATAGAACGCAGTTTCAGTTTGACTTGACTTTGCTAAGTAAATTAGGTAAGCGTTTAATACGAATATGAACATTAAATAAAAATCTTTATCCCATGGACAGAAAGACTGAAATAAACGTTTATTTATTTACTAGCTTCTGCCCGCGGCTTCGCCCGCGTGGATGTCGAAAATTATCCCACGGGAACGTGCTAACAGGATAAAATGTATGTGCTTCCCCAGGATGCCATCTATCTCGCGGGCCCTTTGTGGCTAATTACAATAGAAAACCAATTGTGTCTCATTAGTGGTGATTAAGAGGGTACCTATATGATATCCTTACCTAAGTACCTACATAATAAAAAAAAAAACTCAATAACAGAAAATAAAATACCTACCTACCTAAATAAACCTATTTCTGATGATAACTAAACTCAATAAATAAGCAAAATCCCTAAAAACTAATATCTATACGAATGACTAATCTTACCTAACAGTATTATAAAATAACCTACGGTCACTACGTACACTACCAAATATACTACCTATACTTTAAAATTAAAATCTATACCTACGACTTATAAAAATAAACCTAAATAACTCTAAAAACTAATAGAAATAAAAAAGGTCGCACTGAAAAACACGATTTAGAATTGCAAGTAGCAGTTAAAATAAGAACGAACGCTCGCCACTCAACACGTCCGTTCAAATCAAAGTTCAAAAAATATCCTTATACGGTAGCGATCCGTGGCGGCCGCGCGCCACGCGTGTGCTGCGAACGGTGCAAGCCAAATTCAACCTTCAGCACTACATTTAGAGCATAACTTTAGTGAACTCCACTGCGGGTAACGTAACCTACGACAAACTTATTATTTGCGGTTGGTACAGTAATCGGGTCTAGGGATCGAACCGCAAAATTAAGTTTGTTTTTTATTGCATATACTTTTCCGGGATAAAAAGTACCCAGTGTGGTGCCCAGGATATTAAAGAATAATTATACCAAGTTTCATCGTAATCGAACCGGTAGTTTTTGCGTGATGCCTGAACAAACAGACAGACAGACAGACAGACAGACAGACAGACAGACAGACAGACAGACAGACAGACAGACAGACAGACAAAAATTTTTTTAATCACATTTTTGGGTTCGGTATCGGTCTAGTAACACCCCCTGCCATTTATTTTTTTGATATTTTCAATGTACAGAATTTTCACTTCTACAGATTTAATATTATTTATTTTATTTTATTACTAGAAGAATAGGTACAGTAAATCTCCTTAAAAACAAACAAATTTGGTCTTATGTAATAATGTGCACTTAGCTGACAGCTAAGTGCACATTATGGAGGAAGGAGTGCTTTGGCACTCGTACTAGGATTACCCTGTATCACGAATGCCATCACCTTCCTCCGGACCAGCTAGGATAGTTCAGAAAAAGAAAAAAAAAGAGTATGTGTGTCGGGGTGTGTGTGTGTGTGTGAGGGTTGTATGTGTGGGGGGGGGGGGGGTATTGTGTGTCCAAACTCCAGAAGGTATGAGTGAGTATGCGTTGATGAAATAGTCAGTTAGCCCACTAATTGTATAAATCTCTCACATTCTTCGTAGGTGAGACTCTTCAGCCAGTCACTAACACTGCCCTGATAACAAAGAATGCAGTAATCGACATTTTTGAGATTTTCAATTTTTTCCAGAAATGACATCCCAAGATATATTTTCATAAAAAAATTCACTCGAAGTATGTTTTTTTATGTAATGATTTTCGCCGTACTTTCATATCATCTTGCTCAGGTGATATGAAATATGTTTTTTTTGCGTTTACTCTTAACCGCCATTTTGCGATTACTGCATTCTTAGTTATGACGGCAGAACAGCGTTCTTGCATTGGTGTCGGGTAAGTAAGCAAAAAATTTAGAACAGCATTGAGTTTACTGTAAACTGTAAACCCGTGAACCCAGTATCCAATAATGCCGCTGAGCAAGAGCAGTTCTATGTCTCTCCGCACACCGTCTATGCTACACAGTCTCGTTCTTTAGCGCCTGCCTTCTCGAAGCCGTAGGGAGTGTGGTATAGTGGCATGTTTGCGTAATGTTATCTGGAGCACAAAGAGTTGTCTAACAGTTAATACCTCACACTCTTTATAGAGAAGTGCGGTAGAATACCTGAAGGGTTTCCTGCACACGACTTTAAGGACTGCTCTTTGCGCTCTCTCAATTCGTAACATACTGACTGCAAAGCTGCCACCCCAGACAGAGATACAGTAGCCCAGCAAAGATTGGGCAAGCGCAAAATAAACTGATTTCAGTGTTTTAAGGTCTGCCACTGATCTGAATTTCTTGAACACAAAAATGAGTTTACGAATGCGGAGACGAGTTCATCAATGTGCCTTTTCCAATTAGCAGACTATTTTATATTTGAGATCCTCTTAATGCGGAGGCAGTCACAATAGGCGTTGGTAGAGTCACAGCGATGCGCCTGAATTGTATACGTCTCTGGTTGAGGTTGGCTTCTTTGCGAAAGTGAGAAAATTATGAATGCTGTTTTGTCTAGATTAAGATAAGATAAGTCTTTATTTGCTTTAAACATGGTATAAAGGTGTTAAAGATGTATAATGTCCACATGTTTAGCTACACACAAATTGTATCAATTGCATGCAAAATAATTTATAGGCACAATTTTATAATAAAAATAAACATTCGATTTCGATCAATTCGTCATATACAAACATTTGCATTAATTCAATTCAATTAATAATAATAATAATACCTGTAGAAAATATGTTATATTTACATGTTAAGGAAATCTTTAATGTCATAAAAGTTATGTCCATTCAGCCATTTATATAATTTGCTTTTAAATGAGTTCGTATTATTTAGTAATTTTAGTTCGTTTGGAATTTTATTGTATATACGCACACACATGACAAGGCAGCTTTTAGCGTACTTGGCTGACTTAGGATTATCCTTTAATACAAGTCTGTGTGGATCCCTTGTTGGCCGAGTGATTACTTCATACGCTTTATTGAACAATCCCTTATTACAGTACACATATTTACAGGTTTCGTAAATGTAAAGTGAGGGAAGTGGTAATAAACCTAGCTTTTTAAAAAACGGTTCGCAGGACTCATCGGGTTTAAGTCCACAAATGGCCCTGACGCATTTTTTTTGTGCAATAAATGCTCTATCTTTATCTGTACTATTTCCCCATATAATGAGCCCGTAGCGTAAAATAGATTCTATATATGCGTGGTAGGTAGTTATTGCCGTTTTTCTATTTATCACGTTCTTCACTTGTCTGAGAGCGTAAGCAAATTTATTGATCCTATTGCACAAATTGTCTACATGTACTTTCCAATTTAAGTCTTGATCTATGAGGATACCCAAGAATTTGGTTTGTGTAACTTCTTTCAGTCTATCAACGTTAAGTTTAAAATTGTATTTAGCATGTTTAGATTTATTAAATTGTATAAAATTAGATTTGTCTAAGTTGATTTTTAATTTATTTGTCCGTAGCCATTCTAAAATATTGTCAATAGTATTATTAATGTCAATTTCATGATCAGATATTGATTTATACTTCTTATCAGACGTCACAATTATTGAAATGTCATCTGCAAATAATATACATTTATGATTAGTCACTCGTGTTATGTCATTTATATATAAAATAAATAAAATTGGTCCTAAGACACTCCCTTGAGGGACACCGCATTGATTTTCCCTGGAGTCAGAAGAAAACGAAGACAGTAAGTTTTCATGCACTTTATCTATAAGAACGTATTGTTTCCGGTCACGTAGATAAGACGAAATCCACTGCAATGCTAGTCCTCTTATACCAATACTTTCTTACTTTTTTAATAAAACGTCATGTGCTACAAAGTCGAAAGCTTGTGATAGATCGAAAAAAAGCCCTGTTGTTAAGTGAGTATCATTTAGATTAGTCAGGACATTGCTCAAAAGGGAAAATATTGCCTGTGTTGTCGACTTGTGCTTTTGAAATCCAAACTGTTCTTTTGCTATAATGTTATATTTGCTACAAAAGTTGACAAGTCTATTGAGCATACATTTTTCGAATACTTTTGACAAAATTGGAATAAGAGTAATCGGACGGTAGTTTTTCACGTCATTTTTATTGTTTTTTTTGTAAAGTGGCTTCACAACTGATAATTTTAAGGCATCAGGAAAAGTACCTGATGAAAATGAGAGGTTGATTAAATAAGTCAATATGGAAATTAGCTCATTCTTACAGGCTTTAATGATTTTTGTGCTAATTCCATCATAACCTTCGGAGTTAGTATTATTTAAAGCAATAATCTCCTTTTTAACTTCATCTTCAGTCATGGAACTAAGAAACATGGAATTTGGAATTGACGCCGTACTAGAGTCATTAAGTAAATTATTAGTTCCTAAGGTATTTGTCGAGTCAATAAAATAAGTGTTAAGAGATTGCCAGACAGCCAATTCATAACGATTCTAAAGGTGTTTTCTGCATAAACTTTAGCCTGCTCCCAGTTCGGACCATCAATGAGCAGTGCTGTGTCATCGGCATATGACAAGAGTTTAGTATGAGGTAGGGCTAGCGTACATTAATTGTTAATGTAAATTAGGAACAGCGTTGGACCCAGCACGCTGCCCTGGGGCACACCGTAACTGACAAACTGCTCATTGCTGACAAGAGTACCAATCTTCAGACTGACTGCGTTCCTCTAGATAGTTACGAAAAATATCAAGAGCAATTCCTCTTATGCCTTATTTAAATCCTACATTATCTATCTTCTATATCTATCTATACTTATAATAAATCTGTAGAGAGGTCAATTCTGTACATGAAATATATTTCCAAAATAACTATCTGGGGGTGATTAGGGATCGATACTGATGCCAAAAATGCAATCAGTAAAATTTTTGTCTGTCTGTCTGTCTGTATAACCGCTATAGAAACAAAAACTACTCAACGGATTTTAACAAAACTTGGTACAATTATTTTTCATACTCTTGAGCTGATTATAGTATACTTTTCATCACGCTACAATCAATAGGAGCAGAGCAGTGAAGGGAAATGTTGGGAAAACGGGAGAAGTTACTCCATTTTTTAAGCTTCTGTCGCGTGTGCAACCTTAATGGTTAAAGCTACACAGAAATCATGTATGACGGAAATGTTCTCCTTAAAATTATATAAAAAATATCCCACGACAGCATATGTCTATCTTTTATGGTTGACTCACAATAACAAGTGTAACTCCCGATAGCTTAGCAGTTCGAAGCTTTCTGATTATATTTGTCTACTCTTACGTTTATTACACTTTCTTAGGCGGTACCACAGATGGGCGGTACGAAGTTCGCCGGGTCAGCAAGTCTAAAATATAGCAAGGTTTGATGAACAAAAAATAAGAAACGGTTATTTCACTTAGCCAAGTAAAGTGTAAGTTTGCTCTGTTAATCTTGCCCTCAGGTACACGCAACAGTATAATGTAATGAAACTAAAGTAGGTATTTACAGCTAGTTTATTGGAAACGACTAAAACAATGAAAATGAGGCAAAAACAAAAGACGCGTGTGGATAGCCACTGGCAGACTACTAAAGTGGACGCGCGAATCTTTCGGAAACATCGAGTTTTATGTTCATATTCCAATATCCTCCCTTAATGCACCCATGATTAAACCACCCATGATTGATGATTATTTAGTTATTGATACCCATCACGCCTGTGAAGTTTAGCTAGCTAATTTGATTTGACAGTCTGTATAGAATATAGGAGAAAGGGTAGTAGGACTAGTAGGATATAATAAAAAGTTTGGGTGTCTGAGGTTTTGTGTTACCTACTTATTTTAGTTACCAACACCTTCTCACAGGTGTACCTTGTAAATGAATAAATAATTTGTCAATAAATATTAATACCAACCAAAAAAAAAACAACAATTTGAACATCGAGATCTCTTTATACATATTTCTTATTTTTCTTTAGATTTCTTTATTATACAGACGCCAGCAGGTCAAGCTACCCGAAACTGTCAAATTTTCCCAATCAACCTTGAACCTTAATACTTTACAGATAAAGTTGAAAATCTATTACAGATATTTGACAGATTGTAGTAGCTTGATGTGCTGGCGTCCGTACATGTCAGAGTCATTCTTTGACTATTCGGAACGCTAGCGCCATCTCGTAGCGCTAGACAGAGTCTAGCCTGAGTTCGTGGAGGTGGACGAGAGTGACAGCTACAAGAACGTTGTGAGCAGAGCTCTCGGGATCATTGAAACATTGGACATCGTACGAACAACATGTGCTCAGAAACTGTCAGCGTTCCGTATCGTTGAGTTGTGTGTGTGTGTAATTCGCTAGTGTGACTAATTGGTTCGTATATTATAATCAGATTTGAACTGCAAACCGTTTCTCTATTGTGCTCTAACCAACAGTACCCATAGTACGCCCACAGTAATTAAAATATGCCTGATGCTAACGAGAGACAGACATCCCTTCTCCGACATACTTAAGAAATTTAATATTATTAAATTACAAGTACACATAAACCTTCCGGAATAAATTCTCTAAATGAAGGTGAAAACTGCATCAAAATCCGATGTGTGTAGTTTTGAGGAACAACACGGTCACACAGACTGACACGAAAAATGTAGATCCGTTATGAGATTTTAGTTTTCATCATTCCTAGCTGATTTGACTATGAAACACCCTACCCCAAACCTAACCCATATTGAGATCTTGGATTTTGATTATCTATACTTATAATAAATCTGTAGAAGTGAAAATTCTGTACATTGAAAATAACAAAAAAATAAATGGCCAAAATTTTTTTAATCACATTTTTGGGTTCGGTGTCGGTCTAGTAACACCCCCTGTGTTACTAGACCGACACCGAACCCAAAAATGTGATTAAAAAAATTTTTGTCTGTCTGTCTGTCTGTCTGTTTGTTCAGGCATCACGCAAAAACTACCGGTTCGATTACGATGAAACTTGGTATAATTATTCTTTAATATCCTGGGCACCACACTGGGTACTTTTTATCCCGGAAAAGTATATACAATAAAAAACAAACTTAATTTTGCGGTTCGATCCCTAGATCCGATTACTGTACCAACCGCAAATAATAAGTTTGTCGTAGGTTAGGTCACACGCAGTGGAGTTCATTTTTATTCCTTTTACTTTTTAGAGTTATTTAGGTTTATTTTTATATAAGTCGTAGGTATAGATTTTAATTTTAAAGTATAGGTAGTATATTTGATAGTGTACCGTAGGTTATTTTATAATACTGTTAGGTAGGATAGTCATTCGTATAGATATTAGTTTTTAGAGATTTTGCGTATTTATTGAGTTTAGATTGAGGGGCCCGTGGCTAAATAATAACAGCCGCACAGGTCGATCGGTCAGGTTAAGCTACGCTTGCCACGGTCGGTCTGTGGATGGGTGACCATCTTTACATACCGAGACACCTCCGTGCCTCGGAAAGCACGTTAAGCCGTTGGTCCTGGCTGTCATTCGTGGATCTTTGACAGTCGTTACGGGTAGTCAGAAGCCCGAAAGTCTGACAACCAGTCGTACCAAGGGTATCGTATTACCCAATAACTGGGTTGTGGAGGTCAGATAGGCAGTCGCTCCATGTAAAATACTGGTATTCAGCTGCATCCGGTTAGACTGGAAGCCGGCCCTGAACATAGTTGGGAAAAGGCTAGGCAGATGATGATTGAGTTTAGATTAGTTATCGTCATAAATAGGTTTATTTAGGTAGGTAGGTATTTTATTTTCTGTTATTGAGTTTATCTATTTTTTTAATTAGGTAGGTACTTAGGTAAAGATATCATATAGGTACCCTCTTAATCACCATTAATGAGACACAATTGGTTTTCTATTGTAATTAGCCACAAAGGGCCCGCGAGATAGATGGCATCCTGGTGCACATACATTTTATCCTGTTAACACGTTCCCGTGGGATAATTTCCGACATCCACGCGGGCGAAGCCGCGGGCAGAAGCTAGTTTTTTAAATAAAATGAAGATTTTTTGTATAATTTTGTTGTGCTTTTTTTCGGATTTTGTGCCTCTAATTTATAATGTTTTTGCTATTTTTGTGTAGTAGATTAGTTTGTTTATTACTCTCAACACAAAAAAAAAAAAACAGGTAACTGAACCAACTGGGTAGTAGTCGACGATTGAAAGTTTAAAAAATAAACAAATTTGTATAAACATTTTTTTATCTTTTAAGAATATTTCAAAAAAAATCTATGACAGTTATGCTGCAGATGTACTAAATAAAATCTAAGTTTCTTTAGCTATCCAACAAGGTATAATAAGCTAGGGTGTTATCACAATTCTTAGAAAAAACTTTCATAAAAGGGTCCCAGGTAGTAGCAAAAATTACGGTACTATAATTGTCCTTTAATGGACCTGTGGTGCATGCAAGCGGGACGATTTATGTAGGTGTGAGCGAGATAGATTATTTTCGGCCATTTTGTTGTTATTCTGTTTGGTTTTAGTCTGCTTACGCGATTCGTCCGTAGTCGATGTGATACTTAGTGCTCTTGGATTCTTACTCGACTTGGCTTGTGTTTCTGGACTGTTTTCCCTTCGATTTGTGACTGTGCTTGTTAACTGGACTTTGATACGTGCTTCTGATTTGGAACTGTTGACGATGACGACCTTCACGAACAAGGAATATGCGGATATTTTAACTACTCTGCTCGACTAGATTTTGACATATGACATATCCGCTGACTCGACGGAATGTTGCGAATTACGTCATGAAATTCAGTAAATTACATCAACTTTCAGCATTCAAATTTATTAAGAAAAATATGTTTCCGCGCTTATTTTATACAATATATTTGTGGCAAATATCTTTAATTATTTGTTGAGGTCGGTCAAACTTCGTTAGTCTACTACGAAAGTTGTATAAAATAGGTATTACTACACCTATCCAAAAGGTAGGCACCTTAAACTCGCTGGAAATATGTACATAAACAACCTATTCTCTTGCTGAAAATATGCAAAAGGGAAAAATAAAGATATTATCATTCTCTCCGCATTCTTACTTTTACCATTTTTCTTACTTAAACTACTTATAAAACGCAATCAAGTCTTGATAAAAATTACAAAAAATTGTGTTTCGACATGACACTTCTTAGTGCTGACCATCCGTCCAGTTTTCTTATTTCGATTCAAAAATTGCATAAAGCCTAATCGATAATCGGAATTTGCAAAAAAAAAAATAAAAAAGGTGTAGAAACTATATATATCCTCTTTGGTATATTTTTCATGAATTAATTTATTTTTGAAATTAATCATTTTAATTACCGTACCTACACGTACGGTGTGGTTAGGTGTGTAATTTTTTATGGTTCCGTACGTCCAAATGAAAAAACGGAACCCTTGCAGGATCACTCGTGTCTGTGGGTCTTGTCTTTTCTTATTTGCTTCGAATCTACTGGACCGATTAAATTGAAATTTGGTACACATATAAATTTCTGTGACCCAAAGACGAACGTGTAACGTAAATAAATTAATTTTGAAAATGGGGTCACTCTTGGGGGGCAAACTAGAAAATAAAAAAAATATCTTTGCTGTACCTCTGTGTGACATATCAAATGAAAGGGCTTGTTGTGGGGTTTTAAATATATTTGCTTAGTAACTAAAACAAAAGTTATGTGGCCGTCTGTCTATGTGCCGGTCGGTCTGCCTCTTTGCCGTCTGTACAAACCTAAACTAACCGTAAAATCTAGATTTGACCAATTTGCACCGGCCAGCCTTTCTTACAGCGTTTTCGTGGACGCGCGTTGTGGGACGAAGTAGGCACTCCTTATGACCCAAGCTGCCGTTCTGTAGCTTGGGATAAAATTTTAAGAACTGTAATTGTCTGATTTCTAATTTAAATGATCTGAAAATACTTTTACGGAACCCATAATTTCGTCATGTCAGTCTGTGCGTGTGTTCGGATGTCAATGCCATTAACCATTTTACTCGTAGACGTTAACGAGTGTTAATAACACTATATCGTATTCGTATTCTATGCACGCAAAATGGTGTAGTAAAATTACGATAAACATAATTAGAGGTAGCATTCCCCATGCATGTACCCGAGGGTTGAAAAAAATCTATGCACACAAGCGTGTGGGGGGTATTGTTGGAACTTATAATTAAAATTATAAAGATGTTTCTAATTGGCTTAACTTTTAAAGTCAATCGTTTTTGACATATGGGGTATTTTCGTTTAAAACCGCAGAATTAACTTGGTTTTTTACAGTTTTTTCGAGAACTTTTATGAAATACAAACTTATTTCTGCAGTCGATCAAATTAATGATATGCGCTGTGCATGCGTAAATATTCATCCCAAGTACGGGACCTTTCGCTGTGCATGGTCCGACATACACTTGGCCAGTTTTTTTTTAATTTCGTTGGGAAACTACCACAAAAAGTAAACAATTTCTATTACTCAAGTAAACTAATATAAATAAAAACTACCAAGCTCATACAGCTAACAAAACATAATGAAATGTAAAGTGTAGCGGAATACTTAGTTAATCTATCATCATTTCCCAAACTTTTGCTAAGCCTATCTAAAAATGTATACTGGGCATTCTGTAGCAAACTATTAGAAAGTATCAAAAATTAATAATTGCACAATAAATAAAAATAATTTTGAATAGCAAGCGCATTCCGAATATAAATTCAAATATAGAAACAATTCGGCGCGAAATTGAATAAATGACTATGGTCATAGGTCCTCTGTTATTGACTCAGTTTCAATATAATGTCCAAAAAACGATTAAAATTACATTAGGAAAGCATAAATCATTATTATAAATAATGCTTGTTGTATTTAATGCTTAAAATAATTTTATTTCAATTTCTGAGAATCGATTTCTGACATTCGTCATATTAATTACTCGGGTCAATCGAAATTAAAAAAAAAAATCGTTTGGCATAATCGCTTTCGCACATCATTACGATAAAAAAAAACAACAATGGTCGGCGATTTTGAACACAAATTAAGTAGTGGTAATGAATAATACGTGTTATTGGACCTGTGTTTCAATATTACGTTAGGATTTAGGCATTTTCGTGTTTTTTATAATATTTGTAATAATATTTTTCACATTTTACATCTTATCTACATGTGTGTGTATGACTTTTGTGAAAAGTAAAAATGTAAACACGCACGATTGGCGCGAAACTTCGACTTTAGATATCAAAAAACTACATTACCACTACTTATTTAACATGAACAATGGATGAATTCGTCAAATAATTAAATCATGTATTATTCATTGCCCTTGTGGTGGAATTTGGATTTTCGAAATCCCCAATTTTTATGTTTTTTAGCTTCGACCACCACTGTCATCAAAATGGCGATTATCGCATTTACAGACTTGAATATATTAAAGGTAAATTAATAAATTTGCGCGCTAAATATGGAAGATTGAATGGCGATAACATATGAGTTTTTTATCCAACTCTCTTAATTAACGCACATTCATAAGATTTGATGGGTAGCATAATCAATATTTACATTATCAGTAAGGGTGTCGTATGTCGTCATTTCAAGGTCCAATGGGACCCATTACTGAGCCAGCGGAGGTTCGTGTGTTCGGGTCCATTCGGGGGCGCTACCGAACTATACGGTTAATTTGTTACGGGTACTGCAACTGTGTATCCGCGCGAGCTCGGGATGAATACATTGCACGTTATCCCGGGCGCCGAGTACCGGATGGCAGTGTCTTTTACGGAGTGACAAAGAGAGACTGGCTCTGTTTCGAGGAGATGATCGGACCAAGGCAGACCACGTGTCAATGATGACAATGAGCAAGACAATGAAATAGTGCAACGGTTCAGATCGCATCCAACTACTTCCACTAATATTGTTGAACTTGGACTATCGCAGTGGAAAGTGTGGTTTACAGTGAATACTGCAGGCCTTTATCCCTACCATTACACGCCGGTACCTACATGTTATCGAAGAAGGAGATCCTGTGAGGAGGTTAGATTTCTGCAGATTCATGATTCTCAACGCAGATTTAGATAACCCAGCATTCTTAAGACACATCTTGTGGCAGGTGATGCCGTCTTTATCAAATTTTGACTCACCTGTGAGTCAAAATTTGATAAAGACGGCATCACCAATTACCACAACGCTCATTATTGGGCTCCGAAAGAAGACAGAAATCCCAATAAGAAGCGACCAAAGGGATCACAAAGACGGTTTAGTTTGAATGTCTGGATGGGAATAATCTCAAAACATTTGATTGAGCCATATTTTCTGCCTGTCAATTTAAATGGGGAACATTTAAATAAACTTTTTTAGAAACGATGTACCTACCTGAATTACTGGAAGATTTACCCCTCAATTTAATCCGAGATATGTGGTATCAACATGACGGTTGCCCTGCACACTACCGAAGAAGTGTCAAAGAGTGGCTAGACACTAATTACCCCAACAAATGAATTGGAAGAGGTGGACCCATATCGTGGCCAGCCCGAAGTCCCGACCTGACCTCCATGGATTTGTATTTATGGGGCCATATGAAAAGTTTTGTTTCTAATGAACCTCATCCGATCTCATCTGTTGATGTCTTAAGACAGAAAATTATAGATGCGGCAAACGAAATTAGAAGAGGCTGGTGTGGTTAAAAATGGACTAAGCCACAGAATGCGAATTGTGCGGAACAGAGGCGGACATGTGGAACATGTATTGTAAAAAAAAATAAATTGTTAAAGCTATTTAGTTTGTTTTATTTCGTTTGCTGACCCAAGTGATAACTTTGTCCTTAAGTACAGTTATTTTTTACTACTGCCTGAGAGCATTACATCACAGTTTTTTTCTGAATATCATGATGATACCCTAGCTTGTTATACATTGTTGGATAGCTAAAGAAACGTAGATTTTATTTAGTACACACGGCTACACATCATGCTATACATTTCCAGTTTTAGGTGACCTCCCATTGTATAGGTTTTTCGTACAATCAGAAGTCAGTTTATACTGGTTATGTATAGCTTGATGTGTAGCCGTGCGTACATCTGCAGCATAACTGTCGTAGACTTCTTTTGAAATATCTTAAAAGAAAAAAAATGTTTATACTTTGTTTATTTTTAAACAACCAGTTGGTTCAGTTACCTGTTTTTTTTTTGTGTTGAGAGTAATAAATAAACTAATCTACTACACAAAAATAGCAAAAACATTATCAATTAGAGGTTTGGGGTGGGGTGTTTCATAGTTAAATCAGCTAGGAATGATGAAAACTAAAACCTCTTAAAGGATCTTAGGTCGACTTAACCTGTAACCCTGTATAAGTAGTCGATACTTACAAATAATAAAGCTATAGAGATAATATTACCGTGGCTATAGAGTTTGTTTGTTTGTACGCGCTCATCTCTGGAACTACCAGTCAGATTAAAAAAATATCTATTTGTATACGAATACGATAGCCCAATTTTTAAAGAAGCCTATAGATGACTCTTAGGAGCCGAGAAAAAAGAAAGAAAGTACGCTTAGAGAAAACAAAGTAATAATATAGCGCGGGCAGGCGATGCGATACGACGGGGTAGATCGAGGGAACAAGAAATTTCACGCGGACGAAGTCGCAGGCAAAAGCTAGTTAAAAAAAACGGGTTGTACTCAAAACTTGAATATTAACGTTGTGCATTTTTGATCGGTCTACTCTCCCTCCATCTTACGAATTTTCGATCAGGTCACGTGTCCTGACGCGAGTTTAAAATTTTTTACCTATCACAAAAAAAGTGCACAACGCCGCTAAAGAAGTTTTCATTTCAAAAAATCAGTTTATCCGTAGGTACGTCGAGTTATGCGAACATAAATCTACGGATCAACTGATTTTTTTTTTCACGATTTCAGGGTTGGTCCCGTAGTAAAAGTTGTTCATAATGATGAGTACAATGACCCCTTTTAAGGATTAAAACGATCAAAAAACGGTGTCGACAGGTACATGATAATCTTACTACCTACCTACTGTTGTTTGAGTAGGTCAGTATACTTTATCTGTTATCACAACAAATTCTCAATGTTTATTTTTTTAATGAATTTTCCGATTATACAGAATATTCCTTTTGGTGATATAGAAAGTAAGAAACAATGCAATTTTTCTCCTGATAGAATAAAAACACGATGAGTTCCCTGTATTAAAAGGTTAATTTATAAACAATGCTTATAGTTATGTAATAATAAGAGAGAGACCGAGATCCCTCCGTGCCTCGGAAAGCACGTTAAGCCGTTGGTCCCGGCTGTCATTCGTAGATCTTTGACAGTCGTTACGGGTAGTCAGAAGCCCGAAAGTTTGATAACCAGTCTTCTTACCAAGGGGTATCGTATTACCCAGTAACTGGGTTGTGGAGGTCAGATAAGCAGTCGCTCCACGTAAAATACTGGTATTAAGCTGAATCCGGTTAGACTGGAAGCCGACCTCAACATAGTTGGGAAAAGGCTAGGCAGATGATGATACTTATAGTTAAGTAATGATTATCGACTGTTTACCATACATTTCTGACGTTATAATATAGGGAAAATTGTGCTTCTTTGTGCTTTCGATAAAGACCTAAGAGCTGGTTCACATTAGGTCGGACCTACAGTTTGCCGTTCACCGACTGCCGGGTGTTGCTGTTCACACTAGACGCCGCCGACCCGACCTAATGTGAATATAACTGTCGGTACGGTCGTTTTACTGCCCGGCCTGGGTCGTCACAAAACAGTTGTGAGTTGACTTTCCTATAGGATGGACGACGACGACGTTTTCATTGCAATGTGGTATTTAAATTAAAGGCAGAAAAAAAGAAAAAGGAAATATTGGGTGCATCCTCAATATTTTTGGCAGGCGGATGTCGCCGCCGTTTCGCGCCGACAAATGTGAATGGCGCCATACTTGCTAGTACGCCAATATTATGTCCGATCCGACAGAAATCGTGGCTGGACGTACGGTAAAAGTGTCGGCTCCGACAGTTTGGTCGGGTCGCCCTAATGTGAACGGCGCTACTGACATACATACGCCAATATGGATCCGACACGTTTGTCGGGCCGGTAAAACTGTCGGTCCGACCTAATGTGAACCAGCTCTTACACATACCCACAATATGCCCATGGAGTTTTTATTAAACATAATATTACAGTAGGCCGCACATTACCTAGAGTAGTACGGAGTTTCCATAGAATAAGAGGCCAGCTTATATTGGATTTGCTACCACTGATGAGAGGCCTACCGTCAAAGACATTAAATTACCTATCTTAAATCTCTTTGCCTACCGTCTACATGTGCCTCCTATTTTCGAAAATGAGTTGAATAATTTTCTGTCTACTTGAGAGACAGAACCACTAAATATCTAGAATCTAGATGAAAATTATCTAGATTCTAGATAATTGTCACAAGATAGACCCGACCGACGGAATATCTTGTTTACTAATGAGTAAGTAGGTATTTAAATGATTCTAACACGTGTACAGATACAAAACAACTGATTTAAAATGTTTTAAATAAAATGTTGCCGTTTTAAACCCCAAATAAATCGTTTTAAACGGATGAAAACTCGCTTACAAAAATAAAAGAACTGTGTTTTACTAAACACTTCATTGTGGGCCATTTTTGGTCACCTGACGTCACGTTTCGTATAATAAGTTCGTTTGAAAACAACGAAAAAATGTTAATTTAGCAACACAGAGCTTTTAACTTATCAATATAGTTTTTATAACTTAGGTAGGTAGGTAATACCCATGCTTGGTCGGACGGACCAACGGACCAACTAAAACTAAACCCGCTAAATATATCAATATCAGTATTTATCACACAATTTAAGAAATATTTAAGTACACAGTTTATAGGTACTCCGTCATATCCCTACCTCGGTAAAATCAAAGAAAATGTAGTTATAATTAAGAAAAACATAGTCATCAACACCAACCGTTTTAAATCGAAAAAATGGTTTATTTCGGTTATAAGCGGTTTTTTTCGTTATAAACGGATTGGTTTAATTGGTTTTAAACCGGCCTTACATGTATAAACACGTGTAAACGGAACAAATATTTTTAATATCGTATAGGTAGGTAGGTACATACTTAGTAATAGAATATTCGCAAGGTGACCCATTTCAGTTAAGTAGGTACGTACTTAGTAATTAAGTAGTATACATACTTAAAAGACTTATGTAAGTAGGAACATAATGTATTTTTAGTAGATATACAATATCGTACTGTGTCAGAGGAAAGGAAAGGTTCGTAGTTCACAAAGTGAACAGTGAGGCGGGCGGGCGCAAGCATTAGGTAAGTGAGGCGGGCGCGCGGGAAGGAGTACCGACACGCGCTGCACGGTCATCGAACGTTTGAAACCGCGGTACTGAGGCCATACGGCTCGTGCGCCCGATTCAACCTTCCTCAACGCGACCGCAACTGACCCGCGCCACGGGCCGCCCCGCGCCTCCCTCGCCCCGCCACCATCCCCGCTGTGGCCTGCTCCGCCGCCGCGCCGCCCGTGGAACCTCGCTCTAAGCAAGCCCGATTCTTTCGTTGGTATAATTAATTATTATTATTGTTATGTTTTAGTAAGTACCTATTATGTCCACTTTGTAGTCTTATATTTTGTACCTGGTGACAAAAATCTACCTAGTACCTACCTATTATACAATGACAATGATTTCAGTGAAATAACATTTTACTTGAAGGTAAGTACCTACTTACTTAGGTACATACTTTCCCACTAATTGTTTATCTTTTACCGTTTTTTCACATGAGCGTAGGTAGGTAGGTACCTTCCTAGGTAGACAATACGACTGTTCTGCAAAACGCCGCTATAAGTAGATAGGTTCTTAGGTACCTACCTATCATAATATTTAGACAGTGTGTAGGTAAATACTTATTATTTAGCTAATAACAAGGTAACAATAACAAGGGCACTTGAAATCATGACCATTTTACTTCTACCTCATTTTTAGGGTTCCGTAGCCAAATTATGGCACTAAATAACGGTACCCTTATTATTTCTTTTAATCGCCATGCCCGCCTGTCCGTCTGTCCGTCCGTCCGGGTGTTACACAGTAGAGTACATCCCCATTTTCCTCGTAGACTATTTGCACTATGTCGATCAAAATTGGAAAAAGATGTATTCTATGCACCGCTAAGCAATGTTGTAGTGAAATCACGAAATAAACAATCAGGGGTGGTTCTCCCTATAAGTAGTATATAATATATATGTTGATGTAGCCGAGAGTTGAAAATAAACACGGGACCTGATCGAAGTTTCGATGGTCAGGTCACGTGTCCTGACGCGAGTTTAACATTCACAAAAAAATTAAATTAAAAATTTAAAAAACCCCCGACTACGTGAAACCCTATAAAAAGAAAAAAATAACCTTGAAATTATGACCCTACGTAAGTACGTATGAAATTTTTTGATTAAATGTTGTCCCGTCGGGGGACCGCTCTAATTATTAGCCTAACGTTCTGTTAAAGTTTAAAATAGTAGCGGTCCCCCGACAGGACAATATTTAATCAAAAAATTTCATACGTACTTACGTAGGGTCATAATTTCAAGGTTATTTTTTTCTTTTTATAGGGTTTCACGTAGTCGGGGGTTTTTTAAATTTTTAATTTAATTTTTTATTTTATGCTTTTTGTAGGGACTCCTTATTACTTCTTTTCTTTTATTTTCATGCGTTTTAAGATTCAAGTAATTTGGTATTTAATCAGGTTTTTGTAATTCGCCATTTTGTAGTGGTGGCCATCTTGGAATTGTTTGTCATAGTGTATAGTATTCTACTAGTCAAGCCCTTTCATTTGATACCCATATTGAGGGAGTTGTGAAAAAAAAAATGTTATTTGCCATTTTGTAGTGGCGGCCATCTTGGATTTGAAATTTATCATAGTGTATAGTATTCTACTAGTCAAGCCCTTTCATTTGATACCCATATTGAGGGAGTTGTGAAAAAATATATAATCCGCCATTTTGTAGTGGCGGCCATCTTGGACCGATTTTCATCAAACATAGCTAAGAACACTCCCGACAAATTCACCTTTCAAACAAAAAAAACAAAATTAAAATCGGTTCATCCATTCGGGAGCTACGATGCCACAGACAGACATACACACACACACACACACACACACACACACACACACACACACACACACAGACACGTCAAACTTATAACACCCCGTCGTTTTTGCGTCGGGGGTTAAAAAAGGTGCACAACGCCGTTAAAGAAGTTTTCATTTCAAAAATTCAATGCACATAAGCTTGTGGGGTAGGTATCGTTGGACGCCATTATTTAAATATATTAGTATAGGCTGATAAACACATTACCGTCCTTTGCGTTGCGCAGTCGGGTAAAAATAGTCAATAGTTCGCTCATTTGGAGAAACATCGACGTAACTGCTACTTTTCAAATTTTAGAGGAGAGTGATTTAAAATGAACTATTTTTTTGTAATGAGGTTATTGTCTCGTTATGAAGACCCTTGCCTATGTTTTTGTACTAAAAATGTGACTACACTAATGTAGCTTTATGTGTTATTCAAATAAGTAGAATATATAAATAGGTATTCTTATAAATTATAAATAAAAATATGTCGGTTACCTACAATTCCGTCATTGTTTCCCAAAGATTCAGTAAAATGCGCAGAGAGCCGTGCCGTGCATATATTTTTATGCTTTTATGACAAAATGAAACCACATTTTTTAAAGTAATCAAAATACGCATTTATTCTCAGCATTTATTACGTGTAATAAACTAAAAACCATAATTAAAAAAAAAAACAATTCTCAGCCTTCATCTGAGGAACTTAAACTTATTCTAGAGATAACCTTTATTTACAAATTAAACTTTAAGAATCAAGATAATTTAGAGATGGCACGAAAATCACAGCTTCATTAATGACGCCTACTTATATAAAATACTAGCTTCTGCCCGCGACTTCGACCGCGTGAATTTCGGCCCCCGACCCATCGCGTCGCATCGCATCCCACCGCTCCCCTCTCTTCTCTCACTCTTTCGAGGCTCTACTGAGCTCATCGAGCATTAAGTATACTGAAGTCCTCCATAGTCTCAGCCATGACTACGATATCGTCGACAAACCGAAGGTGAGCTATGTACTCGCCATTGATGTTAATGCCAGCCCCTTTCCAGTCCAGAACCTTGAAGACATCTTCCAGTGCAGCAGTCTCCCTGTCTTACACCTCGCTGCAGAAGGATAGGTTTCGAGGTCTGATCCTGGAGTCGGACCGACAAAGTCGTACAGACACGTCAGCACCTCGATGCACCTCATGCCAGAAGTAACAAATCATCTTCTTGTTTTTTTATATCAGTGATCTAAAAAATAAATCGAATTTTATTGTAATATGAAACAATTTAATTTAGACTTATGTACAAATACATATTTCTTACGGCCGCGAATCATATTTTAATCAACGTACAACTTAGTATTGACCAGCAAATTGCAAAAAACGTAAGAAAATTTGAATTTCGCGGGCTACCTTGGAGCATCCACCTTAACTTAATGTTGTTAACTTAACGCCAAACAATCAATAAACAAAGATCACTAAATTGCCTTTTTAAACGGCGCCGACTCAAAATTATTTAGGTCTACTTACATTAGTGTAGGAACTTGGTTATTAGGGTTGAATAAAAAAGGTTCGTTATTTTTTGCTTTTCAGTTTTTTCGGCGGTTTAATTTTTTTGTTAAAAAGTTTTTATTTTATATTTTTTTGTGGCTCTAATCTACTAATTGCCAAAGGGCAGGCATATGTGGCACTGTGTAGAGTAATAATACACAACTCGCATTCAAATCTGTGAGTGAACAATAAATCACCCCTCTTTTCCCACCCTTAGGGTTGGATTTGTGAAAAATAACTTTAATTTCGGAAGTCGGTGTCGTCGGGTTCGCATTTTCCTTGTTTGCCACCGACTTCCGAAATTAAAGTTATTTTTCACTTTGTAGTGTCGTTTTTGGAAGTCGGTTGTTTTTTTTTGCATAAAAGTTTTTATTATTTATTATGTACAAAAAACCTGTATACACTCAACAAAAATAATCGTCGCGACACCACACTGTTCAATGCGAAATAGAAAGGCGAAAGGAAAATAACTGGCTTGCTTTCTATAAGAGAGAGAGAGAGAGACATTATATTTTGTTTTTATGTTCTTTATGCGTCATGTTTACCGCAAATAAACGTTTTTTCTTTCTTTCAGATAGACAGAGAAACACGCGCACGCCGCACGGCTTACAACTATAGCAAAAGGTGTCGTTCCAACTTTTGGCCTTAATTTTTTCCGTCTAGCCCCCTTTCGCAACGCGCGATAAGGAACTTCGTTCCAATAATTACAACAAAAATGACTCTCATCATCATTTGCCTTGCCTTTTCCCAACTATGTTGGGGTCGGCTTCCAGTCTAACCGAATGCAGCTGAATACCAGTATTACTACAATAATGACTCTAATACTAAGTTATTGTTACGAATGAGGCAATTCCTTGCTACTCTAATATAGTACATACTAATTCCATGGGTTTTTTTTTTTTTTTGAGGATGGGAAATCATCAAATGACTCCTCCCGCTCTGGGTGGAGCAGGAGGGAGTGTCAGACTCTTACTGACTAAAACCCACCCGTGTTCCTTCCTTTAGCCCTTTATGTTCCAGGGCAGCGGTAACCCTTTCGGACAATCCCGCTACCCTGGCAGGCTTCGGCCCTATGGGGCCCCGTCACTCATGCTGACATCTCTTTCCATGGGTTACTTTGATTTCTTTTGTCAGTAGTCTATTATTATGTTACTTCTTTAGGTAGTCTGTGGTTGTCTGTCAGCACCACATAGTACAGTCGCCAGCACATCAAGCTACTACAATCTATCAAATTTCTTTAATAGATTTTCAACTATATCTCTGAAAAACTAAGGTTCAAGGTTGATTGGGAAAATTTGACAGTTTCGGGTAGCTTGACCTGCTGGCGTCTGTACATTTTTATATAGGTCAGCACCACAGAACACTATTCTCCTAGCGGAGGTCAGCACTTCAGCCAGTGTATAATCTACATGGACGTATCATGATAAACTATGACTTCAGCAGCTGTCTCCTGTCAGGCTGTCAGTTTCATTATTCCTACCTCTATGGTTTCATTAGTTCGGGCCAAAGCAAAGAGTAAATAAAGTATGAAAAAAAAAAAAAAAGGCGGGAAACTGTAAAAGTGTAAAGGCGCGTTTTTTCAAACAATTTTACTTAAAAATTCATTTATTGTATTATATACATTTTCTTTGTAAATATTCATATAAATAGTTTGTTCATAGTGTACATAATCCACTAGCACCCCGAAATGGGGAAAAAAAGGCGGAGGAAGGACGAAATGTCCGATCCTGACTTGCAACAGCAGCAGTTGGTAGAGTCTTCGGACTCTGATTCAGCGGAGTCTGAACAGACTATAGTAAGCTCCAAACATAATGATGCAAAGGATAAGTACGCCATATACAAGGTAAAAGGATACACACGCAAATATCCCGAGGAAACGAAACAAACGGACCTCATTGTATTTTTAACTCACAACGAAGAAAATATGTCATTTAGCGGTAGGGATCGTATGGCCCTATCAAAAGGTAAACCTTGGTAAAGGTAACCCGCCATGCTCCCGTAAACGGGAGCATGGCGTTTCAGGCGTCATGCATCTACGTACCATCAATAAATATAAAGTCGGCATAACATTTGATCTACCAAATAATGCTAATATGTTTTTACAGAATAAGAAGTTGTTAGATCAGTTGTCTCTTAGGGCAACTATACCGGCTGGAGATACCGAAGTAACGGGAGTCCTTACTTCGGTTCCCGTAGAAATGTCCAATAAACAAATTTTCTCATTGATTGGTAGTTCTAAAAATGTTATTCAAGTTAGGCGCTTCATGCGCAGGGTCAGAAGTGACGCTGGCGTAGCTTTCGTCCCTACACAGGCTGTTGCGGTAACCTTCGCCTCCACCATTCTTCCTCAGTACATTTACTTGGACTCATGGCGTCACGAAGTGAGTAAATACATACCACCAGTAAAACAATGCCTTAAGTGTCTACGATATGGACATATTGCCAAATTCTGTCGCAATACTGAGGTATGTTCAATTTGTACATTAAACCATAATTTTAAGAATTGTCGCGTTGACCCCAAGGATGCTAAATGCGCAAACTGCAAAGGTAATCACATAGCTATCTCCTCATCTTGTCCAATTAAAAAACAAAAAGTTGAAGAAAATAAAATCAAGTCACGAACTGTCACATACTCTGATCTTTTCGATAATAACGCATTCCCAGCTCTAACTGCTCGAACTTTAGATGTACAAATTAATAATTTAATGAAATCTGATAAATTTATAAGTACTTTAGTAGAAACGATTACAAAAATAGTTACCACTAAAGATGTACCTATTAACTCATCATCAATTAAGAGGCTTTAAAAACAACTCTAAGTAGGAAATTTCCTTCACCCTCCTAATGGATCTGTCAAACTTAAATATAGTTCAATGGAATGCACAAAGTCTTAATAGCAATAAACATATATTTATTAATTTCCTCTATGCACAAAATATACATATAGCAATCATTTCTGAAACATGGTTCAGACCTGATCAATCTTTTATAATAAAAAATTACAATATTGAAAGAAATGATTGCGGTAACAAACACAATGGAGTTGCAATTATAATTCATGAAAGTATTACATATACTAAAATTAACACCTATTTTGATAATTCGTTACAAAACATTTGTGTAAAAATTACAGTTAATAATAAAGAAATAAGTTTAGTCAGTTTTTATAGTCCTTTAAACTCTAATCCAGCTTTTAATAAAGGTGATTTTGATTCGTTGGTGAAGTCTATTCCAGGTCCTCTTATATTTGCTGGGGACTTTAATGCCCATCACACCTCCTGGGGATGTGTTTCTGACTCTCCAAGAGGTAGAGAAATCTTAGAAGTCATTGACGAAAATAATTTGGTTCTGCTTAATGATGGTCAAGCAACAACAGTTGGTTCACTAACATGGCGTCCCAATGCATTGGATTTATCCTTGGTTTCATCATCGTTGGCACTTAATTGTGAATGGTCTGTACATGATAGTCCTCTCGGTAGTAGTTATCACATCCCTGTAATCATAAAAGTAATGGTTAGCAGAAACAAAAATAATGTTTTATATGGGAATTGTTTGAATGCTAAACATTTGCCCATCTACCCAAATTATAAACTCGTAGATTGGCAAATGTATAGCAATTGTGTGGAAGAATTGTTAATTGATTTTCAAATAGAGCAGCAGCTGCAAATTCCAAAATAAATTCCAATAATTTGAATTGTTATATCAATACAAATACCACCAATCACACCTGCCATAGAAATAAGATTAAAGGACCTTCCCTTCCTTGGTGGAATCAAAAGTGTACAGAGGCTGTACAAAATTTCAAAACAGCATATATTCACTTTAAAGATAATCCAACAGAAGAAACTTATCTTCAATTTAAAAGGCTCCGGGCAGTTAAAAAACTCATTTTAAAAACAGAAAGACAAAAAAGTTGGTATTCTCTTTGTGAAACTTTTAATAGATGTACACCCTTAACTGTTATATGGAAATTTATGCGCAAATATAATAAGACATATATTTCTAATATCAATGAAAATGATGCATGGGTTTTAGATTTTTTAAAGAAATACACTCCAGACTTTGTGCCACATACTTCAAAAACTCTTACTGATAGTATTAATTCCAAAAATAGTTTTCTACTTGATCCTTTTACAATTAATGAATTATTATCTGCCATCTCCTCTCGAAGAGATACTGCTTATGGTCTTGATGGAATGCCATATATCTTATTTAAAAAACTAAGCATTGCAGGTTTAGAAACATTTCTAAAAATTCTTAATTTACTTTGGGAAAATAATATTATACCTCAAGATTGGAAAGTCGATTGTCTTGTACCAATTTTAACCCATTCGTTGCTACCAACGCACCATTTGCGTTGATCAAGATTACTACGTCATGCCACCAACGTAGGTACCATATGCGTTGAGTGTACTATATGAGGTTTTTTGCCATTACATACAAATGATAGAAATTTATTTAAAAATTTGGCAACATTCACGGCTAGAAATAATTTTTAAATGTGGAAACTGTTGGTTTCTGCTTCGGACTGTCATTCTTGTTTTGGTAAGGAAAAAACGGTCGGTGCTGTGAAGGTCGTATTTTAATTCTGGAATAACTGAAGTTTTATTGGGTGTTTATTGTATATTTGTGAATTGGGAGATAAAGTTAAGCAATATTCTTAATTTTATCATCTTTTTCCGCTGTTTCATCATGTATTTTTTAAATGAAATCACATGCACGCATACGGTGCGTTCATTGGCATAGCAGTAAAAATCTTTTTTGGATGGTTTTATGCATAACAAATCACGCCAAAATGTATGCACGTTAAATATATTACGACGTTGTTTAGATTACGACTAGTAGGTAAATGACTTACATACTTACAAAATATTTTGCAAGCTGGCATATATTTGACAAAGTGAAAAATGTAAAATTAAATTATAAACTCACAGGATTTTTATTAAATTTATTTTATGTAGAACTACCACAATGGTATTTAAATGCTATTCATCCTTAGGCCGAAATCTTTTGAAACTGAGTGCCTAGTGCGAGTTTGTTTATGTCGTTCGGCGCTCTGATTGGCCCGCTCCAAGCTAATCAACCAATCAGAGGGCTATGCGCGGTAACGTTTTGATCGCGTTAAAGTAAAAATAACTCGCACTCAGCACTCAGATATGTTGAAAGCGTATATGCAATCATATAATGTCAAATATGTCAAGAAAAATGATTATGCGTTCACAACATTCTTTCCTGTAAATGTTTCGGCAGTGCAAACGTGCGGTAACAAACACACACACACACAATGTTTCGCACTTATAATATTAGTAGGAGTAGCAGAAAATATTAATACTAAATTATAAATAAACATAGATTATATGAATAAAGAAGGCAAGTACATATATTGACATATCTTGCTTGCTTGAACATGTTGCATAATACTATCCAAACGTCAACGCAAACGGTGTGTTCAAGGGCACTTACGATTTAAATTCTTTTACTAGTGCCACCAACGCATTTGTTGCGTTTACCATTTTTGGGTGGGTTTTTTTTATTTAGGGTTTTTTTTAAATTAAAAAACACATTTTGTTGAGGATGGCTATAGGATGCTTGTAATTGAAAGTACGATCACAGCTTTAGCGTATATTTTTAACCATTTTTTACACACAGTGACATTAAAAGACAGAAGAATAAATTTATAGAAAAATAAACAATCAATATAAAAAAGGTTGGTTGCTGGTCGTCAACATGGCCCCCGACGGTGTGAAGGCACCAATTTACTGGCAGGCGACCAGCAACACCACCTTGCGAGTGGGTCGACGCAGCACGCCCCCCTTCGTAGTGACGTCCACCACTCTCACTATTCCGTCTTTCCCCGGGTGCACTGCCGCGATTCGCCCACGAGGCCATTGGTTCCTGGGCAGCATGCCATCCGCGATAAAAACTAGATCGCCCACCCTAAACGGACGAGCCTCCTGCAACCGCCTCCTGGGTGTGAGCGTGGGCAGGTACTCTCGTACGAAGCGCTGCCAGAAGTGGTCTGCTAACCTCTGCGCCTTTCTCCAGTTAGCACGTCCGATCAAGTCTGCGTCGTCGAACATATTTATGTCAGGCTCGCTGCTTGGGGTACCAATTAAGAAGGTGAAGGGAGTTAGGGCGTACTCCGCGTCCGCATCCACTGAGACATGTGTCAGGGGTCTTGAATTTATTGTGGACTCCGCCTCTAGGAGCAGGGTGTTTAATACCTCCTCCTTGGGCGTCCTTTCCTTCAAGGTCACCGCCATGGTACTCTTCACCGAGCGTACCAGCCGCTCCCAACAGCCCCCCATAAATGGTGCAGATGGGGGAATGAATCGCCATTTTATTCTTCTATCAGCGCAAAAATTGAAGAGCTCTGGCAGCATCTTTGCTGCGCCGACGAATGAAGTCCCGTTATCGGAGTAGATCGTTGTCGGGCATCCCCTTCTAGCGATGAACCGTCTGAGTGCCATCAGGGCGGAGTCCGACGATAAGCTCTCCACGATCTCCAAATGCACGGCTCGCACCGTCATGCAAGTAAAAAGTGCAATCCATCTCTTGGCGGTGCGTCTGCCAATAGAGACGCTCAGGGGGCCAAAATAATCCAGCCCTACGTGGGTGAAAGGGCGCTGGTGATGTGCTAACCTGGCATCTGGCAAGTCTCCCTCTGGTGGTGATTCCGGCTTAGCCTTCCGATTGCGGCAGAACTGGCATCTCTGCGAGGTTCCTCTGACGGCTGGTCTGAGACTTAGTATGTAGAACCTCTGGCGCAGCTCATTGACCACTAGCTCGTTATGTCCGTGGGCGTACCTGACGTGATAGGAGCATATCAGTAGCTTGACGATAGGATGTCGGCCATCTAGGACTATTGGACGCGGCTGTACATGCTCTGCGACGGCGGCAGTGCGACCAGAAAGACGAAGGAGCCCGTCTTCACCGAGCAATAGCGAAAGGTTCCGAAGCCTACTATCACTCGAAACGGAGCGTGCTGTTAGAACGCGTGTCAAATCCTCGGGGAAGGAATCTAGTTGAACTTTGCGAAACAAATGGACCTCCGCAACGTTGAGATCTGCAACGGAAAGGGCAAAGAGGTTGCGAGCATCCCGAAGTGCGTTTAGAGAAAATTTGGAATTTGGGTGCAAAACTGATCGAAACTTGTCTAAACACTGATGAGTTCGCGCTGTAGCGCGAAGCAACCGGGTCCAACTGCTAAAGCGTTGATGATCCGCAACTACCGGAAAAGGTAGCTTTCGCGTTGAAGCAACTATCAGTCCCACCGAATCAGAGTCTCTTTTCAGTTCTTCGGTCACCAGAGGGGCGGCACACGTCGGTTCATTTGGCCAGTCAGAAGGTGGAGACAAAAGAAAAGTGGGTCCTGTGAACCAACGTGAGGAAGTCGTGAAATTGTGAATGTCTCGCGTAGCGTCGTCTGCGACGTTTAAAGCCGTGGGAACGTATTTCCAACTCTGGATGTTTGTTGACTCAGCTATCTCTCCCACCCGGAACGAGACAAAGGCTTTAAATGTGCAAGCGTCGCTACGGAGCCACTTCAGAACGGTTAAAGAATCCGTCCAAAAATAAATTTGATTAGGTTTTCGTCTGTGCGCTTCCGTCACATAGACGCTAAAACGTGAAGCGATCAGGGCAGCCTGGAGCTCCAATCTCGGGATTGAAACGGGTTTCAGAGGCGCTAGCCTACCCTTTCCCCCAATCAGGGATAAGCTTACGTTGTCGTCGTCGCCTGTGAAGCGCCAGTAGGCCACGCAGGCATACGCGCGTTCACTGGCGTCAGCAAAGACATGAAGTTGGGCATTTTTAATGCGTCCGGTGCCGCGAAAGTAGCATCGGGGAATGGAGCTGTTGTTTAAAATTTGAATCTCTAGCAACCAACTTTTCCAACCTTCAATAAAGTTAGCCGGCAGAGTTTGATCCCAGTCAATACCTAACTTCCAAGTTTTCTGGAATAGTGCGCGGCCTTTCATAATAACGGGAGTTAAAAAACCTGAGGGGTCGTAAATGGTCATCAGCAGGGACAAGACTGTACGTTTTGTATACTTAGTAGGGACCTTTGGAGGAGTCTTGACGAAATGAAGCTTGTCCTCGCTAATGTTCCACGTAAGACCTAAAACGCGAATTTGTGAGGGAGACGTCGGGCCTAAGCTCACCTCAGTAATAGCGTCTGTCGCATATAAGGCGGTAGGGATTAACGCTAAGGCTTCCTTGCAATTTGAAACCCAAGAACGCATCTCGAAGCAAGCCGCCTTATGTATGGACCATATTTCAAAGGCTCGCTGTGCTGCCTCGCTGATGCTATCAAAACTCCCTAAGAAGTCGTCCATGTAATGGTCTTCGACGATAGACTGCACGGCGTCCGGATGTCGTGACTGAAATAGACTAGCGTTTTTGTTTTTCACCCATAGCGCAGTACACGGACTGGACGCTGCGCCGAATATCATCGAGGACATACGGAATTCCTGAAGCGGCAAATCGGGACTATCTCTCCACAAAAAACGTTGGGAGTCCCTATCCTCGGGTCTGATTTTGATTTGCGGGAACATCTCCCTGATGTCTCCCGCCAAGGCAACCGGGCCTTCCCTAAACCTCATGGCGATGCTAAGAAGCGGCTGGAGTAAATCGGGACCAGTCAGCAGAAGCGAATTGAGGCTGATGCCTCCGCACTTCGCCGCTGCATCGTGGACAACTCGCAGCTTCTTTTTGTGCGGGTGGATAACTCCAAAGTGTGGAAGATACCACGGGACCAGACCGGACGGCGGACTCTGACATAATTCAGCGTATCCTTTGCTAATCATACCTTGAATATTTTGCTTGTAGGCATCGGCATACGCACCATCCTTAGCCATTTTACGCTCGAGGTTAGCAAATCTAGATAAGGCAAGGTCACGACTTTTAGGGACGCGTGTGATATTATCGCGCCATAATAGGCCCACTTCGTACCTACCAGAATCTAGGCGCTTGGTAGTTTCCTCTAGAAGGTTTAAAGCACGTTGTTCGCTTGCACTACGATGGTCTACCTTTGTTATTCCTATAGAGTCTAGTCGAAAGTATTCCTTGATAAGGTTGTCCAGCGAAGAATCGTTGTCGACAGCGACGGATATATGGTTAATGGATGTTGCAGCGTTAGATCTGCCGGAAATATGTCCGTAAAGGACCCACCCTAGCGCGGTGTGAGCGGCCGCGGGTTGATCACGAGTACCATGGCGGACCGCAGAAGGGAGTGACAGGTGCCAATTATCCGCACCTATTAACAACATGGGCTTCGCGTCATCGTAACACACGACGTCGACCAAGTCAGATAAATAATCGTACCTGGCTACGTCGGATAAACGTGCGGACTGCCTATTTATGCCCAAGTTGTGAATGGATCGCGCTGTGATTTCGAAGCTGGCCGCACTATGTAGACCCTTTACTTTGATGTTGACATAACTCACATCAGCCTGCGTACTCAATCCGCCAATACAGTCAATATTCAGCCTACACCTAGGGCCCTCAGCTCCCACAGAGTTCGCCACGGATTGGTCTAACAGAGTCACGGAACTCCCGTCGTCAAGTAGGGCATACGTGTTAACGCTTCCCAGGGGTCCAGAAATAGTAACTGCTATTACCTTTAAGAGTGGCTTAAGGCAAGATGAGTTCAGTGGAGCAGAGTTGTGGGCCACGGTGACCGATTGCTGCTCGTCCTTTGACGCACTTGGCTTCACCTTGGGGTTGGCGATTTCCGTGGCTGAGTGTACCTCTATATGGGCTGTCGTCACAGGTTGGGTTCTATGTAAGAGGGTGTGGTGCCGCTTTTCAACCGGGCAGCCTTCGATCTCACACTTCTTCTTGCAGTGGCGATATTGATGAGAGCCTTTTCTTAGACATCTACGGCAAATCTTTTTCTCAATCACCCATTGCCATCGATCGTCCAGAGACAAAGATTTAAAAACTTCACAGTCGCTTACCTCGTGTTTACCATCATGACAGTACTGGCATGAGTAGAAACTTTTCAGCTTTGAAGTGTTTGACGTTGTCGCAATTGCGTAAATCTTGTCTCTGAATGTTTTGACGGGTTGACATGGACTTTTGACAAGTGTCGGCTCTGGCACTATGACATCGAATTTAATTTGTAATTTTGCCTCGATTTCGAGGAAATCGGCCAAAATTTCTAATTTAAACTTACCAGAGCCAACCCTTGGCGATGCAAAATCTCTCCATTTGGATCTGAGGAGTGGAGTCAACTTACCTACGATGATGTTGAGGAGGTCCGGTGAAGCAAGGTGCTCGGGCAAATCCAACAAACGGATGATTTCGACGCAGTTGCGGATGCGACAGGCAAAGATGTTCAGCTCTCGCGCAGACTCGTACAAACTTATTTTAGGAAGGGCTTTTACCACAGATATCTGGTGTAGAACGATGACTTCCGGCTGAGCGAATCTGGTCTCTAGCGCTTCGACAATCTGCTCCGGGTCGTCAGCTGCTATCAGTCTGATGGAGACTGCCTCTCTGGCAGCTCCGTGCAGCGCCACGCCAAGTCGTGTGATGTTGTCACTAGGGGAAAAGTGCATCTTGGATTGTTCGTATGACTTCTTGAAGTGGAACCAATCCGAGACGTGACCATCAAACTTAGTGATATCACAAACCTTTGTTGTCTTCTTCCCTGTGCCTGTAATTGCGTCGACCAGCTGATTAAATGATGTAGCTAGATCTGGGCTAAGATTTTTATTTTTGTAGTAACAATTGTTATCTTTAATACGTGTGCCTAAACCTAGTGCGTGTGGCGTGTGTTCAGCCGGCCCAACTGATGAGTACTCGCCCACAGGGAGCGTACAGACACAGGGGACAGGGTGCGTCGATGTACCAGCCGGGGCCGGATGCATTGGCAAGTGGGCAGGAGCCTGGCGAGGAGGCGCACAGGTGAGGACAGGGCGCGTCAGGGCACAGGGGACCGGGCACGGCGGGGCACGGTCCAGAACGTCAAGAACAGGATGTGTCACTGTCACTGGACCATCCCCATAGGCCGTGGCGGGCGTCGAACGCGGCAAGGCCGGCGGTACAACGCTAGAAAACCTGGGCTCGCTTGCCCCCCTGTCGACAAATGAATGCGCTTTATTATCTTGCTTAGGAATCGTATTAAATGATTTAGTTAGCCATTTTTCGACTCTGTGCGAAGATCGGGAGCACTGGGAGTTGCCCGAGTGGCGGGATCCTCCGTGTATCGAGTTGGCCTGAATAGCGGCCAGCTTCGCCTGCAGTTCTAACTCCGCAACGGCGTTTTCACGCTCCGCTTGGGCATGGTCACGCTCCGCTTGGGCATTTGCGAGCCGACGAGCGTGCTCCGCCTTGGCGGTCAGTATTTGTGCTTTTAACGTGCTGCTAGAGCGGCCTGACCGTGCGCTCTGTGGTATGATGCTTGACGAGGTCCTGCTGGCGGGTGGTAAGGTCTCGTTAGGGTTGGCGCAGGGCGGAGCCGGCGCTATGGCGCCTTCGGTGGAGGCACCGCCCTCCTGAGGAGCACCTATTGGAACGATACCTGCTGTACCAGTCTTCGCCATGGCGGCCTGCGTCTGTGATCTTGTGGTGGGCATTTCCAAAGTAGCCGTTTACTTCTGACACCAATGTTGAGGATGGCTATAGGATGCTTGTAATTGAAAGTACGATCACAGCTTTAGCGTATATTTTTAACCATTTTTTACACACAGTGACATTAAAAGACAGAAGAATAAATTTATAGAAAAATAAACAATCAATATAAAAAAGGTTGGTTGCTGGTCGTCAACACATTTAATTACGTATTTTCTATTGTAATCATTAAAAATATTAAGTGGCACCCAGGTGATGTTTTTAAAATTTAAGTGGCAATGAATGGGTTAAAACCAGATAAGCCAAAGTTATGTCCTGAGTCTTATCGTCCCATAGCACTTACTTCTTGTGTTGGAAAATTATTTGAACAATTGTTGAAGCAACGTTTAGAGTTTTATGTAGAACAAAACAGTATCTTACCCTCTAATCAATTCGGTTTTCGTAGGAATCGGTCTGCTAGGGAAAGTGTTTGTCAATTACAGCTTGATATTCATAACTCATTATTGGCAAAAAAAAATTTGGTTGGAGTTTTCTTTGATGTTGCAGGAGCTTTTAATAGTGTAAATGTAGATATTCTTTGTCATGAATTATCGCAAATAGGCATTCCTGTAAAAATTATAAACTGGATTAAAAGTTTTTTGAGCAACAGAGAAGTATTTACTAAATTTAATAGACATCTCTATGGTCCTAGATTCTCGTCAAAAGGAGTTTGTCAAGGCGGTATACTATCACCTTTAATATTTATATTATATTTACGTAGATTAAATCTTATTTTAGGGACTCAGGTCAAAAATCTACAGTTTGCAGATGATTTGGTTGTTTATACATCTGGGAATAATTTATCACAAACAGTCCAAATAGTCAATGATGCATTGGTAAAACTTTATGAATATTTTTCTTACCTTGATTTAAATGTTAATCATTCCAAGTCCAAAGTTGTTATGTTTGGTAAACAGTGTCATAACATGCCCAATGTGCAATATAATAATTGTGCATTACCCATTTCACTTGAGGTTAAATTTCTGGGGGTTCTTTTTTCATATAATTTAACCTGGAATAATTACATAAAACATATTATTAGTAAAGCAAATAAATCTTATAATGTACTGAAATCTCTGTCTGGCTCATATTGGGGTGCAGACCCAAAAATTTTGTTACTGTTGTACAAATCATTAGTTCGTAGTCATTTTGAATATGGTTTCTATTGCTTCGCTGCAGATGTTAAAATTGTAAATAGTTTAGACATTCTTCAAAATAAATGTTTGCGTGTAATAACTGGGGCATTCAGAAGTACTCCTATAAATGCAATGCAGATTGATTGTAATGTTCCACCATTAAACATTCGATTTAATTACTTAAAAGAAAGATTTATACTAAAACTTTATAGTGTATCTAGTAACAGTCTTCTGGTCAATTTGCTCCATTCAATTACTCCTTTAGTTTCTGAACAAATTTTTATGCTACAAGGTCTTCAAAGTCTCGTAAATTTTATTCAAAATTTGAATATCCATCAATCCAAACATATTTTGCCTTGCTATGAAGGAACTTTTATTGGTAAATTTCCAGCTATTAATATAATTTTAAAGAAAAAAACGGACTTGTCCACAAAAGAGGAAGTAAATGCAATGTTATCTGAGTGGTCAGATCATAAATTTGTTTATACAGATGGTTCCAAGAATGATAGGGCTGTGTCTTTTGCCATATATGAGCCCTCCTCAAATATAGGCATTGGTCGAAAAATTGACAAAAATTCAAGTATTTTCACAGCTGAAGCTGTTGCTATTTTGAGTGCTTTGAAACATATTGAAAATTATAATTCAGGACATAATAAATGGATTGTCGTAAGTGATAGCATGAGTGTTCTGGAAAACTTGGCAAACAACAAATTAAATGCTAACACTAATTATATAATTTATTTAATAAAACAGTTATGGGTGGAATTATATCAATCAAATATTGTAGTTAGTTTTGTGTTTTGTGCCTTCACACATTGGTGTTGTAGGGAATGAAAAGGTAGACTATTTGGCTAAAAAAATTGTTGATTTAGAAGAATTAATTCCCAATCCTGACCCTGAAATGGATGTTTTCATACCATCTACAGATGCAGTTAGTCTTTTAAGACAGCGCATGTGTCAAGAGTGGGGAAAACATTCATACCAGCGCACTCAGGCTGAAAATAAAGGTACTTGGTTTGCTACCTTAGATGTTCAAATAAACTCTATACCTTGGTTCTGCAAATATAACAAATTCATAAATAGAAAATTTTATTCAATTATCAGTCGCATGCGTTTTGGTCATTGTCGTTTAAATTATCATCTTCATCGCCTTAGAATGGTCAATTCTCCTAACTGTGAGTATTGTCAATCACAAAAAATTCAGTCACTACATCATATCTTCTTCTTTCGTGTGTTGTGAGTGAGTTGAGTGTTCGTCTTTCAACATTCAGCGCCTTGTGTTGTCGGATGAACTGCTTAAAATTTATAGTAAGCCTGACGAGGTCCCGCAATGCATTCAGGAGCTACTTAAGAATGTCTCAGCTTATTTATACTTATACAAATTTATAGTAGAGACTGTAAATGATATTTAGTTATGTAGGTATTGGGTTTTTGTTTTTAAAGATTATTTGTTTATGTACTTTAATAATACTTACTAAGTTTAAGTATAATTCACGAAAAATGTAAATAAAATAAATAACTTGTTATATGAGGAGATAGCTCGGAAAATACTGGAAATGGACGAAATAAAATGAAAACAATGATGAAAATTGAAAACATGTAAAACGCTAATGTTCAAGAGTCAAGACAATGTCAATAGGTAGGTACTTGAACTGCCTATGCCTATGCCTATTGGCAATTGACATTGACAAATGACAGAAAAATGGATTTGACGTAAAGACAAAAATAAAATAATAATAATAATAATAATAATATCCCTGGACATTTCACACAGCGCCATCTAGTCCCAAGCTAACTAACTAATGACTAACTATTATAAATAGGAATAAGTACGAAAGACATATTAAATAAAATAAATAATTGAATGAGCATATAAACGAAAGACATTATTGTTTTTAAACTTACCACGTAAGAAATTGTACACGGAAGACTAGGCGGTATGGTCGAAAGACTTTAGCCTGCCCATTATATGGGCGAAAAAAAAAAAAAAAGTAAATAAAGTATTATGGTTCGGGCAAAAATCATGGAAAAAGTAGAATTTTAATTTTATGGGATGGAATAGATTATAAATAGTAAATTTGCTACCCCACAGAAAAATTAACCGGACTTTGCCTGTGTACCTATTATAATTTAGTTCGATTCAGAGCTTTTAGGCAAATAATAATATGACATTGTGTTGGTGTGTGATTGCGTTATAAACAAACGTATTATTTACATAAACCTATGTAATAAGGAGAAGTTTGAACCTTATTTGAAGTATTTACTGGCTCTCTCTCTCTTGAGTTACACTTTAAACAGAAATCATCACTATATTTCTAATAGACACAACTTCAAAATGGGAGGTGGAGATTTGGTAAGGTTTTCTATTTATTTGATCTAGGTCATAGTGTTGTTGTACAGATCTGTTTTGGTTGTAGGTGCTAACTAAAGTAACAAATTATTGATACCAGAACCACGTCTAAAAGCTATTTACTTTCTACTCTTGACTCCTGATGTGACTCTGACTAGCACTTTTTTAATAGCTAACAATTTCTCTGTTACTCTTCTAGAATTCTAAGAAGTCATGGCATCCAAATACGATGAAAAATCAGGAGCGTGTGTGGAAGGCGGAACAGGCTGTAGCCGAGGAGAAAAAGAGGATGATGGAGTTACAACGTGAACGTGCAGAAGAACGGGATCGTGCTGAATTGAACAGTCTAATGAAACACAGCAGTAATTCCCCTGCTAATGACAACCGTTTGTCATGGATGTATGATGTAGGCAACTTCCTTTTTTAGTTTGTTGATAGTTAATTTTAAATTGCCATGTTACAAGATTAAAATCGTCCTATGATGAATGTCTGCATTTTTAGGGTTCCGTAGTCAACAAGGAACCCTTATAGTTTCGCCATGTCGTCTGTCTGTCTGTCCGCTGCTTAGCTCAAAACCTATTGGTACTAGAAAGCTGTAATTTGGCATGAGTATACACCTTAATGACGGCGAAAAAGTAGTAAAATAAAATTTTGAAAAAAATAATTATTCAGGGTACCTCCCGTACATCTAAAGTGGGGATGATAATTTTTTTTTTCGTCCTTCCCATAGTGTGCGATATCGTTGCATAGGTCTTTCAAAAATATTAGGGGTTTGGGAAGACCGTTTTTAGATTATGTAAATTGTTCGTGACTTATCAAGCTTTAAAGTACCAATTTTCGTTAGAGTCAAGTGTGCCCCCGCTCTTCCAACAAAACGGTTGTAGTTAGAAATTCAAATGTCACGGCAGTAGTACCTATATATAACGAAGTTTAAAGGAAAACTATGAAACTTAGTGGGCTTTACAAGTTTACTAGTAATAGTCGACCAATTGTATTAGACTCGAAAATTTCGAACAACTCCATAGAAATGTTGATAGATGGCGCTAAGCGTCAGTTGTATAAATAAGTTTTATAAAAAAATACAGTTGCTACCTTATCCAAACCTCAAAAAAAAAAAAAACTTTCTATGCAAAATTGTCGGATGAGGTGAGGATTTGTATAGGAAGTCAAATTAGGTAGGTAGTCATGTTTGGCTTTTAGTTAGAGCATGGTACGAAACTATCAGTCAGTGAATACGACCTGCACTTGGCTGTTATAAAAACTACGGAACCCTACACTGCGCGTGGCCCGACACGCACTTGACCGGTTTTTTACTCTAGTTTCTGGCTATATTTTTGTTACTTTTTGTCTGCTTATTTTGACTACCCAGGAGAACATATGTAAGATGATTTATTTTATTACAATTATGTTATAACTGCGTAACCAGTTATATAAAACATAATTATATTTTTTTTTTCAGAAACCTGATAAGAAAGTTGATCAAGAGGCATATTTACTTGGTAAATCAATTGATAAAAATGCTGAACAATCAGAAAAACAGGAACAAGATGTGATCCCAGCTGTATCCAGAAGAGTAGTTGGCTCCAGTATGCTAACTTCAGGTGGCGACACACAAGTAGATATGTCTCGGAAGATTCGTGAAGATCCCTTACTTTTGATTAAAGAACGTGAGCGCGCCGCTCGTGCTGCCTTGTTGAACAATCCCTTACAACGTCGCCGGCTGGCTGAGTTACTGAGAAAAGAACAGGTAGATGTCCTCTTATAATAATAAATATTTTCTTTCAGATCAAAGATCCATAATATGTTGTTAGTAAAAGTCTTAATCTTAAGTTAATAAAAACCACACACTATATACAAAAATTGAAACAACTGAATACTACTTGTGTAGCCGAATCCTGTGAGCCAGCATGGGGCTACCCTACCTCTCAATACTGCCATATCTTATTTGTTTTATTCTAATTAAATGAATCATTTCCGTAAAATATGCATGCATTTACAATTCACTGTATTTTATGAATGATTGTTTAGTACTTTTGCTGGGCTAAAATTAATGGCAAACACAATATATCTGACATTAACATATTTGAGACTAAATCTATCAAATTGGTGCATAGCGCATATAGTAACTGTATTAATAAAGGATTGTTACAATTTATAAAGCGATGTATAGAAAATACTGATTTTAAGACAAATATTTTTGTCAGTAAAGTTGTCATAGCGTAAAGAGATTTAAGATAGGTAAGTACACTATAGAGGCTATGCAAAGAAATGTCATAGAAAAACTGTGATCCTATGTCTCAGTGACGCCATCTAACATAATATAGCAAAATTAGAGCTGCAATAGGGTAGTTGCCTGGGTAAAAAAATAATAAATATATTTAGTCCGTCAGTTATCGAAAAATAATGGACACGTATTTTTACTTTGTCAATCAAACAAAAAATGACAAAGATAAAGCGCTTCAAAATTCGGGAGTGGGGGGTCGTGAGTGTGTCGTCACTTGCTTGCAAAAATGTCCCGAACAAGTGACGTCACGCGGAAATCTTTAACGGGCGATATCTTCATCATTTTTTATATAATTGACAAAAGAAAAAATACGGGTTTTTTTATGAATCGATTTTTTTAGGAAAATAGCCTATTGGGAACATCAAATAGTAAAAACTAATTAAATTTATTAAAATATATTCCGCTATCACACGGTAGGTTGCCAGTGTGGTCAGTGTTGCCAGATCCGATTTTCAATCCGTGGATTAAGCCTGAAAACCTTATATAGTTTAATTAGGTAAATAAATATTGAAAACTAAACAAATTAAGCAAAACTTGTCTCAGACAGTAAAAACTATTTTATGATTTTATTCGTTCGTTGTTCGTTTCGTTCATTGTCCGTGTCACCGTCTATGGCTAGGTATCAGTATCAAGTGTGTTTTTATGTACACTTTAAAATAAAATAATTTAAATGTGCTTTGCCTCCGAATTATCATAGCACTCAGTTAAAGATTTTTGTGTAAAGTAGACCTATTATGTCACAAAACGCTTTTTTTTTTGCAATTAATTGTCTGTTGCATTTTGTTTTTAGAAAAACAATTATTTTTACACTTTTGTTTGCAAAGAATTGTAAATTTTATTAAATCGATATACGTAAATCCGAGGCGAGGTCCAAAAATTCGTAGAACTACGAATAAATTCGTAGGTCTGGCAATGCAGGGTGACGCTAAGTAGAAACTATAAAACCTGTGGTAGGGATTTTATCATTTAGTTAAAAGGTATCGATAATATTGAAAAAAGTCACAAGACAATTTTTTCGCATTTGAATAGATTTAAATAAGTGCCAAAAAGGAAAGCAATAAATTGATTAGTAGTTTCAATGTTTACAAGTTATTTATCTATAAAATTATTTTTACATACAAATGAATAAACGATCGTTATTATGGTCTAGTGATCCAAGTGTCAGACTGCTGTTCACGAAGACGGGTTCGATTCCCACAGGAGACAAATAATGTGTGATGAATATAAGCGTTTGTGTTGGTCCGGGTGTGTCTTATGTATTATAAGTATTTATTAACAAAAGCAAGTATTATATCCATTGTTTAGTACCCATAGTACAAAGCTCTGCTCTTTGAAGCAAACGGATCAGTCGACCTTACGTACGTACAAAATATAAAAGTAAAAACACTTATATTGAAGAAATTACGGGCCTTCTACTTAAAAATCTCATAAATGATGATCGATCAAATAATGATAGCGACTACTACCAACAGATCAGAGCATGGGCTGCCATGCTACCTATGTCCCCAACGTCAGACCTACCATTGACGAACTTTTAAAAGTTGTAAACACACTCCCACAAAGGATCAATAAAATAAATTTTAACCGGATTACATCGCGTTCTTTCTTATTTTTTTTTCCTTTTGCTCGGCTTCTAATAGTCCTAGGCCTTTTTTCAAGAATTGGGCTTTAAAATGCAAAAACAAATCTCCGAATCCAACGGGTAGTTCCCGAGATTAGCGCGTTCAAACAGACTCTTCAGACTATTAGTATAGATTGACAAAAAAGTTTAGCTCTGCAACATACGCCGTTAGAAAAAAATGTGATTTACTGATTTAGAGACAGCCCGTTTATTATGCTTTAGTTCGGTCGTACAGTATTCTGCTGTGGGGAAATGCCGCCGGCATTATACTATTTGTTTTACAAAAAAAGGGCAATTCGTTCAATTTATAAATTAAATCCTTCTGAAAATGACATGATTATATTCAAACAGTATTATATTTTAAGTGTTATTTATAATTTACTTTAATAAATATTATCGATAGCAAAATCGACACATCACACGCGATAACATCACATCTCAACAAGGCAGTAGTAAAACTATTCAGCAATAGAGGGCGGTTATTACAAAATTAGCAAATTGTCTAAATCTATTTATGAAAATTATTTAATTGTAATTACTGAGTAAATATAAATAATTCATACGTAAATAAACCGAAGTTAGGTCCAGTTGCTTTACCATAAAAAGATTTGCAGTATCGTAATGCGCAACTATATTATATTTAATCATATTCAATATTTCCTCATACAATATTTTTCTTTTGGTGGACAGGAATGCGTCTTGACACGCAGGCGTACCACACTAGACTGAGCACAGAACATAATATATTCTAGGGAGAGACTGAGCGATTTTTGACCATTAGGACAAATGTAGCGGATTAATTATTATATTAATTAGTCTGTAATGTCCTGTCTATTGTTAAGTAAATAATTTAATGTCTTTATCATGGCGCTAGTAGAGTACCAAATAAATAGTGAAAGTTATGATTTTAATTTAAAAAAGTTATACGTACCAAAGAAATATATATGTAGTTGAGCACCTTAAGTTCTTTATTTGCTTGCACTTATTACAAAACATGCTTTGCCAACATTAAGAATAAAAAATAATTTTGTATATGAGCTGGATTGGTTAGAAGAATGAAACATTATATTGATAACTTAATACATTGACACTATTGACATAAGTATATATATCTTAAAAAAAGTCAGACCACAGACCACTAAATAGATTTTATGGCAATATAATGCCACAGACATGACGATGATTGCACCACACATCATTAGATTTAATGTGTGCAACTGCAATATTGATCAGTCACAAATATGAATTTTCCTTGTATTTTTCGTTTTTGTTTAGCAGTTTTAAAAGGTAACATTGTAACTTATGTGACTAACATGTTGCACTAATGAGGGAATCAAAATGTACCCATTTGAAAATTACTCGACCTATTTAAATCCTTACTGTGCCTACATACATACAAAAATGTACTACAATAATATATATTTTTTGTAGGATTTAAGAAAAGAAAGCAAATCCAAGAAATCACCCAAAAAGAAAGATAAAAATCTTGATAATCTGCTTGCAGCCAAACTCAATGCTCTAGGGGGACAGAAAAGTATAGATTTGGCAACTCTTCTAAATTCTGACGATTCCTCACCGGACTCATCGCCAGATGGCAAAAAAAGTAAAAAGAAGAAAAAGAAATCAAAACAGAAAAAGAAGAAAAAAGAACGTAAACACTCATCAGATAGTGATAGTGATCATGATACATCATCAAAATATAAAAAGGAAGGCAGGACTGACGATACAAAAAGCAGTAAAAGATCGTCCGAACATCGAGGTGACAAGAAGGAATCCCGAAAAAGGAAAAGTTCTGAAAATGAAAAGTATTCAGACGGTGAAGTTACACCTAAGAAATATAGAGGAGATACTCCAGAACGGCATGTTCCGAGGCGTGAATATGAGGCAGATTACAAGAAAGCGCGTTACGATGATAAGAAAAGTTATAAGAGTGGACATTATTCTGGAAGGCAGCACACTAGAGATGATGAAAGGCAAAGTAAAGATGTAGAAAAAAGGGAAAATAGAAAACGTGGGGGCATGACTGGGGACGAGAGAGCTGCTAGATTAGCAGAGATGGCGGCAGCGGGAGCGGAGCGGGAGGTGCAGCGCGGGCGCCGCGTGGCCTCGCAGCGCGCCGCCGAAGCCGCGGCCGAGCGCGCCGCGCCCGCACCCCGCTCCGCGCAGCCGCGCGCGCTGCCCGACTCGCTCGAGAGCCGCCTGCACTCCACCAGGCATTATATACAACGTGACAAGCGCCATATGAATGAACATTTCGCTCGACGATAACAATTTTATTCTAAGTAAAAAGAGTTCGATAGAATATACTTGCTCCGCAAGTGGCACTTTAAAACTTGGCTAGTTCGGAAACCTGAACTCAGTGTCGCGGCGTCACTTTAGGGTTGATTTTTCCAACGCCAGGTAATTTTATCGGACGAATAATTTTGAATTTTTAACCATTCTTCCATACAAAATCTGGCAGACGTAAATTATATTCCACGAATAAAAATTATCTGTCGATTTAAAAATCAGCCCTAGTTTTTGAATATCCAATGTTACGTAGAAAACCAATCTACCTCTTTTTACATATAATATCATTGGTCAAGGAAAATAAATGTAAGCTCTCAATAAAATCATAATTATTATTGTGTTTAATTATTTTAATGATAATATAAATATATTTTTTATTGATTCAGTAATGTTAATCTATTATATTTTGAAGCAACCGACACTTCTTCATTTTACATCTTGTCAATCCAGTGGAATCTTCTCTTTTACAATCTGTAACAATTTAATCGATATTTTAGTAACTTTGAACTGTTATTACAAAAAAGCAAAATTAATTTGACAGTTGTAGCTGTTTTACACGACATGAGTAAGCTTTGTTTTAACAATTTTCTAGCTTGTCCAGTTGTACTTTTTACATCTAAATAAAGATAAACTTTTAGAGGCTATCTCTCTATCTCATATTGATTTTTTCAAATATTCCATTGTCCAACAGAGAGATTCTATGGTAGTACTTAACATTCCTTCGTTTCCATAATAAGCTACTCTCAAAATATGCCTTTCCTAAAAAAAATGTGAGAAGTACAGTCGTAATCAACATTTTTTAAATGTAATAAATATAAAAGAAAATTATTTGTATTATTTCTCCCTTTTTAGAGTATGCGTTACCCCAGCAAAATAATGTCGAAAATAGTCATTTAAATCTTATAAATAATTAGTCGCCCAGCTTCTGTAATTGTTGCGCACATTTTTAAATTTGTTAAAAGATGATAAGAAAATATGTACAAAAGATGATAAGAATCCGCTTAACCATTTCCGAGACCCAGCACAAACGTTACTCCAGCAGGATCTCGAATAGGTAACTTCGCAGCCGAAGAAAGAGCAAATATAAAATAAGGTGCAACATTTACCTCGTTGAGACAAATAATTATAAAGCTAATATTTGTTTCAATATTCCCATTAAAAAAAAAATGTCTGGCTGCGGTAACGTTATAAACGTTACCCCAGTAGGAAATGTTTTTGTGAAATACCTATAAAACTATAAGCGCAACGTGCGCAACAATTACAGAAGCTGAGCAATTATTTATAGGATTTAAGTGACTATTTTCGACATTATTTTGCTGGAGTAACGCAAACGTTTTTAGAGTTCCGTGGTCAAATGGCAACACGGAACCCTTAAAATTTTTCATCATGTCCATCTGTCAGTCAGTCCGGAAGTGAGACTATTAGCACTATGGCGGTAAAAATTGGTAAGGTGCGTTTTGTGTACCGCTTCACAATCATGTAGTGAAATAACGAAAAAAAATTATAAGGGTGTCTACCCTTATAATTTTTTTTACCATACGGTTTAGTCAATATTTTTTGAGATATGGAATATTCTCGGTTACAACCGCAGAAATAACTGAGTTTATTTCGAGAAATTCTATGAACTTCAAAACAATGCTGATGAGCCGTAAGCTTAGCTCTTCGCAGTTTTGCCAACCGAATAAAAAATAGCATGCATGTACGTACATACGTAATTCTGGCGCTGAATGAGAGTTCAAAATATCAGTTTTTAGAATATTTTATTTTGGAAATATCATGTTAAGGGAACAAAGCTTAAACTCAATTAAATACCAGAAAGGAGTCTTGTACCTATGTAGATGGTTGAGTTTTGGTTATGTTTGACTAGCTTCTGCCCGCGGCTTCGCCCGCGTGGATGTCGGAAATTATCCCACGGGAACGTGCTAACAGGATAAAATGTACCTATGTGCTTCCCCAGAATGCCATCCATCTCGCGGGCCCTTTGTGGCTAATTATAATAGAAAACCAATTGTGTCTCATTAGTGGTGATTAAGAGGGTACCTATATGATATCTTTACCTAAGTATTTATTTATTTTTATTTATATATACTTTATTGTACACCACAAAAATATATAGCATAAAAAATACACGAAACACTACAAAATATACAATGGGCGGCCTTATCGCATTACTGCGATCTCTTCCAGGCAACCTTAGAATGGACAGTGATTTTCCTGGACATAAAATGGGACTGTCGTTGGTGCAAACATAATGTATACTATTTACTAAAATAGATACACAAATATATACATATCCAAAATTATAGATACATAAATACATACATACCAAATATACAAGCAACGAAAAATAAAAGAAGACTGTAGATGATTGCAGTTAGCACAATAAGATCACAACGACAAGTAGTGCTCCTTTACAAGTGTTTTGAACACCTGTAACGACTGCGCGCGTTTTATTTCAACTGGCAATGCATTCCACAAACGAGCGGCCTGGACAGTAAAGGATTTATCAAGGAAAGTTGTGGAATGCATTGGCATTTTGAGCTTCAAGTTATCTGATGATCTTAACAATTTCGTGTGGGAGTCGCAAAGAAACTGAAAACGTTTCTTGAGATAGAGAGGGGTGGAAGGGGAAAAGAGCACATTAAATAGAAGGGAAAGAATATGAGCATTCCGGCGAAGGCGAATTGGTAACCACTTGAGCTTCACACGAAATTCAGAAACATGGTCATATTTGCGCAAACCGAATATGAATCTTATACAAAAATTTTGAAGCCGCTCAAGTTTATCTAGTTGGTCTTGGGTAAGATCAAGATAGCTGGCATCAGCATAGTCAAGGATGGGTAGAAGAAGTGATTGTGCAAGCGCAATCTTGGTGGCAGTCGGTAGGAAATTACGCAATCTCTTCAAAGACGCGGCGGATGCAAATAGCTTGCGGCTAACTTCCTGTAGCTGGGCAGTCCAAGAGAAGGTCTTATCAATAAATATCCCTAAGTTTTTCACTTTATCGCTTATGGGAACCACTGAGTTGTCAAAAGAAACTTGGGGAAGGGTCGTCCAGTTGATTCTAGAGATCATCCTGGAACTGCCCACCACTACAACCTGCGTCTTTATGGGGTTGACCATAAGTCCATATCTCTTGCTCCAGTCGCATATACGGGCCAGATCACGATTAACCGTTAAAATAGCCTCGGACAGATTTCCAAGAGGCGCTCGCGAGTAAATTTGTAAATCATCTGCGTAAAGATGGTAAGAAGAAATCAGTTCATCGGAGATTGAGTTTATAAAAACTGCGAAAAGTAAAGGGGATAGAACGCCACCCTGAGGTACGCCGGCAGACGTATTACTCCAGGAAGACAAGGTCTCTCCGATGCAAATACGCTGCCGGCGACCGAACAGGTAACTACGAAACCAGTCAATTACCGATGGAGATATGTTAAGAGAACAAAGAATGCCAAGCAAAACATCAAAATCAACAGTATTAAAAGCATTACTGAAATCTAGCAAAGCTAAAACCGTTAGATTACCGTTTTCCATGGCTGACCTTATATCATCCGTAATGTTCAGAAGCGCTGTGGTGGTGCTATGACCAGGACGAAAGCCAGACTGGAAGGTGTTGAGGAGATTATTTTTAGAGAGGAAAGTGCTTATTTGATTGTGGATTAGCCGTTCAAGAACTTTGGATAGGAATGGTAAGACGGATATTGGACGGTATTCAGAAAATGATGTGGGATTAGACTTTTTAGGTAAAGGAATTATTTGAGCATCTTTCCACGAGCATGGAAAGACACCACTAGATGCCGAAAAATTGAGGATATGACAAATGACAGGAAGGATAACATCCAGCACAGGGACTAACATATTACGGCTGATGCAGTCACTTCCTACTGCATTGGAAGTAATCGATAGTATGCTCTTCTTAACATCACACGCGGAGAACTGACCAAAACCAAATGGAGAATAACTGGGAGTCGGAAGAGAAGAAAGATAATTCAATGTCTTCAATTTTATTGTCCTATCGAAATTGGACGAAGCAGTAAAATGATTATTCATTGCATTTATGTCTATGTCTTTTGGGATTGTCTCTTGTCGGGTTTTACCGACCCCCAATGATCTAAGAAATTTCCAAACTTTGGATGCGTCCCCATTTTGGACAGAAGCATGAATGTAGTGGCGATTGGCATTCCTACACACCTTGTTGCAATGATTACGGATTGAGAGGTATCTTTCCCTGTTAGCATCATTAGGCCTACGCTTAAATTTGGCCTTTGCCGTAACCTTTTTGATCATTAGCGTTTTTATCTCATTTGTTAGCCACGGCGCCGGCAAATGTCTAACCTTAACTGCTCGAACAGGTGCGTGATGATCGTAGAGCTCGATAAGCTTCGCCGTGAGAATATTAACTTGCTCATCAACTGAAGCAGAGGCAAACAGAGCAGACCAATCTATATTGCTGGCATCCTTGCAAAGATTATCAACGTTCATGTCACCAAAATTGCGTTGCATGAGAATTTTAGCTTTAGCCTTAGGTGGGCGAATTTTGTACGACAGAAAAATCAGGTCATGATAGGAAAAGGCATCGGCTGAACATTGGCCATGCTTAGCGACGTGATCAAGGGAAGAGACAAAAATCAAGTCAAGGAGTGAAGGAGTAGAGTTAGGAAAATGGTGAGTGGCACCCAGTGGAAGAATGGAAAGATTACAGGATGCCAAAAGATTAGTCAGAGACGAAGAGCGATGGTCTTTTTTCAACAGACAGGTATTGAAGTCACCCATGATTATGCTATGACTGTAAGAAGGGACCAGCATTTCTAAGAGATTTTCAAAGGAAGAAAAGAAACTAACGCGTAAAGAGGGACAATAATAGACGCCCAGAAGTAATTTCGAATGGTGTAGTTCGACTTCAAGGAAGAGATGTTCACCAGCATTAGATGGCGGTGGCTGCGCTGACACATTGATAACAGAGTAGGGAATTTGCGTGCGGAGATATATGGCAACACCACCACCAGCACCGACAGAGCGGTCGTTTCTTATAAGCTGGAAACCGGGCAGAGAGTAACTTGTTGACGGGAGACACGGTTTAAGCCATGATTCGGAAATAAGTATAGCATGTACGTTCTTACAGTCAAAGCTTGCCAGCATATCGTGGAAATGAGCTGGAATGCTCTGAGCGTTAATATGTACAACGTTAAAATTCTTAGGAACATCAGAAAACTGCGCAGCGAGACTGTCAGCAAGAGAAGGAACACTCACGAAACTGTCGTCGTTGCTTGTTATAGAGAAAAAACTACTATTATCACTGCTTACATCGATAGACATAAATATTAACCTAATATAATAAAAATAATGTAATAAAAATTGTACAAAAACCTACGTATTAAAAAATAAAAAAAATAAAAAAATAAAAGTGAACCGTTTAGGTAACTAGTCCTGCCGGTTGCGTTTTTAAATGTAAACAATTAAAACCTACTTATGCAGCCCGGGTAACAAAAGAGAAAAAGGAAAAAAAAAAAAATGCAATGTAAAACATGTCAGGAGAAACAAGAAATTCAAAAATAAAATTAATACAAAACAAAAGACAAAAATTATTAAAAATAACTACTATAAAGTCAGAGACTGCCAATTGCACCGTTAGGAAAAACGAAACGCACCGAATAAAACTGACATGGTATTGATTGACACTGACAGTGACAATATTGTGACATTAATAATCAAATTGCTATTATACAGTAATTGTAGCACTTAAAAATTAATTGAAGGTATAACTAAAAGAACAAAAACAGGATTACCCGGACTTTGAACAAGACATCACAATAAAATCACTTCCTTAAAGCTGCAGCACGCTTCAACCTAGGGGTCTTCGCAGCTGCAATAACTGGGACTGAGGCTGGCACAGCCGATACTGGATGTGGATCTCCCTGCTCGGACTCACTGGGATTCGGCGCAATCTTGTCCAATTCAGCGAGGGACTCAATCCGATGCCGCGAATCATTAGGACCAAGGACATACACGCAGCCTGCCTTAGTCCAGCTCTTGGTGACACCGCATCTTTCCCTCGCAGCCAAGAACACATCATGCCGCCCCTTGGTTAGGAACTCGGACATGGTGACGCCTGTAGCCTTTAACTTGGCTTTAGAAAACCAAATCCTATCCCGAACCGCAAGACTGCCAAGCTTGAACAGGATAGGCCTGGTTTTATTAGCTACGGCTCGTCCCATCCTGTGACATCGGCTGATGTCCGCAACTGTGAAGTCACTCAGCTGTAATTTGTGACAAATTACCTCAGTGATCACCTTGGAAGTGTCCTCCTTCTGCTCCTCATCAACCCCATGCAACAGCAAGATCTTCCTCCGTCCCCGCATCTCCATCTGGTCGACACTACGAGCTAGTAGCTCCACCTGTTGCTGAACGCTGTTGAGAGCTTGCGTGATGAATGACCGGAACATTGTAAATTCCGCAGCCAGGCTAGAAGTTGTGACAGGTGATGGAGGGGCCTTCTGCAGTTCATCTTCAAAGGCCGACATCTTTGTGTGAAACAACTCCCTTAATTCACTTAGAGTGCTTGCCAGTGAATCCATTGCGATGAAGTCTAGTGATAGTAGATAGTGAGAAAGTTATGAAGAGATAACGCTACACCAGCAGGTACCAACTATGTACGTTTAAAATATTGCATAAATAATTATAAATAATGATTCTATTAAATTATATTGAATTACTAATAAGAGCTAATTTTTTTTGTGTAACTATTACAACTACCCACGAGCAAAACGTCCGTAAGTACTTACCTAATTAAAAAAAAAAACTCAATAACAGAAAATTAAATACCTACCTACCTAAATAAAACTATTTCTGATGATAACTAATCTAAACTCAATAAATAAGCAAAATCCCTAAAAACTAATATCTATACGAATGACTAATCCTACCTAACAGTATTATAAAATAACCTACGGTCACTACGTACACTATCAAATATACTACCTATACTTTAAAATTAAAACCTACCTACGACTTATATAAAAATAAACCTAAATAACTCTAAAAACTAAAAGGAATAAAAATGAACTCCATTGCGGGCGACTTAACCTACGACAAACTTATTATTTGCGGTTGGTGCAGTAATCGGGTCTAGGGATCGAACCGCAAAATTAAGTTTGTTTTTTATTGTATATACTTTTCCGGGATAAAAAGTACCCAGTGTGGTGCCGAGGATATTAAAGAATAATTATACCAAGTTTCAACGTAATCGAACCGATAGTTTTTGCGTGATGCCTGAACAAACAGACAGGCAGACAGACAGACAGACAGACAGACCGACAGACAGACAGACAAAAATTTTTTTAATCACATTTTTGGGTTCGGTGTCGGTCTAGTAACACCCCCTGCCATTTATTTTTTTGATATTTTCAATGTACAGAATTTTCACTTCTACAGATTTATTATAAGTATAGATAGATATAGATAGTAGAAGATAATTCAACAACACAACACAGCAACAAATTCCGCCGATTCACCGCCTGCACTAAATTCCACTAGAGCCCAAAAAGGTACCTAGTATTTTTTTGATCTGGGGAACCGGTAGAACTGTACCTACCTGGATATGACTCATTCTTATGAATTTATTGATGTTGTGACCAGTCTTTTTGCCACAATGTGGAATTAAAAAATTAGATTCGTTGAGGGGTACTTTCTATCTTGTAGTTAAGTAAATAAGCTGTCCATGGTTAGGTAACCAAGGCACTCGGTGCCTGTACCTCCGCACACATTCCGGCATAGATGGGGTCAGTGTCCCAGGGCCCGCGCTCGGGCAGCGGCAGCGCACGGCGCCGCAGCTCGGCCACGAGCTCGCTCACGTCCATGATGGGGATGGGGTCGAGCCCGCGCGCCAGCCCCGCCAGGTACTCCACGTAGTGCGTCCTGCAAGTACAGCCGTGGTCAACACACCTCGAGGAGGCCCCGCTTGTAGATGCCCTCTAGCGTGCCGTAGGGCCGAGGCGGCGGCCGGAGCGCGGCGCGCTTCACCAGCGTCTCGAGGTCGTCCACCCCCAGGATTGGAAGCGGGTCGATGCTGCAACGACGAACCAACCGACTCAGGTATTCCAGGTAATGGTTCCTGCAAGCACATGCCTCACTCACCGCCTCGCTCGCCTCGACCGACATAGACGTTGAAATCACCTTAGCTCAGTCTAGGTGTGGTTATCATCATCGTCATCATTCAGCCGAAAGTCGTCCACTGTTTGACATAGGCCTCCTATCGTCACATATGTATCTGCAACTATGGCTTATTACAACGTCAACCTTGAGGTTTTGGTTACGATTAGGAAGTTTGAAATGTAGGTAGTAATAGTAGTTACCTATAGGTACGTAACTACCAGATAATTAATTATTATCACGAAGTAAGTATGGAGATACTTAGGTACATCTACAAGGTGTAGGTACACAAATTGAAATAACAATTAGCTGTTCTCTACATTTTGTCGAGTTATGCGGAATGGAACAGCTGAATTTATTTTCGTGATTTCACTGGTGTCCTATAGCAGGTACAGGACCTACACTTCCTAGTTGCCTAAAGGTTATTCATATCTGTTATTATGAGTACAATGACCCCATGTGGAGGCTACACCTTGTATATGTATTTACAATGTCACTGTGAATGTTCGATATGTAAGTAGGTACATATCTATATTCATATTAGTGAGTGTTAAGATGCGTCGCTGTTTGTCGACAATCATGAATTTCGATGATGTAACTTAGAAATTGTTTAATTATTTTATTTGAATCAGACACATGTCAGCAATTGTTAACATAAACTAAGGCATTTATGTAAATCTTAGATTCAGCGATTTACAAAGTGGGTACACACAACCAGTAGAAATCTGTTCGAAAAACAAGATTCATACACCTACTGATTGCATTGCTGATTTTTTCAATAAACAATCGTGTATTCTGGTTATTAATCGATCGGCAAATAATTCCCATGTTAATACATGGCCGTTATTGGCACACTGCGGGGCATAGGGTTCCCTACTCTCTTTTCACCTCTCTGCAAAATCATTATTAATTGATAGGCAAACTCTGCAACGATGCTTTCTAGAACCCTTATGTTGTTTCGTTTCTACTTATTACCCGTGCTAGGTTTACGTACCCAGTCTCAAATACGTTATACTCACTTGCAGAGCCCTGCGTAATTGTTGGGTGCATCATTGCCACACGTGCCGTCTACGAGCCCTGTCGGTGTTTCTCGTTGCAACTGTACGGGACATCGCCCTGCACTGCCTTCCGCTGCGTTTGTTTCAAAAGTGACGTTGTTCATCTAAAAAAAAAATGAGAACGGTATTTATTACCTTATGTAAGTACCTTAAAACATAATTTTACGATAATTGATGGGAGTCTACACCCAGCCATCTTGGGGCAAGCCGGGCAAATGCCCAGAGCGGGAAAAATGAGGGGTGGCAAATTGAGGGCACCGTGCCGGGCGGTTGCACGGGGTCCTTAAAATTTTCTCTCCGGGAGAGAAAAATCTTATAAACATTTGGTACCATGCTTAGCAGCCAGCCAAAAAAATATTTATCAAGGTTTTTCTGAACACAACTTCGCCTTCTAGATGCGTAAGAGGAGCCAGGGAGAATACGTTCCACCTTTATTCCCAAAAGTACATAATTATATTATCTTTGTTAATTCTTTATGTTCAGTGTAAGCAATATTTAATCTCACTTATTTATTTCGTTTATTAGGTGAAGTAATTACCTGAAGTAAAGTCTGTAACTCATGTGGTTCTTTGTCTCTTAAATAAAACAGACAGTTTCGGGGGTGATGCGAATGTAGTCCTAACTTTGCGCAGTAATCGCTCAGGCCACACCGTGCGCCCATTGTGAATGGTTTTCCGCAGCCATAGCAGAACTCGTATTTGCATTGAGTGCATGTGAAATGCATGCAGCCTCCCCTGAAATTAATTACAGTTTCAAACATAGATAATGAAGTATCGGACTATGAATCTGCCTAGCCTTTTCTCAACTATGTTAGGGTCGACCTCCAGTCTAACCGGATGCAGCTGAATACCAGTCCTTTAATTGAAGCGACTGCCTATCTGACCTCCACAACCCAGTAACTGGGTAACACGATACCCCTTGATAAGACTGGTTGTCAAATTTGTTGGGCTAATGACTACCCACAATGACTTTCAAAGATCTAAGAATGACAGCCAGGATAAAAAGAGGCATGGAGGGGTCTCGATATGTAATGGAAGTATCGCACTATCTACTCGCGAAACAGCTAAAATTTTAAGAACCTCATAATTCTTATTAATTCATCAGTACCTGGAGAGGGAGTACTTAAAATGACACCGTGGACACTCGAGTCCATTGTCTCGTAAATGTTGCTGTATTGCAGTGACCGACCGCTCAGGATCGTTGTCCTCTAGCCACGCAGTATATTGTTCGCAGTTCAGTCCTTCGTGATTTGTATTCCACTGTAAAATATATAAATATAGTTAATATAGTATTTACAGGTATTTTTAATAAAATCATTGGTTGTAACTCGGTGAAACAGATTTGAATGAAGCTTACCGGTTTCCTACATGACGCGCAACTTATAGAGCGACATTCCGGGCAGCGTATTTTCTTTTGTTTCGGATGAACAAAAAATCCTGAAGAACATTCCATACACCACCTGAAGTTTGGATCTCGAGCTAAGGTTCGGTCTCGTAACTGTCAACAATTATTATTTAAAATCATTATCATGTCCGGGACTGAGAATGAAGACAGAATTGTATGGAAAAGGAACAGGGAGGCATTTGCCCTGCAGTGGGTCAATACAGGCTAGTTAGATTAGATCATGTCCGGGTGGACATAAGAATGATTTGATTTTTGTTGTAGGAGCAATGACAACCAGCCCTCAACCTTTTGTCCGTCTGAAGTCTAAAAACAAAAAGGAACGTAGTACAAGTAGGTACTTACAGGACCTATGCATGCAACAAATTGAACTGCAGTCATCAATTAGAGAGACCCGTCTATACCATCTGCGATTATTGTTACTTTGTTTGTATTTCTAAGGGTCGACTTTTTTGAAATGGATAATCAATGGCCATTAGACCAAAATTAGGTTATTTTACTTCACCATGATAATAATAACCATACACAAAACTAAATTGTAAAATGTACTTCATTTACCTTTCTTTGAAACAACTCGTGCACATCTATATCAAGCAGAGTTTTTAAAAGTATGTCCAAATGAGCAAAATATTCAAGCCAGGCATCTTCAGGTAGACTTTCCAATTCTGGAAGTTTACAATAGGGACATACGCAGTCAGCGATACTTCTCTCGGTTATTTGTACAGTGAAATAATGTTGTGCGCATTCCCGACAGCATCGATGAGTGCAACGCAACATGGACACCATCTGTAAAATAATCAAGGGGGCATTTTATGTGGCTGAACTTCGATCAAGATTGAAATATTATTTTACTTTCTTACCTCATGCTCCGGTAGTCGAGATGCACAGAGTTCGCAGTCTTGATATAAATAAGCTAGAGCAGATGATAGGTCAATACATTCAAGTGCAGCTAGCAGTGCAGCTGGCGGATCTGCGCCTTGCTTTATCAACTCTACTGCGAGTTGCGCTTGCTCCCATGTTTCTGTTGCGCCCTCTGCGAGTAGCATTCGAGCTTGCCTCTGAAAGGTGATTTATGTATCATTTTTTTTTTTGTTGCGTTTGTAAGTATGTATTAAAATGACTAGTAAAGTATTATGTTTCTGAACTTACCTCTGGTGAACCTTCTGGAAGTCGGACTTTAGCCAAATCTATGATTTGACCAGACACCCTTCGGACAGTAACTGGTGGAGGTGGTGATGGCGGTGAATTTATTGATTCTTCAGTTGGCTTTATGATTATTAACTGTGAGTCGTCCGAATCACTATCGGTCCATTCGTCTTCTGTACGACAGGTTTCGCGGAAAAATGGCTTCTTTTCTTTCGGTGGCGTAGTTGTTTTAGGAGGCGAGAGCTGTTTTTCCTCTTTATGTTTTAAAGGCGGGAGAGGAGCTGGTTTTTTCTTACTCAACGTTGAAGTGGTTGCTTTTACCTCGGGCATCTCAGACGTTGTAGGGGTAGGTTGGGAAGGAATTGCCTTGTTATTGAAAAGTCTAGTTTGTAATTGCTTTACATGACCACTTCGAATGTTACCAAAGTGAGATTTAGGCGGAGCAGGAGCTGGATATTGTTTAACTGATGTTCGACGTACTGGGACCTTTGAAACAATTAGTTTTGGGGAATTATCGTTCTTTGACTTATTATTAGGTATGATTCTTATCAGTTTAGGTATGTTAGACTTATTGGCTATAGAGTTTTTAATACTGTTGTTACCACTTGGCGTATCAACTGAAGACTGACCAGGTACGTTTTTTTTATCATCATTGGTACTATCTGCTTGTTCTGAATCTGAAGGGTTCTCTCCTACAGAGGTTACATTGCTTCTGATGTTTTCTTCAATCATTAAAGATGTGATTTCAAGTGGAGCGTTCTGACTATCGGCTAGAAGTGGTTGTTGGTGTTCTTTAACAACTAATATTTGATTAGAATCGTTATCAGAATAATTATTTTCATCATGTTCTCCTTGATCTAAATCTGGTTGTGTATTCATGTTTATTGGAACAGATTCAGGTGTGACCTCTTCTTGTGATTCAATATCTTTAGCATTAATAGAATTATCATTCTGTTTTTGCTCTACGGTTTCTAGTATAGCATTGAATACAGGGTGTATATTTTCAGAAAACACTAATCTAGTGGGAGCCATAGTTTTCATTGCGGTTAAAATGATTGCCTCTCTTGCTAATAATTCAAGATTTTTAGGAGTGAAATTGTCTTCTGCGTTATTTTTTACTGTTTGTTCATTATCAACAACTCTTATTCGATCGACATCGACATTATTGTGAGTATTAAGCTCTTCATAAATTTCTTCGAAACTGTTAACGCTTCTGAACACGTTGTTATTCACATCTTCTTTTCTTGAGGGCTTTAAAACATCTTGTGTCTGTAGACTCTGTGATTCATTTACTTCTACTGTAAAAGTATGTTCTTCTTGTAATGTGCGTGCAATAGAATCGAGCATTTCAATGTTCGCGTGCTTGAAATCTTCTAACTGATTTTCTACATGATCTAAAGCTTCTTCAAAATTCTCATTTTCCTCAGAACTTGTTATATCCTGTAACGCCTGCTGTTTTTCTGACAGATCCTCAGCTTCGGAACTTGTAACTTCCTTTTCATCTGATGTAAGGTTGTCCGTTCTTTCTTCAGTGTCGCTATAGCTCGATTCTTGTTCATCATTTGTTTCATCGCTGCTAGATTCAGCTTCACTTTGTGATACAGTTCTGCCATCAATGGAATTTATATCAGAATTAATTTCTTCTTTCATCTGTTGAATAAGTCTTTGTGTATTATCCACAATATCTGTTAGATTATTGGATTTTTCTTCTATTTGTCTGTGATTTCTACTGACTAAAATATTTTCTTCAGATTTATTCAAACTTTTAGGAAGATGGTTACCATTACTCTCTAAAATAATTCTATCATTATAATTATTTGGATTTTCTAAATTTAAAACAGGGCTGTCAGTTTGCGGGTTTATTGGTGGACCGAGTTCATTGCCCGAATCTATTAAAATATTATTATCTGTTTGTTCGTTTTTAAGAGGTATATTATTTACTTGTTTAACTTCAGGTAACTGTTCAATTTTAACGGTCTGACGATTTTCATATTGGTTTGGGGATTCTGGCTTATGATTATTAGATCTATTCGCTTTTATAATTTGCTCCTTCTTTAAATCATTCTGCAAGGCTAATTTATTTCCATTTAAAATTTCAGTGTTGTTGATTTTTTCGTTAATGTTAGGTAATGGACTTGACCTTGTTAAGGCATTGTAGGCATCTATAAAATCATTTTCAGATTGGATTAAATCAATCGGTTGTGTCTTTGCACTAACATTAAGATTCGCTTCTGGTTCGAATGACGTATTGCCAGATAGCAGTCCTTGTAATAACAAGTTTTCATCAATTGAAGGTACTCCGGCTTCTTGGAGAAGCATTTTTAATTTTTTTGCAACATCACCAGTTTTCTCAACAATTTTCCGGTTAGTGAATTTATTTTCTGGAACGATTGCTTCTCTTTCGTAATCATTCACATTTATGTTTAGTGGTAAATACATCCAGTCGTCGTCTTGAAATCTAGGTGGTGTCGGTGCTTCAAACTCATCTGAACTATCTTCTGCTGAAATGTAAAGTGAAGGTTATGACGTGGTAAGATGATGATGTGATCTTGTAATGCAACGATATTTTTATTGGTTTGTTGTTCGTTTGAGATTACCGCGCATGCGGTGAGAGTGGCGGGATGAGGAGCGAGGAGGAGCTGCGTCGTCGTCTGCACCCACAGGGGAGCCCCAAACATGCCCGCGTAGCCTTCCTTCTTCGCCGACGCCCATAACCTCCGTCTGAAAAGAAACTTTGTGCTTGAGCTTGAACTAGTTGGTGGTTAAAGCATATGCTTTCTCGCCCAAAGACCTGTCAGTAAGCGAGAAGCACGATGATTTATACCGAAAACCTTAATAAACAGACCTTTGAGTGTGAGGACTGTGGGGACAATGATAAAACTACTGAATGCAGAATGTATTCATTCAAAATGAAAATTTAAAACATGCAAAATAGATTTCTGGTGTATTTACCTGTCGTTTGTGTCTATCGACACATTCTGTCACAGCCGGCCACATAGCTCCTCTATGCCTAGCGAGAGCGGCTCTCGCTTCCAACTCTGTGATAGCCGCGGTAGGCGCGAGTCGTGCTGCTGCAGCGCGCACTCCGGCGCAGAGACTTGGCCAGCGTTCTCGCAACCAAGCTAATGGTGATGCTGGACTTTGTGTTAGTGCTGCTTGCACTTCGGCAGCGCTAAAGCCCAGCCTTTCAGCTTCACCCATCAATTGAGCTAACTCCATTCCTCTTTCTGCTTCTCGCATAGCGCCAGCTCCAGCTAGAGCTTCAAGTGAAATTGCTCGAGTGGACTGTCGTTCCGGAGATGCTGCCTGAGAAGATAAAGAATAATCGGGCGAGTTCATAGTACTACGGTCTATGTACTCGTATAACATACCTAGTGCTGTTCTTCATGTTCTTGTTTAAGAACGGATTTAGATATATGTATGTTAAAAGATTTGTACCTCAGAGCCATAATAGGTAGAGCGGCGATTAGGTCGAGCACGACGTAGATCTAAGTGTGACGCGCGACGGGACAGTCGACTGTAATTGTCGCCCCATTCACCTCCAGGACTGCTGTCACGTTCGCGCCACTCCCATCTGTTGGACCCACTTGGACCAGCTGTACGGACGCTTCGTTCGCTTTCCTGTGGATGACATTAAACGATTAGTTTTGTTAAAATACTGAACGAACTAATATCTTTCGAATAGTTCTAAACTTTAATACATCCAACAGAAAGATTTATTCTGAGTGACTTACACGGGTATCGCTGGACATTGAATGTCTGCTTTGAGATCTTTCTCTTCTGCCATCATCTCGAAATCGTCTCCGTGGTCGTGATCGTGTAACGGATGGCGCGCGTTCGCGTTCCCATGCATTGGAGTTCGGAACTTCATAAGTCTGCAAACGTTTTATTACAGCGGTAACATAGGTAAGTATAGAGTACAGACAGTATCCCAATACCTACAAAAGTGTCAAAAAAATGAATCCAGGAAATATTATACGTATACCTACCTAACTCGCTAATTTAATTCTGAATTGAAATTAATCAAAGTTTTATTTTTGTTTGATGAATTAAAATTATTCAAACCTTGAATTTAATTTATATTAATTTGCTTTTAACGAAAAAGCAAGTGGAAGATACGTTGCTAAAATTTAAAGTGTGATATTTGCGAGTCTGACATATCTAAAGTGCAAAAGCTGCGCTGCACGTAGCTTGCTTTGAGAGCTCAGCTCTCTGAGCTACTTTTCTAAGGAACCTGCTGCTTTTTTTATAAGGAATTGCAGTATGTATAATATCTTTTGTGTGTTTTAGAACACCCTTGATGTAGAACACCCATGTGTTTTAGAACACCTTTGATTAGAGGAGACACATATGCGTATGCAGAAGATATCTGCATCATAGTGCTTATTTCCACGACATATGGCCGAAAATTTAAGGTTTTCTCTTCTTAGCTTAATAATAAATTGATAGGGTGTGATTCATAGATATGTAAAATATCTATGGTGTGATTCAACGAAGGCTTACCTGTGTAGAGATATTTTGAGGAGGTGGAGATGTACCGGTATTGGACACGTTACTCTTACTATTCGCTACCGATGAGGAGTGCCGCTCAACAACGGCGTCTCGAGGTGGAGATGTCCCAGTGGACTTTTTTTGGACATTTGCCGAATGATTTTTTACCAGTGCGTTAACATAAGCATTGTCTCGAGGCGGTGAAGGCCCTACAGAAATACTGTGTCGCTTTGGAACTTCAGGCCGTGGAGATTCTTTGCTGTCGCGAAAGGGGGATACTCGCATGGTTTTATTAGTATCTCGTGATGGAGATATCTCTGTACTGTCCGTTCTAGTGCCATTGCGAACCTCTCGAGGTGGTGAAGGACCAACGGCCATATCATGCCTTCCTTGTGTCTTATCGTTATGATTGTTGGCACTTGATTCTCTCGTCGGCGTGACGAGTCGGTTTATTGTTTTCTTAGAATTATTTCCTTCTCGAGGTGGTGATGGCCCGCATCCAGTTGAGGTGCGTTCTTTTCTAGAATTCTTTTTCGATTTTTCGACCTCTGAAAATGTAAACAAGTTTAAATAGTTCCAAGGAATGTTGAATGAAATAATGTAGGTAGGTCTCTCTTGGAGTACAGAATGAGACTATATCTACAAGAAATAATAAATAAAATCTTATTCACCTCGTTCAAAACGGGGCTCTTCCGTAACACGTGCAGGTGACGGGGATTGTTTATGAGTGATTTTCAGTCTCTCAAAATTCTCATTTATATCCTTTGTAATCGGTTTAGGAACAGTTACGGGTGTACGGCAGCAGATGACACACACTCGAACTCCGGGTTCGTTCACATAAGTGCAGTGTTCGCACTGCCAGGTCGAGCTCGGTGGCGGAGGAGCAGGTCCAAGAGATTCTTCCTCCTTGTGTTGTGGTTTACTAGGAGGGCCATGATCACTTTCGCTTTCGCTCTCCGAATCGGCATCACTTGATGGAAGTGGCGGCGGTGATGGCGTGCGGTGCTTTATTCGCCGAGACGTACGAGATCGCACGCTCATAGCCGGAGACGCTGCCCGTGACCCAGCGCGCGATGCAGCACGAGAAGCTGTACGAGTTTCAGCTGAAAAAGCAAGTTCAGTGTCTGACTTAATTCGTAAATCGTAGTAGTTACTTATGTATTTTAAGCCTGTCTGTAATTAAGTATATTAAAATACATAGTTTTTTTTTAAGGAACAATTATTATTTATTTAACATACACTGATTAATTGCTATTTTTACAAGCTAACATTAAAACATATATTTTACAATTATATACAAGTATATAATACGAAAAAATATATTATAGAAAAAGGCAGGAACTCATTGGGCATCAAAAAATTCGTCCGCATCACTGTCAATGGGATAAGTGCCCAAAAGGGTGGCAGCATTACCACGTTGGATGATAATGCTGATTCTTAGGCTAAAAATAGGCCAGCCTCCTGGTCACGTAAAGAGTCAACCAACCGCTTGGCAATGTCCCGAAAAATTCGATGAGCACTCGGACCCCAAGGCCCTACCTAGTGTTTCAACCCAAACAGGCCAAACATATAGCTCCCAATAAGGTTGTTATATTTGGGCCGTTTGAGGTTTTCAGCTCCTGTAGTAGCCGCCCCAGCACAGCCCACCGTGCTAGGAAGATGGGATGGCGCAAGGGTGTCGACACAGGTTGCATCCCACACCAAAGGCCTACCCTACTTCCAAGGCATTATGGTCATTCCATCGGGCCTCTTTGCATCGTCGCGTGCCAAGCCATTGGGTTATAAAACAGCTGGCACCACGGCGGAGACAACAGTCCGACGGATGATGTCGTTAATGCTGGCGTGCCTTGCCATCCGTCCAGCGCTCTTGCTGCAGGATAGGCCATGGTGTCTGAGGGAGTCGACTGCTTCACCACATTGACAGCGATGTGGAGGAGCTCCACGCAAGGAGCGCCCAGACGCAAACATGTAGTGAACCAGAATGTGGTGTCACCCAGCATAGTGTAGGCACCATGCTGGGTGACACCACATTCTGGTTACCGTCACCCAATATAGGTATTGGGTGACGGTAGCGCCTGAAGCCAAAGGCCTCCCATTCACCCACAGCCAGTAGGCGGGCACGCTCAGCAGTATTGGTGGACGTATTAATAAGTTTATTCCGTACCAACCTGCAGAGCAGCTCATCCCACTGTCTCTGGGAAGACGGGTTAATAAATACATAGTGCCTACCTCTCCTGTAAGGTTGTGGTGTTTGTGGTGGATGTATATGTGGATACGGTTGCATGTGAGTGGGGTGCCCAGGAGTACAGCATGTGGGCGCCCATCCTGGGTTTGTGTTGGCCCACGGGTGGTCGAGACTGGCGCAGCTGCCGTACCGCCATGGCATTGGGGCGCAGTGCGCGCAGCCGGCGCAACCAGTGGCTGCACCACCGCTTAGTTCGAGTACCGACGCTCCCCGACGCATAGGTCGGCCCCATCCTTGCATCGTGGGAGCCATATTGTCTGAATTTTCCCATTGCTCGGCTGGTACAGCCTAAAAATAAATAAGCGTGTAACCTTAACTTTGTAGACAAGTTAAAAAAAATATTGATATGAATACGTAAAGTCGGATTTACCATGTTCGGGTGAATTCCAAAACCTTGTAGTGATCCCCGATTCCAAGCTGCATTCATGTGCGTCAGAGTATTAGACTGTCCCTGGGCAGGTACATGCTGAGCTGGGGTCACATGCATGTTCGTTGGTAGAAATGGCATACTGCCGAGGCGGTTTGGTGTAGGTGTTGTAGTCATTTTAGTTTGAAGATGTAGGGGCATCTGTTGATGCATGCCATGCTGGGCGTGTTGAGGTGGTACATGATTGACAGGTGGCAGAGTGGGGGCTTGGCCGTGTGTGCCCATCATCATAGCCACATGATGCGGTGAGCTAATAGTAGCTCGTCGTTGGTCCATTACGGGTGGTTTGGGACTAGCGCTCATTCTGTCGCCGCTCATCTATAACAAGACAATTTTAAGTATTAAAAATACTGTACTAGAATACCTTCAAGTCAAGTAATGCCATACCTTGTGTTTTCGTGGCGGCGGCACAGGTGGCGCTGCCTTTGGCGGAAGTGGTGGCCGTTCTTCGCGTAACTGAGATGGCGATAATGCCTGGAACACGAAAATTATTATTTACTATTAACCATGGCCTATCAAAGTATCCTGCTCTCGTCATCGACACAAAGTGGAGAACGTTATAAGTAAGACCGCACCGAGCAAAATGGCACTGCAGCGGAGCGATGCGGCCAAATTTTGTTTATATAGAATGAGATCCTGAAAGTCAGCAGCACACGCCTTACAGCTGATTTAAATTTTTATAAGAGTTGTTTCTAACCTGTCGCTGATGATGTCTCCGTTTGGGGTGTCGGTGGTACATGTCGTCGCAAGAGGCGCACAGCGCTCGCCGGCCGCACTCGGCACAGCGTACGCGCGCGCCGCCTCCTCCGCACAGCCCGCATGACGCGCCTGCGTCGACCGGGTGACCTGGAGGCGGAAAACCATTACACTCTTAACTCTTATAGCAGGATGCGATTTTGGTCCATGAGCCGTGCAACCACGAGTAAGTATCAACAGTCACCTTGTTGTTGTGATTTGCATGACCAATGAATATGTATGGTAGGTTGGCCCCTGTACACAGATAGAGGTAAGTACAACTTTTAAGGAGAATATCGAGGATACGATGGAATATCTTTTGTCAACCTCGGAGAGAAACCGATTTCTTAAACTTTGAGACTTGTTAATTAGTTTTGACAAAGTTGATGATTCTTTCCTATATGTTTATTGTGGGTATCATACTAGGTCAGTAGGTGTTAATCATCGTATTTCAAAAGAGGGCTTTCAAAAATGTAACCAGTCAAAAACCATGAAAAGATCGTCTTTATCGGTCTACTTTGACCAGTTTTGGTGTCTATTGAAATAAGACTTTATTTCAATAGACACCAAAACTGGTCAAGGTTGGCGGACGAAAGTACATCTACCAACCTATAGAAATACTTAGGCACATACGACTTCAATACTCGTACACCCTGATAAAAACCTGTTAGAATTTCCTCTGGATAGCCTGATGTTAGGTATATTACATTACAATTAAATTATGTACCTAATAACACCATTTCTTGATTGAAGAAGTACACTGTGTGAAGCAAACAAGCATGCAAGCTCCCTCGAGTATTTCCCAGAAATAATTTTTCAAGTGATTATATTCTATTATCATAGGCTACAAATTATTAAAATAAAAATATAATATCCTATACTAACTAAAACTATTGCGACGAAATATTCCTCCACATCGCTGGCGACTGGTAATGTACCCACGAGACTGGCGGCATTGCCACGTTGTATGGCAATGCTTAGCCTTTGGCCAAGGTAAAAGCCAGCTAGTACTTGAAAGTTCATATTTCCATAAGACAATGAAAGACTGGTGGGCTCCTCTCCCATTGAGTTTGTTCACTAATTTGTAATGTATTTGAGTGACGTTGAGCGGAGCGGACACGTAACATATTCATCACCCCAGTCTTCCCCAAAGGGTTAGGCTTACTTATACCTAAAGGCATCCACATTTCCCACGTCCATGTGATAGGGGGGTGTGAATATTTCCATCAACCGGGCACAAACCCAGACTTGATATTGAGTGGAGTCGAATAATTGTCGAGGCAATGAGCAATGACTTTGAATACCTACGGAATTTTACAGAAGCTCCAACCTACATTGTTGTTACTCCCGTCGCCAGACACTACTTTTTCGAACAATGACCATTGATTTAAGAAAAACTTTAGATTTTACAAACCTGTTGGAGGCCGCGGCGGCGGCGGTGGTGGTGGCTGTATCTTAGCATTGACGTATTGATCACTTGGGAATTCCACGACCTCGTAGTCAGGCTCTGGCTTGGCGAGAGGTGCGCGGTGCATCGACGGCGTGGTGGGGCGCAGCGCACGTACGCCGACCGGCGCCGGCGCCCGCCCAAGGTGCGCGAGGTGCGCCGGCGGCGGCGACGTCACGCTTCGCGGATCGCGACCGCGACCCTTCAGCATCTCTGTAAATGCACGGTATAGTTGCCACACAGCCCCGAATCTAGAATGTTTTTGAGGCGAGGCAAAAAATGCTGTCTGCCGCCCCCCGCCCCGCCAATCCAATCAAGCCTTATTTATATTTTTCCTTTTCTTTTTTCATTTCTTCAAATTAGGATAGGACAGGATAGAGCTTGAAACAAATCGTGAGATTATAGCATATTAGAATTAGGTACAATTTTACTATTTGTTCTGAAAAAACCGATAACCCTTGCCATTCTTAATCTTATGTATGTTCCGATTTTCGATTGCTAAGATCGCGAGACTATGCAGAAAAGTTTATCACCAATTAAGACAATCTAGAAAGCACGAGCGAGCGAAGCGAGCGCTTAAACTTATTAACACTCTGTCTCAGGTAAGTTAGAGTTTAGAGTTCAGATAAGTAAGTATTTAATCGACATAATACAGAAAAGTTATAAGAAATAAGAGTCAAAGCTGCAAGAGCGCGCGAAGAGAGCTCGAAAATTTTTCCAGCAATATATTACTCAAATTTTATCGATCTGTAATCCAAGAGGAGCGCCAGCGCTATGGTAAAAACACAAAGGAAATCGTGTCACCTTTGCACTTATAGTCGTCGGAAAGGGCACCCCTGCTACACAATCAGCCTGTAATGTTCCCACACTGTTGGAAAACAGGCCTTCTCTCTGTGAGAGGGAGTGGCCCAACCTGCTCATACCGTTTAACTACCTAAGCCTATGCTGATCACGTAGTCATTACCTCAGTGCGCCACCCGCAGACAAAGGTAACACTAAGGTGCTACGCGTCTCATTTATCGTCTAGTTTTGGTGCGCTGGGTGGTGCACTTGTCTGCCACGCTTGAATTTTGCGCCCCCTGAAGTCGGCGCCCGGGGCACGGGCCCCGGCTTGCCCCCTCCCTAGATCCGAAGCTGTACCTACCTAACTTAGGGTAGTTTGACTAGGTACATTGTGCTAGGTGTGAATGGTGTAAGCGAAATAACTAAATAAGGGTAACACTGTTTATTTTTTACCTTATTGTAGTTAACTTCGTTTCTTCGTGTGGAGTTGACTAAGTAATTGGATGGCGGGCTAGGTTCTCACTGCATCTCAAGTGTTGAGTTTATAGTAAACGCAGTTACTGCTACTGATGACGTATTTACCGGTAGTTTGCGGCTAAAATAGTACCGTAGCTTTACAAAACGTTCACAGTGCAACATACCTGCCACTTATATAAACTTTCTTGGCTAGCTACACCAAATATTTGTTCCAGTAACTGCTTAAACTAATCAACGATTTCCTGTTATATTAAATTGATATTTAGGAATTAAGTTTAGATATTATAATACCGATATTATTAACATTTGCAAACGGCAGCTGTGACCGGGATAGAGCGGGCGTTGCCGCGTCGTCGACGCCTTGCCGACCTATATTCCGCCACTCATATCCCAAAATATCGAAAGTGTGTTCACTCTATGTAAATAACAATTAGCAAGAGTATATTCGTGAACATTATCTGCGTATACTCTTCTTATAACCGCTCACCGTTCTAATAACTTCCGTGCTTAGATAACTTTTGTATCTTATCTCACCTGATGTCTCGTTTTATTATACTGAAACTGAGTTTGATGCCACAACACTTTATTTATTCACTAAATTAGGTTCCACAATTCATTTTCACAATTATGCAACTGCGCACTGTTCCTCAACACTGCACTCGCGGCGGTCAGGCATGCGGCAGGTCGGCGGCGGCTCCGCGCTACACTTTCCTCGCGGCTCGAGTGGCCGGTGGCTGCTAATCTTGCTCCCTATGCGGACGAAATTGACAGCGGGAAGACGCGTGTGCGCCGCCTCTATTTCTGTCCGCGGCCGCGTTGCCCCGATTCTACTAAAATTACGACGCGCTGCTATTTCCGCACTCATCCCAATGCCCCCTCTAGCCAGAGTCAAATACCTTGCGAAATTATTTCTTAATATTGAACTTTTATATATCTGTTGATTAAAGAAGTTTTTAGGATTTGCCGATAACTATAAACTACTTATAATTAAATAATCTGGTGGTGTGTCGTAGGTATCCACATAATAATTCGTGTTTGTGCAGGGCTCGTGTTTGTGCAGGCTCGGGGCCTCGTCACAGGTCCGTCCCGTCATTGTGCGTGGTCCCACACGCACTTGGCCGGTTTTTTTTAATACTGAAATCTTATAATGTATTTTAAATTAACATATACATTATGCAGGTCTCTCATCTTGCCTCTTTTACGGATCTACCAATTTACATTTGTTATACAGATACCCATTTGAATATAGTATTTTAAACTCGATCTTTCAATAGGATGCCCACTAACTAGCGACCTCCATGGCTTGGGCTCCCATGGAGCTCGAGGTTCAATCACGTGGATGTTCATTTCATGAATGTTTAAACAATAGTAAAGTTTCGTCAACAACTTTTCTGTATCATCGTAGGTAAGATATATTTTGCAACCATTTTTAATGCATGCAAACAAGGTCATGTTGATGTGATAAATTATTTACTAATTGTTTAATACATATTTATGTAAAGGTATGTACCTAAATGTAAACATTTCCAGAAATAGGTAGGTGATGTTGCATCAAGGTCTACATCTGGTTAAACTGGAAGCTGGCTAGTGGCTATAGGTCTCTATTTAAACGTTGCACAATTCAGATCTGATGATCTAATGATCAGAGACACTACTAATTTATCCCGCTAGGTGTCGCATCGTCGCTGGTGTTATTTACCTGTCAAACATCATATTTGTTTACGTATTACTTAAATAATCATTTAATTATAAGGTGCGGATACGTCGACCAACAGAGTCTAAAACTTTAAATAATTAGACATAAATATAGTTTTATAACCAGTATTTTTACTTTTATTTTACCTATTAAGTACTAAGATGATAAGTCGTCGTCATCCTCGAAAAGGGAGGCACATTGTTTAGTTGACGGAAAATAGGTAGGTGGGAACGTTTTTCCGCCTCAGAAATCATTTGCCCCCCTTGAGCGAAAACCTAGATCCGCGCCTGATTATACAATGTGATGTAGTGCACTAAATAACTTAATTGTAATTAACAACGGGGCTTACCGTTTTCCTGCTGATGTCAACTGTGATGAAAGACCAAGTTCAACGGCACTTCACTTTAGAGCTGACGATTATTATGGCGAGAGCGCATAATATACAGGCTCATCCTTAAAACATTCAACCACAGAGCATTTAACAGACAGACAGATGGTTAGGTTAGGTTAGCAGCCCCCCCGGTGGGTTCCTGCATTGTCGAGGCGGGGGGGCTCAGTAGCCGTGGTATGGGGTACCACGGTGAAGCGAAGAGGAACCCCAGCGGGGGCCACTCGTCAAGGCTTTGCGGCTAAGCCGACGACGTAGCGGCCAGCGGGTAGGTTGCGGTGCCGCTTGGGCGACATCGCTACCTACCTGAGGCGGGCCGCGATGTCCCCCGTGAGGGAGACATCGCGGCTGAGGATTGGAGGCCGCGGCGGGAGAGGAGTGTCGGTGTTTCGTTGCCGCTCTCCCTACCTTCCGCGGCCTTGACGGGGCCGTCACCGTTAGATGGCGGACGCGGCGGGGCCGCAGGGGAAGAGGAGTGTCGGTGTTACGTTGCCGCTCTCCCTATCCTCTGCGGCCGTATCTCCCCCAACCTGGGGGGGCATGCGGGGCCCGCCAGCAAGGCGGGCGTGGAGGCCAGCAGGCAACGGGTGCGGGGGCACCGTTGCCTGTATTGCACAGGCCTCCACCAGTGTGGGACGGGAATGGCCAGGTGTTCCCGGCCATTCCCGTAGCATGCGGCATGCGGGGGGCATGCGTGGCCCGCCATACCATCTAGGCGGGCGTGCGCCGGGAGGGCTGTGGAAGTAAAGGCTATGCCGGTTTCCCATGGCCCTCCCATTACGGCGATGTAGGAACACCGCTGAGTTTTAGTGGGTATACTGTCATTCCGACAGGGAGTCCCACATACCCCGTCTCGTCCCCCGGGAGGCGGGGATGCATAAAGCATTTCTCAGCGACAAAAAAAAAAAAAAAAAAGGTTAGGTTAGCAGCTTTGCCTGTCCCTCCCCGGTGATAGATGAGCACTAAACTCGTGGTATGAATTACGGTTTTGATGGTAAGGAGTTTATTCTAGTAGAGGGTTTTGTTTCAAGGTATCAACAAGGTTTCAAGTTTGTATGGAACCTATTTGATTCACCCTCTGTGGTTTGAGCGTTCGAACTTATTTCAAATATAATCAGAAAGCTCTGTTTCTATGTAAACAATGTTGTGTCATTTCATTGTGTAGTTTGAATCATAGATTATACACTGTTTGAATATTGCAGTATGGAAATATTGCATAATTTTAAACAAAATGGTTATTTTACTTCGGAACTGTACCACTTACTTGCTAAAAAGAAGTTGGTTCAGGCTTCAACTGAGGTACCTAACCATCTATTTTCTAGGAAGTAGCTGGACAGTGCCTACTCGTAAAATGCAAACTGATTATCAAATACTGCAAATTACAACATATTATTTACCTCCACGCCTGTTTTCCCCAAAGGGTTAAGAAGAGGTGTACCTCCAGTACATCCATATATCGCCAGTTATGTTTAAGTGCCAAGTGATACGGGGCGAGCCCATTGCGATCACCCGAGCCCAAAAAGACACCTGCGGCTGCTACTGAAAAAATAATTCGTATTGGAAAACCAATAATGAGCTGGGAATCAAACCCAAGACACAGCGGTAGCGCACTTATTGAAATCCTATTCATTATTCATAATATTTATCTTCCTTGGCAGATTATCCCGTCGGAATATGAGAGGGAAATGAAAATGACTACGCAGCAGCGCCTGCAGAATTTGAATAATATAGATATTGACAACATTATAAGCATTGCCGGCAAAAAACCCAACAAGATTGTGTTATCTTTCACGCCCAAGCTCCTTGTGTTTCAAAACTTTAAGCCAAATGATAAAATAGTGGCTAAATTCTCTGTTAAAAATATAAGCAAGGTTACAAACTTGTTATTTTTGTGCTATTTTAGTTTAGAAAGCATCAATTCTGTTCTGTCTGGTATTTAAATGTTTTTTTTTTTCAACAGAGTCCAACATATCTTAACATGGTATTCAAAGAGTCTTCGTACTTCTTCATCAAGCCGTGTGGTGGACAGTTACTATCCAGATTAGCTCCAGGAATCAGCGTCACTTTCGCCATTACTTTCGCGCCTGTTCAGTATGAGGATTATACTCACAGAGTAACGGTTTTTACTGATATCGACCAATATGTTTTACCATTGATTGGTAAGCTTCTGATTTTAGTCGATTTTACATTTATTTTTTTCAGTTAAAAAAACAAAATGCAAAGACTTAACATAAAACTTTTTTTAAAGCTATGGGGCCGAGACCAATTTTTGACTTTCCGGATAAACTAGAGATTCCAAAGATTCCTCTGAAAGTTGAAAACAAAGTTTTAGTGACAATCCGCAACATTGGCGAGGTGCCTGCTGGCTTTACACTCACTTGTAAATGGTACGTGAACGCATATTATGATTAATTATCAGTAAATTTCTGAATGTAAATAAATATAAAAATACTTCTACTTTTTTGCAGCCCATTTTCGGTGCAACCAAAGTCAGCTTATTTAAATAAAGGTCAAAAAATTGACATCACTGTAGCGTTCAAAACGATGCATTTGGGCGATACGACTGGTTTATTATATGCAACTTTTGAAACTGGTAATTAGACCAACTGTACTGCCTGCTAGCGGTAATTAAGTTATTTTACTTTAAAGCAATTTATAACATGTGTGATTATTATTGTCAGGAGAAAACTTTAGAATAACAATGTCAGGGAGCACGCACACCGTCAGCGTAGCACTTGAGAAACAAGTGGTGAGGTTCAACGACACTTACAACACCATGATGCGGCAGCAGACCTACAAAGTAATCAATAGATCTGATCATATACTCACATACATGTGTATGAAGAACGACTGTGTGTATTACGGTACGTATTATTTGAAGTACATCATCAGCCTTCAGCAGTCCACTGCTGGGCATAACCCTCTCCTATTGCACGCCATGTAACTCGATTTTCGACAACTCTCATCCAGCTGCTACCAGCCACCCTGTGAAGATCGTCGCTCCACTTAGCCTGAGGGCGTCCTACCTTACGTTTACCGATTCGCGATCTCCACCAGTTCTACGGCTAATATGGCCGGCCCATTGCCATTGCCATTCTGTGAGCTATGTCGAATAGTTTGGTTCTCTGCCGGATCCCCTCGTTGCGGATTCGATCCCTCAGAGAGACTCCAAGCATAGCCCGTTCCAAAGCCCGCTGAGCGACCTTGAATTTATGGACAAAGAACATTATTTGAAGTACAAAGTGCTTCATTATTGTTGTATTCGAACTCTAATTTGCTAGATCAATTTTCTATTGGGTATTTTTAATGGGCCTGACTTTACTCGCAGATTTTGAAGAAAAAGTGAAACTAGCGACAGTATTTTATAATATGAAAGACAATGAATCTGCGAAGTCCATGAAGTTGGTGCAATACGATGTATTAAGCAGCGACGAGCACGAACGAGTCTACACTCGGATTTTCTATGATGAAATCCAGGCGCTCGTGGCGGACGAATCGTTACATTACCAAAATACACACTTCTCAATAGAACCAATTGTGAGTGAATACCATTGAAGATACAAAAATTATGATTGGATCTGTTTAAATACTTAATACATTTTGCTCAACAGAAAGGAAAACTATGGCCAAACAAAGCGACAGAATTGACAATAACGTTTTGTCCGAAACAAATAGGAGAATTCCACACAATTGCTTACCTTGACATCGACGGGTTCGTGAACCGCGTGCCGCTTGAGCTGGTGGGCGTCTCGCTGCCGCCATCCATCTGCCTCAATGTCGAGACGCTGGACATGGATCGCTGTTATATTAACAAGCCTTATCATTATGAGATCGTTGCCATCAATAAAGGTATTTCCACAACACAAGTTAAAAATATGCAATTTATGAAAAAAAAAACATTTCTAATTTTATTTTATTTTAGGTCACATAAACGGGGTCATACTATATAAAGACTTACCTCCGTTGTTCGGTAGCATAATATCATGTACTCCAGCAATGCACTGCTTAAAACCTGGAGATAAAGAAATTTTCGTAATATCGTTCTGTAATTCTAATCAAGGACCGTATTTTGAAGAAATAAACTTTAGTATTCGTGAAACAGATGTTGTTCTAAAGCTTTATTTGAAGTAAGTTTACTTAAGTTTACTAAACTTGGTGTATTTCTGTGATTATTTTAATAAAATATTCCTTTTGTTATTTTCAGAGGCGAAGTAATATATCCATCACTTACGTTTAGTATTCCGTGTTTAGATTTTGGAATGATAAGTTTAGGTAATTATAATAATAATAATTTTTATTATGATACACACAAGATTTATGATTACAAGAGCAGATGTACAAAATAACGTAGGTACCTATATCTACATAAATCTACACGGATTATGTAACCCTGCTTCCTAAACTAGGTATTCCTGTATCTTAGGAGACAGTAAGATGCGTGATTGTGAAATAATAAGGTAATGACATAGCATACGAATCATAGCGCAGGCTACGTTAGAAGATTAGAAAACAGTATGACATTTCTGGGAACAAATTGATACTTTCGTAGCCGATGGTTTATAGTCGCAAGGGTCCTACGTTCGTAGAGGGATGTGTAGACCTTGTTACGAAAGTAGCAATTTCTTTGTAGCAAGGTCTACAGCTTCAGCACGAGCGCGCTACGATCGTAGCAATGTAGCGAGATAGCATAATTTTTATTATTGCATGAGACTACGGCCGTAGCAGGGTCTACTATTCCCTACGACGTCGCTACGTTCGTAGAAAATCGTAGGCTTCGTTACAAACGAAGTAGTTTTTTCAACCGACGAAAAAAAACGGAGGAGGTTCTCAACTCCTGCCCTTTGGCAAACAATTAGTAGATTAGGTATAGCCACAAAAAACTATAAAATAAAAACTTTTTAACTAAAAATTGAACCGCCGAAAAAACTGAAAAGCAAAAAATAATAAACCTTTTTTATTTAACCTTAATAAGGTAAGTTCTTAAACTAAACCTAAAAATTACTTAGGTATATTTACATTAGTTTAAGAACTTACCTTATTAAGGTAAAAAGTTTTTGTAGCAAGGTCTACAGATGCTACGGGCGCGCGCTACGCACGTAGCGGAGTGCGTTACGAACGTAGCAAGGTCTACAACTACCACAATCGTGCGCTACGGTCGTAGTGAGAACTAATATTTTTCATAACTGCAAGAAGTAACGATTGTAGCGGGGTCTACAATACCCTACGAATATCGCTACGTTTCGTTCGTAAATGGAAGGACGTAGATCCTCCTTATAGAAGTTTAAAATTTTGATGGAGTTGCGCTACATGCTACGATCGTAGCATACAAGGTTTAAAACCACTTGTTTTGCCCTTGTTTAGATTTTAAGAACATACAAATATCATTATGAATATTTATTATTACGGCGTTATACAACATAAGAATATTTCTACTGATAACGCATGCTTTAACCACTCAAGTTAGTTTTTTCTTCAATCGTATCGACAAGATTAGTAAAAAATACTAAATAAATTTTAATATGTGCTGCAATAGGTGTTCCTAAAACAATGGAGTTGGATGTTATCAATGAGTCAGTAGTGCATGTCAGCGGATCTTTAAAAATCTCGTCTGATGGCCCTGAAATCAGTAGCATAACACTCACCGACTATGCCGTCACTGATTATCCTAAACCAGAAATACCTCAATGGCCAAGAGAGTTCAATATTGAGCCTTGCAAAGTTGACATAGAGCCCGAGTCGAGGATAGCAATCATGGTAATTCAGCATTCGATTATTTGAGGTTACTATGCACTAGCAATAACAAAGCAACGTTTAGAAACAAATAATTAAAATCTTTAATAACATGCCTAGTGCGAGTGCGGTGCTTTGGATCGGACCATGCCCCACTTGCTGAAGTGTCCCAAGTGTCCATTCACCTGCAACTCGGGTGAACTATTCTAAAGAATGCTGCAATCAACATGGCTACCTACTGGTGCTCAAACAAGATAAAACAAGAACAACAAGAAAGAGTACCATCGCCACAAAAAGAAGAAGGGTCTTAATTTTTCTTGCTTCTTTGGATTTAAAGTTATTACACCAAACTTGACCTATTTTTACATTACAGGTCACTTTGACAGCGAACTTAGTGAGAGCCAATCAAACGTCACTTGAACTGGAGCTGGAGAAGTCCGATAGTCCTCCGATAGTACTCCCCGTGATGTACAACGCCATGGTGCCCGAGATAACACCGGCGCCGGATATCAAACAGCGAGCCTGTTTCATGGACTTCTGTTATTATAGTGAAATAATTATTACCTCGAACGCTTTTCGGGGTTATTTCACATTGGAAGAATCAACGGTAAGCGAGAACGCAGACGACTTTTTTTTTGACTATGGGACTTCTGTGTTGAATGTCAAATACATTATTTTTAACCCCCGACGCAAAAACGACGGGGTGTTATAAGTTTGACGTGTCTGTGTGTGTGTGTGTGTGGGGGTGTGTGTGTGTGTGTATGTGTGTGTGTATGTCTATCTGTGGCATCGTAGCTCCCGAACGGATGAACCGATTTTAATTTGTTTTTTTTTGTTTGAAAGATGAATTTGTCGGGAGTGTTCTTAGCTATGCTTGATGAAAATCGGTCCAAGATGGCCGCCGCTACAAAATGGCGGATTACATATTTTTTCACAACTCCCTCAATATGGGTATCAAATGAAAGGGCTTGACTAGTAGAATACTATACACTATGATAAATTTCAAATCCAAGATGGCCGCCACCACAAAATGGCGAATTACATTTTTTTTTTTACAACTCCCTCATGTATGTTCTATTCGCACCGACTGTCGACTTCTCCCTAGTAAAGTTTATGTTGTATCATAATTAAAGACCTAATTTACCATCTTCGAATATGTACTACTCGACGGATATGTTGAACTTTTCTTGAAATAACATGCCATCGTATTATAACAGGGTCTAACTCAGAGACGTCACTTTAAAATCACTAACTTTAATTGACCAGCAAATCCTTAACGTCCAAAAAAAGAAATCTCTGATCAATCTATAGCATCTGATTGATGGCCATAGTACCTACATGATATTGGCAAAATTTAGTCTCTTTTAATGAAGAGTTCAATTTGAAGACGACTACCTTGTTGCCATGGTGATTAAAATTGGCCACAGTATTTGTAGTGTAAATTAGCTAGCTTACTTACTTTATCTATGCGCTTGTCTCATTGTTATTGCATTGCATTGTACCAATACTGTTGTTTGTCCCTTAAGTATTGTTAACGAATAGTTTTTTGTACCTTGTGCGTTCGAGCGTACTGTGAGACCTCATGGTAGGTAATATTCTTGAAAACGGGTATTAGTAACGACGCTGAGAGCATTACAAGATAACTACTTTAGTATTTTGTTTATGATGAATTATTTATTTATTAAAACTTCCAGCACAGTAGTGGACTGTAATTATTTGTTTATTTTTAGGAAGAAACCACTTTAGAAGTCAATGTTGGGATAAAAGAAGGTTTCATCGAACCGAACAGCACGATATGCATCCCAGTCAGTATAAAAACAAGCGTGCTCGGCGTTCAGGAATACCATGTGAGGTGTGCAAATAAATAGTATTCATAGTGTCTTGTTCATGCCAAATGATTTTATTTCTGTAAGTTTTTATTTGAACACTTTTACACTTGCTACTATTCCTACTAATATTATAAGTGTGAACATCCATACATACCATCCACAGTGGCGCATAAACTAATTAGCATTCGAGAACATTGTTGGAGCTGCTGAACATTGGAAAAAAACTATCTTTGCATTGTATAAATTCAATTGCTTAGTATTGTATAATTGCATAGCACACGTGTGAGCACTATGTACTTTCTATAAAGCTACCATTTACTGGGTACGTCTTTCATTGACTTGAATGTGCCCTGGTGGCTGTGAGTATGTCATGCTCACTCTAATGTCTCGTTGGTGGTGGCGTGTGTGTTGGATCATTAAGTTCCCTCCAAAATGGTTGAGCTGAATGGTGCTGATCCATACGTCATGTTTGTGAACGGGCGCCGTCAGTAGGGACTGGTCATCTCTTGGCTGCCACGGCTTATTTTAATTTTTAATTTCTTAATTGTTTTTATGTTTTTTTATAACGGACGCTTTTAACGTGCACGTCTTTCTAAATCGTTCTCAAATGGTTAATTTCAACACGAATGATGTAATCAAATATTTTGTAACAATTTTATGATTTAAAAGAGTGTCCGTGAAGTTTCTTGCCCGTTCTTCTCCATAGGTACGTACCTACGCTTTGGAATGAGCAACTAGCTTCATCTTTCTGACTGACCGACCCTTTGACAGTTCAAAAGTGCCTGTAATTGGTTTAGTTGAATTAAATGATTTGAGTTTGAGTTTACTCTTTCACGCAAAAATTGCGGCACGGATTTGAATGAATTTGGCACACAGTTTATAACCAGGATTAACACATAGGATAGTTTTCATCCCGACGTTCTCACGGGATCGAAACTTATGCGGGTAAAACCGCGGGGCGCAGCTCAGGTAATCATATTTTAAAATCTAGTTGAGGTCGGCGTTTGCTATCTGACTACTCTGAGAAGAAAGGCCGAAACAAACTCAGAGGTCGCAGTCTCTAATTAAAGTCCAGATATAATCTTGGTCAGGTCATCATGACTTGTTGTTAAGACTTAATTAGCCGTTGCCAGTGACTATATCTATTTTCATAACATAGACAGGTTTTTTAAATCGTCTCATTCTTACAATAGGATGAATTTATTTGGGCAGTCCAAACCACTCGAGATTTGTCACATCATGGGCTGCGGTGTCCGACCAATCGTGACGTGCACTCCTATGGCGCTCCATTGGGGTCAAAGCAAATTACTGACGAAATCGGAGAAAGTTCTGACGCTGTTCAATGATTCTCCAGTCAATGTTAACTTCACCGCGTCACTGGTAAGCCCTCGTTTACAATGTAATAATAACGAAAATAATAATAGTCTTCCAGACCGAATTTCGGTCATGGCGGCCAATCGTGGCGGAGAGTAACCAACGCGGAGAGATATTACAATGCACAAGTGTGTGCGCAGACACTGGCGCACTCTCTCTTCCCTTTCTCTCATAGTCCAATAGGACGGCAATCCGACGCAACCGGAGACAGATTAGAAGGACATATAATTCTCGTAACTTAAAACGTTCAAAATCTAGTCGCAGTCTCATTTCGGCGACAAACAAATGTCAAAAACTTGTCAAAATGTAGGGAAATTAGAAGTATTTTTTGACAGATTGAGACTGAGATCAGAGTGTGAACGTTCTTAAAATTACGAGAATTGCCCCTCAGACTGTGAACGTTCTTAAAATTACGAGAATTGCCCCTCTGGTCTTTTTTGCAGGACCAACTTAACGTGGTTACAACCGAACAGCCCGCTCTGTATAAGAAGTATTTTTTTCCAAACAACGTTCAGCTGTTGTTGTTCTAATAGGATAGTGGATGTCGCTTTATAAGATAGTTAACAGCAATATGAACATGAAAAATTTTAAAATTTTATTTTCTAGTTGAGCAAAGACGGAAGATGGCAAATATCACCATCGGAAGGCTACGTAGAGCCAGAATCAGAAAAAGATTTAACACTAATTTTGTATTTGATTGACGCCGCTACCTATACTAATAAAGTGGTATTACATTTAGAGAAAGTAAAGGACATCGTAAGTAAAACTTCTTCTTGTTAATAGAACTTTACGTATTTAACTAAAAAGCAATATAGTGATCAAAAAGAACAATTACCCCCTTATTACAAAACAAGGTTTTTCTTTAGATCAGGTTTAAACCACCGAGCCAGTTATTGAACCTAAGTGTTATAGAAATGCAATTCTGTTTACAAAAAAGACGGCTTAGTTGGTGCACCATGGCACGCTTTTGCGTAAACTACGTCATTACGGTGTTTAAAACGAAGCTCTCTTTACATAATAGGATCCAATGTGTAGATGTTAATGGTGTGAAATCTTCTGGGTTACCAGTTCAGTTAGGTGTACTGCAACGCTCAATACTGGGTCCATTCTTGTTCTTAGTATATATCAATGATTTACCATTCCATTCAAAGGGCATCTGTGACGTTGTACTGTTTGCAGATGATACCTCGTTTATTTTTAAAGTAGACAGGAATAGACAAGATTTTGATGACGTAAACAGGGCCTCAAGTCTGCTATTACAATAGTGTCAGAATGGTCTATCATTGATTTCATAATTGTTGATATTGGCAAGTTTGGTAATGTACTAATATAATGGCGTCATTATGACTTTCCAGTGGTCAACCACTGACTCTCCATTGAAAGAAATGGCATGAATGGTAATCTCGTACATAATGACAAATGAATGACTGACTTAGGCGATAATCTGCTAAAATTTTGACAGTTCCTTTGATCAGTGACCTACCATTAGAACGTCATTGTGCGGTCATTGCTTTTAATTCGTTACGACGAGTATAGTGTTTGTGGAAAATGGCAATGTATTCACTACGAGCAAATATTCTCGAGCTAGCCAACGCAGTGGATGCTAGAGAAAGAAAATGGGCGGAATGCAGAAGACGTCGTTGAGCCCGTCGCTTGACGAGAATGAACACGAACCCCTTTATTGATATTCCCGAGGCGGAATTTGTTAAAACGTTTTGCCTTGGAAAGGACTCAGTAAGGGGGTTAATTGAAGAACTCATTCCCCTTATGGCCATACCGCGTCGAAACGATAGCGTTCATTTTATATTGCATAGGTACCTAATTATTCTGTATTTATCCTGTGCTGTATTTATTGGGGCAGTCCACCGACACCGAATGTAAAATTTGGGCGCACTCCGTCCAATATCGTTTCGATAAACTTCGCCCTTCATTGGTGCGGCTGCAGTGGCCAAGCGCCAGGTCTTGGTGGTTTTCCAAATAATCAATTAGAGCCGAAATTTGCTCAATTAGCACCATTTGGAATAAAATAAATAATTAAAGGCTTCTCTAGTAAAAATAATTCAAATATAAGAATACAAACAAAAATCTAATTAAAACACAAATGAAAATAAATACAAAACACCAGTCGCTAGAAATAAAAACAAATAAACGTCAGTAAGCAGTATTGTCACATTTGAGTTTGACAGCTAAACAGATAAAATATTATTGAGTTGTATACTTTCACATTTATCCGCGTTACACATAAATTTAATGTTTTTTGCTGTTTACGCAGATTGCATAAAACACAAATAAATAATATGTACTTACTTCTTATCGAATGTTAGAAATCTAGGACACAATATCGTCTTAGATAAAGAGGTTCTTGAAACTGTAGGCTCGGCAATTTTTCTAGGACCAACCGTAGATGCCAAACTTCAGTGGGGACCTCATATTTCAAGTCTAGCAGGAAAGCTCAGTTCGGCTGCCTACGCCGTCAGGAAAGTAAGACAATACACTGATGTTGATACAGCTCGTTTAGTCTATTTTAGTTATTTTCAAAGCGCTATGTCCTACGGTATTCTGCTCTGGGGCAAAGCCGCTGATATACAAAATATATTTGTCCTTCAAAAACGAGCTGTTCGAGTAATTAATTAGTAGCTAAAGTTGTCAAAAAATAAAAGGCCCGTTATGACATTGACAGACAGTTCTAGTAGTTAATAAACATCAAATTCGCAAAACACGTATTCGTGTGTATTAAACTGACAAATGTCAAGAACGCATTCTCAAATGTCAAAACGGGCCTTTTATTTTTTGACAACTTTAGGTGCAAGAGTTTCTCTAAGACATTTTTTTAAGGATTTTGGTATTCTCATGGTTGCATCACAATTCATCTTCGCCAACATCTTATATATATTAGGCAAAATTTATATTTTTACACTAAAATCAGTGATATTCACAGTGTTATCACTAGAAATAAGGACAAACTACGTGCCCCCTTTCACCAGCTTCATATGGTTCATAACTCATTTGTTGGGCTTGGTATAACCTTTTATAACACGAGACCATCTTCTTTGCTAAACTTGCCTTTTAATGCGTTTAAAGCTCAAGTAAAATCCAATCTTTGTTCAAAGGCATACTATTCCATCAACGACTATTACACGATAAGAATAGTTTGTCGCCCTGATTAACTCAAGACAATGTTTATGTTCTTTCTCCAGAATTACCTTACTGACAGGTTATATGAGTTCATATAACCCTCCTTCCCTCAAATATGGTGAGGGGGGTAATGGCTGATCTTTTCGTTATGCTCGTGAACGGGTGCTGCTTGTTGTGACTGGTCGTCTTGCTGACCATGGTTTTATTGTTGTTATTACTGTTATTAGTATTAACTTATTTTACTTCGATGGTAATAGTTTATCATTTGTGACTTCAAGTGACAGCTATGTGAACAGAACCCAGCAATGCATAAATATTTAAGCTGTCACACCCTTTATGCCTGGAGGCTTTTATTTAGGTAGTAAGTTTTTATTTACATTTTAATTTTAATCAATAATTTTTAGCTTGAGTACGTATAGGTAGTTTTTATTATATTTGTTGGTATATTGGCGTGGCTAGCTGACATATGGCAAATAATTTAATGTCTTGTAATGTTAATTACTTAAAATACCTATTATTGTATACAATCAAATATTTTCTAACTGAACAGACAGCCGTGCTGCTGCGGAGTTTGTTGCGCCACTTCTTCTTCCCAGCGATAGCATTAGGAAGTGGTGAAGGGCGGGCATTTTCGGGGGACTGTCTTTTGTAATTTTGACGTTCAAAAAGTGCTGTTTCTCAGCCTAATTTGAATAAATTACTTTTGATTTTGATAAAATTGTCATTTTAGGATTAAGAATTTTGTTTTAATCGAAATAAAGTTCAAAATACAAATTCGGGCCCAAGGTTTAGGCTAGAACTAAAGTAAGATTTCGTTTTGTAATAAGACGGGCCGAGTTAGATGATATGAGTTAATAGTTGACACACAACAGGCACACGCGGTTGAAATGCTCGCATGCGATGTCAATCTCTTTTGCATTCTCAGATTGACTGACACTCACAGTACCAAACTTGCCAAAACCTGCTTACTAGAACACATCTTAATGTAAAAAATATATATGTTATCTATTTAACACATACAGTGTTAAATGTGATAATTAATAAAAAATAAATAATAATGACTACGACCATGAAACTTTCGCATGTAACTACTAATAAACATTTGTTTTGACAATCTAGTTAGTGCCTCTATCTGCAACCGGTTTTGGCACGAGCATATTGGTCGGTGAGCTACGGGACCAAATAGTTCTCGGACGACATTTTACCAAAATACCTCTGGAATCCAAAGTTATTGTGGAGAACTGTGGGACACGGATGCATGCGCTGGAGTGGAGTGAACATTATAAACCACCTAAAACTAAACAAGCGACAACGTATGTATGATTAAGTATGGTAAATTGGTAATTAACTATAATCATAATTATAAATAATTTCTCTGCTTTCAGAGGTTTCTTCAATTTGGATCCACGAGCATTTAAAATTTCCGCAGGGGAAAAATTTGAATTAACAGTAACGGGATGTTCTCATAAAGTGACAACTATAAAGGAAACGTGGTATTTAATTGGTAGTGTAGAAGGCATCAATAAAAAAGAGCTGTTGTTGGAGTGCCCGATTATAGCGGAGTTCGTCGATCCGAAAATAGAAGTGTCGTCTTCAGTTGTAGAATTACAGTATGACTACGGACCGTACAGTGAATTCTATAAGTTAACAGGTGTGTAACTTTGTAATTAAACAAGTAACTGCAAAACGAAAGTTTGTTACTCAAGGTTACAATAGATCTACATTTTGATACAAGTGCGCAATGACAAATGCTCAGTGTTTTTCAACACACTTGCGAGGAAACATTGAATACTATTTCATGAACATAATATTTCGTAATAAATATTTGTGAAAACAGCTCGCGGATTTACGTTCGTGCGCCTTTGGTTTTTCATTTTGAAGGACAAGGCACCGATTGGAAGCAGTCAAACAGTCTAAAAAAAAATATAAAAACTGAATATTTCTAGTTATACAACAATAATAATAAATGTTAATTTGTTGACAACAATAAATATAATGTTTATCATATTTACAAAAAAGTTAAATAATAATCCTCAATTGCGGCGATACTCTAAAACGTAGGTACTTGATCCCTAGATACTTTTGATGTGTGTATTATTTCAAACAGTTATTGATAATTTTTACCGCCTGTTTGTAATATTATATTCATTACGTTTGCCTGCTGATATTTAAAAAATCGCACATTTTTCACTACTAAAAGCTGTGCAATAAGAGTCACTTCTCAAGCAAGTGTGTTGACAAATAAATTTAAAACATAACGTTATACTGAAATAAAGATAGGAGCGAGCAGAGCACGCGCTACGGCTACTCTACGGCTTCGGTTGAATTACGATGGAATTTTACAGTGGATATTAAACGTATAGCATCAGCAGTTCTCTTAATAAAACAGCTCAATACTTTTGCAGATATTATCACAATTAAAAATGTTTCTAAACTACCATTGGACTTCGAGATTTGTGTTAAACCTCCGTTTGCAATCATCCAGAAGCAAAACACATATAAAATACCTCATGACGAAGAAAGTATGACGTGTTGTTGTATACAATACAGGAAGTCTGATTTAAATCTTCAAAATATACTGAAGAAAATAGGTCCGCATCAATCACGAACGTTCATTGACTACCTAACATCGAAGCCTGTGGAACCATTACGAGATGGATCATTAGATTTTTTTCAAGACATTCGTAAAATTAAAATGGCTTTCAATCTCACACATATGGTGGAAGAGCGATTAGAAGACCAGGAGGTTATGAAACTGCAGATACTGTTCGATACTACTAAACACTTGAATCTCAAGTCTAGAGTTTATTGCGATTTAATGAGAATCAAATTTAAAGGACACAAAAATAAAGTAATTACTTTGACACATAATTATTATAAACGGTATAATAGGTTGGGGGAAAAGTTTCTTCGCATTTTTTAAGAAAATTCAAAACATTTTTTAATATAGTTCATTTACATTTAACTAAAGTATGTAAGTACCATTTTTTCAATAAATTTTTGACATCTTGTAGGTAGGGACATGATCCCATTGCTATAAAAATTTTGGGACTTCTGATCAAAATACCGTGACAAGTGGTTTTGGCAGTCCTCTCGTGATGTTAACCTGACACTGCCTAAAGAATTCTGAAGAGACCGAAACAGGTGGAAATCTGAAGGTGCAAGTTCAGGACTATACGGCGGATGCATTAACACCTCCCAGCCAAACTCTCTTAATTTTTGCTGAGTGGCTAAAGATGTGTGAGGTCTAGCGTTATCATGATGAAAAACCACACCCCTTCTGTTGATTAATTCCGGCCGCTTTTTCTCAACTTCTTGCTTTAATCTCATCAGTTGTTCGCAGTAGAGTTCAGAATCAATGGTCCTGCCTGGTGGTAACAGCTCATAATGAATAATGCCCTTCCAATCCCACCACACACACAGCATCACCTTGTTGCGAGTTAACCCGGGTTTCGCCACAGTCTGTGAAGCCTGACCGGCCTTTGACCACGACCTTATTCGCACGTTCTTGTCGTACGTGATCCACTTTTCATCACCAGTTATCAGCTTCTTCAAAAATGGTTCGGTTTCATTGTGTCGTAATAAAGAATCACAAATGAGTACACGGTTCATTAGGTTTCTTTCAGTGAGCTCGTGAGGTACCCATATATCGAGCTTTTTTGTGTACCCAGTTTTTTTTTTTTTTTAAGCCAAAACTGTTTTGTGGTCAATTCCCAGTTCTTCAGCTACGTCGTAACACTTTTTCAAAAATGGCATCCATTTTATCCGTAATAGGGCGACCAGAGCGACATGCATCTTTGACATCAAAATTTCCGGATTGAAAACGCTTAAACCAAAGGACATCATCCATTTTGGTCCAAATGTGAAAGTGCCGGCCAACAAAAAAAAACTGCATTAGTCTGATAGAACTTGTCCATCTAAGCATTTCTTATTAGGGCACCAAAGCTGTAGCCACTGTACTTGATTTTAATTGAGTTAAAAAAATCAGTCTTTTCACTAACTAAAACAAATAAAATATCTTTCCACGTCGTTATATTTTCTATTAAATGAATTATTAAAAACAAAATAAATGTTCTGCCACGGATCTAATAATATAAAAATACTTTTAATTTTTTTATATTAAATGTATGGTTTTAAACATATCATCTTCATCTGGCATAACAATAATATGCTCTAATCCCAAAGCTGGGGGGAAAAACCTTGTAAATGCCAAGCATAACTCATAAACCATATTATACACATTATAAATGAGAACAGCACGTCGGAGGCCATGGTGTTTCATGGCCCCCGGCGGGCGCCGCCGCCGCCCGGTTCACACATCGTGATCGGGGGGGGCTCGGATCGCTGTCGAGTCTACCATGAAGTACCTTGGATTGGTGCTCGACAGCCGGTGGGACTTCGGCCCCCACTTCTGGCGACTGGCGCCCAAGTTGTTGGGCGCGGCTGGGGCGCTATCAACGCTGCTTCCCAATCTGGGGGGCCCGAGCGCCGCCTGTAGGCGGCTCTATGTGGGGATCATGCGATCGATAGCCCTGTATGGGGCCCCGGTGTGGGCCTTTGACCTGACGGCCGGCAGTATCGCAATATTGCGGAAACCGCAGAGAGCGATGACCGTCAGAGTCATCAGGGGATATCGCACGATCTCCTACGAGGCGGCCTGTGTAATGGCTGGATCCCCGCCATGGGACCTCGAAGCGAAAGTACTCGCGTCATTGTATCGGTGGCGCGAGGAAGAGAGGGCGCGGGGTGAGCGACCGATGCAGCGACACAGGGAGCTGCGTCGGTCTCAACTTCGCGAGGTTCTGGTGGCAGAATGGCGGGACAGGCTTAAACGCCCTACCGCTGGCCTCGTCACCATCGAGGCGGTCCGGCCGGTGCTCGAGCGCTGGCTCGGGAGGAGGCACGGCTCCCTGTCGTTTCGAGTGACGCAGGTGCTCTCGGGGCATGGTTGCTTCGGGAAGTACCTGTGTCGCATAAACAGGGAGCCGGACGCCCGGTGTCACCACTGCGTCGACTGCCGGGAGGACACGGCGCGGCATACGCTGACAGAGTGTGCCGCCTGGAAGGAGCCGCGCCGTGCTCTCATCTCAGAAGTAGGCAGTGACCTGTCGCTGCCGGCCGTGGCCGAGTCGATGGTCGGCAGCGAAGAGTCCAGGGACGCGGTGGTTTCGCGAGACGACTGTTTCGCAGAAGGAGGCTGCGGAAAGGGAGAGAGAGATCTCGTCCACTCACCCGGCCCGCAGCAGGCGCACCGGGCGTCGGCGGAGGGCGGACAACGCCCTCTTCCAGCCCCCCTAAATGGATCCAGGGGCGACGGACTCGGGGACGTCCGTTGCCCCCCACACATCAGGACTCGAGGTGACGGCGCGTAGTATTCCACGCGGTCCTCTTAGACGTCGCGGGGGGAGTCTCATCACCTCACTCCCCCCCTGACCCGAGAAGGCCCGCGGTGGCGGGCCGGCACCAGTCGGGGGTTGCGGAAGGATCGTACGTTCCCGTGACCCCCGGCGTAGGTGTGATATGGAACACCGGGGTGGTTTTTAGTCAGTAAGAGTCTGACAGACCCCGTCGCCAGCCCCAGGGCGGCGGACATCCATGAGGATTTTCCACACAGGAAACAAAAAAAAAAAGGGGTGGCACCGGAAGGGTAGAGGACTTACACCTACTTAGCTTAGGTGGCCATTGTTGTAATTTCAAAAAATAATAAGCCAAGTTGTAAAATTATTTTTTATTGTTCGTACCCATGTTTTTTTTTTTTTGGGTAAGCAGGTTATATAATGTACAGACGCCAGCAGGTCAAGCTACCCGAAACTGTCAAATTTTCCCAATCAAGCTTGAACCTTAATGCTTTAGCAATAAAGTTGAAAATCTATTAAAGAAATTTGAAAGATTGTAGTAGCTTGATGTGCTGGCGTCTGTACAACAATAATTATATTGTGTTTTACAAAAAATATTCCAAACGTCATGTTCTGGCAAGATATTTCATTTGTTTTAGCTAATTCATTAGATCGAAAATATATGAAAAGACAGACCTTTGGAACTCAAATATTACCAAGCACAGTGGTTCTACAGCTTTGGTGCCCTAATAAGAAATGTTAAGGCGGACCAGTTCTATCAGAATAATCCACTTTTTTCTTTTGGCCGGCATTTCCATATTTGGACCAAAAATGTATGAAGCGTGGATGATGTCCTTTGTGCTACTCTCACAGACACTTCACTAGGTCCATAAACTAGGTCCCAGGTACGAAAAACAAATGAAAATCACACATTTTCCTAATTTGAATTTGGAATTATGTTCTTTAAAATTAAAACTTTCAATGATACCAAAACCAGCCAGATACAAATAGTATAGCCAAAGAGATTTTATTACAAGTTCATACAATATACTATAATGCGAAAAGACTTTTTCCCCAACATATTATATAGAACGTTTATTACATATGAGTTTATTTTCGTTTTTAGGATGCCATAAAACTAATCGGAAAAATTAACTTCCCAAATATATTTGTCTTATCACCGAGACTCGATTTTCAATGTATTTTGAATGGGAGTATACACAGCAAAACCATTAAAATACAAAATGTTACACCAGTCATAGTTTGTTATAGATTTCAATGGAAAAAATGTTTGATTACAAATCTTCCTGTTGTAAGTACCTAACATCAATTTACCTTGAACCCTTTCAGCTTGAGGAATGATAAATTTTGTCAATAGCTAGTTTAATTCAGTATTTTTATTAGAAAACTCTGACTGAAACACAATCAAACTGGATACAATTATTACAACATGTATCGGCTAGTACTTAATGTTCTTATTTTTAAACACAGCCTGAGATTCCAGTTGGTATCCTGTGTACTCCAGAACGCATCCCTACTGATGACACTGAAGGCACCGGTGGGTATTTGTGTAATTAAATGATTAATTGCATGGATCTGTAATAGGTACCTTCTTAGAATTAGACGTACGGTTTAATGATTTACAAAATTCTTCCAGTACTAATTTTATATTCTAGGAAGCAATCAGCGTGACAATTTAAGTAATTGTACATCAGGCGGATCAATGCATGATAAATACAGTGATAGTATTGTAAGAGTGGATAAGGTTTGCTTCAGTGACGAAGAATTAATGAGAATCCAAACGATTAAAAAAGTCACACCTATGATAGACAGTGATTATGACACAGAGTTTGAGTGGATCCACAAGTTTGCCAGGCTTTCTAAGCCTTTAAATAAAATCGACATTAACGACGTATTGCAATTGGTATCACATCGAGGACTGCTTAAACCCGGCGAGGTTCAGTACGTGCACGTCATATTTAGACCAAAATCTAATATTAGCGTCCGCGCCATCCTGGAATGTGAAGTTCTGGGTGGGCCACCTGAGTCAATCATTGTAACCGGACAAAGCTGTGATTTAAGGTATAAAATAAGTGCAGAAAGTATAAATTTCAAAATTAGATCCTTTCATGAAAATGCCATTGAAGAGTTAAAAATATCTAATACTGCGATTCTAAACTTTGAATATAAAACATACCTAAATGAGCCGATATTTGAAACTGAACTAGATGGAACCATTCTCGAATTATTGCCTCCTGACAAAACACTAGAACCTGAGGAAGAAGTCGAAATGAAAATCATAATGCGACCTGGCGTGGTGGGCTACTTCCATAGAATATTTTTGTTAGAAATTGGGCATCTTCCTCACATTCCTATAGAAGTATTTGGTTGGGGTGTTGTACCTCAGATATATATAACGTTACTTAAACCCGCTGCGGAAGAAGTAAGTATTATTTTTTCAATAACCGTATTTTTGTACAAAAAATTGAACAGACGTCAACGATCGGTCATGTCAGTCATTATCGGCCTTGCACACCTCTGGGACAAATCCATACAAAACGTATGAAAAAGCTTGTGAAATGCTTGTCGCTGGCATGTGAAATGCTTATCAGTGGCTTTGGCGAGTGGCTCGTTTACGCCTAACCCTAAACTCCACTCTGAAGTCAATTTGAATTAAGAATGTTACTATTATAACGGATTTTGTTTAATGTTTATGAATAGCCGTGAAGATGTCACCATGTCATAACTATGTATAAACAATTAGCATTATACATCTTGCGAACTATTATTAAAACTATGATAATTTCATTTGGCGATGATAATATCATGACTATGCCAAAAGTCATTCTCATATTGTTTAATGTGTTCATAACATGTCTTCTTAGTCTATATCGGCTCTATTTTAACCTTTGTGGCCTTATTACAAGGTTTACCTATCTCAAGATCAGCCTTAAGTAATTTTTGTATTAAGAGCCATGCTGAGATATAATTACTCGAAATATAATCTCTTTATATCTATATATATAAAATTCAAAGTCCTGACTGACTGACGGACTGATACATCAACGCAAAACCTAAACCGCTGCGCTGGTCCTAGAGACATGAAACTTGGAGGGTGTGTTTTTCGTGAAGAGTCCACTATCGACTAAGAAAGGATTTTTCGAAATTTCACCCCTAAGAGGGTGAAATGGGGGGATTTCGTTTGTATGAAAAATCTTATTCCTTGAGTTAATAAACTTGAAACAAAATATTAAATATAAAAACATATTTTTGAAAAGAAACAATCATGGACCCTGAAACCCTGACCCTGTGTGTGAATACAACACTGACAACTTAATCCGGTTGCTACTAAGTTGTCAGTTTTGTATTAAGAACCTTACCTTAGCTAATTGACATTAATTTCGACACAGAAACTGGTTCGAATGCTGGTCTTAATAAGGTAGACCTAGTTCTGTAACAAGAGGGTTGATTTCCCGGCTTCCTCTCTTCAACACTGCCATATTGCGCGCTAAGGGACTAACCACACTTATTCAGCTCTGTTCAGCTTTTGTCCACAGAACGATTTTGTATGAGATGCATCTCCATACAAAATCGCAGTTTGCTATGGACAAAAGCTGAATAAGTGTCGCTAGCCCCTTAATCTTTATAAAAATGCATTTTGTGCGCCTTCAAAACAATATTGTACATACTACACATACATTAGATAGGCTTTCGTTGCTAAGCTAAATCGATGTTCTGTGACTGTCAATGTAGTTCCACCTCAGCGAGACCGTCCTAGATTATTTTCTTCTAATAAAAAAACAAGTATTTACCTTTTTATTATTTATGATTGTACTAGATGTAAAATTCTTTCAGTTGGATCCGGAAATAGGGTACAGGGCCATTCCAGCTTTGACGCAGCAATATTTGGCAGCGATTAGTGAAATGTTTAGTAAAGGCAAAGAGGAACATTTAAATTCCCCTTTGACCGAGAAATGTTTCGAAGATCCAGATTTTCAAGAAGATTGGCATATTTGCTCATCTTGGGTAAGTAATAATATTTCCATACCGCCGCCGCCGTAGCTACTTATTTTAATTAATTAATACTTATAAACCTGAAATACGTGTTTTTTTTTATGTTACCAGGATTGTTATCCTTCTACTATGGATATTGAGTTAGCAATAGAAAGACTAATGGTTATAGATCATATAAAGACCCGTCCAGAAATATTGACCGCTTACTCTACAACGCCAAAAGTTGGACCAATATCCGGATTTCAAACTGTGCCCTACGTCATAGACTACGGAGTAGTTATTACTGGAAGCACGGTAAGCAGAAAACTTCAAGCAGCCAGCTGCACGCGTTTTGAAAATATTCGAACATGCAATTCAATTAATTAAAATCAACAGGTGCAATGCACGGCTGAAGTGATTAATTATGGACCGATTGGGACAAAGATACATTTTGCTAAAGGTACAAAAGTTCCCTCGTGGCTAGGAATGAAATTATGTGGAAAATTATGTCCTGGTGAGACCGGGAAAATGGAAGTTACATTTATGCCTACTTCTGTCGACTTTACCGAACTGGAACAGAATGTGGAAACATCTTTCAACCTAGAGGTTAAGTATATCTACTTGAAATTAACGTTAGCTCGAAGAACATTTGCTTGAAAACGTAACCTCGATAGTGCTATTTGAAATCGATGAATAATAATGAACGCGTCAGATCAATGCCTATGGCTTAATTTGAATCATCGGCAACGCGATCTCGAAACATCATTTCTCAAATGATTTTACAGAATAGTATTACGAGCTTCGGGTTTCGTGACAATTAAAACTGCCAATATAAATTACACTTTAATTGAACAACACTAATAACAACTCAAACACACTAATTATAAAACACAATTGCACTTAAATCGGACTTGAAGATCGCTTTCAATGTATACACTTGTATCGCTTATCCAACTCTGACCCGGTCGTGGCTCATCCCGGCCTTATACATATAGTGCCGCAGATAGTTCTAGAACCTTCTATTGTAGAAACATCTAGAAGGTTCGAGTACATACCGGCCCCGACTGACCAGATGTCGATAGTTCTAGAAAGTTCTAGCATCGAAATTTCTAGAAGGATCTTGACTCTATTGGTTCTGCTACTCGATACTAGATGGCGCTAGTGGTAACTAATGTCACCATGTACCAGGCATTAATTGTGGCGCGCAACAATAGTTTTTAGGATTTTTATTTTAGTAGCGGCGATATTTATGAATATCCAATATTACCGTCATTCGATTTTAAGTAGGAATCCTGAAATGGTCTTAAATATTATGTATACCTATAGTATTTTGTTAATAACCACATTATTCTTTGGTAATTAGGTACCCTATGGGGTGACTATTCCAATACAAATCAAAGCCCTCTGCGCGGTGCCGTACTTAGCCTCCAACGTGTCATGTATTGATTTTGGATCTGTGAGGTGTGGTGATAAAATAATATGTTCAATTCCATTAAAAAACGTGTAAGTAAATTCATGATGTATAAAGAGAAAATTATCTTAGTATCATTGTTAGTCGAGGTATGCAGGGGTGCCTTTTACCCGCGGCGATTTTTTTTCGCGCTCTTGATTTTCAACGTACATACAGAGAGTTGAAAATCTAATAGAGTGTTTTTTGATGCCCTGGGATTCGCTCTGCTGGATTCTCAATGCTCGGCTCAACACTGAGTGTTGAAAATCCAGTGCGCGATAAAATCCCGTCGTGATATTTTTCCGTCCGTGCGTAGGTGTAACACACTGCGAAATTATTCCTGTATAACCTATACAGGAATAATTTCGCAGTGTGTTACTGAAAGTTTCTTTTTAGGGGTAAACCTACCTGTATTTGGTACGTAACTTTGAGGCTGAAGGCGCCAGGAACTCTTCCCATGATAGTGCTCGACAGTTCAGGAAAATACGAACCAGGGGAAGGAGGGTGGCTCAGCGTCGCCTTTAAACCGACAGCGGAGGTTCGTAATTCCGTTATTTTATTCTTAATTGCGAATTTCGTATTCGTTATTCTCACATTGCAGTTGGGAATACGGAAACATGTATGTTGTACTTAGTTAGTTTGGTTTTTCTTTATTTATAGTAAAAAAAACTTCAAAGTGACCTCGTTTAATAGCCAATAACAAAACTGGTGGCTTTATTTTTCGACGCCATTAACGAAACATTATACAATATTTAGTAGCAACTAACATGACATACAAAATTTTTTATGGCAGTAAAGCTTAATAATCAGTCCGAACCGAGTTAAATTTTTGAGATGGGACTTCAATGCATAATCCAAAACTATAGACCTATCTAATTAGTAAAGTAGTCAGAGAACCATGACCTCGATTTTGGAGGAAAGTAAAACTCCCTTCTCTCCCTCCCCTCTTGTAAAACAAAGCACCATGCGTGTCCCCCTGTGCCAACGCAAAAACCACCCTGTTTACACTGAAGAAATTCAATTCGGTAATATTTTGTTAGTAATGTTATATTGAACCTACCAGTTTTTTAAGTTTCTTCAATGACCGCGATTAACTTTTTGGTCATAGTCTTTTTCGTATAGGTACGTTTTTCTCTTTAATGAAGCATCGAAATTGTGATGCTTTACTTTATGAGTTTGGAAATAGAAAATTTGGACTCTCAGATTAGACTCCGCTCGAGTTGATTGTTATACAATTTAACTTCAGTATAACAACTAACCCATGTTCTGTATCTGTATACATTTTCCTGTGTGTAGATAGTAAAATAAATAACCCTGGTTTCATTAAACAGATGTTGTATGAAGGCGTACTGATATTCAAATTTCACATGAACCCCAATAAAATGACGATTCCAGTGACGGGACAAGGCATAGTCCCTCACGTGCATATCATCGGTCCCAACGTTAACTTCTCGCCAACGCTGCCGTGGGCAGAAACCACTGACATTTACTTCGGACTAACGAATCCTTGTCCCTTTCCTATAGAGCTCATTATAGCTCATACTGATGAGTAAGTATAATCATATTACATATTTCGTTCCTACACCCTTCTTCATGATGATGAAGATTTATAGAGATAAATCCGTCTTGGCAAAAATAGTGGCTTCAAATTCATTTTGTTTTCAGAAGAACTTTGCGTTCATTTCTAGTAAATCTTGTTGCGTGTATGAAATCTGCATTGCGGTTCCCAATACTGGGTTGATTTAGAAACAGGTTAGTAAGGGCAGTTCCCTTACTCTTTATTCGGAACTGCATCGATTGGCATCATAAAAATAAAACGTGGCACTTGACGTTTTTCTTGATGACTCTATATTTTTTCCAAAATCTGTAAGTGCAGTTAGCAATAACACAAAAACTTAACAGTTTTCTAAAAACGTTTTCCTGTAGCTACGACGGTAAATGTACCTGTCCCCACTGCTCCGTCTCAAGAATCCACACTGTATGCCTAAATACCTACGACATTGAGAATTGTAATAAATATATTACTATAATTTTATGTACAAACATGCTGTTCTAAAATATACTTACTTAATATTAATGAGGTTTCGTTTTCCTGTTATAGCAAATGGAAGGAAGAAGAGGAAATATTTCAATTACTTTATAAATACTACAACAGGCCAGAAGAAATGTTAGTTCCAGCTATTACACCAGGAGTTGGACTACCACAAGAAGTTGTGGACTTCTACTATAATTTTCAGGGACAAGTCAAAAAGTACGTAACATTTTTACAAGCTGCAGAGCCTGCACAAACAAGGCGTTTTTCACGCGATAATTTATGAGCGTATACATAGAGGACGAGAAGAGCTAACATTCTGTGACTTATGAGTGGTTCGAACCCAGACAGGCGCTTTTCTTTGTGTAAATTATTTCATCACCACTGCTCTCAATGACGGCACGGTTGGCGCAGTGGTTAAGCGATTGACTGCTGCGCTGCGTGTCGCGGGTTCGATTCCCGCACGGAACAAATATTTGTATGACCTACATGTATTTGTTCCGAGTCTGGGTGTTTTTCTATCTATAATATGTATGTATTTACAAAAAAAAAAATTTATATAAGTAGTTTATCAGCCATCTTGTTACCATAACACAAGCATTAGGTTGCTTAGCTTGGGACTAGATGGCGCTGTGTGAAATGTCCAGGGATATTATATTATTATTATTATTATTCTGTTTCAGAACTAAAGAGACAGAATTGGCTCTTAGCAAAGTATCCGCAAAAGCTGCAGCCGCAGCAACAAAGTATGTATTCTGTTGTTAATATCCTTCACTAGCCATAGCTTTTTTACCTGTGTGGAGGTTCACCAAAATAATCTCCATGAAAAAATACATAGGTGCCATATACATGTTCCAATTTTCACGGTGATCGGCCAAACGGTATCGAAGTCTATAAATCTCAAACGTATGCATGGAAATATGTGTTTTTCAACATCGATGTTATATTATACATATATGTTTATAGATTTATTTATTAATACGTTCTATGTTACCTTATTGGTTTTTAAATATGTTTCAAGACTGTAACTTTAGATTTAAAATCTATATATATTAAATTCAAAGTCCTTTTTTTTTTTAAGGATGGGATATCATTAAATGACCCCTCCCGCTCTGGGTGGAGCGGAAGGGAGTGTCAGACTCTTACATACTAAAACCCATCCGTGTTCCTTCCTTAGCCCTTTATGTTCCAGGGCAGCGGTAACCCTTTCGGATGATCCCGCTACCCTGGCAGAAATTCAAAGTCCTGACTCACTGACTGACTGATATATCAACGCACAGCCTAAACCGCTGGTCCTAGAGACATGAAATTTGGAGGGTGTATTCTTAGTGAAGAGTAGGAATCCACTAAGAAAGGGTTTTTCGAAATTCCACCCCTAAGGGGGTGAAATAGGGGTGTTGTTTGCATGGAAAATCTTATTCCTTGAGTTAATAAACTTGAAACTTGGCACCAATACTAATCTAAGTAAATTATGAAGTTTGCCATTTTATGTTTTTCTAATCTACCCCCTAAAAAGGGATTGGGGGGTTTCAAAGTTTGTATGGAAGAATTTTAGCGTGCGGTCCGATTATCTCGAAACTCACTATTTATACCTACGATAGAAAGTAAAGAATAGTGTATCAGTGTTTTTCGAAAATTACCAGTGACGGGCTGAAAAGGGGTAGTCAATTTTACAGGGGAGGATTTTACTGCATGGCTTGATTAACTCGAAAATTAGTATAAATAATCTTTAAGTCAAGTTATAAATACATCCCCAACGATTTTTTTTTAATTCCACCCCTGTGGGGTTGAAAAGCAGGGATACAGTTTATATGAAAAGTCGTCTTTATTAGGTTAATAAACTTGAAACTAAGGTAAGTAATAAAGTTTATTATTATAAGTTTTTCAAAACTACCCACCTTTTTTTTTTTTTTTTTTCAGGATGGGAAATCATCAAGTGTCAGACTCTTACTGACTAAAACCCACCCGTGTTCCTTCCTTAGCCCTTTATGTTCCAGGGCAGCGGTAACCCTTTCGGACAATCCCGCTACCCTGGCAGGCTTCGGCCCTATCGGGTCCCGTCACTCATGCTGATATCTCTTTGAGGCGCGCGTGGAACACATACACGCCGTCCAGCACGGGCCTGGTCCTGATCGGACGGAGAGCTACCCATTACTCTCCGCCCGCAGGCCCGCGCCTACGGTGGCCGGGAGTCGTCCCGCGGCTCCCAACGCCCGGAGCGTCTTCCGCGGCGGCTGAGGCGTGAGGTCCGTTCCCTCGCCCACCCCGCCACCTCCTTCGCTAGCATGACTGCTTCGCAGAAGGAGGTGACTGCCTCCCACTCCCTCTCGCCCCGGACCATGGCTTGAACCAGGGCCGGACGCGAGAGGTCGCCGCCGCTGCCGATCGCCTCTACGAGGACACGGCGGTGCTCTGCCCAAGCAGGGCAGACCTCCACCGTATGCTCCACCGTGTCCTCTGGGCGATCCTGGCAGTGATGACACCCGGGCGTCTCCTCCCGCCTGATGATGTGCAGGAACCTCCCGAAACATCCGTGTCCGGAGAGGGCATCCGTGTCCGGAGAGGCAAAACTACCCTCAAAGGGGGACATAGGGGTCTTGAAGTTTGTATGGAACTAATTGAATGCGCGGTCCAATTAACTCGAAACTCAGTATTAATAGTTTTGACAGAAAATAATTAATAGTCGAAAATTGACCCCTGACGGGGCAAAAAGGGGTAATTCGGTTTTTAAGGGGAGGATTTAAACTTGAAACTGTATGTTACATTTTCACACGTAAACCACTGAACTTCTGATTTGGCAAAGAGATAGATGGTATCCTAGGGAAGGACATACTTTTTATTAGGATAGCACGTTCCCGTGGGATAATTTCCGACATCCACGCGGGCGAAGCCGCGGGCAGAAGCTAGTTAGTCAATATTAGTAATTTCCGACCGCGTGGATGTCGGAAATTATCCCACGGGAACGTGCTAACAGGATAAAATGTACCTATGTGCTTCCCCAGGATGCCATCTATCTCTATGCCAAATCAGAAGTTCAGTGGTTTAGGCGTGAAAATGTAACATACAGTTTCAACTTCAAATCCTCCCCTTATAAACTGAATTACCCCTTTTTGTCCCGTCAGTGGTAAATTTTCGACAACTTTACATACTCCTACTTATTATTAATTATTTTCTGTCAAAAGTATCAATACTGAGTTTCGACTTACTCGGACCGCGCATTCAATTTCTTCCACACAAACTTAACACCCCTATCTATATCCCTCTTTGAGGGGTAGTTTTGAAAAACTTATAATGATAAACTTTATTACTTACTTAGGCAAGTATTCTTGCCAAGTTTCAAGTTTATTAACCAAATGAAGAAGATTTTTCATATAAACTGTATCCCCGCTTTTCAACCCCACAGCTGTGGAATTTTAAAAAAATCGCTTGGGTTGTATTCATAACTTGACTCAAAGATTATTTATACTAATTTTCTAGTTAATCAAGCCATGCAGTAAAATCCTCCCCTGAAAAATTGAGTACCCCATTTCAGCCCGTCAGGGGTAGATTTTCAAAAAACCCTGATACATATTATTCTTTACTTTCAATATTAGGTATAAATACTGAGTTTCGAGTAAATCGGACTGCGCGCTAAAATTCTTCCATACAAACTTTGAAACCCCCCAATCCCTTATTAGGGGGTAGTTTAGAAGAAAAAAAACTGACAATCTTCATAATTTATTTTGGTAAGTATTCGTGCCAAGTTTCAAGTTTATTAACCCAAGGAATAAGATTTTTCATACAAACGAATTCCCCCCTTTTCACCCTCTTAGGGGTGGAATTTCGAAAAATCCTTTCTTAGTGGATGCCTATTCTTCACGAAGAACACACCCTCCAAATTTCATGTCCTAGGACCAGCGGTTTAGGCTGTGCGTTGATCTATCAGTCAGTCAGTCAGTCAGTCAGTCAGTCAGTCAGTCAGTCAGTCAGGACTTTGAATTTTATATAGGAAAAGATATAGATAACTTGTGTGGTGCAAACTGTTAATATAAGTGGGTTAGTAATAAATAAAAATAAAATTTAGTACGAAAAGGCTGGTCAATAGGTTTTTGTTGTTGCTAATTTTGAATATTTGGTTTTAGAAAATCGAAAAGCCCCAAATCTTCTCAGAAAGCGAACGTACAAACCAAAGCTCAAGCACTCGCATTCCCTACAAAGACACGTACAGATGCTGAAATTATTGCAGGTATGTTACTGCTGCCTACCTACTACCTTATCCTTCGTTCTTTCGCGAATCGTAACTGGAACGTATCAACACACGCAAGAAATTATAGTTTGTAGAATTACAACGAGTTGGTAGTTGGCACCTTATACCGTCGCGTATCCAGAGGCCCGACACAGACAAGCACGGTACGCGAGTCGCGATGTGCAGATCCGCAGACGCGACAGTGATAGTACCGTATATATACTCGTATAAATATATCTATTGGTACTGTGCACCATCGCGTTTCATGCGCGGTTCGACGACGTTCTTGCAAATGCTTATGAACCTATTATTTCAGACGGCAACTTCTGTTCGTTACGATCTGGTTACAGGGTGGTGATCTTAAATTTAATTCTTCCAGATGAAATGAAAGATATGAAGGCTAAAGGTGTGGACCCGTTAAAGGAATGTTTACACGATTTTGATACTAGCTATACGGAATCGTTCAGCGAGAAACAAATGAAAGGCATTCTCATATTTTTTCATGGCTCTCCGTGTGAAGGTAGAGAGAGCACTTCTGATTTGCCTAATATTGTAGACTAAGTAGATCGTGTTAGTTTTTTATTAACGTGCATTTAATTGATCCCCGAATAATTCCTATTTTATACTCACTGATCGTCTGTTTGTGACGTGCCCGTAGTTAGTTACAATTCGGACAAAGGATTCATAAAAGATAAAGAATTTCGAAGATTATCTAGGAAGTAGTATGAAATACCCTTATTCTTGTTGTCGTGATTGTTTTAGAAATGCATTGTCAAGAAATGGCTTATTCAGTAGCCAAACATCTAAAACTACCCACGATAAATGTGGATCACAGTATAGTTCAAGCGTTATGTGACACTGACATCCCGGCGAAAGAAGTGCTTGTTACCGCCATTGCCGAGAATTATGATATGATCAGGAGAAATATGAAAGCCGATTCAGATCCCAGTCCCGAACACGATGAAGGTAACAACGCAGTTTGTGCTCGACCTGCCTTGAATTCGGCACTATAGAATTTAACAATTACAATAATATGTAATAATTTAAAAAAAAAACAATTAGGTAATATTGACTTTCGACAGATGAATTCAATGAAGATAAAGATGACTTTGAAATTCTTTTGAAGAAAATTAAATATTTAGCCACGACAAGAAACGTGGCTACGCCTCGTTCTAGAGGCAGTGATAAGAAAAAAAAAAAGTCTCCCAACTCGTCGGTCGTATCACACACAGCGTTGGAAGCTATGGGGTCGACGACATTATTCCAGATGGTTATATACATATTATATTATTATAAATTGTCATAACGTAGGGCGGTCGGCTATATAAAATGTAATAAGTACGTTTGGTAGATTAAAATATCCGCAGGAAATACAATTCTACCTATCTTTCCTTGTTGACAGGATTTAGTTGAACAACTGCTTACCGAGTTATTCCTTCAGCCCAAATACCAACGCGGTTTTGTGGTGGACTCATTGACAAGTATCGTAGTAAAGAATCCTCCTTTAGTACTGACCACGGTAATAAAATGTAAGCGCAATATTCGGAACCTGCATCTCGTACTCTGCCATTCGGATTTCTCTAAATGGGTCCAAACATACGACGAAACCCAACGAGAAGCTGATATCCTACTTGTCGAGTTAGTACTTTTGATTGTTACGTATGCCGTCGAACAGTGTTATTCTGACTTGTCCGGTCCGTCACAAGTTGCGGTTGAAGCATTTTTCGTAAATATTGCATGCATTCGTGTAAGGAACATTCTGGCTGCGTGTTATCGCAGGCCGCACTCGCCTACTCACACGCTCAACTCGGACGTTTTTATCCCTCAGTTGTTGAAAATAACCAGTGCATAGCTGTAGACGTCTGTAGTTTCATTCAACAGTTTGCTTATCAGCGCGGTAATGAAGAATTTCATTGCAGTGCCCCAATTTTTTTACTTTTAGAAGTCTAAAAAGAAGGTTTAATTACATGTCTCTTAACATTTGTAAATATCTACAGAGCCCAATCAAAAATGTATGAAGAGACGGAAATAGAGCAGATCGTAAACTCGTTGGAAGATATGGATGCAGATGAGTATGACAACGTTTCTCCAGAATTGAAGACAATATACATTACTTACGGATTAGAACACAGAAGGAGTAAATATTTAGAAACTCTTGGATTGTAAGTTTTCCTATGTTTAAATTAGATAGGGTAAGTTCGAAACACTTTGCTAATCATATGAATAGTTTCTGGGAAAACTTAAAAAATGAAAAAGATTTCGCCTTCACTATCGACCATCTGCAGTGGAGCTTGTCATAAAGTTATTAATGCATATTAAATAATAACCTATGCGCAAAACCAAAGCAGGTACTTGACATAGGTACTGCTGTCATTCAAAGCATTGAAGGAGTGCTTGATGTTTGACGCAATGCGCTGTTCGTATTTATGTAGTACCTACGTACGCATGAACAGTAACACCTTATCCTAACTTACGTACCCATTATAGCACAAGCACAGATCACCCCTCTAGATACCGCTTAAAAAAAGTAGATTAGATTACGAGTTTTGAAGTGCGGTAAGGGTGGTGCGCGGGGAAAGAGAAATCTGCGCTATGACTGGCTATTTCAAATAATTTCAAAAAACCGTTCCACTACATAATGATGGGACAGATACACCCATCAAAAGTGTCTAGCTCTAGGGATCAAGTACGTTTCAGAGTATCGCCGCAATAGAGGATTATTATTTTTACTTTTTTGGATCGTCTGATTCCTTTTAGTTAATTTCACTATTTGAATAAAAAAAATCCTAAAATTTTCATTAAAAATAGAAAATCAACTGTCAATCAGGATTCCTATAAAAGTGTGTAATAGCGTTTTTACAAAACCATTACAGCTTTTGCATCGGAACTGAAAAAAATTGCATTGATATGAAGCGACAACATCATTTGACAGGAGAAGAGATTATGAGCGCCGTTGGAATGTTGCAAGCTGGTTCCAGGCAACGTACTGTGGCTGTCGCTTTTGGCACTACACAGAGCGTCATAAGCCGCCTCTGAACACGCTATTGCATCATGGGTAGCGTGGCCGAGCGACATGAAGGACAATCTAGCATCACCACTCGCAGACAGGACCGGTACATCCAAAATACTGCTCGACGGAATCGTACGAGGCTCCACAGCTCTTCAGGCTTGCTAATAAGCGAACAAACCATCCGAAATCGTTTACGTGAAGTGGGTCTGCATTCCTGAAGGCCGCTGAGAGTTCCACACATAGCACCCCGCAATAGTAGGGCCCGTTTACAATGGGCTCGCAAAAACAGAATTTGGGAAGAAGAAGACTGGCGTTGTGTTTGCTTTTCTAATGAATCTCGTTTCGGTATGAGGTCGGATACAAGACGTACTCGATTTTGGAGGACGTCTGGACGTCAAGAACGTTTGAAATTTTGTCAGGAAGTTCATTCATGTGGAGGGGGAACAATAATGGTTTAGGCCGGTATTTGTATCGGTGGAAGAACCGATCTCATTTGGGTCAGGGGCAACTTCAATGCTCAGATTTATGCTGATATTTTTCAGAGGATTGTTTCAAACGTAATCATTCCTTTGTGAAGCCATTTGGGTGATTCGTTTCGACTAATGAACGATAATGCATGTCCACACACGGCTAGAGTCGTAACACGCACTCTTGCCGTTCAACGTTCAGCCGTGGCCTGCTCAGTTGCCAGACCTCAACCCAATTGAGCACGCATGGGATATGCTCCAAAGAAGAGCTGTGCCGAGTATGGATGCCGTGCATACAATACACCACAACAACTTATTGACTTGTTAGAAAGAATGTGGTCGGCCATTCCTCAAAGTGATTTTGATGAATTGATTTTAAGCATGACAAATAGCTGTGATTGTGTGTATCGTGTCAATGGTGGAAACACAGATTATTATTTTTTTTATATTCACAAAAAAAATAAAAAATCCTCATTGTTGCCTTTTTTTGCCATTTTATTGACGACATTAACTTAGGCTAATTTCTCAAATTTGCAAAAATTGCAATTTTTCTTGATTTTTACAAAATATAGGGTTAAGTTGTTGACTTAAACATAGGAAATAAAGTAAGAAGCCAGTCTGGAAGACTAGATTTGGTAAATATTAATTGGATAATTTTTTTATAGTTAATACTGTACTTGATCCCTAGACTCCCTCTCACCGAGAGGAGGCCTGTGTCCCAGCAGTGGGAACATTATAGGCTGATTATGTTATGTTGATCCCTAGACATTTTTGATGTGTGTACTTGAAATACTGACAGTAGGTAGATATCAATAATATTTGTAAAGCTTAGTAAAATTAATAAAAATAATTTACTGGGTAATTACTTTGTTGCACTCTTTTTTAAAGTACTTATGTATCAGATATTAGAAGAAACCGTTTAATTAAAAAAAAATCTGCTTTTTATGTAGACGACAACCTGCTAAATCAGAGTCACAGACCAATTATGAAACAATTATACGAGTAGAGCCATATACCTACTCCATAATAGTGATCCTCATGTACATGAGTATATTAGTAGTATTTTCCCGGTTTCGATCCCTCAACTGTGTACACGGGTGAAATCCGGTTAACCCTACTCCATCCCTACTGAGCGCTATCTCTAAAAACTTCAGCCCAATACTGCATCGGGCTGAAGTTTTTAGAGATTACTCCAAATTATTGAATACTTATTTGACAAATTTAATGCGCAATTAACGCGGCCATCTACTAGGGCATGAATAGGTAAATAACTAATTAGTGGCGAATGAAAACTGCCTGCAATGCGGTATCTACAGGAGGTGATCTGTGGGCACAACTCAAGTACACGTTAATGAAATGAGCATAGTGTCGATTTCAGACCATCTTCAATAGAAAGCGCTAAGAAGGAAAAGACGAGTAAAGGTAGGTACGGAACCCGGACGTTAATATGACGCATCAGTTTAAAAAAATACTCCCGGACCCACAAAAACAAAGTTATTCTAAAACCCGATGTACCATACATCGGGTTTTAGAATAAGTTTGTTTTTGTGGGTCCGGGAGCATTTTTTATTGTAGAACTAGTACTTTTATCGCATGAAGCGACACACGCTTTACTTGTGGTAACCAAGTGTACAAACACGCTGAGAATGTGTGCGTGAAGACGAGTAGCGTCATCATATATTTAATAACACACACACACACACTTCCGACTTCGCCCGTGTTTCGGACGGTACGAGAGCCTATATACAGCGCAGCGCGCGTCGCTTCGTGAGATAAAAGTACGAGTTACGTAACCTACATATTTAAATTAATTTCGTAGTCTTTGCTAAGTTAACCAACTGTGTTTAAAAGTTGTTGATATTCATGAGTAGACATACTGGTATTCAGCTGCATCCGGTTAGACTGGAAGCCTCAGTGAAGTTTCATTTCCTGAAGTCACATTCACAATATTGTTTTTTTCATTAAATGTCATAAGTATTTCGTAAGTTATGTCAGATAAATAAATAAAATAACAGAGATACTAGAGAGTAGAGTCGCAAAGATTAGTTGCAGGTATCTGGAAGTGCCCGTTTTACGTGAGTATAAGTAGGTACCTATTGAATTGGGTATATGTAATCGTAATAAAATTTATTGCTGAACCAATTTCGGCAAAAGCTCCCAGTTAATTGAAACTTCGGTCAGGTCACTGTCACTGTCTATCTGACACATTGTTTTTAAATGAAAAATACACCTTGACGTAATTGACGTGAATCATAACATTTTACTTTAGCCTTAGGCGGATTACACACTACAACGCGCCACGCGACGGGGTGCGGGAAACAGAGCCAAATTTCCCGCGGGAGCATGTTTTTCTTGAACTTGTATGTAAAAAATCATCAAAAGCCATCTGTGCCCCGTCGCATGGCGCTTTGTAGTGTGAGATCCACCTTAGGGCACGTTCACATTTAGCGTCCGTTTTACAGGTCTGTTAAAACGTGTATGTTATTAGCGTATGTAGTTGTATGAGCGATTTCACACATAATATAGTATTCCGGATCCAGTAGAAAATACCGATCCGACAAAATAAGCAGCAATCCGTTTTACAGGTCCGTTTAAACGTATGTGTTATTAGCGTATGTAGTTGTATGAGCCAGTTCACACATAATACAGTATTTCGGATCCAGTATACTGATCCGATCTCTTAAAATCAGTCCTGTGTGAATACTATCTTCAGTAGCGACGGATCCGTTAAAAAGGATCCTGTAAAAACGTACGTATATGTGAACGCGCCCTTAGCCAGGGCTAGGGGTGGTAAAGCGATGAAGTCATAAATCTGCATAAGATGATGCGGGGAAAAACCTTTACCCCGCTTCCATAGACTTTTTTTACGCATACAAAGTCTTGTTTTGTTTTGCTAACTTTTAAGAGGACATAACAGCTCTGTTTTATTTATTAGAAATGCGCAGTTTAAATTCACTACCAGCAGAAGTAGGGGACTCTAAAGACCCTAAAAAAAAGTTTAAAAAGGACGAAACTAGAGGTATGGCTAATATACATATATAATGTTTGATTTTAATTAGGTATAAGTATTGTTAACTCTTCTTGGTGATAATCATGTTAGTTACAAGAATGTGATTTGAATTTAAGGGAGACCAACCAGTGAATTTGCTGCAATGAATACAAAATACACCGAATATAATAAAACTACATATGAGAATCTCATAAACATCGCAAATAATTGGATCATAGATGAAGCTGACGTGGGGAACCCTTTGTACACCTTTACCGGTCAGATCGTAGGCGCAGCTCAAAAGAAAAGCAAGAAAAAATCTGAATTGCAACTTCAGGTTTGTAAAGCAGCAATATTTTTTAGGGTTCCATACCCAAAGGGTGGCAACGGAACCCTATAACTAAGCCTCCGCTGTCCGTCCGTCTGTCTGCAGGCTGTATCTCATGAACCGTAATAGGTAGACAGTTAAAATTTTCACAGTGTGCCGCTATAACAACATATAATAAACAAAAATTTAAAAAAATCAGACAAAAAACGTGTTTTCTGTGTTTTTGCCTTGTGGTACGGAACCCTTCGTGTGCGGCGAGTGCGACTCGCACTTGGTCGCTTAAAAGAAAATATGAGTTACCTAACTTTTAAATATTTCAGATGTCTGACGTCTGCTTTGAAGACAGAGGCTTCCCACTGACACTCATTATGTGCCCTTGTTTGCGTTACAAGGAAGCATTAAAATATATGTTTGAGCATTGGGCCCTTGTTACTGACGCTTTAAAAGAAGAAGTGGAATGTGATATACTTAAAAGTCCTGTTAATAGAAAAGAATTCACTGTTTTGTTGCCTAAAACTTTCCCTACAATAAATCATGAGCTACCACTTCAATGGTGGTACTTAGATGAAATGCCGGTAAACCTATTTATTTATTTTATTATTTATGTACAGACGCCAGCACATCAAGCTACTACAGTCTGTCAAATTTCTTTAATAGATTTTCAACTTTATCGCTAAATCATTAAGGTTCAAAGTTGACTGGGAAAATTTGACAGTTTCGGGTAGCTTGACCTGCTGGCGTCTGTACACACAGTAAATAGTAAAACAGATACAGATACAAGTACTGAGTACAAAGCTATAGGTTTATTTGTTTAGTAATTTCTTCCAGCAGACCTGCGAAAGGAGAAATGAAAAAGATATAGATAGACAATAGTGTGTTAGAACAAGAAAAGAAGAATATGATTTGTGATGTTTTAAACTAAAATATGAAACCACAAATAATCAATTAATCACACTTCTCTAGTATACTGCCTCGTCTCAAAAATCCACCCTGTAAGGGGCAATTCTCGTAATTTTAAGAACGTTCACAGTCTGATCTCAGTCTTAATCTGTCAAAATTACCTCTAATTTTCCTACACTTGACAAGTTTTTGACATTTGTTTGTCGCTGAGATGAGACTGTGACTAGATTTTGAACGTTTTAAATTACGAGGCGCAATGAGAGCAACTTTTTGAGCAATTGTGTTGAAAAAATAATAGTTATGTGTGATACAACACGAAAATGTATGACTCACTTATCTATTATTTGTTATCACCATAAAACATTGACATTAAATTGTGTTCCAGATAAAAAAATGCGAATGTAACCAACTAACCGATCTTAATCTGTTGGACGACTCCAACCAAGATAATGTGTTAAACATTCTTTCGAAGTGGCATTGCATTTGTGGCAAAAAGGTACATAATAATATGATAGTTTGTTAAGTTTGGAAAAGAAAAGGACTTGGGGGAGGCTATTGCCCAGCGGCCATTGCTCAAAGCAGAGGTGGCTCGGTGGAGAAGGTCGCGACTCACGAGTTGGAGGCTCGTCGAAGACATGTGACATCCACCAACTCGCACTGGGCCCGCGTGGTGGATTACGGCCAACTTCCTCTCAAAGAGAGGAGGCCTGTGTCCCAGCAGTGGAATATTATGATCTGGAAAAAAAACGTGTATTTCCAGGTGACTTCGTCGCAAACATCGACGGGTGATATTCCCTCGGTGTCTATTGAGATGAGTCCCGAGGACAGTGACGAAGAAAAGGAGTTACTCCCTCTTCCGTTACGCAGCGTCAAACCTATTCAAAGTAAATAACTACTTATTTTTAATAAACATAACAGTTTTTGGTTTTAGTAAGTCGTTTCCGTTTGGCTTTTTCTTGCAGCCCTAAGGTAGTAGTCATTATTGTGCACGAATATTACAGTAACGACGGATTTTTGTATGACCGCCTCAAAATAGCTTCCTTTGTGGAACGTCAATTCATGGATTGAAATGTTCACTGAATGCATGTGACTATGGCCTCTTGTAATGGCAAATACCAACGTGTAATAATCGTAACCTAATATTATAAAGAGAAAAAATTAATAAATAAAGAGAAAAGATTCGATTTAATGTGTTTGTTTGTTACGCTTACCTATATACACGCTAAAACGTCTAAACGGATTTGGATGAAAGGACAATGCTCATAGATCCCCGTACCATGCTGCATCAAAATCAAACGTTGTTTTTTATAGACTACACTTATCATATTAACTCCTACAAACGTTCTATGTGACTGTTCCTAAATTACCCTAGGCTGATAAAATTTTCGTTTTTCCTAATTACGTGGAAATGTCAGGAAAATGGGGAAGAACCGATCCATTTTCCTGACATTTCCACATAATTTAATGTATCTAGGGTATCAGAGTTTATTAAAAAATATTTTTAGTTAGGAAATTCTCGAATTTAAAAGAGATAATTAATTAATAAAGTTATTGTAGCATAAATATTTTAAATAATTAATTGGAAATGAAATGTTAATCGTTTTTAAATATGAACAGGAACACTCACATGTACTCGTATAAACAACACCCGGGTTTCGGAGATTTAAAAACAATCGAAATAACCTGAAAACTTTATTTTGTTTGACATGTCATACACGAACGGCCATTATTGCTCTAAAAAACTGATAATCGTTTAAATGAAAGTAAAGTTATTTCTAATTAATGTAGAATCGACAAAAAATAGATTGGGATAAGGGCAGGAGAATGATGATGATGATGATGAATGTAGAATCGACAAAGTATAATTTTTTTACATGTTTTTTGAGAAGTGATCATGACACTTTTAAAATTCAAGGTTATATTAATCATACCATTTGAAACGGAACGTCATCATGTAAAGGGAAACAAAATCGACACTTTTTTACTTTAAATTAAATTCCCTGTTCAAAAATCAAATCCCCGGCGCGTAATGTCGAAAAAATTATGAAAATAACCTACTTTAATATTTTGATCTTGATACATGACACTTTTTGGTACGACTTTTGGTCATTTTCTTTCAGCACATGTGCAGACCATGACCTGGATTACGACATAGGATACTTTTTATCCAGATATTCGCACGGGATCGAGACTTATGCGGGTGAAACCGCGGGGCGCGGCTAGTAGAACATAAACTTATGGTGTTGGTGGTACTTACGGAACCCTCAATGCGTAATTCTGACTCACATTTATATCTTTGCTCAACATAGCGATGCTCATTTCAGAGACTGGATCCCGTTTAGTACTACAACCTGGCGACCTAGTGAGGTGCAAATATTCTTTTAGTCCTCAAGATGAAGGAAACTATAGCGTCAAACGGTTTATCGAAGTTAGTGGATGGCCTAGATCAAGAGTTGATGTCAACGTTAACGGGATTTGTGATTTACCGAGGTATTCTCAACACTTACTAATTCATTTGGTGCGACTCTTGAAAGGTTTTTTATTCTTGTACCTGTGGATCTATATGCGAGTTATACGTTATTATTTCAGATTGGATAGTCGTCCAAAAAAGATGTTCGAAAATTTTGTAAGGAGAACTCATGAAGAGAACGTCTATAAGTTAACATATTTAGATGATCTTAAAGTGTTTGAATTCGGACCAATATTTGTAGGAATGAACAGGTATCGTGGTAAATAAACATAACATTACTTAACTTGTTATTGAATAACCCGTATTAAACTATTAAATGAAAAATTATTTTTAGAATTTATGAAGAAGATTATACTATCGATTTAAAGAATTCCTCCCTTGTGACTGCAGATGTTGTAATCGAGTTTCTAGAAGAGACTCAAGTATTTCAAATAGACAAAATGTTTATAAAATTGGAAGTAAGAAACAAAACATATACACATTCGCATCAAATTCACTGTATTTCGGTTTCGTTGAAGTTCAAAGTTTCATGCTGCATTAGCAATTCAGCATGATCCTTATTAAATGCCATTTTTTCCCTGCATAGCCCGGGTGTCGAGACAAACTGTCAATTTCGGCGGCTCCTGCAGTAGTGGGTGTGCACACGAGTGTGTTATTGTTCTGCGTCAAAGACAACCCTGAAATAGTAACCGTCAACATCGCTTGTAGCGGAGTTTTGCCGATCGTTGAAATATTGCCGCTGACTAAGACGATTGGTAAGATTTAAATATATATCAATCATCGTCGTCAATCTAACTGAACGACTACACGCTAAGGTCCGTCCCCACAGGGGGTGCCTGTGGGGACGGACCTCGGCTTAGGGCGTCGCTGGGAGAGGGCAGCAAGGGACAGGCTGGCTGGATTGGAATTAGGCATAACTGGCAAAGTGTGGACGAACTATAAGTACAGCTCTGCCGAAACCTTCGTCTGGCTACTTCCCTCTGTGCGAGTTATCCTTACTTATTACTCCCCGTTGGTCACGTGGTCGTAAACGGGACTGCTGAGCTTGGAATCCTGGGTTCGATTCCCAAGTCGGGCAAACTTATTGGGTTATTTCCTTTAGGAATATCTTAGTAACAGCCCGGAATTTGGAAGTTGCTAAGGTCCTGCGCCTGATCGATTCCCGTCCCATCGGACTATGAGAGTAAGGGAAGAGAGAGTGCACCTGTGTCTGCGAACTGCGCACACGCTTGTGCACTGTACTATCTGCCGCACCGAAGGCTATAGAGTCTCCGTTGGGATTGGCCGTCATAGCCGATATAACATTTGGTTAACAAATGGGTTGGTTGGGTGGGTTTGGTTTGGGTTTGGTATAACATTTGGTTTTTTTGGTTTGTCTTCCACGCCGTATGTGACTACACTATAGCAACACGTTATTATATACTTATAATAACGTATTTCATTTCATACGTCCTATTTATTATTTGTACCTATATTTATGTACGTGTTGCTATAGTGTAGACAGACGATTATAATAAAACTGACTATGTTTCAATAGATTCCTTCTTCTTATTTTAACCTTCATTTGACGTACCTCATTATACAGAATACGGAAAGCTTCTACTCTATCGTCGAGAAGATGATAGATTTATTGTAAAGAACGATTCTATTCTACCAATTATGTGGAAGATACGCAACGCCCAAGATTTCATCGAAGATTTTATAATAGCTCAGACATCGGGCATCGTGCTGAGACATGACAACCAAGTGGTTCCTATTACATATATCGCGTGCCGAGTTGGTGTTATATCACAGAAAGTCCTAACGATCGACGTATGTTTCACCTGTTTTTACCTTATATTGATTGTATTTAAAAGGTATAATAGTACATTTAATCTAATATCTCGATATATTCGCCAAAAATTTAAACAAATATGAGTTTATGGAAAAATAACTTTATCAAACATTTTTATAACTTTTACAATAGTGCTAGTCACTCTGAAATGAACTTAATTGGCATTAAAATAAAGTTGATATTTGTTTAACTTGAAATAACGTCAATTTGAAACAAATAAAATTTGAATTTACACTGGCCTCTTTTAAATTTTTTTTTTTTTCTAAACTATAGAAGTTAGAGATTTAAAATAAAAAAAACGTTTCATAGCAAATATTATCGGCTTTCTTTAAAATTAGTAATCTATACATTAGTAACATTTTTAACTTAAAAAAAGATAAAACAATAAAAATAGCCATTTTTAGCTTAGTGACAAAAAACTCAATTAACATTTAAAGTATGTTTTACATGGTATTGCCTGCTCGGGCTTTGACTACAGCTTTGAACCGGTTTGTCATACTCACACGAGGTTTCGGAGCCGATGTGGGGAATATTCTCCCATTCTACAATCAGGGCCTGTTTTAGTGCCCTGAGGGTGGTAGGTGGTGGCCTACGACTTCTGACTAGCCTCCCTAGATCATCCCAGGCTTGCTCAATCGGATTGAGATCAGGACTTCTTAATGGCCAAATCATCACGCTGATACCAACCTTCTGAATATACTCTTGCACGACCTGAGCCGTGTGTGGCCGGGCATATTTGCTAAATACGGCCCTGCATACTCGTTGAGAATCTCTTGGGCATATCTCTCCCCAGTCATAGTGCTATTTTCTAAGGCCACTAACTCTGTGCATCCTTCTAAAGATATGCCAGTCCGTACATGTACACTGCCTCCACCGTACTGGACACTTTCTGAGAAGCAGCCTTGAAGGTATCGCTCACCAGGCCGCCTGTAGACACTTCGCCTTCTAACAGAAGTGTAAAGTGAGAATCGAGACTCATTTGTGAACAAAATTCTTGACCACTATTCTTAATCCCACTGTATGTGTTCACGGGCGTATCTCTCGAGTTTGGGGTCATTCACTGGTCTTCGGGGTTTCAGATTTGCTTCAGCAAGTCTTCTTCTCACTGTACTGTCACTAATGTAGTCCCTTCGGGTCTGAAGAAGCCGTTGCTGGACTTCAACTGCATTAAGGTGCCGATTTCTCAACACAGTGGAAACAATATCGACGACACGGTTGGCGCAGTGGCTGAGCGATCGACCGCTGCGCTGCGTGTCGCGGGTTCGATTCCCGCACGGAACAAATATTTGTATTGCCTACAGGTAGTTGTTCCGGGTCTGGCTGTTTGTTTATGTGAGTTTAAATGTTTGTAAACGCACCCACGATACAGGAGTAATTCCTAGCGTTTAAAAAATATATGGCTGTTTCGAGCACTAGTACACCTGGGTCTGCCATTACAAGGTCTCCTCAGATAGTTTTCAGTCTCTTCGTACCTTCGCTTCACCTTCTGGACCGTTCGTAACGTCACACCCATCATTCTTGCAGTACGACGCATACTGATGCCTAGTTCCAGAAAAGTCTTGATCCTAGCACATTCTTCAGGTGAAAGAGGCATGATAAATAAATAAAATGTATATGTTGCTCTTGTCTAACTTAGCTTTTGTAACAAGACTCATCGATCAAGAAAAGAATTGAAAACAATAACAGAAACAAAACAATGAATGGTAAAATTGTAATTCGAAAAGGATTATTTTTGTTTTTAAAGCTCTTATCAGCCATTTCTTGAAAGAAGGTTCTTGACTATGATGTTTTTATATACAAAATTAAACTCTTTTTCGAGTCCTTTTTATTTCGAAAGTATATCTTGTGTACAGACGCCAGCAGGTCAAGCTACCCGAAACTGTCAAATTTTCCTAATCAACCTTGAACCTTAATACTTTAGCTATAAAGTTGAAAATCTATTATAGAAATTTGACAGATTGTAGTAGCTTGATGTGCTGGCGTCTGTACTTATAAAGTTATTCCGATTTTAAAAGTGTGATACTTAGTTTTGCAGGCCAGTGTCAGTGTAGATGTAAGTGTGCCAAGCTTGTCATTGCACTCAAGGGTTGCAACCTGAGCCAAAGGTGAGGGCGTAATAAAGTGCAATGCAAAGTAAAAAGCACTCATGTTGAATACACTGCATTGTGAACCTAAAAGCGGTGCAATAAGAGCCACTTTTGAAGCAAGTTTCTTGAAAACTAACTTTTAGCAGATTGTTTACAGTGGGTATTAGCTAAGTATCTGATTTCATCTAATAGACAATTTACAGATATTTGACGCAGAAGGGCGTGGAGAGCCAATGTTGGTGGAAAATTTATCTTTGTCCGCGGAATGCTACGATGTTATGGTTGAATGCGCTCATGAAAACCCAAGCGAGAACTATCTTAATTATGGCAACGTGAAAGTTAATTCTACAGTTGTCCGAGAATTGTACTTACTCAATCGAGGCAAATATAACATTTATTACAGGTTAGTAATAATAATATAGGGACAGTCACCAAAAGAGATAGGTAACCAGGGTCGTCGGATGTAGTTGAAGTTTAGTAAGAAACCGATGGATGTTTTCGAATGAAAATTAATTTAATTTTATAAATTAACTGTTTGTTTTCTATTAGGTAACTAAGTAAATTAAATTTTATTTGAAAACATCCATCGGTTTTTTCTTACTAAACTTCAACTATAGCCGACGACCTTGGTTACTTATCTCCTTTGGTGACTGTACATCGTATTATTCATAAAATATTAGAATTGTTAAAATTTCACTATCTATTGTTTTCTGGTATATTCCCTACAAACCCGACTACACGCAGCGACTTGTATGCGCAAACAGTTTGTACAAAAGTTTGTGCAAACATGGTGTGTGGCCTGCATATCTAACGATAGCAATACGCTTTTAAAAAAAAAAAGCTTGAACTGTATTAAAGAGGTGATATACAAAAGGTATTTACTTACTAGGCAGTTGTAAGTAAAGACAACCACTGACCTTATTGATGATTTCTTCAGAAAGGTTACATGCGTAGTAGGTACTCGTAACCGGTGAGCGTGTTCCATAATCAGATTTATGAACGTGGAAGAAGCAAATGGCATATGTAAGGATCGAAGTAGGTGGCGTTCTAGGGTTCTGCCCAACCCCATGGGAAAAAGTATATGACAAAGTGGGTGTGAGTAAGTATGTATTATTGCCGTTTAGACAGCTTAGCGTTACATGCTTGCTTGTCCAGAGTACAATTAACGCAAGTACTCGTAAGATTGCGTGTAGCCGGGCCAATATATAAATTACGGTTTAAGATATTTATTTCTCCAAGCACATCTACCCGGAAATTAAAGCCAAGAATAGCGCAAGAATATCAATATTATAATTACAGAAAATTTAATAACATACAACTCTAACAATCAGGTTAAAAAAGGTTAAGAACTTTCCGGAGCCGTCCCTGCTGCGGTCGTTCGAGTGCATGCCGGAGTGCGGGGTGATCCCCGCCACGCTGAAGCTCGTCGCCATCGAGTTCGAGTGCACGCCCACCACCTCCATGAACCTAGTCAACGTGCCCGCGTATATCTGCTCGCTGCTCGATGGCAGCAAGAACCAGGTCGTCGTTGCCAAGTTCCCAGTCTGCATTACCATTGCTTCGTTTTACAATACGTAAGTGCTGAGCTTATCTTGAACATTACTAACATCGGCGAAGGAAGACATAGTGAGAAAACTTGGACTAGACTATTAGTCTGAAATCGCCAAACACGTCTTGGGGCAGCGTGGTGATCAATGCGCCTTCTCTTTATGAGAAGAGGCATTTGCCCTGCATTGGTGTTCACAAACATATCAAATAACAGGTTATTTATTTATTTATTCACTGCGTACTTTAAGGCTGGTTTTGGATTATACTCGTCTGAGCCGTACGTCAACGTTCGTGGAGTATTATAACGTTAACCGTACGGATCGCCCGTAGGCATGACTAAATACAGCCTAAGTGACGTTATTGTACAATATTTTTTTCCTATGAAACCCATTACAAGAATCTAATGGCCGTTTTTAACGTACGTCAAAAACGGCTATTAATGTTTTACTAATCTCATGTGACTAATTGCACAACCTGTGTAGGTAATGCTTATGAATACATTTATATCAGATTTAAAAAAAAAATAGTAAACAAAAAATTAGACTTATTTATATTTCTAGGTTTACCTTATTCCCGTTGGGCGAATTGAATTTCCATATAATAGCAGTTGGAACTGGAATAACGAGGGAGGTTATTTTGAATAATACAAGCAAGTGCCCCGTGACGTACGAGATAGTGTTGCCTGTCGCATACCAAACAATACGTGACCCTAATCTCCCTCCTCCACCTCCCCCGAAAGAAAAAAGTACTAAGTAAGTTTATCATCATCATGATATAAATAAGTATTCACTAGGTAATAAGTAGTAATAAGAATCGTTATTGATTGTTATACGAGATAGTGTAGCCGGTCGCATACCAAACAATACGCATGAAGTAAAATGAAATGTAATATTTATTTAATAAAATCATGCAATCTTTATCTTAATGAATATTCAACAGAATTAAAAACCCTCCATTAAAATGTGGCAACTTCCTTATAATGAACGATGACAACCTTCTTACTCCTGGAACAAGCCGGACCATACAGATACAATTCTTTGCGACAGAAGCGCGCAAGTTTGAGGAAACCATTAACTTTATTATAAGTGACACGTGCCCTGCTGAGGCGCAAGGCGTACCTCTCAGGCTGGTGGGCACGGGAGCCATGCCAACTTTGGATCTGTGGAATATTGAGACCACGTTTAGAGAACATTTAATTGTTAAGAGTCTATTAGATTACAAAGTACCAGAGGTAACATTTGCAACTGACATCACATTTATCACGTAGGTAACGTAAAAAGTTAGATATTGCTTATGTGTGTTTCTGACATTTTTCTTGTTTCCAGTCGTCGCCACATTGTGTTTTTGCGGAGAATTCGGTGACATTGCATTTTTTCTGCATCACAGTCCATTCCAGTCACACGGGATTAATTGATCTTTATAATAATGGACTTGTTGCATGTGCACTTAACATGCAACTTCACCATCAGTCTAATTCTAATCCAAAAATATTCTCTTTGGACAAGTTTGAAACACATATAGAACCTTTGTTACATAAGAATCTGGGAATAATTTTCAGTCCAGATGCGCTACAGGTACGTGCGATGATTCCTATAATAGCCAGTACGCACTGTACACTATCACTACAATAGACTTTAATAAATTAGCGGCTAAATACTATATATTACTTACAAGGTTTTAATTGAAATAACTGAAAACCTTATAATAGTGTACTCATCATTATGAAAATAACGGCAATGGCGCCGATTCCCTTGTTCACAAAGTAAACTACATTTAAGTTCAGCTGTTAATCTTTTTCTTTCTATTTCATAATTTCATTACGAAAAGGACAGAAGATAAATATTCGTTTAGTCGTGTCACAGTTGACGTATTTTATTAGTAGCCATGTTTTTAATCACATCTAAACTGTCTATGGAGTATCTAAATTTGACAGGACTAAACTAATATTTATATTCTGTCCTTTTCTTAATGAAATAGAAAGAAAAAGATGCACTGAACTTACATAAATTTAGTTTAGTTTGTGAACAAGGGAATCAATGCCAGCGGCTTTCATTTTGACAGTTCCACAACATTCATTGCGTTATTTACGTTGTTGAGCAGACAAATTTTTCGAACATATTTATTTATTTTTATTAAAACTTTATGCAAGTAAAAAGTACTATACAAAGGCGGACTTAATGCCTGAAGCATTTTCTACCAGTCCACCGCATACGAAACAATGAATTAGCAATATCCTTCAAAATGATTCAGATTGTGATTGAAAGTGTGTTAGAAAGAAAGAAAGAAAGAAAAACGCAATTAGGGTGCAGTTCGGGTTTTATGTAAGTAGTATTTTTTAGTAAGTAATATCCAAAACAAACTAACAGTAAACGAAATAAAAAAGTAGTTATTTTTACAATATTGGTGGCTTAATGGTCTTAATTTAAACAAGAGTATTAATTGAATGGCGAATTAACTAAACAACTTTGTCAAAATATATTTTCAGGAATATCGTGCGGTGTTGGAAATAAAATTAAAATTACTAGACAACCAAGAACAGTCATTCAAGATATGTCTAATAGGTGAAGGTGTTATTCCTAGAATAGAATTGGTATCACCTCGGCTGCGACACCAGAGGGTTGCTGTGCTCCGGTTTGCAGTTACTTGTCTGGGTTCCATCAGCAAGAAAGCTATTGTCTTTAAAAATATATGTTCGGTGAATAGTGAAGTCGTTTTAGAAGTTATACAGTCAATGGATGAAGTAAGACCTATATTCTGGTTGGATTCAGCGCCAGACAATGGACTTACTGTTCAAGATGGCCATGATGGTAACAGAAACAACATCTAGTATTAAAAATACAAATATGTTCTTTCAACATCATCATGATCATTCTCCTGCCCTCATCCCAATTTATTTGGGGTCGGCGCAACATGTCTTCTTGTTCCATATATTAGGGGAGTATGAAATTGCCGATTTGTACTGAAAAATTGAAATTCGTTTTTTTTTTAATTTAACATATTTATTTAATCAAAATAATTACCATTTTTATCTATACATTGCTGCCATCTAATAGGTAGGTCATTTAAACCTTTGCGATAGAACTCTCGTGATCTAGATTCGACAAACTGTGTGAAAGCATTTTGTACTGCCTCCTGAGAAGAAAACTTTTTATCACAAAGAAAATTGTCCAAATTACGAAAAAAATGGTAGTCCGATGGAGCAAGGTCTGGCGAATACGGAGGGTGACGAATGGTTTCTATTTGCAGTTCCTGTAGAGTTAAAACGGTTTCTCGTGCTGTATGAGGTCTCGCGTTATCATGGAGCAATAATGGTGAAGATCGATTCATGAGTCGGGGCTGTTCCACTGCTAGTTTTGCTATCATTGTTCCGAGTTCGGCACAGTAGACATTTGCCATTATTGCTTGACCAGATTGGAGAAAGCTATAATAATAATAATATTTTTTTTTTTTATTTTTTTTTTTTTTTTTTTCTATAGTGAATAACACCATGCTGAGAACACCAAACAGTTACCATTACCTTTTTATTGGTAAGCTTTGCTTCAGGACACTGTTGCGGCGTTTGACCTGGGGTCAGCCATTGCATTTTTCGCTTACGGTTGTCGTAAAGAATCCACTTCATCTCATGTCACAATTCGATCCAATATTCCTTCATTTCTGTATCGATTCAACAAGGCAACACAAGTTTCAACACGCGTTTCATTCTGCAGATCAGTCAAATCATGAGGCACCCATTTCTCATATTTTTTTTATTTTATTGATTTGACGCAAATGAGTCAATATTGTTGCTAAGGTAACGTTAAACCATGCCGCTAATTCCTGGGTAGTTTGGGTCGAATTGGCTTCCACCATCTCTTTCAATTCATTGTTATTCACCTGTGTGGGCGGTCTACCACGTGGTTCGTTCATCAAATCAGTTTCCATCACGAAAGCGTTTGAACCAAAATCGCACGGTGCGTTCATTAGCAGTCCTCTCTCCAAACGCAACACTGATATTGCGAGCTGTTTCGTATTCAAAAATAACTCGAATTTTTGAAGTAAGCATCTTTCTTGTCTAAGCTGAATAAAACAAACAACTGAAAGTTGATAATCGAATGTTGCACATTTTTTAAAAGAAAAATATATTCATAGGTACCATGTGAAAAAAGTTTCACTCAAAAATCTCAAACCATGAAGGTTCTATGTCAATTTGAAGTACCTATTACAATAAAACGGCAATTTTATATTTTAACCCCTATTACTTCTCTATTAGTCATCTCGGTAGTCACTACCTCTCGAATCATAATCATCATTGACACAGTCCATCCATTATATATATCCATTGTCTAAGTATTAAATTATCACAACTTTTCAGTTGAAACCAATTTACGATTGAACGTTATTCTGAAACCTACTGAAACAATTACATTAAATGTTTATTACAATCCAATAAGGAAGGGCCGAACTAGGTGTGAAGTAAAAATGACGATTAAAAATAATCCTTACGAATATTTTACCGTAAGTATAATAAACGTCTATGTGTTTAATTACTTGTTAAGTATTTTATCTCACGAAGCGACGCGCGTTTTACTTGTGGTTATCAAGTCTACAACCACGCTATGAATGTGTAAGCGCAGGAGCTCTTGGTACCGTCCGAGACAATGGTGAAGTTGGAAGTGTGTGTGTGTGTTATGTGCTGACGCTACTCGTCTTCACGCACACATTCACAGTGCGTTTGTACTCGTACACTTAGTTACCACAAGTAAAGCGCACGTCGCTCCGTGAGATAATAATACTGTACCTTTAATGCTTTGGGAAACCAACTTTTGAATATTTGAAGTTAACCTATGTGATCATAATTATCAATATTTTGAATAATTTTAAACAACCTAATTAATTCAAATCTATCTGCTTAGCCTTTTCCCAACCATGTTGAAGTTGGCTTCCAGTCTAACCGGATGCAGCTGAATACCAGTATTTTACATTGAGCGACAGCCTATCTGACCTCCACAACCCGGTTACTGGGTAACATGAAACCCTTGGTAACGATTGTCAAAGATCTACGAATGACAGGCTAGATAATTATTAAGTAGTTTTATTTTGAAATCTAACTTTAGATATATTTATTTATTTATTTTAGGTAGTGTGTGAAGGTGAATCATTTATGGAAGACGTCATATTAATGGGTCTAGAAATGCTTTCCATGGATACAGACCTTGATGCGTATAAGGCAACAGAAGGGTTAGTTTACTTGTTAAACTTACTTATCATATTATGGGTGGCTGAGATGCAAAATATTAGGTTTTCTTCATGATCCAACATGGTTTAGGCAGATGTGGGTACTCGAACGAAAAGATAATTCGAATTTAAAATAACTACTGTGGCGTCATCTGTCCTATCGTGGATAGATGACTATGTATGTTTTTTGAGGCCTATACCTTTCGAGGGGTCCTTAATTAATTTAATTAATAAACTTTTATCCGTAGAATAAAATTGACATCTGACAGTTCGTGTGAAAACACTGTTAAAAATTCAAAATTGATTCTCAGTATAAGACTTAGGACTGATTTGTCCATCGCCGACCATTTCCATTGTCGTTTGACGGTTTTTTTTTATGAAATAACTAAAAATTTCAAATTTATTCCTCGAATAAAATTATCAGGTGTTGGAAAAATCAGCCCTATTCTATGTATATAAAATTTTGGTGGAATGCTTAGTAATAAGAACTTTGTTTTTATAATTAAGGAATAATGAAGTGTTTTTTATGATTTCCGAAGAAGTGAAATAAAGTGAAGCTTATTAAATCTGGAAAGTGTCCATGTTCATGCCAAATCGCCGGTTATTAAGTTTATTTATCTGCGAACAGGACCATGTCTACCATCTCTACAGTCGACAAAAAAAGCAAAGGATCTAGTATCGAAAAGAGAAAAACAAGAGTAGACACCAAGAAGCCGAAACGGATGTCCTCCAGTTCAATTAGGGAGAAGGACTCATCAAGCTTAGAAACCTCTCTTTTAAAATATGTATTAAATTATGGTAAAGTGTCATTTTTTAGGTACAGTCAACCGCACTTACCAAAGGAGTACGGTCGTCGGATATGGTTGAAGTTTAGTAAGAACCGATAGATATTTTTAAATTAAATTAAATTTGAAAATTAATTGTTTGTGTTCTATTAATTTAATTTTATTCGAAAACATCCATCGCTTAATTACTAAACTTCAACTATATCCGACGACCTTGGTTGCTTATCTCATTACTTTACTTTGGTACTTTAGCAGCGCCTTTTTCGTAGCAAAGGGCGGTCTTCGTAGTTCAAGTACAACTACTGACCTGCGGTTGTCTGTACATCTAGTATCCAGAAATTGCATCTACAAATGTAAATAAATGCTGTATTTTTAATTCCAGGTGGTTGTGAGCTATGTTCCTTACAAAGGAGATCAGTTGTAATGGTCAATAATTCTGAAAAGGTATACAAGTTTACCTGGACCGAAGTAGAATGTTTAGTCATAAAGCCGTCCATGGGCTACATTTCTCCAGGTGAAGAGAAGGACCTAGAAATTATTTTCTTCTCTGCCCACCCTATTACGTTACGAAAAGTAAGAAATTATTGGTAGTTCATTTATATTTTTAACATATTGCTAAAGTATTTTAATTAATACATTTTATTTAAAGGAATTCCTATGTTGTGCCCTAGTGGCAATTAGTGATGATTGTCTCACACTTGATGTGAAAGGAACTACTTGGGACAACCGTCAAATAGTCACCCTGTTTGATCACAATACGTAAGTTATATTAATACAGCAAATCTTTAGGTTCTTTTCATCAGGTTCTCCTGACAGGGTAGGCAGGCAAGCCAACATGAGAATGTATCCTCTACCAATTATCGACATAGACTTAGTGCGTAGCTATTATTAGATAATAGAAAGAAAGAAAATACATTTGCAATAATTTTACAATGGTTATAGGTACAGACGCCAGCACATCAAGCTACCCGAAACTGTCAAATTATCCCGATCAACTTTGAACCTAATGCTTTGGCGATACAGTTGAAAATCTATTAAAGAATTTTGACAGGTTGTAGTAGCTTGACGTGCTGGCGTCTCTACAGCAAAAAAAAAAAAAAACTTACGACGACTAATATTGTTTTCTGCCGTGAAACTAAACTCCTTCTTAAAATGTTTTCAGGGATTTAAGCCTTAATCAAAGATGCGAAACTATTATTGATGAACAAACTATTCCACCATCAGATTATTTCCTAGGGAAAATAAATATGGTTGTAGTGTATTCAGCACAAACGGAATACACAAAATACGTTTCTACATTGCCTGAGAGTAAAGAATTACGCGACACTTTTATATATCAGGTAAAGTATTAGTCTTTTTAATTATGACCACTTTTAAATTAAGTAGATATTATGATCTTGTTGTCATGGTATGGGCATGTGATGCGGAGGAATAAGGAAAGTTTTGAGTATGGCTATAAGAGTAGTAAAGACCAAAGAAAAGATGTTTGGACTATGTGAAAGATGATATGGCTAAAAAGGGAGTGACTACTGAGATGACGACTAATAGAGAAGTATGGAAGAAACAGACATTTTGCGCCGAACCAAAATAAATGAGCATATCAGCATTTTTGGTTTTAATATTCAGACAAGACATTTCGACTTCACTGTGGAAAACGTTGGTCATGTTCCGATGAAAATAACGTGGAGTTTTCAAATTGACGATGAGTTTCCAGCCAGAATAGACAAATACGAAACTAAGCAGCCACAGGTATTGTCCTTTTATTAGATTAAGGTTCCTCACACTGTATGCATAGGTAACTACTTAAAGTTAATGAAATCTTAATCTAAGCCCAAAGATTAAAATTTTTGGATACAAAGAAAATGCGAATTAGTTTAGTTCGACTGTAGCAAAGCAACAAATCAACTTTATGTTTTAAATAAGTAGTTTAAAAAACACATAGGGTAGCACAGGTGACTTACTTAGTTTAACCGGAAAGAGAAAATGATTGAAAATCAATAGAAATTAAAGAACGCAAGTGCCAAAAGATATTTGATAAAAAATCTCCTTTTCATTAAAAACTTCGTTTTTACGAAAATGAGGTTAAATCATTTTAAAATTAAATATTATGTTATTAATATGACAGATCATGTTTCAAAATAGAAAAGGAAATTTAATCTAGCCATTTATTTTGTAGCTTTATTACCATCTATGATTACAAAAAATATTATTCTAAGCCAGAAGTGGAGTTAACTTTTTTAAAAGAAAGCAAAGTACATTACAAAACCGATTTTTATTTTAAGAAAACCTAATCACAATAATTAATCGCAGTAATGAATTAGAGCTACAGCTAATACGTCCGTCGCGTCCGAATGCCACCGCCAAGAGAGCGCCGGCCGCCTCGCTGCCATCCACCGTAGGCTCCGCACCGCTCACGTGATTCTACGTCACGAATGGCGCGATGCTAGGCCCCGCCTCTTGGTCTAATTTCTCTATCAATTATATATGAACAACTTGCACTGTTACGTTCATAAAGAAAGAAAGAATACGTTATACAGGAATGCTTTCGGGGGCGTAGACTATTCTCATAACGGCGTAGACGCGTAGCGGATCATTGGCTACGCGGACGTCCCGCGTAGCCACTGGTCCGCTACGCGTCTCCGCTACGACTGCTACGAGGTTTCAACGCGACGAGCACCGCGGCCACGTACCTACTTCGTACTACGTCGTAGTCGAACTAGTTTGATTACATATACTTCCCATTTTTCACAATATTTCGTAAAACGACATGAAATTATTAGGTAATGACGGAGGAACTCATTGAATTGGATCCACATAAGGCGTGCACAGGTACTACAACAATCGGAAATGACCTGCTTGTGTCTAACCTTCCAGTTGAAAAAGGTAAAGCATAATTATACAGAATACCTATTATTAAGAAACGTAAAAAAAAATATTTTGCATTTCTAAGTGTTTATAAATAATATATTAAAATAAATAAAGTAAACTGTTTTATTCATAGAACTAATTTTCTCATCATCAGATCCCAGCAATGTAACGCTGTTCAGTAATAGCCAGGGTAGAGAGAGCGTCGACACGTGGTTTGAGGTTGACCTGCCGTTCTCAATAGAGCCTGTTAAAGATTGCTTAAAGCCTGACGAAAGCAGAGTCTTCAGAGTCACATTTGCGCCTCTTGATGCATTTGACTATAGAGTGAGGCTCAAAAGCACTATAGGTAACTGAATATCTAGCACGATTATTAGTTTTCAATACTTTGTAAGTGATATCCTACTAATATTATAAACGCGAAAGTTTGTATGGATAGATGCTTGTTTGTTACTCTTTCACGCAAAAACTACTGAACGGATTTGGATGAAATTTGACACTCATCATTAGTAAAAGTTTCTGCGTGAAAGAGTAACAAACATCCATCCATCCATACAAACTTTCACGTTTATAATATTAGTACGATGTAAGTTTGGGGAAAATAATTATGTCCAATATACAGGCTGTTTCAGAAAGGTGTGATGAAATGTAAGGGTGTGGTACAAACCATCAAACTGAACAACGTCCTCCATGGGACCAACATTGTAATCGAGAAAAAAATATCAGGTGTCCCGTACATACAAAACTTCAATTGCTACGCGACGCAAATGTATGGGATGGCTGATTATTTATGGAAAATTGTTCAGTTTGATGATTTGCACTTTGCTCTTAAATATGACCACACATTTCTGATACATTCTGTATCATCATCATCTGCCTAGCCTTTTCCCAACTATGTTGGGGTCGGCTTCCAGTCTAACCGGATGCAGCTGAATACCAGTATTTTACATGGAGCGACTGCCTATCTGACCTCCACAACCCAGTTACTGGGTAATACGATACCCCTTGGTAAGACTGGTTGTCAGACTGTCAGACAGACAGACGGGCTTCTGACTACCCGTAACGACTGTCAAAGATCCACGAATGACAGCCGGGACCAACGGCTTAACGTGCTTTCCGAGGCACGGAGGGGCCTCGGTATGTAACGATGGTCACCCATCCACGGACCAACCGCGGCAAGCGTAGCTTAACCTGACCGATCGGCCTGTGCGGCTGTTATTATTTAGCCACGGGCCCCTGATACATTCTGTATATTGGACATAATTATTTTCTCTCAACTTTATATTTTTCGTGTGTTTTTTCTTTGCGTCATATTTACCGCAAATAAATGTATTTTCTTTCCATCATTATTTGCTAATATCACTTTTATACTTTTGTTCAGATAATCTAGATCCGTACGATCAGAACATAGCGTGCAAACTAACGGTGCGCTCCGTGATACCGTACGTCCACTTAGACATCGAGGAGAGCAGTTATTTAACTTCAGGCAGAAGAAGGATCACAGGAGTTGCTTTACCTGCATATTTAACTGTTTTGGAGTTCAATGTATTGGGATCCGGATGTTATAAAAAGTTTGTTTTGCTATCCTAAGGGGAATTGAAGATTTTTATATGGAGTCAGACTGATTGACCGCCATTTTGTTATTTTTTTTTAGGCCACGCATGAATTTAAAAATAACATACTTTAAAAATTCATAGTAATTATTTCAAACATCTATGTAACGAGGTGTAAGCAAGATCAGAAAATATGCATGTCACGTGATCAATTTTGAACGTTATCTCTGAAACTTGACACTACAATTTGGATTTACGATGTTTTTTGTTTGCATTGATGTCAGCTATTGATTTATGTAAAATTCATGCGTGACCGCCATTACGAATAAAGAAAACAAAATGGCGGACAGGTAGGTATGCCACGGACCTTCAAAGCCCTTTCTTGACAGTTCTAAAATTAATATTGTTAAAGTACTGGGTACCGCACGTCTATGGTAATAATTAAACACAGACAGCACCTTTATGTCGTAGAAATAAGGACGGTTTTTACAAGGCAGGGGCAGTTTTACCACTGCCGTGCGGTTGTCCGTAGTAGATGCATGGCTAATTGAACAAATTATTGTGCACATGATGAACACGCTCTATATCATGATCACCATTTTCTCTTATTTTACATCATTTTAGAAAATTCAATGTGATAAACCCAACTAGCGGAGCGTATGAATTCATATTCGAAATGATATTGTCTGATAAGCCGGAGCTCATACCAGTTCATTGCAACATGTTGAAGGGATACGTGGAAGGAGGCACGTCCACCGAAGTTACCTTTACGTTTTCTCCTACTGCGCCTGGGGTAGGTAATCAGTTTATTTGTGTTTAAAGGATTGCTCTTGTTGTAAACTTTAAATTAAACCTATATTTACGTTTGCAGGACTATGAGTCACAATGGAAGTTCGAAATACCAGCACATAACCTACACATTAATATATTAGTTGTTGGTTTGGTAAGAGAGCCTGAAGTTATATTCGTTCCGACAATTCTTATCATAAGGAATTCTCTAGTTGGCTTCACGTCGACGAACGTCGTTTTATTGAAAAACAATGAGACCGAAGATCTCAAGTTTGAATTCAAGGGCAATTCGTTGTGTAACGAATCCGGGAAGACGCCAGTTATTTGCCACCCAAATCACGGAACCTTGAAAGCAAGAACTGAAACAGCAATTAAGTAAGAATTGTGCCTTAATATACTTATATGCTTTTGTTGTTTTATTTCTTAACTACTTTGGTAAAACATTTTTTTCAGAATAATATACACGCCAATCCAGGATGGCCCACTGTCGTTTAAAATATTCTGTAATGTAACGTATTTGACCAAGTTTTTGACGCTGTGCGTCAATGCGCTTAGCTTTTCCATTAAACCTAAAGTACTCTACTATTTAATTGGCCATGAACATGTACTTAATAGTGAAGCTATTACCAATATACATTTAGATCAGGTATGTTTGATATTCATATAATGCCTACAATCTAAAGATAAATGCAGTTTTGTTTTTTAATGTTCTATCACTTTGTCAGCGACTTCGTCCGCCCTTTATTCTTGATCTTGCCGGAATTTCGAAAATTCCGGCCGTATTCCTTGTTTACATCTTAAAGGGTACGTCTAGGTCTGTGCAAAATTTCATCTGTCTTAAGTCCAAAGGTTTGGTCTAGGTATTCATGAGTCAGACAGTGAGTGAGTCAGGACTCTTATTTTTATATGTATTGATTAAATCTTTCGACTGCAATTAATTTATGCAACTATACATATTTTAGACTGCTTCAACATATGAAAGAACAATACCGTTTAAAATTATAAACGATGGTTCTGCAACGTTTTTCTTCGACTGGAGTTACAACGCCTCTCAAGTCAAAAAATACATGCAGCTGAGAATGGAGCCGAAGAGCGGGCACGTCACGCCCGCTAACAAAGTGGAATGTACTCTGTACTTCACTGTCACGCAAGTGCCGGTCCAAGCTTTCCCTGTCACCCTATCTGTACGTACGAGGTATATTTTTTAAATAATTTCTTGTAAGCACTTGCGATTGAGATCTAAGCGCTGATGTTTCCATCGCCAGATAACTTTTATTCGAGGGACAAAATTGACGTATGACAGTTTTTATATGAAATAACTGTCAAAATTTCAAAATTATTCCACGGATAAAGTTATCAGATGATTGAAAAATCAGCCCTTAGAAGAACAATCGCAATTCGCAATCCAACCGTTAATCATTCGAGACGGCTATTTTCTTGCTATAGAGGCAAGAAAATACATTTTAAATTAATTTTTTGCATAAGTTACTTATGACGTTTATGTTAAATGACATGTTTATTCATGACACTTTTGTTTACAACGTTTCGCGTTGTCAACGCTTGACATACGTTTAATTTTGACATGTCTTTGATTCAGTTTCGAAAGCCGGGAGTAAGAATATAATTCATGATTTAAATATGTTGGTAACTAGGTATGTGTAATTGAAATGATTGATGGCTATTTTTTGTTTGTTTAGATTTCAGATGGACCGGAATACAGTATTTTCATCCACGCAGAAATTGAAAAGCCTTTATATCATTTTTCGTGCATGGAATTTAATTTTTCGAGATGCTTTATCAATGCACCGGATCCTACCTACAAGAAAAACATTTCATTTACTAATGATGACAGAGTGCCCATAATGTAAGGAAGCCCTTTATTTCATGCCAAACTAATTTTCCGCAACCGTTTTGTTGAAAGCTCGCCGGTGTAATAATAGGTATGAGTAGAGGTACATTTTCTTTTTAATTGCAGTATCGACTTAAACTTTCCAAGTATACCGGAACTGTTCGTAGATTACGAAAAAGTATCGAATGTCAAACCTGGGAAGCGTCTGAAAATAGCGATCTACTTCAGACCGAAGCAAGTGAAAAAATATGAGTTCACTTTACAGTTTTGGGTGAACTCGCTCTGCGAAGAAAATGTTATTATTAGAGGAGAAGGTCTGTGCTGTTCATAATAAAGGATATCACCATTCATGGGGAATATTATCATTATTTTTCTGTTGCTTATTTTCCAGGAGTTCCTCTTCTGTTTGATCTTTACGAAGGTTGTCAAAAGAGCTTTGACCTAGGGCACGTAAAAGTGGGAGAAAAGTTTATTCGCACAATAGAAGTGATGAATCATAGTAAAATACCAATTGAAGCTACTTACATATTCAGAGAAATGTACCCTGTTGTAGAAGATACGACCAAGTCTGACGCTACCAGTGTTTGTCTTAATCCTGTGGCGGCAGTTCAGCAATCTGACGGTGGGCCATCGAGGTACATGCCCTTCGTTTTAGTTAGTAAATAAGTAAACCTATTATCAATGAAATTATCTAGTTTTCTGAAATTATTCTAACGAGTACTGAACTTATAGTTATTATAAGTCTGAAATCGGCAACCCGTCTTGAGCAAGCGTGGTAATAAATGCTCGTGCGTGCTTGCTCTGCATGAGAAGAGGCCTTTGGCCTGCAGAGGGAAATAATAGGTTGGTATTATTATATACTACCTATAGGACGCTTATACAGACAATTTATTATGTGTTCTAAGTACTATCTAGTACGGATATAATACGCAGTTTTGGTATAACTTCTCAGAGTACAAATGTTGCAAACATACAAAAATGATAAGATTCGGAACCAAATCTCCATGGACATACAAAACGCGCTGTCCTCCTTGAAGGTAATACCGAATAAAAGCTTAATAAATCCGCACGGAAAAGTGCCTGTGAAGATACAGTTCAAGCCGGTTGGCTTGATAAGCACACTCAACGTTCAGGTACCTACATCGACTTTATGATGTTCTCCTACATATAGTAACTTTAAGTATAATTCTCGGTAAAAATGATTGATACCTAAAAGGCAAAAAGATCCTACTAAGATTTTATACCCAGCCAGCAGCGGACGGCAGTGACGCCAGAATGCACCATTATGATGTTCCTGTCGCCGCGAGCGGCCGCGGGCGGACGCGTGTGGCCTCGCGAACTTTTCAAGCGATACTGGTCTTTTAATTGTGTAGATAAAATTTAAAAGTATTTCACATTGAAAGTGCTCGCCGTGCCGCTGCCGTTCCAGTGTGGATCGGCCCATAAGATCACTTCGTTAACCATCTGTAGCTGTCCGTCAGTCCCTTTAACGCCTGGAGTAATCAAGTTGAAATTAATATCAAATATTCAAAATTGGTGGTGAAGGGTAGGTACAGGGTACGCTTAGTTGCTTTGAGTCAAACCTTTGACCGATCACAGCACTCTAATTTGACACAATCTGGCTGACTTGAATCATAGATCTATACATGAAACTTAAATCTATACCTGAAACTGCTAACTGTTCTTATTTAAGGTTCATTAAATATCTTTGTTTAATTTTAGTTAAATATGAAAGTGTTAAACTTTGAGCGGCCTCTGGTCAGTCTGAGCGGTTGTGCCACGGGTATGAGTCTGGTCTTCAGTCAGAACTCGCTTCAATTTGGCCGCGTGCGCAAGAGCGGATGCAAGAAACTCAAAGTAATGCTACTGAATAAAGGCGACTTTGGGGCTAGGTAAACAATATTTCAATATTATTAGAGTACTAGTGATCTATTTATAATATTTACAAACTTCTAATACTAAATAAACTACAAATGATTAAAATAAAAAAAAATAATATCCTAAACTAACTAAAACTATTAAAAAACTAAAATCCTCCGCATCGCTGTCGACTGGTAATGTTGGGCACAGAGACTGGCGGCATTGCCACGTAGTATGGCAATGCCAAGCCTCTGGTCAAGGTAAAAGCCAGCCCTTGGGTCACTGGAAGTGTCAATCAGCTTTAAAATAAAGTTATTTCGTACTGCACCAAAACCTTATGGGACGTTTCATCGTCTATCCGCTACTTATCTGCCTATCTAGCCTGCATGGTAGTCGCATTCACAGTCAGTTTTCTCTTTAAATGTCATAAGTCATGTCACGTTAGTCAGTTAAAAACTTAAAACACATTGTCAATATTAATTCTAAAACACCACAGTTTGGTACAAAATAAGTAGTTTGTTGGGGGTACAGGGAAAGACGGTGGTTTATTTTTATAAGTTTTATTTTTTCATTATGTCTGTGAATTTTTGGTTCATATTTAGCTTATTTGAATAAATCTCTGATATAACCATTTATCCAGGTTTTGGTGGCAACCATTGATATCAGATGAGTTCACGATAACCCCACAGTACGGCACAATAGCTGCTCACACCAACGTAACCTTTACCATAACGTTCAGGCCGCTCAATCACAACCCATTCATTAAAGTATGGGTACGTATTATAGATATTAATCCTCCATGATAGTCCTGTAAATTCTATTCTTTCATCTTTTTTCACTTATACGTTTTCTGAGTTGGTAAGGTCGCCTTCCACGCGAGCTAAGCCGCGAGCGAAAGTTATTTAGTATAAACAAAACTCACTTTGTACAAAATAAAGTTTTTTTCCTTTATAAACCTAGCTTTTTGTTGACTGAACCTATAAATGTTCCAGGCAAGTTGTAATTTAGAAAACTACATGCCTCTTGAATTAGCCCTTTATGCGACGTGCATCGATATGGGTAACGTTGAAAATAAAACCCTGTATATGGAATGTCCTGTCCGTGACCAACATACCGACTATATTGTCATCACCAATCCGTAAGTATAAATGCATGAGTGATTAAAGCCGACTCCCGCTTTATCGTGACGATTCAACAGAATACTTACCTATAGTCGTCCTGTTCAAAGCTTGTAGCTAACTATATTTTATGGAGCTATAAACATAGGTAAATATGATGGCGCGGTGTGATGTTTTAGTTTTTTTTTTTAATTTCCTATTTCCAGCCTTTTTTTTTCTTGACCCCGTATACCTAAAAAGATATTAATGAAAATATACTCAGTGGGAATCCGCTCTAAGATAAAAAAGTAATGTTGTAATTTACCTAAATATCTTAGCTTTAACTAAGTAGATACCTATGTATGTTTATTGACGTTTCCAGAACCGACGATCTCTGGCTCATTCTTTCTGAAATATCGGGAGGACCATTCGAAACTTGGAAAGAATTTCATGTTGAACCCAATTCTGTGTTGGATGTTCCCGTCACTTTCAAACCGAAACGTATCGGCAAGCATGATGTAAACTTTTGCCTACCTTCATTTGTATGTGTCTAATACTGTAGATATTATTTTTATTGATATCATTTTGTTTCCGTTTCATAGAGTCAAGTTTTGTACTCGCCTCTTGGTGAAACTGCATTAATCGTCGCATTGGCCGGAAATGCTGTATCACCTAACCCTAATGGAACCATTGACATAAGTGTACCCGCCAAGGATGTTCACACTGAACCATTACTCGTTTATAATATTACTGAGGTATTTATTTACAATCTGCGCAAAGTGTGTACTTATCCTTACTTTAAAGGGCATTGAAGATCCGTGGCAAACCTACCGCCCGGTCCAACATTTGGTTTCAAAATAGACTCCACACAGGAATTCTACATAAATCGATAGTTGACATTAACGCAAACAGAAGACATAATAAAACCAAACCCCGTAGTGTCACGTTTTCCAGATATTAAGGTTTTTTGAACTTTCTGACATCTTGTTGCATAGTTGTTTGAATACTTATTTTAAACGAAAACAAAAGCAAGTTAAAAATATGGATGTCACGTGATCAACTTTGACCGTTAAAATCTCGGGGAAAAAAAAACAAAATGGCGCAACAGATACTCGTAGGTATGCCAGGACAGGATCCATAAAAATCTTCAATCCCCTTTCAGAAGTAACTTTGTAGTTCGGAAGAACTGTTCTGGTAAACAATTGTCAAAATGAAAGGCATAAGTGTGTACCCAACTGGGTACACACTTATGCCTTTCATTTTGATAATTAAAGCAATGGATGAGCAATTTCCTTCAAAGTCCCTCGGATTATAATTGAAACCGTGTTACGCAATTGGGGTGCTAGTTAATTGGTACGTACTGATTGGTTGCGTCGCTCGCTTCTAAAGAAAAAGAAAAATTGTTTTATGGTCACATAAACAAAAAGCAGAAGTTAGTATCGCCAATATAGGTTCTCCTAAAAAGATAACTCTTTTCAGCACCCTGAGTCGTACATAGTCTCTACGGAGGTGGTGAAGGTAGTTCCTGAGAAATTCGATGGGTATTTCGAAATAAAATGCCCAGAAACTATCAAAACATGGGGTGAGGCGGCTGCCACGTGCCGGTGGAACTTCGTTGGTTATGAGGAGTGCCAAATGACATTCAAAGTCAGTACAATGCTGAAACATATTTATAAAAATATACTTTCAATAATAAAATACTAGCCAGCGCGCAGAGATTGGAAATGATCCCACGGTAACGTGAAGGTACCTACTACTGTCATGGGGTCATGTACGGCAAGGCTTGGTCTACCTGTAGACCATAGTTACATAGGATACTTCTTTTATCCTGGTAGTACCTACCTACGTTCCCGTGGCCGTGGGATAACTATCGACTTGCACGCGGACGAAGCCAAACTATAGTCCATTTATAATAGCATTAGAAAAAAGAGGCTCGTAGAAGCAGGAATGCAAAACATTTTATTTCAAAGTTATGATAAAACAATTTTAAGGGAGATGCTTAAATTCTAATTTTCTTGCGTTTTTTGCAATTTGCAGGTCAGTGTAAGGTTGTATCTTAATAAAAATAATATGATGCGCAACAATAAGAAATATGTAGGCAATAATACAATTTTAACCTTAAAAATCATCAATTACATCCATTTAAATTAGAATTGCTCCGAATTCGTCTGATTTCGCGGGCTACTGCAGCGCATCCACCTTAATTAAAATAAAATTCGGTAGAATTATAGTGAAACGAATAACGTTCCAAGTATTGTTCATCCCTGCTTCTTTTAGGTTTTTAGCATTGACACTGTAATTTTAAATTGGAGTTATATAATATAAATAAATTAAAGCCACATAATTTCATAAGATAAATAGTTAAAATGGTTACAATTAAGTGTGACAGCTGCTGTAAAAATAGATCATAATAAATTCGGCGTCTATCATAATGTAACAATGTTTATTGTATTTTTGTTACAAAGTGTGCATTAAAAATAACCTTTTTTAACTTCTTTCTAATGCTATTGTAAATGGACTATAGTAATTTATGAGTAAAAGCTTCTTTTTAAAACAGATACAGACCTAATAAAACAAACGACATAAACATAAAAATACTACGTAGTAGGTAAATAGGTAGGTACTACTTTTTAGTTCAGTAGTTTAAAATAATCTTTCTAAGATCTCGATTTTAAAAAGATTTTGTAGATTAATTTCTAAGTATTTAAAAGTAAAGTTAAAATATTTGATTGTAGGTATTGTTCACAAACGAAATGAGTCGTGAGTATCAATATTACAACATCGTCGTGTCGGTAACTCCGAGTCCTGTGGTAGACACCTTGACATTCGAATGTCGAGCGCGGGAGATGGCTCAAAATGAACTAATCATTAAAAATCCGCTGGCCGACGATGCTGAATATTACATCAACTGTCAGAAACTACAATGTCCTGAAGTTTTAAAAATCAATGGAAACTCAGAGGTAGGTTATCAAATTATCATAGCTTAATCCGGATTTGAGTATGGCCTCTGTAATAAAATAATAGGGAGTTAAAATCCTTCGTGAGTACGAATTGAGCTCTCCTGCAGTGGCGGAGGACCTTATTGGTGCAATTAGGCAAAGCTAGGGGCCTGTAGGTATCCAGCATTGTAGGTAGGTACGTAATCGGGCAATGATTTTATACCCTTACCTACTTGTTTTAAATTATGTAGACTCATAGTAACTAACGTCATATTTATTTCAGGCTACATTAACTATGACATATTCACCTTTAGTGGTTGGGGACACTGAGGACTTTTTAGAGGTGTATAATTTTTTAGTCGGCACCTTTGTCTACAAAGTTGTATTGAAATGTCTACCTGCTAAAGAGAAGAATGTGGAACACGAAACTGCTCTGGGGACTAGTATTCCGATCCGTCTCAGAGTGCAAAATAGGACTGACGTCAGGGCTGATTTCATTTGCACGGTTATTATCTTGTTAATAAATACAGACCCCTACATTTATTTTTTACTCAATCTGTTCCACCGCCCGCCACGCCTTGCAACCTTTGAAACAAGGAGGGTATACACATATATGTAGGTGCCGGTAACATTGTGATTTGTGGTACCGCCCACCACCGCAAATTCAAAAACTGGCGCCGTACCTTTCGTTTCCTACTGATTCCACGTAGTTTTTACATTTTACTGCACAGTCGCATAGACTTGTATTTTAATTGTTTTATTTTACAGTTGTCTCATCCATCAGTAATAGCAGAAGGGGAGTTCGTGCTAGGACCCTCTGAGAAAGGGAAGTTTTTAGTATGGTTCGAACCAACGGAGCTCGGTGTTCAACATTGCACAATTTCTTTTAATTCTCCCGTTGCTGGTGAATTTATGTAAGTTAGCCACATTGGTAGTGTTACGGCTTTGCACGGGCAGTTTGAAGCAGTCGTGATTAATCTCTTCAAGCAGCGATAGCGACTACATACAGTAAGTACTAGGTACAATCTTCATCACTCCGAGCAGTCAGCAAAAATGGCGAAGTTCTATCGTGTAGTCGAGCAGTGTTGCCAATGACAGTTGTAAGGCAGTGGCAACACTTGCTTCTCTAGACTGCTCTGGCGCAATTATCCTCTCCCACCCGTCTCGTTTGCCATGTTTTGTTATAAACTGCTCCAATGGTTGGAAACGGTTCGATGCTGTTCATCAAATAATTAAATACCTATTCGAGCTGACCGTATGCGGTGGTCCATAATAGTTCAGTAAAGAACAATGTTCAAAACGTCCCCACCCTTGTAGCACTTTAAAACCTATGTTAATCGAAGGGCCATAACCATCTTATCATTTTATTGTACGACGGTGAAACTGAAATGTGTATCCGAAAAAAGTTATATCGACATGAAGAAACCGGTATCAGTCAAAATAATAATTATGTTACAGATCACGATGCTTTTCTTTTTTTAATTATTACTGTGGGATGATTTCATTCGGAGCTTTCAAACAACTCTTTGGAACAAAAGGAATAAAAAAAAAAAAAATAAATGGTGACTCCCGCACGGGAACAACTCACGGAGCAGAAAAAAGTTCAATGAAGAATTCTGCTGAATATCGTTTTTGAGAAGTAACTGTTGACGTATTTTTGGAGTTTTTTAGGAGGTCAAATGCGACCTATTACACGTATTTAATACTGAATAACGCACAGGGCATAAAGCATAAACGCTATTCAGGCATATTACTGCTCATGTTTGACGGGTATGAGGACACTTGGTGCCTGCGCGCATGTCGTCAGTATCGTGTGGTACAGTCAACAGCAAAAGTAGATGATCAAAATCAGAAATTCAATGCTAATGAACGGAGTTCGCGTCAGAACTGTGTGACGTACTAGTAGTAAATGTTTGGTATAATTTACAATCACATACTTTTGAATCACTTCGACGCCACACAGTTGTGACGCGAACTCCGTTCATTAGTATTGAATTTCTGATTTTGATCATCTACTTTTGCTGTTGACTGTACTATGGGATTGGAAGGCGTTTAGAGAATTTCGTTGGGCCAGCCAGTGCCAGGGACAGTATTGTAATAGATACTGAAAACACCGAATAAAGGTTTTATTTGTAATTGATAATATGGTATTTTTATTTGAAAACTCCTAAAAAATACATCAATAGGTAACTATTGACGTATTTTTTAGGAGTTTTCACAAAAATAATATTCAGCAGAATTCTTCATTGAACTTTTTTCTGCTCCGTGAGTTGTTCCCGGGCGGGAGTCACCATTTAATTCCAAAGAGTTGTTTGAAAGTTCCGAATGAAATCATCCCACAGTAATAATTAAAAAAAGAAAAGCATCGTGATCTGTAACATAATTATTATTTTGACTGATACCGGTTTCTTCATGTCGATATAACTTTTTTCGGATGCACATTTCTGTTTCGCTGTCGTACAATAAAATGATAAGATGGTTATGGCCCTTCCATTAACATAGGTTTTAAAGTGCTACAAGGGTGGGGACGGTGTCCATACATTTTGAACATTGTTCTTTAGATACCTACCTGGTTTTAAACAATTCTTATTGTTTGTCTTGTGGTTTGTGGTGGACCCAGAGGGACACCCAATTGCATTTTCAACTAATTCATGGAAACTTTTGGTTTGGCAAAATTGATTCAAGAGGTTGGTACCTACTTACCTAACATAGCTTTTTTATTGCGGGACCCATGATACTGACGACATTACATAGGTACCTACAGTTGGTGTTTGTAACATGTTTCTGGCTTCACAAAATGATGTTGCTGCACCAATGTTGGGGCCAATACCATAATGCTGGGGTCGAATCAACGTGTGCCGAAGCTAAAAGAGCTAATGTGGTGGCCACCCGGGCGATAACTGGGGCACAGTCCGATGTTTCGATACGATATCCGACAATGGTTGGTTATATCTGCGTATATCGTGTCATGGCGCGAATCTCGTGACGATAGACGCAGCTGCGACCTCAACAGAGACACTCATGTACTTCCTTGCCGGTTCAACAATGGCCTTTACTTTGACCATCACTGTTCAGCCTACTTATGTAATTATGCACTTTACAGATATAACATAACAGGAACTGGAACAGAACCAAAACCTCGAGGGCCGTACGAAATAACAGCCGGCGGGTTCACGCATATTGAGTTTAAAAACGTTTTCGATGATGCGAGAATTTTTAAAATATACGTAGACAGAGATGAATTCTATGTAGAGGCTCAATATGAATCGCTTAGACCCAAGAAGGTAAATTTCTGAATCTCTAAGTAGTCCTCCAAGGCTATCAGTGTAATAAGCGGAAATAAGTACCTTTTAGATACTTATTTCCGAACTAGCTTCTGCCCGCGGCTTCGCCCGCGTGTATGTCGGAAATTATCCCACGGGAACGTGCTAACAGGATAAAATGTATGTGCACCAGGATGCCATCTATCTCGCGGGCCCTTTGTGGCTAATTACAATAGAAAACCAATTGTGTCTCATTAATGGTGATTAAGAGGGTACCTATATGATATCCTTACCTAAGTACCTACCTAATTAAAAAAATAAATAAACTCAATAACAGAAAATAAAATACCTAACTACCTAAATAAACCTATTTATGACGATAACTAATCTAAACTCAATCATCATCTGCCTAGCCTTTTCCCAACTATGTTCAGGGCCGGCTTCCAGTCTAACCGGATGCAGCTGAATACCAGTATTTTACATGGAGCGACTGCCTATCTGACCTCCACAATCCAGTTATTGGGTAATACGATACCCTTGGTACGACTGGTTGTCAGACTTTCGGGCTTCTGACTACCCGTAACGACTGTCAAAGATCCACGAATGACAGCCGGGACCAACGGCTTAACGTGCTTTCCGAGGCACGGAGGTGTCTCGGTATGTAAAGATGGTCACCCATCCACAGACCGACCGCGGCAAGCGTAGCTTAACCTGACCGATCGACCTGTGCGGCTGTTATTATTTAGCCACGGGCCCCTCAATCTAAACTCAATAAATAAGCAAAATCTCTAAAAACTAATATCTATACGAATGACTATCCTACCTAACAGTATTATAAAATAACCTACGGTCACTACGTACACTATCAAATATACTACCTATACTTTAAAATTAAAATCTATACCTACGACTTATATAAAAATAAACCTAAATAACTCTAAAAATTAAAAGGAATAAAAATGAACTCCACTACGTGTGACCTAACCTACGACAAACTTATTATTTGCGGTTGGTACAGTAATCGGATCTAGGGATCGAACCGCAAAATTAAGTTTGTTTTTTATTGTATATACTTTTCCGGGATAAAAAGTACCCAGTGTGGTGCCCAGGATATTAAAGAATAATTATACCAAGTTTCATCGTAATCGAACCGGTAGTTTTTGCGTGATGCCTGAACAAACAAACAGACAGACAGACAGACAGACAGACAGACAGACAAAAATTTTTTTAATCACATTTTTGGTTTCGGTGTCGGTCTAGTAACACCCCCTGCCATTTATTTTTTTGATATTTTCAATGTACAGAATTTTCACTTCTACAGATTTATTATAAGTATATAGATACCTTTGCTGGGTACCACAGCGAAGCCAATATCGAGCATATCGTAAGGTAAAAGCGCCGGGAACGCGCGAAATTCAAATGTTCTTTTTTTTGCTATTTTCAGCTTGATCTGAGGTAGTAGAATAATACAAAAAAAACCGGTCAAGTGCGTGTCGCGCCACGCGCAGTGTAGGGTTCCGTAGTTTTTATAACAGCCAAGTGCGGGTCGTATTCGCTGACTGATAGTTTCGTACCATTCTCTAACTAAAAGCCAAACATGACTACCTACCTAATTTGACTTCCTATACAAATCCTCACCTGATCCGACAATTTTGCACGGAAAGTTTTAATTTTTTTTTTTTTTTTTTGAGATTTGGATAAGACTTGTCATAGCCGGTGTAGCAACTGTTTTTTTTTTATAAAACTTATTTAGGAATGAAACAATAGCGCGATACAACTGACGCTTAGCGCCATCTATCGACATTTCTATGGAGTTGTTCGAAATTTTCGAGTCTAATACAATTGGTCGACTATTACTCGTAAACTTGTAAAGCCCACTTAAGTGTACTAGTTTTCCTTTAAACTTCGTTATATATAGGTACTACTGCCGTGACATTTGAATTTCTAACTACAACCGTTTAGTTGGTAGAGGGTGGGAACACTTGACTCAACGAAAATTAGTACTTTAAAGCTTGATAAGTCACGAACGGTTTACTTAATCAAAAAACGGTCTTCCCAAAACCCTAATATTTTTGAAAGACCTATCCAAAGATATTCTACACTATGGGAAGGACGAAAAAAAAATTATCATCCCCACTTTAGATGTAGGGGAGGTACCCTAAATAATTATTTTTTTCAAAATTTTATTTTACCACTTTTTCGGCGTCATTAACGTGTATACTCATGCCAAATTACAACTTTCTAGTACCAATAGTTTTTGAGCTAAACCGCGGACAGACAGACAGACGACATGGCGTTCTTTCGTTGGTCTGTTCATAATAAAATGCCAAGAATATCAAGAAAATAATGCTCTTGGTTTTTTACTGGTTCTATGTTCGTTTGGTCTAAACCCACTTTTACGCTAAAGCATTTTTATTTTACTCTGCAGGATGTCAAGATAAAAGTGTGTTTGGCAGAAATGCCGGCACAAGGATGGAAAGACATGCCCACTGGTACTCTCACTATTGAGAACTACGACCCATCAACACCAAAAGCGCGCTGGACCTACTTTCTGCAGGGGATACTTGGTTCAACACCTTGATCTGTATTATGTTTTGTCTCGTGTTTAATTATTTTATTGTTCATCGTTACTTTCTATTGTATTATATAGTATACACAGATTTATAAAGACAATATTTTAATAAAATGATAGATTTATTACCAGTCACTTACACTAAATTCTTGTACAATATCACCTTTATCGTCAACTGTATTGTCGTCGATTTCTACCAGTTTCTTCTTGGCGGGCTTTTTCTTAGGAAGTTTCTTTTCCTTCTTCTTTGTTATTTTTACTTTCGGAGCAGGGGTTTCATCGTCTTCCATGTTGAAAGGATCGTCCACTTCCTCGTCGTCAGATGGGAACAGTTCCACAGGCCCCTTATCTTCTACTTGAACATTCTGCATTGCATCATCAGACAGCTTAGCCCTTTTTATCTTGGGCAGCTCACCAGCAATCTCGTCGTTTTTGGTAATCTTCTTACGTTTTTGGATCTTGTTTATCTTACTCCAGTTCTCGAAGAATGTCTGTAAAGGTGTTCCTTTCGTCCTAATACTTGTTTCCCAGGCTGCAACCATTTTATCTTCACTCAAAGAGAAACTAATTTTAGCTCTCTCACGTTCTATAAATTTCGAGTTTTCCTCGATTTTTTCAAGCAACTGGCGCATCTTTTTCGTGTAATTTGACACAGAACATGACTTTAAGAACTGTTTTATCTGCAACAATAAATAAATTATGAAATATATATTGGCTTTTATATTTGCAGTGCAAGTTAAGCTTTATCACTAACATACATTTTACAGTTTTCTGATGAATTTACATAATCGGTATGTTTCAATTTTTACATACAATTGAGTTGTTTGTACAAAATTTTGCAAAACATACCTGTATAGTAGCCAACAGTGTTACATCTGGGAAGGCAATTGTGTGTGACTCATTGGCTGTATACTCTAACATGAGACCATACAGCCGTTCTATCACTGAGTCTTTGAACCCATTCTCCATCAGTTGAGACTTTGCTAGTCTAAGAATGCATGAAAAATCTAATGGCTTCATAGAAACTTTCTTATGCTTCTTATTAAAGTCGAAAGTTGTTAATACCTAGAAAATAAAATGTTATCTTTTAATATACTATTAATTCAAAATTTAGTTATAATGTATAAAATTCATTTAAAATATTTACCTCCACAAGGAATGGTAAAATCGGCATGAAAGTATTGGATTCTTTAGAAAGATTTACCAATATCTCAACACAGTGGAATCTCAGAGGATAGTACTGGTGTGTTGGCACAAGTTTAATTGTATTAGTAATGATCATGACCAGAGGGTAGATCAATGGCTGTAATTGTGCTTTATTTGAAGTGGCTCCCAACAAGTCTGCCCACAAATGCAGTGAATTCACAAACTGCCAGTTATAAACAGCTTGACGGTTTTCAATCTTTTGTACAACAATAGCATTTCTCAAGTGGATAGCCAGCTGCCGAATGTAAAGGAAAACATGCTGATATGACACGTTCAGGTCCAGTGAGAACATTTCCACAAGGGATCTTCTCATGAAATTGATTCCTGGCCAAGTAGAAGGGCTGACAAATTTACAGTTTTTAACATAAGTCAAGTACATTGCCTTTAACACCTGATCAAGTAATGCTGGCTGCTGGTTTCTGGTTATCCTCAAAATGCAGAGAAAGGCTAACACTCTCACAGTCTCTTCACCTGTACTCCAGAAAGTTAACAGTTTCTTCAGTGCTTGTTTTGCTATTCTTATGAAGCAAGCTACATAAATAGACATTTGATGCAAGTGTTTGAGTAACACAGTCAATATATTCTCTGATGTTACTCCTCCAAGCAACTTCAGTAAATCACCAAGATATGAAATTAAGTGAGTTTTAATTTTAATGAAGTGTTTGCATTTCTGAGGGTCTTTGCCAGACTGTTCCATGCCAAGATATTTTCTAATGCCACCTGGCAAATACAGAACACACATCTGTATGACAGCATTGAATACAGATGAACCTGTATACAAAAAAAAAAAAAAAACTATTATTTACTGAATAGCATCAATAATAGAGTGAAATAAGCAAAGAAGTAGTTTTCATTTTCAAGCTACATAGTCGCTTTTCACAAAGAGTGCCAAGAAACTTTATTAAACTTGACACCAAAAGTCTAGCAATCTATTTCAAATTGTACCATTATTATTTACCCTTCTTCAGGATTTATCCCATTTAAGACTAAAATCTAGTTTAATATTAACTACATCTTTAACACTAGTAGTTTCTATCTAGCTCAATGGGAAGTAGAAGAAGCATGCGTTAATACATCTACGAGGGTGAATCAAAAAGTTCTTAGAATTGCATATACCTATATAAAACCTTTTTGGGAGAAGTTCGATATTCAAATTAAAGAGTGTCAATCACACAATATTTATGCAAACTGTCACTTGTTTTTGTCAGTTCGTTCACACGTAATAAATTATTTTGTGCAACGGGTTGAAAAAAACCCAAAATTATGGATAAAAGTGAGTCACGTGCGGTGATAAAATATTTCAGTTTGAAAAAAATGTCTACGAAGGAAATTTTTTCGGACATTCAGCAGACATTACGGGATGATGCTGTAGGTACCCTATTCTACGGTTGCGTACTGGGTGGCTAAATTTAAAAGAGGTAGATCAAGCTGCTGTAAAGATGACCCGCGTTCTGGGCGGCCTTCAACCTCCGTTACGAAACAAAATGTCAAAAAGGTTGAGAATCTGGTTTTGGAAGACAGAAGAATAACTATAAAACATATAGCTGGGATCCTAAAGATAACATTTGGTAGCGTTCAATTCCTTTTAATTGATTCACTGGGGTTCAAAAAAGTGTCGGCAAGATGGGTGTCACGAATGTTAACCGACGAAAACAAAAAGCGACGTTTGGAAATTTCTAAGCGTAATCTCGAAATATTCCAGCGTGATTCGGATAATTTTTGCCGTCGCCTTGTCACCATGGATGAAACGTGGGTCCACCATTTCGATCCTGAAACTAAGAGACAAAGCATGTCTTGGAAACGATCATCCTCTCCATCCATTAAGAAATTTCGAGTTGCTCCTGCCGCTGGCAAAGTTATGGCCTGAGTGTTCTGGGATAGTGAAGGAATGCTTTTTATTGATTACATGCCAAAAGGCCAGACGATTACTGGACCCTATTATGCAAATTTAATCACGAAAGTGCGTGAAACGATTAAAGAAAAACGTCGAAACTATCGCTGGGCGTGTTGTTTCTCCAAGATAACGCTCCTGCTCATCGATCGGAAGTTGCGCTCAACGCAATCCTCTGTGGTGGCTTCAATCTCCTTGACCACCCACCATATTCTCCGGACTTAGTCCCAAGTGATTTTCACTTATTCCCAAAATTAAAAGAGGACATTCATGGAACAAAATTTTACGATAATGACGCGGTTATGCTGCCTTAGAGGAGTTTTTCGAGAGTCAAGGAAAACAATTTTTTTCACAAGGAATAAGGAAGTTGAAATAAGTTATTCTAAATGCATTGCATAGGAGGGAGATTATGTAGAAAAATAAAATATTTTTGTTTAAATCTTTGCATTTTTTAATATTGATTACAAGAATTTTTTGATTCACCCTCGTATGTATGTAAACCTGTAACAACCTATATCGGCATTCAAATATTTGTTCAAACCAAGACCAAACTACATACTGCAACAACATACTGCAGCAAGTCATTCAGCCACTGCATAAACTGTTTTCTGAACTGATATTATAAAGAGAAAAGATTTCATTTTTGTGTTTGTTATGCTTTCACACTATAACGGCTGAACAGATTTGGATGTAATTTGGCACATGGGTAGAAAATGACCTGGATTAGGACATACAATACTTTTTACTGCAATATTTGCAACATGATTCATCTGCATCCGGTTAGACCGGAAGCCGACCCCAACATAGTTGGGAAAAGGCTAGGCAGATGATGATGATGATGATTTGCAACATGATTGAAACTTATGCGAGTGAAACCACAGGGTACAGCTAATATCCGATACAGAAAAGGCAATTGTAGCTAGAATTGCTTCTTCAGGAAAAATATATCATACCTTCAACTTTATATTCTCCCTCCGAGGCTCCATCTTCGCTGGTGGCCCTTACCATGGCTGCATTAAAAGCCTTTATGACAGTAGTCAGTGTTGTTATTTTCACTTTGACTTCACTTTGCAGTTCTGCTTGCCATTGTGCAACCATTTTCAGGGTGATTTTTCCTTGAACTGGTTTTGAATCTTCATCCTGAAAGGGTAAGAATATGTTTGTTTAGTTTAAGGCCCACGAGACAGATGGCATGACGAGTTAAGGTTCTACTAAAAGGCTCAAATTGAAAAAGAGATTGAAAAATTAGGACTCGAAGGAGGCCTGTGCCCTGCAGTGGGACACAACAAGCACATACTAGTTATAAACATGAGGCCCATAAATGCTGTACCTACAATAAAATAAAATACGTTACAAAACATTGTGAAAATACATGTACCTCAAAGTCACTTTCATCACTGTCTCCCCTGAGTGGGCCTGGTTTATGAAGTCTGTCATCATCATCCTCATAACCATCCTCTTTGTCTGATGCATCATCACCAGAATCCACATCAAAATTTAATAGATTTTCATCATTTTCTTCCAAGAAGTTGTAAAAGTCAGGATCTGTTTTTTTAAGCTTTTCCAAGGATTTCTTGTGAGTTTCAGGACTGACGTCTTCTTCAGAATCTAAAATAATTACATAAACATATTTTTTAATATCACTGATTACAAATTTATGTGATTTGAATCAATAGTTCAGGACCTACAAGTTGGTTATAACATGCTAAATAATTATAACAACAAGTCGCATATTAAGTACCCAGGTTCAGACCCATTAGGCTATAACAGCAGCTATTTAAATAATCGCGATCAATCTTCAGGTTAGCAGTTACAACCTTACAGCTAGTGGTGCATAAAGTGAGTTTTATCAGAGGTTCGATGTACACATGAACACGTTATGACTTACTCTACTATAGCAAACATTATGTAGCATACAAACTAACCTGAGTTTTCAGAAGTTTTTACTGGAGCTTTGATTTTCTTCATTCTCTCTATTTACACTCACAATGTTATAAAAAAAAAATTTCTCTATATTTTAGAACCACGTGCTGCCGATCAAACAATTTAAATTTGTTCATTTGTTGTTGCCACTGACAGTGACATTGATAGTGGCATGTCATGCAGCACAGCCACAGAGTACATTTTGAGCACAGCTAAAAGGTTACATGCTCTGTGAGTTACGGATATGGAATTAGTATGTTGTACATACTCTATAGCAAAGGAATTATTCGTGCAAAGTGGTTCACCCATAAAATTAGCCAAAATAATAGGGACCCTAAAGTATTGCTTTCATGTGGTGCAATGACTAACCTCTAATAAACAAGTACGCTGATGGCTAGACTTCATATTATCGATGACAAAATGAAGATATTTGATTTTCGCCATTTTGGCGCTGACAGCGCGTGGAACTAACATAATTTTGATAGCGAGTTTTACAAGATGCGCGCGAAATTCAAATTTTCTTTCGTTTTTTGCAATTTGCTGGTCAGTACTAAGTTGTACGTTAATTAAAATGTGATTCGCGGCCGTAACAAATATGTATTTACAGAATTATAATAATTAGAATCAGTAATACAACTTGTTAAGTTAGCATAATCGTAAATTGTCAAGATTTCATGAAATAGTTATTCAGTAGGATTACTTGACCTTAAAGAGTTGTGTTGGTGACTTTATTGATCATAATTCTGTAAATACTTAGCTGCTACAGCCGCGAATCATATTTTAATCAACGTACATACAACTTAGTACTGTCCAGCAAATTGCAAAAAACGTAAGAAAATTTGAATTTCGCGGGCTGCCTAATATACACAAAAAAGTCTTATTCCACGATTTCGAGTTTAAATCGTGGAATAACGTGTCTAAATTTTAGGCCGTAGTTTAGACCTAAATCATGAGAAACGTATCAAAACAAATCGTCGGCTATTTGCGGCAATGTGTCAATTTCAGTTCCTGAGACGCTCGAGCGGGGCGCTTTGAATCGGCACAAAAAACAACTGTCATTTCGTATAGTTTATTTAGTCCAGCGTATGTACATACGTGTTTACTAAAGGTCAGTGGGTGGGTGGGTGTCAAAAAAAATATTCAATTTATTTGGTCCCTGGCCACTATTACACACACTTACATCTCCCACTGGAGATGTAAGTGTGTGTAATAGTGGCTTTTAATTTTTAAATTAATTTATTAATTTTTAAATTTTTTTTTTTTTTTAAATAAGGTATAAAAAGATACAAAGTTTAAGTTCCCAATAATTTTAAATAAATTGCATGATATCACGTTTTTTACTTTGTAAGTCTCATGTTTTTCGAAATCTCACTTTTGCAACACTGAGTATTGGCAAGTTGCCATGCCACAGAATACAAATATTTTTCCAGAATATTACGGAAAACTCAGGAAAACTTGAATCTGATATTCTATTCCGATCATCGTGTCGTGTACGAACTGTAATTGCTGATTGTAACCGGCCGGCTGATCCAGTGGACAAGTCACAGTTTTCGGTCAAGTCATTGAAATCAGACCAAGGAGTATTAAATAGTGTTCTGTCAGTTTTGTGAATCAAACGCAGTATCTTAAATTTTCTCTGTTTTGACATTTCGAAAAAATAGCAGACAAATCACAAATCAATCCCAGCAAAATTGTGAGTACTTCTGTTTTTAAAATCATTGGTAAGGCTATCGATTTGGTTTTATAATAGATTTATAATTGTGTTTATATTTTTCATTAAAGATTGCATCATGTTGTCGCGTATGTGCCTTGCGCGTTCCGCATTAAACGTAGGCCATACCCTAAAAACTCCAGTACCGAAGAACTTTGTTCCCAAGAACTATGTAATCCGGAACTATGCCCGAGAACCTCGTTCCAGAGTAGCTTCACCAGCCTCAGGCTCCTCACTATGGGCGAAACTGATGGCTCCTGCCAGTCCCAATGGTAATTCTTACTTTTATACATTTGATATCTGAACACAATAATATTAAAATTTGACTTGTTTCATTGAATATCTAAATCATTAAATGTCTAAATAGTTAATTTACCGATGTTGAAATGTAAACTGTAATATATTTTTTAAGTACCTAATACACAGCCAAACCATGTTCTGATGTCCCAGTGAGAGTGTTGTCTAAGAAGCCTAACTTATTTAGGTTACTATCAAATTCCACCTCATTATCATTAATTTCATCATCATTATTTTTCAGCTTTCAGCTTAGGAAAAGGTGCTCTGGCAGGAGCTTCCGCCATGAGCTTGGCAGCACTCTGCTACTACGGTTCAGGAGTGAGGCCCGGTGTGTGCACAGAAGCACAGTAAGTTACAATACTACCTACTTATTTATTTATAAATATGATAATTATGATTTATGACTAAAGTGATGAGGCAAATCTTTTTCAAATTTTTTGTTAGTTTTTCCTTATGATTTTCTTTAAACCGTGTGCGAGTAAGAATAAATTCATGATAATATTATTTTATTTTAGAAGAAATGTTACATTATGAACATTATTGTAAATTATATTGTGATGGATGATATGGAAATTTTCACTTATTTATTTCTTTACTTTACTTGCAGTCTCTGGCCGAAATATGTTAAAGACCGCATCAAGGCAACATATGGATACATTGCTGGTTCCATTTTATTGACTGCTGGCAGTGCCTACACAGTATTTAGAACGCCTGCATTGTTAAACTTAGTTGCAAGAAATGGGTGGATGGTAAGTTAACAAGCGCAATAACTATGTACCATGGCAGACTGGCAGTTGACCACTTTTCAACCTTTTAAGTAAGGGTATTAGTGTGAAAAGTGGTCAACCACCATTGCCTGCAATGTTAAATGACTGCTAACTATACAATGTTTATATTCTCTCATAACCCTCAACCAGAGTATAAACTTATGATGTTGTGTCTATCTTTTATTTCAGTCAATAATAATCACAATGGGCTTAATGATCGGTTCCGGCATGGTGGTACGAGGCATGGACTACACACCAGGTTTTGGTGCTAAACAGCTAGCATGGATAGTACACACCGGCATTATGGGGGCTGTCATTGCACCAATGTGTTTCCTCGGCGGCGCGGCACTGACTAGAGCTGCTTGGTAAAACCATTTTGTTAAAGTGTCCTGTAGTTGATTAAAAGAAACAAACAATGCTGAGTTCAGAAGCGAAGCTCCCGCTCCGAACATGTTCTGAATCCCGATATTATTTATTTATCCATTTATTTCAGGCAACAAGGCCCATAAAAACACATACAATACAATATTAATATAACTTAAACATACTATAAATACATACAACATTATAATTACACTAAAACTAACTAACGCACACGAAGTATCTGCGTTGTGTTTCGCTGACTGGTGTCATGTAGCCGGCCACGAAACCGGCGGTACACAACACCCTTCGGCCAGAACTCTTCCTTGAGGACCTTCTCGAGATGATGTGTCGGAACACGCACCACGAACGACTTGAAGTTCGTGTTATGACGCGACTCCCAACTTCTCGGCCCTCAAAGTCCAGTTGGTCTTCACACGCATGTACTCCACGATCTCCTCAACCTTCGTGGAGTGGTGCAGTCTGGACACGTACAGCTGCGTCGTCGGGATTGCCGGACGTAGCAGCATGTTGGGTTTTGGGGTATTAGCCTAAAGCTTTGGCCTGGGGCGTATCACACGCCCAGTTTCGTTTCCGTACGAAGTATTTATTTATTTATATAAATAGAAGAATGAGAAGTACTCTATATATAATTAATTCTTTATTATGGTAATAGAAACCATACTCCTCCTACTACTTAGTCTTATAAACTCTCATTTATGAAAGCGAGCATATATATTTATACAATTTTCTTGACAGGTACACAGCTGGAGTCGTGGGCGGTCTAAGCACGATTGCGATCTGTGCGCCTTCGGGTGAGTTCCTGACCATGCGCGCGCCGCTCGCGATGGGCTTGGGCGCCGTGTTCGCCGCCTCGCTGGCCAGCATGTTCGTACCTCATACTTCTGCACTTGGAGCAGGTACTTGAGCTTCCATTTTTAACTTTACATGATAAATAATTATAAAAAATGAGGATAGTCTTTGAATCTTGGCCAACAAATGTTTGTTAGATGAGACTGATCGTCTAATCAACACGTGCCTATGTACTGGGCGTTCATATGATACATCGAAACTCGCTTAAGTTATGAGTGGCAGATGACGCTCTATAAAGCCAAAGATTTTTTTCAAAAACTTAGATGTACACAAGGCGACACATTAAATTATACATTTCCAATTTTAGCTGATCTCGCTTTGTACAGTTTTTCCGTACAATCAGAAGTCTGCTTATACTGGGGTTATGTATAGCTTGATGTATAGTCGTGCGTACCTTATACAAAATAGAGTATAGAATGGGCTTTTGACATTCCAAAAATGCCCAATGCTTAATTTTGAAATTTATGAATTTTTATATAATATAGTAAATAAAAATATTGACCGTTGTTTCAGGACTGTATTCACTCAGTTTATATGGAGGTCTGATAGTATTCGGCGGTTTTCTGTTATACGACACACAGGGTATCATAAAACGCGCCGAGGTGCATCCGATGTATGGATTACAGCCTTACGACCCGATAAACTCGTAAGTACTTGTGAAAAAAAAAAAAAAACCTTAGTGTGCCGACAGTCCACGGTTGATTGATGAGGCACCAGGCTCTACACCTACAATAAATTTGCACAATATTTTTACGCAATAAATAACAATGACGACTGATAAGCTTCAATGTTTTCGCGTGAGCAAGACCTGTCAACACCGTGGCCAACACCTGTCAACACCGTGGCCAACACCAATAATCTGTATGTTGTACAATAAAATTTCCTGTCATTGCGTTTGTTTTTGGTTGTTTAGGGCAAATTTTTCCATCGCCAGATAACTTTTATTCAAGGAATAAAATTGACGTTTGATGCTTATGAAACGTCAGAAGCTAGGTGTACAATTCAAATTGGTTGTTTCCTATGGATTAGAGCCGGCAAGCAACTCCATGGTTACTCTTTTAAAATTAATTGCGTTTTATTGTATTCAAATTACAGTATTAATAGATATGGGAAGACAGTGTAGGCCTGTCAAGATGTACCAGGTACCTAACAAAAAAAATAGGAAATTGCCTACAAAATTCTCACATTTGCAAAATAGAAGAAGATATATACAAAAGATAAATAAAATAATAAAAACATACGTTTATCGTGTCTAATTAAGTATTTTGTTACAGTGCTATTTCGGTATACTTGGACATCCTGAACATCTTTATGCGCATTGCTATCATCCTGTCTGGAGGCGGCGGCAACAAGAGGAAGTAAACAAAATAGAAGAACCGGTTTAGTGCTTTCATTATATTATTTTGCTGTATTAGAATCGAACAAACGAAAATAGATTGTAGGCAGCAGAAAAAAAAGGAAAACATGTCGACTGAAAAAAAGGAACATTGAATGTGATATTATTGTTGTGTAGTCAGTAAGTTAGTGAATGTCGTGTTAAGGATTTGGCGTAAATAAAATTAACAAGTACTGTAGAAGATTATGGCTTTTTTTGTCCCTATGGAAAAAAATGAAAACTTCTAAACGCTTTACGAAAAAATAAGAACGAGAAACCGACCATTACCAGTTAAAAATATAAAGCGATGTTTAGATTAGCGACAAAACATCGCTTAAGGATAATTTATAACGCGTCGTTACGTATTTGTATGATATGTAGTGAATGGACAATTTTATCAGCAAAGAATGAGTTAATTTCGCCTTATTTTTCCTACGGTTTACTTACACTAATTATACTGATTACACAACTGGAATTTCAAGCTATAGCATACTAATTATATGTAAAATAGAGTTCACAATGCCAAGCCTGTACAAGTTTTTATTTTCATGCCCTAATAAAAAAACTGCGATATCAAAAACAAACAGAATACTCCTATTATTTCTTGATGAAACCTAATAGTACTTTATACCGGCTGAAAATCATAACAAGTTTGCCGTTAGTGTATTTGCGTAAAACTTCATCAATCTCAATCTGAATCATTTTGAAGGATATTGCTAAGCTATTGCTTCGTATTTTCAAAAAATATGTCTGCTCAACAACGTAAACAACGCAATGAATGTTATTGAAACGTCAAAATGAAACCAATTGCTACTGATAGTGCGTTACACAATTAGCATGCAGAGCGGCAGCTGTCCCAATAGTGAGGGAGTTTAAAAATGCAGCATGTTTACCGTTGTAAAAAAACGAAAAGTCATGTCGGATGGGATGATTTATAGAATCTTATTCATCCCAAAAGAAATGTCAGCTGCATGGAAATGAGGGTGTACATTACCCCAGCAGGAAAGTAGCTCCTAGAGTGATATGAGTGGAACGAATAATTAGTGTATACTCTCCTATGGATGTGCAACACATAAAAAATTTGTGCGCTTTCTCGTTTTGGAAAAAAACTGAAAAAACTATTGCTGCTGAAGTAACGTTGTTCCAGCAGGAAATTTCTAAGCGAATGATCGGAGAGAAATATTGTGCATGGCCAGCCCCAGCAGTCTCGACATTCATAGCGATCGCTTTACGACCGAATTCGGTCGCAGTCTCAAACTCAAACTATTGCATTCAGCAGCGACAGCAGCATGCAGTCCCGTCACTCCATACATTTCACCTGTCAATCCGGGACTGCGACCGAATTCGGTCGTAAAGCGATGGCTATGAATGTCGAGACTGCAGCCCCAGAGAGCTTATATTTGTGTAAAAAAGTGCACCGAAAATAAAACTAGTGCGCCTTTATGTTTTCGAGATATTGCATTTCCTGCTGGAGTAACGTTTTGCAGAATCGTGTACCGCTCAAACCATAGCATGTGCGCCTGTAGAATACACATGTAACACGAGTTACTCCGAGTAGCTCTTTATTTGTGCGTATTTGCGACAGAATTAAATTTAAGAAAAATATTTTCTTACGTTTTTATACATATACATTATAATTTTCAAGTAACCGCGGTTTTTTGAAAACACGAAAAAATATTGTAGCGCTTAAATAGGAAAACGTATAAGCTCGCTGAAAACTGTATTCGGTCCTTCACTACACTACTTATTGCTCTGCGGTTTAGCGCAGAGCAATAAGTAGTGTATTGATTAGACGTGATTAAAAACATGGCTGCTAAAAATACGTCAATTTACGTCAGGCGCTGACTTGTTTGACAGGACTAAACTAATATTTATCTTTTCCTTTTCTAAATTAAATATGTACGTTGAACTTAAATTTAGTTTAGTTTGTAAACAAGGGAATCTGCGCCATTGTCTTATGCGTAACATATTCGGAGAGTTGTTGCCCTGTTTGTTGCAAGTGGGGACGCAGCTCAAGACATACATTGCAAATAATACAAATAGGCGTTTTCATTAGATTGTTTATTTACATGACTAAATTGCAGCATTTTACAATCAGTATTCATTTAAAATGGAATATGCACTTGGAATTTAATGATTTTATTAAATATAAGTACAAATAATATTAATGCATAGGCCAGCAAGCAACATTTCTGAGGAACATTTACATAAAATTGAAAAAGGACTAGAATTCATAATAATATCCGATTTGATTGAAGATTAAAAATATAATAAAAAATAATACTTTTTAGAATCATAAATTAAAATTATCCAATACATAAAATAAAGATTATGCAAACGGAATGTAATTAAACATACAGCTACATAATAACGCAAAAGCTTTTGTTTTTATTGTCGTAAAGTACATAAGAAAAATAAAATATCACAATTATTTATCAAATAAAGGCTCTTTGGAATTATCATTAACATATTATGTAAGACTAAAAACTACAGATTCAATAATAATATTGCTGCTCTCTTGATACATTATAATGCAGGGTGAATTTTATTTTAAATGCACATCATTTTGGTAGTCAATATAACGAAATGTTATTGATCAGGACATTGAGACAGTAGGATACAATAGAATAATAACGTGAGCTAGATTTTTCTTTCCATGACTTATATGTGGTGGTAGTTGTCCAACTTTATTATAATTTCTACCAAAGGACCCGTGAATTAGAATTTAATTGCCATATTTTACAGAAAATTGGGATTATATACGTTTCTAATAATGTAATACTTACCCTAATGGTGTTTTAATACATACATAATTATGACCAAAATTATATCTTATGAGCAATAAAATTATTATAAGAGATCTTCTCATCCTTAAATTAAGTCGTTATATCGCCAGTCTTATGTGCTTGCTGTTTCAAATAAATAGCATACATTTGTCGCGCCTGGTTCAGTACCCTGTTAACATTGTGTTTACGAACCATTTTGTCAAAATGCATCGCGAGCTCGTTGTAATCCATACGATTCCTCATAATGTAGTCTCTGTGTTGCAACAGGACAGTTAAACAAAGGAACATCAAAAATGGATTCCCACCTCCAAAAACGTTTGGCGGCGGAAGACTGCTTATAGTACTTGTTTTTGTTGAACCGTCACTGGTTACTGAAGACACACTTGCAGTTTTTTGAATCGGGGGTTTAAATACCTCGTATTTCTTCTGAAAGCTATTAATTGTTGACGCAACACTGTGTAGGTTAGTTTGTTTGGCATTTAAAAGGGACTCACAGTTCTTTTTTGCGTTTTCCAATTCTTGCGACATACTTGAGAAGAATTTTTGTGACCTCGACGTGTTGGAATTATACGGTTGATTACTTTTAACAGTGTCTACGTTTGTCGATTCTCCAACATCTTTCTCAGAAGATTCTGACCCACTGGAATGAGTACTAGATGGTTTTGTATCTCGGCCTAACTCTTGGGGCTCTAACGATTGGTTTTTTCTTAACAATCTTATTGGTGTAATGGATTTTTTACCAGAATGTTCTTCAAATATTTCGCCAGTGTCTCCATCGAAATCCAGTTCCGCCTGTTCGTCGGGTGTCTGCGGGCAGCTCGCTGTCGTTCGTGTCGTCGGCGTATTTCTGTGCAATGGGTTTTCCCATAAATAAATATCTTCAGCGCTTCTGGCATTCGACCTAACAGTTTCAAGTAAGGGAGACTTCTTCATGGTTTCTAATAATTGTGGTCGAGTTTCTGTAGGTTCAATGACTTTAAGGTCTTGCTTTATTTCGGTACAATCAAGTGTCGGTTTGTCGTCAGTACTAGTAGAGTCTGAAGGGGAGTCGTACATCATACTACACCTGTTAATATAAGATGGGCCAAAAACTTGACGGTCCAAATGTTCTAATTCAAGTCTTAATTCTCTAGTCATAGATGTTGTCATAGGGTAGTACTCTTGCGAGTCATCAGGACTGCTGCCATCATTTGTATCTGAATAAATGTTCTTATTTAATTTATTAGCTTTTTCTGTTTTATTATGCACCCTCACATCGTCAAGAGATGTTTTAGTGAGAGTTATTCTTGGACATTCCTTAGAACTTCTTTCTATAACCGAATGTGTTCTTTGTAATTTCTCTTGTGTGACAGCGCCTACTTTACTTCCGGTGGCAAAATTAAGAAACTCGTTTAAATTTTTAATCATTTTTACTTTTGGTTTATTAGAGGAGGAATCTATGCTAACAATTGCGTCCGAGTCAAGCTTGTCGAGTGAAGAAAAGAATTTGTTATTGTGTACGGATATTTTATCTCGTAACAATCTGATTTGGTTTCCTAGAGGCGTGTCTTTCACGTCTCCGTGTGAGGTCCCGTTCATCAGGTTCCCAGTACTGGACCACGCGGGGGCATGAGCCTCTTGTGTCGATGGAGATTTCTCGTGCTCTGGAACACTTTTCATACTTCTTTTACTGTGCAGCTTGGAGTCTTTTGGTGATAAATTGTTTTCTTTATTTTTCTCTGTCTCATATCTATCTAATTTCGGTTTCTGGATTGGTATAGTGGCGTCATCTAAACTTTGAAACTCCTTTGCGTGTCGGAGTGACGAGTTGGTTACTACTTTACGTGTTGCATTTTCGTCTAAGCTGTGATTCATTTGCTTGCAAGTCGCAAGTTTGGGCGCTTTCACGTTCGCGAGGCTAAAGCTTGAGCTCTGTCTTCTCATAGCGCATACTTTAGTGTAAGCATTTTCTCTGGGAGCTTTTATAAGTGGACTCAAAGGTGGCGGATCGTCGTCTATTTCCATCACGGGATCAAATTCTTTTTCTTTGAGGCATAATTCAGCTGTTGGAGTTTTTTGAGGCAAGGATGCCCATAATACTTCCAGCATTCTGAGAGCGTCATCAAAGGCGAATTCACGTTTCATTTCTAAGAGTAACCATCGATAGCAAAACAGTAAGTCGTCAGCCTGTTGGGATTTTAAGTAGTTGTAGAAATCAGGGTCGTAAACTTGTAGGGACTCAGTCAAATGTGTGAACTTTACAGTCATGGCTTCTCCGTCTAGTAAAAAGTTGGGGTACAACCGTGTCATGAGCGCACACAGACATATGTACGCATGCGCCTCGTCACCCATCGTCACAAGTAATGGCGATGCTAGGTCCGACATGCCTTGACAATAACTTACTGTGGGATGGTTCAGGGCGTACCTGCAGAAGGAAAGAGTTTATTAGTTAGCGTCGAACTGTATATCCTCAAAAGACTAGTGTTATTCTGATAACAACTTACGTCGTTAATATATTGAAGAGAGAAGCTATATTTTGGTTATCATCACTGCCAGCATAAAAGTTATGATGCCTGTCAGTTCTTAAGACGTCTTTACGTACCATACCAGTCACATAAGCTAAATCAGCATTTACCTGTAAATAAACAATTTTATTTAATTCTAATGAAATTGTAAGGCAATAACTGGGGCAGGGACACGACGCACAAGCTATTACCATGGAATCATTACATGATTCTGAACGAAATAAAAAACCTATGTGTCGCAGCAGGAGGCCATGGATTAAGAAAGTTCTAACATATGTTACAAGATGGCGGTAGTGAGGTTATTCTATCTGTCAGTTGTCACTGTCAATTAATGTCATTTTAATAAGGGAGAGTGATTGTCAGGCATTCGGCCAAGGAACGTGCGCATGAGCGGATAACCACACAACCTCCATCCTTTTCCATCGCGGATATTTGTGATTATCGTAATTATAAAGTTTGTGAAATAATAAAAGAAAATCGACGCTATCTGTTCGTGGTATTATTTCCTATTTTCAGAAGATTGTACGAGGAGGAAGGCTTGCCCAAAAATAATATTGCTGTTCCTTCCCCGTCATATATATTTTGTCCGCGTAGGTTTTCTACACAACAGCAATTTTTTTTAATAGACCACGGAAGATTTCTAAGCTAGAAGTCTAGAATCATGTGCTTAATGCACGGTACAGTTTGTGTCGATGTCCCTGCCACCCTGTATAGTCATAATATTACATATCATTGTAATTTTCTACTGACCATTCCTTTTTGGATACAGTCTTTCCATCTGGTTCTTAGTGCATAATATTCATTTGCTTTCCGTTTAATGTAGTCCATTCTCTCTTTGCCTGTCATACCCTCCGGATAAACATTGAGGATATGTTTCCAAACAACTTTTCTAAAATAAAATACCACACCGTTATTTATATTGAATACACAAAGTTTAAGGGGGGGACTATAATTTTAAACTACTAACTTTCAAAAGATTATGTATAAGTTATATAGACTAATAATAAAGCTGGAAAGTTTGTTTTTTTGAACTCGCTAATCTCTGGAACTGCCAGTTGGATTTGGAAAATTCTTTTTGCATTTGATAGCCCAATTCTTGAGGAAGGCTAGGTTAAGACCCATAGAAGCCGAGCAAAAAGTGAAGTAACAGCACGGGCAGGCGATGCGATGCGTTGGGTCGGGGAACAAGAAATTTCACGCGGACGGAGTCGCGAACAGAAGCTAGTAGCCTAATATTTGTACACAAATAAGTTTTATACCAACCTGAGGCTGGGGTCGATGCCTCCACAGTATATGACTTCCCTTAGCTTGGAGGTATTAGTGATCTGTCCAACAGCATCCAGGAATGCTCTAAATTCGATGTCACTCAGTGGCGGCCGCGGTGCGTTGTTCGGGTCATCATACAGGTTCAGAGCTCGTGTTACCATGTTGAATGTTTTTTCAACCTGACAATAAAATAGTTTGTCAGAAGGTAACAAGAATATTGCAATACAGTTTTTATAACTTGTAATGTCCACAGTGAAAAACCCACTAACACTTTGTACAATGTAAGAAACTAAACTTGTAGTTATAGACCAAAACTACACCACACTACAACATGCACAACTATGAATGAATGAATGAAGAATGAATGAATTGCACCGATCCCAGTGTGGTTTGACCAGACTCGATTAATCGAATGAACCCTAAGATTCGCACTAGCTCCTGTAGCCTCATATTCATGGTATTACTACAGCCACCATTGCATATCAAGAAGTAGACCGGAGGGCGCGGTTTTTGTAGGGAAGGATAGGATTGTAGAGCCTACCGGATATGCAACCGAATGAGACGGTCAGAATGATTTAGGCAGATATATTTCATCATACTATTTACAGTTGATGTCCTTGATAACATAAACACAATGATTGCAGCCAGGATACAAAACATTATCATCCATCCTTTAATTTATTTAAGTACCTATGATTGTTAAACTGCGTGCTGCAAAATGGGTATGCATCACACTGGCAAGAGCCTTAGTTTCCTTATTATGGAATTTTCAAAATCTGGCAAAGTTTACAAAATTAATACCAGTTTAGCTGTTACACATAACACATGGTCCCAAACTTTGGAGAAAAACCAAAACCGATGCACTACCTAAACCAGTTAAACTTGCTCCAGCCAGGTCCACCGATTAACGGAATATATAGAGGATGGGTACGAGGCCAAGGCTAACAAAGTCACTGATGTCGTATTTGTTGACCTTTTGGCAGCTTACGACATCATGTTATCGAAAGATTACTTGGCAAAGTAAACACCCTAACAAAGGACCAGGGTTTTGTGCGCATACTAAGTGAACTCCTTGCGCATTCGCCGCTTCCAGGTGTGCTTCCAGCCTGGTAAGAATAAATGGCGACGGCAGGAGTACGGTCTCCCTCAAGGCAGTTTGTTGGCGCCAATGCTTTTTTACATATACCAACGACCTACCACCTCCTGTACGCGGATGACTTGGCCCTAGCGACACAATCAGCAACTTCTTGTCCCAGACACAGTCTTGCGCATTCCATCTCCGCAACAGAACTTAAATCGGTCACTTATAATCACGTAGCAAGGAACTGAGGTCGAATTTAAAGAGCCTAAATTGTAGGAACAGAGGTATCCATCACCTCAAGATTTCATAAAGCCCCAAGACCATGTGCAAGGTTGCAAGTCGCAATGCAGTGGCCTACCTGGAAAGCACTGGAACGATTGCGTATCCAAATAGGACGCTGCAAACAATCTCGCGAAATAGGGAATTTTCGTTGCATCCAAAATGCAGTGCGAGTGTGGTGCTCCTGAACAGACTATGTCCAATCTGCTACTGTCCCAAATGTCCGTTTACCTGCACCCTTGACAAGCTGAACAACGCCTGTGACGCCGCAATAAACGCGGCCACCTACTGGTCTCAAACAGTATAAGCAATGTTGATGCATTGCTAGCATTTAGCCTAGTAGAATACTAAGATGGTTTGGATTATTCCACTTTGCCCCACCTAGTTGTCACACAAAGTGGAATGTAAAAAATTTGCATGTCCACTTAGTGCCACTGACCTAAAACTTGTAATGAGCAACCTAAAATGCTAATGATAAGAGAGAATCTATCTATAAAAAAAAAACTGTAATAACACACTCAAAACATACCTGGTTCATGATCATTCCTTGCAAGCCTGTTTGTATTTCCTGTTTCTCAGTCTGATGCTGTGCTGGAGCCACGGTAGGCTGCTCCTTGTAGTTCTGGCTAACCATTGGAGCAGCCTGGCTGACACTTGGTGGCTCCCAGTCCTCTGACGCCTCCGCAAACGGTCTCATATCCACTTTTAGCTGCACACATGGTTCTGACCTCTGATTAAGGGCTATATTATGTGCCCTGAAATTGGTAGCAAAATAATTGTTGAAAATGTGGAGTGTTAAATTATTTGGCAGTCAATGCAAATGTCTATCATTATTCTCATTATTTGATTCTTTCTAGTATTTAAAATAGCATTCGCCCATGTGCATGTTGTAAATTAGCTCACGGGAATGTGCTACTGAGACAAAAAGTACTTTTCAAATTTTATCGAAATCTGTTCTGTAGTTAAGGCATGAAAGGGTAACACAGACTGAGTTACTTTGGAATTTATAATATTAGTATGAATGGATTACTAATGTATGGAATATAACATACTTAAGAAAAGCTGCATCCAGATCCCAGTCAGAGAGTAGAGGTAAATAGATTTCTTGTCCATAATCATCAGCAGTTCGGTAAGATAGTGTAAAATCTGACTTGATATCAAATGCTTTCACCAAAATGCTTTGTAACACTTCCAGAGATGTTATTTGAGGGTCAACTGAAAACTTCCTTAACTCAGGTTGAAGCTTGCCCTCACATTTCTACGATGAAAATAACTTATTAATTAACATAAATAATGGGGAGACCTTCGCCTAGCAGTGGGTCAACACATATTAATAAAAAAATACACACACATGCAAAACAATTTGTAGAGTAAGCAGCATACACAGACTCACTTTAATAGAAACTTTCATAATTTTGTTCCAAACAATGGGTTCTTCTGACATACTTTTACTTAGTGGAATTCCCAGATATTGATTACTGATACTCAAGTTAAATAGAAACATAGAACCTGTCTATGTAGTAAACGGAGTAGTAATATTTGAATTAAAATTATGAACAATAATGAATGAAACAGATGTTCCACTTTTAATTTATTAAAAGTAATTGATCAACACAATACAAACCTTGACTTTCACTCTTACTGCCTCTTTACTGTATCCAAACATGATTTCACATTACTCTATTGCGAAAGCGAAATGTAGTAATAATTGTAAAACATCTTGGGCAGAAACACATTGATCACAGAAATCTAAAATAAAACACTTTTTTTACAAAATCCGACAAATCTGACGAGAGTGGCATTTACTATTGACACCACAGACTAATTATTACTACCGCTAGGAGTAATAGTGTTCTGCGCATATTACTTTAAGTTTACTCTTCGGTTCTGTGATTACTACACTGACACATACTGACGTTTTTACTTTTGAATCTCTAGATAAAAAAGCGAAATACCATCATGGAATCAGGGGCCCAATTCTATAACTTTGAGTTAAGTAACGCGCCATTGACACTCTATCGACACACTACAGACATTATATTGCCACTGTTGCAAATTTGGCATTCTGCAAAAACTTTCATGGCGTTTCAGTGGTGTCTCAGTAGTGTGTCGATAGAATGTCGATAGTGTGGCAGTAGAATAGTTTTCTTGTCAAATACCTTACAGACTACCGTAACTTTGGCCATCACGATGACATTGACACATTATAGTGGACCAGACTACCAATTATTACAATAGTCTTACTATGGCATTTCAATAGCACTACAGTGGCAAGTCAATGACCATAAAGTACTAATACCATCGCTTACCAACTATTAATAAAATCTAAAGCTCTACACCTAATAGCAGTAAAGGACGCGAATTTGTTACCAAATTAAACCTATTCCATGGAATTCCTAACATATTCCTATATGCAGCACGCTAATTCAAACAAAAAAAAAAAAAAACTTGAGAGGTGTCAACATAGACTAATATGGTTACCGGCAATCTGTATAATCCGGTATTCTATACAATACCTAGGTAATTTATAGAATGCCTGAGGCGTCCAGGCAATGTATGAAATATTATTTATTTTATACTTTGCCTAGGCATTCTATACAGTACCGAATGCGCAGCCGGCAATGTGTGAAAAAGACGAAAGCGGGGAAAGGGAAGACGTGCAAGCAGCCAGTACTACAGAGGAAACTTACATCTGACCAATTTGAAAACAAAATATACGTGTCGAATTGAGAACCTCCCCCTTTATTTTCATCGGTTAAAAATCACATGCACACGATGAACACATCTGATTAATATAGCGGCCGTGTATTTCAAGCGAGACAGTCCTTACGGTGTATAGATGGTTACGTTTCTCCCATGGTACTTACATAACATTGATAAATATAGACCAAATCTATTTACTTTACACATTGCCGGTGAACCAGCAGGTATTCTATACAATCCCTAGGAAATGTATACATTACCTAGGCAAAGTATGTAACGGATAACAATATTCATAATATTTCATAAATTGCCTGGACGCCTCAGGTATTCTATACATTGCGTAGGTATTGTATAGAATACCTGAATTATAGTCATTGCCGGTAACATATATAAAATGAGGGTGTCAAGGGACACCCGGATGGAACGAAGTTCCTTTCGATTAATTAGTGAAGGAATTGTAATAAAATTTTATTTTTTTAAAGTTATTATAATATTTTTTTTATTATTAACAAATATAATGTAATATAAACTTAATCAGTAGGCTCAATTTTAGTAATACTCACAGAGAAACACGCGCACGCCGCACGGCTTACAACTATAGCAAAAAGTGTCGTTACAACTTTTGGTCTTAATTTATTCCGTCTAGCCCCCTTTCGCAACGCGCGATAAGGAACTTCGTTCCAAAAATCTGATATACCGACATTGGCATTTATAATGTTACTTGTTAGCAAGTAAGTAAAGTATGGAGTATGAATTAATTTTACATTAATTTTATTTTGAAGTTGCCGGGGACTGTTTGAAGTTGAAGTCACTGCATGTGTATGTATATTATCTTTTAAATAAATAAATAAATAAATAAATAAAAGTAAGGCATATGCTCAGCAGCGGATGAAGTCGGGCTGTGGATGATGTCCATGGAACTAGTAAATACTATATAGCCTATGTCAGAGCAAATAAATTGTTTTGACCTGTTTATTTCATAATTACTAACTTTCCATATATTTAGGACGACGCTAGAAGTTGTCAAAGATGTTATGCAGCAGCGCCTTTAGGCACCGGCGATTTGTTCGCGATTTAAAAATCTCACGTTAAAAGAGATTTTGACAGTAGATTTGTCACTATCGCGCAATTGTACGCACGACGACATATCAAGCTATGCATTTCCAGTATAAGCTCACTTCTCATTGTACGACAAGCAATTTAAATCAATCAATGCGAGGACAGCTATAACTGGAAATGTATAGCTTGATAATATGTCGCCGTGTGTACCTAGCATTATACATTGTCAACTTGTCATTCTTGTCAAATCCTGCTACCCCAATGTCAATGTCAATGTCGTCTCAAGTCAAATCAAGCTGCAAGCAAGAAAAAAAGTGCAAAACTAAACTTGTCAAAGATAAATTAGGTTAATTCAGGTTAATTGAACAATAATTATTTTTAAATAAAAGGAAAATAAAAGGTGGAAAATTAAAATGACTACTCCACCTGCTGTTCCCCATATAGACCGTGAATTGGACTTATCAAACACAGGCCGGGGAGTTTGGCTCGTTAAAGTACCGAAATACATAGCCAACAAATGGGAAAAAGCACAAGGAAATATCGAAGTAGGCAAGTTGAAGATCTCACGAGCGCCAGGACAGAGAGCTCAAGTGCAATTATCACTGTCCGAGGCTGTACTCTGCCTCAAGGAGCCTGGTGAACAAAACATACCAAAGGAACATCGTCTTGACGTGTCGAATGTAACAAGACAATCTCTAGGAGTATTCTCTCATGCAATCCGTAAGTATAGTGTAATACTTGGCAAACTACTATGAATACATTAAAATTTGTTATTGTTATGTTTGCATTTGTGTAAAACTACACATTGATGTTGTAATATTAAGAACTTTTTATCAAGCTAGCTAATGACTAACAAAGAATAGACATCCTTTAAACTTGATGACGTTTTTTTTTCAGCTTCTAACACAGATTCAGTGGTACCTGAATCAGAGAAGCTTTACATGGAGGGCAGAATTGTACAGAAATTAGAATGTAGGCCATATGCTGACAATACTTATTACAAGTTGAAATCGGAGTCTATAAGGAAGGCCTCCATGCCTCAGAGGCAGGTGCAACAACTAGACAGGATAGTGCAGAACTTCAAGCCAATTTCTGACCATAAACACAATGTAAGACAAAAACAGTTCATAGTCTATTTTGTTATAGATTGCAAATCAGAAGCTTGCTACACCTTTTATATCATGATAAATGGTTTAAATTGTAATTATTGACCTCATGTAAATATGTCATAGTAATTTTTTTTATTCTCATGTCAAGTTCTCCAATTGCATGCTACTAAGCTTGGACCTTAGTCTTTCTGTATCATAAATGGCACATTCACTGCTGGGATTGATGTAGAAAAACTTTATTGAAAGTCTTGAGGGGTTTCTTGAGACTTGTTTATTCTTGTGAAGCCTCAGCATGAAGCAAGACTTCCTATTTGTTGGCCAATGAATTACAAATATTTTTAAGAAATAAGGCTGATTTTTGTGAACTATGGTTAGGTAGAACAAATTATACATTATCATGAAATGCTATAATTATTATTCAAACACATTGCATGCTATCGATATTGCATTAATCCGATCCAGCCTTTCCCTTGCTGTCCTCGCTCTGCGATGTCCTAAGTTGAGGTCCGTACCCCACAGGGGGTGTCCGTATCGTGTAGTCGCTTAGTTTTTTAGAGCCCTGGCTGGAGGCATTCATTAATTGAGGCATCCACAGGCAAGCCAGGCTAAGCAACCAACAACCTCCTAGGTTGACCTACGAGATACTATTTATAAAATAAATGATGTCGGACACACATTCCCAGTCAACTGCCACCCTTGTGGTGCTGGTGATTTACAAGAACTTACACCACAGATGTATTATTTGTTACAGATTGACTACATGAAGAAGAAGACGGCTGAAGGAAAGAAAGCCAGGGATGACAAAGATGCAGTTCTCAACATGCTGTTTGCTGCATTTGAAAAGCATCAGTATTACAACATCAAAGACTTACAAAAGGTATATTGCAGTGCCAAATATATGCCGAAAGAAGTTTTGTTTTTATGTTGGATGATTATTCGGCAAAAATACTGAACCTTCTACCAAATAATAATGTATTAAAAAGTTCTCTAAGTCTATAAGCGTAGAATTGCAACCATAGCAAGTGTCTGTCTTATAATTTATTCTGTCTACGTAAAGAGATACATATAAAAAAAACATAACACTCCTTTTTTTGGGCAGTCATGTAATATGCATACATTGCTTTGATTAGAAGGAATTATGATCTAGTACAAGAAATAAAAGTGGTAGGTTTGCATAGTTTTATCACAATCTTTTTATAATAAATTAGCAAATAAAAGCGCACAATACATGCTATATATCTAATCAAAGGATTGCGTTTGTTTGGTGACAATTGAAATTCAATGTGCTCGACAAGCACAGACTTGAATTTGAGATGCGCGATAAAGCGCATCAAATCCTGTCGAATATTCAATTCGTTCAGTAATCTCTTAACCAACCATCGACCGATCATTTGTATTCAGTAAAACCAGTGTTCGTCCCATCAGTGATCAGTAATTTTAAGGGTATGTTTTACTTGAAAATATAGAAAAGGATTTTGATTTTGAAATAATTGTTATGCAATATTATGCAATCAAAAGCAAACTTCTATTTATGTTTCAGATTACCAGACAACCCATTGTGTACCTAAAAGAGATTTTGAAGGAAGTATGTAACTATAACTTGAAAAATCCACACAAGAATATGTGGGAGTTGAAGCCAGAATACCGGCATTATAAGCAGGAACAGGCTCCTGAAGCCAAGGATGATAAGAATAGCTCTGATAGTGACTAAAGTGACGAAATGGTAGTTAGATCAATGAATAAGTTATTAGTTACCACATTGTTGTCTATGCACAACAAGTTATTGTTATGTTCCAAACTTGTTCCTAGTTTTGTAACAGATACTTGCATACATTTATTAATAATTTTATTATGTTTCTTGTTTTGTAAGGTGCGAACTGCCAAGTGTACATAATTATCATAAGACTGTATACTCTGATAGATAATAAGACTATCGGAAAATAAATATTTTCGTATTGGTCCCTTGGGTTTTTATTGAAATCTATACTAATAATAAAGCTGAAGAGTTTGAATCTCTGCTCTGGAACTACCAGTCGAATTCGAAAAATGATTTCTGCATTTGATAGCCCAATTCTTGAGAAAGGCTATTTAACATCACGCTAGGGCCCTCAGGAGCCGAGCGCAAAGAAAACGAGGTTATAGTGCGGGCGGGCGATCCGATGCGACGGGATGGATCTGGAGAACACTGGAGAACAAGAAATCTCGCGGGCAGACGCTAGGTAGGTAGTGTTAGAAATAAAACAAAGAAATACTTTGCTTCAAGTTTAATAACGTTTAAAAATTGACTATGCGTAAAATATTTGTAGAATACATCGATTTTAAATACAATATTAAAGATGTAAACATAAATTCTAATAAATATTTAATTTATATAATTTTAAATATTAATAAAAATGCAATTATGTCCAACATGGGTAGCGTCAGTCGAGAGAGAGATAAGAAAAATTGAGATTCGCGGACAAGTCGTAATAGTTGAGTAATTCAAGTCGTTAGTTGACTACGTCGTATTTAGATTTCTTGATGTAACTGGCTAGGAAACAGGACAGTAATGTGCCGACCAGCGGGAGGAGTGCTGTGCCGATGGCGACGCCTATCACTAGGTTGATGTTGTTTTCCAAGTATTCCGAGATCACCGCGTAGCAGCCCTGACACACAAAGTATTATAAACAACACATTAGGTATAGAAAACATTAGCACTTTGCAAGCGTTTTTGCTTACGTATAAGCTACAGTTAAAACGCATTGACGGTGAGGACTTAGGAGGACAATCGCTAAGAAAATCGCAGTGAGCAAGCGTTGTGATCATTATTGTGTTTTATTTCCTCTTAAAAAGTATTTGGCCACTTGGGATAATTATGTACAGGTCGGTGGGGATATTCTAACGTAGGTAACTTGCTTAGCAAGAGTCACGATTCTCAAAAAAATCGAACTTACACAAATGAATATAGATTCGGCTTGTTACCTATTGATTCAAATGAATGCCGGTTACGATAAAATCTGCACACTAATTGCGTAACACACAATCAATCGTAATCTGAATCATTTTGAAGCAAATTGCTAATCCATTGCTTTATAAGTTCGAAAAATTTGTCTGCTCAACACGTAAATAACACAATGAATGTTGTTGAACTGTCAAAATGAAACCGATTCCGATTGATTGTGTGTTACGCAATTAGGGTGCGGGTCTGTCTTCGAGAAGCTGTTTATGAGAAATCTCGGGTACCTTTACTCTGTCTAACTCATCAGAGAAAACCGCCGTGATACCTAAGTAATCCTTAACTACAGTTATTTGTTGTAAAACATTTTCAAACGTTGCTTACTTGTTGGAAGACGTCGCTGTAATTAGCCGTGACGCAGTCGTTGGGGTCGAGGCAGCACGAGATAGGGATCACCTTCTGTGGTGACAGTTTTATCCAGTCCGTGTAGTTAGATACGCCACAGCAGTGCAACTGTTAGACACACGCACGGAATTGTTAATTAGCCGCTGAATACAAGAGAGAGGCAATTAACTAAGGATGAGGAGAGAGGTGATAAAAATAACGCTTAGGGATCAATGTAACATTAGAGAACATATTCAAATTATTTCCATTAATTTTTACTTTTTTTTATTATTATATTTTTTTTTTTTATTAAGTATTATTTTATTTTATATTAGGTAAGTACCTACTTTTACTAGGACTACCTACTGGAGTAGCTAAATGAAGTTATGGCAATCCGCATCTTAATTGGGTAACACGACACTATCAATCGCAATCTGAATCATTTTGAAGGTTACTGCTAATCCATTGCTTTGTATGTTCGAAAAAATTGTCTGCTCAACAACGTTATTTAACACAATGAATGTTGTTGAACTGTCAAAATGCCATTGCTACTGATAGTGTGTAATGCAATTAAGTAGGTACTCTGCTGATTCCCAATATAATACACTGGTTAATCACGATTACCGGTGGATCCGACTTTTGCATCAAACTGGAATAACTCGCAAATTAAATAATCGCACACTCACGTTCTTTTGTGCGAAGTCGAAGTTGGCTTTGTGCGGATAATTGTTGGTAATCGTTTGAGTGAGGCCATCGTGGAGACTCTTGGCGAAGGTGTCCCGGTAGCACGCCGCTGCGGCGCCCACGCCCGCGTCCATCATGAAGATACATGCCAGGAATCCACCATACTAGAAGAATACAAGATGTTCATATGATTTAAACAATCAGTGGGTGTCTGATTGTACTCCAAGCATAATGACTGTGCAAAATGGAGGAGAAACATAGGGCGGTTCTGTCCAATACCACTGTGTCTGGCCAACAAACCCGAAAAAGAAAATAAAGCTTACAATGTAAAGCAGAACTGGTTGGCCCTTGATGATGCAGGAGAATGCGATCGAGCTAACAAGGACGATGAGGCAGGCGATACCGATCAATACGTGAGGAGCAGTCCCCGAGAACTCTGGCGACAGTTCCATGTACTTGTGCAGGTCGAACTCGGCCCATAGCCCCACCAGCAGCAGAAGGAGCCCTGTGAACTGAAAGGCACATGTTTTGTCAAGCAATACTCAACGGATTAAATATTTTATGAACGTACTGATTTCACTTTGGATTTCTATCGAAGTAGGTAGGTAAGTACCTACTACTTGCGCTTTTTTAATTTCTTTTTTGGTTAGGTATTACTTAGTGGTGTTTTTATTTGTTAAATAGGCTAGTAGCTTACTTACATTTTATTTTCTTGTACCTAGTTATGTGTAGCTTTTTATTTTAGTTAGGTACATTAATAAACGTGCCAACCTTGAATCAAATACATGTACTTACTCGTAGGTACGAGTGCACATAAGGGTGGGACAACAGGGAAAACTAAGCCCGGTGTTGTGTAGGTACTTATTGAATTAAAATCATTTAATTTTTAGATACCTACCTAAATTTAACTAGCTTAAACTATTGGTCGATACATCGGTAATGACCTAGATTAACTCTTGTTTATTCGGTACCTAGAAAAAAAAACATCTACGCTCCATGAATACTTAGTAACAGCTGGATGCAAAAAAAAACCTAAGATCCGCATAATAAGAGATGAATAAATAACTGGCGTTTTCCATTTTTTTTTTTTAAGAATGCACAAGTTATTGAACTTAAAAAAACGTACTTATCATGTTTAAATATATTAAAATCAAATAGGTACACATTGAAATTAAACTTACCCAAAACACGACGTTGAAAACAAAAAGAAACGTTTTCAGGCAGGCTATGACCGCCACGTTTTTAAACTGGTTGCCCATTTCCTATTTATTTTTGAGCTTTTAATTCACGTTTTCCTATTTATTTATCCATATGTTGCTAAAGATCTTGCCTTGCATTGAATGTCACAGGGGAACTACCACGCATGCGCAAAATAATCGGCGTCTCTACATCAGTCTTGTTGGTAAATATACCTAACGTCATGCAATCTCTCTTTATCCTATACCTATTGTAGAAACTGTATTAGTAAGTGTCAGAAAGTTTATGTAATACTAATATTATCATATTCTAGCAACAATCGACGCAACGTCTTATATAAATAAAATATAAAGAAGACTATAAAATAAAATAAAACATATATTTTGTAGTCACGATTTTGTGGGTTCATGGGTTGAAAGTTTAGACTCTGTTTTTTTAAGGATATTATAAGGCCGTGTGTATGTTTTTAAAGCCTCCCCCAACCTTTAGCTAAAAGAGTTTCACACCTCGGAATCCCCTTCTCTACTACGAACATATTTTTCTTATTTATACATTTCTCTGAAAATATAACTACCTACCACTTAGATAATATGTAGCTTCGTACCTACATATTCAGCCACTATGAGGTTTCGCAAATATTTAATGAAAGTAGGTAGGTACCTACTTAGGGTTAAATTTGCTGATGAATAAACAAATATTGCTGTCCATTGCTGTAGGTGTGCATATCGAACGTTTTATCTTCAAAAACATAGGTAGGTATACTAAACTTACCTACCAAATCATTACTTATTATGAGCCAGTATTTTTCACAGGACCTGTCTATTTTTCAGTTTTTCAGTAAAACCATCATAAAAGTTGTTTTGAACTTGAAATCCTTTCAAGCACGGAGGTCGCGACGGCTAACTGTGCCCATCCAAAAGCGTAGCTTGTCTCGACGATGTTATTGGTTAGTCGCTCGGTGGCCACTGCAGCGCAAACGCACGTACGCTCATAGCGCCGGCGCCTGCGCAACCGCGAAAGCCTACACGTAAACGCGAACTTTTTTCATACCGGTCTTTATTCATTATAAATTAATGTGTTGCTATATTTTTATAATCGGGACATGATGGTTTGCGGTACATATTTATTTTTGATCGGAATTATTTTTCGAATTTCTTTTGTGTCTCCTATCGATGAAATTGATGCAAATGAAGGTGAGATTATTTTGTAACTAATATTTTGTAATATAATCCCGTATAAAAAAAAAAAAAACAAGCAGACGTTAATTTTCGGGACTGATATTATTAGCTCGGGAGCTCGAGTATAAATTCGAAAGTCACGGCTGTACCCTCGCATTTCAATATTCAGACCATAATAGATTCATCACCGTCCCTCTCTATTAATTGGGTCCTTGATGCTACTAGTACTAAATATTGCTACCATGCTTAGAAACGTGTTATATTCTTCGAATTGATGCCCAATTTTTTAAGCGGTCCTTTTTTATGAGGTTTACCATAAATACTTACCTACCTTACTACCTATGTCACTCTACAATTGCGTTCTTACATGTTTATTCAAAATCTGTATAGCGGATCTTCTTCAGATTTCATGAAAATAACTCTGAAGCGTAGTAGCACATGAAGTTACAATAAATTTTACGTGAAGTGTGCGTGTCGTCGTATGCTCTAGCTAGCGCGACCAATGGACCGATCTCGATGATTCAGATCATACATTCAATTCAATCGTCTTTCATTCATATTGTTATTAGTCATGCAATAAATTGTAATTGGTTGTGTGGATGGCTGTCGATAAGAAAAGAGGCAAACCATAGAAAAAGTGAATGAATTGTGTGAGAAGAAAGGAACACTGAGATGACGGCCGATGGAGATGTAGATATAGAAGAAAATTTGGGATAGGGACAGAACATATGGTCGCTTGGACAGAAGGATGATGAATATGATGATAATGGAAAATTAAGGCCTGTTTATCCTTTACATCTCAAAATATCTGCAGTATGTGTATCAGTTGCCTTACATTGGGTAGTGCTACCTATGTAAGTATAGATAGAATTCCAAAAATATAGCTCGGCTCTAGACTCTGACTTCAGAGTCTGGAGTGAATAAACAGGAACTAAACGGTATTTTTTTCCTATCGCCCGCCTTGTTGCTCTAGCTCAGCTTCCTAACTTTTTTAGGGTTCCGTACCCAAAGGGTAAAAACGGGACCCTATTACTAAGACTTCGCTGTCTGTCCGTCCGTCTGTCTGCCACCAGGCTGTATCTCAAGAACCGCGATAGCTAGACAGTTGAAATTTTCACAAATTACCTGTTGCCGCTATAAAAACAAATACTTAAAACATAATAAGATAAATATTTAAGGGGGGCTCCCATACAACAAACACGATTTTTTTGCCATTTTTTGCTCGATATCAATAATGGCAACAGCTAGGCACTTGAAATTTTCACAAAATACTCAGTGGTATTTTTACTTTAATAATAAAAATAAAATAAATATTTAAGGGGGCTCCCATACAACAGACGTGATTTTTATAGATAATGGTACGGAACTCTTCGAGCGCGAGTACGACTAGTACTTGGGCGGTTTTTTACATACGTGCCCCCGGCCCCCTTAACTTTCTTTTAAAATCACTACTCGGATATGTAAATATTACTTTTAATAATTCAAACAGAAATAGAGTACCTAACTTTGTTCACAATAAGCACGTCTCCGGCATTGTTCATGGCAAGTCTTCTCGCCTTTCTGACGAGGCTGCTCGTCCTTAGCTGGTAGAGCATGATAAAGAGTCCTTGTTTCACGAAAATATAAAGACACAAAAAATAATGCGTGCCGTCTTCAAGCGGGGAACGTAATGGGGTTTCTATTACGATCCCCGCTTGAAGACGGCTATCCAGTTAACTCTGAAACGAACGAATGCGTGAAACTTTTTAGTGAAAAGAAAAGGCATTTATGAAAAAAAAAAACACTTATTTATTTATTTTTATTTCTAGAACACTTAACCTAATTTACATTTAGTTTTAGCCAAACAAAGAAAACCAGGGTTTCTGCATGTTGGCGAGCCGTTCATATTTACTTTGATCTTTGAATTTGAAGTGAATTGCACTTCCTAATTTTACAGATTACTTAGTTGCTGTTGATCTACTTACACTACGTTTCTTTCAAAAAGTTTATTACCTCTTTATCATTATCTACTTAGCATTTTCCCAACTATGTTGGAGTCGGCTTCCAGTCTAACTGGATCAAGCTAAATACCAGTATCAAATCATACAGTCTCTCGTACTTCCTAAATCAGTACATAATTTTAAATGTTGTATCACTGCCTTATCCCGACCTAGTGGTGACTGTTGTGCTAAACTCAATAGCAGAATAAATTGTCGAAAAATCTCGTGTGGGTCGGTCCGGCCGAGCTGTATAACGTACCTATAACCTTCTTTTAATTTGCATTCTCATTTCATCACAGTCCATTTAGACAATTTGAATTGAAATAGATGTTAAAATGTAGGAGATAAATAAGTACCGTTCATGCTACACTGTAGGCAGGGTAATGGCATAGAAACAAACAAAAATGTTGCATTTAGCGCTTTGAATGAGTAGTATTTTGAAATAGACCACGAGACCGACGCGACGGGGCTACTGCAGCACGTGCGGTTCTGGGTTCAGGTCTTGCAAAGTGTGATTGGGTTTTCTCATTAGGAATATCTTAGTAACAGCCCGGAGTTTGGAAGTTGGCGGTGTGATACCCCACGGGTGTATCACACCACCAACTTCCAAACTTCTCGTCGCGTCGGATTGCGTAGCGCCCCATCGGACTATGAGAATGCGGGAAGATAGCGTGCACCTGAAGGTCAATTCTCGTAATTTAAAACGTTCAAAATCTAGTCGCAGTCTCATCTCAGCGACAAACAAATGTCAAAAACTTGTCAAAATGTAGGGAAATTAGAAGTATTTTTTGACAGATTGAGACTGAGATCGGACTGTGAACGGTCTTAAAATTACGAGAATTGCCCCCTCTGATCTGCGCACACACTGTTGCACTAAGTACAATATTTCCCGGGGCTAAGGCTGGTCTCCATTGAGATTAGCCGCCATGGCTGAAATACGGTCTGGAAGACTATATTTTGAAGTAGGTAAGGACAGACTAGATAAAGACGGTTCAATACGCGGTCGTTTATAAAGTCAGATTCACACTTTAGGCTTAGCTACGTGTCGTTTCGTGCTCGTGACACCAGAGTCATATATTTTATATTTAACTCTCCTGAAGACGCCGTACAAAGCTAAACTCTCTGAAAACCCAATACCTACCTCTTGGCCCGACCTGGGAATCGACCTCTTGCTCTTGCAGTGCTTACAACCACTATGGGTAAGCCTTCCACTATGGGTAACCCACAACCTATGGGTAACCCTTCGGGTAAAACAGCCGTGATGTTATATGTTTTATTGTAAAAATATTCTACGTCGCACATTGCAAGTTTTCGTCGCGTGCTTTCGACTTTAGCTAACATTGCAAGTGTCGCGTCCGCCGTAAATAATTTCAGAGTTCGACATCACGACCAAAAAAGAAAACACCTTATTTGTCGAATCGCATCGTGGCGATTAGATGCAGGCGACACAGAATTGAACCAGAACTGATCGCTTTGAAAATCTGTGCACCAGTGAGATTTATTTTCAGTGCTCTGATTCATTGGCAGCTAGCAGCCTTAGTTAGCTTATACTTTTACAGCCTTATTTATAAAAATCTCGCTAATCATTGATTAACAACTGTTTAGCTAACTTATGAGTTAGCTCTTAATCAACGATTAACTTGTTTTCTTTAATTACCTATGGTTTTATCTTTGATATTTACCAAGAATGTGGCGTTTAGTTATGTAGGTCCTGTACCTTCAACTTCTAATCTAAATAAATCACATCACATTGAGCGAACAAAAAAGGTACTTAGGTACTGCAATGAGGACGCAGCTGCGTGTCGAGTTATGAGACTATTATACTATCTGTCGCATACACAAGTTTACGCAACATTGGTCCGATACAGCTCATTCGGCTACAACAATTGTTCACTTACCGCAAACTATCGATGTTTCACACTTTTCCCACATTATTGCAACCATAACCTTAACGGCACTCATGTAATTCACGTCAGCCGCGAAGATGAACGTGTGATAACCCTCTATCGATATTCTTTGTGCAGCTAACGAACGAGACTAGGTACAGACTACACCTTATTAAGGTACACGGCTGGAAAGGTAAAGGGTTTATCGTAACGGTTTAGCAACATCCTACATAATTACCATGTAACCGTATCCCAGTGTGGTGGGACATATTCAAACCTGGCAGGAAACGTTCGTCTAATGTTATCTATGTCACGGATCGCAGCCGCAGCGGGAACGCGGCCCATCGGCACGGCTTATCTCACCATCTCCGAGATTGCCTCGGTTAAATTAACTGCACAACAGAACAATTGGTACCAGCACAATATTTTAGTACTCGTCTATTTCTGAATATGCCTCTGTAATCGGCGATCTACATTATTTCCATTGTTTACATGACATGGACTGATTCGATTGATAGTTGCCAAAATCTTCGAGCAATGTATCTAGGCCGCGGACAATGACAGACAGATGACTCGTGACGAATTGAATTCTTCTATATTCTGATTGTTATGTAGGTACTGGTACGATATGGAACAGAAAGGTAGGCAGTAGAGCTAGCTTCCACTACGACTAGTAACAAAGTGCTCTACGATAACAAGAGACAATCGCCGCGGGCTGACCGACCGCGCTCAGCCAAATCACAGATACCGTCAGCTCGGCTCCAGCTAATGCTCGCTGCTCGCCAACTTGCATGATGATGGATTACCCGTGTCCAGTGCAAACTATGGCAAAAACGATGCGCCAACTAGCTGTGATTTACATCACATTTATTCTGCCCTTATTTGTAGAATTTAATAGAGACGATGCAATATTTATTGCCACTAAGACTTTTTCTTTGGTCATAATGAGTTGCCTATGGGCAATAATCATGATGTGGCCTGGTTTTATTGGTTAATACGTTAAACGAAAACAGATTTTGAATTGAAATACCTAGTTCAATTCAAAATCTGTTTTCCAGCCTACCTACCAATATAATATCTATCAATCATATTCACAGCACAGTTAGTACATAAACCTACATTTGACTGTTTATTTCGTGGTCTACAAAAGTTGTACCGGTGCGGTATGGTTTAGCCGCAAAACATGCGATCCATTCCATAACACATTCAATCGCGGAAATGAAGATGCCCATCAAAATTTTTGCCAGAGCAATTTTTACCGGTCAATCAATTTTGGCGCATCGTTATGGTATTGTAACGCTATATATACGTGTTTTAGGTGGGCAGGCGCGGGTCCATAGTGTGCATGTCATTACATCGGTGTGGAACATTTCGCGGTCGGCATTAGCATGCGATAACGGTAGCGTGTGAGTCGCGAACTCGCGGCGACAACCCCGACCCGACGTGATGCCGCTCTAATAACCTCTCCGCCACATTCGCTATAATCCTCCATGAAACGAGCTTTTTAAGGTCTCTATGGTCTAACGAGAAAAATGTCGCGCCGTAACGCATGATCGTTTTGCTCTTGTTCTGTGACGCTGCTAAATGGGCCAAGTGTGAAACTGCTTTCACTGAACGTGTTTGACTGCACGTCACGTTAATTAGCTGATAATTTCATTTTAGATGTTTCGATAACATTTGTCGTAATATTAAAATTAGGAGTGCCTGTTTCGTTCTTCAAACGTGCTAAGTCATCGTATAGTATACTATCTAGTTAACAGAAGTGTTCTAACATGGCTACTTACTTATCATAATAAGTTTTCGATTTCTCGTGTGAGCTAAATGTCACAAAAGTCGGTCAGGTTATTCTGATCTTTAAGAATATAAGTTGTACTTAGTAAAACTCTGATTTTTAATTTGCTAGACTAAAGTGACAGCTGCGTTCGACTTTTTTTTTGTCAACATGTCATTTTCTATAGGTACTAATATTATAAAGAGGTAAAATTTGTTTGTTTGTATGTAGGGGGTAATCTCCGGAGTTAATGATCCAATTCTAAAAAAGTTTTCACTGGTAGAACGCTACATTATGTGTGAGTGCTATAGACTATAAATTATGTTTATGTCATGTATTTTAGCTGAGTTATCACAACTTTTGTCTAGTAAGTCGGAAAGAAATACCTCTTAAAACAGAATTATTTGCATGCGCTGCCTCAATAGTTGTATATAACTAAAAACAATGTATGGCAATTTGGTCCGCCTTAAATAGTTCTACAAAAAAACTTTTTACAAAAAAAAAACCGCCTTCAAAAAAAGACAAACAAAAACGTTCCTGCACTAAAAAGTAAAAAATAAAAAATTGAATTCCTGTAAAGAAACTTAATTTAAAGGTAAACTTATTTGACATTAATATTTTGCAAATATTCAAAATTGTTTACTTCTTTTTGGAGTCGGTGCCAGCAGTTGTATCCTGTGCCATTTATTTTTTCAATTCACGATTATAAAATTTTAAAACAGATGCTTACAAACTTAATGCTTCAAAAATTTCAAAGTACTTAAAAAGTGGCAGGGGATTTTTATACGTATGTATAATTATTATTATTTAAAAGAAATTATTGTGAAAATTGTGTCAATTTGTTTTAGAGTACAGTCTAGTCTGTATTTGTGTTTTAATTATTCTAGGTATGCAATAGGTATCTTGGTAGTTTTATAGTAAATGTTAGAGGTCGTTTTTCGAGGTATTGTTGCCCATACGTATTTCCTTGCCTTGGCTGGCACCGACTCCAAAAAGAAGTAAACAATTTTGAATATTTGCAAAATATTAATGTCAAATAAGTTTACCTTTAAATTAAGTTTCTTTACAGGAATTCAATTTTTTATTTTTTACTTTTTAGTGCAGGAACGTTTTTGTTTGTCTTTTTTTGAAGGCGGTTTTTTTTTTGTAAAAAGTTTTTTTTATTTCTAGCCGTTTAGTGTATTTTTTATTATAATATAATGGCAACGTAGTTAATATCTTTTCTACATAGGATATTATTTTGAAGAAGTACCAATATCATACAAGTAGGTACATATTACTGTCTACTTTCTGATCTTTAATTTGATCCCGTAGAGAGATGATAATATGACGCATGAAATACTGTCGATTCTTATGCGTCGTATGCTGCCTCTAATATTGAGCTGGGCGGTAACAGTCCATAAACTACAAGGGACCACCCTCGAGAGAGCTGTGATCGACCTTGGTAAAAAAAACTTTGCATAAGGACAAATATATGTTGCGCTAAGTCGTGTCAGAAGTTTGGAAGGCATAGTGTTATCAGATTTAGACACCAATAAATTATTGAATCGACCACACGATGATCGAGCGATGACAGAGATAACAAGGTTGCGGAATCTGCCATCTGATAATCAAGACAACACATAACGTGCCATGGAATAGGCCTACCGGGGAAACCACATTAAAAAAAACGCGCCCAGCACACTACCTCATAGGTGGCGTGGAAACGTGTGCATACTACCAAGAATACAATTTTATTTTAGTAAATAATAGAAGCGATTTTTTTTTAAACATTGTAAGCAAAATGCCTTTAATATTTCAGAAGTTGTTTTGTGGACACATTGATGATAACATCAAAACTAGATTTTCAATGGCACCTTGTATTCAGAGTGCATCTCATGACAGTTCTAAGCCCAAATACCGCTAGGATACATTGTTTTATTTTGAAGTTCTCATGCCAACCTTCCACCTTCCAGCTCCATCATCAGATCAGTTCGATAGTAACTTATAGCCAAAGTGCATTTCATGACAATTCTAATAAGCCCAAACACGGCTAGAATACGTTGATTAATTACGGAGTTCCGGTACCTGTCTTCCGGCTCCATCATGATCATCAGATCAGTTCAATGATAACATTTTCAATATAACTATTCAGGATTGTATGTTTATTTGTATTGTCATAGTTGCTTAACTATCTTGATTGTGATATCTATGCGAGTGACAAGTTCCGTTAGCCATATCTGATCTTCTTCACCAGTTCCACTTCATCAAATGTTACTTTTTGACTGTAAACGCTTGATTTCTCGATGAAAATATTAAAATTACTATATAGTTGCCTATAATATTTGAGGAGTTCCCTCGATTCCTCATGGATCCCATCATCAGAACTGGATTTTGAAAAAAATGGGACCAATCTGGAAGCATATCCTTTAAAGTTAAAAAAAAAAGTTGCAAATCGATCCATAAACAACGGAGTTCTGAGGTAACAAACATAAAAAAAAAAAAAAAATACAACCGAATTGAGAACCTCCTCCTTTTTTTGAAGTCGGTTAAAAAAGTCCGCGACACCATATTCCTATCCTTACTGTTTTCTTTTAATATCACTTTTATGTTTTAAAAAAGTATTTTCTTCACATGCTTACGCTTGGATGAAAATATAATTTTTAATTATGAATCCTTATCCAAATAAATTATTTTAAGATCACATTATAGAGATAAGATTTGCCCTTTACAGTATGTCAATTGGTCATATAGCTTCGGAGATAATATTATAAAATTACTAAAAACGCAAAATGCCGCTAAAACATTCACGAATACAATTTTCATTCATCGCGTGCACATACTTTGTGCAGACGTTTTATCCATTCACCCATGGATGGCGTTGTGCAAATACGTCATTTTTCTGAATTCTGCGGATTGATGACCCTCTCGATTTATCTAAATATCCCTATCGATTTTTTGTTTGGTTGAACGCGCTAGTCTCAGGAACTACTGGTTCGAATTGAAAAATTATTTTTGTGTTGAATAGTCCATTTATCGAGGAAGGCTTTAGGCTATATAACATCACGCTGCGACCAATGTAAGCGGAGCAGCATCAATGGAAAATGTTGCAAAAATGGGAAAAATGATTCCATTTTGAGAGCTTCCGTTGCGTGCGCTGCGTAAAAGGTTTCAAGTTACGCAAAAATCATGTATGATCGAATGGTTTCTCTTTAAGTTAAGTTCTAAAAAAAAAGTCTGTGACAGCATGTGCCTATCTTTTAAGATTGACTTACTATAACCTTTTTAAAAGTAATCAAATTTGTTCGAAGTTTTATTTGTGAAGGTGTTTTGATATTAATCCTTATCCAAATAAATACGTTATTCATCACAAGTATTTAATTGTGAACAAAATTGCTCTTGACATCACTTGATTTCAATCAATATCAGGAGATATCATAATTTTAAAATAACTTGAGTGATCAGATCAGAGTGATCGACCGTTATAGATTTACTTGTACAAGGTGTCTATGGGTCAATTTAGCTTTTTAATCTTTAGTTTTTTTTACGTTTCACCTTTTTTTAATGTTTTTTCTTTATTATGTATTGTGTCTTTTGTTGCACTGAATAAACGTATTATCTATCTATCTAACTTCGCAACAAAATCTAAAACTACTTAATTTGTTTGTTTGAACGCGCTAATCTCTGGAACTAACAGTCGGATTTGATTTTTTTTTACATTTGATAGCCCAATTCTTTAGGAAGGCTATAGGCTATTTAACATCACGCTAGAACTCTTAGGGGCCGAGCATATGGAAAAAAAAGTCAGAATACGAAGTAGGCGCGGGCGGGCGATGCGATGCGATGGGGTGGTTCGGGGGAGCAAGAAACGTGCGGACGAAGTCGCGGGTAGAAGGCAGTCTTTAAATATACATATAATTATTCTGTACGTGTGTATGTCACTGAACTCCTCCTAAACGGCTGGAGCGATTTGATGAAATTTTGTGTGTTTGAGGGACGGATGGATGGATTTCCTTGGATGGTTAAGATTCACAATTGGACCCGGTAGGTGGCGCTGCGATCGAGTTCTAGGAATCAGGATAACGTCTGTCGGTCAGCTAGTTGAGTATACATATATCTTTTTATCGTTATTTTATCGTTAACTGTCATTTTGGTCTAGCAAATAAAAAATCAGAGTTTAGGTACAAATAGTTACCTACTTACCTGCTTAGAGTATTAACGCTACACCAAGGCTGACAACACCTTTAACAATACAATAGTTAGGTAGGCATCCAAAACGATCTGGGATTTTTTCAAATTAGATTCAAGGACTGTACAAACATTTCGACTCGCACTCCGCTACAAAGGCTTTTCCAGTTATTCAATTTTACGAAATCGTGCGCGACACCGGATGTTTTCCTGAAGCCATTGCCCTATGTAAACGTGTAAATCGATGCTTACGTATCTTATTAATTTCTGTAAGATAAATTAAATTAGCTTCAAACTTTTATTTAAAACGAATTAGGTAACAATCGAACAATATGATAAGTGAACAGTAAAGCTAATAATAGATAATGATAGGCTATAGTTCGGCTATCAATAGAGCCTAGTCATTAGCGGTCACAGAATGGGGAACATAATGTACTGACCGGCGGATAAGGTCCCACTCCCAACCAAAGTGAACGATCGCCGCGGGCCTTTTCTGCGGAGCCACGACGCTATAGAAAATATTTCCAGGTCTAATGCATTTCTTAGACAGATGAACTGACTTTCTTTAATCTTATTTGAATAATTTAGTTTTCTTTGCCCTAAACCACATATTTCATTATTTTTACAGGTCGTTGAATTGTTCTTTCTTCGTTTTTCTTCTGCTGCTTTTCTTTCGTCTCTCCATCCCATTTTTTTTCCAATTCTTTCTTGTCAGTCGTCACAATTTCATTTACTTGCTTCCTTTTAGTGATGTGCTCCAGGAAAATTGGGCATAGGTTGGTATTCTACACATTTCACGTAGGCTATGGAGTTCCCTTTAGCTCCCATCTTGGCCCTGTCTTGTTTTCACATTTTGAAATTGGGATTTAATTACTAAGTTATTTTTATATTTTGGTAAATGATTATGTTGCCTGTATGGTAAACGTTGCATATAAAGACAAACCTACGTGGCAAAATTATTATTTTATTTTTGTTTTGTATTTCGTACTATATACGTAATAGCCCAATTTGCCTGGTCATAAACCGTCTCTATTATCCCTCATACAATGCATCCATCTTTTCTTTTCTTGTGTTATTCTCCGGCTCATTCTATCAAGATTATTCAGCATAATCTACTTATATGATGAAAAAAACATATATACATATTTATACGAGTATAATAAATCAAATTAAACGTCCGTCGTCGTTCATTACTCATATTAATATCTAATATAACACATTATTAATAGAGAGTATTCTATTCTATTCTACTCACAAACATTTCTTCAGATTCTCTTTACGGAATCTAAATAATTTGGTTGACCAGTTTTCTCATGTATTGTTACATCATCAGATTTTAATATTATTCAACAGATGCAGTTGCCCTAACTGTCATTATGCGTACCTACTATCGGAATTCATCAACACTATCCATCCAATCCATTAGAACCATCACAATGTCGTTGCAAACAAAGTTGCGGGCAAAAGTCAATAGATAATTTCATAGAGAAGTGTTCGATGTCCGTGTACTATTTATAATGTAGATATGGTACCGTTGCACACGGATGCATGTATGCCTCCGACATAAATCTGGTGGGTGCAGCGAGGCTTGGTACCTTGCATGTTGGTCTGAGTCCTGAGCGTTCGTTGGTCGCCGACCGAGCCTTCTGCGGATACTCGGTCAGCCAAAACAGAAAATCACCACCCACATTCATCTACCACATTAAGTAATTTAGGTTCCTCCTAGTCATCGCGTGGAATACCGATTTGCAATCGATAACGGCTCTTCGGCCTTATTAAAGTTTGCCATTTTCGATTAGGTACCTTACCCACTTAAATTGCCTTTTGCAGACTGTGAATCAACGTTTAGATCTTATTAATTAGATATTTATTAAGTGTATAAAAACTCTAGACTAGATTTTAGCCGTGTAATGGCTGGCACTGGCTTAACAACAGGTCCGTTAGGTACTGCGTTGTGGCTTTCAACACCACAGGGATTTAAGTACCTTCAGTATTCAGTGGTTATCCATAAAAGTTCTTGGGAACGGTAGGTAACCACCTCGCCTCTTCCAGTTGCACAACCATAAACGGTTATTCGTTTTATTGGCGATCGACTTGGCCGTTACCCGTGGCTATTTCACGATGGCGCCCGCCCGCAGTCCCGCACATAGCTTACGTGCAAATCTACATAATTCTTGCAATATGTCTTTAACCTTTAACTTTACGGAATTGCATACTTGCAATGTTTATGAATCTTACATTTTAATAACCGAAGCAGGTTGTTTACACGACCGTTCGTCAGTCATAAGTAGAGATACCTACTTATGACTCGACCAACTTATGTTTTGTTCTGTTTACTGTTTGTCTTAAAACTAATATACAAATATCTACAGTTTTGTTCTCTCGAAGATGTTAGATGGTTGAACATTTTTTTAATCACTAGTAAACGCAATGTATAATGTGTCACAATAAAATCCAATCTCAGTTCTACCAAAGTGAAACCCCACATCAGTTGGTGGTCGGTCTCTAACTACTTACGATATTACACTTCCTATACATTAAGGCCATAGCACCTTTCATTAGCAGGTAGGTAAGCTCAGAGCCAGCGCACATCTTTGATATCAGTGTACTTACTAGTAGATACTTACTAAACTATTTCCTAAAAAAATATAACTATCTTAGACCTTAGTACCTGCCTATTAGGTACCTACTTAATTGAATAGGTAGGTCTAAGATAGTTTGGACGTATAAGGTAGGTAATCGGATCGGAGTTACCATGCATGGCATGCCCTAAAATATATTATCTAGCTACCTACTAAAAGAGCAATGTATATGTGTCGTCACGTTTGTCTTGTAAGAAGACCATCGGTATGTTACGCAGGGTCAACAAAGGGCACGGATCTCAGCGGTCGCATTCAGTAATTGTGCAAACATAACGGATACAGCTGCTCAAATGCCAACTGTCAAGTGCTGACCCCTCGCTAGACTTTACAATGTTCAACAAATAAAAAACATAAAAGTTTACATCTTGTAGGCAGACCTAAAACATTTTATCCGAAGACGGCGCCATTGCATTAAGCCGCAAGCCATTGCAAGCAAGCTATGGCAACTATTTTTCCAAGTATTCCAGACACTTCACGCTCCTTTTGGCTCTAATGCCCACACAATTAAACAATTACAAAAGATTTACTTTGAGTAAACAAGCAATTAGACGGTTAAGATTAAAACCACAAATCAAAATGCACTACGCCACGCTACTTAAGTCTGACCAAATTTCTAAGCAAAAACATTATAAAAGACATCGTCACCTCAATTTCTAGCTATTTAAGTAGCGTGAGCATTAGGTACAATTAATATAAATACAAACTTTTGGGCAGCTCCTTATACGATGCATACAAATTACGTTTTATAATTAAGTAAACACTTAACACAGTTACAGTTAGATAATTGGCATTCAAAATTTAATCTTTCTTAGCGTGTGTTTCCATTTCATCTGCCCTCGATTTCGTCTGTTGCTAAGCACCATTGTGACAAAGTTTTGGACTTGTTATGTTGTCTGTTTTGTTCGAGAAGTACCAGGTAGGTAGACTGTTTTGTTCTGTTCGCGCGTCTACGCCAGTGGGTCACTTTTAATTGAATTCTGTAAAAACGGCGATTATACACGCACGCCTAACAGTGGAATATAGGTTTACATCGTTTCTCCGATTTTGAAGGGTCTCGAGACTCTCTTTAGACATGCCATACAAACGAGTCTTGAGACCCTTCAGAGTTTCTTGTGACAAGCAACTAAGTCGTTATTATGTTCAAGTTTTTTTTATAATATGGAACAAATTTTTTTCTGTGTTGTAATATAACGAAATTGCTACAAATCGCAAATTACACACTTATGCAGGTGCTTGTCGACGGTGGAACGCAACAGAGTAATGTCAGAGATCCTTCAGATTTTACTGGCTACTTAAATAACGCCCGGCGGCTGCTGGAATCTCGGTGGACGCACTAGGTACCTACTACAATGTCATCAAGATAACTTGTTTTATGTTCAGGCTGTGATTTATTTCTAAGTATTCCCAGCAGTTAATTTATATGTACTTGAACGTATAAAATACCAATAGAATTTATTCAGTCGAATAAAAAATATGCGTATTTCTTGAACCCTAAACGGTGGCAGTTGAATAGTCGCTATTCTTGTCGTTGCATCGCGAACCAAAAACAATCGGATCTCGGAATTCTTGAACGTGCGCGCGACGATGCATATCATTGACCATGGTGTATTTTTATTGCTTTTGTATGCATGGCAGACATAATAGTCTACACTGCATTGAATTAAGGGACATTTAGTTTACTCCGTTATGCTATGTGGAACACATTGGCAGAAAAATATCGATTATGCATTCTGTATTGTCGAGTAGTCTGAAGAAGGTAGTAAGTAGTAGTAGCTTAACAACAATGTGGAGATTGGTTTTGCTAAGTCGAGCACTGTTACTGCAGTTTGATGTTAATTCTCTTTGTGTGTAACGGACTACCCCCTCTTATATGGCTTTTGTGCCCAATTGAGAAGTCGGAGTTAGGCAGACAGTCGCTCTAACTGCGTGTAAACCCCAGCCCACGACTGCCAGCTTACGAACCCCAGCCGGCTGTCAAAAACCTGGAATGATCATGATTTCGATTTCGTACGGTTTCCATTGGTTTCGATGTGTATCCAGTCTGTGTTAGCGGTGCTGCATTGACAGTTTGACACCATGAAATCAGATGGCCCCATAAAGCTGGGCAGGAAGAGCATCACGCGTGAAATGCGTTATTGTTTGGATGGAGCCGTTTCGCGCCACTCGCTCGTCACAATAACGATTCACTGTTACGAATTCATCAACATGTAAAACTACTCGAAAGCAATGTAGATTTTTCTGAAAGTGATAACTTTATTTACATTTAGGTAAAATAAAAACTTAAAGGGGTTTGAGTAAAGTTGGCGTCGTTTTGAAGTTGAGCGGCCAGTAATGAAACTATGATATTATGTAAGAACAGAATAAAGCGATCAAAAGTTATTATGGAGACATTTCTCTAAACCATATCGGAACTGAGATATTTGGTTTTGTGCTGCTCGTTAAAATCGAAGAAGTTATTATATTCTACTGCACTCTTTTAGGTTTCTGCCGTATTTTTTTAAGAATTCCAAATAAAATAAACCAAATACAATGACGTAGATGAATGGACACGAAAAATAAAATAAATAAATAAATCGAATACCTCCCATAGTCTTCGGAATCAACTAGGCGAGTATGTCATTGTGAATAATCTGAATAGAAGAAGGGCTGATTTTGAATATATGAATGCTGAAGTTCCTGGGCTGGATGACTTGCCTATTTTAAGTGCCGATGATTATTTTAATTCTCTAGGCACTTGGAACGTATCAAGTACAACAAGCTCGTAGCTACTACGGAGAACATGTAAAAAGTGACGGTTCGTATGTGATTGATGTATGCTGAGAACCCAATATTAGTGATTTTTCGGCGAAAACCTTAAACTGGAATGATACGTGGCTTCTTAGAGGCAGGATCCAATCCAAACATTCATCTAGCTGGACGGATATATTACGTGTATATTCTCGTAGAAAGGCTGGATACAAGCGTAAAATGCTGCATGCAATATTGGGCCACTATCGCTCATGTATTATTGGGACCTTAGGCTGCTGTTCGCATGTAATGTCCATTATATGGTACATGAAGATATCACAATAATCTGATTCCGCTGGCACAGTTTTTAGATGCGATTATTCGACATGACATTGTGAACGAAATGGACGAAGAGAGTTAAAAATGTGTTTTTACTTATTATCATGTAATAAAATGCAGTAAACTATAATAATGTATTTTTATTATTCCCCCAAGACCGAAGACTAACGTCACATTGACAGACGGTCGTAAAACAGTAAAGCCAATCTCTAATATCAACCTTTTAAAAACATAACTAAGATTCCTATTCACTGGACAGTAATTGAAGTATTTATATTGAAGACATTTTAAAAATCTTTAAATGCAAATATCTCAGGTTCGATATCACTTAGGACAAAAATAATTGAACATATATGTGTGCTTAACACAGCACAACAAAGTTACATTGAGATCATAGGTGGCCGCTGAAAAAAAAAATGACGCCACTAGTCCATACAAAGTTACTCAAACCCCTTTGACTGCCTCATTGGTCTAGTGGTCGCATTCGCAAGCGCTATTGCTGAGCAAGAGGTTCCTGGGTTCGACTCCCGAATCGAGCATAGTTATTGGGTTTTTCCGTTTGGAAATTCTCAGTAGCGGGCCGGAGTTTGGATTTGTGCCCGGTTGATGGCAATAGGCTCGCCCCTATTTAATTACGCGGGACTTAAACATAACTGGCGAAATGTGGGTGTATTATAGGTACAACTCTGCCTAACTCTTCTGGGAATACAGGCGTGATGATGTAAAATAAAACACGCAGATACGTTCAGCTCGTAAGAGTTATGTTCGCGGAAACAGATTGTGATAAAAACTGCCATCAATTTCGAACTATTGTTAAAGACCGCTGAAGATATAACAACAACTTTAAGAGCTTACATAATGAACAAGTCCCTCACGCATTTCCTATACTGTACTATTACCTCTACAGAGAAGCGTGTAAAAATAGACCTAGAAGTTGCTTCGTTCGCTCAATCTACATGTACAGTACACATGATAAAAAGTCGCAAAGTATTATGCATTGAATAGGAGTCGCAAAAAACGCGGTGATGATTACAACCGCTTTCGGAAGAAAGCTGAGACGTTTCGCTAATTACAAGCATAACTGCATTTTTACTTTCGATTCTTTACACTTGCTACTTATTACGTCGTTACATAAATAACATCTAGGTTGGTATAAATAAATGTTTAGGTATCAATTCATCGTTTGAAAATTGATTTGATTCCATTCTGGTAGGTAGGTATTGTACCGTCCGGCAGTCACAATAGTCGTTCTGGTCCAGTCGTTGGGTCATGCTAGCCGCCTGCGCATCCGTCATACCATCAAATCTGTGCCATTATGCTCACCACATAACATTATTTTATATAATGATGTAGGTATCACGACACGCAGATTTATGTAATGTAGGCAATTACCCATAGTTGGTACATAATGTTCTTCGTCAAGAAATAGTGTCAATCAGTTCATTCAGGCTTCTGCCGAATTATCTCATCCTTTTTTTCGCCCTTTCTTCTTTTTTCCTTTTACTAAATCATTCTATTGATATCCATTATTGCACTTAATTCCTCCTGCTCTTAATCTCTTTGTCTTAATATATTTGTAAGTGGGTTTTAAATTTTTTAAACTAGATGACGTTGGTGTTCCCTCTGCGAGTTCTCTGATAGGAAACACTGAAAGAAACTCGGAGATCACAGTTTCTTTTAAAAATCCAGATTAGGGTTTGGGAAGTCTCGACAGTCTATAATTCTCGGGACACGAGACAACAATTTGTGATTTCTCGGAATAAAATTAGAATCGAGTTAATTTTGGGCCAGATGTATCAATAAAAAAAGTAATTTATTTGTGATTTTTGTAATTCGGAAAAGGATACTCTCTCATTTTCAAAAGATGACAGTTTTATTGTGTTTAAAGCTTTGTAAAGTACCTAGTTCCAAACATTCAATACGTTTTCCTGTTACTTTAGACCACTGGAACTCCTTTTTAGGGTTCCGTAGTCAACAAGGAACCCTTATAGTTTCGCCATGTCGTCTGTCTGTCTGTCCGCGGTTTAGCTCAAAAACTATTGGTACTAGAAAGTTGTAATTTGGCATGAGTATACACGTTAATGACGCCAAAAAAGTGGTAAAATAAAATTTTGAAAAAAAATGAATTATTTTGGGTACCTCCCCTACATCTAAAGTGGGGATGATGATGTTTTTTCTTCCTTCCGATAGTGTGGGATATCGTTGGATAGGTCTTTCAAAAATATTAGGGATTTGGGAAGACCGTTTTTTGATTAAGTAAACCGTTCGTGACTTATCATCAAGCTTTAAAGTACCAATTTTCGTTAGAGTCAAGTGTCCCCCCCCCTCTACCAACTAAACGGTTGTAGTTAGAAATGTCAAGTTCAAATGTCACGGCAGTAGTACCTATATATAACGAAGTTTAAAGGAAAACTATCACACTTAAGTGGGCTTTACAAGTTTACGAGTAATAGTCGACCAATTGTATTAGACTCAAAAATTTCGAACAACTCCATAGAAATGTCGATAGATGGCGCTAAGCGTCAGTTGTATCGCACTATTGTTTAATTCCTAAATAAGTTTTATAAAAAAAACAGTTGCTACACCGGCTATGACAAGACTTATAAAATCTCAAAAAAAAAAAATTAAAACTTTCCGTGCAAAATTGTCGGATCAGGTGAGGATTTGTATAGGAAGTCAAATTAGGTAGGTAGTCATGTTTGGCTTTTAGTTAGAGCATGGTACGAAACTATCAGTCAGCAAATACGATCCGCACTTCGCTATTATAAAAACTACGGAACCCTACACTGCGCGTGACCCGACACGCACTTGACCGGTTTTTTTTTTAATGTTGCTTTCGAATTTATTCGGCAAGTAGGTATTTCGGATATTTTTTGATTTTGAAACGGGTTTTCGGATTCGTTGTAACTAGTGGTACTAGGTTCGGCGTTCGTTATTTCCAAATCAGGCGTTTGGATACGAGAGACATTTTCAAAAAGTTAAATTAAGTAAGTTTAAGTCTGCAATAGTTCTTCCGCAAAAGCAATAAGTGCAGATTTACTCAAATATAAGTAAAAACATCCGTATTTTGGGACCATAAGCTGTGGTCGCCAGTGCCTCGAGTGTCGTCGTCTCCTCGAAGAACCCGAGTGTCTCGGGACAGCTTAATTTACAAAAACTCCCGGGGCTTCGAGACACGAGACGTCCCGGGACCCAAACCCTAGTCTTATTATTTTGAGGAAAGAGCCACACAGGTTTAAGTGGACCTGTTGAGTCAGTACATGCATTTATCCCTAATCGTGGAGCTCAACTCATGAGTCAAATACACGTATGAAAATCAGATTATGTTTTGAGTACCTATAATACCTACTGATGTTAGATACCGGGCGCTTCCTCTCAGAGCGTCGCGAGGCCACATCCGTTTTCAAATATTGTGGTCAAATAAAAATGTAAATAACATTGCAATTCCATTTCGAGGCCTGAACAATTTCTGGTTTTATTGCGATCGAGGGCGATGCGTCCATTTATGGTAAAAACATTATTTGGACCATTCTTTGTTCTGTTCAGTGAAACTTTTTCCTTGTATGGCTGTAGATGCTTACGATAAAGTAAAGTCCACCAAATAAATACACGATATGATTTTGGCTTCTTATTTCGGTTATGACTTGTATCTCGAACACTTTATCAAATGCCTACTTTTGGGAACCGGCCTATTTCTTTTTGTTGGTTTGTGTATTTAAAATGCGGCTATTGTAATTAATTAATCATCATGAATCCGCGAAGGGTTGAGCAGTCGTGGCCATAACATAATACTTATACCATACATTAAGTATCTTCATTTAATATTAATTGTCCGTCGATTAACTACAGAAATACAATTCTCATCAGAAGGGTCTAATTAGGAATCAACACCACCACCAATATAAAAGGTAGCGGTTTTTCGTTTAAGTACCATAAAGCTGGATGCCAACATTCCTCCCTAGATGTTGTTAAAAGTTAGAAGTGCACACTGCCTTATTGAAACCGCAAATTAAATCACTATTAAATCGGGAATATTCCGTTTTATGGATCTAGCAACTGGTCTTCACTACATGTACGGAAAAGCTCTATATAGGATAGGAAAAATAACTATATTGCTAGATAATAAATCTGTAGAAGTGAAAATTCAGTACATTGAAAATATCAAAAAAATAAATGGCAGGGGGTGTTACTAGACCGACACCGAACCCAAAAATGTGATTAAAAAAATTTTTGTCTGTCGGTCTGTCTGTCTGTTTGTTCAGGCATCACGCAAAAACTACCGGTTCGATTACGATGAAACTTGGTATAATTATTCTTTAATATCCTGGGCACCACACTGGGTACTTTTTATCCCGGAAAAGTATATACAATAAAAAACAAACTTAATTTTGCGGTTCGATCCCTAGATCCAATTACTGTACCAACCGCAAATAATAAGTTTGTCGTAGGTTAGGTCACACGCAGTGGAGTTCATTTTTATTCCTTTTACTTTTTAGAGTTATTTAGGTTTATTTTTATATAAGTCGTAGGTATAGATTTTAATTTTAAAGTATAGGTTAGTATATTTGATAGTGTACGTAGTGACCGTAGGTTATTTTATAATACTGTAAGTAGGATAGTCATTCGTATAGATATTAGTTTTTAGAGATTTTGCTTATTTATTGAGTTTAGATTGAGGGGCCCGTGGCTAAATAATAACAGCCGCACAGGTCGATCGGTCAGGTTAAGCTACGCTTGCCGCGGTCGGTCTGTGGATGGGTGACCATCTTTACATACCGAGACACCTCCGTGCCTCGGAAAGCACATTAAGCCGTTGGTCCCGGCTGTCATTCGTGGATCTTTGACAGTCGTTACGGGTAGTCAGAAGCCCGAAAGTCTGACAACCAGTCGTACCAAGGGTATCGTATTACCCAATAACTGGGTTGTGGAGGTCAGATAGGCAGTCGCTCCATGTAAAATACTGGTATTCAGCTGCATCCGGTTAGACTGGAAGCCGGCCCTGAACATAGTTGGGAAAAGTCTAGGCAGATGATGATTGAGTTTAGATTAGTTATCGTCATAAATAGGTTTATTTAGGTAGGTAGGTATTTTATTTTCTGTTATTGAGTTTATTTATTTTTTTAATTAGGTAGGTACTTAGGTAAAGATATCATATAGGTACCCTCTTAATCACCATTAATGAGACACAATTGGTTTTCTATTGTAATTAGCCACAAAGGGCCCGCGAGATAGATGGCATCCTGGTGCACATACATTTTATCCTGTTAGCACGTTCCCATGGGATAATTTCCGACATCCACGCGGGCGAAGCCGCAGGCAGAAGCTAGTGTATTTATAAATATAATAGTTATAAATAGAGAGCTCAGAGTATAGGCTACCCCATAGAGGGCTACCTTGAACTCTCTATTTCCAACGCTAGCGGAGGAATGCGACTTCCTTTGATAGTCGCTATAAATTCTCTATTTGTAAAGTGAAATACCTACATTTATAACATTTAGGGCACCACTTTTTACCCTAGTACCCTAGAACTAGGTACTAGGGAAAAATAAACCTTTTGATTATTCTCAATGTAGTAATAAGGTTGACCACCTTTCAGTAGGTACCTGTAAAATCTAGCCAATTAAATACACAGGTACACTTTCGAGCTTGGAGCAGTTCATAAAGTCATTATAACACAGACCTATTAGCCCATATTTTAGAATCACTCTACACTTGTTCCTGCTTTGATTGATAGGTCCTCGATCATTTCGTATCGATGGTATTAACACCCATTAATTATGTTGACTTCGATATCATAGCAGGTTGGTAACAAAAAAAAGTTGTTCGAGTTACAAAAAAAAGTTGTTCGAGTTACAAAAAAGTTGTTTAGAGTTAGAAAAAAAGTTGTTCGTGATTGTAGACTTCGTCAAAATACATATAAACTACTTAGAAAGAGCTTCAATGGGAGAATGTCTATTTGCGAATGATTAAACATATGTACTTGTTTGAAAAAATTGTCTGTTTATTTATGTTTGGAGATTTATGAGTACCTACATGTAGTCGCCTCTCAAATTAGTATACCAAACCACTGTTTATTCAATCATCATAAGTGGAGACGCGTTTCCTTCAAGTAGAAATTATTTACTTAGGCACCTAGTGCCTACTTACTCTTTCACAAGGTGACGAGTGAACTAATTCCATACATTATGATGCGCCACACCGCACGCCCGGGGCCTGAATATGATTGAACTATTCGTAATGTGAGATATTTCGCTATACACGCACTGGTTTCAAGTCGGCCCGTCAAACTAGCGCAAGGGAGATCCCATTACAACGATGATACTATAATTATTGGAAGCAACAACGGCTCAGTGAGCAAGTCATTGGGTTAATGGCACGCCCGGATCGCTGTATTGCTGATCCATCCGAGCGTAACGTCAAACACCCCTATAGATATTTGTTATCGAACGGAATGTCTAGATTTTTTTATGTTTGCGGTTCACAGAAGTGCTGCATCTGATTGGTGAGCCTGACTTTCGAGACGTGAGACTACGATGGGAGTACGGCAAGCCTGATGAAGAAGACAGGCCTAAAGTATTGGCATTTCAAGTGCATTACTGCGAGTTGCAAGCATGGGGACAATATCGCTGCAGGACCAAGGTATTGAATTAGAAATTGTTGTTGTGAACTTATATAACCAATATGGCACAGTCGTGTGAAATATAAGTCTTTAAAAACTATGACATTCTACAATGGTACATGTTGGCAATGAGTTGGCACTCCGAAACGGGAGATAATGGGCCGGGGTTTGCGCGTCGAGCGTGACTGCGGCGTGACTGTGACAAGGAACATGCCCGCCAGTCATTACTGTATTTACGTGTTAATATAGCACCGCTGCCAGTGTTTGTAGCCTTTCTCTTTTATTGAATCAGATTATATTTAAACATTGAGCTTAACGTTGACATCATTATCCGCACTGCTAAGCTACAATAAACTTTATTGCTGCAATCTTGCCGTTAACACGCTGCTTGGTAAAGCTGTTTCTTGGTCGCAGTAAATTGTCTGAAAATGCTGGGTAACGTTATCTCTGAGAATAATCTGCCTGGTGAAGTATAATATTATTTTGGTCTTCAAGGTGATTGACACAGCAGAAGAAGAAAAATCCACCAAACTCTCGCCCAGTACTACAGAAGCGTCAACGACCACGAGCCAGCCTTCCGGAATTAGGCGCGGGCGCATGTACAGCACGCGCATCATCGGCTTGCGAATGGCTACAACATACTCCTTCGAAGTCAGGCCAGTCCGGCGAGACGCCCGAGATTTGGCTAACCCGCAATCGATTAGCTCGAAAATTATCATCGTACCCACGAAAGGATGTAAGGAATTTTAAGTTTATTTTTGTTTTTTTTTTTATTTTCCGTGGCAACCACTGTTGACTACAACTAGACCTGGCAATCCATGCAACAAGACCTGAATTCAATCATCCTGAATGAATTAGGCGCAATACTCAAAGAGCTCATGCACTTAACGCAGATGCTATTGCGCAGGTCCCATTGCAAGGACTTAAATGTAGATACCCTTACGACCAAACGCTAAAAAATATTGCTTTTTCAGTTTCAGCTCGCGCCACACAATGCCTGCCACACGCGAGTGAAGTTGAAGTATCTACGGGTCCGTTCTTCGGAGGTCGCATTGCTGTGGAAGCAGCAGATGGCGGCCCGGAGCGATGTTCAATACAGGGCAATCCGAATAGCGCCCAAGATGCGTACATCTTGCGGATACACCATGACGAGTGCGGGTCCGAAGTGAACGACACTACAGTCGCTACCTACGTGATCGTGCAGGAGAATCTACCCATTCTTACGCACAGCACAAGACGGTAAGTTAAAAGAATATCGGAGGTTAAAAAATGGTGTTTCCACGACTGAGCATAGTATAGGATATATTGCATAAACAACTCAGCCCAAGGCGCTTTTTAGATTATTTATGTTCTACGTTTCTTCCAGGTTCTTGGTCCTCTGTACCTACAAACCCGAGACACTGACAGTCAGAGCTGGCATCAACTTGCCAAAATCCAACCCTGGGGATGTGCTGCATCAGAATAAACCTTCGAGTGGATCTGTCGAACCCTACGAGAACCAGGACATGGACTACAACGAGCTACAACCTGCCAGACTCGAAGCGAGAAAGGAGGAGTCAGAACAAAGTATGTATATTGTAGTCTAAACGGTTCTTCAATGATTCGGTTATGATTTATTACCGTCCTCCTTACATTAGATTTATTATTCCAGGCGCGTTCGGTGAGGTCACATTGGTTATGTTCTTAGTAGTGGCTGCGTTTGGCGGTATCGCACTATTAATATGGAAGGTGGTACCGCAAGCTGACAGAGACAACATATCTATCGCGACGGTCTCGTCGCTGGCGCGCAGTGGGATCTTCAGCAGACGGAATAGAGACAGATTCTCTGATAAAAGCTCTGTATATTCAATTTCGTTGTCGGAAAAAGACGAAGGAACTCCTAAAAAGCCTAACGACGGCGATAATACGTCTGAAGCGTGATTATTTTGTAATATTATTGTGATTGATCTAATTTAATTGATAGGTGTAAGTGCACGTTTTGTCCGAACTGAAAATATCGTATAGTTGGTCAAGTTGAATAAGGGCGAATTCGACCAAACTTTTATACCTATTAGGTTTAAGTCTTAGCCTGCAAATAAATTTTGTTGTTGACAGTTTTTTAATACAAATACTGTCAGACGATAATTTTATTTCACGGATAAGAGATATCAGACTTTGGTAAAATTAGCCCTATATTTTTATTTACATACCTAACTGTAAATAAAAATATAAAGACCCTGAACAAGATGTCTGAACTTAAATTTTTGGGCCAATTACCTACTGGTTTTCTATTGTATAGGTACGAAAAATTTTTATGATATTAAAATGTATTGATAAGTTTATTTGATAGAAACTATTGACATTTTAATTCAACGTGGCCAGTATTTGCTTTGCACTTGGATCACTAACATCAATGCTATGATTGCCATAGATATTATCGACTATCCTTTATTTAAGACTTGTGCGGAGCGGGCATACGGAATCTTAATGAACTTGGAATTAATTTCGGTACATATTCATAAATATGTACCGAAATTAATTCAACATATTGAATTATTTGTTAATGGCAGTAAAAGTATGTAGTTAAACAAAATTCCATGTGTTTCGTATGTCTGCTTGTGTTGAATTTAATTTTAAGTTAATACAAATAGAAAAATGAGTGTGAATAAAACGAATAATGTGAAACTTACGGTGTTTTATTTGAACACATCTTGTGATTCGTCCAGTACAAATATTTGTTTTTCCATCTTCACTTCTGGGAAAAGGAACTGGTTGACAATCTCGTTTAGTTCTTCTAAAGCTATTTGGGCGTGAAGACGAACAGTTGTGTCCTCATTATTGTCTCTATACAGGTTTTTAAGTGTTCTGTAGATAGGGAGTAGATTATCTTTTAGTTGGAGTAAGGTCTCCTTGCCCAAACCTTTTATTAAGCTTGATATGACCATAACAGCTGCTCTTCGACACTCAATTGCTTTCTCAGTTTCTATTATACTCCAAATACAATACAGCACCTATAACAAAATGTGAACAAATGATATAATACATAGTTCTCTAACTACGATATACACCCACGGTTTTGGGCTCCGTGAAGACCACAGTGGAGTGCAGAACAGGAGATTTTCTGATGATATTGAACAATACACTTTATAATTTGTGCCATAAAATTCAAAGTTGTACGAACATCGACGCAGACATCAAAGAGCTCCTTGGGGAGAGTAGAGTTAGGGACACATTGGCGCCGATTCCCTTGTTCACAAACTAAACTAAATTTAAGTTCTGTGCATCTTTTTCCTTGTATTTCATTAAGAAAAGGACAGAAGACAAAATATTAGTTTACTCCTATAAAATTAAGATACTCCATAGACAGATTAGACGTGATTAAAAACATGGCTGCTAAAAATATGTCAATTTACGTCAGGCGCTGACTAGTTTGACAGGACTAAACTAATATTTATCTTCTGTCCTTTTCTAAATTAAATAGAAAGAAAAAGATGCACTGAACTTAAATTTAGTTTAGTTTGTGAACAAGGGAATCGGTGCCAGTGTCAATTGCACTTTAAATTCCTAACAATAAGGTTTATTTTTGAATAGTTAAAAAAGTACTGTTTTCTGAGGTCTTGTTTGTTTATCGCTTAGTCTTATAACCATTTTTCTAAAAGATTCTTACCTCATATATAATACTTCCTATTCTGTAGTGCAGCACCAGCGCGATTTCAGCCAGGTTTGACAATGCGGATGTCCTGATCAGAGGATCTCCATCATTTACTCCACAGAGCATCGTATTCAGTAGGATAGTCTTGTGGACTACTGCCATTTCACCTGTAATAATAATAACAAAAAAAACTTGGTGCCTCATTTAATTAAAAACGTCTAACGGGCCTCTGTGAGTTTACTCCGGCCCCTCGTACGCCGTCGAAAGGTCCCAGGGTCCCGAGAAATGTCAAGAGGCGTAAAAACAAATCATATTTTATGAATATTTTATAATTTCAGACTTTTCTAAGAATAACATTCAGATCTAGAATCAGATCTTCAGTAGTAGGTACACAAATAAGGCCTACTGTATTTTGAAATGTTGTTTCTGAAAACGTAACTTACATAGAAAGTGGAGGGGGTGAAAACTCAGATATGGACAAAAAGGGGCTCTCGCATAACTTTAAATAATGATAACTAGTCCGTATTTTGAGAGCAGTGGTGGCCCATTAGTAACAGCCCCGACTTACGACTTGTAGCTCGTGGGTTCGAACCCAGCTAAGCAAGCGCTTTACTTTTTGTAAATAATTTCATTACCACTGCTCTCAAAAACGGTGATGGAAAACATCGTGAGGAAACCGGCATGTCCTAGAACCAAAAATTCGAAGACATGTGATCATCCGGCACTGGGCCCGCGTGGTAGATTACTACCCACTCCTTCTTACAGAGAGGAGGCCTGTGTCCCAGTAGTGGGAACATTATAGACTGATTATTCTAGTCCGTATTTACCTAATCTTCTGGTAACTTTCACAATAACATCGCCAATCTTCATCCTCAATTCTGCATCTTTATTTTGACTCTCATTTGTTTCAATATTTCTCTGTTCCATAGTTCTCTGCTCTTGTAAGAACTCTTTACATAGTATTTGCAATACATCTTCAGTACAGTGTGTGCAGAGCGACGCTAGGCCATTAACAGCTGATAGGTAGATATAGGAATCTGGATCTTTTAGCTGTTCCTGCAAAATTATCGAAAATGAAATATTAAGAACTTAGTTCACATTGCAATGGAATTTTTTTTAAAGCAAATGCTTATGCAGTTGCATAATCTAAACTAATAATAAAATAAAGAGAAAACATTTAATTTTTTGTATGTTTGTTTGTTAAGCTTTCACACTAAAACGGCTGAACAGATTTGGATGAAAGGCACATGGGTAGACCATGACCTGGATCCTTTTTATCCCGATATTCCAATGGGATCAAAACTTATCGCAGCTAGTAGTACAATAAACATATTTACCTGAAAGATGCAAAATATATAATGTTTCTTAGAAATAGTTTCAGCATCTCCAGCATCAATGAGTTTTGTTAGTGCAATGATTCCATGTGCTCTTACAGGTAGCAGCTCATCAAATATGTCAGATATTGCCTTCTCACACGCAGTATCCATCTTCTGAGGTGCTTCTTCAGATATCAGGGACAGTGCTTCCTTACACAGAATACTGTTCAAACTTGAATCATTCTCACTTATTCTTCTCAAAACAGGTATTAAATTTCTAAACTTTATATCTATTTTATTTGAATTTGACAGAATAGTGTTCAGTAATACTAGAGCAATAGTGACACAGTCATCTTCCTTATCTGAATTCTGTTTCAAAATAAAATGTTCAACAAAATCAGACACAATCATGGGGTTCGTCTTTAAAGCATTCACTATTTTGGGCGATGTGGACATTTCTGAGAGCAACTGAAGAATGATTGCATACTGTTGATCAGTTTCATCTATTAAAACAGGATCATCCTCACTGAATAGTATTTCTTTATTTCCTATTTTTCGTCTTCTATCATTTAAGTCTATTAATACTTTTAAAGCTATTGAAAATATATTTGTTACAAGTGCATCATCAGTTGCACTTTTAAATAAGTCCATAAAGTATATCACAGCTTCATCTTTTACATAATCTTCACAGCTTGCCACTGATTTGACAGCAACGCCAGCATAAAATTCTTCAACAAGAATTCCTGAAGTACAGGAAACTTCTTTACCAAATAAAAATGTTTTAACCATTTCAAATAATTCTTCTTTTCTTAGTTTCTCTAAAGTTTTTAATATAATATCTTTCAATTTGATTTTCAATTCATCATTCTTTGTACACTTAACTCCAATGGAATAAATTAAATATAGGTTTGGTATCAAAAGTTGAATAGGCCAGTCCAGCTTGGTGGAACACACACAAGCATGTAAAACATTTACCTTTTGTTCAATTTCTTGAGGGGATAGTATGACAGTACCAGGCAAATTACAATTTGTGGTTAAATAATTGTAATCAAAGGCCTGGAATATCTTACTGACTAACAAAACCACAGGGCCTGCCTGAGGGAACTTATCATTTAAGTTCAACACACACGCTACAGCTGCTGCTAAGTAATGTGTGTTGTTCACAGTCAGTATCTCTTGCAACTGAGAACAAATGTTGGCAAGATATTCACTTTCTGAACTGCTCCCATGTCTTGTTGCTATGATTCTGCAAATCATGTCAATTTTTTTCCATTCAAAACCTGTGTCTATATCGTAGCTTTCTATGAAACATCTGATCAAGCTCAGTAAGCCTCCTGGAGCTATTAGCCGTTGGCTCAACTCCTTTGCTATGACCCTTTTAGCAAATGCCGGGGGAGAAGGCTCTGTACCACTCTGTAGCACCAATAGCTCCTTCATAAGAATAGGTTGAAAACAATTATTTACAAGATGATTATAAGCACTGACATACTTTTTCCTGTCTTCACTGAGCTTATCATATATTTCTTGAGTCATAGTAAAATTATTATATGTGCCCGGTTTTTTAAATGGTGCAAATGATAACTGTATCAATGCTGCCAAATAATCTGAGAGGTGCAGAGTAATGATTATAGTTTTGAGGGCTGATACACTGTAACTTCTTGTGATGAAATCTGTGCAGTCTACAAGCATCTCATACTTTTGTTCATCACTTAAGGAAAGTCTTGGAAGCATGGCACCGGTGAGACATCTCTTTGACAACTTTAATCCAAGCCCTGGTATTAGACATGGTGTAATACCAAGAGATGTTATTAGTTGAAAACAGGTTCGTAAAAGTTTTTGGTTCTTCACACTGATCAGAATAGTTTCGTCGTTTTTTAGCTCAGTAGCAAGTTCGTCTATAGCACTGAATATCTTTTGTAAAAACGATTTTAATATTCTAAAAGAGTCATTTGATATCAACTGATTTTCATTTATGGCGATATCTTTGAATATCGATGCAAATTCGCTATGCCCTTCTGAAATAGATAAGAAAAGAGAATTTATGTTTAACGCAAAAACAACAACGAAATAGCAACAAAACAATGTGACAACAAATTACCTGTATGGGTAAGCTTTTCTATTCGGTTGAATATTGGCTGGAGCTGTGACATATTTTTACCGTACCGTTATGGTTTGACAAGCCAGGTTAGAATGATTTAACTTCCTTTAGTTCCTTTGGAAATAAACAAGAAAACACAAAACAAATAGCTGGAGCAAATTGACATTTGATAATATTTGACATTGACAATTTGTCGTCTTTTATGATTTCCGAACGAATTCAGCTAGTGTTGAATTACAGTAAAAACCGGTAATCACCTAAAAGTTTACACTATTACTAAAGACTTGAAATTATTTTATCTTTTGAATGGCGATGTGAAGAACTATATAAATACCCGAGTACAATTAATTCTAAAATAATTAAATCAATCATAAATCTTTATTTATCTAAAAATCATATTACAGGCACTGCTGCACTGGTTAAAAGTAAGAAATTTATTCTTTTCGTTTCGACGGTACAACTATGACGCTTAAACTGTTTGGGCCTTGTAGGTGGTCACTTTAATGCGACGTCAGAGTCGTTGTTCAGATCGCCAAGGCCTCAAGGGTGCAAGTGTACACACATTTGGGACATTCTAGCGGAAGGGACAGATGGAAATGAGTATATAACAGGAAGTGGCGCCAGTAACAGAAAAGTTGAAACGAAATCGATTGGCTTGGTACGGGCATGTGATGGAGAGGGAGAAAACTCATGTGAACGGTGAACGAGTAGGGAGAATGAAAAAACCCCCGACTACGTGAAACCCTATAAAAAGAAAAAAATAACCTTGAAATTATGACCCTACGTAAGTACGTATGAAATTTTTTGATTAAATATTGTCCCGTCGGCGGACCGCTCTAATTATTAGCCAAACGTTCTGTTAAAGTTTAAAATAGTAGCGGTCCCCCGACAGGACAATATTTAATCAAAAAATTTCATACGTACTTACGTAGGGTCATAATTTCAAGGTTATTTTTTTCTTTTTATAGGGTTTCACGTAGTCGGGGGTTTTTTAAATTTTTAATTAAATTTTTTATTTTATGCTTTTTGTAGGGACTCCTTATTATTTCTTTTCTTTTATTTTCTTGCGTTTTAAGATTCAGGTAATTTGGTATTAAATCAGGTTTTTTGTAATTCGCCATTTTGTGGTGGTGGCCATCTTGGATTTGAAATTTGTCATAGTGTATAGTATTCTACTAGTCAAGCCCTTTCATTTGATACCCTTATTGAGGGAGTTGCGAAAAAAAAAATGTAATTCGCCATTTTGTGGTGGGGGCCATCTTGGATTTGAAATTTATCATAGTGTATAGTATTCTACTAGTCAAGTCCTTTCATTTGATACCCATATTGAGGGAGTTGTGAAAAAATATGTAATCCGCCATTTTGTAGCGGCGGCCATCTTGGACCGATTTTCATCAAACATAGCTAAGAACACTCCCGACAAATTCACCTTTCAAACAAAAAAAACAAAATTAAAATCGGTTCATCCGTTCGGGAGCTACGATGCCACAGACAGACATATACACACACACACACACCCCCACACACACACACACACACACACACACAGACACGTCAAACTTATAACACCCCGTCGTTTTTGCGTCGGGGGTTAAAAAAGGAAAACATGTTGCGCCGACCCCAAGTAACATGGGAAATGGGGAGGAAGACGATGATGATGTTAATGTGCAGCTGGTGCCAGAAGTGGCGAAACTTGGCATTTGTCAACTTATTATCAATTTCCAATCGAAAACATTCGTTAGTTTCGTCCTAAGCACAACTCTAAACTGTCAATTTGACAGTGTCAAATGTGTAACAAAAAGTCAAAGGAAAGGATTAACAAGCAAAAAGTGACTTAGGACTAAATATTTCACCGTACCGAAATAAAGCGCATTATTTGCAAACAACATTGATTTTAGTGGTTTAGTTATTGATATTAAACAAATAAATCCATCAATATGTTGATTAAAGTGAAGGTAAGACAAATTGCAGACGATATAATTGGTTGAGGGTATTATTATTTACAATTCATAACCTCGTTTCTTTCTCAGACGCTTACGGGAAAGGAAATTGAGATAGACATAGAACCTACAGATAAAGTAGAAAGGATCAAAGAGAGAGTGGAAGAAAAAGAAGGCATTCCACCACAGCAACAACGTCTTATATTTTCCGGAAAACAGATGTAAGTGTTCTTGTGAATTTGTTTCTTTGTTACAGATTTGGGTATTACATCGTTTCATCAGTTTAGAAAATACAATACTCTCACTCGGCGTGTTCTTACTTCAGATACCAGTTATCACTATTTAGAGAATATCATCATATTTTCACATCTGCTATGATTAAAGCAGCCATGAAGTAGGATGCACGAGACGAGATTGATTCATGCTTGCAATATTATACCTACCTACTATTTATTTCAAAATCAGATTAATTTGATTTGCTTATAGTTCTTTCAAAACTGTGATCTGAAAGGGTTCAAAATCATGTTCATGAAATCATGACTAAGTTGTATACAGTAGCAGCAAGAAACATTACTTGCTAGAGTAATTCTGAATTAGTCAGCTTCATTTAGAATTACTCAACCTTTTTTAGAATGTCTACTCAAGATCATTCATATGACCACACCCTAAGTTCACCTACGGATAGGCCACTCTTTCATTATCAGCCTATAATGTTCCCACTACTGGGACACTATTAATCCACCACGCGTGCCTAGGGCGGGTTGGTAGATGTCACATGTCTTCGAATTTTTTGGTTCTAGGACATACTGGTTTCCTCACAATGTTTTCCTTCACCGTTTAGAGAGCAGTGGTGATGAAATCATTTACACAAAGTAAAGCGCCTGTCTGGGTTCGAACCTACGACCTACAACTTGTAAGTCGCGGCTATTACCACTGGGCCACCACTGCTCTCAAGAGGCCACTCTTTGCTTATGCCAATTTCCACATTCCTGTGCCAGTCTCATCCAGGGCCTAGCTGCGATAGCCAGTTTAGCAACTTTGCTGACTATTCAAACTAATTTATTTATCAAAGATGATTGTTCCTTTTCCAGGAACGATGAGAAGACAGCACAAGACTACAAAGTTCAAGGAGGGTCAGTCCTCCATTTAGTGTTGGCACTGCGAGGGGGGCTTTGATCTGGCTTGTGATAGTTTCCATCTTGTATTTATATCTACTACTTAATATTATTTTTCATTTCTTGTATAAAGTGATTACACTGTACAACATTTCTTTCAATTGATAAAGTTGTTGCATTTTAGCATGGCAATAGCAATGCTCTTTAGAAACCTAAATATTAAACTATGCTTGTTTGTTTTTGGAACATGTTGAAGATCATGATAGATATTGATTTTGGACGTTAAAGGACCATGAATGAATTTTTTAAATAAAAAAATTCGAGAAAATGTAGGTGGTTGGGTCAGTGACCATTATTGCCATGCTAAAATGTGACAACTGTGCCTACTTGTGCAAGAAAAGTATAGTCCGCATTCAGGATAATGGACACAATGTTAAGTTCCTTTTAGGCTGAATGGTTAAACATTTATTTGTTGTAATACTTTATACAACTACTGATAATTGCATTTATAATTTTGTATTATGTTAAATGCCAATTTTTAAGAGATGCTTACAAGGGGTGTTGCTAGAACGTTTTTAAATTAAAATCAAATCTTCATTGAGCAGGTATTTATTATTACACCTATAACATTGTACATATAGTCAAAGTATAATTTACACATATTTGCGCTGAATGAAGTTTACATAAAAATAAAACATCTTTGGTTCACCACACAAATTAACAACATCAATTTTCTATTTTTTTTTTCCTAATTTACATTAATTTTACCACAAGCCTTTCATTTCACAATTTAAAAATTATTAACTAATTTGAGCTTTTCACTACTCATGAAATAGCTGCAGTTTTACTACTACAGACTTTACACAAAGCATGCAGCCTAGGCTGTTTCATTAGGTATTACATACAAGTACACTTATATATTTCAGGTATTGTATAGGTTAATACAAAGAATAGATCAAAGATGAAATGAAAAACTACCATACTTTAGAATCATTTTGGTGGATTTTAAAAACTACAAATTTCTAATATTATCAAAATGATTAAATGACTTTGGGACGGAAACATTTCCTTTAAAACATCAATATTTATGATCTGCAAAATATTTTATTTTCAATTTTAATTCAAGATTTAGATTTAGAGCACTTTTGGAATTGAATATTAAAAATTTAATGGGAACTTTCGAAAAAATTGAGCTTTACAAAATAGGCAATGAGCATTCGAGTTTGGCACAACATGATAAGTTACACACATAGACGGGAAATGCATGAAGAGACCACATTTATTATCTAAAGATTGTTTTCAGGCATTGTCTGTAACAGCATCGCTCCCAAACTCCTTGCACTGCTGTTGGCTTCAAGTCTGCTTTATGACTGGTCACAAACAACCAGGGCAGTTGCGACCTTGTGTATAGGAAGAGTTTCTTAATACCAAACAGTTAGAGAATACTGTCGAAGGTTGGCGTGTTGAGGTGCTTGTGTAACCAGTATAACATGCACTTTGTGACAATGTTGTGTCAGTATATATCTATTATAATAAACTTCTTATAAGAAGATTGAATTGCCTCGCCCCCATTTCACCCTAGACTTATATTGAATGTATTTTATTTTAATTAAAACACCACTGATTTTAGACAAGATGATATAGACTAATTACACAGAGCAGAGCAATAAAAATTTGCACTAGTTACGACTAAAAATTGTTCTTGAAAAATAACTAAAGGAGATCCGTTCTGCATTAAAGTTGATCAGCTCAAACTGCGAAAAGAAAACATACATGTTAGCATGAATTAAATTAACTGTCTAGCTAGTCTAACACTAGGTATTTGTGTAGTAATCCTATCGAGAGCCCTCCAATTCGTCGACGTCGTCGTCTAAATTGATAAATGATGCTCTTACGAAATGTAGCTTGTGATCAGTCGTGAGGACTCGTATTTAGGTCAATGTTACAAACCACTGCACATAAAGTAGTAATGATTTGAATGGGTATACAGAAGAAATGCGTAGTTACTGTAACTAAGAAGATAAGGATTGAGTACCTTAGCAGCTCAACCATCGGAGAGTGCTGGCGTGACCCAACCGTATTTGTCATGTGTTTTGACGACCGAGCGGAATGCTTCTTCAGCGCGGCGGCGCGTGAACTCGCAGGAGGGTCTCGGCGGCGCCCGCGCCACTCGGCCCTGCCCCTTCACCACAGATGCAGCGAACTGCATCACCACAGCTTCTACTGTGTACGCGGAAGCCCAGCCGCGTGGGGTTAGCAGTTCCATACAAATTGCACCACCTTAACAAACGATTAATAAAATATTTTTAGTACTGGAAAGCAATAAGGCTAGAAGAGAGGTTTCGAGCTCGATTGCCAGTCGGGCAAAGTACCTATGACTTGTGAAGGTATAGCTCGGAGTTTTATCTTCATTGCAGTCCTATAAATGGCGAGACTCTTGACTTTTTGGCCTGATATTGTTGAACGTAGTCTGCTGCCATTAAAATATAAGAACCCTCACCTTCCATGACGAAACCCTTCTCTATCCTGGGTTCGATAACCCGCATGAAAGGCGGTGCGAAGGGGAAGTTCTCTGGGAATATCAGATGCAGTAGTATGTTAGGAATGTGAAGCTCGCGGAGGTCACTCGACAGTTCGCTCTCCGGGTCGATCTGGTGCAGGCGCACGTGCCATTCGAACAGGTTGTCGTTTACCAGTTCGACCTGGAACAAACATTGATATTAGACTCATCCATCATCATCATCCAAAACCGACTTCACCCACTGCTGGGCTCTGGGCACAAAAATAGGCCCCTCTGTACTTGTGAGAATCCCCACGCTCCTGTGCCAGCCTCATCCAGGTTTTACCAACGAACAGTCTTTGATTTTTATTATATACATAAGATCTTTTATATAATTAGTAGACTACTTTAATATATCTGGTCGTCCTACCATGGATCGTGGCCATGTCAAGCTGATCAAAGGATAACAATTCCTAACCACCATGATGAAGGAACTGAGTGACTGCAGAGGCAGTGTTATCTAAGCTAGCTTGGCACAGGCCTACCACAATATTATATTGTGACAGAAGGTAAAGCCTCTTATAATCAATGGTGGTGTACCTACACTGTGCTAAACGTGCTTTGGAAGAGAAGTGAACAAAACAGCACAAGTGGCCAGTCCTACCGAACTGTCGTGCGTAGATACCTATCAATTCTACAGTTATCCACTATGGTTGATTATATGCCTACCTACCGCTCTTTAATACTGGACTAGTGAGAAGATACTAACTGCCTGATAAACTAAGATTTATGACTTAATTCTCGTAATAAATGTGCGTTTGGAGTCCTTGAATGTAAGCGTTCCGTGTTTCTGTAGATAATCCTTGTGTTTTATTTGATTGAAGTAAGGCACCAAGCAAAATGTAAACGAAACGGTTGAGTAACTTAACCAATTAACAAACAGAAACCATTAAAAAATTGTACAAAACGTTTTGCTGTTGCATAATCAGTAACGGAGATAGACTCTATACATAAATATTACTATGAGAGTTATAATAACATCGTGAATTCCTTGCGGCTCTTTATTTCACATCTTTCATCACGGCTCCATTTACAATCGCATTACAAACGTAGGTCTACTTTGCGTGATAATATTTTTACACTTCATTACTTACATAGGTATAGAAAAGGGGAATGTATCTTGCCGCAAAAATAAGGTAACGGGTGCTACATATTTGTATTCGATTCGGCAGAACTATTTGTTGAACAACAAAGGCGATACACATCTATTTGTCTTTCATTCGGCTCGTGCTGATCAGAAAACTCCGCTCGGGTTTCGGCACAATTCAGCTTTTTTGAAATAAATTATCTAAGGAGATGTTTTTTTTTCATTTTGCCGCCCGGCTGTGCCGACCCGAATTGTGTGTTGCTACACACAATTCGGGTTACGTAGTAACTATTTAGTAATCTGTGATTCGGGTCGGCACAGCCGGGCGGCCTAATGATGTTAGTAGGACACGTCAGGACTATATAGGTAATATACCTACCTAGTACCGTACTGGGATTCTGATTTTTAGACTAACATGTTTTGCAAAATAATTTTGAATTTCGCGGGTAGGTACTCACCGTGAATACAGGATCAGGCCGGCTGTTCTGTATCCGCTGGATCTCTTTCAATTCTTTCATTAGCCTCCGTGTACGCACGGCTGCAGCGCGCTCGCGCACCTCATTGGCTCCTCCTGCCTTTTTCTTTACGAGAGTAGTAGCTGACGGACTGGCTGGCAGACTTGCAGCTGCCGCTTCTGCTGGACTTACGCCGTCTCTGGGAATTAAGATAATCATTTATTTTAGATATATCTGTCATATGTCCAATGAGCTGTGGGCCAAAATAACCCCACTTCGTGGATGGCACAGGACGAGCTGGAGAAAACAAATGAATAGTGGTTCACTTTAGCCCTGGATCAAAAGAGCTGGAAGTCATGGGGCGTTTGCCCAACATTTATTTTTAAAAGTAGGACAATGAATGACTAGTGGCAATGATCTATCATTAAGCATGTTTATTTCGCTTTTTGGCACAATACGGAAAACGAAAAACAATGTTAAATGGGTATCTAATTAATGGGCCTTCAAGCGTTTTTAGTGGGAAGGTAGGTAGTTCAGATTTCAATGAACTCATTTGTCAACCAGTTCAAGAGATGTGAATGTGTTCTTCAGCAAACAAATCGTGATTGTGGTCACGCGTGAACCTGCATCGTTTACGTAGGTACACTCTTCAGTTTATTTATATCATTGACCTACATGCATTCCTATGTATTCTTTTAGATAGTAGGTACTGTAGGTAGGTACCTACGAGTCACTGGTTTGTTTATGAGTTATAGGAACCTATCCATAGAAGTCTATCAAGCTTGAGTAAGCTAACTTATATCCTGTCCAATAAGTAAACCGTTTTTAGTCAGATAGAACTAGTGATTGCAGCAACACACAATACATTGATTGATACACGTACGGCATTATATTTTATAATGTCTGTAAGAAGCCATAAATAAGATAATTCAACAAGATAAAGCTGTTTATATATTTATTTTATTAGGTACGCATGTTAAAGTTAACTTTTACGTAATTTGGAATAAGTACCTAGTTACGTTCTCAGACAGCTGTCAAAAAACGGTTAACCCAATGAACAGGGTATAATTATTATCATTTATTACCGGTAAAATATTACCTATTTAATAAGCAAGGAGTCCAATTGTGTAGTTGTAATTCATAATAACATAACAAGAATGTTCGTCCCCGCGTTTAAAATTACGTAGGTACCTACGAGTACATGTCATGTGTTATGCTTATTGGGTACCTATTTATTGTATTGAACTACGCGAGTCAGTTACAGTAGTTAGTAGTATAAAAATTGGATTGCCTGATGAGTACGTGGTGCCCTGACACAGACAGAATGCGCCGCGGCAGACCCCGTAGATTGTAGAAGATGGCGGACGAGCTGGAGAAAAACGACCAGTGGTCCACTTTAGCCCTAGATCGAAAGAGCTGAAGTCATGGGAAGAGGCCCTTGCCCAGCCGTGGGATGACGCAGTTTAATACTAACAGTATAAGTAGGTTGCAATTGCCACAGTGAAAGTTAGGTAGGTAGGTAGGTACCTACTGTACAGTTACCTGCCTATAGAAACCCGGTATTTGGCAATATAATCACAGCCTTGGGTAATGACCGCCACACAGGGTGATTAATGTCATGTAAATTGCCAACAATGGGAATGAGTTACTTCTAGTAAATACCGGAGCTGGCAGCCAGGCAGCAGTAGCCAACACGTTGGCTGTGACTGCTGTGAGTGCTATGACGTTCATAAACGCCTTGGATATCGCAACCTGGGCAAGGATTTTACACAAAGAACTGTGAGACAGTGGCGTGTTTTAATGGTTCCCTGCAGGGTAATTGCGTAAAACACTAGGTATCAGTAGGAACGGGTTTCATTTTGACAGTTCAACAACATTCATTGCGTTATTTACGTTGTTGAGCAGACACATTTATCGAACATATGAAGCAATAGATTAGCAATATCCTTCAAAATGATTCAGATTGAGACTGTGTGTTACGCAGAGTGCTGGGCTAATAAGGCTGCTCCGTGAATTATCTACTGCTTTTAGTAATTTACTGAACTATTTCCCTTTCCCACGTCCCTTTGCAAGTGTGTTGAACATTGTCGATTGATACGCGTCAGCATTTCTCATTGCACTCTCGCCTCTCGGGCTGCAATCTCGCTTCGACTGCAATAACAAACTTTGCACCCTTGCATCAAAAATTAGGTACCTAGTATTAGTCATAGATTTATATCGTCTTTTAGCACCCCCGCCTTGGATAGGTTAGGTTTAATAGTCTACGATATCTATACTAATAATAAAGCTGAAGAGTTTGTTTGTTTGACCGCGCTAATCTCTGAAACTACGAGTCTGATTTGAAAAATTATTTTTGCATTCGATATCCCAGTTCTTGAGGAAAGCTGTAGGATGTTTAACTTACGCTATGATTCTTAACATCATCATCTGCGAAGTCGCGGGCAGAAGCTAGTAATAGAATGCGTGTACGGTCACCAAAGGAGATAAGTATAACCAGGGCCGTCGGATATAGTTGAAGTTTTGTAAGAGACCGAAGGATGTTTTCGAATAAAATTTAATTTAATTAATAGAAAACAAACAGTTCATTTATCAAATTAAATTTCATTCGAAAAAATCCATCGGTTTCTTACTAAACTTCAACTATATCCGACGACCTTGGTTACTAATCTCCTTTGGCGATTATACCTACCAAGATTTTTCAAAAATCAACTCCTGCCCGTACCTATAGATAGTATTTTTGAACGACTCCTTAAATGGTTTTTTGATGTTTGTAGGTAGGGGAAAGTGGATGCGAAATCCAAATGGACTAAGACGGTGGCAATTTAAAGTGCTATAAATTAGTAGTGCTTGTACCAAGAGAACACGTGACAGCAGGCTAGAAGAAAGCATAGTCCTTGTATCAAGAAAATCTGCCGCCCCCCGAGCCATGGCCCCCTATGGCCGGTAACTACGCCACTGCTGACAGATCATTGAAACAAGCAGCATCGTTCTAAAAGAGATCCTTTCGCTATCCGCTGGATGATTGTGCAATTTGAGTATGATATGATAAGCATCATGTTTAAATTACACAACGTTTTTGTCCCAGTATTGTTGCTGCATCGTGTCGTGCATGATTCAAATTCAAAATCATTTATCCAATTATTAATACTAACTAAGAATTTGCAGTTGTTAAACTTTCAAAGTTGGTAGGTACTTAGGTAGTAGGTTACCTACGTATTTAAGTTTTTTAAGGATATAAAGTAACTAGTTACTCTACTCTCTCTATTCCATCGCTTTGTGTAAGTTTTGCTAAGTTTTTACTTTTGCTAAGTAGCTTTGGCAAGTTTTGGGCCGATTCTGATCTGAGCAGAGTGGGTATGACGTGGAGCTGATGGAGCTAACTTTACCTCTATCACCTCTACCCTTGCTAAACTACACCAAACTTTGTACTTCCACCAAACCAAACCTTTTTGGCTTTGCAGACTATTATTTTCCAGTTAATTTAATGAATAATGTATCACTTCAATGCAGTTATACCTTCAACGTTGTTTGTTTACCTGTTCCTATAGATATACATATAAGAAAGAAAGCAAAGAGTTGTTTTTTACATTTCTGTGCCTGTTCCAAATGATTTAGCGACCTCAGCCACGCACAAGCAGGCTGGTAGTAGGTATAGCTTATATGATAAAACCTTTATTTATACCTTTAAGTAATAACAACAAAGAGCTTCAGGAATCATACGAATTCAATTCATTGAATGCCCTAGTTAGTTAGTACGCGAACCAGTAAGGTATTCTCGCTGCGAATACGTAGCGAGCGGAATGCTGTCTGTCTACAATGCTCACAATGAACGCTGTCAATGCGTCAAGTGATCACAAGTTCACAACACTAGTCTATGAAACCACGTTGAAGGTATGTGTAAATAAACGTTCATTTCTTCATTTCAATAAATAGGTAAATTTTTTCCCCTTTTATAAAGTATCACAATTGGTGACACTTTATTTACATTACAATCTAGCCTATTAGCTAATAAGTAATTTAAATATAACTTAAACTGCTAAGTAACTATACATATAATTAAAAAATCGTCCAATAACGTCTTTCTCATTTACTATAAGTTATGGGGAAGACACTTATTTCACGTGTCTTCCCTGTCTGTCAATAAATAGGTACATGATGACATCAAAACACTGACACATTTTTAATTTATTCCACGCACTACATAAACAAAACGTATCTAATACCAGGAAACGCAGAAATGAAGAAGATCTATTATTTACATGGTTCCTAATTTTTTTACGAAACGGCAGAACTATTTTGCTCTACTTGCGGTTTTTACTAATGAGTTCCTCTATATAGCTTACTCATTAGTCATTAGTCGGACGGACTGACGGACGCTATTCATTTCAACTTGCAACCTACATAAAAACTTGCCAAAAAGGTTACCTACTAAGTCAAGACACGCCTTAGTTAATCATGTTTTTGTGTAAGTAACTAATTGAAAAGCAACAAAACAGTGAATGGTTACAACGATTCTGGGGCAACCGCATACCATTAGGTACCTAATGATTTTGATTAATCACCGGAGTTTATGTAAACTTCAACAGTTAAGTATAATAAATGTTTACAATACACATTTATTGCACCAGTAAAAATGATTTAAATAATGCTTTTTGGTTTTGGATTGACTCCAATGATGTGGCGAGTGTAATGCGCCTCGGACAGGTCAATGACTTCCAGGAGATTTATTCAAAGTATATGCATAAGTATATGTGTACCTTCTGCAGAGATTACGTAAACAACTTCCAGCCCAGCGATAAGCTGCACTTTCGGTCTAAAAATAGTTTCTGCATAATTTATAATGCCTACATTAAATGTGTGTTATTGAAACAATAAATGACCAGGACCGCTTATTTATCTAACCGGATACCTACTTGGTATATATCTATTTTGTACTGAACAAAGTAATATACTTACTTATTATTGCTTTAATACATCGCCATCACCGAGCAATGAGTGCCATCACCGAGCAATGAGTATTACGTAAGTAGTACTTTGAGGATTTGTTATAGTTCTCTCGGTTCTCGTTGTAATGTAGGTATCGGGTATCATAATCTCACATAGGCATAGGTAGGTATATCATATACCTGGGTGAGGGACAGATATTATGTACCTAGTACCTACTACGTAAATACACTAAATTTTCATATTTCAAAACAAGTGTAATTGTAAAGCCCAGATATAGGAGTTCAAATAAGAGCCTGCACTGAACTAAGGGCGTCTAAAGGTTATGTCGACCTTGCACGACTAACATTTATTAACAATTCATATAAAATCGATAGACTAGCAATAGATAGCCAACATAACGACATAAACGGCTCAGGGACATTTTCTATAAATTTCGCGTATTTTTAGATTTGAAAGTGAAGTGGGCGGCGGGCGTGCATGCCACCTAGCAGCTAACTCCTGTTTGTCTGGTCCAACCGGAGTTTGTACTAGATAGTTGATACCGTTACAGAGAGCAACTAATGTTTTTATCCTAGAGCCACCGACTAGTAGATACCCACAGTTTCTTTGGAAATAAAATAATTTTGGTCGTAGACTTGGAAAAGGCGTTTGAACTGGCCCCAAGATAACCTGTACACAGTAAAACATGGCAGAACTTTGGAAAAAAGGTTCAGGAGAAGAGCATCAATCAATAACGTCATAATGCAAAAATGCGAGACCCACTTACATACAGAATTAGGTACATACAGCCGGACCAATAGCTGTTTCAAAAGGTGTTCACCAAGGCATTGTTTTAGGACCTTCTTGAATCTAGAAGGTCTTTATTAAGAAACTTTATTTTAGTTTGTACTGGAATCACTAACCGAAGGTAATCAGAGGCTGCAATGCATTCTCCAAAAAATATATCCGGTCAGTTACTTCATATATTATGTGTACAAATACACATTTCTTAACAAGAGAATACCGGTGAAGGTGATATTTAAATTGTAAACTTTGGTGAACACACCACTATTTACCAGTGGCTAGCGTGGGATCGTTACAAATAAGTACTTGAATGATTCTATACACAGCTCTGGCGATCTCAAAGAATTTAACAGCCAAAGTGCAAGAACTCGTGTTACATAATGAAATGTTAAGACACCGTCAGACTCAAGGGACAGATTTGTCACTCGAGATAAGATTACTTCAGACGAATGACAGGACCATTCCGTTACAGACGCAGAAAAGAAATGTTGCAGTATTTGTAGTCGCACCAGCATAGCGAGTACCTTTGAGAACGACGACGACGACGACGTTTCGAGTCCTTGGAGAACTTATGGAAAAAAGGAGTGTGAAACGAGTAGCCCAGCTGGATAATTTAAAAAATTGTGATGTGACTCGAGGACCAGGAGGACTAAGATGCACTGGCATAAAATACCAACGCCATTTACCACATTTTATGCGTTCATACATACTTATACAGATATACCTAGCTTATTAACATTCCATTGAAAACCTCTTTAATGTCGATGTCCATATAAAATACCTACGTACTACCAGGATGCTATGAGTCAATTTGATCGTCATCAGAAACATGTTATTGTCCATTTCCGTAGTCCTTTAAATGTTATATTCATAATCAAACATAAAGGGTTTTTCAACAAGAACTTTGTTTTTCAATTGTGGCAACACCAACAACATGAAAGTTTTGACATTTAGTTTTTTGAGTACGAAGGTATTCGTAGTAGATGCTTTGGCAATTGTTACATTGAATTCAATTTCGCTCGAAAACCGAATTAAAATTCACTATGAAAATGGTGGTTCTGTTAAAGTTACATTTCATAAAATTCGTGATATTTTCGGACAACATAATCGTCCTTCTGAGACAGCTATTAAGAATTTGGTCGCTAAATTTGAGTTGACAGCTCGGTACAAAATGTGCCAACACCAACGCGTCTTCGACCGGGTCGTTCAACTGAAAATATCGCAGCCGTGAGCCACAGTGTTGAAGAAGATCCAAATTTGTCAATTCCTCGACGTTCTCAACAATTGGGGTTATCCAAAACCACCACATGGCGAATTTTGTGTAAGGATTTGGCTTTGAAGCCTTACAAGGCTCAACTGGGGCAGGAATTGAAGCCGACCGACCATTCACATCGCCGTAGATTTGCTCAATTCATTCAGGAACAACCCCCCAAACACTTGTCAGGGTACGTCAACAAACCAAATTGCCGCATTTGGGCTTCTGAAAATCCTAGAGCGATTATTGGGAAGCCTTTGCATGCTCAACATGTCACTGTATGGTGTGCTATGTGGTCTGGAGGCGTGATTAACGAAATCCCGCCATTTTGCCAAAACGTGATTACAAACTTTGATGAAAGAATTGACATCTGTCAGCGTGATCGTGGTGGACATTTGCCAGATATCATTTTTCATTCATAATTGCCACACTTTTCTCTTGGTAATACAATAAAAATTTGAATCATCTTCATCTAAATTCTTTGTTTTATTTTGTTTTAGAAAACAAAGTTCTTCTTGAAAAACCCGTTAATTAGCGGAGACCATTAAGTTTTGTATGAACTAAATTACAATTTATGTTGTTATTGGAGCCACTAATCTTTTGTTTGGAAGATAACGACTTTAGAGACTCGTTTACTCATGATAGTTAAATTCAGTTAATTAATCTAGTGACCGGTACCGAGTTTCTGCCTTGCGATTAAATGTAAAACAATACTCAACCAAATAAAGTCCACACGACTATGTTCACTAGTGTGCCATCCATCCATATAATTGATTACTTACCGCTAAAAATAAAGTCCATTAGTAATGATAAGTTAACAAAATATTCAAAGGTTCGTGTTAAGTCCTCGTCTGATTAACTATTCATGTTCATAATATGTTGACCTATTAATATTAAGCTCTATCTAATCAGATGACATGCACCTAATGGATCGCTAATGTTTTGTTTATTCTTCCATCACTGTTTATATTGGTGTGTCATAATTAACAATGGCTGGATAAACACGGTGCGTTGCGGTTGCGTGTGGCCTTTTGCTTGAGACTCCTTTGTTGCGATATTCCGCATTGATACGTCAGTCATTGTAGATGTAGCGTCAATAACGGGTACAATATATCGCGGTGCCCGTGAGCTTCTGTATGTAAACAATGCCTTTGTTTGTCGGCCACTGGAGACGGAATATGACGTAGAATTTGATCCGCAATTCCAAGTGGAGGCCAACTAATTATCTATTGTTACTTGAACGAAAGTAAAAGTGAAATAGGTGCATTTGTGCTTGACTATCAACTCGCAACGCTTGACAGATTGTGTTACCGTTGGACTTGATGAGTTTTCCGTCGTTCAGAAGTTTGATACGTTACTCATCCCTGACCTTATCTAATATATCATTAAAGGTAGAAACCGAATCAATGTTATGATGGACAATATTACCGACCTTCTCCACAGACCTTTCAAATATTTATCGAACAGTGCAGCTTGCCAAGTTTATGCGGCATTGACGTGTGTTATATTTGTTTTAACATTTGGTCGTCACTCAAGCGTGTAGATATATATCCAGTTAGTTAGTATTGACCTTAAATGAATGTGTTTCTAACACTTGCGTGTTTAAAATTTTTGCCTTGATCTTAAAACGCTGTATAATTTATAGGAAACCTTATAACGGTTCTTTCTGGACTATCATTGTACTTTGTCTATTTAGATGATTTATAGCATACTTAGTTGTATCAGGTTTTGCAATATTTACTGGTGTAATGAAAGTAGGTGATTGCAGCGTATCTCAAAATATTTTTGTTTAAAGCTTATTTGACCTGAATCTGTTTATCAGCATAAACATATTCAAATGCCGGCTGAATGATTGGGAGCATTTTGGTGTGTAAACAATAATAGAAAACGAATTGAATTTTAAACATTTCGGCATGAGCAAGATACAGACCTATTACAGATTTAGGTAATAAATCACGATTTCAGGGTTGGTCCTGTAGTAAAAGTTGTTCATAATGATGAGTAAAATGACTCCTTTTAAGGATTAAAACGATCAAAATTTAACGGTGTATATTCATTGGGTAATCCACATTGTTGTCGATAGCCTACGTTAGTGGATCTGCACATCACTAACTAGCCGCATAAGCAGCGGCCGTACCATGCGATGCACCGCATAAACAAAGTAGGTATCGTTTTGTGATTTTTACATTGCTTGTCTAGTCACTTAGCGACATACTTAGGTAATGGTTAAGGAGCAATGTATTTACTGCGAAAATAGTACAGTCGCTGTGATATTTGAAAACAAAATTAACGTAATAAAAAGCAAGAAATATTTTACAATTTGTTGTTTTTCATGATTTTAAAGGCAAATTTAGTAAAATACTTATGTTTATATATTATGGTAAGTGATTCCATGAATTAAAAGTTTTGGTTTTGGCTTCGGTTTTTACAAGAAATCACTGAACAACACGGCATTCTTATAAGTATTATTATTTTCACGATCACGGTCGAAAGCGCACTAGTTCGCGGAGACGGCCATTTGCCTAGACATGGTCATTTTGAACATGCTGCGACGACACAGACACGCCCCATGCCACTTCTCCTGTTTTTACATTTTTATGGCAGAAACAGTTATATTTTTTAAATATTTGAATAATAGAATGGTTTTGTAGGATTCATGTTTGTTATGAAACGTTGAGCGATTCTACCTAATCATCATCAAATATTTCTAAACGATGGAATTATAAAGTTATTATAAAAATAACAAGCGAAATCGATGTATTTACGTTCATTATTCTACTCACATTCTAGCGCTGATCACTATAATGTTATTATTGTAATGAAAATGTGTTTATTGTAATTAACGTTGTTTACAAATAGTTAGGCTTGTTTGAGTTGAGCCTATGATTATGCAAATGGAGAAGATAATGTTTTCCTGAATGCGTAACCCTCAGCGCATAACCGTGCGTCCGTGCTCCATGTGTGTTATTTACTGTTTGTTATGAAATCGCTGAAGAGAAGAGAAGAAGTGATTGTGTGAATGTTCGCAATGATAATGATAGCCCTCTAGCGATCGCATGGCGGTGGGCACCGTGAATGAGTGACTACGTGACCAGCCGTCACTCGTGTTATCAAACATCTACTTCAGACTGATGTTACAGCTCGCAACATTGGTGTCGCTGACTCATTTGCACTTTGTATGCTGTTTGTTTATGAAATTCTTCACTTTCGAATATTCTACCGATTTCGAATTATTGTGCTCAACAGATACTAGTAGGTAACACCTTGGATGATGAATGATGTGTATTAGTGGGAAGTGTACCTGTGCCGCCGCAGCAGACCTCGTCGTGCTGGTGATCCACTCGGCCCTGCTCCATCATTGTCCAGCTTCTCGGGAGAGCGGAATAGCTTGCGGAAGGCAGCTGCCACCTTCTCCTTTGACCGGGACGTCATGATACACTAATTGAACTACACTTCCAATAGCTGCACTCAACTCTCCGAAACGATAATTTAACTTTCACACGATGTTTATTTTATACCCGCACGTCTGTCGTGACGTCTACGCGGCATGTCACGAAAACGTCAAAATATTTTATTCGAATGTGGAGTCCGTGGAGATGTATGCAGGCAGTAATCTTTCAAGTGTTCGGCATGTGTTACATCACTCGAGGCGTCTCGCACGGCGAGGGTCCGTGATGTGCGGCGTCTGCTGCAACGCACGTGCGACTACGAAGCGAGAGCGTCGATGAAATCGAAACTTGGCACGCTGGAGGAGGTCGGTTATCGCACCTCGGCGGATGGGTGGCGGAGCGCGCGCATGTGTGTCACAGTGCGTCGCTGCGTAAATCGCATGTCCGCATATCCGCACGACCGCCGGCCGTCGCTGCACACCCACAATGACCGTATCACCGTACCTCGATCAGCAGCGCCGGCGCAACAGAAACTTTTGTAGTTCCCAGAGTTCGCTGATCCAGTTTCCGCACCTTTAATTCCTCAAAAGCTCGTCATTGCTTTGTTTCGTCACTCACTGCAAATGAAGGAAACAAATTGAGATTTGAATGACTCGTCAGCAAAATATTTGTGTTTCTCAATGACTAATTTTTTATAAGTAATCATTATATCTTAAATTTCTCTGTTTCGTTAAAGGAACCCACCCACAATAAAGTCATTCACACTGTCATTCAGTTCCTTCACACAAAAGCCCACACCTACTCCCACACATACTATTACTTTATCACACCACAACACTCACATTCACACATACTGTAGTACTATGACATTATTTAGAAATATTTCATTTAGCTAAATTTTTATGTTATCTTGATTCACTACCCTTATTTAATTAATTATTCTGCCCATTTTCAGACATCCTGAAATTAAATTTAAGTTAACGCAAACATGTCTCGAATAAAAATTTAGATAACGCAACTCAGGCCCCAAAAATACTGGCGCTGCCTTGTTTGGGGACCACTGTTCAAATACCTAACTATGTTAAAAATTCTTCAATTTTTGTGGCAAATGGACCAATAAATTATTCATAATCTTATTCTTACCTAATAATGGTGCCGATTCCCTTGTTCACAAACTAAACTTAATTTAAGTTCAGTGCATCTGTTTCTTTCTACTTCATTAAGAAAAGGACAGAAGATAAATATATATTAGTTTAGTCCTGTCAAATTAAGATACTCCATATACATCTTAGACGTGATTAAAAACATGGCGACTAAAAATACACCAATTTACGCCAGGCGCTGACTAATTTGACAGGACTAAACTAATATTTATCTTCTGTCCTTTTTGTTAATGAAATAGAAAGAAAAAGATGCACTGAACTTAAATTTAGTTTAGTTTGTGAACTAGGGAATCGGCGCCAATATCTGAAACTATCCCTACTAATATCTAAAACTATCAAATAACTACTCATACTAGGTACAAAATGTTTTCAGTAAAACATTTTATATGCAGCCAATTAAGTATGGTCCTGCGTGATTTATAGCCTAGCTAATTAATATCACTTTGGTTTTCACTGAACATTCAGTACCTGCTAAAGTAATTAAGATGCTCGACTTCTTTACAAGTTAATCTAATTTAAATTGGCATAACTAATAGCCTATTCTCCTGTAGGTTTTATAAAATAGAGTGCATCACAAGTAGATATTGTATTCGCTTGGAGCTTTCAAGCTGAAAGGCTATTTATCTATATCGACCTGAAAATGCCTGAAATGTATGATTTATCATTTGCCTATTCTATTATGGATTGTACGTCGACTTTGTTTAGAGCAATATTAATATGTTGGGGTCGGCTTCCAGTCCAACTGGATGCGGCTGAATAACAGCATTTTAAATAGAGTGACTGCCTATCTGGCCTGTACAACCTAGTTAGTTGGTAACACGATACCCCTTAGTAAAACTAGTTGCCAGACTTTTGGGCTTCTCGTAACGACTATCAAAGATTTACGAATTTGCTGAGACCAACGCCTTAGGCGTGCTTTCTAATGTACGGAGGGGTCTCGATTTGTAATGAATGGTGACCCATCCACGAAACGACCGCGGCTAGTAGATAAAGCTTTTAACCTAACCTTCGATCGACCCGTGCGGCTGTTACTAATTACCCACGAGCAGAAAATAATGAATGGTAATAAACTAATGGCATTTATTCAAACGAATCGTGCGTACACGTAGGCACTGCAGGCTATAAATAAGTATATATAGAATAAATAATGCGTACTGTAGCATTTTATATCAGTTAACTGGTGTTTCTAGACTGTGGTGTCCTCGCGTTGACCTTGGCCCTGGCTGAGGATGGGACGTCCTATAACCGGAGCCTCGAAGCCTACTCGTTATTGGCAAGTCGCCCGATATGATTATGTCCCTCAGGACTAAAAGGCTCATTGTGGAGGCGGCTAATAAATTCACTCGATCAATACGCGCTCAAAATACACGACACTTTTTAGAACATCGCTGATTTATAGATAAAACATGACTAAGGTCCTCTATTTTTGCACCTAACTAAGCTAAAATATCCACAATTTTACTATGAAGGATTTGATACTAGAATCTTGTTTATATTTAATGACACCGACCAATGTAATCTTTTTCGGTGGAAAACATTAAATATACCTATTTATTTGTAAAGCTCTATTTCACCATTAGGTAGGGCACAGAAAACTTTGTTTGTTTAATGGAAACCACTCTACTATGTCAATTAAGTAGATTGTTTCTAGTCTTTGAACTCGCGCCATAATTAGATCTTATCATCACTGTGTCATTTACTACCACCTACGAACCACTACGAACCACCCACTTTACTAGAGAGCTCTTTTAAAGGAATTCCTAAAATAAAACAAGAAATAGATCACTGGGTGCGTAGGTGCGGTGCGGTTTTTTATGTTTCTATGCTAGGTAGGAATTCTGCGTAGGTGTCCTAGATTAAATGTGTATACTCGTAACAATCGTAGCTAAAGTCTTCCCTAATTTATTTCTTTATATATACTGCTTATGATACTTTAAACACCACAAACATACATAACAAAAAATAAATCAAACAATGCAAAATATACAATGGCCGGCATTATCGCTTTCTGCGATCTCCTCCAGGCAACCTTGGAATGCCTATCCTAAATAATAGGTAAATAAATACATACCTACTAAATATATAAGCAACGAAAATAAAAAGAAGATACAGATAATTACAGTTCGAGAAGATCACAACTACAAGTAATGTTCCTTTACGAGTCTTGGATCACAAGTAACGACTGCGTGCGTTTTATTTTCAACTGGCAATGTATTCCACAAACGAGTGGCCTGGACAGTAAAGGGTTTTTCAGGAAAGTTGTAGAATGCATAGGCTAAGCTAAAAGTTATCTGATGATCTTAAAAATTTTGTGTGGGAGTCGCAAAGAAACTGGAAACGTTTCTTGAGATACAGAGTGCAGGAGGAAAGCACATTATACAACAGGGAAAGAAGAGGCCGGGCAGAGAGTAACACTTGTAGACGGGACAAAAAGGTCTCGGAAATAAGAATACCATGTACGTTCTTACAATCAAAGTTTGCCAGCATATCGTGTACAATTCTAGGAACATCAGAAAACTGAGCTGCAAGACTGCCGTCAGTAAGAGCTGACGTTGCTGAAGTTGAAGTTGCTGACAGTCTTGCAGCGCAGTCAATATAACAATATTGGGACAGTTGATTAGGTAGGTATTCCTTATCAACAGTTCCGATATTGTTTTGCTGCCATCCGCCCGGAATGTTCGGCTTTTTGGGCCCCCGTCCGGTTTTACCCGGCCTTGCCATATGTCCAGACTTTTCGAATGAAGATTTTATTTAAAAAATAAAAGAAGTTTAATGATTACCTACTGGAAAATAAAGTTTTAAAAGTTGAATGTCCGGAGTCCGGACTGTTTGCCAAATATCCAGCTTTTTGTCAAGTCTTTACAAACGAAATGGTAACCCTAGTTGCAGTGTCTACGTGAGAAACCGCATTCTTGTACTACTTGTTATTTTACTGTGTCTAGAATATCAAGACAGCTACAGTGTACGCACATAAAATACAGTGGAGCTGAGTAAAGTTAGTCTGCGTGCCACGTAGGTAGTTATACCTACAAGTAGGTACCGATACCTACAAGTAATCCTATTATTAAAATATAATCACCAAGCCTGGCAGAACGGGTCTACTGACGATTCAATCCTTGATGTTATTTATAACATTATCCTTGGAGCATGTATGTAGGTAATTTTTGATAGGATCACAAACTGGAGTGGTTAGTTAGTTGAGTCGTGGATTAATCTATTCAGCACTGTTTTAATTACCAAATAAACAAAGCATGCAACTGCACGTAGGTATGAAAGTGTACTACACCATGGTTCACGGTCCGTTTATGACCCCGAAACTTTTCGATTTGTTAAAAGCTCTAAAAGCATTGTATATTTTGGATGCGCAAAAGTTAGTTCTATTTAAATAACATCGAATTTAGACAGGCATTAGATAGGTTAGGTACCTACATAAGTTCCCAAACAGGTATTTTTGTTCAATTAACTCTGAATGATTTTGAGAGGGCAATAATAATTTCGTCATGATAAAACATGCAATGAATGCGGCAGCGATTAGCTACTCAAAAAACTTGTTACTAAGCAGTTTTCAATATGGCGATGGCGCTCTAAACCCATCTCGAGAATGCTATGTAAGATGTAAAGGAAGGCATGGCTATTAGTCTAGGCCATTAATGTCAACAAAGACAATATAGAATCCAAGGATAGACAACATATTTTTGGACAGAAAACGACCTTCGAATAGGCAGTGTCTATATTAGTACAAAGACGAATACAACCTAACCTCGCCCTGCCCCTGTAATGAATCTCAATAAAATCGTTTGATTAAGCGCGTTTTCAAGCGTGCGACCCCTTGTAGAATTTTATAACTTCGCTCCCCTCGTGTTCTGACTACTGGAACTATGACCAAACTACTTGTTTCGTTCCGAAGCTTTCCCTATTTCGTAATTTGACTGTTTTGCCGATAAGTAGATACTACGTCATATAACAGTTCAGAAATGGTTACATAAAAAAATGGATTCGATTCGACAAAACTGAGCTTAGCAATGATTTAAAGAAATTTGAGCGAAAAAGAAAATTCAAGCCTGTGCAGGGAAGTTACCGAAGATTTTCTTAAAGTTCCATAATTATATATAGCGATGATATTGCATCCGAGGAGAAGTATCTACCTATCTATTGCAAAAGGAAATCTACAAGCTTAAAGATCTTGCCCATAAAATGTAGTTTTGTAGTTGTTGGTAACCGCACGAAAGCTCCTGAATCGTTTATGCATGGGGAGATTGTTGAACTTCAGCTACACTTAGTTCAAGAAACTTTGTGTATGGTCGTAAACAATGTGGAAATAATAAAGGGAGGGTTATTGCTTGTGGAATACCTACGTCCTACGCAAATCCCTAATATCCCGGAACATTCCAAGAGCTCGCTTGTGAAATTGCGATGCGTCGTCGTAGTAAGCCCATTCCACGTAAAATGTAATTTAATATGAATCAAAAGTTGTTTGTGGAAACAGGCATAATAAATTGCACTGAAATGCCAAGCTCATTCTTGCTTGTGTGCCGAGAAAATGATATGGAGTCGTCCGATTAATTGGGGCCTGAAGCCAGCGGCTCGCCTTGACTTGATATTAAATATCTTATACCTACCTACACAGTTGTAAAGGTAATTATAAATAAAAAAAAGTTTATAGGTTGATGTAAGCAATAAAAAACAATACTTTATCCATATTAACACTCAGGTTATCTACAGATTTAAAAAAATATTCTGTAACTACCTACCTACATATAATATTCTTTTTTTTCTTGAGTCAAACACCGATTAAGAATAGGCAGTGGTTGAAACAATAATCCATTCAATAAATCGCGAATCATTCATCTGTATTAAGTTGTAGAAAGGTAATTCGCCTCAAATCGAATTCCAAATGCCAGAGGTATTTCAATAATAGGAAACAGCACCAGCAATTAATGCGAATTCATTAACGGAACTTCGATAACAGCACTAGGTTCAAGAGATGCGCGGGTAGTTAGGGGTCGCGGGGTGAAAGAGGGGGAGAAGGGGACAGCTGGCGACCTCCACCTCCACAAATGACGTCAGAGCAGACCCCTAACGCGCACGTATCGCACACAGATGAATTCAGATGGCTATGCTTTTTCAAGGTAACAAGCTGTATAAAACAGCACTTTAGTACTACAATTACTATGAACGATACAACACAACACAAAGTTAAAGGCTCCATAGGAAATACAGTGATGAAAATACCTTGTTGTATTGCGTAAGATTAGAATCAGATTTAAATGCTGGTTATAAATGCGTACGACAAGGGATCTCCTACATCATATTCATCATATTACCTACTTAATATGGACATAATGCGTTAGACTTCTCTCGCAGTTATTTCCTGGTTGATGAGAATAATATTATTATTATGTAGTTCTAGATACTAATAGCACTGCTAAACTAACAGCTTGCAACAAAGTAGTACTTAACATTATAATTAAAACAAATGTTTTCTTCTCAACTACAAAAATTACGTAAGCGACGCGCAAATACTGCAACGTAGCTGTCAGTGCAGCATATTGTTGTTTACATTATTATACACTTACGTAGATAATTGTGCGCTTTTATAATTTCTAGCTTGACGGTATTGTCGTGAACGTCCACGTCAAGGCATCACCATAACACAGGGAAGTAATATATGAAGACGCTTTTAGCTTTTCGTCCACGATAACGTTATAGCGTGCGAGTATTTCTATACCTACATTTTATGGAAATGGAAGGGGGTTTGACGTTACAAAAAGTACCCTAGTAAACTTTTAAAGCAAACAATTTTGTTGCACACTATTTTCACTAAAAACAACGAGACAATGAAATTTCAATGATGAATGTCAGTGTAAATAGTGTGCAATAGCGTCACACACTTAGATCCCACTATGTACTTAATAAACACCATAACCAACATCATGTAGACTTGTAGAGGGTGTTGGGAGGGTGTAAATGTAGACGATTTTATGTTCCGTTTGTGACCGCCCAGAGCTTTTACGAGTTGCACAAGAAACAGGATGAGGAATGCGAGACTTGAGGAAAATTGACACCCCTCGAGGAAGCTCCGGGCCTTGCTCAAAGCTCTTTGTTGCCTTGTTTATATGATAGCAACACTGAGACGAGTATATTTCAACGTCGCGGCGAGAATTTGGAAAGTACTGAACCAACGTCCAGAAGTTTTAATATCTTCCGCGGAAGTTTCATACAGTTAAGTCATAACATTTTGTTTTTATGATGATTTAAACAAGCAATGCCTTTGCTGTTGACAATACAAATATTACAATGAGAGTTCATAATAAATAGGTCGGTACTTAATTAGTTAAATATGATACTGAAGATGACATAAAATGCTATTTTTATTTGCAGTTTTTAAAAAGTAAGTAGGTAAGTAAGCATAAACAGCCAACCTAATTACAGATATGACATGAAATATACAAATCTATGACACCGTACAGTTAACCGCATATCAGTGGTAAAACATGCACTTGAAAATAATTCACTTACTTCGTTATCACTGATGTGCGGTTGACTGTACAAAAGTAATAGAGACACCGGTATCATGAAAGTAAAAGTTTTCCATATCCATTATTCCAACAGGCGGCCACACGTGTCATTCACATAATATAGGAAAATACTTTTCTGGAACGTTCATAAAAGATACGATTGGTCGTTGGGCACATAAAATATGCGTTCATCGGAAAATCCTGTCGAGACGTGGTCCGGTACAAACGGCGGTAGGGGAGGGTCACCCTGTTCGATGTTATGAGCTGCCGATGCCGGCGCGGCGGCGGGGCGACGCGCCACGTTGCAAGGCCTCGGGGACCGTCGGTCGGGAATGACACCCTCCGCCACTTATGTCCCTCCACAATACAGACAGAATGAGCTACGATGCTATATTTACTTTTAGTACGTGTCATCTCGTTCATTTGCATGTTAATTGGCTTTTTGAAGAGGCAATTTACACAAATACCTACCTACTTGCCTCAATATGAAATTGGGGCGGAAAAACATCGAACTGATTTTAGTCGGAAAATAGAACATTTTTTACGGTGAGTAAAGAAAATTGTCCGTTTATAGAAAATTGAGTTTGTTTGAAAAAGGATTTTAAAACATGCCTCCCTCTATAATGAAACGCGGTGGATCTGTGGGGCTATTGCGCAACACACTATCAGTAGCAATGGGAGTTTCATTTTGACAGTTCAATAACATTCATTGCGTTGTTTACGTTGTTGAGCAGACACATTTTTCGAACATATGAATTTAGTGTGTTACGTAATTAAGGTGCCGTCTTACTTACCGAGCTTTTAACATCAAGGGGAATTATTGAACGTGATTTCCATACAGACGTACCACCTCAAGTTAAATTGCAGCAAAAACTGTCGAGCTGTTGTGATAATAACAACACCAGAGCAAGTATGCAAACCAGTTCTACAGGTAGACACAGACTCGAGAGGTCCTAGCACGATCAAAGGTAGCTTGGCACGAATACGAATACCAGATAGGCAACTAAATAATTTGCCGAACCAGCTTAATGAAACACAAATTACTTTACGGTTTCAGTCAGTCTAGATAAAATGATATGAAATTAAGACACTTTTTCACGTCAATGTTTTAAAACTAGATATGGCGCCGGCATTTCTTATCTAATTGATCCCTTTTTTTTTTTTGAGGATGGGAAATCATCAAATGACCCCTCCCGCTCTGGGTGGAGCAGAAGGGAGTGTCAGACTCTTACTGACTAAAACCCATCCGTGTTCCTTCCTTACCCCTTTATGTTCCAGGGCAGCGGTAACCCTTTCGGACGATCCCGCTACCCTGGATCTAATTGATCCCTGAGAAGGAATGCCGAAAGAAACTCAGAGGTGGTTTCTTTAACGTCCAAACATTATATCTACCTATTTATTATTAGGATTTTATGTTAGCTAACAATGCAGGACCATGTCTGGAAAGGCCTTTTTGAAGAAAGAGCCATTGCAGCTTTGAGTTGACCTGTTCCAACAGACGGCATGTATGCATCAGTCATCGTGTACCTAGCTCAAATAGTACCTACAGTCATGATCAAAAATATATACCTATCTGAAAATTCACGCTTATAGAAATGACAATAGGACTGAATCATATTGCTTGTACGTACATATTCAAATTCATTTTATTTATTGGTGTGGTTTTTGGTACCTACATTTTACATGAGATCTTGATTATAAATAAGTTCCTTAAAGAATTGAGATTGAGATTTTTGAAGAACTGATTATGTATAATTAACTCTTTCACTTTCACACCATTAGTAATTATTATAAAAAATAACAATCAACATAGGAATTAAAATAAAATTATTACAACAAAACACAACATAGCATAATGAATGGAAATAAAGATAATATATACAATGTCATAGCACAAATATCAATGTCAAATAACTTACAATTTATCATTAAGGAATTCGTCAATAGCATAATAACATTTTTCCAATAATAGATGTCTTAATTTGTATTTAAATTGAATAATATTTAAGCCCTTGGTTACATTTGGTAATTTATTAAATATTTTTGGGGCCATGCAAAGTATGCTTTTGTGTATCAATCAAGGCGGTCTTTGATGGTCGAAGGCATAATTCATGTCTAATCATTTTATAGCGATGTTCAGATGCTTTTCTGAATAGATGCATGTTATTTTTAACAAGTAAAGCAGTCTCAAATATGTACAAGCAAGGTAAAGTCATTATTTTTAACAATACAAAATAAGATTTGCAGCTATCAGTTATTTTTAAACCGGCAATAGCTCTAATGCATCTTTTTTTAACCCCCGACGCAAAAACGACGGGGTGTTATAAGTTTGACGTGTCTGTGTTTGTTTTAAGTACCATCCGAGGACGTGCGTATGAATACACAAGGCACGACCGAGGACCTTTTCAAAGCGAGGACCTTTTCGAGGGTCCTCGGTTTGACTTGACCAAAGATTCGTATTCTGCAAGCGATTTTGAGTCTTTCTATATACTTATTACGAAAAAGTTGTCTGAACCTCGGTTTGATCAAGAAAATTCATAATCTTACACAAATATTGTGTATCCACCAGATGGTGCCACTCTCGCCTCATACACAGGCTCTTTACACTCATTTCACGTTTGTTGTATTATCCGAGGACCTATGTGTTAACTTTAACACAAAAGACCTCGGTTAGGTAGCTTTTCCAGACAATGTGTATTTAAGACCTCGGTTTGCTAGATTTTCCGAACAATGTGTATTCTAGTCCTCGTTTTAACAGTTTTCCTCGTGTGTAGAAGACGAGTTATGTGCTTTCATTTAAATAAAATTATGAAGGAGAAAAGCGAAGGTAGACTGAATCCTTAAACAAATCGTTAGTAGCTAATAGGTGCACGAGGAATAATCAGGCTTCTTCTGCAGTGTGTACTAAGTACCTAGGCCTGCTTAGATTATGCAACATTATGATTTGCACCATACAATATTGTATTGGCATGAGCTGAATACGTGTGCTCTTCGTAAAGAACCTAATAGAGTAAGATCCCAGGGCCACCAGATGTCACGTATTTTCTGACGAACGAAATGTGGATGATTGAGTAGTGTTAGTATGTACTAAGAGCGCATGCCTACCTGCTAGCTTGCTGAGACGACTAATTCTCAGGTATCAGATAATCAAGGTACAAAAAACATTACTTACCTCACGTAAATTCTCCAAGCTGTTTATCACGTATATTTTAAGCAATATCCTTAAAAATAAGTCGCCAATACTCCCAGACACTTTCTGTCGGCCGTATTGCTTTGCAGACGCTTTAAAGCTCCCAAAATAATTAGGTAGGTACTTCACGTAAATTCTGATGCTCCATTTTTATATATGTCCACCAGACAACTATTTTAAAACCTTTTACAAGAAGACAGACCGATCCAAGGGCCAATCATCCCCTAAACTCAATTTTAATACCTCTGTGGTAAATTCAGCTTGGAGAATTTAATTAATACTCTGTGGTAAATTCAGCTTGGAGAATTTACGTGAGGTAAGTAATGTTTTTATGTACCTTGATTACCTGATACCTGAGAATTGACCGTCTCAGCAAGCTAGCAGGTAGGCATGCGTTCTTAGTATGTACATACTAACACTACTCAATCGTCAACATTTCGTTCGTCAGAAAATACGTGACGTCTGGTGGCCCTGGGATCTTACTCTATTAGGTTCTTTATGAAGAGCACACGTATTCAGCTCATGCCAATACAATATTTTATGGTGCAAATCATAATGTTGTATAATCTAAGCAGGCCTAGGTACTTAGCACATACTGCAGAAGAAGCCTATAATCAATACCAGCATCTTTGTGATCTAGAATTTAGACTTCAATTTTCTCTTCTTTATCCCGGCTTATCTGAAAGAAACGAAATAATAACTTGATATTGTATTGAATATCATGAAACTGAAGTTTCTGAATTCTGATTTATCTACTCATTTTAAACCTGAATTCTAGTTTTACTTTATTTTCGTAAGCTAAATTTGAAGACGATGCTACCAACTATTGAGGAATTCCCCCATAAAGAAACGACCCTGGCTGCATCATCAGCACAAACTGGTAATTATTTTAGTTTTACGACTTAAACCTAACGCGTATGCTAAATTTCAAGACGATGCTATCAACTGTTGAGGAGTTCTCTCATGAAGAAATGACCCTGGCTGCAGCATCAGCACAAACTGGTAATTGTTTTGATATTACTAGATAAATATAATGCGTATGCCAAATGTGAAGATGATGCTATCAATTATTGAGGAGCTCCCTTATGAAGAAACAACCCTGGCTGCAGCATCAGCACAAACTGGTAATTATTTTAGTGTTACTAGATAAACCCAATGCGTATGCCAATTTTGAAGACGATGCTATCAAGTGCTAAGGAGTACCGTCATGAAGAGACGACCCTGGCTGCAGCATCAGCACAAACTGGTAATCATTTTAGTGTTACTAGATAAACCTAATTCGTATGGCAATTTTGAAGACGATGCTATCAAGTGCTAAGGAGTACCGTCATGAAGAGACGACCCTGGCTGCAGCATCAGCACAAACTGGTAATCATTTTAGTGTTACTAGATAAACCTAATGCGTATGCCAATTTTGAAGACGATGCTATCAAGTGCTAAGGAGTAGGTACCGTCATGAAGAGACGACCCTGGCTGCAGCATCAGCACAAACTGGTAATCATTTTAGTGTTACTAGATAAACCTAATGCGTATGCCAATTTTGAAGACGATGCTATCAAGTGCTAAGGAGTACCGTCATTAAGAGACGACCCTGGCTGCAACATGTGATACTATAATAATAAACTCATTTTAAAGTTGTTTATATAAAATTAAATTACCTTTCCTCCACAGTGATTACATCCTTCTTATTCGCGGTCCACATCAACGGCAAACGTAAAAACATCGACTCGTCCTCGCTTGGTACTTCATTTTAGAAAAAGTGTGTAAGAAAGAAGTCGGAACATTTTACTTACATTGATATAATTATTATCTTATACGTAAAATATTTTAGGTAGGTAGGTTTCCAGGTCCTCGGTTTGTACAAATTCTACGCGAAAAACTGTCCTCGGTTTAGTGATATAAAGTCTAACACAACGTCCGCACTTTGTACAAGCTATAAGAAATTTTGTGTAAAAATACGTCCTCGGAAGGACGTCGCAGGGCTTACGTAAGAGGTCCTCGGTTGGCTTACACAAAGTCCTCGTATGTGCATCGCTGGTCACATTTAGATGTGTATTTTAGGTCCTCAGTATGATAGCCGAAATTCATACAGAAAAATGTTGAGATAGCATTATCCCAATAAGCTCATCACTATAGATTTATTCACCTGTCTCTTTCTATCTTATTCTAAAAAGCCAACGAGGTATTTAAACCAGTTTTTTGGAGAGTCCTCGGTACGTTCTAGGACTAACAAGGTCCTCGTAAGGGTGTCTGTACAAACAGGGGTGTCTGTGTGTGTGTGTGTGTGTGTGTGTGTGTGTGTATGTCTGTCTGTGGCACCGTAGCTCCCGAACGGATGAACCGATTTTAATTTTGTTTTTTTTGTTTGAAAGGTGAATTTGTCGGGAGTGTTCTTAGCTATGTTTGATGAAAATCGGTCCAAGATGGCCGCCGCTACAAAATGGCGGATTACATATTTTTTCACAACTCCCTCAATATGGGTATCAAATGAAAGGGCTTGACTAGTAGAATATTATACACTATGACAAATTTCAAATCCAAGATGGCCGCCATCACAAAATGGCAAATTACATTTTTGTTTTTCACAACTCCCTCAGTATGCGTATCAAATGAAAGGGCTTGACTAGTAGAATACTATACACTATGACAAATTTCAAATCCAAGATGGCCACCACCACAAAATGGCGAATTACAAAAAACCTGATTAAATACCAAATTACCTGAATCTTAAAAAGCAAGAAAATAAAAAAAAAGAAATAATAAGGAGTCCCTACAAAAAGCATGAAATAAAAAATTAAATTAAAAATTTAAAAAACCCCCGACTACATGAAACCCTATAAAAAGAAAAAAATAACCTTGAAATTATGACCCTACGTAAGTACGTATGAAATTTTTTGATTAAATATTGTCCTGTCGGGGGACCGCTAGTATTTTAAACTTTAACAGAACGTTAAGCTAATAATTAGAGCGGTCCCCCGACGGGACAATATTTAATCAAAAAATTTCATACGTACTTACGTAGGGTCATAATTTCAAGGTTATTTTTTTCTTTTTATAGGGTTTCATGTAGTCGGGGGTTTTTTAAATTTTTAATTTAATTTTTTGTGATTTGAAAACCATGTCCCTATTGCAGGAGTTACCCCAAAATATGTATCCGTAGCGTAGTATAGAATCGACATATCCATAGTATACAGTGACTGCCGCTGCTTGATTCACTACTTTCTTTAGTTTGTACAAAGCAAAAGCAAACTTACTATTTTTTTAAATTAATATGAAGTAAGTATGTTGTTTCCAATTAAGTTGATTGTCGATTGTTAAAAAAAAAAACTTTCCTAAAAACTTTGTATTTGCAACTTCTTCAACTTTTTCATCTTACATTTAATTCCGAAGTAGCTACTCTTTGACGAAAGTTCATAATTTTTGTTTTCTTCATATTTATAATTAATTTGTTATGTTCTAACCAGTTAACGGCTTGTTGTAATGCATTGATTAGGTATGTCAGCTTCAAAGTCCTAATTATTTTTGTCAAGTTTAACAATGATAATACTGTCGTCGGCAAACAATGTCATAGGATAGGGTATATTCTCGGGAAACTCATTTATACATATATATAAGAAATAATAAAGGCCCTAGCACACTGCCTTGGGGTACTTCATATGATATTTTTCGTTCTTTAGATATGTATTTTATAACGGTTTTATTTAATTTACAAATTCGACTTATTTCTGTACGTTGTGTTCTATTTTTTAAGTAAGAATTTAGGAGTGATAAAACATTTCCCCATATCCCGTACGCATATAACTTGCTTAGCAGTATATCAGGGTTGACCAAGTCTTGGTCATATCCATGTATATTGCTGATATTGGGACTCTTTAATGAATGATCTTTCCTAAATCCTTTTTGTTCTTTTACAAGCATATTATGTTTGTTGAGGTATCCGTCTATGGATCGATTTTTCGAATATCTTGGATATTACCGGAATAAGAGCTATTATTTTTAATGTGTTTCTCATCGACTTTTTTAAATAAAGGTTTTATGACAGTAGGTTTAAGCTTATCAGGGTAGATTTCAGACTCAATACTTAAATTGTGATATTATTTCTGATACATACTTTAGAACCTTTGTTGAAATATATCCTACACTATTTTTATTTTATAAGTCTTTTGTAATTCTATTTAATTCATCTGGTATGATAGGGGCTAAAAACATTGACTGTGCAGAGAAATTGATTTTACTGTCAGTGGTCAGTTGTGTCGAAGCAGTGGAAAGTTTTTCTGCTTGGTTTATGAAGTAGTCGTTAAAAGGCATATTTGCTATGTCTTTGGGTGTAGTGAATGTAACTCCGTCATAATTTATTCCTTTTATATAGGTAGGTACTCTGGTCCGGAGAGTTGCTTCTATTTAAATTTATTATTTTCCATGTCATTTTCGATTTATTATATTCTGTCTCTATTTTATAAGTATTCTCTCACTCATATTATATGAGATGTAGTGCGCTCTATATGAAAATGTGCGGTTGTGGTGAGATCTGCACCACTGGAATGACAACCCTCTTCATAATAATGGGCATTCCAGCGATATTAAAGCTTGTAGACATGTAAAATATGTCGCAGATACGTGCCGTCAAAATATAATTAGTGCTTGCAGGATTCACTGAAGTTCATTGTTCGTTTACAGTATTTTATACACATTCTCGTAACGAGAACCATTGTTATGATTGCTTTGTTTGGAAATATTTGATCATTGAAGTAATTCGAGATTGGAGGCATATTCCTACAATGCATATTTTGCAACCTATGGGAAGGGAAACATAGTGAGGCCAGGCATTACGCGGGGTACGATTCGAGATCAACTTGCAGCTAGTGCGCAATAAAGGTAAATAAAATTCAATGCTACTTTGAGTACTTGTACTATTTATTCTGTGCTTTGATGCTCCATTCTCAACAGGTTCAAATATTTCAGGTGTGTCTTATGTTTCAAAGACTTTATTGCATCGTTTTTCGCCAACCTTCGCATGTCTTGGAGAAATGAGTTTCAAGATAATGTTTCTGAGTTTCGCTTTGATAAATAGTAATTACTATGACTAAACATAGTGGCGCTTCCTGAAGACCGTTGTTTGAAACATGTATGAAAACATGATGATTTTGTTTGTTATTTATTTGCTTCTTTTGTTTTTTCATTACAATGAAACTTGAGTAAGTAGACGGAATTCACCTGCTTGTTATGCTTCGTACAGTTTACGTAGGTACCTGCTTATTTGATTGTTTTCAAGACTGACGTGATATTACTTTTAAATCCACAAAGCGACGACGTTTTATAGTCTATCTACACAATACATGTGACTGTTCCTAAATTACCCTAGGCTGATAAAATTTTCGGTTTTCCTAATTATGTTAATATTAGTGTTTAGGTCGGTTCCCCCATAGATCTATACATAGAAATGTAAACCTATATCTGTGTTTCTTTTTAATATTTTTTGAAAATTATTTTTGTATTTGATAGCCCAGTTCTTGAGAAAGGTCTCGGGTCGCACTCTTAGGAGCCAAGGAAATAAATCAGAAAGCACGCTATGCGAAAACGAAGTAATTTGTAAATAATAAACGTCTGGTGAAACCGCGGGGCACAGCCAGTCGTAAATAAAGATATTTCACTATGTCAGCTTTAACTATCATTCATCAACAGACTAAATTGTCATGATAAATGTTGTAATTGTCATTTTTCAAATTGTCTAGACTTGTCAGTAAAAGTAATACAAGTAGTCTTGCTCAATTCCAGGTTCAATCTTTTAGAATTTTTTACGATCCCATCATGCTTGGTACATTTTATTTTCTTTTGCGTACCTACCGATATAAAATCCATCTTGAAAGGTCACCCTTACACGCAAGTTGAGGCAGGGACTAGTTTATAAATCAAAGGGATGGTCTTATTATATCATATTGTGGGCTTACTGGGTAAAGTTCAGAAGGAGTTATTAGAATATTTAATTACCTAACTATGTGGACCTTTTACTCGATTTATTTGTTTAATACTTTAAGCACACAAAACAGAGGCGGACTTAATGCTAAAGGCATTTTCTACCAGTCAACCTGTGGGTGATGCAGAGATAAACAGTGGTGGAGGAGGTAACACACAATATTTTAAATATAAAGGTACGTATAAATACATAAAACTATAAATACATATACTTAATTAGGTAATACCTAATTATACCGGACGAGTTTTTTTACGTTCGGACGTCTTCTGAACAAAAACAGGGTATAAAAGGCGAACGGAGTATGCCTATGGTACAGGAATCTCTTCTTTTTTTTCAAAAACCTAAAATGAAATTTTATGTTTTTGCAATATTAATGAGGTAGGTACTTATTACGTAAATTTTTCATACTAAAACAAACGAAAAAAAAAAACAATTATATCGACAAAAATATTAAAGAAAACAACTTATTCTACGCGCGGAAATTATCAAAAAGGAACCTAATTTCATGTATCCAGCTTCCGTGGCTTAGACTCTGCGTTGATAAATTGAGGCTCCCGCATACGATCATGACGTGTACGACCCTAGTAGAACATTTTCTATGAACATTTAGAAATAGTTCTACCAGAATCGCGTCACACCGGCACCGTCGCGTCGCGCCTTTCTGTGGGAGGTGGGAGTCTTTAGGCAGTCAAGACGACTCTCTCATAAGTACATTATATGTATATGTATATAATATTGTATTGTGTTTTTTACGTTCTTTGTTTGGGCACCAAAACAAAATTGTCAGGTAGGTACTTACATACGACGTTATACCGAATGAGCAATTAAAATTCACTTGACATAATCACCTTGGGTAGGGTGTGCTACTTGTTCACCAATATTTGTAATAACTTTGCCCTGTGGTTCCACCCGCATAAGTCTTGAGAACGTGGGAATATCGGGATAAAAAGTATCTTATGTCCTAATCCATGTCATGGTCTACCTCCCCTACCTAAAAAAAAATTATCACCCCCACGTAGATCGTGGGGGTGATAATTTTTTTTTCGTCCTTCCCATAGTGTGGAATATCGTTGGATAGGTCTTTCAAAAATATTACGGGTTTGGTAAGACTGTTTTTTGATTAAGTAAACCGTTCGTGACTTATCAAGCTTAAAGTACCAATTTTCGTTAGAGTCAAGTGTCCCCCCTCTACCAACTAAACGGTTGTAGTTAGAAATTCAAATGTCACGGCAGTAGTACCTATATATAACGAAGTTTAAAGGAAAACTAGTACACTTAAGTGGGCTTTATAAGTTTACGAGTAATAGTCGACCAATTGTATTAGCTATATATTCTTATCCAAATCTCAAAAAAAAAAAAAAAAAATTAAAACTCCATGCAAAACTGTCGGATCAGGTGAGGATTTGTATACGAGGTCAAATTAGGTAGGTAGTCATGTTCGGCTTTTAGTTTGAGTATGGTACGAAACTATCAGTCAGCGAATACGACCCACACTTGGCTGTTATTTCTTTATAATGTTAATGTGTTTGTGTTTTAATTTATTTATTTGTTCCTTCCTACATACATGGCGTATCGAGTAATATGTATAAGACCTTTGCGTCATCGAGTTTTTTGTACCCAACTACAAAAGTAAATTTAAGGAGCGGGTTATATATGTTATTATGCTTTTAGCTCAAGATAAAGCATAAAATAAATAAAAAAAAGGTAACATTACCTAGGTATTTAGCTAGATACCTATATAAACATTATTTCTTTGATCTTTTGTTTATTATTTCGCACTGTTACCTAACTGTCGGCGGCAATACTTAGTTTTGTAAGTTGTAAGTATTACTATCACTGACCCACTGTAAATATTGAATGGCTCATCACACGATGCTTGCGTCAAGTAGGTACCTACTTACTTTTATATATGATCCTGTAAGTAGGTGCCTACTACATATTATATTCCAAACATTTGTACAATACCCTGAGAATAGCAATACGTTGTGCTACCTGTCTCGTTGAGCATAAATTGCTATTGCAATGTGAATTTATCGTGTAACAAACATTAGTCACGATTTAGCTTAGCCATCTTGATTTAGTGATGTTGGTCCCGGAAGAACTGCCAGCACGCATTAATGTTCGTTAAAATAGTCATTATTTTTATTGTTGTCACGTTGGCAGGTAATGCGAATAAAAACGTAATGTCGGTTTTTATACCGACTGTAGTTTTATGCAAATTAGCCAACTTCGCCTGTGGGCTGCGGCCTGTAGAAGGAAGAGTGACGAATTCCATACTTACATTCCAGGTCATTACAGTTTTTGTATGAAATAACTGTCAAAATTTCAAAATTATTTCTCAAATAAAGGTCACCGTCAGGTTGGCTGGACCAAACGAGATATACCTATACATGGGACCGTGTGCACTATTTACTACCTATTTGCTACTATTTACTACATATAATGAAATATCTGCTACATTTGCGTTAAGAAATACTTATATCAAAGACCAGTCATTCTGACGTCAGGTTGTCTGACCACTTCCAAGTTCTCATAGTTATAGTGTTGTATTATTACTACCAATTTGCTACCTTAACATTTATTTTTTACACAACTTTAAGAAGCTCCTATAAAAAGTTATTAATAAAAGCCATTAAAGCGCCTCTATATCAATTATTTACGTCTTTTCTCCTCAGAATAATTGCTAACAATATTTTTGCAGGCGCTTAGTGCCATATGAACAACTTGTTTCTGGATATGAGCTAATGAGACACAGTTACTTTTCTATTGTTATAAACCAAATTTTGATTTTCCCATAATTGAAAGGCATAGTAAAGTTTTATCCATTTATAAAATTTTATGATTATTTACATATCGCATTTATTCTTAGGAATATAAGTACCTATCTACTTACCTTAACATATATTTTTAACACAACTTTAAGAAGTTCCTAAATAAAGTTAAGAATTAATGTTAATTTAGAAAGTGCCTGCAAAACCATTATTAGCAATTATTTTACGAAAATAAGTCGTGACGTAAATAATTTATGTGCAGGCGATTTAATGTCTTTAATTAATAACTATCCGTGTGTTGTACACGGACATGTAAAATATCTCCACCCCTCTCCCCCGCCCTCGACCTTACCCTTGAAACTACTGAGATTAAAATTTTTAGTCACTCTCCTGTGTATTTGGAAGGCTACCAAAAATAGAAAACAACAAGATATTCGAAATTATTTAATTACGGTCATCAAGTACATGATTCAAAATAAATATCAAAAATTTCTGTCTGATTTTAACGTTGATTCAAAAAGTATGTCAGATTTTAATTACATAGGTTGTCCCGAAACAACGATAACCTGGTACCGGACGAGAGGCCGAGGTATACCAGTTATGAAAAATAAAAGAATACATTAAAGAAAAAGTCTACTCAAAACCAATACGAAATCTATTAGAATTGCGCCAAAAAATTGATGCAGCATCAAAAGAAATAAATACGACTAGGTAGACGTGCATGACCTGGTGAAGAGGTCATTTCTGAGACGATGCAAAGTTTGTATTTGTGCCGGAGGGAAACAATTTGAGCATCTACTTTAGTTTTAGGAGGATATTAAAGTGTTACGATAATTTATTGTTTTATTTTGATTAAGTTTTTCATGAGGTAAGTTTAAGTTTTCCCTTTGTCAAAAATTCGAAGTAGCACTTTCATTGACAAGAAAAGTGGCAAGTGTTGTACCATTTTGAAATCTAGACTAAATGGGCCATCTTTTGAAATAACTTGCCAAGGGTAGTGTGGTACATTTTTTTTCCATCGTGGAGTTAACTTTGACAAAGTTAACTGACAATAATTTTGTTGTTTAGCCTATGCCACAGAAATCTTGTTTTTTTTGCATAAACCAAAAATGAAATTAACCTATTAATAAATACGATTACTTATATGAATTAAACTTTTCATAGGTACAGTCAACAGCAAAAGTAGATGATCAAAATCAGAAATTCAATACTAATAAACGGAGTTCGCGTCAGAACTGTGTGGCGTACTAGTAGTAAATATTTGGTATAATTTACAATCACATACTTTTGAATCACTTCGATGCCACACTGTTCTGACGAGAACTCCGTTCATTAGTATTGAATTTCTGATTTTGATCATCTACTTTTGCTGTTGACTGTACTAAAACCAACAGAAAAACAAATAAATCGAAAAATAATATAAAAATTCAACTTATAGGCACCATAGTCTGCGCGCGGAAATTATCTATCAATGAATTTGTACCGACATTCAATCCTCTGTACAATCGACTGTAAAAAAAGAGTTTTTGTGATAAAAGAACAGATTTCTGTGCCATAAGAATCGTGTCCTCCGTTTGTCTTTTATACCCTGTTTTTGTCCACACGCGGTAAAAAAAAGTCAGCCGATATACCGCGGCTGACTGTGAAGTTAAAGAGCCTATAGCCTTCCTCAAGAATTGGGCTGTCGAATACAAAAATAATTCATCAAATCCGACTGGTGGGTACCTAGTTCCAGAGATTACCCCCTACTTACAAAAAAAAATTATAACTTAGCCATGAGCCCCTCAAAGATACCTAGGTAATGCAAGGACTGAATTCCATATTCATGATGTCGTGAATAGTCGCGATCACCTCAAGATCTTGAGACGTGTCGCATTTCGCATGGTTCCTATAAAAGATGCAACTTGAAACTGCACTTCCATCACCAACTAAGCCAACCATATACAGTGACCTACAAAAGACAGTTGACATGTTTCCACTTCAGCTGTGACGCCATATTATTATTTGAATTTAAAAAATATTTCAGCACCCTAATTGCACATCACACTATCAATCATTATCTGAATAATATTCAAGGCTAATCCATTGCTTCATAAGTTCGAAAAAGTCGTCTGCTTAGCAACGTAAATAACGCAATGAATGTTGTTGAACTGTCAAAACGAGATCCATTATTAGATATATGTATACTATACATACCGTACACATACATAAACTATTACTGTATTACGCAATTACCCCACAGGTAAACCTAACGAATTTGTTGATTATTTTGTATGGTAGGTAAACCATTGGTAGTTGAAAAAAACATTAGTTATAGTGTGTGTGTTCAAACATTTGGAACTAGAATTTTAAATCATAATGTGGCACAGCTGAAGCGGAAAAATGACAACTAAACATTACAGGCACTGTACCTACACGCTATACTGATACCATCTAAGAGATGTCAAATCTTTATTTATTACTAGCTGACCCGGCGCTACTTCGTTCGCGTGGTGTCCTACCCCCTACCCTACTCCTATCCTACTTCCACCTTACTCCTATCCTACTTCTACCCTACTCCTAACCTACTCCTACCCTACTCCTACCTTACTCCTACCCTACCCTACTCCTGCCCTACTCCTAACCTACTCCTACCCTACTCCTTCCCTACTCCTAACCTACTCCTACACTATTCAAAATCCTTAATTTAATACGTGCTTCAATTCGAGTGGACCTGAGTCTACCGTACAGAAGGGACAATCGTCAAATGTCTGACAGGAAAGTAGGTAGAACAGTTTATATGGGAAAATGAAATTGTTGTTTTTACTGCCTTCCTCGCATTTTTTTTCCATATTTTCTCATCGTTTAAACCTTCCCTGGACTACGACAAACATTTCAAAACCAAAATCAGCTAAATCGGCCCAGCCGTTCTCAAGTTTTAGCGACTAAACGAACAACGATTGATTTTTATATATATGTTTATAGATTGAAATTAACGCACACTGTTATGAATGACTATGAGAGAAACTGTGTACCTACCTACCTGTAACAATTATATTGGAACAATGAAGTAAATCAATATTGAACAGTCACGTTAGATTTAAGTTTTAAACGGTATTCTTTACCTACCAACCTAAACTATAAGTTTCGGTAGTATGTAAATAGTCTATCTATCATTGCATTCAGTTGTATCGGATTGGAAAACAGTTAAAGGTAGATACTGTAACATTTATTTGTCACCTATGGTGCCGACTGCGACTATAGGTAACACCTGTTCAATAAGTAGGAATATTTTAGGAAGGTCCCGACGTGTTTAGAATATGAGTGCGGCCATACAAGCTACGCTATCTCAAAATCAATTCGTCGAAGAATATAAAATCCTCGTTCTCATAAAATCGTTTCTTATCTTATCATCGCCGCAACAAACAGAGCATCAACTTCCCATGGTTTGGTTGCTTCAATAAATAAATTGGGCGCGGGGAATAAACCTACTTATCGCGCTTTATATCGGCTTGCGAACTTTGTAGAAAGTTGAAACGAACCTTTTATGTGATTGGAAAAAATAAACTCGCCACGACCAGGAAGGCACTAAAGGGAAAAGGCCTATAATCAGCAGTTGGTGGAACAAAGCTGTCTGATGATTAAATTAATTGCAAAATAATTAGAAGTTCCTACGAGAACCTACCTACCTCCTGCTACTCCCTTGCTAAAATAATTAATGTCTAGGTATTTATCCAATTACTAATTAGGTTTAAGTATGAAACCTAACTACTCTTAAAGCTTGGGAGTAAAATTTTAATTAGGCCGTTTGAGATTTCACCCGCAGTGTTATTTACTTACTTAGCGCGACTAACAGCCTTTCTCGGAATAAGCACTGGTGTAAGCTTATTACAGTCTGTCTACTCCCAGGACCTTTGTAACGGTGTGTGTAGATACCGAGGAGATACTATAACATTGTTTATTACTCAGCAAAGACGAATTACCTACTTATGTGTCTGCGTGGGATTACGTACAATGTTTTTTTACGCATATAAAGGTATAAAATATCTCTAAGGTACGGACAATCTAAAACTTTACAAGAAAAATAAATTCGGGCACTTAATCACATAATCTTAAATCAATCTGATGCGCAAACTAGGTGTGGGTGGGATGTGTATGCGAGTGATTTGGGTGGTTCACTTTATCAAGTGGTGCACTGTCCTCACCTCGAGTGTCGGAGGCTGCACCCGGAGCACAGACACACAGAGAACACGGTCGCGCGCCGCCCGCCTGCCGGCACACTGCCGCCGCCGCGCCGCGCCGCCAGAGGGCGCGCTACGCACTACTGCCTCCCGTTCCCATCGATCCACCCTTCATAACACCACCGCATCCCTACACCCCGTAACGCTCTATCCCCCACAACATAGAGCCCCAATTACTCGCACTTTAGGGTTATGTAGCTGCTGTCGGCAACCACCGATGACGTGGCTGAGCTCCGTTATGATGATTGCAGATGTTACTTTCTTGACAAAGCGTTTATAAAATGCCGAATTACGAATTACTCACTTAACCCTTTGATGGTTCGAAGTTTATTGCATCATCTATTATTGCTGATATTTTGCTGAGTGATTCGAGACCAGTAAAATAACATATCACATGAATGCATGTCGAAAACCAGCAAAGAATGGGATAGGATATTTAACATTAAATAAATACAAATGTTTTTAACAAATAATATAACTTTATTTCATTTAGGAAAATGTAACTCATAAAATCACAACAAATACATGTACATTTGTCATCACAACATACGATGGTTACTTTACATTTCATTCATTTACAATATCTACTTAATATTAATTGACAAATATATTCATATATTTTTATACAACAGAAATTATTATATGTATATCATTATAAATATGATATGTTGCATCACATTTATATACTTATCTCTCTCTTAACATCATGTTTTACAATTTTTTTATACCTTCATTTAAACTGTATATTTTTATATTAAAGTGGCTCCCACTTTATATCTTAACCAAGAACACGTAACACAAAGATTAAATAAGAATATTAAGTATATAAAAATAAATAGGTATGATGTTTTAACAATTGGCGGAAGTTAATAGTACTTATTATTATTTTAGCAATTTGAATACAATAATATTTACAATTACTTTGCTAATGTATTGAATTGTTCGTACAAAATGTCGAAATCATTTATGTAGCAACACATAGTGTCGTTGTACTGATGGCAACAACTGTATTTAAAAATAACAATAACACATTTTTTAGTAATAAGAAGCTAATTACTTCGTAAATAAAGACGTTTATGCTTTGTAGGCAAAATCCCTTTGCCACTCGAAGATTCAAATGTGTAGTCAAGAACTTTAATGGAAATGAAAACTTACTTGTCTGTTGAACGAAACGAGTTATACCTACAGTTTTTACCTACACTTTTTGTTAATATAAAAAATGGCTTTTTAGTTAGTTGAGGTAAAAAAATGTGTTTTACATAGCTAAGTAAAAAAGAGAAAAAATATGTCTTCTTAATGACAATGTATGCAGTAACTATATCATTATTAAATACAAAATGGATTTACAATAACCATAAATGAAGAGCGATTAATTTTATTTTTAGTAAAACAGAGCACCCTTCAATTATATATCTCCTTACACAATACGTATTAAATACTCAGGAATATGTTCCCACAAAAACTCTACGCACTTTGTTTTTTCTACATTTTGCTAAATATAAACACATTTGTACATAACGGTGACTTCAATGACTGTCAACACTAACAATCGGTTTCTGAAAGGCTTATATAATAACACAAAAATTTGCTGACAGACTGTTAAGCTAACGACTGCTGTGATTGTAGTAATCAGCAGTATAATGTTCCCACTGCTGGGACACAGGCCTCCTCTCTGTGAGCGGGTTCACGGTCTGGCAGATGTCACATGTCTTCGAATTTTTGGTTCTAGGACATGCCGGTTTCTTGTCTGTAATTGGCTGACAGAAATAACAACATCCAATCAAAATATTTGACAGTCTCAGCAAAGTTTTGTGTTAGAAGTTCGTTTTTTGGAAGAAACCGACATAGGTACATAATATGTTTGCATTAACAATAATACTTTATATTTTTCTTATATAAACACAACAGCAACTATTACGCAATGCTATACTTAAATGAATGAGAGAATAGTTTCATCTCCACGTTAGCTACATTTTTAAGATAAATACAAAACATTAACACTAAACTCATAATTAATAATAAGTAATCCATCTATTTACTTACATACAACCCTTCAAGTAGTAGGTACATGTGCACAAGAGAAAAATTCGAGTAAATAATAGCCAATTATAATTTCAATTTTATTTTTTATAAATCATCTAAAAATAACTCTTTAATTTTATTTAATAAATTGTTTTATCATTAGATTAGTAATAAAAAGTTAAAAACACGTTCAAAGCCAAAAATGCGATTTACGATACACAAACACTTAATACGCAATAATTGAGGAAGAAACTTTACAGTCATGGCTATTTTTATAAGTTATAAAATAGTAAGTTTTAGAAGCACTATCTAAAGATTTTATGGAACACTTTTTTTATTGAAACTGTCGGAATATCATTGTTACAAAACGTTCGTGTACATGTACTAAAAAAGGTTAAATGGAATAAAATATCGAGGAATGTAAATATTTTATAATACTTATCAAAGCTGAAATTGTAGACGCATTCAAATAGATGAGGCAAAGCTCTCAAACTATTATAATTATTTTTTTAAATTCTTTCTATAAATATTTTATTTACTGCATTTTATGTCAGTAGTAATCCCCGATTTTTATAATACCGAACGTGAAACCATAGACAAATATTTTGGTTCTTTGGGGACACTTTATTAAATTGCCTAAATATACTAGGTATATTATATAGTAGTATAGTTTATAATATCATACATAATATATCGTAGTGTATAATTAATTTAGGGTTTTTTTTTTATCTAAATTGGCATTTTTACGGAAGTTACCTAACCACTATTGTAGGTACCCCATAACTCTTGAAGCTATGAAGTGCAGTACTGACTGTTTCACTTCTTGGAATAAACAATTATAATATGTATATTATTTACAAGTTATAGTATACACTAGTATAATATTGATAAAGCCCATGGGAAGTTAAGAACAATGGTCATTTAATTCTTTCATTGGGGCAGAGTTTTACCTGTTTAATATTTATATTAATTAGAAGACATGTGTTTAATAAAAGCAATCCATACAGTCAAACATATTATAAAAAAGTAACATAGATAATATTGTACTTTATATTGACAGCATCAAAATAAATATTATTGCTGTAGTCGACAACCCGTCTTGCTACGCTAAAAATGCTTGATTGTACTAAATATATTTGTGATGATTATTATTAAGTTTCGACTTTTTTTTTCTAGGTTTATGTTTTTTTGCGGTGTGAATAACATATTAATTATTATTCATACCATTTACAACCTACCAAGCATTTTTAGTCTTATTGCGCCTAATTGTTAGGACTAGTTAAATCACCTTAAAAAGACAGGATTTTTTTTTTGGTCACTAATTTTATATCAGCTATCGATGACTATTTTCACATTTATAATAACAATAGAACAAACATCATCACTAGACTTCTTTCAAGAACGTCGTTGATAAACATTTAGGCACAAACCTATAGCACCGTCTACCTAAGGAATTATTGCAACCACTAGAACGTAAGAAAAATGTCCAATTTCAATTTCAGGCTTCGTTTCAAATGTCAATTCATTTCGCACCATAATTTGGTCATTATTTGGGTTAAATACGTTTCAACGTTCTTGAATTTCTGACGTAAAAGAATTTAATTTTCACACAACCCACAGGAATGTCGTAGAAAATATCGTCATAATATGTAGGGAAGGCAAATTAATTGTACCGTGTAAGGTGCACAGTACGCAATGCTGGCGCTGATCGCGATGGAGGCGCTGCGTGCGCTCGGGGGCGGCGCCTCGGGCGGCGGGTGCTATAACTCGGTCTCTATCCATTGCTAGTCGCCCCGGCGCAGCCGCCTCGCCGCCGCGGTGTTGAGGCGGTACAGCCACACCTGCAATAACAAACGAAAAATATTACAAAATTGTAAATTATAAAATACTAGGTACTACTTTCGTTGGCATCTGACTGCAATCGGCAAAATCCCTCTTTTTCTCTATTCATGTGACAGTTAAAGCTTCAGCTACACTGCGGCGATTATTTTAGACGCCAGTGCCATCACTGTCATGTTGCATTTGAACATAATTTAATTATCGCTACACGTCACTACTGTTTATGTTTATCGCTTCACGAGGCATCTGTGTGACGTGCTTCACATTTAGACCATGTCGCGTGTTATCGACACGCCCGGTTTAGTTATTGATAACTCACACCAGCTTAGGGTGTGTGTGATCGTAATCATAGTGCAGTGTATTTACACTAAAAAGTGTGTAATGTGCCTAAAATCCGCAGTGGCTGGAAAAAACTACCAACGATAAATAGGCAGCCACCGATATAAGACTTTTTAGTAATATTTCAAAGATGCTGTAGCTTAGTAGATAGATAGTACCTATTGTTCAAGAAGGAGGGCTGAGTGTTGTGGGGTGCAACTTAGGAGAGTTCTATATCCAGCAGTTGAATCGACAGGCCGATTTGATTTATTGATGCAACTAATTTCTTTGTCTTCTACTGATTTTCTAGATGAGTATGTTCATATTGTGTGAGGCCCTTTGTTAGTGAAGATGTGATTGGCGGACGATCATATTATTATTTAAGAGCTCCTACGCATAATGTGTTGTAGATACCATTTTTTCCGCAACGGTAAATGCGGTGGCTGAGCGATTGATTTCTACGCTACTGGTCAGATTCGATTTCCCCACGGAACAAATATTTGTATGGCCTACAGATATTTGTTCCGGGACTGGTTGTATGTGCATGTAAGATTGGAGTTTGTAAACCCATGATGCAGGAGAAATTCCCAGTGGCAACGTTAAGAAAAAAAGGAACATGCACCTTAAATGGGGCTTAATGTTAAAAACATAACAAGACCTATAAAACAAAATAATAGTTTGCAAATAAAATAAAGAAGCATCACAAAAGCGATAGGATGACATTCAAAAAATCCCGCCGACTACACCCGTTTGCAAATGTATGGAAGTTGTCTAGTGATCGTCGATCCCTTTCGTTGTACGTCACTCACCCTTACAGGTAGGTAACCCGATGTTAAAGCGAGGACTGAATATCGGAAGGCTGGGCACCCACATGCGAACCGATATCGTCAGAGTGTCATCACCTGACCATCTGTAAGCCAACCGTGGGTATTACGGCTAGTTCGCCCTTCGTGCAACGTAGTTATATCATCTTAGGCGACATGACCAGATAATCCCTGTGTTTCCTGTACGCAAGTCAGCCATAAGAACATCGTTTGGTGTATTACAAAGTATCATATTAATTTGGTCAAGTGTTAGAATTCCTTTCAAGACACGAGTTTGGCTTAAGACTATGTCCACGGTGTATGCTTGCCAAAATATATTTTTACTGGTAGAAAATAAACCGAGACAAAGTCTTGAGCCATGGCGGAAAGCTTGTTTTAACACGTCATAGTGTACTTCGTAAACGATACTCACTTGGAAGAGAATAACGACGTCTAACGAGACTTGAAGGCTGCCACACAACCAAAACTGAGGAGGGGCCTCCCTTAAAACGAAGTATGCAGTCTTGAATACGTCACCACACGTCCACATTATCACCATGCTTACGCTGAAATAAACAAATAAGTTAGAATTATAGGCATCACATTAAAATAAATGACATTGTCTTTTGTCTTGATGTTGGATACCAATGATGATTAGTCTATACATTGTATTTGTCACACAACGACGACGTTGGTCCTGCGCCTGATCTCTCTCCGGTCGGTGTCGGATTGCCGTCCCATCGGACTATGAGAGTGAGGGAAGAGGGAGTGCACCTGTGTCTGCACACACACTTATGCACTATATATCTCCCGCAAGATGGCTAGTCTCCGTTGAGATAGGCTGTCATGGTCGAAATTCGGTCTGGAGGACTTCACACAAAATTAGTATGCTTTGGTGTTCGTCTTTACATAGCAATCCACATGGTGTCTGCGGATTGCTAAGGGCACCCTTTCTAAACATTGTGCCGTAAGCATTTGCCTTTCTATATTTAGTCACCACTGTAAGGGACTCTTAAGAGGCCTAAGAGCAGCAGTAGACTGGTAGTGGAAGCTGATGTAATGATATTAAGTGATGTTTACCTCATGCCCTCAGTACTTTTGTTTTTGTGATTTTTGGCTATCTGAGGTGCACCAAGCATGGCCTCGGTGAACAGCGCGAGGAACCCGATCATTTCCACGAACGGCGCGAATTCTATTAACAAGTACGTGATCGCCGCGCCCAGCACCGAGAATACCAACATACAGTCTACATAGCTCTGGAAGTCCGTCCAGGCCCAGAAATACTTTCTTTCCATATCTGAAACAGATATAACAACAATGTTGTTTATTGAGGCTCTACATTAAATGATAGCAAATATAATTTGTATACCAACCACACCATATTAACAATGCACAAACTACAATAATTATTTTAAGCTAGTTAGTAGTGTAATTTGTTAATACATTTATAAATACCATTGAAGTAGGAAATCATGCCGAAGTAAATGACATCAATAAATAGATAAGATATCTGACACGAATTTGACCCAGTCGTGACTTCTTAGATACCAAATAAGTTGTATAATTATAAGTGCATTGAACCGAGGTTAGCTACACATTCGTATAGCGTAAAAATATATTATAATGGTATGACATTTGACCTTGATGATAAAAGCAGCTATCAATGGATACTACGACTACTTAATTTGACTTCATTATTACATACATACGCCATTTCCATTCATTATATGAAACACTGAAAACATGCAACGGAAATATGAAAGCATATAAAAGCAAGGTGATCATCACAAAGAAAGTTTAATATCCCAGATCATGTAACAAATACACTGTAAACTCCAAATAATATTGTCAAAGCATGGGGTTTGCTGAAACAAAAACAGTAATGGTGACTTGCACATAGACAAACTGCAGCAATCCTTATGACATGGAGGAGAGAGCTGGCACTCACCATAGAAGCGATGAGGCTTCTCGCCGCCGGCGATGCCGCTGCGCTGGTCCAGCCAGCGTGCCGTTTGATCCGGCTGGGCTGAGCCGTTCACACAACACAACAGTATATATAACATGAAAATCGCACCTAATTTCACCATCAATCACACCAACCACCAAACAGAACATAAAATAATGTTAAAGTAAAATTATCCATAGCAAATAAAAATAATATAGAGGGAAGTTAGTGGGTTATAATATGTCTCTCATATCTTGATATGATTGAGGAGAAATAAAAAGAAAGCAAATATATACCAAGAAACAAAACCAAAAGGGTTAAAATATACTGTTGTTTAACTACAGGGTTTATAAACCATATGTTTAATTAGCAATAAATAGTAGGTTGCATATAGTAATTACAGTGCAATGTTGTATCAAAGATTACTATACTTAATATTGAAAATAAAACTATAATCACACTCGTGGGGGTACTTATAAATACCAACCTGTGAATATTCTCTCCCTTGCCCTTAGGATTTGGTTCTTTTTTCGTACATTTACACACAGGTGTATCATGACAAACATTGTGATATTCATTACTATGCTTTGGATCAATAGAGGCAACTCATATCGTTTACCAAACCTGAAAAATAATTGGTTACTTACTTTAAACATTTTATTACAATATTAGCGAGTCATGTGATTAATAGTTCTTCTTTGATGTTTTGTTATTGTTTAAAACAGAAGTGAATCATGATGACTGGCAATTCTCTAGGAACGTTTAAATCTTAAAAATTTGCTATTAAGAGCTAATTTTTCAATCAACGGAAACAGTCTAATCATTCCTATCTTAGTGCCAGCAATAAACTTGTGTCTTGATATCAATATTTATATGTTACTATTTAAACATACTGATAAAACATACAGTTTGGTACTATAAAAGAGTACCAATGTGGATGCTAATCATACGTAGAAATATGATGGAAATAAAAGACAGATGTCACTTGGGATGGGTAGCTTTTATTTCTACTAGACCAATTACAGGCACTTTTGAATTGTCAAAGGGTCGGTCAGTCAGAAAGATGAAGCTAGTTGCCCATTCCAAAGCGTATTATGTATTAAGGAGAAGTTAGGGCAAGAAACTCCATGTTGCTGTAAAGCCTCCTTAGGGCTCCTGTAGCAACTGTTATTCTGTTTTTTTATAGTTTAGGAAATTGAACAATAATACTACCAACTGGCCAAACATAATGGTAGTGGTAATATTAATTTATTCGTTATTAGATGATGGTATTAAGGCTGATAATGATTATGATGAAACATACCAAAACAATATCCTTAGAGTATTTGCTATGAGCAGTGCTAAACAAACGTATAAAGAGAACCCTTCGGCATCTTGTGTCCTCTTGATTTGTCTATACTGTGGGATGTATGGGGCGACGCCACCAATTATCATAGCACCAGCTGCTCCCCATCCTACCAGATGGCCCACAGTAAGCCCTAACTCGTCCGAAATTATCCAATCCATTGTTTCGTGGATATTATCAACAGTGGAATATTAAACTATCACATTAATATTCTCTGTTAAATATTGCAAGTGTACCACATGAATCACAAACTTCATATTTATTATTACTTTACATTACATCCGATTTTATTAGAGCAATCATAAATCGTCCAAGTTACCGCTTGCAACGCAAATCGATCGATAAAAATGAGTCGCGTTTCTGGTTAATTTTAGACTAATAATTACATGATGTGACTTCTCTTTTTTAAATATGAGTAGAAAGAGACCAAATCAGTCTTATAGCTTTAAATGCTAGTTTTGTTGTTTTGGAACGCATCATGAATTGTCAATGTCGTTATGACACCAAAAAGTTCTGTTCAAAAATGCAATGGCCGATGGCGCAAGTTCAGTCTCATGTCAAGCCTGTATTACGTTTTGAACAATAAGAATTGATTATTTGAATTCGAATGATTAATAGGCGAGTATGAGCAGTAAAATATTAAACGATTTCTATAAAAAAAGTAATGAACTAAAAGTTAAAAATGTTTTTTTTTTCTTCTATGGCAAAGAAAATAATGTTATTAGCTTATCAGCTGTTAATGACATTAGCTGTCGTCATGTCACGATGAAATTTTCTGACAATTTTATTTTTGTAAAAATATTTACAACCTCTGAGACCACTGCGGTTTTTTTTCCCGTAAACAAAGCTGTGTAAACTATGACTTTAATATCCAAATTCTTCACAGTTTTGCGTACTACTAACAGAGTCGAATGTGTTCCTGCAATTCTGCAATCATCGAAGATTAGATATGTCCGCTGTTATTCAACCCGAAAGGAAAGCGGCTTGGCTAGGAGTCAAGAGAGAAGTGAAGTGACTACAGATGTCCGACCTTTAGGAGAAAAGATCAAAGAGACGACTAAGACTGCAACATATACTGGAATAATTTTATTGGGCGCTGGTGTTACTAGTGTCATCTTCTACTATGTGTTCCGAGAGTTGTTTTCAAGTAATAGCCCCAACAGCATTTACTCAGAGGCACTAGCAAAGTGTAAAAATGTGAGTAGAACACAGATTTCATAATTTCACCTCTACACTGTTATTCATAATTTGGTTTATTTTGGTAAATTATATTATACTAGCTGCGCCCCGCGGTTGCACCCGCATAAGTTTCGATTCCGTAGGAATATCGGGATAAAAAGTAGCCTATGTGTAAATCCAGGGTGTCGGCTACGTCCATACCTTCATCAAAATTGGTCCAGCCGTTTGAGCGTGAAGAAGTATACAAAAATACAAACACACACACACTCACAAACTTTCGGCTTTATAATATTACTGTGATTTGGACAATATTGCTGAACCTCTTGAATTATGTTTTTTCAGGACCCTAGAGTGGAAGATGCTTTAGGAGCTCCAATCAAGGGTTATGGAGAAGAAACCACCAGGAGGAGACGCACTCATGTCAGTCATGCTGTGTATGAGAAGGAAGGGGTCAAACACATGAGGATGAGGTTTTACATCAAAGGAATAAGGAACAAAGCTGTTGTTGAACTTGATATGAAGCAGGTGAATCCACAAAAATCCTTCCTCATACATCTTCTGCCTGACCTTGTCCCGTGTTATTACAGGACAGCATACTCGTATATGTTTTCCTATTCCATTTTCCCCTGTTAGATATTACTATGCTATCCAAGTAGTGTTATGCACACATAAAAGGTAATACAGGCTGCTGTCCACAACTATGGGTCAAAGAGCCTTTTGGGTGTGGGTGGTAAAATGGATTTTTTGTTCCATCTCCTCTTCTCATGGAAGGCCAGCAACACCTTGATATTACTGATAATCTTACAGAGGGTACCTAGGTTACCTAAGTAGTATGGCCTTTATGTGGCAACCACCTGACAGTTTAGAAGCACATAAGCTGCTGTGTCATCGTCCTCCATACAGGCCCTGCATGTCAGACTCCTATGACAAAGTGGTGTTTATTCAATGGCCCATGGTCAGTTATAGTTGCTGTAGCTGTATGCAGCTGTTGTTTAGATATTCAGAGAGCCTGTTTCGTGAGACGTCCTCCTAGTGATGCGCGAGTGCGACCCCCCTCTGGCAAGTTTGTAGACTGCATCATTGCTTATGTTCTATGTTACGGGTTTGGTTTCCGCACTTAGTCCTTCAGGTGGACCATTGTGCGTGGGCCATGGCGGCCGTCGGTGGTTATTCCAACCAGCCCACCTTCCACCTTCCTTCCAGAAGCTGATTAGGTCTCCTGGTCTGTCGAGAACATCTGTGTAAGATCTGGGTGTCTGTCTCGAGGGTTTCTGATCTATCCGAATCTGGGTGACGCCTGTGCACTCAAAGAGCACATGCGCGACGGTGTCATCAGCTCCATGCAAGCTCTGCACAGGGGGCTGTCCGTTATGCCTAACGTGTGGAAGTGTTTGTTTATTGAGCAGTGTCCCGTGATGGTTCCCATCACCAGGCGCAGGCCTTTCCTGTCCAGGCGTAGTAATCTTTTGGTTAGCTTGCCATCTAATGATGGCATGGCTTCCTTGGACTTCCTGCAGCCTGGTGACAAGGACCACCAGTTCTCTGCTTGTGTGTGGGTGTGCTTCTGTAGCCACCTGCGTAGTTGATTGAAGGGGATGGGCACGACTGGTTCCGGTCCGTAGACTGGCGTGCTGGATGCCCTTCTAGCCAGCTCGTTAGCCGCGTCGTTACCTAGTGATCTACTGTGACCTTTTATCCATTGTAGTGTCACTGTATTGCGGTTCGATACAGTTACCTGTTCAAGCGTCTTGTGACATTCTAGTATTAGATTTGATGTGATGCATCCCATCTTTAGGGATTGGAGGGCTGAGGCGCTGTCAGAGAGTATACGAACACGAGAATCCGTAACTCCCGTAACCCACACACTTAGCTTGGTAGACCGTGTTGAGTATTCCTAGCGGGCTGGATATGTTTATGTTGAGGTCGTGTGAGAAAGCTCCGACTCCAGTTCCGCAGTCGGCCTTTGATCCATCAGTGTAAACTCTCAGCTCTCCCGGGCCTGAGTAGTCGCACTGCTCCTCTTTAAGCACTATGTTGTAATGCTTTTGGAAGCAGTATTGCTTAGCTGCTTTGTCGCAGGGTGACGTCATCATTGGCTTCCGTTTGATCGCCTCGCCCTTTAGGCGTATGTGCTTGATCCTCGAGTCTTTGCTTAGGGTTCCTGATGTATGGAGTCTGAAGGCAGACAGGGCCGCCTCCTCTCGGACGATGAGGTGTAGGGGAGGCAGTCCAAGCATAGCCTGTAGGGCAGCGGTGGGTGCAGTTCTCATGTAGCTATTGATTGCCACACAAGCAAATCGCTGCAGCTTTTCGAGATCTTTTTGGGTTGTGCTCAGGTCTGTTCTTGGCCACCAGACTAGTGAGCCGTCAGCCGTATGTGATAATTGGTCGGATAACTGTGGTGTAGAGCCAGTAGGTGACCTTGGGGCTAATCCCCCAGATTTTCCCAAGCATTCTCTTGCATTGCCACAGGGATATGCTGGCCTTTGTGGTGATGTAGTTGATGTGTTTTGCCCAGTTCAGCTGTTTGTCCAAAAAGATGCCAGGTATTTGGTTTCAGTTGATAGGCTTAGGGTAGTGCCAAAGAATCGTGGAAGTTGTAGTGTAGCAAGTTTCCTCTTTTTTGTGGAGAGGATCAATTCGGTTTTTGTTGGGTTCACTGATAGTTGGTGTGTACTACACCAATTCTCTACTATTTTCAGTGCCTGGTGCATTAGGTTGCATAGAGTGTTTTCGTGGGTGCCATTTATTATTATGGTTAGATTATCGGCGTAGCTTACGGTAAAGTAGCCTTTATCGTTTAGTGCCTTTATCAGGCTGTCTACAAACATCATTGCTTAACAAACCGCTATGTCGTTTGATCCATTGAATGGTTATGTTATTGAAGCCCACCTCAATCAAAATCCCCAATGCACATAAACGCCTGTAGGTATACAAATAAGTTTGTTTTTGTTGCAGAATGAATATGGAAATTATTTATGCCGTTATTTGCTAGTGCAACTAGATGACTATTCTGCCAAGACCTTTATTATTGAAGATAATAGGGCAGAACTGGACAGCAAACACGACCTGGGAAGTGCCTTTTCCACACTCGCATTAAACCAGTGAAAACCTTGGTCAAAGTTGTAAATTGTAAAATAAACTTAGATTTAAGTAGTATTTGTTAAATGTTTATAAATTGAATAAAAGTAGCATACTTTTAGAAAAATCTTTAATTTATATTTTATGGAACTTCGACTATCATTCAACAAGGGGGTAAACTGGACATTAATTTACACATTGAGCCAAACTTGGAATTATCAATCACCAATAGCAGCTGCCAAATACAGTATACACAACACTCATGCATTTGTACAGGAAGACAATTGTTTACTTTGCTTTAATTGTTCCACTATCAGGCATAATAATTATAAAAAGTACTTCTTTTTCACTGCTGAATTCTCTTTTTTCCAAGGCTGTATTTCCCAGGCCATAATTAAACGGTTATTGAATACAAACATTTTAATTTTATTAAATATCCAATAGAAGACAACAACCAGGGAAAGATACTGAGGCCATGCCCATTTTAGTTCTTGAATCAAACTTGGAATATATTTGATTTCCATTTCTGGCACTCTGAGACTTATCTGTATTTGCATTGAGCCAGTATGCCCATTCTGACTTCTTGAATATAGTGTTTTGGTATGTGTTGTAACTGCAAAAATAATAACAATTTATGATTTTGTTGTCATCACAAAGTTTCCTTCATATAAATAATATGTAAAGAATTAATATTCATTTATCTTACCGTCTCTCATAAAATAGTTCTCCAGGATGTGATCTATTGCATTCTCTTGAGTGTTTTTATCAAAATTAAATACGGAATAGTTATATTTAGTATGTATTAGGTTTTGTTTGCAGGGCAAATGGGATGTTTGGTAGAATTGAAGATCAGCAAAATATTTGAACCCAGAAGGTGGTGTTGCAAACTCTTTGTTAATTACAGCCAAACTTTGCATGTGCATGGGACAAATTGACTGAAACAAAAAGTAAGATGGTATGTAGGTACCTAAAATAATTGTTTGCAGTAAAACTAAATCAAAACCTAATTGTTTTTTGGCTGAATAACAGGACCTTAAAATGTTGGAACAAAAAAATTAAGTACCTTTAATTGAAAATCTAGATTTAACATTAACATTAAAGATGTTAGTGTCCTTTCCTGTGGCAAATTGAGATTGAATTTGAAATCTAATAAATCAGTCTTGCCATTGCCACTCATATCATATTCTTGCACCTAAAAAAAGAAGATATTTTTATTTACTTAGTAATGGTACTTAATTACATAAAATTTGCATAAAATATAATGCACATTGCACAGCACATTACTTGGAATTCCGCACAGTTCTCTTCATTTTTCATTACATTTGCATATTTTCCATTAGTTTCACCACATGCAATAGGTTTACTGGGGTCACCAGCTTCGGCTTCGAGCAGGTACTCATACGCGAAGTGTATTACTGGTTGCTCGTAAAAGCTGTGGGATCGTAGCCAAAACCCTAAAATAAACCCTCAGAAATAAAGAAATCCGTCAAGAAATGAAGACACATAGAACTAATATTGCTTGAATGCTTACCCCTGCCTCTATATGCTATTATAAACGGTAAAATGAGGTTTAGTATTGTGGTAGTCAAAGTAAAAAACGTTGCTACAGAAAAAAAGCAACTCACATATTGCACTTTGACATTATAACTAAACAGGTTATAGAAACCCATTCTTTATCCATTTATGAGCCAGAGAATGTGCCAAACATTACAATGGTCTATGAGAATCGTAAAATATTGGGATTATATCACAAGCATTTGACATTTTGTTTTATTGATCAACAACAAACTGTTGCTAAGCAACGAGTCACAAGTGTTGCTACACCAAATATTTTGTTTGGTTTTGATTAAACATTGGTTTTGAAAAAATTGAACTACGAAATTAGTATGTACTTTAAAGTACGGTCAATCGCACATGCGTGGTAACAATTTGATATTGACTGTCTGTAGCAAGGTCTACAGTCCTTTCACATATTTAATTTCTAATCGCACCACTGTCAAAATCCCAGTGATTTTTATTGTGCGCTACTATTATTTCTAACGTGACGATATTATCGTAGACGTCCACATCACGGCATTGATTCGGTATCGACACAATAACAAAGGGAATTGAAACAAATGAAGACGCTTTTTCCGCCCACGCTAACGTTATAACGTGCACGTATTTCCATGCATTTTATGGACAGGGACGTGAACGTCACGTTAGAAATTATAAAAGCGCACAATGTCATTATAATATGGTCGCTGTTGGGTTTCTGCTAAGTAGGTACTGACAAGTCTTTATGGTTATAAAGTAACGAAAATAAATATTACCACTGTGATTTTCAACCGAGCCTGTGGGGTTGCAGCTGTCAGAGGTGAAATAACTGAAAGGAATGTAGATTTCTAGAACGGAAAGGTTGAAATTCCTATGGCAATAGGTATTTCAATAAAAAAAAAAACCTAAATCTGAGTACAAATTCCGAAAAGATGTAAGTACGCACGGCGACATATCAAGCTATCCTACATTTCCAGTATAAGCTAAATTCTCATGTACCACTATATCAAGGCTTATTGGCAACAATAGTCCTGTCAGTGAGGATGGATCGATCCCAGTACAATGTGATATTTCCATTTTCGAGAACTGGGTCGGGCACATACCTGTAGTAGGTACGGCAAATCCGATTCTACAAGGTTGTATTTCAGAGCAAGTTGCTGATGGATTATCCTAACTACAAGATTATGTCTATGCAAGCAAGTACTCTTCGTTAGCTAGACGAGAACACCCGGAGATAATATGCCCGATTGATTTTTATTATTATTATTACAAGCTTTTATTTTGTTTCACCTGTCCCGATGTTGGCCTGTAATCAAATCTTGCAAGTTAAATTTGATACACTTCCCGGTTACCGATTAAGCTGAAATTTTGCTTGCATGTGTAAATCGGACGACATGGAGCTGATCTGATGATAGAACCGGAAGGTGGCCCTAGGAACACGGTCCCATCGAGTTTGGGCTCGTATGATTTGTCTTGACGAGTACTTTGGTGCTAGATGTAACCGGGGTCTGATGATGGAGCTGGAAGATGGCCATGGGAACTCGGTAATTAAACGACACAACCCCAAAGAGTTTGGGCTCGTATCATTCGTCTTGACGAGTAGGTACTTTGGTGCTAGATGGTAACCAGGGTCTGTTAATGGAGCTGGAAGATGGCCATAGGAACTCAGTAATTAAACGACATGATCCCATCGAGTTTGGGCTCGTTTGATTCGTCTTGACGAGTACTTTGGTGTTAGATAGTAAATTGGTAACTAAGGTCTGATGATGGAGCTGGAAGGTGGCCATAGGAACTTAGTAATTAAGCGACACAACCGCATCAACTTTGATTCATCTTGATGGGTGGACCGTTTTTGATGGGTGGTGAGTGGTTTGGTGGACGTGAATATCTATGCGACCCCATCTTTGGGAAAACAAGTTCGTTTGTTCATTAACGGAAATACACTGCTACGCGCTACGAACCACGCCGTAGTCAATCTCGCATCAAATATACTAAAAAGTTAAAAATAAAATTAAAAAAAAAACTTTTTAAGAACAAGCTTTTATTACTTGTTAATAAAAAATAAAAAAATTGAGAGGTGTCAAGGGACACACGGATGGAACGAAGTTTAAAGAGAGAGACAGACAGAGAAACACGCGCACGCCGCACGGCTTACAACTATAGCAAAAAGTGTCGTTCCAACTTTTGGTCTTAATTTTTTCCGTCCAAAAACTAAAAAGTTAAAAATAATTTAAACCTGATAAGAAAAATACCATTAAATAGTACCTACTAAATAAAAGTGTAAACAAATTATTACGTCAAAATAATGTTCTACACAATCATGAATTTATGTCAATGTCCGAACTCCGACCCATTGCTAATTGCTAATCCATTGCTTCATAAGTTCGAAAAATTTGTCTGCCTAACACGTAAATAACGCAATATGTTGTTGAACTGTCAAAATGAAATCGATTCCGATTGATCGTGTGTTACGCAATTAGGGTGCCGAATGCATAACGAAATTCAGCGAAACCGGCCGAATGGCGATATTGCTTTATCCATTTTCTATGTACTCGTACTACTATGTCTATTGTAACTTGGTATTCATCGGCTTACCGGGCGCTCAAAAGTAGCAAGCCATGTGACCTGAAGTGACGTCATGACGAATTTGTTTTGTATAGAAATTGAACTCACGGCAAGCCGCACGCGCCTACGAGTTATTTTAGAGCAAAATATTTTGTTGTTGGGATAGAATGACAAAAAATGTAAGTAATGTAGGCGTTTTGCAATGTTTTAATTTTATGGTGTACTAGCTTCTGCCCGCGGCTTCGCCCGCGTGGATGTCGGAAATTATCCCACGGGAACGTGCTAACAGGATAAAATGTACCTATGTGCTTCCCCAGAATGCCATCTATCTCGCGGGCCCTTTGTGGCTAATTACAATAGAAAACCAATTGTGTCTCATTAGTGGTGATTAAGAGGGTACCTATATTTGATATCTTTACCTAAGTACCTACCTAATTAAAAAAAAAAAACTCAATAACAGAAAATTAAATACGTACCTACCTAAATAAACCTATTTCTGATGATAACTAATCTAAACTCAATAAATAAGCAAAATCCCTAAAAACTAATATCTATACGAATGACTAATCCTACCTAATAGTATTATAAAATAACCTACGGTCACTACGTACACTATCAAATATACTACCTATACTTTAAAATTAAAATCTATACCTACGACTTATATAAAAATAAACCTAAATAACTCTAAAAACTAAAAGGAATAAAAATGAACTCCATTGCGGGTGACTTAACCTACGACAAACTTATTATTTGCGGTCGGTGCAGTAATCGGGTCTAGGGATCGAACCGCAAAATTAAGTTTGTTTTTTATTGTATATACTTTTCCGGGATAAAAAGTACCCAGTGTGGTGCCCAGGATATTAAAGAATAATTATACCAAGTTTCATCGTAATCGAACCGGTAGTTTTTGCGTGATGCCTGAACAAACAGACAGACAGACAGACAGACAGACAGACAGACAGACAGACAAAAATTTTTTTAATCACATTTTTGGGTTCGGTGTCGGTCTAGTAACACACCCTGCCATTTTTTTTTTAATATTTTCAATGTACAGAATTTTCACTTCTACAGATTTATTATAAGTAGGTATAGATTAAATACCTACAGTATGATAATATATGATTATATTTCAAATTTTCAATGATGAATTGACTATAGAGTGGCGGGCGGTATTCTGAATTTTCGAAGGGAAGCCGTTGGGAATCAGCTTGTTGCATGTTGCTTGTTGTATTTGTCTCTCCTTAATTTTTAATCCATCCAAAGGTTGTCTTTAAAAGATCGTTCTTAGCGATAAGACCGCCCATTGTGTCACCCTTTATAAAATGTTTTATATTTATTTTCTGTAATGTGTATGGTGTACAATAAAGAGTATTCTATTCTATTCTTGTTAGAGCGCCTCGCCACTGAGGTGTAATATGCTAAATGTTCTTTAATGTTCCATCAAAATGTAACACGCTTTTATTTAGTAGGTACAGACGCCAGCAGGTCAAGCTACGCGAAACTGTAAAATTTTCCCAATCAACTTTGAACCTAATACTTTTGCGATAAAGTTGAAAATCTATTAAAGAAATTTGTCAGATTGTAGAAGCTTGATGTGCTGGCGTCTGTACCTATATAATGCTATTTTTTTATCAGGTTTAAATTCTTTTTAACTTTTTAGTTCTTTTTATTAACAAGTAATAAAAGCTTATTTTTAAAAAGTTTTTTTTTCTTTTAATTTTAATTTGTTTTTTATTTATTTTATTTTAAAACCCATACACTATCATCACAGGCTTACCCAATACAATAGTGTAGTTATCGTTATAATACCTCGTGGTTGCAGTTTAACTCGCTACCTCGATGTCACCTTCATGTAAAACAAATGCATGCTAATAGACACGCACGCACATGCCACGCGCAAGGATCTAACTAACTGCGATACATCGCGGGTTGCTTGGGGGTTTACCTCGATGCCTAGGTGATTTTTTTTTTTTGTTTTCATATTGCGGTTCACGGCACGCATCGATGTGATCTGGTTCGAGATTGGTTAAGTGCCTTCACTCTCGGGTTCAGTTTTGTGAGTTAAATTGTGGATAAGGAGGTGCTACGTGATTTGATTTAATAATTCTGCTTTATGGGATAATCGGGAGAAAAACTACCACAAACAGATACGTTTCAGCCAGGTAATGGAAGAAAGTTGCTACAACATGTTCCTCTGGAGTAGATAGACAAGCACATGACTGTGCAACTGAGGTTTCAGGTGCGACTGAACCGACGTGTTCGCACCGCCATCCGTGTAGAAATAGCGAGTATCAACATCGAGATATCGAGATAGCGTCCGCGGTCGCGAGCATCTTCGGCATGCAAATTACCCGTACGAGTATTGTTGGTGCCACATATAGGCAACTGCACGCCAGTGGCAACACTATCGAAATTTTTTTTTCAGGTAGGTTATTCTTCCAGAGATAGAAGCGGGATTATCCCGAAAACCTTTCAAGATACCTCCATGACAAGCCGGTGTAGTAGAAAACATTGCTTTCGCACTCCTAGTTGCTAACTGTACTGTTGGTCAAATTGAACACAAAAGACGACTCGTGCATTTGGTAGCAGTGTCCGTTACCTTGCTTTATGTAAAACAATAGGTGAACATAGAATAGTGCGTGTTGTCTTTTAAAACGTGTTGTCTGAATAAAATATCAGAGATGTCCTATAGTTGAGCACAAAAGTGTTCTCATAGCTAGGTAATACTTAGTCTATTGTCCCGTTGTCTGACGATTTAAAGGGGACGTTGGGTTGTATTAAAGCTAAGGAATAATGCGGGTTATGGCGCAAGTTAGTGTGAGAAACACCAACAGGAACGGGACGTAGTCAAATAATGATACAACGATTATAACTGACTTATATTTCAGTTGAACTGCACATATAAAAATCAATACTTAGCACTAGGTACTTATTAAATTCAGCGTTGCCAGATTTTTTTTCGAGCAAAGCGGGGTTTTGTAGCCCTTTTAGTATAAAACGCGGGATGCTTTCGTCGAAAGCGGGACAAAAGAAAAAAAACGTAATTAATTGTCAGGTAAGAGAATGCGTTCCTTATACCTATCATTGCGACAATTCTAGTAGCTAATAAAGATCAATTTCGCAAAACACAATACGTGTTTGTATGAAACTGACAGGCGTCAAGAACGCATTCTCTCGACGCGCGACGCGCGGCCGCACTGTAGATTTTTTACTACTTACTTATAATTTATTTCAGTTTCAAATTAAGTTTACAATGATTGATGAGAAATAGTGGTAGAAAATGTATTTTATTACAAATATTTTACTTCAATATTTTATTTCTACTCTACTTAAATATTTTAATTCAAATAACAATATCTGTTTGGTTTACCCTGTAAGGTAAAGTCCAATTAAGTCTTCAGAGGAATATAATATTATATAAATAAGTAATACAAAAGGGAAAGGGTGTGATTACCGAGATGACGACTAATAGAGAAGTATGGAAGAAAAAGACGTTGCGCCGACCCCAAATAAATTGAGATAAGGACAGGAAAATGATGATAAATAAGATACACTTACGAATAACTTATTTATTTTTATATAAGTAGTAGTAATCTATTTTAGTCTTGCACACGGTGTAAATTTACTTGAGCATGTAAAGGTGTGAGTTACATCCGTCAGCTACCCACTCTGCCTAAGTGATTCGACAGTGATTGGACACAATATCCTACTTCCTACTAATATTAAACGTGAGGGTCGATGGATGGATGGATGGATGTTTGTTACTCTTTCACGCAAAAACTACTGAACGGATTTGGATGAAATTTGGCACACAGATGGTTTATAACCAGAATTAACATATAGGATACGTTTTATCCCGATATTCCCACGGGATCGAAACTTATGCGGGTAAAACTGCGGGGCGCAGCTAGTAGGTTATAAAATAGTTATTCTGATTCTATGCTAAAGTGGTACTGACTAAACTCTTGCAATATACTTTTATCTGGGACACACATGTAAACAAATTATTAGGTAAATACTTCTTTACACGATTGTACACCGTAACGCCCCGAGTATTAGTAAGCGTAGTAACTAGTTCTACGTAAGAGAGGTGTACTTGTTTTAACTACGAGTCAGTGAACATAAACAATAGCACTCCCAGAAGCTAGGCGCCTGCGATGTCAACTGACACCTAAGGGCGGTGAACGATCCTTTATGCCCACTAGTACTATATAAAGGTCCCGAATCTTTCCAACGACATCATTCGCTCTGGTGTCATCCCGGAGCACAGTGAGGTCCTATATCGGGACTTGAAATATTTGGATACACGTACAGCTTCTACGCAAGGATGTCTATGGTCCGAAGATCTAGTATGGACAGGATGTCCTCAAGCATGACATCCAGCATGACTGGAATGGGTTTGGGTGGAATAACTGGACTGACATCCGGTATGAGCACGCTGAGCTGCATGAGGGACCAGCAGATGACGATTGGTGGAATGCCCTCGAACTATGTTCCTGGGCTGTCTGCCTATTACAATATCTCCAGCTTCTGCCAGCGCCCTGGACAAACTCGTCGTTGGCCGATGCAGCGTGCCGGGCCTACTGCTCAGCATCGCCCGGGCCGCTCGCACAGCACTGGCTCGCTGCACCGCATGAAGCACTCAATGAGGAACAGCCCTAACACGCAGTATACTCACAACTTGATTTGCAAGATGGCTGACCAAAATGAACGCCGTCGCCGCCAGGACACCATGGAGATGATTCCTCAAAGTTATTATTCTCAGCAGCCACTGAAGGTAGAGCTCACTGAATTCTACTCCCGTGACAACTCGAAAGACCATCACACAGAGCAATATGACCTGGTGAATGATAATATCCTCCCGAACCCAGTTCTAAGGAGGGGCCAGAACTTCTTCTTTGCCGTTCGCTTCGACAGGACCTACGACAAGCAACAAGATATGATACGCATCGTCTTTTGCTTTGGTAAGTTATATATTTTTAATTTATCATGTACTGGTTTATCATCAGTGTACTACCTAACTACACAGTAGGTAAAATATCGTACAATATTCGAAAATCCGAAAGCACTAAATTGACTTCTTTTCGCAGGTCCTAAACCCAGCGTTACCAAAGGAACACGAGTAGTTCTGCCCGTGAACTGGAGCAACCAGCAGGGCGTCTTCCAACATTCCCGTGATATGATGGGAATGGGCATGGGTATGGGAATGTCCCGTATGCAGGATACTAGTACCAGTATGGCTCCTATGGGATCTATGGCTCCTATGGGATCAATGGGGACTATGGGCACTATGGGCACCATGGGTTCCATGGGGCCAATGGGAACTATGAGCACCATGGGAACCATGGGAACAATGGGCTCGATGGGTCCGATGAGTGGAATGAGAGAGACTACGACTTATGGAGTTCGTCGCAGTTCGTTCAGCAACGAGCCATTGCCCTTGCAACACAGTCCTCTAAGTCCGCATGGACCTATGGATCGCCCGATGATGGATCGCTATGGAGGCACAGCTCAGCATTCCACATTTGGTCGTGGATACGGTTCACGCCATGGCTCCATGCAGAACTTGGCGTCTCTTGCTCATGATATGGACAGATGGGACATTAGCATTCAGCGTCAAGATGGCAACACAATTACCTTCCAAGTACATGCACCGGCTACTGCTCCGGTTGGCGTATGGAACTGCTGGGTACAAACCAACCGCTTTGGCCAGCGCGACAACCGCCACGACTACAAATGCGATGAAGACATCTACATGCTATTCAATCCTTGGTGCCGGGAGGACCCCGTCTACATGGATAATGAATCATCCAGAAAGGAATATGTGCTCAACGAGCAAGGAAAAATCTGGTGTGGCACCTGGCGTCAACCGAAGGGTCGCAAATGGATTTACGGGCAATTTGATGACGTGGTGTTGCCTGCTTGCATGTACATGCTGGAACGAAGTGGCCTCGAGCATTCAGAACGCGGTAACCCAGTTCGTGTTTGCAGGGCGATTTCGTCGATGGTAAGTCTATATGAATTCAATTTTATAATATAAATATTTTTATTATTTAAATGACTATAATTATAAATAAAGGTTTAGGTCACAAAACTTTTTATACGCTGTATTGTGTTTTAGATAAATGCGAACCATGACGATGACGGGCTGATGGTTGGTCGTTACGACGGCGAATATAAGGACGGCGTAGCGCCTCATGCCTGGACCGGCTCTGTGGCTATCATGGAACGCTACCTCACCGATGGAGGCAGGCCAGTCGAATACGGCCAGTGCTGGGTATACTCCGGGCTTGTGGTCTCGATTTGCCGTGCTCTTGGTACTGGAATGTTAAATGCTTTGTTCTTGATTAGGTACTTCAAGAGTAACAGACAGTTCATCACATAATTTAATCTTGATTTTAGGTATTCCCTGCCGTTCGGTCACCAACTACGTGTCAGCCCATGATACGAACCGAACATTCACTGTGGATAAATATTTCGATCGCGATGGCAACGAAGTACCAAATGGACCTGATGAAGATTGCTATGATTCTTGCTGGAACTTCCACGTATGGAATGATGTATGGATGCAGCGACCGGATTTGCCGCAAGGTACCAAAAATACAAATTTTACAAAAAAAATTGTTCATAAACTAATCGCGAAGGTTAGGTAACTATTCTCGTTTTTTCTACTTTTACTTCAGGTTACAGTGGCTGGCAGATCATTGACGCCACGCCTCAAGAGGAAGCCGAAGCTGTATACCACTGCGGACCAGCTAGCGTTGAGGCTGTCCGCCGCGGTGAGGTTGGCTTCCAATATGATACTCCGTTCATGTATTGTCAGCTCAACGCAGAACTCTGCCACTTCCAAGAAGAGGAGAATTCCGAGTGGGGTTTCATTAGGATGGCTTCAAACCAGTATCAGTAAGTACATTACAATTGAAACTCTTCTACATTAGTATTGACGTACTCGTATGTATGTCATTTGTTACTAAATGTTATACCTACAATTTTATAGAGTTGGCCGCAAGATTCTTACGAAGAACCCGAACCGTGACGATGATGAAGGTGACAGTGACATGTTGGAGATCACACACGAGTACAAGACGGTCGACAGCTCATCTCCCGAGCGCCTGGCCGTTATCGCCTCGTGTCGCGGCTATCAGCGCCTGCAGCAATACTATGAATATCCTGATCGCAATTTCGAAGACGTTTACTTTGATCTTATGGACATTGACCTCGTGCCTTATGGGCAGCCGTTTGACTGCACAATGAATATTCAGGTACTTAGTTATAATGCAATGAAATGAATTTATATGCATCGTGAATTCGTGAATAGTTTGTATGTCATCCATCAAACTACATATTTACAATTTGGCGTTTTTCAACAGAACAAATCTCATGAAGATCGCACCATCTGGTGCGTGCTGACGGCTTCGTCATGCTACTACACTGGCGCCATCGCCTCGCGTCTGCGAAGGGCTCAGGGAGAGTTCATCGTACGCGCTGGACAGCGTGAAGTGCTGAAACTACACGTCACACCTCAGGAATATATGGACAAGCTTGTGGACCACACCATGGTGAAGGTGCACGCCATGGCTTACGTGAAGCAGACCCGTCAGGCCTGGTCGGATGAGGATGACTTCCCACTACACAAACCAAGGATGCAAGTGCAGGTGGTTATATGCACTCTTCAATCAGTTGTATTCTATATTTTTACACACATAACATTTCTAATCACCGTTGATAACTTCCGATAGGTGAGGGGCCAGCCATGCATTGGACAAGAATGCGCTGTGACATTCAGCTTCCAGAACCCACTGAATGTTCACCTGACCGACTGCTACTTCACCTTCGAGGGACCTGGTGTGCAGAGGCCAAGACAGGTAAAATACAAGTAGCCCTGCAACTTTTACAAATGAAAAAAAGAAAAAGAACGGGGCTGATAAATGAATATCTTCTTCCAGATAAGATTCCGCGATGTGAAGCCGGGTGAGTTCGTGAATTACCAGGACAAGTTCATGCCGCGGCGACATGGCGAGCGCCGCATCGTGGTGACGTTCTCGTCGCGGCAGCTGGACGAGATCTTCGGCTGCACTATGGTGAATGTGCGCGGCTAGCTAGCCCCCGGGCCCCGCGCACCCTCGCCGCGCACCTCGCCGGGGCCTGCTTCTCCTCCCGCGCTGCAGATGGACCGATCCTACGTATCTTACGTAGCGCCAGAACAGCATTTGTATGTTCAAGAAGAAGAGGTCGTCATTATCAAGACCACCTCTTAAACGTCCACTCGACGCCATGCTTTCTTGGCTATTATAGTTATTCCTTATTTATGACAAAACTATTTTTTGTGAGTTTTTTAATTGAATGTACGAATGTTGCATCTAGAATACTTTTGTTTACTAACGAACAAATCGATATCTAATAACAATGACTTGGCAAGTTTTAATGGATTTATTAATTTAGTATTATGTACTGATGTATATCGTTTGTATCACCAGCACATTTCAAATGAAAAATAACAAAAAAAAGTAATTTTATAATCGTTCACGTTTTTCACTGTGTGATAATAATGTTATTTTAATGATGTATTCTTAATTTTAAGGAAACCGATGCTTCAAGTGCCATTGTTTTGATAATGAACTACTCTGTACGAAAGAGTATAGTGTTAAGAAATTATTATGATCTTTAGTATAACTTTTTATATATTTGCCTATTGCATATTTTTTTAAGTTTTTATGAAACTATTGTAATCATTATGTAACAAAAACTTTGTAACACTTAACTATAATAATTTGCACTGTGTTTGTGTGTTTTTGGGATCTCAAAAATAAAGAGCATTCACTGCAAATGATAAGATTTCATTCAAAACTCCTACCTAACTATCTCGATCTTAATTAATATTGCACAATTTATTTATAAGTAGGTACTTACAGCAATGATTTCGCTGCAACTCATCTTTAGTGATAATATTACACAAAGTAGTATGAAGTCCAATATGAGTGACTAATATGGTTAGCACGAAAACATAGCTGCAACCTTATACATATGCCTACCAAGATAGCTGGCAGGGAATCATCACCATTCGGTACCTACGCAAAAGTCCTTACCTTACAGTTCAGTAACCTTATACCCAATGGGGGATAAGGGTACCTACTCCCGTTTAATGACTTCGTTAAAACAAAAAAAACTAATGAAGCTGCCCTTATTGTTGCTTTTAGTGATGAAATTAAGTAAGTCACTTGATATGAATAACGCTGAATAAACAATATTTCAATATGTTCTAAAATTGAGAATATAACGAAATATTGTTTATTCATGCGGCATGCATAACATAATGCACATGGTTGTTATGAAAATATAAATATTTTGGTATCCCAAACCGCACGGCTGAAATATCCTCTGCCATGCTTTTACTCAAGTGGAACAAGTTGTTCCGTCTGGGCTAAATATAGGTAAGAAAACTACCGACGGGACACCCTGCTTCACACAGTTTTTACGACTTGACAAAACATCATGATTTCTTTATTATGTGTCAGAGAAATAATGTATTGTACACATAAACCTTCTGGAATAAATTCTTTAAATGATGGTGAAAAGCACATCAAAATCCGTTGCATAGTTTAGAAGAACAACGCAGTCACACAGACAGACACGAAGTGCCACTTTATTTTAATATGTATAGATGAAAGCCGATCGAAAACGAGAAAATGAAAGAGGCAGATACAGGTCTCCTCGTGGTGAGAGCGAGTGAGCCGTAATCCACCACGCAGGCCCAGTGCGGGATGGTAGATGTCACATGTTTTAGATTTTTTGGTTCTAGGACTGTTGGAATTGTGAGAAAACCCTGCTATATCGTGAGAAAACCCTCACGATGTTTTTCTTCATCGTTTTGAGAGCAGTGGTGATGAAATAATTTACACAAAGTAAAGCGCCTTTTTGGGTTTGAATCTACGACCTACAACTCGCTGGCTACAAACACCACTGCTCTACTGGGCAACCACTCCTGTAACATGTGTATAACTTACGTCAGTATAAATATTAAAAGAACTTCATGTGTAATGAACTAATGTGTGTGCCAACATTTCTCACTGGAGCGCAGGAATACCCGCAAGTTGTGAAATTTCTCTTAAAAACAGACAGCATCCTGCGTTGTTCATCCTCTGTTAATCAAACACGAGTCCACATACCTATTACCAGTAAAATATCATCAGGTTATGAAACAAATGATGCATCGTTACGTCACCTGGAAAAGCCGTTGCCTACGCCATTTACGACATGTTAGCATAATTTCCTTATTTGCCTAGCACATATTGTACTCATCTCGGCAAGCCCTTCAGAAGGTAGATAAATGGTCTTCATCATCATCATCATCAGCCTATAGCAGTCCATTGCTGGACATAGGCCTCTCCTATTGCACGCCATTCAACTCTCATCCAGCTTCACCTAGCCTGAAGGCGTCCTACCTTACCTTTACTGATTCGCTGTCTCCACCCAAGAACACACTCAAGAGAAATGGTCTTGCCGATCATCATCAGCCTAATTGAGCCTAAAGTGGCATATCCACGACTGATGGGTAAATGGGCTTTTTTTCCCAACCAGTAGTCGATTCGGCCACCCTCAAGTCTTTTTCATTGTTTCTATAGTCACTGTCGTAGTAATTATTACACCAGGAACACAAGAGCTTCATCGTCAATTTAAAATAAGATAGAAATGTCCACGATTACAAGAACAGGAAGAACGAATGAAATCGTTACTTCACCAAGTATTTTATCAAGGTTTATATGTAATCAAACTCATTAAAGGTTTAATCTTGGTAACCGATGAGAAAATAAACCGTATCTCTGTGATTGTTTGCACATGTTGCAATGCTGATGTCTGGCATGAAAACGTGGTATTTTCTTCATAACTTGTGTTTATCGTAAAGACCGGTCTGGGATTTCTATTTTTTGCCTGGATATTGAATGTTAGCTGTTGTACTCTGTAATATCGGAACGTGCTTTGGCGAGCGTTGCTCGTAATGGATTCCGATGCATGTTTTAATAACCTGAAAACTGTTATGGTTTACGTATTTTCACGGTTAATAACATCGTCGTAAAATAACAAAAATGCAAGTCTGTTATGTAGACGCAATTTTCTTTTGCAAAATACATCTTCTTAGAACTTAGTAACGAAGTAATATGCAAGTCATACATATTTCTTCAAAGTAGGTACTTGAAGTATTTCAATGTCTTTTCATGACTATTACCTGTAACAAGAAATCTAAAGAGGAATTTTGCCTTTAAAAGTTGTCCTTAAGGAGGAAAAAGACACATTCCCAGTTTGGAGTTAAACCTTGTCCGGATACATTTATTATGTATACACCAGTGTTATTAAAGCACCCATTATGTTACAATTAATATATTTATCTGTAATAGATGCTTCGATCACATTTGTCGCTGTTGCTACATGGTTCTTGGAACAGTCGGTAACTCGTATGGCATCCTAGAAGGTCGCCTTATCTCGGTGACTCAGAAGTCGTTTTCAGATGATGACATACCAATCATTATCTTAAACTCTTCCTAAATTAAGCTGTGATTTATGGTCTTTTTTTGTGCATTAAAACTGGAGCTAAATCATATTATTATTCTCTGAAATTAATCATTATACATGCGTAAAAAGGAGGTCATAGTCAACTGGTTCAGTAGTAATGATGCGTCAATGTCTGGACTCTCTGAAACGCCTTTTTGACCGCAACAATGATATAATAATGGATTCTTGGAAAATTACTAACAATACTGAGTAATATGATATGTTATACAGGGTCAAATTAAATTAGCTAGCGAAACTCTGCAGACGTGCTGATGAGTATCGATATCTAAACACGATAAAATGAAAATAAAAAAGAATTGATGATTGTTTTTAGGGGTCACCCGCACCCGCTGGATTTTTTTTTACTTAAAGTAAGAGTTGAGAAAATATTTTTTATCCTGTTTAAATATCGATACTAATCACGTCTGTAAAGTTTACACAAAAACGGATTTCTTAAACTGATATTTCAAGTGAATAAACTAAATGCGGCCGATAACCCAAAAAAAATCATCAAAGTAATTTCTTTTTTGTTTTGTCGTGTTTAGATATCCATACCCATCATGTCTACGGAGTTTCGCTAGCTAATTTAATTTGGCCCTGTATACGAATTCATTCATACAGAAAAAGGAAAAAATAACTGATTGCTTTAATTGAAGAGTGGGGCCTTCATCAGCCAAGTATAAGGAAGACCGTGAGAGCCGAGACGTGGGCGATGATGTCTTCTATGTTGTAAATTAACATAATCGTGTATTACTTTATTTTGTCAAACGTTTACTATCTATTATGTTTGTTCACGGTATGATGTGCAAACAAGGCGAGTCTGTACAACACAGTGCGTGACTGTTTATTACAAGATCAAGTTTATAATTATAGTTATAGATGCGTTATCTCCCTATACAATTTATTTATCATTCTAAATAAATTGGTAACGTAACGTATTGGTAACGTAATCAGTTTATCGTTAGTAAAATAGGAGGAAAAATAATGATAATTCCATGGAATTTACTAGGAAAATGATCGTTTTTACTCGATCGCGACAGCTGTTTGACTAAACTGGAATTATATTCCCCTGAGGAACTCAAGTTATTTACCAAAATCAACCAAAATATCTTACGTGATCAAAATTATTTAAAAAAATATTAATGCAACCTTTTTAGTAACATAAGGAAGATAAATTTATAGCTGAAAACTGGCCACTGCGGATCAAAATCTCTATCAGATGCCGTTAGAGATTTTTTAATTTTTTTTTCGTAGCAAATAAAAAGCATTCTTTCTTTTTTTCGTGTAAAACTGACTGTAACTAATCTTAACAATGCAATGCGACCTCTTTGATTTTTTGCACTTGTTCTACTGCAAGTATACCCATCATTTTATTATCAGATCTGCATTATTATATTGTTCTGAATATGGGACCATAACATCAAGTTTTATTGGACACTCACATTAACACAAGATTTATTTATATTATCATAGGTGAATTTCTATTTTAAGGTTAGGAAAATCAGGGAAATCAATTACCTACTTACCTACTAAGTGTATGCCTGAGGTCATGTCATTGTTTGCTGACTGTGAAGAATAGTGACTAAAAAGTTTCAGCTAAACGGGTAACAGTGGTACTTTCCGTATTTTGTGTACCTACTCATTGAAACTTATGGGGAATTTTTACTACCCATACACCCGTGCGTAGTTATGATTTAGGTTTAATTGTGATTCAGTGGGAGTGACTCCTGTGAAAGACTGACGTTGACGTGACGTGACCCTGCATTCCGCGGTTGTGATAAGAGGTCACGCGAGCGAAGGTAGCGAGGATGCCCAGCAGAGACTGCGCACAGACCAACTAATCCCGCGCCGAGGTGCGCACGCGCAAGACAACGTTCGTACAAGCTTTTAATTTCATAAGAACTACGCAAGTGGCTGTTTATCCGATCGATAAACCATTAATTCAAATTCTTAATATTTTTAATATTAATTTTTTTATTCTTATTATTAATTCAAAAACAGCTGATAATTTGTTTACATTGTGGAAAACTGTGCAAACTGTGCATACTAAGGATTGTTTTAAGCGGTTGTGATCTAACCGCATTTTTAGTGCTTTAATTGATATTAGAGTGGTCTACAAAACGAGTTGAGACAAAGAGATTATAGTTCATAATATTTTATGTGGTTGTTAATGAGTGATTGGTTATAGTGCAATGGGTGCTGTGAAGAGCAAGTTGGCCCACTTTTGCCCGCCACAGTGTTTGTGCTGCGGGTTCCGCAAATCGGACTCTTATGACCTCAGAGGGTTGCCGCGACCTCCTCAATGGGACACCTCTAACGTTAACGGTAAGTCAAGGTCACCATAAATAAATAATGACAAAAAATCTAAGTGATGACATAAACTCTAAATATAAATTTAATAATTATATTCAGATGATGATAAAAAATCCTCTATAATGAGTTTACCTACGTATCTGTTTTGATTAACTTACGAGACACAGTGTTACCTCACGTTTTATAATAGATAACACGTGTTGGTAACTTATCATTAACATAATAATTTTAATAATTATATTACTGGTAACGACGAAACCGAAAGGTAGACGCATCGAGTCTACCAGCTGAGACGACAAACGGTACAATTACCTAGGTACTTATAATACAAACACATTCGTATTTTGGTGTAGTATATAGATAGGTACAGGTATATAACTGAAATGATCTGTATTACGCCTAGAAATTAACCAAAATGAAGCTAAAAAGATATTATAGGTTTGCTAACATTCCTAAACATATCATTAAATAGGTACACAACTTTATACAGACCAAGTTTCGTAGAAAAAATCTTGAAAAACTTTGAAACTTAGGTGACAGATGAAACTGGATCGCGTTTTAAAACAAACTTAGTTGTATTGCAACTTACAAGTACAACATTACTCATGCATATTGTGCAGTTGTTACATTATTCTTTGTAAAAAAAGGTACTAGTAAAGTGGTGTAGGTGTAATACAAATTAACTTGTCAAGATTTTAGGTGTAGACTTGGTTGTTAGTTAATTTTTTGTTTGATTCTAATGAATCACTGTTTAGATGTAGTTATGCTACGATTCCTAACTGCTGTCGGTACCAACAGATATACCTAATAGTTAATAGGAATATTGTAATTCACACTTTTTATCGAATAGAAGTACAGTCACGAGCAAAAGTATGTATACACTCGGCTTTATTCAAAAGCGATTTACTTCTTTATTTTTTAATGAAATTTTATGTTGTTACGAACATAGCATTTTCGAACCCATAGGTTTATGTAATGTATCGTATTTCAACGATGCATTCGATAGTTCACGAAAAAATCGCATTTGAAAGTTGCCAAATGTTGACATATTGGTGCTCTATGAATATTATTAGTAGCCTGTACTTCTAATTTTAATATGTTTAATTAGACCTGTGTCTAATTAAACATACCATATGTATTACTTAGTGGCATAAAAGTAAATCTTTGTAGATTTACACATAAATATTTTATGTAGGTATATAGTACTTGTGTACTATATACCTACATAAAATATTTATGTGTAAACAAATAAAGGATTACCTACGAACAAAATTATTGTTAGTCTGATCCACCTTGTCTTCCTCATCACCTGCCCAATTACTCGTTATTTTGCAGACTTTTATTGTGCTTAATTATTCAGCTAACTTTTCAGTAAGTAAGTAGTATGAAAACTACGCTTTTCTTGTTGAGTGGTATGGTAACTGTGTCGACATAGGAGATTTGTTGAGAAATAGTGAGATCGTCAATAAAACATGAATGAAAGTGCATATAAAATTTTTGAACGCGGTCCAACTTTCGTTCGGCAACTTATTCTGACCTATATTTTCCTGTCAGTCATATGTAATTCGAAATTTAAATATAATAGAAACAAACAAGGCTCATTACAAACACAGTTTAATTTATGGCTTTCTATCGTTTTGAAGTTAGTTTAAAATAGAGCTTGTGGCTTTTAGCACAGCTGGTGTCGTGGCGAGAACCCGACATTTTTGGTATATTTTTAGAAAACGTGGAAATTTATATGTCTTACTTAATAATAAAATAATAATAATAATAAAAATCTTTAATGATACAAAAACCTTTGACTTTGTTTAAGACTAGGACACATAGCTTGGTTAACTAAAGGTTATCAGAATATTTAAGACTGATTTTTCTTAATGCGAGGTTGTTCAGATTAACCAGCTGTCAAAATTATGGGGAATCTACTTTACTTTAGCGCATCATCGTAACAGTCTGTAGTTTTAGAATCAGGTTTTAACGGAAAGAAAAATGAAATAAAACGGGAAAATTGAAAGTGTATTTTCTATGGGAATTTTGTACGAATTATTAAAATTCGCACCGGATATAGTCTATCGGGTCAGCTAGTTTAAGATAAAAAGAACAGATTTATAATGGCTATACCAAAAATATTTGTTATTTACAATAACGCTAGTATTTTTTTTCCTTTGTTTAAAAACAAATTCAAATACGTTTATTGTTTGTTACATGTAGAAAAAGATCTTATAGTTAACACATTTTGCGTTCCAAACATCGCGACTTCACCACCTTGATGTAGGTAAGTAGCGCGACTATTATTTCTACCATTTATCACTTTGCGCCGAACCTGTTCTGTCTCTCGAGGTCTCTTGATATTCGAACTACTGTTTGTGAACTGGTTTATACTTCATGTGCAGACGCCAACACATCAAGATACTACAATCGGTCAAATTTCTTTAATAGATTTTCAACTTTATCGCTAAAGCTTTAAGGTTGATTGGCTTTGACAGTTTCGGGTAGCTTGATGTGCTGGCGTCTGTACCTATTGGTATGTCAGTACTTGTACTGGTCTGGGGATTTTATTAAAGCTTATCGCAATGATCGTTCAGTAAACATAAAGACTGAGAGTAGTTCCAATTTTTATCAGCTGGTACTTCGACGACTCTTGTTTGCACAAAGATAACCAAAGGATAATTAATACCTATTGTTCTAGTATTAGATGCCTCTCCATATTTTGTATTTTTCTCCATAATTATGATTTTTGCCAGAATATTGATGTTTACTGTTATTACTTTTTTTTTGTAGTCTATGTTGTGCCCCACTATTGGGCAAAGGCCTCCCCTGTTATTACTAACGCTTTTTTTCGAGGAGTGGTGGCCCTGTTGTAACGACCCCGACTTACGAGTTATATGGTCGTGAGTTCGCGTGGTAGATTACAGCCCACTCCCTCTCGAAGAGAGGAGTCCTGTGTCCCAGCTTTGGGAACATTATAGACTTATTATGCTACTTAGGTTTTCTAGGTATTCTAGTGGCTGTTAAGTCATTAAAAATAAACATATATACCCCCTATAACCCTGCAATGACTCTTGACTGTTTTAATAATAATAAACATGAAAATATTCTTGTAATGAACGTTGCAATCAGCGTAATTGACAGCTATTACAAACGCATATTTAGGAATATTTCTTTAAATGAATGGGACATAAGTACGGCATTGCATTGGCGCCTACGCATGTACCTACGCTTAATAGTAGAGTACTTGTTAATTGCCTGCAAGTCGTTACGATAAGACAAGTCATGTTGTGTCTTATCCTAATAATACGTTTTGTTCTCTTATTAGACTGAGAACTATAAAGCCTTAAGCTTAAATTCTATAAGATATACATAAGTATTTTTTTAAACTATTCGGAACTCTTTGCTCTAACAACTTAGTCGTAAGTTCGTACACAATTTTTCTTGTACTTTGCACTTGTTTCATGATTATTATTGTATATTTTTATAGATAAGTCAGTATAATATGTTTTAGGTATCATGCATGTATTTATTGTATATACATATGTAAATGGTATACCACAGACTACCTTCAGTGTTGCCTCTCCTTCTCCCTTAATCTATCCGAAGGTTGTCTTGAAAATATTGCTTTTAGCGATGATCGCTTATTGTGTCAGCCCCTGTGAAATGTCTACGTTTATATCAGCAATTTTTATGGTGTACGGTCACCAGGGTCGTCGGATATAGTTGAAGTTTTGTAAGAAACCGATGGATGTTTTCGAATATTTTTTTATTAAATTAATAGAAAACAAACATTTCATTTATCAAATAAAATTTCATTCGAAAACATCTACCTGTGATTCACGATCGCAATATCCCCTACATTTATTGCCTAATAAGTACTCGTATAAGAGCAAAAGGTAAACAAAATGTCATTGTACATTGTATTATAGGTACCTACTTATTTCCTTCCTACTCAACATATATGGGAATGTTACGTATAGGAAATTAAGTTGTACTAAATTGAGTCTCTCAAATTGAATTCATTGAGTTTTCCCCATTGCAGAATACCTAATAATAATAACATAGGTCTGATTATTCATTCATGTGTTTAGTAGTTAAACCTACGTTCTTTGGTCCTTCCTACAGACGTACTTGTTATTAATTTTATTGTAGTAGGTAATTATCGTCATCTGCACCGCAATAAGACTATTGTCTTGCATAGGGATAATGTAGTCAAAGTCTGACAACATTCAATAAAAATCATCTTGCATAAGAAATAAGATATCACTTTGTTGTACACTATGTTATTTATTTATTTTATTTTATGATTTATGTACACACAGTAAAATTAAACAGATACGACGTATTAGTATTGAGTACAAATACTGACAATTAGTGACTACTGACAATTTATGTTCTTAGATTATTATTGTCTATATTTTTTATTATATAAGTAATATAGTAGGTAATACTAGATGTGCTAAGCGTGAGCCTTATTAACTCCTTATAACATCAGCTACCAGCTACCAGTGAAAGTCCCGCAAAATTGGCCCAGTCGTTCTGGAGATTAGCCGGAACCAACAGACAGACGGAAATGTTAAAATTTGTTTATGTTGTAAGTACTGTGCTTATATACTTTCATATGCATTTAGTAAAAACCTGTTATTTTGATTACACACAGACTTAACTTCAATTTTATTTGTTTGTTTGTATAGAAGACTATAAAGAGTTACAATTTGAGATTTAGGGTTAATCTTCGGAACTATTGATCCGATTCCGAAAATTCTTTCACTATGCTTAAACAAGTCACGCAGACGAAGTCGCGGACAGAAGCTAGTAATAATAAACAATGGCTACGTCAATAATTGCATACAAAACTCTTTAGAGATCGAAAGTACAGTCACATACAACGTTGTTGGAATGTTTCTTAAACAAGTTAACGAATAAGAAGTAGAGGCTGTACGCTTATGTCATGACATGCAATCCCAAGGTGAACTGGCGAGCGCAGATCCGTCCTACTAGGTATATTGCTTCGTCCGTACATTCGTAAACTTTAAAGGTTCGGTCATGATTAACAGTTGTAAACATCCACACATAAAGATCATCACATAAGACCACGTTAATTAGCTTCTTGATTGCTAATACTAAAGACAAAAGTAATTAACGTTTCTCTTCGTATGTAGGTACATACGAGTATGCATGAAACCGGTTTTGGATTGGTCACGCTCACGCACGAATACCAAATATGTGAAGATGCGTCTGCGTTCAATTTGTGAACTACAGTCCCTTAATGTCATTCGTAATATTAAGTAGGTACCTTAGTAACCAGCGCTAGAAATGCGTAACATACTTCCAATTATAATCCCATGGTTTTGAAGTTTTGAAATCAACTCCCTAATCCATTGCTTCATAGGTTTGAAAAATTCTTCTGCTCAACAACGTAAATAACGCAATGGACGTGGCTGAACTGTCAAAATGAAAGGCATTGCGACCTATTGCCATTTTATGTATGTTGCACAATTACCCCTGTGGACCTGAAAATGAAAACCATCTTATTACTTAATAACACTGTCAACTTTTAGTCTCCTTTGATTGTATAAATCCGTCGAGAGTTAAAAAAAAATGTTTACTTGCGGCTGATTTTTCAATCGACAGATAATTTTCATTCTTGGAATAAAATGGACGGCTGATAGTTCTTGTATGGAATAACTGTCAAAAATTCAAAATTATTCCTGGGATAAAATTATCTGGCGTTGGAAAAATCAACCCTTAGTCACCAAAACCTTTCGGAATAAATAAAATGCCATATGAAACCTCGAGGAGAACCTAACAGGTGTATGTTAAGTTATCATCCATACAATCTATTACAAGGATTAAAATGCTATGATGGAAACTGTTTGCTTTCTTTCATAACATTTTAAGCCTTGTAGATGATTATGTCATCGATTGTTCTGCGAAATTGACAATAGGTAATACCTACGGGCTGGTGTCCGCAACCCCACGCCAAACCGCGTATGTTGCGCAATAATAGTTGTATGAAAACAAAGAGCATGTATATATTAATTAGCATACAATAAGTACCTAACTCTCTTGTTTTACTGGAGACGTTTCCTACTGACCTACTGAACTGTGGACAGGAATCTTCCTAAAATTCTTATAAATTAATGTGACTATAAGTAAATGACTAATTGAGTACTGTTCACTCAAAAGACTGCATTACTCAGCTTAGGGAACTTAGGACCTTCAAAAAGGTTGAGGATGTGCGATATTTTCCACATTTGTCAAAGTCAACATTTAGTTGCCAAAGTATATATGGTTTTCTTAACTAACCAAGTAAATAAAAATACTCAAATTTCGTAGACCATCGTCTTCCGTTCTTACGTAACTCTCTGGTAGTAAGTGAGTCACTGAAACCGATATTCGTTCCTGAAATAGACTGAAATAATTAAAAAGTTCGTGTTTCGTGCGAGCGATCATAATTCTAGATCGTAATGGAAT